>JAOPSE010000002.1:172725077-177725077 GCA_029449295.1 Zea luxurians
TTACTCGGCATATGGTGACCACTATACCCTACTAACAGAGCAATCGGCTTAAGTCGGCAATGACTTAAGACGGTGCAACATGCTCGCGCTTACTCGGTATAGGGTGACCACTATACCCTACTAATGGAGCAATCCACTTAAGTCGGCAGTGACTTAAGATGGTGCAACATGCTCGCACTTACTCGACATAGGGTGACCACTATACCCTACTAACGGAGCAATCGGCTTAAGTCGGCAATGACTTAAGACAGTGCAACATGCTCACACTTACTCAGCTTAGGGTGACCACTATACCCTACTAACGGAGCAATCGGCTTAAGTCGACAGTGACTTAAGACGGTGTGACATGCTCGCGCTTACTCGGCATAGGGTGACCACTATACCCTACTAACGAAGCAATCGGCTTAAGTCGGCAGTGGCTTAAGACGGTGCAACATGTTCACGCTTACTCGACTTAGGGTGACCACTATACCCTACTAACAGAGCAATCGGCTTAAGTCGGCAATAACTTAAGATGGTGCAACGTGCTCACGCTTACTCGACTTAGTGTAACACGCTCGCGTTTACTCATCTTAGGGCGATCTCTATGCCTTACCAGCTGATCAATTAGCATAAATTAGGAAAAGATTCCAAAACCAGCACACCGCACTTACTTCTACAATCATTCATGGCAACTGTTGAATTCTAACAACAGAAACAAAACGTTATAGTTTTTATCGCCAAGAACACATTCTAATATCCTACCGAATATTCAAGTGCGCTGATCACACACACACATAGTTCACAAATGCATTCAGTATCTTCTAAACACAGCAAAACATCTCTACTTGGCAATGTCTTTCGCAGGAGCAATCGAGGAGGAAGGGCGACTCGAAGCATCAGGTGTAGCCTTGACGTCCGCAACAATGTCATCAGGAACAACTACACCAGGCCTTCTCATCAAGATTCGCCCCGCGCGAACGGCTTTGTCCATAGCCTTGTCACGCTGGGCCTTCAGAACGACGCAGTTGTCCTCTGCAACCTTGGTAGCCAGTCGAGCGGCTTCTAGCTCCTAGGCGACTGATCTCTTGGAGGCACGCAGATCTTTGATGATGGAGTCCTTGCTTGACACCAGCTACCTGAGCTGCAGGATCTCATCCTGGGATACTTGCAGTTCATGATGATGATGATCCAGATCTGTCAAAGTAAAGCGGTGGCTCCTCTCCAAGATGGTTAGGGAATTGCTGGCATCACGATATAACCTATCCAGATTGTCGCAAGAAGCTGCAAGTGCTTGTTTCTCCTCCTACATACAAGAATCAGCTCTCAAATATCCAGAAATCAGTAAAAGCACGATAGATCCAATTAAGTAAGCTTACCTTGTTAGCCGCCCTTTCAGAGTCAAGCTGAGCATTAAGAGAGGAATTCAAAGAATTTATGTCGTCTAAGGAAGCAGAAACCCGGGCCAGGTTGATCTGACCTTGGGAATGTTTCTCCTCAAGCTCAGAGTACCGCCGGGTTGAGTCGGTTTGATGCTGAAGATGTCTCTCCTCGAGCTCAGAGTACCGTCGGGTCATATCTGACAAAAAGCAGCCGAAGAAAGATACACGGACAAAAACAAATTAATCAATCAGCCAAGGGAGAAACAAATATACCAACCAACATTTGACGATTTCAAATCAGCTATCTGCTTCTGGAGCAGCAATGGATTCCACTGCGTCAAGGATAGAGCTCCTTCTGGGATAGTAGCGCCATGTGATTTCAATTGAGCAGACATCCCATCAACCAAAGCCTATTACTAAAAACAAATGAGTACGAAGAAAGTGATTTACCAGAAGGAATGACAGAATAAAAAAAGCTAATTTACGTGAAGATTAGAAAAGAATGAAGGCAATCCCAAGTCATGAGAAGCCATGTTGAAGCTCGACGAAGGAAGATCGACTAGAATAATCTGAAGAGCATTGTCGGGGGTTGATTCAGCTCCACTAGCAGATATCAGAATTCTGGCATCCGGTGCGCCGACCTCTAAGGCGACTCCCTCACTTGAAGCTAAAGAAGTATGCATTGCTATCACTCCATCAGAACGTGGTGGAGACGACCCGACGTGGACATCCATGGAGGTATGGGAAGGGGAGCTCGCTCGGACACCCTCGGGGGTTGGGTTGCAGCTCACACTGCCCATCGGAGCCGAATCACTACCGGCAACACCCTCGGGGGCTAGGTTGCAGCTTGCGATACCCACCCGAGCCGGATCATTACCGGCGACACCCTCGGGGGCTGGGTAACCACCAGCACCACCCTTGGGGGCTAGGTTTTCTACAACAGCCACCTCTACGGCTGAAGGATCCTCAGTCACCTCCATGGGAGTCGGGCAATATTGACCAACCTCTTGACACCGAAGACCGCCTTCCAAGGTCGATGATGCGTGAGATGCTGCCCAGGATACCTCTAATCCCACATCTGGAATGTCAGAGCAAACATCCATCATATCACCATCAGTCGGCTCTGACAACATATCTTCAGGAATGACATCCTCAAGGGTCTGTCAAAATATGTTATAGATAAATCCTAAAGGCTAACAAGAGCAGACAGAGCTGGAGAAGGAATATCACTATCCCCTCTACTACCTCTGTAACGCCGGCTATTTTTACGAATTAGCGGAATTTCTTCTTCCTCTTCTTCGTCCTCATAAAAAACGCGGACAAAAGATGGTGCAGGATCACACCCATTGGGGTCAGCTTCAATAGGATCACACCCAGGGGTGGATTTGCGACCGGGGCTGCCTGGGCTGCAGCCCCGGTCGTGGCCCAACAACGCGAGGAGGAGGGAATAGAGAGGAATAGGCCCATGCGACCATGCCCACAGCCACCAGCCCCTAACGGCCTAACCTAAGCTCCGGCAGCGCGCACGGACGCTCCAGCAGAGGGAGCCGCCAGCCACCAGCAGCGCGCAGCCCCAGCAGCACGTAGTACCAGCCCCAGCAGCGCGCAGCCACGCACGGACGGCGGACGCACGCGGCACCGGCGGCCACCACGGTCCAGTTCCACGGCACCGCGCCACCAGCGGACCACCGCCCAGCAACGCCGCCGCACGCCCCACGCGGCCCGGCCACGCCCCGCCCGCCCGCCGCACGGCCGCCCGCACCTCGCCTGCTCCTGCTCGCCTAGAGCAGCGGCCGAAGCCTGGAGGCCGTAGCCGCCGCCAGCAGCATAGGCCAGACTCCAGAGCACTGCCGCAGCCCACAGCGACACAGATGCCAGAGGGTTTGTGAATTGTGATTTAAAGCTTGATTTGAAGTTTTGATTTGAATTTAATTATTTATTTAATAGCAATCTCATGTTTAATTATAGGAATAAGATGGACAGATTTCTCATCAAGAACCAGAAGAAAGATGCTTCTATTTCTAAAACAATTAGGACAAATGAGAGCCGTGTAGAACAAAAGAGGCCACATATTGAGCTAGATATGGATGATATAGTTGCAGATCCTGGCCTTAGAAAACCAATTGATGAGTTCCCCCATGAAATTAGAGATGATGCTAAAAGAGCTTATTTACAAATGCGTCCATGTCAACCATTTGGTCATACATTTCCACGGACAGCGGGTAATTCTCAAACTAGAGGTTTTGTTGAATCTTGGTTCAAACAGTTCGATTGGTTAGAGTACAGTGTACAGAAAGATGCAGCTTATTTCTTTTATTGCTTTTTATTTAAGCCTCCAAGAACCAACAACTTTGGTAAAGATATATTCACTAAAGTTGGGTTTAAGAATTGGAAAAAAGCAAAGGATGTATTCAAGGAACATGTCCAAGCAATTGATGGTTCTCATAGTTATGCGAGGAAACGTGCCCTCGATTTTGCAAATCAGAGACAAAGTATAGCTCATGTATGGTCATCGACAAGTGCAGCCGAAGAGGAGGCATATAAAGCACGTTTTTCTATCATGTTAGACATCGCAAGATTTCTCCTTTTGCAGGCTCTTGCTTTTCGTGGACATGATGAATCTAAAACATCAAGCAATAAGGGTAACTTTTTAGAGATGCTTGAGTGGTATAGAAAAAAGGATCCTAAAGTTGCAATGGTCACCGGTGAGAATGCTCCTGGTAATAATAAAATGAGTTGTTCAAATGTCCAAAAAGATTTGGTTCGAGCTTGTGCGGAGGAGACAAGTGAGGCTATTAAAGCTGAGATAGGTGGTTGTCTATTTGCAGTGCTCATTGATGAGGCTCGAGATGCATCAATTAAGGAACAAATGGCTGTGGTTGTAAGGTATGTAACATCTTTTACTTTACATTTTGTTGTTTTTAGTTCTTTACTAATTACATTTTGATGTAGGTATGTCAATGATAAAGGCCATGTAATTGAGAGGTTTCTTGGTGTTCAACATGTTCCTGATACTACAACATCTTCATTAAAGATAGCTCTGGATGATATGCTAGCAAGATATGGTTTATCTATTTCAAGAGTTAGAGGGCAAGGATACGATGGAGCCTCAAATATGAGAGGGCAGTTTCATGGATTGCAAAGATTGGTATTGGATGAAAACCCATATGCATTTTATATTCATTGTTTTGCTCATCAATTACAGTTGGTGGTAGTTTCTATTGCCAAATGTTGTGGCTCAGTATATGATTTCTTTAATTACATCTCATTGACTGTCAATATTGTTAGTGCATCTTGCAAAAGAAAAGATCAACTTCTTCAGAGACATCATGATAAAATTGTGGAAGAATTAGATAGTGGTGCTATATTTCCTGGGAGAGGAAAAAACCAAGAAACTAGTCTCGCAAGGCCAGGGGATACTAGGTGGGGCACACATCATAAGACATTGGTGCGTATTCTTTTCATGTGGTCAGCTGTGTTAGAGGTGCTAGAGAATATTAGTGAAGATGCAAGTGACAGGGAAAAGAAAACACAAGCATCGGGTTTGATAGAAAGAATGGAAACCTTTGAGTTTGTGTTCATATTACATCTTATGATAAAAGTATTGGGGAGGACTCAAGATTTATCACAATGTTTGCAAAGAAAGAATCAATATATTGTTCGTGCAATAGGATTGATTGGATCTGTGCTAAGGAATATGAATGACATGAGGGAAAATGGTTGGGATCCCTTATTTGAGGAAGTGAAGAGTTTTTGTACCAAAATGAACATAGTAATCCCAAATATGGATGACGCAATACCAACTAGAGGCAGATCAAGGTGCCGTGGAGCTAAGTTGGTGAGTTACTACCATCATTTTCATAATGGAATTTTCATTGTTGTCATTGATCAAGTTCTTGTTGAGTTCAACAACCGCTTCCCTGAAAGATCAACTCAGTTACTTGGATGTATTGCTTGCCTTGATCCAAGAGATTCTTTTGCCAATTTTGATTTAGAGAAGTTAATTGAGCTATCAAAGATTTATGATGTTGATTTTAGTGATTATGAACGTACATGCCTTATGGACCAACTTCTCTTATTCATTGATGAGGTTAGAAATGATGATGGATTTAGAGATTGTAATGATCTTGGACACCTTGCTACAAAGATGGTTAAAACAGATAGACACATATGTTTCAGTTCAGTGTATCGTCTTGTTGAGCTTGCATTAATCTTGCCACTGGCAACTGCAACTGTTGAGAGGGCCTTTTCTGCTATGAACATTATCAAGACTTAAAGAAGAAATAAAATGGGTGATGAATGGATGAATAACAGCATGTTGTGCTATATTGAGCGGTATATGTTTGTAGAAATTCAAGATGAAAAGATTTTGAAGCATTTTCAAGGCTTAAGAACTCGGAAGATAAATTTACCTCGCAGCATCAACTCATGAACGGAATGTGCAAGATTATTGTATTTATAAAATTTATATCGACTTATTTTTAGACTACATATTTCTTGAATGTTTAAATTATATCTTGCTTCTTGTGTCACATTAAACATCAATTATATTTTTTGTTTGGTTTAATTTTTTTGTTATAGTCTTAACTTAGTAGCCCCCCTCTTAGATCAATCCTGGATACGCCACTGATCACACCCATTGGGGTCAGCTTCAACAGGATCACACCCATTGGGGTCAGCTGGTGCACGTATACATTCGTTGGGGTCAGTTGGTGTACGGTCACACCCATTGGGGTCAACTTCAGCAGGTAGACCACCAGTGGGGTCAACTTTAGTAAATACCTCTGTTGGCACTTCTTCGCAAACAATAGCAGAAGGTCCAGCATCCTGGTCCAAGCACGACAGTCGCCGAAGTCGTCTCTTTTTCTTCTTCTCCTCAGCAGGCGCAACTGGGCGGTTGACTTGGCGAAGACGCTTTGGGCGAGTACCCTCAGGCTTCCGAGTATCCACTGTTTTGACAGTCTTTGGTATAACTGCAACAGCCATTGTTTCAGTAGGGGCCGAGTTGGATGATTCTCCAGCCAACATATCAAGTACAACATTTATTTCTGCGTCATCTGGGCTCGTTGGCATCTCAAAATGAACCTGCCTTTCATCATTGGGAATATCACAAAGAGAAGCAACCAAGACTTCAATAACTTCAGGAGAGGGTCGCACTCTAAGACCCAGACCACTATCACCAGCAGGAGGATTGGACATGAAACTAAAAAAGGACTTAGGAGGTGGCAGATTCCAAGCAGAGTAGGCAACAAGAGCACCAACATTTGATACTTTGCCTCTCAAGGTCATGTCTAGCCGGCTCACCAAATCCTCGGTGGGAATTCTCCTATTAGTAACCCGAGTTGAGTCGGTAACACCACTGTACAAGTAATCTGGGTATGCTCTATCCTTCAGGGGCTGGATGTTCTTAAAAACAAAGTCAGCGACCATAGCTTTGGCGGTCAGACCTCTTTCCTTCAGCAGACAGACTTCAGCAAGCAGAACCCTAGCTTCTGTTACTTCCAAGGCAGTAGGAGACTCAATCCAACTTGGAGTGCGCACATCTGGCTGTCTTCCCGACCGAGGGGGAGGGACTTGCTGTGGTTTTCCACAATAAACCACTCAAGACGCCACCCCTTAATGCTGTCCTTAAGCGGAATGTCAAGATATTCCATTTTCCTTCCGCGGCGCAACTCCAGACTCGCACCACCCACGAGTTGGTGCTGACCCCCAGCCATCCCAGGTCGACAGTGATACAGATACTTCCATAAACCAAAGTGGGGAAGAATTCTAAGGTAGGCCTCGCACAGATGAACAAAGATAGATATTTGCATAATGGAATTGGGATTCAGATCAGTCAGGTTCAGATTATAAAAGTCACGGAGACCGCAGAAGAAGGGAGAAATGGGAAGAGCAAGGCCACAGAAAAGAAAAGGAACATAAACAACAGACTCGTGGGTATCCTCTATCGGGACAGTAACCCCACGACAAATCCACCAAGAACAAAGCTCTTTCGGAGGAAGAATTCCAACATCGACAAGGTGGAGGAGATCCGATTCTGAAACAACAGACATATGGTTACCTGCAAAAGGCAACTGGCTATTAGGGTCGATGGGAGGAATGACCACCGCAACAGAATTTTGGTTCTTCCGCTTGGGCGCGATCGCAATCTCGTCGGCGAATTGAAAGGAAGCAAAATCAGAGGGAAGCAGAGTAATGTTTGGAGGCAGGAAGGTGAAGTTAGGGCTCAAAACGCAGATGCGTGCGGCGAAGTGATATTGAGAGCTCCTAGAGGGGAGGGTGAATAGGTGATCCTATAAAATTCAAACACTAATAGCCACAAAACTTAGTTATGAGTGTTAGTACGGCTAAATAACTTGAAGTGAGTTTTTGTGAACACAAATAATTACAGAGAGGTCAACACAAGACATGCTATTTTTATCCCGTGGTTCGGCCAAGTAACACTTGCCTACTTCCACGTTGTGGTGCCCCAATGGACGGGGGTTGCACTCAACCCCTTTCAAGTGATCCGATGATCAACTTGAATACCATGGATTTTCCTTTAGATGATTAATCCCGTTTGCAAGGAATCTCCACAAGATTGGAGTCTCTCGCCCTTACAACAAAGATCACAATGAAAGCACGGAGTAAGGTTGGGATGAGCAACACACACAAGACACAAATCGCAGCACACCCACGCACACAAGAGAAGACTTGAGCTCAAATGACAACACAGGGAGTCCTTGACTCGAGTAGAGCTCAAATCTCTAACACAACAAAACGAATGCGCGGAAACAGAGTCTGGATGCCTTAGGATGCTTAGTGAATGCTTGTGTATCTCCTCCATGCGCCTAGGGGTCCCTTTTATAGCCCCAAGGCAGCTTGGAGCCGTTGAAGACAATCTTAGAAGGCTAATCTTGCCTTCTGTCGTGTGGTGCACCGGACAGTCCGGTGCACCACCGGACAGATACTATAGCTGTCCGGTGCGCAATTGCTTTCCAAAATAGGCGCAATCGATCATTGCAGCTTCGAGCCCAATGGCGCACCGGACAGTGTCCGGTGCACACCGGACAGTCCGGTGCCCCCAACCGACCGTTGGTGCGGGCCACGCGTCGCCCGCGGATTGCGCGGCCGACCGTTGCGCTGATGACTGTTGGCTCACCGGACAGTCCGGTGCACCACCGGACAGTCCGGTGAATTATAGCCATACGCCGCTGATCTTTTGCCGAGAGCGGCCTTTTCACCGGAGACAGCCTGGCGCACCGGACGCTGTCCGGTGCACCACCGGACAGTCCGGTGTGCCAGACTGAGCTGAGTTTTGGCTGCACCGAGCCAAGTCTTTTTGGTTTCTTTTCTTCTTCTTTTCTCACTGTTTCTAGCACTTAGATAACTTCATTAGTATTCAAAAACAAATGTACTAAGTCTAGAAACATACCTCATGCCTTGATTTGCACTTTTTCAATCTTTGGCACATTAGGACTTAAAGAATATGTGTTGGGCACTTAATCACCAAATCATTATAGAAATGGCCCAAAGGCACATTTCCCTTTCAATCTCCCCCTTTTTGGTGATTTATGCCAACACAACCAAAGGCAACCAAAAGAAGTGCAACATTAATGCAATTGAGGACCAAATTATTTTTGACTATTATTTGGCATATTTGGATCGCTCTTCGCCACCACTTGGTTTGTTTTTGTAAATCAAATTCATTTTCCTATCTCTAAGTCCAACTCACTTGTTTGGGCATAAAGAGAGATAATCCAAGAGTGAAATTGATCAAGTGCCAAAAACTCCCCCCTTTTCCCATAATCATAAATTCTCCCCCACAAGAGACCAAATTTTGCAATAAGAGTATTTTGGACAAATCAAAAGTTCTAACTCTATTGTTTTCAAAATTCACAAGTGGTTGCTGATCCATTTTCTTTGGCCTTCATTTCTCCCCCTTTGGCATTAAGCACCAAAACAGGATCATTCTTGGCCCTTGAACCCCATTGCCTCACCAAAAATGTCAATTAAGAGCAAAAAGGCAATGAGAGCATTAGTATGAACTTGGAGGTGAGTACACTAATACCGGAGTGCAGTGGAAGTCTTTGCATGGTCCAAGTTCACCTTTCCCTTTTAATACCCCTTTGAGACTACATCAAGTATACTCAAACACAAAGGTTAGTCTCAAATGGTCAAGTTGTAGCACATCTCCCCCTAAATATGTGCATCATTCACACATGGACTTGTGAGGTCCGGAGATCCCTTGCACAACTTGAGCACCATAAATAAGCAACAAATCACATAAATGCATGAAGTAACATGATCAAAGGCATAGAACACATGTATACTATAGATCAATCCAAGTTACGCAAATCTAAGACATTTAGCTCACTACGCAACCTGCAAAAAGTTTTCTCAACCAACGACTTGGTAAAGATATCGGCTAGCTGGTTCTCGGTGCTAACATGGTACACCTCGATATCTCCCTTTTGCTGGTGGTCTCTCAGGAAGTGATGCCGGATGTCTATGTGCTTAGTGTGGCTATGTTCAACAGGATTATCCGCCATGCGGATAGCACTCTCATTATCACATAGGAGTGGGACTTTGCTCAGATTGTAGCCAAAGTCCCGGAGGGTTTGCCTCATCCAAAGTAGTTGCGCGCAACACTGTCCTGCGGCAACATACTCGGCCTCAGCGGTGGATAGGGCAACAGAGGTTTGTTTCTTTGAACTCCAAGACACCAGTGACCTTCCTAGGAATTGGCACGTCCCTGATGTACTCTTCCTATCAACCTTGCATCCAGCATAATCGAAGTCTGAATATCCAATCAAGTCAAAGGTAGATCCCTTTGGATACCAGATCCCGAAGCAAGGCGTAGAAATTAAATATCTAAGAATTCGCTTAACGGCCACAAGGTGACATTCCCTTGGGCCGGATTGATATCTAGCACACATGCATACACTTAGCATAATGTCCGGTCTACTAGCACATAAATAAAGCAATGATCCTATAAAAGACTGGTATGCCTTTTGATCAACGGACTTACCTCCTTTATTGAGGTCGACATGCCCGTCGGTTCCCATCGGTGTCTTCGCGGGCTTGGCGTCCTTCATCCCAAACCTCTTGAGAAGGTCTTGAGTGTACTTCATTTGGGAGAGGAAGGTGCCATCCTTGAGTTGCTTCACTTGGAACCCAAGGAAGTAAGTCAACTCACCCATCATCGACATCTCAAACTTTTGAGTCATCACCCTGCTAAACTCCTCACAAGACTTTTGGTTAGTAGAACCAAATATTATGTCATCGACATAAATTTGGCACACAAAAAGATCACCATCACAAGTCTTAGTGAAAAGAGTGGGATCGGCTTTCCCAACCTTGAAAGCATTAGCAATTAAGAAATCTCTAAGGCATTCATACCATGCTCTTGGGGCTTGTTTAAGTCCATAGAGCGCCTTAGAGAGTTTGAACACATGGTCGGGATACATGTCATCCTCAAAGCTAGGGGGTTGTTCCACGTACATCTCCTCCTTTATTGGCCGGTTGAGGAAAGCGCTTTTCACATCCATTTGGAACAGCCTAAAAGAGTGGTGAGCGGCATAGGCTAACAAAATTCGAATAGACTCTAGCCTAGCCACAGGAGCAAAAGTCTCCTCGAAATCCAAACCTACGACTTGGGCATAACCTTTTGCCACAAGTCGAGCCTTGTTTCTTGTCACCACCCCGTGCTCGTCTTGTTTGTTGCGGAACACCCACTTGGTGCCCACAACATTTTGCTTTGGATGTGGCACGAGGCTCCAAACTTCATTCCTCTTGAAGTTGTTGAGCTCTTCCTGCATGGCCAACACCCAGTCCGGATCCTGCAAGGCCTCTTCTACCCTGAAAGGCTCAATAGAAGAGACAAACGAGTAATGCTCACAAAAATTAGCTAGACATGAGCGAGTTGTTACTCCCTTGCTTATGTCACCCAGAATCTGATCGGCGGGGTGATTTCTTTGGATCGTTGCTCAGACTTGAGTTGGAGGGGTCAGTGGTGCTTCTTCCTCCATAACTTGTTCTTCTTGTGCTCCCCCTTGATCACGCGCCTCTTCTTGAGGAATCTGTCCATCATCTTGAGTTGGGGGATGCACCATTGTAGAGGAAGAAGGCTAATCTTGCTCTTGTTGTTCCTGTGGTCGCACATCACCTATTGCCATCGTGCGCATTGCGGTCGTCGGAACATCATCTTCATCTATGTCATCAAGATCAACTTGCTCTCTTGGAGAGCCATTAGTCTCATCAAATACAACGTCGCTAGAGACTTCAACTAAACCCGATGATTTATTGAAGACTCTATACGCCTTTGTATTTGAGTCATACCCTAGTAAAAACCCTTCTACTGCCTTGGGAGCAAATTTGGAATGTCTACCTTTCTTCACTAGAATGTAACATTTGATCCCAAATACATGAAAGTAAGAAACATTGGGTTTGTTACCGGTAAGGAGTTCATAGGAGGTCTTCTTGAGAAGGCGATGCAGATAGAGCCGGTTTATGGTGTGGCAAGCTGTGTTCACAACTTCTGACCAAAACCGCTCGGGCGTCTTGAATTCTCCAAGCATCGTTCTCGCCATGTCGATAAGCGTCCTGTTCTTCCTCTCTACCACACCGTTTTGCTGTGGTGTGTAGGGAGCAGAGAACTCGTGCTTGATGCCTTCCTCCTCAAGATATTCCTTAACTTGCAAATTCTTGAACTCGGACCCGTTGTCGCTCCTTATCTTTTTTACTTTTAGATCAAATTCGTTTTGAGCCCTCCTTAGAAAGCACTTTAGGGTCCCTTGGGTTTCTGATTTATCCTGCAAAAAGTACACCCAAGTGAAGCAGGAAAAGTCATCAACAATTACAAGACCATACTTACTTCCCCCGATGCTAAGGTAGGCGATGGGTCCGAAGAGGTCCATGTGAAGAAGCTCCAGTGGTCTTGATGTTGTCATCACATTCTTGCTGTGATGAGTGCTTCCCACCTGTTTTCCTGCCTGACAAGCTGCACAAGGTCTATCTTTTTCAAAACATACATTGGTTAGTCCTAACATATGTTCTCCCTTTAGAAGTTTATGAAGGTTATTCATCCCAACATGTGCTAGACGGTGATGCCACAGCCAGCCTATACTAGTCTTAGCTATTAAGCATGCATCTAGATCGGCCTCCTCTTTCGAAAAATCAACTAAGTAGAGTTTGTCGTCTAATACACCCTTAAACGCTAATGAACCATCACTCCTTCTAAAGACAGAAACATCAACATTTGTAAACAAACAATTGTAGCCCATGTGGCACAATTGACTTACAGATAGGAGGCTGTATCCTAATGACTCTACTAAAAATACATTTGAAATAGAGTGCTCGCTTGTGATGGCTATCTTTACCAAACCTTTGACCTTGCCTTGGTTCCCATCTCCAAAAAATAATCGCATCCTGGGAATCCTTGTTCTTGACGTAGGAGGTGAACATCTTCTTCTCCCCCGTCATGTGGTTTGTGCATCCGCTGTCGATAATCTAGCTTGAGCCCCCGGATGCATAAACCTGCAAGGCAATTTACGCTTGGGTTTTAGGTACCCAACTCTTTTTGGGTCCTACAAGGTTAGTCACAATAGCCTTTGGAACCCAAATACAAGTCTTGTCTCCCTTGCATTTGGATCCCAACTTTCTAGCAACTACTTTTTCATTCTTACATAAAAGCGCAAATGAAGTATTGCAAGCATGATAAATGGTAGAAGGTTCATTGCACATTCTCCTAGGCACATGAGGCACAACATTACTTCTCCTAGGCCTACTTCTACCATGCACAAAAGTAGAGCTAGAGGCAACCATAGCATGTGAATCATTATAAGCAACATGATCATAGCTCCTATTATAATGAGCATTCCTAGAAAATTTTCTATCATAAATGTAGGCATGACACTTTTGAGAACTACTAGCCATAGGAGCCTTCCCTTTCTCCTTGTTGAAAACGTGAGCCTTTTGGCTTGTTAAGTTCTTGGTTTCCTTTCGAAAACCAAGTCCATCCTTAATAGATGAAGTGCCCCAATCCTCTGGGACTCAAATGTGATACAATTACTAGTCCCAAGAGGCTAGTAAACACATTTATACAACAGATGATTCCAGATCTTCTTAAACGAGACAAACCTATAAAGGTGGCGATCAACTTTAAGAGTTGGTCCACAACTCGGGACATATCATCAGAGTGGGGCTGAAGCAGCCCGATATACGCAGCGAAGCAAATCAGTGGTCCAACAGCCATAGGCAAGGTTGGGAACAGTCGTAACTCTTACCCAATCTCCTTTTTCTGAAAAACAACAAATAAGCAAGGGTGAGTACAAACGTACTCAGCAGCCCACCTTCACCCGCGGAATGGGGAAATCAGATATAATGCATAGAATATGTGGAGCTTAGGGTATTTTGCAGAAACAGCAATATTTTATGCAGGGTTGTTTTGTAAAACATTTTGTATTTTGCAAAGTGCATCCTCTCCCAAAGGAGCAGGAAGTTTTTCAATATTATAACAAAATCCCCTGGACTAAACCATCCAGGTATCTCAGCAGTTTTCCACTGGTTTTCATTTTCAAAAATAGCTACTGGACTTCCCGTCCACCATAGCTCGCGACTCAATCGCCGGACCTTTTAAAAGCCACTTTTCCCAAACACACCTTTTTTTAAAACAAAACACTAATTGCCATACCACACCAGACTCGTCCATTCCTGTGGACATAGACTATTCGAATAGGTTTGAACTCTACGTAGAGGGGTACACTTTACCCACTAGTCCGGCTCTGTGATCTCATGGCCAATGAGATCCGAATCTGAATCTCTTTCTTTCCTCGCACGTCCTAACCTTAACGGTTATACCGAAAGGAGTCAGGCCACCGCCATGTCCAAACCGGATAAAACATTCTCCCTCCTTATCCTCCCGGTGCTCCCCAGCCTTCATAACCCTGGGGTTTGGACCGTACGAGTTCAGATTGAGTGACTGCCCATACAGTCTCGAGTGGTTGTACTTATCATGAGTATAGGTAGTGAAGGATGACAAACTGGTTCTTATGTGAGGGGACAATCCTTATGCTCACACCTAAACTAGCTAAGCCATCACCTTAGGCCCTCCCCTAAACCAGGGAGTCCCTGATCATCCCACTCACAAGGTGATAAGGGTGAAAACCCTTCATCATACATATTTTAAAAAACAATTTCTTTTGAAAACTCACACCTTTTCTCAAATCATTTGTAACAAATATATCAAGGATTAATTGCGGCAAGCGGCTGGGTGGCCATAATAACTTGTCTCAAAATCATATCATGCATAAAATAACAGGCTGAGGGTTGTGGTTGAAAAATCATAGGTAATTTATGCATCAAAGAGATCCAGTGAGCTTGCCGTGCTTATCCGGCGAAGGGGGAAGGAGAGCTCGCGGAACTGGCTTCTGGCTCCACCGCCTGGCGTAGACTTGCAGATCTGGCCTCCACGAGACGGTACGAACGCTCCGATAACTATGCGACATGAACAAGCAAACATACAAACCAGCAAGTATACCAATCAAATATTTAGTATAGTGGTCAGAATAGCGATATATGGATGGGTAGAGTCTTGAGTAGAATCTGTGTCATGTGGTGTTGTGATGTTACTGGTGGTGGAGCGGAGGTGCTTACCAGGAGGGTGGACTGGAGGCGAAGCGACACTATGCGTGTAGCCGGCAGAGCAGAGTAACTAAGTGGGTGGGGTGTTTGCCTTGGCTGAGGGTGTTGAGTGTGTGTGTGGAGAGGGAGAGGGTAGCTGGGTGTATTTATAGCTGAGTGTATGTGGTGTAGCAGAGTGAAGTTCATTGTTGGTGAGAATAGTGACGAATGAATCGTCTAACTTAGTATGAACAGGAGAGTTATAGGCAGAATATGGGACAAGAGTATTTTGGGAGTTTTCTGGAATATGGACCATGCTTAAGGGATGACATGGTTGGATAGGGAATAATTTGATAAGAATTTAGAAACAAGAATTATTGGAATCGGAGTTTGGAAGCCTGGTTCAAAGGAATCTCAAAGTTAAGCGTGCTCAACTTTGAGAAACCTGGGATGGGTGACCAGATGGGAAGTTCCCACAAGAAGGAAAATCACAGTCACCGGAGTTCGTATGACTGGAATATGGGTCTGGCTGGTCTTAGGTGGACTGGACAGCATGACGGATGAGTAGTTGAAATTTGGGGTGATCGGATGATCGATGAATAGTAACGATGATGAATAGTAACGGTGAATAGTAACGATGAATAATAATGGTGAATAGTTCGTATAAACGAATGATGAACGATGAATAGTGATGATGAACGATGAATAGGAACTATGAACGAACGGACGGACAATCGAATGATCGGACGAACGAACGAACGGAATTTCGGCAGCATAACGGCAGGACAAAGATTATCTAGAAGAACGATGAATAGGGACTATGAACGAACGATGAACGATGAATAGGAACTATGAATGAACGATGAACGATCGAATGATCGAACGAACGAACGATCGGAATTTTGGCAGCATAACGGCAGGAAAAAGATTATTTGGACGAACGAACGGACGAACGATCGAACGATCGGACGAAGGGACGAACGAACCATGAACGATCGGACGAGCGATCGAACGATCGGACGAACGATCGAACGATCAGACGAACGAACGAACAAACTAAGAACAGGTGGACGAACGATCGGAGAACGACCGAACGATCCTTGTGCTAGTGTGTGCTTGTGTGGAACATGGAGTGGGTGTGTGTGTGGGGGTAGAGAGTTGCCATGAAATGGCTTGGGGTGGGATGAGAGGAGGCCCTTGCCCCTCTATTTATAGCCATGGTGGGGGATTAGGGGGAGGGATGAGAGGATTAGTGGGAGGATGAGAGGATTAGTGGGAGATTAGCATGGATTTGTCTTATATGAGTGTAATTAGCTTGTAGAGCTCAACGTATGACACTGGAGGCATACGTATACGTATGAGCATGAGGAAAGTTATGAAGAAAATATTTATAGGGACTTGAAAAATGATTCTGAAGGTATTTCTTCAAGAGGAAAATACTTGGAGATAAATCGGTGGAATATTTGGAAAATATTTCTGGAAAAACTTGAAGGGGATTACTCGGGAAATATTTGGGCGGTATTTCTGGAAGAATATGAGGGGGATCACTGGAGAAATATTTGGGCAGTATTTCTGAAAAGAAATTGAGGGTGATCACTGGGGAAATATTTGTAGGATATTTTGAGGAGGATTTTGGAGAGAATATAGACCACTATAATTTATTTGTTGATATCAACTTGCAAACAAACATTTTGAAACGAAATTTGAAATTCATTTTGAATTTAGAGCGAGTTTGAGAAAATTCCAAGATTTGAATTTTTGGGATGCTACAAATCTACCCCACTTAAAAAGAATATCGTCCTCGAGATTCGACTTAGAAGGGTTATGGGTATAGCTTTACTTCAGCTACATATATTCACTTTGCAACTCTTCGAGGAGATGGAACTTCAATAAGATCTGGCCTTGAGGAGCATCTGGTTGCCGATTCCAAACGTTGATTCTGGCTACTCAAGATCATCTTCAGGCTTCTAGGTTTCGCTTGGCAGCTAGCTTATTGAAGAAGCATCGATGCCAACACGCAAACCTTTCTCTTGAGAACTCCCACATGGATTCCTTCCTTGATTAGTCTTCTGGTGCTTCATTAACAGAACTTGGGTGACCACTTCTCATCCAGAAACTTATAAGCTTCGATGATCTGGTCCTCCACAAGCTTGCTACAGGCCTTCTTCTTTTTCTCCATAGCAGGAACCTTGCTGGAACACTACCCCACTTAAAAATAATGAGGGTAGAACTCTTGAAACTTGGGGATTTGAACTCCTTGAAGTACCTTATAACAAGGGTGTTACGTGGCCTTCTTCTGCTGTTGCTGCTTGATCAGGCTACGGAGAAATGACTGACACAGGGTTGATTCTAGGACAACCTTCTTCTTATCTTCTCTTCACTATTTTCCTTTTTCTTCTCATTGACCCTTTCTTTCTCTTTGCTCTTCCCACTCGAGGATTCTATCAAAGAGTATTACCATCATACATTGGAGGAAACCAAAGACTATGAACCATGTACAACAGTCTTCAACCCAAGAATCACCAAGCATTGTGATCTTAGGAGCAAGGGAGTGGAAAATGGAGTTGCTTGCGATTTGGGAGAGGGGATTTATCTGGAGTGTGCTTTGCTTTGAGCGAGATGGGAGTTGAGGGAGCTGATGAGGGATTTTATAGGCGAGTGGGGGTGCTCGGGTGTGGAGTGATGGTGATGAGGCAGCAGGTGCGATGGAGGGGGGATAGTGTTGCTGGCGGTAATGGTGGTGGGTGCACTGCAAAAGGGGGCGTGAGCGGTGGTAGTGCGCTGCAAAGGGGGGGTGTGGGCGGTGGTAGTGCGCATGGAGGCGGGCACGTATGCGGGGGGGGGGGCATGGGTGAGTGGTGGGGTCAATGACCCTGAT
Source organism: Zea luxurians (assembly GCA_029449295.1). Lineage (NCBI taxonomy): Eukaryota > Viridiplantae > Streptophyta > Magnoliopsida > Poales > Poaceae > Zea > Zea luxurians. Next base: position 172,742,919 of record JAOPSE010000002.1, read on the forward strand.
GTTTGTGGTCTCTGGTTCCAAGAATCTTTGCCTCTTTGTATGGTAATAACTCCTTCAAGGGTAAGCTTCCCGGTATCTTCTTGGGTAAGGTGCTTTTCTCTTGAGATGGGTTAAGATGAGAATGGAAGCATAAGGTGAGGATTAGCTCTAATTTGTGATCTATGTTTTTAGAGAAAACCTTTCTTAAAAAGAAAGAAAACACACAAGCTCAACAATGATAAGCACAAACAAATCAAATGTTTTGGATAAGGGAAGAATAGAGTTTTTCCAAAGCATGAACTACTCAGATTCGGGGGCTAAGCATAACTCCTCTTGCTTGGCTCCTGAATTGAGAACTATGCTAAATGCAACTTATGATCACTAACGTTAAAGCATCACATATGCACTCAAAAGGGGAGAAAACATCAAGCGAAATTTATTTTGAAATGCCCTAGGGGGCCACACAATTAGAGTTTTGCAAAACACAAGTCTACACGATTACCTCTCATACATGCAAAGCTCTAGCCAAAGTGAAGAAAAAACTTCACTACCCAATGCATGCAGAGGACTGGGCATAAGTAACTCAGATCTGGCAGCTTCTCTTCTGGCAAGGCTGGCGCACAACTTCAATCTGAGACATCTCCTGGATGGGTTAAGAGGGAGCTGATGTTGATGACTTCTCCTGGCAGCGACTTATATGGCAGAACGAGATTGAACTCTTCTTCAAGCGGGACTGGCTCTTGTAGCTCCTCAGAGGGCGGCAGTGCTGGCGGGGTGCTTGCAGCTTCTTCCTTGATCTCACGGGACGGTGCTGGAATCTTCTTCATGGTGAGGGGCTCAAACAACTCTAGCGGGGGATCTTGGGAGGACTCGGGGTGCTCCTGCTTATCCATAGCCCGAGGGAAGACTGGAATTCCTTCCAAGACTATGGCTTCTTCCGGGAGTTCCCAAGCCTTCTTCTCTCCTCTGATAGAGACCGGGTGACCTTTAAGAATCTGGGGATCTTCGGCTCTCATGGGTTGAACTGGGTTGGATGAAGCGGGCTCTTGGATCCATAGGGCTCTACGTTGGTTATGGGTTACCAAGTAGGCATCCATCAACTTCTGGACGTGCTCATCCTTGGCTTGCTTCAGGGCTTCAACAACAATGACTTCATGATTTTCCAAGGCAGTTGCACGGGCTTGAGTTGTGGTGAGATCCACATGGAGCTGATGGTTGCGCTTCTCTACATCTTCTGCTCGGGCAATTATCTGACGGTGGTGCCGAGCCAAGAAATCATACTGTGCATCCAGGGTGAGCAGGTATGCAGTGAGGTACACGACTGTGGGGTCGTCCTCAAGCAGCTGCTGCCCTTCCAATGCACGCATCCCTGGCCATCCAAACTGGACGGTCTCTCTAAAAGGGCGGAAAGAATCTGAGCAGGGTGTTGGCCACTTCTTCTTCATAAATTTGACACAAGACCCTCAATGCCTTGCGAGCGAGGACTTGGCAGGTGTCTTTGAATCTGTGCCCAGCAGCAGTGACACTCCATTCCACATGGTGCGGGCTGGATCCAATGTATACAGTCACGACACAATTCTCTGTGCCATGCTCGACGAATTCACGGCCATCATACTCTGGCTGGCTCCTGATTCCAAGGCGAACTGTGCATGCTCTCAGCAACTTGGGGAAACCATCTTCATTCTGGCAAAAGCTGGTTTGGCAATGAACCTCCATCTGACTTCTGAGAGAAGGAAAGGGGGAAAGCATTTTTGAAATGAAGGGATGAGAGCAAGAATTTTTTTTAAGAAAATAGTTTTGACTCAAAAACTTTTGGATCAGGCTAAGGGTTACGTCCTGCGGCCAACCTAACAGCTCTGATACCACCTGAAGCGCCCCAATCCTCTGGGACTCAAATGTGATACAATTACTAGTCCTAGGAGGCTAGTAAACACATTTATACAACAGATGATTCCAGATCTTCTTAAACGAGACAAACCTATAAAGGTGGCGATCAACTTTAAGAGTTGGTGCACAACTTGGGACATATCATCAGAGTGGGGCTGAAGCAGCCCGATACACGCAGCGAAGCAAATCAGTGGTCCAACAGCCACAGGCAAGGTTGGGAACAGTCGTAACTCTTACCCGATCTTCTTTTTCTGAAAAACAACAAATAAGCAAGGGTGAGTACAAACGTACTCAGCAGCCCACCTTCACCCGCGGAATGGGGAAATCAGATATAATGCATGGAATATGTGGAACTCAGGGTATTTTGCTGAAACAACAATATTTTATGCAGGGTTGTTTTGTAAAACATTTTGTATTTTGCAAAGCGCATCCTCTCCCAAAGGAGCAGGAAGTTTTTCAATATTAGAACAAAATCCCCTGGACTAAACCATCCAGGTATCTCAGCAGTTTTCCACTGGTTTTCATTTTCAAAAATAGCTACTGGACTTCCCGTCCACCATAGCTCGTGGCTCAATCGTCGGACTTTTTAAAAGCCACTTTTCTCAAACACACCTTTTTTTAAAACAAAACACTAATTGCCATACCACACCAGACTCGTCCATTCCTGTGGACACAGACTATTCGAATAGGTTTGAACTCTGCGCAGAGGGGTACACTTTACCCACTAGTCCGGCTCTGCGATCTCATGGCCAATGAGATCCGAATCCGAATCTCTTTCTTTCCTCGCACGTCCTAACCTTAACGGTTATACCGGAAGGAGTCAGGCCACCGCCATGTCCAAACCGGACAAAACATTCCCCCTCCTTATCCTCCCGGTGCTCCCCAGCCTTCATAACCCTGGGGTTTGGACCGTACGAGTTCAGATTGAGTGACTGCCCATACAGTCTCGAGTGGTTGTCCTTATGTGAGGGGACAATCCTTCTACTCACACCTAAACCAGCTCAGCCATCACCTTAGGCCCTCCCCTAAACCAGGGAGTCCCTGATCATCCCATTCACAAGGTGATAAGGGTGAAAACCCTTCATCATACATATTTTGAAAAGCAATTTCTTTTGAAAACTCACACCTTTTCTCAAATCATTTGTAACAAATATATCAAGGATTGATTGCGGCAAGCGGCTGGGTGGCCATAATAACTTGTCTCAAAATCATATCATGCATAAAATAACAGGATGAGGGTTGTGGTTGAAAAATCATAGGTAATTTATGCATCAGAGGGATCCAGTGAGCTTGCCGTGCTTATCCGGCGAAGGGGGAAGGAGAGCTCGCGGAACTGGCTTCTGGCTCCACCGCCTAGCGTAGACTTGCAGATCTGGTCTCCACGAGACGGCACGAACGCTCTGATAACTATGCGACATGAACAGCAAACATACAAACCAGCAAGTATACCAATCAAATATTTAGTATAGTGGTCAGAATAGCGATATATGGATGGGTAGAGTCTTGAGTAGAATCTGTGTCATGTGGTGTTGTGATATTACTGGTGGTGGAGCGGAGGTGCTTACCAGGAGGGTGGACTGGAGGCGAAGCGACACTATGCGTGTAGCCGGCAGAGCGGAGTAACTAAGTGGGTGGGGTGTTTGCCTTGGCTGAGGGTGTTGAGTTTGTGTGGAGAGGGAGAGGGTAGCTGGGTGTATTTATAGCTGAGTGTATGTGGTGTAGCACAGTGAAGTTCACTGTTGGTGAGAATAGTGACGAATGAATCGTCTAACTTAGTATGAACAGGAGAGTTATAGACAGAATATGGGACAAGAGTATTTTGGGAGTTTTTTGGAATATGGACCATGCTTAAGGGATGACATGGTTGGATAGGGAATAATTCGATAAGAATTTAGAAACAAGAATTATTGGAATCGGAGTTTGGAAGCCTGGTTCGAAGGAATCTCAAAGTTAAGCGTGCTCAACTTGGAGAAACCTAGGATGGGTGACCAGATGGGAAGTTCCCACTGGAAGGAAAATCACAGTCACCGGAGTTCGTATGACTAGAATATGGGTCTGGCTGGTCTTAGGTGGACTGGACAGCATGACGGATGAGTAGTTGAAATTTGGGGTGATCGGATGATCGATGAATAGTAACGATGATGAATAGTAACGGTGAATAGTATCGATGAATAGTAACGTTAAATAGTGATGGTGAATAGTTCGTATAGACGAACGATGAATAGTGACGATGAATGATGAATAGGAACTATGAACGAACGAACGAACGATCGAATGATCGGACGAACGAACGATCGGAATTTCAACAGCATAGCGGCAGGACAAAGATTATCTAGAAGAATGATGAATAGGGACTATGAACGAACGATGAACGATAAATAGGAATTATGAACGAACTATGAACGATCGAATGATCGAACGAACGAACGATCGGAATTTTGGCAGCATAACGACAGGAAAAAGATTATTTGGACGAACGAACGGACGAACGATCGAACGATCGGACGAACGAACCATGAACGATCGGACGAACAATTGAACGATCGGACGAACGAACGAACAAACTAAGAACAGGTGGACAAACGATCGAAGAACGACCGAACGATCCTTGTGCTAGTGTGTGCTTGTGTGGAACATGGAGTGGGTGTGTGGGGGGGGGGGGAGAGAGTTGCCATGAAATGGCTTAGGGTGGGTTGAGAGGAGGCCCTTGCCCCTCTATTTATAGCCATGGTGGGGGATTACGTGGAGGGATGAGAGGATTAGTGGGAGGATGAGAGGATTAGTGGGAGATTAGCATGAATTTGTCTTATATGAGTGTAATTAGCTTGTAGAGCTCAACGTATGACACTGGAGGCATACATATACGTATGAGCATGAGGAAAGTTATGAAGAAAATATTTATATGGACTTGAAAATGATTCTAAAGGTATTTCTTCAAGAGGAAAATACTTGGAGATATATCGGTGGAATATTTGGACAATATTTCTGGAAAGAACTTGAAGGGGATTACTCGGGAAATATCTGGGCGGTATTTCTGGAAGAATTTGAGGGGGATCACTGGAGAAATATCTGGGCAGTATTTCTGAAAAGAAATTAAGGGTGATCACTGGGGAAATATTTGTAGGATATTTTGAGGAGGATTTTGGAGAGAATATAGACCACTATAATTTATTTATTGATATCAACTTGCAAACAAACATTTTGAAACGAAATTTGAAATTCATTTTGAATTTAGAGCGAGTTTGAGAAAATTCCAAGATTTGAATTTTTGGGATGCTACAATAGAGGGGTGTCTACCAATAGTGTAGGCATCCCTAGCAAATTTTAATTTATCAAAATCAATTTTGCAAGTCTTAAGTTGAGCATTAAGACTTGCCACCTCATCATTTAGTTTAGCAATAGAAATAAGGTGTTCATTACAAGAATTAACATCAAAGTCCTTGTATCTATTGCAAATAACAACATGCTCTACATATGAACTAGATTTATTAGCTTCCTCTAGCTTAGCATTTAAATCATCATTCAAAATCTTTAAACTAGAGATAGATTCATGGTAAGCAGATAACTCAGAAGATAGCATTTCATTTCTCTTAGTTTCTAAAGCAAGAGATTTTGTACACTAACAAATTTGTCATGTTCTTCATTTAGAGCATCAATTAGCTCATTGATTTTATCTACTTTAGCTCTATCTAAACCCTTAAATAAATCAGTATAATCTACTTCATCATCACTAGAATCATCATCGCTAGAAGTAGTATACTTAGAGGTATCTCGAACACTTACCTTCTTCTCCTTGGCCAAGAGGCAAGTGTGGCGTTCGTTGGGGAAGAGAGAAGACCTGTTGAAGGTCGAGGCTGCCAGTCCTTCATCGTCGGAGTCAGATGAAGAGCAGTCCGAATCCCATTCTTTTCTAAGGTGCGCCTCGCCCTTCGCCTTTTTGTAAACCTTCTTCTTCTCCCTCTTCCCATACTTTTCTTGTTCCTGGTCATTATCATTATCGGGGCATTGAGCTATAAAATGACCAGTCTTATCGCATTTGAAGCAGGAGCGCTTTCCCTTTGTTTTATTCTTGGAGGGGTATTCTTTCCATCCTTTGAGCGTGATCTTGAAGCGCTTGATGATAAGCGCCATCTCATCTTCATTGAGTCTGGCAGCCTCCACTTGAGCTACCTTGCTTGGTAGCTATAAAGCCCAAATTTTGTATCAGAAAAAAATATAATTATGTTTGAGAATTTATGAAACCTTGTGAGACTATATAGTTTCCTTTTCGTTGTGCATATTCAAATAATGAGAATATATTAATCAAATAACAAATAAATACTAGAATATGCATTTCATGCTGAAGATCTTGTATTTTTGCATTTGTATTCAAGTTGTGAGACAAGTTTAAGTTTAAAAAAAATGGAATTTTGAAAATGAAATGGAATGGAAAGGAGGAGAAAAGGGAAACAATATGCACTAAAGAAATACATATGTAAATAAATATATCACTTTAGGCTAGTAATTTTTGTGCACTTGATCCCTGTGTGAAAACCATAAACAAATTCGAATTCAAAATATGAATTTGAGTGGGAAAAACAAAACAGGAATAAAAAAAGAAAGAACCTTACCCCTACGTGGGCCGATTGTGCCAGGTCGGCCCACCTACTCACCAGGCACAGCCCAGGTTGCTTCTCACATGGCGGGTCACTACCAGGTGGGCCCTCGTGGTCGGGTCATCCCCAACCTTCGTTCTGTTCTAACAGAAGCGCAGAAATCACGCGGACTCGGTCGAACGGCGCGCTCTGACTCTATACGCCGCGATGTCCGCCGCCGGAATCGGGTGGATCTCCTGCTGATCCCACGGGCTCGACTCCCTTTCGCCCAGGATATAAAGCCGTGCCGCATCTCTCATCCCTAGTCGCGAAACGGGTCGCTAGGCTTCTCCCTCGCAAAAGCTACATGTACCAAATTAGAGACCTTCCGTGATCTCCGGCGCAGGCCCATGGTGGAGGTTGCCATCCTCGCCTTTAGGGTATAAAATCGAAGACCAGCTCTCTCTGTTCCCCATTGTAAGCTTCCACCGGCGGCCGAGCTACTCCGTCTCGCCCTCTGCTCGACTGCGCCCAGAGCCGAGAGGGATTTCTCACCGGAGGGGTTGCCATCGCCTAGGGCAAGGCATCGAGCCGCAGCCGCATTGAAAGCCAAGTGCCGCCGGCTGCGAGGACAGAAGAACTCCATCACATTTGCACCCTTGGTATGCTGCCATCGAGTCATTCTAGATGGGGGGTCGTGATGAAGGGGGACCGGCCGCAGCGGAGCTCGACCTCTCCGTCGTCCCGTTCTCGGCATGCGGTCCAGGAGTCCGGCAAAGCTCGCGGGTGCTGCACTGGCGGGTCTCCTGCTGGGCCGCGCAGTGCGCCGGTGAGTGGGTCGCGTGGGCCTCTACGGCTGGGAGCGGGAGTTGGAAGATGAGCGGTGGTCGTTCATCAGAAAATGAGCGCTCGGGATTAGATCCTGGGCGTAATGGCTCATCGTCCAATCTGGGTCGTTGATCCCCTGATGGACGGATTCTGGTGCATATCAAATATCCACCACAGATCGTTGGATCGATGGCTCTGTTAGTTGCTCGGTTTAGATCTAATCTGAGCTGTCGAATGGCGATCCAGCGGTGCCAATCTGCTGATACCCCTTCGTCGTGCGTCATTTGCATAAGAGACCCTATAGAATTTTGAAACCAACCCGCCGTCCGAATCAGTGGTAAGATCATTACAGAAAAGTCCTCGAGTTTACAAAATGAACCCTGATCTCTTAGAAAATTTTGTACCCCGTCCAGAATTTTTAGGAAATACTTTGAATTAAATGAGAAAAATAGGTTTTGGTATAAAAATAAATCTAAAAACTTGGTTAATTCATATTAAATTCATTTTAGCTCCAAATTGAGTCATTCCAGTTGCAATAATTTTGTACTAATATTGTCTATCAACCATTAACACTGTTTAGCCATGAAACTTGAATTAAAATTATTCATTTGGATTAATCTATTCTAAGCACTAAATAATTTCGGAAAATCATAACTTTATAACCGTAACTCCAAATTTAGTAATTCTTGTTCCTACGATCTCGTAGCAACGTGTAGATTATTATTACGCAGTTTATTCTTATGATTGGTGTAATGTTATATTTTGCCTATACCATGTTTGTCTGTATTGCTACGTTTAGCAGTAAGGACATGTGTCATCTGAAGATCATCCTGGTACCTGGAATCTCAAGTCCCAGGCAAGTTGTGCCCTTGATCACTTCTTTTTACCCACTCATATTCTAATTAATCATAATGATCTGCATAGGTTAATTTTGATGGGACCCAATAGGTTACCCTAGTTTGATTATCTTTATACCTTGTTTACCACTGAACTTTTTGGGTAGTACTTGCTAGTGCTTTATGTGGTTTTGGGTATGAAGATACAGTATTCATGATTATACTTTTGTTATCCGTTGTTATTTACTGTTCATGATAAGATCATTATGTTAATTGGAACATGGAGCGACCACCCGGGAAAACAGTGCTACCACAAGGGTTTATGGACGCCCTTGGTTGATTAATTAGGAAAGCTAGTGGAGGACTACCTTACCCGAAAGGGGCAAGGGCAGTAGGGGAGTGGTCAGTGTAGGGAGGTCCTTGGTTGATTTTGCTGCGATGGCGGTCAGGCAAGAACCCTGCATTGGAGCTTCCTATAAACTGTAGCGGGTTTTCTGAAGCTAGTGGAACTTTGTAAAGGCCTCGTAGTGTTACCCTGCCTCGCCTCCTCGGTAGAGGTGTATGGGAAGTCGCGATCCCTTGGCAGATGGGTAACATGACTTGTGGGTAAAGATGTGCAACCTCTGCAGAGTGTAAAACTGGTATACTAGCCGTGCTCACGGTCATGAGCAGCTCGGACCCTCACATGATTAAATTATGAAACTTAAACTCAATTTGTCATATGCATTGCATCGCAGGTGAGGTTGTTACTTTTGTTCTACTACTTAATTGGGTTGGTATTTACTTATACTTAGTAATTGCTAATAAAATTTTGACCAACTTTAGAAGCAATGCTCAGCTCTAACCATCCTCTTTGGTAAGCCTTACACTTCACGTGAGCTCCCACCTTTGGCGAGTTCATGCACATTATTCCCCACAACTTGTTGAGCGATGAACGTATGTGAGCTCACTCTTGCTGTCTCACACCCCCACAGGTCAAGAACAGGTACCGCAGGATGAGGCGCATAGAGGATGCTGTGGCGAGTTCGTGAGAGGTCTAGGTCGTCGTCTCCCAGTCAACTTTGGGTTGCTGGACCGTTGTCTCCTTATAATGTAATTATTTATTTATTTTGTATAGAACTCCTGTTATATAGTAAAGATGTGACATTCGATCGTGTGCCATGATTCATCATATGTGTGAGACTTGGTCCCAGCACACCTGGTGATTATGTTCACGCCCGGGTCTTGGTGCCCCTAAAACCCGGGTGTGATAGAAGTGGTATCAGAGGAATGTTGACTGTAGGACGAAACCTAGATAGAACTGGATAACCATTATCTACTTACCTTTGCTACTCTGATTCTTTCTAAACTTTTCTTAATCTTTTCTCATCTATTTTTGCTCTACTCTGATTATTCTTACCTTTTCCTTCTAAAGACAATTGTGGAATTCACACTTTGAAATCCTGTGCCTAAAGTGACTTTAGGAATAGGAGACATACTCTTAGGAGCAAAAAACTATTTTTATAAGTATCTATGTGCTTGAATGTTTGTTCTTATGATACTTTTCTGATTTGGATCTTTGATTGAGTGTGATGGGTTGTGGAGTAATGTCCACAATTACATCTACATATATATAATGCTTATAAAACTAACTAGATGAACTAGATTATCCCTCATTAAAGTATCTAGCCTAACAATATCCATCTCATCTTAAAAGATTCTATCCTACACTCATAGATCCATCTCATCTCAAAAGATCCTAACTTATCCTAATTAAAATATATCTAGCTTAATAAATCTATCTTATCCTACAAGATTCTCGCTTATCTTAATAGATTCAACTTATCTTGAAAGATTTGTCTTATCCTAACTGATAGTCGCCTAGAGGGGGGGTGAATAGGGCGAAACTGAAATTTACAAATATAAACACAACTACAAGCCGGGTTAGCGTTAGAAATAAAACTGAGTCCGCGAGAGAGGGTGCAAAACAAATCTCAAGCAAATAAGGAGTGTGACACAAGGATTTGTTTTACCGAGGTTCGGTTCTCGCAAACCTACTCCTCGTTGAGGTGGTCACAAAGACCAGGTCTCTTTCAACCCTTTCCCTCTTTCAAACGGTCCCTCCGACCGAGTGAGCTTCTCTTCTCAAATCAAAACCGGGAACAAAACTTCCCTGCAAGGGCCACCACACAATTGGTGCCTCTTGCCTTGATTACAATGGAGTTTTGATCACAAGAACAAGTGAGAAAGAAAAGAAGCAATCCAAGCGCAAGAGCTCAAAAGAACACGACAAATCTCTCTCGCTAATCACTAAAGCCTTGTGTGGAATTGGAGAGGATTTGATCTCTTTGGTGTGTCTAGAATTGAATGCCTAGCTCTTGTAAGTGGTTGAGAAGTGGAAAACTTGGATACATTGAATGGTGGGTGGTTGGGGTTATTTATAGCCCCAACCACCAAACTAGCCGTTTGGTGGGGCTGACTGTCGTATGGTGCACCGGACAGTCCGGTGCACACCGGACATGTCCGGTGCGCCAGCCACGTCACCAAAGCCGTTGGGATTCGACCGTTGGAGCTCTGTCTTCTGGGCCCGCCTAGATGTCCGGTGGCGCACCAGACATGTACTGTAGAGTGTCCGGTGCGCCAGTATGGGCGTTCCAGACTTCTGCGCGCGCTGGCGCGCAATAAATGCGCTGCAGGTAGCCGTTGGCGCCGTCGTAGCCGTTGCCCCGCAGTTACACCGGACAGTCTGGTGTACACCGGACATGTCCGGTGAATTATAGCGGAGCAGCCGTCGCAAATTCCCGAGGCTGCCAAGTTACAGAGCCACGTCCTCTTGGAGCACCAGACACTGTCCGGTGTACACCAGACAGTCCGGTGAATTATAGCGGAGCAGCCGTCGCAAATTCCCGAGGCTGCCAAGTTCCAGAGTCGCGTCCTCTTGGAGCACCGGACACTGTCCGGTGTACACCGGACAGTCCGGTGAATTATAGCGCGCCGGCTCCGAAAATTCCCGAGACTGAGGAGTTCAGCGCAAGGTCCCCTGGTGCACCGGACACTGTCCGGTGGTGCACCGAACAGTCCGGTGCGCCAGACAAGGGAGGCTTTCGGGATGTCTTTTAGCTCTCTATTTTGAACCCAACATTGGTCTTTTTAATTGGCTTGTTGTGAACCTTTGGCACCTGTATAACTTATACACTAGAGCAAATTAGTTAGTCCAATTATTTGTGTTGGGCAATTCAACCACCAAAATTATTTAGGAACTAGGTGTAAGCCTAATTCCCTTTCAATCTCCCTCCTTTTTGGTGATTGATGCCAACACAAACCAAAGCAAATATAGAAGTGCATAATTGAACTAGTTTGCATAATGTAAGTGCAAAGGTTGCTTGGAATTGAGCCAATATAAATACTTACAAGATATGCATGGATTGTTTCTTCATTTTTAACATTTTAGACCACGCTTGCACCACAGATTTTGTTTTTGCAAATTCTTTTGTAAATCCTTTTCAAAGTTCTTTTGCAAATAGTCAAAGGTAAATGAATAAGATTTTTACGAAGCATTTTCAAGATTTGAAATTTTCTCCCCCTGTTTCAAATGCTTTTCCTTTGACTAAACAAAACTCCCCCTAAATGAGATCCTCCTCTTAGTATTCAAGAGGGTTTTGATATATCATTTTTGAAATACTACTTTCTCCCCCTTTTGAACACAATAAGATACCAATTTGAAATTTACCAATGAAAATCTCCAATTTTAAAATTAGGTGGTGGTGCGGTCCTTTTGCTTTGGGCAAATATTTTCTCCCCCTTTGGCATGAATCGCCAAAAACGGAGTCATTAGAGCCCTTTGAATTACTTTCTTCCCCTTTGGTCATAAATAAATGAGTGAAGATTGTACCAAAGACGAAGTCTTTTTGCTCTGAATTCTCCCCAAAAAGATGGAGAGATGCGTGGAGCGATGGCGAAGGATGAGTTACGGAGTGGAAGCCTTTGTCTTCGCCGAAGACTCCAATTCCCTTTCAATACACCTATGACTTGATTTGACATAGACTTGAAAAACACATTAGTCATAGCATATGAAAGAGACATGATCAAAGGTATATAAATGAGCTATGTGTGCAATTTAGCAAAAGAAATTGCGCGAATCAAGAATATTGAGCTCATGCCTAAGTTTGTTAAAAGTTTGTTCATCAAGAGGCTTGGTAAAGATATCGGCTAATTGATCTTTAGTGTTAATGTAAGAAATCTCGATATCTCCCTTTTGTTGGTGATCCCTAAGAAAATGGTACCGAATGGCTATGTGTTTAGTGCGGCTATGCTCGACGGGATTATCCGCCATCTTGATTGCACTCTCATTATCACATAGCAAAGGGACTTTGGTTAATTTGTAACCGTAGTCCCGCAGGGTTTGCCTCATCCAAAGCAATTGTGCGCAACAATGGCCTGCAGCAATGTACTCGGCTTCGGCAGTGGAAAGAGCGACCGAATTTTGCTTCTTAGAAGCCCAAGACACCAAGGATCTTCCCAAGAACTGGCAAGTCCCTGATGTGCTCTTCCTATTGATTTTACACCCCGCCCAATCGGCATCCGAATAACCAATCAAATCAAATGTGGATCCCCTAGGATACCAAAGCCCAAACTTAGGAGTGTAAGCCAAATATCTCAAGATTCGTTTTACGGCCGTAAGGTGAGCTTCCTTAGGGTCGGCTTGGAATCTTGCACACATGCATACAGAAAGCATAATATCCGGTCAAAATGCACATAAATAGAGTAAAGAGCCTATCATCGACCGGTATACCTTTTGATCGATGGATTTACCTCCCGTGTCGAGGTCGAGATGCCCATTGGTTCCCATGGGTGTCTTGATGGGCTTGGCATCCTTCATTCCGAACTTGCTTAGAATGTCTTGAGTATACTTCGTTTGGCTAATGAAGGTGCCCTCTTGGAGTTGCTTGACTTGGAATCCTAGAAAATACTTCAACTCCCCCATCATAGACATCTCGAATTTCTGTGTCATGATCCTACTAAATTCTTCACATGTAGATTTGTTAGTAGACCCAAATATGATATCATCAACATAAATTTGGCATACAAACAAATCATTGACAAGAGTTTTAGTGAATAAAGTAGGATCGGCCTTGCCGATTTTGAAGCCATTTGTAATAAGGAAATCTCTAAGGCATTCATACCATGCTCTTGGGGCTTGGTTGAGCCCATAAAGCGCCTTAGAGAGCCTATAGACATGGTTAGGGTACTCACTGTCTTCAAAGCCGGGAGGTTGCTCAACATAGACCTCCTCCTTGATAGGTCCATTGAGGAAGGCACTCTTCACGTCCATTTGGTAAAGCTTGAAGCCATGGTAAGTAGCATAGGCTAATAATATACGAATTGACTCAAGCCTAGCTACGGGTGCATAGGTTTCACCAAAATCCAAACCTTCGACTTGTGAATACCCCTTGGCCACGAGTCGAGCTTTGTTCCTTGTCACCACACCATGCTCGTCTTGCTTATTGCGGAAGACCCATTTGGTTCCTACAACATTTTGATTAGGACGTGGAACTAAATGCCATACCTCATTCCTAGTGAAGTTGTTGAGCTCCTCTTGCATCGCCACCACCCAATCCGAATCTTGGAGTGCTTCCTCTACCCTGTGTGGCTCAATAGAGGAAACAAAAGAGTAATGCTCACAAAAATGTGCAACACGAGATCTAGTAGTTACCCCCTTATGAATGTCACCGAGGATGGTGTCGACGGGGTGATTTCGTTGGATTGCTTGGTGGACTCTTGGGTGAGGCAGCCTTTGTTCTTCATCCTCCTTGTCTTGATCATTTGCGTCTCCCCCTTGATCATTGCCGTCATCTTGAGGTGGCTCATTTGCTTGATCTTCTACTTCATCAACTTGAGCTTCATCCTCATTTTGAGTCGGTGGAGATGCTTGCGTGGAGGAGGATGGTTGATCTTGTGTATTTGGGGGCTCTTCGGATTCCTTAGGACACACATCCCCAATGGACATGTTCCTTAGCGCGATGCACGGAGCCTCTTCAATACCTATCTCATCAAGATCAACTTGCTCTACTTGAGAGCCGTTAGTCTCATCAAACACAATGTCACAAGAAACTTCAACTTATCCAGTGGACTTGTTAAAGACTCTATATGCCCTTGTGTTTGAATCATATCCTAGTAAAAAGCCTTCTACAGTCTTAGGAGCAAATTTAGATTTTCTACCTCTTTTAACAAGAATAAAGCATTTGCTACCAAAGACTCTAAAAAATGAAATATTGGGCTTTTTACCGGTTAGGAGTTCATAAGATGTCTTCCTGAGGATTCGGTGTAGATATAACCAGTTGATGGCGTAGCAGGCGGTGTTGACCGCCTCGGCCCAAAACCGATCCGAAGTCTTGTACTCATCAAGCATGGTTCTAGCCATGTCCAATAGAGTTCGATTCTTCCTCTCCACTACACCATTTTGTTGTGGGGTGTAGGGAGAAGAGAACTCATGCTTGATGCCCTCCTCCTCAAGGAAGCCTTCGATTTGAGAGTTCTTGAACTCCGTCCCGTTGTCGCTTCTAATTTTCTTGATCCTTAAGCCGAACTCGTTTTGAGCTCGTCTCAAGAATCCCTTTAAGGTTTCTTGGGTTTGAGATTTTTCCTGCAAAAAGAACACCCAAGTGAAGCGAGAATAATCATCCACTATTACAAGACAATACTTACTTCCGCCGATGCTTATGTAAGCAATCGGGCCGAACAGATCCATGTGGAGTAGCTCAAGCGGCCTGTCGGTCGTCATGATGTTCTTGTGTGGATGATGGGCTCCAACTTGCTTTCCTGTCTGGCATGCGCTACAAATCCTGTCTTTCTCAAAATGAACATTTGTTAGTCCTAAAATGTGTTCTCCCTTTAGAAGCTTATGAAGATTCTTCATCCTAACATGGGCTAGTCGGTGGTGCCAGAGCCAACCCATGTTAGTCTTAGCAATTAAGCATGTGTCGAGTTCAACTCTATCAAAATCTACTAAGTATAGCTGACCCTCTAACACGCCCTTAAATGCTATTGAATCATCACTTCTTCTAAAGACAGTGACACCTACATCAGTAAAGAGACAGTTGTAGCCCATTTTGCATAATTGAGATACAGAAAGCAAATTGTAATCTAATGAATCTACGAGAAAAACATTGGAAATAGAATGGTCAGGAGATATAGCAATTTTGCCCAATCCTTTGACCAAACCTTGGTTTCCATCCCCGAATGTGATAGCTCGTTGGGATCTTGATTTTTCTCATAGGAGGAGAACATCTTCTTCTCCCCTGTCATGTGGTTTGTGCACCCGCTATCGATGATCCAACTTGAGCCCCCGGATGCATAAACCTACAAAACAAGTTTAGTTCTTGACTTTAGGTACCCAAACGGTTTTGGGTCCTTTGGCATTAGAAACAAGAACTTTGGGAACCCAAACACAAGTTTTGGAGCTCTTGTGTTTGCCCCCAACATACTTGGCAACGACCTTGCCGGATTTGTTAGTCAAAACATATGATGCATCAAAAGTTTTAAAAGAAATATCATGCTCATTTGATGCACTAGGAGTTTTCTTCTTAGGCAACTTAACATGGGTTGGTTGCCTTGAGCTAGATGTCTCACCCTTATGCATGAAAGCATGGTTAGGGCCAGAGTGAGACTTCCTAGAGTGAATCCTCCTAATTTTGCTCTCGGGATAACCGGCAGGGTACAAAATGTAACCCTCGTTATCCTGAGGCATGGGAGCCTTGCCCTTTACAAAATTAGACAATCTTTTAGGAGGGGCATTAAGTTTGACATTGTCTCCCCTTTGGAAGCCTATGCCATCCTTGATGCCAGGGCGTCTCCCATTATAAAGCATACTTCTAGCAAATTTAAATTTTTCGTTCTCTAAGTTATGCTCGGCAATTTTAGCATCTAGTTTTGCTATATGATCATTTTGTTGTTTAATTAAAGTCATGTGATCATGAATAGCATTAACATCAATATCTCTACATCTAGTACAAATAGAAGTGTGCTCAACGGTAGATGTAGAGGGTTTGCAAGATTTTAATTCTACAACCTTAGCATGTAATATATCGTTTTCACTTCTAAGGTTAGAAATAGTAACATTGCAAACATCAACATCTTTAGCCTTAGCAAGCAATTTTTCATTTTCATTTCTAAGGCTAGCAAGTGAAATGTTCAATTCTTCAATCCTAGCAAGTAAATCATCATTATCATCTCTAGAATTGGAAATTGAACCATTACAAACATGAGAATCAACCTTAGATAATAAATTAGCATTTTCATTTCTAAGGTTGGCAATAGTGTCATGGCATGTGCTTAGCTCACTAGTTAATTTCTCACATTTTTCTACCTCTAGAGCATAAGCGTTCTTGACCTTAACATGCTTTTTATTTTCCTTGATTAGGAAGTCCTCTTGGGAGTCCAAGAGATCATCCTTCTCATGGATGGCACTAATTAGTTCATTTAGTTTTTCTTTTTGTTCCATGTTAAGGTTAGCAAAAAGGGTACGCAAATTGTCTTCCTCATCATTAGTATTATCATCACTAGAGGACTCATACCTAGTGGAGGATTTAGATTTAACCTTCTTCCTTTTGCTGTCCTTTGCCATGAGGCACTTGTGGCCGACGTTGGGGAAGAGGAGTCCCTTGGTGACGGCGATGTTGGCGGCGTCCTCGTCGTCGGAGGAGTCGGTGGAGCTCTCGTCGGAGTCCCACTCGCGGCATACGTGGGCATCACCGCCCCTCTTCTTGTGGTACCTCTTCTTTTCTCTCCTCTTGCCCTTCTTGTCGTTATCCCTGTCACTGTCACTTGATAATGGACATTTAGCAATAAAGTGACCGGGCTTACCACACTTGTAGCAAACCTTCTTGGAACGGGATTTGTAATCCTTCCCCTTCCGTTGCATGAGGATTTGGCGAAAGCTTTTGATGATCAAAGCCATCTCCTCGTTGTCGAGCTTTGAAGCGTCGATTGGTTGTCTACTTGGTGTAGACTCCTCCTTCCTCTCCTCCATCGCCTTGAAAGCCACTGGTTGTGCTTCGGATGTGGAGGGATCATCAAGCTCGTTGATCTTCTTTGAGCCCTTGATCATACATTCAAAGCTCACAAAATTCCCGATAACTTCCTCGGGAGTCATTAGTGTGTATCTAGGATTACCACGAATTAATTGAACTTGAGTGGGGTTAAGGAAGATGAGTGATCTAAGAATAACCTTAACCACCTCGTGGTCATACCATTTCTTGCTCCCGAGGTTGCGCACTTGGTTCACCAAGGTCTTGAGCCAGTTGTACATATCTTGTGGCTCCTCCCCTTGGCGAAGACGGAAGCGACCGAGCTCCCCCTCGATCGTTTCCCGCTTGGTGATCTTGGTGAGTTCATCACCCTCATGTGCGGTCTTGAGTAGATCCCAAATCTCCTTCGCATTCTTCAACCCTTGCACCTTGTTATATTCCTCTCTACTTAGAGAGGCGAGGAGTATGGTTGTGGCTTGGGAGTTGAAGTGCTCGATTTGGGCTACTTCATCCTCATCATAGTTTTCATCCCCTACGGATGGTACCTGTGCACCAAACTCAACAACATCCCATATACTTTTGTGGAGCGAGGTTAGATGAAATCGCATTAAATCACTCCACCTAGCGTAATCTTCACCATCAAAAGTTGGTGGTTTGCCTAATGGGACGGAAAGTAGAGGTGTATGTTTAGAAATGCGAGGGTAGCGTAGGGGAATCTTACTATACTTCTTACGCTCTTGGCGCTTAGAAGTGACGGACGCCGCGTCGGAGCCGGAGGTGGATGCCGATGAAGAATCGGTCTCGTAGTAGACCACCTTCCTCATCCTCTTTTTCTTGTCCCCACTCCGATGCGGCTTGTGGGAAGAGGATTTCTCCTTCTTCTCCTTGTGGTGTGAAGAAGATCTCTTCTCCTTCCCTTTGGAGGAGTCCTTCTTCTTCTCCTTCCTCTTGGTGCGGGACTCTTCCGATGAAGTGCTCCCGTGGCTTGTAGTGGGCTTTTCGCCGGTCTCCATCTCCTTCTTGGCGTGATCTCCCGACATCACTTCGAGTGGTTAGGCTCTAATGAAGCACCGGGCTTTGATACCAATTGATAGTCGCTTAGAGGGGGGGGTGAATAGGGCGAAACTGAAATTTACAAATATAAACACAACTACAAGCCGGGTTAGCGTTAGAAATAAAACTGAGTCCGCGAGAGAGGGTGCAAAACAAATCTCAAGCAAATAAGGAGTGTGACACAAGGATTTGTTTTACTGAGGTTCGGTTCTCGCAAACCTACTCCCCGTTGAGGTGGTCACAAAGACCAGGTCTCTTTCAACCCTTTCCCTCTTTCAAACGGTCCCTCCGACCGAGTGAGCTTCTCTTCTCAAATCAAAACCGGGAACAAAACTTCCCCGCAAGGGCCACCACACAATTGGTGCCTCTTGCCTTGATTACAATGGAGTTTTGATCACAAGAACAAGTGAGAAAGAAAAGAAGCAATCCAAGCGCAAGAGCTCAAAAGAACACGACAAATCTCTCTCGCTAATCACTAAAGCCTTGTGTGGAATTGGAGAGGATTTGATCTCTTTGGTGTGTCTAGAATTGAATGCCTAGCTCTTGTAAGTGGTTGAGAAGTGGAAAACTTGGATACATTGAATGGTGGGTGGTTGGGGTTATTTATAGCCCCAACCACCAAACTAGCCGTTTAGTGGGGCTGACTGTCGTATGGTGCACCGGACAGTCCGGTGCACACCGGACATGTCCGGTGCGCCAGCCACGTCACCAAAGCCGTTGGGATTCGACCGTTGGAGCTCTGTCTTCTGGGCCCGCCTAGATGTCCGGTGGCGCACCGGACATGTACTGTAGAGTGTCCGGTGCGCCAGTATGGGCGTTCCTGACTTCTGCGCGCGCTGGCGCACAATAAATGCGCTGTAGGTAGCCGTTGGCGCCGTCGTAGCCGTTGCCCCGCAGTTACACCGGACAGTCCGGTGTACACCGGACATGTCCGGTGAATTTTAGCGGAGCAGCCGTCTCAAATTCCCGAGGCTACCAAGTTACAGAGCCGCGTCCTCTTGGAGCACCGGACACTGTCCGGTGTACACCAGACAGTCCGGTGAATTATAGCGGAGCAGCCGTCGCAAATTCCCGAGGCTGCCAAGTTCCAGAGCCGCGTCCTCTTGGAGC
This sequence comes from Zea luxurians, assembly GCA_029449295.1. Taxonomy (NCBI): domain Eukaryota; kingdom Viridiplantae; phylum Streptophyta; class Magnoliopsida; order Poales; family Poaceae; genus Zea; species Zea luxurians. The sequence goes on from JAOPSE010000002.1 coordinate 172,762,191, forward strand.
ACCGGACACTGTCCGGTGTACACCGGACAGTCCGGTGAATTATAGCGCGCCGGCTCCGAAAATTCCCGAGGCTGAGGAGTTCAGCGCGAGGTCCCCTGGTGCACCGGACACTGTCCGGTGGTGCACCGGACAGTCCGGTGCGCCAGACAAGGGAGGCTTTCGGGATGTCTTTTAGCTCTCTATTTTGAACCCAACATTGGTATTTTTAATTGGCTTGTTGTGAACCTTTGGCACCTGTATAACTTATACACTAGAGCAAATTAGTTAGTCCAATTATTTGTGTTGGGCAATTCAACCACCAAAATTATTTAGGAACTAGGTGTAAGCCTAATTCCCTTTCACTAACCACTTTACTTATCTCATCCTAGAGTAATAAACATGGTCTAATTCAAATTAATTAGATCTTATTTAGTCAAATCTAGTTACGCTAAACTAATATAGTTTCCATCTAATCTAAACTAACCTAATGTAACTCACTCAAATAGGTGAGTTAATACTTGTGAAATAGATTAGACCCTGCTGGCCATGTTTTAACTTAAATTAGTACATCAGACCAAACCACCCATGAACAAATAACTTACCAGCATATTCATGGTGACCATCCCTCCCATCCTAGATGTTGCCATAATACACTTATCTTATGCTACCAACCTGTTAACCATCTGTCCTTACCTACAAGTTATCCTAACTACATGTCCCTAATTCGAATAAAGACTTCAAGAATGAAGATCGAAGATGATCGGCCTCATCAAATCGAGGAAGGATAAGATTCAAGCCAGATCTTCAAAAGGAATCAAGATCCACAATCTTGGATAAAGTCTTTCCTCACCCTACCCTTTCTTAATCAAACCTATCTATGCTCTAAAGACATCTTCTACCCTACATAATAAGGTGGCTATACCCATATATACCCATGCTTTTCTAATCACCTGATAATTTGCGATATAAAAAAAAGAAGAATTTTGGTATTAAAATCAATTAGAAACTAACCCATAGACTACAAACAATTTCTTCTACATCCTCTTGCAAATCTCGAGGACGAGATTTCTGTTAAGGGGGTAGGATTTATAAAGCCCAAATTTTGTATCAGAAAAAAAATATAATTATGTTTGAGAATTTATGAAACCTTGTGAGACTATATAGTTTCCTTTTCGTTGTGCATATTCAAATAATGAGAATATATTAATCAAATAACAAATAAATACTAGAATATGCATTTCATGCTGAAGATCTTGTATTTTTGCATTTGTATTCAAGTTGTGAGACAAGTTTAAGTTTAAAAAAAATGGAATTTTGAAAATGAAATGGAATGGAAAGGAGGAGAAAAGGGAAACAATATGCACTAAAGAAATACATATGTAAATAAATATATCACTTTAGGCTAGTAATTTTTGTGCACTTGATCCCTGTGTGAAAACCATAAACAAATTCGAATTCAAAATATGAATTTGAGTGGGAAAAACAAAACAGGAATAAAAAAAAGAAAGAACCTTACCCCTACGTGGGCCGATTGTGCCAGGTCGGCCCACCTACTCACCAGGCGCAGCCCAGGTTGCTTCTCACATGGCGGGTCACTGCCAGGTGGGCCCTCATGGTCGGGTCATCCCCAACCTTCGTTCTGTTCTAACAGAAGCGCAGAAATCGCGCGGACTCGGCCGAACGGCGCGCTCTGACTCTGTACGCCGCGATGTCCGCCGCCGGAATCGGGTGGATCTCCTGCTGATCCGGGGTGCACGGGCTCGACTCCCTTTCACCCAGGATATAAAGCCATGCCGCATCTCTCATCCCTAGTCGCGAACCGGGTCGCCAGGCTTCTCCCTCGCAAAAGCTACATGTTCCAAATTAGAGACCTTCCGTGATCTCCGGCGCTGGCCCATGGTGGAGGTTGCCATCCTCGCCTCTGGGGTATAAAATCGAAGACCAGCTCTCTCTGTTCCCCATTGCAAGCTTCCACCGGCGGCCGAGCTACTCCGTCTCGCCCTCTGCTCGACTGCGCCCAGAGCCGAGAGGGATTTCTCACCGGAGGGGTTGCCATCGCCTAGGGCAAGGCATCGAGCCGCAGCCGCATTAAAAGCCAGGTGCCGCCGGCTGCGAGGACAGAAGAACTCCATCGCATTTGCACCCTCGGTATGCTGCCATCGAGTCATTCTAGACGGGGGGTCGTGATGAAGGGGGACCGGCCGCAGCGGAGCTCGGCCTCTCCGTCGTCCCGTTCTCGGCATGCGGTCCAGGAGTCCGGCAAAGCTCGCGGGTGCTGCGCCAGCGAGTCTCCTGCTGGGCCACGCAGTGCGCCGGTGAGTGGGTCGCGTGGGCCTCTACGGCTGGGAGCGGGAGTTGGAAGATGAGCGGTGGTCGTTCATCAGAAAATGAGCGCACGGGATTAGATCCTGGGCGTAATGGCTCATCGTCCAATCTGGGTCATTGATCCCCTGATGGACGGATTCTGGTGCATATCAAATATCCACCACAGATCGTTGGATCGATGGTCTGTTAGTTGCTCGGTTTAGATCTAATCTGAGCTGTCGAATGGCGATCCAGCAGTGCCAATCTGCTGATACCCCTTCGTCGTGCGTCATTTGCATAAGAGACCCTATAGAATTTTGAAACCAACCCGCCGTCCGAATCAGTGGTAAGATCATTACAGAAAAGTCCTCGAGTTTACAAAATAAACCCTGATCTCTGAGAAAATTTTGTACCCCGTCCAGAATTTTTAGGAAATACTTTGAATTAAATGAGAAAAATAGGGTTTGGTATAAAAATAAATCTAAAAACTTGGTTAATTCATATTAAATTCATTTTAGCTCCAAATTGAGTCATTCCAGTTGCAATAATTTTGTACTAATATTGTCTATCAACCATTAACACTGTTTAGCCATGAAACTTGAATTAAAATTATTCATTTGGATTAATCTATTCTAAGCACTAAATAATTTTGGAAAATCATAAGTTTATAACCGTAACTCCAAATTTAGTAATTCTTGTTCCTATGATCTCGTAGCAACGTGTAGATTATTATTACGCAATTTATTCTTATGATTGGTGTAATGTTAATTTTTGCCTATACCATGTTTGTCTGTATTGCTACGTTTAGCAGTAAGGACACGTGTCATCTGAAGATCATCCTGGTACCTGGAATCTCAAGTCCCAGGCAAGTTGTGCCCTTGATCACTTCTTTTTACCCACTCATGTTCTAATTAATCATAATGATCTGCATAGGTTAATTTTGATGGGACCCAATAGGTTACCCTAGTTTGGTTATCTTTATACCTTGTTTACCACTGAACTTTTTGGGTAGTACTTGCTAGTGCTTTATGTGGTTTTGGGTATGAAGATACAGTATTCATGATTATACTTTTGTTATCCGTTGTTATTTACTGTTCATGATAAGATCATTATGTTAATTGGAACATGGAGCGACCACCCGGGAAAACAGTGCTACCACAAGGGTTTATGGACGCCCTTGGCTGATTAATTAGGAAAGCTAGTGGAGGACTACCTTACCCGAAAGGGGCAAGGTTAGTAGGGGAGTGGTCAGTGTAGGGAGGTCCTTGGTTGATTTTGCTGCGATGGCGGTCAGGCAAGAACCCTGCATTGGAGCTTCCTATAAACTGTAGCGGGTTTTCTAATGCTAGTGGAACTTTGTAAAGGCCTCGTAGTGTTACCCTGCCTCGCCTCCTCGGTAGAGGTGTATGGGAAGTCGCGATCCCTTGGCAGATGGGTAACATGACTTGTGGGTAAAGATGCGCAACCTCTGCAGAGTGTAAAACTGGTATACTAGCCGTGCTCACGGTCATGAGCAACTCGGACCCTCACATGATTAAATTATGAAACTTAAACTCAATTTGTCATATGCATTGCATCGCAGGTGAGGTTGTTACTTTTGTTCTACTACTTAATTGGGTTGGTATTTACTTATACTTAGTAATTGCTAATAAAATTTTGACCAACTTTAAAAGCAATGCTCAGCTCTAACCATCCTCTTTGTTAAGCCTTACACTTCACGTGAGCTCCCACCTTTGGCGAGTTCATGCACATTATTCCCCACAACTTGTTGAGCGATGAACGTTTGTGAGCTCACTCTTGTTGTCTCACACCCCCACAGGTCAAGAACAGGTACCGCAGGATGAGGCGCATGGAGGATGCTGTGGCGAGTTCGTGAGAGGTCTAGGTCGTCGTCTCCTAGTCAACTTTGGGTTGCTGGACCGTTGTCTCCTTATAATGTAATTATTTATTTATTTTGTATAGAACTCCTGTTATATAGTAAAGATGTGACATTCGATCCTGTGCCATGATTCATCATATGTGTGAGACTTGGTCCCAGCACACCTGGTGATTATGTTCGCGCCCGGGTCTTGGTGCCCCTAAAACCCGGGTGTGACAGTAGCGCCTCCTTGCTGCTTGTTGCTTTGAGAGCAACAGGCTGCGGCTCGTAGATGGGTAGTGGACCGTTCAAGGCGTCATCCACGTATCGTGCCTCCTTTACCATCATGCGCCCGCTCATGAATTTTTCGAGTATCTCCTCGGGCATCATCTTAGTGTACCTGGGGTTTTCACGAATAAGATTGACAAGATGGGGGTCAATTACCATGAATGACCTTAGCATAAGTCGGACGACGTCGTGGTCCGTTCATCTTGTGCTTCCATAGCTTCTTATCTTGTTGATGAGGGTCTTAAGCCTGTTGTAGGTCTGAGTTGGCTCCTCTCCCTGATCATCGCAAATCTTCACAGCTCGCCTTCCACCAACTCCATTTTGGTGATCATGGTGGCGTTGTTTCCCTCATGAGATATCTTGAGGGTGTCCCATATTTGCTTGGCGTTGTCCAAGCCACTCACCTTATTATATTCATCCCTGTAAAGTGAAGCTAGCAAGACAGTAGTAGCTTGTGCATTTTTATGAATTTGCTCATTGATGAAAACGGGTTTGTCAGTACTATCAAAATGCATTCCATTTTCATCAATTTCCCAAATACTAGGATGAAGAGAAAATAAGTGACTATGCATTTTGTGACTCCAAAAAGAGTAGTCTTCTCCATCAAAGTGTGGAGGTTTCCCAAGTGGAATTGATAGCAAATGAGCATTAGAATTAAATCGAATACGAGAATAATCAAATGAATAGTTTTGATTAATCGGTTTCTTCTTTGACGAGGAGTCATCGTCGTCGTGTGGCGAAGAAGACGAGGCATCACTGTCGTAGTATATGATCTTCTTGATGCGCCTCTTCTTCTTCCCGTCTCTTTTCTTGTGACTCGAGCCTGAGTCGGTTGGCTTGTCGTCTCTAGGCTCGTTGAGGAAGGACGCCTTTTCCTTGTCATTGACCACCATCCCCTTTCCCTTAGGATCCATCTCTTTGGGCGATTAGTCCCTTAAATAAAGAGTATGGTTCTGATACCAATTGAGAGCACCTAGAGGGGGGGTTGTTGGGACCATGCTTCGTCGCCGAAGGTCCTGCGGAAAGGAAACAGCTTCGGCTGAAGCTGCTTGAACGTAATGACGAAGGTATCATTCATGAAGCTTCGGTATTACAGCATGTCCGAAGATGAGGGATCGAACCGACTTAGAAATAGAATGACCTTTTAGTCCATAAGGGTCTGAGTCAATGTTGTAAACTTTTATGAGGGGCATGATTGTAATTCCTCACAGGCTGTGTCCTGTGCCTATAAATAGTGAACAGTATTCCTTTACTGTTCATGCATTCCTGTAATTGCTAACGCATCACTCGGGAATTATTGTTTGTCAAGGCAAAGGTATAAATGTACCTAAACGTTGTATTCAAATATTTTAAATTCATATAATAAGATATGTGAATGATGTCATTTATTTTCAATGTACTTATCTTTAATGTTTCATGTTTTACTTTACTTTGTGTTATCTTTATAAGTTCAATTACGAAGGTGAAACCTTCGTAATATTATGCCCGTGACCTTCGTCCGAAGTTCATTAAATCCTTGTGGAGATAATGCTTCAGCGAACGAAGGGCATTGATATTTAACATTTTATGTTGCCTTGTTCTTAATTCATAGCATTTGAGAACAAGTCCCCAACATTGGCGCCCACCTCCGGTGAATTCACTTCCACTTTTTTGAACTGATGGCTTCGTTGAACAATCAAGCTGGAGCTGCTTCGGCTCCAAAGCTGGTACTCCCGATTAACAGGCGATTCATGCTCAGAGCCAGCCAACAAGAAGTAGAAGAAGGAGGCACAGAGAAGGGTACAGCATGTCGGGGTGCAAAAACCCTTCATCAAGTCAAGATGGTCTCACATTCCAATTACCTTCTCTCAAGAGGATCTTCAACTCAAGGATTACCCACACAACGATGCTATGGTTATCTCTTGTGTGATCAAAGGATTTCTGGTCCATAATGTTTTGGTTGATACAGGCAGCGCAGCTGATATCATATTTGCTAAGGCCTTCAGACAGATGCAAGAGCCTGAGGACAAAATCCATGATGCCACACATCCCCTTTGTGGCTTCGGAGGAAGGCAGATCGTAGCACTTGGAAAAATCACAATGCCAGTAACCTTCGGATTCATTAACAACACAAGGACTGAACAAATTGTATTTGATATTGTTGACATGGAATACCCTTACAATGCAATCATTGGTCGCGGTACTCTCAATGCCTTCGAAGCAATTCTTCATCCAGCTTATCTTTGCATGAAGATACCTTCGGACCAAGGGCCCATTGCTATTCATGGAAGTCAGGAAGCTGCCAGAAGGGCTGAAGGAAATTGGACAGACTCAAAAGCAATCCATAATATAGATGGAGCTGATGCTTGTGAGCAATACAAGTTCAGAAGGGAAAAAGCTGCTTCGGCTGATCAGCCGAAGCCCATGCTCTTGTGTGAGGATATAGCAGAGCAGAAGGTGCTCTTGGGATCTCAACTGTCCGAAGAGCAGGAGAAAACCTTGATAAGGTTTTTGTTCAACAAAAAGATGTTTTTGCTTGGTCAACTAATGATCTTTGCGAAGTCAATAGGGATGTTATTGAACACTCGCTCAATGTTGATCCATCCTTCAGACCCAGAAAGCAGAGGCTTCGGAAGATGTCTGATGACAAGGCCGAAGGTGCTCGGAATGAAGTGAAAAGACTCCTCAGTGCCGGAGTTATCAGAGAGGTAAAATACCCAGAATGGTTGGCTAACACTATTATGGTAAAGAAGGCCAATGGTAAATGGAGAATGTGTATTGATTTTACTGATCTCAATAAGGCCTGTCCGAAGGACGAGTTTCCATTGCCAAGGATAGATTCCTTAGTTGATGCAGCAGCTTCATCAGAGCTTATGAGTCTGCTGGATTGTTATTCAGGGTATCACCAAATTTGGATGAAAAAGGAGGATGAGCCGAAAACCAGCTTTATAACCCCTAGTGGAACATATTGTTACCTTCGGATGCCTGAGGGGCTTAAGAATGCTGGAGGAAGCTTCAGCAGAATGACAGCGAAGGTTCTTCATTCTCAGATAGGCAGGAATGTGCTAACTTATGTTGATGATATCATTGTAAAAAGCACGAAGCAAGATAATCACATTGCTGATCTGCAGGAGACCTTCGCTAATTTTAGACAGGCTGGTTTAAAGTTGAACCCAGAAAAATGTGTCTTTGGAGTGAAGAAAGGGAAATTTCTTGGTTGTCTAGTCTCAACAAAAGGAATTGAGGCTAATCCAACCAAAATCGAAGCTATCCTTCGAATGGAGCCACCAAGAACAAAGAAGGGGGCTCAAAGATTGACAGGAAGACTGGCATCTCTCAACAGATTCATATCTAGATCAGCAGAGAGAAATTTACCATTTTTCGAAGTGCTGAAGTCAGCCGAAGTTTTTCAATGGGGACCAGTCCAGCAGAGAGCCTTCGAAGAGCTGAAACAATACTTGATAGATCTAACAACACTAACTCCACCAACACCAGGGGCTCCTTTGTTGTTATATGTGGCAGCTTCGCACTCAGCGGTAAGTGCAGCACTTGTTCAGGAGAAGCTTGAAGGCCAAATCAAAAAGCAAGCCCCAATATACTTTGTGTCAGAAGTTCTTAGTCTATCAAAGAAAAATTATACAGAATTGGAGAAGGTACTGTATGCTGTTTTGATGGCCTCCAGGAAGCTTCGGCATTATTTTCAAGCTTACAATATAATTGTTCCTTCTTCACAACCGTTGAAGGATATTATGAGAAATCGAGAAGCTACTGGAAGGATTGGAAAATGGGCTGCAGAGCTCAATGAATTTTGTATTGATTATGTGCATAGATCTTCGATTCAGTCCCAAGCGTTGGTAGACTTCATTGCTGACTAGACGCCAGGGGCTCAGGAGGAAGAAACGAATAAAGATGTCGAAGTATGGACAGTGTTTTGTGATGGGTCTTGGGGATCCTTCGGAGCGGGAGCAGCTGCTGTGTTGGTTTCACCTTCCAAAGTTAAAACTTGTTATGCGACAAGACTTGATTTCAGTTGCACAAACAATATTGCTGAGTACGAAGCTCTGCTTTTGGGTCTTCGGAAGTTAAAGGCAATGGGAATCAGAAGGGCCATTCTTAAAACTGATTCCCAAGTTATTTCTGGTCATATTGATAAGAGCTATAAAGCAAGAGATCTGAAGCTTGAAAAATATTTAGATACAGTCCGAAGGATTGAGGCTTCCTTTGAAGGATTCTTTGTTAAAAATATCCCTCGTGGAGAAAATGAATATGCTGATCTATTAGCCAAGTCAGCAGCACAGGGGCTGCCCTTACCTTCGGAAGTATTTTTCGAAACAATAAAAGCACCTTCGGTCGAGCTTCTTGAAAGAGCAGTCCTCAACATATCCCCTGTCTATAGTGAAGATTGGAGAACTGAGATAATTTCTTTCCTTCAGGGTAATTTTCTTTCAGATGACGAAGGTTATAACAGGAGGATAGAAGCAAGAGCTCGACCATATGTCATAATAGAAGGGGAATTATACAAGCGGGGGGTTTGTTCCCCGTTACTCAAGTGTTTATCCAGAGTCGAAGGCATAGAATTGATGAAGGAAATACACGCAGGCCTGTGTGGATCTCACATTGGATCTAGGCCTTTGCTCGGGAAAGTTTTTCGTCAAGGATTTTATTGGCCAAAAGCAGCTTCGGATGCAGCGGATTTAGTTCAAAAGTGCGAAGGTTGTCAGAAATGTGCAAGAGATAAAAAACAACCTTCGTCCTTAACTCAATTAATACAACCCACTTGGACGTTACAAAGGTGGGGCCTTGATTTGCTAGGTCCATTACCACCAGCACAGGGGAACTTAAGATATGTTGTAGTGGCAGTGGAATATTTTTCTAAGTGGATTGAGGCAAAGCCTTTAGCCACAATAACTTCGGTTACTATTCAAAAGTTTTTCTGGCAAAATATTGTTTGTCGCTTCGGAGTGCCGAAGGCCATTACTGTGGATAATGGGACACAGTTTGATTCTGAAGCTTTCAGACAATTTTGCGATCAAATTGGCACGAAGATCCATTTTGCATCAGTTCGACATCCGGAGTCAAACGGACTTGTTGAAAGAGCTAATGGGGTCATAATGATAGGGATAATGAAGCTAATCTTCAATCAGCCCAGGGGAAAGTGGCCAGAAGAATTAATTAAAGTGGTGTGGAGCCATAACACAACAGTGTAAAGATCAACAGGTTTTACGCCATTGTAACGCCCTGAATTTGGGGGTAGAGTTTTTTCTTCTTTTCTCTCACCAAATTCAGGCGTTACCCTTTTTCTTTTTTCTCGTTCCCTCGCTAAACCTTGATCTTTTCCAAAGTTATAGCGGGTTTTGGCTTTAGACCCCGTGTAAAGCAAAACCTTAAAATACTTTATTTTGGGTGTTGCATCATGCCGAAGCACATTTCTTTGTCTGATGTTGAGTGTTCGTCTCGTTCCGTTCCGGATTTCGATTCGCGATTTAATTCCATTTAGTGGTCCGCGCTCGTCGTGGGTTTTCGATCCGCGAAGTGGCCCGGCCCAGCCTAGCCCAGCCTAGCCCAGCCCAGCCCAGCCCAGCCCGGCCCGGTCCGGCTCGGCCCTGCGCGCCCCTTGCGCCCAAACCCCCCATGCGCCCCCCCTTCTCCCTCTCTCTCTCATTTGGATCTCCCGCGCAACAACCTCTCCTCTCCCTCTTCCACCTCTCTCTCCCCGTGGTGCCCTAGGATTTGGAGACGGCGATCACCGGATTTTGGACCCCGAGGTGAGCTCCCCTCCCCTTCTCCTCTCTCTCTCCCTCTCCCTCCTCTTCTTCCCCCCCGCGCGCGCCCTCCCTCTCCCCCTCGGCGCGGCGGTGCGGCCCCCGCTCGGCCCCCTCGGCCCCGGCGGCGCGCGGCCCCCGCCCGGCCCCCCGACGGCGCTCGGCCCCCGCCCCGGCCCCCGGCGGCGCTCGGCCCCGCCCCCTGCCCCGCCCCGGCCCCCCCGGCGGCGCTCGGCCCCCGCCCCCTGCCCGCGCAGCGGCGCGCGGCCCCCGCCCCGTGCGGGGCGGCGCGGCCCCGGCGGCCCCTGGCGTGGCCCGGCGCGGCCCCGGCGGCTCCCGGGGCCGCCCCGGTGGCCCCTGCTCGCCCGGCGCGGCCCCGGCGGCTCCCTGCTCGCCCGGCGCGATCCGGCCCCCGGCGCGGCCCCGGTGGCCCCTGCTCGCCCGGCGCGGCCCCGACGGCTCCCTGCTCGCCCGGCGCGGTCCGGCCCCCGGCGTGGCCCTGCGCGGCCCCTGCCCGGTTCAACCGCCCCGGCCCCGGCTCGGCCGCCCGTTCCCGCGCCCGGCCTCGTCCGACCGTGTCCCCGCTCGCCCGCGCTCGCGGTGATTATTTTTTAGTCGGTAGTTAACGTCAAACTCCGTTAGTTAGCATGCTGCGTCGCGCGCTTCGCCGCGCGACGGATTTGTCTAATTTCAGATTCTATCTGTGTGTTGCGTCATGCGCTTCGTCGCGCGACGATTCATTTTAATTTCAGGTTGTTTAAGGTGTAACGCCGCGTGTGTATTCACGCGACGTTCCACTTTGGACTCAGTTTAGTCAACGTATGCCGTCGTGCGTTTCGTCGCGCGACGCTTAACGTCTCCTCATAACTAAGGCGAAGTGTCTCGTTGCGTGCTCGGTCGCGCGACGAGTCGTTAACTTCTTAATTTGTTTTAGAGTGCTATGTCGCGCGTCTCGCCGCGCGACCATCCTTTTTATTTATCTCTACCTGCTTATAAAGATTAGACATGAAACATGACTTTACTTTACGCTAAACATAGTGTCTACGTTAAATTTCCTTCCATTAAGCGAGTGGTTAAATTATAATCATGTAACGTGACCGTTTCCCGACTGTCTTGTTCTCTTTCTCTCTTAACTATAACTGCGAGCCCACATGGAACGTCAGTTTACTTATTGCATTCTATTGTATGGTGTACTGTTCTTTTGTATTAAATATGTGGATGTATGTATGTTTGCGCTCGCATAGAGGACGATCCGGTCGGAGAGCCCGAAGAACCCGTAGGAGAAGCCCCTGAGCAGCAGTCGGTTGGTGGAGGCAAGTGTCCTTTGACCTATCTCTGTCCTATTCATTCTTTAATTCACCTCCCGCATTACACATTTATACCTAAGGATTGACTAGCTGTTGTTATCCATGTCCTTGTTTACCTATTTGGGTCGGTTTATTATTGTTTAGCTTCATGTTATTGCTCAAACTCTAATCAATGAACATGATGAGATTATATATGATACGCTGTTTTCCCCTCTCTTATTATGATATTATACTTGTGGCTTTTAAGGGGGCTCGAGCGGTTTCTCGAGTGCCTCTCCGTAAGGACCTGTTCTATGGATGACCGCCCGGGAAAACAGTGCAACCATGAGGGTGGAGTGGGACGCCCTTAGCTGAATAATTAGAGGAACCGGGGTGTAGTTCGCTTAGCCGTCGTGCCGTCAATGGGGCTCGGTGTATGCGGCTCGCTCTGCCATGGTTGATTTGTCCCTTGGGGAGGAGTGCGGTACATTTAGGAAACCTAACGGGCGACTACAGTCCCGGGGAATCTTTGTAAAGGCTACGTAGTGATGCCCTGCTGGGTCACCTTGGTAGTGATCAATGGAGAGTCATGATCTCCGGGCGGAAAGGGAATCACGGCTTGTGGGTAAAGTGCACAACCTCTGCAGAGTGTTTGAAAACTGATATATCAGCCGTGCTCGCGGTTATGAGCGGCCAAGGGAGCTCCAATGATTAGTGGTACTTGATCAGAGACATTTTGGTTTACAGGTGGCAATGAGGATGGTTATGATTATGCTTATGGTAATGGTAAGTGGTATTCTTTCCGTTTGGAAAGGGTACTTTGGGTTAATAACTTGGGTTAATGCTAAAACCTGGCTTTCTACTAGTAAATAATAAACTGACCAACTAAAAGCAACTGCTTGACTTACCCCCACATAAAGCTAGTCCACTACAGCCAAACAGGATACTTGCTGAGTATGTTGATGTGTACTCACTCTTGCTCTACACACCAAACCCCCCCCAGGTTGTCAGCATTGCAACCACTGCTCAGGAGAAGATGAAGCTGTGGAAGGAGACTTCCAGGAGTTCCAAGACTACGACGAGTTCTAGGTGTGGGTTAGCGGCAACCCCCAGTCGGCTGCCTGTGAAGGCCGCGGTTATCTACGTTTCTTTTTCGCACTTTGATTTATTGTAAGGACTATATGGACGTCTCAGACGTATGATGTAATCGACTATTATTTCCCTTTTGATACTATTTGAGCACTGTGTGATGATGTCCATGTTATGTAACTGCTGTGTACGTGAATAACTGATCCTGGCACGTACATGGTTCGCATTCGGTTTACCTTCTAAAAACCGGGTGTGACATAAGTGGTATCAAAGCCGTGCTGACTGTAGGACCGCTAACCTAGAGTAGAATGGTTGTTCTAAGGACTATAGACCTCTGTCCCTTCCTTGACTTTGATATCCCTTCAAAAGTTGGTCATACTGACCAAACCTATGTTCTACTATATATTATACCTTGCTGAAAATTATGTTTTATTCTAATCCTTCATTTATTTATGATTCATTATTTGCTGGTCATATTAATTCTGTTCTCACTCTTTTGCTTGCGGTGTCTTTTGTAGATGGCTCGTCTTAGACACACCGCACGAAAGTCCGTCATCCCCTTCTTACCCTCCCGCCTTGCTGAGCGTCTGCTTCGCCGTCCCGTGGCCGGACAGTCCAGCCACTTGGAGAGACTGCACCACCGCCTGCATGAGGAGCAGGAACGTCGACGACAGGAGCAGCAGGGCTCTTCTTTCTCGCTCCAGCAGGAGATAGAGTCTGTGAGGAGCTGCTCTCCTGTGCTTCCCCTGGAGGCGCTCCCTGCACCACCACTGGGCGCCCCAGCTTCTGGAGTAGCTGCTGGAGGAGACCCAGACGACGGAGATGGCGACGAGAGCCCGAGCCACGACACCGACCTCTCTGCTAACCATGAGCCGGAAGGATGGGTTGCTCGACCCATCACTCGCGACGCTGCTCGCGGGTGTCACTTCCATGATGCGCTCGATACCCTGATACGTCAGGCACTTAACCGACGTACTTGGTCCATCGAGTATCGCTGTGTGGTCTACCAGCATAGTCGCGGGGTCTACCCGGACCGCTGGGAGGCGACCTGCTTGGTGCGCCATCCGGAGAACAGTCTCCAGGGCGTGGAGGCTTGCTCAGAGCACTATTCTATCTCTGAGCGGGACTCAGCTGAGGCAGCCATGCAGGATGCTGCACGGCGTGCGCTTTCGCACTACTGCTCGGTTTTCGGTGGGGTAGCTGATGGTCTCGACCTGAAGTATTACCCCCGCCGTCCATCTGGCAGCACAGGAGGCGTGATTGTTTCACCTGCTGGTGAGGACAATCCTAGGTTGAGCAGCACAGTCAACCTAGCCGCCGTGCTAAACACGGAGCTGGACCATGCACTAGACGAGCTGAGTAGGGCTCGTGCTGAGATCGCCCTGCTGCGGGCTGAGCGCGCGGAACGTCGTCACTTGGATGATGGTTCCCCCGCTCCCGTTGGGACTCAGCACCCGTACCGCTCACCTCGGCGTGGACGCCAGTCTTATGGCAATCCCGACTGCAAGACCAAGATAAATCTAGAACCATAGCTCGTTAGAGTTGGATCTTGTAATTAATACGAAATATATATACATAGAAGCTTCAGTCTTAGCGTTAGTCTCGATCTTAGTTAGTCTTAGTTAGACAGGGTAGTTTGCTATATCCTGTGCATTTATGTTTGTCATGATGAACTATGTTTGGTTTGGATCTTTGTAATGACTGTCACCAGAGTGTGGGTATCCCCTGCATTTTGGTTTACCCATTACATTAATGGAGTTAGTTATATAGTTGGGAAAACCTTTATTCCACTTTCCTCTTTATCTGAGAAGCTATGTGGTCTGTGTTGGAGATCAGTGAAGATGCTCATCTGTTCAGTGCTGTTGAAGAATTCTATACTCTTTTCTTATGCTGCAAGATTTGCCAGATCAGTTCTGATGTGTGGTTGCATTCTGCAGATGTCAGAGAACAAGCGCAAAGGAGGAAGGCGTGCTCAGCAGGAGCGAGCCGCTCCGCAGGATGAGGTGCCCCAGCAGCAGCACCTGCCGCCCCCGCCCCCGATGTCGATCGAGCAGATGTTTCTGATGCAGACTCAGGCGGTTCAGGCCATCGGTCAGACTCTGGCCGCCATTCAGCAGCAGCAGCAACAACAGCAGCAGGCTCCACCCCAGCCTCAGATGCCTCAGATGCCCAGAGACAAGCGTGCTGAATTCATGAGAGGTCATCCCCCAACGTTCACTCACTCTTCTGACCCCATGGATGCTGAAGATTGGCTGCGCACTGTGGAGCGGGAGTTGCATACCGCTCAGTGTGATGACAGGGATAAAGTCTTGTATGGTCCCCGTCTGTTGAGAGGAGCAGCCCAATCGTGGTGGGAGTCTTATCTCGCCACCCATGCCAACCCCGATGCCATCACCTGGGAAGAGTTCAGAGGTAACTTTCGTCAGTACCATGTGCCTGCAGGTCTGATGACAGTGAAGAAGGAGGAGTTCTTGGCCCTTAAGCAAGGGTCATCATCTGTCAGTGAGTATCGAGACAGGTTTCTGCAGTTGTCTCGCTATGCTCCTGAGGATGTCAACACCGACGCCAAGCGACAGTACCGTTTCTTGAGAGGCTTGGTTGACCCTCTTCAGTACCAACTGATGAATCATACCTTCCCGACATTCCAACACCTGATTGACAGAGCAATCATGACAGAAAGGAAGCGTAAGGAGATGGAGGATCGTAAGCGCAAGATCAGTGGACCCCAGCCTGGAAGCAGCAGTCGTCCTCGTTTCTCAGGCAATCAACCTCAGCAGTTCAGGCAGAACCAGCGTCCACCTCAGCAGCAGCAGTTCCAAAGGCAGTATCCTCAGCACCAGTACCAGAACCGTCAGAGCAATCAGTCAGGAGGCCAGTTTCAGAGGCAGAATCAGCAGACACCTCGTCTTCCTGCCCCAGCAAACCAGCAGAACAATCAGGCAGCACCAGCTCAGGTTGGAAACAGAGCATGTTTCCACTGTGGAGAGCAAGGCCACTGGGTGATGCAATGTCCGAAGAAGGCAGCCCAGCAGCAGTCAGGCCCCAATGCCCCAGCAAAGCAGAATGTGTCTCAGCCTGGAGCAGGCAACTGCCCTCAGCCGCGTTATAATCATGGGAGACTGAACCACTTGGAGGCTGAAGCAGTTCAGGAGACCCCCGACATGATAGTAGGTATGTTCCCAGTCGACTCCCATATTGCAGAAGTGTTATTTGATACTGGAGCAACACATTCTTTCATTACTGCATCATGGGTAGAAGCACATAATCTTCCAATTGCTACCATGTCAACCCCCATTCAAATTGACTCAGTCGGTGGTAGAATTCGAGCTGATAGCATCTGTTTGAATGTAAGTGTGGAAATAAGGGGGATAGCGTTTCCCGCTAACCTTATAGTAATGGGTACTCAGGGAATAGATGTCATCCTAGGGATGAATTGGCTAGATAAGTATCAGGCAGTTATCAGTTGTGATAAAAGGACAATCAAGTTGGTGTCCCCACTAGGAGAGGAAGTGGTGACCGAGTTAGTCCCGCCTGAGCCGAAGAGAGGAAGTTGTTATCAGATGGCTGTCGATAGCAGTGAAGCAGACCCAATTGAGAGTATCAAGGTTGTGTCTGAATTCCCAGATGTGTTTCCAAAGGACTTACCGGGTATGCCACCAGAGCGGAAGGTTGAATTTGCCATAGAGCTTCTTCCTGGAACCGCCCCTATCTTCAAGAGAGCTTACAGAATATCCAGACCAGAGTTGGTTGAGCTTAAGAAGCAGATTGATGAGCTGTCAGAGAAAGGTTACATCCGGCCAAGCACCTCACCTTGGGCCGCCCCTGTCTTGTTCGTGGAAAAGAAAGATGGCACCAAAAGGATGTGTATCGATTATCGAGCTTTGAATGAAGTCACGATCAAGAACAAGTACCCTTTGCCCAGAATAGAAGATCTGTTCGACCAGTTGAGAGGAGCCAGTGTGTTCTCCAAGATCGATCTGAGGTCAGGTTATCATCAGCTCAGGATCCGACCTTCGGACATTCCGAAGACGGCATTCACTACCAAGTATGGGTTATATGAGTTCACAGTGATGTCTTTTGGTTTGACCAATGCACCAGCGTTTTTCATGAACTTGATGAACAGCGTATTCATGGATTATCTTGATAAGTTTGTGGTGGTATTCATTGATGACATTCTAGTTTATTCTCAAAGCGAAGAAGAACATGCAGATCATTTGAGGATGGTATTGCAGAGATTGCGAGAGCACCAGTTGTATGCAAAGTTGAGCAAGTGTGAGTTCTGGATCAGTGAAGTCCTGTTCTTGGGTCACATAATCAACAAAGAAGGATTGGCTGTGGATCCGAAGAAAGTGGCAGACATTTTGAACTGGAAAGCGCCAACAGATGCTCGAGGAATCAAAAGCTTCATTGGAATGGCCGGATATTATCGGCGATTCATTGAAGGGTTTTCGAAGATTGCGAAACCAATGACAGCGTTGCTAGGCAACAAGGTTGAGTTCAAGTGGACCCAGAAATGTCAAGAGGCCTTCGAAGCGCTGAAAGAGAAGTTGACAACAGCGCCTGTCTTAGTCTTGCCTGATGTGCACAAGCCCTTCTCGGTGTATTGTGATGCTTGTTACACAGGTTTGGGATGCGTGTTGATGCAAGAGGGAAGAGTTGTGGCTTACTCATCCCGACAGCTGAAGGTTCATGAGAAGAATTACCCAATCCATGACCTAGAGTTGGCAGCAGTGGTTCACGCACTGAAGACATGGAGGCACTATCTGTATGGACAGAAATGCGATGTTTACACAGACCACAAGAGTCTGAAGTACATATTCACTCAGTCAGAATTGAATATGAGGCAGCGAAGATGGTTAGAGCTGATCAAAGACTATGAGTTGGAGATCCATTACCATCTAGGCAAAGCGAACGTAGTGGCAGATGCTTTGAGCAGAAAGAGTCAAGTCAATCTGATGGTCGCTCGTCCGATGCCTTATGAGTTGGCCAAGGAGTTCGACAGGTTGAGTCTCGGATTTCTGAACAATTCGCGAGGAGTCACAGTTGAATTATAACCTACCTTGGAGCGAGAAATCAAAGAAGCGCAGAAGAATGATGAGAAGCTCAGTGAGATCCGGCGACTGATTCTAGATGGCAGAGGCAAAGATTTTCGAGAAAAGGCGTGATATGGTTCAAAGACCGCTTGTGTGTTCCCAATGTCCAGTCCATTCGGGAGTTGATTCTCAAGGAAGCTCATGAGACAGCCTATTCGATTCACCCTGGTAGTGAGAAGATGTATCAGAATCTGAAAAAGAAATTCTGGTGGTACGGAATGAAGAGGGAAATCGCAGAGCATGTGGCTATGTGCGATAGTTGTCGAAGAATTAAGGCAGAGCATCAGAGACCAGCTGGATTGTTGCAACCGTTGCAGATCCCTCAGTGGAAATGGGATGAAATCGGCATGGATTTCATAGTCGGATTGCCTCGCACTCGAGCCGGCTACGATTCCATTTGGGTAGTAGTGGACCGCTTGACCAAGTCAGCCCACTTCATACCAGTCAAGACCAACTACAGCAGTGCAGTACTGGCAGAGTTGTATATGTCTCGGATCGTTTGTCTTCATGGTGTGCCAAAGAAGATAGTGTCAGACAGAGGAACACAGTTCACCTCTCATTTCTGGCAGCAGTTGCATGAAGCCTTGGGCACACATCTGAATTTCAGTTCAGCTTATCATCCGCAGACAGATGGCCAGATCGAAAGGACCAACCAAATTCTTGAAGACATGTTGAGAGCCTGTGCGTTGCAAGATCAGTCCGGATGGGACAAGCGATTGCCTTATGCGGAGTTTTCCTATAACAACAGTTACCAGGCCAGTTTGAAGATGTCACCATTTCAGGCGCTCTATGGAAGGAGTTGCAGAACTCCGTTGCAATGGGATCAGCCTGGAGAAAAGCAAGTGTTTGGGCCAGATATTTTGCTTGAGGCCGAAGAGAACATCAAGATGGTCCGAGAGAATCTGAAGATAGCACAATCAAGACAGCGAAGCTATGCAGACACAAGAAGAAGAGAGCTGAGTTTCGAAGTCGGAGACTTTGTCTATCTGAATGTGTCACCGATCAGAGGAGTCAGAAGGTTCGGAGTCAAAGGCAAGCTAGCACCCCGCTACATTGGTCCGTACCAGATCCTCTCAAGGCGTGGAGAAGTGGCCTATCAGCTCAGTCTGCCAGAGAATTTGTCCGCTGTGCATGATGTCTTTCATGTGTCTCAGTTGAAGAAGTGCCTGCGTGTGCCGGAAGAGCAGTTGCCAGTGGAAGGTCTTGAAGTCCAAGAGGACTTGACCTACACAGAGAAGCCAGCGCAAATCCTTGAGGTTGCAGATAGAGTCACCCGAAGGAAGACCATCAGGATGTGCAAAGTTAGATGGAATCACCACTCTGAGGAAGAAGCAACCTGGGAGCGTGAAGATGATCTGATGGCTAAATACCCTGAGCTCTTTGCTAGCCAACCCTGAATCTCGAGGGCGAGATTCTTTTAAGGGGGATAGGTTTGTAACGCCCTGAATTTGGGGGTAGAGTTTTTTCTTCTTTTCTCTCACCAAATTTAGGCGTTACCCTTTTTCTTTTTTCTCGTTCCCTCGCTAAACCTTGATCTTTTCCAAAGTTATAGCGGGTTTTGGCTTTAGACCCCGTGTAAAGCAAAACCTTAAAATACTTTATTTTGGGTGTTGCATCATGCCGAAGCACATTTCTTTGTCTGATGTTGAGTGTTCGTCTCGTTCCGTTCCGGATTTCGATTCGCGATTTAATTCCATTTAGTGGTCCGCGCTCGTCGTGGGTTTTCGATCCGCGAAGTGGCCCGGCCCAGCCTAGCCCAGCCTAGCCCACCCCAGCCCAGCCCGGCCCGGTCCGGCCCGGCCCTGCGCGCCCCTGGCGCCCAAACCCCCCATGCGCCCCCCCCTTCTCCCTCTCTCTCTCATTTGGATCTCCCGCGCAACAACCTCTCCTCTCCCTCTTCCACCTCTCTCTCCCCGTGGTGCCCTAGGATTTGGAGACGGCGATCACCGGATTTTGGACCCCGAGGTGAGCTCCCCTCCCCTCCCCTTCTCCTCTCTCTCTCCCTCTCCCTCCTCTTCTTCCCCCCCCCCCCCCCCGCGCGCCCTCCCTCTCCCCCTCGGCGCGGCGGTGCGGCCCCCGCTCGGCCCCCTCGGCCCCGGCGGCGTGCGGCCCCCCGCCCGGCCCCCCGGCGGCGCTCGGCCCCCGCCCTGGCCCCCCCGGCGGCGCTCGGCCCCCGCCCCCTGCCCGCGCAGCGGCGCGCGGACCCCGCCCCGTGCGCGGCGGCGCGGCCCCGGCGGCCCCTGGCGTGGCCCGGCGCGGCCCCGGTGGCCCCTGCTCGCCCGGCGCGGCCCCGGCGGCTCCCTGCTCGCCCGGCGCGATCCGGCTCCCGGCGTGGCCCGGCGCGGCCCCGGTGGCCCCTGCTCGCCCGGCGCGGCCCCGGCGGCTCCCTGCTCGCCCGGCGCGGTCCGGCCCCCGGCGTGGCCCTGCGCGCCCTCGGCGCGGCCCCTGCCCGGTTCAACCGCCCCGGCCCCGGTTCAACCGCCCCGGCCCCGGCTCGGCCGCCCGTTCCCGCGCCCGGCCTCGTCCGACCGTGTCCCCGCTCGCCCGCGCTCGCGGTGATTATTTTTTAGTCGGTAGTTAATGTCAAACTCCGTTAGTTAGCGTGCTGCATCGCGCGCTTCGCCACGCGACGGATTTGTCTAATTTCAGATTCTATCTGTGTGTTGCGTCGTGCGCTTCGTCGCGCGACGATTCATTTTAATTTCAGGTTGTTTAAGGTGTAACGCCGCGTGTGTATTCACGCGACGTTCCACTTTGGACTCAGTTTAGTCGACGTATGCCGTCGTGCGTTTCGTCGCGCGACGCTTAACGTCTCCTCATAACTAAGGCGAAGTGTCTCGTTGCGTGCTCGGTCGCGCGACGAGTCGTTAACTTCTTAATTTGTTTTAGAGTGCTATGTCGCGTGTCTCGCCGCGCGACCATCCTTTTTATTTATCTCTACCTGCTTATAAAGATTAGACATGAAACATGACTTTACTTTACGCTAAACATAGTGTCTACGTTAAATTTCCTTCCATTAAGCGAGTGGTTAAATTATAATCATGTAACGTGACCGTTTCCCGACTGTCTTGTTCTCTTTCTCTCTTAACTATAACTGCGAGCCCGCGTGGAACGTCAGTTTACTTATTGCATTCTATTGTATGGTGTACTGTTCTTTTGTATTAAATATGTGGATGTATGTATGTTTGCGCTCGCATAGAGGACGATCCGGTCGGAGAGCCCGAAGAACCCGTAGGAGAAGCCCCTGAGCAGCAGTCGGTTGGTGGAGGCAAGTGTCCTTTGACCTATCTCTGTCCTATTCATTCTTTAATTCACCTCCCGCATTACACATTTATACCTAAGGATTGACTAGCTGTTGTTATCCATGTCCTTGTTTACCTATTTGGGTCGGTTTATTATTGTTTAGCTTCATGCTATTGCTCAAACTCTAATCAATGAACATGATGAGATTATATATGATACGCTGTTTTCCCCTCTCTTATTATGATATTATACTTGTGGCTTTTAAGGGGGCTCGAGCGGTTTCTCGAGTGCCTCTCCGTAAGGACCTGTTCTATGGATGACCGCCCGGGAAAACAGTGCAACCATGATGGTGGAGTGGGACGCCCTTAGCTGAATAATTAGAGGAACCGGGGTGTAGTTCGCTTAGCCGTCGTGCCGTCAATGGGGCTCGGTGTATGCGGCTCGCTCTGCCAAGGTTGATTTGTCCCTTGGGGAGGAGTGCGGTACATTTAGGAAACCTAACGGGCGACTACAGTCCCAGGGAATCTTTGTAAAGGCTACGTAGTGATGCCCTGCTGGGTCACCTTGGTAGTGATCAATGGAGAGTCATGATCTCCGGGTGGAAAGGGAATCACGGCTTGTGGGTAAAGTGCACAACCTCTGCAGAGTGTTTGAAAACTGATATATCAGCCGTGCTCGCGGTTATGAGCGGCCAAGGGAGCTCCAATGATTAGTGGTACTTGATCAGAGACATTTTGGTTTACAGGTGGCAATGAGGATGGTTATGATTATGCTTATGGTAATGGTAAGTGGTATTCTTTCCGTTTGGAAAGGGTACTTTGGGTTAATAACTTGGGTTAATGCTAAAACCTGGCTTTCTACTAGTAAATAATAAACTGACCAACTAAAAGCAACTGCTTGACTTACCCCCACATAAAGCTAGTCCACTACAGCCAAACAGGATACTTGCTGAGTATGTTGATGTGTACTCACTGTTGCTCTACACACCAAACCCCCCCCAGGTTGTCAGCATTGCAACCACTGCTCAGGAGAAGATGAAGCTGTGGAAGGAGACTTCCAGGAGTTCCAAGACTACGACGAGTTCTAGGTGTGGGTTAGCGGCAACCCCCAGTCGGCTGCCTGTGAAGGCCGCGGTTATCTACGTTTCTTTTCCGCACTTTGATTTATTGTAAGGACTATATGGACGTCTCAGACGTATGATGTAATCGACTATTATTTCCCTTTTGATACTATTTGAGCACTGTGTGATGATGTCCATGTTATGTAACTGCTGTGTACGTGAATAACTGATCCTGGCACGTACATGGTTCGCATTCGGTTTACCTTCTAAAAACCGGGTGTGACAGCCATTCAAACTATTGTTTGGTGACGAAGCAATAACCCCGGAAGAAGCCAAAGCAGGATCAATAAGAATAGTAGCTTCGGCAGAAGACGAAGATGCAGTTGATCATTCTGTGGAAAAAGATGCTATAGAAGGGATCAGGCTTCAAGCTGTGGAAAACATCAACAAATATCAAGCTGAAACAATAAAATGGCGTGACAGAAAGGTTAGGCTGAAGAACATTGAGCCAGGACACTTGGTACTTCGAAGAATAGCCAACCCTGAGACAGTAGGCAAATTACAGCTGAAGTGGGAAGGACCTTTTTTGGTAGCATCTTCGTCAAGACCCGGTTCCTACAGATTGAAGGATATGGACGGCAACAACATTCCTAGATCATGGAATGTGGATGAGCTTCGGCGATATTATGTTTAGCTTGATGTAATTTTCTTTTCTATTCTTTTTTATGGCACCCTTTTCCTTTCCAAAGGGGGAGAAAGGTTTTTAATGGGGCCACAACATGTAATTTTCTTTATTTCAATTTTATAGGAGTGATATCCCCCAAAAATGTAAATTTAAATGCAAAGGAAAAAGAAAAGAAAACAGGGAGAAGCTCAAAAGTCGTTCCTAAGGGAATGCAGAGCTTACAGCGAAAAATAAACGCTGATTCCGCCGAAAGTAAAAGGCGAAGAAGCTCCTAAGGGAGGCTTACAGCGAAAAATAAACGCTGATTCCGCTGAAAGTAAAAGGCGAAGAAGCTCCTAAGGGAGGCTTACAGCGAAAAGTCAACGCTGATACACCGAAAAGTAAACGGTGAAGCCGAAAAGTAAACGGCCAAAAGATTTGAATCATTCCCAAGGGGATGAAGGGCTATGATTATGGTTTTTGAATATGTGTTTCGATATTCATTTGCACGATACATTACATCATGTCATTTGCATTCATAAACATTCATTTAGACATATATAGAATCGTCATCATACCACACAAAAAAGACAGATGCTTCGGCAATGAGGAAAAATTTCGAAGAAAGAGAAAAATTTTCATGCTTCGTTGTGTACGAAAAGAAGGGAAGGTGTTTTTCGCCTTTGGCTCAAAAAGAGAAGTTTCGTCCACAGCAAAGCAGATTGTACACAGATAAAGGAGGCAAAATATATTACAAGGTATGTACAAATTTACATAAGTTTTTTCCATAATTATATTACAAATATCCCTTCAGAATTTTTTGTAGGAAAGTCTATTATAGCAACTATCAAGCTTCAGGCTGTCATACTTCAGCTTCGTCATACTTTAGCTTCTTCATCCTGCACATATTAAAGAGCAGAATAAGAAAGGTGCAAATTTCAAGGAGAAGGTAAAAGTAACAAATATAAGTTTCTTACCGGCTTAAGGTGACTTCGAGCTTCGTCACCAGCCATCCTTCGCCCGCCATTTACCCAAATCTGGGTCATAAATCTATTTCCGATGCTTCGGGCTAGGCTCGGGATATCAATCAAGTCTGCTGCTGACAAGTTAAAGTTTGGTCTATTCACAATTTTTCCGTGCGTACAGCCAGCCTTCAGAAAAGCGGCAGCTGTGCCTCGAGAAGCTACCAGGGCGCAGAAATCGGCATGCCCACCAATAACTTCGTCAAGAGCATCAACCTCGCCTTCAATATGTTCCAAGGTGCTGGGCAGGTTTTCGGCTGAAGGTGAAAATTTTTCAGAACTGGCTCCGATAGAGTGAAATACGTCCTTCAGCCGCTGCGCGCATCGGCTGCCGAAATTTAGGCATTTCTCTTGGAGATCCTACAATGATTTTTGCAAATTTGAATTTTTCTCGACCTCAGTCTTGAGACTTGCTTCAAGCTTCTCCTTTTCTTGCTCATATTTTTCTGACTTTTTGAGTAGTTCATTCTTTAAACTGTCATTTTCGGTTTGGACCTCAGCCAAGGAGCCTTCCATAGACTGAATAATAAAGTCTTTCTTCTCTAAAGCACCTTCGTGTTCTTTAGCCATAATTTCAAGATCTTGAATGGCGAAGTCCTTCTTCTTCAAAACAGCTTCGTAATTTTCAACTTTTTCTTCTAAATCTTTGATGATAGCTTTGTTCTTCTCCTCTTCAAGATCTTGTTGCATTTTTAGCACTTTACTTAATAATATACTCTGCCAAAACAACTTTCGTCAGAAAAAGACATAAAAAATAATAATAATAATAATAAAATAATAATAATAATAATTTTACCTTAAAATTCGCATAGAGCAAGCTGTCGGCGATATGATGTCGCTGGTACCTGCAGAGGTCTGCTTCTATCTTCGGCAGGCCAACACTTTTGGAGAGGGTTCTAACAATTTTAGCCTCGGTGCGATTCCGAAGGCATCTTAGCTTCCCTTCGTTGACCCCACCAAATAGCATAGCCCCTGGTTTATATCCACAGGATATGGCATATTTTTTCAGCTCTTCTTTTTCAGCACTTGTCAAATCTTGTCCAAGTAAATCTTGAAAGTTAAAATTTTCTTCTTCCAAAATGTCTTCAACCTGCTCTTTTCCCTTTTCAGTGCCGTGTTAACCGCAGCCACAGCAGCTTCTTCTTCAGCCATTTTCAGAAGAATATTATCAATAACTTCCAGTGTGGTTTCCAGGTTTGAATCTTCGGTGGCCTCGGCTTCAGCTCCGGTAACTTCGGCTCCGGCAGGAGCAATTTCAGTGATTTCAGCCCCGGTAGCTTCGGCTTCGGCGGTCTCGGCAATAACAATTTTTGACGCCGATACCGGTGGCGGCGTCTGATGAATCACATCTTTCACTTGGATAATTCTGCGTTTTTTTGGGTTTGCAGGACTTTCGGCTGCCGAAGCTTCTTTGTCCTTCTGAAAAAACTTCGTCAGTTCTGGTGCCAGCGGACTTAGCTTGACAGGCAAAGATTCAGTCATTACCTTCAAAATTTCTTCTACTTCGGCAGCAGAAGGTGTCGCAGGAACTTCCTCATCTCAGACCAATCTCTCTGGTTCTGGAGATGCAAGCTTTGGAGATGCAGCTTTTCTTTTTCTTGGAGCAACTACCTTCGGTTCAAACTTTTCTTTCTTGTTTTTTGGTTGATCTTCGTCGTCTTTAATTAAAGTGCTAGCTACTCTTTTCCTTTTCTGCCCTTCGGCACCCTTGTCTAGCCGCTCGTAGTCAGGGTATTCAAAGCCTATAGCATCAAGCACTCTGTTTAGCCTTCGTTTCGGCCGGGTGCCGAAGGCTGCTGTCATCAATTGATCCTCTTTTTTAGAATAATTCCCAAGAATTTCAGTACTCATCACTTCGATTGTTTCGAGCCATTCTTGGCAGGGTGCTTTAAAATATTTCTTGAACTTATAGTGGTAGGGCAGGCGGACAAGCTCTCCTTCCTTCTTCTCTCTTTCGAGCTTTGGCATAGCCCATTCCTTCATAGTTGGAAATATTTTGAATGCCCGAAATTCCTGCACCAAATCTCTAGTGCCAATGTGCTCTGCAATAATCCTGAATTCAGCCAACGCGGTTTGCGTTGGACCTTCTGGTGTCATACTGCATCGGGGTCTGGTCTCTCCGAAGATCAGTTCAAGCGGACTCTGTACCAGCTTCTCCTTGTCATCGTCAACTTTGACGTAAAACCATTCCAATTTCCAGCCTGCCGGCCACTTGCTTCGGTAGCTGATCACAGGAAATTTTGTAGTTTTCCGATAGGCAAAATTGTAACAACCAAAATTTTCATGTAACCCATCCTTTCTGGCCTTGGTTTGGTAATGTAGCTCGTGCACTCGGCAGAAACCTTCGGAAAACGGTTCCACCCCCTAACTTCGGAGAGCCCAAATATAAACACTAAGCCTAACAATAGCGTTAGGAGTTAGTTGATGAAGATAGATCCCAAACTTCTTTAGCACATCAGCAAAAATCCTATTCAAAGGAAATCTCAAACTAGCTTTGAGGAAACTCTTGAAAATCACTATTTCATCTTTCTGTGGCTTCGGGGTAGTCTCTTCTCCACCAAAGCGAATCAGCTTTTTCTCATCTTCGCTAAAGTAGCCCGACTTCACCATCTTAGGAAAATCGGCCTTAGAGATGGTTGACTTTTCGAAGTCCAGGTGGCTAGGCTTGCTTGGTACTGCGATACTATGATCACCTTCAGAATCAGTCTCTTCAATATCTGCTTGTTCTGCTTCAGCAGCAGGGGTGTCTTCCGATGTCACCAACCTAGATCGCCTCATTGCTTCCGAGATGGGAACAGTTTCCACAGCATCGGCTTCGTCTCCTTCGTGCTCAGCTCTAGCAGTAGAACGCACTCTGGCCATTTGATTTTGAGTTTCTTGAAAATTGCTTGGAAATTAATAACCTTTCTTCCGAAGCTCTTCTTCTGACGAAGCAGACACTAAACTGGAGCTTCGTTTGAATGCGAAAGTCAAGCTTCGGCTATGGTTAAAATTTTTGGCAGCAAAACAGTGCAATAGCGATGAATGCTATGGTAACTTTACACCTACCCGTCTGTTTATATAGTGTTGCAGGTAAGAAGGTGAATCGTCAGGATTTTTACACCAGGCAAACAGTTGCTCGCACCCGCTGCATGGTGGGCCGCAAAAACCAAAATAGTGAACCTGCATGGTGGGACCGCTACGCGCTCGAAAACTGTATCGTTTCTCGACAACGAGCTCAGGGAAGGTGTTTTTCGGACCTTCGGCTTCCTGAAGCCTAAGAGACTTTTTTCACGGATCAAGCTCGTTACAAAAAACGATCTAGCACCGCGAAGGGGCTACTGTTGGGACCATGCTTCATCGCCGAAGGTCCTGCGGAAAGGAAATAGCTTTGGCTGAAGCTGCTTGAACGTAATGACGAAGGTATCATTCATGAAGCTTCGGTATTACAGCATGTCCGAAGATGAGGGATCGAACCGACTTAGAAATAGAATGACCTTTTAGTCCATAAGGGTCTGAGTCAATGTTGTAAACTTTTATAAGGGGCATGATTGTAATTCCTCACAGGCTGTGTCCTGTGCCTATAAATAGTGAACAATATTCCTTTACTGTTCATGCATTCCTGTAATTGCTAACGCATCACTCGGGAATTATTGTTTGTCAAGGCAAAGGTATAAATGTACCTAAACGTTGTATTCAAATATTTTAAATTCATATAATAAGATATGTGAATGATGTCATTTATTTTCAATGTACTTATCTTTAATGTTTCATGTTTTACTTTACTTTGTGTTATCTTTATAAGTTCAATTACGAAGGTGTATTATGCCCGTGACCTTCGTCCGAAGTTCATTAAATCCTTGTGGAGATAATGCTTCGGCGAACGAAGGGCATTGATATTTAACATTTTATGTTGTCTTGTTCTTAATTCATAGCATTTGAGAACAAGTCCCCAACAGGGGTGAATAGGTGATCCTGTAAAATTCAAACACTAATAGCCACAAAACTTAGTTATGAGTGTTAGTATGGCTAAATAACTTGAAGTGAGTTCTTGTGAACACAAATAATCATAGAGAGATCAACACAAGACACGCTATTTTTATCCCATGGTTCGTCCAAGTAACACTTGCCTACTTCCATGTTGTGGCGTCCCAATGGACGGGGGTTGCACTCAACTCCTTTCAAGTGATCCGATGATCAACTTGAATACCACGGATTTTCCTTTAGATGATTAATCCCGTTTGCGAGGAATCTCCCCAAGATTGGAGTCTCTCGCCCTTACAACAAAGATCACAATGAAAGCACGGAGTAAGGTTGGGATGAGCAACACACACAAGACACAATCACAGCACACCCACGCACAGAAGAGAAGACTTGAGCTCAAATGACAACACAGGGAGTCCTCGACTCGAGTAGAGCTCAAATCTCTAACACAACGAAACGAATGCGCAGAAACAGAGTCTTTATGCCTTAGGATGCTTAGTGAATGCTTGTGTATCTCCTCCATACTCCTAGGGGTCCCTTTTATAGCCCCAAGGCAGCTTGGAGCCGTTGAAGACAATCTTGGAAGGCTAATCTTGCCTTCTGTCGTGTGGTGCACCGAACAGTCCGGTGCACCACCGGACAGACACTGTAGCTGTCCGGTGCGCGATTGCTTTCCAAAACAGGCGCAGTCGACCGTTGCAGCTTCGGGCCCAATGGCGCACCGGACACTATCTGGTGCCCCTGCCGACCGTTGGTGCGGGCCACACGTCGCCCACGGATTGCGCGACCGACCGTTGCGCTGACGACTGTTAGCTTACCGGACAGTCCGGTGCACCACCGGACAGTCCGGTGAATTATAGCCGTACGCCGCTGATCTTTTCCCGAGAGCGGCCTTTTCAACGGAGACAGCCTGGCGCACCGGACAGTCCGGTGTGCTAGACTGAGCTGAGTTTTGGCTGCACCGAGTCAAGTCTTTTTGGTTTCTTTTCTTCTTCTTTTCTCACTGTTTCTAGCAATTAGATAACTTCATTAGTATTCAAAAACAAATGTACTAAGTCTAGAAACATACCCCATGCCTTGATTTGCACTTTTTCAATCTTTGGCACATTAGGACTTAAAGAATATGTGTTGGGCACTTAATCACCAAAACATTATAGAAATGGCCCAAAGGCACATTTCCCTTTCAGATATAAATGGGGTTTTCCCGGGTTAGACACCGTTTCTAAGAAGTGCTAAGTCATCACTCGGGAAAAACAAGATTTCCGACATAACTCGTTTGTTACCTCTAAAACACCGACGTCGACAAGCACCACTCAGTTGTTACCTCTAAAACACCGACGTGGCTCAGCATAACTCGGCTGTTACCTCTAAAACGCCGACGTAGCCCAGCATAACTCGGGTGTTACCTCTAAAATGCCGACGTAACCCAGCATAACTCAGCTGTTACCTCTAAAACGCCAACGTGACCCAGAATAACTCGGTTGTTACCTCTAAAACGCCGACGTGATCTAGCCTAACTTGGTTGTTACCTCTAAATACACCAGCAGTAACTCAGCTGTTTTCTCTACGTAAATGCTGGCAGAATCAAATACGACTTAGCAATTACCAGTCGTTACTCGGGCGTTATCTCTAAGAACAACGACAGCGCTGGGCATGAATACAAGCTATCGATTGACTATAAAAGAACGATGGAAAAGTGAAAGATATGCTCAGAACAAGCCAAAATTTTCTTCGTTATATAAAAGGGAAGTTCTTCCACAAACTCAAAGACCAACTCATTATGAGCCGGCCTTCTTCCCCTTTTTCGCTACATTACACTACTTACACTACTCTATACTACTAACTACTACTACATTATTTCACTATTACTAATACTACTTCTACTACTACCTATATATACTAATATTTAAGCCAGTGGCGCTTTGCCACTGGCCTTGCCGCTGCCGCTGTCGCCCTTACCGCTGTCGCCGTCGCCCCTGCCGCCGTTGCCATCGCCTGTGTCGTCGCCATCGCCGTCGTCGCCTCCATTGCCCTCGTCGTCGCCGTCACCACCGCTCCCCTCCTCAGACGAGTCAGAGGAGTTCTCCTCGTCCGAGGAGATCTCCGACTCATCTGAGCCCTCGAGCCCGGAGCGCTCGATAGCCCGGATGTACGTCCACACCTCGACAGCGATCCCCTGAGAATCGTCCGAGTCATCGGACGAAACCGGGGGAGAGGCGTAGACCGGCGACCCCTCGGACTCGGAGGAAAACTCCTCCTCCGAGTACTCGGAGTCACCAAAGTCCTCCGAGGGGGGACTCGGCTCGCGCTTCCGCTTGTCGCCGGAGTGGTGCGACGAACTTCCGCCCTTCTTGCTCTTGCCCATGGTTGAGTGGAAGAGAAGAGAAAAGAGGAGAATAAGCAACAAATGACCGGGAGAGGTGTGAAGACACCAGTGAAGCAAGCACTCTATTTATAGAGACGGGAGGCAACCACTCATCTCCTACCACGGTCACTGAACAGTCGCAAATATTCAATAAGCTATTCAAATCGTCTGGAAACAAGTCAGGCAGCAGACACCGTTTCACGTAACATGACACCCATTGGGACTGAAGTCAACTGCTTGGACAATATGATTACACCCCACGGTCACGTCAAGTTACTACTCAAGGGCAGCTTGCTAAACGCTCGGCGCATCAAGTCGTCCCCTGGCTACACCCATTGGGGGGACGTCCAGGAATTTTCAATATATTTTCCCAAGCAGTCACATTCATACAGTATACGCAATGAATGTATCAAGGTAGAAGGAAGATATCGATAGAGATCGGAGGAAAGCCAAAAATAGGTGTTGAAGTACAAGTCTAATCAACAGAAGCATTGAAGCACGAAGCGAAATGAAGACCAGCCAAGATCCATCTACCGGATGTCCAATCTGTCGCCGATCAAATAAATTTCAAACCTAAGAGGACATGGGTAGACCACGCTGATGATCTCAAAGGCAAAACCATATGCTGATCTCTAAAGCATAAAGCTGATGATATAATGCTGAATTCTAAGGCATTCGACGAAGATAAAATGATGATTTCTAAAAAGCATGAGATGAAGACCTTTGAGTGGATTATTTTCAGTAATCCACTCAAAGCTCGGGGGCTACATTCGGTGCACCCAATGAATCATTAACCCCAAAAGACAGAATGCTGATCTCTAAAGCATGAACTAACGATAAAATGCTGATTTCTAAAGCATGAGATGAAGATAAAACAATGATTTCTAAAAAAGCGTGAGATGAAGACCTTTGAGTGGATTATTTTCAGTAATCCACTCAAAGCTCGGGGGCTACACCCATTGGGTGCACCTCCGGTACACCCAATGAATCCTGAACCCCAGAGAATAGAATGCTAATCTCCAAAGCATAAGCCAGAGACAGAGCACCGATTTCTGAAGAATAAAGCGAAGACCGATGAATAATGACAGGAGAGGATAACAGAAGATCGTTTTTACCGAGTTACTCAGAGTTTAGAAGCAATAACTCGATAGGCATATTTTCAAAGCATTCCTTACCAAAATAAAAAACTACAAGCTGGACCTAGAATCTTTGGGCCGATTATTTCAAAATCAACTCAAAGATTGGAGGCTTGTGGGGGACATATATCCCCTAGGTCCACTAGAAGGCAAGAAGGCCTCGCGAAAGGCCTTGGGCCCATTATTTCGCAAGGCCATCTCTTCGTGGGCTAGGGGATGAATGTCTAGCAGAATGGATCGACACGAGATCGGATCGACTCGAGCCCGTGCGGCTCATTGAATTCAAGCGTTACCAACAGCAGTGATCCGATTCTCCTACGCAGCGCTCTCAGACGTCGGAACTGAATGATGATAAGTCGGCAGGATTATAGGAAGATAAGCTCAGTCGGATCACTATTACTTAGGAGCACATTGTTATCATATCCGCATGTAACGCCCCACGGTCGAGTATATAAGGCCTAGGGGGCACCCCATCAAGAAACAACTCACTCATTAGCCGTCTACTCAGCTCTCTAGCATCCCTCATACTAGAGAACTCCCCTGTAACCCACCACATAAAAGATCCACACCAGTAAGTAGGGTGTTATGCCTCTCTAAGCGGCCCGAACCTGTATAAAATTGTCCACCGTCTCTCGTGCATCTAGCACGAACCATCGAGCTACAGTCGGTAACACCGTCCTACTCCAAAAAGCACCTCGAGGGGCAACCCTAGATGCGCGGTCGGACCCAAAACACCGACAGCCTCTGCCTTGATTTAGAGACATAATTGCTTCTTGGTATAATCAACTCCATGTTAGGGCGGGTTGCATATTGCTTACTATTGGCAACTCATCTGATGTTGTACTCTACTTTTAGATGCTGAATTATCACATTGTCTTGTAGCTCACCACCACCTAGGTTTTTGTCGAATTCTAAAGATTTTTCTGAAATATCATTAAAATCGGAATCATGATCTGAATTTACATCAAAGTTGTTGTTGTATTTCGTGTCCAACTCCACGATGTCACCAAGTTTGAGTTGGAGTTGAGGTGAGACTCCGTTCTCGGTAAAGATCCTTGGATCTTGGTTTTCTTTAGTTGGATCTTGGCTTGGTCTCTCCAGATCTTGGGTTATCATTGTCGTGATATGGTCTAACGTCTTCAAGCCTTGACCCTTGCCTTGCTCTTCTTGTGTGTGACTGATGGAAGCTAATAGTTGCCTAGAGGGGGTGAATAGGGACCACCTAAAATTTCAAAACTCAAAACAAACTTGAATCCTAGATTATAAGTTAGGTTAAGATCTAGTCAAAATAGAGTAAGGGAAGAGGGGAGTTCTTGCCTGTGATGCTCTTTTTGATTGCGGAATTGATGCAAGAGCTCTATCATAAGTGAAGATACAACAAGAACTTAGAGTGAGAGAGAACAAATTGCAGAGAGTAAAGAACACAAGACACATCAATTTGTTACCGATGTTCCGTTCCGAAGAACATATGTCCCCTTTGAGGTATCCTAAAGGACTATGTCTCTCTTGACCTTGTCAAGCGATCCAAATATCAAGCTTGAGCCCTCAGTTCCTTTGATTAATGTTTATCCTCAGTTCTCACAAGGTACCCCATAGAGATTGGAGACTCTTGCTATCCGTACATAATGAGTGGAAGTCAGAACTCCAATGAACAACAAGAGGGAGATAGGAACACACACAAGAGCACACCACCACCACCAAAGAATCAAGCACAGAACTTGCAACACAACTCTCCCTAGACTATTCTCGCGAATCTGGGTACTTGGATCTCTTTGGAGAGTTGCTCAAATGCTTAGGAATCAAAGTGTTGCTCTTGAGTGACTTGGTGGCTTGTGAAGGCTGGTTAGTGAAAGGGAAATGTGCCCTTGGGCCATTTCTAAGTATTTTGGTGATTAAGTGTCCAACACAAGTGCTTAAGTGTTAAAGTATACCAAGGACTCAAGAAGTGCAAATCAAGATTAAAGGTATGTTTCTAGACTTAGTACATTGTTTTGAAGACTAATGTATTGTGTCTAAGTGCTAGAAATAGGAGAAACAATTATGGAGAAGTTGGCTGTGTACAGCCAAAAGGCTGCTCGGTTTGGGTGCACCGGACTGTCCGGTGGTGCACCGGACAGTGTCCGGTGGTGCATCGGACAGTGTCTGGTGCGCCAGGATGGCTCTGGTGAAAAGGCCGCTCTCGGGACTTCGTCGGTGGCGTACGACTAAAATTCACTGGACTGTCTGGTGTGCACCGGATTGTCCGGTGAGCCAATGGTCAGCCAGGCACACGGTCGGCCGCGTAATCCGCGTGCGACGCGTGGCAGAGCCAACGGTCAGAAGGGGGCACCGGACTGTCCGGTGTGCCAACGGCTCTGAATCTTCAACGATCGGCTACGTCAAAATAGGAAAGAAATCCGCACCGGACAGTGTCCGGTGGTGCACCGGACTGTCCGGTGCGCCAGTCGACAGAAGGCAAGATTTGCCTTCCTGGAATGCTCTCAACAGCTCCTAGCTGCCTTGGGGCTATAAAAGGGACCCCCTAGGCGCATGGAGGAGAACACTAAGCATTATCTAAGCATTCCTAAGCACCAAGACTCCAATTCCGCGCATTTGATTCTTTGTGATAGCAACTAGAGCTCCATTTGAGTAGAAAACTCTTCGGGTTGTGTTGTGAGCTTGAGTTGTGACTTGTGTGCGTGTTTGTGCTCTGATTTTATGTCTTGTGTGCGTTGCTCATCCCAGCCTTACTTTCGTGCTTCTTTGTGAACATCAAATTGTAAGGGCGAGAGGCTCCAAGTTGTGGAGATTCCTCGCAAGCGGGATATAGTTAAACAAAGCAAAACACCATGGTATTCAAGTGGGTCTTTGGACCGCTTGAGAGGGGTTGATTGCAACACTCGTCTGTTGGGACGCCACAACGTGGAGTAGGCAAGTGTTGAACTTGGCCGAACCACGGGATAAACCACTGTGCCTATCTGTGTTGATCTTCTTGTGGTTATCGTGTCTTGCAAGAAACTCCTCTCTAGCCACTTGACTTTATTGCGCTAACCCCTAATCAAGTTTTGTGGCATTAAGTTTCAAGTTTTTACAGGATCACCTATTCACCCCCCTCTAGGTGCTCTCAATTGGTATCAGAGCCGTTCTCTTCAAGAAAGGGACTAATCGCCCAAAGAGATGGATCCTAAGGGAAAGGGGATGGTGGTCAACGACAAGGAGAAGGAAACCATCTTCAACGAGCCGAGGGATGACAAAGCAAATGACTCCGGCTCGAGTCAAAAGAAGAAGGAAGGGAAGAAGAAGAGGCGGATCAAGAAGATCGTCTACTACGACGACAGCGACGAGTCCTTTTCTTCCCAAAAGGACGACGATGACTACGAGAAAAAGAAAACGGTCAATTCAAACTTTTCTTTTGATTATTCTCGTATTCCGCAAAGTACAAATGCTCATTTACTCTCCATTCCACTTGGTAAACCTCCTCACTTTGATGGAGAGGACTACGGATTTTGGAGTCACAAAATGTGTAGTCACTTGTTCTCTCTCCATCCAAGCATATGGGAGATAGTAGAGAGTGGAATGCAATTTGATAGTATGGATAGTCCTTTGTTTATTAATGAACAAATTCATAAAAATGCACAAGCTACTACTGTGTTGTTAGCCTCATTGTGCAGGGATGAATATCATAAAGTGAGCGGCTTGGATAACGCCAAGCAGATTTGGGACACCCTCAAGATCTCACATGAGGGGAACGGTGTCACCATGCTCACCAAGATGGAGTTGGTGGAGGGCGAACTTGGGAGATTCGCAATGATCAGGGGAGAAGAGCCAACCCAAACGTACAACCGGCTCAAGACCCTCGTCAACAAAATAAGAAGCTATGGAAGCACGCGATGGACAGATCACGACGTCGTCCGCCTAATGCTAAGGTCCTTCACTATCCTTGATCCACATCTTGTAAACAATATTTGTGAAAATCCTAAGTACACCATGATGTCGCCCGAAGAAATACTTGGAAAGTTTGTAAGCGGGCAGATGATGATCAAGGAGGCAAGATACGTCGATGATGCGTTGAATGGCCCAATCCACGAGCCTCAAACCGTGGCTCTCAAAGCAACGAGGAGCAAGGAGGCGCTACCTAGCAAGGTGGCGCAAGTTGAGGCGGCCGGGCTTAACGAAGAAGAAATGGCCCTCATCATCAAGCGATTCAAGACAACACTAAAGGGTCGCAAGGAGCATCCCAACAAGAACAAGACGAAGGGGAAGCGCTCATGCTTCAAATGTGGTAAGATTGGTCATTTTATCGCTAATTGTCCCGATAATGATAGTGACCAAGAACAAGAAAAGAAGAGGGAAAAGAAGAAGGCTTACAAGAAGGCTAAGGGCGAGGCACACCTTGGCAAGGAGTGGGACTCGGATTGTTCGTCGTCCGACTCCGACAACGAAGGACTCGCCGCCTCGGCCTTCAACAAGTCATCCCTCTTCCCCAACGAGCATCACACATGCCTAATGGCAAAGGAGAAGAAGGTAAACACTCGAAATTCTACTTATGCTTCTAGTGATGATGAAATAGATTACGCTAGTTTATTCAAGGGCTTAGATAGAACTAAGATTGATAAGATCAATGAGTTGATTGATGCCTTGAATGATAAGAATAGATTATTAGAAAAGCAAGAGGATCTTTTGTATGAAGAACATGATAAGTTTGTAGAAGCACAAAATTCTCTTGCTTTAGAAGTTAAAAGAAATGAAATGCTTTCATGTGAATTGTCTACATGCCATGAATCTATCTCTAGCCTAAAAAGTGTTAATGATAATTTGAATGCTAAGTTAGAAATAGCTAGTAAATCAACCTCTCATGAAGAACATGTTACGATTTGCAATAAGTGCAAAGATTTTAATGTTGATGCTTGTAGTGAACACCTAGTCTGCATTTCTAAAATAAATGATGAAGTGGCTAGTCTTAATGCTCAACTTAAGATTAGCAAAAATGATTTTGATAAACTAAAATTTGCAAGGGATGCCTACACGGTTGGTAGAGACCCCTCAATTAAGGATGGGCTTGGCTTCAAGAGGGAAGCCAAGAACTTGACAAGTCATAAGGCTCCCATCTCCACCAAGGAGAAAGGGAAGGCCCCTATGGCGAATAGTATTCAAAAGAACCATGCTTTCTTATACCATGATAGGAGATATTCTAGGAATGTTCATCATGATAGAAGTTGCAATGATGTTGTTTCACATGCTTATGATTCAAATGCAATGTTTGCTTCAAGTTCTTCTATTATGCATGATAGAAGTTTGGCTAGGAAAAATGTCATTCATCATGTGCCTAGGAGAAATGCTCATGTACCTAGGAAAACAAGTAATGAACCCTCTACAATTTATCATGCTTTAAATACTTCCTTTGCTATTTGTCGAAAGGATAAGAAGGTGATTGCTAGGAAATTAGGGGCAAAATGCAAAGGAGATAAAACTTGCATTTGGGTCCCTAAGACCATTGTAACTAACCTTGGAGGACCCAACATGAGTTGGGTACCTAAGACCCAAGCCTAAATTGCCTTGCAGGTTTATGCATCCGGGGGCTCAAGTTGGATTATCGACAGCGGATGCACAAACCACATGACGGGGGAGAAGAAGATGTTCACCTCCTACGTCAAGAACAAGGATTCCCAAGACTCAATCATATTCGGTGACGGGAATCAAGGCAAGGTCAAAGGACTAGGGAAGATTGCCATTTCATCCGAGCACTCTATTTCTAATGTGTTTTTAGTTGAGTCGCTTGGATATAACTTATTGTCTGTGAGTCAGCTGTGTAATATGGGATATAATTGCTTATTCACAAATGTAGATGTGTCCGTCTTTAGAAGGAGTGATGGTTCATTAGCTTTTAAGGGTGTATTAGACGACAAACTCTATTTAGTTGATTTTGCAAAAGAGGAGGCCGGTCTAGATGCATGCTTAATTGCTAAGACTAGCATGGGCTGGCTGTGGCATCACCGTTTAGCACATGTGGGGATGAAGAACCTTCACAAACTTCTAAAGGGAGAACACGCGATAGGTCTAACAAACGTAACCTTCGAAAAAGATAGACCTTGTGCAGCTTGTCAAGCAGGTAAACAAGTGGGAAGCTCTCATCATACCAAAAATGTGATGACCACATCAAGACCTTTGGAGTTGCTTCATATGGACCTCTTCGGACCCGTCGCCTATCTAAGCATAGGAGGAAGTAAGTATGGTCTTGTTATAGTTGATGATTTTTCCCGCTTCACTTGGGTATTCTTTTTGCAAGATAAATCTGAAACCCAAGGGACCCTCAAGCGCTTCCTAAAGAGAGCTCAAAATGAATTTGAGCTCAAGGTGAAGAGGATAAGGAGCGACAATGGGTCTGAGTTCAAGAACCTTCAAGTGGAGGAGTACCTTGAGGAGGAAGGAATCAAGCACGAGTTCTCCGCTCCCTACACACCACAGCA
This sequence comes from Zea luxurians, assembly GCA_029449295.1. Classification (NCBI taxonomy): domain Eukaryota; kingdom Viridiplantae; phylum Streptophyta; class Magnoliopsida; order Poales; family Poaceae; genus Zea; species Zea luxurians. The sequence continues at coordinate 172,799,728 of JAOPSE010000002.1, forward strand.
AAACGGTGTGGTAGAGAGGAAGAACATGACGCTCATTGACATGGCAAGGACGATGCTTGGAGAGTTCAAGACGCCCGAGCGGTTTTGGTCGGAAGCCGTGAACACGGCTTGCCACGCCATAAACCGGGTGTACCTTCATCGCCTCCTCAAGAAGACTTCGTATAAGCTTCTAACCGGTAACAAACCCAATGTTTCGTACTTTCGTGTATTTGGGAGCAAATGTTATATTCTAGTAAAGAAAGGTAGAAATTCTAAGTTTGCTCCCAAAGCTGTAGAAGGGTTTTTGTTAGGTTATGACTCAAATACAAAGGCGTATAGGGTCTTCAACAAATCATCGGGTTTGGTTGAAGTCTCTAGCGACGTTGTATTTGATGAGACTAATGGCTCTCCAAGAGAGCAAGTTGTTGATCTTGATGATGTAGATGAAGAAGACATTCCAACGGCCGCAATACGCACCATGGCGATTGGAGATGTGCGGCCACAGGAACAAAAGGAGCAAGATCAACCTTAATCCTCAATAATGATGCATCCCCCAACTCAAGACGATGAACAAGTTCATCAAGAGGAGGCATGTGATCAAGGGGGAGCACAAGATGATCATGTAATGGAGGAAGAAGCACAACAGGCCCCTCCAACCCAAGTTCGAGCGACGATTCAAAGGAATCATCCCATCGACCAAATTTTGGGTGATATTCGCAAGGGAGTAACTACTCGCTCTAGATTAGTCAATTTTTGTGAGCATTACTCTTTTGTCTCTTCTATTGAGCCTTTCAGGGTAGAAGAGGCCTTGCTAGATCCGGACTGGGTGTTGGCCATGCAGGAAGAGCTCAACAACTTCAAGAGAAATGAAGTTTGGACACTGGTGCCTCGTCCCAAGCAAAACGTTGTGGGAACCAAGTGGGTGTTCCGCAACAAACAAGACGAGCACGGGGTGGTGACAAGGAACAAGGCACGACTTATGGCAAAAGGTTATGCCCAAGTCGCAGGTTTGGACTTTGAGGAGACTTTTGCTCCTGTGGCTAGGCTAGAGTCAATTCGCATATTGTTAGTCTATGCTGCTCACCATTCTTTCAGGTTGTTCCAAATGGATGTGAAGAGCGCTTTCCTCAACGGACCAATCAAGGAGGAGGTGTACGTGGAGCAACCCCTGACTTCGAGGATGAACGGTACCCTGACCACATGTGTAAGCTCTCTAAGGCGCTCTATGGACTTAAGCAAGCCCCAATAGCATGGTATGAATGCCTTAGAGACTTTTTAATTGCTAATGCTTTCAAGGTTGGGAAAGCCGATCCAACTTTATTCACTAAGACTTGTGATGGTGATCTTTTTGTGTGCCAAATTTATGTCGGTGACATAATATTTGGTTCTACTAACCAAAAGTCTTGTGAAGAGTTTAGCAGGGTGATGACTCAGAAATTCGAGATGTCGATGATGGGCGAGTTGAACTACTTCCTTGGGTTCCAAGTGAAGCAACTCAAGGATGGCACCTTCATCTCCCAAACGAAGTATACACAAGGCTTGCTCAAGAGGTTTGGGATGAAGGACGCCAAGCCTGCAAAGACTCCAATGGGAACTGACGGACACGTCGACCTCAACAAAGGAGGTAAGTCCGTTGATCAAAAGGCATACCGGTCTATGATAGGGTCTTTACTTTATTTATGTGCTAGTAGACCGGATATTATGCTTAGCGTATGCATGTGTGCTATATTTCAATCCGATCCAAGAGAGTGCCACCTAGTGGCCGTTAAGCGAATTCTTAGATATTTAGTCGCTACGCCTTGCTTTGGGATCTAGTATCCAAAGGGGTCTACCTTTGACTTAGTTGGATACTCGGACTTCGATTATGCTGGATGCAAGGTCGATAGGAAGAGTACATTAGGGACGTGCCAATTCTTAGGAAGGTCCCTGGTGTCGTGGAGCTCTAAGAAACAAACTTCTGTTGCCCTATCCACCGCTGAGGCCAAGTATGTTGCCGCAGGACAGTGTTGCGCGCAACTACTCTGGATGAGGCAAACCCTCCGGGACTTTGGCTACAATCTAAGCAAAGTCCCACTCCTATATGATAATGAGAGTGCTATCCGCATGGCGGACAATCCTGTTGAACATAGCCGCACTAAGCACATAGACATCCGGCATCACTTTTTGAGAGACCACCAGCAAAAGGGAGATATCGAAGTGTTTTATGTTAGCACCGAGAACCAGCTAGCCGATATCTTTACCAAGCCTCTAGATGAGTCGACCTTTTGCAGGCTACGTAGTGAGCTAAATGTCTTAGATTCGCGGAACTTGGATTGATTTGTAGCATACATGTGTCTTATGCTTTGATCATGTTCCTTTATGCATTTTGTTATGTATTTGTGGTGTTCAAGTTGTACAAACACTCCCCGGACCTCACAAGTCCATTTGCAAGTGATGCACATATTTAGGGGGAGATGTGCTACAACTTGACCCTTTTGAGACTAACTGTGTGCTTGAGTTAGTCTCAAAGGTGGATTGAAAGGGAATGCTGGACTTGGACCATGAAAGACTTCCACTGCACTCCGATGGAAGAGTAACTAACTCCAAGTTCATCTTCATGCTCTTATTGCCTTTTTACTCTTAATTGAAGATTTTGGTGAGGCAATGGGGTTTACGGGCCAAAATTGATCCCGTTTTGGTGCTTGATGCCAAAGGGGGAGAAAATAAGGCCAAAGCAACAAATGGATCAGCTACCACTTGAGAATTTTGGAAAGAGAATAGTAGAGTTAGGACTTTTGATTTGTCAAAATTCTAAAATGTCTCTTTTTGTCAAAAGTTGGTCTCTTGTGGGGAGAAGGTTTGATTATGGGAAATAGGGGGAGTTTTTTCAGTGATCAATTTCTCTTGGAATATCTTTCTCTATGCCTCAACAAGTGAGTTTGACTTAGAGATAGGAAATTGAGTTTGATTTACAAAATCAAACCAAGTGGTGTCAAAGAATGATCCAAATATGCCAAATTTGAATCAAAACAAACTTGTGTTCTTATTTGCATTGATGATTGCACGTCTTTTAGTTGCTTTTTTGTTGTGTTGGCATAAATCACCAAAAAGGGGGAGATTGAAAGGGAAATGTGCCCTTGGGCCATTTCTAAGTATTTTGGTGATTAAGTGTCCAACACAAGTGCTTAAGTGTTAAAGTATGCCAAGGACTCAAGAAGTGCAAATCAAGATTAAAGGTATGTTTCTAGACTTAGTACATTGTTTTGAAGACTAATGTATTGTGTCTAAGTGCTAGAAACAGGAGAAACAATTATGGAGAAGTTGGCTGTGTACAACCAAAAGGCTGCTCGGTCTGGGTGCACCGGACAGTGTCCGGTGCGCCAGGCTGGCTCTGGTGAAAAGGCCGCTCTCGGGACTTCGTCCGCGGCGTACGACTAAAATTCACCGGATTGTCCGGTGAGCCAATGGTCAGCCGGACCAACGGTCGGCCGCGTAATCCGCGCGCGACGCGTGGCAGAGCCAACGGTCAGAAGGGGGCACCGGACTGTCCGGTGTGCACCGGACAGTGTCCGGTGCGCCAACGGCTCTGAATCTCCAACGGTCGGCTGCGTCAAAATAGGAAAGAAATCCGCACCGGACAGTGTCCGGTGGTGCACCGGACTGTCCGGTGCGCCAATCGACAGAAGGCAAGATTTGCCTTCCTGGAATGCTCTCAATGGCTCCTAGCTGCCTTGGGGCTATAAAAGGGACCCCTAGGCGCATGGAGGAGAACACTAAGCATTCTCTAAGCATTCCTAAGCACCAAGACTCCAATTCCGCGCATTTGATTCTTTGTGATAGCAACTAGAGCTCCATTTGAGTAGAAAACTCTTCGGGTTGTGTTGTGAGCTCGAGTTGTGACTTGTGTGCGTGTTTGTGCTCTGATTTTGTGTCTTGTGTGCGTTGCTCATCCCAGCCTTACTTCCGTGCTTCTTTGTGAACATCAAATTGTAAGGGCGAGAGGCTCCAAGTTGTGGAGATTCCTCGCAAGCGGGATATAGTTAAACAAAGCAAAACACCGTGGTATTCAAGTGGGTCTTTGGACCGCTTGAGAGGGGTTGACTGCAACCCTCGTCCGTTGGGACGCCACAACGTGGAGTAGGCAAGTGTTGGACTTGGCCGAACCACGGGATAAACCACTGTGCCTATCTGTGTTGATCTTCTTGTGGTTATCGTGTCTTGCAAGAAACTCCTCTCTAGCCACTTGACTTTATTGCGCTAACTCCTAATCAAGTTTTGTGGCATTAAGTTTCAAGTTTTTACAGGATCACCTATTCACCCCCCCCCCTCTAGGTGCTCTCAGTTAGGGGGTATTTACAGCCTAAATGTCCCCAAAGAGCCATTGAGAAATCTGCTAAAAACATGCTTTACGTTTGCTCACTGGACCGATCCGTGCACCACCAGACCTTAACGATTGCTCGGCATCAACGAGGTCTGCCTCAGACTTGCCATCTCACGGAGCATGCGACTGGTCCGGTCTGCCACCGAATTTGCCACATGTAAGCTAGTCGTTGAGATGATAATTGATGGGCTAAGAGTGTCGTGCACCGGACTGAGTCGGTGTGCCACCCAACCGAAGTCGCTTCTGCAGTCGTCTCTAGAAAAGCGGTCTAGCGCACCACCGAACTGGTCTGGTGCGCTAGGCCGCCAAAGCCCTTCTACAGGGCCCTCTGCAACACCAAACTGGTCTAGTGCACCATGCCATCAAAGTTCTTCTGCAGAGCTCTCTACGCACTCGGTTCAGTGCACCTTCTGATGCGGCTCATCATAACTCAAACTTGATTTTTTTATTTTCTTCTTTAATTTAGTTTGGTTGTCTTTTTATGACTTAGACAAACTTATTTAGAGTGTGTCCAACTGGTCTAAATCATAGATTCATACATGTAGCTCATCTCCAACTTAGAAATCATGTTACAGCTCAAAATAGGCACCAAAAATCACTTTCTCCAAAAAATGACTTTCTAAACTCTTTAAATTGCTAAAAAAAACGTTACTACAAGCATTTAGAACTTATTCAAACTCATGAACTAGTCATAGCTCACCTCATCCAAGGTTTTCCTATTTTTGTCTCTTTTTGAGCAGTAAGTCAAGTTGGATTCTATAATCTAGCACTTATAAACCTGCAAGTACACACTTAGCAAACTAGTTAATACTCGGGGACTGTGTTGGATATTAATCACCAAAACTAAGTTATAAACGACATATAGCACATTTCCCTTTTAGACGCCATTAGATCTATTATGACCAGCGCTCTCCTATCTGGTGTGTCTACTGTCGAGAATTTCTTAATGGTGTTTAGTAGATTTGTTGCAGGTATGCGCATGATCAAAGATATAAAGGTAAAAACATGTGAGATTGTGAGACACAAAATTTATACTGGTTCAGGCTCTTCTAGGAGATAATACACTGCGTCCAATTTTTCAGTGCCTATCTTATGATTAAGATCTCCCTCCCCTTGGGCCGCCTTATCCTTACTTTTACAGTTGAAGGAAGGAGTTGGTCACAAGAAGATTAGAATGTCCTTATCTAGATTACAAGACCTAACTCTATCCAATAATCCCTTATATATCGGGTATTACTGTTATAATGGAAATTTGTAAATTATAGAATGAGATCGAGTTAGGGAAATGATCCTCCTTAATATTGGTGCGCTCTGAATTCCTTAGATATATCCTTTACAATTAACACTTAAAAATAAGAACACCTTTATTATATCACAACACGATTATCCATAACATCTTAAAATTATTTGAGTTGGTTATACTAACACATTCCTTACCAACGCTCACTTCTAACATGTTTTGTTTTTACACTTTTTTTTACATGTGTATGAGGTGGAGTGGCGTGATGTTACATTATAACAAAGGGTGTCATCTTCCTAATATAGTCACACATGAACCATTGATGAATTTCACTTAGACATCATAGAAAGACCTTAAGAAATATCTAAATCTAGAGAATTTCTAGCTTGCCATAACAATAAGTATCTAAGCTACATGGGTTGCCATGACATTTTAGGAAAAAATTAAATTTTATGGTTATGATTGTTGTAGAAGATTCTAGAAGATTGTTCATATTTTTTACATATTTTTTGACTTTTCGTTATTATGCTAGCGTGTTTTAGAAGCTTGTCCTATTTTTTGTATGACTATGGTTTGCTATGCTTATTATAAAATTTATAGAAATCTGACTATTTTTTGTATGACAATATTGTAAGTGAAGTTTTCTTTATATATTTTAACAAGGGATAAAAAACCATACAATCTAGATCTTTAAAATCTATATAACGTATCTTATTTCTACCGAATGATCTCGACTGACGACGACAGAGACAAGTAGAGTGAGGCAGGCATTGCGAGAGAAGCCGAAAGCCAAAGCCACGACTCCCTCACCCCGCAGGCCCGCACTTCCCCCAGTCTACTCTCTTTTCAGTTTCTCTCTCCCCACTTTCCCCATTTTTACCGCACATCCTTCCTCGGCGTCTCGCACACCCCAGCACCTTCGTCTCCCCTCCCTCCCCTCCCCTCCCCAACAATCGGAACCGGATAGAAAGATCGGCTTCCTCCCGGACGACTCGGCGCAAGGTCGCAGCTTTTCTCTCGATTTTTCGCGCTTCCCCGTTTTGACGCTTGCTTCGCATGGGGATTCTGGAGATCTTTGGGGCGGTTCGCTGCTGAGATGGTTCGCCTCATCACGCGCTGCTGTGACTCCCAACAGGTAGGCTCCGCTAGACCTCTTTCTTACTCCGATCTGCTGCACGGAACAGCTGGGGAGTGGGGAGTACTAGTCACTAGCCTTCTCTTGGCGGCTGAGAGCGTGAGCTCGGTGGAGTTATGATCTAGCGGAAGATGGGATTTTTGCGGGGCTGACTTGTGTTGGGTTTCTTTTGTTGCGCGATTTGGTGGTGTGGGCTTCATTCCTTCCATTTATGTAGCATCTGTTTTGTATGTTGCTTCCGATTTGGTGGGATTCCATATCTCGCACTAGTGAATTAGTGATGACTTGCTTGACTAGTTTCTTGACTGGTTTCCTGTTCTATTTCTCATTGTTGCTTCAGTTCTTCCGATCCGAGGAGCCCCTGTTATGAACAGCATGCCGATCTCTGCGTCCTCTGCGGCAAGCGTCGACAGTGGCGCGGTGGCGGCCGGCACGCCCATGAAGAATGCAACGGCGGCGGACGCTCTCGCCGAGATGGCGAGACATCTTACTGTCGACACGGAAGACACCTTCGCGGGCCTGCTGGAGCTCGCCGCTGACGACGACGCAGAGGGGCTGCGCCTCGCGCTGGAGCGCGCGCCACCTGCCGCCGCGGACGAGGCTGGCCTCTGGTACGGCCGCCGGAAGGTCCTGGAGCACCGCACCCCGCTGATGGTTGCTGCCACCTATGGGAGCCTTGCCGCGCTCCGCCTGCTAGTGTCCATCTCGTATGTGGACGTCAACCGCCGCTCGGGCACGGACGGCACCACTGCCCTCCACTGCGCCGCCTCTGGTGGCTCACGGACGGCTGTTGAGTCGGTCAAGCTGCTTCTGGGAGCTGGGGCAGACGCTAACACCATGGATGACGCTGGGCGTCGTCCGGCTGATGTGATCTCTGTGCCACCGAAGATGTTTGATGCCAAGTTCGCCCTTCAAGATCTTCTTGGATTCCCCAAGTCTGAGCATGGCATGCTCCGGGTGGTGACAAGGTCCACCAACTCGATCTCATCGCCTGTTTCATCCCCCACTGCAGAGGATGCACGGTCACCGTCTGCTTCTGTGATGATGATGACAAAGTTTGCTGACTTGCCTAGGGTTGCGACATCGGAGAAGAAGGAATATCCAGTGGATCCATCCCTTCCAGACATCAAGAACAGCATATATGCTTCTGATGAGTTCCGCATGTACTCGTTCAAGATCCGCCCTTGCTCACGGGCATACTCGCATGACTGGACTGAGTGCCCATTTGTCCACCCAGGAGAGAATGCTCGGCGCCGAGACCCCCGCAAGTACCACTATAGTTGTGTGCCATGCCCAGATTTCAGGAAGGGCGTATGCCGGCGCGGAGACATGTGTGAATATGCTCATGGAGTGTTTGAGTGCTGGCTCCATCCAGCACAGTACCGGACGCGCCTATGCAAGGACGGCACAAGTTGCAATCGCCGTGTCTGTTTCTTTGCCCACACAACTGATGAACTCCGTCCATTGTATGTCTCCACTGGATCAGCAGTGCCATCTCCAAGAGCTTCAGCTACAGCTGCTATGGAGATGGCTGCAGCAATGGGCTTGATGCCCGGTTCCCCATCATCGGTTTCCGCGGTAATGTCCCCGTTTACCCCACCAATGTCCCCTTCGGGCAATGGGATGCCCCCTTCATTGGGCTGGCAGCAGCCAAATGTTCCAACTTTACACCTTCCTGGCAGCAGCCTTCAGTCAAGCAGGCTCCGAACATCACTTAGTGCAAGGGATATGCCTGCTGATGACTACTCCATGATGCGGGATCTTGATTCCCAACTTATGAATGATCTTTGCTATTCCCGTCTCAGTTCATCCACAGGGAACCACTCTGCTAGAACCAAGTCCCTGAATCCATCAAACCTGGATGACCTCTTCTCTGCTGAAATGTTATCATCCCCGAGGTATAATAATGCTGACCAGGGTGCGATGTTTTCACCTTCTCACAAGGCTGCTATCCTGAATCAGTTCCAGCAGCAGCAGCAAGCACTGCTGTCTCCAATCAACACAGGAGTTTACTCTCCAAAGGGCGTGGACAACCAGCAGTTACCTTCACACTCATCGCTGCTGCAAGCATCACTCGGGATGCCCTCCCCTGGCCGGATGTCTCCACGATGTGTCGAATCGGGCTCCCCAATGAGCTCCCACCTAGCCGCTGCTCTTGTCCAGCGGGAGAAGCAGCAGCAGACAATGAGAAGTCTCAGCTCTCGTGACCTTGGTCCTAGCGCGGCACGAGCTTCGGCTCTTGGCTCCCCTCTAAGCTCATCATGGTCTAAGTGGGGATCTCCTTCGGGGACACCAGATTGGGGCATAAATGGTGAAGAATTGGGTAAGCTCCGGCGCTCATCGTCCTTCGAGCTGAGGTCTGGTGGTGACGACCCTGATCTCTCTTGGGTGCATACACTGGTCAAGGAATCTCCACCGGAGAAGCAAGTTACTACGGGTGAATCAATTAGTTCCGTTGGACCCTCACCACTAATGCCTCCCGGCATGAACAATGGCGACGGTTCTGGCCTGAGCACCCAGCTGGATGGACACGACCAAGCCGCGGTTATAGGAGCGTTGCTTGAACAGATGCAGCTTGACCAGCAGATTGGTAGTCTAGCAACATAGACTCACGACGCGATTGAGGTACTCAACAAAGATGGATAGCTGAAGGCGGTGATATTCAGAGATTGGTTTTCTTTAATTTTGGGGGGGTAAATCGTACACATTATTATTTGAGGTTCCTTTAGGTTAAAGAGTGAAGCTCCTCGGTTGGGGTTTGTTCCAAGGCCAACCCAGGTAGAGAGAATCGCACCCCGGCAGCATCGGTTCATCGACTGAAGCATTAACCCTCTTAAGAAAAAAAAAGTACGCTGTGTTGGAAATTCTTTTCCTTTCTCCCTAGCGGTGTTTATTTTGTTCATTATGGTATCGATACCTGATGTACTTACTGATGGTGTAAGTGGGATCCTATAGTAGGTCTGTCAAGTTGAAAAGGTATTTTTTTTTCTTCACCCTTTACCATTTGTCGTGGATTATCTCGTGGCCTTGTTTTGGTTAGACCTTGAGGCCGGCGTAATCCTCGTGGATGATATTTGCAAATAAATGTAATATTTGCTTTCGAACTTATTGCTACTGTTCCAATCTCGCCATCCATATTCATCTGGTCTACGTTCACATCCAATCACATGTATGTGGTGAAATCCCGAGGTGTTGGACGATCACCTTTTTGACTTTTTCCGCTGCGCATGCGTGGTTTTTTTTTTGTGCGTTTGGCTGGTTCGTTAGCTGGCGTTGGGTGTGCGTGGTTGTGTGTGTGTTTTTTTTATAATCTGGTGGCGCATTTTGATTTGCCAAATGTGGGCGAGCGAGGTCATGCGTGGAATATTAATCTTCTGCCGCTGCTGCTGCTGAGATTGGAATCTTATCCTTGCCTATCACCAGCACTTTGGTGGTTCGAATTCCTACCGGTGGTTCTTTGACACGTATATCAGTGGCAGGATTCTTCGTGTTTTCTTAATGCATGTGTGCATAACAGAAAGTCGAGGTTCCTCTTCTAGAAACCATGCGAGTTTTTTTCCACGCCTTCTTTTGTACTGCTAGAACCCGAATCCAGAAGAGAACCACTTCCCAGTTTCAAGTCTGCCGGGGCCCACTAAAGAAGCACTTGACACAAAAAACATGCTGATGCCCCTTTTTGCCTTTATTTATTTACAAAAGCTAACCTTTTCATCCTTTTTTATAAAAAAAATCCGGGAACCTACACTGAAGTCTGAGCTGAGGAGGGGATGCATGCAAAGGTGCTTCTGCCTGAAAATTGTGGCGACAGCCTCTTCGGTTTTGCAGAATCGTTTTAACTGACTGACGCCTGTCGGTAGTTATACGCCCCACATTTTCAGTTTCAGAGTAACAACACACCAAGCTTTTTGGTTTGAGCCCGGAAAGATCCAGGGCTCCGACCTCCGAGCAACTGAACAACTCTAGGGTCCGCGCACGGAAAGCGCAGGGATTCACAGGAACGTCGGCATTGCGTGCAAGTTTCCCGGCCATGGTCCACTTTGGATCCCCGCGTCCGGAGCAGAGCAGCAGCGACCAGGAGTTAGAGGACGACGCAAGGCCCATGCCTTGCCAACGTGCAGGAAGCATGGGTGTTGCTCCCTGTATTTCCTTCTTGTTGAGCGTCACGGACAAGGCAGGGGATGACGCGATCTGCTACCACTAGCTGCCGGCACGAGCACGACCCCGTCTACGACACAGCCTGCCGTGTAGAGACCGCTGCGAATGCCTGCGAATCAACGGGGTTCCTTGTGGTAGTTTGCTCATCCAACATGTAATTATTACTTAGCGGCAAAAGACAACGCTAGACAGCTGTAGTGACTGCGAACCAAAGATCTTAAAGGCATATTATAGGCCTGCATACGTTCGTAAAGACAACTTAGGGTGTGTTTGATATAAAGAGTGGTTTTCCAAACTATGGTTTTACAATACTATAGTTTACAATTGTCATGATAATAGTATAGTTTTGGTCAGCTTCAGAAATATTATGTATTTATTTGGATACAACATTGTAAATTATGGTACTCAACAAAACCTAGCCATGGTATCTAGAATACTATTGTTTTGAAAATATAGTTTCTAGAAAAACAACTAAACACCTAATATCATAAAATACTCTAGTATTCCTTTTAAACCATGATATTGTCTAGAAACTACAAAAATATTGCCCTCCTAAATAGGCTCTTCATATCGAGACAAACAACATACACCATCCACTGGCGCACTTAGGTTGTCTCCAACAGATTGTTTTATACTGTAGACTATACCGTTCGTATAGTAAAATTTGAAATAGAGAATGTAATTTTAAGATAGGATAGGTAAACTGAAACAGTCTTACTGATTAACATCCACGCACACACCCGCAGACATGTTTCCTCCGACGCAGTGCATTCAAAAATAACCATCACAGCAACAACAGCACAACTCAAAAGAGTTGTCTATTGGCAGCAACACAAGCCAATTAATTAACATGTCATCATGTGGATGAATGTATCTTCTTGTGCAGTGGTAACTAGTACAACTGGACTGCATTCAACGACAAACAAATAAATAAATAAATAACTCAGTCCTAATTTACCACCAAACGGCAATCGCGAAGAAACCAAAAGAAAGGTGGCCAAAACTAGGACAATCTCTGTTCGATGATTTAAGTATGATACAAAATCTAATGCGACATCAGAACATTTGAAGTCCGTAATCATTTGGGCGCCCATATAAGAGTGCCACGGACTTGTCTGAGCACACATTGGGGGCATTAGCTTACTGGTGGCCGACTGAATATCATCAGTTTTCAAGCAGAGACAGAAATCATTCCCTCTTCTCTGGTTTCTGGACCTTGACATACGGCAAGAATCCAAGGAGGTGCGTGATCCGCGGCTCCCACCCGCGCTGCTGAGCCCGGCAGAACATCAGGAACGTGTTTGCATAGTACGAGTTGAGGCCCATAAGCACGTGCCACCACGCGTGCCCCTGCGGGTTGACGTACCAATGCGAAAGCTTCTTGCAGAAGACGCGATCAACCAGCCAGCAGAGGGTCCCAAGGGTCAGTGTAAGGACCCACAGCTTTGCGAGCCGCTTCGCACCCACGTCTTTCGTCTGTATGTAGTACTTGTACATCCGGGGGATGCAGAGCAAGCAGAGGCCAACGTAATGCAGCTTGAATACGACTTGGAACCGGGCAAAGAAATGTACTACGGCAAAGGCAGCACCATACAGGAACAGGAAAGTTGGCATTGTGCTCCTGTAGTGCCAGTCCGGTGAATAGAGGACATACATGTAGAGAAGGATCTCCCAAACCATAGGAGTCTCATCACTCTGTTGTAGGCTGCAAAACATAACATCAACAATGCAACATATTACCCAAAAGATTACGTTGCACAAAATAAAGTGAACATTAAGAAAATTAAAGTACAAGTTGACTAAACAGGTCACAGAGGTAGAAAGTTTATGGAAATATCCAACAGTGCACAACATGCCAAAAGTGGAAGCATATGTGCCAAAATGGAACACAAACTATTTTCAGGTAGTTTCTGCAGGCATGTGTATGCAAGGTGTATTTGGTGGGTCTAGGGAGCCGTTAACTTACAAGGTAGATCAAGAACCATTTGCACAAAATGAACCCAAGAACCCCAAACAGGAAAATAAACAGACCAACAAGAAAGAACACTGAACATCTAAGCAATATACCAATGTTTTACAGAAAATTTCAATCATCTTTGTTTGCGAGCTAGAGTTTTTGTTCAGCAGAGTTATGCTTTCAGGGTTTAAATAATGGAAATATACTCCTGTGCATACTAATGCTGAAAAACCTGTACCAGAAGTTGACACACCACTATAGCACAGGGACTGCATTCAATCAAGAAATTATGAAGAAAAAAACACTCCCGTGAAAGCTTGTGCAATGAGTAGCAGAATTGCTGTAAGCTGTGGCTTTATTTGCACAAAAATAAAATATCAATGCAGTCATTACATCCCGAGCCCACTGTACAGTGCCAAATGCATGTGAAGACTGTGCAATTAGCAGAACAAAGAGGAAAAGATTGCACAAAAGGAGCGCAATGATGCTATGTTCCATGTCACTCAATGACCTTCAGCTCAACACAGCAAATTGCGCTAAAATATGTAGCCTTGCATTACCAATTCTTAAACCAGTAGTTCCTTGATGGTTTTGGCAGGAAGAGCAGGTCTGGTGCAGTGCTGACAGCTGTCGCACTGAGTCACCAGGTCATGAGATCGAAGGGGCCTCTCCGCATTTGCAAGGTGTAAGGCTTGCATCAGTTTGTCCCTCTCTAGATCCCACTCATGTGGGAGCCTTCGGCACTAGGTCCGCCTTTGATAGTTTTTGCAGAATGCATGCAGTTTTGCAAAGTTCACCCATGCACGCACCATATGCACTCATGAATTACCATATAATAAATCACTCAAAAAATAAGTTTAGCCCCCTAGCTAGTTAAAAATGGCTATACTCCCACCCCCAAATGATTTTTCCTGGCTTCATCCCCTTAATGAGTATCTAAATATTCTGAAAGTTCATCTACTGAATATGCACACAATCCAAGGGATAGGTATTTTCCGATTTTGAGTCAAAATATATAATACTAGACAAGATTGTGCAAAATAAAAGAAGCCAGTCAAATGTGCAACAGAATTTTTTATATACAAAAAAAATGAAATATTGGATGAGCTCCATATCTATAATTCTACAGAGAAAAGCAAAAGGTTGGATATTCGAGAAAGATAAATAATGCGGATGTTCTTGATGGAGCATCAAATCTAGAAGTAACAAATTACAAAACTCCTTACAATTAATGGCTCACACATTTTTATAACAGATGAACATATCATCTTTTGTGCAGTTTTATACGCAAAATGGCTAGATGGATAAATGACTTCCATTCTATGCAAATGACCGTTTCCCAAAATGGTATCAACAGTTCTAACTTTAATACATACGACATACCCCCTCCAGTCAAAAAATACTTAGTCACATTTGAGTAATGGTCTTTGATGTGTGTACCTTTGGCCTAATTACTTCTAGGTTTTTTATACGAATTGTATGTTTCCGAACTCAATAATTCAAAAGCTATTTATGTTTGTGTTTATATTAAGGTTTGACCAAACCTTGTCTTAAATGACATGTTCTTGTGACAGAAGGGTGTAGGTTAAAAAACATACGTAATTCATAGCACCAGAAGAAGGTATAGCATAGCATACAAACAACACCTGAATACAATGCACAAGGCCATTACATAACGAGCAGAACTCGATCAAGTGCATTGGATAAAAGAATAAAGCCCTTATAACAGTTTCTCATGTAGGTACAAGTAACCACAAAGTTTAAAGTGTCATTTCACATAAACATAAAAAACTGTCAATTTAAGAGAAAACTTACAGAAGTTGCAAGGTGGCATGGAAAATCATACTCCCAATAGCAAGTATCATATTGGATATGTGCAGGACACTAAATCGTTTCTCAAAACCTTGGCAGAAAGCATTCACTAATCCAATAAGTGCCAAAAGAACGCATGGGACATTAGAGATGGTATTGTAGAATTCTGCGATATATGACGAGTGTGCATAATTCTCCTCGCACAACTCAGTCGTTGATGTCACAGGCCCCCAGAAGCTTGCTACCATTGAATCTGCCATTCTTAGCTCTTGATTTGCTACCCTAGCAACAGCTTATGTCACCAGAGTTAAAGGTCAATGTGGCTGGTGCTAAATCATGAGTGCGCCAAAGAAATAACCTGCAAGGATGATATGCAAATTTGTCATACTTCAGTTTAATCGTGCTAATCCAGCATACTATTAGTAGAGTTCCCTGTGATAATCAAAGAAATAGAAAGATAATTCAGAGCCAGGTCTTCTGGCAACACACCAAATTAAATACTGTCGCTGAAAGTGTCCCTTCAAAATAGGCAATCTAAAGTCAAACACTATCATAGAACACCTAAACAATTTCCTTAGCAAGAGATAGACAATCATACCTACCAATACTCAATAATTGACATGTGTAGAAGTAAACTCAGAGAAACATCTGCAAATATTCAATACTCATGTGCAAAACTAAACTCAGAGACAACTTTCATCGACACTCTAACATCGAATCTACCACATCACACAGATCATATGAGAACTTCGAACCCTAATCTAGAGTATACCTCGATCCCAACCACATCCACAACAAATATGGGATAACCGCAGCAGGCAGCGCAAGGGTGTGCACGGGTAAAGGACATGGGTGTACTACAATTGAAATTGTTTGTAGACAAACGAAAAATATTTTTGCAAAAAAACAAACGAAAAATAGTTTGTAGACACAATACATGTATACTACAATTGAAATTGGATCAGATCCAGATACAAATAGCTGGTTTTTGGATGATCCGTTTCGCACAGCGTGAACGGAAGAAAAGGAGTGGCCGCACCTGGTGGGTGCTCCGGTGGCGAACGTCCCGAAGATGGAGATCACACCTTCCGTAAGCCGGCGGCAGCGGCCGCCCACTCGTCGGCAGGGGAACGGAGACCGTGAGAGGTATGCTGTGGGGCGGAATCAGATCTCTAACTTCCACCTCGACGACGCAACAGAGCAGTCAGAAATCTACCCCATCCGCTGTTGATCCAACGATAGCTATGTCAAAGTGACGTGGGCTGCACAAAGTTTAAGGCCCATCACAACCACAGGTCCTGCCGAGAGCTTCCAGCTTCCCATGCCATTAGAAAGGGGCCGTCGACGTCTTCTGGTCGAGCCGAGCGTCGTCACCATCCCGTCGTGAAGAGCCGCACCGTCGCCATCCCGTCATGGAGAGCCGCGCCGTTGTCATCCCCTCACCGAGAGCTACGCCGTCGCCGTCCCTTCGCCGAGGGCCGCATCGTGGCCGTTCCCATGCTGAGCGTCACGCCGTCCCTCGCCGAGCGTCGTCACCGTCCTGGACTCTGCCGGCCTGCAGCGTTTCACCTCGCCGACGTTCTGCAACCTTTGACCCTGTGCAGAGCTTAAGCTCGGCTAGCTGCAGACACGACTGATGTCCTAGGAACTTATTTAATTTTTAAGGGGCTGTTTAAACTCCCATGTGTTAATGGGTTTTAAGACACTTGTTTAAATTTCTAAGTGCTAAAATTTAAAAATGTAGTGCTAATCTTTAGCGCCGCAGACCCTAATTAATGCTCTAATTGCAATATGGAGGGCATGTCTGTAAAGTGTAATTCGTGCAAGAGCTTAGGATCTGTGTAAATTGTGGTTGTATCTAGAGCAACAAAATCACGCAAATTATATAGATTGTCATTATGTTATAAATAATCCTAGAATTGAATAAAAGATACTCCCCGTCCTAAAATAGTATTCGTTTTAGAAAATTTATGGATTCATACAATACTTGATGTATATATTTTATATATGTCTAAATTCATCGGCATCTATTTGAATCTAGATATAAAAATAAAAGAGCTAAAACGACTACTATTTTGAGACAACCACACATTGATGATAAGATTCGCTACAAATGCATGACTTGCAATTTTCTCAATTTGGCACATCGAGCTGCTTCTCATCTAGAGATAGCAATAGGGACCGATCCCTGATCTCATGATCCATTAGTGGACAGGAATAGAAAAGTTTTTTACAGAAAAATTGTCCCCCGACGAATAAATAGGACGGGTTGAGGAAGCATTACTCATTCCCGTTCCCCGCAGACCCCGTTAAATGTAACACCCCTGGTGTTACTGTCATTAAAACTTGAGCATAACATCATAAGCATTGGCATATCATGTGATTGTTACACTTAGAATGCATTCACTAGGCAAAAATTTCAAACAAGTTGTGTTGATGTGACTAGTCATGGGTAAAACCCTAGAGTAGGGTACTTAACCCTAAACTGGGCTTAAAAGAGTAAACAAAGCCTAAATAAGAGAAAACTTCAAAATTTATTAGTAATGATCATAAAATATCACCATTAATGGACTTAAGTGACATCCAAACCCTAGAAGTGCCAGAAACCCTAAATAGACCCCTGGAAAACCATGGACTGAAACCCTAAGGGTTATATGTAAATTTTGCATACTTTTGGACCTAAGTGCAAAAACCAAGGCGTTAGGGTACCTTAAGTCATATGGTTTAGATATTTGAAGATTTGCAAAAGAAACCATGAGATTTGGGCCTAAATGCAAAAAGGCCACTCTAGTGACCATATGGTTAAGTCTGAAATACATTTGAACAGGGTTGACTTTGGAGCCTTACATCTCAGGATTCTTGAAGTTTTTGCTCAAAGTCAATATAGCAAAGTTGTAGAGCTATCATAGGAGAACAAGTTGGATTAAGTGACTGAGCACTGGTGCTGAATAGAAATTAGAGAAAAATGAGCCCAAAGTTAGGCTGTCAGTCAGCCTAAAGTCTGAAGATTGATTAACAGTGTGTAGGATCAACTTTGGGACCATGTGGAGCTCGGTTTAATGGATGTTTGGCAAAAACCCCTGTGACAAAGTTCATGCTGGATTGATAAGCTACAACTTTGATGCAGAGTACTGGGTTAGTCACCACACAAAATCTAGAGAAAATTTGCCCCAAACGAGCTCTGTCAGACCAACTGATGAAGCCTCTGATGGTACAGTGGCAAAAAAAATCTACAGATTCCATGAATCTCGTCGCTGGTGACCCTTCGCCGTTATTGGTGCTGATCGCCATGATTCGTGCTTCAGGTCTGTGGATTGAGCTCGACGGTGAAAAGATCACGCCGCGGATGGGTCAGGGACATTATGGCCGCGCTGTCCCTCGGCCATTTGCGCCGGCGACGTGGCCTTACGGCCGCCACCGGAGTCTGCGTCATTCATCGCGATTACGCCACGCCTCAGGCCCTTAACCACATCTCAATAGCTCGGGTTATCTATATCCAGTTGTCGGTACCGTGAAACTAGGATACCCCCTGCTACTGTACAAAGACAAAGAACCCACGCGGCTATCCCTTAGTCGCGTGGTAGAAGTGTTGTGTGTGGGACCAAGCCACGGCTCGCCCTAATCTCAGTGGCTATTCTGGGTCCACAGTAGCGCCCGACCCCACCACATGGGCGGATCCGAAGCTGCCACGTGTCCAGAGAAGGTGGCATACTCCAAAGCATCAACAGTGAGTCCGGACCCCACGGGAGAGCGCTGGACCCCAGATATACAGTCCGGACCCCCAAGGTTGGTCCCGAACCCCTAGATATACAGTCCGAACCCCCAAGGTTGGTCCCGGACCTCCACGTGTGCAAGCCGGACCCTTGGAATGTGATCTGGACCCCCCATATGGGGTCCGGGCCGCCCACAGGGGGTCCCAAGGTCCCAGGACAGAACATACCCGGGCCTTGAATAGGACCCAGGTGGGGGTCCGGTACCGACACATGTCTAGGCCTAGTCTGGTGCGGACCTGTCCGCATACGCTTCTGCTCCCCACCTAGGCGGAGACCCGATGCTGCCACGTGGCCTACTGCGCGTGACATAAGCCAACGGGCGGAGCCTGACGTAAGGCCTCCGGGTTACGCGGCCCCTACATTTATTGTGGATAAGGCACGACGCCTGTCCATTCCACTAACAGGCGATGTGTCGCCTCGACATTTAATGAGACCTGTCCATTCCGCAGGCGGCGTGCTTGTCCATTCCTCTAGCAGGCAGCACGCCCATACTGCCGCGTGCACTATGCTTATCATTGCTTGTACGTACCAAGGAAGTTGTCGCTACATATCAATACTGCGCGGACTGCAGACATCATGGTGCCAGGAGATTGCACAGGCGTCACTTGCATTAGTTACTCCATATATTCCATCCATTATGTTCCTGGGCCCACATGTCGGGGCTCAGCATCCTTGTATGTGTCTCCCTTGGGCTATAAAAGGGAAGGCACACGACGTTACAAGGCAGGTTGACAACACCCTCAGACTCAGACACAAGTTCCTTAGGCTCAAGTGCTCAGACACTCAATACAACACACAGTAGAGTAGGGTTTTACGCTCCGGTGGCCTGAACCACTCTATACCCTCGTGTTCTCGCGTGTTCATCCACCAATCCACGTAACAGGCAAAACACTTAGGCCCCTCCTCATCTTAGGATTTAGGGCGGGTGCGTTCCGCCACTCGGCCGGAGAATTTCCTCTCCGAAATTTGGCGCGCCAGGTAGGGGCTTGACATTAGGTTTTTGCTTGTTTTCTTGCTCGACACCATGGTCCAGATCGCGAGCACCACGACTTCATTCTCGAGGACTTTCCAATGGAGGAAGAGGTTGCATCTTCCACACCACAGGCCTCCAACCGCCCTGCGCCCGGTGCTGCTGCTGTGCGCTCTGTGCGGCAGGACACTCCTGCACAGACATCCAGAGCGTCAAGGGCTGTGCCTGGGGCCTTGTCTGTAGCCAGGGAGTTGCTATGCCACCCTCCTAGCTCCATGGCCTCGCCGGGGGCCATGAAGCAGTGGCGTGACGATGTCGACCGTCTGCTCGGCATGGCGCATTCTGGCTCAGCCAGGCCCAGGCCTCGGTTATCCCGGCATCAACATGAGGCTTCGGCATCGGTGCGCTCGCCTTCGGTGAAGACTACACTGACTGAGGACCTGCGGGCGGAGCTCAACCGCAGGCGTGCTGGAGAGGACGCTCCAGTCTCTCTGGAGAGGCCTAATGACCTGCGGGCAGAACTCAACCGCAGGCGTGCGGGCGAGGATGCCTGTGTCTCTCTAGAGAGGGCGCGTGAGCGCCGACAGAACATCGAGGGTCACAACCTCGACTTAGACTTCTCTGCGGTCGCACCGCAAACTCCAAGGGGTGCCCGAATTTAGGCGGGTGTCCCATTGGCCGGCATGGGCTGCGCCGCACTGGCGGATCATCTCCACGCGGCGACTTGGCCATCCAAGTTCTAGCCACACCTACCAGAAAAGTACGATGGTACGTCAAACCCATCGGAATTCTTGCAGGTATACGTCTCCGCCATTACGGCAGCAGGTGGAGACACCGCTGTAATGGCAACATACTTCCATGTAACCTTGTCTGGGCCAGCTCGGACCTAGCTCATGAACCTCACCCCGGGATCGATCTACTCCTGGGAAGAGCTCTGTGCGTGGTTCACAGCGAACTTTGCCAGTGCTTATCAGCAGCATGTCATGGAGGCTCACCTCCATGCAGTGAGGCAGGAACCCGGCGAAACTCTCTGGGCTTTCATCTCCCGCTTCACCAAGGTACGAGGGACTATACCTCGTATCTCTGATGCTTCCATCATCACCGCTTTTCGCCAGGGGGTGCGTGATGAAAAGATGCTAGAGAAGTTGGCCATGCATGACGTGGAAACTGTCACCACGCTCTTCGCTCTGGCCGACAAGTGTGCCAGAGCTGCTGAGGGCCATGCATGGCACTCGGGACCATAGACTGGGGTCGCCTAGACGGGTGGCCCAGGTGCCGTCACCCAGGACGGCAAAAAGAAGAAGAAGAAGAACCACGGTCACGAGAGGCCGCATGCTGCTGCTCTAGTCGTTGCAGCTGCGATTGGGGGCCGGAGCGAGCGCAACAAGCACCCA
This sequence comes from Zea luxurians, assembly GCA_029449295.1. Lineage (NCBI taxonomy): Eukaryota > Viridiplantae > Streptophyta > Magnoliopsida > Poales > Poaceae > Zea > Zea luxurians. The sequence continues at coordinate 172,820,503 of JAOPSE010000002.1, forward strand.
CGGCCATAAGGAGGCAATAGCAGCTCATGCCCTATTGTTGGGTACCGTAATTAGGGGTACCCCCAACACTCCTAATCACGGCTGGTAAACACCCTCAGACCAACTAACGGGCGCGGTTCAAGTCAAGGCTTTGTCTACCCAAGGGACACGACCTCGCCCGAGCCCAGCCTCGGGCTGGAGCAGTAGTCCCAGACGAGTTCACGCCTCGCCCGAGGGCCTCCTCAGGCAGCGGGCACCCCCTTGGCTCTCCCGAAGCCTGGCTCGGGCAGGCTTTGTTGCGAAGCAACCTTGGCCAGACCGCCTCACCAACCAATCGCTTTGCAGGCGTATTCAATGCAGGGGTCGCCTGACACCGTATCCTGACACACGTGCCTTAGTCGGCCAGGCCAAAGTGACCGCAGTCATTTCGCCCCCCTTTTACTGTTCGATCTGACGGGAAAACAGCGCCGCTCGCCCCGCTCCGACTACTGTGCCAACCACCCAGGCGAAGCTGACAACAAGTCACGATCAACCACCGAGTTTGGCCTCGGGCGCAACAGGAAGCTCCGCCTCGCCCGACCTCAGGCTCCGGCCTCAGAAGGAAGTCTCTGCCTCGCCCAACCTCCGGACTCAGCCTCGACCTCGGTCTCAGGAGGAATCACGTCCTCGCCCGACCCCGACCTCGGCCTTAAGAGAAGTCTCCGCCTCGCCCGACCTTGGGCTCGGACCGACCGCGCCAACAGGGGATACATCATTACTCTATCCCTAGACAGCTCAGGCTGCAAGGAACAAGACCGGCGTCCCATATGGCTTACCCCAGCGACGGGTAATGATGGTGCCCCGCGTGCAACCATGACGCCGGTGGCTCTCAGCCCCTTACGATGGCAAGGAGACGTCAGCCGGATCCTTGCCGCACTGCCAGCTGTGATCCTACAGTGCTCAGGCGCTTCTCCGACGGCCACGCTATCACGTATACAGGGCTCAAGCTCTCCCCCGACGGCCATGCTATCACGTATATAGGGCTCAAGCTCTCCCCCGACAGCCACGTTGGCATGTACATAGGGCTTAGGCATTTCTCTGCCAGGCACGTTAGCGCATTGCTACACCCCCCATTGTACATCTGGACCCTCTCCTTGCATCTATAAAAGGGAGGTCCAGGGCCTTCCCGCGGGAAGAAGAAAGAGGGCTCTCGCGCAGAGGGGACGACGGGCTGATGGACCGGCTCTCTTCTTCCCTCTCGCGATGCTTGTAACCCCTACTACGAGCACCCTGGTGCAGGATAATACAAGGCTTGTCCCACCTCTTGTGTTCCATCCCGCACTAACCCATCTAGGTAGGGGCACGCAGCGACAATTTCACTCGTCAGTCCAGGGACCCCCGGGTCCGAAACACCGACAGTTGGCGTGCCAGGTAGGGGCCTGCTGCGTGTTAACGAACGCCTTCCCGTTGAGTTCCAGATGGGGAGTCTTCAGCAACCTCTTCAGCTCGGGACGGTGCTCCGCTTCGGGAGTCTCGAGTTCATGTCCCTCGACGGCGCTACGACATGGTACTCCTCCCCTCGCGGCACGACGACAACGACGGTCTCCGACTCGCCCGACGGCGGCGAGCTCGGCGACAGCATCTCCCCGCGGCAGAAGAGGAGCACTCTGGTCGTCCCCGCCACCCTCCTCACCGAAGGAGGTGGAGACGGGGCAACCATGGCCACGCATGAGGTGGCACCTTGTCGGGTGTCGCACCAGAGCGAGTCGACGACGCCGGCACTCCCTCGGGGGACATGTCGGGTGTTGTCCTCGCACCTGAGACAACGGCGGGTGCCACTTCCCCACAACGTGTCAACCCCAAGCGGACTGATGACGCCAGCACCCTCGCAAAGGATCTACTGGGCGTTACCCTCGTACCTGAGATGACGGTGTGCTCCGCCCCTGACACGACTTCACCACCGTCCATCGACCAAGAGGTACCGTCCGTTTTCCATCCCGTACCCTTTCGATCCAGCTTCGATCCACCTAGCGACCCCGCTACGGTGAGCGCTTTCGTAAAGGCGTATCCAAACCTTCCGGGGTACCATATGTGGTCAACCTAGGACCGACTGACAGTCGTCTCAACCTTTGGACCGGCGGGTTCCGAGGAAGAGGACGACCCTGACTTCGGTTGGGAATTCTCTGGCCTCAATGACCCCGGTGCCATGCAGGACTTCATGTCTGCATGTGACCACTGCCTCTCCGATTGTTCTGATGATGGCCACGGCCTTGACAACGAGGGTTACGGCCCTAGTCTCGAATGTTTCCACGTCGATCAGGGAGATCATAACGAAGGCAATCACCTCGGTATGCCGGAGGTTGACGATCCCCCTGGGCCCGCATCTCGCGTTGACATCCCACGGGAGCTAGCTATGGTCCCAGTCCCTGCAGGGGTCGGGACACACAGCTCGAGCAAATCCGTGAGATGCAGGCCCGGGTCGACGGGGAAGCAGGCTGTCTTGTGCAGCTCCGACAGAACATCGAACAGGAATGGGTAGGCCGAACACTCGCTGGAGGAGCCTGTCATCGGGCCCGGGACATCCAGCGCCGCATTGTCGACAATGCCAGGGCAGCGTTGCCCTCGGCTGTCACCGGGTCTGGCCCGGACCTAGCTGCGGCGACGATGCTACTTCGAGCCATGCTAGAGCCATCCACCACCGAGGGACAGCGTATCCAGGGCGAACTCAAGGATCTCCTGGAAGGCGCCGCGGTTCGACGAGCTGAGAGCTCTGCCTCTCGGAGGCGAGCTAATCCCTCGGAGCATCACGCGACGTCCTCCCGACGCATGCGGGACGCCTCGATCCATCCCGAGCGCGCGCGGGACGAGGCGCCTGCCGCCCGAGATCGCCTCGGCAACGAGCACCACCATCTCGTGTCGAGCCCGCCTCGAGGAGAAGGTGCGCCGAGGCTATCATCCTAGGCACGGGGGACGCTGCGACAGCGAGGAGGATCGTAGTCCTTCGCCCGAGCCACCCGGTCCACGAGTCTTCAGCCGGGCCATACGACGAGCGCCGTTCCTCGCCCGTTTCCGAGCCCCGACTACCATCACTAAGTACTCGAGGGAGACGAGGCCGAAGCTGTGGCTCGCGGACTACTGACTGACATGCCAGTTGGGAGGGGCGGATGATGACAACCTCATCATCCGTAATCTACCCCTTTTCATCTCCGACGCCGCCTGAGCCTGGCTGGAGCATCTGCCTCCTGCGCAGATCTCCGACTGGGACGATCTGGTCAAGGCTTTCGCGGGAAACTTCTAGGGCACGTACGTGCGCCCTGGGAACTCGTGGGATCTTCGAAGCTGCCACCAGCAGCCAGGGGAGTCCCTTCGAGAGTACATCCGGCGGTTTTCGAAGCAGCGCACCGAGCTGCCCAACGTTACCGACTCGGATGTCATCAGGGCTTTCCTTGCCGGCACCACTTGCCGAGACCTGGTGAGCAAACTAGGGCGCAAGACCCCACCAGTGCGAGTGAACTGATGGATGTCGCCACCAAGTTCGCCTCGGGTCAGGAGGCGGTCGAGGCCATCTTCCAGAAAGACAAGCAGCCTCAGGGGGAGCCGAAGAAAGATGCCCCCGAGGCGTCCGCCCAACGGGGCACAAAGAAGAAGACCAAGAACAAGTCGCAAGCGAAGCACAACGCCGCTGATGTGAATCTCGTCACTGCGGCCGAGCACAGGAACCCTCGGAAACCTCCTGGAGGGGCTGGTGCGTTCGATAAGATACTCAAAGAGCCGTGCCCCTATCACCAGGGTCCCGTCAAGCACACCCTCGAAGAATGTGTCATGCTCCGGCACTACTTCCACAAGGTCGGGCCCCCGGCGGAAGATGGCAAGGGCCAAGGCAACAACAAGAAGGAGGGTGGCAGGGAAGATGAGTTCCTCGAGATCCACAACTGCTTCATGATCTACAGCGGGCAGGCGGCGAACGCCTCGGCTCGGCACCGCAAGCAGGAACGCCAGGAGGTCTGCTTGGTGAAGGTGGCGACGCCAGTCTACCTAGACTGGTCCGACAAGCCTATCACCTTTGACCGAGGCGACCACCCCGACTTCGTGCCAAGCCCAGAAAGGTACCCGCTCGTCGTCGATGAGAGCACCTAGAGGGGGGGGGGGTGAATAGGTGATCCTGTGAAACTTGAAAACTTAATGTCACAAAACTTGGTTAGGCGTTAGCACAATAATGCCAAGTGGCTAGAGAGGAGTCTCAACAAAACACAATAACCACAAGAGATCAACACAGAGATGGCACAGTGGTATATCCCGTGGTTCAGCCAAGACCAACGCTTGCCTACTCCATGTTATGGCATCCCAATGGACGAGGGTTGCAATCAACCCCTCTCAAGCGGTTCAAAGACCCACTTGAATACCACGGTGTTTTGCTTTGCTTTTCTTTATCCCGCTTGCGAGGAATCTCCACAACTTGGAGTCTCTTGCCCTTACAAAGATGTTCACAAAGAAGCGTGGAGTAAGGGAGGGATGAGCAACTCACACAAAACACAAAGATCACAGCAAATACGCACACACAAGACCCAGACTTGAGCTCAAGAGACTATCACGAGTTTCTCACTAGAATGGAGCTCAAATCACTAAGAATGTCGAACAAGTGTGCAAGAACGAAGTGTGAGTGATCAACTATGCTCAAAGAATGCTTGGATATCTTCTCCATGCGCTAAGGGGTCCCTTTTATAGCCCCAAGGCAGCTAGGAGCCGTTGAGAGCATTGTAGGAAGGCAATTCTTGCCTTCTGTCAACTGGCGCACCGGACAGTCCGGTGCACCACCGGACACTATTCGGTGCGGATTTCTTTCCTTGTTTGGCGAAGCCGACCGTTGCTGATTGAGAGCCGTTGGCGCACCGGACACTGCCGGTGCACACCGGACAGTCCGGTGCTCCCTTTTAGCCGTTGGCTCGGCCACGTGTCACGCGCGGAATCCTCGGCCGACCGTTGCCCCGGCTGACCGTTGGCTCACCGGACAGTCCGGTGAATTATAGTCGTACACCATTGATGGCTTCCCGAGAGCAGCAAGTTTGCCAGAGACATCCTGGCGCACCGGACACTGTCCGGTGCACCACCGGACAGTCCGGTGCACCCAGACTGAGCAGACTTTGGCTGTACAAAGCCATCTCTTTTCCAATTCGATTTTTCCTGTTTCCAGCACTTAGACACAACACATTAGTCCATAAAACAATGTACTAAGTCTAGAAACATACCTTTACTTTTGATTTACACTTTGTCCATCACATGGGATACTTTAACACCTAAGCACTTGTGTTGGCACTCAATCACCAAAATACTTAGAAATGGCCCAAGGGCACATTTCCCTTTCAATCTCCCCCTTTTTGGTGATTTATGCCAACACAACATAAAGCAACTAGAACAAGTGCAATATCAATGCAAATGAAAACTCAATATAGTTTTGATTCAAATTTGGCATATATAGATCACCCTCTGCCACCACTTGGTTTTGTTTTTGCAAATCAACCTCAAATTTCTATCTCTAAGTCAAACACAATTGTTAAGACATACAGAGAGTCGTTCCAAGAGAAATTGATTCAAGATTTCCAAAACCCCCCCTTTTTCCCATAATCGACTTTTTTCCCCACAAGAGGCCAACTTTTGACAAAAGAGACAACAAGAGAGTTTTGACAAACCAAAAGCTCTATTCTACTATTTTCAAAATTTCTCAGGTGGTAGCTAATCCATTTATTGCTTTGGCCTTTTTTTCTCCCCCTTTGGCATCAAGCACCAAAACGAAATCAATCTTGGCCCTTGAACCCCATTGCCTCACCAAAGTCTTCAAATAAGAATACAAAGGCAATAAGAGTACATGAGATGAACATGGAATAAGTTACCCTCTCATCGGAGTGCAGTGGAAGTCTTTCATGGTCCAAGTCCACCTTTTCCCTTTCAAACCTCCTTTGAGACTAAATTAAGTAAACTCAAGCACACGGTTAGTCTCAAAGGGTCAAGTTGTAGCACATCTCCCCCTAAATATGTGCATCACGTGCAAAAGGACTTGTGAGGTCCGGGGAGTGTTTGTACAACTTGAGCACCACAAGTAAACAACAAAATGCATACAAAACATGATCAAAGGCATAAACACATGTATGCTATAAATCAATCCAAGTTCCGTGAATCTAAGACATTTAGCTCACTACGCAGCCTGCAAAAGGTCTTCTCATCTAAAGGCTTAGTGAAGATATCGGCTAGCTGGTTCTCGGTGCTAACATAAAACACTTCGATATCTCCCTTTTGCTGGTGGTCTCTCAAAAAGTGATGCCGGATGTCAATGTGCTTTGTGCGGCTGTGCTCAACAGGATTTTCCGCTATGCGGATAGCACTCTCATTGTCACATAGGAGTGGGACTTTGCTCAGATTGTAGCCAAAGTCCCGGAGGGTTTGCCTCATCCAAAGTAGTTGCGCGCAACACTGTCCTGCGGCAACGTACTCGGCCTCAGCGGTGGATAGGGCAACAGAGGTTTGTTTCTTAGAATTCCATGACACCAGGGACCTTCCTAAGAATTGGCACGTCCCTGATGTACTCTTCCTATCAACCTTACATCCAGCATAATCAGAGTCTGAATATCCAATTAAGTCAAAGGTAGACCCCTTTGGATACCAGATCCCGAAGCAAGGCGTAGCGACTAAATATCTAAGAATTCGCTTCACGGCCACTAAGTGACACTCCCTTGGATCGGATTGAAATCTGGCACACATGCATACACTAAGCATAATATCTGGTCTACTAGCACATAAATAAAGTAAAAACCCTATCATAGACCGGTATGCCTTTTGATCAACGGACTTACCTCTTTTGTTGAGGTCAGTGTGTCCGTCGGTTCCCATCGGAGTCTTTGCAGGCTTGGCGTCCTTCATCCCAAACCGCTTTAGCAAGTCTTGCATGTACTTCGTTTGGGAGATGAAGGTGCCGTCCTTGAGTTGCTTCACTTGGAACCCAAGGAAGTAGTTCAACTCACCCATCATCGACATCTCGAATTTCTGCGTCATCACACTGCTAAACTCTTCACAAGACTTTTGATTAGTAGAACCAAATATTATGTCATCGACATAAATTTGGCACACAAAAAGATCACCATTGCAAGTCTTAGTGAAAAGAGTTGGATCGGCTTTCCCAACCTTGAAAGCATTAGCAATTAAAAAGTCTCTAAGGCATTCATACCATGCTCTTGGGGCTTGCTTAAGTCCATAGAGCGCCTTAGAGAGCTTATACACGTGGTCGGGGTACCGTTCATCCTCGAAGCCAGGGGGTTGCTCCACGTACACCTCCTCCTTGATTGGCCCGTTGAGGAAAGCGCTCTTTACATCCATTTGAAACAACCTGAAAGAATGGTGAGCGGCATATGCTAGCAAGATACGAATGGAATCTAGCCTAGCCACAGGAGCAAAAGTCTCCTCAAAGTCCAAACCTGCGACTTGGGCATAACCTTTTGCCACAAGTCGAGCCTTGTTCCTCGTCACCACCCCGTGCTCGTCCTATTTGTTGCGGAACACCCACTTGGTTCCCACAACGTTTTGCTTGGGACGAGGCACCAGTGTCCAAACTTCATTCCTCTTGAAATTATTGAGCTCTTCCTGCATGGCCAACACCCAGTCTGGATCTAGCAAGGCCTCTTCTACCCTGAAAGGCTCAATAGAAGAGACAAAAGAGTAATGCTCACAAAAATTAACTAATCTTGAACGAGTAGTTAATCCCTTGCTAATGTCACCCAATATTTGGTCGATGGGATGATTCCTTTGAATCGTCGCTCGAACTTGGGTTGGAGGTGCCTGAGGTGCTTCTTCCTCTTCAACTTGGACATCCTGTGCTCCCCCTTCATCACATGCCTCCACTTGAGGTACCTGTTCATCATCTTGGGTTGGAGGATGCACCATTGTTGAGGAAGAAGGTTGATCTTGCTCCTCGAGTTCCTGTGGTCGCACATCGCCGATCGCCATGGTGCGTATTGCGGCCGTCGGAACGTCTCCTTATTCTACATCATCAAGATCAACAACTTGCTCTCTTGGAGAGCCATTAGTCTCATCAAATACAACATCGCTAGAGACTTCAATCAAACCCGATGATTTGTTGAAGACTCTATACGCCTTTGTATTTGAGTCATAACCTAATAAAAACCCTTCTACGGCTTTGGGAGCAAATTTGGAATTCCTACCCTTCTTCACTAGAATGTAGCATTTACTCCCAAAAACACGAAAGTACGACACATTGGGTTTGTTACCGGTTAGAAGCTCATACGAAGTCTTCTTGAGGAGGCGATGAAGATAGACCCGGTTGATGGCGTGGCAAGCCGTGTTCACGGCTTCTGACCAAAACTGCTCAGGGGTCTTGAACTCTCCAAGCATCGTCCTCGCCATGTCTATGAGCGTCCTATTCTTCCTCTCTACCACACCGTTTTGTTGTGGTGTGTAGGGAGCGGAGAACTCGTGCTTGATCCCCTCCTCCTTAAGGAATTCCTCCACTTGAAGGTTCTTGAACTCGGACCCGTTGTCGCTCCTTATCTTCTTCACCTTGAGCTCAAACTCATTTTGAGCTCTCCTGAGGAAGCGCTTGAGGGTCCCTTGGGTTTCAGATTTATCCTGCAAAAAGAATACCCAAGTGAAGCGGGAAAAATCATCAACTATAACAAGACCATACTTACTTCCTCCTATACTTAGATAGGCGATGGGTCCGAAGAGGTCCATATGAAGCATCTCCAAAGGTCTTGATGTGGTCATTACATTTTTTGTGTGATGAGAGCTTCCCACCTGTTTGCCTGCTTGACAAGCTGCACAAGGTCTATCTTTTTTGAAATGCACATTAGTTAGACCTATCACGTGTTCTCCCTTTAGAAGCTTGTGAAGGTTCTTCATCCCAACATGTGCTAAGCGGCGATGCCACAGCCAGCCCATGCAAGTCTTAGCAATTAAGCATGCATCTAGACCGGCCTCTTCTTTTGCAAAATCAACCAAATAAAGTTTGTCGTCTAGTACACCCTTAAAAGCTAGTGAACCATCACACCTTCTAAAGACAGACACATCTACATTTGTGAATAGACAATTATATCCCATATTACAAAGTTGACTTACAGATAACAAATTATATCCAAGTGACTCAACTAAAAACACATTAGAAATAGAGTGCTCGGATGAAATGGCAATCTTCCCTAACCCTTTTACCTTGCCTTGGTTCCCATCACCGAATATGATTGAATCTTGGGAATCCTTGTTCTTGACGTAGGAGGTGAACATCTTCTTCTCCCCCGTCATGTGGTTTGTGCATCCGCTGTCGATAATCCAGCTTGAACCCCCGGATGCATAAACCTGCAAGGCAAATTTAGGCTTGGGTCTTAGGTACCCAACTCTTGTTGGGTCCTACAAGGTTAGTCACAATGGTCTTAGGAACCCAAATGCAAGTTTTATCTCCCTTGCATCTTGCCCCTAATTTCCTAGCAATTACCTTCTTATCCTTTCTACAAATGGCAAATGAAGCATTGCAAGCATGATATATTGTCGAAGGTTCATTAATTTTCCTAGGAACATTAACAACATTTCTCCTAGGCATATGATGAACAACATTTCTCCTAGACATATCTCTACCATGCATATAGGAAGAACTATAAGCAAATATGGCATGAGAATCAAAAGCATCATAACTTCTATAGGCATCCCTAGAATGTCTCCTATCATGATACATGAAAGCATGGTTCCTTTTAGCATTACTAGCCATAGGGGCCTTCCCTTTCTCCTTGGCGGAGATGGGAGCTTTATGGCTTGTTAAGTCCTTGGCTTCCCTCTTGAAGCCAAGTCCATCCTTAATTGAGGGGTGTCTACCAATCGTGTAGGCATCCCTTGCAAATTTTAGCTTGTCAAATTCATTCTTGCTAGTCTTAAGTTGGGCATTAAGACTAGCCACTTCATCATTTAATTTAGAAGTGGAAACTAAGTGTTCACCACAAGCATCAACATTAAAATCTTTGCACCTATTGCAAATCATAACATGTTCTACACAAGAGTTGGATTTACTTGCTACTTCTAGTTTAGCATTTAAATTATCATTAACACCTTTTAAAGTAGAAATGGTTTCATGACAAGTAGATAGTTCACAAGACAGCATTTCATTCCTTTTGATTTCTAAAGCAAGGGATTTTTGAGCCTTTACAAACTTATCATGTTCTTCATATAAAAGATCCTCTTGCTTCTCTAATAATCTATTCTTATCATTCAAGGCATTAATTAATTCATTAATCTTATCAACCTTGGTTCTATCTAGACCCTTGAATAAACAAGAATAATCTATTTCATCATCATCACTAGACTCATTGTTGGGGGCTTGTTCTCAAATGCTATGAATTAAGAACAAGACAACATAAAATGTTAAATATTAATGCCCTTCGTCCGCTGAAGCATTATATCCCCAAGGATTTAATGAACTTCGGACGAAGACCATGAGTGAAATGTTACGAAGGTCATACCTTCGTAAGTAAACTTATAAAATGAATTAATATATCAAACATGAAACATTAGAGATAAATGTATCAGAAATAAGCAACATTATTCACATATTTTATTATCTGATCATAGAAATATCAAAACGTGAAGTTTGAGTACAATTATACCTTCTCCTTGACAGATGATAATTCCCGAGCAATGCGTTTGCAATTACCAGAATCCGTTAATAGTAAAGGAATACTGTTCACTATTTATAGGCACATGACACAGCCTGTGAGGAATTACAATCATGTCCCTCGTAAAAGTTTACAACATTGACTCAGACCCTTATGGGCTAAAATGTCATTCTATCTTTAAGTCGGTTCGATCCTTCGTCTTCGGGCATGCTGCAACACCGAAGCTTTATGAGTGGTAGCTTCGGTCATCATGTATAAGCAGCTTTAGCCGAAGCTGTTTCTTCCTGCAGAACCTTTGGCGACGAAACATGACCCCAACAGTAGCCCCTTCGCGGTGCTAGATCGTTTTTCGTAACGAGCTTGATCCGTGAAAAAAGTCTCTTAGGCTTCGGGAAGCCGAAGGTCCGAAAAACACCTTCCCTGAGCTCGTTGCCGAGAAACGATACAGTTTTCGAGCGCGAAGCAGTCCTACCATGCAGGTGCACCTTCTTGGTTGTTGCGGCCCACCGTGCAGTGAGTGCGAGTGGCTGTTTACCCGGTGAAAAAATCCTGACGATTCACCTTCTTACCTGCAGCACTATATAAACAGACAGGTAGGTGTAAAGTTACCACAGCATTCATTGCAACTGCACTGTTTTGCTGCCAAAAATTTCACTATAGCCGAAGCTTGACCCTTGCACTGAAACGAAGCACCACTCTAGAATCTGCTTCGTCACAAGAGCTTCGGAAAAGGTCATTACTTTCAAAAAAACTTTAGGAATTCATAATCAAATGGCTAGATTGCGCTCCACTGCCCGGATTGAGCGTGAGGGAGATGAGGCCGAAGCTACTGAAACTGTTTCGATTTTCGAAGCAACGAGGCGTTCTGGGCTGGTTCCATTAGAAGGCACACCTGCTGCCGAAGCAACGCAAGCTGATGTTGAAGAAGTTGGTTCTGAAGATGAGTACAACTGCGGGATGCCAAGCAAACCTAGTCATTTGGACTTTGGAAAGTCCACCATCTCTGAAGCTGATCTTGCAAAAATGGTGAAGCTGGGCTACTTTAGTGAAGCAAAAAAGGAGCTAGTTCGTTTTGGCGGGGAGGAGATTACTCCGAAGCCGGAAAAGAATGAAGTGGTTGTGTTCAAAAGCTTCTTTAAAGCAGGATTAAGATTTCCTTTGAATGGGATGATTGCTGATGTGTTGGAGAAGTTTGGGGTTTACCTTCATCAGCTGACCCCTAATGCTATTGTTAGATTAAGTGTTTATATTTGGGCCCTTTGTAGCCAGGGAGTGGAACCGTTCGGTGAAGGTTTCTGTCGAGTCCATGAACTGCACTATCAGACTAAAGCTAGAGGAGATGGTCTTCATGAGAATTTTGGATATTACAACTTTGCTTATTGTAAAACTTCGAAGTTTCCAGTGATAAGCTACCGAAGCAAATGGCCAGCCGGATGGAAGTCTGAGTGGTTTTATGTTAAAGTTGATAAAGATGAAGATAAATTGGTCCAGAGTCCACTAGAGCTAACCTTCGGAGAAACGAGGCCCCGATGCAACATGATAAGTGGAAGCCCGAGCCAAATTGCTTTGGCTGAATTTTGCGTGATTTCAGACCACAATGGTACTAGAGATTTGGTGCAGGAATATCTGGTTTTTAAAGTGTTTCCAACAATGAGGGATTGGGAAATACCGAGGCTGGAGGGAGAAAAGAAAAAGGGGGAATTTGTTCGATTGACGTATTACTACAAGTTTAAAAAACACTTTAAAAAACCCTGCCAAGAGTGGCTGGACTCAATCGAGATTATGTGCAATGATATCCTCGGAAATTACTCTAAGAAAGAAGATCAGTTGATGACTGCAGCCTTCGGCACTCGTCCGAAGCGAAGATTGAACCGTGTGCTAGATGCTTTGAATTTTGATTACCCTGATTATGAGCAACTGATTGGAGATGCCGAAGGCCCGAAGAGAAAGAGGATTGCTAGTGCCCTGGACAAAGAAAGCATCAAGTTGGCTAGAAAAGAAAAAGAAATTTCTGAAAAACCGAGGGTAGCTGTTTCAAGGAAAAGAAAAGGTACATCTCCAAAACCTGCATCTCCAAAACCCAAGACGTCGGGCCAGGAGGAGGAAACTCCTGCGACACCTTCTGCTGCCGAAGTGGAAGAGATTATGAAGGTAATGACTGAATTTTTGCCTGTCAAGCTAAGTCCGCTGGCGCCAGAACTGACGAAGTTTTTTCAGAAGGACAAATAAGCTTCAGCAGCAGAAAGTCCTGCAAAGCCAAAAAAACGAAGAATTATTCAAGTGACAGATGTGATTCATCAGACACCGCCACCGGTATCGACGTCAAAAATTGTTACTGCCAAGACCGCCGAAGCCACCGCTACCGGGGCCAAAACCGCTGAATTTGCAACCACCGGAGCCAAAGCTACCGGAGCCGAAGCTATCGAAACTACCGGAGCCGAAGCTACCGGCGCCGAAGCCGGGACCACCGAAGATTCAAACCTGGAAACCACACTTGAAGTTATTGACAATATACTTCTGAAAATGGCTGAAGAAGAAGCTGCTGTGGCTGCAGTGAGCACGGCTACTGAAAAAGGAAAAGAGCAGATTGAAGAAATTTTGGAGGGAGGAAATTTTAACTTTCAAGATTTACTTGGACAAGAATTAACAGGTGCTGAAAAAGAAGAGCTAAAAAAATATGCCATATCCTGTGGATATAAACCAGGGTCTATGCTATTTGGTGGGGTCAACGAAGGGAAGCTAAGATGCCTTCGGAATCGCACCAAGGCCAAAATTGTTAGAACCTTCTCCAAAAGCGTTGGCCTGCCGAAGATAGAAGCGGACCTTTGCAGGTACCAGCGACAACATATCACCGGTAGTTTGCTCTATGCTAATTTCAAGGTAAAAAAATATCGATTTTTTATTATTATATATTTCTTATTTTGAATTAAGTTGTTTTCTGATGAAGATTGGTTTGGCAGAGTATACTTCTAAGTAAAGTGCTAAGAATGCAACAAGATCTTGAGGATGAGAAGAACGAAGTTACTATCAAAGATCTAGAAAGCAAAGTCAAAAATTACGAAGCTGCTCTGATGAAAAAAGACTCCGTTATTCAGGATCTTAAAATCAAAGTTAAAGATTACGAAGCTGCCGTGGAAAAGAAAGACTTCGTCATTCAATCTTTGGAAGGTTCGTTGGCTGAAGTCCAAGCCGAAAATAGCAGGTTAAACAATGAATTACTCCAAAGGTCAGAAAAATCTGAGGAAGAAAAGAAGAACCTTGAAACAAATATCAAGACTGAGATCGAGAAAAATTCAAATTTGCAAAAATCATTGAAGGAACTTCAAGAGAAATGCCTAAATTTCGGCAGCCGATGCGTGCAGCGGCTGAAGGATGTGTTTCACTCTATCGGAGCCAGTTCTGAAAAATTTTCCCCTTCAGCTGAAAACCTGCCCAGCACCTTGGAATATATTGAAGGCGAGGTTGATGCTCTTGACGATGTTATTGCTGGGCATGCTGACTTCTGCGCCCTGGTAGCTTCTCGAGGCACAGCTGCCGCTTTTCTGAAGGCTGGCTGTACGCACGGAAAAATTGTAAATAGGCCAAACTTCAGCTTGTTAGTAGCAGATTTGGTTGATATACCAAGCCTAGCCTGAAGCATCGGAAATAGATTTATGACCCAGATTTGGGTAAATGGCGGGCGAAAAATGGCTGGTGACGAAGCTCGAAGCCACCTTAAGCCAGTGAGAAACTTATATTTGTTACTTTTACCTTCTCCTTGAAATTTGCACCTTTCTTATTCTGCTTCTTTAATATGTGCAGGATGACAAAGCTGAAGTTTGATGAAGCTAAAGTATGACGAAGCTAAAGTATGACAGCCTGAAGCTTGATAGTTGCTATAATAGACTTTCCTGAAAAAAGTTCAGGAGAGATCTTTGTAATATAATTATAGAAAAAAAACTTATGTAAATTTGTACATACCTTGTAATATATCTTGTCTCCTTTATCCGTGTACAATCTGCTTTGCTGTGAACGAAACTACACTTTTGAGCCGAAGGCGAAAAACACCTTCCCTTCTTTTCGTACACAATGAAGCATGATAATTTTCCTCTTTCTTCAGAGTTTTTCCTTATTGCCAAAGCATCTGTCTTTTTTGTGTGGTATGATGATGATGATTCTATACATGTCTAAATGAATGTTTATGAATGCAAATGACATGATGTAATGCATTGTGCAAACCATAATCATAGCCCTCATTCCCTTGAGAATGACTCAAATCTTTTTGCCGTTTATTTTTCGGCTTCACCGTTTACTTTTCGGTGTATCAGCGCTGACTTTTTGCTGTAAGCCTCCCTTAGGAGCTTCTTCGCCTTTTACTTTTGGCAGAATCAGCGTTTATTTTTCCTTGTAATCCTCCCTTAGGAGCTTCTTCACCTTTTACTTTCGGCGGAATCAGCGTTTATTTTTCGCTGTAAGCTCTGCATTCCCTTGGGAACGACTTTTGAGCTTCTTCTTTTCTTTTTCCATTGCACTCGATGGTGCGTCGTCAGCTTTTACATTTACATTTTTGGGGGATATCACTCCTATAGAATTGAAATAAGGAAAAGAAAAATTACATGTTGTGGCCCCATTAAAAACCTTTCTCCCCCTTTGGAAAGGAAAAGGGTGCCATAAGGAAAAACTAAAACAACAATAAAAAATAGAAAAGATTACATCAAATTACACATAATACCGCCGAAGCTCATCCGCATTCCACGATCTAGGAATGTCGTTGTCGTCCATATCCTTTAATCTGTAGGAACCGGGTCTTGACGAAGATACTACCAGAAAGGGGCCTTCCCATTTTAGTTGTAGTTTGCCCACTGTGTCTGGGTTGGCCACTCTTCGAAGCACCAAATGTCCTGGCTTAATGTTCTTCAACTGAACCTTTCTATCATGCCATTTTATTGTTTCAGCTTGGTATTTATTGATATTTTCCACAGCCTGAAGCCTGATCCCCTCTATAGCATCTTTGTCCACAGAACAATCAGTTTCGTCTATCGCCGAAGCCACTGTTCTTATTGATCCTGCCTTAGCCTCCTCTGGGGTTATTGCTTCATCACCAAACAGTAATTTGAATGGTGTAAAACCTGTTGACCTTGATACTGTTGTGTTGTGGCTCCACACCACTTTAATTAATTCTTCTGGCCACTTTCCCCTTGGTTGATTGAATATTAACTTCATTATTCCTGTCATTATGATGCCATTAGCCCTTTCAACTAGTCCATTTGACTCGGGATGTCGAACTGACGCAAAATGGATCTTTGTGCCAATTTGGTCACAAAATTCTTTAAAAGCTTCGGAGTCAAACTGCGTTCCATTGTCCACAGTGATAGCCTTCGACACTCCGAAGCGATAAACAATGTTCTGCCAGAAAAACTTTTGGACAGTAACCGAAGTTATTATGGCTAAAGGCTTTGCCTCAATCCACTTAGAAAATATTCCACTGCCACTACAACATATCTTAAATTTCCTTGTGCTGGTGGTAGCGGACCTAACAAATCAAGGCCCCACCTTTGTAACGACCAAGTGGGTTGTATTAACTGAGTTAGAGACGAAGGTTGTTTTTGATCTCTTGCACATTTCTGACAACCTTCGCACTTTTGGACTAGTTCCGCTGCATCCGAAGCTGCTTTTGGCCAATAAAATCCTTGGCGAAAGACTTTTCCCAGCAAAGGCCTAGATCCAATGTGAGATCCACACAAGCCTGCATGTATTTCCTTCATCAACTCTACACCTTCGGCTCTGGATAAACATTTGAGTAAGGGAGAACAGACACCATGCTTGTACAGCTCCCCTTCTATTATTACATATGGCCGAGCTCTTGCCTCTATTCTCTTGTTATAAGCTTTGTCATCTGAAAGGAAATTACCCTTAAGGTAAGAGATGATTTCAGTTCTCCAGTCTTCACTATAAACAGGAGATATATTGAGGACCGCTCTTTCAAGAAGTTCAACCGAAGGTGCTTTTATTGTTTCAAAAAATACTTCCGAAGGTAAAGGCAACCCCTGTGCTGCTGACTTGGCTAGCAAATCAGCATGCTCATTTTCTCCTCGAGGAATATTTTTTACAGAAAACCCTTCAAAGGAAGCTTCAATCCTTCGGACAGTATCCAGATACTTCTCAAGCTTCGGGTCTCTTGCCCTACAACTTTTGTCAATATGACCAGAGATAACCTGGGAATCAGTTTTAAGAACCGCCCTTCTGATTCCCATTGCCTTTAACTTCCGAAGACCCAAAAGTAAAGCTTCGTACTCAGCAATGTTATTTGTGCAGCTAAAATCAAGTCTTGTTGCGTAGCAGGTTTTAACTTTGGAGGGTGCAACCAAAACAGCAGCTGCTCCTGCTCCGAAGGTTCCCCAAGAACCATCGCAAAATACTGTCCATGCTTCAGCATCTTTATTTGCCTCTTCTACTTAAGACCCTGGCGTCCAATCGGCAATGAAGTCAGCTAACGCCTGGGATTGAATCAAAGATCTGTGTACATAATCAATGCAGAATTCATTGAGTTCCGCAGCCCACTTTCCAATCCTTCCAGTAGCTTCTCTATTTCTCATAATGTCCTTCAATGGTTGTGAAGAAGGGACAATTATATTGTATGCTTGGAAATAATGCTGAAGCTTTCTAGAAGCCATCAAAACAGCATATAGCACCTTCTCCAATTCTGTATAATTTTTCTTTGATAAACTAAGAACTTCAGATACAAAGTATATTGGAGCTTGCTTCTTGATTTGCCCTTCAAGCTTCTCTTGGACAAGTGCCGCACTTACCGCTGAGTGCGAAGCTGCCACATATAACAACAAAGGAGCCTCTGGCGCTGGTGGAGTTAGCGCTGTTAGGTCTATCAAATACTGCTTCAGCTCTTCGAAGGCTTTCTGCTGGACCGGTCCCCATTGAAAAACTTCGGCTGTCTTCAGCACTTCAAAGAATGGTAAATTTCTCTCTGCTGATCTAGATATGAATCTGTTGAGAGATGCCAGTCTTCCTGTCAATCTTTGAGCCCCCTTCTTTGTATTGGGTGGTTCCATTCAAAGGATAGCTTCGATTTTATTTGGATTAGCCTCAATCCCTTTTGTTGAAACTAGGCAGCCAAGAAATTTCCCTTTCTTCACTCCGAAGACACATTTTTCTGGATTCAACTTTAAACCAGCCTGTCTGAAATTAGCGAAGGTTTCCTAGAGGTCAGTAATGTGGTTCTCTTGCTTCGTGCTTTTTACAATGATATCATCAACATAAGTTAACACATTTCTGCCTATCTGAGACTGAAGAACCTTCGCTGTCATTCTGTTGAAGTTTCCTCCAGCATT
The DNA here is from genome assembly GCA_029449295.1 of Zea luxurians. Classification (NCBI taxonomy): domain Eukaryota; kingdom Viridiplantae; phylum Streptophyta; class Magnoliopsida; order Poales; family Poaceae; genus Zea; species Zea luxurians. Next base: position 172,838,444 of record JAOPSE010000002.1, read on the forward strand.
CTTGAGCCCCTCAGGCATCCGAAGGTAACAATATGTTCCACTAGGGGTTATGAAGCTGGTCTTCGGCTCATCCTCCTTCTTCATCCAGATTTGATGATAGCCTGAATAACAATCCAACAGACTCATAAGCTCTGATGAAGCTGCTGCATCAACTAAGGAATCTATCCTCGGCAATGGAAACTCGTCCTTCGGACAGGCCTTGTTGAGATCAGTAAAATCGATACACATCCTCCATTTACCATTGGCCTTTTTTACCATGACAGTGTTAGCCGGCCATTCTAGGTATTTTACCTCTCTGATAACTCCAGCACCGAGAAGTATTTTCACTTCATTTCGAGCACCTTCAGCCTTGTCATCAGACATCTTCCGAAGCCTCTGTTTTTTGGTCTAAAGGATGGATCAACATTAAGCGAATGCTCAATAACATCCCTATTAACTCCGCAAAGATCATTAGCCGATCATGCAAAGACATCTTTGTTGTTGAACAAGAATCTTATCAAGGTTTTCTCTTGTTCCTCAGACAATTGAGATCCTAGCAGCACCTTCTGCTCTGCGATATCTTCGCATAAAAGCATGGGTTTCGGCTGATCGGCCGAAGCAGCCTTCTCCCTTCTATGCTTGTACTGCTCACAAGCTTCAGCTTCATCTATGTTATGGATTGCCTTTGAATCAGTCCAATTCCCTTCAGCCTTTCTGGCGGCTTCCTGACTCCCATAAATAGCAATAGGTCCCTGATCCGAAGGTATCTTCATGCAAAGATATGCTGGATGAAGTATTGCTTCGAAAGCATTGAGTGTTCCGCGACCAATGATAGCATTGTAAGGATACTCCATGTCAACAATGTCAAACACAATTTGCTCAGTCCTTGTGTTGTTGACAAATCCGAAGGTTACTGGCATGGTAATCTTCCCAAGTGCTACAATCTGCCGCCCTCCGAAGCCACAAAGAGGGTGCGTAGCATCATGGATCTTGTCTTCAGGCTCTTGCATTTGTCTAAAAGCCTTAGCAAATATGATATCTGCTGCACTGCCTGTATCAACCAAAACATTATGGACCAGAAATCCTTTGATCACACAAGAGATAACCATAGCATCATTGTGTGGGTAATCCTTGAGCTGAAGATCCTCTTGAGAAAAGGTAATTGGGATGTGAGACCATCTTGATTTGATGAAAGGTCCTTGTACCCCTACATGCTGTACTCTTCCCTGTGCCTCCTCCTTCTGCTTCTTGTTGGCCGGCTCTGAACATGAACCGCCTGTTATCGGGAGAACTAGCTTCGGGGCCGAAGCAGTTCCAGCTTGATTCTTGACCGAAGCCATCAGCTCAAACAAGTGGAAGTGAGTTGACCGGAGGTGGGCGCCAATGTTGGGGGCTTGTTCTCAAATGCTATGAATTAAGAACAAGGCAACATAAAATGTTAAATATTAATGCCCTTCGTCCGCTGAAGCATTATATCCCCAAGGATTTAATGAACTTCGGACGAAGACCATGAGTGAAATGTTACGAAGGTCATACCTTCGTAAGTAAACTTATAAAATGAATTAATATATCAAACATGAAACATTAGAGATAAATGTATCAGAAATAAGCAACATTATTCACATATTTTATTATCTGATCATAGAAATATCAAAACGTGAAGTTTGAGTACAATTATACCTTCTCCTTGACAGATGATAATTCCCGAGCAATGCGTTTGCAATTACCAGAATCCGTGAATAGTAAAGGAATACTGTTCACTATTTATAGGCACATGACACAGCCTGTGAGGAATTACAATCATGTCCCTCGTAAAAGTTTACAACATTGACTCAGACCCTTATGGGCTAAAATGTCATTCTATCTTTAAGTCGGTTCGATCCTTCGTCTTCGGGCATGCTGCAACACCGAAGCTTTATGAGTGGTAGCTTCGGTCATCATGTATAAGCAGCTTTAGCCGAAGCTGTTTCTTCCTGCAGGACCTTCGGCGACGAAGCATGACCCCAACACTCATCCTCACTTGAAGAAGCATAAGTAGTATTGTCTCGAGTACATACCTTCTTCTCCTTCGCCATGAGGCATGTGTGACGCTCGTTGGGGAAGAGGGATGACTTGTTGAAGGCGGTGGCGGCGAGCCCTTCATTGTCGGAGTCGGATGACGAACAATCCGAGTCCCACTCCTTGCCAAGGTGTGCCTCGCCCTTAGCCTTCTTGTATGCCTTCTTCTTCTCCCTCTTGTTCCCTTGTTCCTGGTCACTATCATTATCGGGACAGTCAGCGATAAAATGACCAACCTTACCACATTTGAAGCATGAGCGCTTCCCCTTTGTCTTGGTCTTGCTTGGCTGCCCCTTGCGACCCTTTAGCGTCGTCTTGAAGCGCTTGATGATGAGGGCCATCTCTTCATCATTGAGCCTGGCCGCCTCAACTTGTGCCACCTTGCTAGGTAGCGCCTCCTTGCTCCTCGTTGCCTTGAGAGCAATGGGTTGAGGCTCATGGATTGGACCATTCAACGCGTCGTCCACGTATCTCGCCTCCTTGATCATCATTCGCCCACTTACGAACTTCCCAAGGACTTCTTCGGGCGACATCTTGGTGTACCTAGGATTTTCACGAATATTGTTCACCAGATGTGGATCAAGTACAGTGAAGGACCTTAGCATTAGGCGAACGACATCGTGGTTCGTCCATCGCGTGCTTCCGTAGCTCCGTATCTTGTTGATGAGGGTTTTGAGTCGATTGTATGTTTGAGTTGGCTCCTCTCCCCTTATCATTGCAAATGTCCCGAGCTCGCCCTCCACCAACTCCATCTTGGTGAGCATGGTGACGTTGTTCCCCTCATGTGAGATTCTGAGGGTGTCCCAGATCTGCTTGGCATTGTCCAAGCCGCTCACCTTGTTGTACTCTTCTCTGCACAAAGATGCTAAAAGGACAGTAGTAGCTTGTGCATTTTTATGGATTTGTTCATTTATAAACATGGGGCTATCCGAGCTATCAAATTTCATTCCACTCTCTACAATCTTCCATATACTTGGATGGAGAGAGAACAAGTGACTACGCATTTTGTGACTCCAAAATCCGTAGTCCTCCCCATCAAAGTGTGGAGGTTTGCCAAGAGGAATGGAAAGCAAATGTGTATTGGAGCTATGCGGAATACGAGAATAATCAAAAGAGAAGTTCGAGTTAACCGTCTTTCTTTTGTCGTAGTCATTGTCGTCGTTGTCCTTTTGAGAAGAAGTGGACTCGTCGCTGTCGTCGTAGTAGACGATCTCCTTGATGCGCCTAGTCTTCTTCTTCCCATCTTTTTGTTTGTAGCCCGAGCCCGTGTCGGCAGGCTTGTCATCTTTTGGCTCGTTGGCGAAGGACTCCTTCTCCTTATCATTGATCACGATCCCCTTTCCCTTAGGATCCATCTCTTCGGGCGATTAGTCCCTTCGTGAAGAGAACGGCTTTGATACCAATTGAGAGCACCTAGAGGGGGGTGGGTGAATAGGTGATCCTATGAAACTTGAAAACTTAATGTCACAAAACTTGGTTAGGCGTTAGCACAATAATGCCAAGTGGCTAGAGAGGAGTCTCAACAAAACACAATAACCACAAGAGATCAACACAGAGATGGCACAGTGGTATATCCCGTGGTTCGGCCAAGACCAATGCTTGCCTACTCCACGTTGTGGCGTCCCAACGGACGAGGGTTGCAATCAACCCCTCTCAAGCGGTTCAAAGACCCACTTGAATACCACGGTGTTTTGCTTTGCTTTTCTTTATCTCGCTTGCGAGGAATCTCCACAACTTGGAGTCTCTCGCCCTTACAAAGATGTTCACAAAGAAGCGCGGAGTAAGGGAGGGATGAGCAACTCACACAAGACACAAAGATCACAACAAATACGCACACACAAGACCCAGACTTGAGCTCAAGAGACTATCACGAGTTTCTCACTAGAACGGAGCTCAAATCACTAAGAATGTCGAACAAGTGCGCAAGAACGAAGTGTGAGTGATCAACTATGCTCAAAGAATGCTTGGATATCTTCTCCATGCGCCAAGGGGTCCCTTTTATTGTCCCAAGGCAGCTAGAAGCCGTTGAGAGCATTGTAGGAAGGCAATTCTTGCCTTCTGTCGACTAGCGCACCGAACAGTCCGGTGCACCACCGGACACTGTCCGGTGCGGATTTCTTTCCTTGTTTGGCGAAGCCGACCGTTGCTGATTGAGAGCCGTTGGCGCACCGGACACTGCCGGTGCACACCGGACAGTCCGGTGCCCCCTTTTAGCCGTTGGCTCGGCCACGTGTCACACGCGGAATCCTCGGCCGACCGTTGCCCCGGCTGACCGTTGGCTCACCGGACAGTCCGGTGCCTCACCGGACAGTCCGGTGAATTGTAGTCGTACGCCGTTGATGGCTTCCCGAGAGCAGCAAGTTTGCCAGAGCCAGCCTGGCGCACCGGACACTGTCCGGTGCACCACCGGACAGTCCGGTGCACCTAGACTGAGCAGACTTTGGCTGTACAAAGCCATCTCTTTTCCAATTCGATTTTTCCTGTTTCCAGCACTTAGACACAACACATTAGTCCATAAAACAATGTACTAAGTATAGAAACATACCTTTACTTTTGATTTGCACTTTGTCCATCACATGGGATACTTTAACACCTAAGCACTTGCGTTGGCACTCAATCACCAAAATACTTAGAAATGGCCCAAGGGCACATTTCCCTTTCAGTCGATCTGATCATCGGCAACGTTAGGCTCTCCAAAGTCCTCATGGACGGAGGCAGCAGCCTTAACATCATCTACGCCGAGACCCTAGAACTCTTGGGGGTTGATAGGTCCGAGGTCCGGGCCGGTGCGGCACCCTTGCACGGGATCGCGCCCGGAAAGCGAATCCTGCCCCTCGGACGGATCGACTTACCCGTCTGCTTCGGGACTCCCTCCAACTTCCGAAAGGAAGCTCTCACCTTCAAGGTGGTCGGGTTCCGAGGGACCTACCACGCGGTGTTGGGAAGGCCGTGCTACGCCAAGTTCATGGTCGTCCCCAACTACACCTACCTCAAGCTCAAGATGCTGGGCCCGAACAGGGTCATCACCGTCGGATCCACGTACCGCCACGCGTACGAATGTAACGTGGAATGCATGGAGTACGCTGAGGCCCTCACCGAGTCCAAGGCCCTCATCGCCGACCTAGAACGCCTCTCCAAGGAGGCGCCCGACGCGAAGCGGCACGCCGGCAACTTTGAACCAGTCGAGGTGGTTAAGTCCGTCTCTCTCGACCCCAGCAACGACGCTAGCAAGAAAGTCTAGATCGGCTCCGAGCTCGACCCCAAATAGGAAGCAGTGCTCGTCGACTTTCTCCGCGCAAATGCCGAAGTCTTTGCGTGGAGTCCCTTGAACATGCCAGGCATACCAAGGGATGTCGCCGAGCACTCACTGGACATCAGAGCTGGAGCCCGACCCGTGAGGCAAACCCTGCGCCGTTTTGATGAAGAAAAGCACAGGGCCATAGGCGAGGAGGTCCACAAGCTACTCGCGGCAGGGTTCATCAAAGAGGTATTCCGTCCCGAATGGTTAGCTAACCCTGTTCTTGTAAGGAAGAAGGATGGGAAATGGAGGATGTGCGTAGACTACACTAGTCTAAACAAAGCATGTCCAAAGGTTCCCTACCCTCTACCTCGCAACGATCAAATTGTGGACCCCACTGCTGGGTGCGAAACCCTGTCATTCCTCGACGCCTACTCAGGCTATCACCAAATCAAGATGAAAGAGTCCGACCAACTCGCGACTTCTTTTATCACACCTTTTGGCATGTACTGTTACACTATAATGCCATTTTGTTTGAGGAATGCAGGCGCCACCTACCAGAGGTGCATGAACCATGTGTTCGGAGAACACATCGGCAGAACGGTCGAGGCTTACATCGATGACATCGTTGTCAAGATGAAGAAAGCCTCTAACATCCTCTCTGACCTTGAAACGACATTCAAGTGTCTGAGAGCTAAAGGCATGAAACTCAACCCCGAGAAGTGTGTCTTCGGAGTCCCCCGAGGCATGCTCCTAGGGTTCATCATCTCCGAGCGGGGCATAGAGGCCAACCCGGAGAAAATCGCCGCCATCACCAACATGGGGCCGATAAAAGATTTGAAAGGAGTACAGAGGGTCAGGGGATGCCTTGCGGATCTGAGCCGCTTCATCTCACGCCTTGGCGAGAAAGGCTTGCCTCTGTACCGCCTCTTAAGGAAGGCCGAGCGCTTCACTTGGACCCCCGAGGCCGAGGAAGCCCTCGGAAACCTTAAGGCGCTCCTTACAAATGCACCCTTCCTGGTGCCCCTCGCTGTAGGAGAAGCCCTCTTGATCTACGTAGCCGCAACCACTCAGGTGGTCAGCGCCGCGATCATAATCGAGAGACGAGAAGAAGGGCATGCACTGCTCGTCCAGAGGCCGGTCTACTTCATCAGCGAAGTGCTATTCGAGACCAAGATCCGCTACCCACAGATCCAGAAGCTGCTGTACATAGTGATACTGACACGGCGAAAGTTGCGACACTACTTCGAGTCTCATCCGGTGACTGTGGTGTCATCCTTTCCTCTGGGAGAGATCATCCAGTCCCGAGAGGCCTCGGGTAGGATAGCGAAATGGGCAGTGGAACTCATGGGCGAAACACTTTCATTCGCCCCTTGGAAGGCCATAAAATCCCAGGTCTTGGCAAACTTCCTGGCTGAATGGGCCGACACCTAGTTGCCAACAGCTCCGATCCAGGCCGAGCTCTAGACCATGTACTTTGATGGGTCACTCATGAAAACAGGAGCGGGCGCTGGCTTGCTCTTCGTTTCACCCCTCGGAAAGCATCTTCGCTACGTCATACGCCTCCATTTTCCGGCATCAAACAACGTGGCCGAGTACGAGGCTCTGGTTAACGGGCTGCACATTGCCATCAAGCTAGGGGTCCGGCGCCTCGACGCTCGTGGCGACTCGCAGCTTGTCATCGACCAAGTCATGAAGAACTCCCACTGCCGCGACCGGAGGATGGAAGCCCACTGCAATGAAGTCCGGCGCCTAGAAGACAAGTTCTACGGGCTGGAGCTCAACCACATCGCCCGACGGTACAACGAGACTGCGGATGAGCTGGCGAAGATAGCCTCGGGGCAGACGACGGTTCCCCCGGACGTCTTCTCCAGAGACCTACATCAACCATCCATCAAGATCGACGACACGCCCAAGCCCGAGGAAGCCTCGGCCCAGCCCAAGGTACCCTCAGCCATCGAGGAGGAGGCCTTGCCCGTCGAGGGGGAACAGAATGGGGTCATGCCAGATCCGAACTGGCAGACCCCGTACCTAGAATATCTCCTCCGAGGAGAGCTTCCCCTCAACAAGGCCAAAGCTCGGCGACTGGCTCGGCGCGCCAAGTCGTTCGTCTTGCTGGGTGATGAAAAGGAGCTCTATCACCATAGCCCCTCGGGCATCCTCCAACGATGCATATCCATCGCCCAAGGACAAGAGCTGTTGCAAGAAATATACTCGGCGGCTTGCGGCCACCATGCAGCACCTCGAGCCCTCGTGGGGAATGCCTTTCGACAAGGTTTCTACTGGCCAACTGCGGTGGCCGACGCCACTAGGATTCTACGCTCCTGCCGGGGGTGTCAATTCTACGCGAGGCAAACGCACCTGCCCGCTCAGGCCCTGTAGACAATACCCATCACCTGGCCGTTTGCAGTATGGGGTCTGGACCTTGTCGGTCCCTTGCAAAAGGCTCCCGGGGGCTTCTCACACCTGCTGGTCGCCATCGACAAATTCTCCAAGTGGATCGAGGTCTGACCCTTGACCAGCATCAGGTCCGAGCAGGCGGTGGCGTTCTTCACCAACATCATCCATCGATTCGGGGTCCCAGACTCCATCATCACCGACAATGGCACGCAGTTCACCGGAAAAAGTTCCTGGACTTCTGTGACGACCACCACATCTGTGTGGACTGGGTCGCCGCTCACCCCATGACGAATGGGTAGGTAGAGCGTGCCAACGGTATGATTTTACAGGGACTCAAACCAAGGATCTACAACGACCTCAACAAGTTCGGCAAGCATGGATGAAAGAGCTACCCTCGGTAGTCTGGAGTCTGAGGACGACGCCGAGCCGAGCCACGGGTTTCTCGCCGTTTTTTCTAGTATATGGGGCCGAGGCCGTCCTCCCCATGGACTTAGAATACGGCTCCCCGAGGACCAGGGCATACGACGACCGAAGCAACCAGACCAGCCGAGAGGACTCGCTGGACCAGCTCAAAGAGGCTGGGGACGTTGCCTTACTACATTTGGCACAGTACCAGCAGTCGCTGCGACGCTACCACGCCCGAAGCGTTCGGCCCCGAGGCTTCCAAGTGGGAGACTTGGTGCTTCGTCTGCGATAGGAGGCCCGAGGGTGCCACAAGCTCACTCCTCCCTGGGAAGGGCCCTTCATCATCGCCAAGATTTTGAAGCCCGGAACATACAAGCTGGCCAACGACCAAGGCGAGGTCTACAACAACACTTGGAACATCTAACAGCTACGTCGCTTCTACCCTTAAGATGTTTTAAGTCGTTCATGTACCTCGTTTTCTTTACATACATAAAGTCTAACCGTCAAGGAAGGGTCGGCCTTGCCTCAGCAAAGCCCGACCCTCCCTCGGGGGCTAGAAGGGGGGAACCCCCTCTGCGTCAAAATTTTTGTGGCAGAACCTCCAAGTTATTGGGCCCACATGCACCTGTCCTTGTCTCAAAGACCTCAGATGACCATGCATGTGCACCAGATAATCTAATAGGATCTGTCCGAGTGCCCTAAGGACCTCGGATAAACCACTTACAACCAGAACTGTAGGATTAAGTAACACAAATCACACACCAACATTTTTGTAGCGGAATTCTTATTACCAAATTCTACAAGTTATAAAAATTTTATATTATTTTATCGGAGTGATTACAGAAGTATAAGTTTGAAATATATGCTAGCTCAAATGACCATCCTCAGTAAGAAGATAAAGACGGGGTATACTTATATAAGAAGGCCGAGCCCACCGGCACTTAACACCATCATAGCAGCACAAGGTTAGAACCTGAAAAACAACAGGGAATAAAACCCTGAGTATGGAATTACTCAGCAAGACTTACCCGACTAAAGAAAAGACTCTCAAGGGTATGCTGGCTAGAGGGATTCAAGGTATGGTTTATCAAGAATCAAAGACTCTGTTTTGCAGAAAAGCTTACTATGAGTGGATCCTTAAAATCCAATTTTACTTGTCAGGTTAAGTAAAGTTACCTGCATCTAGAGTTCTTTCTACCCTAGTTCAATCACTTGACCTGCACTAGCCAATTTCTTATCAACCCTTCATCTTCACTGGATTGCTACGTGTAAGTTAGTGACCAAGTCTTCATAACCATGAAGGTACGGCGATCCGAATCGATTATACTCAGCTGAGGATCTCCAATCACATGACATATGTAGCACTTAACCCTTGCATATGTCAACCCGCCACCAGGGTTCTCAAGACCAGATCAGGTTCACGTCAACCGAGAGCACAGATACACCACCGTCCAGCCTCTTGCCACGGAGGGTACACGCTACTCTCGCCACCGCTCCACGCCCATTGCGTGTTATCTTATTCTGGCCTTAGTCTGCCCGAGGCAAGGCTTACCCATGACGAGGCATGTGACCAGTTAAAGGGTCCTTGGTCAGCAGGCCTACATCGAGACGGTCCTTAATCGACTCAGACGGAGACACTACACCGAGACTCCTTTCTCGTGCAAGTCACCCGCCCGATCTCAGCTTAACCATTTCAAACCCAAAGTTTGGTACCTGGCAGATGTACATCTTTTCCGATGTTGAACCCATCACGGCCATGATGGATCCACCATCAAGTTTTGTTTTCAAAAACATCCCACCCACTTTTGCCACATCATCTTTTGTAAAAACAAAACATTTTGTTTTTCTAAAGCAAGGCTAAGCATCAAAATTCTTTTGTAAAACGGTGATCAAGGAAGGTAATCAAATTCAAGGAAGGTAATGCAGGAATTGTTTTGGCAATCAACTCCTATCACCTATTGCATCAAGCAAGTGAAAAAGGTTTTTAAAATACAAGGAGGTGGCAAATGCACCGGGGCTTTCCTGAGTAACACTAGGTTAGTGTTGTTAGGTGACGTCCGCTTGACGAGTATTCTTCGACCGAGCACTTGCTTGATTTAACCATCTTCAGGTTGATTCATCAGCTTCAGCTTGCAGATTAGCCCGCGCTTGGGGTCGACTTGGTTGTTCTTCCGCATCACGCGACTAATTAACGTACCTGAATGAAATGCATTATGCACATGAATGCATATAAACAGGAATAGCGCAAATCTAAATAGTGCTATACGATAGTGTATTAAACACCTAAGGACGAGGCGTTGTACAATCTTACACAAAAACACTAGTTATTAATGTATGACTAAGCGCAATAATTAAGCTTCTCAAACCTAACGCAAACATCACGAACAACAAACTATACACATGAAATATAATTAGCCTACACAACTCACCAGCTAATTAATTAAATGCTAACCTTATCTCTTGCTTTATAAATTATACTACATCTTTACAAGTGATTAAAATATTTCTTTACCACACAGGCCTACTAATATTCTACTCGGTACATTAATTCAGCTAATTGACCGGAATAGCGAAAGAACTCGCTATAACTGAACCTGGCTCGATAATCGCAAGAACTGCGAAGTCGACGAGAGTTTCATGACTTACGCAATTTATCGAGCACCTTAATAAGCCTCGCACTAACACATTAATTTATTCAACGATCGAACTATTCTGAATAATTTATCAGCTTATCGTTTCCATAGCTGACACGAATCCGCGAGATCGGTAGCGATTTTCCGATCCCAGCAATTTGTCGAGCGCTTGGGGAATATCGCGCTACTAGCTTCGTCTTCATCTAACGCTTGGGATTCTTTGATGACGCACAGAATGATGATAACATAGAAGGGTGATGTATATGGAGCTGTAGGTCTGGCGAGCTGACGCAAGTGACGGAGACAGCCGCGTATGGCAGCAGTGCGTCGATAGTCTATGGATTTGGGTGTCTTATCGAATAGACGGGATGCGAGGAGCTGAACAATTATTTGAACATGATCGACGGCGAGGTCTGTCGAGAGAAAATATCGGCACACAGCGCGGCACGACGAACGTGCATAGCTTCAAAACCACGCGCGCGAGATAGAAAGACGCGCGGCCAGAGACTTAAGCATCCGCGGTGGCAATTTGGACGAAAGCGAACTAGTGACGACACTCCCGACCAGGCAACGATGTAAACAACAACCGACAATGGATGCGACGGGTTCGAGGCGGGGTTGTGCACGACAAGATTAACGGTGATCTAACTGCCTGGAGCATGACACAGCAGGGCGACGAATCGACGTGACGGGGATGAAAATCGTGCACTGCTCACCGTGAATTGAACGCGAGCTGGAACCACGGCGAGTGAAGTCTTAGCGTGGATGAGCAACGGCGACTAGCGGACTCAGAACAATTGAATGAGGTGCACGGCCATCAAAGCGCAAGCGTCGGCGAGCTGAATATCCACGACGGACGACAGTAGGATCAGCCGAGTGCGCACAAAGATGGTTGGCTCGACGAGGGAACCCGACGGCGCGACACGCAGAGAGCTCGGGGCACAGAGAGCAGAACGCGTCGGCATGGAAAAGGGAAGCTGGTGCTGCGCGATGGAAGAAAAGGAGCTGCGACTGGGCGCAGGCGAGCAGAGGAGAGCGCCGAGGGAGCTGAGAGCTCCAGCGAGCTGGAAAAATACCACGCGCAGGGAGCAGAGGACCGCGTGCGCAGAGCGAGCAGGAAGGCGACGACGCGCAGGAACGCGGCAAGCAGGGATCGGAGGCGAGCTCCACGGCGAGCAGAGCAGGGCTGCTGGCAGCGAGCAGGCATCTGGGCGCGCTGTGGGAGTAGAAGCCGAAGAGAGTGCCGCGCGCAGGAGAGGCCTTGGCTGGGGAAGATGAGCGACCCGCGCGCAGACCAATGGCGACCCGAGCGCAGGAGCCAGGAAGAGATGGGGCGCCGCCATGGGAGCTCCGAGCAGAGCGCGACCCAGAGGAGCGCACAGGCGAGGAAGTTCCAGGGGCTTGACGGCGGCCATGGCAAAAGACGCGCGCGCGGAGAGAGAAATCCAGCGCGCAACAGAGTGGAGGAGCTTGCTTGGGAGCTTGGGCAGGGGCGCAATCCGTGCGCCGGCTTGAGGGCTAGGGCTGGGCGAGCTGCAGGCCGACGAGCTCCATGGCTGGGAGGAGCTCGGGGCGCGGGAGCTCGAGCTGCACGGTAGGGAGATGGGCGCTGAGAAAATCTCGGCTGTGAAGATGAGCACCCAAATGCAGCTGTCGTATTTGAGCAGAGGATAGAGTTGAGGAAGAAGTAAAAATCTCCCTGGTAAGCGGCATGGAGGATGAGCTTGAAGGAGAAGAATCTCCAGCCACGACAGCAAGAGATAAGGAGCAGCGCGTACACGGGGAGGAGATTGGAGGAAGTAGAGGGATGGGTGCGTGTAGAGGATAACAGCAACGACTGTAAAAGGATCAGGGAGAGAAGCGGCGTGGAGAGGATAAGATCCCTGGATATTTTTTTATTATTATTTTTAGTTTCTTTTCTCTAAAGAATTTCATAGATATTTTTGAATCGGGATTTTTAGCGATGAACACAGGCCGACACGCTACACAAATACACATTTTATTCTCTGGATTTGGCGAATCAAATTATTTAACAATTGCTTATATTCGAAGATTTGGATTCGGACGAGAAACAACAGACCGAATTAAACTGATTTTGGTACTGACAATTTGTTCTGCGTGATTCGACCGAAATTAGCCGAAACCCGATCCACGAATGTATACGCGATTTCATCGTCAAAACAGCGTGCGGACGAATGAATTGAATCATATTCACGCGCATGATTTCACTCAGACGACGCGTGATCCCAATTATTTTGCCCCGAATATTTTAGTCATCGAGTTCAAATGAATTTGTCCGAGGATAAAAATTATTCGAATAAATCGAGCTTCCGAATTCGTATTCGTGCGAGCGACAAATTTTAAATAATCATCGGACGCACCGATTTTTGGAACGACTATGTTCTGAACATCACGAAAATTTCGGAAGAGCCCGGATGGATAAAAATAAATGACGTCGCACTCGCGATAGACGACACTGATGCGATATAAAAATCGCGATCGACGAAGATGTTTAAAATTTAACATCCGTTTTATCCACTGATTACGTGCTTAAATCCGTACTCACCGTCGAGCGGAATATAAACACCTGGGGTGTTACAATTTTCCTCGAAAAAAATTTTCTACCAAAACGACCTTCGTGCTTTCGACTAACGTATCGATAGCAGGATCCTAAAAACGACGAGAGTACACGTAAGCGGCAAGGCCGACCAAGCAGAGGAACTCCTACGCCTCCGGGATAGGAATACCTCACTCATCACCTTCCGCGAGAAGTAACTCACGCTCGGATAAGCGATCCTGCTACCGAACAAGTCCAAATACTCGGGTAGAAAACGACTTTCGTGCCTTCTCGACTATATCGATGACGGAGTCCTACGACCAAATGAGAGTGCACGTAAGCTGCAAGGCCGACCGAGCCGAGGAACTCCTACACCTCTGGGATACGGATACCTCACTCATCACCTTCCGCGAAAAGTAACTCTCGCTTGGATAAACGATTCTGCTACCGACAGACAAGTCGTGATGCTCGAAACGAGAGGAAAGAAAACACAGCTTTTTAATACGACGATAAAGTGTTTAGGCCTCGGCGGCCACGAAAAACATGTGCATGCTACAGACAAACTGTTCCTGCAGGTTCAGGCATCGGCAGGGGGAGCAGCGGCACCCTCGGCGTTGTTTCCACCCTCGGCGGAACCTGGCCCGGCCTCAGACGGCGACCCGGGTGAAAGGACCTCCACCCAAGGGAGGACGCCAGCACTGTGCCCGCGGATGTCTTGGCCAAGCTCCAGCCACTGCTGCCACATCTTCCTCGGCCTGGGAAGCCGCCAGCTCCTAGGCCGACGAAGTCTCTTTTCGAGCCGACTCCGCCTCTGTCCGCGCCAACATCGCTCGCCTCCGGCTCTGGCTCATCGCAGAGCAGCCGAGGGTTCTAAAAACTGAGCAAGAGAGGCCTAGAGTGGCAAGGCCGACCGAGCCGAGGGACTCCTACGCCTCCGGGATACGGATACCTCACTCGTCACCTTCCGTGAAAGGCAACTCACGCTCGGTTAAGTGGTTCGGCTAGCCAACAGGCAAGTCCCAGTGCTCGAAATGAGGAAGAAATGCAGCTTTATACTCGAATACCCAAATGTTCAGGCCTCGACAGCCACAAAGAACAAACACATATACTTGGGGTAACTATGCTACATAGACTTAGACGTCGGCAGAACCCTCGGTGGTTCTCCCGACCTACGACAAATGTCTAAGTCCTTGAAGCGGTTACATTTTGCTCAGGCAAAAACCCAGTATACTCCTTTATAAACGGGACTCCGGTTCCATTCCCGCGTGTATGAACAACCTCCACACCAGGGGCCTGCGGGATAACAAACTCCGGGTGGCTCGCCGGCAACCGCTCCAGCAGCAGCGATGACCTCAGGACGGACGCTGCTGTGAAAGGGCCCTCGCCCACATCCCCACTCGAGGGGCGAGGACAAGCCGTCAAGGCCGAAGAGCCGGAGATCCGGCCGCAGGTGGCACTGACGATCTCGTCGGCGGAGACAACCTCCTCTAGCTGCCACCACCTCAGCACCGACGACGGCGGCCACCTGCGCGCCAACGCCACAACGACGAATGGCGGCCAGCCCAGCCTGCACCGGTAGATCCCCATTCAAGTCCTCGCGGATGGGCCGAGCGGCGGGAGGTGGCGCCGGAGCCAGCTGAGCCAGAGAGCCGGACATGCCGCAGATGACGACGTCTACGGCCGACCGAACCCGCGTTGTCGAGGTCCGCCCTCTCCGCAAAGGCGGTGACAGCAGCCACCGGCGTACGACACGACCGTTGCCCGGGTGGAGGACAGACGGCTGCACCCTGGCCGGGCAGCAGCGGTTCGCCTTCCCCCGCATGGCTGGAGGACGTCACCTCCACAGGGCTGGTGGATGCCCTTCTCCCCCAAATGTTGGAGGAAGAAAAGGGTCACCAACCCACGCGAAGGCAACCCCCCACTCGGTGCGCTCCTCTGCCTCAGCCCGGATGACGAAGATCCTTGAAGCTGAGGGCGAGGCGGAGGCCGCAGCTCGGCTTGCTTCTCCCCACCAAACTGACCATTGGTGAGGGAATGCAGCCGGGCTGCACGATGAAAATCCTTGAAGCCGAGCGATGGCTGAAGAGCGCCGATCTCCACGAGGGCGCTGTTGGGGGCTTGTTCTCAAATGCTAAGAGTTAAGAACAAGGCAACACAGAAAATGTTAAATATTAAGGTCCTTCGTCCTCCACCACTTTATATCCCTTCGGGATATAAGGAATTTCGGACGAAGGTTACGAAGGACATACCTTCGTAAACATAACAGCGAGGGATGAAGCATTCATATAAATCATGAGGTATGAAATAGACATTCAAATGTTAACATAAAATCATTTCCATTTCTACTGATGTGAATGAATACAAATGACTTCAAATTACAAATGTACCTTCGGTCCTGAGGAAGGCAGGAGAGCAAGTGTGATGCGAAGGCAAATGACAGGTTCGCGTGAACAGTACAGAGGTACTGTTCATCTATTTATAGGCACAGGTCGCAGCCTGTGACAAATTACAATTATGCCCCTTACAAAAGTTTACAACATTGACTCAGACCTATATGTATAAAAAGGTCATTCTATCTCTATGTCGGTTTGAAACGCCGAAGCTCCATGAAAAGGAACCTTCGGCCATCTCTTGGAGACGACTTCAGCCGAAGCTGTTTCTTCGTGTGAGACCTTCGGCGCACCGAAGCACGACCCCAACAGTAGCCCCTTTCGCGGTGCTAGATCGTTTTTCGTAACGAGCTTGACCCGTGAAAAAAGCCTCTTCAGCTTCGGGAAGCCGAAGGTCCAAAAAACACCTTCCCTGAGCTCGTTGCGGAGAAACGATCCGGCTTCCGAGCGCGTGCCAGGCCCACCTCGCAGAGTTACTGTTTGACCTTTACGGTCCACTGCACAGCGAGTACAAGTGACTGCCCGCGTGGTGCAAAAATCCTGCCGCTTCGCCTTCTTACCTGCAGCACTATATAAACAAACGGGTAGGTGTGAAGTTACCACAACATTCATTGCTATTTGCACTGTTTTGCTGCCAAAATTTTCCACCATAGCCGAAGCTTGAGTCTCAGAATCGAACGAAGGTCCATCTCGACGTCTGCTTCGTCAGAAAGAAGAGCTTCGGAGAAAAGAAAAAGGAAAAAAGTTTCTGACTTCCCCAAACTCAGAATCAAATGGCGAGAGTACGATCTACTGCCAAAGTTGTACGTGAGGGAGACGAAGCCGAAGGTTCGGACACTGTGCCCATCTCCGAAGCGATGCGGCGTTCCGGTCTAGTGACTGCGGAAAAAATGCCTGCTGCTGAAGCAAACCCGACAACTGCCGAAGGAGAAGAAGAAAACATTGAAGGGACTGACCCCGAAGATGACTACCACATTGCTATGCCCAGCAAGCCCAGTCACCTGGATTTTGGGAAATCAACTGTTTCAAAAGCTGATCTTTCGAAGATGGTGAAAGCAGGTTATTTCAATGAAGATCAGAAGAAGCTACTCCGCTTCGGGGGAGAAGAAACCACCCCGAAGCCAGGGAAGGATGAGATTGTTATCTTCAAGAGCTTTTTAAAGGCTAGGCTTAGATTCCCTCTTCACAATATTGTTGCGGAGATACTGAAGAAGTTTGGTATCTACTTTCATCAATTGACTCCTAACGCCATCGTTAGGCTCAATGTTTATATCTGGGCCCTCCGAAGCCAAGCTGTGGAACCGTTTGCCGACAGCTTCTGCCGAGTTCACGAACTACATTACCAAACAAAGGCCAGAAAAGATGGGCTACATGATAATTTTGGTTGCTATAATTTTGCCTACCGGAAGACAACAAAGTGCCCTGTCATCAGCTACCGAAGCAAATGGCCAGCAGGCTGGAAATCTAAGTGGTTCTATGTAAAAGTTGATACAGAGCCCTCTGGATTTAATCTTCGGAGAGACGAGGCCACGGTGTCGCATCGGCGATCTAGAAGGTCCCACCTGGGCTGCTCTGGGTGAATTTGAAATTATTTCAGAACATATTGGCACCAGGGATCTAGTTCAGGAATTTTTGGCATTCAGAGTTTTCCCTACTCTAAAAGAGTGGGAAATGCCGAAGCTGGAGGGAGAGAAGAAGAAGGGGGAGCTTGTCCGGCTGCCCTACCACTTCAAGTTTAAGAAGTACTTTAAAAAACCCTGCAAAGAATGGTTAGACACAGTTGAGGTGATGTGCAACGAAATTCTGGGGAATTACTCCAAAAAAGAGGATCAACTAATGACAGCGGCCTTCGGCGCCCGACCGAAACGAAGGCTGAACCGAGTGCTTGATGCCCTGGGCTTCGAGTACCCAGACTATGAGCAGTTAAACAAGGGTGCCGAGGGCCACAAAAGAAAAAGAGTGGCCGAAACTCTGATCAAAGATGAAGAAAGACCAGCAAAGGAAAAGAAAATTCCCAAGAAAAGAAAAATATCTACTCCGAAGCGCAAATCACCCGAAGAAGAAGGGACCCCCACACCGCCTTCTGCCAGCGACGTGGAGGAAATTTTAAAGGTAATGACTGAACCCATGCCCACGAAGCTAAGTCCATTAGGGCTCCAACTGACGAAGCTTTTTCAAAAGGTGGACGTGCCGGATCAGACGAAGATAAGCAAACCCAAGCGGCAAAGAATTATTGCGGTAACTGAAGTCATCGACAAGACGCCGCCTAGAGCGTCAGTTCAGAAAACACCAGCTGTCGAAGACACCACAAACGTCGAAGTCGCACCTTCGGAGGTCGCGGCTACCGAAGCCGCTACAGCCGAAGATGTGAATTTAGAAACAACCATTGAGGACATTGACAAAATTTTGGAAGACATGGCAGCAGAAGAAGCTGGTGCTACTACTGAAAAAAGCATGGCCACAGTGCCTGAAAAAGGAAAAGAAATAGCCGAAGAGACTTCGGACGACGAAGCCTACTCTTTTCAAAATTTAGTTGGGCAAAAACTGACGAAGGACGAAATAGAAGAACTCAAGGACTATGCCAAATCTTGCGGCTATAAGCCAGGAGCCCTTCTATTTGGAGGCATTGATGACGAAAGATTGGGCTGCATTCGAGACCAGACTGGAGCTAAGGTAATCGGTACTCTATCAAAGAGTATCGGTTTTCCGAAGCTAGAGACAGACATCAGCCGCTACCGACGACAACATATCGTCGGCAGCTTATTTTACTCCAACTTCAAGGTAAACAACCTTTTCTCTGGTTTTTATTGCTGTTAATAATGAAAATGTTACCAACGTAAATTTTTCTGTGCAGAGCATGCTACTGAGCAAAGCTCTGAAGATGCAGCAAGATCTGGAGGACAGAAAACACGAAGCTATAATTGAAAACTTAGAAAACAAGATAAAAGAACAATCTGCCATCATTGAAAAGAAAGACTTCGAGCTCCAATCGACCGAAGGCTTGCTGGCTGAGACTGAGGCTAAAGTATCAGAGTTGAATTCGAAGCTTATCAGTCAATCAAAACAATTCGATCAGGAGAAGCTAGAGCTTAATTCGAAGCTTGAAGCCGAAGTCCAGACCAGCTCAGAGTTGAAGAAATCGTTAGCAAGCCTTCAAGACAAATGCTTAAAATTTAGCAACAATTGTATTGGACGATTAAAAAAGATATTTTACTCTGTTGGAGCTAGCAGCGGGAAATTTAACCCTTCGGCGGAAAATTTACCACAGGCCTTCGATCATATTGAAGCCGAAATTGAAGAACTTGACGAAGTTATAGCCGGGCACGGCGACTTCTGTGCCTGGGTAGCTTCTCGGGGTACCGCTGCTGCATTCCTGAAGGCTGGCTGCGAACATGGAAAAATAGTCAACAGGCCCAACTTCACCCTATCTCCATCAATCCTGGATGATATACCTGACCTCGCCCGAAGCATCTCAAATAGATTTGTAAAAATGATATGGACAAAAGGCGGGCGGGAGAAGGCTGGAGACGAAGCCCGAAGTCATCTTGAACCAGTAAGAAATGATACTTCGTACTTACCTTTTCCTTTGCACTTGATTTTTACTCACGATTCCTTGATTCATGTAGGATGACGAAGGTGAAGATGATGCCTAAGATATGTCGCCGAAGCTGTCGCCGAAGCTGAAGCTTAATGAAGATCAGTAGAAGTATAGTATAGAAAAACTCAGGATAGTTTTGTAACGACTCTTGTAAATACAATTAGACTGTTCTCAAGAAACTTTGTACATACCTTGTAATATATTCTTACCCTTCGATTGAGGCGCTTTGATGTGGACGAAATCAGTATTTTGAGCCGAAGGCGAAAAAAACACCTTCCCTTCTTTTCGTACACAACGAAGCATAAAAGCAATTCTTCTTTTTGCCGAGCAACGAAGCTTTTCTCTTTTATATACAACAAAGCATAAGAGACCAATTCTTCTTTTTACCGAGGCTTCTCTTTTTTGTACAACATAGCATAACGAATCATAAAAAACCACTTCTCCGAAACTTTTCTTTTACACAATGATTCATAAAAAGTCAATTCTCCCTTCTGCCGAAGCAACCACTTTGGTCCACAAATGCTATGAATGAATGCTTATGCATGCAGATGTTATGATGTAATGTAATGCGCGAATGAATGTCCGAAGCATATGTCCGAAGCCACATTCTCAGCCATTACTTCCTTAGAAACCACACATAAGCTCTGCATTCCCTTAGGAACGACTTTGGAGTCTCTTCGCCTTTTACTTAGGCAGTTTCAGCGTTGACTTTTCGCTGTAAGCTCTGCATCCCCTTAGGGACGTCTTTGGAGCTTCTTCGCCTTTTACTTAGGCGGTATAAGCTCTGCATTCCCTTAGGAACGTCTTTTGAGCTTCTTCGCCTTTTACTTTCGGCGGAATCAGCGTTGACTTTTCGCTGTGAGCTCTGCATCCCCTTAGGGACGTCTTCGGAGCTTTTTCTCTTTTTCAGTTTCGGCACTCGATGGTGCGCTCTCAGCTTTTACATTTACATTCTTTGGGGGATTTTGCTCTTATAAAACTAAAAAGGAAGATTACATATGATGGCCCCATTAAAAACCTTTCTCCCCCTTTAGAAAGGAAAAGGGTGCCATGAAAAAGAAAAGAAAAAACATAAAAAATTACATCGAGTTATACATAAAATCGCCGAAGCTCATCCGCATTCCAAGATCTTGGAATTTCATTGCCATCCATGTCCTTCAGTCTGTACGAACCAGGCCTTGACGAAGATGCTACTAAGAAAGGCCCTTCCCATTTTAATTGTAGCTTGCCCACTGTATCTGGGTTAGCAACTCTCCGAAGCACCAAGTGTCCCGGCTCAATATTTTTTAGCCGGACCTTTCTATCTCGCCATTTAACTGTTTCAGCCTGGTATTTATTGATATTTTCCACGGCTTGAAGCCTGATCCCTTCTAAGGCATCTTTTTCCACGAGACAAGTATCTTCGGGGCCTGATTCTGCCGAAGCTACCACTCTTATTGATCCAGCTTTGGCTTCTTCCGGGGTTATTGTTTCGTCACCAAATAACAACTTAAATGGGGTAAAGCCTGTAGACCTTGATGTTGTTGTATTGTGGCTCCACACCACTTTGGTCAACTGATCTGGCCACTTTCCCCTGGGTTGATTAAAGATTAGCTTCATTATTCCTGTCATTATGATGCCGTTGGCCCTTTCAACAAGCCCATTCGACTCCGGATGCCTGACTGATGCAAAATGGATCTTCGTTCCAATCTGATCACAGAAATTTCTGAAATCTTCGGAGTCGAACTGCGTTCCATTATCCACAGTGATGGCCTTCGGTACTCCGAAGCGACAGACGATGTTCTGCCAGAAAAACTTTTGGACAGTGGCCGAAGTTATTGTTGCTAATGGCTTCGCCTCAATCCACTTAGAAAAATACTCCACAGCTACTATAACATATTTTAGATTCCCTTGGGCCGGTGGTAATGGACCCAACAAGTCAAGGCCCCACCTTTGCAATGGCCAGATGGGTTGTATCAGCTGTGTCAAAGACGAAGGTTGCTTTTGATCTCTTGCACATTTTTGACAACCTTCGCACTTTTGAACTAACTTCGCTGCATCCGAAGCTGCCTTCGGCCAGTAAAATCCTTGGCGGAACACTTTTCCAAGTAACGGCCTGGATCCGATGTGGGATCCGCATAGGCCTGCATGTATCTCCTTCATCAACTCTATACCTTCGGCCCTGGACAAGCACTTGAGCAGCGGGGCACAAACTCCATGCTTGTATAACTCTCCTTCTATCATGACATAGGGACGAGCTCTTGCCTCTATCCTTTTATTGTAAGCTTCGTCATCTGATAGGAAATTTCCCTGAAGGTAAGAGATTATTTCAGTTCTCCAATCTTCACTGTAAACAGGAGAAATGTTAAGGACTGCTCTTTCAAGTAGCTCCACTGAAGGTGCCTTTATTGTTTCGAAGAACACATCCGAAGGTAGCGGCAGCCCCTGTGCTGCAGACTTGGCTAACAAATCAGCATGCTCATTTTGTCCTCGAGGGATATTCTTAACAGAAAATCCTTCGAAGGAAGCTTCGATTCTTCGGACCGTGTCTAGGTATTTTTCAAGCTTCGGGTCTTTAGCCTTGCAACTTTTGTCAATATGACCCGAAACAACCTGGGAATCAGTTTTAAGAATCGCCCTTCTGATCCCCATTGCCTTTAGTTTTCGAAGACCCAGGAGCAAAGCTTCGTACTCAGCGATATTATTTGTGCAGCTGAAGTCAAGTCTTGCTGCATAGCAAGTTTTAACCTTGGACGGTGAAACCAAAACAGCAGCTGCACCTGCTCCGAAGGTTCCCCAAGAGCCATCACAAAACACTGTCCATGCTTCGGCATCTTTATTCGCTTCTTCGTCCTGAGCCCCTGGCGTCCAGTCGGCAATGAAATCTGCCAATGCTTGAGACTGGATTGAGGATCTATGCACATAATCAATGTAAAATTCATTGAGCTCCGCAGCCCACTTTCCAATCCGGCCAGTAGCTTCTCTATTTCTCATGATATCCTTCAACGGCTGCGAAGAAGGAACAATGATATTGTATGCCTGAAAATAATGCCGAAGCTTCCTGGATGCCATTAAAACAGCATACAACACCTTCTCCAGCTCTGTATAATTTTTCTTTGAGACACTAAGGACCTCAGATACAAAATATACTGGGACCTGCTTCTTGACTTGTCCATCAAACTTCTCCTGAACAAGTGCCGCACTTACTGCTGAGTGCGAAGCTGCCACATACAATAACAGAGGAGCCCCTGGCGTTGGTGGAGTTAATGTTGTGAGATCTATTAAGTATTGCTTGAGCTCTTCGAAGGCTTTTTGTTGACTCGGGCCCCATTGAAAGACTTCAGCTGACTTCAGCACCTCGAAGAATGGTAAGTTTCTTTCTGCTGATCTGGATATAAATCTGTTGAGAGATGCCAGCCTTCCTGTCAATCTTTGGGCCCCTTTTCTTGTGGTTGGTGGCTCCATTCGAAGTATAGCTTCGATTTTATTTGGATTAGCTTCGATTCCTTTTGTCGAAACCAAGCATCCAAGAAATTTGCCCTTCTTTACTCCGAAGACACATTTTTCTGGATTCAGCTTCAGACCAGCTTGTCTGAAGCTGGCGAAGGTCTCCTGCAGATCAGCAATATGATTTTCTTGCTTCGTGCTTTTTACAATGATGTCATCGACATAAGTCAACACATTTCTGCCTATCTGAGATTGGAGAACCTTCGCAGTCATTCTGCTAAAACTCCCTCCAGCATTCTTGAGCCCCTCGGGCATCCGAAGATAGCAATATGTACCGCTTGGGGTGATGAAACTAGTCTTCGGCTCATCTTCCTTCTTCATCCAGATTTGATGATAGCCTGAGTAGCAGTCCAGGAGACTCATGAGCTCTGAAGAAGCTGCTGCATCAACTAAAGAGTCTATCCTTGGCAGCGGGAATTCATCCTTCGGACAAGCCTTGTTGAGATCTGTGAAATCAATACACATTCTCCACTTGCCATTGGCCTTCTTCACCATAACAGTGTTAGCTAGCCACTCTGGATACTTCACTTCTCTGATAACTCCTGCACTGAGGAGTCTTTTTACTTCATTGCGAGCCCCTTCGGCCTTGTCATCAGACATTTTCCGAAGCCTCTGCTTTCGGGGTCTGAAGGATGGGTCAACATTGAGCGAATGTTCAATAACATCCCGATTTACTCCACAGAGATCATTAGCTGACCATGCAAAGACATCTTTGTTGTTGAATAAAAACCTTATCAAGGTTTTCTCCTGGTCTTCAGATAATTGCGAGCCCAACAACACCTTCTGCTCTGCTACATCTTCACACAATAACATAGGCTTCGGCTGGTCCGCTGAAGCTGCCTTCTCCCTCCTGAATTTGTACTGTTCACAAGCTTCAGCTCCATCTATATTATGGATTGCCTTGGAGTCAGTCCAGCTTCCTTCGGCCCTTCTAGCAGCTTCCTGGCTTCCATGAATAGCAATAGGTCCTTGATCCGAAGGTATCTTCATGCAGAGATACGCTGGGTGAAGAATTGCTTCGAAGGCATTAAGAGTGCCACGGCCGATGATAGCATTGTAAGGATACTCCATGTCAACAATATCAAACACAATTTGCTCAGTCCTTGTGTTGTTAACAAACCCGAAGGTTACCGACATGGTAATCTTCCCAAGTGCTACAATCTGCCGCCCTCCGAAGCCACAAAGAGGGTGCGTAGCATCATGAATCTTGTCTTCGGGCTCTTGCATTTGTCTGAAGGCTTTAGCAAATATAATGTCAGCTGCACTGCCTGTATCAACTAGGACATTGTGGACCAGAAATCCTTTGATCACGCAAGAGATAACCATGGCATCATTATGAGGATAATCCTTAAGCTGAAGGTCTTCCTGAGAGAAGGTAATTGGAATATGGGACCATTTTGACTTGATGAAGGGTCCCTGCACTCCAACATGCTGCACCCTTCTCTGAGCCTCCTTCTTCTGCTTCTTGTTAGCCGGCTCTGAGCAAGAACCGCCTGTTATCGGGAGCACCAGCTTCGAAGCCGAAGCAGCTCCAGCTTGGTTGTTGAACGAAGCCATCAGCTCAGAAAAGTGGAAGTGAGTTCACCGGAGGTGGGCGCCAATGTTGGGGGCTTGTTCTCAAATGCTAAGAGTTAAGAACAAGGCAACACAGAAAATGTTAAATATTAAGGTCCTTCGTCCTCCACCACTTTATATCCCTTCGGGATATAAGGAATTTCGGACGAAGGTTACGAAGGACATACCTTCGTAAACATAACAGCGAGGGATGAAGCATTCATATAAATCATGAGGTATGAAATAGACATTCAAATGTTAACATAAAATCATTTCCATTTCTACTGATGTGAATGAATACAAATGACTTCAAATTACAAATGTACCTTCGGTCCTGAGGAAGGCAGGAGAGCAAGTGTGATGCGAAGGCAAATGACAGGTTCGCGTGAACAGTACAGAGGTACTGTTCATCTATTTATAGGCACAGGTCGCAGCCTGTGACAAATTACAATTATGCCCCTTACAAAAGTTTACAACATTGACTCAGACCTATATGTATAAAAAGGTCATTCTATCTCTATGTCGGTTTGAAACGCCGAAGCTCCATGAAAAGGAACCTTCGGCCATCTCTTGGAGACGACTTCAGCCGAAGCTGTTTCTTCGTGTGAGACCTTCGGCGCACCGAAGCACGACCCCAACAGGCGCGCTCCTCCAACGACAGCAAGAGCAAGGCGATGCTAGTACGCCCCATCTGGGGGCTCGAAAGGTGGAAGGGCGCAATGCATGAGGGGAGAACGAAGGCATGGCCACTGCTCGGGGGATCGATCCCCTTTTATAGGTAGACCTCCTCACTTGCACCCCCTAGCGTCACGGGCAAAGTCTCTACTGACATGCTCCAGGGTTCTCCCCCTACGACACGGAGCTGGGTCCCACACGTCATACGAGCTGATCCGAAGCACGAAGAAGGCGAACCGCCACACGTGAGGCATGTAACCGTCCCACGGTTACAAGCGCTCTCCCATCTTCGCAGAAACCGGTGGTCGAAAGGGTGGAGTGGTGGACTGCCACGCGACAGGCATCCAACCGCACCGCAACTGTGCGCCCTTTCGGCTTCGACCACATCCGGTGGACCAGCGCAAAGGAAGCGGGCCCGCATGTCATATAACCGGTGCGCCGGTTACGACGTGCAAAGAGCCGCACCGCGAGGCGCCGAATGTCGCGCCTCCTCGACTGTGGAACTAGTACCGCGACTCGAGGCAGCCCTACGCATTACCCAACAGTGCCAATTAAAGGCGACGGCCACGGGTCAGTCAGCCGTGGGGGTAGGCACGATGGTTGGCATGGCCAAAGGTGGGCCGGCAGTAATTGCAGCGGCAGACGAGCGGAAGCAGCGGTCAAATCGCCTGCAGGCTCGTGTCCCCTCCTGAAGCGACGGGAGAGCCCTCTCCCATGGCGTGAAGACGACGCACCCGTGTCCCGTTCCTCGAACGGCTCGCACGCGCAACGGGCGCCACGCGAATCACCCGTCCCGTTGCATTAACTCCCCGGCAGAGCAAGCGACACCTCTGGCAGGCTAGGCGGGCGTCGTTTCGCCTCCACCATGGTGACCACGTCAAAAAAAGGTGTGCCACATTATTTAAATTCATATCCTTTTCCTCTTCCTCTTTCTCTCTCTCTCTCTCTTGCTACAGGGACTGGGGAAGGGGATAATTCGGAAAGGATCCTTCTCGGTGAAGGAAGCGGGCCCCGAGCCCTTCTACTGATCAGGGGTTCGAAGGCTGGCCCCTTGGAAGGGTTTCGACAGTCGCCCCAGAGCACTCAGGCTCCAAGCCCATTACTGATCATGGGTTCAAAGGCTAGCCCCTCGGAAGGGTTTCGACAGCTGCCCTAGAGCACTCGGGCTTCGCGCCCATAACTGATCAGGGGTTCGAAGGCTGGCCCCTCGGAAGGGTTCGACAGCCGCCCCAGAGCACGCAGAGTGAGGGATGACTCTAGGTACGTCCAATACATGGCCGAGGCTCAGGCTACACTCCCGAGGTACCCTAGGACATTTCCGAGACCGGCGGGAACGATTTGTAACGGAATCCCACCAGAGGGAGGCATCAAGTCCTCGGACCCTGTCGAAGGGGTCCGGGTCTGGCGAATCACCCGCATGTACTTTTGGAGCGCGCCTCTGGGCCACCAGCCGACCCCTAACGAAGAGGGCACGGGCGTCCACTCGGATCACCCGTTAGCAGCTCACTGGAAACACCATGTTCGGCGTCCTCCGAGGGCAACATGGCGCTTTCCCCCCCTCCTCCTTGCGGAAAGGCGACGTAGGGGCGTATAATAAAAGTCGGGAAATTCCTTGATCGTCCTCTCGCTCCGTGCAGAGGCTCGGGGGCTGCTCTCGCACCCGGCTACGGCCAAACTGTTGACATCATCAACAAACCAGCTTGAAAACTCGGAACCTGACCATGCACCCGGGCTACAGCCAGGCCGCATGAGGGAACGATCAGACCGACCGAGGCACCACGAAAAGCATTAAGACCTTAGAGGAGTCAAACAACTCCTCCGAGGCCTCAGGGGCTACACCCGGCAGGTGCGCTCGCGCGCACCCACCAAAACAAAGCAAAACTGAGAAAGGCCGGTCCCCTCACCAAAAATGCGGCAAAATCCTCCAAGCGAGTACCAACACTCCCTTCAAGGCTCGGGGGCTACTGTCGGGTATTGTAATTAGGGGTACCCCCAACACTCCTAATCACGGCTGGTAAACACCCTCAAACCAACTGACGGGCGCGGTTCAAGTCAAGGCTTCGTCTACCCAAGGGACGCGACCTCGCTCGAGCCCAACCTCGGGCTGGAGCAGTAGTCCCAGACGAGTTCACGCCTCGCCTGAGGGCCTCCTCAGGTAGCGGGCACCCCCTCGGCTCTCCCGAAGCCTGGCTCGGGCAGGCTTCGTTGCGAAGCAACCTTAGCCAGACCGCCTCACCAATCGACCGCTTCGCAAGCGCATTCAATGCAGGGGTCGCCTAACGCCGTACCCTGACACACACGCCTTAGTCGGCTAGGCCAAAGTGACCGCAGTCACTTCGCCCCCCCCCCCCTTTACTGTCCGATCTAACGAGAAAACAGCGCCGCTCGCCCCGCTCCGACTACTGTGCCAACCACCCAGGCAAAGCTGACATCAAGTCATGATCAACCACCGAGTTTGGCCTCGAGCGCAACAGGAAGCTCCGCCTCGCCCGACCTCAGGCTCCGGCCTCGAAAGGAAGTCTCCGCCTCACCCGACCTTCGGACTTGGCCTCGACCTCGGTCTCGGGAGGAATCGCGTCCTCGCCCGACCTCGGCCTCGGCCTCAGCCTCAAGAGAAGTCTCTGCCTCGCCTGACCTTGGGCTCGGACCGACCGTGCCAACAGGGGATACATCATTACCCTATCCCTAGCCAGCTCAGGCTACAAGGAACAAGACCGGCGTCCCATCTGGCTTACCCCAGCGACGGGTAATGATGGTGCCTCGCCTGCAACCATGACGCCAGTGGCTCTCAGCCCCTTACGACAGCAAGGAGACGTCAGCTGGATCCTTGCCGCACTGCCAGCTGTGCTCCTACAGGGCTTAGGCGCTTCTCCGACGACCACACTATCACGTATACAGGGCTCAAGCTCTCCCCCGACAGCCACGCTATCACGTATACAGGGCTCAAGCTCTCCCCCGACAGCCACGTTGGCATGTACATAGGGCTTAGGCATTTCTCTGCCAGGCACGTTAGCGCATTGCTACACCCCCCATTGTACATCTGGACCCTCTCCTTGCATCTATAAAAGGGAGGTCTAGGGCCTTCCCGCGAGAAGAAGAAAGAGGGCTCTCGCGCAGAGGGGACGACGGGCTGACGGACCAGCTCTCTTCTTCCCTCTCGCGACGCTTGTAACCCCTACTATGAGCACCCTGGTGCAGGATAATACAAGGCTAGTCCCACATCTTGTGTTCCATCCCGCGCCAACCCATCTAGGCAGGGGCACGCATCGACAATTTCACTCGTCGGTCCAGGGACCCCTGGGTCCGAAACGCCGACACTTGTGCACCTCAATAGTCGCCACAGCGCCATGGAGTGCCACGAGATCATCAAGCTCGTGAAGCGCGTCAGCGAACGGTGCGAGCAGACCTCCAAGGATGGCTCCCCACCTCGTCGCTGGCCTGGCAAGGAGAGGGTCGACGACGGTGACTCGACCGCCGGAGAATGGGACCTCGGGTATCAGTCACCCGAGGGGGTCCTGAAGGACGTCTTCACCGGGGACTCTGCCTCCGGTGGCGAGAGCGACCGCCGCAAGAAGTTGTACGTTATGTACGGCGGGAGCTGGGAGCTCACCTCCCACAGGAACGTCAAGTCCTTGCGCCGAGAGGTCCTATCGGCGACCCTAGGGGTCCCGAAGGCTGCTCCACATCAGTAGTGGAGGAGCACCACTATCTCCTTCGGGGTATCCGACTACCTCGACAACATGGCAGGGGCCGAAATACTACCGCTCATCACCGCCCCTATCATCGCCAACATGCGGCTACACCATGTGCTGATTGACGGTGGGGTAGGCCTCAACGTCATTAGCCATGCTGCATTCAAGCAGCTGCAGATCCCAGGGTCCCGTCTAGGACCCTCACGTCCATTCTTCGGAGTGGGCCCACAGTCGGTGTATCCCCTAGGGAGCATCGCACTCCTGGTAACATTCGAGACCGAGGAAAACTTCCGCACTGAGAACGTCCAGTTCGATGTCGCGGAGGTTAACCTCCCCTTCAATGCCATCATTGGCAGGCCGGCCCTGTACATGTTTATGGCCATTGCCCATTACGGGTATTTGGTCCTCAAGATGTCGTCCCCGGCTGGGGTCCTTACCGTGCCGAGAGAACGTGCCGCTGCAGTGGTGGCGGTCGAGAAGCTACACGCCCTGGCGGCAGAAGCTGCTCGCCCGGACGACGGGGGGAAGGTCCCCTCGACCTCTGGTACCAAGGTGCCTGCCAAGGTGCCAAAGGTGCAACCATCTGGAGCAGACAGCGGACCCGTCAAGACCATCTAGGTCGGCGCGGACTCCTCCCAGACCACTCGCATCGCGGGCAATCTGGGGGAGAAATAGGAACTCGTGCTCGTCGCCTTCCTCCGGGCAAATGTCGACGCTTTCACATGGGAACCGTCATAGATGCTTAGGATCCCCAGGGAGGTGATTGAGCACCATCTGAAGATCCACCCTGACACCAAACCGGTGAGACAGAAGCCTCGGAGACAATTCGTTGAGCGGCAGGACTTCATTCGCCAGGAGGTCCAGAAGCTGCTTGACGCTGGCTTCATCGAAGAGGTCCATCACCCCGTGTGGGTGGCCAACCCAGTCATCGTTCCAAAGGCAAACGGGAAGCTTCGGATGTGCATCAACTACACCAGCCTGAATAAGGCTTGTCCCAAGGACCCGTATCCACTTCCACGCATAGATCTAATCGTGGACTCTACCTTCGGGTGTGACCTATTGTCCTTTCTAGATGCCTACTCTAGTTTCCATCAAATCTATATGTCTAGGAAAGATAGGAAGCATACCGCTTTTGTAACAGTGGATGGACTTTACTGCTATGTTGTGATGCTCTATGGTCTGAAGAACGCCTTGGCAACATTTGTACGGGCGATGAGTAAGACCTTCGAGGACCTGATTAGGGACAAGGTAGATATATATGTCGATGACATCGTGGTCAAGACTAGGAGGGGGTCGACTCTGGTGGAAGACCTGACCCTAGTCTTTGACAAGCTGCGGGCGACGCGCACGAAGCTGAACTCGGACAAGTGCGTCTTTGGTGTCTCCACTGGGAAGTTGTTGGGATTCCTGGTTTCACACCGGGGCATTGAAGCAAACCCGAAGAAAATCAGGGCGATTGAGGCGATGAGGCCTCCGGCCCAAATCAAGGACGTCCAGAAGCTTATGGGATCATTAGCCGCCCTTAGCCGCTTCATTTCGAGGCTGGCTTAGAGGGCGCTACCCTTCTTCAAGCTCCTGCGAAAATCCGGTCCATTCTCTTGGACCGAAGAGGTGGAACAAGCCTTTCAAGAGTTGAAGCAGCACCTGGTGTCCCTACCAGTACTGGTAGCTCCAGAACCTGGGGAGCCGTTGTATCTATACGTCGCGGCGGCCGCAGAAGCGGTGAGCATGGTGCTGGTCGTCGAAAGGACAACACAAGGAGACCAAGAACCTGAGGGCTCGAGACCAGCTACAGGGGTTCGGACCGTTTAGAGGCTGGTCTACTACGTCAGCGAAGTCCTCCATGAGGCAAAGACTAGGTACCTTGAGACGCACAAGCTCCTCTATGTTGTACTTGTTGCGTCCAAGAAGCTGCACCACTATTTCCAGGCACACAGGCTGTGGTGGTGACCTCCTTTCTGTTAAGGGCCATCCTCCACAACTCTAACGCCACAAGCAACATCGCTAAGTGGGCTACGGAGCTCGCTGAGTTCCAGCTGGACTTCTAGCCTCACCACACTGTCAAGAGCCAGGTCTTGGCTGACTTCATCGTGGAGTGGACACCTCTGCTGAGCGCTCCTGGGGGTCCGGATCCCGATTCGGACCCCACACCTGGGGAGCCTAGGGGTCCGGTCTTCACCAAGCCACACTGGACGCTCTTCTTCGACGGATTCGCCCGTCAGCAAGTTGGCGGGGCTGGGGTGGTCCTCATCGACCCAAGCGGAGATCAAGTGAAGTAATGGTGCACCTCGAGTTCAAGGCCACCAATAATATGGTGGAGTACAAGGCGCTGATCTTCAGCTTGTTTGCGGCCCTATCCCTAGGGATCCGCCAGCTCCTTGTGAAGGGGGACTCCTAGCTGGTCATCAAGCAAGTCCGCGGAGAATGTAGCTACAACGAGCCCAGGCTCGCAGCTTACGTCCTCCACGTAAGGAAGCTGGAGAAGGACTTCATGGCCCTGTAACTACAACATGTTCCTCGGGCTGACAACTCGGTGGCAGATGAACTCTCCACGAGGGCATCGACTTGGGCACTCGTGCCCGAGGGCGTCTTCGAAAGACGGCTGCTGAGACGTACCACCTAGCCTGCCAAACTGGGCGAAGGGGGCCAGACTAGCACCTCAAAGCTAGCGGTCCCGGTGGCGTTACATCTGCAGAACCCACCAAAGGTTGTGTGTGCAGCAGGGGATCCTGTCTACCCCTTAGTGCCACAGCCAGTATCTCAGAGTGGTCCCAATGCATGGATCTTCGAGATCCGGGACTACCTGAAGGAAAACATCATTCCTGAAGATCATGTATCCGCAGAGCGCATAGTGCGGTAGGCTAAGCGATACGCGGTGGTGGAAGGGGATCTCTACCACCATGGCGCCAACGACATTCTCATGCGGTGCATTACCCAGGAGGAGGGCCGTGAGTTGCTCACGGAGATCCATAGAGAGTGCGGAAGTCATTCCTCATCCCGCACGCTGGTCGGTAAGGCCTTTCGGCATGGCTTTTACTGGCCAACCGTCCTCCAGGATGCAGCTGAGATGGTAAAGTCCTGCAAGGCGTGTCAATTCCACGCAAAGTAGATACACACACCAGCTCAGGCTCTACAGATGATTCCACCCTCCTGGCCATCCGCCGTATGGGGGGTGGATATCCTGGGACCATTTCCCAGGGCCATCAGCGGGTACCGGTACCTCTTTGTCGCCATCGACAAGTTCACTAAGTGGCCAGAGGCCACCCCTATGGTCAACATCACCTAGGGTGCTGCTGTTGCTTTCCTCAGGTTGATTGTCTGTAGATTTGGGGTCCCAAGCCATGTCATTATGGACAACGGGACCCAGTTTACAAGTTGGCTCTTCCAGGAGTATTGCGAGGGCATCGGCACCCAGCTCTGCTTTGGTCTGTGGCTCATCCAAGGAGCAATGGCCAGGCAGAGAGGGCAAACGCAGAGATCCTCAAGGGACTCAAGACACGCACCTATGACTGCTTGAAAAAGCATGGTGCAAATTGGGTCAATGAGCTTCCGTCCGTGCTTTGGGGGAACCGGACCACACCCAGCCGAGCCACTAGGGAGACCCCGTTCTTCCTGGTCTACGGGGCCGAAGCCTGCCTTCCCCCAGAAATCATTATGGGCTCCCCACGGGTCCAGGCTTTCGATGAATCTATGCAGGAACAACTACGACGTGAGGACGTGGACTTCATCGACAAGCGCAGATGGCGGGCGGCAATCCAAAATGCATGGTACAACCAGGCGCTCAGGCGCTACCACCAACGGTTCGTGCATAGTAGGGAACTCATGGTCGGGGACCTGGTCCTAAGGCGAGTATTGAACCGAGAAGGGCTCCACAAACTCTCCCCCAGCTAGGAAGGACCCTTCAAGGTGACGGAAATATGCCGGTCCAGGTGTGTCCGCCTTGCTACAACTGAAGGAGAGCCTCTTCCCAATCCCTAGAATATAGAGCATTTCCATAAGTTTTACCCATAAAAGCAAAACTAGGGAATCCTGTTTTTCTTCCTTTATAACTAGGTCCCGCATATTTGTACGTCAACCCGATGAGGTTCGCCCTCATAAACCCGGTCTGTTGGCCTACACTCATGAATATCAAGTTATAAAGAAAAGATTCACCCCCAGATTTGTTTTTGTGATGTTTTTAGTCTCCTTCAAATTACGAGCATTATTTTTTATCTAACCCACCCATACAGTTCCCACCCCAACTGGTATAATGACATCCGAATTGAGTAGTCAGGCTTGCAGTTTGGGACCCCTCGGCAGGGGGGTCTGGCTGCCTGGGGGCCAGTTCTAGAGAACGGGTACTTGTCTCCTAGGGTGGTCCGGAGCCATGTAGCCGCTTAGCTTGGTTCCATACCCTAAGCCTACATGCTCCACCACTCTGTGATGGGTACCCTAGTATTTGGAGCTATAGTCCTGTGGGTCCGGCAACCTGGGGTTTGGTTCTAAACAATGGACACTTGTCTCCTGGGGTGGTCTGGAGCTGTGTAGCCGCTTAGCCTGGTCCTGTACCCTAAGCGTACACGCTCCACCACTCTGCGATGGGTGTCCTAGTATTTGGAGCTGCGATCCAAGGGGGTCCGGGCATACGACTTGGCTTCCCAGGCTAAGTCCTGTAGGTCCTGTTGCATGAATCAAAGGATAGAAGATACCAGTTGGCGGGTCCTATGGGTGAGCTACTAAAACTTCCTAGCCGAAGCTGTGTGCAGGCCCAGGTCCCAGTCGAGACTACCTCCTGGGGACCGGGTCACCAACTCTTAGGTATACTGGTATCCAGCCTCGACACCTCGAGCCTACATCCCAGGGGGCCAGGTACCAGAGAGGGGTTGGTAACGTCACACACATCGAGGACAAATAGCATACAGATAAGTGATGTTTGATTAATAATACTTAAAAGTATCTCACAAAATCAAAAGCTGTTACAAGCCGCACCCCAGCGGAACCCTTGTTCTGTCTCTGTAGAATGGACTACTCATCATCGGTAGGATCTCGCTGGAAGCGCTTGGCCACAACCTCCACGGCGTCTTGTACGCCCTCTTGGGCAGCGTCTTCGGTGTCAGCCACCGGACTAGCAATCACCGGCTCTAAGGAGATGGCCGGGTCGTGGCTCCAGAAGCATGTCAGGATATACTCGATCACCGCCCGACAGAGCCTACCGCCCTCGGCCTCTAGGTGGGCGTCAAGAATCTGGTCCAGGTGTCGGAGGCGGTCGGCAACGGAGTCTAGCACCGGGAGCGCGTTGGAGATGGACGTCGGCAGCTCCTACACCGGGATGAGACTCATCCCTAGCGGCACCAGTGTCGTGCTCACCTCGCCAGCCCACGTAGCGATGCGCTAGACCCCGGCGTGATGCTCCACTTGGAGATCTTCAAGTGCTTTCTTCGTCGCCTCCACCGCCTGGGGGCCCGGAGTAGCCTACGCCGCCTGGAATTGCCGAATCCGATCCTCTAGCTCCTCCTTCTGCTCTGCCTCGAGCTCGTGCTCGACCAGCATCTCACCTCGCCGAGTCAGCATCTCTTCCCGGAAAGCGAGATCCTTCTCCGGCCTGGCGAGGTCCGCCTCTCGCCTCTCCAAGGATTGCTCCTTCGCTTTAAGTTTCTCCTCGGCGAGGGCAGCGATGCTGGCCTTGTCGTCTAGCTCTTGCTGCAACTTCTGCAGCCTCTCCATAGCCGCGGTCTGCTGGGTCCGCTGCTCTTCCAAGATTTCATTCATGGCTTTCAGCTTGGCACTCAGCTCTGTGACGACCTCCTCCCTCTGGTTCAAGGCCTCCTCCCTCGTGGCCAGCCTCTTCTCCTTCCGGCTCGCCTCCAGCTCCCTAGCGTACACCTTCTAGAGGTCCTTCTTGTAGTCTTTGTGATCCCGCGCTAGTTCGGACCGCTCAAAGGCAAACTGGTGGGACGCCGCCTTGGTGCGCTCCTCCAGCTAGGTGTGCCAGTCGCTGAGGCGCTAGTGCTCAGATTCCAGCGCCTCCCATTCCCGCCGGATCGCCACCTCGATCTCTTAAAGAGCCTGATGGGCACGAGACAGCACCAGGGGGAGGGGAACCGGCACTGCTTCTGGCTCGGCGCTGGATCGGAGCCGCCGCCCAAGAACCACCTCTGGCTCCTCCAGAGTGGGCGGTGGGTTGGAGATGGACGCGCCCCCCGCGTCACCCTTAATGGCGGGGGCGGACGCAGTTGAGACCTCCTCCACTACTGTCGACGGTGTACTCGACGACATCACCGTCGTTGAGGTTGAGGTAGCCGTCAGCACAGTTGCAGCAGCTAGGGGCAGATCGCCAGCACCACTCCCAGCAGACGCCTGCTGCTGAGAGCCAGACCTGCCGGCGGGCATGGTATCCGGCAGAGAAGGTGCAGCCTTGGAAGCAGAGGGGGAGGAAGCCCTGGCAAGCAAAGGATGGGTTAAGACTCGTCGGCATGATAATTACACTTGTGGAAAAAAGGGGCCACACTTACTTAGGGCCCTGGACCTTCCAGCGACCCTGGAAGCGGGACATCCGCTGCTGTTGTTGTTGTTGCTGCTGCTGTGGTTGTTGCTGCTGGTGCCTCTAGGTGAGATCACCCCTAGGTGGTGGTGGTGGTGGCGGGACCGATGGTGGTGGTGGCGGTGGTGGCAGTGGATCCGATGGTGGTGGTGGCGGAGGACTGACGTGCCTCTGCGTGCCCTGGGCCTGGGAGCCAGTCTCCTCGGCCCCGCTAGCAGTCCTCTAGCGCTTCTGGGGCAGGTCCGAAACAAGCGGGGTCTGTGACAAGCGACCTGTCGGCACGATGCAGCCGGCGTCACCTCTCTTCCTCCAACCCCCCGGTGCCACCCGGGGCGGAGGAGCTACTTGCGGCCCCTTTACCCTTGTCCAAGGGGCTGGGGGCCGTGGTGGGAGCTCTGGAGCCCGCACCGACGGGCTGGGGACCCCCAGCTGGTACACCAGGGATCTGGATCCCGTGGAGGGGGTCCTGACCACCGGTCTGTCGAACTGCCACGCCGCTCTTGTCGAGGGTCGGCAGCGTGGCTAGGATCGCCGTTTGCAGCCCCGGATCATCACACAGCGCCAGGACGCCCAAGGGGAGAATCAAAGATTCAGGGACAAAGGACTCACCAGTAATCCCCTTCACCAGAAGCTCCAGCTCCTCCCAGGATAGGTCGGTCCCCGGCCCACGCTAGATCCTACCAATGTCGTTTGGGCCGGTGAACCAGTAGCACAAGCACGACCTCCTCTGTAGCGGCATGACCTGGCGCTTCAAGAAATCACCAACCACATGCATCGAGGTCAGGCCACTAGCTGCTAGGGCCTTGATCCTGTCCAACATGGGCAGGAACTCTGGCGCGAGGGACGGCTTGGCCCTCCATTGCTTCCGGCTGAGTGTTGGTCCGTCACTCGGCAGCGCGAGGTGGTCATTGGCCTAGGCGCTGACGATCACCCAGTCGGCGCGCCAGTTTTCCCACCTCGTGCCGCCGAGGGAGGAGATGTAGGTGCCGGCCGAATCCAGCCTCGTTTGGAAGTAGTAAGCACCAAGATGGTCCTTGGCCTTCCTAGATTTGACCAGCACGAAGAAGTGGCGAAAGAGGGAGGTACAGGGGGCCACCCCCACGAACATCTCGTAGAGGTGGACAAAGATGGCCGCCTGGAGGATGGAGTGGGGCATAAGGTGCTGAAGCTAGAGCCCGAACTCCTCCAATAGCAGTAGGAAGAAGGGCAAGATCGGCAGCGCCAACTCGCAGGAGATGTAGGAGACAAACAAGACGAACTCCCCGGCGACGAGGCCGCCGAGGGGGACGGCGCCGGCACGGACTCTTCCAGCGAGCCCCGATGCAGCCCACCCGAGCAGGCCACGCGCCAGGTTGAGCGCCGCCTCAGACTGGAAGCGGTTGGGGTGGCTAAGCAAAGCCATGGTGTCAGCGGCGGCGTGGGTGTAGAGCAGGAGAGCGCGAATGCAAAGGTGCGCAGAGAGCTCGAAGGTGAAAGGGCGCAGCGATTGGGAGAGAATACGAAAGCATAACTGCTACACGCGGGGTGAATCCCTTTTCAAGGAAGGCTCTCCCGCTCATGCCCCAAAACACTGCAGGGAAACCCGTCCGACGCACACCTAGCGCTCAGGCGGTCCAGTCTCTGACACGGGGCCCAAGCCCACAAGTCATGCAGCTGGTGTGCCGGTCCCCGAGTGCGGAAGAAGCGAACCGTCACGCAGGAAGCAAACCGCCGCGCACGATCGCGCACCGCCTCGAGGCCGCCACATAGAGATATTTATTAACCAAGGCAGCGGCAACGAGGCGCCCCGCGCATGGCCCGATGGAACCGCCAGATGTGGGGCCGTGGGTCAGTCAGCCGCGGAGACATATGTGGCAGTTGACGTGACCGAAGGCAGATTGACAGCGCGCGCGTCGACAGACGCGCTGAGTTAATGCGGCGCGTCAGCAGACATGCTAAGATGGCGCCCCAATCATCGGTCATGCCATGTTGACGCGAAGTACAAGTTTTGGCCCCA
Source organism: Zea luxurians (assembly GCA_029449295.1). Classification (NCBI taxonomy): domain Eukaryota; kingdom Viridiplantae; phylum Streptophyta; class Magnoliopsida; order Poales; family Poaceae; genus Zea; species Zea luxurians. The sequence goes on from JAOPSE010000002.1 coordinate 172,875,625, forward strand.
CCTGCAGGCTCGCATCCTCCCCTGAGGTCATCCCGGGGGCCACTATCGGTACCCTGAAACTAGGGTACCCCCTCCTACTGTACAAAGACAAAGAACCCACGCGGCTATCCCTTAGTCGCGTGGTAGAAGTGATGTGTGTGGGACCAAGCCACGGCTCGCCCCAATCTCAGGCGGCTATTCTGGGTCCACAGCAGCGCCTCACCCCACCACATGGGCGGATCCGAAGCCGCCACATGTCCAGAGAAGGTGGCATACTCCAAAGCATCAATAGTGAGTCTAGACCCCCACGGGAGAGCGTCAGACCCCCGGATATACAGTCCGGACCCCTAAGGTTGGTCCCAGACCCCCAGATATATAGTCCGGACCCCCAAGGTTGGTCCCGGACCTCCACGTGTGCAAGCCGGACCCCTGGAATGGGATCCAGACCCCCCCCCGTATGGGGTCCAGGCCGCCCACAGGGGGTCCCAAGGTCCTAGGATAGAACATACCTGGGCCTTGAACAGTGAAAGGGAAATGTGCCCTTGGGCCATTTCTAAGTATTTTGGTGATTTAGTTCCAACACAAGTGCTTAAGTGTCAATCTATGCCAAGTGATGGACAAAGTGCAAATCAAGAGTAAAGGTATGTTTCTAAGACTTAGTACATTGTTTTGGAGACTAATGTATTGTGTCTAAGTGCTAGAAACAGGAAAATACCAATTTGGAAAAGACTTGGCTAATCAGCCAAGACTCTGCGCAGTCTGGGTGCACCGGACTGTCCGGTGGTGCACCGGACAGTGTCCGGTGCGCCAGGCTGGCGACTGTCAACTGGCTGCTCTCGGGAAGCGATCAACGGCGTACGGCTATAAATCACCGGACTGTCCGGTGAGCCATTCACAAGCAAAGTCTTCGCTTTCGGGAAGCAATTAACGGCGTACGGCTATAATTCATCGGACTGTCCGGTGAGGCACCGGACTGTCCGGTGAGGGACCGGACTGTCCGGTGAGCCAACGGTCAGCCGGGCCAACGGTCGACCGAAGATTCCGCGCGTGACGCGTGGCCGAGCCAACGGTCAAGGGTGCACCGGACAGTGTCCGGTGCGCCAATGGCTCTGGATCTTCAACGGTCAGATGTGCCACAGGAGGAAAGAAATCTGCATCGGACAGTGTCCGGTGGTGCACCGGACTGTCCGGTGCGCCAGGCGACAGAAGGCAAAAATTGCCTTCCTAGAATGCTCTCAACGGCTCCTAGCTGCATTGGCGCTATAAAAAGGACCCCTAGGCGCATGGAGGAGTATCCCAAGCATTCTCTAAACATTCCTAAGCACCAAGACTTCAATTCCGCGCATTCGATTCTTTGTGATAGCAACTAGAGCTCCATTTGAGTAGTGTACTCTTCGGGTTGTGTTGAGAGCTCGTGTTGTGACTTGTGTGCGTGTGTTGCTCTGATTTTGTGTCTTGTGTGCGTTGCTCATCCCATCCTTACTTCCGTGCTTATTTGTGAACATCTTTGTAAGGGCGAGAGACTCCGAGTTGTGGAGATTCCTCGCAAGCGGGATATAGTAAAGTGCAAGCAAAACACCGTGGTATTCAAGTGGGTCTTTAGACCGCTTGAGAGGGGTTGAGTGCAACCCTCGTCCGTTGGGACGCCACAACATGGAGTAGGCAAGTATTGGACTTGGCCGAACCACGGGATAAACCACTGTGCCATCTCTGTGTTGATATCTTTGTGGTTATTGTGTTTTGCTAGAACTCCTCTCTGGCCACTTGGCCTTATTGTGCTAACTTCTAATCAAGTTTTTGTGGCACTAAGTTTCAAGTTTTACAGGATCACCTATTCACCCCCCTCTAGGTGCTCTCAATTGGTATCGGAGCCATTCTCTTCAAGAAAGGGACTAATCGCCCGAAGAGATGGATCCTAAGGGCAAGGGGATGGTGGTCAATGATAAGGAGAAGGAGTCCTTCGTCAATGATCCAAAGGATGACAAGCCTACTGACTCAGGGTCAGGTCACAAAAGAAAAGATGGGAAGAAAAAGAAAACGAGGCGCATCAAGGAGATCATCTACTACGACGACAGCGACGAGTCCTCTTCTTCCCAAAAGGACAACGACGACAACGACTACAAGAAAAAGAAAATGGTCAATTCGAACTTTTCTTTTGATTACTCTCGTATTCCGCAAAGTACCAATGCTCATTTACTCTCCATTCCACTTGGTAAACCTCCTCACTTTGATGGAGAGGACTATAGATTTTGGAGTCACAAAATGTGTAGTCACTTGTTCTCTCTCCATCCAAGCATATGGGAGATAGTAGAGAGTGGAATGAAATTTGATAGCACTGATAGTCCCATGTTCATTAATGAGCAAATTCACAAAAATGCACAAGCTACTACTGTTCTTCTAGCTTCATTGTGCAGGGACGAATACCATAAGGTGAGCGGCTTGGATAACGCCAAGCAGATTTGGGACACCCTCAACATCTCACATGAGGGGAACGATGTCACCATGCTCACCAAGATGGAGTTGGTGGTGGGCGAACTTGGGAGATTCGCAATGATCAGGGGTGAGGAGCCAACCCAATTGTACAACCGGCTCAAGACCCTCATCAACAAAATAAGGAGCTATGGAAGCACGCGATGGACGGACCACGACGTCGTCCGCCTAATGCTAAGGTCTTTTACTGTCCTCGATCCACATCTTGTGAACAATATTCGTGAGAATCTTAGGTACACCAAGATGTCGCCCGAGGAGATACTTGGGAAGTTTGTAAGCGGGCGCATGATGATCAGGGAGGCTAGATACGTTGATGATGCGTTGAATGGCCCAATCCAAGAGCCTCAAACCATTGCTCTCAAAGCAACAAGGAGCAAGGAGGCGCTACCTAGCAAGGTGGCGCAAGTTGAGGCGGCCGGGCTTAATGATGAAGAAATGGCCCTCATCATCAAGCGTTTCAAGATGGCGCTAAAGGGTCGCAAGGGGCATCCCAACAAGAACAAGACAAAGGGGAAGCACTCATGCTTCAAATGTGGTAAGATTGGTCATTTTATCGCTAATTGTCCCGATAATGATAGTGACCAGGAACAAGGGAACAAGAGGGAAAAGAAGAAGACTTACAAGAAGGCTAAGGGCGAGGCACACCTTGGCAAGGAGTGGGACTCGGATTGTTCGTCGTCTGACTCCGACAACGAAGGACTCACCGCCACCGCCTTCAACAAATCGTTCCTCTTCCCCAACGAGCACCACACCTGCCTCATGGCAAGGAAAAAGAAGGTAAGCACTCGTGATACTAGTACTTACGCTTCCTCAAGTGATGAAGAATCTAGCGATAATGAAATAGACTATTCATGTTTATTCAAGGGTCTAGATAGAACTAAGGTTGATAAGATTAATGAATTAATTGATGCCTTGAATGATAAGAATAGGTTATTAGAAAAGCAAGAGGATCTTTTGTATGAAAAACATGATAAGTTTGTAGAGGCACAAAAATCCCTTGCTTTAGAAATTAAAAGGAATGAAATGCTCTCTTGTGAATTGTCTACATGCCATGACTCTATTTCTAGCTTAAAAAGCATAAATGATGATTTGAATGCTAAGTTAGAAATAGCTAATAAATCAACATCTTGTGTAGAACATGTTTGCAATAGGTGTAAAGATTTTAATGTTGATGCTTGTAGTGAACACCTAGTTTCAATTTCTAAATTGAATGATGAAGTGGCTAGTCTTAATGCCCAACTTAAGACTAGCAAGAGTGAATTTGACAAAATAAAATTTGCAAGGGATGCCTACACGATTGGTAGACACCCCTCAATTAAGGATGGTCTTGGCTTCAAGAGGGAAGTCAAGAACTTAACAAGCCATAAGGCTTCCATGTCCGCCAAGGAGAAAGGGAATGCCCCTATGGCCAGTAGTGCTCAAAAGAACCATGCTTTCATGTATCATGATAGGAGACATTCTAGGAATGCTTATAGAAGTTATGATGCTTTTGATTCTCATGCCATGTTTGCTTCTAGTTCTTCTATTATGCATGATAGAAAATTGGCTAGGAAAAATGCTATGCCTAGAAGAAATGTTGTTCATGTTCCTAGGAAAGTAAACAATGAACCTTCTACAATTTTTCATACTTGCAATGCTTCCTTTGCTATTTGTAGAAAGGATAAGAAGGTGATTGCTAGGAAGTTAGGGGCAAGATGCAAGGGAGATAAAACTTGCATTTGGGTCCCTAAGACCATTGTGACTAACCTTGTAGGACCCAACAAGAGTTGGGTACCTAAAACCCAAGCCTAAATTTGCCTTGCAGGTTTATGCATCCGGGGGTTCAAGCTGGATTATCGACAGCGGATGCACAAACCACATGACAGGGGAGAAGAAGATGTTCACCTCCTACGTCAAGAACAAAGATTCTCAAGACTCAATCATATTTGGTGACGGGAATCAAGGCAAGGTGAAAGGGTTAGGAAAAATAGCTATTTCATCCGAGCACTCCATTTCCAATGTGTTTTTAGTTGAGTCGCTTGGATATAACTTGTTGTCTGTAAGTCAGCTTTGTAATATGGGATATAACTGCTTATTCACATATATAGATGTGTCTGTCTTTAGAAGGAGTGATGGTTCATTAGCTTTTAAGGGTATTAGATGGCAAACTCTATTTAGTTGACTTTGCAAAAGAGGAGGCCGGTCTAGATGCATGCTTAATTGCTAAGACTAGCATGGGCTGGCTGTGGCATCGCCGTTTAGCTCATGTAGGGATGAAAAACCTTCACAAGCTTCTAAAGGGAGAACATGTGATAGGTCTAACAAATGTTACTTTCGAAAAAGATAGACCTTGTGCAGCTTGTCAAGCAGGTAAACAGGTGGGAAGCTCTCATCATACCAAAAATGTGATGACCACATCAAGACCTCTAGAGATGCTTCATATGGACCTCTTCGGCCCCGTCGCCTATCTAAGTATAGGAGGAAGTAAGTATGGTCTTGTTATAGTTGATGATTTTTCCCGCTTCACTTGGGTATTCTTCTTGCAGGATAAATCTGAAACCCAAGGGACCCTCAAGCGCTTCCTAAGGAGAGCTCAAAATGAGTTTGAGCTCAAGGTGAAGAAGATAAGGAGCGACAACGGGTCCGAGTTCAAGAACCTTCAAGTGGAGGAGTACCTTGAGGAGGAAGGGATCAAGCACAAGTTCTCCGCTCCCTACACACCACAACAAAACGGTGTGATAGAGAGGAAGAACAGGACGCTCATTGACATGGCGAGGACAATGCTTGGAGAATTCAAGACGCCCGAGCGATTTTGGTCGGAAGCCGTGAACATGGCCTGTCACGCCATAAACCGGGTGTACCTTCATCGCCTCCTCAAGAAGACTTCGTATGAGCTTCTTACCAGTAACAAACCCAATGTATCTTACTTTCGTGTATTTGGGAGCAAATGTTATATTCTAGTAAAGAAGGGTAGAAATTCTAAGTTTGCTCCCAAAGCTGTAGAAGGGTTTTTGTTGGGTTATGACTCAAATACAAAGGCGTATAGGGTCTTCAAGAAATCATCGGGTTTGGTTGAAGTCTCTAGCGATGTTGTATTTGATGAGACTAATGGCTCTCCAAGAGAGCAAGTTGTTGATCTTGATGATGTAGATGAAGAAGACGTTCCAACGGACGCGATTTGTACCATGGCGATTGGAGACGTGCGACCACAGGAACAAAAGGAGCAAGATCAACCCTCTTCCTCAACAATGGTGCATCCCCCAACTCAAGATGATGAACAGGTCCATCAAGAGGAGGCGTGTGATCAAGGGGGAGCACAAGATGATCATGTGATGGAGGAAGAAGCACAACCGGCACCTCCAACCCAAGTTCGAGCGACGATTCAAAGGAATCATCCCGTCGACCAAATTTTGGGTGACATTAGCAAGGGAGTAACTACTCGTTCTAGATTAGTTAATTTTTGTGAGCATTACTCCTTTGTCTCTTCTATTGAGCCTTTCAGGGTAGAAGAGGCCTTGCTGGATCCGGACTGGGTGTTGGCCATGCAAGAGGAGCTCAACAATTTCAAGAGAAATGAAGTTTGGACACTGATGCCTCGTCCCAAGCAAAATGTTGTGGGAACCAAGTGGGTGTTTCGCAACAAACAAGACGAGCACGGGGTGGTGACAAGGAACAAGGCTCGACTTGTGGCAAAAGGTTATGCCCAAGTCGCAGGTTTGGACTTTGAGGAGACTTTTGCTCCTGTGGCTAAGCTAGAGTCCATTCGTATTTTGCTAGCATATGCCGCTCACCATTCTTTCATGTTGTACCAAATGGATGTTAAGAGCGCTTTCCTCAACGGGCCAATCAAGGAGGAGGTGTACGTGGAGCAACCCCCTGGCTTTGAGGATGAACGTTACCCCGACCACGTATGTAAGCTCTCTAAGGCGCTCTATGGACTTAAGCAAGCCCCAAGAGCATGGTATGAATGCCTTAGAGACTTTTTAATTGCTAATGCTTTCAAGGTTGGGAAAGCCGATCCACCTTTATTCACTAAGACTTGTGATGGTGATCTTTTTATGTGCCAAATTTATGTCGATGACATAATATTTGGTTCTACTAACCAAAAGTCTTGTGAAGAGTTTAGCAGGGTGATGACACAGAAATTCGAGATGTCGATGATGGGCGAGTTGAACTACTTCCTTGGGTTCCAAGTGAAGCAACTCAAGGACGACACTTTCATCTCCCAAACGAAGTATACGCAAGACTTGCTCAAGCGGTTTGGGATGAAGGACGCCAAGCCCGCAAAGACTCCAATGGGAACTGACGGACACGTCGACCTCAACAAAGGAGGTAAGTCCGTTGATCAAAAAGCATACCGGTCCATGATAGGTTCTTTGCTTTATTTGTGTGCTAGTAGACCGGATATTATGCTTAGTGTATGCATGTGTGCTAGATTTCAATCCGATCCAAGGGAGTGTCACTTAGTGGCTGTGAAGCGAATTCTTAGATATTTAGTCGCTACGCCTTGCTTTGGGATCTGGTATCCAAAGGGGTCTACCTTTGACTTGATTGGATATTCAGACTCCGACTATGCTGGATGTAAGGTCGATAGGAAGAGCACACCGGGGACGTGCCAATTCTTAGGAAGGTCCCTGGTGTCGTGGAGTTCTAAGAAACAAACTTCCGTTGCCCTATCCACCGCTGAGGCCGAGTATGTTGCCGCAGGACAGTGTTGCGCGCAACTACTTTGGATGAGGCAAACCCTCAGGGACTTTGGCTACAATCTGAGCAAAGTCCTACTCCTATGTGATAATGAGAGTGCTATCCGCATGGCAGATAATCCTGTTGAACACAACCGCACAAAGCACATTGACATCTGGCATCACTTTTTGAGAGACCACCAGCAAAAAGGAGATATAGAAGTGTTCTATATTAGCACCGAGAACCAGCTAGCCGATATCTTTACCAAGGCTTTAGATGAGAAGACCTTTTGCAGGCTGCATAGTGAGCTAAATGTCTTAGATTCGCGGAACTTGGATTGATGTGTAGCATACATGTGCCTTATTCTTTGATCATGTTCCCTTATGCATTTTGTTGTTTATTTATGGTGCTCAAGTTGTACTCATGATCCCCGGACCTCACAAGTCCATGTGTGAGTAATGCACATATCTAGGGGGAGATGTGCTACAACTTGACCCTTTGAGACTAACCGTGTGCTTGAGATTGCTTGATTTAGTCTCAAAGGTGGATTGAAAGGGAAAGGTGGACTTGGACCATGAAAGACTTCCACTGCACTCCGATGAGAGGGTAACTCACTCCAAGTTTATCTCCATCTTCTTATTGCCTTTGTACTCTTATGTGAAGATTTTGGTGAGGCAATGAGGTTTAAGGGCCAAGATTGATCCCGTTTTGGTGCTTGATGCCAAAGGGGGAGAAAATAAGGCCAAAGCAAGAAATGGATCAGCTACCACTTGAGAATTTTGAAAATAGTAGAATAGAGCTTTTGTTTTGTCAAAAGCCTCTTATTGTCTCTTTTTGTCAAAAGTTGGTCTATTGTGGGGAGAATGTTTGATTATGGGAAAAAGGGGGAGTTTTTGAATCTTTGATCAATTTCTCGTGGAATACCTCTCTTTATGTCTCTACAAGTGAATTTGACTTAGAGATAGGAAATTGAGTTTGATTTGCAAAAACAAACCAAGTGGTGGCAAAGTATAATCCAAATATGCCAAATTTGAATCAAAACAATTTGTGTTCTTATTTGCATTGATTTTGCACTTCTTTTAGTTGCTTTATGTTGTGTTGGCATAAATCACCGAAAAGGGGGAGATTGAAAGGGAAATGTGCCCTTGGGCCATTTCTAAGTATTTTGGTGATTTAGTGTCCAACACAAGTGCTTAAGTGTCAATCTATGCCAAGTGATGGACAAAGTGCAAATCAAGAGTAAAGGTATGTTTCTAAGACTTAGTACATTGTTTTGGAGACTAATGTATTGTGTCTAAGTGCTAGAAACAGGAAAATACCAATTTGGAAAAGACTTGGCTAATCAGCCAAGACTCTGCGCAGTCTGGGTGCACCGGACAGTGTCCGGTGCGCCAGGCTGGCGACTGTCAACTGGCTGCTCTCGGGAAGCGATCAACGGCGTACGGCTATAAATCACCGGACTGTCCGGTGGTGCACCGGACTGTCTGGTGAGCCATTCACAGGCGAAGTCTTCGCTTTCGGGAAGCAATTAACAGTGTACGGCTATAATTCACCGGACTATCCGGTGAGCCAACGGTCAGTCGGGCCAACGGTCGGCTGAAGATTCCGCGCGTGACGCGTGGCCGAGCCAACAGTCACAAGGGTGCATCGGACTGTCCGGTGTGCACCGGACAGTGTCCGGTGCGCCAATGGCTCTGGATCTTCAACGGTCGGCTGTGCCACAGGAGGAAAGAAATCCGCATCGGACAGTGTCCGGTGGTGCACCGGACTGCCCGGTGCGCCAGGCGACAGAAGGCAAAAATTGCCTTCCTGGAATGCTCTCAACAGCTCCTAGCTGCCTTGGGGCTATAAAAGGGACCCCTAGGCGCATGGAGGAGTATCCCAAGCATTCTCTAAGCATTCCTAAGCACCAAGACTTCAATTCCGCGCATTCGATTCTTTGTGATAGCTACTAGAGCTCCATTTGAGTAGTGTACTCTTCAGGTTGTGTTGAGAGCTCGTGTTGTGACTTGTGTGCGTGTGTTGCTCTGATTTTGTGTCTTGTGTGCGTTGCTCATCCCATCCTTACTTCTGTGCTTATTTGTGAACATCTTTGTAAGGGCGAGAGACTCCGAGTTGTGGAGATTCCTCGCAAGCGGGATATAGTAAAGTGCAAGCAAAACACCGTAGTATTCAAGTGGGTCTTTAGACCGCTTGAGAGGGGTTGAGTGCAACCCTCGTCCGTTGGGACGCCACAACGTGGAGTAGGCAAGTATTGGACTTGGCCAAACCACGGGATAAACCACTGTGCCATCTCTGTGTTGATATCTTTGTGGTTATTGTGTTTTGCTAGAACTTCTCTCTGGCCACTTGGCCTTATTGTGCTAACTTCTAATAAAGTTTTTGTGGCACTAAGTTTCAAGTTTTACAGGATCACCTATTCACCCCCCTCTAGTTGCTCTCAAACAGGACCCAAGCGGGGGTCCGGTACCGACACGTGTCCAAGCCTAGTCTGGTGTGGACCTGTCCGCATACACTTCTGCTCCTCGCCCAGGCGGAGACCCGATGCTGCCATGTGGCATATCGCGCGTGACGTAAGCCAACGGGCGGAGCCTGACGTAAGGCCTCCGGGTTACACGGCCCTGCATTTATTGCGGATAAGGCGCGCCACCTATCCATTCCACTAACAAGCGATGTGCCGCCTCGGCATTTAATGAGACCTGTCCATTCCGCTGACAGGCGGTGACCTGTCTACTGGCAGGCGACGACCTGTCCATTCCGCTGGCAGGCAGCACGCCCATACTGCCGTGTGCACTACGCCCATCATTGCTCGTACGTACCAAGGAAGCTGCCGCTACATATCAATACTACATGGACTACAGACATCATGGCGCCGAGAGATTGCACAGGCGTCACTTGCATTAGTTACTCCATGTATTCCATCCATTATGTTCCTGGGCCCATATGTCGGGGCTCAACATCCTTGTATGTGCCTTCCTTGGGCTATAAAAGGGAAGGCACACGATGTTACAAGGCAGGTTGACAACACCCTCAGACTCAGACACAAGTTCCTTAGGCTCAAGTGCTCACACACTCAATACAACACACAATGGAGTAGGGTTTTACGCTCTGGCGGCCTGAACCACTCTAAACCCTCGTGTTCTCGCGTGTTCATCCACCAATCCACGTAACAGGCAAAACGCTTAGGCCCCTCCTCATCTTAGGATTTAGGGCGGGTGCGTTCCTCCACTCGGCCGGAGAATTTCTTCTCTGACACCAGTGATCGCCGGAGAGACGCCACGGTAGCTGCCACCAATCGCTTGCACCAGTGATCTCCTCTTTTTCCGGCCGCCACCGTGCAAAACCAAATTCATTGGCCACCGCTTAGCGCCCTTATAAATTGACGGCACGGTCTGCTTCACTAACTTATCACCAAGCCAAAGCATCCATCCCTGCCCTTGATTGGCCACTACAGCCACTGAATTTGGGTTTTTTCCCAAATTGGTCGACTGCGCCGCCGTGAATCACCTCATCGCGGCTAGCTGCTTCCAGGTCCGCCCTCGCTCTTTTTGTCCATGTTTTAGCACCCACACATGCTTGTGATCATCGTCTACTCGACCCATTGAGCTTGACCCCACTTAATCAACCGGAACATCTTGATCAGTGTACGGTGTTCGCCATCACCGTGGTCAGGCAAATCTAGGGCCAGATTAATCCAATTAGAGCCTGTTCTAGGGTCACCTCGGGTCGGTAATGCTTGCCCCGTAATTAATTTGGGCAGCCGCCGTCAGTCTTGGCTGGTCCGAGCAACAGGGTGGTCGGCGGTGAGCGCGTCGTGGCCAAGAGGTCGAGTTAGAGAAGAAACAGAAGTCGAGGGATCTCTGTGCAAATGTTAGCGAGACAGAGGAACAGTGGGGAGGGCTCTTTATAGGTAGTTCAAACCGTCAGGGTCCCCTGGGCAAAATGGACACCGCGAACGCGCGCGGGCGCACGTTCTCCCCGTTTCTGGGCCGACTCGGGCCAGATTTAGCCCAAAACTGTAGCACCTTTCTCTTTTTCTTTTTCTGTCAGGACTAGAAAATTCCTAGAAAATTGTAGAAAAATGCTAAAAATGCAAGACCAATTTTGCTAGGTTCCTAATTTTCTATAGTATTTAATAAAAATAGTTTCATGATTTTTAGTCCAAATAGGAAATTATGGAGTATTTAAAATAGCCAAAACCCATACCCCTGAAATTTTAGAAATTAATTAATTATCCCAAAAACCACCAAACTTTTTAAATAAGCTTTAAATGTTATTTAGAAGCCTTGGGTAAAGTTTGGCATGATTTGAACCATGTTTGGTACCTAAAACCTAAAACCCTAGTCCCCTGCCCTATGAACTTCACTATAGACTCCAAAAACCCTAGTTTCCTGGAGATCTGTGAAGGAAAATTATATTCAAGACCTAAGATAATATACTTTTATTATCTTTATATTTTCATGAGCATTACATGAGTATTCATGATTATATATGGCTATATATAGAAAACAAAGAAGAGATAGAAGTTGAAGAAGCAAGGACTACACCACCACCACCTGAAGAACCCCAGGCTAGGAACTGCTTTTACTTTGACATCTGTGGAGCAGAGCCTGACTCACCTATCACACAAGGCAAGCCCCGGTGCATTTGCCACCTCCTTGCTATTTTAAAATCTTTCTCACTTGTTTGATGCATTAGGTGATAGGAGTTGTGTGCTAAGCCAGTTGTTGCATTTCCTTCCTTGAGGATTTGATTAACTTTCCTTAATCCCCTGTTTTACAAAAAGGTTTTTCTTATGCTTAGCTTTGCTCTAGAAAAACAAAATGTTTTGTTTTGACAAAAGATGATGCTTCAAGTGGGTGGGGTGTTTTCAAAAATAAAACCTGATGGTGGATCCATCATGGCCATGATGGGTTCAACCTCGGAAAAGATGTACCTCTTCCAGGTACCAAACTTTGGGTTAAATGATAAAGCTAAGACCGGACGGGTGACTTGCACGAGAAGAGAGTCTCGGTGTAGTGTCTCCGTCTGAGTCGATTAAGGACCGTCTCGATGTAGGCCTGCTGACCAAGGACCCTTTAACTGGTCACATGCCTCATCATAGGTAAGCTTTGCCTCGGGCAGACTAATACCAGAATAAGATAACACGCAATGGGAGTGGAGAGATGGCGAGAGTAGCGTGTACCCTTCGTGGCAAGAGGCTGGACGGTGGTGTATCTGTGCTCTCGGTTGGCGTGAACCTGATCTGGTCTTAAGAAACCCGGTGGCGAGTTGACATATGCAAGGGTTAAGTGCTACATATGTCGTGTGATTGGAGATCCTCAGCTGAGTATTAATCGATTCAGATCGCCGTTACTTCTCGGACATGAAGACTTGGTCACTGACTTACACGTAGCATTCCAGTGAACTAGAAGGGTTGCAAAAAAATTGGCTAGTGTAGGTCAAGTGCTTGAGCTAGGGTAGAAAGAACTCTAGATGCAGGTAATTTTACTTAACCTGACAAGTAAAACTAGATTTTTAAGGATCCATTCTTAGTAAGCATTTGTGCAAACAGAGTCTTGAATATCGATTAATCCTTACCTTGACTCCCTCAAAGCCAACATATCCTTGAGAGTCTTTTATTTTGACGGGTAAGACTTGCAAAAGTACACTTTGTATTTAGGATTTTCGAACCCATGTTGTTGTAGGTGAGGAAACAGCAAATTTTTGTTGCTTTTGTTCCAAGGTGGTGCCTAAGGAAGAAAACCAAGACTGAAGCCTCAGGAGGAAGTGTCCTCTGTTAAAACTTTTGTTTATTGTTATTCGGGAGGGGTTTTTGCCTCCCAGGGTTGTAATAATATTACTCAGCACTCTTATATTTTACTGGTCTGTAATAATACTACTCTTTCAGTACTTTAATATGAAATAAGTTGTTGTAACTGCTTCCGCATTCTTGTTCCTCCGATGTGTTGTAATATCTACGTGACGGGTGAAACGCTCTTGGGCAAGGTAAAGAATACAGATACCGAACTTGTCAAGTGATCAGGTTCACCTGCAGGGTTGTCCGAGGTCCGATAGACAAGGACAACTGTAGGTGGGTCTAATGACTTAGGAGGTTCCGTCACATTAAATTTACACGTGATGATGTTTCGTGTATAGTTAATGATAAAAATAAATAATTATCTTATCAATAGATTATTTATTGTATAAATATGTTTAATTTGATGTACTTATAATGATTTCTTACATATGACGATGCGTATAAGTGACAATGTTTTGTATTAATAACGGAGTACATACTTCTTAATTATAATTTAAGCGGGGATTTATTCCCGTGGGGAAAGGGAATGATGAAGAAACGTTCGTGTAGATACCCGTGGAAACAAATTCTGTCGCGGGGACGAGGATGGTGAGCTATTTCCTGACAAAGAATTTCCTGTTACCATCCCTGTTCTCATCTAGTGTGTAACTTATTATTAATAAACGGCACACTTACATGCTTAGTAAGCAAGCCGAAGAAGAAATGAGCAGTTTTCTCAGTGCCATGGATCCGGTCATTGTTTCCACAAGTGTTGCTCCCCCTATTGACTTCGAATACAACAATCCTAAGGCTCTATTCGGTTGCAGAGTATTGGAGAGGATTGAGAAGAATTAAATCCCTCTCTATTTAATTTTAAATAGAGAGCCAACAAGGTGACTTAAAGTAGCGTCCAAAAATCAAAATGCTACGTTATTTAAATTGTTTAGGACGTTAAAAATAAATTGTGTTTCAACAATTAAACCATAAAAATTATGTATTTTAGAAAGTAAATTATATTATTAGAAAAGAAAATAATAATAGTGGTGTCCAACAATTAAACCATAAAAATCATGTATTTTAGAAAGTAAATTATATTATTAGAAAAGAAAATAATAATAGTGGTGTAGTAAATAAGGATATGACACTAGTTCGAGGTATAGTATATTTGAGTTATTTAATGGTGTATCTTTTTTAATAAAAATTGTAAATATGTCATATATTTCAAGATAAGATATTGATTTAAAACACGATTGGAGATGCTCTAATCGAAATAAGCCTGAAGAAAAAGGAGGTGCAAACAAAAAGTTTTAAGCGCAGTAGAATTTGGCATAACAAAAAAGTTTTAAGCGCAATAGAATTTGGCATAACAAAAAAGTGTAAGGTTGAAAAGGGAGATAAGAAAAGGGGAATCTTAAAGATAAGAGATTATTAGCTGAGTTGGTTAGGTAGTTAGAGCAGTGAGTTTAACTTCACGTGGAAGCGTGCGAGAATACAAACTATTTCTTCAATTACAAGGAAGAAATTAAGAAATGTCTGAATTATGCATCTCTCAGCTATTCATGGTAATATTCAAAGTAATAGACTGTTCCTCTTGAAGTCTGAACCATACACTGTTTTTTCTGAACTTTTAATTTTGCAGGGCAAATCACAGATGATGTTATTGCTGAATTCACATTTGATGCCATCCGAATAATTTTTTTGCAAATTTGTTTGAATGTCTTCTGCCGTCTGAAACATGGATTGTTTTGGAGAACAGGTTTTGGATCTATGGTTTAAGTGTAAAATTCATATGACCAGCGATCACCTACTGGATGCAGTGGAACGGCAACGTTTGTACATCTCTGAATTTACAACAATCAGCAATATTTTTTATTCAATTCCAGGGCTATTTACAACGCAATGGCAATCCGTATAATTTGTGTGATTTTTCTGCTACAGTCACAATTTACACAGGTTCCAAGCTCTTGCACAAATTGCAGTTCGCACGCATGCTCTTTATAATGCAATTAGAGCATTGGAAAATTTTAAAAAAGCTCAGCAGTCGTGTCTGCAGCTGCAGCAAAGAAATATGGGTTTTCCTCGCACAGCTTTGGCATCAGAGATAAAAACGGATACTTAATTGAATATTAGTTTTTTGGTTTTATCGTGAATAAATAGGATGTGGAATCTGCTGTGTAAATACTTGTTTTTAGTTAGCATTAAGTTTGCAAAGTTTCATAAAAAGTAAAACTCAATTTTATCATATATAACAAAATTATTCAGCAAATAATAGACAATACGTTCACCAATGCTTATTTCCATAACAGTCAACGAGCAAACCGCTGATGCACAAGCCACAATAGCAATAGCAAAGCTGAAACTTAACCTTCACATCACTTATTCACATCTCCGAACGCGACGGAGCGGCGATGAACAGATACCGGTACACAGCCGACCCAGGCCCCAGCCTAGGGCGGCACCACACACGACGAACACCAAGATATTTATCACGCACTCGGGGAAGACGACCAAAAGACGGTTACCCACGTACAGAGAAGAGCATTCCACGACGACCCTGCTGACATTGACACGCACGCATCCATGGATGACTTGCTTATTTACGAGGAAGCCCTGCCGCCGCCGGCGCCAGTGCCAGCACCGGCCTCCTGCGCCTTGCTCTGGATGCCGTGCCCGGCCTGCGCGGTCTTGTGGCCCGCGTGCGCCGCGGCCTCCGCCATCCTGCGGCGCGCCTCCTCGACGTAGTCCGGGGTGCGCTGGAACGCCTGCCGCACCGTGTTGGCGAGGCACGTGAGCGAGGACAGGCCGCCGAGCCCCAGCGCGCCCGACGTGAGGAACCCCGCGACGGCCGTGCCGATGAGCAGCGCGGCGGGGACGAGCACGGGGCTGAAGAGCAGGAACACGGGCGTGGCCAGGGCCAGCCCCACCGTGGAGGCCGCCAGCGCCAGGCCCGACAGCACCAGGAGCAGCCCGCCCAGAGGGAACAGCGTCGCCACCGTCAGCGCCTGGGACGCCGTCGGCCCCTTGTCGTGGATCATGCCCTTCACCTGCTCACCCATCGGGCGGCCGCCCCCCTGCTGCTGCCCGTAGGCGCCGCCGCCGTAGATGCCGCTGCGGTCGCGATCTGCCATGAGTCGTACGTTCGCGCGCTGCGGCTGGTGGAGTGATGTGATCGATGATGGATCAAGCAGCTTTGCAGGCAGAGAGAGAGAGAGAGAGAGTAGTGAAGTGGAAAGGCCTGGCCAGGCAGCCGTAGTATATAGGGAGCGAGAGCGGTGACACGTAAGGAAGGGGAGGGGGTACGTGGCCGAGGTGGAGGCTTGCATGGAGTACACCGCTCGAGTGAGGCTGACACGGCACGAGCGGAGGGAGTCCCAGGCTGTCAGAGTCATGGGAGGTATGCCGTGGGTGCGTGCCAGCGCCAGGGGCTGTACATGTGCATGGACAGCGCCAGCCAGCAGACGGTGGTCGAGTCAGCTAGCGTGGGTGGTACTAAAATCTACTAGAACATTTGGCGAACTTCAGGCGCCCTCTAATGATTTATAGACTAACAAATTTTCGGTTCCGCACCAAGCCTCTTTGCTCCAACTTCATCTCTACATGTAATAACCACTCAGTTAATGCAAAGAATTTGAAAGAAAAATGACAGGAGATTTGCCTTACATTTAAGAAGGAAAAGAATAACACAGTTACATAGGTTAGAGAAGGAAAAATAACATTGATGGCCTCAAGTAGTAATATGTTGCTCATGACTACATATTCTCAGCCTATCTATGACACTTCAAAATTTCTGCTATGTAACCAGATCTATTTTACTATTTAGATTTATGTGAGAAGTAATTTGTATTTCTTTCCAATATTTTTCCACGGGAATTCATAGCACATAATACAGCCTAAACATGGTTCAAACTGATATTCAAGATTGTACTTACAATTACCAACAGCAAAGACCTTCCCAAAATTCTAGTCATTAACAATTGTACATGCAAGCTTAGGCATATGGTTCAAACTGATATTCAAGATTGTACTTACAATTACCAATAGCAAAGACCTTCCCAAGATTCTGGTCATTAACAATCATACATGCAAGCTTAGGCACACATTTTAAAAGATGCTAAGAATTGTTCGTGTCATTAAAAAGGTGGAAAAGGTGTTATGTATAGAGCACTTTCCAAGTCCTGCAATTATTTGATAAACCATTTAATTATTTATAGTACTATTTATTTTGTGAGCTGCTGATCCTGCATGGGATCTGACACGGCAAATTTTCATGTCATTTTTCACTTATGTGCATAGCTGCCTTTGACGCTAAAAATCTTCCAATCTTTTCCAGGGAAAATATTGATATTCCAGTGGCTCAAAAGAAATTTAAGCAGTGAACACTTGGGTAAAATGAAGATGGGCAATTGATAGAGTACCAATTCAGAGATAGCAGCAAGCACAATAACCTATCCTTTCTAGAAGCAGCACACCCCTTATTAAAAAAAGCATCAGTAGCTTTTTGGTATTTCTCATAGACCTTCAAATTTGAGAGAATAAAATTTCTAGCGGTAGCAGATTTGGCAAAAATGACTTTTTTAGCAAAGGCTTCAAATGTACACGCATACTAATAAATTTAATAAGTTGGCACCAATGTCTAGAATAGGAGATGGTAAGAACAGAAAAAGTTCAATAGCATTCCTAAAAAATATAAAGGGAAAGCTTTCATAATAGAAATTAAGTCTGATTACAATAAATAACATTCATGGCATGCCACCAAGTTATATATAGTTTCGATACCTATAAAAACATTGTAACTAAGTGTTGGTACTCGCTTCCTGGACAAGTGGATCCAACGGAAGAGTGGAGAGAGTGCTTGCAAAGTTCAACGGGGAATGACAATAGCTCGATTAATTTGGCCTCTCAAGGGCACTGTACGGGGGTATTTATAGGTACCCGAGTGTCCACTGTCCTCTGGTAAGGACGTTTATGCCCTTGGGTACCCGGACTATCCCCAGAATATTCCCATAAGGGGAGGTTACAGACCGTCATTACAGAAAAGGCTATTACAGATGAGGCCTGTAACACGCTTATCTGCGCGGGGCCCGTTACAGTGGGCCGAATCCCTCATGGGCCTCCGGGCGCGATGAGGACGTGGGACTAGCAGACTTCGTCGGAGTCTTCCCTTCGTCTTGCAATGGAGAGGACGAAGGGTGACCGCGCCGGTCATCATCCTGCCGGCGCTCTCGGCTCGCTCAGGCGTGGTCTTCGTTGGTGTAGCGAGGCGACGAAGGCATCGAGCGAAGGGTAGTGTCTTCGCCTTCGCCCCAACATTTGCCCTCCGAGGGACCAGTTCGACTTGTCATCTGGTGCCGAAGTCGTTACTAGATGGTGGAGACGCTGCCCTCGCTCAAAGTGGTCCCGTGGAGGTTTTTGAGGTGACCGTTGAGGACGTAGCACTGTTGGACTACGTGTTTCCCAAAGCGTCGCGTTCTGTCTATAAAAAGGCGACGCGGCTGGGGCTGTTGCTTACCCTTGCGTGCGCCGGAAAACCCTAGCCTTTTCAAACCGCTCGCTCGCTCGCCTGCCCTCCTTTGTTCTTCTGCTTCGGAGATCTGGCCCGCGTCAAGCAGACCGCGCGCCGCCGCCGAGGGTACGTAGCATTGTCTTCCTCCTCATCCGTTGCAAGTGCGCCGTCGACCGATCCGTCATCCGAGGATACCCTGAGCGATTTGGCGGCGATGGAGTTACAACCGGGCCACACGGTGGAGTTCAGCACCTCGAGGATTTTCTCGGTTCGCGTGCAGGAGATGCAGCAGCTAGGGTACTTTGGTGATGGTGTTGGGCACGTCCCGGGCGCTGAGGAGATTCCTGAGCCTGAGGGCGAATTAGTTGTGTTCGAGGCGTTCTTCATCGCCGGCCTTCGCCTTCCGACGCATCGTTTCGTGGCGGAGTGTCACACCCGGATTTAGGGGACAAATCCGGGTGCATCTCATATGTGCGCCAAGGAAGAACAACACACATAATAACAGAGTGCATAGAGATAAATGTCATAAATATCATAAATGTACTTATTACATAGCGGAAGTCTTACAAAAATAAATGATAAAATAAAATGAACTAATTATTATTCCCTGGCGCCACAAAGCTGACTGGGAGACGCCACCTAGATCAAGTCGAATGCCTCAGTGTTAGGCGGCTCCTCTTCGACGACCTGCTCTTCTCCTGTGGGGGGGTGTGAGACAGCAAGAGTGAGCTCACATACGTTCATAGCTCAACAAGTCGTGGAGAATAATATGGCATGAACTCACCAAAGGTGGGAGTTCATGAAGTGTAAGGCTGATCAATGAAGTAAAGGCTTGTCAGCGTCTCGGACCCGGGGGGGGTCCCTTGGACCGACCAGTGAAATCGCTGTGTGTCCCTGCCCAGATGGGTTGGCGCGGGATGAAACACAAGAGGTGGGACAAGCCTTGTATTATCCTGCACCAGGGGTGCCGCTCGCAGTAGGGGTTACAAGCGCGTCGCGTGAGAGAGGGAGAGACACGGAGTTCGTCCGCCGCTTCCCTCGCGTGAACCTCCCTCAGGGTGGCCCTGGACCTCCCTTTTATAGAGGCAAGGAGAGAGTCCAGACGTACAACGGGGGGCGTAGCTATGCGCTAACGTGTCCGGTAGTGGAGTGCCTAAGCCCTGTGTACATGCCAACGTGGCCGTTGGGGGAGAGCTTGGGCCCTGTACATGTGATGGCGTGGCCGTCGAAGGAGCGCCTGAGTCCTGTAGGAGCACAGCTGGCAGCGCGGTAAGGATCCTGCTGACGTCTCCTTGTTGTCGTAAGGGGCTGAGAGCCACCGGCGTCATGGTGCACGCGGGGCACCATCATTACCCGTCGTCGGGGTAAGCCAGATGGGACGCCGGTCTTGTTCCTTGTAGCCTGAGCAGGCTAGGAATAGGGAAATGATGCATCCCCTATTAGCGTGGTCAGTCCGAGCCCAGGGTCGGTCGAGGCGGAGACTTCTCTTGAGGCCGAGGCCGGGATCGAGCGAGGACACGATTCCTCCCGAGACCGGGGTCGAGGCCGAGTCTGGGGGTCGGGCAAGGCAGAGACCCCCTCCCGAGGCCGGAGCCTGAGGTCGGGCGAGGCGGAAACCTCCTCCCGAGGCCGGAGCATGAGGTCGGGCGAGGCGGAGCTTCCTGTTGCGCCCAAGGCTGAACTCGGTGGTTGATCGTGACTTGTTGTCAGTCGTTGTCGGGGTGGCTGACACGGCAGTCGGAGCGGAGCGAGCGGCGCTGTTTTCCTGTCATATCGAACAGTAAAGAAGAGGGGCGAAGTGACTGCGGTCACTTCGGCCTGCCCGTCTGAGGTGCGTGTGTCAGGATACGGCGTCAGGCATCCCCTGCATTTAATGCGCCTGCGAAGCGGTCGGTTGGTGAGGCGGTCTGGCCAAGGTTGCTTCACAACGAAGCCTCCCGAGCCAGGCCTCGAGAGTGCCGAGGGGGCGCCCGCTGCCTGAGGAGGCCCTTGGGCGAGGCATGAACTCGTCTGGGACTACTGTTCCAACCCGAGGCTGGGCTCGGGTGAGATCGTGTCCCTTGGGTAGACGAAGTCTTGGCTTGAACCGCACCCGTCAGTTGGTCTGAGGGTGTTTACCAGCCATGATTAGGAGCGTTGGGGGTACCCCTAATTATGGTACCCGACAGTAGCCCCCGAGCCTCGAAGGGAGTGATGGTACTCGCTTGGAGGCTTTTGCCGCGTTTTCGGTGAGGGGACTGGCCTTTCTCGGTTCTTGCCTTGTTCTGGTGGGTGCGCGCGAGCACACCCGCCGGGTGTAGCCCTCGAGGCCTCGGAGGAGTGGTTTGACTCCTCTGAGGTCTGAATGCTTTTCATGGTACTTCGTCCGGTCTAATCGTTCCCTCATGCGGCCCGGCCGTAGCCCGGGTGCGTGGTCGGGTTCCAAGTTATCAAGCTGGTTTGTTGACGCTATCAACAGTTTTGGCCATAGCCGGGTGCGAGAGCAGCCCCCGAGCCTCTGCACGGAGCAAGAGGACGATCAAGGACTTTCCCGACTTTTATTATACGCCCCTGCATCGCCTTTCCGCAAGGAGGAGGGGGGAAAGCGCCATGTTGCCCTTGGAGGGCGCCGAACATGGTGTTTCCTGTGAGCTGCTAACGGGTGATCCTAGTGGACGCCCATGCCCCATTCGTTGGGGGTCGGCTGGTGGCCCAGAGGCGCGCTCCAAAAGTACCTGCGGGTGATTCGCCGGACCCAGACCCCTTCGACAGGGTCCGAGGGCTCGATGCCTCCCTCCGGTGGGATTCTGTTACAAATCGTTCCCGCCGGTCTCGGAAATGTCCTAGGGTACCTCAGGAGCGTAGCCCGAACCTCGACTATGTATCGAACGTACCCAGAGTCATCCCTCACTCTGCGTGTTCTGGGGCGACTGTCGAACCCTTCCAAGGGGCCAGCCTATGAACCCCTGATCAGTAATGGGCACAGAGCCTGGGCGCTCTGGGACGGCTGTCGAACCCTTCCGAGGGGCCAGCCTTCGAACCCCTGATCAGTAATGGGCTTGAAGTCCGAGTGCTCTGGGGCGGCTGTCGAAACCCTTCCGAGGGGCCAGCCTTCAAACCCCTGATCAGTAGGAGGGCTCGGGGCCCGCTTCCTCCGCCGAGAAGGATCCTTTCCACAACGTCCCCTTTCCCGGTCCCTGTGGCAAGAGAGAGAGAGGAGGAGGGGAAGGATATGAATTTAAATAAGGTGGCGCACCTTTTTGACGCGGTCATTATGGTGAAGGCGAAGCGACGCCCGCCTCGCCTGCCAGAGGTGTTGCCTGCTCCGTCGGGGAGTTAATGCGATGGGACGGGCGATTCGCATGGCGCCCGTTGTGCATGCGAGCCATTCGAGGAACGGGTGTTTCGTCTTTGAGTTTGAACTTCGCGGCGGGTTCGGGCGAAGTGTTGAACAGGTCTTGCCCGGGCCTTTTTATACCCGGAAGAGAGACCGGTTGCGGTTCTTTACTCTGCTGCTCGCCTCCTGCTTTGGTTTTCGCAACCTAAGGGAATAGCCAGAGAAAGAAAACCGCGTACCTTGTCCGCTCCGCCACCACCCCCTTCGTTTGGCGATGGCCGACCGGGTGACCGTCGTTCCGCCGCGCGACCAGTGGCCTTTTTCCATCGTCACAGTGGACGATCTGGAGGCCCTTGTCACTGATGGTTTGCTCCGTCCCCTCTCCGGTGACCCGCAGCCGGAGTGGATGGTCCCTCCGAGCGGGGCTGACCCAACCCCGCCGCCGGGGTATGTGCTGAGCTTCGTCTCCTTCCATGAGCGGAATTTCGGAGTGCCATCAAGCCGTTTCATGCGAACGCTCCTGCATTACTACGGGGTGGAGCTGCACAACTTCAGCCCCAACTCCATCGCGCAAGCGGCCATATTCGCGGCGGTTTGCGAAGGCTTTTTGGGGATTGACCCCCACTGGGATCTGTGGACCCATCTCTTCTCCATGGAGCTTTTTGCCTTGACGACGGGGGAGAAGAAGGTTCGTATGGCGGTGCGGGCCGGTGGCTGCACCCTCCAGTTGAGGCAGGCGCGCGCGCAGCAGTACATCCCCACCATCCTTGTGTCTTCGAACAAGGGGTGGCATCGCCGGTGGTTTTACCTCCGGAATGACGATGGAAGGCTCCCGTCGTTTTCTCAATGAGCGGTGACTGCTCCCGGCAGCAATTGGCGCTATGGGGCCACGCGCGAGAAACAGGAGAAACTCCAGCCCCTTCTGGAGGCCTTACAGGAGTTACGAGATGGGGGGCTCACCGCCGCGGGGGTGGTCGCCGCCATCCATCGCCGGAGGGTGCTTCCCTTGGCAGAGCGGCGGTTGCCGCTTTTGGAGATGATGTCGGGGGTCGACTTGGAGGGTTCGCAAATGTCCTCGGTCCCCCTCTCTGCTGATGACCTTCGCAGGCGGGTAGCGGGCACGGTGGGGAGGCTGGACGCCAGCGCCCTTACCTAGCCCTTGATGCGTCCTGAGCGTGGGTGCTTGTCCCTGGTGAGTGTCTGCTCCTTCTCCTATCTTGTGTCAGGTTGCCTTTGATTCTCTCAGTCGGGATTTCCGCTCGTCTCTAGGAGTTGGGGTGTTACAAGCCTTCCCTGCCACCAGTCCCGGAGGACGCGGTGGACCGAGCCGCGTGGAGGGTCGCTGCGGAGAAGAAGAAGGAGAAGAAGGACGCGAAAAAGGCTCGGGCTCGCGAGCGGATGCGGGCTCGGGACGCCTTGGAGAGGTGCCGTTGGAGGCAGGAGAGGGACGGGCTCCCGAGGGAGCCGTCGCCGGAGACGCCTGACGACGACGATGACGACGATGATGACGAAGACGACGACATGGCGGCCCGCCTTAGCCTCAGCCTGGATCTGAGGCTGGGCCAGGGGTCGTCGAGCCAGCCCCCCAGTGGGCTGGCGCCGTCGGTATCTGGGGCCGGGACATTAGGGTCCTGGTCCGAAGAGCAGGGGCAGGCTGAGGGGGTACTTGACCCCTTGGCCGAGGTAGTTGAGGTGACCCCGGAGAGTCAGGGCAACCCGCCTGTCCCTCGAGAGCAGTCGCCCGTGCCGGCCATACAGGAGGTTGATCCTCGAGCCGTCATGTCGTTGCATGGGTAGGTCGTCCCTTCTGCGCCCCAGGCGCCCGAAGTGGGAACGGCGCTGAAGCTGGCCGCGGGGCGAACCTCGGCGGCGCCTGCGGGGACCAAGGCCCGAGGGGCCTCCCCGTAGGCACGATTGGCCTTGGTCTGGAGCGAGTAAGTATCTGAGGATACCTATATCCTGGCTCCTTCGTGTGTCCTGATCCTGCTTTACCTTTTCCTCCCAGCAAACGGAGGCATGGTTCGGCCGGTCTGGCTCCCAGGAAGGCCCTTAAGACGGTGTCGGCTTCTGCAGCCAGTGCCGCACCGCGCCACGCCGATCGACCAGCCTCCGCACAAGATGCCCCCAAGCGGGGGGCCCAGGCGGCGCGAGTTGCCATGGGGCGAGCTCCCCAGGCTGACCTCTTCGTCGAGGCGGCCGTCGTATCAAGGGAGACTGCTGGCGCGGCCGCGGCCTTGAGCCCACCTGACATGTTGTCGGTGCCGGCACCAGCTTCTACCGAGGCTGTTGTCATTCTGCCCGTGGAGCCACCCGTCGCCGCTGATGCTGAGATGGTTGAGGTGCCGCTGCTCGAGGTCGGTGATCGGAAGCCCGCCTCCTTAGCCGAGGAGGTACCCGATGCGTCGACTGCAGGGGGTCCCGACGCCTTAGAGGATGAGGGTGCAGAACTGCGACCCGTCTTGAGGAGCGGCGACCTCATCCCCGCACAGCGCGATCCCAATGAGCGGCGCGGGCAGGCGCTCCGGTTCTGGACCCGCGGCGCCCCGAAACCCCTCTTCGTCCTTGACGATGAGCGGGAGGAGCAGTCTCGGGATGAGCTCCGTGAGTATGCCGAGGCAGCGATGGGGTCGCTTCGGTCGACCATGGAGATCCTTTCCAGGGACGTTCCCAGGATCCTCTAGGTAAGGATTTCAGGTATACCTTTCGCGTGACCAGGGCATTCTTTGTGACGCCCTGCTTCCCTTCCTCAGGATCTAACGGATCTGAGCACCGCCAAGTCGTCGTTCATCCGCCGCGAGGTCGACGTCTGGGGTTCGCTGCGGTTCCTGAGGGTCGCGCTTACCGAGGCTACTGAACGCCTCGCCCAACGGAGCGCCGAGGCGGTGGACCTTCGGTTGCTGTGTGATGAGCTGGGGGTGGAGGCAGCGGCGGCACGCGCAGAGGCGCAGCAGCGGCAACTGGAGCTTGGCCAAGTCATCGGCGAGCGAGACCAATCTCGGAACCAGGCCGCCGAGGCTGAAAGCCGGTCTGAGGCCCTTGGGGGCCAGCTAGCCGAGGTGTCTGCTCAGGCCGGAGCCCTTGCGGAGGACCTGGCCGCGGCCGTCGGGTCTGCCTAGTCCGCCCAAGTCGCAGCCTTGGAGCAGCGTGCCCAGGATGAAGGTATGTTTTGGCCGCTTTGTGACTTCGATCTTCATTCTTCAACTCGTGTCTGAAGAATTCTGTTTGGCTGTTTGCAGAGTTCGAGTCATCCCTCAACAAGTCCGCCAAGGCACTTGCCCGGGCGGCTGAGTGGAAGGAGGCCGACCGCGTGGCCATGTCTGAAGCTATCTCGGCCTTCTGCCAGGTCTTTGGTCTTGACGACATTCCCTCGGGAAGCTCCCCCCAGAGTCGCCTGTAGGCCTTGGGCGGCCATGTGCGCAGCAGACTCTGCGAGGCGCTGCATCACGGCGTTAGGCGGGCCTTCGCCGTGCTCGCTTCCCACTACAATGTGGATCTGGAGTGGGTCAGCGAGGGGTACTATCTACCCGACGAAGATGAAGCTGCCCTGGCCGAAGTTCAGAGGCTTGACGTGGCCGTCGCAGGCCCAAGCGCGGTGCTGGCGTCCTCCTTCGAGGTGGAGATCCTTCCGCTTGCGTCGCCGTCCAAGGCTGGGGCGGATCTCGCCGAGGGTGGAGACGGCGCTGAGGGTGGAGACGAAGCCGAGGGTGCCGCTCCTCCCTCGGGCGATGCCTGATTCTGCCGGAGCAGTTTGTTTGGAACATGCATGTGTCTTTCGCGGCCGCCGAGGCCTAAACACTTTGTCGTCGTGTTATAAAGCTGCGTTTCTTTTCCTCTTGTTTCGAGTATCCGGACTCGTTCGTCAGTAGCAGAATTGCTTATCCGAGTAAGAGTTATTTTTCGCGGAAGGTGACGAGTGAGGTATCCGTATCCCGGAGGCGTAGGAGTCCCTCGGCTCGGTCGGCCTTGCCGCTTACATGCGCTCTTATTCGTTTTGCAGGGTTCTGTTACTGATATGGTCGGGAAACACGAAAGTCGTTTTGGTGGAAAACTTTTCCGAGGAAAATTTTGACGCAGAGGGGGTTCCCCCTTCTAGCCCCCGAGGGAGGGTCGGGCTTTGCCGAGGCAAGGCTGACCCTTCCTTGACGGTTAGACTCTATTTGTGTATGTAAGGAGAACGAGGTATATGAACGACTTGAAAACATCTTAAGGGTAGAAGCGACGTAGCTATTGGATGTTCCAAGCATTGCTGTAGACCTTGCCTTGGTCGTTGGCCAGCTTGTATGTTCCGGGCTTCAAGATCTTGGCGATGATTAAGGGCCCTTCCCAGGGAGGAGTGAACTTGTGGCACCCTCGGGCGTCCTATCGCAGGCGAAGCACCAAGTCTCCCACTTGGAAGCCTCGGGACCAAACGCTTCGGGCGTGGTAGCGCCGCAGCGACTGCTGGTACCGTGCCGAATGTAGTAAGGCAATGCCCCGAGCCTCCTCGAGTTGGTCCAGCGAGTCTTCTCGGCTGGTCTGGTTGCTTCGGTCGTCGTACGCCTTGGTCCTCGGGGACCCGTATTCTAAGTCCGTGGGGAGGACGGCCTTGGCCCCATAGACTAGAAAGAACGGCGTAAAACCCGTGGTGCGGCTCGGCGTCGTCCTCAGACTCTAGACTACCGAGGGTAGCTCTTTCATCCACCGCTTGCCGAACTTGTTGAGGTCGTTGCAGATCCTTGGTTTGAGCCCCTGCAAAATCATACCGTTGGCACGCTCCACCTGCCCATTCGTCATGGGATGAGCTACGGCGGCCCAGTCCACACGGATGTGGTGGTCGTCGCAGAAGTCCAGGAACTTTTTTCCGGTGAACTGCGTGCCATTGTCGGTGATGATTGAGTTTGGGACCCCGAAGCGATGGATGATGTTGGTGAAGAACGCCACCGCCTGCTCGGACCTGATGCTGTTTAGGGGTCAGACCTCGATCCACTTGGAGAATTTGTCAATAGCGACCAGCAGGTGCGTGAAGCCCCTAGGTGCCTTCTACAAGGGACCGACAAGGTCTAGACCCCACACAGCAAATGGCCAGGTGATGGGTATCGTCTGCAAGGCCTGAGCGGGCAGATGCGTCTGCTTTGCGTAGAATTGACACCCCTGGAAGGAGCGCACAATCCTAGTGGCGTCGGCCACCGCAGTTGGCCAGTAGAAACCTTGTCGGAAGGTATTCCCCACGAGGGCTCGAGGTGCTGCATGGTGGCGGCAAGCCCCCGAGTGTATTTCTTGCAACAGCTCTTGTCCTTGGGCGATAGATATGCATCATTGGAGGATGCCCGAGGGGCTGCGGTGATAGAGCTCTTTTTCATCACCCAGCAAGACGAATGACTTGGCGCGCCGAGCCAGCCACCGAGCTTTGGTCTTGTCGATGGGAAGCTCTCCTCGAAGGAGATATTCCATGTACGGGGTCTGCCAGTTCGGATCTGGTGTGACCCCATTTTGTTCCTCCTCGACGGGCAAGGCCTCTTCCTCGATGGCCGAGGGTACCTCGGGCTCGGCCGAGGCTTCCTCAGGCTCGGGCGCGTCGTCGATCTTGACGGATGGTTGATGTAGGTCTCTGGAGAAGACGTCTGGGGGAACCGTCGTTCGCCCCGAGGCTATTTTCGCCAGCTCGTCCGCAATCTCGTTGTACCGTCGGGCGATGTGGTTTAGCTCCAGCCCGTAGAACTTGTTTTCTAGGCACCGGACTTCGTTGCAGTAGGCTTCCATCCTCCGGTCCCGGCAGTGGGAGTTCTTCATGACTTGGTCAATGACAAGCTGCGAGTCGCCTCGAGCGTCGAGACGTCGGACCCCTAGCTCAATGGCGATGCGCAGCCCGTTAACCAAAGCCTCGTACTCGGCCACGTTGTTTGATGCCAGAAAATGGAGGCGAATGGCGTAGCGGAGGTGCTTTCCGAGGGGTGAAACGAAGAGCAGGCCAGCGCCTGCTCCTATTTTCATGAGTGACCCATCGAAGTACATGGTCCAGAGCTCGGGCTGGATTGGAGTTGTCGGTAACTGGGTGTCAGTCCACTCAGCCAGGAAGTCTGCCAAGACCTGGGATTTTATGGCCTTCCGAGGAGCGAATGATAGTGTTTCGCCCATAAGCTCCACCACCCACTTTGCTATCCTACCCGAGGCCTCGCGGCACTGGATGATCTCCCCTAGGGGGAAGGATGACACCACAGTTACCGGATGAGACTCAAAGTAGTGTCGCAACTTTCGCCGTGTCAGGATCACTGCATAGAGCAGCTTCTGGATCTGTGGGTAGCGGACTTTGGTCTCGGAAAGCACTTCGCTGATGAAGTAGACTGGCCTCTGGACGGGCAGTGCATGCCCTTCTTCTCGTCTCTTGACTACGATCGCGGTGCTGACCACCTGGGTAGTCGCGGCTATGTAGATCAAGAGGGCTTCTCCTACGGCGGGGGGCACCAGGATGGGTGTGTTCGCAAGGAGTGCCTTAAGGTTTCTGAGGGCTTCCTCGGCCTCGGGTGTCCAAGTGAAGCACTCGGCCTTCCTTAAGAGGTGGTACAGAGGCAAGCCTTTCTCGCCAAGGCGTGAGATGAAGCGGCTCAGAGCCGCAAGGCATCCCATGACCCTCTGTACTCCTTTCAAATCTTTGATCGGTCCCATGTTGGTGATGGCTGCGATTTTATCTGGGTTGGCCTCGATGCCCCGCTCGGAGACGATGAATCCAAGGAGCATGCCTCGGGGGACTCTGAAGACACACTTCTCGGGATTGAGTTTCACGTCTTTCGCTCTCAGACACTTGAATGTCGTTTCAAGGTCAGAGAGGAGGTCGGAGGCTCTCTTCGTCTTGACAACGATGTCGTCGACGTAAGCCTCGACCGTTCTGCCGATGTGTTCTTCGAACACGTGGTTCATGCACATCTGGTAAGTGGTGCCTGCATTCCTCAACCCAAATGGCATTGTAGTGTAACAGTACATGCCAAAAGGTGTGATGAAAGAAGTCGCGAGCTGGTCGGACTCTTTCATCTTGATTTGGTGATAGCCCGAGTAGGCATCGAGGAATGACAGGGTTTCGCACCCAGCAGTGGAGTCCACAATTTGATCGATGCGAGGTAGAGGGTAGGGAACTTTCAGACATGCTTTGTTTAGACCAGTGTAGTCTACACACATCCTCCATTTCCCATCCTTCTTCCTTACAAGAACAGGGTTAGCTAACCATTCAGGATGGAATACCTCTTTGATAAACCCTGCCGTGAGTAGCTTGTAGATCTCCTCGCCTATGGCCCTGCGCTTTTCTTTGTTAAAATGGCGTAGGGTTTGCTTCACGGGTCGGGCTCCAGCTCTGATGTCCAGTGAGTGCTCGGCGACATCCCTCGGTATGCCGAGCATGTCTGAGGGACTCCACGCAAAGACTTCGGCGTTTGCGCGGAGCAAGTCGATGAGCACTGCTTCCTATTTGGGGTCGAGCTCGGAGCCGATCCGAACTTGCTTGCTGGCGTCGTTGCTAGGGTCGAGAGAGACAGACTTGACCGCCTCAACTGGTTCAAAGTTGCCAGCGTGCCGCTTCGCGTCGGGCGCCTCCTGGGAGAGGCGTTCCAGGTCGGCGATGAGCGCCTCAGACTCGGCGAGAGCCTCGGCGTACTCCACGCACTCCACGTTGCATTCGTACGCGTGGCGGTATGTGGATCTGACGGTGATGATCCCATTCGGGCCCGGCATCTTGAGCTTGAGGTAGGTGTAGTTGGGGACGGCCATGAACTTGGCGTAGCATGGTCTTCCCAATACCGCATGGTAGGTTCCTCGGAACCCGACGACCTCAAAGGTGAGAGCTTCCTTTCGGAAGTTAGAGGGAGTTCCGAAGCAGACGGGTAAGTCGATCCGTCCGAGGGGTAGGATTCGCTTCTCGGGCGCGATCCCGTGGAAGGGTGCCGCACCGGCCTGGACCTCGAACCGATCAACCCCTAAGAGTTCCAGGGTCTTGGCGTAGATGATGTTAAGGCTGCTGCCTCCGTCCATGAGCATTACCGATGATCGGATCGACGATGAGCGGGTACCTTCCTAGGCTTGGCACGAAGTCGGGGTGGTCGCCTTGGTCGAAGGTGATAGGCTTGTCAGACCAGTCTAGGTAGACTGGCGCCGCCACCTTCACCAAGCAGACTTCCCGGTGCTCCTGCTTGCGGTGTCGAGCCGAGGCGTTCGCCGCCTGCCCGCCGTAGATCATGAAGCAGTTATGGACTTCCAGGAATCCCTCTTCCTTGCTGCCCTCCTTGTCGTTGTCATGGCCCTTGTCGTCCTCTGCCGGGGGCCCGGTCTTATGGAAGTAGCGTCGGAGCATGACACATTCTTCGAGGGCGTGCTTGACGGGCCCCTGGTGATAGGGGCACGGCTCTTTGAGCATCTTGTCGAACGCGCCGGCCCCTTCATGAGGTTTCCGAGGGTTCCTGTGCTCGGCCACAACGACGAGATTCGCGTCTGTGGCGTCGCGCTTCGCTCGCGACTTGTTTTTAGCCTTCTTCTTCGTGCCCCGCTGGGTGGACGCCTCAGGGGCGTCTGTCTCCGGCTCTCCTTGAGGCTGCTTGTCCTTTCGGAAGATGGCTTCGACCGCCTCTTGACCCGAGGCGAACTTGGTGGCGACGTCCATCAGTTCGCTCGCACGGGTGGGAGTCTTGCGCCCTAGTTTGCTCACCAGGTCTCGGCAAGTGGTGCTAGCAAGGAAATCCCCGATGACATTTGAGTCGGTAACGTTGGGCAGCTTGGTGCGCTGCTTTGAAAACCGCCGGATGTACTCTCGGAGGGACTCCCATGGCTGCTGGCGGTAGCTTTGGAGGTCCCACGAGTTCCCAGGGCGCACGTGCGTGCCTTGGAAGTTTCCCGCGAAAGCTTCGACCAGATCGTCCCAGTCGGAGATCTGTGTAGGAGGCAGATGCTCCAGCCAGGCTCGGGCGGCGTCGGAGAGGAAAAGGGGTAGATTACGAATGATGAGGTTGTCATCATCCGCCCCTCCCAACTGGCATGCCAGTCGGTAGTCTGCGAGCCATAGCTCCGGCCTCGTCTCCCCCGAGTACTTGGT
Source organism: Zea luxurians (assembly GCA_029449295.1). Classification (NCBI taxonomy): domain Eukaryota; kingdom Viridiplantae; phylum Streptophyta; class Magnoliopsida; order Poales; family Poaceae; genus Zea; species Zea luxurians. The sequence goes on from JAOPSE010000002.1 coordinate 172,906,403, forward strand.
GATGGTAGTCCGGGCTCGGAAACGGGTCGGAAATGGTGCTTGTCGTATGGCCCGGCTGAAGACTCGCGGACCGGGTGGTTCGAGCGAAGGACTGCGATCCTCCTCACTGTTGCAGCGTCCCCCACGCCTGGGATGGTAGCCTCGGCGCACCTTCTCGTCGAGGCGGGCTCGATGGTCGAGATGGTGGTGCTCGTTGCCGAGGCGTTCCCGGGCGACGGGCGCCTTGTCCCACGTACGCTTGAGGTGGATCGAGGCTTCCTAAATGCGCCGGGAGGACACCGCGTGATGCTCCGAGGGGTCCGCCCGCCTGCGGGAGGCGGAGCTCTCGGCTCGTCGAACCGCTGCGCCTTCTAGGAGATTCTTGAGTTCGCCCTGGATACGCAGTCCCTCGGTGGTGGATGGCTCCGGCATGGCTCGAAGCAGCATCGCCGCTGTAGCTAGGTCCTGGCCAGACCTACTGACGACCAGAGGCAGCGCTGTCCTGGTATTGTCGACGATGCGGCACCGGATGTCTTGGGGCCGGTGACAGGCTTCTCCGGCGAGTGTTCGGCCTGCCCACTCCTATTCGATGTTTTGTCGGAGCTGTACAAGCCGACCTGCTTCCCCGTCGGCCCAGGCCTGCATCTCACGGATTTGCTCGAGCTGTATGTCCTGACCCCCCGCAGGGACTGGGACCACAGCTAGCTCGCGCGGGATGTCAACACGAGATGTGGGCCCAGGGGGATCGTCAACCTCTAGCATACCGATGTGGTTGCCTTTGTTGTGATCTCCCTGATCGATGTGGAAACATTCATGACTTGGGCCGTAACCCTCGTCGTCAAGGTCATGGCCATCGTCAGAACAACCGGAGAGGCAGTGGTCACATGCGGACATGAAGCCCCGCATGGCACCGGGGTCATTGAGGGCAGAATAATCCCAACCGGAGTCGGGGTCGTCCTCTTCCTCAAAACCCGCCGGTCTGAAGGTTGAGACGGCTGTCAGTCGATCCCAGGTCGACCACATGTGGTACCCCGGAAGGTTTGGATACGCCTTTACGAAGGCGCTCACCATAGCGGGGTCGCTAGGTGGATCAAAGCTGAACCGAAAAGGTACGGGATGGAAAACGGACGGTACCTCTTGGTCGTCGGACGGTGGTGAAGTCGTGTCGGGGGCGGAGCACACCGTCATCTCAGGTACGAGGGTAATGCCTAGCAGGTCCTTTGCAAGGGTGCTGGCGTCATCAGTCCGCTTAAGGCTGACACGTCACGGGGAAGTGACACCCACCGTCGTCTCAGGTGCGAGGACAATGTCCGACATGTCCCCCGGGGGAGTGCCAGCGTCGTCGACTCGCTCTAGTGCGACAGCCGACAAGGTGCCGCCTCCTGCGTGGCCACGGTTGCCTCGTCTCCGCCTCCTCCGACGAGGAGGGTGGCAGGGACGACCGGAGTGCTCCTCTTCTGCCGTGGGGAGATGCTGCCGTAGAGCTCGCCGCCGCCGGGCGAGTCAGAGACAGTCGTTGTCGTCACGCCGCAGGGGGAGGAGTACCATGTCGTAGCTGCCGTCGAGGGACATGAACTCGAGACTCCCGAAGCGGAGCACCATCCCGGGCTGGAGAGGTTGCTGAAGACTCCCCATCTGGATCTCAACGGGAAGGTGTTCGTTAACATGCAGCAAGCCCCTACCTGGCGCGCCAACTGTCGGCATCTCGGACCTGGGGGTCCCTTGGACCGACCAGTGAAATCGCTGCGTGTCCCTGCCCAGATGGGGTTGGCGCGGGATGAAACACAAGAGGTGGGACAAGCCTTGTATTATCCTGCACCAGGGGTGTCGCTCGCAGTAGGGGTTACAAGCGCGTCGCGTGAGAGAGGGAGAGACACAGAGTTCGTCCGCCGCTTCCCTCACGCGAACCTCCCTCAAGGTGGCCTTGGACCTCCCTTTTATAGAGGCAAGGAGAGAGTCCAGACGTACAACGGGGGGCATAGCTATGCGCAAACGTGTCCGGCAGTGGAGTGTCCAAGCCCTGTGTACATGCCAACGTGGCCGTTGGGGGAGAGCTTGGGCCCTGTACATGTGATGGTATGGCCGTCGAAGGAGCGCCTGAGTCCTGTAGGAGCATAGCTGGCAGCGCGGCGAGGATCCTGCTGATGTCTCCTTGCTGTCGTAAGGGGCTGAGAGCCACCGGCGTCATGGTGCACACGGGGCACCATCATTACCCGTCGTCGGGGTAAGCCAGATGGGACGCCGGTCTTGTTCCTTGTAGCCCGAGCAGGCTAGGAATAGGGAAATGATGCATCCCCTATTAGCGCGGTCAGTTCGAGCCCAGGGTCGGTCGAGGCGGAGACTTCTCTTGAGGCCGAGGCCGAGGTCGGGCGAGGACGCGATTCCTCCCGAGACCAGGGTCGAGGCCGAGTCCGGGGGTCGGGCGAGGCGGAGACCCCCTCCCGAGGCTAGAGCCTGAGGTCGGGCGAGGCGGAAACCTCCTCCCGAGGCTAGAGCATGAGGTCGGGCGAGGCGGAGCTTCCTGTTGCGCCCGAGGCTGAACTCAGTGGTTGATTGTGACTTGTTGTCAGTCGTTGCCAGGGTGGCTGACACAGCAGTCGGACTACCCTGTCCCTGTGAGATAGCCTTCCTCTTCAAATCACCCAGTTGAACACGCTTGTGTTCAATAGCAAGAGCCTTATCCAGTAGCCTCTGAAATGATGGAAATGTGTGTGCAACCAGTGCATACTGTAGGGGTCCATTAAGTCCTTCAATAAAGTGCTCCTGCTTTCTTTCATCCTCAGCAATCTCATCCGGAGCATATCTTGACAGCTGAATGAATTTATCTCTGTACTCGCTGACAGACATGTTGCCTTGCTTCAATGACAGAAACTCCTTCTTCTTGATCTTCATCAATCCAGCTGGAATGTGATAGTTTCTAAACTGTGTACTGAACTCTGCCCAAGTAATAGTATCAGCAGCATCATGGGCAGCAGTATAAGAATCCCACCAGTCAGCAGCAGGACCTGTCAGACGACCTGAGGCATAAAGAACTTTCTCCCGGTCTGAGCATTGGGCGATGTTGAGCATCTTCTCAATTGACTTCAACCAATCATCTGCATCAAGTGGATCTGGCAAACTGGCGAAGGTCGGTGGCTTATGACTCATAAATTCTCGGTGCTTATCACGAGGTGGAACTGGTGGTGGTGGTGGAGGCAGTGGTACTTGTTGCTGTTGCTGCTATTGTTAAAATTGTTGTTGCAGCTGCTGTTGCGCCCTTCTCTCCTGGCGTATCTCTTCTCTCTCCTGGCGCAACTCTTGGCATATCTCTTCTCTTTCCTAACGCATCTCCTGGCGTTCTTGCTGCATCTAGGCACGCATATCAGCCATAGTGTCCGCCATTTGCTGCATCATCCTCATCTGAGCTGCAATCAGTGGGTCAACTCCGCCTGGTGGAGGATTAGGAGGATTCATCTCTGCTGGCTGTGGCTGAGGTTGTCTATATATCCACCGAGTGTGTCGATTATGAGGCAAATTAATTCCACCACCCCTCCTGGTATTAACCATCTGAGTTAGATACATATGGTAAGAGAGAGTAGTAAACAAGGCAGTAGTTATGAATCATGTTACTTTGGGGGATTCATTAGCTAAGCAGATTAATGTTTTACCTACCATAGCTAATTTATTACCTTATGGTGGTACATGCTAAGATGTCCATATATAATACTTCAATCAATCAAAGAAGCAAATCAGACATTTATCATCAGAACAATCAAACAACATTTTTAAATATAGAAAATAGTTTTGGTTTGGTCTTAGGCCTCCTATCTCTTAAAAATGTCATAGGGTAGGGATTCCAAGGTGTGAAATCCATCTTGTCTCAGAATAGAAAAGATAAGGATGATCAGAGTAGAACAGTAGAAGGTGAGACAGGATCAAGATAAGTGTAGAAAGAACCAGAATGAGATAAGTATAGAATGAATCAGAGTAAGGTAAGTAGGTAAGGGTTTTGTCCATTTCTATCTAGGTTTCGTCCTACGGTCAACATTTGCTCTGATACCACTTCTGTCACACCCGGATTTAGGGGACAAATTCGAGTGCATCTCATATGTGAGCCAAGGAAGAACAACACACATAATAACAGACTGCATAGAGATAAATGTCATAAATATCATAAATGTACTTATTACAAAGCGGAAGTCTTACAAAAATAAATGATAAAATAAAACGAACTAATTATTATTCCCTAGCGCCACAAAGCTGACTGGGAGACGCCACCTAGATCAAGTCGAATGCCTCAGTGTTAGGCGGTTCCTCTTCGACCACCTGCTCTTCTCCTGTGGGGGGGTGTGAGACAGCAAGAGTGAGCTCACATACGTTCATAGCTCAATAAGTCGTGGGGAATAATGTGGCATGAACTCACCAAAGGTGGGAGTTCATGAAGTGTAAGGCTGATCAATGAAGTAAAGGCTGAAGCTGAGCATTGCTTTTATAAGTTGGTCAAAATTTTATTAGCAATTACTAAGTGTAAGTAAATACCAAACCTTAATGACAATAAAGAAAAGTAATAGTAAAATAATCCCAAATGCGATGCAAATTTCAAATTAAATTTAAGTTCCATAAATTAATCATGTGAGGGTCCGAGCCGCTTATGTCCGTGAGCACGGCTAGTATACCAGTTTTACACTCTGCAGAGGTTGCGCATCTTTACCCATAAGTCATGTTACCCATCTGCCAAGAGACGGCCAATCCCATACACCTCTACCGAAGAGGCGAGGCAGGGTAACACTACGAGGCCTTTACAAAGTTCCACTAGCTTCAGAAATCCCACTACAGTTTATAGGAAGCTCCAGTGCAGGAATCCCTCGCCTGACCGCCATCGCAGCAAAATCAACCCAAGGACCTCCCTACACTGACCACTCCCCTACTGCCCTTGCCCCTTTCGGGTAAGGAAGACCTCCACTAGCTCTCCTATTTAATCAGCCAAGGGCGTCCCATTAAACCCTTGTGGTAGCACTGTTTTCCCAGGTGGTCGCTCCATGTTCCCATTAATTTAATGATCTTAACATGAACATTAATAATAAAAAGATAATAAAAGAGTAATCATGAATGTTGTATCTCCATACCCAATCCACATAAAGCAATAGCAGGTACTACCCAAAAATATTTCAGTGGTGAACAAGGTATAAAGATAACCAAAACTGGGGTAACCTAAAGGATCCCATCAAAGATAACCTATGCAGATCATTATAATTAATAAGAACATGACTGGGAAAAAGTAAGTGATCAAGGGCACAACTTGCCTTCAATGAGCTCCTGCTCAGCTACTTCTACTTGCTGAACTTCAGAATCCACAGTGGCTTGCTCGTCTACTCGCATCAACACAATACATACATAGTATAGTATAAATTAATATCACATCAAACATATGAATAAAATATACAGTAAAAATCTACACATTAAAATGAGATCATAGGAACTGGAATCATTAAATTTGGAGTTATAGATTTCAAGTTATAAATTTCCTAAGGTTTAATGTGCTTGAAATAGGATTAAGTGAGAGATTAATTTTCTTACTATTTTCATGTCCAAACAGAGACTCTAGGTGATGGAGAATAAAATTACAAAATTTTAGGAACTAGAATGGAGTAATTTGGAGCTAAAATGAATTTTCTATGCCTTTTACAAGTTTCTAGATTTGTTTTTGTATTAAAAACGAATTTCTAATATTATTTCTCTATATTTAATCCACTCTGGACTAGGCCTTAATTTCTGGATAGGTCAGGGGGCTCTGGCGTAAGATTTCCGAGACACAGAGAATAGTACTCTCTGGATGGCGGGTTCTATTCTTTAAAATCATAAGGTCTCTTTTGTAAAACGTACCCGCGAAGGGGTACAGTGCACTATGGGCCGTCGGATCAAATCCCTACGGTGTCGATTAGATTCTCACTATTCTGAACCGGTACGCGATATCTGCCCTCGGATCCGCGATGCATGGCTCAGATTTAATAACGCAGACAACGATTCGGGCCCATCGATCCTGATCGGACGGTCTAAGGCCTTCCCACCCAATCGACACCCGGAATCTAATCTAAGCCGTCCATCCTGCATCAATGGTCCAGATGCGACCCCCTACTCCCGACGTTAGACAGCGGCGGCGCGCCAGCATCCGCCGCACTGCTACGGCGGAGGAGTCCGGCGAGCCTCCCTACAAAGCGCACACGATGCTCCGATTCACTATGGAAAGGTGCAAAACGATGCGAACGACCAGACGGACGAGGTGAGGAGGTGTTCACCTTGGATTATGGCGGCAGCGGTTCTGGCCACGCGGAGACAAAGATCCGCGGTGGAGCTTGACTACGGCGAGGAATTGCTCGTCATCGGGGGAAGTTTTGCCCAATGCGGTGTGGGCCGAAGCTTCATCGCGCCTAGCAGGTACACAGGTTCCAGCGCAGAGGACCAGTCGCGGTGTTGGTGAGGGCATTCACGACGGTGGACTTCTCACCTCCGTCGCACGCACTAATTCGCACACGTCAGGGTTCTAACGGTTGAGCACGAGTGACGGCTCGTCGTGGTATGCTTTTATCTTCAAGGGCCGGCGGAATCGGAGATGTGGGGAGCTGGCGCGGAGTATAGGGGAGAAGAGCCCACGCAGTGCGCTTGGGCTGTTGGCTTCGCCCACGGTGCGAATTTTGCGCGAGGAAGACGACTGGGTGAAGCGGCCCGCGTGGCAGTGTAAGGGTGAGATGAGCGCGGGCAGAGGCTGACCAAAGCGGTCCACCCGTCGGCACCCCAGCTGGTCATCAAGCCACGCACGCATGGAGAGGGCATGTGAAGTTGGGCCGAAAGGAGCAGAGAAAGGAGTTGGGCTGAAAAGAAAGAGTCAGCCCGAGTAAGGTCTTTTCTTTTTTTTCATATCCCTTCTCTTTTCTTATTTTCAAGTTCAATTTGAATTTCGAATTTGAATTCAAACTTGTGCCTAATTCATTCCCAATTCATATTGTGGAATTTAAATACCAATTTTGGGATTATATTATTTATATTTTTATATTATTTCTCCTCTTATTTTAAAACCCTAATTTTGATTGAGGATTTAATCCAACTTTTAGAATTATTATTTTATTATCATTATCCTTATTATTTTATTTAATGCACAAACATATAAAAACTCCAACAAAATGCACTTTCTTTTATTTTGTATCATTTGTTTTTAATTAAGCACTATTAATTATATGTGTGCTCTTTTTATGATGCAAATAAGACACATAAAATTGAGGAATTCACTCTGTATTCTTTGTATACAAATTTGAGTATTACAAATCATACCCCCTTAAAAATAATCTCGTCCTCGAGATTTAAGAAGATCTAGGGAAAAGATGGGGAAAATCTATGCGAAGCTCTTCTTCTCTTTCCCACGTAGCTTCATCTTCTCCGTGGTGACTCCATTGCACCTTGCACATCTTTATAACTTTATTCCTCGTGACACGGGTTAGTGTATCAAGAATCTTGATGGGTACTCAGCATAAGTTAGATCCTCTTGAACACTAAGGTCCTCCATTGGTAGCTGCTCTTCAGGTACCCTGAGACATTTCTTCAGCTGAGACACATGAAAGACATCATGAACATCCGCCAGATGATCAGGTAACTCCAATTGGTATGCAACCTCTCCCACTCGCTTTAAGATTAAGAAGGGTCCAATAAAGCGAGGGGACAACTTTCCTTTGAATTTAAATTTTCTCATACCCCAGAGTGGTGACACCTTCAAATAGACATAATCACCCTCTTTAAACTCTAGTTGTCTTCTCCTGGTATCAGCATAGCTTTTCTGCCTTGACTATGCAGTTCTCAAATTCTCTTTTATTTGACAGACTTGTTCTTCTGCTTCTTGTATAATCTCAGACCCAAACAACTGCCTTTCACCAGTTTGATCCCAATACAGTGGAGTCCTGCACTTTCTACCATACAAAGCCTCAAACAGTGACATCTTTAAACTGGCCTGGTAGCTATTATTATAAGAGAATTCCGCATAAGGCAAACTCTTATCCCAACTTCCACCATGTTTAAGAGCACAGGCTCTTAACATATCTTCTAGCACTTGGTTGGTCCTCTCAGTCTGCCCATCAGTCTGGGGATGGTAAGCCGAACTAAAATTCAATCTTGTATCCAAGGACTCGTGCAACTTCTTCCAATACCGAGAGGTGAACTGTGATCCCCGGTCTGACACAATCTTCTTTGGCACACCATGTAAGCAGACAATCCGTGCCATGTACAACTCTGCCAACTTGGCTCCTGAATACGTGGTCTTTACTGGAATAAAGTGGGCTACTTTAGTTAGCCTGTCCACAATCACCCATATAGAATCATACCCAGCAGATGTGCGGGTAACCCAACAATGAAATCCATGCCAATCTCTTCCCATTTCCACTCAGGTATCTTCAGTGGATGCAGTAGTCCTGCTGGCCTCTGGTGTTCAACCTTAACTCTTTGACACACATCGCACATAGCCACATGTGCAGCCACATCTCTCTTCAATCCATACCACCAATATTTTTGCTTCAAATCCTAATACATCTTAGTACTCCTAGGGTGGATAGAATAAACTGAATCATGTGCCTCCTTCAATATGGTTTCTAGAAGACTATCGATATCAGGAACACAAATCCAATCCTTGAACCATATCGTACCTTGCTCATCCTCTGTGAACTTTGGGCCTCTACCCTCTATTATCAGATCCTTGATCTCCTGGATTTTGGCATCACCAATCTGACCTTTACGAATTTCTTGCTCCAAGGTAGGTTCCAATTCAATGGTAACTCCTTCTGTATGTGTAACAATCCCCAGGTTGAGCATCTCAAAATCTTTTGCTAATTCATTGGTAGCTGAACAACAATAGCGTAATGAACGTGCTCCTTCCGACTCAAGGCATCTGCAACCAAATTTGCCTTGCCTGGGTGATAGTGAATCTCCAAATCATAATCCTTAATAAGCTCCAACCAACTGCGTTGCCTAAGGTTAAGATCCTTCTGAGTGAATATGTACTTCAAACTCTTATGATCCGTGTATACCTGGCACTTAGTTCCCATAATGTAGTGTCTCCAAATCTTAAGTGCATGTACAATGGCTGCCAGCTCTAAGTCATGAGTGGGGTAGTTCAACTCGTGTTTCCGCAGCTGACGAGACGCATAGGTGATCACATGTCCTTCTTGCATGAACACACATCCTAATCCTTGGCCACATGCATCACAATAAATGTCAAATCCCTTCTGCAGATCTGGCATAATCAACACTGGTGGTGACATCAATCTCTTCTTCAATTGATCAAAGTTGTCTTGGCATTTCTCATCCCACTTGAATTCTCTTCCTTTCTCCAAATGCAAGGTCATAGGCTTGGCAATCTTAGAGAACCCTTCAATAAATCTCCGATAATATCATGCGAGTTCCAAGAAACTCTGAATCTCAGTAACTGTAGTGGGCACTCTCCACTCCATTATCTCCTTCACTTTAGCAGGATCCACTGCTATTCCTCCATTAAAAATAATATGTCCAAGGAATGGCACCTTGTCAATCCAAAACTCGCACTTGCTAAACTTGGCATAAAGTTGATTATCTCGTAGCTTCTGTAGCACCAACCTTAGATGTTCTTCATGATCACTTTCACTCTTAGAATAGATGAGAATATCGTCGATGAACACCACGACGAATCTGTCCAAATACTCCATAAACACCTTATTCATCAAATTCATGAAATAAGCTGGTGCATTGGTTAATCCAAATGACATAACAGTAAACTCATATAATCCATATCGTGTCGAGAAAGCCGTCTTAGGAATATCCGATGGTCTAATCTTCATTTGATGGTATCCCGATCGGAGATCAATCTTCGAGAATACCCTGGCACCTCTCATCTGATCAAACAAATCCTCAATATGGGGTAATGGATACTTGTTCTTCACAGTAACATCATTAAGTGATCTATAATCCACACACATCCTCTGTGATCCATCCTTCTTCTGTACAAATAGTACCGGTGCTCCCCATGGTGAGGAACTCGGACGAATGTACCCCGCTTCCTGTAACTCAGTTAATTGCTTCTTAAGTTCCTTTAATTCTTCTACAGCCATCCTGTATGGTCGTTTAGAAATAGGGGCAGTTCCAGGTAAAAGATCAATGACAAACTCAACTTCCCTATCTGGTGGCATCCCTGGTAACTCCTTTGGAAAGACATCTAGAAAATCTCTAACCACCCGGATGTTGTCACCAACAAACACCTCCGCTATAAAGTATATCGCCCGTTTGGAAGCGGTGGTTACTGCAATTTGAACTTGAAATGTTTCTCCTTTAGGACTAGTGAGCTCTATGGTACCCCTACCACATGCTGTAATGGCCTTTGCCTTCCTTAACCATGACATACCAAGGATCAGATATATACTGCTGGCCTCTAATATTATAGCGGTAGCTCCAAATTCTATTCCCATGATTGTTAATGTCAATTTACGTGTCATTTGATTTGCCTCAATAGGCCCTTTAGGTGTGATTACTATCATTGGTTTTCTCATATTTAGCAGGGGTATCTCATTGGTGTTGGCATATCGAGCAGACATGAATGAATGTGTAGCACCAGAATCAAATAATATGGTTGCAGGAATTGCATTAACGTAAAACATACCAAGTACGATGTCCGCACCATCAGGAGTAGCATCAACGCTGACTTGATTCACCCTGGCTATAGAATATCCCTTGCCATAAGTCTGTTGCTTGTTCTTAGCTGGTGTACCAGAATTTCCCATCAGATAAGCATTAGCATAGTGCCCAATCTGACTGCACTTGAAGCATGTAGGGCCGGTCTTCTGTCCTGTAGACCTCGTCTGGGTGCCAGTGGGAGTAGCCTGACGAGTAGGAGGTGTCAGTGGAGACCCCTGTGGAGCATACTGAGCTGGGCGTGGTCCTCCTGGTCGAGTCGGTGTACCCTGTGGCGAAACGTAGCGGGGACGAACACTGCTGCTACCCTGTCCCTGTGAGATAGCCTTCCTCTTCAAATCACCCAGTTGAACACGCTTGTGTTCAATAGCAAGAGCCTTATCCAGTAGCCTCTGAAATAATGGAAATGTGTGTGCAACCAGTGCATACTGTAGGGGTCCATTAATTCCTTCAATAAAGTGCTCCTGCTTTCTTTCATCCTCAGCAATCTCATCCAGAGCATATCTTGACAGCTAAATGAATTTATCTCTGTACTCGCTGACAGACATGTTGCCTTGCTTCAATGACAGAAACTCCTTCTTCTTGATCTTCATCAATCCAGCTGGAATGTGATAGTTTCTGAACTGTGTACTGAACTTTGCCCAAGTAATAGTATCAGCAGCATCATGGGCAGCAGTATAAGAATCCCACCAGTCAGCAGCAGGACCTGTCAGACGACCTGAGGCATAAAGAACTTTCTCCCGGTCTGAGCATTGGGCGATGTTGAGCATCTTCTCAATTGACTTCAACCAATCATCTGCATCAAGTGGATCTGGCGAACTGGCGAAGGTCGGTGGCTTATGACTCATAAATTCTCGGTGCTTATCACGAGGTGGAACTAGTGGTGGTGGTGGAGGCAGTGGTACTTGTTGCTGTTGCTGCTATTGTTAAAATTGTTGTTGCAGCTGCTGTTGCGCCCTTCTCTCCTGGCGTATCTCTTCTCTCTCCTGGCGCAACTCTTGGCATATCTCTTCTCTTTCCTGACGCATCTCCTGGCGTTCTTGCTGCATCTAGGCACGCATATCAGCCATAGTGTCTGCCATTTACTGCATCATCCTCATCTGAGCTGCAATCAGTGGGTCAACTCCGCCTGGTGGAGGATTAGGAGGATTCATCTCTGCTGGCTGTGGCTGAGGTTGTCTATATATCCACCGAGTGTGTCGATTATGAGGCAAATTAATTCCACCACCCCTCCTGGTATTAACCATCTGAGTTAGATACATATGGTAAGAGAGAGTAGTAAACAAGGCAGTAGTTATGAATCATGTTACTTTGGGGGATTCATTAGCTAAGCAGATTAATGTTTTACCTACCATAGCTAATTTATTACCTTATGGTGGTACATGCTAAGATGTCCATATATAATACTTCAATCAATCAAAGAAGCAAATCAGACATTTATCATCAGAACAATCAAACAACATTTTTAAATATAGAAAATAGTTTTGGTTTGGTCTTAGGCCTCCTATCTCTTAAAAATGTCATAGGGTAGGGATTCCAAGGTGTGAAATCCATCTTGTCTCAGAATAGAAAAGATAAGGATGATCAGAGTAGAACAGTAGAAGGTGAGACAGGATCAAGATAAGTGTAGAAAGAACCAGAATGAGATAAGTATAGAATGAATCAGAGTAAGGTAAGTAGGTAAGGGTTTTGTCCATTTCTATCTAGGTTTCGTCCTACGGTCAACATTTGCTCTGATACCACTTCTGTCACACCCGGATTTAGGGGACAAATTCGAGTGCATCTCATATGTGCGCCAAGGAAGAACAACACACATAATAACAGACTGCATAGAGATAAATGTCATAAATATCATAAATGTACTTATTACAAAGCGGAAGTCTTACAAAAATAAATGATAAAATAAAATGAACTAATTATTATTCCCTAGCGCCACAAAGCTGACTGGGAGACGCCACCTAGATCAAGTCGAATGCCTCAGTGTTAGGCGGTTCCTCTTCGACCACCTGCTCTTCTCCTGTGGGGGGGTGTGAGACAGCAAGAGTGAGCTCACATACGTTCATAGCTCAATAAGTCGTGGGGAATAATGTGGCATGAACTCACCAAATGTGAGAGTTCATGAAGTGTAAGGCTGATCAATGAAGTAAAGGCTGAAGCTGAGCATTGCTTTTATAAGTTGGTCAAAATTTTATTAGCAATTACTAAGTGTAAGTAAATACCAAACCTTAATGACAATAAAGAAAAGTAATAGTAAAATAATCCCAAATGTGATGCAAATTTCAAATTAAATTTAAGTTCCATAAATTAATCATGTGAGGGTCCGAGCCGCTTATGTCCGTGAGCACGACTAGTATACCAGTTTTACACTCTGCAGAGATTGCGCATCTTTACCCATAAGTCATGTTACCCATCTGCCAAGAGACGGCCAATCCCATACACCTCTACCGAAGAGGCGAGGCAGGGTAACACTACGAGGCCTTTACAAAGTTCCACTAGCTTCAGAAATCCCGCTACAGTTTATAGGAAGCTCCAGTGCAGGAATCCCTCGCCTGACCGCCATCGCAGCAAAATCAACCCAAGGACCTCCCTACACTGACCACTCCCCTACTGCCCTTGCCCCTTTCGGGTAAGGAAGACCTCCACTAGCTCTCCTATTTAATCAGCCAAGGGCGTCCCATTAAACCCTTGTGGTAGCACTGTTTTCCCAGGTGGTCGCTCCATGTTCCCATTAATTTAATGATCTTAACATGAACATTAATAATAAAAAGATAATAAAAGAGTAATCATGAATGTTGTATCTCCATACCCAATCCACATAAAGCAATAGCAGGTACTACCCAAAAATATTTCAGTGGTGAACAAGGTATAAAGATAACCAAAACTGGGGTAACCTAAAGGATCCCATCAAAATTAACCTATGCAGATCATTATAATTAATAAGAACATGACTGGGAAAAAGTAAGTGATCAAGGGTACAACTTGCCTTCAATGAGCTCCTGCTCAGCTACTTCTACTTGCTGAACTTCAGAATCCACAGTGGCTTGCTCGTCTACTCGCATCAACACAATACATACATAGTATAGTATAAATTAATATCACATCAAACATATGAATAAAATATACAGTAAAAATCTACACATTAAAATGAGATCATAGGAACTGGAATCATTAAATTTGGAGTTATAGATTTCAAGTTATAAATTTCCTAAGGTTTAATATGCTTGAAATCGGATTAAGTGAGAGATTAATTTTCTTACTATTTTCATATCCAAACAGAGACTCTAGGTGATGGTGAATAAAATTACAAAATTTTAGGAACTAGAATGGAGTAATTTGGAGCTAAAATGAATTTTCTATGCCTTTTACAAGTTTCTAGATTTGTTTTTGTATTAAAAACGAATTTCTAATATTATTTCTCTATTTTTAATCCACTCTGGACTGGGCCTCAATTTCTGGATAGGTCAGGGGGCTCTAGCGTAAGATTTTCCGAGACACAGAGAATAATACTCTCTGTATGGCGGGTTCTATTCTTTAAAATCATAAGGTCTCTTTTATAAAACGTACCCGCGAAGGGGTACGGTGCACTATGGGCCGTCAGATCAAATCCCTACGGTGTCGATTAGATTCTCACTATTCTGAACCGGTACGCGATATCTGCCCTCGGATCCGCGATGCATGGCTCAGATTTAATAACGCAGACAACGATTCGGGCCCCTCGATCTTGATCGGACGGTCTAAGGCCTTCCCACCCAATCGGCACCCGGAATCTAATCTAAGCAGTCCATCCTGCATCAATGGTCCAGATGCGACCCCCTACCCCTGACGTTAGACAGCGGCGGCGCGCCAGCATCCACCGGACTACTACGGCGGAGGAGTCCGGCGAGCCTCCCTACAAAGCACACACGATGCTCCGATTCACTATGGAAAGGTGCAAAACGATGCGAACGACCAGACGGACGAGGTGAGGAGGTGTTCACCTTGGATTATGGCGGCAGCGGTTCTGGCCACGCGGAGACAAAGATCTGCGGTGGAGCTTGACTACGGCGAGGAATTGCTCGTCACCGGGGGAAGTTTTGCCCAATGCGGTGTGGGCCGAAGCTTCATCGCGCCTAGCAGGTACACAGGTTCCAGCGCAGAGGATAGTCGCGGTGTTGGTGAGGGCATTCACGGCGGTGGACTTCTCACCTCCGCCGCACGCACTAATTCGCACACGTCAGGGTTCTAACGGTTGAGCACGAGTGACGACTCAGCGTGGTATGCTTTTATCTTCAAGGGCCGGCGGAATCGAAGATGTGGGGAGCTGACGCGGAGTATAGGGGAGAAGAGCCCACGCGGTGCGCTTGGGTCGTTGGCTTCGCCCACGGTGCGAATTTTGCGCGAGGAAGACGACTGGGTGAAGCGGCCCGCGTGGCAGTGTAAGGGTGAGATGAGCGCGGGCAGATGCTAACCAAAGCGGTCCACCCGTCGGCACCCCAGCTGGTCATCAGGCCACGCACACACGGAGAGGGCATGTGAAGTTGGGCCGAAAGGAGCAGGGAAAGGAGTTGGGCTGAAAAGAAAGAGTCAGCCCGAGTAAGGTCTTTTCTTTTTTTTTCTTTTTTTCATATCCCTTCTCTTTTCTTATTTTCAAGTTCAATTTGAATATCGAATTTGAATTCAAACTTGTGCCTAATTCATTCCCAATTCATATTGTGGAATTTAAATACCAATTTTGGGATTATATTATTTATATTTTTATATTATTTCTCCTCTTATTTTAAAACCCTAATTTTGATTGAGGATTTAATCCAACTTTTAGAATTATTATTTTATTATCATTATCCTTATTATTTTATTTAATGCACAAACATATAAAAACTCCAACAAAATGCACTTTCTTTTATTTTGTATCATTTGTTTTTAATTAAACACTATTAATTATATGTGTGCTCTTTTTTATGATGCAAATAAGGCACATAAAATTGAGGAATTCACTCTGTATTCTTTGTATACAAATTTGAGTATTACACGGAGGTCTTGCAGAGGTTCGATGTCCAGGTCCACCAGTTGACACCTAACGCCATGGTTGCCCTGGCGAAGTATGTCTGGGCGGTGACTTCGTACGGCGGTCAGCCGTCCGTAGAGGTCTTCGCCAAGAACTATTGTTTGTACTGGCAAAAGAGGGAAATTGGAAATAAGATTGCACAATTTAGATCGTGCACCTTCACGCCGAGGACCGGAAAGACTTCAGCGGAAGTCATGGAAATAGTTCCTTGCGCTCAGAATAAGTGGGGCAACTGGTGGGACTATTGGTTTTATGTTTCGGGAGGGGAAGTCGAAGACCTCCCAGGGCTCCCTGCGGTCATCATGTGCTCCCACTATTACGTGGCATTCCTACCGTTTGAGGTGGCGGAGGACGATGAGGACGAAGGGGCCCTCCGGTGTGCTGCCCGCATGAGTAGCGGGCGTGATTTGGTTGAGGAATTCATCGGTTATGGAGTATGGCCCTTGGCACATGGCTGGGTGCTTGGCAAAGTGTGCCCATGCCAGATGCCTACCTTGGGCGAGCAGTTGGTGCGAAGTCCTACCTTCGCTTTGGATTTGCGCGGCTGGAACCCAGCCACGTTCGTGCGTGTAGTAGAGGATGGAGCAGTGAGGATTGTGGGGTGATATGTGTCGAGGACGGAGGCTTTGCGGAGTTGGGATATTCGTGGTTCGAATGTTCGTTTGAACCGTGTCTTCGAGTTAAATCGTGTGCCATATGGCGGTTACCCTAGAGACGACGCTGCTACTACTGTCGACCGCCGGGGAAAAAAGCCAGTGGCTGCGGCTGAGGAAGGCCCTTCACGGGGAGCTGTGCCGGCCATTAAAAAGAGAAAACTAGGTACTGCAGCTGAGGGGTTGGGGGTCTCCAACCGTTTTGCTGTGGATTTAATGGGAACTTGTGCGGCCCTTGGGGGAAGGATGTCTTCGCCCAAGCTCTGGGAATCTTCGGCGCGAATCCTGGAGGTTACCGGGGGTCGATGGCCGAGGAACGTTCCGATCCCCCGAGCGGCCGACGAGGACATGTTTACGTCTCGTTTGGCCCGTGAGATGAAGATTTTTCCTTATGGACGGAATATTGCTGCTGTTGTATTGCCAGTGATGGACAAGGATCGCCAAGATGGGATGCGGAAGCGCCGGGCGTTCACTAGGGTCAAGGACCCTAGTCACGAGGTCAAGAGGGCGCGAGGAAGCGCAAAGTCCGCCGCCCCCGGCAGCGGCAAACCACCGTCGGCTGCGAAGCCAGACGTCTCCAGGCCCAGCAAATCTTCATCGGGTGTGAGGGCTGTCGCTTCCGGCTCGAGCAAGCCGCCTTCGGCTGAGCCCACGAAGGAGCGAGGGCCACCGTCTCCGCTGGGCACCACCGAGGCTGTGGTGGGTGGGGCTGACCTCGCCATGGACATCTGCGTGGATGACTACCGCGTGGGTGGTGTCATGATGTTTGATGCCCACACAGGCCGGGGACTTGTTGGTGAGTGTTTATTTATTGTTATTACTCTTTTGTTTCTTTTTTTTATTTTTTCACACAGGGACTGGGTCTTAAACAAGATTGTGGTACAGGGTCGTATGCTGGGCAACTGGCTGTTGTCCCGGCTCCGGTGGTGGCGGGGCCAGCTGCGGCAGCGACCGAGGCGAAGGGTGCTTCACAGGACCCATGGTCCAAGTTTTGTGCCAGCGGCGAGATTACGTCGGCCGTCGCCGTTAAAGACGTGGCGGGTTCTGTTTCCCAGCAGCTGAAGCATGCGACGTAGCAGTTGAAGCATGTAAGTCGTTTTGGACTTCGTCGGTTTGTTTTGTTTATGTGGTTGCGAATTTGATGGACCTTTCATGGCAGGCGGCTGCTTTCGCCGATCATGTTGCGTCGGGCGCCCTGACCTCGGAGTTCGCTGTCGAGAGGCAACGACTCGAGGGCAGGATTGAGCGTCTCTGGGCGCAGCATACGGAAGCGGTGCAGGACAAGTCAGCTGCGGAAAACAAGAGCCGCAGGCTGATGGCAAAGCTGGCGGCTGCGGAGGCCGAGAAGGAGGACCTCAGCCGTCAGTTGGCGGCGGAGAGGAAAGATGCAAACAGAGCCTGCGCTGAGGCGCAGGCTACACAAACCGAGGCCAAACTTGCGCGAGCGGAGACCAGTCTCGCTCGCCAACGCGTCAAGGAGGTGGAAACGAGCTACAGCAGCCTGCACGACCGCCTAGACAAAGCAGAGGCCTCTACTCGCGCAGAGGTCGACCGGGCGCATGCACAGCTCGTGGACGCGTACCGGGAGCTTGGTGTGTGGACCGCTCCCTTTGATGCGTCTGGTAAGGGGTGGGCCTCCACTTCCTTGGATGGCTGCAGGAGGAGTTGGAGGTGCTCCCCATGATTGTGACAGGCCTCATGTCCTTCGCCTCACTCATCACCTGCGAAGGGGCCGTGAATGCCCTGTCCCGCTAGGGATGCGGGCACTTCGAAGTCTTCGACCGATCAGACGAGGACTTCGAGCGCGGAATCTTCCAGGTTGAGGACCCAGTGCTGAAGCGGTCGGCCGAGGCACTTTATGATAGGATGTGGGGCCCTCACGGTCGTGAGACTGTCCGGGAGAGGTCCGACCGGGCGATGGAGCAGGTATGGAGTATATGTGTATATTTGTGATTGTATATATGGGTGTATGTGTACATTTGTGTGGTTTTTGTTGAATGAGTATGTCGTTTCTGTAGATGGCGCATGAGGAGGAGGTCGAAGACCTCGGGGACCTAGAAGGCACGCTGCCCGAGGCGTCAGGTGTGAAGGAGGGGAATAGGGGGGAGCTGGTGCCGCCGTCGGATGTTGGAGAGGGCCCCTTGGTGACCCCCGCGCTGACCTGTGCTGGCGAGGACCCCGTGCCGGCTGCTGCGCCGACTGGTGGGGACACTTCGGTGGTGGTGGGCAAACCAGCTACCGAAGACACTGCGGTGTCGGTCGGCCCTTCGTAGGTGGCGGGATAGGGGCTAGAGCTATGGGGTGTAAGATTTTGTTTTTGTGATACTGAAACTCGGTTGCTGCGCAGGTTTCGACGTATGGGCCTGCGCAAGCAACCGCTGCTGACGATACTAATTTTGTGGCGGTCGCAACCGTAGTGCCTGCCAATGATAATTTATCTAGTTTCTGGATCTGGGTGTTTTTTGTCTGATGGTGAGTCTGGGAGTCCGTTTTCCTGGACCGAAGAGTCTTCGGATGAAGACTTGGATTATTTTGCTGCGTTAGATGTGGCCGCGGCAGAGTCCTCACCGCGGGTGGAGGTTGGCAAGGTGGCTGATCTTCCTAGTGCGAGGACCAAGTGCCGGCGACGAAGGGTGGTTCGAAGCATAGCGTGGGCGAGGTTTCGCGGAGTGGTAGGCGCCGTCGGATGGGGATGGAGCGGGACTGTCTTCGAGTAGACCGTATTGGTAAACGAGAACTATTGTCTTTGCCGATTGGGACGAGCATTGGTGAGGGGGATCTGCGGAACCTTTTTGAGGATAAGGAATTGAAAATAATGTTGTTCAATTATAAGGAGGCGGGCATCATCCTGAAGGTTTAGTCGATGTAGAATGTGGTACCCTCGCTGAGTGTATGTAACTGCAACTTGTATTGTAATGTGGCATGTTGGCCGTTTTCATGTACTTGTGCTAATCCGGCTACACCCTTAGGCGACTTTTGCACGGAGTGTCGATTGACGTATTTATCACGCTTATCCGGCTACACCCTTGGGCGACTTTTGCGCGAAGTGTCTTTTTAGTAAAAGACTTCGATTGACGCACTTATTGTGCTTGTCCGGATGCACCCTTGGGCGACTTTTGCACGGAGTGTCTTTTTAGTAAAAGACTTCGATTGACGCACTTATTGTGCTTATCCGGCTACACCCTTAGGCGACTTTTGCATGGAGTGTTTTTTTAGTAAAAGACTTCGATTGACGCACTTATTGTGCTATTCCGGTTGCACCCTTAGGCGACTTTTGCATGGAGTGTCTTTTTAGTAAAAGACTTCGATTGACGCACTTGTTGTGCTATTTCGGCTGCACCCTTGGGCGACTTTTGCGCGGAGTGTCGCACGCGAGGGTAGTCTACGCTACCTGTCACGGTGACTTCGAATTGGTCGAATGCCGAAGACCATCGAAGCGGTCTTTTTCGACGTTCCATCTGAGTTTTTGTTTTTGCGGGGGCTTTTGCTATTGTATTACATGGCTCCGCCTCGTTAAAAACCTCACCCCCCGGGAGGAAAAGAGTGCGGGCCGAAATAACATTGTTTGCTGAATTACAAGGGCGCGTGGGCCCTGATGTTTAAACAAAAAATTTCCAGAGATTGTCGATGTTCCAGGAGTGCTCTAAGTCTTCGCCGGAAGGCGTTACTAGCCTGTATGCGCTGGGGGATGCCTTCAACTTGACGATGAATGGACCCTCCCATTTCGGCTCTAGCTTGCCCCGTGATTCTGTCCGGGTGGTCCGAACGAGTACGAGGTCTCCTTTGTTGAACTCTCTTGGGACAACCGCATTGTCGCGCCAGGCCTTGGTTTGAGCCTGATATTTGTTAAGGGCCTGTAGGGCGAGGACGCAGTCTCCGTCGACGAGATCTTTGGACGTTGTTTCATCAACATCGAGAACTGCTGATGTGCTTGTCCAGGGCGACCCATGCTTTATCTCTTGTGACGTCATGGCCTCGGATTCATACAATAGACGAAATGGTGTGAATCCGGTTGCCCGGCATTCTGTCGTGTTTAGGACCTAGACCACCTCAGGTAGTTGGTCGGCCCATTTGCCCTTTTTGTCGTCGAGAAGTCTTTTCTTGATGGTAGTGAAAATCTTGTCGTTGGCACGCTCGACGACGCCGTTGGATTGCGGGTGGTACACTGATGCGAAGACAGGCTTAGTGCCGATGGAGAAATAGAAATCCCTAAAGTCTTGGTTGTCAAACTGATTGTCGTTGTCGATTGTGAGTTCGGACGGGACTCTGAATCGGCAGACAATGTTTTGCTAGAAGAACTTTTGGGTGGTCTTCGACGTTATTGTGGATACTGCTCTGGCCTCGATCCACTTGGTGAAGTACTCGACAGCAACGAAGGTGAATTTGAGGTTCCCTTGAGCTGTAGGCAGCGGTCCGACAATATCCAACCCCCAGCGTTGAAGTGGCCATGTGTGGGTGATTAGCTTGGTGAATTGCGAAGGTTGCTTGACCGAGGGGAAAACTTTTGGCATGCTTCGCAAGACCTCGTGACTCGATTCGCAGTACAGATTATTGCGAGCCAGTAAAATCCTTGACGGTCCTGAGTGGGAGCCGCAAGTTCCATTGTGGACTTCGCGAAGGATTTGAATGCCTTCGGTTTCGGTCACGCACTTTAGCATGGGCTGACTGATTCCCTTCTTGTATAGCTGGCCCCCGACTAGTGCGAAGTCCCGGCTTCGGTGCTTGAGGCGTTTGGCCTCATTGATATCACTTGGGTGGTAATGTCCTTGCAGATACAAAGTTATTAGGGCCCACCAATCTTCAGTCACGATGAGGTTGACAATGCGATGGCCTTCGGCGTCATTAGTTATTTGTAAGCCTTCTGGGTTGCGGACAGCTGGTGTGCCGATGATGTGGTAGAACACGTCGGAGGGCAAGGCCTCGCCTTTGGCCGCTGCCTTAGCCAGCACGTCGGCCTCTTCGTTCTTGGCGCAGTCCACATGCTGTAGGGTGAAGCCCTTGAATTGTTTCTCAAGATTGCAGACAGCTGTGAGATATTACATGAACGTGGGGTCTTTTGCTGAGTATTCTTTTTCGACCTGGCCGGCAACTACTTTGGAATCTGTCCTGACTATGCATGTGGTGACACCGAGTGCTCGCAGTTTGCGGAGGCCCAGGATGACGGCTTTCATATTCTACTATATTATTGGTGCATCTGTTGGACTTCAAGGCGAAGCTAAGGCGTGCTGCGTATCTGTACTTGACGCCTGTGGGTGACGTTATAATTGCCGCTGCGCCTGCCCCTGCATGGCACCATGCGGCGTCGCAGTGGATGGTCCATACCTTCTCTAGAGACTCTTCTTGCTGCCATGTTGGCCCTGTCCAGTCAACGATGAAGTCTGCCAGGACCTGCGACTTGATCGCTGTCCTGGGTTCGAAGGTGATGTGGTACCCGGAGAATTCAGCTACCCATTTGGTGATTCGGACGGGCGCCTCTGGGTTTCTGAACAGTTCTCCTAGACCCCTGTTCGAGGTGACCCGCACCTTGAATGCCTCAAAGTAGTGGTGCAGCTTGCGCGATGCCATGACAACTACGTATGAAATTTGTTCTAGTTCAGTCATGTTGCACTTGGAGGCCATGAGGACTTCGGAGACGTAGTAGACTGGATATTGTTGGGTTGTGCCCTCTCTATCTTGCTCTTGGACTAGCGCTGCGCTGACTGCACATGGCGAGGCTGCAATGTAGAGTAGCAGAGGCAGCGAGGGGTCGAGGCTGCCAAGAGTTGCCAAGTCTGACAGGTGTTGCTTGAGTGACTCGAAGGCTGTCGCCTGCTCTGGTCCCCATGCGAAGTCTTTTGCGCCGCGTAGTGTCTTGAGAAAGGGTAGACTTCGCTCTGCGGACTTGGAAATGAATCTGTTCAAGGCGGCCAATCTTCCTGTTAGTCGCTGGACATCCCTGGCTGACTGTGGGGGTGTGATGTTGATGATTGCTTGAATCTTGGTTGGGTTGGCCTTGATCCCATGGTGTGACACTAGGTTGCCAAGTATTTTTCCCTGGTGAACTCCGAAGACACACTTGTAGGGGTTGAGGCGAAGTAGTGCGTCCTGCATATTAGCGAACGTCTCTGCGAGGCCGGCCAGGTGATCTTCTTTATTTTTGCTCGCGACAACGATGTCGCCCATGTATGTGAAAATGTTGCGGCCCACTTGGCTTTCGAGCACCGTCTTGGTGAGGCGAGAGAAGGTTGACCCAGCGTTCTTGAGTCCCTCTGGCATCCTGATAAAGCAGTACGTGCCGAAGGGTGTGATGAAGCTGGTGCTGGCCTTATCTTCCTCTTTCATGTGTATCTGGTGGTAACCGGAGAAGTAGTCGAGAAGGGACATGACTTCGCATCCGGCTGCGCTATCGACTATTTTGTCAATCCGAGGCAGCAGGAAGTTGTCCTTGGGACAGGCCTTATTGAGGCTGGTGAAGTCGATGCACATGCACCACTTGCCGCTTTTCTTTTGTACCATGACCACATTGGCGAGCCATGTAGGGTAGGCGATTGGTTCGATGAAGTTCGCTTCCAACAGGCGGTGCACCTCGGCTTTGGCGGCTTCTGACTTTTCATCGGACATTTTGCGCAGTCGCTGCTTTTTTGGGCGCACCGAAGGGTCGATGCCTAAACCATACTCAATGATGGTGTGGCTGACTCTGACCAGGTCTAGGGCGGACCAAGCGAAGACATCCTTGTTTCGGGAGAGACAGGAGATGAGTTTCTCCTCGTCTCGTGAGGTCAGGTCTTCGCTTATCACGACCGTTTGCTTGGGCGTCGCCGCGTCGAGGGGTATCGCCTTCATTCCATCTTTGCTCTGTAGTTGCACCTTTACTTTTTCGTCGGCAACTGGGTGGGTACCTTCGATGACTTCGCGTTGTGTTGTGAGGCAGTGTACATTCCGTTGGCCTAGAGCGAAGTCTCTCTCAATATTGCGCGTAGTCTGCTGGTTACCATAAACTGTTATCACGCCTTGCGGACCTGGAATTTTCATGCATAGGTAAAGTCCGTGAATGGCCGCTTCAAATTTATTGATGGAGCCCCGGCCCATTATAGCGTTGTACGGGTAAACCATGTCGACGATGTCGAAGGTGACCTGCTCACTCCGCGCATTGGGTGCTACGCCGAATGATAGGGGTAATTCTATCTTGCCGACGGGGAAGGTGCCCTTGCCGTCGAAGCCATATAGGGAGTTGTCCGAAGGCTTGAGTAAGCTGTGGCTGATGCCCATGCGGTCAAAGGCGTGCAGGAAGATGATGTCCGCTTGGCTGCCATTGTTAACCAGGACTTTATGTAGGTCCTAGCCTGCTACGCTGCAGTTGATCATCATGGCGTCGACGTGAGGTGCGCTACGCAGATCAACATCTCTGGTGTCAAAGGTTAGTGGCACATGTGACCACCTCGTTTGTACCACTGGACCGGTGAGAGCGACGTGGTTAACACTCCGGTAATGATCCCTCTTCTGTTGCTTCGTTTCGAAGTCGACGCTGGACCCTCCGGTGATCATGTGGATGACTCTAGGATACGGCTGCTCGGTGAAGTCTTCTTGCTTTGGTGCTTGGGGGTGATTTTGGTGGTGTGGGTTCGGGTGATGCAGAGGTGGAGGCGGGGGTGGAACAACTTGTACTTCCTGATGGTGCTGATATGCGTGGTTGGGTGGATGCTGGACGTGGCCGTTGTTGTATGGTTGTTGTTGGTGGTGGTGGTATGTGTGCGCGACGACTCGCTGGTTGTTGGCTGGCTATGCTCGAGACATCCTGTCCCTGGTGGCCTTTATTTCCAGGTAATCTCTTATTTGGTGCGCGCAATCCTCGCCGTGAAACAGGCAGTAAAATCTGCGTGGTTGCTGCGCCCGTCCCCAGCCCCGCCCTCTCGTGCCATTACTGCGGCCCTAGGGGGATATTCCTGATGGTAGACGGCTTCGCCTGTGGGGTGCTAGTTGGCTATGTTGTGCACCTCCTGCTGACTGCGGTTGTCCCGTCCGAAGTCTGGCTGCGAAGGCCTGGTCCAGGTTCTGCTGGACTACGGAGGGTCCTTAGGCTTTCTCTGAGATTCGACCTTTCGCTGATGTAGCTCTTCAGATCTGGCGTACTTCTCGAATAGCTGATATAACTCTTGGAGGTTTTTGGGTGGGTCCCTGATGTAGTGACTGTATAGGACGCCAGGCCGAAGGCCGCTGATAGCGTAATGGATCGTGAGGTGGTCATCGACCGATGGCAGTTGTGACTTGAGAGTGAGGAACTTTCGGTAGTACTCCTGAAGGGTCTCCTTCTCTTGCTGCTTGCAGAGTGATAGCTCAGCCAATGCGTCAGTATCGGGTCGGTACCCTTGGAAGTTGAGCAGGAACTTGTCCCGGAGTCCTTTCCAGGAGTCGTTGGACAGTGGCGGCAACCTAGTGTACCAGGTGAGGGCCGGACCCATTGTGGCGTTATCCCCTCTGGACGATGCGACGGCGACTTGGTAGCTCATTATGTATTGTGCTGGGTCAGTGCTGCCGTTGTACTTGGGATAAGTCCCTGCCCTGAAGTTGGTGGGCCAAGGTGACGCTTGAAGTTACGGAGCCAGGGGCTTCGCTCATCCAGGTTGTTGATCCCTTGGAAAGCGGTGACGTGCGGGATGAAGGGCCCGCGCTGAGGTATGAAGAGGTCTCCGGCTGGGACGCGCTGTTGGAGGGGCGGTCCGTGCTGCAGGTCATGCTGGCCTTCGCTCTGCATGAGCGCGATTTCTTGCTCGAGCTCCCGAGCTCTCTGTTCTTCGTCTCGTATTATCTGGCGCACCTTGGCCTGTGCGGTGACACATTGGCGCTTGGCCTCGAGGATGTCTTTCTGTTTTTGGAGGTTGTGGTTTTTGATCCGTAGGACCCGCAGCTGTAGCTGTTCCTCGGTTGATATGCCGATGACTTTGCCGTCTTCTATTGCGTCTTCGCCCTCTGGTGGAGCGAAGCCTGGAGGTGGTGCTTGCGGTAGTCCTCCGGAGCTGCAAGTGCGTAGGGTGCCTTCGGGGGTGGGGTGCTCCTGACGCTGTCTTTTGCTGACAGCTTCGTCTTCGGAGGCTTCTTGGTGGGTGTTGTCCGCGAGGGCCTTGCCTTTTTCTCAGCTAGCAGCGCTGCCTTCACTGCTTCGTCGATGGATTGGGCTACCTTCCAACTAGCTCGCTTGGGTGCCATCGCGGGTTGGTTGTTCGTAGCACGAACGGTGGGCGCCAAATGTTGGTACTCGCCTTCCTGGACAAGTGGATCCAACTGGAGAGTGGAGAGAGTGCTTGCAAAGTTCAACGGGGAATGACAATAGCTCGATTAATCTGACCTCTCAAGGGCACTGTACGGGGGGTATTTATAGGTACCTGAGTGTCCACTGTTGAAAGTCGCCTAGAGGGGGGGTGAATAGGCAAAACCTGAAATTTAAAACTTTATCCCCCAACTAGATCCCTGGATTAGTGGTTAGAACAAGATGCACAAATATTGGAATATAGAAGCTAAGTTCTTGCTTGTAAAGAGTATTGCTTTCAAATAGTGCGGGAGTGATAAATCAATACAACTAATAAGTTATAGAATAACAAAGCAAGAAGCCTTAGATGAGAAGAGCACTAGGTCAAGTTCTTTCTTGCAACGTGTTGCTTCACTAAATGGGAATTTAACTTGAAGCAACACCAAATGATATTAGCAAATAATGGTGCAAGAAAACTTAGAGCAAGGGAAAAACAAACAAATCACAAGCAATAAACAAAATGGACACGGGTGATTTGTTTTACCGAGGTTCGGCCCTCGAAGGCCTAGTCCCTGTTGAGGAGTCCACTTAAGGACAGGTCTTTTTCAACCCTTTCCCTCTCTCCCCTGATCACACAAGGATCAGTGAGCTCTTCTTCTTCTTCTCAAGGATCACTCTCGATCCCACAAGGACCACCACACTCTTTGGTGTCTCTTGCTAGCTTTTACAAGCCTCCAAAACTTTGGAGGAAGTTTGATGGGAGTCAATACTCCACGCACAAATGAACACAAAGATGTAGCACACTCTATCTCTCAATGAATCTCACAAGGCGCTAGGGCTAAACTCAATTGAGTAGCTCTCAATTGCTTGCTCTCTCTTTTGTGGCACTTGTGTTGGTTGTAGTGGACTAAATCTTGTGTATAGGATGGATCAATGAATATATGTGGTTGGGAGGGCTTGAGTATGTCAACTAGATGACTTGGAATGTTGCTTGAGCTCCCACACCTTGAAGTGGCCGGTTGGGGTGGTATTTATAGCCACCAACCAAAATCTAGCCGTTGGTGAAGGTTGTCTGTCGCATGGTGCACCGGACAGTCCGGTGCACACCGGACATGTCCGGTGCCACAGCCACGTCACCCGACCGTTAGGGATTCGACCGTTGGAGCTCTGTTGCTGGGCCCACCTGGATGACCGGTGACGCACCGGACATGCACTGTAGAGTGTCCGGTGCACCAGCATGGGCGTGCCTGACTCCTGCGCGCTCTGGCGCGCATTCAATGCGCCTGCAGGTAGCCATTGGCGCCGAAGTAGCCGTTGCCCCGCAGTTACACCGGATAGTCTGGTGTACACCGGACATGTCCGGTGAATTATAGCGGAGCAGCCGATGCGAATTCCCGAAGGTGGCGAGTTCAGAGCCGCGACCTCTTGGAGCACCGGACACTGTCCGGTGTACACCGGACAGTCCGGTGAATTATAGCGGAGCGACTCTGCGTTTTCCCGAAGGCGAGGAGTTCAGTGCGTGGAGAATCCTGGTGCACCGGACATGTCCGGTGGCACACCGGACAGTCCGGTGCGCCAGACCAGGGCAGCCTTCGGTTGTCCCTTTGCTCCTTTGTTTGAACCCTTTTCTTTTGATCTTTTCATTGGCTTATTGTGAACCTTTGGCACCTGTAGAACTTATAAACTAGGGCAAACTAGTTAGTCCAATTATTTGTGTTGGGCAATTCAACCACCAAAATTAGTTTAGGAAATAGGTGTAAGCCTAATTCCCTTTCAATCTCCCCCTTTTTGGTGATTGATGCCAACACAAACCAAAGCAAGTATAGAGGTGCATAATTGAACTAGTTTGCAGAATGTAAGTGCAAAGGTTACCTAGAATTTGAGCCAATAAATATCACTTACTAGATAAGCATGAATTGTTTCTTTATTTTTAACATTTTGGACCACGCTTGCACCACATGTTTTGTTTTTGCAAATTCTTTTTGTAAATCCTTTTCAAAGTTCTTTTGCAAAATAGTCAAAGGTAAATGAGTAAAATTTTGCGAAGCATTTTCAAGTTTGAAATTTTCTCCCCTTGTTTCAAATGCTTTTCCTTTGACTAAACAAAACTCCCCCTCAAATAAATTCTCCTCTTAGTGTTCAAGAGGGTTTTAAGATATCAATTTTGAAAGTACTATTTTCTCCTCCTTTAGAACACAAAGAGATACCAATTTGAAATTTACCAATTGAAAATCACCAATTTTTTTAAAATTAGGGTGGTGGTGCGGTCCTTTTGCTTTGGGCTCATACTTTCTCCCCCTTTGGCATGAATCGCCAAAAACGGATACTTTGAGTGAGATATAAGCCCTTTTCTTTCTCTCCCCCTTTGGCAAATAATTGAAATAGAGATATGAGTGAAGATTATACCAAAGTGAAGAACTATGCGGAATACCGGCAAAGAGTGGATAATACCGATGGAGTTGAGTGGAAGCATCGTCTTTGCCGAATACTCCATTTCCCTTTCAATCCTATGACTAAGCATGAGAATATACTTGAAAACACATTAGTCATAGACATAAAAGAGATATGATCAAAAGGATATGTCAAATTAAGCATGATCATAATTCTATATAACATAGATTGCTCCCCCTAAATATGTGCATGGAGAGGAACATATATTTTGGCCTTAAATGCCAATTGCACATAATTAGGTTAATGAGAACATATCTATATTATACGGAATGTGAAGTGCATTGTGTCATAGTATAAGTGTGATGCTCATGACAGTTTATGCACTAATGAAAGCATGTTGTAAACATTTTAAGCATTTTCCCTTAAGGATTTCAAAGAGGCTTAAGGACCATCCACCTTTCGAATAAAGGCAGCTTATCCTCGTTACAAGGTTAAGCTTTAAGCTCTTTGACAATTAAATCACTTCATCTAGTTTCAACAAAGATGCATTAAAGCATGAATGAATTTTTGAGAAGTTAAACTAGATATGAAGCAGGGATATGCATGGACATGCTTTCTCTTCCTTTTAAACAAGATATGTAAAGAGAGTATAGAAAAGGAAGATTTAGGTACAAGTTTAAATGAAAGGAGATAGTTTTACCTTTTTGTACCTTTACATAGGGACGCTCTCTTCATTGTGCTTTGTCCTTAGTCTTAGATGCTTAAGACCTATTCTTAATGACAATGTATGGAAATATTTTGCACAAGAGAGAGTTCTACAACTAGTGATCCTTTTAAGTTATTGTTAGCATATATCAAATGGATCACAAGTTGCATAAATGTATCATGAATTCTCCTTTTAACTTAGTGCACAATTGAAAGTATATGCGACACTAAGAAGTATGATTGTTAATAGAAGTCATTCTATGATCAAACAAATAACAGATGTGATCAAGAGAATAACATACACAATAAATTATCAATTAAGCTTAGAGTAGGAGAATCCAGCAAATATGCTACTTTAGAGTGAAAGACAAGAATTTTTTAAAAAAATAGTAGCATACTTCATGAGAAACTCATTCTCATGCAAGAGACTGTATGAAAATACTTAAGATAAAGCAATAGTCTCAATATAATCAAGATATAAGAATGAGGCTCCCCCTAACGATATGCATCAAGTATTTGAATGAATTAGATGGATGCATTTACAAATAGAGAGAAGCATTATACATCTTGATCAAAGCTCATTAAATTTGCAATAAATAACTTGAGCCTAGTATTCTCATTATGAAAGGATTTAGAATACTCACAACCACACCATTGATTGTTTCGTAGAAGTAGGTGGTGTTGTTCTTGATGTTCTCCTCTTTCATTTGAGAGTCCTCCCTTTGCAGTGGCTTCTTTTTCCTTTCAAACTTGTTGAAAATACTCAAGAAGGAGGTTAGTAACACAAGGGAGTATATAATGAAGGATGATTTCTTTTAGATAGGAAATAAGCACAATTCATCATCCATAAGTCACACAGACATGAAGTAAAATCCTTAACATTAGTGCACTTTTACTTAAAAAGAGGAACATGCACTATTTAACAATTTGATCAATCATAGGAATTTACTTCTTCATATTGAACTTTAATAATTATTACATAAAACAAGTCAATATGAGAACATTTATTTCAAAGGTATGAATAGATTCTAATGGATAAGTGCATTAATGAGAATGAGATTGAATGCACAACTTAGCCAATTTAAATTTAATAAAGAATCTATTTCTTCACAAAGACATAATTTAGAGTAAACAGTCATTGATGGGAATTATATTAATGAGATGAGTTCCCATACCTTTGCTTTTTACCTTTCTTCCTTTAGGTGAAGAGCAACCCATGAGGCTTGTGCACTTTCTTTTGTAGATTTTCAAAAGTAAGTTCAAGAGATGCTTTGTTAGTAACACAGGCACCAGTTTCCATTTTTGTAATCATTTTGGTAAGGAATGAAAAGCTAGATTACTAAAACGTGGAAACTTCATAGCATGAACTAGATTATCCTAGATGATGTTATGCTCAATTTTAATTCTTAAAACAAGCATAAATGATCTCTTAAGATTATAGGAATAGATCTAATTCATGATATGGAAAGCGATAAATGTGAAAGAATCGAATCCAATTTAAGCAAGTAGAAATACATCATAAATTATTGGATTGATTTTTCTTTTTATGTTAGATTACACATTTCCAAAGAGAAACTTATTCTCTACAAGTGAGACTATTTGGGTTACTTAGATAAATTCATTAGACTCATTATACTAGTTATGGAGAGAGTTTTTCCTTTTAAAAAGTGTCCTAAGGATTTGAATTCCTTACATGACACCTC
Source organism: Zea luxurians (assembly GCA_029449295.1). Classification (NCBI taxonomy): domain Eukaryota; kingdom Viridiplantae; phylum Streptophyta; class Magnoliopsida; order Poales; family Poaceae; genus Zea; species Zea luxurians. The sequence goes on from JAOPSE010000002.1 coordinate 172,936,778, forward strand.
ATCCTTTTAAGAATATGAAATATCTCTCTATATCTAGAATCATGGCAATAATAAAACAACTTAGTGAAAAACATGCCATGAGATACTTGCAATATTTTAAAGCATGTAGATTGCCATAGGATTGAAATTGATGAATGTGCAATCTACCATATGAGAGGAAATTCTTCAAAGAATGATAATATCAAATTAAAGACATTTGAAGGCTTCAATTTTTCTATGTGACTACACAAGACACATAAGAAATGATATTCTAAAATACTTGCACTTAAAAGATAAGTGTTACCATCCTTTGGCTTTCCTCCATGTTGTAGGCCTTGATTTTTGCACATGATATCTCTTCACTTCCTACAACATATAATATCCTCCTCGAGATGATATGAGTTTAAGACATAGCAATTTGAAAAAATAACCTTGGGTCAATCATGTATATAGATCATTGACGATTGATAGCTTGAGTTGTTAAGAATCGAATGGACTCTCTCAAGCACCCCAAGGCTTCATATCATCTCCTTTTCCTGCAAAGCTTGTCAAGCATATTTTGGTACCCATCGCTTGATGGGTCCATCACGGTTAGTCAACAAAGATCTAGGAACCCAAAAGTCCTTTGTATTAGCACTAGGCAAACTCATTACCTTTCTAGCACAAGTTGCAATTTTGGGTTGCCTAGTTACATGAGAATTAATTGACAAGCTAGGAGTGGAATTGTTACCAATGGGACAATCCTTGCATTGATGTCCCTTCTTTCGGCATGTGTAGCATAGGCGTTTTTCAAGTTTTGAAGTTTTCTTCTTTCCTTGTTTGTTGCTTGCTACATGGTTAGTAAAAACTTTCTTTTCTAACCCTATGCCTTTTTGTTTTAAATGGGGACAAGATCTAAGCAAGTGTCCCTTCTTGGAGCATTTAAAACAAAGTCTATCATCCTTGTTAATAATCAAGCCATTTTTAATGTAGGGACATGACCTAATCAAGTGCCCCTCTTCAAAGCATTCACTACACCTCTTAATGTGAAGTGTGGCTTGATCATTACCTTGGATGTTACCTTTTGTGGAGGCGTGGTTGAGGCTTTTGGAGGAGGTGTTGAATTTCATCTTTTGTTTCTTCCTCTTGGCAATCCTCAAATCCTTGACATTTTCTTCAAGGGATGTAGTGCATGCCACGGTTGTTCCCGTCTCAAGCTTCTTCACCATGTGATCACGGTTATCTTGAGAAGGTTGGGCAATGCATTTCCCTTTTAGTTGTGTAAAGCTCATCTTTAGCCTCTCATTCTCTTCTTTGAGCTTTTGATATGTATCATCTTTTGTTCCTGCAAGTTCTAGCTCAAAAGAAGATATGCTTGTTGACGGACAACAAGCATTAGCACATGGTAATATAGTATCAATTTGAATACATGTGCATGAGTGAGGTTGTTGGGATTTTAAGTTTTCTATCACAACCTCATGAGCAATGTTTAATATGATATGATTATCTCTAAGATTTTCATGAGAGCATAGGAGCATATCATATTTTTCTTGAAAAGCTAGATTTTCAATTTTTAGCTTTTCTACTTGGTCCTTAAGCAAGGCATTTCTATTTACTAATTGAGCGATACAATGTAAAGCGTTATCTTGCTCAATTGAAATAGTTTCATACCTTTGGACCAAATCAACATGAGAGCACTTTAGCTTCTCATGTTCTTTAGTCAACTCGTCAAAGCATTGCATCTTCATGGAGAGAATACTTTCTAGCCTTTGACGAGCTTCGCCTTGCTCTCTCGCTCTTTCTACAAGTTTGAGCATGACCGCCTTATCTTCTTGGCTTAGGCGAGCGTAGAGTTGCACAAAGATTCTTTCTTCCTCCTCATCCTCATTTGTGCTTCCGCTATCATTTGCATTAGCCACACAACACATGTGGGAATCGAAATGGGAAGACAAACCTTTTGGAGAGGTGGATTCATCGTTTGGTCTCCATCGATCATTTTCTTGTTCTTCCTTGCAAGGGTTAGTATCACAAAGACCAAAGGAAGTAGAAGCACAAAATGAACTATCATGTTTGGACTTATTAAATTTGCTTTTAATTCTAGTCCAAATGTCATGCACATCACAAATGGGTTTGTCATATTTTATTATGAAGGCATGATAATCTTCTTTGCTAAGGGATTTACTTAAGATGTCATAAGCTAGATAATTTAAGCGTATACATCTTAAATCTTCTTCGGAGGCATTTTCCCTAGCATAGTTAGGAGGAATAATACTCTTGTCTAAAATTTGTTCTAATTGAGGATCTACCGCTCTAAAAGCATTTATCACTCTAGTAGACCATGAATCATAATTAGAACAATCGGAAAGCAATATCTCAAGAGTTACCTCCTTGGTCTCCTGGGTCTTCTTGTTCTTTTGGGATCTTTTACGAGCCATCACTTCGAGTTGTTAGACTCAAGATGAAGTGCCTAGCTCTGATACCAATTGAAAGTCGCCTAGAGGGGGGGTGAATAGGCAAAACCTGAAATTTAAAACTTTATCCCCCAACTAGATCCCTGGATTAGTGGTTAGAACAAGATGCACAAATATTGGAATATAGAAGCTAAGTTCTTGCTTGTAAAGAGTATTGCTTTCAAATAATGCGGGAGTGATAAATCAATACAACTAATAAGTTATAGAATAACAAAGCAAGAAGCCTTAGATGAGAAGAGCACTAGGTCAAGTTCTTTCTTGCAACGTGTTGCTTCACTAAATGGGAATTTAACTTGAAGCAACACCAAATGATATTAGCAAATAATGGTGCAAGAAAACTTAGAGCAAGGGAAAAACAAACAAATCACAAGCAATAAATACAATGGACACGGGTGATTTGTTTTACCGAGGTTCGGCCCTCGAAGGCCTAGTCCCCGTTGAGGAGTCCACTTAAGGACGGGTCTTTTTCAACCCTTTCCCTCTCTCCCCTGATCACACAAGGATCGGTGAGCTCTTCTTCTTCTCAAGGATCACTCTCGATCCCACAAGGACCACCACACTCTTTGGTGTCTCTTGCTAGCTTTTACAAGCCTCCAAAACTTTGGAGGAAGTTCGATGGGAGTCAATACTCCACGCACAAATGAACACAAAGATGTAGCACACTCTATCTCTCAATGAATCTCACAAGGCGCTAGGGCTAAACTCAATTGAGTAGCTCTCAATTGCTTGCTCTCTCTTTTGTGGCACTTGTGTTGGTTGTAGTGGACTAAATCTTGTGTATAGGATGGATCAATGAATATATGTGGTTGGGAGGGCTTGAGTATGTCAACTAGATGACTTAGAATGTTGCTTGAGCTCCCATACCTTGAAGTGGCCGGTTGGGGTGGTATTTATAGCCACCAACCAAAATCTAGCCGTTGGTGAAGGTTGTCTGTCGCATGGTGCACCGGACAGTCCGGTGCACACCGGACATGTCCGGTGCCACAGCCACGTCACCCGGCCGTTAGGGATTCGACCGTTGGAGCTCTGTTGCTGGGCCCACCTGGATGACCGATGACGCACCGGACATGCACTGTAGAGTGTCCGATGCGCCAGCATGGGCGTGCCTGACTCCTGCGCGCTCTGGCGCGCATTCAATGCGCCTGCAGGTAGCCGTTGGCGCCGAAGTAGCCGTTGCCCCGCAGTTACACCGGACAGTCTGGTGTACACCGGACATGTCCGGTGAATTATAGCGGAGCAGCCGATGCGAATTCCCGAAGTTGGCGAGTTCAGAGCCGCGACCTCTTGGAGCACCGGACACTGTCCGGTGTACACCGGACAGTCCGGTGAATTATAGCGGAGCGACTCTGCGTTTTCCCGAAGGCGAGGAGTTCAGCGCGTGGAGAATCCTGGTGCACCGGACATGTCCGGTGGCACACCGGACAGTCTGGTGCGCTAGACCAGGGCAGCCTTCGGTTGTCCCTTTGCTCCTTTGTTTGAACCCTTTTCTTTTGATCTTTTCATTGGCTTATTGTGAACCTTTGGCACCTGTAGAACTTATAAACTAGGGCAAACTAGTTAGTCCAATTATTTGTGTTGGGCAATTCAACCACCAAAATTAGTTTAGGAAATAGGTGTAAGCCTAATTCCCTTTCAACTGTCCTCTGGTAAGGACGTTTATGCCCTCGGGTACCCAGACTATCCCCAGAATATTCCCATAAGGGGAGGTTACAGACCGTCATTACAGAAAAGGCTATTACAGATGAGGCACATAACACGCTTATCCGCACGGGGCCGGTTACAGTGGGCCGAATCCCTCATGGGCCTCCAGGCACGATGAGGATGTGGGATTAGCAGTCTTCCCTTCGTCTTGCAATGGAGAGGACGAAGGGTGAACGCGCCGATCATCATCCTGTCGATGCTCTCAGCTCGCTCGAGCGTGGTCTTCATTGGTGTAGCGAGGCGACGAAGGCGTCGTGCGAAGGGTAGCGTATTCGCCTTCGCCCTAACACTAAGGTTACACAAACTAGATGTTCTCTTCACACCAATAGTTTATTACACTACCTTCCTAAAAATTTTAGAGCATCGCCTGTGATTCTTAAAATCATATATAGGAGTATCTACGGCTATCAAATTTTCATCTTTCCAGTGCACTCCAAAAATTATCATCAAGAAAAAGGAAAAAAGAATTTAAAAATAATATTGGCTAAGGTGAACTAAATCCCAGAAACTTAAAGATAAATAAAACATGTTTCACATTATCCTAGGTCTGACAGTATCGAAATAGGTTCTCAACTTCACTGAACCTTGAAATGAGCATGATCTAGTCTGCAAAAGGTTCACATGAAAAAAATTGGTGGACTTTAGAAAGTGAATTTGGGAACAAACTAAAGTTATGCATATAGCGGCACTAATCACCATTTATCATAATAGACTTGAGCAAAAATAAACAGTAGACACAAATCCAAAGGTAAAGGCACCTTTAAGTGATGGAGAATGCTTGAGAGATACCCTTGAATGATTTTCATCGTGCTATGCAGCAGAGCATGTATGGTAATGGTACAGGCAAATATGAGAGGATATGAAAAGGTTCCTTCAATGATACTGCAATGCTAAAGCAGAAAAAAGCAGGAAACTAATCGATTTTACTCCAGAACCAGAGCAGTGGGAATGAGGGACCTTGCGCCTCTTGATGTGTGCACAACCAACTTAGTCTGTGTTGCTAAATAAAAATATGATCCTGAAAACATTATGAACACAAAAAAGTCATTAGCAACTACTCCATTCTGCCTATTTAAGCACAGTATGTAACATAACAACTTTCAAACAACAAAAGAGTGACTATAAATTACAACCCTTAAAAGCCTTTCTCAGAACAAACCTGAGGTCCGGTAGATCTAAGTACCAATTGCGAAACTAAAGCAGCAGCACTATAGCTATGAATAGAAGGAAAAGAGATCAATACAAAAAAACTAAAGTACTGACCCTTAGAGCAGATTTCTGTAAAGACAAGGAACAAATATAAGCTTTAATAAGTCGGGATATAAGGATGCCTAACGACAACTTAATGTCATTATAATTTCTGATCCACGGATGACCTAGGAAAAAAACATGAATACCCACAACAATGCAATATTCAATAGAAACCATCAGGATAAAATGAACGAAAACATACTTAAAGCCTGAGCTGCAGTCATCCTTCTACACGGATCCTTGCACAGCAATCGCTTGACAAAATCCATTGCTTCTAGAGTCAGAGAAGGTCATGGTGCCTCATTGTAACTTGGAGGCATTGAGAGCAGAACGTAATATGCTAGATTCAGTGCGCACCCAAAATGGATGACTGCCACAAAGAAGGAAATATGCAATTACACCATGCTCCAGACATAAGATTTTGTGCTATAGTAACTATGCAGATTGCAGAACATCACTTTTGCTTCTAAAGGATTTCTCTTGCTGCATCAACAATAGTAACCGTCCAAAAGTACATGAACTTAATTAGCAAATTTGAAGTTGTGGTTTTTCATGATTTTAGAGTTTCCGTATCATGGACATGCGCAATAAGGTGTCTCTTATCCATAATGCAAAACCATAAAGTGTCACCACATGAACCTATGAATATTTTGTTCGAAATCAGTAATCTCCAAGCAACAATAAGCAAATCGACAACACCTCAAAATTTTCACATGGATAGTTTTTTTCCAGAAAGACAACATGTGTATGTGGTATCTTAAATTAAGCATATCACACATAAAAAAGGTGCCAGAGTAGAGCATTGCGAGAGCTGAACATCACCTTTGCGACGGCCTCCCGCACTTGCGTGCGCCCTTCTTAACTGTGGCAGCACAGGTGTAGCCAAAGTGGCCCCATCCGACCACATCCCCCAAGTCATACTTGATTGCAAATCCCTTGTCGAACCCAAACCCCTTGCTGAGGCTCCCGCTCTCGCCCCCTTCCCCCTCATTGCCGCCTTCCTTGGGGATAAACAGATGTGGCAGGCCGTGGCGCCTTGTGAGCACTGCCGGATGTCCTTAGCAGGCGACGACGACAGGAAGGACAGCCTCAGAAGCCGCCTAGCCGAGGTGGTGGACCGTGGGCGCAAAGGCCGGCGGAGAGGTGGTGCACTGGGCTCAGGCTCGGCGTGGAGAATGGGAAGAACAGGGACACCGCCCAATGCTTCTTCCCGGGGCCAAGAATGATTTGGGAGTGGTGAGTGGGGACTTCAAGAAGTGAAGCGGACGAGTGGAGAATAGGTCCTCATGTGTCGCTGCCACACTCGATTTTGTAAAGGCAAACCGAATGCGAACCATGTACGTGCCAGGATCAGAAACTCACGTACACAACGATTACATAATTGGACATCATCACAAAATGCTTGAAATAAATAGCGGAAGGGTACTTTATTACATCAAGATGTCCAAGACATCCATCGAGTCTAATACATAAACATTGTTCAACAAAAATATCAAAGTGCGAAGATACGAAACATAGATGCTAAGCCTACACAGGCAACTGACTGGGGGTTTGCCTCTAAGAAAGAACTAGAACTCATCGTAGTCCTGAAACTCCTCGAAATCTTCCATGTTGCCAGCATCACCTCCTAAGCATTGAGTACAGTGGGGACAACCTGGGGTGGGGTGGTTTGTAAAGCAAGGGTGAGTACACATCAACGTACTCAACAAATGTCCTGTGTAGGGGGCCTTCGTCTTCCGAAGGTCCTCAAAAACATGATTAACAATGTTTCCCAAGTGTAATATATGTACAGAAACCTTCGGACTCGGGATGAAGCCGTACACAATATGAAAAGAATGGTCGGGACGAAGGTTGAAACAGCTCCGAAGCTACACGCAAGGAAGCTTCGGCTCAGTAGCAGAAAAAGGAACCGACCTAAAGAGGAAAAGGCTATCTAGCCCTTGATAGATTGTCCTTAAGTCAATAGTAAACATGAAGGGCATGAATGTAATTTTACATAGGCTGCGCCCTGTGCCTATAAATAGATGAACAGTACCCCCGTACTGTTCACGCTGACTTGTATTCGCTCGTGCGTCATGCTTAGATTTTTGCCTTCTGTCAAGCCGAAGGTACAAATGTAATTTAATATTGTTCATGTTCATTCATGATGATAAAATAAAGATATATTAATGATGTTATATGATTATTCATGTTGTCTCTAATATTTCATATGCTTCTTCTTTCATTAAAATATACTGCGATGATGAAGGTACGTCCTTCATGACCTTCGTCTGAAGATCATTATATCCTAAGGGAGATAATGCTTCGAAGGACGAAGGGCATTAACCATTAACATTTTGTATTGCCTTGTTCTTAACTCATAGCATTTGAGAACAAGTCCCCAACATTGGCGCCCACCTTCGGTGTACTCACTTCCACAATCTTTGGCAAAGCATCAACCTTCGTCATGCCACCGAAGAAGACAACAGCGCTAGGGGCTGCACTGCAGCCACTGGACACAAACCAGGAGACTCTCTCTCTCCGAGAGGCCAGAAGCCAAAAGAGAAAGGCCACCAGTCCAACACTTCAAGAGGAGGAGTTAGACCAGGAGATCAGGGACCTAGAAGTCATTCACCAGCAGGTGCAATGGAAAAAGGCGAAGATGGCCCGGTTGGCCGACCTTCAGAAGAAGATCGACGAAGCTGCTGAGGAAGTGCGTCATCTTACTCAAGATGATCATGACCGAAGGCCCCAACATAGGGAGCTTCGCCAAGAGGGCTCATTCAACGAAGATGAATGGTACGATGATTTTAATCATGGTAGCTTTACTTTTGATAATGCTTCTCCCTTGGCAGCATAATTGTAGGCTATTTCATGGTCACAATCCTACAAGCCACCTCAGTTACCCATGTACGATGGGCACTCGGACCCAAAGCAATTCTTGATGAGCTATGAGGCAACAATATCCTTATATGAAGGCAACGCAGCTGTCATGGCAAAGTCCTTCGTCATGGCAATCCGAAGTGTGGCCCAGACAAGGTACTCTTCTCTCCGGCTAGGGATAATCATGTCATGGCAGAAGCTCAAGGACATGCTGGTTATCAGTTTTCAAGGCTTTCAGACGAAGCCAGTCACAGCTCAGGCCTTGTTCCAGTGCACACAAGACCATAAGGAATACCTTTAGGCGTATGTCCGAAGGTTCTTGCGTCTGAGAGCACAAGCGCCCACAGTGCCCAATGAAATCGTCATTGAGGCCATGATCAAGGGTCTTCGGCCAGGGCCTACGGCCTAGTACTTCGCAAGGAAACCCCCCCTAGACTCTAGAGAAGCTACTTCAGAAAATGGATGAGTACATCCGGGCTGATAATGACTTCCAACAAAGCAGGGAGGAAGCTTATAGATTTTCTGAGATGACTAGGGGCTTCGGAGGAAGAATCCACCCTAGGCATGTCAGATCAATCTATAGCTCTGGTCAGAATGATGACAAAGGAAGCCAGTTTTAGAGGCCACAACATACCTCACAGTCTTCGGGACAGCAACAAAGCTCCTTTAGGCCACCAGCTCCAAGGGCAGAGGTGGTAGGGGCTTCAGAGGAAGATATGGGGATTAGCCTAGAAAAATATATTGTTTATTCTGTGGTGAGGACAAGGGCCACACGACAAGAACGTGTCAGGTTACCATTCAGAAACAAAAGGAAATTGTCAAAGTAGAAGCCCGACAGAGTTAGCCGAAGCAGGTTTTACATACTGCTTCGTGTCACTCTCCTTACATACCAGAGTATGTGGGCAATCAACCTGCAGCTTCAGTTGCTTCAGCAAGCTATTCACAAGCTTCCTGTCCACAGCTCCCACCGCCACCACCATTGCAACCTACTTATACCTGAAGCCAGCAGCCAGAAGGGCGCCAGCATTCCCAACAACAACATGACTTCAGGGAGGAATCCGAAGCTCGTACAGTCAACAGCACTGTACCAGAATCAAAGCACATATACTGAGCAATATCCTACTTCTGAAATACTTTTACTTTCTATGCCATTTTGCTTCTGTATAAGGAACAAGCAATGAAAACTTAGTTTTAATTTCTTGTAATGATTTTGCCTGTACCAGAATGAAATATATCTTCTTCACAGATTTACGAAGCTCAAAAGTCGTTCCTAAGGGAATGCAGAGCCAACATAAACGAAGCTACAAAAGTCGTTCCTAATGGAGCACAGCGTAAGTCTTTTGCTCAAAAGTCGTTACTAAGGGAATGCAAAGCCAAAATTGACAAAGCTATAAAAAGTCATTCCTAAGGGAGCACAGTGTAAGTTTTCTGCTCAAAAGTCATTCCAAAGGGAATGCATAGCCAAATACCACTGAAATATAAGGCGAAGAAGTTCAAAAGTCGTTCCTAAGGGGATGCAGAACTTATACCACCGAAATAGAAGGCGAAGAAGTTCAAAAGACGTTCCTAAGGGGATGCAGAACTTATATCACCGAAATAGAAGGTGAAGAAGCTCAAAAGTCATTCCTAAGGGGATGCAGAGCTTGTGTGTTTTAGTGTGGGCGTGTGGGTGTGTGTCTTCGGCATCCTCATCATTTTGCATCATCATATCATCACATCATTTCACATAATATTACATCATACATCATATTGCATTAACGGCACAAGAATCGAATACGAAGCCAATCTTCGGCAAATGCTTCGTCAAATTGAAGATGTGCTAAGGCACGAAGTAAGCTCCGAGAAATACAGTTTTTTCAGCCATGACATAAGAAGGGATCTCTTTCTTTATGAAGCATGAAAAGAAGGGAAGGTGTTTTTTCGCCGAAGGCTCAAAAACGGTATGCGTGTAAATTTCATTCATCGCTAAGAAATAAATCACAACAGTCTACATATTTGATTCAATATTACATACTTTAAATATTACATAGTTTTGTTACAATAGAACTGTAATCTTCCTTCATTCGTTCTATACATCAAGCTTTTCAAAATGATTATTACAATAAAACCTATTCCTCTTTAAGGACTTCCTCTGCAACTTCGTTCAGTAATTTGTTGACGACCTCGTCGATAATGGATTCAGTCATGCTTATGATATCCAATGATTCCTTCATCTCCATATCAGCTGGGGGATCGTACGGCTCCGAAGGCGGGGATAGTTCAGCTGAAGTAGGTAAATAGATCAATTTGAAGCTACAAAGCAAGTACCGAAGCTAAATAATCAAGAAATAATACCTATACGCCTTTCGCGTTATGCAGCTTCTTCAGCTCGCTTCGCTTCTGTTCGACCGTCATGGGTGTCTTTTTCACTCTTTTTTATAATCTCGTGGGCTAGTTCTCGGCCACCGTTCACCCAGACATCGTTATAAAATTTCCCGCCCATTAAAGTTGCTTCGGCTGAAGGATCCTTCGTATCGTCTATGGAGAATGTAGTTTCGCCTTGGGCTACAACCTTCACGTGATCACATCTGGCCTTCTCCAGAATAGCTGAGATTCCCCATGCACCGGAAAACGCGCAAACATCCCTGTGATCACTCAAAATTTCCTCGAAGGCTTCAGCTTCTCCACTTATCCATTCAACAACGCCTTCGGGGTCGCCTCGTATAAAGTTTTCTTCAACAGAGTAGGCGCCCACTTTGGCGAAGCTACTTTTTCGTTTCTTCACGCAATCCAAGGATTTCTCAAAGCACTTTTCCTTGGATTCGTGAAGTTTTTCAACATTTTTCTCTAGCTTATTTTTCCAATAATCACTGATTTCTTGATTAGCTTGTGCGAGCGCACAGTTCTCTTTAGCTTCGGCCAGTTGTCTCCGAAGGTCTTCAATGTTGGTTTTCTAGGCTTCGGCCTGAGCTTTGTAATTAGCTTCGTCTTCCTTTACTTTGTTTACCAATAAAATCAAAATTGTGTCTTTCTCTAGACCTTCATTTCTTAGTTCAATCACCTCAGACCGAAGGTTGTCAAGAGCCATTGTACAGCCTTCGTCTTTGGTGCTCTTCTGAGCCCTCAAGGCATTACTAAAAATTAAGCCCTGCAAAGAAGAAGAAAGAGTTGAGCATGGCAATAAAATACTTTATTTTCTAGCTTCAAAATTAACCTCTATACCTTTATACTATTGTATGCGAGGCTATCAGCAAGATCATCCTTCAATAAGACCGAAAGGCCTTCCTCAAGTTTAGAAAATCCCATACTCTTAGCTATCTCCCGGCAAACGAATATTTCTTTGTTATCCAGGAGACAGTACAGGCAATCATCTTCGTCACTACCATTGAACACTAAGGCCCCCTTCAGATATTTTAATCTTTGGGCGTAGTGTCTGGCTTCTAGTATTTCTTCTTGGGATAATTTCTTTCCCGAAGCATGTCGAATAATGTACTCAACATCTTTGTTCGGAGCTTTGAGAGCAGGAGCTTCGATCTTTTTTGGTATAATCTGCCCTGTTGTTTTGTCCTCAGGCGCGGCAGGCTTCGTCTCGGCGGGCACTGAAGGCCCAGCTTCGGCTTTGGCCTGAACTTTCGTTGCTTCGGCAATTTTCTTAGGAGCAGGGCTCAAGGACTTCGTAGTCTCTATAACAGCGTCTAACACGCTGGCCATCCTCCTCCTTTGGGAGTTACGGCAGGATTTTTTTGCATCTTTGGCAAATCTGCCTCTGTCGGTGGGCTCAGGATTTCTGGTGTTTTCATCACCTTCTCCACCTGTGGCTCTTCAGCCTTATCATCTCTAGCCTCGCCTGGCCCGACTGTAGGCACCTTCGACACCTGTGGCTCTTCAGTACTCTGCACAATCGGAGCAGCTTGCTTTGCTTCGGCAGCTGAAGAGGTCCCCGCGCCAAATTTAGGCACCACGGCCAGTTCAATGTAGCGCGGCCGGTAGGTCAGAACCTTCATCTTTTTGCCCTTCGGCTCAGCTGCAATGGCCGGAGCGACAGTCTTTCTCTTTTTCTCTTGCCCTCGTAGCGGGTAATGGTAATCAGGGTATACGAAGCCAATAGCATCAAATACCCCTGTTCAACCTTTTCTTGCCTCGACCCCTGAAAGTTGCGGACAAAGAATTATCTTTGGCCTTGGAGTATGCCCCAAGTAGCTCATCATTGGTAGCTTCGATACATTTCAACCAGTCATCGTCTGGCTCATCAAACTTCTCCCTAAATCTGAAGGTATACTTCAATCAGACCAGACCACCCTCACTAGAATCGGTGGTGGTCTCCTTCGGCATATCCCAGCTCTCCACAAGTGGCCATACCCTGAAGGCTATATGCTCTTGAATCAAATCCCTGGTGCCAATGAAGGCACACACAGTGCTAAAGGCCTTCTGACATGCTTCAACATTGCCATCAATTTCCACCTTCGGCCTTCGGAGGCCGAAGCGAGACCAGATGGGTCGCTGAATGATTTATTTGATGTCTTCCCTTGCCTTTAAATCATTTTTAACGTAAAACAACTCCTCCATCCAGGCCCCAGGCCATCTTTTCCGGAATGTTGGCACCGGGTGGTTTGCATTGGGGCGAGCAATAAATCCATAACAACCAAAGTTATTGTGGTATTGTTCTTTGCCAGTAGCCTTCGTCTCATATAAAAGCTCGTGCATACTGCAGAAGCACTTCGCGCTTGGCTGTAGCCCTTGACTCCCTACAGCCCAGACAAAAATCTCCATCTTAATTATAGCTTTGGGGGTAATCTGATGAAGGAAGATCTGGTATATCTTCAGCACTTCAACCACAAATTTGCTCAGCGAGAACCGAAGACCTGCCTTTAAGAAGCGGGGGTAGTGCTGTCTCCTCCAACTCTGATAATAGACATGTCGCGAAAATATCTCCCCCTCATGGCATCAATATGACTTTGCTTGATAGTTGATTTTCCGAAGATAGTATGGCTTGGGCGCCACGATCGATCCTCAGAGTCCTCATCTCCACTTTCCACGTCATAACTATCACTATCATCAGAATCTTTGGATAAACCCTCCATGATCTCCTTAGTAATTTTCTCTGTATTTGTTTTTGCCATGGACTCAATAAAACAGCAATGAAAGGATCTGCAACTTTCTTCTCTTCATACAGCTTCGTCTCCTCGGTCGTTTTCTTCTCTTCAGTCATCTTCTTCTCTCCACTCATCTTTTTCTTTTCAAATCTGGAGCAAACATGTCTTTAAACCGAAGCTCTAAAAACTCGAAAATCAGGCAAGAGCTAATGAGCAAGAGCTAAAAGTTTGAGAAAACAACGCAAATCGCAGAAATGTCGTATCAAATGCTGCCGCTATGGTTCATATTTATACGCCCAGTGCTTTGCAACTTGGTGGACCCTGTTTGTCATTGACTGTTGCTATTCTAGCAAAGGGAAGGTGTTTTTCGGACCTTCAGCTTAAGGCCTTCGTTCACGTCGTAGTCTAAATTTGTTATTATAACAAATTAATATTGCGAGGGGCTACTGTTGGGGGCCTTCATCTTCCAAAGGTCCTTAAAAATATGATTAACAATGTTTCCCAAGTGTAATATATGTACAAGAACCTTTGGACTCGGGATGAAGTCGTACACAATATGAAAAGCATGGTCGGGACGAAGGTTGAACCAGCTCCGAAGCTAAACGCAAGGAAGCTTCGGCTCAGTAGCAGAAAACGGAACCGACCTAAAGAGGAAAAGGCTATCTAGCCCTCGATAGATTGTCCTTAAGTCAACAGTAAACATGAAGGGCATGAATGTAATTTTACATAGGTTGTGCCCTATGCCTATAAATAGATGAACAGTACCCCCATACTGTTCACGCTGACTTGTATTCGCTCGTGCGTCACGCTTGGATTTTTGCCTTCTGTTAAGCTGAAGGTACAAATGTAATTTAATATTGTTCATGTTCATTCATGATGATATAATAAAGATATATTAATGATGTCATATGATTATTCATGTTGTCTCTCATATTTCATATGTTTCTTCTTTCATTAACATATACTGCGATGATGAAGGTACATCCTTCATGACCTTTATCTGAAGATCGTTATATCCTAAGGGAGATAATGCTTCAAAGGACGAAGGGCATTAACCATTAACATTTTGTGTTTCCTTGTTCTTCACTCATAGCATTTGAGAACAAGTCCCCAACATCCAGTTGCTTTTAGGTTAGTCAAGTATTTATTATTATTAGTAGAGCCAAGTTTTAGTAATAAGCCCAGTTATTACCCACAAGTACTCCCTCAAAAGAGGAAATACCAAAGATCAGATTTTATAACATCATTATTAACCATCATCATAAAAAGTATCCAAAGTTCTTCTAATCAAAGAGGATCCCAAGGCTGCTCTTAACCGTGAGCTCAGCTGATATACTAGTTTTTAACACTCTGTAGAGGTTGTACACTTTACCTACAAGTCGTGATCCCTTTCCAGCCTGGGTTGTACAGACCCGATCTTCACTACCAAGGTGAATGGCCAGGAATACACTACGTAGCCTTTACAGATACTCCCCTGGTGCTGTTGGGGGCCTTCTGCTTCCGAAGGTCCTCAAAAACGAGATTTGACAATATTTCTGGAGTATAATACATGAACAGGTACCTTCGGACATGGACTCTTCGGACAATTGATGTACGAAGAAACACAAAGAGAACGAAGGATGGAGCAGAGCCGAAGCTGTGCACAAGGAAGCTTCGGCATGATAGCGGAGAAGAGGAAATCGACTTAAAAAGGAAAAGACTATCTAGACCTCAATAGATTATTATAGAGTTGTTATCAAAAGCAAAGGACCTGGATGTAATTTTACATGGGCTGCGACCCGTGCCTATAAATAGGTGAACAGTACTCCCATACTGTTCACGCTAACTTGGCATTCGATTTTGCGTCACGCTTGTACTTTCCTTCAAGCCGAAGGTACAAATGTAACTCAATATTGTTCTTATCCATTCATGATTATATAAAAAACAACATATGAACGATGTCATATGATTATTCGTGTTATTTCTCATGTTTCATATGCTTCGTCTTCCATTAATATACACTGTTGTGATGAAGGTATGTCCTTCATGACCTTCGTCTGAACATCGTTATATCCTTAGGGAAATAACGCTTCGAAGGACGAAGGGCGTTAACCATTAACCTATTTTTGTGTTGCCTTGTTCTTAACTTATAGCATTTGAGGACAAGTCCCCAACATTGGCGCCCACCTCCGGTGAACTCACTTCCACTTTTTGAGCTTCGACCACCTTCGGCAAGCGTCGACCTTCGTCATGCCGCCAAAGAAAGCTTCAGCGCCAGGGGCTGGTGCTCTACAGCCATTGGACCCGAACCAAGATACCCTTTCTCTTCGAGAGGCCCGAAGCCAGAAGAGGAAGGCCACTAGTCCAACACCCCAAGAGGATGACTTGGACCAAGAAATCAGGAATATGGAAATGTTGCATCAACAGGTGCAAAGGAAGAAAGAAAAGATGGCCCGGCTAGCTAACCTACAAAGGCAGATAGACGAAGCCTCTGAAGAGGTTCGTCATCTCACTCAAGATGAACAGCACTGAAGGCCCTAGCACAGAGAATTGAACCAAGAAGGCTTCTTCAACGAGGACGACTGGTATGAGGATTTTCATCATGGGAATTTTGCTTTTGATGATGCTTCTCCTCTGTCAGCAGAGCTACAGGCTACACCTTGGCCCCCATCTTACAAGCCACCCCAGCTCCCCATGTATGACAGACACTCAGATCCGAAGCAATTTCTGATGAGTTATGAAGCAACAATATCTTCGTATGGTGGCAATACCGCGGTCATGGCGAAATCCTTCGTCATGGCAGTCAAAAATGTTGCACAAACCTGGTACTCCTCTCTTCGGCCAGGAACAATCACGTCATGGCAGAAGCTGAAGGACATGCTAATTACCAGTTTCCAAGGATTTCAGATGAAGCCGATCACTGCTCAGGCTTTGTTCCAATGCACGCAAGATCAAGAAGAATACCTCCAGGCGTATGTCTGAAGGTTCTTGCGATTGAGGGCACAAGCACCAACAATGCCCAATGAAATTGTCATTGAGGCCATGATCAAGGGGCTTCGGCCAGGACCTTCGGCCCAATACTTCGCCAGGAAACCCCCTCAGACCCTGGAGAAACTGCTTCAGAAGATGGATGAGTACATCCGCGCTGACAATGACTTTCGGCAGAGAAGGGAGGAAGCCTACAGGTTCTCCAAGATGACCAGGGGCTTCGGAGGGAGAATTCACCCCAGACATGTTAGATCAATTCATTCTACTCAGAATGACGACAGGGGAACCCAGCAACAGAAGCCACAATATTCTTCTCAGGCTTCGGGGCAACAACAGAGTTACCCTCGGCCCTCAGCTCCAAAAGGCAGAGGCGCTAGGGGCTTCGGAGGAAGGTTTGGGGATCAGCCCAGGAAAATTTACTGCCTATTCTGTGGAGAAGACAAGGGCCACACCACCAGGATGTGCCATGTCACCATTCAGAAATAGAAAGAGATAGCAGAGGCTGCAGCCCAACAGAGTCAGCCGAAACAGGTCATGCATACTGCTTCGTACCACTCACCATACATTCCAGAATATGTGGGCAACCATCCTGCAGCTTCTGTTGCTTCGGCAAGCCAACCTCAGGCATCTTGGCAACAGCCCCCACCTCCACCACCAATGCAACCCACTTATCCCCAAGGCCAGCAGCCAGAAGGGAGCCAGCACAGTCACCAGCAGAGAGACTTTAGGGAGCAATATGAAGCTCGCACAATCAATAGTATTGTGCCAGAATCAAAACACATTGTTGGGACTATGCTTCGTCGCCGAAGGTCTTGTAGGGAGAAACAGCTTCGGCTGAAGCTGTCCGCATGTGATGACCGAAGGTTTCTCTTCATGAAGCTTCGGTATTACAAACCGACTTAAGAGTAGAATGACCTTTTAGTCCATAAATGTTTGAGTCGCTGTTGTAATCCCTTATGAGGGGCATAATTGTAATTCCTTACAGGCTGTGTCCCGTGCCTATAAATAGTGAACAGTATTCCTTTACTGTTCACGGATGTCTGTAATTGCAATCGCACCATTCGGGAATCAATCTTTGTCAAGGCAAAGGTATAATTGTGTTCAATGTTTAAATACATTAAATCGATATAATATGAAAGTAATATTGTTCATCTATAATTTATTTACCTTTGATGCTTCATATTTTACTTCATATAATCTATTAAAATACGATTACAAAGATTTAACCTTCGTAATCGTATTGTCTTAAACCTTCGTCCAAAGTTCATTAATCCTTAAAGGAATGATGTTTCGTTGGACGAAGGGCATTAACATTTAACATTTTATGTTGCCTTGTTCTTAATTTATAGCATTTAAGAACAAGCCCCCAACATTGGCGCCCACCTCCGGTCAACTCACTTCCACTTCTTGAGCTGATGGCTTCGTTCAACGATCAAGTTGGAGCTGCTTCAGCCCCGAAGCTGGTGCTCCCAATAACAGGTGGTTCATGCTCAGAGCCAGCCAACAAAAAGCAGAAGAAAGAAGCACAAAGAAGGGTACAACATGTTGGGGTGCAAGGACCCTTCATCAAGTCAAGATGGTCCCACATTCCAATTACCGTCTCCCAAGAGGATTTTCAACTCAAGGATTACCCACACAATGATGCTATGGTTATCTCTTGTGTGATCAAAGGATTTCTGGTCCATAATGTCTTGGTTGACACAGGCAGCGCAGCTGATATCATATTTGCTAAAGCTTTCAGACAAATGCAAGAGCTCGAAGACAAGATCCATGATGCTACACACCCTCTCTGTGGCTTCGGAGGGAGACAGATTGTAGCACTGGGCAAGATCACCATGCCAGTGACCTTCGGATTCATCAACAACACCAGAACTGAGCAAGTTGTGTTCGACATTGTTGACATGGAATACCCTTACAATGCAATTATTGGTCGTGGCACCCTCAATGCTTTCAAAGCAATTCTTCATCCTGCTTATCTTTGCATGAAGATACCTTCGGATCAAGGGCCCATTGCTATTCATGGAAGTCAGGAAGCTGCCAGAAGGGCCGAAGGGAACTGGACTGACTCAAAAGCAATCCATAACATAGATGGAGCTGAAGCTTGTGAGCAGTACAAATTCAGAAGGGAGAAAGCAGCTTCGGCAGATCAGCCGAAGCCCATGCTCTTATGTGAGGACATAGCAGAGCAGAAGGTGCTGTTGGGCTCCCAATTATCCAAAGAGCAGGAGAAAACCTTGATAAGGTTTTTGTTCAACAACAAAGATGTTTTTGCATGGTCAGCTAATGATCTTTGCGGAGTTAACAGGGATGTTATTGAACACTCGCTCAATGTTGACCCATCCTTCAGACCCAGAAAGTAGAGGCTTCGGAAAATGTCTGATGACAAGGCTGAAGGAGCTCGGAATGAAGTCAAAAGACTCCTCAGTGCAGGAGTTATCAGAGAAGTAAAGTATCCAGAATGGCTAGCTAACACTGTCATGGTAAAAAAGGCCAATGGCAAATGGCGAATGTGTATCGATTTCACGGATCTCAACAAGGCCTGTCCGAAGGACGAATTCCCATTGCCAAGGATAGATTCCTTAGTTGATGCAGCAGCTTCGTCAGAGCTTATGAGTCTTTTAGATTGTTATTCAGGCTATCATCAAATTTGGATGAAGAAGGAGGATGAGCCAAAGACCAGTTTCATAACCCCTAGTGGAACATATTGTTACCTTCGGATGCCTGAGGGGCTCAAGAATGCTGGAGGAAGTTTCAGCAGAATGACTTCGAAGGTTCTTCAGTCTCAGATAGGCAGAAATGTGCTAACTTATGTTGATGATATCATTGTAAAAAGCACGAAACAAGAAAATCACATTGCTGATTTGCAGGAGACCTTCGCCAGTTTTAGACAAGCTGGTCTAAAGCTGAATCCAGAAAAATGTGTTTTCGGAGTAAAGAAGGGGAAATTTCTTGGATGCTTGGTTTCAACAAAGGGAATTGAAGCTAATCCAAGTAAAATTGAAGCTATACTTCGAATGGAGCCACCAAATACAAAAAAGGGGGCCCAAAGATTGACGGGGAGGCTGGCATCTCTCAATAGATTCATATCCAGATCAGCAGAGAGAAATTTACCATTCTTCGAAGTGCTGAAATCAGCCGAAGTCTTTCAATGGGGACCAAGCCAACAAAAAGCCTTCGAGGAACTGAAGCAATATTTGATGGATCTAACAACATTAACTCCACCAACACTAGGGGCTCCTTTGTTATTATATGTGGCAGCTTCGCACTCAGCGGTAAGTGCAGCACTTGTCCAGGAGAAGCTTGATGGCCAAGTCAAGAAGCAGGTCCCAGTATATTTTGTATCTGAGGTTCTTAGTGTATCAAAGAAAAAATATACAGAATTGGAGAAGGTGTTATATGCTGTTTTGATGGCA
This sequence comes from Zea luxurians, assembly GCA_029449295.1. NCBI lineage: Eukaryota > Viridiplantae > Streptophyta > Magnoliopsida > Poales > Poaceae > Zea > Zea luxurians. The sequence continues at coordinate 172,956,473 of JAOPSE010000002.1, forward strand.
TCCAGGAAGCTTCGGCATTACTTTCAAGCATACAATATTGTTGTTCCTTCTTCGCAACCGTTGAAGGATATTATGAGAAATAGAGAAGCTACTGGACGGATTGGAAAATGGGCTGCAGAGCTCAATGAATTTTGCATTGATTATGTGCACAGATCTTCGATCCAGTCTCAGGCGCTGGCAGATTTCATTGCCGACTGGACGCCAGGGGCTCAGGATGAAGAAACAAACAAAGATGCCGAAGTATGGACAGTGTTTTGCGATGGGTCTTGGGGAGCCTTCGGAGCAGGAGCAGCTGCTGTGTTGGTCTCACCATCCAAAGTTAAAACTTGTTATGCGATAAGACTCGATTTTAGTTGCACAAACAATATTACTGAGTACGAAGCCCTGCTTTTGGGTCTTCGGAAGTTAAAAGCAATGGGAATCAGAAGGGCCATTCTTAAAACTGATTCCCAGGTTGTTTCGGGTCATGTTGACAAGAGTTGTAAGGCTAAAGATCCGAAGCTCGAAAAATATCTAGACACGGTTCGAAGGATTGAAGCCTCCTTCGAAGGATTTTCTGTCAAAAATATTCCTCGAGGAGAAAATGAGCATGCTGATTTGTTAGCTAAGTCAGCGGCACAGGGGCTGCCCTTACCTTCGGATGTGTTCTTCGAAACAATAAAAGCACCTTCAGTGGAGCTTCTTGAAAGAGCAGTCCTCAATATATCTCCTGTTTATAGTGAAGACTGGAGAACTGAGATCATCTCTTACCTTCAGGGTAACTTCCTTTCAGATGACGAAGCTTATAACAGGAGGATAGAGGCAAGAGCTCGTTCATATGTCATGATAAAAGGGGAGTTGTACAAGCATGGAGTTTGTGCTCCATTACTCAAGTGTTTGTCCAGAGCCGAAGGCATAGAATTGATGAAAGAAATACATGCAGGCCTGTGTGGATCTCACATTGGATCTAGGCCGTTACTTGGAAAAGTTTTTCGTCAAGGGTTTTATTGGCCGAAGGCAGTTTCGGATGCAGCGGAATTAGTTCAAAAGTGCGAAGGTTGTCAGAAATGTGCAAGAGATCAAAAACAACCTTCGTCTTTAACTCAGCTGATACAACCCATCTGGCCATTGCAAAGGTGAGGCCTTGACTTGTTAGGTCCGTTACCACCGGCCCAAGGAAACTTAAGATATGTTGTAGTGGCCGTGGAATATTTTTCTAAATGGATTGAGGCAAAGCCTTTAGCCACAATAACTTCGGCCACTATTCAAAAGTTTTTCTGGCAGAATATTGTTTGTCGTTTCGGAGTACCAAAGGCCATCACTGTAGATAATGGAACACAGTTCGACTCCGAAGATTTTAGACAATTTTGTGATCAAATTGGCACGAAGATCCATTTTGCATCAGTTAGACATCCGGAGTCAAATGGACTTGTTGAAAGAGCTAATGGCATCATAATGACAGGAATAATGAAGTTAATCTTCAATCAACCCAGGGGAAAATGGCCAGATCAATTAATCAAAGTGGTGTGGAGCCACAATACAACAACATCAAGGTCAACAGGCTTTACTCCATTCAAATTATTGTTTGGTGACGAAGCAATAACTCCGGAGGAAGCTAAAACTGGATCAATAAGAGTAGTAGCTTCGACAGAATCAGATTCCGAAGCTGATTATTCTATGGAAAAAGATGCTATAGAAGGGATCAGGCTTCAAGCTGTGAAGAACATCAATAAATATCAAGCCGAAACAATCAAATGGCGTGATAGAAAGGTTCGGCTAAAGAATATTGAGCCAGGACATTTGGTGCTTCGGAGAGTGGCTAACCCAGATACAGTGGGCAAGTTGCAGTTGAAATGGGAGGGACCTTTTTTGGTAGTATCTTCGTCAAGACCCGGTTCATACAGATTGAAGGATATGGACGGCAACGACATTCCTAGATCTTGGAATGCGGATGAGCTTCGGCGATATTATGTATAACTTGATGTAATTTTTTATATATATTTTTTATTTATTTTTCTTTTATGGCACCCTTTTCCTTTCTGAAGGGGGAGAAAGGTTTTTAATGGGGCCATCACATGTAATTTCTTCTTTATTTCACCTCTATAAGAGCAAAATCCCCCAGAGATGTAAATGTAAAAATTGAGAACGCACCATCGAGTGTTGAAAAGGAAAAAAAGAAGAAATAGGGAAGAAGCTCGAAAGCTGTCCCTAAGGGGATGCGGAGCACGACGAAGCTACTAAAGAAGTCGCTCCAAAGGGGGCGCAGTGTAAGTTTTCTGCTCCAAAGTCGTTCCAAAGGGAATGCAGAGCTTACAGCGAAAAGTCAACGCTGATACCGCCGAAAGTAAAAGGCGAAGAAGCTCCTAAGGGAGGCTTACAGCGAAAAGTCAACGCTGATACCGCCGAAAGTAAAAGGCGAAGAAGCTCCTAAGGGAGGCTTACAGCGAAAAGTCAGCGCTGATATGTGATTGTTTCTAAGGAAATAACGGTTGTGATTACGGCTTCGGATATGTGTTTGGACATTCATTTGCACATCACATTACATCATAACATTTGCATTCATAAACATTCATCCAGGCATATGTAGGATAACCATCATCATAGCATAAGTGGTTGCTTCGGTAAAAAGGAAAAAAACTGTCTTTTGTACTTCGTCGTATATAAAAAGGAGAGCTTCGGCAGAAAGGAAAAGCTGTTTTTTATGCTTCGCTGTGTACGAAAAGAAGGGAAGGTGTTTTTTCGCCTTAGGCTCGAAAAGATAATTTCGTTCACATCAAAGCACCTCATACATTAACGGGAGGGTAAGAACATATTACAAGGTATGAACAAAATTCATTAAGAACAGTTTAGTCATATTTACAAAAGTTATTTCAAAAGTTTCTTGAGTTTTTCTATAGTCTACTCCGACTGATCTTCATGGGGCCTCAGCTTCGGCGTCGTACTCTTTAAACATCGATCTCGCCTTCGTCACCCTACAAGAATTAAGTTGTGAGCCAAAACCAAGTTTGAAGGAAAAGGTAAACACAAGGTATGATTTCTTACTGGTTCAAGATGACTTCGAGCTTCGTCTCTAGCCTTTTCTCGCCCGCCTTTTGTCCATACCATCTTTACAAATCTATTAGAAATGCTTCGGGCGAGGTCAGGAATGTCATCTAAAATTGATGGTGATAGAGTGAAATTGGGTCTATTAACAATTTTTCCATGGTCGCAGCCAGCTTTTAGAAAAGCTGCAGCAGTGCCCCGAGAAGCTACCCAGGCATAGAAGTCACTGTGCCCGGCTATAACTTCGTCAAGCTCATCAATTTCACCCTCAATGTGTTCGAAGGTCTTTTGTAAATTCTCAGTTGACGGGGTGAATTTCTCACTGCTAGCCCCAACTGAGTGGAAGATCTTTCTCAGTCGTTGAATACATTTATTGCTAAACTCCAAACATTTGTCTTGAAGGTTTGCCAATAATTTTTTCAAATCTGAATTTTGTTGGACTTCGGCTTCAAGTTTCGCATTAAGTTCTTGCTTTTCTTGTTCAAACTGTTCAGATTGGCAGAGAAGCTTCGTATTCAATTCTGCTATTTTAGCTTCGGCTTCTGCCAATAAGCCTTCAGTTGACTGAAGCTCGAAGTCTTTCTTTTCAATAGTAGCTGATTGCTCTTTTATTTTGTTCTCTAAATTTCCAATTATAACCTCGTGTTTTTTGTCTTCCAGATCCTGCTGCATTTTCAAAGCCTTACTCAACAGCATACTCTGCACATAAACAACCTTCGTTATAAATGTCTTCATTATTAAAAACAATAAAGGTCAAGGGAAAAGTAGTTCACCTTGAAATTGGAATAAAATAAACTACCAACGATATGTTGTCGTCGGTAGCGGCTAATATCCGTTTCCAGCTTCGGGAAACCGATACTCTTTGATAGAGTACCGATAATCTTAGCTCCAGTTTGATCCCGGATGCAGCCTAATTTTTCATCGTCAATACCCCCGAAGAGGAGTGCTCCTGGTTTATATCCGCAAGATTTGGCATATTCTTTAAGCTCTTCTATTTCGGTTTTTGACAATTCTTGTTCAACTAAATTTTGAAACATAAAGGTTTCGTCCTCCGAAGTATCGTCAGCTATTTCTTTTCCTTTCCCAGACATTGCGGCCATGGTCTCTTTGGCGGCAGTAGTAGCTTCTTCTGTGGCCATGTCTAGTAGTATTTTGTTGATATGTTCGATTGTGGTTTCCAAGTTCAAATCTTCGGTTGAGGTAGCTTCGGTAGCCGCGATTTCCGAAGGTGCGACTTCAACATTTGATATTTCCTCAACCGCTGGTGTCTTCCGAGCTGAAGCTCTCGGTGGTGTCTTGTCAATGACTTCGGTCACTGCGATGATTCTGTGTCTCTTTGTTGTTTTCTTCGTTTTTTCGGGCTCCTTTTCCTTCTAAAAAAACTTTGTCAGTTGAGGCCCTAATGGACTTAGCTTCACAGGCAGGGATTCAGTCATTACCTTCAAAATCTCTTCCACGTCGGTGGCAGAGCGTGATGCGAGAGTCTCTTCTTCGTCAGATACTTTTCGCTTCGGAGATGATACTTTTCTCTTCTTCAGAATATTCTTCTCTTTTGGTGGTTCTTTCTCATCTTCATTTAAAGCTTCGGCTACCCTTTTTCTTTTCTGGCCTTCGACAATTTTATTCAGTTGTTCGTAGTCAGGGTATTCAAAACCCAAGGCGTCCAGCACTCGATTCAGTCTTCGCTTCGGACGGGTACCGAAGGCCGCAGTCATCAACTGATCTTCTTTTTTGGAGTAATTACCGAGTATTTCATTGCACATTATTTCAATTGTGTCCAGCCACTCTTGGCAAGGTTTTTTAAAGTATTTCTTAAACTTGTAATAGTAAGGTAACCGCACAAGTTCCCCTTCTTTCTTCTCCCCCTCTAGCTTCGGCATTTCCCATTCTTTTAAAGTAGGAAAAACCCTGAAGGCCAAAAACTCTTGAACCAGGTCCCTAGTGCTGATATGTTCTGAAACAATTTTAAACTCAGCCAGTGCAGCCCAAGTGGGACCTTCTAATGACATTTGGCATCGCGGTCTTGTTTCTCCGAAGATCAATTCAAGAGGGCTTTGTACCAGCTTCTCTTTATCTTCGTCAACTCTCACATAAAACCATTTTGATTTCCAGCCTGCCGGCCATTTGCTTCGGTAGCTGATTACAGGAAACTTTGTGGTTTTCCGATAGGAAAAATTGTAGCAACCAAAGTTATCATGTAATCCATCTTTTCTAGCCTTCGTCTGGTAATGCAGCTCATGAACTCGGCAAAAGCTGTCGGCAAACGGCTCCACCGCCTGGCTTCGGAGGGTCCAGATATAAACACTAAGCCTAATGATAGCGTTAGGAGTCAGCTGATGAAAGTAGATCCCAAACTTCTTCAATACATCTGCAATAATCCTATGGAGGGGGAATCTTAACCCAGCCTTCAGAAAGCTCTTGAAAATGACTATTTCATCCTTCTCTGGCTTCGGGGTAGTTTCTTCCCCCCCCCCCCCCCCCCCCCGAAGCGAAGTAGCTTCTTCTGACTCTCACTGAAATAACCTGACTTCACCATCTTGGAGAGATCAGCCTTAGAGATAGTTGATTTTCCGAAGTCCAAGTGGCTGGGCTTACTTGGCATGGCAATATGATAATCATCTTCGGAATCAGTTTCCTCAATATTTCCTTCTTCCGCTTCGGCAGCAACTTCGGAGATGGGAACACTCTGCTCTGTCTCGGCGGTACAGATTCCTTCCGAGGTCACCAGTCCGGATCGTTGCATCGCTTCGGAGATGGGAACAGTCTCCGATCCTTCAGCTTCGTCTCCCTCGCGCTCAACCCTAGCGGTAGAACGCACTCTAGCCATTTAATTCTGAATTTCTTGGGAACTAAATACTTTTTCTTCCGAAGCTTTTTCTTCTGACGAAGTAGGCTTCAAACTGGAGCTTCGTTTGATTCCGAGAGTCAAGCTTCGGCTATGGTTAAAAATTTTGGCAGCAAAACAGTGCAAATAGCAATGAATGTTGTGGTAACTTCACACCTATCCGTCTGTTTATATAGTGATGCAGGTAAGAAGGTGAATCGCCAGGATTTTTACATCAGGCAAACAGCTGCTTGCACCCGCTGCAAGGTGGGACCGCTCCGCGCTCAGAAACTAAATCGTTTCTCGACAACGAGCTCAGGGAAGGTGTTTTTCGGACCTTCGGCTTCCCGAAGCCTAAGAGACTTTTTTCACGGATCAAGCTCGTTACGAAAAACGATCTAGCACCGTGAAGGGGCTACTGTTGGGACTATGCTTCGTCGCCGAAGGTCTTGTAGGGAGAAACAGCTTCGGCTGAAGCTGTCCGCATGTGATGACCGAAGGTTTCTCTTCATGAAGCTTCGGTATTACAAACCGACTTAAGAGTAGAATGACCTTTTAGTCCATAAATGTTTGAGTCGCTGTTGTAATCCCTTATGAGGGGCATAATTGTAATTCCTCACAGGCTGTGTCCCGTGCCTATAAATAGTGAACAGTATTCCTTTACTGTTCACGGATGTCTGTAATTGCAATCGCACCATTCGGGAATCAATCTTTGTCAAGGCAAAGGTATAATTGTGTTCAATGTTTAAATACATTAAATCGATATAATATGAAAGTAATATTGTTCATCTATAATTTATTTACCTTTGACGCTTCATATTTTACTTCATATAATCTATTAAAATACGATTACGAAGATTTAACCTTCGTAATCGTATTGTCTTAAACCTTCGTCCAAAGTTCATTAATCCTTAAAGGAATGATGTTTCGTTGGACGAAGGGCATTAACATTTAACATTTTGTGTTGCCTTGTTCTTAATTTATAGCATTTAAGAACAAGCCCCCAACACACATCTACTAAGATATATCCTACCTCAGAAACAGCCTTTACATTTGTCATCATTTACCTTTTCAATAAAGAACAATCATCAAAAATTTAGTTCTTTTGTTGTTTTCAATTTCTTGTAATAACTTTGTCATTATCATAATGAATATATCCTCTTCAAATATTGACGAAGTTCTAAAGGTTTTGACGAAGGAATGCATTACAAGTTATCGTCGAAGCAACAAAAGTCGTTCTTAAGGGAACGCAGCGTAAGTCTTCTGCTTAAAAGTCGTTCTTAAGGGGACGCAGCGTAAGTTTTCTGCTCAAAAGTTGTTCCAAAGGGAATGCAGAGCTTACAGCGAAAAATAAACGCTGATACCGCCGAAGTAAAAGGCGAAGAAGCTCCTAAGGGAGGCTTACAGCGAAAAATAAACGCTGATACCGCCGAAGTAAAAGGAGAAGAAGCTCCTAAGGGAGGCTTACAGCAAAAAATAAACGCTGATACCGCCGAAGTAAAAGGCGAAGAAGCTCCTAAGGGAGGCTTACAGCGAAAAATAAACGCTGATATCGCCGAAGTAAAAGGCGAAGAAGCTCCTAAGGGAGGCTTACAGTGAAAAATAAACGCTGATACCGCCGAGGTAAAAGGCGAAGAAGCTCCTAAGGGAGGTTTACAGCGAAAAGTCAGCGCTGATGAACTGAAAAATGACCAAAAGATTGACTGGGGAATGTGTGTAGGCCTTCAGCGCAAATATCACTTTGCATATCATTACATCATTACATCATGTGCATAGCATAGCATCATACATCATATTGCATCAATGGCACAAGAAGGGGGTGCAATATGAATCTACGGAAAGGCACACAATGTTGGCCTACATTACTGAGCTTCGGAGATCGGTTCGAAGATGTGTCAAGGTGCAAAATAAGTTTTCAAGAAATACAGCTCCGTCATTATGATATGAAAAGGAGATCTATTGTTCACAGGGCATAGATGTTTTTTCGGAAACTGTAATATTTTTACGGAATATGGATATTCTTTACGAAGCATGAAAAGAAGGGAAGGTGTTTTTTCGCCGAAGGCTCAAAAACGTATGTACGTAAAATTCCATGCATCGTAAAGAGTTGAATCATAAATAGCTTATAATATATATTCAAAATTACAAAATATTTTACATATTGTCCAGCAAATGTTACACTCTAAATGGCTTTACAATAACAGCTAATCTTCTCGTAAAACTACTTCTGCAGCTTCGTTTAGCAGCTGATCAACAACTTTATCCATAATAGCTTTGGCCATTTTTCTAATCTCATCATCCCCCTTTGCTTTGGGGTCCGCCAATGGATCGGCGGGCTCTTCGGCCTCGCCGTTGATCCAGTCAATTGGAACTTCGGGATCTCCTAGTACGAAGTTGCTTTCATTTGAAAATGTGTCGGCGCTGGTGAAACTACTCTTAATTGTTTCCACACATTTCATGGATTTTTCATAACATTTTTCTTTTGAAAGCCAAAGTGCTACAGCTGTTTTCTCCCAATGATTCTTCCAGTAGTCGCTGACTTCAAGGTTAGCTTCGGCAGTTGCACATTTTAGGTTCGCCTCAGCCAGCTGTTTCTGAAGATTTTCAATTTTGCACTTCTGGGCTTTAGCTTGAGCCTTGGAAGCAGCTTCGTCCTCTTTTATTTTGTTAAGCAATGAATGTAAAATCTTGTCTTTCTCAAGACCTTCATTCCTCAGTTCAATCACTTCGGAACGAAGGTTATTCAATGCCATCGTATATCCCTCGTCTTCAGCGCTTTTCTGCGCTCTGAGGGCATTGCTGAGAATAAGGCCCTGCAAAAGGAATGTGATGATAAGAAATAAACACACGAATTTCTAACCACGCAAAAAGTTTATTTTCTCACCTTTAAGCTGTTATATGCTAAGTTGTCGGCTATTTCATCTTTTGACAAAACTGAAAGCCCATCTTCTAGAGTTGGGAATCCGAAGCTTCTTGCCATCTCCCGGCAAACAAAGATCTCCTTGTTGTCTGGGAGACAATACAGGAAGTCTTCTTCTCCGCTGCCATTGAATATCAACGCCCCTTTCGGATATTTTAATTTCTAGGCATAATGATGAGCTTCTCGTTTTTCTTTTTCAGATAGTATTTTGCCCGAAGCATGTCGCACAATATAATCAGGCAATTTGAAAGATGCTTCGGGAGTGGAAGAAAGAGTTTTTTCAGACAGAATTTGCTTTAAAGTTTCCTTTTTATTTTCTCCTTCAGTCTCCAAGTATTTTTCTTTGGCGCACTCTGAAGGTCCAGTTTTGATTTCAGTCTGGTGCTTTGTAGCTTCACCTCCAGAAGTTTTTGTTTCAATTTGTGCTTTTTGAGCTTCGGCAACTTTTTTCGGCGTGGAGCTTGAAGACTTTATTGTCTCCAGTACATCCAAAACATTAACCATCCTTTTCCTTTTGGGGGTCACAGCTGGACCCTTCTGAGTCTGTGGCACTCCAACTTCTGCTGAAGGGCTTAAAACTTCTGATATTTTTGTCCCTTCAGTTTTCGACTCTTCTGCTCTTTTAGCCTTCGGTGTTGCAGTCAGCTCTTCAGCTTTCTGCGCAGATATAGATTTTTTGGCTTCGGTAGCCGAAGGAGCCTCGTCAACAAACTCGGGCAATGTGGCCGGCTCTATGTAGCATGGTCGGTGCGTAAGGACCTTCACCTTTTTTCTCTTCGGCGCCGGCTCACTAGGAGCGGCCGAAGCAACTTCCTTCACAGAAGTTGTACCTTTTCTTTTTTCACCCCGTATCGGGTAACGGTAATCAGGATAGACGAATCCAATAGCATCAAAAACTCTATTCAGCCTCTTCTTTTTCCGACCACCGAAGGTCGCTGATAGCGCATTATCTTCCGTCTTGGAGTATGGCCCAAGCAGATCATCGCTTGTGGCTTCAATACATTTCAGCCAATCATCATCTCGCTCGATAAATTTATCATCATATCTGAAGGTGAATTTCATCCTAATCAGCCCACCTTCATCAGGCTTGGTAATAGTTTCTTTTGGCATTTCCCACTTTTCTACAAGAGGCCATACTCTGAAAGCTATGTGCTCCTGGACCAAGTCTCTTGTCCCAACAAAGGAGCAAACCATGCCGAAGGCCCTCTGCATTCTTCGGCTGCTTCATCCATTTCCACCTTCGGTTTCCGGAGTCCGAAACGCTGCCAGATAGGGCACATGATAATATATTTAATGTCTTCTCGTGCCTTCAAATCGTTTTTCACATAGAACCATTCCTTCATCCAGTCCCCGGGCTATCTCTTCCGAAAAGTTGGCACGGGACAGCTTGACCCAGAGCGGGCACCGAAGCTGTAACAGCCTAAATTATTATGATATTGCTCTTTACCCCAGGGTTTCGTCTCATATATTAGCTCATGTATATTACAAAAGCTTTTTGAATTTGGTTCCAAGCCCTGGCTCTTCACGGCCCAGACAAAGATTCCCATTCTTATAATTGCTTCGGGCGTAATTTGATGAAGGCAGATTTGATAAATCTTCAAAACCTCAACCACAAATTTGCTCAATGGAAACCGAAGCCCAGCCTTAAAAAAGCTTCGGAAGATCACAACTTCATTTTCTTCGGGAGTAGGCACAGTCCTCTCTCCGTCATCAGCCCTTACAATAGACATGTCCCGAAAGTATCTTCCCCTCATATTATCAAGATGGCTTTGCTTAATAGTCGATTTTCCAAAAACTGCATGGCTTGGCCGCCAGGGTCGATCTTCGGAGTCTTCTCCGCCGCTCTCCACATCATAGCTGTCACTATCACTGGTACCTTCAGACAAACCCTCCAAAGTTTCCCTAGCAATCTTCTCCGCATTTGTCCTTGCTATCGATTCAATAAAGCCAAGATTCATCTCCTCAGAAAGGCTCAGCTTCGTTTTAGCGGTAGCCTTCTTATCCTCAGACATCTTCGAAAGAGCTGAAAAAAGTGCTCTCAAAGTCGAAGCTTTAATATCTAAAAAATCTGGTCAAGTGTGTGTAAGCAAAGAGCTATTTGAGCAGGCAAGGCAGATGGCAAGAAAGCGTGCTAAATGAGCTAGTGGTGCGCTCTTATTTATACGCCTGGCGTATTGTGTGCTGGAGGGCCCGCTTGTCAGTAGCTATTGCTATTCTAGCAAAGGGAAGGTGTTTTTTCGGACCTTCGGCTTAGGGTCTCCATCCATATCGCAATTTGAATTTATTATCTTAACAAATTAATATTGCGAGGGGCTACTATTGGGGGCCTTCGGCTTCCGAAGGTCCTCAAAACGAGATTTGACAATATTTCTGGAGTATAATACATGAACAGGTACCTTCGGACATGGACTCTTCGGACAATTGTTGTACGAAGAAACACAAGAGAACGAAGGATGGAGCAGAGCTGAAGCTGTGTGCAAGGAAGCTTCGGCATGATAGCGGAGAAGAGGAAACCGACTTAAAAAGGAAAAGACTATCTAGACCTCAATAGATTATTATAGAGTTATTATCAAAAGCAAAGGACCTGGATGTAATTTTACATGGGCTGCGACCCGTGCCTATAAATAGGTGAACAGTACTCCCATACTGTTCATGCTGACTTGGCATTCGCTTTTGCGTCACGCTTGTACTTTCCTTCAAGCCGAAGGTACAAATGTAACTCAATATTGTTCTTATCAACTCATGATTATATAAAAAACACATATGAACGATGTCATATGATTATTCGTGTTATTTCTCATGTTTCATATGCTTCGTCTTCCATTAATATACACTGTTGTGATGAAGGTATGTCCTTCATGACCTTTGTCTGAAGATCGTTATATCCTTAGGGAAATAACGCTTCGAAGGACGAAGGGTGTTAACCATTAACCTATTTTTGTGTTGCCTTGTTCTTAACTTATAGCATTTGAGAACAAGTCCCCAACAGGTGCATAGCTGCTCGTTAGGTTTCACCAGTCATACAAACGCAGTACACCTCCCCAAGGTGGGTGACTAACAAAACCAAATCAAATGAACCTCTGCACCCCCCTTAGCAGAGCGAACACTACGCCCCGGCCCCCATTGACGGCCCTCCGGCAAAGCCAACTACACCCCCAGGTTCATCTAATTAATCAGCTAAGGGCGTCCCATTCCACCCTTATGGTTGTACTGTTATCTCGGGTGGTCACTCCACGAATAGGTCCTTACGGATAGGTACTCCGGAAAAAGGCCTGAGCCCCCTAAAGTATCACAAGATCATCCACATAATCAGGATAACAGTATCGTATCATAAATGTTCGCATCATGTTAATTGATTAAGTTAAAGCAATAGCAACATGCTAACCATGATAACCCAAAAAGGTAAACAAGGTTAAGGTAAATAGAAAGCTAGTCAATCCTTAGGTTTAAGTAATGTAATGCGGGATAGTGAATCATAAAGTATGTAGGACAGAATAGGTCAGAGGACACTTGCCTTCACCAGGTTGTTGCTCAGGGAGGTCTCCAACTCCAACAACACACTCAAGAACCTTGGACTGCTCGTTGTCTAAATAAAGCAGAGCGCGAGAGAGGGCGGGAGTGTGTGAAATGAGGCAGGGGAGCGAGTGCTGGCGCTGGCGAGGCTCTAAGAAGGGAGTTGGGCGCGTGGGCGGGCGTAGTGGCCAAGAAATCCGGCGACGTGCGTGAGTGCGCACGCGCTAGTCCACGACGGGCGCGAAGAGGGCGGATCTAACAAGGAATGCCCACGGCGCAGAGAGAGAGAGAAGAGGGACGCGCGGGGCAACGGCTCGGCGACTGGCGAATCGGGCCCGTGAGGCAGAGAGAGACGTGGAGCACGCGAGTGAAGAAACAACTGGCGTCGACAGGTTGGCCCCAGCGGGCAGAGAGCGAGAGAGAGAGCGCGCGGGAGAGGGGAACTGCCGCTGACAGGTGAACCCCACCTGTCAGGCGGCACGGGCGCGCGGGCGCGCGGCCTGGCTGGGCCGACTGGGCTGCTTTTCCCTTTTCTTTTTCTCTGTATTTTCTAATTCCTTTTCTATTTCATTTCTCTAGGGTTTTCAATTCCAAATTCAAATTAGGTTTCAAATTCAAATAAATTCAAACATGTGCAACACTTCAAAGAATATTTTAAGCTCAGCATGATGCAACATGTCATGACCCATAGTGTTTTGGCAAAAATAAATAATTAAACCTCCCTAACTTAAGCTAATTCTACTTAAAAGGGAAAAAGTGAGAGAATCTAGAGAGAGATAGAACCTAGGGTGAGAGAGAGAAGAGTAACACATGAATTTGGGTGATAATTAGAAAGAAATTTTATACCCCCAAATTTAGGGTGTTACAGACCTATCCCTCTTAAAAGAATCTTGCCCTCGAGATTCAGGGCTGGCTAGCAAAGAGCTCCGGGTACTTGGCTTTCACATCATCTTCTCTTTCCCAGGTTGCTTCTTCTTCTGAGTGGTGGCCCCATCTGACTTTGCACATCCTGATGGTACTTCTCTGAGTGACCCGATCTGTTGTCTCCAGAATCTGAGTTGGCTTCTCAATATAAGTCAGATCCTCTTGAAATTCAAGATCCTCTGTTGGCAACTGCTCTTCTGGCACCCTCAAGCATTTCTTCAACTGAGACACATGGAACACATCATGCACAGCTGACAGATTCTCCGGTAAACTGAGTTGATAGGCCACTTCTCCACGTCTTGCTTGAATCTGATACAGTCCGATATATCGAGGTGCTAGCTTGCCTTTGACTCTGAACCTTTTGATTCCTCTGATTGGTGACACCTTCAAGTAGACAAAGTCTCCTACTTCAAAACTGAGTTCCCTTCTTCTGGTGTCAGCATAGCTTTGCTGTCTGGACTGCGCTGCCTTCAAATTCTCCTGGACCATTCTGATGTTCTCTTCGGCTTCAAGCAAAATATCTGGACCGAACACCTGTCTTTCACGAGGTTGGTCCCAATGCAAATGGAGTTTTGCAATTCCTCCTATAAAGCGTTCGAATGGTGACATCTTCAAACTGGCTTGATAGCTGTTGTTGTAAGAGAATTCTGCATATGGTAATCTCTTGTCCCAACTCATCTTGTCTTGAAAAGCACAAGCTCTCAACATATTTTCAAGGATCTGATTGGTTCTCTCTATTTGACCATCTGTCTGTGGGGGATAAGCTGAGCTGAACTTCAAATGTGTGCCTAAAGCTTCATGCAACTGCTGCAAAAAATGAGAGGTGAACTGAGTGCCTCTATCTGATACTATCTTCTTTGAAACACCATGCAAGCATATAATCCGAGCCATGTATAGTTCGGCCAACACCGCACTATTATAGGTGGTCTTGACTGGTATGAAATGGGCTACCTTTGTCAAACGGTCCACTACTACCCAGATAGAGTCATAACCAGTACGAGTGCAGGGCAAACCAACTATAAAGTCCATTCCGATCTCATCCCATTTCCACTGAGGAATTTGCAATGGTTGCAACAAACCTGAAGGTCTCTAATGTTCTGCTTTAATCCTCTGACAACTATCACATACAGTCGCATACTCTGCTATTTCCCTTTTCATACCATACCACCAGAATCTTTTCTTCAGGTCTTGGTACATCTTCTCACTACCAGGGTGTATAGAGTATGTTGTCTCATGGGCTTCCTTGAGAATTAGTTCCTGGATCGATTTGATGTCGGAAACACACAGTCTGTCCTTGAACCATACCACTCCTTCTGCATCTTCACAGAAATCCTTGCCTTTTCCATCTATGATCAGCTACCGGATCTCGTTGATCTTCTCATCATCCTTCTGAAGTGGGTTCCAACTCAATTGTCACTCCTTGAGTGTTGTTTAGAAATCTGAGACTCAATCTGTCGAATTTCTTTGCTAGCTCATACAACATCGGGTGAGTGACTGTCACACCCGGATTTAAGGGACAAATCCGGATGCATCTCATATGTGCGCCAAGGAAGAACAACACACATAATAACAGAGTGCATAGAGATAAATGTCATAAATATTATAAATGTACTTATTACATAGCGAAAGTCTTACAAAAATAAATGATAAAGTAAAGCGAACTAAATATTATTCCCTGGGCGCCACAAAGTTGACTGGGAGATGCCACCTAGATCAAGTTGAATGCCTCAGTGTTAGGCGGCTCCTCTTTGACCACCTGTTCTTCTCCTGTGGGGGGTGTGAGATAGCAAGAGTGAGCTCACATACGTTCATAGCTCAACAAGTCGTGGGGAATAATGTGCATGAACTCACCAAAGGTAGGAGTTCATATGAAGTGTAAGGCTGATCAACAAAATAGAGGCTGAAGCTGAGCATTGCTTTTATATGTTGGTCAAAATTTTATTAGCAATTACTAAGTGTAAGTAAATACCAAACCTTAATAGTAATAAAGAAAAGTAATAATGAAATAATCCCAAATGCAATGCAAATGTCAAATTAAATTTAAGTTCTATAATTTAATCATGTGAGGGTCCGAGCTGCTCATGACCATGAGCACGGCTAGTATACCAGTTTTACACTCTGTAGAGGTTGCGCATCTTTACCCACAAGTCATGTTACCCATCTGCCAAGAGATGGCCAATCCCATACACCTCTACCGAGGAGGCGAGGCAGGGTAACACTACGAGGCCTTTACAAAGTTCCACTAGCTTCAGAAATCCCGCTATAGTTTATAGGAAGCTCCAGTGCAGGAATCCCTCGCCTGACCACCATCGCAGCAAAATCAACCCAAGGACCTCCCTACACTGACCACTCCCCTACTGCCCTTGCCCCTTTCAGGTAAGGAAGTCATCCACTAGCTTTCCTAGTTAATCAACCAAGGGCATCCCATTAAACCCTTGTGGTAGCACTATTTTCCCGGGTGGTCGCTCCATGTTCCCATTAACATAATGATCTTAACATGAACAGTAATAATAAAAAAGATAATAAAAGTGTAATTATGAATAAAGTATCTCCATACCCAAATCCACATAAAGCAATAGCAGGTACTACCCAAAAATATTTCAGTGGTAAACAAGGTATAAAGATAACCAAAACTGGGGTAACCTATTGGATCCCATCAAAATTAACCTATGCAGATCATTATAATTAACAAGAACATGGCTGGGAAAAAAGTAAGTGATCAAGGGCACAACTTGCCTTCAATGAGCTCCTGCTCAGCTACTTCTACTTGCTGAACCTCAGAATCCACAGTGGCTTGCTCATCTACTCGCCTCAACACAATACATACATAGTATAGCAAAATAAACATCACACCAAACATGTAATTAAAATACACAATAATAATCTAGACATTAAAATAAGATCATTGGAACTGGAATCATTAAATTTGGAGTTATATATTTTAAGATATGAATTTTCCAAGGTTTTATGTATTTAATACAGGATTAAGTAATAGATAAATTTTAGTGTGTCTTTTATGCCAAAACAGTGGCACCACTAGATAGACAATAATATTACAAAAAAATTAGGAACTGGAATGGACCAATTTGGATTAAAAATGAATTTACTATGAATTTCCCAAGTTTCTAGGATTGTTTTCGTATTAAAAACTAATTTCTATAATTATTTCTCTGTTTTTAATCATCTCTGGACTAGGTCGTCAAATACCAGAAAAAGTCAGGGACCATCCTATAAAAATTCTTAGACACAGCCAACATCCCCCCTGGACGGCGGGTTGTTTTAACAGAAACAGGAGGTCTCATATGCAAAAATGCCAGGCCGAAGGGGTACGAGCGCAGCACAGCCGAGCGATCAAGATCTAACGGCTCAAATTAAATCGTAGCTCATATGAACCGGTATGCAGCCCTGTCCATTAGATTAAAATTCGACGGCTAGATTTTAATGAATCGGGATCTAACTCCAGCCATCCGATCCAGTCTACGGCTCAGATCTGATCGGGCAAAGGGGTATGCGATGTCATAATTGAAAGGGAAATAGGCTTACACCTTTTCCTAAATAGATTTTTGTGGTTGAATTGCCCAACACAAATAATTGGATTAACTAGTTTGCTCTACTCTATAAGTTTTACAGGTGCCAAAGGTTCACAATAGACCAATAAAAAGACCAAGAAAGGGTTCAAACAAAGAGAGCTTAAGAAATCCCAAAGGCACCCTGGTCTGGCGCACCGGACTGTCCGGTGCGCCACCGGATAGTGTCCGGTGCACCAGGGAACTCGACGCTGAACTCCTCACCTTCGGGAAAATCAGAGGGCGCTCCACTATAATTCACCGGACCGTCCGGTGAGGCACCGGACAATGTCCGGTGACACACCGGACTGTCCGGTGTGCCAGCGAAGCAATGGCTACTTCAAGCGCAACGGTCGACTGCAACGCATTTAATGCGTGCCTGCGCGCGCAGAGGTCAGAGCACACGCAGTTGGCGCACCGGACAGTCTATAGGACCTTTCCGGTGCACCACCAGACAGCCCAGATGCCCCACCAGTCAGAGCTCCAACGGTCGAACCCTAACAGCCGGGTGACGTGGCTGGCGCACCAGACAGTGTCCGGTGGCGCACCGGACTGTCCGGTGCACCCGTCGACAGCAGCCTCCACCAAATGGCTAGTTTGGTGGTTGGGGCTATAAATACCCCAACCACCCCACATTCAATTGTATCCAAGTTTCTACACTTCTACACCTTACAAGAGCTATAGCATTCAATACAAGACACACCAAAAAGATCAAATCCTCTCCCAACTCCACACAAAGCTTTAGTGATTAGAGAGAGATTTGTTGTGTTCATTTGAGCTCTTGCGCTTGGATTGCTTCTTTTTTTTCTCATTCATCTTGTGATCAAACTCAATTGTAACCAAGGCAAGAGACACCAATTGTGTGGTGGTCCTTGCGGGGACTTTGTGTCTCGTGTGATTGAGAAGAGAAGCTCACTTGGTCTAAGTGACCGTTTGAGAGAGGGAAAGGGTTGAAAGAGACCCGGTCTTTGTGACCACCTCAACGGGGAGTAGGTTTGCAAGAACCGAACCTCGGTAAAACAAATCCTTGTGTCTCATTCCTTATTTGCTTGCGATTTGTTTTTCACCCTCTCTCTCTCGGACTCGATTTTATTTCTAACGCTAACCCGGCTTGTAGTTGTGATTAACTTTGTAAATTTCAGTTTCGCCCTATTAACCCCCCTCTAGGCGACTTTCAATTGGTATCATAGCCCGGTACTTCATTAGAGCCTAACCGCTCGAAGTGATGTCGGGAGATCACGCCAAGAAGGAGATGGTGACCGGCGACAAGCCCACTACAAGCCACGGGAAGGCTCCATCGGGAGAGTCACGCAACAAAGGGAAGGAGAAGGAATCCTCTTCCCACAAGTCGCATCGGAGTGGTGACAAGAAAAAAAAGATGAGGAAAGTGGTCTACTACGAGACCGATTCTTCATCGCCATCCACCTCCGGCTCCGACGCGCCGTCCATTACTTCTAAGCGCCATGAGCGCAAGAAGTATAGTAAGATCCCCCTACGCTACCCTCGTATTTCAAAGCGTACTCCTTTACTCTCCGTTCCATTAGGCAAACCACCGGTTTTTGACGGTGAAGATTATAATATGTGGAGTGACAAAATGAGACATCATCTAACCTCACTCCACACAAGCATTTGGAATGTTGTTGAGTTTGGTGTACAGGTACCATTCGTAGGGGATGAAGACTACGATTCGAACGAAGTGGCCCAAATCCACCACTTCAACTCCCAAGCCACTACTATACTCCTCGCCTCTCTAAGTCGAGAGGAGTATAATAAGGTGCAAGGGTTGAAGAGCGTAAAGGAAATTTGGAATGTGCTCAAGACCGCGCACGAAGGAGACGAGGTGACCAAGATCACCAAGCAGGAAACGATCGAGGGGGAGCTCGGTCGCTTCATGCTTCACCAAGGGGAGGATCCGCAAGCTATGTACAACCGCTTGAAGACCTTGGTGAACCAAGTGCGCAACCTCGGGAGCACAAAATGGGATGACCATGAGATGGTCAAGGTTATTCTTAGATCCCTCGTTTTTCTTAACCCTACACAAGTTCAATTAATTCAAGGTGATCCTAGATACAAGCTAATGTCTCCCGAGGAAGTTATAGGGAAGTTTGTAAGCTTTGAGCTAATGATTAAAGGCTCAAAGAAAATCATCGAGCAAGGCACCTCCTCCACGCCCGAAGCACAACCCGTCGCATTCAAGGCAACGGAGGAGAAGAAGGAAGAGTCTACACCAAGTAGGCTCCCCATCGACGCCTCAAAGCTCAACAATGAGGAGATGGCTTTAATCATCAAAAGCTTTCGACAAATCCTCAAGCAAAGGAGGGGAAAGGACTACAAATCCCGCTCCAAGAAGGTTTGCTACAAGTGCGGTAAGCCCGGTCACTTTATAGCAAAATGTCCTATTTCTAGTGACAGTGACAGGGGCGACGACAAGAAGGGGAGAAGAAAGGAAAAGAAGAGGTACCATAAGAAGAAGGGCGGCGATGCCCATGTGTGCCGCGAGTGGGACTCCGACGAGAGCTCCACCGACTCCTCCTCCGACGAGGACGCCGCCAACATCGCCGTCAACAAGGGACTTCTCTTCCCCAACGTCGGCCACAAGTGCCTCATGGCAAAGGACGGTAAAAGGAAGAAGGTTAAATCTAAATCCTCCACTAAATATGCATCCTCTAGTGATGAAGACAATTCTAGTAATGAGGAGGATAATTTGTTTACCCTTTTTGCCAACCTTAACATGGAACAAAAAGAAAAATTAAATGAATTGATTAGCGCCATTCATGATAAGGATGAACTCTTGGATAGCCAAGAGGACTTCCTAATTAAGGAAAATAAGAAGCATGTTAAGGTTAAGAATGCTTATGCTCTAGAGATGGAAAAATGTGAAAAATTAACTAGTGAGCTAAGCACTTGTCATGATGTTATTGCCAACCTTAGAAATGAAAATGCTAAATTAGTTGCTAAGGTTGATTCGAATGTTTGTGATGATTCATATGTCAATCTTAGAAATGATCATGATATTTCTATTGCTAAGATTGAAAAATTGAATGCCTCTCTTTCTAGCCTTAGAATTGAAAATGAAAAATTAATTGCTAAGGCTAAAGACTTAGATGTTTACAATGCTTCTATTTCCGATCTTAGAAGTGAAAATGATATTTTACATGCTAAGATTGTTGAACTAAAAACTTGCAAACCCTCTACTTCTACCATTGAGCATGTTTCTATTTGCACTAGATGTAGAGATGTTGACATTGATGCTATTCATGATCATATGTCTTTAATTAAACAACAAAATGATCATATAGCAAAATTAGATGCTAAAATTGCCGAGCATGAACTTGAAAATGAAAAATTTAAATTTGCTCGTAGTATGCTTTATAGTGGGAGACGCCCTAGCATCAAGGATGGCATTGGCTTCCAAAAGGGAGACAATGTCAAACTTAATGCCCCTCCTAAAAAATTATCTAACTTTGTTAAGGGCAAGGCTCACATGCCTCAGGATAACGAGGGTTACATTTTGTACCCTGCCGGTTATCCCGAGCACAAAATTAGGAGAATTCATTCTAGGAAGTCTCACTCTGGCCCTAATCATGCTTTTATGTATAAGGGTGAGACATCTAACTCTAGGCAATCAACTCATGCTAAATTGCCTAGAAAGAAAACTCCTAGTGCATCAAATGAACCTAGCATTTCATTTAAAACTTTTGATGCATCATATGTTTTGACTAACAAATCCGGCAAAGTAGTTGCCAAGTATGTTGGGGGCAAACACAAGAGTTCCAAGACTTGTGTTTGGGTACCCAAAGTTCTTGTATCTAATGTCAAAGGACCCAAAACTGTTTGGGTACCTAAACTTGTTTTGTAGGTTTATGCATCCGGGGGCTCAAGTTGGATCATCGATAGCGGGTGCACAAACCACATGACTGGGGAGAAAAGGATGTTCTCCTCCTATGAGAAAAACCAAGATCCCCAACGAGCTATCACATTCGGGGATGGAAATCAAGGTTTGGTCAAAGGATTGGGTAAAATTGCTATATCACCTGACCATTCCATTTCCAATGTTTTTCTTGTTGATTCATTAGATTACAATTTGCTTTCCGTTTCTCAACTATGCAAAATGGGCTACAACTGTCTATTTACTGATGTAGGTGTCACTGTCTTTAGAAGAAGTGATGATTCAGTAGCATTTAAGGGAGTGTTAGAGGGTCAGCTATACTTAGTTGATTTCAATAGAGCTGAACTCGACACTTGCTTAATCGCTAAGACTAACATGGGCTGGCTCTGGCATCGCCGACTAGCACATGTTGGAATGAAGAATCTTCACAAGCTTCTAAAGGGTGAACACATTTTAGGACTAACCAATGTTCATTTTGAGAAAGACAGGATTTGTAGCGCATGCCAAGCCGGGAAGCAAGTTGGTGTTCATCATCCACATAAGAACATCTTGACGGCTGACAGGCAACTTGAGCTCCTCCACATGGACCTATTCGGCCCGATCGCTTACATAAGCATCGGCGGGAGTAAGTACTGTCTTGTTATTGTGGATGACTATTATCGCTTCACTTGGGTGTTCTTTTTACAGGAAAAATCTCAAACCCAAGAGACCTTAAAGGGATTCTTGAGACGAGCTCAAAATGAGTTCGGCCTGAGGATCAAGAAAATAAGAAGCGATAATGGGACGGAGTTCAAGAACTCACAAATCGAAGGCTTCCTTGAGGAGGAGGGCATCAAGCATGAGTTCTCTTATCCCTACACGCCACAACAAAATGGTGTAGTGGAGAGGAAGAATATAACTCTATTGGACATGGCGAGGACCATGCTTGATGAGTACAAGACATCGGATCGATTTTGGGCCGAGGCGGTCAACACCGCTTGCTACGCCATCAACCGGTTGTATCTACATCGAATCCTCAAGAAGACATCTTATGAACTCCTAACCGGTAAAAAGCCCAATGTTTCATATTTTAGAGTCTTTGGTAGCAAATGTTTTATTCTTGTTAAAAGAGGTAGAAAGTCCAAATTTGCTCCTAAGGCTGTAGAAGGCTTTTTACTAGGATATGATTCAAACACAAGGGCATATAGAGTCTTTAACAAGTCCACTGGACTAGTTGAAGTTTCTTGTGACATTGTGTTTGATGAGACTAATGGCTCTCAAGTAGAGCAAGTTGATCTTGATGAATTAGATGATGAAGAGGCTCCGTGCGTCGCGCTAAGGAACATGTCCATTAGGGATGTGTGTCCTAAGGAATCCGAAGAGCCCATTCAAGCACAAGATCAACCATCCTCCGCCATGCAAGCATCTCCACCAACCCAAGATGAGGATGAGGCTCAGGATGATGAAGAAGAAGATCAAGAAGACATGCCACCTCAAGACGACGGCAATGATCAAGGGGGAGATGCAAATGATCAAGACAAGGAGGATGAACAAGTTGCAAGGCCGCCACACCCAAGAGTCCACCAAGCAATCCAACGAGATCACCCCGTGAACACCATCCTCGGCGACATTCATAAGGGGGTAACCACTAGATCTCATGTTGCACATTTTTGTGAGCATTACTCTTTTGTTTCCTCTATTGAGCCACACAGGGTGGAGGAAGCACTTCAAGATGGATTGGGTGATGGCGATGCAAGAGGAGCTCAACAACTTCACGAGGAATGAGGTATGGCATTTAGTTCCACATCCTAACCAAAATGTTGTAGGAACCAAGTGGGTCTTCCGCAACAAACAAGACGAGCATGGTGTGGTGACTAGGAACAAAGCCCGACTTGTGGCCAAGGGATATTCACAAGTCGAAGGTTTGGATTTCGGTGAAACCTATGCACCTGTAGCTAGGCTTGAATCAATTCGCATTTTACTTGCCTATGCTACTTACCATGGCTTTAAGCTTTACCAAATGGACGTGAAAAGTGCCTTCCTCAATGGACCTATCAAGGAAGAGGTCTATGTTGAGCAACCTCCCGGCTTTGAAGACAGTGAGTATCCTAATCATGCCTATAGGCTCTCTAAGGCGCTTTATGGGCTCAAGCAAGCCCCAAGAGCATGGTATGAATGCCTAAGAGATTTCCTTATTGCTAATGGCTTCAAAGTCGGAAAGGCCGATCCTACTTTATTTACTAAAACTCTTGCAAATGATTTGTTTGTATGCCAAATTTACGTTGATGATATTATATTTGGGTCTACTAACGAATCTACATGTGAGGAATTTAGTAGGATCATGACACAGAAATTCGAGATGTCTATGATGGGGGAGTTGAAGTATTTTCTAGGATTCCAAGTCAAGCAACTCCAAGAGGGCACCTTCATTAGCCAAACCAAGTACATTCAAGACATACTAACCAAGTTTGGGATGAGGGACGCCAAGCCCATCAAGACACCCATGGGAACTAATGGGCATCTCGACCTCGACACAGGAGGTAAATCTGTAGATTAAAAGGTATACCGGTCGATGATAGGTTCCTTACTCTATTTATGTGCTTATCGATCGGATATTATGCTTTCCGTATGCATGTGTGCAAGATTCCAAGCTGATCCTAAGGAAGCTCACCTTAGGGCCATAAAACGAATCTTGAGATATTTAGTTTATACTCCTAAGTTTGGCCTTTGGTACCCCAGGGGATCCACATTTGATTTAATTGGTTATTCCGATGCCGATTGGGCAGGGTGCAAAATTAATAGAAAGAGCACATCGGGGACTTGCCAGTTCTTGGGAAGATCTCTTGTGTCTTGGGCTTCAAAGAAGCAAAATTTTGTGGCTCTTTCAACCGCTGAAGCCGAGTATATTGCCGCAGGCCATTGTTGCGCGCAATTGCTTTGGATGAGGCAAACCCTTAGGGACTATGGTTACAAATTAACCAAAGTTCCTCTTCTATGTGATAATGAGAGTGCAATCCGCATGGCGGATAATCCCGTTGAGCATAGCCGCACTAAACACATAGCTATTCGGTATCATTTTCTAAGGGATCACCAACAAAAGGGGGATATCGAGATTGCATATGTTAGCACCAAAGAACAATTAGCCGATATCTTTACCAAGCCATTGGATGAACAAACTTTTACCAAACTTAGGCATGAGCTAAATATTCTTGATTCTAGGAATTTTTATTGATGTCTTGCATACATAGCTCATTATTATACCTTTGATCATCTCTTTCATGTGCTATGACTAATGTGTTCCTTCAATTTCATTTCATGCTAAGTCATAGATTGAAAGGGAAAAGGAGTCTTCGGCAAAGACAAGGCTTCCACTCCGCTCCATCGAATCATTCATCCTTCGCCGTCGCTCCGCACAACTCTCCAACTTTGGTATAATCTTCACTCTTTATTTTTGTCCAAAGGGGGAGAGAGTAGTTTACAAGGGCTTATATTTCACTCAAATATCCGTTTTTGGCGATTCATGTCAAACGGGGAGAGAGTATTAGCCCAAAGCAAAAGGACCGCACCACCACCACCAATTTCAAAAATATAGTTTATTTGGTATAGAGTATATTAATTGGTGAAGTTTTTCAATTGATATCTTATTTTGATATAATTTCAAATTGGTAATACCCTCTTCAAAATTAATATCTAAAACCCTCTTGAACACTAAGAGGAGGATTTCATTAAGGGGGAGTTTTGTCTAGTCAAAGGAAAAGCATTTGAAACAGGGGGAGAAAATTTCAAAACTTGAAAATGCTTCTCAAAAATCTTATTCATTTACCTTTGACTATTTGCAAAAGAACTTTGAAAAGAATTTCCAAAACATTTTGCAAAACAAAACATGTGGTGCAAGCGAGGTCCAAAATGTTAATAAAAAGAAAAGACATCCATGCGCATCTAGTAAGTATTATTGGTTTCATTCCAAGCAACCTTTGCACTTACATTATGCAAACTAGTTCAATTCTGCACTTCTATATTTGCTTTGGTTTGTGTTGGCATCAATCACCAAAAAGGGGGAGATTGAAAGGGAAATAGGCTTACACCTTTTCCTAAATAGATTTTGGTGGTTGAATTGCCCAACACAAATAAGTGGACTAACTAGTTTGCTCTAGTCTATAAGTTTTACAGGTGCCAAAGGTTCACAATAGACCAATAAAAAGACCAAGAAAGGGTTCAAACAAAGAGAGCTTAAGAAATCCCAAAGGCACCCTGGTCTGGCGCACCGGACTGTCCGGTGCACCAGGGAACTCGACACTGAACTCCTCACCTTCGGGAAAATCAGAGGGCGCTCCGCTATAATTCACTGGACCGTCCGGTGAGGCACCGGGCAGTGTCCGGTGACACACCGGACTGTCCGGTGTGCCAGCGGAGCAACAGCTACTTCAAGCGCAACGGTCGACTGCAACGCATTTAATGCGCGCCTGCACGCGCAGAGGTCAGAGCACGCGCAGTTGGCGCACCGGACAGTCTACAGGACCTATCCGGTGCACCACCGGACAACCCAGAGGCCCCACCAGTCAGAGCTCCAATGGTCGAACCCTAACGGACGGGTGACGTGGCTGGCGCACCGGACAGTGTCCGGTGGCGCACCGGACTGTCCGGTGCGCCCGTCGACAGCAGCCTCCACCAAATGGCTAGTTTGGTGGTTGGGGCTATAAATACCCCAACCACCCCACATTCAATTGTATCCAAGTTTCTACACTTCTACACCTTACAAGAGCTATAGCATTCAATACAAGACACACCAAAGAGATCAAATCCTCTCCCAACTCCACACAAAGCTTTAGTGATTAGAGAGAGAGATTTGTTGTGTTCATTTGAGCTCTTGCGCTTGGATTGCTTCTTTTCTTTCTCATTCATCTTGTGATCAAACTCAATTGTAACCAAGGCAGGAGACACCAATTGTGTGGTGGTCTTTGCGGGGACTTTGTGTCCCGTGTGATTGAGAAGAGAAGCCCACTCGGTCTAAGTGATCGTTTGAGAGAGGGAAAGGGTTGAAAGAGACCCGGTCTTTGTGACCACCTCAACGGGGAGTAGGTTTGCAAGAACTGAACCTCGGTAAAACAAATCCTTATGTCTCATTCCTTATTTGCTTGCGATTTGTTTTTCACCCTCTCTCTCGGACTCGATTTTATTTCTAACGCTAACCCGGCTTGTAGTTGTGATCAACTTTGTAAATTTCAGTTTTGCCCTATTCACCCCCCCCCCCCTCTAGGTGACTTTCAATAATCTCGACCCAGCATTGCCGATCCGGCGGCCCACATTTCTTCTTCCTCCCTGACACTGACTGGGCGGCGACGCCCGAGCACCGCACACACACGGCGGCGCACGCCGGTGAGCCATCCCATCCCGGCGCACGGCACACGATTCCCAAATCAATCTGGTGCTACATGATGCAGGTGCATGGGCGGATCGGTATGGGGAGTTCTTACCGACAGCAGCAAAGCAGGGACACCTGGCCACTGCACGGTGCGGTCCCACGGCAGAGCAGAGGTCCGGCGAGCAATTCCGAAGCTCACAGCGGTGTTCCTGGCGCGAAGAAGGTCCGTCTGTCTCCGGTGTACCCAGCGAATCCACAACGACAACCGAAGGCCGAGTGCGCGAAGCGGTGGCAGCAATCCCGGCGACCCCCTTCATTTCGCTCGCCGCAGCAACAAATTTCCTTCTCTCTCTTTCTTTGATGTCCTCTGCGCTTCATGGATGATGGGGGGCACGGCCCCATCTTTATACCCTGAGAGGTGCGCAGTGGCCAAAAGGGTGGTTACGCCGGTGGCGCGCTTTCAGCGGAGTCTGTCCACATCCATAGCAGAGAAATAGGTCGGCTGTTTGAAGGGGACGTAGCTAACCACTGGGGTCCCACACGGTAGTGACAGAGGGAAGCGCGTGCGTGAGGTGGCTGAGGGGCCACGCGACAGCGTCATCACGGATGGTTTACGCGCAGTCTGAAACACGGGCCCACCTAGGCAGAGGCTGCGCGCGTGACAGGGGAAGAATTGGGCTGCGGTGGCTGTAGGAGAAAGTGGATTCTAGGTCGAGAAGGAGGTTTGGGCCCAAGAGTGGTAGAGGTCTCCTTTTTTGTTTGTTTTTCTTTCTATTTAAGTTTCCAAATTCTAAATTTGATTTCAATCCAGAGTTTCAAAATTCATATCTCAATTCAAATATGCACATACAAAAATCCAACATGGTGCAGGTATAATTTATTTTTATCATTTGTTTTAATCCATCTCTAAATCTTATGTATGCTCTTTTTATGATGCAAATGAGGCACATAAAATAAGGAATTCACCATTTATTCCTTGTATACAATTTTGAGTGTTACAACGACCAACATATTAACTTCACTCTTTCTGCTTAGAGCATCTGCAACTATATTTGCTTTGCCTAGGTGGTAATGAATCTCCAGCTCATAATCTTTGATCAATTCTAGCCATCTTCGCTGCCTCATGTTCAGTTCTAACTGAGTGAATATGTACTTGAGACTCTTATGATCTGTGTAGATATCACACTTCTGCCCATACAGATAGTGCCTCTAGGTCTTCAATGCATGCATCACGGCTGCTAATTCCAGATCATGAGTAGGATAATTCTTCTCATGAATCTTCAACTGTTGGGACGAGTACGCCACTACTATCCATTCTTGCATTAACACACATCCTAGTCCAGTGTACGAAGCATCACAATATACTGAGAATGGCTTGTGAACATCTGGCAGAATCAGTACTGGTGTCGTTGTCAACTTCTCCTTCAATGTCTCAAAGGACTTTTGGCATGCTGGGGTCCACTTGAACTCAACCTTCTTTGCTAACAAGGCTGTCATCGGCCTAGCAATCTTGGAGAAACCTTCAATTAAACGCCGATAATAACCGGCCATTCCGATGAAACTTTTGATTCCTCAAACATCTTTTGGTGCTTTCCAGTCCAAGATAGTTGTTACTTTCTTCGGGTCTACAGCCAATCCCTCTCGGTTTATAATGTGACCCAAGAACAGGACTTCACTGATCCAGAACTCGCACTTGCTGAGCTTGGCGTACAGCTGACAATCTCATAGCCTCTGAAGTACCTTCCTCAAATGCTCCTCATGCTCTTGCTCATTCTGGGAATATATAAGGATATCATCAATGAACACCACTACGAACTTGTCGAGGTAGTCCATGAACATACTGTTTGTCAAGTACATGAAATAAGCTAGCGCATTCGTCAAACCGAACGACATGACCGTGAACTCATACAGTTCATAATTGGTGATGAATGCTATCTTCGGTATATCTGAGGGTCGGATTCTGAGCTGATGGTAACCTGACCTCAGATCTATCTTTGAGAACACACTGGCTCCTCTCAATTGATCAAATAAATCTTCAATTCTGGGCAGGGGTACTTGTTCTTGATAGTAACTTCATTCAAGGATCTGTAGTCAATGCACATCCTCTTTGTTCCGTCCTTCTTCTCCACAAATAGCACTGGGGCTACCCAAGGCGAAGTACTCGGTCTGATGTAGCCTTTCTCTAACAACTCATCAATC
This sequence comes from Zea luxurians, assembly GCA_029449295.1. Taxonomy (NCBI): domain Eukaryota; kingdom Viridiplantae; phylum Streptophyta; class Magnoliopsida; order Poales; family Poaceae; genus Zea; species Zea luxurians. The sequence goes on from JAOPSE010000002.1 coordinate 172,984,670, forward strand.
TGCTTCTTGAGTTCCACCAGTTCTGGTCCGGACACTCGATAGACTCTCTTGGAAATAGGGGCGGTGCCTGGTATAAGCTCTATGGCGAAATCAACCTTCCTTTCCAGTGGCATACCTGGTAACTCCTCGGGAAACACATCTGGGAATCTGATACTACATTGATAGTCTCTGATTGTTTAATCTCCTCAATGTGGGTGGTGACTTGGTGACAACTCCCTTTCCTTGGTCCAGACAAGACCAACTCCACTAACACTTCTTCTCCTGATAGGGACACTAACTTCACCGTTCTCTTGTCACAACTAAGACTGTCTTGGTACTTGGTTAGCCAATTCATCCCTAGGATGACATCTATAGTTGTATCCTGGTTACCCATAACTATTAGATCAGCAGGGAACTCTATCCCCCTTATTTGGACTCTTGCACTAGGGCAAAATCTATCTGTTTGGGTTCTTCCACCAACTGAACTAACCCTCATAGGTGGATACATGGGTGCTACTGGTATATTATGTGATTCTACCCATGATGCAGTCACAAAAGAATGTGTTGCTCCAGTATCAAATAAGACATTTGTAGAATGGTACTCGACTGAAAACATACCTAGTGCCACTCCTGGAGTCTCCTAGATTGTGTCGGCCTCCAAGTGGTTCACCTTTCCATACTAGGCACGAGGTTGCCCATGGTTGTTGCCTCCTTGCTGCATTGCATTCTGTCTGACTGGGGCATTGGGAGCTGGCTGTTGCTGAGCTGCTTTCTTTGGGCAATGATTCGCCCAGTGACCATGTTCCCCATAGTGGAAACATGCACGACTTCCTCCTTGCGCTAACGCTGCTTGGTTGTTCTGGTTGGTTGCTGGGGCAAGAAGACGGGCTGCATGGTTGCTCTAACGCTGGTATTGATTTTCTCCTTGCTAATTGTTCTAACGGTACTGCTCTTGCTGTTGAGGAAACAGCCTCTGGTATTGCTGCTGGTGGTTCTGACGCTGATGCTGGTGCTGGTGCTAGTGACCTTGCTTGAATGGCTGAGGTGGGTTGCCTGAGTAGCGAGGACGACTGCTACTCCCAACCTGGGATCCACCAATCTTGCGTTTCCTGTCCTCCATCTTCTGACGCATCCTTTCAGTCATGATTGCTCTATCGATCAAATGATGGAAGGTAGGGAAGGTGTGGTTCATGAGCTGGTAGTGGAGGGGATCAACTAATCCTCTCAAGAAGCGGTACTGCCTCTTGGCATCCGTGTTGACATCTTCTGGGGTATAACGCGACAGCTGCAGAAACTTGTCCCTGTACTCGCTGACGGACAGGGGACCTTGCTTCAGGGCGAGAAACTCCTCCTTCCTCACTATCATCAGTCCCTTGGGCACATGGTAGCAACGGAAGTTATCCCTGAACTCCTCCCAAGTGATGGCTTCAGGGTTGGCATGTGTGGCGAGGTAAGACTCCCACCAAGACTGTGTTGCTCCCCTCAGCTGTCGGGACCATACAACACCTTCTCGCGATCATTGCACTGGGCAGTGTGCAACTCACGCTCCACGGTATGCAGCCAATCTTCCGTGTCCATGGGATCAGCAGAGTGGGCAAAGACTGGGGGATGGCCCCTCATGAATTCTGCTCGCTTATCTTTGGGCACCTGGGGCATCTGGACTTGCACCTGAGGCTGAGGCGTTGGTGGCTGCTGCTGCACCTGCTGCATTGCTGCTAGGGTCTGTCTGATTGCCTAAACTGCTTGTGTCTGCATCAAGAACATTTGCTCAATCGTCATCGGTGGTGGCGGTGGCAAATGCTGCTGCGGAGCTGCCTCCTCTTGGGGTGCCTGCTGATCTGACTGAGGACGCCTTGCACCTCTATGCCTGTTCTCAAACATCTGTAAAAATTACACATATATATCAATTCTGACTCTGCAGTCTTTCAGCATAAGAAAAGATGTATAGAAAATCTTCATAGCACTGTACAAATGACCATCTTCACTGACAACTTCTCAGATAAAGAGGAAAGTGGAAGTAAATGGATTACCCAACTAAATAACTGACTTTATTAATAACTACACCAAGTTGCTGGGGACACCCACACCTTGGTGACAATCATTACAAATATCCAACTTCAGTACATGTCCATCATAACAAGCATCCAACATAAGATAAGCAAACTAACTCTAACTAAGACTGAATAGACTAAGACACTGAACTAAGCATTATTACAGACTCCGACTCTATCAATCTAGGGATCCAAATCTATCCAGGCCCTGCAGTCTAGGGTACCATAGTCGAAGCGACCACGGGGCGGTGAACGGTAAGGGTGCTGAATCCCGACAGGGGCAAGAGAACCACCATCCAGATAGTGGTGTGCTGCGCGCTCAGCATGCAATTCCGCAACCTCTGCTTGAACCTTGCCAAACTCGTCAAGGGCGTGGTCCAACTCTGTGTTGAGCACAGCGGCCAAGTTGACCATGTTGTTCAGCCTGGGATTGCCCTCACCCACTGGCAAGACAATCACACCTCCAGCACTGCCGGTCGAATGGCGAGGGTAGTATTTCAGGTCAAGGCCGTCAGCTACCCCACTGAACAATGAGCAATACTAAGAAAGTGCCCGTCGTGCTGCATCTTGCATGGCTGCCTCGGCAGTATCCCTCTCAGTAATAGAATAGTGCTCTGAGAAGGCCTCTGCACCCCGGAGATCATCGTCCGGACGGCGCACCAAGCAAGTAGCCTCCCACTGGTCCGGGTATAGCCCACGATAGTGCTAGTAGACTACACAACGATACTCGATAGACCAGGTGTGTTGGTCGAAGGCTAGACACAATAGGGTATCGAGAGCGTCGTGGAAGTGACACCCGCGAGCAGCGTCACGAGTGATGGGTCTAGCGATCCATCCCTCCGGCTCCGGCTCCTCCTAGCGCTCCGTGCTGTGGCTTGAACTGCCACCGGTGTCGTCGTCATCTCGGTTTCCGTCGGGGTCTCCGCCAGCAGCCGGGATGCCTTGTGGTGGTGCAGGGGGCATATCTGGCTGAGGTGCAGAGGAAGGCGGCCTCTCAGACCCCACCTCCCACTGAGGCAAGGGGGAAGAGTCCTGCTGCTCCTGGTCCTGCTCCTGCTCCTGCTCCTGGCATCAGCGTTCCTACTCCTCGTGTAGGCGACGATGCAGTCTCTCCAGGTGATTGGACTAACCTGACACCGTGCGACACAGTGGACACTTTGCCAGGCGAGAAGGCAAAAAGGGGATCACAGACTTACATGCAGTGCACTTGATACGGGCCATCTACAAAAGACATCGTGAGCACAAGAGTAATAGTAGAACTATGACACCAGAAAGTAAACATAAAGAAAAGTGAGACAAAACTTTTTGAGGTAAGTAGATAACATAGAGTTGGTCAAGATGACCAACTTTTGAAAAGACACTAAGGTCAAGGTAAGAGTAGGGGTCTATAGTCCTTAGGGCGACCATTCTAGTCTAGGTTAGCGGTCCTATAATCACCAAGGCTTTGATACCACTTATGTCACACCCGGTTTTGGAAGGCAAACCGAATGCGAACCATGTACGTGCCAGGATCAGAAACTCACGTACACAGCGATTACATAATTGGACATCATCACACAATGCTTGAAATAAATAGCGGAAAGATACTTTATTATATCAAGATGTTTAAGACATCCATAGAGTCTAATACATAACCATTGTTCAACATAATATCAAAGTGCGGAGATACGAAACGTAGATGCTAAGCCTACACAGGCAGCTGACTGGGGGTTTGCCATTAAGAAAGAACTAGAACTCGTCGTAGTCCTGAAACTCCCCGAAATCTTCCATGTTGCCAGCATCACCTCCTGAGCACTGAGTACAGTGGGGGCAACCTGGGGTGGGGTGGTTTGTAAAGCAAGGGTGAGTACACATCAATGTACTCAGCAAATGTCCTGTTTGGCTAAAGTGGACTAGTTGTATGTGGGGTTGAGGTTAAGCAGTTGCTTTTAGGTTAGTCAAGTATTTATTATTAGTGGTAGAGCCAAGTTTTAGTAATAAGCCTAGTTATTACCCACAAGTACTCCCTCAAAAGAGGAAATACCAGAGATCAGATTTTATAACATCATTGTTAACCATCATCATAAAAAGTATCCAAAGTTCTTCTAATCAAAGAGGATCCCAAGGCTGCTCTTAACCGTGAGCTCGGCTGATATACCAGTTTTTAACACTCTGCAGAGGTTGTACACTTTACCCACAAGTTGTGATCCCTTTCCAGCCTAGGTTGTACAGACCCGATCTTCACTACCAAGGTGAATGGCCAGGGATACACTACATAGCCTTTACAAAGACTCCCCTGGTGCATAGCTGCTCGTTAGGTTTTGCCAGTCGTACAAACGCAGTACACCTCCCCAAGGTGGGTGACTAACAAAACCAAATCGAATGAACCTCTGCACCCCCTGGCAGAGTGAGCACTACGCCCTGGCCCCCATTGACGGCCCTCCGGCAAAGGCAACTACACCCCCAAGTTCATCTAATTAATTAGCTAAGGGCGTCCCATTCCACCCTCATGGTTGTACTGTTATCCCGAGTGGTCACTCCATGAACAGGTTCTTATGGAGAGGTACTCAGGAAAAAGGCCTGAGCCCCCTAAAGTATCACAAGATCATCCACATAATCAGGATAACAGTATCGTATCATAAATGTTCACATCATGTTCATTGATTAAGTTAAAGCAATAGCAACATGCTAACCATGATAACCCAAAAAGGTAAACAAGGTTAAGGTAAATAGAAAGCTAGTCAATCCTTAGATTTAAGTATGTAGGACAGTGAATTATAAAGTATGTAGGATAGAATAGGTCAGAGGACACTTGCCTTCATTAGGTTGTTGCTCAGGGAGGTCTCCAACAACACACTCAGGAACCTCGGACTGCTCGTTGTCTAAATAAAGCGAGCATGCATTCAATATATTTGGAAAGTACAAATGAACAACACACCAAACATGTACAAACATAGGAATGCATCTTAAAGCACAATAGGGAATAAGGAGATCAAAGTATAACATGAACTATGACATAAACTAACTTTCCTTGGAAATAGATTATTATTTCTCTAAGTGTTACTGACAAATACATAACATAGTTCAATTTATTTTATGGTGACCTAAAAATTAGACTAGAGATGAATTCATGTAATACACATTGTTAATATCATAATATTAAACATGTTTAAATCTCTAGTGTTTTCCTTTTATTTATTTTATTAAATAAATATATCTACAGCTACACTAGTTCTTAATTAACCATAAAAATTAGAATGTGCAGACAGTAACTGAAACTAATTTATTTAAACAGAGAATAATCCTATAAACATTTTGTAATTTGAATCACTAAATTTGGAGTTCATATGCAAAAGATATGAAATAAACAAGTTTGGGAATTCAAAATATGAAATTAGGTCTAATTCTATGAATATTTAAAAGTCTAGGGTTAAGTTTGTAAGATTACAGGGGCCTACGCGTGAAAACCAGGGACGGCGGGTTGATTCTAAATAAATCGATGGGCTCTTTAATAAAACTACCGCGCGAAGGGGTATCGGGTGATTCTAACCGTTAGATCACAAACTGACGGCTGACATTAGATCTGCGACCGAGGGCGCGCGCGAGGGCGGGCGAGCACTGACAGGTGGGCCAGGGGGTGTCAGCGACCGAGGGGAGAGCGCGCTGACCGAGCGAGCCCAGCGCCAGGGGACATGGGCGCTGACAGGCGGGCCAGGGGCGTAGGGCGCGCGTGCGCGAAGTGGTATCCGCGATCTGGGCCGTGCGATCAAGATCGGACGGGGGAGATCAGACCAGGGAGGGCGAATGGCTGCGGGTGGCGCTGCTCCTCTTCGCGGCGGTGAGGTCGCCGTAGTTGAGGCAGGCGCGTGCTAGGGTGGCTCTAGGGTCGCCGGGATTGGGCAAAGAGGGAGAGAGTGCCACAGCGAACTCAATGGCGGGGAAAAGGCCACGAATCCGAGGGCAGAGAGGGGAGAACGGTGGGGAGAAGGCCTCGGGCGGACTGGAGGAACTCCAGCCAGGCATTCCGGCCATGGGGAGGGGGCTTGAGGCGCGCTAAGGCCTAGGCTAGCTTCAGCAGAGAGAGGGGTACCTTGGGGTTCAACACCGGGGAACTAGACCAAGCTAAATCGGTCGGCCACTGCGCGAGCACAACGGACCACCATGGCCAAGCACCGGTGATGCCATAATTGGCCGAGCATAGAACGATACTAGGGAAATTAAGCACTGGCAAAGGTGTCTCACCTCGAGGCGGAGCTCGAGGAGGCTTGGCGCGGTCTCCGGGGAGCTGGATGGTCGGGAACGCGGGCACGAGTCTCCGGTGGCATCTGGCGGCAAGGGCAGAGCGCGAGAGAGGGCGGGGGTGTGTGAAATGAGGCAGGGGAGCGAGTGTGGGCGCTGGCGAGGCTCTAAGAAGGGAGTTGGGCGCATGGGCGGATGTCGTGGCCGAGAAATCTGGTGACGTGCACGAGTGCGCACGCGCCGGTCCACGGCGGGCGCGGAGAGGGCGGATCTGACAGGGAAGGCCCACGGCGCAGAGAGAGAGAAGAGGGACGCGCGGGGCAACGGCTCGGCGACTGGCGAACCAGGCCCGCGAGGCAGAGAGAGACGCAGAGCGCGCGAGTGAAGAAACAACTGGCGCTGACAGGTCGGCCCCAGCGGGCAGAGAGCGAGAGAGAGAGCGCGTGCGGGAGAGGGGAACTACCGCTCACAGGTGAACCCCACCTGTCAGGCGGCGCGGGCACGCGGGCGCGCGGCCTGGCTGGGCCGAGCTGGGTCGGCTGGGCTGCTTTTCCCTTTTCTTTTTCTCTGGATTTTCTAATTCTTTTTCTATTTCATTTCTCTAGGGTTTTCAATTCCAAATTCAAATTAGGTTTCAAATTCAAATAAATTCAAACATGTGCAACACTTTAAAGAATATTTTAAGCTCAGCATGATCCAACATGTCATGACCCATAGTGTTTTGGCAAAAATAAATAATTAAACCTCCCTAACTTAAGCTAATTCTACTTAAAAGGGGAAAAGTGAGAGAGAATCTAGAGAGAGATAGAACCTAGGGTGAGAGAGAGAAGAGTAACACATGAATTTGGGTGATAATTAGAAAGAAATTTTATACCCCCAAATTCAGGTTGTTACAGTCGCGATGGCAGGATGTCATCGTACGTGCGAAGCGCGATGGATCTGGTGTACTTGATCCTCAAGGACACTAGCGCCGACGGAGCGGCTCTCCTTACGAGCGGATTGGAGGCCGCAGAACACCTCTGCTCCTCGAGGACAGTGTCGGCCGCGGAGCGGTTCTCCATTCCCTCGTGAGGCGGATACAACGCCTCCATCTTGGCGTCCTTGGCCTCTGCCTCGAGCGCATGGAAGGCAACATCGAGCGTCGAGTGGGAGTGCTTCCTAGTCGCGGCAGTGTCGGTGACGCGACGCTCCGCCTCCTCCGGTGAGCGGTGACCCTATCGCGGGTAACAGACGCGAGTTGCTGAAAGGGAAATGTGCCTTTGGGCCATTTCTATAAGTATTTTGGTGATTAGATGTCCAACACATACTGATTGAGTTCCTATGTGCTAAGTGAGCGAGAAGTGCAAAATCAAAGGACAAGGTATGTTTATAGACTTAGTGAATTGTTTTTGAATACTAACATGCTTATCTAAGTGCTAGAAATAGTGCAAAGAAAAGAAGAAAGACGTTGGAAAAGAGTTGGTTGTGTACAGCCAAAACCAGCTCAGGCCTGGCACACCGGACTGTCCGGTGGTGCACCTGACAGTGTCCGGTGCCCCAGGCTGGTCGACGGTGAACCAGCTACTCTCGGAAAACGGCGGAGCGACGCGGCTATAAATCACCGGACTGTCCGGTGAGTCATCTGCGCATGCGTCCAAGTCATCAGCGATGAACTCATCGCTCTTGGGAAAAGAAAAAGGCGACGTGGCTATAATTCACCGGACTATCCGATGGTGCACCGGACTGTCCGGTGAGCCAACGGCGCTCGCGGCCAACGGTCGGCTGCGCAATCCGCGGGCAACGCGTGGTCCGCCTCAATGGTCGGTTGGGCACACTGGACTGTCCGATGTGCACCGGACAGTGTCCGATGCGCCAACCGGTCCCGAGGACCAATGATCGGTTGCGCCCAATATGGAAGGAGATCGCGCACCAAACTACTACAGTGGTTGTCCGGAGGTGCACCGGACTGTCTGGTGCACCATACGACAGAAGGCAAGAATTGCCTATCAAGTTGATCTCCAGCGACTCCTAGCTTCCTTGGGCCTATAAAAGGGACCCTTAGGCGCATGGAGCAGAACACCAAGCTTACAAGAACCATCCTAAGACACCTAGACTCTGCATTCACGCAATCAGAACTTCGTTCTTGAGATTTGAGCACTGTTCGAGTTGTAAACTCCTTGCGCTGTGTTTGTGTGCTCACTTCTTCACTTGTGTGCGTGGTTGTGCTGCGGATTTGAGTCTTGTGTGTGTTGCTCTCCCATCCTTACTCTTGTGCTTTCTTTGTGATCATAACTCTGTAAGGGCGAGAGGCTCCAAATTGTGGAGATTCCTCGCAAACGAGAAGAATACTCAAAAGATAAAAGACCGTGGTATTCAAGTCGATCATTGGATCACTTGAAAGGGGTTGAGTGCAACCCTCGTCCATTGGGATGCCACAACGTGGAAGTAGGCAAGTGTTACTTGGCCGAATCAAGTTTGCTTGTCATGAACCTATCTCTAGTCTAAAGGATTTAAATGATGAATTAAATGCTAAACTAGAGGAAGCTAATGCAACTAGACCATGTGTAGAACATGTAGTTATTTGCAATAGATGTTAGGACATTGATGTTAATGCCTGTGATGAACATCTTGCTTCTATTGCTAAATTAAACAATGAGGTGGCAAGTCTTAATGCTCAACTTAAGACTTGCAAAGTTTATTATGATAAACTAAAATTTGCTAGGGATGCCTACACTATTGGTAGACACCCCTCAATTAAGGATGGACTTGGTTTTCGAAAGGAAACCAAGAACTTAACGAGCCAAAAGACTTCCGTTCTCAACAACGAGAAAGGGAAGGCCCCTATGGCTAGTAGTTCTCAAAAGAATCATGCCTATATTTATGATAGGGAAGTTACTAGGCATACTTATAATGATAGATGCTATGATCATGATGTTTTACCTGGTTATCATACTTCTCATGCTATGGTTGCTTCTAGCTCTACTTATGATTATGGTAAAAATAGGCCTAGGCATAATCATACTGTGTCTCATGCGCCTAGGAGAGTTTGCAATGGTCCTACTACGGTTTACCATACTTGCAATACTTCCTTTGTACTTTTATGGAAGAATGCAAAAGTAGTTGCTAGAAAATTGGGATCCAAATGCAAGGGAGACAAGACTTGTATTTGGGTTCCAAAAGTTATTGTGACTAACCTTGTAGGACCCAACAAGAGTTGGGTACCTAAAACGCAAGCTTAAATTGCCTGGCAGGTTTATGCATCCGGGGGCTCAAGCTGGATTATCGACAGCGGATGCACGAACCACATGACGGGGGAGAAGAAAATGTTCACCTCCTACGTAAAAAACAAGGAATCCCAGGATTCGATCATCTTTGGAGATGGGAACCAAGGCAAGGTCAAAGGATTGGGAAAGATAGCCATCACATCCGAGCATTCTATCTCTAATGTGTTTTTAGTTGAATCACTTGGGTATAATTTGTTATCTGTGAGTCAATTATGTAACATGGGTTATAATTGTTTATTCACAAATGTAGATGTATCTATCTTTAGAAGGAGTGATGGTTTATTAGCTTTTCAGGGTGTATTAGATGACAAGCTCTATTTAGTTGATTTTTCGAAAGAGAATGCTGATCTAGATGCATGCTTAATCACTAAGACTAATATGGGCTGGATGTGGCATCGCTGTCTAACACATGTTGGGATGAAGAACCTTCATAAGCTTTTAAAGGGAGAACATGTGTTAGGACTAACCGATGTCTGTTTTGAGAAAGACAGACCTTGTGCAGCATGTCAGGCAGGGAAACAGGTGGGAAGCACTCATCACAACAAGAATGTAAGTATGGTCTTGTAACTGTCCGGTGAGTCATCTGCGCACACGTCCAAGTCATCGGTGATGAACTCGTCGTTCTCGGGAAAACAAGAAGGCGACGTGGCTATAATTCACCGGACTGTCCGGTGGTGCATCGGACTGTCCGGTGAGCCAACGGCGCAAGCGGCCAATGGTAGGCTGCACAATCCGCGGGCGATGCGTGGCCCGCTTCAACGGTCGGTTAGGCACACCGGACAGTGTCCGGTGCGCCAACCGGCCCCGAGGACCAATGGTCGGCTGCGCCTGATATGGAAGGAGATCGCGCACTGGACTGCTACAGTGGCTGCCCTATGGTGCACCGGACTGTCCGGTGCACCATACGACAGAAGGCAAGAATTGCCTACCAAGTTGATCTCCAACGGCTCCTAGCTGCCTTGGGGCTATAAAAGGGACCCCTATGCGCATGGAGCAGAACACCAAGCTTACAAGAAACATCCTAAGACACCTAGACTCTGCATTCACGCAATTGGATCTTCGTTCTTGAGATTTGAGCACTATTCGAGTTGTAAACTCCTTGCGCTGTGTTTGTGTGCTCACTTCTTCACTTGTATGCGTGGTTGTGCTGCGGATTTGAGTCTTGCGTGTGTTGCTCTCCCATCCTTACTCTTGTGCTTTCTTTGTGATCATAACTCTGTAAGGGTGAGAGGCTCCAACTTGTGGAGATTCCTCGCAAACGGGAAGAATACTCAAAAGATAAAAGACCGTGGTATTCAAGTCGATCATTAGATCACTTGAAAAGGGTTGAGTGCAACCCTCGTCCATTGGGACGCCACAACGTGGAAGTAGGCAAGTGTTACTTGGTCGAACCATGGGATAAAAATCGTGTGTCTCTTGTGTTGCTTTTTGTGATTGTTTTGTTCGCACGAGCTTGCCCCATAGCCACTTGGTCACACTAACACTTTAATAATCAAGTTTGTGGCTATTTAGTGTTTGATTTTACAGGATCACATATTCACCCCCCCTCTAGGTGCTCTCAGCTACGGCGAGAGGTGGTGGCACGTGGCGGGGTCGGATGAGGCGAATGCGGCATCGAGAGGTCGTGGCACGGTCGGATGAGGCGAATGTGACGGCGAGTGTGAGGGAGACGTGAGAGGTAGGTAGGAGGCGGTGTGGAAGGGAGTGGAGTAGTGGACGCAACGGCGTGGGAGAGAGCGATCAACCCGATTTGAGAAAAACTCTCGGGTCCGTGAGGCCGTGATGGTGGCGATTTTTTTTCTGTCACGGGTCAGCACCGCGTGAGGAAAATGTCGTGAAACACGGAGAGGGCTCGAATCCCTTCCGTCTTTTAACTAAAGGTAATTAGGACTAGTTTTGAGAGCAAAAAAATCAGAGGGAATTTGAGGTGCTAGATTTCTCTTTTTATTCAATTTTGAATAAGAAGGGGAATCTAGACCCTCCAATCCTCTCCAGTTTTACAGCTCTCAAACTAGCTCTTAGGGTTACATGACACCACAAAAATGTCCTGGATCCATTCTTGGTGATATAGTTAGACAAATCGTATAATACAGTGATTCTATTCTTATAAAGGAAACGATACGGCCCCCGCGAGGCGACTCGGCCGGTGAAACCCTAGTCGTCGTCTTCTACTCTCTCTCCTTACTCTCTATCTCGACGCTTCTAGAGCTAGTCGCCGGGGAGCTCGCGCGGCTCACGATGATGGTAGCAGCAGGATGTAGGATGTTTCAGTCGGTCCCCACATCTCTCTCTTCTTTCGCATCAGCAAGTAGGGCATGGCGATGATCGTGGCCCGCGGCGATGGCGGCCACGCACCTGGCCTGCGGCTGCTAGTGGGGACGAGGGCTGAAGGTTGTGGGGTGGGGGCTGCCCCGAGGTGATGGTCGGGCCTTCCAGTGATGGCGGCGCGGTCCTCGTGTGATGACGACCTCGATGGCTCCAGACATTGCGGTTTCGGTCGAGGCCCTTGGTCGGCTAGAGGGACAGACCATGTGCCTCTCCGGCCAGATCCATCTCTCCTCCTCCTGTCCAGTCGGTGGGTGTCTAGATTTGTGTGGCACAGCGTATGGCAAGAGGTCCCCTAGCGTAGGCCTTGCTCGCTTGTTGGGTAGGTGGCGGTGGCGCTTGCGGGCAGCACCCCTATTGGGCTGCAGGGCACTCGCGCCTAACGTCTACTGGGTTTAGTTGCGATGTTTGTTGGGCTTGACAGCGTCTGTCGGCTTTGACAAATGCCGAGGGCGTTGTAACACCTCTAGTGTTACTGTTACTAAAACTTGAGCATGACATCATAAACATTGGCATTGCATATGTTTGACACACCTAGAGTGCATTCACTAGGTAAAAATTTCAAACAAGTTGTATTGTTCTAGTGTTTTGCAAATAGAACCCTGGAATAGGGGACTTAACCCTAAATGGGATTTAAAGGGGTAAAACATGACCCAAATTGAGAAAACCCTAAGGTTTAAGTAAAACAATCATAAAATGTTACTAAAGATGAATCTACATTACATTCATACCCCTGAGAAACCAAAAACCCTAATTGAAACCCTGGAAAACCCTAAATTTAAACCCTAGGGGCCTATGTGCAAAAACAGTGCATATTTGGACTAAAGTGTAAAAAAACTACTATGTTAAAGTATATAAAGTCATTTGGTTCACAAATGTGTGGATTTGTAAGATAAACCTTGGATTTTGGACTTATTTGCAAAATAGACCTCAAGTGAGTTCTATACTAAGTCTGAAATTCAGTGTTAAGGGCTCAACTTTGGAGCTTTGTATCTTTCAAATTCTAGGGTTTTTGCCCTAGGTCACCACATCAAACTTGTAGATCAAACAAAGGAGAACAACTTTGCTTAAGAGTGTAAGCATAGTTGTTAAGAAGATATTGGAGATAATTAAGCCCAAAGTTGGACTGTCAGGCTGATGAAACTCTGAAATTCAGAATTTCAGTGTAACAGAGCTAACTTTGGACTTGGATTCGACCTTGATCCAGTACTCAACTAAGTTTATATAGTCGAGTTGTAGCTGGTTTATAGCACTATAATATTGCTGTAGAGATCTAGATGTGTTGCCACAGAAATTTGAGAGAAAATGAGGCCCAAACTCTGTCTGTCAGACCGACTGAAGAGCATTCGCCATGGTACAGTAAGTCCCAAACTGAAGAAGATCACGATTCCCCCCCCCCCTCGCCGGTGATCTATCGCCGGTGGTTGATTGTTCGCCGCGATTCGTGCGTTGTGGTCAGCAGATAAGCTCAGCCGAATAAAGATCTCGGCATCTGATCAACTTGCGCTCGGATTCCGGCTAAGCTTGACGTACCCCCCCCCCAGCCGCCGATCGCTCGGATAACTCTCACCGCCATCGAGCTGTCGCCGTTGTGCACCACATCCTTATGCGCTAGCTCTCGTCACGGTGAATCGTGCGGTGCATGTCCGGTGATCACCGGAGCACATGCCACGGTGAAAGGCCACCTGTGTCATGCGCCAGAGCCCTTTTCCCCTCCGACCCCAGCTTTGCTCGGCTAAATCGAGCGCCACCGCCTAAGCCTCCTATAAATTGCCGCCACCACTCGCTCTGTTACGTAATTGCGCAACCAGTGGAGCCATTCGTGCCTTGAATCGTTCCCCGAAGCTCGAGAATCTCTTGTTTTCCCCAAAACAGTTCTCCGCCGCCGTGAAAGCACCCTCGCCGTGGCCAGCCCTCCACAGGTATGATCATGCCCTCTTTGTTCTCGTTTTAGCTTCCTTGTACACTGGTGATGCTCACTAACCCGCTCAATTGAACTAGACCACCCCCAACACCGGGAACGCGTGCCATTGTCCTCATCATCCGCGGTTCACGTGGATAGTGGTTTATAGCTTACCAATCGTGAAATTAAGTTGGGGGAATTAATCGGGGAAGGTCCAATTTCGTGTCCGCCGCTTGGGAGCGCCGGTCATTGCCCCGTTCGGCCAGTCTGCAAGCTCGTCGGAGCTTCCCCGCGCTCACCGTCGTTGAGGACCTGGCACGGTAAAGGAATAGAAACCGAAGGACCCCCGTGTGAACTGTCAGTGACACAGAGTAATAGTAACCGAACCCATCTCCAGTTAGCAAAAACCCCAAGGGTCTTTCTGCGAAGTTTCCACCGCGGCGCGCGCGCGCCCCGCTTTCCCTGTGTTATTGGGCCGCCTGGGCTGAAACCGGCCCAGTACTGTTTAGTCTTTTCCTTTTTCTTTTTCAGTGAAGCTTTAGGAAATTGTAGAAAATTATGGAAAAATGATAAAAATGTCAAACCAATTTTCCTAGACTCCCTCAACTCCCATCTCACTCAAAGCAAAGCACACTCCAGATAAAATCCCCTCTGCCAAATCGCAAGCAAATCCATTTTCCACTCCCTCGCCCCTAAGATCACAATGTTTGGTGATTCTTGGGTTGAAGACTGTTGCACATGGTTCATAGTATTTGGTTTCCTCCTATGTGTGATGGTAATACTGTTTAATAGAATCCTCCAGTGGGAAGAGCAAAGAGAAAGAAAGGGTCAGTGAAAAGAAGATAGTGAAGAGAAGATAAGAAGAAGGTTCTCCCAGAATCAACCCTGTGTCAGTCATTTCTCCGCAGCCTGCTCAAGCAGCAACAGCAGAAGAAGGCCCCGTAACACCCGTGTTATGAGGTACTTCAAGGAGTTCAAATCCTCAAGATTCAAGAGTTCTACCCTCATTCTTTTTAAGTGGGGTAGTGTTCCAGCAAGGTTCCTGCTATGGAGAAGAAGAAGAACGCCTGTAGCAAGCTTGTGGAGGACCAGATCATCGAAGCATATAAGTTCCTAGATGAGAAGTGGTCACCCAAGTTTTGTTGATGAAGCACCAGAAGACCAATCAAGGAAGCAATCCATGTGGGAGTTCGGAAGAGGAAGGTTTGCGTGTTGGCATCGATGCTTCTTCAATAAGTGTGGCAGAACCTCTCAAGTTATTGGGCCCACATGCACCTGTCCTTGTCTCAAAGACCTCAGACTGCTATGCATGTGCACCAGATAACTTAACAGGATCTGTCTGATTGCCCAAGGACATCAGATAAACCACTTACAACCAGAACCATGGGATTAAGTAACACAAATCACACACACCAACATTTTTGCAGCGGAAATCTTATTACCAAAATTTTACAAGTTACAAAATTTTTACATGATTTTATCGGAGTGATTGCAAAAGTATAAGTTTAAAATATATGCTAGCTTAAGTGACCATCCTCAATAAGAAGTATAGGAGAGCTACTTTAACCTATAAGAAGGTCGAGCCCACCGGCACTTAACACCATCATCAGCAGCATAAAACTATAACCTGAAAAACAATAGGGAATAAAACCCTGAGTATGGAATTACTCAGCAAGACTTACCCGACTAAAGAAAAGACTCTCAAGGATATGCTGGATTTAGGGATCAAGGAGAGGCTTTTAGCAAGAATCAACTTAGATACTTTTGCAGAAAAAGCTTACTAAAGTGAGTCCTTACTTTCAATATTTTAATGCCAGATTAAATATTAATAGACTCTGTTTGCACCTAGTCTAATTTCACCATCTCATCAATACAACATCATTTTTATTCATAATGTTCACATCCTGACTTAGGTTGAAGGTCAGTGACCAAGTCTCCACTGTCCGGGGATATAACGGCGATTCGAATCGATTTACTCAGCTAAGGATCTCTGACCACACGACATATGTAGCACTTAACCCTTGCATATGTCAACCGTTCCCACAGATCCTCCACAACGTGAACCGGTCCGCGCTACCCGGGAGCACAGTACTCCTCCATCCAGCCTCTAGCGAGGAGGGTACACGCTACTCCCACCATCTCCCACGCCCAGTGCGCGGTTGTCTTTTCACGTATGAAATAGCCGGGTTCAAGCTTACCCTGTCCCATATCCAGGGCATGTGGCCAGTTAAGATAGTCCCTGATCATACAGGCCTACATACGCATCCAATCCTTAATTGACCCGGATGGAACATCACCTGTTCCTAGCCCAAGTCCCGATTTAAGTACTTCCACCCTTAGGATTGTTTGTGTTCCTTAGGATGAAAAGAGCATTATAGGGAACTTTGCAGTAAGATCCCACCATGCTCCCAATGAAAATATCCGTGCAGGTAGAGGTCATCCTTCCTCAGGATCAACCTGAGCTAGGCATAAGTGCAAAGGACAAACTCTATCTGCCTATAAGCAGGGCTAAGCATTTTTTTGTAAATCATATTTTGATACTTCACCAGAAGTATCTATAAAAGGTATGGATTTCAAGGTAGGCAATGCATCAAAGGGTTTCCAAGCAACTCCTATAAACGTAATGCACATTTCGCTAGACTTAGAGTGTGTAAAAATTATTTAAAAACACAAGGAAGGGGTTGCATGCACCGGGGCTTGTCTGGGTAACACTAGGTTAGTGTTTGTTAGACGATGTCCACTTGATGATCATCCTTGTCCTAGCACTTGATCAGGCAGGTTCGTTCACCAGCATCACCATGCGGAGTAGCCCGCGCTTGGGTCGACTTGAGTCATCTTCCGCATCACGTGATTAATTATCGCACCTGAATAAAATGCATTATGCATATGAATGCATATAGACAGGAATATCAAAAACCCTAAATAGTGCTACGCGATGGCGAATTTAAACACCTAGCGGCGATGCGTTGTACAATTTTGTACGGCATCAGTAGTTATTAATATACGACTACACGCAATAATTACGCTTCTCGAACCTAACGCAAACATCACGAAAAACAAACTATACACATGAAATACAATTAGCCTAATCACAACTTATCAGTTAATTAATTAAATTCTGAACTAATCCCTTGCCTTATAAATTATACTACATCTTTATAAATGATTAAAATTTTTTATTATCACACATGCCTACCAAAATTCTACTCGGTCCACTAATTCAGCTAAGTGACCGGAATAGCGAAATAATTCGCCATAGCTAAATCTAGTTCGATAATCGCAAGAACTGCGAAGTCGACGAGAGTTTCGTGACTCACGCAATTTATCGAGCACCTTAATGAGTATCGCTAGCACATTAACTTATTCAACGATCGAACTATTCTAAATAATTTATTAGCTTACCGTTTCAGCAACTGACTCGAATCCGCGAGATCGGTAATGATTTTTCGATCCAGGCAATTTGTCGAGCGCTTGGAAAATATCGTGCTGCTAGCTTCGTCTTCACCCGATTTTTGGGATTTCTTGATGACGCACGGAACGATGACGAGATCGAGTCTGGAGCGAGCTGATGAGATGGAATCCGAGCAGGGTCGACAACTGGTAACCACTACGGACGGGAGTTAGGGCGAACTGCGCGCAGAGGAGCAGGTCGGACTCGACGGCCTTAATTTACCACTAGTACCCCACACCGCAGTAACAGCGGAGCTGACACGCGCACGACGGCTTTGAAAACGGGCAGAAGGAGGGAGAAGCCAGGAGATTCGATGAGCTAGAGATGGACGCCAAGCAATCACTTGAACAAGGTCGACGGTGAGATCTGACGGGAGAGAATATCAACATACAACGCGGCACGATGAATGCACACAGCTTCAAAACCACGCACGCGGGATCCGGTGGAGAAGCAGGACGTTGCCGCGGCCATGGAAGAGTGGGAGTGAGAGCGGCCGGCAGAGAGCTGGCGAGCTGGGCAACAAAGGCGATGGCCATCCATGCCATGATGAGAGAACAGGAGATGCGCGCCAAGAAAACCCGCTTAAGCGTGACGCAGAGGAAACTCGACGCGGTCGCACAAGCTGCTAGACGAGCGTCTCGGCCGCCGACCTGGGCACGAGCAGCACGACGAGCGGTACAGAGCCAGAAGTCACAGCTAAAGTATGGGGAGGCGAGGATGCTGAGAGACCAAGCGCAGATATAAGCTCAGCTTCCGGCAAGGTGAGCGGCGGGTGATGGATATTACTTATTGGAGAAGGCTCTCAAGCAGCTCACGCGGGATGAGAATGGAGGTTACGTGGAGGAAGTTTCTTGAATACGTGCATAGGATAAGAGCAAGAGGTGGCAGCCGGATAGAAGCTCAACGTGGTGGAAAAATCACGTTCCAGGAGCCGATATTTGAAGCTGGCGTGAGGAGATTAGTTCCAGAAAATATCTACGTAGTGGAGATATTTCAGAGATCAGCCGTCGCTAGAACGGATGAGAACAACGACAATGGATGAGCTAGAGAAATACGTAGATTTTTTTTTGCATAGAATGGATGCGTGGATAAATGCTTCCACAGATCTAAGGAATTTCTAGAACAGAGAAATAGCGTATGGGAGAGAAAGATGGCTTAGGCCGTGAGAATACAAGGAAAAAAAGATTTTTCTTTTTATTTCTCTTTTTTTAATAGAGAACGTAGATATTTTGAATCACGATTTTTAGCGATAAGCAAATGATCGAATAATTAGGATCGACAGTAATAATTGGACAGGATTTGATTTGGCGAATACTCTGCAATCGGATGAATTCGTACCATTAATTCACTTTTTGAAGATTTAGATTGAGACGAGAAGCAACAAACCGAATTAAACGGATTTTGGCTTCAGTATTTTAATCTGCATTTGATTCGGTTGACTTGAGACGAATTCCGTTCGCTACTCGAACACTCGACTAGAGGACAATTCAATTAAAAATCCGTAGACACAATGTCACGGTAACAAAAAGGGGACTAAATTATTTTATACTGAAAGCTTAGTCGTTGAGTTCATCTTAATCTATTCGGGATAAAATCATCCGAGTGGGTCGGGCTTCCGAATTCGTATTCGCGCGAGCGACGAATTTTTACATAATAACCGGACGCACCGATTTTCGGAACAACGATGTTTCGAACATCACGAAAATTTAAGATAAGCCCGAATAGATAAAAATGATGTCGAACTCACGACAGACGAAACAGATGCGATATTAAAATCGCGATAGGCGAAGATGTTTAAAATTTAGCATCTGTTTTATCCACTGATATTACGTGTTAAAGTCCGCACTCGTGGTCGAGCAGACGATAAACACCTGGGGTGTTACAATAAGCTAGCTGCCAAGCGAAACCTAGAAGCCTGAAGATGATCTTTGAGTAGCCAGAATCAGCGTTTGCAATCGGCAACCAGATGCTCCTCAAAGGCCAGATTTTGTTGAAGTTCCATCTCCTCGAAGAGTCTGCAAAGTGAAGATATGTAGCTGAAGTAAAGTTATACTCATAACCCTTCTAAGCCGAATCTCGAGGACGAGATTCATTTTAAGTGGGGTAGATCTGTAGCATCCCAAAAATTCAAACCTTGAAAATTTCTCAAACTCGCTCTAAATTCAAAATGAATTTCAAATTTCATTTCAAAATGTTTGTTTGCGAGTTGATATCAACAAATAAAATATAGTGGTCTATATTTCCTCCAAAATCCTTCTCAAAATATCCTACAAATATTTCCCCAGTGATCCCCTCAAATTCTTTCTAGAAATACTGTCTAGATATTTCCCCAGTAACCCCCCTCAATTTCTTTCCATAAATACTGTCCAAATATTCCACCGATATATCTCCAAGTATTTTCCTCTTGAGAAATACCTTCAGAATCATTTTTCAAGTCCCTACAAATATTTTCTTCATAACTTTCCTCATGCTCATACGTATACGTATGCCTCCGGTGTCATACCGTGAGCTCTACAAGCTAATCTCACTTATACAAGACAAATACATGCTAATCTCCCACTAATCCTCTCATCCTCCCACTAATCCTCTCATCCCTCCCCCTAATCTCCCACCATGGCTATAAATAGAGGGGCAAGGGCCTCCTCTCATCCCACCCCAAGCCATTTCATGGCAACTCTTCCCCCCACACACACCCACTCCATGTTCCACATAAGCACACACTAGCACAAGGATCATTCGGTCGTTCTTCGATCGTTCGTCCCCCTGTCCTTAGTTTGTTTGTTCGTTCGTCCGATCGTTCATGGTTCGTTCGTCCGTTCGTCCGATCGTCCGATCGTTCGTTCGTCCAAATAATCTTTTTCATGTCGTTATGTTGCCGAAATTCCGATCGTTCGTTCGTCCGATCATTCGATCGTTCATCCGTTCGTTCATAGTTCCTATTCATCGTTCATCGTTCGTTCATAGTCTCTATTTATCGTTCTTCTAGATAATCTTTGTCCTGCCGTTATGTTGCCGAAATTCCGATCATTCGTTCATTCGATCATTTGATCGTTCATCGTTTGTTCATAGTTCCTATTCGATCGTTCATAGTTCCTATTCATCGTTCATCGTTCGTTCATAGTCCCTATTTCATCGTTCTTCTAGATAATCTTTATCCTGCCGTTATGCTGCCGAAATTCTGATCGTTCGTTCGTCCGATCATTCGATCGTTCGTCCGTTCGTTCATAGTTCCTATTCATCGTTCGTTCATACGAACTATTCACATCACTATTCACATCACTATTTACCATTACTATTCACCATCACTATTTATCATTACTATTTACCATTACTATTCATCATTGTTACTATTCATCGTTGCTACTCACCGGTCATCCGATCACCCAAAATTTCAACTACTCATCCATCATGCTGTCCAGTCCACCTAAGACCAGCCAGGCCCATATTCCAGTCATACGAACTCTGGTGACTGTGATTTTCCTTCCAGTAGAGAACTTCCCATCTGGACACACATCCTAGGTTTCTCCAAGTTGAGCATGCTTAACTTTGAGAATCCTTCAAACCAGGCTTCCAAACACAGATTCCAATAATTCTTGTTTCTAAATTCTTATCGAATTATTCCCTATCCAACCATGTCATCCCTTAAGCATGGTTCATGTTCCAGAAAACTCCCAAAATACTCTTGTCCCATATTCTGCCTATAACTCTCCTGTTCATACTAAGTCAGACGATTCATTCGTCACTATTCTCACCAACAGTGAACTTCACTGTGCTACACCACATAAACCCA
Source organism: Zea luxurians (assembly GCA_029449295.1). NCBI lineage: Eukaryota > Viridiplantae > Streptophyta > Magnoliopsida > Poales > Poaceae > Zea > Zea luxurians. The sequence goes on from JAOPSE010000002.1 coordinate 173,005,650, forward strand.
GCTATAAATACACTCAGCTACCCTCTCCCTCTCCACACACTAAACACCCCTCAGCCAAGGCAAACCCTCACCCACTCAGATACCCTGCTCCACCGGCTACACGCATAGTGTCGCTTCACCTCTAGTCCACCCTCCTAGTAAGCACCTCCGCTCCACCACTAGTAGTACCTCAATGCCACATGACACATATTCTACTCAAGACTCTGCCCATCCATATATCTCTATTCTGACCACTATACTAAATATTTGTTGGTATACTTGCTTGTTTGTATGTTTGCTTATTCATGTTGCATAGTTATCGGAGCGTTCGTGCCATCTCGTGGAGGCCAGATCTGCAAGTCTACGCCAGGCAGTGGAGCTAGAAGCCAGTTCCACGAGCTCCCCTTCACCGAATAAGCACGACAAGCTCACTGGATCCCTTTGATGCATAAATTACCTATAATTTTTCAACCACAACCCTCAGCCTGTTATTTTATGCATGATATGATTTTGAGACAAGTTATTATGGCCACCTAGCCGCTTGCCGCAATCAATCCCTGATATATTTGTTACAAATGATTTGAGAAAAGGTGTGAGTTTTCAAAAGAAAATGGTTTTCAAAATGTGTATGATGAAGGGTTTTCACCCTTATCACCTTTGAGTAGGGATGATCAGGGACTCCCTGGTTTAGGGGAGGGCCTAAGGTGATGGCTCAGCTGGTTTAGGCGTGAGCAGAAGGATTGTCCCCTCATATAAGGACCGGTTTGTCATCTTTCACTACCTGTACTCATGAAAAGTACAACCACTCTAGACCGTGTGGGCAGTCACTCAATCTGAACTCGTACGGTCCAACCCCAGGGTTATGAAGGCTGGGGAGCACTGGAAGGATAAGGAGTGGGAATGTGTTGTCCGGTTTGGACATGGTGGTGGCCTGACTCCTTCCGATATATCGTTAAGGTTAGGACGTGCGAGGAAAGAAAGAGATTCGGATTCGGGTCTCACTAGCTATGAGATCGCAGAGCCGGACTAGTGGGTAAAGTGTACACCTCTACGCAGAGTTTGAAACATATTCGAATAGTCTGTATCCACAGAAATGGACGAGACTGGTGTGGTATGACAATTAGTGTTTTGTTTTTTTAAAAAAAGGTGCTTTTGAGAAAAGTGGGTTTTAAAAGGTCTGGCGGTTGACCGTGAGCTATGGTGGACGGGAAGTCCGGTAGCTGTTTTTGAAAATGAAAACCAGTGGGAAACTGCTGAGATACCTGGATGGTTTAGTCCAGAGGATTTTATTCTATATTGAAAAACTTCCTACTCCTTTGGGAGAGGATGCGCTTTGAAAAATACAAAATGTTTTACAAAACAACCCTGCATCAAATATTGTTGTTTTTGCAAAATATCCTGAGCTCCACATATTCCATGCATTATATCTGATTTCCCCATTTCGCTGGTGAAGGTGGGCTGCTGAGTACGTTTGTACTCACCCTTGCTTATTTGTTGTTTTTCAGAAAAAGGAGATCGGGTAAGAGTTACGACTGTTCCCAACCTTGCCTGTGGCTGTTGGACCGCTGATTTGCTTTGCTGCGTATATCGGGCTGCTTCAGCCCCACTCTGATGTTATGTCCCGAGTTGTAGACCAACTCTTAAAGTTGACCACCACCTTTATAGGTTTGTCTCGTTTAAGCAGATCTGGAATCATCTGTTGTATAAATGTGTTTACTAGCCTCCTGGGACTAGTAATTATATCATATTTGAGTCCCAAAGGATTGGGGCGCTTCATTAATCCGAACTCATTTTGAGCTCGTCTCAAGAATCCTTTTAAGGTCTCTTGGGTTTGAGATTTTTCCTGCAAAAAGAACACCCAAGTGAAGCAAGAATAATCATCCACAATTACAAGACAATACTTACTCCCGCCGATGCTTATGTAAGCGATCGGGCCGAATAAATCCATGTGGAGTAGCTCAAGCGGCCTGTCGGTCATCATTTTGTTCTTGTATGGATGATGGGTACCAACTTGCTTCCCTGCTTGACATGCGCTACAAACCGTGTCTTTCTCAAAATGAACATTGGTTAGTCCCAAAATGTGTTCTCCCTTTAGAAGCTTGTGAAGATTCTTCATCCCAACATGGGCTAGTCGGTGATGCCAGAGCCAGCCCATATTAGTCTTAGCAATTAAGCAAGTATTGAGTTCAGCTCTATTAAAATTAACTAAGTATAGCTGACCCTCTAATACTCCCTTAAATGCTACTGAATCATCACTTCTTCTAAAGACAGTAACACCTATATCCGTAAAAAGACAGTTGTAACCCATTTTGCATAATTGAGAAACTGAAAGCAAGTTGTAATCTAAAGAATCTACAAAAAAACATTGGAAATAGAATAGTCAGGTGATATAGCAATTTTACCAAGTCCTTTGACCAAACCTTGATTTCCATCCCCGAACGTGATAGCTCTTTGGGGAACATCATTTTTCTCGTAGGAGGAGAACATCCTTTTCTCCCCTGTCATGTGGTTTGTGCACCTGCTATCAATGATCCAACTTGATCCCCCAGATGCATAAACCTACAAAACAAGTTTAGGCCTTGTTCTTAGGTATCCAAACGGTCTTGGGTCCTTTCACATTAGAAACAAGCACCTTGGCTACCCAAACACAAGTCTTGGAGCCCTTGTGTTTGCCCCCAACATATTTGGCAACTACTTTGCATGATTTGTTAGTAAGCACATATGACGCATCAAAAGTCTTAAATGAAACATTTGGCTCATTTGATGCAATAGGAGTTTTCTTTTTAGGTATTTGAACATGGGTAGAATGCCTAGAGCTAGAAGCCTCATTCTTATACATAAAAGCATGATGGGAAACAGAGTGAGTCTTCTTAGCATGAATTCTCCTAATCTTGTGCTCGGGATAACCAGCATGATATAAAATATAGCCCTCGTTATCCTGAGCTATGGGAGCCTTACCCTTAACAAAATTAGACAATTTCTTGGGGGCATTAAGCTTGACATTGTCTCCCTATTGGAAGCCAATGCATCCTTAATGCCAAGACGTCTCCTATTATAAAGCATGCTACGAGCAAATTTAAACTTTTCATTTTCTAATTCATGCTCGGCAATTTTAGCATCTAGTTTAGCTATATGATCGTTTTGTTGTTTAATCTTAGCAATATGATCATGGATAGCATCAACATTAATGTCTCTAGATTTAGTACAAATAGTAACATGATCAACACTAGATGTAGAGGGTTTGCAAACATTTAATTCATCAATCTTAGCATGTAACATTGCATTTTCATTTCTAAGATTGGAAATAGAAACATTGCAAACATTTAGCCTTAGAAATTAATTTATCATTCTCAATCTTAAGGCAAGAGAGTGATTCATTCAACTTGTCAATCTTAGCAATCATACTAGCATTATCATTTTTAAGGTTGACAAAAGAATCATCACAAACATTTAATTTCTCAACCTTAGCAATTAATTTGGCATTTTCAATTCTAAGGTTAGAGATGTTGTCATGGCAAATGCTAAGCTCACTAGTTAGTTTTTCACATTTCTCTACTTCCTGAGCATAGACATTTTTTATTTTAACATGCGTTTTGTTTTCCTTAATAAGGAATTCCTCTTGGCTATCCAAGAGTTCATCCTTCTCATGAATAGCTCCTATCAATTTTTTAATTTTTCTTTTTGTTGCATGTTAAGATTGCCAAAAAGGGCAAGAAAATTATCCTCATCTTCACTAGAGCTACCCTCATCACCAGATGTTGTATATTTAGTGGAGGCTCTAGATTTTACCTTCCTTTTGTCGTCCTTTGCCATGAGGCACTTGTGGCCGACGTTGGGGAAGAGAAGGCCTTTGGTGACGGTGATGTTGGCGGCATCCTCGTCGAAGGAGGAGTCGGTGGTGCTTTCATCGGAATCCCATTCCCCCGACACATGTGGGCATCGCCGCCCTTCTTCTTGTAGTATCTCTTCTTTTCCTTCCTCTTTCCCTTCTTGTCGTTGTCCCTGTCCCTATCACTAGAAATAGGACATTTTGTTATAAAGTGACCGGGCTTACCACACTTGTAGCAAACTGTCGGGGACCATAATTAGGGGTACCCTCAAGACGCCTAATTCTCAGCTGGTAACCCCCATCAGCATAAAGCTGCAGAGGCCTGATGGGTTTGATTAAGTCAGGGATCAGTCCGTACGAGCGACTCGATCACGCCTCGCCCGAGCCTAGCCTCGGGCAAGGGCAGCCGACCCCGAGGTGTTTCCGTCTCGCCCGAGGCCCCCTTTTTTTACGGCAGACGCATCTCCGGCTCGCCCGAGGCCTTGCCTTCGTTAAGAAGCAACCCTGACTAAATCACCGCGCCAACCGACCAAGCCACAGGGGCATCTAACGCGAAGAGTGAGACTGACGGGCAGCCAGGCCTTGCCAAAGGCGCCATAGGAAGCTCCGCCTGACCCAGGGCTCGGACTCGGGCTAAGGCCCCGGAAGACGGCGAACTCCGCTCCGCCCGACCCAGGGCTCGGACTCGGGCTAAGGCCCCGGAAGACGGCGAACTCCGCTCCGCCCGACCCAGGGCTCGGACTCGGGCTAAGGCCCCGGAAGACGGCGAACTCCGCTCCGCCCGACCCAGGGCTCGGACTCGGGCTAAGGCCCCGGAAGACGGTGTACTCCGCTCCGCCCGACCCAGGGCTCGGACTCCGCCCTGGCCTCTACCGAACGACCTCCGCCTCGCCCGACCCAGGAGCTCGGGCTCGGCCTCGGCCATGGAAGACAGACTCGACCTCGGCCTCGGAGGAGCCTCCACGTCGCCCGACCTAGGGCACAGGTCTGCCACGTCAATAGGAAGCGCCATCATCACCCTACCCCGAGCCGACTCGGGCCGCAGAGAACAAGACCGACGTCCCATCTGGCTAGCTCCGCCAGATAGGCAATGATGGCGCCCCGCTAGCCCTATGACGACGGCGGCTCTCAGCTCCCTTACGGAAGCAGGGGGACGTCAGCAAGGACCCAACAGCTCCGACAGCTGTCCCTCCGCCAGGCTCCGTTGCTCCACCGACAGCCACGACACCACACCAGCTGGGTGCCAAGATCTCTCCGGCTGCCACCTTGGCATGTACTTAGGGCGCTAGCTCTCCCCCGCTAGACACGTAGCACTCGGCTACACCCCCATTGTATACCTGGATCCTCTCCTTGCGCCTATAAAAGGAAGGACCAGGGCCTTCTTAGAGAAGGTTGGCCTCGCAGGAACGAGGGCAGGGGCAGGCGCTCTCTTGGGGCCGCTCGCTCCCCTCACCCGCGCGGACGCTTGTAACCCCCTACTGCAAGCGCACCCGACCTGGGCGCGGGACGAACACGAAGGCCGCGGGATCTCCGCCTCCCTCACGACCCGGCTCCGGCCACCTCGCTCTTCCCCCCTTCGCGCTCGCCCACGCGCTCGACCCATCTGGGCTGGGGCACGCGGCACACTCACTCGTCGGCTCGGGGACCCCCCGGTCTCGAAACGCCGATAGTTGGCGCGCCAGGTAGGGGCCTGCTGCGTGTTGACGAGCAGTTTCCCGTCAAGCTCCAGATGGGCAGTCTCCAACGACCTCTTCAACCCGGGACGGTGCTCCGTTTCGGGAGCCTCGAGTTCATGTCTTTCGACGGTAGCTACGACATGATACTCCTTCCACCGCCGCGCGACGGCAACAATGGTGGCCGATAGCCCGCCCGCTGGCGGCGGAATCGACGACGTCTTTCCCGCGTGGGGGAAGGACAACTTTCGAGCTCGCCCCAACCTCTCCCCCGCCATCGGAGGAGGAGACGGGGCAACCAGGGCCGAGCGGGAGGCTGCGCTCCGTCGGCTATCGAGCAAGTGGACGATGCCAGCACGCTCACGGAGGGCCTGCAGGACGTCGCCCTCGTACCCAGGACGACGGCGCGATCAGCCCCCGAGGTGACTTCGTCGCCCCTCGTCGACCAAAAGGTACCAACTGATTCCCATCTTTTGTCATTTCGACTCGACCTCAACCCGCCTAGCGACCTCGCTCTGGCGGCCGCTCACGTTGAGGCGAGTGCAACCTCTTTGGGGTTTCGTGTGCGGTCGCCTTGGGACCGATTGACGGGCGTCTCGACCTACGGGCCCTCTGGGTCCGAGGAAGATGACGACCCCAGCATCTGCTGGGATTTCTCTGGATCTGGCAACCCCAGTGCCATGCGGGACTTCATGACCGCATGCAACTACTGCCTCTCCGACTGTTCCGACGGCAGCCGCAGCCTTGACGACAAGGACTGCGGCCCGAGCCGCGAATGTTTCCACGTCGAGCTAGGGGATCCCTCCGGAGGCAGCTGTCTCGGCATGCCGGAGGATGGTGATCTCCCTAGGCCGGTGCCCCGCGTCGACATCCCGCGGGAGCTAGCTGTGGTCCCCGTTCCGGCGGGGGGTCACGACCCACAGCTCGAGCAAGTCCGCGGGGCGCAGGCCGGGCTCGATGAGGGAGCAGGAGCGCTCGAGGCGATCCGCCGGGACGTCGGGCAGGTATGGGCGGGCCAGCCCCCGGCCGGAGAAATACGTCACCTGCCCCAGGGTCTCCAGCACCGCATCGCCAACGATGCCAGGGACAGGCCGCCACCCGCATCCGGCGGAACCGGCCAGGACCTGGCAGCCGCAGCGATGCTCCTCCGCGCGATGCCGGAGTCATCAACCACCGAGGGTCGGCGAATCCAGGGAGAGCTCAAGCATCTCCTGGAAGGCGCTGCGGCCCGGCGGGCCGAGAGCTCTGCCTCCCGAAGGCAGGGGTACCCCTCGGAACCTCGTGCCGCGACTTCCCGACTCATGCGGGAAGCCTTAGTCTACACCGGGCGCACGCGCAACACCGCGCCGGCGGCCCCGGGCCACCTCGGCGACGAGCACCCTCATCACGATCGTCGGGCCCGCCTCGACGAAAGGGTGCGCCGAGGCTATCACCCCAGGCGTGGGGGACGCTACGACAGCGGGGAGGATCGGAGTCCCTCGCCCGAACCACCCGGTCCGCAGGTCTTCCGCCGGGCCATTCGGCGGGCGCCGTTTCCGACCCGATTCCGACCCCCGACTACTATCACAAAGTACTCGGGGGAAACAAGACCGGAATTGTGGCTCGCGGACTACCGCCTGGCCTGTCAACTGGGTGGAACGGACGACGACAACCTCATCATCCGCAACCTCCCCCTGTTCCTCTCCGACACTGCTCGCGCTTGGTTGGAGCACCTGCCTCCGGGGCAGATTTCCAACTGGGAGGATTTGGTCCAAGCTTTCGTCGGCAACTTCCAGGGCACGTACGTGCGCCCCGGGAACTCCTGGGACCTCCGAAGCTGCCGACAACAGCCGGGAGAGTCTCTTCGGGACTACATCCGGCGATTCTCGAAGCAGCGCACCGAGCTGCCAAACATCACCGACTCCGATGTCATCGGCGCGTTCCTTGCCGGCACCACTTGCCGTGACCTGGTGAGCAAGTTGGGTCGCAAGACCCCCACCAGGGCGAGCGAGCTGATGGACATCGCCACCAAGTTCGCCTCTGGCCAGGAGGCGGTCGAGGCCATCTTCCGAAAAGACAAGCAGCCCCAGGGCCGCCCGTCGGAAGATGCTCCCGAGGCGTCTACTCCGCACGGCGCCAAGAAGAAAGGCAGGCGGAAGTCGCAAGCGAAACGCGACGCCGCCGACGCAGACCTTGTCGCCGCCGCCGAGTACAAGAACCCTCGGAAGCCCCCCGGAGGTGCCAACCTCTTCGACAAGATGCTCAAGGAGACGTGCCCTTACCATCAGGGGCCCGTCAAGCATACCCTCGAGGAATGCGTCATGCTTCGGCGCCACTTCCACAAGGCCGGGCCACCCGCAGAGGGTGGCAGGGCCCGCGACGACGACAAAAAGGAAGATCACCAAGTAGGAGGGTTCCCCGAGGTCCGCGACTGCTTCATGATCTGCGGAGGGCACGCGGCGAATGCCTCGGCTCGGCATCGCAAGCGAGAGCGTCGGGAGGTCTGCTCGGTGAAGGTGGCGGCACCAGTCTACCTAGACTGGTCCGACAAGCCCATCACCTTCGACCAAGATGACCATCCCGACCACGTGCCGAGCCCGGGGAAGTACCCGCTCGTCGTCGATCCCATCATCGGCGACGTCAGGCTCACCAAGGTCCTGATGGATGGGGGCAGCTGCCTCAATATCATCTACGCCGAGACCCTCAGGCTCCTGCGCGTCGATCTGTCCTCCGTCCGAGCAGGTGCTGCGCCTTTCCACGGGATCATTCCTGGGAAGCGCGTCCAGCCCCTCGGATGGCTCGACCTTCCTGTCTGCTTCGGAACACCCTCCAACTTCCGAAGGGAGACTTTGACGTTCGAGGTGGTCGGGTTCCGAGGAACCTACCACGCGGTGTTGGGAAGGCCATGCTACGCGAAGTTCATGGCCATCCCCAACTACACCTACCTGAGGCTCAAGATGCCGGGCCCCAACGGGGTCATCACCGTCGGCCCCACGTACAAACACGCGTTCGAATGCGATGTGGAGTGCGTGGAGTACGCCGAGGCCCTCGCAGAGTCCGAGGCCCTCATCGCCGACCTAGAAAACCTCTCCCGAGAGGTGCCGGACGTGAAGCGACACGCCGGCAACTTCGAGCCAGCAGAGACGGTTAAGGCCGTCCCTCTCGACCCCAGTGGCGACACCTCCAAGCAGATCCGGATCGGTTCCGGGCTCGACCCCAAATAGGAAGCAGTGCTCGTCGACTTTCTCCGCGCAAACGCCGACGTCTTTGCGTGGAGTCCCTCGGACATGCCCGGCATACCGAGGGATGTCGCCGAGCACTCGCTGGATATTCGAGCCGGAGCCCGACCGGTCAGACAGCCTCTGCGCCGATTCGACGAGGAAAGGCGCAGGGTGATAGGCGAGGAGATCCACAAGCTGATGGCAGCAGGGTTCATCAAAGAGGTATTCCATCCCGAATGGCTTGCCAACCCTGTGCTTGTGAGGAAGAAAGGGGGGAAATGGCGGATGTGTGTAGACTACACTGGTCTCAACAAAGCATGTCCAAAGGTTCCCTACCCTCTACCTCGCATCGATCAAATCGTGGATTCCACTGCTGGGTGCGAAACCCTGTCTTTCCTCGATGCCTACTCAGGGTATCATCAAATCAAGATGAAAGAGTCCGACCAGCTCGCGACTTCTTTCATCACGCCCTTCGGCATGTACTGTTATGTCACCATGCCATTCGGGTTGAGGAACGCGGGAGCAACGTACCAGCGGTGCATGAACCATGTGTTCGGCGAACACATCGGTCGCACGGTCGAGGCCTACGTCGATGACATCGTAGTCAAGACAAGGAAAGCCTCCGACCTTCTCTCCGACCTTGAAGTGACATTCCGGTGCCTCAAGGCGAAGGGCGTCAAGCTCAATCCCGAGAAGTGCGTCTTCGGGGTGCCCCGAGGCGTGCTCCTGGGATTCATCGTCTCCGAGCGGGGCATCGAAGCCAACCCGGAGAAGATCGCAGCCATCACCAGCATGGGGCCCATCAAGGACTTAAAAGGCGTACAGAGGGTCATGGGATGTCTCGCGGCCTTGAGCCGTTTCATCTCACGCCTCGGCGAAAGAGGCCTGCCCCTGTACCGTCTCTTAAGGAAGGCCGAGTGCTTCACTTGGACTCCCGAGGCCGAGGAAGCTCTCGGGAACCTGAAGGCGCTCCTCACCCAGGCGCCCGTCTTGGTACCCCCAGCTGATGGAGAAGCCCTCTTAGTCTACGTCGCCGCTACCACTCAGGTGGTTAGCGCCGCGATCGTGGTCGAAAGGCAAGAAGAGGGGCATGCATTGCCCGTTCAGAGGCCAGTCTACTTCGTCAGCGAGGTGCTGTCCGAAACCAAGATCCGCTACCCACAAGTCCAGAAGCTGTTGTATGCAGTGATCCTGACAAGGCGAAAGTTGCGACATTACTTCGAGTCTCATCCGGTAACTGTGGTGTCATCCTTCCCCCTGGGGGAGATCATCCAGTGCCGAGAGGCCTCGGGACGGATCGCAAAGTGGGCGGTGGAAATCATGGGCGAGGCAATCTCGTTCGCCCCTCGGAAGGCCATCAAGTCCCAGGTACTGGCGGACTTCGTAGCCGAATGGGTCGACACCCAGTTGCCGACGGCTCCGATCCAACCGGAGCTCTGGACCATGTTTTTCAACGGGTCGCTGATGAAGACGGGAGCCGGCGTGGGCCTGCTCTTCGTCTCGCCCCTCGGGAAACACCTGCGCTACGTGCTACGCCTCCATTTCCCGGCGTCCAACAATGTGGCTGAGTACGAAGCTCTGATCAACGGATTGCGAATCGCCATCGAGCTAGGGGTCCGACGCCTCGACGCTCGCGGCGACTCGCAGCTCGTCATCGACCAAGTCATGAAGAACTCCCACTGCCGCGACCCGAAGATGGAGGCCTACTGTGATGAGGTTCGACGCCTGGAAGACAAGTTCTACGGGCTCGAGCTTAACCACATCGCTCGGCGCTACAACGAGACTGCGGACGAGCTGGCAAAGATAGCCTCGGGGCGAACGACGGTTCCCCCGGACGTCTTCTCCCGAGATCTGCACCAACCCTCCGTCAAGGTCAGCGACACGCCCGAGCCCGAGGCGCCCTCGGCCTCGTCCGAGGCACCCTCGGCCCAGCCCGAGCCATCCTCGGTTCAGCCCGAGGAACCCTCGGCCCCCGAGGGCGAGGCGCTGCGCATCGAGGAGGAGCGGGGCGGGGTCCCGCCTGATCAAGATTGGCAGACCCCGTACCTGCAATATCTCCGCCAGGGAGAGCTACCCCTCGACCAAGCCGAGGCACGGCGGGTAGCGCGACGCGCCAAGTCGTTCGTCTTGCTGGGCGATGAGAAGGAGCTTTACCACCGTAGCCCCTCGGGCATCCTCCAGCGGTGCATCTCCATCGCCGAAGGCCAGGAACTCCTGCAAGAGATACACTCGGGGGCTTGCGGCCATCACGCAGCGCCTCGAGCCCTTATCGGGAACGCTTTCCGGCAAGGCTTTTACTGGCCGACGGCGGTGGCTGACGCCACTAGAATTGTCCGCACCTGCGAAGGGTGTCAATTCTATGCGAAGCAGACCCACCAGCCCACTCAGGCTCTGCAGACGATACCCATCACCTGGCCCTTCGCTGTGTGGGGTCTGGACCTCGTCGGCCCTCTGCAGAAGGCGCCCGGGGGCTACACGCACCTGCTGGTCGCCGTCGACAAATTCTCTAAGTGGATCGAGGTCCGACCCCTGAACAGCATCAGGTCCGAGCAGGCGGTGGCGTTCTTCACCAACATCATCCATCGCTTCGGGGTCCCGAACTCCATCATCACTGACAACGGCACCCAGTTCACCGGCAAAAAATTCTTGGATTTTTGCGAGGATCACAACATCCGGGTGGACTGGGCTGTCGTAGCTCATCCCATGTCGAATGGGCAAGTAGAGCGTGCCAACGGCATGATTCTACAAGGGCTCAAGCCTCGGATTTACAATGACCTCAACAAGTTCGGCAAGCGATGGATGAAGGAACTCCCCTCGGTGGTCTGGAGCCTGAGGACGACGCCGAGCCAAGCCACGGGTTTCACGCCGTTCTTCCTGGTCTACGGGGCCGAGGCCGTCTTGCCCACTGACCTGGAATACGGCTCCCCGAGGACGAGGGCCTACGATGATCAAAGCAACCAAGCTAGCCGAGAAGACTCGCTGGACCAGCTGGAAGAGGCTCGGGACAGGGCCTTACTACACTCGGCGCGGTATCAGCAGTCCCTGCGACGCTACCACGCCCGAGGGGTCCGACCCCGAGACCTCCAGGAGGGCGACCTGGTGCTTCGGCTGCGGCAAGACGCCCGAGGGAGGCACAAGCTCACGCCCCCCTGGGAGGGGCCATTCGTCATCGCCAAAGTTCTGAAGCCCGAAACATACAAGCTGGCCAACAGTCGAGGCGAGGTCTACGGCAACGCTTGGAACATCAAACAGCTACGTCGCTTCTACCCTTAAGATGTTTCCAAGTTGTTCATATACCTCGCACCCACGCAAAGTTTAGTCAACAAGGAAGGGTCGGCCTCGCCTCGGCAAAGCCCGACCCTCCCTCGGGGGCTAAAAGGGGGGAAACCCCCTCTGCGTCAAAATTTTCCTCGAAAAAAATCTCTTTTACCAGAATGTCTTTCGTGCTTTTTGACTACTTCGAAAAGTGGGTCCTGGAAACGACGGAGTACACGTAAGCAGCCAAGGCTGACCGAGCCGAGGGACTCCTACGCCTCCGGGATACGGATACCTCACTCATCACCTTCTGCGATAAGTAACTCACGTTCGGATAAAGTGGCTCCACGGATCGAACAAGTCTTTATGTTCGGAAGCCCTTCTGTCGAAGCGATCCTTCGAGCCTTCTCGACCAAGTCGGTGACGGGGCCTCATGGACGGGTGAAAGTACGCGTAAGCGGCAAGGTCGACCGAGCCGAGGGACTCCCACGCCTCCGGGATACGGATACCTCACTCATCACCTTCCGCAAGAAGCAACTCTCGCTCGCACCAACATCCCTGCTACCGACAAAAAGTCCAGATACTCGAAACAAGAGGAAAAGAGACACAGCTTTACAACGCAGCAAGGGTGTGTGTTCTGGCCTCGGCGGCCGCACAAGGCACACGCTACAAGACAATCTGATCCTGCAGGCTCGGGTCTTGACGCTGGAAGGAGGCAGCAACGCCCTCGGCATCAACGGCACCTTCGGCGAGGCCTGACCTAGCCTCGGACGGCGACGCGGTCCGAGGGTCTCCGCTCCGAAGGACGATGTCGTCACCACGCCCGGGCAATCGCTGTTAGGGACTTCTCCGGGAATCTGGCCCGAGCAGGCGGCTCGGCCGGCCACCTCCGGGGCCTCGGCCAACCATCTTCCAAGGGCGCCGGCCCGGTCCGAAGCCTCGGCTGATCAACTCCGGCGTCGATCCTGCCGACGGACAACCCGACTGGGCCCCGGCCAAACAGGTTTCATTTTCGAGCCAACTCTGCCTCTGTTCATACTGATATCGCTACCCCTGGCCTCGGCTCGTCGAAGAGCGGCCGAGGGGTCTCTTTAACTAAGCTAGAGGAGCCTCGGACAGCAGGGCCGACCGAGCCGAGGGACTCCTACGCCTCCGGGATACGGATACCTCACTCGTCACCTTGACACGGGGCGACTCATGCTTGGTGAAGCGGTTCAGATAATCAGCAGACGAGTCTTAGCGCTCGAAAAATGAGGAAAAAACACGGCTCCGTGCCGAAGATTACATACATGTTCAAACCGCGAAAGCCGAAATGAACAAAAAACCCGGCACTCAAAGTGCCATTACAAACGGAACTCTGGTTCCCCCTCCGCAGGTACGAACAACCCCACTCGATAGGGGTGGGCCTGCGGGGCAACAGAAGACCGACGAACGGCATGTCATCGCCCGCCCCGACAGCGGCGACGATGAAGACTTCTGCCCTGGGGGGCCGAACAGCAGCAATGATGGCCTCAGGGCGGATGCTGCTGCTAGGAGGCCCCCGCCCTTGCCCAAACTCGAGAGGCAAGGACGGGCAGAAGGCCGTAGAGTTGGAGGTCGGTCCATGGCCAACCTTGGCTGTCACGCCGGTGGAAGAACCTCTTCCAGCTGCCGTGGCGGGAGGCGGCACTGGGAGCGGCTCCGAAACTGCTCGGCTCAGAGAGCCGGGCACGGTGCAGCTGTTGGCGCCACGGACGACACCCGCCCTTCCCCCCGATCACTGAGGGAAGGAGCGGGCCACCGCCCGCGCAGGGGACGACCCCAACTCGGCACATTCCCCTCCTCAGCCCTGGTGATGAAAATCCTTGAGGCTGAGGAAGGGGCGGAAGCCGCAGCCCGGCTCGCTTTCCCCCACCATCAAGCCAGAGGTCACCATCTTGGGTGACCGCCGGTGGAGGGGTGCAGCCGGGCTGCATGATGAAAATCCTTGAAGCCGAACGATGGCTGAAAGGTACCAACTCCCACGGAGTTGCATTCCTCCAACGATGGGGCGAAAAGACGGCGGTTTCCCCCATCCGGGGGCTTGAAAGGTGGAAAGACACGACGCATAAGGGAGGAAGAAGACATGGTCGCCTTACGAAAGGGGTCGCCCTCCTTTTAAAGGCGACTCTCCCTGCTTGCGCCCCCAACCGTCACGGGCTGAGTCTTCTCCAACACGCCTCCAAAGCCCTCCCCTGCGGCACGGGGGCTGGGACCCGCATGTCATGCAGACCGGCTCCGAGCAGAAGAAGCCAAACTGCCGCGCACGGCGCACGCAACCACCCAGCGGTTACAAGTGACCCTCCACTTTTGCCCAGACCAACGGGCGAAAGGGGCGGGCAGCCATGCGGGCGGCATGCAACCGCGCCAAGTGGACGCGCCTCTCCGACTCCTGACATGCCAGCACGAAGGCCCAAGCCCACGCGTCGCGCAACCGGCGCGCCGGATGCTGCATGCAAGCCACTGTACCACTTACGCCACCGCCGCACCTCCTCGATTGCGGAACCGATACCGCGACCCGAGGCGACCCAGCGCGTGACCCAGCAGCGCCAGCCTGACGCAGCGGTCAAACACGGTCAAAAGCGGGCCAGCAGTAATGGCGGTGGCAGGCACACGGGAGCAGCGGTCACGCCGTCAGCCAGGTTCACGTTCCATCTGGAGGCAGCGAGAGAACTCCCTCTCACGGCGTGAAGACGATGCGCCCGTGACCCGTCCCTCGAACGGCTCGCGCACGCGCAACGGCAGCCTCGCCAACTACTCGCCCTGGCGCATTAACTCCGCGGCTCGACAGGTGGCGCTTCTGGCAGAAGCAGCTGGCGACGCTTCGCCTTCGCCAAAACGACCACACCAAAAAAGGTACGCCACGTCGTTCAATTTCGTATCCTTTTTTCCTTTTTCCTCTTTCTCTATCTCTTGCAACAGGGACCGGGAAAGGGGATACCCCCAAAGGGATCCTTCCCCGTGAAGGAACTAGGCTCCGAGCCTCCTTACTGATCAGGGGTTCGAAGGCTAGCCCCCCGAAGGGTTCAACAGCCGCCTCAGATCGCGTGGGCCCGACACCCACTACTGGTCAGAGGTTCGAAGGTCGGCCTCCCGAAAGGTTCCACGACCGCCTCAGGCTACTCGGGCTCCGCGCCCATTACTGATCAGGGGTTCGAAGGCTGGCCCCCCGAAGGGTTCACAGTCGCCTCAGACGCCGAGCGAGGGATGACCAGGGGTACGTTCGATACATAACCAAGGCTCGGGCTGCGCTCCCGAGGTACCCTAGGACATTTCCGAGACCAGCGGGAACGATCCTGTAACGGAATCCCATCGGAGGGAGGCATCGAGCCCTCGGACCCCGTCGCCAGGGGACCGGGTCCGGCAGATCACCCGCAGGTACTTTTGGGCGTGCCTCCGGGCCCCTAGCCGACCCCCAACGAACGGGGCACGGACGTCCACTCGGATTACCCGATTGCAGCTCACCGGAGACACCATGTTCGGTGCCCATCGAGGGTAACATGGTGCTCTCCCCCCCTCCTCCTTGTGGAAAGGCGACGTAGGGGCGTATGTAAAAAAGCCGAGTCTGTCCCTGATCGCCCTCTCGCCCTGTGCGGAGGCTCGGGGGCTGCTCTCGCAAACCTGGCTCTAGCCAAACCGTTGACAGCGTCAACATACCAGCCCGAGAACTTGGGCCCCGACAGTGCACCCGGGCTACGGCCTGTTCGCATGAGGGAACCGCCAGACCAGCCGAAGCATTACGCAAGGCATTAAGACCTCGAAGGAGTGAAACCACTCCTCCGAGGCCTCGGGGGCTACACCCGGCGGGTGCGCTCGCGCGCACCCACCGGAACAAAGTGCAATCGAGAAAAGCTGGTCCCCTTGCAAGAAAGTGCGACGAAAGCCTCCAAGCGAGTGCTAACACTCCCTTCGAGGCTCGGGGGCTACTGTCGGGGACCATAATTAGGGGTACCCTCAAGACGCCTAATTCTCAGCTGGTAACCCCCATCAGCATAAAGCTGCAGAGGCCTGATGGGTTTGATTAAGTCAGGGATCAGTCCGTACGAGCGACTCGATCACGCCTCGCCCGAGCCTAGCCTCGGGCAAGGGCAGCCGACCCCGAGGTGTTTCCGTCTCGCCCGAGGCCCCCTTTTTTTACGGCAGACGCATCTCCGGCTCGCCCGAGGCCTTGCCTTCGTTAAGAAGCAACCCTGACTAAATCACCACGCCGACCGACCAAGCCACAGGGGCATCTAACGCGAAGAGTGAGACTGACGGGCAGCCAGGCCTTGCCAAAGGCGCCATAGGAAGCTCCGCCCGACCCAGGGCTCGGACTCGGGCTAAGGCCCCGAAAGACGACGAACTCCGCTCCGCCCGACCCAGGGCTCGGACTCGGGCTAAGGCCCCGGAAGACGGCGAACTCTGCTCCGCCCGACCCAGGGCTCGGACTCGGGCTAAGGCCCCGGAAGACGGCGAACTCCGCTCCGCCCGACCCAGGGCTCAGACTCGGGCTAAGGCCCCGGAAGACGGCGAACTCCGCTCCGCCCGACCCAGGGCTCGGACTCGGGCTAAGGCCCCGGAAGACGGTGTACTCCGCTCCGCCCGACCCAGGGCTCGGACTCCGCCCTGGCCTCTGCTGAACGACCTCCGCCTCGCCCGACCCAGGAGCTCGGGCTCGGCCTCGGCCATGGAAGACAGACTCGACCTCGGCCTCGGAGGAGCCTCCACGTCGCCCGACCTAGGGCACAGGTCCGCCACGTCAACAGGAAGCGCCATCATCACCCTACCCCGAGCCGACTCGGGCCGCAGAGAACAAGACCGACGTCCCATCTGGCTAGCTCCGCCAGATAGGCAATGATGGCGCCCCGCTAGCCCTATGATGACGGCGGCTCTCAGCTCCCTTACGGAAGCAGGGGGACGTCAGCAAGGACCCAACAACTCCGACAGCTGTCCCTCCGCCAGGCTCCGTTGCTCCACCGACAGCCACGACACCACACCAGCTGGGTGCCAAGATCTCTCCGGCTGCCACCTTGGCATGTACTTAGGGCGCTAGCTCTCCCCCGCTAGACACGTAGCACTCGACTACACCCCCATTGTATACCTGGATCCTCTCCTTGCGCCTATAAAAGGAAGGACCAGGGCCTTCTTAGAGAAGGTTGGCCTCGCGGGAACGAGGGCAGGGGCAGGCGCTCTCTTGGGGCCGCTCGCTCCCCTCACCCGCGCGGACGCTTGTAACCCCCTACTGCAAGCGCACCCAACCTGGGCGCGGGACGAACACGAAGGCCGCGGGATCTCCGCCTCCCTCACGACCCGGCTTCGGCCACCTCGCTCTTCCCCCCTTCGCGCTCGCCCACGCGCTCGACCCATCTGGGCTGGGGCACGCGGCACACTCACTCGTCGGCTCGGGGACCCCCCGGTCTCGAAACGCCGACACAAACCTTCTTGGAACGGGGTTTGTAGTCTCTCCCCTTCCTTTGCTTGAGGATTTGACGAAAGCTCTTGATGATGAGCGCCATTTCCTCGTTATCGAGCTTGGAGGCGTCGATGGGGAGCCTACTTGATGTAGACTCTTCTTTCTTCTCCTCCGTTGCCTTGAATGCGACCGGTTGCACCTCGGGTGTGGAGGTGCCGCCTTGCTCAACAATTTGTTTGGAGCCTTTAATCATTAATTCAAAGCTCACAAACTTTTCTATCACTTCCTCGAGAGACATTAGTTTATATCTAGGATCACCACGTATTAATTGAACTTGAGTAGGATTACGAAATACGATCTTAGAATAACCTTGACCATTTCATGGTCACCCCATTTTGTGCTTTCGAGGTTGCGCACTTGGTTCACCAAGGTCTTGAGCCGGTTGTACATGGCTTGGGGCTCCTCTCCTTGGTTGAGGATGAATCGACCGAGCTCCCCCTCAATCGTCTCCCGCTTGGTGATTTTGGTCACCTCATCTCATTTGTACGCCGTCTTGAGGACGTCCCAAATTTCTTTGGCCGTCTTTAACCCTTGCACCTTATTATACTCCTCTCGAGAGAAGGAGGCGAGGAGTATAGTTGTGGCTTGGGAGTTAAAGTGCCGAATTTGGTCGGCCTCGTCCGAATCGTAGTTCTTGTCCCCTACCTTTGGTACCTGCGCTCCATACTCAACAATATCCCATATGCTTTTGTGGAGTGAGGTTAGGTGATACCTCATTTTATCACTCCACATACAATAATCCTCACCATCAAAAAATTGTGGTTTGCTTAGGGGAACAGAAAGTAATGGAGTGCGTTTGGAAATGCGAGGATAGCGGAGGAGCATCTTACTATACTTCTTGCGCTCATGGCGTTTACAAGTGATGGACGCCAATTCGGAGCCGGAGGTGGAGGGTGACGAAGAGTCAGTCTCGTAGTAGACCACTTTCTTCATCTTCTTTTTGTTGTCACCTCTCCGTTGTGACTTGATGGAGGAAGAGGATTCCTCCTTGTGCTTGTGGCCGAACTCCCTCGAGTGGGTTCTCCCCGAGCTTGTGGACTTGTCACCGTCGGTCACAATCTCCCTCTTGGCGTGATCTCCCGACATCACTTCGAGTGGTTAGACTCTAATGAAGTACCGGGCTCCGATACCAATTGAAAGTCGCCTAGAGGGGGGGGGGGGTGAATAGGCAAATCTGAAATTTATAAACTTTAAGCACAACTACAAGCCGGGGTTAGCGTTAGAAATAAAGTTGAGTCCGAAAGAGAGGGTGAAAACAAATCAACCAAAGAAATAGAGCGGATGACACAGTGATTTATTTTACCGAGGTTTGGTTCTTGCAAACCTACTCCCTGTTGAGGTGGTCACAAAGACCCGGTCTCTTTCAACCCTTTCCCTCTCTCAAACGGTCACTTAGACCGAATGAGCTTTTCTCCTCAATCAAATAGGTCACTTAGACCCCATAAGGACCACCACATAATTGGTGTCTCTTGCTTTGATTACAAGTGTCTTGGGAACAAGAATGGGAAAGAAAAAAAGCGATCCAAGCGACAAGAACTCAAATGAACACGAAAATCTCTCTCTCACTAGTCATTATGTGTTTGGAGTGATTTTGGACTTGGGAGAGGATTTGATCTCTTGTTTGTGTCTTGGAGTGAAGTATAGGGCTCTTGTATTGAATGCACTATCCTGAAAACTTGGATACCTTGAATGGTGGTGGTTGGGGGTATTTATAGCCCCGACCACCAAAACAGCTGTTGGGGAGGGTTGTTGTCGATGGGCGCACCGGACAGTCCGGTGTGCAACCGGACACTGTCCGGTGCGCCAGCCACGTCAACCGTTAGGGTTCTGACGGTTTCGACCGTTGGAGCTCTGACAGCTTGAGGCACCAGACAGTCCGGTGCCGCACCGGACAGGCACTGTTCACTGTCCGGTGTGCCTTCTAGCGCTGCTCTGACTCTGCGCCAACTGTCCGCGTGCTGTAGCGCTTTTGCAGGTGTCCGTTGGAGTCGACCGTTGCGCTGGAGCCGTTGCTCCGCTGGCACACCGGACAGTCCGGTGAATTATAGCGGAGCGCGAACTCAGAAACCCGAAGGTGAAGAGTTTGAAGTCGATCTACCCTGGTGTACCGGACACTGTCCGATGGCACACCGGACAGTCCGGTGTGCCAGACCAGGGTTCACTTCGGTTTCTTTTGCTCCTTTCTTTTGAACCCTAACTTTAATCTTTTTATTGGTTTGTGCTGAACCTTTGGCACCTGTAGAACATATAATCTAGAGCAAACTAGTTAGTCCAATATTTGTGTTGGGCAATTCAACCACCAAAATCATTTAGGAAAAGGTTTGACCCTATTTCCCTTTCAACATCCATATCCGCGACTTATATCCGATACCCGAACCGGTACCCGTTACCGCTACGAATAAAAAACAGCATCCACATCTGTTATCCACGGGTAACGGATATCCGCGGATATATCCGTTTGCCCACTATAAGTTTAACTTCACACACTTTAGGAAAGAAAAGACTAGCTGTAACATATTTGGTCCCAGAAAACAACATGGTTAAGTCATAAAATATTCCCAGTTTCTCACAAACAATAACTGCAGTTGTGGCAACGGGAGTACATGACTTGGGCAGTTGGGCTGGCTGTGGTCCGTGAAGTGGTTCCAAACTCCAGTGACCCCACATATCAAGTTACTTTAACGTATATTCGGGTATTCGGATATGAATACTGATTTTTCATACCCGTTTTAAAAATATCCACGGATATCAAATGCTACCCGTATCCGTATTCACGGGTACAGGATCGTACCCAAAACCGTGCCTAACGGGTTTTTATCCGCGGGTACGCAGATAAATCACATCCATTGCCATCCCTAGACGCTGGACAAGGGCCGCAAGTTATGCCGACATCTTCACTTCTTCAGCCCAAGTGGTAAAGCCTCCGCCCGCCGTCCTATAAACCAAAACCCTAAAACCTATGACTCGAGCCTGAAACTCGTTATCCAAAATACCCAAACCCGTACCCATTTAGCCCGAGATCGTTATCCAAACAGCTCCAACGAGTAACAAAACTGAATACCTAAACTAAGTTTAGGCCTACTCATTCTATCCGAAATAAAGCAGCACGCGCCAGCGGAGCGCTAGCCGCTAACCCAACAGCGGCACAGCCCACGGCCACGCCCAGTTGATAGCCTACTCCCTGCTAGCCGCTGGCCCAACAGCGGCACAGCCCATGGGCCACGCCCAGTTGATAGCCTACTCCCTGATGTCGCAACTCGCAACCCTAGCTCCCAGCCTCCCACGCGCTTCAAGTCTTCCAGGCGGCCGGCGGAGTCCAAGCCTCCGAGGCCAATCCTCCCAGGCGGCGTCCTCACTCCTCTCCCAGTCCCAGGCGGCAGGCGCAGCCGGCCAGGCGGCTGCAGGCACACGCGCACCGGCGCACCGCGGCACCGCGCAGTCGCGCACCAGCAGGCAGCAGCCGGCCAGTCCCACTGCTCCACACCGCCCCGACCAACCTTCACACCTAGCCGGCCCAACCCCCACGCACGGACGTTGAATCAGGCCAGTCCTCCCAGTCTCCCACTCCCAGGCAGCAGGGCGGCAGGCGCTACCGCCTTTCCCCTCTCCTCTCTTTTCCCCTCCCTTTTTCAGCACGGGGAGCGACCTGCGCCGCCGCCACGATGCCGAAGCACTACCGCCCTGCGGTAATCGTCTCATCTCCCTGGTTCTCCCTGCCTCTCAAAGGACCTTTTCTTTGTGTTGTGCCGTGGTCTCTGATGTGCTGTTCTTACTATGTCTTAGGGTAAGAAGAAGGAAGGGAATGCGGCAAAGTACATCACGAGGACCAAGGCGGTCAACTACCTACAAGTTAGCCTCGCGATCTTTAGGTTCGTCACTATCTCCCGATTAATACTCTATATTGCCGGCGAGCCGTCATCTAGACGGCTTACTATGTTGAATAAGCTCGTGGGATGCTGATGCTTAACCATACATGCTGTAATTGGGAAATTTAGTCATTTTTGCATTTACTTTGTCCATTGAGCTTAATTACTACTATTTGTTATGCCCTTCATGTAGCCACTGTCTTATAGTACGTGGCTGGTGTGCCACATATATTACTTAAGATGGTACTCCCTCCGTTCTGTTTTATTTGTCGTGTTTTAGTTCAAAAATGAACTAGCCGGCGACAAATATTCAAGAATGGAGGTAGTAGTTTGAATCCTTGAACTCATTTTTGTTGACATTTTCCTATTTACCGCAGGAAGCTATGCATTCTAAAGGGTGTCTTTCCACGTCAGCCAAAGAAGAAGGTGGAAGGGAACCACAAGACCTACTACCACACAAAGGATATTGCATTCCTCGCTCATGACCCTTTGATCGAGAAGTTCAGGTAACTTTTCATACCAAATATTTGTGCCACTATCGCGATCACTACAACCGCTATTTAGTACCTTGTTTTTTTAACAATAGGCTGAACTTAGTCAACTTTGACTAATCCATTATCCGTTTTTTACCAAAAAACTAGAAAAATGATAAACAATATTCACTTGCAACTAAAGAAAGAAGAGTCAAGATGTAACAGTCATTTTTTTCTAGGGTGGTAACAGCATTTTTAATGAACTAATCTTTTAAAGGGCTGAACAGCTGATCTGAACATCCACTTATTCATGCTAGTTAACCTGAACCTTAATTTGTTTGGTTTTATGAATCAAGAGCACCTTCTTTTGTGTATTAGTCTATTTCCCTTTTCTGCCATGTCGGGTGAAAATTAATATTTTCAATTGAAAGAATGAAACAAACTTAGCGTGGGCAACAAAGGCCATTAGCTGTGCAGTGTGCATCGTGTACGCTTGCCCATAATGCTACAATTTTGGAATTTTTGTAATGGCCTATAATTTTTTAAAAACTATTCTGGATGATGACTTTGGAAATGCTGATTTTAGATTAAACTTATGTATGATGAAGTGTATAACATATGTAATTTCACTAGCGTAACGATTACATCATATCAGAATCCATAAAAGAAGCTCTAGAAGCACGCTGTTTGTTTCAGCTTCTGCTTCTTACTGGCCCCAAGAGTGGTAGCCTCTTGCCATCTTCGTTCCTTGTTTGTTGGTGATAAATATCTTACTGCCTTTTCGTTAGATGAACTACTGGTGTCTTAGTTACTCGGCTGTTTATGATATAAATCTTGGTATATGTGCTCTATGTGATTAGCAGTGTTGCAACACTTTATAATTTTACTATTGCTGCCATACTGTATTTTGTTTTCTCTAGGAGCGATTAGAGTATATGAACAAGATCATGCTAAGGACCAGCCAAAATCTAGAAGCTGAAAAAAAACAGCCTAGCTCTTGAGCTGGCTTTTGAAAAGCTGGCTTCGGAGAAAATGAACTAAAAGCTGAAAAGCATGCTTTGAGGAGTTTTTCTAGTTTTTGGTGTGCTGAGAAGCTAAAAAATTATAACAAAAGTTAATAGCAAAAGGACAACAGACAGAAGCCTTAATGGTATTCTTATTTTATTTGTTTTCAGGGAGATTAAGGTCCATCGAAGGAAGGTTAAAAAGGCTGTTGCTAAGAAAAACAGGGATCTTGCAGACAGGCTGTTGAATCGGCCACCAACTTACAAGCTTGATAGGCTTGTCCTTGAAAGGTATCAAGTATCCATGAGTTCATCAAATACTCTCTCTATGTCGCATTAACTGTTCTTTTTTTATCAAACAGGTATCCAACATTCATTGATGCTCTTCGTGACTTGGATGACTGCCTTACAATGGTGCATCTGTTTGCGGCATTACCTGCTGTTGACGGTGAACGTGTTGAGGTCAAACGAATCCATAACTGCCGCAGGTATGTTTTGTTTAAAATTACCATGTTCTTTCCAAGTGCACTAGGTGATTGTGCTGTGAATACCTATTTTTACTAGCTGAATGCCCGTGCGTTGCAACTGGAATATATAATACCAGTATACTACGATAACTTATATACAAAATATGTGTTACACCGTTATGAGAAAATGTTTCATAATCAATTTGTGATTCTGACCATACATAAATTTTGTTATTTATAATCTATCTGTTTCACCACTACATTGCAACCATCAGTATCATGCAGACTTCGATATATGTCACGATTTGCACGGTCTCATTATTGGAGAGCACGTTTCACACATACCGAAAGAAATTCCCTCGTACATCGTTAGTCATCGGACACGTACTACCATACGCTTTTGCTTAAACAAAAAGGTAAGTGTGTGTTTGCAACAATGTTTTCAAGTCGGACGATTTGCTAGTCGTTCTGGCTGACCGACTAGGGCGATTAATCGCGATTAATCACGATTAGTCGGACGACTTGGGCGATTAATCGCGATTGGTCCAAACCGACTTGGATGATTAATCGCGACTAATCGCGATTAATCGGACGACTTGAAAACAGTCGTTTGCAAGACTAATGGTCAAACATTGTATAACCATAAAGTTAGAATACTATATTAATATATTAAATAAGTTAATCCAATAGACATAGATTAACCCAATTAACATAGGATAAATAAATATCTAATTATAAAATTATGAAACATGGTATAATCAATGTTGTTACTGCGTAGTAAATATTCATACGAGACTAACACAACTGGAACGGTTCAATTTGGAATTAAAATGGGGAAGTTACGAATTTCCAAAGTTTCTATGTATTTGATATAGGATTAATTAGGAAATCAATTTTATTGTTGTTTTCATGACAAAACAGAGGTATTATGTGATAAAAAATAATATTATAGAATTATAGAAATTGGAATGAACTCATTTGAATTTAATATGAAATTTCCATGAATTAAAATTGGTTTCTGCAATTATTTTTAAACTAAAAATCAATTTCTAAACTCCTTTTCCCTATTTTCTTTATTTCCTGGACTGCGTCCCAAATTCCAGAAAGATCAGGGGCCAAGCTATAAATGTTTTTCTAGACTCAGTGAGCATACGGAGTGGACGGCGGGTTAAACACAAAACGCGTCTTAGTTGAAGTTGTACGCAATTCAACATGAGTCACGTTGGCTAAAGGGTGGAAGGCTAGGCATTCTGCTCAATAGATCCAAGGTTCGATCCTTGAGCAGCCACGGTTTGATTTTTTTTTCTGCGCGCGGAACGGGGGAGGGCAGAACGGCCGACTACTCTTACCTTCTTAATAAGTAGTATAGATTTATTGTCACTATGTGTACAGCTATATCTTGCCTGGAATTTTGGCTTATCACAAAAATTGTGTAGGTTTATCAAATATCCTACATGGTAACCTTCAAACTTGCATGTAATCTGTGGACTGCACTTTGTGGTCCTCACAGAGTCACATCCAAAGTAAAATCACATTTCTATAAATCTAAAAGCGTGTTCTTTCATTATTTCTTTTTTTATAGCGGTTATCATATGATGAAGTCATTTCAAAACTTATGTGCTTTGAAATGTTTTGTTTATAGGTTAAGCCATGAATGGCAAGCATACATATCCCGAACCCATTCCCTGAGGAAGACATTTATTTCCGTGAAGGGCATATATTATCAGGTAATTATATATCCCATTATTCTTTTATCTGTACATGATGGCCAAAATTCATGATTGTGCCATGTAATGCAGGCTGAAGTTCAAGGACAAAAGATCACCTGGCTAACTCCGCATGCTCTTCAGCAAGTATTAACTGATGATGTTGATTTCAATGTGATGCTTTCTTTTCTAGAATTCTATGAGGTAAACAAATATGGACCACTCTTTAGTTCTTGTGTGTTTCATGTTTGTGCAACTGTCAGTAAATTTCAGGCCAAGACTTAATAATATGGCAATGTATATTTATCTAATTTTAAATTAGTGGTTATTTGTTTTGTTTTTCATCAAAGATGAGCTTGTTATAGACAAAAGCTTGCTGTGGTTTTCCTTGGTGCATAAGCCTTCTTTAGTCCTTTTAACCCCTAATCATGGAATGTCAATTTGCAAAGGCTGAGAATCCTGTAGGCTCTTGATCAAGACACAGTGTTGATATTGTAGTGCTTGCATTTCCATTGTAGGGTTGCTGATCAATTCATTGTCAATCAAGATACCATATTATGATGTCCAATAACTATTACAAACTATATACCGGTATTCCATGGGTTTTTGTTGTTATCGATATCTCCCTTTTCCATGAGCGTAGTTTCAATAGTTGGCTATTGACACCATACATGTTGATGTTTTCATGAATGCTCCCCTAGAAGTTAGAAAGTTCAACAGTGCTATTTGTTGTGTTTTTTCATCCTTTTGACTGAGTCTATTCTCTGTTGTGCTTGCAGACTCTTCTAGGATTTGTGAACTTCAAACTCTATCATTCAATAAATGTAAATTATCCTCCTATTCTGGATCCACGTCTGGAAGCTTTAGCTGCTGGTATATTCTGGTGCTTTTTATTATTTAATCATCTTTGTCCTTTTTATTGGATGTATATACACTGCCATATTATTCTTCTCTGTTCTCTAATTTTATGATGACTTATTTTCTGATATCATGTTGCATGGTGCTAGAGCTCTATGCATTGTGCCGATACATGTCTGCTGGTTCCAGAAGAATGATTGGGAATTCACAAACTGACGAAGTAATGGAAGATAAGGATGAGAAAAGTAAAGCTGAAGTAATTGAGGAAGAGAAGGTTGTGAAGAATAAAGCAAGCTCAAAAGCAGATGAATCTGAGCTCAGATTAGCACAGCTTCAACATCAGCTCCCAACCAATGAACCTGGTGCACTGATGAATCTTGTAGAAGAATCAACTGCCGATGATGCAGATGATGATGATACTAAAGATTGTAAAGGTTTATTTAAGTACTTAAAGTTCTACTTGAGTCGAGAGGTAGGTTATTGGAATTTGTCATTACTGCAAACCAACTTTGGGATTGTAGTTTTTATTTGAATATCTTTCAAAATTTTAATTTATATGCACTTTCAGGTGCCTAGGGAGTCCCTGTTATTTATAATTCCAGCATTTGGAGGGACTGTTTCATGGGAAGGAGAAGGAGCTCCATTTAAAGAAATAGACGAAGATATCACTCACCAGGTTGATTCCATTCGCAATAATTTATTACACCAAAGTTTAACTATATAGACAGAGACATTGTGTACCATCTCTAAAGTAAGATGCCACTCTAAGTACCACAACAGCAATGCCATACTAGGGCAATAGTTACTACAATACAATTTTTGTATGTGGCTAACTGTTCATATTCACTCTACCATCATATGATCATATCAAGTGAAGTAAAATAAAATGGCCTGTGGATTTTTTTATGCTTGCTAGTATCCATATTGTAATAAAAAAATAGGAGTATGATATCACATCCTCACACTATATAGCCTTTTATTTTAAAGAGTCAATGATATGCCTTTGAATGGATACATGATTCACAGTGACAATAATGACTACAACACAATCTTTGTATGTGGCTAACTGCTCAGATTACCCTCTGTGCCATCATATCTAGTGTAAGTAAAATCAAATGGTCCGTGGAAGTTTTTTTTTTTTTGCTAGTATCCATATTGTAATAAAAAATAGACATGATATCACATCCTCACATGATTCACAGTGACACTACCACACTCATTTCCTGCGCTGAGACTGACTGACATGTGGAGCGTTAATCATCAATGATGGTGTTACCGCTTTTGAGCCAATATACTATCATGTGTTTGCCCTAGTATAATATCTGTTGTCTGTTATAACTGTTTCGTTCGTCTTCCTTGAGTTTCTTTATTTCCACACCATTCTTTTATCAATTTATGATAGAAGGTTGTTTTATGTTTGTTTGTTTGTTAGGTTTCTTTGAGTTGCATCTCAATTTACTTAACCTACCACTTCTGTTATAATGCAGATTGTTGATAGGCCGACACAAAGCCATGTTTTCCTCTCCAGGGAGTATGTTCAACCACAGTGGGTCTTTGATTGTGTAAATGCTCGTATCATATTGCCGACAGAAGGTTATCTTGTTGGAAGGTATGTCACATGGGGATTGTGACAACTGTGACTTCACCATTGCACTATATATGGAGTCTGTTGCTATGCTAAATTGTAACTGCTTATGCTGTAGAATCTGTTTAATGACAATGAATATATAATATGATGCACGAGACATGATTACAAAATTTGCCAAGTCCTGCACTCTTTTGGTGCCAGATGCCCAGATTGCCAGTTGCTCTCGGCTCTCCATTTGCTACTGATAGAACTTTCTAGCTGTGCGCCTAGCCTATTACTTGCTAGTTGCTAGCGCTGCTACCAATTGCTTGGTATTGCTTCAACTATACAACATGTTGCTGCTACAATATTGAGTTATTTTTCACTGCTGAGAAGGCCATGAATTATACTCTATAATATTAAAGAAAAATAATAATTCTTAGGCTAGTATATGACCTTTTTTCATGTTGCAGAGTACCTCCACCACATTTGTCTCCTTTTGTGGACAATGATGCCGAGGGCTACATGCCTGAGTATGCAGAGACAATAAAGAGACTGCAAGCTGCTGCTCGCAATGAGGTGTTGCCTCTTCCAGGTATTGGTGATGAAGATCTAGACAATTCACTGGTAGCAGCAATGATGGATCGAACAGCTTCTAACGAAGCAGCTGAAAAGAAGAGGAAGGTGGGTAGTGTTTGTGTTTCTTTGAGTTTAAGTGGTATGCGTTTTTTTTTGTATTGATTATTGAATGCATTTCGTGTAATGTCTTGACATGTCTTTTTTTCCCTAGCTGGAGATGCTAGAGAAGCAATACATCGATGAACTGAAGATGGAAATTGATGGCGTTGCTTTCTCTAGTTTGTCAAACAAGGAAGCAGATAAATCACTGAATGCCAAAGATGATACTCAGTCAGATCGTGAGGATGCCAGTAAACAAGAGAAGGATGATGATGATATTGGTACTGCTCTCATGTCTCGCAAGCAGAGAGGCCTTTATAAGGCTATGAAGGTATGTGTATTGTACTTATCTTTTGCTTTATGCCTGTATGCACTAGTTTTTAATGTGAATGTGGTTACAAGTCTTGATAATGTTCTCTAGAAATAGCTTGCGTTCCTGTTAAAAAGGTTCTAGTATAGTGCATAACTGTTAGGTTGATATTAGTAAAAGCTTTTCTCGCTGACTTGATAATATCTTACCTTCGCATGCATTTTTGCAATAATAATTAGTTGACAGTTCTGTCATAGATTCATAATAGTCTTCGGTTTGTCTTGCTTCTGACTGCCTTCCTCTATTATCTCAAATTGTAATTAACATCTGTTTTGGATGGCTTTTACGACTATCCTGTTTCTTTGTGAACACAGATGGGCAAAGAAAAGAAAAAGGAGAAAGTTGAGCTACTCAAGAAGAGAAAAAAGAACGCTGATTCTGGTGCTTCTTCCAAGAAGCGGCACTGATGTGTCACAAATCTTCATCGCATTGGTGTGGCATCTCTAGTAGAAATGTTACCATGATCAGCTCATCTGCGTGCCAATCCCCAATGATGGGTGGGTTGCCTTTTGATATCTGCTACGTATGCTTAAGATGAGCTCAAGGATATGTAACATGAAACTTGAATAGAAAAGTTTTGATCTGTCTTACGAAGCATTTAGACTCGTTATTATTGTGAAACTTGAATAGAAAAGTTTT
This sequence comes from Zea luxurians, assembly GCA_029449295.1. NCBI lineage: Eukaryota > Viridiplantae > Streptophyta > Magnoliopsida > Poales > Poaceae > Zea > Zea luxurians. The sequence continues at coordinate 173,034,684 of JAOPSE010000002.1, forward strand.
GACCTCTCTTACGAAGCATTTAGAGTTGTTATTATTGAGAAGCCTGGATATATTGCTTGCCCCGTTTTATAGGAAAGAATTATTTTTTGGGTTTCCGTAGACGAAGTTTTTCTGGTTGGCAGAGTTACTAATTTTATGCTCGCACTGGGATGGCTTGGCGTTTGCAGAGTAAACATGACGAGCCGCGGCATTTGCTTGACCTGGCATATGCGCTTGTTAGGGCTAGTTTGGAAATCTATTTTTTTGACGAGATTTCTATTTTTCAAAAGAAATTAGTTTATTTTTCTTGAGAAAATTGAAATTTCTTGAAAAAACGGTGTTTCCAAATATTTGCCATGTAATTATCTGTGGCATCAAGAGTTGCCGCTTGTCGTTATATAAAAAAATAGCATTGTAGATGTCTTTTTGGTTGTTCATATTAGGAAAAAAAGTCTTTGCGTATTTGATACAAATTCAATTTTTTATTCAGCCCCTCACATCGTGATCGTGGTTGTAAGGATTGCATCTGGCATGCAGATTATTTTTTTCCCAGATTAGAGGTGACAATGAGCTCAAATTTTTAGTCTATTCATCTGTAATTTAGAATTAATTAAGGACTCAAATAAATTGTGAAAAAATATTTAAATCATGGTTCATTATTATCTGTAATCTAGATACCGGAACTTCGTCTTTTCAGATCCAAACCTCGTAGCAGGAATCGGAGAACAATCCTAACCAAAAACAGCCTAAAAGTAACGTTTAGAGAGTGAGTTTCTGCTACATTACAGAGAGAGAACCATACGCTGCCTAAAATGCATGATGTCCTTTCAGAATCTTGCAAATTTGCTGCGATCATATACGCCTCTGCTTCCATAGGGGTTTGAAGGGCCAATTCCATGGCTCTGTCCGCCGAACACTTTCCTCATCTTTCGATAGAGTTGCTGCTTGCCGTTCTATAAAAAAATAGCATTGTAGATGTGCGTCTTTGTGGTTGCTCATATTAGGGGGAAAAAATCTTTGCATACTGGATACAAACCCATTTCTTTTTCAGCACCTCACATCGTGGTTGAGGATTGCATCTGGTATGCAGATTATTTTTTCCTAGATTAGGGGTGGCAATGAGCTCAAATTTTTAGTCTATTCATCTTTAATTTAGAATTAATTAAGAGATCGAAGGAATCGTGAAAAAAATATTTAGATCATGATCCATTATTATCTGTAGCCTATAGCCTAGATACCGGAACTTAGTCTTTTCAGATCCAAACCTCGTTGCAGGAATCGGAGAACAATCCTGACCAAAAACAGCCTAAAAGTAACGTTTACAGTGAGTTTCTGCTACCATTATAGAGAGAACCATACACTGCCTAAAACGTATGATGTCCTTTCAGAATCTTGCAAATTTGCTGCGATCATATACGCCACTCCTTCCATAGGGGTTTAAATGGCCAATTCCATGGCTCTGTCCGCCGAACACTTTCCTCATCTATCGATGTCTTGATGTGCTGCTCTCCAGGTTCAGGTTCACTTTAGAAGGCTCCTTAAAGCAGAATGACGCCGCTACTTTCTGAAATACGACAGTGAATGGGGCATTCAAACATAGTGAAATGTCAGCAATTGGTATTATCCGTTAGTCTTCAGCTGCCTTTGAACTTTTAGGCGTTGTTCAGTTTGAAGCAGAATAAGGAGGTTAAAGGGGATTAAATCTCATCCTATTCAAAATTGAATAGAAAAGAGGATTTAATCCCCTCTGTCGGTACCATGAAACAGGGGTACTGAAAGGGAATTAGGCTTACACCTGTCTCCTATAACTAATTTTGGTGGTTGAATTGCCCAACACAAATAATTGGACTAACTAGTTTGCCCAAGTTTATAAGTTCTACAGGTACCAAAGGTTCACCATAAGCCAATAAAAAAATCAAGAGAAAGGGTTCAAACAAAGGAGCAAAGGCCAACTGAAGGCACCCTGGACTGGTGCACCGGACTGTCCGCTGCACCACCGGACAGTGTCTGGTGCACCAGGGAAGATCGACTTCAAACTCTTCGCCTTCGGGAATTTTCGGAGTCGGCGCGCTAAAATTCACCGGACTGTCCGGTGTACACCAGACAGTGTCCGGTGCTCCAAGAGGTCGTGGCTCCGAACTCGGCAGCCTCGGGAATTCACTTCGGCTGCTCCGCTATAATTCACCGGACATATCCGGTGTACACCGGACTGTCCGGTGTAACTGCGGGGCAACGGCTACTTCGGCGCCAATGGCTACCTGCAGGCGCAATTAATGCGCGCCAGCGCGCGCAGAGGTCAGGCACGCCCATGCTGGCGCACCGGACACCCTACAGTACATGTCCGGTGCGCCACCGGACATCCAGGCGGGCCCAGCGTCAGAGCTCCAACGGTCGAAACCCTGACGGCCGGGTGACGTGGCTGTCGCACCGGACATGTCCGGTGCACCATACGACAGACAACTTTCACCAACGGCTAGATTTTGGTTGGTGGCTATAAATACCACCCCAACCGGCCACTTCAAGGGTGGGAGCCCAAGCAACATTCCAAGTCATCTAGTTGACATACTCAAGCCCTCCCAACCACATATATTCATTGATCCATCCTATACACAAGATTTAGTCCACTACAACCAACACAAGTGCCACAAAAGAGAGAGAGCAAGCAATTGAGAGCTACTCAATTGAGTTTAGCCCTAGCGCCTTGTGAGATTCATTGAGAGATAGTGTGTGCTACATCTTTGTGTTCATTTGTGCGTGGAGTATTGACTCCCATTGAACTTCCTCCAAAGTTTTGGAGGCTTGTAAAAGCTAGCAAGAGACACCAAGTGTGTGGTGGTCCTTGCGGGATCGATAGTGATCCTTGAGAAGAAGAAGAGCTCGCCGATCCTTGTGTGATCGGGGGAGAGAGGGAAAGGGTTGAAAAAGACCCGTCCTTAAGTGGACTCCTCAACGGGGACTAGGCCTTCGAGGGCCGAACCTCGGTAAAACAAATCACCCGTGTCCATTGTGTTTAGTGCTTGTGATTTGTTTATTTTCTCGTATTCTAAGTTTTTCTTGCTCCATTCTTTGCCAATATCATTTGGTGTTGCTTCAAGTTAAATTTCCATTTAGTGAAGCAACACGTTGCAAGAAAGAACTTGTTCTAGTGCTCTTCTCATCTAAGGCTTCTTGCTTTGTTACTCTATAACTTATTTGATTCATCACTCCCGCATTATTTAGCAATATTCTTTTCAGGCAAGAACTTAGTTTGTATACTCCTATATTTGTATATCTTGTTCTAACCACTAATCAAGGGATCTAGTTGGGGGATAAAGTTTTAATTTTCAGGTTTCGCCTATTCACCCCCCTCTAGGCGACTTTCAATTGGTATCGGAGCTAGGCATTTCATCTTGAGTCTAACAACTCGAAGTGATGGCTCGTAGAAGATCCCAAAAGAACAAGAAGACCCAGGAGAACAAGGAGGTAACTCTTGAGATATTACTTTCCGATTGTTCTAATTATGATTCATGGTCTACTAGAGTGATAAATGCTTTTAGAGCGATAGACCCACAATTAGAACAAATTTTAGACAAGAGTACTATTCCTCCTAACTATGCTAGGGAAAATGCCTTCGAAGAAGATTTAAGATGTATACGCTTAAACTATCTAGCTTATGACATCTTAAGTAAATCCCTTAGCAAAGAAGATTATCATGCCTTCATAATAAAATATGACAAACCCATTTGTGATATGCATGATATTTGGACTAGAATTAAAAGCAAATTTAATAAGTCCAAACATGATAGTTCATTTTGTGCTTCTACTTCCTTTGGTATTTGTGATACTAACCCTTGCAAGGAAGAAGAAGAAAATGAACGATGGAGACCAAACGATGAATCCACCTCTCCAAAAGGTTTGTCTTCCCATTTCGATTCCCACATATGTTGTGTGGCTAATGAAAATGATAGCGGAAGGACAAATGAGGATGAGGAGGAAGAAAGAAGCTTCTTGCATCTCTACGCTCGCCTAAGCCAAGAAGATAAGGCGGTCATGCTCAAACTTCTAGAAAGAGCAAGAGAGCAAAGCGAAGCTCGTCAAAGGCTAGAAGATATTCTCTTCATGAGAATTCTACACTTTGACGAGTTGACTAAAGAACATGAGGAGCTAAAGTGCTCTCATGTTGATTTGGTCCAAAGGTATGAAACTGTTTCAATTGAGCATGATAACGCTTTACATTGTATCGCTCAATTAGTAAATAGAAATGCCTTGCTTAAGGACCAAGTAGAAAAGCTAAAAGTTGAAAATCTAGCTTTTCAAGAAAAATATGATATGCTCCTATGTTCTCATGAAAATCTTATGGATGATCATATCATATTAAATATTGCTCATGAGGTTGTGATAGAAAACTTAAAATCCCAACAACCTCACTCATGCACATGTATTCAAATTGATACTATATTACCATGTGCTAATGCTTGTTGTCCGTCAACAAGCATATTTTCTTTTGAGCTAGAACTTGCAGGAACAAAAGATGATACATATCAAAAGCTCAAAGAAGAGAATGAGAGGCTAAAGATGAGCTTGACACAACTAAAAGGGAAATGCATTGCCCAACCTTCTCAAGATAACCGTGATCACATGGTGAAGAAGCTTGAGACGGGAACAACCGTGGCATGCACTACATTCCTTGAAGAAAATGTCAAGGATTTGAGGATTGCCAAGAGGAAGAAACAAAAGATGAAATTCAACACCTCCTCCAAAAGCCTCAACCATGCCTCCACAAAAGGTAACATCCAAGGTAATGATCAAGCCACACTTCACATTAAAAGGTGTAGTGAATGCTTTGAAGAGGGGCACTTGATTAGGTCATGTCCCTACATTAAAAATGGCTTGATTATTAACAAGGATGATAGACTTTGTTTTAAATGCTCCAAGAAGGGACACTTGCTTAGATCTTGTCCCCATTTAAAACAAAAAGGCATAGGGTTAGAAAAGAAAGTTTTTACTAACCATGTAGCAAGCAACAAACAAGGAAAGAAGAAAACTTCAAAACTTGAAAAACGCCTATGCTACACATGCCGAAAGAAGGGACATCAATGCAAGGATTGTCCCATTGGTAACAATTCCACTCCTGGCTTGTCAATTAATTCTCATGTAACTAGGCAACCCAAAATTGCAACTTGTGCTAGAAAGGTAATGAGTTTACCTAGTGCTAACACAAAGGACTTTTGGGTTCCTAGATCTTTGTTGACTAACCGTGATGGACCCATCAAGCGATGGGTACCAAAATATGCTTGACAAGCTTTGCAGGAAAAGGAGATGATATGAAGCCTTGGGGTGCTTGAGAAAGTCCATTCGATTCTTATCAACTCAAGCTATCAATCGTCAATGATCTATATACATGATTGACCCAAGGTTATTTTTTCAAATTGCTATGTCTTAAACTCATATCATCTCGAGGAAGATATTATATGTTGTAGGAAGTGAAGATATATCATGTGCAAAAATCAAGGCCTACAACATGGAGGAAAGCCAAAGGATGGTAACACTTATCTTTTAAGTGCAAGTATTTTAGAATATCATTTCTTATGTGTCTTGAGTAGTCACATAGAAAAATTGAAGCACTTCAAATGTCTTTAAATTGATATTACCATTCTTTGAAGAATTTCCTCTCATATGGTAGATTGCACATTCATCATTTCCATACTATGGCAATCTACATGCTCTAATTTGTTGCAAGTATATCATGACATGTTCTTCCTCTAATTATCTTGTTATTGCCATGATTCTAGGTATAGAGAGATATTTCATGTTCTTAAAAGAATAAGGTGTCATGTAAGGAATTCAAATCCTTAGGACACTTGTAAAAGGAAAACTCTCTCTATAACTAGAATAGTGAGACTATTGATTTTATTTAAGTAACCCAAGTAGTCTCACTTGTAGAGAATAAGTTTCTCTTTGGAAGCGTGTAATCTAACATGAAAAGAAAAATCAATCCAATGTTTTATGATGTATTTCTACTTGCTCAAATTGGATATGATTCTTTCACATTTATCGATTTCCAAATCATGAATTAGATTTATTTCTAATCTCAAAGGATTATTTATGCTTGTTTTATGAGTTAAAATTGAGCATAACATCATCTATGGATAATCTAGTTCATGCTATGAAGTTTCCATGTTTTAGTAATCTAGCTTTTCATTCCTTATAAAAAATGGTTACAAAAAATGGAAACTAGTGCTTGTGTTACTAACAAAGTATCTCTTGAGCCTACTTATGAATATCTACAAAAAGGAGAGTGCACAAGCCTCATGGGTTGTTCTTCACCCAAAAGAAGAAAGGTAGAAGCAAAGGTATGGGAACTCATCTTCTTAATCAAATTTAATTGCCATCTCAATGGCCATTCAATCTAAATTACCATATTGATTTGCTTCCAAGTAATGATTAACTAAATTCAATATGATAAAGTAAAATCTCCAATGATTATTAAAATGCTTAAAAGGTGCTCACTCATATTTCTCAAATGAAATGCATTAATGTTAAGGATTTTACTTCATGTCTGTGTGACTTATGGATGATGAATTATGCTTATTTCCTATCTAAAAGAAATCATCCATCATTATATACTCCCTTGTATTACTAACATCCTTCTTGAGTATTTTCAATAAGTTTGAAAGGAAAAAGAAGCCACTGCAAAGGGAGGACTCTCAAATGAAAGAGGAGAACATCAAGAACAACACCACCTACTTCTACGAAACAATCAATGGTGTGGTTGTGAGTATTCTAAACCCTTTCATAATGAGAATACTAGGCTCAAATTGTTTATTACAAATTTAATGAGCCTTGATCAAGATGTATAATGCTTCTCTCTATTTGGCTTTAAAGTAAATGCATTCATTCAATTCATGCAAATACTTGATGCATATCTTTAGGGGGAGCCTCTTTTTATATCTTGATTATGTTGAGACTATTACTTTATCTTAGAAATTTCATATAGTCTCTTGCATGAGAATGAGTTTCTCATGGAGTATTTGCTGGTTTCTCCTATCCTAAGCTTAATTGATAATCTAATGCGTATGTTGTTCTTTTGATCACATGTGTTATTTGTTTGATCATTGAATGACTTTCATTAACAACCATGCCTCTTAGTGCCTCATATTCTTTCAATCAATATCTCTCTTGATATGCACTAAATTAAAAGGAGAATTCATGATTCATTTATACAATTGGTGATCCATTTGATATATGCTTACAATAACTTGGAAAAGGATCACTAGTTGTAAAACTCTCTCTTGTGCAAAATATTTCCATATATTGTCATTGAATATAGGTCTTAAGCATCTAAAGACTTTGGACAAAGCACAATGAGGAAGAGCATTTCTATGAAGGTACAAAAGGGTAAAACTATCTCCTTTCATTTAAAACTTGTACCTAAATCTTCCTTTTCTATACATACTTTGCATATCTTGTATGAAAGGAAGAGAAAGCATGTCCATGTATTATCCCTGCTTCATACCTAGTTTAATTTCCCAAAATTCATTCCTGCTTTAGTGCATCTCTGGTAAAACTAGATGAAGTACTTTTATTGTCAAAGAGCTTAAAGCTTAACCTTGTAACGAGGATAAGCTGGCTTTGTTTCAAAGGTGGATGGTCCTTAAGTCTCTTTGAAATCCTTAAGGGAAAATGCTTAAATTGTTTACAACATGCTTTCATAAGTGCATAAATTGTCATGAGCATCACACTTATACTATGACACAATGCACTTCACAATCTGTATGATATAGATATGTTCTCATTAACCTAATTATGTGCAATTGGCATTTAAGGCCAAAATATGTGTTCCTCTCCATGCACATACTTAGGGGGAGCAATCTATGTTATATAGAACTATGATCATGCTTAATTTGATATATCCTCTTGATCATATCTCTTTTATATGCTATGACTAATGTGTTTTCAAGTGAATTTCAAACCAAGTCATAGGTACATTGAAAGGGAATTGGAGTCTTCGGCGAAGACAAAGCTTCCACTCTACTCTATCGGTATTATCTACCCTTCGCCATCACTCCACAATGTCTCTCCATCTTTGGTATAATCTTCACTCATATGTTTTATTTGCCAAAGGAGAGAAAATAGTTAGGAAAAGGGCTTATATCTCACTCAAAGTATCCGTTTTTGGCGATTCATGCCCAAGGGGGAGAAAGTATGAGCCCAAAGCAAAAGGACCGCACCACCACCCTAATTTTTAAAGTTAATGATTTTCAAACTGGTAAATTTAAGAGAAGAATTTATTTGAGGGGGAGTTTTGTTTAGTCAAAGGAAAAGCATTTGAAACAAGGGGAGAAAATTTCAAACTTGAAAATGCTTTACAAAAATCTTATTCATCTACCTTTGACTATGTTGCAAAAGGACTTTGAAAAGGATTTACAAAAAGAATTTGGAAAAACAAAACATGTGGTGCAAGCGTGGTCCAAAATGTTAAAAATAAAGAAACAATCCATGCATATCTAGTAAGTAACATTTATTGGCTCAATTCTAAGCAACCTTTGCACTTACATTTTGCAAACTAGTTCAATTATGCACTTCTATACTTGCTTTGGTTTGTGTTGGCATTGTTGGAACTTGCTCACAGGCGCAAGTTGATCCAACGGGGGGGGGGGGGGGGGGGAGTGATAGCGCAAACAGGGTTTAGCACGAGATGGCAGAAGCTTTTTTCATCTAGCCTCTCAAGGGCACTGTGCGGGGGTATTTATAGGTGTCCGGGTACCCAGCGTCCCGTGTTAAGGACGCATGTGCCCTCAGACACCTAGGTTATCCCCGAAATATTCCCATAAAGCGAGGTTACAGACTGTAATTACAGGGACGCCTTTATAAATTAGGCCTGTAACACGCAGCAGCCACGCAGGGCCTGTCACAATGGGCCGGATCACACGTGGGCCTCCGCGCTGGACGAGGGCGCACGGTGGGATGACCTCACCACGGGTCTTCGTCCGATGTCGTATGGGGCGAAGGGTCTCCGTTGGGCCGGCGTTCACGGCGAAGGCCCCGAGCGAAGGGTGGCGTCTTTGCCTTCGCCCCAACATTTGCCCTCCGAGGGACCAGTTCGACTAAGTCATTTGGTGCCGAAGATGTCGCTAGATGGCGGAGACGCTGCCCTCGCTCGAAGTGGTTCCGCGGGGGTTTTTGACATGACCGTTGATTGACGCCGTACTGTAGGACTGCGGGTTTCCCGAAGCGCCGCGCCCTGTGTATAAAAAGGGGCGGGGGCGGCGCGTTTTGAAATTTATTCTTCCGCGCTCCGTGAAAACCCTAGTCGCTTTCTCCACCGTCTCTGCTGCTCGTCTGCCCTCCTTGCTCTTGTTCGCCGGAGATCTGGCTCGAGTGAAGCAGACCGCCCGCCACCGCCGACGGTACGTAGCGATGCCGACCTCTTCTTCTTCTGCTGCCGCTTCGCCGCCGGCCGACGCGTCGTCTGAGGAAACGCTGAGTACTGTGGCGGCGGAGGAGTTGCGCGCCGGCGATACTGTGGATTTTGGTGTGTCACGGATGTCGTCGGCCCGCGTGCAAGATATGCAGCGGCTTGGTTACTTTGGCGGCGGGGTCGCTCGTGTCCCGGGGACGGAGGAAGTCCCCGAGCCGGAAGGCGAGTTGGTTGTGTTCGAGGCGTTCTTTGCCGCTGGTCTCCGCCTGCCTGCGCACCGATTTGTTGGAGAAGTCCTGCGCAGATTTAATGTTCAGATCCATCAGCTGACTCCGAATGCCGTGGTGGCTCTGTCGAAGTATGTCTGGGCGACGACTTCGTACGGTGGACAGCCATCAGTCGAAGTCTTCGCGAAGTATTATTGCCTGCACTGGCAGAAGAGGATGATTGGAAGTGAAGTTGCCCAGTTTGGGTCCTGTACATTTACGCCGAAGACCGGCAAGACCACGATGCAGGTAGTTGAGTTGGTTCCTTGCTCCCGCAACAAGTGGGGCAATTGGCAGGATTTTTGGTTCTACGTCGCGGAGGGTATAGCCGAAGACCATCCGGGGCTCCCCGTGTCCGAGATGTGCTCGCATTTTTACTCAGCATACCCGCCTTTTGAAGTGGCGGATGAGGATGCAGACGAAGGGGCCCTTCGGTGCGCCGCCGGCCTGAGCAGCAGGCGCGATTTGGTTGAGGAGTTTGTGGCGTTCGGGGTATGGCCTTTGGCGCATGGCTGGGCGCTGGGCGAAGTGTGCCCTCGCCAGATGCCTTCCCACGGTGGGAAGCTGGTGCGAAGTCCTGCCTTCGCGCTGGATCTGCAGAGTCGCGATCTGGCCGCCTTTGTGCGCGAGGCGGAGGATGGGGCGGTGCGGATCGTGGGTCGTATGTGCCTAGGACAGAGGGCCAGCGTAGCTGGGACATTCGCGGGTCAAATGACCGCTTGAACAGGGTTTTTGAGTTGAATCGTCTGCCGTATGGCGGTTATCCCGGCCAAGACGATGTGGATCGTCGCGGAAGAAACCGGTGGTGGAGTCTGGAGACGACCCCGCGCCGGCGGCCGCCCCGTCCTCTAAGAAGAGGAAACTAGGTACTGCTGTGGGAGGACTTGGGGTTTCTGATGGTTTTGCTAGAGAATTGATGAGGACATGCGCGGCCCCGGGGGGGGGGGGAGGATGTCTTCGCCCGAGCTCCGGGAGTCTTCGGCGCGGATGCTGAGGGTTACCGGGGGTTGGTGGCCTAAGAATGTTCCTGTCCCCCACGCGGCCGGCGAAGACTTTTTTACATCTCGCATGGTTCGTGCTTGGAAAGTGTTCCCTTACGGGCGGAATATTGCTGCTGTTGTGTCGGCAGTGATGGACAAGGATCGCCAGGGAGCTGCACAGAAGCGCCAGGCGGTCGTCAGGCTTCATGAAGCCAGGCCGAAGAGGCAGCGGGGGGCTGCGAAGGCTACTGCCCCCGATGGAGGCCAGCCGCTGCTGGCGGCTAAGTCGGCCGTCCCTGCATCCAGTAGGGCGCCGGACGCTGCGAAGGCGGCTGTCACCGGTGGTCCCAAGTCAGCGAAGGCTGCCCCTTCGTCCAGCGGGGTGCCGGAGGCTGCGAAGGCGGCTCGAGGGTTGCCGCCCCCTGGCAAGCGTGTTGCTGACTTCGCCACCGACATTAGTGTGGACGATTATCTTGTTGGTAAGTCGTTGGCTCGAGTTTTTTTAATTTGTTGATGCGTCGCAGGGTCGGACGAAGACTAGCTTGTTGTTGTTCCGCCTGCCGCGGCGGCCACGGCGGCTGCCGTGGTGCCGAGGGCAGTGCTCTTTATGCCGGCGACGAGATACCGGCACTCACTGCCGTCAGGGACGAGGCGGGTGCCGTGTCCCGCCGGCTGGAGGAGATGAAGGAGGCACTAAGTCAGGTGCGTTGAGCTAGGCCTCGGTTTTTTTAACCGGCTTCGCCGGGGCTGTGGTCTTATGTGTGTCTTGTAGGCGGCTGACTTCGCAAACCGCGCGGCATCGGGGGCCCTGACGGCAGTTGTGTCTGCCGAAGTCGAGAGACTTCGGACGCAACATGCTGACGCCGTCCGGGAAAAGTCGGCCGCCGACAGTAAGTGCCGCAAGCTAGCGGACAAGGTGGCTGTGCTGGAGGGTGAGAAGGCTGACCTCCGGCGCCAACTGGCGGCGGAGAGGGAGGAGGCTAATGAGGCCCTCGCCAAGGCGCAGGCTGCGCAGGCGGAGGCCAATTTGGCGCGGGCGGAGGGCAGCCTTGCCAGGCAGCGCGCCGAACAGCTGGAGGAGCGGCTCAGCGTGCTGCAGAGCCGTGTGGAGAGGGCCGAGGCCTCGGTGCGCACGGAGGCTGAGCGGACGCGCAAACAGCTTATGGATTCATACCGTGAGCTGGGCGCGCGGACCGCTGAATTTGAAGTGCCAGACCGAGAGCCCGGACTTCGCTGCCTTGAGTGGGTACAGGAGGAGCTGCAGGCGCTCCCCACCATCGTGGAGGGGTTTATGTCTTATGCCTCTCTGGTCACCTGCGAGGGGGCGATGAACGCGCTCTCTCGCGAAGGGTGCCGGCACTATGAGGTCTTCGACCAAGCTGATGAGGATTTGGAGCGTGATATCTTCAAGGTTGAGGACCCTATAGTGAAGGAATCCGCCGGAGCCCTCTACGACCGGATGTGGGGCCCCCAAGGTCGAGAGGTGGTCAGGGAGCGGGCTGAGACGGCGAGGAGTCAGGTAATGTTTGGCTTTTGTTTGGTGTTTGTTTAATGTGGGTTTGTTGAGTCTGTGTGCTGTGTCTCAGGCGACGCGTGGCGAGAGGGTGGATGACTTCGGGGCTTTGAACAGCGCGCTGCCTGACCCGGAGCCGAACCCGGTGGCGGCTGTGTCCGAGGCCGCTCCAGAGCCGCCCTCGGAAATCGCCAAAGGCATTCCCGATGCCCCTGCAGCCACTGTGGCCGGCGGAGACCCGTCGTCAACTGCTGCGCCGAGGGCTGAGGATCCTGTGGCGGTGGCTGCGGAGGCGACAGCGGAGGCTCCCGCGACGGCTGGGTCTTCGCAGGTGGCCTAGTGGGTGTGGGTAGTTAGGAAATTTTGGATATTGTTGCTGAACCTTGGTTGCTGCGCAGGTTCAAGATTTTGGGCCTGCGCACGCAACCGCTACTGCTAATTTTTTGGCGGCTTCGACTGTGGATGATGGGAATAAATCGGATGAGTCTGCGTCTAAATTTTCCGAGTTCGGTGACTCTGGGAGCTCTGTTGAATGGACCGAAGAGTCGTCGGATGAGGACTTGGACTACTTTGCGGCCTTGGATGTGGCAGTGGCGGAGGCTTCGTCGCAAGCTGCGGATGCTGATGTTGTGTCTGGTCCGAGTACTAGGCGTAGGCGGCGAAGGGCGGTTGCGAAGCGTAGAGTGAGTGGAGCGGACGTCGGCCGGCTTCGTGTGAGTGGGGCTGGCAGGCAGGAACTGTTGTCCTTGCCGGCCGCTGTGAGTGCAGGTGAGGGGGAGTTGCGAAGTCTTTTTGCGGGTGAGGAGCTTAGGATAATGTTATTTAACTATAGGGAGATGGGAATTATTCCGAAGGTTGAGCCGATGTAGAATGCGATGCCCTCGCTTGTACATGTGTAATGGCTTGTATGATGAGGTTGTGTGCCTTCGCACACTCGGCTATGTCCGCGAGGGCGTTAAGTGCTTGGTCTGGTGTGTTTGTTATGTTGGTCTGGTGCGCATGTAGTCGGCCTTTGTGCGGACAGTTTGGTGTAGCCGTTTTTGCACTTGTTAGGCTTCGTGCGGCTGTACCATTGTAATCGGTTTGTCGGACTTGTTGCGCTGTCCCTGCTACACCCTGAGGCGACTTCTGCAGGGATAGTGTTCGCGGCAAACTAGAATTTTTCGCACTTATTGTGCTAGCCCGTCTGCACCCTTAGGCGATTGTTGCCCGGGTAGTCTTCGCGGAAGACCTCGATTTTTCGTATTTGTAGCGCTAATTCGGCGGCACCCTTAGGCGACTTCTGCACGGATAGTCTTCGTGGAAGACTTCGATTTTCCGCACTTGTTGTGCTAGTCCGGCTGCACCCTTAGGCGACTTCTGCGCGGATAGTCTTCGCGGAAGACTTCGATTTTTCGCACTTGTTGTGTTAGTCCGACTGCACCCTTAGGCGACTTCTGCGCAGATAGTCTTCGTGGAAGACTTTGATTTTTCGCACTTATTGTGCTAGTCCGGCTGCACCTTTAGGTGACTTCTACGCGGATAGTCTTCGTGGAAGACTTCGATTTTTCGCACTTGTTGTGCTAGTCCGGCTGCACCCTTAGGCGACTTCTGCGCGGATAGTCTTCGTGGAAGACTTCGATTTTTCGCACTTGTTGTGCTAATCCGGCTGCACCCTTAGGCGACTTCTGCGCGGATAGTCTTCGCGGAAAACTTTGATTTTTCGCACTTGTTGTGCTAATCCGGCTGCACCCTTAGGCGACTTCTGCGCGGATAGTCTTCGCGGAAAACTTTGATTTTTCGCACTTGTTGTGCTAATCCGGCTGCACCCTTAGGCGACTTCTGCACGGATTTGTCGCACGCGAGGGCGGCTGCTGCTGGGCCTCGCGGTGACTTTGTATTAGTCGAATGTCGAAGACCGTTGATGCGGTCTTTTTTCGACGTGGATTTCGCGGGGGATTTTTCTCTTGTATATTACATGACTCCGTCTCGTTAAAAACCTCACCCCCCGAGAGGAAAAGAGTGCGGGCCAGAACAAAATTGTTTTTGCAAATTACAAGGGCGGGCTGGCCCTGATGAGTCAAACAAAAAATTTGCGCAGATTATCAATGTTCCAGGAATGCTCTAAGTCTTCGCCGTTTGGCGTTGCAAGCCTGTATGCGCTGGGGGAGGCCTTCGACTTGAAATGTAAGGGCCCTCCCACATGGGCTCCAGCTTGCCTCTGGACTCCGTTCGAGCTGTCCGGATGAGGACGAGGTCCCCTTCGCTGAATTCCCTTGGGATGACTGCCTGGTCGCGCCATGCTTTTGTCTGGGCTTGGTATTTGTCCAGAGCCTGTAGGACGAAGACGCGGTCTCCGTCGATGAGATCCTTCGAAGTTGGCTCATCTACGTCTGGGACGGCCGACGCGGCTGTCCGAGGCGACCCATGCTTTATTTCTTGCGGGGTCATGGCCTCCGATCCGTATAATAGGCGGAAGGGGGTAAACCCAGTCGCCCTGCACTCGGTTGTATTCAGTGCCCAGACCACTTCGGGTAACAGGTCGAGCCACTTGCCTTTTTTGTCGTCAAGGAGCATTTTCTTGACAGCTGTGAAAATTTTGCCGTTGGCGCGCTCCACAACTCCGTTGGACTGGGGGTGGTACACGGAGGCGAAGGCAAGCTTGGTGCCGATGGAGAAGCAGAAGTCTTTGAAATCTTGGTTGTCGAACTGCTTGCCGTTGTCGACCGTGAGTTCGGATGGTACTCCGAAGCGGCAAACAATATTTTGCCAGAAGAATTTCTGGGCCGTCTTCGATGTGATGGTGGATACTGCCCTCGCTTCAATCCATTTAGTGAAGTATTCAACGACTACGAAGGTGAACTTGAGGTTCCCCTGAGTCGTGGGCAGGGGCCTGACGATGTCTAGGCCCCAGCGCTGAAGGGGCCACGTGTGGGCGATCAGCTTCATGAACTGCGAGGGGCGCCCCGAGCATGGGGAAAATTTCTGACAGGCTTCGCAGGATCTGACAACCCGATTTGCGGCGCAGATAATGGCGGGCCAGTAGAAGCCTTGTCGTATCACCTTTGCCGCTAGGGCCCTGGGGCCTGCGTGGGAGTCGCAGGTCCCCCTGTGGACTTCGCGCAGGATTTGAACGCCCTCGGTCTTGGTGACGCACTTAAGCATCGGCTGGCTGACCCCCTTTTTGTACAGTTGGCCCTCGATCAATGCGAAGTCCCGGCTTCGGTGGTGGAGGCGCTTGGCCTCGTTGTTGTTGACTGGGTGATAGAACCCTTGCAGGTACAGGGTTATTGGCGCCCGCCAGTCTTCGGTCATGATAAGGTTGATCATGCGCTGGCCCTCACTGTCGTTGGTTATTTGGAGCCCTTCGGGGCTGCGGACGGCTAGTGTGCCGATGACGTGATAGAACACGTCGGAGGGGAGGGCTTCACCCCTAGCGGCCGCCTTGGCCAATGCGTCAGCTTCTTCATTCTTGGCCCGGTCCACATGCTGCAAAGTGAATCCCTTGAATTGTTTCTCGAGGCTTCGGATGGCCGCGAGGTACTGCATAAGTGCGGGGACCTTTGCTGCATAGTCTTTTTCGACTTGGCCGGTGACTACCCTGGAGTCTGTTCGGACTATGCAGGTGGTGACGCCGAGGGCTCTTAATTTGCGGAGGTCGAGGATGACAGCTTCGTATTCTGCGATGTTGTTTGTGCATCTATCAGATTCCAGGGCGAAGCTTAAGCGTGCCACGTATCTGTGCTTGACCCCGGCGGGTGAGGTGATGACTGCAGCAGCGCCTGCCCCCGCATGGCACCAAGCGCCGTCGCAGTGGATTGTCCAAACCTTCTCTGCGGACGGCTCTGGCTGTGTTATTGGCCCAGTCCAGTCGACGATGAAGTCTGCTAAAACTTGTGACTTGATCGCAGTCCTGGGCTCGAAAGTGATGTGGTAGCCGGAGAGTTCGACCACCCATTTGGCGATCCATACCGATGCCTCCGGGTTTCTAAATAATTCGCCGAGTCCCCTATCTGAGGTGACGCGGACCTTGAATGCTTCAAAGTAGTGGCACAATTTGTGCGAAGACATAACAACTGCATATGCAATCTTTTCGAGCTCCGTCATGTTACACTTTGACGGTGTGAGCACCTCGGAGACATAATATACTGGGCACTGCCTGATCACGCCCTCTACTGACTGCTCCTGAACCAGTGCCGCACTGACCGCGTGTGGCGAAGCCGCGACGTAAAGCAACAGTGGTAGCGAAGAGTTGGGGCTCGTAAGGACGACCAACTCCATCATGTACTGTTTTAGTGAGGCGAAGGCCGCCGCCTGCTCTGGTCCCCAAGCGAAGTCTTTTGCGCCGCGGAGTGTTTTGAGGAAGGGAAGACTTCGCTCAGCAGATTTGGAAATGAATCTGTTGAGGGCGGCCAATCTGCCCGTCAGACGCTGGACCTCTCTAGCTGACTGCGGGGGCGTCATGTTGATGATGGCCTGGATTTTGGTTGGTTTGGCCTCGATGCCGCGGTGCGATACCAGATAACCCAATATTTTCCCCTGGCGAACACCGAAGACACATTTATCGGGGTTGAGGCGAAGTCGTGCGTCCCGCATGTTCGCGAATGTCTCGGCGAGGTCTGCGAGATGGTCCTCTTTATTCCTGCTGGCGACGACGATGTCGTCCACGTATGTGAATACGTTTCTGCTGACCTGCCCTTCGAGCACTGTTTTGGTGAGCCGGGAGAAGGTGGACCCAGCGTTCTTGAGTCCCTCCGGCATTCTGATAAAGCAATATGTGCCGAAGGGTGTTATGAAGCTGGTGCTGGCCTTGTCCTCCTCCTTCATGTATATTTGATGATAACCAGAGAAGCAGTCGAGGAATGACATGACCTCGCACCTGGCCGCGCTATCGACTATTTTGTCGATTCGGGGCAATGGGAAGTTGTCCTTTGGGCAGGCCTTGTTGAGGCTGGTGAAGTCTATGCACATTCGCCACTTGCCGTTCTTTTTCTGCACCATTACCACGTTGGAGAGCCACGTGGGGTAAGCCACTGGCTCGATAAATTTGGCTTCCAGGAGGTGGTGTACCTCTGCCTTGGCGGCTTCTGTCTTCTCGTCGGACATTTTGCGAAGCCGCTGTTTTTTCGGTCTCACCGAGGGGTCGATTCCCAGGCTGTGCTCGATTATGGATCGGCTGACCCCGACCAGGTCGAGGGCTGACCAAGCGAAGACGTCCTTGTTCTTGGATAAGCAGCACAAGAGTTTTTCCTCGTCATGCGAGGTGAGGTCTTCGCTGATCGTGACTGTTTGCTTGGGTGTGGCCAGGTCGAGGGGAACAGTCTTGGTCCCGTCGTTGCTTTGCAGCTGCGCCTTGTGCTGTTTTTCAGTTGGGCTGGCGGGCGCTGGGGCTTCGCGCTGGGCCGTGAGGCAGTGGACATTTCTTTGCCCGGGGACGAAGTCCCGCTCTATGTTGCGTGCAGTCTGCTGATTGCCGTAGACCGAGATGGCACCCAATGGACCTGGTATCTTCATGCACAGGTACAATCCGTGAATGGCTGCCTCAAACTTGTTGATGGAGCCCCGACCCATGATGGCGTTGTACAGATACACCATGTCGAAGATGTCAAAGGTTATTTGCTCACTCCGGGCATTGGGCGCTACACCGAAGGAGAGAGGCAACTCTATTTTGCCGATAGGAAAAGTGCCCTTGCCGCCGAAGCCGTACCACGGATTGTCCGAAGGCTTGAGCAAGCTGTGGCTTATGCCCATGCGATCGAAGGCATGGAGAAAAATGATGTCTGCCTGACTGCCATTATCAACGAGGACTTTGTGTAGGTCCCAGCCTGCCACGCTGCAGTTGATGACCATGGCGTCGACATGGGGGGCGCTGCGCAGGTCGACGTCTCGGGCGTCGAAAGTTAGCGGTACGTGGGACCACTTCGTATGCACGACTGGACCGGTGATGGCGACGTGGTTGATGCTGCGGTAGTGGTCCCGCTTCTGTCGCTTGGTGTCGAAGTCGACACTGGACCCCCCAGTGATCATATGAATGACTCCGCGATACGGCTGATCGGCGAAGTCTTCTTGCTTGGGTGCGTGGGGGTGGGGGATGTTTTGTTGTTGCTGGTGTGGAGGCGGGGGTGGGGGAGGCACGATTTGTACTTCCTGATGGTGTTGGTAAGCGTGGTGCGGTGGATGCGGGGCAGGGGCGTGGATATATGGTGGAGGGTGTTGCTGATAAGTGTGCGCGACGACCCTTGGGTTGTCGGCCGGCTGCGCCCGTGCCATCCTGTCTCTGGTGGCCTTCGTTTCAGGGCAGTCTTTTGTTTGGTGGGCGCAGTCTTCGCCGTGGAAGAGACAGTAGAATCGGCGCGGCGGCTGCGCGCGTCCCCGGCCCCTACCGCGAGTTCCACTTCCGCGGCCCTGGGCGGGATATTCTTGGCGAGGAGGGGCATCACCAGCGGGGTGCTGGTTGGCAATGTTGTGCACCTGCTGCTGGTTACGGCCGTCTCGGCCGGAGTCTGGCTGCGGAGTCCTCGTCCACGTGCGGCTGGACTGTGGAGCGTCTTTGGGTTTCCTCTGGGACTCAACCTTGCGCTGGTGGAGCTCTTCGGATTTGGCATATTTTTCAAATAGTTGATATAATTCCTGGAGGTTCTTGGGCGGGTCCCTGATGCAATGGCTGTAAAGGACGCTGGTGCGGAGGCCACTGATGGCGTAGTGAATGGCGATCTGGTCGTCAACTGAGGGCAGCTGTGACTTGAGTGTTAGAAACTTGCGGTAATACTCCCGCAGAGTCTCTTTTTCCAGTTGCTTGCAGAGTGAGAGTTCGGCCAAGGCGTCGGTGTCTGGGCGGTACCCTTGGAAGTTGAGCAGGAATTTGTCCCTTAGGCTTCTCCAGGAATCAATGGACAGCGGGGGTAACCTAGTGAACCAGGTGAGAGCTGGGCCTTCGAGGGCGATGATGAAAGACTTGGCCATTGTGGCGTCGTCCCCTCTGGAAGATGCGACGGCGACCTGATAACTCATGATGAACTGAGCTGGGTCCGTGCTGCCGTTGTACTTGGGATAGGTCCCTGCCCGGAAGTTGGCAGGCCAGGGTGTCACTTGCAGATGTGGCGCCAGGGGACTTCGCTCGTCGAGGTAGTTGACCCCTTGAAATGGCGCGGCGTGTGGGAAGGCGCAGTCACGCTGGGGGAAGTGCGGGTCTTCCACCTGCACGCTGTGTAGCAGGGGTGGCCCGTGCTGCAGGCCGCGGTGGCCTTCGCGTATGTCTTCCACTTGTGCGCGTTGTTGCAGGGGTGGCCCATGCTGCAGGCCGAGGTGGCCTTCGCGCTGCATCAGCGTGATCTCTCGCTCGAGTTCCTGGGCCTTCTGCTCTTCGTCGCGTATCATTTGCCGCACCTTGGCTAGTGCAGACACGCGCTGGCGCTTGGCCTCCAGTATCTCTTTTTGCCTCTGGAGATTGCGGTTCTTGAGGCGCAGTGCGCACAGCTGTAGCTGTTCTTCTGCTGAAACGCCGAGGACTTCACCGTCCTCAGTGAGGTCCGCGCCCTCCAGTGGGGCGAAGCCGAGGACTTCACCGTCCTCGGTGAGGTCCGCGCCTTCCGGTGGGGCGAAGCCTAGGGGAGGCTGCGGTTGTCCTTCAGGGCCACAGGTGCGGAGGGCGTCGTCTTCAGCAGCCTCTTGGTGAGTGGAGTGGGTGAGTGTGAGGGCCTTGCCCTTCCTTGCGGCCAGCAGTGCTGCCTTCGCAGCCTCGTCAGCCTTCGAGCTAGCTTTCTTGGGTGCCATCGCGGGTGGTTTTTTCGTAGCACGAACGGTGGGCGCCAAATGTTGGAACTTGCTCACAGGCGCAAGTTGATCCAATGGGGGGGGAGTGATAGCGCAAACAGGGTTTAGCACAAGATGGCAGAAGCTTTTTTCATCTAGCCTCTCAAGGGCACTGTGCGGGGGTATTTATAGGTGTCCGGGTACCCAGCGTCCCGTGTTAAGGACGCATGTGCCCTCAGACACCTAGGTTATCCCCGAAATATTCCCATAAAGCGGGGTTATAGACTGTAATTATAGGGACGCCTTTATAAATTAGGCCTGTAACACGCAGCGGCCACGCAGGGCCTGTCACAATGGACCGGATCACCCGTGGGCCTCCGCGCTGGACGAGGCCGCACGGTGGGATGACCTCGCCACGGGTCTTCGTCCGATGTCGTATGGGGCGAAGGGTGTCCCTGCCCGTTGTCTTGTCTCCGTTGGGCCGACGTTCACGGCGAAGGCCCCGAGCGAAGGGTGACGTCTTTGCCTTCGCCCCAACAGGCATCAATCACCAAAAAGGGGGAGATTGAAAGGGAATTAGGCTTACACCTGTCTCCTATAACTAATTTTGGTGGTTGAATTGCCCAACACAAATAATTGGACTAACTAGTTTGCCCAAGTTTATAAGTTCTACAGGTACCAAAGGTTCACCATAAGCCAATAAAAAGATCAAGAGAAAGGGTTCAAACAAAGGAGCAAAGGCCAACCGAAGGCACCCTGGACTGGTGCACCAGACTGTCCGGTGCACCACCGGACAGTGTCCGGTGCACCAGGGAAGATCGACTTCAAACTCTTCGCCTTCGGGAATTTTCGGAGTCGGCGCGCTAAAATTCACCGGACTGTCCGGTGCTCCAAGAGGTCGCGGCTCCGAACTTGGCAGCCTCAGGAATTCACTTCGGCTGCTCCGCTATAATTCACCGGACATGTCTGGTGCACACCGGACTGTCCGGTGTAACTGCGGGGCAACAGCTACTTCGGCGCCAACGGCTACCTGTAGGCGCAATTAATGCGCGCCAGCGCGCGCAGAGGTCAGGCACGCCCATGCTGGCGCACCGGACACCCTACAGTACATGTCCGGTGCGCCACCGGACATCCAGGCGGGCCCAGCGTCAGAGCTCCAACGGTCGAAACCCTGACGGCCGGGTGACGTGGCTGTCGCACCGGACATGTCCGGTGTGCACCGGACTGGTCTGGTGTGCACCGGACTGTCCGGTGCACCATACGACAGACAACTTTCACCAACGGCTAGATTTTGGTTGGTGGCTCTAAATACCACCCCAACCGGCCACTTCAAGGGTGGGAGCCCAAGCAACATTCTAAGTCATCTAGTTGACATACTCAAGCCCTCCCAACCACATATATTCATTGATCCATCCTATACACAAGATTTAGTCCACTACAACCAACACAAGTGCCACAAAAGAGAGAGCAAGCAATTGAGAGCTACTCAATTGAGTTTAGCCCTAGCGCCTTGTGAGATTCATTGAGAGATAGTGTGTGCTACATCTTTGTGTTCATTTGTGCGTGGAGTATTGACTCCCATTGAACTTCCTCCAAAGTTTTGGAGGCTTGTAAAAGCTAGCAAGAGACACCAAAGTGTGTGGTGGTCCTTGCGGGATCGATAGTGATCCTTGAGAAGAAGAAGAGCTCGCCGATCCTTGTGTGATCGGGGGAGAGAGGGAAAGGGTTGAAAAAGACCCGTCCTTAAGTGGACTCCTCAACGGGGACTAGGCCTTCGAGGGCCGAACCTCGGTAAAACAAATCACCCGTGTCCATTGTGTTTAGTGCTTGTGATTTGTTTATTTTCTCGTATTATAAGTTTTTCTTGCTCCATTCTTTGCCAATATCATTTGGTGTTGCTTCAAGTTAAATTTCCATTTAGTGAAGCAACACGTTGCAAGAAAGAACTTGTCCTAGTGCTCTTCTCATCTAAGGCTTCTTGCTTTGTTACTCTATAACTTATTTGATTCATCACTCCCGCATTATTTAGCAATATTCTTTTCAAGCAAGAACTTAGTTTGTATACTCCTATATTTGTATATCTTGTTCTAACCACTAATCAAGGGATCTAGTTGGGGGATAAAGTTTTAATTTTCAGGTTTCGCCTATTCACCCCCCCTCTAGGCGACTTTCAGGTACCCCTTACTACAGTATGAAGACGCGATACCCACGCGGCTATCTCTAGTCGTGTGGTAAACAGCACCCGACCCCACCACGTGGACGGCTTCGGGGCCACCACGTGGCCAGAGACGATATACTCCAAGGTATCAACAGTGGGTCCAAACCCCCATGGGAAAGTGCCGGACCCCTGTATATACAGACCGGACCTCCGGGTAAGGTCCAGGATCTCCACGGGCGCAAACCGGACCCCTAGGATGGGTTCCGGACCCCCCTGTGTGGGGTCCGGACCGCTCACAGCAGGGTCCCGGGATTCTAGGACAAAGAATACCCAGACCTTAATCAAGGCTAGGCGAGGGTCCGGAGCCGACACGTGTCCAGACCATACGGTGTACGCTTCTGCTTCCCACTCAGGCGGAGCCCCGATGCTGTCACGTGGCACGGTGCGTGTGACGTAAGCCAACGGGCGGAGCCTGACGTAAGGCCTCTAGGCTGCGCGGCCTCTGCATTTATTGCGGACAACGCGCGCCGCCTGTCCATTCCACTGGCAGACGATGTGCCGCCTCGGCATTTAATGAGCCCTGTCCATTCCACTGGCAGGCGATGTGCCGCCTCCGCATTTAATGAGACCTGTCTATTCCGCGGGCAGGCGGCGACCAGTCTATTTCGCATGCGGCGTGCATGTCCATTCCACTGGCAGGCAGTACGCCTATGCTGCCGCATGCACTACGGTCGTCACTACTCGCACGTCACCGAGGAAGCAGCCGCGACATATCAATACTACGGTCGTCACTACTCGCACTTAGATTCACTTAGATTCTCAGACTCACAAGTTCATACAAGCTCTCAAGCTTACGGACTCAATACAACACACAGTGGAGTAGGGTATTACGCTCCGGCGGCCTGAACCACTCTAAATCCTTGTGTTCACTCGTGTTCTTCGACCATCTAGCAGACAGACAAAACACTTAGGCCCCTCCTCATCTTAGGATTTAGGGCAGGTGCGTTCTGCCACCTGGCCAGAGAATTTCCTCTCCGACACCCTCCAATCCACCTCCAACCGAACAAACTCTTAAGACTTTGTTTGGATTATTTCTATATATTAAACGCGAGCGCAAAGGTTGTTCCTGGTTTAGCCACGACAGTCACAAAAATGTCAGTCGTTAGATTTTTCTTCGATGGTGACCGACACCTCTCAACCAGCGACTATCCTCGGTGTGAGTCTCTCCTGGTAGCTTCTAGATTCATCTCGAGTTCTCGACGAAACCCACTCCACCGCCCTCAGGCACCGCTTCGTTCCCTGCCACTGTGTCTCACTGGCCCCATTGCTTTGCTGCGACGCACACGGACCGACAAGAGCTTTCTCCTCGCCTCCCCGTCGCCGCCTCAAACGCTGCCTCGCTGGCCCGGGTGACGGTGCTTCCGCTACGATGCATGCCGACCGGTAGTTGCCACTCGAATGTGTGCGCCAGTGACACGAGGACCAGTGGCACCGCCTCCTCAAGCGCCAACTCTACTCCATCCGCTTCCCGTGACACAACTGCTACACTACATGCCTAGCAGCATAGGAATGAGTACGTGATGTATACGAAATACGGTCGAACCATGGAGGAGTAGAGTTGGCGCTTGCGGTTCAGAACCCGGTCGTCCGTCTAGATATGACGCGTTGAAGTCGACGCATATTTTTTCCCCAAAGAAAGGAGAAAAAAGGCAAGGAAGAAAGAATCCAAAGTCGTCGAAATTGCCACATGGTTAATTGACATGCTGCATATAACAAGGTTATGTAACGTTGTGGTTGCGGCTAATGACTTGGTCATGGCAAAAAATTAGTGGGGTCCTCTCTTCCGTCTTCGGCAACCCCTATCATATTCTCTGGACCTCTATTTTAAATTTCTCCCATGCACATTTAAAAAAATCTCTCCTCTATATATTATAAAAATCTCTCCTCTATATATTAATTAAAATATAATATAAAAAGATAGAGGAGAAAATGGAGTCATTACAAATTTCTTATAATAAAGCTAGGAGCAAAATTGAGCCTGTAACACGTCTAAGTCGTTTTTATCGCTCCGTTCATGTACGACTGTCTTATAGTTCTTATAACAAATTTTTGCATTTACTTTGTCCATTGAGCTTAATTACTACTATTTGTTATGCCCTTCATGTAGCCACTGTCTTATAGTACGTGGCTGGTGTGCCACATATATTACTTAAGATGGTAGTTCCTCCATTCTGTTTTATTTGTCGTGTTTTAGTTCAAAAATAAACTAGCTGGCGATAAATATTCAAGAACGGAGGTAATAGTTTGAATCCTTGAACTCATTTTTTGTTGACATTTTCCTATTTATCGCAGGAAGCTATGCATTCTAAAGGGTGTCTTTCCGCGTCAGCCAAAGAAGAAGGTGGAAGGGAACCACAAGACCTACTACCACACAAAGGATATTGCATTCCTCGCTCATGACCCTTTGATCGAGAAGTTCAGGTAACTTTTCATACCAAATATTTGTGCCATAGTCGCGATCACTACAACCGCTATTTAGTACCTTGTTTTTTTAACAATAGGCTGAACTTAATCAACTTTGACTAAACCATTATCCGTTTTTACCAAAAAACTAGAAAAATGATAAACAATATTCACTTGCAACTAAAGAAAGAAGAGTCAAGATGTAATAGTCATTTTTTCTAGGATGGTAACAACATTTTTAATGAACTAATCTTTTAAAGGGCTAAACAGTTGATCTGAACATCCACTTATTCATGCTCAAACTTCTAAAAAGAGCGAGAGAGCAAAGCGAAGCTCTTCACATGCTAGAAGATATTCTTACCATAAAAATGCAAAGCTTTGAAGAGTTGACTAAAGAACATGAGGAGCTAAAGTGCTCTCGTGTTGATTTGGTCTAAAGGTATGAATCTATTTCATTGAGCAAGATAACTCTTTATTTTGTATCGCTCAATTAGTAAATAGGAATGCCTTGCTTAAGAACCAAGTAGAAAAGCTAAAAATTGAAAATCTAGCCTTTCAAGAAAAACATGATATGCTTCTATGTTCTCATGAAAATCTTATGGATGATCATATCATGTTAAACATTGCTCATGAGGTTGTGATAGAAAACTTAAAATCCCAACAACCTCACTCATGCACATGTATTCAAATTGAAACTGTATTACCATGTGCTAATGCTTGTTGCTCGCCAACAAGCAAATCCTCCTTTGAGCTATAATCTCCAGGAACAAAAGATGATACATATCAAAAGCTCAAGGAAGAAAATGAGAGGCTAAGAACAAGCTTGACACAACTAAAAGGGAAGTGCACTGCTCAACCTTTTCAAGATAACCGTGATTACATGGTGAAGAAGCTTGAGATGGGAACAACCGTGGCATGCACAAAATCCCTTGAAGAAAATGTCAAGGACTTAAGGATTGTCAAGAGGAAGGAACAAAAGAAGAAAATCAATACCTCTGCCAAAAGCCTCAACCATGCCTCCATGCAAGGTAACATCCAAGGTAATGCTCAAGCCACACTTTACAATAAGAAAAATAAAAAGTGTAGTGAATGCTTTGAAAATGGGCACTTGATTAGGTCATGTCCCTATATTAAAGAAAATGGCTTAACTATTAACAAGGATGATAAACTTAGTTTTAAATGCTCTAAAGAGGGACATTTAGTTAAGTCTTGTCCCCATGAGAAACAAAAAGGCATAGTTTTTGAAAGCGGGCGCATGATGGTGAAGGAGGCGCGATACGTGGATGATGCACTAAATGATCCACTGCCCATCTACGAGCCGCAACCTGTTGCTCTCAAAGCAACTAGCAGCAAGGAGGCGCTACCAAGTAAGGTAGCACAAGTGGAGGCTGCTGGGCTCAATGAGAATAAGATGGCGCTTATCATCAAGCGCTTCAAGACTGCGCTAAAAGGACGTAAAGAGTACCCCCAACAAGAATAAAACAAGGGGAAAGCTCTCCTGCTTCAAATGTGGTAAGACTGGACATTTCATAGCTCAATGTCCCGATAATAATAATGACCAGGGACAAGAAAAGTACGGGAAGAGGGAGAAGAAGAAGAACTACAGGAAGGCAAAGGGCGAGGCGCACCTTGGAAAGGAATGGGATTCTGACTGCTCTTCATCCAACTCCGACGATGAAGGATTGGCTGCCTCGGCCTTCGACAAATCTTTGCTCTTCCCAATGAATGCCATACTTGCCTTATGGCTAAGGAGAAGAAGGTACACATTCGAGATACCCCCAAGTACTCTTCTTCTAGCGATGAGGAATCATCTGATGATGAAGTAGATTACACTGATTTATTTAAGGGATTAGATAGAGCTAAAGTAGACAAAATTAATGAACTAATTGATGCCCTTAATGAAAAGGATAGATTACTAGAAAAGCAAGAAGATATCTTGTATGAGGAACATGCTAAATTTGTTAGTGTTCAAAAATCTCTTGCTTTAGAAATTAAAAGAAATGAAATGCTATCCTTTGAGTTGTTTGCTTGTCATGAATCTGTCTCTAGTCTAAAGGATTTAAATGATAAATTAAATGCTAAGCTAGAGGAAGCTAATGCAACTAGATCATGTGTAGAACATGTAGTTATTTGCAATAGATGTAAGGACTTTGATGTTAATGCCTGTGATGAACATCTTGCTTCTATTGCTAAATTAAACAATGAGGTGGCAAGTCTTAATGCTCAACTTAAGACTTGCAAAGTTGATTATGATAAATTAAAATTTGCTAGGGATGCCTACACTGTTGGTAGACACCCCTCAATTAATGATGGACTTGGTTTTCGAAAGGAAACCAAGAACTTAACGAGCCAAAAGACTTCTGTTCTCAACAAGGAGAAAGGGAAGGCCCCTATGGATAGTAGTTCTCAAAAGAATCATGTCTATATTTATGATAGGAAAGTTACTAGGCATACTTATAATGATAGATGCTATAATCATGATGTTTTACCTGGTTACCATACTTCTCATGCTATGGTTGCTTCTAGCTCCACTTATGATTATGGTAAAAATAGGCCCAGGCATAATCATGTTGTGTCTCATGCGCCTAGGAGAGTTTGCAATGGTCCTACTACTGTTTACCATACTTACAATACTTCCTTTGTACGTTTATGTAAGAATGCAAAAGTAGTTGCTAGAAAATTGGGATCCACATGCAAGGGAGATAAGACTTGTATTTGGGTTCCAAAAGTTATTGTGACTAACCTTGTAGGATCCAACAAGAGTTGGGTACCTAAAACCCAAGCTTAAATTGCCTTGCAGGTTTATGCATCCGGGGGCTCAAGCTAGATTATCGACAGCGGATGCACGAACCACATGACGGGGGAGAAGAAAATGTTCACCTCCTACGTCAAAAACAAGGATTCCTAGGATTCGATCATCTTTGAAGATGGGAACCAAGGCAAGGTCAAAGGATTGGGAAAGATAGCCATCACATCCGAGCATTCTATCTCTAATGTGTTTTTAGTTGAATCACTCGAGTATAATTTGTTATCTGTGAGTCAATTATGTAACATGGGTTATAATTGTTTATTCACAAATGTAGATGTATCTGTCTTTAGAAGGAGTGATGGTTCATTAGCTTTTAAGAGTGTATTAGACGACAAGCTCTATTTAGTTGATTTTTTGAAAGGGAATCCCGATCTAGATGCATGCTTAATCCCTAAGACTAATGTGGGCTGGCTGTGGCATCACTGTCTAGCACATGTTGGGATGAAGAACCTTCATAAGCTTCTAAAGGGAGAACATGTGTTAGGACTAACCGATGTCTGTTTTGAGAAAGACAGACCTTGTGCAGCATGTCAAGCAAGGAAACAGGTGGGAAGCACTCATCATAGCAAGAATGTGATGACCACATTAAGACCACTAGAGCTTGTTCACATGGATCTCTTCGGACCCGTTGCCTACCTTAGCATCGGGGGAAGTAAGTATGGTCTTGTAATTGTTGATGATTTTTCCCGCTTCACTTGGGTATTCTTTCTACAGGATAAGTTAGAAACCCAAGGGACTCTAAAGCACTTCCTAAGTAGAGCTCAAAATGAATTTGAGCTAAAGGTGAAGAAGATAAGAAGCGACAATGGGTCCGAGTTCAAAAATTTACAAGTTGAAGAGTTTCTTGAGGAGGAAGGCATCAAGCACGAGTTCTCCGCTCCCTACACACCATAGCAAAATAGTGTGGTAGAGAGGAAGAACAGGACGCTAATCGACATGGCAAGAACGATGCTTGGAGAATACAAGACGCCTGAGCGGTTTTGGTCGAAAGCTATGAACATGGCTTGCCATGCCATAAATCGGCTCTACCTGCACCATCTCCTCAAGAAGACTCCCTACGAACTCCTTACTGGTAACAAACCCAATGTTTCTTATTTTCGTGTTTTTGGGAGCAAATGCTACATTTTGGTGAAGAGAGGTAGACATTCAAAATTTGCTCCCAAGGCAGTAGAAGGGTTTTTACTAGGATATGACTCAAATACAAAGGCGTATAGGGTCTTCAACAAATCATCGGGATTAGTTGAAGTCTCTAGCAATGTTGTATTTGATGAAACTAATGGCTCTCCAAGAGAGCAAGTTGATCTTGATAACATAGATGAAGAAGAAGTTCCGACGGCCGTAATGCGCATGATGGCGATAGGCGATGTGCAACCAAGGAACTGCAGGAACAAGATCAACCCTCTTCCTCGACATTGGTGCATCCCCCAACTCAAGACGATGTACAGGTACCTCAAGAAGAGGGGCATGATCAAGGGAGAGCACAGGAAGAACAAGTTATGGAGGAAGAAGCACCACAGGTCCCTCCAACTCAAGTCCAAGCGTCGATCCAAAGACATCACCCCGTTGATCAAATTTTGGGTGACATCGGCAAGGGAGTAACTACTCGCTCACGATTAGCTACTTTTTGTGAGCATCACTCGTTTGTTTCTTCTATTGAGCCTTTCAGGGTAGAAGAGGCCTTGCAGGATCCAGACTAGGTGTTGGCCATGCAGGAAGAGCTCAACAACTTCAAAAGGAATGAAGTCTAGAGCCTGGTGCCACGTCCAAAGCAAAACGTTGTGGGAACCAAGTGGGTGTTCCGCAACAAGCAAGACGAGCACGTGGTGGTGACAAGAAACAAGGCTCGACTTGTGGCAAAAGGTTATGCCCAAGTCACAGGTTTGGATTTCGAGGAGACTTTTGCTCTTGTGGCTAGGTTAGAGTTAATTCGAATTTTATTAGCCTATGCCGCTCACCATTCCTTTAGGTTGTTCCAAATGGATGTAAAGAGCGCTTTCCTTAATGGGCCAATCAAGGAGGAGGTATACGTGGAACAACCCCCTGGCTTTGAGGATGACAGGTATCCCGACCATGTATATAAGCTCTCTAAGGCGCTCTATGGACTTAAGCAAGCCCCAAGAGCATGATATGAATGCCTTAGAGATTTCCTTATTTCTAATGCTTTCAAGGTTAGGAAAGCCGATCCCACTCTTTTCATAAAGACATGTAATGATGATCTTTTTGTTTGCCAAATTTATGTCGATGACATAATATTTGGTTCTACTAATCAAAAGTCTTGTGTGGAGTTTAGCAGGGTGATGATGCAAAATTTCGAGATGTCGATGATGGGCGAGTTGACCTACTTCCTTGGATTCCAAGTGAAGCAACTCAAGGACGACACTTTCATCTCCCAAACGAAGTACACTGAAAATCTTCTCAAGAGGTTTGGGATGAAGGACACCAAGCCCGCGAAGACACCGATGGGAACTGACGGGCATCTTGACCTCAACAAAGGAGGTAAGTCCATTGATCAAAAGGCATACCGATCAATGATAGGTTCATTACTTTATCTTTATGCTAGTAGACCGGACATTATGCTTAGTGTATGCATGTGTGCTAGATTTCAATCCGACCCCAAGGAATGTCACCTTGTGGCCGTTAAGCAAATTCTTAGGTATCTAGTTTCTACGCCTTGCTTCAGGATCTGGTATCCAAAGGGATCTACCTTTGACTTGATTGGATACTCAGACTCCGATTATGCTGGGTGCAAGGTTGATAGGAAGAGTGAGAGCACCTAGAGGGGGGGGGGGTGAATAGGTGATCCTGTAAAATTCAACACTAAATTCCAACAAGCTTGATTAAAGAGATATTAGTGCAAGTTAATCAAGTCTATGAGGCGAGCTCTTGCGAACACGAAACAATCACAGAGAAAGCAATCACAAGAGACACGTGATTTTTATCCCGTGGTTCGGCCAAGTAACACTTGCCTACTTCCACGTTGTGGCATCCCAATGGACGAGGGTTGCACTCAACCCCTTTCAACTGATCCAGTGATCAACTTGAATACCACGGCTTTCTTCCTTATAGTCTTTTTCCCGTTTGCGAGGAATCTCCACAAGTTGGAGCCTCTCGCCCTTACAATTTTGATCACAAAGAACGCATAAGAGTAAGGTTGGGAAGAGCAACACACACAAGACTCAAATACGCAGCACAACCACGCACACAAGTCACGACTTGAGCTCGAAACACAACGCATAGAGTTCATAACTCAAATGGAGCTCAAATCACTATCACAAAGAATCGAATGTGTGAAGTTGGAGTCTTGGAGTCTTAGGATGCTTAGTGAATGCTTGGGTGACTCCTCCATGCGCCTAGGGGTCCCTTTTATAGCCCCAAGGCAGCTAGGAGCCGTTGAAGATCAACATGGAAGGCTATCCTTGCCTTCTGTCGAGTGGCGCACTGGACAGTCCGGTGCGCCACCGGACAGGTCCTGTAGACGGTCCGGTGCTTGATCTCCTTCCAAATTTGGCATATCCAACCATTGCTTCCCTAGGCTGATTGGCGCACCGGACGCTGTCTGGTGCACACCGGACAGTCCGGTGCACCAGCCGACCGTTGGAGCAGTCCACGTGTCGCGTAAAGATTGCGCGGCCGACCGTTGGCGCTGGCGACCGTTGGCTCACCGAACAATCCGGTGCACCACCGGACAGTCCGGTGAATTATAGCCACGTCGCCTTTTTTGTTTCTCGAGGGCGACGAGTTCGCCGTGGATGACCCACCGGACAGTCCGGTGCACCACCGGACAGTCTGGTGAATTATAGCCATACGCCGCCGTCGAGTCCCGAGAGCGGCCTTTTCACGTGGACCAGCCTGGCGCACCAGACACTGTCCGGTGTGCCAAGCCGAGCTGGAGTTGGCTGCACAGAGCCAAGTCTTTTTCCAATTCTTTTCTCACTGTTTCTAGCACTTAGACAAAACACATTAGTACTCAAAACAATGTACTAAGTCTCGAAACATACCTCATGCCTTGATTTGCACTTTTCACTTGATTTGGCACATGGGAACTTGATTAAATGTGTTGGGCACTTAATCACCAAAACATTATAGAAATTGCCCAAGGGCAAATTTCCCTTTCAATCTCCCCCTTTTTGGTGATTTATGCCAACACATAAAAAAGCAACCAAAATAAATGCAACATCAATGCAAATGAGGACCAAATCATTTTTGCACAAGATTTGACATATTTGGATCATTCTTTGCCACCACTTGGTTTGTTTTTGCAAATCAAATTCATTTTCCTATCTCTAAGTCAAACTCACTTGTTTGGGCATAAAGAGATGTTCCAAGAGAAAAAATTGATCAAGTACCAAAAACTCCCCCTTTTTCCCATAATAAAAAATTCTCCCCCACAAGAGACCAAATTTTGCAATAAGAGTATTTTGGACACAGGGGCGAAGCTATGTTGCGGAGACGGGGTAAGCCGACCCCGACGACTTTGTCGTAGCATCTTATACAATATGATTTTCCACCGGCCAAGACCCCGGCAAAAAATATATGTGACCCCATCAGCCCTGCGACAGTACGGCCCAACATATGCAGTCCAACGACTCTAACCTGTACACCAGTACACGTACTACATGCTCTAAGGAGGGGCCCAAAAATACTAAGGCACTAAGCCCACATACGTAATATACTTCTGTAGTTCTGTACGTGTACGCACATGCTAGCAATGGAACCGACAGGCAGCAGCAGCCCAAAACTCTCCAGGCGACCAGGCAGCCACCAGGCACCAGAACGCAAAACAATTTGACGATTCCTCTCCCAACACCCAGCGGCGGTTTTTCATTTTGCATCGACTCATCATCATCGATGCCGACGACGCGACGTCTCGGCGACACGGTGAAGCAGGCAAGCAGCGGCGACGTCCACTACTCCACTCGTCGTCTCGTCCTCGTCTCGACGTCTCCTCGACTCCCAGCGATTTTAGGTCATCCTGCAAGGCTGCAACTGCAAGTAACCACAATCGGCTTCAGGTAACATAATCTTGCAATTGGCAAATAACTGAATAATAGTCTAGCCTTAGAACCTCTTGATAAGTTGATTTATAGTTCATCAGATTAAGTGATTGACCGTCGGTTGTCAAGCAGATTAGCAGAGAGGTTGCTCTTATTTAAGGAAAATGTCAAGTAAGATAAGTTGTCATTTTTAAATATATGTATGTACATAGTAGATCTGTAGATACTCATTAATTTTATAGGCAACCAAAGCACATTGGAACGATTCTTGAAAAGGAAAATACCCCCAGCAAATGATAATGACAATCCAGAAGGATGCACTTCAAGAAGGGATGGCAATAGATCAAATACCAATCGTCCTATTCATTGTTCTTCACGAGTCTCACAGCATGAGGTAAATTTCGATGAACTTCCGTATGATCCAGCTGATAGAAGGAGAATATCAGATTATATAGGCTTGGATCTACAAGATGACATAAGACGGAAGTATTTGACTAGAGGTCCTTGTAGACCGCCACCTGGTTTTAAGTTTCCACAAACGATCATAGCGGGTCATCCTCGTCGCTGTCAAGCTGAATGGTTCACTACATATGGTTGGTTAGAGTATAGTGAAAAGGTGGATAAGTGTTTTTGTTTACAGTGCTACTTGTTTAGAGATTGCAACAAAGGCCAAGGTGGGAATGATGCATTTGTAATAGATGGTTGGGATGGCTGGAACAAATCTGATAGGCTTTGAGATCATGTTGGCAGCAAATGTGATAGTTTTCATAACACAGCTATGAAGAGATGTGACAATCTTTTGAAGCCCGGACAATCAATTGGTAATATTTTTAACAAGCAGACAAATGTCGCTAAATAGGAGCATCTGATTAGATTAAAGACTTCCATCAAAGTTGTCCGTTACTTGCTGCATCAAGGTTTGGCCTTTCGTGGCCATGATGAATCAGAGGAGTCTACAAATAGGGGAAATTTTAAAGAGTTAGTGAAGCTTTTGGCAGAGGAAAATGACAAACTAAAAAAAATTGTAAGTACAGCTCCCAAAAATAATAAGATGATCGCTCCTGAAATCCAAAGAGATATTGCAAATTGTTTTGCTGAGGTAAGAGAAGAATAGAAGCTTGACATATTATTTTGTTCCACATGTTATGTTATCTCTATTTGTCCACGAATATTAATTAATTGTTATATTTTGTGCAGATCATAGTGAAATCGATTATTGAGGAACTTGATGGGGATGTGTTTTGCCTATTAGTAGATGAGTCAGCTGATGTTTCTGGCAAGGAACAAATGGCAGTAGTTTTGCGGTATGTTGACAAGCTTGGGGTAATAAAGGAGAGACTTATTGCTGTTGTTCATGTGCAAGAGACATCAGCTTCATGTCTCAAATCTAATATTGATAAGTTATTTGCTAAGTATGGATTGAGCATAAAACAAGTTAGAGGACAAGGCTATGATGGAGCCAGCAACATGAGAGGTGAGTTCAATGGATTAAGAGCTTTAATTTTGAGAGAGAATAGCTCAACATTGCTTTGCTCATCAGTTACAATTAGTCATTGTTGCCGTAGCTAAAAAGAACGATGACTCTAGTGATTTCTTTGAAATGATATCACTATTGCTAACTGTAGCTGGAGCTTCTTGTAAGCGTAAAGATATGATCCGAGAAAATCAACAAGAGAGAATTAGCAAAGCCATAGGAAGTGGAAAACTAAGCAGTGGAACTGGATTAAATCAAGAACAATCCCTCCAAAGAGCTGGAGATACACGTTGGGGTTCACATTATAAAACTCTCAAGAGCCTAAGTAATCTATTCCCTGAAGTTATTGAAGTTCTCCAATATGTTGAAAAGGAAGGTCCAAATGATTCGAAAAGACGTCAAGCACGTGGTCTACTAGATTATCTCAAGGATTTTGACTTTGTGTTCCACTTGCAATTAATGTTGCTTATTTTAGGACATGCAAATTCTTTGTCCTTATCATTGCAAAGGAAAGATAAAGACATCTTGGAGGCCATGTTAGAGGTGAAATTAATAAAGCAGAAATTTCAGCAAATTAGGGATGATGGTTGGGATTCTTTGTTGCAGGCTGTACACACCTTTTGTGAAGAACATGGCATTCCTAAGTTGGATATGGATGATGACTATATTGATCGCCATAAGCCAAGAAAAAAGACTAACCGCACAAACTACCAGCATTATAGATATGATTGCTTGAACCCAATTATTGACTTGCAGCTTACAGAGTTTAATGATCGTTTCAATGAGGTAAACTCTCAGTTGCTTACTCAGATTGCTGCTTTCAACCCCAAGAATTCTTTTGAGGCTTTCAAAGTTGAGAGCTTGGTAGAGTTGGCTAAATCATACCTTGATGATTTTGATTCAACACAAATGAAGGATCTTCATCGTGAGCTTAACTTTTTTATTGATAATGTGCGAGCCGATGAAAGATTTTCTAGCTTGATCTCTATTTCTGTGCTTGCAAAGTTGATAGTGGATACAACAAAACATATGGCTTTTCCTTTGGTCTATCGGCTTCTCAAGCTTGTATTGGTTCTTCCAATCGCCACTGCATCAGTGGAGAGGTGCTTTTCAGCAATGAAAATTGTGAAGACGATGTTGAGAAACCGTATTGGAGATGGATTTATGAATGATTGTATCATATGCTTCGTGGAATCAGGATTTCTAGCCATAATTCCAATTGATGATGTGATAGTTCGCTTCCATAAGATGGAGGACCGTAACCGTAGAGGAAAAATATAAAAGGTATGCAATTATTTTTGTAAAATCTTATTTTGTCATAATATGTTGCTTATTATTTTATAAATTATTGATGTTGTGTATGATATTATATTTCTCAAGCTATAAGTTAGTTACTTAGTGTTAGTATGGACCCCGGTAAAAATTATCCTGGCTTCGCCCCTGTTTGGACAGAATTAAATTCTTCTAACTCTATTGTTTTCAAAATTCACAAGTGGTAGCTGATCCATTTGCTTTGGCCTTAATTTGTCCCCCTTTGGCATTAAGCACCAAAACGAGATCATTTTTGGCCCTTTAACCCCATTGCCTCACCAAAAATGTCAATCCAGAGCAAAAAGGCAATGAGAGCATAAGAATGAACTTGGAAGTAATTACACTAATACCGGAGTGCAGTGGAAGTCTTTGCATTGTCCAAGTCCACATTTCTCTTTCAATGCACCTTTTAGACTACATCGAGTATACTCCAGCAACCATGTTAGTCTTAAAAGGTCAAGTTGTATCACATCTCCCCCTAAATATATGCATCACTTGCATATGGACTTGTGAGGTTCGGGGATCATGTGTACAACTTGAACACCACAAATAAAAAATGGATTTAAATGCTTCAAAGTAACATGATCAAAAGCATAAAATACAAGTATGCTATAGATCAATCCAAGTTACACGAATCTAAGACATTTAGCTCACTACGCAACCTGCAAAAAGTTTTCTCATCCAACGGTTTGGTAAAGATATCGGCTAGCTGGTTCTCGGTGCTAATATGGTACACCTCGATATCTCCCTTTTGCTGGTGGTCTCTCAGAAAGTGATGCCGGATGTCTATGTGCTTAGTGCGGCTGTGTTCAACAGGATTATCCGCCATGCGGATTGCACTCTCATTGTCACATAGGAGTGGGACTTTGCTCAGATTGTAGCCAAAGTCCCGGAGGGTTTGCCTCATCCAAAGTAGTTGCGTGCAACACTGTCCTGCGGCAACGTACTCGGCCTCAGCGGTGGATAGGGCAACAGATGTCTGTTTCTTGGAACTCTAAGACACCAGGGACCTTCCTAGGAATTGGCACGTCCCCGATGTGCTCTTCCTATCAACCTTGCGCCCTGTATAATCGGAGTCTGAATATCCAATCAAGTCAAAGGTAGACCCCTTTGGATACCAGATCCCGAAGCAAGGTGTAGCAACTAAATACCTAAGAATTTGCTTAACGGCCACAAGGTGACATTCCTTGGGGTCTGATTGATATCTAGCTGAAAGGGAAATAGGGTCAAAC
Organism: Zea luxurians; assembly: GCA_029449295.1. Lineage (NCBI taxonomy): Eukaryota > Viridiplantae > Streptophyta > Magnoliopsida > Poales > Poaceae > Zea > Zea luxurians. Next base: position 173,070,994 of record JAOPSE010000002.1, read on the forward strand.
CTTTTCCTAAATGATTTTGGTGGTTGAATTGCCCAACACAAACAATTGGACTAACTAGTTTGCTCTAGATTATGAGTTCTACAGGTGCCAAAGGTTAAACACAAACCAATAAAAAGTCCAAGAAAGGGTTCAAATAAAAAGAGCAAAAGACAACCGAAGGCTGCCCTAGTCTGGCGCACCGGACTGTCCGGTGTGCCACCGGACAGTGTCCGGTGTGCCAGGGAGATCCTCTCTGAACTGCTCAGCTTCGGAAATTTGGGGAGCCACTTCGCTATAATTCACCGGACTGTCCGGTGTAACACCGGACTGTCCAGTGTACCAGCGGAGCAACGGCTAACTGCGCCAACGGTCGTTTGCAAAAGTCTACAGTGAACAGTGAACAGTGCAACTGCGCGCGCAGAAGTCAGAGCAGGCGCCAGAAGGCGCACCTGACAGTGAAGAGTGAATGTCCGGTGCACCACCGGACTGTCCGGTGGCCCCACCTGTCAGAGCTCCAACGGTTGAACCCTAACGGTTGGGTGACGTGGCTGGCGCACCGGACAGTGTCTGGTGCCACTGGACACTGTCCGGTGCGCCATACGACAGCAGCCCCTCCCAACGGCCACTTTGGTGGTTGGGGCTATAAATACCCCCAACCACCACACTTCAAGGCATCCAAGTTTTCAGCCATTGCATTCAATACAAGAGCTCTAGACTTCACTCCAAGACACAAACAAGAGATCAAATCCTCTCCCAAGTCCAAAGTTCACTCCAATCAAATAGTGACTAGTGAGAGAGAGATACTTGTGTCCATTTGAGTTCTTGCGCTTGGATCGCTTTTCTTCTTCCTTCTTTCTTGTTCCCAAGTCATTTGTAATCAAGGCAAGAAACACCAATTATGTGGTGGTCCTTGTGGGGACTAAGTGTCCCGATTGATTGAGAAGAGAAGCTCACTCGGTCTAGGTGACCGTTTGAGAGAGGGAAAGGGTTGAAAGAGACCCGGTCTTTGTGACCACCTCAACGGGAAGTAGGTTTGCAAGAACCAAACCTCGGTAAAACAAATCACCGTGTCACACTCTTCATTTGCTTGTGATTTGTTTTCGACCTCTCTTTCGGACTCGATTATACTTCTAACGCTAACCCCGACCTGTAGTTGTGCTTAAAGTTTATAAATTTCAGATTCCGCCTATTCACCCCCCTCTAGGCGACTTTCAATTGGTATCAAAGCCCGATACTTCATTAGATCTTAACCGCTCGAAGTAATGTCGGGAGATCACGCCAAGAAGGAGGTCATGACCGGCGAGAAGCCCGCTACAAGCCACGGGAAGGCTCCATCAAGGGAGTCCGGCTCCAAAGGGAAGGGAGAATCACCTTCCCATAACAAGTCGTATCGGAGTGGCGACAAGAAAAAGAAGATGAAGAAGGTGGTCTACTACGAGACCGATTCTTCGTCGCCATCCACCTCCGGCTCCGACGCGCTGTCCGTCACTTCTAAGTGCCATGAGCGCAAGAAGTTTAGTAAGATCCCCCTACGCTATCCTCGCATTTCAAAACACACTCCTTTACTTTCCGTCCCACTAGGCAAACCACCCGTTTTTGAGGGTGAAGATTATAACATGTGGAGTGATAAAATGAGGCATCACCTAACCTCACTCCACGCTAGTATTTGGGACGTTGTTGAGTTTGGAGTGCAGGTACCATCGCCTGGGGATGAAGATTATGATTGAGACGAGGTTGCCCAAATCCAGCACTTCAACTCCCAAGCCACTACTATACTCCTCGCCTCTCTAAGTCGAGAGGAGTATAATAAGGTGCAAGGGTTGAAGAGCGCCAAATAGATTTGGGATGTGCTCAAGATCGCGCACGAAGGAGATGAGGTGACAAAGATCACCAAGCGGGAGACGATCGAGGGGGAGCTCGGTCGATTCATGCTCAACCAAGGGGAGGAGCCACAAGCCATGTACAACCAGCTCAAAACCTTGGTGATCCAAGTGCGCAACCTCGGGAGCACAAAATGGGATGACCATGAGATGGTCAAGGTTATTCTAAGATCACTCGTTTTTCTTAATCCCACTCAAGTTCAATTAATTCGTGGTGATCCTAGATATAAACTAATGTCTCCCGAGGAAGTGATAGGAAAATTTGTGAGCTTTGAATTGATGATCAAAGCATCCAAGAAGATCATCGAGCAAGGCGCCTCCTCCGTACCTGAGCTACAATCCGTCGCATTCAAGGCGACGGAGGAGAAGAAAGAAGAGTCTACATCAAGTAGACTCCCCATCGACGCCTCCAAGCTTGACAATGAGGAAATGGCGCTCATCATCAAGAGCTTCCGCCAAATCCTCAAGCAAAGGAGGGGGAAGGACTACAAGCCCCGCTCTAAGAAAGTTTGTTACAAGTGTGGTAAGCCCGACCACTTTATAGCAAAATGTCCTATTTCTAGTGACAGTGACAGGGGCGACGACAAGAAGGGAAGGAGGGAGGAAAAGAAGAAGTACTACAAGAAGAAGGGCGGCGATGCCCACGTATGTCGGGAGTGGGACTCTGTTGAGAGCTCCACCGACTCCTCCTCCGACGAGGATGCCGCCAACATCGCCATCAACAAGGGCCTCATCTTCCCAAACGTCAGCCACAAATGTCTCATGGCAAGGGACGGTAAAAAGAAGGTAAAATCTAGAGCCTCCACTAAATATGCTACATCTAGTGATGAGGATAACTCTAGTGATGATGAAGAAAATTTGTTTGCTCTTTTTGCCAACCTAAACATGCAACAAAAAGAAAATTTGAATGAATTAATTAGTACTATTCATGAGAAGGATGAACTCTTGGATAGCCAAGAGGACTTCCTTATTAAGGAAAACAAGAAGCATGTTAAGGTTAAAAATGCTTATGCTCTAGAGGTAGAAAAATGTGAAAATTGACTAGTGAGCTAAGGACTTGCCATGACACTATCTCTAACCTTAGAAATGAAAATGCCAAATTAATTGCTAAGGTTGAGAAAGTAAATGTTTCTGATGATTCTCTTGTCAAACTTAAAAATAATAATGCTAGTTTGATTGCTAAAATTGACAAGTTGAATGAATCACTTGCTAGCCTTAAGATTGAGAATGAAAAATTAATTGCTAAGGCTAAAGATTTAAATGTTTGCAATGATGCTATTTCCAATCTTAGAAATGAGAATGTCATTTTACATGCTAAGATTGATGAATTAAATGCTTGCAAACCCTCTACATCTACTGTTAGTCATGTCTCTATTTGCACTAGATGTAGAGATGTTAATATTGATGCTATCCATGATCACATTGCTATGATTAAACAACAAAATGATCATATAGCAAAATTAGATGCTAAAATTGCTGAGCATGAATTAGAAAATGGGAAATTTAAATTTGCTCATAGTATGTTTTATAGTGGGAGACGCCCTGGCATTAAGGATGGCATTGGCTTCCAACAGGGAGGCAATGTCAAAATTAATGCTCCTAAAAGATTGTCTAACTTTGTTAAGGGAAAAGCTCCCATGCCTCAAGATAACGAGGGCTATATTTTATATCCTGCTGGTTATCCTGAGGATAAGATTAGGAGAATTCATTCTAGGAAGTCTCACTCTAGCTCTCATCATGCTTTTATGTATAAGAGTGAGGCATCTAGTTCTAGGCAATCAACTCATGTTAAGTTGCCTAAGAAGAAAACTCCTACTGCATCAAATGAGCCTACTATTTCGTTTAAGACTTTTGATGCATCATATGTGCTTAGTAAAAAATCAGGCAAAGTAGTTGCCAAATATGTTGGGGGCAAACACAAGGGGTCAAAGACTTGTGTTTGGGTACCCAAGGTGCTTGTTTCTAATGTGAAAGGACCCAAGACCGTTTGGGTACCTAAGAACAAGACCTAAATTTGTTTTGTAGGTTTATGCATCCGGGGGCTCAAGTTGGATCATTGATAGCGGGTGCACAAACCACATGACTGGGGAGAAAAGGATGTTCTCCTCCTATGAGAAAAACCAAGATCCCCAAAGAGCCATCACATTCAGGGATGGAAATCAAGGTTTGGTCAAAGAACTTGGTAAAATTGCTATATCACCTGACCATTCTATTTTCAATGTTTTTCTTGTACTTTTTACGGATATAGGTGTTACTGTCTTTAGAAGAAGTGATGATTCAATAGCTTTTAAGGGAGTGTTAGAGGGTCAGCTATACTTAGTTGATTTCAATAGAGCTGAACTCGACACTTGCTTAATTGCTAAGACTAACATGGGTTGGCTCTGGCATCGCCGACTAGCCCACGTTGGGATGAAGAATCTTTATAAGCTTCTAAAGGGAGAGCACATTTTAGGGCTAACAAATATTCATTTTGAGAAAGACAGGATTTGTAGTGCATGTCAGGCAGGGAAGCAAGTTGGTGTTCATCATCCACACAAGAACATCATGACGACCGACAGGCCACTTGAGCTACTCCACATGGATCTATTCGGCCTGATCGCTTACATAAGCATCGGCGGGAGTAAGTATTGTCTTGTAATTGTGGATGATTATTCTCGCTTCACTTGGGTGTTCTTTTATAAGAAAAATCTCAAACCCAAGAGACCTTAAAGGGATTCTTGAGACAGGCTCAAAATGAGTTCGGCTTAAGGATTAAAAAGATTAGAAGCGACAATGGAACGGAGTTCAAGAACTCTCAAATTGAAGGCTTCCTTGAGGAGGAGGGCATCAAGCATGAGTTCTCTTCTCCCTACACGCCACAACAAAATGGTGTAGTGGAGAGGAAGAGTAGAACTCTACTTGACATGGCGAGGACCATGCTTGATGAGTACAAGACACCGGACCGGTTTTGGGCCGAGGCGATTAACACCGCCTGCTACTCCATCAACCGGTTATATCTTCACCGAATCCTCAAGAAGACATCATATGAACTCCTCATCGGTAAAAAGCCCAATGTTTCATATTTTAGAGTCTTTGATAGCAAATGCTTTATTCTTGTTAAAAGAGGTAGAAAATCTAAATTTGCTCCTAAGGCTGTAGAAGGCTTTTTACTTGGTTATGATTCAAACACAAGGGCATATAGAGTCTTTAAAAAGTCCACTGGACTAGTTGAAGTTTCTTGTGACATTGTGTTTGATGAGACTAACGGCTCTCAAGTAGAGCAAGTTGATCTTGATGAGCTAGATGATGAAGAGGCTCCGTGCATCGCGCTAAGGAACATGTCTGTTGGTGACTTGTTCTCAAATGCTATGAATCAAGAACAAGGCAACATAAAATGTTAAATATCAACACCCTTCGTCCTTCAAAACATTATTCCCCTTAGGATGTAATGATCTTCAGAAGAAGGTCATGAAAGACATACCTTCGAATATCGAAGGTAAGATGGTAATAGAAGAGGCGTGTAAAATACAAAAGATGACATAAATAATCATATAGCATTATAAATTCATCTCCATTCTATTATCATGAGAAAATAAAAACAATATTGAATTACATTTGATACCTTCGACTTGATAGACAGCAAAGGTACGAGCGTGATGCAAAAGCAAATGCCAAGTCAGCGTGAACAGTACGCGGCACTATTCATCTATTTATAGGCATGGGACGCAGCCCACGTGAAATTACATTCATGCCCTTTACATTTGCTAATGACTATAAGGTAACTCATCGGGGTCTAAATAGCCTTTTCCCCTTTAAGTCGGTTCCCTTTCCTGCTGTCATGCCGAAGCTCCCTTGCGCTTAGCTTCGGTGTTGCATCAATCTTCGTATTGTTCGTGCTTCTCCCACTGTGGTTCTGATTCGAGTCCGAAGGTACCTGTTCATGTATTATAACTCCGAAAACATTGTTAAATCATGTTTTTGAGGACCTTCGGAAGACGAAGGCCCCCAACAGTAGCCCCTCGCAAGGTTAATTTGTTAGAATAACAAATTCAGATTGCGATATGGACGAAGGCCCTAAGCTGAAGGTCCGAAAAAAACACCTTCCCTTTGCTAGAATAGCAACAGTCAATGACAGACGGGGCCCTCCAACTTGGAGCGCGCTGGGCGTATAAATAAGAACTCACCCCGAGGACATTTGGTACGTTACTTGTCGCCTGCTTTGCTTTGCTCAATTTCTTAGCTCTTGCTTACTAACAGTTGCTTAGTTTCTTAGATTTTCTAAGCTTCGGTTCTAAGGACATATTTTCGCCATTTCCGAAGAAGAGATGTCTCAAGATAAAAAAGTTGCTGCTGAGACGAAGCTGAGCGAGGAGGAGAAGCTCCTTGAGGAGAAGACTGCTGGATTTATTGAGTCAATTGCAAAAACAAACACAGAGAAGATAACTAAAGAGATATTAGAAGGCTTGTCTGAAGATACTGATGATAGCGACAGCTATGATATGGAGAGTGGAGGCGAAGACTCGGAAGATCGTCCTTGGCGACCAAGTCACACAGTCTTCAGGAAATCAACTATCAAACAGAGTCATCTTGATAATATGAGAGGAAGGTACTTTCGAGATATTTCTATTGTGAGGGCTGACGTAGACAGGGCCATTCCTGCTCCCGAAGAAAATGAAGTTGTGATCTTCCGAAGCTTCTTCAAAGCCGGACTTTGGTTCCCGTTGAGTAGATTTGTGGTTGAAGTTTTGAAGACATACCAGATCTACCTTCATCAGATTACTCCCGAAGCGATTATTAGGATGGAGATTTTTGTCTGGGCTGTGAAAAGTCAAGGTCTGGAGCCAAGCGCAAGATGCATTTGCAGTATGCACGAGCTCTCGTATGAGACTAAGGCCTAGGGTAAAGAACAATATCACAACAATTTCGGCTGCTACAACTTTGTTGCCCGCTCCGGCACAAGTTACCCAGTGCTAACATTTTGGAAGAGGTGGCCTAGAGATAAGATGAAAGAATGGTTCTATGTAAAGAATGATTTAAAGGTGAGAGAAGATATTAAAGAGATCATCATGCGCCCCATTTGGTCCCGCTTCAGCCTCCGGAAGCCGAAGGTTGAAATTGATGAGGCAGCCGAAGCATGCCGAAGAGCTTTCAGCACAGTTTGCTCTTTTGTTGGGACAAGGGACTTGCTTCAAGAGCATATAGCCTTTAGAATATGACCACTGATAGACAGCTGGGAAATGCCAAGGGAAACCATCACTAACCCTAGCGAAGGTGGTTTGGTTCGACTGAAATATACTTTCAGGTTTGGAGACCAATTTATCGAACCAGACAATGACTGGCTGAATTGTGTTGAAAATACTAGTGATGAACTACTTGGAGCATACTCCAAGTCTGAAGATAATGCACTATCTGCGGCCTTCGAGAGCTGAAAAAAGAAAAGGCTAAATAGAGTTTTTGATGCTATCGGATTTGTGTACCCTGACTATCGCTACCCGCCATGGGGGCAGAAAAGAAAGGGTGCAACCTCTGGGAAGGCTGCTGCTTCGGCTACCTCAAGCGAGCTGGCACCGAAGAGGAAAAAGTTGAAGGTCCTTACTCACCAACCACGCTACATTGAACCGGCCATGGTGTCTAAATTTGGCGGTGAGACTTCTTCAGCTATTGAAGCCAAAGAACCTGCTCTTACGCAGAGGATTGAAGAGCTGGCTGCAATGCCGAAGACTGACAAAATTGAAGAACCGAGAATCGAAGAGACGAAAACATTAGAAGTTTTAAGCCCTTCGGCAGGAGTGGAGGTGCCGAAGACACAAAAAGGTCTGGCAGCGACCCCCAAGAGAAAAAGGATGGCTAGTGTACTAGATGTGCTGGAGACAATAAAAACTTCAAACTCTACTCCAGGGAAAATTGCCAAGGCTTCGAAGGCACAGATTGAAACCGAGGCAAAGGTAACCGAAGCCGAAGCTACAATGAGCCAGGCCGATGCCGAAGCTAGGCCTTTAGAGCCCGTCAAGGAGAAATCCTCGAAAACTGGAGAAAAGGCGACGAGAGAAGAAGCTATAAAACTGATTTTGCTTGAAAAAGCTGTCGCACCTACTCCCGAAGTGTCTTTCGAAGTCCTTGATTATATTATTCGACATGCTTCGGGAAAAAGATTATCTGAAGAAGAAAATTTTGAAGATAAACACTATGCTCGAGAACTGAAGTACCCAAAAGGGGCCTTAGTGTTTAATGACACAGATGAAGATGACTTCTTGTACTGCCTCTCAGAGAACAAAGAATTATCTGTCTGCCGGGAGATGGCCAGAAGTATGGGGTTCCTGAAGCTTGAAGCTGGCCTCTGCGCCATGACGAAGGAGGATCTTGCGGATAGCCTTGCATATAACAGTCTGAAGGTACAAAAATTGTGTATTTGGAAGTTTATGAATTTTTGAATTATTCTTTTGTTCTTATATTAACCTATTCATTTTTTCATATAGGGTTTAATACTTAGCAACGCCTTAAGGGCGCAAAAGAATGCCGAAGACGAGAGTTGCACTATTGCTCTCAACAACCTTCGAACAGAGGTTATCAAGCTGAGGAATGAAGCTTTGGAGAAAGATAAAATTCTACTTATATTGGTGGACAAAGTAAAGGGGGATGAAGCTAACTTCAAGGCTCAATCTGAAATCCAAAGGAATGAGATTGAAAACCTTCAAAAATAACTGGCCGAAGCCAAATTGAAATGCGCTATTGCCGAAGCTGACCGAGATGCCAGTGAGTACTGGAAAAATTATTTTGAAAAACAGTTGCAGAGTTTCGCTCGTCGAAAGAAAGATGTTTTGAAAAATCTATAGAATGCGTCAAAAAGATAAAAACTAGCTTCACCAATGTGGGCGCATACTCAAGCGAAGACAACTTCATAAGAGGCGACCCTGAGGGCGTAATTGAGTGGATCAGCAGCGAAGCCGAAGCTTTTGAAGAAATTCTGAGCGACCGCAGGGACGTATGCGCGTTCTCTGGTGCGAGGGGCGTTGCAGCTATTTTGGAGAAAGCAGGGTGCGATCATGTTAAAACTTTTGTCCAAGCCGAAGCTGCTTTGTCTATTGATGATACGAAGGACCCCTCGGCCGAAGCAAACTTAATAGGTGGAAAATTTTTCACTGATATTTGGGAAAATAGCGGCCGAGGAATGGCGCATGAAATAATGAAAAAGAGTGAAAAAGACATTCATGACGCTCGAGAAGCAACAAAAGCAGCTGAAAAAGTTGCGGAACTTGAAAAACAGATAGGTATTACTTAATGGCTTTTAACTTTATTGCTTATTTTTGTGATTTCGAACTAATTTATATCTTCTATTGCAGCTGAACTATCTCCTCCCCCAGAGCCTTTCGACCCGCTGGCCGACCCAGAGACAAAGAAGACAGTAGAAATTATTAATATGGCTGAAGCTATTGTAGACGAAGTTGTCACAAAATTATTAACCGAAGCTGTAGAAGAAGTCCTGAAGGAAAAAGAATAGCTATTTGTAAAAACATTGCTAGAATATTAATGTAACATTTGCTGGAACATGCTTGTAATATTCGGTGATCATAGGTTTTGAATGTAATATATGAATGGTTTTGCAATTTATTTCTTTGCGATGCATGAAACTTTTATGTACATACCATTTTTGAGCCTTTGGCGAAAAAACACCTTTCCTTCTTTTCATGCTTCGTAAAGAATAGCTTCTATGCTTCGTAAAATATCCTCCAATCGTCGCAAAAACATTAATGCTTCGTCAACAATAAATTTGTTCCTCCACATCAGAGCTGATGAAGCTGTATTTCTTCAAACTTATTTTGTGCCTTAGCACAATTTCATTTTTTCGAAGCATTCTCCGAAGGTCAACATTGTATCCCCTTCTTGTGCCATTGATGCAATATGATGTATGATGCTATGTTATGCGAAATGATGTGATGATGTTATATTGTGCAAAATGATATTTATGCCGAAGACACACACTCACACCCCCATAGTGGAATACACAATCTCTTTGCCGCTTATTTTTCGGCTTCACCGCTTATTTTTCGGTGTATCAGCGCTGACTTTTCGCTGTAAGTTCTGCATTCCCTTAGGAACGTCTTTTGAACTTCTTCACCTTCTATTTCGACGGTATTCACATTGACTTTTTGCGCTTCGCCTTATATTTCGGCGGTATTTGGCTCTGCATTCCCTTTGGAACGACTTTTGAGTAGAAAACTTACGCTGTGCTCCCTTAGGAACGACTTTTTGTATCTTCGGCAAACTTACGCTGCATTCCTTAGAACGACTTTTTATAGCTTCGGGGATACTTGCAATGTGATTTTTAGGCCTGCGTTCCCTTAGGAACGACTTTTGTGCTTCAGCGACTTTTTGGACTTCGTGAGTCTGTGAAGAAGATATATTTCGCTATGACAAGAACGAAGCTATTACAGGAAATTAAAAATGACAAGAGAATAGGTTATCAATAATTGTTCCTTATTAAAAAATAAAATGACAATGAATGTAAAAACTATTTCAGGGGTAGGATATCTCTCAATAGATATGCTTCGATTCTGGCACAGTACTGTTGACTGTGCGAGCTTCGGACTCCTCCCTAAAATCTTGCTGCTGATGGGTCTGTTGGCTCCCTTCTGGCTGCTGGCCTCGTGAATACACAGGCTGTAGTGGTGGCGGAGGTGGAGGTTGTGGCCAAGATGCCTATGGCTGACTAGCCGAAGCAACAGATGCTGCAGGATGGTTACCCACATACTCTGGTATGTAGGGTGAGTGATACGAAGCAGTATGCATGACCTGCTTCAGCTGGTTCTGCTGAGCTGCGGCTTCTGCTATTTCTTTTTGTTTCTGAATGGTGACATGGCACATCCTTGTAGTGTGGCCCTTGTCCTCACCACAGAATAAGCAATAAATTTTTCTAGGCTGATCCCCAAACCTTCCTCCGAAGCCCGTGATGCCTCTACCTCTTGGAGCTGGCGGTCGGAAACAGCTTTGTTGCTGTCCTGAAGCATGTGAGGAATACTGTGGCCTCTGTTGTTGACTTCCTCTGTCGTCACTCTGGGTGGAGTGAATTGACCTGACATGTCTTGGGTGGATTCTTCCTCCGAAGCCCCTGGTCATCTCAGAGAACCTGTAGGCTTCCTCTCTTCTTTGGCGAAAGTCATTGTCAGCCCGAATGTATTCATCCATCTTTTGAAGCAGCTTCTCCAAAGTCTGTGGAGGTTTTCTAGCAAAATACTGGACAGTAGGTCCTGGACGAAGCCCCTTAATCATGGCCTCAATGACAATTTCATTGGGCACTGTAGGCGCTTGTGCTCTCAGGCGCAAGAACCTTCGGACGTATGCTTGAAGATACTCCTCATGATCTTGTGTACATTGAAAGAGAGCCTGAGCTGTGACTGGCTTCGTCTGAAAGCCCTGGAAACTTGTCACCAACATATCCTTAAGCTTCTGCCATGAAGTAATAGTTCCTGGCCGAAGAGAAGAATACCACGTTTGGGCCACATTCTTAACTGCCATGATGAAGGACTTGGCCATGACAGCTGCATTGCCTCCGTATGAAGATATAGTTGCTTCATAACTCATCAAAAACTGCTTCAGATCTGAATGTCCATCATACATGGGGAGCTGAGGTGGCTTGTATGATGGAGGCCATGGGATAGCCTGTAGTTTTGCTGCCAAGGGGGAAGCATCGTCAAAGGTAAAGGTATCATGATTAAAATCATCATACCATCCATCCTCGTTGAAGAAGCCTTCTTGGTGAAGCTCCCTATGTTGGGGCCTTCGCTCTTGTTCGTCTTGGGCAAGATGGCGTACTTCTTCAGTGGCTTTGTCAATCTGCCTTTGAAGATCGGCTAGTCGAGCCATCTTCTCCTTCTTCCTTTGAACTTGTTGATGAAGCATCTCCATGTTTCTGATTTCTTGGTCCAACTCCTCCTCCTGGAGTGTTGGACTAGTGGCCTTCTGTTGGGGCCGTGCTTCGGTGCGCCGAAGGTCTTGCACGAAGAAGCAGCTTCGGCTGAAGTCGTCTCCAAGAGATGGCCGAAGGTTCCTTTTCATGGAGCTTCGGCGTTACAAACCGACATAGAGATAGAATGACCTTTTTATCCATGGAGGTCTGAGTCAATGTTGTAAACTTTTGTAAGGGGCATAATTGTAATTTGTCACAGGCTGCGACCTGTGCCTATAAATAGATGAACAGTACCCCTGTACTGTTCACGCGAACCTGTCATTTGCCTTCGCGTCACACTTGTACTTTTGCCTTCTTCAGGACCGAAGGTACATTTGTAATTTAAAGTCATTTACATTTGTTTATAATAATGAAAATGGAGATAATTCTATGATAACATTTAAGTGTTTACTTCATATCTCATGATTTATATGAATACTTCGCCTCGTTGTTATGCTTACGAAGGTATGTCCTTCGTAACCTTCGTCCGAGATGCTCTATATCCCGAAGGGATATATTGTTATGTAGGACGAAGGACTTTAATGCTTAACGTTTTCTGTGTTGCCTTGTTCTTAATTCGAAGCATTTGAGAACAAGTCCCCAACATTGGCGCCCACCTCCGGTGAACTCACTTCCACTTTGCTGAGCTGATGGCTTCGTTCAACAATCAAGCTGGAGCTGCTTCGGCTTCGAAGCTGGTGCTCCCGATAACAGGCGGTTCTTGCTCAGAGCCGGCTAACAAGAAGCAGAAGAAGGAGGCTCAGAGAAGGGTGCAGCATGTTGGAGTGCAGGGACCCTTCATCAAGTCCAAGTGGTCCCACATTCCAATTACTTTCTCTCAGGAAGACCTTCAGCTTAAGGATTATCCTCACAATGATGCCATGGTTATCTCTTGTGTAATCAAAGGATTTCTGGTTCACAATGTCCTAGTTGACACAGGCAGTGCAGCTGACATTATATTCGCTAAAGCCTTCAGACAAATGCAAGAGCCCGAAGACAAGATTCATGATGCCACGCACCCTCTTTGTGGCTTCGGAGGGCGGCAGATTGTAGCACTTGGGAAGATTACCATGCCGGTAACCTTCGGATTTGTTAACAACACAAGGACTGAGCAAATTGTGTTTGACATTGTTGACATGGAGTATCCTTACAATGCTATCATTGGCCGTGGTACTCTTAATGCCTTCGAAGCAATTCTCCATCCAGCTTATCTCTGCATGAAGATACCTTCGGACCAAGGGACTATTGCTATTCATGGAAGCCAGGAAGCTGCTAGAAGGGCCGAAGGAAGCTGGACCGACTCCAAGGCAATCCACAATATAGATGGAACTGAAGCTTGTGAACAGTACAAATTCAGGAGGGAGAAGGCAGCTTCAGCGGATCAGCCGAAGCCCATGTTATTGTGTGAAGATATAGCAGAGCAGAAGGTGCTGTTGGGCTCGCAATTGTCTGAGGACCAGGAGAAAACCTTGATAAGGTTTTTATTCAACAACAAAGATGTTTTTGCATGGTCAGCCAATGATCTCTGTGGAGTCAATCGGGATGTTATAGAACATTCGCTCAATGTTGATCCTTCCTTCAGACCCCGCAAGCAGAGGCTTCGGAAAATGTCTGATGACAAGGCCGAAGGGGCTCGCAATGAAGTAAAAAGACTCCTCAGTGCAGGAGTTATCAGAGAAGTGAAGTATCCAGAGTGGCTAGCTAACACTGTTATGGTGAAGAAGGCCAATGGCAAATGGAGAATGTGTATTGATTTCACAGATCTCAACAAGGCTTGTCCGAAGGATGAATTCCCGTTGCCAAGGATAGACTCTTTAGTCGATGCAGCAGCTTCTTCAGAGCTCATGAGTCTCCTAGACTGTTACTCGGGCTATCATCAAATCTGGATGAAGAAGGAAGATGAGCCGAAGACTAGCTTCATAACCCCAAGTGGTACATATTGCTACCTTCGGATGCCTGAGGGGCTCAAGAATGCTGGAGGGAGTTTCAGCAGAATGACTGCGAAGGTTCTCCAATCTCAGATAGGCAGAAATGTGTTGACTTATGTCGATGACATCATTGTAAAAAGCACGAAGCAAGAAAATCATATTGCTGATCTGCAGGAGACCTTCGCCAGCTTCAGACAAGCTGGTCTGAAGCTGAATCCAGAAAAATGTGTCTTTGGAGTGAAGAAGGGTAAATTTCTTGGATGCTTGGTTTCAACAAAGGGAATCGAAGCTAACCCAAATAAAATCGAAGCTATACTTCGAATGGAGCCACCAACCACAAGAAAGGGGGCCCAAAGATTGACAGGAAGGCTGGCGTCTCTCAACAGATTTATATCCAGATCAGCAGAAAGAAACTTACCATTCTTCGAGGTGCTCAAGTCAGCTGAAGTCTTTCAATGGGGCCCAAGTCAACAAAAAGCCTTCGAAGAGCTGAAGCAATACTTAATAGATCTCACAACATTAACTCCACCAACGCCAGGGGCTCCTCTGTTGTTATATGTGGCAGCTTCGCACTCAGCAGTAAGTGCGGCACTTGTCCAGGAGAAGTTTGATGGACAAGTCAAGAAGCAGGTCCCAGTATATTTTGTATCTGAGGTCCTTAGTGTCTCAAAGAAGAATTATACAGAGCTGGAGAAGGTATTGTATGCCGTTTTAATGGCATCCAGGAAGCTTCGGCATTATTTCCAGGCATACAACATTATTGTTCCTTCTTCGCAGCCATTGAAGGATATCATGAGAAATAGAGAAGCTACTGGCCGGATTGGAAAATGGGCTGCGGAGCTCAATGAGTTTTACATTGATTATGTGCATAGATCCTCAATCCAGTCTCAAGCATTGGCAGATTTCATTGCCGACTGGACGCCAGGGGCTCAGGACGAAGAAGCAAATAAAGATGCCGAAGTATGGACAGTGTTTTGTGATGGCTCTTGGGGAACCTTCGGAGCAGGTGCAGCTGCTGTGTTGGTCTCACCGTCCAAGGTTAAAACTTGCTATGCAGCAAGACTTGACTTCACCTGCACAAATAATATAACTGAGTACGAAGCCCTGCTCCTGGGTCTTCGGAAACTAAAGGCAATGGGGATCAGAAGGGCGATTCTTAAAACTGATTCCCAGGTTGTTTTGGGTCATATTGACAAAAGTTGTAAGGCTAAAGATCCGAAGCTTGAAAAATACCTAGACACGGTCCGAAGGATCGAAGCTTCCTTCGAAGGATTTTCTGTTAAGAATATCCCTCGAGGACAAAATGAGCATGCTGATTTGTTAGCCAAGTCTGCAGCACAGGGTCTGCCGTTACCTTCGGATGTGTTCTTCGAAACAATAAAGGCACCTTCAGTGGAGCTCCTTGAAAGAGCAGTTCTCAACATATCTCCTGTTTACAGCGAAGATTGGAGAACTGAAATAATCTCTTACCTTCAGGGTAAGTTCCTTTCAGATGACGAAGCTTACAATAAAAGAATAGAGGCAAGAGCTCGTCCGTATGTCATGATAGAAGGGGAATTATACAAACATGGAGTTTGCGCTCCGCTGCTCAAGTGCTTATCTAGAGCCGAAGGTATAGAGTTGATGAAAGAGATACATGCAGGCCTGTGTGGATCCCACATCGGATCCAGGCCGTTACTTGGAAAAGTGTTCCGCCAAGGATTTTATTAGCCGAAGGCAGCTTCGGATGCAGCGGAGTTAGTACAGAAGTGCGAAGGTTGTCAAAAATGTGCAAGAGATCAAAAGCAACCTTCGTCTTTGACACAGCTGATACAACCCATCTGGCCATTGCAAAGGTGGGGCCTTGACTTGTTGGGTCCATTACCACCGGCCCAAGGAAATCTAAGATATGTTATAGTAGCTGTGGAGTATTTTTCCAAGTGGATTGAGGCGAAGCCATTAGCCACAATAACTTCGGCTATTGTCCAAAAGTTTTTCTGGCAGAATATTGTCTGTCGCTTTGGCGTACCGAAGGCCATCACTGTAGATAACGGAACGCAGTTCGACTCCGAAGCTTTCAAAAATTTCTGTGATCAAATTGGAACGAAGATCCATTTTGCATCAGTCAGGCATCCGGAGTCGAATGGGCTTGTTGAAAGGGCCAACGGCATCATAATGACAGGAATAATGAAGCTAATCTTTAATCAACCAAGGGGAAAGTGGCCAGACCAGTTAACCAAAGTGGTGTGGGGCCACAATACAACAGCATCAAGGTCTACAGGCTTTACCCCATTCAAGTTATTATTCGGTGACGAAGCAATAACTCCGGAAGAAGCCAAAGCTGGATCAATAAGAGTAGTAGCTTCGGCAGAATCAGAACCCGAAGATGCCTGCCTTGTGGAAAAAGATGCTTTAGAAGGAATCAGGCTTCAGGCTGTGGAGAATATCAATAAATACCAGGCTGAAACGGTTAAATGGCGAGATAGAAAGGTCCGACTAAAAAATATTGAGCCGGGACACTTGGTGCTTCGGAGAGTGGCCAACCCAGATACAGTTGGCAAGTTACAATTGAAATGGGAAGGGCCTTTCTTAGTAGCATCTTCGTCAAGGCCTGGTTCCTACAGATTGAAGGACATGGATGGCAACGAAGTTCCAAGGTCATGGAATTCAGATGAGCTTCGGAGATATTATGTATAACTTGATGTAATTTTTTATGTTTTTCTTTTTCTTTTTCATGGCACCCTTTTCCTTTCTAAAGGGGGAGAAAGGTTTTTAATGGGGCCATCATCTGTAATTTCCTTTTTAGTTTTATAAGAGCAAAATCCCCCAAAAAATGTAAATGTAAAAAGCTGAGAACGCACCATCGAGTGCCGAAACTAAAAAAAAAAGAGAAGAAGCTCCGAAGACGTCCCTAAGGGGATGCAGAGCTCTGATTCCGCCGAAAGTAAAAGGCGAAGAAGCTCCAAAGACGTCCTTAAGGGGATGCAGAGCTTACAGCGAAAAGTCAACGCTGATACCGCCTAAGTAAAAGGCGAAGAAGCTCCAAAGACGTTCCTAAGGGAATGCAGAGCTTATACTGCCTAAGTAAAAGGCGAAGAAGCTCCAAAGTCGTTCCTAAGGGAATGCAGAGCTGACGTGTGGTTGGTTCCAAAGAAATAATGGCTGAGAGTGTGGCTTCGGATATATGTTTTGGACATTCATTACATCATGGCATTTGCATGCATAAGCATTCATTCATAGCATTTATGCACCAATGTGGTTGCTTCGGCAAAAAGGAGAAGTGGTTTTTTATGATTCGTTATGCTTTGTTGAGTACAACAAAGAAAAGTTTCGGTGAAAAGAAGATTTGGCCTCTTGTGCTTTGTTGTGTACAAAAAAGAAAAGCTTCGTTGCTCGGCAAAAAGAAGAAGTGGTCTTTTATGCTTCGTTGCTCGGCAAAAAGAAGAAGTGGTCTTTTATGCTTCGTTGCTCGGCAAAAAGAAGAAGTGGTCTTTTATGCTTCGTTGCTCGGCAAAAAGATTTGGTCTCTTATGCTTCGTTGTGTACGAAAAGAAGGGAAGGTGTTTTTTCGCTTTCGGCTCAAAATACTGATTTCGTCCACATCAAAGCACTTCAGTAGAAGGGTAAGAATATATTACAAGGTATGTACAAAGTTCCTTGAGAACAGTTTAATTGTATTTACAAAAGTTGTTGCAAAAGTATCCTAAGTTTTTCCTATAGTATGCTTCTACTGATTTTCATTAAGCTTCAGCTTCGGCGACAGCTTCGGCGGCATATACTTTAAGTATCACCTTCAGCTTCGTCATCCTACATAAATCAAGGTATCGTGAGTAAAAATCAAGTGCAAAGGAGAAAGTAAGTACGAAGGTTCATTTCTTACTGGTTCAAGATGACTTCGAGCTTCGTCTCCAGCCTTCTCCCGCCCGCCTTTTGTCCATATCATCTTTATAAATCTATTTGAGATGCTTCGGGCGAGGTCAGGTATATCATCCAGGATTGATGGAGACAGGGTGAAGTTGGGCCTGTTGACAATTTTTCCATGTTCGCAGCCGGCCTTCAGGAATGCAGCAGCGGTGCCCCGAGAAGCTACCCAGGCACAGAAGTCACCGTGCCCGGCTATAACTTCGTCAAGTTCTTCGATTTCAGCTTCGATATGGTCGAAGGATTGTGGTAAATTTTCATCCGAAGGGGTAAACTTCCCGCTGCTGGCTCCAACTGAGTGAAAGATCTTCTTTAATTGTTGGATACAATTGTTGCTAAATTTCAGACATTTATCCTGAAGGCTTGTTAGTGATTTCTTCAAATTTGAGTTGGCTTGGACTTCGGCTTCGAGTTTAGAATTGAGCTCTAGCTTTTCTCGTTCAAACTGTTTTGATTGACCGATAAGCTTCGAATTCAGTTCTGACATTTTAGCTTCGGTCTCTGCAAGTAAGCCTTCGGTTGATTGAAGCTCGAAGTCTTTCTTTTCAATGATGGCTGCTTGTTCTTTTATTTTGCTCTCCAAATTTCCAATAATAGCTTCGTGTTTTTTGTCCTCCAAATCTTGCTGCATCTTCAGAGCTTTACTCAGTAGCATGCTCTGCACAAAAGCAACTTTTGTCAGTAATATTTTCATTATTGAAAGCAATAAAGACCAGAGAAAAGGTTGTTTACCTTGAAATTGGAATAAAATAAGCTGCCGACGATATGTTGTCGTCGGTAGCGGCTGATGTCTGTCTCTAGCTTCGGAAAACCGATACTCTTTGATAGAGTACCGATGACCTTAGCTCCGGTTTGGTCTCGAATGCAGCCTAATTTTTCATCGTCCACACCTCCGAATAGAAGAGCTCCTGGCCTGTATCCGCAAGATTTGGCATAGTCTTTAAGCTCTTCTATTTCGTCCTTCGAGAGTTTTTGCCCAATTAAATTTTGAAATGTGTAGGCTTCGTCGTCCGAAGCCTCTTTGGCTATTTCTTTCCCCTTCTCAGGCACTGCGGCCATGGCTTTTTCAGCAGCGGCAGCTTCTTCTGCAGCCATGTCTTCCAAAATTTTGTCGATGTTCTCAATGGTAGTCTCTAAATTCACATCTTCGGCTGTAGCGGCTTCGGTAGCCGCGATCTCCGAAGGTGCGACTTCAACGTTTGTTGTGTCTTCAGCAGCTGCTGTTTTCTGAATTGATGCTCTCGGTGGCGTCTTGTCAATAACTTCTGTTACGGCAATAATTCTTTGCCTTTTTGCTTTGGTCATCTTCGATTTTTCCGGCTCCGCCACCTTTTGAAAAAGCTTCGTCAGTCGAGGCCCTAATGGACTTAGCTTCGTGGGCATGGGTTCAGTCATTACCTTTAGAATTTCCTCCACGTCGCTAGTAGAAGGTGTTGTGGGGGTCCCCTCTTCTTCGGATAGTTTTCGCTTTGGAGTTGATATTTTTCTCTTGGCAATCTTCTTCTCTTTTAGGGGTCTTTCTTCATCCTTTTTTAAAGCTTCGGCCACTCTTTTTCTTTTGTGGCCCTCGGCACCCTTGTTCAACTGCTCATAGTCAGGGTACTCGAAGCCCAGGGCATCAAGCACTCGGTTCAGCCTTCGCTTCGGTCGGGCGCCGAAGGCCGCTGTCATTAGTTGATCCTCTTTCTTGGAGTAATTCCCCAGGATTTCATTGCACATCACCTCGACTGTGTCCAGCCACTCTTGGCAGGGCTTCGTAAAGAATTTCTTGAATTTGAAGTGATAGGGCAGCCGGACAAGATCCCCCTTCTTCTTCTCCCCCTTTAGCTTTGGCATTTCCCATTCTTTCAGAGTAGGGAAGACTCTGAATGCCAAGAATTCTTGAACCAGATCCCTGGTACCAATATGCTCTGCAATAATTCTGAATTCATCTATTGCCTGTTGAGTTTGACCCTCTGGTGTCATGTTGCAGTGGGGACGCGTTTCTCCGAAGATCAACTCGAGTGGACTTTGCACAAGCTTCTCCTTGTCCTCATCAACCTTGACATAGAACCATTCTGATTTCCAGCCGGCTGGCCATTTGCTTCGGTAGCTGATTACAGGAAACTTTGCGGTTTTCCGGTAGGCAAAATTGTAGCAACCGAAGTTTTCATGAAGCCCATCTTTTCTGGCCTTTGTTTGATAATGCAACTCATGAACTCGACAGAAACTATCGGCAAATGGCTCCACTGCTTGGCTTCGGAGCGCCCAAATATAAACGCTAAGCCTAACGATAGCGTTGGGAGTTAACTGGTGAAGGTAGATGCCAAACCTTTTCAATATCTCTGCAATAATCTCGTGAAGAGGGAATCTAAGCCCAGCCTTTAAAAAGCTCTTGAAGATAACAATCTCGTCCTTCCCTGGCTTCGGGGTGGTTTCTTCTCCCCCGAAGCGAAGTAGCTTCTTCTGGTCTTCATTGAAATAACCCGCTTTCACCATCTTCGAAAGATCAGCCTTTGAAACAGTTGATTTCCCAAAATCCAGATGGCTGGGTTTGCTGGGCATGGCAATACGGTAGTCATCTTCGGGATCAGTCCCTTCAATATTTTCTTCTTCCCCTTCGGCAGTCGTCGGGTTTGCTTCGGCAGCAGGCATTTCTTCTGCAGTCACCAGTCCGGAACGCTGCATCGCTTCGGAGATGGGCACTGTGTTCGAACCTTCAGCTTCGTCTCCCTCACGTACAACTTTGGCAGTAGATCGCACCCTCGCCATTTGATTCTGAGTTTGGAGAAGTCAGACACCTTTTTCTTTTTTCTTTTCTCCCGAAGCTCTTCTTTCTCACGAAGCAGGCGTCGAGATGGACCTTCGTTCGATTCTGAGAATCAAGCTTCGGCTATGGTTAAAAATTTTGGCAGCAAAACAGTGCAAATAGCAATGAATGCTGTGGTAACTTCACACCTACCCGTCTGTTTATATAGTGCTGCAGGTAAGAAGGCGAAGCGGTAGGATTTTTTACACCAAGCGGGCAGTCATTCGTACTCGCTGTGCAGTGCACCGCAAAGATCAAACAGTGACTCTGCAAGGTGGGCCTGGCACGCGCTCGGAAGCCGGATCGTTTCTCCGCAATGAGCTCAGGGAAGGTGTTTTTTGGACCTTCGGCTTCTCGAAGCTGAAGAGGCTTTTTTCACGGGTCAAGCTCGTTACGAAAAACGATCTAGCACCGCGAAAGGGGCTACTGTTGGGGCCGTGCTTCGGTGCGCCGAAGGTCTTGCACGAAGAAGCAGCTTCGGCTGAAGTCATCTCCAAGAGATGGCCGAAGGTTCCTTTTCATGGAGCTTCGGCGTTACAAACCGACATAGAGATAGAATGACCTTTTTATCCATGGAGGTCTGAGTCAATGTTGTAAACTTTTGTAAGGGGCATAATTGTAATTTGTCACAGGCTGCGACCTGTGCCTATAAATAGATGAACAGTACCCCTGTACTGTTCACGCGAACCTGTCATTTGCCTTCGCGTCACACTTGTACTTTTGCCTTCTTCAGGACCGAAGGTACATTTGTAATTTAAAGTCATTTACATTTGTTTATAATAATGAAAATGGAGATAATTCTATGATAACATTTAAGTGTTTACTTCATATCTCATGATTTATATGAATACTTCGCCTCGTTGTTATGCTTACGAAGGTATGTCCTTCGTAACCTTCGTCCGAGATGCTCTATATCCCGAAGGGATATATTGTTATGTAGGACGAAGGACTTTAATGCTTAACGTTTTCTGTGTTGCCTTGTTCTTAATTCGAAGCATTTGAGAACAAGTCCCCAACACCTTCCTCTTCTGGCTTCGGGCCTCTCGAAGAGAAAGGGTCTCCTGATTTGGGTCCAATGGTTGCAGAGCGGTAGCCCCTATCGCTGAAGCTTTCTTCGGTGGCATGACGAAGGTCAGTGCTTGCCGAAGGTGGTCGAAATGGATTCACCGGAGTTGGGTGCCAATGTTGGTGACTTATTCTCAAATACTATGAATCAAGAACAAGGCAACATAAAATGTTAAATATCAACACCCTTCGTCCTTCGAAACATTATTCCCCTTAGGATTTAATGATCTTCAGACGAAGGTCATGAAAGACATACCTTCGAATATCGAAGGTAAGATGGTAATAGAAGAGGCGTGTAAAATACAAAAGATGACATAAACAATCATATAGCATTATAAATTCATCTCCATTCTATTATCATGAGAAAATAAAAACAATATTGAATTACATTTGATACCTTCGACTTGATAGACAGCAAAGGTACGAGCGTGATGCAAAAGCAAATGCCAAGTCAGCGTGAACAGTACGGGGGCACTGTTCATCTATTTATAGGCATGGGACGCAGCCCACGTGAAATTACATTCATGCCCTTTACATTTGCTAATGACTATAAGGTAACTCATCGGGGTCTAAATAGCCTTTTCCCCTTTAAGTCGGTTCCCTTTCCTGCTGTCATGCCGAAGCTCCCTTGCGCGTAGCTTTGGTGTTGCATCAATCTCCGTATTGTTCGTGCTTCTCCCACTGTGGTTCTGATTCGAGTCCGAAGGTACCTGTTCATGTATTATAACTCCGAAAACATTGTTAAATCATGTTTTTGAGGACTTTCGGAAGACGAAGGCCCCTAACAATGTCCATTGGGGATTTGTGTCCTAAGGAATCTGAAGAGCCTCCACAAGCACAAGATCAACCATCATCTTCCACACAAGCATCTCCACCAACTCAAGATGAGGATCAAGCTCAAGATGATGAAAATGAAGATCAAGAGGATGAGCCACCTCAAGAGGAGGGCAATGATCAAGGGGGAGATGACAATGATCAAGACAAGGAAGATGAACAAGATCCAAGACCGCCACACCCAAGAGTCCACCAAGCAATCCAACGAGATCACCCCATGAACACCATCCTCGGCGATATTCATAAGGGGGTAACCACTCGATCTCGTGTTGCTCATTTTTCTGAACATTACTATTTTGTTTCCTCTATTGAGCCACACAGGGTAGAGGATGCACTTAAAGATTCGGATTGGGTGCCGGCGATGCAAGAGGAACTCAACAACTTCATGAGGAATGAGGTATGACATTTAGTTCCACGTCCTAATCAAAATGTTGTAGGAACCAAGTGGGTATTCTACAATAAGCAAGATGAGCATGGTGTGGTGACAAGGAACAAAGCACGACTTGTAGCCAAGGGTTATTCACAAGTCGAAGGTTTGGATTTTGGTGAAACCTATGCACCCGTAGCTAGGCTTGAGTCAATTCATATATTACTTGCCTATGCTACTTACCATGGTTTTAAGCTCTATCAAATGGACATGAAGAGTGCCTCCCTCAATGGACCAATCAAGGAAGAGGCCTATGTTGAGAAACCTCCTGGCTTTGAAGATAGTGAGTATCCTAACCATGTTTATAAACTCTCTAAGGCGCTTTATGGGCTCAAGCAAGCCCCAAGAGCATGGTATGAATGCCTAAGAGATTTTCTTATCACTAATGGCTTCAAAGTCGGTAAAGCCGATCCTACTCTCTTTACTAAAACCATTGCAAAAGATTTGTTTGTATGCCAAATTATGTTGATGATATTATATTTGGGTCTACTAACAAATCTACTTGTGAAGAGTTTAGTAGGATCATGGTTCAAAAATTCGAGATGTCTATGATGGGGGAATTAAAGTATTTTCTAGGATTTCAAGTCAAGCAACTCCAAGAGGGCACCTTCATCAGCCAAACAAAGTACATTCAAGATATACTCACCAAGTTTGGAATGAAGGATGCCAAGCCCATCAAACACCCATGGGAACCAATGGGCATCTCGACCTCGACACGGGAGGTAAACCCGTAGATCAAAAGGTATACCGGTCGATGATAGGATCTTTACTCTATTTATGTGCATCTCGACCGGACATTATGCTTTCCGTATGCATGTGTGCAAGGTTCCAAGCCGATCCTAAGGAAGTTCACCTTAGGGCCGTGAAGCGAATCTTGAGATATTTAGTTCATACACCTAAGTTTGGCCTTTGGTACCCCAAGGGATCCTCTTTTGATTTATTAGGATATTCAGATGCTGATTGTGCAGGGTATAAAATTGATAGGAAGAGCACATCAGGGACTTGTCAGTTTCTGGGGAGATCCCTGGTGTCTTGGGCTTCAAAGAAACAAAACTCAGTAGCTCTTTCTACCACCGAAGCCGAGTACATTGCCGCAGGCCATTGTTGCGCGCAATTGCTTTGGATGAGGCAAACCCTTAGGGACTATGGCTACAAATTTAGCAAAGTCCCTCTCCTATGTGATAATGAGAGTGCAATCCGCATGGCAGATAATCCCGTTGAGCACAACCGCACTAAGCACATAGCCATTCGGTATCACTTTTTGAGAGATCACCAACAAAGGGGGATATCGAGATAGCCTATATTAACACCAAAGATCAATTGGTCGATATCTTTACCAAGCCTTTAGATGAGAAAACCTTTACCAAACTTAGGAATGAGCTAAACATTCTTGATTCTCGGAACTTTGATTGATACTTTGCACACATAGCTCATTTATATACCTTTGATCATATCTCTTTTATGTCTATGACCAATGTGTTTTCAAGTGTGTTATTATGCTTAGTCATAGAATTGAAAGGGAAATGGAGTATTCGGCAAAGACGACGCTTCCACTCAACTCCATCAGTATTATCTACTCTTTGCCGGTATTCCGCCATCTCTCCACATTGGTATAATCTTCACTCATATTTATTGTTTGCAAAAGGGGGAGAAAATATTAAAAGGGCTCATATTTCACTCAAAGTATTCGTTTTTGGCAATTCATGCCAAAGGGGGAGAAAGTATTAGCCCAAAGCAAAAGGACCGCACCACCACCAACGAATTTTAAAAAATAAAGTTTTCAAATTGGTATCTTAATGTGTTTTCAAAAGGGGGAGAAAGTTCTAGTATCTTCAAAAATTTGTAAAACCCTCTTGAAAGCTAAGAGGAGAATTTCATTTAGGGGGAGTTTTGTTTAAGTCAAAGGAAAAGCATTTGAAATAGGGGGAGAAAATTTCAAATCAAGAAAATGCTTCTCTCACTCTTACTCATATATCTTTGACTATTTGCAAAATGTTTTTGATAAGAATTTTACAAAGAATTTGCAAAAACAAAACTAGTGGTGCAAGCGTGGTCCAAAATGTTAAAATAGAAGAAAACAATCCATGCATATCCATTGAAATAATAATATTGGTTTAATTCCAAGCAACCTTTGCACTTACCATATGCAAACTAGTTCAATTCTGCACTTATACATTTGTTTTGGTTTGTGTTGGCATCAATCACCAAAAAGGGGGAGATTGAAAGGGAAATAGGGTCAAACCTTTTCCTAAATGATTTTGGTGCTTGAATTGCCCAACACAAACAATTGGACTTACTAGTTTGCTCTAGATTATGAGTTCTACAGGTGCCAAAGGTTCAACACAAACCAATAAAAAGTCCAAAAAAGGGTTCAAATAAAAAGAGCAAAAGACAACTGAAGGTTGCCCTGGTCTGGCGCACCGGACTGTCCGGTGTGCCACTAGACAGTGTCCGGTGCACCAGGGAGATCCTCTCTGAACTGCTCAGCTTCGGGAATTTGGGGAGCCACTCCGCTATAATTCACCAGACTGTCCGGTGTAACACCGGACTATCCGTTGTGCCAGCGGAGCAACGGCTAACTGCGCCAACGGTCGTCTGCAAAAGTCTACAGTGAACAGTGCAACTGCACGCGCAGAAGTCAGAGCAGGCGCCAGAAGGCACATCGGACAGTGAACAGTGAATGTTCGGTGCACCACCGGACTGTCCGGTGGCCCCACCTATTAGAGCTCCAACGGTTGAGCCCTAACAGTTGGGTGATGTGGCTGGCACACCGGACAGTGTTCGGTGGCGCACCGGATTATCCGGTGCGCCATACGATAGCAGCCCCTCCCAACGGCCACTTTGGTGGTTGGGGCTATAAATACCCCCAACCACCACACTTCAAGGCATCCAAGTTTTCAGCCATTGCATTCAATACAAGAGCTCTAGACTTCACTCCAAGACACAAACAAGAGATCAAATCCTCTCCCAAGTCCAAAGTTCGCTCCAATCAAATAGTGACTAGTGAGAGAGAGAGATACTTGTGTTCATTTGAGTTCTTGCGCTTGGATCGCTTTTCTTCTTCCTTCATTCTTGTTCCCAAGTCATTTGTAATCAAGGCAAGAGACACCAATTGTGTGGTGGTCCTTGTGGGGACTAAGTGTCCCGATTGATTGAGAAGAGAAGCTCACTCGGTCTAGGTGACCGTTTGAGAGAGGAAAAGGGTTGAAAGAGACCCGGTCTTTGTGACCACCTCAAGGGGAGTAGGTTTGCAAGAACCGAACCTCGGTAAAACAAATCACCGTGTCACACTCTTCATTTGCTTGTGATTTGTTTTCGACCTCTCTTTCGGACTCGATTATACTTCTAATGCTAACCCCGGCTTGTAGTTGTGCTTAAAGTTTATAAATTTCAGATTTCGCCTATTCACGCCCCCTCTAGGCGACTTTCACTAGCACACATGCATAAACTAAGCATAATGTCCGGTCTACTAGCACATAAATAAAGTAATGACCCTATCATAGACCAGTATGCTTTTTGATCAACGGACTTACCTCCTTTGTTGAGGTCGACATGCCCGTCGCTTCCCATCAGTGTCTTCACAGGCTTGGCGTCCTTCATCCCAAACCTCTTGAGTGTACTTCGTTTGGGAGAGGAAGGTGTCGTCCTTGAGTTGCTTCACTTGGAACCCAAGGAAGTAGGTCAACTCGCCCATCATCAACATCTCGAACTTTTGTGTCATCACCCTGCTAAACTCCTTACAGGACTTTTGATTAGTAGAACCAAATATTATGTCATCGACATAAATTTGGCACACAAAAAGATCACCATCACAAGTCTTAGTAAAAAGAGTGGGATCGACTTTCCCAACCTTGAAAGTATTAGCAATTAAGAAATCTCTAAGGCATTCATACCATGCTCTTGGGGCTTGCTTAAGTCCATAGAGCGCCTTAGAGAGCTTGAACACATGGTTGGGGTACCTGTCATCCTCAAAGCCAGGGGTTGTTCCACGTATACCTCCTCCTTGATTGGCCCATTGAGGAAAGCGCTCTTTACGTCCATTTGAAACAACCTGAAAGAGTGGTGAGTGGCATAGGCTAATAATATTCGAATAGACTCTAGCCTAGCCATAGGAGCAAAAGTCTTATCGAAATCCAAACCTGCAACTTGGGCATAACCTTTTGCCACAAGTCGAGCCTTGTTTCTTGTCACCACCCCGTGCTCGTCTTGCTTGTTGCGGAACACCCACTTGGTTCCCACAACATTTTGCTTGGGACGTGGCACCAGGCTCCAAACTTCATTTCTCTTGAAGTTGTTGAGCTCTTCCTGCATGGCCAACACCCAATCCGGATCCTGCAAGGCCTCTTCTACCCTGAAAGGCTCAATATAAGATACAAACAAGTAATGCTCACAAAAGTTAGCTAATCTTGAGCGAGTAGTTACTCCCTTGCTTATGTCACCCAGAATCTGGTCAATGGGGTGATGTCGTTGGATCGTTGCTCGGATTTGAGATGGAGGGGCACTTGGTGCTTCTTCCTCCATCACTTGTTCTTCCTGTGCTCCCCCTTGATCATGTCCCTCTTCTTGAGGTAGCTGTTCACTGTCTTGAGTTGGAGGCTGCACCATTGTGGAGGAAGATGGCTGATCTTGCTCTTGTTGTTCCTGTGGTCTGAAGCACCCCGATCCTTTGGGACTCAAATGTGATACAATTACTAGTCCCAGGAGGCTAGTAACCACATTCCTTACTTCAAATAGTACAGAGTTCAAATAAAAGTTATTACAATACCAGAGTACAAGCTCGAGAGAGCCAAAAATACCAAGCACAGTAGAAGATAAACTAGCCCAAGCCACAGGCAGAACTGGGTGAAGACACAACCCCCTCAATCAAGCATAGCAGAGAAGAAGTCTTCAGCTGCTGAAAAACATAAATAAATCTGGGTGAATACACTAGGTATTCCGCAAGCCCACCCGCTCCCGTAAAGAGAAAGAGACCTATATCATACATGCTTCATATGGTGGAGTTGAAGTCACTCTTCTTTTTCTTAGACAAAGGCAGTACTGTTTAGGGTTTTCCCGAAGAATAGACGTAACATGTTGCTTAACCACCACTGAGCTTCCCGCTCCCGTGGCACCATTTTCTTTTCCAGAGACACACTCACACACACATATTTCCCTGTTCACGGATGTTGTAAAACACTAATTGTCATACCACACCAGACTCGTCCATTCCAGTGGACACGAACTATTCGAATAGGTTTGAACTCTGCGTAGAGGGGTACACTTTACCCACTAGTCCGGCTCTGCGATCTCATGGCCAATGAGATCCGAATCCGAATCTCTTTCCTTCCTCGCACGTCCTAACCTTAACGGTTATATCGGAAGGAGTCAGGCCACTGCCATGTCCAAACCGGACAAAACTTTCCCCCTCCTTATCCTCCCGGTGCTCCCCAGCCTTCGTAACCCTAGGGTTGGACCGTACGAGTTCAGATCGAGTGACTGCCCACACAGCCTCGAGTGGTTGTACTTTTCATGAGTACATGTAGTGAAGGATGACAAACCGGTTCTTATATGAGGGGACAATCCTTCTTCTCACACCTAAACCAGTTGAGCCATCACCTTAGGTCCTCCCCTAAACCAGGGAGTCCCTGATCGTCCCACTCACCAGGTGATGAGGGTGAATACCCTTCATCGCAAACTTTTTGAAAACATCGTTTGGTTAAAACCACTGCCCCTTTTTCCCATCCCATATCTTGTGATCAAAGGATGTTAGTTAATGCGGGCTATCTCTCTGCTCACCATGCAACTAATTCCATCCCTTAATCCAGGTTTAGGTAGTGGTAGAGAGAATAGGTAAATTATGCATCAAGGGAAGGATGGACTTGCCTTCATTGAAGCTTTCCTGGCACAAAAGATTTATCTCGGAGGGATTGGGTTCCTGCCCTTCTTCCGGAGCTACAAATTCCGGAGGATCGGATCCCTCTTCCGCTAACAAGCACAAATAAGAACAATACATCAATCATGGTGACTTAGTGGGGTGTGCCAATTATTATACCTTATTATTTTTGTGCCCTATAATTTATTTGAACTATTTTTGGTGCATAAAATATTAGCATATAGTTATATATGTGAAAATGGAAAAAGAAATGGGAAAAGGAAAAAAGAAAAGGAATTCCAGGTTAACCGGGCCGGGGGGATTTCGGCCTGGTCGGCGCGGGCGCGCGCGGCCACGGCCAATTGGGCCCAGACGGCCCACGAGGAGCGGGGGACGGCGCGGCGGACGCTGTGGGCGTGGGCCCACGTGCCAGAGAAAGGGGGGAGGCTGACGGCGTTGAACGGTGACGGGGGAGAGGGAGCCGGCCGGGGTTCGGCCGCCGGTGAAATCCCACGGCAGTTCTCCGCCATGGGTCCGGTTTTGCGACGGGGAAGTGGAGGCGAGGCACGGGCGGGGGTAGGGGGTCACGGAGGTGGGGTCAATTTGACCGGTGGAGGCCTGGGGTGGTCGGTCCACGGCGCGGTGGCGGATGCTCGCGGCGGTGAAGTCGCCGGCGAGGCCACCGAGCGCAATAGGTGATGAGCAGGCGTGCGCTAGGCTTGTGACAGAGTGGCGGACCTTAAGAGCTAGAGCAATTTGACCAAACGCTACTAGAGAGGGGAGTACGGAGCTCACCGGAGCGAAGGGAGGATGCGGCGATGCTGGCTCAATCGGGCTCGAGAAGGGGAGGGGGAGGTAGCCGAGGCTGGTGTGGAGAAGGCGGAGCTAGGGCGGTCCCTTTTATAGGCGCCCGGGGAGGGGGAAGGGAGGAGGGACAACAAGCACCGACGAGCTTGCCATGATGGTGGTGATGGCGCAAACGGTGACGGGACGGCTCGGGCAGGCGGGGGGTGAGGAGACGGCTCAGGCACAGAGAGCGGGGGCACATGGCACCAACTGAGCTGGTGAACACGTTAATGGCGAGGAGACGGGGCGGGCGGTGGTCGGCGGCGAACGTGCCGGTGAAGACATGGGCGAGACGAGAGGTCTGACGAGCGGGCCTGGGCTGCCAGCGGGAGAGCGACACGAGAGGGAGAGGGGAGCCGGTCGCTAACGGGCGGGGCCGGGCTGTCAGGCGTGGGTGCGGGCGCGCGAAGCTGGTGAGAGCACCTAGAGGGGGGGGGGGTGAATAGGTGATCCTGTAAAACTTGAAACTTAAGCCACAAAAACTTGGTTAAGCGTTAGCACAATAATCGCCAAGTGGCTAGAGAGGAGTCTCAACAAAACACAATAACCACAAGAGATCAATCACATAGATAGCACAGTGGTTTATCCCATGGTTCGGCCAAGACCAACGCTTGCCTACTCCACGTTGTGGCGTCCCAACGGACGAGGGTTGCAATCAACCCCTCTCAAGCGGTCCAAAGACCCACTTGAATACCACGGTGTTTTGCTTGCTTTACTATATCCCGTTTGCGAGGAATCTCCACAACTTGGAGCCTCTCGCCCTACACTTGAAGTTCACAAAGAAGCACAGAGTAAGGGAGGGATGAGCAACGCACACAAGACACAAAATCAGAATGTCAACATGCACACAAGTCACAACAAGAGCTCACAACACAACCCAACGAGTTCATAACTCAACTAGAGCTCTAGATGCTATCACGAAGAAACAAATGCGTGGAATCGAAGTCTTGGTGCTTAGGAATGCTTTGAGTATGCTTGGTGTGCTCCTCCATGCGCCTAGGGGTCCCTTTTATAGCCCCAAGGCAGCTAGGAGTCGTTGAGAGCATTCCAGGAAGGCTGATCTTGCCTTCTGTCGCCTGGCGCACCGGACAGTCCGGTGCACCACCGGACACTGTCCGGTGCGGATTTCTTTCCTTCTATGGCGCAGTCGACAGTTGCTGATTGAGAGCCGTTGGCGCACCGGACACTGTCCGGTGCACACCGGACAGTCCGGTGCCCCAATGTGACCGTTGGCTCGGCCACATGTCACGCGCGGAATCCTCGGCCGACCGTTGCCCCGGCTGACCATTGGCTCACCGGACAGTCCGGTGCACACCGGACAGTCCGGTGAATTATAGCCGTACGCCGTTGATGGTTTCCCGAGAGCGACGAGTTCGCCTGTGAACGGCTCACCGAACAGTCCGGTGATTTATAGCCGTACACCGCCGTCGAACTCCCGAGAGCAGCAAGTTCGCCAGAGCCAGTCTGGCGCACCGGACACTGTCCGGTGCTCCACCGGACAGTCCGGTGCACCCAGACTGAGCATACTTTGGCTGAACAAAGCCATCTCTTCTTTAACTTGATTTTTCCTGTTTCCAGCACTTAGACACAATACATTAGTCCATAAAACAATGTACTAAGTCTAGAAACATACCTTTTGACATGATTTGCATTTTGTCCACCACTTTGCATAGATCAACATAAAAGCACTTGTGTTGGCACTCAATCACCAAAATACTTAGAAATGGCCCAAGGGCACATTTCCCTTTCAATCTCCCCCTTTTTGGTGATTTATGCCAACACAACATAAAGCAACTAGAACAAGTGCAATATCAATGCAAATGAAAACTCAATACAGTTTTGATTCATATTTGGCATATATGGATCACTCTTTGCCACCACTTGGTTTGTTTTTGCAAATCAAACTCAATTTCCTATCTCTAAGTCAAATTCACTTGTAGAGACATAAAGAGAGATATTCCAAAAGAAATTGATCAAGGATTTCAAAAACTCCCCCTTTTCCCATAATCAACACTTCTCCCCACAAGAGGCCAACTTTTGACAAAAGAGACAATAAAAGAGTTTTGACAAACCAAAAGCTCTATTCTACTATTTTCAAAATTTCTCAAGTGGTAGCTGATCCATTTATTGCTTTGGCCTTTATTTTCTCCCCCTTTGGCATCAAGCACCAAAACGGGATCAATCTTGGCCCTTTAACCCCATTGCCTCACCAAAATCTTCAAATAAGAATACAAAGGCAATAGGAGTACATGAGATGAACTTGGAATAAGTTACCCTCTCATCGGAGTGCAGTGGAAGTCTTTCATGGTCCAAGTCCACCATTTCCCTTTCAAACCTCCTTTGAGACTAAATCAAGCAAACTCAAGCACAAGGTTAGTCTCAAAGGGTCAAGTTGTAACACAACTCCCCCTAAATATGTGCATCACTTGCGCAAGGACTTGTGAGGTCCGGGGAGTGATTGTACAACTTGAGCACCATAGTAAGCAACAAAATGCATAAGGAACATGATCAAAGGCATAAATACATGTATGCTATAAATCAATCTAAGTTCCGCGAATCTAAGACATTTAGTTCACTATGCAGCCTGCAAAAGGTCTTCTCATCTAAAGGCTTAGTGAAGATATCAACTAGCTGGTTCTCGGTGCTAACATAAAACACTTCGATATCTCCCTTTTGCTGGTGGTCTCTCAAAAAGTGATGTCGGATGTCAATGTGCTTTGTGCGGCTGTGCTCAACAGGATTTTCCGCTATTCGGATAGCACTCTCATTATCACATAGGAGTGGGACTTTGCTCAGATTGTAGCCAAAGTCCCGGAGGGTTTGCCTCATCCAAAGTAGTTGCACGTAACACTGTCCCGCGGCAACATACTCGGCCTCAGCGGTGGATAGGGCAACAGAAGTTTGTTTCTTAGAATTCCATGACACCAGGGACCTTCCTAAGAATTGGCACGTCCCCGATGTACTCTTCCTATCGACCTTACATCCAGCATAGTCGGAATCTGAATATCCAATCAAGTCAAAGTTAGACCCCTTTGGATACCAGATCCCGAAGCAAGGCGTAGCGACTAAATATCTAAGAATTCGCTTCACGGCCACTAAGTGACACTCCCTCGGATCGGATTGAAATCTAGCACACATGCATACGCTAAGCATAATATTCGGTCTACTAGCACATAAATAAAGTAAAGACCCTATCATTGACCGGTATGCTTTTTGATCAACGGACTTACCTCCTTTGTTGAGGTCGGTGTGTCCGTCGGTTCCCATCGGTGTCTTTGCGGGCTTGGCGTCCTTCATCCCAAACCGCTTTAGCAAGTCTTGCGTGTACTTTGTTTGGGAGATGAAGGTGCCATCCTTGAGTTGCTTCACTTGGAACCCAAGGAAGTAGTTCAACTCGCCCATCATCGACATCTCGAATTTCTGCGTCATCACCCTGCTGAACTCTTCACAAGACTTTTGGTTAGTAGAACCAAATATTATGTCATCGACATAAATTTGGCACACAAAAAGATCACCATCGCAAGTCTTAGTAAAAAGAGTTGGATCGGCTTTCCCAACCTTGAAAGCATTAGCAATTAGAAAGTCTCTAAGGCATTCATACCATGCTCTTGGGGCTTGCTTAAGTCCATAGAGCGCCTTAGAGAGCTTACACACGTGGTCGGGGTACCGTTCATCCTCGAAGCCAGGTGGTTGCTCCACGTACACCTCCTCCTTGATTGGCCCGTTGAGGAAAGCGCTCTTCACATCCATTTGGTACAACCTGAAAGAATGGTGAGCGGCATATGCTAGCAAGATACGAATGGACTCTAGCCTAGCCATAGGAGCAAAAGTCTCCTCAAAGTCCAAACCTGTGACTTGGGCATAACCTTTTGCCACAAGTCGAGCTTTGTTCCTCGTCACCATCCCGTGCTCGTCCTGTTTGTTGCGGAACACCCACTTGGTTCCCACAACATTTTGCTTGGGACGTGGCACCAGTGTCCAAACTTCATTCCTCTTGAAATTGTTGAGCTCTTCCTGCATGGCCAACACCCAGTCCGGATCTAGCAAGGCCTCTTCTACCCTGAAAGGCTCAATAGAAGAGACAAAAGAGTAATGCTCACAAAAATTCACCAATCTAGAACGAGTAGTTACTCCCTTGCTAATATCCCCCAATATTTGGTCGACGGGATGATCCCTTTGAATCGTCGCTCGAACTTGGGTTGGAGGTGCCAGTTGTGCTTCTTCCTCCATCACATGATCATCTTGTGCTCCCCCTTGATCATGCGCCTCCACTTGAGGTACCTGTTCGTCATCTTGGGTTGGGGGATGCACCATTGTTGAGGAAGAAGGTTGATCTTGCTCCAATTGTTCCTGTGGTCGCACATCGCCAATCGCCATGGTGCGCATTGCGGCCGTTGGAACGTCTTATTCATCTACATCATCAAGATCAACAACTTACTCTCTTGGAGAGCCATTAGTCTCATCAAATACAACGTCGCTAGAGACTTCAACCAAACCCGATGATTTGTTGAAGACCCTATACGCCTTTGTATTTGAGTCATAACCTAATAAAAACCCTTCTACAGCTTTGGGAGCAAATTTTGAAGTTCTACCTTTCTTCACAAGAATATAACACTTGCTCCCAAATACACGAAAATAAGACACATTGGGTTTGTTACCGGTTAGCAGCACATATGAAGTCTTCTTGAGGAGGCGGTGAAGGTAGACCCGGTTGATGGCGTGGCAAGCCGTGTTCACGACTTCCGACCAAAAACGCTCGGGGGTCTTGAACTCTCCAAGCATAGTCCTCGCCATATCGATGAGCGTCCTATTCTTCCTCTCTACTACACCATTTTGCTGTGGTGTGTAGGGAGCGGTGAACTCGTGCTTGATCCCTTCCTCCTCAAGGAACTCCTCCACTTGAAGGTTCTTGAACTCAGACCCGTTGTCGCTCCTTATCTTCTTCACCTTGAGCTCAAACTCATTTTGTGCTCTCCTGAGGAAGCGCTTGAGGGTCCCTTGGGTTTTAGTTTTATCCTGCAAAAAGAATACCCAAGTGAAGCGGGAAAAATCATCAACTATAACAAGACC
Organism: Zea luxurians; assembly: GCA_029449295.1. NCBI lineage: Eukaryota > Viridiplantae > Streptophyta > Magnoliopsida > Poales > Poaceae > Zea > Zea luxurians. The sequence continues at coordinate 173,105,484 of JAOPSE010000002.1, forward strand.
ATACTTACTTCCTCCTATACTTAGATAGGCGACGGGTCCGAAGAGGTCCATATGAAGCATCTCCAAGGGTCTTGATGTGGTCATCACATTTTTGGTGTGATGAGAGCCTCCCACCTGTTTGCCTGCTTGACAAGCTGCACAAGGTCTATCTTTTTCGTAATGCACATTAGTTAAACCTATCACGTGTTCTCCCTTTAGAAGCTTGTGGAGGTTCTTCATCCCCACATGTGCTAAGCGGCGATGCCACAGCCAGCCCATGCAAGTCTTAGCAATTAAGCATGCATCTAGACCGGCCTCTTCTTTTGCAAAATCAACCAAATAAAGTTTGCCGTCTAGTACACCCTTAAAAGCTAGTGAACCATCACACCTTCTAAAGACAGACACATCTACATTTGTGAATAGACAATTATATCCCATATTGCATAATTGACTAACAGATAACAAATTATATCCAAGAGACTCAACTAAAAACACATTAATATAGAGTGCTCGGATGAAATAGCAATTTTACCTAACCCTTTTACCTTGCCTTGGTTCCTGTTGGGGACTTGTTCTCAAATGCTAAGAGTTAAGAACAAGGCAACATAAAAAATGTTAAACGTTAAAGTCCTTCGTCCTTCGGAACATTATTCCCCTTCGGGAAATAATGAGTTCTGGACGAAGGTCATAAGAGACATACCTTCGTAAACGTAACTAGTAATGACGAAGGACTTATATAAAGCATGAAATATGACATAAACATTATCATAAAATCATTTCTATTAGTCATGGAAAGATAGAAATGATTTTAAATTACAAATGTACCTTCGGTCTTGAGAGAAGGTAAAAGTACAAGCGTGACGCACAAGCGAATGCCAAGTCAGCGTGAACAGTACGGGAGTACTGTTCACCTATTTATAGACGCGGGACGCAGCCCACGTAAAATTACATCCATGTCCATTACATTTCACAATGACTTATGGAAATCTGTTAAGGTCCACGTAGTCTTTTCATCTTTAAGTCGGTTCCCCCCTCTGCTATCGCGACGAAGCTTCCCTGCGCACAGCTTCGGCTGTGCACCACCCTTCGCAGAGCTTGGTAATCAGCTCGTCCTTCGTCTGGTTCAGGCTTCGTCCTGACCGTGCTTCATGTTCATGATTCTGAGTTCGAAGGTACCTGTTCACATAATCCACTTGGAAAACATTGTCAAACTATGTTTTTGAGGACCTTCGGAGGACGAAGGCCCCCAACAGTAGCCCCTCGCAATATTAATTTGTCAATGATAAATTCAGATTGCGAAATGGACGAAGGCCCTGAGCCGAAGGTCTGAAAAAACACCTTCCCTTTGCTAGAATAGCAACACTCACTGACAAGCGGGGTCTTTTAATTTTCGCCGTCCCGAGGATATAAATAAGATCATACCGCAAGCTTATTTGGTACGCACACTTGCCATCTGCTTCGGCCCACTAAATTTTTAGCTCGTGTGCACTAAGATTTGCTGATCTTTTTGATTTTGAAGCTTCGGACTTGGAAACAGTTTTTTAGCTCTTCCGAAGATGTCTGAAGGTAAAAAGGTCGCTGCTGAGACGAAGCTGAGTCTTGACGAAGAGAAGAACTTGGGGTTCATTATGGCGATGGCAGAGACCAATACAGAGAAAATCACCAAGGAAATTCTTGAAGGTCTGTCCGAAGATACTGATGACAGCGACAGTTTTGATGTAGAAAGTGGTGGGGAAGAGGCCGAAGATCGGCCGTGGCGACCAAGCCACACAGTTTTTGGGAAAACCACTATCAAGCAGAGTCATATTGATAATATGAGGGGGCGGTATTTTCGAGATATATCTATTGTGAGAGCTGATGCTGGGGAAAAAACTTCTCCCACCCCCGAAGAAGATGAAGTCGTTATCTTCCGAAGCTTTCTCAAGGCAGGGCTTCGATTCCCTCTGAGCAACTTTGTTGTTGAGGTACTAAAGACATTTCAAGTCTACCTGCATCAAATTACTCCCGAAGCCATCATAAGAATGGGGGTGTTTGTCTGGGCTGCGAGAAGCCAAGGTTTGGAACCTAACGCTAAAAGCTTCTGCAACATTCATGAGTTATTATACGAGACGAAGCCCTGGGGAAAAGAGCAATATCACAACAACTTTGGGTGTTACAGCTTCGGCGCCCGCTCTGGGTCAAGCTGCCCTGTGCCGACCTTTCGGAAAAGGTGGCCCGGAGCCTGGATGACTGAATGGTTCTATGTAAAGAATGACTTAACAGCGCAAGAAAATGTCAAGAGTATCATTATGCGCCCCATTTGGCAACGCTTCGGACTTCGAAGGCCGAAGGTTGAAATGGATGAAGCGGCCGAAGAATGCCAAAGGGCCTTCGGTGTAGTCTGCTCTTTTATTGGGACAAGGGACTTGGTCCAAGAGCACATTGCCTTCAGGGTATGGCCACTTGCAGAAAAGTGGGAAATGCCGAAAGAAACCATCAAAGAGTCCGACGAAGGCGGACTAGTCAGATTAAAATACACATTCAAATATGGGGACAAATTTGTTGAACCTGATGACGATTGGTTGAAAAGCATTGAAATATTAAGTGACGAACTTCTTGGGGCGTATTCGAAGGCCGAGAACACTGCACTATCAGCGGCCTTCGGAGGCCGAAAGAAGAAAAGACTCAACCGTGTTTTTGACGCAGTCGGGTTTATCTACCCTGATTATCACTATCCGGTGTTGGGTCGCAAAAGGAAAAATACTTCTCCTGCGACAAAAGCTACCACGAGCGCTACCAGCGGGCCAGCGCCTGAAAGGAAAAAGATGAAAGTGCTCACTCACCCAGTGCGTTTTATTGAGCCGGCCACAGTGCCAGAATTTATTGGTGAAGTTTCTTTGGCCTCTGAAGCTACCGAACCAGCTTCAGTGCCGAAGATGGAAGAAAAGACTGAAGCGCCTTCAGCGGAAAAATCAGAGAAACCGAAGGTTGAAGAACCAAAAATGTCTGAAATCTTAAGTCCTTCGATAAATGTCGAAGCAATAAAAAATCAAAAGGGCCCATCGGCGACCCCAAAAAGGAAAAGAATGGTAAACGTACTAGATGTCTTGGAGACAATTAAGTCTTCAAGCACAACTCCAAAAAAGAGTGTTGAAGTTGCTGAAGCTTCTACTGAAACTTCGACGCAACAAGCTGAAGCTGAAGCTGGGCCTTCAGAGCCCTACAAGGAGCAACCTTTGGAAGCCGAAGCAATAAAAATATCAGAACCAGTTTTTGAAGAAATTGATACTGCCATCCCCGAAGCTCCTGCCAGCATATGCGATTACATTATACGACACGCTTCGGGGAAGAAACTATCTGAAGAAGAAACTTATGAAGCCAACCATTATGCGAAAGAGCTAAAATATCCGAAGGGGGCAGTAATATTCAATGGGACAAATGAAGATGACTTCCTATACTGCCTACCTGATAATAAAGAACTATCTGTCTGCCGAGAGATGGCCAGGAGTATAGGCTTCCCGAAGCTCGAAGCTGGATTAAGCGCCATGACTAAAGAGGATCTCGCAGACAGTCTTGCATATAATAGCCTAAAGGTATGGGAATTAAGCGTTTGAAAAAACTTTTTTAATACGTAATTCATTCCTTTATTCTTATATGGATTCTTTTTCGTATAGGGCTTAATTCTAAGCAACGCATTAAGAGCCCAAAAAAGCGCCGAAGATGAAAGCTATGAGATTGCGTTCAACAATTTGCGCTCCGAAGTTATCAAATTGAGAAACGAAGCTCTGGAAAAGGATAAAATTCTGTTTACGCTGGTAGATAAAGTAAAGAAGGACGAAGCTGCTTCAAAAACCCAGGCCGAAGCCCAAAAGCGCGAGATTAAAGATCTTCAGAAACAGCTGGCTAGAGCTAAAGAGGAGCGCGTGCTTGAGGAAACAAAACGAGAACTTAGTGATCATATGGTCAATAAATTGGAATTAAGAGTTAAGGAACTTCGCGCATCTCAGAGGAAATGCTATGTCAAATCTGTAGAATGCGTCAAGAAGATAAAATCCAGCTTCGCCAGCGTTGGCGCCTTTTCTAGCGAAGAAGATTTTCCAAGAGGCAATCCCGAAGGTCCACTGGACTGGATCAGTCACGAAGCAGAAGCCTTCGAGGAAATCCTGAGCAGCCGCGGTGACATCTGCGCTTTTTCAGGTGCCAGAGGAGTTGCTGCTGTTCTAGAGAAAAAAGGTTGTGAACATATAAAATCTTTAGCTCAGTCCGAAGCTACTCTGTCCTCTGAAGACATTAAAGATCCGTCAACCGAAGCAAGCATGGTTGGCGGTAAATTCTTCACTGATATCTGGGACAATGGCGGCCGAGAAATGGCGCAAGAAATAATTCAAAGAAGTGAAAAAGGCATCCATGATGCAAGGAAAGTGGCAGAGGCTGCCGAAAGAAGTACAGAGCCCGAAAAGAAATTAGGTATTAATTAGTCGTTCTTATTGTGTTGTAACTTTTATTTCAAACTTTGTTCGCGATTTGCAATAGTAATGTAGAAATGTTCTCTTCCCTCAGAACCTGCTGGATCGCTCGCTGACCCTCATGCAAAAGGGGATGACGAGATTAAGCAAATGGCCGAAGCTATCATGGATAAAGTTGTTGATCAACTTCTAAATGAGGCCGCCGAAGCAGTATTAAGAGAAGACTAGATGCTATTTAGGAAGAACATTTAAAGTGTGATCTATGTAACATTTTGTACATTTGAATGTAATATACAAGTCTCTTTTCATTATTCAATTCTTTACGATGCATGAAACTCTACATACATACCATTTTTGAGCCTTCGGCGAAAAAACACCTTCCCTTCTTTTCATGCTTCGTGAAGAAGACATTCTCCGTTAAAATTATTCTGATGAATCACGTCCATGCTTCGTGAAAACATTCTCCGAAGCTATACAATTTCAATATTGCTCTGATGAAGCTCGTGCATGCTTCGTAAAAATATTCTCCGAAGCTGTATTCCGAAGATTGTCATTGCATTCCTTTGTGACTTTACACAATTTTCACTTTCTCAAGGCGTCCTTTCGAAGGTTGATACTGTGTTCCCTTCTTTTGCCAAATGCAACATGATGTATGATGCTTATGCTATGCAAAATGATGTGATGATGTTATGTTATGCAAATGACATTTGTTCCGAAGATACACATAAAATATATTCGTAAGCTCTGCATTCCCTTAGGAACGTCTTTGGAGCTTCTTCGTCTTTTACTTAGACGGTATAAGCTCTGCATTCCCTTAGGAACGTCTTTGGAGCTTCTTCGCCTTTTACTTAGGCGGTATCAGCGTTGACTTTTCGCTGTAGGCTCTGCATTCCTTTAGGAACGACTTTTGAGCAGAAAAATTACACTGCGCTCCCTTTGGAACGGCTTTTTGTGACTTCATGAACTTACTCTGCGTTCCTTAGAACGACTTTCTGTTACTCCGAAGGATTTTTAATTCGAAGGTCCTCCTTGTTAACGGAAAAAGTTTTAAGCTTCAGCAACTTAAGCTTGTGGAGCAAATAGATTTTCCTCGTGGGAAACAACGAAATTATTACATGGAAACTATCAATGTTTTTTGCTTCACAGAAAATAGAACTGAATAGAAAAGACTGCTATCAAAGGTAGGATATGTGTCAATAAATGTGCTTCGACTCTGGCACAGTGCTGTTGACTGTGCGAGCTTCGGATTGTTCCCTGAAGTCCCTTTGATGTGGAGCGTATTGACTCCCTTCTGGCTGTTGACCCTGTTGCAATGGAGGTGGAGGCGGAGGCTGTTGCCAGGAAGCTTGAGGTTGACTTGCCGAAGCTACAGAAGCTGCAGGGTGGTTGTCTATGTATTGTGGGATATAAGGCGGATGATACGAAGCAGTATGCATGACCTGCTTCGGCTGAGCTTGTTGAGATGCAGCTTCGGCTATTTCCTTTTGCTTCTGGATTGTAATATGGCACGTCCTAGTGGTATGGCCCTTGCTTTCTCCACAGAACAAGCAAAACAGTTTCCTTGGTTGATCTCCGAATCTTCCGCCGTAGCCCCTGGCGCCTCTGCCTCTTGGAGCTGGTGACCGGAAGGAAGTTTGTTGTTGCCCCGAAGCCTGTGAGGAGAACTGCGGTCTGTTCTGCTGACTCCCCTTATCATCATTCTGAGTGTTGTGGATGGACCGGACATGCCTCGGGTAGTATCTTCCTCCGAAGCCCCTGGTCATTTCAGAAAATCTGAAGGCCTCCTCCCTTCTTTGGCGAAAGTCATTGTCAGCACGAATGTACTCATCCATCTTTTGGAGCAGTTTCTCCAAGGTCTGAGGAGGCTTTCGAGCAAAGTATTGAGCTGCAGGTCCAGGACGAAGCCCCTTGATCATGGCTTCGATAACAATTTCATTGGGCACCGTTGGTGCCTGCGCCCTCAAACGTAAGAACCTTCGGACATACGCCTGAAGGTATTCTTCATGATCCTGAATACACTGGAACAGGGCTTGAGCTGTGACCGGCTTCGTCTGAAATCCTTGAAAGCTGGTCAGTAACATATCCTTCAGCTTCTGCCATGAAGTGATCGTTCCTGGCCAAAGGGAGGAATACCAGGTCTGAGCAACATTCCTGACGGCCATAACGAAAGACTTCGCCATGACTGCAGCATTGCCCCCGTACGAAGACACTGTTGCTTCGTAGCTCATCAAGAATTGCTTCGGGTCGGAGTGGCCGTCAAACATGGGAAGCTGGGGTGGCTTATAGGATGGAGGCCAAGGTGTAGCCTGCAGCTCAGCGGACAGAGGAGAAGCATCATCAAAAACAAAATTTCCCTGATGGAAATTGTCATACCAGTCATCTTCGTTGACGAAGCCCTCCTGATGAAGGTCTTTCTGATGAGGCCTTCTGTTCTGCTCATCGTGAGTAAGATGGCGAACTTCCTCAGAGGCTTCGTCTATCTGCCTTTGCAACTCAGCTAGGCGGGCCATCTTCTCCTTCTTCCTCTGCACCTGTTGATGTAGCATCTCCATATCCCTGATTTCTTGGTCTAGCTCTTCTTCCTGAAGCGTCGGGCTGACGGCCTTTCTCTTCTGGCTTCGGGCCTCCCGAAGAGAGACGGTCTCCTGGTTGTGGTCCAGGGGTTGTAGTGCTGCAGCCCCAGCCGCTGAAGCTTTCTTCGGCGCCATAGCGAAGGTCTATAGCTTCCGAAGGTGTTCACAAAACTCGAAGTGGAAGTGAGTTCACCGGAGGTGGGCGCCAATGTTGGGGACTTGTTCTCAAATGCTAAGAGTTAAGAACAAGGCAACATAAAAAATGTTAAACGTTAAAGTCCTTCGTCCTTCGGAACATTATTCCCCTTCGGGAAATAATGAGTTCTGGACGAAGGTCATAAGAGACATACCTTCGTAAACGTAACTAGTAATGACGAAGGACTTATATAAAGCATGAAATATGACATAAACATTATCATAAAATCATTTCTATTAGTCATGGAAAGATAGAAATGATTTTAAATTACAAATGTACCTTCGGTCTTGAGAGAAGGTAAAAGTACAAGCGTGACGCACAAGCGAATGCCAAGTCAGCGTGAACAGTACGGGAGTACTGTTCACCTATTTATAGACGCGGGACGCAGCCCACGTAAAATTACATCCATGTCCATTACATTTCACAATGACTTATGGAAATCTGTTAAGGTCCACGTAGTCTTTTCATCTTTAAGTCGGTTCCCCCCTCTGCTATCGCGACGAAGCTTCCCTGCGCACAGCTTCGGCTGTGCACCACCCTTCGCAGAGCTTGGTAATCAGCTCGTCCTTCGTCTGGTTCAGGCTTCGTCCTGACCGTGCTTCATGTTCATGATTCTGAGTTCGAAGGTACCTGTTCACATAATCCACTTGGAAAACATTGTCAAACTATGTTTTTGAGGACCTTCGGAGGACGAAGGCCCCCAACAGTTCCCATCACCGAATATTATTGAATCTTGGGAATCCTTGTTTTTGACGTAGGAGGTGTACATCTTCTTCTCCCCCGTCATATGGTTTGTGCATCCGCTGTCGATAATCCAGCTTGAATCCCCGGATGCATAAACCTGCAAGGCAAATTTAGGCTTGGGTCTTAGGTACCCAACTCTTGTTGGGTCCTACAAGGTTAGTCACAATTGTCTTAGGGACCCAAATGCAAGTTTTATCTCCCTTGCATCTTGCCCCTAACTTCCTAGCAATCACCTTCTTATTCTTTCTACAAATGGCAAATGAAGCATTGCAAGCATGATATATTGTAGAAGGTTCATTAACTTTCCTAGGAACATTAACAACATTTCTCCTAGGCATATGATGAACAACATTCCTCCTAGACATATCTCTACCATGCATATAGGAAGAACTAGAAGCAAACATGGCATGAGAATCAAAAGCATCATAAGCATTAAAACTCCTGTAAGCATTTCTAGACTGTCTCCTATCATGGTACATAAAAGCATGGTTCTTTTTAGTACTACTAGCCATAGGGGCCTTCCCTTTCTCCTTGGCGGAGATGGGAGCCTTATGGCTTGTCAAGTTCTTGGCTTCCCTCTTGAAGCCAAGTCCATCCTTAATTGAGGGGTGTCTACCAATCGTGTAGGCATCCCTTGCAAATTTTAACTTATCAAATTCATTCTTGCTAGTCTTAAGTTGGGCATTAAGACTAGCCAATTCATCATTAAGATTGGAAATTGAACTTAGGTGTTCACTACAAGCATCAATGTCAAAATCTTTACACCTATTGCAAATCATAACATGTTCTACACAAGAGTTAGATTTACTTGCTACTTCTAGTTTAGCATTTAAATTATCATTAACACCTTTTAAAGTAGAAATGGTTTCATGACAAGTAGACAGTTCACAAGAAAGCATTTCATTCCTTTTAACTTCTAGAGCAAGTGAATTTTGTGCACTAACAAATTTATCATGCTCTTCATATAAAAGGTCCTCTTGTTTCTCTAAAAGTCTATCCTTTTCATTTAAGGCATCAATCAATTCATTAATCTTATCCGTTTTAGTTCTATCCAATCCCTTGAACAAACTAGAGTAATCTATTTCTTCATCACTAGACTCATCATCACTAGAAGAATCATAAGTAGTACTGTCTCGAGTACATACCTTCTTCTCCTTCGCCATGAGGCATGTGTGACGCTCGTTGGGGAAGAGGGATGACTTGTTGAAGGCGGTGGCGGCAAGTCCTTCATTGTCGGAGTCGAAAGAGGAGCAATCCGAATCCCACTCCTTTCCGATATGTGCCTCGCCCTTGGCCTTCTTGTAATTCTTCTTCTTCTCCCTTTTATTCCCTTTTTCCTGGTCACTTTCATTATCGGGACAGTTAGCAATAAAATGACCAATCTTACCACATTTGAAGCATGAGCGCTTCTTCTTTGTCTTGGTCTTGCTTGGCTGTCCCTTGCGACCCTTTAGCGCCATCTTGAAGCGCTTGATGATGAGGGCCATCTCTTCATCATTGAGCCCGGCCGCCTCAACTTGCGCCACCTTGCTAGGTAGCGCCTCCTTGCTCCTCGTTGCCTTGAGAGCAATGGGTTAAGGCTCATGGATTGGACCGTTCAATGCGTCGTCCATGTATCTTGCCTCCTTGATCATCATTCGCCCGCTCACGAACTTCCCAAGGACTTCTTCGGGCGACATCTTGGTGTACCTAGGATTTTCATGAATATTGTTCACCAAATGTGGATCAAGTACAGTAAAGGACCTTAGCATCAGGCGAACGACGTCGTGGTCCGTCCATCGCGTGCTTCCATAGCTCCTTATTCTGTGTAACACCTACTTTGTAAGTGTTAGGAATAATATCAATAGAGAAACATTTCCTCCTTACGTGAAGATTGATCTTTATGCATCATCCTATGTGAACACCATGTCCAAGAGCAATTAATAAAAGATATGCTACTAAATTGTTGCATCATGCTGGATATTTTATTTTGTGTGCATTTTGTGACAAGAAAAATATTAAAGACCAAAAAGGGAATTTAAAACCTAAAAGAAATTCTTGAAAATAGAGAAGAGAAGGGAATATTATTCAATACAAATAAAATTATCATTAAAATCACTTCATCACAGTTGATATGATCAAAATAAATAATTAGCCAGTATATAAAGTGCCACAAAGTTTGAATTTGGATTGAAGTTTGAATTTGAAAAAGAAATGAAACAGAAAAATAAAAAGAAAAGGTGAAATCCTACTGTTGGGCCCAAAAACCGCTCATTCGGCCCAATCCTCCTTTTGACCCGCGCGGCCCAACTAGACATCCCGAGCGCGCCGACCGGTGGGCCCGGCACGTCGGCCTCTCGTCCACACGCCGCGCGGTCGTCTGCTGCTCGAGTCACTGGTTCTGCGGGCCCCGCGCACCAGACCCGTCGCGTCCGCGTCTCGCTGATGGGTGGCCCCGGCTCGTCAGGAGCTCCCTCTCCGTTGTAACAGCCACGCGAAATCGTCGCCCGCCCGTGGAGCTCGTGCGCGGCGACAAACCCGCCGTGACGACCGGGCCACATCGCGTCCATATAAGGGAGGCTCGACGGGATTCGCTTACTCCTCCTCAGTTTCCCATCCTCTCTCCACCGAATAATCGAACCAATCACCGCACCGCCGTGGAGCTCTCGGTCGCCGTAGAGTCAAACGTGGGCGCCGCCGCGGAACCCCGCCTGTGTTGCCATTCGGGCCTCGGATCGGGACCTGGGAGCTTCGCCTGGTCGTGCCGCTTGCGCGCAACCACCTCGGGAGGGCGGAAGACGTCCGACCATCCCTTAATTGCTCACCGGAATCTCCTCCTCCACCGTGGAACACCGTCTGCCGTGGCCAGGAAGCTTCGCGCCGTGCCTGCCGGTACTACTCCCTCCCCTTGTTTCGCCATTCACCTGACATCGTGTAGAGGGGTTTTAATTGAACTTTGGAGAATCGGGGTCGAGGTTTCGGTGCACTCCGGCATGGCGCCGCCGCGGGGGAGACTTTCCCCGGTGACGGAGTTGGGCGGGGCGCGGCCGTGTAGTGTGTGCCGTTGGATTCATGCCCAACGGTTGAGATTAGAGCGCGAGATAACGATTCGGTGGATTGGATCCGGACCGTCCATCTAGATCGGACGAACCTGAGTGATCCCACGCATTTTAAAATCTGGGCCGTTGATCGTGGATCCTGCGGCCCAGGATGTGTACCGGTTCGCGGTGGCGTGGATCTAATCCGAGCCATCCACGTTTGATCGAACGGTCCAGATTAGAAGATACCCCTTCGGCCTGGGTATTTTTCTAAAGAGCCCTCGGGTTTTAATGAAATCAACCCGCCGTCCGCAGATCCTGTGCTCTGTGTCTCTGGAGTTTTAGTAGATTAGCCCCTGGGTTTCTCTAGAATTGAGGCCCAGTCCAGCACAGTTTTAAATTGATTAAATGATTAGGAAATGGGATTTTTAATACAAAAATAAATTCTAGAACTTGAATAAATCATATAAAATCCATTTTTAGTCCAAATTCATCCATACCAGTTCCTAAAATTTTGTAATTTTATTCTCTAGCACTTAGTGTCTCTGTTTTGGCATAAAAACAGTAGGAAATTTATTTATCACTTAATCCTATTTAAAGCACATAAAATCTTTAAAAATGCATAACTTAAAATCTATAATTCAGAAAATTATGATTTCTGTTCCTAGGATTTTATTTTAATATGTAGAATATCTCTGTGTAGTTTGGTGTAATGTTAATTTCTCTATATGCACTGTGCTTGTTTGTATTGTGGCGAGTAGAAGAGCCCGTTGCCGAGGATCCTGGTGAGCAACAAGTTGAAGTAGCTGAGCAGGAGCTCATTGAAGGCAAGTTGTGCCCTTGACCACATTTTACCCAATAATGTTCTTTAATATCACTTATCCATGCATAGGTTAATTTTGATGGGACCCAATAGGTCACCCTAGATTGTTTATTTCATTACCTTGTTTACCCCTGAATCACTTGGGTAGTTTGCTATTGCTTTATATGGTTTTGGGATAATCATTTATTACTTCTATGTTTCAAATTCTTGTTGTTATTCTGTTTATGTTCATGTTGATATCATTAATGTTAATTGGAACATAGAGCTTAACTTGAGAACCACGTGCCACCACAAGGGAGGAATGGGACCCCTTGGCTGACTAATTAGGAAAGCTAGTGGAAGACTACCTTACCCGAAAGGGGCAAGGGCAGTAGGGGAGAGGTCAGTGCGGGGAGGTCCCTGGTTGATTTTGCTGCGATGGCGGTCAGCCAGGAACCCTGTACTGGATCTTCCTATAAACTGTAGCGGGTTTTCGGAAGCTAGTGGAACTTTGTAAAGGCCTCGTAGTGTTGCCCTGCCGTGCTTCCTAGGTAGAGGTATATGGGATTCATGACCCCTTGGCAGATGGGTAACATGACTTGTGGGTAAAGGGTACAACCTCTGCAGAGTGTAAAACTGGTATACTAGCCGAGCTCACGGTCACGAGCAGCTCAGGACTCTCTGATGTTTAAATTATGGAACTTAAATTCAATTTTGTCATATGCATTGCATGGGTTTATTATTAATTTTGTTCTATTACTTTACTTATGGATTGGTATTTATTTACACTTAGTAATTGCTAATAAAATTTTGACCAACTACTTAAAAGCAATGCTCAGCTTTAACCCCTATCATTGATTAGCCTTACACATCACATGAACTCACACCTTTGTGAGTTTATGTCCACTGGTTCCCCACAACTTGTTGAGCTATGATCATGTGTGAGCTCACCCTTGCTGTCTCACACCCCCCCACAGGAGATGATCAGGTGGTTCAGGAGGAGCCGCCTAACACTGAGGAGTTCGATCTGATCTAGGTGGTGTTTCTCAGTCGACATTGGCGCCAACGATCCTTAGTTTGTTTTATCTTTATTACTTTATTTTGTAATAAGTCTTCCGCTATGTAATAAATACTCTGATGTTAATGACATTTATCTCTATACACTCTGTTATTATATATGTTGTCTTCTTGGCGCATGTATGAGATGCACCCGGCTTTGTTCTTTAAAACCGGGTGTTACAGAAGTGGTATCAGAGGAAATGTTGACTGTAGGACGAAACCTAGATAGACTGGACAAACCCTTACCTACTTATCTCATTCTGATTCATTCTACACTCACCTTACTCTGATTCTTTCTACACTTATCTTGATCCTGTCTCACCTTCTACTGTTCTACTCTGATCATTCTTACCTTTTCTACTCTGAGACAAGATGGATTTCAAACCTTGGAATCCCTACCCCTATGACATTTTTAAGAGATAGGAGGCCTAAGACCAAATCAAAACTATTTTCTCTATTAAAAATATTGGTTGATTGTTCTGATGCTCAATGCCTGATTTGCTTCTTTGATTGATTGAGATATTATATATGGACATTTTAGCATGTACCACTATAAGGTACTGTATTAGCTAGGATAGGTGAAATATTAATCTGCTTAGCTAATAAATCCCCCAAAGTAACCTGAGTTGTAAATACCTGCCTTGTCTACTATTTTCTTACCATATGTATCTAACTCAGATGGTCAATACCAGGTGGGGTGGTGGAATTGACTTGCCTCCTAACCAACACACTCGAAGACAACCTCAGCCACAACCTGCTGGGATGAATCCTCCCAATCCTCCACCAGGCGGAGTTGACCCACTGGTTGCTGCTCAGATGGCGGTGATGCAGCAAATGGCGGACACCATGGCTGATATGCGTGCCCAGATGCAACAAGAACGCCAGGAGATGCGTCAGGAAAGAGAAGATATACGACAGGAGTTGCGCCAGGAGCGAGATGAGATACGCCAGGAAAGGAGGGCACAACAACAGCAGCTGCAACAGCAAATGCAACAACAACAGCAACAAGTGCCACTGCCTCCACCACCACCACCAGTTCCACCTCGTGATAAGCACCGGGAGTTTATGAGTCACAAGCCACCAACCTTCGCCAGCTCGCCAGATCCACTTGATGCAGATGATTGGCTGAAAGCAATTGAGAAGATGCTGAATATTGCACAATGCACTGACCGGGAGAAGGTTTTATATGCTTCTGGACGTCTGATTGGTCCTGCTGCTGACTGGTGGGATTCTTATACTGCTGCCCACGATGCTGCTGATGCTATTACTTGGGCGGAGTTTAGCACACAGTTCAGGAACTACCATATTCCAGCTGGGATGATAAAGATTAAGAAGAAGGAATTTCTGTCGCTGAAGCAAGGGAGTATGTCAGTCAGCGAGTACCGCGACAAGTTTATTCAGTTATCCAGATATGCCCCTGAAGAAGTTGCTGAGGACGAGAGGAAGCAGGAGCATTTCATTGAAGGACTTAATGGACCATTGCAGTATGCTCTTGTGGCACACACATTTCCATCATTTCAGAGACTGTTGGATAAGGCACTGGCTATTGAACACAAGCGTGTTCAACTGGGAGATTTGAAGAGGAAGGCCATATCTCAAGGACAAGGAAGCAGCAGTGTTCGTCCTCGCTACAGTTCACCACAGGGTACACCGACTCGACCAGGAGGACCATGCCCAGTTCCGCAATCACCACTGAGGACTCCGCCCCCTCGACAGGCTACCCCTACTGGCACCCCGACGAAGTTTTCAGGACAGAGTCCGGGCACTCAATGTTACAAGTGTGGGAAGATTGGTCATTATGCAAATGTCTGCCCACAGAGGATTGCTACTACTCCAGTTCAGAACCGGCAGCAAACTCCAGGAACCGGCAAGGGATATTCTATTGCCAAGGTTAATCAAGTCAGCGTTGATGCTACTCCGGATGGAGGGGACCTCGTAATTGGTATGTTTTATGTTAATGCAATTCCTGCAACCATATTATTTGATTCTGGTGCTACACATTCATTCATGTCTGCTAGATATGCCAACACAAATGAAATACCACTGCTAAATATGAGAAAACCCCTGATAGTAATTACACCTAAAGGGCCTGTTGAGGCGAATCAAATGACACGTAGATTGACATTAACCATTATGGGTAGAGATTTTGGAGCTACTGCTATAATATTGGAGTCAAGCAGTATAGATTTGATCCTTGGTATGTCATGGCTAAGAAAGGCAAAGGCCGTTATAGCATGTGGTAGAGGTACCGTAGAACTCACTACTACTAAAGGAGAAAGGTTTCAAGTTAACATTGCAGTAACCTCCTCATCCATGCGTGCAATGTTCTTTATGCCTGAGGAGTTTGTTGGTGACAATATCCGGGTGGTTAGGGATTTTCCGGATGTCTTTCCAGAGGAGTTACCAGGAATGCCACCTGAAAGAGAAGTTGAGTTTGTTATTGATCTCTTACCTGGAACCGCCCCTATTTCTAAACGGCCATATAGAATGTCCGTAGAAGAGTTGAAGGAACTTAAGAAGCAGTTAACTGAGTTACAAGAGGCTGGGTACATTCGTCCGAGTTCCTCACCTTGGGGAGCACCGGTCTTGTTTGTACAGAAGAAGGATGGATCGCAGCGGATGTGTGTGGATTATAGATCTCTTAATGATGTTACAGTGAAGAACAAGTATCCGTTGCCCCGTATTGAGGATTTATTTGATCAAATGAGAGGTGCTAGAGTATTCTCGAAGATTGATCTCCGATCCGGTTATCATCAGATGAGGATTAGACCATCGGATATTCCCAAGACAGCTTTCTCGACTAGATATGGATTGTATGAGTTTACTGTTATGTCGTTTGGATTAACCAATGCACCAGCTTATTTTATGAACTTAATGAACAAGGTGTTTATGGAGTATTTGGACAGATTCGTCGTGGTATTCATCGACGATATTCTTATTTATTCTCAGAGTGATAGTGATCACGAGGAACATCTGAGGTTGGTGCTACAAAAGCTACGAGATAATCAACTCTATGCCAAGTTCAGCAAGTGCGAGTTTTGGATTGGCGAGGTGCCATTTCTTGGTCATATTATTTCTAATGGAGGAATAGCAGTGGATCCTGCTAAGGTTAAGGAGATAATGGAGTGGAGAGTACCCACTACAGTTACTGAGATTCGAAGTTTCTTGGGATTAGCAGGGTACTATCGGAGATTTATTGAAGGATTCTCTAAGATTGCCAAACCTATGACTTCGCTTTTGGAGAAAGGAAAAGAATTTAAGTGGGACGAGAAGTGTCAAGACAGCTTTGATCTATTGAAGAAGAGGTTGATGTCGCCACCAGTATTGGTTATGCCAGACCTACAGAAAGGATTTGATATCTATTGTGATGCATGTGGCCAAGGCTTAGGATGTGTGCTCATGCAAGAAGGACATGTGATCGCTTATGCTTCTCGTCAGTTGCGGAAACATGAAGTGAACTACCCCACTCATGACTTGGAATTGGCTGCTGTTGTGCATGCGCTTAAGATTTGGAGACATTATATCATGGGAACCAAGTGCCAAGTATATACGGATCATAAGAGTTTGAAGTATATATTCACTCAGAAGGATCTCAACCTTAGGCAACGCCGTTGGTTGGAGCTTATTAAAGATTATGATTTGGAGATTCACTATCACCCGGGCAAGGCAAACTTGGTTGCAGATGCCTTGAGTCGCAAGGAGCATGTTCATTCAGCTGTTGTTGCCCAGCTACCCGATGAGATTGTTGAGGATTTCAGGAGACTTAACCTGGGGATAGTTGCTCATACTGAGGGAGTTACTATTGATGTGGAACCTACTTTAGAGCAAGAGATCCGCAAGGGACAAATTGGTGATGATAAGATAAAAGAGATTAAGGATCTGATTACTGAAGGTCGAGTTCCGGAATTCACGGAAGATGAGCAAGGCACCGTATGGTTCAAGGACAGGATGTGTGTCCCTGATATTAAAAGCCTTCGGGAGACTATTTTAAAAGAGGCCCATGATTCGGATTATTCTATTCATCCTGGTAGTACCAAGATGTATCAGGATTTGAAGCGGAAATATTGGTGGTATGGATTAAAAAGAGATGTGGCTGCACATGTGGCTATGTGCGATGTATGTCAAAGAGTTAAGGCTGAACACCAGAGGCCAGCTGGACTACTGCATCCACTGAAGATACTCGAGTGGAAGTGGGAAGAGATTGGTATGGATTTCATTACTGGATTGCCTCGCACCCAGAAAGGATATGATGCTATATGGGTGATTGTGGATAGATTGACTAAAGTGTCTCACTTTATTCCTGTCAAGACTACTTATAAAGGTTCTCAGCTAGCAGAGTTATACATGGCTCGGATTGTATGTTTACATGGAGTACCGAAGAAGATTGTGTCTGATCGAGGTTCGCAGTTTACCTCAAGATTTTGGAGAAGCTTTCATGAGAACATGAGTACGAAGTTGAATTTTAGCACGGCTTATCACCCCCAGACGGATGGACAGACTGAAAGGACTAATCAAGTATTGGAAGATATGTTGAGAGCATGTGCCCTTCAGCATGGAGGAAGTTGGGATAAAAGTCTACCTTATGCTGAGTTCTCGTATAATAATAGTTATCAGGCCAGTCTGAAGATGTCACCTTTTGAAGCTTTGTATGGGAGGAAGTGCAGGACTCCTCTATATTGGGATCAGACTGGAGAGAGACAGTTCTTTGGGCCTGAATTGATTCAAGAAGCAGAAGAACAAGTTCGTATAATTCGAGAGAATTTGAGAGTGGCTCAAACCAGGCAAAAGAGCTATGCTGATAATAGAAGGAGACCACTGGAATTTGAAGAAGGAGATTATGTGTACCTCAAAGTGTCACCACTTCGTGGAATGAGGAGATTTAAAGTTAAGGGCAAATTGTCCCCTCGCTATATTGGACCCTTCTTGATCTTTAGAAGAGTTGGGGAGATGGCATACCAACTCGAGTTACCGGATAGTCTATCGGATGTGCATAACGTGTTCCATGTATCTCAACTGAAGAAATGTCTCCGTGTTCCTGAGGAACAGTTACCAATGGAAGAGCTCAGTGTTCAAGGTGATTTGACTTACACGGAGTACCCGATCAAGATTTTGGATACATTGACTCGGGTGACAAGAAATAAGGTGATTAAGATGTGCAAAGTGCAATGGAGTCACCACAGTGAAGATGAAGCAACTTGGGAAAGAGAAGAAGAGCTTCGTATAGATTTTCCCCACCTTTTCCCTCGTTCTTCTTAAATCTCGAGGACGAGATTATTTTTAAGGGGGGTAGGATTTGTAACACCTACTTTGTAAGTGTTAGGAATAATATCAATAGAGAAACATTTCCTCCTTACGTGAAGATTGATCTTTATGCATCATCCTATGTGAACACCATGTCCAAGAGCAATTAATAAAAGATATGCTACTAAATTGTTGCATCATGCTGGATATTTTATTTTGTGTGCATTTTGTGACAAGAAAAATATTAAAGACCAAAAAGGGAATTTAAAACCTAAAAGAAATTCTTGAAAATAGAGAAGAGAAGGGAATATTATTCAATACAAATAAAATTATCATTAAAATCACTTCATCACAGTTGATATGATCAAAATAAATAATTAGCCAGTATATAAAGTGCCACAAAGTTTGAATTTGGATTGAAGTTTGAATTTGAAAAAGAAATGAAACAGAAAAATAAAAAGAAAAGGTGAAATCCTACTGTTGGGCCCAAAAACCGCTCATTCGGCCCAATCCTCCTTTTGACCCGCGCGGCCCAACTAGACATCCCGAGCGCGCCGACCGGTGGGCCCGGCACGTCGGCCTCTCGTCCACACGCCACGCGGTCGTCTGCTGCTCGAGTCACTGGTTCTGCGGGCCCCGCGCACCAGACCCGTCGCGTCCGCGTCTCGCTGATGGGTGGCCCCGGCTCGTCAGGAGCTCCCTCTCCGTTGTAACAGCCACGCGAAATCGTCGCCCGCCCGTGGAGCTCGTGCGCGGCGACAAACCCGCCGTGACGACCGGGCCACATCGCGTCCATATAAGGGAGGCTCGACGGGATTCGCTTACTCCTCCTCAGTTTCCCATCCTCTCTCCACCGAATAATCGAACCAATCACCGCACCGCCGTGGAGCTCTCGGTCGCCGTAGAGTCAAACGTGGGCGCCGCCGCGGAACCCCGCCTGTGTTGCCATTCGGGCCTCGGATCGGGACCTGGGAGCTTCGCCTGGTCGTGCCGCTTGCGCGCAACCACCTCGGGAGGGCGGAAGACGTCCGACCATCCCTTAATTGCTCACCGGAATCTCCTCCTCCACCGTGGAACACCGTCTGCCGTGGCCAGGAAGCTTCGCGCCGTGCCTGCCGGTACTACTCCCTCCCCTTGTTTCGCCATTCACCTGACATCGTGTAGAGGGGTTTTAATTGAACTTTGGAGAATCGGGGTCGAGGTTTCGGTGCACTCCGGCATGGCGCCGCCGCGGGGGAGACTTTCCCCGGTGACGGAGTTGGGCGGGGCGCGGCTGTGTAGTGTGTGCCGTTGGATTCATGCCCAACGGTTGAGATTAGAGCGCGAGATAACGATTCGGTGGATTGGATCCGGACCGTCCATCTAGATCGGACGAACCTGAGTGATCCCACGCATTTTAAAATCTGGGCCGTTGATCGTGGATCCTGCGGCCCAGGATGTGTACCGGTTCGCGGTGGCGTGGATCTAATCCGAGCCATCCACGTTTGATCGAACGGTCCAGATTAGAAGATACCCCTTCGGCCTGGGTATTTTTCTAAAGAGCCCTCGGGTTTTAAAGAAATCAACCCGCCGTCCACAGATCCTGTGCTCTGTGTCTCTGGAGTTTTAGTAGATTAGCCCCTGGGTTTCTCTAGAATTGAGGCCCAGTCCAGCACAGTTTTAAATTGATTAAATGATTAGGAAATGGGATTTTTAATACAAAAATAAATTCTAGAACTTGAATAAATCATATAAAATCCATTTTTAGTCCAAATTCATCCATACCAGTTCCTAAAATTTTGTAATTTTATTCTCTAGCACTTAGTGTCTCTGTTTTGGCATAAAAACAGTAGGAAATTTATTTATCACTTAATCCTATTTAAAGCACATAAAATCTTTAAAAATGCATAACTTAAAATCTATAATTCAGAAAATTATGATTTCTGTTCCTAGGATTTTATTTTAATATGTAGAATATCTCTGTGTAGTTTGGTGTAATGTTAATTTCTCTATATGCACTGTGCTTGTTTGTATTGTGGCGAGTAGAAGAGCCCGTTGCCGAGGATCCTGGTGAGCAACAAGTTGAAGTAGCTGAGCAGGAGCTCATTGAAGGCAAGTTGTGCCCTTGACCACATTTTACCCAATAATGTTCTTTAATATCACTTATCCATGCATAGGTTAATTTTGATGGGACCCAATAGGTCACCCTAGATTGTTTATCTCATTACCTTGTTTACCCCTGAATCACTTGGGTAGTTTGCTATTGCTTTATATGGTTTTGGGATAATCATTTATTACTTCTATGTTTCAAATTCTTGTTGTTATTCTGTTTATGTTCATGTTGATATCATTAATGTTAATTGGAACATAGAGCTTAACTTGAGAACCACGTGCCACCACAAGGGAGGAATGGGACCCCTTGGCTGACTAATTAGGAAAGCTAGTGGAAGACTACCTTACCCGAAAGGGGCAAGGGCAGTAGGGGAGAGGTCAGTGCGGGGAGGTCCCTGGTTGATTTTGCTGCGATGGCGGTCAGCCAGGAACCCTGTACTGGATCTTCCTATAAACTGTAGCGGGTTTTCGGAAGCTAGTGGAACTTTGTAAAGGCCTCGTAGTGTTGCCCTGCCGTGCTTCCTAGGTAGAGGTATATGGGATTCATGACCCCTTGGCAGATGGGTAACATGACTTGTGGGTAAAGGGTACAACCTCTGCAGAGTGTAAAACTGGTATACTAGCCGAGCTCACGGTCACGAGCAGCTCAGGACTCTCTGATGTTTAAATTATGGAACTTAAATTCAATTTTGTCATATGCATTGCATGGGTTTATTATTAATTTTGTTCTATTACTTTACTTATGGATTGGTATTTATTTACACTTAGTAATTGCTAATAAAATTTTGACCAACTACTTAAAAGCAATGCTCAGCTTTAACCCCTATCATTGATTAGCCTTACACATCACATGAACTCACACCTTTGTGAGTTTATGTCCACTGGTTCCCCACAACTTGTTGAGCTATGATCATGTGTGAGCTCACCCTTGCTGTCTCACACCCCCCCCCACAGGAGATGATCAGGTGGTTCAGGAGGAGCCGCCTAACACTGAGGAGTTCGATCTAATCTAGGTGGTGTTTCCCAGTCGACATTGGCGCCAACGATCCTTAGTTTGTTTTATCTTTATTACTTTATTTTGTAATAAGTCTTCCGCTATGTAATAAATACTCTGATGTTAATGACATTTATCTCTATACACTCTGTTATTATATATGTTGTCTTCTTGGCGCATGTATGAGATGCACCCGGCTTTGTTCTTTAAAACCGGGTGTTACATTCTGTTGATAAGGGTCTTGAGCCGGTTGTATGTTTGGGTTGGCTCCTCGCCCCTTATCATCGCGAATCTTCCAAGCTCGCCCTCTACCAACTCCATCTTGGTGAGCAAGGTGACATCGTTCCCCTCATGAGAGATCTTGAGGGTGTCCCAGATCTGCTTGGCATTGTCCAAGCCGCTCACCTTATGGTACTCGTCCCTGCACAAAGAGGCTAACAACACAGTAGTAGCTTGTGCATTTTTATGAATCTGTTCATTAATAAATATAGGACTATCCGAGCTATCAAATTTCATTCCATTCTCAACAATCTCCCATATGCTTGGATGGAGAGAGAACAAGTGACTACGCATTTTGTGACTCCAAAATCCGTAGTCCTCCCCATCAAAGTGTGGAGGTTTGCCAAGAGGGATGGAAAGCAAATGTGCATTTGAACTCTGCGGAATACGAGAGTAATCGAAAGAAAAGTTCGAATTAACCGTCTTTCATTTCTCGTAGTCGTAGTCGTCCTTTTGGGAAGAAGTAGACTCGTCGCTGTCGTCGTAGTAGACGATCTCCTTGATGCACCTTGTCTTCTTCTTCTTTCCATCTTTCCGTTTATGGCCCGAGCCCGAGTCGGTAGGCTTGTCATCCTTCGGCTCGTTGACGAAGGACTCCTTCTCCTTATCGTTGATCACGATTCTCTTCCCCTTAGGATCCATCTCTTCGGGCGATTAGTCCCTTTGTGAAGAGAACGGCTCCGATACCAATTGAGAGCACCTAGAGGGGGGGTGAATAGGTGATCCTGTAAAACTTGAAACTTAAGCCACAAAAACTTGGTTAAGCGTTAGCACAATAATCGCCAAGTGGCTAAAGAGGAGTCTCAACAAAACACAATAACCACAAGAGATCAATCACAGAGATAGCACAGTGGTTTATCCCATGGTTCGGCCAAGACCAACGCTTGCCTACTCCACGTTGTGGCGTCCCAACGGACGAGGGTTGCAATCAACCCCTCTCAAGCGGTCCAAAGACCCACTTGAATACCACGGTGTTTTGCTTGCTTTACTATATCCCGTTTGCGAGGAATCTCCACAACTTGGAGCCTCTCGCCCTTACACTTGAAGTTCACAAAGAAGCACGGAGTAAGGGAGGGATGAGCAACGCACACAAGACACAAAATCAGAATGTCAACACGCACACAAGTCACAACAAGAGCTCGCAACACAACCCAACGAGTTCACAACTCAACTAGAGCTCTAGATGCTATCACGAAGAAACAAATGCGTGGAATCGAAGTCTTGGTGCTTAGGAATGCTTTGAGTATGCTTGGTGTGCTCCTCCATGCGCCTAGGGGTCCCTTTTATAGCCCCAAGGCAGCTAGGAGCCGTTGAGAGCATTCCAGGAAGGCTGATCTTGCCTTCTGTCGCCTGGCGCACCGGACAGTCCGGTGCACCATCGGACACTGTCCGGTGCAGATTTCTTTCCTTCTATGGCGCAGTCGACCATTGCTGATTGAGAGCCGTTGGCGCACCGGACACTGTCTGGTGCACACCGGACAGTCTGGTGCCCCAATGTGACTGTTGGCTCGGCCACGCGTCACGCGCGGAATCCTCGGCCGACCGTTGCCCCGGCTGACCGTTGGCTCACCGGACAGTCCGGTGCACACCGGACAGTCCGGTGAATTATAGCCGTACGTCGTTGATGGTTTCCCGAGAGCGACGAGTTCGCCTGTGAATGGCTCACCGGACAGTCCGGTGCACCACCGGACAGTCCAGCGATTTATAGCCGTACACCGCCGTCGAACTCCTGAGAGCAGCAAGTTCGCCAGAGCCAGTCTGGTGCACCGGACACTGTCCGGTGCTCCACCGGACAGTCCGGTGCACCCAGACTGAGCAGACTTTGGCTGAACAAAGCCATCTCTTCTCTAACTTGATTTTTCCTGTTTCCAGCACTTAGACACAATACATTAGTCCATAAAACAATGTACTAAGTCTAGAAACATACCTTTTGACATGATTTGCATTTTGTCCACCACTTTGCATAGATCAACATAAAAGCACTTGTGTTGGCACTCAATCACCAAAATACTTAGAAATGGCCCAAGGGCACATTTCCCTTTCAGCTGGGCCGCTTGGGCCGCGGGAGGGAGAGGGGAGGAGCGGGCGCGAGAGGGGGGAAGTGGCTTGGGCCGGAAACGGCCCAACCGAGGGGGGGAGTGTTTTCCTTTTTTATTTTCTATTTCTCATTTCTATTTCTTTTTATCTCCTTTTCTTTTGAACAACAATTAGCTAAATAATCTTAGGTGCTAAAAATAATCTATGTGAGGTGCTTCTAACAATCAAAGTGTATGCATATGATGAGATGACCTAAGGGGTGGAGTTTAGGGAGAGATAAAGATACGAGGGGGTTAGGAGATTAGGGTTCCAAACCTTGGGTTGAAATTTTGGGATGTTATATGGTCGCACATCACCTATCGCCATTGTGCGCATTGCGGCCGTCGGAACATCATCTTCATCTATGTCATCAAGATCAACTTGCTCTCTTGGAGAGCCATTAGTCTCATCAAATACAACGTCGCTAGAGACTTTAACCAAACCCGATGATTTGTTGAAGACTCTATACGCCTTTGTATTTGAGTCATACCCTAGTAAAAACCCTTCTACTACCTTGGGAGCAAATTTAGAATGTCTACCTTTTTTCACCAGAATGTAACATTTGCTCCCGAATACACGAAAGCAAGAAACGTTGGGTTTGTTACCGGTAAGGAGTTCATACGAGGTCTTATTGAGAAGGCGGTGTAGGTAGAGCCGGTTTATGGCATGGCAAGCGGTGTTCACAGCTTCCGACCAAAACCGCTCGGGCGTCTTGAATTCTCCAAGCTTCGTTCTCGCCATGTCGATAAGCGTACTGTTGGGGGCCTTCGTCCTCCGAAGGTCCTCAAAAACATGATTTGACAATGTTTTCCAAGTAGACTATGTGAACAGGTGCTTTCGGATTCAGAATTATGAATATGAAGTATGGTCAGGACGAAGCCTGAGCCAGACAAAGGGCGGGCTGATTACCAAGCTCCACGAAGGATGGTGCACAGCCGAAGCTGTGCACAGGGAAGCTTCGTCGCGGTAGCAGAGAGGGGAACCGACTTAAAGATGAAAAGACTACGTGGGCCTTGACAGATCTCCATAAGCCATTGACAAATGTAATGGACATAAATGTAATTTTACGAGGGCTGTGTCCCGAGTCTATAAATAGATGAACAGTACTCCCGTACTGTTCACGCTGACTTGGCATTTGCTTTTACGTCACGCTTGTACTTTTTACCTTCTCTCAGGACCGAAGGTACATTTGTAATTTGAAATCATTTCTATTTTTCCATGTTAATAAAATAGAAATGATTCTATGATGATGCTTGTATTATGTTTCGTGCCTTATATAAATCCTTCGTCATTACTTATTATGTTCACGAAGGTATGTCTCTTATGACCTTCGTCTGAAACTCATTATTTCCCGAAGGGACATAATGCTTCGAAGGACGAAGGACTTTAACACTTAACACTTTTTATGTTGCCTTGTTCTTAACTCTTAGCATTTAAGAACAAGTCCCCAACATTGGCGCCCACCTCCGGTGAACTCACTTCCACTTCGAGTTTTTTGAACACCTTCGGAAGCTATAGACCTTCGCTATGGCGCCGAAGAAAGCTTCAGCGACTGGGGCTGCAGCACTGCAACCGCTGGACCACAACCAGGAGACCGTCTCTCTTCGGGAGGCCCGAAGCCAAAAGAGGAAGGCCGTCAGCCCGACGCTTCAGGAGGATGAGCTAGACCAAGAAATCAGGGATATGGAGATGCTACATCAACAGGTGCAGAGGAAGAAGGAGAAGATGGCCCGCCTAGCTGAGTTGCAAAGGCAGATAGACGAAGCCTCTGAGGAAGTTCGCCATCTTACTCACGATGAGCAGAACAGAAGGCCTCAGCAGAAAGACCTTCATCAGGAGGGCTTCGTCAACGAAGATGACTGGTATGACAATTTCCATCAGGGAAATTTTGTTTTCGATGATGCTTCTCCTCTGTCCGCTGAGCTGCAGGCTACACCTTGGCCTCCAACCTATAAGCCACCCCAACTTCCCATTTTCGACGGCCATTCAGACCCGAAGCAGTTCTTGATGAGCTACGAAGCAACAGTGTCTTCGTATGGTGGCAATGCTGCAGTCATGGCAAAGTCTTTTGTTATGGCTGTCAGGAGTGTTGCTCAGACCTGGTATTCCTCCCTTCGACCAGGAACGATCACTTCATGGCAGAAGCTGAAGGATATGTTGTTAACCAGTTTTCAAGGGTTTCAGACGAAGCCGGTCACTGCTCAAGCCTTGTTCCAGTGCACTCAGGATCACGAAGAATACCTTCAGGCGTATGTCAGAAGGTTCTTGCGTTTGAGGGCGCAGGCACCAACCGTGCCCAACGAAATTGTCATCGAAGCCATGATCAAGGGGCTTCGTCCTGGACCTGCAGCACAATACTTTGCTAGGAAGCCTCCTCAGACTCTGGAGAAGCTGCTCCAAAAGATGGACGAGTACATTCGTGCGGATAATGACTTTCGCCAAAGAAGGGAGGAGGCCTTCAGATTTTCTGAGATGACCAGGGGCTTCGGAGGAAGATTTTATCCGAGGCATGTCAGGTCCATTCACAACTCCACTCAAAATGATGACAAGGGGAGTCAGCAGAACAGGCCGCAGTGCTCCTCACAGGCTTCGGGGCAACAGCAAACTTTCTTCCGGCCACCAGCTCCAAGAGGCAGAGGCGCCAGGGGCTTCGGCGGGAGATTTGGAGATCAACCAAGGAGGATATTTTGCTTATTCTGTGGTGAAAACAAGGGCCATACCACCAGGATGTGCCATGTTACCATCCAGAAACAAAAGGAGCTAGCAGAAGCTACAGCGCAACAGGGCCAGCCAAAGCAGGTCATGCATACTGCTTCGTACCATCAGCCTTACATCCCGGAATACGTGGGCAACCACCCTGCAGTTTCCGTAGCTTCGGCAAGTCAACCTCAAGCTTCATGGCAACAGCCCCCGCCTCCACCTCCGCTGCAACAAGGCCAACATCCAGAAGGGAGCCAATATGCTCCGCACCAAAGGGATCTCAGAGAGCAATCTGAAGCTCGCACAGTCAATAGTACTGTGCCAGAGTCGAAGCACATTTACTGACAGATATCCTATTTTGATAGCAGTCTTTTCCGTTCAAATTCTATTTTCTGTGTAATAAAGAACATTTCAGTTTTCATATGACAGTTTCGTGGTTGGTTATGAGGAAAACCTATCTTCTCCACAGGCTTAAGTTGCTGAAGCTTAAAAATTTGCGGTAACAAGGAGGACCTTCGAATTACTAAAAATCCTTCGAAGCAGCAAAAAGTCGTTCTAAGGAACGCAGAGTAAGTTACCGAAGTTACAAAAAGCCGTTCCAAAGGGAGCGCAGTGTAAGTTTTTAGCTCCAAAGACGTTCCTAAGGGAATGCAGAGCTTATACCGTCTAAGTAAAAGGCGAAGAAGCTCCAAAGACGTTCCTAAGGGAATGCAGAGCTTATACCGTCTAAGTAAAAGGCGAAGAAGCTCCAAAGACGTTCCTAAGGGAATGCAGAGCTTATACCGTCTAAGTAAAAGGCGAAGAAGCTCCAAAGACGTTCCTAAGGGAATGCAGAGCTTATACCGTCTAAGTAAAAGGCGAAGAAGCTCCAAAGACGTTCCTAAGGGAATGCAGAGCTTATACCGTCTAAGTAAAAGGCGAAGAAGCTCCAAAGACGTTCCTAAGGGAATGCAGAGCTTACGAATATATTTTGTGTGTATCTTCGGAACAAATGTCATTTGCATAACATAACATCATCACATCATTTTGCATAGCATAAGCATCATACATCATATTGCATTTGGCAAAAGAAGGGGACACAGTATCAACCTTCGAAAGGACGCTTTGAGAAAGTGAAAATTGTGTAAAACGAGGGAATACAATGACAATCTTCGGAATACAGCTTCGGAGAATATTTTTACGAAGCATGGACGAGCTTCATCAGAGCAATATCGAAATTCTATAGCTTCGGAGAATGTTTTCACGAAACATGGACGTGATTCATCAGAATAATTTTAACGGAGAATGTCTTCTTCACGAAGCATGAAAAGAAGGGAAGGTGTTTTTTCGCCGAAGGCTCAAAAATGGTATGTATGTAGAGTTTCATGCATCGTAAAGAATTCAATAATGAAAAAAGACTTGTATATTACATTCAAATGTACAAAATGTTACATAGATCACACTTTAAATGTTTTTTCTAAATAGCATCTAGTCTTCTCTTAATACTGCTTCGGCGGCCTCATTTAGAAGTTGATCAACAACTTTATCCATGATAGCTTCGGCCATTTGCTTAATTTCGTCATCCCCTTTTGTGTGAGGGTCAGCAAGCGATCCAGCAGGTTCTGAGGGAAGAGAACATTTCTTCATTACTATTGCAAATCGCGAATAAAGTTTGAAATAAAAATTACAACACAATAAGAACGACTAATTAATACCTAATTGACCTTCGGGCTCTGTACTTCTTTCGGCAGCTTCTGCAACTTTCCTAGCATCATGGATGCCTTTTTCACTTCTTTGAATTATTTCTTGCGCCATTTCTCGGCCGCCATTGTCCCAGATATCAGTAAAGAATTTACCGCCAACCATGCTTGCTTCGGTCGAGGGATCTTTGATGTCTTCAGAGGACAGGGCAGCTTCGGACTGAGCTAAGGATTTTATATGTTCACAACCTTTTTTCTCCAAAACAGCAGCAACTCCTCTGGCGCCTGAAAAAGCACAGATGTCACCGCGGCTGCTCAAGATTTCCTCGAAGGCTTCTGCTTCGTGACTGATCCAGTCCAGTGGACCTTCGGGATTGCCTCTTGGAAAATTCTCTTCACTAGAAAAGGCGCCAACGCTGGCGAAGCTGGATTTTATCTTTTTGACGCATTCTACAGATTTAACATAGCATTTCCTCTGAGATGCGCGAAGCTCCTTAACACTTAACTCCAAATTATTGACCATATGATCACTAAGTTCTCGTTTTGTTTCCTCAAGCACACGTTCCTCTTTAGCTCTAGCCAGCTGTTTCTGAAGATCTTTAATTTCACGTTTTTGGGCTTCGGCCTGGGTTTTTGAAGCAGCTTCGTCCTTCTTTACCTTATCTACCAGTGTAAGCAGAATTTTATCCTTTTCCAGAGCTTCGTTTCTCAGTTTGATAACTTCGGAGCGCAAATTGTTGAACGCAATCTCATAGCTTTCATCTTCGGCGCTCTTTTGGGCTCTTAATGCGTTGCTTAGGATCAAGCCCTATACGAAAAAGAATCCATATAAGAATAAAGGAATGAATTACGTATTAAAAAAGTTTTTTCAAGCACTTAATTCCCATACCTTTAGGCTATTGTACGCAAGACTGTCTGCGAGATCCTCTTTCGTCATGGCGCATAATCCAGCTTCGAGCTTCGGGAAACCCATACTCCTAGCCATCTCTCGGCAGACAGATAGTTCTTTGTTATCAGGCAGGCAGTATAGGAAGTCATCTTCATTTGTCCCATTGAATACTATTGCCCCCTTCGGATATTTTAGTTCTTTTGCATAATGGTTGGCTTCATAAGTTTCTTCTTCAGATAATTTCTTCCCCGAAGCATGTCGTATGATGTAATCGCATATGCTGGCAGGAGCTTCGGGGATGGCAGTGTCAATTTCTTCAACTAAAACCGGTTCTGATATTTTTATTGTTTCGGCTTCCAAAGGTTGCTCCTTGGAGGGCTCTGAAGGCCCAGCTTCAGCTTCAGCTTGTTGCGTCGAAGCTTCAGTAGACGCTTCAGCAACTTCAACAGTCTTTTTTGGAGTTGTGCTTGAAGACTTAATTGTCTCCAAGACGTCTAGTACGTTCACCATTCTTTTTCTTTTTGGGGTCACCGATGGGCCCTTTTGGTTTTTTATTGTTTCGACATTTACCGAAGGACTTAAGATTTCAGACATTTTTGGCTCTTCAACCTTCGGTTTCTCTGCTTTTTCTGCTGAAGGCGCTTCAGTCTTTTCTTCCATCTTCGGCACTGGAGCTGGTTCGGTAGCTTCAGAGGCCAAAGAGACTTCACCAATAAATTCTGGCACTGTGGCCGGCTCAATAAAACGCACTGGGTGGGTGAGCACCTTCATCTTTTTCTTTTGCGGCACTGGCTCACTGGTAGCACTTGTCGTAGCTTCTGCCGCAGTAGAAGTATTTTTTCTTTTGCGACTCAATACCGGATAGTGGTAGTCAGGGTACACAAACCCGACTGCGTCAAATACCCGGTTGAGCCTCTTCTTTTTTCGGCCTCCGAAGGCTGCTGATAACGCAGTGTTCTCGGCCTTCGAATATGCCCCAAGCAGTTCGTCACTTAATATTTCAATGCTTTTCAGCCAGTCATCATCAGGTTCAACAAATTTATCTGCATATTTGAATGTGTATTTCAGTCTGACCAGTCCGCCTTCGTCGGACTCTTTGATGGTCTCCTTCGGCATTTCCCACTTTTCTGCAAGTGGCCATACCCTGAAGGCAATGTGCTCTTGGAGCAAGTCCCTTGTCCCAATAAAAGAGCAGATTACGCCGAAGGCCCTTTGGCATTCCTCGGCCGCTTCATCCATTTCAACCTTCGGCCTTCGAAGACCGAAGCGTTGCCAGATGGGGCGCATAATGATACTCTTGACATTTTCTTGCGCTGTTAAGTCATTCTTTACATAAAACCATTCAGTCATCCAGGCTCCGGGCCACCTCTTCCGAAAGGTCGGCACAGGGCAGCTTGACCCGGAGCGGGCACCGAAGCTGTAGCACCCAAAGTTGTTGTGATATTGTTCTTTTCCCCAGGGCTTCGTCTCATATAATAACTCATGAATGTTGCAGAAGCTTTTAGCGTTTGGTTCCAAACCTTGGCTTCTCGCAGCCCAGGCAAACACCCCCATTCTTATAATGGCTTCGGGAGTAATTTGATGCAGGTAGACTTGAAATGTTTTCAGGACTTCAACAACAAAGTTGCTTAAGGGGAATCGAAGCCCAGCCTTGAGAAAGCTTCGGAAGATCACGACCTCATCTTCTTCGGGGGTGGGAGAAGTCTTTTCTCCAGCGTCAGCCCTCACAATAGATATATCTCGAAAATACCGCCCCCTCATATTATCAATATGACTCTGCTTGATAGTGGTCTTCCCGAAAACCGTGTGACTTGGTCGCCATGGTCGATCTTCGGCCTCTTCCCCACCACTTTCTACATCAAAACTGTCGCTGTCATCAGTATCTTCGGATAGACCTTCAAGAATTTCCTTGGTGATTTTCTCTGTATTGGTCTCCGCCATCGCCATAATAAACCCCAAGTTCTTCTCTTCGTCAAGACTCAGCTTCGTCTCAGCAGCGATCTTCTTACCTTCAGACATCTTCGGAAGCGCTAAAAAACTGTTTCCAAGACCGAAGCTTCAAAATCAAAGAGATCAGCAAATCTTAGTGCACAGGAGCTAAAAATTTAGTGGGCCGAAGCAGATGGCAAGTGTGCGTACCAAATAAGTTTGCGGTATGATCTTATTTATATCCCCGGGGCGGTGAAAATTGAAAGACCCCGCTTGTCAGTGAGTGTTGCTATTCTAGCAAAGGGAAGGTGTTTTTTCGGACCTTCGGCTCAGGGCCTTCGTCCATTCCGCAATCTGAATTTATCATTGACAAATTAATATTGCGAGGGGCTACTGTTGGGGGCCTTCGTCCTCCGAAGGTCCTCAAAAACATGATTTGACAATGTTTTCCAAGTGGACTATGTGAACAGGTGCTTTCGGATTCAGAATTATGAATATGAAGTACGGTCAGGACGAAGCCTGAGCCAGACGAAGGGCGGGCTGATTACCAAGCTCCACGAAGGATGGTGCACAGCCGAAGCTGTGCACAGGGAAGCTTCGTCGCGGTAGCAGAGAGGGGAACCGACTTAAAGATGAAAAGACTACGTGGGCCTTGACAGATCTCCATAAGCCATTGACAAATGTAATGGACATAAATGTAATTTTACGAGGGCTGTGTCCCGAGTCTATAAATAGATGAACAGTACTCCCGTACTGTTCACGCTGACTTGGCATTTGCTTTTACGTCACGCTTGTACTTTTTACCTTCTCTCAGGACCGAAGGTACATTTGTAATTTGAAATCATTTCTATTTTTCCATGTTAATAAAATAGAAATGATTCTATGATGATGCTTGTATTATGTTTCGTGCCTTATATAAATCCTTCGTCATTACTTATTATGTTCACGAAGGTATGTCTCTTATGACCTTCGTCTGAAACTCATTATTTCCCGAAGGGACATAATGCTTCGAAGGACGAAGGACTTTAACACTTAACACTTTTTATGTTGCCTTGTTCTTAACTCTTAGCATTTAAGAACAAGTCCCCAACACGTACTGTTCTTCCTCTCTACCACACTATTTTGCTGTGGTGTGTAGGGAGCGGAGAACTCGTGCTTGACGCCTTCTTCCTCCAAATACTCCTCCACTTGCAGATTCTTAAACTCGGACCCGTTGTCGCTTCTTATCTTTTTCACCTTGAGCTCAAATTCATTTTGAGCCCTCCTTAGAAAGCGCTTTAGGGTCCCTTGGGTTTCTGATTTATCCTGCAAAAAGAACACCCAAGTTAATAGGAAAAATCATCAACAATTACAAGACCATACTTACTTCCCTCGATGCTAAGGTAGGCAACGGGTCCGAAGAGATCATGTGAAGAAGCTCCAATGGTCTTGATGTTGTCATCACATTCTTGCTGTGATGAGTGCTTCCCACCTGTTTCCCTGCCTGACAAGCTGCACAAGGTCTATCTTTCTCGAAACAAACATTGGTTAGTCCTAACACATGTTCTCCCTTTAGAAGTTTATGAAGGTTCTTCATCTCAACATGTGCTAGACGACGATGCCAGAGCCAGCCCATACTAGTCTTAGCCATTAAGCATGCATCTAGATCGGCATTCTCTTTCGAAAAATCAACTAAATAGAGCTTGTCGTCTAATACACCCTTAAATGCTAATGAACCATCACTCCTTCTAAAGACATATACATCAACATTTGTAAACAAACAATTGTAGCCCATGTGGCACAATTGACTTACAGACAGGAGGTTGTACCCTAATGACTCTACTAAAAATACATTTGAAATAGAGTGCTCGCTTGTGATGGCTATCTTTCCTAAACCTTTGACCTTGCCTTGATTCCCATCTCCAAATATGATTGTATCCTGGGAGTCCTTGTTCTTGACGTAGGAGGTGAACATCTTCTTCTCCCCTGTCATGTGGTTTGTGCATCCGCTGTCGATAATCCAGCTTGAGCCCCCGGATGCATAAACCTGCAAGGAATTTAAGCTTGGGTTTTAGGTACCCAACTCTTGTTGGGTCCTACAAGGTTAGTCACAATAGTTTTTGGAACCCATATGCAGGTTTTGTCTCCCTTGCATTTGAATCCCAATTTCCTAGCCACTACTTTTGCATTTTTACATGTAAGAACAAAAGAAGTGTTGCAAGCATGGAAAACAGTAGTAGATTTATTACACACTTTCCTAGGCACATGATGCACAACATGATTTCTCCTAGGCCTACTTCTACCGTGAACAAAAGTAGAACTCGAGGCAAACATAGCATGTGAATCACAAGCATCATGATCATAACTCCTATTATAATTGGAATGACTAGCAATTTTCCTATTATAAATGAAAGCATGATTCCTTTGAGTACTACTAGCCATAGGGGCATTCCCTTTCTCCTTGGTGAGAATGGGAGCCTTTTGGCTTGTTAAGTTCTTGGTTTCCCTTCGAAAACCAAGTCCATCCTTAATTGAGGGGTGCCTACCAACGGTGTAGGCATCCCTATCAAATTTTAACTTATCAAAATCATTTTTGCAAGTCTTAAGTTGAGCATTAAGACTTGCCACTTCATCATTCAATTTAGTAATAGCAATAAGATGTTCATCACAAGCATTAACATCAAAGTCCTTGCATCTATTGCAAATAACTACATGTTCTACACAAGATCTAGTTGCATTTGCCTCCTCTAGCTTAGCATTTAATTCATCATTTAAATTCCTTAAACTAGAGACAGATTCATGGCATGCGGACAACTCAAAGGATAGCATTTCATATCTTTTAATTTCTAGAGCAAGAGATTTTTGAAAACTAACAAATTTATCATTTTCTTCATACAAAATATCCTCTTGCTTTTCTAAAAGTCTATCTTTTTCATTTAGAGCAGCAACTAATTCATTAATTTTCTCTACTTTGGCTCTATCTAAACCTTTGAATAAACTAGAGTAATCTACTTCATCATCGGAAGAATCATCATCGCTAGACATAGTGTACTTAGGGGTATCTCGAACACTTACCTTCTTCTCCTTGGCCATGAGGCAAGTGTGGTGTTCGTTGGGGAAGAGCGACGACTTGTCGAAAGCCGAGGTCGCCAGTCCCTCATCATCGGAGTCGGATGAGGAGTAGTAGGAATCCCATTCTTTTCCAAGATGAGCCTCGCCTTTTGCCTTCCTATAGCTTTTCTTCTTCTCCTTCTTCCCATGTCTTTCTTGTCCCTGGTCGTTTTCATTATCGGGACATTGAGCAATAAAATGACCAGTCTTACCGCATTTGAAGCAGGAGCACTTTCCCTTTATTTTATTCTTGTTGGTGTAGTCCTTGCATCCTTTAAGTGCGGTCTTGAAGCGCTTGATGATAAGCGCCATCTCATCTTCGTTGAGGCTAATAGCCTCCACTTAAGCTACCTTGCTTGGTAGTGCCTCCTTGCTGCTAGTTGCCTTGAGCGCAACGGGCTGCGGCTCATAGACGTGCAGAGGGTCATTTAAGGCGTCATCTACATACCTTGCCTCCTTAACCATCATGCGCCCGCTTACAAATTTTCCGAGTATCTCCTCGGGCGTCATCTTTCTGTACCTGGGATTTTCACGGATAAGATTCACAAGATGGGGGTCAATAACTGTAAAGGACCTGAGCATGAGTCGGACGATGTCGTGGTCCGTCCATCTTGTGCTTCCATAGCTTCTAATCTTGTTGACCAGGGTCTTGAGCCTGTTGTAGGTTTGTGTTGGCTCTTCTCCCCTGATCATGGCAAATCTTCCTAGCTCTCCTTCCACCAACTCCATTTTGGTAATCATTGTAGCATCGTTTCCCTCATGTGAGATCTTGAGGGTGTCCCAAATTTGCTTGGTGTTGTCCAAGCCACTTACTTTATTGTATTCATCCCTGCAAAGCGAAGCTAACAAGACAGTAGTAGCTTGGGCATTCTTATGAATTTGTTCATTAATGAATACAGGGTTATCAGTGCTATCAAACTGCATCCCATTCTCTACAATTTCCCAAATACTAGGATGGAGTGAAAATAGATGACTACACATTTTATGACTCCAAAATGAGTAGTCTTCTCCATCAAAGTGTGGAGGTTTTCCAAGAGGAATTGAAAGAAGATGCGCATTTGAATTATAGGGAATGCGAGAGTAATCAAAAGAGTAATTCTGATTAACCGTTTTCTTTTTAGACGAAGAGGAGTCGTCGTCGTCGTCTCTTGGTGAAGAAGAGGAGGCATCGCTGTCGTAGTAAATAATTTTCTTGATGCGCCTTCTCTTCTTCCCGTCCCTCTTCTTGTGACTCGATCCTGAGTCAGTGGGCTTGTCGTCCCTTGGCTCGTTGAAGAGGGACTCCTTCTCCTTGTCGTTGAACACCATCCCCTTTCCCTTAGGATCCATCTCTTCGGGCGGTTAGTCCCTTCTCCTTGTTTCTAGCACTTAGACAAAACACATTAGTACTCAAAACAATGTACTAAGTCTAGAAACATACCTCATGCCTTGATTTGCACTTTTCACTTGATTTGGCACATGGGAACTTAATTAAATATGTTGGGCACTTATTCACCAAAACATTATAGAAATTTCCCAAGGGTACATTTCCCTTTCAAAGAGCACATCAGGGACGTGCCAATTTCTAGGAAGGTCCCTGGTGTCCTGGAGTTCCAAGAAACAAACATCCGTTGCCCTATCCACCGTTGAGGCCAAGTACGTTGTTGTAGGACAGTGTTGTGCGCAACTACTTTGGATGAGGCAAACCCTCCGGGACTTTGGCTATAATATGAGCAAAGTCCCACTCCTATGTGACAATGAGAGTGCAATCTGCTTGGCAGATAATCCTGTTGAACACAGCCGCACTAAGCACATAGACATCCGGCATCACTTCCTGAGAGACCACCAGCAAAAGGGAGATATCGATGTGTATCACATTAGCACCAAAAACCAGCTAGCCGATATCTTCACTAAGCCTTTAGATGAGAAAAGGTTTTGCAGGTTACGTAGTGAGCTAAATGTCTTAGATTCGCGTAACTTGGATTGATCTATAGCATACATGTAGTCTAGGCAAGCGAACGAGACTGAACTGCCCAGTCGAGCGCTAAATCTCGATCAGCGAGCTGATCTTGCAGGCGGTGGATGTGGCTTCTCAATTCATTGATTCTGTCGCCATCCGCGACCCATATGTTAGTCCTGCGTTGAAGTTCCGTTTGAAGTTGATTCACTTGCGCTTCAAGATCCCTGATCGGATCATTACTCCCACTACTACTATCCTCGTGTCTGGGAGCGAGTTGATGACGTGGCACACCAATTGGGCCAGTTGACTTGCGCGCAGTTTTCCTTGTGCGTGGCGGCATTTTTCTAAGGGGGAAAATTTTATTAACATAGTCCTTAGCATGATGCATGTATGATTACAGAACCAACCTTAGTTGATTCACACCTTCTATACATTGCACTCTTCCTACCTAGTCTTTCATATAGATTCTTCAGATATAGTGGGTAAGAATGGAAGAAATTTTTCTAGATAAGTCTTTAGAAAATCCTTTTGAAGATGCCTCATAATATCTGCAGAGAAGGGCTTCGCTCCGATAGCAGCTGTGACGGAACCTCCCAAGTCATTAGGTCCACCTACAGTTGTCCTTATCCAACAGACATCAGACAACCCTGCAGATGCCCCTGAATCACTTGACAAGTTCGGTATCTGCTTTTCTTACCTTTCCCAAGAGCGTTTCACCCGTCACGCAGACATTACAGATCATCGGAGATACGGAAATGCGGAAGCGATTACAAAAGTTTACATTTATTCAAAAGTAGGACAAAGTAATATATTACAGACCAGTAGTATAGCATATGAGTGCATATTATTATTACAATACCAAGGGAGGCAAAAACTCCTCCCGATAAGTTCTTACACAAAAGTTTTTACGGAGGACCCGGTCCTCCCGTAGCTTTACTCTTGTTTTTCTTCGTTGGACACCACCTTGGTACAAAAGCAACAAAAATTTGCTGCTTCCTCACCTAAAAACAATAGGGAATAAAACCCTGAGTATGGAATTACTCAGCAAGTCTTACCCGACTAAAGAAAAGACTCTCAAGGGTATGCTGGTTATAAGGGAGTCAAGGTAAGGTTTCTCAATAATCAAAGACTCTGATTGCAGAAATGCTTACTAAAGTGGATCCTTAAAAGTCCAAATTTTACTTGTCAGGTTAGGTAAGATTACCTGTCTCTAGAGTTCTTTCTACCCTAGTTCAATCACTTGACCTGCACTAGCAAATTTCTTAACAATCCTTTATCTTTACTGGAGTTCTACGTATAGGTCAGTGACCAAGTCTTCATAACCACGAAGGTACGGCGATCCGAATCGATTATACTCAACTGAGGATCTCCGATCACACGACATATGTAGCACTTAACCCTTGCATATGTCAACTCGCCACCGGGGTTCTTAAGACTAGATCAGGTTCACGCCAACCGAGCACAGATACACCACCGTCCAGCCTCTTGCCACGGAGGGTACACGCTACTCTCGCCACTGCTCCACGCCCATTCCGTGTTATCTTATTCTGGCCTTAGTCTGCCCGAGGCAAAGCTTACCCATGACGAGGCATGTGACCAGTTAAAGGGTCCTCGGTCATAAAGCCTTGAGAGCACCTAGAGGGGGGGGGGGTGAATAGGTGATCCTGTAAAACTTCAAAAACTTAAGCCACAAAACTTAGTTAAGTGTTAGCACAATAATTGCCAAGTGGCTTAAAGAGGAATCCTCAACAAAACACAATAACCAACAAAGATCAATCAGAGAGATGGCACGGTGGTTATCCCGTGGTTCGGCCAAGACCAACACTTGCCTACTCCACGTTGTGGCGTCCCAACGGATGAGGGTTGCAATCAACCCCTCTCAAGCGGTCCAAAGACCCACTTGAATACCATGGTGTTTTGCTTGCTTTATCTCAATCCCGTTTGCGAGGAATCTCCACAACTTGGAGCCTCTCGCCCTTACACTTGAAATTCACAAAGAACACGGAGCAAGGGAGGGATTAGCAACGCACACAAGACACACGAATCAGAATGTCAATACGCACACAAGTCGCAACAAGAGCTCGCAACACAACTCAATGAGTTCACAACTCCACTAGAGCTCTATATGCTATCACAATGAAACGAATGCGTGGAATCGATGTCTTGGTGCTTAAGAATGTTGTAGGAATGCTTGATTTCCTCCTCCATGCGCCTAGGGGTCCCTTTTATAGCCCCAAGGCAGCTAGGAGCCGTTGAGAGCAATCAGGGAAGGCAATTCTTGTCTTCTGTCGTCTGGCGCACCGGACAGTCCGGTGCACACCGGACACTGTCCGGTGCCAGATTTCTTTCCTTAAATGGCGAAGCCGACCGTTGGCAGACCTGGAGCCGTTGGCGCACCGGACATGTCCGGTGTACACCGGACAGTCCGGTGCCATCTTCTAGCTGTTGGCTCGGCCACGTGTCCCGCGCAGATTGCGCGGCCGACCGTTGGCCCGGCCGACCGTTGGCTCACCGGACAGTTCGGTGCACACCGGACAGTCCGGTGAATTATAGCCGTACGTCTCCGGTGAATTCCCGAGAGCGGCCAGTTTGCTCGAACCAGCCTGGCGCATCGGACACTGTCCGGTGCACCACCGGACAGTCCGGTGCTTCCAGACTCAGCAGATTCTTGGCTGCTCGAGCCAAGACATTTCCAATTGGATTTTTCCTGTTTCCAGCACTTAGACACAATATATTAGTCCATAAAACAATGTACTAAGTCTGAGAAACATACCTTTATCCTTGATTTGTACTTTGTCCACCTCTTTACACTTAGGCACTTGTGTTGGACACTAAATCACCAAAACACTTAGAAATTGCCCAAGGGCATATTTCCCTTTCAATCTCCCCCTTTTTGGTGATTTATGCCAACACAACATAAAGCAAGTAGAACAAGTACAAAAACAGTTCAAATTAGAACTCAAAATTGTTTTGATTCAATTTGACATATATGGATCACTCTATGCCACCACTTGGTTTGTTTTTGCAAATCAAACTCAAATTCCTATCTCTAAGTCAAAACCACTTGTAGAGACATAAAGAGAGGTTTTCCAAAGAAATTTGATCAAGGATTTCAAAAACTCCCCCTTTTTCCCATAATCAACACTTCTCCCCACAAGAGACCAACTTTTGACATAAGAGACAATAAAAGAGTTTTGACAAACCAAAAGCTCTAATCTACTATTTTCAAAATTTCTCAAGTGGTAGCTGATCCATTTATTGCTTTGGCCTTTATTTTCTCCCCCTTTGGCATCAAGCACCAAAACGGGATCAATCTTGGCCCTTTAACCCCATTGCCTCACCAAAATTTTCAAATAAGAACACAAAGACAATAGGAGTATAAAGATGAACTTGGAAAAGTTACTCTTTCTCATCGGAGTGCAGTGGAAGTCTTGCATGGTCCAAGTCCACCTTTTCCCTTTCAATTCTTCTTGGAGACTAAAACAACCAAACTCAAGTACATGGTTAGTCTCAAAGGGTCAAGTTGTAGCACAGCTCCCCCTAAATACGTGCATCACTTGCAAAAAGGACTTGTGAGGTCCAGGGAGTGTTTGTACAACTTGAGCACCACAATAAGCAACAGAATGCAGAATGAACATGATCAAAGGCATAAACACATATATGCTACAATTCAATCCAAGTTCCGCGAATCTAAGATATTGAGCTCACTACGCAGCCTGCAAAAGGTCTTCTCATCTAGAGGCTTGGTAAAGATATCGGCTAGCTGGTTCTCGGTGCTAACATGAAACACTTCGATATCTCCCTTTTGCTGGTGGTCTCTCAAAAAGTGATGCCGGATGTCAATGTGCTTTGTGCGGCTGTGCTCAACAGGATTTTCCGCTATTCGGATAGCACTCTCATTGTCACATAGGAGTGGGACTTTGCTCAGATTGTAGCCAAAGTCCCGGAGGGTTTGCCTCATCCAAAGCAGTTGCGCGCAACACTGTCCTGCGGCAACGTACTCAGCCTCAGCGGTGGATAGGGCAACGGAGGTTTGTTTCTTAGAGTTCCATGACACCAGGGACCTTCCTAAGAATTGGCACGTCCCCGATGTACTCTTCCTATCGACCTTACATCCAGCATAGTCGGAATCTGAGTACCCAATCAAGTCAAAGTTAGACCCCTTTGGATACCAGATCCCGAAGCAAGGCGTAGCGACTAAATATCTAAGAATTCGCTTCACAGCCACTAAGTGACACTCCTTAGGATCGGATTGAAATCTAGCACACATGCATACGCTAAGCATAATATCCGGTCTACTAGCACATAAATAAAGCAAAGAACCTATCATGGACCGGTATGCTTTTTGATCAACGGACTTACCACCTTTGTTGAGGTCGGTGTGTCCGTCAGTTCCCATCGGCGTCTTTGTGGGCTTGGCGTCCTTCATCCCAAACCGCTTTAGCAAGTCTTGCGTGTACTTCGTTTGGGAGATGAAAGTGCCGCCCTTGAGTTGCTTCACTTGAAACCCAAGGAAGTAGTTCAACTCGCCCATCATCGACATCTCGAATTTCTGCGTCATCACCCTGCTAAACTCTTCACAAGACTTTTGGTTAGTAGAGCCAAATATTATGTCATCGACATAAATTTGGCACACAAAAAGATCACCATCGCAAGTCTTAGTAAAAAGAGTTGGATCGGCTTTCCCGACCTTGAAAGCATTAGCAATTAAAAAGTCTCTAAGGCATTCATACCATGCTCTTGGGGCTTGCTTAAGTCCATAGAGCGCCTTAGAGAGCTTACACACATGGTCGGGGTACCGTTCATCCTCAAAGCCAGGGGGTTGCTCCACGTACACCTCCTCCTTGATCGGCCCGTTGAGGAAAGCGCTCTTCACATCCATTTGGTACAACCTGAAGGAATGGTGAGCGGCATATGCTAGCAAGATACGAATTGATTCTAGCCTAGCCACGGGAGCAAAAGTCTCCTCAAAGTCCAAACCTGCGACTTGGGCATAACCTTTTGCCACAAGCCGAGCCTTGTTCCTTGTCACCACCCCGTGCTCGTCCTGTTTGTTGCGGAACACCCACTTGGTTCCCACAACATTTTGCTTGGGGCGAGGCACCAGTGTCCAAACTTCATTGCGCTTGAAATTGTTGAGTTCCTCCTGCATGGCCAACACCCAGTCCGGATCTAGCAAGGCCTCTTCTACCCTGAAAGGCTCAATAGAAGAGACAAAAGAGTAATGCTCACAAAAATTAACTAATCTTGAACGAGTAGTTACTCCCTTGCTAATATCACCCAAAATTTGGTCGATGGGATGATCCCTTTGGATCATCGCTCGAACTTGGGTTGGAGGTGCCTGAGGTGCTTCTTCCTCTTCAATTTGAACATCCTGTGCTCCCCCTTGATCATGCGCCTCCACTTGAGGTACCTGTTCGTCATCCTGGGTTGGGGGATGCACCATAGTTGAGGAAGATGGTTGATCTTGCTCCAAATGTTCCTGAGGCCGTACATCTCCAATCGCCATGGTGCGTATCGCGGCCGTTGGAACGTCTTCTTCATCTACATCATCAAGATCAACAACTTGCTCTCTTAGAGAGCCATTAGTCTCATCAAATACAACGTCGCTAGAGACTTCAACCAAACCCGATGATTTGTTGAAGACCCTATACGCCTTTGTATTTGAATCATAACCTAATAAAAACCCTTCTACGGCTTTGGGAGCAAATTTGGAATTCCTACCCTTCTTCACTAGAATGTAGCATTTACTCCCAAATACACGAAAATACGATACATTGGGTTTGTTACCAGTCAGCAGCTCATATGAAGTCTTCTTGAGGAGGCGGTGAAGGTAGACCCTGTTGATGGCGTGGCAAGCCGTGTTCACGGCTTCCGACCAAAAGCACTCGGGGGTCTTGAACTCTCCAAGCATAGTCCTCGCCATATCTATGAGTGTCCTGTTCTTCCTCTCTACCACACCATTTTGCTGAGGTGTGTAGGGAGCGGAGAACTCGTGCTTGATCCCCTCCTCCTCAAGAAATTCCTCCACTTGAAGATTCTTGAATTCGGACCCGTTGTCGCTCCTTATCTTCTTCACCTTGAGCTCAAACTCATTTTGAGCTCTCCTGAGGAAGCGCTTGAGGGTCCCTTGGGTTTCAGACTTATCCTGCAAAAAGAACACCCAAGTGAAGCGGGAAAAGTCATCAACAATAACTAGACCATACTTACTTCCTCCTATGCTCAGATAGGCGACGGGTCCGAAGAGGTCCATATGTAGTAGCTCCAGGGGTCTTGATGTTGTCATCACATTCTTGGTGTGATGAGAGCCTCCCACCTGTTTCCCTGCTTGACAAGCTGCACAAGGTCTATCTTTTTTGAAATGTACATTGGTTAGACCTATCACGTGTTCTCCCTTTAGGAGCTTGTGGAGGTTCTTCATCCCCACATGTGCTAAGCGGCGATGCCACAACCAGCCCATGCAAGTCTTAGCCATTAAGCATGCATCTAGACCGGCCTCTTCTTTTGCAAAATCAACTAAGTAAAGTTTGCCGTCTAGTACACCCTTAAAAGCTAGTGAACCATCACATCTTCTAAAGACAGACACATCTACATTTGTAAATAGACAGTTATATCCCATATTGCATAATTGACTAACAGATAGCAAATTATATCCAAGAGACTCTACTAAAAACACATTAGAGATAGAGTGCTTATTTGAGATTGCAATTTTACCTAACCCTTTTACCTTGCCTTGATTCCCATCACCGAATATTATTGAATCTTGGGAATCTTTATTCTTGACGTAGGAGGTGAACATCTTCTTCTCCCCCGTCATATGGTTTGTGCATCCGCTGTCAATAATCCAGCTTGAACCCCCGGATGCATAAACCTGCAAGGCAAATTTAGGCTTGGGTCTTAGGTACCCAACTCATGTTGGGTCCTGTTAGGTTAGCACAAATATCCTTAGGGACCCAAATGCAAGTTTTGTCTCCCTTGCATCTTGCCCCTAATTTTCTAGCAACTATCTTCCTATCCTTTCTACAAATAGCAAAAGAAGCATTTAAAGCATGATATATTGTAGAAGGTTCATTTACTTTCCTAGGAACATTAACAACATTTCTCCTAGGCATATTATGAACAACATTTCTCCTACCAACATTTCTATCATGCACATAAGAAGAACTAGAAGCAAACATGGCATGAGAATCAAAGGCATTATATGCATTACAATTCCTATAAGCATTTCTAGATTGTCTCCTATCATGGTACATAAAGGCATGGTTCTTTTGCACACTACTAGTCATAGGGGCCTTCCCTTTCTCCTTGGCGGAGATGGGAGCCTTATGGCTTGTCAAGTTCTTGGCTTCCCTCTTGTAGCCAAGTCCATCCTTAATTGAGGGGTGTCTACCAATCGTGTAGGCATCCCTTGCAAATTTTAGCTTGTCAAATTCATTCTTGCTAGTCTTAAGTTGGGCATTAAGACTAGCTAATTCCTCATTTAATTTGGAAATTGAGACTAAATGATCACTACAAGCATCAATGTCAAAATCCTTACACCTATTACAAGTTTCAACAATTTCTACACAAGAATCAGATTTACTAGCTACTTCTAGTTTAGCATTTAAATCATCATTAAAACTTTTTAACTTAGCAATAGTTTCATGACAAGAAGATAATTCACTAGAGAGCATTTCATTCCTCTTAATTTCTAGAGCAAGAGATTTCTGTGCTTCTACAAATTTATCATGCTCTTCATACAACAAATCCTCTTG
This sequence comes from Zea luxurians, assembly GCA_029449295.1. Lineage (NCBI taxonomy): Eukaryota > Viridiplantae > Streptophyta > Magnoliopsida > Poales > Poaceae > Zea > Zea luxurians. The sequence goes on from JAOPSE010000002.1 coordinate 173,148,960, forward strand.
CTTTTCTAAAAGCATATTCTTATCATTCAAGGCATCAATCAATTCATTAATTTTGTCTACCTTGGTTCTATCTAATCCCTTGAATAAGCATGAGTAATCTATCTCATCATCATCACTAGACTCATCCTCACTAGTATTATGAGTGCTTACTTTCTTCTCCCTTGCCATGAGGCAAGTGTGACGCTCATTGGGGAAGAGGGATGACTTGTTGAAGGCGGTGGCGGCGAGTCCTTCATTGTCGGAGTCGGACGAGGAGCAGTCCGAATCCCACTCCTTGCCAAGATGAGCCTCGCCCTTTGCCTTCTTATAGTTCTTCTTTTTCTCCCTCTTGTTCCCTTGTTCCTGATCACTATCATTGTCGGGACAGTTAGCAATAAAATGACCAAGCTTACCGCATTTGAAGCATGAGCGCTTCCCCTTGGCTTTGGTCTTGCTTGTCTGTCCCTTGCGTCCTTTAAGCGCCGTCTTGAAGCGCTTAATGATGAGGGCCATCTCCTCATCATTAAGTCCGGCCGCCTCAATCTGTGCCACCTTGCTAGGTAGCGCCTCCTTGCTTCTTGTTGCCTTGAGAGCAAGGGGTTGCGGCTCGTTGATCGCCATCCCTTTGCCCTTAGGATCCATCTCTTCGGGCGATTAGTCCCTTTCTTGAAGAGAACGGCTCTGATACCAATTGAGAGCACCTAGAGGGGGGGGGGTGAATAGGTGATCCTGTAAAACTTCAAAAACTTAAGCCACAAAACTTGGTTAAGTGTTAGCACAATAATTGCCAAGTGGCTTAAAGAGGAATCCTCAACAAAACACAATAACCAACAAAGATCAATCACAGAGATGGCACGGTGGTTATCCCGTGGTTCGGCCAAGACCAACGCTTGCCTACTCCACGTTGTGGCGTCCCAATGGACGAGGGTTGCAATCAACCCCTCTCAAGCGGTCCAAAGACCCACTTGAATACCACGGTGTTTTGCTTGCTTTATCTCAATCCCGTTTGCGAGGAATCTCCACAACTTGGAGCCTCTCGCCCTTACACTTGAAATTCACAAAGAACACGGAGCAAGGGAGGGATTAGCAACGCACACAAGACACACGAATCAGAATGTCAATACGCACACAAGTCGCAACAAGAGCTCGCAACACAACTCAATGAGTTCACAACTCCACTAGAGCTCTATATGCTATCACAATGAAACGAATGTGTGGAATCGATGTCTTGGTGCTTAAGAATGTTGTAGGAATGCTTGATTTCCTCCTCCATGCGCCTAGGGGTCCCTTTTATAGCCCCAAGGCAGCTAGGAGCCGTTGAGAGCAATCAGGGAAGGCAATTCTTGCCTTCTGTCGTCTGGCGCACCGGACAGTCCGGTGCACACCGGACACTGTCCGGTGCCAGATTTCTTTCCTTAAATGGCGAAGCCGACCGTTGGCAGACCTGGAGCCGTTGGCGCACCGGACTGTCCGGTGTACACCGGACATGTCCGGTGCCATCTTCTAGCCGTTGGATCGGCCACGTGTCCCGCGCAGATTGCGCGGTCGACCGTTGGCCCGGCCGACCGTTGGCTCACCGGACAGTCCGGTGCACACCGAACAGTCCGGTGAATTATAGACGTACGTCTCCGGTGAATTCCTGAGAGCGGCCAGTTCGCCCGAACCAGCCTGGCGCACCGGACACTGTCCGGTGCACCACCGGACAGTCCGGTGCTCCCAGACTCAGCAGATTCTTGGCTGCTCGAGCCAAGACATTTCCAATTGGATTTTTCCTGTTTCCAGCACTTGACACAATATATTAGTCCATAAAACAATGTACTAAGTCTGAGAAACATACCTTTATCCTTGATTTGTACTTTGTCCACCTCTTTACACTTAGGCACTTGTGTTGGACACTAAATCACCAAAACACTTAGAAATTGCCCAAGGGCATATTTCCCTTTCAAGCCTACATCGACACGATCCTTAATCGACTTAGACGGAGACACTACACCGAGACTCTCTTCTCGTGCAAGTCACCCGCCCGGTCTCAGCTTAATCATTTCAACCCAAAGTTTGGTACCTGGCAGAGGTACATCTTTTCCGATGTTGAACCCATCATGGACATGATGGATCCACCATCAAGTTTTGTTTTCAAAACATCCCACCCACTTTTGCCATATCACCTTTGGTAAAAACAAAACATTTGTTTTTCTAAAGCAAGGCTAAGCATCAAAATCTTTTATAAAACAGGTGATCAAGGAAGGTAATCAAACTCAAGGAAGTAATGCAGGAATTGTTTTATCAATCAACTCCTATCACCTAATGCAATAAGCAAGTGATAAAGATCTTTAAATCACAAGGAAGGTGGCAAATGCACCGGGGCTTGCCTTCTTTTATAGGTGAGTCAGGCACGGATCCGCAGATGTCAAAGTAGAAACAATTCCCTGCCTGAGGTTCCGAAGGTGGTGGTGTCTTCTCTTCGGTTACTTCGACTTCTTCTTCGTTTTCTAAACATAACCACATATATGTATATAAGAATGAATGCCATGTAATGCTCATGCGAGTGCAAAGATAATAAGAGTTTATTATCTAAAGTCTTGAATACAATTTTCCTTCACAGTTCTCCGGGAAACTAGGGTTTCCGGAGTCAACAGTGAAGTTCAAAGAGCAGGGGTGGGGGTTTTGGGTTCTAATTCTCAAACAAGGTCCAAATCAAACCAAACTCTACCCAAGGCTTCTAAAAAATGTGTAAAGTTCATATAAAAAGTTTGGGCATTTTTGGAATTATTAACTATTTTCTAAAAATCCAGAATCAATATTTGAAGCTATTTTAAATACTCCAAAATCCCTATTTGATCTAAAAATCATGGAACTATTTTTATTAAATACTATGGAAAATAAGAAATCTAAGAAAATTGGTTTGACATTTTTAGGATTTTTCTACAATTTTCTAGGATTGTTTTAACTCTGGTAGAAAAAGAAAAAGAAAAAGAAAAGACAGTGAATAGTACTGGGCCTAATCCAAAACAGGCGGCCCAACAACGGGTGGAAGCGCGCCCGTGCCCGCGCGCGATAGTGACTTTGCGTAAAAGCCCTCGACTTAACGGCTAACCCGAAATGGGTTCATTTACTATTGTACTGAGTCGCTGACGGTTTGCAGAAAAGACCTCCATGTTCTATTCCTTCACCCGCCAAGTCCTCGACGGCGTTGAGCGTGGCTGAGCTCCGGCGAGCGCGTAGACCGGCCGGAGGAGGCCAAGACCGGTGCTCCCGAGTAGCGGACATAGGATTGAACTATTCCCGATCACTTCCCCTAACTTAATTTCAGGAATGGTGATCCAATTCGCTCTGGCCGCGGTGATCGAGGGTGTTGCGGACAGATGAATGTGTTCCTGGTGATTGGTGGCAATTTAGTTCAATCAAATGGGTCGACGAGCATCACGAGCACCTAAGGTCACTCAAACACAAGAGCAGCAGGGATGAACTAACCTGTATCACGCTAGCCACGGCGAGGTGCTCTTCGTGGTGTCTGAGAACAGATTTGGGGGAAACTTAAAATTGGCGCTCACGGTTGCTAGATTGGGGGCGATACTAGATGGTGGGGTGTGTGATGATGTTGCGGAGCTGATCGCGGGCTCAATTTATACTAAGCGGAAGCAGTGGCCGGGAATTAGGACAATGATGCGCGGTGGTCGGAGGGGCAAGGAGTTACTGGCGCGCGTAAACTCGTGTCTACCGTCGTGGCGACCTCACCGGCGATGATTAGATGGCTATAGCGAGTCACGGCGATGCAACAGAAGTGCTCAATTGCGTGGCGCAAGACCGGAAAGCGGCTGACGCCAGTGAGCTTATCAGCTCAAGCCACAAAGCACGGGGGGTACGGTAGTGAGTCACCGGAGTCATCCTCAAGCGAAGAGCTATTAGCTGGTAAGCTTATCGGGTCACCGGTGGCGTAAATCTCAACGGCGGTGGCGTGAATCGCGGCGGAGATCGGTCGTCGGCGGTGAGACTGTCGCGCTGTCGTTCTGATCCATTTGGGACACTGTACCATGGCGATCTCCATTCAGTTGGCCTGACAGCCAACCTTTGAACTTGATTTTCTCTCAAATCTCTATGGCATCTCATACCGAGTTCTGCATCAAAGTTGTTCCTCTATACTAGCTATACAACTTTGTTATAGCAACCCTAGGTAGATTCTCACTGGATCATAGTCGAAATGACTCTCAAACATGGATCTAGGTCACTGTCAATCTGAAGTTCAGACTGTATCAGCCTGACAGTCCAACTTTGGGCTTAATTATCTCAAATTTCTTCTCAACAACTGTCGGGTACCATAATTAGGGGTACCCCCAACGCTCCTAATCATGGTCAGTAAACACCCTCAGACCAACTGACGGGTGCGGTTCAAGCCAAGACTTTGTCTACCCGAGGGACGCGATCTCACCCGAGCCCAGCCTCGGGTTGGAACAGTAGTCCCAGACGAGTTTACGCCTCGCCCGAGGGCCTCCTCAAGCAGCGGGCGCCCCCTCGGCTCTCTCGAGGCCTGGCTCGGGCAGGCTTTGTTGTGAAGCAACCTTGGCCAAACTGCCTCACCAACCGACCGCTTCGCATGCGCATAAATGCAGGGGATGCCTGACGTCGTATCCTGACACACGCGCCTCAGACGGGCAGGCCGAAGTGACCGCAATCACTTCACCCCTCTTCTTTACTGTCCGATATGACAGGAAAACAGCGCCGCTCGCTCTGCTCCGACTGCTATGTCAGCCACCCCGGCAACGACTGACAACAAGTCACGATCAACCATTGAGTTCAGCCTCGGGCGCAACAGGAAGCTCCACCTCGCCCGACCTAATGCTCCAGCCTCGGGAGGAGGTTTCCGCCTCGCCCGACCTCAGGCTCCGGCTTCAGGAGGAGGTCTCTGCCTCGCCCGACCCCCAGACTCGGCCTCGACCCCGGTCTCGGGAGGAATCGCGTCCTCGCCCGACCCCGGCCTCGGTCTCAAGAGAAGTCTCCGCCTCGACCGACCCTGGGCTCGGACTGACCGCGCTAATAGGGGATGCATCATTTCCCTATTCCTAGCCTACTCAGGCTACAAGGAACAAGACCAGTGTCCCATCTGGCTTACCCCGGCGACGGGTAATGATGGTGCCCCGCGTGCGCCATGACGCCGGTGGCTCCCAGCCCCTTACGACAGCAAGGAGACGTCAGCAGGCTCCTCGACGCGCTGCCAGCTGTGCTCCTACAAGACTCAGGTGCTCCTCCGACGGCCACGCCATCACATGTACAGGGCCCAAGCTCTCCCCCAACGGCCACGTTGGCATGTACACAGGGCTTAGGCACTCCACTGCTATACACGTTAGCGCTAGCTACGCCCCCCGTTGTACGTCTAGACTCTCTCCTGGCCTCTATAAAAGGGAGGTCCAGGGCCACCCTGAGGGGGGTTCGCGCGAGGGAAGCGGCGGACGAACTCTGTGCCTCTCTCTCCCTCACGCGACACGCTTGTAACCCCTACTGCGAGCGGCACCCCTGGTGCAGGATAATACAAGGCTTGTCCCACCTCTTGTGTTCCATCCCGCGCCAACCCATCTGGGCAGGGACACGCAGCGATTTCACTGGTCGGTCCAAGGGACCCCCCTGGGTCCGAGACGCCGACAGTTGGCGCACCAGGTAGGGGCCTGCTGCGTGTTAACAAACACCTTCCCGTTGAGATCCAGATGGGGAGTCTTCAGCAACCTCTCAAGCCCGGGATGGTGCTCCGCTTCGGGAGTCTCGAGTTCATGTCCCTCGACGATAGCTACGACATGGTACTCCTCCCCCCACGGCGTGACGACAATGATGGTCTCCGACTCGCTCGGCGGCGGCGAGCTCTACGACAACATCTCCCCGTGGCAGAAGAGGAGCACTCCGGTCGTCCCTGCCACCCTCCTCATCGGAGGAGGCGGAGATGAGGCAACCATGGCCACACAGGAGGTGGCACCTTGTCGGCTGTCGCACCAGAGCGAGTCGACGACGCTGGCACTCCCCCAGGGGACATGTCGGACATTGTCCTCGCACCTGAGACGACGGCGGGTGTCACTTCCCCGCGACGTGTCAGCCCCAAGAGAACTGATGACGTCAGCACCCTCGCAAAGGACCTGCTGGGCATTACCCTCGTACCTGAGATGACGGTGTGCTCCGCCCCCGACACGACTTCACCACCGTCCAACGACCAAGAGGTACCGTCCGTTTTCCATCCCGTACCTTTTCGGTTCAGCTTCGACCCACCTAGCGACCCCGCTATGGTGAGCGCCTTCGTAAAGGCGTATCCAAACCTTCCGGGGTACCACATGTGGTCGACCTAGGACCGACTGACAGCCGTCTCAACCTTTGGACCGGCAGGTTCTGAGGAAGAGGACGACCCTGACTCCGGTTGGGATTTCTCTGCCCTCAATGACCCCGGTGCCATGCGGGGCTTCATGTCCGCATGTGACCACTGCCTCTCCGGTTGTTCTGACGATGGCCATGACCTTGACAACGAGGGTTACGGCCCAAGTCGCGAATGTTTCCACGTCGATCTGGGAGATCACAACGAAGGCAACCACCTCGGTATGCCAGAGGTTGACGATCCCCCTGGGCCCGCATCTCGCGTTGACATCCCGCGGGAGCTAGCTGTGGTCCCAGTCCCTGCGGGGGGTCAGGACATACAGCTCGAGCAAATCCGTGAGATGCAGGCCTAGGTCGACGGGGAAGCAGGACGGCTTGTACAGCTCCGACAGAACATCGAACAGGAGTGGGCAGGCCGAACACTCGCCGGAGAAGCCTGTCATTGGGCCCAAGACATCCGGCGCCGCATCATCGACAATGCCAGGGCAGCGCTGCCCCCGGCCGTCAGCGGGTCCGGCCAGGACCTAGCTGCAGCGGCGATGCTGCTTCGAGCCATGCCGGAGCCATCCACCACCGAGGGACGGCGTATCCAGGGCGAACTCAAGAATCTCCTAGAAGGCGCCGCGGTTCGACGAGCCGAGAGCTCCGCCTCCCGCAGGCGAGCTGACCCCTCGGAGCATCACGCGGTGTCCTCCCGGCGCATTCGGGAAGCCTCAGTCCATCCCGAGCGTACGCGGGACGAGGCACCCGCCGCCCGGGAATGCCTCGGCAACGAGCACCACCATCTCGACCATCGAGCCCGCCTCGACGAGAAGGTGCGTCGAGGCTACCATCCCAGGCGTGGGGGACGCTACAACAGTGAGGAGGATCACAGTCCTTCGCCCGAACCACCCGGTCCGCGAGTCTTCAGCCGGGCCATATGACGAGCGCCGTTCCCTACCTGTTTCCGAGCCCCGACTACCATCACCAAGTACTTGGGGGAGACGAGGCCGGAGCTATGGCTCGCAGACTACCGACTGGCATGCCAGTTGGGAGGGGCGGATGATGACAACCTCATCATCCGTAATCTACCCCTTTTCCTTTCCGACACCGCCCGAGCCTGGCTGGAGCATCTGCCTCCTGCGCAGATCTCCGACTGGGACGATCTGGTCAAAGCTTTCGTGGGAAACTTCCAAGGCACGTACGTGCGCCCTGGGAACTCGTGGGACCTTCGAAGCTGCCGCCAGCAGCCAGGGGAGTCCCTCCGAGAGTACATTCAGCGGTTTTCAAAGCAGCGCACCAAGCTGCCCAACGTTACCGACTCGGATGTCATCGGGGCTTTCCTTGCCGGCACCACTTGCCGAGACCTGGTGAGCAAACTGGGGCGCAAGACTCCCACCCATGCGAGCGAACTGATGGACGTCGCCACCAAGTTCGCCTTGGGTCAAGAGGCGGTCGAAGCCATCTTCCGAAAGGACAAGTAGTCTCAGGGAGAGCCAAAGACAGACGCCCCTGAGGCGTTCGCCCAGCGGGGCACGAAGAAGAAGGCTAAAAAGAAGTCGCGAGCGAAGCGCGACGCCGCAGACGCGAATCTCGTCGCTGCGGCCGAGCACAGGAACCCTCGGAACCTCCTGGAGGGGCTGGCGCGTTCGACAAGATGCTCAAAGAGCCGTGCCCCTATCACTAGGGGCCTGTCAAGCACACCCTCTGTTGGGGGCTTGTTCTCAAATGCTATGAATTAAGAACAAGGCAACATAAAATGTTAAATATTAATGCCCTTCGTCGCTGAAGCATTATATCCCCAAGGATTTAATGAACTTCGGATGAAGACCATGAGTGAAATATCACGAAGGTCATACCTTCGTGATTAAACTTATAAAATAATATGAAATAATATATAAAACATGAAACATTAAAGATAAATATATCAGAAATAAGCAACACTATTCATATATTTTATTATTTGATCATATAAATGTCAGAACATAAAGTTTGAGTACATTTATACCTTCTCCTTGACAGATGACAATTCCCGGGCAATGCATTTGCAATTACAGGAATGCGTGAACAGTAAAGGAATACTGTTCACTATTTATAGACACAAGACACAGCCTGTAAGGAATTACAATCATGCCCCTTAGAAAAGTTTACAACAATGACTCAGACCCTTATGGGCTAAAAGGTCATTCTATCTTTAAGTCGGTTCGATCCTTCGTCTTCGGGCATTCTATAACACCGAAGCTTCATGAGTGGTAGCTTCGGTCATCATGTATAAGCAGCTTTAGCCGAAGCTGTTTCTTCCTGCAGGACCTTCAGCGACGAAGCATGGCCCCAACAGTAGCCCCTTCGCGGTGCTAGATCGTTTTTCGTAACGAGCTTGATCCGTGAAAAAAAAGTCTCTTAGGCTTCGGGAAGCCGAAGGTCCGAAAAACACCTTCCTTGAGCTCGTTGCCGAGAAACGATATAGTTTTCGAGCGCGGAGCGGTCCTACCATGCAGGTTCACCTTCTTGGTTGTTGCGGCCCACCGTGCAGTGGGTGCGAGTGACTGTTTGCCCGGTGAAAAAATCCTAACGATTCGCCTTCTTACCTGTAGCACTATATAAACAGACAGGTAGGTGTGAAGTTACCACAACATTCATTGCCATTGCACTATTTTGCTGCCAAAAATTTAACCATAGCCGAAGCTTGATTTTTGCATTCAAAACGAAGCTCCAGTTTGGTTTGTGCTTCATCACGAGGATAGCTTCGGAAAAAAGGTTATTGACTTCCAAAGAATTTTTTCAAGAAAAATTAAAATCAAATGGCCAGAATACGCTCCACTTCTAGGGTTGAGCGTGATGGGGACGAGACCGAAGCCGTTGAAACTGTTCCAATTTCTGAAGCGATGAGGCGTTCCAGGCTGGTTCCATCAGAAGACACACCTGCTGCCGAAGCAACGCAAGCTGATGTTGAAGAAGTTGGTTCCGAAGATGAGTACAACTGCGGGATGCTAAGCAAACCTAGTCATTTGGACTTTGGAAAGTCCACCATCTCTGAAGCTGATCTTCCAAAAATGGTGAAGCTGGGCTACTTTAGTGAAACAAAAAAGGAGCTGGTTCGTTTTGGCGGGGAGGAGATTACTCCGAAGCCGGAAAAGAATGAAGTGGTTGTGTTCAAAAGCTTCTTTAAAGTAGGATTAAGATTTCCTTTGAATGGGATGATTGCTGATGTGTTGAAGAAGTTTGGGGTTTACCTTCATCAGCTAACCCCTAACGCTATTGTTAGATTAAGTGTTTATATTTGGGCCCTTCGTAGCCAGGGAGTGGAACCGTTCGGTGAAGGTTTCTGCCGAGTCCATGAACTACACTATCAGACTAAAGCCAGAGGAGATGGTCTTCATGAGAATTTTGGATGTTACAACTTTGCTTATCGTAAAACTTCGAAGTTTCCAGTGATAAGCTACCGAAGCAAATGGCCAGCCGGATGGAAATCTGAGTGGTTTTATGTTAAAGTTGATAAAGATGAAGATAAATTGGTCTAGAGTCCACTAGAGCTAACCTTCGGAGAAACGAGGCCCCGATGCAACATGATAAGTGGAATCCCGAGCCAAATTGCTTTGGCTGAATTTCGCGTGATTTTAGATCATATTGGCACTAGAGACTTGGTGCAGGAATTTCTGGCTTTTAAAGTGTTTCCAACAATGAGGGATTGGGAGATGCCGAAGCTGGAGGGAGAAAAGAAAAAGGGAGAATTTGTTCGATTGTCGTATTACTACAAGTTTAAAAAACACTTTAAAAAGCCCTGCCAAGAGTGGCTGGATTCAATCGAGATTATGTGCAACGATATCCTCGGAAATTACTCTAAGAAAGAAGATCAGTTGATGACTGCAGCCTTCGGCACTCGTCCGAAGCGAAGATTGAACCGTGTGCTAGATGCTTTGAATTTTGATTACCCTGATTACGAGCAACTGGGTGGAGATGCCGAAGGCCCAAAGAGAAAGAGGATTGCTAGCGCCCTGGACAAAGAAAGCACCAAATTGGCCAGAAAGGAAAAAGAAATTTCTGAAAAACTGAGTCCTGGACCGAGGGTAGCTGTTTCAAGGAAAAGAAAAGGTACATCTCCAAAACCTGCATCTCCAAAACCCAAGACGTCGGGCCAGGAGGAGGAAACTCCTGCGACACCTTCTGCTGCCGAAGTGGAAGAGATTCTGAAGGTAATGACTGAACCTTTGCCTGTCAAGCTAAGCCCGCTGGCGCCAGAACTGACGAAGTTTTTTCAGAAGGGCAAAAAAGCTTCGGCAGCAGAAAGTCCCGCAAAGCCGAAAAAACGAAGAATGATCCAAGTGGCTGATGTCATTCATCAGACACCGCCACCGACCTCGGCGTCGAAAATTGTTACTGCCGATCCCACAGCCATCGAAGCTGAAACCGCCGGAGCCGAAACCGGAGGGGCCGAAGCCACCGGAGCCGAAACCACCGGAGCCGAAGCCAGGACCAACGAAGTGAAGCGTCCCCAATCCTCTAGGACTCAAATGTGATACAATTACTAGTCCCAGGAGGCTAGCAAACACATTTATACATCAGATGATACCAAATCTGCTTAAACGAGACAAACCTATAAAGGTGGCGGTCAACTTTAAGAGTTGGTCCACAACTCGAGACATATCATCAGAGTGGGGCTGAAGCAGCCCGATATACGCAGCGAAGCAAGTCAGTGGTCCAACAGCCACAGGCAAGGTTGGGAACAGTCGTAACTCTTACCCGATCTCCTTTTTCTGAAAAACAACAAATAAGCAAGGGTGAGTACAAACGTACTCAGCAGCCCACCTTCACCCGCGGAATGGGGAAATCAGATATAATGCATGGAATATGTGGAGCTCGGGATATTTTGCAGAAACAGCAATATTTAATGCAGAGTTGTTTTGAAAAACATTTTGTATTTTTGCAAAGCGCATCCTCTCCAAAAGGAGCAGGAAGTTTTTCAGTATTATAACAAAATCCCCTGGACTAAACCATCCAGGCATCTCAGCAGTTTCCCACTGGTTTTCCTTTTCAAAAACCGCTACTGGACTTCCCGTCCACCATAGCTCACGGCTCAACTGCCGAACCTTTTTAAAAACCACTTTTCTCAAAACCATCTCTTTTTTTTGGAAAACAAAACATTAATTGCCATACCATACCAGACTCGTCCATTCCTGTGGACACAGACTATTCGAATAGGTTTTCAAACTCTGCGCAGAGGTGTACACTTTACCCACTAGTCCGGCTCTGCGATCTCATGATCAATGAGATCCGAATCCGAATCTCTTTCTTTCCCCGCATGTCCTAACCTTAACGGTTATCCGGAAGGAGTCAGGCCACCACCATGTCCAAACTGGACAAAACTTTCCCCCTCCTTATCCTCCCGGTGCTCCCCAACCTTCATAACCCTGGGGTTGGACCGTACGAGTTCAGATTGAGTGACTGCCCACACAGCCTCGAGTGGTTGTACTATTAAAGAGTACAGGTAGTGAAGATGACAAACCGGTCCTTATATGAGGGGACAATCTTTCTGCTCACGCCTAAACCAGCTGAGCCAACACCTTAGGCCCTCCCCTAAACCAGGGAGTCCCTGATTATCCCGCTCACAAGGTGATAAGGGTGAAAACCCTTCATCACACACATTTTGAAAAGCATTTTCTTTTGAAAACTCACACCTGTTCTCAAATCATTTGGAACATATATATCATGAATTGATTGCGGCAAGCGGCTGGGTGGCCATAATAACTTATCTCAAAATCATATCATGCATAAAATAACAGGCTAAGGGTTGTGGTTGAAAAATCATAGGTAATTTATGCATCAAAGGGATCCAGTGAGCTTGCCGTGCTTATTCGGCGAAGGGGGAAGGAGAGCTCGCGGAACTGGCTTCTGGCTCCACCGCCTGGCATAGACTTGCAGATCTGGCCTCCACGAGATGGCACGAACGCTCCGATAACTATGCAACATGAACAAGCAAACATACAAACCAACAAGTATACCAACAAATATTTAGTATAGTGGTCAGAAAAGCGATATATGGATGGGTAGAGTCTTGAGTAGAATCTATGTCATGTGGTGTTGTGATATTACTGGTGGTGGAGCGGAGGTGCTTACCAGGAGGGTGGACTGGAGGCAAAGCGACACTATGTGTGTAGCCAGCAGAGCGGAGTAACTGAGTGGGTGGGGTGTTTGCCTTGGCTGAGGGTGTTGAGTGTGTGTGAAGAGGGAGAGGGTAGCTGGGTGTATTTATAGCTGAGTGTAGGTGGTGTAGCACAGTGAAGTTCACTGTTGGTGAGAATAGTGACGAATGAATCGTCTAACTTGGTATGAACATGAGAGTTATAGGCAGAATATGGGACAAGAGTATTTTGGGAGTTTTCTGGAACATGAACCATGCTTAAGGGGTGACATGGCTGGATAGGGAATAGTTTGATAAAAATTTAGAAACGAGAATTATTGGAATCTGAGTTTGGGAGCCTGGTTCGAAGGAATCTCAAAGTTAAGCGTGCTCAACTCGGAGAAACCTGGGATGGGTGACCAGATGGGAAGTTCCCTACTGGAAGGAAAATCACAGTCACCGGAGTTCGTATGACTGGAATATGGGTCTGGCTGGTCTTAGGTGGACTGGACAGCATGATGTATGAGTAGTTGAAATTTGGGGTGATCGGCTAATCGATGAATAGTAACGATGAATAGTGACGATGGAAAAGTAATTATAGATATCATCTATGAATAGTAACGATGATGAATAGTAATGATAAATAGTAACGATGATGAATAGTGTATGTGAATAGTAACAATGAATAGTAACGGTGAATAGTAATGGTGAATAGTGACAGTGAATAGTCGTATGAACGAACGATGAACGATGAATAGGAACTATGAACGAACGGACGAACGATCGAATGATCGGACGAACGAACGATTGGAATTCCGGCAGCATAACGGCAGGAAAAGATTATTTGGATGAACGAACGATCGAATGATCGGACGAACGAACGATCGGAATTTCGGCAGCATAACGGCAGGATAAAGATTATCTGGAAGAACGATGAATAGGGACTATGAACGAACGATGAACGATGAATAGGGAACTATGAACGAACGATGAACGATCGATTGATCGAAAGAACGAACGATCGGAATCTCGGCAGCATAACGGCAGGACAAAGATTATCTGGAAGAACGATAAATAGGGACTATGAACGAACGATGAATAGGGACTATGAACGAACGATGAACGATGAATAGGAACTATGAACGAACGATGAACGATCGAATGATCGAACGAACGAACGATCGGAATTTCGACAGCATAACGGTAGGAAAAAGATTATTTGGACGAACGAACGGACGAACGATCGAACGATCGGACGAACGGACGAACGAACCATGAACGATCGGACGAACGATCGAACGATCGAACGAACGAACGAACAAACTAAGAACAGGGGACGAACGATCGAAGAACGATCGAACGATCCTTGTGCTAGTGTGTGCTTGTGTGGAACATGGAGTGGGTGTGTGTGGGGGGGGGAGAGAGTTGCCATGAAATGGCTTGGGGTGAGATGGGAGGAGGCCCTTGCCCCTCTATTTATAGCCATGGTGGGGGGATTAGGGGGAGGGATGAGAGGATTAGTGGGAGGGATGAGAGGATTAGTGGGAGGATGAGATGATTAGTGGGAGGTTAGCATGTATTTGTCTTGTATAAGTGAGATTTGCTTGTAGAGCTCACCGTATGACACTGGAGGCATACGTATACGTATGAGCATGAGGAAAGTTATGAAGAAAATATTTGTAGGGACTTGAAAAATGATTCTGAAGGTATTTCTCAAGAGGAAAATACCTGGAGATATATCGGTGGAATATTTGGGCAGTATTTCTGGAAAGAACTTGAAGGGGATTACTCGGGAAATATCTGGGCGGTATTTCTGGAAACAAATTGAGGGTGATCACTGGGAAATATTTGTAGGATATTTGAGGAGGATTTTGGAGAGAATATAGACCACTATATTTTATTTGCTGATATCAACTCGCAAACAAACATTTTGAAATGAAATTTGAAATTCATTTTGAATTTAGAGGGAGTTTGAGAAAATTTCAGGATTTGAATTTTTGGGATGCTACAAATCTACCCCACTTAAAAGGAATCTCGTCCTCGAGATTTGGCTTAGAAGGGTTATGGGTATAGCTTTACTTCAGCTACATATCTTCACTTTGCAACTCTTCGAGGAGATGGGACTTCAACAAAATCCGGCCTTTGAGGAGCATCCGGTTGCTGATTGCAAATGCTGATTCTGGCTACTCAAAGATCATCTTCAGGCTTCAGCTTTCGCTTGGCAGCTAGCTTATTGAGGAAGCATCGATGCCAACACGCAAACCTTTCTCTTGCGAACTCCCACATGGATTCCTTCCTTGATTGGTCTTCTGGTGCTTCATCAACAAAACTTGGGTAACCACTTCTCATCCAGAAACTTATAAGCTTCGATGATCTGGTCCTCCACAAGCTTACTAAGGCCTTCTTCTTTTTCTCCATAGCAGGAACCTTACTGGAATACTACCCCACTTAAAAAGAATGAGGGTAGATCTCTTGAATCTTGGGGATTTGAACTCCTTGAAGTACCTCATAACAAGGGTGTTACGGGGCCTTCTTCTGTTGTTGCTGCTTGAGCAGGCTGCGGAGAGATGACTGACACAGGGTTGATTTTGGGAGAACCTTCTTCTTATCTTCTCTTCGCTATCTTTTTTTCTCTTTTCACTGCTCCTTTCTTTCTCTTTGCTCTTCCCACTGGAGGATTCTATCAAAGAGTATTACCATCATACAGAGGAGGAAACCAAAGATGTTGAACCATATACAACAGTCTTCAACCCAAGAATTACCAAGCATTGTGATCTTAGGGGCAAGGGAGTGGAAAATGGAGTTGCTTGCGATTTGGCAGAGGGTATTTTATCTGGTGTGTGTGCTTTGCTTGGGATGGGAGTTGAGGGAGCTGGGGGGATTTATAGGCGAGCAGGGGTGTCCGGTTGCAGAGTGGTGGTGATGGAGTAGGTGCTACGCGGCAGCGGGTGCGACAAGGGGAGGGGGGGTCTGGTGTTGCCGACGATGATGGTGGCGGTGGGTGCACTGCAAAGGTGGCGTGGGCGGCGGTAGTGTGCTGCAAAAGGGGGGGCGTGGGGCGGTGGTAGTGCGCATGGAGGCGGGCACGCGTGCGAGGGGCACGGGTGAGTGGTGGGGTCAATGACCCTGATGTTTGTGGTCTCTGGTTCCAAGAATCTTTGCCTCTCTGTATGGTAATAACTCCTTCTATCCTCTTTTCCTGTTTACTTTGACTCAGGGGCAGTGCTTTGATTCTCACGGTCGGTCCTTTTGACTGAGCGGCTGGACTGGTTTCTTTTGTAGCTTGTTACAGGCTTCAAGGGTGAGCTTCCCGGTGTCTTCTTGGGTAAGGCACTTTTTTCTTCAGATGGGTTAAGATGAGAATGGAAGCATAAGGTAAGGATTAGCTCTAATTTGTGATCTATGTTTTTAGAGAAAACCTTTTTAAGAAAAACGAAAAGAAAACACACTAGCTCAGCAATGATAAGCATAAACAAATCAAATGTTTTGAATAAGGGAAGAATAGAGTTTTTCCAAAGCACGGGCTACTCAGATTCGGGGGCTAAGCATAACTACTATTGCTTGGCTCCTGAATTGAGAACTATGCTAAATGCAACTTATGAGCACTAACGTTAAAGCACCACATATGCACTCAAAAGGGGAGAAAACATCAAGCGAAATTCATTTTGAAATGCCCTAGGGGGCCACACAAATAGAGTTTTTCAAGGCACGGGACTACACGATTACCTCTCATACATGCAGGGCTCTAGCCAAAGTGAAGAAAAACTTCACTACCTAATGCACGCAGAGGACTGGGTATAACTAACTCAGATCTGGCAGCTTCTCTTCTGGCAAGGCTGACGCACAACTTCAATCTGAGATATCTCCTGGATGGGTCAACAGGGAGCTGATGTTGATAACTTCTTCTGGCGGCGACTGAGATGGCAAGACGTGGTCGAACTCTTCTTCAAGCTGGACTGGCTCTTGTAGCTCCTCTGAGGGCGGCGGTGCTGGCGGGGTGCTTGCAGCTTCTTCCTTGACCTCAAGGGACGGTGCTGGAATCTTCTTCATGGTGAGGGGCTCAAACAACTCTGGCGGGGGATCTTGGGAGGATTTAGGGTGCTCTTGTTTATCCATAGCCTTAGGGGAGACTGGAATTCCTTCCAAGACTATGGTTCCTTCCGGGAGTTCCCAAGCCTTCTTCTCTCCTCTGATAGAGACCGAGTGACCTTGAAGAATCTGGGGATCTTCAGCTCTCCTGGGTTGAACTGGGTTGGATGGAGCGGGCTCTTGGATCCGCAGGGCTCTACGTTGGTTATGGGTTACCAAGTAGGCCTCCATCAGCTTCTGGACATGCTCATCCTTGGCTTGCTTCAGGGCTTCAACAGCAATGACTTCACAACTTTCTAAAGCAGCTACACGGGCTTGAGCTGTGGTGAGATCCACATGGAGCTTACGGTTGAGCTTCTCTGCATCTTCTGCTCGAGCAATCATCTGACGGTGGTGCCGGGCCAAGAAATCATACTGGGCATCCAGGGTGAGCAGGTATGCAGTGAGGTACACGACTGTGGGGTCGTCCTCAAGCAGCAGCTGCTCTTCCAATGCACGCATCCTGGCCATCCAAACTGGACGGTCTCTCTGAAAGGGCGGAAAGAATCTGAGCGGGGTGTCGGCCACTTCTTCTTCATAGATCTGACACAGAGCCCTCAATGCCTTGCGAGCGACGACTTGGCAGGTGTCTTTGAATCTGTGCCCAGCAATAGTGACACTCCATTCCACATGGTGCGGACTGGATCCAATGTATACAGTCACGACACACTTCTCTGTGCCATGCTCGATGAATTCACGACCATCATACTCTGGCTGGCTCCTGATTCCGAGGCGGACTGTGCATGCTCTCAGCAACTTGGGGAAACCATCTTCATTCTGGCAGAAGCTGGTTTGGCACTGAACCTCCATCTGACTTCTGAGAGAAGGAAAGGGGGAAAACATTTTTATAATGAAGGGATGAGAGCAAGAATTTTTTTAAGAAAATAGTTTTGACTCAAAAACTTTTGATCAGGCTAAGGGTTACGTCCTGCGGCCAACCTAACAGCTCTGATACCACCTGAAGCGTCCCCAATCCTCTAGGACTCAAATGTGATACAATTACTAGTCCCAGGAGGCTAGCAAACACATTTATACATCAGATGATACCAAATCTGCTTAAACGAGACAAACCTATAAAGGTGGCGGTCAACTTTAAGAGTTGGTCCACAACTCGAGACATATCATCAGAGTGGGGCTGAAGCAGCCCGATATACGCAGCGAAGCAAGTCAGTGGTCCAACAGCCACAGGCAAGGTTGGGAACAGTCGTAACTCTTACCCGATCTCCTTTTTCTGAAAAACAACAAATAAGCAAGGGTGAGTACAAACGTACTCAGCAGCCCACCTTCACCCGCGGAATGGGGAAATCAGATATAATGCATGGAATATGTGGAGCTCGGGATATTTTGCAGAAACAGCAATATTTAATGCAGAGTTGTTTTGAAAAACATTTTGTATTTTTGCAAAGCGCATCCTCTCCAAAAGGAGCAGGAAGTTTTTCAGTATTATAACAAAATCCCCTGGACTAAACCATCCAGGCATCTCAGCAGTTTCCCACTGGTTTTCCTTTTCAAAAACCGCTACTGGACTTCCCGTCCACCATAGCTCACGGCTCAACCGCCGAACCTTTTTAAAAACCACTTTTCTCAAAACCATCTCTTTTTTTTTGGAAAACAAAACATTAATTGCCATACCATACCAGACTCATCCATTCCTGTGGACACAGACTATTCGAATAGGTTTTCAAACTCTGCGCAGAGGTGTACACTTTACCCACTAGTCCGGCTCTGCGATCTCATGATCAATGAGATCCGAATCCGAATCTCTTTCTTTCCCCGCATGTCCTAACCTTAACGGTTATCCGGAAGGAGTCAGGCCACCACCGTGTCCAAACCGGACAAAACTTTCCCCCTCCTTATCCTCCCGGTGCTCCCCAACCTTCATAACCCTGGGGTTGGACCGTACGAGTTCAGATTGAGTGACTGCCCACACAGCCTCGAGTGGTTGTACTATTAAAGAGTACAGGTAGTGAAGATGACAAACCGGTCCTTATATGAGGGGACAATCCTTCTGCTCACGCCTAAACCAGCTGAGCCAACACCTTAGGCCCTCCCCTAAACCAGGGAGTCCCTGATTATCCCGCTCACAAGGTGATAAGGGTGAAAACCCTTCATCACACACATTTTGAAAAGCATTTTCTTTTGAAAACTCACACCTGTTCTCAAATCATTTGGAACATCTATATCATGAATTGATTGCGGCAAGCGGCTGGGTGGCCATAATAACTTATCTCAAAATCATATCATGCATAAAATAACAGGCTAAGGGTTGTGGTTGAAAAATCATAGGTAATTTATGCATCAAAGGGATCCAGTGAGCTTGCCGTGCTTATTCGGCGAAGGGGGAAGGAGAGCTCGCGGAACTGGCTTCTGGCTCCACCGCCTGGCATAGACTTGCAGATCTGGCCTCCACGAGATGGAACGAACGCTCCGATAACTATGCAACATGAACAAGCAAACATACAAACCAACAAGTATACCAACAAATATTTAGTATAGTGGTCAGAAAAGCGATATATGGATGGGTAGAGTCTTGAGTAGAATCTATGTCATGTGGTGTTGTGATATTACTGGTGGTGGAGCGGAGGTGCTTACCAGGAGGGTGGACTGGAGGCAAAGCGACACTATGCGTGTAGCCAGCAGAGCGGAGTAACTGAGTGGGTGGGGTGTTTGCCTTGGCTGAGGGTGTTGAGTGTGTGTGAAGAGGGAGAGGGTAGCTGGGTGTATTTATAGCTGAGTGTAGGTGGTGTAGCACAGTGAAGTTCACTGTTGGTGAGAATAGTGACGAATGAATCGTCTGACTTGGTATGAACATGAGAGTTATAGGCAGAATATGGGACAAGAGTATTTTGAGAGTTTTCTGGAACATGAACCATGCTTAAGGGGTGACATGGCTGGATAGGGAATAGTTTGATAAAAATTTAGAAACGAGAATTATTGGAATCTGAGTTTGGGAGCCTGGTTCGAAGGAATCTCAAAGTTAAGCGTGCTCAACTCGGAGAAACCTGGGATGGGTGACCAGATGGGAAGTTCCCTACTGGAAGGAAAATCACAGTCACCGGAGTTCGTATGACTGGAATATGGGTCTGGCTGGTCTTAGGTGGACTGGACAGCATGATGTATGAGTAGTTGAAATTTGGGGTGATCGGCTAATCGATGAATAGTAACGATGAATAGTGGCGATGGAAAAGTAATTATAGATATCATCTATGAATAGTAATGATGATGAATAGTAATGATAAATAGTAACGATGATGAATAGTGTATGTGAATAGTAACAATGAATAGTAACGGTGAATAGTAATGGTGAATAGTGACAGTGAATAGTTCGTATGAACGAACGATGAACGATGAATAGGAACTATGAACGAACGGACGAACAATCGAATGATCGGACGAACGAACGATTGGAATTTCGGCAGCATAACGGCAGGAAAAGATTATTTGGACGAACGAACGATCGAATGATCGGACGAACGAACGATCGGAATTTTGGCAGCATAACGGCAGGATAAAGATTATCTGGAAGAACGATGAATAGGGACTATGAACGAACGATGAACGATGAATAGGGAACTATGAACGAACGATGAACGATCGATTGATCGAAAGAACGAACGATCGGAATCTCGGCAGCATAACGGCAGGACAAAGATTATCTGGAAGAACGATAAATAGGGACTATGAACGAACGATGAATAGGGACTATGAACGAACGATGAACGATGAATAGGAACTATGAACGAACGATGAACGATCGAATGATCGAACGAACGAACGATCGGAATTTCGGCAACATAACGGTAGGAAAAAGATTATTTGGACGAACGAACGGACGAACGATCGAACGATCGGATGAACGGACGAACGAACCATGAACGATCGAACGAACGATCGAACGATCGAACGAACGAACGAACAAACTAAGAACAGGGGACGAATGATCGAAGAACGATCGAACGATCCTTGTGCTAGTGTGTGCTTGTGTGGAACATGGAGTGGGTGTGTGTGGGGGGGGGAGAGAGTTGCCATGAAATGGCTTGGGGTGAGATGGGAGGAGGCCCTTGCCCCTCTATTTATAGCCATGGTGGGGGGATTAGGGGGAGGGATGAGAGGATTAGTGGGAGGGATGAGAGGATTAGTGGGAGGATGAGATGATTAGTGGGAGGTTAGCATGTATTTGTCTTGTATAAGTGAGATTTGCTTGTAGAGCTCACCGTATGACACTGGAGGCATACGTATACGTATGAGCATGAGGAAAGTTATGAAGAAAATATTTGTAGGGACTTGAAAAATGATTCTGAAGGTATTTCTCAAGAGGAAAATACCTGGAGATATATCGGTGGAATATTTGGGCAGTATTTCTGGAAAGAACTTGAAGGGGATTACTCGGGAAATATCTGGGCGGTATTTCTGGAAACAAATTGAGGGTGATCACTGGGAAATATTTGTAGGATATTTGAGGAGGATTTTGGAGAGAATATAGACCACTATATTTTATTTGCTGATATCAACTCGCAAACAAACATTTTGAAATGAAATTTGAAATTCATTTTGAATTTAGAGGGAGTTTGAGAAAATTTCAGGATTTGAATTTTTGGGATGCTACAAATCTACCCCACTTAAAAGGAATCTCGTCCTCGAGATTTGGCTTAGAAGGGTTATGGGTATAGCTTTACTTCAGCTACATATCTTCACTTTGCAACTCTTCGAGGAGATGGAACTTCAACAAAATCCGGCCTTTGAGGAGCATCCGGTTGCTGATTGCAAATGCTGATTCTGGCTACTCAAAGATCATCTTCAGGCTTCAGCTTTCGCTTGGCAGCTAGCTTATTGAGGAAGCATCGATGCCAACACGCAAACCTTTCTCTTGCGAACTCCCACATGGATTCCTTCCTTGATTGGTCTTCTGGTGCTTCATCAACAAAACTTGGGTAACCACTTCTCATCCAGAAACTTATAAGCTTCGATGATCTGGTCCTCCACAAGCTTACTAAGGCCTTCTTCTTTTTCTCCATAGCAGGAACCTTACTGGAATACTACCCCACTTAAAAAGAATGAGGGTAGATCTCTTGAATCTTGGGGATTTGAACTCCTTGAAGTACCTCATAACAAGGGTGTTACGGGGCCTTCTTCTGTTGTTGCTGCTTGAGCAGGCTGCGGAGAGATGACTGACACAGGGTTGATTTTGGGAGAACCTTCTTCTTATCTTCTCTTCGCTATCTTTTTTTCTCTTTTCACTGCTCCTTTCTTTCTCTTTGCTCTTCCCACTGGAGGATTCTATCAAAGAGTATTACCATCATATAGAGGAGGAAACCAAAGATGTTGAACCATATACAACAGTCTTCAACCCAAGAATTACCAAGCATTGTGATCTTAGGGGCAAGGGAGTGGAAAATGGAGTTGCTTGCGATTTGGCAGAGGGTATTTTATCTGGTGTGTGTGCTTTGCTTGGGATGGGAGTTGAGGGAGCTGGGGGGGATTTATAGGCGAGCAGGGGTGTCCGGTTGCAGAGTGGTGGTGATGGAGTAGGTGCTACGCGGCAGCGGGTGCGACAAGGGGAGGGGGGTCTGGTGTTGTCGGCGATGATGGTGGCGGTGGGTGCACTGCAAAGGTGGCGTGGGCGGCGGTAGTGTGCTGCAAAAGGGGGGGCGTGGGGCGGTGGTAGTGCGCATGGAGGCGGGCACGCGTGCGAGGGGCACGGGTGAGTGGTGGGGTCAATGACCCTGATGTTTGTGGTCTCTGGTTCCAAGAATCTTTGCCTCTCTGTATGGTAATAACTCCTTCTATCCTCTTTTCCTGTTTACTTTGACTCAGGGGCAGTGCTTTGATTCTCACGGTCGGTCCTTTTGACTGAGCAGCTGGACTGGTTTCTTCTGTAGCTTGTTACAGGCTTCAAGGGTGAGCTTCCCGGTGTCTTCTTGGGTAAGGCACTTTTTTCTTCAGATGGGTTAAGATGAGAATGGAAGCATAAGGTAAGGATTAGCTCTAATTTGTGATCTATGTTTTTAGAGAAAACCTTTTTAAGAAAAACGAAAAGAAAACACACTAGCTCAGCAATGATAAGCATAAACAAATCAAATGTTTTGAATAAGGGAAGAATAGAGTTTTTCCAAAGCACGGGCTACTCAAATTCGGGGGCTAAGCATAACTACTATTGCTTGGCTCCTGAATTGAGAACTATGCTAAATGCAACTTATGAGCACTAACGTTAAAGCATCACATATGCACTCAAAAGGGGAGAAAACATCAAGCGAAATTCATTTTGAAATGCCCTAGGGGGCCACACAAATAGAGTTTTTCAAGGCACGGGACTACACGATTACCTCTCATACATGCAGGGCTCTAGCCAAAGTGAAGAAAAACTTCACTACCTAATGCACGCAGAGGACTGGGTATAACTAACTCAGATCTGGCAGCTTCTCTTCTGGCAAGGCTGACGCACAACTTCAATCTGAGATATCTCCTGGATGGGTCAACAGGGAGCTGATGTTGATAACTTCTTCTGGCGGCGACTGAGATGGCAAGACGTGGTCGAACTCTTCTTCAAGCTGGACTGGCTCTTGTAGCTCCTCTGAGGGCGGCGGTGCTGGCGGGGTGCTTGCAGCTTCTTCCTTGACCTCAAGGGACGGTGCTGGAATCTTCTTCATGGTGAGGGGCTCAAACAACTCTGGCGGGGGATCTTGGGAGGATTTAGGGTGCTCTTGTTTATCCATAGCCTTAGGGGAGACTGGAATTCCTTCCAAGACTATGGTTCCTTCCGGGAGTTCCCAAGCCTTCTTCTCTCCTCTGATAGAGACCGGGTGACCTTGAAGAATCTGGGGATCTTCAGCTCTCCTGGGTTGAACTGGGTTGGATGGAGCGGGCTCTTGGATCCGCAGGGCTCTACGTTGGTTATGGGTTACCAAGTAGGCCTCCATCAGCTTCTGGACATGCTCATCCTTGGCTTGCTTCAGGGCTTCAACAGCAATGACTTCACGACTTTCTAAAGCAGCTACACGGGCTTGAGCTGTGGTGAGATCCACATGGAGCTTACGGTTGAGCTTCTCTGCATCTTCTGCTCGAGCAATCATCTGACGGTGGTGCCGGGCCAAGAAATCATACTGGGCATCCAGGGTGAGCAGGTATGCAGTGAGGTACACGACTGTGGGGTCGTCCTCAAGCAGCAGCTGCTCTTCCAATGCACGCATCCTGGCCATCCAAACTGGACGGTCTCTCTGAAAGGGCGGAAAGAATCTGAGCGGGGTGTCGGCCACTTCTTCTTCATAGATCTAACACAGAGCCCTCAATGCCTTGCGAGCGACGACTTGGCAGGTGTCTTTGAATCTGTGCCCAGCAGTAGTGACACTCCATTCCACATGGTGCGGACTGGATCCAATGTATACAGTCACGACACACTTCTCTGTGCCATGCTCGATGAATTCACGACCATCATACTCTGGCTGGCTCCTGATTCCGAGGCGGACTGTGCATGCTCTCAGCAACTTGGGGAAACCATCTTCATTCTGGCAGAAGCTGGTTTGGCACTGAACCTCCATCTGACTTCTGAGAGAAGGAAAGGGGGAAAACATTTTTATAATGAAGGGATGAGAGCAAGAATTTTTTTAAGAAAATAGTTTTGACTCAAAAACTTTTGATCAGGCTAAGGGTTACGTCCTGCGGCCAACCTAACAGCTCTGATACCACCTGAAGCGTCCCCAATCCTCTAGGACTCAAATGTGATACAATTACTAGTCCTAGGAGGCTAGCAAACACATTTATACATCAGATGATACCAAATCTGCTTAAACGAGACAAACCTATAAAGGTGGCGGTCAACTTTAAGAGTTGGTCCAAGACCGAAATCGAGATGATTTCTCCAAAGGTCCAAGCCGAAAATAGCAGGTTAAACAATGAATTACTCCAAAGGTCAGAAAAATCAGAGCAGGAAAAGAAGAACCTCGAAACAAGTCTCAAGACCGAAATCGAGAAGAATTCAAATTTGCAAAAATCATTAAAGGAGCTTCAGGAGAAATGCTTAAACTTCGATAGCCGATGCGTGCAGCGGCTGAAGGATGTGTTTCACTCAATTGGAGCCAGCTCTGATATATTTACACCTTCAGCTGAGAACCTGCCTAGCACCCTAGAATATATTGAAGGCGAGGTTGATGCTCTTGACGAAGTTATTGCTGGGCATGCTGACTTCTGTGCCCTGCTAGCTTCTCGAGGCACAACCACCACTTTTCTAAAGGCTGGTTGTACGCACGGAAAAATTGTAAATAGGCCAAACTTTAGCTTGTCACCAGCAGACTTGGTTGACATCCCAAGCCTAGCCCGAAGCATTGGAAACAGATTTATGACTCAGATTTGGGTAAATGGCGGGCGAAAAATGGCTGGTGACGAAGCTCGGAGCCACCTTAAACCGGTGAGAAACTTATATTTGTTACTTTCACCTTCTCCTTGAAATTTGCACCTTTCTTATTCTGCTTTAATATATACAGGATGATGAAGCTGAAGAATGACGGGCTTAACAGTTGTTGTAAAAGACTTTCCTGCAAAAAACTCCGAAGAGATCTTTGTAATATAATTGTAGAAAAAACTAATGTAAATTTGTGCATACCTTGTAATATATCATTTCTCCTTTATCCGTGCACAATCTGCTTTGTTGCGAACGAAACTTTACTTTTGAGCCGAAGGCGAAAAACACCTTCCCTTCTTTTCGTACACAACGAAGCATGAAAATTTCCTTTTTCTCCGAAGTTTTTCCTCATAGCCGAAGCATTTGCCTTTTCTGTATGATTCGATGATGATGATCCTATATATGTCTAAATGAATGTTTATGAATGCAAATGTCATGATGTAATGTATTGTGCAAATGATTATTTGAATGTACATCCAAAAAATCATAATCATAGCCCTCATTCCCTTGAGAATGACTCAAATCTTTTTGCCGTTTATTTTTCGACTTCACCGTTTACTTTTCGGTGTATCAGCGCTGACTTTTCGCTGTAAGCCTCCCTTAGGAGCTTCTTCGCCTTTTACTTTCGGCGGAATCAGCGTTTATTTTTCGCTGTAAGCCTCCCTTAGGAACTTCTTCGCCTTTTACTTTCGGCGGAATCAGCGTTTATTTTTCGCTGTAAGCCTCCCTTAGGAGCTTCTTCGCCTTTTACTTTCGGCGGAATCAGCGTTTATTTTTCGCTGTAAGCCTCCCTTAGGAGCTTCTTCGCCTTTTACTTTCGGCGGAATCAGCGTTTATTTTTCGCTGTAAGCCTCCCTTAGGAGCTTCTCCTTCTTTTCTTTTTCCATTGCACTCGATGGTGCGTCGTTAGCTTTTACATTTACATTTTTGGGGGATACCACTCTTATAGAATTGAAATAAGGAAAAAAAAATTACATGTTGTGGCCCCATTAAAAACCTTTCTCCCGTTTGGAAAGGAAAAGGGTGCCATAAGGAAAAGCTAAAACAGCAATAAAAAATAGAAAAGATTACATCAAATTACACATAATACCGTTGTTGGGGACTTGTTCTCAAATGCTAAGAGTTAAGAACAAGGCAACACAGAAAATGTTAGATATTAAGGTCCTTCGTCCTTCACTTCGTTATATCCCCTCAGGATATAAGGAACTTCGGACGAGGGTTACGAAGGACGCACCTTCGTAAACATAATAACGTAGGGTGAAGCGTTCACATAAATCATGAAGTATAAAATGGACTGTTAACATAGAATCATTTTCATTTCTATTAATATGAATATAAATAACAGATGTACCTTCGGTCTTGAGGAAGGCAAGAGTACAAGTCTGATGTGAAGGCAAATGACAGGTTCGCGTGAACAGTACAGTGGTACTGTTCATCTATTTATAGGTGCAGGTCGCAGCCTGTGACAAATTACAATTATGCCCCTTACAAATGTTTACAACATTGACTCTGACCTATATGAATAAAAAGGTCATTCTATCTCTATGTCGGTTTAAAACGCCGAAGCTCCATAAAAAAGGACCTTCGGCCATTTCTTGGAGACGACTCCAGCCGAAGCTGCTTCTTCGTGTGAGACCTTCGGCGCACCGAAGCACGACCCCAACAGTAGCCCCTTTCGCGGTGCTAGATCGTTTTTCGTAACGAGCTTGACCCGTGAAAAAAAACTTCTTCAGCTTCGGGAAGCCGAAGGTCCAAAAAACACCTTCCCTGAGCTCGTTGCGGAGAAACGATCCGGCTTCCGAGTACGTGCCAGGCCCACCTTGCAGAGTTACTGTTTGATCTTTGCGGTCCACTGCTCAGCGAGTACAAGTGACCGCCCGTCTGGTGTAAAAATCTTGCCGCTTCGCCTTCTTACCTGCAGTACTATATAAACAAGCGGGTAGGTGTGAAGTTACCACAGCATTCATTGCTATTTGCACTGTTTTGCTGCCAAAATTTTCACCATAGCCGAAGCTTGACTCTTAAAATCGAACGAAGGTCCTTCTCGACACTTGCTTCGTCAGAAAGGAGAGCTTCGGAGAATAGAAAAAAGAAAAAAGTTTTTGACTTCCCCAAACTTAGAATCACATGGCACGAGTGCGATCTACTGCCAAAGTTGCACGTGAGGGGGACGAAGCCGAAGGTTCGGACACTGTGCCCATCTCCGAAGCAATGCAGCGCTCCGGTCTAGTGACTGCGGAAGAAAGGCCTGCTGCCGAAGCAAACCCGACAACGGCCGAAGAAGAAGAAAACATTGATGGGACTGACTCCGAAGATGACTACCACATTGCTACGCCCAGCAAGCCCAGTCACCTGGATTTTGGGAAATCAACTGTTTCAAAAGCTGATCTTTCGAAGATGGTGAAAGCAGGTTATTTCAATGAAGATCAGAAGAAGCTACTCCGCTTCGGGGGAGAAGAAACCACCCCGAAGCCAGGGAAGGATGAGATTGTTATCTTCAAAAGCTTTTTAAAGGCTGGGCTGAGATTTCCTCTGCACAATATTATTGCAGAGATATTGAGGAGGTTTGGTATCTTTTTTCATCAATTGACTCCTAACGCCATCGTTAGGCTCAATGTTTATATCTGGGCCCTTCGGAGCCAAGCCGTGGAACCGTTTGCTGACAGCTTCTGCCGAGTTCACGAATTACACTACCAAACAAAGGCCAGAAAAGATGGGCTACATGACAATTTTGGTTGCTATAATTTTGCCTACCGAAAGACAACAAAATGTCCTGTCATCAGCTACCGAAGCAAATGGCTAGCAGGCTGGAAATCCGAGTGGTTCTATGTGAAAGTTGACGAAGATATAGAAAAATTGGTACAAAGCCCTTTGGAGTTAATCTTCGGAGAGACAAGGCCACGATGCCGCATCGGCGATCTAAAAGGTCCCACCTGGGCTGCTCTGGGTGAATTTGAAATCATTTCAAAACATATTGGCACCAGGGATCTAGTTCAGGAATTTTTGGCATTCAGAGTCTTCCCTACTCTAAAAGAGTGGGAAATGCCGAAGCTGAAGGGAGAAAAGAAGAAGGGGGAGCTGGTCCGTCTGCCCTATCACTTTAAATTCAAGAAATACTTTAAGAAGCCCTGCAAAGAGTGGTTAGAAACAGTTGAGACAATGTGCAATGAAATCTTGGGGAATTATTCCAAAAAGGAGGATCAATTAATGACAGCGGCCTTCGGCACCCGACCGAAGCGAAGGCTGAACCGAGTATTTGATGCCCTGGGCTTCGAGTACCCAGACTATGAGCAGTTGAACAAGGGTGCCGAGGGCCTCAAAAGAAAAAGAGTAACTGAAATTCTGACAAAGGATGAAGAGCAACCAGCAGCAGAGAAGAAAATCCCGAAGAAAAGGAAAATATCGAGTCCGAAACGGAAAATATCCGAAGAAGAGAGGACCCCCACACCGCCTTCTACCAGCGACGTGGAAGAAATTTTAAAGGTAATGACTGAACCTATGCCCACGAAGCTAAGTCCATTAGGGCTCCGACTGACGAAGCTTTTTCAAAAGGTGGACGAGCCGGATCAGGCGAAGATGAGCAAACACAAACGGCAAAGAATCATTGCGGTAACTGAAGTTATCGATAAGACACCTCCAAGAGCTTCAGTTCAGAAAACAGCAGCTGCCGAAGGCACCAAGAACATTGAAGTCGCCCCTTCGGAGGTCGCGGCTAGCGAAGCCGCTACAGCCGAAGAGGTTAATTTAGAAACAACCATTGAGGATATTAACAAAATTTTGGAAGACATAGATGCAGAAGAAGCCGGTGCTGCTATTGAAAAATCCATGGCCACAGTGCCTGAAAAAGGAAAAGAAATAGCCGAAGATACTTCGGATGACGAAGCTTACTCCTTTCAGAATTTAATTGGGCAAAAACTGACAAAGGACGAAATAGAAGAACTTAAAGAATATGCCAAATCCTGCGGCTACAAGTCAGGTGCCCTCCTATTTGGAGGTGTAGATGATGAAAAACTAGGCTGCATTCGAGACCAGACTGGTGCTAAGGTAATCGGTACTCTATCAAAGAGTATCGGTTTTCCGAAGCTAGAGTCAGACATCAGCCGCTACCGACGACAACATGTCGTTGGTAGTTTATTTTACTCCAACTTCAAGGTGAACAACTTGCCACCTAACTTTTGTCGCTTCTAATAAAAACATGTCTGAC
Source organism: Zea luxurians (assembly GCA_029449295.1). Lineage (NCBI taxonomy): Eukaryota > Viridiplantae > Streptophyta > Magnoliopsida > Poales > Poaceae > Zea > Zea luxurians. The sequence goes on from JAOPSE010000002.1 coordinate 173,178,108, forward strand.
GAAGGTTGTGTTCGTACAGAGTATGTTGCTGAGCAAAGCCTTGCAAATGCAACAAGATCTTGAAGATAAAAAGCATGAAGTTATAATTGGAAATTTGGAAAACAAAATAAAGGAGCAATCAGATGCTTTCGAGAAAAAGAACTTTGAGCTCCAGGCAACCGAAGGTTTATTGGCGGAAGCTGAAGCAAAGATATCAGAACTGAATACGAAGCTTCTCCGCCAGTCTGAGCAGTTCGAACGAGAAAAACAAGATCTTAGTGCAAAACTTGAAGCCGAAGCTCAGCAAAATTTAGATTTGAGAAAACTACTGACAAATCTTCAAGAAAACTGCTTGAATTTTAGCAACAAGTGCATTCAACGACTAAGAAAGATTTTTTACTCAGTTGGAGCCAGCAGTGAAAAATTCACCCCCTCAGCTGAAGATCTGCCGAAGACCTTCGAACATATTGAGGGGGAGATTGACGAGCTCGACGAAGTCATAGCTGGGCATGGTGACTTCTGTGCCTGGGTGGCTTCTCGGGGCACTGCTGCTGCATTTCTGAAGGCCGGCTGCGACCACGGAAAAATTGTCAACAGGCCGAACTTCAGCTTATCTCCATCAATCCTGGATGATATGCCTGACCTCGCCCGAAGTATCTCCAATAGATTTATAAAAATGATATGGACAAAAGGCGGGCGGGAGAAAGCTGGAGACGAAGCACGAAGTCATCTTGAACCAGTAAGAAATGATACTTCGGAGTTACCTTTTCCTTTGCTCTTGATTTTTACTTATAATCTCTTAATTTATGTAGGATGTCGAAGGTGAAGATGATGCCTAAGTTATGTCGCCGAAGCTGTTGCCGTAGCTGAAACTTGATGAAGATCAGTAGAAATGTACTGTAGAAAAACTCAGGATATTTTTGTAACAATTCTTGTAAATACAATTAAACTGTCTTCAAGGAACTTTGTACGTACCTTGTAATATATTCTTACCCTTTGCTTGAGGCGCTTTGATGTGGACGAAACCAGTATTTTGAGCCGAAGGCGAAAAAACACCTTCCCTTCTTTTCGTACACAACGAAGCCTAAAAGACTACTTCTCCTTTCTGCCGAAGCTTTTCTTTACAAAAGAAAACATAAAAGACTACTACTCTTTTCTGCCGAAGCTCTTCTCTACATAAGAAAACATAAAGACTACAACTTTCTTTTACACAACGATTCATAAAAAACCACTTCGAAACTTTTCTTTTACATAATGAATCATAACAAACCATTTCTCCGAAACTTTTCTTTGTGCCGAAGCCACCACTTAGGAACACAAATGCTATGAATGAATGCTTATGCATGCACATGCCATGATGTAATGTAATGTGCAAATGAATATCCGAAGCGTATGTCCGAAGCCACATTCTCAACGATTACTCCTTTAGAATCGACCACACATCAGCTCTGCATTCCCTTGGGAACGACTTTGGAGCATCTTTGCCTTTTACTTAGGCAGTACCAGCGTTGACTTTTCGCTGTAAGCTCTGCATCCCCTTAGGGACGTCTTTGGAGCTTCTTCGTCTTTTACTTAGACGGTATAAGCTCTGCATTCCCTTAGGAACGACTTTGGAGCTTCTTCGCCTTTTACTTTCGGCGGAATCAGCGTTGACTTTTCGCTGTAAGCTCTGCATCCCCTTAGGGACGTCTTCGGAGCTTTTTCTTTCTCTTTTTCAGTTTCGGCACTCGATGGTGCGCTCTCAGCTTTTACATTTACATCTTTTGGGGGATTTTGCTCTTATAAAACTAAAAAGGAAAATTACATATGATGGCCCCATTAAAAACCTTTCTCCCCCTTTAGAAAGGAAAAGGGTGCCATAAAAAAGAAAAGAAAAGGTAAAATTACATCAAGTTATACATAGAACCGCCGAAGCTCATCCGCATTCCAAGATCTTGGAATCTCATTGCCATCCATGTCCTTTAGTCTGTACGAACCAGGCCTTGACGAAGATGCTACTAAGAAAGGCCCTTCCCATTTCAGTTGCAACTTGCCCACTGTATCCGGGTTAGCCACTCTTCGAAGCACGAAATGTCCTGGCTCAATATTTTTTAGCCGGACTTTTCTATCTCGCCATTTGATTGTTTCAGCCTGGTATTTGTTGATATTTTCCACGGCCTGAAGCCTGATCCCTTCTAAGGCATCTTTTTCCACAAGGCAAGTATCTTCGGCACCTGATTCTGCCGAAGCTACCACTCTTATTGATCCAGCTTTAGCTTCTTCTGGAGTTATTGCTTCGTCACCAAATAATAACTTGAATGGGGTAAAACCTGTAGACCTTGATGTTGTTGTATTGTGGCTCCACACCACTTTGGTCAACTGATCTGGCCATTTTCCCCTTGGTTGATTAAAAATTAACTTCATTATTCCTGTCATTATGATGCCGTTGGCCCTTTCAACAAGCCCATTCGACTCCGGATGCCTGACTGACGCAAAATGGATCTTCGTGCCAATTTGGTCACAGAAATTTCTGAAATCTTCGGAGTCGAACTGTGTTCCATTATCTACAGTGATAGCCTTCGGCACTCCGAAGCGACAGACAATATTCTGCCAGAAAAATTTTTGGACAGTGGCCGAAGTTATTGTGGCTAATGGCTTCGCCTCAATCCATTTGGAAAAATACTCCACAGCTACTATAACATATTTTAGGTTGCCTTGGGCCGGTGGCAATGGACCCAACAAGTCAAGGCCCCACCTTTGCAATGGCCAGATGGGTTGTATCAGCTGTGTTAATGACGAAGGTTGTTTTTGATCTCTTGCACATTTTTGACAACCTTCGCACTTTTGGACTAACTCCGCTGCATCCGAAGCTGCCTTCGGCCAATAAAATCCTTGGCGGAATACTTTTCCAAGTAACGGCCTGGATCCGATGTGGGATCCGCACAGGCCTGCATGTATCTCCTTCATCAACTCTATACCTTCGGCTCTAGACAAGCACTTAAGCAGCGGGGCACAAACTCCACGCTTGTACAACTCCCCTTCTATCATGACATAGGGACGAGCTCTTGCCTCTATCCTCTTATTATAAGCTTCGTCATCTGATAGGAAGTTACCCTGAAGGTAAGAGATTATTTCAGTTCTCCAATCTTCACTGTACACAGGAGAAATGTTAAGGACTGCTCTTTCGAGTAGCTCCACTGAAGGTGCCTTTATTGTCTCAAAGAACACGTCCGAAGGTAGCGGCAGTCTCTGTGCTGCAGACTTGGCCAACAAATCAGCATGCTCATTCTGCCCTCGAGGGATATTCTTAACAGAAAATCCTTCGAAGGAAGCTTCGATCCTTCGGACCGTGTCTAGGTACTTTTCAAGCTTCGGGTCTTTAGCCTTGCAACTTTTATCAATATGACCCGAAACAACCTGAGAATCAGTTTTAAGGATCGCCCTTCTGACCCCCATTGCCTTTAGTTTCCGAAGACCCAGGAGCAAGGCTTCGTACTCAGCGATATTATTTGTGCAGCTGAAGTCAAGTCTTGCTGCATAGCAAGTTTTAACCTTGGACGGAGAGACCAACACAGCAGCTGCGCCTGCTCCGAAGGTTCCCCAAGAGCCATCACAAAACACTGTCCATGCTTCGGCATCTTTATTCGCTTCCTCGTCCTGAGCCCCTGGCGTCCAGTCGGCAATGAAATCTGCCAATGCTTGAGACTGAATTGAGGATCTATGCACATAATCAATGTAAAATTCATTGAGTTCCGCAACCCATTTTCCAATACGCCCAGTAGCTTCTCTGTTCCTCATGATGTCCTTCAACGGCTGCGAAGAGGGAACAATAATGTTGAATGCCTGAAAGTAATGCCGAAGCTTCCTAGATGCCATTAAAACGGCATATAATATCTTCTCCAGCTCTGTATAATTTTTCTTTGAGACACTGAGGACCTCAGACACAAAATATACTGGGACCTGCTTCTTAGCTTGTCCATCAAACTTCTCCTGGACAAGCGCCGCACTTACTGCTGAGTGCGAAGCTGCCACATACAACAACAGAGAAGCCCCTGGCGTTGGTGGAGTTAATGTTGTGAGATCTATTAAATATTGCTTCAGCTCTTCGAAGGCTTTTTGTTGACTTGGGCCCCATTGAAAGACTTTAGCTGACTTCAACACCTCGAAGAATGGTAAGTTTCTTTCTGCTGATCTGGATATAAATCTGTTGAGAGATGCCAGCCTTCCTGTCAATCTTTGGGCCCCCTTTCTTGTGGTTGGTGGCTCCATTCGAAGTATAGCTTCGATTTTATTTGGGTTAGCTTCGATTCCCTTCGTTGAAACCAAACACCCAAGAAATTTGCCCTTCTTCACTCCGAAGACGCATTTTTCTGGATTCAGCTTCAGACCAGCCTGTCTGAAGCTGGCGAAGGTCTCCTGCAAATCAGCAATATGATTTTCTTGCTTCGTGCTCTTTACGATAATGTCATCAACATAGGTCAACACATTTCTGCCTATCTGAGATTGGAGGACCTTCGCAGTCATTCTGCTGAAACTCCCTCCAGCATTCTTGAGCCCCTCAGGCATCCGAAGATAGCAATATGTACCACTTGGGGTTATGAAGCTAGTCTTCGGCTCATCTTCCTTCTTCATCCAGATTTGATGATAGCCTGAGTAGCAGTCTAGGAGACTCATGAGCTCCGAAGAAGCTGCTGCATCAACTAAAGAGTCTATCCTTGGCAGTGGAAATTCATCCTTCGGGCAAGCCTTATTGAGATCTGTGAAATCAATACACATTCTCCACTTGCCATTGGCCTTCTTCACCATAACAGTGTTAGCTAGCCACTCTGGGTACTTCACTTCTCTGATAACTCCTGCACTGAGGAGTCTTTTTACTTCATTACGAGCCCCTTCGGCCTTATCATCAGACATTTTCCGAAGCCTCTGCTTTCGGGGTCTGAAGGATGGATCAACATTAAGCGAATGTTCAATAACATCCCGATTTACTCCACAGAGATCATTAGCTGACCATGCAAAGACATCTTTGTTGTTGAATAAAAACCTTATCAAGGTTTTCTCCTGATCTTCAGATAATTGGGAGCCCAACAACACCTTCTGCTCTGCTATATCTTCGCACAATAACATGGGCTTCGGTTGATCTGCTGAAGCTGCCTTCTCCCTCCTGAATTTGTACTGTTCACAAGCTTCAGCCCCATCTATGTTATGGATTGCCTTAGAATCAGTCCAGCTTCCTTCGGCCCTTCTAGCAGCTTCCTGACTTCCATGAATAGCAATAGGTCCTTGGTCCGAAGGTATCTTCATGCAGAGATAAGCTGGGTGAAGAATTGCTTCGAAGGCATTAAGAGTGCCACGGCCGATGATAGCATTGTAAGGATACTCCATGTCAACAATATCAAACACAATTTGCTCAGTCCTTGTGTTGTTGACAAATCCGAAGGTTACCGGCATGGTAATCTTCCCAAGTGCCACAATCTGCCGCCCTCCGAAGCCACAAAGAGGGTGCGTAGCATCATGAATCTTGTCTTCGGGCTCCTGCATTTGTCTGAAGGCTTTAGCAAATATAATGTCAGCTGCACTGCCTGTATCAACTAGGACATTGTGGACCAGAAATCCTTTGATCACGCAAGAAATAACCATAGCATCATTGTGAGGATAATCCTTAAGCTGAAGGTCTTCCTGAGAGAAGGTAATTGGAATATGAGACCATTTTGACTTGATGAAAGGTCCCTGCACTCCAACATGCTGCACCCTTCTCTGAGCCTCCTTCTTCTGCTTCTTGTTAGCCGGCTCTGAGCAAGAACCGCCTGTTATCGGGAGCACCAGCTTCGAAGCCGAAGCAGCTCCAGCTTGATTGTTGAACGAAGCCATCAGCTCAGAAAAGTGGAAGTGAGTTCACCGGAGGTGGGCGCCAATGTTGGGGACTTGTTCTCAAATGCTAAGAGTTAAGAACAAGGCAACACAGAAAATGTTAGATATTAAGGTCCTTCGTCCTTCACTTCGTTATATCCCCTCAGGATATAAGGAACTTCGGACGAGGGTTACGAAGGACGCACCTTCGTAAACATAATAACGTAGGGTGAAGCGTTCACATAAATCATGAAGTATAAAATGGACTGTTAACATAGAATCATTTTCATTTCTATTAATATGAATATAAATAACAGATGTACCTTCGGTCTTGAGGAAGGCAAGAGTACAAGTCTGATGTGAAGGCAAATGACAGGTTCGCGTGAACAGTACAGTGGTACTGTTCATCTATTTATAGGTGCAGGTCGCAGCCTGTGACAAATTACAATTATGCCCCTTACAAATGTTTACAACATTGACTCTGACCTATATGAATAAAAAGGTCATTCTATCTCTATGTCGGTTTAAAACGCCGAAGCTCCATAAAAAAGGACCTTCGGCCATTTCTTGGAGACGACTCCAGCCGAAGCTGCTTCTTCGTGTGAGACCTTCGGCGCACCGAAGCACGACCCCAACAACCGTCGAAGCTCATCCGCATTCCACGATCTAGGAATGTCGTTGCCGTCCATATCCTTTAATCTGTAGGAACCGGGTCTTGACGAAGATACTACCAGAAAGGGGCCTTCCCATTTTAGTTGTAGTTTGCCCACTGTGTCTGGGTTGGCCACTCTTCGAAGCACCAAATGTCCTGGCTTAATGTTCTTCAACCGAACCTTTCTATCACGCCATTTTATTGTTTCGGCTTGGTATTTATTGATGTTTTCCACAGCCTGAAGCCTGATCCCTTCTATAGCATCTTTGTCCACAGAACAATCAGCTTCGTCTATCGCTGAAGCCACTGTTCTTATTGATCCTGCCTTAGCCTCTTCTGGGGTTATTGCTTCATCACCAAACAGCAATTTGAATGGTGTAAAACCTGTTGACCTTGATACTGTTGTGTTGTGGCTCCACACCACTTTAATTAATTCTTCTGGCCACTTTCCCCTTGGCTGATTGAATATTAACTTCATTATTCCTGTCATTATGATGCCATTAGCCTTTTCAACTAGTCCATTTGATTCGGGATGTCGAACTGACGCAAAATGGATCTTTGTGCCAATTTGGTGACAAAATTCTTTAAAAGCTTTGGAGTCAAACTGCGTTCCATTGTCCACAGTGATAGCCTTCGGCACTTCGAAGCGACAAACAATGTTTTGCCAGAAAAACTTTTGGACAGTAACCGAAGTTATTATGGCTAAAGGCTTTGCCTCAATCCACTTAGAAAAATATTCCACTGCCACTACAACATATCTTGAATTTCCTTGTGCTGGTGGTAGCGGACCTAACAAATCAAGGCCCCACCTTTGCAACGGCCAAGTGGGTTGTATTAACTGAGTTAGAGACGAAGGTTGTTTTTGATCTCTTGCACATTTCTGACAACCTTCGCACTTTTGGACTAGTTCCGCTGCATCCGAAGCTGCTTTTGGCTAATAAAATCCTTGGCGAAAAACTTTTCCCAGCAAAGGCCTAGATCCAATGTGAGATCCACACAAGCCTGCATGTATTTCCTTCATCAACTCTACACCTTCGGCTCTGGATAAACATTTGAGTAACGGAGAACAGACACCATGCTTGTACAGCTCCCCTTCTATTATTACATATGGACGAGCTCTTGCCTCTATTCTCTTGTTATAAGCTTCGTCATCTGAAAGGAAATTACCCTTAAGGTAAGAGATGATTTCAGTTCTCCAGTCTTCAATATAAACCGGAGATATGTTGAGGACCGCTCTTTCAAGAAGTTCAACCGAAGGTGCTTTTATTGTTTCAAAAAATACTTCCGAAGGTAAGGGCAGCCCCTGTGCTGCTGACTTGGCTAGCAAATCAGCATGCTCATTTTCTCCTCGAGGAATATTTTTTATAGAAAACCCTTCAAAGGAAGCTTCAATCCTTCGGACAGTATCCAGATACTTCTCAAGCTTCGGGTCTCTTGCCTTACAACTTTTGTCAATATGACCAGAGATAACCTGGGAATCAGTTTTAAGAACCGCCCTTCTGATTCCCATTGCCTTTAACTTCCGAAGACCCAAAAGTAAAGCTTCGTACTCAGCAATGTTATTTGTGCAGCTAAAATCAAGTCTTGCTGCGTAGCAAGTTTTAACTTTGGAAGGTGCGACCAACACAGCGGCTGCTCCTGCTCCGAAGGTTCCCCAAGAACCATCACAGAATACTATCCATGTTTCGGCATCTTTATTTGCCTCTTCTACTTGAGCCCGTGGCGTCCAGTCAGCAATGAAGTCAGCTAACGCTTGGGACTGAATCGAAGATCTGTGTACATAATCAATGCAGAATTCAATGGTTGTGAAGAAGGGACAATTATATTGTATGCTTGGAAATAATGCCGAAGCTTTCTAGAAGCCATCAAAACAGCATATAGCACCTTCTCCAATTTTGTATAATTTTTCTTTTATAAACTAAGAACTTCAGATACAAAGTATATTGGAGCTTGCTTCTTGATTTGCCCTTCAAGCTTCTCTTGGACAAGTGCCGCACTTACCGCTGAGTGCGAGGCTGCCACATATAACAACAGAGGAGCCCCTGGCGTTGGTGGAGTTAGCATTGTTAGGTTTATCAAATATTGCTTCAGCTCTTCGAAGGCTTTCTACTGGATCGGTCCCCATTGGAAAACTTCGGCTGACTTCAGCACTTCGAAGAATGGTAAATTTCTCTCTGCTGATCTAGATATGAATCTGTTGAGAGATGCCAGTCTTCCTGTCAATCTTTGAGCCCCCTTCTTTGTACTGGGTGGTTCCATTCGAAGGATAGCCTCGATTTTATTTGGATTAGCCTCAATCCCTTTTGTTGAAACTAGGCAGCCAAGAAATTTCCCTTTCTTCACCCCGAAGACACATTTTTCTGGATTCAACTTTAAACCGGCCTGTCTGAAATTAGCGAAGGTTTCCTGGAGGTCAGTAATGTGATTCTCTTGCTTCGTGCTTTTTACAATAATGTCATCAACATAAGTTAACACATTTCTGCCTATCTGAGACTGAAGAACTTTTGCTGTCATTCTGCTGAAGCTTCCTCCAGTATTCTTGAGCCCCTCAGGCATCCGAAGGTAACAATATGTTCCACTAGGGGTTATGAAGCTGGTCTTCGGCTCATCCTCCTTCTTCATCCAGATTTGATGATAGCCTGAATAACAGTCCAGCAGACTCATAAGCTCTGATGAAGTTGTTGCATCAACTAAGGAATCTATCCTTGGCAATGGAAACTCGTCCTTCGGACAGGCCTTGTTGAGATCAGTAAAATCGATACACATCCTCCATTTACCATTGGCCTTTTTTACCATGACAGTGTTAGCCAGCCATTCTGAGTATTTTACCTCTCTGATAACTCCCGCACTGAGAAGTCTTTTCACTTCATTTCGAGCACCTTCGGCCTTGTCATCAGACATCTTCCGAAGCCTCTGCTTTCTGGGTCTGAAGGATGGATCAACATTAAGCGAATGCTCAATAACATCCCTGTTAACTCTGCAAAGATCATTAGCCGACCATGCAAAGACATCTTTGTTGTTGAACAAGAATCTTATCAAGGTTTTCTCTTGTTCCTCAGACAATTGAGATCCCAGCAGCACTTTCTGCTCTGCGATATCTTTGCATAAAAGCATGGGTTTCGGCTGATCGGTCGAAGCAGCCATCTCCCTTCTATGCTTGTACTGCTCACAAGCTTCGGCTTCATCTATGTTATGGATTGCCTTTGAATCAGTCCAATTCCCTTCGGCCTTTCTGGCGGCTTCCTGACTCCCATAAATAGCAATAGGTCCCTGATCCGAAGGTATCTTCATGCAAAGATATGTTGGATGAAGGATTGCTTCAAAAGCATTGAGTGTTCCGCGACCAATGATAGCATTGTAAGGATACTCCATGTCAACAATGTCAAACACAATTTGCTCAGTCCTTGTGTTGTTGACGAATCCGAAGGTTACTGGCATGGTAATCTTTCCAAGTGCTACAATCTGCCGCCATCCGAAGCCACAAAGAGGGTGCGTAGCATCATGAATCTTGTCTTCGGGTTCTTGCATTTGTCTGAAGGCCTTAGCAAATATGATATCTGCTGCACTGCCTGTATCAACCAAAACATTATGGACCAGAAATCCTTTGATCACACAAGAGATAACCATAGCATCATTGTGTGGGTAATCCTTGAGCTGAAGATCCTCTTGAGAAAAGGTAATTGGGATGTGAGACCATCTTGATTTGATGAAGGGTCCTTGTACCCCAACATGCTATACTCTTCTCTGTGCCTCCTTCTTCTGTTTCTTGTTGGCCGGCTCTGAGCATGAACCGCCTGTTATCGGGAGAACCAGCTTCGGGGCCGAAGCAGTTCTAGCTTGATTCTTGACCGAAGCCATCAGCTCAAAAAAGTGGAAGTGAGTTGACCGGAGGTGGGCGCCAATGTTGGGGGCTTGTTCTCAAATGCTATGAATTAAGAACAAGGCAACATAAAATGTTAAATATTAATGCCCTTCGTCCGCTGAAGCATTATATCCCCAAGGATTTAATGAACTTCGAACGAAGACCATGAGTGAAATATCACGAAGGTCATACCTTCGTGATTAAACTTATAAAATAATATGAAATAATATATAAAACATGAAACATTAAAGATAAATGTATCAGAAATAAGCAACACTATTCATATATTTTATTATTTGATCATAAAAATGTCAGAACATAAAGTTTGAGTACATTTATACCTTCTCCTTGACAGATGACAATTCCCGGGCAATGCGTTTGCAATTACAGGAATGCGTGAACAGTAAAGGAATACTGTTCACTATTTATAGACACAAGACACAGCCTGTAAGGAATTACAATCATGCCCCTTATAAAAGTTTACAACAATGACTCAGACCCTTATGGGCTAAAAGGTCATTCTATCTTTAAGTCGGTTCGATCCTTCGCCTTCGGGCATGCTATAACACCGAAGCTTCATGAGTGGTAGCTTCGGTCATCATGTATAAGCAGCTTTAGCCGAAGCTGTTTCTTCCTGCAGGACCTTCAGCGACGAAGCATGGCCCCAACACCCTCGAAGAATGTGTCATGATCCGGCGCTACTTCCATAAGACCGGGCCCCGGCGGAGGATGGCAAGGGCCATGACAACGACAAGAAGGAGGGCGGCAAGGAAGAGGGATTCCCGGAAGTCCATAACTGCTTCATGATCTACGGTGGGCAGGCGGCGAACGCCTCGGCTCGGCACCGCAAGCAGGAGCGCCGGGAAGTCTGCTTGGTGAAGGTGGCGGCGCCAGTCTACCTAGACTGGTCCGACAAGCCTATCACCTTCGACCAAGGCGACCACCCCGACTTCGTGCCAAGCCCAGGACAGTACCCGCTCATCGTCGATCCGATCATCGGCAATGTTAGGCTCTCCAAGGTCCTCATGGACGGAGGCAGCAGCCTTAACATCATCTACGCCGAGACCCTGAAACTCTTAGGGGTTGATCGGTCCGAAGTCCGGGCCGGTGCGGTACCCTTCCACGGGATCGCGCCCGGGAAGCGAATCCTACCCCTCGGACGGATCAACTTACCCGTCTGCTTCGGAACTCCCTCTAACTTCCGAAAGGAAGCTCTCACCTTTGAGGTCGTCGGGTTCTGAGGAACCTACCATGCGGTGTTGGGAAGACCATGCTATGCCAAGTTCATGGCCGTCCCCAACTACACCTACCTCAAGCTCAAGATGACGGGCCTGAATGGGATCCTCACCGTCGGATCCACGTACCGCCACGCGTACGAATGCAACGTGGAGTGCGTGGAGTACGCCGAGGCTCTCGCCAAGTCCGAGGCCCTCATCGCCGACCTAGAACGCCTCTCCAAGGAGGCGCCCGACGCGAAGCGGCACGCCAGCAACTTCGAACCAGTTGAGGCGGTCAAGTCTATCTCTCTCAACCCTAGCAACGACGCCAGCAAGAAAGTTCGGATCGGCTCCGAGCTCGACCCCAAATAGGAAGCAGTGCTCGTCGACTTTCTCCGCGCAAACGCCAAAGTCTTTGCGTGGAGTCCCTCGGACATGCCCGACATACCGAGGGATGTCGCCGAGCACTCACTGGACATCAAAGCTAGAGCCCGACCCGTGAAGCAAACCCTACGCCATTTTGACAAAGAAAAGCGTAGGGCCATAGGCGAGGAGATCCACAAGCTACTCGCTGCAGGGTTTATCAAAGAGGTATTCCATCCCGAATGGTTAGCTAACCCTGTTCTTGTAAGGAAGAAGGATGGGAAATGGAGGATGTGTGTAGACTACACTGGTCTAAACAAAGCATGTCCGAAAGTTCCCTACCCTCTACCTCGCATCGATCAAATCGTGGACTCCACTGCTAGGTGCGAAACCTTGTCATTCCTCGATGCCTACTCAGACTATCACCAAATCAAGATGAAAGAGTCCGACCAGCTCGCGACTTCTTTCATAACACCTTTTGGCATGTACTGTCACACTACAATGCCATTTGGGTTGAGGAATGCAGGCGCCACTTACCAGAGGTGCATGAACCACGTGTTCGGAGAACACATCAGCAGAACGGTCGAGGCTTACGTCAACGACATTGTTGTCAAGACGAAGAGAGCCTCCGACCTCCTCTCTGACCTTGAAACGACATTCAAGTGTCTGAGAGCGAAAGGCGTGAAACTCAATCCCAAGAAGTGTGTCTTTGGAGTCCCCTGAGGCATGCTCCTTGGATTCATCGTCTCCGAGCAGGGCATCGAGGCCAACCCGGAGAAAATCGCGGCCATCACCAACATGGGACCGACCAAAGATTTGAAAGAAGTACAAAGGGTCATGGGATGCCTTGTGGCTCTGAGCCGTTTCATCTCACGCCTTGGCGAGAAAGGCTTGCCTCTGTACCGCCTCTTAAGGAAGGTCGAGTGCTTCACTTGGACCCCCGAGGCCGAGGAAGCCCTCGGAAACCTTAAGGCGCTCCTTACGAACACACCCATCCTGGTGCCCCCCGCCGTAGGAGAAGCCCTCTTGATCTACGTAGCCGCGACTACTCAGGTGGTCAGCGCCGTGATCGTAGTCGAGAGACAAGAAGAAGTGCATGCACTGCCCGTCCAGAGGCCAGTCTACTTCATCAGCGAAGTGCTTTCCGAGACCAAAGTCTGCTACCCACAGATCCAGAAGCTGCTCTACGCAGTGATCCTGACACGGCGAAAGTTGCGACACTACTTCGAGTCTCATCCGGTGACTGTGGTGTCATCCTTCCCCCTAGGGGAGATCATCCAGTGCCGCGAGGCCTCGGGTAGGATAGCAAAGTGGGCGGTGGAGCTTATGGGTGAAACGCTATCATTCACTCCTCGGAAGGCCATAAAATCCCATGTCTTAGCAGACTTCCTGGCTGAGTGGACTGACACCCAGTTACCAACAACTCCAATCCAGCCCGAGCTCTGGACCATGTACTTCGATGGGTCACTCATGAAAACAGGGGCAGGCGCTGGCCTGCTCTTCGTTTCACCCCTCGGAAAGCATCTCCGCTACGTCATTCGCCTCCATTTTCCGGCATCAAACGACGTGGCCGAGTACGAGGCATTGGTTAACGGGCTACACATCGCCATCGAGCTAGGGGTCTGGCGCCTCGACGCTCGAGGCGACTCGCAGCTTGTCATCGACCAAGTCATGAAGAACTCCCACTGCCATGACCGGAGGATGGAAGCCTACTGCGACGAAGTCCGGCGCCTGGAAAACAAGTTCCACAGGCTGGAGCTCAACCACATCGCCCAACAGTACAACGAGACTGCGGACGAGCTGGCGAAAATAGCCTCGGGGCGAACGATGGTTCCCCCGGACGTCTTCTCCAGAGACCTACATCAACCATCCGTCAAGATCGACGACACGCCCGAGCCTCAGGAAGCCTCGGCCCAGCTCGAGGTACCCTCGGCCGAGCCAGAGGTACCCTCGGCTGGACCCGAGGCACCCTCAGCCATCGAGGAAGAGGCCTTGCCCGTCGAGGAGGAACGGAATGGGGTCACGCCAGATCTGAACTGGCAGACCCCATACCTAGAATATCTCCTCCGAGGAGAGCTTCCCATCGATAAGACCAAAGCTCGGCGGCTGGCTCGGTGTGCCAAGTCATTTGTCTTGCTGGGTGATGAAAAAGAGCTCTATCACCGCAGCCCCTCGGGCATCCTCCAACGATGCATATCTATCGCCCAAGGACAAGAGCTGTTGCAAGAAATACACTCGGGGGCTTGCGGCCACCATGCAGCACCTCGAGCCCTCGTGGGGAATGCCTTCCGACAAGGTTTCTACTGGCCAACCATGGTGGCTGACGCCACTAGGATTGTGCACTCCTGCCGGGGGTGTCAATTCTACGCAAGGCAAACGCATCTGCCCGCTCAGGGCTTGCAGACGATACCCATCACTTGGCCATTTGCTGTGTGGGGTCTAGACCTCGTCGGTCCCTTGCAGAAGGCACCCGAGGGCTTCTCGCACCTTCTGGTCGCCATCGACAAATTCTCCAAGTAGATCGAGGTCCGACCCTTGACCAGCATCAGGTCCGAGCAGGCGGTGGCGTTTTTTACCAACATCATCCATCGATTCGGGGTCCCAAACTCAATCATCACCGACAATGGCATGCAGTTCACCGGAAAAAAGTTCCTGGACTTCTGCGACGACCACCACATCTGTGTGGACTGGGCCGCCGTAGCTCATCCCATGACGAATGGGCAGGTGGAGCGTGCAAATGGTATGATTTTGCAGGGGCTCAAACCAAGGATCTACAACGACCTCAACAAGTTCGACAAGCGGTGGATGAAAGAGCTACCCTCGGTAGTCTAGAGTCTGAGGACGACGCCGAGCCGCGCCATGGGTTTTACGCCATTCTTTCTAATCTATGGGGCCGAGGTCGTCCTCCCCACGGACTTAGAATACGGGTCCCCAAGGACCAAGGCGTACGACGACCGAAGCATCCAGACCAGCCGAGAAGACTTGCTGGACCAACTCGAGGAGGCTCGGGGCATTGCCTTACTACATTCGGCATGGTACCAGCAGTCGCTGCGGCGCTACCACGCCCGAAGCGTTCGGTCCCGAGGCTTCCAAGTGGGAGACTTGGTGCTTCGCCTGCGACAGGACGCCCGAGGGCGCCACAAGCTCACTCCTCCCTGGGAAGGGCCCTTCATCATCGCCAAGATCTTGAAGCCCGGAACATACAAGCTGGCCAACGACCAAGGCGAGGTCTACAGCAACGCTTGGAACATCCAACAGCTACGTCGCTTCTACCCTTAAGATGTTTTAAGTCGTTCATGTACCTCGTTTACATACACAAAGTCTAACCGTCAAGGAAGGGTCGGCCTTGCCTCAGCAAAGCCTGACTCTCCCTCGGGGGCTAGAAGGGGGAACCCCCTCTGCGTCAAAATTTTCCTCAGAAAAATTTTCTACCAAAACAACCTTTGTGCTTTCGACTTCCGTATCGATAGCGGGATCCTGAGAACGACGAGAGTACACGTAAGCGGCAAGGCCGACTGAGCCAAGGAACTCCTACGCCTCCGGGATACAGATACCTCACTCATCACCTTCCGCGAGAAGTAACTCACGCTCGGATAAGCGATCCAGCTACCGAACAAGTCCTAACACTCGGGTAGAAAATGACTTTCGCGCCTTCTCGACTGTACCAATAATAGAATCCTTCGACCAAATGAGAGTGCACGTAAGCGACAAGGCCGACCGAGCCGAGGGACTCCTAGGCCTCCGGGATACGGATACCTCACTCATCACCTTCCGCGAAAAGTAACTCTCGCTCGGATAAACGATTCTGCTATTGACAGACAAGTCATGTTGCTCGAAACAAGAGGAGAGAAGTGAAAGGGAAATGAGCCCTTGGGCCATTTCTAAGTATTTTGGTGATTGAGTGCCAACACAAGTGCTTTTATGTTAATCTATGCAAAGTGGTGGACAAAGTGCAAATCATGTCAAAAGGTATGTTTCTAGACTTAGTACATGGTTTTATGGACTAATGTATTGTGTCTAAGTGCTGGAAACAGGAAAAATCAAGTTAGAGAAGAGATGGCTTTGTTCAGCCAAAGTCTGCTCAGTCTGGGTGCACCGGACTGTCTGGTGGTGCACCGGACAGTGTCCGGTGCGCCAGACTGGCTCTGGCGAACTTGCTGCTCTCGGGACTTCGACGGTGGTGTACGGCTATAATTCACCGGACTGTCCGGTGGTACACCGGACTGTCCGGTGAGCCATTCACAGGCGAACTCGTCGCTCTCAGGAGATGATTAACGGTGTACGGCTAAAATTCACCGGACTGTTCGGTGTGCACCGGACTGTCCGGTGTGCACCGAACTGTCCGGTGAGCCAACGGTCAGCCGGGGCAACGGTCAGCCGAGGATTCCGCGCGTGACGCGTGGCCGAGCCAACGGTCACATTGGTGCACCGGACTGTCCGGTGTGCACCGGACAGTGTCCAATACGCCAACGGCTCTAGATCTTCAACGGTCGACTGCGCTATAGAAGGAAAGAAATCCGCACCGGACAGTGTCCGGTGGTGCACCGGACTGTCCGGTGCGCCAGGCGACAGAAGGCAAGATCAGCCTTCCTGGAATGCTCTCAACGGCTCCTAGCTGCCTTGGGGCTATAAAAGGGACCCCTAGGCGCATGGAGGAGTACACCAAGCATACTCAAAGCATTCCTAAGCACCAAGACTTCGATTCCACGCATTTGTTTCTTCGTGATAGCATCTAGAGCTCTGTTTGAGTTGTGAACTCGTCGGGTTGTGTTGCGAACTCTTGTTGCGACTTGTGTGCGTGTTGTCACTGTGATTTTGTGTCTTGTGTGCGTTGCTCATCCCTCTCTTACTCCGTGCTTCTTTGTGAACTTCAAGTGTAAGGGCGAGAGACTCCAAGTTGTGGACATTCCTAGCGAACGGGATATAGAAAAGCAAGGCAAAACACCGTGGTATTCAAGTTGGTCTTTGGACCGCTTGAGAGGGGTTGATTGCAACCCTCGTCCGTTGGGATGCCACAACGTGGAGTAGGCAAGCGTTGGTCTTGCCCGAACCACGGGATAAACCATTGTGCCATCTCTGTGATTGATCTCTTGTGGTTATTGTGTTTTGTTGAGACTCCTCTCTAGCCACTTGGCATTATTGTACTAACGATTAACCAAGTTTTTGTGGCTTAAGTTTCAAGTTTCACAGGATCACCTATTCACCCCCCCCCCCTCTAGGTGCTCTCAATTGGTATCGGAGCCGTTCTCTTCACAAAGGGACTAATCGCCCGAAGAGATGGATCCTAAGGGGAAGGGAATCGTGATCAACGATAAGGAGAAGGAGTCCTTTGTCAACGAGCCGAAGGATGACAAGCCTACCGACTCGGGCTCGGGCTATAAATGGAAAGATGGGAAGAAGAAGAAGACAAGGCGCATCAAGGAGATCGTCTACTACGACGACAGCGACGAGTCTACTTCTTCCCAAAAGGACGACTACGACTACGAGAAACGAAAGACGGTTAATTCGAACTTTTCTTTCGATTACTCTCGTATTCCGCAGAGTTCAAATGCACATTTGCTTTCCATCCCTCTTGGCAAACCTCCACACTTTGATGGGGAGGACTACGGATTTTGGAGTCACAAAATGCGTAGTCACTTGTTCTCTCTCCATCCAAGCATATGGGAGATTGTTGAGAATGGAATGAAATTTGATAGCTCGGATAGTGCTTTATTTATTAATGAATAGATTCATAAAAATGCACAAGCTACTACTGTGTTGTTAGCCTCTTTGTGCAGGGACGAGTACCATAAGGTGAGCGGCTTGGACAATGCCAAGCAGATCTGGGACACCCTCAAGATCTCTCATGAGGGGAACGATGTCACCTTGCTCACCAAGATGGAGTTGGTAGAGGGAGAGCTTGGAAGATTCGCGATGATAAGGGGCGAGGAGCCAACCCAAACATACAACCAGCTCAAGACCCTTATCAACAAAATAAGGAGCTACGGAAGCACGCGATGGACGGACCACGACGTCGTTCGCCTAATGCTAAGGTCCTTTACTGTACTTGATCCACATTTGGTGAACAATATTCGTGAAAATCCTAGGTACACCAAGATGTCGCCCGAAGAAGTCCTTGGGAAATTCGTAAGCGGGCGAATGATGATCAAGGAGGCGAGATACGTGGACGACGCGTTGAACGGTCCAATCCATGAGCCTCAACCCATTGATCTCAAGGCAACGAGGAGCAAGGAGGCGCTACCTAGCAAGGTGGCGCAAGTTGAGGCGGCCGGGCTCAATGATGAAGAGATGGCCCTCATCATCAAGCGCTTCAAGACGGCGCTAAAAGGCCGCAAGGGACAGCCAAGCAAGACCAAGACAAAGGGGAAGCGCTCATGCTTCAAATGTGGTAAGATTGGTCATTTTATTGCTAACTGTCCCGATAATGAAAGTGATCATGAAAAAGGGAACAAAAGGGAGAAGAAGAAGAATTACAAGAAGGCCAAGGGCGAGGCACATATCGGAAAGGAGTGGGATTCGGATTGCTCCTCTTCCGACTCCGACAATGAAGGACTCGCCGCCACCGCCTTCAACAAGTCATCCCTCTTCCCCAACGAGCGTCACACATGCCTTATGGCGAAGGAGAAGAAGGTATGTACTCGAGACAGTACTACTTATGATTCTTCTAGTGATGATGAGTCTAGTGATGAAGAAATAGATTACTCTAGTTTGTTCAAGGGATTGGATAGAACTAAAATAGATAAGATTAATGAATTGATTGATGCTTTAAATGAAAAGAATAGACTTTTAGAGAAACAAGAGGACCTTTTATATGAAGAGCATGATAAATTTGTTAGTGCACAAAATTCACTTGCTCTTGAAGTTAAAAGGAATGAAATGCTTTCTTGTGAACTGTCTACTTGTCATGAAACCATTTCTACTTTAAAAGGTGTTAATGATAATTTAAATGCTAAACTAGAAGTAGCAAGTAAATCTAACTCTTGTGTAGAACATGTTATGATTTGCAATAGGTGTAAAGATTTTGACATTGATGCTTGTAGTGAACACCTAAGTTCAATTTCCAAACTTAATGATGAATTGGCTAGTCTTAATGCCCAACTTAAGACTAGCAAGAATGAATTCGATAAGCTAAAATTTGCAAGGGATGCCTACACGATTGGTAGACACCCCTCAATTAAGGATGGACTTGGCTTCAAGAGGGAAGCCAAGAACTTGACAAGCCATAAGGCTCCCATCTCCGCCAAGGAGAAAGGGAAGGCCCCTATGGCTAGTAGTGCTAAAAAGAACCATGCTTTTATGTACCATGATAGGAGACAGTCTAGAAATGCTTATAGGAGTTGTAATGCTTATGATGCTTTTGATTCTCATGCCATGTTTGCTTCTAGTTCTTCCTATATGCATGGTAGAGATATGTCTAGGAGAACTGTTGTTCATCATATGCCTAGGAGAAATGTTGTTAATGTTCCTAGGAAAGTTAATGAACCTTCTACAATATATCATGCTTGCAATGCTTCATTTGCCATTTGTAGAAAGAATAAGAAGGTGATTGCTAGGAAGTTAGGGGCAAGATGCAAGGGAGATAAAACTTGCATTTAGGTCCCTAAGACAATTGTGACTAACCTTGTAGGACCCAACAAGAGTTGGGTACCTAAGACCCAAGCCTAAATTTGCCTTGCAGGTTTATGCATCCGGGGGTTCAAGCTGGATTATCGACAGCGGATGCACAAACCATACGACGGGGGAGAAGAAAATGTTCACCTCCTACATCAAAAACAAGGATTCCCAAGATTCAATAATATTCGGTGACGGGAACCAAGGCAAGGTAAAAGGGTTAGGTAAAATTGCTATTTCATCCGAGCACTCTATATCTAATGTGTTTTTAGTTGAGTCTCTTGGATATAATTTGTTATCTGTTAGTCAATTATGCAATATGGGATATAATTGTCTATTCACAAATGTAGATGTGTCTGTCTTTAGAAGGTGTGATGGTTCACTAGCTTTTAAGGGTGTACTAGACGGTAAACTTTATTTGGTTGATTTTGCAAAAGAAGAGGCTGGTCTAGATGCATGCTTAATTGCTAAGACTTGCATGGGCTGGCTGTGGCATCGCCGCTTAGCACATGTGGGGATGAAGAACCTCCACAAGCTTCTAAAGGGAGAACACGTGATAGGTCTAACTAATGTGCATTTCGAAAAAGATAGACCTTGTGCAGCTTGTCAAGCAGGGAAACAGGTAGGAAGCTCTCATCACACCAAAAATGTGATGACCACATCAATACCCTTGGAGATGCTTCATATGGACCTCTTCGGACCCGGCGCCTATCTAAGCATAGGAGGAAGTAAGTATGGTCTTGTTATAGTTGATGATTTTTCCCGCTTCACTTGGGTATTCTTTTTGCAGGATAAAACTGAAACCCAAGGGACCCTCAAGCGCTTTCTCAGGAGAGCTCAAAATGAGTTTGAGCTCAAGGTGAAGAAGATAAGGAGCGACAACGGATCCGAGTTCAAGAACCTTCAAGTGGAGGAGTTCCTTGAGGAGGAGGGGATCAAGCACGAGTTCTCCGCTCCCTACACACCACAGCAAAATGGTGTGGTAGAGAGGAAGAACAGGACGCTCATCGATATGGCGAGGACGATGCTTGGAGAGTTCAAGACCCCCGAGCGCTTTTGGTCGGAAGCCGTGAACACGGCTTGCCACGCTATCAACCAGGTCTACCTTCACCGCCTCCTCAAGAAGACTTCGTATGAGCTGCTAACTGGTAACAAACCCAATGTGTCTTATTTTCGTGTATTTGGGAGCAAGTGTTATATTCTTGTGAAGAAAGGTAGAACTTCTAAATTTGCTCCCAAAGCTGTAGAAGGGTTTTTATTAGGTTATGACTCAAATACAAAGGCGTATAGGGTCTTCAACAAATCATCGGGTTTGGTTGAAGTCTCTAGCGACGTTGTATTTGATGAGACTAATGGCTCTCCAAGAGAGCAAGTTGTTGATCTTGATAATGTAGATGAAGAAGACGTTCCAACGGCCGCTATGCGCATCATGGCGATTGGTGATGTGCGACCACAAGAACAATTGGAGCAAGATCAACCTTCTTCCTCAACAATGGTGCATCCCCCAACTCAAGACGATGAACAGGTTCATCAGGAGGAGGCGTGTGATCAAGGGGGAGCACAAGATGATCATGTGATGGAGGAAGAAGCACAACCGGCACCTCCAACCCAAGTTCGAGCGACGATTCAAAGGAATCATCCCGTCGACCAAATTCTGGGTGACATTAGCAAGGGAGTAACTACTTGTTCTAGATTGGTGAATTTTTGTGAGCATTACTCTTTTGTCTCTTCTATTGAGCCTTTCAGGGTAGAAGAGGCCTTGCTAGATCCGGACTGGGTGTTGGCCATGCAGGAAGAGCTCAATAATTTCAAAAGGAATGAAGTTTGGACACTGGTGCCTCGTCCCAAGCAAAACGTTGTGGGAACCAAGTGGGTGTTCCGCAACAAACAGGACGAGCACGGGGTGGTGACAAGGAACAAGGCTCAACTTGTGGCAAAAGGTTATGCCCAAGTCGCAGGTTTGGACTTTGAGGAGACTTTTGCTCCTGTGGCTAGGCTAGAATCTATTCGTATATTGCTAGCATATGTCGCTCACCATTCTTTCAGATTGTTCCAAATGGATGTGAAGAGCGCTTTCCTCAACGGGCCAATCAAGGAGGAGGTGTACGTGGAGCAACCCCCTGGTTTCGAGGATGAACGGTACCCCGACCACGTGTGTAAGCTCTCTAAGGCGCTCTATGGACTTAAGCAAGCCCCAAGAGCATGGTATGAATGCCTTAGAGACTTTTTAATTGCTAATGCTTTCAAGGTTGGGAAAGCCGATCCAACTCTTTTTACTAAGACTTGCGATGGTGATCTTTTTGTGTGCCAAATTTATGTTGATGACATAATATTTGGTTCTACTAATCAAAAGTCTTGTGAAGAGTTTAGCAGGGTGATGACGCAGAAATTCGAGATGTCGATGATGGGCGAGTTGAACTGCTTCCTTGGGTTTCAAGTGAAGCAACTCAAGGACGACACCTTCATCTCCCAAACGAAGTACACGCAAGACTTGCTAAAGCGGTTTGGGATGAAGGACGCCAAGCCCGCAAAGACACCGATGGGAACCGACGGACACACCGACCTCAACAAAGGAGGTAAGTCCATTGATCAAAAGGCATATCGGTCAATGATAGGTTCTTTGCTTTATTTATGTGCTAGTAGACCGGATATTATGCTTAGTGTATGCATGTGTGCTAGATTTCAATCCGATCCAAGGGAGTGTCACTTGATGGCCGTGAAGTGAATTCTTAGATATTTAGTCGCTACGCCTTGCTTCGGGATCTGGTATCCAAAGGGGTCTAACTTTGACTTAATTGGATATTCAGACTCCGACTATGCTGGATGTAAGGTCGATAGGAAGAGTACATCGGGGACGTGCCAATTCTTAGGAAGGTCCCTGGTGTCATGGAACTCTAAGAAACAAACTTCCGTTGCCCTATCCACCGTTGAGGCCGAGAACGTTGCCGCAGGACAGTGTTGCGCGCAACTACTTTGGATGAGGCAAACCCTCCGGGACTTCGGCTACAATCTGAGCAAAGTCACACTCCTATGTGACAATGAGAGTGCTATCCGAATAGCGGAAAATCCTGTTGAGCACAGCCGCACAAAGCACATTGACATCCGACATCACTTTTTGAGAGACCACCAGCAAAAGGGAGATATCGAAGTGTTTTATGTTAGCACCGAGAACCAGCTAGCCGATATCTTCACTAAGCCTTTAGATGAGAAGACCTTTTGCAGGCTACGTAGTGAGCTAAATGTCTTAGATTCGCGGAACTTGGATTGATTTATAGCATACATGTGTTTATGCCTTTGATCATGTTCCTTATGCATTTCGTTGCTTCCTTGTGGTGGTCAAGTTGTACAAACACTCCCCGGACCTCACAAGTCCTTTTGCAAGTGATGCACATATTTAGGGGGAGATGTGCTACAACTTGACCCTTTGAGACTAACCGTGTGCTTGAGTTTGCTTGTTTTAGTCTCAAAGGAGGTTTGAAAGGGAAAAGGTGGACTTGGACCATGAAAGACTTCCACTGCACTCCGATGAGAGGGTAACTTATTCCAAGTTCATCTCATGTACTCCTATTGCCTTTGTATTCTTATTTGAAGATTTTGGTGAGGCAATGGGGTTAAAGGGCCAAGATTGATCCCATTTTGGTGCTTGATGCCAAAGGGGGAGAAAATAAGGCCAAAGCAATAAATGGATCAGCTACCACTTGAAAATAGTAGAATAGAGCTTTTGGTTTGTCAAAACTCTTTTATTGTCTCTTTTGTCAAAAGTTGGCCTCTTGTGGGGAGAAGTATTGATTATGGGAAAAAGGGGGAGTTTTTGAAATCCTTGATCAATTTCTTTTGGAATACCTCTCTTTATGTCTCTACAAGTGAATTTGACTTAGAGATAGGAAATTGAGTTTGATTTGCAAAAACAAACCAAGTGGTGGCAAAGAGTGATCCATATATGCCTAATATGAATCAAAACAATTTTGAGTTTTCATTTGCATTGATATTGCACTTGTTCTAGTTGCTTTGTGTTGTGTTGGCATAAATCACCAAAAAGGGGGAGATTGAAAGGGAAATGAGCCCTTGGGCCATTTCTAAGTATTTTGGTGATTGAGTGCCAACACAAGTGCTTTTGTGTTAATCTATGCAAAGTGGTGGACAAAGTGCAAATCATGTCAAAAGGTATGTTTCTAGACTGAGTACATGGTTTTATGGACTAATGTATTGTGTCTAAGTGCTGGAAACAGGAAAAATCAAGTTAGAGAAGAGATGGCTTTGTTCAGCCAAAGTCTGCTCAGTCTGGGTGCACCGGACTGTCCGGTGGTGCACCGGACAATGTCCGGTGGTGCAGACTAGCTCTGGCGAACTTGCTGCTCTCGGGACTTCGACGGCGGTGTACGGCTATAATTCACCGGACTGTCCGGTGGTGCACCGGACTGTCCGGTGAGCCATTCACAAGCGAACTCGTCGCTCTCGGAAGATGATTAACGGCGTACGGCTAAAATTCACCGGACTGTCCGGTGAGCCAACGGTCAGCCGGGGCAACGGTCGGCCGAGGATTCCGCGTGTGACGCGTGGCCGAGCCAACGGTCACATTGGTGCACCGGACTGTCTGGTGTGCACCAGACAGTGTCAGGTGCTGTCACACCCGGGTTTCGGGGCACCAAGACCCGGGCGCGAACATAAACACCAGGTATGCAGGGACCAAGTCTCACACATATGATGTATAGTGGCACAGGATCGAATGTCACATCTTTATATATAACAGGAGTTCTATACAAAATAAATAATTACATTATAAGGAGACAACGGTCCAGCAACCCAAAGTTGACTGGGAGACGACGACCTAGACCTCTCACGAACTCATCGCAGCATCCTCCAAGTGCCTCATCCTGCGGTACCTGTTCTTGACCTGTGGGGTGTGTGAGACAGCAAGAGTGAGCTCACATACGTTCATCGCTCAACAAGTTGTGGGGAATAATGTGTATGAACTCGCCAAAGGTGGGAGCTCATGTGAAGTGTAAGGCTTACCAAAGAGGATGGCTGAAGCTGAGCATTGCTTTTAAAGTTGGTCAAAATTTTATTAGCCATTACTAAGTATAAGTAAATACCAACCCAATTAAATAGTAGAACAGAAGTAACAACATCACCTGCGATGCAATGCATATGACAAATTGAATTTAAGTTCCATAGATTAATCATGTGAGTGTCCGAGCTGCTCATGACCGTGAGCACGGCTAGTATACCAGTTTTACACTCTGCAGAGGTTGCGCATCTTTACCCACAAGTCATGTTACCCATCTGCCAAGGGATCGCGACTTCCCATACACCTCTACCGAGGAGGCGAGGCAGGGTAACACTACGAGGCCTTTACAAAGTTCCACTAGCTTCAGAAAACCCGCTACAGTTTATAGGAAGTTCCAATGCAGGAATCCCTTGCAGGACCGCCATCGCAGCAAAATCCTCCCGAGGGCCTCCCTACACTGACCACTCCCCTACTGCCCTTGCCCCTTTCGGGTAAGGTAGTCTTCCACTAGCTTTCCTAATTAATCAGCCAAGGGGTCCCATTCCTCCCTTGTGGTAGCACTGTTTTCCCGGGTGGTTCTCCATGTTCCAATTAACATAATGATCTTAACATGAACAGTAAATAACAACTGACAATAAAAGTATAATCATGAATAGTAATGTGTATCTCTATACCCAAAACCACATAAAGCGATAGCAAGTACTACCCAAAGATTCAGTGGTGAACAAGGTATAAAGATAGTCAAACTAGGGTAACCTATTGGGTCCCATCAAAATTAACCTATGCAGATCATTATGATTAATTAGAACATGAGTGGGTAAAAAGAAGTGATCAAGGGCACAACTTGCCTGGGACTTGAGATTCCAGGTACCAGGATGATCTTCAGGTGACTCGTGACCTCACGCTAGTCGTAGCAATACAAACAAATATGGTATAGACAAAATTAACATTACACCAAACATAAGAATAAACTAAATAATAATATTCTACGCTGCGTAACGAGATCATAGAAACAAGAATCACTAAATTCGAAGCTACGGTTTAGAAGATATGATTTTCTAAAGGTTTAGGAGTAGGGTACAACAGGAATCAAGTGCATAACTCCAATTTAAGTTTCATAGCAAATAAGGTTATCAGGGGATAAACAATATTAATATGAATTTATAGCAACTGGAATGGATAAATTTGGAGTTAAAATGGATTTAATATGAATTAAACAAGTTTCTAGATTTATTTTTACACTAAAAATCAATTTCTGTAATTAATTATCCATTTTCTTTGTTCTCTGGACCGAGCACCAATTTCTGGGGAACACAGGGACTCAGGTGTAAGAAAAACTGAGACCCAGACCACCGGCGCATGGACTGCGGGTTAATTCCTAGAAAGGTCAGGGTTTCATTTACAAAGTTGCCTGGCCGAAGGGGTATGTTTCGACTAGGACCGGACGATCCTACATCTACGGCTAAGATTAGATCCCTGCCATTATACACTCGCGTGCGATTGCAACCGTCGGATGCCCGATCAACAGACTGGACAAAAAAAATGACCAAGGCGCACGAGCTCCCGTCCGATCCCCATCCGACGGCACTGATTAACATCGCGAAGAGGTACGCGTTGTTTCTAATCTCAGTCGTTCCCCCCCCGATCCAACGGCCAGAACACCATCTCCCCAAACCAGCCGACTGCGCGACAGAGTTCTCTCCACCGCGGCGGCGATCCCGCCGGTGTACACCGACCCGACGCCACAGTGCCCGATTCTCGAAATTGGTTGATGCAATACGATGCTGGGAACATGGCGAATACGACAGTGCAGGATTTACCGGCGGCTATGGTGCATGGGGCCTTGACCACGGTGTGGTGCGATCCAGAGCTGTCCGCCGAGCTCCGGTGAGCAATTGGCCACGTCGTGCTTGACGCCCAGCCCTGGTAAGCCCTTGTACATCTTCGTTGAATCCCATCGAACCTCACAGAGCAGTCATCGAAGGTTCAACGACGGCACACGCGAGAGACGGCGACCACGGCTTGGTTTCGTCCGCCGCGACGGACGAGGGCGAACCCGGCCGGGTTTGTTTGAGCGCGAGAAGAAAGCTGGGACAAGGGAAAGGGTCGTGGCGGTCTCCTTATATGGGGGTAGGGCATGGCGGATAGGCCGGAGCATACCAGACTACCCGGAGGTTCACGGCGAGATCGTCGCACGGACTCTGGCGGCGCCCACGGCATTCAGTTCTGGCGGTCAGCGAAGAGGAAAGGGCTGACCGGTTGGTCCCACCAGTCAGTGGCGAAGGGCTCCTACGGGCACGCGGCGTGTGAGTCCAACGCAGCGGCTGAGGCAGAGAGGAGATGAGGCGAGATGGGCCGAGAAGAGGGAGAATTGGCCCAAGTGCAGAGACAAGTTTCTCTTTTTTTTTCTATTTTCTTTTCAAATTCCAAATTTAAAGATTCAAACCCAATTTTAAATTCCTGGTTTATTTTAGATCTCAAATTATTAAATACCATCCTAATGTGAATATTACTCCCACTATTTGCATTTTTATTATTTATCTTTCTTCCTATTATTTAATTATGGAGCGGGTAATGGACTTAATTAAAATTCCTTTCTTTTTATTCATTTTTTTATATATTCTCATTTATCATTTGAGGCCAAATTAAGTCTTGATTCCTTTATTCAAACAAAATGCACCACAACAAAATTATCGGCATGAGATGCATATTTCATTATTTATTTGTTATTTGAACAATATAATCCCATTAATTGAATATGCACACATAGAAGAAATTCAATTAATCTCTCAAGGTTCCATAATTTCTCAAGACATTAACTTATAACTACATTTATTTATTTATATCCTTGTTTTTATTTGATACAAATTTTGGGCTCTACAAATCCTACCCCCCTTAACAGAAATCTCGTCCTCGAGATTTGTAAGAAAAAGGACTATACCAAGATTGGTTTGTAATTGAGGTTGTAGTTTCTAATTGATTCAAAAATTAAGGGTCTCTCTCTTTTTTTCATTAGTAAGTGATTAGGAGAGCATGGGTATATATATGTATATCCACTTTATTATGTAGGATAGAAGATGTCCTTAGAGCATAGATAGGTTTAGTTATAAAAGGGTAGGGCTAGGAAAGACTCTATCCAAGATTGTGGATCTTGATCCCGCTGTCGATTCAACTTGATCTTTGAAGACTTGAGTTGATGCTTATCCTTCTTTGACGTGGTTGGGTCTCCTTTGGCCTTTCATCTTGGAGTTGCCATCCGAGTTAAGGATATATGGTTAGGATTTATGTGAGTAGAATGGATTATATGGTGTAGGTAGGTTAGAATCTCTTGCTAGGTTAAAATTGAGGGGTTATGCAACTATCGGATGGTTAAGGTAGTTGCATATGGCCAAGTCGATCTATCATTCTTAATTTAGTGCAGGGTGAACTAAGTTAAGACATGTTATATAGGAGTAGAGTCTAATCTATTTCATCAGTATTATCTAACATGTTTGATAAGTCACTTTATATTAGATCAGATCTAGGTTAGATTGGTGTGACTAGTTTGACTAGATAAGATCTAATTAATTTACATTAGATCATGGTTGTTAAACTAGGGTGGATAAGTATGCTTATTAGGATAAGATGAAATAGAATCGTTTGAGGTTAGTTAGATCGATTAAGATGAGATAAAATCTTTTTAAGATAAGATGAATCTATTAAGATAAGAGAGAATCTTATTAAGATAAGATGGATCTATGAGGCTTGATATATTCTAGTGGTGGTATTCTTAATTTGTACAATCATCTTATGATTTTTATTTATTTATATTCATGTCTATATGTATATGCAGATGTAATTGTGGACATTACTCCACAATTCATCACACTCAACCAAAGATCCAAATCAGAAAAGTATCATAAGAACAAACATTCAAGCATACCAATATCTACAAAAATAGTTTTGCTTTTGTTCCTAAGATTAGGTCTCCTACTCCTAAAGGTCACTTTAGGCACGGGATTTCAAAGTGTGAAATCCACATTTGTCTTTTAGAAAGAAAAGGTAAGAATAATCAGAGTAAAGCGGAATTAGATGAGAAAAGATTTAAGAGAAGTTTAGAAAAGAATCAGAGTAGCAAAGGTAAGTAGACAATGGTTGTCTAGTTCTATCTAGGTTTCGTCCTACAGTCAACATTCCTCTGATACCACTTCTGTCACACCCGGGTTTCGGGGCACCAAGACCCGGGCGCGAACATAAACACCAGGTATGCAGGGACCAAGTCTCACACATATGATGTATAGTGGCACAGGATCGAATGTCACATCTTTATATATAACAGGAGTTCTATACAAAATAAATAATTACATTATAAGGAGACAACGGTCCAGCAACCCAAAGTTGACTGGGAGACGACGACCTAGACCTCTCACGAACTCATCGCAGCATCCTCCAAGTGCCTCATCCTGCGGTACCTGTTCTTGACCTGTGGGGTGTGTGAGACAGCAAGAGTGAGCTCACATACGTTCATCGCTCAACAAGTTGTGGGGAATAATGTGTATGAACTCGCCAAAGGTGGGAGCTCATGTGAAGTGTAAGGCTTACCAAAGAGGATGGCTGAAGCTGAGCATTGCTTTTAAAGTTGGTCAAAATTTTATTAGCCATTACTAAGTATAAGTAAATACCAACCCAATTAAATAGTAGAACAGAAGTAACAACATCACCTGCGATGCAATGCATATGACAAATTGAATTTAAGTTCCATAGATTAATCATGTGAGTGTCCGAGCTGCTCATGACCGTGAGCACGGCTAGTATACCAGTTTTACACTCTGCAGAGGTTGCGCATCTTTACCCACAAGTCATGTTACCCATCTACCAAGGGATCGCGACTTCCCATACACCTCTACCGAGGAGGCGAGGCAGGGTAACACTACGAGGCCTTTACAAAGTTCCACTAGCTTCAGAAAACCCGCTACAGTTTATAGGAAGTTCCAATGCAGGAATCCCTTGCAGGACCGCCATCGCAGCAAAATCCTCCCGAGGGCCTCCCTACACTGACCACTCCCCTACTGCCCTTGCCCCTTTCGGGTAAGGTAGTCTTCCACTAGCTTTCCTAATTAATCAGCCAAGGGGTCCCATTCCTCCCTTGTGGTAGCACTGTTTTCCCGGGTGGTTCTCCATGTTCCAATTAACATAATGATCTTAACATGAACAGTAAATAACAACTGACAATAAAAGTATAATCATGAATAGTAATGTGTATCTCTATACCCAAAACCACATAAAGCGATAGCAAGTACTACCCAAAGATTCAGTGGTGAACAAGGTATAAAGATAGTCAAACTAGGGTAACCTATTGGGTCCCATCAAAATTAACCTATGCAGATCATTATGATTAATTAGAACATGAGTGGGTAAAAAGAAGTGATCAAGGGCACAACTTGCCTGGGACTTGAGATTCCAGGTACCAGGATGATCTTCAGGTGACTCGTGACCTCACGCTAGTCGTAGCAATACAAACAAATATGGTATAGACAAAATTAACATTACACCAAACATAAGAATAAACTAAATAATAATATTCTACGCTGCGTAACGAGATCATAGAAACAAGAATCACTAAATTCGAAGCTACGGTTTAGAAGATATGATTTTCTAAAGGTTTAGGAGTAGGGTACAACAGGAATCAAGTGCATAACTCCAATTTAAGTTTCATAGCAAATAAGGTTATCAGGGGATAAACAATATTAATATGAATTTATAGCAACTGGAATGGATAAATTTGGAGTTAAAATGGATTTAATATGAATTAAACAAGTTTCTAGATTTATTTTTACACTAAAAATCAATTTCTGTAATTAATTATCCATTTTCTTTGTTCTCTGGACCGAGCACCAATTTCTGGGGAACACAGGGACTCAGGTGTAAGAAAAACTGAGACCCAGACCACCGGCGCATGGACTGCGGGTTAATTCCTAGAAAGGTCAGGGTTTCATTTACAAAGTTGCCTGGCCGAAGGGGTATGTTTCGACTAGGACCGAACGATCCTACATCTACGGCTAAGATTAGATCCCTGCCATTATACACTCGCGTGCGATTGCAACCGTCGGATGCCCGATCAACAGACTGGACAAAAAAATGACCAAGGCGCACGAGCTCCCGTCCGATCCCCATCCGACGGCACTGATTAACATCGCGAAGAGGTACGCGTTGTTTCTAATCTCAACCGTTCCCCCCCGATCCAACGGCCAGAACACCATCTCCCCAAACCAGCCGACTGCGCGACAGAGTTCTCTCCACCGCGGCGGCGATCCCGCCGGTGTACACCGACCCGACGCCACAGTGCCCGATTCTCGAAATTGGTTGATGCAATACGATGCTGGGAACATGGCGAATACGACAGTGCAGGATTTACCGGCGGCTATGGTGCGTGGGGCCTTGACCACGGTGTGGTGCGATCCAGAGCTGTCCGCCGAGCTCCGGTGAGCAATTGGCCACGTCATGCTTGACGCCCGGCCCTGGTAAGCCCCTGTACATCTTCGTTGAATCCCATCGAACCTCACAGAGCAGTCATCGAAGGTTCAACGACGGCACACGCGAGAGACGGCGACCACGGCTTGGTTTCGTCCACCGCGACGGACGAGGGCGAACCCGGCCGGGTTTGTTTGAGCGCGAGAAGAAAGCTGGGACAAGGGAAAGGGTCGTGGCGGTCTCCTTATATGGGGGTAGGGCATGGCGGATAGGCCGGAGCATACCAGACTACCCCGAGGTTCACGGCGAGATCGTCGCACGGACTCTGGCGGCGCCCACGGCATTCAGTTCTGGCGGTCAGCGAAGAGGAAAGGGCTGACCGGTTGGTCCCACCAGTCAGTGGCGAAGGGCTCCTACGGTCACGCGGCGTGTGAGTCCAACGCAGCGGCTGAGGCAGAGAGGAGATGAGGCGAGATGGGCCGAGAAGAGGGAGAATTGGCCCAAGTGCAGAGACAAGTTTCTCTTTTTTTTCTATTTTCTTTTCAAATTCCAAATTTAAAGATTCAAACCCAATTTTAAATTCCTGGTTTATTTTAGATCTCAAATTATTAAATACCATCCTAATGTGAATATTACTCCCACTATTTGCATTTTTATTATTTATCTTTCTTCCTATTATTTAATTATGGAGCGGGTAATGGACTTAATTAAAATTCCTTTCTTTTTATTCATTTTTTTTATATATTCTCATTTATCATTTGAGGCCAAATTAAGTCTTGATTCCTTTATTCAAACAAAATGCACCACAACAAAATTATCGGCATGAGATGCATATTTCATTATTTATTTGTTATTTGAACAATATAATCCCATTAATTGAATATGCACACATAGAAGAAATTCAATTAATCTCTCAAGGTTCCATAATTTCTCAAGACATTAACTTATAACTACATTTATTTATTTATATCCTTGTTTTTATTTGATACAAATTTTGGGCTCTACAGGTGCGCCAACGGCTCTGGATCTTCAACAGTCGACTGCGCCATAGAAGGAAAGAAATCCGCATCGGACAGTGTCCAGTGGTGCACCGGACTGTCCGGTGCGCCAGGCGACAGAAGGCAAGATCAGCCTTCCTGGAATGCTCTCAACGGCTCCTAGCTACCTTGGGGCTATAAAAGGGACCCCTAGGCGCATGGAGGAGTACACCAAGCATACTCAAAGCATTCCTAAGCACCAAGACTTCGATTCCACGCATTTGTTTCTTCGTGATAGCATCTAGAGCTCTATTTGAGTTGTGAACTCATCGGGTTGTGTTGCGAGCTCTTGTTGCGACTTGTGTGCGTGTTGTCACTGTGATTTTGTGTCTTGTGTGCGTTGCTCATCCCTCCCTTACTCCATGCTTCTTTGTGAACTTCAAGTGTAAGGGCGAGAGACTCCAAGTTGTGGAGATTCCTCGCGAACGGGATATAGAAAAGCAAGGCAAAACACCATGGTATTCAAGTTGGTCTTTGGACCGCTTGAGAGGGGTTGATTGCAACCCTCGTCCGTTGGGACGCCACAACGTGGAGTAGGCAAGCGTTGGTCTTGGCCGAACCACGGGATAAACCACTGTGCCATCTCTGTGATTGATCTCTTGTGGTTATTGTGTTTTGTTGAGACTCCTCTCTAGCCACTTGGCATTATTGTACTAACGATTAACCAAGTTTTTGTGGCTTAAGTTTCATGTTTCACAGGATCACCTATTCACCCCCCTCTAGGTGCTCTCAAGAAGACGCAGCTTTTTAAACACGACGATAAAGTGTTTAGGCCTCGGCGGCCACGAAAAAGCATGCACATGCTACAGACAAACTGTTCCTGCAGGTTCGGGCATCGACAGGGCGAGCAGCAGCACCCTCAGCGTTGTTTCCACCCTCGGTGGAACCAGGCCCGGCCTCGGACGGCGACCCGGGCAAAAGGACCTCCACCTAAGAGAGGGCGCCAGCACCGCGCCAGCAGATGTCTTGGCCAAGCTCCAGCGGCTGCTACCACATCTTCCTCGGCCTGGGAAGCCGCCATCTCCCGGGCCGACGAAGTCTCTTTCCGAGCTGACTCCGCTTCTGTCCGCGCTAACACCGCTGCCTCCGGCTCCGGCTCATCGCAGAGCAGCCAAGGGTTCCAAAAACTGAGCAAGGGAAGCCTAGAGCGGCAAGGCCGACAGAGCCGAGGGACTCCTATGCCTCCGGGATACGGACACCTCACTCGTCACCTTCCGCGAAAGGCAACCGACGCTCGGTTAAGTGGTTCGGCTAGCCAACAGACAAGTCCTAGCGCTCGGAATGAGGAAGACACATAGCTTCATTCTCGAATACCCAAATGTTCAGGCCTCGACAGCCACAAAGAACAAACACATATACTTGGGGGTAACTATGCTACACAGACTTAGGCGTCGGCAGAACCCTTGGTGGTTCTCCCGACCTACGACAAATGTCTAAGTACTTGAAGCGGTTACATTTTGCTCTGGCAAAAACACAGTATATCTCCTTACAAACGGGACTCTGGTTCCATTCCCATGGATATGAACAACCTCCACACCGGGGGGGGCAGTGGGATGGCGAACTCCAAGCGGCTTGCCGGCGACCCATGACAGCAGCGACAACGACCTCCACCTCGGGCGGCCACACAGCTGCAGCAACGGCTCCAGGGCAAACGCTGCTGTAAAGAGGCCCTCGCCCACGTCCCCACACGAGGGGCGAGGACAAGCCATTAAGGCCGAAGAGTCGGAGGGCGTCGACCGTGGGTTTGAACCCACCGACACCGCGCCGGCGAACAACGGCCGCCCCAAAGCGCACCGGCAGGTCCTCACTCCCGTCCTCGCCGAGGCCGCCCCAGAACACGAGCACCGCCCTCGCGGCGTACGACGTGCTGGGCAACCCTCCGACGTGGCTGACGGTGCGAGGAAGACCTGGACGTGGTCGGCCCAAGCGCTGCACGACCACCGCCCGGATGAAGGACGGAAAGCTGCACCCTGTCCAGGGAGCAGCAGTTCGCCTTCCCCCGCATGGCTGGAGGATGCCTCCGCAGGGCTGGAGGATGCCTTTCTCCCCCAAACGCTAGCGGAAGAAAGGGGTTACCGGCCCACGTGGAGGCAACCCCCCACTCGGTGCGCTCCTCCGCCTCAGCCCGGATGACGAAGATCCTTGAAGCTGAGGGCGGGGCGGAGGCCGTAGCCCAGCTTGCTTCTCCCAACCAAACTGCCCATTGGTGAGGGAATGCAGCCGGGCTGCACGACGAAAATCCTTGAAGTCGAGCGATGGCTGAAAGGTGCCGATCTCCACGAGGCCGCGCTCCTCCAATGACAGCAAGAGCAAGGCGACGCTGGTGCACCCCATCCGGGGGCTCAAAAGGTAGAAGGGCGCAATGCATGAGGGAAGAACGAAGGCATGGCCACTTCCCAGGGGATCGATCCCCCTTTTATAGGCAGACCTCCTCACTTGCACCCCTTAGCGTCACGGGCGAAATCCCCACTGACATCCTCCAGGGTTCTCCCCCTACGACATGGGGGCTGGGACCCACACGTCATACGAGCTGATCCGAAGCACGAAGAAGGCGAACCGCCGCACGCGAGGCATGTAACCGTCCCGCGGTTACAAGCGCTCTCCCATCTTCGCAGAAATCGGCGGTCGAATGGGTGGACTGCCACGCGACAGGCATCCAACTACACCGCAACTATGCGCCCCTTCGGCTCCGTCCACATCCGGCGGACCAGCGCAAAGGAAGCGGGCCCGCATGTCATGTAACCGGCGCGCCAGTTACGACGTGCGAGAAGTTACACCACCACTCGCGCCAATGCTGCGCCTCCTCGACTGTGGAACCAGTACCGCGACTCGAGGTAGCCCTGCGTAGGACCCAACGGTGCCAATTAAAGGTGACGACCACGGGCCGGTCAGCCGCGGGGTAGGCACGACGGTTGGCATGGTCAAAAGCGGGCCGGCAGTAACTGCAGCGGCAGACGAGCGGAGGCAGCGGTCAAGTCGCCTACAGGCTCGCGTCCCCTCCTGAAGCGACGGGAGAGCCCTCTCCCACGGCATGAAGACGACACGCCCGTGCCCCGTTCCTCGAACGGCTCGCACGGCAACGGGCGCCACGCGAATCGCCCGTCCCGTCGCATTAACTTCCTGACGGAGCAAGCGACACCTCTGGCAGGCGAGGCGAGCGTCGCTTCGCCTTCGCCATAATGACCGCGTCAAAAAAGGTGCACCACCTTATTTAAATTCATATCCTTCCCCGCCTCCTCTCTCTCTCTCTCTTGCTACAGGGACCAGGAAAGGGGATGTTGTGGAAAGGATCCTTCCTGGCGAAGGAAGCGGGCCTCGAGCCCTCCTACTGATCAGGGGTTCGAAGGCTGGCCCCTCGGAAGGGTTTCGACAGCCGCCCCAGAGCACTCGGACTTCAAGCCCATTACTGATCAGGGGTTCGAAGGCTGGCCCCTCGGAAGGGTTCGACAGCCGCCCCAGAGTGCTTGGGCTCCGTGCCCACTACTGATCAGGGGTTCGTAGGATGGCCCCTCGGAAGGGTTCGACGGTCGCCCCAGAGCACGCAGAGTGAGGGATGACTCTAGGTACGTTCGATACATAGTCGAGGCTCGGGCTACGCTCCTGAGGTACCCTAGGACATTTCCAAGACCGGCGGGAACGATTTGTAACGGAATCCCACTGGAGGGAGGCATCGAGCCCTTGGACCCTGTCGAAGGGTTCTAGGTCCGGCAAATCACCCGCAGGTACTTTTGGAGCATGCCTCTAGGCCACCAGCCGACCCCTAACGAACGGGGCACGGGCGTCCACTCGGACCACCCGTTAGCAGCTCGCTGGAAACACCATGTTCGGCGCCCTCCGAGGGCAACATGGCGCTTCCCCCCCTCCTCCTTGCGGAAAGGCGACGCAGGGGCGTATAATAAAAGTCGGGAAAGTCCTTGATCGTCCTCTCGCTCCGTGCAGAGGCTCGGGGGCTGCTCTCGCACCCGGCTACGGCCAAAACTGTTGACAGCG
Source organism: Zea luxurians (assembly GCA_029449295.1). Lineage (NCBI taxonomy): Eukaryota > Viridiplantae > Streptophyta > Magnoliopsida > Poales > Poaceae > Zea > Zea luxurians. The sequence continues at coordinate 173,214,103 of JAOPSE010000002.1, forward strand.
TCAACAAACCAGCTTGATAACTTGGAACCCGACCACGCACCCGGGCTATGGCCGGGCCGCATGAGGGAACAATCAGACCGGTCGAAGCACCACGAAAAGCATTAAGACCTCAGAGGAGTCAAACCACTCCTCCGAGGCCTCGGGGGCTACATCCGGCGGGTGCGCTCGCGCGCACCCACCAGAACAAGGCAAAAACCAAGAAAGGTCGGTCCCCTCACCGAAAACGCGGCAAAAGCCTCCAAGCGAGTACCATCACTCCCTTCGAGGCTCGGGGGCTACTGTCAGGTACCATAATTAGGGGTACCCCCAATGCTCCTAATCATGGCCGGTAAACACCCTCAGACCAACTTACGGGTGCGGTTCAAGCCAAGACTTCGTCTACCCGAGGGACGCGATCTCACCCGAGCCCAGCCTCGGGTTGGAACAGTAGTCCCAGACGAGTTCACGCCTCGCCAGAGGGACTCCTCAGGCAGCGGGCGCCCCCTCAGCTCTCCCGAGGCCCAGCTCGGGCAGGCTTCGTTGTGAAGCAACCTTGGCCAGACCGCCTCACCAACCGACCACTTCGCAGGCGCATTAAATGCAGGGGATGCCTGACGCTGTATCCTGACACATGCGCCTCAGACGGGAAGGCTGAAGTGACCGCAGTCACTTCGCCCCTCTTCTTTACTGTCCGATATGACAGGAAAATAGTGCCGCTCGCTCCGCTCCGACTGCCGTGTAAGCCACCCCGGCAACGACTGACAACAAGTCACGATCAACCACCGAGTTCAGCCTCGGGCGCAACAGGAAGCTCCGCCTCGCCCGACCTCATGCTCCGGCCTCGGGAGGCGGTTTCCGCCTCGCCCGACCTCAGGCTCTGGCCTCGGGAGGAGGTCTCCACCTCGCCCGACCCCCGGACTCGGCCTCGACCCCGGTCTCGGGAGGAATCGCGTCATCGCCCGACCCCGGCCTCGGCCTCAAGAGAAGTCTCCACCTCGACCGACCCTGGGCTCGGACTGACTGCTCTAATAGGGGATGCATCATTTCCCTATTCCTAGCCTGCTCAGGCTACAAGGAACAAGATCGGCGTCCCATCTGGCTTACCCCGGCGACGGGTAATGATGGTGCCCCACGTGCGCCATGACGCCGGTGGCTCCCAGCCCCTTACGACAGCAAGGAGACGTCAGCAGGCTCCTCGCCGCGCTGCCAGCTATGCTCCTACAGGACTCAGGCGCTCCTCCGACGGCCACACCATCACATGTACAGGGCCCAAGCTCTCCCCCAACGGCCACGTTGGCATGTACACAGGGCTTAGACACTCCACTGTCGGACACGTTAGCGCATAGCTACGCCCCCTGTTGTACATCTGGACTCTCTCCTGGCCTCTATAAAAGGGAGGTCCAGGGCCACCCTGAGGGGGGTTCGCGCGAGGGAAGCGGCGGACGAACTCTATGCCTCTCTCTCCCTCACGTGACGCGCTTGTAACCCCTACTGCGAGCGGCACCCTGTAACACCCTAAAGTTCAATCTTGTGAAGACAAGGAAAAATTCTCAAAGATTTTAAATCAAAACACCTTTCCTTAGAGATAATCATAAATTAGAAGTTTCCACTCCTGAATAAGTTAAAAATACATAATTAAAGATACTTAGATAATCTAAATTGCCTTTGGGTTAGGATATATAAAAGAATTATGGTTAAACTATTTCTTAACATATATAAGTCTAAATATGATTTCCCTAGAATTAATGAGGTAGGGATTATTCTACTATATGAATAAAAACTTGTCTAAAAGGACTAAAATAAATAAAGAAATACATAAAATAGGTTTTTTTTGCACATTATGCTAAAGTTCTATATGTGTATCCAAATTAAGTGTTTGAACTTTAAACTTGTGTTAATTTGAAATTCAAATGGAAAGGAAAAATAGAAAATAGAAAATAAAAGGAGTAGGGAAAATACTATATAAAACAAAATAAAATCAGAATAAAAATTCTTCATACTTATATTATTAAAGTATACTATTCAAACTGAGGACAAGTTATTCACAAAAGTTTGAACCCAAACTTGAATTCAAATTGGATTTGAATTGGATTTGAAAATGGGGAAAAGAAAATAGAAAAGAAAAAGAAAAAGGATACTATACCTTCATGGGCCGGCGGCCACGAATTCGGCCCACCTAAGGATCCTCACCACGCGGTCCAGCTTCGCTTCCCCCGCGCGCGCTTGACACTGCCGTATGGGGCCCACGCTCCGGTCTCCTGCGCGCGCGCCTTGACACCGACTGGTGGGTCCCACGTGCAGTCTCACCGTCTTACGCCGCGCACCCCTCTGTTTCGCTGACACGCGGGTCCGCGCTGTCAGCACCTACCTCCCCACGGATCGCGCGTCGCTCGCCTACCCGCGCGTGATGCTCGCCGCCGGGACCGGGTCGGCCAGGCTCGGACTCGGACTAGGCGCAGAGTATAAATCGTGCCCCTCTCCTTCCGCCCCTCATTGAGCCGTGTAACTAGCCAACGCCGCCGCCAGACATCACCGCGCGGGGAGAGAACTCGCGACCACCTCAATTGACCACTGACGCCGATAATCCGTGAAATTGAAGACTCGGGGTGCTGCGCTGTGCGTCTGCGAAGCTGTCCGTGGTGGTTGCGGGCGGAATCATCGACTGGGCGTTCCTTAATTGCTCACCGGAGCACTTCACCGCCGCCAATCCGCCCCTCTGCCGTGGCCAAGGTCTTCCGCGCTGCAAACCTTCGGTAAGATGCCCTTGCCGCGTTTACTTGTTCGTCAGCTACGCGTAGTACCAATTAGCCATGGGTTTGGGGCAGTGGGCGGCCATCGGGGGATCGCCGGAGTCCTCTCCGCCGCGGGGGGGGAAGAACTCGTCGCCGTTGCACGGCTGGATTGAAGACGAAGCTTCCGCGACCGTCGGATCGGGCGCGGACGGATAAGATTAGAATGGGAAATAACGGTTCGGTGAATTGAATCCGGGCCGTCCGTCTAGATCGGACGAACCTGAGTGATCCCCGCGTTTTAAATCTGAGCCGTAGATCTTCAAATCAACGGACGGCGTAGCATACCGGTTCGGCGTGTTTGAAGATCTAATCTGAACCCTCAAACGTTGATCAGACGGCTGATATCACGCGATACCCTTTCGCTCTAGCTTTTTGCTAAAGAGACCCTCGGGTTTCTATGAATCAACCCGCCGTCCCTGGGCGACTGTTCTCTGTGTCTGTGACAACTTACCCCGAGCCCCCTGGGTTTCTCTGGATTTGAGGCCCAGTCCAGAACACGTTTAAATTGAGTAAAATAAATAGAAAATGAATTTTTAATATAAAAATAATTGCTAGAACTTAGATAATTCATAACTAATTCATTTTAGCTCCAAATTGAACCATTCCAATTCCTAAAATTTTGTAATAATATTCTCTATCATTTTGAATCACTGTTTTGACAAGAACTCTGTCAGAAAATTTATTTATCATTTAATCATATTTTAATCACATTAAACCTTAGGAAAATCATAACTTAAAATCTACAACACCAAATTTAGTGATTCCAGTTCCTGTGGTTTTATTTTAATGTGTAGATTATTACTATGTATTTTGTTTACATGTTTGGTGTAATGTTAAATTTGCCTATACTATGTTGTTTGAATTGCTACGACTAGCAGTGAGGACACGAGTCATCTGAAGATCATCCTGGTACCTGGATTCTCAAGGCCCAGGCAAGTTGTGCCCTTGATCACTTCTTTTTACCTACTCATGTTCTGATTAATCATAATGATCTGCATAGGTTAATTTTGATGGGACCCAATAGGTTACCCTAGTTTGTCTATCTTTATACCTTGTTTACCACTGAACTTTTTGGGTAGTACTTGCTAGTGCTATATGTGGTTTTGGGTATGGAGATACACTATTCATGATTACACTTTTGTTATCAGTTGTTATTTATTGTTCATGTTAAGATCATTATGTTAATTGGAACATGGAGCGACCACCCGGGAAAACAGTGCTACCACAAGGGTAGTATGGGATGCCCTTGGCTGATTAATTAGGAAAGCTAGTGGAAGACTACCTTACCCGAAAGGGGCAAGGGCAGTAGGGGAGAGGTCAGTGCGGGAAGTGCCCTCGGGAGGATTTTGCTGCGATGGCGGTCCTGCAAGGGATTCCTGTACTGGATCTTCCTATAAACTGTAGCGGGTTTTCGGAAGCTAGTGGAACTTTGTAAAGGCCTCGTAGTGCTACCCTGCCTCACTTCCTTGGTAGAGGTGTATGGGATTCATGACCCCTTGGCAGATGGGTAACACGACTTGTGGGTAAAGATGCGCAACCTCTGCAGAGTGTAAAACTGGTATACTAGCCGTGCTCACGGTCATGAGCAGCTCGGACACTCACATGATTAATTTATGGAACTAAATTCAATTTGTCATATGCATTGCATTGCAGGTGAAGTTGTTAACTTTTGTTCTACTATTTAATTGGGTTGGTATTTACTTAAACTTAGTAATTGCTAATAAAATTTTGACCAACTCTAAAAGCAATGCTCAGCTCTAACCATCTTCTTTGGTAAGCCTTACACTTCACGTGAGCTCCCACCTTTGGCGAGTTCATGCACATTATTCCCCACAACTTGTTGAGCGATGAACGTATGTGAGCTCACTCTTGCTGTCTCACATACACCACAGGTCAAGACCAGGTACTGCAGGATGATGCTCATGGAGGATGCTGCGATGAGTTCGTGAGAGGTCTAGGTCGTCGTCTCCCAGTCAACTTTGGGTTGCTGGACCGTTGTCTCCTTGTAATGTAATTATTTATCTTGTATAGAACTCCTGTTATATATAAAGATGTGACATTCGATCCTGTGCCACTTTACATCATATGTTTGAGACTTGGTCCCAGCATACCTGGTGTTTTAACCCCGGGTTTTGGACCCCTAAAATCCGGGTGTTACAGAAGTGGTATCAGAGGAATGTTGACTGTAGGACGAAACCTAGATAGAACTGGACAACCATTATTTACTTACCTCTGCTACTCTGATTCTTTTCTAAACTTCTCTTAATCTTTCTCATCTATTTCCGCTATACTCTGATTATTCTTACCTTTTCTTTTCTGAAGACAAATGTGGATTTCACACTCTGAAATCCTGTGCCTAAAGTGACCTTTAGGAATAGGAGACCTAATCCTAGGAACAAAAACAAAACTATTTTTATTAGTGTTTATATATTTGAATGTTTGTTCTTATGACATCTGTCTGATTTGGATCTTTGTTTGAGTGTGATGGGTTGTGGAGTAATGTCCACAATTACATCTGCATATACATCTAGGGATAAAGGATAGCATTTTAACTAGACAAACTAGATTATCCCCTTGGAAAATATATGTAGTATTCCGTGTCAATCTCATCTTAACATATTCTACCTTACCTTTGGACATTCACCTCGTATAACTAATTACCCTAGTCTTGACATAGAGTATCTGGCCCAGCCCTGCCAAAGAAGTTTCAGTACATAACCAACTATTAGTTTATTCATTCTATCTATTAAATGATTCCCTTGTAAAGCTATCTTACCATATGCTTCTAACTTAGATGGTCAATACCAGGCGGGGTGGTGGAATTAATATACCTGCTAACCAACAACCTCAACCACAATCAGCAGCAATGAATCCTCCTAATCCTCCACAAGGCGGAGTTGATCCACTCGTCGCAGCTCAAATGAGAATGATGCAGCAAATGGCGGACACCATGGCAGATATGCGCACCCAAATGCAGCAAGAGCGCCAAGAAATGCACCGGGAAAGAGAGGATGCACGTCGGGAAATGCGCCAAGAACGGGAAGAAATACGCCAGGAGAGAAGAGTACAACAACAACAGCTGCAGCAACAACTTCAACAACAGCAGCAACAACAACAAGGGCCATTTCCTCCACCTCCACCACCTGTTCCACCCCGGGACAAGCACCGGGAATTCATGAGCCACAAACCACCAACCTTCTCCAACTCCGCAGATCCACTGCAAGCAGATGATTGGTTAAAGTCCATCGAGAAGATGCTCAACATAGCCCAGTGCTCGGATCGAGAGAAAGTACTCTATGCTTCGGGTCGTCTTGCTGGTCCCGCTGCAGATTGGTGGGATGCGTACTGTGCAGCTCATGCTGCTGCTGATACAATTACCTGGGAAGAATTCTCCGCACAATTCAGGAATTACCATATTCCTGCTGGACTCATGAAGATTAAGAGGAAGGAGTTTCTATCCCTCAAGCAAGGAAGTATGTCCGTAAGTGAATATAGAGACAAATTCATCCAGTTATCGCGATATGCTCCCAGAGATGTTGAGGATGATGAGCAAAAGCAGGAGCTCTTTCTGGATGGTTTGATTGGACCCTTGCAATATCAACTGGTATCGCACACCTTCCCATCCTTCCAAAGACTACTTGACAAAGCTATTGCTGTAGAAAACAAGAGGAGTATCTTTGGAGAGAAAAGAAAGGCTGTCAACCAAGGGCAGGCTGGAAGTAGTTCCCGTCCTCGCTATACTACCACTCCCAATACACCAGCTGGTGGCAGTTCCGGACAACAAACTCAACAGGCACCAACTGCTCCTTCAAAAGCAAGCACTCCAGGAGGACCCGCTGCTCCTAACACAACCGCCGTCAGGACATGCTTCAAATGTGGACAACCGGGACACTATGCCAACTACTGTCCCAACAGAGCTGCCTACACTACACCGGCCCCGATGAAACAAGGACAAGCCTCGGCAGGGAAGAGTCAGCCCCTATCCATCAACCGAGGATATGCCCATCATACAGAAGTAGAAGTTGAACCCGGTGAACTTGAAATTCAAATTCAAGAAGAAGAGCCAGTTGGAGATGAAGTAGTCGGTGAAGAAGTCAACGAGCAACAAGAATAAAGAGATAAACATAGATATAGACACATACATATATATATATATTTTACTATTTGTAAGACCTAAATATTAGTTTAGTCAGTAGTAGTATTTTACTATTTTAGTAATAATAATAAGGTCCATTTGACCCTGTGTTTTGCTAATAAGAAATGCATCATGCCGAGATTTTTGTTTATGCATGTGTGTTGAAATCATATGCACACACATCTTTTTCTTACAAATCTCGAGGACGAGATTATTTTTAAGGGGGGTAGGATTTGTAACACCCTAAAGTTCAATCTTGTGAAGACAAGGAAAAATTCTCAAAGATTTTAAATCAAAACACCTTTCCTTAGAGATAATCATAAATTAGAAGTTTCCACTCCTGAATAAGTTAAAAATACATAATTAAAGATACTTAGATAATCTAAATTGCCTTTGGGTTAGGATATATAAAAGAATTATGGTTAAACTATTTCTTAACATATATAAGTCTAAATATGATTTCCCTAGAATTAATGAGGTAGGGATTATTCTACTATATGAATAAAAACTTGTCTAAAAGGACTAAAATAAATAAAGAAATACATAAAATAGGTTTTTTTTGCACATTATGCTAAAGTTCTATATGTGTATCCAAATTAAGTGTTTGAACTTTAAACTTGTGTTAATTTGAAATTCAAATGGAAAGGAAAAATAGAAAATAGAAAATAAAAGGAGTAGGGAAAATACTATATAAAACAAAATAAAATCAGAATAAAAATTCTTCATACTTATATTATTAAAGTATACTATTCAAACTGAGGACAAGTTATTCACAAAAGTTTGAACCCAAACTTGAATTCAAATTGGATTTGAATTGGATTTGAAAATGGGGAAAAGAAAATAGAAAAGAAAAAGAAAAAGGATACTATACCTTCATGGGCCGGCGGCCACGAATTCGGCCCACCTAAGGATCCTCACCACGCGGTCCAGCTTCGCTTCCCCCGCGCGCGCTTGACACTGCCGTATGGGGCCCACGCTCCGGTCTCCTGCGCGCGCGCCTTGACACCGACTGGTGGGTCCCACGTGCAGTCTCACCGTCTTACGCCGCGCACCCCTCTGTTTCGCTGACACGCGGGTCCGCGCTGTCAGCACCTACCTCCCCACGGATCGCGCGTCGCTCGCCTACCCGCGCGTGATGCTCGCCGCCGGGACCGGGTCGGCCAGGCTCGGACTCGGACTAGGCGCAGAGTATAAATCGTGCCCCTCTCCTTCCGCCCCTCATTGAGCCGTGTAACTAGCCAACGCCGCCGCCAGACATCACCGCGCGGGGAGAGAACTCGCGACCACCTCAATTGACCACTGACGCCGATAATCCGTGAAATTGAAGACTCGGGGTGCTGCGCTGTGCGTCTGCGAAGCTGTCCGTGGTGGTTGCGGGCGGAATCATCGACTGGGCGTTCCTTAATTGCTCACCGGAGCACTTCACCGCCGCCAATCCGCCCCTCTGCCGTGGCCAAGGTCTTCCGCGCTGCAAACCTTCGGTAAGATGCCCTTGCCGCGTTTACTTGTTCGTCAGCTACGCGTAGTACCAATTAGCCATGGGTTTGGGGCAGTGGGCGGCCATCGGGGGATCGCCGGAGTCCTCTCCGCCGCGGGGGGGGGAAGAACTCGTCGCCGTTGCACGGCTGGATTGAAGACGAAGCTTCCGCGACCGTCGGATCGGGCGCGGACGGATAAGATTAGAATGGGAAATAACGGTTCGGTGAATTGAATCCGGGCCGTCCGTCTAGATCGGACGAACCTGAGTGATCCCCGCGTTTTAAATCTGAGCCGTAGATCTTCAAATCAACGGACGGCGTAGCATACCGGTTCGGCGTGTTTGAAGATCTAATCTGAACCCTCAAACGTTGATCAGACGGCTGATATCACGCGATACCCTTTCGCTCTAGCTTTTTGCTAAAGAGACCCTCGGGTTTCTATGAATCAACCCGCCGTCCCTGGGCGACTGTTCTCTGTGTCTGTGACAACTTACCCCGAGCCCCCTGGGTTTCTCTGGATTTGAGGCCCAGTCCAGAACACGTTTAAATTGAGTAAAATAAATAGAAAATGAATTTTTAATATAAAAATAATTGCTAGAACTTAGATAATTCATAACTAATTCATTTTAGCTCCAAATTGAACCATTCCAATTCCTAAAATTTTGTAATAATATTCTCTATCATTTTGAATCACTGTTTTGACAAGAACTCTGTCAGAAAATTTATTTATCATTTAATCATATTTTAATCACATTAAACCTTAGGAAAATCATAACTTAAAATCTACAACACCAAATTTAGTGATTCCAGTTCCTGTGGTTTTATTTTAATGTGTAGATTATTACTATGTATTTTGTTTACATGTTTGGTGTAATGTTAAATTTGCCTATACTATGTTGTTTGAATTGCTACGACTAGCAGTGAGGACACGAGTCATCTGAAGATCATCCTGGTACCTGGATTCTCAAGGCCCAGGCAAGTTGTGCCCTTGATCACTTCTTTTTACCTACTCATGTTCTGATTAATCATAATGATCTGCATAGGTTAATTTTGATGGGACCCAATAGGTTACCCTAGTTTGTCTATCTTTATACCTTGTTTACCACTGAACTTTTTGGGTAGTACTTGCTAGTGCTATATGTGGTTTTGGGTATGGAGATACACTATTCATGATTACACTTTTGTTATCAGTTGTTATTTATTGTTCATGTTAAGATCATTATGTTAATTGGAACATGGAGCGACCACCCGGGAAAACAGTGCTACCACAAGGGTAGTATGGGATGCCCTTGGCTGATTAATTAGGAAAGCTAGTGGAAGACTACCTTACCCGAAAGGGGCAAGGGCAGTAGGGGAGAGGTCAGTGCGGGAAGTGCCCTCGGGAGGATTTTGCTGCGATGGCGGTCCTGCAAGGGATTCCTGTACTGGATCTTCCTATAAACTGTAGCGGGTTTTCGGAAGCTAGTGGAACTTTGTAAAGGCCTCGTAGTGCTACCCTGCCTCACTTCCTTGGTAGAGGTGTATGGGATTCATGACCCCTTGGCAGATGGGTAACACGACTTGTGGGTAAAGATGCGCAACCTCTGCAGAGTGTAAAACTGGTATACTAGCCGTGCTCACGGTCATGAGCAGCTCGGACACTCACATGATTAATTTATGGAACTAAATTCAATTTATCATATGCATTGCATTGCAGGTGAAGTTGTTAACTTTTGTTCTACTATTTAATTGGGTTGGTATTTACTTAAACTTAGTAATTGCTAATAAAATTTTGACCAACTCTAAAAGCAATGCTCAGCTCTAACCATCTTCTTTGGTAAGCCTTACACTTCACGTGAGCTCCCACCTTTGGCGAGTTCATGCACATTATTCCCCACAACTTGTTGAGCGATGAACGTATGTGAGCTCACTCTTGCTGTCTCACATACACCACAGGTCAAGACCAGGTACTGCAGGATGATGCTCATGGAGGATGCTGCGATGAGTTCGTGAGAGGTCTAGGTCGTCGTCTCCCAGTCAACTTTGGGTTGCTGGACCGTTGTCTCCTTGTAATGTAATTATTTATCTTGTATAGAACTCCTGTTATATATAAAGATGTGACATTCGATCCTGTGCCACTTTACATCATATGTTTGAGACTTGGTCCCAGCATACCTGGTGTTTTAACCCCGGGTTTTGGACCCCTAAAATCCGGGTGTTACACACCCCTAGTGCAGGATAATACAAGGCTTGTCCCACCTCTTGTGTTCCATCCCGCGCCAACCCATCTAGGCAGGGACACGTAGCGATTTCACTGGTCGGTCCAAGGGACCCCCCCCCGGGTCCAAGACGCCGACAACAACTATGCTTACACCCTTAAGCAAAGTTGTTCTCCTTTGATAGGTCTATAATTTTGACGTGGTGACCTAGGGCAAAAACCCTATAATTTGAAAGTTATAAAGCTCCAAAGTTGAGCTTATAACACTGATTTTCAGACTTAGTTAATATAGAGTTCACTTGGTACATTTTGCAAATAAACCCAAAACTCAGGGTTTCACTTGCAAATCCCTATATTTGTGAACCCTATGACTTGATATGCTTTAACATAGTAGTTTTCACACTTCAGTCCAAATGTGCACTGTTTTTGCACATAGGCCCCTAGGGTTTGGATATAGGGTTTTCCAGGGTTCTAATGAGGGTTTTTGGTATCTCAGGGGTATGAATGTAATGTAGACCCATCTTTGGTAACATTTTATGATTGTTTTACTTAAACCTTAGGGTTTTCTCAATTTGGGTCATGTTTTACCCTCCTGGTCCCTATTTGGGGTTAAGTTCCCTATTCCACGGTTCTATTTGCAAAACACCAAAACAATACAACTTGCTTGAAAATTTTTTTTGTTTTACCTAGTGAATGCACTCTAGGTGTATCAAACATATGAAATGCTCATGCTAATGATGTTATGCTCAAATTTTAGTAATAGTAACACCAGGGGTGTTACATCCTTCCCCCCATAAAAGAATCTCGTCCCGAGATTAAAAGTCCTAGGGTAAGTAACGGAAAAGGAAATGCTTCACAATTTTATTTCCTGAGTTTTGGTACAAGGCAGGGGTGGGTTTGGGGCTCACTCCTTTATTACAACAATGTTGTACATTTTACAAATTACAAGAGGCTAAAAAGCCTGGGAAATTCTTATCTAAGAAGTCTTGAGTTTCCCAAGTAGCCTCATCTTCAGAATGTTGGTTCCACTGTATCTTGTAAAACTTGAGAGTTTTTCTTCGGGTAATCCTGTCCTTTTGATCCAAGACTCAAATAGGGTGCTCAGAATATGTCAAGTCCGGTTCAAGGACAACGTTTGTCACTTCAATGGTTTGATCTGGAACCCGAAGACACTTCTTTAGTTGAGACACGTGGAATACATTATGTATAGCAGACAAGGTTTCAGGTAGTTGGAGTCAGTATGCTACTGGTCCACATTGTTCAAGTATAGGGGATGGACCAATGTACCGGGGTGCAAGCTTCCCTTTAACCCCAAAACGCGATATACCCTTCATTGGGGAGACCTTGAGATAAACATAATCCCCCACCAGAAAATATAAGGGCATTCATCGTTTGTCTGCATAACGTTTCTGACGAGCTTGAGCTTTCTTCAAATTATGAGTTATTTTCCGAACCTTTTCTTCGGTTTCTTTCACCATATCAGGCTTGAAGAAGTACCTTTCACCAGGTTCAGACCAATTTAGCGGAGTACGACATCGTCGTCCATATAAAGCTTCGAAGGGTGCCATCTTGATACTTTCTTGATAGCTATTATTATACGAGAACTCCGCTAATGGTAAACATTCATCCCATTTTTGTGGAAACTCCAGAACACATCCTCGCAACATATCTTCGAGTATCTGATTGACCCTCTCAGTCTGCCCACTTGTTTGAGGATGATAGGCCGAACTGTGGAACAATTTGGTACCCAGGGATTTATGAAGTTCTTCCCAGAATTTGGATACGAATTGAGGTCCACGATCCGACACTATAGTCTTCGGAACCCCGTGCAAACTGAGAATACGAGCAATGTATAGTTCCACATAGGTGAGAGCTGGGTAATATGTCTTGACTGGCAGAAAGTGAGCAATTTTTGTGAGCCGATCAACAATAACCCAAATAGAGTCATACCCCTTTGCGGTCCTGGGCAATCCCACAATAAAGTCCATACTTATATCTTCCCATTTCCATGTTGGTATTGGTAAAGATTGTAATGGACCGCCAGCTTTCAGGTGTATAGCCTTGACACGTTTACAAGTGTTGCATCTAGCCACATAGCGTGCAATTTCAATTTTCATCTTTGTCCACCAATAATGTTGTTTCAGATCTTGATACATCTTAGTGCTTCCGGGATGAATAGAATAGCGACTAAGATGTGCTTCGTCTAAAATTTGCTGGCGGACCCCTTCATTTTTAGGCACCACTATGCGGTCGTTGAACCATATCACGCCTTGATCGTCTTCTCAGAAACAATTGGCTTTTCCGGCTCTTATCTTCTCACGTATATGTTTCATACCCTCGTCATTTTTCTGTGCGTCAATGATCCTTTGTAAGATGACTGACTCCAGCTTCAAGTGATTTGAAGTCCCATGCTGAATCATTCCCAGGTTCAAGTTTTCCATCTTCTGGCACAATGTAATGTCAGAAGTCCTCGTAGTTAAACAATGGCAGGAAGCCTTGCGACTAAGTGCATCTGCCACTACATTTGCTTTGCCTGGGTGATAATGGATCTCTAATTCATAATCCTTGATTAGCTCGAGCCATCTCCTTTGTCTCATATTGAGTTCAGACTGGGTAAAGATGTACTTCAAACTCTTATGGTTTGTATAAATATGACAGACATTCCCTAGTAGATAATGACGCCAGATCTTCAGGGCATGAACCACTGCAGCTAGCTCCAGATCATGAGTGGGATAATGCTCCTCATGCCGGCGCAACTGCCTTGAAGCATACGCAATTACTCGGCCCTCTTGCATTAATACGCAGCCGAGACTGCTGCCCGATGCGTCACAATACACATCAAAGGGCTTATTAATGTCTGATTGAGCCAATATCGGAGCAGTGGTTAATAATGTCTTCAATTTCTCGAAAGCTTCATTACACTTTGAAGACCAATTGAATTTAGTCTCATTCTTCAATAGACTTGTGATTGGTTTCACAAGCTTGGAGAAATCTGGTATAAATCGGCAGTAATAACCAGCCAGTCCAAGGAAACTTTGGACTTGATGAACAGTGGTTGGAGGTTTCCACTCCAAAATGTCCTTGACTTTGCTGGGATCTACCGCAATCCCCCTGGCAGACAGTACATGTCCCAGAAATTGAATTTCTTCCAGCTAAAACGCGCATTTACTGAACTTGGCATATAATTGATGTTCTCTCAAGCACGTTAATACAACCCGTAAATGTTGAGCATGCTCCTCTTCATTCTTTGAATATATCAAAATATCATCTATGAAGACCACCACAAATTTGTCCAACTCGGGCATGAATACCGAGTTCATCAGATAAGTGAAGTGGGCAGGAGCATTCGTCAGTCCAAAAGACATTACTAGGTATTCAAATAATCTGTACCGTGTAGTGAATGCGGTCTTTGGTATATCCTCGGGCCGAATACGGATCTAATGGTAGCCCGATCTGAGATCAATCTTGGAGAATACCCTCGCTCCAGTCAGTTGATCAAATAGAATGTCAATCCACGGAAGAGGGTACTTATTCTTGATAGTGACCTCATTAAGGGGTCGATAATCCACACACATCCGCAATGTTTGATCCTTCTTCTTAACGAATATGGCTAGACAACCCCATGGTGACGAGTTTGGCCGGATGAATCCTTTCTCTAGTAGATCTTGTAATTGAATCTTCAGTTCTGCTAACTCATTTGGAGGCATTCGGTACGATCTTCTAGAAATGGGAGCCATACCGGGCTTCAACTCAATTACAAACTCTACATCTCTTTTGGGTGGCAATCCAGGAAAATCCTCTGGAAAAACATCTGGGAACTCGCATACTACCGGAATATCCTTGATTTATGGTACAATGACTTCATAAACTCTGCCAGTAGTTCTGGTTGGAATGGGGATAGATAAGAGAATTTCTTCTTGATTATGACTCAACCTGATGGTTCTCTGATCAGTGTTGAGGGTTGCTTTATGTTTGGCCAACCAATTCATGCCCAAAATCACATCTATATCTTGGCCTTTCAGAACAATCATATTAGTAGGAAAGTCCCGTCCGACCAATGTTACGGGCACTTGGAAAGCCACTTCCCTAGTAAAGATTTGTCCCCCAGGTGACTGAATTCTAAACCCTTCTTTTGATTCATGGTATGAAATGCAATGTTGCTCCACAAATTTCTTGCTAATGAATGTATGTGAAGCACCAGAATCAAAGAGAATAATTGCGGGATGATTGGCCACAAGAAATGTACCCATCATTACCGGTTCACCGTCCGATGTGGTGGCCACTTGCGTATAATATATGCGTCATGTCTTCTTTGTATTTTTGCCCATAGTATTTCCCTTGACTTGAGAGGAATTCCTAGATCCTTGTGGATTGTTTGACTTGTTCTACTTCGGGTAAGGGCAATCCTTAATAAATTGCCTAGATTTTCCGCAATTGAAGCATCCTGCCGATGAACTGGGAAGGGCCGGGAAACGAGTGGCAGGGGCACCCGGCTGACTTGTTGCAGTGGGGGCAGCATTGGGACAGATGAACACTGGTTGTTTGAATGGGAAGGAGGGTGGGCGTGCTGATGAACGACCCTGATTAAAAGGTCGGATGACTAACCGTTGCCTTTTCTCGTGGCCCTAAGTAGGCCTGTTACCTCCACTCCCCTTGATCTTTCCAGAGCTTGTATATTTAGATTCGACTGCCAGCGCTGTGCTGACAGCCCTTCTGTAGGTGAGGTCGATGCAAGTAGCCATTTTCCTTTGCATCCTATCATTCAGTCCTCGCATGAAACAATTCTTCTTCTTCAGATCGGTGTTAACTTGGTCGATTGCATACTGAGACAAATGATTAAATTTATTGAGATACTTATTAACAGTATCCCCTCCATGCTTCAGCTTCATGAATTCTTCTTGTTTCATGTCAAGTACACCTTCCGGTATGTAATGTTCGCGGAAGGCCAGCTTAAATTCTTCCCATGTTATCTAATGATTGGCCGGCTGAACGGCCACAAAGTTTCCCCACCAGGTGCTGGCAGGGCCACGCAGTTGCTGGGCTGCGAATAGGGGCTTTTGGGTTTCAGAACACCGAAGAAGTCCAAACTTCTGCTCGATGACACAGATCCATTCGTCCGCCTCTAAAGGGTCTTCAGCCTTGACAAACAACAGTGGACGCATTTTGGAGAAGTCTAAATAAGATGTCTCATGGGGCCCTTATGGATAGCCCCGCCCGCCTTGTTGTTGAAGTTGCTGACCCGCCATCTCCCGTAGGAAACGGGTATTATCCACTGTCGCGTTTACCAAGGCGGCGATAGCCTCGGCAAGTGTGGGAGGGACTGGAGGTGGGTTCGGTGTTGCCTCCCTCCCACGGGAGGTACTGGCCCCGTCCTGAGCACGAGTCTGGGAAGGCATCTGTGGCAACAAACATTTGAAAACAATATAATATGCCAAAGAAAACCATCCATTTTACATTACTAAAAAGAGTAATGTTACAGACTCGAATTTTTATAACAGGAGTACAGTACCCATTATACAATAACACTACTAATTCTACAACTATACTATTCCTACTTCCTATCACTCTTAGTAGCCTCACTGTCGGGCGTAGGAGACCACTCATCGACCAACTTCATGGAGGGAGGGGGCCTGAAAAGGTCCAATTCGCCACCAAAAGCTTCTCCCGCTTCATGAGAAGGTCCGGCTTCTGTCCCGGCAGGATTCACAGGTACTTGGGGGTGTAGTTGTGAATACAGTACATGAACTTCTTCATGTAGAGTATTGTAGTAAGCCTGTAGGTTATCAATAGCTGAGCTAAGTTCTTCGACTCAGGCTCGAGCTTTTGCCTCCTTAGCCCAAGCAAGCGAACGAGACTGAACCGCCCAGTCGAATGCTAAATCTTGATCAGCGAGCTGATCTTGCAGGCGGCGGATGTGGCTTCTCAATTCATTGATTCTGTCACCATCCGCGACCCATATGTTAGTCCTGCGTTGATGTTCCGTTTGAAGTTGATTCACTTACGCTTCAAGATCCCTGATCGGATCATTACTCCCACTACTACTATCCTCGTGTCTAGGAGCGAGTTGATGACGTGGCACACCAATTGGGCCAGTTGACTTGCGCGCAGTTTTCCTTGTGCGTGGCGACATTTTTCTAAGGGGGGAAATTTTATTAACATAGTTCTTAGCATGATGCATGTATGATTACAGAACCAACCTTAGTTGATTCACACCTTCTATACATTGCACTCTTCCTACCTGGTCTTTCATATAGATTCTTCAGATATAGTGGGTAAGAATGGAAGAAATTTTTCTAGATAAGTCTTTAGAAAATCCTTTTGAAGATGCCTCATAATATCTGCAGAGAAGGGCTTCTCTCCGATACTAGCTGTGACGGAACCTCCCAAGTCATTAGATCCACCTACAGTTGTCCTTGTCCAACAGACATCAGACAACCCTTTAGATGCCCCTAAATCACTTGACAAGTTCGGTATCTGCTTTTCTTACCTTTCCCAAGAGCGTTTCACCCGTCACGCAGACATTACAGATCATCGGAGATACGGAAATGCGGAAGCGGTTACAAAAGTTTACATTTATTCAAAAGTAGGACAAAGTAATATATTACAGACCAGTAGTATAGCATATGAGTGCATATTATTATTACAATACCAAGGGAGGCAAAAACTCCTCCCGATAAGTTCTTACACAAATGTTTTTACGGAGGACCCGGTCCTCCCGTAGCTTTACTCTTATTTTTCTTCGTTGGACACCACCTTGGTACAAAAGCAACAAAAATTTGCTGCTTCCTCACCTAAAAACAATAGGGAATAAAACCCTGAGTATGGAATTACTCAGCAAATCTTACCCAACTAAAGAAAAGACTCTCAAGGGTATGCTGGTTATAAGGGAGTCAAGGTAAGGTTTCTCAATAATCAAAGACTCTGATTGCATAAATGCTTACTAAAGTGGATCCTTAAAAGTCCAAATTTTACTTGTCAGGTTAGGTAATATTACCTGTCTCTAGAGTTCTTTCTACCCTAGTTCAATCACTTGACCTGTACTAGCCAATTTCTTAACAATCCTTTATCTTTACTGGAGTTCTACGTATAGGTCAGTGACCAAGTCTTCATAACCGCGAAGGTACGGCGATCCAAATCGATTATACTCAGCTGAGGATCTCCGATCACACGACATATGTAGCACTTAACCCTTGCATATGTCAACCCGCCACCGGGGTTCTTAAGACTAGATCAGGTTTACGCCAACCGAGAGCACAGATACACCACCGTCTAGCCTCTTGCCATGGAGGGTACACGCTACTCTCGCCACCGCTCCATGCCCATTCCGTGTTATCTTATTCTGGCCTTAGTCTGCCTGAGGC
Organism: Zea luxurians; assembly: GCA_029449295.1. Classification (NCBI taxonomy): domain Eukaryota; kingdom Viridiplantae; phylum Streptophyta; class Magnoliopsida; order Poales; family Poaceae; genus Zea; species Zea luxurians. The sequence continues at coordinate 173,232,045 of JAOPSE010000002.1, forward strand.
AAAGCTTACCCATGACGAGGCATGTGACCAGTTAAAGGGTCCTCGGTCATCAAGCCTACATCGACACGGTCCTTAATCGACTCAGACGGAGACACTACACCGAGACTCTCTTCTCGTGCAAGTCACCCGCCCGGTCTCAGCTTAATCATTTCAATCCAAAGTTTGGTACCTCGCAGAGGTACATCTTTTCTGATGTTGAACCCATCATGGCCATGATGGATCCACCATCAAGTTTTGTTTTCAAAACATCCCACCCACTTTTGCCATATCACCTTTGGTAAAAACAAAACATTTGTTTTTCTAAAGCAAGGCTAAGCATCAAAATCTTTTGTAAAATAGGTGATCAAGGAAGGTAATCAAACTCAAGGAAGTAATGCAGTAATTGTTTTATCAATCAACTCTTATCACCTAATGCAATAAGCAAGTGATAAAGATCTTTAAATCACATGGAAGGTGGCAAATGCACCGGGGCTTGCCTTCGTTTATAGGTGAGTCAGGCACGGATCCGCAGATGTCAAAGTAGAAACAATTCTCTGCCTGAGGTTACGAAGGTGGTGGTGCCTTCTCTTCGGTTACTTCGACTTCTTCTTCGTTTTCTAAACATAACCACATATATGTATATAAGAATGAATGCCATGTAATGCTCATGCGAGTGCAAAGATAATAAGAGTTTATTATCTAAAGTCTTGAATACATTTTCCTTCACGGTTCTCCGGGAAACTAGGGTTTCCGGAGTCAACAGTGAAGTTTAAAGAGCAGGGGTGGGGGTTTTGGGTTCTAATTCTCAAACAAGGTCCAAATCAAACCAAACTCTACCCAAGGCTTCTAAATAATGTGTAAAGTTCATATAAAAAGTTTGGGCATTTTTGGAATTATTAACTATTTTCTAAAAATCCAGAATCAATATTTGAAGCTATTTTAAATACTCCAAAATTCCCTATTTGATCTAAAAATCATGGAACTATTTTTATTAAATACTATGGAAAATATGAAATCTAAGAAAATTGGTTCGATATTTTTAGGATTTTTCTACAATTTTCTAGGATTGTTTTAACTCTGGTAGAAAAAGAAAAAGAAAAGACAGTGAATAGTACTGGGCCTAATCCAAAACAGGCGGCCCAACAACGGGTGGAAGCGCGCCCGCGCCCGCGTGCGATAGTGACTTTGCAAAAAAGCCCTCGACTTAACGGCTAACCCGAAATGGGCTCATTTACTATTGTACTGAGTCGCTAACGGTTTGCAGAAAAGACCACCATGTTCTATTCCTTCACCCGCCAAGTCCTCGACGGCGTTGAGCGTGGCCGAGCTCCGGCGAGCGCGTAGACCGGCCAGAGGAGGCCAAGACCGGTGCTCCCGAGCAGAGGACATAGGATTGAACTATTCCTGATCACTTCCCCTAACTTAATTTCAGGAATGGTGATCCAATTCGCTCTGGCCGCGGTGTCCGAGGGTGTTGCGGACAGATGAATGTGTCCCCGGTGATTGGTGGCAATTTAGTTCAATCAAATGGGTCGACGAGCATCACGAGCACCTAAGGTCACTCAAACACAAGAGCAGCAGGGATGAACTAACCAGTATCGCGCTGGCCACGGCGAGGTGCTCTTCGCGGTGTCTGAGAATAGATTTGGGGGAAACTTAAAATTGGCGCTCACGATTGCAAGATTGGGGGCGATACTAGATGGTGGGGCATGTGATGATGTTGCGGAGCTGACCGCGGGCTCAATTTATACTAAGCGGAAGCGGTGGCCAGGAATTGGGACGATGACGCGCGGCGGTCGGAGGGGCAAGGAGTTACTGGCGCGCGTAAACTCGTGTCTACCGTCGTGGCGACCTCACTGGCGATGATTAGATGGCTATAGCGAGTCACGGCGACGCAACAAAAGTGCTCAATTGCGTGGCGCAAGACCGGAAAGCGGCTAACGCCGGTGAGCTTATCAGCTTAAGCCGCAAAGCATGGGGGGTACAGCGGTGAGTCACCGGAGTCATCCTCAGGCGAAGAGCTATTAGCTAGCAAGCTTATCGGGTCACCGGTGGCGTAAATCTCAACGGCGGCGGCGTGAATCGCGACGGAGATCGGTCATCGGTGGTGAGACTGTCGCGCTGTCGTTCTGATCCATTTGGGACACTGTACCATGGCGATCTCCATTCAGTTGGCCTGACAGCCAACCTTTGAACTTGATTTTCTCTCAAATCTCTATGGCAACTCATACCGAGTTCTACAGCAAAGTTGTTCCTCTATACTAGCTCTACAACTTTGTTATAGCAACCCTAGGTAGATTCTCACTGGATCATAGTCGAAATGACTCTCAAACTTGGATCTAGGTCACTGTCAATCTGAAGTTCAGACTGTATCAGCCTGACAGTCCAACTTTGGGCTTAATTATCTCTAATTTCTTCTCAACAACTATGCTTACACCCTTAAGCAAAGTTGTTCTCCTTTGATAGGTCTATAATTTTGATGTGGTGACCTAGGGCAAAAACCCTATAATTTGAAAGTTATAAAGCTCCAAAGTTGAGCTTATAACACTGATTTTCAGACTTAGTTAATATAGAGTTCACTTGGTACATTTTGCAAATAAACCCAAAACTCAGGGTTTCACTTGCAAATCCCTATATTTGTGAACCCTATGACTTGATATGCTTTAACATAGTAGTTTTCACACTTCAGTCCAAATGTGCACTGTTTTTGCACATAGGCCCCTAGGGTTTGGATATAGGGTTTTCTAGGGTTCTAATGAGGGTTTTTGGTATCTCAGGAATATGAATGTAATGTAGACCCATCTTTGGTAACATTTTATGATTTTTTTACTTAAACCTTAGGGTTTTCTCAATTTGGGTCATGTTTTACCCTCCTGGTCCCTATTTAGGGTTAAGTTCCCAAATCCAGGGTTCTATTTGCAAAACACCAAAAAAATACAACTTGCTTGAATTTTTTTTTGTTTTACCTAGTGAATGCACTCTAGGTGTATCAAACATATGAAATGATCATGCTAATGATGTTATGCTCAAATTTTAGTAACAGTAACACCAGGGGTGTTACAATTGGATCACTTGAAAGGGGTTGAGTGCAATCCTCGTCCATTAGTACGCCACAACGTGGAAGTAGGCAAGCGTTACTTGGCCGAACCACGGGATAAAAATCGCGTGTCTCTTGTGTTGCTTTTTGTGATTGTTTTGTTCGCACGAGCTTGCTCCATAGCCACTTGGTCACACTAACACTTTAATAATCAAGTTTGTGGCTATTTAGTGTTTGATTTTACAGGACCACCTATTCACCCCCCCCCCTCTAGGTGCTCTCAGTTGCGGCGAGAGGTGGTGGCACGTGGCGGGGTTGGATGAGGCAAATGCGGCATCGAGAGGTCGTGGCACGGTTGGATGAGGCGAACGCGACGATGAGCGTGAGGGAGACGTGAGAGGTAGGCTAGAGGCGGTGTGGAACGGAGTGGAGTAGTGGACGCAACGGCATGGCAGAGAGCGGTCAACTCGATTTGAGAAAACTCTCGGGTCCATGAGGCCGAGATGGTGGCAATTTTTTTCTGCCACGGGTCGGCACCGTGTGAGGAAAATGTCGTGAAACACGGGGAGGGCTCGAATCCCTTGCGTCTTTTAACTAAAGGTAATTAGGACTAGTTTTGAGAGCAAAAAATCGGAGGGAATTTGAGGGGCTAGATTTCTCTTTTTATTCAATTTTGAATAAGAAGGGGAATCTAGACCCTCCAATCCTCTCTAGTTTTACACCTCTCAAACTAGCTCTTAGGGTTACATGACACCACAAAAATGTCCTGGATCCATTCTTGGTGATATAGTTAGAAAATCGTATAATACAGTGATTCTATTCTTATAAAGGAAACGATACAGGCCTCGCGAGCCGACTTGGGCGGTGAAACCCTAGTCACCGTCTTCTACTCTCTCTCCTCACTCTCTATCTCGACTCCGCCGGAGCTAGTCGCCGGGGAGCTCGCGCGGCTCACGATGATGGTAGCAGCAGGATGTAGGATGTTTCAGTCGGTCCCCACATCTCTCTCTTCTTTCGCATCAGTAAGGTGGGCATGGCGATGATCATGGCCCACGGCGGCGGCGCCCACGCACCTGGCTTGCAACTGCTAGTGGGGACGAGGGCTAAAGGTTGTGGGGTGGGGGCTGCCCCAAGGTGATGATCAGGCCTTCCAGTGATGGCGGCGCGGTCCTCGTGTGATGACGACCTCGACGGCTCCAGACATTGTGGTTTCGGTCGGGGCCCTTAGTCGGCTAGAGGGGCAGACCATGTGCCTCTCCGGCCAGATCCATCTCTCCTCCTCCTGTCTGGTCGGTGGGTGTCTGGATCTGTGTGGCACGACGTGTGGTAAGAGGTCCCCTGGCGTAGGCCTTGCTCGCTTGTTGGGTGGGTGGCGATGGCGGTGGTGCTTGCGGGTAGCGCCCCTATTGGGCTATAGGGCACTCGCGCCTAACGTCTACTGGGTTCAGTTGTGATGTTTGTTGGGCTTGACAGCGTCTGTCGACTTTGACTCCAGCACGCGGCAAGGCGATTCTCGGCTCTATAGGCCCAACCGAAGGTGGTGCGGTCGATGCAACTTTGCGGTTGTTGTGGTAGCCAGCAACCAACGTGTTGATGCCCCTCTGGATGGATTTGTGTGGGTTGTTAGGGCAGCAACAACGGTGGAGGTAGCTCGCTTTGACCCGGGGACCTGCCCTGACGTTGTGCTGGAGGATTTCTTGGGCGAAAGCATCAGCCACGGCGACGCACGTGTGCGCCGCTTTCCTTGTTGTGGACGTCGTATTACCCAGCATTGTCTTCTGTGGGTGAAAGCCCGGTACATCTTGGACAGGCAACGGTGGCGTCCCCGACGCCACTCCCTTCTTGAAGACGTCACTATTGAAGTTCGTCTCGACCACGTCGTCGACTTCGGTGGTTGCTTTCGTTTTTCGGCGATCGTTTTGCATGTGGAGGCGAGGGCTTGCATCGTGAATTCGAAGCTACTACGTTAGGAGATGTGGCTTAGCAACGATGACGTGAGGTGAACCCCTCTCTTCGTGGACTGGTTTGCTTCGAAGGTTTGGCAAATGCCGAGGGCGTGGCAATGGATTAAGATTTGGAAGTCTTGGTGGTAAAAAATCGGAGACGCAACGACGGCGCACCACTGTCTTCCTCGTTCTCTGCTGGTATTTGTAGTCGTCGTCAAGTTTCCTTTGGCCTTGTACTACCCATTTTAGAGAACCGAAGTTACTCAAGTATCTTGTGTTTATCTCAGCAACAATGACTCAAGATGAGTATTATGTGTAGGGTTGTTATCTAGGTTGATTGTGTAGCCCGTGTAAGTTTTAGATTTGGTTTTCCTTAAAACATGGTCAATTTATTTCTTCTTAATTGAGACAAAGCTCGTGTCATTACGTTAAATAATTATTCTCATGAGTCATTTCGTTTCACATATTGACTAGAGTTTGGTAGGATTCAAATAAGAGAGTACACGTATCCCGACCGAGCTCAATTGAAACAAGAAACAAGGGGGAAAAGTAGGGTATTTTCATAGGATTAATACTAAATTATTATGTACAACGGTATTTTCATAGGATTAATAACGAGCTTGACCAAAATGTCAGGATTCAAGACCCTAAAGCACTAAGACCTACAGAAGAATTTTCCCAAAATGTGCAGGTGTTTCACCACAAGTCCTCAGCTCCTCATGGGTCAGGCCACTGTTTGTCAGGATTCAAGACACGGTACTGGCAGTGAAGTAGTCTCGAATCGTTCTCCGTTTGAATGACGGCGGTGGGCTCAGAACAGAAGATGGGCTGGTCATCTGAGCTTCCAGGTCTGGGCTTTTCCTGGCACCGAGGGCCTCCTCTTGGAACAACGCCAAGGCCCTCTCTCTCTCTTCTTCAAGGATTCGGGAGTGCCGAAGTCCAGTGCTCTAGGTTGGAGGGGAGAGTGGCAGCCGCTCTGCTGTTCGCCGTCACCGCTAGCGCATGCAACCACGCCTCTTGATGTTGTAGCAGCAGGCTCATGGGTGTAGCATCCCAAAAATTCAAATCTTGAAATTTTCTCAAACTCGCTCTAAATTCAAAATGAATTTCAAATTTCATTTCAAAATGTTTGTTTGTGAGTTGATATCAACAAATAAATTATAGTGGTCAATATTCTCTCCAAAAATCCTCCTCAAATATCCTACAAATATTTCCCCAGTGATCCCCCTCAAATTCTTTCCAGAAATACTACCCAGATATTTCCCCAATAACCCCCCCTCAATTTATTTCCAGAAATACTGTCCAAATATTCCACCGATATATCTCCAAGTATTTTCCTCTTGAGAAATACCTTCAGAATCATTTTTCAGGTCCCTACAAATATTTTCTTCATAACTTTCCTCATGCTCATACGTATACGTAAGCCTCCGGTGTCATACGGTGAGCTCTACAAGCTAATCTCACTTATACAAGATAAATCCATGCTAATCTCCCACTAATCCTCTCATCCTCCCACTAATCCTCTCATCCCTCCCCCTAATCCTCCCACCATGGCTATAAATAGAGGGGCAAGGGCCTCCTCTCATCCCACCCCAAGCCATTTCATGGCAACACTCTCCCCCCCCCCCACACACACACGCCCACTCCATCTCCCACACAAGCACACACTAGCACAAGGATCGTTCGGTCGTTCTTCGATCGTTCGTCCCCCTGTTCTTAGTTTGTTCGTTCGTTCGTCCGATCGTTCGATCGTTCGTCCATTCGTTCGTCCAAATAATTTTTTTCCTGCTGTTATGCTGCCGAAATTCCGATCGTTCATTCATTTGATCATTCGATCGTTCATTGTTCGTTCATAGTTCCTATTCATCGCTCGTTCATAGTCCCTATTCATCGTTCGTCCAGATAATCTTTGTGCTGCCGTTATGCTGCCGAAATTCCGATCATTCGTTCGTCCGATCATTCGATCGTTCGTCTGTTCGTTCATAGTCCCTATTCATCGTTCATCGTTCGTTCATACGAACTATTCACCATCACTATTCATCGTTACTATTCTTCATTGTTACTATTCATCGACACTATTCACCTTCATTACTATTCATCGCTACTATTCATCATCGTTACTATTCATCGTCGTTACTACCCATCGATGATATCTATGGTAACTTTTTCGTCGTTACTATTTATCGTTACTGTTCATCGATCATCCGATCACCCCAAATTTCAACTGCTCATCCATCATGCTGTCTAGTCCACCTAAGACCAGCCAGACCCATATTCCAGTCATACGAACTCCGGTGACTGTGATTTTCCTTCTAGTAGGGAACTCCCCATCTGGTCACCCATCTCAGGTTTCTCCAAGTTGAGCATGCTTAACTTTGAGATTCCTTCGAACCAGGCTTCCAAACCTTGATTCCAATGATTCTTATTTCTAAATTCTTATCAAACTATTCCCTATCCAACCATGTTATCCCTTAAGCATGGTTCATGTTCCAGAAAACTCCCAAAATACTCTTGTCTCATATTCTGCCTATAACTCTCCTGTTCATACTAAGTCAGACGATTCATTCGTCACTATTCTCACCAACAGTGAACTTCACTGTGCTACACCACATACACCCAGCTACTCTCTCCCTCTCCACACTCTCAACACCCTCAGCCAAGGCAAACACCCCACCCACTCAGTTACCCCACTCTACCGACTACACACATAGTGTCGCTTCGCCTCCAGTCCACCCTCCTGGTAAGCACCTTCGCTCCACCACTAGTAGTATCTCAACACCACATGACACAGATTCTGCTCAAGACTCTACCCATCCATATATCGCTATTCTGACCATTATACTAAATATTTGTTGGTATGCTTGCTTGTTTGTATGTTTGCTTGTTCATGTTGCATAGTTATCGGAGCGTTCATACCGTCTCGTGGAGGCCAGATTTGCAAGTCTACGCCAGGCAGTGGAGCTAGAAGCCAGTTCCGCAAGCTCCCCTTCCCCTTCGCCAGATAAGCACGGCAAGCTCACAGGATCCCTTTGATGCATAAATTACCTATGATTTTTCAACCACAACCCTCAGCCTGTTATTTTATGCATGATATGATTTTGAGACAAGTTATTATGGCCACCCAGCCGCTTGTCGCAATCAATCCTTGACATATTTGTTACAAAAGATTTGAGAAAAGGTGTGAGTTTTCAAAAGAAAATGCTTTTCAAAATGTGTATGATGAAGGGTTTTCACCCTTATCACCTTTGAGTAGGGATGATCAGGGACTCCCTGGTTTAGGGGAGGGCCTAAGGTGATGGCTCAGCTGGTTTAGGTGTGAGCAGAAGGATTGTCCCCTCACATAAGGACCGGTTTGTCAACCTTCATTACCTGTACTCATGATAAGTACAACCATTCGATACTGTATGGGCAGTGTTGGGGACTTGTTCTCAAATGCTTCGAATTAAGAACAAGGCAACATAAAATGTTAAATATTAATGCTCTTCGTCCACTAAAGCATTATCTCCTCAAGGATTTAATGAACTTCGGACGAAGGTCATGAGCAAAATATCACGAAGGTCACACCTTCGTGATCAGACTTATAAAACAATGTGAAATGAAATATGAAATATAAAACATTAAAGAAAGATATACCGAAAATAGATAATATTATTCACATATTTTATTATACAAACCTAAATATTAAAACATAATATTTAGGTACATTTATACCTTCGCCTTGGCAGAAAACAATAATTCCAGCGTAATGTGTTGGCGATTACAAGATTACGTGAACAGTACAGGGGTACTGTTCACCTATTTATAGGCACAGGGCGCAGCCTGTGTAAAATTACATTTATCCCCTTTACAATCGACTACAATAATAACACAGAACATTATGGGTCTTTTAGGTCATTTCGTCTTTAAGTCGGTTCACCCCTTCGTCTTGAGGCATGTCACTGTGCCGAAGCTTTATAGGCGATAGCTTCGGCGCTATGCTTGAGAGGATCTGCTGAAGGTGTTTTCTTTCTTTAGAATCTTCGGCTACGAATCATACCCCCAACAGTAGCCCTTCACGGTGCTAGATCGTTTTTCATAACGAGCTTGATCCATGAAAAAGTCTTCTAGGTTTCGGGATGTCGAAGATCCGAAAAACACCTTCCCTGAGCTCATTGGCGAGAAACGATTAAAATGATTCACGCACGAGGTGGCCCCATCTTGCAACAGTTATGCGCGCACTGACGATTCACCTTCTCGGACTCTGTGGCCCACCGTTCAGTGAGTGCAGGTGGCTGTTTATCCGGTGCGGGAGACCTTGACGATTCACCTTCTCACCTGCGGCACTATATAAACAGACGGGTAGGTGTGAAGTTACCACAGCATTCATTGCTATTGCACTGTTTTGCTACCAAAATATTGACCAAAGCCGAAGCTTGCTCACTGCTTCCGCAACCGAAGCTATTTATTTTGCTCAAGCTTCATAACAAGAAAGAGCTTCGGCAGAATAAAGAAAAATTTTCAACTTCATTCAAATGGCCAAAGTACATTCCACAGCTATGGTTACGCACGATGGAGAGGAAGCCGAGGGTGCTAAAACTGCCCCAATCTCCGAAGTGATGAAGCGCTCAGGGCTGGTAGCATCGGAGGATGCACCTGCCGCTGAAGTAGAGCAGGCTGATGTTGAGGAGACTGAGTCTGAAGATGATTACAGCGCAATGCCAAATAAACCCAGCCACCTGGATTTCGGGAAATCCACCATCTCTGAAGGTGATTTGCCTAAGCTGTTGAATTTGGGCTATTTTAGTGAAGCGAAGAAAGAGCTGGTTCGTTTTGGTGGGGAAGAGACTACTCCGAAGCCAGGAAAGGATGAAGTAGTAGTCTTCAAAAGTTTCTTTAAAGCTGGTTTAAGATTTCCTTTGAACAAGATGATTGCTGATGTATTGAAGAAGTTTGGGATCTACCTTCATCAGCTAACTCCTAACGCTATCGTTAGGCTTAGCGTTTATATCTGGGCTCTCCGAAGCCAAGGGGTGGAGCCATTTGGCGAAGGCTTCTGCCGAGTGCACGAGCTTCATTATCAGACGAAAGCTAGAGGAGATGGGCTACATGAAAATTTTGGCTGCTACAATTTTGCCTATCGCAAGAACACAAAATTTCCAGTGATTAGTTACCGAAGCAAGTGGCCAGCTGGCTGGAAGTCTGAATTGCGTCAAAGTTGACGAAGACAAGGAGGAGCTGGTCCAGAGTCCGCTAGAATTGATCTTCGGAGAGACCAGACCGCAGTGCAACATGACACCAGGGAGTCCAAGCCAAATTGCTCTGGCTGAATTTCGAGTTATTGCAGATCATATCGGCACTAGGGACTTAGTGCAAGAATTTTTGGCCTTAAGAGTGTTCCCAACTTGAAAGAGTGGGACATGCCGAAGCTTAAAGGAGAAAAGAAAAAGGGGGAACTTATTCGGTTACCCTATCATTATAAATTCAAGAAATATTTCAAAGTGCCTTGCCAAGAGTGGCTAGACACGATTGAAGTGATGTGCAATGAAATTCTCGGCAATTACTCCAAAAAAGAAGATCAACTAATGACTGCAGCCTTCGGCACCCATCCGAAGCGAAGGTTGAACCGAGTAATGGATGCTCTGAACTTTGAGTATCCCAACTACGAGCGGCTAGACAAGGATGCCGAAGGGCAGAAAAGAAAGAGAGTGGCTGGTGTTCTGAATAAAGACGATGAAGAACAATTGAAAAAGAAAAAGCTGAAGCCTGAGCCGAAAACAGATGCTTCGAAGAAGAGAAAAGCTACAGCTCTGAAGCAGAAGGCAATTGACGAAGAAGAAGAAACTGCTGCAACACCCTCTACCGCCGATGTGGAGGAAATTTTAAAGGTAATGACTGAATCTTTGCCTGTCAAGCTGAGTCCACTGGGGCCACATCTGATGAAGCTTTTTCAGAAGAAAAATGAACCCGCAAAAACGAAGAAGGCAACTAGGCCGAAGAAACAAAGAATCATTACAGTGACGGAAGTTATTGAAGGGACACCACCACAAGCTTCAGCTCCGAAGGCACCAGCTGTTGAGAGCATAACAGGTACCGAAGCTGCACCTTCGGAGGCTACAGCTGCCGAAACTGCCACAGTCGAAGATATTCACTTAGAAAGCACAATTGCAAATATTGATAAGATACTGCTAGACATGGCCGCAGAAGAAGCTGCTGGAGCCACCGAAGAGACTACGGCCCCAGAGCCCGAGAAGAAGAAATAAATAGCCGAAGACACTTCGAAAGATGAAATTTTTAACTTTCAAAACTTAATTGGACAAGAGCTGACAAAGGCTGAAAAAGAAGAGCTAAAAGAGTATGCCATATCTTGCGGATATCGGCCGAGGGCACTTCTCTTCGGTGGTGTCGATGACGAAAAGTTGGGATGCGTCCGGGATCATACCGGAGCGAAGGTTATTGGTACTCTATCAAAGAGTATTGGTTTCCCGAAGCTCGAAACGGACATTAGCCGCTACCGACGACAGCATATCGTCGGTAGTTTATTCTACTCCAATTTCAAGGTAAACAACTTTTCTTTAAATTTATTGTTTCAACTACGAAAATGTTTTCTAACAAAGGTTGTTTGGGCACAGAGTATGCTTTTGAGTAAAGCTTTGAAAATGCAGCAAGATTTGGAAGATAAAAAACACGAAGTTATAATTGAGAGTTTAGAAAGCAAAATAAAAGACCAATCAGCTGCTCTTGAAAAGAAGGATTTTGAGCTTCAGACAATCGAAGGCTTATTGGCAGAAGTTGAGCTAAAATAGCATAACTAAATACGAAACTTCTCTCTCAGTCAGAAAGCTTCGAACAAGAAAAGCAGGAGCTTAATGCAAAATTTGAAGCCGAGGTCCAGAAAAGTTCAGATTTGCAAAAATCATTGACAGGGCTTCAAAACAAATGCCTGGAGTTCAGTAATCGATGTATACAACGACTGAAGCATGTCTTTTATTCGGTTGGGGCCAGCAGCAAGAAATTTAATCCTTTGACTGAAGACCTGTCAGGGGCCTTCGAACATATCGAAGGTGAAATTGATGACCTTGATGAAGTTATAGCTGGACATGGTGACTTTTGTGCCCAGGTAGCTTCTCGGGGCACAGCTGTCGCCTTCCTGAAATCTGGCTTGCCCGAAGCATAGCAAATAGATTTATAAAACTGGTATGGACAAAGGGTGGATGAAGCATAGCTGGTGATGAAGCTCGGAGTCATCTTAAGCCGGTAACAAAATTATACCTTGTGCTTACCTCTTCCTTCGAACTTTAATTTTGCTTACAATATTTTAATACGTGTAGGATGACGAAGCCGAAGCCGAAGCCGAAGCCAAAGAGTAAGAAGACGAAGCCGGAACCGAAGCTCAATGGATACTAATTAAGCTCAAATAGATAACTTTCCATCAATGTATAAAGTGCTTTGGTGTGAACGAAATTAGCATTTTTGAGCCGAAGGCGAAAACACCTTCCCTTCTTTTCGTACACAGCGAAGCATAAAAACTGCTTCTTTTTCTTTTCTCTTCTTTTTTTTCTCGAAGCCTGGTCCTTAGGGCCGAAGCGACTACCTGTGTTATGATGATGATGATCCTATGTATATCTAAATGAATGTTTATGAATGCAAATGTATGATGTAATGTTCCGTGCAAATGAATGTCCAAACACACACATATGAAGCCACAATCATAGCCTTTATTCCCTTAGGAATAACCAAAGTCTCTTTGCCGTTTATTTTTTGGCTTCACCGCTTATTTTTCGGTGTATCAGCGCTGACTTTTCGCTGTAAGTTCTGCATTCCCTTAGGAACGTCTTTTGAACTTCTTCGCCTTCTATTTCGGCGGTATCGCGTTGACTTTTCGCGCTTCACCTTATATTTCAGCGGAATCAGCGTTGACTTTTCGCTGTAAGCTCTGCATTCCCTTAGGAACGACTTTTGAGCAGAAAACTTACACTGTGCTCCCTTAGGAATGACTTTTTGTAGCTTCGTCGTGCTCTGCATCCCCTTAGGGACATCTTTCGAGCTTTTCCCTGTTTTTTCTTTTCTCTTTGCACTCGATGGTGCGTGCTCAGCTTTTACATTTACATTTTTGGGGGATATTGCTCTTGTAGAGCTGAAATAAAAAAGAGAAATTACATGCTATGGCCCCATTAAAAACCTTTCTCCCCCTTTAGAAAGGAAAAGGGTACCATAGGAAAAAAATAAAAAATAAAAAGATTACAACAAGCTATACATAATATCGTCGAAGCTCATCCGCATTCTAAGATCTAGGAATGTCGTTGCCGTCCATATCCTTCAATCTGTAGGAACCGGGTCTTGATGAAGATACTACCAGAAAAGGTCCTTCCCACTTCAATTGTAACTTGCCTATTGTATCTGGGTTGGCAACTCTCCGAAGTACCAAGTGCCCTGGCTTGATATTTTTTAACCAAACTTTTCTGTCACACCATTTTATTGTTTCGGCTTGATATTTATTGATGTTCTCCACAGCCTGAAGCCTGATCCCTTCTATAGCATCTTTTGCCACAGAATAATCAGCTTCGTCCTCTGCTGAAGCCATTGTTCTTATTGATCCTGCTTTAGCTTCTTCCGGGGTTATTGCTTCGTCACCAAACAGTAATTTGAATGGTGTAAAGCCTGTTGACCTTGAGATTGTTGTGTTGTGGCTCCACACCACTTTGATCAATTCATCTGGCCACTTTTCCCTGGGCTGATTGAAGATTAGCTTCATTATTCCCGTCATTATAATGCCATTAGCTCTTTCGACAAGTCCATTTGACTCCGAATGTCTAACCGATGCAAAATGGATCTTCGTGCCAATTTGTTCACAGAACTCTTTGAAAGCTTCGGCATCAAACTGTGTTCCTTTGTCCACAGTAATAGCCTTCGGCACCCCGAAGCGACAAACAATATTTTGCCAGAAAAATTTCTGAACAGTGACCGAAGTTATTGTGGATAAAGGCTTCGCCTCAATCCATTTGGAAAAATATTCTACCACCACCACAACATATTTTAAATTTCCTTGTGCTGGTGGAAGTGGGCCTAGCAAATCAAGGCCCCACCTTTGCAACGGCCAAGAGGGTTGTATTAACTGAGTCAGAGATGAAGGTTGTTTTTGATCTCTTGCACATTTTTGACAACCTTCACATTTTTGGACTAATTCTGCTGCATCCGAAGCTGCCTTCGGCCAATAAAATCCTTAACGAAAAACTTTTCCCAGCAAGGGTCTGGATCCGATGTGAGACCCACACAGACCTGCGTGTATTTCCTTCATCAATTCTATACCTTCAGCTCTGGATAAACATTTGAGCAATGGAGAGCAGACTCCATGTTTGTATAACTCCCCTTCTATTATTACATATGATCAGGCTCTTGCCTCTATTCTCTTATTATAAGCTTCGTCATCTGAAAGGCAATTGCCCTGGAGAAAGGATATAATCTCAGTTCTCCAATCTTCACTATGGACAGGAGATATATTGAGCACTGCTCTTTCAAAAAGTTCCACCGAAGGTGCTCTTATTGTCTCAAAGAATACTTCCGAAGGTAAAGGTAGCCCCTGTGCCGCTGACTTGGCTAGCAGATCAGCGTGCTCATTTTCTCCTCGTGGAATATTCTTGATAGAAAACCCTTCGAAAGAAGCTTCAAACCTTCGAACTGTATCTAAGTATTTCTTAAGCTTCGGGTCTCTTGCTTTACAACTCTTGTCAATATGACCAGAAATAACTTGGGAATCGGTTTTAAGAACCGCCCTTCTTATACCCATTGTCTTTAACTTCTGAAGCCCCAAAAGCAAAGCTTCGTATTCAGCAATATTATTTGTGCAGCTGAAATCAAGTTTCACTGCATAGCATGTTCTGACTTTGGAAGGTGCAACCAAAACAGCAGCTGCACCTGCCCCGAAGGTTCCCCAGGAACCGTCGCAGAACACTGTCCAAGCTTCGGCATTATAATACCTAAGTTTGTAACTCATATGGAGAGAGAATATTTCATTTATCTATGTGTGTGTACCATCTCTATATAATGTCACATGTGAATAAACACCATCAAAAGAGGGATTGAATAATTAATAACACCTAAAATAAACCATTGCATCATTTTGGGACTTTTGGTTGTGCATTAAAAACAATAATAATGTGAATAAAAATAAAATATAGTGAGAACAAGATTTTTTTTGTAAAAAAAAGATATAAAATATATGGAAAAAAGGTATATAAATATATATGGGTATTTTTAAAATGCACAAAATGATCTGAGTGGAGATTTGTCACAAATTCGAGTTTGAAATTAGAATTTAATTTGAATTTGAAGAAAACAAGTAAAGGAATAGGAGAAATAAAATAGAAAAGGATAAAATGGAGTTTGGGCTCAATTACGCGTTTTCGGCCCACTCTCCTGATCTCCCTCGTGCGGCCCACACCCGCGCCAGCCTTTCTTCACGCGGGACTCTGACGCGTGGGTCCCATTACCCAGTTTCCCTCTCGCTCAAGACAGGAGCGGACGCTGGCTTGTGGGCTCCCCCGTCAGCCTCACATGTGTGCACCTGCGCTTGTGTCGCTGTGGGCTGGGTCCCTCTCGTCATCCCGGTCATCGCGGCACTAACGAACAGAGCGAGTCGCGCGGCGGGTCTCGCCCACCTTCCGCTGCGCTAGCTGAGCTCCGACTCCGTGACTCGGGGTGATAAAGGCAGATCCACCTCCCACGACCCCGTCTCTCGTACTCACCACTGTCCGCACCCCTACCACCGTAGGTAATTTGCGCCCCGCTAGAAATCTTGGTGAGGAGAGAGCGAACACCGTGGCTGTCTTCTTACCGTATTGCGCCTAGACATCACCTTGGGGGCTCGACCGCGGCCGGGGGTCCTATGCGGCGGTGCACCGGCGCAGCAGGTGCGGAGAGGCGGCCCAATTTCACGTCGGTGTCCAGCTAGGATCGTTGATTCGCCGCTCACCGTGACCAGAGTTTCCTGCGGCGAATTGCGGGGTGAGTAACCGACCATCGTGTTTCCCTGGTATAGAGCACCGTGTAGGACTTCTCAGATTGGAGCTTCACGCGAGATGTCGGGGATTAGGGCTAACCAGCCATGGCGCCGCCGCGGGGGAAACAATCTCCGGTGACGGAGTTGGGCGGGGCGCGGCCGTTGTAGCGTGTGCCGTTGATCCTTCGCTCTGCAGCCACGATTAGACCGTAGATACCGGTTCGTATGAACGAATCTGGTGCGTCGATCGGCATCTTGACGCGTAGTATCGCATCGGTGTATTTTAAATCAGGACCGTTGATCGATCCACGGATGGTTGTGATCGGGTCGCGGATATCCCTTCGCTAGGTTAAATCGTGATCGTAGATTTCATATCTAGTGGCCCCAGATGCGTACCGGTTTGTTATAGAGTTCATCTAATCTGAACCGCAGGCTTCAGATCCAACGGCCGATATTATCCGATACCCTTTCGCCTTGAACATTTTGTAAAAGAGCCCCTGGAAAATCTATTAATAAACCCGCTGTCCACGACCTGGTTTTGCTGTGTCTTGGAAACACTTACACCGAGACCCCTGCGTTTCCTAGTATTTGAGGCCCAATCCAGAGAACTTTGGAAATTAGAAATTAATATCAGAAATCAATTTTTAGTGCATAAATAAATGTTAAAACTTGTATAATTCATAGTAAATGCATATGAACTCCAAATTAGACCCTTCCAGTTCCTAAATTTTCATAAAATTATTGTCTATCTATTTGTGCCACTGTTTTGGCATGAAAAGCACATTGGAATTATTCTAGTACTTAATCTTGTATTAAGCACATAAAACATTAGAAAATCCATAACTTAAAATCTAAACCTCCAAATTTGATGATTCCAGTTCCTGTGATCTTATTTTAATGTCTAGTTTATTACTGTATATTCTATTTGCATGTTTGATGTGATGTTAATTTATGCTATGCTATGTATGTATGGTGTTGATGCGAGTAGACGAGCAAGCCACTGTGGAATCTGAGGTTCAACAAGTTGAAACTGCTGAGCAGGAGCTCGTTGAAGGCAAGTTGTGCCCTTAATCACTTCTTTTACCCATTCATGTTCTTATTATTCATAATGATCTGCATAGGATAATTTTGCTGGGACCCAATAGGATACCCTAGATTTGACTATCTTTATACCTTGTTTCACCACTGGTTTTACTACTAAAGTTTTGGGTAGTACATGCTATTGCTTTATGTGGATTTGGGTATAGAGATATTCATCACTCATTGTTATACTATTTATTGTTATCTGTTTTATTCTTCAATGTTCATGTTAAGATCATTATGTTAATGGGAACATGGAGAACCACCCGGGAAAACAGTGCTACCACAAGGGTTTAATGGGACGCCCTTGGCTGATTAACTAGGAAAGCTAGTGGAGGGCTACCTTACCCGAAAGGGGCAAGGGCAGTAGGGGAGTGGTTAGTGTAGGGAGGTCCTTGGGTTGATTTTGCTGCGATGGTGGTCAGACAAGAACCCTGCACTGGAGCTTCCTATAAACTGTAGCGGGTAGTCTGAAGCTAGTGGAACTTTGTAAATGCCTCGTAGTGGTACCCTGCCTCGCTTCCTAGGTAGAGGTGTATGGAGTCTGATCAACTCCGTGGCAAATGGGTAACACGACTTGTGGGTAAAGATGCGCAACCTCTGCAGAGTGTAAAACTGGTATACTAGCCGTGCTCACGGTCATGAGCGGCTCGGACACTCACATGATTAATATATGGAACTTAAACTTAACCTGTCATTTCATTGCATTTGGGATTATTTTATTATTACTTTTACTTATTATTACTATGGTCTGGTATTCACTTACACTTAGTAACTGCTAATAAAATTTTGACCAACTTATAAAAGCAATGCTCAGCTTCAGCCTCTATTTCATTGATCAGCCTTACATTTCATGAACTCCCACCTTTGGTGAGTTCATGCCACATTATTCCCCACGACTTGTTGAGCTATGAACGTATGTGAGCTCACTCTTGCTGTCTCACACCCCCCCACAGGAGAAGAACAGGTGGTTTAGGAGGAGCCACAAGGCGAGGAGTATGATCTGATCTAGGTGGTGTTTCTCAGTTGACATTGGCGCCGACGATCCTTAGTTCGTTTTACATTTATTCTTTTACTTTGTAATAAGTCTTCCGCTATGTAATAAATACTCTGATGTTTATGACATTTATCTCTATACACTCTGTTACTATATATGTTGTCTTCTTTGGCGCATGTATGAGATGCACCCGGCTTTGTTTCTTTAAAACCGGGTGTTACAGGCATCTTTACTTGCTTCTTCTTCCTGAGCCCCTAGCGTCCAGTCAGCGATGAAGTCTGCTAACGCCTGGGACTAGATCGAGGATCTATGCACATAATCAATGCTGAATTCGTTGAGTTCTGCAGCCCACTTTCCAATCCTTCTAGTAGCTTCTCTGTTTCTCATAATATTCTTCAAAGGCTGTGATGAAGGAACAATTATATGGAATGCTTGAAAGTAATGCTGAAGCTTCCTAGAGGCCATTAAGACAGCATATAACACCTTCTCCAATTCTGTATAGTTTTTCTTTGATAAACTAAGGACTTCAGAGACAAAGTATACTGGGGCTTGCTTTTTAGTTTGTCCTTCAAGCTTCTCCTGGACAAGTGCCGCACTCACTACAGAGTACGAAGTTGCCACATACAACAGCAGAGGAGCCCCTGGCGCGGGTGGAGTTAGCGTCGTCAGGTCTATCAGGTACTGCTTCAGCTCTTCGAAGGCTTTCTGCTGAGCTGATCCCCATTGAAAGACTTCGGCTGACTTCAGCACTTCAAAGAATGATAAATTTCTCTCTGCTGATCTAGATATAAATCGGTTCAAAGATGCCAGTCTTCCTGTTAGCCGCTGTGCTCCCTTCTTTGTGCTTGGCGGCTCCATCCGAAGAATAGCTTCGATTTTATTCGGATTATCTTCGATTCCCTTTGTCGAAACTAAACAACCAAGAAATTTTCCCTTCTTTACTCCGAAGACACATTTTTCTGGATTCAACTTCAGGCCAGCTTGCCTAAAGTTAGCAATTGTTTCCTGCAGATCAGCAATGTGATTTTCTTGCTTCGTGCTTTTTACTATGATATCATCAACATATGTTAGCACATTTCTGCCTATCTGAGAATGAAGGACTTTGGCTGTCATTCTACTGAAGCTTCCTCCAGCATTCTTGAGCCACTCAGGCATCCGAAGGTAACAATATGTACCACTAGGGGTTATGAAGCTAGTTTTTGGCTCATCTTCCTTCTTCATCCAGATTTGATGGTAGCCTGAATAACAATCTAGTAGAATCATGAGCTCTGACGAAGCAGCAGCATCTACTAGAGAATCTATTCTTGGTAATGGAAACTCATCCTTTGGACAAGCCTTGTTGAGTCAGTAAAATCAATGCACATTCTCCATTTACCATTGGCCTTCCTCATCATAACAATGTTAGCTAGCCATTCTAGGTATTTTACTTCTCTGATGACTCCAGCACTGAGAAGTCTTTTCACTTCATTCCGAGCACCTTCGGCTTTGTCATCAAACATTTTCCGAAGCCTCTGCTTTCTGGGTCTAAAGGATGGATCGACATTGAGCGAGTGTTCAATGACATCCCTGTTGACACCATAGAGATCGTTAGCGGACCATGCGAAGACATCTTTGTTGTTGAACAGAAACCTTGTTAGGTTTTTCTCCTGTTCCTCAGACAATTGAGATCCCAGCAACACCTTCTGCTCTACTATATCTTCACATAAGAGCATGGGCTTCGGCTGATCGGCCGAAGCAGCCTTCTCCCTTCTGCACTTGTACTGCTCACAAGTTTCGGCTCCATCTATACTATGGATTGCTTTTGAATCTGTCCAGTTTCCTTCAGCCTTTCTAGCAGCTTCCTGACTTCCATTAATAGCAATAGGCCCTTGATCCGAAGGTATCTTCATGCAAAGATATGCTGGATGAAGAATTGCTTCAAAAGCATTGAGTGTCCCACGATCAATGATCGCATTGTAGGGGTACTCCATGTCGACAATATCAAACATAACTTGCTCAGTCCTTGAATTATTGACAAATTCGAAGGTCACTGGCATCGTGATCTTGCCGAGCGCTACAATCTGTCTTCCTCCGAAGCCACAAAGAGGGTGTGTAGCATCATGAATCTTATCCTTTGGCTCTTGCATCTGTCTGAAGACCTTAGCGAATATAATATCCGCTGCACTACCTGTATCGACCAGAACATTGTGGACCAGAAATCCTTTGATAACACAAGAAATAACCATAGCATCATTGTGAGGGTAATCCTTGAGCTGAAGGTCCTTTTGGGAGAAGGTAATTGGGATGTGGGACCATCTCGACTTGTTTAAGGGTCCCTGCACCCCGACATGATGTACCTTTCTATGCGTCTCCTTCTTCTGCTTCTTGTTAGCCGGCTCTGAGCATGAACCGCCTGTTATCGGGAGTACCAGCTTCGTAGTCGAAGCAGCTCCAGCTTGGTTGTTAAATGAAGCCATCAGCTCAAAAAGTGGAAGTGAGTTCACCGGAGGTGGGCGCCAATGTTGGGGACTTGTTCTCAAATGCTTCAAATTAAGAACAAAGCAACATAAAATGTTAAATATTAATGCTCTTCGTCCGCTGAAACATTATCTCCTCAAGGATTTAATGAACTTTGGATGAAGGTCATGAGCAAAATATAACGAAGGTCACACCTTCATGATCAGACTTATAAAACAATGTGAAATGAAATATGAAATATAAAACATTAGAGAAAGATATACCGAAAATAGATAATATTATTCACATATTTTATTATACAAACCTAAATATTAAAACATAATATTTAGGTACATTTATACCTTCGCCTTGGCAGAAAACAATAATTCTAACGTAATGTGTTGGCGATTACAAGATTACGTGAACAGTACAGGGATACTGTTCACCTATTTATAGGCACAGGGTACAGCCTGTGTAAAATTACATTTATCCCCTTTACAATCGACTACAATAATGACACAGAACATTATGGGTCTTTTAGGTCATTTCATCTTTAAGTCGGTTCACCCCTTCGTCTCGAGGCATGTCACTATGCCGAAGCTTTATAGGCGATAGCTTCGGCGCTGCTCTTGAGAGGATCTGCCGAAGGTGTTTTCTTTCTTTAGGATCTTCGGCTACGAAGCATACCCCCAACAGGCAGTCACTCAATCTGAACTCGTACGGTTCAAACCCCAGGGTTATGAAGACTGGGGAGCACCGGGAGGATAAGGAAGGGGAATGTTTTGTCCAGTTTGGACATGGTGGTGACCTGACTCCTTCCGGTATAACCGTTAAGGTAAGGACGTGCGAGGAAAGAAAGAGATTCGACATTCAGGTCTCACGACGGTGAGATCGCAGAAACTGGACTAGTGGGTAAAGTGTACCCCTATGCGCAGAGTTTCAAACCTATTCGAATAGTCTGTGTCCACAGAAATGGACGAGTCTGGTGTGGTATGACAATTAGTGTTTTGTTTTCAAAAAAAGGGTGCGTTTAAGAAAAGTGGTTTTTAAAAGGTCCGGCAGTTGAGTCGTGAGCTATGGTGGACGGGAAGTCCAGTACTGTTTTTGAAAATGAAAATCAGTAGGAAACTACTGAGATACCTGGATGGTTTAGTCCAGGGGATTTTATTCTATATTGAAAAACTTCATGCTCCTTTGGGAGAGGATACACTTTGCAAAATACAAAATGTTTTACAAAACAACCCTGAATAAAATATTGTTGTTTCTGCAAAATATCCTGAGCTCCACATATTCCATGCATTATATTTGATTTCTCCATTCCGCGGGTGAAGGTGGGCTGCTGAGTACGTTTGTACTCACCCTTGCTTATTTATTGTTTTTCAGAAAAGGAGATCGGGTAAGAGTTACGACTGTTCCCAACCTTGCATGTGGCTGTTGGACCGCTGATTTGCTTTGCTGCGTATATCGGACTGCTTCAGCCCCACTCTGATGTTATATCCTGAGTTGTGGACCAACTCTTAAAGTTGTTCACCAACTTTATAGGTTTGTCTCGTTTAAGCATATCTAGAATCATCTGTTGTATAAATGTCTTTACTAGGCTTCTGAGACTAGTAATTGTATCACATTTGAGTTCCAGAGGATCTGGGGCGCTTCAATGGGTAATGGACCTTCAGTGCTCGGTGTTTGGTGCGGTTACCCGCTTACAAATCACTGTTGGTGAGCTCACATTTGTGCAGTCCATTTTCTTGGTGCTCCACACACGGACCTGATACATAGGATCTAGAATTGTCAGATGTTCTGATTCACATTTCAAGAGAAAAAATGTTCAGCCATAACACGTAGACTCATCGTGGAATCATCAGAAGATGTCGCTATCTTTCCAACCTCTGATGCACACCTGAAATATAGTAAATTCATATTGAAACATGAGGATTGGATTATCAGTAAGGGCTAATTTGGTGATTAGGGAATTGGAGAGGATCCATAGGAAACGAATCCCTTCCTGGTGATCAAATCAGTCCTAAGGGTTCCACAGAGATCTTTCAGCTTGTAGATCGTACCAGTCAACCAAAGTTGCTTCACCTTCATGGCCTTTCAAAACTGCAGTTACACTTTCAGGCCGATCCACCTATGTCAATGCACAAGTATTAATATGGATGTAGCTATGATAATAATGTATAGCATCAGAAAGCAGGTAACGGATCTACGACGAGTACCTGCCATGGGTATACATTTCCATCACTTGATCCGCCAAGGATGTGAGTTCCATCAGGACTGATAGCAGACTGCATGGCACATGGTTTAGGTGTTTCAGAAGTCAGAACATATATTAGTCAAACTAAAACATAAGCAACTCTTTTGCATAATTGAACAAAACCCCAGATGGCCACTCACTGAACTTGACGAAAAAAGACTCTACTTTGCTGCCAGTGTAAACATTCATGGGACCCTTGTTCACATGGAGAACGCTGTACAAATAGATTCTGAAAGGGATACGGTCAAAATCAGCATCTATCAACTATATTGAAACTATTTTCGTTGTCCGATGGCAAGCTCTGAATTTACCTGTTATCCATACAAGACACAGCAATGTACGCACCATACGAATCTTGAGACAGACAAGAGATGCCATGTTTCACCCCCTCCTTCAGAAACAAAGGACCAGTCAGTTTGTTTAGAGATTGTTTAGATTGAGCTAGGAAAACACAACATTCTGTAATTATTGATTCATATTGACATGCATGTATGTATTCTAAAAATTACGACTCGATTGCTTTTTTGTACTTACTACTAGTTTTAACATTTTTCATTGGATAGAGATGTTTACCAAAGGCAGGGCCCCTGCTTGAGAGTTTTTGTTGGAGACCGGCACTTCCAGGTTCCGTGTATCCCATATCTTCACAACACTGGCATACATTTAAAGAGCTAAAATGTTAGTATTTGAATATATATGAATATTAATTATTCTACAAAACAGATTTTTTTCAAGAAACGGAAAGACTAGATGATGAGGCTAACTCACCATCAGGTAAGTGCATTGTATTCCCAATAATATCGCAACTAATAATACTATGTAGAATAAAAAATGAAAGAGCAACTTACTTGTCTGCTGCTCTAGAAGTAGCAATGGAGACACCATCTTTCAGATAAAGAACTGATGTGATGCTAGTTGAAGCCGCCTAAACGTCACCAATTTCAGCAAACCAACATAAGTATAAGAGGGCATAAGATCAGTGCCGGCCCTGGCGGGGGTCGAGCAGTGCCCCCGACCAGGGCCCCCAAATTAATGGGGCCTCACTTTAGTTACTAAATAACAGTATATATATACAGCCATATAGCGTATATTGTATATATATGTCTGTTGGCTCTACAAAACTTTTAAAGACCTAATTATAAGTCAACAACACGGCAACAATAAGCAAGGAGAATTAGACGTAAGCCATTAATCTTGATTTCTATATTCTAGTAGTAGTACTTCGTAGTCTCAAACCCATCTGTCTAGGCTCTCAGTCGCAAACAGACAGGCGGTCGTCCCTCTCCTCTCGGTAGCCAACACACGACATTGGGTACGACAACGCTTTTGTCTTTCCCTACATAGCGAACACGAAACTAACATGACATGATCGATTGATCTCACAACATATTACATCTATCTGATCATTGTTCGAGGTAACCTTCTTTTGAGTCATCTGGACACATATATACCCCATTTTTCTATGAGATGTTATGTTATATTTTAGTTACTTTGTATTTAATATGAACAACATTTTCAAATATACATAAATATTTATTAACAATATATATATGCACTATAATTATGTGTAATAATTAATATTATCAAGGGCCTCCATTACAAGTCTTGTCCCGGGCCTCTAAAATGTCACGACCGGCACTGCATAAGATCATCACAAACAAAAGCCATATCATGATGAATTAATACCTTTGCTCGAGACCGGGTTCGATTTCTCTGTATGGGACTGTGGGCTTCTCTGACAACAACAGAAGACCTAACATGTAGCACAACTTTGTTCATTGAATTTGTATTGTTGCTACAAACATTTATGATCACTTAAAAATAGTAGTTGGAAGAAAATTTATTAGCAATAGTACAACATACGTGAGGCACGTTTCACCGTGGCTGTTTGGAGATTTAGGGTCACATCTTAAATCCTAGAGAGCAAATGAACCATCCCTTGAACTAGAAACAATGAGCTCTACAAAGAAAAGAAAAAGGCTACTTAGTCAGGAGTATGCGGCCAACCTTTGATGATTAAACGTACATAAAATTAAACTGAAAGGCTTCAGCCATTCAGTTTAGGATATACATTACTAACCAGGATTTGAAGAATGGCAAGACAGCGACTTCACGCTCCCAGTATGCCTAGACAAGACACCAATGCATTTCTTGTTTCCTACACTCCAAATTTTGACCTGATGCAGAACGATAATGATGAGAATTTGCAAAAAACTAGGATTTTTCAAAAAATTGGCGAGATCCTGTTGCGACTTACAGTTTGATCGCCCGATACAGTCAGTATCTGGGATCCCTCATACATTAGTAACACATACGATTGAAACTCCGTCAGAAAGGTGTACAAGTATCGCTGAGATTTGAAACATGTGGATCGACTCTTTCGTTGCACTGTTACAACCAGTGCAAGTGAATTTACCTTGATCCAGCACATGTCAAATATTGCATTGTTGTGAGCAACCCAGTCGGACACCCTTGTTTCAGCTGCAAAAGGACGACGCCAGGTTGGAAAGGAACATATTGCACGAGGTACCCAATGCAAGCCAGAGCACACCAAAATCTTGGATCAAATCGAGAAACAAGGATGGGTTTCCAACCGGCAACCGATCTGACTTCTCTAGTGACGAGGAGGTGGAAGGAAGGTGCCGGTGGGTGTCGTAGAGGCCAACATACCCATCTTCATTGGCGACCGCCAGGAGGTTACAGGTCTATGCAGTCTGTGAGGAAGAAACAGTCCATAAGATTGGTACACGCAAATCGCAACTACAAAGATCTGACTATGCAAAAGCATGTGAGACGAATGAGAGATCACTTGTTAAAAAAACACAGGTCCCAGGCTCCGAACCTTCCCGAAGGAGATGGCGAAGGGGATGGCGGGGTCGCCGGAGTGCTCAACAGCTATGACCCCGCCGCCGCGGCCGCCAGGGTCAGAGGAGAGGTCGGCGAGGTAAGGGAGCCCCGCTGTGGCGTGGGAGGAGCCACTAGCGCCACCGAGCTCCCGGGCTCGGAGCCCGCCGAAGAAAGTCAGAGAGAGAGGCGCCGCCGCGTCGCCATGAGAGTCAGAGGGGGAGAGAGATGGGCACAGGTGCAGAGACGCGGACGGAGAAAGGGGAAGGAAATAGCGGACATGCATTGGGCGCGAATGGTTTTTCGGAGGATTCTGCCCCGCCCGAGGGACGCGTCGGCGGGAAGAGCTTTTTCGTAATCGCGGCCCGCGAAAAAGGAGAAGCGGCGGAACCTGCTGCCGCGCTAGTTCTTTCCATGCTGGATTATGGATTTCGTGGGTCATGCCTCACTGGCAAGTGGGCCCAATAGCCATCAGGTTCTTGAGCTGAGACACCACGGGTAAATATATTATTAGGATAACTCTATTTTCTTAAATGTTTTTGTCAGAGAGGAAATCTCCGGCTCGGTGGCGGAATGCACCCGCCCAAAATCCTATGATGAGGAGGGGCTTAAGCGTTTTGCTTGTTAGAGATTGGGGATGAATCACACAAGAACACGCAAGGGTTTAGAGTGGTTCGGGCCACCAGAGCGTAATACCCTACTATACTGTGTGTTGTATTGCTCGTGAGTTTTTGTCTCCTTTCTCTCTTGGAGCTATGTTGTAACGTTGCATGCCTCCCCTTTTATAGCTCAAGGGGGGCACATACAACGGTACTGAGCCCCTACATGTGGGCCTAGGGACATAACTGATGCAATACTTGGAGCGTCTAATGGTCGTCCCTAGTGCAATCTTCCTTGCGCCCTGATATCCGCGATCTGCGTAGCATTGGCGTGCAGGGGGAAGCTTCCCTAGCAACGTACAAGTGATGATGAACACAGGGCACGTGGCAGCATGGGCGTATCGCCTGCCAGCGACATGGACAGGTCTCATTAAATGCTGAGGCGGCACACTGCTTGCCAATAGAGTGGACAGGTCGCTGCTTGACAGCAGAGTGGGCAGGCCTCATTAAATGCCGAGGCGACACATCGCTTGTCAGGCGGCACGCCTTATCTGCAATAAATGCAGGGGCCGTGCAACCCGGAGGCCTTACGTCAGGCTCCGCCCGCTGGCTTACGTCACGCGTGGTAGGCCATGTGGCAGCATCGGGTCTCTGCCTGAGCGGGGAGCTGTAGCGTTATGCGGCCAGGTCCGCACCAGGCTGGGCCTGGACACGTGTCGGCACCGGACCCCTGCCTGAGCAAGGCCTAGGTATTCTCTGTCCCGGGACCTTGGGACCCCCCTATAGGTGGCCCGGACCCCATACGAGGGGGTCCAGATCCCATTCCGGGGGTCCGACTAGCACAAGTGGGGGTCCAGGGGTCCAGTATGCCACCTTCTCTGGACACATGGTGGCTTCGGAGCCGTCCACATGGCGGGGTCGGGTGCTGTTGCTGGCCCAGAGTAGTCGCCCGAGGTTGGGGCGAGCCATAGTCTGGTCCCATGCACAGCTCCTTTACCACGCGACTAGAGATAACCGCGTGGGTACCGCATCTTCATACTGTAGTAGGGGTACCCCTGTTTCAGGGTACTGACAGTTTTTTATTCTCTCGGAAATGAAGTCACAGGAAATTAGTTCATTTTCATGAGAAAATAGTAATCTTATAAAAAATAGAGTTACTAAACTAGCACTTATTATTATTTGAAAAATGGGGGAAAAAACTCTGCAAGCAGACGCTGGTAGGGATAGCAACAGATAAACTATCCGTGGATAGTATCTCTGGACATCTATATGCGCGACTTATATCCGATATCCGAACCCGTACTCGTTACCGATACGAATAAAAAACATCATCCACATCCATTACCCGCGGGTAACACATATCCGCGGATATATCGGTTTGCCCACTATAAGTTTAACTTCACACACTTTAAGAAAGAAAAGACTAGCGGTAACATATTTGGTCCTAGAAAACAACATGGTTAAGTCATAAAATATTCCCAGTTTCTCACAAACAATAACTGCAGTTGTGGCAACGGGAGTACGGGACTTGGGCAGTTGGGCTGGCTGTGGTCCGTGAAGTGGTTCCAAACTCCAGTGACTCCACATGTCAAGTTACTTTAACGTATATTCGGGTATTCAGATATGGATACTGGTTTTTCGTACCCGTTTTAAAAATATCCACGGATATCAAATGCTACCCGTATCCGTATCCACAGGTACAGGATCGTACCCAAAACCGTGCCTAACGGGTTTTTATCCGCAGGTACACGGATAAATCACATCCATTGCCATCCCTAGACGCTGGACAAGGGCCGCAAGTCATGCCGACATCTTAACTTCTTCAGCCCAAGTGGTAAAGCCTCCGCCCACCGGCCTATAAACCAAAACCCTAAAACCTATGACTCGAGCCTAAAACTCGTTATCTAAAATATCCGAACCCATACCCGTTTAGCCCGAGATTGTTATCCAAACAACTCCCACGAATAACAAAACTGAATACCTAAACTAAGTTTAGGTCTACTCATTCTATCCGAAATTAGGCTGGCTCCAACAAGACCCTCTAAAGGGTCCTGTACCCTAAATTTAGAGGACGAGGACGTTCTCTACTCCCTCCAGCAACGTCCTCTAAACGGTCCTCTAAATTTAGAGAACGCTGCTGGATCCTCTATATGTAGAGTTTCTCTAAACGGTTCTCTATCTATTTGAATACTTTAAACAACCGATTTAATAAAACTAAAATATGTACAATACATTTGAGAGTATGACAAATACGTATGTACAAAAATTAAAAAATTAAAAATGTCTTTAATATAGGTATTTATATATAGAGGACGTGATTTAGAGGACGTTGTTGGAGAGAAAGTAGATATAGGAGATGGAATCTTTTAGAGAAGACTGTAAAGGACGGATATAGAGGATGTATATAGAGGACGTTGCTGGAGACAGTCTAAAGCAGCACGCGCCAGGCGGAGCGCTAGCCGCTGGCCCAACAGCGGCACAGCCCACGCCCAGTTGATAGCCTACTCCCTGCTGTCGCAACTCGCAACCCTAGCTCCCAGCCTCCCACGCGCTTCAAGTCTTCCCAGGCGGCCGGCGGAGTCCAAGCCTCCGAGGCCAATCCTCCCAGGCGGCGTCCTCACTCCTCTCTCAGTCCCAGGCGGCAGGCGCAGCCGGCCAGGCGGCTGCAGGCACACGCGCACCGGCGCACCGCGGCACCGCGCAGTCGCGCAGTCGCGCACCAGCAGGCAGCAGCCGGTCAGTCCCACTGCTCCACACCGCCCCGACCAACCTTCACACCTAGCCGGCCCAACCCCACGCACGGACGTTGAATCAGGCCAGTCCTCCCAGTCTCCCACTCCCAGGCAGCAGGGCGGCAGGCGCAGGCGCGCAGCCACCAGCCGGCCAGGCGCTACCGCCTTTCCCCTCTCCTCTCTTTTCCCCTCCCTTTTCCAGCACGGGGAGCGACCTGCGCCGCCGCCACAATGCCGAAGCACTACCGCCCTGCGGTAATCGTCTCATCTCCCTGGTTCTCCCTGCCTCTCAAAGGACCTTTTCTTTGTGTTGTGCCGTGGTCTCTGACGTGCTGTTCTTACTATGTCTTAGGGTAAGAAGAAGGAAGGGAATGCGGCAAAGTACATCACGAGGACCAAGGCGGTCAACTACCTGCAAGTTAGCCTCGCAATCTTTAGGTTCGTCACTATCTCCCGATTAATACTCTATATTGCCGGCGAACCGTCATCTAGACGGCTTACTATGTTGAATAAGCTCGCGGGATGCTGATGCTTAACCATATATGCTGTAATTGGGAAATTTAGTCAATTTTGCATTTACTTTGTCCATTGAGCTTAATTATTACTATTTGTTATGCCCTTCATGTAGCCACTGTCTTATAGTACGTGGCTGGTGTGCCGCATATATTACTTAAGATGGTACTCCCTCCGTTCTGTTTTATTTGTCGTGTTTTAGTACAAAAATGAACTAGCCGGCGACAAATATTCAAGAACGGAGGTAGTAGTTTGAATCCTTGAACTCATTTTTTGTTGACATTTTCCTATTTATCGCAGGAAGCTATGCATTCTAAAGGGTGTCTTTCCACGTCAGCCAAAGAAGAAGGTGGAAGGGAACCACAAGACCTACTACCACACAAAGGATATTGCATTCCTCGCTCATGACCCTTTGATCGAGAAGTTCAGGTAACTTTTCATACCAAATATTTGTGCCACTAGTCCATTATCGAGATCACTACAACCGCTATTTAGTACCTTGTTTTTTAACAATTGGCTGAACTTAATCAACTTTGACTAAACCATTATCCGTTTTTTACCAAAAAACTAGAAAAATGATAAACAATATTCACTTGCAACTAAAGAAAGAAGAGTCAAGATGTAACAGTCATTTTTTTCTAGGATGGTAACAGCATTTTTAATGAACTAATCTTTTAAAGGGCTGAACAGCTGATCTGAACATCCACTTATTCATGCTAGTTAACCTGAATCTTAATTTGTTTGGTTTTATGAATCAAGAGCACCTTCTTTTGTGTATTAGTCTATTTCCCTTTTCTGCCATGTCGGGTGAAAATTAATATTTTCAATTGAAAGAATGAAACAAACTTAGTGTGGGCAACAAAGGCCATTAGCTGTGCATCGTGTACGCTTGCCCATAATGCTACAATTTTGGAATTTTTGTAATGGCCTATAATTTTTTAAAAACTATTCTGGATGATGACTTTGGAAATGCTGATTTTAGATTAAACTTCTGTATGATGAAGTGTATAACATATGTAATTTCACTAGCGTAACGATTACATCATATCAGAATCCACAAAAGAAGCTCTAGAAGCATGCTGTTTGTTTCAGCTTCTGCTTCTTACTGGCCCCAAGAGTGGTAGCCTCTTGCCATCTTCGTTCCTTGTTTGTTGGTGATAAATATCTTACTGCCTTTTTGTTAGATGAACTACTGGTGTCTTAGTTACTCGGCTGTTTATGATATAAATCTTGGTATAGGTGCTCTATGTGATTAGCATTGTTGCAAAACTTTATAATTTTACTACTGCTGCCATACTGTATTTTGTTTTCTCTAGGAGCGATTAGAGTATATGAACAAGATCATGCTAAGGACCAGCCAAAATCTAGAAACTGAAACAAAACAGCCTAGCTCTTGAGCTGGCTTTTGAAAAGCTGGTTTCGGAGAAAATGAACTAAAAGCTGAAAAGCATGCTTTGAGGAGTTTTTCTAGTTTTTGGTGTGCTGAGAAGCTAAAAAATTATAACGAAAGTTAATAGCAAAAAGACAACAGACAGAAGCCTTAATGGTATTCGTATTTTATTTGTTTTCAGGGAGATTAAGGTCCATCGAAGGAAGGTTAAAAAGGCTGTTGCTAAGAAAAACAGGGATCTTGCAGACAGGCTGTTGAATCGGCCACCAACTTACAAGCTTGATAGGCTTGTCCTTGAAAGGTATCAAGTATCCATGAGTTCATCAAATACTCTCTCTATGTTGCATTAACTGTTCTTTTTTTATCAAACAGGTATCCAACATTCGTTGATGCTCTTCGTGACTTGGATGACTGCCTTACAATGGTGCATCTGTTTGCGGCATTACCTGCTGTTGACGGTGAACGTGTTGAGGTCAAACGAATCCATAACTGCCGCAGGTATGTTTTGTTTAAAATTACCATGTTCTTTCCAAGTGTACTAGGTGATTGTGCTCTGAATACCTATTTTTATTGTCACTATGTGTACAGCTATATCTTGCCTGGAATTTTGGCTTATCACAAAAATTGTGTAGGTTTATCAAATATCCTACATGGTAACCTTCAAACTTGCATGTAATCTGTGGACTGCACTTTGTGGTCCTCACAGAGTCACATCCAAAGTAAAATCACATTTCTATAAATCTAAAAGCGCGTTCTTTCATTATTTCTTTTTTTATAGCGGTTATCATATGATGAAGTCATTTCAAAACTTATGTGCTTTGAAATGTTTTGTTTATAGGTTAAGCCATGAATGGCAAGCATACATATCCCGAACCCATTCCCTGAGGAAGACATTTATTTCCGTGAAGGGCATATATTATCAGGTAATTATATATCCCGTTATTCTTTTATCTGTACATGATGGCCAAAATTCATGATTATGCCATGTAATGCAGGCTGAAGTTCAAGGACAAAAGATCACCTGGCTAACTCCGCATGCTCTTCAGCAAGTATTAACTGTTGATGTTGATTTCAATGTGATGCTTTCTTTTCTAGAATTCTATGAGGTAAACAAATATGGACCACTCTTTAGTTCTTGTGTGTTTCATGTTTGTGCAACTGTCAGTAAATTTTAGGCCAAGACTTAATAATATGGCAATATATATTTATCTAATTTTAAATTAGTGGTTATTTGTTTTGTTTTTCATCAAAGATGAGCTTGTTATAGACAAAAGCTTGCTGTGGTTTTCCTTGGTGCATAAGCCTTCTTTAGTCCTTTTAACCCCTAATCATGGAATGTCAATTTGCAAAGGCTGAGAATCCTGTAGGCTCTTGATCAAGACACAGTGTTGATATTGTAGTGCTTGCATTTCCATTGTAGGGTTGCTGATCAATTCATTGTCAATCAAGATACCATATTATGATGTCCAATAACTATTACAAACTATATACCGGTATTCCATGGGTTTTTGTTGTTATCGATATCTCCCTTTTCCATGAGCGTAGTTTCAATAGTTGGCTATTGACACCATACATGTTGACGTTTTCATGAATGCTCCCCTAGAAGTTAGAAAGTTCAACAGTGCTATTTGTTGTGTTTTTTCATCCTTTTGACTGAGTCTATTCTCTGTTGTGCTTGCAGACTCTTCTAGGATTTGTGAACTTCAAACTCTATCATTCAATAAATGTAAATTATCCTCCTATTCTGGATCAACGTCTGGAAGCTTTAGCTGCTGGTATGTTCTGGTGCTTTTTATTATGTAATCATCTTTGTCCTTTTTATTGGATGTATATACACTGCCATATTATTCTTCTCTGTTCTCTAATTTTATGATGACTTATTTTCTGATATCATGTTGCATGGTGCTAGAGCTCTATGCATTGTGCCGATACATGTCTGCTGGTTCCAGAAGAATGATTGGGAATTCACAAACTGACGAAGTAATGGAAGATAAGGATGAGAAAAGTAAAGCTGAGGAAGTAATTGAGGAAGAGAAGGTTGTGAAGAATAAAGCAAGCTCAAAAGCAGATGAATCTGAGCTCAGATTAGCACAGCTTCAACATCAGCTCCCAACCAATGAACCTGGTGCACTGATGAATCTTGTAGAAGAATCAACTGCCGATGATGCAGATGATGATGATACTAAAGATTGTAAAGGTTTATTTAAGAACTTAAAGTTCTACTTGAGTCGAGAGGTAGGTTATTGAAATTTGTCATTACTGCAAACCAACTTTGGGATTGTAGTTTTTATTTGAATATCTTTCAAAATTTTAATTTATATGCACTTTCAGGTGCCTAGGGAGTCCCTGTTATTTATAATTCCAGCATTTGGAGGGACTGTTTCATGGGAAGGAGAAGGAGCTCCATTTAAAGAAATAGACGAAGATATCACTCACCAGGTTGATTCCATTCGCAATAATTTATTACACCAAAGTTTAACTATATAGACAGAGACATTGTGTACCATCTCTAAAGTAAGATGCCACTCTAAGTACCCTCTGTACCATCATATCTAGTGTAAGTAAAATCAAATGGTCCGTGAAAGTTTTTTTTTTGGCTAGTATCCATATTGTAATAAAAAATAGACATGATATCACATCCTCACACTATATATCCTTTTATTTTGAGTACTCCATGATATGTCTTTGAACAGGTACATGATTCACAGTGACACTACCACACTCATTGCCTGCGCTGAGACTGACTGACATGTGGAGCGTTAATCATCAATGATGGTGTTACCGCTTTTGAGCTAATATACTATCATGTGTTTGCCCTAGTATAATATCTGTTGTCTGTTATAACTGTTTCGTTCGTCTTCCTTGAGTTTCTTTATTTCCACACCATTCTTTTATCAATTTATGATAGAAGGTTGTTTTATGTTTGTTTGTTTGTTAGGTTTCTTTGAGTTGCATCTCAATTTACTTAACCTACCACTTCTGTTATAATGCAGATTGTTGATAGGCCGACACAAAGCCATGTTTTCCTCTCCAGGGAGTATGTTCAACCACAGTGGGTCTTTGATTGTGTAAATGCTCGTATCATATTGCCGACAGAAGGTTATCTTGTTGGAAGGTATGTCACATGGGGATTGTGACAACTGTGACTTCACCATTGCACTATATATGGAGTCTGTTGCTATGCTAAATTGTAACTGCTTATGCTGTAGAATCTGTTTAATGACAATGAATATATAATATGATGCACGAGACATGATTACAAAATTTGCCAAGTCCTGCACTCTTTTGGTGCCAGATGCCCAGATTGCCAGTTGCTCTCGGCTCTCCATTTGCTACTGATAGAACTTTCTAGCTGTGCGCCTAGCCTATTACTTGCTAGTTGCTAGCGCTGCTACCAATTGTTTGGTATTGCTTCAACTATACAACATGTTGCTGCTACAATATTGAGTTATTTTTCACTGCTGAAAAGGCCATGAATTATACTCTACAATATTAAAGAAAAATAATAATTCTTAGGCTAGTATATGACCTTTTTTCATGTTGCAGAGTACCTCCACCACATTTGTCTCCTTTTGTGGACAATGATGCCGAGGGCTACATGCCTGAGTATGCAGAGACAATAAAGAGACTGCAAGCTGCTGCTCGCAATGAGGTGTTGCCTCTTCCAGGTATTGGTGATGAAGATCTAGACAATTCACTGGTAGCAGCAATGATGGATCGAACAGCTTCTAACGAAGCAGCTGAAAAGAAGAGGAAGGTGGGTAGTGTTTGTGTTTCTTTGAGTTTAAGTGGTATGCGATGTTTTTTTTTTGTATTGATTATTGAATGCATTTCGTGTAATGTCTTGACATGTCTTTTTTTCCCTAGCTGGAGATGCTAGAGAAGCAATACATCGATGAACTGAAGATGGAAATTGATGGCGTTGCTTTCTCTAGTTTGTCAAACAAGGAAGCAGATAAATCACTGAATGCCAAAGATGATACTCAGTCAGATCGTGAGGAGGATGTCAGTAAACAAGAGAAGGATGATGATATTGGTACTGCTCTCATGTCTCGCAAGCAGAGAGGCCTTTATAAGGCTATGAAGGTATGTGTATTGTACTTATCTTTTGCTTTATGCCTGTATGCACTAGTTTTTAATGTGAATGTGGTCACAAGTCTTGATAATGTTCTCTAGAAATAGCTTGCGTTCCTGTTAAAAAGGTTCTAGTATAGTGCATAACTGTTAGGTTGATATTAGTAAAAGCTTTTCTCGCTGACTTGATAATATCTTACCTTCGCATGCATTTTTGCAATAATAATTAGTTGACAGTTCTGTCATAGATTCATAATAGTCTTCGGTTTGTCTTGCTTCTGAGTTCTGACTGCCTTCCTCTATTATCTCAAATTGTAATTAACATCTGTTTTGGATGGCTTTTACGACTATCCTGTTTCTTTGTGAACACAGATGGGCAAAGAAAAGAAAAAGGAGAAAGTTGAGCTACTCAAGAAGAGAAAAAAGAACGCTGATTCTGGTGCTTCTTCCAAGAAGCGGCACTGATGTGTCACAAATCTTCATCGCATTGGTGTGGCATCTCTAGTAGAAATGTTACCATGATCAGCTCATCTGCGTGCCAATCCCCAATGATGGGTGGGTTGCCTTTTGATATCTGCTACGTATGCTTAAGATGAGCTCAAGGATATGTAACATGAAACTTGAATAGAAAAGTTTTGATCTGTCTTACGAAGCATTTAGACTCGTTATTATTGTGAAACTTGAATAGAAAAGTTTTGACCTCTCTTACGAAGCATTTAGAGTTGTTATTATTGAGAAGCCTGGATATATTGCTTGCCCCGTTTCATAGGAAAGAATATTTTTTGGGTTTCCGTAGACGAAGTTTTTCTGGTTGGCAGGGTTACTAAGGCTGGGCGCAGTCGCGAGCTGTAAAAGCTCCCTGAAATTTTACAGTAGACACGGTAGCTGCAGCCATACACCCTACGCGTTACTCTACGCGCTATCCCTAGGGCAGGAGCTGCAAATGCAGAGTTCTCTCTTGCCTACGCTAAATGCTGCTGCCTGCCGCGCTCTCTCTCGCCGAAGAAAAGGTGGGCCCAGGGACAGGACAGCAGCGTCTATTGAATGCTGACTGTTGGTGGGTCCAGAGACGTATAGGGTAGATATATAGGGTAATCGTGACCGCGGAGAATTGTTGGATAGAGTAGAGAATCTTGCTGATCAGGATAGAATATTCCTTTTAGGGTAGAGAAATAGAGTAGTATGAGTGCGGATAGTCTAATTTTTATGCTCGCACTGGGATGGCTTGGCGTTTGCGAGTAGACATGACGAGCCACGACATTTGCTTGACCTGGCATATGAGCTTGTTAGGGCTAGTTTGGAAACCTATTTCTTTAAGAGATTTCTATTTTTCAAAAGAAATTAGTTTATTTTTTTTGAGAAAATTGAAATTTCATGAAAAACGGTGTTTCCAAATATTTGCCATGTAATTATCTGTGGCATCAAGAGTTGCCGCTTGCCGTTATATAAAAAAATAGCATTGTAGATGTCTTTTTGGTTGCTCATATTAGAAAAAAAAAATCTTTGCGTACTTGATACAAATTCAATTTTTTATTCAGCCCCTCACATCGTGGTTGTAAGGATTGCATCTGGCATGCAGATTATTTTTTTCCCAGATTAGAGGTGGCAATAAGCTCAAATTTTTAGTCTATTCATCTGTAATTTAGAATTAATTAAGGATTCAAACAAATTGTGAAAAAACATTTAAATCATGGTTCATTATTATCTGTAATCTAGATACCGGAACTTCGTCTTTTCAGATCCAAACCTCATAGCAGGAATCGGAGAATAATCCTAACCAAAAACAGCCTAAAAGTAACGTTTAGAGAGTGAGTTTCTGCTACATTACAGAGAGAACCATACACTGCCTAAAATGTACGATGTCCTTTCAGAATCTTGCAAATTTGCTGCGATCATATACGCCTCTGCTTCCATAGGGGTTTGAAGGGCCAATTCCATGGCTCTGTCCGCCGAACATTTTCCTCATCTTTCGATGTCTTGATGCGCTGCTCTCTAGGTCCAGATTCACTTTAGGAGGCTCCTTAAAACAGAATGACGCCGCTACTTTCTGAAATAAGACAGTGAATGAGACATTCAAACATAGTGAAATATCAGCAATTGGTATTATCCGTTAGTCTTCAGCTGCCTTGGAACTTTTAGGCCTTGTTCAGTTTGAAGCAGATTAAGGAGATTAGATCTCCTATTCAATTTTGAATAGAAAATGGGATTTAATCCTCTCCAATCCACCTCCAACCGAACAAACTCTTAAGGCTTTGTTTAGATACTCTAGTATTGACCACAATCCATATGTGTTGAGGTGAATCAAGGTATAAATTAGTTTAAGTTACACCACAATTTAACTAAATACATGTGGATTTAGGTTAGTACTAGAATACTCAAACTAGTCCTAAAGGGTCAGCTAGGCTACTAGCCTACTACCACTAGGGCTTGTTCGGTTACAAGGCTAGCAACCGTTCTAGATGATAAATTATTATACAAATTACATAATCAATCTAGGTGGAAATCGTTCCAGAATGACTCTGGGATAACCCAACGGGCCCTAAGGAAATAACAAATGTGCTTCTACCTGACAACTTAAGATTACGTAAACTTGCAATGAAGCAAAACGTTGAGCAAGTAAAAATGAAAAAAAACCCAACAACATCAGAACATTGAGAAAGAACGTCATAAACATTACATTTACCTTGAGATCAAGCTGATGGATATCAAAAATATCTTTCATAGAGTGTGAGTTGTATGCCAAAAGGTAGGACCTATAGGCTTCCTTGGCAGACTTGTTTAGAAAGTAATTCCCACTAACGATATTCTCCTGCTCCAAAACTCGTGTTATGATACAACCAATTGAAAACGACGGGATCGAGTTGAGAAAGAGACGCTCACGAGCTGTGATAGTGACTTTGGGACATGCTTTTCGGTGAACACATATTCAGTCAGAGAAATTCTGGCTGCCTGCAAGCAAACACTAAATGCGTCACTCCCTCTGTCCAACCATATAGAGGGCAGTAGATCTTGGATGTTACTGGACTAGTCAAATTGTAAAAAAAAAAGCGTAGCATATAAGATTATACAAGATCCATATTTCAAAGTACTTTGTATTTACACATATAACGTCGGAAACAGTGCTGCATACACTGATATACATCAGGTTTCCTCTTAATAAAGGGAGACATGCATTATGTCACCGTAACATTAATTACCTGCAGGTGAATGAGCAGCTTTAATTCCTCCGGTAGCAAAAACAGTAATGCGCTTCCTTTGCCTTTATCACCTCGTGCGGTACGACCAACTCTGTGAATGTAATCCTAAAAAATCGAATTCAAATGTCAAACTTAGCAAAACTGACAAGCGCATAATTTATTTATAGCACGGTTTAGAAGCGCTAACCTTTGGGTCATCTGGAGGATCATACTGCACAATATAGTCCTAAACAAGGCAACTACGTTAGTAAGGGAATATAAGGAGTGGTATGAATGGTTTAAAAACTACAGGTCAAAAACTTACGACTTCAGGAATATCAAGGCCACGTGCTGCCACGTTAGTGCACAACAAGATGCCACTTTTTTCCTTCAGAAATCGGAAGAATGTACTGGTTCGTTTCTGCTGCTTCAGTTGCCCATGGATCTCGTAACACTCGATCCCGAGGAAGTTTAGGAGTTCTGCGTGGAATTTGACTGAGCTACATGACGAGAAGAACACCATGATCTTCACCTTCTTCTGCTCCTCACCCACTTCCCCTCTTAGGGCGGCCTTCGCCGTCTGCGCCTCGCGCGCTTTCAATCTTAGGAAAGTGTACAGAACAAGAAACCTTTTCTCGCTTGGAATGACACAGTAGCCCTGCTGCAAGCCCTCAACGGTAGGCTGCCAGAGCTTCAAAGTTATTTCTCATACCAAATCACCCAGGAAAAATGTTTTTAAAAGAGATATGAACAGCATAGCGAAACAGTTCCATACCTTTAATTCAGAATCGTCAACTCCAACATAAACAAGTTTCCGTTGTCGTTCTTCATTTTTCCCAAACGTGAAGTTCGCGAAATCTTGAACCTGTGTGATTACAATTTTAAAACACATAAGCATTTACACCAACAAAGAAAACTAAGGAAAAGTTTGGACAGGTGGAGTAACTAACCTTTTTAGTCTGCGTGGCAGAAAAAAGAACACTTTGTCTGTCCTGCATATGGTCCATAACAATTCCAGAACAAAACATAGTAATCTCAGTACAAATTTTAATGGCTGCACTGTGCATATGAAACGAAATTGCCAGATGGTCACATACCTGAGGGAGGCGTTTAAATATTTGTTTCATGTCCTCCTCGAAATTTTGCTCAAGTATCCGATCAGCTTCATCAATTATAAGGCACTGAAACATATGATGAGTTATGCAGAGAAAAATACAGGACGGTAGTGGCCAGTTATGATATTCACTGCCTTAAAAGCATTATTTCATCTTTTTTTTATCCAAGAAATTCAATGCATTCCCTGCCAAATAGGGACCCATATTACACAAGACAGTAAACAAGGCTTCGACTTCTTCATGGAATCATGGGCAGCTCAGCACAAAATTATTTGTCTTTAATATTCTCTGGGCCAAGGTATGAGTGGGCAACAAGATTGATTTCATCCTCACCCGACACAATACAATTATAAAAAAGACATATTCAATGCTGACGGTTTCCGCATGAGTGAGGTCTAGAAAAGAAGTCTAATTTACAACACAATTTTATGTTAGTTTAATTGGAGAACAGAATCAATTTGGTTTTAAGGATGGTTACTTATTACATCTGGCTACAAATCCAATACTTGTAGCCATACGTATTGGTTTGGTTTACAGAATAACAAAAAAACATTATCTATACTACTTATTAAGAAGGTAAGAGTAGTCTGCCGTTCTGCCGTTCCCCATTCCGCGTGCAGAAAAAAAAATCAAACCATGGCTACTCAGGAATCGAACCTTGAATCTATTGAGCAGAATGCCTAGCCTTCCACCCTCTAGCCAACATGACTCATGTTGAATTGCGTACAACTTCAACTAAGACGTCTTTTATGTTTAACTCGCCGTCCACTATGTATGCTCACTGATTCTAGAAAAACATTTATAGCTTGGCCCCTGATCTTTCTGGAATTTGGGACGCAGTTCAGGAAATAAAGAAAATAGGGAAAAGGAGTTTAGAAATTGATTTTTAGTTTAAAAATAATTGCAGAAACCCATTTAATTCATGGAAATTTCATATTAAATCCAAATGAGTTCATTCCAATTTCTATAATTCTATAATATTATTTTTTATCACATAATACCTCTGTTTTGTCATGAAAACAACAATAAAATTGATTTCCTAATAAATCCTATATCAAATACATAGAAACTTTGGAAATTCGTAGCTTCCCCATTTTAATTCCAAATTGAACCGTTCTAGTTGTGTTAGTCTCGTATGAATATTTACTACGCAGTAATAACATTGATTATACCATGTTTCATACTTTTATAATTAGATATTTATTTATCCTATGTTAATTGGGTTAATCTATGTCTATTGGATTAATTTATTTAATATATTAATATAGTATTCTAACTTTATGGTTATACGATGTTTGACCATTAGTCTTGCAAACACACACACTTACCTTTTTGTTTAAGCAAAAGCGTATGGTGGTACGTGTCCGATGACTAACGATGTACGAGGGAATTTCTTCCGTTATGTGTGAAACGTGCTCTCCAATAATGAGACCATGCAAATCATGACATATATCGAAGTCTGCATGATACTGATGGTTGCAATGTAGTGGTGAAACAGATAGATTATAAATAACAAAATTTATGTATGGTCAGAATCACAAATTGATTATGAAACATTTTCTCATAACGGTATAACACATATTTTGTATATAAGTTATCGTAGTATACTGATATTATATATTCCCGTTGCAACGCACGGGCATTCAGCTATGATTGATATAGGCATATAGAAACAGTAATCTCTACTAACTATTAAGAACTTACTGTAGACTGCCCCCGCCTCCCTACGCCCGCCCACCCGCACGCCGCAAACCTGCAAACCCCGCCGCGACCAAGGCGAACCGTCCTCCCGCCCGCACACCGCAAGCCCGCAAATCCCGCCACGACCATGGTGAACCGCCCTCCCACCCGCCCTACAGCTCACACGCCGCAATCCCGCCTGCCCGACGCATGCCGCACGCCCACCTAGCGTTACCCGTGGAACCCTGCAGCCGCCCCCGAACCAGCCCAAAGCGAGACCGGAGGGGCACGAGCGCCACCGCCTTGATCCCGCCCGCTCCTCCCCAGATCTCCTCACCATTGTCGCCGCCATGCCCGGATTCACGCCCTGCTCGCCCAGATCCGACCGCGACTTTGATTTCCCAACCGACGCAGGAGCGGTGGGTCTGACCGGCCACGACCCGTCTTCTCATGGGCGCTTGCTGGTGTGGTTTGCTGATCAAAATGGGGATGGTGGCGGGCTCGCACAACCGCAACGAGTTCGTCACGATCCGCCATGACGGCGATGCGCCGGGCCCGGTACATCCAGCCAATCCAGTGCCGCCCTCGCTGCCTGCTTCAGATTCAGTTTCTAGCGGCTCATGTCGTGCGCGCGCGTCTGTCGCTGGATCTGGGCCGAGGTGTTAGTCTTTAGTCTAACGCTTGGGGTTCGCCCCTCAAATGCGGTCGCTTCTGCGTGTCTCTGCTCGTAGATTTTGCCTGTCCATTTCAGCGATGCTTCCGTTGCGCCGTGTAAGTCACCAGATCAGACATGTCCTCCTGGCAATTTCTAAACTGTTCGTGCTCGGTCCAATTCTTCGAACAGTTGCCAAATCGGCAATAGGTAATGATATACTGTTCATGTTTCGCTGTCTTGGAGATCCAGTGTAATGGAGCCTCAGATTGTTTAGATCCCTGTGTTTACCCATGCCTCAACAATTCCTTGTCATAATTACCATGGACCAACGGTGAATTAGATCCTTCTTTGCTCTGCTGCAGCGTGCCTTTGTTTATGACTACTACACCATTGAATTAGTTCATCTTATATAAATTCGAAATTACCTTCCTGGCATTTTGATCTTAGCCTCGACTTCAAGACTAATAGACACTTGATCGCAGGTTGATTTTTACAGTCTGTTGCTCACCAGTAAAGTGCATGAGTCACTGAGGTGTCCTCTAATGCTGAATTTCTGATTGCATGTGTGCTGACTTTGTCGTTATCTCGCTAATGCAGGCTAAGCCCACAAAGAGTGCGAATGGGCAGGTCTGCCAGATTTGTGGTGACTCTATAGGTGTTTCCACCACTGGCGATGTCTTTGTTGCCTGCAATGAGTGTGCCTTCCATGTCTGCCGCCCATGCTATGAGTATGAGCGCGAGGGGAATCAATGCTGCCTCCAGTGCAAGACTAGATACAAGAGACAAAAATGTTGGTTTCCTGGCAACTTTGAGTGTGTGTAACTTGTATGAAGCTAGCATGACGGAGTTCACATCACATGCTTACTTTACGTGAATAAAAGGTTCCAGGCTTGCAGCATAGTGGATATGCCTTATGATAATGACATTCGACAGCCTAGATTAAGCCATCTACTTCATTTTATTCTCTATAACAGTAATTAACGAATTCTTCTTACTTCCTCTGCACCTACAACTACGACGGTAAGCGACCACGCCCCTCGTTCCAAGATGAATCTGACACGCAATCTTGTGCTCATGGTCGTCATGCGTCATTTTTTCTGTTTTGTCAGGGGACTACAAGGACAAGGATGGTGTCAAGGGCCTGTGCGTCGTGGGCGCCATCAACAACTGTACCTCCCAGCTCCCCACCTATGGGAGATCTTCTCCCCCATAATGTAATGTCGCTACTCTGCTACTCGTATGTGCATGCTCCAATTCTGCAAAGTTTTGGACAATTTGTCATTAACAGTCATGAACGTTGCTTTTCTGCAGTGCAAATAATATAACACAAG
The DNA here is from genome assembly GCA_029449295.1 of Zea luxurians. Classification (NCBI taxonomy): domain Eukaryota; kingdom Viridiplantae; phylum Streptophyta; class Magnoliopsida; order Poales; family Poaceae; genus Zea; species Zea luxurians. Next base: position 173,274,858 of record JAOPSE010000002.1, read on the forward strand.
CGCTCATGTTCCTCTCGCACTTCATCAGAGACATACACTAGGTAGTACAAACCGCAAGCAAGGTTTGATGTGCTCTATTTGGTGTGTTTGATCAGATCAACAATGTGGCTGATCGCTCATGCTACTGACTGCTAACACAACTACTACCTGTACTCCATAGCCACTTCACTCCGACAAAGGAGGGAACACCGTCGACTTCCCCTGGTACGCAAGGAAGACTGTTTTACACTATGTACGTACGTCAAATACTGGACATCATCAGTCATGATCTTGAAATCTATAAGAACCTGGATGCTAGGGCATGCTCTGTTTTGTTCACTAATTGCCCGGTTTGGAACGCCAACATCATCTAGCCGACTAAAGACGACTTCTATGGAGACAGCGTAGCCGGTTACATCGACACACTGAAGAAAAACATAATGATATGGAACTAGGATAAGAGTTTTCTATAGATAGAGAGAAAGAGAGAAGCTAAATGTTAATTATTCAGACCTTTATTCGCTCGGTAGCACAGAGAATGGTCGGAGAAGTGTCCAGCTGGGAAGCATGCGGCAAGAACCAGACTGTATGTCCAGATATGTATATATGCTTTGCTTCACATTCAGATTTTTTGTGCTTGGGCATTTAATTGATCTTTGTATGTTGTTGCATCGAGTGTTTTTTCGTTGATTAATACAGTAATTTTCATAATTTTCTTTATGTTTCAAATCCTTCGTAAAGTAAGATTACTCTCTGAGTTTTTGACTGGTTATAAATAAATATCGCAAGATATGCGTCTGAGAACATCATTGCATCATGCCACTGGGCATACAAGGGTGTTGAGGAAGACTCAACCCTAGAAGGTACTACTAATACTAGCACATTACTTTTTTAATTAAGGTAATGCCTACATTCCTGTTCTGTAGTATGCACATCGGATTTGTATTGTTGCCGTACTATTGATGCATGATTTTAACTTGAGGGGGCAAGAATATGCTAATTAATTTGTGTTTATGTTCTTGGTGCAGATCCCTATTTCTTATAAATCTTATCTCGACTATTCCATTCACCTCTCTCTCCTCTCCCACATTTAAACGGTAAAAATCTAAAATTATGCAAAAATAAAGATTAATAATTTGTGAGTCGTGGCAACGCACGAGCACCTGACTATGTTTGGTTAATGCATGTCTGATTTCTGTTGACGAGTGTTTCAAACAACAGCTGTAGGTTTGGGGCAGTCAACTTGTGTAGGCATTGGTGGTGACCCATTCAATATCACATATACACATTTTGAGATTAAGGCCTCATATTTTAAGCAAAAGCCTTCCTTTTTTTAAATCTATTATAAAATATCTTGTCATGGATTTTGTACTTTGCTCTGTGGAATTAATCCCTTGTCTGGCATTATCTGGTACTTGAATACTTAAAGTGTATTTTTTTATTCCAAATGCTACATACATATGTTTTTCAGTCAACACAACTCCATCTCATTCTGTAGTTTTCTTAGTGTTCAATACTATTTGGATTCTATTAAGTCAGAAATAGCAAAGTAACATAGAAAGGTGGACTTCCAAATACAGAAGCAATTGGAAAATTGTACATCTTATGCAACTTGATCGAACTGTTATATTTTAGATCTTTTGTTTAGCATTTTTTAATCCACATGTATTTCTCTATCATATAAAACTCTATATTGATTCTTTAAAATAATTTATATGAATTTGATAATGTTTGTCACAACTCACACGAATTCTGTATACCATAATGAATTGATGGTTGAGAGACTATGCACGAGACATGCAAATTAACAAGACTCATACAAGTGTCGAACAGTGTGCTGATGATGATCAGAGACACAAGGACAGCACATGATCAGGTCTTAACATGTTTGGCTTCCGAACAGGCTTTTCTCCAGATCCCCAAGGAAGAAGAAGATCCGGTCAGATATATGTCGATGCTCATCCCAACATATATAAGCTATCAATGGTATTATATGTTCCCGTTGCAACGCACGGGCACACAACTAGTATATATCTAATTCTACTTAATTGGATAGTAAGTTTAGTATAAATCTAACGATATCAAGTTTGTGTTATAAAATTTAAAATTTGTTAGTCAAATTATTGGTCAAAGATCTTGAATTTGAATCTTGATATACGTGCGCGTCTTATAAAAGATAACGGAGGTGTTATACTCTAATTCAGCATTCAGGTAGACTTACAGTCATGGACAGAGTTCATATAAAATAATCAGCTAACTGATCATGCAAATAGATAAGCATAAATTTCTAGTTGTATTTTATGTAACGTGACAATTAAGTATATGCACTATCTCAACAGAAATAAGGAATTTGGAAAAAATGATAGTAACAAGAATGTTTTTACCTTTAGCTCTTTGTATTTGAAACTACTGGTATTTCGCAGATGGTCCAGGAGCCTGCCTGGTGTGGCAACTAAAATATTGATCCCTTCTGCGAGCTGGTTGGCCTCACTTCTCATGCTAGTGCCACCAATTACATATCCAAGAGTTTGCGAGTGATACTTCATTAATTCCTTGGCAACATTGTGTGTCTAGCACAAATGAATAGAAAGAACACATAATTAAGGATAGCAAAGTATGAAGTATGAGCCCCTACGGGTCAATAGTCTCAGCAACCATCCAACATTCAGATACACTAAAGAGAACTACTTTATGAAGCTTAACAATTTGGTGATAAAATTTGGTAAATATATAGGAACGTGAAAAGTTCTCATAGGTTATATCCTCAAATCAAAATACTGTAAAAACAATCAGCTTAGCTCAGTTGAGACATCTGAATTTGATCTTTTTGCTTGCAGAAAATTCTAGAACAATAATAAAACATGTAAAGTCAGTCAAAAGATAATTGTTGTGTCATACACAAACCTGGATAGCAAGCTCCCTTGTTGGGCAAACCACAACAACTCCAGTTCCGTTCCTTGGCAAGAAGTGCGATCTGTGGAGCAGTTCAATCGCTGGTACAAGGAAAGCAAGGGTCTTGCCTGAGCCAGTCTTTGCTGAACCCATCACGTCACTTCCTTCCATCAGATGCGGTATTGATCTAGCTTGAATCTGCAGTCATGAAAATTAAACAGCCATGAATGCATGCCATTGTTACATTAGATAAAGTTGGAGTGGTAAAATTTAGTCGGGTGTGAGTATCACCTTGGTGAGGTGGGTATAGTTCATCTCTCTGATGGCCTTGGCAGTGAGCTCCGAGATGCAGAGCTCTGAGAAAAGCCTGTTTGTCAGAATCCCGCCTCCCTTGCCCTTCTTCAGCTTTTCTTCCCCGTTCTTTTCCTTCTTCCCCATCGTCTTGTCCTTCCCCGTCCCCTCCATCTCGCCGTCATCCTTCCGCTTCCGCTTCCCCTTCCCTTCCTTCCGCTTCCGCTTCCCCTTCCCTTCCTTCCGCTTCTCCCTCTGGAGCTCAACGCAGGCCGCCCCTGGGCAACTTTGCACGTCCGGCCGCCTGGGCAGGGCCGCGTCGGGTCGCGCCGGCGCGTCGGGCGGGTGGGGCCGCGTCATCCGGCGTTCGTCCATGCGGTAGCTGGCGCAGTCGCAGTCGCAGTCGGGATCGGCAGGGCTGACAGCGGGCGGCGATCGCGTGGCGGCGGACGGCTGCGCGCGGGGAGACGAATCGGTTTTGCCGGATTCAGTTGCCAGCCATGCAGCACGTTAATCTGCCCCAGGGCAATCTCGTCCTTCTGTTTTTCAGAGCTGAATGTTTTAGATAAAACCTACCTAATACCTATATTGACGCATCTTTTATATAAGAGACAATAATATATAAATTTATTACATGTATAATTGTATTAATTTAATTATTTTTGTATCAGATTCCAATTCGAAACATACGGGACTGGAGTCTCAGTAGTTCCTGGCTCTCCGCGACGGATTGCCTTCCGTTCTGTCCTTCCGCTCGTGCGCACTGCCGGCCTCTCCACCGTTGTCCAAGGCTTACCCCTGGCATGTTCGGTTACCGAATTTTTTACATTTTGGCTCCTTCTCAAAAAAAAATTATTTTTGGACCCTAGAAAATTTTAATATTATTTTTGGACCATTTGCTCGGCGCCATAGCCAATGACGCCGAGGTAACACAGTATGGCACCGAGGTACATGCTGCGCTGGCATAAACGGACGTCGTGGTACCGACGTGACACCGAGCTCGGCGCCATAGATTTTGGCGCCGAGCTCTAATATGTACACAAAATTTGTCTAGCTCAATCGGTAGAGCACAAGGCTCTTAACCTTGTGGTCGTGGGTTCAAGTCCCATGATGGGCATGTTTTAATACTTTTTTTTGTCTTCGTCACTGATTTTTTTTGTTGTCCAGATTTTTCGTTTATGTCGCTGATTTGTCCGTCTAGATTTATTTCTTATCCAGATATTTTTGACTGATTTGTTTATTCGTCCAGTTTTTTTGTTTATCCAACAAGCACAGCGGCTGTGTACCACAGTGGCCGCAAGCCGTCAACTTTCTCCCTTGTTTGCTCACCTAACCACAATAAAAATCAAATGAGAACACTCTTACTTCAATCATGACCACATAAAAATATTATATTTTCATTGAGTTCTTTTGAACATAAATTCTAAAAACATAATAACATATTCCTAGTAAAAAGAAGCATATATATTTATCTTTTTTTCCTCTGCACTAAATAAAAGTATACTCCATTATATACTTATATCATGGATGATATATTTTAGAATTTACTGCATAAATTACTCCAGTAGGTGATGCCTAATTCCATTCCCTTCATTTACTTGACGTTTTTCAAACAAATTTAAGTTTTTCAAGTGGACAAAATATTTTGTGAGCTTATGTCTGTGTGTAGGGGTACAATTCCTCACTTTTATATTTAATTTACATACTACTAACTAAACAATATATTTAATCCGCGGATTTAATTAACCTTTCCATTCAGCGACATAAACGAAAAATCTGGACAACAAAAAAAAACAAATCAGTGACAAATACAAAAATATTAAAAACGCTCATTATGGGGCTCAAACCCACGACCACAAGGTTAATAGCCTTATGCTCTACCGACTGAGCTAGACAGGTTTTATGTACATAATCGAGCTCGGCGCCAAGATCTATGGCGCCGAGCTCGGTGCCACGTCGACGCCACGACGTCCGTTTGTGCCAGCGCAGCACGTATCTCGGCGCCATAGCCTATGACGCCGAGCTGTGTTAGCTCGGCGCCATAGGCTATGGCGCCGAGCAAAGGGTCCAAAAATGACATTAAAATTTTCTAGGGTCCAAACGTGAATTTTTTCCGAGGAAGAGTTAAAATGCAAAAAATTCGGTGTTCGGTTACACCAATCGAGAAGGTGATTGGAGGGGATTAAATCCCCTCGTAGTTAAAAATGACTAGGATAGGATTTAAACCCCTCCAATTTCTTTCTGAATTGGTGTAACCGAACAAGCCCTAACTAGTGCTGGGAATTGGGTCGGGTCGGGCCGGCCTGATCCAAACCCATCGTGCTTCGTGTCAAACGTGCTTGAGCCAGAAAAGCTCAAAAATCTTTTGAATCGTGTCGTGCTAGTCCGAAGTGTAAAAATAGCTTTGGCTTTATTGGGATGTGTCGACCCAAGTCCGAGCATGGCAGCCACGACCTGCAGTGTTGGGGTCGTGCTTCGGTGCGCCGAAGGTCTCACACGAAGAAGCAGCTTCGGCTGGAGTCGTCTCCAAGAGATGGCCGAAGGTTCCCTTTCATGGAGCTTCGGCGTTTTAAACCGACATAGAGATAGAATGACCTTTTTATTCATATAGGTCTGAGTCAATGTTGTAAACATTTGTAAGGGGCATAATTGTAATTTGTCACAGGCTGCGACCTGCGCCTATAAATAGATGAACAGTACCACTGTACTGTTCACGCGAACCTGCCATTTACCTTCGCATCACACTTGTGTTCCTGCCTTCCTCAGGACCGAAGGTACATTTGTCATTTATATTCGTTCGTATTAATAGAAATGGAAATGATTCTATGTTAACATTGGAATGTCCATTTTATATATCATGGTTTATATGAATGCTTCTCCCTATGTTATTATGCTTACGAAGGTGCGTCCTTCGTAACCTTCGTCCGAAATTCCTTATGTCCCGAAGGGATATAATGAAATGGAGGACGAAGGACCTTAATATTTAACATTTTCTGTGTTGCCTTGTTCTTAACTCTTAGCATTTGAGAACAAGCCCCCAACATTGGCGCCCACCTCCGGTGAACTCACTTCCACTTTTCTGAGCTGATGGCTTCGTCCAACAATCAAGCTGGAGCTGCTTCGGCGTCGAAGCTGGTGCTCCCGATAACAGGCGGTTCATGCTCAGAGCCTGCTAACAAGAAGCAGAAGAAGGAGGCTCAGAGAAGGGTGCAGCATGTTGGAGTGCAGGGACCTTTCATCAAGTCAAAATGGTCTCATATTCCAATCACCTTCTCTCAGGAAGACCTTCAGTTTAAGGATTATCCTCACAATGATGCTATGGTTATTTCTTGCGTGATTAAAGGATTTCTGGTCCACAATGTCCTAGTTGATACAGGCAGTGCAGCTGACATTATATTTGCTAAAGCCTTCAGACAAATGCAAGAGCCTGAAGACAAGATCCATGATGCTACGCACCCTCTTTGTGGCTTCGGGGGGCGGCAGATTGTGGCCCTTGGGAAGATTACCATGCCGGTAACCTTCGGATTTGTCAACAACACAAGGACTGAGCAAATTGTGTTTGACATTGTTGACATGGAGTATCCTTATAATGCTATCATTGGTCGTGGAACTCTTAATGCTTTCGAAGCAATTCTTCACCCAGCTTATCTCTGCATGAAGATACCTTCGGACCAAGGACCTATTGCTATTCATGGAAGCCAGGAAGCTGCTAGAAGGGCCGAAGGAAGCTGGACTGATTCCAAGGCAATCCATAATATAGATGGAGCTGAAGCTTGTGAACAGTATAAATTCAGGAGGGAGAAGGCAGCTTCAGCAGATCAGCCGAAGCCCATGTTATTGTGTGAGGATGTAGCAGAGCAGAAGGTGTTGTTGGGCTCGCAATTATCTGAAGACCAGGAGAAAACCTTGATAAGGTTTTTATTCAACAACAAAGATGTCTTTGCATGGTCAGCTAATGATCTCTGCGGAGTAAATCGGGATGTTATTGAACATTCGCTTAATGTTGATCCATCCTTCAGACCCCGAAAGCAGAGGCTTCGGAAAATGTCTGATGATAAGGCCGAAGGGGCTCGCAATGAAGTGAAAAGACTCCTCAGTGCAGGAGTTATCAGAGAAGTGAAGTACCCAGAGTGGCTAGCTAACACTGTTATGGTAAAGAAGGCCAATGGCAAATGGAGAATGTGTATTGATTTCACAGATCTCAACAAGGCTTGTCCGAAGGATGAATTTCCGCTGCCAAGGATAGATTCTTTAGTTGATGCAGCAGCTTCTTCGGAGCTCATGAGTCTCCTGGACTGCTACTCAGGCTATCATCAAATCTGGATGAAGAAGGAAGATGAGCCGAAGACTAGCTTCATAACCCCAAGTGGTACATATTGCTATCTTCGGATGCCTGAGGGGCTCAAGAATGCTGGAGGGAGTTTCAGCAGAATGACTGCGAAGGTTCTCCAATCTCAGATAGGCAGAAACGTGTTGACCTATGTTGATGACATCATCGTAAAGAGCACGAAGCAAGAAAATCATATTGCTGATTTGCAGGAGACCTTCGCCAGCTTCAGACAAGCTGGGCTGAAGCTGAATCCAGAAAAATGTGTCTTCGGAGTGAAGAAGGGTAAATTTCTTGGATGTCTGGTCTCAACGAAGGGAATCGAAGCTAACCCAAATAAAATTGAAGCTATACTTCGAATGGAGCCACCAACCACAAGAAAGGGGGCCCAAAGATTGACAGGAAGGCTGGCATCCCTTAACAGATTTATATCCAGATCAGCGGAAAGAAACTTACCATTCTTCGAGGTGCTGAAGTCAGCTGAAGTCTTTCAATGGGGCCCAAGTCAACAAAAAGCCTTCGAAGAGCTGAAGCAATATTTAATAGATCTCACAACATTAACTCCACCAACACCAGGGGCTCCTCTGTTGTTGTATGTGGCAGCTTCGCACTCAGCGGTAAGTGCGGCACTTGTTCAGGAAAAGTTTGATGGACAAGCCAAGAAGCAAGTCCCAGTATATTTTGTGTCTGAGGTCCTTAGTGCCTCAAAGAAAAATTATACAGAGCTGGAGAAGGTGTTGTACGCCGTTTTAATGGCATCCAGGAAGCTTCGGCATTACTTTCAGGCATTCAACATTATTGTTCCTTCTTCGCAGCCGTTGAAGGACATCATGAGGAATAGAGAAGCTACTGGGCGTATTGGAAAATGGGCTGCGGAACTCAATGAATTTTACATTGATTATGTGCATAGATCCTCAATTCAGTCTCAAGCATTGGCAGATTTCATTGCCGACTGGACGCCAGGGGCTCAGGACGAAGAAGCAAATAAAGATGCCGAAGCATGGACAGTGTTTTGTGATGGCTCTTGGGGAACCTTCGGAGCAGGTGCAGCTGCTGTGTTGGTCTCTCCGTCCAAGGTTAAAACTTGCTACGCAGCAAGACTGGACTTCAGCTGCACAAATAATATCGCTGAGTACGAAGCTTTGCTCCTGGGTCTTCGGAAACTAAAGGCAATGGGGATCAGAAGGGCAATTCTTAAAACTGATTCCCAGGTTGTTTCGGGTCATATTGATAAAAGTTGCAAGGCTAAGGACCCGAAGCTTGAAAAATACCTAGACACGGTCCGAAGGATCGAAGCTTCCTTCGAAGGATTTTCTGTTAAGAATATCCCTCGAGGACAAAATGAGCATGCTGATTTATTAGCCAAGTCTGCAGCACAGGGGCTGCCGCTACCTTCGGACGTGTTCTTCGAAACAATAAAGGCACCTTCAGTGGAGCTACTTGAAAGAGCAGTCCTTAACATTTCTCCTGTCTACAGTGAAGATTGGAGAACAGAAATAATCTCTTATCTTCAGGGAAACTTTCTATCAGATGACGAAGCTTATAATAAGAGGATAGAGGCAAGAGCTCGTCCCTATGTCATGATAGAAGGGGAGTTATACAAACATGGAGTTTGTGCCCCGCTGCTCAAGTGCTTGTCTAGGGCCGAAGGTATAGAGTTGATGAAGGAGATACATGCAGGCTTGTGCGGATCCCACATTGGATCCAGGCCGTTACTTGGAAAAGTGTTCCGCCAAGGATTTTATTGGCCGAAGGCAGCTTCGGATGCAGCGGAGTTAGTCCAAAAGTGCGAAGGTTGTCAAAAATGTGCAAGAGATCAAAAACAACCTTCGTCATTAACACAGCTGATACAACCCATCTGGCCATTGCAAAGGTGGGGCCTTGACTTGTTGGGTCCATTGCCACCGGCCCAAGGCAATCTAAAATATGTTATAGTAGCTGTGGAATATTTTTCCAAGTGGATTGAGGCGAAGCCATTAGCCACAATAACTTCGGCCACTGTCCAAAAATTTTTCTGGCAGAATATTGTCTGTCGCTTCGGAGTGCCGAAGGCTATCACTGTAGATAATGGAACACAGTTCGACTCCGAAGATTTCAGAAATTTTTGTGATCAAATTGGCACGAAGATCCATTTTGCATCAGTCAGGCATCCGGAGTCGAATGGGCTTGTTGAAAGGGCCAACGGCATCATAATGACAGGGATAATGAAGCTAATTTTTAATCAACCAAGGGGAAAATGGCCAGATCAGTTGACCAAAGTGGTGTGGAGCCAAAATACAACAACATCAAGGTCTACAGGCTTTACCCCATTCAAGTTATTATTCGGTGACGAAGCAATAACTCCAGAAGAAGCTAAAGCTGGATCAATAAGAGTGGTAGCTTCGGCAGAATCAGGTGCCGAAGATACTTGTCTTGTGGAAAAAGATGCCTTAGAAGGGATCAGGCTTCAGGCCGTGGAAAATATCAACAAATACCAGGCTGAAACAATCAAATGGCGAGATAGAAAAGTCCGGCTAAAAAATATTGAGCCAGGACATTTCGTGCTTCGGAGAGTGGCCAACCCAGATACAGTGGGCAAGTTGCAACTGAAATGGGAAGGGCCTTTCTTAGTAGCATCTTCGTCAAGGCCTGGTTCGTACAGACTGAAGGACATGGATGGCAATGAAATTCCAAGATCTTGGAATGCGGATGAGCTTCGGCGGTTCTATGTATAACTTGATGTAATTTTATCTTTTCTTTTCTTTTTTATGGCACCCTTTTCCTTTCTAAAGGGGGAGAAAGGTTTTTAATGGGGCCATCATATGTAATTTTCCTTTTTAGTTTTATAAGAGCAAAATCCCCCAAAAGATGTAAATGTAAAAGCTGAGAGCGCACCATCGAGTGCCGAAACTGAAAAAGAGAAAAAAGCTCTGAAGACGTCCCTAAGGGGATGCAGAGCTTACAGCGAAAAGTCAACGCTGATTCCGCCGAAAGTAAAAGGCGAAGAAGCTCCAAAGACGTTCCCAAGGGAATGCAGAGCTTATACCGTCTAAGTAAAAGACGAAGAAGCTCCAAAGTCGTCCCTAAGGGGATGCAGAGCTTACAGCGAAAAGTCAACGCTGATATTGCCTAAGTAAAAGGCGAAGAAGCTCCAAAGTCGTTCCTAAGGGAATGCAGAGCTAGTGTGTGGTTGTTTCCAAGTAATGGCTGACAATGTGGCTTCGGACATGTGCTTCGGACATTCATTCGCGCATTGCATTACATCATAACATTTGCATGCATAAGCATTCATTCATAGCATCTGTGTACCAAAGTGGTTGCTTCGGCAAAAGGGAGAATTGGCTTTTTATGAATCGTTGTGTAAGAGAAAAGTTTTGGAGAAGAGGTTTTTATGATTTGTTATGCTATGTTATGTACGAAAGAGAAAAGCTTCGTTGCTCAGCTTCGTTGTATACAAAAGAGAATTGGTCTTTTATGCTTTGTTGTGTACGAAAAGAAGGGAAGGTGTTTTTTCGCCTTCGGCTCAAAATACTGATTTCGTCCACACCAAAGCGCCTCAAGCAAAGGGTAAGAATATATTACAAGGTATGTACAAGGTTCCTTGAAGACAGTCTAATTGTATTTACAAGAATTGTTACAAAAATATCCTGAGTTTTTCTATAGCATATTTCTACTGATCCTCATTAAGTTACAGCTTCGGCAACAGCTTCGGCGACATAACTTAGGCGTCATCTTCACCTTCGTCATCCTACATAAATCAAGGAATTATAAGTAAAAATCAAGAGCAAAGGAAAAGGTAACTCCGAAGTATCATTTCTTACTGGTTCAAGATGACTTCGTGCTTCGTCTCCAGCTTTCTCCCGCCCGCCTTTTGTCCATATCATTTTTATAAATCTATTGGAGATACTTCGGGCGAGGTCAGGCATATCATCTAGGATTGATGGAGATAAGGTGAAGTTGGGCCTGTTGACAATTTTTCCGTGTTCGCAGCCGGCCTTCAGAAATGCAGCAGCGGTACCCCGAGAAGCCACCCAGGCACAGAAGTCACCATGCCCAGCTATGACTTCGTCGAGCTCGTCAATCTCCCCCTCAATATGTTCGAAGGTCTTCGGCAGATCTTCAGCTGAGGGGGTGAATTTTTCACTACTGGCTCCAACTGAGTAAAAAATCTTTCTTAGTCGTTGAATGCACTTGTTGCTAAATTTCAAGCAGTTTTCTTGAAGATTTGTCAGTAGTTTTCTCAAATCTGAATTTTGCTGAGCTTCGGTTTCAAGTTTTGCAGTAAGATCTTGTTTTTCTCGTTCGAATTGCTCAGACTGGCGGAGAAGCTTCGTATTCAGTTCTGATATTTTTGCTTCAGCTTCCGCCAATAAACCTTCGGTTGCCTGGAGCTCAAAGTTCTTTTTCTCGAAAGCATCTGATTGCTCCTTTATTTTGTTTTCCAAATTTCCAATTATAACTTCATGCTTTTTATCTTCAAGATCTTGTTGCATTTGCAAGGCTTTGCTCAGCAGCATACTCTGTACGAACACAACCTTCGTCAGACATGTTTTTATTAGAAGCGACAAAAGTTAGGTGGCAAGTTGTTCACCTTGAAGTTGGAGTAAAATAAACTACCAACGACATGTTGTCGTCGGTAGCGGCTGATGTCTGACTCTAGCTTCGGAAAACCGATACTCTTTGATAGAGTACCGATTACCTTAGCACCAGTCTGGTCTCGAATGCAGCCTAGTTTTTCATCATCTACACCTCCAAATAGGAGGGCACCTGACTTGTAGCCGCAGGATTTGGCATATTCTTTAAGTTCTTCCATTTCGTCCTTTGTCAGTTTTTGCCCAATTAAATTCTGAAAGGAGTAAGCTTCGTCATCCGAAGTATCTTCGGCTATTTCTTTTCCTTTTTCAGGCACTGTGGCCATGGATTTTTCACTAGCAGCGCCGGCTTCTTCTGCATCTATGTCTTCCAAAATTTTGTTAATATCCTCAATGGTTGTTTCTAAATTAACCTCTTCGGCTGTAGCGGCTTCGCTAGCCGCGACCTCCGAAGGGGCGACTTCAATGTTCTTGGTGCCTTCGGCAGCTGCTGTTTTCTGAACTGAAGCTCTTGGAGGTGTCTTATCGATAACTTCAGTTACCGTAATGATTCTTTGCCGTTTGGGTTTGCTTATCTTCGCCTGATCCGGCTCGTCCACCTTTTGAAAAAGCTTCGTCAGTTGGAGCCCTAATGGACTTAGCTTCGTGGGCATGGGTTCAGTCATTACCTTTAAAATTTCTTCCACGTCGCTGGTAGAAGGCGGTGTGGGGGTCCTCTCTTCTTCGGATATTTTCCGTTTCGGACTTGATATTTTCCTTTTCTTCGGGATTTTCTTCTCTGCTGCTGGTTGTTCTTCATCCTTTGTCAGAATTTCAGTTACTCTTTTCCTTTTGAGGCCCTCGGCACCCTTGTTCAACTGCTCGTAGTCTGGGTACTCGAAGCCCAGGGCATCAAATACTCGGTTCAGCCTTCGCTTCGGTCGGGTGCCGAAGGCCGCTGTCATTAATTGATCCTCCTTTTTGGAGTAATTCCCCAAGATTTCATTGCACATTGTCTCAACTGTGTCTAACCACTCTTTGCAGGGCTTCTTAAAGTACTTCTTGAATTTAAAGTGATAGGGCAGACGGACCAGCTCCCCCTTCTTCTTTTCTCCCTTCAGCTTCGGCATTTCCCACTCTTTCAGAGTAGGGAAGACTCTGAATGCCAAAAATTCCTGAACTAGATCCCTGGTGCCAATATGTTTTGAAATGATTTCAAATTCACCCAGAGCAGCCCAGGTGGGACCTTTTAGATCCCCGATGCGGCATCGTGGCCTCGTCTCTCCGAAGATTAACTCCAAAGGGCTTTGTACCAATTTTTCTATATCTTCGTCAACTTTCACATAGAACCACTCGGATTTCCAGCCTGCTGGCCATTTGCTTCGGTAGCTGATGACAGGACATTTTGTTGTCTTTCGGTAGGCAAAATTATAGCAACCAAAATTATCATGTAGCCCATCTTTTCTGGCCTTTGTTTGGTAGTGTAATTCGTGAACTCGGCAGAAGCTGTCAGCAAACGGTTCCACGGCTTGGCTCCGAAGGGCCCAGATATAAACATTGAGCCTAACGATGGCGTTAGGAGTCAATTGATGAAAAAAGATACCAAACCTCCTCAATATCTCTGCAATAATATTGTGCAGAGGAAATCTCAGCCCAGCCTTTAAAAAGCTTTTGAAGATAACAATCTCATCCTTCCCTGGCTTCGGGGTGGTTTCTTCTCCCCCGAAGCGGAGTAGCTTCTTCTGATCTTCATTGAAATAACCTGCTTTCACCATCTTCGAAAGATCAGCTTTTGAAACAGTTGATTTCCCAAAATCCAGGTGACTGGGCTTGCTGGGCGTAGCAATGTGGTAGTCATCTTCGGAGTCAGTCCCATCAATGTTTTCTTCTTCTTCGGCTGTTGTCGGGTTTGCTTCGGCAGCAGGCCTTTCTTCCGCGGTCACTAGACCGAAGCGCTGCATCGCTTCGGAGATGGGCACAGTGTCCGAACCTTCGGCTTCGTCTCCCTCGCGTGCAACTTTAGCAGTAGACCGCACTCTCGCCATTTAATTCAGAGTTTGGTGAAGTCAGAAACTTTTTTCTTTTTTCCTTTAATCCGAAGCTCTCCTTTCTGACGAAGCAGACGTTGAGACTGACCTTCGTTCGATTCTGAGAGCCAAGCTTCGGTTATGGTGAAAAATTTTGGCAGCAAAACAGTGCAAATAGCAATGAATGCTGTGATAACTTCACACCTACCCGCTTGTTTATATAGTACTGCAGGTAAGAAGGCGAAGCGGCAAGATTTTTACACCAGACGGGCGGTCACTTGTACTCGCTGAGCAGTGGACCGCAAAGATCAAACAGTAACTCTGCAAGGTGGGCCTGGCACGTACTCGGAAGCCGGATCGTTTCTCCGCAACGAGCTCAGGGAAGGTGTTTTTTGGACCTTCGGCTTCCCGAAGCTGAAGAAGTTTTTTTTCACGGGTCAAGCTCGTTACGAAAAACGATCTAGCACCGCGAAAGGGGCTACTGTTGGGGTCGTGCTTCGGTGCGCCGAAGGTCTCACACGAAGAAGCAGCTTCGGCTGGAGTCGTCTCCAAGAGATGGCCGAAGGTTCCCTTTCATGGAGCTTCGGCGTTTTAAACCGACATAGAGATAGAATGACCTTTTTATTCATATAGGTCTGAGTCAATGTTGTAAACATTTGTAAGGGGCATAATTGTAATTTGTCACAGGCTGCGACCTGCGCCTATAAATAGATGAACAGTACCACTGTACTGTTCACGCGAACCTGCCATTTACCTTCGCATCACACTTGTGTTCCTGCCTTCCTCAGGACCGAAGGTACATTTGTCATTTATATTCGTTCGTATTAATAGAAATGGAAATGATTCTATGTTAACATTGGAATGTCCATTTTATATATCATGGTTTATATGAATGCTTCTCCCTATGTTATTATGCTTACGAAGGTGCGTCCTTCGTAACCTTCGTCCGAAATTCCTTATGTCCCGAAGGGATATAATGAAATGGAGGACGAAGGACCTTAATATTTAACATTTTCTGTGTTGCCTTGTTCTTAACTCTTAGCATTTGAGAACAAGCCCCCAACATGCAGAGAGGGCTTGCATTACCATGAATTTCCGCATCATCGTGCGTATGCCCAACTTCCAGAGGCTCTCATCAGAGCACACTAGTGGCTAGTATAGATGACCGCATCGTCGTGCTTATGCACTAGGTTGTGAGTTCAAGCCCCCACAACTACACATTTTTTGCTAAATTATACAATATACTCAGATGGGCTATAGTGCCACCGGGCCGGCCCGGCACGACTAACAAACTGACGGGCCGTGCCTGGGCTGCGGTAGCGGCACGCCGGCCCATCTGGCACGGCCCTGTCAGGTACCATAATTAGGGGTACCCCCAACGCTCCTAATCATGGCTGGTAAACACCTTCAGACCAACTGACGGGTGCATTTTAGGTCAGGACTTCATCTACCCGAGGGACGCGATCTCACCCGAGCCCAGCTTCGGGTTGGAACAGTAGTTCCAGACGAATTCACGCTTCGCCCGAGGGCCTCCTCAGGCAGCGGGCGCCCCCTTGGCCAGACCGCCTCACCAACTGACCGCTTCGCAGGCGCATTAAATGCAGGGGATGCCTGACGCCGTATCCTGACACACGCGCCTCAGTCGGCCAGGCCGAAGTGACCGCAGTCACTTCGCCCCTCTTCTTTACTGTCTAACATGACAGGAAAACAGCGCCGCTCGCTCCGCTCCGACTGCCTTGTCAGCCACCCCGGCGACGACTGACAACAAGTCACGATCAACCACTGAGTTCAGCCTCGGGCGCAACAGGAAGCTCCACCTCACCCGACCTTAGGCTCCGGCCTCGGGAGGAGGTCTCCGCCTCACCCGACCCCCGGACTCGGCCTCGACCCTGGTCTCGGGAGGAATCGCGTCCTCGCCCGACCCCAGCCTCGGCCTCAAGAGAAGTCTCCGCCTCGATCGACCCTAGGCTCGGACCGACCGCGCTAACAGGGGATACATCATTTCCCTATTCCTAGTCTGCTCAGGCTACAAGGAACAAGACCGGCGTCCCATCTGGCTTACCCCGACGACGGGTAATGATGGTGCCCCGCGTGCGCCATGACGCCGGTGGCTCTCAGCCCCTTACGACAGCAAAGAGACGTCAGCAAGATCCTCACCGCGCTGCCAGCTGTGCTCCTACAGGACTCAGGCGCTCCTCCGACGGCCACGCCATCACATGTACAGGGCCCAAGCTCTCCCCCAACGGCCACGTTGGCATGTACACAGGGCTTAGGCACTCCACTGCCGGACACGTTAGCGCATAGCTACGCCCCCCGTTGTACGTCTGGATCTTCTCCTTGCCTCTATAAAAGGGAGGTCCAGGGCCACCCTGAGGGGGGTTCGCGCGAGGGAAGCGGCGGACGAACTCTGCGTCTCTCTCTCTCTCTCACGTGACGCGCTTGTAACCCCTACTACGAGTGGCACCCCTGGTGCAGGATAATACAAGGCTTGTCCCACCTCTTGTGTTCCATCCCGCGCCAACCCATCTGGGCAGGGGCATGCAACGATTTCACTGGTCGGTCCAAGGGACCCCCCGGGTCCGAGACACCGACAGTTGGCGCGCCAGGTAGGGGCCTGCTGCGTGTTAACGAACACCTTCCCGTTGAGATCCAGATGGGGAGTCTTCAGCAACCTCTCTAGCCCGGGACGGTGCTCCGCTTCGGGAGTCTCGAGTTCATGTCCCTCTACGGCAGCTACGACATGGCACTCCTCCCCCCGCGGCGTGACGACAACGACGGTCTCCGACTCGCCCAGCGGCGACGAGCTCTACGACAGCATCTCTCCGCGGCAGAAGAGGAGCACTCCGGTCGTCCCCGCCACCCTCCTCGTCGGAGGAGGCGGAGACGAGGCAACCGTGGCCACGCAGGAGGCGGCACCTTGTCGGCTGTCGCACCAGAGCGAGTCGACGACGCCGGCACTCCCCTGGGGGACATGTCGGACATTGTCCTCGCACCTGAGACGACGGCGGGTGTCACTTCCCCACGACGTATCAGCCCCAAGCGGACTGATGACGCCAGCACCCTCGTGAAGGACCTGCTGGGCGTTACCCTCGTACCTGAGATGACGGTGAGCTCCGCCCCCGACGCGACTTTACCACCGTCCATCGACCAAGAGGTACCGTCCGTTTTCCATCCCGTACCTTTTTGGTTCAGCTTCGAACCACCTAGCGACCCCGCTATGGTGAGCGCCTTCGTAAAGGCGTATCCAAACCTTCCGGGGTACCACATGTGGTCGACCTGGGACCGACTGACAGCCGTCTCAACCTTCGGACCGGCGGGTCTTGAGGAAGAGGACGACCCCAACTCCGGTTGGGATTTCTCTGCCCTCAATGACCCCGGTGCCATGCGGGGCTTCATGTCCGCATGTGACCACTGCCTCTCCGGTTGTTCTGACGATGGCCATGACCTTGACGACGAGGGTTACGGCCCAAGTCGCGAATGTTTCCACGTCGATCTGGGAGATCACAACGAAGGCAACCACCTCAGTTTGCCAGAGGTTGACGATCCCCCTGGGCCCGCATCTCGCGTTGACATCCCGCGGGAGCTAGCTGTGGTCCCAGTCCCTGTGGGGGTCAGGACATACAGCTCGAGCAAAACCGTGAGATGCAGGCCCGGGTCGACAGGGAAGCAGGCCGGCTTGTACAGCTCCGACAGAACATCGAACAGGAGTGGGAAGGCCGATCACTCGCCGGAGAAGCCTGTCATCGGGCCCAAGACATCCGGTGCCGCATCATCGACAATGCTAGGACAGCGCTGCCCCCGGCCGTCAGCGGGTCTGGCCAGGACCTAGCTGCAGCGGCGATGTTGCTTCGAGCCATGCCGGAGCCATCCACCACCGAGGGACGGCGTATCTAGGGCAAACTCAAGAATCTCCTAGAAGGCGTCGCGGTCCGACGAGCCGAGAGCTCCGCCTCCCGCAAGCGAGCTGACCCCTTGAAGCATCACGCGGTGTCTTCCCGGCGCATTCGGGAAGCCTCGGTCCATCCCAAGCGCATGCGGGACGAGGCGCCCGCCGCTCGGGAACGCCTCGGCAACGAACACCACCATCTCGACCATCGAGCCCGCCTCGACAAGAAGGTGCGCCGAGGCTACCATCCCAGGCGTGGGGGACGCTGCAACAGTGAGGAGGATCGTAGTCCTTCGCCCGAACCACCCGGTCCGCGAGTCTTCAGCCGGGCCATACGACGAGCGCTGTTTCCTGCCCATTTCCGAGCCCTGACTACTATCACCAAGTACTCGGGGGAGACGAGGCCAGAGCTGTGGCTCGCGGACTACCGACTGGCATGCCAGTTGGGAGGGGCGGATGATGACAACCTCATCATCCGTAATCTACCCCTTTTCCTCTCCGACGCCGCCCGAGCCTGGCTGGAGCATCTGCCTCCTGCACAGATCTCCTACTGGGACGATCTGGTCAAAGCTTTCGCGGGAAACTTCCAAGGCACGTACGTGCGCCCTAGGAACTCGTGGGACCTCCGAAGCTGCCGCCAGCAGACGGAGGAGTCCCTCCGAGAGTACATCCAACGGTTTTCAAAGCAGCGCACCGAGCTGCCCAATGTTACCGACTCGGATGTCATCGGGGCTTTCCTTGCCGGCACCACTTGCCAAGACCTAGTGAGCAAACTGGGGCGCAAGACTCCCACCCGTGCGAGTGAACTGATGGACGTCGCCACCAAGTTCGCCTCGGGTCAAGAGGCGGTCGAAGCCATCTTCCGAAAGGACAAGCAGCCTCAGATAGAGCCGAAGACAGACGCCCCTGAGGCGTCCGCCCAACGGGGCACGAAGAAGAAGGCTAAAAACAAGTCGCGAGCGAAGCGCGACGCCGCAGACGTGAATCTCGTCGCTGCGGCTGAGCACAGAAACCCTCAGAAACTTCTTGGAGGGGCCGACGCGTTCGACAAGATGCTCAAAGAGCCGTGCCCCTATCACCAGTGGCCCGTCAAGCACACCCTCGAAGAATGTGTCATGCTCCGGCGCTACATCCATAAGACCGGGCCCCCGACGGAGGATGGCAAGGGCCATGACAACGATAAGAAGGAGGGCGGCAAGGAAGAGGGATTCCCGGAAGTCCATAACTGCTTCATGATCTACGACGGGCAGGCGGCGAACGCCTCGGCTCGACACCGCAAGCAGGAGCGCCGGGAAGTCTGCTTTGTGAAGGTGGCGGCGCCAGTCTACCTAGACTGGTCCGACAAGCCTATCACCTTCGACCAAGGCGACCACCCCGACTTCGTGCCAAGCCCAGGAAGGTACCCCCTCGTCGTCGATCCGATCATCAGCAACGTTAGGCTCTCCAATGTCCTCATGGACGGAGGCAGCAGCCTTAACATCATCTACGCCGAGACCCTGGAACTCTTAGGGGTTGATCGGTCCGAAGTCCAGGTCGGTGCGGCACCCTTTCACGGGATCACGCCTAGGAAGCAAATCCTACCCCTCGGACGGATCGACTTACCCGTCTGCTTCGGAACTCCCTCTAACTTCCGAAAGGAAGCTCTCACCTTTGAGGTCGTCGGGTTCCGAGGAACCTACCATGCGGTATTGGGAAGACCATGCTACGCCAAGTTCATGGCCGTCCCCAACTACACCTACCTCAAGCTCAAGATGTCGGGCCCGAATGGGATCATCACCGTCGGATCCACGTATCGCCACGCATACGAATGCGACGTGGAGTGCATGGAGTACGCCGAGGCTCTCGCCGAGTCCGAGGCCCTCATCGCTGACCTGGAACGCCTCTCCAAGGAGGCGCCCGACACGAAGTGGCACACCGGCAACTTCGAACCAGTTAAGGCGGTCAAGTCCGTCTCTCTCGACCCCAGCAACGACGCTAGCAAGAAAGTTCGGATCGGCTCCGAGCTCGACCCCAAATAGGAAGCAGTGCTCATCAACTTTCTCCGCGCAAACGCCGAAGTCTTTGCGTGGAGTCCCTCGGACATGCCCGGCATACCGAGGGATGTCGCCGAGCACTCACTGGACATCAGAGCTGGAGCCCGACCCGTGAAGCAAACCCTGCGCCATTTCGACGAAGAAAAGCGCAGGGCCATAGGCGAGGAGATCCACAAGCTACTCGCGGCAGGGTTTATCAAAGAGGTATTCCATCCCGAATGGTTAGCTAACCCTGTTCTTGTGAGGAAGAAGGATGGGAAATGGAGGATGTGTGTAGACTACACTAGTTTAAACAAAGCATGTCCGAAAGTTCCCTACCCTCTACCTCGCATCGATCAAATCGTGGACTCCACTGCTGGGTGCGAAACCCTGTCATTCCTCGATGCCTACTCAGGCTATCACCAAATCAAGATGAAAGAGTCCGACCAGCTCGCGACTTCTTTCATCACACCTTTTGGCATGTACTGTTACACTACAATGCCATTTGGGTTGAGGAATGCAGGTGCCACTTACCAGAGGTGCATGAACCACGTGTTCGGACAACACATCGGCACAACGGTCGAGGCTTACGTCGACGACATCGTTGTCAAGACGAATAGAGCCTCCGACCTCCTCTCTGACCTTGAAACGACATCTAAGTGTCTGAGAGCGAAAGGCGTGAAACTCAATCCCGAGAAGTGTGTCTTCGGAGTCCCCCGAGGCATGCTCCTTGGATTCATCGTCTCCGAGCGGGGCATCGAGGCCAACCCGGAGAAAATCACAGCCATCACCAACATGGGACCGATCAAAGATTTGAAAGGAGTACAGAGGGTCATGGGATGCCTTGCGGCTCTGAGCCGCTTCATCTCACGCCTTGGCAAGAAAGGCTTGCCTCTGTACCGCCTCTTATGGAAGGCCGAGTGCTTCACTTGGACCCCCGAGGCCAAGGGAGCCCTCGTAAACCTTAAGGCGCTCCTTATGAACACACCCATCCTGGTGCCCCCCGCCGCAGGAGAAGCCCTCTTGATCTACGTAGCCGCGACTACTCAGGTGGTCAGCGCCGCGATCGTAGTCGAGAGACAAGAAGAAGGGCATGCACTGCCCGTCCAGAGGCCAGTCTACTTCATCAGCGAAGTGCTTTCCGAGACCAAAGTCCGCTACCCACAGATCCAGAAGCTGCTCTACGCAGTGATCCTAACACGGCGAAAGTTGCGACACTACTTCGAGTCTCATCCGGTGACTGTGGTGTCATCCTTCCCCCTGGGGGAGATCATCCAGTGTCGCGAGGCCTTGGGTAGGATAGCAAAGTGGGCGGTGGAGCTTATGAGCGAAACGCTATCATTCGCTCCTTGGAAGGCCATAAAATCCCAGGTCTTGGCAGGCTTCCTGGCTGAGTGGACTTACACCCTGTTACCGACAACTCCAATCCAGCCGGAGCTCTAGACCATGTACTTCGATGGGTCACTCATGAAAACAGGAGCAGGCGCTGGCTTGCTCTTCGTTTCACCCCTCGGAAAGCATCTCCGCTACGTCATTCGCCTCCATTTGTCGGCATCAAACAACATGGCCGAGTACGAGGCACTGGTTAACGGGCTACGCATCGCCATCGAGCTAGGGGTTCGACGCCTCGACGCTCGAGGCGACTCGCAGCTTGTCATCGACCAAGTCATGAAGAACTCCCACTATCGTGACCGGAGGATGGAAGCCTACTGCGACGAAGTCCGGCGCCTGGAAAACAAGTTCTACGGGCTGGAGCTCAACCACATCGCCCAACGGTACAACGAGACTGCGGACGAGCTAGCGAAAATAGCCTCGGGGCGAACGACGGTTCCCCCGGACGTCTTCTCCAGAGACCTACATCAACCATCCGTCGAGATCAACGACACGCCCGAGCCTGAGGAAGCCTCGGCCCAGTGAAAGGGAAATGTGCCCTTGGGCCATTTCTAAGTATTTTGGTGATTGAGTGCCAACACAAGTGCTTAAATGTGAATTTATGCTCATGGATGGACAAAGTGCAAATCAAGAGTAAAGGTATGTTTCTAGGCCTTAGTACATTGGTTTTGTGTACTAATATACTTGTCTAAGTGTTAGAAACAGAAAGAAGAAGAAAAGAAAAGAGGAGAAAAAGACTTGGCTGAGTGCAGCCAAGACTCAGCTCAGTCTGGCACACCGGACTGTCCGGTGGTGCACCGGACAGTGTCCAGTGCGCCAGGCTGGCTCGGCATGAAGTAGCCGCTCTCGGGAATTCGCCGACGGCGTATGGCTAAAATTCACCGGACTGTCCGGTGAGCCAACGGTCGGCCGGACCAACGGTCGGCTGAGGAATCTGCGCGCGACACGTGGCCGGGCCAACGGTCGGAAGGGGGCACCGGACTGTCCGGTGTGCACCGGACTTGTCCGGTGCGCCAACGGCTCCCTGATCTGCAATGGTCGGCAGCGCCATTTTAGGAAGGAAATCGGGCACCGGACAGTGTCCGGTGTGCACCGGACTGTCCGGTGCACCCGACGACAGAAGGCAAGATTGGCCTTCCAGATTTGCTCTCAACGGCTCCTAGCTGCCTTGGGGCTATAAAAGGGACCCCTAGGCGCATGGAGGAGATAACCAAGCAACCTAAGAGCATTCTTGATCATCCACACTCATTCCTTGCGCATCCATTTGTGATTCTAAGTGATTCGAGCTTCGTTCTAGTGAGAACTTTGAGATAGTCATTCGTGTTTAATTCTTGGCCGTGTGTGTGCACGTTTCGCAGTGGATTTGTGTGTGTTGCTTCCCTCCCTTACTCTGTGCTTCTTTGTGATCATATACTTGTAAGGGCAAGAGACTCCAATTTGTGGAGATTCCTTGCAAACGGGATAAAGAAAAGAAAGTAAAACACTGTGGTATTCAAGTGGGTCTTTGGACCGCTTGAGAGGGGTTGATTGCAACCCTCGTCCGTTGGGACGCCACAACGTGGAGTAGGCAAGCGTTGGTCTTGGCCGAACCACGGGATAAACCACTGTGCCATCTCTGTGATTGATCTTCTGTGGTTATTGTGTTTTGTTGAGACTCCTCTCTAGCCACTTGGTATTATCTGTGCTAACACTTAACCAAGTTTGGTGGCTTAAGTTTGAAGTTTTATAGGATCACCTATTCACCCCCCTCTAGGTGCTCTCAATTGGTATCAGAGCCGTTCTCTTCAAGAAGGGACTAATCGCCCGAAGAGATGGATCCTAAGGGAAAGGGGATGGTGGTCAACAACGAAAAGGAGTCTTTCGTCAACGAGCCAAAGGATGACAAGCCCACTGACTCCGGCTCGGGCTACAAGCGGAAGGAAGGGAAGAAGAAGAAGACAAAGCGCATCAAGGAGATCATATACTACGACGATAGTGATGAGTCTACTTCTTCCCAAAAGGACGACGACAACGACTACAAAAAGACGGTCAATTCGAACTTTTCATTTGATTATTCTCGTATTCAACATAGTCCGAATTCGCATTTGCTTTCCATTCCTCTTGGCAAACCTCCACACTTCGATGGGGAGGACTACGGATTTTGGAGTCACAAAATGCGTAGTCACTTATTCTCTCTCCATCCAAGCATTTGGGAGATTGTAGAGAATGGAATGAAGTTTGATAGCTCGGATAACTCTATGCTCATAAATGAACAAATCCATAGAAATGCACAAGCTACTACTGTTCTCTTAGCGTCCTTGTGCAGGGAAGAGTACAACAAGGTGAGCGGCGTGGACAATGCCAAGCAAATATGGGACACCCTAAAGATCTCTCACGAGGGGAATGACATCACCATGCTCACCAAAATGGAGTTGGTGGAGGGCGAGCTTGGACGATTCGCCATGATAAGGGGAGAGGAGCCAACCCAAACGTACAACCAGCTCAAGACCCTCATCAACTAAATAAGGAGCTACGGAAGCATGCGATGGACAGACCACGACGTCGTCCGCCTAATGCTAAGATCCTTTACCGTTCTTGATCCTCATCTTGTGAACAATATTCGTGAGAATCCCAGGTACACGATGATGACGCCCGAGGAGGTACTCGGAAAATGCGTAAGCGGGCGGATGATGATCAAGGAGGCGAGATACGTCGACGACGCGTTGAACGGTCCAATTCACGAGCCTCAACCCATTGCTCTCAAAGCAACAAGGAGCAAGGAGTCGCTACCCAGCAAGGTGGCGCAAGTTGAGGCGGCCGGGCTAAATGATGAAGAGATGGCTCTCATCATCAAGAGATTCAAGACGTTTTTAAATGGTCGCAAGGGACAACCAAGGAAGACCAAGACAAAGGGGAAGCGCTCATGCTTCAAATGTGGTAAGGTTGGTCATTTTATTGCTAACTGTCCCGAAAATGATAGTGACCAGGAGCAAGGGAAGAATGGGAAGAGGGAGAACAAGAAGGTTTACAAGAAGGCCAAAGGCGAAGCACACCTTGGAAAGGAGTGGGATTCGGATTGCTCTTCGTCTGACTCCGACGACGAAGGACTCGCCGCCACTG
Source organism: Zea luxurians (assembly GCA_029449295.1). Taxonomy (NCBI): domain Eukaryota; kingdom Viridiplantae; phylum Streptophyta; class Magnoliopsida; order Poales; family Poaceae; genus Zea; species Zea luxurians. Next base: position 173,299,313 of record JAOPSE010000002.1, read on the forward strand.
CCTTCAACAAATCGGCCCTCTTCCCAAACGAGCATCACACTTGCCTCATGGCAAGGGAGAAGAAGGTAATCACTCGTAATGCTAATACTTATGATTCTTCTAGTGATGATGAGTCTAGTGAGGATGAAATAGATTACTCCAGTTTATTCAAGGGATTGGATAGAACTAAGATAGCTAAGATTAATGAATTGATTGATGCCTTGAATGAAAAGGATAGAATCTTAGAGAAACAAGAAGATCTTTTATATGAAGAGCATAATAAATTTGTTAGTGCACAAAATTCTCTTGCTCTAGAAGTTAAAAGAAATGGAATGCTTTCTTGTGAACTTTCTACTTGTAACGAAACCATTTCTTCTTTAAAAGGTGAAATTAATGATTTAAATGCTAAGCTAGAAGTAGCAAGTAAATCTAACTCTTGTGTTGAACATGTTGAAATTTGCACTAAGTGTAAGGATGTTGATATTAATGCTTGTTGTGAACACTTGGTTTCAATTTCAAAACTAAATGATGAAGTGGCTAGTCTTAGTGCCCAACTTAAGACTAGCAAGAATGAATTTGATAAGCTGAAATTTGCAAGGGATGCCTACACGATTGGTAGACACCCCTCAATTAAGGATGGACTTGGCTACAAGAGGGAAGCCAAGGACTTGACAAGCCATAAGGCTCCTATCTCTGCCAAGGAGAAAGGGAAGGCTCCTATGGTTAGTAATACTAAAAAGAACCATGCTTTTATGTATCATGATAGGAGACAAACTAGAAATGCTTATAGGAGTTATAATGCTTATAATGATTTTGACTCTCATGCCATGTTTGCTTCTAGTTCTTCCTATATGCATGGTAGAAATATGTCTAGGAGAAATGCTATTCATCATGTGCCTAGAAAGAATATTATTCATGCTCCTAGGAAAGTAGTGAATGAACCTTCTACAATTTATTGTGCTTTAAATGCTTCCTTTGCTATTTGTAGAAAGGATAGGAAAATAGTTGCTAGGAAGTTAGGGGCAAAATGCAAGGGAGACAAAACTTGCATTTGGGTCCCTAAGGATATTTGCACTAACCTTATAGGACCCAACATGAGTTGGGTACCTAAGACCCAAGCCTAAATTTGCCTTGCAGGTTTATGCATCCGGGGGTTCAAGCTGGATTATCGACAGCGGATGCACAAACCATATGACGGGGGAGAAGAAGATGTTCACCTCCTACGTCAAAAATAAGGATTCCCAAGATTCAATTATATTCGGTGATGGGAATCAAGGCAAGGTAAAAGGGTTAGGTAAAATTGCAATTTCTAATGAGCACTCAATCTCCAATGTGTTTTTAGTTGAGTCTCTTGGTTACAATTTGCTATCTGTTAGTCAACTATGCAATATGGGATATAATTGTCTTTTTACAAATGTAGATGTGTCTGTCATTAGAAGAAGTGATGGTTCACTAGCCTTTAAGGGTGTACTAGACGGCAAGCTTTACTTAGTTGATTTTGCAAAAGAAGAGGCCGGTCTAGATGCATGCTTAATGGCTAAGACTTGCATGGGCTGGCTGTGGCATCGCCGCTTAGCACATGTGGGGATGAAGAACCTCCACAAGCTTCTAAAGGGAGAACACGTGATAGGTCTAACCAATGTTTATTTCGAAAAAGATAGACCTTGTGCAGCTTGTCAAGCAGGTAAACAAGTGGGAGGAGCACATCACAGCAAGAATGTGATGACCACGTCAAGACCTCTGGAGCTGCTGCATATGGACCTCTTCGGACCCGTCGCCTATCTAAGCATAGGAGGAAGTAAGTATGGTCTAGTTATTGTTGATGACTTTTCCCGCTTCACTTGGGTGTTCTTTTTGCAGGATAAGTCTGAAACCCAAGGGACCCTCAAGCGCTTCCTAAGGAGAGCTCAAAATGAGTTTGAGCTCAAGGTGAAAAAGATAAGGAGCGACAACGGGTCCGAATTCAAGAACCTTCAAGTGGAGGAGTTTCTTGAGGAGGAAGGGATCAAGCACGAGTTCTCCGCTCCCTACACACCTCAGCAAAATGGTGTGGTAGAGAGGAAGAACAGGACGCTCATAGATATGGCGAGGACGATGCTTGGAGAGTTCAAGACCCCTGAGTGCTTTTGGTCGGAAGCTGTGAACACGGCTTGCCACGCCATCAACAGGGTCTACCTTCATCGACTCCTCAAGAAGACTTCGTATGAGCTACTAACCGGTAACAAACCCAATGTATCGTACTTTCGTGTATTTGGGAGCAAATGCTACATTCTAGTGAAGAAGGGTAGAAATTCTAAGTTTGCTCCCAAAGCTATAGAAGGGTTTTTATTAGGTTATGATTCAAATACAAAGGCGTATAGGGTCTTCAACAAATCATCGGGTTTGGTTGAAGTCTCTAGCGACGTTGTATTTGATGAGACTAATGACTCTCCAAGAGAGCAAGTTGTTGATTGTGATGATGTAGATGAAGAAGATGTTCCGACGGCCGCTATACGAACCATGGCGATTGGAGAAGTGCGGCCACAGGAACAAGATGAACGAGATCAACCTTCTTCCTCAACAACGGTGCATCTCCCAACTCAAGACGATGAACAGGTTCATCAAAAGAGGCATATGATCAAGGGGGAGCACAAGATGATCACGTGATGGAGGAAGAAGCGCAACCGGCACCTCCAACCCAAGTTCGAGCGGTGATTCAAAGGGATCATCCCGTCGACCAAATTTTGGGTGACATTAGCAAGGGAGTAACTACTCGATCTCGATTAGTTAATTTTTGTGAGCATTACTCCTTTGTCTCTTCTATTGAACCTTTCAGGGTAGAGGAGGCCTTGCTAGATCCGGATTGGGTATTGGCCATGCAGGAGGAACTCAACAACTTCAAGCGCAATGAAGTTTGGACACTGGTGCCTCGTCCCAAGCAAAATGTTGTGGGAACCAAGTGGTTGTTCCGCAACAAACAGGACGAGCACGGGGTGGTGACGAGGAACAAGGCTCGACTTGTGGCAAAAGGTTATGCCCACGTCGCAGGTTTGGACTTTGAGGAGACTTTTGCTCCTGTGGCTAGGCTAGAATCAATTCGTATCTTGCTAGCATATGCCGCTCACCATTCTTTCAGGTTGTTCCAAATGGATGTGAAGAGCGCTTTCCTCAACGGGCCAATCAAGGAGGAAGTGTACGTGGAGCAACCCCCTGGCTTCGAGGATGAACGGTACCCCGACCACGTGTGTAAGCTCTCTAAGGCGCTCTATGGACTTAAGCAAGCCCCAAGAGCATGGTATGAATGCCTTAGAGACTTTTTAATTGCTAATGCTTTCAAGGTTGGGAAAGCCGATCCAACTCTTTTTACAAAGACATGTGATGGTGATTTGTTTGTGTGCCAAATTTATGTCGATGACATAATATTTGGTTCTACTAACCAAAAGTCTTGTGAAGAGTTTAGCAGGGTAATGATGCAGAAATTCGAGATGTCGATGATGGGCGAGTTGAACTACTTCCTTGGGTTCCAAGTGAAGCAACTCAAGGACGGCACCTTCATCTCCCAAACGAAGTACACACAAGATTTGCTAAAGAGGTTTGGGATGAAGGACGCCAAGCCCGCAAAGACACCAATGGGAACCGATGGACACACCGACCTCTACAAAGGAGGTAAGTCCGTTGATCAAAAAGCATACCGGTCCATGATAGGTTCCTTGCTTTATTTATGTGCTAGTAGACCGGATATTATGCTTAGCGTATGCATGTGTGCTAGATTTCAATCCGATCCGAAGGAGTGTCACTTAGTGGCTGTGAAGCGAATTCTTCGATATTTAGTCGCTACACCTTGCTTCGGGATCTGGTATCCAAAGGGGTCTAACTTTGACTTGATTGGGTACTCAGATTCCGACTATGCTGGATGTAAGGTCGATAGGAAGAGTACATCGGGGACGTGCCAATTCTTAGGAAGGTCCCTGGTGTCATGGAACTCTAAGAAACAAACCTCCGTTGCCCTATCCACCGCTGAGGCCGAGTACGTTGCCGCAGGACAGTGTTGTGCGCAACTACTTTGGATGAGGCAAACCCTCAGGGACTTTGGCTACAATCTGAGCAAAGTCCCACTCCTATGTGACAATGAGAGTGCTATCCGAATAGCGGAAAATCCTGTTGAGCACAGCCGCACAAAGCACATTGACATCCAGCATCACTTTTTGAGAGACCACCAGCAAAAGGGAGATATCGAAGTGTTTCATGTTAGCACCGAGAACCAGCTAGCCGATATCTTTACCAAGCCTCTAGATGAGAAGACCTTTTGCAGGCTGCGTAGTGGGCTAAATATCTTAGATTCGTGGAACTTGGATTGAATTGTAGCATATATGTGTTTATGCCCTTGATCATGTTTATTCTGCATTTTGTTGTTTATTGTGGTGCTCAAGTTGTACAAACACTCCCTGGACCTCACAAGTCCGTGGCAAAATGATGCACAGTTTTAGGGGGAGATGTGTTACAACTTGACCCTTTGAGACTAACCATATGCTTGAGTTTGCTTGTTTTAGTCTCAAAGGAGAATTGAAAGGGAAAAGGTGGACTTGGACCATGAAAGACTTCCACTGCACTCCGATGAGAGGGTAACTTATTCCAAGTTCATCTCATGAACTCTTATTGCCATTTGCTCTTAATTGAAGATTTTGGTGAGGCAATGGGGTTATAGAGCCAAGATTAATCCCGTTTTGGTGTTTGATGCCAAAGGGGGAGAAAATAAAGGCCAAAGCGATAAATGGATCAACTATAAATGGATCAGCTACCACTTGAGAGATTTTGAAAATAGTAGAATAGAGCTTTTAGTTTGTCAAAACTCTTTTGTCGTCTCCCTTATCAAAAGTTGGCTTCTTGTGGGGAGAAGTATTGATTATGGGAAAAAGGGGGAGTTTTTGAAATCTTTGATCAATCTCTTTTTGAATGACTCTCTTTATGTTTCAATATGTGTGTTTGACTTAAAGATAGAGATTTGAGTTTGATTTGCAAAAACAAACCAAGTGGTGGCATAGAGTGATCCATATATGTCAAAAATGAATCAAAATAATTTGAGTTCTTATTTAAAGTGTTTTTGTACTTGTTCTACTTGCTTTATGTTGTGTTGGCATAAATCACCAAAAAGGGGGAGATTGAAAGGGAAATGTGCCCTTGGGCCATTTCTAAGTATTTTGGTGATTGAGTGCCAACACAAGTGCTTAAATGTGAATTTATGCTCATGGATGGACAAAGTGCAAATCAAGAGTAAAGGTATGTTTCTAGGCCTTATTACATTGGTTTTGTGTACTAATATACTTGTCTAAGTGTTAGAAACAGAAAGAAGAAGAAAAGAAAAGAGGAGAAAAAGACTTGGCTGAGTGCAGCCAAGACTCAGCTCAGTCTGGCACACCGGACTGTCCGGTGGTGCACCGGACAGTGTCTGGTGCGCCAGGCTGGCTCGGCGTGAAGTAGCCGCTCTCGGGAATTCGCCGACGGCGTACGGCTAAAATTCACCGGACTGTCCGGTGAGCCAACGGTCGGCCGGGCCAACGGTCGGCTGCGGAATCTGCGCGCGACACGTGGCCGGGCCAACGGTCGGAAGGGGGCACCGGACTGTCCGGTGTGCACCGGACTTGTCCGGTGCGCCAACGGCTCCCTGATCTGCAACGGTCGGCAGCGCCATTTTAGGAAGGAAATCGGGCACCGGACAGTGTCCGGTGTGCACCGGACTGTCCGGTGCACCCGACGACAGAAGGCAAGATTGGCCTTCCAGATTTGCTCTCAACGGCTCCTAGCTGCCTTGGGGCTATAAAAGGGACCCCTAGGCGCATGGAGGAGATAACCAAGCAACCTAAGAGCATTCTTGATCATCCACACTCATTCCTTGCGCATCCATTTGTGATTCTAAGTGATTCGAGCTTCGTTCTAGTGAGAACTTTGAGATAGTCATTCGTGTTTAATTCTTGGCCGTGTGTGTGCGCGTTTCGCTGTGGATTTGTGTGTGTTGCTTCCCTCCCTTACTCTGTGCTTCTTTGTGATCATATACTTGTAAGGGCAAGAGACTCCAATTTGTGGAGATTCCTTGCAAACGGGATAAAGAAAAGAAAGCAAAACACTGTGGTATTCAAGTGGGTCTTTGGACCGCTTGAGAGGGGTTGATTGCAACCCTCGTCCGTTGGGACGCCACAACGTGGAGTAGGCAAGCGTTGGTCTTGGCCGAACCACGGGATAAACCACTGTGCCATCTCTGTGATTGATCTTCTGTGGTTATTGTGTTTTGTTGAGACTCCTCTCTAGCCACTTGGTATTATCTGTGCTAACACTTAACCAAGTTTGGTGGCTTAAGTTTGAAGTTTTACAGGATCACCTATTCACCCCCCCCTCTAGGTGCTCTCACCCAGCCCGAGGTACCCTCGGCCGAGCCCGAGGCACCCTCGGCCATCGAGGAAGAGGCCTTGCCCATCGAGGAGGAACGGAATGGGGTCACGCCAGATCTGGACTGGCAGACCCCGTACCTGGAATATCTCCTCCGAGGAGAGCTTCCCATCGACAAGACCAAAGCTCGGCGGCTGGCTCGGCACGCCAAGTCATTCGTCTTGCTGGGTGATGAAAAAGAGCTCTATCACCGTAGCCCCTCGGGCATCCTCCAACGATGCATATCTATCGCCCAAGGACAAGAACTATTGCAAGAAATACACTCGGGGGCTTGCGGCCACCATGCAGCGCCTCGAGCCCTCGTGGGGAATGCCTCCGACAAGGTTTCTACTCGCCAACCGCGGTGGCCGACGCCACTAGGATTATGCGCTCCTGCCGGGGGTGTCAATTCTACGCAAAGCAGACGCATCTGCCCGCTCGGGCTTTGCAGACGATACCCATCACCTGGCCATTTGCTGTGTGGGGTCTAGACCTCGTCGGTCCCTTGTAGAAAGCACCGGGGGCTTCTCGCACCTTTTGGTCGCCATCGACAAATTCTCCAAGTGGATTGAGGTTCGACCCTTGACCAGCATCAGGTCCGAGCAGGCGGTGACGTTTTTCACCAACATCATCCATCGATTCGGGGTCCCAAACTCAATCATCACCGACAATGGCACGCAGTTCACCAGAAAAAAGTTCCTGGACTTCTGCGACGACCACCACATCCGTGTGGACTCGGCCGCCGTAGCTCATCCCATGACGAATGGGCAGGTGGAGCGTGTCAACGGTATGATTTTGCAGGGGCTCAAACCAAGGATCTACAATGACCTCAACAAGTTCAACAAGCGGTGGATGAAAGAGCTACTCTCGGTAGTATGGAGTCTGAGGACGATGCCGAGCCACGCCACGGGTTTTATGCCATTCTTTCTAGTCTATGGGGCCGAGGCCGTCCTCCCCACGGACTTAGAATACGGGTCCCCGAGGACCAAGGCGTACGACGATCGAAGCAACCAGACCAGCCGAGAAGACTCGCTGGACCGGCTCAAGGAGGCTTGGGACGTTGCCTTACTACATTCGGCACGGTACCAGCAGTCGCTGCGGTGCTACCACGCCCGAAGCGTTCGGTCCCGAGGCTTCCAAGTGAGAGACTTGGTGCTTCGCCTGCGACAGGACGCCCGAGGGCGCCACAAGCTCACTCCTCCCTGGGAAGGGCCCTTCATCATCGCCAAGATCTTGAAGCCCGGAACATACAAGCTGGCCAACGACCAAGGCAAGGTCTACAACAACGCTTAGAACATCCAAACAGCTACGTCGCTTCTACCCTTAAGATGTTTTAAGTCGTTCATGTACCTCGTTTACATACACAAAGTCTAACTGTCAAGGAAGGGTCGGCCTTGCCTCAGCAAAGCCCGACCCTCCCTCAGGGGCTAGAAGGGGGGAACCCCCTCTGCGTCAAAATTTTCCTCGGAAAAATTTTCTACCAAAACAACCTTTGTGCTTTTGACTTCCGTATCGATAGCGGGACCTTGAGAACGATGAGAGTACACGTAAGCGGCAAGGCCGACCGAGCCGAGGAACTCCTATGCCTCTGGGATACGGATACCTCACTCATCACCTTCCGCGAGAAGTAACTCACGCTCGGATAAGCGATCCTGCTACCGAACAAGTCCTAACACTCGGGTAGAAAACGACTTTCGTGCCTTCTCGACTGTACCAATAATGGAATCCTTCGACCAAATGAGAGCGCACGTAAGCGGCAAGGCCGACCGAGCCGAGGGACTCCTACGCCTCCGGGATACGGATACCTCACTCATCACCTTCCGTGAAAAGTAACTCTCGTTCGGATAAACGATTCTGCTATTGACAGACAAGTCGTGATGCTCGAAACAAGAGGAGAGAAGACACAACTTTTTAAACACGACGATAAAGTGTTTAGGCCTCGGCGGCCGCGAAAAAGCATGCGCATGCTACAGACAAACTGTTCCTGCAGGTTTGGGCATCGGCAGGGGGAGCAGCAGCACCCTCGGCGTTGTTTCCACCCTCGGCGGAACCTGGCCCGGCCTCGGATGGCGACCCGGGCAAAAGGACCTCCACCTAAGGGAGGACGCCAGCACCGCACCAGCAGATATCTTGGCCAAGCTCCAGCGGCTGCTACCACATCTTCCTCGGCCTGGGAAGCTGCCATCTCCCGGGCCGACGAAGTCTCTTTCTGAGCCGACTCCGCGTCTGTCCGCGCTAACACCGCTGCCTCTGGCTCCGGCTCATCGCAGAGCGGCCGAGGGTTCCAAAAACTGAGCAAGAGAAGCCTAGAGCGGCAAGGCCGACAGAGCCGAGGGACTCCTACGCCTCCGAGATACGGACACCTCACTCGTCACCTTCCGCGAAAGGCAACTGATGCTCGGTTAAGTGGTTCGGCTAGCCAACAGGCAAGTCCCAGCGCTCGGAATGAGGAAGACACACAACTTCATTCTCGAATACCCAAATGTTCAGGTCTCGACAGCCACAAAGAACAAACACATATACCTGGGGGTAACTATGCTACACAGACTTAGACGTCGGCAGAACCCTCGGTGGTTCTCCCGACCTACGACAAGTGTCTAAGTACTTGAAGCGGTTACATTTTGCTCCGGCAAAAACCCGGTATATCTCCTTACAAACGGGACTCCGGTTCCGCTCCCGCGGGTATGAACTACCTCCACACCAGAGGGCCTGCGGGACAACAAATTCTAGGTGGCTCGCCGGCGACCACTACACCAGCAGCGACAACGACCCCCGCTTCGGGCGGCTAAACAACAGCAGTGATGACCTTAGGGCCAACGCTGCTGTGACGAGGCCCTCGCCCGCGTCTCTGCTCGAGGGGCGAGGACAAGCCATCAAAGCCAAAGAGTCGAGGGTCCGGCCGCAGTTGGCGCCGATGGTCTCGTCGACGAAGAAACCTTCTCCGGCTGCCACCACCTCAGCACCGACGACAGCGGCCACCTGCGCGCCAGCGCCACGCCGACGAATGGTGGATGCCCCAAAGCGCACCGGTAGGTCCTCACTCCCGTCCTCGCTGAGGCCGCCCCAGAACACGAGCACCGCCCTCGCGGTGTATGACGTGCTGGGCAACCCTCCGGCGCGGCTGATGGTACGAGGAAGACCTGGACGTGGTCGGCCCGTGCATGGCACGACCGCCGCCCGGAAGAAGGACGGAAAGCTGCACCCTATCCAGGGAGCAGCAGTTCGCCTTCCCTCGCATGGCTGGAGGACGCCTCCGCAGGGCTGGAGAATGCCTTTCTCCCCCAAACGCTGGTGGAAGAAAAGGGTTATCAGCCCACACGGAGGCAACCCCCCACTCGATGCGCTCCTCCGCCTCAGCCCGGATGACGAAGATCCTTGAAGCTGAGGGCGGGGCGGAGGTCGCAGCCCGGCTTGCTTCCCCCCACCAAACTGCCCATTGGTGGGGGAATGCAGCCGAGCTGCACGATGAAAATCCTTGAAGCCGAGCGATGGCTGAAAGGTGCCGATCTCCACGAGGCCGCGCTCCTCCAACGACAGCAAGAGCAAGACGACGCTGGAGCACCCCATCCGGGGGCTCAAAAGGTGGAAGGGCGCAACGCATGAGGGGAGAACGAAGGCATGGCCACTGCCTAGGGGGTCGATCCCCCTTTTATAGGCAGACCTCCTCACTTGCACCCCCTAGCGTCATGGGCGAAATCTCCACTGACATCCTCCAGGGTTCTCCCTGTACGACACGGGGGCTGAGACCCACATGTTATACGAGCTGATCCGAAGCACGAAGAAGGCGAACCGCCGCACGCGAGGCATGTAACCGTCCTGCGGTTACAAGCGCTCTCCCATCTTCGCAGAAACCGGTGGTCGAAAGGGTGGACTGCCACATGACAGGCATCCAACTGCACCGCAACTGTGCGCCCCTTCGGCTCCGTCCACATCCGGCGGACCAGCGCAAAGAAAGCAGGCCCGCATGGCATGTAACCGGCGCGCCTGTTACGACGTGCGAGAAGTTACACCACCACTCGCACCAATGCTGTGCCTCCTCGACTGCGGAACCAGTACCACGACTCGAGGTAGCCCTGCGCAGGACCCAACAGTGCCAGTTAAAGGTGACGGCCACGGGCCAGTCAGCCGCGGGGTAGTTACGACGGTTGGCATGGTCAAAAGCGGGCCGGCAGTAACTACAGCGGCAGACGAGCGAAGGCAGCGGTCAAGTCGCTTGCAGGCTCGCGTCCCCTCTTGAAGCGACGGGAGAGCCCTCTCCCACGGCGTGAAGACGATGCGCCCGTGCCCCGTTCCTCGAATGACTCGCGCGCGCAGCGGGCGCCACGCGAATCGCCCGTCCCATCGCAATAACTCCCCAACGGAGCAGGCGACACCTCTGGCAGGCGAGGCGTGAAAGTTCCCTTTGGCTCGGGAACATGATCTGGATGTCGCCTAGAGGGGGGGTGAATAGGCGAATAAAAATTATCACTGTAAAACTTAAATTCTTACTCTACTCGAAGACAGGATCACAGTGGAGTGAAGAACCCTTCGAGTAGGTTGCAGCGAATTTGAAATTCCTGTCTTAAGAATATCCTGCACTTCAAAGAAAGCTAGTACCACAAGTAAGCAGTGAAGTGCAGAAGCAAGAACTGAATAAGACAGAGAATCAGCACATAACACAGAGCAGAGCACGTGGACACAGGAATTTATCTCGAGGTTCGGCCAAGCCTGAAATGCTTGCCTAGTCCTCGTTGGAGTTAGCCACACCTGGGCTTGGAGTCTATTTCAACTCCTTCCTCCGTTTGCTCAGATCTGTCAGTCAGACAGATAGAGCCTTCCACTATGTTGAGGTAGTTACAACAGAGCCGCGACTGCTTACAATCTTCTTGACAGCACTCCGGCAGAGTAACAATATGCTCAAGACTATGCTCTAGCTCTTAGCAGCACTTCTCCACTCTCTAGAGGCTTATAGCTTTGCCTCTACACAAACTAGAGAGATATACACGAGAGGGAGAGAGAGAATTGGTCCGAGTGATGTCTACACTTGTTGGCTGCACTTGTATATTTGATTGAGGCGCCTAGAGGTCCCTTTTATAGGCACAAGGGGCCTAGGAGCCGTTGGAAGCAATCCAGGAAGGCAAATCTTGCCTTCTGTCAGTTGGCGCACCGGACAGTCCGGTGCACCACCGGACAGTCCGGTGCACCACCGGACACTGTCCGGTGCCCGATTTCCTTCCAAAAATGGCGTAGTCGACCGTTGCAGTCTTGGAGCCGTTGGCGCACCGGACACTGTCCGGTGCACACCGGACAGTCCGGTGCCCCCATCTGACTGTTGGCTCGGCCACGCGTCACGCGCGGATTGCGCGGCCGATCGTTGGCCCAGCCGACCGTTGGCTCACCGGACAGTCCGGTGCACCACCGGACAGTCCGGTGAATTATAGTCGTACGTCGCCAAACTTCTCCCGAGAGTGGCCTGTTCACCATAGTTCAGTCTGGCGCACCGGACACTATCCGGTGCACCACCGGACAGTCCGGTGTGCCAGACTGAGCTGAGTCTTGGCTGTACACAGCCAAGCCTTTTTCATCTTTTCTTTTCTTCTTTTCTTTGTTTCTAACATTTAGACAAATACGTTAGTACACAAAAACCAATGTACTAAGTCTAGAAACATACCTTCTCTTGGATTTTCACCTCTCTAGTATTTGACATGCTTAAGACTGATGTTGGACTCATAAATCATCAAGTCAGCTTAATGTGATCTATACTAACATTTCTGAGCTCCAACATCCTGCAAAGGTCACATAGAATATCTCCAAACATAGGAACAACCCAAACTAAAGGTCAGAGTGCACTTAGCTCTTTTAGGCTGCTTCCAGTTCTGATTTTGACATTTGTTCTCCTTCTTAGAGCTTGATCTTGAGCCTTATGACTTACACCACATAACTATAGATGTTTCCTCATTGGTTGTAAGTCACGTCCTTATGTAGTGATCCTTGATGTGCCATAGCTCTTCTCAACTTAATCACCCTTGACTTTGCAAGTCTTCTTCTTCACCCTTGGCATTGGGTTCCTTAGTCTCTTTGACCTTCTCCCATGCACTTGGTACCTCGAAGCTCTTCTTGCCTCCATCCTTGGCTTGATCAGTTGTCTCCGAGCTACGCACCCGAGTCTCACTTTATGCAATGTCCATCTTACTTGTGATGCCCATTATCTATCCATCATCTAGTCCTTGGACCATCACACTTGTTCACTTATGTTGAACCCTGTTAGCTTTACATTAAGCACCTGTTCAACACTTAGTACACTTGTTAGTCCTTTACTTGAGTTGTCATCCAAACACCAAAACCCACAAGAGAGCTTTCAATCTCCCCCTTTTTGGTGATTGATGGCAACACAATTAAAGCTTACATAAGAGTGAAATTTAAAGCACAAATTTTGAATTCTAAGTTTATAGAATGCTCCCCCTAAATATGTGCTTACATCAAAATCATAATTTTGGCCTTATATGCCAAATTTGCACATACTTAGGCTATTCGAAGCATTCCTACACCTTGGCACTTTTGGGATGCATTGTGCCAAGGATCAAACCATGATGCTATAACACACAAATGCACAGAATCAGAGTTAAACACCAATCAATTGAGAGGATATATCACAGGAATATCAACCTACCACTATTCACCATTAAGATACCAATTTAAACTAAGATACCAATTTAAAACAATCTTAAAGCACCATACCAATTTAAAACTATCTTAAAGCACCATTAAACTATTAACCATATGCACTATCTTAAAGCACCATTAAACCATTAACCATATGCACCATTATCCACATGACTATCTATTTCAGAATGAACACAATAGATGCCAATTAATTCATAGCAGCGGACGCACTGGTCCATATGATGCAACACATATAATACTGCAAGAGGCATATGATAAGAATTATCAATAACACAGTAACACACTAGCAAAGCTCAAACTAACACATCACCCCTTAGGATAAGCTTTCCTCTCAGGTTGAGATAAGCTTTAATGCACAACTTCTCCCCCTTTGACATCAAACACATAAAACCATACTCAAGCAAGAACATAGGATGATGTCAAGGGATAGCAGGGTGATAAGGAAGAAAAACACACTATCAAAACTCCCCCTTATTCATTAAACATATGCACCAGAGATATTAAGATACATTTACGCAAAATATCAATACTTCCTTTTGTACCTTTACCATGTTGTGATGTACTTCCCATATTGAAAGTATTAATCTCTCGGGAGCTTCTCCATACTTGTGCCTGATCCTTTATCCTAACCTTTTCTTGTTGCTAAGACACCAAGCTTAGAGCAAGTTATAGCATTGGCACAAGATGAAGCTTCTATTCTAGTGATTATCAAAAGATGTCAATTGAAGCAAACTATCACTGCTACCAATTGAAAGGTCATTTATTATCATAGCTCCATGATATTTAAGGATAAGCATCTAGTATCATCAAATATTATAGAGCATGAGCAATCTAAAAATATGCAATTACTCACGACTTAAGATACCAATTTCTTGACTTACAGAGGTACCCAAGTCCTGATTGCTCCACTTCTTGATCATCTTCTCTTTTCCACCTTGAGACTATATAAGATCGCTCAAGAAATAATTAGTCTCAAAAGACACAAGTTATGTGTGCTCCCCCTAAACTTGTGCATCAAGTATTTGAATAACTTGCGCTTTGCACATTCTAGCTTTCTCAGAACTAGAGGGGATCACAACATATCTTGGTCAAGGCATACTCTCAATTTCATCACAAAGAGATACCAATTGAATACCAAATGAAAGGTTGACTTAATACAACAATACATGCCTCAAGAAGTATAACATTTTACAAGCAACCTAGGCATGCTTCATACATGATAATCATTTCACCATATATGCCAATTGAAAACGACAAGATCATGCGAATAAAGCACAATGTCTGATCACATCAAGATTAAGAAAAATTTTCTTAGGTACACCAAGAGAAACAACATTTTAAGGCATAAGTCACCTAAGCCAAGATACTACTAATGAAATGCAAGAACATAGCTATGATCACAATCAATGGAACTTCAAGATATTTAATGAAATTGCATAGTTCCATTTTCCATACCTTTGCCTTTTACCTGTATGGCCATGAGAGCACCAGTTATTACCACAAGTTCCCTATTGTTTATGCACTTCATAGCTCGAGAGGATGCATTAGAGGTATAACACATAGTGCCAAAATAGGGTAATTATGTGAACATGGACTAAACAAGATGTCATGCTTGCACACATAGGTTACTCATTACACACGTATAGCATGATCTACAAAAGGATACAGGTTTATCCATGAACACATAAAGGATTAATCATGGTAAATATCTCAAATGATAAGCTACCCAATGAATGATTCAAAAGATATAACTTATAGAGCACTTAGTCATGATTAAGCAAACATGAATGTGATCTTTGAAATCATGAATCAATTATTAACAAGAATCCAACGCAAGCAATCTTCAAAGCTTAACTACTCCAAGGATAGATAGCACGACATTCAACTTTTAAGAGTAATACTGATAATGTACTTAAGAAGCACAGGTACCATCCTTTGGAGAGCCAGATGCACAATCAAGGTCCTTTGCTTGATTCACCAATAATGATTAAGGACCTCTACAACTTATTTTACTTGAGATGAACATGGGATTAGTGTCTCACAATAATTTAACCTTGGGTCAATGAATAAACACCAAAACAATTAACAGCTTAAGCATAGAGTTTGAGTTAACCGTCTTAAGCTCTCCCATGGTCTCCAGTCCATCTCAAGGCACCTGCATGGTCTAGTTAGCACAGTTTGGTACCCATCTCGGAATGGGTCCATGACGTTCAACTAAAAGTGCCTTTGGTACCCAAATAGTCTTTGTGCTAGTTCTAGGTGATCTTGTTATAGATCTAGCACAAGTGTATGATTTGGGTCTCCTGAGCGAATGAGATTGAGACAAATTCACTTGCTTAGGAACCTTACCTTTATTACATACCTTGGATAGATGACCCTGCTCACCACACTTGTAGCAGAAACGTCGCTCAACCTGACATGACGCTTGCTGTTTGTCATTTTCCTTGGTGAGAGTCATCTTGGAGAATGCATATCTTTGATTCTTCATGACCGGACATGAAGTGATCATGTGGTCCTTGTTGTTGCATCCAAAACATCTCCTTATCCCTTCGTCCTTGTCGTTGTATGGACACGACGCAATGAGGTGTCCTGCCTTTTTCCACTTAAAGCACCCCCTTTTCCCTTTTCTCTTCTTGTTCTTGGATGACCTAGAGAAATGGTCAGTGCAAACAACATGATTAATTGAATCTTTACCTTTTTCCAAGCTCATGTTGATTTCTTCATCTTTAGGAACATCCTTCTTATGGAGCTTAACACTTGCTTCGGTTTTTCCCTTCTCAAGCTTCTTCACCACGCGCCCGTGGATATCTTGAGAAGGTTGAGCAATGCGTCTTCTCCTTAATTGTCTTTGCTTCTTGTTCCCACACAATTTCTTTTGTGACCCTACAACTTTTTGCTCATTTAAACACTCGCTTCCTTTTGAGCGACAGGGGTTAGCACATGGTGATAGATTATCCAAATGTGTACTTGTGCACGAATGAGGTTCACATGAATTTAAGTTCGTAATTACGACCTTATGAGCAACATCAAGCATGATATGGTCATCAACTAATTTATTATGAGAATATGACAACATATCATACTTTTCACCTAGAGCAAGTTTTTCTAAGTTTATTATTTCTACTTGACTCCTAAGCATAGAATTTTCAGTTTTAAGTTGAGAAGCATTAGATAATACATCATGATTATTTCTTTGCTCAATTAAAACAGATTCATACCGTTGGACCAAATTCTCATGAGAGTACTTTAGCTCCTCATGTTTTTTGGTCATCTTCTCCAGGCTGTCGTTGGTTTTGATGAGAGTCTCCTCTATCCTGAGAAGCGTCTCGCCTTGTTCCTTGTTCCTTCTCAACAGCTTAACCAAGAGCGCTTTGTCTTCTTTGTTGAGATGGATGTAGAAACGGCGAATCTCCTCTTCCACATCGTCGGTCTCATTTTTCCCTGTCATTATTATCAGTGGAAGCAAAACAGGAGAATGTACCTTGTGATGATGTAGACTCCTCATCCTCATATTCTTCCTCATCATCGCTTTTGTCTCCACTATCATTGTTAGCAATAAGACATTTATTACTAGTGGAAGACAAACCTGTTGATGAGGTGGATTCATCGTTTGGTTGCCATCGTTCTTGTTCTTCTCCCTTGGACAAGTTAGTATCACCAGCAATAAAGGGAGCAGAGGAAGTGCATATGGACTTAAAAAATTTCAACTTAAGTTTAGTCCATAGATCATGAGCATCAACAAATAAGTCACTATCACTACTCATGATGGCAAAATAGGCACCTCTAGAAAGAGAATCAACTAAGATGTTGCAAGCATGGTGATTTAGAGATAGACATCTTAGTTCATCATTAGAAGGATTTTTACTAACATTAGAGGGAAAAATACTTCTACTAAAGACCTGTCTCAAATCAGGATCAACACTCATGAAAGCATTATAAATAGAGACAGACCAAGACTTGTAATTAGAGCCATCGCCTAAAAGAAGTTCTACAGTTACCTCTTGTGACGACATCGTCATCTCCGGACGGCTAAGCCCACACTGGAGAGGCCTAGCTCTGATACCAATTGAAAGTTCCCTTTGGCCTGGGAACAGGATCTGGATGTCGCCTAGAGGGGGGGGGGTGAATAGGCGAATAAAAATTATCACTGTAAAACTTAAATTCTTGCTCTACTCGAAGACATGATCGCAGTGGAGTGAAGAACCCTTCGAGTAGGTTGCAGCGAATTTGAAATTCCTGTCTTAAGAATATCCTGCACTTCAAAGAAAGCTAGTACCACAAGTAAGCAATGAAGTGCAGAAGTAAGAACTGAATAAGACAGAGAATCAGCACATAACACAGAGCAGAGCACGTGGACACAGGAATTTATCCTGAGGTTCGGCCAAGCCTGAAATGCTTGCCTAGTCCTCGTTGGAGTTAGCCACACCTGGGCTTGGAGTCTATTTCAACTCCTTCCTCCGTTTACTCAGATCTGTTAGTCAGACAGATAGAGCCTTCCACTATGTTGAGGTAGTTACAACAGAGCCGCGGCTGCTTACAATCTTCTTGACAACACTTCGGCAGAGTAACAATATGCTCAAGACTATGCTCTAGCCCTTAGCAGCACTTCTCCACTCTCTAGAGGCTTATAGCTTTGCCTCTACACAAACTAGAGAGATATACACGAGAGGGAGAGAGAGAATTGGTCCGAGTGATGTCTACACTTGTTGGCTGCACTTGTATATTTGATTGAGGCGCCTAGAGGTCCCTTTTATAGGCACAAGGGGCCTAGGAGCCGTTGGAAGCAATCCAGGAAGGCAAATCTTGCCTTCTGTCAGTTGGCGCACCGGACAGTCCGGTGCACCACCGGACACTGTCTGGTGCCCGATTTCCTTCCAAAAATGGCGTAGTCGACCGTTGCAGTCTTGGAGCCGTTGGCGCACTGGACACTGTCCAGTGCACACCGGACAGTCTGGTGCCCCCATCTGACCGTTAGCTCGGCCACGCGTCACGCGCGGATTACGCGGCCGATCGTTGGCCCAGCCGACCGTTGGCTCACCGGACAGTCCGGTGCACCACCGGAAAGTCCGGTGAATTATAGCCGTACGTCCCCAAACTTCTCCCGAGAGTGGCCTGTTCACCAGAGTTCAGTCTGCCGCACCAGACACTGTCCGGTGCACTACTGGACAGTCCGGTGTGCCAGACTGAGCTGAGTCTTGGCTGTACACAGCTAAGCCTTTTTCATCTTTTCTTTTCTTCTTTTCTCTGTTTCTAACATTTAGACAAATACGTTAGTACACAAAAACCAATGTACTAAGTCTAGAAACATACCTTGTCTTGGATTTTCACCTCTCTAGTATTTGACATGCTTAAGACTGATGTTGGACTCATAAATCATCAAGTCAGCTTAACTTGATCTATACTAACATTTCTGAGCTCCAACATCCTACAAAGGTCACATAGAATATCTCCAAACATAGGAACAACCCAAACTAAAGGTCAGAGTGCTCTTAGCTCTTTTAGGCTACTTCCAGTTCTGATTTTGACATTTGTTCTCCTTCTTAGAGCTTGATCTTGAGCCTTATGACTTACACCACATAACTATAGATGTTTCCTCATTGGTTGTAAGTCACGTCCTTATGTAGTGATCCTTGATGTGCCATAGCTCTTCTCAACTTAATCACCCTTGACTTTGCAAGTCTTCTTCTTCACCCTTGGCATTGGGTTCCTCAGTCTCTTTGACCTTCTCCCGTGCACTTGGTACCTCAAAGCTCTTCTTGCCTCCATCCTTGGCTTGATCAGTTGTCTCTGAGCTACGCTCCCGAGTCTCACTTTATGCAATGTCCATCTTACTTGTGATGCCCATTATCTATCCATCATCTAGTCCTTGGACCATCACACTTGTTCACTTATGTTGAACCCTGTTAGCTTTACATTAAGCACTTGTTCAACACTTAGTACACTTGTTAGTCCTTTAATTGAGTTGTCATCCAAACACCAAAACCCACAAGAGAGCTTTCAAGGCGGCGCCGCTTCGCCTTCGCCATAATGACCGCGTCAAAAAAGGTGCGCCACCTAATTTAAATTCATATCCTTCCCTTCCTCTCTCTCTCTTGCTACAGGGATCGGGAAAGGGGATGATGTGGAAAGGATCCTTCCCGGCGAAGGAAGCGGGCCCCGAGCCCTCCTACTGATCAGGGGTTCGAAGGCTGGCCCCTCGGAAGGGTTTCGACAGCCGCCCGAGAGCACTCGGACTTCAAGCCCATTACTGATCAGGGGTTCGAAGGCTGGCCCCTCGGAAGGGTTCGATAGCCACCCCAGAGCGCTCGTGCTCCGTGCCCACTACTGATTAGGGGTTCGTAGGCTGGCCCCTCAGAAGGGTTCGACAGTCGCCCAGAGCACGCAGAGTGAGGGATGACTCTGGGTACGTTCGAAACATAGCCGAGGCTCGGGCTACGCTCCCGAGGTACCCTAGGACATTTCCGAGACCGGCAGGAACGATTTGTAACGGAATCCCACCGGAGGGAGGCATCGAGCCCTCAGACCCTGTCGAAGGGGTCTGGGTCCGGCAAATCACCCACAGGTACTTTTGGAGCGCGCCTCTAGGCCGCCAGCCGACCCCTAACGAACGGGGCACGGGCGTCCACTCGAATCACCCATTAGCAGCTCACTGGAAACACCATGTTTGGTGCCCTCCGAGGGCAACATGGCGCTTTCCCCCCTCCTCCTTGCGGAAAGGCGACGCAGGGGCGTATAATAAAAGTCAGGAAAGTCCTTGATCGTCCTCTCGCTCCGTGCAGAGGCTCGGGGGCTGCTCTCGCACCCGGCTACGGCCAAAACTGTTGACAGCGTCAACAAACCAGCTTGATAACTTGGAACTCGACCACGCACCCGGGCTACGGCCAGGCTGAAAGGGAAATAGGCTTTAAACCTTTTCCTAAAATGATTTTGGTGGTTGAAATGCCCAACACAAATAATTGGACTAACTAGTTTGCTCTAGAATAAATGTTCTACAGGTGCCAAAGGTTCACATCAAACCAATATAAAGTCAAAAGAAAGGGCTAAAAGGAAAGGAGCAAAGGAAACCAAAGTGCTCCCTGGTCTGGCGCACCGGACTGTCCGGTGCACCACCGGACAGTGTCTGGTGCACCAGGGAAGAACGACTTCAAACTCTTCACCTTCGGGTTTCCCAGGCGCACCTCCGCTATAATTCACCGGACTGTCCGGTGTGCCACCGGACTGTCCGGTGCGCCAGTGGAGCAACGGTCATCTACACGCAACGGTCGACTTTGCAAAGCAAACAGTACAAATCAGATGTCAGAGCAGCGGTCAGAGGGGCACCGGACTGTCCGGTGTCGCACCGGACTGTCCGGTGCTGTGGGGGATAGATATCCCCCGGGTCCACCAAAAGAGTAAAGGACCTCACGAAAGGCCCAAGGGCCCAATAAATCATAAGGTTATTCTTTCGTGGACCTGGGGAAAGACGACCAGCAACGCAGAGCGACATGGGGCTGGATTGGTGCAAACCCGGACGGCCCATAGCGCCGAGCCATTGGCCGCAACAGAGATCCGACTTTCCCGCGTCGGGGCCTCCATGCAACGAAGCCACGTGAGGATAAGTCGGCGAGAGTTACGTAGAGGATAATCTCGAGAGGTTCACTATCTTTTAGCCACTCGTTGTTATCTCATCATGTGTACTGCCCCACGGTCGAGTATATAAGGCCTAGGGGGCACCCCTTCAGAACGATCGACCCATTACTTAGCCACCCACATCAACTCTCTGTATTCTCGATCCAGAGAGCTCTCTTGTAATCACATCCACCAAGTATACTCGTCAGGACGTAGGGTGTTACGCATCTCTAAGCGGCCCGAACCTGTAAACCTTGTCCACTGTCCCTCGTGCAATCGGCACGAACCATTTTGCTACAGTTGTCGACACCGTCCTACTCCTAAAACACCTTGAGGGGCAACCCCGGGTGTGCGGTCGGACCCTAAACACCGACAGCTGGCGCGCCAGGTAGGGGGTGTGTCGACAATTCAAGCTAGCTCAATGGCCATCTCCTTCTACAGCAAGGTCACCCTGCGCCCCGGATCTACGTTCTGCTTCGGAACAATCTCGTTCGTAGCAGACGAAGAAGGAATTCTGCACCGTATTGCGGATCCGCCAAAAAAGGAGTCTTCCTCAACAAACTCCGAAAATATCGGAGAAGCGCGACCCCCAGCTCCCCGGAAGAAGATCACCACGACGACAGCGCCGTTCTACCCCGACGTCCTCTTCATTGGAAGAGCGGAATCGCCCACCATCTCCGACGACGAGCCGACTGTACCCGGGGAAGAACCGCCTCAGCGAGAGTCCCGTCGACGAAGGAACCGGCGCAGGAATGTTCGACGGCATCACGCAGCCGGAGAACGGAATCCGGAGCAACCTGTCTCGCGAGACGAGGTCTCGGAGGTAGGAGAAACCCCGGAGGAACGCGTCTTCAGAGAGCGAAGGAACTCCCGACGACGTGATCGCCGACGAGCTCAGGAGCAGGCTGAGCAGGATACAAGGCAACGTCGCGAGAATCCACTCTTCGGGCGTAATCTGAACCCCGACTTCGCCCGAGCCATGAACACGCCGAGCGAGGTCGGAGGGGTGCTGGCTCGGATAGCGGAAGGACTTCCTCGTACTCCCGACGCCGACGGCTACCGACGACTGTTCACCCAGGCGGCCAACCATCTTCTACCGCTTGCTCACCCGCCGAACGATCTACGACACGCCATCAACAGTCGCCGAGACGCGCGGAGCTCCATCAACGCTTCGCGGGAACGGCGGCATGAGAACGAAATTCGTCGTCGAGAGGAGTACGACAGAGATCATGGCGCCCCGGCTCAGAGCCAGGCTACCAGGACTGAGTCGGCGACGGCTTCGACTGGCGGAACCTCCCGGGGACGGTCGAGGAATCACAACCACAACTCCCCTCCCCGGGACAGGCATCGACCCCGACGACAGGAGGACACGTGCGGAGTGTCCGCCCTCACTCCGCGCCTTAGGGCCATCCAGTGGCCTCCCAATTTCAAGGTATCCAATGTTGACAAGTATGAACCTAAGCAGGATCCATGGGGTTGGCTAGCCGTCTACACCACCGCTGCTCGAGCTGCCGGAGCATCCGAGGACGTGATGACCGCGTACTTACCCATTGTCCTTGGACAAGACGCGCTGCAATGGCTACGACATCTACCCCGACACTGCATCGACGTCTGGGGCGATTTCAGTCGGCGCTTCACCGCCAACTTCCAGTCCCTCTCCGACAAGCCGGCGCAACCATGGGACCTCAAATCTATCAAGCGCCGGGGGGACGAGACTCTCCGATCATACCTCAAGAGGTTTCAAACCATGAGGAATCGCATCCCCGATGTCACGGAGGCGGCCGTGATCGAGGACTTCTACCGAGGATCCAATGACTCGGCTTTTGTCCGAGCCATACTACAAAGGGCGCCGACCACCTCGGAGGAGCTGTTCCGGGAAGCCG
The DNA here is from genome assembly GCA_029449295.1 of Zea luxurians. Classification (NCBI taxonomy): domain Eukaryota; kingdom Viridiplantae; phylum Streptophyta; class Magnoliopsida; order Poales; family Poaceae; genus Zea; species Zea luxurians. The sequence goes on from JAOPSE010000002.1 coordinate 173,321,845, forward strand.
ACCTCTACATCACCGCCGACGAGCGAGCCCAGGACCTCATCGGAGGAGCAAAGCCCGCATCGGCAGCACCACGGCGCGACACGAACCAGCAACCTGACAAGCGGTGGGAGAAACGGCCACGCGAAGAAGTACACGCCGCCGGACCACCTGCCGCCCGCGCTCGAGGAGGACCTCGTGGAGGCGAACGCACACTGGACGACATCCTCGACGCCCAGTGCCCGTACCACAAGGACATGCGCCACACTCTTCGCAACTGCCGGGACTTCAAGCACTCCGTCGGACACGGCCGACCCTTCCAACCTCTACCTCCTCCTCCGCCGAGGGGAGGACCAAATGAACCACGACAACCCCATAGGCAGGAGGAGGGAGGAGGAGGAGGAGCTTTCCCGCGCGTTGACAGGGAGGTCAACGTCATCTTCGGCGGACACGGGTCACAGGAGAGTAGAAGACAGCAAAAGCTCAACGATCGCCAGATACTGGTGGCGACCATCGGTCCTCCCGCCCCATACCGATGGTCGGAGCACCCGATCACCTTCACTCGGGCGGATCAATGGCTCAACTTCGACCATCCGGGCAAGTACCCGCTTCTCGTCGATCCGGTGATCCGAGAGAGCCGGGTGAAAAAGGTGTTAGTGGACGGGGGGAGCAGCATCAACATCACCTTCCCCCGGACACTCCAAAGCTTGGGAGTTCATCTCAAAGAGCTCCACGAGTCGGACACTCCTTTCTTCGGCATCGTGCCGACGGAAGGGGAATACCCGCTGGGCCACATCTACATGCCGGTCACCTTTGGAACTCCGGAAAACTACAGAACCGAGTTCCTGAGGTTTGAAGTGGCGAACTTCGACTGCGGGTACAACGCCATCATTGGGAGGCCAGGATTGGCCAAATTCATGGCCATTCCGCATTACACATACATGATACTGAAAATACCGGGGCCACAAGGGATCATAACTGTGCGCGCCGACCTCCAAGGCGCCGCAGAATGTTTCCGAGTGGCTATTCAAGCAGCCCTCACCGCCAAGCCGTCGACAGCTCCCTCAGCAATAGCGAACTCTAAGCCTAAGGAGGACCTCGCAATACCGGCGAATGAAGCTCAGACCGCGACCTCTATGCGGCCGACTGAAGAGACCAAGAGAATCAACCTGGGGTTCGCTGATGAGCGCAAGACGGCCATCATCAGCTCCAGTTTGAGTGACAAATAGGAAAGCGCGCTCGTCCAGTTTCTGCAAGATAACCGAGACGTATTCGCATGGCAACCTGCGGATATGCCGGGAGTCCCGAGAGAACTGGCCGAGCACAAACTAAAGGTTTTCCCCCAGGCGAGGCCGATTCGGCAGAAATTACGTCGCTTCACGCCTGATAAGAGAGAAGCCATTCGCGCCGAGTTAGCTCGCTTGGTCGCGGCTGGATTCATTAGAGAAGTATTACATCCTGAGTGGTTAGCCAATCCTGTTCTTGTACTCAAAAAGAATAAAGTGGACTGGCGCATGTGTGTTGATTATACTGATCTCAACAAACACTGTCCGAAGGATCCCTTCGGGCTCCCAAGGATAGATCAGGTGGTGGATTCCACCGCTGGATGTTCTATGTTGTCTTTCCTGGATTGCTATTCCGGGTATCATCAGATCAGTCTGGCAAAGGAAGATGAAGAAAAAACGGCGTTCATTACTCCATTTGGCGCTTTCTGTTATACCTCCATGCCGTTTGGCCTCAAGAACGCTGGAGCGACTTACCAGAGAGCTATTCAAACATGCTTAGCCGATCACTGGGGCAAGCGTGTGGAAGCTTATGTGGATGACGTGGTGATCAAAACACAGGACTCAAAGGGCTTCATCGAAGATTTGCAACTGGTTTTCAACAGCCTGAGGCGGTATAGATGGAAGCTTAATCCCGAGAAGTGTGTTTTTGGGGTACCAGCCGGAAAGTTGCTCGGATTTATCGTCAGCCACCGAGGAATTGAAGCTAATCCAGATAAGATTGAAGCTATCATGAAGATGGAAGCACCTCGATCGCAGAAGAAGGTTCAGCGACTTACTGGATGCATGGCAGCTTTAAGCAGATTTATATCCAGGCTGGGAGAAAAAGGTTTGCCGTTTTATAAGTTACTCAAGAAGGTGGATAAATTTCAGTGGACTTCAGAAGCACAAGAAGCTCTAGATGCTCTGAAAAAATTCTTGACAACACCGCCAGTACTGAAACCACCTCGGCGAGCTACATCAACTCAACCAGCTGAAGATTTGCTACTGTACATCTCTTGCACGACTCACGTGGTAAGCACCGCGTTAGTAGTCGAACGAGCAGAAGAAGGGCACGCCTATCCAGTGCAACATCCTGTGTATTTCATCAGTGAAGTCCTCGGCCCCTCAAAGAAAAAGTATTCTCAAGTTCAGAAGCTATTGTATGCAGTACTTCTAACTGCCCGCAAGCTGCGTCACTACTTTGACGACCACAAAGTCATAGTAGTCACAAGTTTTCCAATAGGGGATATTCTTCACAACAAGGAAGCCATCGGTCGAATAGCCAAGTGGGCCTGTGAGTTGGGATCTCATGACATCGAGTTTCGGCCTCGTACTGCCATCAAAACCCAAGCACTGGTTGATTTTGTATCAGAGTGGACTGAACAACAAGTACCAGACAACCCGGAGACTGCAGAGGTATGGCGAATGTATTTTGATGGCTCACTCAAGCTGCAGGGAGCAGGAGCGGGGATTCTTTTCACTGCACCAGGAGGCGAACACCTCAAGTACGCCCTCCAGTTGCTATTCCCGGCCTCCAACAATGCAGCCGAGTATGAAGCGTTGATCCACGGATTGAACATTGCCATATCATTGGGCGTCAAAAGATTAATGGTATACGGGGATTCTCTGGTAGTTTGAAAGTGCATTCATCCCTTTTGTGAGTTTTGGTGATTTGGATAACAACACATTTAAAGGTCTAACAAGTTTGCTAAGTGTTGAACAGGAAATTCAGTATGATGAATATACTTGAATAGTGTATAATGATCAGTGAACAAGGTTCAACACAAGGTCAAATAACCAGTGAGACAATGCAAATGGATATAATATGGTCTCTATATTGGTTTGAATATATGGACAAGTCCTGAGAAATCACTATGCATAAATATGATCATAATAGAGGTTGAAGTGATTAAGAGGATTGGTCAAGCCAAAGTGAACAAGATATGAGGAATCGTGAATTGGCTTGACCATATTACTATTAGTCCATATATGAATATATGAGAATCAAACTAGAGCTTGATTGATCTTAGCAGTTATATCTAGATGACATTCAAGCAAGGTTCACAATATTGAAGAAATGATTCTCTCAATGGATGCTCAATAGGATGTGACTCAAGAATGGCTTGATAGGGTGAAGATAGCAAGGAAAGGGCTTCGAGGAACTAAGCGAAGGTGAAGGCCAAGCGACGGCTTGTAGACCAAGGTACCATGGCTAAGGTGAAGAAGAGAGTACTTGCACTAAGTCGATGAACTAATCAGCTATGAAGAGTTACAACATGTTGTTGCATCAGTAAGGTGACTTGAAGCCATGATTTGAACTCATATATGGTGAAATGGCACAAGTCACAGGCTCGATTTGTGTTTGCTTCAAAAGGTGAGACAAAGATGTTTGTGATCCTTATGAAGCAACACCATGGAGAAATCACACTTGAGACACCAATGACTCAAGGAGTTTACTTAATTATATTTTATTTAACTTGAGTATAGGAATCGTTGTACTATCAAGGGGGATCCAAAAAGAAGGTTGGTGTTGGTACTAAAGCTCAAAAATCCTTGATCCAAAACTTCCATTTTACCCTTGTTAATCCTTAGTGAAAGTATGTAGTACAACCTTTTAAAGTCTATCTTGGCCAAAATTGCTTTTTGGAAAAACAGGTTCAACCGGTTTTAAAACAGGTTCAACCGGTTTTTGCACTGTTCACCTTTTTTCAAAATACTGGTTCAGCTGGACACTCAACCGGACACTCAACCGGTTTTTGTCTGGTGGAAACAGGTTCAACCGGTTTTTACACTGTTCACTTTTTTCTGCCAGTCTGCTGTGTCAGCCAAAAAGCTGTGCGCAACTTTTTGAAAAACCGGTTCAACCGGTTTTGGGACCGGTTCAACCGGTTTTTGGGCAGAAAAGTCAAAAACGGCTAGTTTTGGAGCCCCACCTATATATACTCACTCCTACCTCTCTCCCCACAGCAGAGCACGCACAAAACTTCATTCCCAACCTGAGAAACACCTCCCACTCTCTCTCACACATCTCTTGCCTCTCCCATTTCAAATCTTTGGAGAGAAATCTTTGAGTGAGTTTGAGAGCTGCGGTTTTTGTGCTTCATCTCCACATCTCTCTTGCTTTTCTTCATTCGAGCTTTGGTACTACATCGAGTTCTTTGTGGATTCATTACTCTTGGAGCTTCTAGCTCCTAGACGACTAGGTGTCTCTTGTGAGTCTCCAAATCTTGTGGAAGACCACAACAAAGTTTGTATTACCCGCTCGTTTGAGCAAAGATTAGTGTGTGGGCTTGACCTTTGTGGTCGGCAAAGGGAGGATTAGGGTTGAAAGAGACCCGGCTCTTTGTGGGCGCCTCAACGAGGAAGTAGGGCACCTTGGTGGTGTGACCGAACCTCGGGATAAATCTTGTGTCTCTTGTATTCTTGTTCATTGTGCTTATTCGTGTTCTTCGTTCTCTCACCATTGCGTGGAAGATTTGTTTATATCTTTTTGGTGTGTGGATTTTGAGAAGTGCCATTCTCAGATCTACTACTTTGAACCTTGTGGATCATTTAGAACATCTCATTTCCAAAGTTAACTGGGTGAATTTCGAGATCAATTCAGTTTTACCCAGTTTGCTTCTAGTTTTTGTTGAAAAAGTTTTAACTTGCCTATTCACCCCCCCTCTAGGCAACTTTCAATTGGTATTAGAGCCTAATCCTCGTTCTAACGCTTAACTGCGTGAGGAAAGATCATGTCGGGGGGACTAAGAAATGAAAGTGCTTCTAAGCTTGAAAAAGTTGAGGTTGCCTCGACTTCATCTTTTGGTGCAGATGTTGATCCTAGGGCAATAGACCTTGCCATGAGAATCGCCGAAAGGATGTTCCTCAAAATGAAGGAAGATGAGGCGAAGAACAATATTGAAGAAGAAGAAAATGATCGATGGAGACCAAATGACGAATCCACCTCTTCACAAGGTTCGTCTTTCAAATCCACTTCTCATATATGCTTTGTTGCTAATGGGAGTGATAGTGAAAGCGAAAGTGAGGATGAGGAGGAGCATGAAAGTGATAGTGAAGATGAGGATGATCTTCAAAAATTCTTCGCTCAACTAAGCAAGAAGAACCGGATGAGCTTGCTCAAACTCATGGAAAGAGCAGAAGAACAAAAGGAAATGCTTCATAAGCAAGAAGATATCCTCATCGAAAAAATCAAAGACTTGGAGAAGTTGACCAAAGAGCATGAGAAGCTAAAGTGCTCTCATGATGATTTGGTCCAAAGGTATGAAGACATTTCAATTGAGCAAATTAAAGTTGTTAATCATTCATCATATATTGCTCAATTAGAAAGTAAAAATGCTATGCTCAAGAACACAATAGAAAAGCTAAATATTGAAAATCTAGCTTTGCAAGAAAAATATGATATGCTTGTGTGCTCTCATAATAAATTGATGGATTCACATATCATGTTAGAAATGGCTCATGAGGTTGTGTTAACTAATTTGAAATCATACCAACCTCACATATGCACATGTACTCAAGTAGAAACTATATTATTATGTGCTAACAAATGTTGCTCTCAAGAAAGCCAATCTTCCATTGAGCTAGAAATTTCAGGAATTAGTGATATTTCTATCACACAAGAAAATAAAGAGCTCAAGGAAGAAGTTGGAATGCTAAGAAGGATCTTAACTTGTTTGAAGGGAAAGTGTCATGCTCAACCTTCTCAAGATAATCGTGATAATATGGTGAAAAAGCTTGAGAAGGGGACAACCGTAGCATGCACAAAACCCCTTCAAAAGAATACCAAGCTTTCTAAGAAGGGCATGAGCAAAATCCATGGTGAGAAAATTAATGCTCATATGATTTTCTCTAACAATGTACCTATGTGCTTCAACAAAGAAAGATCAAAGAGAAGCGATAGGAGGTGCTATGGATGCAAGGAGAAGGGCCATGAAATTGATTCATGCCCCCACATGAAGAATCAAGACCTTGCACGATCAAGAAAGATGACCATCAAAAAGGATGAAAGCAAAAGGCAAATGCATTGCAAGGACAAGCATCGCATTTGCTACAATTGCCGTGTAAAAGGTCATCTGTTCAAGGTTTGTCCAAAGGGTAAAACTCCTAAGCCTAACTTGTCAACACATTCAAATATGCTTAGGAGACCCAAATTTGACTCTTGTGCTAGAAAGGTGATGAGTTCACCACATTCTAGGACCAAGGCTATTTGGGTGCCTAAGTCCTTATTGGCTAACCTTGATGGACCTATCATGAGATGGGTACCAAAGTGTACTTATTAAGTTTTGCAGGTATCCAGAGATGATATGAAGATTTGGGGTGCTTGAGCGGTTCAACTCAATTCTTATCTCAAGCTATCAATCTTACATTATCTATCCTTTAAGATTGACCCAAAGATGAATTGAGTTGTTATATCACTAACTTCATATTCATCTCTAGCAAGAACTTCTGTTGTAGGGAATAAGGATTAACCTTTGTGGGAATCAAGCAAAAGGCCTACAACCAAGTGATATCCAAAGGATGGTAACAATTAATTCTTAAGTGCACATTGCTTTTAATTGGTATATTCCTTTGTGTCTTTTGTATCCACATAGGAAAAATGAAGCACTTGAGAATGAACTTAGAAGATTTTACCTTGCTTTGGAAAAGATCCAATTATATGGTAGATTGCAAGTTTATATGTTTATATCGTGACAATCTACATGCTTTAAATTGGTTGTATGTGTCTTGTGGCATATTTCAAATTGATTATGGTATTATTGCCATGACCTAGACATAAAGAGGATTATCCCATGTTCTTAAATGAATAGAGTGCTAAGTAAGAAATTCAAATTCTTAAAGCACTTACCAAAAGGGAAATTCTCTATATGACTAGAGTTGTGAGACTAATGTTTTTATCTAAGTGATTTATGTAGTTTCACAACATGAGAATGTGTTTCCCAAATGGAGTGTGCCATTCAACATTCAAAGAAGATCGAACCAATACTATGTGATGTATTCATTCTTGTTTAAATTGGTTTTGAGTCTTCTACATTAATCACTCACCATGCTATGAATTAAACTTGCCATGTAAACTTAATTAAATAATCATGCTACTTTCATCTTTTTTACAATTAATGTTATGCATGATGCTTGTAAGGGTAATTTAGTTCATATCATGAGGTTTCCTTGTTTTAGTAACCTTCTTGTCATTCATATACTAGAGGTTGCTAAATAGGAAACTATTGCTTGTGTTACTAATACAATCTCTTTTAAGATATTTCATGGAAATTTATAAGTAGAGATTGTGCTATTTCAATTGGTAAAATCACAAGCTTTAAAGGTTAATCTTCACCTAAAAGAAAGATTAGGAATGCTCAAGGCAAAGGTATGGAACAAATTGCTTCAATTGGTAGTTGATCAATAGTAGTTCCTTCCAAGTGGCATTCTTTCAATTGGTAATAATATATTCTATGGAAAGGAATGTCAATATGAAGGTTATATTCCTTTTGGCTTAAATTTGTAAATTAGTGCATATTGTGAATTCACTACTCCATGTGCATTAACTTAAAAGTAATTTAATTTATGCCTTTACGCCTCATAAATGATGATTTGTTTGCCATTCATATATAGATATCATCATTCATTAAATACTTCCTTGTACTACTGATACCTCTTTTCAAAGTGTTTTATCGACTAGTTTTAAAAGGAAAAGAGATAACAAAGAAGGAAGTCTCCACAAATGATGAAAAGAAGAATACTAAGGTGACACCACCACAGATAGTAAGATCTATCAAATTGGTATAACAAATGGTACATTCTATATGGTGGTAAGTACTCTTAGGCATAAGTTAATTCATTGCAAATTTGTCATGCCTTGACCATAATATGTAATATACTCCTCTTGAGACTCTTAACTGAATTGAAAGTGCATGTGGCAAGTCATTCAAATACTTGATGCACATATCTAGTGGGAGAACATTATATATCTTGTGTCATAGAGAATAAGTTTCACTTGAGTAAGCTATACTAAGACAATCCAAAATGGTAAATTTGTATCTCATTCATATGGATTGTAATCTTTGTTTTCTAAATAGCTACTCTTGATGCAATTTAAAATTTCCTTATCGTTAATTCTAAAAGTGCATAAGAATCTTTTTGTTGATATTCATCACATACATATGCACTAACATGGATATGATTTTTAAACTATAAAAGGTACAATTAGTGATCCATACTCTCTAAATTTTGGAAACCCATATTTTGATATCTTAGAAATCTACTTCAATCGATATCCATATGCTTCACATTGAATTGGATCACTAAGTTGTAAATTCCATGCATAACTTGTCTTTATGATATGAATGCTTGTGCGACTAACCTTTATAAGCTAGGTGCACCCAAAGTCAAGGTAGGTTCATCATCAAGAAGGCAACACAATGATGTATTAATAAAAGGAGAAAAGGCTCCTATTCTTAACTCTAGTTTTCATCTATGTGATTAAATATTGATTTGAAACCATGTAAGATGGTTGAGTATATGTGGGTGCCTACACAAAGGGAAAGGCCACAATAAGGATTGTGTGGGTACTCAAGGCTCTTATTACTAATCTCAAAGGACCCAATTCAAATTGGGTACCAAAATACGAAGCTTAAACTTGTTTTGTAGGATCACTCCTTCAATGGATCAAGTTGGGTGATCGATAATGAATATATAAATCATATTTGGAGATAGTAGCAAGGGTGGTAACAACTGAATCTCAAGTGCATATTATTTTCAAATCTTATCTCTTTTGTGACTTGTGTAGCTACTAAGGGAAAAGAAGCATTTGAGGATATACATCAGTTGTTGATTATGAAATAAAGGTCCAATTGGAAGAAAAATGAATCTTATCATATGATCAATAATTCAAAACTATGTGATGTATTATCTCTCTCTAATTAATTTGGATTTGATTCTTTCATATTAGACACTCACCATAATATGGCTTAAATTAGACCTTTGGACTTCATTGAATAACCATGCATATTATCCATGTCATTCAAAATATATTGTGCATGATGGCTCAAGGGAAATTTAGTCCATATTATGAGGTTTCTTTATTTTAGCAACACACTTGCCTTCCACATATAAAGGGTTGCAAAATAAGAAACTAGTGCTTGTGCTACTATTGCCATCTCTTGTGTTGAGTTTATCCATAGAAAATCTATGTTAAGAGATGGTGCTTATTATTAAATTGGATAAATCACAAGCTTAAAGGATACTATTCAACTAAAGTAAGATGGAGTTGATAAGAGGCCAAGGTATGAAAACTTCCTCTCCTTCAGTTGTTTTAGTATTCTATCCTTAGTGGGATGTACCATAGTATAGGTTAAATTCCTTGCAATATAAAATGTTCAATAGTGCATATAACTTTGACATCAACTATATGTGTGCACTAATTTAAAGGAATTTAGTCTATCCTTTTGGGTTTCAATAATGATGATTCATTTGCCATCCACATATAAGGATCATCATTTGTGAAACCCTCGCTTGTGTTTTTAATGCTCTCTTTTCTAAGTGTTACAACGAGATCCTTCCAAGAGCTTTCAAGATGGATTCAAAATCTACAAAAAATGAATGAAGTTCAAGATCACTTGGTTGGATGAAACTACAAAGAGAAAAGAGATCACAGTGAATCAAGAAGGGAGTTATATTTTTTTGTCAACCAAATAATGAAGATGTAGTGACATATTTATATGATATCCTTCATTATGAGGTTGAGGTTCATATTAGCATGCTTTACCCTCCAAGATTTCAATTGATATACTTTTAGTTCTTAAACTTTTAATTGGTTTAATTTTCATCATCTATGTAAAGCATGTTATGTTAAACCAAGATATAGTGCAAACATCTCCTTTAACCTCGTATTGTTAATATGCATAAGTGTACTTTGTGTACTCTTGCATGCACAAATTGAGGAAGAGTTTAGCCTATATCTTGTGAGGCTAATGATTTCTTCAAGTTCATTTTTGTAGTCTCACACCTTGGAGAACATCAAATGAGGATGAGTGGTTCCAAGGAAATGATCAAATATTTACCACATGTCACCCCATGGATTAGTTCTATTGGGGAACGATATGTGTTCTCTAGCATAAATTCAATTGTTTCAAATATATTATGCCTTGACCAAGATATATGATGAACTCCTCTAAGAATCTTAATTGAATCAAGTGCATGTTACAAGTAATTCGAGTACTTGATGCATACATTTAGGGGGAGCTCATTCTATATCCTGTGTCCTTAAATACTAACATTTTCTTTTAGTGAACTTGTGTAGTTCTTTGAAAAGAATGGGTTTCTCTTGATCGTTTAAAGAGGATAAGTTTCTCTTTGAAATGTCAAGCCTATCAAAAGCTAAGATAGAAATTCATGATTATAATGAAGACCATATGGCATGGAACAAAGGTGTGTCACTCCATGAACTATTGTATTATATTTGTGTATCTAGGCTCTTACCAGTTAGTGTATGCATGTAAATGCAATATCTTAAGTCACATCATAAGGTTGCACTTGAATCTTGGCTTAAAATATTGCATATCATGTCTATTAGTATACCTTTTGATTATGAGTAATTCCTTAAATTGGTGCAAGCATATCATGTCTATTAGTATACCTTTTGATTATGAGTAATTCCTTAAATTGGTGCAATTTCATATTTTCATACTTTATTTGTACCAAGGTTCAAATTGTAGAACTTAATTCCCTGGCCTCACAAGTCCAAGTGCATAAGCTAAACAAGTATTCATCACTTGTATGCACACATTTTGGGGGAGAATGGTCTATAATTTGAATCTTTGAGACTAACTTCATTTTCAAGTCTATTATGTGTGTAGTCTCAAATTAGAAAGGAATCTTCAAGCAAAGACAATCGCTTCCACTGCAAATTTTGATGGGTATCAAAGATTCTTTGCTCCAATAAATGTATCTTCTATACATTTCATAAGAGAATGAGTTTCTCTTGTATATGCTACTCCAACGTCATCTAAAATTGGTAAATATGTATCACATCTTTTTGGATTACAAATATGAAGTAGCATAGCTTATAGATTCTCCTGTCTAGAACTTAATTGATTAAATAGTGCACATGTTTCTTATGTTGCATGATTATGTTCAATTGATACTCCTTTTATGCCAATGGTACTTTAAGTTGCAAATAAGTACTCTCAACAGGTATCAATTGAATTCATATATATGTGTGCACTAAAACTTGAGGAGAACTTAGTGTAATATGCAATTAGTGATCTGATTATCTATCAAATTGTATCAATTGGTGGTTTTCAATTGATATTTTTCGTACATGATCACTAGTTGTGTAATTCATACTTGTGCAATTTTCATGCTGCCTCTTGTTATGATAAGAAAATGCTAGGTGACATCTAGACTCCAGGTATCAAGATTTATCTTTCAATTAGTATGACAATATTCATTTGATATCTTGGACCTATGTCACAATTATGCCAACAAGAGATTGCAAAATGAACTCTAAATACAACACAAGTGTGGAACACCAACGCAAAGGTACATCACTTATGACACTTCTCCATTACCTTTGTGCCATATAAGGACCCTTTTCATGATAGTGTGTTCAAATCTTGATTAATCATAATTTCTACCCTTTATATTCTTTATGTCTTTTTTTGGAGATTTATGACAAAGGGGGAGAAATTGTGCATTAAAGCTTACCTTTAGTCTTATGTAACTAAGTGTAAGAAGACTTTTGAAAAGGGGGAGAAATAATTGACAAAAAGGGGGTTGAATCATAAGAAAAACATAAGATGTAGAAAGTTGATGAGTGCATACTATGTCATGAGCATCACGTTTATTTTATGACGCACTGCATCCTATGAATAGTATGGTATAAGTTGTCTTCACTCTTTGACCCAAATATGTGGTTTTGGCATTTGAGTACAAAATTGGTATTTTCTGAAAAGCACATATTTAGGGGGAGGAAACTATATCATAGGATTCAAAATCTTATTTATCAAATCTTATGTAAGCTTTAAATGTGTTGTCATCAATCACCAAAAAGGGGGAGATTGAAAGTGCATTCATCCCTTTTGTGAGTTTTGGTGATTTGGATAACAACACATTTAAAGGTCTAACAAGTTTGCTAAGTGTTGAACAGGAAATTCAGTATGATGAATATACTTGAATAGTGTATAATGATCAGTGAACAAGGTTCAACACAAGGTCAAATAACCAGTGAGACAATGCAAATGGATATAATATGGTCTCTATATTGGTTTGAATATATGGACAAGTCCTGAGAAATCACTATGCATAAATATGATCATAATAGAGGTTGAAGTGATTAAGAGGATTGGTCAAGCCAAAGTGAACAAGATATGAGGAATCGTGAATTGGCTTGACCATATTACTATTAGTCCATATATGAATATATGAGAATCAAACTAGAGCTTGATTGATCTTAGCAGTTATATCTAGATGACATTCAAGCAAGGTTCACAATATTGAAGAAATGATTCTCTCAATGGATGCTCAATAGGATGTGACTCAAGAATGGCTTGATAGGGTGAAGATAGCAAGGAAAGGGCTTCGAGGAACTAAGCGAAGGTGAAGGCCAAGCGACGGCTTGTAGACCAAGGTACCATGGCTAAGGTGAAGAAGAGAGTACTTGCACTAAGTCGATGAACTAATCAGCTATGAAGAGTTACAACATGTTGTTGCATCAGTAAGGTGACTTGAAGCCATGATTTGAACTCATATATGGTGAAATGGCACAAGTCACAGGCTCGATTTGTGTTTGCTTCAAAAGGTGAGACAAAGATGTTTGTGATCCTTATGAAGCAACACCATGGAGAAATCACACTTGAGACACCAATGACTCAAGGAGTTTACTTAATTATATTTTATTTAACTTGAGTATAGGAATCGTTGTACTATCAAGGGGGATCCAAAAAGAAGGTTGGTGTTGGTACTAAAGCTCAAAAATCCTTGATCCAAAACTTCCATTTTACCCTTGTTAATCCTTAGTGAAAGTATGTAGTACAACCTTTTAAAGTCTATCTTGGCCAAAATTGCTTTTTGGAAAAACAGGTTCAACCGGTTTTAAAACAGGTTCAACCGGTTTTTGCACTGTTCACCTTTTTTCAAAATACTGGTTCAGCTGGACACTCAACCGGACACTCAACCGGTTTTTGTCTGGTGGAAACAGGTTCAACCGGTTTTTACACTGTTCACTTTTTTCTGCCAGTCTGCTGTGTCAGCCAAAAAGCTGTGCGCAACTTTTTGAAAAACCGGTTCAACCGGTTTTGGGACCGGTTCAACCGGTTTTTGGGCAGAAAAGTCAAAAACGGCTAGTTTTGGAGCCCCACCTATATATACTCACTCCTACCTCTCTCCCCACAGCAGAGCACGCACAAAACTTCATTCCCAACCTGAGAAACACCTCCCACTCTCTCTCACACATCTCTTGCCTCTCCCATTTCAAATCTTTGGAGAGAAATCTTTGAGTGAGTTTGAGAGCTGCGGTTTTTGTGCTTCATCTCCACATCTCTCTTGCTTTTCTTCATTCGAGCTTTGGTACTACATCGAGTTCTTTGTGGATTCATTACTCTTGGAGCTTCTAGCTCCTAGACGACTAGGTGTCTCTTGTGAGTCTCCAAATCTTGTGGAAGACCACAACAAAGTTTGTATTACCCGCTCGTTTGAGCAAAGATTAGTGTGTGGGCTTGACCTTTGTGGTCGGCAAAGGGAGGATTAGGGTTGAAAGAGACCCGGCTCTTTGTGGGCGCCTCAACGAGGAAGTAGGGCACCTTGGTGGTGTGACCGAACCTCGGGATAAATCTTGTGTCTCTTGTATTCTTGTTCATTGTGCTTATTCGTGTTCTTCGTTCTCTCACCATTGCGTGGAAGATTTGTTTATATCTTTTTGGTGTGTGGATTTTGAGAAGTGCCATTCTCAGATCTACTACTTTGAACCTTGTGGATCATTTAGAACATCTCATTTCCAAAGTTAACTGGGTGAATTTCGAGATCAATTCAGTTTTACCCAGTTTGCTTCTAGTTTTTGTTGAAAAAGTTTTAACTTGCCTATTCACCCCCCCTCTAGGCAACTTTCATAGTTATCAGCCAGATAAATAAGGAGTGGGATTGCTCAAACGATTCAATGGGAAGGTATTGCACTGCCGTTCGAAGGCTGGAGGATAAATTCGAGGGTCTAGAATTTCATCATGTGGAGAGAGATCGGAACGCGGCAGCCGATGTACTGTCCAAGCTAGGATCCAGTCGAGCTCAGGTCCCGCCCGGGGTTTTTGTGCAAGAAATTCTGCAGCCAAGTATCTCGTCGGGTCAAATGGAAGAATGCAACATCATAGACCAACCCGAGTCAGAACCCGATGACTGGAGAAGGCCAATCATTAAGTACATAAAGAATGAAGAAGAACCAGATGATAAGAACTTGGCGGAGCGCATTGCAAGACAGTCGGCTCATTATACACTCATTGGGGAAACATTATACAGAAGGGGTGCGTCAGGCGTCTTCATGAAGTGCATTCTCCCATCCACTGGAAAACAACTCCTGGAAGAAGTCCATGCTGGGCAATGTGGAATACATGCAGCCTCCAGAACACTGGTTGGGAAGGTCTTCAGGTCAGGATTCTATTGGCCAACGGCAAAGAATGATGCAGCCGAGTTAATTCAGAGGTGCAAAGCCTGCCAATACTTGTCAAAGCAACAACACCTGCCAGCACAGCAGCTGCAGACCATACCAGTAACTTGGCCTTTTGCATGCTGGGGGCTGGATATGATTGGACCTTTCAAGAAAGCTCAAGGGGGATATACTCATGTGTTGGTAGCAATCGACAAGTTCACCAAATGGATAGAATTTAAGCCCATTGCCTCCTTAACCTCTGCCAAGGCTGTGGAATTCATACAAGATATAATATTCAGATTCGGGATACCAAACAGCATCATAACTGATTTAGGATCCAACTTCACAAGTTCAGAATTCTTTGACTTCTGCGAACAAAAGAGTATTCAGATCAAGTATGCATCTGTAGCCCATCCAAGAGCCAACGGGCAAGTTGAGCGAGCCAACGGGATGATATTGGATGCACTCAGAAAAAAGATTTTCGATAAGAACGAGAAATTCGCAGGAAAGTGGATCAGAGAACTGCCTTATGTTGTTTGGAGCTTAAGAACCCAACCCAGCCGAGCTTTGCATGGAAACACTCCTTTCTTCATGGTCTATGGGTCGGAGGCAGTGCTGCCTGCTGATCTCAAGTTTGGGGCGCCAAGGCTAATTTTTGAAAGCATAGCAGAAGCTGAGACCACCAGGCTGGAGGACATAGACGTACTCGAGGAAGAACGGTTAAGCGCAGTAATCCAGTCAGCAAGATACCAACAGACTCTAAGGCGCTATCACGACAAGGCTGTGCGGCAACGATCTTTTTCAGTAGGGGAGCTCGTCCTTCGCCGAATTCTAACGGGAGAAGGACGACACAAGTTATCACCCTTATGGGAAGGACCTTTCATAGTGGCAGAAGTCACTCGGCCCGGATCATATCGCCTCACTCAGATGGATGGCACGGAAGTCGGGAACTCTTGGAACGTAGAACACCTGAGGAAGTTTTATCCTTAGCCGTACCTCAAAACTGCTGGGATAACAATGATGTACTCTGTAAAGTGGAAATATGTCATCAATAAAGAAAAGGTTTCAAGGATACTCAATTTGTTTACGATTGACTTGCATTCTTACTTAACTCGGGGTGACCACTATGCCCTGCTAACGGAGCAATCGACTTAAGTCGGCAACGACTTAAGGCGGTGCAACATGCTCACGCTTACTTAACTCGGGGTGACCACTATGCCCTGCTAACGGAGCAATCGACTTAAGTCGGCAACGACTTAAGGCGGTGCAACATGCTCACGCTTACTTAACTCGGGGTGACCACTATGCCCTGCTAACGGAGCAATCGACTTAAGTCGGCAACGACTTAAGGCGGTGCAACATGCTCACGCTTACTTAACTCGGGGTGACCACTATGCCCTGCTAACGGAGCAATCGACTTAAGTCGGCAACGACTTAAGGCGGTGCAACATGCTCACGCTTACTTAACTCGGGGTGACCACTATACCCTGCTAACAGAGCAATCGGCTTAAGTCGGCAATGACTTAAGGCAGTACAACATGCTCATGCTTTACTTAACTCAGGGCGACCACTATGCCCAGCTAACGAAGCAATCAACTCTAATTGGCGCTTGCTTAAGACCAATGCAACGTGCTCTCGCCTATTTAATTCAGGGGATGATCTCCATATCCCACATACAAAATTCATAGTCATCACACATCATTACTACCAGACTCATTAAACTAAAAAATCCTGATACAATGATAGAATAACTATGACACTCAAATAAACTGGTGTTCTCTGACAAATATTCAATCATGCAAACTGCGCGCTTGGAGCGCGCGAAATGTTTTCTCTATTTTGCAATGTCTTTTCCAGGAGCAGTTGACGAAGAAGGGCGACTCGAGGAGTCAGGGGCGGCGTTCACGTCGGCCCTTATATCCTCAGGAACAACTACACCAGGCCTCCTCATCAGAATTCGTCCCGCTCGAATGGCCTTGTCCATGGCCCTATCGCGTTGGGCTCTCAGAGTATTGGAAGTCTCTTCAGCAGCCTTGACAGCCGACTGGGCAGCCTCTAGCTCCTGGGTAACGGATTTCTTGGAAGCACGCAGGTTCTTGATGACAACGTCTTTAGCCGATATCAACTCCCGAAGGCGAATCACATCGTCCAAGGACTCCTGCAGCTTATAGCGAAGATTGTTCAACTCCTCCATGGAAAAGCGATGACTCCTCTCCAGAATAGTCAGCGAGTTGCTAGAATCTCGATACAACCTATCAAGATTGTCACGAGAAGCGGCAAGGATGCGTTTTTCTTCCTGCAAGCACAAATCAGTTCCTTCAGAAAACCAAGCAGACAATAGGAGTATAGCAAGCACAGTTTCGTATTCACCTTTTCAGAGTCTAGCTGAGCATGCAGAGAGGAACTCAACGCATTGGCATCATCCAAGGCAGCAGAGACCTGACTCAGTTCGATCTGACTTTGAGAATACTTTTCCTCAAGATCAATGCATCGTTGAGTCAATTCAGCTCGATCCTGAGAATGCTTCTCCTCAAGAAGTGCAGCCTGCCGAGTCATTCCTAGTAAGAGGTAATCAAACAAAGCGAGGTCAGAAGGTCGGGCAGTCCACAACAAACGCGAAGAAAAGAAAAAAGGCACTAACCAACGTTAATCGCCTCCAGCTCGGATACACGACGACGAAGTAACACTGGATTCCAACACGGAAAAGATGAAGCCACTTCGGGAATAGGAGCACCATGCAATTTCAGCTGGCTGGTCATCCCGTCCACCAAAGTCTGACGAGAAGAGCAGATGAGCATAATGGCAAAAGTTCAAGCAATGTAAAAATCAAGCTAAACAGCACAGTACCTGGAGGTTGGAGAAGAACGAAGGGATCCCCAAGTCAGGAGAAATCAGATGATAACCAGGCGCAAGGTCATCACCCGAAGCAGCATGCAATGGAACGGTGGGAATCAGTTCATCTCCTTCAGCAGAGCCGGATACTCGATCAACGGGGACGCTGCCCTCTAAAGCGACGCCCCGGTCTGAAGTTTGGGCCACCACCATGCAGCCAAAGTGTGGAGGCGACCCAGCGTGAACGTTCATGGAAGCACCGGAGGGAGACCCTGTTTGGGCACCCCCAGGGACCGGGCCATAGTCGGCACTGCCCACTTGAGCCGGGTTATCTCCGGCAACACCCTTGGGGGCTGGGCAGTGGCTTGCACCCTTCGCCTGAGCTATGTCATCCCCGACGACACCCTCGGGGGCTGGACATGTGTCGACACCATCCTTGGGGTCCAAATTTTCAGCAGTAACCATCTCCAAGGTTGATGGGCCCTCGGCTATTTCCATGGAATCAGGACAATCCAAGTTAACATCCCGTCCCTCAAGATCGTGCTCTAAGGTTGATGAGGCACGGGATGACCTCAACCCAGCGTCCGGCACAGCACCACAAGTTTCCGTCGCGTCATCATCCACTGGCCCTGATAACAAGTCCTCTGGGACCATATCCTCGAGAGTTCGATCAAAGTCGGCCAGGGATATGTTTTGCAAACCAACAAGAGCAGATAAGGCCGGGGAGGGAACCCCACTGCTTTCCCCACTAGCAAGGAACTGCCGACTGTTCTTTCGAATCAAAGGAACCTCATCCTCTTCCTCTTCGTCATCTTCATCAGCAACACCGGCACCACACCCATTGGGATCAGCATCAGATGGACCACACCCATTGGGATCAGCAACAGATGGACCACACCCATTGGGATCAGCATCAGCAAATTCAGATGCAGGAACCTCCTCATCAGCAGGAGCCGAGGGACCAGCACCCTGATTCAAACTAGATACTCGCCGAATACGTCTCTTCTTCTTTTTCTGCTCATCAACAGAAACATCAGTCTGATTGGTTCGGCGGGGACGCTTCGAGCGAGCACGGACAGGTCTCTGAGCATCCAAGATTATACCGACCTCTGGGAGAGGTGCCACTGCCAATGTCTCAGTAGGGATGGCGTCAGAAGAATCCTCGGCCAACATGTCAAGCACAGCATTTATCTCAGCATCAGTAGGATCCAAAGGCACCTCGAAATGGGTTTGTCTCTCATCATCAGGGATTTTCCCAAGTGAAGCAACCAAAGCACTAACCTCCTCATCAGAGGGCCGCGTTCTAAGGCCCAAATTGCCATCAGTTGAAGGTGGGTTTGACACGAAACGAGTGAAGGCCTTGGCAGGAGGCAGATTCCAGGCTGAATACGCCACCGGAGCACCAACATTGGATACTTTGCCTCTGAGAATCATCTCCAGTCGGCTCACCAAATCTGCAGAAGGGATCCTTCTATTGGTAACTCGAGTTGGGTCGGCTAGCCCTTGATACAGATAAGCTGGGTGGACCCTATCCTTCAGCGGCTGAATGTTTTTGAAGACAAAGTCAGCGACTATAGCTTCAGCGGTTAAACCCCTCTCTTTCAATAGCCCAACTTCAGTTAACAGCACACTAGCTTCAGCCACCTCCTCGTCTGTGGGAGACTCGGTCCAGCTTGGGGTGCGAACATCTGGCTGTCTTCCTGACCGGGGAGGGAGAGAATTTCCATAATTATCAACTATAAACCATTCCAGGCGCCATCCCTTAATGCTGTCCTTAAGGGGGATCTCAAGATACTCAGTTTTCCGTCCCCGGCGCATCTCCAAGCTGGCACCTCCAACCAACTGATGCTGTCCCCCGGCCATCCCAGGGCGACAGTGATACAGGTGTTTCCACAGGCCAAAATGCGGCAGCACGCCAAGAAAGGCCTCACATAAGTGGACGAAGATAGAAATTTGCAGAATTGAATTAGGGTTCAGATGGGTTAAGTTGATGTGGTAGAAATCAAGAAGACCACGGAAAAAGGGAGAAATAGGAAGGCCAAGACCACGGAGAAGAAAGGGAGTGTAAACCACAGACTCATGGGTATCCTCCGTCGGGACCGTAGTTCCATGGCAAATCCGCCAAGAACAGAGTTCCCGCGGAGGAAGAACCCCGATGGACACGAGGTGGAGGAGTTCAGTTTCAGAGATGTTGGACATGTGGTTACCTGCGAAAGGCAACTGGCTGTTGGGATCAATTGGGGGAATCACCACAGCGGAAGAACTCGCGACTTTCCTCTTGGGAGCCATCTCGATTTCACCAGCGAGCGAATTGGAGGCAAGCGCAGAGGAGATTTGGAAGCAGGAATGCAAAAACTAGGGCGCGGAAAGCAAAGGCGGCTAAAAGTGCAACTCTTATGGGATATTCTCGGACCAGACACCGTTTCAAAAAGTGCCCAGTCATCACTCGGCAGTTATTTCCGAAATCCCAGCGTGCCACGTGGTCATTCGGCAGTTATTTCCCAGAAAACTGGTGGGCCCTCTCTTTACTCGGGTACTAACCCTCGAAATAACTCGGCGTTGCCTCTAAAACGCTGATCTTGAGTTCAATCGTTCAGCATTACTTCTAAAATGCCGACGTTGACCTTCAATCACTCGGCGTTGCCTCTAAAACGCTGACCTCGAGCTCAATAACTCGGCGTTGCCTCTAAAATGCCGACGTCACTATTCAGTCACTCGGCGTTGCCTCTAAAACGCTGATCTCGAGTTTAGTCACTCGGCATTACTTCTAAAATGACGACGTTGACCTTCACTAACTCGGCGTTGCCTCTAAAACGCTGATCTCGAGTTCAATAACTCGGCGCTGCCTCTAAAACGCCGACGTCACTATTCAATCACTCGGCGTTGCCTCTAAAACGCTGACCTCGAGTCTAATTGCTCGGCATTGCCTCTAAAATGCCGAAATCACTACTTAGTCACTCGGCGTTGCCTCTAAAACGATGATCTGGAGTTCAACTACTCGGCATTACTTCTAAAATGCCGACAACGACTTCCGATCACTCGGCATTACTTCTAAAATGTCGACGGCGACTTCCGATCACTCGGCATTACTTCTGAAAACACTGATACAGACTGCAACATTGCTCGGAAACATCAGTATAACGATCAAGCTGTTCGTTTACGGACTCAAAAGACTCAGATTCATAGTCAAACGAAACGATTCATCAAAAGGAAGCCAAACTTGTTCTTCATTCAAGGGAAGTGATAACATTTACAAATCAACTCATTATGAGTTGATACTTCCCTATTTCTACTACTAAACTACACTTTACTGCTACTACTACTACTACTCTACAATATACTACTTCACATTACTAATAATACTACATTATCTAACTATACTACTTCTAATCTATACTAATATTTAAAAAGACCAGTGGCATCTAGCCACTGGCCTTGCCCCTGCCGCCGCCGCCGCTCTTGGCGCCGCCCCCGCCGCCGCCGCTCTTGGTGCCACCCCTGTCGCCGCCACCCCTGGTGCAGCCGCCGTCGTCGTCGTCGTCGTCGTCGTCGTCGTCGTCGTCATCGTCGTCGTCGTCGTCGTCGTCCCCGCCCTCGCCGCCGTCGTCCGAGTCCTCCTCCTCCGAGGAGTACTCGGACTCATCCGAGCCCTCGAGCCCGGAGCGCTCGACGGCCCGGATATACGACCAGACCTCCGCCGCGAGCCCCTGGGAGTCGTCTGAGTCGTCAGACGACTCACGCAGGGGGAGGGGAGCCGGAGACCCCTCGGATTCAGAGGAGAACTCCTCCTCTGAATACTCCGAGTCACCAAAATCTTCAGACGAAGGAGTTGGTTCGCGCTTGCGTTTCTTGCCCATGGTGGAAATGCAGATAGAAGAAAGAAAGCAGGCAAGGGAGAACAGCGAGAGATGTGAAAAAATCAGGCTGGCAAGGGCACTATTTATAGGAAAAGAAGGCAACCGCTCACCTCCAACAGTGGTCACTGAACAGTCGCAAAGCATTCAATAAGCACCCCAACCCGTCTGAAGACACGTCAGGCGGCGGACGCCGTTTCATGCAGCACTACACCCATTGGGACTCCAGTCAACAGCGCAAAGGATATGATTACACTCGCCGTCCCATCACATTACAACTCAGAAGCAGCCGGTTAAAACACTCAGCGTACCAAGCCGTTCCTTGCTCACACCCATTGGGGGGGGACGCCCAGGAATTGTCAGTATATTTTTCAAAATGGTCACATCTATGCAGAGCATGCAGTGAATGCCTCAAGACAAAAATGAGATATCAACAAGAGTTAAAGGGAAGCCAAATATAGTCAGCAGAGTGCAAAATATGGTCGACAGACATGACTTGAAGACTAGACAGAGAACGTCCATCGAACGTCCAATCAGTCGCAGAGCAAATACACTATGCTACCCAGCAAGATATGGAAGGATTGTAAATTCAGTTGCAAAAGACAAAACACATGCTGACCTCCGAAGCATAATATTGATGACATAGCGAGGATGACATCATACCAACTTTTTTATAAGCAGAGAGAGTATTCTTCAACAAAAGGACACAAAAAGAAGACCTTCAAGCGAATTATCCTCAAAAAATTCACTTGAAGGTCGGGGGCTACACCCATTGGGTGCACCTCCGGTGCACCCCATGGATTGTCACTCTAAGCCAGGATAGCATCAATTTCTAAGAGCATGAAACAAGATTAAGAAGCCAATCCTCAACTGGAATAAGGAAACACAAATGGGAGTAATTTCTAATGAAGACCTTCGAGTAGATTATTTTCTAAAATCTACTCGAAGCTCGGGGGCTACACCCATTGGGTGCACCTCCGGTGCACCCAATAAGGTTCAGAGTCCAACAAACAGGAATGCCGATCTCTAAGGCACAGACACAAAGCTAGGTTCTGGTCAACAAGTGATCAAAGCAGGAGAGAACAGCAAGGAGTCATCTTTCTTCAAATCACCTACAAGCTGGACCTGGGATCTTCGGGTTGATTATCTCTAAATTAACCCAAAGATCGGGGGCTTGTGGGGGATAGATATCCCCCGGGTCCACCAAAAGAGTAAAGGACCTCACGAAAGGCCCAAGGGCCCAATAAATCATAAGGTTATTCTTTCGTGGACCTGGGGAAAGACGACCAGCAACGCAGAGCGACATGGGGCTGGATTGGTGCAAACCCGGACGGCCCATAGCGCTGAGCCATTGGCCGCAACAGAGATCCGACTTTCCCGCGTCGGGGCCTCCATGCAACGAAGCCACGTGAGGATAAGTCGGCGAGAGTTACGTAGAGGATAATCTCGAGAGGTTCACTATCTTTTAGCCACTCGTTGTTATCTCATCATGTGTACTGCCCCACGGTCGAGTATATAAGGCCTAGGGGGCACCCCTTCAGAACGATCGACCCATTACTTAGCCACCCACATCAACTCTCTGTATTCTCGATCCAGAGAGCTCTCTTGTAATCACATCCACCAAGTATACTCGTCAGGACGTAGGGTGTTACGCATCTCTAAGCGGCCCGAACCTGTAAACCTTGTCCACTGTCCCTCGTGCAATCGGCACGAACCATTTTGCTACAGTTGTCGACACCGTCCTACTCCTAAAACACCTTGAGGGGCAACCCCGGGTGTGCGGTCGGACCCTAAACACCGACAGGTGCCACATGAGGACAAAGCCTCCAACGGTCGACCAGCTCCAAGCCCTAACGGGAGGATGACGTGACAGCGCACCGGACACTGTTCGGTGGCACACCGGACTGTTCGGTGCGCCCATCGCCAGCAGACTTCTTCAATGGCTACAATTTTGTTGGTGGCTATAAATACCACCCCAACCGGCCACTTCAAGGTGTGGGAGCCCAAGCAACATTCCAAGTTATCTAGTTGACATACTCAAGCCCTCCCAACCACATATATTCATTGATCCATCCTATACACAAGATTTAGACCACTACAACCAACACAAGTGCCACAAAAGATAGAGCAAGCAAGAGAGAGCTACATATTTGAGTTTAGCACTAGTGCCTTGTGAGATTCATTGAGAGATAGTGTGTGCTACTTCTTTGTGTTCATTTGCGCGTGGAGTTTTGACTCCCATTGAACTTCCTCCAAAGTTTTGGAGGCTTGTAAAGCTAGCAAGAGACACCAAAGAGTGTGGTGATCCTTGTGGGGTCTTAAGTGATCCTTGAGAAGGAGAAGAGCTCTCCGGTCTTTGGTGATCGGTGGAGAAAGAGGGAAAGGGTTGAAAGAGACCCGTCCTTAGTGGACTCCTCAACGGGGACTAGGCCTTCGAGGGTTGAACCTCGGTAAAACAAATCACCCGTGTCTCGTGTGCTCATTGCTTGTGATTTGTTTGTTCTTTCCCTTTCTAAGTTTTTCTTGCACTATTCTTTGCTAATACTATTTGGTGTTGCTTTAAGTTAAATTCTCATTTAGTGAAGCAACACCTTGCAAGAAAGAACTTGTGCTATTGCTCCTCTTATCTAAGCCCTCTTGCTTCATTCTCATAGACTTATTAGTTGTATTGTTTTATCAATTCCGTATTATTTGAAAGCAATACTCTTTTCAAGCAAGGACTTAGTTTTTATTCTCCGATAATTGTATATCTTGTTCTAACCACTAATCAAGGGATCTAGTTGGGGGATAAAGTTTTAATTTTCAGGTTTTGCTTATTCACCCCCCCTCTAGGCGACTTTCAATTGGTATCGGAGCTAGGCACTTCATATTGAGTCTTACAACTCGAAGTGATGGCTCATAGAAGATCCCAAAAGAACAAGAAGTCAACTCAGAAGGAGGTAACTCTTGAGATTCTATTTGATGATTGTTCTAATTATGCTTCTTGGTCTACTAGTGTGATAAATGCTTTTAGAATCGTAGACTCCCGATTAGAACAAATTATAGACAAGAGTATCATGCCCTTCAATTATGATAGAAAAAATATTTCCGAGGAAGATCAAAGATGTTTAAGCTTAAATTGTCTTGCTCTTGACATCTTAGGTAATTCTCTTAGCAAAGAAGATTATCTTGCCTTCATAATTAATCGTTATAAAAACATTCCTGATGCGCATGATATTTGGGCTAGAATTAAAAGTAAATTTGATGAGTCCAAACATGATAGTTTATTTTGTGCTTCTACTTCCTTTGGTATTTGTGAAACTAACCCTTCGAAGGAAGAAGAAGAAAATGAACGATGAAGACCAAACGATGAATCCACCTCTCCAAAAGGTTTGTCTTCCCATTTCGATTCCCACATATGTTGTGTGGCTAATGAAAATGATAGCAGAAGCACAAATGAGGATGAGGAGGAAGAAAGAAGCTTCTTGCAACTCTACGCTCGCCTAAGAAAAGAAGATAAGACTGTCATGCTCAAACTTCTAGAAAGAGCGAGAGAGCAAAACGAAGCTCGTCAAAGGCTTGAAAGTATTCTCTCCATGAAAATGCAATGCTTTGACGAGTTGACTAAAGAACATGAGGAGCTAAAGTGCTCTCATGTTGATTTGGTCCAAAGGTATGAAACTATTTCAATTGAGCAAGATAACGCTTTACATTGTATCACTCAATTAGTAAATAAGAATGCCTTGCTTAAGGACCAAGTAGAAAAGCTAAAAGATGAAAAATCTAGCTTTTCAAGAAAAATATGATATGCTTCTATGTTCTTATGAAAATCTTATGGATGATCATAGCATATTAAATATTACTCATGAGGTTGTGATAGAAAACTTAAAATCCCAACAACCTCACTCATGCACATGTATTCAAATTGAAACTACATTACCATGTGCTAATGCTTGTTGTCCGTCGACAAGCAAATCTTCCTTTGATCTAGAATTTGCAGGAACAAATGATGATACATATCAAAAGCTCAAAGAAGAAAATGAGAGGCTAAAATTGAGCTTGACACAACTAAAAGGGAAGTGCATTGCTCAACCTTCTCAAGATAATCGTGATCACATGGTGAAGAAGCTTGAGACGGGAACAACTGTGGCATGCACTAAATCCCTTGAAGAAAATGTCAAGGACTTGAGGATTGTCAAGAGGAAGGGACAAAAGAAGAAAATCAATACCTCTTCCAAAAGCCTCAACCACGCCTCCATAAAAGGTAACATCCAAGGTAATAATCAAGTCACACTTCACACTAAGAGAAGTAAGAAGTGTGGTGAATGCTTTGAAAAGGGGCACTGGATTAGGTCATGCCCCTGCATTAAAAGTGACTTGATTATTAAAAAGGATGATAAAACTTGTTTTAAATGCTCAAAGAATGGACACTTATTTAGATCTTGTCCCCATTTAAAACAAAGAGGCATAATGTTAGAAAAGAAAATATTCACTAACCATGTAGCAAGCAAGAAACAAGGAAAGAAGAAATCTTCAAGACTTGAAGATCGCCTATGATACATATGCCGAAAGAAGGGACATCAATGCAAATATTGTCCTATTGGTAACACTTCCACTCCTATCTTGTCAATTAATTCACATATAACTAGGCAACCCAAAATTGCAACTTGTGCTAGAAAGGTAATGAGTTTACCTAATGCTAACACAAAGGACGTTTGGGTTCCTAGATCTTTGTTGACTAACCTTGATGGACCCATCAAGCGATGGGTACCAAAATATGC
Source organism: Zea luxurians (assembly GCA_029449295.1). NCBI lineage: Eukaryota > Viridiplantae > Streptophyta > Magnoliopsida > Poales > Poaceae > Zea > Zea luxurians. The sequence continues at coordinate 173,348,165 of JAOPSE010000002.1, forward strand.
TTGACAAGCTTTACAGGAGAAGGAGATGATATGAAGCCTTGGGGTGCTTGAGAAAGTTAATTCAAATTAACTCAAGCTATCAATCTTCAATGATCTATATATCCATGATTGACCCAAGGTTATTTTTCAAATTACTATGTCTTAAACTCATATCATCTCGAGGAAGATATTGATGTTGTAGGAATTAAAGAATTACCCTGTGCGGAAAAATCAAGGCCTACAACATGGAGGAAAGTCAAAGGATGGTAACATCTATGCTTTTAAGTGCAAGTATTTTAAATTATCATTTCTTATGTGTCTTGTGTAGTCACATAGAAAAAAGCACTTTAAATGTATTTAAAATTAAGTCACCATTCTTTGAAGAAATTTCCTCTCATATGGTAGATTGCATACTCATCATTTCCATTCTATGGCAATCTACATGCTTTAATTATTGCAAAAACCTCATGGCATGTTTTACACTAATTATCTTATTATTGCCATGATTCTAGATATAGAGAGATATTTCAAGTTCTTAAAAGGATAAGGTGTCATGTAAGGAATTCAAATCCTTAGGACACTTATAAAAGGAAAACTCTCTCTATAACTAGAATAGTGAGACTAATGATTTTATCTAAGTAACCCAAGTAGTCTCACTTGTAGAGAACAAGCTTCTCTTTGGAAATGCGTAATCTAACATGAAAAGAAAAATCAATACAATGATTTATGATGTATTTCTACTTGCTTAAATTGGATATGATTCTTTCAAATTTATCGCTTTTCATATCATGAATTAGATTTATTCCCATAATCTTAAAGGATTATTTATGCTTGTTTTATGAACTAAAATTGAGCATAACATCATCTATGGATAATCTAGTTCATGCTATAAAGTTTCCATGTTTTAGTAATCCACTTTTCATTCCTTGTCAAAATGATTACAAAAATGGAAAACTAGTGCTTGTGTTACTAACAACGTATCTCTTGAGCCTACTTATGAACATCTACAAAAGAGAAAGTGCACAAGCCTCAAAGGTTGCTCTTCACCCAAAGTAAGAAAGGTAAAAGCAAAGGTATGGGAACTCTTTTTCCCATCATTGGTTATCTACTCTAAATTATGATATTCTATCCATGTGAAGAATAGTGTCGGCGTTTCGAGATCGGGGGGTCCCTAAGCCGACGAGTGAATGTCGCCGTGTGCCCCAGCCCAGATGGGTCGACGCGAGGCCGAGCGTGAAGGGGGGAAGTGAGGTGGCCGGAAATGGGCGTGAGAGAGGTGGAAATCCCGCAGCCTTCGTGTTCGTCCTGCGCCTAGGTCGGGTGCGCTTGCAGTAGGGGGTTACAAGCGTCCACGCGGGAGAGGGAAGCGAGCGGCCCCAAGAGAGCGCCTGTCCCGTCCTCGTCCCCGCGCGGCCAACCTTCTCTAAGAGGGCCCTGGTCCTTCCTTTTATAGGCGTAAGGAGAGGATCCAGGTGTACAATGGGGGTGTAGCAGAGTGCTACGTGTCTAGCGAGGGAGAGCTAGCACCCTAAGTACATGCCGATGTGGCAGCTGGAGAGATTTTGGCACCCAGCTGGTGTGATGTCGTGGCCGTCGGAGGAGCGATGGAGCCTGGCGGAGAGACAGCTGTCGGAGCGGTTGAGTCCTTGCTGACGTCCTCCTGCTTCCGTAAGAGAGCTGAGAGCCGTCGTCGTCACAGAGCATGCGGGGTGCCATCATTGCCTATCTGGCGGAGCTAGCCAAATGGGACACCGGTCTTGTCCTCTGTGGCCCGAGTCGGCTCGGGGTAGGGTGATGATGGCGCTTCCTGTTGACGTGGCTGGCCTGCGCCCTAGGTTGGGCGGCGTGGAGGCTCCTCCGAAGCCGAGGTCGAGTCTGTCTTCCATGGCCGAGGCCGAGTCCGAGCCCCTGGGTCGGGCGAGGCGGAGGTCGTTCGGCATAGGCCAGGGCGGAGTCCGAGCCCTGGGGTCGGGCGGAGCGGAGTTCGTCGTCTTTCGGGACTTAGCCCGAGTCCGAGCCCTGGGTCGGGCGGAGCAGAGTTTGTCGTCTTCCGGGACTTAGCCCGAGTCCGAGCCCTGGGTCGGGCGGAGCGGAGTTCGCCGTCTTCCGGGACTTAGCCCGAGTCTGAGCCCTGGGTCGGGCGGAGCGGAGTTCGCCGTCTTCCGGGACTTAGCCCGAGTCCGAGCCCTGGGTCGGGCGGAGCGGAGTTCGTCGTCTTCTGGGACTTAGCCCGAGTCCGAGCCCTGGGTCAAGCGGAGCGGAGTTCGCCGTCTTCCGGGACTTAGCCCGAGTCCGAGCCCTGGGTCGGGCGGAGCGGAGTTCGCCGTCTTCCGGGGCTTAGCCCGAGTCCGAGCCCTGGGTCGGGCGGAGCTTCCTATGGTGCCTTTGGCAGGGCCTAACTGCCTGTCAGTCTCACTCTACCAAGCGGCACTGCGGTCGGAGTGGCGCAGGCGGCGCTGTCCTTCTGTCAGGCCGGTTAGTGGAGCGGTGAAGTGACGGCGGTCACTTCGGCTCTACCGGGGGGCGCGCGTCAGGATAAAGGTGTCAGGTCACCTTTGCATTAAATGCTCCTACGACTTGGTCGGTCGGTGCGGCGGTTTAGTCAGGGTTGCTTCTTAGCGAAGGCAAGGCCTCGGGCGAGCCAGAAACATGTCCGCTGTTGGAGGGGGGCCTCGGGCGAGACGGAAGTCCTCCGGGGTCGGCTGCCCTTGTCCGAGGCTAGGCTCGAGCGAGGCGTGATCGAGTCGCTCGAATGGACTGATCCCTAACTTAATCGCACCCATCAGGCCTTAGCAGCTTTATGCTGATGGGGGTTACCAGCTGAGAATTAGGAGTCTTGAGGGTACCCCTAATTATGGTCCCCGACAGTAGCCCCCGAGCCTCGAAGGGAGTGCTAGCACTCGCTTGGAGGCTCTCGTCGCACTTTTTTGCAAGGGGACCAGCCTTTCTCGGTTGCATTTTGTTCCGGTGGGTGCGCGCGAGCGCACCCGCCGGGTGTAGCCCCCGAGGCCTCGGAGGAGTGGTTTCACTCCTTCGAGGTCTTAATGCCTCGCGTAATGCTTCGGCTGGTCTGGTTGTTCCCTCATGCGAACTGGCCGTAGCCCAGGTGTACGGTCGGGGCCCAAGCTCTCGGGCTGGTATGTTGACGCTGTCAACGGTTCGGCCGGAGCCGGGTTTTGCGAGAGCAGCCCCCGAGCCTCTGCACAGGGCGAGAGGGCGATCAGGGACAGACTCGGATTTTTTACATACGCCCCTGCGTCGCCTTTCCGCAAGGAGGAGGGGGGAGAGCGCCATGTTACCCTCGATGGGCGCCGAACATGGTGTCTCCGGTGAGCTGCAAGCGGGTAATCCGAGTGGACGTCCGTGCCCCGTTCGTTAGGGGTCGGCTAGGGGCCCAGAGGCACGCCCAAAAGTACCTGCAGGTGATCTACCGGACCCGGTCCCCTGGCGACGGGGTCCGAGGGCTCGATGCCTCCCTCTGATGGGATTCCGTTACAAGATCGCTCCCGCTGGTCTCAGAAATGTCCTAGGGTACCTCGGGAGCGCAGCCCGAGCCTTGGTTATGTATCGAACGTACCCCTGGTCATCCCTCGCTCGGCGTCTGAGGCGACTGTGAACCCTTCGGGGGGCCAGCCTTCGAACCCCTGATCAGTAATGGGCGCGGAGCCCGAGTAGCCTGAGGCGGCCGTGGAACCCTTCGGGGGGCCGGCCTTCGAACCTCTGACCAGTAGTGGGTGTAGGGCCCACACGATCTGAGGTGGCTGTTGAAACCCTTCGGGGGGCCAGCCTTCGAACCTCTGATCAGTAAGGAGGCTCGGAGCCTGGTTCCTTCACGGGGAAGGATCCTTTTCGGGGTATCCCCCTTTCCCGGTCCCTGTTGCAAGAGATAGAGAAAGAGGAAAAAAGGAAAAGGATACGAAATCGAACGACGTGGCGTACCTTTTTTGGCGCGGTTTTTACGGCGAAGGCGAAGCATCGCCCACTTCTCCTGCCAGAAGCGCCGTCTGTCCCTCCGCGGAGTTAATGCGACGGGGCGAGTTGTTGGCAGGGCGGCCGTTGCGCGTGCGCGAGCCGTTCGAGGAATGGATCACGGGCGCGTTGTCTTCACGCCGTGAGAGGGGGTTCTCTAGCTGCCCCCGGATGGGACGTGAGCTTGGCTGACGACGTGACCGCTGCTCCCGCCCGCCTGCCACCGTCATCACTGTCGGCCCACTTTTGGCCGCATTGACCGCCGCGTCAGGCTGGCGCTGCTGGGTCGTGCGCCTGGTCGCCTCGAGTCGCGGTATTGATTCCGCAATCGAGGAGGCGCAGTGGTGGCGCAAGTGGCGGTGCAGTTGCTTGCATGCGGCATCCGGCGCGCCGGTTGCGTGACGCGTGGGCCTGGGCCTCTATGCTGGCGTGTTGGGAGTCGGAGGAGCACGTCCACTTGGCGCGGTTGCATGCCGCTTGCATGGCTGCCCGCCTCTTTCGCCCGTTGGTCCGGGCAAAAGTGGAGGGTCACTTGTAACCGCTAGGCGGTTGTGTGCACCACGCGCGGCGGTTTGGCTTCTTCTGCTCTGAGCCGGTTTGCTTGACATGCGGGACCCAGCCCCCGCGCCGCAGGGGAGGGCCTTGGAGCGTGTTGGAGAAGACTCAGCCCGTGACGGTTGGGGGCACAAGTAGGGAGAGTTGCCTTTAAAAGGAGGGTGACCCCCTTCGGAAGGCGACCATGTCTTCTCGCTCCCTTATGCATAGCGTCTTTCCACCTTCCAAGCCCCCGGATGGGGGATACCCGTCGTCTTTTCGCCTCATCGTTGGAGGAACGCAACTCCGTAGGAGTTGGTACCTTTCAGCCATCGTTTGGCTTCAAGGATTTTCATCAGCCAGCCCGGCTGTACCCCCTCGCCGGCGGTCACCCGAGACGGTGACCACCAGCTCCTGGGTGGGGAGGAGCAAACCGGGCTGCGATCTTGGTCCCACCCTCAGCTTCAAGGATGTTCATCATCCTCGCTGGGGTGGGTGCCTGGCTGAGCCGGTGCTCTACCTCCCGCGTGGGTTCGTGGGTCATCCTCTCCCGCGGCATTCGAGGGAGAGGGCGCTCACTGGCCCTGCGGGCGGCCCGGACTTCGACAACGCGGGGCTGGTCGACGGCAGGCGTCGTCACCTCCAGCGTGTCGGGTTCATCGGCTTGGCTCCCGGCGGCCCCTTCTGCCGGAGGGCGGCTGCCGCGCCGTGTGCACGGGAGGACCACCCTAGATGCCGCGCGCTGCTAGGGCGGCGTTCGTGTTCTGGGGTGATCCTGCCTTTGCACCGGCGTGGCATCTTCACGCGGAGGCCGGTCCCCCACTCGTCTGGGAGGATTTGAGTGGGGATCTGTCGGCGGGCTGATGGCCCCTGCCGTCGGTGCAGAGGCGGAGGCGGTTCGAGAAGTCCCCGTCGCCGACGGGATCACCGCCACCGTCCGCGCCTCGGGCCTCCGGCTCTTTGTACTTATCCTCGCCCCTCGAGCGTCGGCGTGGGCGAGGGCAAGATTGCGGCAGTGCCTACCCTGAGGCCTGCGCTGCCGCAGTTCAGTCACCCGGAGCGGGGGTCGTCGTCGTCGTAGTCAGAACGGGCGGCCGCGAGCCGCTCGTCAGTCTTCTGTTGTTCCGCAGGCCCTCCCCCATGGAGTGGGGTTGTTCGTACCTGCAGAGGGGGAACCGGAGTTCCGTTTGTAATGGCACTTCGAATGCCAGTGTTTTTGTTCATTATGGCTGTCGAGGCCTGAACATGTATGTAATTTTGGCACGGAGCCATGTTTTTTCCTCATTTTCGAGCATTAAGACTCACCTGTTGATTATCTGAACCGCTTCACCAAGCATGAGTTGCCCTATGTCAAGGTGACGAGTGAGGTATCCGTATCCCGGAGGCGTAGGAGTCCCTCGGCTCGGTCGGCCTTATTGTCTGAGGCTCCTCTAGCTTAGTTAAAGGGACCCCCTGGCCGCTCTTCGACGAGCCGAGGCCAGGGGTAGCGATATCAGCATGAACAGAGGCAGAGTTGGCTCGAAAATGAAACCTGGTCGGCCGGAGCCTAGCCGGGTTGTCCGTTAGCGGGACCGACGCCGGAGTTGATCAGCCGAGGCCTCGGGTCGGGCTGGCGCCCTTGGGAGATGGTTGGCCGAGGCCCCAGGGGTACCCGGCCGAGCCGCCTGCTCGGGCCGGATTCCCGGAGAAGTCCCTGGCAGCGATTGTCCGGGCGTGACGATGACTTCGTCCTCCAGAGTGGGGATCCCTGGACCGCGTCGCCGTCCGAGGCTAGGTCGGACCTCGCTGAAGGTGTCGTCGATGCCGAGGGTGCTACTGCCCCCTTCCAGCATCAAGACCCGAGCCTGCAGGATCAGAGTGTCTTGTAGCGTGTGCCTTCTGCGGCCGCCGAGGCCAGAATTTACACACCCTCGCTGTGTTGTAAAGCTGCGTCTCCTTTCCTCTTGTTTCGAGTATCTGGACTTTTTTGTCGGTAACAGGGATGTTTGTGCGAGCGAAAGTTGCTTCTCGCGGAAGGTGATGAGTGAGGTATCCGTATCCCGGAGGCGTGGGAGTCCCTCGGCTCAGTCGGCCTTGCCGCTTACGCGCACTTTCACCCGTCCATGAGGCCCTGTCACCGACTCAGTCGAGAAGGCTCGAAGGATCACTTCGGCAGAAGAGCTTCCGAACGTGAAGACTTGTTCGGTACGCGGAATCACTTTATCCGAACGCGAGTTACTTATCGCAGAAGGTGATGAGTGAGGTATCCGTATCCCGGAGGCGTAGGAGTCCCTCGGCTCGGTCAGCCTTGGCTGCTTACGTGTACTCCATCGTTTTCAGGGTCCACTTTTCGAAATAGTCAGAAAGCACGAAAGATATTCTGGCAGAAGAGATCTTTTTTCGAGGAAAATTTCAACGCAGAGGGGGTCCCCCCTTTTAGCCCCCGAGGGAGGGTCGGGCTTTGCCGAGGCGAGGCCGACCCTTCCTTGATGACTAAACTTTGCATGGGTGCGAGGTATATGAACAACTTGAAAACATCTTAAGGGTAGAAGCGACGTAGCTGTTGGATGTTCCAAGCGTTGTCGTAGACCTCGCCTTGACTGTTGGCCAGCTTGTACGTTCCGGGCTTCAGAACTTTGGCGATGACGAATGGCCCCTCCCAGGGGGGCGTGAGCTTGTGCCTCCCTCGGGCGTCTTGCCGCAGCCGAAGCACCAGGTCGCCCACCTGGAGGTCTCGGGGTCGGACACCTCGGGCGTGGTAGCGTCGCAGGGACTGCTGGTACCGCGCCGAGTGTAGCAAGGCCTTGTCCCGAGCCTCTTCCAGCTGGTCCAGCGAGTCTTCTCGGCTAGCTTGGTTGCTTTGATCGCTGTAGGCCCTCGTCCTCGGGGAGCCGTACTCCAGGTCAGTGGGCAAGACGGCCTCGGCCCCGTAGACCAGAAAGAACGGCGTGAAACCCGTGGCCCGGCTCGGCGTTGTCCTCAGGCTCCAGACCACCGAGGGGAGTTCCTTCATCCATCGCTTGCCGAACTTGTTGAGGTCGTTATAGATCCGAGGCTTGAGCCCTTGTAGAATCATGCCGTTGGCACGCTCTACTTGCCCATTCGACATGGGATGAGCCACGGCGGCCCAGTCCACCCGGATGTGGTGATCCTCGCAGAAGTCCAAGAATTTTTTGCCGGTGAACTGGGTGCCGTTGTCGGTGATGATGGAGTTCGGGACCCCGAAGCGATGGATGATGTTGGTGAAGAACGTCACCGCCTGCTCGAACCTGATGCTGTTCAGAGGTCGGACCTCAACCCACTTGGAGAACTTGTCGATGGCGACCAGCAGGTGCATGTAGCCCCCGGGCGCCTTCTGCAAGGGGCCAACGAGGTCCAGACCCCACACAGCAAAGGGCCAGGTGATAGGTATCGTCTGCAGAGCCTGAGCGGGCAGGTGGGTCTGCTTCGCATAGAATTGACACCCTTCGCAGGTGCGGACAATTCTAGTGGCATCAGCCACCGCCGTTGGCCAGTAGAAGCCTTGCCGGAAAGCATTCCCGACAAGGGCTCGAGGCGCTGCGTGATGGCCGCAAGCCCCCGAGTGTATCTCTTGAAGGAGTTCCTGACCCTCGGCGATGGAGATGCATCGCTGGAGGATGCCCGAGGGGCTGCGGTGGTAGAGCTCCTTCTCATCGCCCAGCAAGACGAACGACTTGGCGCGTCGCGCTACCCGCCGAGCCTCGGCTCGGTCGAGGGGTAGCTCTCCTTGGCGGAGATATTGCAGGTACGGGGTCTGCCAATTTCGATCAGGCGTGGCCCCGCTCCGCTTCTCCTCGATGCGCAGTGCCTCACCCTCGGAGGCCGAGGGTACCTCGGGTTGAACCGAGGCCGCCTCGGGCCGAGCTGAGGGTGCCTCCGGCTGTGCCGAGGGCACCTCGGGCTGGACCGAGGGCGCCTCAGGCTCGGGCGCGTCGTCGATCTTGACGGAGGGTTGATGCAGATCCCGGGAGAAGACGTCCGGGGGAACCGTTGTTCGCCCCGAGGCGATTTTTGCCAGCTCGTCCGCAGTCTCGTTGTAGCGCCGAGCGATGTGGTTAAGCTCGAGCCCGTAGAACTTGTCTTCCAGGCGCCGAATCTCATCGCAGTAGGCCTCCATCTTCGGGTCGCGGTAGTGGGAGTTCTTCATGACTTGGTCGATGATGAGCTGCGAGTCACCGCGAGCGTCGAGGCGTCTGACCCCTAGCTCGATGGCGATCCGCAACCCGTTGACCAGAGCCTCGTACTCAGCCACATTGTTGGACGCTGGGAAATGGAGGCGTAGCACATAGCGTAGGTGTTTCCCGAGGGGTGAGATGAAGAGTAGGCCCGCGCCGGCTCCTGTCTTCATCAGCGACCCGTCGAAAAACATGGTCCAGAGTTCTGGTTGGATCGGAGCCGTCGGTAGCTGGGTGTCGACCCATTCGGCTACGAAGTCCGCCAAGACCTGGGACTTGATGGCCTTCCGAGGGGCGAACGAGATTGTCTCGCCCATGATTTCCACTGCCCACTTTGCAATCCTGCCCGAGGCCTCTCGGCACTGGATGATCTCCCCCAGGGGGAAGGATGACACCACAGTTACCGGATGAGACTCGAAGTAGTGTCGCAACTTCCGCCGCGTCAGGATCACTGCATACAGCAGCTTCTGAACTTGTGGGTAGCGGATCTTGGTTTCGGACAGTACCTCGCTGATGAAGTAAACTGGCCTCTGAACGGGCAATGCATGCCCCTCTTCTTGCCTCTCGACCACAATCGCGGCGCTAACCACCTAGGTGGTGGCGGCGACGTAGACCAAGAGGGCTTCTCCGTCAGCTGGGGGCACCAAGATAGGCGCCTTTGTGAGGAGCGCCTTCAGGTTCCTGAGAGCTTCCCCGGCCTCAGGGGTCCAAGTGAAGCGCTCGGCCTTCCTTAAGAGGCGGTACAGAGGCAGGCCTCTTTCGCCGAGGCGTGAGATGAAGCGGCTCAGAGCCGCGAGACATCCCATGACTCTCTGTACGCCCTTTAAGTCCTTGATGGGACCCATGCTGGTGATGGCTGCGATCTTCTCCGGGTTGGCTTCGATGCCCCGCTCGGAGACGATGAACCCCAAGAGCATGCCCCGGGGCACCCCGAAGACACACTTCTCGGGATTGAGCTTGACGCCTTTCGCCTTGAGACATCGGAATGTCACTTCAAGGTCGGAGAGGAGGTCGGAAGCTTTCCTCGTCTTGACTATGATGTCATCGACGTAGGCTTCGACCGTGCGACCGATGTGTTCGCCGAACACATGGTTCATGCATCGCTGGTACGTCGCGCCCGCATTCCTCAAACCGAACGGCATGGTGACATAGCAGTACATGCCGAAGGGCGTGATGAAAGAAGTCGCGAGCTGGTCGGACTCTTTCATCCTGATTTGGTGATACCCTGAGTAGGCGTCGAGGAAAGACAGGGCTTCGCACCCAGCAGTGGAATCCATGATTTGATCGATGCGAGGTAGAGGGTAGGGAACCTTCGGACATGCTTTGTTGAGACCAGTGCAGTCTACACGCATCCGTCATTTCCCCCCTTTCTTTCTCACAAGCACAGGGTTGGCAAGCCATTCGGGGTGGAATACCTCTTTGATGAACCCGGCTGCCATTAGCTTGTGGATCTCCTCGCCTATCGCTCTGTGCTTCTCCTCGTCGAATCGGCGCAGAGGCTGCTTGACGGGTCGGGCTCCGACCCGAATATCCAGTGAGTGCTCGGCGACATCCCTCGGTATGCCGGGCATGTCCGAGGGACTCCACGTGAAGACGTTGGCGTTCGCGCGGAGAAAGTCGACGAGCACTGTTTCCTATTTGGGGTTGAGCCCGGAACCGATCCGGATCTGCTTGGAGGCGTTGCCGCTGGGGTCGAGGGGGACGGCCTTAACCGTCTCCACTGGCTCGAAGTTGCCGGCATGACGCTTCACGTCTGGCACCTCTTTGGAGAGGCTTTCCAGGTCGACGATGAGGGCCTCGGATTCGGCGAGGGCCTCGGCGTACTCCACGCACTCCACGTCACATTCGAACGCGTGTCTGTACGTGGGGCCGACGGTGATGACCCCGTTGGGGCCCGACATCTTGAGCTTCAGGTAGGTGTAGTTGGGGACGGCCATGAACTTCGCGTAGCATGGCCTCCCCAGTACCGCGTGGTAGGTTCCTCGGAACCCGACCACCTCGAACGTCAGGGTCTCCCTTCGGAAGTTGGAGGGCGTTCCGAAGCAGACGGGAAGGTCGAGTCGTCCGAGGGGCTGAACGCGCTTCCCGGGAATGATCCCGTGGAAGGGCGCAGCGCCTGCTCGGACGGAGGACAGATCGACGCGCAGGAGCCTGAGGGTCTCGGCGTAGATGATGTTGAGGCTGCTACCCCCATCCATAAGGACCTTGGTGAGCCTGACGTCACCGATGACGGGGTCGACGACAAGCGGGTATTTCCCCGGGCTCGGCACGTGGTCGGGGTGATCAGCTTGGTCGAAGGTGATGGGCTTGTCGGACCAGTCTAGGTAGACTGGCGCCGCCACCTTCACTGAGCAGACCTCTCGGCGCTCTTGCTTGCGATGCCGAGCCGAGGCATTCGCCGCATGCCCTCCGTAGATCATGAAGCAGTCGTGGACCTCGGGGAACTCTCCTGCTTGGTAATCTTCCTTCTTGTCGTCGTCGCGGGCCCTGCCACCCTCCGCGGGTGGCCCGGCCCTGTGGAAGTGGCACCAAAGCATGACACACTCCTCAAGGGTGTGCTTGACGGGCCCCTGATGATAGGGGCACGGTTCCTTGAGCATCTTGTCGAAGAGGTTGGCACCTCCGGGGGGCTTCCAAGGGTTCTTGTGCTCGGCGGCGGCGACAAGGTCCGCGTCGGCGGCGTCGCGTTTCGCTTGCGACTTCTTCTTGCCTTTCTTCTTGGCACCGTGCTGAGTAGACGCCTCGGGTGCATCTTCCGTTGGGCGGCCCTGGGGCTGCTTGTCCTTTCGGAAGATAGCCTCGACCGCCTCCTGGCCAGAGGCGAACTTGGTGGCGATGTCCATCAGCTCGCTCGCCCTGGTGGGGGTCTTGCGACCCAACTTGCTCACCAGGTCGTGGCAGGTGGTGCCGGCAAGGAACACGCTGATGACATCTGAGTCGGTGATGTTGGGCAGCTCGGTGCGCTGCTTCGAAAATCGCTGGATGTAGTCCCGGAGAGACTCTCCCGGCTGCTGTCGGCAGCTTCGGAGGTCCCAGGAATTCCCGGGGCGCACATATGTGCCCTGGAAATTGCCGGCGAAGGCTTGAACCAGGTCATCCCAGTTGGAGATCTGCCCCGGAGGCAGGTGCTCCAACCAGGCGCGAGCGGTGTCGGAGAGGAACAGGGGGAGGTTGCGGATGATGAGATTGTCGTCGTCCGTTCCACCCAGCTGGCAGGCCAGGCGGTAGTCCGCGAGCCACAATTCCGGTCTCGTTTCCCCCGAGTACTTTGTGATAGTAGTCGGGGGTCGAAACCGGGTCGGGAACGGTGCCCGCCGGATGGCCCGACTGAAGGCCTGCGGACCGGGTGGTTCGGGCGAGGGACTCCGATCCTCCCCGCTGTCGTAGCGTCCCCCACGCCTGGGGTGATAGCCTCGGCGCACCCTCTCGTCGAGGTGGGCCCGACGGTTGCGGTGATGGTGCTTGTTGCCGAGGTGGCCCGGGGCCGCAGGCGCGGTGTTGTGCGTGCGCCCGGTGTAGACCGAGGCTTCCCGCATGAATCGGGAAGTCGCGGCATGAGGTTCCGAGGGGTATCCTTGCCTTCGGGAGGCAGAGCTCTCGGCCCGTCGGACCGCAGCGCCTTCCAGGGGATTCTTGAGCTCTCCTTGGATTCGCCGACCCTCGGTGGTTGATGGCTCCGGCATTGCGCGGAGAAGCATCGCTGCTGCAGCCAGGTTCTAACCGACCCCGCTGGATGCGGGTGGCGGCCTGACCCTGACGTCGTTGGCGATGCAGAGCGGGAGACCCTGGGGCAGGTGACGTATTTCTCCGGCCGGGGGTTGGCCCGCCAATGCCTGCCCGACGTCCCGGCAGATCGGCTCAAGCGCTCCTGCTCCCTCGTCGAGCGTGGCCTGCGCCCCGCGGACTTGCTCGAGCTGTGGGTCGCGACCCCCCGCCGGAACGGGGACCACAGCTAGCTCCCGCGGGATGTCAGCGCGGGGCACCGGCCTAGGGAAATCACCGTCCTCCGGCACGCCGAGATGATTGCCTTCGGAGGGACCCCCTAGATCGACGTGGAAACATTCGCGGCTTGGGCCGCAGTCCTCGTCGTCGAGGCTGCGGCTACCGTCGGAACAGTCGGAGAGGCAGTAGTCACATGCGGTCATGAAGTCCCGCATGGCACTAGGGTTGCCAAATCCAGAGAAATCCCAACAGACGTTGGGGTCATCATCTTCCTCGGACCCAGAGGGCCCGTAGGTCGAGATGTCCGTCAGCCGGTCTCAAGGCGACCGCATGCGAAACCCCAGAGGGTTTGACCTCGCCTCTACGAGAGCGCCCGCCAAAGCAAGGTCGCTAGGCGGGTTGAGGCTGAATCTAAATGACGTAGGATGGGAATCGGTCGGTACCTTTCGGTCGACGAGCAGCGACATAGTCACGTCGGGGGCTGATTGCACCGTCGTCTCAGGTACGAGGGCGACGTCCTACAGGCTCTCCGCGAGCGCACTGGCGTCGTCCACTTGCTCGGGATTGGCGTGTCGCGGGGAGACAGCGCTCGCCTTCGTCTCAAACGCGAGGTCGACGCCCGACGCGCCCCCCGTTGGAGCGCTGGGGACGTCGACTCGCTCAACAGCCGACGAAGCGCGGCCTCCTGCTTGGCCTTGGTTGCCCCGCCTCCTCCTCCGTTGTCGGGGGAGAGGACGGGGCGAGCTCGAATGTTGTTCTTCCACCACGCGGGGAAGACATCGTCGATTCCGCCGCCGGCGGGCGGGCTGTCGGCCGCCATCGTCGTTGTCGCGCGGCGGTGGAAGGAGTATCATGTCGTAGCTGCCGTCGAAAGACATGAACTCAAGACTCCCGAAACGGAGCACCGTCCCGAGTTGGAGAGGTTGCTGGAGACTGCCCATCTGGAGCTTGATGGGAAGCTGTTCGTCAACACGCAGCAGGCCCCTACCTGGCGCGCCAACTGTCGGCGTTTCGAGACCGGGGGGTCCCTAAGCCGACGAGTGAATGTCGCCGCGTGCCCTAGCCCAGATGGGTCGACGCGAGGCCGAGCGCGAAGGGGGGAAGTGAGGTGGCCGGAAATGGGCGTGAGAGAGGTGGAAATCCCGCGGCCTTCGTGTTCGTCCTGCGCCCAGGTCAGGTGCACTTGCAGTAGGGGGTTACAAGCGTCCACGCGGGAGAGGGAAGCGAGCGGCCCCAAGAGAGCGCCTGTCCCGTCCTCGTCCTCGCGCGGCCAACCTTCTCTAAGAGGGCCCTGGTCCTTCCTTTTATAGGCGTAAGGAGAGGATCCAGGTGTACAATGGGGGTGTAGCAGAGTGCTACGTGTCTAGCGAGGGAGAGCTAGCGCCCTAAGTACATGCCGATGTGGCAGCCGAAGAGATTTTGGCACCCAGCTGGTGTGATGTCGTGGCCGTCGGAGGAGCGACGGAGCCTGGCGGAGAGACAGCTGTCGGAGCGGTTGAGTCCTTGCTGACGTCCTCCTGCTTCCGTAAGAGAGCTGAGAGCCGTCGTCGTCACAGAGCATGCGAGGCGCCATCATTGCCTATCTGGCGGAGCTAGCCAGATGGGACACCGGTCTTGTCCTCTGCGGCCCGAGTCGGCTCGGGGTAGGGTGATGATGGCGCTTCCTGTTGACGTGGCTGGCCTGCGCCCTAGGTTGGGCGGCGTGGAGGCTCCTCCGAAGCCGAGGTCGAGTCTGTCTTCCATGGCCGAGGCCGAGTTCGAGCCCCTGGGTCGGGCGAGGCGGAGGTCATTCGGCAGAGGCCAGGGCGGAGTCCGAGCCCTGGGGTCGGGCGGAGCGGAGTTCGTCGTCTTCTAGGACTTGGCCCGAGTCCAAGCCCTGGGTCGGGCGGAGCGGAGTTCGTCGTCTTCCGGGACTTAGCTCGAGTCCGAGCCCTGGGTCGGGCGGAGCGGAGTTCGCCGTCTTCCGGGACTTAGCCCGAGTCCGAGCCCTGGGTCGGGCGGAGCGGAGTTCGCCGTCTTCCGGGACTTAGCCCGAGTCCGAGCCCTGGGTCGGGCGGAGCGGAGTTCGCCGTCTTCCAGGACTTAGCCCGAGTCCGAGCCCTGGGTCGGGCGGAGCGGAGTTCGCCGTCTTCCGGGACTTAGCCCGAGTCCGAGCCCTGGGTCGGGCGGAGCGGAGTTTGCCGTCTTCCGGGGCTTAGCCCGAGTCCGAGCCCTAGGTCGGGCGGAGCTTCCTATGGTGCCTTTGGCAGGGCCTGACTGCCTGTCAGTCTCACTCTGCCAAGCGGCACTGCGGTCGGAGTGGCGCAGGCGGCGCTGTCCTTCTGTCAGGCCGGTCAGTGGAGCGGTGAAGTGACGGCGGTCACTTCGGCTCTGCCGGGGGCGCGCGCGTCAGGATAAAGGTGTCAGATCACCTTTGCATTAAATGCTCCTGCGACTTGGTCGGTCGGTGCGGCGGTTTAGTCAGGGTTGCTTCTTAGCGAAGGCAAGGCCTCGGGCGAGCCGGAAACATGTCCGCCGTTGGAGGGGGGCCTCGGGCGAGACGGAAGTCCTCCGGGGTCGGCTGCCCTTGTCCGAGGCTAGGCTCGGGCGAGGCGTGATCGAGTCGCTCGAATGGACTGATCCCTGACTTAATCGCACCCATCAGGCCTTAGCAGCTTTATGCTGATGGGGGTTACCAGCTAAGAATTAGGAGTCTTGAGGGTACCCCTAATTATGGTCCCCGACAAATAGATTCTGTATCTGACTTAATTCTTGCTAGGTTCTCATAAATACACTAGTCCATTAGAATCTATTTCATGCCTTTGCTATAACCATTATCATATTGATATGCTTTTAAGTTATGATAATAAAATTCAATATGAAGAAGTAAAATTCCTATGATTAATCAAAATGCTTAAAAGGTGCATATTCCTCCTTTATAATAATGTGCACTAAGGATAAGGATTTTACTTCATGTGACTTATGAATGATGAATTGTTTATATTTCCTATCTAAAGAAATCATCTTTCATCAAATACTCCCTTGTGCAATTAATATCCTTCTTGACTATTTTCAATAAGTTTGAAAGGAAAAAGAAACAACTACAAAGGGAGGACACTCACATGAAAGAGAAGGACATCAAGAACAACAACATCCACTTGGATAATAAGATTCTCAAAACAATCAATGGTGTGGTTGTAAGCATTCTAAACCTTTTTCATTGTGAGAATACCAGGCCTAGTTGTTTATTGCAAATTTCATGAGCCTTGATCAAGATGTATAATGCTTCTCCCTATTTGTCTTTAGAGTAAATTCATCCATTCAATTCATTCAAATACTTGATGCATATCTTTAGGGGGAGCCTCCTTCTATATCTTGATTATGTTGAGACTATCACTTTATCCTGGTAATTTCATATAGTCTCTTGCATGAGAATGAGTTTCTCATGAAGTATGCTACTATTTTTCAATTCTTATCTTTCACTCTAAAGTAGCATATTTGCTGGATTCTCCTACTCTAAGCTTAATTGATAATCTAATGCATATGTTGTTCTTTTGATCACATCTGTTATTTGTTTGATCATTGAATAACTTCAATTAACATTTATGTTTCTTAGTGCCGCATATACTATCAATCGATATCTCTTGATATGCACTAAGTTCAAAGGAGAATTCATGATACATTTATGCAATTTGTGATCCATTTAATATATGTTAACAATGACCTGGAGAATGATCACTAGTTGTAGAACTCTCTCTTGTGCAAAATATTTCCATATATTGTCTTGAGTATAGGTCTTAAGCATCCAAGACTAAGGACAAAGCACAATGAAGAGAGCGTCTCTTCGTGAAGGTACAAAAGGGTAAAACTACGTCATCTCATGTACCTAAATCTTCCTTTTGTATACATTCCTTGCATATCTTGTATAAAAGGAAGAGAAAGCATGTCCATGCATATCCCTGCTTCATACCTAGTTTTACTTCTTAAAATTTCATTCTTGCATTAATGCATCCTTGTTGAAACTAGGTGAAGTAATTTTATTGTCAAAGAGCTTAAAGATTAACCTTGTAACGAGGATAAGCTACCTTTGTTCCAAAGGTGGATGGTCCTTAAGTCTCTTTAAAATCCTTAAGGGAAAATGCTTAAGATGTTTACAACATGCTTTCATAAGTGCATAACCTGTCATGAGCATCACACTTATACTATGACACAATGCACTTCACATTCTCTATGATATAGAATTGTTCTCAATAACCTAATTATGTGCAATTGGCATTTAAGGCCAAAATATGTTTTCATCTCAATGCACATATTTAGGGGGAGCAATCTATGTTGTATAGAACTATGATCATGCTTAATTTGATATATCCTTCATCATATCTTTTTTATGTCTATGACTAATGTGTTTTCAAGTATATTCTCATGCTTAGTCATAGAATTGAAACGAAAATGGAGTATTCGGCAAAGACGACGCTTCCACTCAACTCCATCGGTATTATCCACTCCTTGCCGGTATTCCGCATAGTTCTCCACTTTGGTATAATCTTCACTCATATTTATTTGCTTGCCATTGGGGAGAGAGTAGTTTAAAAGGGCTTATATTTCACTCAAGCATCCGTTTTTGGCGATTCATACCAAAGGGGGAGAGAGTATTAGACCAAAGCAAAAGGACCGCACCTCCACCAATTTCAAAAACATGTAGTCTTTTAATTGGTGTTAAAAGAAGTTTTCAATTGGTATCTTGTCTTGATATAATTTCAAATTGATATACCCCATTCAAAATTAATGTCTAAAACCCTCTTGAACACTAAGAGGAGGATTTCATTAAGGGGGAGTTTTGTTTAGTCAAAGGAAAAGCATTTGAAACAGGGGGAGAAAATCTCAAAACTTGAAAATGCTTCTCAAAATCTTATTCATTTACCTTTGACTATTTGCAAAAGGACTTTGAAAAGAATTTACAAAAGAGTTTGCAAAAACAAAACAAGTGGTGCAAGCGTGGTCCAAAATTTCAAATAAGAAGAAAAACCATCCATGCATATCTATTGAAATAAGTATATTGGTTTAACTCCAAGCAACCTTTGCACTTACTTTATGCAAACTAGTTCAATTCTGCACTTATATATTTGCTTTAGTTTGTGTTGGCATCAATCACCAAAAAGGGGGAGATTGAAAGAGAAATAGGCTTTAAACCTTTTCCTAAAATGATTTTGGTGGTTGAAATGCCCAACACAAATAATTGGACTAACTAGTTTGCTCTAGAATAAATGTTCTACAGGTGCCAAAGGTTCACATCAAACCAATATAAAGTCAAAAGAAAGGGCTAAAAGGAAAGGAGCAAAGGAAACCGAAGTGCTCCCTGGTCTGGCGCACCGGACTGTCTGGTGCACCACCGGACAGTGTCCGGTGCACCAGGGAAGAACGACTTCAAACTCTTCACCTTCGGGTTTCTCAGGCGCACCTCCGCTATAATTCACCGGACTGTCCGGTGTGCCACCGGACTGTCCGGTGTGCCAGCGGAGCAACGGTCATCTGCGCGCAACGGTCGACTCTGCAAAGCAAACAGTACAAATCAGATGTCAGAGCAGCGGTCAGAGGGGCACCGGACTGTCTGGTGTCGCACCGGACTGTCCGGTGCCACATGAGGACAAAGCCTCCAACGGTCGACCAGCTCCAAGCCCTAACGGGAGGATGACGTGGCAGCGCACCGGACACTGTCCGGTGGCGCACCGGACTGTCCGGTGCGCCCATCGCTAGCAGACTTCTTCAACGGCTACAATTTTGTTGGTGGCTATAAATACCACCCCAACCGACCACTTCAAGGTGTGGGAGCCCAAGCAACATTCCAAGTCATCTAGTTGACATAGCCAAGCCCTCCCAACCACATATATTCATTGATCCATCCTATACACAAGATTTAGACCACTACAACCAACACAAGTGCCACAAAAGATAGAGCAAGCAAGAGAGAGCTACTCATTTGAGTTTAGCACTAGTGCCTTGTGAGATTCATTGAGAGATAGTGTGTGCTACTTCTTTGTGTTCATTTGCGCGTGGAGTTTTGACTCCCATTGAACTTCCTCCAAAGTTTTGGAGGCTTGTAAAGCTATCAAAAGACACCAAAGAGTGTGGTGATCCTTGTGGGGTCTTAAGTGATCTTTGAGAAGGAGAAGAGCTCTCCGGTCTTTGGTGATCGGTGGAGAAAGAGGGAAAGGGTTGAAAGAGACCCGTCCTTAGTGGACTCCTCAACGGGGACTAGACCTTCGAGGGCCGAACCTCGGTAAAACAAATCACCCGTGTCTCGTGTGCTCATTGCTTGTGATTTGTTTGTTCTTTCCCTTTCTAAGTTTTTCTTGCACTATTCTTTGCTAATACTATTTGGTGTTGCTTTAAGTTAAATTCTCATTTATTGAAGCAACACCTTGCAAGAAAGAACTTGTGCTATCGCTCCTCTTATCTAAGCCCTTTTGCTTCATTCTCATAGACTTATTAGTTGTATTGTTTTATCAATTCCATATTATTTGAAAGCAATACTCTTTTCAAGCAAGGACTTAGTTTTTATTCTCTGATAATTGTATATCTTGTTCTAACCACTAATCAAGGGATCTAGTTGGGGGATAAAGTTTTAATTTTCAGGTTTTGCCTATTCACCCCCTCTAGACGACTTTCACAGGCCGCATGAGGGAACGATCAGACCGGCCGAAGCACCACGAAAAGCATTCAGACCTCAGAGGAGTCAAACCACTCATCCGAGGCCTCGGGGGCTACACCCGGCGGGTGCGCTCGCGCGCACCCACCAGAACAAGGCAAAAATCGAGAAAGGCCGGTCCCCTCACCGAAAACGCGGCAAAAGCCTCCAAGCGAGTACCAACACTCCCTTCGAGGCTCGGGGGCTACTGTCGAGTACCATAATTAGGGGCACCCCCAACGCTCTTAATCATGGCTGGTAAACACCCTCAGACCAACTGACAGGTGCGGTTCAGGTCAAGACTTCGTCTACCCGAGGGACGCGATCTCACCCGAGCCCAGCTTCGGGTTGGAACAGTAGTCCCAGACGAATTCACGCCTCGCCCGAGGGCCTCCTCAGGCAGCGGACGCCCCCTCGGCTCTCCCGAGGCCTGGCTCGGGCAGGCTTCATTGTGAAGCAACCTTGGCCAGACCGCCTCACCAACCGACCGCTTCGCAGGCGCATTAAATGCAGGTGATGCTTGACGCCGTATCCTGACACACGCGCCTCAGTCGGCCAGGCCGAAGTGACCGCAATCACTTCGCCCCTCTTCTTTACTGTCTGACATGATAGGAAAACAGCGTCGCTCGCTCCGCTCCGACTGCCGTGTCAGCCACCCCGGCGACGACTGACAACAAGTCACGATCAACCACCGAGTTCAGCCTCGGGCGCAACAGGAAGCTCCGCCTTGCCCGACCTCAGGCTTCGGCCTTGGGAGGAGGTCTCCGCCGCGCCCGACCCCCGGACTCGGCCTCGACCCTGGTCTCGCGAGGAATCGCGTCCTCGCCCGACCCCGGCCTCGGCCTCAAGAGAAGTCTTCGCCTCGACCGACCCTGGGCTCGGACCGACCGCGCTAACAGGGGATACATTATTTCCCTATTCCTAGCCTGCTCAGGCTACAAGGAACAAGACCGGCGTCCCATCTGGCTTACCCCGGTGACGGGTAATGATGGTGCCCCACGTACGCCATGACGCCGGTGGCTCTTAGCCCCTTACGACAGCAAGGAGACGTCAGCAGGATCCTCACCGTGCTGCCAGCTGTGCTCCTACAGGACTCAAGCGCTCCTCCGACGGCCACGCCATCACATGTACAGGGCCCAAGCTCTCCCCCAACGGCCACGTTGGCATGTACACAGGGCTTAGGCACTCCACTGCCGGACACGTTAGCGCATAGCTACGCCCCCCGTTGTACGTCTGGATCCTCTCCTTGCCTATATAAAAGGGAGGTCCAGGGCCACCCTGAGGGGGGTTCGCGCGAGGGAAGCGGCGGACGAACTCTGCGTCTCTCTCTCTCACGCGACACGCTTGTAACCCCTACTACGAGCGGCACCCCTGGTGCAGGATAATACAAGGCTTGTCCTACCTCTTGTGTTCCATTCCGCGCCAACCCATCTAGACAGGGGCACACAACGATTTCACTAGTCGGTCCAAGGGACCCCCGGGTCCGAGACGCCGATAGCTTCGCTAGCCGGGCCTGACGGGCCGGGCCGGCCATGGGCCATGCCGGCCCGGGCCGGCCATGGGCCATGCCTGCCCGTTTGGCCATCTATAATGACTAGTCCATGCATCGTACTACCCGACCGACAATGATGGCACAGATTCGCGTCCTGAATTGAACACTGCTGAGATCCACAGGCATCTGCAAGGACCAGCAAGGAAGTGAATGAAAAAGAGAAACAAGAGTCGATGACACGCAGAATTATACATTATTAATTTTTAAAGGTATCAATCCAGGATTATTCAAATTTTCACTAGAAATCCTTGGAGCCGGTTTTTCTTTCTGATTCCCAGATATATATTGATATGAGGTCGCATTAGCCTTGAGAAGGAACACTTGTGGCCACTTTTGGATTTTTAACACTACTCGACGTTAAATGATGTAAATCAAATAATTACAAAGTTATTATAGGTCTACCCAAATCAATCGCACGTGCCTAAAGCCTGTGCATTGGAAATAGCTATTAGTAGAAACTAAAAATTTAGAATGGCAACTCACATTGCAGCAAAATGTTTCACGTTTTTTTTGCTTTCTTTGCTTTGCATCTTCGAAGGTTCGGCAGGTATCCTAATGTATGCGATATAGTCTGATAGAAAACCCTAACCTTGATTAGGGTATATATATAGTACATAGACTGTACCAAACAGTGATGAATCTAGCCGAGAATATTACCGAGGTTGCCAGGATATCAACTTTGTTATATGATATAAATTTTCTTGAACCTGAATAAATATGGTGCACCGGATAGTCCAATTAGTCCAATAAGTTGTGATGGTCATCAAACACCAAAACTAATATAGAAATGTCTCAAAGCCTGAAAGTCGCCTAGAGGGGGTGAATAGGTGAAACCTGAAAATTATAAACTTTAAACACGAACTTCACCTAGGTTTAGGATTAGAAATAAGTAATACTGAGATCGGAGTGCGGAAGAGAGTTCTTCTTGTTATGAGTTGCTCAATCAATGCGGATGACTTTGGTAGCTAACTCAAAAAGATTGTAAGAAAGGGAACTTAGAGAGAGTAGAGGAAGAATCAAATCGTAAGGTAATGATCAATACAAATGAACATAACGATTTGTTTCCGAGGTTCGGTTCTAAAGAACCTACTCTCCGTTGAGGAGCCCACATAGGCCGGGTCTCTTTCAACCCTTTTCCTCTCTCAAATGACCACTTAGACCGGTTGAGTGCTTCTTCTTAATCTCTAGGGTCATCTAGACCCCACAAGAATCACTACACACTTAGGTGTCTCTTGCTAGTTTTAGAAGTCACTTGAGTGTTTAGAAGATGAAAGGGAAATAGGGTTAACCTTTTCCTTTAATTAATTTTGGTGGTTGAATGCCTAACACAAAAATGGACTAACTAGTTTGCTCTATAATACATGTTCTACAGGTGCATAAAGGTTTAACACAAACCAATAAATATTCAAGTTAGGGATCAAATTCAAAGGAGCAAAGAAACCGAGTGTGCTGTGGTCTGGCGCACCGGACAGTGTCCGGTGCACCAGGACCGTACAATCTCAAATCAGCCACTCTCGGGTTTCTTCAGGCACATTTCGCTATAATTCACCGGACTATCCGGTGTGCTATCCGGTGTGCCAGCGGAGCAACGACTACTCGCGCAACGATCGACTGCAAAAGTCACGCTGACAGCGCTACTGTGAAGAACAGTGCGCGGCAGAGCAGAGCGTAGAGTCAGAGGCGCACCAGACAGTGAACAGTACCTGTCCGGTGCTGCACCGGACTGTCCAGTGCCACACGAGGACAAAGCCTCCAACGGTCGACCAGCTCCTAACCCTAATGGTTGGCTGACGTGGCGGCACACCGGACAGTGTCCAGTGGCGCACCGGACTGTCCGGTGCGCCCATCGCCAGCAGCCTTCCCCAATGGCTACAATTTAGTTGGTGGCTATAAATACCACCCCAGCCGGGCCATTTCAAAGCGTGGGAGCCCAAGCAACATTCCAAGTCATATAGTTGACATATCCAAGCCCTCCCAACCACCTCTATTCATTGATCCATCTTACACAAGATTTAGACCACCACAATCAACACAAGTGCCACAAAAGAGAGATCTAGCAAAAGAGAGCTACTCGTGTGAGTTTAGCATTAGTGCCTTTTGAGAATCATTGAGAGAAAGTGTGTGCTACATCTTGTGATCTTTTGAGCATGGAGTTTTGACTCCCATTCATTGTAAAGCGAGCAAGAGCCCCTTATCTTTGTGGTTGGCCTTGCGGAGACTTCAGTCTTTTGTTGACAAAGAAGAAGAAGCATTCGCCGGTCTTGGTGATCGGTGGAGATAGGGAAAGGGTCGAAAAAGACCTGTCCTTAGTGGACTCCTCAACGGGGATTATGTTCTTGGTGAACCGAACCTTGATAAAACAAATCACCCGTGTCACTTGTGTTTATTACTTGTGATTTGTTTGTTCTCTCTGTCTCTAAGTTCTCTTGCACTATTCCTTGCTAACATTATTTTGTGTTGCTTCAAGTTACAATTCTCATTTACAGAAGCAACGCCTTGCGAGAAAGAACTTGTGTTATTCCTCTTCTTATCTAAGCCCTCTTGCTTTATTCTCTATAAACATTTTAGTTGTGTTGATTTGTTAATTCCGCATTCTTTGAAAACAACACTCTTTGCAAGCAAAGGACTTAGTTTTACACTCCGATAATTGTGCATCTTGTTCTAACCACTAATCAAGGGATCAAGTCCAGGTTTAAAGTTATAATTTTTAGGTTTCACCTATTCACCCCCTCTAGGCGACTTTCAATTGGTATCGGAGCTAGGCACTTCATATTGTCTAACAACTCGAAGTGATGGCTCGAGGAAGATCCCAAAAGAACAAGAAGACACCTCCGAAGGAAAATAATGAGGCAACTCTTGAGATATCACTTTCCGGTTGTTCTAATTATGTTTCATGGTCTACTAGTGTGATAAATGCTTTTAGAACCATAGATTCACAATTAGAACAAATTTTAGACAAGAGTATTATACCTTCTAGTTATGATAAGAAAAATGCTTCCAAGGAGGATCAAAGATGCATACGCTTAAACTACCTAGCTTATGACATCTTAAGTAATTCTCTTAGCAAAGAAGACTATCGTGCCTTCATAATGAGATATGATGAACCTATTCATGATGCGCATGATATTTGGACTAGAATTAAAAGTAAATTTGATGAGTCTAAACATGTTAGTTCATTTAATGCTTCTACTTCCTTTAGTACTTGTGAAACTAACCCTTTGAAGGAAGAAGAAGAAAATGAACGTTGGAGACCAAACGATGAATCCACCTCTTCAAAAGGTTTGTCTTCCCATTTTGATTCCCACATATGTTGTGTGGCTAATGAAAATGATAGCGGAAGCACAAATGAGGATGAGGAGGATGAAAGAAACTTCATGCAAATCTACGCCCATCTAAGCCAAGAAGATAAGGCAGTCATGCTCAAACTTCTAAAAAGAGCGAGAGAGCAAAGCGAAGCTCTTCACATGCTAGAAGATATTCTCACCATAAAAATGCAAAGCTTTGAAGAGTTGACTAAAGAACATTCGGAGCTAAAGTGCTCTCATGTTGATTTGGTCCAAAGGTATGAATCTATTTCAATTGAGCAAGATAACTCTTTATTTTGTATCGCTTAATTAGTAAATAGGAATGCCTTGCTTAAGGACCAGGTAGAAAGGCTAAAAATTGAAAATCTAGCCTTTCAAGAAAAACATGATATGCTTCTATGTTCTCATGAAAATCTTATGGATGATCATATCATGTTAAACATTGCTCATGAGGTTGTGATAGAAAACTTAAAATGCCAACAACCTCACTCATGCACATGTATTCAAATTGAAATTGTATTACCATGTGCTAATGCTTGTTGCTTGCCAACAAGCAAATCCTCCTTTGAGCTAGAATCTCCAGGAACAAAAGATGATACATGTCAAAAGCTCAAGGAAGAAAATGAGAGGCTAAGAACAAGCTTGACACAACTAAAAGGGAAGTGCACTGCTCAACCTTTTCAAGATAACCGTGATTACATGGTGAAGAAGCTTGAGATGGGAACAACCGTGGCATGCACAAAATCCCTTGAAGAAAATGTCAAGGACTTAAGGATTGTCAAGAGGAAGGAACAAAAGAAGAAAAACCAATACCTCTGCCAAAAGCCTCAACCATGCCTCCATGCAAGGTAACATCCAAGGTAATGCTCAAGCCACACTTTACATTAAGAAAAATAAAAGTGTAGTGAATGCTTTGAAAATGGGCACTTGATTAGGTCATGTCCCTATATTAAAGAAAATGGCTTAACTATTAACAAGGATGATAAACTTTGTTTTAAATGCTCTAAAGAGGGACATTTAGTTAGGTCTTATCCCCATGAGAAACAAAAAGGCATAGTTTTAGGAAGGAAAATATTTACTAACCATGTAGCAAACAAGAAACAAGGAAAGAAGAAATCTTCAAGATATGAAGATCGCCTTTGCTACATATGCCGAAAGAAAGGACATCAATGTAAAGATTGTCCTATTGGTAACTATCCCGCTCCTAACTTGTCAATTAATTCATATGTAACTAGGCAACCCAAAACTGCAACTTGTGCTAGAAAGGTAATGAGTTTACCAAGTGCTAGCACAAAGGACATTTGGATTCCTAGATCTTTGTTGACTAACCTTGATGGACCCATCAAGGGATAGGGACCAAAATATGCTTGACAAGCTTTGCAGGGGAAGGAGATGATATGAAGCTTTGGAGTGCTTGAGAGGGTTAATTCAATTCATATCAACTCAAGCTATCAATCTTATAATGATCTATATCTCTAAGATTCACCCAAAGTTATTTTGAGTTATTATATCTACAACTCATATCATCTCGAGCAGGATATTGAAGTTGTAGGAATTAAAGGATTATCCTATGTGGAAAATCAAAGCCTACAACATGGAGGAAAGCCAAAGGATGGTAACACTTATATCTTTAAGTGCAAGTATCTTCAATTATCATTTCTTCTGTGTCTTCTGTAGTCACATTGAAAATTGAAGCACTTAAAATATTTTTAAATTATGTCACCATTCTTTAAAGAAACTCCTCTCATATGGTAGATTGCATATCCATCATTCCTATATTATGACAATCTACACGCTTTAAATTATTGTAAGTACCTCGTGGCATGTGTTTCACTAATCATCCCACTATTGCCATAGTCTAGACATAGAGACATATTCCAAGTTCTTAAAAGAATAAGGTGTCATAGAAGGAATTCAAATCCTTAGGACGCTTATAAAGGGAATATCTCTTTGTGACTAGAATCATGAGATTAATGCTTTTTGTCTAATTAACCTAAGTAGTCTCACATATGGAGAATAAGTTTCTCTATGGAAATGCGTAATCTAACATGAAAAGAAAAATCTATCCAATGATTTATAATGTCTTTCTTCTTGCTTAAATTGGATATGATTCTTCTACATTCATCGCTCTCCATGTTATGAATTAGACTTGTTCCCATAATCTTAAGAAATTAACTATGCTTGTTTTATAAGTTAAAACTGAAAATAACATCATCTATGGGATAATCTAGTTCATGTAATAAAGTTTCCATGCTTTAGTAACCTACTTTTCATTCCTTCACAAAAATGATTACAAAAAGGGAAACCAGTGCTTGTGTTACTAACGACATATCTCTTTGAAAGGGAAATAAGGTTTAACCTTCTCTCATAAATGATTTTGGTGGTTGAATGCCCAACACAAATAATTGGACTAACTAGTTTGCTCTAGATTATATATTCCACATGTGCAAAAAGGTTCAATACAAACCAATACAAAGATTAAAAGGTGTTCAAAAAGAAAGGAGCAAAGAAACCCAAGTGTGCCCTGGTCTGGCGCACCGGACTGTCCGGTGTGCCACTGGACAATGTCCGATGCACCAGGACCGTACAACTTCAAACTCGCAAGCATCGGGTTTCTCCAGCGCCACTTCGCTATAATTCACCGGACTGTCCGGTGCACCAGCGGAGCAACGACTCTCCAACGCAATGGTCGACTCCAACGGGCGCCTGCAGCGTGAACAGTGCACAACAGTACGCGGCAGAGCAGAGGCGCCTGTCAGAGGCGCACCAGACAATGCACAGTACCTGTCTGGTGCGGCACTGGACTGTCCAGTGCCACTAGAAGACAAAGGATCCAATGATCGTCTGCACGAGAACCCTAACGGTTGGATGACGTGGCTGGCGCACCGGACTGTCCGGTGCACCCATCGACAGTAGCCACCCCAACGGTTGAATTGGTGGTTGAGGGCTATAAATACCCCCAACCACCACCACTCCAAGCATCCAAGTTTCCAGCACTCCACATTTAATACAAGAGCTAGTGCATTCAATTCTAGACACAATTCAAAAGAATCAAAGCCTCTCCAAGTCCCAAATTCACTCTAAACACCTAGTGACTAGAGAGAGAGTTTTGCTCGTGTTCTTTGAGCTCTTGTTCTTGGATCACTTTCTTCTTCCTCTTTCTTGTTCTCAAGACACTTGTAATCAAAGCAAGAGACACCAAGTTGTGGTGGTCCTTGTAGGGGTCTAAGTGACCCGTTTGATTAAGGAGAAAGCTCACTCGGTCTAAGTGACCATTTGAGAGAGGGAAAGGGTTGAAAGAGACCTGGTCTTTGTGACCACCTCAACGGGGAGTAGGTTCTCAAGAACCGAACCTCGGTAAAACAAATCATTGTGTCATCCGTTTTATTTCTTGGTTGATTTGTTTTCGCCCTCTCTCTCGGACTCGGTTTTTATTCTAACGCTAACCCCGGCTTGTAGTTGGTGCTTAAGTTTATAATTTTCAGATTCCACCTATTCACCCCCTCTAGGTGATTTTCACTCTTGAGCATATTTATGAAAATATACAAGAGAGTAAGTGCATGTTCAAAGACACAAGCCCCAAGGGTTGCTCTTCACCTAAAAGAAGAAAGGTAAAAGCAAAGGTATGGGAACTCATCTTCTTAATCAACAATAGTTCCCATCATTTGGTATTTATTCTGAATTATCATATTCTACCTATGAGAAGAATAGATTCCTTATTGGACTTAAATCAGTTAGAAGTGCATTCAATCTTGTTTTCATAAATGCACTAGTCCATTAAAATCTAATTCATGCCTTTGCTATATATGATTGATATGCTTCTAAGATATGTTAATAAATTCAATATGAAGAAGTAAGTATCCTGTGATTGATTAAAAATGTTAAAAGGTGCATATTCCTCTTTTTAAATGATGTGCACCAATAATAAGGATTTTACTTCACGTCTGTGTGACTTGTGGATGATGAATTGTTTATATCTCTTATCTAAAGAAATCATCATCATATACTCCCTTGTGCTGCTAACATCTTTCTTGAGTATTTTCAATAAGTTTGAAAAGAAAAAGAGACAACTACAAAGGCATGACACTCAAATGAAAAGGAAGACATCAAGAACAACAACACCTACTTAGACAGTAAGATCTTCAAATAGTCAATGGTGCGGTTGTAAGTATTCTAAACCTTTTGATTTTTAAGGATACCAGGCATAAGTTGATTATTGGAAATATTACATGCCTGGATCAAGATGTTCAATGAATTCCCCTATTTTTCATTAAAAGAAAAGTATGTCTATCCAAGTCATTCAAATTCTTGATGCATGTCTTTAGGGGGAGCCCCATTTCTATATCTTGATTATGTTGAGACTAACACTTTATCTTAGTAATCGCATATAGTCTCAAGTATGAGAATAAGTTTCTCATGAAGTATGCTACTATAAATCAATCCAACTTGGTAAAGTAATGTCATTTTTATCAAGGATTGTAGCTTTCATTGTTAAAAGTAGCATATTTACTGGATTCTCCTATTTTAAGCTTATTTGATAGTCTAATGCATATGTTGTTCTTTTGATCGCATCTATTATCCGTTTGATCAATGAATAACTTCAATTAACACTTATGTTGCTTAGTGCCTCATATACTATCAATCAATATCTCTCTTGATATGCACTAAGTTAAAAGGAGAACTCAGGATAAATTTATGCAATTTGTGATCTACTTGATATATGATAACAATGACTTAGAAAAGGATCACTAGTTGTAGAACTCTCTTGTTGGGGGCCTTCGTCTTCCGAAGGTCCTCAAAAACATGATTAACAATGTTTCCCATGCATAATATATGTGCAGGAACTTTCGGATTCAGGATGAAGCTATACACAATATGGATAGCAGGGTCAGAACGAAGGCTGAACCAGCGCCGAAGCTATGCACAAGGGAGCTTCAGCTTAGTAGCAGAAAAAGGAACCGACTTAAGAAGGAAAAGGCTATCTAGTCCTCGATAGATTGTTCTTAAGTCAATAGTAAACATGAAGGGCATAAATGTAATTTCACACAGGCTGTGTCCTGTGTCTATAAATAGATGAACAATACCCCCATATTGTTCACGCTGACTTGTACTCGCTCGTGCATCATGCTTGTACTTTTGCCTTCTGTCAAACCGAAGGTACAGATGTAATTCAATATTGTTCTTATTTATTCATGATTATATAATAAAAGATATATTAATGGTGTCATATGATTATCCATGTTATTTCTTACGTTTCATATGCTTCGTCTTTCGTTGATGTATGCTGTGATGATGAAGGTACGTCCTTCATGACCTTCGTCTGAAGATCGTTATATCCTTAGGGAAATAATGCTTCGAAGGACGAAGGACATTAACCATTAACCTATTTTCATGTTGCCTTGTTCTTAATTCATAGCATTTGAGAACAAGTCCCCAACATTGGTAGCCACCTCCGGTGTACTCACTTCCACAACCTTCGGCAAAGCATAGACCTTCGTCATTCCGCCGAAGAAGATAACAGCGCCAGAGGCTGCACCGCAGCCACTAGACACAAACCAGGAGACTCTCTCTCTCCGAGAGGCTCGAAGCTAGAAGAGAAAGGCCACCAGTCCAACATTCTAGGAGGAGGAGTTGGACCAGGAGATCAGGGACATGGAAATCATCTACCAATAGGTGCAAAGGAAAAAGGAGAAGATGGCTCGGTTGGCTGATCTTCAAAGGAAGATCGATGAAGCTACTGAGGAAGTGCGTCATCTTGCTCAAGATGATCAAGACCGAAGGCCCCAACACAGGGAGCTTCGTCTAGAGGGCTTATTTAACGAAGATGGATGGCATGATGATTTTAATCATGATACCTTTACTTTTGATGATGCTTCTCCCTTGGCAGCAGAATTGCAGGCTATCCCATGGCCACAATCCTACAAACCACCCCAGCTACCGATGTACGATGGGCACTCAGACCCAAAACAATTCTTGATGAGCTATGAGGCAACAATATCCTCATACGGAGGCAATGCAGCTGTCATGGCAAAGTCCTTCGTCATGGCAGTCCGGAACGTAGCCTAGACATGGTATTCTTCCCTTCGGCTAGGGACAATCACGTCGTGGCAGAAGCTCAAGGACATGCTGGTTACCAATTTCCAAGGCTTTCAGACGAAGCCAGTCACAGCCCAGGCTTTGTTCCAGTGCATGTAAGACCATGAGGAATACCTTCAAGCATATGTCCGAAGGTTCTTGCGACTGAGAGCACAAGCGCCCATAGTGCCCAATGAAATTGTCATTGAGGCCATGATCAAGGGTCTTCGGCTAGGACCTATGGCTCAATACTTCGCCAGGAAGCCCCCCAGACTCTGGAGAAGCTGCTTCAGAAAATGGATGAGTATATCCGGGCTAACAATGACTTCCGCCAAAGAAGGAAGGAAGCTTACAGATTCTCTGAGATGACTAGGGGCTTTGGAGGGAGAGTTCACCCTAGGCATGTCAGATCAATCCATAGCTCCAGTCAGAATGATGACAAAGGAAGCCAGCTTCAGAGGCCACAACACACCTCATAGTCTTCGGGACAGCAGCAAAGCTCCTTCAGGCCACCAGCTCCAAGGGGCAGAGGCGCTAGGGGCTTCGGAGGAAGATATAGGGATCAGCCCAGGAAAATCTATTGCTTATTCTGTGGTGAGGACAAGGGCCATACTACAAGAATGTGCCAAATCACTATTCTGAAGCAAAAGGAGATAGCAGAAGCCGAAGCTCGGCAAAATCAGCCGAAGCAGGTCTTCCACACTGCTTCGTGCCACTCTCCCTACATACCAGAATATGTGGGCAATCATCCTACAGCTTCTGTTGCTTCGGCTAGCCATTCACAGGCTTCTTGGCCTCAGCTCCCGCCACCACCACTGCAACCTACCTATTCCCGAAGCCAGCAGCTAGAAGGGTGCCTGCATTCTCAACAACAACGTGAATTCAGGGAGGAATCCGAAGCTCGTACAGTCAACAGTACTGTGCCATAATCAAAGCACATATATTGAGCGATATCCTGCCTCTAAAATACTTTTATGTTCTATGTCATTTTGTTCTTTTTTAATAAGGAACAAGCAATGTAAATTTAGTTTTAATTTTTTGTAATGATTTTGCTTCTATCAGAATGGAATATATCTTCTTCACAGACTTACGAAGCTCAAAATTTACGAAGCTCAAAACTTACGAAGCTCAAAAGTCGTTCCTAAGGGAATGCATAGCTAAAATTGCCGAAGCTATAGAAAGTCATTCCTAAGGGAGCGCAGCGTAAGTTTTTTGCTCAAAAGTCGTTCCAAAAGGAATGCAGAGCCAAATACCACTGAAATATAAGGTGAAGAAGTTCCAAAGTCGTTCCTAAGGGGATGCAGAACTTATACCACCGAAATAGAAGGCGAAGAAGTTCAAAAGACGTTCCTAAGGGGATGCAGAACTTACACCGAAAAATAAACGGTGAACACCAAAAAATAAACGGTGAAGAAGGCTCCAAAGTCGTTCCTAAGGGGATGCAGAGCTTGTGTGTTTCAGTGTGGGCGTGTGGGTGTGTGTCTTCGGCATCCTCATCATTTTGCATCATATCATCACATCACTTCGCATAACATCACATCATACATCATATTGCATCAATGACACAAATTGAATATGAAGTCGATCTTCGGAGAATGCTTTGTAAAAATGAAAGTGTGCTAAGGCACGAAGTAAGCTTCGGGAAATACAATTTCATCAACCTTGTTACAAAAGAGGGGATCCCTTTTTGCGAAGCATGGATATTTTTGTGAAGCATGGATCTTTTTCTTTACGAAGCATGAAAAGAAGGGAAGGTGTTTTTTCGCCGAAGGCTCAAAAATGTTATGTATGTAAAGTTTCATGCATCGCAAAGAAATTAATTACAATAATTTACATTTTCGATTCAAAGCTATACACATCAAATATTACAATCTTGTTACAATAAAGGTACAATGTCCATTCTAGTGTTTCATACATTGACTATCTCAAAATGCTTTTACAATAAGTGTTATTCCTCTTTAAGGACTTTCTCTGCAACTTCGTGCAGTAATTTGTTAACAACTTCATCAACAACGGATTTAGCCATGTTTATAATGTCCAGTGCTTCCTTCATTTCTAGATCCGCTAGGGGATTGAATGGTTCCGGTGGCGAAAATAATTCAGCTGAAGTAGTTAAAGTTAATCAGTCCGAAGCAACAAAAATAAATGTCGAAGTTAAAAGACAAAATGCAATACCTATACGTTTTTCACGCTCTGCAGCTTCTTCAATTCGCCTTGCTTCTGCTCGGGCATCATGGGTATCTTTTTCACTTTTCTTTATAATTTCATGGGCCATCTCTAGGCCACCATTCACCCAGACATCGTTGAAAAATTTCCCGCCCATCAAGGTTACTTCAGCTGAAGGATCCTTCGTATCATTTATGGAGAAGGCAGCTTCGGTTTGGGCCATGGTTTTAATATGGTCACATCCCGCCTTCTCCAAGATAGCTGAAATTCCCCACGCACCGGAAAATGCGCAAACATCCCCGCGATTACTTAAAATTTCTTTGAAGGTCTCGGCCTCCCCACTTATCCATTCAATAACGCCTTCGGGGTCGTCTCTTATGAAGTTTTCTTCGGTAGAGTAGGCACCCACGTTGGCGAAACTAGCTTTTATTTTTTCACACAGTCCAAGGATTTTTCAAAACATCTTTCCTTGGATGTGCGAAGTTCTTCAACATTTTTCTCTAAATGATTTTTCCAATATTCGCTGATTTCTCGGTTAGCTTCTGCGAGTGTGCATTTTTCTTTAGTTTCGACCAGTTGCCTCCGAAGGTCTTCAATTTCAATCTTTTGGGCTTCAGCCTAAGCTTTGAAGCTAGCTTCATCTTCTTTGACTTTGTTAACCAGAGAAATGAAGATTTTGTCTTTTTCAAGACCTTCATTTCTCAATTCAATCACCTCTGAACGAAGGTTGTTCAGAGCCATCGTATAGCTTTCATCTTCAATATTTTTCTATGCCCTAAGCGTATTGCTAAGAATTAAGCCCTGCAAGAGGAGGACAGAATTGAGTATAGCAAATAAAATACTTCATCTTCAAATTCAAAGATAACTTCCATACATTTATGCTATTGTATGACAGGCTGTCTGCAAGATCATCCTTCGACAAAATTGAAAGGTCGTCTTCTAGCTTCGGGAATCCGATGTTTCTACCTATCTCCCGGCAAACATATATTTCTTTGTTGTCTAGGAGACAGTATAAGAAATCATCTTCACTGCTTCCATTAGAAACTAAGGCACCCTTCGGATATTTCAATTTTCGCGCATAATGCCTGGCTTCCGAAATTTCTTCTTCAGACAAATTCTTCCCCGAAGCGTGTCGAAAGATGTAGTCGACATTTTCAATTAAAGCTTCGGGGGCAGGAATCTCAATCTTTTCCGGAGCAGTTTGCTCTGTCGCCTTTTCTTCAGGTGCGGCAGGCTCTGTAATGCTGGGCACTGAAGGCCCAGCTTCGGTTTCAGCTTGAACTTGTGTAGCTTCGATTTCTGTTTGTCCACTTTCGGTTTCGGCCTATGATTTGGCTTCAGTTGGAATGACTTTCTTTGCAGGAGCAGGGCTCAGTGCCTTTGTAGTCTCCAATACAGCATCGAGCACGTTAGACATTCTCCTCCTCTTAGGAGTTGCGGCAGAAGTTTTTTGCACCTTTGGCAAACCTGCCGCTCCCAGTGGATTCAGGATTTCTAGTATTTTTGTCACTTTTCCACCTGTGGCTCTTTGGCCTTACTTCAGCCTTGGTTGGCTCAACTGTAGTTATCTTCGATGCTATGCTCGGCTCTACAGCGTTGTGCATAATTGAAACACTTTCTTTTGCTTTGGCAGCTGAAGAAGTACATTCGTCAAATTCAGGAATCACGACTGGTTCAATGTAACGTGGCCGGTGAGTCAGAACCTTCATCTTCTTGCCCTTCGGCTCAGCTATGATGGCCGAAGCAGCAATCTTTCCCGAAGCAGTAATCTTTCTCTTTAACCCTTGCCCTCGCAGCGGGTAGCAATAGTCAGGGTATACGAAGCTAATAGCATCAAAAACCCTATTCAATCTTTTCTTATTCCAACCCCCGAAAGCTGCGGACAAGGCATTGTCCTCGGCCTTAGAGTATGCCTCAAGTAGCTCGTCGCTAGTAGCTTCAATGCACTTCAGCCAGTCATCATTTGGCTCATCAAATTTATCCCCAAACCTGAAGTTATACTTCAGTCGGACCAGACCACCTTCGCTAGAATCAATGGTAGTCTCCTTCGGCATTTCCCAGCTTTCTACAAGCGGCCATACCCTGAAGGCTATATGTTCTTGAATTAAATCTCTTGTGCCAATGAAGGAGCAAATAGTACTAAAGGCCTTCTGACACGCTTCGACAGTGTCATCAATTTCTACCTTCAGCCTTCGGAGGCCGAAGCAGGACTAGATGGGGCGC
Organism: Zea luxurians; assembly: GCA_029449295.1. NCBI lineage: Eukaryota > Viridiplantae > Streptophyta > Magnoliopsida > Poales > Poaceae > Zea > Zea luxurians. The sequence goes on from JAOPSE010000002.1 coordinate 173,382,749, forward strand.
ATGATGACTTCCTTAATGTCTTCTCTTGCCCTTAGATCATTCTTCACATAAAACCACTCTTTCATCCAGGCTCCAGGCCACCTCTTCCGAAAAGTTAGCACTAGGTAGCTTGCGTTGGGACAAGCAATAAATCCATAACAACCGAAGTTGTTGTGGTACTGTTCTTTGCCAGTAGCCTTCGTCTCATATAAGAGTTCATGCATACTGCAGAAGCACTTCGCGCTTGGCTCTAGCCCCTGACTCCTCGCAGCCCAGACAAAAATCCCCATCCTCATTATAGCTTTGGGGGTGATCTGGTGAAGGAAGATCTAGAAGATCTTCAGCACTTCAACTACAAACTTGCTCAAGGGAAACCAGAGACCAGCCTTGAAAAAGCTTCGGAAAATAACAACCTCATTTTCCTCAGGGGCAGGGGCGGTGTTGTCTCCACCAACTCTCACGATAGACATGTCTCGAAAATACCTTCCTCTCATGTTGTCAAGATGACTCTGTTTAATCGTTGATTTTTCGAAGATTGTATGGCTTGGCCGCCAGGGCCGATCTTCAGAATCTTTGTCTCCACTTTCCACATCATAACTATCGCTGTCACCAGTATCTTCAGATAAACCTTCTAGTATCTCTTTAGTAATCTTCTCTGTGTTTGTCTTTGCCATCGATTCAATAAATCTAGCAATATAAGGATCCGCAGCTTTCTTCTTAAACAGCTCTGTCTGTTCAGTCAGTTTCGTCTTCGCAACAACCTTCTTTTCCTTGGACATTTTTTCCTCAGACATGGTGAAAATGTGACTTTAAACCGAAGCTCAAGAAGCTTGAAAATCTAGCGAGAGCTAGTAAGCAAGAGCTAAAAGTTTGAGAGAAATAGTGCAAATAGCAGAAACAGTGTACCAAATGATGCCGGTGTGAGTTCATATTTATACACCTAGCACGCAACAACTTGGAGGGCCCTGTCTGTCATTGATTGTTGCTATTCTAGCAAAGGAAGGTGTTTTTCGGACCTTCAGCTTAAGGCCTTCGTTCATGTCGCAGTTTGAATTCGTTGTTATAACAAATTAATACTGTGAGGGGCTACTGTTGGGGGCCTTCGTCTTCTGAAGGTCCTTAAAAACATGATTAACAATGTTTCCCAAGCATAATATATGTGTAGGAACCTTCGGATTCAGGATGAAGCTATACACGATATGGATAGCAGGGTCAGAACGAAGGCTGAACCAGCGTCGAAGCTATGCACAAGGGAGCTTCGGCTCAGTAGCAGAAAAAGGAACCGACTTAAAGAGGAAAAGGCTATCTAGTCCTCGATAGATTGTTCTTAAGTCAATAGTAAACATGAAGGGCATAAATGTAATTTCATACAGGCTGCATCCTATGTCTATAAATAAATGAACAATACCCTCGTACTGTTCACGCTGACTTGTACTCGCTCGTGCGTCACACTTGTACTTTTGCCTTCTGTCAAACCGAAGGTACAGATGTAATTCAATATTGTTCTTATTTATTCATGATTATATAATAAAAGATATATTAATGGTGTCATATGATTATCCATGTTATTTCTTATGTTTCATATGCTTCATCTTTCATTGATATATGCTATGATGATGAAGGTACGTCCTTCATGACCTTCTCTGAAGATCGTTATATCCTTAGGGAAATAATGCTTCAAAGGACGAAGGACATTAACCATTAACCTATTTTCGTGTTGCCTTGTTCTTAATTCATAGCATTTGAGAACAAGTCCCCAACATCTCTCTTGTGCAAAATATTTCCATACATTGTCTTGAATATAGGTCTTAAGTAACCAAGACTAAAGACAAAGCGCAATGAAGAGAGCGTCTCTATGTAAAAGTACAAAAGGGCAAACTACTTCCTCTCATTTACACATGTACCTAAATCTTCCTCTTATATACATTCTTTGCATATCTTTTATAAAAGGAAGAGAAAGCATGTCTATGCATATCCCTGCTTCATACCTAGTTTAACCTTTCAAAAATTTCATTCATGCATTTGATGCATTTTTGTTAAAACTAGGTGAAGTGATTTTCTTGTCAAAGAGCTTAAAGCTTAACCTTGTAACGAGGATAGGCTACCTTTGTTTCAAAGGTGGAGGTTCCTTAAGTCTCTTTGAAACATCAAGGGTAAATGCATCAAATATCTATAACATGCTTTCATAAGTGCATAGTCTCACATTGCACTTCACATTCTCTATGATATAGATATGTTCTCATTAACCTAATTATGTGCATTTGGCATTTAAGGCCAAAATATGTATTCCTCTCAAGGCACATATTTAGGGGGAGCAATCTATATTATATAGAATTATGATTAAGCTTAATTGACATAACCTTCGATCATGTCTCTTTCATTTTGGTACAAATGCATATCTCTTATTATTCTTATACCAAGACTATGACTAATATGTTTTCAAGTGTATTTCTATACTAAGTCGTAGATTGAAAGGGAAATGGAGTATTCGATGAAGACAAGGCTTCCACTCCACTCTAACGGTATCATTTATCCCTTGTCATTACTCCACCACACTCTTCAAATTGGTATAATCTTTCATTCATATTTACTTGAACCAATGGGGGAGAAAATAACAAAGGGCTCTCAAATTCTCCGTTTTTGGCAATTAATGCCAAAGGGGGAGAAAGTATTAAGCCCAAAGCAAAATGACCGCACTACCACCGCACTACCACCAACTTAAAACTTCATTTCAGAAATTTTTCAAATTGATATCTAACTAAGTTTTCAATTAGTATACATTCAAATGGGTATCTTTTAAAGATAGATTTTCAAAAAATTGGTAAAACCCTCTTGAAAACTAAGAGGAGAATTTCATTCAGGGGGAGTTTTTGTTTAGTCAAAGGAAAAGCATTTGAAACTGGGGGAGAAAATTTCAAATCTTGAAAATGCTTCTTGCAATCTTATTCATATACCTTTGACAATTTGCAAAAAGATTTTGAAAAGACTTTTCAAAAGGAATTTGCAAAAACAAAACAAGTGGTGCAAGCGTGGTCCAAAATGTTAAATAAAAGAAAGAAATTCATGCATATCTAATGAGATTATAAATTGGTTTAATTCCAAGTAACCTATGCACTTATCTTATGCAAACTAGTTCATTTCTGCACTTATATATTTGCTTTGGTTTGTGTTGGCATCAACCACCAAAAAAGGGGAGATTGAAAGGGAAATAGGGTTAACCTTTTCCTTTAATTAATTTTGGTGGTTGAATGCCCAACACAAAAATGGACTAACTAGTTTGTTCTAGAATACATGTTCTACAGATGCATAAAGGTTCAACACAAACCAATAAATATTCAAGTTAGGGACCAAATTCAAAGGAGCAAAGAAACCGAGTGTGCTGTGGTCTGGTGCACCGGATTGTCCGGTGTGCCACCGGACAGTGTCCGGTGCACCAAGACCGTACAATCTCAAACGAGTCACTCTCGGGTTTCTTCAGGCGCACTCCGCTATAATTCACCAGACTGTCCGGTGTGCCAGCGGAGCAACGGCTACTCACGCAATGGTCGACTGCAAAAGTCGCGCTGACAGCGCTACAGTGAAGAACAGTGCGTGGCAGAGCAGAGTGCAGAGTCAGAGGCGCACCAGACAGTGAACAGTACCTGTTCGGTGCCACATGAGGACAAAGCCTCCAACGGTCGACCAGCTCATAACCCTAATGGTTGGCTGACGTGACGGCACACCAGACAGTGTCCGGTGGTGCACCGGACTGTCTGGTGCGCCCATCGCCAGCAGCCTTCCCAAACGGCTACAATTTGGTTGGTGGCTATAAATACCACCCCAATCAGCCATTTCAAAGCGTGGGAGCCCAAGCAACATTCCAAGTCATATAGTTGACATATCCAAGCCCTCCCAACCACCTCTATTCATTAATCCATCTTATACACAAGATTTAGACCACCACAATCAACACAAGTGCCACAAAAGAGAGATCTAGCAAAAGAGAGCTACTTATGTGAGTTTAGCATTAGTGCCTTGTGAGAATCATTGAGAGAAAGTGTGTGCTACATCTTGTGATCTTTTGAGTGTGGAGTTTTGACTCCCATTCATTGTAAAGCGAGCAAGAGCCCCTTATCTTTGTGGTTGGCCTTGCGAAGACTTTGATCTTTTGTTGACAAAGAAGAAGAAGCATTCGCAGGTCTTGGTGATCGGTGGAGAGAGGGAAAGGGTTGAAAAAGACTCGTCCTTAGTGGACTCCTCAACGGGGATTAGGTTCTTGGTGAACCGAACCTCGGTAAAACAAATCACCCATGTCACTTGTGTTTATTACTTGTGATTTGTTTGTTCTCTCCCTCTCTAAGTTCTCTTGCACTACTCCTTGCTAACGTTATTTTGTGTTGCTTCAAGTTACAATTCTCATTTATAGAAGCAATGCCTTGCGAGAAAGAACTTGTGTTATTCCTCTTCTTATCTAAGCCCTCTTCTGTCACACCCCAGTGTCACCTAGGGTTACTCTTAAAATGCCAAACCAAGACCCATCACTTTATGTGAACCAAAGTGTGCATGAGCATCAAATTAACTTAAGAATAAAGAATTCACCAAGCATATACTTAAAAGTATCATGATCACAACAAATGGGTCTTTCAAAAAGGTATTAATGTTGTAACCCTAATATAAACCCTAAGTGAGCCCCATGAGCAAAATTCAAGAAAATAAGGAAAAAGGGCATGAAAAATTTAAAATTGTGACTTGAGTCAATTATAAAAATCGAAGTATATTTAATAAGCAACAAGAAAGGTTGAGAAAGCTTAGCCAAAATAACTCAAATAAAACCCCAAATCAAGCTTCTCATGTGGGGACTTAATGGGAATTCTGAATTTCAGAATTCTGAAATTCAGACCTTGAGCCAAAGATCAGGGATGTTCACCTTGATCCCTAACTCGAATCCTAATGGCCCCATTAACAAAAATGTGCCTAATTAACCCCTCTGTCATGTGCCAGAAGATGGCATTGGGACGCGTGCCTCGGACACGTCAAACCAGAGATTTTCTCCCTGTGTGTGGCAGTGAGACAAACAGGATTTCTCCCCTCTCTATCTCCTAATCCAGTCAGCGAAACTTGCTAGCCTCCACACACAAACGACAAAGGGACCTGAGAGGAAGAGATCTCTCAACGGGATCATGGCCTTAATCTCAAAGATTTGGGCCCAATCCGCGTTTGAACTTGACCTCTCTCTGCGCTGCCTCGTGCTCGATGCTGTGCCAGGCACCAGAGCGCGCACTGGCGTTCGCCGCGCATGCCCCGAGCGCTTGTCAGAGCCCCGCCCTCGGCCGTGCTCGCCCGCGCCTATAAAGCCTCCCCGGGCGCTCCTCACTTCACCTCGCGCTCACCTTCATCGGCCAGCCCCCTCTCCTTAGCTCCGGCGAGCTCAATTCCGCCCGCCATTGCCTCTAGAGCTTCGGCCATCGTGGCCAGCCCACTCCAGCCACCCCCAAGTCGAGCCAGTGCTTCGGCTAGCTCCGCCAGTGGCCCGTGAAGCTTTCCAAGCCCTCGGACCAGGCCGGACTTCACCGGAGGCCCGAGATCGACCTCACCGGACTTCGGTCTTTCGCCGCCGCGCGTGGACAGAGCTAACCGGTGAGTCTCCGCCCAATTCCTTGCACCCATATCTTCTCTGGCATCCCGTGAACCTCTCTGACCCGTCCAATTGAACTATCTCGCCGTGAGCAGGCCGGACTCCTCGCCGCCGACGAGCATCCCCGCCTGCGCACGTGGACCGGCCAACTCCGGCCATCCCCGACGGCGACCCGCACATCGCTGTGATCCCTGAGACCTCCCCTGCGTCCTCGACCACTTCACCGGAGCAATCTCGCCGCTGGTAAGCCCCTCCGCCCTTTCTTCCGCCGCGGTTACTGTGTAAGATAGGAGAAGGACCTCGGGTTAGGATTTGTAGAACCCGAGGGGTTTTCTGTAACGTCAGTGACCCATGTGAATAGTAGCCCAGGGACTGATCCGCGAAGAAAACTTAAAATACCCGCCAGGGACCCCAGTGCAAAGTGGTTTTCCATTAAATCAATTCTGTTAATCTTTTAAAATGACCAGAGAACTTAGAAAACCCATAACTTGATGAATTCTTAATAAAAAGTTGTCAAACTAATTTTGCTAAATCCTAAATATTATGTTCTATCATTTAAAAATGATAAACCCTATGCTTTCTATTCTGAATTTTTGAGTTAAAAATTAAAAACAGAAACCTATCAAACCTAGTTTAATTAAGGAAAATTAGTTTTTCTTCTGTACTAAACTTAAGAAAATTTGTGGGTATTCAAACCTCATCTAGACACTGTTTAAAAATAGTAGGAACCCCAGTATTGAAAAATATGATATAGATATTCATTTAAAGCTATTTTGCCCAAAACTTAAAAAAAATCAGAAAGGCATTAGAAATTAATGAACATTGATTAAAATTATTTTTCCTAGTTTGCTTATGTAACAGAGAACCTAGAAAAAAATAAAGAGACCATTAGTCCAGATCAGTTTTAAATTAGAATGCTTTATTTAGCCTTATTTGAACTAAAAAACAATTATTAGAATTACAAAATTATACCCAAAATAGATAATAAAAATCCAGTGGACTTGCAACCACCAGAGCCCCACTACAAAAATAAAGAACACATCAGCCCAACTTTTTAAGTAAGGAAAATAAATATAAAATGCTAATGAGGCATTTTCCAAATAAATCATGAACAACCCCTAATAATGTGATAATGGGCAACCAAAAATTAGCTAAGGCCATAATGAGATAAACCACCAGATAAAAATGCAAACCCCTGAAAAAGAAGCAAACTCCTACCTATTGCTAAGGATTTATGAGAAAGGCCACTTAATTCAAATAATGCATACCACCCCTTCCCTTAAGCAAAAAGATGCCAAACTTCAGAATGATTGCTCTTGCACAAAACAAAAACTAAGAAAAATAAGAACTCTGTTGTTTGATATTTTTTCAAATATAGTGGTAGTAGAAAGCACCAATGTGGCTAGAAACTTGAGAAAACCATAGTAAAATAACTAAAAGGTATTAATGACTAGAAGTTTGTACCAAATCATGTTATGACACCTAAAAGCCAACAAAAATAAGTTTTAGAGAATTACCCACTGTTAAATAATAGTTGTAGTTCAAAGCACCCCTTCTGCCCTAAAATTTGATAATTGTGTCCAGAGAAAATCGTTCACTTTCTGATCCCCAATTTTTGAAACAGAGAAACATGCACCAGTGCCAAGCCACTGTAATTTTTGCAGAATTTTTAGAATTTTATAAAAGCAACTTGTAGTTCAAACCTACTCCAAAACTTTTAAGAGAATAAAAGAAAAGGAAAGAAGAAATAAACCTCACCCCAATAAGCCTATCTTGAATACTTATCAATTCTCCCTAAGATTTAAAAAGAATTCAGTGGAACCCCAAAAAAATAAACCTACCACTTACCATAGATAAAGTTGACCCAATTCTACCAAGTATACCACCCAAGGGTCTTACATAGGTAAAGTTAACCTTGTTTAACTCAAGTAGATCATCCACCGTCAAAAGTCGTAATTTCTAAAAGTACCTATCATATCATGCATGTATCTTACGCATTGCATTCATTAGATTGTAATCTTGCCGACGGAGAGTACGTGCTCATCCCCGAGCAAGGACCTGTCCAAGAGGAGGACCAGGAGCAGGCTTCAGAGGCTGCTAGTGAGGATCTCCCCGCAGCCCCAACAATTGAAGGCAAGCCCCGGTTTTATGCATAACCTGTTAATTATGCTATTTTACTACACTTAATGCTTGTAGGATTGTAATGTGCACTTAAGTGTAGGAGTTGCTTGAAACCTCTAGTTGCATGAACTTAGGATTCCTTTTTGAGATGAATACTAGTATGCTAGGTCGAGTAGCTGCTTGCTAATCAGGATCTCGGTAGAAGTCGAGTGATTTTTCTAGCACTCGCGCGAGGTCAGGAATTGATTGTATTCATCTTGATAACGGGATATATGTTGGTCTATGGACTTGGATCCAGGGAGGATGCCTTGTCCATGAGACGGGAAAAGGAATTAAGGATTAATGTGTGGATACCTGAGTCAAGCTTTTGAACGTACTAAGCACATGCCGGGAAAAATGGTAACCGGTAAACCTAGTACCTGAGTGAAGCCGGGCGCGGACTTTATCCCTCATGCGACCTGAGACTGGGTCTCCCATGCTAGCTATGGTGGGTACAAGTGCGGTCACTGCATGGCGGCAGCCAGGGTCAGTGGAGCATTGTATGCCAAGGCGGTGAGGCCTGGACGCGAACGGGGAATCGATGGGGACGGTTGTCATGTGTGGGGTCGGAGTACCCTGACATGCCGTGTGTTTAGGTTTACCTTGCAAGGTTAAAACTTGATTCGAATCGTCTGCTTCTCGCAGCTAATGAGACTGCTTGACCCCTTGTACTGCATCGAGTAAGAAGTGAAATGAGGTTACATGAGATAACTTGTTGATTGAACTAAATGCTTGTCACCATGTATGCTTAGAAGGAGCAAATCTAGCTAAGCAAATGATGATAGAATCTGAAAAGCTAAAAATTGATTTTAGAAACAGCTAGTGCTTTTGGCAAACCAAACCCCTCAGCCAAACAGTTGCATAGTCTAGAGGTAGAGGAGTAGACTCCTCACACCGGTTAAGTCTAGCTGAGTATTAGTATACTCAGCCTTGCTTGTGGCACATTTTTTGCAGGTACCATTCAGGAAATGGTTGATGGTGTGACTTGGCCTACCACCCTGCCACCGGGTTGGACGGTCGAGTGGGATGTTGCTCCGGCAGGAGAGGAGCACGAGGAGTAGTGGGCTAGGCCTTGCCCAATTCCTCGATACCGACGACATCAATTATTCGCTGCACTTTATTTTGTGAACTCTTATTTGCTACTCGAAAACTCTGATTTATGTAATAACTCAGTACTTAACTTGAGGATTCCTGTTTTATTGTATTTCTTCTGTGACTCACCTTCGAGTGAGATTGTGGAATTTGATCCTGGTTAAGTGGCTCTATCAGACTAGATCTGAGGGACTGACGGGTTATTCCGATTTAAGTGTGTTACGGCCCCTGAGGCGTGACTTAGGCACTTAAGCTGGAATAATTCGGGCGGTTCCGCCACATCTTCTTTATTCTCTATAAACATTTTAGTTGTGTTGATTTGTTAATTCCACATTCTTTGAAAACAACACTCTTTGCAAGCAAAGGACTTAGTTTTATACTCCGATAATTGTGCATCTTGTTCTAACCACTAATCAAGGTATCAAGTCCAGGTTTAAAGTTATAATTTCCAAGTTTCGCCTATTCACCCCCCTCTAGGCGACTTTCAGAAGGAGATGAAGAAAGCATGATTAAGAAAACCAAGCAACAAGAGCAACAAATGAAACACAAATCACACCCTCTCAAGTCACTAATCACTAATGATCACTAGTCTCAATTGTGGCACTTGGAGAGGTTTGGAAGCTTTGAATGTGTATTGGACTGAAGTATTGGCTCTTGTATTGAATGCGAGTTAGTGGAATGCTTGGCTCAAATGAATGGAGGTGGTTGGGTTGTATTTACGGCCACCAACCACTTCCTAGTTGTTGCCTCCTTTCAGCGAACCGTGGACAGTCCGCACCTCAAGTCCGAACGATCCGCCACGCACATCAATGACTGAAATCACAACGGTTAGCAGTAACGGCTATATCAATGGTTATAGTGCATTAATTGCATCGTCAGATGTCAGTGAAAGGGAAATAGGGTCAAACCTTTTCCTAAAAGATTTTGGTGGTTGAAATGCCCAACACAAATAATTGAACTAACTAGTTTGCTCTAGATTATACATTCTAAGGGTGCCAAAGGTTCAACACAAACCAATAAAATGATCAAAGTTAGGGTTCAAATCAAAGGAGCAAAAGAAACCGAAGAGAACCCTGTTTTGGCGCACCGGACTGTCCGGTGCACCACCGGACAGTGTCCGGTGCACCAGGGACCGTACAGGCTGAACCCTTCACCTTCGGGTTTCTGGAAAAGCTCTTCGCTATAATTCACTGGACTATCCGGTGTGGCACCAGACTGTCCGGTGCACCAAGCGGAGCAACGGCTACCAGCGCAACGGTCGACTGCACAGTGCCCTGACAGAGCTACAGTTTGTGGCAGAAGTCAGAGCAGGCGCTAGAGGCGCACTAGACAGTGCACAGTATCTGTCCGGTGCGGCACCGGACTGTCTGGTGCCCCAAGATGTCAGAGCTCCAACGGTCGAAACCGTCAGAACCCTAACGGTTGGGTGACGTGGCTCGCGCACCGGACAGTGTCCGGTGGCGCACCGGACTGTCCGGTGCGCCCATCGACAGCAGCCCTCCCCAATGGCTGTTTTGGTGGTTGGGGCTATAAATAGTCCCCAACCACCACTATTCAAGGCATTCAAGCATTCACTACTCCTCATTCAATACAAGAGCAATACACAACACTCCAAGACACAAATCAAAGCCTCCGATCAAATCAAAGTCCACAATTCAACTCTAGTTTTTAGGACTTGAGAGAAGATCGACTTGTGTTCTTTTGTTGCTCTTGTTGCTTGGTTGGCTTTCTTATTTCTCTCATTCTTACTCTCAAAGCCTTGTAAGTGAAGCAAGAGACACCAATTGTGTGGTGGTCCTTGCGGGGTCTAAGTGACCTGGGAAATCAAGGAAGGAAGCTCACTCGGTCTGGGTGACCGTTTGAGAGAGGGAAAGGGTTGAAAGAGACCCGGTCTTTGTGACCACCTCAACGGGGATTAGGTTTGCAAGAACCGAACCTCGGTAAAACAAATCACTGTGTCACTCTCTTCATTTGCTTGTGATTTGTTTTCACCCTCTCTTTCGGACTTGAATTTATTTTTAACGCCAACCCCGGCTTGTAGTTGTGCTTAAAGTTTGTAAATTTCAGTTTCCGCCTATTCACCCCCTCTAGGCGACTTTCAATTGGTATCAGAGCCTGGTACTTCATTAGAGTCTAACCACTCAAAGTGATGTCGGGAGGATCCGCCAAGAGGGAGATGGAAACGACCATAAGCCACGGGAAGGCTCCATCAAGGGAGTCCGGTAACAAAGGAAGAGAGGAATCACCTCCCCGTGTCAAGTCGCACCGGAGTGGCAACAAGAAGAAGAAAATGAAGAAAGTGGTCTACTACGAGACCGATTCTTCATCGCCCTCCACCTCCGGCTCCGACGCACCGTCCATCACTTCTAAGCGCCATGAGCGCAAGAAGTTTAGTAAGATCCCCTTACGCTATCCTCGCATTTCCAAACGCACTCCTTTACTTTCCGTCCCATTAGGCAAACCACCAGTTTTTGACGGTGAAGATTATTGTATGTGGAGTGATAAAATGAGGCATCATCTAACCTCGCTCCACGCTAGCATTTGGGACATTGTTGAGTTTGGAGCATAGGTACCATCCGTGGGGGATGAAGGCTACGACTCGGGCGAGGTCACCCAAATCCGACACTTCAACTCCCAAGCCACTACTATACTCCTCGCCTCTCTATGTCGAGAAGAGTATAATAAGGTGCAAGGGTCAAAAAGTGCCAAAGAGATTTGGGACATGCTAAAGACCGCGCACGAAGGAGATGAGGTGACCAAGATCACCAAGCGGGAGACGATTGAGGGGGAGCTCGGTCGATTCGTCCTCAACCAAGGAGAGGAGCCACAAGCAATGTACAACCGGCTCAAGACCTTGGTCAACCAAGTGCGCAACCTTGGGAGCACCAAATGGGATGACCATGAAATAGTCAAGGTTATTCTAAGATCACTTGTTTTTCATAATCCTACACAAGTTCAATTAATTCGTGGTGATCCTAGATACAAGCTAATGTCTCCCGAGGAAGTGATAGGAAAGTTCGTGAGCTTTGAGTTGATGATCAAAGGCTCCAAACAAATCATCGAGCAAGGCGGCACCTCCACACCCGAGGTGCAACCCGTCGCATTCAAAGCAACGGAGTACAAGAAAGAAGAGTCTACATCAAGTAGACTCCCCATTGACGCCTCCAAGCTCGACAACGAGGAAATGGCGCTCATCATCAAGAGCTTCCACCAAATCCTCAAGCAAAGAAGGGGGAAGGATTACAAACCCCGCTCCAAGAAAGTATGCTACAAATGTAGTAAGTCCGGTCATTTTATCGTTAAATGCCTTGTTGGGGGTATGTTTCATCGCCGAAGATCCTATAAGAAGAAATACCTTCGGCAGATCCTCTCAAAAGTAGCGTCGAAGCCACCATCCATGAAGCTTCGGCATAGTAACATGTCTCAAGACGAAGGATCACACCGACTTAAAGATAAAATGACCGATTAGTCCATGAGAGCCTGTGTCATAATTGTAACCTTTTGTAAAGGACATAAATGTAATATCTCACAGGCTGCGCCCTGTGCCTATAAATAGATGAACAGTACCCCCGTACTGTTCGCGCTAATTTGTATTTGCTCGCGCGTCACGCTTGGACCTTTGCCTTCTGTCAAGCCGAAGGTATAAATGTAATTCGATATTGTTCACGTTTGTTCATAATAATATAATTTGAAGATATCAATGATGCCATATGATTATTTATGTTATTTCTCATGTTTTATATGCTTCTTCCTTCATTAATATGTATTGAAATATCGAAGGTATGTCCTTCATGCCTTTCGTCTGAAGATCTTTATATCCTAAGGGATATAATGCTTCGAAGGACGAAGGGTTCTAACTATTAACCCTTTTATGTTGCCTTGTTCTTAACTCATAGCATTTGAGAACAAGTCCCCAACATTGGCGCCCACCTCCGGTGAACTCACTTCCACTGATTGAGCTGATGGCTTCGTCCAACAAGCAAGTTGAAGCTGCTTCGGCTACAAAGCTGGTGCTCCCGATAACAGGCGGTTCATGCTCAGAGCCAGCCAACAAGAAGTAGAAGAAGGAGGCTTAGAGAAGAGTATAGCATGTTGGGGTGCAGGGACCCTTCATCAAGACAAAATGGTCCCACATCCCAATCACCTTCTCCCAGGAGGACCTTCAGCTCAAGGATTATCCTCATAATGATGTTATGGTCATATCTTGTGTCATCAAGGGATTTTTGGTCCACAATATTTTGGTTGATACAGGCAGTGCAGCTGACATCATATTTGCTAAGGCCTTCAGACAGATGCAAGGGCCAGAGGACAAGATTCATGATGCTACACACCCTCTTTGTGGCTTCGGAGGAAGGCAGATTGTAGCACTTGGAAAGATCACAATGCCAGTGACCTTTGGATTTGTCCACAATACAAGGACTAAGTAGGTTGTGTTTGATATTGTTGACATGAAATATCCCTACAATGCAATCATTGGTCGAGGGACACTTAATGCTTTCGAAGCAATTCTTCATCCAGCATATCTATGCATGAAGATACCTTTGGAGCAAGGGCCTATTGTTATTCACGGAAGTCAGGAAGCTGCCAGAAAGGCTGAGGGAAATTGGACAGACTCAAAATCCATCCACAATATAGATGGAGCTGAAGCTTGTGAGCAGTACAAGTACAGAAGAGAGAAGGCCGGTTCGGCTGATTAGCCGAAGCCCATGCTCCTGTGTGAGGACATAGCAGAGCAGAAGGTACTGTTGGGGTCTCAATTATCTAAAGAGCAGGAAAAACTTTGATAAGGTTTTTATTCAACAACAAAGATGTTTTTGCATGGTCAGCCAACGATCTCTGTGGTGTCAATAGAGATGTCATTGAACATTCACTCAATGTTGATCCATCCTTCAGGCCTAGAAAGCAAAGGCTTCGGAAAATGTCTGATGATAAAGCCGAAGGTGCTCGGAATGAAGTAAAAAGACTTCTCAGTGCTGGTGTCATCAGAGAAGTAAAATATCCAGAGTGGCTAGCCAATACTGTTATGGTGAAGAAGGCCAATGGCGAATGGAGAATGTGTATTGATTTCACGGATCTCAACAAAGCCTGTCCGAAGGACGAATTCCCATTAACAAGGATAGACTCTCTTGTGGATGCAGCAGCTTTGTCAGAACTTATGAGTCTTCTGGATTGCTACTCAGGATATCATCAAATATGGATGAAGAAGGAGGATGAGCCGAAGACCAGCTTCATAACTCCCAGTGGAACCTATTGCTATCTTCAAATGCCTGAGGGGCTCAAAAATGCTAGAGGCAGTTTCAGCAGGATGACGACCAAGGTCCTTCATTCCCAGATAGGCAGAAATGTGCTAACATATGTCGATGATATCATAGTAAAAAGCACGAAGCAAGAAAATCATATCACTGATCTGCAAGAAACATTTGCTAATTTCAGACAAGCTGGCCTGAAATTAAATCCTGAAAAGTGTGTCTTTGGAGTGAAGAAGGGCAAGTTCCTTGGTTGTCTGGTTTCAACGAAGGGGATTGAAGATAACCCAAGCAAGATCGAAGCTATCCTTCGAATGGAACCACCGAGCACAAAGAAGGGGGCTCAACGGTTGGCAGGAAGATTGGCTTCATTGAATAGATTTATATCTAGGTCAGCAGAAAGAAACTTGCCATTCTTTGAAATATTAAAGTCAGCCGAAGTCTTTCAGTGGGGCCTAGCTCAACAGAAAGCCTTTGAAGAGCTGAAGCAATACTTGATTGATATCACAACATTAACTCCACCTGCGCTAGGGGCTCCGTTACTATTGTATGTGGTAGCTTCGCACTCTGCAGTAAGTGTGGCGCTTGTGCAGGAAAAATTCGATGGACAAATCAAAAAGAAAGCCCCAGTATACTTTGTCTCTGAAGTTCTAAGTTTATCGAAGAAAAATTATACAGAATTGGAGAAGGTGTTGTATGCTGTCTTAATGGCCTCCAGGAAGCTTCGGCATTATTTTCAAGCATTCCATATAATTGTTCCTTCGTCATAGCCTCTGAAGGACATCATGAGGAATAGAGAAGCTACTGGAAGGATTAGAAAGTGGGCTGCGGAACTCAACGAATTTAGCATTGATTATGTGCATCAATCCTCGATTCAATCCCAGGCGCTAGCAGACTTCATCGCTGACTGAACGCCAGGGGCTCAGGAAGAAGAAGCAAATAAAGATGCCAAAGCTTGGACGATGTTCTGCGACGGTTCTTGGGGAACCTTCAGGGCAGGTGCGGCTGCTGTCTTAGTTGCACCTTCTAGAGTCAGGACATGCTATGTAGTAAAGCTTGACTTTAACTGCACAAATAATATTGCTGAATACGAAGCTTTGCTTTTGGGGCTTTGGAAGTTAAGGGCAATGGGGATAAGAAGGGCGGTCCTTAAAACCGACTCCCAAGTTATTTCTGGACATGTCAACAAGAGTTGCAAAGAAAGAGATTCGAAGCTTGAGAAATACCTAGATACAGTTCGAAGGCTTGAGGCTTCATTCGAAGGGTTTTCTGTTAAGAATATTCTGTGAGGAGAAAACGAGCACGCTGATCTGTTAGCCAAGTCAGTGGCACAGGGGCTGCCTCTACCTTTGGAAGTGTTTTTTGAAACAATAAGAGCACCTTCGGTGGAACTCCTCGAAAGAGCAGTGCTCACTATATCTCCTGTTCATAGTGAAGATTGGAGGACTGAAATTATATCTTTCCTCCAAGGTAATTGCCTTTCAGACGACAAAGCTTATAATAAGAGAATGGAGGCAAGAACAAGACCATATGTAATAATAGGAGGGGAGTTATACAAGCATGGAGTCTGCTCGCCACTTCTTAAGTGTTTATCCAGAGCCGAAGGTATAGAGCTGATGAAGGAGATACATGCAGGATTGTGTGGATCTCACATTGGGTCTAGGCCTTTGCTGGGAAAAGTTTTTCGACAAGGATTTTACTGGCTGAATGCAGCTTCAGATGCAGCAGAGCTAGTCCAAAAGTGTGAAGGCTGTCAAAAATGTGCCAGAGACCAGAGGCAACCTTCATCTCTTACTCAATTAATACAGCCCACTTGGCCATTGCAAAGATGGGGTCTTGATTTGCTAGGCCTACTTCCACCAGCATAAGGCAATTTAAAATATGTTGTGGTGGCGGTAGAATATTTTTCCAAGTGGATTGAGGCAAAGCCGTTGGCCATAATAACTTCGGTCATAGTCCAGAAGTTTTTCTGGCAAAATATTGTCTGTCGTTTTGGTGTGCCGAGGGCTATCACAGTAGACAATGGAACACAGTTTGATGCCAAAGCTTTCAGGGAATTCTGTGATCGGATTGGCACGAAGATCCACTTTGCATCAGTCAGACATCTAGAGTCAAACGGACTTGTCGAAAGGGCAAATGGTATCATAATGACGGGAATAATGAACTTAATCTTCAATCAGCCCAGAGGAAAATGGCCAAATGAGTTGATTAAAGTGGTGTGGAGCCACAACACAACAATATCAAGGTCAACAGGTTTTACTCCATTCAAGTTATTGTTTGGTGATGAAGCAATAACTCTGGAAGAAGCTAAGACAGGGTCAATTAGAACAGCAGCTTCGGCAGAGGATGAAGCTGATTATTCTGTGGCAAAAGATGTTATAGAAGGGACTAGGCTTCAGGCTGTGGAGAATATCAATAAATACCAAGCCGAAACAATAAAATGGCGTGACAGAAAGGTTCGGCTAAAAAACATTAAGCCAGGTCATCTGGTGCTTCGGAGAGTGGCCAATCCAGACACAGTAGGCAAGTTATAGCTGAAATGGGAAGGACTCTTTCTCGTGGTATCTTCATCAAGACCCGGTTCTTACAGATTGAAGGATATTGACGGCAATGACATTCCTAGATCTTGGAATGCGGGCGAGCTTCGGCGATACTACGTGTAATTTTATGTAATCTTTTTCATTTTTCCTATGGTACCCTTTTCCTTTTCAAAGGGGGAGAAAGGTTTTTAATGGGGCCATAATTTTTAATCTTTCTTTTCTTATTTAGCTCCATGAGAGCAAAATCCCCCAAATATGTAAATGTAAAATCTGGGCATGCACCTTCGAGTGCAGAGAAAAAGGAAAAAAACAGAGAGAAGCTCGAAAGTCGTCCCTAAGGGGATGCAGAGCATGATGAAGCTACAAAAAGCCGTTCCTAAGGGAGTGCAGTGTAAGTTTTCTGCTCAAAAGTCGTTCCTAAGGGAATGCAGAGCCAAATACTGCCGAAATATATGGCAAAGCGCGAAAAGTCAACGCGAATACCGCCGAAATAGAAGGCGAAGAAGTTCAAAAGATGTTCCTAAGGGGATGCAGAACTTACACTGAAAAATAAGCGGTGCAGCCAAAAAATAAACGGCAAAGAGATTTCAGTTATCCCTAAGGGAATGAAGGTTGTGGATGAAGCTTCGGATGTGTGTGTTTGGGCATTCATTTGCACAAAACATTACATCATACATTGCATTCATAAACATTCATTTAGACATACATAGGATCATCATCATCATATCATACAAATATAGACAGTTGCTTTGGTTCTAAGCATACAGCTTCAAGAAGCAGATTTATGCTTTTTTGTGTACAAAAAGAAGGGAAGGTGTTTTTTCGCCTTCGGCTCAAAAATACAGGTTTCGACCACATCAAAGCATTTCATACATCGATGGAAAGGTAAAAATATATTACAAGGTATGGACAAATTTAGAGAGTACAATCTGATTCTTAAGTTGCAATATTCTTTACAAGGGTTAATACAAAAGTTTCCTTAGAATTTTTTCCATAGCTAGGTACTCTAGTTTCGTCTTCATCTGCTGGGCTTCGGATTGCCAGCTAGGCTTCGGTTCTATGTTCTTCGGCTTTGTCATCCTGTACATATCAAAGCATTATAAGGAAAATTCAAGTTTCAAGGAAAAGGTAAGCACAAGGTATGATTTTATTACCGGCTTGAGATGACTCCGGGCTTCGTCACCAGCTAGGCTTCGCCCACCCTTCACCCATATTTGCTTTATAAATCTATTTCCTATGCTTCGAGCTAGACTAGAGATATCAATCAGATCTGCTGGTGATAAGCTGAGGTTTGGTCTATTAACAATTTTTCCATGCGTGCAACTAGACTTCATGAAGGCAACAGCTGTGCCCCGAGAAGCTAGCAGGGCACAGAAATCACCGTGTCCTGCTATAACTTCATCAAGAGCATCAACTTCACCCTCAATGTGTTTGAAGGTTCCCGGCAGGTTTTCAACTGAAGGACTAAATTCTTCAGAGCTGGCTCCAACTGAGTTGAAGATCTACCTTAGCCGCTGCACGCATCGGTTACTGAACTCTAGACATTTATCTTGAAGCTCTTTCAATGATTTTTGCAAATTTGAACATTTTTCAACCTTAGCCACAAACTTTGTATCAAATTTCTGTTTTTCTTGTTCGAAACTCTCTGATTTTGAGAGAAGCTCTTTATCCAACTTTGCAATTTTGGCTTCAGCTTCTGCCAGTAAACCTTCCATTGTCTGAAGTTCAAAATCTTTCTTTTCAAGAGCAGCTGTTTGATCTTTTATTTTGCTCTCTAACCCTTCAATTATAACTTCGTGTTTTTTATCCTCAAGGTCCTGTTGCATCCTCAAAGCTTTGCTTAATAACATACTCTGTATAGAAGCAACCTTCGTTAGAAAAGACCTTTGTTGTTAAAAACAATACAAACTCAATGAAAAGTTTTTACCTTGAAGTTAGAATAGAATAAACTACCGACGATATGCTGTCGTCGGTAGCAGCTAATATCGGTCTCAAGCTTTGGGAAGCCAATACTCTTTGATAGAGTACCGATAACTTTTGCTCTGGTTCGGTCTCGAAGGCAACCCAGGCTTTCATCGTCAATGCCGCCGAAGAGTAGTGCTCCTGGATGATACCCGTAGGAGATGGCGTAGTCTCTCAATTCTTCTTTCTCGGCCTTTGTTAATTCTTGTCCAATCAAGTTTTGAAAGTTGAAATTTTCTCCTTCTGAAGTATCTTCGGCTATTTCCTTCTCTTTCCCAGGCATTGTGGCCATGGTTTCTTCGGCGGCTGTAGCAGCCTCTTCTGCGGCTATGTCCAGAAGTATTTTATCAATATCAGAAAGTGTAGTTTCTAAGTTTGCACCTTCGGCAGTTGCAGCTTCAGCAGGTGCAGCTTCGGTAGCTGCAGTGCTCTCAACAGCTGGTGCTTTTGGCGCCGAAGCTGGTGGTGGTGTTTCTTCAATGGCCTCTGTCACAGTAATAATTCTTCGTTTTTTTTGGCCCAGCAGACTTCTTCGTTGCCGAAGGCTCCTCCTTCTTCTGTAAAAGCTTTGTCAGATGCGGCCCCAGTGGACTTAGTTTGATGGGCAAGGATTCAGTCATTACCTTTAGAATTTCTTCTACGTCGACAGCAGAAGGTGTTGAGGCAGTCTCTTCTTCCTTATCAGCTGCCTTTTGCTTCGGGACCATAGCTTTCCTTTTCTTCGGAGCGATTGCCTTCGGCTCAGGGCTCACTTTTCTCCTCTTTAGGTTTTCTTCATCTTCTTTTACCATTCTAGCGGCTTGTCTGCCCACAACGCTGATAACTCTTTTTCTTTTTTGCCCTTCGGCGCCCTTGCTCAATCGCTCATAGTCTGGATTCAAAATTCAGAGCATCCATTACCCAATTTAATCTTCACTTCGGTCGGGTGCCGAAGGCTTCAGTCATCAACTGATCTTCTTTTCTCGTGTAATTTCCCAAAATCTCGTTGCACATAACTTCAATTGTCTCAAACCATTCTTGGCAGGGTTCTTTGAAGTGTTTCTTGAACTTGAAATGATAGGGCAGCCGAACAAGTTCCTTCTTTTTCTTTTCCCCTTTGAGCTTCGGCATGTCCCATTCTTTCAAAGTTGGGAATACTCTATAAGCTAAGAATTCTTGCACCAAATCCCTAGTACCAATATGCTCCGAAACATCTCGAAATTCGCCCAAAGCAATTTGGCATGGTCCCCCCGGTGTCATGTCACACTGGGGCCTAGTTTCTCCAAAGATTAAGTCCAATGGTCTCTGAACCAGCTTCTCCTTTTTCTCATCAACCTTAACATAAAACTACTCAGCCTTCCAGCCAGTTGGCCATTTGGTACGGTAGCTAATAACCGGAGACTTTGCATCTTTGCGATAAGCAAAATTGTAGCACCCAAAGTTCTCGTGCAGCCCATCTTCTCTAGCTTTTGTCTGATAGTGAAGCTCATGTACCCGACAGAAGCCTTCGGCAAGTGGTTCTGCCCCCTGGCTTCGGAGAGCCCAAATATAGACGCTAAGCCTAACGATGGCGTTAGGAGTCAGCTGATGAAGATAAATCCCAAAGTTCTCCAAAACATCCGCAATCATTTCATGCAAAGGAAATCTCAATCCTGCTTTAAAGAAGCTTTTAAAAACTACCACCTCATCCTTTTTTGGCTTCAGGGTGATCTCCTCTCCGCCAAAACGAGTCAGCTTCTTCTTGGCTTCACTGAAATAGCCTAGCTTTAACAATTTTGGCATATCATCCTCGGTAACAGTAGACTTTCCAAACTCCAGGTGGCTAGGTTTAGATGGCAGGGCACTGTATTCTTCTTCACTTTCACCTTCTTCAACATCAACCTACTCAGTTTCGGTAGCAGGTGCACCTTTGTCAGAAACGTCCTCCGGCACTACCAGCCCTGACCGTCTCATTACTTCGGAAGTCGAAGTAGTTTCAGCGGCTTCGGCTTCTTCTCCGTCATGCGTAACCCTGCGGTGGAACGCACCCTTGCCATTTGATGATGAATTTCTTACAATTTTTGATGAAGTCGTTAACCTTTTTTGATTTTGCCGAAGCTCCCTCTTGAGACGAAGCAAAAGCAAAAGCGGTGCTTCGGTTGAGTGCAATAAACAAGCTTCGGCTATGGTTAAATTTTTGGCAGCAAAACAGTGCAATAGCAATGAATGTTGTGGTAACTTCACACCAACCCGTCTGTTTATATAGTGCCGCAGGCGGGAAGGTGAATCGCCAAGTCTTCCGCACCGGATGAACAGTCGCCCGCACTCACTGAATGGTGGGCCGCAGAACTTGAGAAGGTGAATCGCCACGATGCGTGTGCTCGCTGCATGGTGGGACCATTTCACGCTCGGAATATTTTAATCGTTTCTCGGCAACGAGCTCAGGGAAGGTGTTTTTTGGATCTTCGGCTTTCCGAAGCCTAGGATACTTTTTCACGGATCAAGCTCGTTACGAAAAACGATCTAGCACCGCGAAGGGGCTACTGTTGGGGGTATGCTTCGTCGCCGAAGATCCTGTAAGAAGAAATACCTTCGGCAGATCCTCTCAAAAGCAGCACCGAAGCCACCATCCATGAAGCTTCGGCATAGTAACATGTCTCAAGACGAAGGATCGCACCGACTTAAAGATAAAATGACCGATTAGTCCATGAGAGCCTGTGTCATAATTGTAATCTTTTGTAAAGGATATGAATGTAATATCTCACAGGCTGCGCCCTGTGCCTATAAATAGATGAACAGCACCCCCGTACTGTTCACGCTGATTTGTATTTGCTCGTGCGTCATGCTTGGACCTTTGCCTTCTGTCAAGCCGAAGGTATAAATGTAATTCGTTATTGTTCACTGTTGGGACTTGTTCTCAAATGCTTCGGATTAAGAACAAGGCAACATAAAAAGTGTTAAATGATAAGGTCCTTCGTCCTTTGAAACATTATTTCCCTTCGGGATATAATGTGCTCCGGACGAAGGTCACAAACAATATATTTTCGTAAGCACGATAAGCTATGACGAAGGACTTACACGCAACATAAAAAGTAATGTGAACATTTAAATTTTATCACAATGTCATTTCTATTTTATTATGATATAACAATAGAAATGACTTCAAATTACAAGTGTACCTTCGGATTGCAGGAAGACAAAAGTACAAGGATGACGCAAAAGCAAATGCCAAGTCAGCGTGAACAGTACGGGAGTACTGTTCATCTATTTATAGACGTGGGACGCAGCCCATGTAATATTACATTCATGCCCATTACATTTGCTAATGACTTATGGGAATCTATCAAGGCCTAAGTAGTCTTTTCATCTTTAAGTCGGTTCCCTTTCTGCTATCGCGACGAAGCTTTCCTGCGCACAGCTTCGGCTGTGCACCATCCTTCGTACAGCTTGGTAATCAGCCCATCCTCCATCTCAATCCCCCTTCGTCTGGCTTAGGCTTCGTCCTGACCGTACTCCATGTTCATAATTCTGAGTCCGAAGATACCTGTTCATATAATCCACTTGGAAAACATTGTCAAATCATGTTTTTGAGGACCTTCGGAGGACGAAGGCCCCCAACAGTAGCCCCTCGCAATATTAATTTATTAATGATAAATTCAGATTGCGATATGGACGAAGGCCTTAAGCCGAAGGTCCGAAAAAACATCTTCCCTTTGCTAGAATAGCAAAAGTCACTGACACGCGGGTTCACACAGTTTCCGTCATATCGAGTGTATAAATAGGAGCCCGCCACAATTTGTTTGGTACGCTCTCTTGCCATCTGCTCCTGCTCACTAAATTTTTAGCTCTTGCGCACTAAGATTTGTTGATCTTTTGGTTTTGAAGCTTCGGCTTTGAAAACAGTTTTTTAGTGTTTCCGAAGATGTCTGAAGATAAGAAGGTCACTGCTGAGATGAAGCTGAGTCTCGACGAAGAGAAGAACTTGGGGTTCCTTATAGCGATGGCGGAGACCAATACAGAAAAAATCACCAAGGAGATTCTGGAAGGCTTGTCTGAAGATACTGGTGACAGCGACAGTTATGATGCAGAAAGCTGTGGGGGAGAGTCCGAAGATCGACCATGGCGGCCAAGTCACACGGTTTTCGGGAAAACCACTATTAAGCAGAGTCATATCGACAATATGAGGGGGAGATATTTTCGAGATATATCTATTGTGAGAGCTGATGCTGGAGAAAAAACTTCTCCCACCCCCGAAGAAGATGAAGTCGTAATCTTCCGAAGCTTTCTCAAGGCTGGGCTTCAATTCCCCCTAAGCAGCTTTGTTGTCGAAGTCCTGAATACATTTCAAATCTACCTTCATCAAATTACTCCCGAAGCTATCATTAGAATGGGGATTTTTGTCTGGGCTGTGAGAAGTCAAGGTTTAGAACCAAATGCTAAGAGTTTTTGCAACATTCATGAGTTGTTATATGAGACGAAGCCCTGGGGGAAAGAACAATATCACAACAACTTTGGTTGTTACAGCTTCGGTGCCCGCACCGGGTCAAGCTGCCCCGTGCCAACCTTTCGGAAGAGGTGGCCCGGTGCCTGGATGACAGAATGGTTTTATGTAAAGAATGACTTGACAGCGCAGGAAGATATTAAAAGTATCATTATGCGTCCTATTTGGCAACGCTTCGGTCTCCGAAAACCGAAGATTGAAATGGATGAAGCAGCCGAAGAATGCCAAAGAGCCTTCGGCGTAATCTGCTCTTTTATTGGGACAAGGGACTTGGTCCAAGAGCATATTGCCTTCAGGGTATGGCCACTTGCAGGAAAATGGGAAATGCCGAAGGAAGCCATCAAAGAATCTGACAAAGGTGGACTGGTCAGACTAAAATATACATTCAGATACGGGGATAAGTTCGTTGAACCTGATGACGACTGGTTAAAAAGCATTGAAACCTTAAGTGACGACCTGCTTGGGGTGTATTCGAAGGCCGAGAACACTGCATTATCGGCAGCCTTCGGAGGCCGAAAGAAGAAAAGACTCAACCGGGTATTTGATGCAATCGGGTTTGTCTACCCTGACTACCATTATCCGGTGCCGGGCCGCAAAAGAAAAAATGCTTCTCCTGCAACAGAAGTTGCCACAAGTGCTTCTAGTGAGCCAGCGCTGCAAAGGAAAAAGATGAAGGTGCTCACCCACCGGGCACGTTTTATTGAGCCGGCCATAGTGCCTGAATTTACCGGTGAAATTTCCTTGGCCACTGAAACTACAGAGCCAGCTCCAGGGCCGAAGATCGAAGAAAAAACTGAAGCACCTTCAGCAGAGAAGGCAGAGAAACCGAGAATTGAAGGACCAAAAATATTGGAAATCTTAAGTCCTTCAGCAAGTGTTGAGACAATAAAAAATCAAAGGGGTCCATCGGTGACTCCGAAAAGAAAAAGAATGGTGAACGTGCTAGATGTTTTGGAGACAATTAAGTCTTCAAGCATAACCCCAAAGAAGACTGCTGAACTTGCTGAAGTGTCTACCGAAGCTTTAGTTGCTGAAGCCTCGAAGCAACAACCTGAAGCTGAAGCTGGGCCTTCAGAGCCCACCAAAGAACAATCTTTGGAAACCGAAAAAATAAAAATATCAGAACCAATTTTGGTTGAAGAAATTGACACTGCCGCCCCCGAAGCTCCTTCCAACATATGCGATTACATCGTGCGACATGCTTCGGGGAAGAAATTATCTGAAGAAGAGACTTATGAAGCCAATCACTATGCCAGAGAGTTAAAATATCCGAAGGGGGCAGTAGTGTTCAATGGGACAAATGAAGATGACTTCCTATACTGCCTCCCTGATAACAAAGAATTATCTGTCTGCCGGGAGATGGCTAGAAGTATGGGGTTTCCAAAGCTCGAAGCTGGATTATGCGCTATGACGAAGGAGGATCTCGCGGACAGTCTTGCGTACAATAGCCTAAAGGTATGGGAATTGGGCACTTGGACATTTTGTAATTCGTAACTCATTCTTTTATTCTTATACCAACTTTTTTACATATAGGGTTTAATTCTAAGCAACGCATTGAGAGCACAAAAGAATGCCGAAGATGAGAGCTATGAAATTGCGTTCAACAACCTACGGTCAGAAGTTATTAAGCTGAGAAACGAAGCTCTAGAAAAGGATAAAATTCTGCTTACATTGGTAGACAAGGTAAAAAAGGACGAAGCTGCCTCAAAGGTCCAGGCCGAAGCCCAAAAACGTGAGATTAAAGATCTTCAGAAACAGCTAGCTAGAGCTAAAGAGGAACGTGTGCTTGAAGAAACAAAACGAGAGCTTAGTGACCAGTTGGCCAATCATTTAGAGATAAGTGTTAAGGAGCTTCGCGCATCCCAGAGAAAATGCTATGTTAAATCTATAGAATGCGTCAAAAAGATAAAATCCAGCTTCGCCAGCGTTGGCGCATTCTCTAGTGAAGAGAATTTCTCAAGAGGCAATCCCGAAGGTCCAATGGAATGGATCAGCCACGAAGCAGTGGCCTTCGAGGAAATCCTGAGTAGCCGTGGTGACATCTGCGCTTTTTCGGGCGCAAGAGGAGTTGCTACTGTTTTGGAGAGGAAAGGTTGTGAACATGTAAAATCCTTAGCTCAGTCCGAAGCTGCCTTGTCCTCCGAAGACATCAAAGACCCCTCGGCCGAAGCAAGCATGGTTGGCGGAAAATTCTTTACTGATATCTGGGACAACGGCGGCCGAGAAATGGCGTAAGAGATTATTCAAAAGAGTGAAAAAGGCATCCATGATGCTAGAAAAGTGACAGAAGTTGCCGAAAAAAGTACAGAGCCCGAAGGGCAAATAGGTATTAATTAGTCGTTCTTATTGTGTTGTAATTTTTTATTTCAAACTTTGTTCGCGGTCTGTGATAGTAATGTAGACATATTCTCTTCCCTCAGAACCTGCTGAATCGTCTGCAGACCCTCACACGAAAGGGGATGACGAAATTAAACAAATGGCTGAAGCTATCATGGATAAAGTTGTTGATCAACTTCTAAATGAGGCTGCCGAAGTAGTACTAAGAGAAGACTAGATGTTATTAGAAAAAACATTTGAAATGTGATCTATGTAATATTTTGTACATTTGAATGTAATATACAAGTTTCTTTTCATTATTCAGTTCTTTACGATGCATGAAACTTTACATACGTACCGTTTTTTAGCCTTCGGCGAAAAAAACACCTTCCCTCCTTTTCATGCTTCGTGAAGAAGACATTCTCCTTTAATACTATTCTGATGAAGCACGTCCACGCTTCATGAAAATATTCTCCGAAGCTGTACAATTTCGATATTACTCTGATGAAGCACGTCCATGCTTCGTGAAGACATTCTCCGAAGCTGTATTCCGAAGATCGACATTGTATTCCCTCGTGACTTTGCACGATTTTCACTTTCTCAAAGCGTCCTTTCGAAGGTTGATACTGTGTCCCCTTCTTTTGCCATATGCAACATGATGTATGATGCTTATGCTATGCAAAATGATGTGATGATGCTATGTTATGTAGATGACATTTGCTCCGAAGATACACACATATCCCCGTAAAACACAAAATATCTTTGTCTCAGCGCTGACTTTTCGCTGTAAGCTCTGCATTCCCTTAGGAACGTCTTTGGAGCTTCTTCGCCTTTTACTTAGGCGGTATCAGCGTTGACTTTTCGCTGTAAGCTCTGCATTCCCTTAGGAACGTCTTTGGAGCTTCTTCGCCTTTTACTTAGGCGGTATCAGCGTTGACTTTTCGCTGTATGCTCTGCATTCCCTTAGGAACAACTTTGGAGCAGAAAACTTACACTGCGCTCCCTTTGGAACGGCTTTTTGTGACTTCAGCAACTTACTCTGCGTTCCTTAGAACGACTTTTTGTTGCTTCGAAGGATTTTTAATAATTCGAAGGTCCTCCTTGTTATCGCAAATTTTTAAGCTTCAGCAACTTAAGCCTGTGGAGAAAATAGGTTTTCCTCGTGATCAACAACGAAACTATTACATGAAAACTGAAATGTTCTTTATTACACAAATAGAGCTAAATGGAAAAGACTGCTATCAAGGTAGGATATTTGTCAATAAATGTGCTTCGACTCTGGCACAGTGCTATTGACTGTGCGAGCTTCAGATTGTTCTCTGAGATCCCTTTGGTGTGGAACATATTGGCTCCCTTCCGGCTGTTGGCCTTGTTGCAGCGGCGGTGGAGGCGGGGGCTGTTGCCATGAAGCTTGAGGTTGACTCGCCGAAGCTACAGAAACTGCAGGGTGGTTGCCCACGTATTCTGGGATGTAAGGCTGATGGTACGAAGCAGTATGCATGACCTGCTTCGGCTGAAGTTGTTGCGCTGCAGCTTCGGCTATCTCCTTTTGCTTCTGGATGGTAACATGGCACATCCTGGTGGTATGGCCCTTGTTTTCACCACAGAATAAACAAAATACTCTCCTTGGTTGATCTCCAAATCTTCCGCCGAAGCCCCTGGTGCCTCTGCCTCTTGGAGCTGGTGGCCGAAAGAAATTTTGCTGTTGCCCCGAAGCCTGTGAGGAGCACTGCGGCCTGTTCTGCTGACTCCCCTTATCATCATTTTGAGTAGAGTTGTGGATGGACCTAACATGCCTCGGATAGAATCTTCCTCCGAAGCCCCTGGTCATTTCAGAAAATCTGAAAGCCTCCTCCCTTCTTTGGCGAAAATCATTGTCGGCACGAATGTACTCGTCCATCTTCTGGAGCAGCTTCTCCAAAGTCTGAGGAGGCTTCCTAGCAAAGTATTGAGCTGAAGGTCCAGGACGAAGCCCCTTGATCATGGCTTCGATGACAATTTCATTGGGCACCGTTGGTGCCTGCGCCCTCAAATGCAAGAACCTTCTGACATACGCCTGAAGGTATTCTTCATGATCCTGAGTGCACTGGAACAAGGCTTGAGCAGTGACCGGCTTCGTCTGAAACCCTTGAAAGCTGGTTAACAACATGTCCTTCAGCTTTTGCCATGAAGTGATCGTTCCTGGTCGAAGGGAGGAATACCAGGTCTGAGCAACATTCCTGACAGCCATAACAAAAGACTTTGCCATGACTGCAGCATTGCCACCATACGAAGATACTGTTGCTTCGTAGCTCATCAAAAACTGCTTCGGGTCTGAATGGCCATCGAACATGGGAAGCTGGGGCGGCTTGTAGGACGGAGGCCAAGGTGTAGCCTGCAGCTCAGCGGACAGGGGAGAAGCATCATCGAAAACAAAATTTCCATGATGGAAATTGTCATACCAGTCATCTTCGTTGAAAAAGCCCTCCTGATGAAGGTCTTTTTGTTGAGGCCTTCTGTTTTGCTCGTCGTGAGTAAGATGGCGAACTTCTTCAGAAGCTTCGTCTATCTGCCTTTGCAGCTCAGCTAGCCTGGCCATCTTTTCCTTCTTCCTCTGCACCTGTTGATGAAGCATCTCCATATCCCTGATCTCTTGGTCTAACTCATCCTCCTGAAGCGTCGGGCTGACGGCCTTCCTCTTCTGGCTTCGGGCCTCCCGAAGAGAGACAGTCTCCTGGTTGGGGTCCAGCGGTTGCAGAGCTGCAGCCCCAGTCGCTGAAGCTTTCTTCGGCGCCATAGCGAGGGTCTATGGCTTCCGAAGGTGTTCAAAAAACTCAAAGTGGAAGTGAGTTCACCGGAGGTGGGCGCCAATGTTGGGACTTGTTCTCAAATGCTTCGGATTAAGAACAAGGCAACATAAAAAGTGTTAAATGATAAGGTCCTTCGTCCTTTGAAACATTATTTCCCTTTGGGATATAATGTGCTCCGGACGAAGGTCACAAACAATATATTTTCGTAAGCACGATAAGCTATGACGAAGGACTTACACGCAACATAAAAAGTAATGTGAACATTTAAATTTTATCACAATGTCATTTCTATTTTATTATGATATAACAATAGAAATGACTTCAAATTACAAGTGTACCTTCGGATAACAGGAAGACAAAAGTACAAGGATGACGCAAAAGCAAATGCCAAGTCAGCGTGAACAGTACGGGAGTACTGTTCATCTATTTATAGACGTGGGACGCAGCCCATGTAATATTACATTCATGCCCATTACATTTGCTAATGACTTATGGGAATCTGTCAAGGCCTAAGTAGTCTTTTCATCTTTAAGTCGGTTCCCTTTCTGCTATCGCGACGAAGCTTTCCTGCGCACAGCTTCGGCTGTGCACCATCCTTCGTACAGCTTGGTAATCAGCCCGTCCTCCATCTCAATCCCCCTTCGTCTGGCTTAGGCTTCGTCCTGACCGTACTCCATGTTCATAATTCTGAGTCCGAAGATACCTGTTCATATAATCCACTTGGAAAACATTGTCAAATCATGTTTTTGAGGACCTTCGGAGGACGAAGGCCCCCAACATTCACGTTTGTTCATAATAATATAATTTGAAGATATCAATGATGCCATATGATTATTTATGTTATTTCTCATGTTTTATATGCTTCTTCCTTCATTAATATGTATTGAAATATCGAAGGTATGTCCTTCATGCCTTTCGTCTCAAGATCTTTATATCCTAAGGAATATAATGCTTCGAAGGACAAAGGGTTCTAACTATTAATCCTTTTATGTTGCCTTGTTCTTAACTCATAGCATTTGAGAACAAGTCCCCAACATGCCCTATGTCTAGTGATAGTGACAGGGATAATGACAAGAGGGGGAAGAAGGAAAAGAAGAGGTATTACAAGAAGGGCGGCGATGCCCACGTGTGTCGGGAATGGGACTCCGACGAGAGCTCCACCGACTCCTCCGACGATGAGGACACCGCCAACATCGCCATCAACAAGGGCCTCCTCTTCCCCAACGTCGGCCACAAGTGCCTCATGGCAAAGGATGGCAAAAAGAAGAAGGTAAAATCTAGAGCCTCCACTAAATATACGACATCTAGTGATGAGGGTAGCTCTAATGATGATGAAAATGATTTGCTTGCTCTTTTTGCCAACTTAAGCATGCAACAAAAAGAAAAATTGAATGAATTGATAGGTGCCATTCACGAGAAGGATGAACTCTTGGATAGCCAAGAGGAACTCCTTATTAAGGAAAATAAAAAGCATGTTAAAGTTAAAAATGCTTATGCTCAAGAAATAGAGAAATGTGAAAAATTGACTAGTGAGCTTAGCATTTGCCATAACACTATCTCCAACCTTAGAATTGAAAATGCTAATTTAACTGCTAAGGTTGAAAAGAGAAATGTCTGTGATGATTCAATTGCCAATCTTAAAAATGATAATACTAGTTTAATTGTTAAAATTGACAAATTGAATGAATCAATTTCTAGCCTTAAGATTGAGAATGATAAATTAATTGCTAAGGCTAAGGATTTGAATGTTTGCAATGATTCTATTTCCTGTCTTAGAAATGGGAATGCTACTTTATATGCTAAGATAGAGGAATTAAGATCTTGCAAACCCTCTACTTCTACTATTGAACATATTTCTATTTGCACTAGATGTAGAGATGTTAATGTTGATGCTATCCATGATCACCTAGCTTTAATTAAACAACAAAATGATCACATAGCTCAACTTACTGCTAAAATCAATGAGCATGAGATAGAAAATGAAAAATTTAAATTTGCTAGAAGCATGCTCTATAATGGGAGATGCCCTGGCATTAAGGATGGCATTGGCTTCCAACAGGGAGGAAATGTCAAGCTTAATGCCCCCAAGAAATTGTCTAACTTTGTTAAGGGTAAGGCTCCCATGGCTCAGGATAACGAGTGTTACATTTTATATCCTGCTGGTTATCCTGAGCATAAGATTAGGAGAATTCATGCTAGAAAGTCTCATTCTGTTTCCCATCATGCTTTCATGTACAACAATGAGGCATCTAGCTCTAGGCATTCCACTCACATTAAAATGCCTAAAAAGAAATATCCTACTGCATCAAATGAGCCAATTATTTCATTTAAGACTTTTGATGCATCTTATGTGTTGACTAATAAATTAGGCAAAGTAGTTGCCAAATATGTTGGGGCCAAACACAAGGGATCAAAGACTTGTGTCTGGGTGCCCAAGGTGCTTGTTTCTAATGTGAAAGGACCCAAAACTATTTGGGTACCTAAGAACAAGGCCTAAACTTGTTTTGTAGGTTTATGCATCCGGGGGCTCAAGTTGGATCATTGATAGCAGATGCACAAACCACATGACAGGGGAGAAAAGGATGTTCTCCTCCTACGAGAAAAACGAAGATCCCTAAAGAGCTATCACATTCGGGGATGGAAATCAAGGTTTGGTCAAAGGACTTGGTAAAATTGCTATATCTCCTTACCATTCTATTTCCAATGTTTTTCTTGTAGATTCTTTAGATTATAACTTGCTTTCAGTTTCTCAATTATGCAAAATGGGTTACAACTGTCTCTTCATGGATACAGGTGTTACTGTCTTTAGAAGAAGTGATGATTCAGTACCATTTAAGGGAGTATTAGAGGGTCAGCTATACTTAGTTGATTTTAATAGAGCTGAACTCGATACTTGCTTAATTGCTAAGACTAATATGGGTTGGCTCTGGCATCGCCGACTAGCCCATGTTGGGATGAAGAATCTTCACAAACTTCTAAAGGGAGAACACATTTTGGGACTAACAAATGTTCATTTTGAGAAAGACAGGGTTTATAGCGCATGTCAAGCAGAGAAGCAAGTTGGTACCCATCATCCACACAAGAACATCATGATGACCGACAGGCCGCTTGAGCTACTCCACATGGATTTATTCGGCCCGATTGCTTACATAAGCATCGGCGGGAGTAAGTATTGTCTTGTAATTGTGGATGATTATTCTCGCTTCACTTGGGTATTCTTTTTGCAGGAAAAATTTCAAACCCAAGAGACTTTAAAGGGATTCTTGAGACGGTCTCAAAATGAGTTCGAATTGAGAATCAAAAAGATAAGAAACGATAATGGAACGGAGTTCAAGAACTCTCAAATTAAAGGCTTTCTTGAGGAGGAGGGCATTAAGCATGAGTTCTCTTCTCCCTACACACCTCAGCAAAATGGTGTAGTGGAGAGGAAGAATAGAACTCTATTGGACATGGCGAGGACCATGATTGATGAGTACAAGACTCCAGGCCGGTTTTGGGCTGAGGCGATTAACATCGCCTGCTACTCCTCAACCGGCTCTACCTTCACCGAATCTTCAAGAAGACATCATATGAACTCCTAACCGGTAAAAAGCCAAATGTTTCATATTTTAGAGTCTTTGGTAGCAAATCTTTTATTCTTGTTAAAAGAGGTAGAAAATCTAAATTTGCTCCTAAGGCTGTAGAAGGCTTTTTACTAGGATATGATTCAAACACAAGGGCATATAGAGTCATCAACAAATCCACTGGATTAGTTGAGGTTTTTTGTGACATTGTGTTTGATGAGACTAATGGCTCCCAAGTGGAGCAAGTTGATCTTGATGAACTAGATTATGAAGAGGCTCCGTGCGTCACGCTAAGGAACATGTCCATTGGAGATGTGTGTCCTAAGAAATCTGAAGAGCCTATTCAAGCACAAGATCAATCGTCATCTTCCATGCATGCCTCCCCACCAAACCAAGATGAGGATCAAGCTAAAAATGATGGCAATGAAGATCAAGAGGATGAGCCACCTCAAGAGGAGGACAATGATCAAGGGGAGATGATAATGATCAAGACAAGGAAGATGATCAGGAAATACAGGGTCTAAGACCGCCACACCCAAGAGTCCACCAAGCGATTCAAAGAGACCACCCCGTGAACTCCATCCTCGACGATATTCATAAGGGGGTAACAACTCGATCTCGTGTCGCACATTTTTGTGAACGTTACTCTTTTGTGTCTTCTATTGAGCCATACTGGGTGGAAGATGCATTAAGAGATTCGGATTAGGTGTTGGCAATGCAAGAGGAACTCAACAACTTCACAAGGAATGAGGTATGGCATTTAGTTCCACGTCCTAACCAAAATGTTGTAGGAACCAAGTGGGTATTCCGCAACAAGCAAGATGAGCATGGTGTGGTGACAAGGAACAAAGCCGGACTTGTGTCCAAGGGATATTCACAAGTCGAAGATTTGGATTTCGGTGAAACCTATGCACCCGTAGCTAGACTTGAGTCAATTCGTATATTACTAGCCTATGCTACTTACCATGGCTTCAAGCTTTATCAAATGGACGTGAAAAGTGCTTTCCTCAATGGACCAATCAACGAAGAGGTCTATGTTGAGCAACCTCCCAGCTTTGAAGATAGTGAGTACCCTAACCATGTGTATAAACTCTCTAAGGTGCTTTATGGGCTCAAGCAAGCCACAAGAGCATGGTATGAATGCCTAAGAGATTTTCTTATCACTAATGACTTCAAAGTTGGAAAAGCCGATCCTACCCTCTTTACTAAAACTATTGCAAATGGTTTGTTTGTATGCCAAATTTATGTTGATGATATCATATTTGGGTCTACTAACAAATCTATATGTGAAGAGTTTAGTAGGACCATGATTCAAAAATTCGAGATGTCGATGATGGGGGAGTTGAAGTATTTCCTAGGATTCCAAGTGAAGCAACTCCAAGAAGGCACCTTCATCAGCCAAACCAAGTATACTCAAGACATACTCAACAAGTTTGGAATGAAGGATGCCAAGCCCATCAAGACACCCATGGGAATCAATGGGCATCTCGACCTCGACACGGGAGGTAAATCCGTAGATCAAAAGGTATACCGGTCGATGATAGGATCTTTACTCTACTTATGTGCATGTGCATCTCGACCGGATATTATGCTTTACGTATGCATGTGTGCAAGATTCCAAGCCGATCCTAAGAAAGTCCACCTTAGGGTCGTGAAAAGAATCATGAGATATTTAGTTTATACTCCTAAGTTTGGACTTTGGTACCCCAAGGGATCCACTTTTGATTTAATAGGTTATTCCGATGTCGATTGGGCAAGGTGTAAAATTGATAGGAAGAGCACATCAGAGACTTGTCAGTTTTTGGGAAGATCCCTGGTGTCTTGGGCTTCAAAGAAACAAAATCCAGTAGCTCTTTCTACCGCCGAAGCCGAGTACATTGCCATAGGCCATTGTTGCATGCAATTGCTTTGGATGAGGCAAACCCTCAGGGACTATGGCTACAAATTGAGCAAAGTCCCTCTCCTATGTGACAATGAAAGTGCAATCCGCATGGCGGATAATCCCGTTGAACACAGCCGCACTAAGCACATAGCCATTCGGTATCACTTTTTGAGGGATCACCAACAAAGGGGGATATCGAGATTGCTTATGTTAGCACCAAAGAACAATTAGCCAATATCTTTACCAAACCACTAGATGAGAAAACCTTTACCAAACTTAGGAATGAGCTAAACATTCTTGATTCTAGGAACTTTGATTGAAACTTTGCACACATAGCTCATTTATATACCTTTGATCATATCTCTTTCATTTGCTACGACTAATGTGTTTTCAAGTGATTTCTATGCTAAGTCATAGATTGAAAGGGAAATGGAGTCTTCGGCAAAGACAAGGCTTCCACTCCACTCTATCGGTATTATTTACCCTTCGCCGACACTCCGCGCCACTCTCCACTTTTGGTATAATCTTCACTCTTATTACTCATACCAATGGAGGAGAAAAGTAAAAGGGCTCACAAAGTCTCCGTTTTTGGCGATTAATGCCAAAGGGGGAGAGAGTATTAGCCCAAAGCAAAAGGACCGCACCACCACCAAATTCAAAAATTTTCGAAATAAAGTTTTCAATTGGTATTCCTCTAGAAACTATATTTCAATTGGTATCCATATTTCAAATTGATATATTTAAAGGAGGATTTTTCAATTGGTATCTAAATCTTTTTCATATTGATAAAACCCTCTTGAACACTAAGAGGAGAATGGGAGTTTTGTTGTAGTCAAAGAAAAAGCATTTGAAACAGGGGGAGAAAATTTCAAATCTTGAAAATGCTTCTCAAAATCTCATTTATGTACCTTTGCCTATTTGCAAAAAGACTTTGAAAACATTTTTCAAAAGAATTTGAAAAACAAAACAAGTGGTGCAAATGTGGTCCAAAATGTTAAAAGAAAGAAAGCAATCCATGCATATCTAGTGAAAGTTTAAATTGGTTTAAATCCAAGCAACCTTTGCACTTACCTTATGCAAACTAGTTAAAATTCTGCACATATATATTTTCCTTTGTTTGTGTTGGCATCAATCACCAAAAAGGGGGAGATTGAAAGGGAAATAGGGTCAAACCTTTTCCTAAATGATTTTGGTGGTTGAAATGCCCAACACAAATAATTGGAATAACTAGTTTGCTCTAGATTATACATTCTACAGGTGCCAAAGGTTCAACACAAACCAATAAAAAGATCAAAGTTAGGGTTCAAATCAAAGGAGCAAAAGAAACCAAAGAGAACCCTGGTCTGGCACACCGGACTGTCCGGTGCACCACCGGACAGTGTCCGGAGCACCAGGGACCATACAGGCTGAACTCTTCACCTTCGGGTTTCTGGAAAGGCTCTCCGCTATAATTCACCGGACTGTCCGGTGTGGCGCTGGACTGTCCGGTGCACTAAGCGGAGCAATGGCTACCAGCGCAATGGTCGACTGCACAGTGCCCTAACAGAGCTATAGTTCGCGGTAGAAGTCAGAGCAGGCGCCAGAGGCATACCGGACAGTGCATAGTACCTGTCCGGTGCCCCAAGATGTCAGAGCTCCAACGGTCAAAACCGTCAGAACCCTAACGGTTGGGTGACGTGGCTGGCGCACCGGACTGTCCGGTGCGCCCATCGACAGCAGCCCTCCCAAACGGCTGTTTTGGTGGTTGGGGCTATAAATACCCCCCAACCACCACTATTCAAGGCATCCAAGCATTCACTACTCCTCATTCAATACAAGAGCAATACACAACCCTCCAAGACACAAATCAAAGCCTCCGATCAAATCAAAGTCCACAATTCAACTCTAGTTTTTAGGACTTGTGAGAATATCGACTTATGTTCTTTTGTTGCTCTTATTGCTTGGTTGGCTTTCTTCTTTCTCTCATTCTTACTCTCAAAGCCTTGTAAGCGAAGCAAGAGACACCAATTGTATGGTGGTCCGTGCGGGGTCTAAGTGACCCGAGAAATCAAGGCAGGAAGCTCACTCGGTCTGGGTGACCGTTTGAGAGAGGAAAAGGGTTGAAAGAGACCCGGTCTTTATGACCACCTCAATGGGGATTAGGTTTGCAAGAACCGAACCTCGGTAAAACAAATCACCGTGTCACTCTCTTCATTTGCTTGTGATTTGTTTTCACCCTCTCTTTCGGACTTGAATTTATTTTTAACGCTAACCCCGGCTTGTAGTTGTGCTTAAAGTTTGTAAATTTTAGTTTCCGCCTATTCACCCCCCTCTAGGCGACTTTCAGTCAGATAAACAGTCGTGGATGTTCCGGCCGTGCACCCCGGATGGTCCGCGAGGACGCTAAAAATGCATTTTTACTGAACCCGTCATCTTCGGGTTTTTCTATTTTTTCAATGAGCAGACGGGTCGCGCCTGAGGCCGGACGGTCCGAGCTTGGTCCCGAACGGTGCTCTCTTCTGCTTCAAAGGGTCCGTAGTATAAATGCGAGTTTTGCATAGTTCCTATACGAGGCACACCTTGGTGTCGTGGATGGTCCGCTGGAACGGTCCGGACGGTCCGTGCACAGGTGAAATTTCAAAAAGGCTTCTCCTGTTCGGAATAATCTACGGTATTATGGACAGTCGACTTGGAATTGATATAGATGGACTTATGCACGTGAGAAATAATCAACTAGGCAAACTAATTAGTCCATAATATTTGTGATGGTCGTCAAGCACCAAAATCGATTATAGAAAATGGTTAAGACCATTTCCCTTTCAAAGCCCATTTCCCTTTCACACCCATCATAAACCCAAACTAAAAGGTCACATATTAATCTTGTGTTCACAATCTTTCTCTTGATGTGCATTGTCAATACAACAACACAAACATAGAGAGCAATAGAAAAGAAGAATAAGAAAAGCAAGAAGTCACTCAAATATAGAGTATCTTTCTTCAAATCTTGGAGAGATTGGATGAACATTTCCCCTACTTCACTCTTAAGACTGATGCACTTAGCTACAATGGCTCCCCCACCAAAAACGCACAAATGCTCTCCGTATGCTCGTCTATGATAGTGTTCCTGACTCCATTAGAGAGTATATTAAAATGGAGAAAAAATCGTGCATAGAGTGTCTCAAATATTTTTGCATGGGTGTCATTTATGTTTTATCGAGTAGTAGTCATCCCATAATTGACAATTTTAGGCGAATTTTAGCTAAGGGCAAGGAGAGGAGATTTCCTAGTATGATAAAAGTATAGATTGTATGCATTGGAAGCGGAGAAATTGTCCCATTGTATAAAAGAGTCAGTTTATAGGGGAGACATTGGATTCACGATCATAATGCTTGAGACAGTTGCCACGTATGACTTGTGAATCTAGCATGTTTTTAGTAGCAGGTCAAACAACGACGCTAATGTGCTTAATAAATGATCGTTGTTCATTGACGTGTTGAAGAAGGAAGCATCATATGGAAACTTCGCGATGAATAGGTGAAAGGGAAATAGGGTTAACCTTTTCCTATAAATAATTTTGGTGGTTGAATGCCAAACAAAAATATTGGACTAACTAGTTTGATCTAGATTATATGTTCCACATGTGCATAAAGGTTTGAGAGCACCTAGAGGGGGGTGAATAGGTGATCCTGTAAAACTTCAAACTTTAAGCCACAAAACTTGGTTAAGTGTTAGCACAGATAATGCCAAGTGGCTAGAGAGGAGTCCCAACAAAACACAATAACCACAGAAGATCAATCACAGAGATGGCACAGTGGTTTATCCCGTGGTTCGGCCAAGACCAATGCTTGCCTACTCCACGTTGTGGCGTCCCAACGGACGAGGGTTGCAATCAACCCCTCTCAAGCGGTCCAAAGACCCACTTGAATACCACGGTGTTTTGTTTTCTTTTCTTTATCCCGTTTGCAAGGAATCTCCACAAATTGGAGTCTCTTGCCCTTACAAGAATATGATCACAAAGAAGCACAGAGTAAGGGAGGGAAGCAACACACACAAATCCATAGCGAAATGCGCACACACACGGCCAAGAATCGAGCTCGAATGACTATCTCAAAGTTCTCACTAGAACGGAGCTCGAATCACTTAGAATCACAAACGAATGCGCAAAGACTGAGTGTGGATGATCAAGAATGCTCTAAGGTTGCTTGGATGTCTCCTCCATGCGCCTAGGGGCCCCTTTTATAGCCCCAAGGCAGCTAGGAGCCGTTGAGAGCAAATCTGGAAGGCTATCCTTGCCTTCTGTCGTCGGGGGCACCGGACAGTCCGGTGCACACCGGACACTGTCCGGTGCCCGATTTCTTTCCTTAAACAGCGCTGCCGACCGTTGCAGACCGTTGCAGATCTGGGAGCCGTTGGCGCACCGGACATGTCCGGTGCACACCGGACAGTCCGGTGCCGTCTTCTAGCCGTTGGCTCGGCCACGTGTCCCGCGCTGATTGCGCGGCCGACCGTTGGCCCGGTCGACCGTTGGCTCACCGGACAGTCCGGTGCACACCGGACAGTCCGGTGAATTTTAGCCGTACGCCGTCGGCGAATTCCCGAGAGCGGCCACTTCGCGCTGAGTCAGCCTGGCGCACCGGACACTGTCCGGTGCACACCGGACAGTCCGGTGTGCCAGACCGAGCTGAGTCTTGGCTGTACACAGCCAAGTCTTTTTCTCCTCTTTTCTTTTCTTCTTCTTTCTGTTTCTAACACTTAGACAAGCATATTAGTATACAAAACCAATGTACTAAGGCTTAGAAACATACCTTTACTTTATGATTTGCACCTTGTTCATCCATGGACATAAATTCACATTTAAGCACTTGTGTTGACACTCAATCACCAAAATACTTAGAAATGGCCCAAGGGCACATTTCCCTTTCAATCTCCCCCTTTTTGGTGATTTATGCCAACACAACATAAAGCAACTAGAACAAGTGCAAACTCACTTCAAATAAGAACTCAAATTATTATGATTCATTTTTGACATATATGGATCATCCTTTGCCACCACTTGGTTTGTTTTTGCAAATCAAACTCAAATCTCTATCTCTAAGTCAAACACACATGTTGAAGCATAAGGAGAGTCATTCCAAAAGAGATTGATCAAAGATTTCAAAAACTCCCCCTTTTTCCTATAATTACTACTCCCCACAAGAAGCCAACTTTTGACAAAAGAGACAATAAAAGAGTTTTGACAAACCAAAAGCTCTACTCTACTATTTTCAAATTTCTCAAGTGGTAGCTGATCCATTTATTGCTTTGGCCTTTATTTTCTCCCCCTTTGGCATCAAGCACCAAAACGGGATCAGTCTTGGCCCTTTAACCCCATTGCCTCACCAAAATCTTCAATTAAGAGCAAATGGCAATAAGAGTTCATGAGATGAACTTGGAATAAGTTACCCTCTCATCGGAGTGCAGTGGAAGTCTTTCATGGTCCAAGTCCACCTTTTCCCTTACAATTCTCCTTCGAGACTAAATCAAGCAAACTCAAGCATATGGTTAGTCTCAAAGGGTCAAGTTGTAACACATCTCCCCCTAAACATGTGCATCACTTTGCAACGGACTTGTGAGGTCCAGGGAGTATTTGTACAACTTGAGCACCATAATAAGCAACAAAATGCAGAAAGAACATGATCAAAAGCATAAACACATGTATGCTACATTTCAATCCAAGTTCCGCGAATCTAAGATATTGAGCTCACTACGCAGCCTGCAAAAGGTCTTCTCATCTAAAGGCTTGGTAAAGATATCGGCTAGCTGGTTCTCGGTGCTAACATAAAACACTTCGATATCTCCCTTTTGCTGGTGGTCTCTCAAAAAGTGATGCCGGATGTCTATGTGCTTTGTGCGGCTGTGCTCAACAGGATTTTCCGCTATTCGGATAGCACTCTCATTATCACATAGGAGTGGGACTTTGCTCAGATTGTAGCCAAAGTCCCTGAGGGTTTGCCTCATCCAAAGTAGTTGCGCGCAACACTGTCCTGTGGCAACATACTCGGCCTCAGCGGTGGATAGGGCAACGGATGTTTGTTTCTTAGAGTTCCATGACACCAGGGACCTTCCTAAGAATTGGCACGTCCCCGATGTACTCTTCCTATCGACCTTACATCCAGCATAGTCGGAATCTGAGTACCCAATCAAGTCAAAGTTAGACCCCTTTGGATACCAGATCCCGAAGCAAGGCGTAGCGACTAAATATCTAAGAATTCGCTTCACCGCCACCAAGTGACACTCCTTAGGATCGGATTGAAATCTAGCACACATGCATACGCTAAGCATAATATCCGGTCTACTAGCACACAAATAAAGCAAAGAACCTATCATGGACCGGTATGCTTTTTGATCAACGGACTTACCTCCTTTGTTGAGGTCGGTGTGTCCGTCGGTTCCCATCGGAGTCTTTGCGGGCTTGGCGTCCTTCATCCCAAACCGCTTTAGCAGATCTTACACCTAGTTCCTAAATAATTTTGGTGGTTGAATTGCCCAACACAAATATTGGACTAACTAGTTTGCTCTAGTGCTTAAGTTATACAGGTGCAAAAGGTTCACACTTAGCCAATAAAAAGACCAAGTTTTGGATTCAACAAAGGAGCAACGAGGCAATCGAAGGCACCTCTGGCTGGAGGCACCGGACTGTCCGGTGTGCACCGGACAGTGTCCGGTGCGCCCAGAGGACTCCAACTCAAATTCTTCGCCCTCGGGAATTCTCGGAGGCCGGCGCGCTATAAATCACCAGACTGTCCGGTGTGCACCGGACATGTCCGGTGCTCCAAGGAAGCGTCGTCTTCCGGAACTCGCCAGCCTCGGGTTCGCGCAGCAGCCGCTCTGCTAAAATTCACCGGACTGTCCGGTGTGCACCGGACTGTCCGGTGTGCCAGCGGAGCAACGGCTCTCTGCGGCGCCAACGGCTCCCTGCGGAGCATTTAATGCG
Organism: Zea luxurians; assembly: GCA_029449295.1. Taxonomy (NCBI): domain Eukaryota; kingdom Viridiplantae; phylum Streptophyta; class Magnoliopsida; order Poales; family Poaceae; genus Zea; species Zea luxurians. Next base: position 173,423,303 of record JAOPSE010000002.1, read on the forward strand.
CGCGCAGCGCGCGCAGACGACAGGATCGCCCATACCGGTGCACCGGACATCAAACAGTACATGTCCGGTGTGCACCGGACACCCAGGGGGGCCCAGAAGTCAGAAGCTCCAACGGTTAGAATCCAACGGCAATGGTGACGTGGCTGGGGCACCGGACTGTCCGGTGTGCACCGGACTGTCCGGTGCGCCATCGAACAGACAGGTTCCAGCAACGGTCACTTTTGGTGGTTGGGGCTATAAATACCCCAACCACCCCACATTCATTGCCATCCAAGTTTTTCACTTCCCAACTACTACAAGAGCTCTAGCATTCAATTCTAGACACATACACAGAGATCAAATCCTCTCCAATTCCACTCAAGCCTTTAGTGACTAGAGAGAGTGATTTGCTTGTGTTCTTTCGAGCTCTTGCGCTTGGATCGCATTCTTTTCTTTCTCACTTGTTCTTGTGATCAACTCAATTGTAACCAAGGCAAGAGGCACCAATTGTGTGGTGGCCCTTGCGGGGAAGTTTTGTTCCCGGTTGATTGAGAAGAAGAGAAAGCTCACTCGATCCGTGGGATCGTTTGAGAGAGGGAAGGGTTGAAAGAGACCCGGCCTTTGTGGCCTCCTCAACGGGGAGTAGGTTTGCGAGAACCGAACCTCGGTAAAACAAATCCACGTGTTACACTCTTCATTTGCTTGCGATTTGTTTTGCGCCCTCTCTCGCGGACTCGTTTATATTTCTAACGCTAACCCGGCTTGTAGTTGTGATTATTTTTGTAAATTTCAGTTTCGCCCTATTCACCCCCCCCCTCTAGGCGACTATCAATTGGTATCAGAGCCCGGTGCTTCATTAGAGCCTAACCGCTCGAAGTGATGTCGGGAGATCACGCCAAGAAGGAGATGGAGACCGGCGACAAGCCCACTACAAGCCAAGGGAGCACTTCATCGGAAGAGTCCCGCACCAAGAGAAGGGAGAAGAAGAAGAACTCCTCCAAGCGGAAGGAGAAAAGATCTTCCTCTTCTCACCACAAGGAGAAGAAAGAAAAATCTTCTTCTCACAAGCCGCATCGGAGTGGGGACAAGCACAAAAGGATGAGGAAGGTGGTCTACTACGAGACCGACACTTCATCGACATCTACCTCCGGCTCCGACGCGGCGTCCGTCACTTCTAAACGCCAAGAGCGTAAGAAGTATAGTAAGATTCCTCTACGCTACCCTCGCGTTCCTAAACATACACCTCTACTTTCCGTCCCATTAGGTAAACCACCAACTTTTAATGGTGAAGATTATGCTATGTGGAGTAATTTAATGCGATTTCATCTAACCTCTCTCCACAAGAGTATATGGGATGTTGTTGAGTATGGTGTACAGGTACCATCTATAGAGGATGAGGACTATGACACGGACGAAGTGGCCCAAATCGAGCACTTCAACTCCCAAGCCGCAACCATCCTCCTTGCCTCCCTAAGCAAGGAGGAATACAACAAAGTACAAGGGTTGAAGAACGCCAAGGAGATTTGGGACCTACTCAAGACGGCGCACGAGGGTGATGAACTCACCAAGATCACCAAGCGGGAAACGATCGAGGGGGAGCTCGGTCGCTTCCGTCTTCGCCAAGGGGAGGAGCCACAAGACATGTACAACCGGCTCAAGACCTTGGTGAACCAAGTGCGCAACCTCGGGAGCAAAAAATGGGATGACCACGAAGTGGTTAAGGTTATTCTAAGAGCCCTTATTTTCCTTAACCCCACTCAAGTACAATTAATTCGTGGTAATCCTAGATATCCACTAATGACCCCCGAGGAAGTTATCGGGAATTTTGTTAGTTTTGAATGCATGATTAAGGGCTCCAAGAAGATCAACGAGCTTGATGAACCTTCCACATCCGAGGCGCAACCGGTGGCCTTTAAGGCAACGGAGGAGAAGAAGGAGGAGTCTACACCAAGTAGACAACCAATTGACGCCTCCAAGCTCGACAACGAGGAGATGGCCCTAATCATAAAGAGTTTTCGGCAAATCCTCAAGCAAAGGAAGGGGAAGGATTACAAATCCCGTTCCAAGAAGGTTTGCTACAAGTGTGGTAAGCCCGGTCATTTCATTGCAAAATGTCCTATGTCTAGTGACAGTGACAGGGGCGACGACAAGAAGGGCAAGAGGAAGGAGAAGAAGAGGTATTACAAGAAGAAGGGCGGCGATGCACATGTTTGTCGGGAGTGGGACTCCGACGAAAGCTCAAGCGACTCCTCCGACGACGAGGACGCCGCCAACATCGCCGTCACCAAGGGCCTACTCTTCCCCAACGTCGGCCACAAGTGTCTCATGGCCAAGGACGGCAAAAAGAAGGTAAAATCAAGGTCCTCCACTAAATATGAAACATCTATTGATGAGGATGATGATAGAAATGAGGAGGATAACTTACGCATTCTTTTTGCTAACCTCAACATGCAACAAAAAGAAAAATTAAATGAATTGATTAGTGCTATACATGAGAAGGATGATCTCTTGGATTCTCAAGAGGACTTCCTTATTAAAGAAAATAAGAAGCATGTTAAGGTTAAAAATGCTTATGCTCTAGAAATGGAAAAATGTGAAAAATTGTCTAGTGAGCTAAGTACTTGTCATGAGACCATAGACAACCTTAGAAATGAAAATGCAAATTTGTTAGCTAAGGTTGATTCTCATATTTGCAATGTTTCAATTCCTAGAAATGATAATGATGATTTGCTTGCTAGGATTGAAAAATTGAACACTTCTCTTGCTAGCCTTAGAAATGAGAATGAGAAATTAATTGCTAAGGCTAAAGATTTTGATGTTTGCAATGCTACTATTTCCGACCTTAGAACTAAAAATGATATGTTGCATGCTAAGGTTGTTGAACTTAAATCTTGCAAACCATCTACATCTAATGTTGAGCATGTTTCCATTTGTACTAGATGTAGAGATATTAAGGTTGATGCTATCCATGATCACCTAGCCTTAATTAAAAAACAAAATGATCACATAGCACAACTTAATGCTAAGATTAGAGAGCATGACTTAGAAAATGAAAAATTTAAACTTGCTAGAAGCATGCTCTATAATGGGAGACGCCCTGGCATTAAGGACGGCATTGGTTTCCAAAGGGGAGACAATGTCAAAATTAATGCCCCTCCAAAGAACTTATCTAACTTTGTTAAGGGCAAGGCTCCCATGCCTCAGGATAACGAGGGTTACATTTTGTACCCTGCCGACTATCCTGAGAGCAAGATTAGGAAAATTCATTCTAGGAAGTCTCACTCTGGCCCTAATCATGCTTTCATGTATAAGGGTGAGACATCTAGATCTAGGCAACCAACCCATGCCAAGTTGCCTAGAAAGAAAACTACTAATGCATCAAATAATCATGCCATTTCATTTAAGACTTTTGATGCATCTTATGTTTTAACTAACAAATCCGGCAAGGTAGTTGCCAAGATTGTTGGGGGCAAACACAAGGGCTCCAAGACTTGTGTTTGGGTACCCAAAGTTCTTGTCTCTAATGCTAAAGGACCCAAAACCGTTTGGGTACCTAAAATCAAGAACTAAAATTGTTTTGTAGGTTTATGCATCCGGGGGCTCAAGTTGGATACTCGACAGCGGGTGCACAAACCATATGACAGGGGAGAAAAAGATGTTCTCCTCCTATGAGAAAAACCAAGAACCCCAACGAGCTATCACATTCGGGGATGGAAATCAAGGTTTGGTCAAAGGTTTGGGTAAAATCGCTATATCTCCTGACCATACTATTTCCAATGTTTTTCTTGTAGACTCTTTAGATTACAATTTGCTTTCCATATCCCAATTGTGTCAAATGGGCTACAACTGTCTTTTTACTGATATTAGTGTTACTGTCTTTAGAAGAAGTGATGATTCAATAGCATTTAAGGGAGTATTAGAGGGTCACCTATACCTGGTTGATTTTGATAGAGCTGAACTCGACACTTGCCTGATTGCTAAGACTAACTTGGGTTGGCTCTGGCATCGCCGACTAGCCCATGTTGGGATGAAGAATCTTCATAAGCTTCTAAAGGGAGAGCACATTTTAGGACTAACCAATGTTCATTTTGAGAAAGACAGGATTTGTAGCGCATGCCAAGCCAGGAAGCAAGTTGGCATCCAACATCCACACAAAAACATCATGACTACCGACAGGCCACTAGAGCTCCTACACATGGATTTGTTCGGCCCGATCGCTTACATAAGCATCGGCGGTAGTAAGTATTGTCTTGTAATTGTGGATGATTATTCTCGCTTCACTTGGGTATTCTTTTTGCAGGAAAAATCACAAACCCAAGAAACTTTAAAAGGATTCTTGAGACGGGCTCAAAATGAGTTTGGCTTAAGGATCAAGAAAATTAGAAGCGATAATGGGACGGAGTTCAAGAACTCTCAAATTGAAGGCTTCCTTGAGGAGGAGGGCATCAAGCATGAGTTCTCTTCTCCCTACACTCCACAACAAAATGGTGTAGTGGAGAGGAAGAATCGAACTCTATTGGACATGGCAAGAACCATGCTTGATGAGTACAAGACACCGGATCGGTTTTGGGCCGAGGCGGTCAACACCGCCTGCTACGCCATCAACCGATTATATCTTCATCGAATCCTCAAGAAGACATCTTATGAACTCCTAACCGGTAAAAAGCCAAATATTTCATATTTTAGAGTTTTTGGTAGCAAATGTTTTATACTTGTTAAAAGAGGTAGAAAATCTAAATTTGCTCCTAAAACTGTAGAAGGCTTTTTACTAGGATATGACTCAAACACAAGGGCATATAGAGTCTTTAACAAGTCCTCAGGACTTGTTGAAGTTTCTTGTGACGTTGTGTTTGATGAGACTAACGGCTCTCAAGTAGAGCAAGTTGATCTTGATGAGATAGGTGAAGAACAGGCTCCATGCATAGCGCTAAGGAACATGTCCATTGGGGATGTGTGCCCTAAGGAATCCGACGAGCCTCCACAAGCACAAGATCAACCATCCTCCTCCATGCAAGCATCTCCACCAACACAAATTGAGGATGAGGCTCAAGACGGTGAACAAGAAGATCAAGAAGATAAGCCACCTCAAAATGACGGCAACAATCAAGGGGGAGATGCCAATGATCAAGAAAAGGAGGATGAGCAACAATCAAGGCCGCCACACCCAAGAGTCCATCAAGCAATACAACGAGATCACCCCGTCGACACCATCCTCGGCGACATTCATAAGGGGGTAACTACCCGATCTCGTGTTGCACATTTTTGTGAACATTACTCGTTTGTTTCCTCTATTGAGCCACACAGGGTAGAGGAAGCACTTCAAGATTCGGATTGGGTGATGGCGATGCAAGAGGAGCTCAACAATTTCACAAGGAATGAGGTATGGCACTTAGTTCCACGTCCTAATCAAAATGTTGTAGGAACCAAGTGGGTCTTCCGCAACAAGCAAGACGAGCATGGTGTGGTGACTAGGAACAAAGCTCGACTCGTGGCCAAGGGGTATTCACAAGTCGAAGGTTTGGATTTTGGTGAAACCTATGCACCCGTAGCTAGGCTTGAGTCAATTCGTATATTATTGGCCTATGCTACTTACCATGGCTTCAAGCTTTATCAAATGGACGTGAAGAGTGCCTTCCTCAATGGACCAATCAAGGAGGAGGTCTATGTTGAGCAACCTCCCGGCTTTGAAGACAGTGAGTACCCTAACCATGTCTATAGGCTCTCTAAGGCGCTTTATGGGCTCAAACAAGCCCCAAGAGCATGGTATGAATGCCTTAGAGATTTCCTGATTGCAAATGGCTTCAAAGTCGGCAAAGCCGATCCTACTTTGTTCACTAAAACTCTTGACAATGATTTGTTTGTATGCCAAATTTATGTTGATGATATCATATTTGGGTCCACTAACAAATCTACATGTGAAGAATTTAGTAGGATCATGACACAGAAATTCGAGATGTCTATGATGGGGGAGTTGAAGTATTTTCTAGGATTTCAAGTCAAACAACTCCAAGAAGGCACCTTCATTAGCCAAACGAAGTACACTCAAGATATTCTAAGCAAGTTTGGAATGAAGGATGCCAAGCCCATCAAGACTCCCATGGGAACAAATGGGCATCTCGACCTCGACATGGGAGGTAAGTCCGTGGATCAAAAGGTATACCGGTCGATGATTGGTTCATTGCTTTACTTATGTGCATCTCGACCGGACATTATGCTTTCCGTTTGCATGTGTGCAAGATTCCAAGCCGACCCTAAGGAATCACACCTTACGGCCGTAAAACGAATCTTGAGATATTTGGCTTATACTCCTAAGTTTGGGCTTTGGTACCCTCGGGGATCCACTTTTGATTTGATTGGTTATTCGGATGCCGATTGGGCGGGGTGTAAGATCAATAGGAAGAGCACATCGGGGACTTGCCAGTTCTTGGGAAGATCCTTGGTGCCTTGGGCTTCAAAGAAGCAAAACTCGGTCGCTCTTTCCACCGCCGAAGCCGAGTATATTGCCGCAGGCCATTGTTGCGCGCAATTGCTTTGGATGAGGCAAACCCTGCGGGACTACGGTTACAAATTAACCAAAGTTCCTTTGCTATGTGACAATGAGAGTGCAATCAAAATGGCCGACAATCCCGTCGAGCATAGTCGCACTAAGCACATAGCCATTCGGTATCATTTTCTTCGGGATCACCAACAAAAGGGAGATATCGAGATTTCTTACATTAACACTAAAGATCAATTAGCCGATATCTTTACCAAGCCACTTGATGAACAATCTTTTACCCGACTTAGGCATGAGCTCAATATTCTTGATTCTAGGAATTTCTTTTGCTAGTCTTGCATACATAGCTCATAAAAATACCTTTGATCATGTCTCTTTTATATATGCTATGACTAATGTGTTTTCAAGTGTATTTCAAACCAAGTCATAAGTATATTGAAAGGGAATTGGAGTCTTCGGCGAAGACAAAGGCTTCCACTCCACTCTACTACTCATCCTTCGTCGTCGCTCCGCATCACTCTCCAACGTTGGTATAATCTTCACTCATTCATTTTATGACCAAAGGGGGAGAGAGTACTTCATTGGGCTCTAATGATTCCGTTTTTGGCGATTCATGCCAAAGGGGGAGAAAATATGAGCCCAAAGCAAAAGGACCGCACCATCACCCCAATTTTAAAATTTGATGATTTTCAACTGGTAAAGTTCAAAATTGGTATCTCTTTGTGTTCTAAAGGGGGAGCAAGTAGTATTTTCAAAAATTGATGGAAAACCCTCTTGAACACTAAGAGGAGACCTTATTTGAGGGGGAGTTTTGTTGAGTCAAAGGAAAAGCATTTGAGCAAAGGTAGAAAATTTCAAAACTTGAAAATTCTTTGCAAACCTTACTCATTTACCTTTGACTATCTTGCAAAATGTCTTTGAAAAGAATTTACAAAAGAATTTGCAAAAACAAAACTCTTGGTGCAAATGCGGTCCAATATGTCAAAAACAAAGAAAACAATCCATGCGCATCATATAAGTATTTATTGGCTCAATTCCAAGTAACCTTTGCACTTACCTTATTCAAACTAGTTCAAATATGCACTTCTATATTTGCTTTGGTTTGTGTTGGCATCAATCACCAAAAAGGGGGAGATTGAAAGGGAATTAGGCTTACACCTAGTTCCTAAATAATTTTGGTGGTTGAATTGCCCAACACAAATATTGGACTAACTAGTTTGCTCTAGTGCTTAAGTTATACAGGTGCAAAAGGTTCACACTTAGCCAATAAAAAGACCAAGTTTTGGATTCAACAAAGGAGCAACGAGGCAATCGAAGGCACCTCTGGCTGGAGGCACCGGACTGTCCGGTGTGCACCGGACAGTGTCCGGTGCGCCCAGAGGACTCCAACTCAAATTCTTCGCCCTCGGGAATTCTCGGAGGCCGGCGCGCTATAAATCACCGGACTGTCCGGTGTGCACCGGACATGTCCGGTGCTCCAAGGAAGCGCCGTCTTCCGGAACTCGCCAGCCTCGGGTTCGCGCAGCAGCCGCTCCGCTAAAATTCACCGGACTGTCCGGTGTGCACCGGACTGTCCGGTGTGCCAGCGGAGCAACGGCTCTCTGCGGCGCCAACGGCTCCCTGCGGAGCATTTAATGCGCGCGCAGCGCGCGCAGACGACAGGATCGCCCATACCGGTGCACCGGACATCAAACAGTACATGTCCGGTGTGCACCGGACACCCAGGGGGGCCCAGAAGTCAGAAGCTCCAACGGTTAGAATCCAACGGCAATGGTGACGTGGCTGGGGCACCGGACTGTCCGGTGCGCCATCGAACAGACAGGTTCCAGCAACGGTCACTTTTGGTGGTTGGGGCTATAAATACCCCAACCACCCCACATTCATTGCCATCCAAGTTTTTCACTTCCCAACTACTACAAGAGCTCTAGCATTCAATTCTAGACACATACAAAGAGATCAAATCCTCTCCAATTCCACTCAAGCCTTTAGTGACTAGAGAGAGTGATTTGCTTGTGTTCTTTCGAGCTCTTGCGCTTGGATCGCATTCTTTTCTTTCTCACTTGTTCTTGTGATCAACTCAATTGTAACCAAGGCAAGAGGCACCAATTGTGTGGTGGCCCTTGCGGGGAAGTTTTGTTCCCGGTTGATTGAGAAGAAGAGAAAGCTCACTCGATCCGTGGGATCGTTTGAGAGAGGGAAGGGTTGAAAGAGACCCGGCCTTTGTGGCCTCCTCAACGGGGAGTAGGTTTGCGAGAACCGAACCTCGGTAAAACAAATCCACGTGTTACACTCTTCATTTGCTTGCGATTTGTTTTGCGCCCTCTCTCGCGGACTCGTTTATATTTCTAACGCTAACCCGGCTTGTAGTTGTGATTATTTTTGTAAATTTCAGTTTCGCCCTATTCACCCCCCCCCCCCTCTAGGCGACTATCAATAGGCGACGGGTCCGAAGAGGTCCATATGTAGCAGCTTCAGAGGTCTTGACGTGGTCATTACATTCTTGCTGTGATGTGCTCCTCCCACTTGTTTACCTGCTTGACAAGCTGCACAAGGTCTATCTTTTTCGAAATAAACATTGGTTAGACCTATCACGTGTTCTCCCTTTAGAAGCTTGTGGAGGTTCTTCATCCCCACATGTGCTAAGCGGCGATGCCACAGCCAGCCCATGCAAGTCTTAGCCATTAAGCATGCATCTAGACCGGCCTCTTCTTTTGCAAAATCAACTAAGTAAAGCTTGTCGTCTAGTACACCCTTAAAGGCTAGTGAACCATCACACCTTCTAAAGACAGACACATCTACATTTGTAAACAAACAGTTGTATCCCATATTGCATAATTGGCTAACAGATAGCAAATTGTAACCAAGAGACTCAACTAAAAACACATTGGAAATTGAGTGCTCATTAGAAATTGCAATTTTACCTAACCCCTTTACCTTGCCTTGATTCCCATCACCGAATATAATTGAATCTTGGGAATCCTTATTTTCGACGTAGGAGGTGAACATCTTCTTCTCCCCCATCATATGGTTTGTGCATCCGCTGTCGATAATCCAGCTTGAACCCCCGGATGCATAAACCTGCAAGGCAAATTTAGGCTTGGGTTTTAGGTACCCAACTCATGTTGGGTCCTACAAGGTTAGCACATATATCCTTAGGGACCCAAATGCAAGTTTTATCTCCCTTGCATCTTGCCCCTAACTTCCTAGCAATTACCTTCTTACCCTTTCTACAAATAGCAAAGGGAGCATTGCAAGCATAATAAATGGTAGAAGGTTTGTTCACAACTTTTCTAGGAACATGAGCAAAATTTCTCCTAGGCATATGCACAACATTTCTCCTACACACATCTCTATCATGCTTATAGGAAGAACTAGAAGCAAACATGGCATGAGAATCATAAAGATGTGAATCAAAATCATTATAAGCATTTCTAGCATGTCTCCTATCATTATACATAAAAGCATGGTTCTTTTTAGCGCTACTGGCCATAGGGGCCTTCCCTTTCTCCTTGGCGGGAATGGGAGCCTTATGGCTTGTTAAGTTCTTGGCCTCTCTCTTGAAGCCAAGACCGTCCTTAATTGAGGGGTGTCTACCAATCGTGTAGGCATCCCTTGCAAATTTTATTTTATCAACTTCACTCTTGCTAGTCTTAAGTTGGGCATTAAGACTAGCCACTTCATCATTTAGTTTTGAAATTGAAACTAAGTGTTCACTACAAGCATTAACATCAAAATCCTTACACCTAGTGCAAATTGTAATATTTTCAACACAAGAATTAGATTTATTTGTTACTTCTAATTTAGCATTTAAATCATTGTTAACACCTTGTAAAGTAGAAATGGTTTCATGACAAGTAGATAGTTCATAAGAAAGCATTTCATTTCTTTTAACTTCTAAAGCATATGATTTTTGTGCCTCTACAAATTTATCATGTTCATCATACAACAAATCCTCTTGTTTTTCTAAAAGCCTATCCTTTTCATTCAAGGCATCAATCAATTCATTGATTTTATCAATTTTATTTCTATCCAATCCCTTGAACAAGCTAGAGTAATCTATTTCCTCATCGCTAGAATCATCCTCACTTGAAGAAGCATACGTAGAATCTCGAGTACATACCTTCTTCTCCCTTGCCATAAGGCATGTGAGACGCTCGTTGGGGAAGAGGGATGACTTGTTGAAGGCGGTGGCAGCAAGTCCTTCATTGTCGGAGTCAGAGGAGGAGCAATCCGAATCCCACTCCTTTCCTAGATGTGCCTCGCCCTTTGCCTTCTTGTATGCCTTCTTCTTCTCCCTCTTGTTCCCCTTTTCCTGGTCACTTTCATTATTGGGACAGTTAGCAATGAAATGACCAATCTTACCACATTTGAAGCACGAGCGCTTCTCCTTTGTCTTGGTCTTGCTTGGCTGTCCCTTGCGACCCTTAAGCGCCGTCTTGAAGCGCTTAATGATGAGGGCCATCTCCTCATTATTTAGCCCGGCCGCCTCAACTTGCGCCACCTTGCTCGATAGTGCCTCCTTGCTCCTCGTTGCCTTGAGAGCGAGAGGTTGCGGCTCGTTGATCGGTCCATTCAAGGCGTCGTCCACATACCTCGCCTCCTTGATCATCATTCGCCCGCTGACGAATTTTCCTAGGACTTCCTCGGGCGACATTTTGGTGTACCTAGGATTTTCACGAATATTATTTACCAAGTGAGGATCAAGAACGGTAAAGGACCTTAGCATCAGTCGGACGACGTCGTGGTCCGTCCATCGTGTGCTTCCGTAGCTCCTTATCTTGTTGATAAGGGTCTTGAGCCGGTTGTATGTTTGCGTCGGCTCCTCGCCCCTTATCATCGCGAACCGTCCAAGCTCACCCTCCACCAACTCCATCTTGGTGAGCAAGGTGACGTCATTCTGAGTGCACCTAGAGGGGGGGGTGAATAGGTGATCCTGTGAAACTTAAAACTTAAGCCACAAAAACTTGTTAAGTGTTAGCACAATAATTGCCAAGTGGCTAAAGAGAAGTCTCAACAAAACACAATACCACAAGAGATCAAGCACAGATGTGACACAGTGGTTTATCCCGTGGTTCGGCCAAGACCAACGCTTGCCTACTCCACGTTGTGGCGTCCCAACGGACGAGGGTTGCAATCAACCCCTCTCAAGCGGTCCAAAGACCCACTTGAATACCACGGTGTTTTGTTTTGCCTTTCACTATCCCGTTTGCAAGGAATCTCCACAAATTGGAGTCTCTTGCCCTTACAAGTATATGATCACAAGAAGCACAGAGTAAGGGAGGGAAGCAACACACACAAATCCACAGCGAAACGCGCACACACACGGCCGAGAATCAAGCTCACAAGAGTATCACAAAGTTCTCACTAGAACGGAGCTTGAAACACTTAGAATGACAAACGAATGCGCAAAGACTGAGTGTGGATGATCTAGAATGCTCAAAGGTTGCTTGTGTATTTCCTCCATGCGCCTAGGGGCCCCTTTTATAGCCCCAAGGCAGCTAGGAGCCGTTGAGAGCAATTTTAGAAGGCCATCCTTGCCTTCTGTCGACGGGGGCACCGGACAGTCCGGTGCACACCGGACACTGTCCGGTGCCCGATTTGTTTCCTTAACTGGCGCTGCCGACCGTTGCAGACCGTTGGAGATCTGCAAGCCGTTGGCGCACCGGACATGTCCGGTGCACACCGGACAGTCCGGTGCCGTCTTCCGACCGTTGGCTCCGCCACGTGTTCCGCGCAGATTGCGCGGCCGACCGTTGGCCCGGCCGACCGTTGGCTCACCGGACAGTCCGGTGCACACCGGACAGTCCGGTGAATTTTAGCCGTACGCCGTCGGCAAATTCCCGAGAGCGGCCAGTTCGCGCCGAGTGAGCCTGGCGCACCGGACACTGTCCGGTGCACACCGGACAGTCCGGTGCTCCAGTCCGAGCTGAGTCTTGGCTGCACTCAGCCAAGTCTTTTACTCCTCTCTTCTTTTCTTCTACTTTCTGTTTCTAACACTTAGACAAGTATATTAGTACACAAAACCAATGTACTAAGGATCAGAAACATACCTTTATCCTTGATTTGTACTTTGTCCACCATTTTACAATTAGGCACCTGTGTTGAGCACTAAGTCACCAAAATCCTTAGAAATGGCCCAAGGGCACATTTCCCTTTCAATCTCCCCCTTTTTGGTGATTTATGCCAACACAACATAAAGCAAGTTGAACAAGTACAAAAACACTTCAAATAAGAACTCAAATTGTTTTGATTCATTTTTGACATATATGGATCACTCTATGCCACCACTTGGTTTGTTTTTGCAAATCAAACTCAAATCTCTATCTCTAAGTCAAACACACATGTTGAAGCAAAGAGAGTCATTCCAAAAGAGATTGATCAAGGATTTCAAAAACTCCCCCTTTTTCCCATAATTACTACTTCTCCCCACAAGAAGCCAACTTTTGACAAGAGAGACAACAAAAGAGTTTTGACAAACCAAAAGCTCTATTCTACTATTTTCAAAATCTCTCAAGTGGTAGCTGATCCATTTATTGCTTTGGCCTTTATTTTCTCCCCCTTTGGCATCAAACACCAAAACAGGATCAATCGAGGCCCTATAACCCCATTGCCTCACCAAAATCTTCAATTAAGAGCAAATGGCAATAAGAGTTGCATGAGATGGACTTGGAATAAGTTACCCTCTCATCGGAGTGCAGTGGAAGTCTTTTATGGTCCAAGTCCACCTTTTCCCTTTCAATTCTCCTTTGAGACTAAAACAGGCAAACTCAAGCATATGGTTAGTCTCAAAGGGTCAAGTTGTAACACGTCTCCCCCTAAACATGTGCATCACTTTGCAACGGACTTGTGAGGTCCAGGGAGTGTTTGTACAACTTGAGCACCATAATAAGCAACGAAATGCAGAAAGGACATGATCAAAGGCATAAACACATGTATGCTACAATTCAATCCAAGTTCCGCGAATCTAAGACATTTAGCTCACTACGCAGCCTGCAAAAGGTCTTCTCATCTAGAGGCTTGGTAAAGATATCGGCTAGCTGGTTCTCGGTGCTAACATAAAACACTTCGATATCTCCCTTTTGCTGGTGGTCTCTCAAAAAGTGATGCCGGATGTCAATGTGCTTTGTGCGGCTATGCTCAACAGGATTTTCCGCTATTCGGATAGCACTCTCATTATCACATAGGAGTGGGACTTTGCTCAGATTGTAGCCAAAGTCCCTAAGGGTTTGCCTCATCCAAAGTAGTTGCGCACAACACTGTCCTGCGGCAACGTACTCGGCCTCAGCGGTGGATAGGGCAACGGAGGTTTGTTTCTTAGAATTCCATGACACCAGGGACCTTCCTAAGAATTGGCACGTCCCCGATGTACTCTTCCTATCGACCTTACATCCAGCATAGTCGGAATCTGAGTACCCAATCAAGTCAAAGTTAGACCCCTTCGGATACCAGATCCCGAAGCAAGGCGTAGCAACTAAATATCTAAGGATTCGCTTCACAGCCACTAAGTGACACTCCTTAGGATCGGATTGAAATCTAGCACACATGCATACGCTAAGCATAATATCCGGTCTACTAGCACATAAATAAAGTAAAGACCCTATCATTGACCGGTATGCTTTTTGATCAACGGACTTACCTCCTTTGTTGAGGTCGGTGTGTCCATCGGTCCCCATCGGAGTCTTTGCGGGCTTGGCGTCCTTCATCCCAAACCGCTTCAGCAAGTCTTGAGTATACTTCGTTTGGGAGATGAAGGTGCCGTCCTTGAGTTGCTTCACTTGGAACCCAAGGAAGTAGGTCAACTCGCCCATCATTGACATCTCGAATTTCTGCGTCATTACCCTGCTAAACTCTTCACAAGACTTTTGGTTAGTAGAACCAAATATTATGTCATCGACATAAATTTGGCACACAAACAAATCACCATCACAAGTCTTAGTGAAAAGAGTTGGATCGGCTTTCCCAACCTTAAAAGCATTAGCAATTAAGAAATCTCTAAGGCATTCATACCATGCTCTTGGGGCTTGTTTAAGTCCATAGAGCGCCTTAGAGAGTTTACACACGTGGTCGGGGTACCGTTCATCCTCGAAGCCAGGGGGTTGCTCCACGTACACCTCCTCCTTTATTGGCCCGTTGAGGAAAGCGCTCTTCACATCCATTTGGTACAGCCTGAAAGAATGGTGAGCGGCATATGCTAGCAAGATACGAATGGACTCTAGCCTAGCCACAGGAGCAAAAGTCTCCTCAAAGTCCAAACCTGCGACTTGGGCATAACCTTTTGCCACAAGTCGAGCCTTGTTCCTTGTCACCACTCCATGCTCATCTTGTTTGTTGCGGAACACCCACTTGGTTCCCACAACATTTTGCTTGGGACGAGGCACCAGCGTCCAAACTTCATTGCGCTTGAAATTGTTAAGTTCCTCCTGCATGGCCAACACCCAATCCGGATCTAGCAAGGCCTCCTCTACCCTGAAAGGCTCAATAGAGGAGACAAAAGAGTAATGTTCACAAAAATTAACTAGTCGAGACCGAGTAGTTACTCCCTTGCTAATGTCACCCAGAATTTGGTCGACGGGATGATCCCTTTGAATCATTGCTCGAACTTGGGTTGGAGGAGCCGGTTGCGCTTCTTCCTCCATCACATGATCATCTTGCGCTCCCCCTTGATCACACGCCTCCTGTTGATGAACCTGTTCATCGTCTTGAGTTGGGGAATGCACCGTTGTTGAGGAAGAAGGTTGATCTCGTTCATCTTGTTCCTGTGGCCGCACTTCTCCAATCGCCATGGTTCGTATAGCGGCCGTCGGAACATCTTCTTCATCTACATCATCACAATCAACAACATGCTCTCTTGGAGAGCCATTAGTCTCATCAAATACAACGTCGCTAGAGACTTCAACCAAACCCGATGATTTGTTGAAGACCCTATACGCCTTTGTATTTGAATCATAACCTAACAAAAACCCTTCTACAGCTTTGGGAGCAAACTTAGAATTTCTACCCTTCTTCACTAGAATGTAGCATTTGCTCCCAAATACACGAAAGTACGATACATTGGGTTTGTTACCGGTTAGCAGCTCATACGACGTCTTCTTGAGGAGGCGGTGAAGGTAGACCCTGTTGATGGCGTGGCAAGCCGTGTTCACAGCTTCCGACCAAAAACACTCGGGGGTCTTGAATTCTCCAAGCATCGTCCTCGCCATATCGATTAGCGTCCTGTTCTTCCTCTCTACCACACCATTTTGCTGTGGTGTGTAGGGAGCGGAGAACTCGTGCTTGATCCCTTCCTCCTCAAGAAACTCCTCCACTTGAAGATTCTTGAACTCGGACCCGTTGTCGCTCCTTATCTTCTTCACCTTGAGCTCAAACTCATTTTGAGCCCTCCTGAGGAAGCGCTTGAGGGTCCCTTGGGGTTCAGACTTATCCTGCAAAAAGAACACCCAAGTGAAGCGGGAAAAGTCATCAACAATAACTAGACCATACTTACTTCCTCCTATGCTTAGGTAGGCGACGAGTCCGAAGAGGTCCATATGCAGCAGCTCCAGAGGTCTTGACGTGGTCATCACATTCTTGCTGTGATGCGCTCCTCCCACCTGTTTACCTGCCTGACAAGCTGCACAAGGTCTATCTTTTTCGAAATGCACATTTGTTAGACCTATCACGTGTTCTCCCTTTAGAAGCTTGTGGAGGTTCTTCATCCCCACATGTGCTAAGCGGCGATGCCACAGCCAGCCCATGCAAGTCTTAGCCATTAAGCATGCATCTAGACCGGCCTCTTCTTTTGCAAAATCAACTAAATAAAGCTTGCCGTCTAGTACACCCTTAAAAGCTAGTGAACCATCACATCTTCTAAAGACAGACACATCTACATTTGTAAATAAACAATTATATCCCATTTGACATAATTGACTAACAGATAGCAAATTATATCCAAGACTCTCCACTAAGAATACATTTGAGATAGAATGCTCATTAGAAATTGCAATTTTACCTAACCCTTTTACCTTGCCTTGATTCCCATCACCGAATATAATTGAATCTTGGGAATCCTTATTCTTGACGTAGGAGGTGAACATCTTCTTCTCCCCCGTCATATGGTTTGTGCATCCGCTGTCGATAATCCAGCTTGAACCCCCGGATGCATAAACCTACAAGGCAAATTTAGGCTTGGGTCTTAGGTACCCAACTCATGTTGGGTCCTACAAGGTTAGCACATATATCTTTAGGGACCCAAATGCAAGTTTTATCTCCCCTGCATTTTGCCCCTAACTTCCTAGCAATTACCTTCTTACCCTTTCTACAAATAGCAAAGGGAGCATTGCAAGCATAATAAATGGTAGAAGGTTTGTTCACAACTTTTCTAGGAACATGAGCAAAATTTCTCCTAGGCACAACATTTTTCCTACTCAAATTTCTATCATGCTTATAGAAAGAACTAGAAGCAAACATGACATGAGAATCATAAACATGTGAATCAAAATCATTATAAGCATCTCTAGCATTTTTCCTATCATTATACATAAAGGCATGGTTCTTTTTAGCACTACTAGCCATAGGGGCCTTCCCTTTCTCCTTGACGAAGATGGGAGCCTTATGGCTTGTTAAGTTCTTGGCCTCTCTCTTGAACCCAAGACCATCCTTAATTGAGGGGTGTCTACCAATCGTGTAGGCATCCCTTGCAAATTTTATTTTATCAACTTCACTCTTGCTAGTCTTAAGTTGGGCATTAAGACTAGCCAATTCCTCATTTAATTTGGAAATTAAAGTTAAGTGTTCACTACAAGTATTAACATCAAAATCCTTACACCTAGTGCAAATTGTAACATTTTCAACACAGGAATTTGATTTACTAGCTACTTCCAGTTTAGCACTTAAATCATTATTAACACTTCTTAAGGTAGCAATGGTTTCATGACAAGAAGATAATTCACTAGAAAGCACTTCATTTCTTTTAATTTCTAGAGCAAGAGAATTTTGTGCACTAACAAATTTATCATGCTCCTCATATAAAAGATCCTCTTGTTTTTCTAGTAATCTATTCTTATCATTCAAAGCATCAATCAACTCATTAATTTTATCTATCTTAGATCTATCTAAGCCCTTGAACAAGCATGAATAATCTATGTCATCATCATCACTAGACTCACTATCACTAGAAGAAGCATAAATGGAGTCTTGAGTACTCACCTTCTTCTCCCTTGCCATAAGGCATGTGAGACGCTCATTGGGAAAGAGGGAAGACTTGTTGAAGGCGGTGGCAGCGAGTCCTTCATTGTCGGAGTCGGAGGAGGAGCAATCCGAGTCCCACTCCTTTCCTAGATGTGCCTCGCCTTTTGCCTTCTTGTATTGCTTCTTCTTCTCTCTTTTGTTCCCCTTTTCCTGGTCACTTTCATTATCGGGACAGTTAGCGATAAAATGACCAAGCTTACCGCATTTGAAGCATGAGCGCTTCCCCTTTGTCTTGGTCTTGCTTGGCTGCCCCTTGCGACCATTTAGCGCCGTCTTGAATCTCTTGATGATGAGAGCCATCTCTTCATCATTGAGTCCGGCCGCCTCAATCTGTGCCACCTTGCTAGGTAGCGCTTCCTTGCTTCGTGTTGCTTTGAGAGCAAGGGGTTGCGGCTCGTGAATTGGACCGTTCAACGCTTCGTCAACGTATCTTGCCTCCTTGATCATCATTCGCCCGCTTACAAATTTTCCAAGTACTTCCTCGGGCGTCATCATCGTGTACCTGGGATTCTCACGAATATTGTTCACGAGATGAGGATCAAGAACAGTAAAGGACCTTAGCATTAGGCGGACGACGTCGTGGTCCATCCATCGCGTGCTTCCGTAGCTCCTTATTTTGTTGATAAGGGTCTTGAGCCGGTTGTACGTTTGAGTTGGCTCCTCTCCCCTTATCATGGCGAACCGTCCAAGCTCGCCCTCCACCAACTCCATCTTGGTGAGCATGGTGATGTCGTTCCCCTCGTGAGAGATCTTGAGGGTGTCCCATATCTGCTTGGCATTGTCCAAGCCGCTCACCTTATTGTACTCTTCCCTGCACAAAGATGCTAAGAGAACAGTAGTAGCCTGTGCATTTCTATGAATCTGTTCATTTATAAGCATAGGGCTATCCGAGCTATCGAATTTCATTCCATTCTCCACAATCTCCCATATGCTAGGATGGAGAGAGAATAAGTGACTACGCATTTTGTGACTCCAAAATCCGTAGTCCTCCCCATCGAAGTGTGGAGGTTTGCCAAGAGGAATGGAAAGCAAATGCGAATTCGAACTATGTTGAATACGGGAATAATCAAATGAAAAGTTCGAATTGACCGTCTTCCTGTAGTCGTTGTCGTCGTCCTTTTGGGAAGAAGTGGATTCATCACTATCGTCGTAGTAGATGATCTCCTTGATACGCCTCGTCTTCTTCTTCTTCCCTTCCTTTCGTCTATGGCCCGAGCCGGAATCGGTAGGCTTGTCGTCCTTTGGCTCGTTGACGAAGGATTCCTTCTCTTTGTCGTTGATCACAATTCCCTTCCCCTTAGGATCCATCTCTTCGGGCGGTTAGTCCCTTTTGTGAAGAGAACGGCTCTGATACCAATTGAGTGCACCTAGAGGGGGGGGTGAATAGGTGATCCTGTGAAACTTAAAACTTAAGCCACAAAAACTTGTTAAGTGTTAGCACAATAATTGCCAAGTGGCTAAAGAGAAGTCTCAACAAAACACAATACCACAAGAGATCAAGCACAGATGTGACACAGTGGTTTATCCCGTGGTTCGGCCAAGACCAACGCTTGCCTACTCCATGTTGTGGCGTCCCAACGGACGAGGGTTGCAATCAACCCCTCTCAAGCGGTCCAAAGACCCACTTGAATACCACGGTGTTTTGTTTTGCCTTTCACTATCCCGTTTGCAAGGAATCTCCACAAATTGGAGTCTCTTGCCCTTACAAGTATATGATCACAAGAAGCACAGAGTAAGGGAGGGAAGCAACACACACAAATCCACAGCGAAACGCGCACACACACGGCCGAGAATCAAGCTCACAAGAGTATCACAAAGTTCTCACTAGAACGGAGCTTGAAACACTTAGAATGACAAACGAATGCGCAAAGACTGAGTGTGGATGATCTAGAATGCTCAAAGGTTGCTTGTGTATTTCCTCCATGCGCCTAGGGGCCCCTTTTATAGCCCCAAGGCAGCTAGGAGCCGTTGAGAGCAATTTTAGAAGGCCATCCTTGCCTTCTGTCGACGGGGGCACCGGACAGTCCGGTGCACACCGGACACTGTCCGGTGCCCGATTTGTTTCCTTAACTGGCGCTGCCGACCGTTGCAGACCGTTGGAGATCTGCGAGCCGTTGGCGCACCGGACATGTCCGGTGCACACCGGACAGTCCGGTGCCGTCTTCCGACCGTTGGCTCCGCCACGTGTTCCGCGCAGATTGCGCGGCCGACCGTTGGCCCGGCCGACCGTTGGCTCACCGGACAGTCCGGTGCACACCGGACAGTCCGGTGAATTTTAGCCGTACGCCGTCGGCAAATTCCCGAGAGCGGCCAGTTCGCGCCGAGTGAGCCTGGCGCACCGGACACTGTCCGGTGCACACCGGACAGTCCAGTGCTCCAGTCCGAGCTGAGTCTTGGCTGCACTCAGCCAAGTCTTTTACTCCTCTCTTCTTTTCTTCTACTTTCTGTTTCTAACACTTAGACAAGTATATTAGTACACAAAACCAATGTACTAAGGATCAGAAACATACCTTTATCCTTGATTTGTACTTTGTCCACCATTTTACAATTAGGCACCTGTGTTGAGCACTAAGTCACCAAAATCCTTAGAAATGGCCCAAGGGCACATTTCCCTTTCACATTCCCCTCATGAGAAATCTTGAGGGTGTCCCAGATTTGCTTGGCATTATCCAAGCCGCTCACTTTATGGTATTCATCCCTGCACAAAGAAGCTAGAAGAACAGTAGTAGCTTGTGCATTCTTATGAATTTGTTCATTAATGAACATGGGACTATCCGAACTATCAAAGTGCATTCCACTCTCTACAATCTCCCATATACTAGGATGGAGAGAGAATAGGTGACTACGCATTTTGTGGCTCCAAAATCCGTAGTCCTCCCCATCAAAGTGTGGGGGCTTGCCGAGTGGAATGGAGAGCAAATGTGAATTTGAACTTTGTGGAATACGAGAGTAGTCAAAGGAAAAGTTCGAATTAACCGGTTTCCTTCTCTCGTAGTCGTTGTGGTCGTCGTCCTTTTGGGAAGAAGTAGACTCATCGCTGTCGTAGTAGACTATCTCCTTGATGTGCCTTGTCTTCTTCTTCTTCCCTTCCTTCCGTCTGTGGCCCGAGCCGGAGTCGGTGGGCTTATCGTCTTTTGGCTCGTTGACGAAGGATTCCTTCTCTTTGTCGTTGATCACGATACCCTTCCCCTTAGGATCCATCTCTTCGGGCGGATAGTCCCTTTGTGAAGAGAACGGCTTTGATACCAATTGAGAGCACCTAGAGGGGGGGTGAATAGGTGATCCTGTAAAACTTCAAACTTTAAGCCACAAAACTTGGTTAAGTGTTAGCACAGATAATGCCAAGTGGCTAGAGAGGAGTCCCAACAAAACACAATAACCACAGAAGATCAATCACAGAGATGGCACAGTGGTTTATCCCGTGGTTCGGCCAAGACCAATGCTTGCCTACTCCACGTTGTGGCGTCCCAACGGACGAGGGTTGCAATCAACCCCTCTCAAGCGGTCCAAAGACCCACTTGAATACCACGGTGTTTTGTTTTCTTTTCTTTATCCCGTTTGCAAGGAATCTCCACAAATTGGAGTCTCTTGCCCTTACAAGAATATGATCACAAAGAAGCACAGAGTAAGGGAGGGAAGCAACACACACAAATCCACAGCGAAATGCGCACACACACGGCCAAGAATCGAGCTCGAATGACTATCTCAAAGTTCTCACTAGAACGGAGCTCGAATCACTTAGAATCACAAACGAATGCGCAAAGACTGAGTGTGGATGATCAAGAATGCTCTAAGGTTGCTTGGATGTCTCCTCCATGCGCCTAGGGGCCCCTTTTATAGCCCCAAGGCAGCTAGGAGCCGTTGAGAGCAAATCTGGAAGGTTATCCTTGCCTTCTGTCGTCGGGGGCACCGGACAGTCCGGTGCACACCGGACACTGTCCGGTGCCCGATTTCTTTCCTTAAACAGCGCTGCCGACCGTTGCAGACCGTTGCAGATCTGGGAGCCGTTGGCGCACCGGACATGTCCGGTGCACACCGGACAGTCCGGTGCCGTCTTCTAGCCGTTGGCTCGGCCACGTGTCCCGCGCTGATTGCGCGGCCGACCGTTGGCCCGGTCGACCGTTGGCTCACCGGACAGTCCGGTGCACACCGGACAGTCCGGTGCACACCGGACAGTCCGGTGAATTTTAGCCGTACGCCGTCGGCGAATTCCCGAGAGCGGCCACTTCGCGCTGAGTCAGCCTGGCGCACCGGACACTGTCCGGTGCACACCGGACAGTCCGGTGTGCCAGACCGAGCTGAGTCTTGGCTGTACACAGCCAAGTCTTTTTCTCCTCTTTTCTTTTCTTCTTCTTTCTGTTTCTAACACTTAGACAAGCATATTAGTATACAAAACCAATGTACTAAGGCTTAGAAACATACCTTTACTTCATGATTTGCACCTTGTTCATCCATGGACATAAATTCACATTTAAGCACTTGTGTTGACACTCAATCACCAAAATACTTAGAAATGGCCCAAGGGCACATTTCCCTTTCAAGGTTCAACACAAACCAATAAAAGATTGAAGTTAAAGTTCAAATTTAAAGGAGCAAGAAACTTGAGTGTGCCCTGGTCTGGCGCACCGGACTGTCCGGTGTGCCACCGGACACTGTCCGGTGCACTAGGATCGTACAATCTCAAACTCACCACTCTCGGGTTTCTCCAGGCGCGCTCCACTATAATTTACCGGACTATACGGTGTGACACCAGACTGTCCGGTGTGACAGCGGAGCAACGGCAACGGTCGACTGCAAAAGCGCGAGCGACAGAGCTATAGTGAGCAACAGTGCGCGCAGAGTCGGAGCCGCCTGTCAGAGGCGCACCGGACACTGAACAGTGTCTGTCCGGTGCGGCACCGGACTGTCTGGTGCCACTAGAAGACAAAGCCTCCAACGGTCAGAAGATCCCGAACCCTAATGGTTGGGTGACGTGGCTGGCGCACCGGACTGTCCGGTGCGTCCATCGACAGCAGCCAACCCCAACGACTATGTGGTGGTTGAGGGCTATAAATACCCCCAACCACCACCACTCCAAGCATCCAAGTCTTCTGAAGTTTTCATTCAATACAAGAGCTAGTGCATTCACTCCTAGACACAAATCAAAAGATCAAAGCCTCTCTAAGTCCCCAAAATCATTCCAACTACCTAGTGACTTGAGAGAGTGTTTGTATGTGTTCTTTGTGCTCTTGTTGCTTGGATCGCTTTATTCCTTCCTCATTCTTGTTCCCAAGTGAATTGTAATTAAAGCAAGAGACACCAAGTGTGTGGTGGTCCTTGTGGGGTCTAAGTGATTTGTTTGATTAAGGAGAAAGCTCACTCGGTCTAAGTGACCGTTTGAGAGAGGGAAAGGGTTGAAAGAGACCTGGTCTTTGTGACCACCTCAACGGGGATTAGGATCTTTAGAACCGAACCTCGGTAAAACAAATCATCGTGTTCATCCGCTTTATTTCTTGGTTGATTTGTTTCCTCTCTCTTTCGGACCCGGATTTAATTCTAACGCTAACCCCGGCTTGTTGTGTGTGCTTAAGTTTATAATTTTCAGATTCCGCTTATTTACCCCCCTCTAGGCGACTTTCAATAGGCATAGTACAACCAAGAGTATTGCCTCGCCTATGACATATACCTTAGAGGCCGATGTTTGTGAAGATCAGTTTCCTTCAATAAACTCCGACGCAGTGGGTGTTTGTTGCATGTCGGGAGGACGCACACAAATATGTATAGAGAGCATTTGAGGTCTTCAAGGCTCGCTTACATATTCTCACTAGTACAAGTTGTTTTTCACACCAAATACTCGGTGTGACCATGTATCAATATATTATTTTATACAATATGATAATTAAGAATGAAAGCGGATGATCTTACAACGTGGATGACTACGAGATATTATTCCCCGTTACAGCAACAACGATCATCCCTAAAGCATAGACAAGCTTTGTAGCCATTCCTTAACGTCAAGACATAATCCATGTTGACACGGTCCGTAATCGACTCTAAAAATAATTTAGTAGAGAATATCTAAATTTTGCACCATAATGTTTTATTTTCTAAAGTAATGTATTTTTTATTTTTTATGAACTATGCAATTTTAGTTGTTTAATTATGTACTTGAATGTATTTAAATTTCAATAAAACGTCGTATTTTATGTCAATAAAAGTCTATAAGAGTAGAATTAATGTCTGATATAAAGATATATATTTACTGACGGTAAAGACTATGCAATATGAAGCTTACGTTACATAAGTATTTATGATCAATATCATGGTAATAGTTGATGTAAATGTAACGGTGTAAATGACAGATGGACTGCAACGCAGCCACCACCCACTCATCAGCCGCCGCCTCCGTCCTTTCTCTCTCTTACCCCTTCACCCGGACCCGCGCCCGCGCCAAGCCAACGCCACGCCATGCCGCTGGCTCCTCTGTCGCTGGAACCCCCTCCCTTCCGTCTCATCCGCCCCGCCACCGGCTGCGGCGGACGCGTCCTCCCGGTCCCAGGGCCTGCACCGCGCCTATGTCGATCGCTGAGGGCGGCTCCGGTGGCACCCGACACCACGGAGGAGCCGTTTGCGGCCGCGCGGGGCCGGCTGGAGTCGCTGAGCCAGGTCACAGGAGTGCTGGGCACGCAGTGGGGCGACGAGGGGAAGGGAAAGCTCGTCGACATCCTCTCCCAGCGCTTCGACGTCGTCGCTCGCTGCCAGGTCTCTCTCGCGCCTGTCGTGAAGTCGCAATGATGCTCGCCGCGCTGTTACTATTCGTTGGCGCGTTGGTGTTCGATGAATTGCACCTCGATATAAGTTAGTTTCAGGGTTCATGTAGGCGTCAGATGAGTTGGTAAATCCTTTATGTAAATTTGTTTGCTGTATAATGTCATCATTTTTTTTACGTTCTCTATGCGGCTGTGCTTCCATCTTTTTGCATTTCGCACGGCCGCGCGGTCCCTTGTCGTCTTAAAACAATGCCATCATCGCAATTGCTGTAGTATTTCCATGAAGGTGGCTAGAGATTAGCTACTCCAGGAACTTTATTAAGTCTTCATAAAAGCTTTTATAGAGGCTCTGATCTGTGAAAACCTGTTCGGTAGTGAGTAGTTACTACTTAATACTGCCATGCAAATTATCATGCGAAACGGCCAAGTTAGTTTGATCATGAGTTGCTGCCTTGTGCTTCTTTAGGATAATCGGATAAATCATACCCATCAAGTTTGGGTGCTATCATTGGTCCCCAATTCTCTTGAATTCTGTTGAGATCTTGTCATTTCATCCCCTCCCCTCATCACGATTTTAGTGACATTCAATAATGTGGCCAGTTCAGGTAAAATATGAGGTGCCCTGTTCATTTACATCTGACTTTTCCCGGCTGCTCAGTGGCTGAAATGTTTCATCAACATCTTAGTTCACTGCTAGAACTTATGTAATGCTAGATCACTACCTTTGGGGTTATGGACGTGATAATGATCTAATAGTGTCAAACAGTGTTGATCCCTTTTCAAAGTAAAAAGTAGCAAACAGCAGGCTGCCATAGCTTTTAGTAGAAGACTGACAGTTGGTTTTATATCTGCTTCTAACCAGTTGTATATAATTTTCATTGCAGTACAACAAATATAGCTTTTTTTTATGTAACTTTCCTGTTTCTCAGTCGCCCTATTGACTCAATTCCAACTGCAATGATTGACTTGGAAACATTGCATTTTCTCAATGTTGCCTTTGCGTCCCCCTGTTCTTCAACAAGCAAATGAAAAGTTATAGGTAGCGAAGCATCAATATGATTTATGTGGAAGCCAAAGTTTTATGTTACTTACCACTAATGCTGTACTCAACCGAGTCATTACTTTTACAGTGTACAGATTTTTTGGTGACATGTCCTATTTACAAAAATGGTATCATATGAATTAAGTTTTGCAATAAAAACATTTCATCCTCTATAGCAGTTCACTACCAAGCAACCACTATTAAGAGCACCAGCTATTAACATGTGTAGCTCCTTGTGGTATGACATATGATTGTGTATTATGTTCCCTTGTGAATAATATTGCCTGTGCAGACTGCAGAGTCCACTTAACTTACTGTTCTTCTGTGGTTCTATGTGGTTATTTGAAGTAGGTCCTGTACTCTATCAGAGGAAGGATCAACTTAAAACTTCAAATAATGGTTGTAGGGTTGTTTAATTGTTTAAAACTTAAGATTGGAAGGATCAACTTAAGTTGATGCTATCAGGTTTCCAATCATATTGTAGGATCAACTTAAAACCTACTTTTTGATGCTATCCTGTTTCCAATCATATTGTAGGATCAACTTAAAACCTGCTTTTTGCAATAAGATTTGATGCTATCCTGTTTCCCCCTTTAACTTGTAGGGTTGTTTTTGTTCTTAGGGTGGGGCTAACGCTGGACATACCATATACAATTCTGAAGGGAAGAAGTTTTCACTTCATCTTGTTCCATCAGGCATCCTTAATGAAAACACTCAATGTGTAATTGGTAATGGAGCAGTTGTTCATCTTCCTGGATTCTTCAAGGAAATCGATGGGCTAGAGTCTAATGGAATTTCTTGCGAGGGAAGGCTTCTGGTATCAGATCGTGCCCATCTTTTGTTTGATCTTCATCAAGTTGTTGATGGTCTTAGGGAGGCAGAGCTTGGGAATTCCTTTATAGGAACAACAAAGAGAGGAATTGGACCATGCTATTCGAACAAGGTTACAAGGAATGGACTTAGAGTTGGTGACCTGCGACATATGGATATCTTTGGTGCAAAACTCAACACCCTATTAAGAGATGCAGCTCTACGCTTCAAAGATTTTGAATATGATAACAAGATTCTGAAAGAGGAAGTTGAGAAGTATAAAAAGTTTGCTGAACGATTGGAACCTTTCATCACCGATACCGTGCATTTCGTGAATCAGTCGATTTTGCAGAAGAAGAAAATATTGGTTGAAGGTGGTCAAGCTACCATGTTAGACATAGACTTTGGGACCTACCCCTTTGTCACTTCCTCTAGTCCCTCAGCTGGTGGAATCTGTACCGGGCTTGGTATTGCTCCCAGAAGTCTCGGTGATATCATTGGAGTGGTATGCTCAATTAATTACTGCTTAAAATTTCTTACTTCTCATTCTCCTGAACGTTATGTTTTTATGTGTAGGTAAAAGCCTACACAACTAGGGTTGGATCCGGTCCTTTCCCAACGGAACTATTGGGTAATACTGGCGATTTGCTTCGTGCTTCTGGAATGGAATTTGGTACCACAACAGGTCGCCCTAGGCGTTGTGGCTGGCTTGATATAGTTGCCCTGAAATACTGTTGCCAAATCAATGGTTTCTCGTCTTTGAATCTCACAAAGCTCGATGTCTTAACTGGACTCAAGGAAATTAAGCTAGGTACCTCATACTACACCGATGATGGTAACCCTGTCCAATCATTCCCAGCAGATCTTTCTCTTTTGGAGCAAGTAAAGGTAAGGACCGGACCAGTGAATCCTGTTTTACCAAGTTGTTTTTCATCTGTAACTTTGTACATACAAAATCAAAGCGGCCTCCGGCATGGCACTTAATCTGGGTCTGGTTTTGTTTTTGGCTCTTTTGGGGACCTGAGTGTGTGTGCTTTGGGTGTGTTGTAGACTTGTAGTTCTTAATGCAATGATATGCAACTGTCCTGTATTCGATTTTTGAGGGGGTTTAGTTTCTCTTGACAACAGTTCCTGTGGTTTCTGCTGGTGTAGGTCAAATATGAGGCCCTGCCTGGATGGGAGGAAGACATTTCGTCAATACGAGATTACAGTGATCTCCCAGAAACTGCTCGTCGCTACGTGGAGAGGATAGAGGAACTGGTCGGCATTCCAGTCCACTACATTGGTGTCGGGCCTGGACGCGACGCCCTCATATACAAATAATAACTCGTCTGGCTCTGGTTTCAGAGATCTCCCGCTTAGTTCAATAATGTAATTGCTTTGGTTACTAATAAAACAGGCTGATCGTGGAGGATGTAGAATTCAGCATCCTTTGCTAAGTGAGTTCAAATTAGCTGCATCTCTCCATAAAATGCCTTTTGCATTTGTTATTTTTACTGCCCAACTAATCTAAACATCTCATTTCAAAAACTTGACAGGCCAAAAATGGGCAAGAATTTTGAAGCAAAAGAAGCACCGAATGCTCTGAATTTTTGAATTTGTTTGAAATTCAAGTATCCAAATAAGTTGAAGCATCCGATACTCCGACATTTCTAATTCTGAATGAACCTTTTGATGTCCTAACTCCTAAGGCCATTCATAGTGGGAGTTTCATTTTTATTAAATGACATATCACCTAAGCAAACGGGGTGACAGAGGAGAGATATGAGAGTTTTATATAAATAGCCTTCTGTTTGACAACCTTAGAAACAATGTACTGAAACTATCCATTGTTTCAATGACCTAAGTCTGCACATTAACCTCGTCGGTCCAACTTTTTTTTTTTTGAAAATTCCTAAGACCTTAACATAATAACATACATTAACTCTGGCACCGGCAGCCTTCCCGCACCTGAGAACCAGCATATCAGGCCCAATGATTTCAAGTCGTCCGACTAATCGCGATTAATCGCGATTAGTCGGGCTGGTCGGTAATTAAGACACGATTTGCTGGACGACTCGACTAGAAGACCTAGTCGTCCTGGTCGTCCGACTAATCGTCGACTTGGACGACTAGTCGTCCGAGTAATGTGTCCTAGTCGTCCCGGCTAGGGTTTAGTTATTTGGTCTTTTTTTAGCCCATCTACAGTCTAATTTAGAGTACCCTCTCCTCTCCTATTCTAACCTAGCCGCCAACAGCCTCCAACCTGCACGTCTCCTCTCCTCTCTTGGCACCGCCCCTGCAGTCCTGGACTCCTGATTGCCGGCGGCTACACCAGCGGCTACAACACCATGCGTCCCCTGCCCCTTCTCCTACAGTCCTGCTCGCCTGCTGCACTGCTACAGTCTCCAACCGGCGTTGGCTGCGAACCAGTGACGAGATGAGCACATCATCTGAAGGTCCCTCCTACTCCCCCCACTTCTCCGCCTTCTCTGTACTCCATTATGGGATGTCACATGTCAGGTTCAGGTAAGTCACAAATCACAATGAAGCAATATGTTACTTTGTTTATCCTAGTTGTTTGTTCTAATTTATATAATGTATACAAGTATATTTATATATATACCTATATAAGTATAACTATTAGTCTAGGACGACCAGGGACCAACTAGGACCGACTAGGGGTCGACTAGTCGCCCTAGTCGTCGCCTAATCGCGACTAGTCGCCTGGTCGGTCCCAAGGTTCGACCAGGCGACTAGGCGACTTGAAATCATTGTCAGGCACATGATCTGTTGCACCGTGTATTGCTGCTTGAATCAGTGTTGATTTTCACCTCATTTTCCCTGTTTAGTCTCCTCTGCCTCACCCTTCTACTTTACCACCATTGTGCAGAGTAATGTTTTTTGGAATGAGGTCACTTGCTTGCGCGCCCACAACATATGTGGAAGGGCGATGAGTCATGAGTGATGGTCACTTATCATTTGATTGACAAGCTCACGGTGCCATTCATTATCTCAGGCACTGAATTGCCACTAGGTTAAACTCTACCTATCACCGCTTAGCACGGGTCGAATATAACTTACACTAGAACATTAGGCGCCCCTTCAGGCGCCCTACAGTGGTTAAAGGCAGAAGATAATAACTATGTAAATGGCATGGCCTAAAGAGAACCACTTGCATTTCCAGCTATTCAATTTTAATATTTTCAGCATATACAGTCGACAGAGAGAACAACTTGCAAGCAGAACATACAGCTATATCGTTGTCTATCGGGCTATCCTACAGTACCTCCTCTTCTTCTTGGTGTTGCTGTCTGTCAGTCTTCAGCCAAGCTTTCCATGTACAGTTAGTGGGTGTTAAATGTTCACTCAATGATCGGTCCTGTTGTTGTTATGCACAGGGACGGTGGGTGAGACGTCGAAAGGCCATTACGCTCCGCCTCCTATCTGGCGTGCGAGAGCTCCCTCGACGCAAGGTTGAACATCTCCTTTAGGCGCGCAGACGAACTGGAAAGGACGTTCTTCTCGATCCGCTTCTGGTGCCTGGTGCTCTTCGACCACTCTATTCCCAGGGAGACCTGCACATTGCTTGCTCT
This sequence comes from Zea luxurians, assembly GCA_029449295.1. NCBI lineage: Eukaryota > Viridiplantae > Streptophyta > Magnoliopsida > Poales > Poaceae > Zea > Zea luxurians. The sequence continues at coordinate 173,453,180 of JAOPSE010000002.1, forward strand.
TTGCTTGGGAGCGAGGTCCTCGACCTGGTACTTGATGTGGAGCTGGAAAAAACAAGAGAGGAGCGCAGGTCAGAATCCAGATGTGCCGTGTTTCTCTTCTTCTGCTGGTATGAAGAAAATCGGCGCAGCAGGCTTGATCTTTCGTGTGGTGATTAGAATGGACCTCCTGCAGTTTTTTTTGCCGCCACATATACACAGCTACCCCTTGACCACATTACAGCACGGAATATCATAACACTAACTAATTGACCAAATGACAAGCATTTTGTTTCTGATAAAAGGAAGGTTTATATGTTTCAAGATCGTTACATCGAGTAATTTAGAAGCTGGAAATACTCCATCTAATAGACTTCAAAATTTTCGTTAAAGAAAACGGGGACTTCTGACAAGCTGGTTTAAATGATGTCACCCTTCTGTTACGGTAACACATTTAGTATACAAGAACATAAGGTAAAAATTAAAAGGTGGTGCATGTTTCCCACATGGAGAGAAAAAAAACTCTTGACTTATCTCCTCTAGTTGTAGGTGGTTTTACATTTAGATTCTGCTACTCCCCAGTTCCTATTCAAGTTTTTGTTCTGTTTTGCAATGGCATGGTCAAACTACACTTGCCAGGTGATAATATGTGGAAACAAACAATCTGCCACAATCCAATACACAGGAAAGGAGGAACTTTGCCAACACAACAAGCAGAAGAGCATGCAAATTCAACCCAGAACGCTAGAGAGGAAGAAGATTCAGTTATGTATACAAACCGTAAAGAAGTCGCCAAGAAGGACTCTTGGAGCTCCATCACCTCTTCGATAACCCATCCTTTCTTATTAGGCATAAGAGATTTCTGCTGGGTTCCTGTCACTTCTCTGCCAACGGGAGACAACTTCTTGCTGAACTTGTAATGGATTTGTCGTTGATACTCATTGGGTTTATCTGATTCCCACTGTGTAGCCGAGTACTTCTGGCATCCAACTTTCTCCATTACCTTCATTTCCAAGGATCCTCCTACAAACACCTCCATAAGCGAGGCCATCTGGCAAGAGATACATGAATGTCAGTTTCAGCCTCTTATGATGGACCACAATATAGGTAGTTAATGAACTTGCACAAGTGCAGGACTGCAAGTGTATATTTAGATTTGCCATACAAGTTGCCTGAACTTACATTGGTCTAAATGGTCGAGGAGAAAACTTCAGTCATCTGAAGGCTCTTGGCATCCTCAATACCAACAAAGACCCCACTGTCCTCACTCTGAAGGGTGTTAATTTGGGATTGTTTTTCAGCAAGCTATACTTTAAGCTCTGTGCTCAGAGATCTTGCCTTCCATAATGCCATTATTGTCCTGTAGAGCACAAACAATATTTATTCCGGAAAAAAACATATAAATCATGCAAAAGATATTGCAAGAATCAAGACTGTTAGTTGCGACACAAGTTATTTCCAGAGTTTGATTCATAAGAGCCATATGACATACACTCGATGTGTTTAAGGAAGCTGGGCATTTACCTATTGGCCACACTAAATGATGCAAAAGACTGCAAGCAGAACTTAAGCTTTCCATTGTCCATGCTCTTTGCACCATGCTTTGCATCCATGCCTCTACCTTTGTGAAGAGTTATTATAATGGATGGACTCCATGATGATATTGATTGAGGTATTCCCTGTATGTCTTCAATATCCTCCCATAGAAAGTAAAATTTTGTTTTCCTCCCAAACATGCTTGAATAAAACCCAATTGTTCTTGGAGATAAGAAAACTTGACCCTGAAATTAAAAGTACAAGAGTCTGTCAGTTGACTGGACATGTAGTGAGCTATTCAGAGCCATTGAGAACACATGAACACAGTGAGTTGATCCAATAAATCAAACAAAATCAATAGCATATATACAAATATTTAAATCACATAGCATGGAAGGAACAATATGACCATGTCTTTTCAAAAAATGAAATCAATGCACAAGACACTGCTGGCTTACATCTTCAGTTGGTTTCTCTTTCGAAATCACAACATATGAGATTGTAAGAAAATGTTCCTGAATGTTCTCTACTTTTCAATAAAAAATATAAACCAAATGTTATATCTTTCATAATTCAGGAAAATTTGTGCACGCAAACACTTTTTAAGTATTATCCCTCAGCATTCTTCCACAGGGAAAAAGGATCATAAAACATATATTTATCATTCAATCTAATAATTTATGTAAGAAAAAAATCAAACGATTACCTGTGTAGGCAATTTCCTCTTCAAGTAGCAGGTAAAACTGCTGATGAGAAATTCTTCTACTGGCAAAGAGAAGAGTTCCTGGAATGCAGTATTGGTCTGAGGAGACCTCAGTGTCATCTGTCAAAAGTTATGAAATCAGATACGGAAAGTCATGCAGTAATAGGCTAACAGCGTACAGTAATAGTGTACTTCCTAGCAGAAAGGAATGGAAACTCTCACCTTCTTACCAACCTCTTTCTCCATTTTGCTTAGATACTCAGTGACCATGCTGGTCCCTTTTGAGTTGTTCAAGAAAATCCTCAGATGCAACTTGGTCCTATGATTAGTGTGTTGAGCGTGGGAAAGGGAACGAAGGGAGGGTGATCGAATGCATTACTTACCCGGGCAAGCTCCCCGATCTCAAGGTCACTATATTATATGACATAGAAGATCATGATTATTAATTTATTATATATATAATTGGAGTCTACATTATATTTCAAGTAGCATTTAAGTGTCCTCACATTACCATCAAATGTAGTAGGTAATAATTTAAATGGTTCCGGCCTCACCTATATAGGGGCAAATTAAAAGGTAACGACAACTTGAAATAAGAAAGAAAGTAGTATTCACTTAGACATTAAGAAATAACACGACTTGTTTGCTGAAAGAATCAATTCCTGCAAATGTGTGCCTGACCCCAAAATACAAACAACTACAGATGAAAAGATAGAGCATAAAAAAGAGAACAAAAAATTAGAATGCAGGTCCAAATAGATGCAATGATAGAGGGGGTTATTAAGCCAAAACACTGGACTAATATAGCAATGTAACTATAGCAATTAAGGACTTTCAACTTTTAAGCAATATCCCTTTTAACAGAGCTTTTAAATAACCATTTGCAATTTAAAATCATACAATATCCTTTTTAAGTGAGCAGAGAGCATGGAAACACACATTAAAGACTTAGAAAAGTTTCTTGCCCATAACATTTTAAACATGAATTAGAAATACCTTCAGAAGCCAATCCAATAAGATGGAATAACATAGTTAATTCGTAATTATATAAAAAAAGGAGTATCTCCTGCAGGTGACCAAAGGAAGAAAGGTTAGTAAGAACTCTTTCCTTCTAGGAATATATTGCACCATAGACTCACCTTTTAGCGGTAAAAGAATATCCCTTCCCTTTGGAAATATTATACCTCAATCTCATTTTGTATGAGAGAAAACGACATCTAAAAAGCTATGATTCAGCATACACAAACATGAAAGAAACATATTTACTGGAAGTGTACGAACGAATGGATGGGGGTCTCGGTTGGGGCAGCAAAAGGCTAAGGTATGTGGATAGTAAACTCTCTTAGATTTTGCAATATTTTAGAAAAAAACACATAGGGTTTGCAATATTTTAGAAAAAAGGGAGAAAAGGCATGCATGCTTGCTGCTGTAGATGGTTAGTGCAACGCGAAACTGAAATTTATAGCTGGACTAACATTGAGTCTGTAAAAAACACAGAAATCCCACCGTTTGAGTCTTAAGCAATAGTTATTCTTGTTTGCTGTTGATTGCTATGTTTTGCAATAGAAGTACAGAACACATACTTGGTGCACCCGTCGAGGATACCAAACTTACAACAACGGAAAAACAAACGAGCCTAGCAAAAGGAAGAGAGTGACTCCCACTTAACTCAATAGCGTATAGAACTTCTGAGGGTGTATTGATGGCATTGGGAGACACCATAGTATGTGGGGGGACAATGATTTTTAAAGCAAGCTCATAATAACATTTTTCTCAAACGGGTAGGGGAGTTGCGTATTTTTATATTAGAGGGAAAAGTGGGAGAAAGCCCATACAAGGCAACCATTACCTCATCTACGAAGTAAGAACAGGTTGCAAACAAACTTAATTAATGGCCAAATCATTTTTAGCTTTCATAGGGTGGTTTAAATGCAATTATTAACTTTTCTGGCAGTTTTGGCATTGAAACAAACCCAAAACAGTCAAAAAAAACCTTGAAAACACTGTACTTTTTTGAGCTCATTGATATGCAGCATCAGTATTCAACTTGGCATGATGAAAAAGGCAAAAAAGCCGCTATGAATGACCAAATAAACATAATATTGCAAGGAAAATCTCGGTATAAAGAACAAATGCATATTGTTATCCAGAACAGACCCCATAAAAATATTGGTAACAGACCAGTTGTAGAATAGACTAACACATTTGCATCTGCCTGGCTTGCAATAAGCATACCTCCATAGCTACCTCCTTATCTTTTTCCTTTATTCCGTAAGCAACTCCCCACTAAAAGATGTAAAATAGACAGATTAGCTCACAAAATCAACCACATCAACTGCGCAGCGGATCGTTAGGCTCACAAAACACAGATGTAGATGATAACATGACGGAGGGGGAGTAACATCAAGTCATCAACCCTGAAATTATTAACCATCCTTGTATTCAGGCTGTCATAGCAGTTACATTGACAGAGTAGGAGGGTGGACATGTGAAAGGGCGTACGCAAGTCGCTCCGAGCTAGTGCTCGAGCGTGACGGTCCTCCCGGGGAACTGCGGCGTGCCCCTGTGTTCTATACTCCCTGTCCACCCACCGCTGAAGGAAAAATAATTTGAGGGCGTGACCGTGAAGACGGACGGATTGCACCCACAAGCAGGTAAGCAGTGTGGAGGTTACCTTGGTACAAGACGTGGTGGTAGTCCCCGACGAAGCCGACGACGCAGGCGTCGTGGATGATGCCTGGGTTCCAGATCAACGAGCAGTACTCGAACACCCAGATCTGAGACATGGTCACTGCGTCTCCTCCCCTGTCTCCCGGCGTCACCTTCCCTCTGGTCCCTTTATGGGGGCATCAGCTACAGGCTTGCTCCTCTGGTTGGTGCGAGCACGAGTAGAAGTAGGCAGCAGGAAGACAGGCAGGCGAAGCCGCGCAATCGCCGCCTCCAGATCCTCTGCCACCTTGCCCCCAGATTCATGGTAGCCGGCGCGGGCACCGGAGCCTCCATCTCTGTCGTGCACTCAGCCGCCCTTGACCGGCGTGTGCTCCCCTGCGGCGGGCTAGAAGAGGTCAAAAGGGGCAGGGGAGCAGCAGATCCAGAAGTCAGGCAGGTGGCGGCGTGTGAGGAGATAGCGGAAGGGAGGACGATCAAAGCTGCTAAACAATTCGTGTCTAGAAACTTCACGTCCGTGATAGAGAAAATCTCGCTCGCGTCCGTGGTGCGTGGACGTGTCGGTATGCGTGAGAACGTCGTACCCGGAAACGCGGAGGGAGCCCCAAACCCCAGCGCCTTTTAACTAGAAGTAATATTGTGCAAGCTGTATAAAAACACACTACAGAGCAAACAGCGACGGATAAATACGACATCACAACAAAGCAATTTGATTCCATGCCAAGTCATAGTTCTTGCTATTCTCAAATACAAAAACTGCAGAATTCACCATCAAAACCTGTCCCCTAGCAGGGGTAAAAAACGACAACAATACACTCACTACCAGATTTTCAAAGCCTGTCAAATTCCCCACCGGAGCATCCAACGTAAGCACCAGGTAGCTAACATCAATCATATTCAAGTTCATCAGGCGTAATTGGCCTCTTGAGTGGTATGATGGACTTCTTCTCAACATCTTGTGATAATGCTTTTCTCATATCTGGATCAAAAGCATACACAGGCATAAGTGCATTATAATAAGTACTCCCTCCGTTCTTTTCTATTTGTCGCGTTTTAGTTCAAAAATAAACTAGTGGACGACAAATATTCGAGAACGGAGGTAGTAACAGATTTGGAATATGTATGCTGCAAGCGCTTACCAAGGCCATCTTCTTCCCCTGAGTAGTACCGGAGCACCCTTCGATAAACCACATAACCAAGCTATGGACACAAGGAGCATAATTAGGCAGGTTCAGTCACTAAACTACTGTTTAACCAAAAACTTGGTTTCACTGGGTGACATTGATAAATATTTAGAAGTTCTGTTTGGAGCGGCAGAATGGAATATTGGGCTATTGGCGTATCAAGTAGGGCATTGATGCTGAAATTTATAAACACTGTTACCTTTTCATACATCCTTATCGCTGGCATGTTAGATGCCCTTACAAAGAGATCCACGAAGTAGGCCTTATCCCTGAATATGAAAACTGGGTTATAATAGTATGTGAGGTGATATAATATATATGACATATATATGACTTCAAGGATACTACATCTATCGAACATGACAACAACATCGTGGGTTGAACATAGCATATATTCAGGGCCTATCAGGAAGAAACGTTCCTTGATCTAGGCAACGATAGCTGGAATCAAGTAGAAGCGTACCATTATTAATTTCCTGATATATAAAAATTAAAAAGTGAACCCAAGCCAATGGGATTTTAAGATAGGAAAAGAATATGAAATGTCTGGTCAGAAAACAAAAAAAGATTATATGAACTATTAGCATTCCATGACCTATGAACTCAACAAACAACAATTAAGACCATAACAATCATACATTGTGAACATCCAATAATAGAGCTAGAACTCTGTATCCATAATAAAGGGGGAAAATATATCATAGAGACTAAATTAAATAGAGAAACGAAAAGATGTTACTCACATCTTATCACTGATTTCCTCCAGTAAGTTCATAAGTTTTTTGGCCAACTTCTGCCTACGAAATTCAGAGGCAACAGAAACCGCTGTGACATGTCCATGCCAAGATTCACCTTGGCCTTCAACTTTACCCATGACTGCAAAAGATTTCTAGCTTACTTCTCTTGAACTAAACGAACACGAACAAGAGAGAAATGGAACATGCAGAACAATATTACATTCAACATTCCAGAAGGAGATAAATCTCTAATTTGTTGCTCACCATTCAAGATTAAAACCAACAGAGGCAATAGTGAGTTAACCAGTCATCCTATACCTTCACCAGCCATTTCAGAATTCACACGCTCCTTGAATGGTGAGCAACAAATGCTAAAACAATGCTACTTGGAGAAAACAAACCATGGATTGCACCAGGCAGCATGTAAATATGTCTAATTCCATTTACAATGGTGAGGCAATAGTGATGTTTGGTTCAGACATTGTTAAGGGAATGGTAATGAGATCTCTTACCGGCGGTAATGGTTACTAGTTATAATTGGATTGAATAGTAGTACATAGTATTACTAGAAAGAGCACAACCAAACAAAATATCGGTATCCATTACCCCATGTAATCTATTTACGTTAGATTTCGGCGAACCAAACACCACCTTAAAAACATTGTAGAAGAAGATGATCCAGTGTCTTTACACCACTCATGTCTGAACACTCAAACTAGCATATCCAGGGTTTGCACTCTACATGTTCAGCTAATTTTAATTTCCCAAGCAAAGATGCAGAGGCACTAGCAGCACACAACTGCCGCGAATTTATGACAGGCCGGGACGCCCAAACAAAGATGCAAGGTTACGAGAGACATACTGTAACCCATGACGCGGCCGCCAGGGCTGACGGCGGCGTGGAAGTAGTCGGGCCAGCGCGCCAGGTACGTCATGTAGAACGACATGTTGAACTGCGGCGACCGAATCGAGAGATCAGAGAGGGGATGCGCTCGAACAAGGAAAAGAGAGGGGAGACGCATCAGTGTCGCACCGTCTCGGTGAGGTGGTCCAGGTTGACGGAGGCGAAGCGGAGGAGGTCGTCGCAGCAGAACCGACGGATTGTCGTCATGCTTCCTTCTCTCCTCTCTCTCTCTCTCTACTCGGGCCGGCAGCGAGCAGGGGCGGCGCTCTATCCGGATTCGTGACTCGTCTCGTCGGAATGCTGCCGGCCGTTCGAGTTCCTACTTCCTAGAAGCTTCTGGTGGTGAAGGGTGAAGAACTGAAGACGGCCAGGCCCATGTAGAATTTGGATGGAGCAAAGAGCCCATGTAGAATAAAATACCCGTAAAAAGCCTATTTGGAATCGTGGCAACTGCGCAATACAGCCCAAATCCAACCGCGAAGTGGAAGAGGAGCCGGGGCCCTTAGTGGGCTCTTTGACACTTTGTGCAGGCGGCTCTCCGACACCACACGGCCCGACCGCTCGAGTCCGCCTCCGCCGACCGCCGCGCCACCTCCGATCTCCCATTTCCTCACAACCTCACCCGGCTCCATCCACGCGGCTCCATCGCCAGCCACAGCACGAGCCATGGACTCGCGCGTCGTGGACGGCGCAGGTGGGGGTGCCGACGCCTCCTTGCCGGCCGATCCGCCGAGCCCCGTGCCCGATCCGGCCGCGGGCGGGATGGATGCGCGCCTCCCGGCGGACCTGCTTCGTGCAGTGCTGCAAAGGCTGCCGCCGATCGACCTCGCGCGGTCCGCCTGCGTCTGCCGAGCGTGGCGCGCGGTTGCCTCCGACCGCGCCGTGGTCGAGGCCGCCTTCTGTGCGCCCTGGGGAGTGCGGCGCGTCGTCGGCGAGCCGGCGACGGGGGCCTTCTGGCGGGCCGCCTCCCTTGGGAGATTTGCGCTGTCGCATGCGGTCCGCCGCGGGGATACCGTCCCCGGTGTCGCTCTCAAGTACTCCGTGCAGGTACGTGTTATGTATCGTGCGCGCTCTACCTTCCGAACGACGTTGCGATCGACCTAATATGCTTGTTTGCTGATGTTTTATCCAAATTGTTGACACGCCTATAATCCTCACATGAATCTGGTTACATTCTGTGGCAGTGTCAGATCTTATGCTTTAAGATTTGATGGCTTGCATAGTTGTATGTACTCCGTGGCAGCATTAATTCAGACAGAATATATGAAAATGGAGTAGGTCAAAAACTCAAAGCTAATCACCAGTTCATCATCAGTGGTTATTGAACAAGTATTCTAGAAGGAAATGAAGAAACTGTTAATAATTCGTGGGTACACAAAGCGTGTAAGAACATCCACCAACTTATGATCAATCAAATACTTTGGTCCAAATTATAGTTCATTTGAGCTTTGCCCTAAGTCAAAATTTAATCACATCCAAAAGTTTCAAATGCATTCACCACTGAGAGTTCAATATATATTTCATGGATAATTTAATGAAACTAATATGATAATATAGATGATGCATTTTTCTATCAACTTGGTCAAAGTTTAGAAGTTTGGCTTAGGACAAGGCTGAAGTGAAATATAGTTTGGAACAGAGGTAGTACATCTGTGTAGTTTGAGATCTGTCACTCTGATGCCTTCTTGACACTGGTGAAGATTAGCACTTGTGTAAACTGTAGAGTACATTGTTTTTCATGCTGTCGTTACCTTTGTCCTTCGAAGTAAATGAAAGAGGTGCTCCAAAGTAGTGGTCAGGAATTTGATGTGGCAGATAAACATAACCATGATTCATTGGAAAGAATGAAACAATGGGGCTGGAGCACGAGAAGTTTGCTACGTCATTGTTAGTCTTGTTGTTAGGCTTGTTTTTTTGGATGCTTACAATTACTCTTGGTGTTCAAGGTGGTGGCTCGTTAATATCTTACTGTAATGTCATTCCTTGGGAATAATAACTAGGATTTATTATATTAATAAAGTTTTATGTCTGTGGGTTGGGCATCACTACTGTAACTACTAAGAACTGCACTTATAGGTTATAGCTATTATACTGTGTCATGGTGTGTCTGAAGCTAGTTTCATGAGCTTCTGGTAGTCACTTGGTGATTGTTTGGATCACATATTATGCATATGTTTTCACAAGACAGGTTTTGTTAGGAATTTTAGTAAATTTGGTGTAGTCAGGTCCAGATTTATGAATCACTCCCTTCGTTCTAAAGCATAAGACGTTTTGACTTTTTAGATATATCGATTTTTCTATACTCTTAGATGCACGGTATATCTAGATATGTAGTAAAAAATGTATCTAGAAAAGTTAACATATCTTATAGTTTGAAATTGAGTACTTTGTTTGAGTTTTGTGAACTAAAAACACTCGACCTACGGGTAAGACCGTACCGCGACATTATATTAAGAAAAAAAATTCACGCAGGTCGAGAAAACTTTTAAACCCCTGTCCCACACATATACAACACATCATCACCGTAACCCATGTGAGAACGACCGCGACCTGGGCCAGTGATTTGGCGTGGGATAGACGAGGGGATTTTTTAACCCTTGCCTGAAATTTGCTCCTACAGGAGTCGAATTTAGGATCTGAGGAGTGCTATTTAGACTACCTAACAACTCATCTAGAGGCACTTTTGCTTTTTGTAAACTAAAAAAAGTATCCTCTAACACCATTACATAGCACCATATCACTTTCCTCTCCAATTTAACAATTGATAGGCATTAATAAGTAGTATACTAGTATGGATTAGGATGGTTAGTTAAGCATATGACATAAGATGATAGAAAGAACGAAGCACATGACGCTGAACAAAAGGAGGTACAGGAGTTGGTTTCTAAAACAACAGGTAGGAATCATATTTTTTTAAAAGAATGTATTTTTGGTTATTTATTCTGTTTTCCTTTTATATCTATCCAAACAGAGTTTTAGGTGGTTTAGGGCTTTATGCTCACATGTTATTTCATTCAGATCTACATCTACTTAGCTTGTTGCATCTGACCTTAATGAGGGATCCGACTTCATACAGATGTTCAAGTTTTGGATAAAAGTTAATATTTTCAAAAGCTTTTTGTGTTCATACAGATCAGACTTCATACTGACTAACACCAGGATGCCAGGTCATATCCTAACACCTGGCATCCTGTTGTTAGTATCTTTTCTGTGCTGGATGAGGCTAGAGTTTCCTAATATAGTGCTTCAATATGACAGTAATGTTTTTATCAGCTTTATGTACTATTATACATATCAAGTTCGAAAAGCAGATGATTCTTTTTGCTCAATCATTACCGGTGTTTAAATTGGCATGGTCTCACCGCTTACCACATGCACCCATGATTGTGTTGGTTTGATAGGCATTTTTCTTTTTGAAGATAAAAAGTTTATTGGATGCACTGCATTATTGAAGGGATGGATGTTTTATGTTAGTGGCTACTGCTGGATGTTACTTGTCTTCCACGTGTATATAGGATGTATACGGTCGGATTACATGTGATTTATAAGAATCTAATGATCATAATAAATCATTCGAGGTAGTATATATATTAAGTATGCAAGTGTACGTAAGGTATGTAATTGTACTTATTTTACATGATAACCTGATAAATGAGTATGTACTCATACGCCACATAATTTATAGCTATACCCGAGAATGGGAAAAATATACCCTATATACGGGGGGAACATATCGAATGCAAACCCCGTGCAAACCTACTAAAAAAAGTTTCAAAAATTTTTGAAAAAAACATGAATGTACATCTAAGCTTACCTCATCTATATACAAAATTTCATTGTCAAATTCATCTTATTCTAGCAGACCTCATCTATATACAAAATTTCATTGTCAAATTCATCTTATTCTAGCAGATACAAAAAAAGACAAATTTTGGTGCATTTGAAATATTACTGTTTGTCAGAATATTTGTCTTTTTTGTAACTGCTAGAGTAAGATAAATTTGACCATGAAATTTTGTATATAGATGAGGTAAGATCAGATGTACATTCATGTTTTTTTTAGAATTGTTTTTAACTTTTTTTAGTAGGTTTGCACGGGGTTTGCACCAAATTGTGGTTTGCATTGATATGTTCCCATATATGAGAGATAATCCAGTTGATATCTAAGCATGCCCTTAGTCTATCTCCTGCAGTTTACTCATCCACATTTCAAATTAGACTCTGTAACCAGTGTAGTCTACAGTGTTTTATACAGTCATATACACGATCTGCTAGACATAGTACCCTACCAAAAGTTATCCAGCGAGTTACTGAAAAGGACACTCGGCAAAGGAGCTTGGCAAATGCTATATGTGTTTCTATTCTTTCATGAGACTGCGATTTAATGCTTGTTGAATTGCATGCAGGTGACCGATATCAAACGATTCAACAACATGATGAGTGACCATGGCATCTATTCTAGGGAGAGGCTTCTGGTTCCGATCAGCAACCCAGAAATCCTTCTTGGCAGCACCTGCTACATCGAGATGGACCATAACGCAAAGAGAGAGGTTGCAATCTTTTACCCCGAGGGATGCCCAGGTGGCAAAACTGACTCTGTGGCAAGCATTGTCTCTGCGGAGAGGAGAAACAAAAGGATTCTCGAGTCGGTGAGGCGGAGCCTGCACGTCGATGATGGCACTGCTGCGTACTACTTATCTGTTACTGAGGGTGATCCGAGGGCTGCCATGACGGAGTACTCCGAGGACCTGAGGTGGGAGCAGCAACGCGCAGGTCGGTAGATTCATATATATATTCCAATGGCATATGTTAAGATCATGGTGCTTGATCCTTATCATTTGGTGTATATATTGTACAATCTGGATGGTTGTAAGTATAAATACAATCTTTGGTCTAATGAATATAGATGCATGTACATGATAATAATTGCCAAATGGCATCGGTGTTGAGAACAAAAATCGCGCCGGGTGATAATTGGCTGGTGAAAAGTATTACATGACATTCGTGAACCTGCTTGTTTGTAAGTAACATTGTTTGTTGTTGCTAAATTCCTTGCGGAATACTCGATTATGCTGCCGATTTTTAGTTTCTGTATTTAATAATTTAGAGATAAAAATAGTTTGTGTCTGCATTTAATAATTTAGAGATTAAAATAGAATAAAATGGGGTACTAAAAATGAGCCCCTGGAAACTTAACATCCAGCTGAAATCAATATAACTATTACTATTAGAGCTGCTTAACAAGAGTATAATTGGCGCGCATTGATTCACTGACATAGATAAGACCTATCGCTGTTACGTGATGATAGGTGCAGCTGATATTCCAGTACTAAAATGCAATCATCATAAACGACAAAAATCAGAGTATATACAAAGTACGATGCTAGGTTTAGGCTACTAGTTAAGAGTTTTCTGCTTAATAATGAGCTAACTAAAAACTATCTAAAGTATGTGTTACTTGGAAGGACCAACAGATTGTACTCCTTTGATCCTAAAATATAATTTGTTTTAGACTAAACATATAGTCATTAGTCAATCTATAATTATAACTTATATGTATATTTAATTCATTTAAATATACAAAGAAAATAAACTAAAAAACTATATTTTAGGACGTAGAGTGTGATGCTCACTCAAAAAAAGTTTATGCCTTTGGCCCGCCGCAGGCCCGCGACATACCAAGAGGAGGTGCGTTTTGTTTTATATTTTTTAATCAGTTGCTTTTTTTTAGGTTATATTTGGTTGAAGAGTCAACTAGAATAGAACGACTTCATTTTAGTTTTTAAGAATGAAGTCATTTTATTCTGCATTTGGCAAATAAAATAGAGTCACTCTGTTTTTTTTGTTTGATTAAATAGTAGAATAGAGCGTAGTCGCTCCGTTCTTTATTTGGTTAGACAGCCATATAAGTGTAGAGCGGAGGAGAGCGCTCGTATCCGGTCATTTTGGTAAAGCGAGAGCACTTCAACTATTTATGATAAATTTTCATACGGAGACTTCATGATCATTCCGCTCCTCTATTGTTGAAACCAAACATTTAGAAAACAGAAATGAAGTTGTTCTATTCTTCTCCACTCCTCAACTAAATACACCCTTAGTATCATGAATTGTTTGGTTCCATGGATTAAAAGAATAGTCCCTCTATTTTAGTCTCATGTAGTTTATGAATTGCTAAACGGTAGTCTCATATCCTTCGAAAAAACCGATTGATGGCTACAAAACTTGTTACACGAAGATGTGGCCTTAATAAGCAATACTCACTCTTAACCTAACAAGAGTACTCCTATACAAAAACTAGGAGCAAAGTTAGCAACTAGCAAACCAAACAAGCAAGCTGACATAATGATTTTTCTCCCAACCTTCGATCGCTTATGGACAATGTACTCCCCGTTATGGCGAGTCCAAAGGATCGTCACTCATTCACAATCTCAGTAAGCTCTCAATCTTGGTTTTAACACGAGTGTTTGCCTATTAACCCGTGAGAGATATATTGAGTATCTGCCAGACCGCCATCGTCACCGTGAAACATCAAACATGTATTGATGTGCATGTGCATACGTGACGACGATATATGGATGGAGAGAGGGCGGCCGGGACCAATAATAATAGAGAGAAGGGCCGGCTCCTTGTGGAGTCGGAGTCGTGCATCGCGTGCTACTTATATTATAATAAAGTCTCTACAGAAGCATGCGACGTATCGACAAACGAAAGGGGATATAGGGATACGTGATTGATATGTACACTGTGTCTCTCTGTGTGTGTATTTATCTATCTATCAATCTGTTTTGTTTTGGACTGGAACTAACAGCGTGTATCTACCACACCGCCGTCTTGCGTATCTATCTATCTGTCTGACTGACTGAAGCTGACACATCGCATCTCTGTGGTGATTATGAAAATACTACTCGTGCGTTGTTGCAGCTGTCGTATCCATCCAGTGGATTCCAATGAACAACTCAGTCATGGCTGGGCTAGCCGAGATTACTTTCCTTTGATTGCTCGATCATAAACTAATCACAGGTCCTGACGATGGGGCGGCATAAACTAATCACAGACGCCGCCACGACGGGCAACCGTACCACAGGAAACCTGCCCGTCACCGGTCAGAACGATCGCGCAGGGGCAGAGAGACGAGGTCGATCCGCTCCGTTTTTTCGGTCCATGTGACCCAAACATGACAGCAGGGAATACCTTGCGATGGCCTCGGTCGATAAATAAAAATGAATAGTGAGAGTAACACTTATTATTTTAAGCATGTGGGGGAAGAAGTCGTCGACAATAATCAAGGCAGGCGCCTAGCAGTCTAGCACATCCACATATATGCCGGCCCTTCTAGATTACAGAAAACAATAGCCATTCTTTCAGCAGATTTCGTTCCTTTTTGTTTTGTTTTTTTTTTTTTTTGCTGACCCCGCTAGACTGCTGTACACAACGGCACTGTTTACCATTTTCGGCGGGCACACATGTTTTCGGCGGCCTCTGATACAGACTGCTAGTCATAGACCACTAAAAATAAATAATTATTTTCGACTAATTTTTTCTGGCAGTTATAGACCGTCGAAAATAGGCTTAAAGCCGTCAAAAATAATCTATTTTCGGTGGCCTCTAGCTGTCTAAAATAATTGTAGCTGCCGTAGTGGTACACATCAGACTGTATGACTAGTTCAAATTAAACAAGTCTATCAGATTCTCTATTTCAAACTTAACTCTATAAACAGTGTCAAACAGTCATCTACGGTTCCGTGCTCACTATTTTAACTGATCTACTGAAGACAACCTTATTAGTCTATCAGATCACACAGGACCTACACAGTAACACTGGCTGCATACGTGACTTGGTTTGTACAGTCATATGTGAGTAGGTATTTACTCTTCGGATTTGGAACAGTACTCCTCCGGTCCAAAATAAAAGACAGTGTGATTAATAATGATCAATAAAATATTGAAACAGTTCGGAAACTAATCGTGCTTTGTGAAGCGGGGAGAAAAGGACAACATGAAGGCACGTGGGGGTCTGGCGATTAGCTTTTAACCTTTTCCTTTCCGGGCTTGTTTGGGTAATCTTGGATTAGAGTGGATTGAGGTGGTATAACGTGTATTGAAGTGTAATATGAGCTAATTTCTCTTTCAATCCCTAAAATACACTTCAATCCACTTCAATCTCTTTTTACCCAAACAAGGCCTCACGCGGCAACAAAACCTTTCCTTTATTTTCACACGAGTCTATTTCAGGAATTTAGAGTTGATTAATAATGTCTTCCTTTTATTTTGCTTCACTCACTTCATCCATCTCAAAATAGATGATTTTATAGAATTCAACACTTCAGAGGTCAGCGTCATTATACGTGGATGATGCATTAGAGCAGTCCCAACCCTACACGTCATCTAGTTTCTATATCATTAATTTAGCTACCACTTAAGCAATCTGGTGACATAGCAAGAAAATTAATGAAAAAGGAGAGGAAATGGTTTCCTATATCAGAAATCAGGTCTACACGTGCAACAAAGACCCAAGAAACCATTGTTTTGGCGTTAGGGATGAGCAACATCAATAGCGGGCTAGCACTCTCCAAGAAATTAATGGACAACTTCCAAAGTGCATGGCCTTGTTCGGAAAACTAGTACAATCTTCAAAATGGAAGTAGAAGATTGGTGAAAGCATATGCAACTAATACAAGCTCTTGATCGAAATTTGTTGATACAGGCCTAACTACTTCGACAATGATCTTAGGGAAAAGTTCTAGTATCAAAATTTCATAAAAACAAACCAAAGACAATTAATGAGTTCTAACACATGATCAACAATTGAATGAATGCCGAAGACATAGTACGAGATAGGTTTGACAATTGAAACTATAGATATAACAATAAAGATAGCATTCGTAGAGACAACAAGGGTAGCTTATCAGATAAGAAGTGAGGGACAGATAACACTATGATAAACACTCGCATCAAAGAAAGGTGGCAAGAACAAATCATTCAATTAGCTACTATTTGAGCAACACCCATACCACCTACATCATAAATCATAAGTGCTCTACCACTAAATGCATGCGACCCAAGAATTGTGGCATCATCTTAGTTTAGAAGCAAGATAAAACTAAAAAGAGTTGATAAATAATATTAGGAAAATAGAATAATGGAGACTTCTAGTGGGCCACAAACATAGTTAACCTCATCTTCAAAGGAGTAGTTTCCTTAATGTCTAAGAGGAAAACTAACATAGTTAACCTCATCTACCAGGCCCCGATAGTGGCAAGACTTCAACTTTATGGTCTGTTTGGTTTCTTTAGTCTTAGTGACTAAAGTTTAGTCACTAAAAACCTTTGTTTGATTCTAGTAACTAAAACTAAGTAAAGAGATATAATTACTATGCAAATTGACTGCATTATCCCTAATTAATGCTACCTTCGCCTATTGTTTGCCCGCACGCCGAGCTACTGTTCATGCGCATTCATAGTGCTGCAGGTGTGCACGTTGCTTTGGGGAGAGTGGGAGAGAGCCAACTTCATGCGCGTCGGTTGGGGAGGGCATAGGAAGTAAAAAATGTTACTTTATGGTTAGTTTGACAACGTCATTTTTTCTAGGTATTTTTAATTTCTCAAAAAAAATTAGTCTATTTTTTGAAAAATAGAAATCCTTTAAAAAAATAGAGTTGTCAAACTAGCCCTTAGTCATTTTTAGTCACCCTTTTGGTAACCATAGGACTATAATTTAGTTGGAGGATTTTAGCCACACTGTTTTGATACTTTAGTGATTAAAAATGAATAAAGTTTAATCAACTAAATTTAGTCACCCAAACCAAACAGAGTCTAACGACACCAGCACGTCAAGCGTCGCGTGCCCGGCATGACTCCTCAACCGGCACGAGGGAGTAGGTCTGAAAAAAGCTTGAGCTCGACGAGTCGGCTCGGGCTTGAAGCAACTCGGCTCGGTTCGGAGTGGCTCGACGCTCAGAATGAGTCCGAACCGAGCCTATTTTTGTGGCTCGTGAAAAGAGTGGGCCAGCTCGACTAGGCTCGCGAGCTAGCTCGTATCTCGATCCAACAACAATTTACTACATAAAATTCTATTTAGCATATAATGTTAGTACTAAATATACAATTAGTTTATGTTATTTGATATTTGTGTACAAAATTAATTTATTTTCCATATTACATTAGTAGTATAATTATGTCGGGGACCATAATTAGGGGTACCCTCAAGACGCCTAATTCTCAGCTGGTAACCCCCATCAGCATAAAGCTGCAGAGGCCTGATGGGTTTGATTAAGTCAGGGATCAGTCCATACGAGCGACTTGATCACGCCACGCCCGAGCCTAGCCTCGGGCGAGGGCAGCCGACCCTAAGATGACTCTGTCTCGCCTGAGGTCTCCTCTTTCACGGCAGACGCATCACCGGCTCGCCCGAGGCCCCGCCTTCGATAAGAAGTAACCCTGACTAAATCACCGCGCCAACCGACCAAATCCCTGGGGCCTTCAACGCAAAAGGTAAGACTGACGGGTAGCCAGGCTTGGCCAAAAGCGCCAGAGGAAGCTCCGCCCGACCCAGGGCTCGGACTCGGGCTAAGGCCCCGGAAGACGGCGAACTCCGCTCCGCCCGACCCAGGGCTCGGACTCGGGCTAAGGCCCCGGAAGACGGCGAACTCCGCCTCGCCCGACCCAGGGCTCGGATTCGGGCTAAGGCCCCGGAAGACGACGACCTCCGCCTCGCCCGACCCAGGGCTCGGACTCCGCCTCGGCCTCTGCCGAACGACCTCCGCCTCGCCCGACCCAGGAGTTCGGGCTCGGCCTCTGTCATGCAGGACGGACTCGACCTCGACTTCGGAGGAGCCTCCACGTCGCCCGACCTAGGACACAAGACCGCCACGTCAACAGGAAGCGTCATCATCACCCTGCCCTGAGCCGACTCGGGCCGCAGAGAACAAGACCGGCGTCCCATCTGGCCAGCTCCGCCAGATAGGCAATGATGGCGCCTCACTAGGCCATGACGACGGCGACTCTCAGCTCCCTTACGAAAGCAGGGAGACGTCAGCAAGAGCACAGCTGTTCCAACAGCTGTCCCTCCGTCAAGCTCCACTGCTTCTCCAACAGCCACGACGCCACACCAACAGGGTGCCAAGATCTCTCCGGCTGCCACCTCGGCATGTACTTAGGGCGCTAGCTCTCCCTCGCTAGACACGTAGCACCTTGCTACACCCCCATTTTGTACACCTGGATCCTCTCCTTACGACTATAAAAGGAAGGACCAGGGCCTTCTTAGAGAAGGTTGGCCTCGCGGGGACGAAGGGCAGGGGCAGGCGCTCTCTCGGGGCCGCCCGCTCCCCTCACCTCGCGCGGACGCTTGTAACCCCCTACTGCAAGCGCACCCGACCTGGGCGCGGGACGAACACGAAGGCCACGGGAATTCTCCGACTCCCTCACGACCCGGCTCCGGCCGCCTCGCTCTCTCTCCCCCCTTCGCGCTCGCCCACGCGCTCGACCCATCTGGGCTGGGGCACGCGACACACTCACTCGTCGGCTCGGGGACCCCCCGGTCTCGGAACGCCGACAGTTGGCGCGCCAGGTAGGGGCCTGCTGCGTGTTGACGAGCAGTTTCCCGTCAAGCTCCAGATGGGCAGTCTCCAACGACCTCTTCAACCCGGGACGGTGCTCCGTTTCGGGAGTCTCGAGTTCATGTCCTTCGACGGCAACTACGACATGATACTCCTTCCACCGCCGCGCGACAGCGACAATGGTGGCGGACAGCCCGCCCGCCGGCGGCGGAATCGACGACGCCTTTCCCGCGTGGGGGAAGGACAACTTTCGAGCTCGCCCCATCCTCTCCCTCGCCATCGGAGGAGGAGGGGGCGGGGCAACCAGGGCCGAGCGGGAGGCCGCGCTCCGACGGCTGTCGAGCAAATCGACATCCCCGGCGCCCCAACGGAGGACACGCCAAGCGTCGCCCTCGCGTTCGAGGCAAAGGCGAGCAGCATCCCCCCGCAACACGTCGACCCCGAGCAGGTGGACGACGCCGGCACGCTCACGGAGGGCCTGCAGGACGTCGCCCTCGCACCCAGGACGACGGCGCGGTCAGCCCCCGACGTGACTTCATCGCTCCTCGTCGACAAAAAGGTACCGACTGCTACCCATCTCTCATCATTTCGACTCGACCTCAGCCCGCCTGGCGACCTCGCTTTGGCGGGCGCTCACGTTGAGGCGAGTGCAACCTCTCTGGGGTTTCGTGTGCGGTCGCCTTGGGACCGATTGACGGGTGTCTCGACCTACGGACCCTCTGGGTCCGAGGAAGATGACGACCCCAGCATCTGCTGGGATTTCTCCGGATCTGGCAACCCTAGTGCCATGCGGGACTTCATGACCGCATGTGACTATTGCCTCTCCGACTGTTCCGACGGCAGCCGCAGCCTTGACGACAAGGACCACGGCCCGAGCCGCGAATGTTTCCACATCGAGCTAGGGGATCCCTCCGGAGGCGGCTGTCTCGGCATGCCGGAGGATGGTGATCCCCCTAGGCCAGCGCCTCGCGCCGACATCCCGCGGGAGCTAGCTGTGGTCCCCGTTCCGGCGGGGGGTCACGACCCACAGCTCGAGCAAGTCCGCGGGGCGCAGGCCGGGCTCGATGAGGGAGCGGGAGCGCTCGAGGCAATCCGCCAGAACATCGGGCAGGTATGGGCGAGCCAGCCCCCGGCCGGGGGAATACGTCACCTGCCCCAAGGTCTCCAGCACCGCATCACCAACGATGCCAGGGACAGACCGCCACCCGCATCCGGCGGAACCGGTCAGGACCTGGCCGCCGCAGCGATGCTCCTCCGCGCGATGCCGGAGTCATCAACCACCGAGGGTCGGCGAATCCAGGGAGAACTCAAGCATCTCCTGGAAGGCGCTGCGGCCCGGCGGGCCGAAAGCTCTGCCTCCCGAAGGCAGGGGTACCCCTCGGAACCTCGTGCCGCGACTTCCCGACTCACGCGGGAAGCCTCGGTCTACACCGGGCGCACGCGCAACACCGCACCTGCGGCCCCGGGCCGCCTCGGCGACGAACACCCTCATCGCGACCATCGGGCACGCCTCGACGAAAGGGTGCGCCGAGGCTATCACCCCAGGCGTGGGGGACGCTACGACAGCGGGGAGGATCGGAGTCCCTCGCCCGAACCACCCGGTCCGCAGGTCTTTAGCCGAGCCATTCGGCGGGCGCCGTTTCCGCCCCGATTCCGACCCCCGACTACTATCACAAAGTACTCGGGGGAAACAAGACCGGAATTGTGGCTTGCGGACTACCGCCTGGCCTGTCAACTGGGTGGGACGGACGATGACAACCTCATCATCCGCAACCTCCCCCTGTTCCTCTCCGACACCGCTCGTGCCTGGTTGGAGCACCTGCCTCCGGGGCAGATTTCCAACTGGGAAGATCTGGTCCAGGCTTTCGCCGGCAACTTCCAGGGCACGTACGTGCGCCCCGGGAATTCCTGGGACCTCCGAAGCTGTCGGCAACTACCGGGAGAGTCTCCGGGACTACATCCGGCGGTTCTCGAAGCAGCGCACCGAGCTGCCCAACGTCACCGACTCCGATGTCATCGGCGCGTTCCTCGCCGGCACCACCTGCCGTGACCTGGTGAGCAAGTTGGGTCGCAAGACCCCCACCAGGGCGAGCGAGCTGATGGACATCGCCACCAAGTTCGCCTCCGGCCAGGAGGCGGTAGAGGCCATCTTCCGAAAGGACAAGCAGCCCCAGGGCCGCCCGTCGGAAGATGCTCCCGAGGCGTCTACTCCGCGCGGCGCCAAGAAGAAAGGCAGGAGGAAGTCGCAAGCGAAACGCGACGTTCCCGATGCAGACCTTGTCGCCGCCGCCGAGCACAAGAACCCTCGGAAGCCACCCGGAGGCGCCAACCTCTTCGACAAGGCTCTCAAGGAGACGTGCCCCTACCATCAGGGGCCCGTCAAGCACACCCTCGAGGAGTGCGTCATGCTTCGGCGCCACTTCCACAGGGCCGGGCCACCCGCAGAGGGTGGCAAGGCCCGCGACGACGACAAAAGGGAGGATCGCCAAGCAGGAGAGTTCCCAGAGGTCCGCGACTGCTTCATGATCTACGGAGGGCATGCGGCGAATCCCTCGGCTCGGCATCGTAAGCAAGAGCGTCGGGAGGTCTGCTCGGTGAAGGTGGCGGCGCCAGTCTACCTAGACTGGTCCGACAAGCCCATCACCTTCGACCAGGACGACCACCCCGACCACGTGCCGAGCCCGGGGAAGTACCCGCTCGTCGTCGACCCCGTCATCGGCGACGTCAGGCTCACCAAGGTCTTGATGGATGGGGGCAGCTGCCTCAACATCATCTACGCTGAGACCCTCAGGCTCCTGCGCGTCGATCTGTCATCCGTCCGAGCAGGCGCTGCGCCCTTCCACGGGATCATCCCCGGGAAGCGCGTCCAGCCCCTCGGACAGCTCGACCTCCATGTCTGCTTCGGAACACCCTCCAACTTCCGAAGGGAGACTTTGACGTTCGAGGTGGTCGGGTTCCGAGGAACCTACCACGCAGTGTTGGGAAGGCCATGCTACGCGAAGTTCATGGCCATCCCCAACTACACCTACCTGAAGCTCAAGATGCCGGGCCCCAACGGGGTCATCACCGTCGGCCCCACGTACAAACACGCATTCGAATGCGATGTGGAGTGCGTGGAGTACGCCGAGGCCCTCGCCGAGTCCGAGGCCCTCATTGCCGACCTGGAAAGCCTCTCCCGAGAGGTGCCGGACGTGAAGCGACATGCCGGCAACTTCGAGCCAGCGGAGACGGTTAAGGCCGTCCCCCTCGACCCCAGTGGCGACGCCTCCAAGCAGATTCGAATCGGATCCGGGCTCGACCCCAAATAGGAAGCAGTGCTCATCGACTTTCTCCGCGCAAACGCCGACGTCTTTGCGTGGAGTCCCTCGGATATGCCCGGCATACCGAGGGATGTCGCCGAGCACTCGCTGGATATTCGGGCCGGGGCCCGACCGGCCAGAACACACACCTCGGACGAGGCCGAGGGTGCCTCGGGCTCGACCCGAGGAACCCTCGGTGCCCGAGGGCGAAGCACTGCGCATCGAGGAGGAGCAGAACGGGGTCGTGCCAGATCAAGATTGGCAAACCCCGTACCTGCAATATCTCCACCAAGGAGAACTGCCCCTCGACCGAGCCGAGGCTCGGCGGGTAGCGCGACGCGCCAAATCGTTCGTCTTGCTGGGCGATGAGAAGGAGCCCTACCACCGTAGCCCCTCGGGCATCCTCCAGCGATGCATCTCCATCGCCGAAGGTCAGGAACTCCTACGGGAAATACACTCGGGGGCTTGCGGTCATCATGCAGCACCTCGAACCCTCGTCGGGAACGCTTTCCGCCAAGGCTTCTACTGGCCAACGGCGGTGGCTGACGCCACTAGAATTGTCCGCGCCTGCGAAGGGTGCCAATTCTATGCGAAGCAGACCCACCAGCCCGCTCAGGCTCTGCAGACGATACCCATCACCTGGCCCTTCGCTGTGTGGGGTCTGGACCCCGTCGGCCCTCTGCAGAAGGCGCCCGGGGGCTACACGCACCTGCTGGTCGCCGTCGACAAATTCTCCAAGTGGATCGAGGTCCGACCCCTGAACAGCATCAGGTCCGAGCAGGCGGTGGCGTTCTTCACCAACATCATCCATCGCTTCGGGGTCCCGAACTCCATCATCACCGACAATGGCACCCAGTTCACCGGCAAAAAATTCTTGGATTTTTGCGAGGATCACAACATCCGGGTGGACTGGGCCGCCGTAGCTCATCCCATGTCGAATGGGCAAGTAGAGCGTGCCAATGGCATGATCCTACAAGGGCTCAAGCCTCGGATCTACAACAACCTCAACAAGTTCGGCAAGCGATGGATGAAGGAACTCCCCTCGGTGGTCTGGAGCCTGAGGACGACGCCAAGCCGAGCCACGGGTTTCACGCCGTTCTTCCTGGTCTACGGGGCCGAGGCCGTCCTGCCCACGGACCTGGAATACGGCTCCCCGAGGACGAGGGCCTACAACGAAGAAAACAACCAAGCTAGCCGAGAAGACTCGCTGGACCAGCTGGACGAGGCTCGGGACAGGGCCTTACTACACTCGGCGCGGTACCAGCAGTCCTTGCGACGCTACCACGCCCGAGGGGTCCGACCCCGAGATCTCCAGGTGGGCGATCTGGTGCTTCGGCTGCGGCAGGACGCCCGAGGGAGGCACAAGCTCACGCCCCCCTGGGAGGGGCCGTTCATCATCGCCAAAGTCCTGAAGCCCGGAACGTACAAGCTGGCCAACAGTCAGGGCGAGGTCTACGGCAACGCTTGGAACATCCAACAGCTACGTCGCTTCTACCCTTAAGATGTTTCCAAGTTATTCATATACCTCGCACCCACGCAAAGTTTAGTCAACAAGGAAGGGTCGGCCTCGCCTCGGCAAAGCCCGACCCTCCCTCGGGGGCTAAAAGGGGGGAAACCCCCTCTGCGTCAAAATTTTCCTCGAAAAGAAAATCTCTTTTACCAGAACATCTTTCGTGCTTTTTGACTACTTCGAAAAGTGGGTCCTGGAAACGACGGGGTACACGTAAGCAGTCAAGGCTGACCGAGCCGAGGGACTCCTACGCCTCCGGGATACGGATACCTCACTCATCACCTTCTGCGATAAGTAACTCGCGCTCGGATAAGGTGAATCCGCGGATCGAACGAGTCTTTACGTACGGAAGCTCTTCTGTCGAAGCGATTCTTCGAGCCTTCTCGACCGAGTCGGTGACAGGGCCTCATGGACGGGTAAAAGTACGCGTAAGCGGCGAGGCCGACCGAGCCGAGGGACTCCCACGCCTCCGGGATACGGATACCTCACTCATCACCTTCCGCGAGAAGCAACTCTTGCTCGCACTAACATCCCTGCTACCGACAAAAAGTCCAGATACTCGAAACAAGAGGAAAAGAGGCGCAGCTTTATAACGCAGCAAGGGTGTGTGTTCTGGCCTCGACGGCCGCACAGGGCCCACGCTACAAGACGATTTGACCCTGCAGGCTCGGATCTTGACGCTGGAAGAGGGCGACGACACCCTCGGCGTCGACAGCACCTTCGGCAAGGCCCGACCTAGCCTCGGACGGCGACGCGGTCCGAAGGCCTCCGCTCCGAAGGACGATGTCATCACCACGCTCGAGCAATCTCTGCCAGGGACTTCTCCGAGAACCCGACCCGAGCGGACGGCTCGGCCGGCCACCTCCGGGGCCTCGGCCGACCGCCTTCCGAGGGCGCCAGCTCGATCCGAAGCCTCGGCTGAGCAACTCCGACGACAATCCTGCCAACGGACAACCTGGCTAGGCTCCGGCCAGCCAGGTTTCATTTTCGAGCCGACTCCGCCTCTGCTCGTGCTGATATCGCTACCCCTGGCCTCGGCTCGTCGAAGAGCGGCCGAGGGGTTTCTTTAACTAAGCTAGAGGAGCCTCGGACAACAAGGCCGACCGAGCCGAGGGACTCCCACGCCTCCGGGATACGGATACCTCACTCGTCACCTTGACACGGGGCGACTCATGCTTGATGAAGCGGTTCAGACAATCAGCAGACGAGTCTTAGTGCTCGGAAATGAGGAAAAAAGATGGCTCCGCGCCGTAATTACATACATGTTCAGGCCCCGAAAGCCGAAATGAACAAAAAACCCGGCGCTCGAAGTGCCATTACAAACGGAACTCCGGTCCCCCCCCCCCCCCCCGCAGGTACGAACAACCCCACTCGATGGGGGAGGGCCTGCGGGGCAGCAGAAGGCCGACGAACGGCACGTCGCCGCCCGCCCCGGCAGCGGCGACGATGAAGACGTCTGTCCTGGGGGGCCCAACAGCAACAGTGATGGCCTCAGGGCGGATGCTGCTGCTAGGAGGCCCCCGCCCTTGCCCAAACTCGAGAGGCAAGGACGGGCAGAAGGCCGTAGAGTCGGAGGTCGGTCCGTGGCCAACCTCGGCCGTCGCGCCGGCGGAAGAACCTCTTCCAGCTGCCGTGGCGGGAGGCGACACCGGGGGCGGCTCCGAGATTGCTCGGCTCAGAGAGCCGGGCACGCTGCAGCTGTTGGCGCCACGGACGACTCCCGCCCTTCCCCCCGATCACTGAGGGAAGGAGCGGGTCACCACCCGCGTAGGGGCCAACCCCGACCCGGCACACGCCCCTCCTCAGCCCTGGTGATGAAAATCCTTGAGGCTGAGGAAGGGGCGGATGCCGCAGCCCGGCTCGCTTTCCCCCACCATCAAGCCGGAGGCCACCACCCTGGGTGACCGCCGGTGGAGGGGTGCAGCCGGGCTGCATGATGAAAATCCTTGAAGCCGAACGATGGCTGAAAGGTACCAACTCCCACGGAGTTGCGTTCCTCCAGCGATGGAGCGAAAAGACGGCGGTTCCCCCCATCCCGGGGCTCGGAAGACGGAGAGACACAATGCATAGGGGAGGAAGGAGACATGGTCACCTTACGAAGGGGGTCGCCCTCCTTTTAAAGGCAACTCCCCCTGCTTGCACCCTCAAACTGTCACGGGCTGAGTCTTCTCCTACACGCCTCCAAAGTCCTCCCCTGCGGCGCGGGGGCTGGGGCCCGCCTGTCATGCAGACCGGCTCTAAGCAGAAGAAGCCGAACCGTCGCGCGCAACGCACGCAACCACCCAGCGGTTACAAGTAATCCTCCACTTTCGCCCAGACCAGCGGGCGAAAGGGGCAGGCGGCCATGCAGGCGGCATGCAACCGCGCCAAGTGGACGCGCCTCTCCGACTCCTGACAGGCCAGCGCGACGGCTCAAGCCCACGCGTCGTGCAACTGGCGCGCCGGGTGCTGCATGCGAGCCGCTGTGCCACTCGCTCCACCACCGCACCTCCTCGATTGCGGAACCAATGCCGCGATTCGAGGCGACCCAGCCCGCGACCCAGCAGCGCCAGCCTGGCGCAGCGGTCAAACGCGGTCAAAAATGGGCCGGCAGTAATGACGGTGGCAGGCGCGCGAGAGCAGCGGTCACGCCATCTGCCAAGCTCATGTCCCATCCGGAGGCAGCAAGAGAACCCCCTCTCACGGCGTGAAGACGACGCGCCCGTGGCCCGTACCTCGAACGGCTCGCGCACGCGCAACGGCAACCTCGCCAACTACTCACCCCGGCGCATTAACTCCGCGGCTCGACGGACAGCGCTACGGGCGGGAGCGGCTGGCGACGTTTCGCCTTCGCCAAAACAACCACACCGAAAAAGGTACGCCACGACGTTCAATTTCGAATCCTTTTTCCCTTTTCCTTCTTTCTCTATCTCTTGCAACAGGGACCGGGAAAGGGGATACCCCCAAAGGGATCCTTCCCCGTGAAGGAACTAGGCTCCGAGCCTCCCTACTGATCAGGGGTTCGAAGGCTGGCCCCCCGAGGGGTTCAACAGCCGCCTCAGATCGCGTGGGCCCGACACCCACTACTGGTCAGGGGTTCGAAGGTCGGCCTCCCGAAAGGTTCCACGACCGCCTCAGGCTACTCGGGCTCCGCGCCCATTACTGATCAGGGGTTCGAAGGTTGGCCTGTCGAAGGGTTCACAGTCGCCTCAGACGCCGAGCGAGGGATGACCAGGGGTACGTTCGATACATAACCAAGGCTCGGGCTGCGCTCCCGAGGTACCCTAGGACATTTCCGAGACCAGCGGGAACGACTCTGTAACGGAATCCCATCGGAGGGAGGCAACGAGCCCTCGGACCCCGTCGCTAGGGGACCGGGTCCGGCAGATCACCCGCAGGTACTTTTGGGCGTGCCTCCGGGCCCCTAGCCGACCCCCAACGAACGGGGCACGGACGTCCACTCGGATTACCCGATTGCAGCTCACCGGAGACACCATGTTCGGTGCCCATCGAGGGTAACATGGCGCACTCCCCCCCCCCTCCTCCTTGCGGAAAGGCGACGTAGGGGCGTATATAAAAAAGCCGAGTCTGTCCCTGATCGTCCTCTCGCTCCGTGCGGAGGCTCGGGGGCTGCTCTCGCAAACCCGGCTCCGGCCAAACCGTTGACAGCGTCAACATACCAGCCCGAGAACTTGGGCCCCGGCAGTGCACCTGGGCTACGCCCTGCTCGCATGAGGGAACCGCCAGACCAGCCGAGGCATTACGCAAGGCATTAAGACCTCGAAGGAGTGAAACCACTCCTCCGAGGCCTCGGGGGCTACACCCGGCGGGTGCGCTCGCGCGCACCCACCGGAACAAAGTACCACCGAGAAAGGCTGGTCCCCTTGCAAAAAAGTGCGACGCAAGCCTCCAAGCGAGTGTTAACACTCTCTTCGAGGCTCGGGGGCTACTGTCGGGGACCATAATTAGGGGTACCCTCAAGACGCCTAATTCTCAGCTGGTAACCCCCATCAGCATAAAGCTGCAGAGGCCTGATGGGTTTGATTAAGTCAGGGATCAGTCCATACGAGCGACTTGATCACGCCACGCCCGAGCCTAGCCTCGGGCGAGGGCAGCCGACCCTAAGATGACTCCGTCTCGCCTGAGGTCTCCTCTTTCACGGCAGACGCATCACCGGCTCGCCCGAGGCCCCGCCTTCGATAAGAAGTAACCCTGACTAAATCACCGCGCCAACCGACCAAATCCCTGGGGCCTTCAACGCAAAAGGTAAGACTGACGGGTAGCCAGGCTTGGCCAAAAGCGCCAGAGGAAGCTCCGCCCGACCCAGGGCTCGGACTCGGGCTAAGGCCCCGGAAGACGGCGAACTCCGCCTCGCCCGACCCAGGGCTCGGACTCGGGATAAGGCCCCGGAAGACGGCGAACTCCGCTCCGCCCGACCCAAGGCCCCGGAAGACGGCGAACTCCGCCTCGCCCGACCCAGGGCTCGGATTCGGGCTAAGGCCCCGGAAGACGACGACCTCCGCCTCGCCCGACCCAGGGCTCGGACTCCGCCTCGGCCTCTGCCGAACGACCTCCGCCTCGCCCGACCCAGGAGTTCGGGCTCGGCCTCTGTCATGCAGGACGGACTCGACCTCGACTTCGGAGGAGCCTCCACGTCGCCCGACCTAGGACACAAGACCGCCACGTCAACAGAAAGCGTCATCATCACCCTGCCCTGAGCCGACTCGGGCCGCAGAGAACAAGACCGGCGTCCCATCTGGCCAGCTCCGCCAGATAGGCAATGATGGCGCCTCACTAGGCCATGACGACGGCGACTCTCAGCTCCCTTACGAAAGCAGGGAGACGTCAGCAAGAGCACAGCTGTTCCAACAGCTGTCCCTCCGTCAAGCTCTACTGCTTCTCCAACAGCCACGACGCCACACCAACAGGGTGCCAAGATCTCTCCGGCTGCCACCTCGGCATGTACTTAGGGCGCTAGCTCTCCCTCGCTAGACACGTAGCACCTTGCTACACCCCCATTTTGTACACCTGGATCCTCTCCTTACGACTATAAAAGGAAGGACCAGGGCCTTCTTAGAGAAGGTTGGCCTCGCGGGGACGAAGGGCAGGGGCAGGCGCTCTCTCGGGGCCGCCCGCTCCCCTCACCTCGCGCGGACGCTTGTAACCCCCTACTGCAAGCGCACCCGACCTGGGCGCGGGACGAACACGAAGGCCGCGGGAATTCTCCGACTCCCTCACGACCCGGCTCCGGCCGCCTCGCTCTCTCTCCCCCCTTCGCGCTCGCCCACGCGCTCGACCCATCTGGGCTGGGGCACGCGGCACACTCACTCGTCGGCTCGGGGACCCCCCGGTCTCGGAACGCCGACAAATTATTTATTAATTTAAAATATGTAATTTAAAGTATTTTTGATATTTTATGTTATAATTTGTAAGGTAAGCTGGTGCTTATGGTCAGACTCGTTAGTTCTGCTAGGACCGAGCCGACCGACTTGTTTCCACCACGTGGTAGAGCGGCAGCACCCTTCGCAGATCTCGTTTCCCGCGTGCCGTGCGCACAACCGCACACACACACGGACTGCCGCGTCCGGGCGTGAGCCGTTCTCGCGAACACACCGGTCATAGTCGTCCGTAATTTCTATATATTAACCACGGCAGCAAATCTGAGCTCCGAGAGTATTCATGTCTTCCTCTTTTTTTCAACCATCAGATCACGGTTGAACGGCCACCAGCCGGCTTCTAGCTTGTCGTGTAGTGTCCATCGGCCTGACGTCTAGCCAAACGTCACGAATATTCCAGAGAAATCGCATTGACGGCGTCCTCTGCATCCACCTGCTATTTTGTAGCAAGTAAAAACAAAAATCTATACCTGCTATTTTGTAGCAAGTAAAAACAAAAATCTATTGGTTCAGCTAGCTGAAACGAGGTACACTGTGAGATAATATCTATACTACTCATGGTACTACATTTGTAAACTGTAAGTATCATTTATCTTTATCAGTGTATGTATATTCGATCGTCGTCCTCATTTCACTTTCAATTATGTGCATACAAGGCCTGATCTAATTTAAACTTTTTCCTTTTGTCGGGGACCATAATTAGGGTACCCTCAAGGCTCCTAATTCTCAGCTGGTAACCCCCATCAGCACGAAGCTGCAAAGGCCTGATGGGTGCGATTAAGTCAGGGATCAGTCCATTCGAGGGACACGATCACGCCTCACCCGAGCCTAGCCTCGGACAAGGGCAGCCGACCCCGGAGGATTTCCGTCTCGCCCGAGGCCCCCCTTCAGCGGCAAACATATTCCCGGCTCGCCCGAGGCCCTGCCTTCGCTAAGAAGCAACCCTGACCAAATCGCCGCACCGACCGACCAAGTCGCAGGAGCATTTAATGCAAAGGTGGCCTCACGCCCTTATCCTGGCGCGCACCCCCCCCAGCCAGCAGAGCCAAAGTGACCGCCGTCACTTCGCCGCTCCACTGACCGGCCTGACAGAAGAACAGCGCCGCCTACGCCACACCGACTGCAGTGCCACTGGACAGAGTAAGACTGACAGGCAGTCAGGCCCTGCCGGAGGCACCATAGGAAGCTCCGCTTCGCCCGACCAAGGGCTCGGACTTGGGCTCGGCCCCAGAAGACGACGAACTCCGCTCCGCCTGACCCAGGGCTCGGACTCGGGCTAAGTCCCGGAAGACGGCGAACTCCGCTCCGCCTGACCCAGGGCTCGGACTCGGGCTAAGTCCCGGAAGACGACGAACTCCGCTCCGCCCGACCCAGGGCTCGGACTCGGGCTAAGTCCCGGAAGATGGCGAACTCCGCCCAACCCAAGGCTCGGACTCGGGCTAAGTCCCGGAAGACGGCGAACTCCGCTCCGCCCGACCCAGGGCTCGGACTCGGGCTAAGTCTCGGAAGACGGCGAACTCCGCTCCGCCCGACCCAGGGCTCGGACTCGGGCTAAGTCCCGGAAGACGGCGATCTCCGCCTCGCCCGACCCAGGGCTCGGACTTGGGCTCGGCCCCAGAAGACGACGATCTCCGCCTCGCCCGACCCAGGGCTCGGACTTGGGCTCGGCCCCAGAAGACGGCAATCTCCGCCTCGCCCGACCCGGGGGCTCGGACTCGACCTCGGCTTCGGAGGAGCTTCCACATCGCCCAACCTAGGGCGTAGACCAGCCACGTCAACAGGAGGCGCCATCATCACCCTACCCCGAGCTGACTTGGGCCGCAGGGAACAAGACCGGCGTCCCATCTGGCTCGCTCCGCCAGATAGGCAATGATGGCGCCCCGCATGCTCTGTGACGGCGGCGGCTCTCAGCCCCCTTACGGAAGCAAGAGGACGTCAGCAAGGACTCAACTGCTCCGACAGCTGTCCCTCCGCCAAGCTCCATCGCTCCTTCGACGGCCACGACATCACACCAGCTGGGTGCCAAGATCTCTCCGGCTGCCACAACGGCATGTACCTAGGGCGCTAGCTCACCTCCGCTAGACACGTAGCACCCTGCTATACCCCCCATTGTACACCTGGATCCTCTCCTTACGCCTATAAAAGGGAGGACCAGGGCCCTCTTAGAGGGGGTTGGCCGCGCGGGGACAAGGACGAGAACAGGCGCTCGCTTGGAGCCGCTCGCTCCCTCTCCCGCGTGGACGCTTGTAACCCCCTACTGCAAGCGCACCCGACCTGGGCGCGGGACGAACACGAGGGCCACGGGATTCCCACCTCTCTCACGCCGGTCTCTGGTCGCCTCGCTCTCCCCCCTTCGCGCTCGCCCTCACGCTCGACCCATCTGGGCTGGGGCACGCGGCGACATTCACTCATCGGCCTAGGGACCCCCCGGTCTCGGAACGCCGACAGTTGGCGCGCCAGGTAGGGGCCTGCTGCGTGTTGACGAACAGCTTCCCGTCAAGCTCCAGATGGGCAGTCTTCAGCAACCTCTCCAACCCGGGACGATGCTCCGTTTCGGGAGTCTTGAGTTCATATCCCTCGACGGCAGCTACGACATGATACTCCTTCCACCACCGTGCGACAACAACGGTGGCGGCCGACAACCCGCCTGCCGGCGGCGGAATCGGCAACGTCTTCCCCGCGTGGTGGAAGAGCAACCTTCGAGCTCACTCTGTCCTCTCCCCCGCCGACGGAGAAGGAGGCGGGGCAACCAAGGCCAAGCAGGAGGCAGCGCCTCATCGGCTGTCGAGCGAGTCGATGGTCCCGGCACCCCAACGGGGGGCGCACCGGGCGTCGACCTCGCGTTTGAGACGAAGGCGAGCGCCGTCTCCCCGCGACACGCTAATCTCGAGCAAGCGGACGACGCTAGCACGCTCGTGAAAAGCTTGATGGACGTCACCCTCGTACCTGAGACGACGGCGCAGTCGGTCCCCGACGCGACCTTATCGCCGCCTGTCGACCAAAAGGTACCGATCGATTCCCATCCCGCGTCTTTCGGTTTCAGCCTCAACCCGTCTAGCGACTTCGCTTTGGCGGGCGCTCTCATAGAGGCAAATCCAGACTCTGGGGTTTCGTGTGCGGTCACCTTGGGACCGGCTGACGGACGTCTCGACCTACGGGCCCTCTGGGTCCGAGGAAGACGACGAACACAACATCTGTTGGGATTTCTCTGGACTTGGCAACCCCAGTGCCATGCGGGACTTCATGACCGCATGCGACTATTGCCTTTCCGACTGTTCCGACGGTAGCCGTAGCCTCGGCGACGAGGACCGCGGCCCAAGTCGCGAATGCTTCCACGTCGATCTAGGGGGTCCCCCCGAAGGCAACAATCTCGGCATGCCAGAGGACAGTGACTTCCCTAGGCCGGTGCCTCGCGTTGACATCCCACGGGAGCTAGCTGTGGTCCCCGTTCAGGCGGGGGGTCATGACCCACAGCTCGAACAAATCCGCGGGGTGCAGGCCGGGCTCGACGAGGGAGCAGGAGCGCTGGAGCCGATCCGTCGGGACGTCGGGCAGGCATGGGCGGGCCAACCTCCGGCCGGAGAAATATGTCATCTACCCCAGGGCTTCCAGCGCCGCATCACCGACGACGTCAGGATCAGGCCACCACCCGCATCCAGTGGGGTCGGCCAGAACCTGGCGGTAGCAGCAATGCTTCTTCGCGCGATGCCAGAGCCATCAACCACCGAGGGGCGGCGAATCCAGGGAGAGCTCAAGAATCTCCTGGAAGGCGCCGCGGTCCGACGGGCCGAGAGCTCTGCCTCCCGAAGGCAGGGGTACCCCTCGGAACCTCATGCTGCGACTTCCCGATTCATGCGGGAAGCCTCAGTCTACACCGGGCGCACGCGCAACACCGCGCCTGCGGCCCCGGGTCGCCTCGGCAACGAGCACCACCACCGCGACCGACGGGCCCACCTCGACGAGAGGGTGCGCCGAGGCTACCACCCCAGGCGTGGGGGACGCTACGACAGCGGGGAGGATCGGAGTCCCTCGCCCGAACCACTCGGTCCACAAGCCTTCAGCCGAGCCATTCGACGGGCGCCGTTCCCGACCCGGTTCCGACCCCCGGCTACTATCACAAAGTACTCGGGAGAGACGAGACCGGAACTGTGGCTCGCGGACTACCGTCTGGCCTGCCAGCTGGGTGGAACGGACGATGACAACCTCATCATCCGCAACCTCCCTCTGTTCCTCTCCGACTCCGCTCGCGCCTGGTTGGAGCACCTGCCTCCGGGGCAGATCTCCAACTGGGACGACCTA
Source organism: Zea luxurians (assembly GCA_029449295.1). NCBI lineage: Eukaryota > Viridiplantae > Streptophyta > Magnoliopsida > Poales > Poaceae > Zea > Zea luxurians. The sequence goes on from JAOPSE010000002.1 coordinate 173,486,924, forward strand.
GTCCAAGCTTTCGTCGGCAATTTCCAGGGCACGTATGTGCGCCCCGGGAATTCCTGGGACCTCCGAAGCTGCCGACAGCAGCCGGGAGAGTCTCTCCGAGACTACATCCAGCGATTCTCGAAGCAGCGCACCGAGCTGCCCAACGTCACCGACTCGGATGTCATCGGCGCGTTCCTCGCTGGCACCACCTGCCGCGACCTGGTGAGCAAGCTGGGCCGCAAGACCCCCACCAGGGCGAGCGAGCTGATGGACATCGCCACCAAGTTCTCCTCCGGCCAGGAGGCGGTCGAGGCTATCTTCCGAAAGGACAAGCAGCCCCAGGGCCGCCCATCGGAAGGTACTCCCGAGGCGTCAACTCAGCGCGGCGCCAAGAAGAAGGGCAAGAAGAAGTCGCAAACGAAACGCGACGCCGCCGACGCGGACCTTGTCGCCGCCGCCGAGTACAAGAACCCTCGGAAGCCCCCCGGAGGTGCCAACCTCTTCGACAAGATGCTCAAGGAGCCGTGCCCCTATCACCAGGGACCCGCCAAGCACACCCTTGAGGAGTGCGTCATGCTTCGGCGCCACTTCCACAGGGCCGGGCCACCCGCGGAGGGTGGCAAGGCCCGCGACGACGACAAGAAGGAAGATCACCAGGCAGGAGAGTTCCCCGAGGTCTGCGACTGCTTCATGATCTATGGTGGGCAAGCGGCGAACGCCTCGGCTCGGCACCGCAAGCAAGAGCACCGGGAGGTCTGCTCGGTCAAGGTGGCGGCGCCAGTCTATCTAGACTCGTTCGACAAGCCCATCACCTTCGACCGAGACGATCACCCCGACCATGTGCCGAGCCCGGGGAAATACCCGCTCGTCGTCGACCCCGTCATCGGTGACGTCAGGCTCACCAAGGTCCTCATGGACGGAGGCAGCAGCCTCAACATCATTTACGCCGAGACCCTCGGGCTCCTGCGTGTTGATCTGTCTTCTGTCCGGGCAGGCGCTGCGCCCTTCCATGGGATCATCCTCGGGAAGCACGTCCAACCCCTCGGACAGCTCGACCTTCCTGTCTGCTTCGGAACACCCTCCAACTTCCGAAGGGAGACCCTGACGTTCGAGGTGGTCGGGTTCCGAGGAACCTACCACGCGGTACTGGGGAGGCCATGCTACGTGAAGTTCATGGCCGTCCCCAACTACACCTACCTGAAGCTCAAGATGCCGGGCCCCAACGGGGTCATCACCGTCGGCTCTACGTACAAACACGCGTTCGAATGCGACGTGGAGTGCGTGGAGTACGCCGAGGCCCTCGCCGAATCCGAGGCCCTCATTGCTAACCTAGAGAGCCTCTCTAAGGAGGTGCCAGACGTGAAGCGTCACGCCGGCAACTTTGAGCCAGCGGAGACGGTTAAGTCCGTCCCCCTCGACCCCAGCGGCGACACCTCCAAGCAGATCCGGATCGGCTCCGGGTTCGATCCCAAATAGGAAGCAGTGCTCGTCGACTTTCTCCGCGCGAACGCCGACGTCTTCGCGTGAAGTCCCTCGGACATGCCTGGCGTACCGAGGGATGTCACTGTGCACTCGCTGGACATCCGAGCCGGAGCCCGACCCGTCAAGCAGCCGCTGCGCCGATTCGACGAGGAGAAGCGCAGAGCCATAGGCGAGGAGATTCACAAGCTAATGGCGGCAGGGTTCATCAAAGAGGTATTCCATCCCGAATGGCTTGCCAACCCTGTGCTTGTGAGAAAGAAAGGGGGGAAATGGCGGATGTGTGTAGACTACACTGGTCTCAACAAAGCATGTCCGAAGGTTCCCTACCCTCTGCCTCGCATCGACCAAATCGTGGATTCCACTGCTGGGTGCGAAACCCTGTCTTTCCTCGATGCCTACTTAGGGTATCATCAAATCAAGATGAAAGAGTCCGACCAGCTCGCGACTTCTTTCATCACACCCTTCGGCATGTACTGCTATGTCACCATGCCGTTCGGTTTGAGGAATGCGGGCGTGACGTACCAGTGGTGCATGAACCATGTGTTCGGCGAACACATTGGCCGCACGGTCGAGGCCTACGTCGATGACATCGTAGTCAAGACGAGGAAAGCCTCCAACCTCTTTTCCGACCTTGAAACGACATTCCGATGTCTCAAGGCGAAAGGCGTCAAGCTCAATCCCGAAAAGTGTGTCTTCGGGGTGCCCCGAGGCATGCTCTTGGGGTTCATCGTCTCCGAGCGGGGCATCGAAGCCAACCCGGAAAAGATCGCAGCCATTACCAGCATGGGGCCCATCAAGGACTTGAATGGCGTACAAAGGGTCATGGGATGCCTCGAGGCTCTGAGCCGCTTCATCTCACGCCTCGGCGAAAGAGGTCTACCTCTGTACCGCCTCTTAAGGAAGGCCGAGTGCTTCACTTGGACCCCTGAGGCCGAGGAAGCCCTCGGGAACCTGAAGGCGCTCCTCACAAAGGCGCCTATCTTGGTGCCCCCAGCTGCCGGAGAAGCCCTCTTGGTCTACGTCGCCGCGACCACCCAGGTGGTTAGCGCCGCGATTGTGGTCGAGAGGCAAGAAGAGGGGCATGCATTGCCCGTTCAGAGGCCAGTCTACTTCATCAGCGAGGTACTGTCCGAAACCAAGATCCACTACCCACAAGTTCAGAAGCTGCTGTACGCGGTGATCCTAACGCGACAGAAGCTGCGACACTACTTCGAGTCTCATCCGGTAACTGTGGTGTCATCCTTCCCCCTGGGAGAGATCATCCAGTGCCGAGAGGCCTCGGGTAGGATTGCAAAGTGGGCGGTGGAGATCATGGGCGAGACAATCTCGTTCGCTCCTCGGAAAGCCATTAAGTCCCAGGTCTTGGCGGACTTCGTGGCTGAATGGGTCGACACCCAGCTATCGACGGCTCCAATCCAACCGGAGCTCTGGACCATGTTCTTCGACGGGTCGCTGATGAAGACAGGGGCCGGCGTAGGCCTACTCTTCATCTCGCCCCTCGGAAAGCATCTATGCTACGTGCTACGCCTCCACTTCCCGGCGTCCAACAATGTGGCCGAATATGAGGCTCTGGTCAACGGGTTGTGGATCGCCATCGAGCTAGGGGTCCGACGCCTCGACGCTCGTGGTGACTCGCAGCTCGTCATCGACCAAGTCATGAAGAACTCCCATTGCCGCGACCCGAAGATGGAGGCCTACTGTGATGAGGTTCGGCGCCTAGAAGACAAGTTCTACGGGCTCGAGCTCAACCACATCGCTCGGCGCTACAACGAGACTGCGGACGAGCTGGCTAAAATAGCCTCGGGGCGAACGACGGTTCCCCCGGACGTCTTCTCCCGAGACCTGCATCAACCCTCCGTCAAGATCGACGACACGTCCGAGCCCGAGGTACCCTCGGCCCAGTCCGAGGCACCCACGGCTCAACCCAAGGCGCCCTCGGTTCAGTCCGAGGCACCCTCGGCCCCCGAGGGTGAGGCACTACGCGTCGAGGAGGAGCGAAGTGGGGTCGCGCCTAATCGAAACTGGCAGACCCCGTACTTGCAATATCTCCACCGAGGAGAGCTACCCCTCGACCGAGCCGAGGCTCGGCGGGTGGCGCGGCGCGCCAAGTCGTTTGTCTTGCTGGGAGATGAGAAGGAGCTCTACCACCGCAGCCCCTCAGGCATCCTCCAGCGATGCATCTCCATCGCCGAAGGTCAGGAACTCCTGCAAGAGATACACTCGGGGGCTTGCGGCCATCAAGCAGCGCCTCGAGCCCTTGTCGGGAATGCTTTCCGGCAAGGCTTCTACTGGCCGACGGCGGTGGCCGACGCTACCAGAATCGTCCGCACCTGCGAAGGGTGCTAATTCTACGCGAGGCAGACCCATCTGCCCGCTCAGGCTCTACAGACGATACCCATCACCTGGCCTTTTGCGGTGTGGGGTCTGGACCTCGTTGGCCCCTTGCAGAATGCACCTGGGGGCTACACGCACCTGCTGGTCACCATCGACAAATTCTCCAAGTGGATCGAGGTCCGACCCCTGAACAGCATCAGGTCCGAGCAGGCGGTGGCATTCTTCACCAACATCATCCATCGCTTCGGGGTCCCGAACTCCATCATCACCGATAACGGCACCCAGTTCACCGGCAGAAAGTTCCTGGACTTCTGCGAGGATCACCACATCCGGGTGGACTGGGCCGCCGTGGCTCATCCCATGACGAATGGGCAGGTGGAGCGTGCCAACGGCATGATTCTACAAGGGCTCAAGCCTTGGATCTACAACGACCTCAACAAGTTCGGCAAGCGATGGATGAAGGAACTCCCCTCGGTGGTCTGGAGTCTGAGGACAACGCCGAGCCGAGCCACGGGCTTCACGCCGTTCTTTCTAGTCTATGGGGCCGAAGCCATCTTGCCCACAGACTTAGAATACGGCTCCCCGAGGACGAGGGCCTACACCGACCAAAGCAACCAAGTCAGTCGAGAAAACTCGCTGGACCAGCTGGAGGAGGCTCGAGACCAGGCCTTGCTACACTCGGCGCGGTACCAGCAGTCCCTGCGACGCTACCATGCCCGAGGGGTCCGGTCCCGAGACCTCCAGGTGGGCGACCTGGTGCTTCGGCTGCGACAAGACGCCCGAGGGCGGCACAAGCTCACGCCTCCCTGGGAGGGGCCATTCGTCATCGCCAAGGTTCTGAAGCCCGGAACATACAAGCTGGCCAACAGCCAAGGCGAGGTCTACGACAACTCCTGGAACATCCAACAGCTACGTCGCTTCTACCCTTAAGATGTTTTCAAGTTGATCATATACCTCGCACCCACGCAAAGTTTAGTCGTCAAGGAAGGGTCGGCCTCGCCTCGGCAAAGTCCGACCCTCCCTCGGGGGCTAAAAGGGGGGGAACCCCCTCTGCGTCGAAATTTTCCTCGAAAAAAGATCTTTTCTGCCAGAATGTCTTTCGCGCTCTTTGGCTACTTCAAAAGTGGATCCTGAAAACGACGGAGTACACGTAAGCAGCCAAGGCAGACCGAGCCGAGGGACTCCTACGCCTCCGGGATACGGATACCTCACTCATCACCTTCTGCGATAAGTAACTCACGTTCGAATAAGTGATTCTGCGGACCGAACAAGTCTTCACGCTCGAAAGCTCTTCTGCCGAAGCGATCCTTCGAGCCTTTTCGACCGCGTCGGTGACAGAGCCCCATGGACGGGTAAGAGTGCGCGTAAGCAGCAAGGCCGACCGAGTCGAGGGACTCCTACGCCTCCGGGATACAGATACCTCACTCATCACCTTCCGCGAGAAGCAACTCTTGCTCGCACAAACATTTCTGTTACCGACAAAACAGTCCAGATGCTCGAAATAAAAGGAAAAGAGACGCAGCTTTACAACACGGCGAGGGTGTGTTTAGGCCTCGGTGGCCGCAGGAAACACACGCTACAAGACAATCCGATCCTGCAGGCTCGGATCTTGACGGCTGAAGGGAGCAGCAGCACCCTTGGCATCGATGACACCTTCGGCGAGGGCCGACCTAGCCTCGGACGGCGACGCGGTCCGAGGATCTCCACTCTGGAGGACGACGTCATCACCACGCCCGGGCCATCGCCGCCAGGGTCTTCTCTGGGAATCCGGCCCGAGCAGGCGGCTCGGCCGGTCACCCCGGGGCCTCGGCAAGTTACCCTCCAAGGACGTTAATCCGGCCCGAGCAGACGGCTCGGCTGGTCACCCCGGGGCCTCGGCCAGTTACCCTCCAAGGACGTTAATCCGGCCCGAGCAGGCGGCTCGGCCGGTCACCCCGGGGCCTCGGCCAGTTACCCTCCAAGGACGTCAACCCGACCCGAGGCCTCGGCTGGTCAATTCCGGCGTCGGTCCCGCTAACGGACGACCCAGCCAGGCTCCGGCCAACCAGGTTTCCTTTTCGAGCCAACTCTGCCTCTGTCCATGTTGACGCCGCTACCCCTGGCCTCGGCTCATCGAAGAGCGGCCGAGGGGTTCCTTTAACTAAGTTAGAGAAGCCTCGGACAACAAGGCTGACCGAGCTGAGGAACTCCTACGCCTCCGGGATACGGATACCTCACTCGTCACCTGTACACGGGGCGACTCACGCTTGGTGAAGCGGTTCAGACAACCAACAGGCGAGTCTCAGTGCTCGAAAAGGAGGAAAATACACGGCTCCGTGCCGAAATTACATACATGTTCAGGCCCCGACAGCCACAATGAACAAAAACACCGGCACTCAAGGTGCCGTTACAAACGGAACTCCGGTTCCGCCTCCGCAGGTACGAACAACCCCACTCGACGAGGGGAGAGACCTGTGGAGCAACAGAAGACCGACGGACGCCTCGCCTTCGCCCGCTCCAGCAGCAGCGACAACGACCCCCTCTATGGGTGGCCAAACTGCAGCGGCGATGGCCTCAGGGCGAACGCCGCTGCAGCCTTGCCCTCGCCCACACCGACGCTCGAGGGGCGAGGACAAGTACAAAGAGCCGGAGGCCTGGAGCGTGGATGGTGGCGGTGATCCCGTCGGCGACGGGGACTTCTCGAGCCGCCTCCGCCTCGGCACCGACGATAGGGGCCGTCAGCCCGCCGGCAGATCCCCGCTCGGATCCTCCCGGACGAGCGGGGCACCGACCTCCCCGCGGAGGCACCGTACCGGTGCAAAGGCGGGATCGCCCCAGAACACGAACGCCGCCCTAGCAGCGCGCGACATCTTGGGCGGTCCTCCCGTGCACACGGCGCGGCAGCCACTTTCCGGCGGAAGGGGGCACCGGGGGCCAACCCGACGAGCTCGACGCGCTGAGGCTGACGACGCCTGCCGTCGACCGGCCCCGCGTTGTCGAAGTCCAACCCGCCTGCAGGGCCAGCGAGCGCCCTCTCCCTCGAACGCCGCGGGATAGGGTGACCCACGAGCCCGCGCGGGAGGTAGAGCTCCGGCTCAGCCCGGCCTCCACCCCAGCAAGGATGATGAACATCCTTGAAGCTGAGGGTGGGACCAAGATCGCAGCCCGGCTCGCTTTCCCCCACCATCAAGCTGGAGGTCACCGTCTTGGGTGACCGCCGGTGGAGGGGTGCAGCCGGGCTGCATGATGAAAATCCTTGAAGCCGAACGATGGCTGAAAGGTACCAACTCCCGCGGAGTTGCGTTCCCCCAACGACGAGGCAGAAAGACGGCGGATCTCCCCCATCCGGGGGCCTGGAAGGTGGAAAGACACGATGCATAAGGGAGCGCGAAGACATGGTCGCCCTCCAAGGGGGTCACCCTCCTTTTAAGGGCGGTTCTCCCTACTCGCGTCCCCAGCCGTCACAGGCTGAGTCTTCTCCAACACACTCCAAAGTCCTCCCCTACGGCGCGGGGGCTGGGTCCCACACGTCATGCAAGCCAACTCAGGGCAGAAGAAGCCAAACCGCCGCGCGCGGTGCATACAACCGCCCAGCGGTTACAAGCGACCCTCCACTTTTGCCCAGACCAACGGGCGAAAGGGTGGGCAGCCATGCAGGCGGCATGCAACCGCGCCAAGTGGGCGCGCTCCTCCGACTCCCAACACGCCCGGCATGGAGGCCCAGGCCCACGCGTCATGCAACCGGTGCGCCGGTTGCTACGTGTGGGTAACTGCATCGCCACCCGCGCCACCACCGCACCTCCTCGACTGCGGAACCAATACCGCGACTCGAGGCGACCCGGCGCGCGACCCAGCAGCACCAGCATGGCGCGACGGTCAACACGGCCAAAAGTGGGCCGGCAGTAATGGCGGTGGCAGGCGAGCAGGCGCTGCGGTCGCGTCGTCAGCCAGGCTTACGTCCCATCCGGGGGCAGCGAGAGAACCCTCTCCCGCGGCGTGAAGACGACGCGCCCGTGATCCGTTCCTCGAACGGCTCGCACACGCGCAACGGTCGCCCCTCCAACCACTCGCCCCGTCGCATTAACTCCGCGACGGGACACGCGGCGCCTCTGGCAGGAGAAGCGGGCGACGCTTCCCCTTCGCCAAAATGAACGCGTCCAAAAAGGTACGCCGCGTCGTTCGATTTCGTATCCTTTTCCGTTTTTCCTCTTTCTCTCTCTTGCAACAGGGACCGGGAAAGGGGGACACCCCGAAAAGGATCCTTCCCCGAGAAGGAACCAGGCTCCGAGCCCCCTACTGATCAGAGGTTCGAAGGCTGGCCCCCCGGAAGGGTTCAACAGCCGCATCAGATCGCGTGGGCCCTACACCCACTACTAGTCAGAGGTTCGAAGGCCGGCCCCTCGAAAGGGTTCAACGACCGCCTCAGGCTACTCGGGCTCCGCGCCCAATACTGATCAGGGGTTCGAAGGCTGGCCCCCGAAGGGTTCACAGCCGCCTCAGACGCTGAGCGAGGGATGACCATGGGTACGTTCGATACATAACCAAGGCTCGGGCTGCGCTCCCGAGGTACCCTAGGACATTTCCGAGACCAGCGGGAACGATCTTGTAACAGAATCCCACCAGAGGGAGGCATCGAGCCCTCGGACCCCGTCGCTAGGGGACCGGGTCTGGCAGATCACCCGCAGGTACTTTTGGGCGTGCCTCTGGGCCCCTAGCCGACCCCTAACGAACGGGGCACGGACGTCCACTCGGATTACCCGCTTGCAGCTCATCGGAGACACCATGTTCAGCGCCCATCGAGGGCAACATGGCGCTTTCCCCCCCTCCTCATTGCGGAAAGGCGACGCAAGGGCGTATGTAAAAAAGCCGAGTCTACCCCTGACCGCCCTCTCGCTCTGTGCAGAGGCTCGGGGGCTGCTCTCGCAAACCCGGCTCCGGCCGAACCGTTGACAGCGTCAACATACCAGCCCGAGAACTTGGGACCCGACCGTACACCTGGGCTACGGCCAGTTCGCATGAGGGAACGACCAGACCAGCCGAAGCGCTACGTGAGGCAGTAAGACCTCGAAGGAGTGAAACCACTCCTCCGAGGCCTCGGGGGCTACACCCGGTGGGTGCGCTCGCGCGCACCCACCGGAACAAAACGCAACCGAGAAAGGCTGGTCCCCTTGCAAAAAAGTGCGACGAAAGCCTCCAAGCGAGTGCAAACACTCCCTTCGAGGCTCGGGGGCTACTGTCGGGGACCATAATTAGGGGTACCCTCAAGGCTCCTAATTCTCAGCTGGTAACCCCCATCAGCACGAAGCTGCAAAGGCCTGATGGGTGCGATTAAGTCAGGGATCAGTCCATTCGAGGGACACGATCACGCCTCACCCGAGCCTAGCCTCGGACAAGGGCAGCCGACCCCGGAGGATTTCCGTCTCGCCCGAGGCCCCCCTTCAGCGGCGAACATATTCCCGGCTCACCCGAGGCCCTGCCTTCGCTAAGAAGCAACCCTGACCAAATCGCCGCACCGACCGACCAAGTCGCAGGAGCATTTAATGCAAAGGTGGCCTGACGCCCTTATCCTGGCGCACACCCCCCAGCCAGTAGAGCCGAAGTGACCGCCGTCACTTCGCCGCTCCACTGACCGGCCTGACAGAAGGACAACGCCGCCTACACCACACCGACTGCAGTGCCACTGGACAGAGTAAGACTGACAGGCAGCCAGGCCCTGCCGGAGGCACCATAGGAAGCTCCGCTTCGCCCGACCAAGGGCTCGGACTTGGGCTCGGCCCCAGAAGACGACGAACTCCGCTCCGCCTGACCCAGGGCTCGGACTCGGGCTAAGTCCCGGAAGACGGCGAACTCCGCTCCGCCTAACCCAGGGCTCGGACTCGGGCTAAGTCCCGGAAGACGACGAACTCCGCTCCGCCCGACCCAGGGCTCGGACTCGGGCTAAGTCCCGGAAGACGGCAAACTCCGCCCGACCCAGGGCTCGGACTCGGGCTAAGTCCCGGAAGACGGCGAACTCCGCTCCGCCCGACCCAGGGCTCGGACTCGGGCTAAGTCCCGGAAGACGGCGAACTCCGCTCCGCCCGACCCAGGGCTCGGACTCGGGCTAAGTCCCGGAAGACGGCGATCTCCACCTCGCCCGACCCAGGGCTCGTACTTGGGCTCGGCCCCAGAAGACGACGATCTCCGCCTCGCCCGACCCAGGGCTCGGACTTGGGCTCGGCCCCAGAAGATGGCAATCTCCGCCTCGCCCGACCCGGGGGCTCGGACTCGACCTCGGCTTCGGAGGAGCTTCCACATCGCCCAACCTAGGGCGTAGACCAGCCACGTCAACAGGAGGCGCCATCATCACCCTACCCCGAGCTGACTCGGGCCGCAGGGAAAAAGACCGGCGTCCCATCTGGCTCGCTCCGCCAGATAGGCAATGATGGCGCCCCGCATGCTCTATGACGGCGGCGGCTCTCAGCCCCCTTACGGAAGCAAGAGGACGTCAGCAAGGACTCAACCGCTTCGACAGCTGTCCCTCCGCCAAGCTCCATCGCTCCTTCGACGGCCACGACATCACACCAGCTGGGTGCCAAGATCTCTCCGGCTGCCACAACGGCATGTACCTAGGGCGCTAGCTACCTCCGCTAGACACGTAGCACTCTGCTACACCCCCCATTGTACACCTGGATCCTCTCCTTACGCCTATAAAAGGGAGGACCAGGGCTCTCTTAGAGGGGGTTGGCCGTGCGGGGACGAGGACGAGAACAGGCGCTCGCTTGGAGCCGCTCGCTCCCTCTCCCGCGTGGACGCTTGTAACCCCCTACTGCAAGCGCACCCGACCTGGGCGCGGGACGAACACGAGGGCCGCGGGATTCCCACCTCTCTCACGCCGGTCTCCGGCCGCCTCGCTCTCCCCCCTTCGCGCTCGCCCTCGCGCTCGACCCATCTGGGCTGGGGCACGCGGCGACATTCACTCGTCGGCCCAGGGACCCCCGGTCTCGGAACGCCGACACCTTTGTTACAAATAAAGCTCCCTACATTCACAAATATATGACGTTTGAGTTTTTTAATCATAACTTTGACCACTTGCCTTATTTATTTTTTTAGAAATTTTACTAATTTTTACTGCAATTTGGTTTGGTATATAGTATCTAACCATGATAATTGATGATTGTCTATCACTTAGTATGTTCAGGATTTTTTTAAACTGCAACATAAAAGCAAATCACACACAAAAAAATCCCTATAGAATATACACACAAGCGTATCACAAATGTGTATATCACAACCGGTTGCACATGCATGGTGTGTTGTGCATATGGTCACTTTATAGATTTTCCCCAAATTTTGTTTACAGATATAGGTATGCACTTAGTAACCTGTTTTGTAATTGATTCTGCAGGCAAGGTCATCGCGCTGGAAAAGGAGATATTCAGTTATAGTCCAGTTGCCTACACATAAAGACTTTGAACAAACCAGGTAAAAGACATTTGCTGCTTAAAAAATATTGGACCAATCTCCTATAGTTTAAATGCATCGCTCTTCTGTACATACTCATATTATCCGCCTGCATGAAAAATATATCATTTATCGTACTTACACCTACCATACTGACTAGCACAGTAGCACTAGGTATGTCATAAAACAGGCTTTGGAGTATGCCTCATCGGATTGAAACATGTTAAGAATTCGCCTTGAAGTCTTACCATCAAATTTCAAAGCTACTATACTCTCAGAAGCACTATGTCATAATTCACAATGCTTTTGAAAGATATTATGCCTTCGTATTCACGTGCAGGTTGAGTATAATCAACACATTTTTGTTTCGGGTATCAAGCTAGCAACCAAGGATCATGTAAATAAGAATCAAACCGGTTCCACAGGGTGTCTTATCTCTTATGCATGTGGCCGACTTATATACTTCTCCCTAAAATTTGTTTACTGATATTAGTATGCACTTATTAATTTGTTCTTTAATTGATTCCGCATACAGGTCATCACGCTACCTCCAATTTTAGCGATTGCGACTCCAAAGACAATAGATATTGTCAATTATCGTAATAACCATGCACCTCTACTCCCCCTCTGTTTATTGTTTGCTTACGACCAGTATTTGGTTGCTTCAAGAAATTTGTATATTCCTACTAATCCGCTCTCATGTACGTGGTTGCACCTACACACAGCATACTTTCTTTCAATGCTAACTATTTTGTAGCAACTAAAAACAAAATTCTATTGGTTCAGCTAGGTGAAACGAGGACCATTGTGTGATAATATCTATGCTACTCATGATACTACATTTGTAAACTGTAAGGTTCTACTACTGCAAATAATTGTATATTTAGATAATTATGTCACTACTACTTATATAATCCCATATATACTATATATACAACAACACTTTTTTTTACCGTGTAAACGCATCAAGCTAACTGTGTAACGTAAATGTACCCTCCAGCTAACTGTGTAACGTAAATGACTCCGCAGGGCGCGAGCAAATTACTAGTTTGTACTAGTATGGCACGCGGAACACGAGTCGGCGCCAGACCGACACGTCACCGTCGGGGCCGCTGTCCCCATACGGGCAGCCAATTAAAAGAGTCGAAGCGAGAGACGGCGCAGATACACGCAGGCGCCTGCTGCACCATTCAGCATGGCCTAATAATAAAACCGCATTAATTACGCTCCCGCAGACACGGTAGCACACTGGCCGCCACAGTGCCACCGACCCACCAATCCTTGCTCTGCGACAGACGCGCACGCGCAGGGGCACGTCACGCAGCCGTTGTCGATCGGTGCACGGTGCTCGCGCCCCCGTACGTAGCAGCGCGCAGCTCTCTCGCGCTATAAGCTGCTGTTTGGTTGGTTTCTCTCGCCAACCTGGCTGTGTGAGCCAGGATCACTGGAGCCTGGCTCTAGAGATACGACCAATCTGCTCGTATCTGGTGAGCCTGGCCCAAGGTGCTTTAAGGATCGTACGAGTCTGGATCCAAATCTACATGCAGGCAACCAAACACAGAGCTCGCACGCGCATAGCCTGGCTCACAGCAACCAAACAGCAGCTACCCGCATCCTGCGATGCAAGCACGAGCAGATGCAGGCAACCAAACACACCCTAAATGCCCCGGCTCGGCCTCGCTCCCACAACCTCACACAGTCACCAACGCCACTGCAAAAGCAAGAGCAGCTAGTAAGTAAGGTCCTCGTCGACAATGGAATGTGGCTAAATGTCATCTTTATCAATACGTTCAAAAGGATGGGTAAAAGGAAGGTGAATTATGCAATCTATTTTTTAGCACTAATATATCACCTCTATTTTTCCATTAATCAAAACCTATACAGATAACCAAACATTCATATGTGCAACTAAGATTTTGCCTAAATATTGCTATATCTATCTAAAAGGAGTTCAGCAACCTAAATCAAACCTATCAACTAGACTATGACTAAGCTAAGGAGATAAATCACACAACCACAAGTAAGAATATAAATGTGAAAGCTTAAATACGGTAGAGATACAAAATCTCGTTGATGCGCCAGTATTTTTATCGGAGTATCAATAAACGCGCAAGCTTCTTACTAATCCTTCTTAGAGCCTCATGCAAGGCTAAGCTCCCGCTCACATAACCCCGTGTAGATACAAACCCTATCAATGACTCTAGTAACTTTTATGAAGACATCGGGAAGCACACAAGTTTTACCTTAGTTCTCATTGGAGCCTCTTAGGCTACTCACAATGAGGAGTTCATGTCTCTATTTCTGTCGGGGACCATAATTAGGGGTACCCTCAAGACCCCTAAATCTCAGCTGGTAACCCCCATCAGCACAAAGCTGCAAAGACCTGATGGGTGCGATTAAGTCAAGGATCGGTCCATTCAAGGGACATGATCGCGCCTCGCCCGAGCCTAGCCTCGGGCAAGGGAAGCCGACCCCGGAGGACCTACGTCTCGCCCGAGGACCCCCCTCCAGCAACGGGCACACTTTCGGCTCGCCCGAGGCCCAGTCTTCACCAAGAAGCAACCTTGGCCACATCGCCACGCCGACCGACCAAATCGGAGGGGCATTTAATGCAAAGGTGGCCTGACACCTTTATCCTGACGCACGCCCTCCAGTCGACAGAGCCGAAGTGACCGCAGTCACTTTGCCGCTCTACTGACCGGTCTGACAAGAGGACAGCGTCGCCTGCGCCGCTCCGACTGCTGAGCCACCCGACAGAGTGAGGCTGACAACAGCCAAGGCCGGCCTCGGGCGTCACAGGAAACTCCGCCTCACCCGACCCCAGGGCTCGGACTCGGGCTCAGCCCCAGAAGACGGCGAACTCCGCTCCGCCCGACCCAGGGCTCGGACTCGGGCTCAGCCCCGGAAGACGGCGAACTCCGCTCCTCCCGACCCAGGGCTCGGACTCGGGCTCAGCCCCGGAAGACGGCGAACTCCGCTCCGCCCGACCCAGGGCTCGGGCTCAGCCCCGGAAGACGGCGAACTCCTCTCCGCCCGACCCAGGGCTCGGACTCGGGCTCAGCCCCGGAAGACGGCGAACTCCGCTCCGCCCGACCGAGGGCTCGGACTCGGGCTCAGCCCCGGAAGACGACGAACTCCGCCTCGCCCGACCCCAGGGCTCGGACTCGGGCTCAGCCCCGGAAGACGACGAACTCCGCCTCGCCCGACCCCAGGGCTCGGACTCAGCCCTGGCCTCAGCCGACGGTCTCCGCCTCGCCCGACCCAGGGGCTCGGACTCGACCACGGCCACGGAAGACAGACTCGACCTCGACCTCGGAGGAGCCTCCACATCGCCCAACCTAGGGCGCGGACCGACCACGTCGACAGGAGGCGCCATCATTACCCTACCCCGAGCTGACTCAGGCTACGGGGAACAAGACCGGCGTCCCATCTGGCTCGCTCCGCCAGATAGGCAATGATGGCGCCCCGCACGCTCTGTGACGACGGCGGCTCTCGGCCCCCTTATGGAAGCAAGAGGACGTCAGCAAGGACTCGACAGCCCCGACAGCTGTCCTCTCGCCAGGCTCCAGCACTCCTCCGACGGCCACGACACCACACGAACCGGGTGCCAAAACCTCTCCGGCTACCACGACGACATGTACTTAGGGCGCTAGCTCTCCTCCGCTAGACACGTAGCACTCTGCTACACCCCCCATTGTACACCTGGATCCTCTCCTTACGCCTATAAAAGGAAGGACCAGGGCCCTCTTACAGAGGGTTGGCCCGCGCGGAGAAGGACGGGACGGCGCTCGCGCAAGGCCGCACGCTCCCACTCCCGCGTGGACGCTTGTATCCCCCTACTGCAAGCGCACCCGACTCAGGCGCGGGGCTAACACGAAGGTCGCGGGATCCACTCTCTCACGTCCGCCTCCCTCCGGCTGCTTCCTTTCTCCCCTTCGCGGTCCGCCTTGCGTCGACCCATTTGGGCTGGGACACATGGCGACAATTCACTCGTCGGTCCAGGGACCCCCCGGGTTTCGAAACACCGACAGTTGGCACGCCAGGTAGGGGCCTGCTGCGTGTTGACGAACAGCTTCCCGTCAAGCTCCAGATGGGCAGTCTCCAGCAACCTTTCCGGCCCGGGACGATGCTCCGTTTCGGGAATCTTGAGTTCATGTCCCTCGACGGCGGCTACGACATGATACTCCTTCCCCCGCCGTGCGACAGCGACAATGGCGGTCGACAACCCGCTCGTCGCGGGGAAATCGACGACGCCTTCCCCACGTGGTGGAAGGACGACATTCGGGCTTGTCCCGTCCCCTCCCCCGCCGACGGAGGAGGAGGCGGGGTAACCAAGGCCAAGCGGGAAGCGGCACCTCATTGGCTGTCGAGCGAGTCGACGGCGCCGGCGCCCCAATGGAGGGTGCGTTGGGCATCGATCTCGCGTTTGAGACGAAGACGAGCGCCGCCTCCCCGCAACACGCCAATCTCAAGCAAACGCACGACGCCAGCACGCTGACGAAGGACTTGCTGGGCGTCACCCTCGTACCTGAGACAACGGTGCAGTCAGTCCCAGACGCGACCTCGTCACCGACCGTCGATCGGAAGGTACCGACTGATTCCTGTCTCGTGTCTTTTGGATTCGGCCTCGACCCACCAAGCGACTCCGCTTCGGTGAGCACTCTCTTAGAGGCGAGTCCAAACCCTCTGGGGTATCGTGTGCGGTCACCCTGGGACCGACTGACGGCCGACTCGACCTATGAGCCCTCGGGGTCCGAGGAAGATGGCGAGCCCGACCTCTGTTGGGATTTCTCCGGACTTGGTAACCCCAGTACCGTGCGGGACTTCATGACCGCATGTGACTACTGCCTTTCCGACTGTTCCGACGGCAGCCGCGGCCTCGACAATGAGGACCGCGGCCCAAGTCGTGAATGTTTCCACGTCGATCTAGGGGATCCCGGTGAAGGCAACCATCTTGGTATGCCGGAAAACGGTGACCCCCTAGGCCCGCGCCTCGCGTTGACATCCTTCGGGAGCTAGCTGTGGTCCCCGTCCCGGCGGGGGGTCCTGACCCACAGCTCGAGCATATCCGCGAGAGGCATGCCAGGCTCGACGAGGGAGCAGGAACGCTTGTACCGATCCGTCGGGACATCGGGCAGGAATGGGAGGTCCAACCCCCGGCCGGAGAAGCGCGTCATCTCCCCCAGGACATCCAGCACCGCATCGCCGACGACGTCAGGGTGAGGCCGCCGCCGGATTCCAGCGGAGTTGGCCGGAACCTGGCTGCAGCAGCAATACTCCTCCGCGCGATGCCGGAGCCATCAACCACCGAGGGGCGGCGTATCCAGGGAGAGCTCAAGAATCTCCTGGAGGACGCCGCGGTCCGACGGGCCGAAAGCTCTGCCTCCCGAAGGCAGGGGTTCCCCTCGGAACATCGCGCCGCGACTTCCTGATTTATGCGGGAAGCCTCGGTCCACTCCGGGCGCACGCGCAACACAGCGCCTGTAGTCCCGGGTCGCCTCGGCAACGAGCGTCATCATCACAGCCGTCGGGCCCACCTCGACGACAGGGCGCGCCGAGGCTACCACCCTAGGCGTGGGGGACGCTACGACAGCGGGGAGGATCGGAGTCCTTCGCCCGAACCACCCGGTCCGCAGGCTTTCAGCCGCGCCATACGACGGGCACCGTTCCCGACCCGGTTCCGGACCCCGACTACTATCACAAAGTATTCGGGGGAGACGAGACCGGAACTGTGGCTCGCGGACTATCGGCTGGCCTGCCAACTGGGCGGAACGGACGATGACAACCTCATCATCCGCAACCTCCCCCTGTTCCTCTCCGACACCGCTCGAGCCTGGCTGGAGCACCTGCCCTCGGGGCAGATCTCCAACTGGGACGACCTGGTCCAAGCCTTCGCCGGCAATTTCCAGGGCACGTACGTGCGCCCTGGGAACTCCTGGGATCTCCGAAGCTGCCGCCAGCAGCCGGGAGAGTCTCTCCGGGATTACATCCGGCGATTCTCGAAGCAGCGCACAGAGCTGCCCAACGTCACCGATTCAGATGTCATCGGCGCGTTCCTCGCCGGCACCACCTGCCGCGACCTGGTGAGCAAGCTAGGTCGCAAGACCCCCACCAGGGCGAGCGAGCTGATGGACATCGCCACCAAGTTCTCCTCTGGCCAGGAGGCGGTTGAGGCCATTTTCCGGAAGGACAAGCAGCCCCAGGGCCGCCCACCGGAAGATGCTCCCGAGGCATCAACTCAGCGCGGCGCCAAGGAGAAGGGCAAGAAGAAGTCGCAAGCGAAACGCGACGCCGCCGACGCGGACCTTGTCACCGCCGCCGAGCACAAGAACCCTCGGAAACCTCCCGGAGGTGCCAACCTCTTCGACAAGATGCTCAAGGAGTCGTGCCCCTATCATCAGGGGCCCGTCAAGCACACCCTTGAGGAGTGTGCCATGCTTCGACGACACTTCCACAAGGCCGGGCCACCCGCGGAGGGTGGCAAGGCCCTCGACGACGCAAAGGAGGAAGATCACAAGGCAGGAGGGTTCCCCGAGGTCCGCGACAGCTTCATGATTTATGGCGGGCAAGTGGTGAACGCCTCGGCTCGGCACCGCAAGCAAGAACGTCGGGAGGTCTGCTCGGTAAAGGTGGCGGTGCTAGTCTACCTAGACTGGTCCGACAAGCCCATCACCTTCGACCGGGCCGACCATCCAGACTACGTGTCGAGCCCGGGGAGATACCCACTCGTTGTCGACCCCATCATCGGCAATGTCAGGCACAACAAGGTCCTCATGGACGGAGGCAGCAGCCTCAACATCATCTACATCGAGACCCTCGGGCTTCTGCGGATCGATCTATCCTCGGTCCGGACGGGCGCTGCGCCTTTCCACGGGATCGTTCCCGGGAAGCGCGTTCAACCCCTCGGACAACACGACCTACCCGTCTGCTTCGGGACGCCCTCCAACTTTCGAAAGGAGACCCTCACGTTCGAAGTGGTCGGGTTCCGAGGAACCTACCACGCAGTGCTGGGGAGGCCATGCTACGCCAAGTTCATGGCCGTCCCCAACTACACCTACCTCAAGCTCAAGATGTCGGGCCCCAACGGGGTTATCACCGTCGGGCCCATGTACCGACACGCATATGAATGCGATGTGGAGTGCGTGGAGTACGCTGAGGCCCTCGCCGAATCCGAGGCCCTCATCGCTGACCTGGAAAGCCTCTCTAGGGGGCGCCCGACGTGAAGCGCCACACCGGCAACTTCGAACCAGCGGAGACGGTCAAGTCTGTCCCTCTCGACCCCTGCAACGACGCCTCCAAGCAGATCCGGATCGGTTCCAAGCTCGACCCCAAATAGGAAGTAGTGCTCGTCGACTTTCTCCGTGCAAACGCCGACATTTTCGCGTGTAGTCCCTCGGACATGCCTGACATACCGAGGTTAGTCGCCGAGCACTCTCTGGATATCCGAGCTGGGGCCCGACCCGTGAAGCAACCTCTGTGCCGATTCGACGAAGAAAAGCGCATAGCCATAGGCGAGGAGATCCACAAGCTACTGGCGGCAGGGTTCATCAAAGAGGTATTCCATCCCGAATGGCTTGCCAACCCTGTGCTTGTGAGAAAGAAAGGGGGAAATGGCGGATGTGTGTAGACTACATTGGTCTAAACAAAGCATGTCCAAAGGTTCCCTACCCTCTTCCTCGCATCGATCAGATCGTGGATTCCACTGCTGGGTGCGAAACCCTATCTTTCCTCGACGCCTACTCGGGGTATCACCAGATCAGGATGAAGGAGTCCGACCAGCTCGCGACTTCATTCATCACACCCTTCGGCATGTACTACTATGTTACAATGTCGTTTGGTTTGAGGAATGCGGGGGCAACGTACCAGCGATGCATGAACCATGTGTTTGGTGAACACATCGGCCGAACGGTCGAGGCCTACGTCGATGACATCGTAGTCAAGACGAGGAAGGCCTCCGACCTCCTTTCCGACCTTGAAGTGACATTCCGATGTCTCAAGGCGAAAGGCGTGAAGCTTAATCCCGAAAAGTGTGTCTTCAGGGTCCCCCGAGGCATGCTCTTGGGGTTCATCGTCTCCGAGTGGGGCATCAAAGCCAACCCGAAGAAGATTGCAGCCATCACCAGCATGGAGCCAATCAAGGACTTGAAAGGCGTACAGAGGGTCATGGGATGTCTCGCGGCTCTGAGCCGCTTCATCTCCCGCCTCGGCGAAAGAGGTCTGCCTCTGTACCGCCTCTTAAGGAAAGCTGAGTGCTTCGCTTGGACTCCAGAGGCCGAGGAAGCCCTCGAGAACCTGAAGGCGCTCCTCACGAACGCGCCCATCTTGGTGCCCCCCGCTGCCGGAGAAGCCCTCTTGATCTACGTCGCCGCAACCACCCAGGTGGTTAGCGCCGCGATCGTGGTTGAGAGACGAGAAGAAGGGCATGCATTGCCCGTCCAGAGGCCAGTTTACTTCATCAGTGAGGTACTGTCCGAGACCAAGATCCGCTACCCACAAATCCAGAAGCTGCTGTACGCGGTAATCCTGACACGGCGAAAGTTACGACACTACTTCGAGTCTCATCCGGTGACTGTGGTGTCATCCTTCCCCCTAGGAGAGATCATCCAGTCACGAGAGGCCTCGGGTAGGATTGCGAAGTGGGCGGTGGAGATCATGGGCAAGACGATCTCGTTCGCCCCTCGGAAGGCCATCAAGTCCCAGGTCTTGGCGGACTTCGTGGCTGAATGGGCCGACACCCAGCTCCCGACGGCTCCGATCCAACCGGAGCTCTGGACCATGTTTTTCGATGGGTCGCTGATGAAGACGGGGGCCGGCGCAGGCCTCCTCTTCGTCTCGCCCCTCGGAAGGCACCTACGCTACGTGCTACGCCTCCACTTCCCGGCGTCCAACAATGTGGCAGAGTACGAGGCTCTGGTAAACGGGTTGCGAATCGCCATCGAGCTAGAGGTCCGACGCCTCGACGCTCGCGGTGACTCGCAGCTCGTCATCGACCAAGTCATGAAGAACACCCACTGCCGCGACCCGAAGATGGAAGCCTACTACGATGAGGTTCGGCGCCTGGAAGACAAGTTCTACGGGCTCGAGCTCAACCACATCGCCCGACGCTACAACGAGACTGCGAACGAGCTGGCTAAAATAGCCTCAGGACGAACAACAGTTCCTTCGAACGTATTCTCCCAAGACCTGCATCAACCCTCCGTCAAGACCGAGGACACGCCTGAGCCCGAGGCACCTTCAGCTCCACCTGAGGCACCTTCGGCTCCGCCTGAGGCACCCTCGACTCAGTCCGAGGTACCCTCAGAACGGTCCGAGGTACCCTCGGCTCAGCCCAAGGTACCCTCGGCCCCCGAGGGTGAGGCACTGCGCGTCGAGGGGGAACCAAGCGAGGTCACGCCTAATCAAAGCTGGCAGACCCCGTACCTGCAATATCTCCACCGAGGAGAGCCACCCCTCGACCAAGCCGAAGCTCGGCGATTGGCGCGACGCGCCAAGTCATTTGTATTGCTGGGAGATGGGGAGGAGCTCTACCACCGCAGCCCCTCAGGCATCCTCCAGCGATGCATTTCCATCGCCGAAGGCCAGCAGCTCTTGCAAGAGATACACTCGGGGGCTTGCGGCCATCACGCAGCACCTCGAACCCTCGTTGGAAACGCCTTCCGACAAGGATTCTACTGGCCGATGGCGGTGGCCGACGCTACTAGAACTGTCCGCACCTGCAAAGGGTGTCAGTTCTACGCGAGGCAGACCCACCTGCCCGCTCAGGCTCTGCAGACCATACCCATCACTTGGTCGTTTGCTGTGTGGGGTCTGGACCTCGTTGGCCCCTTGCAGAAGGCACCCGGGGGCTACACGCACCTGTTGGTCGCCATCGACAAATTCTCCAAGTGGATCGAGGTCCGACCCCTAAACAGCATCAGGTCCGAACAGGCGGTGGCGTTCTTCACCAACATCATCCATCGCTTTGGGGTCCCGAACTCCATCATCACCAACAACGGTACCCAGTTCACCGGCAGAAAGTTCCTGGACTTCTGCGAGGATCACCACATCCGGGTGGACTGGGCTGCCGTGGCTCACCCCATGACGAATGGGCAAGTGGAGCGGGCTAACGGCATGATCCTGCAAGGACTCAAGCCTCGGATCTACAACGACCTCAACAAGTTCGGCAAGCGGTGGATGAAGGAACTCCCCTCGGTGGTCTGGAGTCTGAGGACAACGCCGAGCCGAGCCACGGGCTTCACACCGTTCTTTCTAGTCTATGGGGCCGAGGCCATCTTGCCCATAGACTTGGAATATGGTTCCCCGAGGGCGAGGGCCTACACCGACCAAAGCAACCGAGCCAACCGAGAAGACTCACTGGACTAGCTGGAGGAGGCTCGGGACATGGCCTTACTACACTCGGCGCGGTACCAGCAGTCCCTGCGACGCTACCACGCCCGAGGGGTTAGGTCCCGAGACCTCTAGGTGCGAGACCTGGTGCTTCGGCTGCGACAGGACGCCCGAGGGCGGCACAAACTCACGCCTCTCTGGGAAGGGCCGTTCGTCATCGCCAAGGTCCTGAAGCCCGGAACGTACAAGCTAGCCAACAGCCAAGGCGAGGTCTACAGCAACGCTTGGAACATCCAACAGCTACGTCGCTTCTACCCTTAAGATGCTTTCAAGTTGCTCGTATACCTCATTCACACACCAAGTCTGGTCGTCAAGGAAGGGTCAGCCTTGCCTAGGCAAAGCCCGACCCTCCCTCGGGGGCTAGAAGGGGGCAACCCCCTCTGCGTCAAAATTTTCCTCGAAAAAAGAAAAAATCTTTTCTGCCAGAATGCCTTTCGTGCTCTTCGACTACTTCAAAAGTGGATCCTGAAAACGATGGAGTACACGTAAGCAGCCAAGGCTGACCGAGCCGAGGGACTCCTACGCCTCCGGGATACGGATACCTCACTCATCACCTTCTGCGATAAGTAACTCGCGCTCGAATAAGTGACTCCGCGGACCGAACAAGTCTTCATGCCCGAGAGCTCCTCTGCCGAAATGATTTTTCGGGCCTTCTCGACTGCGTCGGTAACAGAACCCTATGGACGAGTAAGAGCGCGCGTAAGCGGCAAGGCCGACCGAGCCGAGGGATTCCTACGCCTCCGGGATACGGATACCTCACTCATCGCCTTCCATGAAAAGCAACTCTCGCCCGCACAAACAATTCTGTTACCGACAAATGAGTCCGGATACTCGAAACAAGAGGAAAAGGAACGCAGATTTACAACACGACGACGGTGTGTTTAGGCCTCGGCGGCCGCAGAAAACATACACACACTACAAGACAACCTGATCCTGCAGGCTCGGACGTCGACAACCGAAGGGGGCAGCAGCACCCTCGGCACCAACTACACCTTCGGCGGGGCCTGACCTAGCCTCGAACGGCGACGCGGTCGGAGGGCCCCCACTCTAAAGGACGACATCAGCACCACGCCCGGGCCATCGCCGCCAGGGTCTTCTTCGAGAATCCGGCCCGAGCAGGCGGCTCGGCCGGCCACCCCGAGGCCTCGGCCAGTTGACCCCCAAAGACATCAGCTCGGCTTGTGGCCTCGGCAGCTCAACTCCGGCGTCGGTTCCGCCAGTGGAGGACCCGGCCAGGCTCTGGCCAACTACACCTCCTTTTCGAAGCCAACTCTGCCTCCGTCCGTGCTGACACCGCTGCCTCCGGCTTCGGCTCATCGAAGGGCGGCCGAGGGGTTCCTTTAACTAAGCAAGAGAGGCCTCGGACAGCAAGGCCGACCGAGCCGGGGGACTCCTACGCCTCCGGGATACAGATACCTCACTCGTCGCCTTTGCACGAGGCAACTCACGCTCGGTGAAGCGGTTCAGATAATCGACAAGGCGAGTCTCAGTGCTCGAAATGAAGAAAAGACACGGCGCCGTGCCGAAAATACATACACGTTCAGGCCTCGACAGCCGCATTGAACGAAACACCAGCACTTAAGGTGCCTTTACAAACGGAACTTCGGTTCCACCTCCGTAGGTACGAACAACCCCACGCGACTGGGGGGCCTGCGGAGCAACAGAAGACCGACGAACGGCTTGCCGTCGCCTGCCTCGGCAGCGGCAACGACGACGACTTCTGCCCCGAAGGGCCGAACAGCAGCAGCGATGACCTCAGGGCGGATGCTGCTGCCATGAGGCCCTCGCCCATGCCCCCAACTCGAGAGGCAAGGACGGGCAGAAGGCCGACGAGTTGGAGGCCAGTCCGAGGGTGGCGCCGGCTAGCTCGTTGGCGGCGGAACCTCTTCCAGCTGCCGTGGCGGAAGACGGCACCGGGAGCGGCTCCGAAGCCGCTCGGCTCAGAGAGCCGGGCACACGGCAGCTGCCCATGCCATGTACGGTGGACGCCCTTCCCCCCCATCACTGAGGGAAGGAGCGGGCCGCCGCCCACGCGGGGACCGACCCCAACTCGGCACACTCCCCTCCCCAGCACTGGTGATGAAAATCCTTGAGGCTGAGGGAGGGGCAGAGGCCGCAGCCCGGCTTGCTTTCCCCCGCCATCGAACTGGAGGTCACCGTATTTGGTGACCACCGGCGAGGGGATGCAGCCGGGCTGCATGATGAAAATCCTTGAAGCCGAATGATGGCTGAGAGGTACCAACTTCCACGAAGTTGCGTTCTTCCGACGACAAGGCGGGAGGACTACGGGCGTCCCCCATTCGGGGGGCTCGGAAGATGGAAAGACACGATGCATGAGGGGAGCGCGAAGACATGGTCGCCTTTCGAGGGGGTCACCCTCCTTTTGAAGGCGACTCTCTCCACTTGCGTCCTCAACCGTTGCGGGTTGAGTCTTCTCCAACACGCTCCAAGATTCTCCCCCCCCCCCCCACGGCGCGGGGGCTGGGTCCCACACGTCATGCAAGCCGGTCCAGGGGAGAAGAAGCCAAACCGCCACGCGCGCGGTGCATGCAACCACCTGGCGGTTACAAGCACTCCTCCACTTTCGCCCAGACCAGCGGGTGAAAGGGCGGACAGCCATGCAGGCGGCATGCAACCGTGCCAAGTGGGCGCGCCTCTCCGACTCCAACGAGCCCAGCATGGAGGTCCAGGCCCACGCGTCATGCAACCGGCGCACCGGTTGCTACGTGTGAGCAACTGCACCGCCACTCACGCCACTACCGTGCCTCCTCGACTGCGGAGTCAATACCGCGACCCGAGGCAACCCTGCAGTGCCAGCCAAGCGCGACGGTCAAATGCGGTCAAAATTGGGCCAGCAGTAATGGCGGCGACAGGCGGGCAGAAGCAGCGGTCACGTCGACAGCCAAGCTCACGTCCCATCCAGGGGCAGCGGGGGAGCACTCTCCCACGGCGTGAAGACGGTGCGCCCGTGATCCGTTCCTCGAATGACGCGCGCACGCGCAACGACCGCCTCGCGAACCACTCGCCCCGTCGCATTAACTCCGCGGCGGGACAGGCGGCGCCTCAGGCGGGAGAAGCAAGCGACGCTTCGACTTCGCCATAATGACCGCGTCGAAAAAGGTACGCCACGTCATTCGACTTTGTATCCTTTTCCTTTTTCCTCTTTCTCTCTCTTACAACAGGGACCGGGAAAGGGGGATACCCCGAAAAAGACCCTTCTCCGGGAAGGAAACAGGCTCCGAGCCTCCCTACTGATCAGAGGTTCGAAGGCCGGCCCCTCGGAGGGGTTCAACGGCCGCCTCAGATCGATTGGGTTCTGCGCCCACTACTGGTCAGAGGTTCGATGGCCGGCCCCTCGAAGGGTTCAACGGCCGCCTCAGGCCACTCGGGCTCCGCGCCCACTACTGATCAGGGGTTCGTAGGCTGGCCCTCGAAGGGTTCACAGTCGCCTCAGACACAGAGCGAGGGATGACCATGGGTACGTTCGATACATAACCAAGGCTCGGGCTGCGCTCCCGAGGTACCCTAGGACAATTCCGAGACCAGCGGGAACGATCTTGTAACGGAATCCCATCAGAGGGAGGCATCGAGCCCTCGGACCCCGTCGACAGGGGACCGGGTCCGGCAGATCACCCGCAGGTACTTTTGGGCGCGCCTCTGGGCCTCTAGCCGACCCCTATCAAATGGGGCACGGACGTCCGCTCGGATTACCCGCCAGCAACTCAACGGAAACACCATATTCGGCGCCCTCCAAGGACAACATGGCGCTTTCCCCCCCTCCTCCTTGGGGAAAGGCGACGCAGGGGCGTATGTAAAAAAGACGAGTCTGTCCTTGACCGTCCTCTCGCCCTATGCAGAGGCTCAGGGGCTGCTCTCGCAAACCCGGCTCCGGCCAAACCGTTGACAGCGTCAACATACCAGCCCGAGAACTTGGGACCCGACCGTGCACTCGAGCTACGGCCAGCTCGCATGAGGGAACAACTAGACCAGCCAAAGTGTTGCGAAGCGCACTAAGACCTCGAAGGAGTAAAACTACTCCTCCGAGGCCTCCGGGGCTACACCCGGCGAGTGCGCTCGCGCGCACCCACCGGAACAGAATGCAACCGAAAAAGCCTGGTCCCCTTGCAAAAAAGTGCGGCAAAAGCCTCCAAGCGAGTATTAGTACTCCCTTGGAAGCTCGGGGCTACTGTCGGGGACCATAATTAGGGGTACCCTCAAGACCCCTAAATCTCAGCTGGTAACCCCCATCAGCACAAAGCTGCAAAGGCCTGATGGGTGCGATTAAGTCAAGGATCGGTCCATTCAAGGGACATGATCGCGCCTCGCCCGAGCCTAGCCTCGGGCAAGGGAAGCCGACCCCGGAGGACCTACGTCTCGCCCGAGGACCCCCCTCCAGCAACGGGCACAATATCGGCTCAGGCGCGGGGCTAACACGAAGGCCGCGGGATCCACTCTCTCACATCCACCTCCCTCCGGCTGCTTCCTTTCCCCCCTTCGCGTTCCGCCTTGCGTCGACCCATCTGGGCTGGGGCACGCGGCGACAATTCACTCGTCGGTCCTGGGACCCCCCGGGTTTCGAAACACCGACAGTTTCCAAAAATGCCACATCAGATTTATGAATGAATGAAATATCCTTTCTCAATAGAGAGTTTCATCTCACTATTTCATATGTCAACATACTTCTTAAATGCTGCATATAAATAACCAATAGGATTTACTCAATTATATGAAGATGAAACAAAACACTCTCAGTGGAGGTTTCACACAGTTTACAAGACATTGGAAACGAGTTAACATGGTTTCATCCCCATGAAACTTGTCGGCGTTTCGAGACCGGGGGGTCCCTTGGGGCGACGAGTGAGTGTCGCCGCGTGCCCCAGCCCAGATGGGTCGAGCGCGTGGGCGAGCGTGAAGGGGGGAAAGGAGCGAGGCGGCCGGAGACCGGCGTGTGAGAGGTGGGAATCCCGCGGCCTTCGTGTTCGTCCCACGCCCAGGTCGGGTGCGCTTGCAGTAGGGGGTTACAAGCGTCCACGCGGGAGAGGGAAGCGAGCGGCCCCAAGAGAGCGCCTGTCCCGTCCTCGTCCCCGCGCGGCCAATCCTCTCTAAGAGGGCCCTGGTCCTTCCTTTTATAGGCGTAAGGAGAGGATCCAGGTGTACAATGGGGGTGTAGCAGAGTGCTACGTGTCTAGCGGGGGAGAGCTAGCGCCCTAAGTACATGCCGATGTGGCAGCCGGAGAGATTTTGGCACCCAGCTGGTGTGATGTCGCGGCCGTCGGAGGAGCGACGGAGCCTGGCGGAGGGACAGCTGTCGGAGTGGTTGAGTCCTTGCTGACGTCCTCTTGCTTCCGTAAGAGAGCTGAGAGCCGCCGTCGTCATAGAGCATGCGGAGCGCCATCATTGCCTATCTGGCGGAGCTAGCCAGATGGGACACCGGTCTTGTTCTCTGCGGCCCGAGTCAGCTCGGGGTAGGGTGATAATGGCGCTTCCTATTGACGTGGCTGGCCTGCGCCCTAGGTCGAGCGACGTGGAGGCTCCTCCGAAGCCGAGGTCGAGTCTGTCTTCCATGGCCGAGGCCGAGTCCGAGCCCCTGGGTCGGGCGAGGCGGAGGTCGTTCGGCAGAGGCCGGGGCGGAGTCCGGGCCCTGGGGTCGGGCGAAGCGGAGTTCGTCGTCTTCTGGGGCTGAACCCGAGTCCGAGCCCTGGGGTCGGGCGGAGCGGAGTTCGCCGTCTTCCGGGACTTAGCCCGAGTCCGAGCCCTAGGTCGGGCGGAGCGGAGTTCGCCATCTTCCGGGACTTAGCCCGAGTCCGAGCCCTGGGTCGGGCGGAGCGGAGTTCGCCGTCTTCCGGGACTTAGCCCGAGTCCGAGCCCTGGGTCGGGCAGAGCGGAGATCACCGTCTTCCGGGACTTAGCCCGAGTCCGAGCCCTGGGTCGGGCGGAGCGGAGTTCGCCGTCTTCCGGGACTTAGCCCGAGTTCGAGCCCTGGGTCGGGCGGAGCTTCCTATGGTGCCTTTGGCAGGGCCTGACTGCCTGTCAGTCTCACTCTGTCAAGTGGCACTGCGGTCGGAGTGGCGCAGGCGGCGCTGTCCTTCTGTCAGACCGGTCAGTGGAGCGGTGAAGTGACGGCGGTCACTTCGGCTCTACCGGGGGGCGCGCGTCAGGATAAAGGTGTCAGGTCACCTTTGCATTAAATGCTCCTGCGACTTGGTCAGTCGGTGCAGCGATTTAGTCAGGGTTGCTTCTTAGCGAAGGCAGGGCCTCGGGCGAGCCGGAGATATGTCCGCCGTTGGAGGGGGGCCTCGGGCGAGACGGAAATTCTCCGGGGTCGGCTGCCCTTCTCCGAGGCTAGGCTCGGGCGAGGCGTGATCGAGTCGCTCGAGTGGACTGATCCCTGACTTAATCGCACCCATCAGGCCTTAGCAGCTTTATGCTGATGGGGGTTACCAGCTGAGAATTAGGAGTCTTGAGGGTACCCCTAATTATGGTCCCCGACAGTAGCCCCCGAGCCTCGAAGGGAGTGTTAGCACTCGCTTGGAGGCTTTAGTCGCACTTTTTTGCAAGGGGACCAGCCTTTCTCGGTTGCATTTTGTTCCGGTGGGTGCGCGCGAGCGCACCCGCCGGGTGTAGCCCCCGAGGCCTCGGAGGAGTGGTTTCACTCCTTCGAGGTCTTAATGCCTCGCGTAATGCTTCGGCTGGTCTGGTTGTTCCCTCATGCGAACTGGTCGTAGCCCGGGTGTACGGTCGGGGCCCAAGTTCTCGAGCTGGTATGTTGACGCTGTCAACGGTTTGGCCGGAGCCGGGTTTGCGAGAGTAGCCCCCGAGCCTCTCCACAGGGCGAGAGGGCGATCAGGGACAGACTCGGCTTTTTACATACGCCCCTGCGTCGCCTTTCCGCAAGGAGGAGGGGGGGAAAGCACCATGTTACCCTCGATGGGCACCGAACATGGTGTCTCCGGTGAGCTGCAAGCGGGTAATCCGAGTGGACGTCCGTGCCCCGTTCGTTAGGGTCGGCTAGGGGCCCAGAGGCATGCCCAAAAGTACCTGCGGGTGATCTACCGGACCCGGTCCCCTAGCGACGGGGTCCGAGGGCTCGATGCCTCCCTCTGATGGGATTCCGTTACAAGATCGCTCCCGCTGGTCTCGGAAATGTCCTAGGGTACCTTGGAAGCACAGCCCGAGCCTTGGTTATGTATCGAACGTACCCCTGGTCATCCCTCGCTCGGCGTCTGAGGCGACTGTGAACCCTTCGGGGGCCAGCCTTCGAACCCCTGATCAGTAATGGGCGCGGAGCCCGAGTAGCCTGGGGCGGCCGTGGAACCCTTCGGGGGGCCGGCCTTCGAACCTCTGACCAATAGTGGGTGTGGGGCCCACGCGATCTGAGGCGGCTGTTGAAACCCTTCGGGGGCCAGCCTTCGAACCTCTGATCAGTAAGGAGGCTCGGAGCCTGGTTCCTTCATGGGGAAGGATCCTTTTCGGGGTATCCCCCTTTCCCGGTCCCTGCTGCAAGAGATAGAGAAAGAGGAAAAAAGGAAAAGGATACAAAATCGAACGTCGCGACGTACCTTTTTTTGGCGCGGTTATTTTGGCGAAGGTGAAGCGTCGCCCGCTTTTCCTGCCAGAAGCGCCGCGTGTCCCGCCGCGGAGTTAATGCGACGGGGCGAGTGGTTGGCGGGGCGGCCGCTGCGCGTGCGCGAGCCGTTCGAGGAACGGATCACGGGCGCGTTGTCTTCACGCCGTGAGAGGGGGTTCTCTTGCTGCCCCCGGATGGGACGTGAGCTTGGCTGACGACGTGACCGCTGCTCCCGCCCGCCTGCCACCGTCATTACTGCCGGCTCACTTTTGGCCGCATTGACCGCCGCGTCAGGCTGGCGCTGCTGGGTCGTGCGCTGGGTCGCCTCGAGTCGCAGTATTGGTCCCGCAATCGAGGAGGCGCGGTGGTGGCGCAAGTGGCGGTGCAGTTGCTTGCATGCAGCATCCGGCGCGCCGGTTGCGTGACGCATGGGCCTGGGCCTCCATGCTGGCGTGTCGGGAGTCGGAGAAGCGCGTCTACTTGGCGCGGTTGCATGCCACCTGCATGGCTGCCCGCCTCTTTCGCCCGTTGGTCTGGGCAAAAGTGGAGGGTCACTTGTAACCGCTGGGCGGTCGTGTGCACCACACGCGGCGGTTTGGCTTCTTCTGCTCTGAGTCGGTTTGCATGACATGCGGGACCCAGCCCCCGCGCCGCAGGGGAGGTCCTTGGAGTGTGTTGGAGAAGACTCAGCCCGTGACGGTTGGGGGCGCAAGTAGGGAGAGTTGCCTTTAAAAGGAGGGCGACCCCTTTCGGAAGGCAACCATGTCTTCTCGCTCCCTTATGCATTGCGTCTTTCCACCTTCCAAGCCCCCGGATGGGGGATACCCGCCGTCTTTTCGCCTTATCGTTGGAGGATCGCAACTCCGTGGGAGTTGGTACCTTTCAGCCATCGTTCGGCTTCAAGGATTTTCATCAGCCAGCCCGGCTGTACCCCCCCCCCCCCTCGCCGGCGGTCACCCGAGACGGTGACCACCAGCTCCTGGGTGGGGAGAAGCAAGCCGGGCTGCGATCTTGGTCCCACCCTCAGCTTCAAGGATGTTCATCATCCTCGCTGGGGTGGGCGCCGGGCTGAGCCGGAGCTCTACCTCCCGCGCGGGTTCGCGGGTTACCCTCTCTTGCGGCGTTCGAGGGAGAGGGCGCTCGCTGGCCCCGCGGGCGACCCGGACTTCAACAACGCGGGGCTGGTCGATGGCGGGCGTCGTCACCCTCAGCGTGTCGAGCTCGTCGGCCTGGCTCCCGGCGGCCCTTTCCGCCGGAAGGCGGCTGCCGCGCCGTGTGCACGGGGGGACCGCCCAAGATGCCACGCGCTGCTAGGGCGGCGTTCGTGTTCTGGGGTGGTCCTACCTTTGCACCGGGACGGCGCCTTCACGCGGAGGCCAGTGCCCCACTCGTCCGGGAGGGTCTGAGTGGGGATCTGCCGGAGGGCTGATGGCCCCTGTCGTCGGTGCCGAGGCGGAGGCGGCTCGAGAAGTCCCCGTCGCCGATGGGATCACCGCCACCATCCGCGCTTCGGGCCTCCGGTTCTTTGTACTTGTCCTCGCCCCTCGAGCGTCTGCGTGGGCGAGGGCAAGATCGCAGCAGCGCCCACCCTTAGGCCTGCGCTGCTGCAGTTCGGCCATCCGGAGCGGGGGTCGTTGTCGTCGTAGTCAGAGCGGGCGGCGGCGAGCCGCTCGTCAGTCTTCTGTTGCTCCGCAGGCCCACCCCTATCGAGTGGGGTTGTTCGTACCTGCGGAGGGGGAACCAGAGTTCTGTTTGTAATGGCACTTCGAATGCCAGGGTTTTTTGTTCATTGCGGCTGTCGAGGCCTGAACATATATGTAATTTTGGCACGGAGCCGTGTTTTTTCCTCATTTTCGAGCACTAAGACTCGCCTGTTGATTGTCTGAACCGCTTCACCAAGCATGAGTCGCCCCGTGTCAAGGTGACGAGTGAGGTATCCGTATCCTGGAGGCATAGGAGTCCCTCGGCTCGGTCGGCCTTGTTGTCTGAGGCTCCTCTAGCTTAGTTAAAGGGACCCCTTGGCCGCTCTTCGACGAGCCGAGGCCAGGGGTAGCGATATCAGCATGAACAGAGGCGGAGTTGGCTCAAAAATGAAACCTGGTTGGCCGGAGCCTAGCCGGGTTGTCCGTTAGCGGGACCGATGCCGGAGTCGATCAGCCGAGGCCTCGGGTCGGGCTGGCGCCCTTGGAAGATGGTTAGCCGAGGCCCCAGGGGTAACCGGCCGAGCCGCCTGCTCGGGCCGGATTCCCAGAGAAGTCCCTGGCAGCGATTGTCTGGGCGTGACGACGACGTCGTCCTCCAGAGTGGGGATCCTTGGACCGCGTCGCCGTCCGAGGCTAGGTCGGACCTTGCTGAAGGTGTCGTCGATGCCGAGGGTGTTACTGCCCCCTTCCAGCGTCAAGACCCGAGCCTGCAGGATCAGAGTGTCTTGTAGCGTGTGCCTTCTGCGGCCGCCGAGGCCAGAATACACACCCTCGCTGTGTTGTAAAGCTGCGTCTCCTTCCCTCTTGTTTCGAGTATCTAGACTTTTTTGTCGATAACAGGGATGTTTGTGCGAGCGAGAGTTGCTTCTCGCGGAAGGTGATGAGTGAGGTATCCGTATCCCGGAGGCGTGGGAGTCCCTCGGCTCGGTCGGCCTTGCCGCTTACGCGCACTTTCACCCGTCCATGAGGCCCTGTCACCGACTCAGTCGAGAAGGCTCGAAGGATCACTTCGGCAGAAGAGCTTCCGAACGTGAAGACTTGTTCGGTCCACGGAATCACTTTATCCGAACGCGAGTTACTTATCACAGAAGGTGATGAGTGTGGTATCCGTATCCTGGAGGCGTGGGAGTCCCTCGGCTCGGTCAGCCTTGGCTGCTTACGTGTACTCCGTCGTTTTCAGGATCAACTTCTTGAAGTAGTCAGAAAGCACGAAAGATATTCTGGCAGAAGAGATCTTTTTTCGAGGAAAATTTCAGCGCAGAGGAGGTTCCCCCCCTTTTAGCCCCCGAGGGAGGGTCGGGCTTTGCCGAGGCGAGGCCGACCCTTCCTTGATGACTAAACTTTGCGCGGGTGCGAGGTATATGAACAACTTGAAAACATCTTAAGGGTAGAAGCGACGTAGCTGTTGGATGTTCCAAGCGTTGCCGTAGACCTCGCCTTGACTGTTGGCCAGCTTGTATGTTCCGGGCTTTAGAACTTTGGCGATGACGAATGGCCCCTCCCAGGGGGGCGTGAGCTTGTGCCTCCCTCGGGCGTCTTGCCGCAGCCGAAGCACCAGGTCGCCCACCTGGAGGTCTCGGGGCCGGACCCCTCGGGCGTGGTAGCGTCGCAGGGACTGCTGGTACCGCGCCGAGTGCAGTAAGGCCTTGTCCCGAGCCTCTTCCAGCTGGTCCAGCGAGTCTTCTCGGCTAACTTGGTTGCTTTGATCGCTGTAGGCCCTCGTCCTCGGGGAGCCGTATTCTAGGTCAGTGAGCAAGACGGCCTCGGCCCCGTAGACCAGGAAGAACGGCGTGAAACCCGTGGCCCGGCTCGGCGTTGTCCTCAGGCTCCAGACCACCGAGGGGAGTTCCTTCATCCATCGCTTGCCGAACTTGTTGAGGTCATTGTAAATCCGAGGCTTGAGCCCTTGTAGAATCATGCCGTTGGCACGCTCTACTTGCCCATTCGACATGGGATGAGCTACGGCGGCCCAGTCCACCCGGATGTGGTGATCCTCGCAGAAGTCCAAGAATTTTCTGCCGGTGAACTGGGTACCGTTGTCGGTGATGATGGAGTTCGGGACCCCGAAGCGATGGATGATGTTGGTGAAGAACGTCACCGCCTGCTCGGACCTGATGCAGTTCAGAGGTCGGACCTCAACCCACTTGGAGAATTTGTCGATGGCGACCAGCAGGTGCGTGTAGCCCCCGGGCGCCTTCTGCAAGGGGCCGACGAGGTCCAGCCCCCACACAGCAAAGGGCCAGGTGATGGGTATCGTCTGCAGAGCCTGAGCGGGCAGGTGGGTTTGCTTCGCATAGAATTGACACCCTTCGCAGGTGCGGACAATTCTAGTGGCGTCAGCCACCGCCGTTGGCCAGTAGAAGCCTTGCCGGAAAGCATTCCCGACAAGGGCTCGAGGCGCTGCGTGATGGCCGCAAGCCCCCGAGTGTATCTCTTGCAGGAGTTCCTGACCTTCGGCGACGGAGATGCATCGCTGGAGGATGCCCGAGGGGCTGCGGTGGTAGAGCTCCTTTTCATCGCCCAGCAAGACGAACGACTTGGCGCGTCGCGCTACCCGCCGAGCCTCGGCTCGGTCGAGGGGTAGCTCTCCTTGGCGAAGATATTGCAGGTACGGGGTCTGCCAATTTCGATCAGGCGTGGCCCCGCTCCGCTCCTCCTCGATGCGCAATGCCTCACCCTCGGAGGCCGAGGGTACCTCGGGTTGAACCGAGGCCGCCTCGGGCCGAGCTGAGGGTGCCTCGGGCTGTGCTGAGGGTGCCTCGGGCTGGACCGAGGGCGCCTCAGGCTCGGGCGAGTCGTCGATCTTGACGGAGGGTTGATGCAGATCCCTGGAGAAGACGTCCGGGGGAACCGTTGTTCGCCCCGAGGCTATTTTTGCCAGCTCGTCCGCAGTCTCGTTGTAGCGCCGAGCGATGTGGTTGAGCTCGAGCCCGTAGAACTTGTCTTCCAGGCGTCGAACCTCATCGCAGTTGGCCTCCATCTTCGGGTCGCGGCAGTGGGAGTTCTTCATGACTTGGTCGATGACGAGCTGCGAGTCACCGCGGGCGTCGAGGCGCCTGACCCCTAGCTCGATGGCGATCCACATCCCGTTGACCAGAGCCTCGTACTCAGCCACATTGTTGGACGCCGGGAAGTGGAGGCGTAGCACATAGCGTAGGTGTTTCCCGAGGGGCGAGATGAAGAGGAGGCCCGCGCCGGCTCCCGTCTTCATCAGCAACCCGTCGAAAAACATGGTCCAGAGCTCCGGTTGGATCAGAGCCATCGGTAGCTGGGTGTCGACCCATTCGGCTACGAAGTCCGCCAAGACCTGGGACTTGATTGTCTCGCCCATGATTTCCACCGCCCACTTTGCAATCCTGCCCGAGGCCTCTCGGCACTGGATGATCTCCCCCAGGGGGAAGGATGACACCACAGTTACCGGATGAGACTCGAAGTAGTGTCGCAACTTCCGCCGCGTCAGGATCACTGCATACAGCAGCTTCTGAACTTGTGGGTAGCGGATCTTGGTTTTGGACAGTACCTCGCTGACGAAGTAAACTGGCCTCTGAACGGGCAATGCATGCCCCTCTTCTTGCCTCTCGACCACAATCGCGGCGCTAACCACCTGGGTGGTCGCGGCGACGTAGACCAAGAGGGCTTCTCCGTCAGCTGGGGGTACCAAGCTAGGCGCCTTTGTGAGGAGCGCCTTCAGGTTCCCGAGAGCTTTCTCGGCCTCAGGGGTCCAAGTGAAGCGCTCGGCCTTCCTTAAGAGGCGGTACAGAGGCAGGCCTCTTTCGCCGAGGCGTGAGATGAAGCGGCTCAGAGCCGTGAGACATCCCATGACCCTCTGTACGCCCTTTAAGTCCTTGATGGGACCCATGCTGGTGATGGCTGCGATCTTCTCCGGGTTGGCTTCGATGCCCCGCTCGGAGACGATGAACCCCAAGAGCATGCCCGGGGCACCCCGAAGACACACTTCTCGGGATTGAGCTTGACGCCTTTCGCCTTGAGACATCGGAATGTCACTTCAAGGTCGGAGAGGAGGTCGGAAGCTTTCCTCGTCTTGACTACGATGTCATCGACGTAGGCCTCGACCGTGCGACCG
The DNA here is from genome assembly GCA_029449295.1 of Zea luxurians. Lineage (NCBI taxonomy): Eukaryota > Viridiplantae > Streptophyta > Magnoliopsida > Poales > Poaceae > Zea > Zea luxurians. The sequence continues at coordinate 173,521,878 of JAOPSE010000002.1, forward strand.
ATGTGTTCGCCGAACACATGGTTCATGCACCGCTGGTACGTCGCGCCCGCATTCCTCAAACCGAACGGCATGGTGACATAGCAGTACATGCCGAAGGGCGTGATGAAAGAAGTCGCGAGCTGGTCGGACTCTTTCATCCTGATTTGGTGATACCCTAAGTAGGCGTCAAGGAAAGACAGGGTTTCGCACCCAGCAGTGGAATCCACGATTTGATCAATGCGAGGCAGAGGGTAGGGAACCTTCGGACATTCTTTGTTGAGACCAGTGTAGTCTACACACATCCACCATTTCCCCCCTTTCTTTCTCACAAGCACAGGGTTGGCAAGCCATTCGAGATGGAATACCTCTTTGATGAACCCGGCCGCCATTAGCTTGTGGATCTCCTCGCCTATCGCTCTGCGCTTCTCCTCGTCGAATCGGCGCAGAGGCTGCTTGACGGGTCGGGCTCCGGCCCGAATATCCAGCGAGTGCTCGGCGACATCCCTCGGTATGCCGGGCATGTCCGAGGGACTCCACGCGAAGACGTCGGCGTTCGCGCGGAGAAAGTCGACGAGCACTGTTTCCTATTTGGGGTCGAGCCCGGAACCGACCCGGATCTGCTTGGAGGCGTCGCCACTGGGGTCGAGGGGGACGGCCTTAACCGTCTCCACTGGCTCGAAGTTTCCGGCATGACGCTTCACGTCTGGCACCTCTTTGGAGAGGCTTTCCAGGTCGGTTATGAGGGCCTCGGACTCGGCGAGGGCCTTGGCGTACTCCACGCACTCCACGTCACATTCGAACGCGTGTTTGTACGTGGGGCCGACGGTGATGACCCCGTTGGGGCCCGGCATCTTGAGCTTCAGGTAGGTGTAGTTGGGGACGGCCATGAACTTCGCGTAGCATGGCCTCCCCAGTACCGCGTGGTAGGTTCCTCGAAACCCGACCACCTCGAACGTCAGAGTCTCCCTTCGGAAGTTGGAGGGCGTTCCGAAGCAGACGGGAAGGTCGAGTCGTCCGAGGGGCTGGACGCGCTTCCCGGGAATGATCCCGTGGAAGGGCGCAACGCCTGCTCGGACGGAGGACAGATCGACGCGCAGGAGCCTGAGGGTCTCGGCGTAGATGATGTTGAGGCTACTGCCCCCGTCCATAAGGACCTTGGTGAGCCTGACGTCACCGATGACGGGGTCGACGACGAGCGGGTATTTCCCCGGGCTCGGCACGTGGTCGGGGTGGTCGTCTTGGTCGAAGGTGATGGGCTTGTCGGACCAGTCTAGATAGACCGGCGCCGCCACCTTGACCGAGCAGACCTCCCGGCGCTCTTGCTTGCGGTGCCGAGCCGAGGCATTCGCCGCTTGCCCACCGTAGATCATGAAGCAGTCGCGGACCTCGGGGAACTCTCCTGCTTGGTGATCTTCCTTGTTGTCGTCGTCGTGGGCCCTGCCACCCTCCGCGGGTGGCCCGGCCCTGTGGAAGTGGCGCCGAAGCATGACGCACTCCTCAAGGGTGTGCTTGACGGGCCCCTGATGATAGGGGCACGGCTCCTTGAGCATTTTGTCGAAGAGGTTGGCACATCCGGGGGGCTTCCGAGGGTTCTTGTGCTCGGCGGCGGCGACAAGGTCCGCGTCGGCGGCGTCGCGTTTCGCTTGCGACTTCTTCTTGCCTTTCTTCTTGGCGCCGCGCTGAGTAGATGCCTCGGGAGCATCTTCCGGTGGGCGGCCCTGGGGCTGCTTGTCCTTTCGAAAGATAGCCTCGACCGCCTCCTGGCCAGAGGCGAACTTGGTGGCGATGTCCATCAGCTCGCTCGCCCTGGTGGGGGTCTTGCGACCCAACTTGCTCACCAGGTCGCGGCAGGTGGTGCCGGCAAGGAACGCGCCGATGACATCCGAGTAAGTGATGTTGGGCAGCTCGGTGCGCTGCTTCGAGAATCGCCGGATGTAGTCCCGGAGAGACTCTCCCGGCTGCTGCCGGCAGCTTCGGAGGTCCCAGGAATTCCCGGGGCGCACATACGTGCCCTGGAAATTGCCGGCGAAGGCTTGGACCAGGTCATCCCAGTTGGAGATCTGCCCCGGAGGCAGGTGCTCCAACCAGGCGCGAGCGGTGTCGGAGAGGAACAGGGGGAGGTTGCGGATGATGAGGTTGTCATCGTCCGTTCCACCCAGCTGGCAAGCCAGGCGGTAGTCCGCGAGCCACAATTCCGGTCTCGTTTCCCCTGAGTACTTTGTGACGGTAGTCGGGGGTCGGAACCGGGTCGAGAACGGTGCCCGCCGGATGGCCCGGCTGAAGGCCTGCAGACCGGGTGGTTCGGGCGAGGGACTCCGATCCTCCCCGCTGTCGTAGCGTCCCCCACGCCTGGGGTGATAGCCTCGGCGCACCCTCTCGTCGAGGTGGGCCCGACGGTCGCGATGATGGTGCTCGTTGCCGAGGTGGCCCGGGGCCGCAGGCGCGGTGTTGCGCGTGCGCCCGGTGTAGACCGAGGCTTCCCGCATGAATCGGGAAGTCGCGGCATGAGGTTCCGAGGGGTATCCCTGCCTTCGGGAGGCAGAGCTCTCGGCCCGTCGGACCGCAGCGCCTTCTAGGAGATTCTTGAGCTCCCCCTGGATTCGCCGACCCTCGGTGGTTGATGGCTCCGGCATCGCGCGGAGAAGCATCGCTGCTGCAGCCAGGTTCTGACCGACCCCACTGGATGCGGGTGGCGGCCTGATCCTGACGTCGTTGGCGACGCGGAGCTGGAGACCCTGGGGCAGGTGACGTATTTCTCCGGCCGGGGGTTGGCCCGCCCATGCCTGCCCGACGTCCTGGCGGATCGGCTCAAGCGCTCCTGCTCCCTTGTCGAGCCTGGCCTGCGCCCCACAGACTTGTTCGAGCTGTGGGTCGTGACCCCCCGTCGGAACGGGGACCACAGCTAGCTCCCGCGGGATGTCAGCGCGAGGCACCGGCCTAGGGAGATCACCGTCCTCCGGCATGCCGAGATGATTGCCTTCGGAGGGACCCCCTAGATCGACGTGGAAACATTCGCGGCTTGGGCCGCAGTCCTCGTCGTCGAGGCTGCGGCTACCGTCGGAACAGTCGGAGAGGCAGTAGTCACATGCGGTCATGAAGTCCCGCATGGCACTAGGGTTGCCAAGTCCAGAGAAATCCCAACAGATGCTGGGGTCGTCGTCTTCCTCGGACCCGGAGGGCCCATAGGTCGAGACGTCCGTTAGCCGGTCCCAAGGCGACCGCGTGCGAAACCCCAGAGGGTTTGAACTCGCCTCTACGAGAGTGCCCGCCAAAGCAAGGTCGCTAGGCGGGTTGAGGCTGAATCTAAATGACATAGGATGGGAATCGGTCGGTACCTTTTGGTCAACGAACGGCGATGAAGTCACGTCGGGGACTGACTGCACCGTCATCTCAAGTACGAGGGTGACGCCCAGCAAGCCTTCCGCGAGCGTGCTGGCGTCGTCCGCTTGCTCGGGATTGGCGTGTCGCGGGGAGATGGCGCTCGCCTTCGTCTCAAACGCGAGGTCGACGCCCGACGCGCCCCCCGTTGGGGCGCTAGGGACGTCGATTCGCTCGACAGCCGACGAGGCACGGCCTCCCGCTTGGCCTTGGTTGCCCCGCCTCCTCCTCCGTTGGCGGGGGAGAGGACGGGGCGAGCTCGAATGTTGTTCTTCCACCACGCGGGGAAGACGTCGTCGATTCCGCCGTCGGCGGGCGGGCTGTCGGCCGCCATTGTCGTCGTCGCGCGGCGGTGGAAGGAGTATCATGTCGTAGCTACCGTCGAAGGACATGAACTCAAGACTCCCGAAACGGAGCACCGTCCCGGGTCGGAGAGGTTGCTGGAGACTGCCCATCTGGAGCTTGACGGGAAGCTGTTCGTCAACACGCAGCAGGCCCCTACCTGGCGCGCCAACTGTCGGCGTTTCGAGACCGGGGGGTCCCTCGGGCCGACGAGTGAGTGTCGCCGCGTGCCCCAGCCCAGATGGGTCGAGCGCGTGGGCGAGCGCGAAGGGGGGAAAGGAGCGAGGCGGCCTGAGACCGGCGTGTGAGAGGTGGGAATCCCGCGGCCTTCGTGTTCGTCCCGCGCCCAGGTCGGGTGCGCTTGCAGTAGGGGGTTACAAGCGTCCACGCGGGAGAGGGAAGCGAGCGGCCCCAAGAGGGCGCCTGTCCCGTCCTCGTCCCCGCGCGGCCAACCCTCTCTAAGAGGGCCCTGGTCCTTCCTTTTATAGGCGTAAGGAGAGGATCCAGGTGTACAATGGGGGTGTAGCAGAGTGCTACGTGTCTAGCGGGGGAGAGCTAGCGCCCTAAGTACATGCCGATGTGGCAGCCGGAGAGATTTTGGCACCCAGCTGGTGTGATGTCGCGACCGTCGGAGGAGCGACGGAGCCTGGCGGAGGGACAGCTGTCGGAGCGGTTGAGTCCTTGCTGACGTCCTCCTGCTTCCGTAAGAGAGCTGAGAGCCGCCGTCGTCACAGAGCATGCGGGGGCGCCATCATTGCCTATCTGGCGGAGCTAGCCAGATGGGACACCGGTCTTGTTCTCTGCGGCCCGAGTCAGCTCGGGGTAGGGTGATGATGGCGCTTCCTGTTGACGTGGCTGGCCTGCGCCCTAGGTCGGGCGACGTGGAGGCTCCTCCGAAGCCGAGGTCGAATCTGTCTTCCATGGCCGAGGCCGAGTCCGAGCCCCTGGGTCGGGCGAGGCGGAGGTCGTTCGGCAGAGGCCGGGGCGGAGTCCGAGCCCTGGGGTCGGTCGAAGCGGAGTTCGTCGTCTTCTGGGGTTGAGCCCGAGTCCGAGCCCTGGGGTCGGGTGGAGCGGAGTTCGCCGTCTTCCGGGACTTAGCCCGAGTCCGAGCCCTGGGTCGGGCGGAGCGGAGTTCGCCGTCTTCCGGGACTTAGCCCGAGTCCGAGCCCTGGGTCGGGCGGAGCGGAGTTCGCCATCTTCCGGGACTTAGCCCGAGTCCGAGCCCTGGGTCGGGCGGAGCTTCCTATGGTGCCTTTGGCAGGGCCTGACTGCCTGTCAGTCTCACTCTGTCAAGTGGCACTGCGGTCGGAGTGGCGCAGGCGGCGCTGTCCTTCTGTCAGACCGGTCAGTGGAGCGGTGAAGTGACGGCGGTCACTTCGGCTTTGCCGGGGGGGCGCGCGTCAGGATAAAGGTGTCAGGTCACCTTTGCATTAAATGCTCCTACGACTTGGTCAGTCGGTACGGCGATTTAGTCAGGGTTGCTTCTTAGCGAAGGCAGGGCCTCGGGCGAGCTGGAGATATGTCCGCCGTTGGAGGGGGGCCTCGGGCGAGACGGAAATTCTCCGGGGTCGGCTGCCCTTGTCCGAGGCTAGGCTCGGGCGAGGCGTGATCGAGTCGCTCGAGTGGACTGATCCCTGACTTAATCGCACCCATCAGGCCTTAGCAGCTTTATGCTGATGGAGGTTACCAGCTGAGAATTAGGAGTCTTGAGGGTACCCCTAATTATGGTCCCCGACAAAACTCTTCCTTCTTTAATGATGTGACATGTCATCAAAATAGCTGATGTGGCAGACTAATTAATACATGAAATACCCCATAAAACCTCCATTGTGAATAGCCTTATAAACACGTTCGGACAAAGCTCCGAGTCGAGTAAGGGTTTGTTTAGTTTCTTTAGTCTTAGTGACTAAAGTTTAGTCACTAAAAATCCTTGTTTGGTTCTACTGACTAAAACTAAGTAAAAAGCTTTAATTACTATGCAAACTGACTGCATTATTCCTAATTAATGCTATCTTCGACTATTGTCTACCCGCACGCAGAGCTACTGTTCGTGCGCATCCACAATGCTGCATGCGTGGATGTTGCTTTGGGGAGAGCCTACTTCATGCGCGTTGGTTGGGAGGGCATATGAAGTAAAAATGTCATTTTATGGTTAGCTTGGCACCCTCATTTTTTAAAGGATTTCTAGTTTTAAAAAAATTAGTTTATTTTTCTTGAAAAATAGGAATTCCTTGGAAAAAATAGAATTGTCAAACTAACCCTTAGCCATTTTAGTCACCCTTTTGGTAACCAGATGTAATTCCCAATTTGTAATTGGTAAGAGATAATATAAAAGGGAGCACAATTTCACTTCATCTATATGTGGGTTTGACCCTTATGCATCATCACATGTGAATACCCTATATAAAAACAAATAAATAATAACATAAAAGCCACAAAAATAAGTATCATGCTGGTTTTCATTTTTGTGTGCATCTTATGACCATGTAAGAAATCATATGAAGAGAAATATATTAAATTCCCAAAATAGAATTTAGAATCTAAAAGAAATTCTTGAATCTAGAAAAGAGAAGAAAATAAATATGGTGTGGATAGAAAAATAATAAGTAGATAAAAATATATTATTCTAGTATTAGAGTGTGAATTTGTATAATGGACTCAAAGGTGAAACTCATATTTAAAATTCAAATGGGATTTAAAATAATTATAAAAGAAAACAGAAAATAAAACATAAAAGAAAAGGAAAAGAAATAGGAAATAAAAAGAAATAGAAAAGGAAAAACTCACCTGGGCCGGATCTACCTCCCTCGGCCCAGTGTCGCTTCGCTCACCCGCGCTATTGCCACCTGGCCCATTAAACGCGCGCGACCCATCTGAGAACCAAAGCGCCGACGTGTGGGCCTGACTGGCCGTGTCCCGTGTGCATGTTCCGTTGCCACCTAGGGCCAACTTGACAGTCGTGTAGGAAACGGGTGACGCCTAAGAGGGGGGGGTGAATTAGGACTTCTAAAACTTTTACTAAACTAGGCCACAATTAAATCCCTAGAGCAAAACCTATGCAAATAATCAAAACTAGAATGTGCAAACTAGGTTTTGTCTAAGTGTTGCTATCTCTACCGCAAAGGCTAAGTTTCAATCTACTAAATAAGTATGACTACAAGATTGAAACTTAAATGCTTAATATAAATGCGGAATGTAAAGAGCTAAGTAGAGAAGCAAACTCTCGTGGATGACGCCGGTATTTTTACCGAGGTATCCGGAACCACGCAAGGTCCCGACTAATCCTCGTTGGTGCCCCTACGCAAAGGGAAGCCCACGCGAGGGCCAAGCACCACGGTCGAGTAACTCCGTAGAGAGCCGCGAGCCTTCTCCACGCGCAAGTGGTGCTCCGCTTCCGGCTCCTCTCGGACGCTCCCCGCCGTCACCACTATCGAGCTTCCGGCCGAAACGCCGCGGGCCTCGTTCCCTTCGGTACACGGTGGCGGCCGTGACACAAACGCGGTTGTCACGGTCTCGCAAGACTCTCGCCCCACTCGGTACAATTACAACGACTCACGCAAGAGCCGAGGGGTTGTGTGGTTTTACAAAACTCACTCAACTAACTAGGGTTTACCTAGAGCAAGCGCTAAAGCGGTCTAACTAACCTAAGCACTTCGCAAAGCACCTACGCTAATCATCGAGTGATTCTATTAAGCACTTGGGTGTTTGAGCTCTTGGAAATATGCACTATGTGTCTTGGTATGTTGCTTGGGCTCTCACACTTAAGAATGGCCGGTTGGGGTGGTATTTATAGCCTCCACACCCTCAACTAGCCGTTGGACAGAAAGCTGGAACTTTCTGTCGTCGGGTGCACCGGACAGTCCGGTGCACCACCGGACACTGCACTGTAGCATGTCCGGTGCGCCTATCCGTTGCTCTGACAGAGCAGACGACCGTTGGGCGCGCAGGCTTTTCACACCGGACATGTTCGGTGCGCCACCGGACAGTCCGGTGGTCTTCTCTCCGAGTGCCACCTGGAACTAGCCGTTGAGCTACTGTTCCCTGGTGCACCGGACAGTCCGGCTGTGGGCACCGGACAGTCCGGTGTGCCACCGGACATGTCCGGTGCGCCATCGCACAGTCAGTCCGCAGCAGCGCACTTGGACTTTTCCTGGATCTTCTTAATGTCTTCTTTTGAGGTGTTGCTTTCCTCAATTTCTTAGTCCAAGTAAATCTTGCATCCTGTGAATTACAATCATAAACACTAGAAACCTTATTAGTTCACGGATTGTGTTGTTCATCAAACACCAAAACTCAATTAGCCAAATGGCCGGGGTCCATTTTCCTTACAATCTCCCCCTTTTTGGTGATTGATGACAACACAACCAAAGCAAGCAAATAATACAAGTATTTGAATTAAAATATGCAATCTACTTGCTAGGATGCATGATTGTCCCCACAATGTGATATTATGGACTTAAGCCTCCCCCTAACTCCATAATTCACTTACTTCCTATTTTTGGACCAAATAACCAAAACCACTTGAAAAGCCATTTGTAGATTTAAAATTTTAAATTGGTGGTGTTTGGTGTTTGATATAGTTTTCATTGCTTTGGTCCCTAAACTTCTCCCCCTTTGGCATCATCCACCGAAAAGGAAGACATTAAAAGCATGTAGGAAGTAAATAAAGGCTTGCCCTCAACAAGAATTGTATCAAATGATATCACTAGAAGGATATTAAATTAAACTATGTGAATGATACCACTTGAAGGAGTCCTCAAAAGATTACTCCCCCTAAATGAGTATTCTCTTTTAGAAAGAGTTTTTCTCCCCCTTTAGAGATGAAGAAATACTCCCCCTGACAGAGATCCTCTACTTAGGAAAAAGCATGTGAAAATTAGAGGTGCAAGACATGATTTGAAAAGACTAACTTCCCTTATGCATAGGTAACAGAATATGAGTTAACTACTTATGCATTTTTGCAACATGGAAGCATATGATATGAAATATAGTATAATCAAATATTGGAGAAGACATGTAAATGATACTGAATGTAGTCTCAAAAGATACCAATTGAAAGTCAATGGTGAGCTTGAGAGACATAAGAGTTCTTGGAGATTTTGCAGTGGAAGATTGTTGTCTTTCTCCGGGGACTTCATTTTCCTTATAATGAGACTATCACATGAAATAGACTTGAAAAGATGTTAGTCTCAAAGTGTTAGATTATAGAGTAACCTCCCCCTAAAGGTGTGCATACAAGTTTTGAATACTTGTAGGAGACATGCACTTTGATTTGATATCAAGAGGGGCAAATTATCCATAATCCAAACTTTGGCACATATAAGTTAAATGATACACTTTGTAGAGATCAAAATTTTCAATTGATGCATCATTTACTATGGAGTTATATAAAAGCTATGTGCCGTGCTTAAATAAACATTTTAAGCCATGTAGGTTTGCTTAAGTATATGAATTAAGAACAAGCACTCCTACCATATGATTTACCTAGTATGTATGATTTTAAACAAAAGTACATAACAAATGTAATACTAGGCAAGAAAGGTACACTAGATAAAAGATAAATAGATACGCATATCTAAAAACGAAGAATACAATAAAGCTAGTTACCTCAGTCATGGGTGGGAAATTTGGGTCCAAAATTTTCACTAACCCACTTGGCAATAAACTTGATCCAGTATGATGTACCCCATTGTCGGTGTTTAGGGTCCGACCGCACACCCGGGGTTGCCCCTCAAGGTGTTTTAGGAGTAGGACGGTGTCGACAACTGTAGCAAAATGGTTCGTGCCGATCGCACGAGGGACAGTGGACAAGGTTTACAGGTTCGGGCCGCTTAGAGATGCGTAACACCCTACGTCCTGAAGAGTATGCTTGGTGGAGGTGATTACAAGAGAGCTCTCTGGATCGAGAATACAGAGAGTTGATGTGGGTGGCTAAGTAATGGGTCGATCGTTCTGAAGGGGTGCCCCCTAGGCCTTATATACTCGACCGTGGGGCAGTACACGTGATGGGATAACAACGAATGGCTAGAAGATAGTGAACCTCTCGAGGTTATCCTCTACGTAACTCCCGCCGACTTATCCTCACGTGGCTCCGTTGCATGGAGGCCTCGACGCGGGAAAGTCGGGTTTCTATTGCGGCCAATGGCTCGGCGCTATGGGCCGTCCGGGTTTGTACCAATCTGGCCCCATGTCGCTCCGCGTTGCTGGTCGTCTTTCCCTAGGCCCATAAAAGAGTAACCTTACGATTTATTGGGCCCTTGGGCCTTTCGTGAGGTCCTTTACTCTTTTGGTGGACCCGGGGGATATCTATCCCCCACAAGCCCCCGATCTTTGGGTTAATTTAGAGATAATCAACCCGAAGATCCCAGGTCCAGCTTGTAGGTGATTTGAAGAAAAATGACTCCTCGCTGTGTTCTCCTGCTTTGATCACTTGTTGACCAGAACCTAGCTTTGTGTCTGTGCCTTAGAAATCGGCATTCCTGTTTGTTGGACTTTGAACCTTATTGGGTGCACCGGAGGTGCACCCAATGGGTGTAGCCCCCGAGCTTCGAGTAGATTTTAGAAAATAATCTACTCGAAGGTTTTCATTAGAAATTATCCCATTTGTGTTTCCTTATTCCAGTTGAGGATTGGCTTCTTAATCTTGTTTCATGCTTTTTAGAAATTGATGCTATCCTGGCTTAGAGTGGCAATCCATGGGGTGCACCGGAGGTGCACCCAATGGGTGTAGCCCCCGACCTTCAAGTGAATTTTTTGAGGATCCATCGCTTGAAGGTCTTCTTTTTGTGTCCTTTTGTTGAAGAATACTCTTTCTGCTTATGAAAAGTTGGCATGATGTCATCCGTGCTATGTCATCAATATTATGCTTCGGAGGTCAGCATGTGTTTTGTTTTTTGCAACTGAATTTGCAGTCCTTCCATATCTTGCTGAGTAGCATAGTGTATTTGCTCTGCGACTGATTGGACGTTCGATGGACGTTCTCTGTCTAGTCTTCAAGTCATGTCTGTCGACTATATTTTGCACTCTGCTGACTATATTTGGCTTCCTTTTAACTCTTGTTGATATCTTATTTTTGTCTTGAGGCATTCACTGCATGCTCTGCGCAGATGTGACCATTTTGAAAAATATACTGACAATTCCTGGGCGTCCCCCCCCAATGGGTGTGAGCAAGGGACGTCTTGGTACGCTGAGTGTTTTAACCGGTTGCTTCTGAGTTGTAATGTGATGGGACGGCGAGTGTAATCATATCCTTTGCGCTGTTGACTGGAGTCCCAATGGGTGTGGTGCTGCATGAAACGGCGTCCGCCGCCTGACGTGTCTTTGGACGGGTGGAGACGTATATTGAATGCTTTGCGACTGTTCAGTGACCACTGTTGGAGGTGAGCGGTTGCCTTCTTTTCCTATAAGTAGTGCCCTTGCCTACCTGATTTTTTCACATCTCTCGCTGTTCTCCGTTGCCTGCTTTCTTTCTTCTGTCTGCATTTCCACCATGGGCAAAAAACGCAAGCGCGAACCCACTCCTTCGTCTGAAGACTTCGGTGACTCGGAGTATTCAGAGGAGGAGTTCTCCTCTGAATCCGAGGGGTCTCCGGCTCCCATCCCCCTGCGTGAGTCGTCTGACGACTCAGACGACTCCCAGGGGCTCTCGGCGGAGGTCTGGTCGTACATCCGGGCCGTCGAGCGCTCCGGGCTCGAGGGCTCGGATGAGTCCGAGTACTCCTCGGAAGAGGAGGACTCGGACGACGACGGCGAGGGCGGGGACGACGACGACGACGACGACGACGACGACGACAACGACGACGACGACGACGACGGCGGCTGCACCAGGGGCGGCGGCGGCGGGGGCGGCACCAAGTGCGGCGGCGGGGGCGGCACCAAGAGCAGCGGCGGCGGGGGCGGCACCAAGTGCGGCGGCGGCGGCAGGGGCAGGGCCAGTGGCTAGATGCCACTGGTCCTCTTAAATATTAGTATAGATTAGAAGTAGTATAGTTAGATAATGTAGTATTATTAGTAATGTAAAGTAGTATATTGTAGAGTAGTAGTAGTAGTAGCAGTAAAGCGTAGTTTAGTAGTAGAAATAGGGAAGTATCAGCCCATAATGGGTTGATTTGTAAACGTTATCACTTCCCTTGAATGAAGAACAAGTTTGGCTTCCTTTTGATGGATCGTTCCGTTTGACCATGGATCTGAGTCTTTTGAGGTCATAAACGAACAGCTTGATTGCTATACTGATGCTTCCGAGTAATATTGTAGTCTGTATCAATGTTTTCAGAAGTGATACCGAATGATCGGAAGTCGCCGTTGACATTTTAGAAGTAATGTCGGGTAGTTGGACTCCAGATCGTCGTTTTAGAGGCAACGCCGAGTGACTAAGTAGTGATTTCGGCATTTTAGAGGCAATGCCGAACCATTTAACTCAAGGTCAGCGTTTTAGAGGCAACGCCGAGTGACTGAGGGTCAACGTCGGCATTTTAGAAGTAATGCCAAACGATTGAACTCAAGATCAGTGTTTTAGAAGCAACACTAAGTTATTGAGCTCGAGATCAGCGTTTTAGAGGTGACGCCGAGTGAGTGAGGGTCAACGTCGGCATTTTAGAAGTAATGCCGAGTGACTAAACTCGAGATCAGCGTTTTAGAAGCGATGCCGAGTGACTGGATAGTGATGTCGGCATTTTAGTGGCAATGCCGAGTTACTGAACTGGAGGTCAATGTTTTAGAGGCAGTGCCGAGTGATTGAAGGTCAACGTCGGCATTTTAGAAGTAATGCCGAACGATTGAACTCAAGATCAGCGTTTTAGAGGCAACGCCGAGTGACTGGATAGTGACGTCGGCATTTTAGTGGCAACGCCGAGTGACTGGATAGTGACGTCGGCATTTTAGTGGCAACGCCGAGTTATTTCGAGGATTAGCACCCGAGTGAGGAGAGGGCCCACCAGCTTTCTGGGAAATAACTGCCGAATGACCACGTGGCGTGCTGAGGTTTCGGAAATAACCGCCGAGTGATGACTGGGCACTTTTTGAAACTGTGTCTGGTCCGAGAATATCCCATAAGAGTCGCACTTTTAGCCGCCTTTGCTTTCCGCGCCCTAGTTTTTGCATTCCTGCTTCCAGATCTCCTCTGCACTTGCCCCCAATTTGCTTGCTGGTGAAATCGAGATGGCTCCCAAGAGGAAAATCGCGAGTTCTTCCGCTGTTGTGATTCCCCCAATTGATCCCAACAGCCAGCTGCCCTTCGCAGGTAACCACATGTCCAACATCTCTGAGACTGAACTTCTCCGCCTTGTGTCCATCGGGGTTCTTCCTCCGCGGGAACTCTGTTCTTGGCGGATTTGCCATGGAACTACGGTTCCGACGGAGGATACCCACGAGTCTGTGGTTTACATTCCCTTTCTTCTCCGTGGCCTTGGCCTTCCTATTTCTCCCTTTTTCCGTGGTCTTCTTGATTTCTACCACATCAACTTAACCCATCTGAACCCTAATTCAATTCTGCAAATTTCTATCTTTGTCCACTTATGTGAGGCCTTTCTTGGCGTGCTGCCGCATTTTGGCCTGTGGAAACACTTGTATCACTGTCGCCCTGGGATGGCCGGGGGACAGCATCAGTTGGTTGGAGGTGCCAGCTTGGAGATGCGCCGGGGGCGGAAAACTGAGTATCTTGAGATCCCCCTTAAGGACAGCATTAAGGGATGGCGCCTGGAATGGTTTATAGTAGATAATTATGGAAATTCTCTCCCCCCCCGGTCAGGAAGACAACCAGATGTTCGCACCCCGAGCTGGACCGAGTTTCCCACAGACGAAGAGGTGGCTGAGGCCAGTGTGCTGTTAGCTGAAGTTGGGCTATTGAAAGAGAGGGGTTTAACCGCTGAAGCTATAGTCGCTGACTTTGTCTTCAAAAACATTCAGCCGCTGAAGGATAGGGTCCACCCAGCTTATCTGTATCAAGGGCTAGCCGACCCAACTCGAGTTACCAATAGAAGGATCCCTTCTGCAGATTTGGTGAGCCGACTGGAGATGATTCTCAGAGGTAAAGTATCCAATGTTGGTGCTCCGGTGGCGTATTCAGCCTGGAATCTGCCTCCTGCTAAGGCCTTCACTCGTTTCGTGTCAAATCCACCTTCAACTGATGGCAATTTGGGTCTTAGAGCGCGGCCCTCTGATGAGGAGGTTAATGTTTTGGTTGCTTCACTTGGGAAAATCCCTGATGATGAAAGACAAACCCGTTTTGAGGTGCCTTTGGATCCTACTGATGCTGAAATAAATGCTGTGCTTGACATGTTGGCCGAGGATTCTTCTGACGCCATCCCTACTGAGACATTGGCAGTGGCACCTCTCCCAGAGGTCGGTATAGTCTTGGATGTCCAGAGACCTGTCCGTGCTCGCTCGAAGCGTCCCCGCCGAACCAATCAGACTGATCTTTCTGTTGGTGAGCAGAAAAAGAAGAAGAGACGTATTCGGCGAGTATCTGGCTTGAATCAGGATGCTGGTCCCTCGGCTCCTGCTGATGAGGAGGTTCCTGTATCTGAATTTGCTGATGCTGATCCCAATGGGTGTGGTCCATCTGTTGCTGAACCCAATGGGTGTGGTCCATCTGTTGCTGAACCCAATGGGTGTGGTCCATCTGTTGCTGAACCCAATGGGTGTGGTGCCGGTGTTGCTGATGAAGATGATGAAGAGGAAGAAGATGAGGTTCCTTTGATTCGAAAGAACAGTCGGCAATTCCTCGCCAGTGGGGAAAGTAGCGGGGTTCCTTCTCCTGCTTTATCTGCTCTTGTTGGTCTGCAGAACATGTCCTTGGCCGACTTTGATCGAACTCTGGAAGATATGGTCCCAGAGGACTTGCTATCAGGGCCAGTGGATGATGACGCGACGGAAACTTGTGGTGCTGTGCCGAACGCTGGGTTGAGGTCATCCCGTGCCTCATCAACCTTAGAGCACGATCTTGAGGGACGGGATGTCAACTTGGATTGTCCCGATTCCATGGAAATAGCCGAGGGCCCATCAACCTTGGAGATGGTTGCTGCTGCAAGTTTGGACCCCAAGGATGGTGTCGACACATGTCCAGCCCCCGAGGGTGTCGTCGGGGATGACATAGCTCAGGCGAAGGGTGCAAGCCACTGCCCAGCCCCCGAGGGTGTTGCCGGGGGTAATCCGGCTCAAGTGGGCAGTGCCGACCATGGCCCAGTCCCCGGGGGTGCCCAAACAGGGTCTCCCTCCGGCACTTCCATGAACGTTCACGCTGGGTCACCTCCACACTCTGGTTGCATGGTGGTGGCCCAAACTTCAGACCGGGGTGTCGCTTTAGAGGGCAGCGTCCCCGTTGATCGAGTATCCGGCTCTGCTGAAGGAGATGAACTGATTCCCACCGTTCCATTGCATGCTGCTTCGGGTGATGATCCTGCGCCTGGTTATCATCTGATTTCTCCTGACTTGGGGATCCCCTCGTTCTTCTCCAACCTCCAGGTACTGTGTTGTCTCTTAGCTTGATTTTTACATTGCCTGAACTCTTGCCATTACGCTCATCTGCTCTTCTCATCAGACTTTGGTGGACGGGATGACCAGCCAGCTGAAACTGCATGGTGCTCCTGTTCCAGAAGTGGCTTCATCTTTCCCGTGTTGGAATCCGGTGTTACTTCGTCGTCGTGTATCCGAGTTGGAGGCGATTAACGCTGGTTAGTGCCTTTTTTCTTTTCTTCGCGTTAGTTGTGGACTGCTTGACCTTCTGATCTTGTTTTGTCTGATTACCTCTTACTAGGAATGACTCGGCAGACTGCACTTCTTGAGGAAAAGCATTCTCAGGATCGAGCCGAACTGACTCAGCGATGCATTGATCTTGAGGAAAAGTATTCTCAAAGTCAGATCGAACTGAGTCAGGTCTCTGCTGCCTTGGATGATGCTAATGCGTTGAGTTCCTCTCTGCATGCTCAGTTAGACTCTGAAAAGGTGAAATACGAAAACTATGCTTGCTATACTCCTATTGTTTACTTGGTTCTCTGAATGAACTGATTTGTGCTTGCAGGAAGAAAAACGCGTTCTTGCCGCTTCTCGTGACAATCTTGATAGGTTGTATCGGGATTCTAGCAATTCGTTGACTATTTTGGAGAGGAGTCATCGCTTTTCCATGGAGGAGTTGAACAATCTTCGCTATAAGCTGCAGGAGTCCTTGGATGATGTGATTCGCCTTCGGGAGCTGATATCGGCTAAAGACGTTGTCATCAAGAACCTGCGTGCTTCCAAGAAATCCGTTGCTCAAGAGCTAGAGGCTGCTCAGTCGGCTGTTAAGTCTGCTGAAGAGACTTCCAATACTCTGAGAGCCCAACGCGATAGGGCCATGGACAAGGCCATTCGAGCGGGACGAATTCTGATGAGGAGGCCCGGCGTAGTTGTTCCTGAGGATATAAGGGCCGACGTGAACGCCGCCCCTGACTCCTCGAGTCGTCCTTCTTCGTCAACTGCTCCTGGAAAAGACATTGCAAAATAGAGAAAACATTTCGCGTGCTCCAGGCGCGCAGCTTGCATGATTGAATGTTTGTCAGAGAACACCAGTTTATTTGAATGTCATAGTTATTCTATCATTGTATCAAGATTTTTTAGTTTAATGAGTTCGGTAGTAATGATGTATGACGACTATGAATTTTGTATGTGGGATATGGAGATCATCCCCTGAATTAAGTAAGCGAGAGCATGTTGTATTGGTTTTAAGCAAGCGCCAATTAGAGTTGATTGCTTCATTGGCTGGGCATAGTGGTCACCCCGAGTTAAGCAAGCATGAGCATGTTGCGCCGCCTTAAGTCGTTGCCGACTTAAGCCGATTGCTCCGTTAGCAGGGCATAGTGGTCACCCCGAGTTAAGTAAGCGTGAGCATGTTGCACCGCCTTAAGTCATTGCCGACTTAAATCGATTGCTCCGTTAGCAGGGCATAGTGGTCACCCCGAGTTGAGTAAGCGTGAGCATGTTGCACCGCCTTAAGTCATTGCCGACTTAAGTCGATTGCTCCGTTAGCAGGGCATAGTAGTCACCCCGAGTTAAGTAAGAATGCAAGTCAATCGTAAACAAATTGAGTATCCTTGAAACCCTTTCTTTATTGATGACATATTTCCACTTTACAGAGTACATCACTGTTATCCCAGCAGTTTTGAGGTACGGCTAAGGATAAAACTTCCTCAGGTGTTCTACGTTCCAAGAGTTCCCGACTTCCGTGCCATCCATCTGAGTGAGGCGATATGATCCGGGCCGAGTGACTTCTGCCACTATGAAAGGTCCTTCCCATAAGGGTGATAACTTGTGTCGTCCTTCTCCCGTTAGAATTCGGCGAAGGACGAGCTCCCCTACTGAAAAAGATCGTTGCCGCACAGCCTTGTCGTGATAGCGCCTTAAAGTCTGCTGGTATCTTGCTGACTGGATTACCGCATTTAAACGTTCTTCCTCGAGTACGTCTATGTCCTCCAGCCTGGTGGTCTCAGCTTCTGCTATGCTTTCAAAAATCAGCCTTGGCGCCCCAAACTTGAGATCAGCAGGCAGCACTGCTTCCGACCCATAGACCATGAAGAAAGGAGTGTTTCCATGCAAAGCTCGGCTGGGTTGGGTTCTTAAGCTCCAAACAACATAAGGCAGTTCTCTGATCCACTTTCCTGCGAATTTTTCGTTCTTATCAAAAATCTTTTTTCTGAGTGCATCCAATATCATTCCGTTGGCTCGCTCAACTTGCCCGTTGGCTCTTGGATGGGCTACAGATGCATACTTGATCTGAATACTCTTTTGTTCGCAGAAGTCAAAGAATTCTGAACTTGTGAAGTTGGATCCTAAATCAGTTATGATGCTGTTTGGTATCCCGAATCTGAATATTATATCTTGTATGAATTCCACAGCCTTGGCAGAGGTTAAAGAGGCAATGGACTTGAATTCTATCCATTTAGTGAACTTGTCAATCGCTACCAACACATGAGTATATCCCCCTTGAGCTTTCTTGAAAGGTCCAATCATATCCAGCCCCCAGCATGCAAAAGGCCACGTTACTGGTATGGTCTGCAGCTGCTGTGCTGGTAGGTGTTGTTGCTTCGACAAGTATTGGCAGGCTTCGCACCTCTGAACTAACTCGGCTGCATCATTCTTTGCCGTTGGCCAATAGAATCCTGATCTGAAGACCTTTCCGACCAATGTTCTGGAGGCTGCATGTATTCCACATTGCCCTGCATGGACTTCTTCCAGGAGTTGTTTTCCAGTGGATGGGAGAATGCACTTCATGAAGATGCCTGACGCACCTCTTCTGTATAATGTTTCCCCAATGAGTGTATAATGAGCCGACTGTCTTGCAATGCGCTCCGCCGAGTTCTTATCATCTGGTTCTTCTTCATTCTTTATATACTTAATGATTGGCTTTCTCCAGTCATCGGGATCTGAATCGGGTTGATCTATGATGTTGCATTCTTCCATTTGACCCGACGAGATACTTGGCTGCAGAATTTCTTGCACAAAAACCCCGGGCGGGACCTGAGCTCGACTGGATCCTAGCTTGGACAGTACATCGGCTGCCGCGTTCCGATCTCTCTCCACATGATGAAACTCTAGACCCTCGAATTTATCCTCTAGCTTTCGAACGGCAGTGCAATACCTTCCCATCGAATCGTTTGAGCAATCCCACTCCTTATTTATCTGGCTGATAACTACCAGAGAATCCCCGTATACCATTAATCTTTTGACGCCCAATGATATGGCAATGTTCAATCCATGGATCAACGCTTCATACTCGGCTGCATTGTTGGAGGCCGGGAATAGCAACTGGAGGGCGTACTTGAGGTGTTCGCCTCCTGGTGCAGTGAAAAGAATCCCCGCTCCTGCTCCCTGCAGCTTGAGTGAGCCATCGAAATACATTCGCCATACCTCTGCAGTCTCTGGGTTGTCTGGTACTTGTTGTTCAGTCCACTCTGATACAAAATCAACCAGTGCTTGGGTTTTGATGGCAGTTCGAGGCCGAAACTCGATGTCATGAGATCCTAGCTCACAAGCCCACTTGGCTATTCGACCGATGGCTTCCTTGTTGTGAAGAATATCCCCTATTGGAAAACTCGTGACTACTATGACTTTGTGGTCGTCAAAGTAGTGGCGCAGCTTGCGGGCAGTTAGAAGTACTGCATACAATAGCTTCTGAACTTGAGAATATTTTTTCTTTGAGGGGCCGAGGACTTCACTGATGAAATACACAGGATGTTGCACTGGATAGGCGTGCCCTTCTTCTGCTCGCTCGACTGCTAACGCGGTGCTTACCACGTGAGTCGTGCAAGAGATGTACAGTAGCAAATCTTCAGCTGGTTGAGTCGATGTAGCTCGCCGAGGTGGTTTCAGTACTGGCGGTGTTGTCAAGAATTTTTTCAGAGCATCTAGAGCTTCTTGTGCTTCTAAAGTCCATTGAAATTTATCCACCTTCTTGAGTAACTTATAAAACGGCAAACCTTTTTCTCCCAGCCTGGATATAAATCTGCTTAAAGCTGCCATGCATCCGGTAAGTCGCTGAACCTTCTTCTGCGATCGAGGTGCTTCCATCTTCATGATAGCTTCAATCTTGTCCGGGTTAGCTTCAATTCCTCGGTTGCTGACGATAAATCCGAGCAACTTTCCGGCTGGTACCCCAAAAACGCACTTCTCGGGATTAAGCTTCCATCTATACCGCCTCAGGCTGTTGAAAACTAGTTGCAAATCTTCAATGAAGTCCTTTGAGTCCTGTGTTTTGATCACCACGTCATCCACATAAGCCTCCACACGCTTGCCCCAGTGATCGGCTAAGCATGTTTGGATAGCTCTCTGGTAAGTTGCTCCAGCGTTCTTGAGGCCAAACGGCATGGAGGTATAACAGAAAGCACCAAATGGAGTAATGAACGCCGTTTTTTCTTCATCTTCCTTCGCCAGACTGATCTGATGATACCCGGAATAGCAATCCAAGAAAGACAACATAGAACATCCAGCGGTGGAGTCCACCACCTGATCTATCCTCGGGAGCCCGAAGGGATCCTTTGGACAGTGTTTGTTGAGATCAGTATAATCAACGCACATGCGCCAGTCCACTTTATTCTTTTTGAGTACAAGAACAGGATTGGCTAACCACTCAGGATGTAATACTTCTCTAATGAATCCAGCCGCGACCAAGCGAGCTAACTCGGCGCGAATGGCTTCCCTCTTGTCAGGTGTGAAGCGACGTAATTTCTGCCGAATCGGCCTCGCCTGGGGAAAAACCTTTAGTTTGTGCTCGGCCAGCTCTCTCGGGACTCCCGGCATATCCGCAGGTTGCCATGCGAATACGTCTCGGTTATCTTGCAGAAACTGGACGAGCGCGCTTTCCTATTTGTCACTCAAACTGGAGCTGATGATGGCCGTCTTACGCTCATCAGCGAACCCCAGATTGATTCTCTTGGTCTCTTCAGTCGGCCGCATAGAGGTCGCGGTCTGAGCTTCATTCGCCGGTATTGCGAGGTCTTCTTCAGGCTTAGAGTTCGCCATTGCTGAGGGAGCTGTCGACGGCTTGGCGGTGAGGGCTGCTTGAATAGCCACTCGGAAACATTCTGCGGCGCCTTGGAGGTCGGCGCGCACAGTTATGATCCCTTGTGGCCCCGGCATTTTCAGTATCATGTATGTGTAATGCGGGATGGCCATGAATTTGGCCAGCCCTGGCCTCCCGACGATGGCGTTGTACCCGCAGTCGAAGTTCGCCACTTCAAACCTCAGGAACTCGGTTCTGTAGTTTTCCGGAGTTCCAAAGGTGACCGGCATGTAAATGTGGCCCAGCGGGTACTCCCCTTCAGTCGGCACGATGCCGAAGAAAGGAGTGTCTGACTCGTGGAGCTCTTTGAGATGAACTCCCAAGCTTTGGAGTGTCCGGGGGAAGGTGATGTTGATGCTGCTCCCCCCGTCCACTAACACCTTTTTCACCCGGCTCTCTCGGATCACCGGATCGACGAGAAGCGGGTATCTGCCCGGGTGGTCGAAGTTGAGCCATTGATCCGCCCGAGTGAAGGTGATCGGGTGCTCCGACCATCGGTATGGGGCGGGAGGACCGATGGTCGCCACCAGTATCTGGCGATCATTGAGCTTTTGCTGTCTTCTACTCTCCTGTGACCCGTGTCCGCCGAAGATGACGTTGACCTCCCTGTCAATGCGCGGGAAAGCTCCTCCTCCCCCTCCCTCCTCCTGCCGATGGGGTTGTCGTGGTTCATCTGGTCCTCCCCTCGGCGGAGGAGGAGGTAGAGGTTGGAAGGGTCGACCGTGTCCGACGGAGTGCTTGAAGTCCCGGCAGTTACGAAGAGTGTGGCGCATGTCCTTGTGGTACGGGCACTGGGCGTCGAGGATATCGTCCAGTGTGCGTTCGCCTCCACGAGGTCCTCCTCGAGCGCGGGCGGCGGGTGGCCCGGCGGCGTGTACTTCTTCACGTGGCCGCTTCTCCCATCGCTTGTCAGGTTGCTGGTTCGCGTCGCGTCGTGGTGCTGCCGGTGTGGGCTTCGTTCCTCCGATGAGGTCCTGGGCTCGCTCGTCGGCGGTGATGTAGAGGTCGGCTTCCCGGAACAGTTCCTCCGAGGTGGTCGGCGCCCTTTGTAGTATGGCTCGGACAAAAGCCGAGTCATTGGATCCTCGGTAGAAGTCCTCGATCACGGCCGCCTCCGTGACATCGGGGATGCGATTCCTCATGGTTTGAAACCTCTTGAGGTATGATCGGAGAGTCTCGTCCCCCCGGCGCTTGATAGATTTGAGGTCCCACGGCTGCGCCGGCTTGTCGGAGAGGGACTGGAAGTTGGCAGTGAAACGCCGACTGAAGTCTCCCCAGACGTCGATGCAGTGTCGGGGTAGATGTCGTAGCCATTGCAGCGCGTCTTGTCCAAGGACAATGGGCAAGTACGCGGTCATCACGTCCTCGGATGCTCCGGCGGCTCGAGCAGCGGTGGTGTAGACGGCTAGCCAACCCCATGGATCCTGCTTAGGTTCATACTTGTCAACATTGGATACCTTGAAATTGGGAGGCCACTGGATGGCCCTAAGGCGCGGAGTGAGGGCGGACACTCCGCACGTATCCTCTTGTCGTCGGGGTCGATGCCTGTCCCGGGGAGGGGAGTTGTGGTTGTGATTCCTCGACCGTCCCCGGGAGGTTCCGCCAGTCGAAGCCGTCGCCGACTCAGTCCTGGTAGCTTGGCTCTGAGTCGGGGCACCATGATCCCTGTCGTACTCCTCTCGCCGACGAATTTCATTCTCATGCCGCCGTTCCCGCGAAGCGTTGATGGAACTCCGCGCGTCTCGGCGACTGTTGATGGCGTGTCGTAGATCGTTTGGCGGGTGAGCAAGCGGTAGAAGATGGTTGGCCGCCTGGGTGAACAGTCGCCGGTAGCCGTCGGCGTCAGGAGTGCGAGGAAGTCCTTCCGCTATCCGAGCTAGCACCCCTCCGACCTCGCTCGGCGTGTTCATGGCTCGGGCGAAGTCGGGGTTCAGATTACGCCCGAAGAGTGGATTCTCGCGACGTTGCCTTGTATCCTGCTCAGCCTGCTCCTGAGCTCGTCGGCGATCACGTCGTCGGGAGTTCCTTCGCTCTCTGAAGACGCGTTCCTCCGGGGTTTCTCCTACCTCTGAGACCTCGTCTCGCGAGACAGGTTGTTCCGGATTTCGCTCTCCGGCCGCGTGATGTCGTCGAACATTCCTGCGCCGGTTCCTCCGTCGACGGGACTCTCGCTGAGGCGGTTCCTCCCCGGGTACAGTCGGCTCGTCGTCGGAGATGGCGGGCGATTCCGCCCTTCCGATGAAGAGGACGTCGGGGTAGAACGGCGCTGTCGTCGTGGTGATTTTCTTCCGGGGAGCTGGAGGTCGTGCTTCTCCGATATTTCCGGAGTTTGTTGAGGAAGACTCCTTTTTTGGCGGATCCGCAATACGGTGCAGGATTCCTTCTTCGTCCGCTACGAACGAGATTGTTCCGAAGCAGAACATAGATCCGGGGCGCAGGGTGATCTTGTTGTAGAAGGAGATGGCCATTGAGCTAGCTTGGATTGTCAACACACCCCCTACCTGGCGCGCCAGCTGTCGGTGTTTAGGGTCCGACCGCACACCCGGGGTTGCCCCTCAAGGTGTTTTAGGAGTAGGACGGTGTCGACAACTGTAGCAAAATGGTTCGTGCCGATCGCACGAGGGACAGTGGACAAGGTTTACAGGTTCGGGCCGCTTAG
Organism: Zea luxurians; assembly: GCA_029449295.1. Lineage (NCBI taxonomy): Eukaryota > Viridiplantae > Streptophyta > Magnoliopsida > Poales > Poaceae > Zea > Zea luxurians. The sequence continues at coordinate 173,544,764 of JAOPSE010000002.1, forward strand.
AGATGCGTAACACCCTACGTCCTGAAGAGTATGCTTGGTGGAGGTGATTACAAGAGAGCTCTCTGGATCGAGAATACAGAGAGTTGATGTGGGTGGCTAAGTAATGGGTCGATCGTTCTGAAGGGGTGCCCCCTAGGCCTTATATACTCGACCGTGGGGCAGTACACGTGATGGGATAACAACGAATGGCTAGAAGATAGTGAACCTCTCGAGGTTATCCTCTACGTAACTCCCGCCGACTTATCCTCACGTGGCTCCGTTGCATGGAGGCCTCGACGCGGGAAAGTCGGGTTTCTATTGCGGCCAATGGCTCGGCGCTATGGGCCGTCCGGGTTTGTACCAATCTGGCCCCATGTCGCTCCGCGTTGCTGGTCGTCTTTCCCTAGGCCCATAAAAGAGTAACCTTACGATTTATTGGGCCCTTGGGCCTTTCGTGAGGTCCTTTACTCTTTTGGTGGACCCGGGGGATATCTATCCCCCACACCCATGATATACATCCCAACTTTGCCAAGTCTCCAAATTTCCCGAAGACCTTTGGTCCACTCACTTCCCTTTCGGGATCCAAACCTTCTTGGTGCTTTTCATGGTTGAAATTATCTCCTTTGGCACCCAGATGCGTTTGGCCCCTTTTCCTTTGTTGGCTTGCTTGTTGGCCTTGATTGCTATCACCTTTCCATTCTTTTTCTTCTTGATCAAATATGGTGTAGCATCCTTTTTGTTCACCTTTTTGATGTAGGTGTTGGAGATTTTGCTTGATGGCTTTTGCTTGAGCTTTTGCCTTTGTTTATCCCCGGTCATCGCCTTGCATTGGAAGGACTTGTGGCCTTCCTTGTGGCATAGCCTACAAATCACAGTTTCTCCCTCTACAGGCTTGTTCACTCCCGCAGTGGTGTTATCCTGTGGAGGTCGGATTTGTTTGGCTTTGCCTTTCTTGTCATACAAAGCCTTGCCAAGGCGAGCCACTTCTTGCTTTAATTGTTCATTTTCCTTTGCAACCTCATCCGAACATGTCTCTACAACAATATTCTCAACAACGACTTGGTTGCAGGGGTTAGAATCGTCAGTTAAATCAAAGCAGGAAGTAGAAGCATCTTTCATAATTATTTCAGGTATTTCAACTAAAGATGCTGCTGGGGTGCTACCAATGTTTTCTAGCTTAGTAGTTAGCTCATTATTGTGTTTGCTAAGAATTTCCATTTTCTCTAGCAAATTTTCAATAGCTTCTTGGGAGCTAGCTAACTTAGCCTTAAGTTTTTCATTCTTTTTAATAAGGCTATCATCGGTAGCAGTGGATGGAGCACTAGGTTCTAATAGCTCAATTTTAGTTGATAGCTCACTATTTAAGTTTGCAAAAGTTTCAAATTTTTCTAGCAAACCTTTGTAATCATTTTGAGAGCTAACCAACTTATTTTTCAAAGTTTTAAGTTGAGCTTTTTGCTTAGTGCAAACATCCTGGAAAAATTTTACGGCTTCCGCAAGCTCTTCTAGAGAGGCCTTTCCCTCACCTTCATCATCACTACTACTTTCATCACTAGAGGATGGAATGCTTTTGTTACCTCTTGCCATAAGGCATTTGTGTGATGACCGTGATGATCGTGACGAGGACCGATGGCTGCGCGTCCTTGGAGGTTCATCTTCACTTGAAGAATCATCCCAAGTTCTAACACTTGTGAGCGCCTTGCCTTTGCTCCTCTCCTTTTTGGGTTTGGCCATATTTGGACAGTTGTCCCTGAAGTGGCCCTTCTCCCCACATGCGAAGCATCCTCTCTTCCTTTGCTTTTTCCTGTCAATGTTAAAGAGAAGATCCTCGACCTGCAGGGGCACACCCATTAGATTAATCTTGCGGATCATCCTCATTACCTTTTCGACGCGTCGGATTGTTTCTTCGTCCTCGGAGGATGATGTGCACGGTTAATTATCTTCATCATCATCACTTTCTTCTTCTTCTTCCTCTTCTTCGCTTGAGGAACTTGGAGTGGGAGCCTTCTTTTTGCCCTTCCTTTCATCACATGCAAAAGCATATGGTCTTGAGGAAGTTGGCTCCTCTCCCCGACTCATTTTTCGCGACATCTCAAAGGCCGCGATTTTCCCAATCACAATGGTCGGGGTCATGTTGCTCAAATCCTCCATGTTGTGAAGGATGGTGATGATGCTCCCATATCTTTGTTGTGGTAGCAGGGAGATAATCTTCCTCACAATGTCCGCATCACCTAGCTTATTAATGCCAATAGAATTGAGCTCATTGATAATTAGATTCAAACGAGAATACATGTCTCTAACAAGCTCATCATCTTTCATGGCAAAAGAATTATACTCATTTAAGACTAGGCAATGTTTTTGCTCACGGACATTGGATGTGCCATCATGGAGCTCATGCAATTTTAGCCAAATCTCATTAGCAGTTTTCAAGGTAAATACTTGATTAAAAATATCCATGCTAAGAGATTCATACAAGCAATTTTTGGCTCTAGCATTTAAATGAATTTCTTTTTCCTCACTCGTGGTGGGTTTCTCGGGATTCTTGAGGGGTTTCATCCCGTCACGAGTGACTCTCCAAACACCTAGATCAACGGCCTCTAGGTAACAAGCCATTCTAGCACTATAATATGGGAAGTTAGTGCCGTCGAAGTGTGGTGGCCTATGGGTATCCATCCCTTCCTCTAAAAAGCGTCGGCTCTTTTAGCGATGAAGCTAAAGCATTTCAAATGAGCCAAACCAGGCTTTGATACCACTTGTAGGAAACGGGTGACGCCTAAGAGGGGGGGGGGTGAATTAGGACTTCTAAAACTTTTACTAAACTAGGCCACAATTAAATCCCTAGAGCAAAACCTATGCAAATAATCAAAACTAGAATGTGCAAACTAGGTTTTGTCTAAGTGTTGCTATCTCTACCGCAAAGGCTAAGTTTCAATCTACTAAATAAGTATGACTACAAGATTGAAACTTAAATGCTTAATATAAATGCGGAATGTAAAGAGCTAAGTAGAGAAGCAAACTCTCGTGGATGACGCCGGTATTTTTATCGAGGTATCCGGAACCACGCAAGGTCCCGACTAATCCTCGTTGGTGCCCCTACGCAAAGGGAAGCCCACGCGAGGGCCAAGCACCACGGTCGAGTAACTCCGTAGAGAGCCGCGGGCCTTCTCCACGCGCAAGTGGTGCTCCGCTTCCGGCTCCTCTCGGACGCTCCCCGCCGTCACCACTATCGAGCTTCCGGCCGAAACGCCGCGGGCCTCGTTCCCTTCGGTACACGGTGGCGGCCGTGACACAAACGCGGTTGTCACGGTCTCGCAAGACTCTCGCCCCACTCGGTACAATTACAACGACTCACGCAAGAGCCGAGGGGTTGTGTGGTTTTACAAAACTCACTCAACTAACTAGGGTTTACCTAGAGCAAGCGCTAAAGCGGTCTAACTAACCTAAGCACTTCGCAAAGCACCTACGCTAATCACCGAGTGATTCTATTAAGCACTTGGGTGTTTGAGCTCTTGGAAATATGCACTATGTGTCTTGGTATGTTGCTTGGGCTCTCACACTTGAGAATGGCCGGTTGGGGTGGTATTTATAGCCTCCACACCCTCAACTAGCCGTTGGACAGAAAGCTGGAACTTTCTGTCGTCGGGTGCACCGTACAGTCCGGTGCACCACCGGACACTGCACTGTAGCATGTCCGGTGCGCCTATCCGTTGCTCTGACAGAGCAGACGACCGTTGGGCGCGCAGGCTTTTCACACCGGACATGTTCGGTGCGCCACCGGACAGTCCGGTGGTCTTCTCTCCGAGTGCCACCTGGAACTAGCCGTTGAGCTACTGTTCCCTGGTGCACCGGACAGTCCGGCTGTGGGCACCGGACATGTCCGGTGCGCCATCGCACAGTCAGTCCGCAGCAGCACACTTGGACTTTTCCTGGATCTTCTTAATGTCTTCTTTTGAGGTGTTGCTTTCCTCAATTCCTTAGTCCAAGTAAATCTTGCATCCTGTGAATTACAATCATAAACACTAGAAACCTTATTAGTTCACGGATTGTGTTGTTCATCAAACACCAAAACTCAATTAGCCAAATGGCCGGGGTCCATTTTCCTTACAAGTCGCTCTGGAGAAGCTACCGTGCGCCACCGTCGCTATCACTGCTCGGCGGGCCCATTGCCAACCTCACGCCGTGTACCGCTGACTCGTGGGCCATGGGACCTGTAGATCTTCCTCGCCCTGTAACGACTCGACGTCGAGTTTGTCGTTGACCGGTGCGAAATCTGGCGCCTTATTTGTCCTCGCCGACCTCGTTCGGAGATAAAAATCGAGTCGCCTTCATTCCCTGTTTGCCCCGTTTCATTGAGTCCACCAATTACCGCCATCAGGAGGGCTTTGCACCGTGGGGAGAGAAAGGGAGGAGATAAAGGAAAGTCGCCACGGTCGTTGTGGTACAATCCCGTGGAGAAACCATCAATCAAAGCCTCGGGGAGCTTCGCACATCTGCGTATTGCTGAACCTCGGAATTGGTGGCGCTCACGGGGGCTCGGGTGTGGCGGCGATTTCATGCCGACGCCGAAGCTCCGCCACGCTGCGTCGACCGACCTCGTCGTCACCGCATTGGAGGTGAGAAGTGCCCCATTTAGTTTCCCATCCTTAGCCGGTCGCGTAGGGCGTTTCGAATTGAGGTTTGGGTAATGTAGGGCGCTGCGGCGAAACCTGTTAATGGCACGCCGTCGTGGGTGGCCTGCCGCCGCCGGTCAACACCGGTTGGGGAAGAGGCTCACGAACTGTTCGATCAATTGTGGGCAGTGAGGATTAGATCTAGGCCCGGACATCTTTTGCGCCGTAGGGTCGGGCGTCTACGGTTGAGATTAGAACTGGGCGGCGTTTTCATCTAGGAATTATCATGTCTGTTGGATGGCGATCGATGGATCAGATTTGTGACCAGCGTCGATGGTTTCTGGTCATGGGATCCAGATCTAAGGGCTCAGGTTGGGTACTGGTTCGTTTTAAGTGAAGATCTGATCCTGACGCTCGGTTTCTAATCGGACGGCCGATCTTATCCCATACCCCTTCGACCACACAATTTAACCAATAGGACCCTTAATTTATTACAAACCAACCCGCTATCCACCCAAGTGTTCATTGAGTCTGTAGAATTTTCTAAGTTAGTCCCTGCCTTTCTCAGATTTATTGCGCCTAGTCCAGAACCCATTTAAACTGAATAAATGAATTAGAAACTGGATTTTTAATATATAAATAAGTGCTAGAACTTATAAAATTCATAGAAAATTCATATGAACTCCAAATTGATCCATTTCAATTTCTAAAATTTTGTAATATTATCCTCTATCACTTAGAGTCTCTGTTTTGACATGAAAACAGTAAGAAAATTAATCCTATTTTAAGCACATAAAACCTTTGGAAATTCATAATTTAATATCCATAACTCCAAAATTAATGATTTCTATTACTAGGGTTTTATTTTAATGTGTAAATTATTATCATGTATTTTGTTTACATGTTTGGTGTGATGTTAATTTTCTATATACTGTGCTTGTTTGTATTATGGCGAATAGAAGAGCCCGTGACTGAGGATCCTGGTGACCAGCAGATAGAAGTAGCTGAGCACGAGCTCATTGAAGGCAAGTTATGCCCTTGACCACTTTTTACCCAATAATGTTCTTTAATATCACTTATTCATGCATAGGTTTAATTTTGATGGGACCCAATAGGTCACCCTAGTCTGTTTATCTATTTTACCTTGTTACCCCTGAATCACATAGGTAGTTTTGCTATTGCTTTACATGGGTTTAGGATAATATTTCATTATATCCATGTTCCAATTATTTTTGTTATTCTATTTATGTTCATGTTAAGATCATTAATGTTAATTGGAACATGGAGCTTAACTTGAGAAACACGTGCCACCACAAGGGAGAAATGGGACCCCTTGGCTAACTAATTAGGAAAGCTAGTGGAAGACTACCTTACCCGAAAGGGGCAAGGGCAGTAGGGGAGTTGCATGCAAGGAGGTTCTCGGGTTGATTTTGCTGCGATGGCGGTCAGACAGGGGATTCTTGCAAGAGCTCTTCCCATAAACTGTATCGGGTTTTCGGAAGCTAGTGGAACTTTGTAAAGGCCTCGTAGTGTTGCCCTGCCTCGCTTCCTTGGTAGAGGTGTATGGGGCCCGTACAACCCCGTGGCAGATGGGTAACATGACTTATGGGTAAAGGGTACAACCTCTGCAGAGTGTAAAACTGGTATACTAGCCGAGCTCACGGCATGAGCAGCTCAGGACTCTAGCATGATTAACTTATGTAACCTAAATTCAATTTTGTCATTCGTATATGCATGGGATTATTTATTATTTTGTTCTATTACTTTTATTAAGGTTTGGTATTTACTTACATTTAGTAACTGCTAATAAAATTTTGACCAACTGATTAAAAGCAATGCTCAGCTTTAACCCCTATTGTTGACTAGCCTTACACATCACATGAACTCCCACATTTGGTGAGTTCATGCTCACTGGTTTCCCCACAACTTGTTTAGCTATGATCATGTGTGAGCTCACCCTTACTGTCTCACACCCCCCACAGGAGAAGACCAGGTGGTTCAGGAGGAGCCACACAACGAGGAGTTTGATCTGATCTAGGTGGCGTTTCCTAGTTGACTTTGACGCAAGGATGATCCTTAGTTCGTTTTATATTTATCTTTTATTTTGTAATAAGACTTCCGCTATGTAATAAATACTCTGGTGTTTGTGTGACATTTATCTCTATACACTCTGTTATTATATATGATGTCTTCTTGGCGCATGTATGAGATGCACCCGGCTTTGTTCCTTAAAGTCCGGGTGTGACACCAGAGCCCTATACTTTAGTTGGAGGATTTTAGTCACCCTGTGTTGACTCTTTAGTGACTATAAAATGACTAAAATTTAATCAATTAAATGTAGTCACCCAAACCAAACAGAGTCGTGCGTCCGGCGTGCCCCTCAACCGGCGCATGGGAGTAGGTCTGGAAAAAGCTCGAGCTCGATGAGCTGGCTTGGGCTCGTGGTAACTTGGCTCGGCTCGGAGCGGCTCGACGCTCAAAACGAGTCCGAGTCGAGTCTATTTTTGTGGCTCGTGGTAAGTGTGAGCTAGCTCGGTTCGGCTCACGAGTTGACTCATGACTCAAACCAACAACAATTTACTACATAAAATTCTAATTAGCACCAAACATACAATTAGTTTATGTTATTTGATATTTATGTACAAAATTAATTTGTTTTCTATATTATATTAGTAGTATAATTATTTATTAATTTAATATATGTAATTTAAATTATTTTTAATATTTTATGTTATAATTTGTAAGATAAACTCATGCTTGTAGTCAGACTCGTTGGCTCTGTGGTCGAGTTTTCACGCTCGTCGAAGGACCGAAACGAAACGAGGCAAGCTTAACACGTTACCGAGCCGACCGGCTCGTTTCCACCACGTGGTAGAGCGGTAGCACCCTTCGCAGATCTTGTGTCTCGCGCGCCGTGCGCACAGCCGCACACATACGGACTGCCGCGTCCGGGCGCGATCCGTTCTCGCGAACACACCGGTCGTAGTCGTCCGTAATTTTGTACTAGTATGGCACGCGGAACACGAGTCGGCGACAGACGGCGCAGATACACGCAGGCGCCTCCTGCACCATTCAGCATTCAAGCATTCACGTCTCTGTGGCCCAATATTAAAACCGCATTAATTACGCTCGCGCAGACACGGTAGCACACTGGCCGCCACAGCGCCACCCACTCACCCACCAATCCTTGCTCTGCGACAGACGCGCAGGGGCACGTCACGCAGCCGTAGTCGATCGGTGCACGACTGCACGGTGCTCGCGCCCCCGTTGCAGCGCGCAGCTCTCCCGCGCTATAAATGCCCCGGCTCGGCCTCGCTCCCACAGTCACACAGTCACCAACGCCACTGCAAAAGCAAGAGCAGCTAGCTAGTAAAGATGCTGAGCGGGATCATCGACGGGCTGACGGGGGCGAACAAGCATGCGCGGCTCAAGGGCACGGTGGTGCTCATGCGCAAGAACGTGCTGGACCTCAACGACTTCGGCGCCACCGTCGTCGACAGCATCAGCGAGTTCCTCGGCAAGGGGGTCACCTGCCAGCTCATCAGCTCCACCCTCGTCGACGCCAGTGAGTACCGCGCCGCGCCGCGCCGCCGGCACCTCTCCGATCTGCGCTTCCCCATGTCGATCGATCTCCATCTCTCTAGGCTCTAGAGCTATAGCTCTCTCGGCCGGCCCCCACTTTTTACCCTTGCAAGCATTTTCCCCCCGCATGCGAAACAAGCGATAGTTTACTATTTGGGCGGCCATGCTGCTGCTTCGGCTACCTTGCCTCCGTCATCTTTGACAGGACATGGAAAGAAAGAAGAGAGACAGAGACAGAGACAGAGAGAGAGAGAGCAAACACCGAGAAAAAGACAGCAAAGCTAGTTGTAGCCTGGGCGCAGAGCACAGCACCAGATGCTGGCTAGTACTCCCTCCAGTGCAGTAAAGGTAGTCGTTTAGGACATGATTGTGCATACCAAGGAGTGATTAATTATCATAGAGTTTTCCCTGTTTGCCCTATTAAATAGAGATATGGGTGCATTAACGTCACTAAAACAATTAGGCTTGATTGGTTGCTGCAGCAGCTCCAAGGCATTCTAGACTGGAGGTTCAAGTTCGATTCCTCTTAAATGCATCTTTTTTGTGCAATTACTAGGGGCAACAACGTCCAAATCCCAGACCCACGCGCGCTATGACTTCTTTTTGTGCACGCTCGGTCACGCGCAGGATGACTTCTTTTACTGCACCGGAGGGAGTATACTAGTGACAAAGTAAAAAAAAAGGAACGAACACAGTAGTAAGAGATCAGGGACAAGACCTTTATCAGTAACTTACTGCTAGTGTACTCCTACCCTAGTCTCGGGGCGACGCGGCCTGCGTGCATGCCCGACGCGTACGAAACACATCGACGGACTCACATGGGCCACCGCGCGCGCGCGTGCCTGCTTTAATCTTCGCTGTGCAGACAACGGCAACCGCGGGCGGGTCGGGGCGGAGGCGAACCTGGAGCAGTGGCTGACGAGCCTGCCGTCGCTGACCACCGGCGAGTCCAAGTTCGGCGTCACGTTCGACTGGGAGGTGGAGAAGCTGGGCGTGCCGGGGGCCGTCGTCGTCAAGAACAACCACGCCGCCGAGTTCTTCCTCAAGACCATCACCCTCGACGACGTGCCCGGCCGCGGCGCCGTCACCTTCGTCGCCAACTCCTGGGTCTACCCCGCGGGCAAATACCGCTACAACCGCGTCTTCTTCTCCAACGATGTGAGTCCTTTCTCGATAGATCATTATGTTTGTTTGTTTGTTTGTTTATTGGTATCATGTAGCTAGCCGCCATGTCGTCAGTTGGAGTGCAGTAGGTAGGAAAAAGGACGACATGGGATGGGAGTGGTTAAGAAAATCCATGCAAGTGGGACTAGTGTGTAACTGGTAGTATAGCTGAAGAATCTAGTGGTAGAATGATCTTGTACGTGAATAATGTGACTTCACGTGAGTAGCAGCAAAAGGAAACAACCTTCTTCACCCGGCTATCATCTAACGTATCGCCCCGGTAGAATCAATAACTTTAACGACATGACGAAAAGTCGTGTGATGGCCACGAAAGTCAGTCAAGCAAATCAGCTGCTAACACGTGTCCCTTATCTACAGGTGTAAGAGAGTAGAGTCTTGCCAATCAACCTGGGTTGTTTTCTACCTGCGTTTTACCGTCCGTCAGTCAGTCGGCCAACATGCCACGCTGATCTTTCTGTCTTTTGGTGCCGGCCCGATTCCGAACGGCGGCGCAGACGTACCTGCCAAGCCAGATGCCGGCGGCGCTGAAGCCGTACCGCGACGACGAGCTCCGCAACCTCCGCGGCGACGACCAGCAGGGCCCCTACCAGGAGCACGACCGCGTGTACCGCTACGACGTCTACAACGACCTCGGCGAGCCCGACGGCGGCAACCCGCGCCCCATCCTCGGCGGCTCCGCCGACCACCCGTACCCGCGCCGCTGCCGCACGGGCCGCAAGCCCACCAAGACCGGTGCGTGTGCGCAGCTCGATCGTCTCGGATGCAGTAGAGTTTGGTCTGGCTGGCTGACCTTGACCTGACCGCGTCGCAGACCCCAACTCGGAGAGCCGGCTGTCGCTGGTGGAGCAGATCTACGTGCCGCGGGACGAGCGCTTCGGCCACCTCAAGATGTCCGACTTCCTGGGCTACTCCATCAAGGCCATCACGCAGGGCATCATCCCGGCGGTGCGCACGTACGTGGACACCACCCCGGGCGAGTTCGACTCCTTCCAGGACATCATCAACCTGTACGAGGGCGGGATCAAGCTGCCCAAGATCCAGGCGCTCGAGGACATGCGCAAGCTCTTCCCGCTCCAGCTCGTCAAGGACCTCCTCCCCGCAGGCGGGGACTACCTGCTCAAGCTCCCCATCCCACAGATCATCCAAGGCACGTCAGGGGCCGGGCCGGCTGTCTGGTCTGCATATATATATATGTGCTCCTATGGTTAACTGACTGCGTACGTTTCCCGGAACAGAGGACAAGAATGCGTGGAGGACCGACGAGGAGTTCGCGCGGGAGGTGCTCGCCGGCGTCAACCCGATGGTGATCACGCGCCTCACGGTGAGTCACTCACTTTGTGCAAAATGCGAGACCCGAGAGACGGAATGTGCCTGACGAGCTCGATTTACAGGAGTTCCCGCCCAAGAGCACGCTGGACCCCAGCAAGTACGGCGACCACACCAGCACCATCACGGCGGAGCACATCGAGAAGAACCTCGAGGGCCTCACGGTGCAGCAGGCGCTGGACGGCAACAGGCTCTACATCCTGGACCACCACGACCGCTTCATGCCGTTCCTCATCGACGTCAACAACCTGGAGGGCAACTTCATCTACGCCACCAGGACCCTCTTCTTCTTGCGCGGCGACGGCAGGCTCGCGCCCCTCGCCATCGAGCTCAGCGAGCCGTACATCGACGGGGACCTCACCGTGGCCAAGAGCAAGGTCTACACGCCGGCGTCCAGCGGCGTCGAGGCCTGGGTGTGGCAGCTCGCCAAGGCCTATGTCGCCGTCAACGACTCTGGCTGGCACCAACTCGTCAGCCACTGGTACGTATGACAATGGCATCGCATCGTGTCGTGTCTATGACATCGCCAAATGAATGCGTTTCCTGGTCAACCGCCGTCCGGTGATATGATATGATCTATTCTCTGCGTGCGTGCGCAGGCTGAACACGCACGCGGTGATGGAGCCGTTCGTGATCGCGACGAACCGGCAGTTGAGCGTGACGCACCCGGTGCACAAGCTCCTGAGCTCGCACTTCCGCGACACCATGACCATCAACGCGCTGGCGCGGCAGACGCTCATCAACGGCGGCGGCATCTTCGAGATGACCGTCTTCCCGGGCAAGTACGCGCTGGGCATGTCCTCCGTGGTGTACAAGAGCTGGAACTTCACCGAGCAGGGCCTCCCCGCCGACCTCGTCAAGAGGGGCGTGGCGGTGGCGGACCCGTCCAGCCCGTACAAGGTGCGGCTGCTGATCGAGGACTACCCTTACGCGAGCGACGGGCTGGCCATCTGGCACGCCATCGAGCAGTGGGTGGGCGAGTACCTGGCCATCTACTACCCGGACGACGGCGCGCTGCGGGGCGACGAGGAGCTGCAGGCGTGGTGGAAGGAGGTGCGCGAGGTCGGGCACGGCGACCACAAGGACGCGCCCTGGTGGCCCAAGATGCAGGCCGTGTCGGAGCTCGCCAGCGCCTGCACCACCATCATCTGGATCGCGTCGGCGCTCCACGCCGCCGTCAACTTCGGCCAGTACCCGTACGCGGGGTACCTCCCGAACCGGCCCACGGTGAGCCGGCGCCGGATGCCGGAGCCCGGCAGCAAGGAGTACGAGGAGCTGGAGCGCGACCCGGAGCGCGCCTTCATCCACACCATCACGAGCCAGATCCAGACCATCATCGGCATCTCGCTCATCGAGATCCTCTCCAAGCACTCCTCCGACGAGGTGTACCTCGGCCAGCGCGACACCCCCGAGTGGACCTCCGACGCCCGGGCGCTGGCGGCGTTCAAGAGGTTCAGCGACGCGCTGGTCAAGATCGAGGGCAAGGTGGTGGGCGAGAACCGCGACCCGCAGCTGAGGAACAGGAACGGCCCCGCCGAGTTCCCCTACATGCTGCTCTACCCCAACACCTCTGACCACAGTGGCGCCGCCGCAGGGCTCACCGCCAAGGGCATCCCCAACAGCATCTCCATCTGAGCGACTGGTACCAGCCCAGGAGTGCTACGTACGAGCTGGTACATGAATAAGCTAATATAAGCAATCGTGTAAACGGGCAGAGAGCGGCACGAGATGGACCATGTATTTTGCGTAAACGTGTGGGCTGGTGAATCGAATTACTACCACGTAATAAGTGAAGTGATTGTTGCAATCATTGGCCTGCCAGCTTCAAGATTCTTGCAGTACTATTCTAGTCGTTTCGCAGTGCTCCTCGATCGCAACATTTTCACGAGATGTTTTATTACAATAATTTGGAGCTATTTAATTTCAAAACCTATGTACAATACTATATGTTATAGGGACATTAGTCCCACGTAGCTAACCAAAATAAAATTTAATCGATTTAAATATCAGTGGCCCAGTGGTCATCTATTAAGATTATGCTCAACAGACCATGCATATGTTGTGTAAGATTATGACAACTTTTTTTTAGAGGTGTCGTGATAAGTGTCCTTGCTGAAAACATAGTGGATTCTTATATGCTTTTGTTCACTGCCTGTTGGGGTCATGCTTCGTCGCCGAAGGTCCTGCAGGAAGAAACAGCTTCGGCTAAAGCTGCTCATACATGATGACCGAAGCTACCACTCATAAAGCTTCGGTGTTGCAGCATGCCTGAAGACGAAGGATCAAACCGATTTAAAGATAGAATGACATTTTAGCCCATAAGGGTCTGAGTCAATGTTGTAAACTTTTATGAGGGACATGATTGTAATTCCTCACAGGCTGTGTCCTGTGCCTATAAATAGTGAACAATATTCCTTTACTGTTCACGGATTCCTGTAATGGCAAACGCATTGCTCGGGAATTATCATCTGTCAAGGAGAAGTTATAATTGTACTCAAACTTTACGTTCTGACATCTTTATGATCAGATAATAAAATATGTGAATAATGTTGCTTATTTCTGATGCATTTATCTTTAATGTTTCATGTTTGATATATTAATTCATTTTATTTTGTAAGTTTGCTTACGAAGGTATGACCTTCGTAACATTTCACTCATGGTCTTCGTCCGAAGTTCATTAAATCCTTGGGGATATAATGCTTCAGCGGACGAAGGGCATTAATATTTAACATTTTATGTTGCCTTGTTCTTAATTCATAGCATTTAAGAACAAGTCCCCAACATTGGCGCCCACCTCCGGTCAACTCACTTCCACTTGTTTGAGCTAATGGCTTCGGTCAAGAATCAAGCTGGAACTGCTTTGGCCCCGAAGCTAGTTCTCCCGATAACAGGCGGTTCATGTTTAGAGCCGACCAACAAGAAGCAGAAGAAGGAGGCACAGCGAAGAGTACAACATGTAGGAGTACAAGGACCCTTCATCAAATCAAGATGGTCTCACATCCCAATTACCTTTTCTCAAGAGGATCTTCAGCTCAAGGATTACCCACACAATGATGCTATGGTTATCTCTTGTGTGATCAAAGGATTTCTGGTCCATAATGTTTTGGTTGATACAGGCAGTGCAGCAGATATCATATTTGCTAAGGCTTTCAGACAAATGCAAGAGCCCGAAGACAAGATCCATAATGCTACGCACCCTCTGTAATACCCAAAAATGTAAATAGTGAAAATAGAGGAGAGCCCAATATTTTGTGATCTATACTTATTATCACATGTGAATATCATATTTAAAAACAAATAATTAATAAATGATATGCCACTAAATTATGCATCATGCTGAAATTTTATTTTGTGTACATTCTGTGACAATATAAAAGTAATATAAAAAAATATATTAATACCAAAATTTGGGAATTTAACCCTAGTTTGCAAATTAGAGGTTAGAGAAGAGAAGGAAAATGTTATACAAAAAAATAATAAATAAATAGATATAAAAATAATTGGACCTTTTGTATTATTAGGTTCAATGTGTACATTTAAAATGAGTATAATCTTACAATTTGAATTCAATTCAAATTTGAATTATAAAAACAAAGAGGAAAGTAAATTCAGAAAAAGGAAAATAAAAAGGAAATGGTGAAAAACGTGCATGGGCCCAAATCACCTCTTTGGCCCACTTCACTTCCTTCCCCGCACGGCCCACCTCCCGTTTTTTTACCTACGCGCTGGCACGCGGGCCCGGGGGGGCAGCCACCGTGTTTGCGGCGTTCGCGTGCGTGCCTGGTTGAGCTATCACTGGCTCATGGGGCCCACCTCGTCATTCTCACGCGCCTCCACTCATTTCTCTGCCATGTGGGGTCGCATTATCAGACCTCCTTCAACCTCCCACCGCCGAGTTTGCCGCGCGGATTCCCCTCCCCGTATCTCGCTCCGGCCGAGTATATCGGACTTCCCTGACCCTATAAATGTCGCCCGGGGTCGCCTCCGCATTCCACCATGGCCATATCGGTTTCGGTTCGTGGAGTCCTGTGGGAACCGGAGAGAGAGAAAGAGAAATGATGGCGCCGCCGCGGGTAAACTAGAACCACGCCATTGTTGGGGACTCGACGATTGCACTGCGGGGGTCGACGACAGTCCTCGAAGCTTTCTGTGTCGTCGGTGGGCGTCGGGGAACCTTGTGGCCACCGGAATTCCTCACCATACCTGCTGCCCCGCCATAGAACCTGCTCGCGCCGTAGCCCGACTTCTCTACGATATCATTATCGGTAAGATGCCCATGGCCATGTCCGCCGCACCTTCAATTTTGATTTGCACCCGTCCGTCGGCACCTAGATCCGTGTAGGCGCCGGATTAGGGGCTCACCGGCGTCCTCCGCCGTGGGCGGTGCGCACCGCCGTGCTAGGGGAATAGAGGGTGGAGGTGGGAGAGTTCACAGTGGCCGTGGATCGGCAGATGAGCGCACGGGATTAAGTCAAGGTAATGCTTCGCCTGGGCTCATCCATCGCCGTAGATCTAGGATCGTATGGCCGCTGGCGCACACATTATATTAACCGTAGATCTTGAATCGAATGAATGTGATCGCGTACCGGTTCTTTACAACGTGAATCTAATCCTAGCCGCAGATTCAAATCCAGCGGCTTGGATTGGACGGTACCCCTTCGCCGATCACATTTTATAAAAGAGCCCTCGGCTTTTCGATGAATTAATCCGCCGTCCACTATAATATAAAGTGTATTACGGATAGGTCCCAAAATTCTTATTTTGAACCTTGATCTTTCTGGAAATAGTGGCCCCGGTCCAGGAGTTGAATAAAATAACTATATTAATATAGAAAATAGGTTTTAGTATAAAAATAAATCTAGAAACTTGTTTAATTCATGTTAAATTCATTTTAACTCCTTTTTGATCCATTCCTGTTGCGTTAAATTCATTTTAATATTGCTTATCATCTAGTAACCTCATTTTGTCATGAAACATAGATTAAAAATTATGCACCTAGTTTATTTTGTACCCAACACTAAAATCTTCAATAAACCATAACTTAATAACCATGACTCCGAATTTAGCGATTCTTGTGCCCACGATCTCGTAGCTTCGCATAGATTATTATTACGCAGTTTATTCTTATGTTTGGTGTAATGTTAATTTTTGCCTATACTATGTCTGTCTGTATTGATACGTTTAGCAGTGAGAACACGTGTCACCTAAAGAGCAAGTTGGTAGCTGGAATCTCAAGTGCCAGGCAAGTTGTGCCCTTGATCACTTCTTTTTACCCACTCATGTTCTAATTAATCATAATGATCTGCATAGGTTAATTTTGATGGGACCCAATAGGTTACCCTAGTTTGACTATCTTTATACCTTGTTCACCACTGAATCTTTGGGTAGTACTTGCTATCGCTTTATGTGGTTTTGGGTATAGAGATACACATTACTATTCATGATTATACTTTTATTATCAGTTGTTGTTTACTGTTCATGTTAAGATCATTATGTTAATTGGAACATGGAGAACCACCCGGGAAAACAGTGCTACCACAAGGGTTTAATGGGACGCCCTTGGCCGATTAATTAGGAAAGCTAGTGGAAGACTACCTTACCCGAAAGGGGCAAGGGCAGTAGGGGAGTGGTCAGTGTAGGGAGGCCCTCGGGAGGATTTTGCTGCGATGGCAGTCCTGCAAGGGATTCCTGCTAGGGAGGCCCTCGGGAGGATTTTGCTGCGATGGCGGTCCTGCAAGGGATTCCTGCATTGGAACTTCCTATAAACTGTAGCGGGTTTTCTGAAGCTAGTGGAACTTTGTAAAGGCCTCGTAGTGTTACCCTGCCTCACCTCCTCGGTAGAGGTGTATGGGATTGGCCGTCTCTTGGCAGATGGGTAACACGACTTGTGGGTAAAGATGCGCAACCTCTGCAGAGTGTAAAACTGGTATACTAGCCGTGCTCACGGTCATGAGCAGCTCGGACACTCACATGATTAAATTATGGAACTAAATTCAATTTGTCATATGCATTGCATCGCAGGTGAAGTTGTTACTTTTGTTCTACTACTTAATTGGGTTTAGTATTTACTTATACTTAGTAACTGCTAATAAAATTTTGACTAACTTTAAAAGCAATGCTCAGCTCTAACCATCCTCTTTGGTAAGCCTTACACTTCACGTGAGCTCCCACCTTTGGCGAGTTCATGCACTGTTGGGGGCCTTCGTCCTCCGAAGGTCCTCAAAAACATGATTTGACAACGTTTTCCAAGCGGATTATATGAACAGGTATTTTCGGATTCAGAATTATGGATATGGAGCACGACCAGGACGAAGCCTGAACCAGACGAAGATCGAGGGCAGCCGAAGCTGTGCGCAGGGAAGCTTCGGCACGATGGCATACGGGAGAACCGACTTAAAGATGAAAAGACTTCGGGGGCCTCGACAGATTTCCATAAACTGTTAACAAATGTAATGGACATGAATGTAATTTTACGTGGGCTGCGTCCCGCGTCTATAAATAGATGAACAGTACTCCCGTACTGTTCACGCTGACTTGGCATTCTGCTTTTGCGTCACGCTTGTATTTTATACCTTCTTTCAAGACCGAAGGTACATTCGTAATTTGAAATCATTTCTATTTTTCCATGTTAATAAAATAGAAATGATTTTATGTTGTTTATATTATATTTCGTGCTTTATATGAGTCCTTCGTCATTATTCGTTGTAGTTACGAAGGTATGTCCCTTATGACCTTCGTCCGAAACTCATTATTTCCCGAAGGGGCATAATGTTTCGAAGGACGAAGGACTTTAACATTTAACACTTTTTATGTTGCCTTGTTCTTAACCCTTAGCATTTGAGAACAAGTCCCCAACATTGGCGCCCACCTCCGGTGAACTCACTTCCACTTCGAGCTTTTTTGAACACCTTCGGAAGCTATGGCGCCGAAGAAAGCTTCAGCGACTGGGGCTTCAGCACTGCAACCGTTGGACCACAACCAGGAGACCGTCTCTCTTCGGGAGGCCCGAAGCCAGAAGAGAAAGGCTGTCAGCCCAACACTTCAGGAAGAAGAGCTAGACCAAGAAATCAGGGATATGGAGATGCTACACCAACAAGTACAAAGGAAGAAGGAGAAGATGGCCCGCCTAGCTGAGTTGCAAAGGCAGATAGACGAAGCCTCTGAGGAAGTCCGCCATCTTACTCACGATGAGCAGAACAGAAGGCCTCATCAGAAAGACCTTCATCAGGAGGGCTTCGTCAACGAAGATGACTGGTATGATAATTTCCATCAGGGAAATTTTGTTTTTGATGATGCTTCTCCTCTGTCTGCTGAGCTGCAGGCTACACCTTGGCCTTCATCCTATAAGCCACCCCAGCTTCCCATGTTTGATGGACACTCCGACCCGAAGCAATTCTTGATGAGCTACGAAGCAACGGTGTCTTCGTACGGGGGCAATGCTGCAGTCATGGCGAAGTCTTTCGTCATGGCCGTCACGAATGTTGCTCAGACCTGGTATTCCTCCCTTCGGCCAGGAACAATAACTTCATGGCAGAAGCTGAAGGATATGTTATTGACCAGTTTTCAAGGATTTCAGACGAAGCCGGTCACAGCTCAAGCCCTGTTCCAGTGTATTCAGGATCACGAAGAGTACCTTCAGGCGTATGTCCGAAGGTTTTTACGATTGAGGGCGCAGGCACCAACGGTGCCCAATGAAATTGTTATCGAAGCCATGATCAAGGGGCTTCGTCCTGGGCCTGCAGCTCAATACTTTGCTAGAAAGCCTCCTCAGACCTTGGAGAAATTGCTCCAAAAGATGGATGAGTACATTCGTGCTGACAATGACTTTCGTCAAAGAAGGGAGGAGGCCTTCAGATTTTCTGAAATGACCAGGGGCTTCGGAGGAAGATACTACCCGAGACATGTCCGTTCTATCCACAACACTCAGAATGATGATAAGGGGAGTCAGAACAGACCGCAATGCTCATCACAGGCTTCGGGGCAACAACAAACTTCCTTCCGGCCACCAGCTCCAAGAGGCAGAGGCGCCAGGGGCTTCGGCGGAAGATTCGGAGATCAGCCAAGGAGACTGTTTTGCTTGTTCTGTGGAGAAGGCAAGGGCCATACCACTAGGTCGTGCCATATTACAATCCAGAAGCAAAAGGAAATTGCCGAAGCTGCATCTCAGCAAGCTCAGCCGAAGCAGGTCATGCATACTGCTTCGTATCATCCGCCTTATGTCCCACAATACATAGACAACCACCCTGCAGCTTCTGTAGCTTCGGCAAGTCAACCTCAAGCTTCCTGGCAACAGCTTCCGCCCCCACCTCCATTGCAGCAAGGCCAACAGCCAGAAGGGAGTCAATACACTCCACATCAGAGGGACTTCAGAGAGCAGTCCGAAGCTCGCACAGTTAACAGCACTGTGCCAGAGTCGAAGCACATATATTGACACATATCCTACCTTTGATAGCACTCTTTCCTATTCAGTTTTATTTTCTGTGAAGCAAAAAACATTGGTAGTTTTCATGTAATAATTTCGTTGTTTTCCGCGAGGAAGATCTATTTGATCCACAAGCTTAAGTTGTTGAAGCTTAAAATTTTTTCCGTTACCAAGGAGGACCTTCGAATTAAAAATCCTTCGGAGTAACAGAAAGTCGTTCGAAGGAACGCAGCGTAAGTTTGCGAAGTCACAAAAAGTCGTTCCAAAGGGAGCGCAGTGTAAGTTTTCTGCTCAGAAGTCGTTCCTAAAGGAATGCAGAGCCTACAGCGAAAAGTCAACGCTGATACCGCCTAAGTAAAAGGCGAAGAAGCTCCTAAGGGAGGCTTACAGCGAAAAGTCAACGCTGATACCGCCTAAGTAAAAGGCGAAGAAGCTCCTAAGGGAGGCTTACAGCGAAAAGTCAACGCTGATACCGCCTAAGTAAAAGGCGAAGAAGCTCCTAAGGGAGGCTTACAGCGAAAAGTCAACGCTGAGATCGTCTAAGTAAAAGACGAAGAAGCTCCAAAGACGTTCCTAAGGGAATGCAGAGCTTACGAATATATTTTATGAGTATCTTCGGAACAAATGTCACATGCATAGCATAACATCATCACATCATTTTGCACAACATAAGCATCATACATCATATTGCATCTGGCAAAAGAAAGTGACACTCTCAACCTTCGAAAGGATGCTCTGAGAAAGTGATATCGAAATTGTATAGCTTCGGATTATAGCTTCGGAGAATATTTTTATGAAACATGGGTGAGCTTTTTCAGATCAATATTGAGATTGCATAACCTCGGAGTATAGCTTCGGATAATGATTTCACGAAGCATGGGTGTCATTCATCAGAATAATTTTAACAAAGAATGTCTTCTTCACGAAGCATGAAAAGAAGGGAAGGTGTTTTTTCGCCGAAGGCTCAAAAAGGTATGTATATAGAGTTTCATGCATCGTGAAGAATTGAATAGTGAAAAGAAACTTGTATATTACATCCAAATGTACAAAATATTACACAGACCACAATTTAAATGTTTTTCTAATAGCATCTAGTCCTCTCTTAATACTGTTTCGGCGACTTCATTCAAAAGTTGGTCAACAACTTTGTCCATGATAGCTTCGGCCATTTGTTTGATTTCTTCATCTCCTTTCGTGTGTGGGTCGGCAGTCAACCCAGCAGCTTCTGAGGGAAGAGAACATTTCTTCATCACTATTACAAACTAAGTGCAGAGTTTGAAACAAAAATTACAACACAATAAGAATAACTAATTAATACCTAATTGCCTTTCGGGTTCCGTACTTTTTTCAGTAGTTTCCGCCACTTTTCTAGCATCATGGATGCCTTTTTCACTCCTTTGGATAATCTCTTGCGCCATTCCTCGGCCGCCGTCGTTCCAGATATCCGTAAAAAATTTGCCGCCAACCACGCTTGCTTCGGCTGAGGGGTCCTTAATGTCTTCGGAAGATAAGGCAGCTTCGGACTGAGCAAGAAGTTTTACATGATCGCAACCTTTCTTCTCTAAGACAGAGGCAATTCCTCTGGCGCCCGAAAAAGCGCAAATATCGCCACGGCTGCTTAGGATCTCCTCGAAGGCCTCTGCTTCGTGACTAATCCATTCCAGTGGACCTTCGGGATTGCCTCGAGAGAAATTCTCTTCGCTGGAGAAGGCGCCCACGCTGGCAAAGCTGGCTTTAATTTTATTCACACATTCTATAGATTTGACATAACATTTACCCTGAGATGTACGAAGCTCTTTAACTCTTAACTCCAATTTGTTGACCATATGATCGCTGAGTTCTCGTTTTGTTTCCTCAAGAACGCGCTCCTCTCTAGCTCTAGTCAGCTGTTTCTGAAGATCTTTAATTTCGCGCTTGTGGGCTTCGGCCTGGGTTTTTGAGGCAGCTTCATCCTTCTTTACTTTGTCTATCAGCGTAAGAAGAATTTTATCCTTTTCTAGAGCTTCGTTTCTCAATCTGATAACTTCGGAGCGCAAATTGTTGAACGCAATCTCATAACTTTCATCTTCGGCGCTCTTTTGCGCTCTCAGCGCGTTGCTTAGGATCAGGCCCTATACGAAAAAGAATTCATATAAGAAAAAACGAATGTGTCGTGTAAAAAAAAAATAATACATAATAATAATACAAGAGGGTTTTCTTTTCAAGCGTTAAATTCCCATACCTTCAGGCTATTGTACGCAAGACTGTCTGCGAGATCTTCTTTTGTCATGGCGCTTAACCCAGATTCGAGCTTCGGGAAACCAATACTCCTGGCCATTTCTCGGCAGACAGAGAGCTCTTTGTTGTCAGGCAGGCAGTATAAAAAATCATCTTCATTTGTCCCATTGAATATTACTGCCCCCTTTGGATATTTTAGCTCCTTTGCATAATGGTTAGCTTCATGACTTTCTTCTTCAGATAATTTTTTCCCCGAAGCATGTCGTATGATGTAATCACACATGCTGGCAGGCGCTTCGGGGATGGCAGTGTCAGTCTCTTCAATTAAAATTGGTTCTGGTATTTTTATTGCTTCGGCTTCCAAAGTTTGTTCCCTGAAGGGCTCTGAAGGCCCAGCTTCAGCTTCAGCTTGTTGCGTCGGAGCTTCAGAGGAAGCTTCAGCGATTTCAACACTCTTTTTTGGAGTTGTGCTTGAAGACTTAATTGTCTCCAAGACATCTAGTACATTTACCATTCTCTTCCTTTTTGGGGTCACCATTGGACCCTTTTGGATTTTTGCTGCTTCGACATTTACAACAGGACTTAAAATTTCTGATGCTTTTTCCTTAGTCAGATTTTTCGCTTCTTCCATTTTTCCTGTCGATGGTGCTTTGGCCACCTCTGCAATTTCTGGCAGCAAGGTTGGCTGTTCAGCTTCAGCGGCCGAAGAAGTTTCTCCAGTGAACTCAGGCACCGAAGCTGGTTCAATATGGCGTGGTCGGTGTGTGAGGACCTTCAACCTTTTTCCTTTTGGTTCTGGCTCGCTAGGAGCGGTTCCAGCTTCTTCTTTTTCAGAGGTTATGTTTTTCCTTTTTTGCTTTCGGATGGGATAACAATAATCAGGGTAGAAGAACCCGACTGCATCAAACACTCGGTTCAGTCTCTTCTTTTTTCGGCCTCCGAAGGCTGCTGATAGTGCAGTATTTTCAGCCTTCGAATATGCCCCAAGTAATTCATCACTTAATGTTTCAATGCTTTTCAGCCAGTCATCATCAGGTTCAATAAATTTGTCTGCATATTTGAATGTGTACTTTAATCTGACTAGTCCGCCTTCGTCGGACTCTTTGATGGTTTCCTTCGGCATTTCCCACTTTTCTGCAAGTGGCCATACCCTGAAGGCGATGTGTTCTTGGACCAAATCCCTTGTCCCAATAAACGAGCAGACTACCCCGAAGGCTCTTTGGCATTCTTCGGAGGCTTCGTCCATTTCGACCTTCGGCCTTCGAAGACCGAAGCGTTGCCAGATTGGGTGCATAATAATACTCTTCACATTCTCTTGGGCTGTTAGATCATTCTTTACATAAAACCATTCAGTCATCCAGGCTCCGGGCCACCTCTTCCGAAAGGTCGGCACAGGGCAGCTTGACCCGGAGCGGGCGCCGAAGCTGTAGCACCCAAAGTTGTTGTGGTATTGCTCTTTTCCCCAGGGCTTCGTCTCGTATAATAACTCATGAATGTTGCAGAAGCTTTTAGCGTTCGGTTCCAAACCTTGGCTTCTTGCAGCCCAGACAAAAATCCCCATTCTTATAATAGCTTCGGGAGTGAGTTGATGAAGGTAGACTTGGAATGTTTTTAGTACCTCAACAACAAAATTGCTCAGGGGGAATCGAAGCCCAGCCCTGAGGAAGCTTCGGAAAATCACAACTTCATCCTCTTCGGGGGTGGGAGAAGTCTTCTCCCCGGCATCAGCTCTCACAATAGATATGTCTCGGAAATATCGCCCCCTCATATTATCAATGTGACTTTGCTTGATGGTCGTTTTCCCAAAAACTGTGTGACTTGGTCGCCACGGTCGATCTTCGGCCTCTTCCCCACCACTTTCCACATCATAGCTGTCGCTGTCATCAGAATCTTCAGATAAACCTTCGAGAATTTCCTTCGTAATTTTCTCTGTATTAGTCTCTGCCATCGCTATCAGGAACCCTAGATTCTTCTCCTCCTCGAGACTCAGCTTCGTCTCAGCAGGGATCTTCAGCTTCGTTTCAGCAGGGGTCTTCTTGCCTTCAGACATCTTCGGGAACGCTCAAAAATTCCTCCCGAGGCCGAAGCTTCGAAATCAAAAAGAACAGCAAATCTTAATGAACAAGCGCTAAAAATTTTTTAGTGGGCCGAAGCAAAAGGCAAGTGTGCGTATCAAATGAGTTCGCGATGTGATCTTATTTATACGCCTAGGGCGCTGAAAATTAAAAGGCCCCGCTTGTCAGTGAATGTTGCTATTCTAGCAAAGGGAAGGTGTTTTTTTCGGACCTTCGGCTCAAGGCCTTCGTCCATATCGCAATCTGAATTTATTATTTACAAATTAATATTGCGAGGGGCTACTGTTGGGGGCCTTCGTCCTCCGAAGGTCCTCAAAAACATGATTTGACAACGTTTTCCAAGCGGATTATATGAACAGGTATTTTCGGATTCAGAATTATGGATATGGAGCACGACCAGGACGAAGCCTGAACCAGACGAAGATCGAGGGCAGCCGAAGCTGTGCGCAGGGAAGCTTCGGCACGATGGCATACGGGAGAACCGACTTAAAGATGAAAAGACTTCGGGGGCCTCGACAGATTTCCATAAACTGTTAACAAATGTAATGGACATGAATGTAATTTTACGTGGGCTGCGTCCCGCGTCTATAAATAGATGAACAGTACTCCCGTACTGTTCACGCTGACTTGGCATTCTGCTTTTGCGTCACGCTTGTATTTTATACCTTCTTTCAAGACCGAAGGTACATTCGTAATTTGAAATCATTTCTATTTTTCCATGTTAATAAAATAGAAATGATTTTATGTTGTTTATATTATATTTCGTGCTTTATATGAGTCCTTCGTCATTATTCGTTGTAGTTACGAAGGTATGTCCCTTATGACCTTCGTCCGAAACTCATTATTTCCCGAAGGGGCATAATGTTTCGAAGGACGAAGGACTTTAACATTTAACACTTTTTATGTTGCCTTGTTCTTAACCCTTAGCATTTGAGAACAAGTCCCCAACATGCACATTATTCCCCACAACTTGTTGAGCGATGAACGTATGTGAGCTCACTCTTGCTGTCTCACACCCCCACAGGTCAAGAACAGGTACCACCGGATGAGGCGCATGGAGGATGCTGTGACGTGTTCGTGAGAGGTCTAGGCCGTCGTCCCCCAGTCAACTTTGGATTGCTGGACCGTTGTCTCCTTATAATGTAATTATTTATTTTGTATAGAGCTCCTGTTATATATAAAGTTGTGACATTCGATCCTGTGCCACTATACATCATATGTGTGAGACTTGGTCCCAGCATACCTGGTGTTTATGTTCGCGCCCGGGTCTTGGTGCCCCGAAACCCGGGTGTTACAGAAGTGGTATCAGAGGAATGTTGACTGTAGGACGAAACCTAGATAGAACTGGACAACCTATACTTACTTACCTCTGCTACTCTGATTCCTTCTAAACTTCTCTTAATCAATTCTCAACTATTTCCACTTTACTCTGATTATACTTACCTTTTCTTTTCTAAGACAAATGTGGATTTCACACTTTGAAATCCCGTGCTTAAAGTTCCTTTTAGGGATAGGAGACCTACTCTCAGGAACAAAAATAAAACTTTTTTTTAAAAGGTATCTATACACTTGATTGCTTGTTCTTATGATACTTGCATGATTTGGATCTTTGATTGAATGTAATGGGTTGTGGAGTAATGACCACAATTACATCTACATATACGTATAGGCATAAATATAATAAAAACATAAGATGACTATACGAACTAAGAATATCCCCTAATAAACTATATCTAGTTTAATAAATCCATCTTATCTTACAAGATTCACTCTTATATTAATAGATTCATCTTATCTTGAAAAGATTTTATGTCATCCTAATAGATCTAACTGACCTCAAAATATTCTACCTTATCCTTATGGGTTCACCTTGCCCTAATGGGCATATTTATCCCTCTTTAGAATAACAACCATGAGCTAATCTAGAATTTATTTAGATCTTATCGAGTCTAAAATAACCATGTCAATTTATTCTAGATCTGATCCAATCTAAAGTGAGTTACTTAATGCTGGTACAAGGATTAAGCCATACTCTTAAGTCACTTAGGCCTAAGTTAGTGTCATAGATCAACTCAGCCATACACTCCCAATAAGTTGCACAATCTGTTTATGTGAACCCATTGATTTAAAAAAAATGTCCTACTCATAGACCCAACTATCTTCACTATATCTCCCTAGCTCAGATGAAGACACCAAGATTGGAGATCGAAGATAATCAACCTCATTAAGAAAGGATAAACATCAACTCAAGTCTTCAAGGATCAAGCGGGATCACCAGATGAGTCAAAAGCCACAATCTAGGATGGAATCTTTTCTTACCCTACACTTTCTTAAACCAAACCTATATATGCTCTAAAGACATCTTCTATCCTACCTAATAAAGTGGGCATACATATATTACCCATGCTCTCCTAATCACTTACTAATAATAAAAAGAGAGACTCTTGATTTTGAACTAATTAGAAACTAAAAGCTAAAATTCAAATCACTCTTCCTATATCCTCTTTATTACAAATCTCGAGGACGAGATTATTGTAAGGGGGGTAGGATTTGTAATACCCAAAAATGTAAATAGTGAAAATAGAGGAGAGCCCAATATTTTGTGATCTATACTTATTATCACATGTGAATATCATATTTAAAAACAAATAATTAATAAATGATATGCCACTAAATTATGCATCATGCTGAAATTTTATTTTGTGTACATTCTGTGACAATATAAAAGTAATATAAAAAAATATATTAATACCAAAATTTGGGAATTTAACCCTAGTTTGCAAATTAGAGGTTAGAGAAGAGAAGGAAAATGTTATACAAAAAAATAATAAATAAATAGATATAAAAATAATTGGACCTTTTGTATTATTAGGTTCAATGTGTACATTTAAAATGAGTATAATCTTACAATTTGAATTGAATTCAAATTTGAATTATAAAAACAAAGAGGAAAGTAAATTCAGAAAAAGGAAAATAAAAAGGAAATGGTGAAAAACGTGCATGGGCCCAAATCACCTCTTTGGCCCACTTCACTTCCTTCCCCGCACGGCCCACCTCCCGTTTTTTTACCTGCGCGCTGGCACGCGGGCCCGGGGGGCAGCCACCGTGTTTGCGGCGTTCGCGTGCGTGCCTGGTTGAGCTATCACTGGCTCATGGGGCCCACCTCGTCATTCTCACGTGCCTCCACTCATTTCTCTGCCATGTGGGGTCGCATTATCAGACCTCCTTCAACCTCCCACCGCCGAGTTTGCCGCACGGATTCCCCTCCCCGTATCTCGCTCCGGCCGAGTATATCGGACTTCCCTGACCCTATAAATGTCGCCCGGGGTCGCCTCCGCATTCCACCATGGCCATATCGGTTTCGGTTCGTGGAGTCCTGTGGGAACCGGAGAGAGAGAAAGAGAAATGATGGCGCCGCCGCGGGTAAACTAGAACCACGCCATTGTTGGGGACTCGACGATTGCACTGCGGGGGTCGACGGCAGTCCTCGAAGCTTTCTGTGTCGTCGGTGGGCGTCGGGGAACCTTGTGGCCACCGGAATTCCTCACCATACCTGCTGCCCCGCCATAGAACCTGCTCGCGCCGTAGCCCGACTTCTCTACGATATCATTATCGGTAAGATGCCCATGGCCATGTCCGCCGCACCTTCAATTTTGATTTGCACCCGTCCGTCGGCGCCTAGATCCGTGTAGGCGCCGGATTAGGGGCTCACCGGCGTCCTCCGCCGTGGGTGGTGCGCACCGCCGTGCTAGGGGAATAGAGGGTGGAGGTGGGAGAGTTCACAGTGGCCGTGGATCGGCAGATGAGCGCACGGGATTAAGTCAAGGTAATGCTTCGCCTGGGCTCATCCATCGCCGTAGATCTAGGATCGTATGGCCGCTGGCGCACACATTATATTAACCGTAGATCTTGAATCGAATGAATGTGATCGCGTACCGGTTCTTTACAACGTGAATCTAATCCTAGCCGCAGATTCAAATCCAGCGGCTTGGATTGGACGGTACCCCTTCGCCGATCACATTTTATAAAAGAGCCCTCGGCTTTTCGATGAATTAATCCGCCGTCCACTATAATATAAAGTGTATTACGGATAGGTCCCAAAATTCTTATTTTGAACCTTGATCTTTCTAGAAATAGTGGCCCCGGTCCAGGAGTTGAATAAAATAACTATATTAATATAGAAAATAGGTTTTAGTATAAAAATAAATCTAGAAACTTGTTTAATTCATATTAAATTCATTTTAACTCCTTTTTGATCCATTCCTGTTGCGTTAAATTCATTTTAATATTGCTTATCATCTAGTAACCTCATTTTGTCATGAAACATAGATTAAAAATTATGCACCTAGTTTATTTTGTACCCAACACTAAAATCTTCAATAAACCATAACTTAATAACCATGACTCCGAATTTAGCGATTCTTGTGCCCACGATCTCGTAGCTTCGCATAGATTATTATTACGCAGTTTATTCTTATGTTTGGTGTAATGTTAATTTTTGCCTATACTATGTCTGTCTGTATTGATACGTTTAGCAGTGAGAACACGTGTCACCTAAAGAGCAAGTTGGTAGCTGGAATCTCAAGTGCCAGGCAAGTTGTGCCCTTGATCACTTCTTTTTACCCACTCATGTTCTAATTAATCATAATGATCTGCATAGGTTAATTTTGATGGGACCCAATAGGTTACCCTAGTTTGACTATCTTTATACCTTGTTCACCACTGAATCTTTGGGTAGTACTTGCTATCGCTTTATGTGGTTTTGGGTATAGAGATACACATTACTATTCATGATTATACTTTTATTATCAGTTGTTGTTTACTGTTCATGTTAAGATCATTATGTTAATTGGAACATGGAGAACCACCCGGGAAAACAGTGCTACCACAAGGGTTTAATGGGACGCCCTTGGCCGATTAATTAGGAAAGCTAGTGGAAGACTACCTTACCCGAAAGGGGCAAGGGCAGTAGGGGAGTGGTCAGTGTAGGGAGGCCCTCGGGAGGATTTTGCTGCGATGGCAGTCCTGCAAGGGATTCCTGCTAGGGAGGCCCTCGGGAGGATTTTGCTGCGATGGCGGTCCTGCAAGGGATTCCTGCATTGGAACTTCCTATAAACTGTAGCGGGTTTTCTGAAGCTAGTGGAACTTTGTAAAGGCCTCGTAGTGTTACCCTGCCTCACCTCCTCGGTAGAGGTGTATGGGATTGGCCGTCTCTTGGCAGATGGGTAACACGACTTGTGGGTAAAGATGCGCAACCTCTGCAGAGTGTAAAACTGGTATACTAGCCGTGCTCACGGTCATGAGCAGCTCGGACACTCACATGATTAAATTATGGAACTAAATTCAATTTGTCATATGCATTGCATCGCAGGTGAAGTTGTTACTTTTGTTCTACTACTTAATTGGGTTTGGTATTTACTTATAATTAGTAACTGCTAATAAAATTTTGACTAACTTTAAAAGCAATGCTCAGCTCTAACCATCCTCTTTGGTAAGCCTTACACTTCACGTGAGCTCCCACCTTTGGCGAGTTCATGCACATTATTCCCCACAACTTGTTGAGCGATGAACGTATGTGAGCTCACTCTTGCTGTCTCACACCCCCACAGGTCAAGAACAGGTACCACCGGATGAGGCGCATGCAGGATGCCGTGACGTGTTCGTGAGAGGTCTAGGCCGTCGTCCCCCAGTCAACTTTGGATTGCTGGACCGTTGTCTCCTTATAATGTAATTATTTATTTTGTATAGAGCTCCTGTTATATATAAAGTTGTGACATTCGATCCTGTGCCACTATACATCATATGTGTGAGACTTGGTCCCAGCATACCTGGTGTTTATGTTCGCGCCCGGGTCTTGGTGCCCCGAAACCCGGGTGTTACACCCTCTTTGTGGCTTCGGAGGGCGGCAGATTGTAGCACTTGGGAAGATTACCATGCCAGTAACCTTCGGATTTGTCAACAACACAAGGACTGAGCAAATTATATTTGACATTATTGACATGGAGTATCCTTACAATGCTATCATTGGTCGCGGAACACTCAATGCTTTCAAAGCAATACTTCATCCAGCATATCTTTGCATGAAGATACCTTCGGATCAGGGACCTATTGCTATTTATGGGAGTCAGAAAGCCGCCAGAAAGGCCAAAGGGAATTGGACTGATTCAAAGGCAATCCATAACATAGATGAAGCCGAAGCTTGTGAGCAGTACAAGCATAGAAGGGAGAAGGCTGCTTCGGCCGATCAACCGAAACCCATGCTTTTATACGAAGATATCGCAGAGCAGAAGGTGCTGCTAGGATCTCAATTGTATGCAGAACAAGAGAAACCTTGATAAGATTCTTGTTCAACAACAAAGATGTCTTTGCATGGTCGGCTAATGATCTTTGCGGAGTTAACAGGGATGTTATTGAGCATTCACTTAATGTTGATCCATCATTCAGACCCAGAAAGCAGAGGCTTCGGAAGATGTCTGATGACAAGGCTGAAGGTGCTCGAAATGAAGTGAAAAGACTTCTCAGTGCTGGAGTTATCAGAGAGGTAAAATACCCAGAATGGCTGGCTAACACTGTCATGGTAAAAAAGGCCAATGGTAAATGGAGGATGTGTATCGATTTTACTGATCTCAACAAGGCCTGTCCGAAGGACGAGTTTCCATTGCCGAGGATAGATTCCTTAGTTGATGCAGCAGCTTCATCAGAGCTTATGAGTCTGTTGGAGTGTTATTAAGGCTATCATCAAATCTGGATGAAGAAGGAGGATGAGCCGAAGACCAGCTTCATAACCCCTAGTGGAACATATTGTTACCTTCGGATGCCTGAGGGGCTTAAGAATGCTGGAGGAAGCTTCAGCAGAATGACAGCGAAGGTTCTTCAGTCTCAGATAGGCAGAAATGTGTTAATATATGTTGATGATATCATTGTAAAAAGCACGAAGCAAGAGAACCACATTACTGACCTCCAGGAAACCTTCGCTAATTTCAGACAGGCCGGTTTAAAGTTGAATCCAGAAAAATGTGTCTTCGGAGTGAAGAAAGAGAAATTTCTTGGCTGCCTAGTTTCAACAAAAGGCATTGAGGCTAATCCAAATAAAATCGAAGCTATCCTTCGAATGGAACCACCCAGTACAAAGAAGGGGGCTCAAAGATTGACAGGAAGACTGGCATCTCTCAACAGATTCATATCTAGATCAGCAGAGAGAAATTTACCATTCTTCGAAGTGCTGAAGACAGCCGAAGTTTTTCAATGGGGACCGGTCCAGCAGAAAGCCTTCGAAGAGCTGAAGCAATATTTGATAGACCTAGCAACGCTAACTCCACCAGCGCCAGGGGCTCCTCTATTGTTATATGTGGCAGCTTCGCACTCAGCGGTAAGTGCGGCACTTGTCCAAGAGAAGCTTGAAGGGCAAATCAAGAAGCAAGCTCCAATATACTTTGTATCTGAAGTTTTTAGTTTATCAAAGAAAAAAATTATACAGAATTGGAGAAGGTGCTATATGTTGTTTTGATGGCTTCTAGAAAGCTTTGGCATTATTTCCATGCATACAATATAATTGTCCCTTCTTCACAACCATTGAAGGACATTATGAGAAATAGAGAAGCTACTGGAAGGATTGGAAAGTGGGCTGCGGAACTCAATGAATTCTGCATTGATTATGTACACAGATCTTCGATTCAATCCCAGGTGTTAGCTGACTTCATTGCCGATTGGACGCCAGGGGCTCAAGTAGAAGGGGCAAATAAAGATGCCGAAGCATGGACAGTATTCTGCGATGGTTCTTGGGGAACCTTCGGAGCAGGAGCAGCTGCTGTTTTGGTCGCACCCTCCAAAGTTAAAACTTGCTACGCAGCAAGACTTGATTTTAACTACACAAATAACATTGCTGAGTACGAAGCTTTACTTTTGGGTCTTCGAAAGTTAAAGGCAATGGGAATCAGAAGGGCGGTTCTTAAAACTGATTCCCAGGTTATCTCTGGTCATATTGACAAAAGTTGTAGGGCAAGAGACCCGAAGCTTGAGAAGTATCTGGATACTGTCCGAAGGATTGAAGCTTCCTTTGAAGGGTTTTCTGTAAAAAATATTCCTCGAGGAGAAAATGAGCATGCTGATTTGTTAGCCAAGTCAGCAGCACAGGGGCTGCCTTTACCTTCGGAAGTATTTTTTGAAACAATAAAAGCACCTTCGGTTGAACTTCTTGAAAGAGCGGTCCTCAACATATCTCCTGTTTATAGTGAAGACTGGAGAACTGAAATCATCTCTTACCTTAAGGGTAATTTCCTTTCAGATGACGAAGCTTATAACAAGAGAATAGAGGCAAGAGCTCGTCCATATGTAATAATAGAAGGGGAGCTGTACAAGCATGGTGTCTGCTCTCCCTTACTCAAATGTTTATCCAGAGCCGAAGGTGTAGAGTTGATGAAGGAAATACATGCAGGCTTGTGTGGATCTCACATTGGATCTAGGTCTTTGCTGGGAAAAGTCTTTCGCCAAGGATTTTATTGGCCAAAAGCAGCTTCGGATGCAGCGGAACTAGTCCAAAAGTGCGAAGGTTGTCAAAAATGTGCAAGAGATCAAAAACAACCTTCGTCTCTAACTCAGTTAATACAACCCACTTGGTCGTTACAAAGGTGGGGCCTTGATTTGTTAGGACCGCTACCACCAGCACAAGGAAATTTAAGATATGTTGTAGTGGCAGTGGAATATTTTTCTAAGTGGATTGAGGCAAAGCCTTTAGCCACAATAACTTCGGTTACTGTCCAAAAGTTTTTCTGGCAAAACATTGTTTGTCGCTTCGGAGTGTCGAAGGCTGTCGGGGACCATAATTAGGGGTACCCTCAAGACGCCTAATTCTCAGCTGGTAACCCCCATCAGCATAAAGCTGCAGAGGCCTGATGGGTGCGATTAAGTCAGGGATCAGTCCATACGAGCGACTCGATCACGCCTCGCCCGAGCCTAGCCTCGGGCAAGGGCAGCCGACCCCGAGATGTTTCCGTCTCGCCCGAGGCCCCCTTTTAACGGCAGACGCATCTCCGGCTCGCCCGAGGCCTTGCCTTCGCTAAGAAGCAACCCTGACTAAATCGCCGCGCCGACCGACCGAGTCGCAGGGGCATTTAACGCAAAGGTAGCCTGACACCTTTATCCTGACGCGCGCCCCCCGGCAGAGCCGAAGTGACCGCCGTCACTTCGCCGCTCCACTGACCGGTCTGACAGAAGGACAGCGCCGCCTGCGCCATTCCGACTGCAGTGCCACTTGACAGAGTGAGACTGACAGGCAGTCAGGCCTTGCCAAAGGCGCCATAGGAAGCTCCGCCCGACCCAGGGCTCGGACTCGGGCTAAGGCCCCGGAAGACGGCGAACTCCGCTCCGCCCGACCCAGGGCTCGGACTCGGGCTAAGGCCCCGGAAGACGGCGAACTCCGCTCCGCCCGACCCAGGGCTCGGACTCGGGCTAAGGCCCCGGAAGACGGCGAACTCCGCTCCGCCCGACCCAGGGCTCGGACTCGGGCTAAGGCCCCGGAAGACGGCGAACTCTGCTCCGCCCGACCTAGGGCTCGGACTCGGGCTAAGGCCCCGGAAGACGGCGAACTCCGCTCCGCCCGACCCAGGGCTCGGACTTGGGCTAGGCCCCAGAAGACGACAAACTCCGCTTCGCCCGACCCAGGGGTCGGACTCCTCCCTGGCCTCTGCCGAACGACCTCCGCCTCGCCCGACCCAGGAGCTCGGGCTCGGCCTCGGCCATGCAGGACAGACTCGACCTCGGCTTCAGAGGAGCCTCCACGTCGCCCGACCTAGGACACAAGTCCGCCACGTCAACAGGAAGCGCCATCATCACCCTACCCCGAGCCGACTCGGGCCGCAGGGAACTAGACCGGCGTCCCATCTGGCTAGCTCCGCCAGATAGGCAATGATGGCGCCCCGCCAGACCCATGACGACGGCGGCTCTCAGCTCTCTTACGGAAGCAGGGGGACGTCAGCAAGGGCCCAACCGCTCCGACAGCTGTCCCTCCGCCAGGCTCCGTTGCTCCTCCGACAGCCATGACACCACACCAGCTGGGTGCCAAGATCTCTCCGGCTGCCACATTGGCACGTACTTAGGGCGCTAGCTCACCCCCGCTAGACACGTAGCACCTTGCTACACCCCCATTGTACACCTGGATCCTCTCCTTACGCCTATAAAAGGAAGGACCAGGGCCTTCTTAGAAAAGGTTGGCCGCGCGGGGACGAGGACGGGGCAGGCGCTCTCTTGGGGCCGCTCGCTTCCCTCACCCGCGTGGACGCTTGTAACCCCCTACTGCAAGCGCACCCGACCTGGGTGCGGGTCGAACACGAAGGCCGCGGGATTCCCACCTCTCTTACGACTCGTCTCCGGCCACCTCGCTTTTCCCCCCTTCGCGCTCGCCCACGCGCTCGACCCATCTGGGCTGGGGCACGCGGCACACTCACTCGTCGGCTTAGGGACCCCCCGGTCTCGAAACGCCGACAGTTGGCGCGCCAGGTAGGGGCACGCTGCGTGTTGACGAGCAGCTTCCCATCAAGCTCCAGATGGGCAGTCTCCAACGACCTCTCCAACCCGGGACGGTGCTCCGTTTCGGGAGTCTCGAGTTCATGTCTCTCGACGGTAGCTACGACATGATACTCCTTCCACCGCCGCGCGACGACGACAATGGCGGCCGACAGCCCGCCCACCGGCGGCGGAATCGACGACGTCTTCCCCGCGTGGTGGAAGAACAACATTCGAGCTCGCCCCGTCCTCTCCCCCGCCATCGGAGGAGGAGGCGGGGCAACCAGGGCCGAGCGGGAGGCCGCGCTCCGTCGGCTGTCGAACGAACCGACGTCCCCAGCGCCCCAACAGAGGGCGCGTCGGGCGTCAACCTCGCGTTTGAGACGAAGGCAAGCGCCGTCCCCCCGCGACATGCCAATCCCGAGCAAGTGGACGACGCCAGCACGCTCACGGAGGGCCTGCAGGACGTCGCCCTCGTACCCAAGACGACGGCGCAATCAGTCCCCGACGTGGCTATGTCGCTCCTCGTCGACCAAAAGGTACCGACTGATTCCCATCCTACGTCATTTCGACTCGGGCTCAACCCGCCTAGCGACCTCGCTTTGGCGGGCGCTCACGTTGAGGCGAGTGCAACCCCTCTAGGGTTTCGTGTGCGGTCGCCTTGGGACCGATTCACGGACGTCTCGACCTACGGGCCCTCTGGGTCCGAGGAAGATGACGATCCCAGCATCTGCTGGGATTTCTCTGGATTTGGCAACCCCAGTGCCATGCGGGACTTTATGACCGCATGTGACTACTGCCTCTCCGACTGTTCCGACGGCAGCCGCAGCCTTGACGACAAGGACTGTGGCCCGAGCCGCGAATGTTTCCACGTCGAGCTAGGGGATCCCTCCGAAGGCAACCATCTCGGCATGCCGGAGGACGGTGATCTCCCTAGGCCGGTGCCTCGCGCCGACATCTCGCGGGAGCTAGCTGTGGTCCCCGTTCCGACGGGGGGTCACGACCCACAGCTCGAGCAAGTCCGCGGGGCGCAGGCCAGGCTCGACGAGGGAGCAGGAGCGCTCGAGTCGATCCGCCGGGACGTCGGGCAGGTATGGGCGGGCCAACCCCCGGCCGGAGAAACACGTCATCTGCCCCAGGGTTTCCAGCACCGCGTCGCCAACGATGTCAGGGACAGGCCGCCACCCGCATCCAGTGGGGTCGGTCAGAACCTGGCAGCCGTAGCGATGCTCCTCCGCGCGATGCCGGAGCCATCAACCACCGAGGGTCGGCGAATCCAGGGAGAGCTCAAGAATCTCCTGGAAGGCGCCGCGGCCCGGCGGGCCGAGAGCTCTGCCTCCCGAAGACAGGGGTACCCCTCGGAACCTCATGCTGCGACTTCCCGATTCATGCGGGAAGCCTCGGTCTACACCGGGCGCACGCGCAACACCGCGCCTGCGGCCCCGGGCCACCTCGGCAACGAGCACCATCGTCGCGACCGTCGAGCCCGCCTCGACGAAAGGGTACGCCGAGGCTACCACCCCAGGCGTGGGGGACGCTACGACAGTGGGGAGGATCGGAGTCCCTCGCCCGAACCACCCGGTCCGCAGGCCTTCAGCCGGGCCATCCGGCGGGCGCCGTTTCCGGCCCGTTTCCGACCCCCAACTACTATCACCAAGTACTCGGGGGAAACGAGACCGGAATTGTGGCTCGCAGACTACCGCCTGGCCTGCCAACTGGGTGGAACGGACGACGACAACCTCATCATCCGCAACCTCCCCCTGTTCCTCTCCGACACTGCTCGCGCCTGGTTGGAGCACCTGCCTCCGGGACAGATCTCCAACTGGGAGGATTTGGTCCAAGCCTTCGCCGGCAACTTCCAGGGCACGTACGTGCGCCCCGGGAATTCCTGGGACCTCCGGAGCTGCCGGCAACAGCCGGGAGAGTCTCTTCGGGACTACATCCGGCGATTCTCGAAGCAGCGCACTGAGCTGCCCAACATCACCGACTCCGATGTCATCGGCGCGTTCCTTGCCGGCACCACCTGCCGCGACCTGGTGAGCAAGTTGGGTCGCAAGACCCCCACCAGGGCGAGCGAGCTGATGGACATCGCCACCAAGTTCGCCTCTGGCCAGGAGGCGGTCGAGGCCATCTTCCGAAAGGACAAGCAGCCCCAGGGCCGCCCGACGGAAGAGGCTCCCGAGGCGTCTACTCCGCGTGGCGCCAAGAAGAAAGGCAAGAAGAAGTCGCAAGCGAAACGCGACGCCGCCGACGCAGACCTTGTCGCCGCCGCCGAGTACAAGAACCCTCGGAAGCCCCCCGGAGGTGCTAACCTCTTCGACAAGATGCTCAAGGAGCCGTGCCCTTACCATCAGGGGCCCGTCAAGCACACCCTCGAGGAGTGCGTCATGCTTCGGCGCCACTTCCACAGGGCCGGGCCACCCGCAGAGGGTGGCAGGGCCCGCGACGACGACAAAAAGGAAGATCACCAAGCAGGAGAGTTCCTCGAGGTCCGCGACTGCTTCATGATCTACGGAGGGCATGCGGCGAATGCCTCGGCTCGGCATCGCAAGCGAGAGCGTCGGGAGGTCTGCTCGGTGAAGGTGGCGGCGCCAGTCTACCTAGACTGGTCCGACAAGCCCATCACCTTCGACCAAGCTGACCATCCCGACCACGTGCCGAGCCCAGGAAAATACCCGCTCGTCGTCGATCCCATCATCGGCGACGTCAGGCTCACCAAGGTCTTGATGGATGGGGGCAGCTGCCTCAACATCATCTACGCCGAGACCCTCAGGCTCCTGCGCGTCGATCTGTCCTCCGTCCGAGCAGGAGCAGCACCCTTCCACGGGATCATTCCTGGGAAGCGCGTCCAGCCCCTCGGACAGCTCGACCTTCCTGTCTGCTTCGGAACGCCCTCCAACTTCCGAAGGGAGATTCTGACGTTCGAGGTGGTCGGGTTCCGAGGAACCTACCACGCGGTATTGGGGAGGCCATGCTACGCGAAGTTCATGGCCGTCCCCAACTACACCTACCTGAAGCTCAAGATGCCGGGCCCCAACGGGGTCATCACCGTCGGCCCCACGTACAAACACGCGTTCGAATGCGACGTGGAGTGCGTGGAGTACGCCGAGGCCCTCGCCGAGTCCGAGGCCCTCATCGCCGACCTGGAGAACCTCTCCAGAGAGGTGCCAGACGTGAAGCGACACGCCGGCAATTTCGAGCCAGCGGAGATGGTTAAGGCCGTCCCTCTCGACCCCAGTGGCGACACCTCCAAGCAGGTCCGGATCGGTTCCGGGCTCGACCCCAAATAGGAAGCAGTGCTCGTCGACTTTCTCCGCGCAAACGCCGACGTCTTTGCGTGGAGTCCCTCGGACATGCCCGGCATACCGAGGGATGTCGCCGAGCACTCGCTGGATATTCAGGCCGGAGCCCGACCGGTCAGGCAGCCTCTGCGCCGGTTCGACGAGGAGAAGCGCAGAGTGATAGGTGAGGAGATCCACAAGCTGATGGCAGCTGGGTTCATCAAAGAGGTATTCCATCCCGAATGGCTTGCCAACCATGTGCTTGTGAGAAAGAAAGGGGGGAAATGGCGGATGTGCGTAGACTACACTGGTCTCAACAAAGCATGTCCGAAGGTTCCCTACCCTCTACCTCGCATCGATCAAATCGTGGATTCCACTGCTGGGTGCGAAACCCTGTCTTTCCTCGATGCCTACTCAGGGTATCATCAAATCAAGATGAAAGAGTCCGACCAGCTCGCGACTTCTTTCATCACGCCCTTCAGCATGTACTGCTATGTCACCATGCCGTTCGGTTTGAGGAACGCGGGTGCGACGTACCAGCGGTGCATGAACCATGTGTTCGGCGAACACATCGGTCGCACGGTCGAGGCCTACGTCGATGACATCGTAGTCAAGACAAGGAAAGCCTCCGACCTCCTCTCCGACCTTGAAGTGACATTCCGGTGTCTCAAGGCAAAGGACGTCAAGCTCAATCCCGAGAAGTGTGTCTTCGGGGTGCCCCGAGGCATGCTCCTGGGGTTCATCGTCTCCGAGCGGGGCATCGAAGCCAACCCGGAGAAAATCGCAGCCATCACCAGCATGGGGCCCATCAAGGACTTAAAAGGCGTACAGAGGGTCATGGGATGTCTCGCGGCCTTAAGCCATTTCATCTCACGCCTCGGCGAAAGAGGCCTGCCTCTGTACCGCCTCTTAAGGAAGGCCGAGTGCTTCACTTGGACCCCCGAGGCCGAGGAAGCTCTCGGGAACCTGAAGGCGCTCCTCACCAAGGCTCCTATCTTGGTACCCCCAGCTGATGGAGAAGCCCTCTTGGTCTACGTCGCCGCGACCACTCAGGTGGTTAGCGCCGCGATTGTGGTCAAAAGGCAAGAAGAGGGGCATGCATTGCCCGTTCAGAGGCCAGTTTACTTCGTCAGCGAGGTGCTGTCCGAAACCAAGGTCCGCTACCCACAAGTTCAGAAGCTACTGTATGCAGTAATCCTGACGAGGCGAAAGTTGCGACATTACTTCGAGTCTCATCCGGTAACTGTGGTGTCATCCTTCCCCCTGGGGGAGATCATCCAGTGCCGAGAGGCCTCGGGCAAGATCGCAAAGTGGGCGGTGGAAATCATGGGCGAGACAATCTCGTTCGCCCCTCGGAAGGCCATCAAGTCCCAGGTACTGGCGGACTTCGTAGCCGAATGGGTCGACACCCAGCTGCCGACGGCTCCGATCCAACCAGAGCTCTGGACCATGTTTTTCGACGGGTCGCTGATGAAGACGGGAGCCGGCGCGGGCCTGCTCTTCGTCTCGCCCCTCGGGAAACACCTGCGCTACGTGCTGCGTCTCCATTTCCCGGCGTCCAACAATGTGGCTGAGTACGAAGCTCTGATCAACGGATTGCGAATCGCCATCGAGCTAGGGGTCCGACGCCTCGACGCTCGCGGCGACTCGCAGCTCGTCATCGACCAAGTCATGAAGAACTCCCACTGCCGCGACCCGAAGATGGAGGCCTACTGCGATGAGGTTCGGCGCCTGGAAGACAAGTTCTACGGGCTCGAGCTTAACCACATCGCCCGGCGCTACAACGAGACTGCGGACGAGCTGGCAAAGATAGCCTCGGGGCGAACGACGGTTCCCCCGGACGTCTTCTCCCGGGATCTGCACCAACCCTCCATCAAGATCGACGACACGCCCGAGTCCGAGGTACCCTCGGCCCAGCCCGAGGCGTCCTCGGTTCAGTCCGAGGTACCCTCGACCCATCCCGAGGCGTCCTCGGTTCAGCCCGAGGTACCCTCGGCCCCCGAGGGCGAGGCGCTGCGCATCGAGGAGGAGCGGAGCGAGGTCACGCCTGATCGAGATTGGCAGACCCCATACCTGCACTATCTCTGCCAAGGAGAGCTACCCCTCGACCAAGCCGAGGCTCGGCGGGTAGCGCGACGCGCCAAGTCGTTCGTCCTGCTGGGCGATGAGAAGGAGCTTGACCACCGCAGCCCCTCGGGCATCCTCCAGCGATGCATCTCCACCGCCGAAGGTCAGGAACTCCTGCAAGAGATACACTCGGGGGCTTGCGGCCATCATGCAGCGCTCCGAGCCCTCGTCGGGAACGCTTTCCGGCAAGGCTTCTACTGGCCGACGGCGGTGGCTGACGCCACTCGAATCGTCCGCACCTGCGAGGGGTGTCAATTCTATGCGAAGCAGACCCACCTGCCCGCTCAGGCTCTGCAGACGATACCCATCACCTGGCCCTTCGCTGTGTGGGGTCTGGACCTCGTCGGCCCTCTGCAGAAGGCGCCCGGGGGCTACACGCACCTGCTGGTCGCCGTCGACAAATTCTCCAAGTGGATCGAGGTCCGACCCCTAAACAGCATCAGGTCCGAGCAGGCGGTGGCGTTCTTCACCAACATCATCCATCGCTTTGGGGTCCCAAACTCCATCATCACCGACAACGGCACCCAGTTCACCGGCAGAAAATTCTTGGATTTTTGCGAGGATCACCACATCCGGGTGGACTGGGCTGCCGTAGCTCATCCCATGTCGAATGGGCAAGTAGAGCGTGCCAACGGCATGATTCTACAAGGGCTCAAGCCTCGGATTTACAACGACCTCAACAAGTTCGGCAAGCGATGGATGAAGGAACTCCCCTCGGTGGTCTGGAGCCTGAGGACAACGCCGAGCCGAGCCACGGGTTTCACGCCGTTCTTCCTGGTCTACGGGGCCGAGGCCGTCTTGCCCACTGACCTGGAATACGGCTCCCCGAGGACGAGGGCCTACGACGATGAAAGCAACCAAGCTAGCCGAGAAGACTCGCTGGACCAGCTGGAAGAGGCTCGGGACAGGGCCTTACTACACTCGGCGCGGTATCAGCAGTCCCTGCGACGCTACCACGCCCGAGGGGTCTGACCCCGAGACCTCCAGGTGGGCGACCTGGTGCTTCGACTGCGGCAAGACGCCCGAGGGAGGCATAAGCTCACGCCCCCCTAGGAGGGGCCATTCGTCATCGCCAAAGTTCTGAAGCCCGGAACGTACAAGCTGGCCAACAGTCAAGGCGAGGTCTACGGCAACGCTTGGAACATCCAACAGCTACGTCGCTTCTACCCTTAAGATGTTTCCAAGTTGTTCATATACCTCGCACCCACGCAACGTTTAGTCAACAAGGAAGGGTCGGCCTCGCCTCGGCAAAGCCCGACCCTCCCTCGGGGGCTAAAAGGGGGGGAAACCCCCTCTGCGTCAAAATTTTCCTCGAAAAAAAATCTCTTCTACCAGAATATCTTTCGTGCTTTTTGACTACTTCGAAAAGTGGGTCCTGGAAACGACGGAGTACACGTAAGCAGCCAAGGCTGACCGAGCCGAGGGACTCCTACGCCTTCGGGATACGGATACCTCACTCATCACCTTCTGCGATAAGTAACTCGCGTCGGATAAAGTGACTCCGCGGATCGAACAAGTCTTTACGCTCGGAAGCCCTTCTGCCGAAGCGATCCTTCGAGCCTTCTCGACCGAGTCGGTGACAGGGCCTCATGGACGGGTGAAAGTACGCGTAAGCGGTAAGGCCGACCGAGCCGAGGGACTCCCACGCCTCCGGGATACGGATACCTCACTCATCACCTTCCGCGAGAAGCAACTCTCGCTCGCACAAACATCCCTGTTACCGACAAAAAGTCCAGATACTCGAAACAAGAGGAAAAGAGACGCAGCTTTACAACGCAGCGAGGGTGTGTGTTCTGGCCTCGACGGCCGCACGAGGCACACGCTACAAGACAATCTGATCCTGCAGGCTCGGGTCTTGACGCTGGAAGAGGGCAGCAACACCCTCGGCATCGACGGCACCTTCGGCGAGGCCCGACCTAGCCTCGGACGGCGACGTGGTCCGAGGGTCTTCGCTCCGAAGGACGACGTCATCACCACGCCCGGGCAATCGCTGCCAGGGACTTCTCCGGGAATCCGACCCGAGCAGGCGGCTCAGCCGGTCACCCCTGGGGCCTCGGCCAACCATCTTCCGAGGGCGCCAGCCCGGTCCGAAGCCTAGGCTGATCAACTCCGACGTCGATCCTGACAACGGACAACCCGGCTAGGCTCCGGCCAACCATGTTTCATTTTCGAGCCAACTCCGCCTCTGTTCATACTGATATCGCTACCCCTGGCCTTGGCTCGTCGAAGAGCGGCCAAGGGGTCTCTTTAACTAAGCTAGAGGAGCCTCGGACAGCAGGGCCGACCGAGCCGAGGGACTCCTACGCCTCCGGGATACGGATACCTCACTCGTCACCTTGACACGGGGCGACTCATGCTTGGTGAAGCGGTTCAGATAGTCAACAGACGAGTCTTAGTGCTCAAGAATGAGGAAAAACACGGCTCCGTGCCGAAGTTACATACATGTTCAGGCCCCGAAAGCCGTAATGAACAAAAACACTGGCATTCGAAGTGCCATTACAAACGGAACTCTGGTTCCGTCTCCACGGGTATGGACAACCTCCCCGCCAGGGAAGCCCATGGAGCGACAAGCTCTGGGCGAATCACCAGCAAAACGCGGGACGCCCCCGAGCATCCCGGCAGATCCTCGCAGCCGTCCTCGCCGCGAATGCGAGGAAGAAGACGGAATGTTGCATCCTAGCTGGGCAGCAACAGTTCGCCTTCCCCGGCATGGCTAGAGGATGTCTCTGCCGTAGGGCTAAAGGGCGATTGCCACCACCAGAAGCTGTAAGAAGAGGTGGTCCGCCGACCCGCGCAGGAGGTGGAGCCCCGGCTCGCCTCGCCCCCCGCCCCAGCGAGGATGACGAACACCCTCAACACTGAGGGCGGGACCGGGATCACAGCCCGGTTTGCCTCTCCCCATTCAGGAGCTGGAGGTCACCGTCTTGGGTGACCACCAGCGGAGGGAAGCAACCGGGCTATGTGATGAAAATCCTTGAAGCCGAACGATGGCTGAAAGGTACCAACTCCCACGGAGTTGCGTTCCTCCAACGATGAGGCGAAAAGACGGCGGTTTCCCCCATCCGGGGGCTTGGAAGGTGGAAAGACACGGTGCATCAGGGAGGAAGAAGACATGGTCGCCTTACGGAAGGGGTCGCCCTCCTTTTAAAGGCGACTCTCCCTGCTTGCGCCCCCAACCGTCACGGGCCGAGTCTTCTCCAACACGCTCCAAAGCCCTCCCCTGCGGCGCGGGGGCTGGGTCCCGCATGTCATGCAGACCGGCTCCGAGCAGAAGAAGCCAAACCGCCGCGCGTGGTGCACGCAACCGCCCAGCGGTTACAAGTGACCCTCCACTTTTGCCCAGACCAACGGGCGAAAGGGGCGGGCAGCCATGCAGGCGGCATGCAATCGCGCCAAGTGGACGCGCCTCTCCGACTCCCGACACACCAGCACGGAGGCCTAGGCCCACGCATCGCGCGACCGGCGCGCTGGATGCTGCATG
The DNA here is from genome assembly GCA_029449295.1 of Zea luxurians. NCBI lineage: Eukaryota > Viridiplantae > Streptophyta > Magnoliopsida > Poales > Poaceae > Zea > Zea luxurians. The sequence continues at coordinate 173,587,549 of JAOPSE010000002.1, forward strand.
CAAGCAACTGTACCGCCTGTGCCACCACCGCGCTTCCTCGATTGCGGAACCAATACCGCGACTCGAGGCGACCCAGCGCGCGACCCAGCGGTGCCGGCCTGGCACGGCGGCCAACGCGGCCAAAGGTGAGCCGGCAGTAATGACGGTGGCAGGCGCGCGGGAGCAGCGGACACGTCATCAGCCAAGCTCACGTCCCATCCGAGGGCAGCAAGAGAACCCCCTCTCACGACGTGAGGACAACGCGCCCGTGGTCCGTTCCTCGAACGGCTCACGCACGCGCAACGGCAGCCCCGCCAACTACTCGCCCCGTCGCATCAACTCCGCGGCTGGACAGGCGGCGCTTCTGGCAGGAGCAGCGGGCGACGCTTCGCCTTCGCCGAAACAACCGCGCCAAAAAAGGTACGCCGCGTCGTTCGGTTTCGTATCCTTTTTCCTTTTTTCCTCTTTCTCTATCTCTTGCGACAGGGACCGGGAAAGGGGGATACCCCGAAAGGGATCCTTCCCCGTGAAGGAACTAGGCTCCGAGCCTCCTTACTGATCAGGGGTTCGAAGGCTGGCCCCCCGGAGGGTTCAACAGCCGCCTCAGATCGCGTGGGCCCTACACCCACTACTGGTCAGAGGTTTGAAGGCCGGCCCCCCGAAGGGTTCCACGGCCGCCTCAGGCTACTCGGGCTCCGCGCCCATTACTGATCAGGGGTTCGAAGGCTGGCCCCCGAAGGGTTCACAGTCGCCTCAGACACCGAGCGAGGGATGACCAGGGGTACGTTCGATACATAACCGAGGCTCGGGCTGCGCTCCCGAGGTACCCTAGGACATTTCCGAGACCAGCGGGAGCGATTTTGTAACGGAATCCCATCGGAGGGAGGCATCGAGCCCTCGGACCCCGTCGCTAGGGGACCGGGTCCGGCAGATCACCCGCAGGTACTTTTGGGCGTGCCTCTGGGCCCCTAGCCGACCCCCAACGAACGGGGCACGGACGTCCACTCGGATTACCCGCTTGCAGCTCACCGGAGACACCATGTTCGGTGCCCATCGAGGGTAACATGGCGCTCTCCCCCCCTCCTCCTTGCGGAAAGGCGACGTAGGGGCGTATGTAAAAAAGCCGAGTCTGTCCCTGATCGCCCTCTCGCCCTGTGCAGAGGCTCGGGGGCTGCTCTCGCAAACCCGGCTCCGGCCAAACCGTTGACAGCGTCAACATACCAGCCCGAGAACTTGGGCCCCGACCGTGCACCCGGGCTACGGCCAGTTCGCATGAGGGAACCACCAGACCAGCCGAAGCATTACGCAAGGCATTAAGACCTCGAAGGAGTGAAACCACTCCTCCGAGGCCTCGGGGGCTACACCCGGCGGGTGCGCTCGCGCGCACCCACCGGAACAAAATGCAACCGAGAAAGGCTGGTCCCCTTGCAAAAAAGTGCGACGAAAGCCTCCAAGCGAGTGCTAACACTCCCTTCGAGGCTCGGGGGCTACTGTTGGGGACCATAATTAGGGGTACCCTCAAGACGCCTAATTCTCAGCTGGTAACCCCCATCAGCATAAAGCTACAGAGGCCTGATGGGTGCGATTAAGTCAGGGATCAGTCCATACGAGCGACTCGATCACGCCTCGCCCGAGCCTAGCCTCGGGCAAGGACAGCCGACCCCGAGATGTTTCCGTCTCGCCCGAGGCCCCCTTTTAACGGCAGACGCATCTCCGGCTCGCCCGAGGCCTTGCCTTCGCTAAGAAGCAACCCTGACTAAATCGCCGCGCCGACCGACCGAGTCGCAGGGGCATTTAACGCAAAGGTAGCCTGACACCTTTATCCTGACGCGCGCCCCCCGGCAGAGCCGAAGTGACCGCCGTCACTTCGCCGCTCCACTGACCGGTCTGACAGAACGACAGCGCCGCCTGCGCCATTCCGACTGCAGTGCCACTTGACAGAGTGAGACTGACAGGCAGTCAGGCCTTGCCAAAGGCGCCATAGGAAGCTCCGCCCGACCCAGGGCTCGGACTCGGGCTAAGGCCCCGGAAGACGGCGAACTCCGCTCCGCCCGACCCAGGGCTCGGACTCGGGCTAAGGCCCCGAAAGACGGCGAACTCCGCTCCGCCCGACCCAGGGCTCGGACTCGGGCTAGGCCCCAGAAGACGACGAACTCCGCTTCGCCCGACCCCAGGGGTCGGACTCCGCCCTGGCCTCTGCCGAACGACCTCCGCCTCGCCCGACCCAGGAGCTCGGGCTCGGCCTCGGCCATGCAGGACAGACTCGACCTCGGCTTCGGAGGAGCCTCCACGTCGCCCGACCTAGGACACAAGTCCGCCACGTCAACAGGAAGCGCCATCATCACCCTACCCCGAGCCGACTCGGGCCGCAGGGAACAAGACCGGCGTCCCATCTGGCTAGCTCCGCCAGATAGGCAATGATGGCGCCCCGCCAGACCCATGACGACGGCGGCTCTCAGCTCCCTTACGGAAGCAGGGGGACGTCAACAAGGGCCCAACCGCTCCGACAGCTGTCCCTCCGCCAGGCTCCGTTGCTCCTCCGACAGCCACGACACCACACCAGCTGGGTGCCAAGATCTCTCTGGCTGCCACATTGGCATGTACTTAGGGCGCTAGCTCACCCCCGCTAGACACGTAGCACCTTGCTACACCCCCATTGTACACCTGGATCCTCTCCTTACGCCTATAAAAGGAAGGACCAGGGCCTTCTTAGAAAAGGTTGGCCGCGCGGGGACGAGGACGGGGCAGGCGCTCTCTTGGGGCCGCTCGCTTCCCTCACCCGCGTGGACGCTTGTAACCCCCTACTGCAAGCGCACCCGACGTGGGCGCGGGTCGAACACGAAGGCCGCGGGATTCCCACCTCTCTCACGACTCGTCTCCGGCCACCTCGCTTTTCCCCCCTTCGCGCTCGCCCACGCGCTCGACCCATCTGGGCTGGGGCACGTGGCACACTCACTCGTCGGCTTAGGGACCCCCCGGTCTCGAAACGCCGACAAAGGCTATCACTGTGGACAATAGAACGCAGTTTGACTCTGAAGCTTTTAAAGAATTTTGTGACCAAATTGGCACAAAGATCCATTTTGCGTCAGTTCGACATCCCGAGTCAAATGGACTAGTTGAAAGGGCTAATGGCATCATAATGACAGGAATAATGAAGTTAATATTCAATCAACCAAGGGGAAAGTGGCCAGAAGAATTAATTAAAGTGGTGTGGAGCCACAACACAACAGTATCAAGGTCAACAGGTTTTACACCATTCAAATTGCTGTTTGGTGATGAAGCAATAACCCCAGAAGAGGCTAAGGCAGGATCAATAAGAACAGTGGCTTCGACGATAGACGAAACTGATTGTTCTGTGGACAAAGATGCTATAGAGGGGATCAGGCTTCAGGCTGTGGAAAATATCAATAAATACCAAGCCGAAACAATAAAATGGCGTGATAGAAAGGTTCGGTTGAAGAACATTAAGACAGGACATTTGGTGCTTCGAAGAGTGGCCAACCCAGACACAATGGGCAAACTACAACTAAAATGGGAAGGCCCCTTTCTGGTAGTATCTTCGTCAAGACCCGGTTCCTACAGATTAAAGGATATGGACGACAACGACATTCCTAGATCGTGGAATGCGGATGAGCTTCGGCGGTATTATGTGTAATTTGATGTAATCTTTTCTATTTTTTATTGTTGTTTTAGTTTTTCCTTATGGCACCCTTTTCCTTTCCAAAGGGGGAGAAAGGTTTTTAATGGGGCCACAACATGTAATTTTTCTTTTCCTTATTTCAATTCTATAGGAGTGATATCCCCCAAAAATGTAAATATAAAAGCTGACGACGCACCATCGAGTGCAATGGAAAAAGAAAAGAAGAAGCTCAAAAGTCGTTCCCAAGGGAATGCAGAGCTTACAGCGAAAAATAAACGCTGATTCCACCGAAAGTAAAAGGCGAAGAAGCTCCTAAGGGAGGCTTACAGTGAAAAATAAACGCTGATTCCGCCGAAAGTAAAAGGCGAAGAAGCTCCTAAGGGAGGCTTACAGCGAAAAGTCAGCGCTGATACACCGAAAAGTAAACGGTGAAGCCGAAAAATAAACGGCAAAAAGATTTGAGTCATTCTCAAGGGAATGAGGGCTATGATTATGGTTTGCACAATGCATTACATCATGTCATTTGCATTCATAAACATTCATTTAGACATGTATAGAATCATCATCATCATACCACACAAAAAAGACAGATGCTTTGGCAATGAGGAAAAACTCTGAAGAAAGAGGAAAATTTTCATGCTTCGTTGTGTACGAAAAGAAGGGAAGGTGTTTTTCGCCTTCGGCTCAAAAGTGTAGTTTCGTTCACAGCAAAGCAGATTGTACACGGATAAAGGAGACAAGATATATTACAAGGTATGTACAAATTTACATAAGTTTTTTTCTATAATTATATTACAAAGATCTCTCCAGAATTTTTTGCAGGAAAGTCTATTATAGCAACTATTAAGCTTTAGGCCGTCATACTTCAGCTTCGTCATACTTCAGCTTCGTCAAACTTCAGCTTCGTCATCCTGCACATATTAAAGAAGCAGAATAAGAAAGGTGCAAATTTCAAGGAGAAGGTAAAAGTAACAAATATAAGTTTCTCACTGGCTTAAGGTGGCTTCGAGCTTCGTCACCAGCCATTTTTCGCCCGCCATTTACCCAAATCTGGGTCATAAATCTATTTCCGATGCTTCGGGCTAGGCTTGGTATATCAACCAAATCTGCTACTGACAAGCTGAAGTTTGGCCTATTTACAATTTTTCTGTGCGCACAGCCAGCCTTCAGAAAAGCGGCAGCTGTGCCTCGAGAAGCTACCAGGGCGCAGAAGTCAGCATGCCCAGCAATAACTTCGTCAAGAGCATCAACCTCGCCTTCAATATATTCCAAGGTGCTGGGCAGGTTTTCAGCTGAAGGTGAAAATTTTTCAGAACTGGCTCCGATAGAGTGAAACACATCCTTCAGCCGCTGCACGCATCGGCTGCCGAAATTTAGGCATTTCTCTTGAAGTTCCTTCAATAATTTTTGCAAATTTGAATTTTTCTCGATCTCAGTCTTGAGATTTGTTTCAAGGTTCTTCTTTTCTTCCTCAAATTTTTCTGACCTTTGGAGTAATTCATTGTTTAACCTGCTATTTTTGGCTTGGGCTTCAGCCAACGAACCTTCCAAAGATTGAATGACGAAGTCTTTCTTTTCCACGGCAGCTTCGTAATCTTTAACTTTGATTTTAAGATCCTGAATAACGGAGTCTTTTTCCGTCAGAGCAGCTTCGTAATTTTTGACTTTGCTTTCTAGATCTTTGATAGTAACTTCGTTCTTTTCATCCTCAAGATCTTGTTGCATTCTTAGCACTTTACTTAGAAGTATACTCTGCCAAAACAACCTTCGTCAGAAAACAACTTAATTCAAAATAAGAAATATATAATAATAAAAAATCGATACTTTTTTACCTTGAAATTAGCATAGAGCAAACTACCGGCGATATGTTGTCGCTGGTACCTGCAAAAGGTCCGCTTCTATCTTCGGCAGGCCAACGCTTTTGGAGAAGGTCCTAACAATTTTGGCCTCGGTGCGATTCCGAAGGCATCTTAGCTTCCCTTCGTTGACCCCACCAAATAGCATAGACCCTGGTTTATATCCACAGGATATGGCATATTTTTTCAGCTCTTCTTTTTCAGCACCTGTTAATTCTTGTCCAAGTAAATCTTGAAAGTTAAAATTTCCTTCCTCCAAAATGTCTTCAACATGCTCTTTTCCTTTTTCAGTAACCGTGCTCACCGCAGCCACATCAGTTTCTTCTTCAGCCATTTTCAGAAGTATATTGTCAATAACTTCAAGTGTGGTTTCCAGGTTTGAATCTTCGGTGGTCCCGGCTTCGACTCCGGTAGCTTCGGCTCCGGTAGTTTCGACGGCTTCGGCTCCGGTAGCTTCGGCTCCGGCGGTTGCAAATTCAGTGGTTTCGGCCCCGGTAGCGGCGGCTGCGGCGACTTCGGCTTCAGCGGTCTTGGCAGTAACAATTTTTGACGCCGGTACCGGTGGCGGTGTCTGATGAATCACATCTGTTACTTGAATAATTCTTCGTTTCTTCGGCTTTGCAGGACTTTCTGCTGCCGAAGCTTCTTTGTCCTTCTGAAAAAACTTCGTCAGTTCCGGCGCCAGCGGACTTAGCTTGACAGGCAAAGATTCAGTCATTACCTTCATAATCTCTTCCACTTCGGCAGCAGAAGGTGTCGCAGGAGTTTCCTCCTCCTGGCCTGACGTCTTGGGTTTTGGAGATGCAGGTTTTGGAGATGTACCTTTTCTTTTCCTTAAAACATCTACCCTCGGTTTTTCAGAAATTTCTTTTTCCTTTCTGGCCAACTTGATGCTTTCTTTGTCCAGGGCGCTAGCAATCCTCTTTCTCTTCGGGCCTTCGGCATCTCCGCCCAGTTGCTCGTAATCAGGGTAATCAAAATTCAAAGCATCTAGCACACGGTTCAATCTTCGCTTCGGACGAGTGCCGAAGGCTGCAGTCATCAACTGATCTTCTTTCTTAGAGTAATTTTCGAGGATATCGTTGCACATAATCTCGATTGAGTCCAGCCACTCTTGGCAAGGTTTTTAAAGTGTTTTTTAAACTTGTAGTAACACGACAATCGAACAAATTCTCCCTTTTTCTTTTCTCCCTCCAGCTTCGGCATTTCCCAATCCCTCATTGTTGGAAACACTTTAAAAGCCAGAAATTCCTGCACCAAATCTCTAGTGCCAATGTGGTCTGAAATCACGCGAAATTCAGCCAAAGCAATTTGGCCCGGGCTTCCACTTATCATGTTGCATCGGGGCCTCGTTTCTCCGAAGGTTAGCTCTAGTGGACTCTGGACCAATTTATCTTCATCTTTATCAACTTTAACATAAAACCACTCAGACTTCCATCCGGCTGGCCATTTGCTTCGGTAGCTTATCACTGGAAACTTCGAAGTTTTACGATAAGCAAAGTTGTAACATCCAAAATTTTCATGAAGACCATCTCCTCTGGCTTTAGTCTGATAGTGTAGTTCATGGACTCGACAGAAACCTTCACCGAACGGTTCCACTCCCTGGCTACGAAGGACCCAAATATAAACACTTAATCTAACAATAGCGTTAGGGGTCAGCTGATGAAGGTAAACCCCAAACTTTTTCAACACATCAGCAATTATCCCATTCAAAGGAAATCTTAATCCTGCTTTAAAGAAGCTTTTGAACACAACCACTTCATTCTTTTCCGGCTTCGGAGTAATCTCCTCCCCGCCAAAACGAACCAGCTCCTTTTTTGTTTCACTAAAGTAGCCCAGCTTCACCATTTTTGGAAGATCAGCTTCAGAGATGGTGGACTTTCCAAAGTCCAAATGACTAGGTTTGCTTGGCATCCCGCAGTTGTACTCATCTTCGGAACCAACTTCTTCAACATCAGCTTGTGTTGCTTCGGCAGCAGGTGTGTCTTCTGATGGAGCCAGCCCGGAACGCCTCATCGCTTCAGAAATCGGAACAGTTTCAACGGCTTCGGTCTCGTCTTCACCACGCTCAACCCTAGCAGTGGAGCGTATTTTGGCCATTTGATTTTAAATTTTCTTGAAAAAAAAATTCTTTGGAAGTCAATAACCTTTTTCCGAAGTTAACCTCATGACGAAGCACACACCAAACTGGAGTTTCGTTTGAATGCGAAAATCAAACTTCGGCTATGATTAAATTTTTGGCAGCAAAACAGTGCAATAGCAATGAATGCCGTGGTAACTTCACACCTACCTGTCTGTTTATATAGTGCTGCAGGTAAGAAGGTGAATCGTCAAGATTTTTTCACCGGGCAAACAGTCACTCGCACTCACTGCACGGTGGGCCGCAACAACCAAGAAGGTGCACCTGCATGGTAGGACTGCTCTGCGCTCGAAAACTGTATCGTTTCTCGGCAACGAGCTCAGGGAAGGTGTTTTTTCGGACCTTCGGCTTCCTGAAGACTAAGAAACTTTTTTCACGGATCAAGCTCGTTACGAAAAACGATCTAGCACCGCGAAGGGGCTACTGTTGGGGTCATGCTTCGTCGCCGAAGGTCCTGCAGGAAGAAACAGCTTCGACTAAAGCTGCTCATACATGATGACCGAAGCTACCACTCATAAAGCTTCGGTGTTGCAGCATGCCTGAAGACGAAGGATCGAACCGACTTAAAGATAGAATGACATTTTAGCCCATAAGGGTCTGAGTCAATGTTGTAAACTTTTATGAGGGACATGATTGTAATTCCTCACAGGCTGTGTCCTGTGTCTATAAATAGTGAACAGTATTCCTTTACTGTTCACGGATTCCTGTAATGGCAAACGCATTGCTCGGGAATTATCATCTGTCAAGGAGAAGATATAATTGTACTCAAACTTTACGTTCTGACATTTTTATGATCAGATAATAAAATATGTGAATAATGTTGCTTATTTCTGGTACATTTATCTTTAATGTTTCATGTTTGATATATTAATTCATTTTATTTTGTAAGTTTGCTTACGAAGGTATGACCTTAGTAACATTTCACTCATGGTCTTCGTCCGAAGTTCATTAAATCCTTGGGGATATAATGCTTCAGCGGACGAAGGGTATTAATATTTAACATTTTATGTTGCCTTGTTCTTAGTTCATAGCATTTGAGAACAAGTCCCCAACACTGCCAAAGAGTTGTGGAATACGACAATCATTGCGAAAAAGGGTGGCATCAAAGTTTGCCACTGGACACAGCGGAAACCACCAAGGAACGATAACCGGTTTTCCACAGCAGTGGACTCGCCCAAAACTAATCAGAGAACTCAGGGCAGTGGAAACTGCTGACCTCAAGGTGGTACTAGCAGACGCCTTATAAAAGAACCGGTAGATGCAATCTTCTGGAAAAAAAAGAAGAAGAAGTGCTAGATGGAATCGTGCAAATCTTCACCTAATGGCGACTGCTACCACCGAATAAAAAAGAATTGCAAATCTTCACCTAGACGTTCTCACTTCTCAGAAACGGCACCTCCTCCTAGTAGGGGCATGCTGCAGCTGCGATACGAACCAGGCTGGGGCGGCAGGTGAAGCTGACACGGTGCCGCTGCTGCACCGGGCGAATAAATAATAGTACTAACAATAATGCTAAATTAGAATGGAACAGACGACATGATTAGAATGGTATGCTCTCCTTTGTTCATTTTGTTCCACACGTGTTTGGTGAAGCCGTGCCTAGTATACATATACTATACTACGTTGCTACAGCACTAAATTCCCTTTTTCCCATTTTCAGTGGTTGGCCTTTCCATTCTGATCGGCCCAAAGCAGCGCTTTAGCAATTGACTAATCCGTCAACCTTTGGCGCCTAGCCTTTCCCATGGGCATGTTTCTTATGGTTGCAAATTCCGTCTAAGGCGCATCCAAATCGTACAAAGACAGTATATGAGCGTCGAATCCTAACCCTACGCACTCAAAATAAGAGAGTCGAAGTATCTTAAGCTTGATTAAATCTATAAAATGAAAAAAACAATAACTTTTGTACCATTAGATCCTTTTATTAGTTATGTCTTATAGTATACCTATTTGATGTCATAAATCTCTATAAACATTTTTATAACTCTATTCAAAATTGAGGTGGTTGAGCTCTAAAAAAAAGCTAGGATAATTTATAATTTATGATGAAGAGTACAAGAAGATAACTAAAACTAGAAGAGAAGGACAATTGAGGAGAATGTGGTCCGTGCCCCTCCTGCCGTGGACGTACGTTTCGATGCTCGTTACGATGTGGACGCTTTATTCGCAAATGTTTCACGTGCGGTGACGCGTTCACGTACCCATGCATAAGCTCTATGGATATATATAATAGTATAATCAGGCCCGTTTACCATGTCTCCTGCCGGCTTCAACTCCCTTTTTATTTTAGCGTACTGTACTTGAACGGATTAGGAGCTAAGTGTCAAACTGTACTAGTCAAAAGAACTGTTCCAGCGCGAGCAATATGGACCGCCTGCCCTTCTCTGCGGTTCTGCTGTGCTTACAGACGACTCTAAATGGTACGGTACAGCAGCCATGGAGCTAGAGCAAAATTCTTTCATAATTTTTTATATAGTGGAGCCTACTACGAGGTATGTTTTCTGAGAGAATATAGATTACTATAGATCTAAGAATGTTTCTAAAAGATTCTGGATCATTGCAAAATACATTCTTAATTAATCTTAGTAGTCCGCCTGACATTCCGATCCACTTGCGCATATGGTATGGTCAAGTTGGATAGGGGGGAGTAGTAGTAGTAGTTGAATGGGCAAGAGCGCGTATTTTATAGAGACGTATAAGCGTCACAAGCCGCCAGGAAGAAAAAAAAAATATATATATATAGTGTGTGAGTAGCGAAGAAAACTCTCTCCCCTCTGAAAATTCTTGCATTTTGACGACATCCGATTCAATCATTCAGTAGTACGTAGTGTATTTATTTTATTGGGATTTAGAAGACCAGACCCTGATAAGATCCTACGAGGATTGCGGAAGCTGCTGCAGTGCAGACGACATATCCACGGGCTGGATGGCAGTTTAGTGTTCTTCGACTGTTTCAGGCGATTATTTAGGAAGTGATGAGTCTAGCTAACCCGATTGGCTTCAAAATCCTTTCTTCATCAATCAACCGTTAAACGTTAAAACAGCAGCAGCCCCAGTGGGGCCTTCTTGTCGAGTTACACGGTGTTCTATCCTATCCCGTGGCCGCGGCGGACGCAGTGTCGTCATGTGCCTGGGAGGCTGGGACGACACCAACACGCACATGCTCAATTACTACTAACGCAGAAGCCAGGTGCAATTAAAGAGCAGTAAATGCCCAGTCCCTGTTCTGCTTCCAGGACAGGAACACTGTGAAACAACATTCATCAGGACGGCACGCGACCGCCGATGTTCGGCGACTACAGCTCCGTAACATTTCACCGCTGAAGCCTGAAGGGAGAGGGACCTGGCGTGCGCTAGCAGCCGCTGCTGGGGCCAGCCAGGACCGGCCGGGGGCCGGTGTGAGCGGGATGCGCATGGCACCGCACGAGACACGGCCGCCCGGTTGACCGGCGAAGCAGCCCGGGGGGTTCCAAGTCATCGCCGGTTTCCGCGGGTTAGGCCTCGCCAGTCGCCAACCTTTGGACACACAGAGACAGTCAGCTCGGGCTCTCGTCTCGTCCGTGCTCGCTCTCGCTCGCATCGCACCTGCGCGTTGCTGGCTCGGCGTGGACCTGGCGCGGCGCCGGAGCCCCGTTAGAAACCGCGCGCGTGCCCGTGCTAGCCCAGCCTGATGGGCTCCTCTCCTGTAAAGGATCTTATTTACCGCATCACCATTAACAATTTAACATGAGACGCACGATACCCAAACCTGTGATGCCGACGTATACCACACCATCTAATCCCAATCCCTGCATTTTTTTAGTCTCTCAGTCATCATCGATTCATCGTTTTTTTCTATTCCTCCACTTGTTTTCACCTTTTCGTATACACGTCGCTGTCGCCTCCATCGCTGGGCTGGCAAGAGAACGCGAGGCGAAGCAGCCGCGGCCGCCCGCCTATTTATCGCGGGCTCGCGGCACGCACAGGGCAGCGGCAGTTCCATACATACACCAACCGTGCGTGAAGGAAGGCATTTGCTCGCCGCCACATCACATTGGCAGGCTAGGCGAGGCGTGGCGAGGGAGCGAGCAGGGCAAGCCATCCACCACACCCACCGGACACTCCCTGAGAAGCGAGAAGCGAGAAGCGAAGAGCGGCCGGCCACCATGTTCTGGCACGGGGTCGCGGACCGGCTGATGGGGAAGAACAAGGAGGCGTGGAACGAGGGCAAGATCCGCGGCACGGTGAGGCTGGTCAAGAAGGAGGTGCTGGACGTCGGCGACTTCAACGCCTCGCTCCTCGACGGCGTCCACAGGATCCTCGGCTGGGACGACGGCGTCGCCTTCCAGCTCGTCAGCGCCACCGCGGCCGACCCCAGTAAGCGCGACCCCTGCATCACGCCCCCCTCCCCCTACCCCCCTATGGAAGATTGGAAGTCGACCGAACGCCCGCTCTCCCGGTGGCCGTGGGCCGTGAACGCCGGCGGCCGCGCTCGCTGGAGCGTGGGCGGAACCTACGCCATGCGTCGGCCGTGCGTTTCGCCGTCCATTTCGGTTTTTCCCCCTTTCCCTTCTTTTCCCTATAATATACGAAGTATATGAAACATTTCATCAAACAAGTCCAATGGATGCTGATGAAAAACCTGTAGAATCCGAGCCCGTCCGATAAAAAGAAAAAACTGCGACTTTGTTTTTCTGGCCACCCGTCCATCTTGACGCAAGCAGGCAGGCAGGGGACTTGGTCCTCATGCGCGTAATAACCGCCTGCAGTGTGTTGGTCGCTGGTACGTGGGACCCGCAGCGCCTGGGTCCGTGTCTCAGCGACCCAGGCGCTTTTTGGCGTTTTGCGTGGCAAGGCTTACGTTTTCAAGTCTGAACTGGCAACTGGGATTGGGAACCTTGTAGCCCCGGACATGGAATGGAACAGTTGTTTAGGGGGGGTGGCATTCAATGCGATTGAGATGGCGCTTTAACTAGCGGGGGTTCGGGACCGTCCCAATCGATGGGCGTACTACGATTCCACCATGGATCGAGACGTCCGTGAAAACTTTACTGTAATTTTCACTGCAAACGTCCGTAGGGAACTCTTTTTTTCTTTTCTTCTTCCCGCGTCCCGACGACACGATTGACTGACTGATTGATTGAACGAGTCTTCTTCAGGCAACGGGGGCCGTGGCAAGGTCGGGAAGGCGGCGCACCTGGAGGAGGCGGTGGTGTCGCTCAAGTCGACGACGGACGGGGAGACCGTGTACCGGGTGAGCTTCGAGTGGGACGAGTCGCAGGGCGTCCCGGGCGCCGTCCTGGTCAGGAACCTGCAGCACGCCGAGTTCTTCCTCAAGTCGCTCACTCTCGACGGCGTCCCCGGCAGGGGCACCGTCGTCTTCGTCGCCAACTCATGGATCTACCCCCACAATCTCTACTCCCAGGAACGCGTCTTCTTCGCCAACGACGTGAGTATTCTTTCTCTTCGGTATTTTTTTTGTTGGTTCGCTGGCGACGTGTTACTCAGGATACGAAATCTTGAGCAATGTGACACACTTGCGTGTGATAAACACATCCAGAGCTTATTTGCTACGAAATGTGGCTACAGAGCACGGATCGGGTGCTAGTCAACTATTCATCAATTTTTTTTTAAAAAAAACTCTCCTAGTCATTTTAGGTTTGTTCTAGATCAAACTATTTAAACTTTGACCAACAATATATATATAAATTTAAATTAATTTAAACTAAAAGAATTATATGTTATAATAGTTTAAGTTATAATAAATCTAGTAACTTTTTTATATTATAAAATCTTATAAAACATCTGATATAATCGATTAAAGTTGACACTGATTGACTTAGGACAAATCTAAAAGGACTAATATATGTGGACGGAATGAGTATGTGTTTATCATGTTAGCTATATCTAGATCCTTACGTGATAAGAATACGTGCTCTACTGTTAGCTCCTTTTTATTAATGTAAAAACCTGGATTTGGTATAGATCCGGTTTAGGGGTTTGGTTACCTATGAATTCTGGAATGAGATAACTTTATCTGCTATTCAACCAGACGTTTGATTTTTCTATATTGGGTAATGTTCTGCAAGAGAGAATCTTAAATACTATATCTGAAGAGAGAATCTTAAATACTATATCTGCTGTTAAATATATAATATCGTTGTTTTTTAAAAAAAAACTTTGATCACTCGTCTTATTCAATAAAAATTATAAAATATTATTTATTTTATTATAATTTGTTTTATCATTTAAGATAATTTAAACATAAATTTAGATTTTCAAATAAATATTTCAAATAAAATAAGTGGTCAAATATATTTAAAAACGGATGGACTATCAACTTTGTGCTGTATTTTTTGGTAGTGTGCAGACTTCATGTTATAAAAGTACAACTTTGTGCTGCATTTTTTGGGTCGTGTGCAGACTTCATGTTATAAAAATTCACCGTTTGAGCCTTACTTAGGCTGTCCGCACTGAGCAACGCTACACGAAGCTCTACGGAGATAGAGTGCACTATAGCGTAGACATTTTGCTGCAGCGGGCACCCTGTCCGGCCACGCTAAAATAAGGGCAGGCTCAAAAAACGCCATATACAGAGTTTCGTTGCCTTTACTGCATATCTCTCTCCTCTCCGTGCATGTGACAGCTAGTGCATGCGGTGGCAGCACCATTCGGCAGCAGCACGTGCAACAACGTGAACAGTATGGAAAATAAATGATATAATATACGGTAGTTGGTATAGAGTTAAGATATAGAGTAAATATGACTGCGGAGAATTATAGTATAGAGTAAAGAATTTTGCTGACAAAAACAGAATATTTCTTTTAGAGTAGAAATTTAGAGTTCTACGAGTGCGGATAGCCTTAGCTCCCAAACTGGCCAGCCTGGTCTTCGGGTCAAGTCCACAGGCGGCCGTACAGTATCGACAACCATTATTGCTATATACTATTGTCCGTACTGCACTATCGATCCAACGCACGCACCCGCAGAAGCACCACTCGTGTTACGGATAGCCGGCAGCCCGGCAGCAATCAAAAAGTGTTCGTCTGGCTACAGTAAATTCTTGTGTGATTTGTGTATAGGGTCTTCACCATCGTTAGCACTATCTATCTAACGGTGTCTTATCGCTGACACAAACATTAGAAAATTAGCCACCGATTGTTTCCACATGGAAGCCATAGTCCTTGTAATTTCAGGTGATAAGACATTTTGCTTGCTTGCCTCATCTATTCAACAAGGTTAAACGAGTTTTCTACTCATTGCTCATGCTCAGCAGCTCTCTGCTACCTCTAGTAGCACATGACTAAAGTATCTCCAAGTTGTGCTGCTTAATTAATAGCGTATATGGTTTGAGTTCCGAGGTAGTCTATAATCTTCTAGTTCCTCATCTTCTTGTTTGGTTTGTGAAATGAAATGAGTTGATACATCACTATTTCATTCCTTATAAACTAATAACTAGCAATAACATGAGGAATGAATTTATTATACTAAATTTATGGAATGGACTTATGCCACCTCATATAGAATGGATTGACTCTTCAAACCAAACACCGCTAAGCTTGTGAAAAGGATCCATCATCCCATATTCATTATGCTCATTTGCTGATCGATCCTGAACTGGTTGATAGGAGTCAGAAGAAATGTAACAAGCCTTGTATAGTTCTCTCTTGGTAGTCCAAAGAAAAGGATAAATCAATACAAAGGTTAAGTCTGGTACATCACAGTATCACACTATCACAGACTGAACATCCTGAAGTCCAAATTATCTCATGTTGCACCATCTTTTCTTTATGGGGCACGTAGGAGAGCTACATATCATTATTATCCGGAAAAGATTGTTTTTTTAACATGCAGAAGAGCCATGTGGCTCATGTTGCACCGCAATCCATAACAAGGACGTATAGATAGATTAATCCAGTAGTGCAAACAGTTTGATGGTTGATATGGCTTGATATTACTGACCGAAAAAAAAATCACTTTACTCACCGTGATCTTTATGGTTGTAGTATTTCTCCTTGGGTATATCGGCAATAGATCAGAATATCAGATCCACGCAATAGAAAACACTAGAGCACACGTCGACACAGAGCTAATCAAAATTCCTGTGCTGCAGACTTATCTGCCAAGCAAGATGCCTGCGGCATTGGTGCCTTACCGGCAGGACGAGCTCAAGATTCTCCGCGGCGACGATAATCCTGGACCATACAAGGAGCACGACCGCGTCTACCGGTACGACTACTACAACGACCTCGGTGAGCCAGACAAGGGTGAAGACCATGCCCGGCCTGTCCTCGGCGGCAGCCAAGAACACCCGTATCCCCGTCGCTGCAGGACCGGCCGGCGTCCAACAGAGACAGGTAGGTTCAAGGAAGCAAGCTACATTCTGGTCTATACAACAAACAAGATGCCAGAAATTCGTCCTGAAACCCTTGTTGGCTAACCTTTTTACGCAGACCCCAACTCGGAGAGCAGGCTGTTTCTGCTGAACCTGAACATCTACGTCCCGCGCGACGAGCGGTTTGGGCATCTCAAGATGTCGGACTTCCTCGGGTACTCACTGAAGGCGATCATCGAGGCGGTCCTTCCGACGCTGGGGACGTTCGTCGACGATACGCCCAAGGAGTTCGATTCGTTCGAAGACATCCTTGGGCTCTATGAGCTGGGTCCAGAGGCGCCCAACAACCCACTGGTAGCAGAGGTCAGGAAGAGAATCCCTAGCGAGTTCCTCAGAAGCATTCTGCCCAATGGTAGCCATGACCACCCCCTGAAGATGCCCCTTCCAAATATCATCAGATCAGGTAACTGGACTTAATGGAATCCCTTTTTTCTACATGTTAATAATCCTAAAAAGGTTTGCCATGACTGAGGCTAAATCTTGGTACTCACCAGATGTGTTGAAAAAGGCTCCAGAGTTTAAGTTTGGCTGGAGGACCGACGAAGAGTTCGCGAGGGAGACGCTTGCAGGCGTGAACCCAGTGCTCATCAAACGTCTGACGGTTAGCATCTATCTTGCATCATATGGACTGGCCAATTCCATATACCTGCCCCGCAACTGAGTAAAACGGCCTTAAAAAAATCTATTTTTTCATGGTCTCAGGAGTTCCCAGCTAAAAGTACCCTGGACCCAAGTCAATACGGAGACCATACCAGCAAGATCACCGAAGCTCACATCCAGCATAACATGGAAGGCCTGTCAGTGCAGAATGTATGCTTGGACTGACGCGCATACTATAACCGAAAGATTCAATACCGATAATTGCTTAAAACCATCGACTGATTGCCAAAACGAACCCTGTGCAGGCACTGAAGAAGAACAGGCTCTTCATCCTAGACCACCACGACCATTTCATGCCGTACCTCAACAAGATCAACGAGTTGGAGGGGAACTTCATCTACGCCAGCAGGACCCTACTGTTCCTGAAGGACGATGGCACCCTGAAGCCCCTGGCCGTCGAGCTGAGCCTGCCCCACCCCGATGGCCAGCAGCACGGCGCGGTCAGCAAGGTGTACACCCCAGCTCACACCGGCGCTGAGGGCCACGTCTGGCAACTTGCCAAGGCTTATGCCTGCGTGAACGACTCCGCCTGGCATCAGCTGATCAGCCACTGGTACAGAGAGCTCTTCCTTAATTTGTTTCTCCTTGATACCAAAATGCAAAAATGTTCCTTTTCATGTACAGAGAAAACTAAAAACACTAATCTCGTGTGTCTCTGTGTGTGTGTGTTTGTTTGCAGGCTGAACACGCACGCGGTGATCGAGCCGTTCGTCATCGCAACGAACCGGCAGCTGAGCGTGGTGCATCCCGTGCACAAGCTGCTGAGCCCACACTACCGTGACACGCTGAACATCAACGCCCTGGCACGCCAGACGCTCATCAACGCCGACGGCATCTTCGAGCGCACCGTGTTCCCTGCAAAGTACGCGCTGGGGATGTCCTCCGACGTGTACAAGAGCTGGAATTTCAACGAGCAGGCTCTCCCAGCAGACCTCGTCAAGAGGTACGTACATGTACTAACTACATTGAGCAGTAGACGCCTATAGCAGTGACGAGATGGTTCTGACGGGTTTATTTGCTCTTCTGGTTGTGCGTTTCAGAGGTGTGGCTGTGCCGGACCAGTCGAGCCCCTACGGTGTCCGGCTGCTGATCAAGGACTACCCTTACGCCGTGGACGGGCTGGTCATCTGGTGGGCGATAGAGCGGTGGGTCAAGGAGTACCTGGACGTCTACTACCCCAACGACGGCGAGCTCCAGCGCGACGTGGAGCTGCAGGCGTGGTGGAAGGAGGTGCGCGAGGAGGCGCACGGCGACCTCAAGGACCGAGACTGGTGGCCCAGGATGGACGCCGTCCAGCAGCTGGCCAGGGCGTGCACGACCGTCATCTGGGTGGCGTCCGCGCTGCACGCGGCCGTCAACTTCGGGCAGTACCCGTACGCCGGGTACCTGCCGAACCGGCCGACCGTGAGCCGGCGGCCGATGCCGGAGCCGGGCAGCGACGACTACAAGAAGCTGGAGGCGGGGCAGAAGGAGGCGGACGCGGTGTTCATCCGCACCATCACCAGCCAGTTCCAGACCATCCTGGGCATCTCGCTCATCGAGATCCTCTCCAAGCACTCCTCCGACGAGGTGTACCTCGGCCAGCGCGACGAGCCTGAGCGCTGGACGTCGGACGCCAGGGCGCTGGACGCGTTCAGAAGGTTCGGAAGCCGGCTGGTGGAGATCGAGAAGCGGATCAGGACGATGAACGACAGCCCGACGTTGAAGAACCGGAAGGGGCCGGTGGAGATGCCGTACATGCTGCTGTACCCCAACACGTCGGATGTCACCGGCGAGAAGGGCGAGGGGCTCACTGCCATGGGCATTCCCAACAGCATCTCCATATGAGCCTCCTCACTGCCTGAGCGGATGGTTTGTACATGTTCCGTTGCGCTGTGTAATGTGTCGTTTATTCGTTGGTTTTGTCAGTCTCAGGGTAGGTGATGGCGATGTTGATTGGATCCATGAATCCATGATCTGTAGGGTTGAGAGAGGAGGCACGTCTGGATGATGTTGTCATGTGTGTTTCTTTCTTGGTTAAGAATAAAAGTTCGTCAGCTCATTTATCTCTACTACTTATTAAGGCTCTAAGGGTAGCCTGCCACTTTTGGTTCTGCCATCCGAACTCCCGCCCAGCGCCCTGCGAAATCTCCAAAATTCCCGCCCAACGCGCCCTGCGAAAATCTCCGAAATTCCCGCCCAACGCCCCTGCGAATTCCCGCCCAGCAAAAAAATAAGCGGGGCCACGAGGATCAAACCCGGGCCATTTCAGCCACCACGCGCAACACAATGCAACAACCAACCTCTTGCTCATATGGCAAGGGCCAACGCTTATAAGCCGCACTATGCCTACTTTACTAGCCGGTATGGTACTAACCATATCTGTAAAGAAAACAACACAACAGTACCGGTGTCCTGGGCTGAATGTTTGGTGCGGCCCATACTCCAGCTATGTTTGGAGCAGCCCATACTCCAGCGATGGACGCCAGCTGTCTCCCTTCATTCTTGGGTAACCTCCGCCTCCGCGACGTCGCGCCCAACCGCTCGCACAGCTCCACTCCCGTGGCTTCCCTCTCCACGATCTCCACTTCTCCACCTTGAATGCGCTGGAGTTCCCCTCCCGCACTTTGCCGACGCCAGAGACATCCGCAACCGCAAGCGCCCCTTCCTCCTTCCTTCATCAGGAGCCGGAGGACCTCGCCGTCCACCACCTCCCCTACTCCCTTCCTCCATCAGCGTGGCGTCGGCGACCTGTCTCGGTCGAGCATCAGCCGAGAAGGAGCAGGTGAGCGGGCATCAGCCGAGCGGAGCGAGCAGGAGCCGGAGGACCTCGCCATCCACAACCTCCCCTCCTCCCTTCCTCCATCGGCGTCGGTGAGGGGTGCTTGTCGCTTGCGGACTGTGCACGCCACCGCAAGCCGGGACTGTGGGCGCCACCGCAAGCAGGTTGGTCGCACTGCGTTTGCGAGTCATCGGATACTGCTCTAACTGTTTTTCTTTCCATGTGCTTGCTTCTCTTGCTCACTGCTCCTCCCTACCCCAGTCTCTGCTGCGCGTGGAGGACAACCTTGCCGGCGAGCGAGGAGGAACGCGAGGACTCAGACGCACCGCCACGTCTGGTCTGCTCCTACCCCCCAATTCTCTGATCCAAAATTGTCGATCTGAACCCAAACACGTGATCGGGTGAAATATGAACCTCAAGCTCAAACCCGGCGGGGGATCCAAAACCCGACCAAAAACAACAACATAAATCCGAAGTTCATTGCTCACAAGTCAGAAACACAAAATGTGCACTTCCGTCACCGCATCCTCCACAAGGACCACACGAAAAAATCTGAGTCTATCGCGAAGGCTATCCGTGCAGAAGTCGCTTAAAAGTGCAGCTGGATCAGCACAACAAGTGCGAAAAAACCGAAGACTATCTGTGCAGAAGACACTTAAGGGTACACCTGGACTAGCACAACAACGGCCGAAACGACAACATCAAACCATCCACACCAAGACCAACTATAATCAAGCCAACACAGCGCAGCAAAACAAACCAGTAAGTACAAAACGCCTTCGCACTCACACATACACGCGAGGGCACACAATTCCACCATACAAGCCTCGACGCACACAAGCGAGGGCACCACACTCTACATCGGCTCAACCTTAGGAATAATTCCCATCTCCCTATAATTAAATAACATTATCCTGAGCTCCTCACCCGCAAAAAGCCTTCGCAGTTCCCCTTCACCTACACCCTCGGCGGTCGGCAGGGACAACAGTTCTTGCCGACCAGCCCCACTCACACGGAGCAGAGCCCGCTCCTCCGCGCTAACCCTACGTTTTGCAACCGCCCTTCGTCGACGGCGCCCGGTGCTAGGGCCTGGCACGTCCGACGCGTCCGCGGCGTGTGGCGAGGCCTCCGCCGCAGCCACGTCCAAGGCCGCAAAATAATCCAAATTCTCCTCCGACGACTCCTCAGTCCACTCAACCGAGCTCCCGGAGTCGGCAAAATCAAAAAACTCAGATGCAGACCCACTATATTCATTACCACCTTCCGCGGTCGAAGCCGCCAAAAACCCAGTAGCAGCGGTTGCGTGCGCAGGCCCAAAATCTTGAACCTGCGCAGCAACCAAAATTCAGTACAACATCCAAAATTCCCCAACCCTAAACAACCACTACGCCACCTGCGAGGGCCCTGACGCTGCGGGGGCCTCCGCCGTTGGCTCCGCAGCCACTTCCGCCACTGTTCCCACCGCCTCCGCCGCCGGATCTTCGACGGCCGGCGCAGCTGCTGCGAGGGCATCGGGAGCGCCTTCGGCCACCTTCAGCGGCAGGTCTTCAACTGTCGCAGCAGATGTGGGGGCGCCTGGTGCGTCTTCCGTGGTCTCCGGGGTCGGCCCCGGGTCGGGCAGGGCGTCGTTCAGTGCTCCGAAGTCGTCCACCCGCTCGCCTCGCTCCGCCTAAAACAATACATACAAAAAGTCAGCAAACACACGCACAGACCACATCCAGCAAACGCCGAACAAACGACAACGTTACCTGAGCCCTCGCAGCCTCGGCCCGCTCCCTGACCACTTCACCACCATACAGACCCCACATCCGGTCATAGAGGGCGCCGGCGGACTCCTTCACCACGGGGTCTTCGACCTTATAGATGTCTCGCCCAAAATCTTCATCTGTCTGGTCGAAGGCCTCATAGTGCCGGCACCCTTCGCGAGAGAGTGCGTTCATCGCCCCCTCGCAGGTGACCAGGGAGGCGAACGACATTAATCCCCCCAGGACAGTGGGGAGCTCCTGCAGCTCCTCTTGCACCCATTCCAAACAGCGAAGCCCGGCCTCTCGCTCCGGCACCACGAAGTCACCGGTCCGCGCACCCAGCTCGCGATATGTGGCCATAAGCTGTGTGCGCGTCCGTTCGGCCTCCGTTCGCACCGCGGCTTCGGCCCCCTTCGCGCGGCTCTCCAGAGCGGTGAGCCGCCCCCGCAGGTCTTCGGCAAGATCCTTGGCAAGATTGGCCTCCGCCCGTGCCAGCCTAGCCTCCGCCTGCGCGGCCTGCTCCTTGGCGATGGCCTCGTTGGTTTCCCTCCTCTCCCCCGCCAGCTGGCGCCGGAGGTCAGCCTTTTCCTCCTCCAGGGCGGCCACCTTGTCCGCCAGTTTACGACACTTGCTGTCGGAGGCAGACTTCTCACGGACAGCGTCAGCATGTTGCGTCCAAAGTCTCTCGACTTCGGCAGATAAGGCTGCCGTAAGTGCCCCCGACGCAGTACGGCTGGTGAAGTCAGCCACCTGCAGAGCACACGTAAGGCCATGGCCGTAAAAAAAAAAAGAGCTCGGCGGACCTGACTCAGCGCCTCCGTCGCCTGACTCAGCGCCTCCGTCACTCCTTTCAGCCGGCGGGTCGCCGCGCCAGCCTCGTCTCTGACCAACGCGAGGGCCGACACCTCGCCTCCGGCGCCAAGGGTCCCGCCCCTCGCCTTCGACGACAGCGCAGCCGTCGCGATTGCCCCGGCAGGCACAGCTATAGCAAGCCGGCCCTCGTCCGACCCTGAAGTGCATCAACGATTTAAAAAAAAGGCGGCCGGGTAACTTACCCCCAAGATAATCGTCCACACTAATGTCGGTGCCGAAGTCGGCAACGCGTTTGCCCGGCGGCGGCAACGTTCGGGCCGCCTTCGAAGCCTCCGCCACCCCGCTGGCCGGCGGCACCACCTTCGTCAGCTTGGAGACTCCGGCGCCCGCCGTTGTCTCCGGCGCCTTGCTGGGTGCAGAGGCGCCCGCCTTCGCCGCCAGCGGCGGCTTGCCTCCGCTGGAGGCCGCAGCCTTCGCCGTTCCCCGCTGCCTTTTCGGCCGGGGATCGTGAATTGATTTAATTCGAAGACCCTGTTCAAACGTTCATTTGACCCGCGAATATCAAAGCTGCGCTGGCCTTCCGTCCTCACCACGTACCGCCCCACGAGCCGCACCGCCAAGTCCTCCGCATCACGCACAAAGGCGGCCGGATCACGGTTTCGCAAATTTAGTGCAAAGGCAGGACTTCGCACCACCCTTCCTCCGTGAAAAGGCATCTGGCGAGGGCACACTTCGCCCAGCGCCCAGCCCTGCGCCAAGGGCCAGACCCCGTACGCCACGAATTCTTCAACTAAATCACGACCACTGCTCTGGCCGGCAGCGCATCGAAGGGCCCCTTCGTTTGCATCCTCTTCTGCCACTTCAAAAGGCGGATACGCAGAGTAATAGTGAGAGCACATCTCAGACACGGGAAGTCCTTCGTGGCCTTCGACAGTAGCCTCAGCAACGTAAAACCAAAATTCATTCCAATTGCCCCACTTGTTGCGGGCGCACGGAACCAACTCCACTACTGGCATTGTGGTCTTGCCGGTCTTCGGCGTGAATGTGCACGACCCAAACTGGGCAACTCCGCCCTCAACCACCCTCTTCTGCCAATGCAAGCAGTAATTCTTCGCAAAAACTTCAACCGACGGCTGTCCGCCGTACGAAGTCGTCGCCCAGACATACTTCGCCAGCGCCACCACGGCGTTCGGTGTCAGCTGATGAATTTGAACGTTGAATCTACGCAGGACTTCGCCAACAAACCGGTGCGCAGGCAAGCGGAGACCGGCGACGAAGAACGCCTCGAAAACAACCAATTCACCCTCCGGCTCGGGGACTTCCTCCGTCCCCGGAGCACGAGCGACTCCGCCGCCCACAGAGCGCGAAGCTTCGGAAAACCCGCAGTCCAACAGTACGATGTCCATCAACGGTCACATCAAATACCCCCGCGGAACCACTTCGAGCGAGGGCAGCGTCTCCGCCATCTAGCGACGTCTTCGGCACCAGGTGACTTTGTCGAACTGGTCCCTCGGAGGGCAAATGTTGGAGCGAAGGCAGAAACGCCACCCTTCGCCCGAAGTCTCCACCGCTTAGCCCCTGCCCTGACAGACAAAGCAGGCAGGGACACCCTCCGCTTGTCGGCACCAGAGACAACACGGAGACCCTTCGCTCGATTCGGCACCAGACGAAGGCCTACGGCGACGCCTCCCACGGCGCGGCCTCGGTCAGTTCCGAGGCCCACATGAGATCTGGCCCATTGTAACGGGCCCTGCGTGGCCGCCTTTGTGTTACGGGCCTAATTTGTAAAGGCGTAGTTGTAATTACAGCTTGTAACCCCGCTTTATGGGAATATTCTGGGGATAAACTAGGTACCTGAGGGCACATGCGTCCTTGACGCAAGGCGCCGTGCACTCGGTTACCTATAAATACCCCCGCACAGTGCCCGTGAGAGGCTAGATTAACAGAGCTTTTGCCATCACGCGCGAGTGCCCTGTTGCCATCACCATTCACTCGTGTTGGATCTCCTAGCTGTCGAGAGACAGTTCCAACACCATGAAGGTATAATGATGTGGCCATTTTAGCATATGATTTTGCAGGATGCACAAATTTTCTTCCCTATA
Organism: Zea luxurians; assembly: GCA_029449295.1. Taxonomy (NCBI): domain Eukaryota; kingdom Viridiplantae; phylum Streptophyta; class Magnoliopsida; order Poales; family Poaceae; genus Zea; species Zea luxurians. Next base: position 173,611,619 of record JAOPSE010000002.1, read on the forward strand.
ACCGTTGATTTATTGCTAATGTTGTCGCTTTGTGAGATCAGCAGAAATGCTTGAGAACACAAAATTTTGGTCAAAGTCAAACTACTCCCATGTGGAGCATTTGGAGTGCCATATGGAAGTTAACATGGAGCTGAATGAAGGAGAACAAATGATTGATCACGCAGAAGCTAGCCGATATGAATTGTTTAGCAACGATGAGATATACAAAGGCGGTTGTAGATGAAACTGAATTGTTGTTAGCAAGTAGTAGGTGGTTGTAGCAGCCAGCCTGTTTTCTTTGCAAGATTATCTTGTTTATGTGGGTGCACAGACCCCAAAAAAAACTGAAAGGAGACTACTGAGGCTGCATCAATTCTGTTTTTATCTGTATGCTACTTTTAGCTAGAGAGAGTTGAACATGTTAGTATCATGGTAATTTCTCAAAATTGGAAGACTGATACAAAGATGCAGCTACCGACTTAGAAAATCCTATCAGCTTCTGTCAAGCACTGTAAGTTGATCACACATGTTTCTCACTCTTTGATATCATCTGAAACAAAAATAACTTGATTGCTCATTTCATTTATCTTTCTGCTGTTGAAATGTTAAGTCATCTAAAATAATAAAAAAAGAACTGACTTTGTTTACATCTATGATGTGCATCCCTATCTCCATGAGCCACGCCATCAGCATGACTTAAAAAGGGCCAGGGGAGCTGGAGGTCGGTTTCTCAATTCAAAGTCAGATGACAAGGAAGAGAACTCCGAAACAAGTCACAAAGAGAAACAGATCTGAGTTGCGCCCCACAAGAGTGGCCAACTGTCAACCCCACCGTCTCCCAACAGTGCATCGTCAGCTAATCAGGCAGACAGGGTGATTCAAAACTCACAGCTGAAGAGATTTTAGCCCCTGAGCTAGATGTGGCAACAGTTCTGTACAGAAAGCGCTAGCGGGCAGCAGAAACATGGTGTTGGTCGGTCGGTTGTTGTAGGACATGTTCCATAGAAAAGCATAGATGAGTCTACAGGTTTTGGAGTCTTGGTTTAGTCCTCTGTGTATTCACCTTTCTGTACGATTTTAGTAGCATTGTGTCCCTTCCCCTGGATCCGAATCAGCATGATTGGTAGCCTGTCTAAGCGGACGCATGCATTCCCGCATGCAGCAGTTTTTTACTTTACGGTTGTTTGGTTGTCCGCACATACATGTGCTGCATCTATGTATCCAAAGTACGTCTGTTTGGTTGGTGGGTAAGTGTGCTGGTTTGGCTCGAGAGATGCAGCAGAACGCTCCGAGCCAGACCCGCGGGAAACATGATTTGTTTCCGTCTCTGGGCGGCTAGGCTCAACGGAAGCTGGCCCGAGCGGCCAGGCTGCTTCGAGAAAGCAACCAATCACGCCGAATGTTAAGTGTGTAGCATATTGACTTATTGTTTGCTTTGCTTGGACTTGGAGATTTGGGAGTGGAGTTCATAACCCTACTGTCCTGCATCATCATCCTTGGGGCAAAGAATAAATACTCTTAGCTGGCTATGTGTATGTTGAAGACGATATAATCCCAAATGTAGTACATGTGACCACCTCAACTGAATCTATCTTTGTTTCCTCTACGATACCCTCACAATTGGCCACAGATTCAGAGATCATCTCACACTGTCCTGCAATGCACGTTTTGGTTTGTCTTTGGATTGGCCTTCTGGCATGCATGTACGATGTCTTTGTTTATCCGTTGTCCAGTGAATTGTGTGATGATTGTCGGAATCCATGAGCATTTTTTGAACGAGAGATGCAATGTGCATGGACTCAAGAACACTTGGGTTTGGTTTGGCAGCTGCATCATTCTGTCGTCGGCCTGGCCATCACATGAACGTTTTTACACGCTTTTCTCGAGGGCATTGAAATACTGCCAACGATTACCAACAAGAGTGTACTTTATGGAGTCTTGTGCTTTCAAACAATGTCCCTGCACCTAGACCTTGTCAGAAACTCGCCGGAGAGACAGACTCCACCAGGTCGCCGGCGATCACTCAGATGAACGGGCACGCACGCACGCACGCGAAGCTAGAGAGCAGGACACGAGTTGGTGCTGCTCCAATTGGTAGAAATGTTTTCTGAATAGATTAACTGACTGTAAAAATGCAGGCCCAAGGTTACATAAGCGTGTTTCTATTTCACATACACACAACACCACACATGCACACCAACCTTCTCATTAAACACGATCAGGTCTTGCTTACACTATCAGTCAACAGGTTTTGACCACGAAACTGACAACAGCGACACACAGGCTAAAATGAGCGGCCAAACGCCTACAACAGACTGAAACTGGACAAACACACTGACTGAAACTGGACAGACTGACTGACTGAAGACTGAACAAGTGTGCTCAAGGATTATTCTGACAGACCTGAACTTGGAACTTTCATCATTGATCAATGACTGAACGGCCTACATCTCTACAGTCTGCACAGACAGACAGCATTGAGGAAAAATGATTTCTTTTGAAGAACGATCTTTGCTCGGTTCTGCACGAGGTATAGCACCTTTCTAGCAAAAAATCGTATCTTTGGTACGTATTGTCTGTTGTTAGCAATCCTCTAATTGGTAAAACGCCTCCGAACAACCTAAAAATGGATTTTTTTTTAAAAAAAAAGGATTTTGAAAACTGAATCTCTAGCATAAGGTTCTTGAAGAACGTGTACCAAGCATGAATTCTTTTCGGCAATCCATGCTTCAAGAGGTGTGTGTAACTTCTCTGAAAACCAACCATTAGAGCTAACCGCGTCTCTAGGACATGGTTTCATAAAACCACACCTCTGATCAATTGAGCAAAGTTCAATTGCAAGAGGTGAAACTGTTGATAAATGGTTCTAAGGTCTCGGTGCCATAGATTCAGAATATCTATGGCACAACGTATCTTAGATACAGTGGTCACTAAATCACTCACAATACATATACTAGGTAGGTGCCCGTGCGATGCCACGGAACATAAATTGCGAACCTCCAATGGACTTCATTTGAGACAAGTGATGCCCAAAAAAATGGGGGTAAACTGACACAGCTATCACTTGCATTACTTGCCCTATGCACGGAAGAATCTGACACAACTATCACCCATGAAGATTTCCGGTTAACTTGTGGAACCGGACTTCATTTGAGACAAGACAACAATACCAGTGTTGAGCTTGCCACTCGGCCATGGCACACGCGAGAACACGGGATGATCAAGTAAGAACTGAACAGAATGCACTAATACAAAAGGCTGGCTTGCGTTCGCTTCCTTGCTCCACAGGAAGCATAGCTGATATACAAATCGAGAAGCAATTTATGTTCCGTGGCATCGCACGGGCACCTACCTAGTTAGCCTATAAGACTAACAAAGCTTGTATTGTCCTCTTCCCGTGCCTATCACACACGGCGACACACCCATGCTCACCAAAGCGAAGCTAGACAGGGGCAAATGAAGCAGCATATTAGACCGGAGATGGTCTTATGCAGCTATCGCAGCCGTAGCTGTTACGACTGGACAGAAAACCGATATCCGAATTCTATCCTAAAGCCGAACAACCCGAACTCGAAAAACTTGAGAAGTAATTAGGGTAACTTCTGGTATCTAAAATTTTCAACGCAATTTCAAGTTACAAGTTACAACTACCGGTACCAGAAGTAACCAATATATCCGAACATCGACGTTACCACGTACTCAGTCGGCCATTCCAATCCCTTCTCAGGCTCTCACGCAGACGCAGTGGCAGGTGTTGAGTTTCTAGGTGACGTTTGATTCGAATAATCAATTGATTTGATTCTAGATGATATGGTGTACCATAAATATATTCTACAAATTTGATGGAATATTATTATCAATTATTAGTCTATGAGAATTAAAATAGTGATGAACCATCTCATTTCATCTAATAAACGAAAAAAGTGAGAAGCGAAAAGATAATAAATTACTTCGTTCCTCAAACTAAACACGCTACACATGTTCTGCAACTTGAATAGCTTCCGAGCAAAGTTGAGGTGTTCCCGAGTTAGGTTCCTACATAGCTACAGATTCTGCAACCTGAACATGTTAGAGGTATGGGCGTATGTACAAACAAGTATGGGCGTATGAAGTTCGATGACATGTGACATTGTTTTCTGATGTCATGTGCAAATCACCTTCTAGTTAGGCTTTACTGCTCATTTGGCACACGGAAGAGATGCAAACTAATAAGAGATGCTTTCCATCTTGCTAATGTCTAGTTCAATGATAGGATCAACCTGGTTTCCAATGTTTATGGGTTTATCGGTTGGTTCGGTGCCTGAGCGCCTGACTGACTGTTAATATAATAGGTATTGTATATAAACTCGCATAACAGCAAGCAACAGTAAACATTTTCGGCGGCTAGAGCTATTTTCAGTGGTCATACCCACCGTCACCGTCGCCGCCGCCCTCGCCTCGCCCCACGCGCCGCCCGTGAAGTCGCTTGTCGTTCGCCCGCTGACTGTCTGTCACACCGTCCGTGAGCTTGCCGTCGCCGCCGACACACACCGGCACCATCGGCCGGTGCTCCATCTACATTGACTGGTCGTCACCCGTGAGATGTTATTTTTACATATTTTATTTCATATTTTTTACGGTCGTTATTTATTTGCCAACGAAAATAGTATGTATTTCATGATTTAACTAGTATGTATGTTTGATTAGGGTTTTAGTTCGAGGTTTATGCATTAAAAACATGATTAAAAACATATTTAATTATGTTTGATTAGGGTTTTAGTTCGAGGTTTATGCATTAAAAACATGATTAAAAACATATTTAATTAATTGTATTGTTGTTTAGTTTAATTTCGTTAATAACACGTGTTATATATAGTATTTCTCGGTACTTTAATTTTTTTTAGCATGCATTATAGTATTTTGTAGTAGCGTATCCTATGTTAGGATCTATCATTGCCTATAGATGTAGGACCCATATCCTTGAGAAAGTTGAATGATGTTTTTACGATATGGTCCACTTTAACAACCTGCAACATGGCTGAAGATCGAGTATGGACGTACAATGGTTGGAGTAGAAATGAGCGTCATTCTGATGAGTGGGTAGCCAAGACCTAAGAATTTGTGGACCGTGCTTTCTCCTTGTCATTAATCGGCACTGTCAGATACCCTTGTAGGCGGCACGAAAACTGGATATTCCTCAGTAAGGAAAGATTTAGCTTAAATCTCTGTCAGATTGAATTTATGCCCGTATATAAGGTGTAGAAACATCATGGTGAGGTAGTACCCAACCCAAATATAGAAGAGGAGAACAACGATTGATGCGATGCAAGAAAGAGTTGTGGCAATAGCAAATGACATTCGTCCAACAACAATCAAAGTACATGACTGCTTGCAATGTACAAGTGCAACAAGCAATGAACGTGAGTGTCTTATTTATTCCCAACACGTTCGTATATTTGTCCTATAGCTAATTAAAGGGAAATAGGCTCAAACCTTTCCTATATAAATTTTGGTAGTTGAATTGCCCAACACAAATTATTGGACTAACTAGTTTGCTCTAGATTATGAGTTCTACAGGTGCCGAAGGTTCAACACAAATCAATAAAAAGTCCAAGAGAGGGTTCAAATAAAAAGAGCAAAAGACAACCGAAGGCTGCCCTGGTCTAGCGCACTGGACTGTCCGGTGCACCAGGGTGAATCCACTCTGAACTTGCCAGCTTCGGGTTTTCGGGGAGCCGCTCCACTATAATTCACCGGACTGTCCGGTGTAGCACCGGACTGTCCGGTGTGCCAGCGGGAGCAACGGCTACTAGCGCCAACGGTCGTCTGCAAAGGAACAGTGAAACGCTATAGCGTGTGCCTGTGCGCGCAGAAGTCAGAGCAGGCGTCAGAAGGCGCACCGGATAGTGAACAGGACCTATCCGGTGCACCACCGGACTGTCCGGTGGACCACATGTCAGAGCTCCAACGGTCGAACCCTAACGGTTGAGTGACGTGGCTGGTGCACCGGACAATGTCCGGTGCGCCCGTCGACAGCAGAGTTCCCCAACGACCACTTTGGTGGTTGGGGCTATAAATACCCCAACCACCACTCATTCAAAGCATCCAAGTTTTCAGCCATTGCATTCAATACAAGAGCTCTAGATTTCACTCCAAGACACAAACAAGAGATCAAATCCTCTCCCAAGTCCAAAGATACTTCCAATCAAATAGTGACTAGTGAGAGAGTGATACTTGTGTTCATTTGAGTTCTTGCGCTTGGATCGCTTTTCTTCTTCTTTATTTCTTGTTCCCAACTCAATTGTAATAAAGACAAGAGACACCAATTGTGTTGTGGTCCTTGTGGGGACTTAGTGTCCCGATTGATTGAGAAGAGAAGCTCACTCGGTCTAGGTGACCGTTTGAGAGAGGGAAAGGGTTGAAAGAGACCCGATCTTTGTGACCACCTCAACGGGGAGTAGGTTTGCCAGAACCGAACCTCGGTAAAACAAATCACCATGTCATCCGCTCTTATTTGCTTGTGATTTGTTTTTGCCCTTTCCTTCGGACTCGATTATATTTCTAACGCTAACCCCGGCTTATAGTTGTGCTTAAGTTTATAATTTTCAGATTCCGCCTATTCACCCCCCCTTCTAGGCGACTTTCAATTGGTATTAGAGCATGGTACTTCATTAGAGCCTAACCGCTCGAAGTGATGTTGGGAGAACACGCCAAGAAGGAGATGGTGACCGGCGAGAAGCCCGCCACAAGCCACGGGAAGGCTCCATCAGGAGAGTCCCACAACAAGAAGAAGGAGGAATCACCTCCTCACAAGTCGCATCGGAGTGGCGACAAGAAGAAGAAGATGAAGAAGGTGGTCTACTACGAGACCGATTCTTCGTCGCCATCCACCTCCAGCTCCGACACGCCGTCCGTCACTTCTAAGCGCCATGAGCGCAAGAAGTTTAGTAAGATTCCCCTACGCTATCCTCGTATTTCCAAACGTACTCCTTTACTTTCCGTCCCATTAGGCAAACCACCTGTTTTTGATGGTGAAGATTATAATATGTGGAGTGACAAAATGAGGCACCATCTAACCTCACTCCACACAAGCATTTGTGATGTTGTTGAGTTTGGAGTACAGGTACCATCCGTAGGGGATGAAGACTATGACTCGGACGAGGTTGCCCAAATCCGGCACTTCAACTCCCAAGCCACCACTATACTCCTCGCCTCTCTAAGTCGAGAGGAGTATAATAAGGTGCAAGGGTTGAAGAGCGCCAAGGAGATTTGAGACGTGCTCAAAACCACACACGAAGGAGATGAGGTGACCAAGATCACCAAGAGGGAGACAATCGAGGGGGAGCTCGGTCGTTTCATGCTCAACCAAGGAGAGGATCCGCAAGCCATGTACAACCGGCTAAAGACCTTGGTGAACCAAGTGCGCAACCTCGGGAGCACCAAATGGGATGACCATGAAATGATCAAGGTTATTCTAAGATCACTAGTTTTTCTTAATCCTACTCAAGTACAATTAATTCGTGGTGATCCTAGATACAAACTAATGTCTCCCGAGGAAGTGATAGGAAAATTTGTGAGCTTTGAATTGATGATCAAAGGCTCCAAGAAAATCATCGAGCAAGGCGCCACCTCAACATCCGAGGTGCAACCCGTCGCATTCAAGGCGACGGAAGAAGAAAAGAAAGACTCTACACTAAGTAGGGTCCCCATCGACGCCTCCAAGCTCAACAACGAGGAAATGACACTCATCATCAAGAGCTTCTGCCAAATCCTCAAGCAAAGGAGGGGGAAAGACTACAAGCCTCGCTCCAAGAAAGTTTGCTACAAGTGTGGTAAGCCCGGTCACTTTATAGCAAAATGTCCTATTTCTAGTGACAGTGACAGGGGTGACGACAAGAGGGAGAAGAAGAAGGAGAAGAAGAGGTACCACAAGAAGAAGGGTGACGATGCCCATGTTTGCCAGGAGTGGGACTCCGACGAGAGCTCCACCGACTCCTCCGACGATGAGGATGCCGCCAACATCGCCATCAACAAAGGTCTTCTCTTCCCAAACGTCGACCACAAGTGCCTCATGGCAAAGGACGACAAGAAGAAGAAGGTAAAATCTAGATCCTCCACTAAGTATGCAACCTCTAGTGATGAGGATAATTCTAGTGATGATGAGGATAAGTTGCTTACTCTTTTTGCCAATCTTAACATGCAACAAAAAGAGAAATTGAATGAATTGATTAGTGCTATTCATGAGAAGGATGAACTCTTGGATAGCCAAGAGGACTTCCTTATTAAGGAAAACAAAAAGCATGTTAAGGTTAAAAATGTTTATGCTCTAGATGTAGAAAAATGTGAAAAATTAACTAGTGAACTAAGCACCTGCCATGACACCATTTCTAACCTTAGAATTAAGAATGCTAATTTGATTGCTAAGGTTGAGAAACCAAATGTATGTGATGATTCAATTACCAATCTTAGAAATGATAATGCTAGTTTGATTGCTAAATTTGATAAATTGAATGCCTCTCTTGCTAGCCTTAAAATTGAGAAAGAAAAATTAATTGCTAAGGCTAAAGATTTAAGTGTTTGCAATGATGTTATTTCCAATCTTAGAAATGAAAATGTCATGTTACATGCTAAGATTGGTTAACTAAATGATTGCAAACCCTCTACTTCTAGTGTTGATCATGTTTCTATTTGCACTAGATGTAGAGATATTAATGTTGATGCTATTCATGATCACCATGCTATGATTAAACAACAAAATGATCATATAGTTAAATTAGATGCTAAAATTACCGAGCATGAACTAGAAAATGAGAAATTTAAATTTGCTTGTAGTATGCTTTATAGTGGAAGACGCCCTGGCATTAAGGATGGCATTGGCTTCCAACAGGGAGACAATGTCAAGCTTAATGCCCCTCCTAAAAGATTGTCTAATTTTGTTAAGGGTAAGGCTTCCATGCCTCAGGATAACGAGGGCTATATTCTATATCCTGCTGGTTATCCTGAGGATAAGATTAGGAGAATTCATGCTAAGAAGACTCATTCTATTTCTCACCATGCTTTTATTTATAAGAATGAGGATTCTAGCTCTAGGTGTTCTACCCATGTTAAAATGCCTAAAAAGAAATCTCCTATTGCATCAAATAACCATAACATTTCATTTAAGACTTTTGATGCTTCATATGTGCTCACTAACAAATCAGGCAAAGTAGTTGCCAAATATGTTGGGGGCAAACACAAGGGCTCAAAGACTTGTGTTTGGGTACCCAAGGTGCTTGTTTCTAATGTAAAAGGACCCAAAACCGTTTAGGTACCTAAGAACAAGGCCTAAATTTGTTTTGTAGGTTTATGCATCCGGAGGCTCAAGTTGGATCATTGATAGCGGGTGCACAAACCACATAACTGGGGAGAAAAGGATGTTCTCCTCCTATGAGAAAAACCAAGATCCCCAAAGAGCTATCACATTCGGGGATGGAAATCAAGGTTTGGTCAAAGGATTGGGTAAAATTGCTATATCACTTGACCATTCTATTTCCAATGTTTTTCTTGTAGATTCATTAGATTATAACTTGCTTTCAGTTTCTCAATTATGTAAAATGGGTTACAACTGTCTTTTTACGGATGTAGGTGTTACTGTCTTTAGAAGAAGTGATGATTCAATAGCATTTAGGGGAGTGTTATTGGGTTAGCTATACTTAGTTGATTTTAATAGAGCTGAACTCGACACTTGCTTAATTGCTAAGACTAACATGGGTTGGCTCTGGCATCGCCGACTAGCCCACGTTGGGATGAAGAATCTTCATAAGCTTCTAAAGGGAGAACACATTTTGGGACTAACAAATGTTCATTTTGAGAAAGACAGGATTTGTAGCGCATGCCAAGCAGGGAAGCAAGTTGGTGTTTATCATCCACACAAGAACATCATGACGACTGACAGGCCACTTGAGCTACTCCACATGGACCTATTCAGCCTGATAGCTTACATAAGCATCGACGGGAGTAAGTACTGTCTAGTTATTGTGGATGATTATTCTCGCTTCACTTGGGTATTCTTTTTGCAGGAAAAATCTCAAACCCAGGAAACATTAAAGAGATTCTTGAGACGGGCTCAAAATGAGTTCGGCATAAGGATCAAGAAGATAAGAAGCGACAACGGGACGGAGTTCAAGAACTCATAAATAGAAGACTTTCTTGAGGAGGAAGGCATCAAGTATGAGTTCTCTTCTCCCTACGCGCCACAACAAAATGGTGTAGTGGAGAGGAAGAATAGAACTCTATTGGACATGGCAAGGACCATGCTTGATAGTACAAGACTTCGGATCGGTTTTGGGCCGAGGCGGTCAACACCGCTTGCTACGCCATCAACCGGTTATATCTACACCGAATCCTCAAGAAGACATCTTATGAACTCCTCACCGGTAAAAAGCCCAATGTTTCATATTTTAGAGTCTTTGGTAGCAAATGCTTTATTCTTGTTAAAAGAGGTAGAAAATCTAAATTTGCTCCTAAGGCTGTAGAAGGCTTTTTACTTGGTTATGATTCAAACACAAGGGCATATAGAGTCTTTAACAAGTCCACTGGACTAGTTGAAGTTTCTTGTGACATTGTGTTTGATGAGACTTACGACTCTCAAGTAGAGCAAGTTGATCTTGATGAGCTAGATGATGAAGAGGCTCCGTGCGTCGCACTAAGGAACATGTCCATTGGGGATGTGTGTCCTAAGGAATCCGAAGAGCCTCCACATGCACAAGATCAACCATCTTCCTCCATGCAAGCATCTCCACCAACCCAAGATGAGGATCAAGCTCAAGATGATGAAAATGAAGATCAAGAAGATGAGCCACCTCAAGAGGAGAACAATGATCAAGGGGGAAATGCCAATAATCAAGACAAGGAAGATTAACAAGATCCAAGGCCGCCACACCCAAGAGTCCACCAAGCGATTCAAAGAGATCACCCCGTGAAAACCATCCTCGACGATATTCATAAGGGGGTAACCACTCGATCTCGAGTCGCTCATTTTTGTGAACATTACTCTTTTGTTTCCTCTATTGAGCCACACAGGGTAGAGGACGCACTTAAAGATTCGGATTGGGTGCTGGCGATGCAAGAGGAGCTCAACAACTTCACGGGGAATGAGGTATGACATTTAGTTCCACGTCTTAACCAAAATGTTGTAGGAACCAAGTGGGTATTCCGCAACAAGCAAGATGAGCATGGTGTGGTGACAAGGAACAAAGCACGACTTGTGGCCAAAGGTTATTCACAAGTCGAAGGTTTGGATTTTGGTGAAACCTATGCACCCGTAGCTAGGCTTGAGTCAATTCGTATATTACTTGCCTATGCTACTTACCATGGCTTTAAGCTATACCAAATGGACGTGAAGAGTGCCTTCCTCAATGGACCAATCAAGGAAGAGGTCTATGTTGAGAAACCTCCAGGCTTTGAAGATAGTGAGTATCCTAACCATGTATATAAACTCTCTAAGGCGCTTTATGGGCTCAAGCAAGCCCCAAGAGCATGGTATGAATGCCTAAGAGATTTTCTTATCGCTAATGGTTTCAAAGTCGGAAAAGCCGATCCTACTCTCTTTACTAAGACTATTGCAAATGATTTGTTTGTATGCCAAATTTATGTTGATGATATCATATTTGGGTCTACTAACAAATCTACATGCGAGGAGTTTAGTAGGATAATGGTTCAAAAATTCAAGATGACTATGATGGGGGAGTTGAAGTATTTTCTAGGATTTCAAGTGAAGCAACTCCAAGAGGGCACCTTCATCAGCCAAACGAAGTACATACAAGACATACTCACCAAGTTTGGAATGAAGGATGCCAAGCCCATCAAGACACCCATGGGAACTAATGGGCATCTCGACCTCGACACGGGAGGTAAATCCGTAGATCAAAAGGTATACCGGTCGATGATAGGATCTTTACTCTATTTATGTGCATCTCGACCGGATATTATACTTTCCGTATGCATGTGTGCAAGATTTCAAGCCGATCCTAAGGAAGTTCACCTTAGGGCCATGAAACGAATCTTGAGATATTTAGTTTATACTCCTAAGTTTGGTCTTTGGTACCCCAAGGGATCCTCTTTTGATTTATTAGGATATTCCGATGCTGATTGGGCAGGGTGTAAAATTGATAGGAAGAGCACATCACGGACTTGTTGGTTTCTGGGGAGATCCCTGGTGTCTTGGGCTTCAAAGAAACAAAACTCAGTAGCTCTTTCTACCGCCGAAGCCAAGTATATTGCCGCAGGCCATTGTTGAGCGCAATTACTTTGGATGAGGCAAACCCTTAGAGACTATGGCTACAAATTTAGCAAAGTCCCTCTCCTATGTGATAATGAGAGTGCAATCCACATGGCGGATAATCCCGTTGAACACAGTCGCACTAAGCACATAGCCATTTGGTATCACTTTTTAAGAGATCACCAACAAAGGGGGATATCGAGATAGCCTATATTAACACCAAAGATCAATTAGCCGATATCTTTACCAAGCCATTAGATGAGAAAACCTTTACCAAACTTAGGAATGAGCTAAACATTATTGATTCTCGGAATTTCGATTGATACTTTGCACACATAGCTCATTTATATACCTTTGATCAGATCTCTTTTATAGCTATGACTAATGTGTTTTCAAGTGTATTCTCATGCTTAGTCATAGAATTGAAAGGGAAATGGAGTATTCGGCAAAGAAGGCGCTTCCACTCAACTCCATTAGTATTTGCCGGTATTCCGCATAGTTCTCCACATTGGTATAATCTTCACTCATATTTATTTGTTTGCCAAAGGGGGAGAAAGTAAAAAAAGGGCTTATATTTCACTCACAAGTATCCATTTTTGGCGATTCATGCCAAAGGGGGAGAAAGTATTAGCCCAAAGCAAAAGGACCGCACCACCACTGAATTTTGAAAAAATAAAGTTTTCAAATTGGTATCTTATTGTGTTCAAAAAGGGGGGTATCTTTAAAAATTTATAAAACCGTCTTGAACACTAAGAGGAAAATTTCATTGAGGGGGAGTTTTGTTTGAGTCAAAGGAAAAGTATTTGAAACAGGGGGAGAAAATTTCAAATCTTGAAAATGCTTCTTTCAATCTTATTCATATAACTTTGACTATTTGCTAAAGGTTTTTGAAAAGAATTTTACAAAGAATTTGTAAAAACAAAACTCATGGTGCAAGCATGGTCCAAAATTTTAAATAAGAAGAAAACCATCCATGCATATCTAGTAGAAATAATTATATTGGTTTCAATTCCAAGCAACCTTTGCACTTATCTTATGCAAACTAGCTCAATTCTGCACTTCTATATTTGCTTTGGTTTGTGTTGGCATCAATCACCAAAAAGGGGGAGATTGAAAGGAAAATAGGGTCAAACCTTTTCCTATATGAATTTTGGTGGTTGAATTGCCCAACACAAATTATTGGACTAACTAGTTTGCTCTAGATTATGAGTTCTACAGGTTCCAAAGGTTCAACACAAACCAATAAAATGTCCAAGAGAGGGTTCAAATAAAAAGAGCAAAAGACAACTGAAGGCTGCCCTGGTTTGGCGCACCGGACTATCTGGTGTGCCACCGGACAGTGTCCGGTTTACCAGGGTGGATCAACTCAAACTTGCTAGCTTCGGGAATTTAGGGAGCCACTCCGCTATAATTCACCGGATTGTCCGGTGTAACACCAGACTGTCCGGTGTGCCAGCGGAGCAACTACTACTTCGCGCCAACGGTCGTCTGTGTAAGGAAAATGGACCCCAGGCCTTTTGGCTAATTGAGTTTTGGTGTTTGATGATTAACACAACATGTGGACTAATATGTTTGCTAGTGTTTATAATTATAGTTCACAGGATGCGAAGAGAATTAGACCAAGGCAATGAGGATGCAACACCTCAAAAGAAGACATAAAAAGATGCATAGGAGTCCAATACTCAAGTACAAAAGAAGCCCAAACAAATCAACGAAGAAACCCAAGAAGCGGGCTGTCAGCCAGCGCCTGGTGGCGCACCGGACAGTGCTGTCCGATGTGCACCGGACTGTCTGGTGTGGCACCGGACAGTCTGCGTAGAGAAGCCCACAGTCAGGCGCTCTCTGGCTGTAGCACCGGTCTGTCCGGTGGGGCACCGGACAGTCGGCACCGGACTGTCCGGTGTGCACCAGACAGACGGCAACGGTCGGATCCAACGGTCGACTGCTACAGGCGCCAATGGCCGGCTGACGTGGCGTGCACCGGACACTGCATAGTGGCTGTCCGGTGGTGCACCGGACTGTCCGGTACACCCGACGACAGAAAGCTGCTGCTTTCTGTCCAACGGCTAGTTTGGGGTTTGGAGGCTATAAAAACCACCCCAACCGGTCATTCTCAGGTGTGGGAGCCCAAGCAACATACCAAGACACATAGTGCATATTTCCAAGAGCTCAAACACCCAAGTGCTTAATAGAATCACTCGGTGATTAGCGTAGGTGCTTTGCGAAGTGCTTAGGTTAGTTAGACCGCTTTAGCGCTTGCTCTAGGTGAACCCTAGTTAGTTGAGTGAGTTTTGTAAAACCACACAACCCCTCGGCTCTTGTGTGAGCCATTGTAATTGCACCGAGTGGGGCGAGAGTCTTGCGAGACCGTGACAACCGCGTTTGTGTCACGGCCGCCACCGTGTACCGGAGGGAACGAGGCCCGCGGCGTTTCGGCCGGAAGCTCGATAGTGGAGACGGCGGGGAGCGTCCGAGAGGAGCCGGAAGCGGAGCACCACTTGCGCGTGTAGTAGGCCCGCGGCTCTCTACGGAGTTACTCGACCGTGGTGCTTGGCCCTCGCGTGGGCTTCCCTTTGCGTAGGGGCACCAACGAGGATTAGTCGGGACCTTGAGTGGTTCCGGATACCTCGGTAAAAATACCGGCGTCATCCACGAGAGTTTGCTTCTCTACTTTGCTCTTTAAGTTTCCGCATTTATATTAAGCATTTAAGTTTCAATCTTGTATTCATACTTATATTGTGTAGATTGAAACTTAGCCTTTGTAGAGATAGCATCACTTAGACAAAACCTAGTTTGCTCATTCTAGTTTGATTACTTGCATAGGTTTTGCTCTAGGGATTTAATTGTGGCCTAGTTAAGTAAAAGTTTTAGAAGTCCTAATTCACCCCCCCTCTTAGGCGTCACCCGTTTCCTACAAGTGGTATCAGAACCGGTTTGGCTCATTTGAAACGATTTAGCTTCACCGCTAAAAGAGCCGACGCTTTTTAGAGGAAGGGATGGATACCCATAGGCCACCACACTTCGACGACACTAACTTCCCATATTATAGTGCTAGAATGGCTTGTTACCTAGAAACCGTTGATCTAGGTGTTTGGAGAGTCACTCGTGACGGGATGAAACCCCTCACGAATCCCGAGAAACCCACCACGAGTGAGGAAAAAGAAATTCATTTAAATGCTAGAGCCAAAAATTGCTTGTATGAATCTCTTAGCATGGATATTTTTAATCAAGTATTTACCTTGAAAACTGCTAATGAGATTTGGCTAAAATTGCATGAGCTCCATGACGGCACATCCAATGTCCGTGAGCAAAAACATTGCCTAGTCTTAAATGAGTATAACTCTTTTGCTATGAAAGATGATGAACTTGTTAGAGACATGTATTCTTGTTTGAATCTAATAATCAATGAGCTCAATTCTATTGGCATTAATAAGCTAGGTGATGCGGACATTGTGAGGAAGATTATCTCCCTGCTACCACAACAAAGATATGGGAGCATCATCACCATCCTTCACAACATGGAGGATTTGGGCAACATGACCCTGACCATTGTGATAGGGAAAATCGCGGCTTTTGAGATGTCGCGAAAAATGAGTCGGGGAGAGGAGCCAACTTCCTCAAGACCATATGCTTTTGCATGTGATGAAAGGAAGGGCAAAAAGAAGGCTCCCACTTCAAGTTCCTCAAGTGAAGAAGAGGAAGAAGAAGAAAGTGATGATGATGAAGATAATCAACCATGCACATCATCCTCCGAGGACGAAGAAACAATCCAACGTGTCGGAAAGGTAATGAGGATGATCCGCAAGATTAATCTAATGGGTGTGCCCCTGCAGGTCGAGGATCTTCTCTTTAACATTGACAGGAAAAAGCAAAGGAAGAGAGGATGCTTCGCATGTGGGGAGAAGGGCCACTTCAGGGACAATTGTCCAAATATGGCCAAATCCAAAAAGGAGAGGAGCAAAGGCAAGGCGCTAACAAGTGTTAGAACTTGGGATGATTCTTCAAGTGAAGATGAACCTTCAAGGACGCGCAGCCACCGGTCCTCGTCACGATCATCACGGTCATCACACAAATGCCTTATGGCAAGAGGTAACTAAAGCACTCCATCCTCTAGTGATGAAAGTAGTAGTGATGATGAAGGTGAGGGAAAGGCCTCTCTAGATGAGCTTGCGGAAGCCGTAGAATTTTTCCAAGATGTTTGCACTAAGCAAAAAGCTCAACTTAAAACTTTGAAAAATAAGTTGGTTAGCTCTCAAAATGACTACAAAGGTTTGCTAGAAAAATTTGAAACTTTTGCAAACTTAAATAGTGAGCTATCAACTAAAATTGAGCTATTAGAATCTAGTGCTCCATCCACTGCTACCGATGATAGCCTTATTAAAAAGAATGAAAAACTGAAAGCTAAGTTAGCTAGCTCCCAAGAAGCTATTGAAAATTTGCTAGAGAAAATGGAAATTCTCAGCATACACAATAATGAGCTAACTACTAAGCTAGAAAACATTGGTAGCACCCCAGTAGCATCTTTAATTGAAATACCTGAAAT
Organism: Zea luxurians; assembly: GCA_029449295.1. Taxonomy (NCBI): domain Eukaryota; kingdom Viridiplantae; phylum Streptophyta; class Magnoliopsida; order Poales; family Poaceae; genus Zea; species Zea luxurians. Next base: position 173,628,379 of record JAOPSE010000002.1, read on the forward strand.
AATTAAGAAAGATGTTTCTACTTCCTGCTTTGATTTAATTGATGATTCTAACCCCTGCAACCAAGTCATTGTTGAGAATATTGTTGTAGAGACATGTTTGGATGAGGTTGCAAAGGAAAATGAACAATTAAAGCAAGAAGTGGCTCGCCTTGGCAATGCTTTGTATGACAAGAAAGGCAAAGCCAAACAAATCCGACCTCCACAGGATAACACCACTGCGGGAGTGAACAAGCCTATGGAGGGAGAAACTATGATTTGTAGGCTATGCCACAAGGAAGGCCACAAGTCTTTCCAATGCAAGGCGATGACCGGGGATAAACAAAGGCAAAAGCTCAAGCAAAAGCCATCAAGCAAAATCTCCAACACCTACATCAAAAAGGTGGACAAAAAGGCTGCTACACCATATTTGATCAAGAAGAAAAAGAATGGAAAGATGATAGCAATCAAGGTCAACAAGCAAGCCAACAAAGGAAAGGGGGCCAAACGCATCTGGGTGCCAAAAGAAATAATTTCAACTATGAAAAGCACCAAGAAGGTTTGGATCCCAAAAGGGAAGTGAGTGGATCGAAGGTCAACGGGAAATTTGGAGACTTGGCAAATTTGGGATGTATATCATGGGATACATCATGTTGGATCAAGTTTATTGCCAAGTGGGTTAGTGAATATTTTGGACCCAAATTTCCCACCCATGACTAAGGTAACTAGATTTATTGTATTTCTTGTTTTTAGATATGCGTATCTATTTACCATTTATATAGTTTACCTTTCTTGCCTAGTATTACATTTGTTATTTACTTTTGTTTAAAATTATGCATACTAGGTAAATCACATGGTAGGATTGCTTGCTTTCAATTCATATACTTAAGCAAACCTACATAGTTTAAAATGTTTAATTAAGCACGACACATAGCTTCTATATCACTCCATAGTAAATGATGCATCAATTGAAAATTTTGATTTCTACAAGTTGTATCATTTAACTTATATGTGCTAAAGTTAGGATTGTAGAAAATTTGCCCCTCTTAATATCAAATCAAAGTGCATGTCTCCTACAAGTATTCAAAACTTGTATGCACACCTTTAGGGGGAGGTTACTCTATAATCTAACACTTTGAGACTAACACCTTTTCAAGTCTATTTCATGTGATAGTCTCATTGTAAGGAAAATAAGGTCCCCGAAGAAAGACAACAATCTTCCACTGCAAAATCTCCAAGAACTCTCATGTCTCTCAAGCTCGCCATTGACTTTCAATTAGTATCTTTTGAGACTATATCTAGTATCATTTACATGTCTTCTCCAACACTTGATTAGACTATATCTCATATCATATGCTTCCATGTTGCTAAAAATGCATAAGTAGTTAACTCATATTCTGTTACCTATGCATAAGGGAAGTTAGTCTTTTCAAATCATGTCTTGCACCTTTAATTTTCACATGCTTTTTTCCTAAGTAGAGGATCTCTGTCAGGGGGAGTATTTCTTCATCTCTAAAAAGGGGGAGAAACTTCTTTCTAAAATAGAACACTCATTTAGGGGGAGTAATCCTTTCAACTGGTATCATTCATGTGGTTTAATTTAATATCCTTCTAGTGGTATCATTTGATAAAATTCTTGATGAGGGCAAGCTTTTATTTACTTCCTACATGCTTTTAATGTCTTCCTTTTCGGTGGTTGATGCCAAAGGGGGAGAATTTTAGGGACCAAAGCAAATTTTAGGGACCAAAGCAATGAAAACTATATCAAACACCAAACACCACCAATTTAAAATTTTATATTTACAAAAGGTTTTTCAAGTGGTTTTGGTTATTTGGTCCAAAAATAGGAAGTAAGTGAATTATGGAGTTAGGGGGAGGCTTAAGTCTATAATATCACATTGAGGGGACAATCATGCATCTTAGCAAGTAGATTGCATATTTTAATTTAAAAACGTGTATTATTTGCTTGCTTTGGTTGTGTTGTCATCAATCACCAAAAAGGGGGAGATTGTAAGGAAAATGGACCCCAGGCCTTTTGGCTAATTGAGTTTTGGTGTTTGATGATTAACACAACATGTGGACTAATATGTTTGCTAGTGTTTATAATTATAGTTCACAGGATGTGAAGAGAATTAGACCAAGGCAATGAGGATGCAACACCTCAAAAGAAGACATAAAAAGATGCATAGGAGTCCAATACTCAAGTACAAAAGAAGCCCAAAGAAATCAGCGAAGAAACCCAAGAAGCGGGTTGTCAGCCAGCGCCTGGTGGCGCACCGGACAGTGTTGTTCGATGTGCACCGGACTGTCCGGTGTGGCACCGGACAGTCTGCGTAGAGAAGCCTACAGTCAGGCGCTCTCTGGCTGTAGCACCGGTCTGTCCGGTGGGGCACCGGACAGTCGGCACCGGACTGTCCGGTGTGCACCGGACAGACGGCAACGGTCGGATCCAACGGTCGACTGCTACAGGCGCCAACGGTCGGCTGACGTGGCGTGCACCGGACACTGCATAGTGGCTGTCCGGTGGTGCACCGGACTGTCCGGTGCACCCGACGACAGAAAGCTGCTGCTTTCTGTCCAACGGCTAGTTTGGGGTTTGGAGGCTATAAAAACCACCCCAACCGGCCATTCTCAGGTGTGGGATCCCAAGCAACATACCAAGACACATAGTGCGTATTTCCAAGAGCTCAAACACCCAAGTGCTTAATAGAATCACTCGGTGATTAGCGTAGGTGCTTTGCGAAGTGCTTAGGTTAGTTAGACCGCTTTAGCGCTTGCTCTAGGTGAACCCTAGTTAGTTGAGTGAGTTTTGTAAAACCACACAACCCCTCGGCTCTTGTGTGAGCCGTTGTAATTGCACCGAGTGGGGCGAGAGTCTTGCGAGACCATGACAACCGCGTTTGTGTCACGGCCGCCACCGTGTACCGGAGGGAACGAGGCCCGCGGCGTTTCGGCCGGAAGCTCGATAGTGGAGACGGCGGGGAGCGTCCGAGAGGAGCCGGAAGCGGAGCACCACTTGCGCGTGGAGAAGGCCCGCGGCTCTCTACGGAGTTACTCGACCGTGGTGCTTGGCCCTCGCGTGGGCTTCCCTTTGCGTAGGGGCACCAACGAGGATTAGTCGGGACCTTGAGTGGTTCCGGATACCTCGGTAAAAATACCGGCGTCATCCATGAGAGTTTGCTTCTCTACTTTGCTCTTTAAGTTTCCACGTTTATATTAAGCATTTAAGTTTCAATCTTGTATTCATACTTATATTGTGTAGATTGAAACTTAGCCTTTGTAGAGATAGCATCACTTAGACAAAACCTAGTTTGCTCATTCTAGTTTGATTACTTGCATAGGTTTTGCTCTAGGGATTTAATTGTGGCCTAGTTAAGTAAAAGTTTTAGAAGTCCTAATTCACCCCCCCTCTTAGGCATCACCCGTTTCCTACAGTCTGCAAAGGAACAGTGAAACGCTACAGTGCACGCCTGCGCGCATAGAAGTCAGAGCATGCGTTAGAAGGCGCACCGGACAGTGAACAACGACTGTCCGGTGGCCCCACTTGTCAGAGCTCCAACGGTCGAACCCTAACGGTTGGGTGACGTGGCTGGCGCACCGGACAGAGTCCGGTGGTGCACCGGACTGTCCGGTGCGCCATACGACTGCAGCCCCTCCCAACGGCCACTTTGGTGGTTGGGGCTATAAATACCCCCAACCACCAACACTTCAAGGCATCCAAGTTTTCAGCCATTGCATTCAATACAAGAGCTCTAGACTTCACTCCAAGACACAAACATAGAGATCAAATCCTCTCCCAAGTCCAAAGAACATTCCAATAAAATAGTGACTAGCGAGAGAGTGATATTTGTGTTCTTTTGAGTTCTTGCGCTTGGATAGCTTTCTTCCTTCCTCATTTCTTGTTCTCAAGTGTTTTGTAACCAAGGCAAGAGACACCAAGTGTGTGGTGATCCTTGCGGGGTCTAAGTGACCCGTGAGATAAGAAGAAAGCTCACTCAGTCTAAGTGACCGTTTGAGAGAGGGAAAGGGTTGAAAGAGACCCGGTCTTTGTGACCACCTCAACGGGGAGTAGGTTTGCAAGAACCGAACCTCGGTAAAATAAACCACCGCGTCACACTCTTCATTTGCTTGTGATTTGTTTTCGCCCTCTCTTTCGGACTCGCTAATGCTAACCCCGGCTTATAGTTGTGCTTAAGTTTATAATTTTTAGATTCCGCCTATTCACCCCCCTAGGCAACTTTTAATTGGTATAAGAGCCCGGTACTTCATTAGAGCCTAACCGCTCGAAGTGATGTCGGGAGAGCACGCCAAGAAGGAGATGGTGACCGGCGAGAAGTGAGAGCACCTAGAGGGGGGGGGGTGAATAGGTGATCCTGTAACACTTCAAAAAAACTTAAGCCACAAAACTTGGTTACTTGTTAGCACAGTAATATGCCAAGTGGCTAGAGAAGGATCTCAACACAACCCAATAACCAGGAGATATCAATCACAGAGATGGCACAGTGGTTATCCCGTGGTTCGGCCAAGACCAACGCTTGCCTACTCCACGTTGTGGCGTCCCAACGGACGAGGGTTGCAATCAACCGCTCTCAAGCGGTCCAAAGACCAACTTGAATACCACGGTGTTGCTTTGCTTCTCTTAATCCCGTTTGCGAGGAATCTCCACAGCTTGGAGCCTCTCGCCCTTACACAAGATGTTCACGAAGAATCACAGAGCAAGGGAGGGATTAGCAACTCACACACGACACAAAGATCACAGCGAATACGCACACACAAAACCCAGACTTGAGCTCAAGAGACTAGCACACTAGAACGGAGCTCAAATCACTAGAATGTCAAACAAGTGCGCGAGAATGAAGTGTGAGTGATCAATGATGCTCAAAGGATGCTTGGTATTCTCCTCCATGCGCCTAGGGGTCCCTTTTATAGCCCCAAGGCAGCTAGGAGCCGTTGAGCACAAGTTTGGAAAGCCATTCTTGCCTTCTGTCATCGGGGGCACCGGACAGTCCGGTGCACACCGGACACTGTCCGGTGCCCGATTTCCTTCCTTAAATAGCGAAGCCGACCGTTGGCAGCCTGAGAGCCGTTGGCGCACCGGACATGTCCGGTGCACACCGGACAGTCCGGTGCCGTCTTCTAGCCGTTGGCTCGGCCACGTGTCCCGCGCAGATTGCGCGGCCGACCGTTGGCCCGGCCGACCGTTGGCTCACCGGACAGTCCGGTGCACACCGGACAGTCCGGTGAATTTTAGCCGTACGTCGCCGGTGAATTCCCGAGAGCAGCCACTTTGCCCAAGCCAGCCTGGCGCACCGGACACTGTCCGGTGCACCACCGGACAGTCCGGTGCACCCAGACTGGGCAGACTTTGGCTGCTCGAGCCATCTCTTCTCCAACTCGATTTTTTCTGTTTCCAGCACTTAGACACAATACATTAGACCATAAAACAATGTACTAAGTTTGAGAAACATACCTTTATCCTTGATTTGTACTTTGTCCACCATTTTACAATTAGGCACCTGTGTTGGGTACTAAATCACCAAAATACTTAGAAATGGCCCAAGGGCACATTTCCCTTTCAATCTCCCCCTTTTTGGTGATTTATGCCAACACAACATAAAGCAAGTAGAACAAGTACAAAATCAAATCAAATAAGAACTCAAAATTGTTTTGATTCAATTTTGACATATATGGATCACTCTATGCCACCACTTGGTTTGTTTTTGCAAATCAAACTCAAATTTCTATCTCTAAGTCAAACACACATGTTAAGACATAAAGAGAGTCATTCTAAGAGAAATTGATTTAAGATTTCAAAAACTCCCCCTTTTTCCCATAATCAATACTTCTCCCCACAAGAAACCAACTTTTGACAAGAGAGACAACAAAAGAGTTTTGACAAACCAAAAGCTCTATTCTATTATTTTCAAAATCTCTGAGACAACAAAAGAGTTTTGACAAACCAAAAGCTCTATTCTATTATTTTCAAAATCTCTGAAGTGGTAGCTGATCCATTTATCGCTTTGGCCTTTATTTTCTCCCCCTTTGGCATCAAGCACCAAAACGGGATCAATCGTGGCCCTTTAACCCCATTGCCTCACCAAAATCTTCAACTAAGAGCAAATAGGCAATAAGAGTATAACGATGAACTTGGAAGAGTTACTCTTTTCATCGGAGTGCAGTGGAAGTCTCGCATGGTCCAAGTCCACCTTTTCCCTTTCAATTTTCCTTAGAGACTAGAACAACCAAACTCAAGTACATGGTTAGCCACAAAGGGTCAAGTTGTAGCACAGCTCCCCCTAAATATGTGCATCACTTGCAAACAGGACTTGTGAGGTCCAGGGAGTGTTTGTACAACTTGAGCACCACAATAAGCAACAATATGCAGAATGAGCATAATCAAAAGCATAAACACATGTATGCTACATTTCAATCCAAGTTCCGCGAATCTAAGATATTGAGCTCACTACGCAGCCTGCAAAAGGTCTTCTCATCTAAAGGCTTGGTAAAGATATCGGCTAGCTGGTTCTCGGTGCTAACATGAAACACTTCGATATCTCCCTTTTGCTGGTGGTCTCTCAAAAAGTGATGCCGGATGTCAATGTGCTTTGTGCGGCTGTGCTCAACAGGATTTTCCGCTATTCGGATAGCACTCTCATTATCACATAGGAGTGGGACTTTGCTCAGATTGTAGCCAAAGTCCCTGAGGGTTTGCCTCATCCAAAGTAGTTGCGCACAACACTGTCCTGCGGCAACGTACTCGGCCTCAGCGGTGGATAGGGCAACGGAGGTTTGTTTCTTAGAGTTCCATGACACCAGGGACCTTCCTAAGAAATGGCACGTCCCCGATGTACTCTTCCTATCGACCTTACATCCAGCATAGTCGGAATCTGAGTACCCAATCAAGTCAAAGTTAGACCCCTTTGGATACCAGATCCCGAAGCAAGGCGTAGCGACTAAATATCGAAGAATTCGCTTCACAGCCACTAAGTGACACTCCTTCGGATCGGATTGAAATCTAGCACACATGCATACGCTAAGCATAATATCCGGTCTACTAGCACATAAATAAAGCAAAGAACCTATCATGGACCGGTATGCTTTTTGATCAACAGACTTACCTCCTTTGTTGAGGTCGGTGTGTCCGTCGGTTCCCATCGGCGTCTTTGCGGGCTTGGCGTCCTTCATCCCAAACCTCTTTAGCAAATCTTGTGTGTACTTCGTTTGGGAGATGAAGGTGTCGTCCTTGAGTTGCTTCACTTGGAACCCAAGGAAGTAGGTCAACTCGCCCATCATCGACATCTCGAATTTCTGCGTCATTACCCTGCTAAACTCTTCACAAGACTTTTGGTTAGTGGAACTAAATATTATGTCGTCGACATAAATTTGGCACACAAAAAGATCACCATCGCAAGTCTTAGTAAAAAGAGTTGGATCGGCTTTCCCAACCTTGAAAGCATTAGCAATTAAAAAGTCTCTAAGGCATTCATACCATGCTCTTGGGGCTTGCTTAAGTCCATAGAGCGCCTTAGAGAGCTTACACACATGGTCGGGGTACCGTTCATCCTCGAAGCCAGGGGGCTGCTCCACGTACACCTCCTCCTTGATCGGCCCGTTGAGGAAAGCGCTCTTCACATCCATTTGGTACAACCTGCGACTTGGGCATAACCTTTTGCCACAAGTCGAGCCTTGTTCCTCGTCACCACCCCGTGCTCGTCCTGTTTGTTGCGGAACACCCACTTGGTTCCCACAACATTTTGCTTGGGACGAGGCACCAGTGTCCAAACTTCGTTGCGCTTGAAGTTGTTGAGTTCCTCCTGCATGGCCAACACCCAGTCCAGATCTAGCAAGGCCTCTTCTACCCTGAAAGGCTCAATAGAAGAGACAAAAGAGTAATGCTCACAAAAATTAACTAATCTTGAGCGAGTAGTTACTCCCTTGCTAATATCACCCAATATCTGGTCGACGGGATGATCCCTTTGAATTGTAGCTCGAACTTGGGTTGGAGGTGCCTGAGGTGCTTCTTCCTCTTGAACATCCTGTGCTCCCCCTTGATCATGTGCCTCCACTTGAGGTACCTGTTCGTCATCTTGGTTGGGGGATGCACCATAGTTGAGGAAGACGGTTGATCTTGCTCCAAATGTTCCTGAGGCCGTACATCTCCAATCGCCATGGTGCGTATTGCGGCCGTTGGAACGTCTTCTTCATCTACATCATCAAGATCAACAACTTGCTCTCTTGGAGAGCCATTAGTCTCATCAAATACAACGTCGCTAGAGACTTCAACCAAACCCGATGATTTGTTGAAGACCCTATACGCCTTTGTATTTGAATCATAACCTAATAAAAATCCTTCTACGGCTTTGGGAGCAAATTTGGAATTCCTACCCTTCTTCACTAGAATGTAGCATTTACTCCCAAAAACATGAAAATACGATACATTAGGTTTGTTACCGGTTAGCAGCTCATACGACGTCTTCTTGAGGAGGCGGTGAAGGTAGACCCTGTTGATGGCGTGGCAAGCCGTGTTCACGGCTTCCGACCAAAAGCACTCGGGGGTCTTGAATTCTCCAAGCATAGTTCTCGCCATATCTATGAGCGTCCTGTTCTTCCTCTCTACCACACCATTTTGCTGTGGTGTGTAGGGAGCGGAGAACTCGTGCTTGATCCCTTCCTCCTCAAGAAACTCCTCCACTTGAAGGTTCTTGAATTCAGACCCGTTGTCGCTCCTTATCTTCTTCACCTTGAGCTCAAACTCATTTTGAGCTCTCCTTAGGAAGCGCTTGAGGGTCCCTTGGGTTTCAGACTTATCCTGCAAAAAGAACACCCAAGTGAAGCGGGAAAAGTCATCAACGATAACTAGACCATACTTACTTCCTCCTATGCTCAGATAGGCGACGGGTCCGAAGAGGTCCATATGTAGCAGCTCCAGGGGTCTTGATGTTGTCATCACATTTTTGGTGTGATGAGAGCCTCCCACTTGTTTCCCTGCTTGACAAGCTGCACAAGGTCTATCTTTTTCGAAATGAACATTGGTTAGACCTATCACGTGTTCTCCCTTTAGAAGCTTGTGGAGGTTCTTCATCCCCACATGTGCTAAGCGGCGATGCCACAGCCAGCCCATGCAAGTCTTAGCCATTAAGCATGCATCTAGACCGGCCTCTTCTTTTGCAAAATCAACTAAGTAAAGCTTGCCGTCTAGTACACCCTTAAAAGCTAGTGAACCATCACATCTTCTAAAGACAGACACATCTACATTTGTAAACAAACAGTTATATCCCATATTGCATAATTGACTAACAGATAGCAAATTATATCCAAGAGACTCTACTAAAAACACATTAGAGATAGAGTGCTCATTTGACATTGCAATTTTACCTAACCCTTTTACCTTGACTTGATTCCCATCACCAAATATTATTGAATCTTGGGAATCTTTATTCTTGACGTAGGAGGTGAACATCTTCTTCTCCCCCGTCATATGGTTTGTGCATCCGCTGTCAATAATCCAGCTTGAACCCCCGGATGCATAAACCTGCAAGGCAAATTTAGGCTTGGGTCTTAGGTACCCAACTCATGTTGGGTCCTGCAAGGTTAGCACAAATATCCTTAGGGACCCAAATGCAAGTTTTGTCTCCCTTGCATCTTGCCCCTAATTTTCTAGCAACTATCTTCCTATCCTTTCTACAAATAGCAAAAGAAGCATTTAAAGCATGATATATTGTAGAAGGTTCATTAACTTTCCTAGGAACATTAACGACATTTCTCCTAGGCATATTATGAATAACATTTCTCCTACCAACATTTCTATCATGCACATAAGAAGAACTAGAAGCAACCATGGCATGAGAATCAAAGGCATTATATACATTACAACTCCTATAAGCATTTCTAGGTTGTCTTCTATCATAGTACATAAAGGCATGGTTCTTTTGCACACTACTAGCCATAGGGGCCTTCCCTTTCTCCTTGGCGGAGATGGGAGCCTTATGGCTTGTCAAGTTCTTGGCTTCCCTCTTGTAGCCAAGTCCATCCTTAATTGAGGGGTGTCTACCAATCGTGTAGGCATCCCTTGCAAATTTTAGCTTGTCAAATTCATTCTTGCTAGTCTTAAGTTGGGCATTAAGACTAGCTAATTCATCATTTAATTTGGAAATTGAAACTAAATGATCACTACAAGCATCAATGTCAAAATCTTTACACCTATTACAAGTTTCAACAATTTCTACATAAGAATGAGATTTACTAGCTACTTCTAGTTTAGCATTTAAATCATCATTAAAACTTTTTAACTTAGCAATAGTTTCATGACAAGAAGATAATTCACTAGAGAGCATTTCATTCCTCTTAGTTTCTAGAGCAAGAGATTTCTGTGCTTCTACAAATTTATCATGTTCTTCATACAATAAATCCTCTTGTTTTTCTAAAAGCATATTCTTGTCATTCAAGGCATCAATTAATTCATTAATTTTGTCTACCTTGGTTCTATCTAATCCCTTGAATAAGCATGAGTAATCTATCTCATCATCATCACTAGACTCATCTTCACTCGAAGAAGCATAAGTACTAGTATGAGTGCTTACTTTCTTCTCTCTTGCCATGAGGCAAGTGTGACGCTCGTTGGGGAAGAGGGATGACTTGTTGAAGGCGGTGGCGGCGAGTCCTTCAATGTCAGAGTCGGAGGAGGAACAATCCGAATCCCACTCCTTTCCGATATGTGCTTCGCCCTTGGCCTTCTTGTAATGCTTCTTTTTCTCCCTCTTGTTCCCTTGGTCCTGATCACTATCATTGTCGGGACAGTTAGCAATAAAATGACCAAGCTTACCGCATTTGAAGCATGAGCGCTTCCCCTTGGCTTTGGTCTTGCTTGGCTGCCCCTTGCGACCTTTAAGCGTCGTCTTGAAGCGCTTAATGATGAGGGCCATCTCCTCATCATTGAGTCCGGCCGCCTCAACTTGTGCCACCTTTCTTGGTAGCGCCTCCTTGCTCCTTGTTGCCTTGAGAGCAATGGGTTGAGGCTCATGACTAGGACCGTTCAACGTGTCGTCCACGTATCTTGCCTCCTTGATCATCATTCGCCCGCTTACGAACTTCCCAAGAACTTCTTCGGGCGACATCTTGGTGTACCTGGGATTTTCACGTATATTGTTCACCAAATGAGGATCAAGAACGGTAAATGACCTTAGCATTAGGCGGACGACGTCGTGGTCCGTCCATCGCGTGCTCCCGTAGCTCCTTATTTTGTTGATAAGGGTCTTGAGCCGGTTGTATGTTTGTGTCGGCTCCTCGCCCCTTATCATCGCGAACCGTCCAAGCTCGCCCTCCACCAACTCCATTTTGGTGAGCAAGGTGACGTCGTTTCCCTCATGAGAGATCTTGAGGGTGTCCCAGATCTGCTTGGCATTGTCCAAGCCGCTCACCTTGTGATACTCGTCCCTGTACAAAGAGGCTAGCAACACAGTAGTTGCTTGTGCATTTTTATGAATCTGTTCATTAATGAACACAGGGCTATCCGAGCTATCAAATTTCATTCCACTTTCCACAATCTCCCAAATGCTTGGATGGAGAGAAAACAGGTGAGTACGCATTTTGTGGCTCCAAAATCCGTAATCCTCTCCATCAAAGTGAGGGGGCTTGCCAAGTGGAATGGGGAGCAATTGAGCATTTGAACTATGCGGGATGCGCGAATAATCGAAAGAAAAGTTTGAGTTAACCGTCTTTCGTCTATCGTAGTCGTCGTCGTCCTTTTGGGAGGAGGAAGATTCGTCGCTGTCGTAGTAGACAATTTCCTTGATGCGCCTTGTCTTCTTCTTCCTCCCGTCTTTTCTTTTGTGGCCCGAGCCTGAGTCGGTGGGCCTGTCATCATTGGGCTCGTTGACGAAGGACTCCTTCTCCTTGTCGTTGATCACTATCCCCTTGCCTTTAGGATCCATCTCTTCAGGCGGTTAGTCCTTTTCTTGAAGAGAACGGCTCCGATACCAATTGAGAGCACCTAGAGGGGGGGGGGGTGAATAGGTGATCCTGTAACACTTCAAAAAAAACTTAAGCCACAAAACTTGGTTACTTGTTAGCACAGTAATATGCCAAGTGGCTAGAGAAGGATCTCAACACAACCCAATAACCAGGAGATATCAATCACAGAGATGGCACAGTGGTTATCCCGTGGTTCGGCCAAGACCAACGCTTGCCTACTCCACGTTGTGGCGTCCCAACGGACGAGGGTTGCAATCAACCCCTCTCAAGCGGTCCAAAGACCAACTTGAATACCACGGTGTTGCTTTGCTTCTCTTAATCCCGTTTGCGAGGAATCTCCACAGCTTGGAGCCTCTCGCCCTTACACAAGATGTTCACGAAGAATCACAGAGCAAGGGAGGGATTAGCAACTCACACACGACACAAAGATCACAGCGAATACGCACACACAAAACCCAGACTTGAGCTCAAGAGACTAGCACACTAGAACGGAGCTCAAATCACTAGAATGTCAAACAAGTGCGCGAGAATGAAGTGTGAGTGATCAATGATGCTCAAAGGATGCTTGGTATTCTCCTCCATGCGCCTAGGGGTCCCTTTTATAGCCCCAAGGCAGCTAGGAGCCGTTGAGCACAATTTTGGAAAGCCATTCTTGCCTTCTGTCATCGGGGGCACCGGACAGTCCGGTGCACACCGGACACTGTCCGGTGCCCGATTTCCTTCCTTAAATAGCGAAGCCGACCGTTGGCAGCCTGAGAGCCGTTGGCGCACCGGACATGTCCGGTGCACACCGGACAGTCCGGTGCCGTCTTCTAGCCGTTGGCTCAGCCACGTGTCCCGCGCAGATTGCGCGACCGACCGTTGGCCCGGCCGACCGTTGGCTCACCGGACAGTCCGGTGCACACCGGACAGTCCGGTGAATTTTAGCCGTACGTCGCCGGTGAATTCCCGAGAGCAGCCACTTTGCCCAAGCCAGCCTGGCGCACCGGACACTGTCCGGTGCACCACCGGACAGTCCGGTGCACCCAGACTGGGCAGACTTTGGCTGCTCGAGCCATCTCTTCTCCAACTCGATTTTTCTGTTTCCAGCACTTAGACAAAATACATTAGACCATAAAACAATGTACTAAGTTTGAGAAACATACCTTTATCCTTGATTTGTACTTTGTCCACCATTTTACAATTAGGCACCTGTGTTGGGCACTAAATCACCAAAATACTTAGAAATGGCCCAAGGGCACATTGCCCTTTCAAGAAGCTCGCCACAAGCCACGGGAAGGCTCCATCAGGAGAGTCCCGCAACAAGGAAAAGGAGGATTCACCTCCTCACAAGTCACATCGAAGTGGCGATAAGAAAAAGAAGATGAAGAAGGTGGTCTACTATGAGACCGATTCTTTGTCGCCATCCACCTTCGGCTCCGACGCGCCGTCCGTAACTTCTAAGCGCCATGAGTGCAAGAAGTTTAGTAAGATCCCCCTACGCTACCCTTGCATTTCTAAATGTACTCCATTACTTTCCGTTCCGTTAGGCAAACCACCGATTTTTGACGGTGAAGATTATAACATGTGGAGTGATAAAATGAGGCATCACCTAACCTCACTCCACACTAGCATTTGGGACGTTGTTGAGTTTGGAGTGGAGGTATCATCCGTAGGGGATGAAGATTATGATTCGGACGAGGTTGCCCAAATCTGACACTTCAACTCCCAAGCCACCACTATACTCCTTTCCTTTCTAAGTCGAGAAGAGTATAACAAGGTGCAAGGGTTGAAGAGCGCCAAAGAGATTTAGGATGTGCTCAAGACCGCGCACGAAGGAGATGAGGTAACTAAGATCATCAAGAGGGAAACGATCGAAGGGGAGCTCGGTCGTTTTATGCTCAACTAAGGAGAAGACCCACAAGCCATGTACAACCGGCTAAAGACCTTGGTAAATCAAGTGCGCAACCTCGGGAGCACCAAGTGGGATGACCATGAAATGGTCAAGGTTATTCTTAGATCACTCGTATTTCTTAACCCCACTCAAGTTCAATTAATTCGTGGTGATCCTAGATACAAACTAATGTCTCCCGAGGAAGTGATAGGAAAATTTGTGAGCTTTGAATTAATGATCAAAGGCTCCAAGAAGATCATCGAGCAAGGCGCCTCCTCCATAGCCGAGGCACAACCCGTTGCATTCAAGGCAACGGAGGAGAAGAAAGAAGACTCTACACCAAGTAGGGTCCCCATCGACGCCTCCAAGCTTGACAACGAGGAAATGGCGCTCATCATCAAGAGCTTCTGCCAAATCCTCAAGCAAAGAAGGGGGAAAGACTGGAAGCCCCGCTCCAAGAAAGTATGCTACAATTGTGGTAAGCCCAGTCATTTTATCGCTAAATGTCCTTTATCTAGTGATAGTGACAGGGATAACGACAAGAGGGGGAAGAAGAAGGAGAAGAAGAGGTATTACAAGAAAAAGGGTGGCGATGCCCATGTTTGCCGGGAGTGGGACTCCGACGAGAGCTCCACCGACTCCTCCTACGATGAGGACACCGCCAACATCGCCATCAACAAAGGCCTCCTCTTCCCCAACATCGGCCACAAGTGCCTCATGGCAAAGGACGACAAGAAGAAGAAGGTAAAATCAAGATCCTCCACTAAGTATGCAACCTCTAGTGATGAGGATAATTCTAGTGATGATGAGGATAACTTGCTTACTCTTTTTGCCAAACTTAACATGCAACAAAAAGAGAAATTGAATAAATTAATTAGTGCTATTCATGAGAAGGATGAACTCTTGGATAGCTAAGAGGACTTCCTTATTAAGGAAAACAAAAAGCATGTTAAGACCAAAAATGCTTATGCTCAGGAGGTAGAGAAAAATGAAAAATTAACTAGTGAGCTTAGCACTTGCCATGACACTATTTCTAGCCTTAGAAATGAAAATGCCAAATTAATTGCTAAGGTTGAGAAATCAAATGTTTGTGATGATTCAATTGTTAATCTTAGAAATGATAATGCTAGCTTAATTGCTAAGATTGACATGTTGAATGAATCTCTTGCTAGCCTTAAGTTTGAGAATGATAAATTAATTGTTAAGGCTAAGGAATTAGATGTTTGCAATGTTTCTATTTACAATCTTAGAGATAAGAATGCATTTACATGCTAAGATTGTTGAATTAAATAATTGCAAACCCTCTACATCTACCGTTGAGCATGTTTCTATTTCTACTAGATGTAGAGACATTAATGTTGATGCTATTCATGATCACCTTTCTATGATTAAACAACAAAATGATCATATAGCTAAACTAGATGCTAAAATTGCCGAGCATGAACTAGAAAATGAGAAATTTAAATTTGCTCGTAGCATGCTTTATAGTGGGAGACGCCCTGGCATTAAGGATGGCATTAGCTTCCAACAGGAGACAATGTCAAGCTTAATGCTCCTCCTAAAAGATTGTCTAATTTTGTTAAGGGCAAAGCTCCCATGCCTTAGGATAATGAGGGTTACATTTTATACCCTGCTGGTTATCCTGAGGATAAGATTAGGAGAATTCATGCAAAGAAGACTCATTCTGTTTCTCACCATGCTTTTATTTATAAGAATGAGACTTCTAGCTCTAGGCGTTATACCCATATTAAAATGCATAAGAAGAAATCTCCTATTGCATCAAATGATCATAACATTTCATTTAAGACTTTTGATGCTTCCTATGTGCTCACTAACAAATCAGGCAAAGTAGTTGCCAAATATGTTGGGGGCAAACACAAGGGGTCAAAGACTTGTGTTTGGGTACCCAAGGCGCTTGTTTCTAATGTAAAAGGACCCAAGACCGTTTGGGTACCTAACAACAAGGCCTAAAATTGTTTTGTAGGTTTATGCATCCGGGAGCTCAAGTTGGATATCGACAGCGGGTGCACAAACCACATGACTGGGGAGAAAAGGATGTTCTCCTCCTATGAGAAAAACCAAGATCCCCAAAGAGCTATCACATTCGGGGATGGAAATCAAGGTTTGGTCAAAGGATTGGGTAAAATTGCTATATCACCTGACCATTCTATTTCCAATGTTTTTCTTGTAGATTCATTAGATTATAACTTGCTTTCAGTCTCACAATTATGTAAAATGGGTTACAACTGTCTTTTTACAGATATAGGTGTTACTGTCTTTAGAAGAAGTGATGATTCAATAGCTTTTAAGGGAGTGTTAGAGGGTCAGCTATACTTAGTTGATTTCAATAGAGCTGAACTCGACACTTGCTTAATTGCTAAGACTAACATGGGTTGGCTCTGGCACCGCCGACTAGGCCACATTGGGATGAAGAATCTTCACAAGCTTCTAAAGGGAGAGCACATTTTGGGACTAACAAATGTTCATTTTGAGAAAGACAGGTTTTGTAGCGCATGCCAAGCAAGGAAGCAAGTTGGTGTTCATCATCAACACAAGAACATCATGACGACTGACAGGCCACTCGAGCTCCTCCACATGGACCTATTCGGCCCGATAGCTTACATAAGCATCGACAGGAGTAAGTACTGTCTAGTTATTGTGGATGATTATTCTCGCTTCACTTGGGTATTCTTTTTACTGGAAAAATCTCAAACCCAAGAGACTTTGAAAGGATTCTTGAGACGGGCTCAAAATGAGTTCGACTTGAGGATCAAGAAAATAAGAAGCGACAATGGAACAGAGTTCAAGAATTCTCAAATTGAAGGTTTTCTTGAGGAAGAGGGCATCAAGCATGAGTTCTCTTCTCCCTACACGCCACAACAAAATGGTATAGTGGAGAGGAAGAATAGAACTTTATTGGATATGGCAAGGACCATGCTTGATGAGTACAAGACTTCGGATTGGTTTTGGGCCGAGGCGGTCAACACCGCTTGTTACGCCATCAACCAGTTATATCTACACCGAATTCTCAAAAAGACATCTTATGAAATCCTCACCGGTAAAAAGCCCAATGTTTCATATTTTAGAGTCTTTGGTAACAAATGCTTTATTCTTGTTAAAAGAGGTAGAAAATCCAAATTTGCTCCTAAGGCTGTAGAAGGCCTTTTACTTGGTTATGACTCAAACACAAGGGCGTATAGAGTCTTTGAAAGGGAATTAGGCTTACACCTAGTTCCTAAATAATTTTGGTGGTTGAATTGCCCAACACAAATAATTGGACTAACTAGTTTGCTCTAGTGTATAAGTTATACAGGTGCCAAAGGTTCACACTTAGCCAATAAAAAGACCAAGTTTTGGATTCAACAAAGGAGCAACGAGGCAACCGAGGGCACCTCTGGCTGGAGGCACCGGACTGTCCGGTGTGCACCGGACAGTGTCCGGTGCGACCAGAGCACTCCAACTCAAACTCTTCGCCCTCGGGATTTCTCGGAAGCCGGCGCGCTATAATTCACCGGACTGTCCGGTGTGCACCGGACATGTCCGGTGCTCCAAGGAAGCGCGGTCTCCGGAACTCGCCAGCCTCGGGTTCGCGCGGCAGCCGCTCCGCTAAAATTCACCGGACTGTCCGGTGTGCACCGGACTGTCCGGTGTACCAGCGGGGCAACGGCTACTTCGGCGCCAACGGTCGACTCTGACAATAAAAGTACACGCGGCAGAGGCAGAGCAGAGGATCAGAGAGGCACCGGACTGTCCGGTGTGCACCGGACTGTCCGGTGCCGCATGAGGACAAAGCCTCCAACGATCGACCAGCTCCATCCCCAACGGCTATTTGGTGACGTGGCTGTCGCACCGGACATGTCCGGTGTGCACCGGACTGTCCGGTGCGCCATCGAACAGACAGCCTTCACCAACGGCTAGATTTTGGTTGGTGGCTATAAATACCACCCCAACCGGCCACTTCAATGTGTGGGAGCCCAAGCAACATTCCAAGTCATTTAGTTGACATACTCAAGCCCTCCCAACCACATATATTCATTGATCCATCCTATACACAAGATTTAGACCACTACATACAACACAAGTGCCACAAGATAGAGAGCAAGCAAAAGAGAGCTACTCATTTGAGTTTAGCATTAGTGCCTTGTGAGATTCATTGAGAGATAGTGTGTGCTTCATCTTGGTGTTCATTTGCGCGTGGAGTTGTGACTCCCATTCAAACTTCCTCCAAAGTTTTGGAGGCTTGTAAAAGCTAGCAAGAGACACCAAAGATTGTGGTGATCCTTGTGGGATCAAGAGTGATCCTTGAGAAGAAGAAGAGCTCGCCGATCCTTGTGTGATCGGGGGAGAGAGGGAAAGGGTTGAAAAAGACCCGTCCTTAAGTGGACTCCTCAACGGGGACTAGGCCTTCGAGGGCCGAACCTCGGTAAAACAAATCACCCGTGTCCATTGTGTTTTTGCTTGTGATTTGTTTGTTTCCCTTGCTCTAAGTTTTTCTTGCACCTTTATTTGCTAATATCATTTGGTGTTGCTTCAAGTTAAATTTCCCATTTAGTGAAGCAACACGTTGCAAGAAAGAACTTGTCCTAGTGCTCTTCTCATCTAAGGCTTCTTGCTTTGTTATTCCATAACTTACTAGTTGTATTGATTTATCACTTCCGCATTATTTAGCAATACTCTTTTCAAGCAAGAACTTAGTTTCTATTCTCCGATATTTGTATATCTTGTTCTAACCACTAATCAAGGGATCTAGTTGGGGGATAAAGTTTTAATTTTCAGGTTTCGCCTATTCACCCCCCCCCTCTAGGCGACTTTCAATTGGTATCAGAGCTAGGCACTTCATCTTGAGTCTAACAACTCGAAGTGATGGCTCGTAGAAGATCCCAAAAGAACAAGAAGACCCAGGAGAACAAGGAGGTAACTCTTGAGATATTACTTTCCGATTGTTCTAATTATGATTCTTGGTCTACTAGAGTGATAAATGCTTTTAGAGCGGTAGACCCACAATTAGAACAAATTTTAGTCAAGAGTATTATTCCTCCTAACTATGCTAGGGAAAATGCCTCCGAAGATGATTTAAGATGTATACGCTTAAACTATCTAGCTTATGACATCTTAAGTAAATCCCTTAGCAAAGAAGATTATCATGCCTTCATAATAAAATATGACAAACCCATTTGTGATATGCATGATATTTGGACTAGAATTAAAAGCAAATTTGATGAGTCCAAACATGATAGTTCATTTGATGCTTCTACTTCCTTTAGTCTTTGTGATACTAACCCTTGCAAGGAAGAAGAAGAGAATGAACGATGGAGACCAAACGATGAATCCACCTCTCCAAAAGGCTTGTCTTCCCATTTCGATTCCCACATGTGTTGTATGGCTAATGCAAATGATAGCGGAAGCACAAATGAGGATGAGGAGGAAGAAAGAAGCTTTGTGCATCTCTACGCTCGCCTAAGCCAAGAAGATAAGGCGGTCATGCTCAAACTTCTAGAAAGAGCAAGAGAGCAAAGCGAAGCTCGTCAAAGGTTAGAAGATATTCTCTCCATGAAAATGCTACACTTTGACGAGTTGACTAAAGAACATGAGGAGCTAAAGTGCTCTCATGTTGATTTGGTTCAAAGGTATGAAACTGTTTCAATTGAGCATGATAACGCTTTACATTGTATCGCTCAATTAGTAAATAGGAATACCTTGCTTAAGGACCAAGTAGAAAAGCTAAAAGTTGAAAATCTAGCTTTTCAAGATAAATATGATATGCTTCTATGTTCTCATGAAAACCTTATGGATGATCATATCATATTAAACATTGCTCATGAGGTTGTGATAGAAAACTTAAAATCCCAACAACCTCGCTCATGCACATGTACTCAAATTGATACTATATTACCATGTGCTAATGCTTGTTGTTTGTCGACAAGCAAATCTTCTTTTGAGCTAGAACTTGCAGGAACAACTGATGATACATATCAAAAGCTCAAAGAAGAAAATGAGAGGCTAAAGATGAGCTTGACACAACTAAAAGGGAAATGCATTGCCCAACCTTCTCAAGATAACCATGATCACATGGTGAAGAAGCTTGAGACGGGAACAACCGTGGCATGCACTACATCCCTTAAGGAAAATGTCAAGGATTTGAGGATTACCAAGAGGAAGAAACAAAAGATGAAATTCAACACCTCCTCCAAAAGCCTCAACCACGCCTCCACAAAAGGTAACATCCAAGGTAATGATCAAGCCACACTTCACATTAAAAGGTGTAGTGAATGCTTTGAAGAGGGGCACTTGATTAGGTCATGTCCCTACATTAAAAATGGCTTGATTATTAACAAGGATGATAGACTTTGTTTTAAATGCTCCAAGAAGGGACACTTGCTTAGATCTTGTCCCCATTTAAAACAAAAGGGCATAGGGTTAGAAAAGAAAATAATCACTAACCATGTAGCAAGCAAGAAACAAGGAAGGAAGAAATCTTCAAGAGTTGAAGATCGCCTATGCTACATATGCCGAAAGAAGGGACATCAATGCAAGGATTGTCCCATAGGTAAATCTCCCACTCCTAGCTTGTCAATTACTTCTCATGTAACTAGACAACCCAAAATTGCAACTTGTGCTAGAAAGGTAATAAGTTTACCTAATGCTAACACAAAGGACTTTTGGGTTCCTAGATCTTTGTTGACTAACCGTGATGGACCCATCAAGCGATGGGTACCAAAATATACTTGACAAGCTTTGTAGGGAAAGGAGATGATATGGAGTCTTTGGGGGTGCTTGAGAGAGTTCATTCAATTCTTATCAACTCAAGCTATCAATCTTCAATAATCTATATCCATGATTGACCCAAAGTTATTCTTCAAATTACTATGTCTTAAATTCATATCATCTCGAGGAAGACATTTATGTTGTAGGAAATAAAAGAAGTATCATGTGTAAAAAAAAAAATCAAGGCCTACAACATGAAGGAAAGCCAAAGGATGGTAACACTTACCTTTTAAAGTGCAAGTATTTAAAATATCATTTCTTATGTGTCTTGTGTAGTCACATAGAAAAAATTGAAGCACTTCAAATGTCTTTAAATTGATATTATCATTCTTTGAAGAATTTCCTCTCATATGGTAGATTGCACATTCATCATTTCCATTCTATGGCAATCTACATGCTTTAATTTGTTGCAAGTATGTCATGGCATGTTCTTCCCCTAATTATCTTGTTATTGCCATGATTCTAGATATAGAGAGATGTTTCATGTTCTTAAAAGAATAAGGTGTCATGTAAGGAATTCAAATCCTTAGGACACTTGTAAAAGGAAAACTCTCTCTATAACTAGAATAGTGAGACTAATGATTTTTATCTAAGTAACCCAAGTAGTCTCACTTGTAAAGAATAAGTTTCTCTTTGGAAGCATGTAATCTAACATAAAAAGAAAAATCAATCCAATGATTTATGTTGATTTGCCCCTTGCCTATATTGGATTTGATTCCTTCACATTTATTGCTTTCCAAATCATGAATTAGATTTATTCCTATCTTAAGGATTATTCATGCTTGTTTTATGAGTTAAAATTGAGCATAACATCATCTGGATAATCTAGTTCATGCTATGAAGTTTCCATGCTTTTAGTAATATAGCTTTTCATTCCCTATCAAAATGATTACTAAATGGAAACTAGTGCTTGTGTTGGTACTAACATTTCTCTTGAGTTCAATTATAAAAATCTACAAGAAAGAAAGTGCACAAGCCTCATGGGTTGATCTTCACCCAAAGGAAGAAAGGTAAAAAGCAAAGGTATGAGAACTCATCTTATTAAGTTTGGTTCCCATCTCAATGGGTATTTAATCTAAATTATCATATTCTACCCGTGTGAGGAATAGATTCTTTATTGGACCAAAATTAACCAAGTATGCATTCAATATCATTTTCATAAATGCGCTTGTCCATTAGAATCTAATTCATGCCTTTGCTATATCCATTTTCATATTGATGCGCTTCTAAGTCATGATAATAAATTCAATATGAAGAAGTAAAATTTCTTTGTTTGATCAAAAATGATTAAAAAGGTGCTCATTCCTCTTTTTTTCTAATAATATGCACTAACGTTAAGGAATTTACTTCATATCTACGTGACTCATGGATGATGAATTATGCTTATTTTCTATCTCAAAGAAATCATCCATCACTATATACTCCCTTGTATTACTAACATTCTTCTTGAGTATTTTCAATAAGTTTGAAAGGAAAAAGAAGCCACTGCAAAGGGAGGACTCTCAAATGAAAGAGGAAAACATCAAGAACAACACCACCTACTTCTACGAAACAATCAATGGTGTGGTTGTGAGTATTCTAAACCCTTTCATATTGAGAATACTAGGCTCAAGTTGTTTATTACAAATTTAATGAGCTTTGATCAAGATGTATAATGCTTCTCTCTATTTGTCTTTAAAGTAAATGCATCCATTCAATTCATTCAAATACTTTATGCATATCTTTAAGGGGAGCCTTTTATCTTGATTATGTTGAGACTATTGCTTTATCTCAGTATTTTCATATAGTCTCTTGCATGAGAATAAGTTTCTCATGAAGTATGCTACTACTTTAAGTTCTTGTCTTTCACTCTAAAGTAGCATATTTGCTGGATTCTCCTACTCCTAGCTTAATTGATAATCTAATGTGTATGTTGTTCTTTTGATCACATCTGTTATTTGTTTGATCATTGAATAACTTCAATCAACAATCATGCTTCTTAGTGCCGTATATATTTTCAATTGATATCTTGATATGCACTAAGTTAAAAGGGGAATTCATGATACATTTATGCAACTTGTGATCCATTTGATATATGCTAACAATAACTTGAAAAAGATCACTAGTTGTAGAACTCTCTTGTGCAAAATATTTTCATATATTGTCATTAAGTATAGGTCTTCAGCACTTAAGACTAAGGACAAGCACAATGAAGAGAGCGTCCCTATGTAAAGGTACATAAAGGTAAAACTATCTCCTTTCATTTAAACGTGTACCTAAATCTTCATTTTCTATACATTCCTTGCATACCTTGTATAAAAGGAAGAGAAAGCATGTCCATTTATTATCCCTGCTTCATACCTAGTTTAATTTCCCAAAATTCATTCCTGCTTAGTGCATCTCTGGTAAAACTAGATGAAGTACTTTTATTGTCAAAGAGCTTAAAGCTTAACCTTGTAACGAGGATAAGCTGCCTTTGTTTCAAAGGTGGATGGTCCTTAAGTCTCTTTGAAATCTTTAAGGGAAAATGCTTAAATGGTTTACAACATGCTTTCGTAAGTGCATAAACTGTCATGAGCATCACATTTATACTATGACACAATGCACTTCACATTCTGTATGGTATAGATATGTTCTCATTAACCTAATTATGTGCAATTGGCATTTAAGGCCAAAATATGTGTTCCTCTCCATGCACATACTTAGGGGGAGCAATCTATGTTATATAGAACTATGATCATGCTTAATTTAATATATCCTTTTGATCATACCTCTCTTTTATATGTCTATGACTAATGTATGTTCAAGTGTTTTTCAAACCAAGTCATAGGTATATTGAAAGGGAATTGGAGTCTTCGACGAAGACAAAAGCTTCCACTCCACTCTACTACTCATCCTTCGTCGTCGCTCCGCTTCGCTCACTCCAACTTTGGTATAACCTTCACTCATTTATTCATGACCAAAGGGGGAGAAAGTAATTAAAGGGCCTATATCTCATTCCAAGTATCCGTTTTTGGCGATTCATGCCAAAGGGGGAGAAAGTATTGGCCCAAAGCAAAAGGACCGCACCACCAAACTAATTTTAAAATTGATGATTTTCAATTGGTAAATTTCAAAATTGGTATCTCTTTGTGTTCTAAAGGGGGAGCAAGTAGGATTTTTAAAAAAAAAAAAAAAAAAACTTAATATCTTAAAACCCTCTTGAACACTAAGAGGAGACTTTATTTGAGGGGGAGTTTTGTTTAGTCAAAGGAAAAGCATTTGGAACAAAGGAAGAAAATTTCAAAACTTGAAAATGCTTTGCAAAATCTTATTCCTTTACCTTTGACTATCTTGCAAAAGGACTTTGAAAAGAATTTACAAAAGAGTTTGCAAAAACAAAACTTGTGGTGCAAGCGTGGTCCAATATGTTAAAAATAAAGAAACAATCCATGCATATCTAGTAAGTATTTATATTGGCTCAATTCCAAGCAACCTTTGCACTCACATTATGCAAACTAGTTCAATTATGCACTTCTATATTTGCTTTGGTTTGTGTTGGCATCAATCACCAAAAAGGGGGAGATTGAAAGGGAATTAGGCTTACACCTAGTTCCTAAATAATTTTGGTGGTTGAATTGCCCAACACAAATAATTGGACTAACTAGTTTGCTCTAGTGTATAAGTTATACAGGTGCCAAAGGTTCACACTTAGCCAATAAAAAGACCAAGTTTTGGATTCAACAAAGGAGCAACGAGGCAACCGAGGGCACCTCTGGCTGGAGGCACCGGACTGTCCGGTGTGCACCGGACAGTGTCCGGTGCGACCAGAGCACTCCAACTCAAACTCTTCGCCCTCGGGATTTCTCGGAAGCCGGCGCGCTATAATTCACCGGACTGTCCGGTGTGCACCGGACATGTCCGGTGCTCCAAGGAAGCGCGGTCTCCGGAACTCGCCAGCCTCGGGTTCGCGCGGCAGCCGCTCCGCTAAAATTCACCGGACTGTCCGGTGTGCACCGGACTGTCCGGTGTACCAGCGGGGCAACGGCTACTTCGGCGCCAACGGTCGACTCTGACAATAAAAGTACACGCGGCAGAGGCAGAGCAGAGGATCAGAGAGGCACCGGACTGTCCGGTGTGCACCGGACTGTCCGGTGCCGCATGAGGACAAAGCCTCCAACGATCGACCAGCTCCATCCCCAACGGCTATTTGGTGACGTGGCTGTCGCACCGGACATGTCCGGTGTGCACCGGACTGTCCGGTGCGCCATCGAACAGACAGCCTTCACCAACGGCTAGATTTTGGTTGGTGGCTATAAATACCACCCCAACCGGCCACTTCAATGTGTGGGAGCCCAAGCAACATTCCAAGTCATTTAGTTGACATACTCAAGCCCTCCCAACCACATATATTCATTGATCCATCCTATACACAAGATTTAGACCACTACATACAACACAAGTGCCACAAGATAGAGAGCAAGCAAAAGAGAGCTACTCATTTGAGTTTAGCATTAGTGCCTTGTGAGATTCATTGAGAGATAGTGTGTGCTTCATCTTGGTGTTCATTTGCGCGTGGAGTTGTGACTCCCATTCAAACTTCCTCCAAAGTTTTGGAGGCTTGTAAAAGCTAGCAAGAGACACCAAAGATTGTGGTGATCCTTGTGGGATCAAGAGTGATCCTTGAGAAGAAGAAGAGCTCGCCGATCCTTGTGTGATCGGGGGAGAGAGGGAAAGGGTTGAAAAAGACCCGTCCTTAAGTGGACTCCTCAACGGGGACTAGGCCTTCGAGGGCCGAACCTCGGTAAAACAAATCACCCGTGTCCATTGTGTTTTTGCTTGTGATTTGTTTGTTTCCCTTGCTCTAAGTTTTTCTTGCACCTTTATTTGCTAATATCATTTGGTGTTGCTTCAAGTTAAATTTCCCATTTAGTGAAGCAACACGTTGCAAGAAAGAACTTGTCCTAGTGCTCTTCTCATCTAAGGCTTCTTGCTTTGTTATTCCATAACTTACTAGTTGTATTGATTTATCACTTCCGCATTATTTAGCAATACTCTTTTCAAGCAAGAACTTAGTTTCTATTCTCCGATATTTGTATATCTTGTTCTAACCACTAATCAAGGGATCTAGTTGGGGGATAAAGTTTTAATTTTCAGGTTTCGCCTATTCACCCCCCCCCTCTAGGCGACTTTCAGTCTTTAACAAGTCCACTGGACTAGTTAAAGTTTCTTGTGACATTGTGTTTGATGATACTAACGGCTCTCAAGTAGAGCAAGTTGATCTTGATGAACTAGATGATGAAGAGGCTCCTTGCATCGCGCTAAGGAACATGTCCATTGGGGATGTGTGTCCTAAGGAACCCAAATAGCCTCCACAAGCACAAGATCAACCATCTTCCTCCATGCAAGCATCTCCACCAACCCAAGAAAAGGATGAGGCTCAAGATGATGAAGGAGAAGATCAAGAAGATGAGCCACCTCAAGAGGAGGGCAATGATCAAGGGGGAGATGCCCATAATCAAGACAAGGAAGATGAACAAGATGCAAGGCCGCCACACCCAAGAGTCCACCAAGCAATCCAACGAGATCACCCCGTGAACACCATCCTCGGCGATATTCATAAGGGGGTAACCACTCGATCTTGTGTTGCTCATTTTTATGAACATTACTATTTTGTTTCCTCTATTGAGCCACACAGGGTAGAGGAAGCACTTCAAGCTTCAGATTGGGTGCTGGCGATGCAAGAGGAGCTCAACAACTTCACGAGGAATGAGGTATGGCATTTAGTTCCACGTCCTAACCAAAATGTTGTAGGAACCAAGTGGGTCTTCCGCAACAAGCAAGATGAGCATGGTGTGGTGACAAGGAACAAAGCCCGACTTGTCGCCAAGGGGTATTCACAAGTCGAAGGTTTGGATTTTGGTGAAACCTATGCACTCGTAGCTAGGCTTGAGTCAATTCGTATATGTCGGTGTTTCGACCCCAGGGGGGTCCCTGGACCGACGAGTGAATTGTCGCTGCGTGTCCCTGCTCAGATGGGTTGGCGCGGGATGGAACACAAGATGTGGGACAAGCCTTGTATTATCCTGCACCAGGGGTGCCGCTCGCAGTAGGGGTTACAAGCGCGTCGCGTGAGGGAGAGAGAGAGAGAGTGGGCTTGTACGCCCCTTCCCCTCGCGCGAACCCCCCGACCCTTTCTCAGGATGGCCCTGGACTCCCCTTTTATAGAGGCAAGGAGAGAATCCAGGTGTACAACGGGGGGCGTAGCTATGCGCTAACGTGTCCAGCAGTGGAGTGCCTAAGCCCTGTGTACATGCCAACGTGGCCGTCGGGGAGAGCTTGGGCGCTGTACATGTGATGGCGTGGCCGCCAGAGGAGCACCTGAGTCCTGTAGGAGCACAGCTGGCAGCGCGGCGAGGACCCTGCTGATGTCTCCTTGCTGTCGTAAGGGGCTGAGAGCCACCGGCGTCATGGCGCACGCGGGGCGCCATCATTACCCGTCGCCGGGGTAAGCCAGATGGGACGCCGTTCTTGTTCCTTGTAGCCTGAGCAGACTAGGAGTAGGGGAATGATGCATCCCCTATCAGCACGGTCAGTCCGAGCCCAGGGTCGGTCGAGGCGGAGACTTCACTTGTGGCCGAGGCCGGGGTCGGGCGAGGACGCGATTCCTCCCGAGACCGGGGTCGAGGCCGAGTCTGGGGGTCGGGCGAGGCGGAGATCTCCTCCCGAGGCCGGAGCCTGAGGTCGGGCGAGGCGGAGCTTCCTGTTGCGCCTGAGGCTTGAGCTCGGTGGTTGACCGTGACCTGTTGTCTGTCGTTGCCGGGGTGGCTGACATGGTAGTCGGAGCGGAGCGGGCGGCGCTGTTTTCCTGTCATATCGGACAGAAAAGAGGAGGGGCGAAGTGACTGCGGTCACTTCGGCCTGACCGACTGAGGCGCGTGTGTCAGGATACGTCGTCAGGCATCCCCCGCAATTAATGCGCCTGCGAAGCGGTCGGTTGTTGAGGCGGTATGGCTAAGGTTGCTTCACAACGAAGCCTGCCCGAGCCGGGCCTTGGGAGAGCCAAGGGGGCGCCTGCGTTCTGAGGAGGCCCTCAGGCGAGGCGTGAATTCGTCTGGGACCACTGTTCCAACCCAAGGCTGGGCTCGGGTAAGATCGCGTCCTTCGAGTAGACGAAGTCTTGGCTTGAACCGCACCCGTCAGTTGGTCTGAGGGTGTTAACCAGCCGTGATTAGGAGCGTTGGGGGTACCCCTAATTATGGTACCCGACAGTAGCCCCCGAGCCTCGAAGGGAGTGATGGTACTCGCTTGGAGGCTTTTGCCGCGTTTTCGGTGAGGGGACCGACCTTTCTTGGTTTTTTGCCTTGTTCTGGTGGGTGCGTGCGAGCGCACCTGCCGGGTGTAGCCCCCGAGGCCTCGGAGGAGTGGTTTGACTCCTCTGAGGTCTGAATGCTTTTCGTAGTGCTTCGGCCGATCTGGTCGTTCCCTCTTGCGGCCCGGCAGTAGCCAGGGTGCGTGGTCGGGTTCCAAGTTATCAGGCTGGTTTGTTGATGCTGTCAACAGTTTTGGCCATAGCCGGGTGCGAGAGCAGCCCCCGAGCCTCTGCACGGAGCGAGAGGACGATCAAGGACTTTCCCGACTTTTATTTACACCCCTGCGTCGCCTTTTCGCAAGGAGGAGGGGGAAAGCGCCATGTTGCCCTCGGAGGGCGCCGAACATGGTGTTTCCAGTGAGCTGCTAATGGGTGATCCGAGTGGACGCCCGTGCCCCGTTCGTTAGGGGTCGGCTGTAGCCTGGAGGCGCGCTCCAAAAGTACCTACGGGTGATTCGCGAGACCCAGACCCCTTCGACAGGGTCCGAGGGCTCGATGCCTCCCTCCGGTGGGATTCCGTTACAAATCGTTCCCGCTAGTCTCGGAAATGTCCTAGGGTACCTCGAGAGCGTAGCCCGAGCCTTGGTTATGTATCGAATGTACCCAGAGTCATCCCTCACTCTGCATGTTCTAGGGCGACTATCGAACCCTTCCGAGGGGCCAGCCTACGAACCCCTGATCAGTAGTGGGCACGGAGCCCGGGCGCTCTAGGGCGGCTGTCGAACCCTTCCGAGGGGCCAGCCTTCGAACCCCTGATCAGTAGGAGGGCTCGGGGCCCGCTTCCTTCGCCGGGAAAAATCCTTTCCACAACGTCCCCTTTCCCGGTCCCTGTGGCAAGAGAGAGAGAGAGGAGGAGGGGAAGGATATGAATTTTAAATAAAGTGGCGCACCTTTTTTGACGCGGTCATTATGGCAAAGGCGAAGCGACGCCCGCCTCGCCTGCCAAAAGGTGTCGCCTGCTCCGCCGGGGAGTTAAGGTGACGGGACGGGCGATTCGTGTGGCGCCCGCTGCGCGTGCGAGCCGTTCGAGGAACGAGCGTTTCGCCTCTGGGTTTCAACTTCGCGGCGGGTTCGGGCGAAGTGTTGAACGGGTCTTGCCCGGGCCTTTATATACCCGGAAGAGAGACCGGTTGCGGTTCCTTACTCTGCTGCTTGCCTCCTGCTTGGGTTTTCGCAACCTAAGGGAATAGCCAGAGAAAGAAAACCGCAAACCTCGTCCGCTCAGCCGCCACCCCCTTCGCTTGACGATGGCCGACCGGGTGATCGTCGTTCCTCCGCGCGACCCGTGGCCTTTTTCCATCGTCACAGTGGACGATGTGGAGGCCCTTGTCGTCGACGGGTTGCTCCGTCCCCTCTCCGGTGACACGCAGCCGGAGTGGATGGTCCCTCCGAGCGGGGCTGACCCGACCCCGCCGCCGGGGTACGTGCTGAACTTCGTCTCCTTCCATGAGCGGGGGTTCGGAGTGCCAGCAAGCCGTTTCATGCGGGCGCTCCTGCATTACTTACGGGGTGGAGCTACACAACCTCAACCCCAACTCCATCGCGCAAGCGGCCATTTTCGCGGCGGTTTGCGAAGGCTTTTTGGGGATTGACACCCACTGGGATCTGTGGACCCATTTCTTCTCCGCAGAGCTTTTTGCCTTGACGACGGGGGAGAAGAAGGTCCATATGGTGGTGCGAGCCGACGGCTGCACCCTCCAGTTGAGGCAAGCGCGCGCACAGCAGTACATCCCCGCCATCCTTGTGTCTTCGAACAAGGGGTGGCAGCGCCGGTGGTTTTACCTCCGGAACGACGATGGGAGGCTCCCGTCGTTTTCTCAACAAGTGGTGACCGCTCCCGGTAGCAATTGGCGCTATGGGGCCACGCGCGAGAGACAGGAGAAACTCCAACCCCTTCTGGCGGCCTTGTAGGAGCTACGAGATGGGGGGCTTACCGCCGCGGGGGTGGTTGCCGCCATTCATCGCCGGAGGGTGCTGCCCTTGGCAGAGCGGCGGTTGCTGCTTTCGGAGTTGATGCCAGGAGTCGACTTGGAGGGTTCGCAGATGTCCTCGGTTCCCCTCTCTGTCGACGACCTTCGCAGGCGGGTAGCGGGCACAGTGGGGAAGCTGGAGGCAGGTGCCCTTACCCAGCCCTTGATGCGTCCCGAGCGTGGGTGCGTGTCCTTGGTGAGTATCCGCTCCTTCTCCTATCTTGCGTCAGGTTGCCTTCGATTCTCTCAGTCGGGATTTCCGCTCGTCTCTAGGAGCTGGTGTGTTACAAGCCTTCCCTACCACCGGTCCCAGAGGACGCGGTGGACCGAGCCGCGCGGAGGGTCGCTACGGAGAAGAAGAAGGAGAAGAAGGACGCGGAAAAGGCTCGGGCCCGCAAGCGGATGCGGGCTCAGAACGCCTTGGAGAGGCGTCGTCGAAGGCAGGAGAGGGACGGGCTCCCGAGGGAGCCGTCGCCGGAGACGCCTGACGATGATGATGATGATGATGATGACGAAGACGACGACATGGCGGCCCGCCTTGGCCTCTACCCGAATCTGAGGCTGGGCCAGGGGTCGTTGAGCCACCCCCTGAGTGGGCTGGCGCCGTCAGTGTCCGGGGCCGGGACATCAGGGTCCCGGTCCGAAGAGCAGGAGCAAGCCGAGGGGGTACTTGACCCCTCGGCCGAGGTAGTTGAGGTGACCCCGGGGGGTTAGGCCGTCCCGCCTGTCCCCCACGAGCAGTCGCCCGTGTCGGCCGTACAGGAGGTTGATCCTCGGGCCGTCGTGACGTCGCGCGGGCGGACCGCTCCTTCGGCGCCCCGGGCGCCCGAAGTGGGAGCGACGCTGAAGTCGACAGCGGGGCGAACCTTGACGACGCCTGCGAGGACCAAGGCCCGAGGGGCCTCCCCTCAGGCACGATTGGCTCTAGTTCGGAGCGGGTAAGTATCTGAGGATACCTATGTCCTGGCTCCTTCTTCGTGTGTCCTGATCCTGCTTTACCTTTTCCTCCCAGCAAACGGAGGCACGGTTCGGCCGATCTGGCTCCTAGGAAGGCCCTTAAGACGGCACCAGCTTCTGCAGCCAGTGCCGCACCACGCCACGCCGGTCGGCCGGCCTCTGCACCAGATGCCCCTAAGCGGGGGGCCCAGGCGGCGCGAGCTGCCATGGGGCGAGCTCCCCAGGCTGACCCCTCCGTTGAGGTGGTCATCGTGCCGGGGGAGGCTGCTATCGCGGCTGCGGCCTTGTGCCCATCTGACGTGTTGTCGGTGTCGGCACTAGCTTTTGCCGAGGCGGTTGCCGTTCTGCCTATGGAGCCACCAGTCACCGTTGATGCTGAGATGGTTGAGGTGCCGCTGCTCGAGGTCGTGGATCAGGAGCCTGCCTCCAAGGCATCGGGACCCCGGGCAGAGCCTCGGCCCGTCTTGAGGAGCGGCAACCTCATCCCCACGTGGCGCGATCCTAACGAGGGACGCGCGCAGGCGCTCCGGTTCTGGACCCACGGCGCCTCGAAACCCCTCTTCGTCCTTGACGATGAGCAGGAGGAGCAGTCTTGGGATGAGCTCCGTGAGTATGCCGAGGCGGCGATGGGGTCGCTTCGGGCGACCATGGAGATCTTTTCCAGGGACGTTCCCAGGATCCTCCAGGTAAGGATTTTAGGTGCACCTTTCGCATGGCCAGGGTATTCTTTGTGACGCCCTGCTTCCCTTCCTCAGGATCTGAGCTCTACCAAGTCGTCGTTCATCCGCCGCGAGGCTAACGTCTGGGGTTCGCTGTGTTTCCTGAGGGTCGCGCTTACCGAGGCTACCGAGTGCCTCGCCCAACGGAGCGCCGAGGCGGCGGACCTTCGGTTGCTCTGCGACGAGCTAGGGGCAGAGACAGCGGCGGCACGCGCAGAGGCGCAGCAGCGGCAGCTGGAGCTTGGCCAGGTTGTCGGCGAGCGGGACCAATCTCGGAACCAGGCCGCCGAGGCCGAAAGCCAGGCTGAGGCCCTTGGGGGCTAGCTAGCCGAGGTGTCCGCTCGGGCCGGAGCCCTGGCGGAGGACCTAGCCGCGGCCATTGGGTCTGCTCAGTCCGCCCAAGCCGCAGCCTCGGAGCAGCGTGTCCAGGCAGAAGGTATGTTTTGACCGCTTTGTGACTTCGATCTTCATTCTTCAACTCGTGTTTGAAGAATTCTTTTTGGCTGTTCACAGAGTTTGAGTCAGCCCTCAACGAGTCCGCCAAGGCTCTTGCTCGGGCGGCTGAGCGGGAGGAAGCCGACCGTGTGGCCATGTCTAAAGCTATCTCGGCCTTCTGCCAGGTCTCTGGTCTTGACGACGTTCCCTCAGGAAGCTCCCCCCGGAGTCGCCTACAGGCCTTGGGCAGCCATGTGCGCAGCAGACTCCGTGAGGCGCTGCATCACGGCGTTAGGCGGGCCTTCGCCGTGCTCGCTTCCCACTACGATGTGGATCTGGAGCGGGTCAGCGAGGGGTACTGTCTACCCGACGAAGATGAAGCCGCCCTGGCCGAAGTTCAGAGGCTTGACATGGCCGTCGCGGGCCCAAGCGCAGTGCTGGCGTCCTCCTTCGAGGTGGAGATCCTTCCGCTTGCATCGCCGTCCAAGGCCGAGGCGGACCTCGCCGAGGGTGGAGACAAAGCCGAGGGAGCCACTCCTCCCCCAGGCGATGCCTGATTCTGCTGGGGCAGCCTGTTCGGAACATGCGTGTGTCTTTCGCGGCCGCCGAGGCCTAAACACTTTGTCGTCGTGTTATAAAGCTGCATTTCTTTTCCTCTTGTTTCGAGTATCCGGACTCGTTTGTCAGTAGCAGAACTGCTTATCCGAGTAAGAGTTATTTCTCGCGGAAGGTGACGAGTGAGGTATCCATATCCCGGAGGCGTAGGAGTCCCTCGGCTCGGTCGGCCTTGCCGCTTACACGCGCTCTTATTCGTTTTGCGGGGTTCTGTTACCGATATAGTCGGGAAACACGAAAGTTGTTTTGGTGGAAAACTTTTCCGAGGAAAATTTTGACGTGCAGGGGGTTCCCCCCTTCTAGCCCCTAAGGGAGGGTCGGGCTTTGCTGAGGCAAGGCCGACCCTTCCATGACGGTCAGACTTTGTGTACGTAAATGAGGTACGTGAACGACTTAAAACATCTTAAGGGTAGAAGCGACGTAGCTGTTGGATGTTCCAAGCGTTGCTGTAGACCTCACCTTGGTCGTTTGCCAGCTTGTATGTTCCGGGCTTCAAGATCTTGGCGATGATGAAGGGCCCTTCCCAGGGAGGAGTGAGCTTGTGGCGCCCTCGGACGTCCTGTCACAGGCGAAGCACCAAGTCTCCCACTTGGAAGCCTCGGGCCCGAACGCTTCGGGCGTGGTAGCGCCGCAGTGACTGCTGGTACCGTGCTGAATGTTGTAAGGCGACGTCCCGAGCCTCATCGAGTTGGTCCAGTGCGTCTTCTCGGCTGGTCTGGTTGCTTTGGTCGTCGTACGCCTTGGTCCTCGGGGAGCCATATTCTAAGTCTATGGGGAGGACGGCCTCGGCCCCATAGACTAGAAAGAACGGCGTAAAACCCGTGGCGCGGCTCGGTGTCATCCTTAGACTCCAGACTACCGAGGGTAGCTCTTTCATCCACCGCTTGCCGAACTTGTTGAGGTCGTTGTAGATCCTTGGTTTGAGCCCTGCAGAATCATACCATTGGCATGCTCTACCTGCCCATTCGTCATGGGATGAGCTACGGCGGTCCAGTCCACACGGATGTGGTGGTCGTCGCACAAGTCCAGGAACTTTTTCTGGTGAACTGTGTGCCATTGTCGGTGATGATGGAGTTTGGGACCCCGAACCGATGAATAATGTTGGTGAAGAATGCCACCGCCTGCTCGGACCTGATGTTGTTTAGGGGTCGGACCTCGATCCACTTAGAGAATTTGTCGATAGCGACCAGCAGGTGCGTGAAGCCCCCGGGTGCCTTCTGCAAGGGTCCGACAGGGTCCAGACCCCACACAGCAAATGGCCAGGTCATGGGTATTGTCTGCAAGGCCTGAGCGGGCAGATGCATCTGCTTTGTGTAGAATTGACACCCCCGGCAGGAGCGCACAATCCTAGTGGCGTCGGTCACCGTGGTTGGCCAGTAGAAACCTTGTCGAAAGGCATTTCCCACGAGGGCTCGAGGCGCTGCATGATGGCCGCAAGCCCCCGAGTGTATTCTTGCAACAGCTCTTGTCCTTGGGCGATGGATATGCATCGTTGAAGGATGCCCGAGGGGCTGCGGTGGTAGAGCCCTTTTTCATCACCCATCAGGACAAATGACTTGGCGCGCCGAGCCAGCCGCCGAGCTTTGGTCTTGTCGATGGGAAGCTCTTCTCGGAGGAGATATTCCAGGTACGGGGCCTGCTAGTTCGGATCTGGCGCGTCCCCATTCCGTTCCTCTTCGACGGGCAAGGCCTCTTCCTCGATGGCCGAGGGCGCCTCGGGTGCGGCCGAGGGTACATCGGGCTCGGCCGAGGGTGCCTCAGGCTCGGCCGAGGGTGCCTCGGCATGGGCCGAGGCTTCCTCAGGTTGGGGCGCGTCGTCGATCTTGACGGATGGTTGATGCAGATCTCTGGAGAAGACGTCGGGGGGAACTGTTGTTCGCCCCGAGGCTATTTTCGCCAGCTCGTCCGCAGTCTCATTGTACCGTCGGGCGATGTGGTTGAGCTCCAGCCCGTAGAACTTGTTCTCCAAGCACCGGACTTCGTCACAGTAGGCTTCCATCCTCCGGTCACGGCAGTGGGAGTTCTTCATGACTTGGTCAATGACAAGCTGCGAGTCGCCTCGAGCGTCGAGGCGTCGGACCCCTAGCTCGACGGCGATGTGTAGCCCGTTAACCATTGCTTCGTACTCGGCCACATCGTTTGACACCAGAAAATGGAGGCGAATGATGTAGCGGAGATGCTTTCCGAGGGGTGAAATGAAGAGCAGGCCAGCGCCCACTCCTGTTTTCATGAGTGACCCATCGAAGTACATGGTCCAGAGCTCGGGCTGGATCGGAGTTGTCGGTAACTGGGTGTCGGTCCACTCAGCCAGGAAGTCTGCCAAGACCTAGGATTTTATGGCCTTCCGAGGAGCGAACGATAGTGTTTCGCCCATAAGCTCCACCGCCCACTTTGCTATCCTACCTGAGGCCTCGCGGCACTGGATGATCTCCCCCAGGGGGAAGGATGACACCACAGTTACCAGATGAGACTCAAAGTAGTGTCGCAACTTTCGTCGTGTTAGGACCACTGCGTAGAGCAACTTCTAGATCTGTGGGTAGCGAGCTTTGGTCTCGGAAAGTACTTCACTGATGAAGTAGACCGGCCTCTGGACGGGCAGTGCATGCCCTTCTTCTCGTCTCTTGACTATGATCACGGCACTGACCACCTGAGTGGTCGCGGCTACGTAGATCAAGAGGGCTTCTCCTGCGGCGGGAGGCACCAGGATGGGTGTTTTCGTAAGGAGCGCCTTAAGGTTTTCGAGAGCTTCCTCGGCCTTGGGGGTCCAAGTGAAGCACTCGGCCTTCTTTAAGAGGCGGTACAGAGGCAAGCCTTTCTCACCGAGGCGTGAGATGAAGCGGCTTAGAGCCACAAGGCATCCCATGACCCTCTGTACTCCTTTCAAATCTTTGATCGGTCCCATGCTGGTGATGGCCACGATTTTCTCCGGGTTGGCCTCGATGCCCCGCTCGGAGACGATGAACCCAAGGAGCATGCCTCGAGGGACTCCGAAGACACACTTCTCAGGATTGAGTTTCACGCCTTTCGCTCTCAGACACTTGAATGTCGTTTCAAGGTCGGAGAGGAGGTCGGAGGCTCTCTTCGTCTTGACAACGATGTAGTCGACGTAAGCCTCGACTGTTCTGCCGATGTGTCCTCCAAACACGTGGTTCATGCACCTCTGGTAAGTGGCACCTGCATTCCTCAACCCAAATGGCATTGTGGTGTAACAGTACATGCCAAAAGGTGTGATGAAAGAAGTCGCGAGTTGGTCGGACTCTTTCATTTTGATTTGGTGATAGCCTGAGTAGGCATCAAGGAATGACAGGGTTTCGCACCCAGCTGTGGAGTCCACGATTTGATCGATGCGAGGTAGAGGGTAGGGAACTTTCGGACATGCTTTGTTTAGACCAGTGTAGTCTACACACATCCTCCATTTCCCATCCTTCTTCCTTATAAGAACAGGGTTAGCTAACCATTCGGGATGGAATACCTCTTTGATGAACCCTACCGCGAGTAGCTTGTGGATCTCCTCGCCTATGGCCCTGCGCTTTTCCTCGTCGAAGCGACGTAGGGTTTGCTTCACGGGTCGGGCTCCAGCTCTGATATCTAGTGAGTGCTCGGCGACATCCCTCGGTATGCCGGGCATGTCCGAGGGACTCC
Organism: Zea luxurians; assembly: GCA_029449295.1. Taxonomy (NCBI): domain Eukaryota; kingdom Viridiplantae; phylum Streptophyta; class Magnoliopsida; order Poales; family Poaceae; genus Zea; species Zea luxurians. The sequence continues at coordinate 173,664,631 of JAOPSE010000002.1, forward strand.
ACACAAAGACTTCGGCGTTTGCGCGGAGAAAGTCGACGAGCACTACTTCCTATTTGGGGTCGAGCTCGGAGTCGACCCGAACTTGCTTGCTGGCGTCGTTGCTGGGGTCGAGAGAGACAGACTTGACCGCCTCAACCGGTTCGAAGTTGCCGGCGTGCCGCTTCGTGTCGGGCGCCTCCTTGGAGAGGCGTTCAAGGTCGGCGACGAGGGCCTCAGACTCAGCGAGAGCCTCGGCGTACTCCACGCACTCCACGTCGCATTCGTTCGCGTGGCGGTACGTGGACCCGACAGTGATGATCCCATTCGGGCCCGACATCTTGAGCTTGAGGTAGGTGTAGTTGGGGACGGCCATAAACTTGGCGTAGCATGGTCTTCCCAACACCGCATGGTAGGTTCCTCGGAACCCGACGACCTCAAAGGTGAGCGCTTCCTTTCGGAAGTTTGAGGGTGTTCCGAAGCAGACGGGTAAGTCGATCCGTCCGAGGGGTTGGATTCGCTTCCCGGGCGCGATCCCGTGGAAGGGTGCCGCACCGGCCCGGACTTCGGACCGATCAACCCCTAAGAGTTCCAGGGTCTCGGCATAGATGATGTTAAGGCTGCTGCCTCCGTCCATGAGGACCTTGGAGAGCCTAACGTTGCCGATGATCGGATCGACGATGAGCGGGTACCTTCCCGGGCTTGGCACGAAGTCGGGGTGGTCGCCTTGGTCGAAGGTGATTGGCTTGTCGGACCAGTCTAGGTAGACTGGTGCTGCCACCTTCACCAAGCAGACTTCCCGGTGCTCCTGCTTGCGGTGCCGAGCCGAGGCATTCACCGCCTGCCCGCCGTAGATCATGAAGCAGTTATGGACTTCCGGGAATCCCTCTTCCTTGTCGCCCTCCTTCTTGTCGTCGTCATGGGCCCTGCCATCCTCCGCCAGGGGCCCGGTCTTATGGAAGTGGCGTCAGAGCATGATACATTCTTCGAGGGTGTGCTTGACGGGCCCCTGGTGATAGGGGCACGACTCTTTGAGCATCTTGTCGAACGCGCCGGCCCCTCCAGGTGGCTTCTGAGGGTTCCTGTGCTCGGCCGCAGCGACGAGATTCGTGTCTGTGGCGTCGCGCTTCGCTCGCGGCTTGTTTTTGGCCTTCTTCTTCGTGCCCCGCTGGGCGGACACCTCAGGGGCGTCTATCTTCGGCTCGACCTGAGGCTGCTTGTCCTTCCGGAAGATGGCTTCGACCGCCACTTGACCTGAGGCGAACTTGGTGGCGACACCCATCAGTTCGCTCGCGCGGGTGGGGGACTTGCGCCCCAGTTTGCTCACCAGGTCCCGGCAAGTGGTGCCGGCAAGGAAAGCCCCGATGACATCCGAGTCGGTGACATTGGGCAGCTCGGTGCGCTGCTTCGAAAACCGCCGGATGTACTCTCGGAGGGACTCCCCGAGCTACTGGCGGCAGCTTCGAAGGTCCCACGAGTTCCCAGGGCGCACGTACGTGCCTTGGAAGTTCCTCGCGAAAGCTTTGACCATATCGTCCCAGTCAGAGATCTGCGCAGGAGGCAGAGGCTCCAGCCAGGCTCGGGCGGCGTCGGAGAGGAAAAGGGGTAGATTATGGATGATAAGGTTGTCATCATCCGCCCCTCCCAACTGGCAGGCCAGTCGGTAGTCCGCGAGCCACATCTCCGGCCTTGTCTCCCCCGAGTACTTGGTGATAGTAGTCGGGGCTCGGAAACGGGCAGGGAACGATGCTCGTCGTATGGCCCGGCTGAAGACTCACGGGCCGGGTGGTTCGGGCGAAGGACTACGGTCGTCCTCGCTGTTGCAGCGTCCCCCACGCCTGGGATGGTAGCCTCGGTGCACCTTCTCATCGAGTCGGGCTCGATGGTCGAGATGGTGGTGCTCGTTGCCGAGGCGTTCCCGAGCGGTGGGCGCCTCGTCCCATGTACGCTTGGGACGGACCGAGGCTTCCCGAATGCGTCGGGAGGACACCGCGCGATGCTCCGAGGGGTCAGCTCGCCTACGGGAGGCGGAGATTTCGGCTCGTCGAACCGCGGCGCCCTCTATAAGATTCTTGAGTTCGCCCTGGATGCGCCATCCCTCGGTGGTGGATGGCTCCGGCATGGCCCGAAGCAGCATCGCCGCTGCAGCTAGGTCCTGGCCGGACCCGCTGACGGCCGGAGGCAGCGCTACCCTGTCATTGTCGATGATGCGGTGCCGGATGTCTTGGGCCTGGCAACAGGCTTCTCCGGCGAGTAATCGGCCTGCCCACTCCTGTTCAATGCTCTGTCGGAGCTGTACAAGCCGGCCTGCTTCCCCATTGACCCGGGCCTGCATCTCATGGATTTGCTCGAGTTGTATGTCCTGACCCCCCACAGGGACTGGGACGACAGCTAGCTCCCGCAGGATGTCAACGCGAGATGAGGGCCCAGGGGGATCGTCAACCTCTGGCATACCGAGGTGGTTGCCTTCGTCGTGATCCCCCAGATCGACGTGGAAGCATTCGCGACTTGGGCCGTAACCCTCGTCGCCAAGGTCATGGCCATCGTCAGAACAACCAAAGAGGCAGTGGTCGCATGCGGACATGAAGCCCCGCATGGCGCTGGGGTCATTGAGGGCAGAGAAATCCCAACCGGAGTCGGGGATGTCCTCCTCCTTAGAACCCACTGGTCCGAAGGTCGAGACGGCTGTCGTTGGACGGTGGTGAAGTCGCGTCGGGGGCGATGCACACCGTCAACTCAGGTACGAGGGTAACGCCCAGCAGGTCCTTCGCGAGGGTGCTGGCGTCATCAGTCCGCTTGGGGCTGACACGTCGCAGGGAAGTGACACCCGCCGTCGCCTCAGGTGCGAGGGCAATGTCCGACATGTCCCGTGGGGGAATGCCGGCGTCGTCGACTCGCTCTGGTGCGACAACCAACAAGGTGCCGCCTCCTGCGTGGCCATGGTTGCCCCGTCTCCGCCTCCTCCGACGAGGAGGGTGGTGGGGACGACCGGAGTGCTCCTCTTCTGCCGCGGGGAGATGCTGTCGTAGAGCTCGTCGTCGTTGTGCGAGTCAAAGACCGTCGTTGTCGTCGCGCCGCGAGGGGAGGAGTACCATGTCGTAGCTGCCATCGAGGGACATGAACTCAAGACTCCCGAAGCGGAGCACCGTCCCGGGCTAGAGAGGTTGCTGAAGACTCCCCATCTGGATCTCAACGGGAAGGTGTTCGTTAACACGCAGCAGGCCCCTACCTGGCGTGCCAACTATCGGCGTTTCGACCCCCGGGGGGGGGGTCCCTGGACCGACGAGTGAATTGTCGCTGCGTGTCCCTGCCCAGATGGGTTGGCGCGGGATGGAACACAAGATGTGGGACAAGCCTTGTATTATCCTGCACCAGGGGTGCCGCTCGCAGTAGGGATTACAAGCGCGTCGCGTGAGGGAGAGAGAGAGTGGGCTCGTATGCCGCTTCCCCTCGCGCGAACCCCCCGACCCTTTCTCAGGATGGCCCTGGACTCCCCTTTTATAGAGGCAAGGAGAGAGTCCAGGTGTACAACGGGGGGCGTAGCTATGCGCTAACGTGTCCGGCAGTGGAGTGCCTAAGCCCTGTGTACATGCCAACGTGGCCGTCGGGGGAGAGCTTGGGCGTTGTACATGTGATGGCGTGGCCGCCAGAGGAGCACTTGAGTCCTGTAGGAGCACAGCTGGCAGCGCGGCGAGGACCCTACTGACGTCTCCTTGCTGTCGTAAGGGGCTGAGAGCCACCAGCGTCATGGCGCACGCGTGGCGCCATCATTACCCGTCGCCGGGGTAAGCCAGATGGGACGCCGGTCTTGTTCCTTGTAGCCTGAGCAGGCTAGGAGTAGGGGAATGATGCATCCCCTATCAGCACGATCAGTCCGAGCCCAGGGTCGGTCGAGGCGGAGACTTCTCTTGTGGTCGAGGCCGGGGTCGGACGAGGACGCGATTCCTCCCGAGACCGGGGTCGAGGCCGAGTCCGGGGGTCGGGCGAGGCGGAGATCTCCTCCCGAGGCTGGAGCCTGAGGTCAGGCGAGGCGGAGCTTCCTGTTGCGCCCGAGGCTTGAGCTTGGTGGTTGATCGTGATCTGTTGTCAGTCATTGCCGGGGTGGCTGACACGGCAATCGGAGCGGAGCGGGCGGCGCTGTTTTCCTGTCATATCGGACAGAAAAGAGGAGGGGCGAAGTGACTGCGGTCACTTCGGCCTGACCGACTAAGGCACGTGTGTCAGGATGCGTCGTCAGGCATCCCCCGCAATTAATGCGCCTGCAAAGCGGTCGGTTGGTGAGGCGGTATGGCCAAGGTTTCTTCACAACGAAGCCTGCCCGAGCCGAGCCTTGGTAGAGCCGAGGGGGCGCCTGCCTTCTGAGGAGGCCCTCGGGTGAGGTGTGAATTCGTGTGGGACCACTGTTCCAACCCGAGGCTGGGCTCGGGTAAGATCGCGTCCTTCGGGTAAACGAAGTCTTGGCTTGAACCGCACCCGTCAGTTGGTCTGAGGGTGTTAACCAGCCGTGATTAGGAGCGTTGGAGGTACCCCTAATTATGGTACCCGACAGTATATTACTTGCCTATGCTACTTACCATGGCTTTAAGCTTTACCAAATGGACGTGAAGAGTGCTTTCCTCAATGGACCAATCAAGGAAGAGGTCTATGTGAAAGGGAAATGTGCCATTGGGCCATTTCTAAGTATTTTGGTGATCAAGTGCCAACACAAATGGTTTAAGTGTTAAACTATGCCAAATGGTGGATGAAGTGCAAAGTCAACACAAAGGTATGATTCTAGACTTAGTACATTGGTTTTTGTGTACTAACATATTTGTCTAAGTGCTAGAATTAGAGAAAATTCAGTTGGAAAAGACTTGGCTCGAGCAGCCAAGACTCTGCTTAGTCTGGGTGCACCGGACTGTCCGGTGGGGCACCGGACAGTGTCCGGTGCGCCAGGCTGGCGTCTGATCAACTGGCTGCTCTCGGGTCTCGACGGCGGCGTACGGCTATAAATCACCGGACTGTCCGGTGGTGCACTGGACAGTGTCCGATGAGTCGGCTGCGGCGAAGTCACCGCTCTCGGGAACTAAGTCAACAGCGTACGGCTATAATTCACCGGACTGTCCGGTGAGTCACCGGACTGTCCGATGAGCCAACGATCGGGCGCGCCAACGGTCGGCCGCGCAATCCGCGCGTGACGCGTGGCCAAGCCAACGGTCGGATGGGGGCACCAGACTGTTCGGTGTGCACCGGACAGTGTCCGGTGCGCCAACGGCTCCAAATCCTCAATGGTCGGCTGCGCCAGAACAGGAAAGAAATCCGCACCGGACTGTCCGGTGCGCCAGTCGATAGAAGGCAAGAATTGCCTTCCTGGATTGCTCTCAACGGCTCCTAGCTGCCTTGGGGCTATAAAAGGGAACCCTAGGCGCATGGAGGAGTACACCAAGCATACTTTGAGCATTCTTGATCATTCACACTTCGTCTTTGCGCACTCGTTTGACATTCTTAGTGATTTGAGCTCCGTTCTAGTGAGAACCTTGTGATATTCATTTGAGCTCAAGTCTTGGCCGTGTGTGTGCGTATTTGCTGTGGATTTGTGTGTGTTGCTTCCCTCCCTTACTCTAGTGCTTTCACTTTGATCCTCATTGTAAGGGCGAGAGACTCCAAGTTGTGGAGATTCCTCGCAAACGGGAAAGAGTAAAGAAAAGAAGAACACTGTGGTATTCAAGTTGATCAATGGATCACTTGAGAGGAGTTGAGTGCAACTCTCGTCCATTGGGACGCCACAACGTGGAGTAGGCAAGTGTTGTACTTGGCCGAACCATGGGATAAATCCTCGTGTCTCTTGTGCTTGTTCTCACTGCGTCTATTATGCTTCACAAGAGCTCTCCTTAGCCACTTGATTTCATTGTGCTAACTCCTAATCAAGTTTTGTAGCTTTAAGTTTCAAGTTTTTGCAGGATCACCTATTCACCCCCGCCCCTCTAGGTGCTCTCACTATGTTGAGCAACCTCCCGGCTTTGAAGATAGTGAGTATCCTAACCATGTTTACAAACTCTCAAAGGCGCTTTATGGGCTCAAGCAAGCCCCAAGAGCATGGTATGAATGCCTAAGAGATTTTCTTATCACTAATGGCTTCAAAGTTGGAAAGGTCGATCCTACTCTCTTTACTAAAACAATTGAAAATGATTTGTTTGTATGCCAAATTTATGTTGATGATATCATATTTGGGTCTACTAACAAATCTATTTGTGAAGAGTTTAGTAGGATCATGATACAAAAATTCGAGATGTCTATGATGGGGGAGTTGAAGTACTTTCTAGGATTTCAAGTCAAGCAACTCCAAGAGGGCACCTTCATCGGCCAAACGAAGTACATTCAAGATATATTCACCAAGTTTGGAATGAAGGATGCCAAGCCCATCAAGACACCCATGGGAACCAATGGGCATCTCGACCTCGACACGGGAGGTAAATCTGTAGATCAAAAGGTATACCGGTCGATGATAGGATCTTTACTCTATTTATGTGCATCTCGACCGAATATTATGCTTTCCGTATGCATGTGTGCAAGGTTCCAAGCCGATCCTAAGGAAGTTCACCTTAGGGCCGTGAAGCGAATCTTGAGATATTTAGTTCATACACCTAAGTTTGGTCTTTGGTACCCTAAGGGATCCTCTTTTGATTTATTAGGATATTCCGATGCTGATTGGGCAGGGTGTAAAATTGATAGGAAGAGCACATCAGGGACTTGTCAGTTTCTGGGGAGATCCCTGGTGTCTTGGGCTTCAAAGAAACAAAACTCAGTAGCTCTTTCTACCGCCGAAGCCGAGTACATTGTTGCAGGCCATTGTTGCGCGCAATTGCTTTGGATGAGGCAAACCCTCAGGGACTATGGCTATAAATTTAGCAAAGTCCCTCTCCTATGTGATAATGAGAGTGCAATCCGCATGGCGGATAATCCCGTTGAACACAGCCGCACTAAGCACATAGCCATTCAGTATCACTTTTTGAGAGATCACCAACAAAGGGGGATATCGAGATAGCCTATATTAACATCAAAGATCAATTGGCCGATATCTTTACCAAGCCTTTAGATGAAAAAACCTTTACCAAACTTAGGAATGAGCTAAATATCCTTGATTCTCGGAATTTTGATTGATACTTTGCACACATAGCTCATTTATATACCTTTGATCATATCTCTTTTATGTCTATGACTAATGTGTATTCAAGTGTATTCTCATGCTTAGTCATAGAATTGAAAGGGAAATGGAGTATTCGGCAAAGAAGGCGCTTCCACTCAACTGCATTGGTATTTGCCGGTACTCCGCATCGTTCTCCACTTTGGTATAATCTTCACTCATATCTATTTGTTTGCCATTGGGGAGAAAGTAAAAAGGCTTGTATCTCATTCACAAGTATCCGTTTTTGGCGATTCATGCCAAAGGGGGAGAAAGCATTAGCCCAAAGCAAAAGGACCGCACCACCACCGAATTTTAAAAATGAAGTTTTCAAATTGCTATCTTATTTTGTTCAAAAAGGGGGAGTATCCTCAAAAACTTGTAAAACCCTCTTGAACACTAAGAGGAGAATTTCATTGAGGGGGGGTTTTGTTTAAGTCAAAGGAAAAGCATTTGAAACAGGGGGAGAAAATTTCAAAATCTTGAAAATGCTTCTTTCAATCTTATTCATGTACCTTTGACTATTTGCAAAAAGGATTTTGAAAAGAATTTACACAAGAATTTGCAAAAACAAAACTCGTGGTGCAAGCAGGTCCAAAATTTTAAATAAGAAGAAAACCATCCACACATATCTAGTAGAAATAATTATTGGTTTCATTCCAAGTAACCTTTGCACTTACCTTATGCAAATTAGTTCAATTCTGCACTTTTAAATGTGCTTTGGTTTGTGTTGGCATCAATCACCAAAAAGGGGGAGATTGAAAGGGAAATAGGGTCAAACCTTTTTCTATTTGAATTTTGGTGGTTGAATTGCCCAACACAAATTAATTGGACTAACTAGTTTGCTCTAGATTATGAGTTCTACAGGTGCCAAAGGTTCAACACAAACCAATACAAAGTCAAAGAAAGAGTTCAAATAAAAAGAGCCAAAGACAATCGAAGGTTGCCCTGGTCTGGCGCACCGGACTGTCCGGTGTGCCACCAGACAGTGTCCGGTGCACCAGGGTGGATCAACTCAAGCTTGCTAGCTTCGGGAATTTGGGGAGTCACTCCACTATAATTCACCGGACTGTCCGGTGTGCCAGCGGAGCAACGTCTTCTTCGCGCCAACGGTCGTCTACAAAGGAACAGTGAAACGCTACAGTGCGCGCCTGCGCGCGCAGAAGTCAAAGCAGGCGTCAGAAGGCGCACCGGACAGTGAACAGCGACTGTCCGGTGCACCACCGGACTGTCCGGTGGCCCCACTTGTCAGAGCTCCAACGGTCGAACCCTAACGGTTGGGTGACGTGGCTGGCGCACCGGACAATGTCCGGTGGTGCACCGGACTATCCGGTGCGCCATACGAGTGCAGCCCCTCCCAACGGCCACTTTGGTGGTTGGGGCTATAAATACCCCCAACCACCAACACTTCAAGGCATCCAAGTTTTCAGCCATTGCATTCAATACAAGAGCTCTAGACTTCACTCTAAGACACAAACAAAGAGATCAAATCCTCTCCCAAGTCCAAAGAACATTCCAATCAAATAGTGACTAGCGAGAGAGTGATATTTGTGTTATTTTGATTTCTTGCGCTTGGATCGCTTCCTTCCTTCCTCATTTCTTGTTCTCAAGTGTTTTGTAACCAAGGCAAGAGACACCAAGGTTGTGGTGATCCTTGCGGGGTCTAAGTGACCCGTGAGATAAGGAGAAAGCTCACTCGGTCTAAGTGACCGTTTGAGAGAGGGAAAGGGTTGAAAGAGACCTGGCCTTTGTGACCACCTCAACGGGGAGTAGGTTTGTAAGAACCGAACCTCGGTAAAACAAATCACCGCGTCACACTCTTCATTTACTTGTGATTTGTTTTCGCCCTCTCTTTCGGACTCGATTATATTTCTAACGCCAACCCCGGCTTGTAGTTGTGCTTAAGTTTATAATTTTCAGATTCCGCCTATTCACCCCCCTCTAGGCAACTTTCAAGTAGGTTTGCAAGAACCAAACCTCGGTAAAACAAATCATCGTGTCATCCGCTCTTATTTGCTTGCTTGTGATTTGTTTTCGCCCTTTCCTTCGGACTCGATTATATTTCTAACACTAACCTTGTCTTGTAGTTGTGCTTAAGTTTATAGTTTTTAGATTCTGCCTATTCACCCCCCTCTAGGCGACTTTCACTAATATATTGTATTGCAACAGTCTCAATTTCGAGAGCAGTCACAACATCAACCATTCGTTTTCCCTCAATTTTAGCCGTCGACGCCTCAGTGTGGATTACATGCTCCACCTCAGGTACGTCAATTTAGTTTAGACTTATCATTTATTTAACCTTTCAAATTTTTACTTAACTTAATTATTTATTTTTATTATTAACTAGTTTACGAAAATATTATCACGTACAAGTTTAACGGATCCACGCGGTAAACGGGAATGGAGGAATGCTTCCTCATCCCGACACTACTTAGGCCCTACTTGGAAGTGTGATATTTTTATAGTTTTAAAACAATACTATAGTATTTGATGATACTATAGTATTGGAACACAAAAGGTGTCTGGTTTGTACAGGCAAAACACAATTTTAAATACCATGGTTTACCTAAAATCGTGGTATTTTTGGAGTTTTCGAAACTCCACTCAGGACCTCAGTTTTCTTCTCTTCTCTCTAGATATACTTTGTTTTTTCAATGGAACCAGTTTTAAGCAATACTGTAGTTTTACTATGGTAAAGTAATACCGTAGTATTTGTGTCATGTATAATTATAAACAATAGTATCTCAAAACTACATCATTTCAAAACTGCATTTCCAAACAGATCCTTACCAGTATTCATGGAGAATCAGGGATCATGTCACGTTATCTCTAACCAGGATGGTGTCCAGTGACCACATGGTGGTGGAGCTCGACGTCAACGCCCAATTGATGTGAGTTTGTCACAGCTCAATTGATCTTGGTCGATTGGTAAAACATGATTTTTGTACTCATTTTTTAAAAAACCGTTGAACATGCATGCTCTAATATAAAAAACAAAAATTTTCTTTTCGCACATATGGTTGGAGCAATCATGACTTAGAAAAAGTTGAGTATGCAACATTCAGATATGACGAGCAGAAAGAACAATCTCAACACGTGTTGAGATCCATGTGGTATGTTGATTCTTAGAGGTGGTGGCTATGAAGATCTTTGCAAGCCATGGATGGAGGTCCAACGCTAGATTAGAATGAGTTTGATTTGTTGATGTTTTATTTCGAAGAATGTTTACGATGAATGATTGTCTTTTTTTGAATTGTAAGGTCGTATGTAAGAGATTGCAAAAGGCGGGAACATTTTGTTTCCATAATAAAAAAAGATATGACCGTGGGTCCACAACAACTAACTCATTAAATTTTAGAGTTGTTGGAGTAGTAACATTTTTTATAGAATTTAAAACTTTAGAAAGATCCAATATCCATGGAGAAATATTTTTATAAATTGTTGCAATGCACTGAAATTACTTGCACGCACAACAGCTCCCAAATGAGCTTGTATTCAGTCTTGGCCTTCGCTAAGCATTTTATGTCTCAGAATATATTTTTTTCACACATCAACTAATCACAAGCAATCAGGAAATAAAACTTTCAAACCTCGAACTGTTTTCATTTCTTTATAAGATTCTTTGTGCAAGTGGCAACATCTATATTGTACATATATTTTTCACGCTAGGAAAGCGCTGCTTCTCGAGGAAACTCTGCTGCTACTCAAAGTCTAACAAACTGGATAAAATGGTGTTTTTTTCTGCTTGCATCCAAATCCTGCTTTCTGCAGAGCAAGAGCAGCGTCCTCCCGCGCGAAGAAGCACAGGTGTGTGCGCCGGAATGGATTGGGGAGCTTTATTTGTACCGCACATTTGAGAGTTACTGGAGGAATGATTTTTTATATATTATTTAAAATTATAGTGCTGGGGCTGGCGGAGTTGCTTTTAATGACTTTTTCTGTAGATCTATGTAAGCTAGTGACAAAAGAGTTTAAGAGTGTATTTGATTTATATGGACTAATTCCTCTGCTTTATTCTATTTTTTATAACTCTATTTTAATTTCCGTATTTATCAATTTAGCTACATGATATAAAATAGAAAGATTAAAAATTAGTCTTTATAAATCAAACACTCTCTTAATATTAAATATAATATATAGTTAGATCATAATCAAACGTAATATAATGTTCGCTTGTAAGTTTGCATCTGATTGCACAACAGTTGTTCCCGTGCGTGGGGGACTGCGGCTCGCTCTTGGCTTGGATGAGGTTCTGACTTCAGAGGAGGATGGGGATGGCTCACGGCGCCGTGACGCGACGATCGGCGTCGGCAGCGGCGCGTCCCTGCTGTCCCTCCTGCATGCTTGCCACCCAGCTTCGCCTCGCCACGCGTCTCGTGGACCCATTGCGCGCGTCTCTCGTGCCACGGCGCACCCGCAGCCATGAGTGGCAGCGCTCCCGTCTCCCGACTCCCGAGCAAATCGCTCGGCGCCTACTACTAGCCCGAAACCTAGGTGGTGGGAACTCGGGATACGAGGTCCTCTTCTCCGCCGCTCGTCCTCGGCAAGCACAAACACGGTAAGCCACCAACCGCCTTTCGATCGCCGGGCTCCATCCCTAAGCCATCTCGCCGCCTCGTGAGTCGTGAGCCAACCGACCTGCCATCATCAATTAGTGACTTCCTGAACCTGCTTCGTGCGTCCTACCACTCCAAAAACCCAACAATCAAGAGATTTAAACAAAGCCTTCCAGAACTTGTTGTCTTGTTGTCAATAAGGCAACTGTCACTATTGTGCTGTCATTTCCATCTAAAAGAAAACTTTACTGTGTTCTCTAGTCTCTACATACTCCTCTTTCATCCGTAACCATTTGCGGGAAATAATGTAAAGTTCATTCTCGGCAAAGTATTGTGGCGTGTGATGGATAGAGCTTAAATCAGGAGCGTCTTCGTATTGTTGTAATTGGCTCATTGCAGTGCAGGACGTGGATGCCACTGGGCTTTGGAAATTCGAAGTAGAGAGACTGCTTGGATCATAACGAGAGAGCACAAAGGGCCTGAGCTTTGTAAACAGTTGGCTTTCACTAGAGTCGATCCATTCCATACTGAGCTTTTGCATATCATCAATTCATCATTGTTCCTGCACAATGGATGGTGTGCGATGCATGGAGTCCCCAGCTGCTGGTGATGCCCCGCATAGTTCTTTCCGAACCCTTGGGCCAACACTCCTGGTTTCGATGGGTTATCTTGACTTCGGAAAATGGTTGGTGGCAGTGGAAGCTGGGTCTCGGTTTGGCTATGATCTTGTCCTGCTCGTGCTGCTTTTTAATCTATCAGCTATTCTGTGTCAGTACCTCTCGAGTTGTATCGGCATTCTCACCAAAAAGAATCTTGCGGAGGTAAGAATTTACTCAGTCCTCTCTTGCCATTGTAAACTGTAGAACTTTCACCAGAATTACGGTGTGGAGATCTCAGTTAAGAACGGTGATTCACTAGGATAGGGTGGGCCCACCATAAATTTCTGTACCCGTAATATTGGTGTTAATTTGTTTTGCGTTTATGAGAGGTGTCTGGAAAAAAAAAAACTCATGGAGTCATGGACTCATGGCATCCTAACTCCTAAGCGTTGTAGCTATGCTGTCGTACTTCTGTTGAAAAAATGCCATCATCGTTCAAAAGAAAACATCAGATATCCACATGTGACAACAATAGAAGTATCCCTTTTATTTTACATTTTCTTCATCTATTTTCAACAGTCTTGTGCAGATCTTGACTTCTTTCTTGTTATATTTGTACATGAACAAATAGATTTGCCACCAGGAGTATGATCAGAAAATATGTGTTGCTCTTGGTCTTCAAGCAGGACTGTCCTTGCTAACTTCTGAATTGACCATGGTATGTCTACAAATACTTCAGAAAATTCATTTTCTGATGATGGTTGATCTTGGACTTTTATGTGCTCATGATACATTTGCTTGCACCATTCCTAATTAACAGAGCATGTAAGCAGCTCGGTACATTTGAAACACTTAGGGCTGGTTTGGTGACAAGGGAATTTGAGTACAAATTCCCTTGTCACCTAACCAGCCCTTAACATTTTCAAGAGAAAAACACTTAACATATGATACTTTTCAGATTGCAGGCATCGTAGTTGGGTTCAACCTTGTATTTGAAAGCAACAATCCCATCTCAGTCGTATGTTTTACAAGTGTTGTAGTTAATCTGCTACCATATACACTCTCCCTTCTGGTAAATTTATAAGTCTCTCCAAAGAACTGTATATAAAAGCTGATCTGCTCTAAAACCTTTTATAATTTATTCTAGTTCCTATATTTGTGCTGATTGTAGGACAAGAGGAAGGCTGGAATGTTTATTGCCTACGCATCTGGCTTTACACTAGTTTGTTTTGTGCTTGGTTTATTAGTGAGCCATCCCAAAACCCCTGTCAATACCAACGTAATGTTCCCCAAGTTGAGTGGTGAAAGTGCTTACTCACTGATGGCACTACTTGGCACAAATATAATAGTACACAACTTTTATACTCATTCATCAGTTGTTCAGGTAAATTTCTGACAATTCCATTCCCATGTTTATGCAACTAGCTTTGTCAAGCATGTCTTCCATTAAAAGTTTGTCTTATCAAACCTGAATGTGTCTTTCACGGCGAAAGTGATGTTTTGTGTTAGGATTATGTACAAAAAATGGTTTATGTTAGGGTACTGAGTGTATTGGTTGTTCTTGATCACCAATTCACCATAGGGGTGCTGAATGCACTGAGTTGTTCTTGATTCATTCTTTGCTAGTTTGATCTGCTTTGGCTTCATGTATCAGTGTTCATTCAGATATATTATCACTTGTGCAGGTTCAGAGAAGATTTCAGGGTCATACCCTTGGTACTCTGTTTCATGATCACCTTTTTTCTGTACTATTTGCATTTTCTGGTATCTTTCTTGTGAATTATATTCTGATGAGTTCAGCAGTTGATGAGTCCAAAAACACAATGGCCATCAACTTCCAAGATGCTAGACAGCTAATGAATCAGGTTCGTGTCATTGTTCTCTTATGTGTCAAGTCTTTTGTTTAATTGGCTATTTGTTCTCCGTTCACCTTCCTATTAATGTAAAGAGCAGCATTCGAATTCTCAAATTATAAGACATGACCATAGGTTTGGTGTTGTGGCATGCTACTATACTTGCATGTTTGGATTTTCAACTTTGTGAAGTTATTTTATTATAAGTACATTACCTATTTTTTGGGTTGACCAAATGGTGCACGAGTTTCAATATTTTACTATGGTCAAAAGGACCTAATTGGAGTAGCAGAGTTTAGGAAAAATATAGTTCTAGTATATTTGGGGTTCAAGTTATAGATATTAGAAATCCTATAGTGTGTGTTTGCTTTGTGGAAGTGCCTCATGCTAGATCAGGTCGTGTATCATGAGTTTATTCCATGAATTTTTGGGTGGAACAAACCCATTCTTCATGTATATACATTAGCTTGTGAGGATTGAGCTGGTGATGCATCAACCCATTCTATTCTACAGACCAAACAAAAAGTGATCATGATGGACCACCATATTACTCAAACCCAATACACACGTTGTTCTCGAAACAAGTGCTAAGGTTGGGAGAAATGATGTGTTCTAGGGAAGCCACTGGGGATACTCTCTTAGGTTCATTCCCTGAATAGGGACATAAAGACTGAGTTATAAGGAAGCTGCTGGGATGCTCTTTTTCTCTTCAGCTTTCTTGAAAACTTAGCCTCCGCATGAACTGGCCAGCGCATATTCAATAAAAATAGTATCCCTTTGAGCTTGGAGTGTGCATTGAAGGAGGAAGCTCCTTCCTGAATTTCGTCTGGATTCTTGTATTTTGCAGGTGTTCACAAGTCCTGTGGCGCCAATTGTATTATTAGTGGTCCTTCTCTTTTCAGGCCACATCGTGTCAATGACATGTATTATTGGTAGTGATGTAATTTCAGAGGATCTCTTCGGCATAAAGCTGCCTCTTTTTGCGCACCATCTGTTACCTAAGGTTTTTGCCATGATTACTACTATATACCATGCGAAGGTTGTGGGCTTTGAAGGGTTATATCAGTTACTCATGGTTTGCCCAATTATCCAAGCTATGCTCCTTCCTTCGTCTGTTATACCTGTTTTCCGCATTTCCTCGTCGAGATCATTGATGGGCAGATACCGGATATCTCGATGTGTTGAAATATTGTGCTTCCTAGCATTTCTTCTAACACTGTTTACAAATATCATTTTTGTGGCGGAAGTTCTTTTTGGTGATAGCACTTGGACAAATGACCTGAAAGGGAACACTGAAAACCCTATTCTACTTCCATATATCGTCGTAGTCCTGATATCATGTGGATCTATTGGTTTTGCACTGTTCCTTGCTGTTACTCCACTAAAATCAGCATGTAATGAAGCCGAGAGAGCGTTGTCTGTGCACTCATAACAGAGAGAAACGTTGGATGCCACTCGTCACAGCAAAACCGACTTTTCTGAGAATAGGGCACATGAAGCATATGAAGAACAGAGGCCCTTAGCCATCCTTGTTCCACAGGATTCACTGAAAGGTGATAGAGATAATTTTCGTAGCATATCCGTCATCTCAAATTAGCTTTTGATCACAAGGGCAGTTTCTGACGCTACTCTACATGCAAATCATATGTCTAGTAATCCAGAAGTTCATCCTTAGCATTGATTGGACAGAGCTTATGTCAACTGAAAAGGTTGTGCCCTTAAAATTGACTGGACAGAGAGCCTATGTCAACTGAAAAAGGTTGTGCAAGTAGACTCGGATGCCTGCACGGACAAGGATATTGTATTTGTAGGGGCACGTACTCTGGAATCGGAGAAGTCTGACTATTTCTTTTATCAATCACTATTTCTCTTTCATTTAAATTCACAATTAACAGGATGGTCCTTATCATGACTGTACCTCTGTTTGTGGGAGTTGAAGTGTTGGCTTATCTACCTATTACTCAAAGAAACACCACTGTCTCACCTGACACCTCCGGTGATTGCTGCAAACAGAATGCTTTGTTGGTTGTTGAATGAAGCAAATTAATGTGGACAGTGGTACTGCAAATCAGGTGGTTCCTCTATAGGATACACCATGTGTGGAGTCTGCAACAAGGTTCTAGTCTCAACTTGCACATATGGTGGCTCTTGCGAGTTGTGACATGATCGTCTGACATCAAAGCGTGAAAGACGTTAATAAATCTGTTCAGGAGTAGCAGCCATCTAGCGTGGCAAGCTTGGAAATTGGAATTGACAATGAGTGAGGTGGACACTGGTAGATCTAGTAGCAAGGTCAAAGGATGATTTCTTTTACCAAGTATGCTTGCATTATTGAGGTGATCCTTTTCTCTTCTTACCTGTTTTTAGTAAAAATAGAAGTAGAAACTGTAATCTTCCCCTGAGAAAGACGAGCTTCTTGAGATCTAGATCCACTCAATGAGTTGTGGCCTGTGGGTTTTGGAAAGGTTTTTGTTTTAGTCGAGCATCTTGACTGCCCATCTTTGCAGCTGAATTTCACATTTTAGTAAACAACAGCTAATTGGACCATAGAAGGTTGATCATATTGCATCTCTTTTTTTTCGTGACCATGTCTAAGCACATTTTTCATTAGGAGGAAGGAGAGTTTACAACACACATCTTAGTAAGCACGATCCTTGGGTAGTTTACATCATATGATGAATGGTTACTTCTAGTATTTGCGTATGCCTTCAGTAGTACATTGGATATATCCTCTATATTTGAACTTTCGATGGAAAGAATTTGTAGGCCGCTTATATAGATCCTATTTGGAACCACTTATAATCGATTCAATTATAATCATCTTAATGTGAGGATCTTTTCTATTCTCGATTATGCTAGTCCAAAGTTATAAACGGAGATCAAAAGAATCAGAAATAATCTGTGCCATAGTCACTGGTGAACAATGCAGTTGCCCAGTTGGCAGTTGTCCTGTTCAAATTCCTGAACTATTCCGCTCATTGTCGCCACCAATTTGCTGATTTCTTCTTTGACTAGCTGAATGCCCGTGCGTTGCAACGGGAATATATAATACCAGTATACTACGATAACTTATATACAAAATGTGTGTTATATTGTTATGAGAAAATGTTTCATAATCAATTTGTGATCCTAGCCATACATAAATTTTGTTATTTTAATCTAATTATTTCACCACTACATTGCAACCATCAGTATCATGCAGACTTCGATATATGTCATGATTTGTATGGTCTCATCATTAGAGAGCACGTTCCACACATGCCGGAAAAATTCCCTCGTACATCATTAGTCATCAGACACGCACCACCATATGCTCTTGCTTAAACAAAAAGGTAAGTGTGTATGTGTTTGCGAAGAGAATTAAAGGCAGGCCGACACAAAAGCTACCCTGACGGTGACGAGGATGACGAACTGGTCACTGTTGTCGATCCTACTCTTTGTCACCTCCGGCGCCAAGATGATGCCACAATCCTCGATATAGTAGTCATCGAACGCACGCGACATGACAAGTACCGATGACTCTTGGTTGGGCTGCCAAACGAAGTGCACCCTGGGCTCATCAGCGAGGTAGTACCCTTGGCCGTTGCACCACCGGATGCGCTATTCCACTACATACATCATGTTCGAGGACATTCACACAACGTCAGCAACGTCCATCATCCCAGCGCACAAGAATTCATGTCCGGTCAATAGCGACTTATGTGGCAGGTTGGGCTTCAGGTGGACGATGAGCTGGACGGCGTGATGGCGTCGTCGTCGGATGCGGTGTCCAGAACAACACGAGAGTCGTCGACGTTAGCGACAACCATGAGGCCCCCCTGCTTAACGATGGACAACGCGGTGCAGCTGCTCTGGACCGCGTCCAAGCGGCAGCTTCGCGGGAGCTTGTCGTACACAGCAGCGCATGCGACCACGTAAGACTGCTTTTAGAGGTCGAACTGACAGTCGCCAAGCTTCTTCTCGTCATCGATAAGCGACGACAACGTGAGTGCCTCCTGCTCATGGAGTTTGTTCGGGGTTTGAAGTAGGAAACATGGATTCCTGCTTGGCGTTGGTTTATGAAAATGACTCACAAGTCTGATCCATGGAAAAAAAATATTACGAAGAAAAAATGTCACACATGCAAAAAAAGGGAATTTAAGTATAATGCATTATTCAAACAAAAGAAATAGCATGCAAAGCTCTTCTTTAAATAATATTACCTCCATCCAAAAATATAATTCAAAAATCTCGGTGATACTTATCTACTACTACGCATTGTGAAATGGTAGCAAGTGAGCTTGGAGAGAGATGTAGTAGATGTGTTTCCTGTCATAGATGTAGACATAAACACATATAGGTGGGTGCCCGTGTGTTGCAACAGAAACATTTAATATCATGATAACTTATGAACAAATGTGTGTTATACTGTTATGTGAAAATGTTTCGTGATTAATTTGTGATCCTAGCCATACATAAATTTTGTTATTTCAATCTAACTATTTTATCACTACATTGCAACCAACAGTACCGTGCAGACTTCTATACATGATAGCTGAATGCTCGTGCGTTGCAACGGGAATATATAATACCAGTATACTACGATAACTTATATACAAAATATGTGTTATACCGTTATGAGAAAATGTTTCATAATCAATTTGTGATTCTGGCCATACATAAATTTTGTTATTTATAATCTATTTGTTTCACCACTACATTGCAACCATCAGTATCATACAGACTTCGATATATGTCACGATTTGCATGGTCTCATTATTAGAGAGCACGTTTCACACATACCGGAAGAAATTCCCTCGTACATCGTTAGTCATCGGACACGTACCACCATACGCTTTTGCTTAAACAAAAAGGTAAGTGTGTGTTTGCAAGACTAATGGTCAAACATCGTATAACCATAAAGTTAGAATACTATATTAATATATTAAATAAATTAATCCAATAGACATAGATTAACCCAATTAACATAGGATAAATAAATATCTAATTATAAAAGTACGAAACATGATATAATCAATGTTGTTACTGCGTAGTAAATATTCATACGAGACTAACACAACTGGAACAGTTCAATTTGGAATTAAAATGGGGAAGTTACGAATTTCCAAAGTTTCTATGTATTTGATATATGATTAATTAGGAAATCAATTTTATTGTTGTTTTCATGACAAAACAGAGGTATTATGTGATAAAAATAATATTATAGAATTATAGAAATTGGAATGAACTCATTTGGATTTAATATAAAATTTCCATGAATTAAATGGGTTTCTGCAATTATTTTTAAACTATAAATCAATTTCTAAACTCATTTTCCCTATTTTCTTTATTTCCTGGACCGCGTCCCAAACTCCAGAAAGATCAGGGGCTAAGCTATAAATGTTTTTCTAGACTCAGTGAGCATACAGAGTGGACGGCGGGTTAACCATAAAAGACGTTTTAGTTGAAGTTGTACACAATTCAACATGAGTCATGTTGGCTAGAGGGTGGAAGGCTAGGCATTCTGCTTAATAGATCCAAGGTTCGATTCCTGAGCAGCCACGGTTTTATTGTTTTTCTGCGCATGGAATGGGGGAGGGCAGAACGGCAGAACGGCAGACTACTATTGCTTACTTAATAAGTAGTAGAGATTTCCTTGATGTAGGCAAATCTCTGATACATTATTTAGAGCGTGAATGGTTGCCTGCTCGGCCCAGCCTGAGCGTATCCGGTCATTCAGGCCCATGGCAGGCATGCTAAAGAGGTGCAATAGGCTATTGTTTGGTTACTTGTTTCATCTCATGATGGCCCATTAGAGCTTGCCTTTGGTTGGAAGGCTGTACAGACACTTGAGCATGGCAAGCCTCCCAACTAGAGAACACACCAACACCAGTCATGACAACGATGTTCTCCTCACTAAGTATGCACCTTTTCCTCTTGTTGCCTGCCGCAGACCCACTAGTAGCACCTGCAGTGGAGCCTCCCCGAACAGCCTTGAAACATCACCAACCTTCATGGCATCTGTTTGTAGTGAGCTCTCAGCAAAGTAAGATGTGGTACCCATTGCAAACTTGCCAGTTGCAAGACCATTGCCAAAGATCATTTCCATCTGCCTGTAGTTTTCTATTGGCATGTTTAAGTACTCAGCATTCTTAGCCCTTCGGGGTGTGCCTATATTGCAAGCTCACAAATATTAGTGTAAGGCTGGAATTAGGTTAGTGGGCACTTAGGAAAGGTTACAAAATCACAGATACAATTAACATACATCTTGATATGGCCTCTATAGTGCTCTTCATCTAGACTGATCATGTGCCATTCATCATCATCACAAAGGGGCTATTTGTTTCGGCTTTTCGCTAGATTTTAGCCGTCACAGTCGACTTCTAGATACCAGACACGCAGCCGCGCATCTCAGTCGGCTTCAATGAAAATCATTTTTGTAAAAATCGCCTAAATCTGTTGGAACTTTGGATGGTGGAGAAGCTCTGTTATTTGTTGCCTCTGTTGAAAATTGCTCTTCTTGAGTTCTCAATTTCGCTTGCATTTTTTATATTTGTTCAATAAAGGTGGATTTATGATCTTCAGATCCCCGAGCAATTAAATCTTCACCTTCTGACATGCGAATAGTGTAAAAACGCTTCTTGAGACGTAGCCTGTTTGCAAGACTCTTGGTTATATACAGCTCCTCTAATTTCTTTCACAATGTTGTTGTGGATTTTTCATGCATTACTTCACGTAGAAAATCAAAAGATAAAGTGAGCTATATGGTAGATAAAGCTCTCAACAATATCTTGTCACTTATCATCAGTTATATCAGCATCAAAAGATAAACTGAGTTATATGGTAGGCAAAGCTCTCTCATCAATATCTTGTCACTTATCATCAGTTATATTAGCAGGTCGCGTCTGCAACGTCTTTTGAAGAACCAATTGAGTAAGAATAGCCTTCATCTGAATATATCAAATAGCAAAACTAATTTTGCTATCAAACTTCGGAATATCAAATTTAGTCGACATAATGTGAGATAAAAAAATTCCAATAGATCGATGAACACAAAACCCGACGGCGGCAACGACAGCCACAATGTAAATAAAAAACAATGTGTTTAACCCTAGCTCTGATACCACTTGTTAAGGAAAGAAATAAAATAGACATATATTTACGTGGAAAAATCTTCTTCAATACGGAGGAGCAAACAAACACGAGAAAACAGATCCACTATTAACCGCTGAATATAAGTTATAGGGTCTATATTTATAGGCGTACAAGAAAGAATATTTCAAGATATATTCAAATATATAAAAGGATTTAGAGGCATATTCCAACAAAATCAATTTAAATTCAGAATTTGTCACTTCCTAAACTCTAAACCGTGTGGACTTTTTCATCTTTCTCTTCACGCAAGTCCTACCATATCCATATTCTCGTGACAACCAACTTATCCATGAATTCATATTCTAAAAAACTCTCTTCAGAAAAAAGTTGTTCTAACCATCATTAAGCTCTCTTGGGTTAGGCTTCTGAACCTATTTTTATAAAAGCCAAAAGTTAACCAATGGAGTGAAAAGCCATAGCTTTTTACAAAAGATTAATTGTAATATGTTACTCTTTGTAAAGTTAGATAGCTAATTTATTTGGATGTCAAGAAAAGAGCACTGGTGTGGAGAACCCTGCCAGGCTCTTCCGCGGGAAGAAGAGCGAGGACGTGATGCAGGGGAGTTCATGGACCACACCTGCTTACAACATGGTGGGACTACAACATTTGAGATTCAGCCTAGGAACGGCACGCTGCAAAAGGGCTCTTAAGAGGTATTTATTCGGTAATCAGTTTTAGCTGTTTTTTTTCAATTGTAAGTAAATATGATATAGAATATAATATACAAATTTGTATTCTTGTTTTTAACATTGCGCTAGAAAAGGTAACCTCAAATTCATCATATATTTTATCAAATGATAGATATAAATTTTGGTATGGATTCGAAAACAAATTTGGTATTTTTTTACCTTTTTTATTGTAGGTAGCAAACAACACATAAAATATTTTATGCAATATTTTATTCTTATTTATAATAATATGTTTCAAAATTTATATGTATCTATTTTAAAATATTAAATTTATTCTAACAATTTGGTTACCAATTTCATCTCTCGTATGTACGCATGTATTGTCCGGATGGCGGACGTACAACAATATCAAGAATTGATGTAATAGTTACATCCAGAAGAGGATGTTGGGCATAGACATCGACCCCGGTGTCTGACCTCCAATGACATCAGGTTCTTTGATTATGTTAAATGACTAGCATTCATCTAAACATCATAGTCCAAGCCCAAGATAAAACACGAACAAGGTAAATTCAACAATGAGACATCCTTAGGTTGACCAGTCATATTGGATGGAATAATAAATTTTAGTGTTAAGGGACATGGGTCAAATAACACTTTTCTTCTTCAAACCCTTGTTCAAACTTGGTCGTGGATCTTCTCAATCTGCTCCTCGGCTACTAATTACACAGACATGTAAACTACACATACAATTATAAATTAAGAACGTTACAAGAATGGAACAATACTTGATATGCATAGAATTAAATTCTACATATCTTATGAATCTACAAGTTCAAAACCATTTAATTCAAAGTTCATATGTGTTTTATATGCTTAAAACGGTTAAGAAAGCATCTAAAATAAATTAAAAACATTGCCTATGACTGAACTGTGGGAGTTTTGAAGTTATAGGTGTTAATTGCAAAAACTAGGGACCTAATATTAATAAAACTAGAAGACAAGTTAATTGCCCAAGAGCTAAGGGACTCTTTAGCAAAAAGAGCAAGGCAATGGTATTCTGACCTGGGTTGACTAATATGGGTGCACGTGTGTCATTAGATTTAGATCCAATGGCTAGGATCAAACATAGTGCGTGGTGGACACGAGAGCGATTGGATCTAGTTCTGATGGCTCAAGTGAATCGTGGTCGAGGCTTAGATACTTAGATACGACATGGCACTGTGGTGGACATCAATAATGAAAGTGATGTTCCATATGCTCTAGGCAAGTTGGTGGTGCGATAAGGCATCGGGAAGCAATAGTGCAGCATGGCAAAGCGACCTAGGGGATTGGCGACGCTTAGAATGGTCAGGTTTAGCGGTGCAGGTGCAGCAATGCGGGGCGGCGACTAGTCACTAGAGCGTGAGCTCGCGCTCGAGGAGGTTTAGGCACGCACGACATTTGGCTAGAGAGCTTTAGGGTGGCGAGGCGAACCTAACTAGGTTAGGTGGTGTCGTGTAGTGGCCATCTCAATGGCCGCACAACGATGAGCTGGCGGTGGGTCGTCGAGTAACTCCAACAAGAAATTGTCGTCCAGATAGAGAGTGGAGGGAGTAGTGGCCATCTCAATGGCCGCACAACGATGAGCTGGCGGTGGGTCGTCGAGTAACTCTAACAAGAAATTGCCGTCGAGATAGATAGTGGAGGGAAAAGGAGGGGTGTTAGGATCTAGATGAGCAACTCCAACAAGAAATTGTTCTATAAAACTCAAATTTATCATGAGAGCCAACTTGCGCGTTCGGCTGCCCAATTATAGTTGCAGCTGCTGCACTGTAGCTGCAACTGTAACCGTTGTTAGGTTCTTGCACTGTAGCTGCATATAACTACAGCCGAATGGCTTGATGATCTGTGCCAATGTATATTTGCTTTAATTTTATCTTAATTTATGCTCGTTTCTAATCACTCTAATAACTTAGAAGGTGTTTGGTTTCCACCTAGCCATGTTTAGTCCCTAAAATATCAACTTGATGACTAAAATATGTCTTTTAAATATGATTTCTAAGGAGTAAAGTTTAGTTTCTAAAATTTAGTAGAAGGATGATTAAAGGAACCTAACACCCTCTTAATAAAAAAATGTGTTAAATGTAGTGGGCAATTTACTTAAAGAGATAAAACTGGATGATAATCTACCCAAGCTAAAAGGAGCCTTGTGCTGTTTATCGGCAGTACAACCGCTAGTGCAGATCCCGTCCTTGACGGGCCACAACTTATATTTCGTGAAGCAGGTGGCATACGAGAGCAATTGAAGCGAGGACTCGCTGGCGTCTCGCCCCGATCAGACACCGGGCGTCATGGGGACTGCGGGCTGCCGGGGACGCGGGGCGCGCGAGCGACTCCTCGGTTTGCTTGCCCCGCATGGCCGCATCCCCACCCAGAGTTCCCAGCTGCTCCGCCTTTTGCCCTCACTGCAGTGCATCTGCATCTGCATCCTAGCAGAGATTGGAACCCACTGTGGCGGAACTGCCCGAATTATTCCAATTTAAGTGCCTAAGTCCGACCTTAGAGGCTAGACCACACTTAAATGGGAATAACCCGTCAATCCCTCGGATCTAGTCCGACACGGCCACTGACAGGATCAAGTACCACAGTCTCACTCGATGGTGAGTCACAGAGCAAATACAATAAAGCATAAAACCATGCATGGAAACGTGTTAAATTATTACATCACCATTGTCACCATCGGAGTTTTCGCAAAAGTACCCATCATTGTTTTGAAGTGCAGCGGAAATAAACTAACGATAAATAAATGGAGAGATGGGGAAGCCTGTCCCATCACTCCTCATGCTCCTCCTCAGCCGAGGCAGGGTCCCACTCGACGGTCCAACCCGGTGGCAGGGTGGATGGCCAAGTCACTCCAGCAACCATGTCCTCCAGAGAACCTGTAAAATTATGCCACAAGCAAGGCTGAGTATACTAATACTCAGCTAGACTTACCCGGTGTGAGGAGTCTACTCCTCTACCTCTAGACATGCAGCTGTTTGGCTGTGGGGTTTGGTTGCCAAAAGCACTAGCTGAGTTTCTAAATCAAGATTTTAACTTTGTCAAAATTAAGTGTGACTCTCTTAAGGCTAAAAGTGTACTATCTACTCATACATAGTAGCAAGCATTTTTAGCAATCAATATCTTGTATCATCTCATCACAGTTTCACTTATTACTCAATGCAGTACAATGGATCAAGCAGTCTCATTAGCTGCGAGAAGCAGACGATTCGAATCGAGTTTTTATCCTTGCAAGGTAAACCCAAACACACGACATGTAGGGGCACTCCGTCCCCACACATATCAACCGTCCCCATCGATTCCCTGGCAGCAGAACAGGGCTCACCGCCTTGGCGTACAATGCCTCACTGACCCCGACTGGCCGTCGTGCAGTGACCGCACTTGTACCCACCATAACCGGAATGGGAGACTACGTCTCAGGTCGCGTGAGGGGTAAAGTCCACTGGCAGGTTCAATCAGGTACTAGGTTTACCGATTTACCATATTTCTCGGTATGTGCTTAGTACATTCAAACGCTTGACACAGGTATCCGCACGTTAGTCCTTATTCCAACTTCATCTCGTAGACCACGTATCCCCATGGATCCGTGTCCACAGACCAACACTGATATGATATGAAAGTGGGTACAACCAATTCCTGACCTCGCGCGAGTGCTAGAAAAATCACTCGACTTCTACCGAGATCCCTAATTAGCAAAGCAGCTACTCGACCTAGCATACTAGTATCCATCTCAAAGAGGAATCCTGAGTTTATGCAACTAGGGTTTCAATCAACTCCTACACCTAAGTGCACAGTCAATCCTACAATCATTAAGTGAAGTAAAATTGCATAAATAACAGGTTATGCATAAACCGGGGCTTGCCTTCCAAAGCAGTGGCAGGCAGGTCCTCTGGTGCAGGCTCTGGTGCTGGGTCTGGGGCAACCTCCTGGGCAGCTCCTTGCTCCGGCACGAGGATGTACTCTCCGTCAGCAAGATTACAGTCTATCGAAATGCAATGAACATGTATGTCATGATTATGCAGGATTTAAGAACATTAAGCTACAGAAATTAAGTCAAGAATTAACTTAGGGTTCCCTGGCTATGTGGGTTTTCCAGTGGTATATATATATATACATAGACTTGTTCCCTTTTAGGCTTAGGTTTTCTTTTAGGATAGCATAGTGGATTTGTATTGTCTTTATAGGTTTTAGTGGACAATTTACAAAGGTCTTAGGGGGATATTAGTTTCCATTATCCCTTTTCCTTTCTTAAATTTCCATTAGGGTTTCTAGTGAAGGTTTGAACTACAACAGTATTTCAAAATTTTTTCAAAAATTCTATAAAAATTACAGTGGGTTGTCACTTGCTATTCTAGCTGGCTTTTAAGAGTTTGAGGCTCAAAGTACCAAAGCTAGGCTTTAAACAAAAATAACAATAGTTAGGCAGAAGGGGCTACTTTACACTACACCTCTTAGTTAGGGGTAGGTTCTGTCCTACAGGTTATTTTTGTTGGCCTCTATTAGTGATACTAAGCTCTTGTACCAAAAATGGCAGAGAGTAACATGATGGTTAATTAATGATGGATTTCTAAAGTTTGGTGCAAAAAGGGTGCTTAGAACTAACTTGTCATTTGAAAAATATCAAACAACAGATTTCAGATTTTTCTTAAGTTCTTATTATCAAAACATTAGTTATCCTAAGGTTTGGGGAGGTTTCACCTTAGGATTATTTTGTAGGGTTTTTCTAAGTTATCCTTATTTTATTAATTTAAAAGGTATCCTTTTTATTTTACATTACAACAGGGTATGATATATTTTTCCAGCGAACTATATTGCATGAGTATCTTAACAAAAATAGGGGTGCCCTCTGTATTATTATTTATGTCACCTTTTCTATTTTTCTTAATCTTAAACATATTATGGAATAAGGGGTGAAAACTATCTTAATGTAGTGGACAGAGGGGTTTAACATTTTTAACTAGGTCAGTAGGTAGATATAAACTTCTCTAAATTTTTCTAACCCTAG
Organism: Zea luxurians; assembly: GCA_029449295.1. Taxonomy (NCBI): domain Eukaryota; kingdom Viridiplantae; phylum Streptophyta; class Magnoliopsida; order Poales; family Poaceae; genus Zea; species Zea luxurians. Next base: position 173,691,588 of record JAOPSE010000002.1, read on the forward strand.
CTAAATAGCACAACCATTTTTCTTGCTATTATTAAACTTTTGGTCAAAACTAAAATTAAATCAGAACCTTATATTTTTCTCTAGTACTTATGGGGTTTTATATTTTTCTTAGATAGGTTACATTATTTAGAGTCTGGCAAAATTAGCTTGACCAAATTTGGATAAACCAAACAGAAGTTATGGGTTTTTAAAGTTTCTGTTTGAATTTAAATCAGGTTTTAATAAAGCTTTTCTGAAAAAAACAGTTTGCGCCGAGGTCCCTGGGTTTAAACCGAATCAAACCTCGTAGATCTACCCTCGGCCCACTATTCACTCGGGTCACTGACATTTCACTTAACCCCCCTGACTTTCTCTCCCTCCCACCCGCAGTCCTTCCCCCAACTGGAACAGTAGCCGCGGGGAAGAAAAGGATGGCGCGGCTTACCGGCGGCGAGGGAGGTCCGACGAAGGGCAGGGTTTGCTCGGGGAGGTTCTGGCGATCACGTCGAGGTACGGCTTGTCGTCGGGGATGGCCGGAATCGCCCGGTCCACGGGCGCAGGCGGGCGAGCTCGTCGGCGGCGTGTGCTCCGGCCTATCCACGGCGGTACAGTTCAATCCAAGGGCATGGGGAGATTCATGGAGGTCCAAGGAGTCTAACCGTGCAAGGAATCGAAGAGAGACTCACCGTGTACCTCGGTCCACGGTTGCCGGCGGTCGGGTGAAGTCCGGTGACCTTGTTCCGGCGTCTCCGGTGAAGCAGAGCCCGATTCCTTGCCCGGGGAGCTTCACTGGTGGGTGCACACTCGTGTCCGAGGGTTGGATGGGACTGCGGAAGGCTGGGCTGGCCGGTCTACGGCGGCAGTGGCTCGGGTGGCCGCGGGCACGCCGCGCACAGGCAAACGGCGGTGAACTGAGCTCCGGTGAGACTTGGGTGCGTGCGGAGGGGTACGACCAAGGCTCTTGGGCGTTTTATAGGCGCGGACGCGGACCAAGGCGCTGGCTTGGCTCGGGCGCGGCGCGGGGCTCGCGGGGGCGCGCGCGGGCGTGCTCTGGCGCGGCAGAACGCGTCGAACACGTGGCGGTTTGTTTCTTCCATTGTTCAAACGTCGGCAGAGGTCGCAAACGTGCGAATCTTTGCAAAGGTTCGGCGCAGACCTCTTCCTGGCACCTAGGGCTGTCACTCAACTGTGAGACGTCGGGGCAGATATGGCCTAGGGAGGGAGATCTTTGGATGCCAAAACAGGTGTGTCACACTGGGCACTTCGCGACAAAAGCCATGCCATGGCATGTCAAACGTCCGAGTCTCGGGCTCAACTTTTTCCAGTGGGTGCCCTAGGTGGTATGCCACGTTTTTGGTATAGAACACAAGTGGATTTGATGCCATCTTCAAGGTGAACACGGTTGATCCTTAAACTAGGGTTAAAAATGGACTTAGAGAGAAATAGAGAGCTCTAGCTCTCTCTCCACTTAGTGATTTGATTTGGGGTTTCTCCAGGGGCCTTTTTGCAATATTTCCTTCCTCTAATTGCTGGTTATAAGGTTGCTTAAGGTTGGGTCAAAGTTCACTCATGTTTTGCACATTTGCTTACCTCCCTTTTTCTTCTTATCCATGGCTTTGAAAAGGAGGGTTCCAGAGGGGTCTAGGGTTTCCCCCTTTCTTGTTCAAGGTAGCAAATGCACAACAGCTTACATGGTGTTCTTAGGTCCTTAGAATTCTTGGTTAACACATAATCTCCAAGGCTCTTTGTTCCCCTCAAGTTATTTCCACAAGGGATCACCATCCTTAGCATTCAAGGTATGCTCTAGCCAAGGTAACACCTGAAGTGTTACAGCCCTCCCCCCTTAAAGGAATCTCGTCCCGAGATTTTTAGGTAGAGTCCCTTGGAGGGATGCTTGAAGGTGTGTTGGTGCTACTTTCCCCTTATACTCAAGTTTTACCCTTCTAACTGTTCTTCGAATGTCATCCTCTTTGCAACTTCAGAAGGAAGCCCTTCTTAAGTTAAATCCACAACTTAGACTATCCTTGTTATCTTAGTTTTTCTTATAATTGACTTCAAAGGGCAGGTGGGGGTGGGGTTTTGGGGTTACATACCGACTCCTTTGGGCAGAAAGTCGGGGAAGCGAGAGCGTAGAAAATCCTCCGTCTCCCATGTAGCTTCTTCTGCTGAATGGTGACTCCACTGAACCTTATACATTCTGATTGATCTTGCCCGAGTTGATCTTTCCTTTTGATCCAATACCTTGACGGGGTACTCTTGGTAGGACAAGTCTGGTTCTAACTCAATGTCCGGTTCCTGTAGCACTTCAGTGGGTAGACGAACACATTTCCGCAGCTGAGATACATGGAACACATCGTGAACTGCTGCCATGCAGGGTGGCAATTCCAATTGGTAAGCTACAGGTCCACAACTTGCCTTGATCTTATATGGTCCAATGTAACGAGGGGCTAACTTGCCCTTGATCCCGAATCTCTGGACACCCTTAGTTGGCGATATCTTAAGATAGACATGATCTCCCACCTCAAACTGTAGTGGCTTCCGCCTCTCGTCATGATAACTCTTTTGTCTGGCCTGAGCAGCTTCTAAGTTCTTCTTGATAATTCTAACCTTTGCCTCTGCTTCAAGCACCAAATCTGGCCCAAAAATTTCCCTTTCTCCTGCTTGAGACCAATTCAGCGGGGTTCTGCATCTTCTCCCATATAAGGCCTCAAAAGGTGCCATCTTCAGACTAGACTGATAGCTATTATTGTAAGAAAATTCGGCCAAGGAAAGACACTTGTCCCAGTCCTTTCCATAGTGTAGTGCACACGCTCGCAACATGTCTTCCAAGATCTGATTTACCCTTTCTGTCTGACCATCTGCTTGAGGGTGATATGCTGAGCTTCGGATTACATGGGTCCCGAGGGCTTCTTGCAGTTTCTCCCAAAAGCGTGCCACAAACAGTGCTCCTCTATCAGATATAATGGTCTTTGGGATACCATGCAATCTTACTATCTGATCAACATAAATTTCTGCGTACTTCTCTGTCTTGTGGGTGGTGTGCACTGGCAAGAAATGAGCAGTCTTGGTCAATCTGTCCACAATGACCTAAATAGAGTCATGGTGCTTGGAGGTATTGGGTAATCCTACTATGAAGTCCATGCAAATGTCCTCCCATTTCCAAGATGGTATGGGAAGGGGTTGCAAGGGACCTGCTGTCTTCAAGTGACTGGCCTTGATTCTCTGGCAAGTGTCACACTCTGATACGTACTTGGCAATTTCCCTCTTCATCCTGGTCCACCAATACAAAGATCGGAGATCATGGTACATCTTGTTACTGCCCGGGTGCATGGAGAACTTGGAGAGGTGAGCTTCATCCAATATCTTCTTTCTGAGCTCAGGGTCCTTGGGAACAACCAATCGATCTTCAAACCATAAAATTCCCTTACTGTCCTGTCGGAAACACTTGTATTTCTCTGCCTTCTGCTTGATCATTTCTTTGATAACCTGAACACCCTTATCCCCAATCTGTGCCTGAACTATTTGCTCTTGCAATGTGGGCTCCACCGCGATATATCTCAATTCACCGGAAAGGACAACTTCCAGGTTCAGCCTACACAGCTCATCACACAGGGTGGTGACTCTTGCATCCATGTTCATACAATTGCACTGGGCCTTTCTGCTCAAAGCATCTGCCACAACATTGGCTTTGCCAGGATGGTAATGCACCTCCAATTCATAGTCCTTGATCAATTCCAACCATCTTCTCTGCCTCATGTTCAGATCAGCCTGAGTGAAAATATATTTGAGGCTCTTATGGTCAGTGTAAATGGTGCAGTGAGCTCCCATCAAGTAGTGTCTCCATATCTTGAGGGCATGAACTACTGCTGCCAACTCCAGATCATGTGTCGGGTAATTCTGCTCATGGGGTCTGAGGGCTCGGGAAGCATAAGCAATGAACCGGTTATCTTGCATCAAGACACAACCCAACCCTGTACCAGAAGCATCACAATAAACTTCAAAGGGCTTAGTGTTATCAGGTTGAGCCAGCACTGGGGCTGTTGTCAAATGTTGCCTCAGTGAATGAAAAGCATCTTCGCACTTCTGGCTCCAAGTGAACTTGGCTCCCTTCTTCAATAACTCAGTCATTGGCTTGGCAATTCTGGAGAAATCTGGAATAAATCGTCGGTAGTACCCTGCCAATCCTAGAAAACTCCTAATCTGCCTCACTGTAGTTGGAGGTTTCCAGTTCATCACTTCTTGCACTTTCTCAGGGTCAACTGATATCCCATCCTGGGAAATTGTGTGACCCAAGAATTTTATTTCCTTCAGCCAGAATTCACATTTAGACAACTTTGCATAAAGACGATGATCGCGCAGTCGCTGATGCACAATATGCAGATGCTTAGCATGCTCTTCTTTATTCTTGGAATAGACCAGAATATCATCAATGAAAACAACCACGAACTTGTCCAGCTCTGGCATGAAAACTGAGTTCATCAAGTACATGAAATAAGCCGGGGCATTGGTCAGCCCAAAAGACATCACCAAAAACTCATACAGCCCATATCTGGTGGAGAAAGCCGTCTTGGGAATATCACTGGCACGGATCTTGATCTGATGGTAGCCTGAGCGAAGGTCTATCTTGGAGAATACCTTGGCTCCTACCAACTGATCAAACAGAACATCAATGCGGGGTAACGGGTATTTGTTCTTGATAGTCACCGCATTGAGAGGGCGGTAGTCAACACACATCCTCAAACTCTCATCCTTTTTCTTCACGAATAAGGCGGGACATCCCCATGGTGAAGTACTTGGACGAATAAACCCCTTGTCCAACAACTCTTGCAATTGCTTCTTCAATTCTGCCAATTCCGCGGGAGGCATCCTATAGGGTCTCTTAGAGATAGGAGCAGTCCCAGGTTGCAATTCAATTGCAAACTCAATGTCTCTGTCAGGTGGCATTCCTGGCAATTCATCCGGAAAAACATCGGGGTAGTCACAGACGACGGGGATCTTTTCCACTGGGGATTCTATCATAAGAAATGCACAAGAACGGGTGCAACCCTGATCGGGCAAATATAATGTGGTTTCACCACAGGTTTGTGAGTGCACTTCAATGGCCCTAGCTGCAATGTCAATAACTGCCCGATGCCTTGTTAACCAATCAGTTCCTAATATGATATCCACGCTGTCCAAACCCAAAATGAGGAGGGTGGTTTTAATTATTAGACTACCAAACTTTATGGGCACATGCCTGCTGATTTGATTAGTGGCAATCCTGTCTCCCGGGGGTTGAAATTGTGATACCCCCATTGGTGTGGTGAAAAGGCAACTGGCACTTGACACTAAATTTGGCACTGACAAAACTATGCGAAGCACCAGAATCAAAAAGAATAATAGCAGGATAATTTAAAACTGTAAAGATACCAGTCATGACGGGTGCTCCCTCTGGAATATCAGCCATGGTGGTGAAGTTCAGCCTGCCCCGCCTCACTTGCACCTTCTGCCTCTTGCCCTGGTTCTGATTAACATTCTGCCCCTGCCTCTGCTGATTCCTGGGGCAATTCTTGGCATAATGCCCAGTGTTACCACAGGTGAAACACCTGTTGTCATTTGCCTGGCGGTACTGCTGCTGCTGATTGTTCCTCTGAGCTGGAAACTGGGTGCGGTTGGGTACCTGCTGCTGCTGCTGCGGTGGTCAGATCACCCATCTCCCTTGCTGCTGCTGGGGTCCCCTGTTCTGGGTGTCGGACACAATTCTGAAATGTGGTGGCTGAGCTGAGGGTCCTGCCACAGGGGTCTTCCTCTTCTTCTCTGCCTGTCGAGCTGTAATGCAGTCCTCCTGGGAGATAGCCATGTTGACCAACTCGTTGTAGCTGTTGGTCCTGACGGTGTTGAGACGATCACGGAGCTTGGTGCTGAGCCCCCGTCTGAACCTGTCCCTCTTCTTCTCGTCCGTGTCTGCATGGTATCCAGCATACTGGCACAAGTCATTAAAGGCCTGAGCATACTGCAACACTGTCCTGTTGCCCTGAGTGAGTGCCAAAAACTCATTGAGCTTCCGGTCCATGATCCCGGCTGGTATATGGTGTCCTCTGAAAGCTGCCTTGAACTCCCTCCACTCCACCTCTCGGTCCTCTGGCTGCATAGCAAGAAAATGATCCCACCAAGTCCTTGCGGGTCCGCGAAGCTGCTGGGTGGCAAACCTGACTTTGGCGACCTCTGAGCAAACTCCATGGAGCAGTGGGAATTTGGATTCTACCACCCTCAACCACACATCTGCATCAAGCGGGTCCTCCGCCCTGGTAAACAATGGTGGCTGAGTGCTGAGGAACTCCTGGTAGGTAGCAGCGACGGGGTGACGCTGATGGTCTCCACCATAATGCTGAGGTGGGGGCTGACGCTGAGCTAGCTGTCTCAGGATCTCATTCTGCTGGGCCATGAGCTCCTGCAGAGTGGGAGGCGGTGGCGGTGGAGGAACGTGATCATTCTGACCACGGCGCGCTCTCCCAGCCATCTGAAAAAAATCACATGGTTGCTTAATAACACATCTCCAAGCTTAGGGTTCAAACACGGTAGGGGAGTTAAAGCAATTGATAGATTCCACATACAACTAAAAGAAACATGAACCTTTCGTCCAAATTTAAACTGCCATTAATCATCCCTGAACCTCCCAAAAGAGTTCAGCATGGTTACATCAATGATCCAAAAGACTCAACTCTACCTAGCCTAGTACCCTAAGGGTGCAAAAGCTAAGCTAGCGGCGAGGAGTCCAACTATCATCAACCTCTAGGATTATCCTGGCATCTAATGAGCGAGCTGGACTCGGGGGAAGGGGGTCTCTCTGAGCCAGCGGTATCTACACTGGAAGCAGGCTCATCTCCTCCCTCGATGTCAACGTCCTCGTCAGCCTCCTCCTCATGGATCTCTTGGTGATGCATGTCCAGGTGCTCATTAGCCTCTGCTAGCTGCTGCTGGGTGTTGAGGAGCTGATCCTCGAGAACCTCGATGGTGTTCTCCCTGGTGCCCACAAGTTCCTCCAACTCTTGGACATCAGTGGATAACTGCTCCACTTGCAAATCTTTTTCCACCAACTCCTGGGACAAATCCACCACGAGCTCCTCCCTGTTGTCCAGGGTGATCTTGGTGGCCTCCAGTAGTGCCATCAAATGAGACATGGCCTCCCCGCGCATCACTTGCAGGCGATACAGAGCGTTCATGCATCGTACCGACAAGTGAGCGGTGTGGCCTGGGTAGAGAGCCCAGATGTCCTTGGCATGCTCCACCCGATCCTTCCACATCGGGTCGTCCTCCTTTTCCGCGGGGAACAACCCAATGGGGTGGGTAGCCAGCTCCAAGGGATGGAATCCGCAGAAGGTAGTCAGTCCATGCAGAGCGATTGCCTCGATTGTGTCCTCCGCTCGGTACCCGAAAGACTCAGAGTCCAAGGAGCGCCAGCCTGGCTGCAGGGGATGAGGCTCCAAAGTCATCCTCACCCTACAGCGAGGCACCCGGTGCTTCTCGAACTGCTGCACCGCGTACTGAGGGGGTGTCAAATACCCTGCCCCCTGAAGTACCTCCCACAAGATGCGGGGAAATCCCTCTCGTGCAAGTCCGTCAGTGTGGGTCAGTGTATTTCCGTCATCGGAGGATCCGTGGGAAGTCATCTGTGCACGGTTAAGCGTAAGTAAAAGAAAAAGAATTACAAAAAGAATAAGGAAAATAAAACTCAGCCTTATCTCATTTTAAGTCCTTTTACTTAGTTATCCATTTGCTTAATTAAGAATGCATGCATGCGCGTCCTGAACGACCTCTCCAGAAAATAAAAAGGGTTAGGGAAGAACTCCCATCCTAAAAAAAAGTGGCCTGTAGGGCCTAGTCACTTAGCCACCTAGCTACCCTCCTATTATCCTAAGGCTTCACGTCCTAGGTCTATCCTGCTCGTCCTATAATCTATCCAACGGTGTTTCTATCAAATTTTACTTTAGAAAGGGGATGGCATTTATGTTTTATTGACTCCTCTGTGGTGGTACAAGCTCCGATACCAGCTGTGGCGGAACTGCCCGAATTATTCCAACTTAAGTGCCTAAGTCCGACCTTAGAGGCTAGACCACACTTAAATGGGAATAACCCGTCAATCCCTCGGATCTAGTCCGACACGGCCACTGACAGGATCAAGTACCACAGTCTCACTCGATGGTGAGTCACAGAGCAAATACAATAAAGCATAAAACCATGCATGGAAACGTGTTAAATTATTACATCACCATTGTCACCATCGGAGTTTTCGCAAAAGTACCCATCATTGTTTTGAAGTGCAGCGGAAATAAACTAACGATAAATAAATGGAGAGATGGGGAAGCCTGTCCCATCACTCCTCATGCTCCTCCTCAGCCGAGGCAGGGTCCCACTCGACGGTCCAACCCGGTGGCAGGGTGGATGGCCAAGTCACTCCAGCAACCATGTCCTCCAGAGAACCTGTAAAATTATGCCACAAGCAAGGCTGAGTATACTAATACTCAGCTAGACTTACCCGGTGTGAGGAGTCTACTCCTCTACCTCTAGACATGCAGCTGTTTGGCTGTGGGGTTTGGTTGCCAAAAGCACTAGCTGAGTTTCTAAATCAAGATTTTAACTTTGTCAAAATTAAGTGTGACTCTCTTAAGGCTAAAAGTGTACTATCTACTCATACATAGTAGCAAGCATTTTTAGCAATCAATATCTTGTATCATCTCATCACAGTTTCACTTATTACTCAATGCAGTACAATGGATCAAGCAGTCTCATTAGCTGCGAGAAGCAGACGATTCGAATCGAGTTTTTATCCTTGCAAGGTAAACCCAAACACACGACATGTAGGGGCACTCCGTCCCCACACATATCAACCGTCCCCATCGATTCCCTGGCAGCAGAACAGGGCTCACCGCCTTGGCGTACAATGCCTCACTGACCCCGACTGGCCGTCGTGCAGTGACCGCACTTGTACCCACCATAACCGGAATAGGAGACTACGTCTCAGGTCGCGTGAGGGGTAAAGTCCACTGGCAGGTTCAATCAGGTACTAGGTTTACCGATTTACCATATTTCTCGGTATGTGCTTAGTACATTCAAACGCTTGACACAGGTATCCGCACGTTAGTCCTTATTCCAACTTCATCTCGTAGACCACGTATCCCCATGGATCCGTGTCCACAGACCAACACTGATATGATATGAAAGTGGGTACAACCAATTCCTGACCTCGCGCGAGTGCTAGAAAAATCACTCGACTTCTACCGAGATCCCTAATTAGCAAAGCAGCTACTCGACCTAGCATACTAGTATCCATCTCAAAGAGGAATCCTGAGTTTATGCAACTAGGGTTTCAATCAACTCCTACACCTAAGTGCACAGTCAATCCTACAATCATTAAGTGAAGTAAAATTGCATAAATAACAGGTTATGCATAAACCGGGGCTTGCCTTCCAAAGCAGTGGCAGGCAGGTCCTCTGGTGCAGGCTCTGGTGCTGGGTCTGGGGCAACCTCCTGGGCAGCTCCTTGCTCCGGCACGAGGATGTACTCTCCGTCAGCAAGATTACAGTCTATCGAAATGCAATGAACATGTATGTCATGATTATGCAGGATTTAAGAACATTAAGCTACAGAAATTAAGTCAAGAATTAACTTAGGGTTCCCTGGCTATGTGGGTTTTCCAGTGGTATATATATATACATAGACTTGTTCCCTTTTAGGCTTAGGTTTTCTTTTAGGATAGCATAGTGGATTTGTATTGTCTTTATAGGTTTTAGTGGACAATTTACAAAGGTCTTAGGGGGATATTAGTTTCCATTATCCCTTTTCCTTTCTTAAATTTCCATTAGGGTTTCTAGTGAAGGTTTGAACTACAACAGTATTTCAAAATTTTTTCAAAAATTCTATAAAAATTACAGTGGGTTGTCACTTGCTATTCTAGCTGGCTTTTAAGAGTTTGAGGCTCAAAGTACCAAAGCTAGGCTTTAAACAAAAATAACAATAGTTAGGCAGAAGGGGCTACTTTACACTACACCTCTTAGTTAGGGGTAGGTTCTGTCCTACAGGTTATTTTTGTTGGCCTCTATTAGTGATACTAAGCTCTTGTACCAAAAATGGCAGAGAGTAACATGATGGTTAATTAATGATGGATTTCTAAAGTTTGGTGCAAAAAGGGTGCTTAGAACTAACTTGTCATTTGAAAAATATCAAACAACAGATTTCAGATTTTTCTTAAGTTCTTATTATCAAAACATTAGTTATCCTAAGGTTTGGGGAGGTTTCACCTTAGGATTATTTTGTAGGGTTTTTCTAAGTTATCCTTATTTTATTAATTTAAAAGGTATCCTTTTTATTTTACATTACAACAGGGTATGATATATTTTTCCAGCGAACTATATTGCATGAGTATCTTAACAAAAATAGGGGTGCCCTCTGTATTATTATTTATGTCACCTTTTCTATTTTTCTTAATCTTAAACATATTATGGAATAAGGGGTGAAAACTATCTTAATGTAGTGGACAGAGGGGTTTAACATTTTTAACTAGGTCAGTAGGTAGATATAAACTTCTCTAAATTTTTCTAACCCTAGCTAAATAGCACAACCATTTTTCTTGCTATTATTAAACTTTTGGTCAAAACTAAAATTAAATCAGAACCTTATATTTTTCTCTAGTACTTATGGGGTTTTATATTTTTCTTAGATAGGTTACATTATTTAGAGTCTGGCAAAATTAGCTTGACCAAATTTGGATAAACCAAACAGAAGTTATGGGTTTTTAAAGTTTCTGTTTGAATTTAAATCAGGTTTTAATAAAGCTTTTCTGAAAAAAACAGTTTGCGCCGAGGTCCCTGGGTTTAAACCGAATCAAACCTCGTAGATCTACCCTCGGCCCACTATTCACTCGGGTCACTGACATTTCACTTAACCCCCCTGACTTTCTCTCCCTCCCACCCGCAGTCCTTCCCCCAACTGGAACAGTAGCCGCGGGGAAGAAAAGGATGGCGCGGCTTACCGGCGGCGAGGGAGGTCCGACGAAGGGCAGGGTTTGCTCGGGGAGGTTCTGGCGATCACGTCGAGGTACGGCTTGTCGTCGGGGATGGCCGGAATCGCCCGGTCCACGGGCGCAGGCGGGCGAGCTCGTCGGCGGCGTGTGCTCCGGCCTATCCACGGCGGTACAGTTCAATCCAAGGGCATGGGGAGATTCATGGAGGTCCAAGGAGTCTAACCGTGCAAGGAATCGAAGAGAGACTCACCGTGTACCTCGGTCCACGGTTGCCGGCGGTCGGGTGAAGTCTGGTGACCTTGTTCCGGCGTCTCCGGTGAAGCAGAGCCCGATTCCTTGCCCGGGGAGCTTCACTGGTGGGTGCACACTCGTGTCCGAGGGTTGGATGGGACTGCGGAAGGCTGGGCTGGCCGGTCTACGGCGGCAGTGGCTCGGGTGGCCGCGGGCACGCCGCGCACAGGCAAACGGCGGTGAACTGAGCTCCGGTGAGACTTGGGTGCGTGCGGAGGGGTACGACCAAGGCTCTTGGGCGTTTTATAGGCGCGGACGTGGACCAAGGCGCTGGCTTGGCTCGGGCGTGGCGCGGGGCTCGCGGGGGCGCGCGCGGGCGTGCTCTGGCGCGGCAGAACGCGTCGAACACGTGGCAGTTTGTTTCTTCCATTGTTCAAACGTCGGCAGAGGTCGCAAACGTGCGAATCTTTGCAAAGGTTCGGCGCAGACCTCTTCCTGGCACCTAGGGCTGTCACTCAACTGTGAGACGTCGGGGCAGATATGGCCTAGGGAGGGAGATCTTTGGATGCCAAAACAGGTGTGTCACACTGGGCACTTCGCGACAAAAGCCATGCCATGGCATGTCAAACGTCCGAGTCTCGGGCTCAACTTTTTCCAGTGGGTGCCCTAGGTGGTATGCCACGTTTTTGGTATAGAACACAAGTGGATTTGATGCCATCTTCAAGGTGAACACGGTTGATCCTTAAACTAGGGTTAAAAATGGACTTAGAGAGAAATAGAGAGCTCTAGCTCTCTCTCCACTTAGTGATTTGATTTGGGGTTTCTCCAGGGGCCTTTTTGCAATATTTTCTTCCTCTAATTGCTGGTTATAAGGTTGCTTAGGGTTGGGTCAAAGTTCACTCATGTTTTGCACATTTGCTTACCTCCCTTTTTCTTCTTATCCATGGCTTTGAAAAGGAGGGTTCCAGAGGGGTCTAGGGTTTCCCACTTTCTTGTTCAAGGTAGCAAATGCACAACAGCTTACATGGTGTTCTTAGGTCCTTAGAATTCTTGGTTAACACATAATCTCCAAGGCTCTTTGTTCCCCTCAAGTTATTTCCACAAGGGATCACCATCCTTAGCATTCAAGGTATGCTCTAGCCAAGGTAACACCTGAAGTGTTACAGCCCTCCCCCCTTAAAGGAATCTCGTCCCGAGATTTTTAGGTAGAGTCCCTTGGAGGGATGCTTGAAGGTGTGTTGGTGCTACTTTCCCCTTATACTCAAGTTTTACCCTTCTAACTGTTCTTCGAATGTCATCCTCTTTGCAACTTCAGAAGGAAGCCCTTCTTAAGTTAAATCCACAACTTAGACTATCCTTGTTATCTAAGTTTTTCTTATAATTGACTTCAAAGGGCAGGTGGGGGTGGGGTTTTGGGGTTACATACCGACTCCTTTGGGCAGAAAGTCGGGGAAGCGAGAGCGTAGAAAATCCTCCGTCTCCCATGTAGCTTCTTCTGCTGAATGGTGACTCCACTGAACCTTATACATTCTGATTGATCTTGCCCGAGTTGATCTTTCCTTTTGATCCAATACCTTGACGGGGTACTCTTGGTAGGACAAGTCTGGTTCTAACTCAATGTCCGGTTCCTGTAGCACTTCAGTGGGTAGACGAACACATTTCCGCAGCTGAGATACATGGAACACATCGTGAACTGCTGCCATGCAGGGTGGCAATTCCAATTGGTAAGCTACAGGTCCACAACTTGCCTTGATCTTATATGGTCCAATGTAACGAGGGGCTAACTTGCCCTTGATCCCGAATCTCTGGACACCCTTAGTTGGCGATATCTTAAGATAGACATGATCTCCCACCTCAAACTGTAGTGGCTTCCGCCTCTCGTCATGATAACTCTTTTGTCTGGCCTGAGCAGCTTCTAAGTTCTTCTTGATAATTCTAACCTTTGCCTCTGCTTCAAGCACCAAATCTGGCCCAAAAATTTCCCTTTCTCCTGCTTGAGACCAATTCAGCGGGGTTCTGCATCTTCTCCCATATAAGGCCTCAAAAGGTGCCATCTTCAGACTAGACTGATAGCTATTATTGTAAGAAAATTCGGCCAAGGAAAGACACTTGTCCCAGTCCTTTCCATAGTGTAGTGCACACGCTCGCAACATGTCTTCCAAGATCTGATTTACCCTTTCTGTCTGACCATCTGCTTGAGGGTGATATGCTGAGCTTCGGATTACATGGGTCCCGAGGGCTTCTTGCAGTTTCTCCCAAAAGCGTGCCACAAACAGTGCTCCTCTATCAGATATAATGGTCTTTGGGATACCATGCAATCTTACTATCTGATCAACATAAATTTCTGCGTACTTCTCTGTCTTGTGGGTGGTGTGCACTGGCAAGAAATGAGCAGTCTTGGTCAATCTGTCCACAATGACCTAAATAGAGTCATGGTGCTTGGAGGTATTGGGTAATCCTACTATGAAGTCCATGCAAATGTCCTCCCATTTCCAAGATGGTATGGGAAGGGGTTGCAAGGGACCTGCTGTCTTCAAGTGACTGGCCTTGATTCTCTGGCAAGTGTCACACTCTGATACGTACTTGGCAATTTCCCTCTTCATCCTGGTCCACCAATACAAAGATCGGAGATCATGGTACATCTTGTTACTGCCCGGGTGCATGGAGAACTTGGAGAGGTGAGCTTCATCCAATATCTTCTTTCTGAGCTCAGGGTCCTTGGGAACAACCAATCGATCTTCAAACCATAAAATTCCCTTACTGTCCTGTCGGAAACACTTGTATTTCTCTGCCTTCTGCTTGATCATTTCTTTGATAACCTGAACACCCTTATCCCCAATCTGTGCCTGAACTATTTGCTCTTGCAATGTGGGCTCCACCGCGATATATCTCAATTCACCGGAAAGGACAACTTCCAGGTTCAGCCTACACAGCTCATCACACAGGGTGGTGACTCTTGCATCCATGTTCATACAATTGCACTGGGCCTTTCTGCTCAAAGCATCTGCCACAACATTGGCTTTGCCAGGATGGTAATGCACCTCCAATTCATAGTCCTTGATCAATTCCAACCATCTTCTCTGCCTCATGTTCAGATCAGCCTGAGTGAAAATATATTTGAGGCTCTTATGGTCAGTGTAAATGTTGCAGTGAGCTCCCATCAAGTAGTGTCTCCATATCTTGAGGGCATGAACTACTGCTGCCAACTCCAGATCATGTGTCGGGTAATTCTGCTCATGGGGTCTGAGGGCTCGGGAAGCATAAGCAATGAACCGGTTATCTTGCATCAAGACACAACCCAACCCTGTACCAGAAGCATCACAATAAACTTCAAAGGGCTTAGTGTTATCAGGTTGAGCCAGCACTGGGGCTGTTGTCAAATGTTGCCTCAGTGAATGAAAAGCATCTTCGCACTTCTGGCTCCAAGTGAACTTGGCTCCCTTCTTCAATAACTCAGTCATTGGCTTGGCAATTCTGGAGAAATCTGGAATAAATCGTCGGTAGTACCCTGCCAATCCCAGAAAACTCCTAATCTGCCTCACTGTAGTTGGAGGTTTCCAGTTCATCACTTCTTGCACTTTCTCAGGGTCAACTGATATCCCATCCTGGGAAATTGTGTGACCCAAGAATTTTATTTCCTTCAGCCAGAATTCACATTTAGACAACTTTGCATAAAGACGATGATCGCGCAGTCGCTGATGCACAATATGCAGATGCTTAGCATGCTCTTCTTTATTCTTGGAATAGACCAGAATATCATCAATGAAAACAACCACGAACTTGTCCAGCTCTGGCATGAAAACTGAGTTCATCAAGTACATGAAATAAGCCGGGGCATTGGTCAGCCCAAAAGACATCACCAAAAACTCATACAGCCCATATCTGGTGGAGAAAGCCGTCTTGGGAATATCACTGGCACGGATCTTGATCTGATGGTAGCCTGAGCGAAGGTCTATCTTGGAGAATACCTTGGCTCCTACCAACTGATCAAACAGAACATCAATGCGGGGTAACGGGTATTTGTTCTTGATAGTCACCGCATTGAGAGGGCGGTAGTCAACACACATCCTCAAACTCTCATCCTTTTTCTTCACGAATAAGGCGGGACATCCCCATGGTGAAGTACTTGGACGAATAAACCCCTTGTCCAACAACTCTTGCAATTGCTTCTTCAATTCTGCCAATTCCGCGGGAGGCATCCTATAGGGTCTCTTAGAGATAGGAGCAGTCCCAGGTTGCAATTCAATTGCAAACTCAATGTCTCTGTCAGGTGGCATTCCTGGCAATTCATCCGGAAAAACATCGGGGTAGTCACAGACGACGGGGATCTTTTCCACTGGGGATTCTATCATAAGAAATGCACAAGAACGGGTGCAACCCTGATCGGGCAAATATAATGTGGTTTCACCACAGGTTTGTGAGTGCACTTCAATGGCCCTAGCTGCAATGTCAATAACTGCCCGATGCCTTGTTAACCAATCAGTTCCTAATATGATATCCACGCTGTCCAAACCCAAAATGAGGAGGGTGGTTTTAATTATTAGACTACCAAACTTTATGGGCACATGTCTGCTGATTTGATTAGTGGCAATCCTGTCTCCCGGGGGTTGAAATTGTGATACCCCCATTGGTGTGGTGAAAAGGCAACTGGCACTTGACACTAAATTTGGCACTGACAAAACTATGCGAAGCACCAGAATCAAAAAGAATAATAGCAGGATAATTTAAAACTGTAAAGATACCAGTCATGACGGGTGCTCCCTCTGGAATATCAGCCATGGTGGTGAAGTTCAGCCTGCCCCGCCTCACTTGCACCTTCTGCCTCTTGCCCTGGTTCTGATTAACATTCTGCCCCTGCCTCTGCTGATTCCTGGGGCAATTCTTGGCATAATGCCCAGTGTTACCACAGGTGAAACACCTGTTGTCATTTGCCTGGCGGTACTGCTGCTGCTGATTGTTCCTCTGAGCTGGAAACTGGGTGCGGTTGGGTACCTGCTGCTGCTGCTGCGGTGGTCGGATCACCCATCTCCCTTGCTGCTGCTGGGGTCCCCTGTTCTGGGTGTCGGACACAATTCTGAAATGTGGTGGCTGAGCTGAGGGTCCTGCCACAGGGGTCTTCCTCTTCTTCTCTGCCTGTCGAGCTGTAATGCAGTCCTCCTGGGAGATAGCCATGTTGACCAACTCGTTGTAGCTGTTGGTCCTGACGGTGTTGAGACGATCACGGAGCTTGGTGCTGAGCCCCCGTCTGAACCTGTCCCTCTTCTTCTCGTCCGTGTCTGCATGGTATCCAGCATACTGGCACAAGTCATTAAAGGCCTGAGCATACTGCAACACTGTCCTGTTGCCCTGAGTGAGTGCCAAAAACTCATTGAGCTTCCGGTCCATGATCCCGGCTGGTATATGGTGTCCTCTGAAAGCTGCCTTGAACTCCCTCCACTCCACCTCTCGGTCCTCTGGCTGCATAGCAAGAAAATGATCCCACCAAGTCCTTGCGGGTCCGCGAAGCTGCTGGGTGGCAAACCTGACTTTGGCGACCTCTGAGCAAACTCCATGGAGCAGTGGGAATTTGGATTCTACCACCCTCAACCACACATCTGCATCAAGCGGGTCCTCCGCCCTGGTAAACAATGGTGGCTGAGTGCTGAGGAACTCCTGGTAGGTAGCAGCGACGGGGTGACGCTGATGGTCTCCACCATAATGCTGAGGTGGGGGCTGACGCTGAGCTAGCTGTCTCAGGATCTCATTCTGCTGGGCCATGAGCTCCTGCAGAGTGGGAGGCGGTGGCGGTGGAGGAACGTGATCATTCTGACCACGGCGCGCTCTCCCAGCCATCTGAAAAAAATCACATGGTTGCTTAATAACACATCTCCAAGCTTAGGGTTCAAACACGGTAGGGGAGTTAAAGCAATTGATAGATTCCACATACAACTAAAAGAAACATGAACCTTTCGTCCAAATTTAAACTGCCATTAATCATCCCTGAACCTCCCAAAAGAGTTCAGCATGGTTACATCAATGATCCAAAAGACTCAACTCTACCTAGCCTAGTACCCTAAGGGTGCAAAAGCTAAGCTAGCGGCGAGGAGTCCAACTATCATCAACCTCTAGGATTATCCTGGCATCTAATGAGCGAGCTGGACTCGGGGGAAGGGGGTCTCTCTGAGCCAGCGGTATCTACACTGGAAGCAGGCTCATCTCCTCCCTCGATGTCAACGTCCTCGTCAGCCTCCTCCTCATGGATCTCTTGGTGATGCATGTCCAGGTGCTCATTAGCCTCTGCTAGCTGCTGCTGGGTGTTGAGGAGCTGATCCTCGAGAACCTCGATGGTGTTCTCCCTGGTGCCCACAAGTTCCTCCAACTCTTGGACATCAGTGGATAACTGCTCCACTTGCAAATCTTTTTCCACCAACTCCTGGGACAAATCCACCACGAGCTCCTCCCTGTTGTCCAGGGTGATCTTGGTGGCCTCCAGTAGTGCCATCAAATGAGACATGGCCTCCCCGCGCATCACTTGCAGGCGATACAGAGCGTTCATGCATCGTACCGACAAGTGAGCGGTGTGGCCTGGGTAGAGAGCCCAGATGTCCTTGGCATGCTCCACCCGATCCTTCCACATCGGGTCATCCTCCTTTTCCGCGGGGAACAACCCAATGGGGTGGGTAGCCAGCTCCAAGGGATGGAATCCGCAGAAGGTAGTCAGTCCATGCAGAGCGATTGCCTCGATTGTGTCCTCCGCTCGGTACCCGAAAGACTCAGAGTCCAAGGAGCGCCAGCCTGGCTGCAGGGGATGAGGCTCCAAAGTCATCCTCACCCTACAGCGAGGCACCCGGTGCTTCTCGAACTGCTGCACCGCGTACTGAGGGGGTGTCAAATACCCTGCCCCCTGAAGTACCTCCCACAAGATGCGGGGAAATCCCTCTCGTGCAAGTCCGTCAGTGTGGGTCAGTGTATTTCCATCATCAGAGGATCCGTGGGAAGTCATCTGTGCACGGTTAAGCGTAAGTAAAAGAAAAAGAATTACAAAAAGAATAAGGAAAATAAAACTCAGCCTTATCTCATTTTAAGTCCTTTTACTTAGTTATCCATTTGCTTAATTAAGAATGCATGCATGCGCGTCCTGAACGACCTCTCCAGAAAATAAAAAGGGTTAGGGAAGAACTCCCATCCTAAAAAAAAGTGGCCTGTAGGGCCTAGTCACTTAGCCACCTAGCTACCCTCCTATTATCCTAAGGCTTCACGTCCTAGGTCTATCCTGCTCGTCCTATAATCTATCCAACGGTGTTTCTATCAAATTTTACTTTAGAAAGGGGATGGCATTTATGTTTTATTGACTCCTCTGTGGTGGTACAAGCTCCGATACCAGCTGTGGCGGAACTACCCGAATTATTCCAACTTAAGTGCCTAAGTCCGACCTTAGAGGCTAGACCACACTTAAATGGGAATAACCCGTCAATCCCTCGGATCTAGTTCGACACGGCCACTGACAGGATCAAGTACCACAGTCTCACTCGATGGTGAGTCACAGAGCAAATACAATAAAGCATAAAACCATGCATGGAAACGTGTTAAATTATTACATCACCATTGTCACCATCGGAGTTTTCGCAAAAGTACCCATCATTGTTTTGAAGTGCAGCGGAAATAAACTAACGATAAATAAATGGAGAGATGGGGAAGCCTGTCCCATCACTCCTCATGCTCCTCCTCAGCCGAGGCAGGGTCCCACTCGACGGTCCAACCCGGTGGCAGGGTGGATGGCCAAGTCACTCCAGCAACCATGTCCTCCAGAGAACCTGTAAAATTATGCCACAAGCAAGGCTGAGTATACTAATACTCAGCTAGACTTACCCGGTGTGAGGAGTCTACTCCTCTACCTCTAGACATGCAGCTGTTTGGCTGTGGGGTTTGGTTGCCAAAAGCACTAGCTGAGTTTCTAAATCAAGATTTTAACTTTGTCAAAATTAAGTGTGACTCTCTTAAGGCTAAAAGTGTACTATCTACTCATACATAGTAGCAAGCATTTTTAGCAATCAATATCTTGTATCATCTCATCACAGTTTCACTTATTACTCAATGCAGTACAATGGATCAAGCAGTCTCATTAGCTGCGAGAAGCAGACGATTCGAATCGAGTTTTTATCCTTGCAAGGTAAACCCAAACACACGACATGTAGGGGCACTCCGTCCCCACACATATCAACCGTCCCCATCGATTCCCTGGCAGCAGAACAGGGCTCACCGCCTTGGCGTACAATGCCTCACTGACCTCGACTGGCCGTCGTGCAGTGACCGCACTTGTACCCACCATAACCGGAATGGGAGACTACGTCTCAGGTCGCGTGAGGGGTAAAGTCCACTGGCAGGTTCAATCAGGTACTAGGTTTACCGATTTACCATATTTCTCGGTATGTGCTTAGTACATTCAAACGCTTGACACAGGTATCCGCACGTTAGTCCTTATTCCAACTTCATCTCGTAGACCACGTATCCCCATGGATCCGTGTCCACAGACCAACACTGATATGATATGAAAGTGGGTACAACCAATTCCTGACCTCGCGCGAGTGCTAGAAAAATCACTCGACTTCTACCGAGATCCCTAATTAGCAAAGCAGCTACTCGACCTAGCATACTAGTATCCATCTCAAAGAGGAATCCTGAGTTTATGCAACTAGGGTTTCAATCAACTCCTACACCTAAGTGCACAGTCAATCCTACAATCATTAAGTGAAGTAAAATAGCATAAATAACAGGTTATGCATAAACCGGGGCTTGCCTTCCAAAGCAGTGGCAGGCAGGTCCTCTGGTGCAGGCTCTGGTGCTGGGTCTGGGGCAACCTCCTGGGCAGCTCCTTGCTCCGGCACGAGGATATACTCTCCGTCAGCAAGATTACAGTCTATCGAAATGCAATGAACATGTATGTCATGATTATGCAGGATTTAAGAACATTAAGCTACAGAAATTAAGTCAAGAATTAACTTAGGGTTCCCTGGCTATGTGGGTTTTCCAGTGGTATATATATATATACATAGACTTGTTCCCTTTTAGGCTTAGGTTTTCTTTTAGGATAGCATAGTGGATTTGTATTGTCTTTATAGGTTTTAGTGGACAATTTACAAAGGTCTTAGGGGGATATTAGTTTCCATTATCCCTTTTCCTTTCTTAAATTTCCATTATGGTTTCTAGTGAAGGTTTGAACTACACCAATATTTCAAAATTTTTTCAAAAATTCTATAAAAATTACAGTGGGTTGTCACTTGCTATTCTAGCTGGCTTTTAAGAGTTTGAGGCTCAAAGTACCAAAGCTAGGCTTTAAACAAAAATAACAATAGTTAGGCAGAAGGGGCTACTTTACACTACACCTCTTAGTTAGGGGTAGGTTCTGTCCTACAGGTTATTTTTGTTGGCCTCTATTAGTGATACTAAGCTCTTGTACCAAAAATGGCAGAGAGCAACATGATGGTTAATTAATGATGGATTTCTAAAGTTTGGTGCAAAAAGGGTGCTTAGAACTAACTTGTCATTTGAAAAATATCAAACAACAGATTTCAGATTTTTCTTAAGTTCTTATTATCAAAACATTAGTTATCCTAAGGTTTGGGGAGGTTTCACCTTAGGGTTATTTTTGTAGGGTTTTTCTAAGTTATCCTTATTTTATTAATTTAAAAGGTATCCTTTTTATTTTACATTACAACAGGGTATGATATATTTTTCCAGCGAACTATATTGCATGAGTATTTTAACAAAAATAGGGGTGCCCTCTGTATTATTATTTATGTCACCTTTTCTATTTTTCTTAATCTTAAACATATTATGGAATAAGGGGTGAAAACTATCTTAATGTAGTGGACAGAGGGGTTTAACATTTTTAACTAGGTCAGTAGGTAGATATAAACTTCTCTAAATTTTTCTAACCCTAGCTAAATAGCACAACCATTTTTCTTGCTATTATTAAACTTTTGGTCAAAACTAAAATTAAATCAGAACCTTATATTTTTCTCTAGTACTTATGGGGTTTTATATTTTTCTTAGATAGGTTACATTATTTAGAGTCTGGCAAAATTAGCTTGACCAAATTTGGATAAACCAAACAGAAGTTATGGGTTTTTAAAGTTTCTGTTTGAATTTAAATCAGGTTTTAATAAAGCTTTTCTGAAAAAAACAGTTTGCGCCGAGGTCCCTGGGTTTAAACCGAATCAAACCTCGCAGATCTACCCTCGGTCCACTATTCACTCGGGTCACTGACATTTCACTTAACCCCCCTGACTTTCTCTCCCTCCCACCCGCAGTCCTTCCCCCAACTGGAACAGTAGCCGCGGGGAAGAAAAGGATGGCGCGGCTTACCGGCGGCGAGGGAGGTCCGGCGAAGGGCAGGGTTTGCTCGGGGAGGTTCTGGCGATCACGTCGAGGTACGGCTTGTCGTCGGGGATGGCCGGAATCGCCCGGTCCACGGGCGCAGGCGGGCGAGCTCGTCGGCGGCGTGTGCTCCGGCCTATCCACGGCGGTACAGTTCAATCCAAGGGCATGGGGAGATTCATGGAGGTCCAAGGAGTCTAATCGTGCAAGGAATCGAAGAGAGACTCACCGTGTACCTCGGTCCACGGTTGCCGGCGGTCGGGTGAAGTCCGGTGACCTTGTTCCGGCGTCTCCGGTGAAGCAGAGCCCGATTCCTTGCCCGGGGAGCTTCACTGGTGGGTGCACACTCGTGTCCGAGGGTTGGATGGGACTGCGGAAGGCTGGGCTGGCCGGTCTACGGCGGCAGTGGCTCGGGTGGCCGCGGGCACGCCGCGCACAGGCAAACGGCGGTGAACTGAGCTCCGGTGAGACTTGGGTGCGTGCGGAGGGGTACGGCCAAGGCTCTTGGGCGTTTTATAGGCGCGGACGCGGACCAAGGCGCTGGCTTGGCTCGGGCGCGGCGCGGGGCTCGCGGGGGCGCGCGCGGGCGTGCTCTGGCGCGGCAGAACGCGTCGAACACGTGGCAGTTTGTTTCTTCCATTGTTCAAACGTCGGCAGAGGTCGCAAACGTGCGAATCTTTGCAAAGGTTCGGCGCAGACCTCTTCCTGGCACCTAGGGCTGTCACTCAACTGTGAGACGTCGGGGCAGATATGGCCTAGGGAGGGAGATCTTTGGATGCCAAAACAGGTGTGTCACACTGGGCACTTCGCGACAAAAGCCATGCCATGGCATGTCAAACGTCCGAGTCTCGGGCTCAACTTTTTCCAGTGGGTGCCCTATGTGGTATGCCACGTTTTTGGTATAGAACACAAGTGGATTTGATGCCATCTTCAAGGTGAACACGGTTGATCCTTAAACTAGGGTTAAAAATGGACTTAGAGAGAAATAGAGAGCTCTAGCTCTCTCTCCACTTAGTGATTTGATTTGGGGTTTCTCCAGGGGCCTTTTTGCAATATTTCCTTCCTCTAATTGCTGGTTATAAGGTTGCTTAAGGTTGGGTCAAAGTTCACTCATGTTTTGCACATTTGCTTACCTCCCTTTTTCTTCTTATCCATGGCTTTGAAAAGGAGGGTTCCAGAGGGGTCTAGGGTTTCCCCCTTTCTTGTTCAAGGTAGCAAATGCACAACAGCTTACATGGTGTTCTTAGGTCCTTAGAATTCTTGGTTAACACATAATCTCCAAGGCTCTTTGTTCCCCTCAAGTTATTTCCACAAGGGATCACCATCCTTAGCATTCAAGGTATGCTCTAGCCAAGGTAACACCTGAGGTGTTGCACCCACTTCTGCGACCCAACCCCTGTTCGTGTGGACAATAGCATGCACATGCACGTATCGAACTCTGGCCGTACGGTAGTTCGCCCAGCCCCACCCCAACTTGCCGGGGACCCCCCGCGCCGGGAGACACATCACACGGGACGGGACCGGGGATCCGGCGATCGTTTTCGCCGCCGCTGCTGCATTGCATTTTCGATTTTGCATAGGTGTGCCCGTGTACATGCCACCGCGCCCGGTGGCCAGGACAGGAGCAGCGAAGCACTGTCGCCGAGATCATCGCTGCGCCCAGGAGCAGTGGTGGTGCGGCGTCGGCCAGGCCAGGCCATGTGATGTGAGTGGTGTGTCTGGAACCGGGAGCTGGGCACTGTTGCTTCCTCCTACTGAAATCGAGCTCCGAACTGGCCCAGCTAGGCACGACAGGGTAGTATTAAGGTTGGTGGTGCCTTGGGCGGCGGTGCTCGTGCGCTTGTGTGCGGTAATAAAGCCACCGAAGCATCGGAGCACAGAGCTGCTGTGTCCTTTTTCCGGATGGCGATGCACGAGCACGTGAGCCAGGCGCCAGCCGGTTCGGCAGTCTGCTGTCTGACGTACGACCAACGGCTGGCTGGCTCCTGGGCCTCTGGTTCCATTCCATGCCTTTCGCTGCGTGCTTGGGCTGTGTCCGTGAGATTTTTGTTTGGTTCTCAGGCAAAAGCGGTGATACAATATTTGACTAGGCAAAAACTGTGCCAGCTCAAATTTAACTTCACCAAGAACCAAGCCATTATTTTGCTTGCCCTGTGTTGAGCACCAAAAATGGCTTGGTCGACTGTTCGACTCTAGGGCATGGACGGTCCGGACTGTCCACACTGGCTACGTGAATGTGCAAAATCAGTTACAGTTCCTCGTTTCTTGCAGGATTTATTAGCAATCTTCGTGGGATTCGCTCGGTAACCGAACGGATCCAGAGCCCTCCCTTATATATAGATGAAGGGGTACTGCCGATTGAACCCTCACAATCGATTAAATCAATTCTACTTGTAATTTTTACCTTATACGTTAGGAGTAGACCTAGTTTAGTCTTCATCTACCTCAAATCTTCACCTCTCTACGGCTCTACATCGACTAGAGGCGTCTTGGGTGGTCTGCCGATCCTAAGACACAACCTAGTATCTCTCCTCCCGGCGAGATCTAGGTCTGCTACGAATAATACGACCCTCTGCATCATCGCGGACCGTCCGAGCCTTAGGTGTGGATCGTCCGGACATACACAGAGAAGGAGTTGATCCTGTGCCTAGGTCGCGGACCGTCCGTGCCTTCGCATAGAGCACCGCTATGCAAAGACGGAGGGCCTATTATGCATTTTTATTCTACAAATTTAATTGTTTGTGTGTTAAATATTCTACGTCGTAAAGCCATACCTAAATTTTTCTCCGTCCTCCACCACTACCGTCAGGTGGTTCATCTCCTAGTGATTGGCGCCCAGATCGGCGCCAACACACTTTTTGGCGACTCCGTTGGGGACTAGGTGTCTAGATCTACTAAATATCTGGCTCTCAAATGGTTGGTTCTAAGGATCACACATATATCTCTTCAGACAATATCTTTAGGTCGGTTGTTGAAAGCCTGTCGGTCGATGAGCAACAGTGATACAAAGACTTCATGCATCAAGCGAAGGAGGATTTCTTGTCACAATTCACAGTGGATTGTCACCAGGAGGTTGTCAAATATGGAGAGAACGAGGTCGCATCTCTTCTACCTTCGCTTTAGATCTCCAATGTAAGTGAACCCGACGACATTCGATCTATTAAACAATATGTAGATCAACAACAAGATCAAATGAAACAATAGATTGGAGGGTTAGAAGAATCAATTGAAAAATTAACGTGTTCGTTGGAAAAATCTGTTGCTCAGAGTTTTTCATCATTTGAAAACTAGTAACATGATGTCTATGTCTAATACATCAGCAACAAATAGGGATTCATGCCCCCAATCATTATATGGTACATACTGATGAACTCATATCCAGGGCAAATACCACCGTCGTTGTCCCTACTTGACAGATCGGCGCTCGTGGGCACGGTTGAATCGTTCAAACCTTTGCCCGGATAGTCTAGCCCTTACATGGATCGTCTAGCTTTTCCGGCTGGATAGTCTGAGGATGCACCGGGACCACCACGTGGCACCCCTATAGTAGCGAACACAAGCAGACAGTCCGGATTTACCATCGGATAGTCTGGCTTCGCGTCGAACCGTCTAGCCGCTTGGGTCAAACAGTCCGGATACGCTTACGCAGAACCTCATACACCAATTTATTACATACCACAGCAGCAGTATGTTCCTTCACTAACATATTTAAACCATAGCGTACCATATGATCATAGGTCGATCAACGTCCTCGATCGGCCACGGCAGGAAGGTTGGCATAACAATGTCCAGCCGAATGAGACCCGAAGCTAAGGGTCTGGCGGTTGAAATGCAGAAAATTAGGGAAGAGATGGTTGAACTATTTTGAGATAGGCTCAGATTAGTTTGGCCAGAGTAGGGCAATCATATAAAAGGCCATATGATCATCGGTTTGACATTGTCCCATACCCATAAGGGGCAAGGATACTGGAGTTTTCCAAAATTTTTGGTGAAAGTGGTGCATGCACGAACATGTAGGCCAGTTCCTAGCACGCCTAGGTGAATTGTGAAGGGAAATGTGCTCTTGGACTATTTCTATAAATATTTTGGTGATTAGATGCCCAACACATATTTTTTGGTTGATATGTGCTAAGTGTTAAAGAGATGAAAATCAGGAATCAAGGTATGACTCTAGCCTTAGTGAATTGTTTCCGGTACTAACAAATTCCTCTAAGTGCTAGGAGCCTTGTCAAATCAAATGAGATTGGATTGGAGAAGTTTGGCTAAGTCCAGCCGGACTGTCCGGTGTGCATCGGACAATGTCTGATGCCCAAGCTGGCTCAGCGACGAACTCGCTGCTCTCGGGAATCGCCGAGGGCGCTGCGGCTAAAATTCACCGAACTGTCCGGTGTGCACCGGACTGTCCGGTGAGCCAACAGTGCTCGCGCCAATGGTCGGCAGCGTGATCGATGCGCAATCAACGGGCGACGCGTGGCTAGAGCCAACGATTACTAGACTGCACCGGACTGTCCGGTGTGCACCGGACAGTGTCCGGTGTGCCAAGTGGACCGAGGGTTCAACGGTCGGCTTCGCCAAAGAAGGAAAGAAATCGTGCATTGTTCATGTCCGGTGGTGCACCGAACTGTCCTGTGCGCCAACGGACAGAAGACAAGAATTGCCTACCAAATGGAGATCTAACGGCTCCTAGCTGCCTTGGGGCTATAAAAGGGACCCCTAGGCGCATGGAGCAGAACACCAAGCCTCCATTGAACATCCTAAGACGCCTAGACTCCACAAGCACACATCCAGATCATTGTGGTTGATATTTGAGCACTTGTTGAGTTGTGAACTCGCTATGTTGTGTTTGTGTGCACGTTTCTTGACTTGTGTGCGTGTCGTTGTTGTGACTCTAGCTCTTGCGTGTGTTTCTATTCCCTCCCTTACTCTTGTGGTTTTCACTGTGATCAATATTGTAAGGGTGAGAGGCTCCAACTTGTGGAGATTCCTCACAAAGGAAACATCTACTATAAGGAAGAAAACAGTGGTATTCAAGTGGATCATTGGATCGCTTGAAAGGGGTTGAGTGCAACCCTCATTTATTGGGACGCCACAACGTGGAAGTAGGCAAGTGTTCTACTTGATCGAACCACGAGATAAAATCGTTGTGTCATCTATTGTTATTCGTGTGTGATTCTCTCTGCTTCTACTCACTTGATAATTGCTCTAAGTTTAATACTCACCTTGTGAAGAGCAATTAAGTGAAGAAGTCATCTCTTTCTCTCTAGACATAGCACCTTGGTTTTGATTCCACTAACATTTCATAAACCAGGTTTGTGCCATTTAGTGTTGATTTTGCAGGATCACCTATTCACCCCCTCTAGGTGCTCTCAATTGGTATCAGAGTCGTACTCTTCATTTAGGGACTAACTGCCCAAAGAGATGGATCCTAAAGGTAAGGGGATGGTGATCAACGACAAGGAGAAGGAGACCCTCTACGTCGACGAGCCAAAAGGCGAGAAGCCCACTATTGGGTACCATAATTAGGGGTACCCCCAACGCTCCTAATCACGGCTGGTAAACACCCTCAGACCAACTGATGGGCGCGGTTCAAGTCAAGGCTTCATCTACCCAAGGGACACGACCTCGCCCGAGCCCAGCCTCGGGCTGGAGCAGTAGTCCTAGATGAGTTCTGTAACACCCTGAATTTGGGGTATAAAATTTCTTTGCTCATATTCACAAATTCAGGTGTTACTCCTCTCTTCTCATCTCCCCCAATCTCCTCTTTCTCTTTTCCATAGAAGAAGAGTGGTTATTTTTATTTGTAAATGTAATTATAATCTAGTAGGCTAAACTCCAAAGGAGTATGAAATGTTGCATCATGTTGAACCCTAAACTTCGCTTTTGTTTGATGCATATGCTTGAGGGTGCTAATTTGAAATTGTGGCATATTTGGGTTTGAGTCAAATGGAGTAAATAAAAAGAAAAGGGAAAACAATTTCTGAAATAAAAGAAAAAGGTAAAGTGGCCCGCAACCCCTTTTCCCCTCGGCCTTTCGGCCCAGCCGGCCCACCGCGCGCGCGCGCCCGCTCCCCCTTTCTCTCTCTGCCCCTGCGGGCCCGCCCTGTCGGCGCTGCCGCTTCCCCCGCGCGTGCGCTCGCTCCCTCTCTCTATCTCTGCTCGTGGGCCCCCTCTGTCAGCTCCCTCATCCCCGCGTAACCGCCCTCCCGAGCTGCGCGCACACCGAGGACTCCGCGCCCACGTCGCGCGTCGAGCTCGCAACCGCCCCGCCTTCGGCCACTTGAGACCCCAGAGCCCCGCTCACTCTCCCCCTCCCTCATTTGCACACCTGCAGAGCCTCATTTCAACCCCCCGCGCTGCGCGCACGCCAGGGAGGAGTCGTTGTTGTCCGCTGCCGTCCCGAGCCCGTTTCCCCGTCGACGTCGGAGCCCTACCGTGCCCTCTGCCACGGTGAGCTCTGCCTCGACGTCCGCAACTCGGGACACGCTCCAATTTCTCCTCTCCCTCCCTGGTTTCCTCTGCCCGCGCTCACCCACCGTCCTCCGCGCAGTCCCGGTGCCGCCACCGCTGACCCAAGCCATCGTCGCGCCTTCACCGCCACCGAGAGGTTCCTGGGGTACGCCTTGAGGTAAGGAACCTCCCCTGCCCTCTCCTTTTCCCTCCCTTGCTCTCTGTTGTGCTTGATTTCTCGTCGGAGTCGGTTGGCGCCGCCGCCGAGCCGTCTCGCCGTGGGCCGCCACCCTCCGGTGCCCCTATCGCGACTTAGCCCTCGCCATTGGGTTCCCCGCGCCTTCCCCAACCTCCCAGACCATCCCGGTCGCCCTAAGACTCGCGGAGCCCCCGCGCCCCTTGTCTCCGGCGAGCTCCCCGCCGCGGGTACGGGCGCCGCCACCTCTGCTGGCCGGAGAAGAGGGCCGAAGCCGGCCGCCCGATCCCTGTCGTCCATCTCAGATCGGACGGTTCCTTTTTGAATAACCCAAGTCTAATCTTAACCGTCCGCCTAGAATCTGACGACCCAGAGCCGCCCCCGCACCCCGCCATCCTGTCACTAGGCCTCGTTTATCAGCCGCTCGCGCCCGAGCCCCTGCCCGCGCGGCCCCGCCTGTCAGCCGCTCGTGCCCCCGCGCGCTCACGCGCCTGCCCGCCGATCTAATCTCGAGCGTCGATCCGAGATCCAACGACCGAGGGAGCCCGATACCCCTTCGCCCACACAAATTTCTTAAAGAGACCCTCGGTTTTCTGCAAATTAACCCGTCGTCCCTGGTATTTTGCAGATAGGTCCTCAGACTGTTATTTAATCAGGAATAAGTATTTAAAAGAGTATTTTTAATCCCTAATCTTGTAAAATTCATAACTTTGTCATATGAACTCCAAATTAGGTGCTTCAAATTGCAAAATGTTCATAATGTTTTTATCTACCTGTTTAAAACAATGTTCCCCTGCTGTTTTTATGTCCCAATTAATAGTTGATCTCTAGTTTAGAATTAATGTTATTAGAACCCTAATAGAAATAAAATAAAGATAGTAGACTCTAATAAACGTTGGAGTACTTAAGTTTATAGACTTAACACTATATAATGATTAACCCCACCACTAAACTAACTCTATCTGAACAATATGATAGTGACATAGACCTGGTTAGTGAATAATGAATCACTTTGTATGGTAATCTACCCTAGACCTAGGGAACACCATATTGCCAATCTTTTTCTATTTGAACATGTGATCTCTCTGCTGCACATGTTTGGTATATTGCTCTTTTGTTATTTCCCAAGTGTATAGAATGAATGATTGCTTTGCGTAGACAACGAGCAGTCTGTGTTTCCCGAGGAAGTTGCAGGAGAAGTCCCTGAGCAGCAGCTTGGTGAAGGCAAGTGTCCTCTGACCCATTATGTCCCTTTCACTTATAATACACTGTCCGCATTACTTAATTGAAACCTAAGGATTGACTAGCTTTGTATTTACCTTATACTTGATTACCTATTGGGTTACTATGGTCAGCTTTATGCTATTGCTTTAACTTAATCAATGAACATGATGTGAATATTTATGATATGATGATGTTGTCCCGATGATCTTGTGATATTTTAGGGGACTCGGGCTGTTTCCCGAGTACCTCTCCGTAAGGACCTGTTCGTTGAGAGACCACCCGGGATAACAGTGCAACCATGAGGGTGAAATGGGGCGCCCTTAGCTAATTAATTAGAGGAACTAGAGGTGTAGTTGCTTCGCCGTCGTGCCGTCAATGGGGTCCAGGCACAGTGCTTGCTCTGCCGAGGCTGGGTGCCGAGGTTCTTTTGTTTTGCTTTTGTTAGTCACCCCCCTATGGGGAGAGGTACTGTGTTTATCAAACTGGAGAAACCTAATGGGCGGCTATGACCTCTAGGGAATCTTCGTAAAAGCTACGTAGTGATACCCTGCCGGACCACCTAGGAAGTGATCAATGGGGAGTCATGATCCCCGGGCAAAATGGGAATCACGGCTCATGGGTAAAGTGTGCGACCTCTGCAGAGGGTAATGAAACTGATATATCAGCCGTGCTCACAGTTAAGAGCAGCCTTGGGATCCTCTTTGATTAGAGATACTCCGGATACACCTCAGATGATGACTTTAATGATGGTTAATGATGGTGACTTTAATTATGTATTCTAGTATTTCCTCTCTGACGAGGTACTTCTTGGGATTATAACTTGGGTTTTACGATAAAATCTGGCTTCTACTAACAATAAATACCTGACCAACTAAAAGCAACCGCTTGAGCCTAACCCCACATAAAAGCTAGTCCACTTCAGCCAAACGGGGCATTTGCTGAGTACGTTGATGTGTACTCATCCTTGCTTTACCACAAAACACCAGGTTGTCCACATTGCAACCACTGCTCAGGAGAAGATGAAGCCGTGGAAGGAGACTTACAGGAGTTCCAAGACTACGACAAGTTCTAGGTGTGGGTTGGCGGCAACCCCCAGTCAGCTGCCTGTGAAGGCCCTATCTGTACTGCGTTTCGCTTAGCACTTTGATTTACCCGTTAAGTTGATGACTATGTGGACGTCTCTAACTCTGTGATGTAATAAGTTAATACTCTTTTATGTTATTAATCGAGCACTGTGCGATGATGTTCATTTATGTAATCGCTGTGTACGTGAATTCTGATCCTGGCACGTACATAGTTCGCATTCGGTTTGCCTTTTGAAACTGGGTGTGACATAAGTGGTATCAAAGAGGATTCACGGGCGTGTGTGGGCTAGGGAGTATGGGTATATGGCGCATGGCGCATGTAGTCCTGGAGTGGTCACATGGCATGGCATATGACGACACTAGACACACAGACGTGGCTAAGAGGGGAGGTTCCTGGATTAGGGTTGACCGACGAGGACATCGGTCTTCTAAGGGGGGTGGATTGTGATATCCTAGCCCTTGGGATTGTGATTTCCTGGCCCAAGGCTTAATAGGATTAATAGAGTATCCATACCAATAAGGTGCATCTTCTTTTTCGGAAGCCTATCTCGAAAGAACCTCCAAGTTAAGTGTGCTTGGCTTAGAGCAATTTAGGATGGGTGACCGATCGGGAAGTTTTCTCGAGTGCGCATGAGTGAGGACAAAGTGCACACAAAAGACCCGTGTTGGTTTGTGGGGACGATATATGATCCTAGAGAGCTACCAGGAGTAAGTACCCGCCGGTCCAGGGATTGGACGGGGTGTTATAAGTGGTATCAAAGCCGTGCTGACTGTAGGACCGCTGACCTAGAGTAGCACTGGTCGTACTAAGGACTATTGACCCTCGTTCTCACCTTGACCTCTGGTGTCACTTCAAAAGTCGGTCACCTCGACCAACCCTATGTTCTACTACATAAATATATATATATATATTATATTATACCTTGCTAAAATTTATTTTGTTCTGTCTATGGTTTACTTACTTGTCATATTAGTTATGTTCTTACTCTTATGCTTACGGTGTCTTTTGTAGATGGCTCGTCTTAGACACACTGCTCGTAAGTCGGTGATCCCTTTCCAGCCGTCTCGCCTTGCGGAGCGTCCTCTGCGCCACACAGTGTCCGGTCAGTCGAGTCACCTGGAGAGGCTGCACCACCGCCTGCGTGAGGAGCAGGAGCGCCAGCGTCAGCAGAGGGAGCAGCAGGGCTCTTCCTCCCTGCCTGAGCAGGAGGTGGAGTCCGTGAGGCGTCGTTCCCCTATTCCCTAGCTGGAGGCGCCCCCTGCACCACCGCAGGACGCCCCGGCTGTTGGAGGAGGTCCTGGAGGAGACCCCGACGACGACGGCTCAGACCATAGTACTGAGCCCTCTGAGCCGTAAGAGGCGGAGGGATGGGTGGCCCAACCCAACACCCGTGACGCCGCTCGCGGTTGTCACTTCCACGATGCACTCGACACCTTGTTGCGTCGGGCCTTCGACCGACACACCTGGTCGATCGAGTATCGTTGTGTAGTCTACCAGCACAGTCGCGGGAGGTACCCGGACCGCTGGGAGGCTACCTGCCTAGTATGCCGTCTGGAGGATGACCTCCGGGGTGTAGAGGCCTTCTCGGAGCACTACTCCATTTCCGAGAGGGACACTGTAGAGGCGGCTATGCAGGACGCGGCACGGCATGCACTCTCCCAGTACTGTTCCTTATTCGGTGGGGTGGCCGACGGTCTTAACCTTAGGTACTACCCCCGTCGTCCTACTGGCAGCACAGAGAGTGTGGTTGTCTCGCCTATTGGTGAGAATAACCCTAGGTTGAGCCACACAGTCAACCTAGTCGCGGTGCTTAACACCGAGCTAGACCACTCTCTGGACGAGCTGAGTAGGGCTCGAACGGAGATTGCTGAGTTGCGTGCTGAGCTGGCAGAGCGCCGCCACCAGGAGGGTGGTTCTCCCGCTCCTGTTGGGACTCAGCACCCTTACCGCTCGCCGCCACGTGGTCACCACGCCTATGGTTCCCCTGCCTGTAGGACCAGGATAGATCTGGATCCTTAGATCGTTAGCGTCGGAGTTTGTAATAAATTCTTAAGTCAGATGTCTCAGTCTTAGATAGTCAGTTTAGTTTGCTTATCAGTTGCTTCCATGCTTGTTATGATGAACTTGTGCTGGATTTGAATCTTTGTAATGACTGTTGCCAACATGTGGGCTTCCCTTGCAGCTTGGTTTAGCTAGTGATGTTGATGAAGTCAGTTATTTAGTTGGGAAACCATTTACTTCTACTTTCCTTTTTATCTGAGAAGCTGTATTGGATCATAATGAGGATCAGTGAAGTTCTTTGTTCACTCAGTGTCATGAAGAATTATGTATACCCTTTTCTTATGCTGAAGGATTGTAAGATCAATGCTGATGTGTGAATGTCTTCCCCAGATGTCTGACAACAGACGCCGATGTAACAGGCGTGTTCAGCAAGAGCAGCGTGTTCAGCAGGAGGAACCCCAGCAACACCGGAGGCAGCCTCCCTCGCCAGCCCCGATGACAGTGGAGCAGATGTTCTTGATGCAGACTCAGGCAGTGTAGGCTATTGGGCAGGCTCTGGCAGCCATGCAGCAGACTCAACAGCAACCCCAACCCCAGTTACAAGTGCAGATGCCCCAGATGCCACGGGACAAACGTGGCGAGTTCATGAGAGGGCACCCTCCTACCTTCGCGCACTCTGCCGACCCCATGGATGCAGAAGACTGGTTGCGTGCAGTGGAAAGGGAACTGCGCACCGCCCAATGTGATGACAGGGAGAAGGTTCTGTATGGTCCCCGCCAACTAAGGGGAGCAGCCCAGTCCTGGTGGGAGTCCTACCTCGCCACCCATGCTGACCCCGAAGCCATCACTTGGGAGGAATTCAGAGAGAATTTCTGCAGGTACCATGTTCCAGAGGGACTGATAATCGTGAAGAAGGAGGAGTTTCTGGCTCTAAAGCAGGGACCCCTGTCTGTTAGTGAATACAGGGACAAGTTCCTGCAGCTATCTCGTTATGCACCTGAAGACGTCAACACTGATGCTAAAAGACAGTACAGGTTCATGAGGGGTTTGGTGGATCCCCTGCATTACCAGCTGATGAACCACACCTTCCCCACCTTCTAGCACCTAATCGATAGAGCAATCATGACCGAGAGGAAGCACAAGGAAATGGAAGATCGGAAGCGCAAGATGAGTGGACCACAGTCCAGGAGCAACAATCGCCCCGCTACTCAGGCAGTTCATCTCAGCAAGGCAAGCCTGGTCACCCACAGGGATACCAGCATCAGAGTCAGCGCCCGTACCAGCAGCAGTTTAAGAGGCAGTACCCACAGCAGCAGCAGTATCGTCAGAATAGCCAGCAGGGAGGTAACCAGTATCAGAGGCAGAACAACCAGGCACCTCACCTTCCTGCCCCAGCAGCGAATCAGAACAACCAAGCAGCCCCGGCACAAGGAGGAGGCAGAGGATGCTTCCACTATGGAGAGCAAGGCCACTGGGCGATGCATTGCCCAAAGAAGATGGCGCAGCAGTAGACAAACCCCAATGCTCCTGCAAGGCAAGGTGGACCTCAACAAGCAACAGGTAATCGTGGCCACGCGTACAATCATGGAAAGGTGAACCACTTGGAGGCCGAAGCGATCCAGGATGCACCAGATGTGGCAGTAGGTATGTTCTCAGTCGAATCTCATCCAGCAAAAGTGCTATTTGATACTGGTGCAACTCATTCATTTGTCACTGCAACATGGGTAGAAATGCATAACATCTCAGTAGAGTCCATGATGCCACCCATGAGGGTTAATTCGGTCGGTGGTAAAGTGCAAGTAGATAAAATATGCTCAAATGTAAGGGTGGAAATAAGGGGGATAGGGTTCCCCAGTGACCTAATAGTAATAGACACCTCTGGGGTAGATGTCATCCTAGGGATGAATTGGTTAATGAAGTATGAAGCGAGTGTTAGCTGTGACAAGAGAACCGTAACATTGAAGTCCCCGCCCGAAGAGAAGGTAGTGGCTGAGCTAAGGATGCCTAAAACAGCGAAAGGAGATTGTCACCAGATTTCGGTTGGTAGCAAGGAGGCCAACCCACTCGAGACTATCAGGGTTGTGTCGGACTTTCCGGATGTGTTTCCCGAGGAACTACCGGGCATGCCACCCAAGAGAAAAGTCGAATTTGCCATAGAGCTTATCCCTGGCACCGCCCCCATTTCTAAAAGAGCCTATCGAGTGTCTGGGCCAGAATTGGTGGAACTCAAGAAGCAGATAGATGAGCTGTTAGAGAAGGGTTACATCAGACCAAGTACCTCGCCTTGGGCCGCTCCAGTATTGTTTGTAGAGAAGAAAGATGGTACCAAAAGGATGTGCATAGATTACAGAGCCCTGAATGAAGTCACCATTAAGAACAAGTACCCCCTGCCAAGGATAGAAGATCTGTTTGACCAGCTCAGAG
Source organism: Zea luxurians (assembly GCA_029449295.1). Taxonomy (NCBI): domain Eukaryota; kingdom Viridiplantae; phylum Streptophyta; class Magnoliopsida; order Poales; family Poaceae; genus Zea; species Zea luxurians. Next base: position 173,726,531 of record JAOPSE010000002.1, read on the forward strand.
GTGCCAGCGTATTCTCTAAGATAGATCTGAGATCAGGTTACCGTCAACTCAGAATCCGACCCTCAGACATACCGAAGACAGCATTCATCACCAAGTATGGGTTATATGAGTATACAGTTATGTCCTTTGGCCTGACGACTGCGCCAGCCTTCTTTATGTATCTGATGAACAGTGTGTTCATGGACTACCTAGACAAGTTTGTGGTAGTGTTCATCGATGATATTCTCATATATTCTCAAAGTGAGGAAGAACATGTGGAGCATTTGAAGATGATATTGCAAAGGCTACGAGAGCATCAGTTGTATGCCAAGCTGAGTAAATGCGAGTTCTGGATTCATGAAGTCTTGTTTTTGGGTCACATCATAAACCAAGATGGGTTAGCTGTGGATCTAAAGAAAGTAGCCGACATTCTGAACTGGAAAGCACCGAAGGATGTTCGTGGAATCAAGAGTTTCATTGGAATGGCCGGATACTATAGGTGTTTCATTAAAGGCTTTTCAAAGATTGCTAGGCCGATGACAACGTTGTTAGCGAAGAAAGTTGAGTTTAAGTGGACCCAAAAGTGCCAAGAGGCATTTGAAGAACTGAAGAATAGATTGACTACAGCACCTGTGTTGGTTCTGCCTGATGTTCACAAGCCATTCTCGGTGTACTGTGATGCTTCCTACACCGGATTGGGATGTGTGCTAATGCAAGAAGGAAGAGTTGTAGCATACTCATCTCGATAGCTGAAGATCCATGAGAGAAATTATCCCACACACGACCTGGAGTTGGCAGCAGTGGTCCATGCTTTAAAGACATGGAGACATTACCTATATGGGCAGAAGTGCGACATCTACACAGATCACAAAAGTCTGAAGTACATATTCACCCAGTCAGAGTTAAACATGAGGCAGCGAAGATGGTTGGAATTGATCAAGGACTACGAGTTGGAGATACATTACCATCCAGGCAAAGCCAATGTTGTTGCAGATGCTCTGAGCAAGAGGAGTCAAGTCAATATGATGGCCATGTACCCAATGTCATATGAGTTAGCCAAGGAGTTCGACAGACTGAGTCTCGGTTTTCTGAACAGAACGCAAGGAGTAACAGTGGAATTAGAGCCCACCCTAGAGCGGGAGATCAAAGAAGGGCAGAAGGATGATGAAAACATCAACAAGATCCGGCAGCTGATCTTAGAAGGAAGAGGCAAGGACTTTCGAGAGGATGAAGAGGGAGTAATATGGTTCAAGGACCGATTGTGTGTCCCCGACATCAAACATATTCGGGAGCTGATCCTCAAGGAAGCTCATGAGACAGCCTACTCCATACACCCTAGAAGTGAAAAGATGTATCAGGATTTAAAAAAGAGGTTTTGGTGGTATGGCATGAAAAGAGAAATCGCAGAATATGTCGCCATTTGTGATAGCTGTCAAAGAACTAAAGCAGAGCATCAGAAGCCCGCCGGACTGTTGCAGCCATTGCAAATTCCTCAGTGGAAGTGGGAGATTACGTCTATCTGAAGGTGTTGCCTATCAGAGGAGTCAGAAGGTTCGGAGTCAAGGGCAAGTTAGCACCCCGGTACGTTGGACCATATCAGATTCAAGCAAAGCGTGGAGAAGTGGCCTACCAGCTCAACCTACCAGAAAGTCTGTCGGCAGTGCACAATGTGTTCCACGTGTCGCAATTGAAGAAGTGTCTGCGAGTACCAGAAGAACAGTTGCCAGTGGAGGATTTGGAAGTCCAAGAGGATCTGACGTACATAGAGAAGCCAACGCAGATTCTGGAGTTTGCAGACAGAGTCACCCGGAGGAACACCATCAGAATGTGCAAAGTCAGATGGGGTCACCACTCTGAGGAAGAAGCAACCTGGGAATGAGAAGATGATCTGAAAGCCAAATACCCTGAACTCTTTGCTGACCAACCTTGAATCTCGGGGTGAGATTCTTTTAAGGGGGATAGGTTTGTAACACCCTGAATTTGGGGTATAAAATTTCTTTGCTCATATTCACAAATTCAGGTGTTACTCCTCTCTTCTCATCTCCCCCAATCTCCTCTTTCTCTTTTCTATAGAAGAAGAGTGGTTATTTTTATTTGTAAATGTAATTATAATCTAGTAGGCTAAACTCCAAAGGAGTATGAAATGTTGCATCATGTTGAACCCTAAACTTCGCTTTTGTTTGATGCATATGCTTGAGGGTGCTAATTTGAAATTGTGGCATATTTGGATTTGAGTCAAATGGAGTAAATAAAAAGAAAAGGGAAAACAATTTCTGAAATAAAAGAAAAAGGTAAAGTGGCCTGCAACCCCTTTTCCCCTCGGCCTTTCGGCCCAGCCGGCCCACCGCGCGCGCGCCCGCTCCCCCTTTCTCTCTCTGCCCCGGCGGGCCCGCCCTGTCGACGCTGCCGCTTCCCCCGTGCGTGCGCTCTCTCCCTCTCTCTCTGCTCGTGGGCCCCCTCTGTCAGCTCCCTCGTCCCCGCGTAACCGCCCTCCCGAGCTGCGCGCACACCAAGGACTCCACGCCCACGTCGTGCGTCGAGCTCGCAACCGCCCCGCCCTCGGCCACTTGAGACCCTAGAGCCCCGCTCACTCTCCCCCTCCCTCATTTGCACACCTGCAGAGCCTCATTTCAACCCCCCGCGCTGCGCGCACGCCAGGGAGGAGCCGCCGTTGTCCGCTGCCGTCCCGAGGCCGTTTCCCCGTCGACGTCGGAGCCCTACCGTGCCCTCTGCCACGGTGAGCTCTGCCTCGATGTCCGCAACTCGGGACACACTCCAATTTCTCCTCTCCCTCCCTGGTTTCCTCTGCCCACGCTCACCCGCCGTCCTCCGCGCAGTCCTGGTGCCGCCACCGTTGACCCGAGCCATCGTCACGCCTTCACCGCCACCGAGAGGTTCCTGGGGTATGCCTTGAGGTAAGGAACCTCCTCTGCCCTCTCCTTTTCCCTCCCTTGCTCTCTGTTGTGCTTGATTTCTCGTCAGAGTCGGTTGGCGCCGCTGCCGAGCCGTCTCGCCGTGGGCCGCCACCCTCCGGTGCCCCTATCGTGACTTAGCCCTCGCCATTGGGTTCCCCGCGCCTTCCCCAACCTCCCAGACCATCCCGGTCGCCCTAAGACCCGCGGAGCCCCGCGCCCCTTGTCTCCGATGAGCTCCCCGCCGCAGGTACGGACGCCGCCACCTCTGCTGGCCGGAGAAGAGGGCCGAAGCCGGCCGCCCGATCCCCGTCGTCCATCTCAGATCGGACGGTTCCTTTTTAAATAACCCAAGTCTAATCTTAACCGTCCGCCTGGAATCTGATGGCCCAGAGCCGCCCCCGCACCCCGCCTTCCTGTCACTGGGCCCCGTTTATCAGCCGCCCGCGCCGGAGCCCCTGCCCGCGCGGCCCCGCCTGTCAGCCACTCGTGTCCCCGCGCGCTCGCGCGCCTGCCCGCCGATCTAATCTCGAGCGTCGATTCGAGATCCAACGACTGAGGGAGCCCGATACCCCTTCGCCCGCGCAAATTTCTTAAAGAGACCCTCGGTTTTCTGCAAATTAACCCGTCGTCCCTGGTATTTTGCAGATAGGTCCTCGGACTGTTATTTAATTAGGAATAAGTATTTAAAAGAGTATTTTTAATCCTTAATCTTGTAAAATTCATAACTTTGTCATATGAACTCCAAATTAGGTGCTTCAAATTGCAAAATGTTCATAATGTTTTTATCTACCTGTTTAAAACAATGTTCCCCTGCTGTTTTTATGTCCCAATTAATAGTTGATCTCTAGTTTAGAATTAATGTTATTGGAACCCTAATAGAAATAAAATAAAGATAGTAGACTCTAATAAAAGTTGGAGTACTTAAGTTTATAGACTTAACACCATATAATGATTAAACCCACCACTAAACTAACTTTATCTGAACAATATGATAGTGACATAGACCTGGTTAGTGAATAATGAATCACTTTGTATGGTCATCTACCCTAGACCTAGGGAACACCATATTGCCAATCTTTTTCTATTTGAACCTGTGATCTCTCTGCTGCACATGTTTGGTATATTGCTCTTTTGTTATTTCCCAAGTGTATAGAATGAATGATTGCTTTGCGTAGACAACGAGTAGTCTGTGTTTCCCGAGGAAGTTGCAGGAGAAGTCCCTAAGCAGCAGCTTGGTGAAAGCAAGTGTCCTCTGACCCATTATGTCCCTTTCACTTATAATACACTGTCCCGCATTACTTAATTGAAACCTAAGGATTGACTAGCTTTGTATTTACCTTATACTTGATTACCTATTGGGTTACTATGGTTAGCTTTATGCTATTGCTTTAACTTAATCAACAAACATGATGTGAATATTTATGATACGATGATGTTGTCACGATGATCTTGTGATATTTTAGGGGACTCGGGCTGTTTCCTGAGTACCTCTCCGTAAGGACCTGTTCGTTGAGAGACCACCCGGGATAACAGTGCAACCATGAGGGTGAAATGGGGCGCACTTAGCTAATTAATTAGAGGAACTAGAGGTGTAGTTGCTTCGCCGTCGTGCCGTAAATGGGGTCCAGGCACAGTGCTTGCTCTGCCGAGGCTGGGTGCCGAGGTTCTTTTGTTTTGCTTTTGTTAGTCACCCCCCTGCGAGGAGAGGTACTGTGTTTATCAAACTGGAGAAACCTAACGGGCGGCTATGACCTCTAGGGAATCTTCGTAAAAGCTACGTAGTGATACCCTGCCGGACCACCTAGGAAGTGATCAATGGGGAGTCATGATCCCCTGGAAAAATGGGAATCACGGCTCATGGGTAAAGTGTGCGACCTCTGCAGAGGGTAATGAAACTGATATATCAGCCGTGCTCACGGTTAAGAGCAGCCTTGGGATCCTCTTTGATTAGAGATACTCCAGATACACCTCAGATGATGACTTTAATGATGGTGACTTTAATTATGTATTCTAGTATTTCCTCTCTGATGAGGTACTTCTTGGGATTATAACTTGGGTTTTACGATAAAATCTGGCTTCTACTAACAATAAATACCTGACCAACTAAAAGCAACCGCTTGAGCCTAACCCCATATAAAAGCTAGTCCACTTCAGCCAAACGGGGCATTTGCTGAGTACGTTGATCTGTACTCATCCTTGCTTTACCACAAAACACCAGGTTGTCCACATTGCAACCATTGCTCAGGAGAAGATGAAGCCGTGGAAGGAGACTTCCAGGAGTTCCAAGACTACGACGAGTTCTACGTGTGGGTTGGCGGCAACCCCCAGTCAGCTGCCTGTGAAGGCCCTATCTGTACTGCGTTTCGCTTAGCACTTTGATTTACCCGTTAAGTTGATGACTATGTGGATGTCTCTGACTCTGTGATGTAATAAGTTAATACTCTTTTATGTTATTAATCGAGCACTGTGCGATGATGTTCATTTATGTAATCGTTGTGTACGTGAATTCTGATCCTGGCACGTACATAGTTCGCATTCGGTTTGCCTTCTGAAGCCGGGTGTGACAAGTTCACGCCTCGCCCGAGGGCCGCCTCAGGCAGCAGGCACCTCCTCAGCTCTCCCGAAGCCCGGCTCGGGCAGGCTTCGTTGTGAAGCAACCTTGGCCAGACCGCCTCACCAACCGACCGCTTCGCAGGCGCATTCAATTCAGGGGACGCCTAACACCGTATCCTGACACACGCACCTCAGTCGGCCAGGCCAGAGTGACTGTAGTCACTTCGCCCCTCTTTTTTACTGTCTGATATGACAGGAAAACAGTGCCACTCACCCCGCTCCGACTGCCGTGCCAACCACCCAGGCAAAGACTGACAACAAGTCACGATCAACCACCGAGTTCGGCCTCGGGCGCAACAGGAAGCTCCGCCTCGCCTGACCTCAGGCTCTAGCCTCGGGAGGAGGTCTCCGCCTCGCCGAACCCTCGGCCTCGGCCTCGACCTCGGTCTCGGGAGGAATCGCGTCCTTGCCCGACCCCAGCCTCGGCCTCAAGAGAAGTCTCCGCCTCGCCCGACCTTGGGCTCGGACCGACCGCGCCAACAGGGGATACATCATTACCCTATCCCTAGCCAGCTCAGGCTACAAGGAACAAGACCGGCATCCCATCTGGCTTACCCCGACGACGGGTAATGATGGTGCCCCACGTGCAACCATGACGCCGGTGTCTCTCATCCCCTTACGGCAACAAGGAGACGTCAGCAGGATCCTTGCCGCACTGCTAGCTGCGCTCCTACAGGGCTCAGGCGCTTCTCCGACGGCCACGCTATCACGTGTACAGGGCTCAAGCTCTCCCCCGACAGCCATGTTGGCATGTACACAAGGCTTAGGCATCTCTCTGCCGGACATGTTAGCGCATAGCTACACCTCCCATTGTACGTCTGGACCCTCTCCTTACGTCTATAAAAGGGAGGTCCAGGGCCATCCTGAAGGGGGGTTCGCGCGAGGGAAGGAGCGGACGAACAGGCTCCTTCTCTCCCTCTCGCGACACGCTTGTAACCCCTACTACGAGCGGCACCCCTTGTGCAGGATAATACAAGGCTTCCCCCACCTCTTGTGTTCCATCCTGCGCCAACCCATCTGGACAGGGGCACGCAACGACGATTTCACTCGTCGGTCCAGGGACCCCCCTAGGTCCGAAACGCCGACAGTTGGCGCGCCAGGTAGGGGTCTGCTGCGTGTTAACGAACACCTTCCCATTGAGTTCCAGATGGGGGTGTCTTCAGCAACCTCTTCAGCCCGGGACGGTGCTCCGCTTCGGGATCCTCGAGTTCATGTCCCTCGACGGTAGCTACGACATGGTACTCCTCCCCTCGCGGCGCGACGACAGCGACGGTCTTCGACTCACCCGACAGCGGTGAGCTCGGCGACAGCATCTCCCCACGGCAGAAGAGGAGCACTCTAGTCGTCCCCGCCACCCTCCTCATCGGAGGAGGCAGAGACGGGGCAACCATGGCCACGCAGGAGGCGGCACCTTGTCGGCTGTCGCACCAGAGCGAGTCGACGATGCCGGCACTCCCCCGAGGGACATGTCAGGCATTGTCCTCGCACCTGAGACGACGGCGGGTGTCACTTCCCCACAACATGTCAACCCCAAGCGGACTGATGACGCCAGCACCCTCGCAAAGGATCTGCTGGGCGTTACCCTCGTACCTGAGATGACGGTGTGCTCCGCCCCCGACACGACTTCACCACCGTCCATCGACCAAGAGGTACCGTCCGTTTTCCATCCCGTACCCTTTCAATTCAGCTTCGATCCACCTAGTGACCCCGCTACGGTGAGCGCTTTCGTAAAGGCGTATCCAAACCTTCCGGGGTACCATATGTGGTCGACCTAGGACCGACTGACAGCTGTCTCAACCTTCGAGCCGACGGGTTCCGAGGAAGAGGACGACCCCGACTTCGGTTGGGAATTCTCTGGCCTCAATGACCCCGGTGCCATGCGGGACTTCATGATCGCATGTGACCACTGCCTCTCCGGTTGTTCTGACGATGGCCACGGCCTTGACAACGAGGGTTACGGCCCAAGTCTCGAATGTTTCCACGTCGATCAGGGAGATCACAACGAAGGCAACCACCTCGGTGTGCCGGAGGTTGACGATCCCCCTGGGCCCGCATCTCGCGTTGACATCCCACGGGAGCTAGCTGTGGTCCTAGTCCCTGTGGGGGGTCGGGACATACAGCTCGAGCAAATCCGTGAGATGCAGGCCCGGGTCGACGGGGAAGCGGGCCGGCTTGTGTAGCTCCGACAGAACATCAAACAGGAATGGGCAGGCCGAACACTCGCCGGAGGAGCCTGTCATCGGGCCCGGGACATCTAGCGCCGCATCATCGACAATGCCAGGGCAGCGCTGCCCCCGGCCGTCAACGGGTCCAACCAGGACCTAGCTGCAGTGGCGATGCTACTTCGTGCCATGCCGGAGCCATCCACCACCGAGGGACGACGTATCCAGGGTGAACTCAAGGATCTCCTAGAAGGCGCCGCGGTTCGACGAGCTGAGAGCTCCGCCTCCCGCAGGAGAGCTGACCCCTCGGAGCATCACGCGGAGTCCTCCCGACGCATGCGGGAAGCCTCGGTCCATCCTGAGCGCACGCGGAACGAGGCGCCTGCCACCCGGGATCGCCTCGGCAACGAGCACCACCATCTCGACCGTCGAACCCGCCTCAGCGAGAAGGTGCAACGAGGCTACCATCCTAGGCGTGGGGGACGCTGCGACAATGAGGAGGATCACAGCCCCTCGCCAGAACCACCCGGTCCGCGGGTCTTCAGCCAGGCCATACGACGAGCGCCGTTCCCTGCCCGTTTCCGAGCCCCGACTACCATCACCAAGTACTCAGGGGAGACGAGGCCGGAGCTGTGGCTCGCGGACTACCGACTGGCATGCCAGTTGGGAGGGGCGGATGATGACAACCTCATCATCCGTAATCTACCCCTTTTCCTCTCTGACGCCGCCCGAGCCTGGCTGGAGCATCTGCCTCCTGCGCAGATCTCCGACTGGGACGATCTGGTCAAGGCTTTCGCGGGGAACTTCCAAGGCACGTACGTGCGCCCTGGGAACTCGTGGGATCTCTGAAGCTGCTGCCAGCAGCCAGGGGAGTCCCTCCGAGAGTACATCCGGTGGTTTTCAAAGCAGTGCACCGAGCTGCCCAACGTTACCGACTCGGATGAGCTTTCCTTGCCGGCACCACTTGCCGGGACCTGGTGAGCAAACTGGGGCGCAAGACTCCCACCCGTGCGAGCGAACTGATGGACGTCGCCACCAAGTTCACCTTGGGTCAAGAGGCGGTCGAAGCCATCTTCCGAAAAGACAAGCAGCCTCAGGGAGAGCCAAAGAAAGACGCCCCCGAGGCGTCCGCCTAGCGGGGCACGAAGAAAAAGGCCAAGAACAAGTCGCAAGCGAAGCGTGACGCCGCTGACACGAATCTCGTCGCTGTGGCCGAGCACAGGAACCCTCGGAAACCTCCTAGAGGGGCCGGCGCGTTCGACAAGATGCTCAAAGAGTCGTGCCCCTATCACTAGGGGCCCATCAAGCACACCCTCGAAGAATGTGTCATGCTTCGGCGCTACTTCCATAAGACCGGGCCTCCGGTGGAAGATGGCAAGGGCCATGACAACAACAAGAAGGAGGGCGGCAAGGAAGAAGCGTTCCTGGAGGTCCACAACTGCTTCATGATCTACGGCGGGCAGGCGGCGAACGCCTCGGCTCGGCATCGCAAGAAGGAGCGCCGGGAGGTCTGCTTGGTGAAGGTGGCAGCGCCAGTCTACCTAGACTAGTCTAACAAGCCTATCACCTTCGACCGAGGTGACCACCCCGACTTCGTGCCAAGCCCAGGAAGGTACCCGCTCGTCATCGATCCGATCATCGGCAACGTTAGGCTCTCCAAAGTCCTCATGGACGGAGGCAGCAGCCTTAACATCATCTACGCCGAGACCCTGGAACTCTTGGGGGTTGATCGGTCCGAGGTCCGGGCCGGTGCGGCACCCTTTCACGGGATCGCGCCTGGAAAGCGTATCCTCCCTCTCAGGTGGATCGACTTACCTGTCTGCTTCGGGACTCCCTCCAACTTCCGAAAAGAAGCTCTCACCTTCGAGGTCATCGGGTTCCGAGGAACCTACCATGCGGTGTTAGGAAGGCCGTGCTACGCCAAATTCATGGCCGTCCCCAACTACACCTACCTCAAGCTCAAGATGTCGGGCCCGAACGGGATCATCACCGTCGGATCCACGTACCGCCACGCGTACGAATGCGACGTGGAGTGCGTGGAGTACGCTGAGGCCGTCGCTGAGTCCGAGGCCCTCATCACCGACCTAGAACGACTCTCCAAGGAGGTGCCCGACGCGAAGCGGCACGCCGGCAACTTCGAACCAGTCGAGGCAGTCAAGTCCGTCACTCTCGACCCCAGCAACGACGCCAGCAAGAAAGTCTGGATCGGCTTCGAGCTCGACCCCAAATAGGAAGCAGTGCTCGTCGACTTTCTTCACGCAAACGCCAAAGTCTTTGCATGGAGTCCCTCGGACATGCCCGGCATACCGAGGGATGTCACCGAGCACTCATTGGACATCAGAGCTGAAGCCCGACCCGTGGAGCAAACCCTGCGCCGTTTTGACGAAGAAAAGCGTAGGGCCATAGGCGAGGAGATCCACAAGCTACTTGCGGCAGGGTTCATCAAAGAGGTATTCCATCCCGAATGGTTAGCTAACCCTATTCTTGTAAGGAAGAAGGATGGGAAATGGAGGATGTGTGTAGAATACACTGGTCTAAACAAAGCATGTCCGAAAGTTCCCTACTCTCTACCTCGCATCGATCAAATTGTGGACTCCACTGCTGGGTGCGAAACCCTGTCATTCCTCGATGCCTACTCAGGCTATCACCAAATCAAGATGAAAGAGTCCGACCAGCCCGCGACTTCTTTCATCACACCTTTTGGCATGTACTGTTACACTACAATGCCATTTGGTTTGAGGAATGCAGGCGCCATCTACCAGAGGTGCATGAACCACGTGTTCGGAGAACACATCGGCAGAACGGTCGAGGCTTACATCGATGACATCGTTGTCAAGACGAAGAAAGCCTCCGACCTCCTCTCTGATCTTGAAACGACATTCAAGTGTCTGAGAGCGAAAGGCGTGAAACTCAATCCCGAGAAGTGTGTCTTCGGAGTCCCCCAAGGCATGCTCCTGGGATTCATCGTCTCCGAGCGGGGTATCGAGGCCAATCCTGAGAAGATCGTGGTCATCACCAACATGGGACCGATCAAAGATTTGAAAGGAGTACAGAGGGTCATGTGATGCCTTGCGGCTCTGAGCCGCTTAATCTCACGCCTTAGCGAGAAAGGCTTGCCTCTATACCGCCTCTTAAGGAAGGCCGAGCGCTTCACTTGGACCCTCGAGGCCGAGGAAGCCCTCGGAAACCTTAAGGCGCTCCTTACAAACGCACCCATCCTGGTGCCCCCCACTGCAGGAGAAGCCCTCTTGATCTACGTAGCCACGACCACTCAGGTGGTCAGCGCCGCGATCGTAGTCGAGAGACAAGAAGAAGGGCATGCACTGCTCGTCCAGAGGCCAGTCTACTTCATCAGCGAAGTGCTTTCCGAGACCATAATCCGCTACCCACAGATCCAGAAGCTGCTCTACGTAGTGATTCTGACATGGCGAAAGTTGCGACACTACTTCGAGTCTCATCCGGTGACTGTGGTGTCATCCTTCCCCCTAGGGGAGATCATCCAGTGCCGTGAGGCCTCGGGTAGGATAGCAAAGTGGGCGGTGGAACTCATGGGCGAAACGCTATCACTCGCCGCTCGGAAGGTCATAAAATCCCAGGTCTTGGCAGACTTCCTGGCTGAGTGGACTGACACCCAGTTGCCAACAACTCCAATCCAACCCAAGCTTTGGACCATGTACTTCGATGGGTCACTCATGAAAACAGGAGCAGGCGCTGGCTTGCTCTTCGTTTCACCCCTCGGAAAGCATCTCCGCTACGTCATACGCCTCCATTTTCCGGCATCAAACAACGTGGTCGAGTACGAGGCTATGGTTAACGGGCTGCGCATCGCCATCGAGCTAGGGGTCCGGCGCCTCGACGCTCATGGCGACTCGTAGCTTGTCATCGACCAAGTCATGAAGAACTCCCACTATCGTGACCGGAGGATGGAAGCCTACTGCGACGAAGTCCGGCGCCTAGAAGACAAGTTCTACGGGCTGGAGCTCAACCACGTTGCCCGACAGTACAACGAGACTGTGGATGAGCTGGCGAAGATAGCCTCGGGACAGACGACGGTTCCCCTGGACGTCTTCTCTAGAGACCTACATCAACCATCCGTCAAGATCGACGGCATGCCCGAGCCCGAGGAAGCCTCGGCCGAGCCCGAGGTACCCTCGGCCGAGCCCGAGGAGGTCTCGGCCATCGAGGAGGAGGCCTTGCCCGTCGAGGGGGAACAGAATGGGGTCACACCAGATCCGAACTGGCAGACCCCGTACCTGGAATATCTCCTCCGAGGAGAGCTTCCCCTCGACAAGGCCAAAGCTCGGCGACTGGCTCGGCGCTCCAAGTCGTTCGTCTTGCTAGGTGATGAAAAGGAGCTCTACCACCACAGCCCCTCGGGCATCCTCCAACGATGCATATCCATCGCCCAAGGACAAGAGCTGTTGCAAGAAATACACTCGGGGGCTTGCGGCCACCATGCAGCACCTCGAGCCCTCGTGGGGAATGCCTTCCGACAAGGTTTCTACTGGCCAACCGCGGTGGCCGACGCCACTAGGATTGTTCGCTCCTACCGGGGGTGTCAATTCTACGCAAAGCAGACACGCCTGCCCGCTCAGGCCATGCAGACGATACGGTCGTTTGCTGTGTGGGGTCTAGACCTCGTCGGTCCCTTGCAGAAGGCACCCGGGGGCTTCTCGCACCTGCTGGTTGCCATCGACAAATTCTCCAAGTGGATCGGGGTCCGACCCTTGACCAGCATCAGGTCCGAGCAGGCGGTGGCGTTCTTCACCAACATCATCCATCGATTCGGGGTCCCAAACTTCATCATCACCGACAATGGCACGCAGTTCACCAGAAAAAAGTTCCTGGACTTCTGCGACGACCACCACATCCGTGTGGACTGGGCCGCCGTAGCTCACCCCATGACGAATGGGCCGGTGGAGCGTGCCAACGGTATGATTTTGCAGGGACTCAAACCAAGGATCTACAATGACCTCAACAAGTTTGGCAAGCGGTGGATGAAAGAGCTACCCTCGGTAGTCTGGAGTCTAAGGACGACGCCGAGCCGCGCCACGGGTTTCTCGTCGTTTTTTCTAGTTTATGGGGCTGAGGCCGTCCTCCCCACAGACTTAGAATACGGCTCCCCGAGGACCAGGGCGTACAACGACCGAAGCAACCAGACCAGCCGAGAGGACTCACTGGACCAGCTCGAAGAGGCTCGGGACGTTGCCTTACTACATTCAGCACGGTACCAGCAGTCGCTGCGACGCTACCACGCCCGAAGCGTTCGGCCCCGAGGCTTCCAAGTGGGAGACTTGGTGCTTCGTTTGCGACAGGACGCCCGAGGGGCCACAAGCTCACCCCTCCCTGGGAAGGGCCCTTCATCTGCGACAGGACGCCCGAGGGCGCCACAAGCTGGCCAACGACCAAGGCGAGGTCTACAGCAACGCTTGGAACATCCAACAGCTACGTCGCTTCTACCCTTAAGATGTTTTAAGTCGTTCATGTACCTCGTTTTCTTTACGTACACAAAGTCTAACCGTCAAGGAAGGGTCGGCCTTGCCTCAGCAAAGCCCGACCCTCCCTCGGGGGCTAGAAGGGGGAACCCCCTCTGCGTTAAAATTTTCCTCGGAAAAATTTTCTACCGAAACGACCTTTGTGCTTTCGACTTCCGTATCGATAGCGGGATCCTGAGAACGATGAGAGTACACGTAAGCGGCAAGGCCGACCGAGCCGAGGAACTCCTATGCCTCCGGGATACGAATACCTCACTCATCGCCTTCCGCGAGAAGTAACTCACGCTCGGATAAGCGATCCTGCTACCGAACAAGTCCAAATACTCGGGTAGAAAACGACTTTCGCGCCTTCTCGACCGTATCAATAACAGAATCCTATGACCAAATGAGAGTGCACGTAAGCGGCAAGGCCGATCGAGCCGAGGAACTCCTACGCCTCCAGGATACAGATACCTCACTCATCACCTTCCGCGAAAAGTAACTCTCGCTTGGATAAATGATTCTGCTATTAATAGACAAGTCTTGATGCTCGAAACGAGAGGAAAGAAAACGCAGCTTTTTAACACGACGAAAAAGTGTTTAGGCCTTGGCGGCCGCGAAAAACATGCGCATGCTACAGACAAACTGTTCCTGCAGGTTCAGGCATCGGCAGGGGGAGCAGCAGCACCCTTGGCGTTGTTTCCACCCTCGGCGGAACCTGGCCCGGCCTCGCACGGCGACCCAGGCGAAAGGACCTCCACCCAAGGGAGGACGCCAGCATCGCGCCAGCAGATGTCTCGGCCAAGCTCCAGCTGCTGCTGCCACATCTTCCTTGGCCTAGGAAGCTGCTAGCTCCCGGGCCGACGAAGTCTCTTTCCGAGCTGACTCTGCCTCTATCCGCACCAACACCGCTGCCTCCGGCTCCGGCTCATCGCAGAGCAGCCGATGGTTTTTAAAAAAACTGAGCAAAAGAGGCCTAGAGCGGCAAGGCCGACCGAGCCGAGGGACTCCTACGCCTCCGGGATACGGATACCTCACTCGTCACCTTCCGCGAAAGGCAACTCACGCTCGGTTAAGTGGTTCGGCTAGCCAACAGGCAAGTCCCAGTGCTCAGAATGAGGGAGAAACACAACTTCATTCTCGAATACCCAAATGTTCAGGCCTCGACAGCCACAAAGAACAAACACATATACTTGGGGTAACTATGCTACACAGGCTTAGACGTCGGCAGAACCCTCGGCGGTTCTCCTGACCTACGACAAATGTCTAAGTACTTGAAGCGGTTACATTTTGCTCCGGCAAAAACCTAGTATATCCCCTTACAAATGGGACTCCGGTTCCGCTCCCGCGGGTATGAACAACCTCCACACCAGGGGGCCCGCGGGATAACATACTCCAGGGTTCTCCCCATACGACACGGGGGCTGGGACCCACACGTCATACGAGCTGATCTGAAGCGCAAAGAAGGCGAACCGCCGCACGCGAGGCATGTAACCGTCCCACGGTTACAAGCGCTCTCCCATCTTCGCAGAAACCAGTAGCCGAAAGGGTGGACTGCCACGCGACGGGCATCCAACTGCACCGCAATTGTGCGCCCTTTCGGCTTCGACCACATCCGGTGGACCAGCGCAAAGGAAGCGGGCCCGCGTGTCATGTAACCGGCGCGCCGTTACGATGTGCAAAGAGCTGCACCGCCACTCGCGCCAATGCTACGCCTTCTCGGCTGCGGAACCAGTACCACGACTCGAGGCAGCCCTGCGCATGACCCAATAGTGCCAACTAAAGGCGACCGCCACATGTTAGTCGACTGCAGGGACAGGCGCGGAGGTCGGCATGGCCCAAAAGTGGGCCGGCAGTAATGGCAGCAGTAGACGAGCGGAAGCAGGGTCAAATCACCTGCAGGCTCGCGTCCCCTCCTGAAGCGACGCAAGCGCCCTCACCCACGGCGTGAAGACGACGCACCCGTGTCCCATTCCTCGAACGGCTCGCACGCGCAACGGGCGCCACGCGAATCGCCCGTCCCGTCGCATGAACTCCCCGGCAGAGCAGGCGACACCACTGGCAGGCGAGGCGGGCGTCGCTTCGCCTCCGCCATGATGACCGCGTCAGAAAAGGTGCGCCAGCTTATTTGAATACATATCCTTCCCCTCCTTCTCCCTCTCTCTCTCTCGCTACAGGGACCGGGAAAGGGGATGTTTCGGAAAGGATCCTTCTCGGTGAAGGAAGCAGGCCCCAAGCCCTCCTACTGATCAGGGGTTCGAAGGCTGGCCCCTCGGAAGGGTTTCGACAGCCACCCTAGAGCACTCGGGCTTCAAGCCCATTACTGATCAGGGGTTCGAAGGCTGGCCCCTCGGAAGGGTTTGACAGCCGCCCCAGAGCGCTCGGGCTCCACTCCCATTACTGTCACACCCAGTTTCAGAAGGCAAACTAAATGCGAACTATGTACGTGCCAGGATCAGAATTCACATACACAGCGATTACATAAATGAACATCATCGCATAGTGCTCGAATAATAACATAAAAGAGTATTAACTTATTACATCACGATGTCAGAGACATCCACATAGTCATTAACTCAACGGGTAAATCAAAGTGCTAAGCGAAACGCAGTAAAGATAGGGCCTTCACAGGCAGCTGACTGGGGGTTGCCGCCAACCCACACCTAGAATTTGTCGTAGTCTTGGAACTCCTGGAAGTCTCCTTCCACGGCTTCGTCTTCTCCTGAGCAGTGGTTGCAATGTGGACAACCTGGGGTTTTGTGGTAAAGCAAGGATGAGTACACATCAACGTACTCAGCAAATGCCCCGTTTGGCTGAAGTGGATTAGCTTTTATGTGGGGTTAGGCTCAAGCAGTTGCTTTTAGTTAGTCAGGTATTTATTGTTAGTAGAAGCCAGATTTTATCATAAAACCCAAGTTATAATCCCAAAAAGTACCTCCTCAGAGAGGAAATACTAGAATACATAATTAAAGTCACCATCGTTAACCATCATCATTAAAGTCATCATCTGAGGTGTATCTGGAGTATCTCTAATCAAAGAGGATCCCAAGGCTGCTCTTAACCGTGAGCACGGCTGATATATCAGTTTCATTACCCTCTGCAGAGGTCGCACACTTTACCCATGAGCCGTGATTCCCGTTTTGCCCGGGGATCATGACTCCCCATTGATCACTTCCTAGGTGGTCCGGCAGGGTATCACTATGTAGCTTTTACAAAGATTCCCTAGAGGTCATAGCCGCCCGTTAGGTTTCTCCAGTTTGATAAACACAGTACCCCTCCCCGCAGGAGGGTGACTAACAAAAGCAAAACGAAAGAACCTCGGCACTCAGCCTCGGCAGAGCAAGCACTGTGCCTGGACCCCATTGACGGCACGACGGCGAAGCAACTACACCTCTAGTTCCTCTAATTAATTAGCTTAGGGCCTCCCATTTCACCCTCATGGTTGCACTGTTATCCCGGGTGGTCTCTCAACGAACAGGTCCTTACGGAGAGGCACTCGAGAAACTGCTCGAGCCCCCTTAAAGGCCACAAGTATAACATCATAATAAAAGGGAAACAACGTATCACTGGTAAATCTCATCATGTTCATTGGTTAGTGTTGAGCAATAGCATAAAGCTAAACAATAATATTAATCCAACCCAAATAAGTAAACAAGAACATGGATAACAAAAGCTAGTCAATCCTTAGGTATAAAGATATAAATGCGGGGAGTGAATTATAGACTTGCATAGGACATAGATAGGTCAAGGGACACTTGCCTTCACCAAGCTGCTGCTGCTCAGGGTCTTCTCCTGCAATTCCCTCAGACTCCACGAACGGTCTGATATCTACGCGAGTGCAAACATACATCCAACATTCTTGAAACTGAAGGAAACAATACACCATACAACAATATAGATAAAATAAATATGCATGCGACATAAAATTCGCATCTATGACTACGCGAGAAAGGAACTGAGACGACCGACGCTATGGTCGAGGGATATCACGTTTACACTAAGCGAATATGAGTTATAATATTTAATTCGGCTTAATCATATTGACAGACATTAATCATATGCCAAGTAAAATTACTACTTAGTCCCGATTAGTTTGCTACTCGAATAACCGTTGTTTAAATATGTATTTAATTAGCGCGAGCTATTCTAGGTGAGGCGAGTTATTGACGTGCACTGAAGCGCACGACGACACGTGCGAACGGCACGCGACGATTTAATGCGCGATGCGCGGGCGATGGCGAGCGACACGAATGCACACAGGGGGGGGTAGACGGGGGGTAGACAAGCGGTAGACGAAGTCCCGTTGATGCACTGCGCGCAAGCGAACGCGAGTGCGTGCACTAGTTGCACGACACGACTGCGATGGCACGGCGAGGCGCTGCACACGCGCGATTTGACGTGTACAACATGGCTAACAGCGAGCCCGAGGCACGGCGAGGGTAGACGAACGGCCGGGCGGGCTGCAGGGACATCGGCGGGGTCGGGCTCGGCAGTTCGGCCACCATAGCTAGCCACGGCTGGGTGCTGGGCGTGCGGCGAGCGCGCGCTGGCTTGGGCTGTGCGCGAGCGCCCTGCTGCCTGCAGCCAGGGGCGAGCTCGCAGGCCGGGAGGAGCATCCGTGGGGCTGGGGCGGGGACGAGCCAGGGCCAGGCGCATTGCGCAGGTGGCCGGGGCTAGGTGCCGCGCGACAGGGGAGCTCAGCCACGCGCAAGGCCCCCTGGCCGCGATTTGGACAGCGGCAGGGCGAGGTCTCACCGGGGAAGAAGAACGGCGCGATGAGGGGCTGCAGGGACGGTCCGTGGTGGGGGAGAGAGAGGATGGGGATGGGGAGAGAGGAAGGGAAGGCGAGCTCACCTCGGAAACGCGGCGCGGCGGCGAGACACAGCGAGCGGGGCGCGGCTCCGACGGTGGCGATGGCGAAGCAGAGAGCGACGAACTGGGCGAGGGGCACGGGTTTTCGGCCGATTTTGGGGCGTCGTGGGCGGTTGCTCTAATGGAATTTCGCACAGCCGGTTCGGGAAGATGTACAGTGGGTGGCTCCCTGACGCGCGGGCCCCACTGGGCGGCGGCGGCGGGCACGCTGGGCGCGTCGCGCGCTGGCGTGGAGCTAGGCTGCGGGGTGGACGCGCTCTGGGCCGCCCAGGTGCGCGCGGTCGCGGGGGGGTGCTGGTGCAGAGCTGGGCCGCGCGGGAGCTTGCGCGGGGCAAAGGCGAGGCGGGCGCGCTGGCTTGGGCCGAGCTCGCGCAGGCCCAAGAAGGGGGAGATGGCGCTGGGCCGAGCGGTGGGGGGGGGAAGAGGGGGAGAAGGGGGCGGGGTGGGCCGGCCGGATGGGCAAGGGAAGGGAGGAAAACTGATTTCCTTTCTCTTTTCTTTCTCTTTTTCTATTATTTCAGTTTGACATTATGTGAAAATTGTTGATTAAATGAAAGATCAAGCAAACCATTCATCAAACAAAAATAAATGCCTTCCAACATGATGCAACAACCATTGTTCCCTTATGGTTTTTATTAAAACCTGAACTTGGTGGATATTATAGAAGAGATTTTTTTATACCCCCAGATTCTGGGTGTTACAAACCTACCCCCATTAAAAGAATCTCGCCCCAAGATTCAAGGTTGGTCAGCAAAGAGTTCAGGGTATTTGGCTTTCAGATCATCTTCTCGTTCCCAGGTTGCTTCTTCCTCATAGTGGTGACCCCATCTGACTTTGCACATTCTGATGGTGTTCCTCCGGGTGACTCTGTCTGCAAACTCCAGAATCTGCGTTGGCTTCTCTATGTACGTCAGATCCTCTTGGACTTCCAAATCCTCCACTGGCAACTGTTCTTCTGGTACTCGCAGACACTTCTTCAATTGCGACACGTGGAACACATTGTGCACTGCCGATAGACTTTCTGGTAGGTTGAGCTGGTAGGCCACTTCACCACGCTTTGCTTGAATCTGATATGGTCCAACATACCAGGGTGCTAACTTGCCCTTGACTCCGAACCTTCTGACTCCTCTGATAGGCGACACCTTCAGATAGACAAAATCTCCCACTTCAAATCTCAGTTCCCTTCTTCTGTCAGCATAGCTTCGCTGCCTTGATTGTGCTATCTTCAGGTTCTCCCGAACCATTTTGATATTCTCTTTGGCTTCAAGCAAAATGTCGGGGCCAAACACCTGTCTCTCTCCGGGCTGGTCCCAATGCAGCGGAGTCCTACAACTCCGTCCATAGAGCGCCTGAAACGGTGACATCTTCAAGCTGGCCTGGTAACTATTGTTGTAGGAGAATTCTGCATAAGGTAACCTTTTGTCCCATCCTGACTTGTCTTGCAACGCACAGGCTCTCAACATATCTTCTAGGATCTGATTAGTTCTTTCAGTCTGACCATCTGTCTGCGGGTGATAAGCCGAGCTGAAGTTCAAATGCGTGCCCAAAGCTTCTTGTAGCTGCTGCCAAAAATGAGAGGTGAACTGTGTTCCTCGATCTGACACTATCTTCTTCGGCACACCATGCAGGCAGACTATCCGGGACATGTATAACTCGGCTAATGTTGCTCCGGTGTATGTTGTCTTCATAGGTATGAAGTGGGCCACCTTTGTTAAGCGGTCCACAACCACCCAGATGGAATCATAGCCGGCCCGGGTACGAGGTAGGCCAACTATAAAATACATCCCGATCTCATCCCACTTCCACTGAGGAATTTGCAATGGCTGCAACAGTCCGGCGGGCTTCTGATGCTCTGCTTTGGTTCTTTGACAGCTATCACAGATGGCGACATATTCTGCGATTTCTCTTCATGCCATACCACCAAAACCTCCTTTTTAAATCCTGATACATCTTTTCACTTCCAGGGTGTATGGAGTAGGCTGTCTCATGAGCTTCCTTGAGGATCAGTTCCCGAATATGTTTGATGTCGGGAACACACAATCGGTCCTTGAACCATATTACTCCCTCTTCATCCTCTCGAAAGTCTTTGCCTCTTCCTTCTAAGATCAGCTGTCGGATCTTGTTGATGTTTTCATCATCCTTCTGCCCTTCTTTGATCTCCCGCTCTAGGGTGGGCTCTAATTCCACTGTTACTCCTTGCGTACTATTCAGAAAACCGAGACTTAGTCTGTCGAACTCCTTGGCTAACTCATATGTCATTGGGTATGTGGCCATCATATTGACTTGACTCTTCCTGCTCAGAGCATCTGCAACAACATTGGCTTTGCCTGGATGGTAGTGTATCTCCAACTCGTAGTCCTTGATCAATTACAACCACCTTCGCTGCCTCATGTTTAACTCTGACTGGGTGAATATGTACTTTCAGACTTTTGTGATCTGTGTAGATGTCGTACTTCTGCCCATACAGGTAATGTCTCTATGTCTTTAAAGCATGAACCACTGCTGCCAACTCCAGGTCGTGTGTGGGATAATTTCTCTCATGGATCTTCAGCTGTCGAGATGAGTATGCTACAACTCTTCCTTCTTGCATTAGCACACATCCCAGTCCGGTGTAGGAAGCATCGCAGTACACCGAGAATGGCTTGTGAACATCAGGCAGAACCAGCACAGGTGTTGTAGTCAATCTATTCTTCAGTTCTTCAAATGCCTCTTGGCACTTTTGGGTCCACTTAAACTCAACTTTCTTCGCTAGCAACGCTGTCATTGGTCTAGCAATCTTTGAAAAGCCTTCAATGAAATGCCTATAGTATCCGGCCATTCCAATGAAACTCTTGATTCCATGAACATCCTTCGGTGCTTTCCAGTTCAGAATGTCTGCTACTTTCTTTGGATCCACCGCTAACCCATCTTGGTTTATGATGTGACCCAAAAACAAGACTTCATGAATCCAGAACTCGCATTTACTCAGCTTGGCATACAACTGATGCTTTTGTAGCCTTTGCAATACCATCTTCAAATGTTCCACATGTTCTTCCTCACTTTGAGAATATATGAGAATATCATCGATGAACACTACCACAAACTTGTCTAGGTAGTCCATGAACACACTGTTCATCAGATACATAAAGAAGGCTGGCGCATTTGTCAAACCAAAGGACATAACTGTATACTCATATAACCCATACTTGGTGATGAATGCTGTCTTCGGTATGTCTGAGGGTCGGATTCTGAGTTGATGGTAACCTGATCTCAGATCTATCTTCGAGAATACGCTGGCACCTCTGAGCTGGTCAAACAGATCTTCTATCCTTGGCAGGGGGTACTTGTTCTTAATGGTGACTTCATTCAGGGCTCTGTAATCTATCCACATCCTTTTGGTACCATCTTTCTTCTCTACAAACAATACTGGAGCGGCCCAAGGCGAGGTACTTGGTCTGATGTAACCCTTCTCTAACAGCTCATCTATCTGCTTCTTGAGTTCCACCAATTCTGGCCCAGACACTCGATAGGCTATTTTAGAAATGGGGGCGGTGCCAGGGATAAGCTCTATGGCAAATTCAACTTTTCTCTTGGGTGGCATGCCCGGTAGTTCCTCGGGAAACACATCCGGAAAGTCCGACACAACCCTGATAGTCTCGAGTGGGTTGGCCTCCTTGCTACCAACCGAAATCTGGTGACAATCTCCTTTCGTTGTTTTAGGCATCCTTAGCTCAGCCACTAGCTCCTCTCCGAGCGGGGACTTCAATGTTACAGTCCTCTTGTCACAGCTAACATTCGCTTCATATTTCATTAACCAATTCATCCCTAGGATGACATCTACCCCAGGGGTGTTTATTACTATTAGGTCGCTGGGGAACCCTATTCCCCTTATTTCCACCCTTACATTTGAGCATATCTTATCTGCTTGCACTTTACCACCGACCGAATTAACCCTCATGGGCAGCATCAATGACTCTACTGAGATGTTATGCATTTCTACCCATGTTGCGGTGACAAATGAATGAGTTGCACCACTATCAAATAGCACTTTTGCTGGATGAGATTCGACTGAGAACATACCTACTGCCACATCTGGTGCATCCTGGATCGCTTCGGCCTCCAAGTGATTCACCTTTCCACGGTTGTACGCATGGCCACGATTACCTGTTGCCTGTTGAGGTACACCTTGCCTTGTTGGAGCATTGGGGTTTGTCTGCTGCTGCGCCATCTTCTTTGGGCAATGCATCGCCTAGTGGCCTTGCTCTCCACAGTGGAAGCATCCTCTGCCTCCTCCTTGTGCTGGGGCTGCTTGGTTGTTCTGATTCGCTGCTAGGGCAGGAAGGCGAGGTGCCTGGTTGTTCTGCCTCTGATACTGGTTACCTCCCTGCTGGCTGTTCTGACGATACTGCTGCTGTTGTGGGTACTGCCTCTGAGACTGCTGCTGGTACGGGCGCTGACTCTGATGCTGGTATCCCTGTGGGTGACCAGGCTTGCCTTGCTAAGATAAACTTCCTGAGAAGCGGGGGCGGCTGTTGCTCCCGGACTGTGGTCCACTCATCTTGCGCTTCCGATCTTCCATTTCCTTGCGCTTCCTCTCGGTCATGATTGCTCTATTGATCAGGTGTTGGAAGGTGGGGAAGGTGTGGTTCATCAGCTGGTAATGCAGGGGATCCACCAAACCCCTCATGAACCTGTACTGCCTTTTAGCATCAGTGTTGACGGCTTCAGGTGCATAACGAGATAGCTGCAAAAACATGTCCCTGTATTCACTAACAGACAGGGGTCCCTGCTTCAGAGCCAGAAACTCCTCCTTCTTCATGATCATCAATCCCTCTGGAACATGGTACCTGTGGAAATTCTCTCTGAATTCCTCCCAAGTGATGGTTTCGGGGTCGGCATGGGTGGCGAGGTAGGACTCCCACCAGGACTGGGCCGCTCCCCTTAGTTGGCGGGGACCATACAGAACCTTCTCCCTGTCGTCACATTGGGCGGTGCGCAGTTCCCTTTCCACTGCACGCAGCCAGTCTTCTGCATCCATGGGGTCAGCAGAGTGGGCGAAGGTAGGAGGGTGCCCTCTCATGAACTCGCCACGTTTGTCCCGGGGCATCTGGGGCATCTGCACTTGTAACTGGGGTTGGGGTTGCTGTTGAGCCTGCTGCACGGCTACCAGAGTCTGCCCAATAGCCTGCACTGCCTGAGTTTGCATCAAGAACATCTGCTCCACATTCATCGGGGGTGGCGGGGGAGGCTGCCTCCGGTGTTGTTGGGGTTCCTCCTGCTGGACACGCTGCTCTTGCTGAACACGCCTGTTGCCTCGGCGTCTGTTGTCAGACATCTGTGGAAGACATTCACACATCAGCATTGATCTTACAATCCTTCAGCATAAGAAAAGGGTATACAGAATTCTTCATGACACTGAGTGAACAAAGAACTTCACTGATCCCCATTACGACCCAATACAGCTTCTCAGATAAAAAGGAAAGTAGAAGTAAATGGTTTCCCAACTAAATAATTGACTTCATTAACATCATTAGCTAAACCAAGCTACAGGGAAAGCCCACATGTTGGCAACAGTCATTACAAAGATTCAAATCCAGCACAAGTTCATCATAACAAGCATGGAAGCAACTGATAAGCAAACTAAACTGACTACCTAATACTGAGACACCTGACTTAAGAATTTATTACAAACTCCAACGCTAACGATCTAAGGATCTAGATCTATCCTGGTCCTACAGGCAGGGGAACCATAGGTGTGGTGACCACGTGGCGGCGAGCGGTAAGGGTGCTGAGTCCCAACAGGAGCGGGGGAACCACCCTCCTGGTGGCGGCACTCTACCAGCTCAGCACGCAACTCAGCAATCTCCACTCGAGCCCTGCTCAGCTCGTCCAGAGAGTGGTCCAGCTTGGTGTTAAGCACAGCGACTAGGTTGACTGTGCGGCTCAACCTAGGGTTATCCTCACCAATAGGCGAGACAACCACACTCTCTATGCTACCAGTAGGACGGCGGGGGTAGTACCTAAGGTTAAGATCGTCGGCCACCCCACCGAATAAGGAACAGTACTGGGAGAGTGCACGCCGTGCCGCGTCCTTGTAATACTTAAAGTTGTATACCAAGAGTAATAGAGAGAGCTCCTCATTTTGTGTGTCTTATTTGCATCATAAAAAGAGCACCTATGTAATTGAGAGTGACTAAATAAAACAACTACTCTAAAATAAAGAAAAAGTGCATTTGTTGGAGTTTTATGTGTTTGTGCATTAAATAAAACCATGAGTATAAAAATAATAAGGTAATAATTATTTGAAGCTTGATTAAACCCTAAATTTGAAATTAGGGTTTTGAAAATAAGGAAAAGAGAAGAGATATGAAAATATAAATAAAATGTATAAATAAATATCTTCAGGCTTAGCATTGTTAATTGCAAAAATAGAGTTTATAAATGAAGATCCACAAAAGTTTGAATTAATTCAAATTGGGTTTGAAAATAAAGAAAATAGAAAGAAAAATGAAAAAGAAAAAGAATAAGAGCTTACCTGGGCCGGCTGCTTCACTTCTGGCCCACTTCCACTTTCACCGCGCGCGGCCCAACTTCACGCTCGCGGGCGCGGCAGCATCCGCTCTGCAACTGACCGTGTGGATCCCGCTTGTCAGTCGCTCGGGATTCATTTGATGGCGCGCGCACGCTTCATTGACTCGTGGGTCCCTCTGGTCAGACCCATCCCTTCCGCACGGCTCCGCGGCGACCTCGCGTGAATCCGAGGAATTCGGGTGGCCGGTAGCGAGAGCTGGGGGGGAATGAAGCTAGCGCCCCGCGGACCAGTCGCAATGCACGCTCATGCCACTGGTTGGTTCGCTGCGCGGTGGGACCGGTGGGTCAGCGCGTTCCTCACCTCCGCTCAAACGGAGCCCGCAAATGCCGCGTCAACCTCGCCGAGAACCTCGGGTGGTTAACGGCGTACGTTGGCACGCTCCGCGCGTATAAGGAGACCGCCCCGCCAGTAGCGCCCCGCGACAACTACACCCTCGCCGCTACCTGGGATTCGTCACCATCGAATTCCGCGTTGAGAGAAGAGAGAGTGACCCGCCGCGGGCGAATCCGGGCTTGCCGACGGCCGAGCTCGAATTGTGGAACCCAGGGGCTCCCTTCGGCTGCGTTGAAGGCGACCGCAACCGAATTGCTGAGGATTAGCCACCGGCGGCACCGGAATTCGTCGACGTCGACTCAGCTCCGCCGCGGATCCGCCTTCGCCGTGGCCGGACGCTCTTCGCGCCGAGACTGTCGGTAAGACCTACTCCAGCGTATTCGCCATCCCCTAGGCATCGTGTAGCAGTCTTTAATCGAGTTTTAGGGCACTGGAGCACTCGATTGGAACTTCACCGGCGAGGTTCGCCGTGAATGGGGGGCGGCGCCGCCGTCGATAGCGGTGGATTGGGGGAAGACACGATCGACCGTCGATCCGGTCAGTGGCAGCCCGGATTAGATCTTCGCGTACCGGTTGGGTTAGGTTAGCGCGGGCCGTCCGATCTGGATCCCGTGACCCTGGTTCAATCTCATTTCATTAAACCGCGACCGTAGGATCTAGATCCAAGGCTCCACATTGTGTACCGGTTCAGAGGAAATCAGATCTAATCTATGCCGCACGTTGCCGATCGGGCGGCCGAGACTCGCCCATACCCCTTCGCCGTGGACATTTTGCTAAAGAGCCCCCTGGTAAACAGAAAATCAACCCGCCGTCCTGGTGCGCTGTGCTCTGAGTCACAGGGATTTTTGTAGCTAGGCCCCTGCGGTTCTCAGATTTTGACGCCTAATCCAGAGCCTATTTAAATTGAATAATTGAAATAGAAAATAGATTTTTAATATGAAAATAATTGCTAGAACTTTGATAATTCATAGAAAATTCATATGAGCTCCAAATTGGTCCATTCCAGTTCCTAAATTTTTGTAATAATATTGTCTGCGCATTAGTGCCTCTGTTTTGGCATGAAAGGCTCATTTAAATTCATCTAATACTTAATCTTGTATTAAATACATAAAAGCTACAGAAATTCATAACTTGAAATATATAACTCCAAATTTAGTGATTCCAGTTCCTATGGTTTCATTTTAATGTGTAGATTTTTACTGTATATTTCATTCATCTGTTTGGTGTGATGTTGATTTTGGCTATACTATGTATGTATTGTGTTGATGCGAGTAGACGAGCAAGCCACTGTGGAAACTGAGGTTCAACAAGTAGAAGTAGCTGAGCAGGAGCTCATTACAGGCAAGTTGTGCCCTTGATCACTTACTTTTCCCAGCCATGTTCTTATTAATTTTAATGATCTACATAGGTTAATTTTGATGGGATCCTTTATGTACCCCAGTTTTGATTACCTCTATACCTTGTTCACCCCTGGAATATTTTTGGGTAGTACTTGCTATTGCTTTATGTGGATTGGGTATGGAGATTCATTATTCATGATTATTCTGTTATTATCTTGTTATTATTATTGTTCATGTTAAGATCATTAAATTAATGGGAACATGGAGCGACCACCCGGGAAAACAGTGCTACCACAAGGGTTTAATGGGACGCCCTTGGCTGACTAATTAGGAAAGCTAGTGGAAGACTACCTTACCCGAAAGGGGCAAGGGCAGTAGGGGAGTGGTCAGTGTAGGGAGGTCCCTGGTTGATTTTGCTGCGATGGCGGTCAGCCAGGAACCCTGCATTGGAACTTCCTATAAACTGTAGCGGGTTTTCGGAAGCTAGTGGAACTTTGTAAAGGCCTCGTAGTGGATCCCTAGCCATTCACCTCGGTAGTGTCTAAGGGCCTTGCAAACCCTGGCGACATGGGATACACGACTTGTGGGTAAAGATGCGCAACCTCTGCAGAGTGTAAAACTAGTATACTAGCCGTGCTCACGGTCAAGAGCGGCTCGGACCCTCACATGATTAACTATGGAACTTAAGTTTAATTTGACATTTGCATCGCATTTGGGATTATTTTACTATCACTGTTCTTTATTATTATTAAGGTTTGGTATTTACTTACACTTAGTAATTGCTAATAAAATTTTGACCAACTTATAAAAGCAATGCTCAGCCTTAGCCTTTATTTCATTGATCAGCCTTACACTACATGAACTCCCACCTTTGGTGAGTTCATGCCACATTATTCCCCACGACTTGTTGAGCTATGAACGTATGTGAGCTCACTCTTGCTGTCTCACACCCCCCCACAGGAGAAGAACAGGTGGTTGAAGAGGAGCCGCCTAACACTGAGGAGTTCGATCTGATCTAGGTGGCGTTTCTCAGTTGACATTGGCGCCGACGATCCTTAGTTCGTTTTATCTTTATTATTTTATTTTGTAATAAGACTTCCGCTATGTAATAAATACTCTGATGATTTATGACATTTATCTCTATACACTCTGTTATTATATATGTTGTCTTCTTGGCGCATGTATGAGATGCACCCGGCTTTGTTTCTTTAAAACCGGGTGTTACAGAAGTGGTATCAGAGGCAAATGTTGACTGTAGGACGAAACCCAGATAGAAATGGACAAAACCCTTACCTACTTACCTTACTCTGATTCTTTCTACACTTATCTTGATCCTGTCTCACCTTCTACTGTTCTACTCTGATCATTCTTATCTTTTCCACTCTTAGACAAGATGGATTTCACACCTTGGGATCCCTACCCCTATGACATTTTTAAGAGATAGGAAGCCTAAGACAAAATTAAAACTATTTTCTCTATTAAAAATATTGGTTGATTGTTCTGATGATCAATGCCTGATTTGCTTCTTTGATTGATTGGAATAGTATAGATGGACATTTTAGCATGTACCACTATAAGGTATTGTATTAGCTTTAGTAGGTGACACACTAATCTACTTAGCTAATAAGTCCCCCAAAGTAACATGATTGTAATTACTGCCTTGTCTACTGCTCTTTCTTACCATGTGTATCTAACTCAGATGGTCAATACCAGGAGGGGTGGTGGAATTGATTTGCCTCCTAACCGACACACTCGAAGAATTTATAGACAACCTCAGCCACAGCCTGCAGAGATGAATCCTCCTAATCCTCCACCAAGCGGAGTTGACCCACTGGTTGCTGCTCAGATGGCGGTGATGCAGCAAATGGCGGACACTATGGCTGATATGCGTGCCCAGATGCAGCAAGAACGCCAAGAGATGCGTCAGGAAAGAGAAGACATACGCCAGGAGTTGCGCCAGGAGAGAGATGAGATACGCCAAGAAAGGAGGGCGCAACAACAGCAGCTGCAACAGCAACTTCAACAACAGCAACAACAGCAACAAGTGCCATTGCCTCCACCACCACCACCAGTTCCACCTCGTGATAAGCACCGGGAGTTTATGAGTCATAAGCCACCTACATTCGCTAGCTCACCTGATCCACTGGACGCGGATGATTGGCTGAAGTCAATTGAGAAGATGCTGAATATTGCACAATGCACCGACCGGGAGAAGGTTTTATATGCTTCTGGACGTCTGACGGGTCCTGCTGCTGACTGGTGGGATTCTTATACTGCTGCCCATGATGCTGCGGATACTATTACTTGGGCAGAGTTCAGTACGCAGTTCAGGAACTACCATATTCCGGCTGGGATGATAAAGATCAAGAAGAAGGAGTTTCTGTCGCTGAAGCAAGGAAGTATGTCAGTCAGCGAGTACCGCGACAAGTTTATTCAGTTATCCAGATATGCCCCTGAAGAAGTTGCTGAAGACGAGAGGAAGCAGGAGCATTTCATTGAAGGACTTAATGGACCACTGCAGTATGCTCTAGTGGCACACACATTTCCATCATTTCAGAGACTGTTGGATAAGGCTCTTGCTATTGAACACAAGCGTGTTCAACTGGGCGATTTGAAGAGGAAGGCTATCTCACAGGGACAGGGTAGCAGCAGTGTTCGTCCTCGCTACAGTTCACCATAGGGTACACCGACCCGACCAGGAGGACCACGCCCAGTTCAGCAATCACCACTGAGGACTCCACCTCCTCGACAGGCTACTCCCACTGGCACCCCGACGAAGTTTGCAGGACAGAGTCCGAGCACTCAATGTTTCAAGTGTGGGAAGATTGGTCATTATGCAAATGTCTGCCCACAGAGGATTGCTACTACTCCAGCTCAGAACAAGCAACAGACCCCTGGCAAGGGATATTCTATAGCCAGGGTGAATCAAGTCAGCGTTGATGATACTCCTGATGGTGGGGACCTCGTAATTGGTATGTTCTATGTTAATACAATTCCTGCAACAATATTATTTGATTCTGGTGCTACACATTCATTCATGTCTGCTAGATATGCCAACACAAATGAAATACCACTGCTAAATATGAGAAAAACCCTGATAGTAATTACACCTAAAGGGCCTGTTGAGGCGAATCAAATGACCCGTAGATTGACATTGACCATTATGGGTAGAGAATTTGGAGCTACTGCTATAATATTAGAGTCAAGCAGTATAGATCTAATACTTGGTATGTCATGGCTGAGAAAGGCAAAGGCCGTTATAGCTTGTGGTAGAGGTACCATAGAACTCACTACCACTAAAGGAGAAAGATTTCAAGTTAATATTGCAGTAACCTCCTCGTCCATGCGTGCAATGTTCTTTATGCCTGAGGAGTTTGTTGGTGACAACATCCGGGTGGTTAGAGATTTTCTGGATGTCTTTCCAGAGGAGTTACCAGGGATGCCACCTGATAGAGAAGTTGAGTTTGTTATTGATCTCTTACCTGGAACCGCCCCTATTTCTAAACGGCCATATAGAATGTCCGTAGAGGAGTTGAAGGAACTGAAGAAGCAGTTGACAGAGTTACAAGAGGCGGGGTACATTCGTCCAAGTTCCTCACCTTGGGGAGCACCGGTGTTATTTGTGCAGAAGAAGGATGGATCGCAACGGATGTGTGTGGATTATAGATCTCTTAATGATGTTACGGTGAAGAACAAGTATCCGTTGCCCCGTATTGAGGATTTATTTGATCAGATGCAAGGTGCAAGAGTATTTTCGAAGATTGATCTCCGATCCGGTTACCATCAGATGAGGATTAGACCATCGGATATTCCCAAGACGGCTTTCTCAACCCGATATGGATTATATGAGTTTACTGTTATGTCATTTGGATTAACCAATGCACCAGCTTATTTCATGAATTTGATGAACAAGGTGTTTATGGAGTACTTGGACAGATTCGTCGTGGTGTTCATCGACGATATTCTTATCTATTCTAGGAATGAAAGTGATCATGAACAACATCTAAGGTTGGTGCTACAGAAGTTACGAGATAATCAACTCTATGCTAAGTTCAGCAAATGCGAGTTTTGGATCGACAAGGTGCCATTCCTTGGTCATATTATTTCTAATGGAGGAATAGCAGTGGATCCTGCTAAAGTGAAGGAGATTATGGAGTGGAGAGTGCCCACTACAGTTACTGAGATTCGGAGTTTCTTGGGACTCGCAGGATATCACCGGAGATTTATTGAAGGATTTTCTAAGATTGCTAAGCCCATGACATAGCTTTTGGAGAAAGGAAGAGAATTCAAGTGGGATGAGAAATGCCAAGAGAGTTTTGATCAATTGAAGGAGAGATTGATGTCACCTCCAGTACTGATTATGCCAGATCTGCAGAAGGGATTTGACGTTTATTGTGATGCATGTGGCCAAGGACTTGGATGTGTGCTTATGCAAGATGGTCATGTGATTGCCTATGCATCTCGTCAGTTGAGGAAGCATGAATTGAACTACCCCACCCATGACTTAGAGCTGGCTGCCGTTGTGCATGCACTTAAGATTTGGAGACACTATATTATGGGAACTAAGTGCCAAGTATACACGGATCATAAGAGTTTGAAGTATATATTCACTCAGAAGGATCTCAACCTGAGGCAACGCCGTTGGTTGGAGCTCATTAAGGATTATGACTTGGAGATTCACTATCACCCAGGCAAGGCGAATTTGGTTGCAGATGCCTTGAGTCGGAAGGAGCATGTTCACTCCGCTCTCGTTGTCCAGCTACCTGATGAATTAGCAAAAGACTTTGAGAGGCTCAACCTGGGAATTGTCACACATACGGAAGGAGTCACCATTGAATTGGAACCTACCTTGGAACAAGAAATTCGTAAAGGTCAGATTGGTGATGCTAAGATTCAGGAGATCAAGGATCTGATAACAGAGGGTAGAGGCCCGGAATTCACAGAGGATGAGCAAGGCACGATATGGTTCAAGAATTGGATCTGTGTTCCCGATATTGATAGTCTTCGGGAAACCATATTGAAGGAGGCACATGATTCAGTTTATTCTATCCACCCTGGGAGCACTAAGATGTATCAGGATTTAAAGCAAAAATATTGGTGGTATGGATTGAAGAGAGATGTGGCTGCACATGTGGCGATGTGCGATGTATGCCAAAGAGTTAAGGCTGAACACCAGAGGCCAGCCGGACTATTGCACCCACTGAAGAAACCTGAGTGGAAATGGGAAGAGATTGGCATGGACTTCATTGTTGGATTACCCCGCACGTCTGCAGGATATGATTCTATATGGGTGATTGTGGACAGGCTAACCAAGGTAGCCCACTTTATTCCAGTGAAGACCACTTATTCAGGAGCTAAGTTGGCAGAATTGTACATGGCACGAATTGTCTGCCTGCATGGTGTGCCAAAGAAAATCGTGTCTGATCGAGGATCACAGTTTACCTCTCGATATTGGAAGAAGTTGCACGAGTCATTGGATACAAGATTGAATTTTAGTTCGGCTTACCGTCCCCAGACTGATGGGCAGACTGAGAGGACTAACCAAGTACTGGAAGATATGTTAAGAGCTTGTGCTCTTAAGCATGGTGGAAGTTGGGATAAGAGTCTACCGTATGCGGAATTCTCATATAATAATAGCTATCAGGCCAGTTTGAAGATGTCACCGTTTGAGGCTTTGTATGGCAGAAAGTGCAGGACTCCCTTGTATTGGAATCAAACTGGCGAAAGGCAGTTGTTTGGGCCTGAGATTATACAAGAAGCAGAGGAACAAGTTCAGCAAATAAGGGAGAATTTGAGAACTGCACAGTCCAGGCAGAAAAGTTATGCTGATACCCGGAGAAGACTGCTTGAGTTTAAGGAGGGAGATTATGTCTATTTGAAGGTGTCACCACTCCGGGGTATGAGGAGATTCAAAGTCAAAGGAAAGTTGTCCCCTCGCTTTATTGGACCCTTCTTAATCTTAAAGCGAGTGGGAGAAGTTGCATATCAATTGGAGTTACCGGATCAACTCGCGGATGTTCACGATGTCTTTCATGTATCTCAGCTGAAGAAATGCCTCAGGGTACCTAAGGAACAGTTACCACTGGAAGACCTTAGTGTTCAAGAGGATTTGACTTATGCTGAGTACCCCATCAAGATTCTGGATACTTTGACTCGAGTTACGAGGAATAAGGTTATAAAGATGTGCAAGGTTCAATGGAGCCACCACGGTGAAGATGAAGCAACTTGGGAAAGAGAAGAAGAGCTTCGTATAGATTTTCCCCACCTTTTCCCTAGATCTTCTTAAATCTCGAAGACGAGATTATTTTTAAGGGGGGTAGGATTTGTAATACTTAAAGTTGTATACCAAGAGTAATAGAGAGAGCTCCTCATTTTGTGTGTCTTATTTGCATCATAAAAAGAGCACCTATGTAATTGAGAGTGACTAAATAAAACAACTACTCTAAAATAAAGAAAAAGTGCATTTGTTGGAGTTTTATGTGTTTGTGCATTAAATAAAACCATGAGTATAAAAATAATAAGGTAATAATTATTTGAAGCTTGATTAAACCCTAAATTTGAAATTAGGGTTTTGAAAATAAGGAAAAGAGAAGAGATATGAAAATATAAATAAAATGTATAAATAAATATCTTCAGGCTTAGCATTGTTAATTGCAAAAATAGAGTTTATAAATGAAGATCCACAAAAGTTTGAATTAATTCAAATTGGGTTTGAAAATAAAGAAAATAGAAAGAAAAATGAAAAAGAAAAAGAATAAGAGCTTACCTGGGTCGGCTGCTTCACTTCTGGCCCACTTCCACTTTCACCGCGCGCGGCCCAACTTCACGCTCGCGGGCGCGGCAGCATCCGCTCTGCAACTGACCGTGTGGATCCCGCTTGTCAGTCGCTCGGGATTCATTTGATGGCACGCGCACGCTTCACTGACTCGTGGGTCCCTCTGGTCAGACCCATCCCTTCCGCACGGCTCCGCGGCGACCTCGCGTGAATCCGAGGAATTCGGGTGGCCGGTAGCGGGAGCTGGGGGGGAATGAAGCTAGCGCCCCGCGGACCAGTCGCAATGCACGCTCATGCCACTGGTTGGTTCGCTGCGCGGTGGGACCGGTGGGTCAGCGCGTTCCTCACCTCCGCTCAAACGGAGCCCGCAAATGCCGCGTCAACCTCGCCGAGAACCTCGGGTGGTTAACGGCGTACGTTGGCACGCTCCGCGCGTATAAGGAGACCGCCCCGCCAGTAGCGCCCCGCGACAACTACACCCTCGCCGCTACCTGGGATTCGTCACCATCGAATTCCGCGTTGAGAGAAGAGAGAGTGACCCGCCGTGGGCGAATCCGGGCTTGCCGACGGCCGAGCTCGAATTGTGGAACCCAGGGGCTCCCTTCGGCTGCGTTGAAGGCGACCGCAACCGAATTGTTGAGGATTAGCCACCGGCGGCACCGGAATTCGTCGACGTCGACTCAGCTCCGCCACGGATCCGCCTTCGTCGTGGTCGGACGCTCTTCGCGCCGAGACTGTCGGTAAGACCTACTCCAGCGTATTCGCCATCCCCTAGGCATCGTGTAGCAGTCTTTAATCGAGTTTTAGGGCACTGGAGCACTCGATTGGAACTTCACCGGCGAGGTTCGCCGTGAATGGGGGGCGGCGCCGCCGTCGATAGCGGTGGATTGGGGGAAGACACGATCGACCGTCGATCCGGTCAGTGGCGGCCCGGATTAGATCTTCGCGTACCGGTTGGGTTAGGTTAGCGCGGGCCGTCCGATCTGGATCCCGTGACCCTGGTTCAATCTCATTTCATTAAACCGCGACCGTAGGATCTAGATCCAAGGCTCCACATTGTGTACCGGTTCAGAGGAAATCAGATCTAATCTATGCCGCACGTTGCCGATCGGGCGGCCGAGACTCGCCCATACCCCTTCGCCGTGGACATTTTGCTAAAGAGCCCCCTGGTAAACAGAAAATCAACCCGCCGTCTTGGTGCGCTGTGCTCTGAGTCACAGGGATTTTTGTAGCTAGGCCCCTGTGGTTCTCAGATTTTGACGCCTAATCCAGAGCCTATTTAAATTGAATAATTGAAATAGAAAATAGATTTTTAATATGAAAATAATTGCTAGAACTTTGATAATTCATAGAAAATTCATATGAGCTCCAAATTGGTCCATTCCAGTTCCTAAATTTTTGTAATAATATTGTCTGCGCATTAGTGCCTCTGTTTTGGCATGAAAAGCTCATTTAAATTCATCTAATACTTAATCTTGTATTAAATACATAAAAGCTACAGAAATTCATAACTTGAAATATATAACTCCAAATTTAGTGATTCCAGTTCCTATGGTTTCATTTTAATGTGTAGATTTTTACTGTATATTTCATTCATCTGTTTGGTGTGATGTTGATTTTGGCTATACTATGTATGTATTGTGTTGATGCGAGTAGACGAGCAAGCCACTGTGGAAACTGAGGTTCAACAAGTAGAAGTAGCTGAGCAGGAGCTCATTACAGGCAAGTTGTGCCCTTGATCACTTACTTTTCCCAGCCATGTTCTTATTAATTTTAATGATCTGCATAGGTTAATTTTGATGGGATCCTTTATGTACCCCAGTTTTGATTACCTCTATACCTTGTTCACCCCTGGAATATTTTTGGGTAGTACTTGCTATTGCTTTATGTGGATTGGGTATGGAGATTCATTATTCATGATTATTCTGTTATTATCTTGTTATTATTATTGTTCATGTTAAGATCATTAAATTAATGGGAACATGGAGCGACCACCCGGGAAAACAGTGCTACCACAAGGGTTTAATGGGACGCCCTTGGCTGACTAATTAGGAAAGCTAGTGGAAGACTACCTTACCCGAAAGGGGCAAGGGCAGTAGGGGAGTGGTCAGTGTAGGGAGGTCCCTGGTTGATTTTGCTGCGATGGCGGTCAGCCAGGAACCCTGCATTGGAACTTCCTATAAACTGTAGCGGGTTTTCGGAAGCTAGTGGAACTTTGTAAAGGCCTCGTAGTGGATCCCTAGCCATTCACCTCGGTAGTGTCTAAGGGCCTTGCAAACCCTGGCGACATGGGATACACGACTTGTGGGTAAAGATGCGCAACCTCTGCAGAGTGTAAAACTAGTATACTAGCCGTGCTCACGGTCAAGAGCGGCTCAGACCCTCACATGATTAACTATGGAACTTAAGTTTAATTTGACATTTGCATCGCATTTGGGATTATTTTACTATCACTGTTCTTTATTATTATTAAGGTTTGGTATTTACTTACACTTAGTAATTGCTAATAAAATTTTGACCAACTTATAAAAGCAATGCTCAGCCTTAGCCTTTATTTCATTGATCAGCCTTACACTACATGAACTCCCACCTTTGGTGAGTTCATGCCACATTATTCCCCACGACTTGTTGAGCTATGAACGTATGTGAGCTCACTCTTGCTGTCTCACACCCCCCCCCACAGGAGAAGAACAGGTGGTTGAAGAGGAGCCGCCTAACACTGAGGAGTTCGATCTGATCTAGGTGGCGTTTCTCAGTTGACATTGGCGCCGACGATCCTTAGTTCGTTTTATCTTTATTATTTTATTTTGTAATAAGACTTCCGCTATGTAATAAATACTCTGATGATTTATGACATTTATCTCTATACACTCTGTTATTATATATGTTGTCTTCTTGGCGCATGTATGAGATGCACCCGGCTTTGTTTCTTTAAAACCGGGTGTTACAGTCCTGCATAGCCGCCTCCATAGTGTCCCTCTCGGAGATGGAGTAATGCTCCGAGAAGGCCTCTGCACCCCAGAGGTCATCCTCCGGACGACTTACTATGTAGGTAGCCTCCCAGCGGTCCGGGTACCTCCTGCGACTATGCTGGTAGACTACACAACGATACTCGATCGACCAGGTGTGCCAGTCGAAGGCCCAGCGCAACAAGGTGTCGAGTGCGTCGTGGAAGTGACAACCGCGAGCGGCGTCACGGGTGATGGGTCGGGCGACCCATCCCTTCGCCTCCTGCGGCTCAGAGGGCTCAGTACTGTGGTCTGAGCCGTCATCGTCGGGGTCTCCTCCAGGACCTCCTCCAGTAGTTCCTCCAATAGCCGGGGCGTCCTGCGGTGGTGCAGGGGGCGCCTCCAGCTGGGGAACAGGGGAGCGGCGCCTCACGGACTCCACCTCCTGCTCAGGTGGGGAGGAAGATCCCTGCTGCTCCCTCTGCTGACGTTGGCACTCCTGCTCCTCACGCAGGCCGTGGTGCAGTCTCTCCAGGTGACTCGACTGACTGGACACGGTGCGGCGTAGAGGACGCTCCGCAAGGCGAGACGGCAGGAAAGGGATCACCGACTTACGAGCAGTGTGTCTAAGACGAGCCATCTACAAAAGACACCATAAGCATAAGAGTAAGAACAGAACTAATATGACAAGTAAGTAAACCATAGACAGAACAAAATAAAATTTTAGCAAGGTATAATATAATATATATATATAGTAGAACATAGGGTTGGTCGAGGTGACCGACTTTTGAAGTGACACCAGAGGTCAAGGTGAGAATGAGGGTCAATAGTCCTTAGTACGACTAGTGCTACTCTAGGTCAGCGGTCCTACAGTCAGCACAACTTTGATACCACTTATGTCACACCCGGTTTTAGAAGGCAAACCGAATGCGAACTATGTACGTGCCAGGATCAGAATTCACGTACACAGCGATTACATAAATGAACATCATCGCATAGTGCTCGAATAATAACATAAAAGAGTATTAACTTATTACATCACGATGTCAGAGACATCCACATAGTCATTAACTCAACGGGTAAATCAAAGTGCTAAGCGAAACGCAGTAAAGATAGGGCCTTCACAGGCAGCTGACTGGGGGTTGCCGCCAACCCACACCTAGAATTTGTCGTAGTCTTGGAACTCCTGGAAGTCTCCTTCCACGGCTTCGTCTTCTCCTGAGCAGTGGTTGCAATGTGGACAACCTGGGGTTTTGTGGTAAAGCAAGGATGAGTACACATCAACGTACTCAGCAAATGCCCCGTTTGGCTGAAGTGGATTAGCTTTTATGTGGGGTTAGGCTCAAGCAGTTGCTTTTAGTTAGTCAGGTATTTATTGTTAGTAGAAGCCAGATTTTATCATAAAACCCAAGTTATAATCCCAAAAAGTACCTCCTCAGAGAGGAAATACTAGAATACATAATTAAAGTCACCATCGTTAACCATCATCATTAAAGTCATCATCTGAGGTGTATCTGGAGTATCTATAATCAAAGAGGATCCCAAGGCTGCTCTTAACCGTGAGCACGGCTGATATATCAGTTTCATTACCCTCTGCAGAGGTCGCACACTTTACCCATGAGCCGTGATTCCCATTTTGCCCGGGGATCATGACTCCCCATTGATCACTTCCTAGGTGGTCCGGCAGGGTATCACTATGTAGCTTTTACAAAGATTCCCTAGAGGTCATAGCCGCCCGTTAGGTTTCTCCAGTTTGATAAACACAGTACCCCTCCCCGCAGGAGGGTGACTAACAAAAGCAAAACGAAAGAACCTCGGCACTCAGCCTCGGCAGAGCAAGCACTGTGCCTGGACCCCATTGACGGCACGACGGCGAAGCAACTACACCTCTAGTTCCTCTAATTAATTAGCTTAGGGCCTCCCATTTCACCCTCATGGTTGCACTGTTATCCCGGGTGGTCTCTCAACGAACAGGTCCTTACGGAGAGGCACTCGAGAAACTGCTCGAGCCCCCTTAAAGGCCACAAGTATAACATCATAATAAAAGGGAAACAACGTATCACTGGTAAATCTCATCATGTTCATTGATTAGTGTTGAGCAATAGCATAAAGCTAAACAATAATATTAATCCAACCCAAATAGGTAAACAAGAACATGGATAACAAAAGCTAGTCAATCCTTAGGTATAAAGATATAAATGCGGGGAGTGAATTATAGACTTGCATAGGACATAGATAGGTCAAGGGACACTTGCCTTCACCAAGCTGCTGCTGCTCAAGGTCTTCTCCTGCAATTTCCTCAGACTCCACGAACGGCCCGATATCTACGCGAGTGCAAACATACATCCAACATTCTTGAAACGGAAGGAAACAATACACCATACAACAATATAGATCAAATAAATATGCACGCGACATAAAATTCGCATCTACGACTACGCGAGAAAGGAACTGAGACGACTGACGCTACGGTCGAGGGATATCACGTTTACACTAAGCGGATATGAGTTATAATATTTAATTCGGCTTAATCATATTGACAGACATTAATCATATGCCAAGTAAAATTACTACTTAGTCCCGATTAGTTTGCTACTCGAATAACCGTTGTTTAAATATGTATTTAATTAGCGCAAGCTATTCTAGGTGAGGCGAGTTATTGACGTGCACTGAAGCACACGACGACACGTGCGAACGGCACGCGCAACGCGCGCGAACGGCACGCGACGATTTAATTCGCGATGCACGGGCGATGGCGAGCGACACGAATACACACGGGGGGTAGACGAAGGGTAGACGGGGGGTAGACGAGCGGTAGACGAGCGTAGACGAAGTCCCGTTGACGCACTGCGTGCAAGCGAACGCGAGTGCGTGCACTAGTTGCACGACGCGGCTGTGATGGCACGGCGAGGCGCTGCACACGCGCGATTTGATGTGTACAACATGGCTAACAGCGAGCCCGAGGCACGGCGAGGGTAGACGAACGGCCGGGCGAGCTACAGGGACATCGGCGGGGTCGGGCTCGGCAGTTCGGCCACCATAGCTAGCCATGGCGGGGTGCTGGGCGTGCGGCGAGCGCGCGCTGGCTTGGGCTGTGCGCGAGCGCCCTGCCGCCTGCAGCCAGGGGCGAGCTCGCAGGCCGGGAGGAGCGTCCGTGGGGCTGGGGCGGGGACGAGGCAGGGCCAGGCGCGTTGCGCAGGTGGCCGGGGCTAGGTGCCGCGCGACAGGGGAGCTCAGCCACGCGCAAGGCCCCCTGGCCGCGATTTGGACAGCGGCAGGGCGAGGTCTCGCCGGGGAAGAAGAATGGCGCGACGAGGGGTTGCAGGGATGGTCCATGGTGGGGGAGAGAGAGGATGGGGAAGGGGAGAGAGGAAGGGAGGGCGAGCTCACCTCGGCAACGCGGCGCGGCGGCGAGACACATTGAGCGGGGCGCGGCTCCAACGGCGGCGATGGCGAAGCGGAGAGCGACGAACTGGGTGAGGGGTGCGGGTTTTCGGCTGATTTTGGGGCGTCGTGGGCGGTTGCTCTACTGGAATTTCGCACAGCTGGTTCGGGAAGATGTACAGTCATCGGCTCCCTGACGCGCGGGCACCACTGGGCGGCGGCGGCGGGCGCGCTGGGCGTAAACGCGTGGTCACGGACGTGCGCATTAGGCGCGTCGCGCGCTGGCGCGGAGCTGGGCTGCGGGGTGGACGCGCGCTGGGCCGCCCAGGTGCGCGCGGTCGCTGGGGGGTGCTGGCGCGGAGCTAGGCCGCGCGGGAGCTGGCGCGGGGCAAAGGCGAGGCGGGCGCGCTGGCTTGGGCCGAGCTCGCGCAGGCCCAAGAAGGGGGAGATGGCGCTGGGCCGAGTGGGGGGGAAAAAGAGGGGGAGAAGGTGCGTGGTGGGCCGGCCGGATGGGCCAGGGAAGGGGGGAAAACTTATTTCCTTTCTCTTTTCTTTCTCTTTTTCTATTATTTCAGTTTGACATTATGTGAAAATTGTTGATTAAATGAAAGATCAAGCAAACCATTCATCAAACAAAAATAAATGCCTTCCAACATGATGCAACAACCATTGTTCCCTTAGGGTTTTTATTAAAACCTGAACTTGGTGGATATTATAGAAGAGATTTTTTTATACCCCCAGATTCCGGGTGTTACAATTACTGATCAGGGGTTCGAAGGCTGGCCCCTCGGAAGGGTTCGACAGTCGCCCCAGAGCACGCAGAGTGAGGGATGACTCTGGGTACGTCCGATACTTGGCTGAGGCTCGGGCTACACTCCTGCGGTACCCTAGGACATTTCCGAGACCGGCGGGAACGATTTGTAACGGAATCCCACAGGAGGGAGGCATCGAGCCCTCGAACCCTGTCGAAGGGGTCTGGGTCCGGCGAATCACCCGCAGATACTTTTGGAGCGCGCCTCTGGGCCACCAGCCGACCCCTAACGAATGGGGCACGGGCGTCCACTCGGATCACCCGTTAGCAGCTCACTGGAAACACCATGTTCGGCGCCCTCCGAGGGCAACATGGCGCTTTCCCCCTCCTCCTTGCGGAAAGGCGACGCAGGGGCGTACGATAAAAGTCGGGAAAGTCATTGATCGTCCTCTCGCTCCGTGCAGAGGCTCGGGGGCTGCTCTCGCACCTGGCTACGGCCAAACTGTTGACAGCGTCAACAAACCAGCTTGATAACTCGGAACCTGACCATGCACCCGAGCTACGGTCAGGCCGCATGAGGGAACGATCAGACCGGCCGAGGCACCACGAAAAGCATTCAGCCCTCAGAGGAGTCAAACCACTCCTCCGAGGCCTCAGGGGCTACACCCGGCGAGTGCGCTCGCACGCACCCACCAGAACAAAGCAAAACCGAGAAAGGCCGGTCCCCTCACCGAAAATGCGGCAAAAGCCTCCAAGCGAGTACTAACACTCCCTTCAAGGCTCGGGGGCTACTGTCGGGTACCATAATTAGGGGTACCCCCAACGCTCCTAATCACGGCTGGTAAACACCCTCAGACCAACTGACGGGCGCGGTTCAAGTCAAGGCTTCGTCTACCCAAGGGACGCGACCTCGCCCGAGCCCAGCCTCGGGCTGGAGCAGTAGTCCCAGACGAGTTCACGCCTCGCCCGAGGGCCGCCTCAGGCAGCAGGCACCTCCTCAGCTCTCCCGAAGCCCGGCTCGGGCAGGCTTCGTTGTGAAGCAACCTTAGCCAGACCGCCTCACCAACCGACCGCTTCGCAGGTGCATTCAATGCAGGGGATGCCTGACGCCGTATCCTGACACACGCACCTCAATCGGTCAGGCCAGAGTGACCGCAGTCACTTCGCCCCTCTTTTTCACTATCTGATATGACAGGAAAACAGCGCCACTCGCCCCGCTCCGACTGTCGTGCCAACCACCCAGGCAAAGACTGACAACAAGTCACGATCAACCACCGAGTTCGGCCTCGGGCGCAACAGGAAGCTCCGCCTCGCTCGACCTCAGGCTCCAGCCTTGGGAGGAGGTCTCCGCCTCGCCCGACCCCCGAACTCGGCCTCAACCTCGGTCTCGGGAGGAATCGCGTCCTCACCCGACCCCGGCCTCGGCCTCAAGAGAAGTCTCCGCCTTGCCCGACCTTGGGCTCGGACCGACCGCGCCAACAGGGGATATATCATTACCCTATCCCTAGCCAGCTCAGGCTACAAGGAACAAGACCGGCGTCCCATCTGGCTTACCCCGGCGACGGGTAATGATGGTGCCCCGCGTGCAACCATGACGCCGGTGGCTCTCAGCCCCTTACGGCAGCAAGGAGATGTCAGCAGGATCCTTGCCGCACTGCCAGCTGCACTCCAACAGGGCTCAGGCGCTTCTCCGACGGCCACGCTATCACGTGTACAGGGCTCAAGCTCTCCCCCGACAGCCACGTTGGCATGTACACAAGGCTTAGGCACTTATTTTCTCTCCATCCTAGTATTTGGGAAATTGTTGAAAATGGGATGCATTTCGACAGCACTAATAATCCTGTATTTATTAATGAGAAAATACAAAAAATGCCCAAGCAACTACTGTTCTGATAGCATCTCTATGCAGGGATGAAGACAACAAAGTTGAGCAGCTTGGACAATGCCAAACAAATATGGGATACCCTCATGATCTCTAATGAGGGTAATGACGCCACCATGATTACCAAGATAAAACTGGTGGAAGGTGAGCTAGGGAGGTTCGCCATGATAAGGGGAGAGGAGCCAACTCAAACTTACAATAGGCTCAAGACCCTGGTCAACAAGATTCGAAGCTATGGGAGTACAAGATGGACATCATTGATCCTCATCTTGTGAATCTTATCCATGAAAATCCTAGGTACACCAAGATGACGTCCAAGGAAATTCTCGGAAAATTTGTAAGCGGGCGCATGATGGTGAAGGAAGCAAGATATGTGGACGATGCTGCAAACGTATCGCTTTCTCCCTACGAGTTGCAGCATGTTGCTCTCAAAGCAACAAGTAGCAAGGAGGCGCTACCTAGAAAGGTAGCACAAGTTGAGGCTGCCGGACTCAACGAGGATGAAATGACGCTTATAATCAAGCGCTTTAAGACCACCTTGAAGGGACGCAAGGAGTATCCCAACAAGAACAAATCAAGGGGAAAGCGCTCCTGCTTCAAGTACGGTAAGTCTGGTCATTTCATAGCACAATGTCCCAATAATAACAATGACTAGGCACAAGAAAAGAAAGGGAAGAAGGAAAGGAAGAAGAACTATAGGAAGGCGAAGGGCGAGGCACACATTGGAAAAGAATGGCACTCCGACTGTTCTTCATCCGACTCCAATGATGAAGGACTAGCTGCCTCAGCCTTCAACAAGTCCTTCCTCTTCCCCAACGAACGTCACGCGTGCCTTATAGCTAAGGAGAAGAAGGTACGTACATGAGATACACCTAAGTACACTTCTTCTAGTGATAGGAATCTTGTGACGATGAAGTGGATTATAGTGATCTATTTAAAGGATTAGATAGATATAAGGTAGATAAAATAAATGAATTGATTGATGCTCTTAATGAAAAAAGATAGGCTTATAGAAAAGTAAGAAGATATTCTTTATGAGAAACATGATAAATTCATTAATGTTCAAAAATCTCTTACTCTAGAAATTAAGAAAAATGAACTATTAACTTCTGAGTTGTCTGCTTGCAACGACTCTATCTCTAAGCTTAAGAATTTAAATGTTGATTTAAATGCTACGTTAGAAGAAGTAAATTTTGCTAGTTCATCTATAGAGCATGTTAACATTGATGCTTGTAATGAACATTCCTCTACTATTTTTAAGTTAAATAATGATGTTGCAAGTCTTAATGCTCAACTTAAGACTTGCAAGGATAATTATGAGAAACTAAAATTTGCCTAGGATGCCTACACCATTGGTAGACACCCCTCTATTAAGGATGGACTTGGTTTACAAAAGGAGACCAAGAACTTAACAAGCCAAAGGACTTCCAATCTTAACAAGGAGAAAGGAAAGGCTTCTATGGATAGTACCTCTTATTCTTCAAATGACCAAAAGAACTGTTGGAACTTGCTCACTGGCGCAAGTTGATCCAACGGGGGGGAGTAATAGCGCAAACAGGGTTTCAGCACATGATGGCAAAAGCTATGTTCATCTAGCCTCTCAAGGGCACTGTGCGGGGGTATTTATAGGTATCTGAGTGCCCAGCGTCCTGTGTTAAGGACGCATGTGCCCTCAGACACCTAGGTTATCCCCATGAATATTCCCAAAAAGCGGGGTTACAGACTGTAATTACAGGGACGCCTTTACAAATTAGGCCTGTAACACGCAGCGGCCACGCAGGGCCCGTTACAATGGGTCGGATCACACGTGGGCCTCCATGCTGGACGAGGCCGCACGGTGGGATGACCTCGTCACGGGTCTTCGTCCGATGTCGTATGGGGCGAAGGGTGTCCCTGCCTGTTGTCTTGTCTCCGTTGGACCAACGACTACGGCGAAGGTCCCGAGCGAAGGGTGGCGTCTTCGCCTTCGCCCCAACATTTGCCCTCCGAGGGACCAGTTCGACTAAGTCATCTGGTGCCGAAGACGTCGCTAGATGGCGGAGACGCTGCCCTCGCTCGAAGTGGTTCCGCGGGGGTTTTTGACATGACCGTTGATTGACACCGTACTATTGGACTGCGGGTTTCCCGAAGCGCCGCGCCCTGTGTATAAAAGGGGGCGGGGGGCGGCGCGTTTTGAACTTTATCCTTCCGCGCTCCGTGAAAACCCTAGCCACCTTTTCCACCGTCTTGCTGCTCGTCTGCCCTCCTTGCTCTTGTTCGCCGGAGATCTGGCTCGAGT
The DNA here is from genome assembly GCA_029449295.1 of Zea luxurians. Lineage (NCBI taxonomy): Eukaryota > Viridiplantae > Streptophyta > Magnoliopsida > Poales > Poaceae > Zea > Zea luxurians. Next base: position 173,770,808 of record JAOPSE010000002.1, read on the forward strand.
GAAGCAGACCGCCCGCCGCCACCGACGGTACGTAGCGATGCCGACCTCTTCTTCTTCTGCTGCCGCTACGCCGCCGGCCGACGCGTCGTCTGAGGAAACGTTGAGTACTGTGGCGGCGGAGGAGTTGCGCGCCGGCGATACGGTGGATTTTGGTGTGTCGCGGATGTCGTCGGTCCGCGTGCAAGATATGCAGCGGCTTGGTTACTTTGGCGGCGGAGTCGCTCGTGTCCCGGGGACGGAGGAAGTCCCTGAGCCGGAAGGCGAGTTGGTTGTGTTCGAGGCGTTCTTTGTCGCTGGTCTCCGCCTGCCTGCGCACCGATTTGTTGGAGAAGTCCTGCGCAGATTTAACATTCAGATCCATCAGCTGACTCCGAATGCCGTGGTGGCTCTGTCAAAGTATGTCTGGGCGACGACTTCATACGGTGGACAGCCATCAGTCGAAGTCTTCGCGAAGTACTATTGCCTGCACTGGCAGAAGAGGATGATTGGAAATGAAGTTGCCCAGTTTGGGTCCTGTACATTTACGCCGAAGACCGGCAAGACCACGATGGAGGTAGTTGAGTTGGTTCCTTGCGCCCGCAACAAGTGGGGCAATTGGCATGAGTTTTGGTTCTACGTCGCGGAGGGTACAGTTGAAGACCATCCGGGGCTCCCCGTGTCCGAGATGTGCTCGCATTTTTACTCAGCATACCCACCTTTTGAAGTGGCGGAGGAGGATGCAGACGAAGGGGCCCTTCGGTGCGCCGCCGGCCTGAGCAGCGGGCGCGATTTGGTTGAGGAGTTTGTGGCGTATGGGGTATGGCCTTTGGCGCATGGCTGGGCGTTGGGCGAAGTGTGCCCTCGCCAGATGCCTTCCCATGGTGGGAAGCTGGTGCGAAGTCCTGCCTTCGCGCTGCATCTGCATAGCCGCGATCCGGCTGCCTTTGTGCGTGAGGCAGAGGATGGGGCGGTGCGGATCGTTGGTCGGTACGTGCCGAGGACAGAGGGCCAGCGTAGCTGGGACATTCGCGGGTCAAATGACCGTTTGAACAGGGTTTTTGAGTTGAATCGTCTGTCGTATGGCGGTTATCTCGGCCAAGACGATGTGGATCGTCGCGAGAAGAAACCGGTGGTAGAGTCTGGAGATGACCCCGCGCCGGCGGCCGCCCCGTCCTCTAAGAAGAGGAAACTAGGTACTACTGTGGGAGGACTTGGGGTTTCCGATGGTTTTGCTAGAGAATTGATGAGGACATGCGCGGCCCCGGGGGGAAGGATGTCTTCGCCCGAGCTCCGGGAGTCTTCGGCGCGGATGCTGAGGGTTACCGGGGGTTGGTGGCCTAAGAATGTTCCTATCCCCCGCGCGGTCGGCGAAGACTTTTTTACATCTCGCATGGTTCGTGATTGGAAAGTGTTTCCTTACGGGCGGAATATTGCTGCTGTTGTGTCGGCAGTGATGGACAAGGATCGCCAGGGAGCTGCACAGAAGCGCCAGGCGGTCGTCAGGCTTCATGAAGCCAGGCCGAAGAGGCAGCGGGGGGCTACGAAGGCTACTGCCCCCGGCGGAGGCCAGCCGCCGCTGGCGGCGAAGTCGGCCGTCCCTGCATCCAGCAGGGCACCGGAGGCTGCGAAGGCGGCTGCCGCCGGTGGTTCCAAGTCTGTGAAGGCCGCCCCTGTGCCCAGCGGGGTGCCGGAGGCTGCGAAGGCGGTCCGAGAGTTGTCGCCGTCGGGCAAGCGCATCGTCGACTTTGCCACCGACATTAGTGTGGAAGATTATCTTGCTGGTAAGTCGCTAGCTCGAGCTTTTTTTTTGTTAATAAGTTGATATGTTGCAGGGTCGGACGAAGGCCAACTTGTTGTTGCTCCGCCTGCCGGGGCGAAGGGCGGTGCTTTTAGTGCCGGTGGCGAGATTCCGGCGCTCGCTGCAGTCAGGGATGAGGCGGGTGCTGTGTCCCGCCGGCTGAAGGAGCTGAAGGAGGCACTAAGTCAGGTACGTGGAGCTGGACTTCAGTTTTTTACCGGCTTTGCTGGGGCTGTGGTCTTATGTGTGTCTTGTAGGTGGCTGACTTCGCTGACCGCACGGCATCGGGGGCCCTGACGGCAGTTGTGTCTGCCGAAGTCGAGAGACTTCGGATGCAACATGCTGACGTCGTCCGAGAGAAGTCGGCCGCCGACAGTAAATGCGACAAGCTGGCGGATAAGGTGGCCACGCTGGAGGGTGAGAGGACAGACCTCTGGCACCAACTGGTGGAGGAAAGGAAGGACGCTAATGAGGCCCTCGCCAAGGCGCAGTCTGCGCAGGCGGAAGCCAATTTGGCGCGGGCGGAGGGCAGTCTTGCCAGGCAGCGCGCCGAGGAGTTGGAGGGGCGGCTCAACGCTCTGCAGGCCCGAGTGGAGAGGGCCGAGGCTTCGACGCGCTCGGAGAGTTCGGCTGCCCATTTGGCGATCCGTACCGATGCCTCTGGGTTTCTGAATAATTCGCCGAGTCCCCTATCTGAGGTGACGCGGACCTTGAATGCTTCAAAGTAGTGGCGCAAATTGCACGAAGACATAACAACTGCATATGCAATCTTTTCGAGCTCCGTCATGTTACATTTTGACGGTGTGAGCACTTCGGAGACATAATATACTGGGCACTGCCTGATCACGCCCTCTACTGTCTGCTCCTGAACCAGTGCCGCACTGACCGCGTGCGGCGAAGCCGCAACGTAAAGCAACAGTGGTAGCGAAGAGTCGGGGCTCGTAAGAATGGCCAACTCCATCAGGTACTGTTTTAGTGAGGCGAAGGCCGCCGCCTGCTCTGGTCCCCAAGCAAAGTCTTTTGCGCCGCGGAGTGTTTTGAGGAAGGGAAGACTTCGCTCAGCAGATTTGGAAATGAACCTGTTGAGGGCGGCCAATCTGCCCGTCAGACGCTGGACCTCTCTGGCTGACTGCGGGGGCGTCATGTTGATAATGGCCTGGATTTTGGTTGGGTTGGCCTCGATGCCACGGTGTGATACCAGATAACCCAATATTTTCCCCTCGCGAACAGCGAAGACGCACTTATCGGGGTTCAGGCGAAGTCGTGCGTCCCGCATGTTCGCGAATGTCTCGGCGAGGTCTGCGAGATGGTCCTCTTTATTCCTGCTGGCGACGACGATGTCATCCACGTATGTGAATACGTTTCTGCCGACTTGCCCTTCGAGCACTGTTTTAGTGAGCCGAGAGAAGGTGGACCCGGCGTTCTTGAGTCCCTCCGGCATTCTGATAAAGCAATATGTGCCGAAGGGTGTTATGAAGCTGGTGCTGGCCTTGTCCTCCTCCTTCATGTATATTTGATGATAACCAGAGAAGCAGTCGAGGAGTGACATGACCTCGCACCCGGCCGCGCTATCGACTATTTTGTCGATCCGGGGCAACGGGAAGTTGTCCTTTGGGCAGGCCTTGTTGAGGCTGGTGAAGTCTATGCACATTTGCCACTTGCCGCTCTTTTTCTGCACCATTACCACGTTGGAGAGCCACGTGGGGTAAGCCACTGGCTCGATAAATTTGGCTTCCAGGAGGCGGTGTACCTCTGCCTTGGCGGCCTCTGTCTTCTCGTCGGACATTTTGCGAAGCCGTTGTTTTTTTCGGTCTCACCGAGGGGGTCGATTCCCAGGCTGTGCTCAATTATGGATCGGCTGACCCCGACCAGGTCGAGGGCTGACCAAGCAAAGATGTCCTTGTTCTTGGACAAGCAGCACAGGAGTTTTTTCTCGTCATGCGAAGTGAGGTCTTCGCTGATCGTGACTGTTTGCTTGGGCGTGGCCTGGTCGAGGGGAACAGTCTTGGTCCCGTCGTTGCTTTGCAGCTGCGCCTTGTGTTGTTTTTCAGTTGGGCTAGCGGGCGCTGGGACCTCGCGCTGGGCCGTGAGGCAGTGGACATTTCTTTGCCGGGGACAAAGTCCCGCTCTATATTGCGCGCAGTCTGCTGATTGTCGTAGACCGAGATGGCGCCTAACGGACCTGGTATCTTCATGCACAGGTACAATCCGTGAATGGCTACCTCAAACTTGTTGATGGAGCCCCGGCCCATGATGGCGTTGTATGGATACACCATGTCGACGATGTCAAAGGTTATTTGCTCACTTCGGGCATTGGGCGCTACACCGAAGGAGAGAGGCAACTCTATTTTGCCGATAGGAAAAGTGCCCTTGCCGCCGAAGCCGTACAACGGATTGTCCGAAGGCTTGAGCAAGCTGTGGCTTATGCCCATGCGGTCGAAGGCATGGAGGAAAATGATGTCTGCCTGACTGCCATTATCAACGAGGACTTTGTGCAGGTCCCAGCCTGCCATGCTGCAGTTGATGACCATGGCGTCGATATGGGGGGCGCTGCGCAGGTCGACGTCTCGGGCGTCGAAAGTTAGCGGTACATGGGACCACTTCGTCTGTACGACTGGACCGGTGATGGCGACGTGGTTGATGCTGCGGTAGTGGTCCCGCTTCTGTCGCTTGGTGTCGAAGTCGACACTGGACCCCCCAGTGATCATATGAATGACTCCGCGATACGGCTGATCGGCGAAGTCTTCTTGCTTGGGGGCGTGGGGGTGGGGGATGTTTTGTTGTTGCTGGTGTAGAGGTGGGGGTGGGGAGGTACGATTTGTACTTCCTGATGGTGTTGGTAAGCGTGGTGCGGTGGATGCGGGGCGGGGGCGTGGATGTATGGTGGAGGGTGTTGCTGATAAGTGTGCGCGACGACTCTTGGGTTGTCGGCCGATTGCGCCTGTGCCATCCTGTCTCTGGTGGCCTTCGTCTCTGGGCAGTCTTTGGTTTGGTGGGCGCAGTCTTCGCCGTGGAAGAGACAGTAGAATCGGCGTGGCGGCTGCGCGCGTCCCCGGCCCCTACCGCGAGTTCCACTTCCGCGGCCCTGGGGGGGATATTCCTGGCGGCGAGGGGCATCACCAGCGGGGTGCTGGTTGGCAATGTTGTGCACCTACTGCTGATTACGGCCGTCTCGGCCGAAGTCTGGCTGCGGAGTCCTCGTCCACGTGCGGCTGGACTGTGGAGCATCTTTGGGTTTCCTCTGAGACTTAACCTTGCGCTGGTGGAGCTCTTCGGATTTGGCATATTTTTCAAATAGTTGATATAATTCCTGGAGGTTCTTGGGCGGGTCCCTGATGCAGTGGCTGTAAAGGACGCCAGCGCGAAGGCCACTGATGGCGTAGTGAATGGCGATCTGGTCATCAACTGAGGGCAGCTATGACTTGAGTGTTAGAAACTTGCGGTAATACTCCCGCAGAGTCTCTTTTTCCAGCTGCTTGCAGACTGAGAGTTCGGCCAAGCCGTCGGTGTCTGGGCGGTACCCTTGGAAGTTGAGCAGGAATTTGTCCCTTAGGCTTCTCCAGGAGTCAATGGACAGCGGGGGCAACCTGGTGAACCAGGTGAGAGCTGGGCCTTCGAGGGCGATGATGAAAGACTTGGCCATTGTGGCGTCGTCCCCTCCAGAAGATGCAACGGTGACCTGATAACTCATGATGTACTGTGCTGGGTCCGTGTTGTCGTTGTACTTGGGATAGGTCCCTGCCCGGAAGTTGGCAGGCCAGGGTGTCACTTGCAGATGTGGCGCCAGGGGACTTCGCTCGTCGAGGTAGTTGACCCCTTGAAATGGCGCGGCGTGTGGGAAGGCGTAGTCGCGCTGGGGGAAGTGCGGGTCTTCCACTTGCGCGCGCTGTTGTAGGGGTGGCCCGTGCTGCAAGCCGAGGTGGCCTTCGCGCTGCATCAGCGTGATCTCCCGCTCGAGGTCCTGGGCCTTCTGCTCTTCGTCGCGTATCATTTGCCGCACCTTGGCTAGTGCAGACACGCGCTGGCGCTTGGCCTCCAGTATCTCTTTTTGCCTCTGGAGATTGCGGTTCTTGAGGCGCAGGGCGCGCAGCTGTAGCTGTTCTTCCACTGACACGTTGAGGACTTCACCGTCCTCGGTGAGGTCCGCGCCCTCCGGTGGGGCGAAGCCGAGGACTTCACCGTCCTCGGTGAGGTCCGCGCCCTCCGGTGGGGCGAAGCCTTGGGGAGGTTGCGGTTGTCCTTCAAGGCCGCAGGTGCGGAGAGCGTCGTCTTCAGCAGCCTCTTGGTGGGTGGAGTGGGTGAGTGCGAGGGCCTTGCCCTTTTTTGCGGCCAGCAGTGCTGCCTTCGTAGCCTCGTCAGCCTTCGAGCTAGCTTTCTTGGGTGCCATCGCGGGTGGTTTTTTCGTAGCACGAACGGTGGGCACCAAATGTTGGAACTTGCTCACTGGCGCAAGTTGATCCAACGGGGGGGGAGTAATAGCGCAAACAGGGTTTCAGCACGTGATGGCAAAAGCTCTGTTCATCTAGCCTCTCAAGGGCACTGTGCGGGGGTATTTATAGGTATCTGAGTGCCCAGCGTCCTGTGTTAAGGACGCATGTGCCCTCAGACACCTAGGCTATCCCTAGAATATTCCCAAAAAGCGGGGATACAGACTGTAATTACAGGGACGCCTTTACAAATTAGGCCCGTAACACGCAGCGGCCACGCAGGGCCCGTTACAATGGGCTGGATCACACGTGGGCCTCCATGCTGGATGAGGCCGCACGGTGGGATGACCTCGTCACGGGTCTTCGTCCGATGTCGTATGGGGCGAAGGGTGTCCCTGCCCGTTGTCTTGTCTCCGTTGGACCAACGACTACGGCGAAGGTCCCGAGCGAAGGGTGGCGTCTTCGCCTTCGCCCCAACAAGAACCATGCTTATCTTTATGCTCACGTCAAGAATTTTTCTAGTGCTGCTCATCATGATAAGTGTTGTAATCTTGTTGTTTTTCCTACTCGTCATGATGCTGCATTTAATTCTCATGCCATGTTTGCGTCTAGCTCTTCATATGCTCATGGTAGGAATAGACCTAGACGCCATTATGTTGCTTCTCATGTGCCTAGGAGAGCATCAACTGGACCAACTATGCTCTATCAAACATGTGATGCTTCATTTGTTCTTATGTGCAAAAACGAGAAAGTAGTTGCTAGAAGTTTGGGACCTAAGTGCAAGAGAGACAAAACTTGCATCTGGGTTCCAAAGTCTGTCGTGACTAACCTTGTTGGACCCAACAAGAGTTGGGTACCTAAAACCCAAGCTTAATTATCTTGCAGGTTTATGCATCCAGGGGCTCAAGCTGGATTATTGATAGCGGATGCACAAACCATATGACGGAGAAGAAAATGTTTACCTCCTACGTCAAGAACAAGGATTTCCAAGACAATATCATCTTTGGAGATAGGAACCAAGGCAAGGTTAAGGGCTTAGGAAAAATAGCCATCACAACCGAGCATTCAATTTCAAATGTGTTTCTAGTAGAATCGCTCGGGTACAATTTGTTGTCTGTAAGCCAATTATGTCATATGGGTTATAATTGCTTAGTTACAAATATTGATGTATCTATCTTTAGAAGAAGTGATGGTTCATTAGCTTTTAAGGGTGTATTAGATGGCAAGCTCTACTTAGTTGATTTCTCAAAAGAGAATGCCGATCTAGATGTATGCTTAATCGCTAAGACTATTATGGGTTGGCTCTGGCACCGCCGTCTAACACATGTTGGGATGAAGAACCTTCATAAACTTCTAAAGGGAGAATATGTGTTAGGACTAACCGATGTCTGTTTTGAGAAAGACAGACCTTGTGCGGCATGTCAGGCAGGAAGCAGATGGGAAGTAATCATCAAAGCAAGAACGTGATGTCAACATCAAGACCATGGAACTCCTACATATGGATCTCTTTGGACCCATTGCTTATCTCAGCATCGAGGGAAGTAAGTATGGTCTTGTTATTGTAGATGATTTTTCCCGCTTCACTTGGGTTTTCTTTTTACAGGATAAATCTGAAATCCAAGGAACTCTAAAGCGCTTCTTAAAAAGAGCTCAAAATGAATTTGAGCTAAAGGTGAAAAAGATAAGGAGCGATAATGAATCTGAGTTCAAGAACTTTCAAGTCAAAGAATATCTTGAGGAGGAAGGCATTAAGCACGAGTTCTCCACTCCCAACGCACCATAATAAAATGGTGTGGTAGAAAGGAAGAACAGGACACTAATTGACATGGCAAGGATAATGCTTGGAGAATACAAGACGCCTGAGCGGTTTTGGTCGGAAGCTGTGAATACAGCCTGCCATGCCATAAACCAGCTCTATCTGCATCGCCTCCTCAAGAAGACATCATACGAACTTCTAACCGGTAACAAACGTAATGTTTCCTATTTTTGTGTATTTGAGAGCAAATGCTACATCTTGGTAAAAGAAAGGTAGGCATTTGAAGTTTGCTCCTAAAGCTGTAGAAGGGTTTTTACTAGGTTATGACTCAAATACAAAGGCGTATAGGGTCTTCAACAAGTTATCAGGATTAGTTGAAGTCTCTAGCGACGTTATATTTGATGAAACTAATGGCTCTCCAAGAGAGCAAGTTGATCTTGATGATGTAGATGAGGATGAGGTTCCGACGGCCGCAATGTGAACAATGGCAATAGGTGATGTGCGACCACAGGAACAATAAGAGCAAGATCAACCTTCTTCCTCTACATTGGTGCATCCCCAAACTCGAGATGAGGATTGTGTACCTCAAGATGAAGGGCTGGATCAAGGGGGAGCATATGAAGAATAGGATAAGGAGGAAGAAGCGTCACAAGTTCCTCCAACTCAAGTCCGGTCAATCATTCAAAGAAATCATCCAGTGGATCAGATTCTGGGTAATATCAGCGAGTAACCACTCGCTCACGTTTAGCTAATTTTGTGAGCATTACTTGTTTGTTTCTTCTATTGAGCCTTTCAGGGTAGAAGAAGCCTTGTAGGATCTGGACTGGGTGTTGACCATGCAAGAAGAAGCCTTGTAGGATCTGGACTGGGTGTTGGTCATGCAATAAAAACTCAACAACTTCAAGAGAAATGAAGTTTGGAGCTTGGTGCCACGTCCGAAGCAGAATGCTGTAGGAACCAAGTGGGTGTTCCGCAACAAGCAAGATGAACACGGTGTGGTGACAAGAAACAATGCTCGACTTGTGGCAAAAGGTTATGCCCAAGTCGCATGTTTGGATTTTGAGGAGACTTTTGCTCCTGTAGCTAGGCTAGAATCAATTCAAATATTATTAGCCTATGCTGCTCACCATTCTTTTAAGTTGTTCCAAAAGGACGTATAGAGTTCCTTCCTAAATGGACCAATCAAGGAGGAAGTATATGTGGAACAACCCCCTGGCTTTGAGGATGACAGGTATCCCGACCACGTCAACAAGCTCTCTAAGGCGCTCTATGGAATTAAGCAAGCTCCAAGAGCATGGTATGAATGCCTTAGAGATTTTAAGGTTGGGAAAGCTGATCCTACTCTCTTTACTAAGACTCTTAATGTTGATCTTTTTGTATGCCAAATATATGTCGATGACATAATATTTGGTTCTACTAGTCAAAAGTCTTGTGAAGAGTTTAGCAGGGTGATGATGTAGAAATTTGAGATGTTAATGATGGGCGAGTTGAACTACTTCCTTGGATTTCAAGTGAAGCAACTCAAGGAAGGAACCTTTATCTCCTAAACAAAGTATACTCAAGATTTGCTCAAGAGATTTGGGATGAAGGATGGAAAGCCCGCAAAGACACCTATGGGTATGGACAGACATCTGGACCTCAACAAAGGAGGTAAGTCCGTTGATCAAAAGGCATACCGGTCTATGATAGGATCTTTGCTTTATCTTTGCACTAGTAGACTGGATATTATGCTAAGTGTATGCATGTGTGCTAGATTTCAATCTAACCCCAAGGAGTGTCACCTTGTGGTTGTTAAGCGAATTCTTAAATATTTGGTTTCTACGCCTTGCTTCGGGATCTGGTATCTAAAGGGGTCTACCTTTGACATAATCAGATACTCAGATTCCGACTATGCCGGGTGCAAGGTTGATAGAAAGAGCACATCAGGGACTTGTCAGTTTCTGAGAAGGTCCGTGGTGTCTTGGACCTCTGTGAAACAAACTTCTGTTGCCCTATCCATTGCTGAGGCCAAGTATGTTGCCGCAGGACAGCATTGCACGCAACTGCTTTGGATGAGGCAAACCCTCTGGGACTTTGGCTACAATCTGAGCAAAGTCCCACTCCTATGTGATAATAAGAGTGCAATCCGCTTGGCAGATAATCCTGTTGAACACAACCGCACTAAGCACATAGACATCCGGCATCATTTTTTCAGAGACCACCAGCAAAGGGGAGATATCGATATTTACCATATTAGCACCGAGAACCAGCTAGCCTGATATCTTCACCAAGCCTTTAGATGAGAAAAGGTTTTGCAGGTTGCGTAGTGAGCTAAATGTCTTAGATTCACGTAACTTGGATTGATCTATAACATACATGTGTTCTATGTCTTCGATCATGTTAATTTAAGCATTAATGTCTTTAGTTGCTTATTTTTGGTGCTCAAGTTATACAAGTCATCCCCGAACCTCATGAGTCCCTATGCAAATGATGCACGTGTTTAGGGGGAGGATGTGCTACAACTTGACTCCCTTGAGACTAACTTGTTTGTTGAGTACTCATGATATAGTCTCAAAGTTGTATTGAAAGGGAAAGGTGAACATGGACAAAGAAAGAGCTTCCACTGCATTTCAGTATCAATGTATCTTGTCCTAAGTTCTTCATTGTGATCTCATTGCCTTTTTGCTCTTATTTGACATTTTGGTGAAGCAATGGGGTTAAAGAGACCAAAGTTCACCTGTTTTGGTGCTTAATGCCAAAGGGGGAGAAATTAAGGCCAAAGCAAATGGATCAGCCAACCACTTGTGAATTTCAAAAATTATAGAGTTAGAATCTATGTGTTGGATCAAAACCCTCTTATTGCAAAAATTATTCTCTTATGGGGGAGAATTTCGATTATGGGAAAAGGGGGAGTTTTGGCATTTGATCAAATTTACTCTTGAAAGAATCTTGTGATTTGCCAAAACAAGTGTTTTTGATATAGAGATAGAAAAAAGGATTTGTTTTGTGAAAATAAACCAAGTGGTGGCAAAAGTGATCCAAATATGCCAACTCCTATGTGAGATAAATTGGTCTTCAATTTGCACTCTTTAGCTTCTCTTTGAAAATATTGTTGCATTTTGAGTTGCTTTTAATGTGTTGGCATAAATCACCAAAAAGGGGGAGATTGAAACGGAAATATGCCCTTGGGCCATTTGTATAAATGTTTTGGTGATTAGATGCTCAACACATATTGTTTTGGTTGATATGTGCTAAGTGTTAAAGAGATGCAAATCAAGAATCAAGGTATGACTCTAACCTTAGTGAATTGTTTCTGGTACTAACATATTCCTCTAAGTGCTAGGAACCTTGTCAAATCAAATGAGATTGGTTTGGAAAAGTTTGGCTAAGTCCAGCCAGAATTGCACCAGCCTGCGGTGCATTGGACTGTCCGGTGTGCACGGCTGGCTCAGTGACGAACTCGCTGCTCTCGGAAATCGCTGAGGGCGCTGCGGCTAAAATTCACCGGACTGTCCGGTGAGCCAACAGCGCTCGCGCCAATGGTCGGCAGCGCGATCGACGCGCAATCAACGGGCGACGCGTGGCCAGAGCCAATGGTCACTAGGCCGCACCAGACTGTCCGGTGTGCCAATTGGACCGAGGGTTCAACGGTCGGATTTGCCAAAGAAGGAAATAAATTGTGCGCTATTCATATCCGGTGGTGCACCAGACTGTCCGGTGCGCCAACGGATAGGAGGCAAGAATTGCCTACCAAATGGAGATCCAATGGCTCATAGCTGTCTTGGGGCTATAAAAGGGACCCCTAGGTGCATGGAATAGAACACCAAGCCTTCATTGAACATCCTAAGATGCCTAGACTCCGCAAGCACGCATCCGGAATTCTGGATCATTGTGTTTGAGATTTGAGCACTTGTTGAGTTGTGAACTCGTTGCGCTGTGTTTGTGTACTCGTTTCTTGACTTGTGTGCGTGTCGCTGTTGTGACTCTAGCTCTTGTGTGTGTTTCTATTCCCTCCTTTACTCTTGTGGTTTTCACTATGATCAATATTGTAAGGGTGAGAAGCTCCAACTTGTGGAGATTCCTCACAAAGGAAACATCTGCTATAAGGAAGAAAACTGTGGTATTCAAGTGGATCATTGGATCGCTTGAAAGGGGTTGAGTGCAACCCTCATCCATTGGGACGCCACAATGTGGAAGTAGGCAAGTGTTCTACTTGGCCGAACCACGGGATAAAATCATTGTGTCATCTGCTGTTATTCGTGTGCGATTCTCTCTGCTTCTACTCACTTGATAATTGCTCTAAGTTTAATACTCACCTTGTGAAGAGCAATTAAGTGAAGAAGCCATCTCTTTCTCTCTAGACATAGCACCTTGGTTTTGATTCCACTAACATTTCATAAACCAAGTTTGTGCCATTTAGTGTTGATTTTTACAGGATCACCTATTCACCCCCCTATAGGTGCTCTCAAATTGGCCGATGCAGAAGCCTTTTGTGTTCATTTATTTTCTTTATCCCTTATTGGTATCACTTTTGTGTGGTACGTCGTCGTGTCTCTTAATTACATTAATTCCTAAAATGATTTAGAAAGTAAATTTCATGAACATTTCTTTTCCAGGAAATATGAATTAGTGTTAGCTAATTTAGCCTCAATTCGACAGGGACGCGAAGAATCAGATAATGATTATATCCAGACGTTCTGGGACAGTAGAAATTGACTTCAGATCTATGTCGCGGACAAAGAGCTAGCATGGCTGACTTTTAATGTGTTGTGATCCCATTTAAGAGAGAAATTGGATGGCATCTAGTTCTTTTCGATAGCTCAGCTACATCAATGGGTTTTGGCCTGTGAAAGTCGAAGTAAAGAGACATCAAAACCGGCTAGCCATAATGTGCATCTAGTGGACTATGATAGTTCAAACGATGAATTTGAAGATGTATATATCGCTGAGCTTATTTGGTCAACCAAGGCCAAACCTTCTGCATGTTCTTCTTTGCAGCCGGTTCAAAATAATCGATAATAAGTTAAATTTACTTTTAATGTTGCCAAATGTGATAAAATATTTGATGAGCTAGCAAAAAGTGGTAACCTAAATTAACACATACTAATCCTCCTTTGGAGGAATTAAAGAGACATGCTAATTGCAAATGGTTTATTTTTTCCCCATGCCAACAATGACTGTAATGTTTTTCGTCGACAAATACAATTGGCCATGAATGAGTGTCGATTGATATTTCTGGAGATGCAAGTGGACAAACAACCATTTTCTGTCAACACAATAGAACCAGCAAGCAAAAAGGTCTTGGTTCGGGTGGAAGTGGTCGATAAAGGTAAAGGCAAAAACATCGTCATTGGTGATCCTCGCACATCGTATATATCGCAAGGAGGGATTGCTCATATTGCTCCCGACAGGATGACTAACAAGTCCGGAGGCGCCAGGGGGCAGGCTCAGTTGAGCAGCTGAACAAAGCTCCATGACTTGAGCAACACGGACAGTCCGGCACCTACGCGCGGACAGTCTGGTGCTCATGCAGACGATCCTACTACTCAGTCAGACAGTCCGCCCATGGCCAGAGGCATCGGCCTCCACACAAAGCAAAAAAGGGAACGCAGGGGACAAAGCACATATAATGCACATGGTCGACTGGTCAAATCTGGTCCTACTTTTGATCAATTGCTCTCCAAGTATGCTAGCAAGAAGGTCATTCTACTCAATCGACCTACAAAGAAACCCTGATCACCCGCTAAAACAAAATGGCCGAATAAAATGGACCAAAAACTAACACAACAAACATTGCCTATTCATCCAGTGATCCTAGGATACTTTCCACCCGCCTACTCATCGTCGATGTATTGTCCTGTTCAAATGTGGAATGGTACATCGATGAACCCATGGTACATGCATAGTCCCTTTGCCTATTTAGGCTGGGGGACACCTCCATTCTATACCTTTAGTCCATTGATCAGATGGGCATGGACGAGAGAGGAAGGAGAGGCTATCTGATATCTTATCGGAGTGGAAGTGGAGCTTAGAAGGTGTGAAAGTCGCCTAGAGGGGGTGGATAGGTGAAACCTGAAAAATATAAATTTTGAACACACACTTCACCCGGGGTTAGGGTTAGAAATAAATAATAATGAATTATGAAGTGCAAAAGGTAGTTCTTCTTGCTATGAGTTGCTCAATCAATGCGAATAACTTTGGGAACCAACTAAAAAGGTTGTGAGCAAGAGAACTTTAGAGAGAGAGAGGAGAGAGGGGAAACAAATCGGATGTGAAGATCAACATAAGTGACCATGGTGATTTGTTTCCTAAGGTTCGGTTCCAAAGAACCTACTCCCCGTTGAGAAGACCACAAAGGCCAGGTTTATTTCAAACTTTTCCCTCTCTCAATCAGTTACTTAGACCGGTCGAGTGCTTCTTCTTAATCACACGGGTCACTAAGACTCCGCAAGGATCACCACACAATTAGGTGTCTCTTGCTTGCTTTACAAAAACACTTGGAAAGTTTAGAAGGTGAAGAAGAAAGCAACCAAGCAACAAGAGCAACAAAAGAAACACAAATCACCCTCTCTCAAGTCGCTAAACACTTTTGATCACTTGACTTGATTATGGAACTTGGAGAGGATCAAATGGCTTTGAATGTGTCTTTGGAGTGTATTCTTTGCTCTTGTATTGAATAAAGAGAGTGGGATGCTTGGATGGATTGAATGGTGGTGGTTGGGGGTATTTATAGCCCCAACTACTATTCTAGTCGTTGGCTGACTTCTATGTCGATGGGCACACCGGACAGTCCGGTGGTGCACCAGACACTCCATTGTTCACTGTCCAGTGAGTACCACGTCAGCCAACCGTTGGGGTTTGGAGCTGTTGACCATTGAAGACTTCTGTCCTTTTGGTGCACCGGACAGTCCGGTGCGATCTGACATCGCAAACTGTCTTCGCAGTCGACCATTGGCGAAGTTGACCATTGCTCCGTGGGCTCACCGGACAGTCTGGCGATTTTTAGCGAAAGAGCGTTTTGATTTCCCGAGAGCGACCACTTCGTTGGGTGCTTAGCCTGAGCACCGGACACTGTCCGGTGCACACCGAACAGTCCGGTACGCCTCAGGCTACAACATGTCTGTTTTGGTCCAAACTTGTAGAATTGCCCCCAAGGTCTTTTTCTTTGTATGTGTATATGAACTTTATGCACCTAAGAAAAATAACAACTAGCCAAACTAATTAGTCCATATGGTTTGTGAAAGGGAAATGTGCCCTTGGGCCATTTCTAGTATAGTTTTGGTGATTAAGTGCCCAACACGTATTGAGTGAGTAATCTTGTGCCAAATGATTGATGAAGTGCAAATCAACAAGAAGGTATGATTCTAGACTTAGTACATTGGTTTTTGTGTACTAATATATTTGTCTAAGTGCTGGAATCAGAGAAAAGAGAAGAAGAAAAGATCTTGGCTGGAACAGCCAAGACTCAGCGCAGTCTGGCACACCGGACTGTCCGGTGGTGCACTGGACAGTGTCCGGTGCGCCAGGCCAGCCTCCGGTGAACAGGTCGCTCTCGGGAATCATTCAACGGCGTACGGCTAAAATTTACCGGACGGTCCGGTGAGGCACCAGACTGTCCGGTGAGCCAACGGTCGACTGCGCCAACGATCAGCCGCGCAATCCGCGCGCGACGCGTGGGCACGCCAACGGTCGGTAGGGAGCACCGGACTGTCCGGTGTGCACCGGATAGTGTCCGGTGCGCCAACGGCTCCATTTCTACAATGGTCGATTGTTCTATTTTTGGAAGGAGATCTGCACCGGACTATGAACAGTACATGTCCGGTGCGCCACCCGACAGAAGGCAAGAATTGCCTTCCTAGATTGCTTCCAACGGCTCCTAGCTGCCTTGGGGCTATAAAAGGGACCCCTAGGCGCATGGAGGAGGACACCAAGCATTCTTTGATCATCTCTAAGCACCAAGACTCCATTCTCGCGCATTTGATTCTTTGTGATAGTGACTTGAGCTCTAGTTGAGTAGTGAACTCCCCACATCGTGTTGTGAGCTCAAGTTGTGGCTTGTGTGCGTGATTGTGCTCGTTCTTTGAGTCTTGTGTGTGTTGCTCTCCCCTTCCTTACTTCCATGCTTCTTTGTGATCATAAATTGTAAGGGTGAGAGGCTCCAAAGTGTGGAGATTCCTCGCAAACGGGAGATAGTAAAAGAAAGCAAAACACCGTGGTATTCAAGTTGATCATTGGATCACTTGAAAGGGGTTGAGTGCAACCCTCGTCCATTGGGACGCCACAACGTGGAGTAGGCAAGTGTGATACTTGGCCGAACCACGGGATAAATCACTGTGTCTCTTGTGCTTGTTTTCTTTGTGATTATTGTGTTTCACAAGAGCTTGGTTTCTTAGCCACTTGATTCTATTGAGCTAAAACTTGACTAAGTTTTGTGGCTGCAAGTATTTGATTTTCATAGGATCACCTATTCACCCCCCTCTAGGTGCTCTCAATTGGTATCGGAGTCGTTCTCTTCACACAAGGGACTAATCGTCTGAAGAGATGGATCCTAAGGGAAAGGGGATGGTGGTCAACGACAAGACAAAGGAGTCCATCATCAACGAGCCAAGAGATGATAAGCCCTAGGACTCTAGCTCGAGTCATAAGAAGAAGGACGGGAAGAAGAAGAGGCGCATCAAGAAGATCGTATACTACGACAGCGACGAGTCTTCTTCTTCCCCAATAGACGACGAATACGAAGAGAAAAAGAAAACGGTCAACTCAAACTTTTCTTTTGATTATTCTCGTATTCCATTCAATTCCAATGCTCATTTACTTTCAATTCCACTCAGGAAACCTCCGCACTTTGATGGAGAAGACTACCCATTTTGGAGTCACAAAATGCGTAGTCACCTATTCTCTCTCCATCCAAGCATTTGGGAGATTGTTGAAAACGGAATGCTTTTTGATAGTACCGACAACCCCATTTTCATTAATGAGCAAATCCATAAAAATGCACAAGCTACCACTGTTTTGTTAGCATCCTTGTGCAGGGACGAGTACAATAAGGTGAGTGGCTTGGACAATGCCAAGCAAATCTGGGACACCCTCAAGATCTCTCATGAGGGGAACGACGCCACCATGATCACCAAGATGGAGTTGGTGGAAGGCGAACTAGGGAGGTTCGCAATGATCAGGGGAGAGGAGCCAACACAAACGTACAATCGGCTCAAGACCCTGGTCAACAAAATCAGGTGCTATGGAAGCATGAGATGGACCGATCACGACGTCGTCCGGCTTATGCTCAGGTCCGTCACCGTTCTTGATCCTCATCTTGTGAATTCAATCCGTGAGAATCCTAGGTACACATGAATGATGCCCGAGGAAATACTCGAAAAGTTTGTAAGCGGGCGTATGATGATCAAGGAGGCAAGATATGTTGATGAGGCATTGAATGGCCCAATGCCTATCTATGAGCCTCAAACCGTTGCTCTCAAAGCAACAAGCAGCAGGGAGGCGCTACCTAGCAAGGTGGCACAAGTAAAGGCGGACGGGCTAAACGAGGATGAAATGGCCCTCATCATCAAGCGCTTCAAGATGGCGCTAAAAGGTCGCAAGGAGCATCCCAACAAGAGCAAGACGAAGGGAAAGCGCTCCTGCTTCAAGTGTGGTAAGACTGGTCACTTTATTGCTAACTGTCCTGATAATGATAGTGACCAGGGACAAGAAAAGAGCGGGAAGAGGGAGAAAAAGAAATCCTACAAAAAGGCGAAGGGCGAGGCGCACCTTGGCAAGGAGTGGGATTCGGATTGCTCCTCGTCCGACTCCGACGATGAAGGACTCGCCGCCTCACCTGCAACAAGTCGTCCCTCTTCCCCAACGAGCGCCACACCTGCCTCATGGCAAAGGAGAAAAAGGTAAACGCTCAAGATACCCCTACGTATGCTTCTTCAAGTGATGATGAAGTAGACTACACAAGTTTATTCAAAGGTATAGATAGAAATAAAATTGATAAGATCAATGAATTGATTGATGCTTTAAATGAGAAGAATAGATTGTTAGAGAAGCAAGAAGATATTTTGTATGAAGAGCATGACAAGTTTATTAGTGTACAAAAATCTCTTGCTTTAGAAGTGAAAAGAAATGAAATGCTTTCTTCTGAATTATCTGCATGTCATGAACTATGTCTAGCTTAAGGAGTATTAATGATGATTTGAATGCTAAGCTAGAAGTAGCTAACAAATCTAGTTCAAGTGTGGAACATGTCGTAATTTGTAATAGGTGCAAGGATTTTGATGTTAATGCTTGTAATGAACATCTTGCATCCATTACTAAACTAAATGGTGAAGTGGCTAGTCTTAATGCCCAACTTAAGACTAGCAAAAATGATTTTGACAAACTAAAATTTGCAAGGGATGCCTACACTGTTGGTAGACACCTCTCTATTAAGGATGGGCTTGGCTTTCAAAGGAAAGCCAAGAACTTAACAAGTCAAAGGGCTCCCATCTCCGCCAAGGAGAAAGGGAAGGCCCCTATGACTAGTAATGCTCAAAGGAATCATGCTTTTATCTATAGTTATAGGAAATTTTCTAGAAATACTCATAGGAGCTATGCTTATGATTCACATGCTATGATTGCTTCAAGTTCTTCTTTTGTGCATGGTAGAAATATGCCTAGGAAAAATGTTGTTCATGTGCCTAGGAAAGTAAGTAGTGAACCTTCTACAATTTACCATGCTTGCAATGCTTCTTTTGCAATTTGTAGTAAAAATAAGAAAGTGATTGCTAGGAAGTTGGGAGCCAAGTGCAAGGGAGACAAGACTTGCATTTGGGTCCCAAAGACTATTATAACTAACCTTGTAGGACCCAACAAGAGTTGGGTACCTAAAATCCAAGTCTAATTTGCCTTGCAGGTTTATGTATCCAGGGGCTCAAGCTGGATTATCGACAGCGGATGCACAAACCACATGACGGGGGAGAAGAAGATGTTCACCTCCTACGTCAAAAACAATGATTCCCAAGACTCGATCATCTTTGGAGATGGGAATCAAGGCAAGGTTAAAGGACTAGGGAAGATAGCTATTTCATCCGAGCATTCCATATCTAATGTGTTCTTAGTTGAATCGCTCGGGTACAACTTGTTGTCCGTTAGTCAACTATGTAATATGGGTTACAATTGCTTATTCACCAATGTAGATGTGTCTGTCTTTAGAAGGAGTGATGGTTCATTAGCTTTTAAGGGTGTACTAGACGACAAACTCTAGTTAGTGGATTTTTCGAAAGAGGAGGCCGGTCTAGATGCATGCTTAATTGCTAAGAATAGCATGGGCTGGCTATGGCATCGCCGTTTAGCACATGTTGGGATGAAGAACCTTCACAAACTTCTAAAGGGAGAACATTTGTTAGGTCTAACAAATGTGTTTTTCGAAAAAGATAGACCTTGTGCAGCTTGTCAAGCAGGTAAACAGGTGGGAAGCACTCATCACAACAAGAATGTGATGACTACATCAAGACCTCTGGAGCTACTGCATATGGACCTCTTCGGACCCGTCGCCTACCTTAGCATTGGAGGAAGTAAGTATGGTCTAGTTGTTGTTGATGATTTTTCCCGCTTCACTTGGGTATTCTTTTTCAGGATAAATCAGAAACCCAAGGGACCCTTAAGCGCTTTCTAAGGCGAGCTCAAAACGAATTTGAGCTCAAGGTGAAAAAGATTAGAAGCGACAACGGGTCTGAGTTCAAGAACCTTCAAGTGGAGGAGTACCTTGAGGAGGAAGGAATCAAGCACGAGTTCTCCGCTCCCTACACACCAAAGCAAAATGGTGTGGTAGAGAGGAAGAACAGGACGCTCATAGACATGGCGAGGACGATGCTTAGAGAATTCAAGACGCCCGAGCGGTTTTGGTCGGAAGCTATGAATACAGCTTGCCACGCCATAAACCGGGTCTACCTTCATCGCCTCCTCAAGAAGACGTCGTATGAACTTCTAACCAGTAACAAACCCAACGTTTCATATTTTCGTGTATTTGGGAGTAAATGCTACATTCTAGTGAAGAAAGGTAGGAATTCCAAATTTGCTCCCAAAGTTGTAGAAGGGTTTTTGCTAGGTTATGACTCAAATACAAAGGCGTATAGGGTCTTCAACAAATCATCGGGTTTGGTTGAAGTCTCTAGCGATGTTGTATTTGATGAAACTAATGGCTCTCCAAGAGAGCAAGTTGATCTTGATGATGTAGATGAAGATGATGTTCCAATGGATGCGATTCGCACCATGGCGATTGGAGATGTGCGACCATAGGAACACCAGGAGCAAGATCAACCTTCTTCCTCAACGATGATGCATCCCCCAACTCAAGATGATGAACAGGTCCCTCAAGAAGAGGCGTGTGATCAAGGGGGAGCACGAGATGTCCAAGATGTGGAAGAAGAAGCACCACGGGCCCCTCTAACTCAAGTTCGAGCGACGATTCAAAGAAATCATCCCATCGACCAGATTTTGGGTGATATAAGCAAGGGAGTAACTACTCGCTCGCATTTAGCTAATTTTTGTGAGCATTACTCGTTTGTCTCTTCTATTGAGCCTTTCAGGATAGAAGAGGCCCTGCTAGATCCGGACTGGGTGTTGGCCATGCAGGAAGAGCTCAACAACTTCAAGCGAAATGAAGTCTGGACACTGGTGCCACGTCCCAAGCAAAACGTTGTGGGAACCAAGTGGGTGTTCCGCAACAAGCAAGACGAGCACGGGGTGGTGACACGAAACAAGGCTCGACTTGTGGCAAAAGGTTATGCCCAAGTCGCAGGTTTGGATTTCGATGAGACTTTTGCTCCTATGGCTAGGCTAGAGTCGATTCGCATTTTGTTAGCCTATGCCGCTCACCATTCTTTCAGGTTGTTCCAAATGGACGTGAAGAGCGCTTTCCTCAACGGGCCAATCAAGGAGGAGGTGTACGTGGAGCAACCCCCTGGCTTTGAGGATGAACGGTACCCTAACCACGTGTGTAAGCTCTCTAAGGCGCTCTATGGACTTAAGTAAGCCCCAAGAGCATGGTATGAGTGCCTTAGAGACTTTCTAATTGCTAATGCTTTCAAGGTTGGGAAAGCCGATCCAACTCTTTTCACTAAGACTTGTGATGGTGATCTATTTGTGTGCCAAATTTATGTCGATGACATAATATTTGGATCTACTAACCAAAAGTCTTGTGAAGAGTTTAGCAGGGTGATGACTCAGAAATTCGAGATGTCGATGATGGGCGAGTTGAACTACTTCCTTGGGTTCCAAGTGAAGCAACTCAAGGACGGCACCTTCATCTCTCAAACGAAGTACACGCAAGACTTGCTCAAGCGGTTCGAGATGAAGGACGCTAAGCCCGCAAAGACTCCAATGGGAACCGACGGACATGTCGACCTCAACAAAGGTGGTAAGTCCGTTGATCAAAAGGCATACCGGTCTATGATAGGGTCTTTACTTTATTTATGTGCTAGTAGACCAGATATTATGCTTAGCGTATGCATGTGTGCTAGATTTCAATCCGACCCAAGGGAGTGTCACCTTGTGGCTGTTAAGCGAATCCTTAGATATTTAGTTGCTACGCCTTGCTTCAGGATCTGGTATCCAAAGGGGTCTACCTTTGACTTAATTGGATATTCAGACTCCGATTATGCTGGATGCAAGGTTGATAGGAAGAGTACATCAGGGACGTGCCAATTTCTAGGAAGGTCTCTGGTGTCCTGGAGTTCTAAGAAACAAACTTCCGTTGCCCTATCCATCGCTGAGGCCGAGTATGTTGCCGCAGGACAGTGTTGTGCGCAACTACTTTAGATGAGGCAAACCCTCCGGGACTTTGGCTACAATCTGAGCAAAGTCCCACTCCTATGTGACAATGAGAGTGCAATCCGCATGGCGGACAATCCTGTTGAACACAGCCGCACAAAACACATAGACATCCGGCATCACTTTTTGAGAGACCACCAGCAAAAGGGAGATATCGAAGTGTTTTATATTAGCATCGAGAACCAGCTAGCCGATATCTTTA
The DNA here is from genome assembly GCA_029449295.1 of Zea luxurians. Taxonomy (NCBI): domain Eukaryota; kingdom Viridiplantae; phylum Streptophyta; class Magnoliopsida; order Poales; family Poaceae; genus Zea; species Zea luxurians. Next base: position 173,792,758 of record JAOPSE010000002.1, read on the forward strand.
CCAAACCTTTAGATGAGAAGACCTTTTGCAGGCTGCATAGTGAGCTAAATGTCTTAGATTCGTGTAACTTGGATTGATCTAGAGCATACATGTGTTTTATGCCTTTGATAATGTTCCTTTATGCATGTTATTGCTTATTTATGGTGCTCAAGTTGTGCAAGGGATCCCCGGACCTCACAAGTCCAAGTGTGAATGATGCACATATTTAGGGGGAGAAATGCTACAACTTGACCCTTTGAGACTAACCATGAACTTGGACCATGCAAGACTTCCACTGCACTCCGATGAGAGGGTAATTTACTCCAAGTTCATCTCCATGCTCTTATTGCCTTTTTACTCTTAATTGACTGTTTTGGTGAGGCAATGGGGTTTAAGGGCCAATAATGATCCCTTTTTGGTGCTTAATGCCAAAGGGGGAGAAATTAAGGCCAAAGCAACTGGATCAGCTACCACTTGAGAATTTTGAAAATAGTAGAGTTAAAACTTTTGTTTTGTCAAAATACTCTTATGTGCAAAATTTGGCCTCTTATGGGGAGAATGTAGGATTATGGGAAAAAGGGGGGAGTTTTTGGCTCTTGATCAATTTTTCTCATGGAACAGCCAAGACTCAGCGCAGTCTGGCACACCGGACTGTCCGGTGGTGCACCGGACAGTGTCTGGTGCGCCAGGCCAGCCTTCGGTGAACAGGTCGCTCTCGAGAATCGTTCAACGGCATACGGCTAAAATTCACCGGACGGTTCGGTGAGGCACCAGACTGTCCGGTGAGCCAACGGTCCACCGCGCAATCCGCGCGAGACACTTGGGCGCGCCAACAGTCAGCAGGGAGCACCGGACTGTCTGGTGTGCACCGGACAGTGTCCGGTGTGCCAACGACTCCATTTCTGCAACGGTCGACTGTTCTATTTTTGGAAGGAGATCTGCACCTGACTATGAACAGTACCTGTCCGGTGGTGCACCGGACTGTCCAGTGCGCCACCCGACAGAAGGCAAGAATTGCCTTTCCAGATTGCTTCCAACGGCTCCTAGGTGCCTTGGGGCTATAAAAGGGACCCCTAGGCGCATGGAGGAGGACACCAAGCATTCTTTGATCATCTCTAAGCACAAAGACTCCATTCTCGCGCATTTGATTCTTTGTGATAGTGACTTGAGCTCTAGTTGAGTAGTGAACTCCCCACATCGTGTTGTGAGCTCAAGTTGTGGCTTGTGTGCATGATTGTGCTCGTTCTTTGAGTCTTGTGTGTGTTGCTCTCCCCTTCCTTACTTCCGTGCTTCTTTGTGATCATCAATTGTAAGGGCGAGAGGCTCCAAAGTGTGGAGATTCCTCGTGAATGGGAGATAGTAAAAGAAAGCAGAACACCGTGGTATTCAAGTTGATCATTGGATCACTTGAAAGGGGTTGAGTGCGACCCTCGTCCATTGGGACGCCACAACGTGGAGTAGGCAAGTGTGATACTTGGCCGAACCACGGGATAAATCACCGTGTCTCTTGTGCTTGTTTTCTTCGTGATCATTGTGTTTCACAAGAGCTTGGTTTCTTAGCCACTTGATTCTATTGAGCTAACACTTGACTAAGTTTTGTGGCTGCAAGTATTTGATTTTCATAGGATCACCTATTCACCCCCCTCTAGGTGTTCTCAGTTTGTGATGGGCGTCAAACACCAAAATCAATTATAGGAAATGTTTGAGGCCATTTCCCTTTCAATCTCCCCCTTTTGTGATTGATGCCAACACAAACAAAAGCAAATACAAAGTGTAGAAATGTAACTAGTTTGCATTTTGGCATATGTGCATAAGTTACTTTGAAATGAAAGCATTTCTAAGCATATATGTTCGATTTGATATATTTGACATTTCGGACCACATTTGCACCACTTAGCTTGTTTTTGCAAATCTTTTGGAAAAAAGTCTTTTTAAATTCTTTTGCAATTAACCAATGGTATAAGAATATGATTTCTAAGAGCATTTACAAGTTTTTGAAAATTCTCCCTCTATTTCAAATGCTTTTCCTTTGACTAAATAAAAGCTCCCCCTGAAGTTCTCCCCTTAGCAGTCAAGAGGGTTTTTGCAAATGCCTATTAGTTTCTCCCCTTTTTGAATTTTTTTAGAAAACAGGGTGTGGTGTGGTCCTTTTTCTTTGGTCTATTAATTTCTCCTCCTTTGGCATTAAGCGCCAAAAACAAAGAAAACTAGAGGCCTTTTTCAAGAAGAATATGATTGTAAGTTCATGAGGAGGGCAAAGGATATATGGTAACGATAGAGTCGTAGTGGAAGCCTTGCCTTTATCGATTACTCCATTACCCTTTTAATCTAAGACTAAGCATAGAAATACTCTTTGAAACACATTAGTCTTAGCTTTGGCACAAGAAGAATAAGAAATATGTGTTCGTACCAAATAAAAGAGACAAGACGATCAGAGGTATAAATGAGCAATGTGTGCAAGATTTCAATCAAAGTTCCGAGAATCTAGGATATTGAGTTCATTCCTAGGCTTGCTAAAAGTCTTTTCATCCAGGGGCTTGGTAAAGATATCGACTAATTGGTTGTGGGTGCTAAATAAGCAATTTCGATATCCCTCTTTTGTTGGTGATCTCTCAAAAAGTGATACTGGATGTCTATGTGCTTAGTGCGGCTGTGTTCAACGGGATTATTCGCCATGCGGATTGCACTCTCATTATCACATAGGATAGGGACTTTGCTCAACTTGTAGCCATAGTCTCTAAGGGTTTGCTTCATCTAGAGTAATTGTGCACAACAATGTCCTGCAACAATATACTCGGTCTCGGCGACGGATAGAGCTACTGAGTTTTGTTTCTTTGAAGCCCAAGACACCAGGGATCTCCCCAGAAACTGACAAGTCCCTGATGTGCTCTTCCTATCAATTTTACATCCAGCATAATGAGCATCGGAATACCCAATTAGATCAAAGGTAGATCCCTTGGGGTACCAAAGCCCAAACTTAGGAGTGTAAACTAAATATCTCATGATTCTTTTCACGGTCCAAAGGTGAACTTCCTTAGGAATTGCCTGGAACCTTGCACACATGCATACGGAAAGCATAATATTCGGTCGTGAAGCACATAAATATAGTAAAGATCCTATCATCGATCGGTATACCTTTTGATCTATAGATTTACCTCCTGTGTCGAGGTCGAGATGCCCATTTGTTCCTATGGGAATATTTATGGTTTGGCATTCTTCATTCCAAACTTCCTGAGTATATCTTAAATGTACTAAGTTTGGTTCATGAAGGTGCCCTCTTGGAGTTTCTTGATTTGAAATCCAAGGAAATACTTCAACTTCTCCATCATAGACATCTCGAATTTTTGTATCATAATCCTACTAAACTCTTCACAAGATGACTTGTTAGTGGACCCAAATATAATATCATCAACATAAATTTGGCATATAAACAAGTCTTTAGCAATTGTTTTAGTGAAGAGAGTAGGGTTAGCTTTCCAACTTTGAAGCCATTAGAGATAAGAAAGTCTCTTAGGCATTCATACCATGCTCTTGGGGCCTGTTTGAGCCCATAAAGCGTATTTGAGAGCTTATAAACATGTGTAGGATACTCACTATCTTCAAAGCCGGGAGGTTGCTCAACATACACCTCTTCCTTGATAGGGCCATTGAGGAAGGCACTTTTCACGTCCATTTGATACATCTTAAAGCCATTGTAAGTAGCATGGGCAAGTAATATACGAATTGACTCAAGACTAGCTACAAGTGCATAGGTTTCATCGAAATCCAAACCTTCGACTTGTGAATATCCTTTGGCAACAAGTCGGGCTTTGTTCCTAGTCACCACACCATGCTCATCTTGTTTGTTGTGGAATACCCACTTTGTACCTACAACGTTTTGGTTAGGACGTGGAACTAAATGCCATACTTCATTCCTCGTGAAGTTGTTGAGCTCCTCTTGCATTGCCACCACCCATTCCGGATCTCTTAGTGCATTCTCTATCCAGTATGGCTCAATAGAAGACACAAAAGAGTAATCTTCACAAAGATGAGCAACTTGAGATCGAGTGGTTACCCCTTGTGGATGTCACCAAGAATGGAGTTGACGGTGTGATCTCTTTGAATTGCCTGGTGGACTCTTGGGTGAGGTGGTCTTTGATCCTGAATCTGTTGATCATCTTCCTTATCTTGATCATCCTCTCCCCCTTGATCAATGTCCTCTTGAGGTGGCTCATCGTCTTGATCTTGATCCTCTTCTTCTTGAGCCATTTCCTCATCTTGAGTTGGTGGAGATGCTTGTATGGAAGATGATGGTTGATCTTGTGCTTGTGAAGGCTCTTCGGGTTCTTTTGGACACACATCCCTAATGGACATGTTCCTCAGCGCGACGCATGGAGCCTCTTCATCATCTAATTCATCAAGATCAACTTGCTCCACTTGGGAGCCATTAGTCTCATCGAACACAATGTCACAATAAACTTCAACTAATCCAGTGGACTTGTTGATGACTCTTTATGCCCTTCTGTTTGAGTCATAACCAAATAAAAAGTCTTCTACTGCTTTAGGAGCAAATTTTGAACTTCTACCTCTCTTAATAAGAATAAAGAATTTGCTCCCAAAAACTCTAAAATAAAAAACATTGGGCTTTTTACCAGTGAGGTGTTCATATGATGTTTTCTTGAGGATTCAGTGAAGGTAGAGTCGGTTGATGGAGTAGCAAGCGATGTTAATCGCCTCCGCCCAAAACCGACCCGGTGTCTTGTACTCATCAAGCATGGTCCTCACCATAGCCAAGAGAGTTATATTCTTTCTCTCCACAACACCATTTTGTTGAGGTGTGTAGGGAGAAGAGAACTCATGCTTGATGTCCTCCTCCTCAAGAAATCATTCAATTTGAGAGTTCTTGAACTTCGTTCCATTGTCGCTAGGACTTCCATTGTGGCACACCGGACAGTTTGGTGCGATATGACATCGCAGACTGTCTTCTGACTTCTGACGGTCAGAGCGCTGCGCAGTTGAGCGTTGACGAAGTTGACCGTTGCCCCGTGGGCTCACCGGACAGTCCGGTGGCACACCGGACAGTCCGATGATTTTTAGCCAAAGAGTGTTTTGATTTCCCGAGAGCGGCCACTTTGCTGGGTGCTCATCCTGGGCACCGTACACTATCCGGTGCACATCAGACAGTCCGATGCGCCCCAGGCTACAACATGTCTATTTTGCTCCAAAGTTGTAGAATTGCCCCCAAGGTCTTTTTCTTTTGTATGTGTGTATGAACTTTATGCACCTGACAAAAATAACAACTAGGCAAACTAGTTAGTCCATATGGTTTATGATGGACGTCAAACACCAAAATCAATTATAGGAAATGTTTGAGGCCATTTCCCTTTCAAGCTGCAAGGTGGAGTCCTAGCTAAGTTTTGGATTGGCGAGGCTCCGACCTTCTGATCCTCGTCGGTGCTCTTCCTCCTGTTTGTCCTTATGGGTTCGTCTCTGTCTGAAGGCGTCCGATTGTGTTCAAGGGCTCTCTCGTCCTTTCCATCCCTCTGTTTGGAGGTCGACCTCTCCCTTTTATAAGCCGAGATAGGGGTCGGCCAGTGGTGGCCTATCTAGGAAGCAGTCATAAGGCAAGGGTAAAACTAGCGTTTTACCTCGAGTGAGGCCATGCGTACTCGTGGGGGCCTGTGACTGCTTGGTTGTATCGTATTTATTGTGGCGGATGACGTGGGGCGATGATGGTCCTAGGCATTATCATTCTGGCTATGTCAATCCCTCGCTTTCGCGGCGCGACCCTTCGTGTAGTGCCCTGTTGGAGGTCTGTGCACTCAGGCCTAGTATGATAGGCCGTAAGTGTGCCGCAAGCCTAGTGGTGTGCGGGCCATTAATGCACCGTAGTTCGGGGGCTCGTAGGTCATGAGCGTTATGCGACCCAAGGGGTTCGTAGGTCATGAGTGGGAAGCGGACCGCGCCCATGCTATGGCTCAGTGCCAGGCATGGTTAATGCGGCTAGTCAACTATGGTGGGTCAGTTCGTGGCCGAGCGCGAGATCCACTCGAGTGCCAGACCTTTAACATGCGTTGGTTATGGTACAAGAAGACAAGGATGAAGGGACCATGAAGAGAATTGCATATTAATGTTCATCCAAATGTAGCAACTCTCTCTGGTGGTGACTGAAAGGGAATTAGGCTTACACCTAGTTCCTAATTAATTTTGGTGGTTGAATTGCTCAACACAAATATTTGGACTAACTAGTTTGATCTAGTGCATAAGTTATGCAGGTGCTAAAGGTTCACACTTAGCCAATAAAAAGACAAAGTATTGGGTTCAATCAAAGAGCAAAGGGACAACCGAAGGCACCTCTGGTCTGGCGCACCGGACTGTCCGGTGTGCCACCGGACATGTCCGGTGCACCAGAGGACTCCGACTTCAAACTCGTCACCTTCGGGAATTTCCGGAGGCAACTCCGCTATAATTCACCGGACTGTCCGGTGTACACCGGACATGTCCGGTGCTCCAGGGAAGAGCGGCCTCCGGAACTCGCCAGCCTCGAGAATTCATTGAAGCTGCTCCCTATAATTCACCAGACTGTCCGGTGTACACCGGACTGTCCGGTGTAACAGCGGGGCAACGGCTATTTCGGCGCCAACGGCTACCTGCGACGCATTAAATGCGCGCGCTGCGCGCGCAGAGGTCAGGCACGCCCATGCTGGCGCACCGGACAATCTACAGTGCATGTCCGGTGCGCCATCGGACATCCAGGCGGGCCCAGAAGACAGAGCTCCAACGGTCGGAACCCAACGGCTTTGGTGACGTGGCTGTCGCACCGGACATGTCCGGTGTGCACCGGACTGTCCGGTGCGCCATCGAACAGACTGCCTCACCAAACGGCTAGTTTGGTGGTTGGGGCTATAAATACCCCCAACCACCCACCATTCATTGCATCCAAGTTTTCATACTTCCAACCACTTACAAGAGCTCTAGAATTCAATTCTAGACACACCAAAGAGATCAAATCCTCTCCAAATTCCACACAACGCCCTAGTGATTAGTGAGAGAGATTTGCGTGTGTTCTTTCGAGCTCTTGCGCTTGGATTGCTTTCTTCTTTCTTGATTCTTCCATTGCGATCAAACTCACTTGTAATTGAGGCAAGAGACACCAATCTTATGGTGGTCCTTGTGGGAACTTTGTGTTCCAAGTGATTGAGAAGAGAAAGCTCACTCGGTCCGAGGGACCGTTTGAGAGAGGGTAAGGGTTGAAAGAGACCCGGCCTTTGTGGCCTCCTCAACGGGGAGTAGGTTTGAGAGAACCGAACCTCGGTAAAACAAATCCGCGTGTCTCACTTCATTATTCGCTTGTGATTTGTTTTGCACCCTCTCTCGCGGACTCTATTATATTTCTAACGCTAACCCGGCTTGTAGTTGTGATTATTTTTGAGAATTTCAGTTTCGCCCTATTCACCCCCCTCTCGGCGACTTTCAATTGGTATCAAAGCCCGGTGCTTCATTAGAGCCTAACCGCTCGAAGTGATGTCGGGAGATCACACCAAGAGGGAGATGAAGACCGGCGACAAGCCCACTACGAGCCAAGGTAGCACTTCATCGGAAGAGTCCCGCACCAAGAGGAAGGAGAAGAAGAAGGACTCCTCCAAACGGAAGGAGAAAAGATCTTCTTCCTCTCACCACAAAGAGAAGAAGGAGAAATCTTCTTCTCACAAGTCGCATCGGAAAGGCGACAAGCACAAAAGGATGAGGAAGGTAGTCTACTACGAGACCGACACTTCATCAACATCGACCTCCGACTCTGATGCGCCGTCCGTAACTTCTAAGCGCCAAGAGCGCAAGAAGTTTAGTAAGATCCCCTTACACTATGCTCGTACATCTAGACCTACTCCATTACTTTTCGTTCCATTAGGCAAACCACCAACCTTTGATGGCAAAGATTATGCTAGGTGGAGTGATTTAATGAAATTTCATCTAACCTCACTTCACAAAAGTATATGGAATGTTGTTGAGTTTGGAGCACAGGTACCATCCATAGGGGATGAAGACTATGATACGGACGAAGTGGCCCAAATCGAGCACTTCAACTCTCAAGCTACAACCATACTCCTCGCCTCTCTAAGCAAGGAGGAATACAACAAGGTGCAAGGGTTGAAGAATGCAAAGGAGATTTGGGACCTTCTCAAGACCGCGCACGAGGGTGATGAACTCACCAAGATCACCAAGCGGGAAACGGTCAAGGGGGAGCTCGGTCGTTTTCGTCTTCGCCAAGGGGAGGAGCCACAAGATATGTACAACCGGCTCAAAACCTTGGTGAACCAAGTGCGCAACCTCGGGAGCAAGAAATGGGATGACCACGAGGTGGTTAAGGTTATTCTAAGATCTCTCATTTTCCTTAACCCCACTCAAGTTCAATTAATTCGTGGTAATCCTAGATACACACTAATGACCCCCGAGGAAGTTATCAGGAATTTTGTGAGCTTTTAATGTATGATCAAGGGCTCAAAGAAGATCAACGAGCTTGACGAACCCTCCACGTCCGAAGCACAACCGGTGGCATTTAAGGCGACGGAGGAGAAGGAGGAGGAGTCTACACCGAGTAGACAACCAATTGACGCCTCTAAGCTCGACAATGAGGAGATGGCTTTAATCATCAAAAGCTTTCGCCAAATCCTCAAGCAACGGAAGGGGAAGGACTACAAATCCCGTTCCAAGAAGGTTTGCTACAAGTGTGGTAAGCTCGGTCATTTCATTGCAAAATGTCCTATATCTAGTGACAGGGGCAACGACAAGAAGGGAAAGAGGAGAGAAAAGAAGAGGTACTACAAGAAGAAGGGCGGTGATGCCCATGTTTGCCGGGAGTGGGACTCGGACGAGAGCTCCACCGACTCCTCCTCCGACGACGAGGACGCCGCCAACATCGACGTCACCAAGGGACTCCTCTTCCCCAACGTCGGCCACAAGTGCCTCATGGCAAAGGACGGCAAAAGGAAGAAGGTTAAATCTAAATCCTCCACTAAATATGAATCCTCTAGTGATGATAATGCTAGTGATGAGGAGAATAATTTGCGTACCCTTTTTGCCAATCTTAACATGCAACAAAAGGAAAAATTAAATGAATTGATTAGTGCTATTCATGAGAAGGATGATCTCTTGGACTCTCAAGAGGACTTCCTTATTAAGGAAAACAAAAAGCATGTTAAGGTTAAAAATGCTTATGCTCTAGAGGTAGAAAAATGTAACAAATTATCTAGTGAGCTAAGCACATGCCATGACACTATTGACAACCTTAGAAATGAAAATGCTAGATTAATTGCTAAGGTTGATTCTCATGTATGTGATGTCTCAATTCCAAATCTTAGAAATGATAATGATGATTTGCTTGCTAAGATTAAGGAATTGAATGATTCTCTTGATAGCCTTAGAGTAGAAAATGAAAATTTGATTGCTAAGGCTAAAGATTTTGATGTTTGCAATACTAGTATTTCCGACCTTAGAACTAAGAATGATATGTTGCATGCTAAGGTTGTAGAACTAAAATCTTGCAAACCATCTACATCTACCGTTGAGCACACTTCTATTTGTACTAGATGTAGAGATGTTGATATCAATGCTATTCATGATCACATGGCTTTAATTAAACAACAAAATGATCATATAGCATTATTAGATGCTAAATTTGCCGAGCATAACTTAGAAAATGAAAAGTTTAAATTTGCTAGAAGTATGCTCTATAATGGGAGACGCCCTGGCATCAAGGATGGCATTGGCTTCCAAAGGGGAGACAATGTCAAACTTAATGCCCCTCCTAAAAACTTGTCTAACTTTATTAAGGGCAAGGCTCTCATGCCTCAGGATAACGAGGGTTACATTTTGTACCCTGCCGGTTATCCCGAGAGCAAAATTAAGAAAATTCATTCTAGGAAGTCTCACTCTGGCCCTAACCATGCTTTTATGTATAAGGGTGAGACATCTAGCTCTAGGCAACCAACCCGTGCTAAGTTGCCTAGAAAGAAAACTGCTAGTGCATCAAATGATCATGGCGTTTCATTTAAGACTTTTGATGCATCTTATGTTTTGACTAACAAATCCGGCAAGGTAGTTGCCAAGGTTGTTGGGGGCAAACACAAAGGCTCCAAGACTTGTGTTTGGGTACCCAAAGTTCTTGTTTCTAATGCCAAAGGACCCAAAACCGTTTGGGTACCTAAAGTCAAGAACTAAAATTGTTTTGTAGGTTTATGCATCCGGGGGCTCAAGTTGGATACTCGACAGCGGGTGCACAAACCACATGACAGGGGAGAAGAAGATGTTCTCCTCATATGAGAAAAACCAAGATCCCCAACGAGCTATCACATTCGGGGATGGAAACCAAGGTTTGGCCAAAGGATTGGGTAAAATTGCTATATCACCTGACCATACTATTTACAATGTTTTTCTTGTAGATTCTTTAGATTACAATTTGTTTTCTGTATCCCAATTATGTCAAATGGGCTACAACTGTCTATTTACTGATGTAGGTGTTACTGTCTTTAGAAGAAGTGATGATTCAATAGCATTTAAGGGAGTGTTAGAGGGTCAGCTATACTTGGTAGATTTTGATAGAGCTGAACTCGACACTTGCTTAATTGCTAAGACTAACTTGGGTTGGCTCTGGCATCGCCGACTAGCCCATGTTGGAATGAAGAATCTTCATAAGCTTCTAAAGGGAGAACACATTTTAGGACTAACAAATGTTCATTTTGAGAAAGACAGGATTTGTAGCGCATGCCAAGCCGGGAAGCAAGTTGGTACTCATCATCCACACAAGAACATCATGACTAGTGACAGGCCACTGGAGCTCCTACACATGGACCTATTCGGCCCGATCGCTTACATAAGCATCGGCGGGAGTAAGTACTGTCTAGTTATTGTGGATGATTATTCTCGCTTCACTTGGGTGTTCTTTTTGCAGGAAAAATCCCATACCCAAGAGACCTTAAAGGGATTCTTGAGACGGGCTCAAAATGAGTTCGGCTTAAGGATCAAGAAAATTAGAAGCGACAACGGGACGGAGTTCAAGAACTCTCAAATTGAAGGCTTCCTTGAGGAGGAGGGCATCAAGCATGAGTTCTCTTCTCCCTACACCCCACAACAAAATGGTGTAATGGAGAGGAAGAATCGAACTCTATTGGACATGGCAAGAACCATGCTTGATGAATACAAGACACCGGATCGGTTTTGGGCCGAGGCGGTCAACACCGCCTGCTACGCCATCAACCGATTATATCTACACCGAATCCTCAAGAAGACATCCTATGAACTCCTAACCGGTAAAAAGCCCAATATTTCATATTTTAGAGTTTTTGGTAGCAAATGTTTTATTCTTGTCAAAAGAGGTAGAAAATCTAAATTTGCTCCTAAGACTGTAGAAGGCTTTTTACTAGGATATGATTCAAACACAAGGGCATATAGAGTCTTTAATAAGTCCTCAGGACTTGTTGAAGTTTCTTGTGACGTTGTGTTTGATGAGACTAACGGCTCTCAAGTAGAGCAAGTTGATCTTGATGAGATAGGTGAAGAACAGGCTCCGTGCATCGCGCTAAGGAACATGTCCATTGGGGATGTGTGTCCTAAGGAATCCGAAGAGCCTCCACATGCACAAGATCAACCATCCTCCTCCACGCAAGCATCTCCACCAACCCAAAATGAGGACGAGGCTCAAGTTGATGAAGGAGAAGATCAAAATGATGAGCCACCTCAAAATGACGGCAATGATCAAGGGGGAGATGCAAATGATGAAGACAAGGAGGATGAAGAACCAAGGTCGCCACACCCAAGAGTCCACCAAGCAATACAACGAGATCACCCCGTCGACACCATCCTCGACGACATTCATAAGGGGGTAACCACTCGATCTCATGTTGCACACTTTTGTGAGCATTACTCTTTTGTTTCCTCTATTGAGCCACACAGGGTAGAGGAAGCACTTCAAGATTCGGATTGGGTGATGGCGATGCAAGAGGAGCTCAACAATTTCACGAGGAACGAGGTATGGCATTTGGTTCCACGTCCTAATCAAAATGTTGTAAGAACCAAGTGGGTCTTCCGCAACAAGCAAGACGAGCATGGTGTGGTGACAAGGAACAAAGCTCGACTCGTGGCCAAGGGGTATTCACAAGTCGAAGGTTTGGATTTCGGTGAAACCTATGCACCCGTAGCTAGGCTTGAGTCCATTCGCATATTATTAGCCTATGCTACTTACCATGGCTTCAAGCTTTACCAAATGGACGTGAAGAGTGCCTTCCTCAATAGACCCATCAAGGAAGAGGTCTACGTTGAGCAACCTCCCGGCTTTGAAGATAGTGAGTACCCTAACCATGTTTATAGGCTCTCTAAGGCGCTTTATGGGCTCAAGCAAGCCCCAAGAGCATGGTATGAATGCCTTAGAGATTTCCTTATTGCTAATGGCTTCAAAGTCGGCAAGGCCGATCCTACTTTATTCACTAAAACTCTTGACAATGATTTGTTCGTATGCCAAATTTATGTTGATGATATTATATTTGGGTCTACTAACAAATCTACATGTGAAGAATTTAGTAGGATCATGACACAGAAATTCGAGATGTCTATGATGGGGGAGTTGAAGTATTTTCTAGGCTTCCAAGTCAAGCAACTCCAAGAGGGCACCTTCATTTCCCAAACAAAGTACACTCAAGACATTCTAACCAAGTTTGGAATGAAGGATGCCAAGCCCATCAAGACACCCATGGGAACAAATGGGCATCTCGACCTCGACACGGGAGGTAAGTCCGTGGATCAAAAGGTATACCGGTCGATGATTGGTTCATTGCTTTATTTATGTGCATCTCGACCGGACATTATGCTTTCCGTTTGCATGTGTGCAAGATTCCAATCCGACCCTAAGGAATCCCACCTTACGGCCGTAAAACGAATCTTGAGATATTTGGCTTATACTCCTAAGTTTGGGCTTTGGTACCCTCGGGGATCCACATTTGATTTGATTGGTTATTCGGATGCCGATTGGGCGGGGTGTAAGATTAATAGAAAGAGCACATCGGGGACTTGCCAGTTCTTGGGAAGGTCCTTGGTGTCTTGGGCTTCAAAGAAGCAAAATTCGGTCGCTCTTTCTACCGCCGAAGCCGAGTATATTGCCGCAGGCCATTGTTGCGCACAATTGCTTTGGATGAGGCAAACCCTGCGGGACTACGGTTACAAACTAACCAAAGTTCCTCTTCTATGTGATAATGAGAGTGCAATCCGCATGGCGGATAATCCCGTTGAGCATAGCCGCACTAAACACATAGCCATTCGGTATCATTTTCTTAGGGATCACCAACAAAAGGGGGATATCGAGATTTCATACATTAACACTAAAGATCAATTAGCCGATATCTTTACCAAGCCACTTGATGAGCAATCTTTTACCAGACTTAGGCATGAGCTTAATATTCTTGATTCTAGGAATTTCTTTTGCTAATTTGCACACATAGCACACAAGTATATCTTTGATCATGTCTCTTTTATATATGCTATGACTAATGTGTTTTCAAGTGCATTTCAAACCAAGTCATAGGTATATTGAAAGGGAATTGGAGTCTTCGGCGAAGTCAAAGGCTTTCACTCCACTCTACTACTCATCCTTCACCGTCACTCCGAGCATCTCTCCAACTTTGGTATAATCTTCACTCATTTATTTTATGACCAAAGGAGGAGAAAGTACTTCGTTGGGCTCTAATGATTCCTTGGCGATTCATGCCAAAGGGGGAGAAAATATGAGCCCAAAGCAAAAGGACCGCACCACCACCTAATTTTAAAAATTTGGAGATTTTCAATTGGTCAATTTCAAATTGGTATCTTATTATGTTCTAAAGGGGGAGGAAGTAGTATTTCAAAAATGATATATCAAAACCCTCTTGAACACTAAGAGGAGGATCTCATTTAGGGGGAGTTTTGTTTAGTCAAAGGAAAAGCATTTGAAACAAGGGAAGAAAATTTTTAAACTTGAAAATGCTTTGCAAAAATCTTATTCATCTACCTTTGACTATGTTGCAAAAGGACTTTGAAAAGGATTTACAAAAAGAATTTGCAAAAACAAAACATGTGGTGCAAGCGTGGTCCAAAATGTTAAAAATAAAGAAACAATCCATGCACATCTAGTAAGTAACATTTATTGGCTCAATTCCAAGCAACCTTTGCACTTACATTATACAAACTAGTTCAATTATGCACTTTTATATTTGCTTTGATTTGTGTTGGCATCAATCACCAAAAAGGGGGAGATTGAAAGGGAATTAGGCTTACACCTAGTTCCTAATTAATTTTGGTGGTTGAATTGCCCAACACAAATATTTGGACTAACTAGTTTGCTCTAGTGCATAAGTTATACAGGTGCTAAAGGTTCACACTTAGCCAATAAAAAGACAAAGTATTGGGTTCAATCAAAGAGCAAAGGGACAATCGAAGGCACCTCTGGTCTGGCGCACCGGACTGTCCGGTGTGCCACCGGACATGTCCGGTGCACCAGAGGACTCCGACTTCAAACTCGTCACCTTCGGGAATTTCCGGAGGCAACTCCGCTATAATTCACCGGACTGTCCGGTGTACACCAGACATGTCCGGTGCTCCAGGGAAGAGCGGCCTCCGGAACTCGCCAGCCTCGGGAATTCATTGAAGCTGCTCCGCTATAATTCACCGGACTGTCCGGTGTACACCGCACTGTCCGGTGTAACAGCGGTGTCGGGGACCATAATTAGGGGTACCCTCAAGGCTCCTAATTCTCAGCTGGTAACCCCCATCGGCACAAAGCTGCAAAGGCCTGATGGGTGCGATTAAGTCAGGGATCAGTCCATTCAAGGGACTCGATCACGCCTCACCCGAGCCTAGCCTCGGACAAGGGCAGCCGACCCCGAAGGACTTCCGTCTTGCCCGAGGCCCCCCTTCAGCGGCGAACATGTTTCCGGCTCGCCCGAGGCCCTGCCTTCGCCAAGAAGCAACCCTAACCAAATCGCCGCACCGACCGACCAAATCGCAGGAGCATTTAATGCAAAGGTGGCCTGACACCTTTATCCTGACGCACGCCCCCCAGCCGGCAGAGCCGAAGTGACCGCCGTCACTTCGCCGCTCCACTGACCGGCCTGACAGAAGGACAGCGCCGCCTGCGCCACCCCGACTGCGGTGCCACTTGACAGAGTGAGACTGACAGGCAGTCAGGCCCAGCCAAAGGCACCATAGGAAGCTCCGCTCCGCCCGACCCAGGGCTCGGACTCGGGCTAAGTCCCGGAAGACGGCGAACTCCGCCCGACCCAGGGCTCGGACTCGGGCTAAGTCCCGGAAGACGGTGAACTCCGCCCGACCCAGGGCTCGAACTCGGGCTAAATCCCGGAAGACGGCGAACTCCGCCCGACCCAGGGCTCGGACTCAGGCCAAGTCCCAGAAGACGACGATCTCCGCCTCGCCCGACCCAGGGCTCGGACTTGGGCTCGGCCCCAGAAGACGACGATCTCCGCCTCGCCTGACCCAGGGCTCGGACTTGGGCTCGGCCCCAGAAGACGACAAACTCCGCTTCGCCCGACCCCAGGGTTCGGACTCCGCCCCGGCACCAGCCAGCGATCTCCGCCTCGCCCGGACCTGGGGCTCGGACCCGACCTCGGCCACGGAAGACGGACTCGACCTCGGCTTCGGAGGAGCTTCCACATCGCCCAACCTAGGGCGTAGACCAGCCACGTCAACAGGAGGCGCCATCATCACCCTACCCCGAGCTGACTCGGGCCGCAGGGAACAAGACCGGCGTCCCATCTGGCTCGTCCCGCCAGATAGGCAATGATGGCACCCTGCATACTCTGTGACGACGACGGCTCTCAGCCCCCTTACGGAAGCAAGAGGACGTCCGCAAGGATTCAACCGCTCCGACAGCTGTCCCTCCGCCAGGCTCCATCGCTCCTCCGACGGCCACGACATCACACCAGCTGGGTGCCAAAATCTCTCTGGCTGCCACAACGGCATGTACTCAGGGCGCTAGCTCTCCTCCGCTAGACACGTAGCACTCTGCTACACCCCCCATTGTACACCTGGATCCTCTTCTTGCGCCTATAAAAGGGAGGACCAGGGCCCTCTTAGAGAAGGTTGGCCGCGCGGGGACGAGGACGAGACACGCGCTCGCTCGGAGCCGCTCGCTCCCTCTCCCGCGTGGACGCTTGTAACCCCCTACTGCAAGCGCACCCGACCTGGGCGCGGGACGAACACAAAGGCCGCGGGATTCCCACCTCTCTCACGCCGGTCTCCGGCCGCCTCGCTCTCCCCCTTCGCGCTCGCCCTCGCGCTCGACCCATTTAGGCTGGGGCACGCGGCGACATTCACTTGTCGGCTCAGGGACCCCCCGGTCTCGGAACACCGACAGTTGGCGCGCCAGGTAGGGGCCTGCTGCGTGTTGACGAACAGCTTCCCGTCAAGCTCCAGATGGGCAGTCTCCAGCAACCTCTCCAACCCGGGACGGTGCTCCGTTTCGGGAGTCTTGAGTTCATGTCCCTCGACGGCAGCTACGACATGACACTCCTTCCATCGCCATGCGACAACAACAGTGGCGGCCGACAACCCGCCCGCCGGCGGCGGAATCGGCGACATCTTCCCCGCATGGTGGAAGAACAATCTTCGAGCTCACCCCGTCCTCTCCCCCACCGATGGAGGAGGAGGCGGGGGAACCAAAGCCAAGCAGGAGACAGCGCCTCGTCGGCTGTCGAGCAAGTCGACGGCCCCAGCGCCCCAACGGGGGGCGCACCGGGCGTCGACCTCGCGTTTGAGACGAAGGCGAGCGCCGTCTCCCCGCGACACGCCAATCTCGAGCAAGCGGACGACGCCAGCACACTCGCAAAAAGCTTGCTGGACGTCACCCTCGTACCTGAGACGACGGCGCAGTCAGTCCCCGACGTGACCTTATCACCGCCCGTCGACCAAAAGGTACCGATCGATTCCCATCCCGCGTCTTTCGGATTCAGCCTCAACCCGTCTAGCGACTTCGCTTTAGCGGGCGCTCTCGTAGAGGCGAGTCCAGACCCTCTGGGGTTTCGTATGCGGTCACCTTGGGACCGGCTGACGGACGTCTCGACATACGGGCCCTCTGGGTCCGAGGAAGACGACGAGCCCAGCATCTGTTGGGATTTCTCTGGACTTGGCAACCCCAGTGCCATGCGGGACTTCATGACCGCATGCGACTACTGCCTTTTCGACTGTTCCGACGGTAGCCGTAGCCTCGGCGACGAGGACCGCGGCCCAAGTCGCGAATGCTTCCACGTCGATCTAGGGGGTCCCCCCGAAGGCAACCATCTCGGCATGCCGGGGGACGGTGACATCCCTAGGTCGGTGCCTCGCGTTGACATCCCACGGGAGCTAGCTGTGGTCCCCGTTCAGGCGGGGGGTCATGACCCGCAGCTCGAGCAAATCCGCGGGGTGCAGGCCAGGCTCGACGAGGGAGCAGGAGCGCTTGAGCCGATCCGTCGGGACGTCGGGCAGGCATGGGCGGGCCAACCTCCGGCCGGAGAAATACGTCATCTACCCCAGGGCTTCCAGCACCGCATCACCGACGACGTCAGGGTCAGGCCACCACCCGCTTCCAGTGGGGTCGGCCAGAACCTGGCGGCAGCAGCAATGCTTCTTCGCGCGATGCCGGAGCCATCAACCACCGAGGGGCGGCGAATCCAGGGAGAGCTCAAGAATCTCCTAGAAGGCGCCGCGGTCCGACGGGCCGAGAGCTCCGCCTCCCGAAGGCAGGGGTACCCCTCGGAACCTCAAGCTGCGACTTCCCGATTCATGCGGGAAGCCTCGGTCTACACTGGGCGCACGCGCAACACAGCGCCTGCGGCCCCGGGTCGTCTCGGCAACGAGCACCGTCACCACGACCGACGGGCCCACCTCGACGAGAGGGTGCGCCGAGGCTACCACCCCAGGCGTGGGGGACGCTACGACAGCGGGGAGGATCGGAGTCCCTCGCCCGAACCACCCGGTCCGCAAGCCTTCAGCCGAGCCATCCGACGGGCGCCGTTCCCGACCCGGTTCCGACCCCCGACTACTATCACAAAGTACTCGGGGGAGACGAGACCGGAACTGTGGCTCGCGGACTACCGTCTGGCCTGCCAACTGGGTGGAACGGACGATGACGACCTCATCATCCGCAACCTCCCCCTGTTCCTCTCCGACTCCGCTCGCGCCTGGTTGGAGCACCTGCCTCCGAGGCAAATCTCCAACTGGGACGACCTAGTCCAAGCTTTCGCCGGCAATTTCCAGGGCACGTATGTGCGCCCCGGGAATTCCTGGGACCTCCGAAGCTGCCGACAGCAGCCGGGAGAGTCTCTCCGGGACTACATCCGGCGATTCTCGAAGCAGCGCACCGAGCTGCCCAACATCACCGACTCGGATGTCATCGGCGCGTTCCTCGCTGGCACCACCTGTCGCGACCTGGTGAGCAAGCTAGGCCGCAAGACCCCCACCAGGGCGAGCGAGCTGATGGACATCGCCACCAAGTTCGCCTCCGGCCAGGAGGCGGTCGAGGCTATCTTCCGAAAGGACAAGCAGCCCCAGGGCCACCCATCGGAAGATACTCCCGAGGCGTCAACTCAGCGCAGCACCGAGAAGAAGGGCAAGAAGAAGTCGCAAGCGAATCGCGACGCCGCCGATGCGGACCTTGTCGCCGCCGCCGAGTACAAGAACCCTCGGAAGCACCCCGGAGGTGCCAACCTATTCGACAAGATGCTCAAGGAGCCGTGCCCCTATCACCAGGGACCCGTCAGGCACACCCTTGAGGAGTGCGTCATGCTTCGGCGCCACTTCCACAGGGCCGGGCCACCCGCGGAGGGTGGCAAGGCCCGCGACGACGATAAGAAGGAAGATCACCAGGCAGGAGAGTACCCCGAGGTACGCGACTACATCATGATCTATGGTGGGCAAGCGGCGAACGCCTCGGCTAGGCACCGCAAGCAAGAGCGTCGGGAGGTCTGCTCGGTCAAGGTGGCGGCGCCAGTCTATCTAGACTGGTCCGACAAGCCCATCACCCTCGACCGAGACGATCACCCCGACCATGTGCCGAGCCCGGGGAAATACCCGCTCGTCGTCGACCCCGCCATCGGCGACGTCAGGCTCACCAAGGTCCTCATGGACGGAGGCAGCAGCCTCAACATCATCTACGCCGAGACCCTCGGGCTTCTGCGTATCGATCTGTCCTCTGTCCGGGCAGGCGCTGTGCCCTTCCATGGGATCATTCCCGGGAAGCGCGTCCAACCCCTCGGACAGCTCGACCTTCCCGTCTGCTTCGGAACACCCTCCAACTTCCAAAGGGAGACCCTGACGTTCGAGGTGGTCGGGTTCTGAGGAACCTACCACGTGGTACTGGGGAGGCCATGCTACGCGGAGTTCATGGCTGTCCCCAACTACACCTACCTGAAGCTGAAGATGTCGGGCCCCAACGGGGTCATCACCGTCGGCCCTACGTACAAACACGCGTTCGAATGCGACGTGGAGTGCGTGGAGTACGCCGAGGCCCTCGCCGAGTCCGAGGCCCTCATCGCCGACCTAGAGAGCCTCTCTAAGGAGGTGCCAGACGTGAATCGTCATGCCGGCAACTTTGAGCCAGCGGAGACGGTTAAGTCCGTCCCCCTCGACCCCAGCGGCGACGCCTCCAAGCAGGCCCGGATCGGCTCCGGGCTCGATTCCAAATAGGGAGCAGTGCTCGTCGACTTTCTCCGCGCGAACACCGACGTCTTCGCATGGAGTCCTTCGGACATGCCCGGCATACCGAGGGATGTCGCCGAGCACTCGCCAGACATCCGAGCCGGGGCCCGACCCGTCAAGCAGCCTCTGCGCCGATTCGACGAGGAGAGGCGCAGAGCCATAGGCGAGGAGATCCACAAGCTAATGGCGGCAGGGGTTCATCAAAGAGGCGAAAGGCGTCAAGCTCGATCCCAAAAAGTGGGTCTTCGGGGAGCCCCAGGGCATGTTCTCGGGGTTCATCCTCTCCAAGTGGGGCATCGAAGCCAACCCAGAGAAGATCGCAACCATCGCGTAGCACCCCGAGCCCTTGTTGAGGGCACCCGGGGGCTACACGCACCCCTGGGAAGGGCCGCTTGTCATCGCCAAAGTTCTGAAGCCCGGAACGTACAAGCTGGCCAACAGTCAAGGCGAAGTCTACGACAACGCTTGGAACATCCAGCAGCTACGTCTTCTACCCTTAAGATGTTTTCAGGTTGTTCGTATACCTCGCTCCCACGCAAGTCTTAGTCGTGAAGGAAGGGTCAGCCTCGCCTCGGCAGAGCCCGACCCTCCCTTGGGGGCTAGAAAGGAGGGAACCCCTCTGCATCATCAAGATTAGGGAACCTCTCTGCGTTCCAAAATTTTCAATCAAAAAGGCTTTTGCGTTCCCCGGCTATGTCGGAAGCAAGACCCCAAGGAGCGAACGCGGGTGCATGTAAGTGGCAAGGCCGACTAAGCCGAGGGACCCCACGCCTCCGGGTTAGGGACACCTCGCTCGTCACCCGCCGCGAAAAGTGACCCCTACTTGGGGAAGCCACCCTGTTACCAGCAGGCGAAGCCGGACACGCAAAATAAAAGGGAAAGGAGTACGACTTCATGCAACGGTAACAAAGTGTTCAGGCCTCAGCGGCCGTAGAAAGACACACGTGCATCCAACAGGAACTGTTCCAACAGAGTTAGGCGTCGCCTTGGGGAGGAGCCGCGCCTTCGGCTTTGTCCCCACCATCGGCAAAGTCCATCCCGACTTCCGGCGACGGCGCAGGTGGGAGGATCTCTGCCTCAAAGGTGGTCGCCAGCACCGCGCTCGGACCCGCGGCGGCCGCATCGAGCCTCTGGACTTCTGCTAGGGCGGCTTCATCTTCGTCGGGAAGGCAATACCCCTCGCTAACCCGCTCCAGGTCCACAACATAGTGGGAAGCGAGCACGGCGAAGGCCCGCCTGACGCCGTGGTGTAGCGCCTCGCGGAGTCTGCCGCGCACATGATCGCCCAAGACTTGAAGGCGACTTTGAGGGGAGCTTCCTGAGGGGACGTCACCGGAGCCAAGGACCTGGTAAACGTCCGAGACGGCCTCGGATATGGCCGCATGGTCGGTCTCCCTCTGCTCGGCCGCCCCGGCAAGTGCCTCGGCAAGCGCCTGGGCGGACTCATCGAGGGCGGACTCGAGCTCTGCGAACAACCAAAGGAAAGATCTCAAACACAAGCAGAGGAAACAAGCGGGAACGAAAGCTGAAGATGACCAAGGCGTACCTCCGGCTCGGGCACGCTGCTCCGAGGCTGCGACCTGGGCTACGACTAGGTCGGCTGCAAGGGCCTCGGCCCGGCTTTCGGCCTCGGCAGCCCGGCCCCGAGATTGGTCCCGCTCCTCGACGACCCGGTCAAACTCCGACTGTTGTCGTTGGGCTTCGGCATGCACTGCGGCCGCCTCCGCGCGTGCCGCTGCCGCCTCGGTTCTCAGATCGGTGCAGAGCAACCGAAGGTCTGCCACCTCGGCACCCTGCTGAGAGAGGCGCGCAGTAGCCCCGGCGAGCGAGGTCCTCAGGGATCACAGCAAGCCCCAGACGTCGACCTCGCGGCGGATGAACGACGACTTGGCGGCGCTCCGATCCGTCAGATCCTGAGGGAAAGAAGCAGGGCGTCACGAAAGACGCCTTGGTCACAAAATAAAAAAGGTATGCCTGAAACCATTACCTGGAGGATTTTGGGGATGTCCCTGCAGAAAACCCCCAGCGACGACCGGAGCGACCCCAGCGTTGCTTCAGCACACTCGCGGAGCTCGTCCCAGGACTGGTCCTCCCGTTCATCGTCCAGAACGAAGAAAGGATCTGAGGCCTCACGGGTCCGGAACCGGAGCAACTGGCGCCGGCCCTCGGAGCTCCGCCGCACAGCGACGAGGCTGCCGCCCGGAGGGACGGATCGCGTCTCCACGCCCCTCTCTTCCGAGGCACCGAGCGCCGACGCCTCAGCCGCCTCAGCGTCGGCAGCGACCGGGCGCTCCCCGACTAGGACGGCGGCGACTTCAGTAGCGACGGGTGCTGGCATCGCCGGCACGTCTGGTGGACACGGGGCCACGCCCGCGTCAGTCGTCTCCTCTATCACAGTGGCCGCCTCAGCGGAAGAGCCAGCCTCGGGAACCCGCTCCACGACGACTGGTGCCGCCTGAGCCCCCTGCTGTGGAGCACCTTGCGAGGAGGTCAGCTGAACGGCAAGGCCCGGAGTGGCGCTGGCCTCGCAAGCCGGCGCCGTCTTAAGGGCCTTCCGGGGTGCCAGGTCAGTCAGGCCATGGCTTCGCTTGCTGAGGGAAAAAGAAAAATCATGACCGGGACATGTGAATGAAACGCCAGGACGAAGACATTCCAAGATACTTACCCGCTCCGGGCCATGATCAACCGCGCCTGGGGGGAGGTCTCTTGGATCTCGGCCCCCGGAACCACCGCCGAGGTCCGCTTCGCCGGCAGCTTCGGCACCACCCTTGCTTTGGGCGCCCTGGACGCCCAGGAGGCGGACTGCCCAGGCGCTGCCACGGCGACCTGAGGGTCGCTCCCCTGCGCTGCCGGCGCAGGCGGCGGCTCTCGGGGAGCGGACGCCTCGGCCTGGCTCCCCGGGGTCGCCTCAGCTCCTCCAGCCGAGGGGTCAAGTACCCTCTCGGGTTGCCCCCGCCCCTCGCGCCGGGAACCCGGCGTCCCGACTCCGGGGACTGACGGCATCAGCCCGCTCGGGGGCTGGCTTGACGGCCCCTGGCCTAACCCCAAGCTGGGGCTGAGGCCAAGGCGGGCAGCCATGTCGTCCTCCTCGTCATCATCCTCATCATCATCGTCGTCGTCGGGCGTTTCTGGCGACGGCTCCCTCCGGAGCCCCTCCCTCTCCTGCCGGCGACGAAGCTTCTCCAAGGCGTCTCGAGCCCGCCTCCGCTCGCAGGCCCGAGCCTTCTCCGTGTCCTTCTTTTTCTTCCTCTCCTCCGCGGCAACCCGCCGCGCTGCTCGGTCCACCGCGTCCTGCGGGACCCGTGGCAGAGAAGGCTTGTGCCGCCCCACCTCCTGAAGAAGGGGGAAAATCCCAATCATAAGAACCAGGAGCAACCCGATGCAAGAGAAAGGAAGAAGCGGCCACTCACCAGAGTCACGCACCCTTGGTCTGGGCGCATCAAAGGCTGGGAGAAGGCGCTGGAGTCCGGTTTCCCCAACGCGACGGACACCCGCCCGTAGAGGACGTCGAAGGGAAGAGGATCAGAGGACATCCGCGAGCCCTCCAGGTCAGCCTCTGGTGTCATCTCCCAAAGCGTCAGCCGTCGCTCCGCCAAGGGAAGCACCCTCCGACGGTGGATGGCGGCAATCACTCCCGCAGCGGTGAGTCCCCCCTTCCGCAACGCCTCCAAGGCCTTGAGAAGGGGTTCAAGGTTCTTTTATCTTTCGTGCGGGGTCCCGTGGCGCCAAGCATCAGCGGCGGTGGTGACTACTCGCTGAGAGAACGGCGGGAGCAACTCGCCGTCATTCCTGAGGTAGAACCACCGGCGCTGCCACCCCTTGTTCGAGGACGCGAGGATGGCAGGAATATACAGCGACGCCCGCGACTGCCTCAGCAGAAGGGTGCAGCCGCCGGCCCGCACCGCTGCGCGGACCCTCCTCTCCCCCATCGGCGAGGCAAAAAGCTCCGCGAAAAAGAGATGGGTCCACAAATCCCAATGGGGGGCAATCCCCAAGTACCCCTCACACACCGCTACGAAGATGGCGGCCTGCGAGATGGAGTTGGGGCTGAGGTTGTGCAACTCCACCCCGTAGTGGTGCAGGATCGCCCGCATGAAGCGGCTCGCCGGCACACCAAATCCCCGCTCGTGGAAGGAGACGAAGCTCACGATGTACCCCGGCGGTGGGGATGGAGCGGCTCCGCCCACGGGGGGAATCCATTCCAGTCGCTGCTCATCGGTGAGAGGACGAAGTAAACCCTCGCCAACAAGATCCTCCAGGTCACTCGCCGTCACCGTGGAAAAAGGCCATGGGTCGCGCGGCGAGATGATGGTCACCCGGTCAGCCATCACCGAGCGGAAGGGGTGGCAGCGCAAGGGGCAGGGAGGGCGGTTTTCCTTTTCTCTGGCTAAGTCTCTTGGGTTGCGAAAACCTAAAAGGGAGGCAAGAAGCGGAGCAAAGAACCGCCGCCAGACCCTCACCCGAGTATATAAAGACTAAGGCAAGACCGGTTCAAACGTTCCGCCCGGACCGGACGCGGGATTCGAAAACGTGAAGCAAAGCAGCCGTTCCCCGAACGGCTCGCGCACGCGCAACGGCCGCCCCGCGAACCACTCGCCCTGTCGCATCAACTCCATGGCGGGACACGCGGCGCCTCTGGCAGGAGAAGCGAGCGACGTTTCGCCTTCGCCGTAATGACCGCGTCAAAAAAGGTACGCCGCATCGTTCGATTTCGTATCCTTTTCCGTTTTTCCTCTTTCTCTCTCTTGCAACAGGGACCGGGAAAGGGGGATACCCCGAAAAGGATCCTTCCCCGAGAAGGAACCAGGCTCTGAGCCCCCTACTGATCAGAGGTTCGAAGGCTGGCCCCCCGGAAGGGTTCAACAGCCGCCTCAGATCGCGTGGGCCCTGCACCCACTACTGGTCAGAGGTTCGAAGGCCGGCCCCTCGAAAGGGTTCCACGGCCGCCTCAGGCTACTCGGGCTCTATGCCCATTACTGATCAGGGGTTCGAAGGCTGGCCCCCGAAGGGTTCACAGCCGCCTCAGACGCCGAGTGAGGGATGACCATGAGTACGTTCGATACATAACCAAGGCTCGGGCTGCTCCCGAGGTACCCTAGGACATTTCTGAGACCAGCGGGAACGATCTTGTAACAGAATCCCATCAGAGGGAGGCATCGAGCCCTCGGACCCCGTCGCCAGGGGACCGGGTCTGGCAGATCACCCGCAGGTACTTTTGGGCGTGCCTCTGGGCCCCTAGCCGACCCCTAACGAACGGGGCACGGACGTCCACTCGAATTACCCGCTTGCAGCTCATCAGAGACACCATGTTCAGCGCCCATCGAGGGCAACATGGCGCTTCCCCCCCTCCTCCTTGTGGAAAGGCGACGCAGGGGCGTATGTAAAAAAGCCGAGTCTACCCCTGACCGCCCTCTCGCTCTGTGCAGAGGCTCGGGGGCTGCTCTCGCAAACTCGGCTCCGGCCGAACCGTTGACAGCGTCAACATACCAGCCCGAGAACTTGGGACCCGACCGTACACCCGGGCTATGGCCAGCTCGCATGAGGGAACGACCAGACTAGCCGAAGCACTACGTGAGGCAGTAAGACCTCGAAGGAGTGAAACCACTCCTCCGAGGCCTTGGGGGCTACACCCGGCGGGTGCGCTCGCGCGCACCCACCGTAACAAAAGCGCAACCGAGAAAGGCTGGTCCCCTTGCAAAAAAGTGCGACGAAAGCCTCCAAGCGAGTGCAAACACTCCCTTCGAGGCTCGGGGGCTACTGTCGGGGACCATAATTAGGGGTACCCTCAAGGCTCCTAATTCTCAGCTGGTAACCCCCATCAGCACAAAGCTGCAAAGGCCTGATGGGTGCGATTAAGTCAGGGATCAGTCCATTCAAGGGACTCGATCACGCCTCACCCGAGCCTAGCCTCGGACAAGGGCAGCCGACCCCGGAGGACTTCTGTCTCGCCCGAGGCCCCCCTTCAGCGGCGAACATGTTTCCGGCTCGCCCGAGGCCCTGCCTTCGCCAAGAAGCAACCCTAACCAAATCGCCGCACCGACCGACCAAATCGCAGGAGCATTTAATGCAAAGGTGGCCTGACACCTTTATCCTGACGCACGCCCCCCAGCCGGCAGAGCCGAAGTGACCGCCGTCACTTCGCCGCTCCACTGACCGGCCTGACAGAAGGACAGCGCCGCCTGCGCCACCCCGACTGTGGTGCCACTTGACAGAGTGAGACTGACAGGCAGTCAGGCCCGGCCAAAGGCACCATAGGAAGCTCCGCTCCGCCCGACCCAGGGCTCGGACTCGGGCTAAGTCCCGGAAGACGGCGAACTTCGCCCGACCCAGGGCTCGGACTCGGGCTAAGTCTCAGAAGACGGCGAACTCCGCCCGACCCAGGGCTCGGACTCGGGCTAAGTCCCTGAAGACGGCGAACTCCACCCGACCCAGGGCTCGGACTCGGGCTAAGTCCCGGAAGACGGCGAACTCCGCCCGACCTAGGGCTCGGACTCGGGCTAAATCCCGGAAGACGACGAACTCCGCCCGACCCAGGGCTCGGACTCAGGCTAAGTCCCAGAAGACGACGATCTCCGCCTCACCCGACCCAGGGCTCGGACTTGGGCTCGGCCCCAGAAGACGACGGTCTCCGCCTCGCCCGACCCAGGGCTCGGACTTGGGCTCGGCCCTAGAAGACGACAAACTCCGCTTTGCCCGACCCCAGGGTTCGGACTCTGCCTCGGCACCAGCCGGTGATCTCCGCCTCGCCCGGACCTGGGGCTCGGACCCGACCTCGGCCACGGAAGACGGACTCGACCTCGGCTTCGGAGGAGCTTCCTCATCGCCCAACCTAGGGCGTAGACCAGCCACGTCAACAGGAGGCGCCATCATCACCCTACCCCGAGCTGACTCGGGCCGCAGGGAACAAGACCGGCGTCCCATCTGGCTCGCCCCGCCAGATAGGCAATGATGGCACCCTGCATACTCTGTGACGACGACGGCTCTCAGCCCCCTTACGGAAGCAAGAGGACGTCAGCAAGGATTCAACCGCTCCGACAGCTGTCCCTCCGCCAGGCTCCATCGCTCCTCCAACGGCCACGACATCACACCAGCTGGGTGCCAAAATCTCTCCGGCTGCCACAACGGCATGTACTCAGGGCGCTAGCTCTCCTCCGCTAGACACGTAGCACTCTGCTACACCCCCCATTGTACACCTGGATCCTCTTCTTGCGCCTATAAAAGGGAGGACCAGGACCCTCTTAGAGAAGGTTGGCCGCGAGGGGACGAGGACGAGACACGCGCTCGCTCGGAGTCGCTCGCTCCCTCTCCCGCGTGGACGCTTGTAACCCCCTACTGCAAGCGCACCCGACCTGGGCGCGGGACGAACATGAAGGCCACGGGATTCCCACCTCTCTCACGCTGGTCTCCGGCCGCCTCGCTCTCCCCCCTTCGCGCTCGCCCTCGCGCTCGACCCATTTGGGCTGGGGCACGCGGCGACATTCACTCGTCGGCTCAGGGACCCCCCGGTCTCGGAACGCCGACAAGCGGGGCAACGACTATTTCGGCGCCAACGGCTACCTGCGACGCATTAAATGCGCGCGCTGCGCGCGCAGAGGTCAGGCACGCCCATGCTGGCGCACCGGACAATCTACAGTGCATGTCCGGTGCGCCACCGGACATCCAGGCGGGCCCAGAAGACAGAGCTCCAACGGTCGGAACCCAACGGCTTTGGTGACGTGGCTGTCGCACCGGACATGTCCGGTGTGCACCGGACTGTCCGGTGCGCCATCGAACAGACTGCCTCACCAAATGGCTAGTTTGGTGGTTGGGGCTATAAATACCCCCAACCACCCACCATTCATTGCATCCAGGTTTTCATACTTCCAACCACTTACAAGAGCTCTAGCATTCAATTCTAGACACACCAAAGAGATCAAATCCTCTCCAAATTCCACACAACGCCCTAGTGATTAGTGAGAGAGATTTGCGTGTGTTCTTTCGAGCTCTTGCGCTTGGATTGCTTTCTTCTTTCTTAATTCTTACATTGCGATCAAACTCACTTGTAATTGAGGCAAGAGACACCAATCTTGTGGTGGTCCTTGTGGGAACTTTGTGTTCCAAGTGATTGAGAAGAGAAAGCTCACTCGGTCCGAGGGACCGTTTGAGAGAGGGTAAGGGTTGAAAGAGACCCGGCCTTTGTGGCCTCCTCAACGGGGAGTAGGATTGAGAGAACCGAACCTCGGTAAAACAAATCCGCGTGTCTCACTTCATTATTCGCTTGCGATTTGTTTTGCACCCTCTCTCGCGGACTCTATTATATTTCTAACGCTAACCCGGCTTGTAGTTGTGATTATTTTTGAGAATTTCAGTTTCGCCCTATTCACCCCCCCCCCCTCTCGGCGACTTTCAGTGACAACTATTGGAGATGACACTAATCTTTTTCTGGATAGATATGTGGCTGCACGGGCAGTCCCTCACCATTCTTGCTCCTACACTAGTTGGAGCAACTCTTAAATGTTTGGTTAGAAATAGAACGGTTTAGGAGGTTCTACAACATTCACTTTGGATTAGTGACATCCGAGGACAGTTGTCGATCTAGGTCTTAAGCGGTTTTCCTTGGCTTTGGGATGTGCTACATGGCGTCCAAATTCAACCAGGAGTGGCAGATCATCACTCCTGTGGTCTGACTGCTTCGGGGTCATATTCCTCTAGATCGGCCTACCAAGCCTTCTCATGTGAGCGATATTTTTTTACCCAGCTAGCCGAATTTGGCACAGTTGGATCCCTGCAATTTGCCAAATCTTCATGTAGCTTGCTCCTTTTAGAAAGGTGTTGGACTGCAGATAAACTAGCCAGTAGAGGATTGGATCATTCAGAAACTATGTGTCCTGCGATCAGGAGGAGGAGGATATCAATCATCTGCTAAATATGTGTGTCTTCTCAAGGATGATCTGGTTTGAAGTGTGTAACCTAATTCATCTCTCACATTTGAGTCCTGGACTAGAGGACCACTTGCTGCAGGATTGGTGGCGAGAGGTGGAGAGCAAGGTGTCAAAAAATCAAAGGAAGGGCATAAACTCTTTAGTTATTCTAGTAGCTTGGTGTATCTAGAAAGTCAGGAATGTCTACATCTTTGATGAAGCATGTCATAGTGTTCCTGTTGTTGTTCAGAACATAAAGGATGAGGATGAAATTTGGTTCAGGGTTGGTGTCAAGGGCTTTGTTGCCATCTGGCGGGGCTATGGTGGTGTGTTTGGTCTTGTTTTTCTTTGTGTAACAGGTGATTGCTTGTGTGTCTCTTTCTGCCCCTAGGGCTTTTGTACTTTGGTCCATTTGGGGCCTTTATCTCCTTCTTAATATAATGATATGCAACTGTCATGCACATTCGAGAAAAATTTGAAAACTATCATGTGTTGTATTAGACCTGTGTGATTCAAATCTTGTCATTACATTCGAGTTATTGTGTTGGACCATCGTATGATCTCAACTTATATCTATATTGCCACATTGATCTATGGTCCATGCAATGCTCGCGGTGTAACTGTCTTACGCGTGAACTAAATTCTAGTGAATAATAAGCAATCCATGCATTATCCAACAAGTATCCAGTATCTGCATATCCAGCCAAATAGTACATGTGATCCTGCAAAACTTGCTCAAAACAATACAAACTTGGTCTATAATATGAGTTAGAGTAAATGAAACCAAGTTTTTTCTATCATGATATAATTTAGAGTTAGAGCAATATCACAAGTGAGAATTTGGAACTTGGAAGAGATAAAAATTGCTATAAAGTAAATGGCACAAGATACACAAATAATTTTTATCCCGTGGTTCGGTCAAGCGTAATATGCTTGCATACTTTGCGTTGTTATGTCCTAATGGACTAGGGTTGCACTCAACCCCTCTTAAGTGAACCTAAGATCAAACTTGAGTACCACAGTTCTTCCATATATCATAATATCCTGTTTGTGAGGAATCTCTACAAGTTGGAGTCTCTCACGTCTTACACAAGATGATCACAATCAAAACCGGAGTAAGGGGAGGGAGTAATAATATGCACACAAGAGCATAATCGTAGTAACAACACACACAAACAAAGTAGAGAGCACAAGAACAGAACGAAAGAGTGACAGCTCAGAAATGCAATCAAATCTCTCTCAAACACTTCAAAGGCGTGGTCGATGAGTCTTAGAGTTGTAGTGTGCTCTTAGAATGCTAGGGTGTACTGGTAGCAGAGGCACATAGCCGCATAGGGTATCTTTTATAGACCCAAGGGGTCAAGGAGTCGTTGCCTTGTCCACAAGGAAGTTGAAAATTTTCCTTGTCTGTGGGCGGACAGGCCGGTGCGCCACTGGATTCCCGGCTGCCAACGGTTGCCCAAAGATTTGATTGGGCGGTTTCCTTTTCTGGCATGGCACCAGACAGCTGCCACGTTAGCTAGCCGTTGGCGGCTAGCGCCCGCCGCGGAGAGAGCCATTGCATCCCTTGTCCGATGCATGGGACAGTGCACCGTTCATTGTACGGTGAATTTTATAATTAAAATTCTCGAGGACAACATCTTCGACAGTAAGCATCACCGGACAGTCCGGTGATTCCCATA
Organism: Zea luxurians; assembly: GCA_029449295.1. Taxonomy (NCBI): domain Eukaryota; kingdom Viridiplantae; phylum Streptophyta; class Magnoliopsida; order Poales; family Poaceae; genus Zea; species Zea luxurians. Next base: position 173,823,011 of record JAOPSE010000002.1, read on the forward strand.
TTTGCCCTTGAGCCAAACTTCTCCAACTTCTTTTGGCTCTTATTGATAGGTTCCCTATCACTTAAACAAACATAGTTAGGAATTAAAACAATTTACTAAGTGTTGGGATCATACCTCTTTTATTCCTTTCACAATGATTTGTAATATGCCCAAACTCAAACCCAAAAAGTGTTTTTTTTCTCTACAATAGGTGTTAGAGCCTAAACACAAGTACTAGAAACATTGTAAAAGATCTATGCAACATATTTAAAAGTGCAAACCTCACACTTATACCATTTTATGTCTGCCCTCTTTTGGATTTTTCATCTTCAATTTGCTTTTTTTTAACATGTGTTCATGCTCACATCAAGAGTGTTAGCTTAAAGTGGTTTGTTAAGCATTTAATCACCAAAAAACTAGAAATGGTCCAAAAACATATTTTCCTTTCAGTATCTGTCACTTATCTACAATATGCGGTCCTTGTATTTGTATCCGCCTTGTTTCTAATTATCCGTATCCGATCTCGAATCTGACTGAAATATATTAGGGTAGAATACAAGATGACCTGCTATCTATCCGTATCTATCCCGTTTTTACCTCTAAAATTGATGTAGGGTAACATGTACCTAAACCAACATAAATTTGTGTATGTTATGTCACCCTTCCAATCCCCTACGTGATGTCAACTAATAACCATTGTTGGGGTAAAAAAACATCAACAATTGGCGTTCTAGGTAGGGGAATTTTATACATAGACTCACGTGTTTTCTGATGGGTCTCATCTTCAGCTTTGATGTGTGGAGAATATGCAGCCATGCAACGAGATTGCCTTTGGTAGCATATACTTCATCAGCGAGACAACGACTAGCTTAGAGATCTACATCTACGGGAACCCAAGCAGTCCATGTAGGAAGAGAAGCAATCACCATCCATGCATCTGCGTGTTCCTCACTATGCTCGAGATGTCGTGGAGGCCAACCCATTCACTAGTAGAAAAGAGCTCAAAGCCTGCGGCACCAATAAATTATCACTGGCGGTTTCAGTTACCGCGCGCCAGTAAAAAAACCAGGTGGACCCGGCTTGGGAACCGCCAGTGGAAACCTATTTCCACTGGCGGTTATCTTAATACAACCGCCAGTGGAAATAAGATATTTCCAGGTGTAAAACAACCGCCAGTGAAAATCTAGTTTTCACTAGCGGTTGGTGTAACACAACCACCAGTGGAAATATCCCTATTTCCACTGGCGGTTGTGTTAAGAGAGCCGCCAGTGGAAATAGCCACTGGCGGTTTTTCAAGCAAACCGCCAGTGAACTATCTGTTATAAATACCACTCTTCCTCCCCCCGACAGGAGCTGTAGCTCGCAGCCAACTTCCATTGGAGGCGATTTTGGAGGTCCAGATTTCACAAAATACAAGGGAGGAGGTTTTGGTCTTCATTTTTTGGAAGAAGGTGGATAAGAAAGGTTGGTTTATGTTTCTTTGTCAATTTTTGTTCATTCTTGCTCAATTTTAGCCACATTTTGGATCTAGGGTTTTACATGTGAGAGAGAAGAATATAGCTAGGTTATTTTCTCTATTTCCTCAAATGAGGTTGCTTAAGATGGTTATATTTTGTCTATTCCCTCTCCTTTTTCATGTTTAGTTCTCAAATAAGTTTATCCATGACACATATTTAGTTGCTTAATGAATGGTGAATGTGTTGTATGGAGAGGGAGGATGATAGGTTTGGTAATTAAGATTGTTTTTATTAATTGTTATGAAAGGTTGGTTTAATTATGTTTCAATTGCCAATTATTGTTCATTTCTGCTCAATTTTAACTACATTTCGAAACTAGGCTTTCACCATGTGTTAGAGATAGGTTTGGGTATTAAGATTTTTTGTTTATTAGTTGCTAGGAAAGTTTGGCTTATGTTTCTTTTGCCAAATTTTGTTCATTTTTCCTCCATTTTAGCCACATTTTGGATCTAGGGTTTCACCATGTGTTAGAGATAAAGTAGTTATGTTGCCTAATCGATCCAACCGCCTATTGGTATATGTTTCTCTTGCCAATTTGTGTGTCTTGTGTGTTTTATGTTACTTTTTTTACAGGTGATGATGGAGAGGATATCCTGGATGTATAACTTATCAAGGCTAGATCCATCATACATATCTGAGGTCCATAAGTTTATTGTTGTCGCTACGAACCATGCTTGGAGAACAAAGACAAAGCACATATATTGTCCATGCATGGACTGCAAAAATGCTGTTGTATTTGATGACATAGAACAAATCATATCTCATCTGGTATGCCGAGGATTTGTGAAGGATTACATAATTTGGACAAAGCATGGAGAGGGTAGCTCTTTGCCTTATACAGCTGGAAACCCTGCGAACATCGACGACAGCTTTCAGTTCGTTCACGAGACACAACAACCTCTTCCACAGAGCGAACATGTAGTGCCAAATGTTACTGATCATGGTTACGTCGGAGGAAATGAACGTGAAAGAACCCATGTTCTGCCAAATGTTATGGACGAGGAAGATGCAGAGTTGTTAGAGGCAATGTTGCGTCGTCATACAGATCCATCGATGTTCTTCATAAAAGGTATGGAGTCTCTGAAGAAGGCAGCAGAAGAGCCTTTGTACGACGAGTCTAAGGGTTGTACCAAAGAGTTCACGATGCTCCGGTCTGTGTTAAAGCTGTTGATGTTAAAAGCTAGATATGGTCTGTCTAATGCTGGCTTCGATGCGTTCTTGAGTATTGTCGCAGACATGCTTCCAAAGGAGAACAAAGTGCCTGCTAACACGTACTATGCAAAGAAACTAATCAGTCCACTCACTATGGGCATGGAGAAGATCCACGCGTGTAGAAATCACTGTATCCTTTGTTGAGGTGATGATTATAAAGACTTGGAGAGCTGCCCAAAGTGTGGTGCAAGTAGATACAAGACGAATAAAGACTATCGAGAGGAAGAGTGTGTTGCATCTGTGTCTAAAGGGAAGAAGCGAAAGAAAGCCAAAAAGAAGACTTCAAAATCCACGAGCAAAGAAAAAGAAGAAGTAGACTATTATGCGCTCAAAAAGATTCCTGCTTTGGTGATGTGGTACCTCCCCGTCGTCGATCGATTGAGGTGTTTGTTCGCTAACCCTGAGGATGCCAAACTTATGAGCTGGCATGCTTCTGATGAGCACAAAAACGATGGGAAGCTTCGACATCCAACTGATGGGAAGCAGTGGCAAGATTTCAATGAGAACCACCGAGACTTTGCCGATGAACCAAGAAATGTTAGGTTCGCACTGAGTACTGATGGAATGAATCCATTTGCTGAAAGGAGCAGCAAGCATAGCACATGGCCAGTGATCCTCACCATATACAACCTTCCTTCATGGTTGATGCAGAAACGGAAGTACATTTTGCTAACCATGCTTATTTCTAGACCTACACAACCTGGAGTTGATATGGATGTATTTTTAGAGCCCTTAATGGAGGATATGAAAATATTGTGGGTAACGGGTGTTCAAATGTTGGATGAGTATCGTAAAGATTCATTCACGCTGAGAGCAATTATTTTTGTTACGATCAACGATTACCCTGCACTCTTCACATTATCAGGCCAGTTTAAGGGAAAGGTTGGCTGCACAGTATGCATTGATGAAACTGCTTACGTGTCCCTTATTGTATCTAAGAAGATAGTGTACATGAGGCACAAACGCTTTTTATTGGAAGGACACAGGTACCACATGCGAAAGATGGATAAGTACTTTAACAATAATGGTGAACTACATTCTACTGCTCCATCGTGTAACAATAAAGGTCATAGAGTTTTTGAAATAGTCAGGAATATCAAGTTTGTTTTCGGGAAGAAGACAAAAGACGGAAAAACAAGGAAGGATGCCAAACCAGCTCCAGGGGGCTATATTCAAGAAAAAGTCTATTTTCTTCGAGTACTTGTCTTACTGGAAAGAGTTAGATGTGCGGCATGCGATCGATGGTATGCACGTTCAGAAGAACGTGTTTGAAAGCATAATTGGCACCTTGCTAGACATAAAGGGCAAAACAAAAGAAGGGCTCAATTCACGCATGGACTTGGTAAATTTAGGCATAAAAAAGGAACTACATCCTGTTCTTCAAGAAAATGGGAAGTATCATCTCCCAGCAGCAAGCTACAATCTCAATGTAGATGAGAAACATGTGATGTGTGTTTGGCTTAAGAATTTGAAAGTCCCATCCGGATTCTGCTCTAGCATACGGAGTATTGTGTCAATGAAAGACCTGATAGTCACCAACTACAACTCACATGATTGTCATGTCATGCTGACTACATTCCTACCTATTGCCATCAAGGCTATAAATCCTTTGTTTTTAAAGATGGCAATCACACGGTTGTGCTACTTTTTCAACAGAATTTCACAAAAGGTAATTGACCGTGATGAGTTGGCATCTCTTCAGGAATTCGCAGTAGAGACAATATCACAGTTTGAGATGTGTTTCCCTCCATCGTTCTTTGATATTATGGTGCACCTTGTGGTGCACTTGGTGCCACAAATAGATGCATTGGGTCATATGTACTTGCATGAAATGTGGGCGTGCGAGCGTTTCATGTCAATATTGAATGGCTATGTATCAACCCGTGCTCGTCCCGAGGCATCCATGATAGAGGGGTACTGTACCGAAGAGGCTATTGAGTCCGGAGGTCCATTCTGCAATAGTATCCTAAAAGACCAGGTTGTAATAGTATCACGTCAGACACTGTTGATTTGGCCGATCTCGAGGAGTCCGCAAAAAAGGCTGAGGCAATGGCCGCAAAGATAAAGAACCCAACTAAGGCAGATTATAAAAACGTGCCTAAAAAATATGTGTCGGGCAGACCACTACTCACTTTTGAGAAACTAAGGAAGGTTCCGGCTAATATTAAAAGGTTGCATGATTGGTACATGCGGGCATCTTCAGTTGGCATCGACACCATCAGTGTTAATATACCAGCCCATGCTTTTATTGGTTCAAATCAAAAAGCCGTTGTTGTATTCGAGGACATGTGGTTAATGATGAACCTTCAGAGACTCGACGTGCAACTTGTAACCATATTTGCATTGTAAGTGTCACTCATACTCCACATATATGTGTTATTATTAGTGAGTTGTATAAATTTTCAATATCTGACATGCACGTGTGCGTTGCAGAATGCAACATGATCAGCAGGAGATCCTTTATGGTACTAATCCCAATGCTAGTGCCAGTAAAAGGTTTGGGTATCTCAACCCAATAAAGATATGCGAGGATAACCACACTTTTAGAATCGGAAAAGGCAACGAAGCATTATAGGGACTAACGGACGAAGAAATTGAGGTGCGTATCTGTAACGCCCCGAATTTTGCAGTTGAATTTTTTTCTTTTTCTTTTCTTCACTCACCAAATTCGGGCGTTACCTTTTCTTTTTCTTTTTCCCCTCGCTAGACCTTGACCTTTTCCAAAGTTTTAGCGGGATTCGGTTTGGAATTCCCGTGTAAAGAAAAACCCTAAATTGCTTTATGTTGTTTGATGCACCATGCCGAACTATGCATTCTTTGATTGCTTGAAAGTGCAAATGCATTCATCTAGGAAGATCGGATTTCGAAAATGAGGGAAACCTTTTCTTTCTTCTTCTTTTTCTTTCTCTCTCTCCTCCCTTTTCTCTCTCCCGCGCCGTGGGCCGTCCCTGGCCGGCCCAGCCGTCCCCGGTCGGCCCAGCCGCCCCCGCGCGCCCCTCTTGGGCCTAGCCGGCCCAACCGCCCCCACCCCCTCCCCTTTTCCCCTTATCCCTCTCCCTCTCTTTCTCCCATTCCCTCCCACCCTAGCCGCCGCCGCCCCCTACCCCTAGCTCGGCCGCCCCTGCCGCCGGCCCAACCGCCGCCCCTCGCCGCTCGCTCGCCCGTCCCCGTCCCCGGTGAGCCCCCTCCCCCTTCTCCCTCCCCCTCCCCTCTCCCCTCCTCTCTCCTTGGCCGGCCCCAGCCGCCTGGCCGCCCTGGCCGCGGCCCAGCCGCCCCCAGCCGCGCCCCGGCCGCGCCCTGGCCGCGCCCCCAGCCGCGCCCTGGCCGTGCCCCCGCCCCTGCGTGCCCGCTGGCCCAGCCGCTGGTTCAACCGCCCCCCGGGCCGGTTCAACCGCCCCCCCCCCCCCCCCCGCGCCAGCTCGGCCGCCCGCCGTCGGCTTGGCCGCCCCCGCCCCTACCCCAGGCCGGTTCAACCGCCCCCCTTTTTTATTTTTTTTATTTTATTTTATTTATTTTGTTTTACTTTCTGTTATCATAGCTATTTTATTTTAGGTAGGCTAATCATTGTTCATGCTATTGAAATAGGAAGCTTGATTTAGAATTTCGTTACGCTAGTTGATTCATATACTCAATTGTTTATCCAGTTCAATGTTGATCAACTAAAAATGACTAGGTTTCCATTAGTGCATATAACAGAATTCTTTTGTTAAGAACCAATTGTAACTAATCATTAGTGCATAAGATTTAACCCCCTGCGAGACCTTTCCCCGTTTCTTTCTAACCATAACAAATGCGATATCGAATGTCATACTTGATGCATATTCACTTTATTTGTTCCCTTGTATGGTGTACTGTTCTTTTGTATTAAATATGTGGATGTATGTATGTTTGCAATCGCATAGAGAACGATCCGGTCGAAGAGCCCGAGGAATTCGCAGGAGAAGCCCCTGAGCAGCAGTCGATTGGTGGAGGCAAGTGTTTCTTGACCTATCTCTGTCCTATACACTCTTTAATTCACCTCCCGCATTACACATTTATACCTAAGGATTGACTAGCTTTTGTTATTCATGTCCTTGTTTACCTATTTGGGTCGGATTATTACTGCTTAGTTTGATGCTATTGCTCAACCCAAGTCAATGAACATGATGTGATTATCTATGATACGTTGTTTTCCCCTTCTTATTTATGATCATACTTGTGGCATTTAAGGGGACTCGAGCGGTTTCTCGAGTGCCTCTCCGTAAGGACCTGTTCAATGGATGACCGCCCGGGAAAACAGTGCAACCATGAGGGTGGAATGGGACGCCCTTAGCTGAATAATTAGAGGAACCGGGGTGTAGTTCGCTTCGCCGTCGTGCCGTCAATGGGGCTCGGTGTATGCGGCTCGCTCTGCCAAGGTTGATTTGTCCCTTGGGGAGGAGTGCGGTACATTTAGGAAACCTAACGGGCGGCTACAGCCTCGGAGAATCTTTGTAAAGGCTACGTAGTGATGCCCTGTTGGACCACCTAGGTAGTGGTCAATGGGGAGTAGCTCTCTCCGGGCAGAAAGGGAATCACGACTTATGGGTAAAGTGCACAACCTCTGCAGAGTGTTATGAAACTGATATATCAGCCGTGCTCGCGGTTATGAGCGGCCAAGGGAGCTCCAGAGATTAGTGATACTTGATCAGAGATATTTTGGTACAGGTGGCAATGAGATTGATGATTCTGATTATGATTATGGTGCTGGTAAGTGGTATTCTTTCCGTTTGGAAAGGATACATTAGGCTAATAACTTGGGTTAATGTTAAAACCTGGCTTTCTACTAGTAAGTAATAACCTGACCAACTAAAAGCAACTGCTTGACTTATCCCCACATAAAGCTAGTCCACTACAGCCAAACAGGATGCTTGCTGAGTATGTTGATGTGTACTCACCCTTGCTCTACACACCAATCCCCCCCCAGGTTGTCAGCATTGCAACCACTGCTCAGGAGAAGATGAAGTTGTGGAAGGAGACTTCCAGGAGTTCCAAGACTACGACGAGTTCTAGGTGTGGGTTAGCGGCAACCCCCAGTCGGCTGCCTGTGAAGGCCGCGTTATCTACGTTTCTTTTCCGCACTTTGATTTATTGTAAGAACCATATGGACGTCTCAGACGTATGATGTAATCGACTATTATTTCCCTTTTAATACTATTTGAGCACTGTGTGATGATGTCCATGTTATGTAACTGCTGTGTACGTGAATAACTGATCCTGGCACGTACATGGTTCGCATTCGGTTTACCTTCTAAAAACCGGGTGTGACATAAGTGGTATCAGAGCCGTGCTGACTGTAGGACCGCTAACATAGAGTAGAATGGTCGTTCTAAGGATTATAGACCTCTGTTCCTGCCTTGACTTTGATATCCCTTCAAAAGTTGGTCATACCGACCAAACCTATGTTCTACTATATATTATACCTTGCTGAAAATTATGTTTTATTCTAATCCTTCATTTATTTATGATTCATTATTTGCTGGTCATATTAATTATGTTCTCACCCTTTTGCTTGCGATATCTTTTGTAGATGGCTCGACTTAGACACACTGCACGAAAGTCCGTCATCCCCTTCTTACCCTCCCGCCTTGCTGAGCGTCCGCTTCACCGTCCCGTGGCCGGACAGTCCAGCCACTTGGAGAGACTGCACCACCGCCTGCATGAGGAGCAGGAACGTCGACGACAGGAGCAGCAGGGCTCTTCCTTCTCGCTCCAGCAGGAGATAGAGTCTGTGAGGAGCTGCTCTCCTGTGCTTCCCCTGGAGGCGCCCCCTGCACCACCACTGGGCGCCCCAGCTTCTGGAGTAGCTGTTGGAGGAGACCCAGACGACGGAGGTGGCGACGACAGCCCGAGCCACGACACCGACCTCCCTGCTGACCATGAGCCGGAAGGATGGGTTGCTCGACCCATCACTCGCGACGCTGCTCGCGGGTGTCACTTCCACGATGCGCTCGACACCCTGCTACGTCGGGCACTTGACCGGCGTACTTGGTCCATCGAGTATCGCTGTGTGGTCTACCAGCATAGTCGCGGGGTCTACCCGGACCGCTGGGAGGCGACCTGTTTGGTGCGCCGTCCGGAGAACAGTCTCCAGGGCGCGGAGGCCTGCTCAGAGCACTATTCTATCTCTAAGCGGGACTCAGCTGAGGCAGCCATGCAGGATGCTGCACGGCGTGCGCTTTCGCACTACTGCTCGGTTCTCGGTGGGGTAGCTGACGGTCTCGACCTGAAGTATTACCCCCGCCGTCCATCTAGCAGCACAGGAGGCGTGATTGTTTCACCTGCTGGTGAGGACAATCCTAGGTTGAGCAGCACGGTCAACCTAGCCGCCGTGCTAAACACGGAGCTGGACCATGCATTAGACGAGCTGAGTAGGGCTCGTGCTGAGATCGCCCTGCTGCGGGCTGAGCGTGCGGAACGTCGTCACTTGGATGATGGTTCCCCCGCTCCCGTCGGGACTCAGCACCCGTACCGCTCACCTCGGCGTGGACACCAGTCTTATGGCAATCCCGACTGCAAGACCAAGATAAATCTAGAACCATAGCTCGTTAGAGTTGGATCTTGTAATTAATACGAAATATATATACATAGAAGCTTCAGTCTTAGCGTTAATCTCGGTCTTAGTTAGTCTTAGTTAGACAGGGTAGTTTGCTATATCCTGTGCATTTATGTTTGTCATGATGAACTATGTTTGGTTTGGATCTTTGTAATGATTGTCACCAGAGTGTGGGTATCCCCTGCATTTTGGCTTACCTATTATGTTAAGGGAGTTAGTTATATAGTTGGGAAACCTTTTATTCCACTTTCCTCTTTATCTGAGAAGCTGTGTGGTCTGTGTTGGAGATCAGTGAAGATGCTCATCTGTTCAGTGCTGTTGAAGAATTCTACACTCTTTTCTTATGCTGCAAGATTGGCCAGATCAGTTCTGATGTGTGGTTGCGTTCTGCAGATGTCAGAGAACAGGCGCAGAGGAGGAAGGCGTGCTCAGCAGGAGCGAGCCGCTCCGCAGGATGAGGTGCCCCAGCAGCAGCACCTGCCACCCCCGCCCCCGATGTCGATCGAGCAGATGTTTCTGATGCAGACTCAGGCAGTTCAGGCCATCGGTCAGACTCTGGCCGCCATTCAGCAGCAGCAGCAGCAACAGCAGCAAGCACCACCCCAGCCTCAGATGCCTCAGATGCCCAGAGACAAGCGCGTTGAATTCATGAGAGGTCATCCCCCAACGTTCGCTCACTCTTCTGACCCCATGGATGCTGAAGATTGGCTGCGCACTGTGGAGCGGGAGTTGCATACCGCTCAGTGTGATGACAGGGAGAAAGTCTTGTATGGTCCCCGTCTGTTGAGAGGAGCAGCCCAATCATGGTGGGAGTCTTATCTCGCCACCCATGCCAACCCCGATGCCATCACTTGGGAAGAGTTCAGAGGTAGCTTTCGTCAGTACCATGTGCCTGCAGGTCTGATGACAGTGAAGAAGGAGGAGTTCCTGGCCCTCAAGCAAGGGCCGATGTCAGTCAGTGAGTACCGGGACAGGTTTCTGCAGTTGTCCCGCTATGCTCCTGAAGATGTCAACACCGACGCCAAGCGACAGTACCATCTCTTGAGAGGCTTGGTTGACCCTCTTCAGTACCAACTGATGAATCACACCTTCCCGACATTCCAGCACCTGATTGACAGAGCAATCGTGACAGAAAGGAAGCGTAAGGAGATGGAGGATCGTAAGCGCAAGATCAGTGGACCCCAGTCTGGAAGCAACAGCCGCCCTCGTTTCTCAGGCAATCAACCTCAGCAGTTCAGGCAGAATCAGCGTCCACCTCAGCAGCATCAGCAGTTCCAAAGGCAGTATCCTCAGCACCAGTACCAGAACCGTCAAAGCAATCAGTCAGGAGGCCAGTTTCAGAGGCAGAATCAGCAGACACCTCGTCTTCCTGCCCCAGCAAGCCAGCAGAACAATCAGGCAGCACCAGCTCAGGTTGGAAACAGAGCATGTTTCCACTGTGGAGAGCAAGGCCATTGGGTGATGCAATGTCCGAAGAAAGCAGCCCAGCAGCAGTCAGGCCCCAATGCCCCAGCAAAGCAGAATGTGTCCCAGCCTGGATCAGGCAACCGCTCTCAACCGCGCTATAATCATGGAAGACTGAACCACTTGGAGGCTGAAGCAGTTCAGGAGACCCCCGGCATGATAGTAGGTATGTTCCCAGTCGATTCCCATATTGCAGAAGTGTTATTTGATACTGGAGCAACACATTCTTTCATTACTGCATCATGGGTAGAAGCACATAATCTTCCAATTACTACCATGTCAACCCCCATTCAAATTTACTCAGCCGGTGGTAGAATTCGAGCTGATAGCATATGTTTGAATGTAAGTGTGGAAATAAGGGGGATAGCGTTTCCCGCTAACCTTATAGTAATGGGTACTCAGGGAATAGATGTCATCCTAGGGATGAATTGGCTAGATAAGTATCAGGCAGTTATCAGTTGTGATAAAAGGACAATCAAGTTGGTGTCCCCACTAGGAGAGGAAGTGGTGACCGAGTTAGTCCCGCCTGAGCCGAAGAAAGGAAGTTGTTATCAGATGGCTGTCGATAGCAGTGAAGCAGACCCAATTGAGAGTATCAAGGTTGTGTCTGAATTCCCAGATGTGTTTCCAAAGGACTTACCGGGTATGCCACCAGAGCGGAAAGTTGAGTTTGCCATAGAGCTTCTTCCTGGAACCGCCCCTATCTTTAAGAGAGCTTACAGAATATCTGGACCAGAGTTGGTTGAGCTTAAGAAGCAGATTGATGAGCTGTCAGAGAAAGGTTACATCCGGCCAAGCACCTCGCCTTGGGCCGCCCCTGTCCTGTTTGTGGAAAAGAAAGATGGCACCAAAAGGATGTGTATCGATTATCGAGCTTTGAATGAAGTCACGATCAAGAACAAGTACCCTTTGCCCAGAATAGAAGATCTGTTCGACCAGTTGAGAGGAGCCAGTGTGTTCTCCAAGATCGATCTGAGGTCAGGTTATCATCAGCTCAGGATCCGACCTTCGGACATTCCGAAGACGGCATTCATTACCAAGTATGGTTTGTATGAGTTCACAGTGATGTCTTTTGGTTTGACCAATGCACCAGCGTTCTTTATGAACTTGATGAACAGTGTATTCATGGATTATCTCGATAAGTTTGTGGTGGTATTCAATGATGACATTCTGGTTTATTCTCAAAGCGAAGAAGAACATGCAGATCATTTGAGGATGGTATTGCAGAGATTGCGAGAGCACCAGTTGTATGCAAAGTTGAGCAAGTGTGAGTTCTGGATCAGTGAAGTCCTGTTCTTGGGTCACATAATCAACAAAGAAGGATTGGTTGTGGATCCGAAGAAAGTGGCAGACATTTTGAACTGGAAAGCGCCAACGGATGCTCGAGGAATCAAGAGCTTCATTGGAATGGCCGGATATTATCGGCGATTCATTGAAGGGTTTTCGAAGATTGCGAAACCAATGACAGCGTTGCTAGGCAACAAGGTTGAGTTCAAGTGGACCCAGAAATGCCAAGAAGCCTTCGAAGCGCTGAAAGAGAAGTTGACAACAACGCCTGTCCTAGTCTTGCCTGATGTGCACAGGCCCTTCTCGGTGTATTGTGATGCTTGTTACACAGGTTTGGGATGCGTGTTGATGCAAGAGGGAAGAGTTGTGGCTTACTCGTCCCGACAGCTGAAGGTTCATGAGAAGAATTACCCAATCCATGACCTAGAGTTGGCAGCAGTGGTTCACGCACTGAAGACATGGAGGCACTATCTGTATGGACAGAAATGCGATGTTTACACAGATCACAAGAGTCTGAAGTACATATTCACTCAGTCAGAATTGAATATGAGGCAGCGAAGATGGTTAGAGCTGATCAAAGACTATGAGTTGGAGATCCATTACCATCCAGGCAAAGCAAACGTAGTGGCAGATGCTTTGAGCAGAAAGAGTCAAGTCAATCTGATGGTCGCTCGTCCGATGCCTTATGAGTTGGCCAAGGAGTTCGACAGGTTGAGTCTCGGATTTCTGAACAATTTGCGAGGAGTCACAGTTGAATTGGAACCTACCTTGGAGCGAGAAATCAAAGAAGCGCAGAAGAATGATGAGAAGATCAGTGAGATCCGGCGACTGATTCTAGATGGCAGAGGCAAAGATTTTCGAGAAGACGCAGAAGGCGTGATATGGTCCAAAGACCGCTTGTGTGTTCCCAATGTCCAGTCCATTCGGGAGTTGATTCTCAAGGAAGCTCATGAGACAGCCTATTCGATTCACCCTGGCAGTGAGAAGATGTATCAGGATCTGAAGAAGAAATTCTGGTGGTACGGAATGAAGAGGGAAATCGCAGAGCATGTGGCTATGTGCGATAGTTGCCGAAGAATTAAGGCAGAGCACCAGAGACCAGCTGGATTGTTGCAACCGTTGCAGATCCCTCAGTGGAAATGGGATGAAATCGGTATGGATTTCATAGTCGGATTGCCTCGCACTCGAGCCGGCTACGATTCCATTTGGGTAGTAGTGGACCGTTTGACCAAGTCAGCCCACTTCATACCAGTCAAGACCAACTACAGCAGTGCAGTATTGGCAGAACTGTATATGTCTCGGATCGTTTGTCTTCATGGTGTGCCAAAGAAGATAGTGTCAGACAGAGGAACGCAGTTCACCTCTCATTTCTGGCAGCAGTTGCATGAAGCCTTGGGCACACATCTGAATTTCAGTTCAGCTTATCATCCGCAGACAGATGGCCAGACTGAAAGGACCAATCAAATTCTCGAAGACATGTTGAGAGCCTATGCGTTGCAAGATCAGTCCGGATGGGATAAGCGATTGCCCTATGCAGAGTTTTCCTATAACAACAGTTACCAGGCCAGTTTGAAGATGTCACCATTTCAAGCGCTCTATGGAAGGAGTTGTAGAACTCCGTTGCAATGGGATCAGCCTGGAGAGAAGCAAGTGTTTGGGCCAGACATTCTGCTTGAAGCCGAAGAGAACATCAAGATGGTTCGAGAGAATCTGAAGATAGCGCAATCAAGGCAGCGAAGCTATGCAGACACAAGAAGAAGAGAGCTGAGTTTTGAAGTCGGAGACTTTGTCTATCTGAAAGTGTCACCAATCAGAGGAGTCAGAAGGTTCGGAATCAAAGGCAAGCTAGCACCCCGCTACATTGGTCCGTACCAAATCCTCTCAAAGCGTGGAGAAGTGGCCTATCAGCTCAGTCTGCCAGAGAATTTGTCAGCTGTGCATGATGTCTTTCATGTGTCTCAGTTGAAGAAGTGCTTGCGTGTGCCAGAAGAGCAGTTGCCAGTGGAAGGTCTTGAAGTCCAAGAGGACTTGACCTACACAGAGAAGCCAGCGCAAATCCTTGAGGTTGCAGACAGAGTCACCCGAAGGAAGACCATCAGAATGTGCAAAGTCAGATGGAATCACCACTCTGAGGAAGAAGCAACCTGGGAGCGTGAAGATGATCTGATGGCTAAGTACCCAGAGCTCTTTGCTAGCCAACCCTGAATCTCGAGGGCGAGATTCTTTTAAGGGGGATAGGTTTGTAACGCCCCGAATTTTGCAGTTGAATTTTTTTCTTTTTCTTTTCTTCACTCACTAAATTCGGGCGTTACCTTTTCTTTTTCTTTTTCCCCTCGCTAGACCTTGACCTTTTCCAAAGTTTTAGCGGGATTCGGTTTGGAATTCCCGTGTAAAGAAAAACCCTAAATTGCTTTATGTTGTTTGATGCACCATGCCGAACTATGCATTCTTTGATTGCTTGAAAGTGCAAATGCATTCATCTAGGAAGATCGGATTTCGAAAATGAGGGAAACCTTTTCTTTTTTCTTCTTTTTCTTTCTCTCTCTCCTCCCTTTTCTCTCTCCCGCGCCGTGGGTCGTCCCTGGCCGGCCCAGCCGTCCCCGGTCGGCCCAGCCGCCCCCGCGCGCCCCTCTTGGGCCTAGCCGGCCCAACCGCCCCCACCCCCCTCCCCTTTTCCCCTTATCCCTCTCCCTCTCTTTCTCACATTCCCTCCCACCCTAGCCGCCGCCGCCCCCTACCCCTAGCTCGGCCGCCCCTGCCGCCGGCCCAACCGCCGCCCCTCGCCGCTCGCTCGCCCGTCCCCGTCCCCGGTGAGCCCCCTCCCCCTTCTCCCTCCCTCTCCCCTCTCCCCTCCTCTCTCCTTGGCCGGCCCCAGCCGCCCTGGCCGCGGCCCAGCCGCCCCCAGCCGCGCCCCGGCCGCGCCCTGGCCGTCCCAGCCGCGCCCCGGCCGCGCCCTGGCCGCCCTGGCCGCGCCCTGGCCGCCTGCCTGGCCGCGCCCCCAGCCGGCCCTAGCCGCGCCCCGGCCGCGCCCTGGCCGCCCTGGCCGCGCCCTGGCCGCCCGCCTGGCCGCGCCCCCGCCCCTGCGCGCCCGCTGGCCCAGCCGCCGGTTCAACCGCCCCCGGGCCGGTTCAACCGCCCCCCCCCCTCCCCCGCGCCAGCTCGGCCGCCCGCCGTCGGCTTGGCCGCCCCCGCCCCTGCCCCAGGCCGGTTCAACCGCCCCCTGGCCGGTTCAACCGCCCCCCTTTTTTATTTTTTTTATTTTATTTTATTTATTTTGTTTTACTTTCTGTTATCATAGCTATTTTATTTTAGGTAGGCTAATCATTGTTCATGCTATTGAAATAGGAAGCTTGATTTAGAATTTCGTTACGCTAGTTGATTCATATACTCAATTGTTTATCCAGTTCAATGTTGATCAACTAAAAATGACTAGGTTTCCATTAGTGCATATAACAGAATTCTTTTGTTAAGAACCAATTGTAACTAATCATTAGTGCATAAGATTTAACCCCCTGCGAGACCTTTCCCCGTTTCTTTCTAACCATAACAAATGCGATATCGAATGTCATACTTGATGCATATTCACTTTATTTGTTCCCTTGTATGGTGTACTGTTCTTTTGTATTAAATATGTGGATGTATGTATGTTTGCAATCGCATAGAGAACGATCCGGTCGAAGAGCCCGAGGAATTCGCAGGAGAAGCCCCTGAGCAGCAGTCGATTGGTGGAGGCAAGTGTCCCTTGACCTATCTCTGTCCTATACACTCTTTAATTCACCTCCCGCATTACACATTTATACCTAAGGATTGACTAGCTTTTGTTATTCATGTCCTTGTTTACCTATTTGGGTCGGATTATTACTGCTTAGTTTGATGCTATTGCTCAACCCAAGTCAATGAACATGATGTGATTATCTATGATACGTTGTTTTCCCCTTCTTATTTATGATCATACTTGTGGCATTTAAGGGGACTCGAGCGGTTTCTCGAGTGCCTCTCCGTAAGGACCTGTTCAATGGATGACCGCCCAGGAAAATAGTGCAACCATGAGGGTGGAATGGGACGCCCTTAGCTGAATAATTAGAGGAACCGGGGTGTAGTTCGCTTCGCCGTCGTGCCGTCAATGGGGCTCGGTGTATGCGGCTCGCTCTGCCAAGGTTGATTTGTCCCTTGGGGAGGAGTGCGGTACATTTAGGAAACCTAACGGGCGGCTACAGCCTTGGAGAATCTTTGTAAAGGCTACGTAGTGATGCCCTGCTGGACCACCTAGGTAGTGGTCAATGGGGAGTAGCTCTCTCCAGGCAGAAAGGGAATCACGGCTTATGGGTAAAGTGCACAACCTCTGCAGAGTGTTATGAAACTGATATATCAGCCGTGCTCGCGGTTATGAGCGGCCAAGGGAGCTCCAGAGATTAGTGATACTTGATCAGAGATATTTTGGTACAGGTGGCAATGAGATTGATGATTCTGATTATGATTATGGTGCTGGTAAGTGGTATTCTTTCCGTTTGGAAAGGATACATTGGGCTAATAACTTGGGTTAATGTTAAAACCTGGCTTTCTACTAGTAAGTAATAACCTGACCAACTAAAAGCAACTGCTTGACTTATCCCCACATAAAGCTAGTCCACTACAGCCAAACAGGATGCTTGCTGAGTATGTTGATGTGTACTCACCCTTGCTCTACACACCAATCCCCCCCCAGGTTGTCAGCATTGCAACCACTGCTCAGGAGAAGATGAAGCTGTGGAAGGAGACTTCCAGGAGTTCCAAGACTACGACGAGTTCTAGGTGTGGGTTAGCGGCAACCCCCAGTCGGCAGCCTGTGAAGGCCGCGTTATCTACGTTTCTTTTCCGCACTTTGATTTATTGTAAGAACCATATGGACGTCTCAGACGTATGATGTAATCGACTATTATTTCCCTTTTAATACTATTTGAGCACTGTGTGATGATGTCCATGTTATGTAACTGCTGTGTACGTGAATAACTGATCCTGGCACGTACATGGTTCGCATTCGGTTTACCTTCTAAAAACCGGGTGTGACAGTATCCAGGATCTGAAGAAGGATTTTGAAGCAAGATACGCCACCTACATAGGACACGCAATGCTTCAATTTCAAGACAGGGAATCCATAGTGGCCCCGTACAACTTTAAGTAAGTGTGATTTTGCATAAATAAAATCAATAATTTCAATACACATGTATCACAAGTTTGATTCGTACAGGGACCACTGGATATGCTTCTTCATTTATCCTAAGGTTGGAAAGGTGCTGGTGCTCGACTCCTTGCACACTGAGCCTTCGGCCTATTCAAAATTTCTCGGCATCTTAGAGCTGTAAGCCTTTTCTATGCATGCATACTTATATCGATGAGAATTGTAGAATAACATGGTGATTCTATTTGAGATCACAGGGCATTTAGGTTTTATAAGCTACAAGGTGGAAAGTACGACACGTCCAAAAAAGGCGTGCCACTAGACATCCATTATAACTGGTCGGTAAGTATGTGAATTTATGAATACATATCATACATGTACGTACATAGGACAATGTTGCAACTAAATAACCAATCTCTACTTATATAGTGCCACAAGCAACCACTCGGATCGGTCCTATGTGGGTTCTACGTGTGCGAGTTCATGAGAATGAACGGACGATACATCACGAACCCTGGCAAGGTATTATTAGTAATAGTCACGTATGTATTTATGTCATTAAAGATGCAAATGTGTTATTATTGAGTATAAATAGTTGATGTTTATAAACTTCCTTTACAGCAATTTCAACAAGGAAGCCCGGAGAACTTGACTGAAGGTGCATCGTATGGCATAGTTGAGGACCTGTGCACATTCATATTGAAAGAGGTCATTCCCGCAGAAGGGAAATATCACGATGCTTCCGGAACATTAGCTTTGCCAGAGTTTAGAATACTAACAGAAATTAGTAGACTATCTCTTAGCCGAGATAGTTATTAGAGCTTAAGTGAAAACTTTGATGTATATAATGTGTGATGCATACATGGTTGTAAACAAGACTTTGATGTATATAAATGTATGATAGAATTTAATTCCATGTTGCTTTTAATATCAATACTACATGTTTATCAATATCAATATATATATATATATATGTTTGTGTGTGTAAATATATAAATTTCAGTACGGAAATTTTAAAAAGGCGGGAAACTTTCCACTGGCGGCTAAATAAAACAAACCGCCAGTGGAAATAACATTTCCACTGACGGGTTTCTTAATAAAACCGCCAGTGGAAATGCTAAAACCGCCAGTGGAAATGCTATTTCCACTGACGGTTGCTTAAGAAAACCGCCAGTGGAAATACTATTTCCACTGGCGGTTCTTGAATAACCGCTAGTGAAAATGGCGATTTCCACTGGCCCCTAGCACTGGCGGCACTGAAAAACGCCAGTGAAAATAGTTTTAGGGCCACCACTATAGAGGCTCTGTGTACTAGTGATTAGCACTAGCCCACTACATGAACCTCTATGCCATGAGACCTTCGTCGAGTTCATATGAGTTCATCCTTTATAAGGTCATCATGCTCCTACCCGATCGGTGCTAAGTCCCTGCCGTCATGGATCCAGTAACGTCACCCCGCTTCATCGTGACTGATCTCAATCGAGCTTAGAAGTGCGGTAGTCATATATGTAGTCATTGGCTCTATGAGGCTTTAATGGTTGCTCCCAAACTCTTCTCCTTTTTCACAATATTTTTCAAAAAGAATTTATAGGGTGTTTGATTCGAGGAATGAGGTGGTCCATCTTCTTTTCACCCATCATCTTTTTGGTTTGGTTTGTAAAATATAATGAGTTGATCCATCCTCACCCCATTTATCTGTAATAATTAGTATATACATGAGTAATGTGTTGATTCCACCAAAATTTATGAGATGAGCTCATAATGCATCTTCTTATGAAGCATAGGTTGACTCTATAAACCAAACACACCATTATTGTTCCTCATATGGTACTCTTATGTTACTCGCATGGTGTATGATTCCTCACCGAAGCACATTTTGATTTTGCCTTCTCGTACTTCTGATGGCTCATGTGGAGCTTTAGATTTGATAAAAGATGTAGCATACCAACCTTGTATGTATCGTGAAACCAAAGCTTGGATCTAGGGAGAGAAGTGTTGTACTCCTATATCAAGATGTGTTGATGTTTGGTACTGACGACACATTACGGGGCGTACCACACAGTGCTTTTGAGAAGACAACGATGTCGATCGTAGCTCGATGGTTCGTGCAGAGCATGACGGAACCCAATGAATTATACATGTCCGAACTGCCGCGAAGCGTAATACCCTACGTCATGTGGGTTTCTGGTGGTTGTATTGCTCTGAATTCGAGGATTACAGGTGATTGCTGAGGGTATAAGATGCAGGTCCCTCTATGATCTAATGGGGTCTAACCTTTTTCGTAGGGGTTCTCCCTCGATCTTATATAACCGACCGAGGAGATATCCTTGTACAGATCAAAGTATTCACGTGAGTCTATCCCATTACCAGCTAGGATTGCACTGAAGCCTTCGATAGCACGTTGGCCCTTCCTGCATAACTCACATTATCTGTATGTACACACCGAGTCTTCGCATTCAATTGGTCTTTTTGCGTTGGCACGTGGCCGTACCGGCTTCAGTTACCTCATGTCGAAGCCCACAATGTGTCCCCGAGCGGCCTATTGGGGGGGCTTTCAGGCTGCCCATGAATTGAGTCTGTATTCTAATGACACAGATGATATATATCCCTCACAAGATGTGCAAGTTGTGTATGTGTGTGGAACATGGTATATGAAAACAATCCCTTCGTAGATAGGACTTCTCCTCCAAACTTATTATTTCAAGGCATGTGTATCTTTATTTTTTCTATGCATGAGTCTTTATGTGTTCAAATATCTTCAACACTTTAGACCTTCGTGTGTCCATATATTTTTTCTTTTATTTTCCATACCTTTTAGTAGCTCACGTCTCTTATACTAAAAACATATTTAAAGAGATATAATTTTTTAGAACATAGATCATTTGCTTAGTGGAAGTGAAAAACATGTTTCTTTTAGTGTAGAAGCATCACATGTGATACTCGCTTAGAGAGGCGAAACCTAAAATTTACAACCTCTCAAACAACACTTGATCCTCGATTAGCGGTTATAACAAGGTAAACAATAATCAGAGTATAGAACTAAGTCCCATTCTTGCAAAAGTGTTACTTTCAAAGACGCGGAATAAACTCAAAGCAACATAACTAATATCTATGATGAGTAACACAAGAAGATTTAGTTAAGAAGAGAAATAACACAAGTTCTTTCTTGCAAGGAGTTGCTTCTTGAAATGAGAATTTAAATTGAAGCAACACAAAGTGATATCACCAAAGAATAACGGAGGGGAATGTATGAAGGGAGAAGACAAACAAATCACAAGCAATAAACACAAGCGACACGGGTGATTTGTTTTACTGAGGTTTGGTTCACTAAGAATCTAATCCTCGTTGAGGAGTCCACAAATGACGTGTTGTTTTCAACCTCTTCCCTCTCTCCAATGGTCAAGATCGATGAATGTTTCTTCTTCTCTGTCAATAAAAGACCGAAGTTTCCGCAAGACCAACCACAAAGACAAGGGGCTCTTTCTAGCTTTACAATGAATGAGAGTCAAAACTCCACGATCAAATGATCACAAGAGGTAGCACACACTATCAATAATTCTCACAAGGCATATCGCTCAACGCACATGAGTAGCTTTTTGATTGATTTTCTCTTTTGTGGCACTTGCAAGACTTTGATGTGTATAGAAGTGTTGCTCTAGTAGACATGAGTGATACCCAACTCTTATGTATGATATGGATCAATGAATCTTATGAATGGGCTGGTTGGGTGGCTTTTATAGCCCTCAACCACCCATATAGCTGTTATGGTGCATCTGCCAAACTGTGCACTGGCGGACGGTTCGTGGCACGAGCCCAGACGGTGCGTGACCCTCCAACAGTCGGATCTGACACCTCAACGGTTATGTCTGACAATCCAACGACTATATCAACGGTTGTCTTCCCTTGGTGATGACACGCGGACGGACTGCCCTTGGTCTCGGACAGTCCAGTTCTAAAAAAAGCTTTTGCTCAACTTGTCACCTTCGGGTTGAAGCAAAAAAAACATAGGCGAACGGTCCGCGAAATATAGTCGGATGGTCCGCGAGTTATAGCCGGACAGTCTACAATTTATAGTTCACGTTCGAAGTCATTGCGATGTCATGGACGGTGCGCCAGAAGGGGTCGGACAGTCTGAAGCCAAGTGGTATTTTCAAAAATAACCCATATCCGGGATAATCTACGTTATCCCAGACAATCCACACCAAAGCCTCAGACACTCCATGCTTGGTGATTTTAGAACTTGAGTTGTCGTTGATCTTTGAACTATCTTTTTCCGAGTTGCTTTGACTTGAACTTTTAGAGAGATCCTATGACTTAGACAAATATATCTAGTGGCTTTCCAACTAGTCTAAATCATTGATCTTAGACATTTTATTTCTCTAACTCATATTCCTTCTTTTGACTTAGAAACTAATTTGTGGAACTTATGAACCTGTGAATCAACGACAATACAAACTAGTTATCTGAATGGTTGTGATGACCATCAAACACCAAAAACCAATATAAGAAATGATTTAAAGCCATTTCCAGCATGTGATCTTGATCTTGATCTCATGAGTATGATAGTCTCTCAACAAAGGCTAAAAAATTATAGAAAACTCAACATACAACTTATCACCATCGAGGAACACCAAGATTTTCATTATTTTCAAAGATAAAAAAAATCTGATGATCATGCTGCCGTCAAGAACTCTGTTGAATCGCAGAAAGTTTGTCGCAAGAATCGAAGTCTGAAAGTAACCAGAGATAAAGAAAGAAGTCACTAATCATAATATGATGGCATAATTAGCAGGTGAGCTGTGGCGTGCGCTGTTCTGATTTTGATGACCATCCGGGACCCATTCCTCATGGACCAGTACTACTCCAACTCCCCACTTCCTAGCCCGTGGGCCCGTCTCCCAGTACTGCACCACCCTCCAGTGTCCGCGGCCCGGCCGTCTCGACTCCATCGTCCAGGGCTCCAGGCCCCCACCCTCCGTCTCTCCCTCCCTCCCCCGCCCGCCTTCGCCCCTCGCTTCGCCTCACCGCGCCGCTCCCAAAATCCCCCCGCCCCCCCGGCTTCCCCCCCGCAAAACCCACCCCACGAAACCCAAAAAATCCCGCGCGGCCACCCGAATCCCCCCGCCTTCCCGCTCCCCTCGCGCTGCGCCGTTCCGTGCCCCCATGGATCCGCAGTCGGACGCGGCCGCCGCGGTGGTGCTGGGCGCCGACCCGGCGGCGCTGACGGCGCTGCTGGCGGACCTCACCTCCCCGGCCAACGAGGCGCGGTCGCGGGCAGAGCAGCAGTTCCACGCCTTCCGCAGGTCCCATCCGGACGCGCTCGCGCTGAGCCTCGCGCACCTGCTGCTCTCCCCGGCGCACCCCTCCGCGCCCATCGCCGCCGTGCTGCTGCGTCGCCTCATCGCGCCGTCATCCCAGTCCTTCGTCTACCCTGCGCTGTCGCCCGCTACGCAGTCCTCGCTCCGCGCGCTGCTGCTCTCGGCCGCTTCCGCGCCTGCGCTCCCCAGGTCTGTCTCTAGGAAGCTCTCTGACGCCGTCGCCGAGCTCGCGTCCTTCCTCCTGCCCGCCAACGCGTGGCCCGACCTACTCAGTTTCCTGTACAAGTCCATAGATTCCACGTCCTCCTCGCCGGGATTGCAGGAGTCGGCGCTCAACATCCTGGCCCGTCTGGCCTCCCACCTCGCTGCCAGCTTCCCCAACCTCCACGGGCTCCTCCACGCCGCTCTCTCCCACCCTTCTTCCGCTGATGTGCGCGTCGCGGGGCTCAATGCGGCCATCAGCCTCATCCAGTCCCTTCCTTCTGCGGCGGCCCGCGACCAATTTCAGGACCTCCTCCCGGCCATGATGCGCGCTCTCGCCGAGTCGCTCAACTGCGGGAACGAGGGCTCAGCCCAGGAGGCTCTGGAGATGATGATCGAGCTCGCTGGCGCAGAGCCGCGGTTCCTGCGCCGCCAGCTGCCCGACGTGGTCGCGTCCATGCTGCAGATTGCCGAGGCCCCAGGACTAGAGGATGGCACCCGCCACCTTGCCGTTGAATTTGTCGTCACCCTTGCCGAGGCACGGGAGCGTGCACCCGGAATGATGCGGAAGCTGCCTCGGTACGTTGGTCGCCTATTTGCGGTGCTCATGAGTATGCTGCTCGATGTCCAGGATGAACCGGCATGGCATGCCGCAGTGTCAGAGGAGGAAGACGCTGGAGAGACGGGAAGCTATGCTTTTGCACAGGAGTGTCTGGATCGGCTGTCAATTGCTGTTGGTGGTAATACGATTCTGTCCGTGGCAGCTGAGTTGCTCCCATCGTTTTTCTCCTCTGAAGATTGGAAGAGACGCCACGCGGCACTAGTGACCATAGCTCAGATTGCAGAGGGCTCTGCTAAGATGATGATTAAGAATCTGGAGCAGGTTGTTGGGATGGTGCTGAATTCTTTCCAGGACCCTCACCCACGGGTGAGGTGGGCAGCAATTAATGCAATAGGGCAGCTTTCAACGGACCTGGGGCCAGAGTTGCAAAATCAGTTGCACCATGTTGTGCTACCTTCATTAGCTTCAGCAATGGATGATGTCCAGAACCCACGTGTACAGGCAAGTGATTGTTGTATCTTTTTTATTTCATTTTCTCAATTGACCCTATAATATCTTTTTTTATTCTTATGATTTCTGAAAGCCAGCTGTGTACCATTATCTTAATAAATGATTTCTGAAAGCAGTGAAGATCTTGTAATCCATGGATTTAATGCATATGGTTAATGCTTTGGTACTTTGTTTAGTTTGTATAAACAACACTGGCCTAGTGTGATTGATGTCATTATCCACAGAAGTGTAGTTGCCTAAGTTATTTTTAGTGCACAAGTTGCCTCTAGAGCGAAAGAGGACATCGAGCAACAAAGAAGGGCCTTAATTTGGGAAGTGTAGAATCATAAGAGTTTTTTGTTTTTTTGCACCTTTGTGCTGCCCGGAACTCTTTCCGGAGGGTGTTTTTTTTAATTTAAGCATGTACATAAACTCTTCCCTATCTTAATTGAAAGGCAGAGCTCCTTAAAAAAGTTATTTTTAGTACACTAAGTGGATCTAGTGACTGTTTTGGATACAGTAATGTGCATTAGAGAGTGGTTAATGTATCACTGTTGTAGTTAGCGTATTAATGAGACTATTGTAGCTTTTTACTAGTTTATGTATGCTATTTGGATGTGTTGAGGACTTGAGGCTGGCTTTACTATGGACTTTTTTAGATTATTCAATAGGATAACGTTTTAGGTCTAATACACAGAAACAAGATTCAGCTTTTTGTTTATTGAGTCAGCATTCGAGCAGTTAGTATCTTTTGGCCATTTTATTCATCAATTATTTTTTTTGTTGCACTTTCTTGCAAAATTTGTATGCATACTCACCATCCCAGCAGTTGGTATCTTTTGGCCATTTTGTTCATCAATTAATTTTCTATGCCTTAAGCGTTTTTCTTTGTTGCTGATATCTATGCATATTGTGCTGAATGTTTGGTCTTGCGCATGTCATGCATAGTTTGTTCAAATTTGGAGATGTTTGCGTGATTACATCTACCAGATTGATCACAAGGTATTCAAAGGAGAGACATTTTCTGTGCTTCTTAAATTTCTTAAATAACTCATGTCTGAGGTATATCCAGTCCAATAACTGAACAACTATAAACACATGGAAGGCTAATGAATTTTGGAAGAGTCATGTGCCTGACACTCTTACCAATTACAGTTTACATGTAAACCTTTCCACCAAAAACCAGAACTAGTGACTGACTGGCTGCAAATGAACCACAGAAAACATGTAACCAACACATTTTAGAACTGAGCTGTGTAGAATGATTTCAAGTCGCCTAGTCGCCTGGTCGAACCCTGGGACCGACCAGGCGACTAGTCGCGATTAGGCGACGACTAGGGCGACTAGTCGACCCCTAGTCGGTCCCTGGTCGTCCTACACTAGTAGCTATACTTATATAGGTATATATATAAATATACATGTATACGTTATATAAATTAGAGACTGCAGTAGTGCAGCAGGCTGCAGGACTCCAGGAGAAGGGGCAGGGACGCAGGGTGCTGTAGCCGTCACCCGCCGGTGTAGCCGTCGGCAATCAAAGTCCAGAACTGCAGGGGCGGTGCAAGAGAGGAGAGGAGACGTGCAGAGAGCCAGAGACTGTTGGCGGGTAGGTTAGAATAGGAGAGGAGAGGAGACATGCAGTGACTGTAGATGGGCTAAAAAAGGCCCAATAACTAAACCCTAGCCGGGACGACCAGGACACATAAGTCGGACGACTAGTCGCCCTAGTCGACGATTAGTCGGACGACCAGGACGACTAGGTTGTCTGGTCGAGTCGTCCAGCAAATCGTGTACTAATTACCGACCAGCCCGACTAATCGCGATTAATCGCGATTAGTCGGACGACTTGAAATCATACTGTAGATGCTCCTCACATATGATACCACCCTTGTGCTGTTTGAGGTACCTTTCGTCTATCTATGCCTGCACACACCATCTATTTTCAGAACTTTGGCCCTGTTTGTTTACCCTCTAGATTATATAATTCAGCTTAAATAAGTTAAGAGGCAAACAAATAACACAAATTATTAGGTGGATTATATAATCTAGATACCTAGATTATGATAATCCATAAGCAGAAAGCAGGTCATTAGGTGCTTATATAATCCATAAGCTGGCTTATATAATCCTAGAAGGAAACAAACAGGGCCTTTGACTTGTATTTGTATTTGTTATCATTTCTCTTTGAATAATCATGCATTTGGTACAAATTAAAATATTTTTTCTTTCGTACACACAGAGCTGCATCATTATATTAAGAAGAAAAAGAGAAAGAGTCCTTACGACACACATCACCAGCCAAGCAACTAGTAAACTAACTAGCTCACTACGTAGAAATCAGTTTTCATACGCGCCAAAACTTACAAATACCTGACCTTGCCCAACATTTAAACTTCATCAGGGGCAATCGCCACCAGGTGGGAAAGCCCTCGGGCTCCTGCTAGGACTAAAGGTGTAGTTCCTGTCTAGCAAGCAAGACAGATTCCTCAAGAGCAGGGTCAGAGCCATAAAAAACACAATGTTTTTTGTCTTTCCAGATCGACCAAGGTCTGAGAATAACCAAAGAGTTGAAGCCTTGTCTCACATCATCATCCACCTTGGCCGTATGTAATTCTTTCCCACCAGCCAAAAAAAGAAGTCTCTTCCAGACCAGGAGCAAGCATAGGTAAGCTGACCGTGTGAAACAGCCTGAACCAAACTTGCCTGGAGAACACACAAGAGATCAAAAGGTGCTGGATTGATTACATTATGGAGTTGGAGTTAAGTTCAATTAGTTTTCACTAGTTATGGTACCATTTGAGAGATATATTTTGATGGTTTTCTGGCTTTATGTTCATCATTCGACTATTCTTACAAGCTATTCAAGTTATTAATCTATGATAAATCTAGTGGTATATATTATTGGTTTACATAAAGTCGAGGGCTTGCTATATCTGCTCTTCATCAAACACACCAGCTGACCAATAAGGCATGCTCTCATATATTTTATTTCCTACATGTTCAGGCACATGCTGCATCAGCTATTCTGAACTTCAGTGAAAACTGCAGACCTGATATTTTGACACCATACTTGGATGTAATAGTTGGGAAACTTCTATTGTTACTCCAGGTGGATCTCACTTCTAGTCTTTAAACCTTAACTTTAACAGTATAGACATTAGACATAAGCATAATGTTTATTCTATTATTTAAACTTGTATGCTTATGATGTAGACTGGGAACCAAATGGTGCAAGAAGCTGCTTTAACTGCTTTAGCATCAGCAGCAGATTCTTCTCAGGTAGATCAGGAAATACAGTTCAATCCTTCTTGTTAACATAGCAATCTAACATAAATTTTCAATCTTATTTATTCAGGAACACTTCCAAAAATATTATGATGCAGTAATGCCATACCTCAAGGCTATTCTCATGAATGCAACTGATAAATCCAACAGAATGTTGCGTGCCAAATCCATGGAATGCATCAGTTTAGTTGGTATGGCAGTTGGGAAACAAAAGTTTAAGGATGATGCTAAGCAGGTAATGGTTTGCTAGTTCTCCTTATATTACAGTATACAGTCGAGTCCATAACTCTCTCCTTCTATAAAAGTGTTAAAACATTATTTTTTGTGGCCTTTGTATTCAATAAACGAAATCAAATTGGGTTGTAGGATGTTATATGCTATCTGTTCTGTATCTGTTAATGCTATTGATAATTCATTTTGGTGTTAGGTGATGGAGGTCCTTATGACACTGCAAGGATCTCAGATGGAGGCTGATGACCCTATAACAAGCTACATGCTGCAAGTATGTTAGAACTTGAAACCTTGTTCTCAACTTTTTTTTTGTCAATTCAAATCTTTTTTTTTCTCATTTGATCTATATTTTCGCCTCTGTAGGCATGGGCAAGACTGTGTAAATGCCTTGGTCAGGATTTCTTACCATACATGAGTGTTGTTATGCCCCCTCTGCTCCAGTCTGCTCAGCTCAAACCAGATGTGAGTGTCACTTCTGCTGGACCAGAAGATGAAAATGGTGAATCTGATGACGAGGGGTATGTTTAGTTTTTTCTTCCATATTTTTTATAGTATAGCATTTTCATTATGTTTTGTTTCCTGGATAACTTTCATGTTTTGGTGATCCCCAATATGATGGAAATGTCGAATCTAATGTGTCTGGTTATAGGCACATCATAAGAATTTGCCCATGTCATGTTGATATCAATGGTTGTTTCATATCCTGTATTGAATTTACATTCTTGTGTCATCACATCCATCTCACCAGCAAATTAAGCAAACATTAATTGGAGTATGATTTAGGATACCACTCAATAGAAAATGTTGGATAAGGATGACCGTTGGAGGGTGATTTTTGCTGTATACTCCTTTTATTCTAAATTATAAGACGATTTGGCTTTTCTAGACACATATCTTCTGCTATGCACTTGGATATACACTGTCTAGATACATAGTTAAAGCAATGAATCTTGAAAAGCCAAAACCTCTTATTATTTGTAATGGAGGGGGTAAATTTGAGTTTTTAACACTAAGAGGTTGGATAAGGGAACTCTTGGAGATGCTCCCAGTTTCAGGCTCTTGTTCTATCTACTAGCAATTGTACTCACTGGCAGCACTACTGCAGTGTCGAGACTATTACACTAGGTGATAAGAGGATCGGCATCCGAACTAGTCTACTGGAGGAGAAAGCTACAGCATGTAATATGCTGTGTTGCTACGCTGATGAGCTCAAGGAAGGATTTTTCCCATGGATTGATCAGGTCATATCACTATTTCAACCCCTTCTCCTTTCTTGTTGGGTTCTAGTTTCATGAAAGAGCTACAGCTATACCTGGATCTGTACAGGTCACGACTACGCTTGTACCTCTCATTAAGTTCTATTTTCATGAGGAAGTTAGGAAGGCAGCTATTTCAGGTATGTGACTGAAAATTTTGATGTCTTCACTTTTTTTTACCGTGTTGTCTTGTGCTATACATTATGTGCTCTTTGCAGCAATGCCTGAGCTTCTACGTTCAGCAAAATTGGCTATAGAAAAGGGCCAAGCTCAAGGCCGTGATAAATCCTATCTTAAGCAACTGTCTGATTACATAGTTCCAGCCCTTGTAGAGGCCATGCATAAAGTAAGGGTGTCATGCTTATAAAACCTTGTCAGTTCTTGAATTTTGTTGTGTTTGATAACATGATTTGATTTAAGCACGCAATTGGAATTCTAAGCAGGAACCTGAGCCACAAATTTGTGCAAGCATACTGGAATCATTGAATGAATCCATACAGGTTTGTAATACTGTACTTGTATGATATTTGGTATTTGCATTGATGAAAAGATCTCGTTTTCATGAGAACTGCTGCTTATCTCAACTAGAGTTTTAATGTCTTCACATTCTTTTGTTGACATGGATGTTAAATTTACATGCTTCTATTATTTACAATCTTGTCGCCTTTACTAGACTATTATTGTGTGTGTTTTTTAATTTTTTTTATCCTTATTATTTTTATGTTAAAATAGCCCCACAAAAAACGACGCAAGAGAGCTGCGTGTCATTTCATCAAGAAAGGAGGAAGATAAAATACAAGTGGGGTGCCAAGGGCCAAAACCCGCACACTTATAGACACAGGCGCGCCACACGCACAAGAGGGTTAACGACTCAACACAGAGGGGGGGGGGGCTTTGCTCAAGACCCCAGCCCTACCAACCTTGGGCACAGGAAGCTAAGCGCAGAATTACCAGCTAGACACCATAGGTTGCCTTCCTGCACAACCTTACGGTAGACTACAGAAATACTAGGCCTAATCCTCTCAAACACAATTGTTCCTGTGCTTCTAGATATCCCTGGCCACCAAAATGATCGAGGAGTTAAGACCCTTCTTCACCTCCTTAGGAACTCGATTGACTGCCCCGGACCACCAGCCTGAAAAACTCTTATCATCAGGTTGCAGAATAATAGCTAACATCCCGAGGCCAATAAGAATTATGTTCCAAACTTCACGAGAGAAAACACAGGAGACAAGGAGATGCTGCGTAGTCTCCTGTTCCTGGTCACAAAGGGGACAAACATTGGGCCGTGTGAGCCCTTGCTTAGCCAAGCAATCCTCCGTCCAACATTTATTCTTCAAAGCCAACCAGATGAAGAATTTGCACCGGAGGGGGCCCCAACTCTTCGAAGGTCCAAACTTAATGCCCCCAAGAAAAATGCCTGATAAGCAGATTGATAGGAATACAGCCCGGATTGAGTGGACCTCCAAAGGAACTGATTAGGAATACCTGGTTGCAGTGTTACCTCATCAACTAACTCCCAAACTCTCAAATATTTGACCAGCACTTGGACAGTGAGAGCCCCACTGATGTCTGTTACCCATCTTCGATTGGTCAAGGCTTGAGATACTGTGCACCGCTTTCTTGCTTTCTTGGATACCGCCAAAACAAGGTTCAGAGCTAATTCAGCCACAGAATTCCCATGCAACCACCGATCTGTCCAAAATAGATCCTCTCCATCACCTATCTTGATTTGAATGGCTGCAGCAAAAAGGGCTTGAGCATTTCTTGGAACATGGACAGGAAGGTCCTCCCAAGGGCGATCCGAATCATTTTTTTGAAGCCATAACCAACGAATGCGCAAAGCCCATCTCATGGTTTCAAGATTAAGAATCCCTAGACCACCATATTGCTGGGGTCGCTGAACGTTCTCCATAGACTAGACAGTTTCCTCCATTAGCCTTTTCTTGACTGGACCACAGAAAACCCCTCCGATGTTTATCAATAGCTTTGATTACCCATTTTGGCAGGTTTAGAGCAGTCATTAGATGAATGTGAATTGCTGAAAAAACAGTCTTGACCAACACCAGACTCGCTGCGCAGTTGAGAGAAGCCTTCCACTTGGGGAGACAATCAGCCACCTTATCGGCTAATGGCAGCAGGTTGGCTTTAGATGATTTTCTAATAGTGAGGAATTCTGAGCTAGTTACAGGGAAGAACACTCACTCCACAAGCCACGGCCTCCCGAATGACATCCAAATCAGCCGCAGTACAGTTGATAGGAAAGACAGAGCTCTTACCAAAATTGGTTCTGAGGCGGTGAGGCCCAATGCATGACCAAAAGCATCCAGTAGCTGCGATATAAGGGTGAGATCAACCCGATTGGGCCTGAGGAACATAATCTCCTCATCCGCATAAAGAGAAACCCGATGTTTAGCCTGTGGAACAGTCAACCGCTGCAGCAGATTTCGTCTTGTGGCCTTAACCACTAGGGCATTCAGCACTTCCATTACCAAAATAAAAGGCATAGGAGATAAAGGATCCCCTAACCTTAACCCTCGCTGATGCAAGACCATTTCCCCTGGTTCTCCATTAATCAACACACGTGTGCCAATGTCCTTGATGCTACAAAATAATGTTGTCGCGCCACATGCGTTGGGGCACCAAGATGTGCCACGTTGGACGGGGATTTACAAGTGGAAAACATTATCACACCACTCTCGATGGCACAATAGTACAGCTTTGTCGTGCCAGCAGGAGTGGCGTGACAACTGACAAGGCTCCACCTTAGAAAATGTTTCCATACAATTTTGGATGATAACTATTTTTATATGAAAATGGTAGAGCTTGATGAGATCTGCAACTCTCGTTTTAAGTTTTCTCATTTGAGATTGCTAAGATGCTAAAAAATATATAAACTTTCAGCAGCATAATAATTGTGTACACGCATCAGTCGTCTTAGAAAAATAATCTTTTTTGTATGATGTCAAATGAAATACTTTTTATGTGAAAGTTATAGCTCTCAAATAGATATACAAATTCATACTTTTGAGTTTATATTTGAGACCTTTAAGATACTGAAATTCTGAAAAATAATTAAAGTTTCATCAACATATTAACAATGTACCAAAATCATATGTTGTTAAATAATAATAGTTTTATATTAAAGTTGCAGTTATCTATGAGATCTAGTTTTTTTTTTCCAGTTTTGAGTTTTTTTTATTTGACACTGACAATTAAGATGCTCAAAAAATAATATAATTTTAAAAGAGCATATTAGTTGTGTATCTGGGCTTATTTTTTTTAAAGAGTATTATCTTTTTTATGTCAGTGTCAGATAAAAAATACTTTTTGAATGCAAGTTGCATATCTTATTGGGAGTTACATATTTTATATAAAAAGTATATTTATCTAATATCGCATCAGTAAAAATAATGATTGTTTTTTTAAAAAACTAGCCTTGGTACGTGATTAATATATTTCTTAGAATGTATACTATTTCCTTGAGCATTTTAACCGATCTCAATGAAAAACCTCAACTAAAAAGTTGTCGTTCTCATCGATGTTACTAACCTTGGGATTTACAATAGATGATTAGTCCCTAAGGACTATAGGTTATATATATAGGCAGTAGGCCTGGGCCTAATGGGCCTTAACAATCTCCTCAAACTCAAGGTGGAAATGGAGGATCTGAAGCTTTGAGTTTGATCAAGTGAAACTGATGTTGTGCTCTTGTTTGTGCTTTGGTGAAGAAATCTGCCAATTGAGATTCTGAGGGCACATATTGAAGAATAATAGTCTTCTGTTGACAATGGGTCGAGTAAAAGATGCATCAACACCGATGTGTTTAGTAACTTAATGCTTCACAGGATCATGAGCAATCTGTATAGCTCTCAAGTTATCAGATAACAGAGGTGTAGACGTGTCACAAGAGACACCAAGATCAGCCAAGAGCCAGCACAACCAAATAATTTCAGCAGTGATAGTAGCAAGTGCCCGAAGTTCGGCTTCAGCACTAGAACGAGTATGGCCGCTTGCTTCTTGGATTTCCAGGCAATGGGAGATGATCTAAGGAGAATACAGTAACTTGTAGTAGAACAACGTTCAACAGGATCACTTGTCCAAGTGGCATCAAAATACGCATGAAGCTGAAGTGGGCTATCATAAGCATAGAGTAAACATTTGGATCTTGTCCCGCGTAAATATCGAAGCACACGAAGCAAATGACCATAATGAACTGAAGTTGGTGTTGATACAAATTGGCTCAACATATGAACAACATGAGCAATATGAGATCTGGTGATGGTGAGATAAACAAGACTACCCACAATATGACGATACCGAGTTGGGTCTGCTAGTGGTGTCCCATCCTTCGGACGAAGTTTTAAATGAATATCCATTGGTGTTGCAACTGTGCGTGTATCAGTAATTCCAGAGCGACCAAGAAGATCTTGTATACTTGGACTGAGAAAGATAAAAGCCTTTTTGAGTTTGCTGAACTTCAATGCCCAAGAAATAGCTAAGTGGTCCCAAATCAGACATTTGAAATTCCTTACTAAGATGTTGCTTGACATAAGAAATATGTTCTGAGTTGTCACCTGTAATCAGCATATCATCCACATATAATAGAAGTAAAGTGCGGCCTTTTGGAGAGACATGAACAAACAATGCAGGATCATGTTCACTAGAAGAAAAACCAGCAGCTGTGATGACAGAGATGAATCGCTCAAACCAAGCACGAGGAGCGTGTTTCAGCCCATACAATGCACGACGGAGACGACACACATGCCCTGAGGGAGTATCAACCCTTGGAGGAGGATGCATATAAACTTCTTCATGTAGATCACCATTGAGAAAAGCATTTTTGACATTCATCTGGGATATAGTCCAAGGAGATGAGGCTACAACTGCAATCAAGGTTCGGACAATAGTCATATGCGCAACAGGTGCAAAAGTCTCATCATAATCAAGCCCTTGAGTCTGTTGAAAACCACGAGCCACAAGACGAGCTTTATACCTCTCAATGGAACCATCTGATTTTGTCTTAACTTTGAAGACCCATTTACATGTGATAGGAACAACATGCGAGGGTAATGGAACAATATCCCATGTACTAGTGCGCTCAAGAGCAGCCAATTCATCAATCATAGTGTCATGGGCATCATAGGGAGCGAGACGCAACAGCCAGGCTGGGATAAGGCTAGAGAATAAGATTGAGATGAGCTGGGATAAGGCTAGAGAATAGGATTGGGATGAGAGAATTGTGGAGAGTTGGTTAGCATCAGATAAGTCCAAGAAAGTAGGAGTTAGTTGAGAGTTTGTAGGAGAAGTTGGTTAGCCATAGGGCTATTTATAAGCCGCATGGCAGCAGGGAATAAATCAAGCAAGATCATTATCAAACCAATCTCTCTCCCTCTCTTGCAATGTCCCTCTCAAGCGCCTAGGGCTGCTACCCTAGAACCAAGCCTGCGGCAGAGGGGTATAACCTCGCCGGAGAAGACAACTATCTCCATGGACCGAAGGTCCATGACACCTGCTCCAGGTTATCCTCACCACCACCAGCCGCCCATCCCTCACCACCACCAGCCGCCGCGCCATCTGCCGCCGCAACGCCCTCCCACCCGCCCTCTCCAACTCTAGATGCATTCACTCGGCTCGAAGAGAAGTGGGATCAATTCGTTGTGATGTTCCACCGCTACAAGGAGAAGACAGAGAAGGAACTCCAAGCAGCGGTGCGGCTTCAGGCGGCAGCGCGAGGGTTCCTGGCACGCCGCCAGGTACAGTCCCTTCGTGGGGAGAAGCACCTTGCTGTGGCCTCCAGGGCCACCCCATGGCCGTCATCACATGAGCAGGCCGTGGTGCGCCTGCAAGCCGCAGTGCGCGGCTTCCTTGTTAGGCGGGCGGTGCGGAAGCTGCACTTGCTGATCAGCTCATCGCTGCACCAACTCGCAGCCTGCGCGCCCAACCACCAGGTCTCGTCTATACTTTTTGAACCCCCTGCAGAAGTCGAGATCTGGGTATGCAGTCCCCCTGCACGGCCAAAGAGGGTCGTCTCCTTCATTCGGGCAACTGCCTTGGTGCTGGACAGACCCAACATAAGAACGGGCTGGTTCCTCCTTCACCTTTCATCCAACGTGAAGTCCACAGTTCAGCTCTTTCCTTGGGATCCAGGAGGACAGGAGGACATAGCTACAGTTCAAATTTATATTTTAGTTTCACAATTATTTTGTATTTTTTGTTTTAAATAATAAAGGTAAGCCGAGATGTAAAAGGCTTAACCTTAAGTCGTGTCAGGTAAGTCTATGGCAGCTCGAGGACGAGCTGGTCCTCAAGGGAGGGGGAGATGTCATGGGCATCATAGGGAGCGAGACGCAACAGCCAGGCTGGGATAAGGCTAGAGAATAAGATTGAGATGAGCTGGGATAAGGCTAGAGAATAGGATTGGGATGAGAGAATTGTGGAGAGTTGGTTAGCATCAGATAAGTCCAAGAAAGTAGGAGTTAGTTGAGAGTTTGTAGGAGAAGTTGGTTAGCCATAGGGCTATTTATAAGCCGCATGGCAGCAGGGAATAAATCAAGCAAGATCATTATCAAACCAATCTCTCTCTCTCTTGCAATGACCCTCTCAAGCGCCTAGGGCTGCTACCCTAGAACCAAGCCTGCGGCAGAGGGGTATAACCTCGCCGGAGAAGACAGCTATCCCCATGGACCGAAGGTCCATGACACCTGGTATCAGCTCCAGGTTATCCTCACCACCACCAGCCGCCCATCCCTCACCACCACCAGCCGCCGCGCCATCTGCCGCCGCAACGCCCTCCTACCCGCCCTCTCCAACTCTAGATGCATTCACTCGGCTCGAAGAGAAGTGGGATCAATTCGTTGTGATGTTCCACCGCTACAAGGAGAAGACAGAGAAGGAACTCCAAGCAGCGGTGCGGCTTCAGGCGGCAGCGCGAGGGTTCCTGGCACGCCGCCAGGTACAATCCCTTCGTGGGGAGAAGCACCTTGCTGTGGCCTCCAGGGCCACCCCATGGCCGTCATCACATGAGCAGGCCGTGGTGCGCCTGCAAGCCGCAGTGCGCGGCTTCCTTGTTAGGCGGGCGGTGCGGAAGCTGCACTTGCTGATCAGCTCATCGCTGCACCAACTCGCAGCCTGCGCGCCCAACCACCAGGTCTCGTCTATACTTTTTGAACCCCCTGCAGAAGTCGAGATCTGGGTATGCAGTCCCCCTGCACGGCTAAAGAGGGTCGTCTCCTTCATTCGGGCAACTGCCTTGGTGCTGGACAGACCCAACATAAGAACGGGCTGGTTCCTCCTTCACCTTTCATCCAACGTGAAGTCCGCAGTTCAGCTCTTTCCTTGGGATCCAGGAGGACAGGAGGACATAGCTGCAGTTCAAATTTATATTTTAGTTCCACAATTATTTTGTATTTTTGTTTTAAATAATAAAGGTAAGCCGAGATGTAAAAGGCTTAACCTTAAGTCGTGTCAGGTAAGTCTATGGCAGCTCGAGGACGAGCTGGTCCTCAAGGGAGGGGGAGATGTCATGGGCATCATAGGGAGTGAGACGCAACAGCCAGGCTGGGATAAGGCTAGAGAATAAGATTGAGATGAGCTGGGATAAGGCTAGAGAATAGGATTGGGATGAGAGAATTGTGGAGAGTTGGTTAGCATCAGATAAGTCCAAGAAAGTAGGAGTTAGTTGAGAGTTTGTAGGAGAAGTTGGTTAGCCATAGGGCTATTTATAAGCCGCATGGCAGCAGGGAATAAATCAAGCAAGATCATTATCAAACCAATCTCTCTCTCTCTTGCAATGACCCTCTCAAGCGCCTAGGGCTGCTACCCTAGAACCAAGCCTGCGGCAGAGGGGTATAACCTCGCCGGAGAAGACAGCTATCCCCATGGACCGAAGGTCCATGACACATAGCTAGCTGCCACTTGAGAATCCCAGAAGCTTCTTGATATGTAGTGGGTTCAACAATTGCCACACCAGCTCGTGGAAAACCATAGCGATCTAGAGGTTCAATGGTACCACGGTCACGAAGACGATATCCCTGATTAAAAACATCATTAGACTCATTATTGTCAGTACAAGAATCAGGTACATGATCAGTATCAGGACCAGCCGTAGGAATAGAGCGGGAACGACGAATGTAGGTTTGGATGACAGGTGGTTTGGAAGAGTAAGAAGAAGATGATGTGGAAGTGGAAGGTGGTGTTATGGGAATGAGAACATCAGATAGAAGGAAGACACATTAAAGAAGTAGACTCTGTGGGATAATATGAGGAGTGAGTAGAATGGTTGTGAAAGAAGGGGTGATTTTCATTGAAACTCATATATCTAGAAATTCGAATACGACGAGTAAAAGGATCATAACAACGATAGCCTTTGTGTTCAGGACTATATCCAAGGAATATACACTCTACAGATTGAGTAGTCAATTTGGTCCGCTCACGTGATGGTAACAAGACATAACATATACTTCACCCGGGGATTTGCCAGAAAGTTTAGATGATGGTTGTCTATTAATGAGATACACAACAGTGGAAACAGCTTCACTCCAAAAGTGTGGAGGAACAAAAGAAGATATCAAAATAGTACGAGCACTCTCAATAATATGATGGTGTTTGCGTTCAGCAACACCATTTTGGGCATGAGCACCAGGACAAGAAAGTTGAGCTAGAGTACCCTCTAAGGTCAGTAGCTGGCGGAAATTGTCAGATAAAATTTCACCACTAGAATCTGAACGAAATATTTTAATAGTAGCAGAAAACTGGGTGTGAACCATGCGAGTGAAGGACTTATAAATAGAAGGCAATTCCGAGCGGCGTTTCATGAAGTAAATCCAAGTATAACGAAAATGATCATCAATAAAAATGACATAATATTTATGACCACCTTTGGAGACAAACGGAGCTGGACCCCAAACATCAGAGTGAATTAGATCAAAAGGTTTAACAGAATGGGAATCACTAGTAAAATATGGAAGTTGTATTTGTTTTCCAAGATGACAACCTTTACAATGAAAACTAGACTCAACATCTGTAGGGCCTAAACATTCTGACTTTATTAGAGTGGATAGACGAGATCCACATAAGTGACCTAGACGATGATGCCACTGGGCAAACGACGTCGTGGGACCCGAAGCAGCAAGCACATGAGGTGTAGAGGTATGGTAGGAAGGAAGACACAAGGTGTCCAAGATGTGGAGGCGAGGCGAAGATTTACGACAACGGCCAGTCCCAATCACATCCCCTGTGTGTCAATCCTGTACTAAACAAGATGAGTCATCAAATCCAATAAGACAATTGTGATCGGTAATTTGACCAACTGATAGTAGATCCATGGATAACTCAGGTACAAAAAATATATTTGGAACAATAAAATTAGAATCGGAAAGAGAACCCTTGTGGATGACATGACATAATGTACCATCAACTGTCTGAATAGAAGTACCCTCGGTGACAGGTGTAGTAGATGCCAGACGTGACTGATCAGATGTCACATGAAATGAAACTCCAGAATCAAGAACCCAAGATGATGATAAAGCACCAACAGATGAAGTAGCAGCAACCACAACTGAGCCTTTAGGAGATGGTCCTATACCATGACCACGAGTAGCACGACGGACACGAAAATCAGCCAGCTTCTCTGGAAACTTAGCAAAACAGTTCTTAGACCGATGAGTGGTCTTTTTGCAGTGTTCACAAGGCTGAAAGGAGGTGTGCCTGGACTTCTGAGTAGCAGCCAATACACTGTGAGAACTCACACCAGTAATAGAAGACATAGACTTCAGGCGAGTCTCTTCAGCAAGCAATTTAGACAATGCCTGAGCCACGGTGAGGGTATCCGAACTGTGAAGCAGCCTTGCACGAAGAGAATCAAATTCAGATCGAACTCCCATAACAAATCTGTAGGTAAAGAACTTCTCAGTGAACTTATGGGCTGGGCAAGGCACAACTGTACAAGCAGGCACCATGGAGGTCAATGCACTCATAAGACGATCAAAGGCTAAATAGTATTCATCAATGGGCATATCATGTTACTCAATGACATGACTCTGCTGCATAAGGGTATGTAAAAGAGCACCGCTATCCTAAATGGCGGCGCGACCGGGGCCCCTTCGCCGACGCTGTCGCCACGGACGCAGCCGCGGGATCCGCCGCCGCCAGTTCCCTAGCACGCCGCCTCAGCCCCACCGGATCTGCACGCTCCCTCCATGCGGCACGTCGCCAGCCGGCCTCCCTTGCGTGGTCCACCCCTGAGGCGGGTCCTCTCGCGGATGCCACCGTTGCCACAGGCGTAGGCGCGGGATTCGCCGCTGCGGTGCACGGACGCACGCCCAGCCACCGCCGGCCGCGCTCCCCCACGGCGGCTATCTCCCCCACCGACGCCTGTGTCCCTGCCCCTCGTCGGCCTCTCTCGTGCTCCAAAGTCCAAACTTCCTCTCCTGGCGCTAGATCTGCGCCACCCTGCCACGCCGGCCTCTTCTCCCTGTCGCCGAACCTTTCCCCGCTGCGGCCATTGTTATTAAAACGTCGCTTAAACGTCGTTTAAGCGAGAAAACGTGGTTAGGAGCTGGAACGTCCGAACGTTTTAGAAAACTGGCGTATAACGTCCGTTTTGGACGTTTAAACGTCGTTTAAGCGTCCTAAACGCGTTTTAGGGCGTTTTACGCGTTCTGGGGACGTTCTACCCATTTGTGGGCCTTTCCTGGGCCTTTAGGGTTTAGGTCCAGCCAGCGTGTGGAGCACTCCTTAGCCGGTCGCCCTCCTCTCCTTCGCCGCCACAGCAGTCAGCAGACCTCGGCAGACTGTCGGTCGACCGCCCCACAGGTACGTTGCTGCCCTCCACTGACCTCGGCTCTCCCTCCTCCCTCCTCCCACATGCGGACAGACCCACAGCAGACTGCTGCGCGCCTGCGCCACCGCCGGCCGACCGCAAGACCAGCAACCAGCGTCCTCCTCCTCCCTCCGCAAGACCAGCAGCCAGCGCCCAAGATCATAGCACCAGCCAGCGCCCATTGTTTTAGGCCCTATTTGTTGATTTTGCTTACAGTGAATCAATCTCTATTTGCTCATAGTGAATTTCAATGGCAACAAATAGTGAGGCATTGTGTGGTTGAACTTGTGTTGTTGAACTTGATATGTTTCTTTTTATGCTATTTGGTTTGTGAACTCAAGTACTCAACTTATGTATGAACTTATTTTATATTTGAACTTCTATGTCAAATCTGAAAAGACGTTTCAGCGTTCGTTTAAACGTTAAAAAGTTGGTTCATAACGTTTTAACGTTTTACCGCTTTAATAACCATGGCTGCGGCGTCCTCTCTACTCGCCACCTGCACTACCGTACTCGCGACTGCGGAGAAGCAGCAGCACCGACCCTGTGGCCCATGTCTTTTCCATAGCAGCAGTCGTCGCGACCTCACGGGTGCTCCCTTCCCCCACCGCCACCGGCACAGCCCCTCTCCAGCGCGGCCTGGCTCTCCTAACTGCCTACGCTGACGCCCTAACAATGCCTTCCTCCCCCTTTGACCTTCTCTTCTCCCGTCAACGGTGCCGTCAACACCCCTTGCCAGGTCCGGCGCAGGCCCCTGCCCGGCTAGACCCGCCTCGCTGCCCACCCCTTCATCGCCTGGATCCATCGCTGTCGCGACCTTCCCGGTCGGATCCACGTTGCTACGGCCTTCTCGGCTCGATCTGCCGTCCCTTTGTCCAGATCGCGTCTTCCTGTCTGAATCCGTCGCTGTCGTGGCCTTCCCGGCCGGATCCGTCGTTCCCCTTCTATTCTGCCGCGGGCGCGGACACCATGACCGGCGCAGACACATGCGCTGCTGTCGGCCTCCTTGACAGGACTCCTTGACGTCAGACGATCGAAGAAGCCGGAAGGTTGACCTGCCGGTGCTCTTTTGTTGTGTTGCCCTGCTGATCTTTGACGCTCGAAGAACAGGCTCCTGCTGCGTGTCTCCTGACCTCGGCCACCTCGACTTCGCCTAACTCGGCATCCAGGGGCTATCGCCTTCTCGGAATCCACACCTGTCTCTTCTCCAGCCGCAACATTCGCACCCTCATGACGCTGCGACTGCGGGGGGGGGGGGGGGGGGTCAACCCGTCGGCTCCTACCTTCGGCCTCTACTCCAGTCTCATCGTGTGTGGTGCCCCCGTTGCGACTGCGGGGGTATGTTAGACTGTGTGTGTGTGGGCCAGCACCACTGTTGAGTTGCCGGCCCATTAGGGTTAGGGTTGTGAGTCTATATATTGTACCCTATCTATTATCAATACATCAAGCACTACATTATTCTACAGAAATAGTAAACTGTGACCTCTTAATGCAGTCTGAACACAAAAAAGCCTATTTTGGGTAATTCTGCCCATCAAGCACACTATTGACAACAATAGATTGGCCGACATATTGAAGAGCAATAAAACACTGAAGAATAACAAATTTGAAAAAGACTTGGCTTGATGATACCAAAAAAACCCTAGCGGGTACAGCGGATGAACAGGATGCAGTCTTGGACGAGACCGTGCAAAGTCACTGTCGAGCAGCAGATCTGGCCTGTGCTGCGCGCCGCATAGACGGACGGCGCGGCGACGGACGGGGGTGCGCGAATAAGGCACACAATAGATGACAGATGGTGACAGCAACGCCTACGAACAGAGGCTGATGATGGCCGCGACTAGATAGGGGCGGTGCAGCGGCGGACGGCGCAGGAGGGCGGAGTCCGGGCAGGGGTGGTGCCGCGACGACGCAGATCCACGACGACGACGCAGGAAGGCGAAGTCCCTGCGAGGAGTCCGGGCAGGAGCAGTGCACCGGCGGACGGCGCAGGAGGGCGGAGTTGCGACGGGGAGGGCGAAGTCCGGGCAGGAGCAGTGCCACGGCGGCGCAGATCCACGACGGCACGGAAGGGTGGAGTCCGCGACGACACTGGTGGGGCAGAGCACCTGCACATGCGCAGATGAGGGCCGCGGCTGTTAGGGATGGCCGCGACGGCGGCTGAGGGTGGGGGAAGGCCGTGACGGCGGCTGAGGGTGGAGGAGGGCCGCGACAACGGCTAGAAAATTAGGGAAACCCTAATCGTAACCTCCTTTGTTACCATGTTACTAACCTTGGGATTTTGAATAGATGATTAGTCCCTAAGGACTATAGGTTATATATATAGGCAGTAGGCCTGGGCCTTAACAATCGATAGCTACAACTTTAGTTTTAAAACAATCTTCATTGGACATCAATCAAGAATCATGTTTTGTTAGGCGATTAGTCTAGATACACGACTAATATGTTGATGAAACTCTACATTATCTTTTTAGCATCTTAATGATCTTAAATGTAAAAACTCAAAAACTATAAAGTTTTAGATCTCATTGCGAGCTGTAACTTTCGTATAAAAAGTATCTTTATTGGACATCATACAAGTAATATATTATTTTCTAAGGCAACAAGTGTTTTTACGTGATTATTATGCTGCTGAAAGTTTATGTTATTTTTTTAGCATCTTAGCGACCCCAAATGAAAAAACTCAAAACTATAAAGCTGTAGATCTCATTGATCTCTCCAATTCTCATATGAAAATCATCTTCATCCAACGTCATATGAACAATATATAATTTTTCTAAAAGTTGAGTTGAGCCTTGTCACGCAAATCCCGCTGGCGTGAAAATAGTATTGCCGCGCCATCGGGAGTGGCATCACAAGGTTTTCCATGTGGAATTTGCTATCCAATGTGGCACATTCTTGCCGCACTAGCGCATGGGGCGCAACAGTGTTATTTTACCACGTTAGCGCGACCAAAAGGGTTAAAATTAAAATTGTGAGGATATTTTTAAAGGAAAGAAATTAAGAAAAATGAAAATTTTAGAATATCTCTACGATTCTGTCTTTTGAATACATGCACTGATACCATGTGGGCCTGGACATATTTGTGTGGTTTAAACAGTATGATAATGAGATTATTAAAAAAAACGAATTTTAATTATAGTGGCTTTTCAGAGATTTTTTTTTCCGGGTTACTCCAGTCATTAGTTTGTTTGGTTTGTCATAAATCTCATATTTACATGGTTCTACGATGCTCTTGGCTATTTTGGCAAAAGTCATACCCTT
Source organism: Zea luxurians (assembly GCA_029449295.1). Taxonomy (NCBI): domain Eukaryota; kingdom Viridiplantae; phylum Streptophyta; class Magnoliopsida; order Poales; family Poaceae; genus Zea; species Zea luxurians. The sequence continues at coordinate 173,865,630 of JAOPSE010000002.1, forward strand.
TAATGTAACTGCCCTGTAACCTTTTTTTTCAGAAATAAAGTCTCAGTAGTTTCTTATATCTGTAACAGAAGACATTTGTCAATGTTTCTTGTAGGCATCATTTTCTTTTGACCTTTGTAATACATTCGTTTGTGCTGTCACTTGAATAATCTTTTATCCATTTTTCTCGATCAGCTATCAGGAACACTTCTGGATCAAAATCAAGTAAGATCTGCAGTGGAAGGTGTCAAAGAAGTTATAGTTGCAAGCACTAACAGGAGGATAGAACGAACAGAAAGGGCAAGGGCTGAGGACTTTGATTCTGAAGAAGAGGAGCTACTCAGAGAAGAAAACGAACAGGAAGATGAAATCTTTGACCAAGTAAGCTACCTAAATACTCAGAGTTTCTAACTCTTTTTAAGGCATACCAGATCTACTCATGTTGCCGATTGATACAAATGCTTGTGCAAAATTAGCTTCCTTAGAAATTTACTAGAAAGGTGGATGTGTTATTGTATTGTGCTTTGAACCTACTTTTTGTGTGGGGAACAATTGTATAGTGCTTATTAGTTACCTAACCTTATTGGTTTGAAAACATGTATTTTGTGACTGCAGATTGGTGATTGTCTAGGCACTCTCGTTAAAACCTTCAAGACTTCTTTTATTCCGTTCTTCGATGAACTCTCCGTGTATTTGACACCTATGTTGGTAAGTGAGATGATGAACCATTGGATTTGATGCATTTTCTTTGCTTGTTAGGGTTGTGACTTGTGAGCACTGAACACTACATCACAATTCGATGTCACTCTAGATTTATTACCTCTGAACGTGAAACATAAATGCACTATTGAATATTGGTAAACTAAACACCTTATGTACATTTTTAACTTTCCATCAATTTAGGGTAAGAATAAAACATCAGAAGAAAGAAGGATTGCCATATGCATTTTTGATGATGTTGCTGAGCATTGCCGTGAAGCAGCAGTTAGGTAACAGTTGTACGATCCATACATGACACTTTGCTTGGTGAAGGTGAAAGATTGTTGTGAGCTGTGATCATTTTACATGTTTTTTTTGTGACATCTGATTCTCAGGTATTATGATACATACCTTCCTTCTCTATTAGAAGCCTGCATGAGTGAAAATCCAGATGTCAGGCAGGTTTGTATTTCTTATTTGTTCTACATCCTAGTGCAGCAGAATTATGTGTAACAGCAACCCTTCATCTCTTAAGAGTGCGTTTTCATTTCCAACTTGCTGCTTTCAGGCTGCAGTGTATGGAATTGGCATTTGTGCCGAATGTGGTGGTTCTGCATTTAGGCCTCACACTGGGGGTATGTTTTGTATCTATGTTGTATTCGATTTATGTATGCATTTGTCATTCGATGCTGTTAACAATCTTGTTTATTTCTACAGAGGCCCTATCCAGATTATACAATGTAATCAAACACCCTAATGCCTTGGATTTGGATAATGCAATGGCCTATGACAATGCTGTTTCTGCTCTTGGAAAAATATGCCAATTTCATCGTGATAGCATTGATGTATCTCAGGTATGTTATGCTCTCAAGATATCTGAACTCAACCATACTTAGGCATATGGTTCTTCTAGCTTATATCATGGCATCTAGCCTGCTTCATTCAGCCTTGTAGTATATAATATAATTCCATTTCTGAAGGCAACAGTTGAACTGATCGACAATTCATATTAACTGCTAATAGTCTTGTTGCTATATCATTAATTTATGAGCTGTACAAAGTTTTGTGACCATACATCACTTGGTTCATTGAACAGGTAATTCCTGCCTGGTTAAGTTGCCTTCCGATAAAAAATGATTTAATTGAGGCCAAGCTTGTCCATGAACAGCTGTGTGTGTTGCTTGAGCAGTAAGTAATTCCCACAATTTGTTTCTGCAGAGTTGCTTTTCCTGAGATTAACCAATATTCCCTATCATCTAGACTTCTGTTTTATTTCACGTTTCTTCAACAGCTATTATTTTTTCGTGTAATCAACATTCAACAGGTCTGGAAGGGAGCTTCTGGGTCATAATAATCAGTATCTTCCAAAGATTGTGTCTGTTTTTGCAGAGGTACCTTTAGCCTTTTCTTATTTTCCTCAATCTTGTTTTCTTTATATTATCCCCCTTCTGTTTCCCAAGGTCTACGGAATATGGATAAACTGCAACTCTTGAACCGTTGCAGAGGCATCAGACACTGCTAGATGCATTCTTAATTTTATCTTTCCATGTGTGCTTGTTGATCAACAATTAGTACCAGTTATTACAGAACTACTTTTGGATTATGGTGCAAACACATCTGCACATGGCTCTTGGAACACACGTTTAAATTGCATGTCTATTAAATTTACATATTGGAAATGTGGCAAACAGTAAAGCACATCTCAAAGCATATGTTTACTGTTTTTGATGGGTCAATTTGACTCCATTACGTACTAATGAATATCTGCTTAAATCATCTTTGGTTTTTCTCTTGCACACTTGCTTTCTAGCTCTATTTAGATAATGAGGAAGATAGAAGATCTAGCGATTACAGGACATCCATAATTTTTTGGAATGCTAAGTTGATTTCATTTTTGACTTGTTTATGCGAATGAAGGGGACTCATGAGTTTTTTGCACTTGTTTTCAGCAAGGTATTTTGGTTATTAAACATTGTATCCCAATCCAAAACAAAACCTGATACATACCAAACATAGGAATGGGAATGCAATCACATATCCTTGATTCCTTACTCTGACTTACCTTTTCATCTTCCTTGGCCTATTTCTAACACAAAGCCAGCCTCCATCCAAATGACACCTAAGGGTTAAAAAAACCCTGTGCACAATAGCTGCAACGTCCTGCAGGTCCAAATGAGGATGCTAGATGATCAGTGGGAAATGATCACGTACTTCTAAGGTTTCAGATGTAATTATCTATTTGGCATACTTATGTATGACCTTTAGGGTCTGTTTGGTTTAGTTGTAGATTCCTAAAAATCTGATTCTAGATGCGAGATATGAGAAAGCTGATGTGAGCTGATGGTTGTGGGAAAGCTAAAATTTATTTGGTTGAAACAACTATCAACTATAGATTCTATAAGAGCATGATAGCTTGACATGGATGACAAGATTATGAAAAATCTAGGGTAGGAGGTGATTCTGAATTGAACTAGAGGAATCTTTATATTTTCAAGAATCTATTATGCTACTGTACCTGTTTGGTTGAGATTCCAGATTTTTTGTAGCGAATTTGGTTCAAAAAGCTGAACCAAACACACACTTAGTCACTTTCATCTGTTGAATCCTTGTTTTTGAGGTTTATACACTATATTTGTTTTCTTCTTTTATCGATTGATTGCTATGGAACGTTTAGTAACTCCTAATATTTTCAGCTATATTAAGTTGTCTTCCATTTGAGTTATCGATGTCCATGTTACACCAAAGCATTGTTTCATTCCATCCCAAAACAAGTTTACCTATTTATGAATGAGGTCCTGTCTCCTTTTTTTCCCTTCATTTTTACCCTAAAGAAGTCAAATTGGAAACTAAGAATGTACAATGTGACTTGGCCATGGTAAGGAATCTCATTTTTGTCATGGTAATGCAATGATCTCAAGAAAAAACACTGGAAAAAGAACTAAGGCCCTGTTTGGAAGCGTAGTATTTTTGCAGTTTTGAAAAATACTATGGTATTTGATGATACTATAGTATTAGAACACAAAAGGTGTTTGGTTTGTACAGGCAAAACACAGTTTTAAATACCATGGTTTATCTGAAACCATGGTATTTTTGGAGTTTTCGAAACTCCACTCAGGACCTCAGTTTTCTTCTCTTCTCTCTACATATACTTTGTTTTTCCAATGGAACCAAACAGATCTCGGTTTTGAGAAATACTATGGTTTTACTGTGGTAAAGTAATACCGTAGTATTTTTGTCATGTACAGTTGTAAACTATAGTATCTCAAAACTACATTATTCAAAACTGCATTTCCAAACAGGCCCTAAGGATTTGCAGATCATATAGTGGATGCCGCCATCATGATAACCCCACACCAGTTCAGATAGCTTTAGCTTGTCGGCTTTGTAGAGGAGCTGAAGCCACTGTCCAGTGGTCAACTGTTTAAAAGACCAGCATTTGGAGGAAACTGAGCTATCCAAGTGACAGGAGCATTATTTACTTAACTTGATCTGCCTTTTGTATGGAATGCAGATATTATGTGCGGGCAAAGATCTAGCAACAGAACAGACTGCCAGCAGGATGGTTAATCTACTAAGGCAACTTCAGGCAACATTGCCTCCTTCAGTATTAGCCTCGACATGGTCTTCTCTGCAACCACAGCAACAGCTCGCTCTACAGTCCGTGCTGTCGTCATAGCTAACCTAAAATAGCCTCAACTGTGTAAAGCATATGAGTCTTCACAGCTTGACCTTTCGTATTCTATTTTATGTGCTTTCGAGCCAGAGCCAGGGTTCCTGGGGTTTGCTTTCGTGTTCATGTGCCCTTAGATTTTGTACAAGGGGCACTGCTTGCATCCGGTGTGTAATATCGGCTGCAGTTGCAGAACTGCACGGATGTGTACGAGACTGGGCTCTCTCCACATCGTCGATTAATTTGTAAAGCAGTATATCTTGTTCGCTTAGTAATTTTAGTTGGGTTGAAAGAATTGTAAATTAAAACAATTTTGGTAGTTGATTTTAATGTCGTATTTCTCATACCATCAGCATGGGCACTTTGTGTTCAAAAAAAAAAGAAGAGAAAAAGCAGCTTGGTTATCTTTTGTGCCTTTTCTCGATGTGTACTTATTCTTCCTATGTATGGGGATAGTATCGCATTTGCCTAGTGATCTTTGACTTTATAGATTGACTGTCTGCAGAAGAGGAAAGGGAAGTGTGTAAGTGTAAAACGGCAGGTTCCAGACAATTGGCTAGTCATGGCTTTTCAAGTGAATGTAAGAGTAGATAATTCAATCTGTTCTAAATTATGTTCATTTTAAATGAAATTTATAGAAAGTGCGCCAGTGTATATAAAATCAGATTAGTTTTATTAGTTTTTTCATGTAATGTTTTGATAGGTCATTAATCTTGACTTGTAAAAAGTTGAGTTTATTTTCCCGAAGTGACCCGCGAATTGAAAAGAAAATTACTTTTGAAGTATATTTTGGCCTTTATTTTTATAACATATTACCAATAGTTTCGCAAGTGTAGGTCTAATTTAGAACTTTGCCAATTCCTGAAAGGGGTTGAAGGTCGATGCAAAGGTTCGAGCTAGCAATATCCAACAAAAGTTTTAGTATGCTCGCCTGTTTGTTTCAGCTTATAAATTATATAATCTTAATTATAATCTAAATTATATAATTTAGATTATATATGTAGGTGTTTGATAGTCTAGATTATATAAATGTAGATTATTTATAAAGACAACAGTAGCTTTTTTTGTTTATTTGAGGTGAGAAAGAAGGATGACATATATTGTAATTTCTAATTACATAATCATGGATAGTAGATCTTTTGCCCCAAATAATATCAAATTAGCTACTCTCGAGGAGATTATGAGATTATCAAAATCTAGGCTATAAATTATATAATCTGAACTCATAATCTAGGTGTTTATTTACCTATTAGATTTTTTGCGCTGAATTATATAATCTAGAGAGATTATAATCCGAAATAATCAGGGCCTTAGATTAGGTTCCACAGTTGACAGACCACTAATGCAGAACGATCGGACATGTTACGAATAGACCCCACAAGGGTCGAACTCGCCCAGAATTCCGAGCACCAATGTAATCCAAACTTGTCATGACGCAGCCACTAATCTTCTGAACTCTTCGCATTTTTGCTAATTTAGCCTCTTGAAATTGAATAGCCTTATTTTTTACCGCCACGCATCTCGAATGTAATCCTAGATATTTCTCCTTTTCCTCCGCGGACCAAATTAAAAACGATCTGTCGGGTCATCCCAGCTCCACTCAAAATCACTACCCGCACAAAGCCACAGAGCCGTTTGGCTGGCAAGGAATATAAGGCACCAACACCAATCAGCAACCGCCGACCGCGGCAGCGTCGTGGCTGGCTTGGCAGGCAGCTCCAGCGAAGCCGATGGCGGGCCTCGCGCAAGCAAGCGTGGACGCGTACGTTGAGCAGAGCTCGGCCCTCGGCGCAAGGAACACGAGGCCGCGCTAAAAACTGCTCCTCCTACTCCGGGAACCCGGCCTGCCCCACGGAACCGAGTTGTAGCGTGCTTCACGCACGCACGTTGGCGCATAGGTTTGCCCCGCGCGCGCTTACTTCCCCCCGTGGTCCACGCGGCCGGCGGCCCCCCGCGCCTCGCCCGACGCTCTATTTAAACGCCACGCCACGGCTCGCTCCCCTTCTCCCTCTGACCTCTCTCGTTCTGCTCACATCCAAGCGGTTCGGTTCCAGTTTCACTCCCACTGCCGTCTCGGCAACAACCTCCCCTGTTCCACGCTTCGTCCACGCCTGCCATGGCCGCGACGTCCCCCTTCGACTGCGTCCTCCTAGGTGAGCGTCGACCGCCGCCAGCTCGCATGCAGTTTAGTCGCCGCTGTCGATGGTTACTTTTACAATATGTAACTCGTGCGGGGGTTTTTCTTTTCTTTTCTTCTTTTCCCGTGGCCCCCCGCCGGCGCAGACCTCGACGACACCCTGTACCCGGGCGACACCGGCATCGGCGCGGCCCTGAGGCGCAACATCGACGAGTTCCTCCAGGCCAAGCTCGGCGTGTCGGCCGACGAGGCCGCCGCCACGCGCGCCGAGCTCTTCCGCGCGCACGGCAGCTCCCTCGCCGGGCTCATCGTACGTGACGACGTTTCCGACAAATACTAATAATAAGCTTCTCCGACCGTGTGTGTTCCGGATTCTGACGACTGGTACACCGAACGACGTGCCGTGTTCTTGTTTCGGTTCCCGCAGGCGCTCGGCTACGACGTGCACCCGGACGAGTACCACAGGTCAGCACGCAAAAAAAAAAAAAAACAAAAACATGCGCCGGAGGCAAGTGCATTTCGTCGGAAACTGTCGGGGGTTTGTTAATCCGCTCTCTTCTTCCACTTCCACCTGCAGCTACGTGCACGGCAGGCTACCGTACGACACGATCGCGCGCGACCCGCAGCTGGCGCGGCTGCTGCAGAGCATCCCGCAGCGGAAAGTGGTATTGTGATGCGTCCCATCCAGAAAACGAGACACGCGAACCGACCAGCAGCTACAGCTAGCTAACCATGTGAAATTGTGATGCGCAGCTGTTCACCAACTCGGACCGCGCGCACATGGAGCGGGCGCTGGAGCGGCTGGGCGTGGACGAGGCCGTCTTCGACGCCGTCGTGTGCTTCGAGACCATGAACCCGCACCTGTTCGGCGACGACGCGCCGTGCGCTGGCGACCGGCGCCCGGCCGTGGTGCTCAAACCGGCGGTGGACGCAATCGTCGCCGGGCTGCGCGCCGCCGGCTCCAACCCACGCCGGACGGTACGTGATAGCTGGCCCGCGGGCAGTCACTGCTGTGCTCGCTCACTTATTACAGTACTTGTTCGGTCCACTGGGCAAGACTATTGTAGAATATGCGTTCCAAAGCTGTCGTGTCGTATCGTAGCAAACTTGGTCGGTCTTAGATGGCACCGTCTGATGCGAGAAGAAAAAAAACTGATGGACTACTGCTTTGGATGGAGACAGATTTTTACACTTATTTATTTATTTATTATTATTATTATTATTATATCCGTCGTATATTACTGACATTGTTTGCTCTGTCAGCTGTTCCTTGACGACAGCGAGAGGAACATCGCCGCGGGGAAAGCGCTCGGCCTCCGCACCGCCCTGGTACGTAACATAACCATCCTCACCGTTCTCTTCTCCAACACCTCTCTGCCGTACGTGTGGTAGTTGGTGGATCGTCAGGTGGTGGCACACATGACACACCACACCGCGCGATAGTGCGTACTAGACTTTGCTACCCACCACCACCACCACCACCCGACGGTGACGGTGACGGTGACGGATTAATCCCCACTCGGCGCCGTGCCGTCGATACCGACGCCACGGAGATTGGGCTGTCCTCCATAATTCGGACTGCTCTCCTACGCGCTTATAGTGGCCGTCCATCATTAATCATTTAATCATTAACCACGTTGCCTGTCTGCCCTTGGGGTGACCACGCACGACGATGTAATAACGACTAACGACCGATACAGCAAGCAGTACTCGTCGACCATCATACAGCTAGCAGTGCATGCGTTAATCCATTAGTCAATCTCTCTCTGCTGTTTTTTTCCCTCACACCAGGTTGGCAAGAGGGCGAGGAGCAAGGAAGCGGACTACGCGCTGGAGAGCATCGGCGCGCTCCGGCGGGCCATCCCGGAGATCTGGGGCGAGGCCGCTGAACGCTCCTCCGACAAGCTGCCGGCCGTGAGCGTGGTGAGGTCGACGTCCGACCTGGACTCCATCATCATCCAGCCCACGTCCATCCACGCCTAATTAATATATAACCTCATCCCTAGCTCCCACCCCAATCAGAATCAGCGGATGCGTGCGTGCGTGCGTTTGTGAATATGTATCTCTCTCTCTCTGCCTGCCTGACTGACAGGCGTGTACATTTCTGATCAGCACCACCGGCCGGCCGTCGGTGCGCGCGTGCGTGTAAAGCAGGCACCACGCCAGCAGCAGCCCAGGTGCGTGCATGACGAGTCATGCAATGTGTTGTACGTATTTAATTTTATATGATGATAAGAGAATAACAAATCGTGTTTAGCTGCGACCCGAGCAGCGGTTTTAATTTAGCCAATGATTCCGTGTGACCGTACGTGGAGCACGAATCATCGGTGCGTGCGTGCTAGCTTCATCGATTCATCTATCCTACGTCTATGCTGGGTGCTGGTGGCGACTCAAATCATCGATTGGACGGTGGCGTCGCGCGGCGGGGAAGCGTGGCGTTGGTGGGCGATGACGCGGACGGATGGGAATGGAATGACGACGTTGCGTCGTTGCGTGCGTTCTACTTCTATATAAACTACGCCATCGTCGATCTCCTGGCTGGCTGGCTGGCATCGGTGGCCACTCACCACGCATGTTTGTTTATTCTCCGTGGCCGCCCGTCACCCTCGCTCGCGCTGTCGTCGCTATCCACACGGTCGGCGTCGGCCTCACCCTCGCGGATCACGTCGCCGTCGCCGTCGCCACCGAGTCATCGTCGCGTCGGCGACAGCGAGCTGAGGGCGCACGCGCGCCACGCTCAGCTCAGACGAGGGACACGACGACCTGGCCTTATCGGCTCTGATAGCGTGCCTAGCCGGATCGGACAGGGGCGCAGTGGCCAGTGTGGGGGGTGTCACTGTCTCTCACGCGGTTCTTGTCCGCCCGATTGCATCCCGATAGCGTTCAGCTGCTCGGAGCCTCTGTCCGCCTGTCTGTCGTGTGCCAGTAAAATCAGTGTGTGGGCGTTGCGTCCTGGACCCTGGACGCCTGGAGTGTGCGCGCGCGTTTTCTGATGGCTGATGCTGCCATCGTCAAACAGGTTCTAGACTCTAGAGCAGTTCGATTATATGTACTCTTTTACGAGATTCTAATTCAGAGTATCTTCACCATATCTCTTGTACTCTCCCTTATCTCTTAAATAAGAAATAATATATCACAGCTATAACGGATTTCCTATTCGATCTTATATACCTAAATATTTTACGAGATATAAAAACCCACCACCACTTCCTCTAGGCCCCTCTTTGGAATGCGTTTTCTTCTTCTTCTTCTGTTTCCTATATTTTTCCTGCGAAAATAAACTAATTCCTGTGCAATTTTTCTAAAATTCCTATATTCTAAAGGGAGCCTAAATAAATGGGAGACTTCTTTCTCCTAAATGAAGTGCATGTAGTATCAGATGGGAAACAGACGATGCATAGCACGCAGATCAACACAATCGATGATTATATGACTCATTGTTGGATCATAAAAATTAGTTGAACCATCTAACTTAGGTCCTATTTTAAATTTTAGGACTCGATTATAAGACTCTCGGACGAGACTTTGATAATCAGTTGGAGCAAAAGTTTCATATATCCTAGGCAGACCTCCTATAACTAATTATAGGAAGGAAAAATAATAGATCTGATGAAGATGCTCAAGGTCCCCAGAAGTTGTTTTTTTTGGGGTGGGGGGGGGGGGGGGATAGAGACGGTAGGTAATTAAATAGGATTTTTTTTTTCTACAAACGGCGTTGGTGCTGATTTTGCATACTAGACCGTCATGACTATGTGGGCTCCAAACAGGCCATCTCCAATACTAGGGCTTTATTTACTTTCTATTGGGCCGGAACCTCGAACCGCCAAAAACTTTTAATTGCAAAGAAATTTGCCAGGAAATCAAAGCAAACACTGGCCATAACCGCAGCATCGTCAGCCGCCGGACGGGAGCAGCTTAGGAAGGAGTCCTGCTGCTCCCATGAGCAAAATCAATCCAGACCACACCCTCTACATCTAACGGTGCTGTGTCAGAGGGATTTTTGTAAAATGTATAAAGTTGTAAAGAATATTTTACAAAAACCCTCTGACACAGCACCGTTGGATGTGCAGGGTGTGGTCTGGATTGATTTTGCTCATGGGAGCAGCAGCGCTCCTTGCGCACGAGATACGGTCTCGCTTAGGAAGGGGAGGCCGACGCCGTACTGCTAGCAGAAGCCAAGAAATGGGCGCGCTCTGCCTGCTCTACCCATCCACGCCGCCGCGCTGCCCATGCGGCGCCCGCGCGGACGCGCCCGCGGCCTTCGCGCCTTCCCCTTTCCTCTCATCATGTGCTGCCACCGGTGCACAAACAAGGCTGCAGCTCTGCGGCAGGAGCCAGAGGCGCGGCGGCGTGGCGCGGGTAGGTGGCGGCGGCGGTGGGGGCAAGGGGGACAGTGGCAAGAGCGGCGCGGCGGCGTTCTTTGATGAGGACGGGGTGGTGGACGACATGGACGGGTACCTCAACTACCTGTCCCTCGAGTACGACTCTGTCTGGGACACCAAGCCTGCCTGGTCCGTTCCTTTGCTCCTCCGTAGCCGTAGTTGTTTCTTGCTGGACGCTGCATTGATCAAAATTGGCGAAGATTATGATGGTGTAGCATGGGTTGTTTCCAACGCATATCGTAGAGATTGCCCAAATTTGTTATCGTAGCTGTGTTTATTGTCAGATGTAGCTAGATTCCAAATTGTTCCTCCTGCTTGTTCGTTTAAAAGAAAAGAAAAAGATTCTAAATTACTTTACTATTATTGTCAACATTGGCTCTGCCAACAATTTCTGAATGTCGTGTGTACTAACACAATACATAAATCTCTTTTGAACTTATATATTTAAATGAATAGCTCACCAAATTATGTTCTAATGTCAACTCCATGATTTAGCCCTTTCAGTTTTTTTTTGTTTGCACGATGCAATTGATGATAATTTTTATTGCCTGTCTTTCTTGTACACAATAACAGCATTCAGCTTCCAAAGGTCATCATGAACTAATGGCCGTAGCTGTGAGAATGGTGCCCTACAGTCTAAAAAGGAGCTCTTAGATTTTTCCACACCTCTTCTCATGTTGCCATTTTTTACCAAACATCATGAGTTTGGCCTTATGTGAAGATAACCTTTCTTCTATAAGCTTAGCTTCTATGCTCCAAGTGTTATAACCAAGACAACTATATTTTCCCCTTTTTTCAGGTGTCAGCCTTGGACAATATTGCTTACGGGAACTGGTGCGGTTGCCTGTAGTTGGGTGCTTATCCAATCTGCTGTAATTACTGCTGGGGTTTCTTTTCTAATATGTGCATGGTGGTACATATTTCTCTACTCCTACCCTAAGGTTTGCACATCATTTTATCTAATAATTTAATTTCTGTTCTACATTTTCGCTTTTTAGATGATTGATTAAAGTTTTTTGAAAAATGTGTGTCATATATTTATGAACATGTCCTCTGACATAGCTTTATTACAAAAGACTCAGTATTGTATTTGGCATATGGTGTTTTCAAACTGCAAATGGACTTAATAGATGCAGATTTACCTTAGTTTGCCATATACAAATTATAGGGTAGCCACTACTCATCATCCATGCCAAAACTTGGAATGCTGAGCTGGCTCCCAAAGCTTCTAGTTCCATATCTTGAGATGGCTATTAGTAGTCAGGAGCATCGTCTGTGTTACCAGCTCCAACCTCTAACTACAGCATACCTGCTAATGAAGCATTTCTTCCATGTCAAATACCTTTGGCCTAACCGGCAACAGCCTAACCCTGTACTTAACATTGCTTCTATAGTGTTGTTATATTGGAAACGTAGTGCAAAGAATGGTGGAATAGAACTAACCCTGTGGTGCCTTCTCTCAGGCATACACCGAAATGATAGCAGAGAGAAGAAGAAATGTAGCCAGTGGAGCTGAAGATACCTACGGGATGGAGAAAATCCAGTGAGGATCTACGGCGGCGCTGCTTGTAGAGTGCAGAACTCTCTTGTGTTGTGTCTAGCATTTCCTTGCTGAGGGTGATATTTAGAAATGATCGCACGCTGTGGCACGTACTGGCACGATTTGTCTGTAAATGTATTCGCCAGAAATTGCAACAACATCATGGAATCATGCTGCTTGCTTTGTTCATATCGTCGTCTTTGTGGTACTGATCTGGACCAATTGGCCCAGCCAGCCCAGCTGAGCAGCCCACAATCGTGCATAATTTAAAGAAAGCGAAGTCCACATGGGGTAGACACGGCCGCCCCGGCCATCGCCGGCAGGGTCCTGACATTGTAGGAGTCCAGAGCTTAGTAACCGGGTACCGAGAACTCGGCCCCGTTCCTTGTTCCTGGAACGTTTCGCTCCGAAAACATGGGAACAATCTCGATTTCGTAGTGTTAAAATCTAGTTTTAGTAGCGTACCATGTACCACACTTCCGTTCCTCGATCCCATCGATCCAGGAACCTGTTACTAAAGTCCACAGCAAGATTTCTAGTTAATTATATATATAAATGTTACCATTATAAACACTCAATATACATCTAAAATTATTCATATTAAATAACAAGTAAACAAAAAAATACATATTACAATATCACCTTAAAAATTTCTTCTAATATATTCAGATATGATCGGGTTATGGACATGTCACAGTCGCAAACTCTGTGATACTCCACTACTAAACTATTGTGTCATAAACTGATAGTCTGACTATTAGCACAACAGTGATGTTGAGACGTTGATGCACTAGTAGCCATCGAGTACACTATGAAGTACCAGGCATGATGGGCTAGGAGGATTTGACAATGCAAAACAGAGTCTGTGTATGATCAAATCTCTGTTGACTGAGAAGCAAAACGAAGAAGAGATTGAACAGAGAACTGAAGGTAACCTTTCAGGGCAAGAGAAGTTATCCAGATTATGTGGCCTATCTTTTGGTTTCTTATGTTTAGGTGTTGTTAATAGTTATGAGTTCCATTTAGATAAGATGACAAACATTTTCTTGCAACTCATTGTAAAATAATTCTAGTGTAGTATCTGTTTTGTTGAATATGAAAATACATTTTCGTAGCATAGAAGTTGCTGGAATAATATATTAGCTTGGGTAATTGAAGCCGAAAGCCAGAATAGGAAGCTAAATCAATCCACATATTTTGTATTTTTCTTTTGTACAGGAAGTCATTGAAATTAAGCTAAGAAAGGAAGCTATGATAAGTAGGGTTCTAAAGGAAAGCTTGTGTCCAAGGAACTAGACATTGAACAATTGCAGTCAGATCTAGCAGCTTCAGTCAGGTTCCAAGAGGTACTGCAAAATGAGATCCAGAGAGTTCAAGATGAACTACGTTGCCTCACACAAAAGTACAAGCACTTGGAAGTTCAGGTGAGAGGTGATCCAGAAACTCTGATCCTTGAAAAGCTATTTTCATATTTTTCCCTTGTCAAGTTGATTTTAGTTTGTCTTACTTCCTAAATCTCTTGTTTCTATCTTGATGCGTTATCCTTGTAAGGGCTATATTTTTCTACTTGTTTATGATGATGTCACACGGTTTACTCCTGCACATGACTCCATTGTCATATTTGGTTTCAACTTCGCACATTGTCATAGTTGTTAGCTCCAGACTTACATTCATCTAACTAACATACACACATGTTTTTTTTTTGTGTTTTATTAAAACAAAGTTTACCAATTTAATATATAGAAACCATAACAATGCACAGGCATCTATGAAATATAGACATGTCCTGATTATCTTCTTTTTATTGAATAACATACATGATGCAAGAAATTTTCCAGAACCAGTAAAAGTGGTCAACTGGTGTTTCAATGCTTTGTAAAGCAACTGTATCAATTTTAAAATGCTTGAAGGTGCAAGCAATTTAAACAATTATTCTGTCAAATTTGTATTTTTCAAAGAGCGAAGCATGGACGTACCTCTAAATAGTATTTTGTACAAAGAAAAGCATACCATATTACCATATCACGAGTCAATCAATGACGTTGCAGTGTATCTACATCATTATAGAATCTTTCTTTCAAGATTGCAAATGATGAAAACAATCTACTCCAATTGCATAATGCTGATTTTTCGGACACGGCAAACTCTCCTGTCACAGATCCTTTTAAATCGACAAACTTGCATTGTCCGATCAAGAAATGTGGCTGCGCTCCCAGACTAAAAAGACGCTATCAAATAGCATACATGCGTCACACTAAAGCATACAAAGAATCCTAAACAAGTTTTACAGTAAGTTTGTATGTCTGCACTCCTGAAGTTTTTGCGTTATGATTGTTGTCCAGGAAAACAAACCAATTATTGTTGAGGCATTCGTACTGGTCTGTGAGGCCTTGGGGCTGAAACATGTACATAGAAGAATAGCTTTATCAGAAGCTTAAACGAAGAAAAACTTTAACCGAAGCTTAAATGACATAAAAAATGTCCTTGCTGCTGTACGAAACCAGTATGCAAAATGACTTAACTGAATATGCAAATGATTGTTAGCCTAACCATGCCTTTTGGTGTAAGAATTTTTATACACATACTAGTTTTTCCTCCGATAACACCAATATATGGTTCTCGATAGTTTTTCAGTCACCCTAAAATCCAAGAAATTCAACCATTTTTTGCTGTTTTTTTAGAAAATTACACATGAAGTATGATTTAAAGTTTTGGATCCAAACAAATATTATCAATGTTTATGACTACACATTTATTGAGTAGCAATAAAAAATATGAATCTTGACTCTTGAGTTATTTAACCCATGTATTAGTGTAATAAAATAACGGATTTAAATTACCGAAACTCGTGAAATTTTGCCAAAATTTTAAACCCTGCTGTGTAGTCATAGGAGGCTTAATGAAACTGTACTTACTGTGTGCCATAAAATCATACAGAATCAAAATAAGCCACACAAGGTAATATTATCATAACTTGAGACCTGCATGAGAAATGCAGATGCAAAATTCTACAAATCATTGCATAATAATATGTGCATGCAAAAGTACAAACCATTTGGGTTTCCTTGTTCGTAGAAACACCTAAAAAGAGCAACTGCTTCTTCAGCCATGATCCCTCCAGTGCATTTGAAACCTTTTGGTTTAGAGGCTTGGCTCCTAACAAACAAACATGCAAGGTAATGTTTGCAGTTACAATTTGCCAGTGCCTAAAACTATGTATCAAAAGCACCAAAACAAAACGATCAAGCAGGTCCAACTTTGGAGAAATCATGACAGCGCGTGCAACATACTAAGAGTGTGTTTGGTTTGAGTAATGAAGTGATCCATCTTCTTCTCACTCCTCACTTTTTTATTTGGTTTGTGGAATAGAATAAGTTGATCCATCATCACCTCATTCCTCATAAGCTAATAATTAGTATATACATGAGGAGTGGGTTGATTCCACCAAAATTGATGGAATGAACTTATGATGTATCACCTCATGAAGCATAGAGTGACTCCACAAACCAAACACACCATAAAAGTGCCAGCACGAGTAAGCAATCATTTTGACAAGATGTTCCGTATTGTCTTCCACTTACCCTGATAAATCATCTGACGACGAAGCAGCACCATTGTGCAATGACATGATTGATCCACATCCTCCAAATTTGTCGTTGGCACAACCAAAGTATACTTCTCTTATCCCTAGCCAATGAAAGCACATCATGTCAAAATTAGAAATTCCTATGAAGATAAACAGTTTAACAGGAGAGCATAGACAATAAAAATTCCAGACCAATTATCGACAATGCCATCGCGCACATTATACAGGGCTCACACGTGACATAAAGGTCGCATCCTGCAAATTTCTCCGCGACCTGTGGCTGATCAAGACCCATGCTCTGCCACTCCCGAAGCAGGACATCAATAGCTTCCATCTCAGCATGTCTAGTAGCCTTGCAACATGGAAAGTCGTAACATAAAGATATGAATTGGCCAAACGAACACGTGATTACATGAAAGAAACATCTTGAAGCTTCTTGTTCAGTTAAAAGAGATGAAAGCATAGCTCACGCTCACATTCCGAGTGGCATTCGTCTTGTTGCTCCCAGAGGAAATCACTTTCCCGTCCTCCACAATCACACACCTAACATGCGCGAGGGAATTAATTAACAAGGATGCAACCATGCGATTAGCAAAATATGAATCAGTGACCAACTATCGCGAATGAGCGAGAACCTACCCAACAGGGACCTCGAGGTTATCCAGCGCAAACTTAGCCTACAAAAAACAACCAGCCGAAGGTAGAATTATACACGCTACAGCTGCAAAGCGAGCACGATTAACAGTCGTACCTGCTCGAGTGCTAGCTCCATAAAAGCCGGTGCCATCCTGCGGACCTGGGAGCGAGGAATCAAATTTCTACTGTAAGCGAACGCAGGGAAGTGGCCGCACGGTCTGGCTGGCCGCTGGCGCCAGGGTGCTGGAGCAGCAGAGTTGGGCGTTGCTCGGCAGCTTGGGGGAACGCACGGCCGCGATGCGTCGAACCAAGGTAGGGGCGTCGGGCGGGAGAGCGTCTCCGCGGCGTTGCAGGAGAGCGTCTCCGCGGCGGCGCTGGACAGGGGGGACCGGTAGGACCGGGAGTCGGCCTATGGACTCTATACCCTTTGGGCCTGCTTTTGGCTTGAGTGGGTTGGCTCGGGAAGAAAATAGGTCAGTTTTCGACGTTTCATAAGTCCGTGGGCTGTGCCCATCTATGTCGCCTCCCTCCTATCGGTCATCGGTGCGTCCCCAATCACGGTGTCGAGCAGTGGAGTGAGGCAAGGGCGCAAGGCCATATGTGACTGTAATCTAGAGCCCCCAATATATCTACTGCCAAGATATTTCAATTATCTATTCATTCCTCACTATTTCCTAAAGTGATCAATTTCAAAGAAATTTGCATGTTGATAAACCATTGAAGCGATTGTTATGTTTATTCTCCCCTCCCCGCAAACTCTCCAATAATATAGAACATTTGGGAACTGAGCGAATGTCAAGGAATAATTCTCTCTTTTTTCATAAAGCATACAAGTAAAACAATGCAGACTTCCTCTATATCCAGCAGGCTGAGAAAAAGGATGAGGAAATTCACTAGTTGGCCTGAAAAAATAGTACTACGTATGTTAGATCCCGAGATGATAGTATCCGGTTATCTCCCGCAGTCAGCAACTACTAAGCTTTACACTAAATTATACAGTGTATTTCAAGAACAGGACTTTTCCATGGCGGACCTAGGTTTTTATATAGGGTGTGCCACAACAAATTTTTTATATACAATTCTATACAATGTCTACCCATATCTGCCATACGTGATCAAAATGAACCTTCTCGTATGGATAAAACTCAGCACTAACTTGTGTTTTCCATTCCACAAATCATAAAGGAACTGAAATGATCTTACACATGATAAAAACAACCTCTGTTGTATAATACCAGGAGTGCACCGAATATTCAATAAGACCAGAGAAGCCTAACTGTCACAAAGATTACCAAATAATTGTTATAAACCTTGAGGATTGGACAACTGCAGACGTTCTCACCGAGGGGAGCAAGGGAGACCGCTGGATCTGGGGCGGGCAAGCGGCGGGCGCTAGTCACCGAGGAGGCGCCGCGGGAGCTGGGCAGCGGGCCGTCGCCGACCTGGCAGGCGGCGAATGGGCAGCCTGGCCCTAGGTGGCTTGACGGCTAGACGTCGGCGTCCTGGTGTCTAGACGTGATGGTGGGCTCTCGAGCGAAGAGATAAAAAGTGCAAACTGTGAAGGGGAAGGGATCTTTGGTGGGCTGGCCAGGCCTTGGGTGGGCTGGTTTAGGGTGTGCCACGGCCCACCCGGGCCCCCCCTTGGGTCCGCCTGAACGGGGGCCAGGCTGCCGGCGACACCACGGTGAGAAGCGGGCGACTGCGCCTATGCAAGGCCAAAGGGTTAATATAGTCTTTAACCGGCCCTCCGCCCCTGTATGCATCCTGTGGTAATAGGAAAGATGCTGCTGATATGAGGGTACTGATGCAAGGGGCTGCTACCTTTTGGAAAGATGGTGGGTGTAGCTGGTTAAGGGAACAATATCATGCCTTTTTTTTTGGAAAGGGAAGCATTTTTTGTCATTGGAAAATTATGAGATCTTGGATTTGATGATGTGGTAATGTGGGAACTTACTGCTTGCTTGAGTTTGTTGTGGTGGTTGGTCAGCACTCAGCAGTGGGGACAGTTCTAATTTCTGAGCAAATGAGGATTCCTGTGTCTTCTAAACTTTCAGGAAGGTAAAGTAGCAGAATAGAGTTGGTGGATAATTAACTTTCTCAGGGCTGATTTAGTGACCAGAGAATTGTAGGGGATCTATAGGGAGAAAACTCTTTGTTATTCAATTTTGAATAGTAGGAGGTTTCCTTTCTGGCTTTCTCATGAATCCTCTCTAATTCTTTCATCACCAAATCAGCCTTCAATGTAGGTTCTCTAGTGACTTGCACATATATTCAAGGATATCCTCTTTTAAACAGTAGCAATCAGCAAATTCTGTTGGCAGGTCATGAATGGTTTCATGGTGGAGAATAATGCTCTAACATTATTGCAATCGAGTACTTATTTTTAACACTATTGCCATGACACTCTACTTCACTCAGTTCCTAGAACATTTTTCAGCGCAAGATAGCTCGCATGATTTGAACCACTTTAGAAGGACAGTAGACAAACTACAGCTCCCCTTTCCAAAAAAAAAATCGAATCTGTAAACTGCATCTTTACCCGGAACCTCTGTGGTGATGGTGATGCTCCAGTTGATGTAAATACACTACAAATAGTGTTTCAAGTTCAAGTCTGAGCATAACTACAATGAGGTCGGTTTCACTGACATATGATGAATATGACCCTGGTTTGGTGCTATGGGTTCTCTTTTGAGTTGAGTGCCTATGAAGGACTATGATTCCAGTTGGACAAGAAGAATTTGTATAATGGAGTTTTGGAAGATCTCCCCAATTTGCTGCATCATTTACCACGGAAATCAGTTGTGTATCATTGTGCTGGATGTATATTCTGTTGGATCTTTTATGGGC
This sequence comes from Zea luxurians, assembly GCA_029449295.1. Taxonomy (NCBI): domain Eukaryota; kingdom Viridiplantae; phylum Streptophyta; class Magnoliopsida; order Poales; family Poaceae; genus Zea; species Zea luxurians. Next base: position 173,885,106 of record JAOPSE010000002.1, read on the forward strand.
TTGGCCCATTTATTAAATAAACTCTATGGTGTGTAATGGTGGAGAATATCAATAGTACCACATTGGAAGTCCAAGGGTCTTTTGCCTTGACTTATATGTTGGGATTTATTCCACTTAACTTGAGAAGTCAAGAAATGGACAAGGGCGTGCCACACGCGCGCGCGCGCTGCCGCCGCCGGGCGTGGCGTGGCGAGGCGAGGCGAGGCGAGGCGTGGTTGTGTTAATTTTTAGCACTCACTAACCGCGTTCGTCTGCCGAGTGACCCTGTCTCTTCAGCTGCCGACTCATGGCGTGACTCGGCGAGAGCTGGCCGACTCTTGACGTGACTCGGCGACCTTTCTCCTTCAGCTTCCCTCTGCGAGAGGTTAAATAGAGGAGCGCCCCTGTCACTCAGTACACGCGAGAACACTTGCAGAATCACAGTCCAGCCGTCGAGTGAGGGTATTTCCATCTCGTGACTCTGCGAGCACAGAGAAGCGAGAGGGCAGGTGCCTCCGAAGCCGGTGCCGTTCGAGACCTTGCACGGGGGATCGGCAATTAGGTTTTTGGGGAGCGTCTACGCGACTGCCCAAAACATCTCCAACATGACAAAAGAAGCTGGTCAAGGATCTGGATCATCAGAGCGCATCAGAGGGTATGATCGTTTTATTTACTTACTGTTTTGTGTTCAGGATATTATATATGTTTCATATATTCATCTATGCTGCTTCATATGTAGGAATGATTGTATCTTATCTGTTCTGTCTTATTGTAATATGATAGATCTGCCTGTTTTAATTTTACAGTCATGCTGTTTGTGTTTCTATCTGTTTATTTTCAATTGTTCAGTCAGTTTACATGTTTATCGTATTTATATGATTTATATAATTCATATGCTTTATGTTCTCTTGATTCATATTGGTATGGATCAATTTAAGATCACGATTTCTATGGTTAATTATTTTTTATATGTCATCATCATAATGTTAATTTATGGAATTAAAATAATACGGAAAATGCCTATATTTCTAACAATCCAAAAACCTAATGTTAGGCATTTTTCTGTCAGAGGTTTTGCTGCTGTGCTAAAGCCTGATCCTTTTGATGGTAAAAACTTCTTGATATGGAAAGCTAAGATAAAATTGTGGCTAACTGCAATGTCTTGTTTTCATGCCGCTGAGGGCAAGCCTACCAACTTACCTCCTGAGGATGAGGCTAAGTTTAAGGCTGAAGACAACCTCTTTCGAGGAGCAGTAATTAGCGCACTGGATACTAAATTCCAGAAAAGCTATATCATCCTTCCCACGGGGAAAGAGCTGTGGGATGCTCTTGTTAGAAAGTTTGGAGTTACTGACGCTGGTAGCGAGCTGTATCTCATGGAGCAGCTGTATGACTACAAGATGGTTGAGAACCGATCTGTAGTGGAACAGGCTCATGAGTTTCAGGCACTAGCTAAGGAACTCGAACTTTTTCCTTGTCCTTTGCCTGACAAGTTTGTGGCTGGCGGTATAATCGCCAAGTTGCCACCATCTTGGAAGGACTTTGCTACCTCTCTCAAACATAAGAGACAAGAGTTCAATGTGGAAGAGCTCATTGGTACTCTTGATGTTGAGGAAAGGGCTAGAACAAAGGACAGTGGGAAAGCTGTTGAGACCTCTACTGCTAATGTGGTGCAGAAGAGAAACTTCCGCAAGTTTAACAAGAAGAAAAACCAGAACAAACCAGAGAACGCGAATAAACCTGTTCAAACAGCACAGTTTAAAAAGAAGAACAACAATAACAAGGGAAAGGGAGGATGCTTTGTCTGTGGCAGTGATCAACATTGGGCAAGAGAGTGCCCTGATCGCAAGTTCACTCAAGACAAGAAATCAGCTAATGTTGTAACCACTGAAACTGAAGGAGGAACATCTGGGTATGGTAATTCTTTACCATTTGTTCTTTCAGTCTGTAATTCACCTGAGTGGTGGATGGACAGTGGTGCAAACATTCATGTGTGTGCTGATGCCTCTATGTTCACTTTCTATCAGGTCGGGAGGTCTGGCGCCTTGTTGATGGGAAATGGGCCGCGTGCTCATGTTCTTGGTGTTGGTACGGTCATTCTGAAGTTTACTTCGGGAAAGACGGTGCCATTGAAGAGCGTGCAGCATGTGCCCTCTATCAAGAAGAATCTCGTTAGCGCTTCTATGCTATGTCGAGATGGATACAAAGTTGTTCTTGAATCTAATAAATGTGTTGTGTCGAAACATGGTACTTTTGTTGGTAAAGGATATGACTGCGGAGGCTTGTTCCGCTTATCACTGCATGATGTGTGTAATAAACTGGTGAATTCTGTTCATTTTTCTGATGAGTCAGATTTATGGCATTCACGTTTTTGTCATGCAAGCTTTGGCTGTCTTATGCGGTTAGCAAATATAAATTTAATTCCAAAATTTAACTTGGTCAAAAAGTCTAAGTGCCATGTGTGTGTTGAATCAAAACAACCCCGCAAGCCTCACAAGGCTGCTGAGGCGAGGAGTTTGACACCTCTAGAACTTGTTCATTCTGATCTGTGCGAGATAAATGGAATTTTGACCAAAGGTGGTAAAAGATACTTTCTCACTTTTATAGATGACTCCACTAGATTTTGTTATGTGTATCTCTTAAAAACAAAAGATGAAGCGTTCAATTATTTTAAGGCCTATAAAGCTGAAGTAGAGAACCAACTTGAGAGGAAATTAAAACGTTTAAGGTCCGACCGAGGTGGAGAATATTTCTCTAATGTGTTCGATGAGTTCTGCGTGGAACATGGTATTATTCATGAGAGGATACCGCCATTCTCACCACAATCCAATGGGATTGCTGAAAGGAAAAACCGCACTCTAACAGATTTGGTGAATGCCATGTTGAGTACAGCGGGATTATCCAAGGCATGGTGGGGTGAGGCGATTTTGACAGCATGTCATGTCCTGAATAGAGTTCCAACAAAGAACAAAGAGATCACTCCATTTGAGGAATGGGAAAAGAGAAGATTAAATCTCTCATATTTACGCACTTGGGGTTGCTTGGCTAAAGTGAATGTGCCAATGAACAAAAAGCGTAAACTTGGGCCTAAAACTGTTGACTGTATATTCCTTGGGTACTCTTTTCACAGCACTGGGTATAGGTTCTTAATTATAAAATCGGATGTGCCTGATATGTATGTTGATACTATCATGGAATCAAGAGACGCAACATTTTTTGAGAATGAGTTTCCCATGAAGAATACACCTAGTGATACAAGTCATGAGACTATAATTCCCCATGAGCACGAACTGTCGATTCCTATAGATCATGCTGAGGATTCTCACGTGCACATCCCTGAGGAGGATGACACTAGTCACTCGAAAGAGCAAGAGACAGAGGGCTGCAAAATCCTTTGGTAATGACTTTATAGTGTACCTTGTGGAAGACACACCAACTACCATTAGTGAGGCATATTCCTCTCCTGATGCTGACTTATGGAAGGAAGCAGTAAGGAGTGAGATGGAATCTATTATGTCTAATGGAACTTGGGAGGTCGTTGACCGTCCTTATGGTTGTCAACCTATAGGTTGCAAATGGATTTTCAAGAAAAAGCTTAGGCCTGATGGTACAATCGAGAGGTACAAGGCAAGGCTTGTGGCCAAAGGATATACCCAAAAGGAGGGTGAAGATTTCTTTGATACCTACTCTCCGGTGGCTCGATTGACTACAATTCGCACATTAATAGCCGTGGCAGCCTCTTATGGTCTTATCATTCATCAGATGGATGTTAAGACAGCTTTCCTTAATGGAGAGTTGGATGAGGAGATCTGAAAGGGAAATGTGCCCTTGGGCCATTTCTAAGTATTTTGGTGATTTAGTGACCAACACAGGTGCCTAATTGTAAAATGGAACAAAGTACAAATCATGGAGTAAAGGTATGTTTCTAATCCGTAGTACATTGGTTTTGTGGACTAACATATTTGTCTAAGTGTTAGAAACAGGAAGAGAGAAGAGGAGAAAAGACTTGGCTGTGGGCTGCCAAGTCCCAGCTCGGTCTGGAGCACCGGACTGTCCGGTGTGCACCGGACAGTGTCCGGTGCGCCAGACTGACTCGACTCGAACTGGCCGCTCTCGGGATTTTGGCCGGCGGCGTACGGCTAAAATTCACCGGACTGTCCGGTGTGCACCGGACTGTCCGGTGAGCCAACGGTCGGCCAGGGCCAACGGTCGGCCGCGCAATCCGCGCGGGACACGTGGCCAAGCCAACGGTCGGAAGACGGCACCGGACTGTCCGGTGTGCACCGGACTGTCCGGTGCGCCAACGGCTCGCAGATCCATGGCAGTCTTCCAACGGTCGGAAGCGCCAGAAAAGGAAACAAATCGGGCACCGGACAGTGTCCGGTGTGCACCGGACTGTCCGGTGCCCCCGTCGACAGAAGGCCAGGATAGCCTTCCAGAATTGCTCTCAACGGCTCCTAGCTGCCTTGGGGCTATAAAAGGAGCCCCTAGGCGCATGGAGGAGACACACAAGCAACTCTTGAGCATTCTTGATCATCCACACAAGTTCTTTGCGCATTCGTTTGTGATTCTAAGTGATTCGAGCTCTGTTCTAGTGTGAACTCTGAGATAGTCATTCGAGCTCGAGTCTTGGCCGTGTGTGTGCGCTTTTGTTGTGGATTTGTGTGTGTTGCTTCTCTCCTTTACTCTGAGCTTTCTTTGTGATCATTTACTTGTAAGGGCAAGAGACTCCAATTTGTGGAGATTCCTTGCAAACGGGATAGTGAAAGGAACAACAAACACCGTGGTATTCAAGTGGGTCTTTGGACCGCTTGAGAGGGGTTGATTGCAACCCTCGTCCGTTGGGACGCCACAACGTGGAAGTAGGCAAGCATTGGCTTGGCCGAACCACGGGATAAACCACCGTGTCAACTCTGTCTTGATCTCTTGTGGTATTGTGTTTTGTTGAGACTTCACCTTAGCCACTTGGCAATAATTGTGCTAACACATAACAAGTTTTTGTGGCTTAAGTTTGAAGTTTTTACAGGATCACCTATTCACCCCCCCCCCCTCTAGGTGCTCTCAATTGGTATCGGAGCCGTTCTATTCACAAAGGGACTAACCGCCCGAATAGATGGATCCTAAGGGGAAGGGTATTGTGATCAACGACAAAGAAAAGGAGACCTTCGTCAACGAGCCGAAGGACGACAAGCCTACCGACTCCGGCTCGGGCCATAGACGAAAGGAAGGGAAGAAGAAGAAGACGAGGCGTATCAAGGAGATCATCTACTACGACGATAGTGATGAATCCACTTCTTCCCAAAAGGACGACGACAACGACTACAGGAAGACGGTCAATTCGAACTTTTCATTTGATTATTCCCGTATTCAACATAGTTCGAATTCGCATTTGCTTTCCATTCCTCTTGGCAAACCTCCACACTTCGATGGGGAGGACTACGGATTTTGGAGTCACAAAATGCGTAGTCACTTATTCTCTCTCCATCCTAGCATATGGGAGATTGTGGAGAACGGAATGAAATTCGATAGCTCGGATAGCCCTATGCTTATAAATGAACAGATTCATAAAAATGCACAGGCTACTACTGTTCTCTTAGCATCTTTGTGCAGGGAAGAGTACAATAAGGTGAGCGGCTTGGACAATGCCAAGCAGATATGGGACACCCTCAAGATCTCTCACGAGGGGAACGACATCACCATGCTCACCAAGATGGAGTTGGTGGAGGGCGAGCTTGGACGGTTCGCCATGATAAGGGGAGAGGAGCCAACTCAGACGTACAACCGGCTCAAGACCCTCATCAACAAGATAAGGAGCTACGGGAGCACGCGATGGACGGACCACGACGTCGTCCGCCTAATGCTCAGGTCCTTTACCGTACTTGATCCTCATCTCGTGAACAATATTCGTGAGAATCCCAGGTACACGATAATGACGCCCGAGGAAGTACTTGGAAAATTCGTGAGCGGGAGGATGATGATCAAGGAGGCGAGATACGTCGACGACGCGTTGAACGGACCACTCCACGAGCCTCAACCCATTGCTCTAAAAGCAACAAGGAGCAAGGAATCGCTACCTAGCAAGGTGGCGCAAGTTGAGGCGGCCGGGCTCAATGATGAAGAGATGGCTCTCATCATCAAGAGATTCAAGACGGCGCTAAATGGTCGCAAGGGGCAGCCAAGCAAGACCAAGACCAAGGGGAAGCGCTCGTGCTTCAAATGCGGTAAGCTTGGTCATTTTATTGCTAACTGTCCCGATAATGAAAGTGACCAGGAAAAGGGGAACAAAAGAGAGAAGAAGAAGCAATACAAGAAGGCAAAGGGTGAGGCGCATCTAGGAAAGGAGTGGGACTCGGATTGTTCCTCCTCCGACTCCGACAACGAAGGACTCGCCGCCACTGCCTTCAACAAATCGGCTCTCTTCCCCAACGAGCGTCTCACTTGCCTTATGGCAAGGGAGAAGAAGGTGAGTACTCAAGACTCCACTTATGCTTCTTCTAGTGATAGTGAGTCTAGTGACGATGATGACATAGATTATTCTTGCTTGTTCAAAGGCTTAGATAGATCTAAGATAGATAAAATCAATGAATTGATTGATGCTTTGAATGAAAAGGATAGGCTTTTAGAGAAGCAAGAGGATTTATTGTATGATGAACATGATAAGTTTATAGAGGCACAAAAATCATATGCTTTAGAAGTGAAAAGAAATGAAGTGCTTTCTAGTGAAATATCTTCTTGTCATGAAACCATTGCTACTTTACAAAGTGTTAACCATGATTTAAATGCTAAATTAGAAGTAACAAATAAATCTAAGTCTTGTGTTGAAAATGTTACAATTTGCACTAGGTGTAAAGATTTTGATGTTAACACTTGTAGCAAACACTTAGTTTCAATTTCAAAACTAAAAGATGAAGTGGCTAGTCTTAATGCTCAACTTAAGACTAGCAAGAGTGAAGTTGAAAAGATAAAATTTGCAAGGGATGCCTATACAATTGGAAGACATCCCTCAATTAAGGATGGGCTTGGCTTCAAGAGGGAAGCCAAGAACTTAACAAGCCATAAGGCTCCCATCTTCGTCAAGGAGAAAGGGAAGGCCCCTATGGCTAATAGTGCTAAAAGGAACCATGCTTTCTTATACCATGATAGGAGACATGCTAGAAATGTTTATAATGATTTTGATTCACATGTTTATGATTCTCATGCCATGTTTGCCTCTAGTTCCTCTCATAAGCATGATAGAAATATGAGTAGGAGAAATGTTGCGCATATGCCTAGGAGAAATATTGCTCATGTGCCTAGAAAGAATGTTATTCATGCTCCTAGGAAAGTAGTGAATGAACCTTCTACCATTTATTATGCTTGTAATGCTCCCTTTGCTATTTGTAGAAAGGGAAAGAAGGTTGTTGCTAGGAAATTAGGGGCTAGATGCAAGGGAGATAAATCTTGCATTTGGGTCCCTAAAGATATTTGTGCTAACCTTGCAGGACCCAACATGAGTTGGGTACCTAAGACCCAAGCCTAAATTTGCCTTGCAGGTTTATGCATCCGGGGGTTCAAGCTGGATTATCGACAGCGGATGCACAAACCATATGACGGGGGAGAAGAAGATGTTCACCTCCTACGTCAAGAATAAGGATTCCCAAGATTCAATTATATTCGGTGATGGGAATCAAGGCAAGGTAAAAGGGTTAGGTAAAATTGCAATTTCCAATGAGCATTCTATATCAAATGTATTCCTAGTGGAGAGTCTTGGATATAATTTGCTATCTGTTAGTCAACTATGTCAAATGGGATATAATTGTTTATTTACAAATGTAGATGTGTCTGTCTTTAGAAGATGTGATGGTTCACTAGCTTTTAAGGGTGTACTAGACGGCAAGCTTTATTTAGTTGATTTTGCAAAAGAAGAGGCCGGTCTAGATGCATGCTTAATGGCTAAGACTTGCATGGGCTGGCTGTGGCATCGCCGCTTAGCACATGTGGGGATGAAGAACCTCCACAAGCTTCTAAAGGGAGAACACGTGATAGGTCTAACAAATGTTTATTTCGAAAAAGATAGACCTTGTGCAGCTTGTCAAGCAGGTAAGCAGGTGGGAGGAGCACATCACAGCAAGAATGTGATGACCACGTCAAGACCTCTGGAGCTGCTGCATATGGACCTCTTCGGACCCGTCGCCTATCTAAGCATAGGAGGAAGTAAGTATGGTTTAGTTATAGTTGATGACTTTTCCCGCTTCACTTGGGTGTTCTTTTTGCAGGATAAGTCTGAAACCCAAGGGACCCTCAAGCGCTTCCTCAGGAGAGCTCAAAATGAGTTTGAGCTCAAGGTGAAGAAGATAAGGAGCGACAACGGGTCCGAGTTCAAGAACCTTCAAGTGGAGGAGTTTCTTGAGGAGGAAGGGATCAAGCACGAGTTCTCCGCTCCCTACACACCACAGCAAAATGGTGTGGTAGAGAGGAAGAACAGGACGCTAATCGATATGGCGAGGACGATGCTTGGAGAGTTCAAGACCCCCGAGTGTTTTTGGTCGGAAGCCGTGAACACGGCTTGCCACGCCATCAACAGGGTCTACCTTCATCGACTCCTCAAGAAGACTTCGTATGAGCTACTAACCGGTAACAAACCCAATGTATCCTACTTTCGTGTTTTTGGGAGCAAGTGCTACATTCTAGTAAAGAAAGGTAGAAATTCTAAGTTTGCTCCCAAAGCTGTAGAAGGGTTTTTATTAGGTTATGATTCAAATACAAAGGCGTATAGGGTCTTCAACAAATCTTCGGGTTTGGTTGAAGTCTCTAGCGACGTTGTATTTGATGAGACTAATGGCTCTCCAAGAGAGCAAGTTGTTGATTGTGATGATGTAGATGAAGAAGATGTTCCAACGGCCGCTATACGAACCATGGCGATTGGAGACGTTCGGCCACAGGAACAAGATGAACGAGATCAACCTTCTTCCTCAACGACGGTGCATCCCCCACCTCAAGACGATGAACAGGTTCATCAAAAGGAGGCGTGTGATCAAGGGGAGCACAAGATGATCACGTGATGGAGGAAGAAGCGCAACCGGCACCTCCAACCCAAGTTTGAGCGATGATTCAAAGGGATCATCCCGTCGACCAAATTCTGGGTGACATTAGCAAGGGAGTAACTACTCGGTCTCGATTAGTTAATTTTTGTGAACATTACTCTTTTGTCTCCTCTATTGAGCCTTTCAGGGTAGAGGAGGCCTTGCTAGATCCGGATTGGGTGTTGGCCATGGAGGAGGAACTTAATAACTTCAAGCGCAACGAAGTTTGGACGCTGGTGCCTCGTCCCAAGCAAAATGTTGTGGGAACCAAGTGGGTGTTCCGCAATAAACAGGACGAGCACGGGGTGGTGACGAGGAACAAGGCTCGACTTGTGGCAAAAGGTTATGCCCAAGTCGCAGGTTTGGACTTTGAGGAGACTTTTGCTCCTGTGGCTAGGCTAGAGTCCATTCGTATCTTGCTAGCATATGCTGCTCACCATTCTTTCAGGTTGTACCAAATGGATGTGAAAAGCGCGTTCCTCAACGGGCCAATAAAGGAGGAGGTGTACGTAGAGCAACCCCCTGGCTTCGAGGATGAACGGTACCCCGACCACGTGTGTAAGCTCTCTAAGGCGCTCTATGGACTTAAACAAGCCCCAAGAGCATGGTATGAATGCCTTAGAGATTTCTTACTTGCTAATGCTTTCAAAGTTGGGAAAGCCGATCCAACTCTCTTTACAAAGACATGTGATGGTGATTTGTTTGTATGCCAAATTTATGTCGATGACATAATATTTGGTTCTACTAATCAAAAGTCTTGTGAAGAGTTTAGCAGGGTGATGACGCAGAAATTCGAGATGTCGATGATGGGAGAGTTGAACTACTTCCTTGGGTTCCAAGTGAAGCAACTCAAGGACGGCACCTTCATCTCCCAAACGAAGTACACGCAAGATCTGCTGAAGCGGTTTGGGATGAAGGACGCCAAGCCCGCAAAGACTCCGATGGGAACCGACGGACACACCGACCTCAACAAAGGAGGTAAGTCCGTTGATCAAAAAGCATACCGGTCAATGATAGGGTCTTTACTTTATTTATGTGCTAGTAGACCGGATATTATGCTTAGCGTATGCATGTGTGCTAGATTTCAATCCGATCCTAAGGAGTGTCACTTGGTGGCGGTGAAGCGAATTCTTAGATATTTAGTCGCTACGCCTTGCTTCGGGATCTGGTATCCAAAGGGGTCTAACTTTGACTTGATTGGGTACTCAGATTCCGACTATGCTGGATGTAAGGTCGATAGGAAGAGTACATCGGGGACGTGCCAATTCTTAGGAAGGTCCCTGGTGTCATGGAACTCTAAGAAACAAACCTCCGTTGCCCTATCCACCGCTGAGGCCGAGTACGTTGCCGCAGGACAGTGTTGTGCGCAACTACTTTGGATGAGGCAAACCCTCAGGGACTTTGGCTACAATCTGAGCAAAGTCCCACTCCTATGTGATAATGAGAGTGCTATCCGAATAGCGGAAAATCCTGTTGAGCACAGCCGCACAAAGCACATTGACATCCGGCATCACTTTTTGAGAGACCACCAGCAAAAGGGAGATATCGAAGTGTTTTATGTTAGCACCGAAAACCAGCTAGCCGATATCTTTACCAAGCCTTTAGATGAGAAGACCTTTTGCAGGCTGCGTAGTGAGCTAAATGTCTTAGATTCGCGGAACTTGGATTGAATTGTAGCATACATGTATTTATGCCTTTGATCATGTTCATTCTGCACTTTGTTGCTTATTATGGTGCTCAAGTTGTACAAACACTCCCTGGACCTCTCAAGTCCGTTGCAATGTGATGCACATGTTTAGGGGGAGATGTGTTACAACTTGACCCTTTGAGACTAACCATATGTTTGAGTTTGCTTGTGTTAGTCACAAAGGAGAATTGAAAGGGAAAAGGTGGACTTGGATCATGCAAGACTTCCACTGCACTCCGATGAGAGGGTAACTTATTCCAAGTCCATCTCTGAACTCTTATTGCAATTTGCTCTTAATTGAAGATTTTGGTGAGGCAATGGGGTTAAAGGGCCAAAATTGATCCTGTTTTGGTGTTTGATGCCAAAGGGGGAGAAAATAAAGGCCAAAGCAATAAATGGATCAGCTACCACTTGAGAGATTTTGAAATTAGTAGAAATTTTGAAATTAGTAGAATAGAGTTTTTGATTTGTCAAAATTCTTAAGTTGTCTCTCTTGTCAAAAATTGGCTTCTTGTGGGGAGAAGTATTGATTATGGGAAAAAGGGGGAGTTTTTGAAATCCTTGATCAATCTCTTTTTGAATGACTCTCTTTATGCTTAAACATGTGTGTTTAACTTAGAGATAGAGATTTGTGTTTGATTTGAAAAAACAAACCAAGTGGTGGCAAAGGATGATCCATATATGCCAAAATCGATTCAAAATAATTTAAGTTATTATTTGAAGTGTTTTTGTACTTGTTAAACTTGCTTTATGTTGTGTTGGCATAAATCACCAAAAAGGGGGAGATTGAAAGGGAAATGTGCCCTTGGGCCATTTCTAAGTATTTTGGTGATTTAGTGACCAACACAGGTGCCTAATTGTAAAATGGAACAAAGTACAAATCATGGAGTAAAGGTATGTTTCTAATCCGTAGTACATTGGTTTTGTGGACTAACATATTTGTCTAAGTGTTAGAAACAGGAAGAGAGAAGAGGAGAAAAGACTTGGCTGTGGGCTGCCAAGTCCCAGCTCGGTCTGGAGCACCGGACTGTCCGGTGTGCACCGGACAGTGTCCGGTGCGCCAGACTGACTCGACTCGAACTGGCCGCTCTCGGGATTTTGGCCGGCGGCGTACGGCTAAAATTCACCGGACTGTCCGGTGTGCACCGGACTGTCCGGTGAGCCAACGGTCGGCCAGGGCCAACGGTCGGCCGCGCAATCCGCGCGGGACACGTGGCCGAGCCAACGGTCGGAAGACGGCACCGGACTGTCCGGTGTGCACCGGACTGTCCGGTGCGCCAACGGCTCGCAGATCCATGGCAGTCTTCCAACGGTCGGAAGCGCCAGAAAAGGAAACAAATCGGGCACCGGACAGTGTCCGGTGTGCACCGGACTGTCCGGTGCCCCCGTCGACAGAAGGCCAGGATAGCCTTCCAGAATTGCTCTCAACGGCTCCTAGCTGCCTTGGGGCTATAAAAGGAGCCCCTAGGCGCATGGAGGAGACACACAAGCAACTCTTGAGCATTCTTGATCATCCACACAAGTTCTTTGCGCATTCGTTTGTGATTCTAAGTGATTCGAGCTCTGTTCTAGTGTGAACTCTGAGATAGTCATTCGAGCTCGAGTCTTGGCCGTGTGTGTGCGCTTTTGTTGTGGATTTGTGTGTGTTGCTTCTCTCCTTTACTCTGAGCTTTCTTTGTGATCATTTACTTGTAAGGGCAAGAGACTCCAATTTGTGGAGATTCCTTGCAAACGGGATAGTGAAAGGAACAACAAACACCGTGGTATTCAAGTGGGTCTTTGGACCGCTTGAGAGGGGTTGATTGCAACCCTCGTCCGTTGGGACGCCACAACGTGGAAGTAGGCAAGCATTGGCTTGGCCGAACCACGGGATAAACCACCGTGTCAACTCTGTCTTGATCTCTTGTGGTATTGTGTTTTGTTGAAACTTCACCTTAGCCACTTGGCAATAATTGTGCTAACACATAACAAGTTTTTGTGGCTTAAGTTTGAAGTTTTTACAGGATCACCTATTCACCCCCCCCTCTAGGTGCTCTCAAGATCTACATGGATCAGCCAGAAGGGTTCATTGCGGATGGTCAAGAGAACAAGGTGTGCAGGTTGATAAAATCATTATATGGCCTAAAACAAGCACCTAAGCAATGGCATGAAAAGTTTGATAATACTCTTACAACAGCTGGTTTTGTTGTAAATGAATCTGACACGTGTGTGTATTATCGGTATGGTGGGGGTGAGTCTGTTATGCTATGCCTTTATGTTGATGACATCTTGATCTTTGGATCAAATCTCAATGTGATTGAGGAAGTTAAAAATCTTCTATCGAGCAATTTCGAGATGAAAGATTTGGGAGAAGCTGATGTCATTCTAAACATCAAGCTTGTTAGAGAAGCTGATGGTGGGGTAACTTTGTTACAATCCCATTATGTGGAAAAGGTATTGAGTCGCTTCGGTTTTAGTGACTGTGATCCTGCTCCAACACCTTATGACCCCAGTGTGCTATTAAGAAAGAATCGGAGAATAGCAAGGGATCAATTGACATACTCCCAGATCATTGGCTCGCTCATGTACCTTGCAAGTGCAACAAGGCCAGACATCTCTTATGCTGTGAGTAAGCTAAGTCGGTTTGTGTCGAAACCAGGAGATGATCACTGGCGTGCTCTTGAGAGAGTGTTGCGGTATTTGAAAGGTACTATGACATACGGTATTCATTATACCGGAAACCCAAAAGTACTGGAAGGCTATTGTGATGCCAACTGGATTTCTGATGCTGATGAGCTTTATGCCACAAGCGGATATGTGTTTCTGTTTGGAGGTGGCGCTGTTTCCTGGTGAGAGCACCTAGAGGGGGGGTGAATAGGTGATCCTGTAACACTTCAAAAACTTAAGCCACAAAACTTGGTTACTTGTTACCACAGTAATATGCCAAGTGGCTAGAGAAGGATCTCAACACAACACAATAACCAAGAGATATCAATCACAGAGATGGCACAGTGGTTATCCCGTGGTTCGGCCAAGACCAACGCTTGCCTACTCCATGTTGTGGCGTCCCAACGGACGAGGGTTGCAATCAACCCCTCTCAAGCGGTCCAAAGACCAACTTGAATACCACGGTGTTGCTTTGCTTCTCTTAATCCCGTTTGCGAGGAATCTCCACAGCTTGGAGCCTCTCGCCCTTACACAAGATGTTCACGAAGAATCACAGAGCAAGGGAGGGATTAGCAACTCACACACGACACAAAGATCACAACGAATACGCACACGCAAAACCCAGACTTGAGCTCAAGAGACTAGCACACTAGAACGGAGCTCAAATCACTAAAATGTCGAACAAGTGCGCGAGAATGAAGTGTGAGTGATCAATGATGCTCAAAGGATGCTTGGTGTTTTCCTCCATGCGCCTAGGAGTCCCTTTTATAGCCCCAAGGCAGCTAGGAGCCGTTGAGCACAAGTTTGGAAAGCCATTCTTGCCTTCTGTCATCGGGGGCACCGGACAGTCCGGTGCACACCGGACACTGTCCGGTGCCCGATTTCCTTCCTTAAATAGCGAAGCCGACCGTTGGCAGCCTGAGAGCCGTTGGCGCACCGGACATGTCCGGTGCACACCGGACAGTCCGGTGCCGTCTTCTAGCCGTTGGCTCGGCCACGTGTCCCGCGCAGATTGCGCGGCCGACCGTTGGCCCGGCAGACCGTTGGCTCACCGGACAGTCCGGTGAATTTTAGCCGTACGTCGCCGGTGAATTCTCGAGAGCAGCCACTTCACTCGAGCCAGCCTGACGCACCGGACACTGTCCGGTGCACCACCGGACAGTCCGGTGCTTGCAGACTCAGCAGATTCTTGGCTGCTCGAGCCAAGACATTTCCAATTGGATTTTTTTTCTGTTTCCAGCACTTAGACACAATACATTAGTCCATAAAACAATGTACTAAGTCTGAGAAACATACCTTAATTCTTGATTTGTACCTTGTCCACCTTTTTACTCTTAGGCACTTGTGTTGGACACTAAATCACCAAAATACTTAGAAATGGCCCAAGGGCACATTTCCCTTTCAATCTCCCCCTTTTTGGTGATTTATGCCAACACAACATAAAGCAAGTAGAACAAGTACAAAATCAAATCAAATAAGAAATCAAAATTGTTTTGATTCAATTTTGACATATATGGATCACTCTATGCCACCACTTGGTTTGTTTTTGCAAATCAAACTCAAATTCCTATCTCTAAGTCAAAACTACTTGTGGAGACATAAAGAGAGGTTTTCCAAAGAAATTTGATCAAAGATTTCAAAAACTCCCCCTTTTTCCCATAATCAACACTTCTCCCCACAAGAGGCCAACTTTTGACATAAGAGACAATAAAAGAGTTTTGACAAACCAAAAGCTCTAATCTACTATTTCAAAAATTCTCAAGTGGTAGCTGATCCATTTATTGCTTTAGCCTTTATTTTCTCCCCCTTTGGCATCAAGCACCAAACGGGATCAATCTTGGCCCTTTAACCCCATTGCCTCACCAAAATCTTCAAATAAGAACACAAAGGCAATAAGAGTATGAAGATGAACTTGGAAAAGTTACTCTTTCTCATCGGAGTGCAGTGGAAGTCTTGCATGATCCAAGTCCACCTTTTCCCTTTCAATCTCCCCTTGGAGACTAAAACAACCAAACTCAAGTACATGGTTAGTCTCAAAGGGTCAAGTTGTAGCACAGCTCCCCCTAAATATGTGCATCACTTGCAAAAAGGACTTTTGAGGTCCAGGGAGTGTTTGTACAACTTGAGCACCACAATAAGCAACAAAATGCAGAGTGAACATGATCAAAGGCATAAACACATGTATGCTACATTTCAATCCAAGTTCCGCGAATCTAAGATATTGAGCTCACTACGCAACCTGCAAAAGGTCTTCTCATCTAGAGGCTTGGTAAAGATATCGGCTAGCTGGTTCTCGGTGCTAACATGAAACACTTTGATATCTCCCTTTTGCTGGTGGTCTCTCAAAAAGTGATGCCGGATGTCAATGTGCTTTGTGCGGCTGTGCTCAACAGGATTTTCCGCTATTCGGATAGCACTCTCATTATCACATAGGAGTGGGACTTTGCTCAGATTGTAGCCAAAGTCCCTGAGGGTTTGCCTCATCCAAAGTAGTTGCGCGCAACACTGTCCTGCGGCAACATACTCGGCCTCAGCGGTGGATAGGGCAACGGAGGTTTGTTTCTTAGAGTTCCATGACACCAGGGACCTTCCTAAGAATTGGCACGTCCCCGATGTACTCTTCCTATCGACCTTACATCCAGCATAGTCGGAATCTGAGTACCCAATCAAGTCAAAGTTAGACCCCTTTGGATACCAGATCCCGAAGCAACGCGTAGCGACTAAATATCGAAGAATTCGCTTCACAGCCACTAAGTGACACTCCTTCGGATCGGATTGAAATCTAGCACACATGCATACGCTAAGCATAATATCCGGTCTACTAGCACATAAATAAAGCAAAGAACCTATCATGGACCGGTATGCTTTTTGATCAACGGACTTACCTCCTTTGTTGAGGTCGGTGTGTCCGTCGGTTCCCATCGGCGTCTTTGCGGGCTTTGCGTCCTTCATCCCAAACCTTTTTAGCAAATCTTGTGTGTACTTCGTTTGGGAGATGAAGGTGCCGTCCTTGAGTTGCTTCACTTGAAACCCAAGGAAGTAGGTCAATTCGCCCATCATCGACATCTCGAATTTCTGCATCATCACCCTGCTAAACTCTTCACAAGACTTTTGGTTAGTAGAACCAAATATTATGTCGTCGACATAAATTTGGCACACAAAAAGATCACCATCGCAAGTCTTAGTAAAAAGAGTTGGATCGGCTTTCCCAACCTTGAAAGCATTAGCAATTAAAAAGTCTCTAAGGCATTCATACCATCCTCTTGGGGCTTGCTTAAGTCCATAGAGCGCCTTAGAGAGCTTACACACGTGGTCGGGGTACCGTTCATCCTCGAAGCCAGGGGGCTGCTCCACGTACACCTCCTCTTTGATCGGCCCGTTGAGGAAAGCGCTCTTCACATCCATTTGGTACAACCTGAAAGAATGGTGAGCGGCATATGCTAGCAAGATACGAATTGATTCTAGCCTAGCCACAGGAGCAAAAGTCTCCTCAAAGTCCAAACCTGCGACTTGGGCATAACCTTTTGCCACAAGTCGAGCCTTGTTCCTCGTCACCACCCCGTGCTCGTCCTGTTTGTTGCGGAACACCCACTTGGTTCTCACAACATTTTGCTTGGGACGAGGCACCAGTGTCCAAACTTCGTTGCGCTTGAAGTTGTTGAGTTCCTCCTGCATGGCCAACACCCAGTCCGGATCTAGCAAGGCCTCTTCTACCCTGAAAGGCTCAATAGAAGAGACAAAAGAGTAATGCTCACAAAAATTAACTAATCTTGAGCGAGTAGTTACTCCCTTGCTAATATCACCCAATATCTGGTCGACGGGATGATCCCTTTGAATTGTCGCTCGAACTTGGGTTGGAGGTGCCTGAGGTGCTTCTTCCTCTTGAACATCCTGTGCTCCCCCTTGATCATGTGCCTCCACTTGAGGTACCTGTCCGTCATCTTGGGTTGGGGGATGCACCATAGTTGAGGAAGACGGTTGATCTTGCTCCAGATGTTCCTGAGGCCGTACATCTCCAATCGCCATGGTGCGTATCGCGGCCGTTGGAACGTCTTCTTCATCTACATCATCAAGATCAACAACTTGCTCTCTTGGAGAGCCATTAGTCTCATCAAATACAACGTCGCTAGAGACTTCAACCAAACCCGATGATTTGTTGAAGACCCTATACGCCTTTGTATTTGAATCATAACCTAATAAAAATCCTTCTACGGCTTTGGGAGCAAATTTGGAATTCCTACCCTTCTTCACTAGAATGTAGCATTTACTCCCAAAAACACGAAAATACGATACATTAGGTTTGTTACCGGTTAGCAGCTCATACGACGTCTTCTTGAGGAGGCGGTGAAGGTAGACCCTGTTGATGGCGTGGCAAGCTGTGTTCACGGCTTCCGACCAAAAGCACTCGGAGGGTCTTGAATTCTCCAAGCATAGTCCTCACCATATCTATGAGCGTCCTGTTCTTTCTCTCTACCACACCATTTTGCTGAGGTGTGTAGGGAGCGGAGAACTCGTGCTTGATCCCTTCCTCCTCAAGAAACTCCTCCACTTGAAGGTTCTTGAATTCGGACCCGTTGTCGCTCCTTATCTTCTTCACCTTGAGCTCAAACTCATTTTGAGCTCTCCTTAGGAAGCGCTTGAGGGTCCCTTGGGTTTCAGACTTATCCTGCAAAAAGAACACCCAAGTGAAGCGGGAAAAGTCATCAACGATAACTAGACCATACTTACTTCCTCCTATGCTCAGATAGGCGACGGGTCCGAAGAGGTCCATATGTAGCAGCTCCAGGGGTCTTGATGTTGTCATCACATTTTTGGTGTGATGAGAGCCTCCCACTTGTTTCCCTGCTTGACAAGCTGCACAAGGTCTATCTTTTTCGAAGTGAACATTGGTTAGACCTATCACGTGTTCTCCTTTTAGAAGCTTGTGGAGGTTCTTCATCCCACATGTGCTAAGCGGCGATGCCACAGCCAGCCCATGCAAGTCTTAGCCATTAAGCATGCATCTAGACCGGCCTCTTCTTTTGCAAAATCAACTAAGTAAAGCTTGCCGTCTAGTACACCCTTAAAAGCTAGTGAACCATCACATCTTCTAAAGACAGACACATCTACATTTGTAAACAAACAGTTATATCCCATATTGCATAATTGACTAACAGATAGCAAATTATATCCAAGAGACTCTACTAAAAACACATTGGAGATAGAGTGCTCATTTGAGATTGCAATTTTACCTAACCCTTTTACCTTGCCTTGATTCCCATCACCGAATATTATTGAATCTTGGGAATCTTTATTCTTGACGTAGGAGGTGAACATCTTCTTCTCCCCCGTCATATGGTTTGTGCATCCGCTGTCAATAATCCAGCTTGAACCCCTGGATGCATAAACCTGCAAGGCAAATTTAGGCTTGGGTCTTAGGTACCCAACTCATGTTGGGTCCTGCAAGGTTAGCACAAATATCCTTAGGGACCCAAATGCAAGTTTTGTCTCCCTTGCATCTTGCCCCTAATTTTCTAGCAACTATCTTCCTATCCTTTCTACAAATAGCAAAAGAAGCATTTAAAGCATGATATATTGTAGAAGGTTCACTAACTTTCCTAGGAACATTAACGACATTTCTCCTAGGCATATTATGAATAACATTTCTCCTACCAACATTTCTATCATGCACATAAGAAGAACTAGAAGCAACCATGGCATGAGAATCAAAGGCATTATATACATTACAACTCCTATAAGCATTTCTAGGTTGTCTTCTATCATAGTACATAAAGGCATGGTTCTTTTGCACACTACTAGCCATAGGGGCCTTCTGAAAGGGAATTA
The DNA here is from genome assembly GCA_029449295.1 of Zea luxurians. NCBI lineage: Eukaryota > Viridiplantae > Streptophyta > Magnoliopsida > Poales > Poaceae > Zea > Zea luxurians. The sequence goes on from JAOPSE010000002.1 coordinate 173,904,306, forward strand.
GGCTTACACCTAGTCCCTAAATAATTTTGGTGGTTGAATTGCCCAACACAAATATTGGACTAACTAGTTTGCACTAGTGTATAAGTTATACAGGTGCAAAAGGTTCACACTCATCAAATAAAAAGATCAAGTTTTGGATTCAACAAAGGAGCAAAGAGGCAACCGAAGGCACCTCTGGTCTGGAGGCACCGGACTGTCCGGTGTACACCGGACAGTGTCCGGTGCGCCACCAGAGGACTCCAACTCGAACTCGCCACCTTCGGGAATTTCTCAGGCCACTTCGCTATAATTCACCGGACTGTCCGGTGTACACCGGACAGTGTCCGGTGCTCCATGGAAGCGCGGCCTCCTCAACTCGCCAGCCTCGGGTTCGCGCAGCAGCCGCTTCGCTATAATTCACCGGACATGTCCGGTGTGCACCGGACTGTTCGGTGTAACCACGGAGCAACGGCTATTTCGGCGCCAACGGCTACCTGCGTCGCATTTAATGCGAGCTCTGCGCGCGCAGATGTCAGGCACGCCCATACTGGCGCACCGGACAATGAACAGTTGATGTCCGGTGTGCACCGGACATCCAGGCGGGCCCAGAAGTCAGAAGCTCCAACGGTCAGAATCCAACGGCATTGGTGACGTGGCGGGGGCACCGGACATGTCCGGTGTGCACCGGACTGTCCGGTGCGCCATCGACAGACAGCCTCCACCAACGGTCATGTTTGGTGGTTGGGGCTATAAATACCCCAACCACCCCACCATTCATTGCATCCAAGTTTTCCAACTTCCAACCACTATACAAGAGCTAGCATTCATTGCAAAGCACACCAAAAGAGATCAAATCCTCTCCCAACTCCACACAAAGCCCTAGTGACTAGAGAGAGTGATTTGTAGTGTTCATTTGAGCTCTTGCGCTTGGATCGCTTCTTTTTCTTTGGCATTCTTTCTTGTGATCAAACACTCACTTGTAATTGAGGCAAGAGACACCAATTGTGTGGTGGTCCTTGCGGGAAGTTTGATTCCCAAGTGATTTGAGAAAGAGAAGCTCACTCGGTCCGAGGGACCGTTTGAGAGAGGGAAGGGTTGAAAGAGACCCGGCCTTTGTGGCCTCCTCAACGGGGAGTAGGTTTGAGAGAACCAAACCTCGGTAAAACAAATCCGCGTGTCTCACTTCATTATTCGCTTGCGATTTGTTTTACGCACTCTCTCACGGACTCTACTATATTTCTAACGCTAACCCGGCTTGTAGTTGTGATTATTTTTGTGATTTTCAGTTTCGCCCTATTCACCCCCCCTCTAGGCGACTTTCAATTGGTATCAGAGCCTGGTGCTTCATTAGAGCCTAACCGCTCGAAGTGATGTCGGGAGATCACACCAAGAGGGAGATGGAGACCGGCGACAAGCCCACTACAAGCCAAGGGAGCACTTCATCGGAAGAGTCCCGCACCAAGAGAAGGGAGAAGAAGAAGAACTCCAAGCGGAAGGAGAAAAGATCTTCCTCTTCTCACCACAAGGAGAAGAAGGAAAAATCTTCTTCTCACAAGCCGCATCGGAGTGGGGACAAGCACAAGAGGATGAGGAAGGTGGTCTACTACGAGACCGACACTTCATCAACATCCACCTCCGACTCCGATGCACCGTCCGTAACTTCTAAGCGCCAAGAGCGCAAGAAGTTTAGTAAGATCCCCTTACACTATCCCCGTACATCTAGACATACTCCTTTACTTTCCGTTCCATTAGGCAAACCGCCGACTTTTGATGGGGAAGATTATGCTAGGTGGAGTGATTTAATGAAATTTCATCTAACCTCACTCCACAAAAGTATATGGAATGTTGTTGAGTTTGGAGCACAGGTACCATCAATAGGGGATGAGGATTATGATACGGACGAAGTGGCCCAAATCGAGCACTTCAACTCCCAAGCCACAACCATTCTCCTCGCCTCTCTAAGCAAGGAGGAATACAACAAAGTACAAGGGTTGAAGAATGCAAAGGAGATTTGGGACCTACTCAAGACGGCGCACGAGGGTGATGAACTCACCAAGATCACCAAGCGGGAAACGATCGAGGGGGAGCTCGGTCGCTTCCGTCTTCGCCAAGGGGAGGAGCCACAAGATATGTACAACCGGCTCAAGACCTTGGTGAACCAAGTGCGCAACCTCGGGAGCAAAAAATGGGATGACCACGAGGTGGTTAAGGTTATTTTGAGAGCTCTTATTTTTCTTAACCCCACTCAAGTTCAATTAATTCGTGGTAATCCTAGATATCCACTAATGACCCCCGAGGAAATTATCGGGAATTTTGTGAGTTTTGAATGCATGATTAAGGGCTCAAAGAAGATCAACGAGCTTGACGAACCTTCCACATCTGAGGCGCAACCGGTGGCCTTCAAGGCAACGGAGGAGAAGGAGGAGGAGTCTACACCAAGTAGACAACCAATTGACGCCTCCAAGCTCGACAATGAGGAGATGGCCCTAATCATCAAAAGCTTTCGGCAAATCCTCAAGCAACGGAAGGGGAAGGACTACAAATCCCGTTCCAAGAAGGTTTGCTACAAATGTGGTAAGCCCGGTCATTTTATTGCAAAATGTCCTATGTCTAGTGACAGTGACAGGGGCGACGACAAGAAGGGAAAGAGGAGAGAAAAGAAGAAGTATTACAAGAAGAAGGGCGGCGATGCCCATGTTTGCCGGGAATGGGACTCCGACGAGAGCTCCACCGAGTCCTCCTCCAACGAGGACGCCGCCAACATCGCCGTCACCAAGGGACTCCTCTTCCCCAACGTCGGCCACAAGTGCCTCATGGCAAAAGACGGCAAAAGGAAGAAGGTTAAATCTAACTCCTCCACTAAATATGAATCTTCTAGTGATGATAATGCTAGTGGTGAGGAAGATAATTTGCATATCCTTTTTGCCAACCTTAACATGGAACAAAAAGAAAAATTAAATGAGCTGATTAGTGCCATCCATGAAAAGGACGATCTCTTGGACTCCCAAGAGGACTTCCTAATCAAGGAAAATAAGAAACATGTTAAGGTTAAAAATGCTTATGCTCTAGAGGTAGAAAAATGTAACAAATTATCTAGTGAGCTAAGCACCTGCCATGACACTATTGCCAACCTTAGAAATGAAAATGCCAAATTAATTGCTAAGGTTGATTCTCATGTTTGTATTGATTCAATTCCCAATCTTAGAAATGATGATTTGCTTGCTAGGATTGATGAGTTGAATGTTTCTATTACTAGCCTTAGAAATGAGAATGAGAAATTAATTGCTAAGGCTAAAGAATTAGATGTTTGCAATGTTACAATTTCCGACCTTAGAACTAAGAATGATATGTTGCATGCTAAGGTTGTAGAACTAAAATCTTGCAAACCCTCTACTTCTAATGTTGAGCATGTTTCTATTTGTACTAGATGTAGAGATGTTGATATCAATGCTATTCATGATCACATGGCTTTAATTAAACAACAAAATGATCATATAGCATTATTAGACGCTAAAATTGCCGAGCATAACTTAGAAAATGAAAAGTTTAAATTTGCTAGAAGTATGCTCTATAATGGGAGACGCCCTGGCATCAAGGATGGCATTGGCTACCAAAGGGGAGACAATGTCAAACTTAATGCCCCTCCAAAGAATTTATCTAATTTTGTTAAGGGCAAGGCTCCCATGCCTCAGGATAACGAGGGTTACATTTTGTACCCTGCCGGCTATCCTGAGAGCAAAATTAGGAGAACTCATTCTAGGAAGTCTCACTCTGGCCCTAACCATGCTTTTATGTATAAGGGTGAGACATCTAGCTCTAGGCAACCAACCCGTGCCAAGTTGCCTAGAAAGAAAACTCCCAATGCATCAAATGATCATGCTATTTCATTTAAGACTTTTGATGCTTCTTATGTGCTTACTAGCAAATCCGGCAAGGTAGTTGCCAAGATAGTTGGGGGCAAACACAAGGGCTCCAAGACTTGTGTTTGGGTACCCAAAGTTCTTGTTTCTAATGCTAAAGGACCCAAAACCGTTTGGGTACCTAAAGTCAAGAACTAAAATTGTTTTGTAGGTTTATGCATCCGGGGGCTCAAGTTGGATACTCGACAGCGGGTGCACAAACCACATGACAGGGGAGAAAAAGATGTTCTCCTCATATGAGAAAAACCAAGATCCCCAACGAGCTATCACATTCGGGGATGGAAATCAAGGTTTGGTCAAAGGATTGGGTAAAATTGCTATATCACCTGACCACACTATTTCCAATGTTTTTCTCGTAGATTATTTAGATTACAATTTGCTTTCCGTATCCCAATTATGTCAAATGGGCTACAACTGTCTATTTACTGATATAGGTGTCACTGTCTTTAGAAGAAGTGATGATTCAATAGCATTTAAGGGAGTGTTAGAGGGTCAGCTATACTTGGTAGATTTTGATAGAGCTGAACTCGACACTTGCTTGGTTGCTAAGACTAACTTGGGTTGGCTTTGGCACCGCCGACTAGCCCATGTTGGAATGAAGAATCTTCACAAGCTTCTAAAGGGAGAACACATTTTAGGACTAACCAATGTTCATTTTGAGAAAGACAGGATTTGTAGCGCATGCCAAGCCGGGAAGCAAGTTAGCACTCATCATCCACACAAGAACATCATGACTAGTGACAGGCCACTGGAGCTCCTACACATGGACCTATTCGGCCCGATCGCTTACATAAGCATCGGCGGGAGTAAGTACTGTCTAGTTATTGTGGATGATTATTCTCGCTTCACTTGGGTGTTCTTTTTGCAGGACAAATCTCATACCCAAGAGACCTTAAAGGGATTCTTGAGACAAGCTCAAAATGAGTTCGGCTTAAGGATCAAGAAAATTAGAAGCGACAATGGGACGGAGTTCAAGAACTCTCAAATTGAAGGCTTCCTTGGGGAGGAGGGCATCAAGCATGAGTTCTCTTCTCCCTACACTCCACAACAAAATGGTGTAGTGGAGAGGAAGAATCGAACTCTATTGGACATGGCAAGAACCATGCTTGATGAGTACAAGACACCGGATCGGTTTTGGGCCGAAGCGGTCAACACCGCTTGCTACGCCATCAACCGGTTATATCTTCACCGAATCCTCAAGAAGACATCCTATGAACTCCTAACCGGTAAAAAGCCCAATATTTCATATTTTAGAGTTTTTGGTAGCAAATGTTTTATTCTTGTCAAAAGAGGTAGAAAATCTAAATTTGCTCCTAAAACTGTAGAAGGCTTTTTACTAGGATATGACTCAAACACAAGGGCATATAGAGTCTTTAACAAGTCCTCAGGACTTGTTGAAGTTTCTTGTGACGTTGTGTTTGATGAGACTAACGGCTCTCAAGTAGAGCAAGTTGATCTTGATGAGATAGGTGAAGAACAGGCTCCATGCATAGCGCTAAGGAACATGTCCATTGGGGATGTGTGTCCTAAGGAATCCGAAGAGCCTCCACATGCACAAGATCAACCATCCTCCTCCATGCAAGCATCTCCACCAACTCAAATTGAGGATGAGGCTCAAGATGTTGAACAAGAAGATCAAGAAGATGAGCCACCTCAAAATGACGGCAACAATCAAGGGGGAGATGCCAATGATGAAGACAAGGAGGATGAACAACCAAGGCCGCCACACCCAAGAGTCCACCAAGCAATACAACGAGATCACCCCGTCGACACCATCCTCGGCGACATTCATAAGGGGGTAACTACTCGATCTCGTGTTGCACATTTTTGTGAACATTACTCTTTTGTTTCCTCTATTGAGCCACACAGGGTAGAGGAAGCACTTCAAGGTTCGAATTGGGTGATGGCGATGCAAGAGGAGCTCAACAATTTCACAAGGAATGAGGTATGGCATTTAGTTCCACGTCCTAATCAAAATGTTGTAGGAACCAAGTGGGTCTTCCGCAACAAGCAAGACGAGCATGGTGTGGTGACAAGGAACAAAGCTCGACTCGTGGCCAAGGGGTATTCACAAGTCGAAGGTTTGGATTTTGGTGAAACCTATGCACCCGTAGCTAGGCTTGAGTCAATTCGCATATTATTAGCCTATGCTACTTACCATGGCTTCAAGCTTTATCAAATGGACGTGAAAAGTGCCTTCCTCAATGGACCAATCAAGGAGGAGGTCTATGTTGAGCAACCTCCCGGCTTTGAAGACAGTGAGTACCCTAACCATGTTTATAGGCTCTCTAAGGCGCTTTATGGGCTCAAGCAAGCCCCAAGAGCATGGTATGAATGCCTTAGAGATTTCCTTATTGCAAATGGCTTCAAAGTCGGCAAAGTCGATCCTACTTTATTCACTAAAACTCTTGATAATGATTTGTTTGTATGCCAAATTTATGTTGATGATATTATATTTGGGTCTACTAACAAATCTACATGTGAAGAATTTAGTAGGATCATGACACAGAAATTCGAGATGTCTATGATGGGGGAGTTGAAGTATTTTCTAGGATTTCAAGTCAAACAACTCCAAGAGGGCACATTCATTTGCCAAACAAAGTATACTCAAGACATTCTAAGCAAGTTTGGAATGAAGGATGCCAAGCCCATCAAGACTCCCATGGGAACAAATGGGCATCTCGACCTCGACACGGGAGGTAAGTCCGTGGATCAAAAGGTATACCGGTCGATGATTGGTTCATTACTTTATTTATGTGCATCTCGACCGGACATTATGCTTTCCGTATGCATGTGTGCAAGATTCCAAGCCGACCCTAAGGAATCACACCTTACGGCCGTAAAACGAATCTTGAGATATTTGGCTTATACTCCTAAGTTTGGGCTTTGGTACCCTCGGGGATCCACATTTGATTTAATTGGTTATTCGGATGCCGATTGGGCAGGGTGTAAGATTAATAGGAAGAGCACATCGGGGACTTGCCAGTTCTTGGGAAGATCCTTGGTGTCTTGGGCTTCAAAGAAGCAAAATTCGGTCGCTCTTTCTACCGTCGAAGCCGAGTATATTGCCGCAGGCCACTGTTGCGCGCAATTGCTTTGGATGAGGCAAACCCTGCGGGACTACGGTTACAAATTAACCAAAGTTCCTCTTCTATGTGATAATGAGAGTGCAATCCGCATGGCGGATAATCCCGTTGAGCATAGCCGCACTAAACACATAGCCATTCGGTATCATTTTCTTCGGGATCACCAACAAAAAGGGGATATCGAGATTTCATACATTAACACTAAAGATCAATTAGCCGATATTTTTACCAAGCCACTTGATGAACAATCTTTTACCAGACTTAGGCATGAGCTTAATATTCTTGATTCTAGGAATTTCTTTTGCTAAACTTGCACACATAGTTCATAAGAATACCTTTGATCATGTCTCTTTTATATATGACTAATGTGTTTTCAAGCGTATTTCAAACCAAGTCATAGGTATATTGAAAGGGAATTGGAGTCTTCGGCGAAGTCAAAGGCTTCCACTCCACTCTACTACTCATCCTTCGCCGTCACTCCGAGCATCTCTCCAACTTTGGTATAATCTTCACTCATTTATTCTATGACCAAAGGAGGAGAAAGTACTTCAATGGGCTCTAATAATTCCATTTTTGGCGATTCATGCCAAAGGGGGAGAAAATATGAGCCCAAAGCAAAAGGACCGCACCACCACCCTAATTTTAAATTTGATGATTTTCAATTGGTAAATTTCAAAATTGGTATCTCCTTGTGCTCTAAAGGGGGAGCAAGTAGTATTTTCAAATTTGATGTCCTAAAACCCTCTTGATCACTAAGAAGAGACTTTATTTGAGGAGGAGTTTTGTTTAGTCAAAGGGAAAGCATTTGGAACAAAGGAAGAAAATTTCAAAACTTGAAAATGCTTTGCAAAATCTTATTCATTTACCTTTGACTATCTTGCAAAAGGACTTTGAAAAGAATTTACAAATGAGTTTGCAAAAACAAAACTTTTGGTGCAAATGTGGTCCAATATGTCAAAAACAAAGAAAACAATCCATGCGCATCATGTAAGCATTTATATTGGCTCAATTCCAAGCAACCTTTGCACTTACATCATGCAAACTAGTTCAATTATGCACTTCTATATTTGCTTTGGTTTGTGTTGGCATCAATCACCAAAAAGGGGGAGATTGAAAAGGAATTAGGCTTACACCTAGTCCCTAAATAATTTTGGTGGTTGAATTGCCCAACACAAATATTGGACTAACTAGTTTGCTCTAGTGTATAAGTTATACAGGTGCAAAAGGTTCACACTCATCAAATAAAAAGATCAAGTTTTGGATTCAACAAAGGAGCAAAGAGGCAACCGAAGGCACCTCTGGTCTGGAGGCACCGGACTGTCCGGTGTACACCGGACAGTGTCCGGTGCGCCACCAGAGGACTCCAACTCGAACTCGCCACCTTCGGGAATTTCTCAGGCCGCTTCGCTATAATTCACCGGACTGTCCGGTGTACACCGGACAGTGTCCGGTGCTCCATGGAAGCGCGGCCTCCTCAACTCGCCAGCCTCGGGTTCGCGCAGCAGCCGCTCCGCTATAATTCACCGGACATGTCCGGTGTGCACCGGACTGTTCGGTGTAACCACGGAGCAACGGCTATTTCGGCGCCAACGGCTACCTGCGTCGCATTTAATGCGAGCTCTGCGCGCGCAGATGTCAGGCACGCCCATACTGGCGCACCGGACAATGAACAGTTGATGTCCGGTGTGCACCGGACATCCAGGCGGGCCCAGAAGTCAGAAGCTCCAACGGTCAGAATCCAACGGCATTGGTGACGTGGCGGGGGCACCGGACATGTCCGGTGTGCACCGGACTGTCCGGTGCGCCATCGACAGACAGCCTCCACCAACGGTCATGTTTGGTGGTTGGGGCTATAAATACCCCAACCACCCCACCATTCATTGCATCCAAGTTTTCCAACTTCCAACCACTATACAAGAGCTAGCATTCATTGCAAAGCACACCAAAAGAGATCAAATCCTCTCCCAACTCCACACAAAGCCCTAGTGACTAGAGAGAGTGATTTGTAGTGTTCATTTGAGCTCTTGCGCTTGGATCGCTTCTTTTTCTTTGGCATTCTTTCTTGTGATCAAACACTCACTTGTAATTGAGGCAAGAGACACCAATTGTGTGGTGGTCCTTGCGGGAAGTTTGATTCCCAAGTGATTTGAGAAAGAGAAGCTCACTCGGTCCGAGGGACCGTTTGAGAGAGGGAAGGGTTGAAAGAGACCCGGCCTTTGTGGCCTCCTCAACGGGGAGTAGGTTTGAGAGAACCGAACCTCGGTAAAACAAATCCGCGTGTCTCACTTCATTATTCGCTTGCGATTTGTTTTACGCACTCTCTCACGGACTCTACTATATTTCTAACGCTAACCCGACTTGTAGTTGTGATTATTTTTGTGATTTTCAGTTTCGCCCTATTCACCCCCCCTCTAGGCGACTTTCACCTTCCCTTTCTCCTTGGCGGAGATGGGAGCCTTATGGCTTGTCAAGTTCTTGGCTTCCCTCTTGTAGCCAAGTCCATCCTTAATTGAGGGGTGTCTACCAATCGTGTAGGCATCCCTTGCAAATTTTAGCTTGTCAAATTCATTCTTGCTAGTCTTAAGTTGGGCATTAAGACTAGCTAATTCATCATTTAATTTGGAAATTGAAACTAAATGATCACTACAAGCATCAATGTCAAAATCTTTACACCTATTACAAGTTTCAACAATTTCTACACAAGAATTAGATTTACTAGCTACTTCTAGTTTAGCATTTAAATCATCATTAAAACTTTTTAACTTAGCAATAGTTTCATGACAAGAAGATAATTCACTAGAGAGCATTTCATTCCTCTTAGTTTCTAGAGCAAGAGATTTCTGTGCTTCTACAAATTTATCATGTTCCTCATACAACAAATCCTCTTGTTTTTCTAAAAGCATATTCTTGTCATTCAAGGCATCAATTAATTCATTAATTTTGTCTACCTTGGTTCTATCTAATCCCTTGAATAAGCATGAGTAATCTATCTCATCATCATCACTAGACTCATCTTCACTCGAAGAAGCATAAGTACTAGTATGAGTGCTTACTTTCTTCTCTCTTGCCATGAGGCAAGTGTGACGCTCGTTGGGGAAGAGGGATGACTTGTTGAAGGCGGTGGCGGCGAGTCCTTCATTGTCAGAGTCGGAGGAGGAACAATCCGAATCCCACTCCTTTCCGATATGTGCCTCGCCCTTGGCCTTCTTGTAATGCTTCTTTTTCTCCCTCTTGTTCCCTTGGTCCTGATCACTATCATTGTCGGGACAGTTAGCAATAAAATGACCAAGCTTACCGCATTTGAAGCATGAGCGCTTCCCCTTGGCTTTGGTCTTGCTCGGCTGCCCCTTGCGACCTTTAAGCGCCGTCTTGAAGCGCTTAATGATGAGAGCCATCTCCTCATCATTGAGTCCGGCCGCCTCAACTTGCGCCACCTTGCTTGGTAGCGCCTCCTTGCTCCTTGTTGCCTTGAGAGCAATGGGTTGAGGCTCATGACTAGGACCGTTCAACGCGTCGTCCACGTATCTTGCCTCCTTGATCATCATTCGCCCGCTTACGAACTTCCCAAGAACTTCTTCGGGTGACATCTTGGTGTACCTGGGATTTTCACGTATATTGTTCACCAAATGAGGATCAAGAACGGTAAATGACCTTAGCATTAGGCGGACGACGTCGTGGTCCGTCCATCGCGTGCTCCCGTAGCTCCTTATTTTGTTGATAAGGGTCTTGAGCCGGTTGTATGTTTGTGTCGGCTCCTCGCCCCTTATCATCGCGAACCGTCCAAGCTCGCCCTCCACCAACTCCATTTTGGTGAGCAAGGTGACGTCGTTTCCCTCATGAGAGATCTTGAGGGTGTCCCAGATCTGCTTGGCATTGTCCAAGCCGCTCACCTTGTGATAGTCGTCCCTGCACAAAGAGGCTAGCAACACAGTAGTAGCTTGTGCATTTTTATGAATCTTTTCATTAATAAACACAGGGCTATCCGAGCTATCAAATTTCATTCCACTTTCCACAATCTCCCAAATGCTTGGATGGAGAGAAAACAGGTGAGTACGCATTTTGTGGCTCCAAAATCCGTAATCCTCTCCATCAAAGTGAGGGGGCTTGCCAAGTGGAATGGGGAGCAATTGAGCATTTGAGCTATGCGGAATGCGCGAATAATCGAAAGAAAAGTTTGAGTTAACCGTCTTTCGTCTGTCGTAGTCGTCGTTGTCCTTTTGGGAGGAGGAAGATTCATCGCTGTCGTAGTAGAAAATTTCCTTGATGCGCCTAGTCTTCTTCTTCCTCCCGTCTTTTCTTTTGTGGCCCGAGCCTGAGTCGGTGGGCCTGTCATCATTGGGCTCGTTGACGAAGGACTCCTTCTCCTTGTCGTTGATCACCATCCCCTTGCCTTTAGGATCCATCTCTTCGGGCGGTTAGTCCCTTTCTTGAAGAGAACGGCTTTGATACCAATTGAGAGCACCTAGAGGGGGGGGGGTGAATAGGTGATCCTGTAACACTTCAAAAACTTAAGCCACAAAACTTGGTTACTTGTTACCACAGTAATATGCCAAGTGGCTATGAGAGCACCTAGAGGGGGGGTGAATAGGTGATCCTGTGAGAACTTAAAACTTAAGCCACAAAAACTTGTTAAGTGTTAGCACAATTATTGCCAAGTGGCTAAAGAGAAGTATTATCAAAACACAATACCACAAGAGATCAAGCACAGAGGTGACACAGTGGTTTATCCCGTGGTTCGGCCAAGACCAACGCTTGCCTACTCCACGTTGTGGCGTCCCAACGGACGAGGGTTGCAATCAACCCCTCTCAAGCGGTCCAAAGACCCACTTGAATACCACGGTGTTTTGTTTTGCCTTTCACTATCCCATTTGCAAGGAATCTCCACAAATTGGAGTCTCTTGCCCTTACAAGTATATGATCACAAAGAAACACAGAGTAAGGGAGGGAAGCAACACACACAAATCCACAGCGAAACGCGCACACACACGGCCAGGAATCGAGCTCACAAGAGTATCACAAAGTTCTCACTAGAACGGAGCTCGAAACACTTAGAGTGACAAACAAATGCGCAAAGACTGAGTGTGGATGATCAAGAATGCTCAAAGGTTGCTTGTGTGTCTCCTCCATGCGCCTAGGGACTCCTTTTATAGCCCCAAGGCAGCTAGGAGCCGTTGAGAGCAAATCCGGAAGACCATCCTTGCCTTCTGTCGTCGGGAGCACCGGACAGTCCGGTGCACACCGGACACTGTCCGGTGCCCGATTTCTTTCCTTAACTGGCGCTTCCGACCGTTGCAGACCGTTGGAGATCTGAGAGCCGTTGGCGCACCGGACATGTCCGGTGCACACCGGACAGTCCGGTGCCGTCTTCCGACCGTTGGCTCCGCCACGTGTCCCGCGCAGATTGCGCGGCCGACCGTTGGCCCGGCCGACTGTTGGCTCACCGGACAGTCCGGTGTACACCGGACAGTCCGGTGAATTTTAGCCGTACGCCGTCGGCCAATTTCCCGAGAGCGGCCAGTTCGAGCCGAGTCAGCCTGGCGCACCGGACACTGTCCGGTGCACACCGGACAGTCCGGTGCTCCAGACCGAGCTGGGTCTTGGCAGCACACAGCCAAGTCTTTTCTCCTCTTCTCTCTTCTTCTTCTTTCTGTTTCTAACACTTAGACAAATATATTAGTACACAAAACCAATGTACTAAGGCTTAGAAACATACCTTTACTTCATGATTTGCACCTTGTTCATCCATGTACATAAATTCACAATTAAGCACATGTGTTGGCACTCAATCACCAAAATACTTAGAAATGGCCCAAGGGCACATTTCCCTTTCAATCTCCCCCTTTTTGGTGATTTATGCCAACACAACATAAAGCAACTAGAACAAGTGCAAACTCACTTCAAATAAAACTTAAATTTATTTTGAATCAATTTTGGCATATATGGATCATCCTTTTCCACCACTTGGTTTGTTTTTGCAAATCAAACTCAAATCTCTATCTCTAAGTTAAACACACATGTTGAAGCATAAAGAGAGTCATTCCAAAAGAGATTGATCAAAGATTTCAAAAACTCCCCCTTTTTCCCATAATCAATACTTCTCCCCACAAGAAGCCAACTTTTGACAAGAGAGACAACATAAGAATTTTGACAAACCAAAAACTCTATTCTACTATTTTCAAAATCTCTCAAGTGGTAGCTGATCCATTTATTGCTTTGGCCTTTATTTTCTCCCCCTTTGGCATCAAGCACCAAAACGGGATCAATTTTGGCCCTTTAACCCCATTGCCTCAAAAAAATCTTCAATTAAGAGCAAATGGCAATAAGAGTTCATGAGATGAACTTGGAATAAGTTACCCCTCATCGGAGTGCAGTGGAAGTCTTTCATGGTCCAAGTCCACCTTTTCCTTTTCAATTCTCCTTTGTGACTAAAACAAGCAAACTCAAACATATGGTTAGTCTCAAAGGGTCAAGTTGTAACACATCTCCCCCTAAACATGTGCATCACTTTGCAACGGACTTGTGAGGTCCAGGGAGTGTTTGTACAACTTGAGCACCATGATAAGCAACAAAATGCAAAAAGGAACATGATCAAAAGCATGAATACATGTATGCTACAATTCAATCCAAGTTCCGCGAATCTAAGACATTTAGCTCACTACGCAGCCTGCAAAAGGTCTTCTCATCTAGAGGCTTGGTGAAGATATCGGCTAGCTGGTTCTCGGTGCTTACATAAAACACTTCGATATCTCCCTTTTGCTGGTGGTCTCTCAAAAAGTGATGCCGGATGTCAATGTGCTTTGTGCGGCTGTGCTCAACAGGATTTTCCGCTATTCGGATAGCACTCTCATTATCACATAGGAGTGGGACTTTGCTCAGATTGTAGCCAAAGTCCCTGAGGGTTTGCCTCATCCAAAGTAGTTGCGCGCAACACTGTCCTGCGGCAACATACTCGGCCTCAGCGGTGGATAGGGCAACGGATGTTTGTTTCTTAGAGTTCCATGACACCAGGGACCTTCCTAAGAATTGGCACGTCCCTGATGTACTCTTCCTATCGACCTTACATCCAGCATAGTCGGAATCTGAGTACCCAATCAAGTCAAAGTTAGACCCCTTTGGATACCAGATCCCGAAGCAAGGCGTAGCGACTAAATATCTAAGAATTCGCTTCACCGCCACCAAGTGACACTCCTTAGGATCGGATTGAAATCTAGCACACATGCATACGCTAAGCATAATATCCGGTCTACTAGCACATAAGTAAAGTAAAGACCCTATCATTGACCGGTATGCTTTTTGATCAACGGACTTACCTCCTTTGTTGAGGTCGGTGTGTCCGTCGGTTCCCATCGGAGTCTTTGCGGGCTTGGCGTCCTTCATCCCAAACCGCTTTAGCAAATCTTGCGTGTACTTCGTTTGGGAGATGAAGGTGCCGTCCTTGAGTTGCTTCACTTGGAACCCAAGGAAGCAGTTCAACTCGCCCATCATCGACATCTCGAATTTCTACGTCATCACCTTGCTAAACTCTTCACAAGACTTTTGATTAGTAGAACCAAATATTATGTCATCGACATAAATTTGGCATACAAACAAATCACCATCACATGTCTTTGTAAAAAGAGTTGGATCGGCTTTCCCAACCTTGAAAGCATTAGCAAGTAAGAAATCTCTAAGGCATTCATACCATGCTCTTGGGGCTTGTTTAAGTCCATAGAGCGTCTTAGAGAGCTTACACACGTGGTCGGGGTACCGCTCATCCTCGAAGCCAGGGGTTGCTCCACGTACACCTCCTCTTTTATTGGCCCGTTGAGGAAAGCGCTCTTCACATCCATTTGGTACAACCTGAAAGAATGGTGAGCGGCATATGCTAGCAAGATACGAATGGACTCTAGCCTAGCCACAGGAGCAAAAGTCTCCTCAAAGTCCAAACCTGCGACTTGGGCATAACCTTTTGCCACAAGTCGAGCCTTGTTCCTTGTCACCACTCCGTCCTCGTCTTGTTTGTTGCGGAACACCCACTTGGTTCCCACAACATTTTGCTTGGGACGAGGCACCAGCGTCCAAACTTCATTGCGCTTGAAGTTGTTAAGTTCCTCCTGCATGGCCAACACCCAATCCGGATCTAGCAAGGCCTCCTCTACCCTGAAAGGCTCAATAGAGGAGACAAAAGAGTAATGTTCACAAAAATTAACTAGTCGAGACCGAGTAGTTACTCCCTTGCTAATGTCACCCAGAATTTGGTTGACGGGATGATCCCTTTGAATCATCGCTCGAACTTGGGTTGGAGGTGCCGGTTGCGCTTCTTCCTCCATCACATGATCATTTTGTGCTCCCCCTTGATCACACGCCTCCTGTTGATGAACCTGTTCATCGTCTTGAGTTGGGGGATGCACCGTTGTTGAGGAAGAAGGTTGATCTCGTTCATCTTGTTCCTGTGGCCGCACTTCTCCAATCGCCATGGTTCGTATAGCGGCCGTCGGAACATCTTCTTCATCTACATCATCACAATCAACAACTTGCTCTCTTGGAGAGCCATTAGTCTCATCAAATACAACGTCGCTAGAGACTTCAACCAAACCCGATGATTTGTTGAAGACCCTATACGCCTTTGTATTTGAATCATAACCTAATAGAAACCCTTCTACAGCTTTGGGAGCAAACTTAGAATTTCTACCCTTCTTCACTAGAATGTAGCACTTGCTCCCAAATACACGAAAGTACGATACATTGGGTTTGTTACCGGTTAGTAGCTCATACGAAGTCTTCTTGAGGAGTCGATGAAGATAGACCCTGTTGATGGCGTGGCAAGCCGTGTTCACAGCTTCCGACCAAAAGCACTCGGGGGTCTTGAACTCTCCAAGCATTGTCCTCGCCATATCGATTAGCGTCCTGTTCTTCCTCTCTACCACACCATTTTGCTGTGGTGTGTAGGGAGCGGAGAACTCGTGCTTGATCCCTTCCTCCTCAAGAAACTCCTCCACTTGAAGGTTCTTGAACTCGGACCCGTTGTCGCTCCTTATCTTCTTCACCTTGAGCTCAAACTCATTTTGAGCTCTCCTGAGGAAGCGCTTGAGGGTCCCTTGAGTTTCAGACTTATCCTGCAAAAAGAACACCCAAGTGAAGCGGGAAAAGTCATCAACAATAACTAAACCATACTTACTTCCTCCTATGCTTAGATAGGCGACGGGTCCGAAGAGGTCCATATGCAGCAGCTCCAGAGGTCTTGATGTGGTCATCACATTCTTGCTGTGATGTGCTCCTCCCACTTGTTTACCTGCTTGACAAGCTGCACAAGGTCTATCTTTTTCGAAATAAACATTTGTTAGACCTACCACGTGTTCTCCCTTTAGAAGCTTGTGGAGGTTCTTCATCCCCACATGTGCTAAGCGGCGATGCCACAGCCAGCCCATGCAAGTCTTAGCCATTAAGCATGCATCTAGACCGGCCTCTTCTTTTGCAAAATCAACTAAGTAAAGCTTGTCGTCTAGTACACCCTTAAAAGCTAGTGAACCATCACATCTTCTAAAGACAGACACATCTACATTAGTAAAAAGGCAATTGTATCCCATGTTGCATAGTTGACTAACAGATAGCAAATTGTAACCAAGAGACTCAACTAAAAACACATTTGAAATTGAGTGCTCATTAGAAATTGCAATTTTACCTAACCCTTTTACCTTGCCTTGATTCCCATCACCGAATATAATTGAATCTTGGGAATCCTTATTTTTGACGTAGGAGGTGAACATCTTCTTCTCCCCCGTCATATGGTTTGTGCATCCGCTGTCGATAATCCAGCTTGAACCCCCGGATGCATAAACCTGCAAGGCAAATTTAGGCTTGGGTCTTAGGTACCCAACTCATGTTGGGTCCTGCAAGGTTAGCACAAATGTCCTTAGGGACCCAAATGCAAGTCCTGTCTCCCTTGCATTTTGCCCCTAACTTCCTAGCAACTATTTTCCTATCCTTTCTACAAATAGCAAAGGAAGTGTTTAAAGCACAATAAATTATAGAAGGTTCATTCACTACTTTCCTAGGAGCATGAATAACATTCTTTCTAGGCACATGAGCAATATTTCTCCTAGGCATATGTACAACATTTCTCCTACACATATCCCTATCATGCTTATAAGAAGAACTAGAAGCAAACATGGCATGAGAATCATAAACATGTGAATCAAAATCATTATAAGCATTTCTAGCATTTCTCCTATCATTATACATAAAGGCATGGTTCTTTTTCGCACTACTAGCCATAGGGGCCTTCCCCTTCTCCTTGACGAAGATGGGAGCCTTATGGCTTGTTAAGTTCTTGGCTTCCCTCTTGAAGCCAAGCCCATCCTTAATTGAGGGGTGTCTACCAACCGTGTAGGCATCCCTTGCAAATTTTATTTTATCAACTTCATTCTTGCTAGTCTTAAGTTGGGCATTAAGACTAGCCAATTCCTCATTTAATTTGGAAATTAAAACTTGGTGTTTACTACAGGCATCAACATCGAAATCCTTACACCTAGTGCAAATCATAACATGTTCTACACAAGAATTAGATTTATTTGCTACTTCTAACTTAGCATTTAAATCATTGTTAACACCTTGTAAAATAGAAATGGTTTCATGACAAGTAGATAGTTCATAAGAAAGCATTTCATTTCTTTTCACTTCTAAAGCATATGATTTTTGTGCCTCTACAAATTTATCATGTTCATCATACAATAAATCCTCTTGCTTTTCTAAAAGCCTATCCTTTTCATTCAATGCATCAATCAATTCATTGATTTTATCTATCTTAGATCTATCTAAGCCTTTGAACAAGCATGAATAATCTATGTCATCATCATCACTAGACTCATTATCACTAGACGAAGCATAAGTAGAGTCTTGAGTACTCACCTTCTTCTCCCTTGCCATAAGGCATGTGAGACGCTCGTTGGGGAAGAGGGAAGACTTGTTGAAGGCAGTGGCAGCGAGTCCTTCATTGTCGGAGTCGGAGGAGGAGCAATCCGAGTCCCACTCCTTTCCTAGATGCGCCTCGCCCTTTGCCTTCTTGTATTGCTTCTTCTTCTCTCTTTTGTTCCCCTTTTCCTGGTCACTTTCATTATCGGGACAGTTAGCGATAAAATGACCAAGCTTACCGCATTTGAAGCATGAGCGCTTCCCCTTTGTCTTGGTCTTGCTTGGCTGCCCCTTGCGACCATTTAGCGCCGTCTTGAATCTCTTGATGATGAGAGCCATCTCTTCATCATTGAGTCCGGCCGCCTCAATCTGTGCCACCTTGCTAGGTAGAGCCTCCTTGCTTCGTGTTGCCTTGAGAGCAATGGGTTGCGGCTCATTGATCGGACCATTCAAGGCGTCGTCCACATACCTCGCCTCCTTGATCATCATTCGCCCGCTAACGAATTTCCCAAGAACTTCTTCGGGCGACATCTTGGTGTACCTGGGATTTTCATGTATATTGTTCACCAAATGAGGATCAAGAACGGTAAATGACCTTAGCATTAGGCGGACGACGTCGTGGTCCGTCCATCGCGTGCTTCCGTAGCTCCTTATCTTGTTGATAAGAGTCTTGAGCCGGTTGTATGTTTGCGTCGGCTCCTCGCCCCTTATCATTGCGAACCGTCCAAGCTCTCCCTCCACCAACTCCATCTTGGTGAGCAAGGTGACGTCGTTCCCCTCATGAGATATCTTGAGGGTGTCCCAGATTTGCTTGGCGTTATCCAAGCCGCTCACTTTATGGTATTCATCCCTGCACAAGGAAGCTAGAAGAACAGTAGTAGCTTGTGCATTCTTATGAATTTGTTCATTAATGAACATGGGACTATCCGAACTATCAAAGTGCATTCCACTTTCCACAATCTCCCAAATACTAGGATGGAGAGAGAATAGGTGACTACGCATTTTGTGGCTCCAAAATTCGTAGTCCTCTCCATCAAAGTGTGGGGGCTTGCCGAGTGGAATGGAGAGCAAATGTGAATTTGAACTTTGCGGAATACGAGAGTAGTCAAAAGAAAAGTTCGAATTAACCGGTTTCCTTCTCTCGTAGTCGTTGTGGTCGTCGTCCTTTTGGGAAGAAGTAGACTCGTCGCTGTCGTAGTAGACGATCTCCTTGATGCGCCTTGTCTTCTTCTTCTTCCCTTCCTTCCGTCTTTGGCCCGAGCCGGAGTC
Organism: Zea luxurians; assembly: GCA_029449295.1. NCBI lineage: Eukaryota > Viridiplantae > Streptophyta > Magnoliopsida > Poales > Poaceae > Zea > Zea luxurians. The sequence continues at coordinate 173,923,450 of JAOPSE010000002.1, forward strand.
GGTAGGCTTATCGTCCTTCGGCTCGTTGACGAAGGATTCCTTCTCTTTGTCATTGATCACAATACCCTTCCCCTTAGGATCCATCTCTTCGGGCGGTTAGTCCCTTTGTGAAGAGAACGGCTCTGATACCAATTGAGAGCACCTAGAGGGGGGGTGAATAGGTGATCCTGTGAGAACTTAAAACTTAAGCCACAAAAACTTGTTAAGTGTTAGCACAATTATTGCCAAGTGGCTAAAGAGAAGTATTAACAAAACACAATACCACAAGAGATCAAGCACAGAGGTGACACAGTGGTTTATCCCGTGGTTCGGCCAAGACCAACGCTTGCCTACTCCACGTTGTGGCGTCCCAACGGACGAGGGTTGCAATCAACCCCTCTCAAGCGGTCCAAAGACCCACTTGAATACCACGGTGTTTTGTTTTGCCTTTCACTATCCCGTTTGCAAGGAATCTCCACAAATTGGAGTCTCTTGCCCTTACAAGTATATGATCACAAAGAAACACAGAGTAAGGGAGGGAAGCAACACACACAAATCCACAGCGAAACGCGCACACACACGGCCAAGAATCGAGCTCACAAGAGTATCACAAAGTTCTCACTAGAACGGAGCTCGAAACACTTAGAGTGACAAACAAATGCGCAAAGACTGAGTGTGGATGATCAAGAATGCTCAAAGGTTGCTTGTGTGTCTCCTCCATGCGCCTAGGGACTCCTTTTATAGCCCCAAGGCAGCTAGGAGCCGTTGAGAGCAAATCCGGAAGACCATCCTTGCCTTCTGTCGTCGGGAGCACCGGACAGTCCGGTGCACACCGGACACTGTCCGGTGCCCGATTTCTTTCCTTAACTGGCGCTTCCGACCGTTGCAGACCGTTGGAGATCTGAGAGCCGTTGGCGCACCGGACATGTCCGGTGCACACCGGACAGTCCGGTGCCGTCTTCCGACCGTTGGCTCCGCCACGTGTCCCGCGCAGATTGCGCGGCCGACCGTTGGCCCGGCCGACTGTTGGCTCACCGGACAGTCCGGTGTACACCGGACAGTCCGGTGAATTTTAGCCGTACGCCGTCGGCCAATTTCCCGAGAGCGGCCCATTCGAGCCGAGTCAGCCTGGCGCACCGGACACTGTCCGGTGCACACCGGACAGTCCGGTGCTCCAGACCGAGCTGGGTCTTGGCAGCACACAGCCAAGTCTTTTCTCCTCTTCTCTCTTCTTCTTCTTTCTGTTTCTAACACTTAGACAAATATATTAGTACACAAAACCAATGTACTAAGGCTTAGAAACATACCTTTACTTCATGATTTGCACCTTGTTCATCCATGTACATAAATTCACAATTAAGCACATGTGTTGGCACTCAATCACCAAAATACTTAGAAATGGCCCAAGGGCACATTTCCCTTTCAGGCTAGAGAAGGATCTCAACACAACACAATAACCAAGAGATATCAATCACAGAGATGGCACAGTGGTTATCCCGTGGTTCGGCCAAGACCAACGCTTGCCTACTCCACGTTGTGGCGTCCCAACGGACGAGGGTTGCAATCAACCCCTCTCAAGCGGTCCAAAGACCAACTTGAATACCACGGTGTTGCTTTGCTTCTCTTAATCCCGTTTGCGAGGAATCTCCACAGCTTGGAGCCTCTCGCCCTTACACAAGATGTTCACGAAGAATCACAGAGCAAGGGAGGGATTAGCAACTCACACACGACACAAAGATCACAGCGAATACGCACACGCAAAACCCAGACTTGAGCTCAAGAGACTAGCACACTAGAACGGAGCTCAAATCACTAAAATGTCGAACAAGTGCGCGAGAATGAAGTGTGAGTGATCAATGATGCTCAAAGGATGCTTGGTGTTTTCCTCCATGCGCCTAGGAGTCCCTTTTATAGCCCCAAGGCAGCTAGGAGCCGTTGAGCACGAGTTTGGAAAGCCATTCTTGCCTTCTGTCATCGGGGGCACCGGACAGTCCGGTGCACACCGGACACTGTCCTTGTGCCCGATTTCCTTCCTTAAATAGCGAAGCCGACCGTTGGCAGCCTGAGAGCCGTTGGCGCACCGGACATGTCCAGTGCACACCGGACAGTCCGGTGCCGTCTTCTAGCCGTTGGCTCGGCCACGTGTCCCGCGTAGATTGCGCGGCCGACCGTTGGCTCACCGGACAGTTCGGTGCACACCGGACAGTCCGGTGAATTTTAGCCGTACGTCGCCGGTGAATTCCCGAGAGCAGCCACTTCGCTCGAGCCAGCCTGACGCACCGGACACTGTCCGGTGCACCACCGGACACTGTCCGGTGCTTGCAGACTCAGCAGATTCTTGGCTGCTCGAGCCAAGACATTTCCAATTGGATTTTTTTTCTGTTTCCAGCACTTAGACACAATACATTAGTCCATAAAACAATGTACTAAGTCTGAGAAACATACCTTAATTCTTGATTTGTACCTTGTCCACCTTTTTACTCTTAGGCACTTGTGTTGGACACTAAATCACCAAAATACTTAGAAATGGCCCAAGGGCACATTTCCCTTTCACCTGGAAGTCTTGCAAGCAGACTATCTTAATGAAGTCTACAATGGAAGCAGAACTCGCAGCATTAGACACTGCTGGGGCTGAGGCCGAGTGGCTTCGTGATTTCCTATTGGACTTACCGGTAGTTGAAAAACCGATACCGGCTATTTCCATGAACTGTGACAACCAAACGGTGATTACAAAGGTTAACAGTTCTAGGAATAACATGAAGTCTACAAGGCATGTTAAGAGGAGATTGAAATCTGTCAGAAAGTTGAAAAACTCCGGAGTTATAACTGTGGATTATGTCCACACATCGAATAATCTGGCAGATCAATTCACTAAGGGTCTGTCACGCAATGTGATAGAAAATGCATCGAGGGAAATGGGTATGAGACCCATGTGAGATCTACTCTAGTGGTAACCTGCTCTATGTGATCGGAGATCCCGTGAAGTAGAGTGGAGAAACAAGCTAGGAGTAGATTGTGAGGAAAGATCCCTTCCTTAACTCATTTCTGATGCACATCTTTCCTATCTGTAAGGCAGGATGGTTTTTACCTTAATGTATTCCAAGAGTCTTATAAAGGTGAGATGTTGTCCTACAGAACATCTTTTGAGGAATACACCTATATGAGTCAGACTGCTGGTCACAGTCTATGGGACTTGGGTAATCCCTAAATACTCATGAAAGGCACTGAAGTGTGACTTATATGCTTTTAAACAGCGGGAATACCCTTCTGCAGCCTAGTATCAGCAAAGGATTTGAGTGAATCTTATTTCGCACAAAACTGTCAATTCAAGGCATAGTCCATTGTTCAGTTGTGAATGAGTGAAACTCTTATTCTAGATGGATGTTCAACTTAACAGTCTCCATCGAAACACTGGTATATCAAAGGATTGTGATTCTGATACTTCATCATTACAAACCCTAGAGTTTGGTGGGGATTGTTGGATCTTTTATGGGCTTGGCCCATTTATTGAATAAACTCTATGGTGTGTAATGGTGGAGAATACCAATAGTACCACATTGGAAGTCCAAGGGTCTTTTGCCTTGACTTATATGTTGGGATTTATTCCACTTAACTTGAGAAGTCAAGAAATGGACAAGGGCGTGCCACACGCGCGCGCGCGCCGCCGCCGCCGTCGGGCCGGGCCGGGCGTGGCGTGGCGTGGCGAGGCGAGGCAGGCAGGCGGGCGTGGTGTGGTGTGGTTGTGTTAATTTTTAGCACTCACTAACCGCGTACGTCAGCCGAGTGACCCTGTCTCTTCGTCTGCCGAGTGACCCTATCTTCGTCAGCCAGCCGAGTGACCCTTCTCCTTCAGCTGCCGACTCATGGCGTGACTCGGCGAGAGCTAGCCGACTCATGGCATAACTCGGCTAGAGCTGGCCGACTCTTGACGTGACTCGGCGACCTTTCTCCTTCAGCTTCCCTCTGCGAGAGGTTAAATAGAGGAGCACCCCTGTCACTCGGTACACGCGAGAACACTTGCAGAATCATAGTCCAGCCGCCGAGTGAGGGTATTTCCATCTCGTGACTCTGCGAGCACAGAGAAGCGAGAGGGCAGGTGCCTCCGAAGCCGGTGTCGTTCGAGACCTTGCACGGGGGATCGACAATTAGGTTTTTGGGAGCGTCTACGCGACTGCCCAAAACATCTCCAACATGACAAAAGAAGCTGGTCAAGGATCTGGATCATCAGAGCGCATCGGAGGGTATGATCGTTTTATTTACTTACTGTTTTGTGTTCAGGATATTATATGTGTTTCATATATTCATCTATGCTGCTTCATATGTAGGAATGATTGTATCTTATCTGTTCTGTCTTATTGTAATATGATAGATCTGCCTGTTTTAATTTTACAGTCATGCTGTTTGTGTTTCTATCTGTTTATTTTCAATTGTTCAGTCAGTTTACATGTTTATCGTATTTATATGATTTACTAGGTGAGTGCCCGTGCGTTGCGACGGCAAACCAATTAGGAGAGGCCACGATAGGGGAAATGGAAGTGAGGAGATACTTGACAGGTTCTAATGTTATGTAAACACCTAGAATATGTTTCTCCACATACATTTCTTTCCATAGAATGCTATAGAACTACATTTCATAAATTGCTAGGAATCCGAGAGCAAATGACTGAATATGGACATGGTAAAAGACAATAAAGAAAGATAGTGTTCTATAGTGAATCAACGTTTGAGTTAGTAGATGTGATGTATTTTACTTATGTCTGATGCTTTCTCCCTATTTTGCAGAGGGAGGAGATAAGTCGTATGAAAGAAAACATGTACCAAAAATCATGAATAAGTTGCACTGGAACAAATGATTTTTAGCATATTTACTAAATGGCAGTCACGACTATTACCACCCACACCTATAAAACTTAATCCAATACACCTGACTTGAATGTCTTACCTTCTACGACCATGTGTGTGACTAATTTAAGAACTACACAATCAAATTCATTCGCATAATATCAGGATACCTAACTATACAACAGAAGTAACTGATTCGCTGTTCAAGACCGAAGATTCAGATACCTTTGAACAAGGTCTCGAATGACACAAGTTGGCTTCAATGCATCCGCTTAACTTCTCGACGAACAAATTTTACTAAATCTCCTTCAACTATTTGTTGTTGTATAGGCCTTACAAACGCCCAAATAAAGGCCCTATTTGTGGGAGTTGTTGTGCGTTGTGATGGCACACACGAATTTACAATTTGAAAGCACCATATGCTAAAGATAATATTGAGTCTTTTGTAAAAAAAATTACTGAGACAAATGAAAAGAAACAAAAACTATGGTGCCAGTGCATCCTTACGAGCTTCTTTTAACAAGAACAAATTAGTGATAAAAATTTATCAATCCACCGATCTGTAACATTTAGATGTGAGGACCTCATAAATGTTTTCTGCCTAGTTATTCAGTGATACAATACCTTCCAGCAACAACCAAATTTAGGATATAACACCTAAAAAGCTAAAGGAACAGAAAAGGTCAGGCATCAAGCTGCTACAACTGAATGATCGTGGAATACAATACCTCCATAGGAAAATATGCATGTCGTGAATCACTGTAAGTCTGATGGCAAGGCCAAGAGACATACTTCAATTTTTCTTATCCCAGTCCAAGCTGAAACGAAACACCATAGACTTTACGCTGAAACTAAACACCGTAGAATTTAGTATTAGCTTAGCCCAGAAGAGTAAATGAGATTTAATCCATAGAAAAGCTAAGACTTTCTTTGACAAATTGTTAGATACGATAGTTCAGGCATGCATGTTTGGCCAAAAAAAACATAAACAATTTTTGTAGCTAGCTACTGATTAGTGTCCAAAATGGTTTCATGTGTAGTGACCAAAAATTGAAAATCCCGACATGGCCAGCCCAGCCATACATGCCAAAGGAATGCAAAAGATACAATCTAATGATCTAATGAAATTAAACCTCATTTGTAGTCTTTCATGGGACAAGATCCTTATAGTTTTGAATTTCATCTCCATTTGAATAACTGGATGATGTCCTTTCCCCTGTAACTGCACATAAAATACAGATGAGAACTTTGATGATGAATACTTTAAGGGGACCGAAGAATGTAATCAATTTCGTCATGACTATGAGATGTACAGAATGGAACATGTAAATTCACTCAGCCACTTTCCTTTGTTCAGTTTCATATTGTCTTGCTGCTAACTACAATTTCTCTCAATTTGTCATATGGTCTAACCAGTCTAACAATAAAACTGTACAGGATCAAGGTCTTTGCCTCTATATATTGTGGGTACCCAAAATCCATCATCTCATCAAGCAACTCATACTGTAAGCACAAAATGGCGCCCCATTCTGTCAAGTCCTAGTAGCCACACATCAAACAGAAGTACTTGAAATTTGCTTACCACAACACCAAAGTTATCTCTCAGCGACTCCTCTTCCAGCTCCTCGAAGTAGTGCTTAAACACATGTACTCACTCACAAGTTGCATAGCCCACCATTGCAGCCACTATTCCCTCATCCATAAGCCCAACACTGCAGCCGTTGTGGAAGGGGATGTCACCTGTGGAAGAAGGGAGATAAAAAATCAACACAGTTACACAGGTCGACGACGCCAATCTATCACACGCACACATACACAGGATCCCCACATACACAGAAGCCGTATCCATTGCACCGACAAAACCGTATCCATTGGAGCGACGATCCTGAGGTCCTCACGTGTGATCTTGGCCTGGCATTGTAGGTTGTAGGCGATGGAGAGGTTCTTGCCGAGCTCGATGGCGTTATCAGTGACGCTGCTCATGGCACTCATCCAAGCGGCGAGCTCGCTGGCGAGCGATTCCTGTAGGGCACGGAGGATCTGGCTATCGACCAAAAGAAGGGCCCGCTAGGTCAACCAAGGAGAGCACTTGTGGCCAAGGACTTGCATGTTCTCAAGCCAGTAAGAATTCATTACTTCTCCACCAAAAGAAGGGCCCTGCTTGTTGGGTAGGAATGCGGAAGAAGTTCAAGTGCAGGATAGCAAGCTCTCCTACACTAACGTACGACAGTTTTCAAAACGGAGTTGGTTCAAGCATTTGAACCTACACATACACATCATTGGAGCCACCTCTAGGTCTACCTCATGTTCGTGTACATCACTAACGTACGATTTTTCAATTTCGGGGCTTGACAATTTTCAGCCAAGTCAGACAAATTATTTATAGAGATATGGTTTTATAAAAACAAAAAAACCTAAACAAAGTATTAATAATAAAGCACATGCGTTACTGTGGTACGAAATTCCACAAAATTACTCAAGTTCATGAAATTTCAGCGAAATTTGCGAGAAAGGTTACACCCTTGATCACGAGTTCCAGTTCCAAATGGTCCCAGAAATCTGTAGCTGAAGTTCCTACCAACGTGAGTCTCCCCCATCGACAGGAAGGGACGTGAGGTATAAAGCTATGGATCAATCATGGATGCTGAGGTGAGAAGCAAGAGGATGCCTCAGTTATTAGGGGCAGCTTACGTTCATCATGCAGGAGTAGTAGGTATTGATCCAGAATGGCAGCCTATTATGCTGGTGGGAGAAGCCTGCTAGGTCAACCAAGGAGAGCTTCCAGAGCAGCGCCCTGTTTTTTTACAGGTAGCAACGATCATTCATTCCATCAGTATGCCAAGTCAAACAGACAACAACTCAGCAGAATTCTAGTTCTTTCAATTTGTTGATAAATAAGTTTTATTTGTACGTCAACTGGTGAGTTTTATATTCTTTCCTGTCATCTTCTTGTAATATGTTTTACCACTTCCTGCAAAAAAACATGTATTTTTACCGCTTTACTGGCGCAATTTAAACATCATTGCACCGAAGTTTTCTGGCCACATTTTATTATTATGTTGGTCTCTTGTTCTAATCTATTGTCTGTGTGCATATTATTGATGAAAGCAATTTCTTATACCTTTTCAGTTATTACCACAACATTAAAGGAGATGCCTTCACTCCAGAAAGCATTGCCTCCAGAACTTGCTGATAATGTGCTCAGGGTAACGTTTCTTTTGCACCTTTTGCTTTTTGCTGTGGTCTCCTTGGTATTATGGGTCGCGGCCAACTTTCAAATCAACTTGTACTGTTGTACTGTTGTACTGTTAATGAATAGTCAGTCATCAGGCTTCATTCATTTGCATCAGTTACCCTAAATTCTAGCTTCAGCTTTTCCAGAAGACACATCTAATATGCACCCTGTAGCCTAGTTTTTTGTTACTTTTATTAAAAATTGTCATGAATGAAACAAAACAAAATCATAGTCGATGCTGGAGAAAAACATTTTTTTCTGTTTATTGTTCTCTCCTTTTTCATGATGTAGTTATATCGTGAATGCTTACGGAGGGCGAAGTATATTGGCCATCAGGTATGCATATTTTTATCTGAAAATTTACCATTGCTCTCCACCATGAAGTTGTGATTTTTTTAATAATAGACTGAACCAGCCTTTTGTAAACCAGAAACACAATACAGAACTTTTAGTCGCCATGGTGAGACAACAATTCAAGAAAAACATGCATGAAACTGATCCAGAGAAGATACAGAAAATGAAGGACGAGTAAGTGACTGCCCTGTGTAAATTTTTACTTTTGCTTTCAATTTTACCGTCTTATCTTCCAGTAATTTATCATGGTTGGAGCATACCTTATGAAATTGTTTCCTGCTGTGCAGTGCTGCAAGGGGCCTTATCAATCATATTCTATATGAGTCCGAGAAGATTACAGGACGCAAGTTTTCAGGTTAAAAACAGAAGTTGAAACTGGACTTACAGTGTGTCGTGCTGTATGAATAATAGTAAAAATAATTTACTTTCTTGCCTTTGAATGATTCCGGTTCTATTGTACAAGGACCTGCAAGTGTTTTTTTCCTTCGGATTGCCGAGTACTCGAGCTATTGCAGCAATGATTTTCAGTAACCAAGAGTTTGGCTGTCTTTTCTTTTGTGCATCTGTCCAATAAATGCTGACTACAAATTATTTTGGATACCGTATAAATGTAATCCTACTCATAGCCAGGAGACAGAAATATTCGGTGCCTTTGAACTCTTCCCCAGTGGTTATGGATAGTACCCTTTTCGTTTGAGGCTTTTTGCTGTTGATGTTATGGATAGTACCCTTTATGTTGGTCTCTTGTTCTAATCTATTGTCTGTGTGCATATTATTTGTACAGTCAAATGTAGCTTGCACCAACAGATCAGTAGTACTCCCAATTTGTTCTAAAATAAGTACATATTTTAGAGTTAGACTATTTAACTTCAGTTATCTTTTTTTTCTACATCCTCTTCTCGTAAAGGCAATGATTATTAGTATATATCTAATCTTTTACAGTACGAAATGTATTTGATTTGCAACGGAGGTAGTAGTAGTTACCGATCAATGGAAACTCACTTCAGTCTCTGGCCAAGAGCGGAGTCGTCGCTGGTAGAAATGTTCGTGTCGACTGACCGGAACTGCTTGTACCGGCGAATGTCCCGCCACCCGAATTCTGGGACACCGTAGGGGTCTGCTGAGCTTCTTCCGCAGGAGCCGGAGACCGACGGCGGCGACACTCTGCATCTCATCTCACCGTAACAGCAGACTGAAAAACAATAATTTGGTCCAAGGCACAATCTCAGCCCCAATAGCACCTCGCCAGCTTGCCTCACGCACACGCTTGCACAACACCGCCCAAGCTCGGACGTGTCTTCTGGTCGGCCGGCAGATGCCACACCCAGAACTCGTCCTTGGTGCCGGCGCTGGGGTGCTTCCTGGGGCTCGCCTTGGGCGACATGGGCCTGCGCCGGTGGCCGAGGACGTCCTTGGGCTAAATGTCAACTAAATTGCAGAGGTTTGTGGAGCTAGGAACTTAGGTCCCATGTTACAATCGATCTAAATTAAAAGCCCTACTATTCTGCCATCCATGACGTGATCTTCCTCCAAAACCTTGTCTATAACAGATGGATCAAAAAATGTAACAAATTTAAATCCGTGAGGCATATTAGTATGCTTGTCCTACATAATTACAGAATCAGCTATTGCCCCATACTTCTCAAAATGCTTGGAGAATTATTCTACATACAAAAATAGCAAACCAAGATTAGAGATGAAGGTGCTAAACGCAGCTCACCAGATTTATACCTCTCAATATCTGATGCGGGGCACCTGCACAGACCAGAGGAAAATTAGTTAAGAATCACATTGCAGGGAAAACACATTTCGGACACCCTTCAAAAAGTTGCATTCAACTGTCGTTCAGTAGGGTGGATGGGGGTGGGGTGGGACTTCATGAATACAATGAAAACTCACGTCATAGTTAGAATTGGAACTTCATCCTCATTCCCAAGATAAAGTACATTGGAGTACCAGCTATCCTGCAAGAAATTCATCCAACAGACATTAGATATATTCCAGAACTTTTGAGACTCAGTATTGCCACATAGATTAAACATGGTGTCACAATTATACTGGTAAGGCTGGGTTTGAAATTCGTCCACTGATGACATGACACGATACTGTTTTTCTTGTGTACTTTTAGCTTACTAAAATCAGCCTTCATTTCAAAGGTTTTGGAGCTCTGCCAACCTGATCATACAATCATTTCTAAGACCAGATGAACTTGAATACTCAAAGAGGCCTGTTCTGCTCCATGCTAAACAGATCAATATTAAAAGCGACCTACATCTCTATGGGAAGAGATAATTGAATTTTTGTCACTCACAATGTTGTCTTCTTGTTATAATTACCACTGTGTTTATGAATTGTGGGTCCAGCTGGGTCTATGGAATGTGGACCTGATGGCAATTTTACAAACATGTTTCTTGTTGATGGCAAATATCAGAATCTCTCGTATGGGAAAAAGATTTGTCATCTATCAATAAGCTCTTAGAACAGCAGTCAGCCTGTCATACGTTTAGCAGTAATGTTTTCAACAGCATGCTAGTACAGTGTTATTTAATCTCATTAAAAATCATATAGAAATTATGTACAAAGGGAAGGGTACAATTGTAGAAGTGGGACAAGCAAATCAAACCTTAATAGGTTCAAGATGAATAGCTCTGTTTGTAGATATAAACTTGATTTCAGATTTCAGATGAACCACTCGGACACCCCATACTTCTTTGGGGGCGTGTGGGGGCATGGCGAGGGCCCTGGCTGGAGCAGAGATGAGGGCAGGGCGCGTGAGCGGCAAGGGCCCTGGCTGGAGCAGAGATGAGGGCAGGGCGCGTGAGCGGCAAAGGCCCTGGCTTGAGCGCAAAAGGCCCACGTCGCCGCCGCCGAGCTCGACAGCTTTCCTGGCTGCCTCCAGCCTGGTGACATAGTCGCACGCTGGAATATGATGGTTGGGTCACGAAAGCGGCGAGGCGAGGTGGCGGGGAAACGGCGGGGGCTGGGTGCCTGATTCGTTGCGCTAGCGTGGGAGGGGGCGGCATCTGTGCGCGGTTGGCGCAGTTGAGGGCGAGATCCGCGGGAATGGGGGCGGGGAAATGGCGGGGGCTAGGTACCTGGTTCGTTGTGCGGGCGTGGGTGAGGGCGGGGGCACAAGGAACTCATGGGCCACAACTCCCCCTGCGTGCCCGCCTATAGAAGCCTCCTGCTTGTGGCCGAGGAAGGTCATCCGCGGCGGGGCAGGGGATGGATGACGATGGGCGGGATGGGCAGGAGGGACATCTGCAGAGCAAGTTTGTAGACATCGCGCAGGCGGACGCTGGAATCATGGCTGACATCGCGCGACACGGCGGGGAGGGGGGAGAACGCCGGCAATCCCGGGGGTAGGCAGGCCAAATCGTGGGGGCGAGAACGCCGGCAATCTCGGGCTTGCGGGGAGAGGGGGGCGTCGGGCGGAGCCACCTGTGGACGCCCTCCTTACAGACTTATAGAGTAGTAGTAGATATAATTCATATGCTTTATGTTCTTTTGATTCATATTGGTATGGATCAATTTAAGATCACGATTTCTATGGTTAATTATTTTTTATATGTCATCATCATAATGTTAATTTATGGAATTAAAATAATACGGAAAATACCTATATTTCTAACATATTCTGTTGTTTGATCATAAATCAGTGACTGATGAGATAAATTTTCCTACGCAAGAACTATTTTTTTCTTGAAATGGAGTACAGCTGCCTGTCATTATTTTTTTAAGAAAAAGAATGGGTAAATAAAGGTAGAGAAAAAGTCTGAAGGAAAACAAAAGGCAAACTAAGAAACTAATAAAGGGGAAAAAGAAGGAACAAAAAGTCAAAAACTAACAACTAAACAAAGAGAGAAGAAAAGGAAAAGAAATGAAACGTCAACAAGGATAATTCATATGTTGGGGACTTGTTCTCAAATGCTAAGAGTTAAGAACAAGGCAACATAAAAAGTGTTAAGTGTTAAAGTCCTTCGTCCTTCGAAACATTATGCCCCTTTCGGGAATAATGAGCTTCGGACGAAGGTCATAAGAGACATACCTTCGTGAATATAACAAGCAATGACGAAGGATTCATATAAAGCATGAAATATAATTTAAACATCATCATAGAATCATTTCTATTTTATTAACATGGAAAAACAGAAATGATTACAGATTACAAATGTACCTTCAGTCCTGAGAGAAGGTAGAAAGTACAAGCGTGACGCAAAAGCGAATGCCCAGTCAGCGTGAACAGTACGGGAGTACTGTTCATCTATTTATAGACGCGGGACGTAGCCCACGTAAAATTACATCCATGTCCACTACATTTGTTAATGACTTATGGAAATCTGTCGAGGCCCACGTAGTCTTTTCATCTTTAAGTCGGTTCCCCTTTCTGCTATCGTGACGAAGCTTCCCCGCACACAGCTTCGGCTGCGCTCGTGCTTCGTCTGGTTCAGGCTTCGTCCTGGCTGTGCTTCGTATTCATAATTCTGAGTCCGAAAATATCTGTTCACATAATCCACTTGGAAAACATTGTCAAATCATGTTTTTGAGGACCTTCGGAGGACGAAGGCCCCCAACAGTAGCCCCTCGCAATATTAATTTGTTAATAATAAATTCAGATTGCGATATGGACGAAGGCCTTGAGCCGAAGGTCCGAAAAAACACCTTCCCTTTGCTAGAATAGCAACCTTCACTGACAAGCGGGACCTTTCAATTGTCAACGCCCTGGGCGTATAAATAATATCGCACCGCAAACTCATTTGGTACGCACACTTGCCATCTGCTTCAGCCCACTAAAATTTTTAGCTCTTGCACTAAGATTTGCTGGTCTTTTTGATTTTGAAGCTTCGGCCTCGGGAACAATTTTTTAGCGTTTCCGAAGATGTCTGAAGGCAAGAAGATCCCTGCTGAGACGAAGCTGAGTCTTGAGGAGGAGAAGAATCTGGGGTTCCTGATAGCGATGGCAGAGACGAATACAGAGAAAATCACCAAGGAGATTCTCGAAGGTTTGTCCGAAGATACTGGTGACAGCGACAGCTATGATATGGAGAGTGGTGGTGAAGAGGCCGAAGACCGTCCATGGCGGCCAAGCCACACGGTTTTCGGGAAAACCACTATCAAGCAGAGCCATATTGATAATATGAGGGGGCGGTACTTTTGAGATTTATCTATTGTGAGGGCTGACGCTGGAGAAAAGACTTCTCCCACCCCCGAAGAAGATGAAGTTGTGATTTTCCGAAGCTTTCTCAAGGCTGGGCTTCGATTCCCCCTGAGCAACTTTGTTGTCGAGGTACTGAAAACATTTCAAGTCTACCTTCACCAACTTACTCCCGAAGCTATCATAAGAATGGGGATTTTTGTCTGGGCTGTGAGAAGCCAAGGTTTGGAACCAGACGCTAAAAGCTTTTGCAACATTCACGAGTTATTGTACGAGACGAAACCCTGGGGAAAAGAGCAATATCACAACAATTTTGGGTGCTACAGCTTCGGCGCCCGCTCCGGGTCAAGCTGCCCTGTGCCGACCTTTCGGAAGAGGTGGCCCGGAGCCTGGATGACTGAATGGTTTTATGTGAAAAATGACCTAACAGCGCAAGATAATGTCAAAAGTATCATTATGCACCCAATCTGGCAACGCTTCGGACTTCGAAGGCCGAAGGTTGAAATGGATGAGGCAGCCGAAGAGTGCCAAAGAGCCTTCGGCGTAGTTTGCTCCTTTATTGGGACAAGGGACTTAGTCCAAGAGCACATTGCCTTCAGGGTATGGCCACTTGCAGAAAAGTGGGAAATGCCGAAGGAAACTATTAAAGAGTCCGACGAAGGCAGACTAGTTAGACTGAAATACACATTCAAATATGCAGATAAATTTGTTGAACCTGATGATGACTGGCTGAAAAGCATTGAAACTTTAAGTGACGAACTACTTGGAGCATATTCGAAGGCCGAAAATACTGCGCTATCAGCAGCCTTCGGAGGCCGAAAGAAGAAAAGACTCAACCGTGTGTTTGACGCAGTCGGGTTTATGTACCCTGACTATCATTATCCGGTATTGGGTCGCAAAAGGAAAAATACTTCTCCTGCGACAGAAGCCACCACGAGTGCCCCTAGTGAGCCAGCACCTCAAAGAAAAAAGTTAAAGGTGCTCACCCATCCGACACGCTTTATTGAGCCGGCCACAGTGCCAGAATTCGTTGGTGAAGTCTCTTTGGCCTCTGAAGCTACCGAACCAGCTTCAGTGCCGAAGATGGAAGAAAAGATTGAAGCGCCTTCAGCGGAAAAATCAAAGAAACCGAAGGTTGACGAGCCAAAAATGTCTGAAATCTTAAGTCCTTCGGTAAATGTCGAAGCAATAAAAAACCAAAAGGGGCCATCAGTGACCCCAAAAAGGAAAAGAATGGTAAACGTGCTAGATGTCTTGGAGACAATTAAGTCTTCAAGCACAACTCCAAAAAAGAGTGTTGAAATTGCTGAAGCTTCTACTGAAACTTCGACGCAGCAAGCTGAAGCTGAAGCTGGGCCTTCAGTGCCCTACAAGGAACAACCTTTGGAAGCCGAAGCAATAAAAATATCAGAACCAATTTTAGTTGAAGAAATTGACACTGCCATCCCCGAAGCTCCCTCCAGCGTATACGATTACATTATACGACATGCTTCGGGGAAGAAACTATCTGCAGAAGAAACTTATGAAGCCAACCATTATGCGAAAGAGCTAAAGTATCCGAAGGGGGCAGTAATATTCAATGGGACAAATGAAGATGACTTCCTATACTGCCTTCCTGATAATAAAGAACTATCTGTCTGCCGAGAGATGGCTAAAAGTATAGGCTTCCCGAAGCTCGAAGCTGGATTAAGCGCCATGACGAAAGAGGATCTCGCAGACAGTCTTGCATACAATAGCCTAAAGGTTTGGTTATTAAGCATTTGAAAAAACTTTTTTAATACGTAATTCATTCCTATATTCTTATATAGACTCTCTTTTTTTTATAGGGTTTAATCCTGAGCAACGCATTGAGAGCACAAAAGAGTGCCGAAGATGAGAGTTACGAAATTGCATTCAACAATCTACGATCAGAAGTTATAAAGCTGAGGAACGAAGCTCTGGAAAAGGATAAAATTCTTCTTACACTGGTAGACAGAGTAAAGAAGGACGAAGCTGCTTCAAAAACCCAGGCCGAAGCCCAAAAGCGTGAAATTAAAGATCTTCAGAAACAGCTGGCTAGAGCTAGAGAGGAGCGCGTGCTTGAGGAAACAAAACGAGAACTCAGTGATCATATGGTCAACAAATTGGAGTTAAGAGTTAAAGAGCTTCGTGCATCTCAGGGAAAATGTTATGTTAAATCTATAGAGTGCGTGAATAAAATTAAAACCAGCTTCGCCAGCGTGGGCGCCTTTTCCAGCGAAGAGAATTTCTCTCGAGGCAATCCCGAAGGTCCATTGGAATGGATTAGTCACGAAGCAGAGGCCTTCGAGGAGATCCTGAGCAGTCGCGGTGATATCTGCGCTTTTTCGGGCGCCAGAGGAATTGCTTCTGTCTTAGAGAAAAAAGGTTGCGAGCATGTAAAATTTCTAGCTCAGCCCGAAGCTACCTTATCTTGCGAAGACATCAAGGACCCCTCGGCCAAAGCAAGCGTGGTTGGTGGCAAATTTTTTACTGATATCTGGAACGACGGCGGCCGAGGAATGGCACAAGAAATTATCCAAAGGAGCGAAAAAGGCATCCACGATGCTAGGAAAGTGGCAGAAGCTGCCGAAAAAAGTACGGAGCCCGAAAGACAATTAGGTATTAATTAGTCGTTCTTATTGTGTTGTAATTTTTGTTTCAAACTCTGCTCACAGTTTGTAATAGTAATGAAGAAATGTTCTCTTCCCTCAGAAGCTGCTGGGTCGGCTGCCGACCCCCACACGAAAGGGGACGATGAAATTAAAGAAATGGCTGAAGCTATTATGGACAAAGTTGTTGATCAACTTCTAAATGAAGCCGCCGAAGCAGTACTGAAAGAAGACTAGATGCTATTTAGAAAAAACATATGTAATATTTTGTACATTTGGATGTAATATTCAAGTTTCTTTTCATTATTCAATTCTTTACGATGCATGAAACTCTACCTACATACCTTTTTGAGCCTTCGGCGAAAAAACACCTTCCCTTCTTTTCATGCTTCGTGAAGAAGACATTCTCCGTTAAAATTATTCTGATGAGACATGTTCATGCTTCATGATAACATTCTCCGAAGCTATACAATTTCGATACTGCTCTGATGAAGCTTGTCCATGCTTCGTAAAAACAGCCTCCGAAGCTATTTTTCGAAGATTATCATTGCATTCCCTCGTGACTTTGCACAATTTGCACTTTCTCAAATCATTCTTCCGAAGGTTAATACTGAGTACCCTTCTTTTGCCGCATGCAACATGATGTATGATGCTTATGCTATGCGAAATGATGTGATGATGTTATGTTATGCAAATGACGTCTGTTCCGAAGATACACACAAAATACATTCGCAAGCTCTGCATTCCCTTAGGAACGTCTTTGGAGCTTCTTCGTCTTTTACTTAGACGGTATAAGCTCTGCATTCCCTTAGGAACGTCTTTGGAGCTTCTTCGTCTTTTACTTAGACGGTATAAGCTCTGCATTCCCTTAGGAACGACTTCTGAGCAGAAAACTTACACTGCGCTCCCTTTGGAACGGCTTTTTGTGAATTCATGAACTTACTCTGCGTTCCTTAGAACGACTTTCTGTTACTCCGAAGGATTTTTAATACTTCGAAGGTCCTCCTTGTTAATACAAAAAACTTCATCAACTGAATTTCCTCGTGGAAAACAGCGAAATTATTACATGGAAACTATCAATGTTTTTTGCTACAGAGAATAAAACTGAATAGAAAAGACTGTTATCAAAGGTAGGATATGTGTCAATAAATGTGCTTCGATTCTGGCACAGTGCTGTTGACTGTGCGAGCTTCGGATTGTTCTCTGAAGTCCCTTTGATGTGGAGCATATTGACTCCCTTCTGGCTGCTGGCCTTGTTGCAGCGGAGGTGGAGGCGGGGGCTGTTGCCATGAAACTTGAGGTTGACTTGCCGAAGCTACGGAAGCTGCAGGATGGTTGCCCACATACTCCGGGATGTAAGGCTGATGGTACGAAGCAGTATGCATGACCTGCTTCGGCTGTCCCTGTTGCGCTGCAGCTTCTGCCAGCTCCTTTTGTTTCTGGATGGTAACATGGCACATCCTGGTGGTATGGCCCTTGTTCTCACCGCAGAATAAGCAAAATGTCCTCCTTGGTTGATCTCCAAATCTCCCGCCGAAGCCCCTGGCGCCTCTGCCTCTTGGAGCTGGTGGCCGAGAGAAAGTCTGCTGCTGCCCCGAAGCCTGTGAGGAGCACTGCGGCCTGTTCTGCTGACTCCCCTTATCATCATTTTGAGTGTTGTGGATGGACCTAACATGCCTCGGATAGAAACGTCCCCCGAAGCCCCTGGTCATCTCAGAAAATCTGAAGGCCTCCTCCCTTCTTTGGCGAAAGTCGTTATCTGCACGAATGTACTCGTCCATCTTCTGGAGTAGCTTCTCTAGAGTCTGAGGAGGCTTCCTAGCAAAGTATTGGGCTGCAGGTCCAGGACGAAGCCCCTTGATCATAGCTTCGATAACAATTTCATTGGGCACCGTTGGTGCCTGTGCCCTCAAACGCAGGAACCTTCTGACATATGCCTGAAGGTATTCTTCATGATCCTGAGTGCACTGAAACAAAGCTTGTGCAGTGACCGGCTTCGTCTGAAATCCTTGAAAGCTGGTTAACAACATATCCTTCAGCTTCTGCCATGAGGTGATTGTCCCTGGTCGAAGGGAGGAATACCAGGTCTGAGCAACATTCCTGACGGCCATGACGAAAGACTTCGCCATGACTGCAGCATTGCCCCCATACGAAGACACTGTTGCTTCGTAGCTCATCAGGAACTGCTTCGGGTCTGAGTGGCCGTCGAACATGGGAAGCTGAGGTGGCTTATAGGATGGAGGCCAAGGTGTAGCCTGCAGCTCAGCGGACAAAGGAGAAGCATCATCGAAAACAAAATTTCCCTGATGGAAATTGTCATACCAGTCATCTTCGTTGACGAAGCCCTCCTGATGAAGGTCTTTCTGCTGAGGCCTTCTGTTTTGCTCATCATGGGTGAGGTGGCGGACTTCCTCAGAGGCTTCGTCTATCTGCCGTTGCAACTCAGCTAGCCGGGCCATCTTCTCCTTCTTCCTTTGCACTTGTTGATGTAGGATCTCCATATCCCTGATTTCTTGGTCTAGCTCTTCCTCCTGAAGCGTCGGGCTGACAGCCTTTCTCTTCTGGCTTCGGGCCTCCCGAAGAGAGACGGTCTCCTGGTTGTGGTCCAGCGGTTGCAGTGCTGAAGCCCCAGTCGCTGAAGCTTTCTTCGGTGCCATAGCGAAGGTCTATAGCTTCCGAAGGTGTTCAAAAAAGCTCGAAGTGGAAGTGAGTTCACCGGAGGTGGGCGCCAATGTTGGGGACTTGTTCTCAAATGCTAAGAGTTAAGAACAAGGCAACATAAAAAGTGTTAAGTGTTAAAGTCCTTCGTCCTTCGAAACATTATGCCCCTTTCGGGAATAATGAGCTTCGGACGAAGGTCATAAGAGACATACCTTCGTGAATATAACAAGCAATGACGAAGGATTCATATAAAGCATGAAATATAATTTAAACATCATCATAGAATCATTTCTATTTTATTAACATGGAAAAACAGAAATGATTACAGATTACAAATGTACCTTCAGTCCTGAGAGAAGGTAGAAAGTACAAGCGTGACGCAAAAGCGAATGCCCAGTCAGCGTGAACAGTACGGGAGTACTGTTCATCTATTTATAGACGCGGGACGTAGCCCACGTAAAATTACATCCATGTCCACTACATTTGTTAATGACTTATGGAAATCTGTCGAGGCCCACGTAGTCTTTTCATCTTTAAGTCGGTTCCCCTTTCTGCTATCGTGACGAAGCTTCCCCGCACACAGCTTCGGCTGCGCTCGTGCTTCGTCTGGTTCAGGCTTCGTCCTGGCTGTGCTTCGTATTCATAATTCTGAGTCCGAAAATACCTGTTCACATAATCAACTTGGAAAACATTGTCAAATCATGTTTTTGAGGACCTTCGGAGGACGAAGGCCCACAACATCATACATTCTTGTTTAACTTAATTTAACGAGTCCAGTTTGAAAGTACTTGTCTTTTTTTTTCAGTTAAAAGGCTTGGTAAATATAGAAAAGATCTCTTGGTAGCCTACATGTATGCTTGTTGATCAGAAGACATGCAAGGGGAGCGGAATTTTTTTACGTATTCTGGATTCTGCAGTAAAATTTTATGGTTAGCCAATGAGCTCTGTAGTGTGGTAATTACTGTACGTGTAACAGCTATATTGATGGTTAAATTGAATCATAACATGCTAAAGGAATTCCGGTTTGAACCTCCATGATTGTTTCTTGCTTTCTTTCTTTTTTCCTTGAGAGAGCTGCATGTCATTGTATTAATAAAAGAAATAGTCTGATTACACGCCAAATCCATTCCCTGGGCTACTATTTTGTCACACATTCCCGCCCTATGATTTGTTGGCGCAGCATGTTCCACTTGTATAATTGTATTATTTCTTTGTGCTCGTTATTGTAGTCCTCCAGACCTGAAAGCTGTCTTAGGCACCACCAATAAGCACTGAAACACTGAAGGCACTTATGTCCCAAGCATTACAGCCCTCCAAAACACTAATTTCTTGAAACGCGAATTTGTTAGGTGCAAACTGATCTTTACATATGTAGTCTCTACTGTTAAAAGGAGACCAATCGTTACTCTTGCAGGTTACTTAGTCTCGATGGTTCTGATACACTCAGTGTTCTTCCTCCAGACTTGAAAACTGTATTGGAGCAGCAGAAACCCAACCAAGCACTCTGAATTCCATTCCAGTGTGTCCTACTATAGCCTTAAGCCATCCAAAACACTAATTTCTCAAAATCTTCGCATTGTAATTGCTAAGGGTCTGTTCGGATCCCGGGAGCTAAAACAAAAAATGACTAAAGCTTAGTCACTTAGAAGCTAGAAGTGACTAGCTAAAGATCTAAACACATCATTTTTAGTCACGTCACTTTTAGCTTCTAAGCAGAAAACAAAATTTCCGTCAGTTTGCAGGTCCTAACCTGTGCGCAATCGTGACTTTGTGATGCACCTTAGCCACACCGATGTGGACGGCAAACCTAACTCTACTAGATTCTAATGTCCACTCGTCTATTTTTCTCTTGCAGATTAATCGGTCTCGAAGCTTCTGATACACTCAGTTCTCACATGCCACGTGGGATAGAAACCAAACACACCTGAATCACAGTCATCATCAGCGAACGGCAATCCGTGTGCTGTTGGGTTGTAGTAGTACTACTGAAGCACGGAGCGAACCGCAGCACGGAGCGAACCGCACAGGCTAGCCTAGTCGGTGGCGGTGGCAGGTGATCCATCGTCCGCCGCGCTGTGTACTGTACGCGCGGGTGCCGGTGCGGCTTGAGTGACACCCGGCCTGTTGGCTCGGTGGTTCACGTCGGCGGGCCCGCTCTCCTTTGTTCCGAACCTTCGCCACCCGGTCGCCGTCTGGCCGTGGCCGGCCACAACCCTCGCGCAATCAAGCGACGACGAGACGACCCCAAGCCAAAGGACCAAAGCAAGGCTAGGCAAGCAGCGTCACTGGAGCGGAAAACGCGTCGCCTTCACGAGTATCCAGGTGCGTCGTCTGCTCCGTTGTTGGTTTCTCCCCTCGCCCTCTCTCCCCCACCGTCACTCAGACTCAGCCCACCGATCCCGTCCAGCTTTACCGATTCCTACTCTCTTTGTTTTCTGTTCTCTTGGTTCGTCCCAGAGAGAGGAGAGCTTTGATTGCCGGCGGCGATGGAGCCCCTGGAGGTGGCCATAACGATCATATTCGACGCGCTGCTGCTGGTGTTCATGGTCAAGCTCTTCTTCGCCATGTTCCAGATGAAGCTCGTCGTCATCCTCTTCTACCTCGTCATCCTCCTCTTCGCCATGGCCTTCTCCGGCCGGGCGCCCAGCAGCTTCTAGCTCGACGATCGTAGCAGCAGAGGTGGCAAAAATTGAAGCTTTCTTCTCCCTCCCCCCTCTTTAGTTTCTTCTCCCCCCTCTTGGTCTTGGAGGGTGGACCGGTGGAGTCGTGCAGCGCTACGTACGTCCTGTGAAAAAAGACTATCATCTCGGTTTTTGGTGGATGGCTAGCTAATTTATTTCTCTCTAGGAAAAGAATAAGGAAACAAAAAAGAAGAATAAGAAGAAGCGCGCATGATCCCAGGCGCAAATTGCGTAAGCGTGAAGAGAGAGAAATTAGTCAGTCTAGAGCTTCGATCTCCCGCGTCTCATGCTTCTATTTCCCATGTATGTAATTCGTGCTGTACCTCCTGCCTTTTTGTTACGGGTTTCGTGGATCACAGAGCAGTGGTGCATATGAAAAGAGATGGACACGGTTTTCTTCCTTGGAAAAACTTGTTCATGGGTTCTTTTTTGGGGGTAAGTTGTAAAATAGTGTTTCTCTTGTTTTTTTTAATAGAAGGGGCTCAACTTCTCCTAGAATCTCGCCACGTGGCCTCCATGATAAGAGAAGGTCCCAGAAGTGCCGAAATGGTGGACTTTTGTGCTTTGTATATTCGCGGTACATTCTAGGTCTCGTGATGATGCGAACGATGATGCAAGATTGACGCCACACACCTACAGAGAGAAGAGACAGAAGCGAAGCAGGGCTAGAGAAGAAATTAGTGTGCTTAACAGAGTAACGGTTATGGGTTCCATTCGTAAACTGGAGTGACACCATTATTGGCAACGGCGTCAAATGGTAGGGAGATTTTGATCCAAAGGCTTTCTTTCATCCGATGAATAACCTCTCTCTCTTCGTAGGGTATGATTCGTAATTATTTTTGGACGGATGAGAAAATGAAAATTCACCCATAATTCAAGGGCGATCGATGCCATTCTCTTATCGAACAATTATTTCAGATTTCGTATCAGTAATAATTTGGCGAAGAAGCAACATTAAACAATTGGTCCCAATTAAATCTCACGAGGATTTTGGTTGCCGGCAAATTAAAGCTTGTCGGCCTCGTCATTCCGCTTTACCCTTGCTGGCCTTGGCGGCGCCTTTGTAGGCGGCGCCGTGGAAGTCGAGGAAGAGCGCGAGCAGCGACGCGTTGAAGACGGCGTTGAACACCCAGCCGGCCATCCCCTCGCAGCCGCCAGCGGTGAAGTGGAGCCACAGCATCACCACGGAGGCCGCGAAGCTGAAGAGGAACTGCGCGATCTGCAGCTCCGTGACGGCGCGCTTCCACCTCGCGGGCCAGCGCAGGCCGACGCTGCAGGAGAGGTAGTAGGAGTACATCACGACGTGCACGCCGGCGTTGGTGACGAGCGCGACGGGCATCAGCGACTGCCGGGTGGCGAGCCAGAGGTAGCACATGGCGACCACGAGCGCGTGGTGGTACACGTGGAGCAGCGTGAGCGGGCGGCGGGCGAGCAGGATGAGCAGCGTGTCGCCGAGCTCGTACACCTTGGAGAGGTAGAACACGTGCGCCCAGAAGAAGACGGGCCCCGACGCCTCCGTGGCGCCCCGCGGCGGGAAGCAGAAGGCCCACGCCCACCGCGGCGCCGGCGCCGTCGCGGCCGTCGACAGCGCGCACCCGGCGGCCATGGCGGCGGAGAGCGCCAGCAGGACCGCGTTGTGCGCGGCGGATACCGCGCGGAGCGCCGGCGGAGGCAGCGCCGGGAGGCGGGGCAGGACGAGGCGGCGGAGGACGAGCACCGCGGCGAGGTAGCCGCAGATGACGGAGGCCGCGAAGGACGGCGTCGCGCCGACCGTGCGGCCTGGCTGCCAGCGGAACGAGGCCACGACCGGGTGCTCCACCAGTACCCACCGCGCCCGGCTCAGCAGCGACGCGGCCGCCATCGGTCACGCCTCGCTCGCGCCTGCCGCTGGAACCGATCTCCTCGGCTACCTCTCCTGCTCCCTCAGTCCCTCCTCCCTGCCTGTGGAGTGTGGACTGAGTCCGTGTGGCGTTCGACGTGCCACGTCTTGCGCAAGGTCGAGGCGGTTGGGTTGGGTCTCGGGAGGGAAGCGCAAGGGCCGCGTTGGGCCGTTGGCACTCATCACAGTGACGGTGGACAGCGGCCGCACTGTTCCACGGGAACGCACGGGCTGAACAACGACCGATTATATGCTGCAAAATTCAGGCCAAGCCTCCAAGAAGCAAGAACCCTACATGCAAGTTTGGGGCGTATACGCCTGCTATCTTCTCCATGCTGACTCAGTCGATCTGCATAGTGGTAGTGATACTTGGATACTACCATTCCACCACACAATAAGCGAAGTATATAATCATGGCTTACTTCTGCCTTTTTTTTTTGTTTCACGGCACGAGAAAACACATACTAAAATTTCATCAGTGGGAGGCATGCCTCAGAAAGAATGTAAGCAAAATCACCATAAAACATGTATCGACAGAGCCAACAAGAAGCCTTCAAGATTTGTCTGGTGTAATCTGGGCATCTGGCATCCCATTCCCCTGTGCCTTCATATATATTTTCTGTTTCTCAAAGCAATCAAGCAGCAGCCGCAGACAGTATCGCACGATAAGAAAAACCGCATTTCTGAGTTGACCCTCCCATTAGAACATATTCTTCAGCCAGATAAGAAAAACCGCATTTACCCGCACTGGGGAAAAGATCGAGCTTGCCAGATGCAATGCCCACAAAAACACCTCAGTGATATATGGCATACTTGGCAAAATTGTGTTGCACTGAAACGCTAGGTATTTAGCTACGGCTGATCAACAAACAACAAGCTCTAGATGTGTCAACATAAATTCTTAAGGCTCCAGTCAGTAAGCATTGACTCTGAATTTCAGGATCAAAATTTCCATTTCATCAGAGCACAGATGTAAGCGGACACGCCACCGAATTCATCAAGTACAACTACACTGGAATTAGCCTCGTGCAAATCACCTCCGGCAGGGAAGAGGCAGCCGACAAACTCAGAGCTCAGAAGCAGCAGTCGCAGTCGAACGGGCACATCGGGGTGCCACCGGCGTCGGCCTTGCCGAACCCGAGCTCATCGGCCGAGTATATGGCGAGTCCGTCCGCAGTACGCCGACGCGGCCGCTTCTCCTCGAACTCCTCCCCGTCGTCGTCGTCAGCAGCAGCTACCCGACCCTTGCCCTTACTCCCCGACGCCTTGTTGTTCTTCTTCTTCTTGCTGCTGCTCCCCCCGGCCCTCTCCTTGGGCTTCTTCCTCCCGTCCCCATGGGTCTCAGCCTCCTCCCGCTGCGGCGGCTTCCGCTTCTTTCCCGCCTTTGCGGCGCTGAAGATCTCATCGATCTCGTCCCTCACCTTCTGCTTCTTCGGCTTCTTGACCGCCGGCACCTGCTCCCGCTGCTCCTCGGTGGGCTTCGGCCGCTTGGATTTCTTGTCGGACGAAGGGGACTTGGGGTTGACAGACGGCTTGGAGGCAGTAGGCTTCTTGTTCTCGTGGGATTTGGTGGCCATCGCAGTGGGATTTTGCCAGCGCCGCCGCAGGCGTCGTCGTGGATGCAGAAGGCAGCGAGAAGGGTTTGCGAACCGAAGGCACACGATTTGGAAACTGAAGAGCCAAAATAGATTAGGCTTAAGTTAGTGGGCCTAGCTAGGAGTGGGCAGGCCCCACTTCTTGTGTTGAGCTAGTTTACGGCTGCCCAACCAGCTTGGCCCAATTATGCATTCTAGGGCCTTGCAGCATCGCTGGCATTGGCCTGCTCGAGCTTGAAACTAAGAAATCCTCAGTGAAACATGTTAAAATTGTTAGGGCCTATTTGGTTTAGGGCCGGGTATTTGTTTTTTTTTTTAAATTTCGGTTTGGTTTTTCGGTCTTAAAAAACTTCGGTTTTTAAAATATTAGAAACTGATTGGTTTTCTAGAAAATGAAAAATTGATAAGTTCGGTTTTGGTTTTTTACTTCGGTTTTTTGGTAGAATCCGAATACCAAACTTTTACTTAAGAAGGCTACAAGACAACATATTACACATAATTTTAAAAAGTAAAAATTATATAGGTATAAACATTTCAAGATATATCATACATCACATACGAATAAGTGAATAACAATTTGATTGCATCACACATTTAGTTTACATAATCAAATAGTCAAAATTTCGAATTCATAAAGTTTGGTATTCGATTTTTTTGTATTTCGGTTTGGTATACGATGAAAACCGATTATGTCGGGGACCGTAATTAGGGGTACCACCAAGGCTCCTAATCTCAGCTGGTAACCCCCATCAGCACAAAGCTGCAAAGGCCTGATGGGCGCAATTCCGGTTAAGGCTCCGTCCACTCAAGGGACACGATCTCGCCTCGCCCGAGCCCAGCCTCGGGCAGGAACGGAAGACCAAGGCAGATTCACGCCTCGCCCGAGGGTCTCCTCAAGCAACGGGCGCACCTTCGACTCGCCCGAGGCCCAGCTCGGGTAGGCTTCACGGAGAAGCAACCTTGGCCAGATCGCCTCGCCAGCCGACCGGATCGCAGGAGCATTCAATGCAAGGATCGCCTGACACCTTATCCTGACGCGCGCTTTCCAGTCGACAAGGCCGAAGTGACCGCAGTCACTTCGCCCCTCCACTGACTGACCTGACAGGAAAACTGAAAGGGAAATGTGCCCTTGGGCCATTTCTAAGTATTTTGGTGATTTAGTGCCCAACACAGGTGCCTAATTATAAAATGGTGGACAAAGTACAAATCAAGGATAAAGGTATGTTTCTCAGACTTAGTACATTGTTTTATGGACTAATGTATTGTGTCTAAGTGCTGGAAACAGAAAAAATCGAGTTGGAGAAGAGATGGCTCGAGCAGCCAAAGTCTGCCCAGTCTGGGTGCACCGGACTGTCCGGTGGTGCACCGGACTGTCCGGTGGTGCACCGGACAGTGTCCGGTGCGCCAGGCTGGCTTGGACAAAGTGGCTGCTCTCGGGACTTCGACGGCGGTGTACGGCTAAAATTCACCGGACTGTCCGGTGTGCACCGGACTGTCCGGTGGGCCGTTCACAGGCGAACTCGTCGCTCTCGGGAATTCATCGTCGACGTACGGCTAAAATTCACCGGACTGTCCGGTGTGCACCGGACTGTCCGGTGTGCACCGGACTGTCCGGTGAGCCAACGGTCGGCCGGGCCAACGGTCGGCCGCGCAATCTGCGCGGGACACGTGGCCGAGCCAACGGCTAGAAGCGGGCACCGGTCTGTCCGGTGTGCACCGGACATGTCCGGTGCGCCAACGGCTCTTTGGCTGCCAACGGTCGACTGTGCCATTTATGGAAGGAAATCGGGCACCGGACAGTGTCCGGTGTGCACCGGACTGTCCGGTGCGCCAGTCGACAGAAGGCAAGATCAGCCTTCCAAGATTGCTCTCAACGGCTCCTAGCTGCCTTGGGGCTATAAAAGGGACCCCTAGGCGCATGGAGGAGAACACCAAGCATCTCCTAAGCATTCCTAAGCACCAAGACATCGATTCCGCGCCTTTGATTCTTTGCGATAGCAATTAGAGCTCTTGTTGAGTAGTGAACTCATTGAGTTGTGTTGTGAGCTCTCGTTGCGACTTGTGTGCGTGGTGTCGCTGTGATTTCTTGTCTTGAGTGTGTTGCTAATCTCTCCCTTGCTCCGTGTTCTTTGTGAATTTCAAGTGTAAGGGCGAGAGGCTCCAACTTTGTGGAGATTCCTCGCAAACGGGATTGAGTAAAGCAAACAAAACACCGTGGTATTCAAGTGGGTCTTTGGACCGCTTGAGAGGGGTTGATTGCAACCCTCGTCCGTTGGGACGCCACAACATGGAGTAGGCAAGCGTTGGTCTTGGCCGAACCACGGGATAACCACCGTGTCATCTTTGTGATTGATCCTTGTTGGTTATTGTGTTTTGTTGAGGATTCCTCTTTAGCCACTTGGCAATTATTGTGCTAACGATTAACCATGTTTTGTGGCTTAAGTTTTCAAGTTTCACAGGATCACCTATTCACCCCCCCCCCTCTAGGTGCTCTCAAAAACAGAGCCGCCTGCGCTACTCCGACTGTTGTGCCACCCGCCAGGGTGAGGCTGACAGCAACCAAGTCTAGCCTCGGGAGCCATAGGAATCTCCGCCTCGCCCGACCCCAGGGCTCAGACTCGACCTCGCCTCGGACGACGATCTCCGCCTCGCCCGACCCCAGGGCTCGGACTCGACCTCGCCTCGGACGACGATCTCCGCCTCGCCCGACCCTAGGGCCCAGACTCGACCTCGCCTCAGACGACGATCTCCGCCTCGCCCGACCCCAGGGCTCGGACTCGACCTCGTCTCGAAAGACGGTCTCCGCTTCGCCCGACCCCAGGGCTCGGACCCAGCCTCGACCTCGGAGGAGTCACCACCTCGCTTGGGCCGACCACGCCACAAGGGGAGGCCATCATTACCCTACCCCTAGCTAGCCCAGGCTACGGGGAACAAGACCGGCGTCCCATCTGGCTCGCCCCGGTAAAACAAGTAATGATAGCACCCCGCGTGCTCCATGACAACGATGGTTCTCAGCCCCCTATGGAAGCAAGGATACGTCAGCAAAGATCCGACAGCCCCGACAACTGTGCTTCTACAGGGCTCAAGCGCTCCTCCGACAGCCACGACGCCACATGAACAGGGCTCCAACACCTCTCCGACAGTCACGTCGGCATGTACATAGGGCTCTAGCTCCTCTCTGCTAGACACGTTAGCACACTGCTACACCCCCCGTTGTACACCTGGACCCTCTCCTTACGTCTATAAAAGGAAGGTCCAGGGCTCTCATACGAAGGAGGTGGCCGCGCGGGAGAACGGGCAGCCTAATGCCCCCTGTCTCTCTCTCTCCCCCGCGAACGCTTATAACCCCCTACTGCAAGCGCATCCGCCCTGGGCGCAGGACAACACGAGGTCGCGGGTGTCCACTTACTGTTTTCCCCCCTTGTGTCTCCGTCTCGCGCCGACCCATCTGGGCTGGGACACGCAGCGACAATTTACTCGTCGGTCCAGGGACCCCCCGGGGTCAAAACGCCGACAGTTGGCGCGCCAGGTAGGGGCCTGCTGCGTGTTGACGAACAGCTTCCCGTCAAGCTCCAGATGGGGAGTATCCAGCAACCTCTCCAACTCGGGACGAAGCTCCGTTTCGGGAGCCTCGAGTTCATGTCCCTCGACGGCAGCTACGACATGATACTCCTTCCTCCGCCGCGCGACAACGACAATGGCGGCCGTCAGCCCGCCCGCCGGCGGCGGAATTGACGACGTCTTCCCCGCGTGGCGAAAGAACAGCATCCGAGTCTGTCCCGTCACCTTCCCCGTCGACGGGGAAGGAGGCGGGGCAATCATGGCCAAGCAGGAGGCGGCGCCTCGTCGGCTGTCGAGCGAGTCGGCGACGCCGGCGCCCCAGCGGGGGACACGTCGGGCGTTGACCTCGCGTTTGAGACGAAGACGAACGTCGTTTCCCCGCAACACACCAACCCCAAGCATACGACGGGCGACGCCAGCACGCTCGCGAAGGACTTGCTGGGCGTTAGCCTTGTACCTAAGATAACGGTGCAGTCCGTCCCCGACGCGACTTCGTCACCGTCCGTCGATCAAGAGGTACCGTCCGTTTCCCATCCTGTGCCTTTTAGATTCAGCTTCGACCCACCAAGCGACCCCGCTTCGGCGGACGCTTTCATAAAGGCATATCCAAACCTCCTGGGGTACCATATGTGGTCAACCTGGGACAGATTGACGGCCGTCTCGACCTACGGGCCCCTGGGTTCCGAGGAAGACGACGAGCCCGACTCTAGTTGGGATTTCTCCGGGCTCGGTAACTCTAGTGCCATGCGGGACTTCATGACCGCATGTGACTACTGCCTCTCCGATTGGTCCGATGATAGCCACAGCCTCGGTGACGAGGACTGTGGCCCAAGTCACGAATGTTTCCACGTCGATCTAGATGGTCTCGACGAAGGCAACCACCTTGGTATGCCGGAGGACGGTGATCCCTCTAGGCTTGCGCCTCGCGTTGACATCCTTCGGGAGCTGTAACACCCAGATTTTAGGGATCCAAAACCCGGGGTTAACATAAACACCAGGTATGCTGGGACCAAGTCTCATACATATGACGTATAGTGGCATAGGATCGAATGTCACATCTTTATATATAACAGGAGTTCTATACAAAATAAATAATTACATTATAAGGAGACAACGGTCCAGCAACCCAAAAGTTGACTGGGAGACGACGACCTAGACCTCTCACGAACTCATCGCAGCATCCTCCATGAGCATCATCCTGCAGTACCTGGTCTTGACCTGTGGTGTATGTGAGACAGCAAGAGTGAGCTCACATACGTTCATCGCTCAACAAGTTGTGGGGAATAATGTGCATGAACTCGCCAAAGGTGGGAGCTCATGTGAAGTGTAAGGCTTACCAAAGAAGATGGTTAGAGCTGAGCATTGCTTTTAAAGTTGGTCAAAATTTTATTAGCAATTACTAAGTATAAGTAAATACCAACCCAATTAAGTAGTGGAACAGAAGTAATAACAACATCACCTGCAATGCAATGCATATGACAAATTGAATTTAGTTCCATAAATTAATCATGTGAGGGTCCGAGCTGCTCATGACCGTGAGCACGGCTAGTATACCAGTTTTACACTCTGCAGAGGTTGCGCATCTTTACCCACAAGTCATGTTACCCATCTGCCAAGGGATCGCGACTTCCCATACACCTCTACCGAGGAGGCGAGGCAGGGTAACACTACGAGGCCTTTACAAAGTTCCACTAGCTTCAGAAAACCCGCTACAGTTTATAGGAAGATCCAGTGCAGGAATCCCTTGCAGGACCGCCATCGCAGCAAAATCCTCCCGAGGGCCTCCCTACACTGACCTCTCCCCTACTGCCCTTGCCCCTTTCGGGTAAGGTAGTCTTCCACTAGCTTTCCTAATTAATCAGCCAAGGGCGTCCCATACCACCCTTGTGGTAGCACTGTTTTCCCGGGTGGTCGCTCCATGTTCCAATTAACATAATGATCTTAACATGAACATTAAATAACAACTGATAACAAAAAGTGTAATCATGAATAGTGTATCTCCATACCCAAAACCACATATAGCACTAGCAAGTACTACCCAGAAAGATCAGTGGTGAACAAGGTATAAAGATAGACAAACTAGGGTAACCTATTGGGTCCCATCAAAATTAACCTATGCAGATCATTATGATTAATCAGAACATGGCTGGGTAAAAAGAAGTGATCAAGGGCACAACTTGCCTGGGACTTGAGAATCCAGGTACCAGGATGATTCTTCAGATCCTCGTGACCTCACTGCTAGTCGTAGCAATACAAACATACATGGTATAGACAAAATTAACATTACACCAAACATATATGCAAAATACATATTAATAATCTACATATTAAAATAAGATCACAGGAAAAAGAATTATTAATTTTGGAGTTGTAGAATTCAAGTTATGATTTTCCTAAGGTTTAATGTGATTAAAATATGATTAAATGATAAATAAATTTTCTGACAGAGTTCATGTCAAAACAGTGATTCTAAATGGTAGAGAATATTATTACAAATTTTTAGGAATTGGAATGACTCAATTTGGAGCTAAAATGAATTAGTTATGAATTAATTAAGTTTCTGGATTTATTTTAACACTAAAAATCATTTTCTAAATCATTTTCTATGATTTTATAACTCTCTGGACTGGGCGCACTAATATAAAGAAGCTCAGGGGTCTCTGCGCAAAAGTACCTAAGACACAGGCCGCAACCCAGGTGGACGGCGGGTTTATTTTTAATAAAGTCAAGGGCTCTTTTGCAATTAGTACCGGCCGAAGGGGTATCGGCCACCATGAGCCGTTGGATCAAAATCAACGCTTAGGATTAGATCTTGACTTCGATGAATCAGCGCGCAACGATAGCCGCGGGATCCTAGATCTACGGCTGGCGATCGTCCATTACCCCAATACCCATCTGGACCGAAGGATCGCACATCGACGATCAGGATTTAAAACGACGAAGGGGTATCCATTGATCTAATCCCGACCGTCCACGCGCCATCCGACGGCCGAGATCGTGCGCACCAATCAACAGTGAGCACGGCGGCGATGGCACTGCTCACACGGCGGATCGCCCGCCGTCGACACGCGATCAGGCGAAGCACTGCCCTAAACCTCAAATTGGATCGTTCCACACGACGAGAATGACATGGTGAAGGTAGGAGTGGAGTTCTTGCCTGCGTTTTTGGACCGTGTAGGCGTGACCACGGGGCGCGGCGGAACCACAACGGAGGAGACGCGCCGTTGAGCAATTAACGGCGACGGGGAGCTCCCAACCCGAGGCCGGTGCACGCACACCTTCCCTGGGTCCTGGCGACGCTATTTGACCAAAAACCCGGGGCAGGACGCGAGCACGGTGGAGGTTCCGCCGTCGGCGGCAATGGCGTCAACGATGCACGAGTGTTGATGGGGAATAGCATGGGGAAGGTGCCGTAATTTATAGAGGAGGTGATTCGCAGCCCGCCCCCAACGACCCGAACATTGCGCGCCGGCAACGGTAACTCCGATGGGGTTGGTTCGTGCGGAGTCCGCGCCATGGAGCCAAGAATTCGCGCGTTCGTTTGGGGAGAAGACGAGCCTGACGAGACGGGCACACGAGTCAGCGACGAGCGGTGCAATGGGATCGGAGGCGCACGGCTGACGAGGGTGGCCCGCAGAGCAGCGAGGGATGGCGCGCGCGCTGCGTGAGAGGCTGCCCGATGGGGCCCACATGTCGGCGCCGGTTCCAGGTTGGGCTGCGCGCGGATGAGAGAATGGGCCGGCCACGGAGAATTCGGCCCAGGTACGTTTTTCCTTTTTACTTTCTTTTTCTTTTATATGTTTTCTGTTTTTGTTTTCAAATTCAAATTCAATTTTAACTATTCAAAATCAAATTCACATTTTGAATTTCAGATTCCTAAAATCAAATATAATCCTGAAGGAAATTTAAACTTTACTGTTTGGATTACTTATTTATTTTTAATAAGTATATAGCCTTTCCTTTTCTTTTCTATTTCTAGTTCAAATCCAAATTTATACTTTTATTTTAGTTTTCAGATTTTTCAAATGTATCAATTGAAACCCAAAGGTGAATATAAACCATACTTATTTTAATATTACTAACTTAAGTTTTTATTCTCCTTTTTATTTATTTCATGAGATGTATAAATGGTTTCTCTTAAAAGAAAAAGAAAAATTCTTTTCCCATCATTTTCTTATTTCCCAATTTCCAAAACATTATGATATTTTGTTCAAATTTCTTCTACTAATTCCCAATCCAGAATTTGGGTGTTACAAATCCTACCCCCCTTAAAAATAATCTCGTCCTCGAGATTTGTAAGGAAAAAGGGTGCATGCTCATATTAATTCAACACATATGCATAAACAAAATCTCGGCATGATGCATATCTTATTAGCAAAACACAGGGTCAAATGGACCTTATTATTATTACTAAAATAGTAAAATACTACTACTGGCTAAACTAATATTTAGGTCTTACAAATAGTAAAATATATATATATATATGTATCTATATCTATGTTTATCTCTTTATTCTTGTTGCTCGTTGACTTCTTCACCGACTACTTCATCTCCGACTGGCTCTTCTTCTTGAATTTGAATTTCAAGTTCACCGGGTTCAGCTTCTATTTCTGTATGATGGGCATATCCTCGGTTGATGGATAGGGGCTGACTCTTCCCTGCTGAAGCTTGTCCTTGCTTCATCGGTGCCGGTGTAGTGTAGGCAGCTCTGTTGGGACAGTAGTTGGCGTAGTGTCCCGGTTGTCCACACTTGAAGCATGTTCTGATGGCGGTTGTGTTGGGAGCAACGGTTCCTCCTGGAGTGCTTGCTTTTGGAGGAGCAGTTGGTGTCTGTTGAGTTTGTTGTCCAGAACTGCCACTAGCTGGTGTACTTGGAGTGGTAGTATAGCGAGGACGGGAATTACTTCCAGACTGCCCTTGGTTGACAGCCTTTCTTTTCTCTCCAAATATACTCCTCTTGTTCTCTACAGCAATAGCTTTATCAAGTAGCCTTTGGAAAGATGGGAATGTGTGCGATACCAGTTGGTATTGCAAGGGCCCAATCAATCCATCCAGAAAAAGCTCCTGCTTTTGCTCATCCTCCTCAACATCTCTGGGAGCATATCGAGATAACTGGATGAACTTGTCCCTATATTCACTCACGGACATACTTCCTTGCTTGAGAGATAGAAACTCCTTCCTCTTAATCTTCATGAGTCCAGCAGGAATATGGTAATTCCTGAATTGCGTGGAGAATTCTTCCCAGGTAATGGTATCGGCAGCAGCATGAGCTGCACAGTACGCATCCCACCAATCCGCAGCGGGACCAGCAAGACGACCCGATGCATAAAGTACTTTCTCTCGGTCCGAGCACTGGGCTATGTTGAGCATCTTCTCTATGGACTTTAACCAGTCATCTGCTTGCAGTGGATCTGCGGAGTTGGAGAAGGTTGGTGGTTTGTGGCTCATGAATTCCCGGTGCTTGTCCCGGGGTGGAACAGGTGGTGGAGGTGGAGGCAATGGCATTTGTTGTTGTTGCTGCTGTTGTTGAAGTTGTTGCTGCAGCTGCTGTTGTTGTACCCTCCTCTCCTGGCGTATCTCTTCCCGTTCTTGGCGCATTTCCCGACGTGCATCCTCTCTTTCCTGGTGCATTTCTTGGCGTTCTTGCTGCATTTGGGTGCGCATATCTGCCATAGTGTCTGCCATTTGCTGCATCATTCTCATTTGAGCTGCGACGAGTGGATCAACTCCGCCTTGTGGAGGATTAGGAGGATTCATCCCTGCTGACTGTGGTTGAGGTTGTCGATTAGCAGGTAAATCAATTCCACCACCCCGCCTGGTATTGACCATCTAAGTTAGAAGCATATGGTAAGATAGCTTTGCAAGGGAATCATTTAGTAGACAGAATGAATAAGCTAATAGTTGGTTATGTACTGAAACTTCTTTGGCAGGGCTGGGCCAGATATTCTATGTCAAGACTAGGGTAATTAGTTGTACGAGGTGAGTGTCCAAAGGTAAGATAGAATATGTTAAGATGAGATAGATACGGAATACTACCTATTTTTTTCTAAGGGGATAATCTAGTTTGTCTAGTTATCTTACAAATGCTATCCTTTATACCTAGATGTATATGCAGATGTAATTGTGGACATTACTCCACAACCCATCACACTCAATCAAAGATCCAAATCAAACAAGTATCATAAGAACAAACATTCAAGTCCATAGATATCTATAAAAATAGTTTTGTTTTTGTTCCTAAGAATAGGTCTCCTATTCCTAAAGTCACTTTAGGTACAGGATTTCAAAGTGTGAAATCCAAGTTTGTCTTTAGAAAGAAAGGGTAAGAATAATCAGAGTGAAGCGGAAATAGATGAGAAAAGATTAAGATAAGTTTAGAAATGATCAGAGTAGCAAAGGTAAGTAGATAATGGTTGTCCAGTTCTATCTAGGTTCCGTCCTACAGTCAACATTCCTCTGATACCACTTCTGTAACACCCGGATTTTAGGGATCCAAAACCCGGGGTTAACATAAACACCAGGTATGCTGGGACCAAGTCTCATACATATGACGTATAGTGGCACAGGATCGAATGTCACATCTTTATATATAACAGGAGTTCTATACAAAATAAATAATTACATTATAAGGAGACAACGGTCCAGCAACCCAAAAGTTGACTGGGAGACGACGACCTAGACCTCTCACGAACTCATCGCAGCATCCTCCATGAGCATCATCCTGCAGTACCTGGTCTTGACCTGTGGTGTATGTGAGACAGCAAGAGTGAGCTCACATACGTTCATCGCTCAACAAGTTGTGGGGAATAATGTGCATGAACTCGCCAAAGGTGGGAGCTCATGTGAAGTGTAAGGCTTACCAAAGAAGATGGTTAGAGCTGAGCATTGCTTTTAAAGTTGGTCAAAATTTTATTAGCAATTACTAAGTATAAGTAAATACCAACCCAATTAAGTAGTGGAACAGAAGTAATAACAACATCACCTGCAATGCAATGCATATGACAAATTGAATTTAGTTCCATAAATTAATCATGTGAGGGTCCGAGCTGCTCATGACCGTGAGCACGGCTAGTATACCAGTTTTACACTCTGCAGAGGTTGCGCATCTTTACCCACAAGTCATGTTACCCATCTGCCAAGGGATCGCGACTTCCCATACACCTCTACCGAGGAGGCGAGGCAGGGTAACACTACGAGGCCTTTACAAAGTTCCACTAGCTTCAGAAAACCCGCTACAGTTTATAGGAAGATCCAGTGCAGGAATCCCTTGCAGGACCGCCATCGTAGCAAAATCCTCCCGAGGGCCTCCCTACACTGACCTCTCCCCTACTGCCCTTGCCCCTTTCGGGTAAGGTAGTCTTCCACTAGCTTTCCTAATTAATCAGCCAAGGGCGTCCCATACCACCCTTGTGGTAGCACTGTTTTCCCGGGTGGTCGCTCCATGTTCCAATTAACATAATGATCTTAACATGAACATTAAATAACAACTGATAACAAAAAGTGTAATCATGAATAGTGTATCTCCATACCCAAAACCACATATAGCACTAGCAAGTACTACCCAGAAAGATCAGTGGTGAACAAGGTATAAAGATAGACAAACTAGGGTAACCTATTGGGTCCCATCAAAATTAACCTATGCAGATCATTATGATTAATCAGAACATGGCTGGGTAAAAAGAAGTGATCAAGGGCACAACTTGCCTGGGACTTGAGAATCCAGGTACCAGGATGATTCTTCAGATCCTCGTGACCTCACTGCTAGTCGTAGCAATACAAACATACATGGTATAGACAAAATTAACATTACACCAAACATATATGCAAAATACATATTAATAATCTACATATTAAAATAAGATCACAGGAAAAAGAATTATTAATTTTGGAGTTGTAGAATTCAAGTTATGATTTTCCTAAGGTTTAATGTGATTAAAATATGATTAAATGATAAATAAATTTTCTGACAGAGTTCATGTCAAAACAGTGATTCTAAATGGTAGAGAATATTATTACAAATTTTTAGGAATTGGAATGACTCAATTTGGAGCTAAAATGAATTAGTTATGAATTAATTAAGTTTCTGGATTTATTTTAACACTAAAAATCGTTTTCTAAATCATTTTCTATGATTTTATAACTCTCTGGACTGGGCGCACTAATATAAAGAAGCTCAGGGGTCTCTGCGCAAAAGTACCTAAGACACAGGCCGCAACCCAGGTGGACGGCGGGTTTATTTTTAATAAAGTCAAGGGCTCTTTTGCAATTAGTACCGGCCGAAGGGGTATCGGCCACCATGAGCCGTTGGATCAAAATCAACGCTTAGGATTAGATCTTGACTTCGATGAATCAGCGCGCAACAATAGCCGCGGGATCCTAGATCTACGGCTGGCGATCGTCCATTACCCCAATACCCATCTGGACCGAAGGATCGCACATCGACGATCAGGATTTAAAACGACGAAGGGGTATCCATTGATCTAATCCCGACCGTCCACGCGCCATCCGACGGCCGAGATCGTGCGCACCAATCAACAGTGAGCACGGCGGCGATGGCACTGCTCACACGGCGGATCGCCCGCCGTCGACACGCGATCAGGCGAAGCACTGCCCTAAACCTCAAATTGGATCGTTCCACACGACGAGAATGACATGGTGAAGGTAGGAGTGGAGTTCTTGCCTGCGTTTTTGGACCGTGTAGGCGTGACCACGGGGCGCGGCGGAACCACGACGGAGGAGACGCGCCGTTGAGCAATTAACGGCGACGGGGAGCTCCCAACCCGAGGCCGGTGCACGCACACCTTCCCTGGGTCCTGGCGACGCTATTTGACCAAAAACCCGGGGCAGGACGCGAGCACGGTGGAGGTTCCGCCGTCGGCGGCAATGGCGTCAACGATGCACGAGTGTTGATGGGGAATAGCATGGGGAAGGTGCCGTAATTTATAGAGGAGGTGATTCGCAGCCCGCCCCCAACGACCCGAACATTGCGCGCCGGCAACGGTAACTCCGATGGGGTTGGTTCGTGCGGAGTCCGTGCCATGGAGCCAAGAATTCGCGCGTTCGTTTGGGGAGAAGACGAGCCTGACGAGACGGGCCCACGAGTCAGCGACGAGCGGTGCAATGGGATCGGAGGCGCACGGCTGACGAGGGTGGCCCGCAGAGCAGCGAGGGATGGCGCGCGCGCTGCGTGAGAGGCTGCCCGATGGGGCCCACATGTCGGCGCCGGTTCCAGGTTGGGCTGCGCGCGGATGAGAGAATGGGCCGGCCACGGAGAATTCGGCCCAGGTACGTTTTTCCTTTTTACTTTCTTTTTCTTTTATATGTTTTCTGTTTTTGTTTTCAAATTCAAATTCAATTTTAACTATTCAAAATCAAATTCACATTTTGAATTTCAGATTCCTAAAATCAAATATAATCCTGAAGGAAATTTAAACTTTACTGTTTGGATTACTTATTTATTTTTAATAAGTATATAGCCTTTCCTTTCTTTTCTATTTCTAGTTCAAATCCAAATTTATACTTTTATTTTAGTTTTCAGATTTTTCAAATGTATCAATTGAAACCCAAAGGTGAATATAAACCATACTTATTTTAATATTACTAACTTAAGTTTTTATTCTCCTTTTTATTTATTTCATGAGATGTATAAATGGTTTCTCTTAAAAGAAAAAGAAAAATTCTTTTCCCATCATTTTCTTATTTCCCAATTTCCAAAACATTATGATATTTTGTTCAAATTTCTTCTACTAATTCCCAATCCAGAATTTGGGTGTTACAGGAGCTATCCGTGGTCCCAGTCCCTGCGGGGGGTCAGGACACACAGCTCGAGCAAATCCGCGAGATGCAGGCCAGGCTCGACGAGGAAGCAGGACAACTTGTGCAGCTCCGGCAGAACATCGGGCAGGAGCGGGCAGGCCGAGCACCGGTCGGAGAAGTGTGTCATCTGGCCCAGGACGTCCAGCACCGCATCGCCGACGATGCCAGGGCAAGGCTGCCCCGGCTTCTAGTGGGGTCGGCCAGAACCTGGCTGCAGCAGCAATGCTACTTCGCGCGATGCCGGAACCATCCACCACCGAGGGGCGGCGTATCCAGGAAGAACTCAAGAATCTCCTAGAGGATGCTGTGGTCCGACGGGCCAAAAGCTCTGCCGCTTGAAGGCAGGGATACTCCCCAGAGCATCGCGTCGCGACTTCCCGATTCATGCGGGAGGCCTCGGTCCACACCGGGCGCACGCGGGACACAGCGCCTGCGGCCCCGGGCCGCCTCGGCAACGAGCACCATCGCCGCGACCGTCGAGCACACCTCGACGAGAGGGTGCACCGAGGCTACCACCCCAGGCATGGGGGGCGCTACGACAGCGGGGAGGATCGGAGCCCTTCGCCCGAACCACCCGGTCCGCAAGCTTTCAGCCGGGCCATACGACAGGTGCCGTTCCCGACTCGGTTCCGGGCCCCGACTACCATCACCAAGTACTCGAGGAAGACGAGGCCAGAACTGTGGCTCACGGACTACCGGCTGGCCTGCCAGCTAGGTGGAACGGACGATGACAACCTCATCATCCGCAACCTCCCCCTGTTCCTTTCCGACGCCGCCTGAGCCTGGCTGGAGCATCTGCCTCCTACGCAGATCTCCAACTGGGACGACCTGGTCAAAGCCTTCACCGGCAACTTCCAGGGCACATATGTGTGCCCTAGGAACTCTTAGGATCTCCGAAGCTGCCGCCAGCAGCCGGGAGAATCCCTGCGGGACTACATCCGGCGATTTTCGAAGAAGCGCACCGAGCTGCCCAATATCACCGACTCTGATGTCATCAGCGTGTTCCTCGCCGGCACCACTTGCCGCGACCTGGTGAGCAAGCTGGGTCGCAAGACTCCCACTAGGGCAAGCGAGCTGATGGACATCGCCACCAAGTTCGCCTCTGGCCAGGAGGCGGTCGAGGCCATCTTTCGGAAGGACAAGCAGCCTCGGGGGCGCCAGCCGGATGACGCCCCCGAAGCGTCCGCTCAGCGCGGCACGAGGAAGAAGGGCAAGAAGAAGTCGCAAGCGAAACGCGACGCCGCTGACGCAGACCTTGTCGCCGCCGCTGAGCACAAGAACCCTCGGAAACCTCCCGGAGGCGCCAACTTGTTCGACAAGATGCTCAAGGAGTCGTGCCCCTATCATCAGGGTCCCGTCAAGCACACCCTTGAGGAGTGCGTCATGCTTCGGCGCTACTTCCACAAGGCCGGGCCACCGACGGAAGGTGGCAGGGCCCCCAACAACGACAAGAGGGAAGCTCACAAGGCAGAGGAGTTCCCCGAGGTCCATGACTGCTTCAGGATCTACGGTGGGCGGGTGGCGAACGCCTCGGCTCGGCACCGCAAGCAAGAGCACCGGGAGGTCTGCTCGGTAAAGGTGGCGGTGCCAGTCTATCTAGACTGGTCCGACAAGCCCATCACCTTCGACCAAGACGACCACCCCGACCGCGTGCCGAGCCCGGGGAAGTACCCGCTCGTTGTTGATCCCGTCATCGGCAACGTCAGGCTTACCAATGTCCTCATGGACAGAGGCAGCAACCTCAACATCATCTACGCCACCACCCTCGGGCTCTTGCAGATCGATCTGTCCTCGATCCGGGCCGGTGCGGCGCCCTTTCACGGGATCATTCCTGGGAAGCGCGTCCAGCCCCTTGGACAACTCGATCTGCCCGTCTGCTTCGGGACTCCCTCCAACTTCTGAAAGGAAACCCTCACGTTCGAGGTGGTCGGGTTCCGAGGAACCTACCACGCAGTGCTGGGGAGACCATGTTACGCCAAGTTCATGGTCATCCCCAACTACACCTACCTCAAGCTCAAGATGCAGGGCCCCAACGGGGTCATCACCGTCGGCCCCACGTACCAACACGCGTACGAATGTGACGTGGAGTGCGTGGAGTACGCCGAGGCCCTCGCCGAATCCGAGGCCCTCATCGCCAACATGGAAAACCTCTCCAAGGAAGTTCCAGATGCGAAGCGCCACGCCGGCAATTTCGAACCAGCAGAGGCGGTTAAGTCCGTCCCTCTCGACCCCAGCGACGACACCTCCAAGCAGATCCGGATCGGCTCCAAGCTCGACCCCAAATAGGAAGTAGTGCTCGTCGACTTTCTCTGCGCGAACGCCGAGGTTTTTGCGTGGAGTCCCCTCAGACATGCCTGGCATACCGAGGGAAGTCGCCGAGCACTCGCTAGATATCCGAGCTGGAGCCCGACCCGTGAAGCAGCCTCTACGCCGATTCGACGAAGAAAAGCGCAGAGCCATAGGTGAGGAGATCCACAAGCTGATGGCTGCAGGGTTCATCAAAGAGGTATTCCATCTTGAATGGCTAGCCAACCCTGTGCTTGTGAAAAAGAAAGGTGGGAAATGGCGGATGTGTGTAGACTACACTGGTCTAAACAAAGCATGTCCGAAGGTTCCCTACCCTCTGCCTCGTATCGATCAAATCGTGGATTCCACTGCTGGGTGCGAAACCCTGTCGTTCCTCGATGCCTACTCAGGGTATCACCAAATCAGGATGAAAGAGTCTGACCAGCTCGCGACTTCTTTCATCACACCTTTTGGCATGTACTGTTACGTTACTATGCCACTCGGTTTGAGGAACGCGGGTGCGACATACCAAAGGTGCATGAACCACGTGTTCGATGAGCGCATTGGTCGAACGGTCGAGGCCTACGTCGATGACATCGTAGTCAAGACGAGGAAAGCCTCCGACCTCCTCTCTGACCTTGAAACGACATTCAAGTGTCTCAAAGCGAAAGGCGTAAAACTCAATCCCGAGAAGTGTGTCTTCGGAGTCCCCCGAGGCATGCTCCTGGGTTTCTTCGTCTCCGACCGGGGCATCGAGGCCAACCCGAAGAAAATCGCGGCCATCACCAACATGGGGCCTATCAAGGACTTGAAAGGAGTACAGAGGGTCATGGGATGCCTTGCGGCTCTGAGCCGCTTCATCTCACGCCTTGGCGAAAGAGGCATGCCCCTGTATCGCCTCTTAAGGAAGACTGAGCGCTTTACTTGGACCCTCGAGGCCGAGGAAGCCCTCAGGAACTTGAAGGCGCTCCTTACAAGCGCGCCTATCCTAGTGCCCCCACTGCCGGAGAAGCCCTCTTGATCTACGTCGCCGCTACCACTCAGGTGGTCAGCGCCGCGATCGTGGTCGAGAGACGAGAAGAAGGGCACGCACTGCCCGTCTAGAGGCCGGTTTACTTCATCAGTGAGGTACTGTCCGATACCAAGATCCGCTACCCACAAATTCAGAAGCTGCTGTACGCGGTGATTCTGACACGGCGAAAGTTGCGACACTACTTCGAGTCTCATCCGGTGACTGTGGTGTCATCCTTCCCCCTGGGGGAGATCATCCAGTGTCGAGAGGCCTCGGGTCAGGTTGCAAAGTGGGGCGGTGGAGATCATGGGCGAGACAATCTTGTTCGCCCCTCGGAAGGCCATCAAGTCCCAAGTCTTGGCGGACTTTGTGGCTGAATGGGTCGACACCCAGCTTCCAACAGTTCTGATCCAACCGAAACTCTGGACTATGTTTTTCGACGGGTCGCTGATGAAAACAGGAGCAGGCGTGGGCCTGCTCTTCATCTCACCCCTCGGGAAGCACCTCCGCTACGTGCCGCGTCTCCATTTCCCGGCGTCCAACAACGTGGCCGAGTATGAGGCTCTGGTTAACGGGTTGCGTATCGCCATCGAGCTAGGGGTCCGACGCCTCGACGCTCGCGACGACTCACAGCTTGTCATCGACCAAGTCATGAAGAACTCCCACTACCGCAACCCGAAGATGGAAGCCTACCACGATGAGGTTCGGCGCCTGGAGGACAAGTTCTACGGGCTCGAGCTCAACCACGTCGCTCGATGATACAACGAGACTACGGACGAGCTGGCTAAGATAGCCTCGGGGCGAACAACGGTTCCTCCGGACGTCTTCTCCCGAGACCTACATCAACCCTCCATCAAGACCAACGACACGCCCGAGCCCGAGAAGGCCTCAGCTCTGCCCGAGGCGCCCTCGGCCCAGCCCGAGGCGCCCTCGGCCCCCGAGGGTGAGGCACTGCGCGTCGAGGAAGAGCGGAGTGGGGTCATGCCTAATCGAAACTGGAGACCCCATACCTAAAATATCTCCACCAAGGAGAGCTACCCCTCGACAGAGCCGAAGCTCGGCGACTGGCGTGGCGCGCCAAGTCGTTCGTCTTGCTGGGTGACAAAAAGGAGCTCTACCACCACAGCCCCTCAGGCATCCTCCAACGATGCATATCCATCGCCGAAGGTCAAGGGTTATTGCGAGAAATACACTCGAGGGCTTGCGGTCACCACGCAGCACCTCGGGCCCTCGTGGGAAACGCCTTCCGATAGGGTTTCTACTGGCCAACCGCGGTGGCCGACGCCACTAGGATTGTACGCACCTGCCAAGGGTGTCAATTCTACGCAAAGCAGACCCACCTGCCCGCTCAGGCTCTGCAAACAATACCCATCACCTGGCCGTTTGCCGTGTGGGATCTGGACCTCGTCGGTGCCTTGCAGAAGGCACCCGGGGGCTTCACGCACCTGTTGATCGCCATCGACAAATTCTCCAAGTGGATCGAGGTCCGACCCCTAAACAGCATCAGGTCCGAACAGGCGGTGGCGTTCTTCACCAACATCATCCATCGCTTCGGGGTCCCGAACTCCATCATCACTGACAACGGCACCCAGTTCACTGGCAGAAAGTTCCTGGACTTCTATGAGGACCACCACATCCGGGTGGACTGGGCCGCCGTAGCTCACCCCATGACGAATGGGCAGGTAGAGCGTGCCAACGGCATGATTCTACAGGGGCTCAAGCCGAGGATCTACAACGACCTCAATAAGTTCGACAGGCGGTGGATGAAGGAACTCCCCTCGGTGGTCTGGAGTCTGAGGACGACGCCAAGCCGAGCCACGGGCTTCACACCGTTTTTTCTAGTCTATGGGGCCGAGGCTATCTTGCCCACAGACTTAGAACACGGCTCCCCGAGGACGAGGGCATACGACGCCCGAAGCAACCAGACAAACCGAGAAGACTCACTTGACCAGCTGGAAGAGGCTCGGGACATGGCCTTACTACACTCGGCGCGGTATCAGCAGTCCCTGCGACGCTACCACGCCCGAGGGGTTCAGTCCCGAGACCTCCAGGTGGGCGACCTGGTGCTTCGGCTACGACAAGACGCCCGAGGGCACCACAAGCTCGCGCCTCCCTGGGAAGGACCGTTCATCATCGCCAAGATTCTGAAGCCCGGAACATACAAGCTGGCCAACAGTCAAGGCGAGGTCTACAACAA
This sequence comes from Zea luxurians, assembly GCA_029449295.1. Classification (NCBI taxonomy): domain Eukaryota; kingdom Viridiplantae; phylum Streptophyta; class Magnoliopsida; order Poales; family Poaceae; genus Zea; species Zea luxurians. Next base: position 173,967,312 of record JAOPSE010000002.1, read on the forward strand.
CGCTTGGAACATCCGACAGCTACGTCGTTTCTACCCTTAAGATGTTTTCAAGTCGTTCATGTACCTCGTTTACATACACAAGCAAAGTCTAACCTTCAAGGAAGGGTCAGCCTTGCCTCGGCAAAGCCCGACCCTCCCTTGGGGGCTAGAAGGGGGGAACCCCCTCTGCGTCAAAAATTTCCTCGGAAAAAGTCTTTCTTCCAGAACATCTTTCGTGCTTTTCGAATACTTCGATAGTGGAGTCCTGAAAACGACGGAGTACACGTAAGCAGGCAAGGCCGACCGAGCCGAGGGACTCCTACGCCTCCAGGATACAGATACCTCACTCATCACCTTCTGTGATAAGTAACTCATGCTCAGATAAGGGATTCCGCTGTCCGAACAAGTCTTAATGCTCGAAAACTTTTTCTGCCGAAACGATTTTTCGTGCCTTCTCGACTATATCGATAACAGAATCCTACGGACGAGTAAGAGTACACGTAAGCAGGCAAGGCTGACTGAGCCGAGGGATTCCTACGCCTCTGGGATACGAATACCTCACTCATCACCTTCTGCGATAAGTAACTCTCGCTCGGATAAACGATTCTGTTACCGACGAACAAGTCCTGATACTCGAAACAAGGGGAAAAGAAACACAGCTTTACAACACGACAATGACATGTTTTGGCCTCGGCGGCCGCAAAAAACATACGCACGCTACAGACAAACTGTTCCTGCAGGTTCAGGCGTCAGCAGGGGGAGCAGCAGCGCCCTCGGCATCGACTCCACCTTCGGCGGAATCCGACCCGGCCTCGGACAACAACATGGTCGGAGGATCTCCACCTCGAAGGAAGATGACAGCGCCACGCCTGGGCCATCGCCGCCAGGGTCTCCTCCAGGAACCCAGTCCAAGCAGACGGCCGGACCGGCCGCTCCGTAGCCTCAGCCAGCTGTCTCCCGAGGACACCAGCCCAGCTCATGGCCTCGACAGCCCGACTCCAGGGTTGGTTCCTGAAAGTCGCCTAGAGGGGGGTGGATAGGAAAAACTTGAAAATAAAAACTTTATCCCCCAACTAGATCCCTCGATTAGTGGTTAGAACAAGATATACAAATATCAGAGTATAAAAACCAAGTTCTTGCTTGTAAAGAGTATTGCGCTTAAATAATGCAGAAGAGATAAATCAATACTACTAACAAGTTTATGAGAATAAAGCAAGAAGACTTAGATGAGAAGAGCACTAAGTCAAGTTCGTTCTTGCCAAGTGTTGCTTCACTAAATGAGAGTTTAACTTGAAGCAACACCAAATGATATTAGCAAAGAATGGTGCAAGAAAACTTAGAGCAAAGGAAAGCAAACAAATCACAAGCAATAAACACAATGGACACGGGTGATTTGTTTTACCGAGGTTCGGCCCTCGAAGGCCTAGTCCCCGTTCAGGAGTCCACTTAAGGACGGGTCTTTTTCAACCCTTTCCCTCTCTCCACCAATCACACAAGGATCGGCGAGCTCTTCTTCTTCTCAAGGATCACTCTCGATCCCACAAGGACCACCACACTCTTTGGTGTCTCTTGCTAGCTTTTACAAGCCTCCAAAACTTTGGAGGAAGTTCGATGGGAGTCAATACTCCACGCACAAATGAACACGAAGATGTAGCACACACTATCTCTCAATGAATCTCACAAGGCACTAGAGCTAAAACACCCAAGAGACTTTCTTTTGCTTGCTCTTGCTTTTGTGGCACTTGTGTGGGTTGTAGTGGTCTAAATCTTGTGTATAGGATGGATCAATGAATATATGTGGTTGGGAGGGCTTGAGTATGTCAACTAGATGACTTGGAATGTTGCTTGGGCTCCCCCTTTTTGAAGTGGCCGGTTGGGGTGGTATTTATAGCCACCAACCAAAAACTAGCCGTTGATGAAGGTTGTCTGTCGCATGGTGCACCGGACAGTCCGGTGCACACCGGACATGTCCGGTGCGCCAGCCACGTCATCCAATCGTTAGGGTTCCGACCGTTGGAGCTCTAACTGCTGGGCCCACCTGGATGTCCGGTGGCGCACCGGACATGTACTGTAGAGTGTCCGGTGCGCCAGTATGGGCGTTCCTGACTTCTGCGTCCGCTGGCGCGGAATAAATGCGCTGCAGGTAGCCGTTGGCGCCGTTGTAGCCGTTGCGCCGCAGTTACACCGGACAGTCCGGTGTACTCTGGACATGTCCGGTGAATTATAGCGGAGCAGCCGTTGCAGTTTCCCGAAGCTGGCGAGTTCCTGAGGCCGCTCTTCCTTGGAGCACCGGACACTGTCCGGTGTACACCGGACAGTCCGGTGAATTATAGTGGAGTTGCCTCTGGATTTTCCCGAAGACGACGAGTTTGCACTGGAGTCCTCTGGTGCACCGGACATGTCCGGTGGCACACCGGACAGTCCGGTGCGCCATACCAGAGGTGCCTTCGGTTGTCCCTTTGCTCTTTTGTTGAACCCAATACTTGGTCTTTTTATTGGCTAAGTGTGAACCTTTGGCACCTGTATAACTTATACACTAGAGCAAACTAGTTAGTCCAATTATTTGTGTTGGGCAATTCAACCACCAAAATTAATTAGGGACTAGGTGTAAGCCTAATTCCCTTTCAATCTCCCCCTTTTTGGTGATTGATGCCAACACAAACCAAAGCAAATATAAAAGTGCATAATTGAACTAGTTTGCATAATGTAAGTGCAAAGGTTGCTTGGAATTGAGCCAATAAATGTTACTTACTAGATATGCATGGATTGTTTCTTTATTATTAACATTTTGGACCACGCTTGCACCACATGTTTTGTTTTTGCAAATCCTTTTTAAAGTCCTTTTGCAAAATGGTCAAAGGTAAATGAATAAGATTTTGAGAAACATTTATAAGATTTGAAAATTTTCTCCCCTTGTTTCAAATGCTTTTTCCTTTGACTAAAAACAAAACTCCCCCTCAATCAATTCTCCTCGTAGTGTTCAAGAGGGTTTTAAGATATCAAGTTTTGAAAATACTACTTGCTCCCTCTTTAGAACACAAAGAGATACCAATTTGAAATTTACCAATTGAAAATCATTATTTTGAAAAATTAGGGTGGTGGTGCGGTCCTTTTGCTTTGGGCCAATACTTTCTCCCCCTTTGGCATGAGTCGCCAAAAACGGATACTTGGAATGAAATATAGGCCTGTTCTTTCTCTCCCCCTTTGGCAAACAATTGAAATATTCAATTGAAATAGAGATATGAGTGAAGATTATACCAAAGTGGAGAACTATGCGGAATACCGACAAAGAGTGGATAATACCGATGGAGTTGAGTGGAAGCGTCGTCTTTGCCGAATATTCCATTTCCCTTTCAATTCTATGACTAAGCATGAGAATACACTTGAAAATCCATTAGTCATAGACATAAAGGAGATATGATCAAAAGGATATATCAAATTAAGCATGATCATAGTTCTATACAACATAGATTGCTCCCCCTAAATATGTGCATGGAGAGGAAGAACACATATTTTGGCCTAAAATGCCAATTGCACATAATTAGGTTAATGAGAACATATCTATATCATACAGAATGTGAAGTGCATTGTGTCGTAGAATAAGTGTGATGCTCATGATAGTTTATGCACTTATGAAAGCATGTTGCAAACATTTTAAGCATTTACCCTTAAAGATTTCAAAGAGACTTAAGGACCATCCACCTTTGGAACAAAGGTAGCTTATCCTCGTTACAAGGTTAAGCTTTAAGTTCTTTGACAAATAAATCACTTCATCTAGTTTCAACAAGGATGCATTAAAGCATGAATGAATTTTTTTTGAGAAGTTAAACTTGATATGAAGCAGGGATAAATGCAAAGGACATGCTTTCTCTTCCTTTTATCTAAGATATTCAAAGAATGCTTACAAGAGGAAGATTTAGGTACATATGTAAATGAATGGAAGTAGTTTTACCATTTTGTACCTTCACATAGAGACGCTCTCTTCATTGTGCTTTGTCCTTTATCTTAGTTGCTTAAGACCTATTCTTAAGACAATATATGGAAATATTTTGCACAAAAGAGAGTTCTACAACAAGTGATCATTTTCTAAGTTATTGATTGATAGTATATGCGGCACTAAGAAGTATGATTGTTAATAGAAGTCATTCTATGATCAAACAAATAACAGATGTGATCAAGAGAACAACATAGACAATAAATTATCAATTAAGCTTAGAGTAGGAGAATCTAGCACATATGCTACTTTAGAGTGAAAGGCAAGAATTTTAAAATTAGTAGCATACTTCATGAGAAACTCATTCTCATGCAAGAGACTATATGAAATTACTAAGATAAAGTAATAGTCTCAACATAATCAAGATATAGAAAGAGGCTCCCCCTAAAAATATGCATCAAGTATTTGAATGAATTAGATGGATGCATTTACTTTAAAGACAAATAGAGAGAAGCAATATACATCTTTATCAAGGCTCATTAAATTGGCAATAAACAACTTGAGCCTAGTATTCTCATTATGAAAGGATTTAGAATACTCACAACCACACCATTGATTGTTTCGTAGAAGTAGGTGGTGTTGTTCTTGATGTTCTCCTCTTTCATTTGAGAGTCCTCCCTTTGCAGTGGCTTCTTTTTCCTTTCAAACTTGTTGAAAATCCTCAAGAAGGATGTTAGTAACACAAGGGAGTATATAATGAAGGATGATTTCTTTTAGATAGGAAATAAGCACAATTCATCATTCATAAGTCACACAGACATGAAGTAAAATCCTTAACATTAGTGCACTTTTACTTGAAAAGAGGAACATGCACTATTTATCAATTTGATCAATCATAGGAATTTACTTCTTCATATTGAACTTTAATAATTATTACATAAAACAAGTCAATATGAGAACATTTATTTCAAAGGTATGAATAGATTCTAATGGATAAGTGCATTAATGAGAATGAGATTGAATGCACAACTTAGCCAATTTAAATTTAATAAAGAATCTATTTCTTCACAAAGACATAATTTAGAGTAAACAGTCATTGATGGGAATTTATATTAATGAGATGGGTTCCCATACCTTTGCCTTTTACCTTTCTTCCTTTAGGTGAAGAGCAACCCATGAGGCTTGTGCACTTTCTTTTGTAGATTTTCAAAAGTAAGCTCAAGAGATGCTTTGTTAGTAACACAAGCACTCGTTTCCATTTTTGTAATCATTTTGATAAGGAATGAAAAGCTAGATTACTAAAAACATGGAAACTTCATAGCATGAACTAGATTATCCTAGATGATGTTATGATCAATTTTAATTCTTAAAACAAGCATAAATAATCTCTTAAGATTATAGGAATAGATCTAATTCATGATATGGAAAGCGATAAATGTGAAAGAATCGAATCCAATTTAAGCAAGTAGAAATACATCATAAATTATTGGATTGATTTTTCTTTTTCTGTTAGATTACACATTTCCAAAGAGAAACTTATTCTCTACAAGTGAGACTATTTGGGTTACTCAGATAAATTCATTAGACTCACTATACTAGTTATGGAGAGAGTTTTTCCTTTTATAAGTGTCCTAAGGATTTGAATTCCTTACATGACACCTCATCCTTTTAAGAATATGAAATATCTCTTTATATCTAGAATCATGGCAATAATAAAACAACTTAGTGAGAAACATGCCATGAGATACTTGCAATATTTTAAAGCATGTAGATTGTCATAGGATTGAAATTGATGAATGTGCAATCTACCATATGAGAGGAAATTCTTCAAAGAATGATAATATCAAATTAAAGACATTTGAAGTGCTTCAATTTTTCTATGTGACTACACAAGACACATAAGAAATGATATTCTAAAATACTTGCACTTAAAAGATAAGTGTTACCATCCTTTGGCTTTCCTCCATGTTGTAGGCCTTGATTTTTGCACATGATATCTCTTCACTTCCTACAACATATAATATCTTCCTCGAGATGATATGAGTTTAAGACATAGCAATTTGAAAAAATAACCTTGGGTCAATCATGTATATAGATCATTGACGATTGATAGCTTGAGTTGATAAGAGTCGAATGGACTCTCTCAAGCACCCCAAGGCTTCATATCATCTCCTTTTCCTGCAAAGCTTGTCAAGCATATTTTGGTACCCACCGCTTGATGGGTCCATCACGGTTAGTCAACAAAGATCTAGGAACCCAAAAGTCCTTTGTGTTAGCACTAGGTAAACTCACTACCTTTCTAGCACAAGTTGCAATTTTGGGTTGCCTAGTTACATGAAAATCAATTGACAAGTTAGAAGTGGAATTGTTACCAATGGGACAATCCTTGCATTGATGTCCCTTCTTTCGGCATGTGTAGCATAGGCGTTTTTCAAGTTTTGAAGTTTTCTTCTTTCCTTGTTTGTTGCTTGCTACATGGTTAGTAAAAACTTTCTTTTCTAACCCTTTGCCTTTTTGTTTTAAATGGGGACAAGATCTAAGCAAGTGTCCCTTCTTGGAGCATTTAAAACAAAGTCTATAATCCTTGTTAATAATCAAGCCATTTTTAATGTAGGGACATGACCTAATCAAGTGCCCCTCTTCAAAGCATTCACTACACCTCTTAATGTGAAGTGTGGCTTGATCATTACCTTGGATGTTACCTTTTGTGGAGGCGTGGTTGAGGCTTTTGGAGGAGGTGTTGAATTTCATCTTTTGTTTCTTCCTCTTGGCAATCCTTAAATCCTTGACATTTTCTTCAAGGGATGTAGTGCATGCCACGGTTGTTCCCGTCTCAAGCTTCTTCACCATGTGATCACGGTTATCTTGAGAAGGTTGGGCAATGCATTTCCCTTTTAGTTGTGTCAAGCTCATCTTTAGCCTCTCATTCTCTTCTTTGAGCTTTTGATATGTATCATCTTTTGTTCCTGCAAGTTCTAGCACAAAAGAAGATATGCTTGTTGACGGACAACAAGCATTAGCACATAGTAATATAGTATCAATTTGAATACATGTGCATGAGTGAGGTTGTTGGGATTTTAAGTTTTCTATCACAACCTCATGAGCAATGTTTAATATGATATGATCATCTCTAAGATTTTCATGAGAGCATAGGAGCATATCATATTTTTCTTGAAAAGCTAGATTTTCAATTTTTAGCTTTTCTACTTGTTCCTTAAGCAAGGTATTCCTATTTACTAATTGAGCGATACAATGTAAAGCGTTATCTTGCTCAATTGAAATAGTTTCATACCTTTGGACCAAATCAACATGAGAGCATTTTAGCTCCTCATGTTCTTTAGTCAACTCGTCAAAGCATTGCATCTTTATTGAGAGAATACTTTCTAGCCTTTGACGAGCTTCGCCTTGCTCTCTCGCTCTTTCTAGAAGCTTGAGCATGACCGCCTTATCTTCTTGGCTTAGGCGAGCGTAGAGTTGCACAAAGCTTCTTTCTTCCTCCTCATCCTCATTTGTGCTTCCGCTATCGTTTGCATTAGCCACACAACACATGTGGGAATCGAAATGGGAAGACAAACCTTTTGGAGAGGTGGATTCATTGTTTGATCTCCACCGTTCATTTTCTTCTTCTTCCTTGCAAGGGTTAGTATCACAAATACCAAAGGAAGTAGAAGCACAAAATGAACTATCATGTTTGGACTTATTAAATTTGCTTTTAATTCTAATCCAAATATCATGCACATCACAAATGGGTTTGTCATATTTTATTATGAAGGCATGATAATCTTCTTTGCTAAGGGATTTACTTAAGATGTCATAAGCTAGATAGTTTAAGCGTATACATCTTAAATCTTCTTCGGAGGCATTTTCCCTAGCATAGTTAGGAGGAATAATACTTTTGTCTAAAATTTGTTCTAATTGTGGGTCTGTCGCTCTAAAAGCATTTATCACTCTAGTAGACCATGAATCATAATTAGAACAATCGGAAAGTAATATCTCAAGAGTTACCTCCTTGTTCTCCTGGGTCTTCTTGTTCTTTTGGGATCTTCTACGAGCCATCACTTCGAGTTGTTAGACTCAAGATGAAGTGCCTGGCTCTGATACCAATTGAAAGTCGCCTAGAGGGGGGGTGGATAGGCGAAACCTGAAAATAAAAACTTTATCCCCCAACTAGATCCCTCGATTAGTGGTTAGAACAAGATATACAAATATCGGAGTATAAAAACCAAGTTCTTGCTTGTAAAGAGTATTGCGCTTAAATAATGCAGAAGAGATAAATCAATACTACTAACAAGTTTATGAGAATAAAGCAAGAAGACTTAGATGAGAAGAGCACTAAGTCAAGTTCGTTCTTGCCAAGTGTTGCTTCACTAAATGAGAGTTTAACTTGAAGCAACACCAAATGATATTAGCAAAGAATGGTGCAAGAAAACTTAGAGCAAAGGAAAGCAAACAAATCACAAGCAATAAACACAATGGACACGGGTGATTTGTTTTACCGAGGTTTGGCCCTCGAAGGCCTAGTCCCCGTTGAGGAGTCCACTTAAGGACGGGTCTTTTTCAACCCTTTCCCTCTCTCCACCAATCACACAAGGATCGGCGAGCTCTTCTTCTTCTCAAGGATCACTCTCGATCCCACAAGGACCACCACACTCTTTGGTGTCTCCTGCTAGCTTTTACAAGCCTCCAAAACTTTGGAGGAAGTTCGATGGGAGTCAATACTCCACGCACAAATGAACACGAAGATGTAGCACACACTATCTCTCAATGAATCTCACAAGGCACTAGAGCTAAAACACCCAAGAGACTTTCTTTTGCTTGCTCTTGCTTTTGTGGCACTTGTGTGGGTTGTAGTGGTCTAAATCTTGTGTATAGGATGGATCAATGAATATATGTGGTTGGGAGGGCTTGAGTATGTCAACTAGATGACTTGGAATGTTGCTTGGTGTCGGGGACCATAATTAGGGGTACCCTCAAGACGCCTAATTCTCAGCTGGTAACCCCCATCAGCATAAAGCTGCAGAGGCCTGATGGGTTTGATTAAGTCAGGGATCAGTCCATACGAGCGACTCGATCACGCCACGCCCGAGCCTAGCCTCGGGCAAGGGCAGCCGACCCTGAGATGTTTCCGTCTCGCCCGAGGCCTCCTCTTTCATGGCAGACGCATCTCCGGCTCGCCCGAGGCCTTGCCTTCGTTAAGAAGTAACCCTGACTAAATCACCGCGCCGACCGACCAAGTCACTGGGGCCTTTAACGCAAAGAGTAAGACTGACGGGCGGCCAGGCTTGGCCAAAGGCGCCAGAGGAAGCTCCGCCCGACCCAGGGCTCGGACTCGGGCTAAGGCCCCGGAAGACGGCGAACTCCGCTTCGCCCGACCCAGGGCTCGGACTCGGGCTAAGGCCCCGGAAGACGACGAACTCCGCTCCGCCCGACCCAGGGCTCGGACTCGGGCTAAGGCCCCGGAAGACGGCGAACTCTACTCCGCCCGACCCAGGGCTCGGACTCGGGCTAAGGCCCCGGAAGACGATGAACTTCGCTTCGCCCGACCCAGGGCTCGGACTCCACCCCGACCTCTGCAGAACGACCTCCGCCTCGCTCGACCCAGGGGCTCGGGCTCGGCCTCGGCCTCGGCCTCGGCCATGCAGGACAGACTCGACCTCGGCTTCGGAGGAGCCCCCACGTCGCCCGACCTAGGGCACGAGTCCGCCACGTCGACAGGAAGCGCCATCATCACCCTACCCCGAGACGACTCGGGCCGCAGAGAACAGGACCGACGTCCCATCGGGCTAGCTCCGCCAGATGGGCAATGATGGCGCCCCGCTGGACCCATGACGACGGCGGTTCTCAGCTCCCTTACGAAAGCAGGGGGACGTCAGCAAGGGCCCAACCACTCCGACAGCTGTCCCTCCGCCCGGCTCCATTGCTCCTCTGACAGCCACGATGCCACACTAGCTGGGTGCCAAGATCTCTCCGGCTGCCACCTTGGCATGTACTTAGGGCACTAGCTCTCCCCCGCTAGACACGTAGCACCTTGCTACACCCCCATTTGTACACCTGGATCCTCTCCTTACGCCTATAAAAGGAAGGACCAGGGCCTTCTTAGAGAAGGTTGGCCTCGCGGGAACGGAGGGTAGGGGCAGGCGCTCTCTCGGGGCCGCTCGCTCCCCTCACCCGTGCGGACGCTTGTAACCCCCTACTGCAAGCGCACCCGACCTGGGCGCGGGACGAACACGAAGGCCGCGGGATCTCCGACTCCCTCACGACCCAGCTCCGGCCACCTCGCTCTCGCTCTCTCCCCCCTTCGCGCTCGCCCACGCGCTCGACCCATCTGGGCTGGGGCACGCGGCACACTCACTCGTCGGCTCGGGGACCCCCCGGTCTCGGAACGCCGACAGTTGGCGCGCCAGGTAGGGGCCTGCTGCGTGTTGACGAGTAGTTTCCCGTCAAGCTCCAGATGGGCAGTCTCCAACGACCTCTTCAACCCGGGACGGTGCTCCGTTTCGAGAGTCTCGAGTTCATGTCTTTCGACGGCAACTACGACATGATACTCCTTCCACCGCCGCGCGACAGCGACAATGGTGGCGGACAGCCCGCCCGCCAGCGGCGGAATCGTCGACGCCTTTCCCACGTGGGGGAAGGACAACTTTCGAGCTCACCCCGTCCTCTCCCTCGCCATCGGAGGAGGAGGCGGGGCAACCAAGGCCGAGCGGGAGGCTACGCTCAGTCGACTGTCGAGCGGATCGACATCCCCAGCGCCCCAACGGAGGACGCGTCGGGCATCACCCACGCGTTTGAGGCGAACGCGAGCGCCGTCCCCCCGCGACACGCCGATCCCGAGCAAGTGGACGACGCCAGCGCGCTCACGGAGGGCCTGCAGGACGTCGCCCTCGCACCTAGGACAACGGCGCGATCAGCCCCCGACGTGACCTCGTCGCTCCTCGTCGACCAAAAGGTACCGGCTGATTCCCATCCTTTGTCATTTCGACTCGGCCTCAACCCGCCTAGCGACCTCGCTTTGGCGGGCGCTCACGTTGAGGCGAGTGCAACCCCTCTGGGGTTTCGTGTGCGGTCGCCTTGGGACCGATTGACGGGTGTCTCGACCTACGGACCCTCTGGGTCTGAGGAAGATGACGACCCCAGCATCTGCTGGGATTTCTCTGGATCTGGCAACCCCAGTGCCATGCGGGACTTCATGACCGCATGCAACTACTGCCTCTCCGACTGTTCCGACGGCAGCCGCAGCCCTGACGACAAGGACTGCGGCCCGAGCCGCGAATGTTTCCACGTCGAGCTAGGGGATCCCTCCGGAGGCAGCTGTCTCGGCATGCCGGAGGATGGTGATCCCCCTAGGCCAGCGCCTCGCGCCGACATCCCGCGGGAGCTAGCTGTGGTCCCCGTTCCGGCGGGGGGTCATGACCCACAGCTCGAGCAAGTCCGCAGGGCGCGGGCCGGGCTCGATGAGAGAGCAGGAGCGCTCGAGGCAATCCGCCGGGACGTCGGGCAGGTATGGGCGGGCCAGCCCCCGGCCGGAGAAATACGTCACCTGCCCCAAGGTCTCCAGCACCGCATCGCTAACGATGCCAGGGACAGGCCACCACCCGCATCCGGCGGGACCGGTCAGGACCTGGCCGCCGCAGCGATGCTCCTCCGCGCAATGCCGGAGTCATCAACCACCGAGGGTCGGCGAATCCAGGGAGAGCTCAAGCATCTCCTGGAAGGCGCTGCGGCCCGGCGGGCCGAGAGCTCTGCCTCCCGAAGGCAGGGGTACCCCTCGGAACCTCGTGCCGCGACTTCCCGACTCATGCGGGAAGCCTCGGTCTACACCGGGCGCACGCGCAATACCGCGCCTGCGGCCCCGGGCCACCTCGGTGACGAGCACCCTCATCGCGACCGTCGGGCCCGCCTCGACGAAAGGGTGCGCCGAGGTTATCACCCCAGGCGTGGGGGACGCTACGACAGCGGGGAGGATCGGAGTCCCTCGCCCGAGCCACCCGGTCCGCAGGTCTTCAGCCGGGCCATTCGGCGGGCGCCGTTTCCGCCCCGATTCCGACCCCCGACTACCATCACAAAGTACTCGGGGGAAACGAGACCGGAATTGTGGCTTGCGGACTACCGCCTGGCCTGTCAACTGGGTGGGACGGACGACAACAACCTCATCATCCGCAACCTCCCCCTGTTCCTCTCCGACACCGCTCGCGCTTGGTTGGAGCACCTGCCTCCGGGGCAGATTTCCAACTGGGAGGATCTGGTCCAGGCTTTCGCCGGCAACTTCCAAGGCACGTACGTGCGCCCCGGGAATTCCTGGGACCTCCGAAGCTGCCGGCAACAGCCGGGAGAGTCCCTACGGGACTACATCCGGCGATTCTCGAAGCAGCGCACCGAGCTGCCCAACATCACCGACTCCGATGTCATCGGCGCGTTCCTTGCCGGCACCACCTGCCGTGACCTGGTGAGCAAGTTGGGTCGCAAGACCCCCACCAGGGCGAGCGAGCTGATGGACATCGCCACCAAGTTCGCCTCTGGTCAGGAGGCGGTCGAGGCCATCTTCCGAAAGGACAAGCACCCCCAGGGCCGCCCGTCGGAAGATGCTCCCGAGGCGTCTACTCCGCTCGGCGCTAAGAAGAAAGGCAGGAGGAAGTCGCAAGCGAAACGCGACGCCGCCAGCATGGACCTTGTCGCCGCCGCCGAGTACAAGAACCCTCGGAAGCCCCCCGGAGGCGCCAACCTCTTCGACAAGGCACCCAAGGAGACGTGCCCCTACCATCAGGGGCCCGTCAAGCACACCCTCGAGGAGTGCGTCATGCTTCGGCGCCACTTCCACCGGGCCGGGCCACCCGCAGAGGGTGACAGGGCCCGCGACGACGGCAAAAAGGAAGATCACCAAGCAGGAGAGTTCCCCGAGGTCCGCGACTGCTTCATGATCTACGGAGGGCATGCGGCGAATGCCTCGGCTCGGCATCGTAAGCAGGAGCGTCGGGAGGTCTGCTCGGTGAAGGTGGCGGCGCCAGTCTACCTAGACTGGTCCGACAAGCCCATCACCTTCGACCAGGATGACCACCCCGACCACGTGCCGAGCCCAGGGAAGTACCCACTCGTCGTCGATCCCGTCATCGGCGACGTCAGGCTCACCAAGGTCCTGATGGATGGGGGGCAGCTGCCTCAACATCATCTACGCCGAGACCCTCAGGCTCCTGCGCGTCGATCTGTCATCCGTCCGAGCAGGCGCTGCGCCCTTCCACGGGATCATTCCCGGGAAGCGCGTCCAGCCCCTCGGACAGCTCGACCTTCCTGTCTGCTTCTGAACACCCTCCAACTTCCGAAGGGAGACTTTGACGTTCGAGGTGGTCGGGTTCCGAGGGACCTACCACGCGGTGTTGGGAAGGCCATGCTACGCGAAGTTCATGGCCATCCCCAACTACACCTACCTGAAGCTCAAGATGCCGGGCCCCAACGGGGTCATCACCGTCGGCCCCACGTACAAACACGCATTCGAATGCGATGTGGAGTGCGTGGAGTACGCCGAGGCCCTCGCCGAGTCCGAGGCCCTCATTGCCGACCTGGAAAGCCTCTCCCGAGAGGTGCCGGACGTGAAGCGACATGCCGGCAACTTCAAGCCAGCGGAGACGGTTAAGGCCGTCCCTCTCGACCCCAGTGGCGACACCTCCAAGCATATTCGGATCGGTTCCGGGCTTGACCCCAAATAGGAAGCAGTGCTCGTCGACTTCCTCCGCGCAAACGCCGACGTCTTTGCGTGGAGTCCCTTGGACATGCCCGGCATACCGAGGGATGTCGCCGAGCACTCGCTGGATATTCGGGCCAGAGCCCGACCGGTCAGACAGCCTCTGCGCCTATTCGACGAGGAAAGGCGCAGGGTGATAGGCGAGGAGATCCACAAGCTGATGGCAGCAGGGTTCATCAAAGAGGTATTCCACCCCGAATGGCTTGCCAACCCTGTACTCGTGAGGAAGAAAGGGGGGAAATGGCGGATGTGTGTAGACTACACTGGTCTCAACAAAGCATGTCCGAAAGTCCCCTACCCTCTACCTCGCATCGATCAAATCGTGGACTCCACCGCAGGGTGCGAAACCGTGTCTTTCCTCGATGCCTACTCAGGGTATCATCAAATCAAGATGAAAGAGTCCGACCAGCTCGCGACTTCTTTCATCACGCCCTTCGGCATGTACTGTTATGTCACAATGCCTTTTGGTCTGAGGAACGCGGGTGCAACGTACCAGCGGTGCATGAACCATGTGTTCGGCGAACACATCGGTCGCACGGTCGAGGCCTACGTCGATGACATCGTAGTCAAGACGAGGAAAGCCTCCGACCTTCTCTCCGACCTTGAACTGACATTCCGGTGTCTCAAGGCGAAGGGCGTCAAGCTCAATCCCGAAAAGTGCGTCTTCGGGGTGCCCCGAGGCATGCTCTTGGGATTCATCGTCTCCGAGCGGGGCATCGAAGCCAACCCGGAGAAGATCGCAGCCATCACAAACATGGGGCCCATCAAGGACTTAAAAGGCATACAGAGGGTCATGGGATGCCTCGCGGCCTTGAGCCGTTTCATCTCGCGCCTCGGCGAAAAAGGCCTGCCCCTGTACCGTCTCTTAAGGAAGGCCGAGTGCTTCACTTGGACTCCCGAGGCCGAGGAAGCCCTCGGGAACCTGAAGGCGCTCCTCACCCAGGCGCCCGTCTTGGTACCCCCAGCTGACGGAGAAGCCCTCTTGGTCTACGTCGCCGCTACCACTCAGGTGGTCAGCGCCGCGATCGTGGTCGAAAGGCAGGAAGAGGGGCATGCTTTGCCCATTCAGAGGCCAGTTTACTTCGTCAGCGAGGTGCTGTCCGAGACCAAGATCCGCTACCCACAAGTCCAGAAGCTGCTGTATGTAGTGATCCTGACGAGGCGAAAGCTGCGACATTACTTCGAGTCTCATCCGGTGACTGTGGTGTCATCCTTCCCCCTGGGGGAGATCATCCAGTGCCGGGAAGCCTCGGGACGGATCGCGAAGTGGGCGGTGGAAATCATGGGCGAGGCAATCTCGTTCGCCCCTCGAAAGGCCATCAAGTCCCAAGTACTGGCGGACTTCGTAGCCGAATGGGTCGACACCCAGTTGCCGACGGCTCCGATCCAACCGGAGCTCTGGACCATGTTTTTCGACGGGTCGCTGATGAAGACGGGAGCCGGCGCGGGCCTGCTCTTCGTCTCGCCCCTCGGGAAACACCTGCGCTACGTGCTCCGCCTCCATTTCCCGGCGTCCAACAATGTGGCTGAGTACGAGGCTCTGATCAACGGATTGCGAATCGCCATCGAGCTAGGGGTCCGACGCCTCGATGCACGCGGCGACTCGCAGCTCGTCATCGACCAAGTCATGAAGAACTCCCACTGCCGCGACCCGAAGATGGAGGCCTACTGTGATGAGGTTCGACGCCTGGAAGACAAGTTCTACGGGCTCGAGCTTAACCACATCGCCCGGCGCTACAACGAGACTGCGGACGAGCTGGCGAAGATAGCCTCGGGGCGAACGACGGTTCCCCCGGATGTCTTCTCCCGGGATCTGCACCAACCCTCCGTCAAGATAGGCGGCACGCCCGAGCCCGAGGTGCCCTCGGCCCCGTCCGAGGTGACCTCGGCCCAGCCCGAGCCATCCTCGGTTCAACCCGAGGAACCCTCGGCCCCCGAGGGCGAAGCACTGCACGTCGAGGAGGAGCAGAGCGGGGTCATGCCAGATCAAGATTGGCAGACCCCGTACCTGCAATATCTCCGCCAAGGAGAGCTGCCCCTCGGCCGAGCCGAGGCTCGGCGGGTAGCGCGACGCGCCAAGTCGTTCGTCTTGCTGGGCGATGAGAAGGAGCTCTACCACCGTAGCCCCTCGGGCATCCTCCAGCGATGCATCTCCATCGCCGAGGGTCAGGAACTCCTGCAGGAAATACACTCGGGGGCTTGCGGCCATCATGCAGCACCTCGAACCCTCGTCGGGAACGCTTTCCGCCAAGGCTTCTACTGGCCGACGGCGGTGGCTGACGCCACTAGAATTGTCCGCGCCTGCGAAGGGTGCCAGTTCTAAGCGAAGCAAACCCACCTGCCCGCTCAGGCTCTGCAGACGATACCCATCACCAGGCCCTTCGCTGTGTGGGGTCTGGACCTCGTCGGCCCTCTGCAGAAGGCGCCCGGGGGCTACACGCACCTGCTGGTCGCCGTCGACAAATTCTCCAAGTGGATCGAGGTCCGACCCCTAAACAGCATCAGATCCGAGCAGGCGGTGGCGTTCTTCACCAACATCATCCATCGCTTCGGGGTCCCGAACTCCATCATCACCGACAACGGCACCCAGTTCACCGGCAAAAAATTCTTGGATTTTTGCGAGGATCACAACATCCGGGTAGACTGGGCCGCCGTAGCTCATCCCATGTCGAATGGGCAAGTGGAACGTGCCAACGGCATGATTCTACAAGGGCTCAAGCCCCGGATTTACAATGATCTCAACAAGTTCGGCAAGCGATGGATGAAGGAACTCCCCTCGCTGGTTTGGAGCCTGAGGACGACGCCAAGCCGAGCCACAGGTTTCACGCCGTTCTTCCTGGTCTACGGGGCCGAGGCCGTCCTGCCCACTGACCTGGAATACGGCTCCCCGAGGACGAGGGCCTACAACGAAGAAAGCAACCAAGCTAGCCGAGAAGACTCGCTGGACCAGCTGGATGAGGCTCGGGACAGGGCCTTACTACACCCGGCGCGGTATCAGCAGTCCCTGCGACGCTACCACGCCCGAGGGGTCCGACCCCGAGACCTCCAGGTGGGCGATCTGGTGCTTCGGCTGCGGCAAGACACCCTAGGGAGGCACAAGCTCACGCCCCCCTGGGAGGGGCCGTTCGTCATCGCCAAAGTTCTGAAGCCCGGAACGTACAAGCTAGCCAACAGTCAAGGCGAGGTCTACGGCAACGCTTGGAACATCCAACAGCTACGTCGCTTCTACCCTTGAGATGTTTCCAAATTGTTCATATACCTCGCACCCACGCAAAGTTTAGTCAACAAGGAAGGGTCGGCCTCGCCTCGGCAAAGCCCGACCCTCCCTCGGGGGCTAAAAGGGGAGAAACCCCCTCTGCGTCAAAATTTTCCTCGAACAGAAAATCTCTTTTACCAGAATACCTTTCGTGCTGTTTGACTACTTCGAAAAGTGGGTCATGGAAACGACAGGGTACACGTAAGCAGTCAAGGCTGACCGAGCCGAGGGACTCCTACGCCTCCGGGATACGGATACCTCACTCATCACCTTCTGCGATAAGTAACTCGCGTTCGGATAAGGTGACTCCGCGGATCGAACAAGTCTCTACGTTCGGAAGCTCTTCTGTCGAAGCGATTCTTCGAGTTTTCTCGACTTAGTCGGTGATAGGGCCTCATGGACGAGTAAAAGTGCGCGTAAGCGGCAAGGCCGACCGAGCCGAGGGACTCCCATGCCTCCGGGATACGGATACCTCACTCCTCACCTTCCGCGAGAAGCAACTTTCGCTCGCGCAAACATCCCTGTTACCGACAAAAAGTCCAGATGCTTGGAACAAGAGGAAAAGGGACGCAGCTTTACAACACAGCAAGGCTGTGTGTTCTGGCCTCGACGGCCGCACAAAGCACACGCTACAAGACAAGCTGATCCTGCAGGCTCAGGTCTTGGCGCTGGAAGGGGGCAGCGACACCCCCGGCATCGACAGCACCTTCGGCAAGGCCCGAACTAGCCTCGGACGGCGACGCGGTCCGAGGGCCTTCGCTCCAAAGGACGGCGTCATCACCACGCCCGGGCGATCGTTGTCAGGGACTTCTCCGGGAATCCGGCCCGAGCAGGCGGCTCGGCCAGCCACCTCCGGGGCCTCGGCCAACCACTTTCCGAGGGCACGAGCCCGGTCCGAAGCCTCGGCTGACCAACTCCGGCGTCGATCCTGTCAACGGACAACTCGGCTAGGTTCCGGCCAACCAGGTTTCATTTCCGAGCCAACTCCGCCTCTGCTCATACTGATATCGCTACCCCCGGCCTCGGCTCGTCGAAGAGCGGCCGAGGGGTCTCTTTAACTAAGCTAGAGGAGCCTCGGACAACAGGGCCGACCGAGCCGAGGGACTCCTACGCCTCCGGGATACGGATACCTCACTCGTCACCTTGACACGGGGCGACTCATGCTTGGTGAAGCGGTTCAGACAATCAGCAGACGAGTCTTAGTGCTCGGAAATGAGGAAAAAACACGGCTCCGTGCCGTAATTACATACATGTTCAGGCCCCGAAAGCCAAAATGAACAAAAAACCCGGCACTCGAAGTGCCATTACAAACGGAACTCTGGTTCCCCCTCCGCAGGTACGAACAACCCCACTCGATAGGGGTGGGCCTGCGGGGCAACAGAAGACCGACGAACGGCATGTCGCCGACCGCCCCGACAGCGGCGACGATGAAGACTTCTGCCCCGGGGGGCCGAACAGCAGCAATGATGACCTCAGGGCGGATGCTGCTGCTAGGAGGCCCCCGCCCTTGCCCAAACTCGAGAGGCAAGGACGGGCAGAAGGCCGTAGAGTTGGAGGTCGGTCCATGGCCAACCTTGGCTGTCGCGCCGGCGGAAGAACCTCTTCCAGTTGCCGTGGCGGGAGGCGGCACCGGGAGCGGTTCCGAAACCGCTCGGCTCAGAGAGCCGGGCACGGTGCAGCTGTTAGCGCCACGGACGACTCCCGCCCTTCCCCCCAATCACTGAGGGAAGGAGCGGGCCACCGCCCGCGCAGGGGCCGACCCCAACTCGGCACACTCCCCTCCTCAGCCCTGGTGATGAAAATCCTTGAGGCTGAGGGAGGGGCAGAGGCCGCAGCCCGGCTCGCTTTCCCCCACCATCAAGCCGGAGGTCACCCTCTTGGGTGACCGCCGGTGGAGGGGTGCAGCCGGGCTGCATGATGAAAATCCTTGAAGCCGAACGATGGCTGAAAGGTACCCACTCCCGCGGAGCAGTGTCCTCCGACGATGAGGCACGGAGACGGTGGTTTCCCCCATCCGGGGGCTTGAAAGGTGGAAAGACACGATGCATAAGGGAGGAAGAAGACATGGTCGCCTTACGAAAGGGGTCGCCCTCCTTTTAAAGGCAACTCTCCGTGCTTGCGCCCCCAACCGTCACGGGCTGAGTCTTCTCCAACACGCCTCCAAAGCCCTCCCCTGCGGCGCGGGGGCTGGGACCCACCTGTCATGCAGACCGGCTCCGAGCAGAAGAAGCCGAACCGCCGCGCGCGCGCGCAACCACCCAGCAGTTACAAGTGACCCTCCACTTTTGCCCAGACCAACGGGCGAAGGGGGCGGGCAGCCATGCGGGCGGCATGCAACCGCGCCAAGTGGACGCGCCTCTCCGACTCCTGACAGGCCAGCACGGAGGCTCAAGCCCACGCGTCGCGCAACCGGCGCGCCGGATGCTGCATGTAAGCCACTATGCCACTTGCGCCACCACCGCACCTCCTCGGTTGCGGAACCAATACCACGACCCGAGGCGGCCCAGCGCGCGGCCCAGCTGCGCCAGCCTGACACAGCGGTCAAACGCGGTCAAAAGTGGGCCGGCAGTAATGACAGTGGCAGGCGCGCAAGAGCAGCGATCACGCCATCAGCCAGGCTCACGTCCCATCCGGAGGCAGCAAGAGAACCCCCTCTCTCACGGTGTGAAGACGACACGCCCGTGACCCATTCCTCGAATGGCTCGCGCACGCGCAACGGCAGCCTCGCCGACCGCTCGCCCCGGCGCATTAACTCCGCGGCTCGACGGGCAGTGCTTCTGGCAGAAGCAGCTGGCGACGCTTCGCCTTCGCCAAAACGACCACACCAAAAAAGGTACGCCACGTCGTTCAATTTCGTATCCTTTTTCCCTTTTTCCTCTTTCTCTATCTCTTGCAACAGGGACCGGGAAGGGGGATACCCCCAAAGGGATCCTTCCCCGTGAAGGAACTAGGCTCCGAGCCTCCTTACTGATCAGGGGTTCGAAGGCTGGCCCCCCGAAGGGTTCAACAGCCGCCTCAGATCGCGTGGGCCCGACACCCACTACTGGTCAGAGGTTCGAAGGTCGGCCCCCCGAAAGGTTCCACGACCGCCTCAGGCTACTCGGGCTCCGCGCCCATTACTGATCAGGGGTTCGAAGGCTGGCCCCCCGAAGGGTTCACAGTCGCCTCAGACACCGAGCGAGGGATGACCAGGGGTACGTTCGATACATAACCAAGGCTCGGGCTGCGCTCCCGAGGTACCCTAGGACATTTCCAAGACCAGCGGGAACGACTCTGTAACGGAATCCCATCGGAGGGAGGCAACGAGCCCTCGGACCCCGTCGCCAGGGGACCGGGTCCGGCAGATCACCCGCAGGTACTTTTGGGCGTGCCTCCGGGCCCCTAGCCGACCCCCAACGAACGGGGCACGGACGTCCACTCGGATTACCCGATTGCAGCTCACCGGAGACACCATGTTCGGTGCCCATCGAGGGTAACATGGCGCTCTCCCCCCCTCCTCCTTGCGGAAAGGCGACGTAGGGGCGTATGTAAAAAAGCCGAGTCTGTCCCTGATCGTCCTCTCGCCCTGTGCGGAGGCTCGGGGGCTGCTCTCGCAAACCCGGCTCTGGCCGAACCGTTGACAGCGTCAACATACCAGCCCGAGAACTTGGGCCCCGACAGTGCACCTGGGCTACGGCCTGTTCGCATGAGGGAACCGCCAGACCAGCCGAAGCATTACGCAAGGCATTAAGACCTCGAAGGAGTGAAACCACTCCTCCGAGGCCTTGGGGGCTACACCCGGCGGGTGCGCTCGCGCGCACCCACCGGAACAAAGTACAACCGAGAAAGGCTGGTCCCCTTGCAAAAAAGTGCGACAAAAGCCTCCAAGCGAGTGTTAACACACCCTTCGAGGCTCGGGGGCTACTGTCGGGGACCATAATTAGGGGTACCCTCAAGACGCCTAATTCTCAGCTGGTAACCCCCATCAGCATAAAGCTGCAGAGGCCTGATGGGTTTGATTAAGTCAGGGATCAGTCCATACGAGCGACTCGATCACGCCACGCCCGAGCCTAGCCTCGGGCAAGGGCAGCCGACCCTGAGATGTTTCCGTCTCGCCCGAGGCCTCCTCTTTCACGGCAGACGCATCTCCGGCTCGCCCGAGGCCTTGCCTTCGTTAAGAAGTAACCCTGACTAAATCATCGCGCCGACCGACCAAGTCACTGGGGCCTTTAACGCAAAGAGTAAGACTGACGTGCAGCCAGGCTTGGCCAAAGGCGCCAGAGGAAGCTCCGCCCGACCCAGGGCTCGGACTCGGGCTAAGGCCCCGGAAGACGGCGAACTCCGCTCCGCCCGACCCAGGGCTCGGACTCAGGCTAAGGCCCCGGAAGACGGCGAACTCCGCTCCGCCCGACCCAGGGCTCGGACTCGGGCTAAGGCCCCGGAAGACGGCGAACTCTACTCCGCCCGACCCAGGGCTCGGACTCGGGCTAAGGCCCCGGAAGACGATGAACTTCGCTTCGCCCGACCCAGGGCTCGGACTCCACCCCGACCTCTGCAGAACGACCTCCGCCTCGCTCGACCCAGGGGCTCGGGCTCGGCCTCGGCCTCGGCCTCGGCCATGCAGGACAGACTCGACCTCGGCTTCGGAGGAGCCCCCACGTCGCCCGACCTAGGGCACGAGTCCGCCACGTCGACAGGAAGCGCCATCATCACCCTACCCCGAGACGACTCGGGCCGCAGAGAACAGGACCGACGTCCCATCGGGCTAGCTCCGCCAGATGGGCAATGATGGCGCCCCGCTGGACCCATGACGACGGCGGTTCTCAGCTCCCTTACGAAAGCAGGGGGACGTCAGCAAGGGCCCAACCACTCCGACAGCTGTCCCTCCGCCCGGCTCCATTGCTCCTCCGACAGCCATGACGCCACACTAGCTGGGTGCCAAGATCTCTCTGGCTGCCACCTTGGCATGTACTTAGGGCACTAGCTCTCCCCCGCTAGACACGTAGCACCTTGCTACACCCCCATTTGTACACCTGGATCCTCTCCTTACGCCTATAAAAGGAAGGACCAGGGCCTTCTTAGAGAAGGTTGGCCTCGCGGGAACGGAGGGCAGGGGTAGGCGCTCTCTCGGGGCCGCTCGCTCCCCTCACCCGCGCGGACGCTTGTAACCCCCTACTGTCACACCCGGATTTTAGGGGTCCAAAACCCGGGCGCGAACATAAACACCAGGTATGCTGGGACCAAGTCTCACACATATGATGTATAGTGGCACAGGATCGAATGTCACATCTTTATATATAACAGGAATTCTATACAAAATAAATAATTACATTATAAGGAGACAACGGTCCAGCAACCCAAAGTTGACTGGGAGACGACGGCCTAGACCTCTCACGAACTTGTCACAGCATCCTCCAAGCGCTTCATCCTGTGGTACCTGTTCTTGACCTGTGGGGTGTGTGAGACAGCAAGAGTGAGCTCACATACGTTCATCGCTCAACAAGTTGTGGGGAATAATGTGCATGAACTCGCCAAAGGTGGGAGCTCACGTGAAGTGTAAGGCTTACCAAAGAAGATGGTTAGAGCTGAGCATTGCTTTTAAAGTTGGTCAAAATTTTATTAGCAGTTACTAAGTATTAGTAAATACCAACCCAGTTAAATAGTAGAACAAAAGTAACAACTTCACCTGCGATGCAATGCATATGACAAATTGAATTTAGTTCCATTATTTAATCATGTGAGGGTCCGAGCTGCTCATGACCGTGAGCACGGCTAGTATACCAGTTTTACACTCTGCAGAGGTTGCGCATCTTTACCCACAAGTCGTGTATCCCATGTCGCCAGGGTTTGCAAGGCCCTTAGACACTACCGAGGTGAATGGCTAGGGATCCACTACGAGGCCTTTACAAAGTTCCACTAGCTTCCGAAAACCCGCTACAGTTTATAGGAAGTTCCAATGCAGGAATCCCTTGCAGGACCGCCATCGCAGCAAAATCCTCCCGAGGGCCTCCCTACACTGACCACTCCCCTACTGCCCTTGCCCCTTTCGGGTAAGGTAGTCTTCCACTAGCTTTCCTAATTAATCAGCCAAGGGGTCCCATTCCTCCCTTGTGGTAGCACTGTTTTCCCGGGTGGTCGCTCCATGTTCCAATTAACATAATGATCTTATCATGAACAATAAATAACAACTGATAACAAAAGTGTAATCATGAATAGTGTATCTCCATACCCAAAACCACATATAGCACTAGCAAGTACTACCCAGAAAGTTCAGTGGTAAACAAGGTATAAAGATAATCAAACTAGGTAACCTGTTGGGTCCCATCAAATTAACCTATGCAGATCATTATGATTAATTAGAACATGAGTGGGTAAAAAGAAGTGATCAAGGGCACAACTTGCCTGGGACTTGAGATTCCAGGTACCAGGATGATTCTTCAGATGGCTCGTGACCTCACGCTAGTCGTAGCAATACAAACAAATATGGTATAAACAAAATTAACATTACACCAAACATAGGAAAAATACACATTAATAATCTATATGCTAAGATAAGATCACAGGAACAAGAATTATTAATTTTGGAGTTATAGTTTTTAAGTTATGAATTTCCCTAGGTTTAATGTGATTAAAATATGATTAAATGATAAATAAATTTTCTGACAGAGTTCTTGTCAAAACAGAGACACTAAATGATGAAGAATATTATTACAAAATTTTAGAAACTGGAATGGTTCAATTTGGAGCTAAAATGAATTTTCTATGAATTAACTAAGTTCTAGGAATTATTTTTGTATTAATAATACCTTTACTAATTCATTTATATGTTTTAAACGTGCTCTGGACTGGGCGTCAAATTCCAGAAAACACAGGGGGTCTGGCGTAAGTTATCCTAGACACAGAGAATAGTAACACATGGACGGCGGGTTGATTTTGCGCAAACAGGGGGTCTCTTTTAGAAAAATGCCCCGCGAAGGGGTATCCACGGATCTCAGCCGTCAGATTAGAATTCGGCCGCCAGGATTAGATGCGATCTCCTCTGAACCGGTACACAATGTGGAGCCTTGGATCTAGATCCAACGGCCCAAATTCGCCCCACAAACATAAACGCCAGAGCACGATCTCACCCGTTCGCGCGCCGATCAACGGCTGAGATGAGCAGGGGCGAATCGGTACGTGAGGTCTAATCAGAGCCGTTCATCAAGATCTAACGGCGTCTGCGTTCCCCCCCAATCTCTCCGCCAGCGACGGCGGCGCCGCCCGACTTCACGGCGAAGCTCGCCGGGGAAAACTCAATCAAACGTTCCAGTGGCCCCAGAGCTCAATTAAAAGCTGCTACACGGTGCTTAGGGGATGGCGAACTCACCGGAGTAGTTCTTACCACGGATTCGGCCGCGTAGGTACCCAGTCCACGGCGCGGTGCGGATTCACAGCTCCGATGAACAATCCGGTGTTCGAGGGACGAAGACAAGCCCGGGAGGTCCTTGCAACGGCTTCAAGGGATCACGGGGCGAACCCGTACGCTCAACGGAGGGCGAATCGACGGCGGGAGGCACTTAGCTCGCGGCGAACTGAGTTCCGTCACCGCGGCGGCAATGGGAGCTCACGGTCGACTTGGAGTGAGGGCAACGCCTCGATCGGTGCTTAAATAGGGGCAGGCAGGCAACGAGGATCTCGGCCGGTTGGTTCGAGGGTCGAATCGCGGATTCCGATGGTTGGCCGGCGAGTATATCGCACGCACATCTGTTGAGCTCGACCGCGGAGTCCGGGAGGAAGACGGCTGACGATGTGGACCCGCGTGTCGGTGAGAAGGCGAGAGCGCGCGTGAGGGGGGGAAAAACTGTCCAGTGGGTCCGCGGCGGCAGTGAGGAAGGGAGAATGGGCCGGCTGGCTGGGCCGAAAGTAGGGAGTCGGCCCAATACCAGGTTTTATTCTTTTTCCTTTTTCTTTCTATTTTTCCTTTTCTATTTTCCTTTCCATTTGAATTTCAAATCAACACAAGTTTAAAGTTCAAACCCTTAATTTGGATACACATATAGAACTTCAGCATAATGTGCAAAAACATATTTTATATATTTCTTTATTTATTTTAGTTCTTTTAGACAAGCTTTTAATCATATAGTAGAGGATAATCCATACCTTATTACTTCTAGGGAAATCAAATTTATATTGTAGACTATATATATTAAGAAATAGTTTAATCCTAATTCTTCTATATATCCTAATCCAAAGGCAATTTAGTTTATCTAAGGATCTTTTAATTATATTTTTTTTAACATATTCATTTTGGGAGTAGAACTTCCAAATCATGATTATTTTTAAGGAAATGAGTTTTGATTTAAAACCTTTGAAAAATTTTCCTTGTCTTCACAAAATTGAACTTTAGGGTGTTACACCTACTGCAAGCGCACCCGACCTGGGCGCGGGACGAACACGAAGGCCGCGGGATCTCCGACTCCCTCACGACCCGGCTCCGGCCACCTCGCTCTCGCTCTCTCCCCCCTTCGCGCTCGCCCACGCGCTCGACCCATCTGGGCTGGGGCACGCGGCACACTCACTCGTCGGCTCGGGGACCCCCCGGTCTCGGAACGCCGACACTTGGGCTCCCCCTTTTTGAAGTGGCCGGTTGGGGTGGTATTTATAGCCACCAACCAAAAACTAGCCGTTGATGAAGGCTGTCTGTCGCATGGTGCACCGGACAGTCCGGTGCACACCGAACATGTCCGGTGCGCCAGCCACATCATCCGACCGTTAGGGTTCCGACCGTTGGAGCTCTGACTGCTGGGCCCGCCTGGATGTCCGGTGGCGCACCGGACATGTACTGTAGAGTGTCCGGTGCGACAGTATGGGCATTCCTGACTTCTGCGCCCGCTGGCGCGGAATAAATGCGCTGTAGGTAGCCGTTGGCGCCGTCGTAGCCGTTGCGCCGCAGTTACACCGGACAGTCCGGTGAATTATAGCGGAGCAGCCGTTGCAGTTTCCCGAAGCTGGCGAGTTCTTGAGGTCGCTCTTCCTTGGAGCACCGGACACTGTCCGGTGTACACCGGACAGTCCGGTGAATTATAGTGGAGTTGCCTCTGGATTTTCCCGAAGACGACGAGTTTGCACTGGAGTCCTCTGGTGCACCGGACATGTCCGGTGGCACACCGGACAGTCCGATGCGCCATACAGAGGTGCCTTCGGTTGTCCCTTTGCTCTTTTGTTGAACCCAATACTTGGTCTTTTTATTGGCTAAGTGTGAACCTTTGGCACCTGTATAACTTATACACTAGAGCAAACTAGTTAGTCCAATTATTTGTGTTGGGCAATTCAACCACCAAAATTAATTAGGGACTAAGTGTAAGCCTAATTCCCTTTCAGTTCCGCCAGCGGACGACCTGGCCAGGGTCCCAGCCACCACTGCGATGCCTCGTCGGCCTGGGAAGTCCCCTACTCCTGGGCCGACGAAGTTTCTTCTCCAGCCAACCCTGCCTCTGTCCATGCTGACACCGCTGCCTCCGGCTTCGGCTCATCGCAGAGCAGCCGAGGTTTTCTTCACTAAGCAAGAGAAGCCTCGAGCGGCAAGGCCAACCGAGCCGAGGGACTCCTATGCCTCCGGGATACGGATACCTCCCTCGTCACCTTCTGCACAAGGCAACTCACGCTTGGTTAAGCGGTCCAGCTAGCCGACAGGCGGGTTCTGGTGCGCAAAATGGAGAAGAAACATGGCTTTACGCCCAAATACACAAATGTTCAGGCCCCGACAGCCGCAATGAACATACGCTAGCACTCAAGGTGCCATTACAAACGGGACTCCGGTTCCGTTCCCGTGGGTGCGAACAAACTCCATACCAGGAGGCCTGCGGGACGACGAACTCCAAGCGGCTCACCGTCGCCCGCTCCGACAACAGCGACAACGACCTCTGCTCCGGGCGGCCAAACAACAGCAGCTATGATCTCAGGGCAGACGCTGCTGCGACAAGGCCCTCGCCCACGTCTCCACTCGAGGGGTGAGGACAAGCTATCAAAGCCAAAGAGCCGGAGGCCCGGAGCGCAGATGGCAACGGCAATCTCGTCGGCGACGAGGACTTATCCGGCCACCTGTCCACCGGCAGATCCCCACTCAAGTCCTCCCGGACGGGCAAGCACCGGCCCCCGCGCGAAGGCGTCGTGCCGGAGCAAGGGCAGGACAGCCCAAGAACACGAACGCCGCCCTAGCAGCGCGCAACGTCTTGGGCGGCCCCCCAGTGTGCGCGGCGCAACAGCCGCCCATACGGCGGGCAGATAGCCGCACTCCGCCTAGCGATGGGAGGTAGCACCGGAAGCCGTGCCAGAGCCAACTGAGCCAGCGAACCAGGCGTGCTGGAGCTGACGACGCTTGCAGCCGCTCGGCCACGCGTTGTCGAAGTCCGCCTCTTCCGCTAAGCCGGTGAGCGCCCTCTCCCATGAATGCTGAAGGAGGAGGTGGCCCGCCGGCCCGTACGAGAGGTAGAGCTCCGGCTCAGCTTGCCCTCCACCCCAGCAAGGATGACGAAGATCCTTGAAGCTGAGGGCGGGGCAGAGGCCGCAACCCGGCTTGCTTCTCCCCACCATCGAACTGGTGGTCACCGTCTTGGGTGACCATCAGCGAGGGGATGCAGCCGGGCTGCCTGACGAAAATCCTTGAAGCCGAGCGATGGCTGAAAGGTACCAACCTGCACAAGGTTGCGCCCCTTCCACGACAAGACGAAGACAACATGGGTGCTCCCCATCCGGGGGCTCGGAAGGCGAAAGGATGCGACGCATGAGGAAAGTGTGAAGGCATGGCTACCACCCAGGAGGTCAATCCCTTTTTAAAGGCGACTCTCCCCGCTCGCGTCCTCAAGCCGTCGCGGACTAAGTCTTCACCAACACGCTTCAAGGTCCTCCCCCTACGACATGGGGGCTGGGCCCCACGCGTCATGCGAGCTGCCCCCAGGACAGAAGAAGCCAAACCGCCATGCGCGCGGAGCGTGTAACCGCCCAGCGGTTACAAGCATTCCTCCGTCTTCGCCCAAACCAGCGGGTGAAAGGGCAGACCGCCATGCAGGCGGGATGCAACTGCACCAAGGGGGCGCACCCTTTCGACTTCGACGCATCCAGCATGGAGGCCCAGGCCCACACGTCATGTAACCGGCGCGTCGGTTACTACTTGCCAAAAAACTGCAGCGCCACTTGCGCCAGCGCCGCGCCTTCTCGACTACGGAACCGGTGCCGCGACTCGAGGCAACCCTGCGCAAGGCCCAGCAGTGCCAACCAGGCACGCCGGTCACGGGTCAGTCAGCCGCAGGAAAAGGCGCGACGGTCAACATGGCCAAAAGTGGGCCGGCAGTAATGGCGGTGACAGGCGGGCGAAAGCAGCAGTCAAATCGTCTGCAGGCTCACGTCCCTTCCTGGAGCAGCGAGAGAGCTCTCTCCCACGGCGTGAAGACGACGCGCCCGTGTTCTGTTCCTCGAACGGCTCACGCATACGCAACAGCTGCCCCGCGAATCACTCGTCCCGTCGCATTAACTCTGCGGCAGGACAGGCGACACCTTTGGCAGGCGAAGCGGGCGACGCTTCACCTCCGCCGTAATGACCGCGTCAAAAAAGGTGCGCCACGTCGTTCAATTTCGCATCCTTTTCCTCTTCCCCTTTCTCTCTCTTGCTACAGGGATCGGGAAAGGGGATACTCCAAAAGGGATCGTTCTCCACGAAGGAAGCGGGCCCCGAGCCCCCCTACTGATCAGAGGTTTGAAGGCTTGCCCCTCGGAAGGGTTCGACAGCCGCCTCAGAGCACTCGGGCTCCGCGCCCACTACTGGTCAGAGGTTCGAAGGCTGGCCCCTCGGAAGGGTTCGACAGCCGCCTCAGGCCACTCACGCTCCGCGCCCACTACTGATCAGGGGTTCGTAGGCTAGCCCCCCGACGGGTTCGACAGTCGCCCCAGAGCACGCAGAGTGAGGAATGACCCTGGGTACGTTCGATACATAACCAAGGCTCGGGCTACGCTCCCGAGGTACCCTAGGACATTTCCGAGACCAGCAGGAATGATTCTGTAACGGAATCCCATCAGAGGGAGGCATCGAGCCCTCGGACCCTATCGAACGGGACCGGGTCCGGCAAATCACCTGCAGGTACTTTTGGAGAGCGCCTCTGGGCCACTAGCCGACCCTTATCGAACGGGGCACGGGCGTCCACTCGGATCACCCGTTACCAACTCACTGGAAACACCATGTTCGACGCCCACCGAGGGCAACATGGCGCTTTCCCCCCTCCTCCTTGTGGAAAGGCGACGCAGGGGCGTATGAAAAAAGCTGAGTCTGCCCTTGACCGTCCTCTCGCCCTGTGCAGAGGCTCGGGGGCTGCTCTCGCAAACCCGGCTTCGGCAAAACCGTTGACGGCGTCAACATACCAGCCCAAGAACTCGAAACCTGACTATGCACCCGGGCAATGACCAGTTCACATGAGGGAACAACTAGACCGGCTGAGCCATCATGAAAGGCATTAAGACCTCGAAGGAGTCAAACCACTCCTCCGAGGCCTCGGGGGCTACACCCGGCGGTGCGCTCGCGCGCACCCACCGGAACAAAATGCAACCGAGAAAGGCCGGTCCCCTTGCAAAAAAATGTGACAAAGCCTCC
This sequence comes from Zea luxurians, assembly GCA_029449295.1. NCBI lineage: Eukaryota > Viridiplantae > Streptophyta > Magnoliopsida > Poales > Poaceae > Zea > Zea luxurians. The sequence goes on from JAOPSE010000002.1 coordinate 173,996,815, forward strand.
AAGCGAGTACCCACACTCCCTTTGAGGCTCGGGGGCTACTGTCGGGGACCATAATTAGGGGTACCCCCAAGGCTCCTAATCTCAGCTGGTAACCCCCATCAGCACAAAGCTGCAAAGGCCTGATGGGCGCAATTCCGGTTAAGGCTCCGTCCACTCAAGGGACACGATCTCGCCTCGCCCGAGCCTAGCCTCAGGCAGGAATGGAAGACCAAGGCAGATTCACGCCTCGCCCGAGGGTCTCCTCAAGCAACGGGCGCACCTTCGACTCGCCCGAGGCCCAGCTCTGGTAGGCTTCACGGAGAAGCAACCTTGGCCAGATCGCCTCGCCAGCCGACCGGATCGCAGGAGCACTCAATGCAAGGATCGCCTGACACCTTATCCTGACGCGCGCTTTCCAGTCGACAAGGCCGAAGTGACCACAGTCACTTCGCCCCTCCACTGACTGGCCTGACAGGAAAACAGCGCCGCCTGCGATGCTCCGACTGCTGTGCCACCTGCCAGGGTGAGGCTAACAACAACCAAGTCCAGCCTCGGGCGCCATAGGAATCTCCGCCTCGCCCGACCCCAGGGCTCGGACTCGACCTCGCCTCGGACGACAATCTCCGCCTCGCCCGACCCCAGGGCTCGGACTCGACCTCACCTCGGACGACGATCTCCGCCTCGCCCGACCCCAGGGCTCGGACTCGACCTCTTCTCGGAAGACGGTCTCCGCTTCGCCCGACCCCAGGGCTCGGACTCAGCCTCGACCTCGGAGGAGTCACCACCTCGCTCGGGCCGACCACGCCACAAGGGGAGGCCATCATTACCCTACCCCTAGCTAGCCCAGGCTACGGGGAACAAGACCGGCGTCCCATCTGGCTCGCCCCGGTAAAACAAGTAATGATAGCACCTGTGACACCCCAGGTGTCAGTTTCGTGTTACGTCGGGAGATTAATCCTAATCTCGGATGCTCAGTAAAAATTTCTATTTCTCGATCGTGCCTATCTCTGTTTATCAGGCTTTCTCTCGGAAGTTCATCGAATTCAGAGTTAAATCGATCACGAGAAACAACCAATTTTGGAGCGTGTTAAAACTTTTAATTCTCGGAACTCATGCAGACTCGAAGATCATTCTCGAATTTTAAATCTCATCTGAAGCTCTCTAAATCAAACTCTCAATGGCTGTTATCTGATCTGAGCCCGAATCTAATTCCTCGAAACTTCGATCTATGTTCGACTATTTTATCCGGGTCCGTATCTCAAACGGAATACTCAGTATGTCGTCCTCTAATCAATTTTTATCCGACTCGGCTAAATATCTCATGGCCGAACCGAACTCAAAACCCCGTATCGACAACAATTTTAAAATGTCACAATCTGATTTCTCCGACTAAAAATCTGAAGCCGATCAGAAGTCTGAGAGAAACATTTATTTCTAAAATAGTGTGCGAGGAATTATTTCCGAGCGAAATCAAATTAGACTCTCGGCCGAATTAATCGCTCAATCGTCCGTTCGCCGAAATCTATTTCGCGCGGTTCTGTGTGCAGACAAATTCCGCGGGAACATTTTTAGTCCGGAAAATAATTTAGCGCAGCCCGTTTGAGTGTTTTGGGCCAGCCCAACCCAGCCCATTTGGAACCCTAACCCTAGGACTCCTCTATAAATAGAAGTGCCTCCCCATGCAAATTGGAAAATTTCCATCTACCCCCCTAGCCGCCACCCTCTTTTCTTCTTTCAGCCAACACGTTTTCTTCCTTCTCTTCCCAGGGCAGCACGCAGGGAGCTCCAAGCTTCCTCCCATGGCGGCCGCTCCTCCTCCCTCTGCTTCTTGCCGCAGGAGCAGGAGCTCCCTAGGAGCACGTCGGCGCCCCTCCCTGCTCCTCTTGGCGAGCGGCTGCAGCAGGAAGCTTTCTTCCCCAGCGCACAGGATGCCTGTGGCTCTGCTCGCTCCCTCCCATGGACAGCTTCCCTCCCCTGCGCAGCCGTTCCAAGCTCCCTGCGCCTTCTTCTTCCATGGCTGCGAGCTCCCCTGACCACCATTTCCCCAGCCGTCCTCCCCTCTGTTCTCCCCACGGCAGCAGGCATGGGGATTTGCTCCTCGCTGCATGGAAGTCGGCTCCCTGTCCATGGATGCAGTAGCTCGACCCTCCTCTCCTCGCTGGCGCAAACCTCTCCCATAGCGCGCTGCAGCAGACGCCCTGGAGCATCCCCGCCATGGCTCGCGACCCGGCTTCCTCCCTGTTTGCGTGCTGCTGTGCAGTGCGCCGTTGACGCTCGCTGTGTGCTCGACGAAATGCGCAGCAAGCCACGCGTCGTCGATTTCCTGCAGCAGCCCCGACGTCTACGCGCTCTGCGGGCTCGCTGTTTTATAAAGCACAGTGAGCAGCACGCCGTCGACACTCGCCGGTTGTTTGCTGTTTTTGCGCAGCCCCAACGTCGTCGTCGTTCACCCCGGTGAGACCACGACACTCCTTGTTCGATTCCGCATCAACGTTATTTTCACGCGATTAATTGTGTATGTGTGCTGTTTTATTTTTGTTTTGTGGAGGAGAGAACCCCGTGTTTTGCGTGGAGAAGAAGGCAAGCCGCTCGACGCTCGTCGATGTTCGGAGCGATGCACAAATCGGAATCGCCCTCGTCCTTACAAACATCGATTGGGTTTGTTTATGGTGAGCCGATGCATGTCGCTCTTGATCGACTCGATTAATTATTTTGAATGGATGTGTGTAAAATGTTTCGATTATGCGCATTGGTAGGATCGCGTTTGCGATTGGAGAACAAGAGATTAATTGATATGCGCGATTTGTAGTTGTCTAATTATGTGTTGGTCGATGACGTGCAAGTGGTTATATGTGTGTGAAAGTATAATTGTATGAATGGACGCGTGTAGGGAAGAAAATGAAATAGAAAAGAACTCAGGTATTTTTATTTCGATAAGAAAATATGCGATGCGTTGTTTGATGCGAAAACTAAGTTACAAAATGTGGATTTTGTTTTGGGAAACGCATCGATATGTGTTTATGTGAAAAGTGTGTTTGTTTTAAGCAATGTGATGGGACTCTTAATTTTAGAGGGGGTATATTTATTGATGTGACGAGTAGTTTAGAGAATGCTAGTTTGCGTAGAGGATGTATCGTTAAGACATGAGTGTCGGAGTTCATATATTAGTGGTCGCGCCACATCGATTGAAGTGTCTCGAGTGCACGCCGTCATATGGTTGTATGCGAGACAAGGTTATGCGCATAATGGGTCTAGTAAAAAAATCCATCGATGTCACTGGTGTTAAGTTGAGATTTATTTGCGCATGGAAAGTAACCGTGTGTTTAATACTTAGAACTCTTAGTCGATAGTAGGAATTGTTTGGGCTTATGTAGAGAGGTGATGACATGCCGTAAGTAGTCATCACTTCCCCTATAATTATAAGTCGAGCCAAACTGCGGGATACTAGTGGTGCGCTAGGCGGTGTCCAAATAATTAACCAGTCAATGTGATAGTCGTCGTGCGTGATTTATGGTTAGTAAGTAGTCGAATTACGAGTTATGCGAGAATCATGTTAGAAACTAAGGTGCGGCGTGTAACTCTGCTCGGGTGGTAAACCATTGGTCGGTAGGTATTACCTGTGTCGTTGTTCTAGCTAACCGACTCTTAGATGACTTTAGTTAAGCTTATAGTCACGGTAAATTGCTTGTTGTATTCTAAATGCATATGGTTACGGTCGCGGAGGAAAAGTATTAGTGCTCATATGATGTCTAATTTAAAAGGCAACGGGTTGGGTGATTATCGGGGAGAATGCGTCGTTGATTGGTTGTAGTAGTTTTAGTGCACTAAATGACTTGAATAAAAATTGGTAAGTTGATGTGTTGGTTTTGATTTGATTGTCTTAACTTAATTAAATAGTAAAGCGTTAGAATAATTCGAGTCCCTAGAACGCGACAATTTTAGAAGTAAATAGAAGCTGAATTTTGAGGATTGCTGTTTTGGACTGCATGCGCTGTTTTAGTTGTGCTGTATGTTTGGTGAACTAAATTATGTTTTCTGTAGATATGTGCTATAGAAAAGTTGTAGATAACATGATTATCTTGCTTGTACAAAAATTTGACAGCCATAAGCCTGATCGTTTAGGAGTTGTGTTTTTCGCAAGCCCAGCATCTGAATCTGTCGAATTTCAGAACAGATTTCAGAAATTGCAATGGTTGATTAAGTTAATGTTGAAATCAGTTATTGGTGTTCACAAGAAAGTTGTAGACAACTCTATTATCTTACTTGTGTTAAAATTTGACAGCCACAGGTCTGATAGTTTAGGAGTTATGCTTTTTACAAATTCAGTAACTGAATCTGTCCAAATTCTGTACAGATTTCAGAAACTGTATTGTTTGCTTAAGCTAATGTTAGAATCAGTCCTTGTCGATTATAAGAAAGTTGTAGAGGCTTTTCTGATCTTGCTTGTGTTAAAATTTCATAACCATAGGACTGATAGTTTAAGAGTTATGAATTTTACAACTTGGTTGCTGTGTTCTGTCCACTGACAGAACAGAATTCGAAAACTGTAATATTTGATTTAGTTAAACCTGGAATCACTTCTTGGTGATTATAAAAGTTGTGTAGTACTTTTGCTAAGCTTTTCAAAAAGTCTTAGATCACTCTTTTTGGTGGTCTGAAGATTAAGTTACATGTGTTTAAAGTGGGAAGACTGAATCTGTCCAGTTTTGGACAGCACAGCCTTCATAGTATATCTTACCCTTGATACATATTAAACTAGCCAGTGATGTTTATAAACAATTTGTAGAACATTTAATTATCTTTCTAAAAAGTCTAAAATCACTTTGTTTGGATGTCTGAATCTTCAGTTGTGAATTTTTGAAGTTGCTAGCCTGAATCTGTCCAAATCTGGACAGCGCTGTTGTATTAGCACGTTTTGACCTTGCTAAGTGTTGAATCATGTTGTGATGAAAATACCCAAGTTGTAGTTCACTTTCTAAGCTTTCCAGAAAGTCCTAGTTTGCTAGTTTTGGATTAATATTTGAAAAGTTATGATTAAAACAAGTAACGGCTGTATTGCTGTCCAAAAATTCTGCTAGTGCTTATTTAGTTGTTAGTTCATCCTTTTGGCTAAAAATGATTGGTCGACACTAAATTCACCTAGAATTGCCATGGCTAAGCTTGAGATAATATATGTGTCATGTTTTTATATGTTCTTTCTCTAGTTGATTGTGACGTAGTATTGTGTTGCGTAAATATCCAAAATATTTGTCGTCTTTTTAGTGGTGTAATGTTGTGCGCTCGACGCTATGTCGTTAGCTAACGCTAGTGGGTGTGATTGCTTGTGATGTCTCGCTACTTAGTGTTTCATTCGCTAGCGTGTACTTAAAGTGTCTTGTACTTTTTCATTATATTCATACATATGCATCTTGCACCTCATATAGGACCGAGAGATGGTGATCGAGCCAGTGAGGTGGTGCCAACCACAAGATGCCTTTGGTGGACGACCTGAAGAATGGACATAACCAGGATTTGCTCGCCAAGCGAGTACCTCCCTCCCCCAGCAAACACTATCTAAGTGTTAAAATAAAGGCAAGCCCCGGTTTTATGCATAACCGTTTAATATATGCTATTTTACTACACTTAATGTTTGTAGGCTTGTACTGTGCACTTAAGTGTAGGAGTTGTTTGGAACCTTAGTTGCATGAACTCAGGATTCCCTTTTGAGATGGATACTAGTATGCTAGGTCGAGTAGCTGCTTTATTAATTAGGATCTCGGTAGAAGTCGAGTGATTTTTCTAGCACTCGCGCGAGGTCAGGAATTTGGTTGTATCCACTTTCTTCTCATAATGATGCTGGTTTGTGGGCAACAATCCATGGGGATTGGTTGTTCACGGGATAAAAAGTTGATTAAGGATTATGGTGTGGTACCGTGAGTCAAGCGTTTGAACGTACTAAACATATGCCGAGAAATATGGTAAATCGGTAAGCCTAGTACCTGATTGAACCTGGCAGTGGACATACCTCCTCACGCGACCTGAGACATAGTCTCCCATTCCGGTTATGGTGGGTACAAGTGCGGCCACTGCACGACGGCCAGTCGGGGTCAGTGGGGCATTGTACGCCAAGGCGGTGAGCCCTGATCTGCTGACGGGGAATCGATGGGGACGGTTGATGTGTGTGGGGACGGAGTGCCCCTGCATGTCGTGTGTTTAGGTTTACCTTGCAAGGATAAAAACTCGATTCGAATCGTCTGCTTCTCGCAGCTAATGAGACTGCTTGATCCATGCTGCTACATTGAGTAATAAGTGGAAATGAGGTGACTGGCAAAATGATGTTGTTTGATAAAATGTTTGATACCATGTCTGAATAGCTAGGTACACATCTAGTTAAAAGGATCATACTAAATCTTGAAAAGCTAAAACTTGTTTTTAGACTCAGCTAGTGCTTTTGGCAAACCAAACCCCTCAGCCAAACAGCTGCATGTCTAGAGGTAGAGGAGTATAGACTCCTCACACCGGGTAAGTCTAGCTGAGTATTAGTATACTCAGCCTTGCTTGTGGCACAATTTTTGCAGGTACTTCTTAGGATGACTTGTTGATGGTGTGACTTGGCCTCCATCCCTGCCACCGGGATAGACGGTCGAGTGGGTTACTGCTTCCGCAGGAGAGGACCAGGAGGAGTAGCGTGGCCAGGCTTCGCCATGTTACTCGGTTTTCTCCGTTAGTTATTTCCGCTGCATTAAAATTTATGGTTATTATTTCTAAAACTCCGATAATGTAATCACTAATGATACTTATTAAATTTGTGGTATTATGTTTTATTGTATTTCTCTGTGCCTCACCTTCGTGTGAGCTAGTGGTATTCGATCCTGGATAAGTGGCCTCGTCGGACTAGATCCGAGGGACTGACGATTTATTCCTATTTAAGTGTGGTCTAGCCTTTAGGGCGGGACTTAGGCACTTAAGTTGGAATATTTCGGGCGGTTCCGCCACAGCTGGTATCGGAGCGAATACCAGTACAGAGAAGTCAATAAGTCATGATTACCAACCTTTTCTAAAGTAAAACTTGCTAGAAACCAATGTTGGATAGATCGTCAGGACGATAAGGATAGACCTAGGACGTGAAGCCTTAGGAAATAGATGGGTAGCTAGGTGGCTAATTATATAGGCCATAAAGGCTACTACTACTATTAATAGGGATGCTATAGAAGCACCCGAAGAATTAGTTAGGTCTGAGAAGACGACTAGAATGAGCATGCATCATGATTGTCGCATTATAATTGTCTCTTGTGCATCAACATGCTTCTCTCGTCTTTATTCCAATAATAAGAAATTATGAATAATGTGTTGTATTGCTATGGACTGCAAAAAAATGTCTTGCCTCGTGTCAGATTGGTAAGTCTTGTTAGGTCGTGTTGTATGTTTCTCTTGTCTTGCTATCTAGGTAGCATTGTAATTGTTCAACCCTTTTTGCAAAACGTTTTGTTGCTTGTTCTGTTCATAAAAAAAAAGACCCCCATCCAAACAACCTTGAGCTTAGCAAGTGAAACCTCTTTAAAAAAAAATTTTCATGCTTGTGTTGGTGTTTTCTAGCCCTTGTGTGTTGTACTATTGATAATGCACCCGCACAACCTATAGATGCCCATAGCTTGACCACTAGACCAGCCCAAGTCTCCTTGTGCACTTGTGTCAAAAAAAAATAATAAATAAATATATAATTGTTGTTGGTGTCTAGTTGCGCAAACCCTATCAAGGCCATGTTTCTTTCCATAAATCCTTGCCCCTAAAACTTCATAGTATTTCTGTTGATCATCCTAATCGATTCTGTTTGCCTACCTCTCCTTTGTCCGAATCTGGTAATCATTTTCCTTGTGAATCATGTTGTGGCTTTATCATCCAAATTTCCGGATCCCTTATTGACCCTGTTCCGTTATCTGGTTATCTGCTATGACCCGTTCTCAAGTATCGAATGTCGATCTTGCCTAAATCTCTCATTTCTGGTCATTCTCATACCCCTTCTCTGAGGATCATGACGCTGTTTTATCGATTCTATCTCTAAGCAGTGTACCCATTTGGTTCAATGGATTATGCTGTTGTCCTTGGTTCTCTCATGTCTCTAAAAGCTCAACAATCTATTTTGATCTCATGGTCGGTTCATCCTCATATTAAATATCATGCTAATTTCTTTCCTGATAATCTCCATGTTGATCAAAAAAAAAAATAATTCTCTGAGTTCAAGAAAATTCTCACGTGATGCTCTTTCGCCAAAAATCTATGTTTCAACTCCTGCCATGATCTTATTTTTCTGAGCCATACTCTCATGGGCTCCATCTAATTATGCCAAGTAAATTTTTCATTGGCTACGTTTAGTAATGGTGTCATGACTAACGACTAATGGTGTCGCGACGAAACCGAGAGCCTACTATGGTGCACACATGGTTGAGCTGCTCGGCACGCGATGGTATCGTGGTTAATAGTCGTGATCCGTTACGAGACTATGCTGATGTGCTATCTTTTGTGAACATTCTCTTAGAGTGATCGCTGCATTTTGTCTCAGCATGCCGCGATATTCTGTCCGAATCTATCTTCATTATCTTGTCAGATCTCATCTCATGAATTTGCATCTATCTCTAGCCTGGGAGTTACATGCTTCTCCACCCTTAAATATCCTCATTCGAATCTCGGGACGAGATTCTGTTTAAGGGGGGAAGGCTGTGACACCCCAGGTGTCAGTTTCGTGTTACGTCGGGAGATTAATCCTAATCTCGGATGCTCAGTAAAAATTTCTATTTCTCGATCGTGCCTATCTCTGTTTATCAGGCTTTCTCTCGGAAGTTCATCGAATTCAGAGTTAAATCGATCACGAGAAACAACCAATTTTGGAGCGTGTTAAAACTTTTAATTCTCGGAACTCATGCAGACTCGAAGATCATTCTCGAATTTTAAATCTCATCTGAAGCTCTCTAAATCAAACTCTCAATGGCTGTTATCTGATCTGAGCCCGAATCTAATTCCTCGAAACTTCGATCTATGTTCGACTATTTTATCCGGGTCCGTATCTCAAACGGAATACTCAGTATGTCGTCCTCTAATCAATTTTTATCCGACTCGGCTAAATATCTCATGGCCGAACCGAACTCAAAACCCCGTATCGACAACAATTTTAAAATGTCACAATCTGATTTCTCCGACTAAAAATCTGAAGCCGATCAGAAGTCTGAGAGAAACATTTATTTCTAAAATAGTGTGCGAGGAATTATTTCCGAGCGAAATCAAATTAGACTCTCGGCCGAATTAATCGCTCAATCGTCCGTTCGCCGAAATCTATTTCGCGCGGTTCTGTGTGCAGACAAATTCCGCGGGAACATTTTTAGTCCGGAAAATAATTTAGCGCAGCCCGTTTGAGTGTTTTGGGCCAGCCCAACCCAGCCCATTTGGAACCCTAACCCTAGGACTCCTCTATAAATAGAAGTGCCTCCCCATGCAAATTGGAAAATTTCCATCTACCCCCCTAGCCGCCACCCTCTTTTCTTCTTTCAGCCAACACGTTTTCTTCCTTCTCTTCCCAGGGCAGCACGCAGGGAGCTCCAAGCTTCCTCCCATGGCGGCCGCTCCTCCTCCCTCTGCTTCTTGCCGCAGGAGCAGGAGCTCCCTAGGAGCACGTCGGCGCCCCTCCCTGCTCCTCTTGGCGAGCGGCTGCAGCAGGAAGCTTTCTTCCCCAGCGCACAGGATGCCTGTGGCTCTGCTCGCTCCCTCCCATGGACAGCTTCCCTCCCCTGCGCAGCCGTTCCAAGCTCCCTGCGCCTTCTTCTTCCATGGCTGCGAGCTCCCCTGACCACCATTTCCCCAGCCGTCCTCCCCTCTGTTCTCCCCACGGCAGCAGGCATGGGGATTTGCTCCTCGCTGCATGGAAGTCGGCTCCCTGTCCATGGATGCAGTAGCTCGACCCTCCTCTCCTCGCTGGCGCAAACCTCTCCCATAGCGCGCTGCAGCAGACGCCCTGGAGCATCCCCGCCATGGCTCGCGACCCGGCTTCCTCCCTGTTTGCGTGCTGCTGTGCAGTGCGCCGTTGACGCTCGCTGTGTGCTCGACGAAATGCGCAGCAAGCCACGCGTCGTCGATTTCCTGCAGCAGCCCCGACGTCTACGCGCTCTGCGGGCTCGCTGTTTTATAAAGCACAGTGAGCAGCACGCCGTCGACACTCGCCGGTTGTTTGCTGTTTTTGCGCAGCCCCAACGTCGTCGTCGTTCACCCCGGTGAGACCACGACACTCCTTGTTCGATTCCGCATCAACGTTATTTTCACGCGATTAATTGTGTATGTGTGCTGTTTTATTTTTGTTTTGTGGAGGAGAGAACCCCGTGTTTTGCGTGGAGAAGAAGGCAAGCCGCTCGACGCTCGTCGATGTTCGGAGCGATGCACAAATCGGAATCGCCCTCGTCCTTACAAACATCGATTGGGTTTGTTTATGGTGAGCCGATGCATGTCGCTCTTGATCGACTCGATTAATTATTTTGAATGGATGTGTGTAAAATGTTTCGATTATGCGCATTGGTAGGATCGCGTTTGCGATTGGAGAACAAGAGATTAATTGATATGCGCGATTTGTAGTTGTCTAATTATGTGTTGGTCGATGACGTGCAAGTGGTTATATGTGTGTGAAAGTATAATTGTATGAATGGACGCGTGTAGGGAAGAAAATGAAATAGAAAAGAACTCAGGTATTTTTATTTCGATAAGAAAATATGCGATGCGTTGTTTGATGCGAAAACTAAGTTACAAAATGTGGATTTTGTTTTGGGAAACGCATCGATATGTGTTTATGTGAAAAGTGTGTTTGTTTTAAGCAATGTGATGGGACTCTTAATTTTAGAGGGGGTATATTTATTGATGTGACGAGTAGTTTAGAGAATGCTAGTTTGCGTAGAGGATGTATCGTTAAGACATGAGTGTCGGAGTTCATATATTAGTGGTCGCGCCACATCGATTGAAGTGTCTCGAGTGCACGCCGTCATATGGTTGTATGCGAGACAAGGTTATGCGCATAATGGGTCTAGTAAAAAAATCCATCGATGTCACTGGTGTTAAGTTGAGATTTATTTGCGCATGGAAAGTAACCGTGTGTTTAATACTTAGAACTCTTAGTCGATAGTAGGAATTGTTTGGGCTTATGTAGAGAGGTGATGACATGCCGTAAGTAGTCATCACTTCCCCTATAATTATAAGTCGAGCCAAACTGCGGGATACTAGTGGTGCGCTAGGCGGTGTCCAAATAATTAACCAGTCAATGTGATAGTCGTCGTGCGTGATTTATGGTTAGTAAGTAGTCGAATTACGAGTTATGCGAGAATCATGTTAGAAACTAAGGTGCGGCGTGTAACTCTGCTCGGGTGGTAAACCATTGGTCGGTAGGTATTACCTGTGTCGTTGTTCTAGCTAACCGACTCTTAGATGACTTTAGTTAAGCTTATAGTCACGGTAAATTGCTTGTTGTATTCTAAATGCATATGGTTACGGTCGCGGAGGAAAAGTATTAGTGCTCATATGATGTCTAATTTAAAAGGCAACGGGTTGGGTGATTATCGGGGAGAATGCGTCGTTGATTGGTTGTAGTAGTTTTAGTGCACTAAATGACTTGAATAAAAATTGGTAAGTTGATGTGTTGGTTTTGATTTGATTGTCTTAACTTAATTAAATAGTAAAGCGTTAGAATAATTCGAGTCCCTAGAACGCGACAATTTTAGAAGTAAATAGAAGCTGAATTTTGAGGATTGCTGTTTTGGACTGCATGCGCTGTTTTAGTTGTGCTGTATGTTTGGTGAACTAAATTATGTTTTCTGTAGATATGTGCTATAGAAAAGTTGTAGATAACATGATTATCTTGCTTGTACAAAAATTTGACAGCCATAAGCCTGATCGTTTAGGAGTTGTGTTTTTCGCAAGCCCAGCATCTGAATCTGTCGAATTTCAGAACAGATTTCAGAAATTGCAATGGTTGATTAAGTTAATGTTGAAATCAGTTATTGGTGTTCACAAGAAAGTTGTAGACAACTCTATTATCTTACTTGTGTTAAAATTTGACAGCCACAGGTCTGATAGTTTAGGAGTTATGCTTTTTACAAATTCAGTAACTGAATCTGTCCAAATTCTGTACAGATTTCAGAAACTGTATTGTTTGCTTAAGCTAATGTTAGAATCAGTCCTTGTCGATTATAAGAAAGTTGTAGAGGCTTTTCTGATCTTGCTTGTGTTAAAATTTCATAACCATAGGACTGATAGTTTAAGAGTTATGAATTTTACAACTTGGTTGCTGTGTTCTGTCCACTGACAGAACAGAATTCGAAAACTGTAATATTTGATTTAGTTAAACCTGGAATCACTTCTTGGTGATTATAAAAGTTGTGTAGTACTTTTGCTAAGCTTTTCAAAAAGTCTTAGATCACTCTTTTTGGTGGTCTGAAGATTAAGTTACATGTGTTTAAAGTGGGAAGACTGAATCTGTCCAGTTTTGGACAGCACAGCCTTCATAGTATATCTTACCCTTGATACATATTAAACTAGCCAGTGATGTTTATAAACAATTTGTAGAACATTTAATTATCTTTCTAAAAAGTCTAAAATCACTTTGTTTGGATGTCTGAATCTTCAGTTGTGAATTTTTGAAGTTGCTAGCCTGAATCTGTCCAAATCTGGACAGCGCTGTTGTATTAGCACGTTTTGACCTTGCTAAGTGTTGAATCATGTTGTGATGAAAATACCCAAGTTGTAGTTCACTTTCTAAGCTTTCCAGAAAGTCCTAGTTTGCTAGTTTTGGATTAATATTTGAAAAGTTATGATTAAAACAAGTAACGGCTGTATTGCTGTCCAAAAATTCTGCTAGTGCTTATTTAGTTGTTAGTTCATCCTTTTGGCTAAAAATGATTGGTCGACACTAAATTCACCTAGAATTGCCATGGCTAAGCTTGAGATAATATATGTGTCATGTTTTTATATGTTCTTTCTCTAGTTGATTGTGACGTAGTATTGTGTTGCGTAAATATCCAAAATATTTGTCGTCTTTTTAGTGGTGTAATGTTGTGCGCTCGACGCTATGTCGTTAGCTAACGCTAGTGGGTGTGATTGCTTGTGATGTCTCGCTACTTAGTGTTTCATTCGCTAGCGTGTACTTAAAGTGTCTTGTACTTTTTCATTATATTCATACATATGCATCTTGCACCTCATATAGGACCGAGAGATGGTGATCGAGCCAGTGAGGTGGTGCCAACCACAAGATGCCTTTGGTGGACGACCTGAAGAATGGACATAACCAGGATTTGCTCGCCAAGCGAGTACCTCCCTCCCCCAGCAAACACTATCTAAGTGTTAAAATAAAGGCAAGCCCCGGTTTTATGCATAACCGTTTAATATATGCTATTTTACTACACTTAATGTTTGTAGGCTTGTACTGTGCACTTAAGTGTAGGAGTTGTTTGGAACCTTAGTTGCATGAACTCAGGATTCCCTTTTGAGATGGATACTAGTATGCTAGGTCGAGTAGCTGCTTTATTAATTAGGATCTCGGTAGAAGTCGAGTGATTTTTCTAGCACTCGCGCGAGGTCAGGAATTTGGTTGTATCCACTTTCTTCTCATAATGATGCTGGTTTGTGGGCAACAATCCATGGGGATTGGTTGTTCACGGGATAAAAAGTTGATTAAGGATTATGGTGTGGTACCGTGAGTCAAGCGTTTGAACGTACTAAACATATGCCGAGAAATATGGTAAATCGGTAAGCCTAGTACCTGATTGAACCTGGCAGTGGACATACCTCCTCACGCGACCTGAGACGTAGTCTCCCATTCCGGTTATGGTGGGTACAAGTGCGGCCACTGCACGACGGCCAGTCGGGGTCAGTGGGGCATTGTACGCCAAGGCGGTGAGCCCTGATCTGCTGACGGGGAATCGATGGGGACGGTTGATGTGTGTGGGGACGGAGTGCCCCTGCATGTCGTGTGTTTAGGTTTACCTTGCAAGGATAAAAACTCGATTCGAATCGTCTGCTTCTCGCAGCTAATGAGACTGCTTGATCCATGCTGCTACATTGAGTAATAAGTGGAAATGAGGTGACTGGCAAAATGATGTTGTTTGATAAAATGTTTGATACCATGTCTGAATAGCTAGGTACACATCTAGTTAAAAGGATCATACTAAATCTTGAAAAGCTAAAACTTGTTTTTAGACTCAGCTAGTGCTTTTGGCAAACCAAACCCCTCAGCCAAACAGCTGCATGTCTAGAGGTAGAGGAGTATAGACTCCTCACACCGGGTAAGTCTAGCTGAGTATTAGTATACTCAGCCTTGCTTGTGGCACAATTTTTGCAGGTACTTCTTAGGATGACTTGTTGATGGTGTGACTTGGCCTCCATCCCTGCCACCGGGATAGACGGTCGAGTGGGTTACTGCTTCCGCAGGAGAGGACCAGGAGGAGTAGCGTGGCCAGGCTTCGCCATGTTACTCGGTTTTCTCCGTTAGTTATTTCCGCTGCATTAAAATTTATGGTTATTATTTCTAAAACTCCGATAATGTAATCACTAATGATACTTATTAAATTTGTGGTATTATGTTTTATTGTATTTCTCTGTGCCTCACCTTCGTGTGAGCTAGTGGTATTCGATCCTGGATAAGTGGCCTCGTCGGACTAGATCCGAGGGACTGACGATTTATTCCTATTTAAGTGTGGTCTAGCCTTTAGGGCGGGACTTAGGCACTTAAGTTGGAATATTTCGGGCGGTTCCGCCACAGCACCCCGCGTGCTCCATGACTACGGTGGTTCTCAGCCCCCTACGGAAGCAAGGATACGTCAGCAAAGATCTGATAGCCCCGACAGCTGTGCTTCTACAGGGCTCAAGCGCTCCTCCGACGGCCACGACGCCACATGAACAGGGCTCCAACACCTCTCCGACAGCCACGTCGGCACGTACATAGGGCTCTAGCTCCTCTCTGCTAGACACGTTAGCACACTGCTACACCCCCAGTTGTACACCTGGACCTTCTCCTTACGTCTATAAAAGGAAGGTCCAGGGCTCTCATACGAAGGAGGTGGCCGCGCGGGAGAACGGGCAGCCTAACGCCCCCTGTCTCTCTCTCTCTCCCCCGCGAACGCTTGTAACCCCCTACTGCAAGCGCATCCGCCCTGGGCGCAGGACAACACGAGGCCGCAGGTGTCCCCTTACTGTTTTTCCCCCCTTGTGTCTCCGTCTCGCGCCGACCCATCTGGGCCGGGACACGCAGCGACAATTTACTCGTCGGTCCAGGGACCCCCCGGGGTCGAAACGCCGACAGATTATGATACCGAATACCAAAATTCTCAGATCTAAAAACCGAAACCGAATCGAACTACCAAAAAAACTGAAATTTCGGTTCGGTACGGTTGATTCAGTTTGCGGTTTGCGGTAAAAAAATGCCCACCCCTAGTTTGGTTGAATTAGTCATTAACTAAACTTTAGTCCTCATGCTATTTGGTTTAAGAAACTAAAGGAGATCAAACACCATTAAAATAGATGAACAAAGACCAAAATACCTCCCTTCTTCACTACCGGAATCAATCGCTTTGCCGAGTGCCTGAAGCACTTGGCGAAACCTTAAAAACACTCGGCAAAGGCTTTGCCGAGTGTGACACTCGGCAAAGAAGGCTCGGTAAATAGTGCATCGGCAAAGCCTTCTTTGCCGAGTGCTTTTTCTCGGGCACTCGGCAAACCTCTTTGCCGAGTGCTAGAGCACTCGGCAAAGAAAAGCGGCCGTTACAGCGCCGGGTGACGGAGACGGTGGTTTTGCCGAGTGTCCCTGGTGACACTCGGCAAAGAAGTTATCTTTGCTGAGTGTCGTCCAGGCAGCACTCGGCAAAGAATCCATCTTTGCCGAGTGCCACTTGGGACACTCGGCAAAGAGCCCGCCAGAGAGGGTCCCCATGTCAGGCTCTTTGCCGAGTGTTCTGTGCGGCACTCGGCAAAGTCGACCTCTTTGCCGAGTGCCAGCGACATAACACTCGGCAAAGAACCTAAGCCGGTGCCCAGGTCTGTGCTCTTTGCCGAGTGTTATGACCCTGACACTCGGCAAAGCGCCTGGAATTTTTATCACATAGTGTCTCACAACTTTCTCCAAACATTCTAAAATTTTTATCACAGCCTGTACATATGATATCATGACACGTGGACAAGTTTCATGATTTTCTGACTTTGTTTGTGTTTTATACAATTTTTAAACATGTGGATGCCAAGTTCACGGCCATGTTTAGTGAGCATGTTGCTCGAAGTTTCCGGTACGCTTCTGGAATCGGTCGTAACATATGCTAAGTAACATGAATATCATTTTTTCATGCACGGTTTTCCAAGTTTCGAGTGACCTGCAGTTCAAATCTGAATTTTCCGAAGAATTTCAAATAAACGAACTAAATCTACTAACGATTGAAAACTCTGTTATAATTGTCCACAAATGATACATGTAGGTTTACATAGTGTAGGAACATACCACAAAAAGTTTAGGAGACAAAATAAAAAAAATAAAAATATACTTTGCCGAGTGTTTAGGGATGACACTCGGCAAAGCCTCCTTTGCCGAGTGCCTACCATTTGGCACTCGGCAAATAAGACTCTTTGCCGAGTGTCAACCGTTGGCTCTCGGCAAAGACTGACGGCCGTCAACTTTTGGACGGCCGCTGACGGCCCTTTGCCGAGAGCCCCCTTTGCCGAGTGTCCAGCACTCGGTAAAGAGGCTCTTTGCCGAGAGCCTAACTTTACCGAGGGCGGCGCTCGGCAAAGCCGTCTTTGCCGAGTGCCCGACAAAAGGCACTCGGCAAAGATGCCAACACTTGGCAAAGCCTCGGATTCCGGTAGTGCTTGCAAGCAACTAATGTGGGGCAAGGGCAGTCTAAAATGAGCTTTAGTCCCTAAAGAATTACAGACTAAAAAGATTTAGTCCCTTATTTAGTCCTTGTGTTTGGTAGTAAGGGACTAAAAGGGAGGGACTCTTTAGTTCCTTTTAATCACCCTCTAAAGGACTAAAGACTAAAAAGATTTAGTCCTTTATTTAGTTTTAATCACCCTCTAAGAGCATCTCTAATAATGCTTCAAACTAGTGTCTCAAATTGAAATATAGGAATATACACAGGAAAAACTACTCCAACAGTGCCTCATTTTTGTAAAATTTTGTCAAAATCATATAGGTCATCCTCTCAAGTGTCTCAAATATACTACACTCTAGTGGGTTGTCCTATAATCAAGAATTAGGGCTTTAATCTTGGAGTAGAATATTTTTTGTGCCTTAAGCTATATAAAATATACTCGTTTTTAAATTACAGTGCATTTTTATAGGACACTTTATTAGAGATGCTCTAAGAGATTAAAGATTAAAAAGATTTAGCCATTTATTTAGTCTCTATGTTTGACACTAAGGGACTAAAAAAGAGAGACTACAGTTTAGTCACATGGAACCAAACTGGCCCTTGAGAACTTCTCTATAAAAAATAATGGAAATGGCCGGGTTTAATCTCTTGGGACAAAGCAAATATTAACACGTTTACATAAGGTGTTCATAACTATTCGACCTGGCCAAGAGTCAAGGAGACTGTCGGCACCGGACATTCGGCTAAGGTTGAAAATGGACGGATAAAATTTCATTCTGACCCATATCATTTTCTATATTTGATCCGACCATCTCCGTATTTACGAAAAATATGGAAACATGAGATGGTTTATTCCGTCCATTTTTACGGGATCCTATTTTTGTCCGAATTGAACCCGTATTTATTTCGTATTTGATAAATATGAGACGAGCCTAATATGTATCAGTATATAAACTAAAGTCTCGTGTCTTTAGGTGACAAATTATAGCACAGGTGGCCATTGTAACCATCGGCTCTTTTTAATGACAAGTGGTCTAAAGTTTTAAACAATATCAGATGTAGCTAAATGTACACTATTAGCAACCAAACAACAATAGAATGTTGTCTCTCTATATCTATTTGTTTTATGTTATTGTCCTACCAATCAATCATTAGTCAAACATCAATATCATTTCTAGTTGTATTAAATTATGAGTTTTCGTTAGTATTTTCGTTTCCGTTCGTTTTCGCAATTCCGTTTATCCCACTTCCGTTTTTGTTCCCGACTATTCCGGACCTGATTTCGTTTCCAATGAAAAATGTGGATACAGAAACGGGAGAGAAGTTTTTTTGTTTGTTTCTGTCCGTTTTCATCCCTACACTCAACACAATCTACACTCCATCTGCAGCGGCCTTCAAGACCAGATGACCAGTACAGGATGTTTTTTTTTTAAAAAAACATGCTTTTTACTGAAGCTGTTTTGCCAAACAATTTTGATGCTCGCTTACTCTTAGTGAAATTGTTTTGCTAAACATTTTTTTCAAAACAACTAGAAAGTTGCTTGTGAAGCTGTTTAAGAAGTCACCTAAAAAGCTGCTCGTAAAATTGTTTAAAGAACAGCTTTAGTAGTAAAGGTAAACCGTAGAAACCAGACTAGTAGTACCTCCGTTCTTAAATATTTGTCACACGCTAGTTTATTTTTAAACTAAATGGCAACAAATAAAAAAAAGAACGGAATCAGTATAAGAAATCTGATAAGCACGAGGGAACACACCTCTCTAATACTAAAACAAAAAAGATACATATATGTTGAGTTTTCCATGTAAATTAAAGTCCAAACTAATGCCCCAACTCTAGCATACGTCGAGGCCCCATTCGCTGGAGCCAGTCCTGCGGCTACATCAGCTGCTGGCCTGCTGCCACAGTAACCACGGGGGAACTGCCGCCAACAAC
The DNA here is from genome assembly GCA_029449295.1 of Zea luxurians. NCBI lineage: Eukaryota > Viridiplantae > Streptophyta > Magnoliopsida > Poales > Poaceae > Zea > Zea luxurians. The sequence continues at coordinate 174,015,586 of JAOPSE010000002.1, forward strand.
AGCAGAATGCCAAACATGCAAGTTTGATCGTAACTCATCTTCTGAGGGTGTGTTGTTTCCCTGCTAGATTATATATATATATATATATATATATATATATATATATATATATATATATATATATATATATATATATATATATATATATATATAAAGTTAGATTATGTTGAAAGGTAGAAGAGTAAAATATTACTTTGGAGTTAAAATTAAGCTAAAATAAGCAGCTAACCAATTCTAGCTTATTTATGTTTCGAATTGATATTTTACCCTCCTACCTTTGTACCATAATCTAGCTTATATAATTTAGGAGGGAAACAAACATGGCCTGGAGTATCGATCCTACAAGTAATCACATATGTATCTTTTTTTTCTGCAATCACACCACCGTCCATACAACGAAAATAAATGAAACAGTTTTTCATGTCTGGATGATCATAACTTCATGATAAACATGCCACAACCATATGCACAACTGACGGGACGAGTTTTGTATTTACATTTTGCAAATTGCTGATCCCACATGAGTGCCTCTTACACTCAAATGGCCTTCATAACAAATCTGGCAGACACAGCAGCACCCTTTGCTGCCACCTTCAGGACATGGCGGCTCTTGTACAACCTGCATCCAGTTCAAAAGGTATCAGTGAAAAAAACCACCAAAACATGCTTTGCGCACATTATTTACGTTTGTAAAGGTAAAGGGAGTTTTTTTTCCCAGTCACTTAAGCACATAACTACAGTACATTAGAAGGCAGTTGAGGCAAAGAGAAATATAAGTTTTGAGCAATGATACAACAAAAACAAAAAGAGAGGTAGAGCGGGGTAAACTTTTGAGGTGCAACTGCAAACATGAATGATGAGAGTTTTACCCTGCTAATGTGATGCCCCAAGTAGCCAAGATATATATAATCTGTCCAGCCTCCCAAAAGGTTGACCATCTCCATCGAGCTTTCATGCTATCTAATGCCTTTGCAACAGCTGCTTACAAGTTAAATCCAACAAAATATCAGATTGCACATGAACACAGCTCAAGCTCAGCCATGAATAAGAAACTGATGTTGGCGAGTAAAAAAATACAAAGTTCAACCTCATGTATACTGTCTAATATTCATGTTACACCCCCCAGTGGGGTTAATTTAATGAGAAATTGAAAGAAAAAAGTACCCAACATGTCCTACACAGTACAACTTCATCAAATAGCAATCTTAAAATCAACTTAATCGATCATCAGATATGCAACCTCGTCAAAGCAGCAATGGATCTTTAAACAGTGGCAAAACTTGGCAACGGTGTCCATCATACACCATTGGTGTACACTCTCAGGTACCATAAGGATTAACATCTTCTACAATACACTATATCTCACATATCATCAAGTAATCAGAAAACTAGATAAATAAAACAAAAGGCTACGATCATCATCAATGCATAGTAAGATATATAGTAGCGGAGTTGAGAATTTATGTAACTATTCAGAAATGATGAACCCCAGAAACCCAGACAGCTATTTAACGGTGCAATGTTTGAGTGCAGCATGGTTGCATGGAGGATAGACGAACCCTTTTGGAGCTGCATTGGCGATAACGACTGGAGGGAACATAATGAGAAACAGTTAGACATCATAGAAAATTAGAGATGCTAATGAGAATGCTCATCAACCATTGATAGCATCTAAAAAGTCTTAAAGAGGTAAGTACCTTGGATTTTGGATCTTCAAGAATGCACCTAGCAACAAAGGCGGCAATACCATCGACTATATCTTCTTCATTTACTATGACATAATTTTCATCATCAATCCCACTAATTTCCTCCAAATTAGCTCCAGCAGTATCACAAGGGACCAAGACCCACAATCCTTTCTTCCCGTTACCCGCTTTGTACGGAATGTCTGCAACTTCCACCTCTAGTTCCATTGAAGCAGAAAATGGAATAGCACTTTGCAAAATGTATTAGAAGAACCAACAGTGACCATAAAATGTAGTCTAGAAACAAACTTCACAATACTTAACGAGGAATGAACCTGTCATGTCGCCAGAAGTTAGTTCATTATGTTGACGTGCTGACTCATCCTGTAATTTCTCGAGATGAGCAAGGAAGCTAACATTGTTGACCGCCGCCATCAATCGGTTGTATAGCTACATCGTAAAATAATATCGATGAGCAACAAAAAATCAAACCAATATACAAGAAACATGTAATTATAAAGTGGAAAAGGCATGTGAATACACAAAATCAATTCTAATTATATTTTGTTTATTCTTATCTGCAATAGTCCAGTTGATATATTAGAAAGTGTCACACCGTAAGGTTAATGTATCACGATGAATTGATGGTTGTAACCCTCAGACTCAGAGGTTCTATATCACATAGATACACTACGAATTAATTTATAGACAAGAATAAGGCTCACATCCTTTGGGACAGAAGTTCAATATCACATTGATACACTACGAATTAATTTATAGACAAGAATAAGGCTCACATCCTTTGGGACAGGATTTAGTCCTAGTGGATCGAATTATCAACATACATGCCGTTGTAACCACAATAATTGTATAAAATATTGTCGATTTCCATTAGGGCCGTTTGTATCTATTGAATTTGGAAGAATTGGAATTTACTTAATAAAGTAGTCTATTTAGCTTAGAATTTAATATTTCACCACTTTCCAAAGATCAGATATAAGAGACCTCTATAGTAAAAATATAGCACATAAATATCTCTCATATATTGCTAATAATAATATACAAATATATTTCGTATAAAACCATATTATATTAATTGATCTTTGGCTAAATCACTACTATTATAATGAAATTCAACCCCAAGGATCCAAACGGGGCGTTACGGAAAAAATTTTGATAGTCATGCCAACATATGTCAGAGGTAGGAAGTATGCTTACATCAGGAGGGCACTCCTTGGAGACGCAGGGCGCGCCGTGGAGCTCACGCAGGAGCGCCAAGTCATCTGCGAGTCGGGCGCGGAGCATGGCGTTCTCCTCCAGCAGCCGCGCGGCATCCTCGTTGGTGCCCCCGCTGCTATCAGCCCCTGCGGGCGGCGCAGTCGGGTCCCCCTCGTGGGTTGCAGGGCGGCCGGGGCGGTGGTGGTAGGCGTAGCGCGCGACCTCGGCGATCTCGACGAGGGTGTGCGCAACCTCCAGCGGGATCTTGTGTGCCGCCGATCCGAGCGTCATCGTCGGCTTGACCGATCGGTTGGCCAGCAAAATAGCTTGATCTCGCTGGTATGCCTTCAGGGAGGCGGAATCAAGAGGTTGAGGGAGGCGGCGAGATGAACCCTAGGGCCACGCCGTACGCAACCTTGCCGAGGAGGCGTGGACGACGAGTTTGATGGTAAGATTGTCGGCCGAAACCCAAAAGTCCGAAACAGTAGGGATGTAAACTGCGAGGCAACGACTCATACGCGAGTAATATGCAAGGTATCTTGGTACATATTTAAGGGATGTTTGGTTCGCTGCCTAACTTGCTACACTTTGCCTAACTTTTGTGCCTAAGGTTAGTTCCTCAATTCGAACGACTAACCTTAGGCAAAGTGTGGCATAGTTAGCCACAAACCAAACAGGCCATTAGTATTTAAATCTTCACGCCAGAACCTCCACAATTACCCATACAATTATACGTACGGCTATATCTACATTTAACGGATCAAAAGAGTTGTTTGCATGTAACGATTGCTTACATATTAGTCATTGCCAACTCTGAGACTTCTTTCGGAATCCTAAGTACAAGAGACAGTTAAAATATTATATGATACAACTCTGAGATTAAGTATCACAAGTGTAGTTAAGAGACAACGTGTATAGGGAATTGTGAAGATACTAGTCCTCGTCTCTTGTATTTTTTTCCACTTAGCTCCGTAGAGAGACCCCAAATTAAATGGGGTTGTACATACCCAAAAAACTGAGACTTCAGTTCGGTATTCAAAATACAAAAGACAAGTAGACTACATAATACAATCTTGAGACTCTGAATAATAAATACAGTTAAAGACAATATGTAGTTGTGCATAAATTGGGCATTCAGTCACGTCCAGGTGGGCCCCACAAACATTTCTAAGCAGGAGATCTAACATTGGTTTTATAGGTGTGCATAGCCGCTCAATCTTAGACTTATCTAGATTAAGGCATGTTTGGTTTCTAGAGACTAATTTTTAGTCCCTCTATTTTATCCCCTTTAGTCCCTAAATTGCTTCTATTTTAGTTTTTGTATTTGACAATTTAGGAACTAAAATAGAATAAAAATAGAGAGACTAAGGGCACATTTGGTTCCTTTAATCCAGATACTAAAGTTTAGATGAAGCCAAGCTAAGGGGTTTAGGAGCATCGGAGACAATTCGGTGCGTCCAGGCTGGCGCAAGTTTGGCTATCCTTGCTCCAATTTGTCTCGATTTGGAGAGATTCCTAGCACTTAGATGAGCATTGTTAGCAACTAAAACAATTGACTAAGTGTTGGATTCATACCTTTGTTCCTCCATTTCAATAGGATTTGCAATGTGCTTCTATACTTCTCAATTTGCCTTTCTTTATGCCTGTGCTCATACTTATAGTAGGCATGCTAGACCAAAGTGATGTGTTGGACACTTAATCATCAAAACACTTAGAAATGGTCCAAGGGCATATTTCCCTTTCACATGTCTGGTGCACGTCGGACGTGTCTGGTGACTAGAATCTGTGCAACTTTAGTAGTGGACTTCAAACATCTATATGAGCATTAGGAGCCTATAAATACGACACCAACATGTTGATACGCAATCCATGAACTAAGAAATAAAACATACAAGCTAAAGCAATACATCCAAATGATTCAAGTGCCTCGAATTGAGTAGTGTGCTTAGTGATAGACATCCTTTGAGAGAAAATTGGTTGATCACTTGTGTTGAGATGAAGTGTGGAGTGTGTTGTGATCATTGTGATTTGGAGTTAAGCTCCCACCAAGATTATAAAGCGGACAAGAGCCTCTAAGTTATGGAGAGCCTTGTAGAGACTTTGTCTCACCATTAAGCAAAGAGAAATTGAAATCAAGTTTGATCTTGGTGATCACTTGAGGAAAGGGTGGAAAGAGACCATGTCCTTTATGGACTTCTCAACGGTGAAATAGATTCCTTTGTGAAACTAAACTCCAATAAACAAATTGCTTTGTTTCCTTGCGCTTTCACTTTGTGGTTTGCTTTGTCCTTCCTCTCCAATCTTCATCTACATTCTACATTGCTCCTAAAGTCAATTCCACACTTATAATTGCTAGCAACAATAGCAAGTTGAACATGGATTTTAACCCCTGAACCGATCCTTCTTGTTCTATCACTTAGAATTATAAATCTTGGATCAAGTTTTGGTTGTTTTAGTTAAAATTTTAGGTTTCACCTATTCACCCCCTCTAGGCGACTTACAATATGCCTAGCTCATTTTCATGCACAACGCAAAACATGTCTTTAGGGTTTAAAGGTTTTCTTCCACTAGTTCTTCCTTCTATGTATCCTCTATGGTTTGGCTCTCCTCTATTGAATGTTCTTTCACCCCTATTGATTTTTTTCTCTTGGTGGTTGCTTTCTGCAGTAGTTGCATTTTCATTGTCTATTTGGTTTACTTAGTGATACGAACATAGAGGACTTCGCTCAAAGTTGCTTATTTTGTATTGGTTATAATTGTTGTCACTTTTGGCTTGAGTTTTGAAGGTAGATTCATCTTTGAGTCCTTTTTGTCGTATGACTTGTAGAATCTTTACATGAATTCCTAGAGTTATGAGACTACGCTTGGTGGTTCTCTAGCGAAGTGCGATGCACATTATTCCATACGAAGCCCTTTGGTTGCTACTATGATGACAACATCATTTGGTATGTTGGGTACTTGCACTTTGATTTGAATGAGCCTTTGTAAGTATTGAGTTAAGGATTATTTCAGTTGTTGTTGCAGTTGAAGAGGACTGTGATCTGTGATTGTGAGCCCTATGGGTGGAATCTTAGAAATCAATGATAAGATTGTACTTCAGTTAGTCCCAAGACTATATTAATATTAGATATAGCAAAGAGTACAATTGATAAACAGTTTAAGACATTTAACCCTAATTTTAAGTTATTTATCTAGTTTAAGGCAGCTCACTCTGATTTTACTTATTTTAACCAGTTTAAGACACTCCAATTGGATTTCAGCCCTTTTTACTAGTTTCGAAACATCCAACTATGATTTCAGCCCTTTTAACTAGTTTTAAGACACTCCACTATGATTTTAGTAATCTTAACTACTTTGAGACATTTTGCTTTTTTCGTCCTTTTAACTAATTTGAGACATTCAATCCTGATTCCAGACATTTTTCGGTGCGTTAAGTCATTTTGCATTTTTAGATATTATTTTAAGTCATTCCATTATATTCTCAGATAAGTCATTATGTATTTCGTTAGCCATTTTTAAGTCGTCTGATATATCCTAAATCATTCTAATATTATTGTGTATATGCAGATTCCTTTGCTGACAGTAAATTCTGAGTACGTGTTGATTATGTATCAAATCTGTTGTGTATGTGTTTCATTGCTGATCAAGATAGATGGAGGTTTAGGACTCAAATAGTACTATAAAAGATATACATGAAAAGTCAGGTATTGTGGGAATAGATTAGACCTGTTTTGTTGGGTCTAGGGGCATGCTCGGTCCTATCAGGCTCAAAGGTGTGTTGCTGACTCAGTCAAATACGTTCGGTTAGATCTAGGTGATGTACTATTGATTTATCACCCAAGATAACAAAGTGTGTATATGTGTATATGTGTGTATATGGTTGTCCTATTCGATACTCGAACCAGCCCGCATAATTCAAATCCCACCAAACCACCTCCTGCTTGTGTGTCAACCCATCGAACTGATTTCCCTGCGTACCCGATTAGTCGCCACCTGCAATTAGCCAAACTCTGCTTTGATCTGGTCCAACCCAACACCGCGCCGACCCAAGCCACCCCAAGGTCTACAATTCCTCACTTATGCGCCTTCACTCATTTGACGTGCCAATTGTATCCCGTTCTCGACTCATAATCTTGAATTGTTGAATGTTTATTCCTGAATGGCTAAAGTTAATCTTGAATTGTTGAATGTTTCTTTCTTGTAAAATTTTAAAACGATGAATGGCTAAAGTAAACCTTGAATAGTTGAATATTTATTCATATTGTTCGTTGAAGTCCACCTTAAATGGCTAAAGTAAACCTTGAATGCCTGAATATTTATTCATGTTATACATTGAAGTAAACCTTAAATGATTGAAGTAAATCTTGAATGGCTGACGTAAATCTTGAATGACCGAAGTAAACCTTTGATGTCTAAATATTTGTTGTTGCGCGCTACAAACGACTAGTGGATCAACCTTGTTAAACGCGCGTGGGTCCATTTTAACTCCTGGTCAGCTGGTGTAGTTAATATTTTGGTCCGCTTAATTTTTTGTGGTTTGGTTTCATGATGGGCTGGTCCATTAGACATTTCATCTAAGTGATGGACCATGCAATCCAACAGCTTAGGTGACGAATAGTGTTTATACATATCTCAATCCACGTATTTTATATTTAGAGATAGCAATGGTTTCCAATCCCCGATTCTCCGTGGGTAATTCATCCATTAGGGGATTGGAATGAGGAAGTGTCTTCCCCCCAGAGATATAAATGGGAGAAAATTATTCCACAAAGGGTAAACGGGGACGGGGATCCCTCGTCCCTGTTTCCCGTAGGACTCATTAAACTTGCGAGCGACGTTGTTTTCGTATAATAATTAATAATAAAAATAAATAATTGTCTTATCAAAAGATCACTCAAATATGTTTATTTTGATGTATATATAATAATTTCTTATATTTAATAATGTGTTTAAGTAACATTGTTTTATATTAGTAATAAAGTAGGTACGTTCTAATTATAATTTAAATGGGGACAAAAATATCCGTCGAGAATTTATCTCCACAGGAATGGTCAAATGGGGCCGGGAAAAAATATCACCCGCAATCATTCGTGGGATCCTCAATTAAAATATCACCCGCAATCATCCCCAATTTTTTTTCATCATGGAAACAGGGACGGAAAGCTAGGAGAATTTTCTATTGTCATCCCTAATTGTATTAGAGTGAATCGTGATAAAAATTAGCTAACACACGTATTTGCATACACGACAGTTAGCATTTAAGACTGATGCAACTGGCGATGATCTTAACCAACTGATGGAGCGAGAGCACCGAAAACAGCTTGTTACCGTGTATTTGCACTGGATTTCATATTACACGATGAATAAACAAGCAACGAGCTACGGTGGTCGCACACTTGCGCGCTCGGCACACCCCAGAATAAGCAATTCAATCCGCTGGTAGCATATGTATATACCACTCAATGCAGCAAGTCAGCGTTGCCACACAGATACACGGCCGCAGTCTCCATTTGCTTTACAGTATTTGTACATCATATGCCTGCTATGACAGGGTTACAAACAAAATTAGACGGTGGCACTAATCGGTCCCCTACTTGGCACTATGCCGTCAATCATTTACACTAGGCTCATACGCTCCTTTGGTACCGAGATTTCAAGGGAGTAGATCCTCTCCCGTCCGGAAGCGCTTTCGGAGCACGCAAATCGGAGTCTGCACTGCTTGGCCATACTAGAGGGATCAGCTGCTGCTGGTAGGTGTTTGTGTTGTCACACACGCCGAGCTTGACGACGAATGTTGCGGTGCAACCTCTTCCGGTTCCTTCGCTGTCAATCCAGATGTGCCCTCCCATGAGACTAACAAACCTGCACCAGAAATTTGCAGAGATGCCGATGAGTTCTAATGAGAATTGATGACCGAGGTAGCCCTATATACTGGCAATGCATTAAATAAAATAAATAAATAATTGTGCTGCATAGGAAGACTTCGAGTCACCAAAAACAGCACCTTAACACCAGATTCAGAAGGAACTACAGAAAGGAGATGTAAGATCGAACTACCTCTTGCATATGGCAAGGCCAAGACCACTACCATTAAACCCTCGGTTTCCTCCGCTTTGAGGATGAGCAAACTTTGTAAATACATGAGGTAGATCCTGTGGACCAATTCCACAGCCTGTATCTTTTACCTGCAGAAGTGTGAAGTAACAGAGAATGTAAAGCAACACAACAGATATGAATTGCTAAGCATAGAAGTAAAACTCTGCTTTGTTTGTCCATGGCATGTTCATAATCTGCAAATATAAAACCCTTTTCCAGTTGTAAGCATGAAACCTAGGACCATTAGTATCAGCTAAAATGGAACTTATATAAGCATCTGGGCCTTGTGATATATTGAGTAAACGTTGTGATAACTTAATTTGGTTGACCTAGAAATATTTTTCAACACACGAAAGCTTTGTGTGTAAGCATTATACAAGGCTCAGGGCTGATCTGGAGCTCATGGAAGATTTGGTATAACACTTCTCATCCTAAACCATCTGAGCTTTTGCTAATGCGGCCTTAGAGCATCTCCAAAAGACTACCATAAAATCACCCCTAAAATGTAGTTTTGAGAGCAACCTAAAGCTTATTGAAAGTGTATTTTTTTTGTTTCCCCCAACAGTATACCTAAAACATATTGCATGCATGTTGTGCGGTGTGGGTGGTGCAAAAGAAGGTGGGACAAAAGGTTGGATGAGCCAATGGGAGACGTTGGATGTGGGCTAGAAATTTTCTGGGGGAACCAAAACATTCCCTCTTTGTAGCTACGAATTAGAAAAGTTTTGGGGTTGTGAAAAAATGGAAAAGGTTTAGGAGAGCTGTTGGAGGCTTGTTTTTTTCTTTTTCCCTTTAATTTCAAGTTAGGGGAGATTTTAAGAGAGCTCTTGGAGATGCTCTTAGGTCCTAGTCCTATGTCAGTCCTGCGACTAATTTAATCCAGGCAACTCAGATAAAACGCAACAAATGAGTACTGAACTAAGGTCACAGTAGCGTATTGATATCGGATTCCAAAAATCATCATGCCCAACTGGTAGAAATTCCACACCACCTTGAGATTATAGCAAAGAAAAGGATTCAGACCGCCCCCCCCCCCCCCACACACACACACACGCACACACACAAACACACATCAGTTAGGTACATCTGAACAGGTACCGTCTGCTTTTGTAAACTTGGTACAAGGATTTGGAAAATTGTACATGGACCTATACAGAGCTGACAACCATATAGTTTATAAACAAATGGACTATCAAACAACTTAAGAGTCTATACAAGTTATAGATGCATATGCAATTAATGACCAAGACGCATAATTAAAAGAAATATGTAACAAATCATACAAGGAAACGCACATATTAATCAAGAGGATTTTCATGAAAAAAATATCATCTACTACTGAATAAGCATGAAATACTTCAATGTGAGGAACACAGTGGATCCAGAACCAAAGTGCATGAGAAATTCAGACACAAATAAGAAGACAAGACAACAGATTATAAATGTTGTACAATGAAATAGTTGAGATTGTTCAACAGGCTGCAATTAGGGTTCACTAAACTGCTACTTGGGACAACCAAATGGATGGCTCCAGTTTCATTTTTGAAATTTGGTGCTCTGCACAACACATACAAGTCATTTTTTAAGTTATTATTGTTATTAAAGAGGGAAGTTAGGGAACAATGCATACAACCATTTGCAAAAAATTCTATTCGTTTTATTGATAGTATGGAAAGACCATGAGCTCATTGACAAGCCCAAGATTATTCAAACAAGCCTTTCTAGAATATTACCTGAACTTTCAAATAGAAATGGTCATCACTTGCAGTTGGATGAAATTCTGGGGTTCTGAACTCTCTCAAAGAGTCAGCCTTCACAATGGAAGCTACAAGTGTGATGTGTCCCTCCTTGGTAAACTTTACAGCGTTGCCAGAGATGTTCAGAATAGTTTGCATGAGTCTCTTTTCATCACCAATGGCACATAACGGCAAATCTGGTGCCAACATAACCGATACAGATAGCCTCTTGATAGATGCAATTGGTTTAATGAAACCCATCACCTGTAATACCAAATAGGAATTTTAGTTGTTGCACTGTGTATCTAGATGCTTGTACTCCCTCTGTTACCAATTACAAGTCGCTTTCTTTACCTAAGTCAAACTTCTCTAACTTTGAACAAACTTATAGAAAAATACACCAACAATAACATCACATGAATTCTCCATAACATGTCTTGTTAGTGCATTTATTTTAATTTGTAGAAGTTAACATATTTTTCTAAAAACTTGGCCAAAGTTAGAGTTTGACTTAGAGCAAAGCTAAAGTAACCTAGAACCTGGAACGAAAGAGTATTAGAAAACTGATGGTGCATACTTCTTTGAAAACAGCATGAAGATTGAATGCTTTAATCTCCAGTTCAAGGCTTCCATCCTCGAGTTTGGAAAGATCTAGCACATCATTGATGAGTGTTGCTAACAGATTGCTGCTTTTCAGTACTGTTTCCACCATTAGACGCTGCTCAGGAGTAAGCTCAGTTTCCAAAAGCAAGGAGGAAAGGGCTATTATTGCATTCATGGGTGTTCTCATTTCGTGATTCATAACAGCTAGGAAATCATTGCGAGCACGGATAGCCATCTCAGCCTCTCTTCGAGCTAAATCCAGGGCAACATTCTGCTCCATTAGTAAATCACGTGCTCGCATGGACTCTTCAAGAATAGCCGCATGAGATAGTGCAACTGCTACCTGATGAAGAAACAAAAAAAGAAGATAAACAATAGACCTGCTAGCACTACCAATTTAAACTCAGAAAGGTGTAGATATTGCGCAACAGCAAGAGCATGTGCCTTTTGCAGCTCGGTAGTTGGGTTCAGAATCCAATGCTTTCAAAAAAGAGACTATGTATTGATTTAAAGGTATTCTTGTCATCATTACATTGCACCTGCGAATATACTTTCCTGTTCAATTAACAGATGCCTTAATTGACTGATCATGATAACTGGGCAGTATCATATGAATTTGAAAGATGTAAACATGTTTTTCCTCTCCTACAAGCATATACTCCCTCCATCCAGAAAAGAAGTAATTCTAGCATAGTGCCGAGTAAAATAATGACCAAATTTATTTAAAAATAACAATATTTACACTATCAAATAAGTATTGTTAAATTTGTCATGGAATATATTTTCAAAATATACCTATCTGATGTCATATTTATTGATAATCTTTTAATAAACTTAATCAAAGTATAGATTGTTTGAATAGAGACAGAAGTAAATTTGCATCATTTTCAGGATGAAGGTACCATGTTATAGTAACCATAGACAGAGATACAGCACGAACCTGATCAGCAACGACCTCAACCAGCTCCAATTCATGTACATGCCATTTTCTTGCACTATCAGATGGAAGCATCAAAACCATGATTGCAAAGCTTTTTGCTGAAAGCTCAGGCCAATCATTTATTTGGAAGTTTGAAAGGTGGAGAAGAGGTACACGGACTGCAGCCACTTCTGGTGGAACATATCGCCCTGTAAGAGGTCGAATCCGCGCCAAAGGAGATGTGTGGGGTATTATAATTGCCCGGTTGCTACTGAACACTTGATTGATGACAGGAAGATTAATTGGCACCGATGATCCAACAGTAATCTGGTGGTGCAAAGTATGAGAAAGCTGAAGGCTTGAACCACTTCGAGATGGCATCCACAATGCACATTCCTCCAGACCCAAGGTCCTTCCTAGCTCAACAAGAGTAGTCTTCAAAATCGTATGCCTGTCAAGAGTACTTCTGATTTCATGTGTAAGCATCCTAACATGTCTACCAGTCTCCTCCTGCGTCCTTATCAGTCCCATCTCTCTGTCAAGCTCTTCAGCTTTATTCTTCAGGAACAACTCTCTAGTTTTCACGCTCAATAAGTCGGGGATGATATGAACAAGCATCAAAGCAGTTGCACAGGACACAACTGCTGTAGAAACCTTTGCTATGGTCATGACCATCGCAACGGTCTTTGTATGTGTGGTGAACGTCCACAGGTTTATCAGATGGGTTGCCCCACAGAGAACTATAAACGCACCAAACTGGATCAAGACCCATCTGTACGGGAAGAAGGACGACTTCTTCACGAAATATATGAGCTCCAACGGAATAGAGAAGTATGCGAGGGCTATGAAGAAGTCTGAGATGTACTGATACTTGACAAGGAGATCATCGGTAGGCCATAGTGGCTCGATGCAATCACATCCGTCCATCCAGCAAGCTTAGTTATTGCATCAGTCCTCACAACATTTCCTGTAGAAGAAGAAACATATTGATAAATCGTTTTTGACACACCGTTTCCCGATCTCAAATAGCAGCAAATGCGTAGCGAATGGCATTTGGATAGTATAAGCTCATGAACGCAGCACGCCTACTAGCAGAGCATGGAAATTGCGCAAGACATGCCCATTCGGCATTCGCTCCTCCGATTCCCATTTCCAATTCCAAACGGACCTCGGCCAAGGGCCGAACTCGTAAAGGACATGGGTGGACACATGTACACCCGACAGCTTTTTCCACTAAAATCGGATTTAGTAGGGATAATACGTGTGTGCTCCTGTAACTAGATCAGATCCGAATGTAAATAGCCAAATAAGCTTAAGTTAGGGTTTGGGTGCTCGGTTTCGTACAGCAGGAAGGGGGGAGAAGGGGGTGGCATACCTGGTGGCTGCTCGTTGCCGGCGAGTGGCCCGAGACAAGGGGGCGCGGGCCGGGGCGCGGCGGTCGCCCGGTCGTCGGCACGAGGAAGGGAAAGAGCGTGCACGCGGGGTGAACGGGAGAAAGAATAGGCAGGGTGAAGGCAGTCCGGCGCTGTTCGGTTAAAGTCGTCAAAGCATTGTGTTCACTGGCTGGCTCACTGCAGCTACTCTACACCAGCTGCTGTTGTTTCTACAGTTCTGTAAGAGTGGGCATGCAGAGATGGGCTACCCAACAGCAACAGGCCAACAAGCATTTCATGCGACCACAACCACGACATGAAAAAGAGTCCCATCCGATCAGGCAAAAAAATGTCCAATACATGTTAGTCTAAAGATAATAAATATAAATAAAAACATATGGATTCAGCCACGAACCAGTTGACCTGATGCTTTGTATCCGCTCCTGACCAGAGCCATCCTCTTTATTTGATTGGTCGTATGACAACCCTGAGACAGTAGATCATGAATCAATTTTTCAAATACAAGAAATAGTTAAGAGACTTAAAAAACTGTTTTATAAAATGTACGAAGAATATGGTAGAGACAGGTTTTAAGTCTTACACATAAAAGCTACGTATTTAAAAAAACTAAGATATCTTACTCCTTCCGTTTTAATTTATATTTTGTTTGAGTTTCTTAGTCTAAGTTTAATTGGCTCGTCTTATTAAAATATTATTATTATTATTATTTTTAATATATAATATACTTTAAGTGTTTTTTTCTTATTTTCATTTTTTCAAAAAATGAAAAACAAGTCAGGTAAATTTGATTAAAAAAATCAAAAAAGTTATAAATTAGGACGGAGTGAATATAATTTAGACTCAAAACATGATACGTTTTTGAAAGGAAGAGAGTGTAATCTAATAGAATTTATGCATTTTAAATTTATCTTTGTTTTTTTTAATTGGATAAAATGATACTTCGTAAGTCCTTTTTACTTCTACTATTTTAAATAAACCTCTTTTGTTGCAACATTTTTTTAGAAAATGCATGATTAGATACAACGATAAAATAGACTTATTAGATACAATTTCCTATGAATATATTTGATTTTTTTTTGTTTCGTATTGTAGATGATGATGATATAATATTTCTATAAGTCTGACCAAAATTATATAATTTTGATTTAGTAAAAGCTAACGACTGGTTAGAGTACTCGTCTATGTTTTGGGTTAGCCCCTTGCAATTACTGTCACACTCTTATGTAGGTCAGGCTCAATATTGATCAATATATATACTAGTCCTACTCTAGTTAGGGTTAGAGTTTTCCATTCCAACTTAGTATCAGAGTCAATCTTCTCTTCCCTCCCTCCCTCCCACCCCTCAGTCGTCGTCTTCCTCCCTGGTGGCGGGCTGCTCGCGCCCAGCTGCACGCGCCGGAGCCCAACAACCGCCGGATCTACCCCGCCACCGTCATCGATCACTTCCCTGACTGCCTCCCGCGCCGGCTGCTGTCGGGGACCATAATTAGGGGTACCCCCAAGACTTCTAATCTCAGCTGGTAACCCCCATCAGCACAAAGCTGCAAAGGCCTAATGGGCGCGATTAAGGTCAAGGCTCAGTCCACTCAAGGGACACGATCTCGCCTCGCCCGAGCCCAGCCTCGGGCAAAGGCAGCCGACCCCGGAGGATTTACGTCTCGCCCGAGGGCCCCCTCAAGTAACGGACACACCTTCGGCTCGCCCGAGGCCCAGTCTTCGCAGAGAAGCAACCTTGGCCAGATCGCCACGCCAACCGACCGTATCGCAGGAGCATTTAATGCAAGGATCGCCTGACATCTTATCCTGACGCGCGCTCCAGTCGACAGAGCCGAAGTGACCGCAGTCACTTCGCCGCTCCACTGACCGACCTGACAGAAATACAGCGCTGTCTGCCCTGCTCCGACTGCCATGCCACTCGCCAGAGTGAGGTCGACAGCGGCTAAGTCCAGCCTCGGGCGACATAGGAAGCTCCGCCTCGCCCGACCCTAGGGCTCGGCCCCTGTCTCGGCTCTAGAAGACGACGAACTCCGCCTCGCCCGACCCTAGGGCTCGGACTCGGCCTCGGCTCCGGAAGACGACGAACTCCGCCTCGCCCGACCCCAGGGCTCAGACTCAGCCTCGGCTCTGGAAGACGATGGACTCCGCCTCGCCCGACCCCAGGGCTCGGACTCAACCTCGACCTCGGAGGAATCGCCACCTCGCCCCAACTCGGGTTCGGACCAGCCATGTCGCCAGGAGGGCCATCATTACCCTACCCCTAGCTAGCTCAGGCTACTGGGAACAAGACCGGCGTCCCATCTGGCTTGCCCCGGTAAACAAGTAATGATGACACCCCGCACGCTCCATGACGGCGGCAGCTCCCAGCCTCTTATGTCAGCAAGGAGACGTCAGCAAGGACCCGACAGCCTCGACAACTGTACTTCCGCAGGGCTCCAGCGCTCCTCCGACGACCACGACATCACATGAACAGAGTGCCAAAACCTCTCCGACTGCCACGACGGCATGTACTTAGGGCTCTAGCTCCTCTCTGCTAGACACGTTAGCACATTGCTACACCCCCATTGTACACCTGGGCCCTCTCCTTACGTCTATAAAAGGAAGGTCCAGGGCTCTCGTACGGAGAGATTGGTCGCGCGGGAGAACGGGCCGGCGCATAAGGCTCTCTCTCTCTCACTCCCGCGCGAACGCTTGTAACCCCCTACTGCAAGCGCATCCAGCCGCCCTGGGCGCAGGACAACACGAAGGCCGCGGTTTCCCCTCGCTGTTCTCCCCCCTTTGTGTCCCGTCTCGCGCCGACCCATCTGGGCTGGGGCACGCAGCGACAAATTACTCGTCGGTCCAGGGACCCCCCGGGGTCGAAACGCCGACACCTGCTCTCAGCCACGCGGCCCTTCTCCCCTGCTCAACAGCTGCCCGCGCTGTTGTGGCCGAGCCCACGCTTGGCCGCCCTTCCCCTCCATCGGCCAGTTCAGCCCGCCCCTTGCGCCACCGCGCGGTTTGGCTCGGCCCTAGGCTACCTTCCCCTACGAATCTATCGTGGCTGCGGCGGCGACAGCCACGACCCTTCATTGCGCCGCTTCTGGCACTCGCGGATGCTGCCAGCTCTTTGCCAGACCCAACGCCCTCGTCCGGCCTCCTCCCTAGTCGCGCCGCTTTGGCGCCGCCACTCTTCCCTCCGACTAGCTGCCCTCTACAGCGCCAGTGTCCACCAGCGCACCCCTAGTCGCCCCCTCCTTCGCGTCATTCGGTCTCCTCTCCACCCTAGCCATGTTCGGTCTCACCACACCTGCCCTGACCCCCTTTCCCGCAGCTCTTCAACCCTATGTTGCTGCTCCTGGCACTTCCTACGGTATTCCACCACCCTTAGTGCCTCCGGCTCTGCTCAGTTCCAGCGTTGTCGTTGTGCACGTCCTCCTCCACGATGGTCAGCTTGTCCGAGGCACCTTTGTGGCTTTCCATCGCTCCATGAGCCCTGTCCTTCATGACTGCGTCGAGCTCCACCCCTAGGCCGGCCGTCACGTGCATGGACCCCTTGTCTTCCCCCATGCAGTGATCGCCTCCTTGGCAATTGAGCCCTCGTTGTCCCCCTCCCCTCCTAGTAGCCATGTTGGAGCACCTCCCCTAGCTCTTTCCACGCACCCTGCGGCTTCCCCAACCTCTCCCTCTCCCACCGATTGGATGGTCGACTTCGGAGCCTCCTTCCACAATACTCCCACCGCTAGCTCGTTATTCCACTCCCATCCACCACACCCCACACATCCTCCGTCCATCGTTATGGGCAACGGTTCCACCCTCCCGTTCACCTCAGTAGCGTGTCGATTCTTCCAGGACCTTTCTACCTCAACGACGTCCTTGTTACTCCTAGTCTGACTCATCCCCTTTTCTTGGTTCGTCTCTTCACTAGTGACAACCATTATTTTATGGAGTTTAATTTAGGGGTATAGAATTTCTTCTCTATTATCCACCAAATTTAGGTGTTACCTCATCTTTTCCTTTTCCTTATCGCTCTGTCCTGTATCTTTCAAAGTAGTAGGAGTTATCTTGGTGTCATATAGAAAAGAAACCCTAAGGGAAACATGGTTGATGCAACATGCTGAAGCTCATGTGTATTAATTTTGTTTGATGAGTGATTTAGTTCAGCATTCATTTAATCAATAATTTGTGCTTAGTGCTAAACTCAACTGATAGGAAAAGGAAATAGAAACCCCCTCAGCCCAGCTTGGCTCCCCTAGCCCACCCCGTGGCCGCCATGGCCTAACCCCGCCCCCCTGCCGCCGCCGTGCCCTGGCCCACCCATTGGATGTGCCCTCTTCCCCAACTACCCCTTTGCTCGGCTCGGACTGGGAGCCGAGAAACTGACACTGCACGTGCCCACATCCCTCTCTCTCTCCCTTGCTGTTTTATCTCCCTCGAATGCCGGTTCACGCTCCTCCCTCTCCCCCACACCCTGTCCAACCACCACGACGCGCCCCTTAGTCGCTTCGCCCGTGCTGACGGCCGTCCTCGCCGGAGCTGCTTCTCGTCGCGACGCCGCTATGGTAAGCCTGGGTTCCCCATTCCCTTCGGCGCAGCGGCTCTGCGCGGCTAGTCCCGGCGTGGTCTACGTGGCGGCCAACGCGGCACGCCCGCGACACACAGCCTGTGTGGCTCGCCCGACGTGGCCTATGTGCGGCCAGCGTGGCCGACGTGCTCGTGGCTCACCCGTGCGTGACCTCGGTGCGGCTCGCGTCTAGCCCGACACAGCCTCGCGCACCCTCGGCGTAGCATGCAGCGTCAGTTCATGGCCACGCGACGCGTCCATCGGCCCGCACGTGCACGAAAACCCCAAACCATGCTCTAGCAGTAATGCAGCATGCACTCGCATCGTCGGGGTTCCGACGACGACCGTCTACCTCTAGACGACGTTTGTCTACCCATAGACAACGTCCGTATACGTGTCTACCTTGTATACCCCCACCCACACTTGCGCGCATTCGCGCCGCTCACCTCGTCGTTGCCCGCGCATCGCGTGTTAAATTGTCACGTGTCGTTCGCGCATGTCATGCATGTCGTCGCGCGTGTTGTCACGCGTCAATAATTCACTTCACCTGGAATCGCTCACACTAATTAACTTATGTAAGTAAACGATGATTATTCGAGTAGCAAGCCAATCGAAACTAGGTAATACTTTTATCCGTTTATGTGATAGATACTTGTTAATATGACTAGGTCGAAGTAAAATGTTATAATTAATATTCGCGTAGCATTAGGGGTGGGCGTTTGGGTTACTCGAAAAATTCGGGTCGGGTAATTCGGGTATTTAAAATTCCGGGTTTTGAGAATCGATACCCGAAATTACAACGGGTTTTACAATACCCGAAAATTCGGGTACCCGGAATTTCGGGTTCGGGTTCAGGTATTCCCGAATTACCCAAACTGTTGTGTTGGATTCATAAAAACACATACACCCTATTAAATTAGTGTAAAAATACAATTTGAATAATGATATACATGGACATATAAAACACAAGCAATCTACAATCACAAGTTATGCACACTTACACATAATTATAGGTGTACAAATTAATAATTAAGCATGACATGAGTATATGACACATGAAAGTTCGGGTATTTCGGGTACCCGATTGTGATACCTGAATTATCCGAAATAAATTCGGGTTTTGCAAGTTGCAACCCGAAATTCCCGAATAAAATTCAGGTTTCGGGTATTTTGGGTTCGGGTATTCCAGGTTCGGGTTTCAGGTTACGGGTATTTTGCCCAGCCCTACGTAGCATACATGTGATACCTGAAAGGGAAACGGGCTTATATATTTCTTATAATCGATTTTGGTGTTTTACGTCCATCACAAACCACATGGACTAACTAGGTTACCTAGTTGTCACTTATCTCAGGTGCATAAAGTTCAACATAAACCAACAAAGAAAATGAGTTGGGAAACTCTACAAAGTTTGGAGCAAAAACAAGTATTGGTGCAGCCAGTGGCGCACCGGACACTGTTCGGTGCCTAGGCCGACGCACCTCGCGAACTGGCTGTTCTCGGGTTTTCCCAGAGTCACTCCGCTATAATTCACCGGACTATCCGGTGTGCACCGGACATGTCCAGTGAGCCAACAGAGCAACGGTAAACTGCGCCCAACGGTCAACTGTGGTGAATAGTAAACAGTGGACAGCACAGAAGCCAAAAGTTAGAGCTGCAAAGTCAGAACACACCGGACTGTCCGGTGCCACAAGAGGACAAAGGACTTCAACGGTCAACCGCTCCAAACCCCAACGGTCGGCTGACGTGGCACGCACCGGACAATGAACAGTGCCATGTCCGGTACACCATCGGACTGTCCGTTGTGCCCATCGATAGCAACGAATGGAATAGTGGTTGTGGCTATAAATACCCCCAACCACCACCATTCAAGTCATCCAAGTTTTCAGACCTTCACATTCAATACAAGAGCAAAAGCATACACTCTAAGACACAATCAAAAGATCAAATCCTCTCCAAGCCTCAAAATCAACTCAATTGCTTAGTGACTTAAGAGAGGGTGTTTTGTATTTCTTTTGTTGCTCTTGTTGCTTGGATTGGTTCCTTCTTCTCACTCTAAACTTCTCAAGTGATTTGTAAACCTAGCAAGAGACACCTAATTGTGTGGTGATCCTTGCGAGGTCTTAGTGACCCATGTGAAAAGAAAGAAGCACTCGACCGGTCTAAGTGACTGATTGAGAGAGGGAAAGGGTTGGAATAGACCCGGCCTTTGTGGCCTCCTCAACGGGGACTAGGTTCTTTGGAACCGAACCTCGGTAAACAAATCGTCATGTTCACTTGTGTTAATCTTCACTCGATTTGTTTATCCCCTTTCCTCCCTCTAAAGTTCCCTTGCTCATATTGATTTGAGTTTGCTCCTAAAGTTATCCGCATTGTTTGAGCAACTCGTAGCAAGGAGAACTATCTTCCGCACTCTGAATTATTTCTAACACTAACTGATGTAGTTGAGGTGCCCGATCTTTCGACGAGTAGAGATAATTTCGATTTGGCGGAAGATGACCCTTGCGATCCGACTACGACGAGCAAGCCCGAGGCGCCAATGCAATCGCTGAACCAACTCCCTGTGGTTACCGACCTTGCTGATGCGAGATCGGCCTGATCACGAAGATCGTTTCCTGTGCGCAATCGAAGAACGAACAAGAAAAAGATGCGAGCAATCTAATCTATTACTCGAGGGTGGAGTTCTGAATACACGAAGACAGCGCAGATTTGCGCGTGTTCGAGAGTAGCTAAAGCTAACGTAAAACAAAACTCAAGAAATAAAGGAGGCACAGCTCCTGGATAAATAGAGAGGGGGCGCAGCCCCTAGGGGCGGCCAACCCTAGGTCGTCCATTATGGGCCGCAGTTGGGCTGGTCGTCTATTCTTCCGGGCCTTCGTTCTTTAACAGCATGATGTAGTTCAATTCTCTTGCACGGGCCCGAGTCACTGGCCCAGGTGGAAGGGGTGGCGCCTGGACTGGGGAAGATGGTACCTGGGCTGGAGAAGGTGCTGCTGGTGTAGATGTGCTTGTGTTGGTGTTGATGTCCTCATCATCCTCCCCTTCTTGAACTGAAGTCGTCCTCGACGGCAACTCCTCGTCTTCTCCCGCATACGGTTTCAAATCTGCAACATTAAAACTAGTGGAAACACCAAACTCCGCAGGTAGGTCAAGGGTATAAGCATTATCATTAATCTTGGTTAGTATCTTAAAAGGACCAGCAGCACGAGGCATCAATTTAGAACGGCGCAAAGTAGGAAAACGATCCTTTCTCAAATGCAACCAAACCATATCACCAGGTTCAAAAGTAACTAGTTTCCGGCCTTTACTACCAGTAATCTGATATTTAGCATTAGCAGCAGCAATGTTTTGTTGAGTTTGTTCATGGAGATTAATCATTTGTTCAACATGTGCAAGAGCATCTATGTGTGGGGCGTCCGCAGCATCAAGCGAAAACAAAGCAATAGGCGCCCTAGGAATGTAACCATAAACAATTTGAAAAGGGCACATCTTTGTAGAAGAATGGGTTGCATGATTATAAGCAAACTCAACATGAGGCAAGCAATCCTCCCAACGTTTCAAATTTTTGTCTAAAACAGCCCTAAGCATGGTAGACAAAGTTCGATTAACTACCTCAGTTTGACCATCAGTCTGAGGGTGACAAGTGGTGCTAAACAGCAATTTAGTTCCCAATTTATTCCATAGAGATCTCCAAAAATGACTCAGAAACTTAGCATCACGATCCGAGACTATTGTATTGGGAATACGGTGCAAACGAATAATCTCTCTAAAAAACAATTCAGCAACATTGCTAGCATCATCAGTCTTATGACAAGGTATGAAATGAGCCATTTTGGAGAATCGATCAACAACCACAAAAATGCTATCCCTCCCCTTCTTAGTTCTAGGCAATCCCAAAACAAAATCCATCGAAATATCAATCTAAGGGGAAGTAGGAACAGGCAAAGGCATATACAAACCATGGTTGTTCAACCGTGACTTAGCTTTCTGACAAGTAGTGCAGCGTGCAACAAGGCGCTCAACATCAGCGCGCATCCGAGGCCAAAAGAAGTGGGCAGCCAACACCTCATGTGTCTTGTAGACGCCAAAGTGCCCCATGAGACCGCCTCCATGTGCTTCCTGTAACAACAAAAGACGAACCGAGCTAGCTGGAACACACAGCTTGTTAGCGCGAAACAGGAACCCATCCTGTATGTGAAATTTGCCCCATGGTTTCCCATTAATACAATGGCCGAAAGCATCTTTAAAATCAGCATCATCAACATATTGATCTTTCAAAGTGTGCAAACCAAAGATTTTAAAATCTAACTGTGACAGCATGGTATAGCGACGAGACAAAGCATCGACAATAACATTGTCCTTCCCGTTCTTGTGTTTAATAATGTAAGGAAAGGACTCAATGAATTCTACCCATTTAGCATGACGACGGTTCAGATTTGTTTGGGTACGAATATGTTTTAAAGCCTCATGATCAGAATGGATTATAAACTCACGATGCCAAAGATAGTGCTGCCATGTATGCAAAGTGCGCACTAAAGCGTAAAGCTCCTTATCATAAGTAGAATATTTCAGACTAGCACCGCTTAATTTTTCACTGAAATAAGCAACTGGTTTTCCTTCTTGTAACAAAACAGCACCTAGCCCAATACCGCTAGCATCGCATTCAAGCTCAAACACCTTATTAAAATCAGGCAATTGCAATAGGGGAGCTTGGGTTAACTTATCTTTCAAAGTGCTGAACGCTTCCTCCTGGGAATCACTCCAAGCAAATGGCACATCTTTCTTTGTAAGCTCATGTAGAGGCGCTGCAATGGAGCTAAAATCACGAACAAATCTGCGGTAGAAACCGGCAAGTCCAAGAAAGCTCCGAATTTGTGTGACCGTCATCGGTGTAGGCCACTCCCGAATGGCAGCAATCTTGCTGCTATCCACCTCAATGCCCTGTGGAGTAACAACATAACCAAGAAACGAGACACGTCGTGTACAAAAGATGCATTTTTCCATGTTAGCAAATAACTGGGCAGCACGCAATGCATCAAAAATAGCACTTAAATGTTCCAAATGCTCTTTCTTAGATTTGCTGTAAATAAGAATATCATCAAAATAAACAACCACAAACAATCCTATGAAGGGCCTTAGAACTTCATTCATGACTCGCATAAAAGTGCTGGGAGCATTAGTCAATCCAAACGGCATAACCAACCATTCATATAAACCAAATTTCGTTTTAAAAGTCGTTTTCCATTCATCACCCAGTTTCATTCTAATCTGGTGGTAACCACTACGCAAATCAATCTTAGTGAAAATAATGGCACCACTAAGCTCATCTAGCATATCATCAAGGCGTGGTATAGGATATCGATAACGAATAGTGATGTTATTAATAGCACGACAGTCTACACACATACGCCATGACCCATCTTTCTTGGGAACAAGTAACACAGGAACAGAGCAAGGGCTAAGAGACTCACGAATGTATCCCTTGTCAAGCAACGCCTGTACCTGGCGCTGAATCTCTTTCGTCTCATCCGGATTTGTACGGTACGGTGCGCGGTTCGGAAGCTGTGCGCCGGGAATGAGGTCGATCTGGTGCTCAATGCCACGAAGTGGTGGGAGACCCGGTGGTAAGTCTTTGGGAAAGACATCAGTGTACTCCTGCAAAAGGTTAGCAACCATAGGGGGAATAGCCAAAGATGGTGCATCATCAAGTGAAATGAGGACACTAGAGCATATAAGTGCATAGCATGGCAAATGAGCACCGTGTAGATCATCAAAATCAGCACGTGTAGCAAGTAAAACAG
Organism: Zea luxurians; assembly: GCA_029449295.1. Taxonomy (NCBI): domain Eukaryota; kingdom Viridiplantae; phylum Streptophyta; class Magnoliopsida; order Poales; family Poaceae; genus Zea; species Zea luxurians. Next base: position 174,039,576 of record JAOPSE010000002.1, read on the forward strand.
GAGCCTTCAACTTGATTTCAGAAGGAACAGAGGGCGATGGATCAAGTTGTTTAGCAGTTATAGCAGCTCGGGCAAGATCATCTTTAACAATTTGTTCAGGTGTCATTGGATGTATAATTATTTTTTGACCCTTAAAAATGAAAGAATAATGATTCGAACGACCATGATGCAAGCTATCAGTATCATATTGCCAAGGTCGACCAAGTAACAAAGATCATGCTTCCATGGGAATAACATCACAATCAACAAAATCAGAATAAGCACCCATGGAGAAAGGAACGCGCACGGAACGTGTGATTTTTATTTTACCACCATCATTAAGCCATTGAATGTGATATGGGTTTGGATGCTTACGAGTGGGTAACGATAACTTTTCGACCAGCATGGTACTCGCCAAATTGTTGCAACTGCCGCTGTCGATAATGATGCAAATTGACCGCTCCTGCACAACACCCTTTGTATGGAACAGAGTGTGTCGCTGATTCTTCTCGGGCAAAGCGACCTGTGTACTGAGAACACGCTGCACAACAAGACTTTCATACCTATCAGCGTCGCCCGGGTTGACATGTACCTCCGCCTTAGCTGCATGGTCAGTGGCAAGTAGTGCATGTTAAATTTCTTCAGAATCACTAGCGGAAGAGTACTCACCATCGTCATGAATGAGCAAAGTGTGCTTGTTTGGGCAGTCCCGAATCACATGGCCAAATCCTCTACAGCGATGACACTGAATATCCCGTGTACGACCTGTGGGTGGGGCAGTGCTGGCTGGTTTGGTCGTCTTCTCGCGTGGAGTAGTGGTGGACGTGGATGGCGCAGGGGGAACTGGTGCTGAGGTGGATGTCAAGCTTCGTCCTGCAAAAGGGTTAGAATATGGCTTCGAGCGGCGTCCCTGCACTTCACGTTCAGCTTTGCAAGCATATTCAAATAAAGTAGTCATATCATAATATTCCTTATAATCAAGTATATCTTGGATTTCGCGGTTTAAACCACCACGAAAACGTGCCATAACAGCGTCGTTGTCCTCTAATATCCCACAACGAATCATACCTTTTTGTAACTCCTGGAAATAGTCCTCAACAGATTGAGAACCTTGCTGAAAACGCTGCATTTTATTAAGCAAATCACGAGCATAATACGAAGGCACAAATCGATGTCGCATCGCAGCTTTCAACTAATCCCAAGTGGTTGGAATGGTAGTGGGATGTTTTATTTTAAACTCACGCCACCAAATTAAAGCAAAAACAGTAAATTCACTAATAGCAGCTTTAACCTGAGAATGTGCAGCAATATCATGGCATGAAAATTTTTGTTCAACCTCTAACTCCCAATCAAGATATGCAGCAGGATCATATTTGCCATTAAAAGGTGGAATTTTAAATTTAATCTTAGAAAATAAGTCATTAGGGGGATGACGAACCACACGGCGTGCACGACCACGGCGATCTCCATCTTCCCACTCAGTGTCACCGCCGTAGTCCTGCTCCATCTTTGTGGTCAACGCATCAAGGCGTGCTAGGATGGTGTCGAGTGTGGTGCGAGTCACCGTTTGAGCAAGGTCAAGCTGGTTGAAACGCTCGGTCGTCGAAGTGACCGTTGAATCAAGCCGTTCATGCATCGTCCTAATGTCATCAGCAAGTCCATCAACTTGTCCCCTTACTTCCAACAACTGGGCATCTACCGTGTCGTGTGCTCCTGCCATAGTTAGCGCAAACACCAAAACACCAAAAGAAAAAAAACAACGACAAAAAACAGGGGTGTACTGCTCACAAGGCGCTCACACTAGTGCTGTTATCAAATTCTTATCCGTTCTTACCAAGCCACAGTGGTGAACTACAACCAACGGGTGGAACCGGTGAAAGATTGGATGAGCGATTGCATGGAGAAACAGAAGCCTGCTCGTCGTAGAAATATGTGGAGTTCTGGGTAGGCTGCACTCAAGTCAATGATTAGCACAATCAAACAATAATGCAAAGTTGAATTATAGTGCAGAACACGAAACTATATTGCTGGCCACAAGTGCAAAGGACGGATGGAACTAGCAGAATGGCAGTACCGTAAATATTGTACTAGCGAGGCCACTAGTAGGAATCACAAGTGATTTTGTTTTTCTTTTTTGTATGATTTTTTTGATATTTTTCTCAGCACAAGAAGCAACAAAATAGGAGCTACACGAAGTTTCATCTAAAACAGAGATCAGATGTGGTCTACAGAAAATCAGGAAGTTCTCTGAAAAGCGTGCGAGAACTTTGACGGATTTTTTTCTTTATTTTCCTGAATTTTTTTGACAATTTTGTCGAACCCCAAACAGACCGAAGGTGAGTTTGGCCGGCCTCAGAATGGTGTCAACTAGCTCCTGTAAAAATTTCAGATTTTTTGGACACCCGAGCGAAAAGTTATGCCCGGTTTAAGGAAGGTACCTCAAGTTATGTTTTCAAACGACCGGGATGAAACAACTGTATCCTTTCTCCTTCGTTGTTTTTTGTTTCTGTTTTTTTACGTAACCGAAGGAGAAAAACAAGGAAACGATGTTGACTCGGTTTGTTTTTTTTCTGTTTTTTTTTCGTAACCGAAGGAGAAAAACAAGGAAACGGCCGTTGACTCGGTTTGTTTTTTCTGTTTTTTTTGACGTAACCGAAGGAGAAAAACAAGGAAACAATGTTGACTCGGTTTGTGGCGTGATCAAAGAGGAGATGGTGGCGGCGCTAGGGTTTGAATGGTGGAAGAACACAATGCAACCAGCAACAAATGACGCGAAAGCACACAAATTCAACAATGCAGATTATTGAAAGAAAGTGCGAGGCTCAAAAGGGTGCTGGGATAAGGTCTAACCTGAATTTTTATGTGGTTTTGTGGACTGTAGGAAAAAAACACTCGATAAACTCACCGATCAACCTGGAAATCTGATACCAATTGATGTAGCTGAGGTGCCCGATCTTTCGGCGAGTAGAGATAATTCCGATTTGGCGGAAGATGACCCTTGCGATCCGACTACGACGAGCAAGCCCGAGGCGCCAATGCAATCGCTGAACCAACTCCCTGTGGTTACCGACCTTGCTGATGCGAGATCGGCCTGATCACAAAGATCGTTTCATGTGCGCAATCGAAGAACGAACAAGAAAAAGATGCGAGCAATCTAATCTATTACTCGAGGGTGGAGTTCTGAATACACGAAGACAGCGCAGATTTGCGCGTGTTCGAGAGTAGCTAAAGCTAACGTAAAACAAAACTCAAGAAATAAAGGAGGCGCAGCTCCTGGATAAATAGAGAGGGGGCGCAGCCCCTAGGGGCGGCCAACCCTAGGTCGTCCATTATGGGCCGCAGTTGGGCTGATCGTCTATTCTTCCGGGCCTTCGTTCTTTAACAGCATGATGTAGTTCAATTCTCTTGCACAGGCCTGAGTCACTGGCCCAGGTGGAAGGGGTGGCGCCTGGACTGGGGAAGATGGTGCCTGGGCTGGAGAAGGTGCTGCTGGTGTAGATGTGCTTGTGTTGGTGTTGATGTCCTCATCACTAACCTCGGGCATAGAGCATTTTCTGAGTTCATAACTTTTAGGTTTCTCCTATTCACCCCCCTCTAGGTGACTTTCAATACCCCTCGACCATAGATTTAGCCATTACAATTCCTTTCTCTCTCGCGTGATCGTAAATGCAAGCTATATGTCACATGCATGTTTAAATGATCTATCTTCTTGTATGGTGTACTGTTTCTCTTTGATTCAAAGATATGTATGTATGTTTGCACTCGTAAAGATAACAGTCCGTTTGCGGAGTCTGAGGAAGTTGCAGGAGAAGACCCTGAGCAACAACTGGTTGGTGAAGGCAAGTGTCCTCTGACCTATTTATGTCCTACTCACTCTACAATTCATCTCCTCTCATTTACACACTTAATACCTAAGGATTTACTAGTCTTTGTTCACCCTACCCTTGGTTACCTATTTGGGTTTGGTTGTTTATGATTATCTTTATGTTAACGCTCTATTATAATCAATGAACATGATGATATTTGAAAGGGAAATAGGGTCAAACCTTTTCTAATATGAATTTTGGTGGTTGAATTGCCCAACACAAATTATTGGACTAACTAGTTTGCTCTAGAAAATATGTTCTACAGGTGCCAAAGGTTCACAACAAACCAATACAAAGTCCAAGAAAGGGTTCAAATAAAAGGAGCAAAGTTAAACTGAAGGCAGCCCTGGTCTGGCGCACCGGACTGTCCCGTGTGCCACCGGACATCGTCCGGTGCACCACCGGACAGTGTCCGGTGCACCAGGGAGAATTAAATCAAACTTGCCAGTCTCGGGAATTTGGGAGGCCGCTCCGCCATAATTCACCGGACTGTCCGGTGTGCCAGCGGAGCAACGGCTACCTCGCGCCAACGGTCATCTGCAGAAGGCATTAAATGCGCTACAGTGCGCGCCTGCGCGCGCAGAAGTCAAAGCAGGTGCCAGAAGACGCACCGGACAGTCTACAGGACCTGTCCGGTGCACCACCGGACTGTCTGGTGGCCCCACAAGTCAGAGCTCCAATGGTTGAACCCTAATGGTTGGGTGACCTGGCTGGCGCACCGGACTGTCCGGTGCGTCCGTCGACAGAAGCCATCCCCAACGGCCATTTTGGTGGTTGGGGCTATAAATACCCCCAACCACCCCACATTCATGGCATCCAAGTTTTCAGACTTCAAACCTCATACAAGAGCTATAGCATTCAATACAAGACACAAACAAAGAGATCAAATCCTCTCCCAAGTCTGGAATCACACAAAACAAATTAGTGACTAGAGAGAGAGACTTTTTGTGTTCTTTTGAGCTCTTGCGCTTGGATTGCTTTTCTTCTTCCTCATTCTTGTTTCCATAACACTTGTAATCAAAACAAGAGACACCAATTATGTGGTGGTCCTTGTAGTGGACTTGGTGTCCCATTTGATTGAGAAGAGAAGCTCACTCGGTCTAAGTGACCGTTTGAGAGAGGGAAAGGGTTGAAAGAGACCCGGTCTTTGTGACCACCTCAATGGGGAGTAGGTTTGCAAGAACCGAACCTCGGTAAAACAAATAACCGTGCCATCCATTCTTATTTGCTTGTAATTTGTTTTCGCCCTCTCATTTGGACTCGCTTATATTTCTAACGCTAACCCCGGCTTGTAGTTGTGCTTAAGTTTATAATTTTCAGATTCCGCCTATTCACCCCCCATCTAGGCGACTTTCAATTGGTATCAAAGCCCGGTGCTTCATTAGACCGCTCGAAGTGATGTCAGGAGATCACGCCAAGAAGGAGATGGTGACCAGCGAGAAGCCCTTTACAAGCCACAAGAAGGCTCCATCGGGAGAGTCCCGCAACAAGGGGAAGGAGAAGGAATCCCCTTCACACAAGTCGCATCGGAGTGGTGAAAAGAAAAAGAAGATGAGGAAGGTGGTCTACTACGAGACCGACTCCTCGTCGCCATCCACCTCCGGCTCTGACGCGCCATCCGTAACTTCTAAGCGCCATGAGCGCAAGAAGTTTAGTAAGATTCCCCTACACTACCCTCGCATTTCTAAACGTACTCCATTACTTTTCGTTCCATTAGGCAAACCACCGGTTTTTTACGGTGAAGATTATAACATGTGGAGTGATAAAATGAGGCATCACCTAACCTCACTCCACACTAGTATTTGGAACGTTGTTGAGTTTGGTGTACAGGTACCATCCGTAGGGGATGAGGACTATGATTCGGACGAAGTTGCCCAAATCCGGCACTTCAACTCACAAGCCACCACAATACTCCTCGCCTCTCTAAGTCAAGAGGAGTATAACAAAGTGCAAGGATTGAAGAGCGCCAAGGAGATTTGGGACGTGCTCAACACGGCGCACGAAGGAGACGAGGTGACAAAGATCACCAAGAGGGAAACGATCGAGGGGGAGCTCGGTCGCTTCATGCTCAACCAAGGAGAAGACCCGCAAGCCATGTACAACCGGCTAAAAACCTTGGTGAACCAAGTGCGCAACCTCGGGAGCACCAAGTGGGATGACCATGAAATGGTCAAGGTTATTCTTAGATCACTCGTATTTATAAACCCCACTCAAGTTCAATTAATTCGTGGTGATCTAAGATATAAACTAATGTCTCCCGAGGAAGTGATAGGTAAATTTGTGAGCTTTGAATTAATGATCAAAGGCTCCAAAAAGATCATCGAGCAAGGCGCGTCCTCCTCCATACCCGAGGTACAACCCGTTGCATTCAAGGCAACGGAGGAGAAGAAAGAAGACTCTACACCGAGTAGGGTCCCCATCGATGCCTCCAAGCTCGATAATGAGGAGATGGCGCTCATCATCAAGAGCTTCCGCCAAATCCTCAAACAAAGGAAAGGGAAAGATTACAAGCCCTGTTCTAAGAAGGTTTGCTACAAATGTGGTAAGCCCGGTCATTTCATTGCAAAATATCCATTATCTAGTGATAGTGACAGGGGCGATGACAAGAAGGGAAAGAGGAGAGAAAAGAAGAGGTACTACAAGAAGAAGGGCGGCGATGCCCATGTTTGTCGGGAGTGGGACTCCGACGAGAGCTCCATCGACTCCTCCTCTGACGAGGACGCCACCAACATCGCCGTCAACAAAGGGCTCCTCTTCCCCAACGTCGGCCACAAATGCCTCGTGGCAAAGGACGACAAGAAGAAGAAGGTAAAATCCAAATCCTCCACTAAGTATGCAACATCTAGTGATGAGGCTAATTCTAGTGATGATGAGGATGATTTGTTTACTCTCTTTGCCAACTTAAACATGCAACAAAAGGAAAAATTAAATGAATTCATTAGCGCTATTCATGAGAAGGATAAACTCTTGGATAGCCAAGAGGATTTCTTAATTAAAGAAAACAAAAAGCATGTTAAAGTTAAAAATGCTTATGCTCAGGAGGTAGAGAAAAATAAAAAATTAACTAGTGAGCTAAGCACTTGCCATGACATTGTTTCCAACCTTAGAAATGAAAATGCAAAATTAATTGCTAAGGTTGAAAAATTTGATGTTTGTGATGATTCAATTGTTAGTCTTAGAAATGATAATGCCAATTTAATTGCTAAGATTGACAAATTGAATGCTTCTCTTTCTAGCCTTTAAATTGAAAATGAAAAATTAATTGCTAAGGCTAAGGATTTAGATGTTTGCAATACTTCTATTTCCAATCTTAGAGATGAGAATGATATTTTGCATGCTATGATTGTTGAATTAAATACTTGCAAACCCTCTACATCTTCCGTTGAGCATGTTACTATTTGCACTAGATGTAGAGATATTAATGTTGATGCTATTCATGATCACCTAGCTTTAATTAAACAACAAAATGATCACATAGCTCAACTTAGTGCCAAAATTAATGAGCATGACTTAGAAAATGAGAAATTTAAATTTGTTAGAAGCATGCTCTATAGTGGGAGACGCTCTGGTATTAAGGATGGCATTGGCTTCCAACAGGGAGACAATGTCAAGCTCAATACCCCACCTAAAAGATTGTCTAATTTTGTTAAGGGCAAGGCTCCCATGGTTCAGGATAACGAGGGTTACATTTTATACCCTACCGGTTATCCCGAACACAAAATTAGGAGAATTCACTCAAGGAAGTCTCACTCTGGCCCTAATCATGCTTTTATGTATAAGAGTGGGGCATCTAGTTCTAGGCAATCAACCCATGCTAAATTGCCTAAGAATAAAACTCCAAAAGCATCAAATGATCATAATGTTTCATTCAAAACCTTTGATGCTTGTTATGTGCTTACTAACAAATCCGGCAAGGTAGTTGCCAAGTATGTTGGGGGCAAACACAAGGGATCAAAGACTTGTGTTTGGGTACCCAAAGTTCTTGTATCTAATGTCAAAGGACCCAAAATTGTTTGGGTACCTAAAATCAAGAACTAAATCTGTTTTGTAGGTTTATGCATCCGGGGGCTCAAGTTGGATCATCGACAGCGGGTGCACAAACCATATGACTGGGGAGAAAAAGATGTTCTCCTCCTACGAGAAAAAACAAGATCCCCAACGAGCTATCACATTCGGGGATGGAAATCAAGGTTTGGTAAAAGGATTGGGTAAAATTGCTATATCACCTGACCACTCAATTTCCAATGTTTTTCTTGTAGATTCTTTAGATTACAACTTGCTTTCTATTTCTCAATTATGCAAAATGAGTTACAACTGTCTTTTTACAGATACAGGTGTTACTGTCTTTAGAAGAAGTGATGATTCAGTAGCTTTTAAGGGAGTATTAGAGGGTCAGCTATACTTAGTTGATTTCAATAGAGCTGAACTCAATACTTGCTTAATTGCTAAGACTAACATGAGTTGGCTCTGGCACCGCCGACTAGCCCATGTTGGGATGAAGAATCTTCACAAGCTTCTAAAGGAAGAGCACATTTTAGGACTAACAAATGTTCATTTTGAAAAAGACAGGATTTGTAGCGCATGCCAAGCAGGGAAGCAAGCTGGTGTTCATCATCCACACAAGAACATCATGACAACTGACAGGCCACTCGAACTCCTCCACATGGACCTATTCGGCCCGATAGCCTACATAAGCATCGGCGGGAGTAAGTACTGTCTTGTTACTGTGGATGATTATTCTCGCTTCACTTGGGTATTCTTTTTGCAGGAAAAATCTCAAACCCAAGAGACTTTGAAAGGATTCTTAAGACGGGCTCAAAATGAGTTTGGCTTAAGGATCAAGAAAATAAGAAGCGACAATGGGACGGAGTTCAAGAACTCACAAATAGAAGGCTTTCTTGAGGAGGAGGGCATCAAGCATGAGTTCTCTTCTCCCTACACGCCACAACAAAATGGTGTAGTGGAGAGGAAGAATAGGACTCTATTGGACATGACAAGGACCATGCTTGATGAGTACAAGACTTCGGATCGGTTTTGGGCCGAGGCGGTCAACACCGCTTGCTACGCCATCAACCGGTTGTATCTACATCGAATCCTCAAGAAGACATCATACGAACTCCTCACCGGTAAAAAGCCCAATGTTTCATATTTTAGAGTCTTCGGTAGCAAATGCTTTATTCTTGTTAAAAGAGGTAGAAAATCCAAATTTGCTCCTAAGGCTGTAGAAGGCTTTTTACTAGGGTATGATTCAAACACAAGGGCATATAGAGTCTTTAACAAGTCCACTGGACTAGTTGAAGTTTCTTGTGACATTGTGTTTGATGAGACTAACGGCTCCCAAGTGGAGCAAGTTGATCTTGATGAATTAGATGATGAAGAGGCTCCGTGCGTCGCGCTAAGGAACATGTCCATTGGGGATGTGTGTCCTAAGGAATTTGAAGAGCCTCCACAAACACAAGATCAACCATCCTCCTCCATGCAAGCATCTCCACCAACTCAAGATGAGGATGAGGCTCAAGATGATGAAGGAGAAGATCAAGAAGATGAGCCACCTCAAGAAGATGACAATAATCAAGGAGGAGATGCAAATGATCAAGACAAGGAGGATGAACAAAATCAAAGGCCGCCACACCCAAGAGTCCACCAAGCAATCCAATGAGATCACCCCGTGAACACCATCCTAGGAGACATTCATAAGGGGGTAACCACTCGATCTCGTGTTGCTCATTTTTGTGAACATTACTCTTTTGTTTCCTCTATTGAGCCACATAGGGTAGAGGAAGCACTTCAAGATTCGGATTGGGTGTTGGCGATGCAAGAGGAGCTCAACAATTTCACAAGGAATGAGGTATGACATTTAGTTCCACGTCCTAACCAAAATGTTGTAGGAACCAAGTGGGTCTTCCGCAACAAGCAAGATGAGCATGGTGTGGTGACAAGGAACAAGGCAAGACTTGTGGCCAAAGGGTATTCACAAGTCGAAGGTTTGGATTTTGGTGAAACCTATGCACCCGTAGCTAGGCTTGAGTCAATTCGTATATTACTTACCTATGCTACTTACCATGGCTTTAAGCTTTACCAAATGTACGTGAAGAGTGCCTTCCTCAATGGACCAATCAAGGAAGAGGTCTATGTTGAGCAACCTCCTGGCTTTGAAGATAGTGAGTATCCTAACCACGTGTATAAACTCTCTAAGGCGCTTTATGGGCTCAAGCAAGCCCCAAGAGCATGGTATGAATGCCTAAGAGATTTTCTTATCACTAATGGCTTCAAAGTCGGCAAGGCCGATCCTACTTTATTCACGAAAACTATTGCCAATGATTTGTTTGTATGCCAAATTTATGTTGACGATATCATATTTGGGTCTACTAACAAATCTATATGTCGACGTTTCGAGACCGGGGGGTCCCTGAGCCGACGAGTGAGTGTGCCGCGTGCCCCAGCCCAGATGGGTCGAGCGCGTGGGCGAGCGTGAAGGGGGGAGAGCGAGGTGGCCGGAGCCGAGTCGTGAGGGAGGTGGAGATCCCGCGGCCTTCGTGTTCGTCCCACGCCCAGGTCGGGTGCGCTTGCAGTAGGGGTGTTACAAGCGTCCACGCGGGTGAGGGAAGCGAGCGGCCCCAAGAGAGCGCCTGCCCCTGCCCTCGTTCCCGCGGGGCCAACCTTCTCTAAGAAGGCCCTGGTCCTTCCTTTTATAAGCGTAAGGAGAGGATCCAGGTGTACAATGGGGGTGCAGCAGAGTGCTACGTGTCTAGCGGGGGAGAGCTAGCGCCCTAGGTACATGCCAATGTGGCAGCCGGAGAGATCTTGGCACCCAGCTGGTGTGGTGTCGTGGCTGTCGGAGGAGTAACGGAGCCTGGCGGAGGGACAGCTGTCGGAACAGTTGGGCTCTTGCTGACGTCCCCCTGCTTCCGTAAGGGAGCTGAGAGCCACCGTCGTCATGGGTCTAGCGGGGCGCCATCATTGCCTATCTGGCGGAGCTAGCCAGATGGGACGTCGGTCTTGTTCTCTGCGGCCCAAGTCGGCTCGGGGTAGGGTGATGATGGCGCTTCCTGTTGACGTGGCGGACTTGTGCCCTAGGTCGGGCGACGTGGAGGCTCCTCCGAGGCCGAGGTCGAGTCTGTCTTCCATGGCCGAGGCCGAGCCCGAGCTCCTGGGTCGGGCGAGGCGGAGGTCGTTCGGCAGAGGCCAGGGCGGAGTCCGACCCTAGGGGTCGGGCGATGCGGAGTTCGCCGTCTTCCGGGGCCTTAGCCCGAGTCCGAGCCCTGGGTCGGGCGGAGCGGAGTTCGCCGTCTTCCGGGGCCTTAGCCCGAGTCCGAGCCCTGGGTCGGGCGGAGCGGAGTTCACCGTCTTCCGGGGCCTTAGCCCGAGTAGTTCGCCGTCTTCTGGGGCCTTAGCCCGAGTCCGAGCCCTGGGTCGGGCGGAGCGGAGTTCGCCGTCTTCCGGAGCCTTAGCCCGAGTCCGAGCCCTGGGTCGGGCGGAGCGGAGTTCGCTGTCTTCCGGGGCCTTAGCCCGAGTCCGAGCCCTGGGTCGGGCGGAGCGGAGTTCGCCGTCTTCCGGGGCCTTAGCCCGAGTCCGAGCCCTGGGTCGGGCGGAGCTTCCTATGGCGCCTTTGGCAAGGCCTGGCTGCCTGTCAGTCTCACTCTGTCAAGTGGCACTGCAGTCGGGATGGCACAGGCGGCGCTGTCCTTCTGTCAGACCGGTCAGTGGAGCGGCGAAGTGACGGCGGTCACTTCGGCTCTGCCAGGGGGCGCGCGTCAGGATAAAGGTGCCAGGCTGCCTTTGCGTTAAATGCCCCCGTGACTTGGTCGGTCGGCGCGGCGATTTAGTCAGGGTTGCTTCTTAACGAAGGCAAGGCCTCGGGCGAGCCGGAGATGCGTCTGCCGTAGAAAAGGGGGCCTCGGGCGAGACGGAAACACCTCAGGGTCGGCTGCCCTTGCCCGAGGCTAGGCTCGGGCGAGGCGTGATCGAGTCGCTCGTATGGACTGATCCCTGACTTAATCGCACCCATCAGGCCTCTGCAGCTTTATGCTGATGGGGGTTACCAGCTGAGAATTAGGCGTCTTGAGGGTACCCCTAATTATGGTCCCCGACAGTAGCCCCCGAGCCTCAAAGGGAGTGTTAGCACTCGCTTGGAGGCTTTCGTCGCACTTTTTTGCAAGGGGACCAGCCTTTCTCGGTTGCATTTTGTTCCGGTGGGTGCGCGCGAGCGCACCCGCCGGGTGTAGCCCCCGAGGCCTCGGAGGAGTGGTTTCACTCCTTCGAGGTCTTAATGCCTTGCGTAATGTTTCGGCTGGTCTGGTGGTTCCCTCATGCGAACTGGCCGTAGCCCGGGTGCACTGTCGGGGCCCAAGTTCTTGGGCTGGTATGTTGACGCTGTCAACGGTTTGGCCGGAGCCGGGTTTGCGAGAGCAGCCCCCGAGCCTCCGCACAGGGCGAGAGGGCGATCAGGGACAGACTCGGCTTTTTTACATACGCCCCTACGTCGCCTTTCCGCAAGGAGGAGGGGGGGAGAGCGCCATGTTACCCTCGATGGGCACCGAACATGGTGTCTCCGGTGAGCTGCAAGCGGGTAATCCGAGTGGACGTCCGTGCCCCGTTCGTTGGGGGTCGGCTAGGGGCCCGGAGGCACGCCCAAAAGTACCTGCGGGTGATCTGTCGGACCCGGTCCCCTGGCGACGGGGTCTGAGGGCTCGATGCCTCCCTCCGATGGGATTCCGTTACAGGATCGTTCCCGCTGGTCTCAGAAATGTCCTAGGGTACCTCGGGAGCGCAGCCCGAGCCTTGGTTATGTATCGAACGTACCCCTGGTCATCCCTCGCTCGGTGTCTGAGGCGACTGTGAACCCTTCGGGGGGCCAGCCTTCGAACCCCTGATCAGTAATGGGCGCGGAGCCCGAGTAGCCTGAGGCGGCCGTGGAACCTTTCGGGAGGCCGACCTTCGAACCTCTGACCAGTAGTGGGTGTCGGGCCCACGTGATCTGAGGCGGCTGTTGAACCCTTCGGGGGGCCAGCCTTCGAACCCCTGATCAGTAAGGAGGCTCGGAGCCTAGTTCCTTCACGGGGAAGGATCCCTTTAGGGGTATCCCCTTTCCCGGTCCCTGTTGCAAGAGATAGAGAAAGAGGAAAAAGGGAAAAGGATACGAAATTGAACGACGCGGCGTACCTTTTTTGGCGCGGTTGTTTTGGCGAAGGCGAAGCGTCGCCAGCTGCTCCTGCCAGAAGCGCCGCCTGTCCAGCCGCGGAGTTAATGCGACGGTGCGAGTAGTTGGCGAGGCTGACGTTGCGCGTGTGCGAGCCGTTCGAGGAATGGGTCACGGGCGCGTCGTCTTCACGCCGTGAGAGGGGGTTCTCTCGCTGCCTCCGGATGGGACGTGAACTTGGCTGACGGCGTGACCGCTGCTCCCGCGTGCCTGCCACCGTCATTACTGCCGGCCCACTTTTGACCGCGTTTGACCGCTGCGTCAGGCTGGCGCTGCTGGGTCGCGCGCTGGGTCGCCTCGGGTCGCGGTATCGGTTCCGCAATCGAGGAGGTGCGGTGGTGGCGCAAGTGGTACAATTGCTTGCATGCAGCATCCGGCGCGCCGGTCGCGCGACGCGTGGGCTTGGGCCTCCGTGCTGGCATGTCAGGAGTCGGAGAGGCGCGTCCACTTGGCGCGGTTGCATGCCGCCTGCATGGCTGCCTGCCCCTTTCGCCCGTTGGCCTGGGCAAAAGTGGAGGGTCACTTGTAACCGCTGGGTGGTTGCGTGCGCCGTGCGCGGCGGTTTGGCTTCTTCTGCTCAGAGCCGGTCTGCATGGCATGCGGGACCCAGCCCCCGCGCCGCAGGGGAGGGCTTTGGAGGTGTGTTGGAGAAGACTCAGCCCGTGACGGTTAGGGGCGCAAGCAGGGAGAGTCGCCTTTAAAAGGAGGGCGACCCCTTCCGTAAGGCGACCACGTCTTCTTTCTCCCTTAGGCATCGTGTCTCTCCACCTTCCAAGCCCCCGGATGGGGGAAACCGCCGTCTTTTCGTCTCATCGTTGGAGGAACGCAACTCCGTGGGAGTTGGTACCTTTCAGCCATCGTTCGGCTTCAAGGATTTTCATCAGGCAGCCCGGTTGCTCCCCTCCGCTGGGGGTCACCCGAGACGGTGACCACCAGCTTCTGGGTGGGGAGGAGCAAACCGGGCTGTGATCCCGGTCCCGCCCTCAGTGTTGAGGGTGTTCGTCATCCTCGCTGGGGCGGGGGGCGAGGCGAGCCGGGGCTCCACCTTCTACGCGGGTAGGCGGACCACCTCTTCTTCCAGCTTCTGGTGGTGGCAATCGCCCTTTAGCCCTACGGCGGAGACATCCTCCAGCCATGCCGGGGAAGGCGAACTATTGCTGCCCAGCTAGGATGCAACATTCCATCTTCTTCCTCGCATTCGCGGCGAGGACGGCTGCGAGGATCTGCCGGGATGCTCGGGGGCGTCCCGCGTTTTGCTGGTGATTCGCCCAGAGCTTGTCGCTCCACGGACTTCCCTGGCGGGGAGGTTGTCCATACCCGTGGAGACGGAACCGGAGTTCCGTTTGTAATGGCACTTCGAATGCCAGGGTTTTTTGTTCACTTCGGCTTTCGGGGCCTGAACATGTATGTAACTTCGGCATGGAGCCGTGTTTTTTCCTCATTCTTGAGCACTAAGACTCGTCCGTTGACTATCTGAACCGCTTCACCAAGCATGAGTCGCCCCGTGTCAAGGTGACGAGTGAGGTATCCGTATCCCGGAGGCGTAGGAGTCCCTCGGCTCGGTCGGCCCTGCTGTCCGAGGCTCCTCTAGCTTAGTTAAAGAGACCCCTCGGCCGCTCTTCGTCGAGCCGAGGCCAGGGGTAGCGATATCAGTATGAACAGAGGCGGAGTTGGCTCGGAAATGAAACCTGGTTGGCCGGAGCCTAGCCGGGTTGTCCATTGGCAGGATCGACGCCGGAGTTGATCAGCCGAGGCTTCGGACCGGGCCGGCGCCCTTGGAAGATGGTTGGCCGAGGCCCCAGGGGTGACCGGCTGAGCCGCCTGCTCGGGCCGGATTCCCGGAGAAGTCCCTGACAGCGATTGCCCGGGCGTGGTGATGACGTCGTCCTTCGGAGCGGAGACCCTCGGACCGCGTCGCCGTCCGAGGCTAGGTCGGGCCTCGCCGAAGGTGCCGTCAATGCCGAGGGCGTTGCTGCCCCCTTCCAGCGTCAAGACCCGAGCCTGCAGGATCAGATTGTCTTGTAGCGTGTGCCTTGTGCGGCCGTCGAGGCCAGAACACACACCCTCGCTGCGTTTTAAAGCTGCGTCTCTTTTCCTCTTGTTTCGAGTATCTGGACTTTTTATCGGTAACAGGGATGTTAGTGCGAGCGAGAGTTGCTTCTCGCGGAAGGTGATGAGTGAGGTATCCGTATCCCAGAGGCGTGGGAGTCCCTCGGCTCGGTCAGCCTTACCGCTTACGCGTACTTTCACCCGTCCGTGAGGCCCTGTCGCCGACTCGGTCGAGAAGGCTCGAAGGATCGCTTCGGCAGAAGGGCTTCCGAACTTAAAGACTTGTTCGATCCGCGGAGCCACTTTATCCGAACGCGAGTTACTTATCGCAGAAGGTGATGAGTGAGGTATCCGTATCCCGGAGGCGTAGGAGTCCCTCGGCTCGGTCAGCCTTGGCTGCTTACGTGTACTCCGTCGTTTCCAGGACCCACTTTTCGAAGTAGTCAAAAAGCACGAAAGATATTCTGGTAGAAGAGAGATTTTTTTTTTCGAGGAAAATTTTGATGCAGAGGGGGTTTCCCCCCTTTTAGCCCCCGAGGGAGGGTCGGGCTTTGCCGAGGCGAGGCCGACCCTTCCTTGTTGACTAAACTTTGCGTGGGTGCGAGGTATATGAACAACTTGGAAACATCTTAAGGGTAGAAGCGACGTAGCTGTTGGATGTTCCAAGCGTTGCCGTAGACCTCGCCTTGACTGTTGGCCAACTTGTACGTTCCGGGCTTCAGAATTTTGGCGATGACGAATGGCCCCTCCCAGGGGGGCGTGAGCTTGTGCCTCCCTCGGGCGTCTTGCCGCAGCCGAAGCACCAGGTCGCCCACCTGGAGGTCTCGGGGTCGGACCCCTCGGGCGTGGTAGCGTCGCAGGGACTGCTGATACCGCGCCGAGTGTAGTAAGGCCCTGTCCCGAGCCTCTTCCAGCTGGTCCAGCGAGTCTTCTCGGCTAGCTTGGTTGCTTTGATCGTCGTAGGCCCTCGTCCTTGGGGAGCCGTATTCCAGGTCAGTGGGCAAGACGGCCTCGGCCCCGTAGACCAGGAAGAACGGCGTGAAACCCGTGGCTCGGCTCGGCGTCGTCCTCAGGCTCCAGACCACCGAGGGGAGTTCCTTCATCCATCGCTTGCCGAACTTGTTGAGGTCATTGTAAATCCGAGGCTTGAGCCCTTGTAGAATCATGCCGTTGGCATGCTCTACTTGCCCATTCGACATGGGATGAGCTACGGCAGCCCAGTCCACCCGGATGTGGTGATCCTCGCAAAAATCCAAGAATTTTCTGCCGGTGAACTGGGTGCCGTTGTCGGTGATGATGGAGTTTGGGACCCCGAAGCGATGGATGATGTTGGTGAAGAACGCCACCGCCTGCTCGGACCTGATGCTGTTCAGGGGTTGGACCTCGATCCACTTGGAGAATTTGTCGACGGCGACCAGCAGGTGCGTGTAGCCCCCGGGCGCCTTCTGCAGAGGGCCGACGAGGTCCAGACCCCACACAGCGAAGGACCAGGTGATGGGTATCGTCTGCAGAGCCTGAGCGGGCAGGTGGGTCTGCTTCGCATAGAATTGACACCCTTCGCAGGTGCGGACAATTCTAGTGGCGTCAGCCACCGCCGTCGGCCAGTAGAAGCCTTGCCGGAAAGCGTTCCCGACGAGGGCTCGAGGCGCTGCATGATGGCCGCAAGCCCCCGAGTGTATCTCTTGCAGGAGTTCCTGACCTTCGGCGATGGAGATGCATCGCTGGAGGATGCCGGAGGGGCTGCGGTGGTAGAGCTCCTTCTCATCGCCCAGCAAGACGAACGACTTGGCGCGTCGCGCTACCCGCCGTGCCTCGGCCTGGTCGAGGGGTAGCTCTCCTTGGCGGAGATATTGCAGGTACGGGGCCTGCCAATCTTGATCAGGCGTGACCCCGCCCCGCTCCTCCTCGATGCGCAGCGCCTCGCCCTCGGGAGCCGAGGGTTCCTCGGGCTGAACCGAGGACGGCTCGGGCTGGGCCGAGGTTACCTCGGACGGGGCCGAGGGCTCCTCGGGCTCGGGCGTGTCGCTGATCTTGACGGAGGGTTGGTGCAGATCCCGGGAGAAGACGTCCGGGGGAACCGTCGTTCGCCCCGAGGCTATCTTTGCCAGCTCGTCCGCAGTCTCGTTGTAGCGCCGGGCGATGTGGTTAAGCTCGAGCCCGTAGAACTTGTCTTCCAGGCGTCGAACCTCATCACAGTAGGCCTCCATCTTCGGGTCGCGGCAGTGGGAGTTCTTCATGACCTGGTCGATGACGAGCTGCGAGTTGCCGCGAGCGTCGAGGCGTCGGACCCCTAGCTCGATGGCGATTCGCAATCCGTTGATCAGAGCTTCGTACTCAGCCACATTGTTGGACGCCAGGAAATGGAGGCACAGCACGTAGCGCAGGTGTTTCTCGAGGGGCGAGACGAAGAGTAGGCCCACGCCGGCTCCCGTCTTCATCAGCGACCCGTCGAAAAACATGGTCCAGAGCTCTGGTTGGATCGGAGCCGTCGGCAACTGTGTGTCGACCCATTCGGCTACGAAGTCCGCCAGTACCTGGGACTTGATGGCCTTCTGAGGGGCGAACGAGATTGTCTCGCCCATGATTTCCACCGCCCACTTGGCGATCCGTCCCGAGGCCTCTCGGCACTGGATGATCTCCCCCAGGGGGAAGGATGACACCACAGTTACCGGATGAGACTCGAAGTAATGTCACAACTTTCGCCTCGTCAGGATCACTGCATACAGCAGCTTCTGAACTTGTGGGTAGCGGATCTTGGTTTCGGACAGCACCTCGCTGACGAAGTAAACTGGCCTCTGAATGGGCAATGTGTGCCCCTCTCCTTGCCTTTCGACCACGATCGCGGCGCTAACCACCTGAGTGGTAGAGGCGACGTAGACCAAGAGGGCTTCTCCATCAGCTGGGGGTACCAAGACGGGCGCCTGGGTGAGGAGCGCCTTCAGGTTCCCGAGAGCTTCCTCGGCCTCGGGGGTCCAAGTGAAGCACTCGGCCTTCCTTAAGAGGCGGTACAGAGGCAGGCCTCTTTCGCCGAGGCGTGAGATGAAACGGCCCAAGGCCGCGAGACATCCCATGACCCTCTGTACACCTTTTAAGTCCTTGATGGGCCCCATGCTGGTGATGGCTGCGATCTTTTCCGGGTTGGCTTCGATGCCCCGCTCGGAGACGATGAATCCCAGGAGCATGCCTCGGGGCACCCCGAAGACACACTTCTCGGGATTGAGCTTGACGTCCTTTGCCTTGAGACACCGGAATGTCACTTCAAGGTCGGAGAGAAGGTCGGAGGCTTTCCTTGTCTTGACTACGATGTCATCGACGTAGGCCTCGACCGTGCGACCGATGTGTTCGCCGAACACATGGTTCATGCACCGCTGGTACGTTGCACCCGCGTTCCTCAAACCGAACGGCATGGTGACATAGCAGTACATGCCGAAGGGCGTGATGAAAGAAGTCGCGAGCTGGTCGGACTCTTTCATCTTGATTTGATGATACCCTGAGTAGGCATCGAGGAAAGACAGGGTTTCGCACCCAGCGGTGGAATCCATGATTTGATCGATGCGAGGTAGAGGGTAGGGAACCTTCGGACATGCTTTGTTGAGACCAGTGTAGTCTACACACATCCGCCATTTCCCCCCTTTCTTCCTCACAAGCACAGGGTTGGCAAGCCATTCGGGATGGAATACCTCTTTGATGAACCCTGCTGCCATTAGCTTGTGGATCTCCTCGCCTATCACCCTGCGCCTTTCCTCGTCGAATCGGCGCAGAGGCTGCCTGACCGGTCGGGCTCCGGCCCGAATATCCAGCGAGTGCTCGGCGACATCCCTCGGTATGCCGGGCATGTCCGAGGGACTCCACGCAAAGACGTCGGCGTTTGCACGGAGAAAGTCGACGAGCACTGCTTCCTATTTGGGGTCGAGCCCGGAACCGATCCGGATCTGCTTGGAGGTGTCGCCACTGGGGTCGAGAGGGACGGCCTTAACCGTCTCCGCTGGCTCGAAGTTGCCGGCGTGTCGCTTCACGTCCGGCACCTCTCGGGAGAGGTTTTCCAGGTCGGCGATGAGGGCCTCGGACTCGGCGAGGGCCTCGGCGTACTCCACGCACTCCACATCGCATTCGAACGCCTGTTTGTACGTGGGGCCGATGGTGATGACCCCGTTGGGGCCCGACATCTTGAGCTTCAGGTAGGTGTAGTTGGGGATGGCCATGAACTTCGCGTAGCATGGCCTCCCCAATACCGCGTGGTAGGTTCCTCGGAACCCGACCACCTCGAACGTCAACGTCTCCCTTCGGAAGTTGGAGGGTGTTCCGAAGCAGACAGGAAGGTCGAGCCGTCCGAGGGGCTGGACGCGCTTCCCAGGAATGATCCCGTGGAAGGGCGCAGCGCCTGCTCGGACGGAGGACAGATCGACGCGCAGGAGCCTGAGGGTCTCGGCGTAGATGATATTGAGGCAGCTGCCCCCATCCATCAGGACCTTGGTGAGCCTAACGTCGCCGATGATGGGGTCGACGACGAGCGGGTACTTCCCCGGGCTCGGCACATGGTCGGGGTGGTCATCTTGGTCGAAGGTGATGGGCTTGTTGGACCAGTCTAGGTAGACTGGCGCCGCCACCTTCACCGAGCAGACCTCCCGACGCTCTCGCTTGCGATGCCGAGCCGAGGCATTCGCCGCATGCCCTCCGTAGATCATGAAGCAGTCGCGGACCTCGGGGAACTCTCCTGCTTGGTGATCTTCCTTTTTGTCGTCGTCGCGGGCCCTGCCACCCTCTGCGGGTGGCCCGGCCCGGTGGAAGTGGCGCCGAAGCATGACGCACTCCTCGAGGGTGTGCTTGACGGGCCCCTGATGGTAAGGGCACGTCTCCTTGAGCATCTTGTCGAAGAGGTTGGCACCTCCA
Organism: Zea luxurians; assembly: GCA_029449295.1. Classification (NCBI taxonomy): domain Eukaryota; kingdom Viridiplantae; phylum Streptophyta; class Magnoliopsida; order Poales; family Poaceae; genus Zea; species Zea luxurians. The sequence continues at coordinate 174,059,559 of JAOPSE010000002.1, forward strand.
GGGGGCTTCCGAGGGTTCTTGTACTCGGCGGCGGCGACAAGGTCCGCGTCGGCGGCGTCGCGTTTCGCTTGCGACTTCTTCTTGCCTTTCTTCTTGGCGCCGTGCGGAGTAGACGCCTCGGGAGCATCCTCCGACGGGCGGCCCTGGGGCTGCTTGTCCTTTCGGAAGATGGCCTCGACCGCCTCCTGGCCAGAGGCGAAATTGGTGGCGATGTCCATCAGCTCGCTCGCCCTGGTGGGGGTCTTGCGACCCAACTTGCTCACCAGGTCACGACAGGTGGTGCCGGCAAGGAACGCGCCGATGACATCTGAGTCGGTGATGTTGGGCAGCTCGGTGCGCTGCTTCGAGAACCGCCGGATGTAGTCCCGAAGAGACTCTCCCGGCTGTTGCCGGCAGCTTCGGAGGTCCCAGGAATTCCCGGGGCGCACGTACGTGCCCTGGAAGTTGCCGGCGAAAGCTTGGACCAAATCCTCCCAGTTGGAAATCTGCCCCGGAGGCAGGTGCTCCAACCAAGCGCGAGCAGTGTCGGAGAGGAACAGGGGGAGGTTGCGGATGATGAGGTTGTCGTCGTCCGTTCCACCCAGTTGACAGGCCAGGCGGTAGTCCGCGAGCCACAATTCCGGTCTTGTTTCCCCCGAGTACTTTGTGATAGTAGTCGGGGGTCGGAATCGGGCCGGAAACGGCACCCGCCGAATGGCCCGGCTGAAGACCTGCGGACCGGGTGGTTCGGGCGAGGGACTCCGATCCTCCCCGCTGTCGTAGCGTCCCCCACGCCTGGGGTGATAGCCTCGGCGTACCCTTTCGTCGAGGCGGGCCCGACGGTCGCGATGAGGGTGCTCGTCGCCGAGGTGGCCTGGGGCCGCAGGCGCGGTGTTGCGCGTGCGCCCGGTGTAGACCGAGGCTTCCCGCATGAGTCGGGAAGTTGCGGCACGAGGTTCCGAGGGGTACCCCTGCCTTCGGGAGGCAGAGCTCTCGGCCCGCCGGGCCGCAGCGCCTTCTAGGAGATGCTTGAGCTCTCCCTGGATTCGCCGACCCTCGGTGGTTGATGACTCCGGCATCGCGCGGAGGAGCATCGCTGCGGCGGCCAGGTCCTGACCGGTTCCGCCGGATGCGGGTGGCGGTCTGTCCCTGGCATCGTTGGCGATGCGGTGCTGGAGACCTTGGGGCAGGTGACGTATTTCTCCGGCCGGGGGCTGGCCCGCCCATACCTGCCCGACGTCCCGGCGGATTGCCTCGAGCGCTCCTGCTCCCTCATCGAGCCCGGCCTGCGCCCCGCGGACTTGCTCGAGCTGTGGGTCGTGACCCCCCGCCGGAACGGGGACCACAGCTAGCTCCCGCGGGATGTCGGCGCGAGGCGCTGGCCTAGGGGGATCACCATCCTCCGGCATGCCGAGACAGCTGCCTCCGGAGGGATCCCCTAGCTCGACGTGGAAACATTCGCGGCTCGGGCCGCAGTCCTTGTCGTCAAGGCTGCGGCTGCCGTCGGAACAGTCGGAGAGGCAGTAGTTGCATGCGGTCATGAAGTCTCGCATGGCACTGGGGTTGCCAGATCCAGAGAAATCCCAGCAGATGCTGGGGTCGTCATCTTCCTCGGATCCAGAGGGTCCGTAGGTCGAGACGCCCGTCAATCGGTCCCAAGGCGACCGCACACGAAACCCAAGAGAGGTTGCACTCGCCTCAACGTGAGCGCCCGCCAGAGCGAGGTCACTAGGCGGGTTGAGGTCGAGTCGAAATGATGAAGGATGGGAATCAGTCGGTACCTTTTGGTCGACGAGGAGCGACGAAGTCATGTCGGGGACTGATCGCGCCGTCGTCCTGGGTACGAGGGCGACGTCCTGCAGGCCCTCTTTGAGCGTGCTGGCGTCGTCCACTTGCTCGGGGTTGGCGTGTTGCGGGGGGGACGACGCTCGCCTTCGCCTCAAACACGAGGGTGACGCCTGACGCGTCCTCCGTTGGGGCACTGGGGATGTCGATTCGCTCGACAGCCGACGGAGCGCAGCCTCCCGCTCGGCCCTGGTTGCCCCACCTCCTCCTCCGATGGCGAGGGAGAGGATGGGGCGAGCTCGAATGTTGTTCTTCCCCCACGCGGGGAAGGCGTCGTCGATTCTGCCGCCGGCGGGCGGGCTGTCGGCCACCATTGTCGCCGTCGCGCGGCGGTGGAAGGAGTATCATGTCGTAGCTGCCGTCGAAAGACATGAACTCGAGGCTCCCGAAACGGAGCACCGTCCCGGGTTGGAGAGGTCGTTGGAGACTGCCCATCTGGAGCTTGACGGGAAACTGCTCGTCAACACGCAGTAGGCCCCTACCTGGCGCGCCAACTGTCGGCGTTTCGAGACCGGGGGGTCCCTGAGCCGACGAGTGAGTGTGCCGCGTGCCCCAGCCCAGATGGGTCGAGCGCGTGGGCGAGCGCGAAGGGGGGAGAGCGAGGTGGCCGGAGCCGAGTCGTGAGGGAGGTGGAGATCCCGCGGCCTTCGTGTTCGTCCCGCGCCCAGGTCGGGTGCGCTTGCAGTAGGGGTGTTACAAGCGTCCACGCGGGTGAGGGAAGCGAGCGGCCCCAAGAGAGCGCCTGCCCCTGCCCTCGTTCCCGCGGGGCCAACCTTCTCTAAGAAGGCCCTGGTCCTTCCTTTTATAAGCGTAAGGAGAGGATCCAGGTGTACAATGGGGGTGCAGCAGAGTGCTACGTGTCTAGCGGGGGAGAGCTAGCGCCCTAGGTACATGCCAATGTGGCAGCCGGAGAGATCTTGGCACCCAGCTGGTGTGGTGTCGTGGCTGTCGGAGGAGTAACGGAGCCTGGCGGAGGGACAGCTGTCGGAACAGTTGGGCTCTTGCTGACGTCCCCCTGCTTCCGTAAGGGAGCTGAGAGCCGCCGTCGTCATGGGTCTAGCGGGGCGCCATCATTGCCTATCTGGCGGAGCTAGCCAGATGGGACGTCGGTCTTGTTCTCTGCGGCCTAAGTCGGCTCGGGGTAGGGTGATGATGGCGCTTCCTGTTGACGTGGCGGACTTGTGCCCTAGGTCGGGCGACGTGGAGGCTCCTCCGAGGCCGAGGTCGAGTCTGTCTTCCATGGCCGAGGCCGAGCCCGAGCTCCTGGGTCGGGCGAGGCGGAGGTCGTTCGGCAGAGGCCAGGGCGGAGTCCGACCCCAGGGGTCGGGCGATGCGGAGTTCGCCGTCTTCCGGGGCCTTAGCCCGAGTTCGAGCCCTGGGTCGGGCGGAGCGGAGTTCGCCGTCTTCCGGGGCCTTAGCCCGAGTCCGAGCCCTGGGTCGGGCGGAGCGGAGTTCGCCGTCTTCCGGGGCCTTAGCCCGAGTAGTTCGCCGTCTTCCGGGGCCTTAGCCCGAGTCCGAGCCCTGGGTCGGGCGGAGCGGAGTTCGCCGTCTTCCGGGGCCTTAGCCCGAGTCCGAGCCCTGGGTCGGGCGGAGCAGAGTTCGCCGTCTTCCGGGGCCTTAGCCCGAGTCCGAGCCCTGGGTCGGGTGGAGCTTCCTATGGCGCCTTTGGCAAGGCCTGGCTGCCTGTCAGTCTCACTCTGTCAAGTGGCACTGCAGTCGGGATGGCGCAGGCGGCGCTGTCCTTCTGTCAGACCGGTCAGTGGAGCGGCGAAGTGACGGCGGTCACTTCGGCTCTGCCAGGGGGCGCGCGTCAGGATAAAGGTGCCAGGCTGCCTTTGCGTTAAATGCCCCCGTGACTTGGTCGGTCGGCGCGGCGATTTAGTCAGGGTTGCTTCTTAACGAAGGCAAGGCCTCGGGCGAGCCGGAGATGCGTCTGCCGTAGAAAAGGGGGCCTCGGGCGAGACGGAAACACCTCAGGGTCGGCTGCCCTTGCCCGAGGCTAGGCTCGGGCGAGGCGTGATCGAGTCGCTCGTATGGACTGATCCCTGACTTAATCGCACCCATCAGGCCTCTGCAGCTTTATGCTGATGGGGGTTACCAGCTGAGAATTAGGCGTCTTGAGGGTACCCCTAATTATGGTCCCCGACACTATATGTGAAGAGTTTAGTAGGATCATGATTCAGAAATTCGAGATGTCTATGATGGGGGAGTTGAAGTATTTTCTAGGTTTTCAAGTGAAGCAACTCCAAGAGGGCACCTTCATCAGCCAAACAAAGTATATTCAAGATATTCTCACCAAGTTTGGAATGAAGGATGCCAAGCCCATCAAGACACCCATGGGAACCAATGGGCATCTCGACCTCGACACGGGAGGTAAATCCGTAGATCAAAAGGTATACCGGTCGATGATAGGATCCTTACTCTATTTATGTGCATCTCGACCGGACATTATGCTTCTGTATGCATGTGTGCAAGATTCCAAGCCGACCCTAAAGAAGTTCACCTTAGGGCCGTGAAGCGAATCTTGAGATATTTAGTTCAAACACCTAAGTTTGGTCTTTGGTACCCCAAAGGATCCTCATTTGACTTACTAGGATATTCCGATGCTGATTGGGCAGAGTGTAAGATTGATAGGGAGAGCACATCAGGGACTTGTCAGTTTCTGGGAAGATCCCTGGTGTCTTGGGCATCAAAGAAACAAAACTCAGTAGCTCTTTCTACCGCCGAAGCCGAGTACATTGCCGCAGGCCATTGTTGCGCGCAATTACTTTGGATGAGGCAAACCCTTAGGGACTATGGCTACAAGTTTAGCAAAGTCCCTCTCCTATGTGACAATGAGAGTGCAATCCGCATGGCGGATAATCCCGTTGAACACAGCCGCACTAAGCACATAGCCATTCGGTATCACTTTCTGAGAGATCACCAACAAAAGGGGGATACCGAGATAGCCTATATAAACACCAAAGATCAATTGGTCGATATCTTTACCAAGCCACTAGATGAGCAATCCTTTACCAAACTTAGGAATGAGCTAAATATTCTTGATTCTAGGAATTTTGATTGATACTTTGCACACATAGCTCATTTATATACCTTTGATCATATCTCTTTTTTTATATCTATGACTAATATGTTTTCAAGTGTCATCTTATGCTTAGTCATAGATATTGAAAGGGAAATGGAGTATTCGGCGAAGAAGGCGCTTCCACTCAACTCCAATCGTATTCGCCGATACTCCGCATCGTTCTCCACTTTGGTATAATCTTCACTCATATTTTTATGTTTGCCAAAGGGGGAGAAAGTTTTAAAAGAAGGGCTTATATTTCACTCACAAGTATCCGTTTTTGACGATTCATGCTAAAGGGGGAGAAAGTATGAGCCCAAAGCAAAAGGACCGCACCACCACCAAATTTTAAAAATGAAGTTTTTCAAATTGATATCCTATTGTGTTCAAAAGGGGAGAAAATAGTATCTTCAAAACTTGCAAAACCCTCTTGAACACTAAGAGGAGAATCTTATTTAGGGGGGGTTTTGTTTTAGTCAAAGGAAAAGCATTTGAGACAGGGGAGAAAATTTCAAATCTTGAAAATGCTTCTTTCAATCTTATTCATATACCTTTGACTATATGCAAAATGATTTTGAAAAGAATTTTACAAAAGATTTGGAAAAACAAAACTCATTGTGCAAATGAGGTCCAAAATTTTAAATAAGAAGAAAAACCATCCATGCATATCTATTGAAATAAGTATATTGGTTTCAATTCCAAGCAACCTTTGCACTTACATTATGCAAACTAGTTCAATTTTGCACTTATATTCATATACCGTCTGTTTATATAGTGCTGCAAGGAGGGAAGGTGAATCGCCAGGCCGCTCGCACTCGCTGAACGGTGGACCGCCCAGCGCCTGGAATATTACAATCGTTTCTCGGCAACGAGCTCAGGGAAGGTGTTTTTCGGACCTTCGACATTCTGAAGCCTTCGTGTTTTCGCGGATCGAGCTCGTTACAAAAAACGATCTAGCACCGGGCACCACGAAGGGGCTACTGTTGGGGGTCTTCTTCTTCAACGAAGGTCCTCAAGTAAAAAACACCTTCAGCAAGACAATACAAAGGCAGGCGCGACATGAAGATACAACCCGAAGATAGTACGGACAGAAGCCGAAGCTATTACTAAAGGAGCTTCGGCTCGGCATTATGGTGAAGACAAAGGACGATACCGACCTAAGGAGGAAAAGTCTATCTAGTCCTTAACAGTTTGTATTATGATTATAATTATGTGACAAGGACATAAATGTAATTTTGACCGGGCTGCGTCCCGTGCCTATAAATAGGTGAACAGTAACCCCGTACTTATCACGCTGTCTGGCAATCCCTCGCACATCACTTTCGGATTCTTACCTTCTGTCAAGCCGAAGGTATTAATGTAACTCAATATCATTAATGTTTATTCATGGTCATATAATGAAAATATTGATAATCTATTGGTCTAATACAACTATTCATGTTCTTTCTATAACTTATATGTTCTTGCTTTTATTCTTACATACTGAGATGATGAAGGTATGCTCTTCATAACTTTCGTCTGGAGACCATTATATCCTAAGGGAGATAATGTTTTGAAGGACGAAGGTCTTTAATCATTAACATTTGTGTTGCCTTGTGAAAGTCGCCTAGAGGGGGGTGAATAGGGCGAAACTGAAATTTACAAATATAAACACAACTACAAGCCGGGTTAGCGTTAGAAATATAATAGAGTCCGCGAGAGAGGGTGCAAAACAAATCACAAGCGAATAGTGAAGTGAGACACGCGGATTTGTTTTACCGAGGTTCGGTTCTCTCAAACTTACTCCCCGTTGAGGAGGCCACAAAGGCCGGGTCTTTTTCAACCCCTTCCCTCTCTCAAACGGTCCCTCGGACCGAGTGAGCTTTCTCTTCTCAATCACTTGGAACACAAAGTTCCTACAAGGACCACCACAAGATTGGTGTCTCTTGCCTCAATTACAAGTGAGTTTGATCGCAAGAAAGAATCAAGAAAAAAGAAAGCAATCCAAGCGCAAGAGCTCGAAAGAACACAAGCAAATCTCTCTCACTAATCACTAGGGCGTTGTGTGGAGTTTGGAGAGGATTTGATCACTTTGGTGTGTCTAGAATTGAATGCTAGAGCTCTTGTAAGTAGTTGAGAAGTGGAAAACTTGGATGACTTGAATGTGGGGTGGTTGGGGGTATTTATAGCCCCAACCACCAAACTAGCCGTTTGGTGGAAGTTGTCTGTCGTATGGTGCACCGGACAGTCCGGTGCACACCGGACATGTCCGGTGCGACAGCCACGTCACCAAAGCCGTTGGGTTCCGACCGTTGGAGCTCTGTCTTCTGGGCCCGCCTGGATGTCCGGTGGCGCACCGGACATGTACTGTAGAGTGTCTGGTGCGCCAGCATGGGCGTGCCTGACCTCTGCGCGCGCTGGCGCGCAATAAATGCGCTGCAGGTAGCCGTTGGCGCCTGAAGTAGTCGTTGCCCCGCAGATACACCGGACAGTCCGGTGTACACCGGACAGTCCAGTGAATTATAGCGGAGCAGCTGAAATGAATTCCCGAAGCTGGCGAGTTCCTGAGGACGCTCTTCCTTGGAGCACCGGACACTGTCCGGTGTACACCGGACAGTCCGGTGAATTATAGCGGAGTCGCCTCTGGAATTTCCCGAAGGTGACGAGTTTGAGTTGGAGTCCTCTGGTGCACCGAACATGTCCGGTGGCTGAGAGCACCTAGAGGGGGGGGGTGAATAGGTGATCCTGTAAAACTTGAAAACTTAAGCCACAAAAACTTGGTTAAGTGTTAGCACGATAATTGCCAAGTGGCTAGAGAGGAGTCAAAACACAATAACCACAAGAGATCAGTCACAGAGATGGCACGGTGGTTATCCCGTGGTTCGGCCAAGACCAACGCTTGCCTACTCCACGTTGTGGCGTCCCAACGGACGAGGGTTGCAATCAACCCCTCTCAAGCGGTCCAAAGACTCACTTGAATACCACGGTGTTTTGCTTGCTTTACTATATCCCATTTGCGAGGAATCTCCACACTTTGGAGCCTCTCGCCCTTACACTTGAAGTTCACAGAGAAGCACAGAGCAAGGGAAGGATTAGCAACGCACTCAAGACAAGAAATCATAGCAACACCACGCACACAAGTCGCAACGAGAGCTCACAACACAACTCAATGAGTTCACCACTCAACAAGAGCTCTAATTGCTATCGCAAAGAATCAAAGGCGCGGAATCGATGTCTTGGTGCTTAGGAATGTTGTAGGAATGCTTGGTGTACTCCTCCATGCGCCTAGGGGTCCCTTTTATAGCCCCAAGGCAGCTAGGAGCCGTTGAGAGCAATCTAGGAAGGCTGATCTTGCCTTCTGTCGACTGGCGCACCGGACAGTCCGGTGCACACCGGACACTGTCCGGTGCCCGATTTCCTTCCAAAAATGGCGCAGTCGACCGTTGGTAGCCAGAGAGCCGTTGGCGCACCGGACAGACCGGTGCCTCCTTCTAGCCGTTGGCTTGGCCACGTGTCCCGCGCAGATCGCGCGGCCAACCGTTGGCCCGGCCGACCGTTGGCTCACTGGACAGTCCGGTGCACACCGGACAGTCCGGTGAATTATAGTCGTACGTCGCCGATGAATTCCCGAGAGCGACGAGTTCGCCTGTGAACGGCCCACCGGACAGTCCGGTGCACCACCGGACAGTCCGGTGAATTATAGCCGTACACCGCCGTCGAAGTCCCGAGAGCAGCCTGTTCGCTAGAGCCAGCCTGGCGCACCGGACACTGTCCGGTGCACCACCGGACAGTCCGGTGCTCCCAGACTGAGCAAACTTTGGCTGCTTGAGCCAAGGCATTTTCAATTGGATTTTTCCTGTTTCCAGCACTTAGACACAATTTATTAGTCCATAAAACAATGTACTAAGTCTGAGAAACATACCTTTATCCTTGATTTGTACTTTGTCCACCATTTTACACTTAGGCACTTGTGTTGGGCACTAAATCACCAAAATACTTTAGAAATGGCCCAAAGGCACATTTCCCTTTCAATCTCCCCCTTTTTGGTGATTTATGCCAACACAATATAAAGCAACTAGAACAAGTACAAAATCAATTCAAATAAGAACCCAAAATTGTTTTGATTCAATTTTGACATATATGGATCATCCTTTGCCACCACTTGGTTTGTTTTTGCAAATCAAACTCAAATTTCTATCTCTAAGTCAAACACACATGTTAAGACATAAAGAGAGTCATTCCAAGAGAAATTGATTCAAGATTTCAAAAACTCCCCTTTTTCCCATAATCAATACTTCTCCCCACAAGAAGCCAACTTTTGACAAGAGAGACAATAAAAGAGTTTGACAAACCAAACTCCCATTTTTCCCATAATCAATACTTCTCCCCACAAGAAGCCAACTTTTGACAAGAGAGACAATAAAAGAGTTTGACAAACCAAAAACTCTATTCTACTATTTTCAAAATCTCTCAAGTGGTAGCTGATCCATTTATCGCTTTGGCCTTTATTTTCTCCCCCTTTGGCATCAAGCACCAAAATGGGATCAATCTTGGCCCTTTAACCCCATTGCCTCACCAAAATCTTCAACTAAGAGCAAATAGGCAATAAGAGTATAAAGATGAACTTGGAAAAGTTACTCTTTTCATCGGAGTGCAGTGGAAGTCTTGCATGGTCCAAGTCCACCTTTTCCCTTTCAATCCTCCGTTGAGACTAAAACAACCAAACTCAAGTACATGGTTAGTCTCAAAGGGTCAAGTTGTAGCACAGCTCCCCTAAATATGTGCATCACTTGCAAAAAGGACTTGTGAGGTCCAGGGAGTGTTTGTACAACTTGAGCACCACAATAAGCGACAAAATGCAGAATGAACATGATCAAAGGCATAAACACATGTATGCTACAATTCAATCCAAGTTCCGCGAATGTAAGACATTTAGCTCACTACGCAGCCTGCAAAAGGTCTTCTCATCTAGAGGCTTGGTAAAGATATCGGCTAGCTGGTTCTCGGTGCTAACATGAAACACTTCGATATCTCCCTTTTGCTGGTGGTCTCTCAAAAAGTGATGCCGGATGTCAATGTGCTTTGTGCGGCTGTGCTCAACAGGATTTTCCGCTATTCGGATAGCACTCTCATTATCACATAGGAGTGGGACTTTGCTCAGATTGTAGCCAAAGTCTCGGAGGGTTTGCCCCATCCAAAGTAGTTGCGCACAAACACTGTCCTGCGGCAACGTACTCGGCCTCATCGGTGGATAGGGCAACGGAGGTTTGTTTCTTAGAGTTCCACGACACCAGGGACCTTCCTAAGAATTGGCACGTCCCCGATGTACTCTTTCTATCGACCTTACATCCAGCATAGTCGAAATCTGAGTACCCAATCAAGTCAAAGTTAGACCCCTTTGGATACTAGATCCCGAAGCAAGGCGTAGCGACTAAATATCGAAGAATTCGCTTCACAGCCACTAAGTGACACTCCTTAGGATCAGATTGAAATCTAGCACACATGCATACGCTAAGCATAATATCCGGTCTACTAGCACATAAATAAAGCAAGGAACCTATCATGGACCGGTATGCTTTTTGATCAACGGACTTACCTCCTTTGTTGAGGTCGGTGTGTCCGTCAGTTCCCATCGGCGTCTTTGCGGGCTTGGCGTCCTTCATCCCAAACCGCTTTAGCAAGTCTTGCGTGTACTTTGTTTGGGAGATGAAAGTGCCGTCCTTGAGTTGCTTCACTTGGAACCCAAGGAAGTAGTTCAACTCGCCCATCATCGACATCTCGAATTTCTACGTCATAACCCTGCTAAACTCTTCACAAGACTTTTGATTAGTAGAACCAAATATTATGTCATCGACATAAATTTGGCACACAAAAAGATCACCATCGCAAGTCTTAGTAAAAAGAGTTGGATCGGCTTTCCCGACCTTGAAAGCATTAGCAATTAAAAAGTCTCTAAGGCATTCATACCATGCTCTTGGGGCTTGCTTAAGTCCATAGAGCGCCTTAGAGAGCTTACACACGTGGTCGGGGTACCGTTCATCCTCGAAGCCAGGGGGTTGCTCCACGTACACCTCCTCTTTGATCGGCCCGTTGAGGAAAGCGCTCTTCACATCCATTTGGTACAACCTGAAAGAGTGGTGAGCGGCATATGCTAGCAAGATACGAATTGATTCTAGCCTAGCCACAGGAGCAAAAGTCTCCTCAAAGTCCAAACCTGCGACTTGGGCATAACCTTTTGCCACAAGTCGAGCCTTGTTCCTCGTCACCACCCCGTGTTCGTCCTGTTTGTTGCGAAACACCCACTTGGTTCCCACAACATTTTGCTTGGGACGAGGCACCAGTGTCCAAACTTCATTGCGCTTGAAGTTGTTGAGTTCCTCCTGCATGGCCAACACCCAGTCCGGATCTAGAAAGGCCTCTTCTACCCTAAAAGGCTCAATAGAAGAGACAAAAGAGTAATGCTCACAAAAATTAACTAATCTTGAACGAGTAGTTACTCCCTTGCTAATATCACCCAATATTTGGTCGACGGGATGATCCCTTTGAATCGTCACTCGAACTTGGGTTGGAGGTGCCTGAGGTGCTTCTTCCTCTTCAACTTGAACATCCTGTGCTCCCCTTGATCATGCGCCTCCACTTGAGGTACCTGTTCGTCATATTGGGTTGGGGGATGCACCATAGTTGAGGAAGACGGTTGATCTTGCTCCAATTGTTCCTGAGGCCGTACATCTCCAATCACCATTGTGCGTATCGCGGCCGTTGGAACGTCTTCTTCATCTACATCATCAAGATCAACAACTTGCTCTCTTGGAGAGCCATTAGTCTCATCAAATACAACGTCGCTAGAGACTTCAACCAAACCCGATGATTTGTTGAAGACCCTATACGCCTTTGTATTTGAATCATAACCTAATAAAAACCCTTCTACAGCTTTGGGAGCAAATTTAGAAGTTCTACCTTTCTTCACAAGAATATAGCACTTGCTCCCAAATACACGAAAATAAGACACATTGGGTTTGTTACCAGTTAGCAGCTCGTAAGAAGTCTTCTTGAGGAGGCGGTGAAGGTAGACCCTGTTGATGGCGTGGCAAGCCGTGTTTACGGCTTCCGACCAAAAGCGCTCGGGGGTCTTGAACTCTCCAAGCATAGTCCTCGCCATATCTATGAGCGTCCTGTTCTTCCTCTCTACCACACCATTTTGCTGAGGTGTGTAGGGAGCGGAGAACTCATGCTTGATCCCCTCCTCCTCAAGGAATTCCTCCACTTGAAGATTCTTGAATTCGGACCCGTTGTCGCTTCTTATCTTCTTCACCTTGAGCTCAAACTCATTTTGAGCTCTCCTTAGGAAGCGCTTGAGGGTCCCTTGGGTTTCAGACTTATCCTGCAAAAAGAACACCCAAGTGAAGCGGGAAAAGTCATCAACAATAACTAGACCATACTTACTTCCTCCTATGCTCAGATAGGCGACGGGTCCGAAGAGGTCCATATGCAACATCTCCAGAGGTCTTGAAGTGGTCATCACATTCTTGCTGTGATGTGCTCCTCCCACTTGTTTACCTGCTTGACAAGCTGCACAAGGTCTATCTTTTTCGAATTGCACGTTAGTCAAACCTATCATGTGTTCTCCCTTTAGAAGCTTGTGAAGGTTCTTCATCCCCACATGTGCTAAGCGGCGATGCCACAGCTAGCCCATGCTAGTCTTAGCAATTAAGCATGCATCTAGACCGGCCTCCTCTTTTGCAAAATCAACTAAATAAAGTTTGTCGTCTAGTACACCCTTAAAAGCTAGTGAACCATCACATCTTCTAAAGACAGACACATCTACATTTGTAAATAAACAATTATATCCCATATTACATAATTGACTGACAGATAGTAAATTATATCCAAGAGACTCAACTAAACACACATTAGAGATAGAGTGCTCATTTGATATTGCAATCTTGCCTAAACCTTTCACCTTGCTTTGGTTCCCATCACCGAATATGATTGAATCTTGGGAATCCTTATTCTTGACGTAGGAGGTGAACATCTTCTTCTCCCCCGTCATATGGTTTGTGCATCCGCTGTCGATAATCCAGCTTGAACCCCCGGATGCATAAACCTGCAAGGCAAATTTAGGCTTGGGTCTTAGGTACCCAACTCTTGTTGGGTCCTACAAGGTTAGTCACAATTTCCTTAGGGACCCAAATGCAAGTTTTATCACCCTTGCATTTTGCTTCTAATTTACTAGCAACTATCTTCCTATCCTTTCTACAAATAGCAAAGGAAGCATTTAAAGCATGATAAATTGTAGAGGGACCATTCATAACTTTTCTAGGAACATGAACAATATTCTTTCTAGGCACTTGATGAATATTTTTCCTAGGCATATCTCTACCATGCATATAGGAAGAACTGGAAGCATACATAGCATAAGAATCATAGGCATGTGAATCAAAAGCATTACAACTCCTATGAGACTGTCTTCTATCATTGTACATAAAAGCATGGTTCCTTTTAGTACTACTTGCCATAGGGGCCTTCCCTTTCTCCTTGGCGGAGATGGGAGCCTTATGGCTTGTTAAGTTCTTGGCTTCCCTCTTGAAGCCAAGCCCATCCTTAATTGAGGGGTGTCTACCAATCGTGTAGGCATCCCTAGCAAATCTTAGTTTATCAAAATCACTTTTGCTAGCCTTAAGTTGGGCATTAAGACTAGCCATTTCATCATTTAAGTTTGCAATAGAAGCTGTGTGTTCACTACAAGCATCAAATCAAAATCTTTACATCTATTGCAAATACCGACATTTTCTACACAAGTTGTTGATTTACTAGCTATTTCTAACTTAGCATTCAAATCATCATTAATGCTCCTTAAGCTAGAAATCGTCTCATGGCAAGAAGATAATTCACAAGAAAGCATTTCATTTCTCTTAACTTCTAAGGCATGAGATTTTTGAGCTTCTACAAATTTGTCATGTTCTTCATACAACAAGTCCTCTTGTTTTTCTAAAAGCCTATTCTTATCATTCAAGGCATCAATCAATTCATTAATTTTATCTACCTTGGTTCTATCTAGGCCCTTAAACAAACATGAATAATCTATTTCATCCTCATCACTTGATTCGTCCTCACTTGAAGAAGCATAAGTAGAGTTTCGAGTACATACCTTCTTCTCCCTTGCCATAAGGCATGTGTGACGCTCGTTGGGGAAGAGGGATGACTTGTTGAAGGCGGTGGCGGCGAGTCCTTCATTGTCGGAGTCGGATGAGGAGCAATCCGAATCCCACTCCTTGCCAAGATGTGCCTCGCCTTTTGCCTTCTTATAGTTCTTCTTCTTCTCCCTCTTGTTCCCTTGATCCTGATCACTATCATTGTCGGGACAGTTAGCAATAAAATGACCAAGCTTACCACATTTGAAGCATGAGCGCTTCCCCTTTGTCTTGGTCTTGCTTGGCTGCCCCTTGCGACCTTTTAGCGCCGTCTTGAATCTCTTGATGATGAGGGCCATCTCTTCATCATTAAGTCCGACCGCCTCAATTTGTGCCACCTTGCTAGGTAGCTGTCACACCCGGTTTTGGAAGGCAAACCGAATGCGAACTATGTACGTGCCAGGATCAGAACTCACGTACACAACGATTACATAAATGAACATCATCGCACAATGCTCGAATAATAACATAAAAGGGTATTAACTTATTACATCACAGCGTCATAGACATCCACATAGTCATCAACTTAACAGATAAATCAAAGTGCTAGCGAAACGCAGTAAAGATAAGGCCTTCACAGGCAGCTGACTGGGGGTTGCCGCCAACCCACACCTAGAATTCGTCGTAGTCTTGGAACTCCTGGAAGTCTCCTTCCACGGCTTCGCCTTCTCCTGAGCAGTGGTTACAATGCGGACAACCTGGTGTTTGGTGGTAAAGCAAGGATGAGTACACATCAACGTACTCAGCAAATGTCCCGTTTGGCTGAGGTGGACTAGCTTTATGTGGGGTTAAGCTCAAGCAGTTGCTTTTAGTTGGTCAGGTATTTATCATTAGTAGAAGCCAGATTTTAGCATTAACCAACCCATGAACCATTTCCTCATCGAGGAACAACATCATCATATTCGAACCAAAACCATAACATAATCCTTGTATCTCGAACCATCCGTAACTCTAATCAAAGAGGATCCCAAGGCTACTCTTAACCGTGAGCACGGCTGATATATCAGTTTCACTACCCTCTGCAGAGGTCGCACACTTTACCCATGAGTCATGATTCCCTTTCTGCCCGGGGAGAGCTAATCCCCATTGACCACTACCTAGGTGGTCCGGCAGGGTATCACTACGTAGCTTTTACAAAGATTCCCTAGAGATCATAGCTGCCCGTTAGGTTTCTCCAGTTTGATAAACACAGTACCCCTCCCCGCAGGAGAGTGACTAACAAAAAGCAAAACGAAAGAACCTCGGCACTCAGCCTCGGCAGAGCAAGCACTGTGCCTGGACCCCATTGACGGCATGACGGCGAAGCAACTACACCTCTAGTTCCTCTAATTAATTAGCTAAGGGTGCCCCATTTCACCCTCATGGTTGCACTGTTATCCCGGGTGGTCTCTCAACGAACAGGTCCTTACGGAGAGGTACTCAGGAAACAGCCTGAGCCCCCTAGAGTATCACAAGATCATCAACATAATCAGGATAACAGTATCATAAATATTCACATCATGTTCATTGATTAAGTTAAGGCAGTAGCAGAATGCTAACCATAATAGCCCATAAGGTCATCAAGGATAAAGTAAAGTGTAAAGCTAGTCAATCCTTAGGTTTCAAGTAAGTAATGCGGGGTAGTAAGTTATAAATGAATAGGACATAATGGGTCAGAGGACACTTGCCTTCACCAAACTGCTGATCAGAGACTTCCTCTGCAACTTCCTCGGAAAACACGGACTGCTCGTTGTCTACGTAAAGTAATCATTCACACTATGCACTTGGGAAATAACAAACAAAAACAATATACCAAACATATGCAGCAGAGAGATCACAAGTTCATAATAGAAAAGGGATAGGCAGTCTGGTACTCTCTAGGTCTGGGGTAGAGGACTATACAAAGTGATTCATTATCCACTAATCAGGTTTAAGTCAGTGGTGGGATTAAATCATTATCTGGTTTTAAGTTCCTAAACTTAGGTGTTTAAGTCCATAAACTTAAGTGCTCCAACTTTTATTAAAGTCTACTATCTTTTATTTATCTCAAATAGGGTTCCAATAACCTTAATCCTATCCTAATGATTAACCATTAATTGGGACATGGAAACAGCAGGGAAACATTGCATAAACAGATAGATAATAATATTATGAACATTTTGCAATTTGAAGCACCTAATTTGGAGTTCATATGACAAAGTTATGAATTTTACAAGTTTAGGGGTTAAAAATATACCCTAAGGACCTATTTTGAATTAAATAAAAGGTCCGAGGACCTAACTGCGAGAAACCAGGGACGGCGGGCGCAATTTCCAGAAAACAGGGGGGTTCTTTAAGAAAACGCGCGGGCGAAGGGGTATCGGGCCTTCTTAGCCGTTGGATTTCAAACGGACGGCCAGGATTAGATCCTGCGGGCGGGGCCGGGCGGGCAGCGCGGGCGCGGGCGACTGACAGGCGGGACCGGGCGAGCAGAGCGAGCGCGGGCGACTGACAGGCGGGGTCCAGCGGGCAGAGCAAGCGCGGGCGCGGGCGAAACGGCTCTGGGCCGTTGGATCTTGGGCGGACGGTTAGGATTGGACTTGGCCTAATTAAAACGGGATCGTCCGATCTGAGATGGACGGCGGGGATGGGATGGCTGGCTGCTGTCTTCTTCCCCAGCCAGCTGAGGCAGCGGCGCCCGTCCCCGCGGCGGAGGAGTTCGCCGGAAACGAGGGGCGCGGGGGCCCTGCGGGTCCTTGGGGCGGTCTGAATGGCCGGGGAGGTTGGGGAGGGCGCGGGGAGTCTTTTGGTGGGGTCCGGGTCGGGGCAGGGGCACCGGAGGGGGGCGGTTCACGGTGGAGTGGCTCGGCGGCGGCGCTAATCGACTCCGGCGAGGAATTAAGTGCAGCAGGGAGCAATAGAAGGGGAGGGAGAGGGCAGGGGAGGTTCCTTACCTCAAGGCGAATCCCAGGGACCTCTCGGTGGCGGCGACAGCGCGACGACGGCCCGGGTCGACGGCGGCGGCTGCACGGAGGACGGCGGGTGAGCGCGGGCAGAGAGAAATAGGGAGGGGAAGGGGAAATTGGAGCGCGTTCCGGGTTGCGGACGTCGGGGCGAAACTCACCGTGGCAATGGACACGGCGGGGCTCCAACGGCGGCCGGGAAACGAGCTCGGGCGGCGGCGGTTCGCGGCGATGGCGCTTGGGCGTGCGCGCAGCGAGGGGAAGGTGGAAGAGAGGGGCCGGTTGGTGCGCAAATGAGGGAGGGGGAGAGGGCGAGTGAGGTTCGGGGCTCTAGTGGCCGAGGGCGGGGTTGGGGCGAGCCCCCACGCACGACGTGGGCGCGGAGAAGGCGGGCGCGTGCAGCTCGGGCGGCGGTTATGCGAGGACGAGAGAGCTGACAGCCGGGACCCACGGGCAGAGAGAGAGGGGAAAGCGGGCGCGGGGAAAACGGCTGCGCCGACGGGTGGGGCCGGGCGAGCAGAGAGAGAGGGAGGCGGGCGCGCGAAAGGCGGCCGCGCCGACAGGCCGGGCCCGCGGCGCAGAGAGAGAAGAGGGGAGGAGGGCGCGCGCGCGGGATGGGCCTGGTGGGCCGAAAGGCCGAGGGGGCGGGGGTCTGCTTTTCCTTTTTCTTTTATTTTGGAATTGTTTTCTCTTTTCTTTTTATTTTCTCTATTTGATTCAAATTCAAATAAGCCACAAATTCAAATTAGACCTTTTGAGAATTATGCACCAAACAAAAGTGAAATCCAGGGTTCAACATGATGCAACAATTCATACTCCCTTGGAGTTTGAGCTAATAGACTATAATTATAAACAAAATAACCACTTTTCTCCTATAGAAAAGAGAGAGGGGAGATTGGGGAAGGATGAGAAAAGGGAAGTAACACCTGAATTTGTGAATATGAGCAAAGAAATTTTATACCCCCAAATTCAGGGTGTTACAAACCTATCCCCCTTAAAAGAATCTCGCCCCCGAGATTCAGGGTTGGTCAGCAAAGAGTTCAGGGTATTTGGCTTTCAGATCATCTTCTCGTTCCCAGGTTGCTTCTTCCTCCGAGTGGTGACCCCATCTAACTTTGCACATTCTGATGGTATTCCTCCGGGTGACTCTGTCTGCAAACTCCAGAATCTGCGTTGGCTTCTCTATGTATGTCAGATCCTCCTGGACTTCCAAACCCTCCACTGGCAACTGTTCTTCTGGTACTCGCAGACACTTCTTCAATTGCGACACGTGGAACACATTGTGTACTGCCGACAAACTTTCTGGTAGGTTGAGTTGGTAGGCCACTTCTCCACGCTTTGCTTGAATCTGATATGGTCCAACGTACCGGGGTGCTAACTTGCCTTTAACTCCGAACCTTCTGACTCCCCTCATAGGTGACACCTTCAGATAGACGAAATCCCCCACTTCGAAACTCAGTTCTCTTCTCCTTCGGTCCGCATAGCTTCGCTGCCTTGATTGGGCTATCTTCAGATTCTCCCGAACCATTTTGATATTCTCCTCGGCTTCAAGCAGGATGTCGGGGCCAAACACCTGTCTCTCTCCAGGCTGGTCCCAATGCAGCGGAGTCCTACAACTTCGTCCATAGAGTGCCTGAAACGGTGACATCTTCAAGCTGGCCTGGTAACTATTGTTATAGGAGAATTCTGCATAAGGTAACCTTTTGTCCCATCCTGACTTGTCTTGCAACGCACCAGCTCTCAGCATATCTTCTAGGATCTGATTGGTTCTCTCAGTCTGACCGTCTGTCTGCGGATGATAAGCCGAGCTGAAGTTCAAATGGGTGCCCAAAGCTTCTTGTAGCTGCTGCCAAAAATGAGAGGTGAACTGCGTTCCTCGATCTGACACTATCTTCTTCGGCACACCATGAAGGCAGACTATCCGTGACATGTATAACTCGGCTAACGTTGCTCCGGTATATGTGGTCTTCACAGGTATGAAATGGGCCACCTTTGTTAAGCGGTCCACAACCACCCAGATGGAATCATAGCCGGCCCGGGTACGAGGTAGGCCAACTATAAAATCCATCCCGATCTCATCCCACTTCCACTGAGGAATTCGCAATGGCTGCAACAATCCGGCGGGCCTTTGATGCTCTGCTTTGGTCCTTTGACAGCTATCACAGATGGCGACATATTCTGCGATTTCTCTTTTCATGCCATGCCACCAAAACCTCCTTTTTAAATCCTGGTACATCTTTTCACTTCCCGGGTGTATGGAGTAGGCTGTCTCATGAGCTTCCTTTAGGATCAGCTCCCGAATAGGTTTGAGGTCGGGGACACACAATCGGTCCTTGAACCATATTACTCCCTCTTCATCCTCTCGAAAGTCTTTGCCTCTTCCTTCTAAGATCAGCTGCCGGATCTTGTTGATGTTTTCATCATCCTTCTGCCCTTCTTTGATCTCCCGCTCTAGGGTGGGCTCTAATTCCACTGTTACTCCTTGCGTACTGTTCAGAAAACCGAGACTCAGTCTGTCGAACTCCTTGGCTAACTCATATGGCATTGGGTACGTGGCCATCATATTGACCTGACTCTTCCTGCTCAGAGCATCTGCAACAACATTGGCTTTGCCTGGATGGTAATGTATCTCCAACTCATAGTCCTTGATCAATTCCAACCATCTTCGCTGTCTCATGTTTAACTCTGACTGGGTGAATATGTACTTCAGACTTTTATGATCTGTGTAAATGTCGCACTTCTGCCCATACAGGTAATGTCTCCAGGTCTTCAAAGCATGAACTACTGCTGCCAACTCCAGGTCATGTGTGGGATAATTTTTCTCATGAATCTTCAGCTGCCGAGATGAGTATGCTACAACTCTTCCTTCTTGCATTAGCACACACCCCAATCCGGTGTAAGAAGCATCGCAATACACTGAGAATGGCTTGTGAACATCAGGCAGGACTAACACCGGAGCTGTAGTCAATCTATTTTTCAGTTCTTCAAATGCTTCCTGACACTTTTGGGTCCACTTGAACTCAACTTTCTTCGCTAGTAACGCTGTCATTGGTCTAGCAATCTTTGAGAAGCCTTCGATGAAACGCCTGTAATACCCAGCCATTCCAATGAAGCTCTTGATCCCACGAACATCCTTTGGTGCTTTCCAGTTCAGGATATCTGCTACTTTCTTTGGATCCACTGCCAACCCATCTTGATTTATGATGTGACCCAGAAACAAGACTTCATGAATCCAGAACTCGCATTTACTCAGCTTGGCATACAACTGATGCTCTCGAAGTCTTTGCAATACCATCTTCAAATGCTCTACATGATCTTCCTCACTTTGAGAGTATATAAGAATATCATCGATAAACACTACCACAAACTTGTCCAGATAATCCATGAACACACTGTTCATCAGGTACATAAAGAAAGCTGGCGCATTTGTCAAACCAAAGGACATAACTGTGAATTCATATAACCCGTACTTGGTGATGAATGCTGTCTTCGGTATGTCCGAGGGTCGGATTCTGAGTTGATGGTAACCTGATCTCAGATCTATCTTCGAGAATACGCTGGCACCTCTGAGCTGGTCGAACAAATCTTCTATCCTTGGCAGGGGGTACTTGTTCTTGACAGTGACTTCATTCAAGGCTCTGTAGTCTATGCACATCCTTTTGGTACCATCTTTCTTCTCTACAAACAACACCGGAGCGGCCCAAGGCGAGGTACTTGGTCTGATGTAACCCTTCTCTAACATCTCATCTATCTGCTTCTTGAGTTCCACCAATTCTGGTCCAGACACTCGGTAGGCTCTTTTGGAAATGGGGGCGGTACCAGGGATAAGCTCTATGGCAAACTCAACCTTTCTCTCGGGTGGCATGCCTGTTAGCTCCTCGGGAAATACGTCCGGAAAGTCCGACACAACCTTGATAGCCTCGAGCGGGTTGGGCTCCTTACTATCAACTGAAATCTGGTGACAGACACCCTCCGCTGTTTTAGGCATCCTTAGCTCGGCCACTACCTCTTCTCCTGACGGGGACTTCAATGTTACGGTCCTCTTGTCACAGCTAACATTCGCTTCATACTTCATTAACCAATTCATCCCTAGAATGACATCTATCCCAGGGGTGTCTATCACTATTAGATCACTGGGGAACCCTATCCCCCTTATTTCCACCCTTATATTTGAGCATATTTTATCTGTTTGCACCTTGCCACCAACTGAATTAATCCTCATGGGCGGCATCATTGCCTCTACTGAGATGTTATGCAATTCTACCCAGGTTGCAGTGACAAATGAATGAGTTGCACCAGTATCAAATAGCACTTTCATGGGATGAGATTCGACTGAGAACATACCTACTGCCACATCTGGTGCATCCTGGATTGCTTCGGCCTCCAAGTGGTTCACCTTTCCACGGTTGTACGCTTGGTTACGATTGCCTGCTGTCGGCTGCAGTACACCTTGCCTTGTTGGAGCATTGGGGTTGGTCTGCTGCTGTGCCATCTTCTTCGGGCATTGCATCGCCCAGTGGCCTTGTTCTCCACAGTGGAAACATCCTCTGCCTCCTCCTTGTGCTGGGGCTGCTTGGTTGCTCTGGTTTGCTGCTGGGGCAGGAAGGCGAGGTGCCTGGTTGTTCTGCTTCTGATACTGATTACCTCCCTGCTGGCTGTTCTGACGATACTGCTGCTGCTGCTGATACTGCCTCTGAAACTGCTGCTGATGCGGACGCTGGTTCTGATTCTGATATCCCTGTGGGTGACCGGGCCTGCCTTGCTGAGATGAACTGCCTGAGAAACGTGGACGGCTGATGCCTCCGGTCTGGGGTCCACTCATCTTACGCTTCCGATCTTCCATATCCTTACGCTTCTTCTCAGTCATAATTGCCCTATCGATCAGGTGCTGGAAGGTGGGGAAGGTGTGATTCATCAGCTGGTAATGCAGGGGATCCACTAAACCTCTCATGAACCTGTACTGCCTTTTAGCATCAGTGTTGACATCCTCAGGTGCATAACGAGATAGCTGCAGAAACTTGTCTCTGTATTCACTAACAGACAGGGGTCCCTGCTTCAGAGCCAGAAACTCCTCCTTCTTCACGATCATCAGTCCCTCTGGCACATGGTACCTGCGGAAACTCTCGCTGAATTCTTCCCAGGTGATGGCTTCGGGGTCAGCATGGGTGGCGAGGTAGGACTCCCACCAGGACTGGGCTGCTCCCCTTAGCTGACGGGGACCATACAGAACCTTCTCCCTGTCGTTACATTGGGCGGTGCGCAGTTCTCTTTCCACTGCGCGCAGCCAGTCTTCTGCATCCATGGGGTCGGTAGAATGGGCGAAGGTAGGAGGGTGCCCTCTCATGAACTCGCCACGCTTATCCCGTGGCATCTGGGGCATCTGCACTTGCAACTGGGGTTGGGGTTGCTGTTGAGCCTGCTGCATGGCTGCCAGAGTCTGCCCAATGGCCTGCACTGCCTGAGTCTGCATCAAGAACATCTGCTCCACTGTCATCGGGGGTGGCGGGGGAGGCTGCCTCTGTTGTTCCTCCTACTGGTCATGCTGCTCTTGCTGAGCACGCCTGTTGCATCGGCGCCTGTTGTCAGACATCTGTGGAAGACATTCATACATCAGCGTTGATCTTACAACCCTCCAACATAAGAAAAGAGAATACAAAATTCTTCATGACACTGAGTGAACAAAGAGCTTCACTGATCCTCATTATGATTCAACACAGCTTCTCAGATAAGAAGGAAAGTAGAAGTAAATGGCTTCCCAACTAAATAACTGACTTCACTAACATTATAGCTAGGCCAAACTGCAGGAGAAACCCACAGATTGGCAACAGTCATTACAAAGATTCAAATCCAACACAAGTTCATCATAACAAGCATGCAAGCAACTGATAAGCAACTAAACTAAATGGAAGCAACTGATAAGCAAACTAGACTGACTACCTAAGACTGAGACATCTGACTTAAGAATTATTACAAACTCCGATGCTAACGATCTAAGGATCCAGATCTATCCTGGTCTTACAGGCAGGGGAACCATAAGTGTGGTGACCACGTGGCGGCGAGCGGTATGGGTGCTGAGTCCCAACAGGAGCGGGGGAACCACCCTCCTGGTGATGGCGCTCTGCCAGCTCAGCACGCAACTCCGCAATCTCCGTTCGAGCCCTGCTCAGCTCGTCCAGAGAGTGATCCAGCTCAGTGTTAAGCACTGCGACTAGGTTGACTGTGCTGCTCAACCTAGGGTTAGCCTCACCAACAGGTGAGACAACCACACTCTCTGTGCTGCCAGTAGGGCGACGGGGGTAGTACCGAAGGTTAAGACCGTCGGCCACGCCACCGAACAAAGAACAGTACTGGGAGAGTGCACGTCGTGCTGCATCCTGCATAGCCGCCTCTGCAGTGTCCCTCTCGGAGATGGAATAGTGCTCCGAAACGGCCTCCGCACCCCGGAGGTCATCCTCCGGACGGCGAACTAGGCAGGTAGCCTCCCAGCGGTCCGGGTACCTCCCGCGACTGTGCTGGTAGACTACACAACGATACTCGATCGACCAGGTGTGCCGGTCAAAAGCCTGGCGCAACAAGGTGTCGAGTGCGTCGTGGAAGTGACAACCGCGAGCGGCGTCACGGGTGATGGGTCGGGCGACCCATCCTTCCGCCTCCTGCTGCTCAGAAGACTCCGTGCTGTGGTCTGAGTCGTCGTCGTCGGGGTCTCCTCCAGTAGCTCCTCCAATAGCTCCTCCAACAGCCGGGACGTCCCGCGGTGGTGCAGGGGGCGCCTCCAGCTGGGCAACAGAGGAACGGGGCCTCACGGACTCCACCTCTTGCTGGGATGAGGAGGAAGAGCCCTGCTGCTCTCTGTGCTGGCGCCGGCTGTAACACCCCTGGTGTTACGAGAACTAAAAATTTGACATTGCATCATGTGCACTTGCATTAACTTGCTTGATACACCTAGAATGCATCCACTAGGGTAACAAATTTGCAAAAGGGTGAGGTTGTGTCGTTTCGAAGAGAGCAAGAGAAGTTCAGAGACCTTGTTTGAAATCTAGTACAAGCAAACAAATTTTAAACTAATGGAAATTTGGACATGAGCTCTATACACCAAAGTTGGGTTTGAGCTTAAAGTCAACCTTGTTTTTAGTAGGATGCAATAAATGGATGAAATGCTTGAAGCAGATCAAGTCCAATTTCAACTCTAAACTAGCCCAAAAGTGGATTTTAAGATCTAGCTAAGTTTTGCTAAAAGTCCATATACCAAAGTTGTGGAGCTTGGAAAAGTAAACAATTTTCATATTTGGAGCTCTCCAAGTGATGTGGGAGAATTTGAAGTAATTTGCAAAAATTCAGATTTGGGTCAGTTGGAATCAGCCCAAAAAGTTTTATTTATCTGTTTTTGAATCCCTGTAACTTTTAATCCATGAGTATTTTGGAAACAGTTGTTATAACAAACCTGTAGAGTAACTATAGGAGAATAATGTTTATGAAATGTGGTAGCCCTAAAACCATATGAAACTAGGAGAAAAACTGGTCCAAGCACGAGCTGATAGAAATTGTGGTTTTCAGACTTATTGCAATAACCTGAATCTGAATTTTAGTGTTGTGAGTGCAGTTTTGGAGCTTCTTTGTGCCTAATCCATAAGGTTTTTGACTGTGGGTTCTATAAAAGAATTGAAGACAATATATTGATGAACAAATCTCTTTGAGAAGATTTGGCCTGGAGATGCATGGAAAATAGAGTGAAAGCTGTCCAAAAATGGGCTGTCAGTTTGCACTGACTAAATTTTTGTTCAGATTAGCTGAAAATTGAATTGCAGCAAGTTGCTCAGTTTGGAGCTCTTCTGTGACCAATACATGAGATTTTGGGCTAAACATTGTATAGCAAAGTCAAAGACCAGATGATGGTGAACAAGTTTTATGAGAGGAGTAGAGCTTGCTGTTGTGTAAAATGTGGAGAAAATGTGGCTCAAAATTGGACTGTCGATTTATTTGGGCTGAATTTTGTTCTCTCTGAAATCTGAATTTCAGTGTGGAATTCCTAGTTTAGAGCAGTTTTGTGATCAATGTGAGTGGTTTTAGACCGTAGTTTCTGTACCAAACTTGGAGACCAAAGTAAGGTGAGCAAGTTTTCTAAGGAGAGATAGGCTTAATGCTGTACAAATCTGAGAGTAAACTGCACCTAAACATCCTCCGTCAGTTGGGTATGGTCTGAACTCTGGTTCAATTAGCTGCAAACTGAGTTTTTGTGAATTTGTGCTCAATTTTGGAGGTCTATAGTACCAAATCCGTGGGGTTTTGGACTAGGAATTCTGAAGCAAAGATGTAGAAGGATGTTGAGAGAGCAATTTATGTTACGATCGGTTCACTGTTATCATTTGGAATCGTGAGATTTAAGGGGATTAAGATGGGGGTTCTGTCGAAGAAGTGTGGGATTCAGGTGCTGATAGCTGAAACTTGGATCAGTTTGGGGCATACAATTTGGTGCAGACGTCCACTCTCTGAAACGTCTCTCTGAAATTCTTTATTCTCTTCCTTATCTCCACATCATTTCTCTCGTCTAGATAATTCAAGCGCTCCTTCCTATCCATTCCAGCTGCATCTCTCAACGTTCTCTCTTTTATCTGGTGCACACGTGACACGTACACTCTCTAGAAATCTCCCACGTCTCTCTCTCTCTCGGCGTGCTCCAATTGAACTCTCACGCATAGCGCATAGCACTCGCCTTCGCCTTGTACCTTGTGCTCAACTCCCAGATACTGAGCCCGGACGCGAGCTCCCTTCTCACGCTGGCTTGGGCGCTGCTGCTGCTCTTCCGTGCCTTGAGCTGCTTCCTCACGCGCTCGACCGACCATCTGTCGCTGCTCCATCGCACACGTTCCAGCTCGCCGGCCTGGTACCGTCTTCCAACTCCACGCTTTGCCGTCCGCCGACCTCGCTGGTGAGGTGAAGGCCGACGTCGTCCTGCAGCTTCCACGCCGTGCCGACGCTCGTCGTGCAGCCTTGTTTGTTGTGCTTGCCGCAGTTCCCCATCCATGTTGTGAGCTGCAACGTACTCATGGTTGTTATCTCCTCGTCGGCCATGCTCAACCTCGCAGCTCCTTCGCGTCGTCGATTTCCTTGACCCACAGCCTCTCTTCTGACCTCGTCGTGCTCACGGTGTCATTGTAAAGCTGCTAGCTGCCAGTCTCGCTGGTACGTCGTCGATTTTTATATGTTTGGAATTGTCGGCCGTGTACTTAGTATTTATTAGTGTCGTCTTCTCATGCAGTTCCTGATACCCAGCAAGCCGTTGTGCTCGGCATACTTTCTCTATGTGGTTCTCTAGCTTCATCGGCTTTCCGCGTGTTAGAGCAGGTATGGTTCGGATATATACGTAAATGCGGGAGAAAGTTCGAGAAAAATGGGCATCTAATGTGTTCGTGTAAAATAAAGTTGCTTAGCATGTTTTGGATGGTTAGATGAGTTCTAAGGATAAGTAGCTCCCTGGTAGTTATGGCTTGTGGTGATAGCTTATAATTGTAATTTCGTAATGCTTCGTAATGCCTTCCTTGTTAGTAGCTTAGACACAGGCATTCATAATCATGACATTTCATGTAGAGTACCAAGAAGAAGTGATTTGTCAAGAAAGGAGCATGTTCTAGTTCTGCTGATCCAGTGGTGGATTCCATCTAACTGCTTATCGTAATAGAAGATCTCAGATTTCCTCCTGTAATAAGGCAAGCCCCGGTGCATTTGCCCTTTCCTTGCATTTTAAATGCTTTATCATCTGATATGATGCATTAGGTGATAGGAGTTGTGTGATAAACAATTGATGCATTACCATTCCTTGAAATTCCTAAATCCCTGTTTTATAAAAAGAATTATTACTGCTTAGTCCTGCTTAGAAACTAAAAAAATCATTTGTTTTTCAAAAGAATGATGTGTAACATTAGTTATGGGCTTTTGATTCAAAAGTGAAAGCAAACTTATGATGATGAGTCCATCAGGGCTCCGGATGGGTTCATCATCCGAAAAGAGTACCCCTGCCGGGTACCAAAAATGGGAAATGGTTAATAAATCTAGACCAGGCGCTGAGCAGACAGAGTCGCCCGTCTGTGTTGATTAAGGACCGTACCGTTGACTGGCCTGTTGTGGTTGAGACTTTGCAACTAGCCACATACCCTGGTATGGGATAGGGTAAGCTTGAACCTGGCTATTCCATACGTGAAGAGACAATCGCGCACTGGGAGTGGAGAGATGGCGGGAGTAGCATGTACCCTCCTGGCATAGTAGCACGCCTGGTAGGGTAATGTGCTCTCGGGTGGCGCGGACCTGTTCATGTAGTGGAGGACTCCGTGGGAACGGTTGACATATGCAAGGGTTAAGTGCTACATATGTCGTGTGGTTAGAGATCCCCAGCTGGGTATAATCGGTTCGAATCGTCGTTGCTCCTCGGTTATGGAGACTCATCCCGGTGACCATCATCGTAGTTAGCAAGTGAAATATGAGTATGAATAAAATGCAGCTAGTATAGGCCAAGTGCTTGAACTAGATTAGGCAAATCTAGATGCAGGTAAATACCTAACTTGTGAAATAAAACTTGGCTTAGGGATCAATTGGTAGTAAGCTTTTCTGCCAAAAAGGGTCTTCGATAATTGATAAGCTTTACCTTGAGTCCCAAAATCCAGCATACCCTTGAGAGTCTTTTCTTAGTCGGGTAAGTCTTGCTGAGTAATTGCATACTCAGGGTTTTATTCCCTATGTTGTTGCAGGAAATGTTTTGATGTCTTTGGCTTCATTAGTTGCTTCATGTGGAGGTCTTCAAGATTAGTTTGCCTATGTGTACTCCTTATGGAAAGGCTTCACCTTTCCAATTATTGTAATAAGTCATGCACTTTGGGTACTATCAGGACTTGTAATAATTACAACTCTTTCTATGATGTAAAACTTGAGATTTGGAATTGTAAAAGTATATTTTGTAAAAGTCTTCCGCTCTATCTCCGAAGTGTGTGTGTATCAAATGTGATTACTGTAATGTACATGTTATGTGGGAGATCCTTGGGATGATGAGTCGAGTTGATGAACTCGATAGCCTTGTTAAGTTACCCGGTACACGTGCACAGCCATATGAGGCCGTTAATGGCAAGGATTGGTGCATGTGGGCCTGATAACTTGGGAGGGCTGTCACAGCGTGGTATCGGAGCGATTCCCCATTAGCATGAATGTTAAAGTAATCCTTTGGTAAGTTTCAAAGGGATTTTGAGTCCAAATTATTTTGGAAAATTTAATAATATATAAACAAAGCCTGATAGTTGAAGTGCAAATAGTATGTGGTTAAAACTAAGGACTATAAGGTGGCTTAGTTTAAGATGCTAACCACTAACCCACAACCTGGGAAGGTAATTCATACATGTGTGAATTTTATCATGGGTTTCGGGCTGTAATGAAATTTTCTGCAGGTACACTAACTAAACACTAGGAAAGTGCGACTAGTGTACAATGACGGAGTGAGTAGGTATGCCACCGCAATAGAACGTGATAGCCACTATGTGTTGGCAAGAATCGTGAGGACGAATAGGACGAGCATGCATCATGACATACACTTTTAAGTTAAACCCCCCTGTAGCGGTTTCCACGCGTGTTTTACCCAACCTGTTCATGCTACCTGTCTTTGCTTTTCTATGTTGTCCTTTCCTATCCGTGAAGATTGGAAGCTAAGTCT
The DNA here is from genome assembly GCA_029449295.1 of Zea luxurians. NCBI lineage: Eukaryota > Viridiplantae > Streptophyta > Magnoliopsida > Poales > Poaceae > Zea > Zea luxurians. The sequence goes on from JAOPSE010000002.1 coordinate 174,088,227, forward strand.
CCTTTTGTCGGCAGAATGAGGACCCGCTCCGGAAAGGATCATGGTGCTGATGTTTCCCAAAAGAATGTTAATGGATCCAATCCATCTCCGGCATCAACTTTAGATGATGTTGTGGCTCAACTTGCAAGTGTGAATGCTGTTCTTCAGCAAATAGCCCAGCCTGCAACATCAGTTCAGCATGGTCGTTATGATTCTGATGTTGCTGTCCTCTACAAGGAGTTCCTCAGTATGCAACCACCAGTGTTCTCCAAGGTAGAAGATCCATTGGAAGCAGAAGATTGGCTTCGAACGATTGAAAAGAAATTGGGACTCATCCGTGGTGATGATATCCAAAAAGTTCAGTGTGCTACCCAACAACTTCAGGGTCCCGCTGGAGCTTGGTGGACCGAATACCTTGCACTACAGCCAGAAGGTCATCAAGTTTCTTGGGTGGAGTTCTGTGAGGTATTTCGGGCACATCATATTCCGAAAGCCCTTATGGAAATAAAGTTCAACGAATTCCTAGATCTAAAGCAAGGCGAAGAAGAGGGTGTGATGGGATATTTTGAGAGGTTTACTCGTCTATCCCAGTATGTCTTGGATTTTGTGAATACTAATCAAAAGAAAAAGTTCTATTTCTTGCGTGGCCTTAACGAGAAGCTCCAACGTTTGATGGCAACTAGTTTGGCTGAAGATTATAATGAGGTGGTTAGTCAGGCTGTTTTGGGTGATAACAAGATTCGTCGTCATCAGGAATCTAAAAGAAAGCAACTTGTGGAGGAATCCTCTGGTAGTGTCAAGCAGTGCCGGAGGATTGTTTATCAACCTGTTTATCATCCTCATCCTTTTCTACCCCAGTTACCTAGCTCACAACAGTCATGTGAAAGACATGCTACTATTCCTTTTGTTCCACATGAGCCGGATGTCCCAGACATTCATTTTGAAAATATTCCGAATAATGTCAATTCGGGTGCGAATTGTGGAAAGTCGGGACACTCTATTCTAGATTGTCGCTTCCCTAGCCGAGTGAGTGAGCGACAATCACTTGTGACTCTTTCTCGCGGTAGCCAACCGAAAGCAAAGAAGAAAGAGGGTGTTCTTAAAATGGGACAAGTTCATTATACTAAGATCAAAGCTATTCCTGAGGGTGAACCAGTTATGCTGGGTGCTTTTCCAGTTGCCAATCACTTGGCTAGTATTTTGTTTGATTCTGGTGCTTCCCATACTTTTATAAATCGGACATTTGTGTTAAAGCACCAGTTGTCTTTGGTGGTGGTAGAATATGGATATAGCATACAATCTCCTGGAGGGCGTTTGCATACTAAGGAGATGGTATACCAGATACCCATAAAGCTAGTTGGTCACATATTTCCTACCAATATGCTAGTTCTTCCAGGTCAGGACATAGATGTGATTCTGGGTATGAATTGGCTTCGTCAGCATGGGGCGGTGATCGACGCTCTACAAAGGACGATACAGTTGGACTCACCTAACGGTAATTATAAGTTGCTGATCCGATTACCAACTCTTAAGAGAGCAGTGGAAAGAGTATGTGCTGCTACAGTTAAAGAAGTCAAGGATATACCCGTTGTTAGGGAATTTCCAGATGTGTTCCCTGAAGATTTACCAGGTTTGCCTCCAGAGCGAGACGTGGAATTTGTAATCGAATTGCAGCCAGGTACTGCACCCATATCCAGAAGATCATACAGGATGGCACCTAAGGAGCTAGCCGAACTGAAGACTCAGTTGCAAGACTTGCTCAATAAAGGTTTCATTCGCCCGAGTTCATCACCTTGGGGTTGTCCTGCTATCTTTGTGAAAAAGAAGGATCAAACGCTCCGGTTATGTGTGGACTATCGACCACTCAATGAGGTGACCATCAAAAATAAATATCCTCTTCCGCGCATTGATTTGTTGTTCGATCAGCTTTCTGGAGCTAAAGTGTTTTCCAAGATTGACCTTAGATCAGGTTATCACCAGATAAGGATTCGTCCGGAAGATGTTCCCAAGACTGCCTTTACTACCCGATATGGTCTTTATGAGTATTTGGTTATGTCTTTTGGCTTAACAAATGCTCCAGCTCATTTCATGTACTTAATGAATTCGGTATTTATGCCAGAGCTAGATAAATTTGTGGTTGTGTTTATTGATGACATTTTGATATATTCCAAGACAAAAAACGAACATGCAGAGCACTTGCGGGTGGTGCTGACAAGGTTAAGAGAACACCAATTATATGCTAAGTTCAGTAAATGTGAGTTTTGGTTGGAAATAATTCCGTTCTTGGGTCATATCTTGTCTGCTGAGGGCATTGCGGTCGACCCAAGCAAAGTTAAGGATATTCTAGACTGGAAGCCGCCTGCCACAGTGCATCAGGTCCGGAGTTTCCTTGGAATGGCGGGATATTATCGTCGTTTTATTCCAGACTTCTCGAAGGTATCTAAGCCTATTACAGAGTTGCTTAAGAATAATGTGAAGTTCAATTGGTCTCCGGAATGCAACGAGGCTTTTGAGAAGTTAAAGAAGCTGTTGACAACTGCACCCGTGTTGGCTCAACCTGACATTGAGAAATCCTTTGATGTTTATTGTGATGCTTCAGGCACAGGCATTGGATGTGTGTTAATGCAGGAAGGCCGAGTGATTGCATATGCTTCACGACAACTTCGACGCCATGAGGAGCATTACCCAACTCATGATCTCGAGTTAGCTGCTGTTGTCCATGCGCTCAAGATTTGGCGCCATTATTTGTTGGGTAATACATGCCATATTTATACCGACCACAAAAGTTTGAAGTATATTTTCACTCAATCTGAACTGAACATGAGGCAACGAAGGTGGTTAGAATTGATCAAGGACTATGATCTTGAGGTTCATTATCATCCTGGCAAGGCTAATGTCGTGGCAGATGCTTTGAGTCGTAAGTCCCAATGTAACTGTCTTTCGGCCAAGCTTTTAACTTTGACCTTGTGCCAGGAAATGGAGAAGTTAAACATGGAAATGGTACCACAAGCATCAATAGCCAATCTCCAGTTAGGATCAATTTTGATTGATCAAATTATCGAAGCCCAAAAGATTAATGTCAGGATAGCTCATATGAAGGAAAGGATGATGATTGATCCAACCACACAATTCCGGGTAGATAATAAAGGAGTTCTTTGGTTTAAAGATCGTTTAGTAGTTCCAAAGGTTCCTGAGTTACGGCAGCAAATACTTGATGAAGCTCACCTATCCCGGTACTCTATCCATCCTGGGAGTAATAAAATGTATCAAGACTTAAAGCAACGGTTTTGGTGGACTAAAATGAAGATAGAGATTGCTCGATATGTTGCTAGATGTGATATTTGTCAACGAGTAAAGGCCGTACATTTGAAGTCTGCCGGACCATTGCAACCCTTGTCTATCCCAGGTTGGAAGTGGGAAAGTATCAGTATGGATTTCATTGTCGGGTTACCCAAAACCTCCAAAGGATATGATTCTATATGGGTAATTGTTGATCGACTCACCAAGTTGGCACACTTCTTGCCCGTGAAAACTACTTACTCAGTCAAGACTTACGCAGAATTATATATTGCTCGTATCTTAAGTTTTCATGGAGTCCCTAAGATCATTGTATCTGATAGAGGCTCACAATTTGTATCTAGATTTTGGAAAGAGTTACACAACTCGTTAGGAACCAAACTAGTTCATAGTTCTGCTTATCATCCTCAAACGAGTGGACAGACTGAGAGAGTGAATCAAATTCTAGAAGATATGTTGAGAGCATGTGTTCTTACTTTCTCAGCAAAGTGGGATGAATGTTTACCATTGGCAGAGTTTTCGTATAACAATGGTTATCAGGAAAGCATAAGAATGGCACCTTTTGAAGCCCTTTATGGTCGAAGGTGTAGGACACCATTAAATTGGTCAGAGCCGGGGGAGAGATGTTTCTTTGGACCTGATCTTGTAAAAGAAGCGGAGGAAAAGGTTCAAGTGATCCAACAAAATCTGCAGGTGGCACAATCTCGTCAAAAGAGTTACGCCGGTAAAAGACGCCGATCTCTGGTTTTTCAAGTTGGAGATCATGTGTATTTAAAAGTGTCACCAATGAAGGGTGTTAGTCGTTTTGGTGTCAAAGGGAAACTAGCACCTCGGTATGTTGGTCCATTTCTAGTGATCGAACGGTGTGGACCTGTGGCCTATAAAGTGCAACTGCCAGAGAATCTTTCAGCAGTGCATAACATATTCCACGTGTCACAGTTAAAGAAATGTCTTCGAGTCCCCGAGCATGTTGTTGAAGTTTCAGATGTCAACCTTGAACCAGACTTGACCTACTCAGAATATCCCATAAAAGTTTTGGATCAAAAGGATCGAGTTACTCGAAGAAAGGTGATTAAGTTTTATAAGGTACAGTGGAACCAACATTCAGAAGATGAAGCCACGTGGGAGTCGGAAGACTATCTAATGGAGAAATTTCCTGAGTTTCTAGTCACCTGTAAACCCTAAGTTTTGAGTAAATTATATTTGATGTAAACCAACAGGGACACACCCCTGCCATGTAAGAGTAAATGTAAGATAAGTTGGTGACGCATTTTCTTTTCCATTACTTGGCCTCGAAATTTAATCTCGGGACGAGATTCCTTTTAGGGGGGAAGCATGTAACACCCCTGGTGTTACGAGAACTAAAAATTTGACATTGCATCATGTGCACTTGCATTAACTTGCTTGATACACCTAGAATGCATCCACTAGGGTAACAAATTTGCAAAAGGGTGAGGTTGTGTCGTTTCGAAGAGAGCAAGAGAAGTTCAGAGACCTTGTTTGAAATCTAGTACAAGCAAACAAATTTTAAACTAATGGAAATTTGGACATGAGCTCTATACACCAAAGTTGGGTTTGAGCTTAAAGTCAACCTTGTTTTTAGTAGGATGCAATAAATGGATGAAATGCTTGAAGCAGATCAAGTCCAATTTCAACTCTAAACTAGCCCAAAAGTGGATTTTAAGATCTAGCTAAGTTTTGCTAAAAGTCCATATACCAAAGTTGTGGAGCTTGGAAAAGTAAACAATTTTCATATTTGGAGCTCTCCAAGTGATGTGGGAGAATTTGAAGTAATTTGCAAAAATTCAGATTTGGGTCAGTTGGAATCAGCCCAAAAAGTTTTATTTATCTGTTTTTGAATCCCTGTAACTTTTAATCCATGAGTATTTTGGAAACAGTTGTTATAACAAACCTGTAGAGTAACTATAGGAGAATAATGTTTATGAAATGTGGTAGCCCTAAAACCATATGAAACTAGGAGAAAAACTGGTCCAAGCACGAGCTGATAGAAATTGTGGTTTTCAGACTTATTGCAATAACCTGAATCTGAATTTTAGTGTTGTGAGTGCAGTTTTGGAGCTTCTTTGTGCCTAATCCATAAGGTTTTTGACTGTGGGTTCTATAAAAGAATTGAAGACAATATATTGATGAACAAATCTCTTTGAGAAGATTTGGCCTGGAGATGCATGGAAAATAGAGTGAAAGCTGTCCAAAAATGGGCTGTCAGTTTGCACTGACTAAATTTTTGTTCAGATTAGCTGAAAATTGAATTGCAGCAAGTTGCTCAGTTTGGAGCTCTTCTGTGACCAATACATGAGATTTTGGGCTAAACATTGTATAGCAAAGTCAAAGACCAGATGATGGTGAACAAGTTTTATGAGAGGAGTAGAGCTTGCTGTTGTGTAAAATGTGGAGAAAATGTGGCTCAAAATTGGACTGTCGATTTATTTGGGCTGAATTTTGTTCTCTCTGAAATCTGAATTTCAGTGTGGAATTCCTAGTTTAGAGCAGTTTTGTGATCAATGTGAGTGGTTTTAGACCGTAGTTTCTGTACCAAACTTGGAGACCAAAGTAAGGTGAGCAAGTTTTCTAAGGAGAGATAGGCTTAATGTTGTACAAATCTGAGAGTAAACTGCACCTAAACATCCTCCGTCAGTTGGGTATGGTCTGAACTCTGGTTCAGTTAGCTGCAAACTGAGTTTTTGTGAATTTGTGCTCAATTTTGGAGGTCTATAGTACCAAATCCGTGGGGTTTTGGACTAGGAATTCTGAAGCAAAGATGTAGAAGGATGTTGAGAGAGCAATTTATGTTACGATCGGTTCACTGTTATCATTTGGAATCGTGAGATTTAAGGGGATTAAGATGGAGGTTCTGTCGAAGAAGTGTGGGATTCAGGTGCTGATAGCTGAAACTTGGATCAGTTTGGGGCATACAATTTGGTGCAGACGTCCACTCTCTGAAACGTCTCTCTGAAATTCTTTATTCTCTTCCTTATCTCCACATCATTTCTCTCGTCTAGATAATTCAAGCGCTCCTTCCTATCCATTCCAGCTGCATCTCTCAACGTTCTCTCTTTTATCTGGTGCACACGTGACACGTACACTCTCTAGAAATCTCCCACATCTCTCTCTCTCTCGGCGTGCTCCAATTGAACTCTCACGCATAGCGCATAGCACTCGCCTTCGCCTTGTACCTTGTGCTCAACTCCCAGATACTGAGCCCGGACGCGAGCTCCCTTCTCACGCTGGCTTGGGCGCTGCTGCTGCTCTTCCGTGCCTTGAGCTGCTTCCTCACGCGCTCGACCGACCATCTGTCGCTGCTCCATCGCACACGTTCCAGCTCGCCGGCCTGGTACCGTCTTCCAACTCCACGCTTTGCCGTCCGCCGACCTCGCTGGTGAGGTGAAGGCCGACGTCGTCCTGCAGCTTCCACGCCGTGCCGACGCTCGTCGTGCAGCCTTGTTTGTTGTGCTTGCCGCAGTTCCCCATCCATGTTGTGAGCTGCAACGTACTCATGGTTGTTATCTCCTCGTCGGCCATGCTCAACCTCGCAGCTCCTTCGCGTCGTCGATTTCCTTGACCCACAGCCTCTCTTCCGACCTCGTCGTGCTCACGGTGTCATTGTAAAGCTGCTAGCTGCCAGTCTCGCTGGTACGTCGTCGATTTTTATATGTTTGGAATTGTCGGCCGTGTACTTAGTATTTATTAGTGTCGTCTTCTCATGCAGTTCCTGATACCCAGCAAGCCGTTGTGCTCGGCATACTTTCTCTATGTGGTTCTCTAGCTTCATCGGCTTTCCGCGTGTTAGAGCAGGTATGGTTCGGATATATACGTAAATGCGGGAGAAAGTTCGAGAAAAATGGGCATCTAATGTGTTCGTGTAAAATAAAGTTGCTTAGCATGTTTTGGATGGTTAGATGAGTTCTAAGGATAAGTAGCTCCCTGGTAGTTATGGCTTGTGGTGATAGCTTATAATTGTAATTTCGTAATGCTTCGTAATGCCTTCCTTGTTAGTAGCTTAGACACAGGCATTCATAATCATGACATTTCATGTAGAGTACCAAGAAGAAGTGATTTGTCAAGAAAGGAGCATGTTCTAGTTCTGCTGATCCAGTGGTGGATTCCATCTAACTGCTTATCGTAATAGAAGATCTCAGATTTCCTCCTGTAATAAGGCAAGCCCCGGTGCATTTGACCTTTCCTTGCATTTTAAATGCTTTATCATCTGATATGATGCATTAGGTGATAGGAGTTGTGTGATAAACAATTGATGCATTACCATTCCTTGAAATTCCTAAATCCCTGTTTTATAAAAAGAATTATTACTGCTTAGTCCTGCTTAGAAACTAAAAAAATCATTTGTTTTTCAAAAGAATGATGTGTAACATTAGTTATGGGCTTTTGATTCAAAAGTGAAAGCAAACTTATGATGATGAGTCCATCAGGGCTCCGGATGGGTTCATCATCCGAAAAGAGTACCCCTGCCGGGTACCAAAAATGGGAAATGGTTAATAAATCTAGACCAGGCACTGAGCAGACAGAGTCGCCCGTCTGTGTTGATTAAGGACCGTACCGTTGACTGGCCTGTTGTGGTTGAGACTTTGCAACTAGCCACATACCCTGGTATGGGATAGGGTAAGCTTGAACCTGGCTATTCCATACGTGAAGAGACAATCGCGCACTGGGAGTGGAGAGATGGCGGGAGTAGCATGTACCCTCCTGGCATAGTAGCACGCCTGGTAGGGTAATGTGCTCTCGGGTGGCGCGGACCTGTTCATGTAGTGGAGGACTCCGTGGGAACGGTTGACATATGCAAGGGTTAAGTGCTACATATGTCGTGTGGTTAGAGATCCCCAGCTGGGTATAATCGGTTCGAATCGTCGTTGCTCCTCGGTTATGGAGACTCATCCCGGTGACCATCATCGTAGTTAGCAAGTGAAATATGAGTATGAATAAAATGCAGCTAGTATAGGCCAAGTGCTTGAACTAGATTAGGCAAATCTAGATGCAGGTAAATACCTAACTTGTGAAATAAAACTTGGCTTAGGGATCAATTGGTAGTAAGCTTTTCTGCCAAAAAGGGTCTTCGATAATTGATAAGCTTTACCTTGAGTCCCAAAATCCAGCATACCCTTGAGAGTCTTTTCTTAGTCGGGTAAGTCTTGCTGAGTAATTGCATACTCAGGGTTTTATTCCCTATGTTGTTGCAGGAAATGTTTTGATGTCTTTGGCTTCATTAGTTGCTTCATGTGGAGGTCTTCAAGATTAGTTTGCCTATGTGTACTCCTTATGGAAAGGCTTCACCTTTCCAATTATTGTAATAAGTCATGCACTTTGGGTACTATCAGGACTTGTAATAATTACAACTCTTTCTATGATGTAAAACTTGAGATTTGGAATTGTAAAAGTATATTTTGTAAAAGTCTTCCGCTCTATCTCCGAAGTGTGTGTGTATCAAATGTGATTACTGTAATGTACATGTTATGTGGGAGATCCTTGGGATGATGAGTCGAGTTGATGAACTCGATAGCCTTGTTAAGTTACCCGGTACACGTGCACAGCCATATGAGGCCGTTAATGGCAAGGATTGGTGCATGTGGGCCTGATAACTTGGGAGGGCTGTTACACCGGCGTTCCTGCTCCTCACGCAGGCGGTGGTGCAGTCTCTCCAGGTGACTCGACTGACCGGACACGGTGCGGTGCAGAGGACGCTCCGCAAGTCGAGACGGCAGGAAAGGAATCACCGACTTACGTGCAGTGTGTCTAAGACGAGCCATCTACAAAAGATACCGTAAGCATAAGAGTAAGAGCAGAACTAATATGACAAGTGAATAAACCATAGACAGAATAAGATAAAATTTTAACAAGGTATAATATAGTATATATATGTAGTAAAACATAGGGTTGGTCGAGGTGACCGACTTTTGAAGTAACATCAGAGGTCAAGGTGAGAGGGAAGGTCAATAGTCCTTAGTACGACCAGTGCTACTCTAGGTCAGCGGTCCTACAGTCAGCACGGCTTTGATACCACTTATGTCACACCCGGTTTTGGAAGGCAAACCGAATGCGAACTATGTACGTGCCAGGATCAGAACTCACGTACACAGCGATTACATAAATGAACATCATCGCACAATGCTCAAATAATAACATAAAAGGGTATTAACTTATTACATCACAGCGTCATAGACATCCACATAGTCATCAACTTAACAGATAAATCAAAGTGCTAGCGAAACGCAGTAAAGATAAGGCCTTCACAGGCAGCTGACTGGGGGTTGCCGCCAACCCACACCTAGAATTCGTCGTAGTCTTGGAACTCCTGGAAGTCTCCTTCCACGGCTTCGCCTTCTCCTGAGCAGTGGTTACAATGCGGACAACCTGGTGTTTGGTGGTAAAGCAAGGATGAGTACACATCAACGTACTCAGCAAATGTCCCGTTTGGCTGAGGTGGACTAGCTTTATGTGGGGTTAAGCTCAAGCAGTTGCTTTTAGTTGGTCAGGTATTTATCATTAGTAGAAGCCAGATTTTAGCATTAACCAACCCATGAACCATTTCCTCATCGAGGAACAACATCATCATATTCGAACCAAAACCATAACATAATCCTTGTATCTCGAACCATCCGTAACTCTAATCAAAGAGGATCCCAAGGCTGCTCTTAACCGTGAGCACGGCTGATATATCAGTTTCACTACCCTCTGCAGAGGTCGCACACTTTACCCATGAGTCATGATTCCCTTTCTGCCCGGGGAGAGCTAATCCCCATTGACCACTACCTAGGTGGTCCGGCAGGGTATCACTACGTAGCTTTTACAAAGATTCCCTAGAGATCATAGCTGCCCGTTAGGTTTCTCCAGTTTGATAAACACAGTACCCCTCCCCGCAGGAGAGTGACTAACAAAAAGCAAAACGAAAGAACCTCGGCACTCAGCCTCGGCAGAGCAAGCACTGTGCCTGGACCCCATTGACGGCATGACGGCGAAGCAACTACACCTCTAGTTCCTCTAATTAATTAGCTAAGGGCGCCCCATTTCACCCTCATGGTTGCACTGTTATCCCGGGTGGTCTCTCAACGAATAGGTCCTTACGGAGAGGTACTCAGGAAACAGCCTGAGCCCCCTAGAGTATCACAAGATCATCAACATAATCAGGATAACAGTATCATAAATATTCACATCATGTTCATTGATTAAGTTAAGGCAGTAGCAGAATGCTAACCATAATAGCCCATAAGGTCATCAAGGATAAAATAAAGTGTAAAGCTAGTCAATCCTTAGGTTTCAAGTAAGTAATGCGGGGTAGTAAGTTATAAATGAATAGGACATAATGGGTCAGAGGACACTTGCCTTCACCAAACTGCTGATCAGAGACTTCCTCTGCAACTTCCTCGGAAAACACGGACTGCTCGTTGTCTACGTAAAGTAATCATTCACACTATGCACTTGGGAAATAACAAACAAAAACAATATACCAAACATATGCAGCAGAGAGATCACAAGTTCATAATAGAAAAGGGATAGGCAGTCTGGTACTCTCTAGGTCTGGGGTAGAGGACTATACAAAGTGATTCATTATCCACTAATCAGGTTTAAGTCAGTGGTGGGATTAAATCATTATCTGGTTTTAAGTTCCTAAACTTAGGTGTTTAAGTCCATAAACTTAAGTGCTCCAACTTTTATTAAAGTCTACTATCTTTTATTTATCTCAAATAGGGTTCCAATAACCTTAATCCTATCCTAATGATTAACCATTAATTGGGACATGGAAACAGCAGGGAAACATTGCATAAACAGATAGATAATAATATTATGAACATTTTGCAATTTGAAGCACCAAATTTGGAGTTCATATGACAAAGTTATGAATTTTACAAGTTTAGGGGTTAAAAATATACCCTAAGGACCTATTTTGAATTAAATAAAAGGTCCGAGGACCTAACTGCGAGAAACCAGGGACGGCGGGCGCAATTTCCAGAAAACAGGGGGGTTCTTTAAGAAAACGCGCGGGCGAAGGGGTATCGGGCCTTCTTAGCCGTTGGATTTCAAACGGACGGCCAGGATTAGATCCTGCGGGCGGGCGCGCGGGCGCGCGGTGGTCTGGGCGGCTGACAGGCGGAGCCGGGCGGGCAGCGCGGGCGCGGGCGACTGACAGGCGGGACCGGGCGAGCAGAGCGAGCGCGGGCGACTGACAGGCGGGGTCCAGCGGGCAGAGCAAGCGCGGGCGCGGGCAAAACGGCTCTGGGCCGTTGGATCTTGGGCGGACGGTTAGGATTGGACTTGGCCTAATTAAAACGGGATCGTCCGATCTGAGATGGACGACGGGGATGGGATGGCTGGCTGCTGTCTTCTTCCCCAGCCAGCTGAGGCAGCGGCGCCCGTCCCCGCGGCGGAGGAGTTCGCCGGAAACGAGGGGCGCGGGGGCCCTGCGGGTCCTTGGGGCGGTCTGAATGGCCGGGGAGGTTGGGGAGGGCGCGGGGAGTCTTTTGGTGGGGTCCGGGTCGGGGCAGGGGCACCGGAGGGGGGCGGTTCACGGTGGAGTGGCTCGGCGGCGGCGCTAATCGACTCCGGTGAGGAATTAAGTGCAGCAGGGAGCAATAGAAGGGGAGGGAGAGGGCAGGGGAGGTTCCTTACCTCAAGGCGAATCCCAGGGACCTCTCGGTGGCGGCGACAGCGCGACGACGGCCCGGGTCGACGGCGGCGGCTGCACGGAGGACGGCGGGTGAGCACGGGCAGAGAGAAATAGGGAGGGGAAGGGGAAATTGGAGCGCGTTCTGGGTTGCGGACGTCGGGGCGAAACTCACCGTGGCAATGGACACGGCGGGGCTCCAACGGCGGCCGGGAAACGAGCTCGGGCGGCGGCGGTTCGCGGCGATGGCGCTTGGGCGTGCGCGCAGCGAGGGGAAGGTGGAAGAGAGGGGTCGGTTGGTGCGCAAATGAGGGAGGGGGAGAGGGCGAGTGAGGTTCGGGGCTCTAGTGGCTGAGGGCGGGGTTGGGGCGAGCCCCCACACGCGACGTGGGCGCGGAGAAGGCGGGCGCGCGCAGCTCGGGCGGCGGTTACGCGAGGACGAGAGAGCTGACAGCCGGGACCCACGGGCAGAGAGAGAGGGGAAAGCGGGCGCGAGGAAAACGGCTGCGCCGACGGGTGGGGCCGGGCGAGCAGAGAGGGAGGGAGGCGGGCGCGCGGAAGGCGGCCGCGCCGACAGGCCGGGCCCGCGGCGCAGAGAGAGAAGAGGGGAGGAGGGCTGAGAGCACCTAGAGGGGGGGGTGAATAGGTGATCCTGTAAAAACTTCAAACTTAAGCCACAAACTTGTTAAGTGTTAGCACGATTATTGCCAAGTGGCTAAGGTGAAGTCTCAACAAAACACAATACCACAAGAGATCAAGACAGAGGTGACACGGTGGTTTATCCCGTGGTTCGGCCAAGCCAATGCTTGCCTACTTCCACGTTGTGGCGTCCCAACGGACGAGGGTTGCAATCAACCCCTCTCAAGCGGTCCAAAGACCCACTTGAATACCACGGTGTTTTGTTGTTCCTTTCACTATCCCGTTTGCAAGGAATCTCCACAAATTGGAGTCTCTTGCCCTTACAAGTATATGATCACAAAGAAGCACAGAGTAAGGGAGGGAAGCAACACACACAAATCCACAGCAAAAACGCACACACGCGGCCAAGAATCGAGCTCACAAGACTATCTCAGAGTTCTCACTTAGAACAGAGCTCGAATCACTTAGAAACACAAACGAATGCGCAGAGACTTAGTGTGGATGATCAGGAATGCTCAAGAGTTGCTTGTTTCTCTCCTCCATGCGCCTAGGGGCTCCTTTTATAGCCCCAAGGCAGCTAGGAGCCGTTGAGAGCAAATCCGGAAGGCCATCCTTGCCTTCTGTCGTCGGGGGCACCGGACAGTCCGGTGCACACCGGACACTGTCCGGTGCCCGATTTGTTTCCTTTTCTGGCGCTGCCGACCGTTGCAGCCCGTTGGAGATCTGCGAGCCGTTGGCGCACCGGACATGTCCGGTGCACACCGGACAGTCCGGTGCCGTCTTCCGACCGTTGGCTCCGCCACGTGTCCCGCGCAGATTGCGCGGCCGACCGTTGGCCCTGGCCGACCGTTGGCTCACCGGACAGTCCGGTGCACACCGGACAGTCCGGTGCACACCGGACAGTCCGGTGAATTTTAGCCGTACGCCGTCGGCGAATTCCCGAGAGCGGCCAGTTCGCGCCGAGTTGGCCTGGCGCACCGGACACTGTCCGGTGCACACCGGACAGTCCGGTGCTCCAGACCGAGCTGAGCCTTGGCTGCACACAGCCAAGTCTTTCTCTCCCCTTTTCTCTTTTTCTTCTTTCTGTTTCTAACACTTAGACAAATATGTTAGTCCACAAAACAAATGTACTAAGGCTTAGAAACATACCTTTATCTCATGATTTGCACCTTGTTCATCCATGTACATAAATTCACAATTAAGCACATGTGTTGGCACTCAATCACCAAAATAATTAGAAATGGCCCAAGGGCACATTTCCCTTTCAATCTCCCCCTTTTTGGTGATTTATGCCAACACAACATAAAGCCACTAGAACAAGTGCAAACTCAATTCAAATAACACTTAAATTTATTTTGAATCAATTTTGGCATATATGGATCATCCTTTGCCACCACTTGGTTTGTTTTTGCAAATCAAACACAAATCTCTATCTCTAAGTTAAACACACATGTTTAATCATAAAGAGAGTCATTCAAAAAGAGATTGATCAAGGATTTCAAAAACTCCCCCTTTTCCCATAATCAATACTTCTCCCCACAAGAAGCCAACTTTTGACAAGAGAGACAACTTAAGAATTTTGACAAACCAAAAACTCTATTCTACTATTTTCAAAATCTCTCAAGTGGTAGCTGATCCATTTATTGCTTTGGCCTTTATTTTCTCCCCCTTTGGCATCAAGCACCAAAACGGGATCAATCTTGGCCCTTTAACCCCATTGCCTCACCAAAATCTTCACTTAAGAGCAAATGGCAATAAGAGTTAATGAGATGGACTTGGAGTAAGTTACCCCTCATCGGAGTGCAGTGGAAGTCTTGCATGGTCCAAGTCCACCTTTTCCCTTTCAATTCTCCTTTGAGACTAAATCAGACAAACTCAACATATGGTTAGTCTCAAAGGGGCAAGTTGTAACACATCTCCCCCTAAACATGTGCATCACTTTGCAACGGACTTGTGAGGTCCAGGGAGTGTTTGTACAACTTGAGCACCATAATAAGCAACAATATGCAGAAGGGAACATGATCAAAAGCATGAATACAGTATGCTACAATTCAATCCAAGTTCCGCGAATCTAAGACATTTAGCTCACTATGCAGCCTGCAAAAGGTCTTCTCATCTAAAGGCTTGGTAAAGATATCGGCTAGCTGGTTCTCGGTGCTAACATAAAACACTTCGATATCTCCCTTTTGCTGGTGGTCTCTCAAAAAGTGATGCCGGATGTCAATGTGCTTTGTGCGGCTGTGCTCAACAGGATTTTCCGCTATTCGGATAGCACTCTCATTGTCACATAGGAGTGGGACTTTGCTCAGATTGTAGCCAAAGTCCCTGAGGGTTTGCCTCATCCAAAGTAGTTGCGCACAACACTGTCCTGCGGCAACGTACTCGGCCTCAGCGGTGGATAGGGCAACGGAGGTTTGTTTCTTAGAGTTCCATGACACCAGGGACCTTCCTAAGAATTGGCACGTCCCCGATGTACTCTTCCTATCGACCTTACATCCAGCATAGTCGGAATCTGAGTACCCAATTAAGTCAAAGTTAGACCCCTTTGGATACCAGATCCCGAAGCAAGGCGTAGCGACTAAATATCTAAGAATTCGCTTCACCGCCACCAAGTGACACTCCTTAGGATCGGATTGAAATCTAGCACACATGCATACGCTAAGCATAATATCCGGTCTACTAGCACATAAATAAAGTAAAGACCCTATCATTGACCGGTATGCTCTTTGATCAACGGACTTACCTCCTTTGTTGAGGTCGGTGTGTCCGTCGGTTCCCATCGGTGTCTTTGCGGGCTTGGCGTCCTTCATCCCAAACCACTTTAGCAGATCTTGCGTGTACTTCGTTTGGGAGATGAAGGTGCCGTCCTTGAGTTGCTTCACTTGGAACCCAAGGAAGTAGTTCAACTCGCCCATCATCGACATCTCGAATTTCTGCGTCATCACCCTGCTAAACTCTTCACAAGACTTTTGATTAGTAGAACCAAATATTATGTCATCGACATAAATTTGGCACACAAACAAATCACCATTACAAGTCTTAGTGAAAAGAGTTGGATCGGCTTTCCCAACCTTGAAAGCATTAGCAATTAAAAAATCTCTAAGGCATTCATACCATGCTCTTGGGGCTTGTTTAAGTCCATAGAGCGCCTTAGAGAGCTTACACACGTGGTCGGGGTACCGTTCATCCTCGAAGCCAGGGGGTTGCTCTACGTACACCTCCTCCTTTATTGGCCCGTTGAGGAACGCGCTCTTCACATCCATTTGGTACAACCTGAAAGAATGGTGAGCGGCATATGCTAGCAAGATACGAATGGACTCTAGCCTAGCCACAGGAGCAAAAGTCTCCTCAAAGTCCAAACCTGCGACTTGGGCATAACCTTTTGCCACAAGTCGAGCCTTGTTCCTCGTCACCACTCCGTGCTCGTCCTGTTTGTTGCGGAATACCCACTTGGTTCCCACAACATTTTGTTTGGGACGAGGCACCAGCGTCCAAACTTCATTGCGCTTGAAGTTATTAAGTTCCTCCTGCATGGCCAACACCCAATCCGGATCTAGCAAGGCCTCCTCTACCCTGAAAGGCTCAATAGAGGAGACAAAAGAGTAATGTTCACAAAAATTAACTAATCGAGACCGAGTAGTTACTCCCTTGCTAATGTCACCCAGAATTTGGTCGACGGGATGATCCCTTTGGATCATCGCTCGAACTTGGGTTGGAGGTGCCGGTTGCGCTTCTTCCTCCATCACATGATCATCTTGTGCTCCCCCTTGATCACACGCCTCCTTTTGATGAACCTGTTCATCATTTTGAGTTGGGGAATGCACCGTCGTTGAGGAAGAAGGTTGATCTCGTTCATCTTGTTCCTGTGGCCGAACGTCTCCAATCGCCATGGTCCGTATAGCGGCCGTTGGAACATCTTCTTCATCTACATCATCACAATCAACAACTTGCTCTCTTGGAGAGCCATTAGTCTCATCAAATACAACGTCGCTAGAGACTTCAACCAAACCCGATGATTTGTTGAAGACCCTATACGCCTTTGTATTTGAATCATAACCTAATAAAAACCCTTCTACAGCTTTGGGAGCAAACTTAGAATTTCTACCCTTCTTCACTAGAATGTAGCACTTGCTCCCAAAAACACGAAAGTAAGATACATTGGGTTTGTTACCGGTTAGTAGCTCATACGAAGTCTTCTTGAGGAGTCGATGAAGGTAGACCCTGTTGATGGCGTGGCAAGCCGTGTTCACGGCTTCCGACCAAAAGCACTCGGGGGTCTTGAACTCTCCAAGCATCGTCCTCGCCATATCGATTAGCGTCCTGTTCTTCCTCTCTACCACACCATTTTGCTGTGGTGTGTAGGGAGCGGAGAACTCGTGCTTGATCCCTTCCTCCTCAAGAAACTCCTCCACTTGAAGGTTCTTGAACTCGGACCCGTTGTCGCTCCTTATCTTCTTCACCTTGAGCTCAAACTCATTTTGAGCTCTCCTGAGGAAGTGCTTGAGGGTCCCTTGGGTTTCAGACTTATCCTGCAAAAAGAATACCCAAGTTAAGCGGGAAAAGTCATCAACAATAACTAAACCATACTTACTTCCTCCTATACTTAGATAGGCGACGGGTCCGAAGAGGTCCATATGCAGCAACTCCAGAGGTCTTGACGTGGTCATCACATTCTTGCTGTGATGTGCTCCTCCCACTTGTTTACCTGCTTGACAAGCTGCACAAGGTCTATCTTTTTCGAAATAAACATTTGTTAGACCTATCACGTGTTCTCCCTTTAGAAGCTTGTGGAGGTTCTTCATCCCCACATGTGCTAAGCGGCGATGCCACAGCCAGCCCATGCAAGTCTTAGCCATTAAGCATGCATCTAGACCGGCCTCTTCTTTTGCAAAATCAACTAAGTAAAGCTTGCCGTCTAGTACACCCTTAAAAGCTAGTGAACCATCACATCTTCTAAAGACAGACACATCTACATTTGTAAATAAACAATTATATCCCATTTGACATAATTGACTAACAGATAGCAAATTATATCCAAGACTTTCCACTAGGAATACATTTGATATAGAATGCTCATTAGAAATTGCAATTTTACCTAACCCTTTTACCTTGCCTTGATTCCCATCACCGAATATAATTGAATCTTGGGAATCCTTATTCTTGACGTAGGAGGTGAACATCTTCTTCTCCCCCGTCATATGGTTTGTGCATCCGCTGTCGATAATCCAGCTTGAACCCCCGGATGCATAAACCTGCAAGGCAAATTTAGGCTTGGGTCTTAGGTACCCAACTCATGTTGGGTCCTGCAAGGTTAGCACAAATATCTTTAGGGACCCAAATGCAAGATTTATCTCCCTTGCATCTAGCCCCTAATTTCCTAGCAACTACCTTCTTACCCTTTCTACAAATAGCAAAGGGAGCATTACAAGCATAATAAATGGTAGAAGGTTCATTCACTACTTTCCTAGGAGCATGAATAACATTCCTTCTAGGTACATGAGCAATATCTCTCCTAGGCATATGTACAACATTTCTCCTACACATATCTCTATCATGCTTATAAGAAGAACTAGAAGCAATCATGGCATGAGAATCATAAACATGTGAATCAAAATGATTATAAGCATTTCTAGCATGTCTCCTATCATAATACATAAAAGCATGATTCTTTTTAGCATTACTAGCCATAGGGGCCTTCCCCTTCTCCTTGACGAAGATGGGAGCCTTATGGCTTGTTAAGTTCTTGGCTTCCCTCTTGAAGCCAAGCCCATCCTTAATTGAGGGATGTCTTCCAATTGTATAGGCATCCCTTGCAAATTTTATCTTTTCAACTTCACTCTTGCTAGTCTTAAGTTGGGCATTAAGACTAGCCACTTCATCTTTTAGTTTTGAAATTGAAACTAAATGTTTGCTACAAGTGTTAACATCAAAATCCTTACACCTAGTGCAAATTGTAACATTTTCAACACAAGACTTAGATTTATTTGTTACTTCTAATTTAGCATTTAAATCATGGTTAACACTTTGTAAAGTAGCAATGGTTTCATGACAAGAAGATATTTCACTAGAAAGTACTTCATTTCTTTTCACTTCTAAAGCATATGATTTTTGTGCCTCTACAAACTTATCATGTTCATCATACAATAAATCCTCTTGCTTTTCTAAAAGCCTATCCTTTTCATTCAAAGCATCAATCAATTCATTGATTTTATCTATTTTAGATCTATCTAAGCCCTTGAACAAACATGAATAATCTATGTCATCATCACTAGACTCACTATCACTCGAAGAAGCATAAGTGGAGTCTTGAGTACTTACCTTCTTCTCCCTTGCCATAAGACAAGTAAGACGCTCGTTGGGGAAGAGAGCCGATTTGTTGAAGGCAGTGGCGGCGAGTCCTTCGTTGTCGGAGTCGGAGGAGGAGCAATCTGAGTCCCACTCCTTTCCTAGATGCGCCTCGCCCTTTGCCTTCTTGTATTGCTTCTTCTTCTCTCTTTTGTTCCCCTTTTCCTGGTCACTTTCATTATCGGGACAGTTAGCGATAAAATGACCAAGCTTACCGCATTTGAAGCATGAGCGCTTCCCCTTGGTCTTGGTCTTGCTTGGCTGCCCCTTGCGACCATTTAGCGCCGTCTTGAATCTCTTGATGATGAGAGCCATCTCTTCATCATTAAGGCCAGCCGCTTCAATCTGTGCCACCTTGCTAGGTAGCGCCTCCTTGCTTCGTGTTGCCTTGAGAGCAAGGGGTTGCGGCTCGTTGATCGGACCATTCAAGGCGTCGTCCACATATCTTGCCTCCTTGATCATCATTCGCCCGCTAACGAATTTCCCAAGAACTTCTTCGGGCGACATCTTGGTGTACCTGGGATTTTCACGTATATTGTTCACCAAGTGAGGATCAAGAACGGTAAATGACCTGAGCATTAGGCGGACGACGTCGTGGTCCGTCCATCGCGTGCTCCCATAGCTTCTTATCTTGTTGATAAGGGTCTTGAGCCGGTTGTATGTTTGCGTCGGCTCCTCGCCCCTTATCATGGCGAACCGTCCAAGCTCTCCCTCCACCAACTCCATCTTGGTGAGCAAGGTGACGTCGTTCCCCTCATGAGAAATCTTGAGGGTGTCCCAGATCTGCTTGGCATTGTCCAAGCCGCTCACCTTGTGATACTCGTCCCTGCACAAAGAGGCTAGCAACACAGTAGTAGCTTGTGCATTTTTATGAATCTGTTCATTAATAAACATAGGGCTATCCGAGCTATCAAATTTCATTCCACTTTCCACAATCTCCCAAATGCTTGGATGGAGAGAAAACAGGTGAGTACGCATTTTGTGGCTCCAAAATCCGTAATCCTCTCCATCAAAGTGAGGAGGTTTGCCAAGTGGAATGGGAAGCAAATGAGTATTTGAGCTATGCGGAATACGCGAATAATCAAAAGAAAAGTTTGAGTTAACCGTCTTTTGTTTGTAGTCGTTGTGGTCCTCGTCCTTTTGGGAAGAAGTAGACTCGTCGCTGTCGTAGTAGACAATCTCCTTGATGCGCCTGGTCTTCTTCTTCTTCCCTTCCTTCCGTCTTTGGCCCGAGCCGGAGTCGGTAGGCCTGTCATCCTTCGGCTCGTTGACGAAGGTCTCCTTCTCTTTATCGTTGATCACTATACCCTTCCCCTTAGGATCCATCTCTTCGGGCGGTTAGTCCCTTTGAGAAGAGAACGGCTCTGATACCAATTGAGAGCACCTAGAGGGGGGGGTGAATAGGTGATCCTGTAAAAACTTCAAACTTAAGCCACAAACTTGTTAAGTGTTAGCACGATTATTGCCAAGTGGCTAAGGTGAAGTCTCAACAAAACACAATACCACAAGAGATCAAGACAGAGGTGACACGGTGGTTTATCCCGTGGTTCGGCCAAGCCAATGCTTGCCTACTTCCACGTTGTGGCGTCCCAACGGACGAGGGTTGCAATCAACCCCTCTCAAGCGGTCCAAAGACCCACTTGAATACCACGGTGTTTTGTTGTTCCTTTCACTATCCCGTTTGCAAGGAATCTCCACAAATTGGAGTCTCTTGCCCTTACAAGTATATGATCACAAAGAAGCACAGAGTAAGGGAGGGAAGCAACACACACAAATCCACAGCAAAAACGCACACACGCGGCCAAGAATCGAGCTCACAAGACTATCTCAGAGTTCTCACTTAGAACAGAGCTCGAATCACTTAGAAACACAAACGAATGCGCAGAGACTTAGTGTGGATGATCAGGAATGCTCAAGAGTTGCTTGTTTCTCTCCTCCATGCGCCTAGGGGCTCCTTTTATAGCCCCAAGGCAGCTAGGAGCCGTTGAGAGCAAATCCGGAAGGCCATCCTTGCCTTCTGTCGTCGGGGGCACCGGACAGTCCGGTGCACACCGGACACTGTCCGGTGCCCGATTTGTTTCCTTTTCTGGCGCTGCCGACCGTTGCAGCCCGTTGGAGATCTGCGAGCCATTGGCGCACCGGACATGTCCGGTGCACACCGGACAGTCCGGTGCCGTCTTCCGACCGTTGGCTCCGCCACGTGTCCCGCGCAGATTGCGCGGCCGACCGTTGGCCCTGGCCGACCGTTGGCTCACCGGACAGTCCGGTGCACACCGGACAGTCCGGTGAATTTTAGCCGTACGCCGTCGGCGAATTCCCGAGAGCGGCCAGTTCGCGCCGAGTTGGCCTGGCGCACCGGACACTGTCCGGTGCACACCGGACAGTCCGGTGCTCCAGACCGAGCTGAGCCTTGGCTGCACACAGCCAAGTCTTTCTCTCCCCTTTTCTCTTTTTCTTCTTTCTGTTTCTAACACTTAGACAAATATGTTAGTCCACAAAACAAATGTACTAAGGCTTAGAAACATACCTTTATCTCATGATTTGCACCTTGTTCATCCATGTACATAAATTCACAATTAAGCACATGTGTTGGCACTCAATCACCAAAATAATTAGAAATGGCCCAAGGGCACATTTCCCTTTCAAGGGCGTGCGCGCGGAATGGGCCTGGTGGGCCGAAAGGCCGAGGGGGCGGGGGTCTGCTTTTCCTTTTTCTTTTATTTTGGAATTGTTTTCTCTTTTCTTTTTATTTTCTCTATTTGATTCAAATTCAAATAAGCCACAAATTCAAATTAGACCTTTTGAGAATTATGCACCAAACAAAAGTGAAATCCAGGGTTCAACATGATGCAACAATTCATACTCCCTTGGAGTTTGAGCTAATAGACTATAATTATAAACAAAATAACCACTTTTCTCCTATAGAAAAGAGAGAGGGGAGATTGGGGAAGGATGAGAAAAGGGAAGTAACACCTGAATTTGTGAATATGAGCAAAGAAATTTTATACCCCCAAATTCAGGGTGTTACAGTAGCGCCTCCTTGCTTCTTGTTGCCTTGAGAGCAAGGGGTTGAGGCTCGTTGATTGGACCATTCAATGCATCGTCCTTGTACCTCGCCTCCTTGATCATCATTCGCCCGCTTACGAATTTTCCAAGGACTTCTTCAGGCGACATTTTGGTGTACCTGGGATTCTCACGAATATTATTCACCAAATGAGGATCAAGAACGGTAAAGGACCTTAGCATCAATCGGACGACGTCGTGGTCCGTCCATCGCGTGCTTCCGTAGCTCCTTATTTTGTTGATAAGGGTCTTGAGCCGGTTGTATGTTTGTGTCGGCTCCTCGCCCCTTATCATCGCGAATCGTCCAAGCTCGCTCTCCACCAACTCCATATTGGTGAGCAAGGTGACGTCGTTCCCCTCATGAGAAATCTTGAGAGTGTCCCAGATCTGCTTGGCGTTATCCAAGCCACTCACTTTGTGGTATTCATCCCTGCACAATGAAGCTAGAAGAACAGTAGTAGCTTGTGCATTCTTATGAATTTGCTCATTAATGAACATGGGACTATCCGTACTATCAAAGTGCATTCCACTCTCTACAATCTCCCATATACTAGGATGGAGAGAGAACAAGTGACTACGCATTTTGTGACTCCAAAATCCGTAGTCCTCTCCATCAAAATGAGGAGGTTTACCAAGTGGAATAGATAATAAATGAGCATTTGTACTTTGAGGAATACGAGAGTAATCAAAAGAAAAGTTCGAATTGACTGGTTTCCTTTTCTTGTAGTCGTTGTGGTCGTCATCCTTTTGGGAAGAAGTAGACTCATCGCTGTCGTCGTAGTAGACGATCTCCTTGATGCGCCTTGTCTTCTTCTTCTTCCCATCTTTCCGTCTATGGCCCGAGCCCGAGTCGGTAGGCTTGTCATCCTTCGGCTCGTTGACGAAGGATTCCTTCTCTTTATCGTTGATCACGATACCCTTCCCCTTAGGATCCATCTCTTCGGGCGGTTAGTCCCTTTGTGAAGAGAATGACTCTGATACCAATTGAGAGCACCTAGAGGGGGGAGGGTGAATAGGTGATCCTGTAAAACTTGAAAACTTAAGCCACAAAAACTTGGTTAAGTGTTAGCACGATAATTGCCAAGTGGCTAGAGAGGAGTCAAAACACAATAACCACAAGAGATCAATCACAGAGATGGCACGGTGGTTATCCTGTGGTTCGGCCAAGACCAACGCTTGCCTACTCCACGTTGTGGCGTCCCAACGGACGAGGGTTGCAATCAACCCCTCTCAAGCGGTCTAAAGACTCACTTGAATACCACGGTGTTTTGCTTGCTTTACTATATCCCGTTTGCGAGGAATCTCCACACTTTGGAGCCTCTCGCCCTTACACTTGAAGTTCACAGAGAAGCACGGAGCAAGGGAGGGATTAGCAATGCACTCAAGACAAGAAATCACAGCAACACCACGCACACAAGTCGCAACGAGAGC
This sequence comes from Zea luxurians, assembly GCA_029449295.1. Classification (NCBI taxonomy): domain Eukaryota; kingdom Viridiplantae; phylum Streptophyta; class Magnoliopsida; order Poales; family Poaceae; genus Zea; species Zea luxurians. Next base: position 174,111,610 of record JAOPSE010000002.1, read on the forward strand.
TCACAACACAACTCAATGAGTTCACCACTCAACAAGAGCTCTAATTGCTATCGCAAAGAATCAAAGGCGCGAAATCGATGTCTTGGTGCTTAGGAATGTTGTAGGAATGCTTGGTGTACTCCTCCATGCGCCTAGGGGTCCCTTTTATAGCCCCAAGGCAGCTAGGAGCCGTTGAGAGCAATCTAGGAAGGCTGATCTTGCCTTCTGTCGACTGGCGCACCGGACAGTCCGGTGCACACCGGACACTGTCCGGTGCCCGATTTCCTTCCAAAAATGGCGCAGTCGACTGTTGGCAGCCAGAGAGCCGTTGGCGCACCGGACATGTCCGGTGCACACCGGACAGACCGGTGCCTCCTTCTAGCCGTTGGCTTGGCCACGTGTCCCGCGCAGATCGCGCGGCCGACCGTTGGCTCACCGGACAGTCCGGTGCACACCGGACAGTCCGGTGAATTATAGCCGTACGTCGCCGATGAATTCCCGAGAGCGACGAGTTCGCCTGTGAACGGCCCACCGGACAGTCCGGTGAATTATAGCCGTACACCGCCGTCGAAGTCCCGAGAGCAGCCTGTTCGCTAGAGCCAGCCTGGCGCACCGGACACTGTCCGGTGCACCACCGGACAGTCCGGTGCTCCCAGACTGAGCAAACTTTGGCTGCTTGAGCCAAGGCATTTTCAATTGGATTTTTCCTGTTTCCAGCACTTAGACACAATACATTAGTCCATAAAACAATGTACTAAGTCTGAGAAACATACCTTTATCCTTGATTTGTACTTTGTCCACCATTTTACACTTAGGCACTTGTGTTGGGCACTAAATCACCAAAATACTTTAGAAATGGCCCAAGGGCACATTTCCCTTTCAGTGGCACACCGGACAGTCCGGTGCGCCAGACCAGAGGTGCCTTCGGTTGTCCCTTTGCTCTTTTGTTGAACCCAAGACTTGGTCTTTTTATTGGCTAAGTGTGAACCTTTGACACCTGTGTAACTTATACACTAGAGCAAACTAGTTAGTCCAATTATTTGTGTTGGGCAATTCAACCACCAAAATTATTATAGGAAATAGGTGTAAGCCTAATTCCCTTTCAATCTCCCCCTTTTTGGTGATTGATGCCAACACAAACCAAAGCAAATATAAAGGTGCATAATTGAACTAGTTTGCATAATGTAAGTGTAAAGGTTACTTAGAATTGAGCCAATAAATATTACTTACTAGATATGCATGGATTGTTTCTTCATTTTTAACATTTTGGACCACGCTTGCACCACATGTTTTGTTTTTGCAAATTCTTTTTGTAAAATCGTTTCAAAGTCTTTTTGCAAAATAGTCAAAGGTAAATGAGTAAGATTTTGTGAAGCATTTTCAAGTTTTGAAATTTTCTTCCCTTGTTTGAAATGTTTTTCCTTTGACTAAACAAAACTCCCCCTCAATAAATTCTCCTCTTAGTGTTCAAGAGGGTTTTAATATATCAATTTTGAAAATACTACTTTCTCCCCCTTTAGAACACAAAGAGATACCAATTTGAAATTTACCAATTGAAAATCATTAATTTTAAAATTGGGGTGGTGGTGCGGTCCTTTTGCTTTGGGCCAATACTTTCTCCCCCTTTGGCATGAATCGCCAAAAACGGATGCTGGGAATGAAATATAGGCCCTTGGCTAACTACTTTATCCCCTTTGGCATATAAAATATGTGAGTGAAGATTATACCAAGGACGGAGAGTGATGCGGAGCGACGGCGAAGGATGAGTAGTAGAGTGGAGTGGAAGCCTTTGTCTTCGCCGAAGACTCCAATTCTCTTTCAATATACCTATGACTTGGTTTGAAATACATTTGAAAACACATTAGTCATAGCATATATAAAAGAGACATGATCAAAGGTATACTTATGAGCTATGTGTGCAAATTAGCAAAAGAAATTCCTAGAATCAAGAATATTGAGCTCATGCCTAAGTTTGGTAAAAGTTTGTTCATCAAGAGGCTTGGTAAAGATATCGGCTAGTTGATCTTTAGTGTTAATGTATGAAATCTCGATATTCCCCTTTTGTTGGTGATCCCGAAGAAAATGATACCGAATGGCTATGTGCTTAGTGCGGCTATGCTCAATGGGATTATCCGCCATGCGGATTGCACTCTCATTATCACATAGAAGAGGAACTTTGGTTAATTTGTAACCATAGTCCCGCAGGGTTTGCCTCATCCAAAGCAATTGCGCGCAACAGTGGCCTGCGGCAATGTACTCGGCTTCGGCGGTAGAAAGAGCGACCGAATTTTGCTTCTTTGAAGCCCAAGACACCAAGGATCTTCCCAAGAACTGGCAAGTCCCCGATGTGCTCTTCCTATTGATTTTGCACCCCACCCAATCGGCATCCGAATAACCAATCAAATCAAATGTGGATCCCCGAGGGTACCAAAGCCCAAACTTAGGAGTATAAGCCAAATATCTCAAGATTCGTTTTACGGCCGTAAGGTGTGATTCCTTAGGGTCGGCTTGGAATCTTGCACACATGCAAACGGAAAGCATAATGTCCGGTCGAGATGCACATAAATAGAGTAATGAACCTATCATCGACCGGTATACCTTTTGATCGACGGACTTACCTCCCGTGTCGAGGTCGAGATGCCCATTTGTTCCCATGGGTGTCTTGATGGGCTTGGCATCCTTCATTCCAAACTTGGTTAGAATGTCTTGAGTATACTTTGTTTGGCTAATGAAGGTGCCCTCTTGGAGTTGCTTGACTTGGAATCCTAGAAAATATTTCAACTCCCCCATCATAGACATCTCGAATTTTTGTGTCATGATCCTACTAAATTCTTCACATGTAGATTCGTTAGTAGACCCAAATATGATATCATCAACATAAATTTGGCATACAAACAAATCATTGTCAAGAATTTTAGTGAATAAAGTAGGATTGGCTTTTCCGACTTTGAAGCCATTAGTAATAAGGAAATCTCTAAGGCATTCATACCATGCTCTTGGGGCTTGCTTGAGCCCATAAAGCGCCTTAGAGAGCCTATAGACATGGTTAGGGTACTCACTATCTTCAAAGCTGGGAGGTTGCTCAACATAGACCTCTTCCTTGATTGGTCCGTTGAGGAAGGCACTCTTCACGTCCATTTGGTAAAGCTTAAAGCCATGGTAAGTAGCATAGGCCAATAATATACGAATTGACTCAAGCCTAGCTACGGGTGCATAGGTTTCACCAAAATCCAAACCTTCGACTTGTGAATACCCCTTGGCCACGAGTCGAGCTTTGTTCCTTGTCACCACACCATGCTCGTCTTGCTTGTTGCGGAAGACCCACTTGGTTCCTACAACATTATGATTAGGACGTGTAACTAAATGCCATGCCTCATTCCTAGTGAAGTTGTTGAGCTCCTCTTGCATCGCCATCACCCAATCCGAATCTTGGAGTGCTTCCTCTACCCTGTGTGGCTCAATAGAGGAAACAAAAGAGTAATGCTCACAAAAATGTGCAACACGAGATCGAGTAGTTACCCCCTTATGAATGTCGCCGAGGATGGTGTCGACGGGGTGATCTCATTGGATTGCTTGGTGGACTCTTGGGTGTGGCGGCCTTGGTTCTTCATCCTCCTTGTCTTCATCATTTGCATCTCCCCCTTGATCACTGCCGTCATCCTGAGGTGGCTCATCTCCTTGATCTTCTCCTTCATCATTTTGAGCCTCGTCCTCATTTTAGGTTGGTGGAGATGCTTGCGTGGAGGAGGATGGTTGACCTTGTGCATTTGTAGGCTCTTCGGATTCCTTAGGGCACACATCCCCAATGGACATGTTCCTTAGCGCGATGGACGGAGCCTGTTCTTCACCTATCTCATCAAGATCAACTTGCTCTACTTGAGAGCCGTTAGATTCATCAAACACAACGTCACAAGAAACTTCAACTAGTCCTGCGGACTTGTTAAAGACTCTATATGCCCTTGTGTTTGAATCATATCCTAGTAAAAAGCCTTCTACAGTCTTAGGAGCAAATTTTGATTTTCTACCTCTTTTAACAAGAATAAAGCATTTGCTACCAAAGACTCTAAAATATGAAATATTGGGCTTTTTACCGGTTAGGAGTTCATAGGATGTCTTCTTGAGGATTCGGTGTAGGTATAACCGGTTGATGGCGTAGCAGGCGGTGTTGACCGCCTCGGCCCAAAACCGATCCGGTGTCTTGTACTCATCAAGCATGGTTCTTGCCATGTCCAATAGAGTTCGATTCTTCCTCTCTACTACACCATTTTGTTGTGGCGTGTAGGGAGAGGAGAACTCATGCTTGATGCCCTCCTCCTCAAGGAAGCCTTCAATTTGAGAGTTCTTGAACTCCGTCCCGTTGTCGCTTCTAATTTTCTTGATCCTTATGCCGAACTCATTTTGAGCCCGTCTCAAGAATCCCTTTAAGGTCTCTTGGGTATGAGATTTTTCCTGCAAAAAGAACACTCAAGTGAAGCGAGAATAATCATCCACTATTACAAGACAATACTTACTCCCGCCGATGCTTATGTAAGCAATCGGGCCGAATAGATCCATGTGGAGTAACTCAAGTGGCCTGTCGGTCGTCATGATGTTCTTGTGTGGATGATGGGACCCAACTTGCTTTCCTGCTTGACATGCGCTACAAATCCTGTCTTTCTCAAAATGAACATTTGTTAGTCCTAAAATGTGCTCTCCCTTTAGAAGCTTATGAAGATTCTTCATCCCAACGTGGGCTAGTCGGCGATGCCAGAGCCAACCCATGTTAGTCTTAGCAATTAAGCATGTGTCGAGTTCAGCTCTATCAAAATCTACCAAGTATAGCTGACCCTCTAACACACCCTTAAATGCTATTGAATCATCACTTCTTCTAAAGACATTGACACCTACATCAGTAAAGAGACAGTTGTAGCCCATTTGACATAATTGAGATACAGAAAGCAAATTATAATCTAAAGAATCTACAAGAAAAACATTGGAAATAGTATGGTCAGGTGATATAGCAATTTTACCCAATCCTTTGACCAAACCTTGATTTCCATCCCCGAATGTGATAGCTCGTTGGGGATCTTGGTTTTTCTCATATGAGGAGAACATCTTCTTCTCCCCTGTCATGTGGTTTGTGCACCCGCTGTCGAGTATCCAACTTGAGCCCCCAGATGCATAAACCTACAAAACAATTTTAGTTCTTGACTTTAGGTACCCAAACGGTTTTGGGTCCTTTGGCATTAGAAACAAGAACTTTGGGTACCCAAACACAAGTTTTTGACCCCTTGTGTTTGCCCCCAACAAACTTGGCAACTACCTTGCCGGATTTGTTAGTAAGCACATATGATGCATCAAAAGTTTTGAATGAAATGTCATGCTCATTTGATGCATTAGGAGTTTTCCTTTTAGGCAACTTAGCACGGGTTGGTTGCCTAGAACTAGATGTCTCACCCTTATACATAAAAGCATGGTTAGGGCCAGAGTGAGACTTCCTAGAATGAGTTCTCCTAATTTTGCTCTCGGGATAACCGGCAGGGTACAAAATGTAACCCTCGTTATCCTGAGGCATGGGAGCCTTGCCCTTAACAAAGTTAGACAAATTTCTAGGAGGGGCATTAATTTTGATATTGTCTCCCCTTTGGAAGCCAATGCCATCCTTGATGCCAGGGCATCTCCCATTATAGAGCATACTTCTAGCAAATTTAAATTTTTCATTTTCTAAGTTATGCTCGGCAATTTTAGCATCTAACATTGCTATATGATCATTTTGTTGTTTAATTAAAGCCATGTGATCATGAATAGCATTGATATCAACATCTCTACATCTAGTACAAATAGAAGTGTGCTCAACGGTAGATGTAGAGGGTTTGCAAGATTTTAATTCTACAACCTTAGCATGCAACATATCATTCTTAGTTCTAAGGTCGGAAATAGTAGTATTGCAAACATCAAAATCTTTAGCCTTAGCAATTAACTTTTCATTTTCAATCCTAAGGCTATCAAGAGAAATATTCAATTCATCAATCCTAGCAAGCAAATCAACATTATCATCTCTAGGATTGGGAATTGAATCAATACAAACATGGGAATCAACCTTAGCAATTAATTTAGCATTTTCATTTCTAAGGTTGTCAATGGTCTCATGGCAAGTGCTTAGCTCACTAGACAATTTTTCACATTTTTCAACTTGTAGAGCATAAGCATTTTTAACCTTAACATGTTTTTTGTTTTCCTTAATAAGGAAGTCCTCTTGAGAGTCCAAGAGATCATCCTTCTCATGAATAGCACTAATCAATTCATTTAATTTTTCCTTTTGTTCCATGTTAAGGTTGGCAAAAAGGGTACGCAAATTATTTTCCTCATCACTAGCATTATCATCACTAGAGGACTCATATTTAGTGGAGGATTTAGATTTAACCTTCTTCCTTTTGTCGTCCTTTGCCATGAGGCACTTGTGGCCAACGTTGGGGAAGAGGAGTCCCTTGGTGACAGCGATGTTGGCGGCGTCCTCGTCGGAGGAGGAGTCGGTGGAGCTCTCGTCCGAGTCCCACTCCCGGCAAACATGGGCATCACCGCCCTTCTTCTTGTAGTACCTCTTCTTTTCTCTTCTCTTTCCCTTCTTGTCGTTATCCCTGTCACTGTCACTTGATAATGGACATTTAGCAATAAAGTGACTGGGCTTACCACACTTGTAGCAAACCTTCTTAGAACGGGATTTGTAGTCCCTCCCCTTCCGTTGCTTGAGGATTTGGCGAAAGCTTTTGATGATTAAAGCCATCTCCTCATTGTCGAGCTTGGAGGTGTCAATTGGTTGTCTACTCGGTGTAGACTCCTCCTTCTTCTCCTCCGTCGCCTTAAATGCCACTGGTTGTGCTTCGGACATGGAGGGTTCATCAAGCTCGTTGATCTTCTTTGAGCCTTTAATCATACATTCAAAGCTCACAAAATTCCCGATAACTTCCTCGGGAGTCATTAGTGTATATCTTGGGTTACCACGAATTAATTGTACTTGAGTAGGGTTAAGGAAAATAAGTGATCTCAAAATAACCTTAACCACCTCGTGGTCATCCCATTTCTTGCTCCCGAGGTTGCGCACTTGGTTCACCAAGGTTTTGAGCCGGTTGTACATATCTTGTGGCTCCTCCCCTTGGCGAAGACGGAAGCGACCGAGCTCCCCCTCAATCGTTTCCCGCTTGGTGATCTTGGTGAGTTCATCACCTTCGTGCGCGGTCTTGAGTAAGTCCCAAATCTCCTTCGCATTCTTCAATCCTTGCACCTTGTTATATTCCTCTCTACTTAGAGAGGCGAGGAGAATGGTTGTGGCTTGTGAATTGAAGTGCTCGATTTGGGCCACTTCGTCCGTATCATAATCTTCATCCCCTACGGATGGTACCTGTACACCAAACTCAACAACATCCCATATACTTTTGTGGAGTGAGGTTAGATGAAATCGCATTAAATCACTCCACCTAGCATAGTCTTCACCATCAAACATTGGTGGTTTGCCTAATGGGACGGAAAGCAAAGGTGTATGTTTAGGAATGCGAGGGTAGCGTAAGGGGATCTTACTATACTTCTTACGCTCTTGGCGCTTAGAAGTTACGGACAGCGCATCGGAGTCGGAGGTCAATGTTGATGAAGTGTCGGTCTCGTAGTAGACCACTTTCCTCATCTTCTTGTGCTTGTCGCCTTTCCGATGCGACTTGTGGGAAGAAGATTTTTCCTTCTTCTCTTTGTGGTGTGAAGAAGAAGATCTTTTCTCCTTTCGTTTGGAGGAGTCCTTCTTCTTCTCCTTCCTCTTGGTGCGGGACTCTTCCGATGAAGTGCTCCCGTGGCTCGTAGTGGGCTTGTCGCCGGTCTCCATCTCCCTCTTGGTGTGATCTCCCGACATCACTTCGAGCGGTTAGGCTCTAATGAAGCACCGGGCTCCGATACCAATTGAAAGTCGCCTAGAGGGGGGGTGAATAGGGCGAAACTGAAATTTACAAATATAAACACAACTACAAGCCGGGTTAGCGTTAGAAATATAATAGAGTCCGCGAGAGAGGGTGCAAAACAAATCACAAGCGAATAGTGAAGTGAGACACGTGGATTTGTTTTACCGAGGTTCGGTTCTCTCAAACCTACTCCCCGTTGAGGAGGCCACAAAGGCCGGGTCTTTTTCAACCCCTTCCCTCTCTCAAACGGTCCCTCGGACCGATTGAGCTTTCTCTTCTCAATCACTTGGAACACAAAGTTCCTACAAGGACCACCACAAGATTGGTGTCTCTTGCCTCAATTACAAGTGAGTTTGATCGCAAGAAAGAATCAAGAAAGAAGAAAGCAATCCAAGCGCAAGAGCTTGAAAGAACACAAGCAAATCTCTCTCACTAATCACTAGGGCGTTGTGTGGAGTTTGGAGAGGATTTGATCACTTTGGTGTGTCTAGAATTGAATGCTAGAGCTCTTGTAAGTAGTTGAGAAGTGGAAAACTTGGATGACTTGAATGTGGGGTGGTTGGGGGTATTTATAGCCCCAACCACCAAACTAGCCGTTTGGTGGAAGCTGTCTGTCGTATGGTGCACCGGACAGTCCGGTGCACACCGGACATGTCCGGTGCGACAACCACGTCACCAAAGCCGTTGGGTTCCGACCGTTGGAGCCCTGTCTTCTGGGCCCACCTGGATGTCCGGTGGCGCACCGGACATGTACTGTAGTGTCCGGTGCGCCAGCATGGGCGTGCCTGACCTCTGCGCGCGCTGGCGCGCAATAAATGCGCTGCAGGTAGCCGTTGGCGCCTGAAGTAGCCGTTGCCCCGCAGATACACCGGACAGTCCGGTGTACACCGGACAATCCGGTGAATTATAGCGGAGCAGCTGAAATGAATTCCCGAAGCTGGCGAGTTCCTGAGGACGCTCTTCCTTGGAGCACCGGACACTGTCCGGTGTACACCGGACAGTCCGATGAATTATAGCGGAGTCGCCTCTGGAATTTCCCGAAGGTGACGAGTTTGAGTTGGAGTCCTCTGGTGCACCGGACATGTCCGGTGGCACACCGGACAGTCCGATGCGCCAGACTAGAGGTGCCTTCGGTTGTCCCTTTGCTCTTTTGTTGAACCCAAGACTTGGTCTTTTTATTGGCTAAGTGTGAACCTTTGACACCTGTGTAACTTATACACTAGAGCAAACTAGTTAGTCCAATTATTTGTGTTGGGCAATTCAACCACCAAAATTATTATAGAAAATAGGTGTAAGCCTAATTCCCTTTCACCTTGTTCTTGATTCATAGCATTTGAGAACAAGTCCCTAACACCGACGAATGAGTAAAGTGCATTTCTGGTCCCTTAACTTGCACACCTGTGTCTAGCCAGCCCATATAGTTTTCAAGTATGTCTACTTGGGTCCTAATCACTGTTTGGGTCTCACTTAACTCATAATGGGCCAGAACCGACCCGGTACCCCCTATCTTATTTTTTCCTCCTTTGTTGGCTTGCTCCCTGGCTTCTCCTCGACCCCATCACTGGTGATTGTGGTCAACGCTCACGACGACGATTGGAGGCGACAAAGATCCGTTGAAGAATACGTAGCTTGAGGACACATACTACCTCGGCGATTGGAAGGAGAGGTGAAGTGAGATGGCACCACGATTACGATCGCGAGGATCATTGATGTGTAAAGCCTAAAATTGGTCAAAGAAAAAAATGATAATAAAATAAATGAATAAATATATTTGAGGATTTTTGAAACCTTGGGAAAATTTATTTGGACCCTTCTATCTTCATAGCCAATTAATGGAGCATCATTAGTCGAGTAACCCATAAGCAAATAAGAGTGTGCACCCCATGCTTAAGATTATGTTGGGATACATTTTATTCGACCTCAAAATATAAATGAAAATATAAAATAGAAAAGAAAAAAAGGTTTTTAAATTATTCCCTTAAAGCACCCTCTACAAAAATATACATATGGTTGAATTAAAATAAATTCATGATGAAGATTATACATTAACCTCTCCTTTAGTACATAAGTATTAACTTTTGAAAATCTATCTATATATATATAGATATATCTGATTTATCTACCCATTCATAATCACCTTTTCTTAAATGGAATCATGTGTGTGTGCATTTCATATTTGAAAGTATTATTATTATTATTTTATTGCTTAGAGATAATAAATGAATAAACTTGTATCATGTTGAATCTTTGTTTGTACAATACCACTTGAACTTAAATTTAAAATAGATTTTGACTTGGTTTTGAATTTGAATTTAGAAACACAAAATAAAAATAAAAAAAGAAACAGACTCAAACTCGCGCTTTGGGCCTAATTCCCCAGCAACCGGCCCAACTCCCTCCCTACCCCACTAGCCCACTTCTGCCTCCGGTTCCACGCGCGCCTGGGAGTGTTCCATCTCACCGACATGTGGGTCCGCCCTGTCATATCTATCTCTCGCCTACGCGCAACAGACCCCGCGCGGACTCCGGCGAAATCCTCGCGCTCGCACAGCTAAACCGGACTCCGTTGAGCAAAACGCGCAAGGACTCGTTGCCTGCTGCCCGCGCTTGCTTGCGGTGTTCTCCCTGACTCGTGGGACCCCTATGTCGGGTCCGTCTTCGCCGCTGGACGTGCGCAACTAACGATGTGCGTAGCTCGCGCGCCTCCGACCGACCTTCCCCCCCAAATCCTGGGGCCTCGGCGTATATAAGAAGCCGTCGCAAACCCTTCCCTCGGTTATAGCTATACGCAGAGAATCCATGTTGTCCCGAAACAAAAACATGAAGAGAGAAAAGACCAGAGAGAAAGATCCGTCGCCTACCGCCATGGCTAAACTCGCGCGCTCGTCGGCGCACGGACCGGCCATGGTAGTGGGGCATTCGTTGGTGATCAAGGATGGCGCTCGATGGGGGAATCACGCGCGGGATGGCTCGACGTGGGCACAATTGCTCGCTGGACTCCTGCTGGGCCACTGATTCGCTCCTCATCATGGGCAGACTTGGCCGCGACATCATCGCTGGTAAGTCCTCCACCCAAGTATTCGTCGTGTCACAGGGATCGTGTAGCACCAGTTATTGCAGTGATTGGGGGCGGAATCGCGTGGACCCTATGCGCTAGCCATGGCGCTGCCGCACCGGCGCTGTGCACTGCTACGTTGAGGGTCGGTGGGTGTTCCGATGGAGGAAGACGAGTTTCAAGTCGTTAGATCGATGTTGGACGGCTGCGAATAGATGGGAGGATAACCTTTCGAGACAATAAATCATGACCGCAGATACGTGATCGGATGGTTGTGAGCGCGCGCTGGTTTATAATAACAACGATCTGATCCTAGCCGTAGATTCTCGATCTGATGGCCGAGGTGTTGTACCGGTTCGGCCGTGATTCAATCTAATCGGTGCCTTTCGTCCTTGATCGGACGGCTGTGATCGGTGCGTACCCCTTCACCACGGCTATTTTCTAAAAGAGCCCCTCGGCTTTTCCTAAACTAACCCGCAGTCCACACTGGGGAAATCCTGAGTCTAGGAAACATTTTGATTTAGCCCCTGCGTTTCTCTGGAATGGTGGCCGTATCCCAGGGATTGATTAAATCAAGTAATTAAATTAGGAAAATGATTTTTAGTTTAAAAATAAATCAAGAAACTTGTTTAATTCATATTAAATCCATTTTAACTCCAAATTAATTCATTCCAGTTGCATTAGACTTGTAATAATATTGATTATCATTTAGAAACTTTATTTTGTTATGAAACCTAAATTGAGATTTTGTACTTAATTTCTTTTATACACCACTGTTAAATCTTCAGAAATTCATAATTCAATAACCGTAACTCCGTTTTGATCCATTCTAGTTGCATTAGTCTCACAATAATATTTATTATCATCTGGTAACTTTGTTTTGTCATGAAATATAGGTTAAAATGTTGCACTTAGTCTATTCTATATTTAACCACGTGGATCTTCGGAAAATCATAACTCGGTAAACGTAGCTTCGAATTTAGTAATTCTTGTTCCCACGATCTTGCAGCAATGCATAGACTATTATTATGCAGTTTGTACTTATGTTTGGTGTAATGTTAATTTTGCCTATACCATGTTTGTCTGTATTGCTACGACTAGCAGCAAGGTTACGAGTTACCTGAAGAGCAAGTTGGTACCTGGAATCTCAAGTGCCAGGCAAGTTGTGCCCTTGATCACTTCTTGTTACCCACTCATGTTCTAATTAATCATAATGATCTGCATAGGTTAATTTTGATGGGACCCAATAGGTTACCCTAGTTTGACTATCTTTATACCTTGTTCACCACTGAATCTTTGGGTAGTACTTGCTATCGCTTTATGTGGTTTTGGGTATAGAGATACACATTACTGTTCATGATTATACTTTTATTGTCAGTTGTTATTTACTGTTCATGTTAAGATCATTATGTTAATTGGAACATGGAGAACCACCCGGGAAAACAGTGCTACCACAAGGGTTTAATGGGACGCCCTTGGCCAACTAACTAGGAAAGCTAGTGGAAGACTACCTTACCCGAAAGGGGCAAGGGCAGTAGGGGAGTGGTCAGTGTAGGGAGGCCCTCGGGAGGATTTTGCTGCGATGGCGGTCCTGCAAGGGATTCCTGCTAGGAAGGCCCTCGGGAGGATTTTGCTGCGATGGCGGTCCTGCAAGGGATTCCTGCATTGGAACTTCCTATAAACTGTAGCGGGTTTTCTGAAGCTAGTGGAACTTTGTAAAGGCCTCGTAGTGTTACCCTGCCTCACCTCCTCGGTAGAGGTGTATGGGATTGGCCGTCTCTTGGCAGATGGGTAACACGACTTGTGGGTAAAGATGTGCAACCTCTGCAGAGTGTAAAACTGGTATACTAGCCGTGCTCACGGTCATGAGCAGCTCGGACACTCACATGATTAATTTATGGAACTAAATTCAATTTGTCATATGCATTGCATCGCAGGTGATGTTGTTACTTTTGTTCTACTACTTAATTGGGTTTGGTATTTACTTATACTTAGTAACTGCTAATAAAATTTTGACTAACTTTAAAAGCAATGCTCAGCTCTAACCATCCTCTTTGGTAAGCCTTACACTTCACGTGAGCTCCCACCTTTGGCGAGTTCATGCACATTATTCCCCACAACTTGTTGAGCGATGAACGTATGTGAGCTCACTCTTGCTGTCTCACACCACCCCACAGGTCAAGAACAGGTACCACAGGATGAGGCGCATGGAGGATGCTGCGAGGTGTTCGCGAGAGGTCTAGGCCGTCGTCTCCCAGTCAACTTTGGGTTGCTGGACCGTTGTCTCCTTATAATGTAATTATTTATTTATTTTGTATAGAACTCCTGTTATATAGTAAAGATGTGACATTCGATCCTGTGCCATGATTCATCATATGTGTGAGACTTGGTCCCAGCACACCTGGTGATTATGTTCGCGCCCGGGTCTTGGTGCCCCGAAATCCGGGTGTGACAGAAGTGGTATCAGAGGAATGTTGACTGTAGGATGAAACCTAGATAGAACTGGACAACCACTACCTACTTACCTTTGTTACTCTGATTCTTTTCTAAACTTATCTTAATCTTTTATCATCTAATTCCGCTTTACTCTGATTATTCTTACCTTTTCTTTCTAAAAGACAAATGTGGATTTCATACTTTGAAATCCTGTACCTAAAGTGACCTTTAGGAATAGGAGACCTACTCCTCGGAAAAAAAAATCAAAACTATTTTTGTAAATATTTGTATGCTTGAGTGTTGGTTCTTATGATACTTGTCTGATTTGGATCTTTGATTGAGTATGATGAGTTGTGGAGTAATGTCCATAATTACATCTGCATATATATATAGGCATAAATATAATTCATAAGATAACTAAATAATCTAGATTATCCCTATTGGAATACATCTAGCTTCAGAGATTTATCTTATCCTAAAAGATCCCATTCTAACCAATTTATCTTATCTTAAAAGACTCTCTCTTATCCTAATAGATCCATCATATCTTAAAAATATTCTCTTATCTTAATAGATTCATCTTATTTTGAAGGATTCATCTTATCCTAACCACTTTACTTATCTCATCTTAATAGATCTAACTGACCTCAAAAGATTCTACCTTATCCTTATGGATTCATCTTGCCCTAATTAGCATATTTATCCCACTCTAGAATAACAACCATGAGCTAATCCAAAATTTATTTAGATCTTATCTAGTCTAAAGTAGTCATATCGATTTATTCTAGATCTGATCCAACCTAATAGGTTAATCTAACCTGATGAAGTCTAACCTTAAGTTGAACTAACCTAAGGATAGTCCCTTAACAAGTTAACACTAGTAAAATAAACTGGATCCTACTCCTATAAATCTTGTTCTCTCCTCATGCACTTAAACCTAAAATTAGTGCATTAGACCAACTCTACCGTGAACATAAGAGCTAACCCAACCAATAGTGTCATGATGGATTGCATAATCTGTCTATTCCCACCTGACATCAAATGAACTTTAGACCTACATCATGTAGCCTATCCCATCCAAATCTATCTTAAACACATTCCCCCACCCCCGATGATATGCACTCACCGCGAATCAATGAGCTCAAGACCGGAGAAGAAAATATCAACCTCGTCGAGGAAGGAGAGAAGTCAAACTCAACCTTCTATTGCATTGCCACTCAACACGGAGTTCTTTCTCACCATAAACTTTTTTTACCCCATGCTATTCTTGTCCTAACCTACCCATCTTTTATCCTACATAATAAAATGACTATACATATAGATACTCATGCTCTCCTAATCACTCACTAATGAAAAAAAGAGAGGTTTTTTATTTTTGAAATAATTAGAAACTGAAAGTTAAATTGCAAACCACTCTTCCTATATCCCGTTTCTTACAAATCTCGAGGACGAGATTTCTGTTAAGGGGGGTAGAATTTGTAAAGCCTAAAATTGGTCAAAGAAAAAATGATAATAAAATAAATGAATAAATATATTTGAGGATTTTTGAAACCTTGGGAAAATTTATTTGGACCCTTCTATCTTCATAGCCAATTAATGGAGCATCATTAGTCGAGTAACCCATAAGCAAATAAGAGTGTGCACCCCATGCTTAAGATTATGTTGGGATACATTTTATTCGACCTCAAAATATAAATGAAAATATAAAATAGAAAAGAAAAAAAGGTTTTTAAATTATTCCCTTAAAGCACCCTCTACAAAAATATACATATGGTTGAATTAAAATAAATTCATGATGAAGATTATACATTAACCTCTCCTTTAGTACATAAGTATTAACTTTTGAAAATCTATCTATATATATATAGATATATCTGATTTATCTACCCATTCATAATCACCTTTTCTTAAATGGAATCATGTGTGTGTGCATTTCATATTTGAAAGTATTATTATTATTATTTTATTGCTTAGAGATAATAAATGAATAAACTTGTATCATGTTGAATCTTTGTTTGTACAATACCACTTGAACTTAAATTTAAAATAGATTTTGACTTGGTTTTGAATTTGAATTTAGAAACACAAAATAAAAATAAAAAAAGAAACAGACTCAAACTCGCGCTTTGGGCCTAATTCCCCAGCAACCGGCCCAACTCCCTCCCTACCCCACCAGCCCACTTCTGCCTCCGGTTCCACGCGCGCCTGGGAGTGTTCCATCTCACCGACATGTGGGTCCGCCCTGTCATATCTATCTCTCGCCTACGCGCAACAGACCCCGCGCGGACTCCAGCGAAATCCTCGCGCTCGCACAGCTAAACCGGACTCCGTTGAGCAAAACGCGCAAGGACTCGTTGCCTGCTGCCCGCGCTTGCTTGCGGTGTTCTCCCTGACTCGTGGGACCCCTATGTCGGGTCCGTCTTCGCCGCTGGACGTGCGCAACTAACGATGTGCGTAGCTCGCGCGCCTCCGACCAACCTTCCCCCCCAAATCCTGGGGCCTCGGCGTATATAAGAAGCCGTCGCAAACCCTTCCCTCGGTTATAGCTATACGCAGAGAATCCATGTCGTCCCGAAACAAAAACATGAAGAGAGAAAAGACCAGAGAGAAAGATCCGTCGCCTACCGCCATGGCTAAACTCGCGCGCTCGCCGGCGCACGGACCGGCCATGGTAGTGGGGCATTCGTTGGTGATCAAGGATGGCGCTCGATGGGGGAATCACGCGCGGGATGGCTCGACGTGGGCACAATTGCTCGCTGGACTCCTGCTGGGCCACTGATTCGCTCCTCATCGTGGGCAGACTTGGCCGCGACATCATCGCTGGTAAGTCCTCCACCCAAGTATTCGTCGTGTCACAGGGATCGTGTAGCACCAGTTATTGCAGTGATTGGGGGCGGAATCGCGTGGACCCTATGCGCTAGCCATGGCGCTGCCGCACCGGCGCTGTGCACTGCTACGTTGAGGGTCGGTGGGTGTTCCGATGGAGGAAGACGAGTTTCAAGTCGTTAGATCGATGTTGGACGGCTGCGAATAGATGGGAGGATAACCTTTCGAGACAATAAATCATGACCGCAGATACGTGATCGGATGGTTGTGAGCGCGCGCTGGTTTATAATAACAACGATCTGATCCTAGCCGTAGATTCTCGATCTGATGGCCGAGGTGTTGTACCGGTTCGGCCGTGATTCAATCTAATCGGTGCCTTTCGTCCTTGATCGGACGGCTGTGATCGGTGCGTACCCCTTCACCACGGCTATTTTCTAAAAGAGCCCCTCGGCTTTTCCTAAACTAACCCGCAGTCCACACTGGGGAAATCCTGAGTCTAGGAAACATTTCGATTTAGCCCCTGCGTTTCTCTGGAATGGTGGCCGTATCCCAGGGATTGATTAAATCAAGTAATTAAATTAGGAAAATGATTTTTAGTTTAAAAATAAATCAAGAAACTTGTTTAATTCATATTAAATCCATTTTAACTCCAAATTAATTCATTCCAGTTGCATTAGACTTGTAATAATATTGATTATCATTTAGAAACTTTATTTTGTTATGAAACCTAAATTGAGATTTTGTACTTAATTTCTTTTATACACCACTGTTAAATCTTCAGAAATTCATAATTCAATAACCGTAACTCCGTTTTGATCCATTCTAGTTGCATTAGTCTCACAATAATATTTATTATCATCTGGTAACTTTGTTTTGTCCTGAAATATAGGTTAAAATGTTGCACTTAGTCTATTCTATATTTAACCACGTGGATCTTCGGAAAATCATAACTCGGTAAACGTAGCTTCGAATTTAGTAATTCTTGTTCCCACGATCTTGCAGCAATGCATAGACTATTATTATGCAGTTTGTACTTATGTTTGGTGTAATGTTAATTTTGCCTATACCATGTTTGTCTGTATTGCTACGACTAGCAGCAAGGTTACGAGTTACCTGAAGAGCAAGTTGGTACCTGGAATCTCAAGTGCCAGGCAAGTTGTGCCCTTGATCACTTCTTGTTACCCACTCATGTTCTAATTAATCATAATGATCTGCATAGGTTAATTTTGATGGGACCCAATAGGTTACCCTAGTTTGACTATCTTTATACCTTGTTCACCACTGAATCTTTGGGTAGTACTTGCTATCGCTTTATGTGGTTTTGGATATAGAGATACACATTACTGTTCATGATTATACTTTTATTGTCAGTTGTTATTTACTGATCATGTTAAGATCATTATGTTAATTGGAACATGGAGAACCACCCGGGAAAACAGTGCTACCACAAGGGTTTAATGGGACGCCCTTGGCCAACTAACTAGGAAAGCTAGTGGAAGACTACCTTACCCGAAAGGGGCAAGGGCAGTAGGGGAGTGGTCAGTGTAGGGAGGCCCTCGGGAGGATTTTGCTGCGATGGCGGTCCTGCAAGGGATTCCTGCTAGGAAGGCCCTCGGGAGGATTTTGCTGCGATGGCGGTCCTGCAAGGGATTCCTGCATTGGAACTTCCTATAAACTGTAGCGGGTTTTCTGAAGCTAGTGGAACTTTGTAAAGGCCTCGTAGTGTTACCCTGCCTCACCTCCTCGGTAGAGGTGTATGGGATTGGCCGTCTCTTGGCAGATGGGTAACACGACTTGTGGGTAAAGATGCGCAACCTCTGCAGAGTGTAAAACTGGTATACTAGCCGTGCTCACGGTCATGAGCAGCTCGGACACTCACATGATTAATTTATGGAACTAAATTCAATTTGTCATATGCATTGCATCGCAGGTGATGTTGTTACTTTTGTTCTACTACTTAATTGGGTTTGGTATTTACTTATACTTAGTAACTGCTAATAAAATTTTGACTAACTTTAAAAGCAATGCTCAGCTCTAACCATCCTCTTTGGTAAGCCTTACACTTCACGTGAGCTCCCACCTTTGGCGAGTTCATGCACATTATTCCCCACAACTTGTTGAGCGATGAACGTATGTGAGCTCACTCTTGCTGTCTCACACCACCCCACAGGTCAAGAACAGGTACCACAGGATGAGGCGCATGGAGGATGCTGCGAGGTGTTCGCGAGAGGTCTAGGCCGTCGTCTCCCAGTCAACTTTGGGTTGCTGGACCGTTGTCTCCTTATAATGTAATTATTTATTTATTTTGTATAGAACTCCTGTTATATAGTAAAGATGTGACATTCGATCCTGTGCCATGATTCATCATATGTGTGAGACTTGGTCCCAGCACACCTGGTGATTATGTTCGCGCCCGGGTCTTGGTGCCCCGAAATCCGGGTGTGACAATGCCCCTGTATGGTAAGTACAGAACCCTACACCGATTTCATGATCATTCGACAATGTAGATCTTGAGCGGGATTTGTGTTTGCCCTAAGTACTCGTAGATGTTGTCTGGTGAATTTGATTTGGGTTTTTGGTGTAACAGTGAGGCGATGTATGGCTTTGCAGATGATGGTAGTGATGAGTTTAGTATCTAGGTTTCACCATGGGGGTTTCTTTGTGGGTTATGGTCAACTTAGAACATACGTTGATGGAAAAGTGGATTAGTTTGACCATATAGATACAGACACCTGGTCTACATTGTCGTATGAAGACTTTGTTCAAATGCTAGGGCATGATAATCAAAAAAATCTAAAAAATTATTGGTTGTTACCTAGGAAAGATATGTCTGATGGGTTAAGGGTAATTCTTGGTGATCAAGACATAATTGTGATGTCTCAAATATTGCAAAGGTTAAGGAACTAATTGTCTATTTTGATCATGAAGACCAATTAGCTACTGTAAACTAGGATGATGTGGTTGCATACCCTGGGCCAGCATTACCTAAAGTAATTAGCCCTAGTAAGTTGGAAGTGTTACACAAAAAGGAGACAACCTTACATTATTCTACACTGACCTTTAGAAGGGGAGGGTTGATCAGAATACAGGAAAACACAGATGACCCAGCACATTCTGTCAGTTCTAGGAGATGCAAATTTGCTTGATGATAATCTTGATGGAGTTGTAGGAAAAAGTGACAAAAAAGCTAAAGGCACAAAGTTGAAGTCCACAGGGGTTGATAGAAACTTAGGAGACAATGATAACAGTGACATAGATGCTGAAAGGCTGGACATACCACAATCTGACTCTAACGGGGATGGATCATGTTTTCAGACATTTCAGGAAGAAGATATGGCCAATCATTCCTTTTATGTTGGACTTATGTTTAGTTCAGTTGAAAGACTCAAAGAAGCTATCGTAGAGTATAGTGTGAGAAATAGAGTGGATATTATGATGGCTAGGAATGATAGGATTAGGGTCAGAGTTCACTTTGCTGAAAATTGTCCATGGAACTTGTATGCTTCATATGATACAAGAGCTAAGTCTTTTGTTGTGAAAACCTACTATGGAAAACACAGACGCCAAAAAGAGTGGTATGTTAGGAGGTGCAGTGTTACTTGGATTACAAGGAAGCATGCATAGAATTTTAGGGCCAGTGAAAAGATGAGCATTACAAGCTTCCATAAAGTGGCACAGAAAAATCTTAACCTCAAAATCCCTGGGAGCACCTTAGCTAGAGCTTGAAGGAAAATAATGCACATGATTCATGGGGATGAAGCAAACCAATTCAAACAACTCTAGGACTATGGACATGAGTTAAGCAGAAGTAATACAGGGAGCTCCCTTTATGTAAAACTAGTTGGTAACCTTTTTAGCTCCCGCTATATGCCCCTAGATGCATGTAAGAGGGGTTTCCTAGGTGGATGCAGACCTATCATTTGTTTAGATGTGTCGGCGTTTCGAGACCGGGGGGTCCCTAGGCCGACGAGTGAGTGTGCCGCGTGCCCCAGCCCAGATGGGTCGAGCGCGTGGGCGAGCGTGAAGGGGGGAAGAGCGAGGTGGCCGGAGCCGGGTCGTGAGGGAGGCGGAGATCCCGCGGCCTTCGTGTTCGTCCCGCACCCAGGTCGGGTGCGCTTGCAGTAGGGGGTTACAAGCGTCCGCGCGGGTGAGGGGAGCGAGCGGCCCCAAGAGAGCGCCTGCCCCTGCCCTCGTTCCCGCGAGGCCAACCTTCTCTAAGAAGGCCCTGGTCCTTCCTTTTATAGGCGTAAGGAGAGGATCCAGGTGTACAAATGGGGGTGTAGCAAGGTGCTACGTGTCTAGCGGGGGAGAGCTAGCGCCCTAAGTACATGCCAAGGTGGCAGCCGGAGAGATCTTGGCACCCAGCTGGTGTGGCGTCGTGGCTGTCGGAGAAGCAATGGAGCCTGGCGGGGGGACAGCTGTCGGAGTGGTTGGGCCCTTGCTGACGTCCCCCTGCTTCCGTAAGGGAGCTGAGAACCGCCGTCGTCATGGGTCCAGCGGGGCGCCATCATTGCCTATCTGGCGGAGCTAGCCAGATGGGACGTCGGTCCTGTTTTCTGCGGCCCGAGTCGGCTCGGGGTAGGGTGATGATGGCGCTTCCTGTCGACGTGGCGGACTTGTGCCCTAGGTCGGGCGACGTGGAGGCTCCTCCGAAGCCGAGGTCGAGTCTGTCCTGCATGGCCGAGGCCGAGCCCGAGCTCCTGGGTCGGGCGAGGCGGAGGTCGTTCGGCAGAGGCCAGGGCGGAGTCCGAGCCCTGGGTCGGGCGAAGCGGAGTTCGTCGTCTTCCGTGGCCTTAGCCCGAGTCCGAGCCCTGGGTCGGGCGGAGCGGAGTTCGCCGTCTTCCGGGGCCTTAGCCCGAGTCCGAGCCTTGGGTCGGGCGGAGCGGAGTTCACCGTCTTCCGGGGCCTTAGCCCGAGTCCGAGCCCTGGGTCGGGCGGAGCGGAGTTCGCCGTCTTCCGGGGCCTTAGCCCGAGTCCGAGCCCTGGGTCGGGCGGAGCGGAGTTCGCCGTCTTCCGGGGCCTTAGCCCGAGCCCGAGCCATGGGTCGGGCGGAGCTTCCTATGGCGCTTTTGGCCAAGCCTGGCCGCCCGTCAGTCTCACTCTTTGCGTTAAATGCCCCAGTGACTTGGTCGGTCGGCGCGGTGATTTAGTCAGGGTTGCTTCTTAACGAAGGCAAGGCCTCAGGCGAGCCGGAGATGCGTCTGCCGTAAAAAAGGGGGCCTCGGGCGAGATGGAAACACCTCAGGGTCGGCTGCCCTTGCCCGAGGCTAGGCTCGGGCGTGGCGTGATCGAGTCGCTCGTATGGACTGATCCCTGACTTAATCAAACCCATCAGGCCTCTGCAGCTTTATGCTGATGGGGGTTACCAGCTGAGAATTAGGCGTCTTGAGGGTACCCCTAATTATGGTCCCCGACAGTAGCCCCCGAGCCTCGAAGGGAGTGTTAGCACTCGCTTGGAGGCTTTCGTCGCACTTTTTTGCAAGGGGACCAGCCTTTCTCGGTTGCACTTTGTTCCGGTGGGTGCGCGCGAGCGCACCCGCCGGGTGTAGCCCCCGAGGCCTCGGAGGAGTGGTTTTACTCCTTCGAGGTCTTAATGCCTTGCGTAATGCTTTGGCTGGTCTGGTGGTTCCCTCATGCGAACAGGCCGTAGCCTGGGTGCACTGTCGGGGCCCAAGTTCTCGGACTGGTATGTTGACGCTGTCAACGGTTCGGCCGGAGCCGGGTTTGCGAGAGCAGCCCCCGAGCCTCCGCACAGGGCGAGAGGACGATCAGGGACAGACTCGGCTTTTTTACATACGCCCCTACGTCGCCTTTCCGCAAGGAGGAGGGGGGGAGAGCGCCATGTTACCCTCGATGGGCACCGAACATGGTGTCTCCGGTGAGCTGCAATCGGGTAATCCGAGTGGACGTCCGTGCCCCGTTCGTTGGGGGTCGGCTAGGGGCCCGGAGGCACGCCCAAAAGTACCTGCAGGTGACCTGCCGGACCTGGTCCCCTGGCGATGGGGTCCGAGGGCTCGATGCCTCCCTCCAATGGGATTCCGTTACAGGGCCGTTCCCGCTGGTCTCGGAAATGTCCTAGGGTACCTCGGGAGCGCAGCCCGAGCCTTGGTTATGTATCGAACGTACCCCTGGTCATCCCTCGCTCGGTGTCTGAGGCGACTGTGAACCCTTCGGGGGGCCAGCCTTCGAACCCCTGATCAGTAATGGGCGCGGAGCCCGAGTAGCCTGAGGCGGTCGTGGAACCTTTCGGGAGGCCGACCTTCGAACCTCTGACCAGTAGTGGGTGTCGGGCCCACGCGATCTGAGGCGGCTGTTGAACCCTTCGGGGGGCCAGCCTTCGAACCCCTGATCAGTAAGGAGGCTCGGAGCCTAGTTCCTTCACGGGGAAGGATCCCTTTGGGGGTATTCCCTTTCCCGGTCCCTGTTGCAAGAGATAGAGAAAGAGAAAAAAGGGAAAAAAGGATACGAATTTGAACGACGTGGCGTACCTTTTTTGGTGTGGTCGTTTTGGCGAAGGCGAAGCGTCGCCAGCTGCTCCTGCTAGAAGCGTCGCCTGTCCAGCCGCGGAGTTAATGCGCCGGGGCGAGTAGTTGGCGAGGCTGCCGTTGCGCGTGCGCGATCTGTTCGAGGAACGGGTCACGGGCGTGTCGTCTTCACACCGTGAGAGGGGGTTCTCTCGCTGCCTCCGGATGGGACGTGAGCTTGGCTGACGGCGTGACCGCTGCTCCCGTGCGCCTGCCACCGTCATTACTGCCGGCCCACTTTTGACCGCGTTTGACCGCTGCGTCCGGCTGGCGCTGCTGGGTCGCGCGCTAGGTCGCCTCGGGTCGCGGTATCGGTTCCGCAATCGAGGAGGTGCGGCGGTGGCGCAAGTGGTACAGTGGCTTGCATGCAGCATCCGGCGCGCCGGTCGCGCGACGCGTGGGCTTGAGCCTCCGTGCTGGCCTGTCAGGAGTCGGAGAGGCGTGTCCACTTGGCGCGGTTGCATGCCGCCCGCATGGCTGCCCGCCCCTTTCGCCCGTTGGTCTGGGCAAAAGTGGAGGGTCACTTGTAACCGCTGGGTGGTTGCGCGCGCCGTGCGCGGTGGTTCGGCTTCTTCTGCTCAGAGCCGGTCTGCACGACATGTGGGTCCCAGCCCCCGCGCCGCAGGGGAGGGCTTTGTAGGCGTGTTGGAGAAGACTCAGCCCGTGACGGTTGGGGGCGCAAGCAGGGAGAGTCGCCTTTAAAAGGAGGGCGACCCCTTTCGTAAGGCGACCATGTCTTCTCCCTCCCTTATGCATCGTGTTTTTCCACCTTTCAAGCCCCCGGATGGGGGAAACCGCCGTCTCCTCGCCTCATCGCCGGAGGACACAACTCCGTGGGAGCGGGTACCTTTCAGCCATCGTTCGGCTTCAAGGATTTTCATCATGCAGCCCGGCTGCACCCCTCCACCGGCGGTCACCCAAGAGGGTGACCTCCGGCTTGATGGTGGGGGAAAGCGAGCCGGGCTGCGGCCTCTGCCCCTCCCTCAGCCTCAAGGATTTTCATCACCAGGGCTGAGGAGGGGAGTGGGCCGAGTTGGGGTCGGTCCCTGCGCGGGCGGTGGCCCACTCCTTCCCTCAGTGATCGGGGGGAAGGGCGGGAGTCGTCCGTGGCGCTAACAGCTGCACCGTGCCCGGCCCTTTGAGCCGAGCAGTTTCGGAGCCGCTCCCGGTGCCGCCTCCCGCCACGGCAGCTGGAAGAGGTTCTTCCGCCGGCGCGACAGCCAAGGTTGGCCATGGACCGACCTCTAACTCTACGGCCTTCTGCCCGTCCTTGCCTCTCGAGTTTGGGCAAGGGCGGGGGCCTCCTAGCAGCAGCATCCGCCCTGAGGCCATCATTGCTGCTGTTCGGTCCCCCAGGGCAGAAGTCTTCATCGTCGCCGCTGTCGGGGCGGGCGGCGACATGCCGTTCGTCGGTCTTCTGTTGCCCCGCAGGCCCACCCCTGTCGAGTGGGGTTGTTCGTACCTGCGGAGGGGGAACCAGAGTTCCGTTTGTAATGGCACTTCGAGTGCCGGGTTTTTTGTTCATTTCGGCTTTCGGGGCCTGAACATGTATGTCGGCACGGAGCCGTGTTTTTTCCTCATTTTTCGAGCACTAAGACTCGCCTGCTGATTGTCTGAACCGCTTCACCAAGCATGAGTCGCCCCGTGTCAAGGTGACGAGTGAGGTATCCGTAACCCGGAGGCGTAGGAGTCCCTCGGCTCGGTCGACCCTGTTGTCCGAGGCTCCTCTAGCTTAGTTAAAGAGACCCCTCGGCCGCTCTTCGACGAGCCGAGGCCAGGGGTAGCGATATCAGCATGAGCAGAGGCGGAGTTGGTTCGAAAATGAAACCTGCTTGGCCGGAGCCTTGCCGAGTTGTCCGCTGGCAGGATCGACGCTGGAGTTGGTCAGCCGAGGCTTCGGACCGGGCTGGCGCCCTCGGAAGGTGGTTGGCCGAGGCCCCGGAGGTGGCCGGCCGAGCCGCCCGCTCGGGCCGGATCCCGGAGAAGTCCCTGACAGCGATCGCTCGGGCGTGGTGATGACGTCGTCCTTCGGAGCGGAGACCCTCGGACCGCGTTGCCGTTCGAGGCTAGGTTGGGCCTCGCCGAAGGTGCCGTTGATGCCGAGGGTGTTGCCGCCCCCTTCCAGCGTCAAGACCCGAGCCTGCAGGATCAGATTGTCTTGTAGCGTGGGCCTTGTGCGACCGTCGAGGCCAGAACACACACCCTTGCTGTGTTGTAAAGCTGCGTCTCTTTTCCTCTTGTTTCGAGCATCTGGACTTTTTGTCGGTAACAGGGATGTTAGTGCGAGCGAGAGTTGCTTCTCGTGGAAGGTGATGAGTGAGGTATCCGTATCCCGGAGGCGTGGGAGTCCCTCGGCTCGGTCGGCCTTGCCGCTTACGCGTACTTTCACCCGTCCATGAGGCCCCGTCACCGACTTGGTCGAGAAGGCCCGAAAGATCGCTTCGGCAGAAGGGCTTCCGAACGTAAAGACTTGTTCGATCCGTGGAGCCGCTTTATCCGAACGTGAGTTACTTATCGCAGAAGGTGATGAGTGAGGTATCCGTATCCCGGAGGCGTAGGAGTCCCTCGGCTCGGTCAGCCTTGACTGCTTACATGTACCCCGTCGTTTCCGGGACCCACTTTTCGAAGTAGTCAAAAAGCACGAAAGACATTCTGGTAAAAGAGATTTTTTTCGAGGAAAATTTTGACGCAGAGGGGGTTTCCCCCCTTTTAGCCCCCGAGGGAGGGTCGGGCTTTGCCGAGGCGAGGCCGACCCTTCCTTGTTGACTAAACTTTGCGTGGGTGCGAGGTATATGAACAACTTGGAAACATCTT
Source organism: Zea luxurians (assembly GCA_029449295.1). NCBI lineage: Eukaryota > Viridiplantae > Streptophyta > Magnoliopsida > Poales > Poaceae > Zea > Zea luxurians. Next base: position 174,137,166 of record JAOPSE010000002.1, read on the forward strand.
AAGGGTAGAAGCGACGTAGCTGTTGGATGTTCCAAGCGTTGCCGTAGACCTCGCCTTGACTGTTGGCCAGCTTGTACGTTCCGGGCTTCAGAACTTTGGCGATGACGAACGGCCCCTCCCAGGGGGGCGTGAGCTTGTGCCTCTCTCGGGCGTCTTGCCGCAACCGAAGCACCAGGTCGCCCACCTGGAGGTCTCGGGGTCGGACCCCTCGGGCGTGGTAGCGTCGCAGGGACTGCTGATACCGTGCCGAGTGTAGTAAGGCCTTGTCCCGAGCCTCTTCCAGCTGGTCCAGCGAGTCTTCTCGGCTAGCTTGGTTGCTTCGATCGTCGTAGGCTCTCGTCCTCGGGGAGCCGTATTCCAGGTCCGTGGGCAAGACGGCCTCGGCCCCGTAGACCAGGAAGAACGGCGTAAAACCCGTGGCTCGGCTCGGCGTCGTCCTCAGGCTCCAGACCACCGAGGGGAGCTCCTTCATCCATCGCTTGCCGAACTTGTTGAGGTCATTGTAAATCCGAGGCTTGAGCCCTTGTAGAATCATGCCATTGGCGCGCTCTACTTGCCCATTCGACATGGGATGAGCTATGGCGGCCCAGTCTACCCGGATGTTGTGATCCTCGCAAAAATCCAAGAATTTTTTGCCGGTGAACTGGGTGCCGTTGTCGGTGATGATGGAGTTCGGGACCCCGAAGCGATGGATGATGTTGGTGAAGAACGCCACCGCCTGCTCGGACCTGATGCTGTTCAGGGGTCGGACCTCGATCCACTTGGAGAATTTGTCGATGGCGACCAGCAGGTGCGTGTAGCCCCCGGGCGCCTTCTGCAGAGGGCCGACGAGGTCCAGACCCCACACAGCGAAGGGCCAGGTGATGGGTATCGTCTGCAGAGCCTGAGCGGGCAGGTGGGTCTGCTTCGCATAGAATCGGCACCCCTCGCAGGCGCGGACAATTCTAGTGGCGTCAGCCACCGCCATCGGCCAGTAGAAGCCTTGCCGGAAAGCGTTCCCGACGAGGGTTCGAGGTGCTGCATGATGGCCGCAAGCCCCCGAGTGTATTTCCTGCAGGAGTTCCTGACCTTCGGCGATGGAGATGCATCGCTGGAGGATGCCCGAGGGGCTACGGTGGTAGAGCTCCTTCTCATCGCCCAACAAGACGAACGACTTGGCGCGTCGCGCTACCCGCCGAGCCTCGGCTCGGTCGAGGGGCAGTTCTCCTTGGCGGAGATATTGCAGGTACGGGGTCTGCCAATCTTGATCTGGCGTGACCCCGCTCCGCTCCTCCTCGATGCGCAGTGCTTCGCCCTCGGGGGCCGAGGGTTCCTCGGGCTGAACCGAGGATGGCTCGGGCTGGGCCGAGGCCACCTCGGACGGGGCCGAGGGCGCCTCGGGCTCGGGCGTGTTGCCGATCTTGACGGAGGGTTGGTGCAGATCCCAGGAGAAGACGTCCGGGGGAACCGTCGTTCGCCCCGAGGCTATCTTTGCCAGCTCGTCCGCAGTCTCGTTGTAGCGCCGGGCGATGTGGTTAAGCTCGAGCCCGTAGAACTTGTCTTCCAAGCGTCGAACCTCATCACAGTAGGCCTCCATCTTCGGGTCGCGGCAGTGGGAGTTCTTCATGACTTGGTCGATGACGAGCTGCGAGTCGCCGCGAGCATCGAGGCGTCGGACCCCTAGCTCGATGGCGATTCGCAATCCGTTGATCAGAGCCTCGTACTCAGCCACATTGTTGGACGCCGGGAAATGGAGGCGGAGCACGTAGCGTAGGTGTTTCCCGAGGGGCGAGACGAAGAGCAGGCCCGCGCCGACTCCCGTCTTCATCAGCGACCCGTCGAAAAACATGGTCCAGAGCTCCGGTTGGATCGGAGCCGTCGGCAACTGGGTGTCGACCCATTCGGCTACGAAGTCCGCCAGTACCTGGGACTTGATGGCCTTCCGAGGGGCGAACGAGATTGTCTCGCCCATGATTTCCACCGCCCACTTTGCGATCCGTCCCGAGGCTTCTCGGCACTAGATGATCTCCCCCAGGGGGAAGGATGACACCACAGTCACCGGATGAGACTCGAAGTAATGTCGCAGCTTTCGCCTCGTCAGGATCACCGCATACAGTAGCTTCTGGACTTGTGGGTAGCGGATCTTGGTCTCGGACAGCACCTCGCTGACGAAGTAAACTGGCCTCTGAATGGGCAAAGCATGCCCCTCTTCCTGCCTTTCGACCACGATCGCGGCGCTGACCACCTGAGTGGTAGCGGCGACGTAGACCAAGAGGGCTTCTCCATCAGCTGGGGGTACCAAGACGGGCGCCTGGGCGAGGAGCGCCTTCAGGATCCCGAGAGCTTCCTCGGCCTCGGGAGTCCAAGTGAAGCACTCGGCCTTCCTTAAGAGACGGTACAGGGGCAGGCCTCTTTCGCCGAGGCGCGAGATGAAACGGCTCAAGGCCGCGAGACATCCCATGACCCTCTGTACGCCTTTTAAGTCCTTGATGGGCCCCATGCTTGTGATGGCTGCGATCTTCTCCGGGTTGGCTTCGATGCCCCGCTCGGAGACGATGAATCCCAGGAGCATGCCTCGGGGCACCCCGAAGACGCACTTCTCGAGATTGAGCTTGACGCCCTTCGCCTTGAGACACCGGAATGTCACTTCAAGGTCGGAGAGAAGGTCGGAGGCTTTCCTTGTCTTGACTACGATGTCATCGACGTAGGCCTCGACCGTGCGACCGATGTGTTCGCCGAACACATGGTTCATGCACCGCTGGTACGTTGCACCCGCGTTCCTCAAACCGAACGGCATGGTGACGTAACAGTACATGCCGAAGGGCGTGATGAAAGAAGTCGCGAGCTGGTCGGACTCTTTCATCTTGATTTGATGATACCCTGAGTAGGCATCGAGGAAAGACAGGGTTTCGCACCCAGCAGTGGAGTCCACGATTTGATCGATGCGAGGTAGAGGGTAGGGGACCTTCGGACACGCTTTGTTGAGACCAGTGTAGTCTACACACATCCGCCATTTCCCCCCTTTCTTCCTCACAAGTACAGGGTTGGCAAGCCATTCGGGATGGAATACCTCTTTGATGAACCCTGCTGCCATCAGCTTGTGGATCTCCTCGCCTATCACCCTGCGCCTTTCCTCGTCGAATCGGCGCAGAGGCTGTCTGACCAGTCGGGCTCCAGCCCGAATATCCAGCGAGTGCTCGGCGACATCCCTCGGTATGCCGGGCATGTCCGAGGGACTCCACGCAAAGACGTCGGCGTTTGCGCGGAGAAAGTCGATGAGCACTGCTTCCTATTTGGGGTCGAGCCTAGAACCGATCCGGATCTGCTTGGAGGTGTCGCCACTGGGGTCGAGAGGGATGGCCTTAACCGTCTCCGCTGGCTCGAAGTTGCCGGCGTGTCGCTTCACGTCCGGCACCTCGCGGGAGAGGCTTTCCAGGTCGGCGATGAGGGCCTCAGACTCGGCGAGGGCCTCGGCGTACTCCACGCACTCCACATCGCATTCGAACGCGTGTTTGTACGTGGGGCCGACGGTGATGACCCCGTTGGGGCCCGGCATCTTGAGCTTCAGGTAGGTGTAGTTGGGGATGGCCATGAACTTCGCGTAGCATGGCCTTCCCAATACTGCGTGGTAGGTTCCTCGGAACCCGACCACCTCGAACGTCAAAGTCTCCCTTCGGAAGTTGGAGGGTGTTCCGAAGCAGACAGGAAGGTCGAGCTGTCCGAGGGGCTGGACGCGCTTCCCAGGAATGATCCCGTGGAAGGGCGCAGCGCCTGCTCGGACGGATGACAGATCGACGTGCAGGAGCCTGAGGGTCTCGGCGTAGATGATATTGAGGCAGCTGCCCCCATCCATCAGGACCTTGGTGAGCCTGACGTCGCCGATGACGGGGTCGACGACGAGCGGGTACTTCCCCGGGCTCGGCACGTGGTCGGGGTGGTCATCTTGGTCGAAGGTGATGGGCTTGTCAGACCAGTCTAGGTAGACTGGCGCCGCCACCTTCACCGAGCAGACCTCCCGACGCTCTTGCTTACGATGCCGAGCCGAGGCATTCGCCGCATGCCCCCCGTAGATCATGAAGCAGTCGCGGACCTCGGGGAACTCTCCTGCTTGGTGATCTTCTTTTTTGTCGTCGTCGCGGGCCCTGCCACCCTCTGCGGGTGGCCCGACCCGGTGGAAGTGGCGCCGAAGCATGACGCACTCCTCGAGGGTGTGCTTGACCCCCCTGATGGTAAGGGCACGTCTCCTTGAGTGCCTTGTCGAAGAGGTTGGCGCCTCCGGTGGGCTTCCGAGGGTTCTTGTATTCGGCGGCGGCGACAAGGTCCGTGCTGGCGGCGTCGCGTTTCGCTTGCGACTTCCTCCTGCCTTTCTTCTTGGCGCCGAGCGGAGTAGACGCCTCGGGAGCATCTTCCGACGGGCGGCCCTGGGGCTGCTTGTCCTTTCGGAAGATGGCCTCGACCGCCTCCTGACCAGAGGCGAACTTGGTGGCGATGTCCATCAGCTCGCTCGCCCTTGTGGGGGTCTTGCGACCCAACTTGCTCACCAGGTCACGGCAGGTGGTGCCGGCAAGGAACGCGCCGATGACATCGGAGTCGGTGATGTTGGGCAGCTCGGTGCGCTGCTTCGAGAATCGCCGGATGTAGTCCCGAAGAGACTCTCCCGGCTGTTGCCGGCAGCTTCGGAGGTCCCAGGAATTCCCGGGGCGCACGTACGTGCCCTGGAAGTTGCCGGCGAAAGCTTGGACCAGATCCTCCCAGTTGGAAATCTGCCCCGGAGGCAGGTGCTCCAACCAAGCGCGAGCAGTGTCGGAGAGGAACAGGGGGAGGTTGCGGATGATGAGTTTGTCGTCGTCCGTCCCACCCAGTTGACAGGCCAGGCGGTAGTCCGCGAGCCACAATTCCGGTCTCGTTTCCCCCAAGTACTTTGTGATAGTAGTCGGGGGTCGGAATCGGGTCGGGAACGGCGCCCGCCGAATGGCCCGGCTGAAGACCTGCGGACCGGGTGGTTCGGGCGAGGGACTCCGATCCTCCCCGCTGTCGTAGCGTCCCCCACGCCTGGGGTGATAACCTCGGCGCACCCTTTCGTCGAGGCGGGCCCGACGGTCGCGATGAGGGTGCTCGTCGCCGAGGTGGCCCGGGGCCGCAGGCGCGGTGTTGCGCGTGCGCCCGGTGTAGACCGAGGCTTCCCGCATGAGTCGGGAAGTCGCGGCACGAGGTTCCGAGGGGTACCCCTGCCTTCGGGAGGCAGAGCTCTCGGCCCGCCGGGCCGCAGCGCCTTCCAGGAGATGCTTGAGCTCTCCCTGGATTCGCCGACCCTCGGTGGTTGATGACTCCGGCATCGCGCGGAGGAGCATCGCTGCGGCGGCCAGGTCCTGACCGGTTCCGCCGGATGCGGGTGGCGGTCTGTCCCTGGCATCGTTGGCGATGCGGTGCTGGAGACCTTGGGGCAGGTGACGTATTTCTCCGGCCGGGGGCTGGCCCGCCCATACCTGCCCGACGTCCCGGCGGATTGCCTCGAGCGCTCCTGCTCCCTCATCGAGCCCGGCCTGCGCCCCGCGGACTTGCTCGAGCTGTGGGTCGTGACCCCCCGCCGGAACGGGGACCACAGCTAGCTCCCGCGGGATGTCGGCGCGAGGCGCTGGCCTAGGGGGATCACCATCCTCCGGCATGCCGAGACAGCTGCCTCCGGAGGGATCCCCTAGCTCGACGTGGAAACATTCGCGGCTTGGGCCGCAGTCCTTGTCGTCAAGGCTGCGGCTGCCGTCGGAACAGTCGGAGAGGCAGTAGTTGCATGCGGTCATGAAGTCCCGCATGGCACTGGGGTTGCCAGATCCAGAGAAATCCCATCAGATGCTGGGGTCGTCATCTTCCTCGGATCCAGAGGGTCCGTAGGTCGAGACACCCGTCAATCGGTCCCAAGGCGACCGCACACGAAACCCGAAAGGGGTTGCACTCGCCTCAACGTGAGCGCCCGCCAGAGCGAGGTCACTAGGCGGGTTGAGGTCGAGTTGAAATGACAAAGGATGGGAATCAGCCGGTACCTTTTGGTCGACGAGGAGCGACGAAGTCACATCGGGGGCTGATCGCGCCGTCGTCCTGGGTGCGAGGGCGACGTCCTGCAGGCCCTCCGTGAGCGCGCTGGCGTCGTCCACTTGCTCGGGGTCGGCGTGTCGTGGGGGGACGGCGCTCGCCTTCGCCTCAAACGCGAGGGTGATGCCCGACGCGTCCTCCGTTGGGGCGCTGGGGATGTCGATTTGCTCGACAGCCGACTGAGCGCAGCCTCCCGCTCGGCCCTGGTTGCCCCGCCTCCTCCTCCGATGGCGAGGGAGAGGATGGGGCGAGCTCGAAAGTTGTCCTTCCCCCACGCGGGAAAGACGTCGTCGATTCCGCCGCCGGCGGGCGGGCTGTCCGCCACCATTGTCGCTGTCGCGCGGCGGTGGAAGGAGTATCATGTCGTAGCTGCCGTCGAAAGACATGAACTCGAGGCTCCCGAAACGGAGCACCGTCCCGGGTTGAAGAGGTCGTTGGAGACTGCCCATCTGGAGCTTGACGGGAAACTGCTCGTCAACACGCAGCAGGCCCCTACCTGGCGCGCCAACTGTCGGCGTTTCGAGACCGGGGGGTCCCTAGGCCGACGAGTGAGTGTGCCGCGTGCCCCAGCCCAGATGGGTCGAGCGCGTGGGCGAGCGCGAAGGGGGGAAGAGCGAGGTGGCCGGAGCTGGGTCGTGAGGGAGGCGGAGATCCCGCGGCCTTCGTGTTCGTCCCGCGCCCAGGTTGGGTGCGCTTGCAGTAGGGGGTTACAAGCGTCCGCGCGGGTGAGGGGAGCGAGCGGCCCCAAGAGAGCGCCTGCCCCTGCCCTCGTTCCCGCGAGGCCAACCTTCTCTAAGAAGGCCCTGGTCCTTCCTTTTATAGGCGTAAGGAGAGGATCCAGGTGTACAAATGGGGGTGTAGCAAGGTGCTACGTGTCTAGCGGGGGAGAGCTAGCGCCCTAAGTACATGCCAAGGTGGCAGCCGGAGAGATCTTGGCACCCAGCTGGTGTGGCGTCGTGGCTGTCGGAGAAGCAATGGAGCCTGGCAGGGGGACAGCTGTCGGAGTGGTTGGGCCCTTGCTGACGTCCCCCTGCTTCCGTAAGGGAGCTGAGAACCGCCGTCGTCATGGGTCTAGCGGGGCGCCATCATTGCCTATCTGGCGGAGCTAGCCAGATGGGACGTCGGTCCTGTTTTCTGCGGCCCGAGTCGGCTCGAGGTAGGGTGATGATGGCGCTTCCTGTCGACGTGGCGGACTTGTGCCCTAGGTCGGGCGACGTGGAGGCTCCTCCGAAGCCGAGGTCGAGTCTGTCCTGCATGGCCGAGGCCGAGCCCGAGCTCCTGGGTCGGGCGAGGCGGAGGTCGTTCGGCAGAGGCCAGGGCGGAGTCCGAGCCCTGGGTCGGGCGAAGCGGAGTTCGTCGTCTTCCGGGGCCTTAGCCCGAGTCCGAGCCCTGGGTCGGGCGGAGCGGAGTTCGCCGTCTTCCGGGGCCTTAGCCCGAGTCCGAGCCTTGGGTCGGGCGGAGCGGAGTTCGCCGTCTTCCGGGGCCTTAGCCCGAGTCCGAGCCCTGGGTCGGGCGGAGCGGAGTTCGCCGTCTTCCGGGGCCTTAGCCCGAGTCCGAGCCCTGGATCGGGCGGAGCGGAGTTCGCCGTCTTCCGGGGCCTTAGCCCGAGCCCGAGCCCTGGGTCGGGCGGAGCTTCCTATGGCGCTTTTGGCCAAGACTGGCCGCCCGTCAGTCTCACTCTTTGCGTTAAATGCCCCAGTGACTTGGTCGGTCGGCGCGGTGATTTAGTCAGGGTTGCTTCTTAACGAAGGCAAGGCCTCAGGCGAGCCGGAGATGCGTCTGCCGTAAAAAAGGGGGCCTCGGGCGAGACGGAAACACCTCAGTGTCGGCTGCCCTTGCCCGAGGCTAGGCTCGGGCGTGGCGTGATCGAGTCGCTCGTATGGACTGATCCCTGACTTAATCAAACCCATCAGGCCTCTGCAGCTTTATGCTGATGGGGTTACCAGCTGAGAATTAGGCGTCTTGAGGGTACCCCTAATTATGGTCCCCGACAAGATGGTTGTTTTATTAAGACAAAGTTTGGAGGCCAAGTGTCGTGTGAAGTCGGGATGGACCCAAATGACCGCATTTACTCCTTAGCTGTAGATGCTATTGAAGTTGAATCACTTGACACCTGGAAATGGTTTTTGCAAGCACTGTAAGATGATTTGAAGATTGAGACTCATTATGAGTTAAGTGAGATCGAAACGGCTATTAGCACCAAAGTAGACATACTTTTTGCCTACTCACTTTGAATTAAAGCCGATTGTTCGGACTGCTGTAACTGCAATCAATAGAGATAAAACACCGTAGAAATAATAGAAACCGTAGAAATAATAGAAACCGATACAGATTAAAGTCAAACGAACGGGTTGTTTAAAACTTTATGGACACATACCTGCAAGTTAAAGAATCAAAAATACACTTTATTCCCGACGAATACTCAATTACTCACATGGCCATCAACACCTGCGAATCACTTCCCGATTAAATTCCCTGTCCCCGTCCGCCGTCGCCGTGACCGAACTCGCTCGCACGCTCACCGGCAACCGCCAAAGCCAAGGCCAACGTCACGTCACGCCAACCCGTCAGGCGTCAGCAACAACCAACAAGCAAAAGAAAAGCTCCAATCTCCTTCGACGCGAGCGAACAACTGCGCGCCGCCGAAAGTGACCGGCCCCACACCCGCCCACATGCGCGCACGGGAATCCTCTCGTCAGCGCGGGTTCGGCTCATTCACGGGCTTCACATCACGGCTCACCACCGCCCGCCCCACCCCCGCCAGCCACCCGCCGCCCCGCCCCGCGCTGCCGCGACCGCTCACATGCGCCTGTGTCCGCCCGCCCGCACGGAGCCCCGGACCCGGACACAGTAAAAGCACGGGACGGGAATTCTCTCGTCCGCTCACGGCTCACCAGTCACCCCGGACGCCGCTCGAGCTCGACAGTGCGCGCCCGCGCTGCCAACACTTACCCCACCTGACAGGCGGATCGAGCTGCCCGCGCCTCCGTCCCGTCGCTTTCCATGATCGACGGCGCCGCCGAAAGGCCCAGGGAATTTACCCCAATGGCGGGGAGTTTCGGCGTCAGGCGGGGCGGGGTAACGAGGGAAACGAAGGAGGAAAAAAAAATCGGGGCCCGGTGGGGTCGTGGCAAGCGCTGGGATTGGTCGGCGCCAGCTCGGCCACTAGCAGGGGGCAACGTGGTGGTGGTTCCCGTCCTTCTCCTCCCCTTCCCTCCTCCACCGGGCCCCAGTCCCCTTCGCGCTGCCTGCCCCCTTCGATGTTCGATCTCCTGCTCTCTTTCCCCTTCTCTCTCTATCTACTGTTCTTGCTTGAGCTGCGATCCTCTTCCTGAGGCGCGGGCGTTGGATGGGATACGTGGTTAGCTCCGCGCCATCTCCTCCGGTGGCGATGAGCTCCATCTGCTGCTGCTTATGAGGTATGGTGCTTGCGAGACTTGTCCATGGTTGCTTGCTTCGTTTTGCTTAGAGATGCTCTCGCCGGGGCAGCCAGTTGGGCTGGTATCCAAGCAACCTAGGATTGGTGGAATTCGAGCAGTTTCTACCAGTTTCCAAGCTATGTGATTAAATCATTAAAGTGCCTTTTCAAAATTATCTTCTCCATGTAGAGATAGAGATGTATTTTCAGTTCATGAGTTGTACAGTTCCTACTGAAGGGAGACCTACAACGTGCTGAAATTCTGTGTTCAAGACCATGCTTTTTTTATCTTATTATATCAACTATAATAAATTTGAAGTTACTTTCATGGAAGTGATTTAGTGGAGTAATCTAGCATGAGGGTTAGTTCCAGTGGAAATCCATCAGGAGTGAATCTTGTTGGGATCAAAGTCTGTATTTCCTTTCGGTGAGCGTTTTTTTCTGGTCCATCATGTATAACAACCTACGATCTTGTTTCAGATCTTGCTGAATGAATTTTGTGATTTTTGAGCCATCCTGGTAAACCTTGGCATGGCCAGTGGAGAGACAAACGCAGGGAACAACCAGAGGTGTGCTTATCTCATCTTTACCTTGAAACATGCTGTTTATTTTTCTAGTTCTAGTTACTACTGGAAGGCTCTTCAGTGTTTTTTTTTTAAAACTACCCACTGATGTGCTAACTGCGAGACTTCAAGGTTTTTGTTTACAGAAATCTTTTGCTATTTACGTAGCTGTCAGAAATCTTGGGAGCACTACTATATAGACATTTTAATATAAATTGTGAGTGCTGGTAGCCTGATCTTGTCTTTCTGTTTAGGGGGAATACCCTTCCAAATGGTGACATCTATGTTGGCAACTTTGCTGGTTTAGTTCCTCATGGATTTGGAAAGTATATGTGGACAGATGGAACTCTTTATTATGGCGAGTGGGATACAAGCAAGATGAGTGGTAGAGGAGCAATTCAGTGGCCTTCAGGTGCTTCATATGATGGAGATCTTTGTGGAGGTTTCATTGACGGAACAGGCAGTTTCAAAGGAGTTGATGGATCTGTATATAAAGGTTCTTGGAGGATGAATAGAAAGCATGGAATGGGCACAATGGTTTACGCCAACGAGGATACTTACGAAGGTTTATGGAACGAGGGCTTGCCAGATGGATTTGGTAAATATACATGGGTTGATGGCAACATCTACATTGGACTTTGGAAATCTGGTAAAATGAATGGCAGAGGAGTGATGCAATGGACAAATGGCGATACTCTTGACTGTAATTGGCTTAATGGACTGGCTCATGGAAAAGGTTTTTGCAAATATGCATCAGGAGCATGTTACATTGGTACATGGGACAGAGGACTCAAGGATGGACATGGTATGTTTTATCAACCAGGAAATAAAATGCCTTGTAACCTTGAAGTGTCTGAGTGTGTAACAGACCACGATGTTTCAAGTTCTTCAAGCTCTGGTAATGAAAATATCAATAGTAGCTTATTGTTTTTATTCCAAAAACTTTGCAACACATGGAGACTACGCAGCATTTTCCATTGGCCCAAACGTATTTCAAATGGCACCACACCAGTTTTTGATGATAATTCTGGAAACAATTTGTCACAAGATTCATCTACTGTACCCTTGACAGCTGATAATTGTGTCCAAGATAGTGGAGTTGATAAAGTATTGGTCTATGAAAGAGAATATGTACAGGGAGTACTTATCTCGGAAAAGCCAAAATGCCACGATTCCGGAATGCTGGATAGTGGTAAAACACAAGAGCATACATGGCAAATGCAAACTGGAGGGCCCATGGAGACCATTTACAAAGGGCACAGGAGCTATTACCTGATGCTTAATTTGCAACTTGGCATAAGGTAAGTGCTTAATTGTATTAGTGTCTTCCATTTTTTGTCATCTGAATTTATTTTTTGTCAATAATAAATTCTTGTGGTGGTTTACTTCTTCTGGGTCGTTACATTTATACTGTGTGTACCTATTTAGGACAGTTGTACTTTCAGCACAGATATGCTACATCTGGAAGAAGCATATGCGTAGCTTTCAGACACAGAGCTCACATTATTTACGAGCAAAGTATTACTTATGCAAGAATTATTAGCAGTGGGTAGTGAACATTTTGTTTCAGATGCATAATAAGTTCTGAAACCTTCCAATATTTGAATGACAACTTAAAGAATCTCTTTTCAAGAATAATTTGGATATGCTAAAACTATGATTTTCTTTCTTTAGTAGTAGTGATGTTGGATATCGTGTGGCATTATCTACATACAGTAATAGTTGCCATGGCATATTTCCAACACTTCCTGTACTAATTGTACTCTGAGCTTTTAGGGCATGTACACGGTTCCAGATCTAAAAAACCATGTAGGTAGTAAACTCAAGCTTAGGAAAATTTGGTGAATCCTTAGCTCCTCTCAAAAAGTGAGCGATGGTTCCCATACTAAATCAAATAACAGGTTTCCTCACAACTCTCAGCACGTTTATCATGTGCCAGCATGACACAGAGGTGGTACACCTTTTTGCTTTCCTTATTCTCTTGGAGCTAAACCTGGATTACTTTTGTTTCAAAAACTTTTCTTTCACGACCAAACCAATTCTTAGCTCTTCTGCCCGCAATGGTATGCACCATTGGTTTTGAGAGACTAACAATCCTTAGCTCCTCTTTGGGGCATGGGTTGCACATGCCCTATGATATATTTAGGGAACTGCATAATAATTATACTAAATTCAAACATGGTATGCGTCGGTAAATTAATCTAGTGAATGTCCACACTTCGGTACCTAGTTCCCTGTTGCTATTGAGGTATGCGCAGTCCTTTCTAACCACCCTTTAATATTGCTATCCAGGTACACAGTAGGTAAAATCACCCCTGTGCCTTTGCGTGAAGTCCGTTCAAATGATTTTGGACCTCGAGCACGGATAAGAATGTACTTCCCTACTGAAGGCTCACAGTATACCCCTCCACACTGCTCTGTCAATTTCTTTTGGAAGGATTATTGTCCTATGGTTTTCCGGTATATCTCTTTCCTGATTGCTAATTGTATTAAGAATCCAGTATTTCCATACTTTTATGTTGTTTTTTCTCGAATGTGTATTGTTCTGTTAGTGTTGAATGTGATTCAATATTGAAACTATGGTCCATCTATTTCTAATTAACTATGTTGATCTATTATGATTCAACCATCTAATTAACTATAGAAGATATCAAGTGTCAACTAAATGAATGTGGAGTGGTTGATTTGTTCAACAAAAAGAATTTATGATTAGATTGTCTATGTTTTTACTTGCAGAAGATTGTATTTCAGAATGAATTAGAAACTAGCAAGGATCTTATGACCACCTCTGAATCATTTTGTTTGATTTAGCATGAGTCTGCCAAACAGCATCACTCAAAGCCTCAACTTGATTTTTTTATGGTAGTCATGTTTCTCTGTTTTACTATGTTTTCCTATTTAAATATTGTTTAGGGCTAGTTTGGGAACTACATTTTCCCAAGGTATTCATATTTTTTCAAGGGAAAATGAAAATCTCGTGGGAAAATGGGGTTCCCAAACTAGCCCTTAATTGGTTGTACCTCAACAGTTAATAAGAGATCGTACAGATTATAGAGGAATTCCCACCAGCTTGGATTTTTTTTTTTCAGATTCTTCTATTCATTTTTTTGTTGTAGCTAATTGATTCATAAATTTTAGGAACCTTCGAGAAATGTTCCACATTGATGCTGCAGATTACATGATGTCCATATGTGGTGATGACAGTCTGAAAGAGCTTTCTTCACCTGGGAAAAGTGGCAGTATTTTCTATCTTTCACAGGATGAACGTTTTGTCATAAAAACCTTGAGAAAAACTGAGTTGAAGGTATCGCCTCACAGGTTTTTTATGAGTGTGTGTTTTACTTGTCTTATTATGTGGATGAATTATATATTTACAGCCAGAAAAAATTTGTTACACATAAGATTTATGATCCTAATATTAGTTAACATTAATAGGTGGAAATCATAGGATAAAAAATAATTTATACCATTGTTGAGTGATAAGTTATGCCTACTGCAGATTGGTTTGATGTAATACATGCTGCAGATACTGTTGAAGATGCTACCAAAATATTACAATCATGTCAGAGCTTATGATAATACGCTCATTACAAAATTTTTTGGCGTGCACAGGATTACTCTGAAAGGCGGAAGAAAGGTGCAGAATCACATCATTGTTGCATTACCCTTATTTAGTCTGTAAATGCATGTCATATGCGATAGTTTTTTATGGTTTTGTACAGGTTCGCTTTGTTGTGATGGGAAATATGTTTTGCACTGAGCTGCGAATTCATCGTAAGTATGACTTAAAGGGTTCTACACAAGGTCGATCAACCAAAAAGCAAAATATAAATGAGAACACAACATTGAAGGACCTTGACCTATCATATGTTTTTCATGTGGATAAACCATGGCGGGACGCACTTTTCAGGTAAGCTGATGATCAGTTGCTCCCCTTTGTTTTTCTAACGCCTTAATAGTCTTTTGGTAGTATATACTTGTACTTCTAATAGGTTCACTGTCCGACCTTTTTTTACAGAAAACATCTGACATTATTTATTTAATCACAAGTGCTCTCACAGTAAAAATACAAGAAAAATAAAAGTAATAATAAATACAAACTGTAGAAAGCAAGGTACTTGGCAGACCCATAGCAAAATGAGAGTGAGGGCACACTTATAAAGACAAGCATCAAAACATCAGAGCAGAGGTATCTAAGTTGAACTGAGCAGAGGACCTTATAGTGAAAATTTAGTCTCTACTACTTGCACCAAAGAAATGAGCGAGGGCATGTGCCCTCACTCCACCATACCTAGGTCCGCCCCTGCTTATGATAGATTTCTACTTTATTTTTTTCGAACAACGCCGGAGATCTACGAGTCATTACATTAAGAAGAAAGTAACAGATAAGTCCAGCAAGGCTGGACATGATACACTAAACCCACACCCACTCACACAAAACCTGAAAAACTAGCCAAAACAAGCAAAGGCTTAGACCAGGACCAACCGAAAGCTGGGGGGAAAGGATGCGACAAGATCAACTTTAGTCTAAGATCGGCGTCTATCAAATGTTTATACTCGTATGGTTTGATAAGTGATGGTTTTTAAACGTTTATGTGGACCATTTTCAGGCAGATATCACTTGACTGTATGTTCCTGGAATCCCAGTCTATCATCGATTATAGCATGCTCTTGGGGATCCATTTTAGAGCTCCTCATCACCTGAAGACATCCTCATCACATCAGAGCAGTCTTGAAAGATGCGGAATTCCAGGTATACTATAATTCATTGTAACACTCCATGTACCCAACCTTAAGCTGGTTTCATTTATTTATAGTTTTCTTGACTGAACAAATCATGACGAATGACAATACTACTGCTATGACCATGATATCCTTAAAACAGGACCACCTTAAGTATCAGTGCTATTCAGTATTCACACCGCTAAAAATCTTACTCGATAATTTGAAAATGGTATCACAGCCAACTTATGCAGTTGATCCAAAATTGGCAAGAAAAAAAGGTCACAATCAAAATATAGGTAATGTAATGTAAGAATGAAAATATAGCAGAATTGACAAGGAAAAGTGGTTCATCCAAGCTCTAGAAACTTTTTCCCTTTTATTTATGCTATCATCCTTTCAGGTTTGCATTTGCCTAAGCTGGAACTGGAATCTTGGGTTGATGTCCTTTACATTCTATGTTGTTAGTTTTATTCTATCAGCAATTGGGCATTGAATAAACTGGTTGCTTACCTTCAGCTTCTGACTTCGTTACCTTTTTTTTGCATTGGCTAGATAGTGATCTGTTGCAGTATGAGGAAAAAAGTTCCTGGAAGGGATTTTTGCTTGTTGCTCATGAGCCAGGCGCTACAGTTGGTGGTTCCCACATAAGAGGAAGTATGGTTAGAGCATCGGAAGCTGGTTATGAAGAAGTTGATCTTGTTTTGCCAGGCACCGGACGGTAAATTCTCTTCAATTTTTCCAAAACATTTGATGATCCAGCTTCACAAAAGATGCTGCAATGCAGTATTAGAACACATACTATATTAAACTGGGGAGTCTCCTGGGGTTTAATGCCCCTCCTCCCTTCTATCTGTGTCTTTTTCTGAAAAAAGTTATGGTGTTCTCTTTTCCTTAGGTAACTGTTTACTCCAGAATCGTACCACCCCTTAATTCATAGAATTTAATGGCTAGTTACTATGATTTAAATGAAAAACATGGTAGTCAAATATACTCGGTTAGTATTAGCCCTAAGGAAGATGAATTATGCATTCTTAACTCTTAAGTCTACGCATGTGAATTTTAATTAGTTATTAGCCTTAAACAAGATGAATTACGCTGCTGATTCATGTGTATTCTGTATCATGGTTTCAGGTTCCGTGTGCAGTTAGGGGTGAATATGCCAGCTCGAGCTCGGAAAGTGCACGAGGACACGAACACAGAACTTGAAAACCCAGATACCATTGAGGAGTACGATGTTGTTCTTTACCTTGGTATCATAGACATATTACAGGAATACAATATGTCAAAAAGGGTCGAGCACGCAGTCAAATCTCTCAAGTTTGATCCCCTTTCAATATCAGCTGTTGATCCGGATTTGTATTCGAAACGATTTGTAAAATTCCTGGAGAGTGTTTTCCCTGAACAGGACTGAGTAGGCACAATAAATAGTACATATATAGTAGTGCTGCTGGCCTCATTTTTCCCCCTTGTATAAAATGTTAACATGTTCTCAGTTATTCAGCACGGCTTCTGTGCACCTCCAAGTGTTATTATGTTATTTTACTGAGATGTCATGTTTCTTTGGCTTTGCTGGTTGTCAAGCGGTCTTCCACCTCTGCACGGCACATTCAGCATTTATGTACAATGCATACTCAAAAGGTAGAGAAAAACGGGACAGGTAGGTTAGAGGAAAGTTAGGGCGTGTTTGGTAGGTTAGAGGAAAGTTAGGGCGTGTTTGATTGGATGTATAAGAAGGATGGAATAGGGTGGCTATAGTTTATATAGTGTTTAGATGAAAATAAGTAGGAGCGAGCTAAACACCGGAATAATTTTTTGGTGGCGACGTAATCAAAAAAAATTGAGAGAATAGTGTCGTCCCCGCCTTATTCTACTTTAACCTCAAACTAAATACACCCTTAGTGTTTGGAGAAGGTTTAAGGGCTAATTTGGATACACCTATTTGCCACGAGGATTGGAGTGAATTAAGGAGGATTAGAGTGAATTAAGGGATAAATAAACTATTTTTTCTTTAATTCAATCTAATTTTTATAAGGAATCATGGATCTAAACTAGTCCTAAGCGTGTGTTTTGATTTAGGTCAAAACTAAGTCGGACGGGCAAAATGGCCTCCTGCAATCGGCCAACGGTAATACTATACTACCGGCGCGGCGGCGGCGTCCCGACCTTCGGACAGACCAGACCAGATGCATTGGACGCTTCATCCTCTATCATTCAGGTTAGAGATGACAATGGATACAAACCCGCTAGGTTTTACTATCTCAAACTCATACTCGTGAAAAATATCTGTACCCATTAAAAAACATGTACCTATGACAAGTTTGAAATTTTACCCAAATTCGTACCCATCGGCTTAGCGGGTACCCATGGGTTACCCGCGGGTTTTATCTCCAATATGCATGTTCTTCTCATAATCAATAAGTATCGTAATGATTATGTGATGAACAACGAGTTCATGATTTGGTATAAAAATTATTAGCAGAGAGAATGAGATACAAATAATAAGTTACATAATCAAGTGACATTGCACTAAGTTATCCATCCACCATATATATAATGCTAATGCTAGTAAAAACTATAATAGCAAGAAAGCAACACTCTCACCAACAACTTATACATTTACCATTTGATAAAAATTAGGAAGTAAATAGGAAGATAACAAGTTTGTTGTTTGTTTATAAAATAAAATAACAATATGCACTATGTTTGGTTGGGTTTAAAAAACCCACGTGTTCACGGGTTTGGATACTATAAGAACAAATATGTATCCATAAACCCGTCGGACATAGATTTATGTCTATTAACAAACCCATAGATATAAAAATTGAACTAAATCTATTTCTTAATGGGATAAAATCCATCGGATTTCAGGTACCCATTACTATCTCTAGTTCAGATCCAGCAAACAATATATCTCCGCAAGTGCCTTTGTTAATTATTTTAACTTTTTGATTATTAGACAAACAAAAAAAGTTATGTTTGATTAATCATTTTTCATATGGATTAATGAGGATTAAGAGGATTAAATTCCTTAGTTAACAAAATTAACCAAACAAGCATTAAGAATTGACTATGAGTACGAGAGCAATTTCAATACTCTTTCTTCCCTTCTGTATTGACATAGATAAAGATTTTAGTAGGACGTGGTGGGAAGAAAGCAGCCCTAGCCTCTGTCCGGTCGATCATTCCGCTGGCATCTTGCATTCACGCCTAGTTTGACTGCCGCTCGGGAACGTAGTTCAGGGTGGGTTAGGGTTTAGGGTCACCTCTACTCTGCGGCAAAGGTTGCCACCCAACTACACTGTTGGGAGAAGCAACACTTCTCCGCAACAACTTTAATAGGATATGTTGAAATGTATAAATGGATTATCTAACTTCTTTCATCAGTTTTAACTTTTGGATTGAACTGATTAGTTCGTCTATTGTAACATAGTATCAAAATCAGAGGTTTTGAGTTCGAAAGGTATAGGTTTTGAGTTCAAATCCTGATAAAGACTTTATTTATGTCTCTACCCATTTAATTTTACTTTTACACCTTTCTCTTTAGCTGCTTTAAGATTGAGTTGAACTGTAAAAAGAGACTAAGAGCATGTTTGGTTTCAATTAGTCCTAGGACTAAACTTTAGTCCATATATGTTTGGTTTTAGGGACTAAATATATTCTAAAGTCATTAAATACACTGTCTAAAGACTCAAATACCCTTAGAATATACTCATAATATTAGTTATCTATAAAAAAGGTAAGGGCAACATGATAATTATGGGCTTTTAGTCTCTTTTAGCACCTATGTGAAGGACTAAAGACTAAATCATTTTAGTCCATATTTTAGTCCTAGTGTTTGGCAAAAAAGACACTAAAAGGGACTAAAAACTAGAGACTAATCTTTAGTCCCTCTAACCAAACACCACCTAATGGAAAACATGCGAGCATGTAAAAAACTAGAAAAGGCAGCGCCCTATCGGGCGCTATACTTGTCGCCTCCCTCTTATGTTTGAAGCAATTCTTAAGCAATATCATCAATAACACTGCAATTGCAAATTGTGGATAATCAAACAATTTGAAATAAATTACAGAATATTATGCCACCGTATATGTGCAAATGGCTAATTTGATCAACAAAAATAATACTCGATTTTTAAAAAACAAAAAATACGAAATTGGTAGCATATAAGTGAGTCATGGAATAAAATGCATTTGTGGGTTGCCAAAAGACTTTAGCCACACAAATAAGTAGAGCACAGTTTGCAGCCGTGCGATATAGCAAAAGGTTTAACAACGGGCAGTTGCTATATACAAAAGAGTAGGTTTTTCTTCTGCCACTACACATTACAAGTTGCTAAGGATGAACATCCGGGGAGGAAAGGTAACAAGCACGATTTTAAGTGAGATGCATTCACGTTGCCCGCCAGCATATCAAAAGCGTGATAGGCGTAGCATCCTGATCAAAGTTAACCTGAAATACAGTTGGACAATATTATCAAAAGAATACACAGAGTAAAAAACTATACAAAATACTGATAAAACTATATTAATAAAGATGAGCCATGCAAACTATGAAATTTGAATTGATTAGTTACCAAGGCAAATAAATTGTTCATTTGTTGAACCATAATGTACATCATTGTGATACACATTTGTTAGAACAGTACCATAGATCATAAACTCAAAGGTCAATCATCACAGGACAAAAAATATTCATGTTTAAAATATGCCATGTAAGACAACTTAAAATACAATTGAGCATCATGTCTTGAAGTCCATATATCCAGTCTACTCATAAGTTATCTCTTTAGAGAGACTTTAGTTTCCAACCACCCAACAATCTTCACAATCCAAAACAATCAAAAATTCACATCCATGTGCTCATGAGTCACATATATGATTTTTAAGAATTAGACATAAACCAAAATGTGAAGCACTACCATCACATGTTTTCAGTATTAACAAGTGCGCTGTGGTGTAATTCAAATACTTATCTACCAGCAAATAAGGTATACTAACAATGTACATTCACCTGTGAAATATGGAATTGATTTTTATTACTGTGATTAGGAAGAAGCCAACACTGAACCAAAAAATTAATAGAACATGTACAATTTTGAAGGGATATTTTGAAACAACATTTTTTTGCAAAAAAAGAGAACGAAATAGTAGTGGGCATCATAGTTCACAGTACATAACTGTTTTGATATGAGATAAAAGACATGTACCTTGGTAGGTTTGTGTAGGCAAATTGTTAGCGATGTTGCATACAAAAGTATGTACCACATCTCCCCCATCCAACTAACATATACGACAACTTGAGAAAAGTAGAAATAGATGATAACCCTGAATTACACATGGCTGCAACTGTGAAGGCAAAAGTTCCACGTTCCTACACCAGCACCTAATTATCTTTCTCATCACTGAAAAGAGAGCAGACACAATTGTAGTCAAACAGAAAGATGCATATATGTTTGATATATCAAATTATAAAAAAATGGAAAACCTCGACCCCCAACTTGAGAGCTTACAATACATGTAAAGTATAGACAAGACGAATTCAGTGCCATTAGCTACGGCTAGAAATAGTCTATGCATAGTCCAAAAGTGCCTTCTAAGCTTGATCTAAGGTAAATAACATGTCCAGTTGAGTACTGGCATGTGACTTTACACTGGTGCTCTCTTTTCTAAATTTATTATTATTATTATATCTCACTTTAAGATGTCCATTTTTGGTTAGGTGACATCACAAATTCATATAGGCATATGAATATTCGCCTTTCATATACAGCCAGCATACATGTATGGCCTATTGTTTTGTCAGATTCAAAAATTTCAGTCCTTTGAATTAGCTCATCAAAATGTTCATGTGGAGCATCAGATGCAGATTGAGTGGTTAGAAGAGATTGTTGGTAAAGAATGAAGGATAGCTCATTGGTAATTTAGCCTAGCTGAAAGCTCATGAATTTCAAAGAAAATGTAACAAAGCATATCATCTAATGGAAACTCATGAGTTGCAATAATCAGAGCTCAAACAACCTGACCTGGATCCACCAACACCACCTCCACTGGATTGACTAATGCTTCCTTCCCCATCGTCAGCAATGAACAGTTTTTTCGCTATTGATTTGCCAGGCGAAGAGCATGATCTACAAGTTTTAGTGGATTAAATCAAAGCTGTAGTAACACACAATATGCGCAAGAAGGAAGCATAACTTTTGCTATCGAGACTCGCCTCTTCCTAGTTGTTGAGGACTGAGTAGTCACACGCCCAGTGTCTCCAGCGTCAACGGTTTCCTGCATCAAGGTATAGAATAAACCACACATGCTGCAGCACACTATTTATGTAGGTAGTTGGAAAACGTACCAAATACTTTGTAGTGGCGACGCTACCCTGAGGCGTCAAAGGTGTCAGAGGTGAAGACAAGGTGTCTGTCTTGTGAGGAGTGTCTTCCATGTTGCTGCTTGCACCTTGTGAGAACATAAGCGAAGACTGGTGTGTCCCTGCGGTTGATGTTGAAATGTCAACATTTTGATTGCCTAGTTCCTTTATAGTAGCATTGACCTGGAAGCAGACGTTTCCAGAGTTAATTGTGTGCCCAGAGAAGCTAACGTTCCAAATGAACGTCCTTTCAAGCAGCTTTGTGATTGCATCTGGAATGAAGCCTGATGGAGTGTTCGCTATGAGCATATCGCAAGGCCTTTTGACAATTCTTTGAGCCATGCGCCCAAAGAGAATGAAGTCTGTGTCAGCTGTCTCGTCTCCTGCAGTGACAAATATTTTATACCTGAAATAAGAGGTGTCAACGACTTAGTGTGGTTAACATAGTAGGATTGTAAGTCCCAAAGGAATCAATATGTAAACAAGAAAACATTGACATAAAGAAGGTAGAAATTTTTGTGCTGTTGGGGGGCTGAGGGGTGATAGAGAGTCTAGTATATGAACTTGTTGTACAAATTCATGTCATGTTTGATGCACACAAAACTGGTACACTGAGTTGATGAAGGGAAGAGTGCTGCTCAATCCGAGGACATGTGATCTTACCTTTGGACGGGCATAGCAATGTTAGCGCAATCACGGTTTATGCATTTGTAAGAGTCTCCGTGAGTGACAGCTGTGCAGGCGCATTTTCTGCACGAGTTATACCACCACTTGCTGTCAACTTTTCTTATAGTGACTGTAACCAAGAACTCCTTTCCCTGCATGGAAAATAAGGAAAAGAGGCAATGTCAAATAAACTTGTTATGCTGAAACCTAAATGGTTGTAACTCCAGTCTGCCCCTAGTCTGCCTCTAATAGAAAAATGCGGGTTCAATGGCATTTTTGGGGAGATAAATGTTTGTAGCAGTAATAATCCAAGTGGGAAAGTAATTTGCATAGCTGCTTGAATTGAAAAATAGAGTTGCCTTACTTAAACCGAAAATTCTTGGGTTATAAGCAATTGAAGAGTTGGTGCATTGCTGCCTTTTTTCATCTAAGTGTTGTAGGACGGACATGATTATTGGTCATGTGACCAACTTCTTTTGTACATGCCATTCAATGATATTCAATCTTGTACGTCATAGAAATAAAATAAAGAACAGTAGTAAAACACTATGTACAAAACTAATTTATATTGACTGGAAATCTGGAGCACCAAGTATGAAGTAATCTTATGCATTATGTGTATATTTGGAAGCTATTGATCGCATAATAGAATAGGTACTGGGTATGTCGTGTACCTTGTTTTCAAAGGGATGGAGATACTTGATATACGACACCTTTTGCTCCTCGGCAACAGGAGATATAAGCTGGCTTGAAGTAACAGTTGCATTCCACTTCACTGGTTTATGATCACCGCGTGCGCTGGTTTGCATTGTATTTGTAGAAGCATTCCGTTAGAAAAAGGCAAGAGCAGGCAACAAGTGCATATATTTGATAACAAGAGGATAGTATTACCTGGACATAAGGGTTTCTGCCTCAGGAATAGATGGATTGATGTACCACTTACATGGTGAGCTTCCAGTCAGACAAAGCCCATCTAAAAACGGGCAGAAAGTATAAATGTATGGGAGTCGGAAAAAGACTAAGTGTTACGTGAATATACCTGCATATTTTTTGACGAGTGTGCCAACAAATAGCACAATCTGTGGGGAATTCTGCCCATTTTCGTATATGCGCTCTCCTGGGAATAGGGTGGCTTGGGCACCCCACAACACAACATTGACCGAAGCACCTCTGTTGTTTCCAGTTGGAGTATGGAACATGAGTCACAAGCAATGTATATGTAAGACAACGCCAAAAGACATACCATACATCTAGCAGAACACAAGGTAAGAACAACCATGTAGTCCAAACCTTGCACTGCATATGGAAATGTTCCTCTTCAAGCTGGAAGCCTGTTGTCCTTTAGAGCGATGTGGTGAAACATTCGAGACTGAAGTAACTATCCCAATGGCATCTGATTTCAAACGAGCAGTATATACAATATTAGCATAGAAAAACAAGCGTCTTAAGTATATAGGTAACAATGTTTACCTGTATAGTAGTCTTTATGGTCGATGCGCGAATGGATCTGCTCTATGTGAGTGAGGGAGTAGGTAAGCGTAGGAAATGCAGGAGGAATCTCAATAACCTGCTCTAACTTTGTCCAATTCGTGAAGGTAATCATGATATCATTTGGAACTGGCTTGTACAAGTTGTTCGATGCTCGAACTCGAAAGTATGTCATGTTGTACACACTGCCTTCTTTTATGAGTGGCCTGAATTTCTCTATGAAGGGTGGGTATACCGTAGCATGTATGCTATTTCCCTGGATATAGAAAGATGTAGATTCAACTTTAGTAAGAGTAGAAACAATTCAGCTAGTAAAAAGAAGGCACAATAGGCTCTCTATTATCATATTAAGGGGAAAACATCGCTGAAGCAAACTGGTGAGATGCAACAATAAGGTGGTAGAGGTTGTTGCTACCTTACCTCTTCGTCAAGCAACACCATATCACAGTGTAGCAGCCTTGCATCATCCTGAGGATCAGAAAAGTCCCAAAATCGAGAAACACGGACGCATATCGTCACAGATAAGTTCCCACACTGCAGGCTTGGAATCAACACGTCTCCCATCTGTAGTGTTGACCCAAAAAAATGGCATAAACATTAGAGAATACAACAGCAGGGAAGTAGACAAGGCCGGTATCCGTATTGCATATTAGTATAACAATTTTACCTCAAAGCAAAAGGACTGTACACGCAGCAAGAAAAAATGAAGATAACAAGCATGAAAAGAGACACAATCGTTTGAGTAGCAACAACGCTGGAGTATTTACATATCATTGCTATGTACAACACAAAAGATGGATAAAAAATTAGGTGGCTAGGATGGCAGCCGCTTCAGCGACAGCGAGGACTTCGTGGTACACCACATTTCGAGTCTGTACCCCGCACGAACCGTCCTCATTCTCAATCAGGATTCTAAGGCCACCTCTGGATGTAGTCCTAGATACGGCCACATAAAGTTGTCCATGAGTGAAGACCGGTTTCTTGAGGTAAAGCCCAACCCTGGACAGGGTTTGTCCTTGGCTCTTATTAATTGTCATTGCGTAGCATACTCGTACTGGGAATTGCCTTCTCTGGAGTGTGAACGGCCATTTTACATCAGTAGTATTGAGGGTTATTCTTGGTATTAAAACCGCAGCACCCACATTAGAGCCTGTGAGAGCAATACATCTCAATATACGTTGTCCAGGCTCGGTAACGAGTAGTCGTGTACCATTGCAGAGGCCCATGCTTTGATTAAGGTTTCTCAACAACATAATTATGACACCCTTTTTCAGCATAAGCTCATGAGATGGGAAATTGTTTGCATTAATCGAATTTAAGAATTCAGTAGGATAGAGCACATCAAAATCTGGTATTCTTTCTGATGACTTTGATATAGTATCACAACTAAGGTAGTGCACGGTTTCCCCAGGCACAAGTGAAACAACGTAGTTATTAATATCATCGACTGTAGCATTATTTGGGCATATAATGGCACGCGAGGCTAGATATGTTGGTTTATCATAATTCATAAAGAAATCTGGGTATACTTCAGATACAATCGCGGCTATTTTATCATTGTTAGTTTGGACAAGCAAGTCATCGGGAATTGTGATCCATGTGGGTTCACGATCACCAGTCCTTTTTTCGGCAGGAAGTGTACCATCACCTATAGATAGAACCCATTTACCAAAAGATATGAGGTCATTACGATCGTTTTCTTCCAAGGAGGGGCCAAGAAGGCGCATGTTCATGCATAATTTGAGGAGGACAACATGCTGCCACAACTTCGAATTCGTAATTGATGCATTAACTATGGAAGACCGTGAGCCCTTTCGTACGACAGGTAAAATCTGACGGAAATCGCCACCAAGAACAACAATCTTGCCACCAAATGGGAGGATTGCATTTGAAGGTGTTTGCTCAGAAAGAATATCTCGCATAGTTCTATCTAGAGCCTCGAAGCAACGACGATGTGTCATTGGCGCTTCATCCCATATAATCAGAGTGGCAATTTGTATAAGCTCAGCAAGCATGGTCCCCCGTTTCACATTACATGTGCTAGCATCGTTTATGTCAAACGGTATTTTAAACCTTGAATGTGCAGTGCGTCCTTTAGGTAGTAGAAGAGATGCAACGCCTGACGATGCGACAGCTAGCACTATTTTCTTCTCGGAACGTAAACTCGCAATTAAAGTGGTCCATATGAATGTTTTGCCTGTGCCACCATGGCCGCAAACAAAGAAGAAACCAGGTGATCTACTGTGAACACGTCCAATTATAGTGTCGTACACTTTCCGCTGGTCATCATTCAATTGTGCAACTAAAGATGAAGCATGCATGGACAACATCAAAGGATCAGGATCCATCTCGTCGTTAATCAATCTGTTTTCACCCATATAATGGCACTGATTAGCGAATCTTGGTAGGTCGTAATCATTTATGTTCCCGCCACTATTCGTGAAAACGTCCGTAAGGTTTTGTATAAGTAAGGACATGAGTTGTTCTTCAGGGACTTTGTAATTGGGGTTTCCAGTCGCGTCTCTAAGTCTACGACACATGTCATCCGTAAAGTAATGCCAGTATTTGTCGAACAGTGCACGTACGTTTCCAACAGAACAGTACAAAACTACAGTGACGAACAACTGTCTAAGTTGGTACGCAGATGCGGACACAATCGCCTCATCAAACAAAAGGATCCATTCATTATCACCTTCAAGTAAACCACGAGCCTCACATGCAGCACGAAACGTACAATACACATGACCGTTAAATGTCCTGATGTCAGCATAGTTTGTGGCCCCCTTGACAATCATCAGGAGCATGCGCAGGTAATAGAGTTCTCCCGATGCAGGGTGCACATAGTACATACGGCCAATCTTAACGCAACGTGACCTTTTCCTCCATAATCGGTTTGAGGCATCCCATGTCCACTCTTTGGGGAAATCGCAGTATGTGAGGTGTCTGGCCTCTTCATGTCTCGAATTAGCCTCGAACCATTCAGTTAACATCGTACTTTTCGCTAAAGGGCTGGATATTAGGTCCTCTAAATTTGTTCCAGGTTCATAGCGCACATGGTTTAGGCCAGGAAGGTGTACAGCCAATCGTTCAACAGAAGGCACTCTAAAGTGAATGTCGTACTCAAATGCACGCCATAGAGCCTCGCACGTAGATAGGTATCTTGCATCAATGTATTCTTGGATCTCATTTGGCGGGGCAAGATGAGAACCGGGTGAATGGTTCTGTGTTTTTGCAGCGGACTCAAAATATACTTTTGCTCTATCAATTCCTTTTGTAACATATTTGAATAGATACTTGATCATGTTAGACTTGTTGCACCATTCAACGTTTATGTGTGCATTGTATTTTTTTAGAAGATGCACGTTGTACGGTACAACACTTCTATTGTCTAGTCGAACGCCACGTTTGACGACATGTCTGTCATCGTCTCTACGCATGTAGAGCGCAAAACCAAAGTTGTCTATGGTGGTCTCATCTTGAAAATCTTTTGGAAAATTTTTTGAGCATTTGTTGTTTTTCATACATGGGCAATTCCTGTTGCTTTGACCACATGGCCCGTGTATCATGAATTCATCGACTAAAGCATAACCAAGCGGGTCAGTGTTCACATCCGGAATCTCAGCGCATATAAAATTGTCGACAACAGAAGCATCGAACTCCTTTGCACCCGCAGCCAACCACACAAGGCAATGTATATGTGGCAAGCCTCGTTTTTGGAACTCAACAGTATACAAGACCGCGAGAACTGGTCCAAATGTCACGCCCTGCCTTATATCAGCTATGAGCTCATCAACTTTCATATGGAAGACTCGTACAACTAAGTCTGAACGATTGCATGGTTGCTGACCCGGTTCGAAGCGCAACGCATCCGCAATTTCCCTCCATTTGGGGTTGCATGTGAAAGTCAAAAAAAGATCTGGTGGACCGTACACTCTGCAAATAGCCATCGCGTCTTGGTAATTCATAACATGGTATCGCCTACTGCCAGTGAAACTCGCAGGCACGATCACTTTACCGCCAACAGCGTCCGCACTAATTAGCCCTCTGTCAACGGCATCAGCTATCCCCTGCACTGATTCAGATCGCAGGTCTTTTTGATGGTCGGCTATGAACTGTAACCTGGAGCCCTTGATAGTTGAATACGCGTCGACAATGACCTGAGCACTTAACCTACCATAACACGTGTATGGGTTTGACTCGTGTAATCTGTAATGTAAATGTCTTCTTACAAATTCAAGCATTGTTACATATTTTCGTTTGGTCCCAACACTGTCTTCATCATCGCAGTACCGAATGCCAAGATGGTAACCATTTTCACCATATGGAAACAATAGAGGGTACTGCAAAGCCATGTAGGATGGATGCAAGCATGAGACACGCCGTAGCCCGCAATTTCTATCGTGCACAAGGACATCATATGTGTATTCATCGGCGGTGTAGTCGCCGACAATGATGGCAGCGACTTCGCCGCTGGAGGGAAGATTGTATTGGACATCTTGTCTAGCATCACAGCCTAACAGCCTGAGTGTTATCCTCTGGTTACCCGCTTGTTCCAATCGCTCCCTTGCATATCGAAACGCTTTGACAAGTTTGTTATTGTCATTTAACATGGCCAACAAAGCCATAGTTATTTCACGTTCAGGTTGTTCAGCGACACCATCATCGACCTCGAACATGTTTAGCCTGTTTTGTGTCTCGTGGTTTGTATCATGAATATACAATTGGGCAAATTTAGGCACCGCTCCACGGCGTGGAAGCAAGGTGCCGATACGATGATGTACTATTCCATTTATCTTGAAAACATAAGGCGCAGTACCATTGTTTATCGCTTTGTCTATAGCGGCACCAAAGGAGGTGAAGGCAAAGAGTGAATTGTACACGCGAATAAGCCTCAAAAATCTTTTTGAGCGCGCACCGCCATCAAACGACAAGAGATCAGCAAGTACAGATGGCGGCCTTTTGTAGGGCTCCAAATTGATCTTCCCCCCCTTGCAACAGAGATTGTATGCAAGTCTTCGTTGCGCTATAGATGAATCGCTTTTTACACGCTCCTGGAACCAAAAAACTGCGCCACAGTATCGGCAGGTGTGCTCAGGGCCACCATAGTACGATCTATTCGGGTAGGCGTCTACAGAATGAAGAACAGGTAAGAATGATGGATATTAAGCAGTCAAACACAATAAACATCCAGGGAAGGAAGGGAAGCACAGACCTTTTAGAGCATCAATGTATGTTTTTTCGAGAGGAATTGTGATATGTGTGTGTTGTGCAGAGCGTCTGTAGTGCAGCCTACTGCGGAGGCGGTGTCTATTCGATGTGGCGAACGATGAAGGGAAGTCCATTATGGATCTGTCGCCTGCTTTGGGACGGGTATTATTGCTAATATATATATTTGAAAGCAGCAACGCAATTCCGGTCGGCGTGTGCCGACAAGTCGACTAAATAATGTAAGACAATTAAGGCGACATACCGCGTGCGCTTGCAAGGCGCCTGCGTCGTCTTGTTTCATACGAATAGGCAACACGTGCATACGAAGCATCAGCCATGGGCACACCACAACATGTACCACGTGACACACACACCTAGCACTTGTAGAACATGAATAGCGCGCACGTGAACTGTAATAGAGAGACCCCCACATAAAAAACACATACCATACGCTTTTCAAAAAAACGTAAGGAAATTGAATGAATGGCTAATTGTATCATATACATACTAAAACATATAGCAAACTTAGTCAAACATTTAGCCACATACGCATAAAATTCACGAAGCAAGAACATGTAAAAAAACGCCAAGTACCAAACCCTAGAAAATACGCGAGAATACAATTCAAAATTTATTTACAAAATATTTAGACCATACCAAAAACTACAAAACTCTAAACAGGCTGGGCAACAGGCAGCGAACCTAAATCAGAGGCTACCACCCAGCACCTAACTGCACATAAGAATCAAAAAAACTGAATTTCCTGAAACATCCAAGTGTGAAGCCAATGAAATGTGATCAACATGTGGATAAGGGAGTTCACTTAGTTAAAAATAGTTATGTGAAGGTACCCAAAAGAAGCCACACATGGGATTTGAGTTCAATACACCTCACGGTTTTGACTGCACCATTTCAAGGAAAACACAATAATGCAGCGGAACGATAGAAGCACGACACCAACACACCCTATGTGCAGCGTGTAGAACAACATAAACAAAAATACTATGCCACTGAAAACAAGTATATCACTGACATAATCTGAGCGCAGTGTGTAGCAAGAGAACTCACAGTCGTGTACAAACCACGAGGGAGAAGCGGAAAAGCACAGCAAGGAACTAACCTCCCAAAAGGAATCAGCGACAAGCAGCCTTCTGTGAACTCCGTCAAAAGCTATCTGCGCAGGAAGGAACAAAGGCATCAAATCAATTAGATGGTATAACACTGCATGCAACGAATAAGATTTAGTTTTCCATAAGCAACGAGCCAATTCTTTTTAGTTCATATTTGTCGCAGCATATAGGTTCATTCAACTTCTAAAAGTAACTGATGTGTACAACAACTTGGACACTAGCAGCCAAGATGAGAAATGGTGGGAGGTAACATGCTCATTACCCACCACTATGGGCTAATATACACACACCTACAGGTGATGTCAAGTAATCAGACTGTGTGTCCATTTTTAGGGAGTGGACCATTAATATAATGCCACCGTGTTTTTGTTAATCCTATTTATTGCAGTCTCCCTTTGCTAAAATCACTGGACATGTCTTTCAATCAAATAAACACCCTGCCCGAAGAGAATGGCCTGGCTACTACTTTAGTCAAGTAAGCTTATATGTATTTTTTTGTAATTCAGTTAATTTACTTTGTGTTGTTACACAGTTTCACATTCTTTTAGCGAACAGGAGTATCTTCCAGCCATCTTTCCTTTCCTCTAGTTGAGATCTCCATACTCGCATAACCTTTTTTTATTGCTCCACAGTTAATTTACTTTGTCTTGTTACACAGTTTCACATTCTTTTAGCGAACAGGAGTATCTTCCAGCCATCTTTCCTTCCCTCTAGTTGAGATCTGCATAGTGTGCATAACCTTTTTTTACTGCTCCACCTTGTTTGTGTCATAACTTAAATATTGGCATGATCTCCTGAAGATCATATTAAATTATAATTTCCATCCACCATAATTGTTCTATATACAATGGCTTTTTGTATATAGAAAATATTTAATATAGTTGAAGGGTTACAAATAATTTTGGATGATTCAGTATTTTTTGTTCGTTTCATCAATCAATGGTCTTACTCGAGTGAAGTTCCCCATTTCCATTTTTGGGACGTACTAACACAATAAGAGCTAAATGAGCAGTTCCCCTTAATGTTCATTCGACCATGCACTTTCTTTCTTCCTATTCTTTTTGTTTATTTAGCAATTTGCACCTGCTTCAATTGGATATGTGGACGCCCTTGCTCTGTCTTCTCCCTTTACTTTTTTTTTGCAGCTTTTTCTTGATACAGATGTTGTTTCATAGCTAATTTTCTTTTAAATTATTATGCCATTAGGCTGGGGAACTGCGAGACCGTGAAATGGAATTGAAGGCCCAGATAACAGCCCTCATTGACAAGAGCAAGGAATTGAGCAAAGAACAGGAAGAGTCTGGAAAGACAGGACCGCTAAACAGAGTATGTAACTTATTCATATCAGTGACTTACTTATGCATTGTCTCAGATATCATTTGTTTGTTTTTGATAGCCAATATTTTATACTACATTGTTAGATCAACCTCACCACATACGTAGCTGAACTGTAAGCCCCCAGTTTGTACATAGTGATTTCTTTTTGCCTTGAAATGTATAAGGGATTCCCCTGGCACTGCTGATCCCTGCAAAGTTGCCTTCCTACGTAAAGGCGCTGAACCACCAGCTGGAATTTATTCAGTTGTATGTTGGCGCGTGTACGATATCGACAATAAGTGGTTATGGTGGCTTATTGACAAGGACTATATTAATGTAAGTTCATCATTTATTTCTTGTTTTGTTGGCCTATTGACAAGGACTATATTAATGTAAGTTCATCATTTTTTTCTTGTTTTGTAGATGTGGCAAGCACTCAAAAGTTCAGACAAAGTGAGGGACCTAGAATTGTCATCGATCTCTTGCAAGGAGGCTCAGAAAATTCAGATTTATTGGATGCTGGATTTAGTGTTGTGGCAGCAGGTTCTGCTGGCAACCAAGTTGTGAAAGAGTCCTTTATGGAACTGAAGGTCGATGAACTCATTCTGCGGGTTATGAACGATAAATCAAAATCTAATGTGCAAAGTCTGTATGATGCCATAGGTGTTCTGCTGAAACCTGATATATGGTGCACATGCTTGCATACGCATAATTAGAGCTAACGGGAGGGGGTCATTTGATTTTTGAAATTCACTATCGACTTGCTGTCTTCATACTGTACTGTTCTTTTTGTTGGATTTTGAATGTTCCTGTTTCATGTAGAATTTATTTGTTCTCTTGTAACTGGAAAATTTTGGTTCTTAAGAGTTAAGAGCGACTTTAATCATATGATGCATGGCATTTTTTTACTGCAGCAGAATTTGATTTTAGTGGAAACAATCTTGCCATTGGTGGTTCAGAACATCTGAAACCTCACGAGCTACACTTACCTAGCATTTCGAATTTTATTTGAGTTGCATCAGTCTGGACACTTCCTCTTGTTAGTATATTTTAAGATTGTTTAGCTTCTAATATTTTGCCATCACTTTGCAGACTGCTGCTCATGATGGTGTCAAGCTTTGGGATCTTCAGAAATTAATAAATTTTAGGACCCTCTCTCCCTATGACTCAGATACGCCAACAAATACTGGTAAGTAACTTGGCTGTGAAAAGTGAAAACCAAGAATGGTGCACATGCTTGCATACGCATAGTTAGAGCTAACGGGATAGGGTCATTTGATTTATGAAATTCACTTGCATCAGTCTGGACACTTCCTCTTGTTAGTATATTTTAAGATTGTTTAGCTTCTAATATTTTGCCATCACTTTGCAGACTGCTGCTCATGATGGTGTCAAGCTTTGGGATCTTCAGAAATTAATAAATTTTAGGACCTTCTCTCCCTATGACTCAGATACGCCAATAATTACTGGTAAGTAACTTGGCTGTGAAAAGTGAAAACCAAGAATGGCGCACATGCCTGCATGCGCATAGTTAGAGCTAACGGGATAGGGTCATTTGATTTATGAAATTCACTTGCATCAATCTGGACACTTCCTCTTGTTAGTATATTTTAAGATTGTTTAGCTTCTAATATTTTGCCATCACTTTGCAGACCGCTGCTCATGATGGTGTGAAACTTTGGGATCTTCAGAAATTAATAAATTTTAGGACCTTCTCTCCCTATGACTCAGATACGCCAACAAATACTGGTAAGTAACTTGGCTGTGAAAAGTGAAAACCAAGAATGGTGCACATGCTTGCATACGCATAGTTAGAGCTAACGGGATAGGGTCATTTGATTTATGAAATTCACTATCGACTTTCTGTCTTCATACTGTATTGTTCTTTTTGTTGAATTTTGAATGTTCCTGTTTCATGTAGAATTTATTTGTTCTCTTGTAACTGGAAAGTTCTGGTTCTTAAGAGTTAAGAGTGACTTTAATCATATGATGCATGGCCTTTTTTCCTGCAATGGAATTTGATTTTAGTGGAAACTATCTTGCCATTGGTAGTTCAGAACATCTGAAACCTCAGGAGCTGCACTTACCTAGCATTTTGAATTTTATTTGAGTTGCATCAGTCTGGACACTTCCTCTTGTTAGTATATTTTAAGATGTCCCTTTCTGACACAGTCTAAATGTTTGGAGCCTGCATATTTTAGCATTTGTAAATTGAATTGGGTTCCATCATTCTGGACAGTCTTATGGTGGATTATTGACAAGGACTATATTAATGTAAGTTCATCATCTATTTCTT
Organism: Zea luxurians; assembly: GCA_029449295.1. NCBI lineage: Eukaryota > Viridiplantae > Streptophyta > Magnoliopsida > Poales > Poaceae > Zea > Zea luxurians. The sequence goes on from JAOPSE010000002.1 coordinate 174,170,404, forward strand.
GTTTTTGTTCATTATATATCTGTTATTCACATCTGAAATTGAAAACCAGGAAGGACATGAAGAAGTAAATCGACTTCTACACAGAACAAGGCTAGAAATGCATGCCGCATTGCAATGAGGTGGATGGTCTCCAAAGCGTTTAAATGGTCCATCGGCTTCCTAGCAACCGAAGATCGCTTTAGCTGGTACGCAGAATGGTGGTTTAACTAAAGGAAAGAAGAGAGAAGTGACCAGCCCTGGAAATCAACTGTTGGGACTGGTCCTGAACTGCCTACTGTAAAAGAGGCTAAAACCAGCAGTTCAAGCCAATCACCGAATAGCAGGCAGTCAATATCTAATGAGCCATCGAAGGATGCAAGAAGTTCAACTGCTGCCTCTGGTGGTGCTAGTAAAACAAAGATTTGCTGGCAGAAAACCCTATGGCAAGGTCAAGCATTGCAGACATCGAGAAGGTCATGCATTGCAGACATCGATAACACTAAGAAGAAGAATAAGAGCAGAGGTCGGTAGGCGAGCAAACCTGGACGCACGGAGGGACGTCAGAAGACCTCGCCGAACACCATCAGTGGTAAATCGAGGGAGCCTAAGGACGGTGTTTGGCGAGAACCTCGAAAGAAAAAGAGTGGGACTCAGGACGACGGTAGATCTGGTCTCTAAAAAGCGAAGAGAGGACGGGGCGTGTAGGAGAAGCACGTAGTAAAATGGGAGAAGTTACTGACCAAGAACAGGGTCGGCGCCCATGCCGCGGCTCTGTTGAACTGTGGACGACGTGCGCAGGCGTGAGGCGACGGTTTCGGTGAGACGGCGACGATGTCTACGCAGCAGGCCGCATCCTGTACTCGCTGCAGCTGCGCGTGGGTCCAGGCGGAGTCGTTGGCCACCACAGCAGCGGTAGTGTGATCTGCGCAGCGGTTGAAGGCAGCGCGCTGCTCCCGTGCGTCCCCCGACGGCACTGTGGAGGAAGCGGAGGGGGGCCCATCTGCAGACCGCGACCGCCGGCCTCACCGGAGGGGTGGCCACGCCCCTGCTCCACACGACGAGACAGCTCGCCAGTGGTCAGATCTGAAGGCTGACCGCAGACGCGGGGCGACGGGCTGCTCGCTGCAGCTGCGCGTGGGTCCCCGCGGAGCTGAGCCCACCACAGCAGCGGTAGCATCACCTCCGCGTCGGGCGAAGGCGCCGCTGCTCCCCTGCGTCCCCCGACGGCATTGTGGACGAAGCGGAAGGGGGCCCATCTGCAGACCGCGACCGCCGGCCTCACCGGACGCGGGGCGACGGGTTCGCTGCAGCGACGCGTGGGTCTGCGCGAAGCCGAGCCCACCACAGCAGCGGTAGCGTCACCTGCGCGCCGAGCGAAGGCAACGCTGCTCCCGCGCGCCCCACGATGGAACTGTGGACGAAGGGGACGGGGGGTCCCATCTGTAGCTCCCGACGGTCGGCCTCACCGGAGGGATGGCCAGGCCCCTGCTCCGCGCGACGAGGCTGCCGCGGCACCATCAGATCCGGAGGCTGAGCGCAGACGCAGACGCAGGGCGGATGGAGAGGACCGTGTGGTGCCCATCACACGCGGAGGGAGAAGGGAGCCGTCAGCCGTATCGACGTGTCGCGCAGGCATCGGGCAAAGAACCGTGAAACGCGGAGGGCGCGTGAAAACGCTTCAGGTTTTAAGGAACCTGATATAACCATTCTGTGGCATCCGGAGTGGGCAAGGCACGAGAGAAAAAGTGCAGGTTCGCTAGAGGCTGCAGCACGGGTAGTGAAGAACAGAACCCGAAACGTTGAACGCCACCAACGACCAAATCAAGGTATCAATTATAGTATTTTTACAACAATTATAAGATAATAATCGACAGTTGTATGGTCTCAACATTCAAAAAGACAAAACAGCAATACAAAACACAGCCTAAACCAGTGGGGAACGTCTAACAGAAATACACGCACAAACAGTTCCCAACAAGACGGCAACTAAGCATACGGAACGGTACGTACGGCTATGTGCCTAGCTTGTGTGAACAAAGAATCCTATTGTGCTTCCTCGGGTGCAGGCTCACCACCTTCAGTAGTAGCTTCTTCGGACGGCTTGGATGGGTCCTCGTTGATCCCATCGTTGATGCCCAGAACTTCATCCATCACCTCGTCTTCCGCAGCCATGTCCTCTGCATCTTCGTCGTCATCATTACCGCCCTCCTCAGGAACTCGCCGAGTCTTCGGACCATGCTCCGCCCTGTGTGTGTCCAGCTCCTTGTCCATTTCTTGCATGTTAGCATGCCCGTTCGCCTTTCGAGCGTTCCGGGCATTCTGGATCCTCTCCAGCTGCCTCTCCACATTTGAGAGATATTGCTCCTCAACTTGCTTTTGGAACTGAGTCAGTTCATCCCTGCGCATAGATTTCCATTCTTCGAATACCTGTAGTGTTTTTCCAAAGTTTAATTCACCATTTCACCCACAAATGAAAAGTCATGAAACAGGAACAAGTACATGAGTATGCACAAGACAAGCACATTTTTTCCTTGGCACCTAATGGCAAATATTCTGCGAGTTCAGCTTACAAAGGCCTGTTTGTTGGGTCAAGCAAGCTCCTTTGGGCACTACAAAAGGGTTTGGAGATCATGGGCTCCACAAAAGTGTCGATTCTTCACACGGCTAGTGGCCCACAATAGGTGTTGGACTGCAGACACAGGTTGGAAAAAAGAGGATTGAATCATCCTACCAGATGTACCCTATGTGATCAAGAACCTAAATCTATCAATCACCTGTTAGCGTCTTGTGTATTCACAAGAGTTTTCTGGTATAACCTTCTAAGGAAGTTGGGCCTGCACTCCTTAGCCCCACAGCCGGCTGCTACTTCCTTCTTGGATTGGTGGGAAAGGACATCTGCTGTTGTTACTGGAATGGCTAAGAGAGGTCTGAACTCCCTATCACTCTTGGGGCCTGGATGATCTGGAAACATCGGAATAGAGTGGTTTTGGATGGAATATCTCCCAATCTCACTCTTCTCCTTGAGTTGGTAGTTGAGGAAATGCAAAAATGGCAGATTGCTGGTGCCAAAGGTCTTTCCTTTTTGGCTGCCCCTCCTACTGCTTAAGGGCTACGGCTAAGTGGTTTGTAGTTTTTTACTGTGTTATGGTCTTATGGATCCCTTCCTGTATGGTTGCTTCCGGCCTCCGTAAGGAGTGTCTTGTATTTTGGGTCTTCTTAGACCTTTCCTTTCCTCCTAATATATATTTGGGGCGCAGTTCTCCTGCGCTTTTCGAGAAAAAAGATACTAGGATATACCTTTTCCTTGTTCTGCTCAACAATGGCTGGATCGTCAATAATTGGTTTAGTTGGCATGTAGTAAATAAGTGGTTCAGCTTTTGTCCTGCCAACATAAGGGGGTAATGAGATAGAGTCAAACATGGAACAAATATTGTTCATCAGTATACAATGTAAATAGATATACTAATGGTTATCAAACATCAAGTCTGCATAATTAGAATGTATCTTCCCTCAATTTAATTGTCAATATGGACACTTTTGGACCAGAAATAAAAATAACCTGCAGAACACAGAAAATAACAGATCATTCAAACAAGATAGTAGAATTACTGCACAAACATGGGAAACAGCTTATGTAAAGAAAATGGGGGTTCCAATTTTTGGGTCTAACTCAAAATGAAGAATGATGCAAAGCAGCAAAGCTACCTTAAGAAATTGGACAGCCTTTTATGGTGCTCAGTCCACTGAATGTACAACAGCTCCAACCTCTTTTCTTCCGCCTTAGCAGCTACACGAGCGCGAAGCGTCTAAAAAAGAGCATCAAGGATTGTATAATTCAAAAGTAAATATCAATTGAAATGTGTGGTTCTAACAGGTAAATACAAACCAACAAACTTACCATATCACGCTTACGCTTCTCTGCAATTTGCTCACGTTCCTTCTGTCGCAGCCTTTCACTTTCTTCGCGGACCTTTTGCTCAGCCTAAAACCAATTGATTATTTCAGTATTAAATGGATTTTAGTGATCCACTCCATAACATCCAATTACATATGTGAAATGTGACAAATTAAAGAGAACACAGAATTCCTCGGAAATATTAAAGATTTGACTGTGTGCACTCAGCCACAATTAGTAAATATTTTTTCCATGATGTATTGTCCTAAGTATACTCAAGTACGAGAGCATGCAGATATCATAGTTCCATTATTTAACAAGTTCATTTTTAGCACGAATGAATTTTAACATCAAAATTGACATTACTGTTATATATTATGTGTTATAAATAATTTTTGTTTCTTCAGAAACAAATGTCGGATGCACTCTGCACAAAATTTCACAAGTAGAAGCTGTGTGCCCATAGGAACACCAAATGTGCTGGCATAGATTAAGCACATATGAAAATCACAATACAGAAGCACTTATTACATCATAGAAGTAGCCCCTACTGGATACCAGCCAGCAGCCATTAACTTTGATGGAAAAAGTAAGCAAACCTTTCGCTGAGTCTCTGATCTACGGAGAAAAGCCTCGGAGTTAGATAGCTTTTTATCTTCTTGTTGAAATTTCTGCATTGCAGGCAGTAGAATAAGATAAACAAAATTTCACACAGTGATGTACTGATGTATAAACCCAGACAGTTGTGCAAGCAATGGCACTGGCACACCCAACATCCAAAGATAGAGAATCCTGGACATTGGGTGGGCTGTGCTATATAAAATAATGCTAGGTAGCAACATGTCAATGCAAAGTTCCTTAGATTGGAATAAGTACATATCGTTGGCAACCAAACTCATAGGCATAAATATAACATTGCGGGAACAGGACACTAATGGGGTGTTTGGTTTTAAGACTGAGTTAGTCCATCATCTACTCATTCCTCACTTTTTTTGTTTGGTTAGTTCGATGGAATAGGATGGTGCATAATCACCTATTCCTCACAAGTCAATAATTCAAAACTATTACGAGGAATGGAGCCATTCCACCAAAATTGAGGAATCAACTCAAGATGCACCACGCCACCACCTCATCTAGAATGTAGAATCGAGTGGTTCCTCAAACCAAACACCCTGTAAATGGATTTAGTATTTTGTTAAGTTGATACCCAGCTGGCAGGTTTGTTAACACTGGCCAATAGAACAGGTAAAAGCTAATCAAGTTTTTCCAAGGAATGAGACAGAAATAGAGAACTGCCACACTAGGTCAATATGTATTCTTGCAGGAGTACAGATTCATCATTATGCAAAGAATTGCTTTACCTCTAATGTACCGACAAGAAGCTGCCCCAGCATCCTCTTATTTCTTCTCACCAAATTCGGGTCCTCATTCCTGGGAAGCTCCCTTGGAGCTGGCTCTGGCAGCGAATTATAGTCCTATAACCAAACGAAACAAGGTAAGCTCCACAAGAGCACATATAACCGTGAATAGCAAAACCACAAGACATCCACACTTTGCTCTAATAAGTACTCACCACTCTCCTCTGCATTCGCAGGCTACCATCCCTTCTGAACCCGCCATTGTTGAAACCCCTCCCGTCACTGCCTTCAGTGGCACCTGAACCTGCCCCGTGCCCCTCCGCATCCGCATCCTTTGTGCCTTTCTCGTTATTTTCAGCCCCATCCACCTCCAGTTGTTATGTCAAGCAACCAGACATAATTTTATTGTTTCGACAAGCAGAACATTACAGACTGTGCAAACAGAAGCGAAATTGAAGCAGAAAAAAAAGATACCTTAACTACGGCTGATAGCAGCCGACGCTTCTGCGGAGGCTGATCCCCCGATTCGGGACCCACAGCCTACATCAGAGACATTGATGACAAATAAAGTGTTACGAGTACACAAATACATTAAGCAAAACGATGGGTGCGTGAGGGAGGTGCAGGGGAGAAGCGTACGGGTCTCGCGAAGCCGCGGAGTGGGCGGGGGGCCCCGGGTCCAGGACCAGGGCCGGGGGCGCCACGGCGAAGGCCACGGGGGTCGCGCAGGCGCTCGGTGATCTGTTGATGGGGACGAGAAAAGGTCAGGGCAGACGGCCCGGAGAGTCGGGGCTTCGAGAAGCGCTGGACAAAGAAAGAGATGTACCTCGCGGTGCTGACGCTGGAGCTCCTGGAGCTCGCGGCGGATGTCCTCAGCCGTCTTCTCTGTCGCGGCGGCCATCGCCGTCGCCCGTCGAGAGCCGGGAGGGAGGAGGGTTTGGGTTTGGCTGCGCTCGGATTGGCAACCTGGGAACGATGGCTGGGGTTTCGGTGCCCTAGTATATAGGGTGCGGGTTGCCGAGACGGCTTTGGGGTGGTATGTGCCGTTGGATCTTGCATCGTTTTACGGTGAGGAGTACGCGTGGAGCGGGTCCTGGGCCGAACGCCCGAACCCGTGCATCACAAAGGAGCAAAGACGACAACAATTTGTTTCTGGGTCGACAACAATTTGCCGGGCACACTTGACCCGCGGAAGCCACGACGACAGGCCTCCATCGCCTCTTGTTGTTTGCGGGCCCCATACGTCAGAGACCACAAGCCCGAGGCTTAACTCTCCCTGCCGCTAATCCCCTCGCGCCGCCGGAGGGAAGCAAGAGATAGATCTGTGCGCGGCCATGGCGGCGGCGGCGGCGGCGGAGCAAGGCGTGGACGCCGCGAGGAAAGAGGAGGAGGAGGAGGAGCAGGTAGTGAATCCGTGGGAGGTGTCGGCGGGGAAGGGTGGCATCGACTACGACAAGCTCGTGGACCAGTTCGGCTGCCAGCGCATCGACGACGCGCTCGTCGACCGCATCGCACGCCTCACCGCCCGACCACCGCACTGCTTCCTCCGCCGAGGCCTCTTCTTCGCCCACCGGTACCGAGCCATCCGCAAAATAAAGGCCCTACTTTTTTTTATCCCCGTAGGAGGAGGTGCTGACGAATTTTTGTGTGCTTTTCTTATGTTATAGTGATTTGAACGAGATACTGGATTTGTATGAGAACGGGCAGAAGTTCTACCTCTACACGGGGAGGGGACCCTCGTCGGAGGCCCTGCACCTCGGCCACCTCATCCCCTTCATGTTCACAAAGTAAGTAGTATGTCTCTGTTATGAAAGTTGGGCTACGACTCCTCATCAGTTTTTTCCGCATCGGTAAAACCGAATTTCATTACCATGTAACGAAATTACAAGGTTTTTAAGCCCTGTTTGTTTCCCTACAAGATTATATAATCTAGCTTATAGATTATATAAGCACCAATTGACTTGTTTATGGATTATCATAATCTAGGTATCTAGATTACATAATTCACATAATAATTTAGATTCTTTGTTTACCTCTCAACTTATTTAAGCCAAGATTATATAATCTTGGGGGTAAACAAACAGGCCCTTATTCTAACATTCATGCAGCGCGAAACTAAAGGAACCACCCTTCTACTGCTTACCCAGGGAACAACCATCAGGTGGGTAAACCCAGCACCTACGAAACACATACCATGCTAACAAGAACAGGAGATGCAAAAAAGGGCTCCAGTACATGGCCCTTGGCCTTAGCAGCGTGCAGTCTGAACTAGCTGAAAAAAAACCTAACACCCTGTTTGGATGTAGATATTGGAACACATAATTGTGAATTGGAATCACCTTTTCCTAATTTCTGTAGTTTGGTTGCACGTGGAATTGAGATTTGGAATTAGAGGCCAAATTCCCAGGAATCGGACTATAACTAGAAACCCCCTCTCCCAATACAAAACCTCACTCCTCGGTATTGCGTGGAATTAGACCGCACAATTCCAAACTCCAATTCAGTGAGATCCAAACAATAGAATTGGAATTACATCGCATTTCAATACCATGCATGATTTGATATTCAACTCAATTCAATTCCATCCTCTCCAATATCGACATCCAAACGGAGCATAAGCCTTTTCACGCCAAAAGCTCCTAAACTTCACCAGCATACGACACGATCTGCCTTTCCTTCTGCACTTGAGATTTCATGTCTTTCTGATGAAAGAGCAGAGCAATCGCCTTGATGGTCTCCGCACCCTGAAGAACCTGCTGCTCAATCTTCGCCTTCTGTAGCACTGCACAATATGTAATAATAGACATCACATAAAGAACCTCAATAGGAGATTTAATCTATTTCTTGTCAAAACAGTTCCTAATCTTCCAAATGGTCCAACATACAGCAGCAAGGCCCACAGCATAAACTGGTCTACTATTAGGTAAATGGATTCTATTCCACTCCCATCAAAAGAGCTAGGTCTTGTTCCCTAATGCGCGAATAATCAGAATCCAATCCAAACATACTTAGCAGTAGTACATCCAAAAAAAAGCTGATTCACACCCTTCTGTTCTGTTCAAAAAGCACAAGCACCATTGCTCTTCCATTGTCTCCTTAGCAGATTATCTTCTGTCAAGATGGCTTCGTGAAGGGTAAGCCACATGAAAATCTTCACCTTGAAAGGCAGCTTAGCTTTCAAGCTATGTTTAAAATTCATCTCAACTTCATTTCTGCGTAAGTGTTTGTATATTGATTTGACTGAGAATAAACCAGATTTCTCCCAATCCCATTTTGCCTTATCCTGGTTGTCATTAGTGCTACATGTGAACAGACTATCCTGCATCCTCCTCAGTTGGATAATTGGATTTGTAACTCTTCATGCAGACCCAACTTCATTTCTACACAAGTGTTTGTATATTGATTTGACTGAGAATAAACAAGATTTCTCCCAATCCCATTTTGCCTTATACTGATTGTCATTAGTGCTACATCTGAACAGAATATCCTGCATCCTCAATTAGATTTGTAACTCTTCATGCAGCCATGTACAGTTATGCTCTGATTTGTAACTCCGCAGTTGTGTCATTTGTAACTCCTCAGTTCGCTACTGCTCCTCAGTTATGCTCTGATTTATGCATGTGTTGCATAATTGGACAATGCTGTGTCAGTGGGGGACTGAGGGAGTAGCAAGTGGTGTTTTTTCACTACATACAAGAACCCACTTTGGATATGTTAATGACACATGGAAACTATTCTTTTTTGACAAAGGATTAATGGAAACTATTGTTGATTTGCAAATATAACGAAATTGAGTTATCTAATTTGAAGTGTTCCTTGTGGTAGACTGTTAGTTCGCATGGCTATTCAACTGATGGTCGGGGATGAGATAGGATATGTGCTGCAAATTTGAGTTCTCCAATTTGAAGTGTTCTTTGTGGTAGGTAGACTGTTAGTTCACACGGCTAATCAACTGATGGTTGGCGATGGAATAAGGCAGGATATGTGCTGCAAGTGTCCACAGTTAAAGATGCTTGGGACATAAACATGTTCCTCGAAGTAAATGGGGTTTTATTTTATTTTGAGGAGATCTACACAACACTCAAGTTTTGTTTGATAACTTGCACATCGCTTTCTTAGTTCTGGTCTTGTAAGTAATGTTTCATTAACTATCAGAATCTTTCTTCAGATACTTGCAGGAGGCTTTTAAGGTGCCCCTAGTTATACAACTGACTGACGATGAGAAGTACTTGTGGAAAAACTTGACTATTCAGGAAAGTAAAAGGCTTGCCCGTGAAAATGCTAAAGATATTATAGCATGTGGTTTTGACATTGAAAGAACATTCATTTTCTCTGATTTTTCTTTTGTTGGAGGGTAAGATTACTCTTCCTAATTTTGATTGATATTTTAACTTTTGACTGATTTTTTGGTCCATCCCTAAGGAAGTCAATACCATGTTCTAAATCTTGGTTTTGATTGTTATTTGCAAACTAATAAACCCTCTGGCCTTGTCTCACAGTGCTTTTTATGAAAACATGATGCAAGTTGCCAGATGTGTAACTATGAATAAGGTAAGAGCTGTTCAATTAAGAAAAATAATTAAACGCTACACAGCTTACATTTAAGCATCATGGTTGGCTGGTATGTTTTACTCTTGAACGATAGGCTATTGGAATATTTGGGTTCAATCTTGAGGATCACATAGGAAAGGTTAGCTTTCCTCCAGTGCAGGCAGTCCCATCATTCCCTTCTTCATTTCCCCATCTCTTCGCTGGCAAGGACCAACTGCGGTGTCTTATCCCATGCGCAATAGATCAGGTACAAACATCTTTGGTAAAATGGTCTTTACTAGTATAAGTGATTGTATATAAACTTGCTAGCATACTTGTAATATTTTTGTTAGTGTAAATTTCTGAACTAGGGCCTTTTAAAAAAAGGCAGACTTAGTGACGGAGGCTCCCACATGGACGGGGGAAAGGGATAAACAAGGCGGGCCCTTTCCCTGCAAATGTGGAGATGATGTTTCGAATCCATGACCTGGTGACTCAGTGAGACAGCTCTCACCACTGCACCAGTCCTGCCCTTCAACTAGTGCCTTTAAGTTCCTAGTTATTTCCATCCTAAATTTGAATTGAGCCCTACATATGCAAATTAGGAGTAAATTTGACAATTTGAATTTGCACGTTTATATTTGTTATTTGTAGCACTAGATTTGATTGTGCCCTCCATTATGCAAATTAAGAGTAAATCATTCTTCCCGCAATTACCAATAAAATGCATCTTAGGGCCTGTTTGGAATTAAAGTATTTTTGTAGTTTCTAGGTAATATCATGGTTTTTAGTAACACCATAGTATTTTATGCCATAAGGTGTTTGGTTTCATTTCTGAGAACTATGTTTTCAAAACCATGGTATTCTAGATACCATGATATTTTTGGAGTATTGGAAACTCCACTTCAACCCAAAATTTTCATGGCATGACTAGCTTTTGCCTAATACCATGGTTTACAATATTGTATCCAAACAATGTTACTCAAAACCATGGTATTTTGGAGTTGTCAAAACTACGGTATTGTCATGGCACCTGCAAAGTGTAGTATTGTAAAATCATGGTTTTAAGAAACATTGTTACTAAACAGGCCCTTAGTGTTTTCATTTAAAGATGCCAAAAATGTGGCATATGTTTGCCTTTTTCTTTGAAGTTTGACCAATACCAATACATCTTTGTGTGTCTTTCAAATTTTGAGAGTAGATTTTTTCTTCTTCTGCAGGATCCATATTTTAGGATGACTCGTGATGTTGCTCCTAGAATTGGTTATCAGAAACCATCACTGATTGAATCTAGATTTTTTCCTGCTCTTCAGGTTTGTTGACCTTAACTGTTTCTAGTTAATTTAAAGTTTAAATTTGCTTGTGGTTTCTTTACCTTTTTATTATATGTAAATAGTTCATAGTTCAAGGGCATTTATTTTGTGTGTTCTTTCTTTCTTTTTCACAGGGGGAGAACACAAAAATGTCAGCTAGTGACGCAAATTCGGCGATATACGTGACAGATAGTGCTAAAGAAATAAAGACAAAGGTCTGCCCTGCTATAAAGTTTGTTTTTAGCTGGAAAAATATCAGACTACCCATTTTAGTTGTCCCATTTAAGTTATGACGAAAGCGGTTATTAGACTGAACCAAGAATTAGTTGATCTCCTGCATATCTCTTATAATTTGTTTCCAATGTTTCAGGTGAATAAATATGCCTTCTCAGGTGGCCAGGACTCAATAGAGCTCCATAGAAAACTTGGCGCTAACCTTGATGTAAGCCCTTTCCCGTTTATACTTGAATCAGGATATTGTATTTCAAATAGTGTGTGTGCATTTTGCACCTGACCTCTTGCTTTGAACTCAAAATTTAGATTTTTAATATGAATAAATATATCACTGGAAGCTTCGAGTTGAAGTCTATAGCTCTAAAGGCCTTCTATTTTTTTTGTCATACTTCAGTGCTAACATGCTGAAGGCTGTGATATATTTCTTCTTAGACTTCTTTTTCCTTAATATATTGATATTCTTCATGTTTGAGAGAGAGAGAAAAAAATCCATTTCCATAATGCGCTTGGTATTCTGGTTAATTACCATACTCTTCTGAAGTAACACAAAACTAGTTTTTGAATGGCTGGATTTTTGTTGTGATGAAGGTGGATGTCCCAATCAAATACCTGAACTTCTTCCTTGAAGATGATGACGAGCTTGCGCACATAAAAAAAGTATTACTACAGATTTTTGTTGTATATACATAATTTATCATTGTGAAAACACTTAAGTTGTGCTTACATTTGCAAACACAAACACCAGGAGTACAAGGAGGGAAGGATGTTGACTGGTGAAGTGAAGCAACGGCTTATTGCAGTTCTATCTGAGATTGTTGCTAGACACCAGAGAGCTAGAGCTCAAGTGACCGAGGAGGTACATGATTCGTTAGATCTGCTGTCTTGCATATTGGTTTCTTTTTTATCGAAAGACGTAGGAGAGCTACATATGTCATTTTTCGTTACCAAATGTATGACCCTGCACGATTGGTTTCTGGCACCTTATTTCCAAGCGAGATTAACAATCTGTTTGTCTTGTGTGGTGCGCGCGCACATGCATGGCATTGCTTGTGTAGTATTTGCACATAGTTTTGTAGTTGTCACTTCCCAGACTGAATGAAACTATAATCGGCCTCATGTGAGTTTGTATGAATTTCCTGCAATGCTTTGACGATTCTGTTTTGTGCAGATGGTCGATGCATTCATGGCAGTGAGGCCTCTTCCCAATATGTTTGGCTGAGCATCACGGCGACAACTTCAACAAACATTTTTGTTATCAGGGAGAATTTTAAGAGTCTTTAGAATTGTCGTGCCACCATAAGTATCTCCTGTGTTTTACTTCTTCGGGATTTAGGCAAACCTGTCCAAACATCCCGTGTGGTGGCTGTGGTTGATTTTGTAAACTCATACTTGATATGGTATCAATGGTTCAATTCAGACATTTCTTTTTCAAGCATATGCATGCCATTTCAAGCATATGCATGCCATTGTAATAGCGAGCACCTCTTTTTTAGTTATAAACAGATGTTGCTTTTGTTTAATTCAAAAGCTTCTGTTTGAATGGAAGATGAACAATCACTTAAACGAAAATATAAAGAGAAATCAACGTGTTCCAACAATTGGCACAGGGTTAAAGAAGACTTCGATTCGTTGTAACTACTAGCTAGTCTCGTTTGCTTCTTTCCTGCCTGTGAGCGAGTGAGCCTTGGCGCCCACAGGATGTCTCCAGCTGTTCATCTATTCTAACTTCTATTTTAAATTTTATTATGTTAACAGTTCATTCTACAGCGTAAAAAAAGTATTTTATAGGTACATATAAACGATCTATCTCTAATTCCTATTTTAAAACTCTTTTATTGTTTCAGTTAAAACTTCTCTATCTCTACTATCTAAAGCACTAGTTTTCTACGATTCCATGATCGTTTTTTCACTCATCGCTTAAAGCAATAAGGTAAAATCGTAGAATTGGGAGTTCGAACCTTAGTTGTGGCTTCATATTCGGTCCCACCTAAGAAATAGAACACATATTTTTGTGGTTTATTTAAACAAGAAACCGTAGCAATGCATAAGTATTAGATTAATTTTTTTAATTGAAAGACAAAGGTCCCATTTTAAGGAAAGGGGATTCTAAATCTGTGCCTCAAACATATGCAATTCTTGTTTAAAAGTCAATTTACTTTTGACCGAATCCATAGAAAAAACACTAACATTTATAATACTGAATAAATATCAAATTATACTGAAATATAAATATATTTCCATAGGTAACCAATTTGACAATTTTTTTTGATAATTTTATATAAGCTTAGTTAAACTTAACTTTTTAGGTTTAAATCAAAATTGCACTCTTTCTAAAATCGTGGGAGTACATAGAAGAATTAAAACGATATATAATTTGAGAGGTTGGAGTAGTAGCAAACAAGAATTAAAAAGTATCGATATTAAGTACTCTCTTCGTTTTAATTTATAATTCGTTTGACATTTTATCTAAGTTCGACTGGTTCATCTTATTTTTTAAAAAACATAATTATTATTAAATTTTACTGTGATATTTTTAGCATTCAATATATTTTAAGTATGACTTTGCTTTTTTAAAAAAAATGACGAGTCAGTCAAATTTGATAAAAAAAGTTCAAACGAATTATAAATTGGGACGAGTAAGTATTTTGAAATGTGAGATGGTTGAAAGACCCTCTTCGCTCTTTAGTGTGAAATTTAGGTGTTATCTGAATTATAGAAGAACTTTGGGATTAAAAGGTTATTCTTGAAGAGTCATATACAGCACATCATATGTTGAAATTTAGGGAATAAACATGGAATATGTCAAAGATATCGGTGCCTGATTATAGGCTATTATTGAACAATGAACAATACCAGGCAAGGCACTAAGCAAAATTAGAATATTATAAATGCATTTGATCATATGAATAAAATTCACATGGGAACAATGAAACGGACGAATAGAAAAAGAAAAAAATAACGGGAGCATTTCTATATTACCGTAGACGCATTACGCTACCACGTTACCACACTGGTGCTACAATTGCGCGTGATAGTCTTTAACTATTCGTCCGTCATATTATTTTTTGTTGTTCTATAGGCACACAGCACACAGCACACTGATCCTTCCGAGTTGCGACTGGGCGTTCAATCCAGCCATATCAATCGGATCCCCATCCGACGGCCCAGCAGATCTCGAAACCCAACGCACTAGGCCTCGCCCTTTCGCCCGACACGGACATCCCCTGGCCCCTGCCGTTCCCCCACCCATCTCCGATCTGCGATTCCTTCCAGCCGACGCCTCCGCATCCACCTCCCCGGAGCCATCAGCGGCCAGCCACTCGCCGTCCAACCATCGTCCCCAAGCGGCGAGTTGCGGGGTGTGGCGAAGATGATCAGCAGGCAGCTCGTGCTGACATACCTCTACCTGCTGATCTACATCTGCCTCTCGTCGGGCGTCATCCTGTTCAACAAAGTAGGGCTCTGCTTGCTTCCTTCCAATGCGGGTTTATCCCCCCCCCCCCCCCCCTATGTTTCTCAATGCGGTAGAGTGGTGGTGAAGCAAGGTAGCACTCAGTTGTCTAGTGGGTAGTGAAAAGCGATGTCCATTTTGCTCCAAATCCAGCTGATTTGCGAAGCGTTTGCATCCGTATGCAGGCTTAGTGTTATGCGTGCAGTGTGGTTCGTGTGATTCTGATATCACGGGTTGTACTTTGACTTGGCATATTTGTTAGGATTATTAGGTTGCGAACGGTCTATTGCAACGTTTGGTTTGTATCGGGCCTTAAAGCTGTAGCTATCACTGTAAGGTGAACCGGTTTTTTTCTCCAGCGCACTGTCACTATCAGTAATCTGTGGTACACTGTGCCTCTAAGTATATTCCCAAGAGGATTTGTTGTGCTGAAAACACTGAGCCATAAGTCTTCACGCATTTTGAGCTATATGCGTCTATTTTTAATTCATCTGGATTTTGGCTGTGAACTTAATGCTCTATTTTTTTTGACTGCAGTGGGTCCTTTCTCCAAAGTACTTCAAATTCCCTTTCCCTATCACGCTTACGATGATTCACATGGCATTTTCTGGAATCGTGACATTCTTCCTTGTCCGAGTTTTTAAGGTGGACTTTTCTCTGCAACATTTTCCTTTAGCCTTATGATGTTCCTGTTTCAAACAAGTGACTGTAAATTATTATTAAAAGTAACATTGCTATTGTGAAAGTAATACATGGATAATAATATGATTTCCATTGTTGGTTTAGATTGTTAGGTTTTCTGGTAATGTGATTTACTTTCCTGGAGCTGATGGATTTTGTTTTTCTATAATTTGTAATGCAGGTTGTTGCACCTGTCAAGATGACTTTCCATATGTAAGAACATTCACTTCTGCCCTTTCTACATGTATAAGTCTGACTCTTAGTCAGTTTCCCCCCTTAATGCAGATATGCCACATGTGTGATTCCAATTAGTGCCTTTTTCGCTTCAAGTCTGTGGTAAGCTAAATGTTTACAATGTGGTATTGATCTTTCATTTCTTATATGTTGCAAGGACACGTATAAAACTTTGCTATAACAAAATTCAAAATATGCCTATTCAAGCATGCATGAAATGGTAAAGCATCTTATCTAAATTGATTATAAACATGCATAAACAGTATGATACTTGCAGTGCTACTGGCTGATTTATTTTTTACTGTTGCTGATGAGTTTGCTTGCAGATCTAATTGAGGTTCAGGTTTTTTATGGGCATGCCTTTTTGAACCATTTATCTGGTATCTGGTATTGTGGTATACCAAAGGCTAGAATAATATAACAAATACACATTGTTAATGTTATTGTGGGTGAAATTCAGTAGCAGGCTTTTTTATGAGAGCTTGCTGTATGGATGCAGTGCTCCATTATTGAGTTAGATGCAGGAATGCTCCATTATGGACTTTTTCTTGATTTGGTTGCTTTTTTATTGATATACTTTATCAAAGGCGCAGCATCAGCAAAGAATTGCATCGATGTAGCAGTTTGTTGTTCCAGAATTTTGTAAAGCACAAATTTCACAACAACGACAAAAATACATGCCTCATTTACTCAAAAGGATTTATTTCTCCCTCTGTATGTGATCTAGATGACACCATGCAGTGCATTGCAGTACCTCAATCTTTGGTCTTCAAATTGAATTTCTGTAGGAGTATAACGTCGTTAGCTTCTGGCATTGCAGTACTGTGCATGTTCTCTGTGCTCCTTTCGAGATTTAGATGTGCAAAATACATATTTCCCGTATAATTTACAGATCAATTTTGATGGCCCTATTTCAGGTTTGGCAACACGGCGTACTTGTATATTTCCGTGGCCTTCATTCAGATGCTCAAGGCCTTGAGTGCGTCCACATGCTACTCCCTATATGTTACTTTACAAAGATCCATCGATGAGCTTATAGAATAGATTACTGACTTGAGTTTCTTTAAAACGCAGTGCCTGTAGCAACATTTATAATGGCTGTTTTTTGTGGTACTGACAAATTAAGATGGGACCTCTTCTTGAACATGGTATTGGTCAGTGTTGGTGTTGTAGTTTCATCTTATGGTGAGATCCACTTTAATGTGATTGGAACCTTATACCAAGTCACTGGTATCTTTGCGGAAGCCCTCAGGCTGGTCCTAACTCAGGTCCTTCTCCAAAAGAAGGGCTTAACCCTGAATCCCATTACAAGCTTGTATTACATAGCCCCTTGCAGGTACTAGAAACTGTATTCCGACATTCTAAAGGCTCTCTTAATTGATATAATTTTCCTGACAAGGATCGTTTAATGACATTGCTATGTTATGATATTTTTGCATAATATTTTTACAAGAAAACCTGAAAATTCTTCACTGATAAATAGCCTTGAAAATGCATAGTTATTATAATTTCAAGAAATTAGCTAGGTTTAATCATTGTGATACGGTATCATTAATATTCTAGATTCCAAGAAGTCTATACAGTTACACTTGGGTTCATTGCGCTTACGTCATGAAGTGAATGAATATTGCTGGTATTTTGTTCAGCGTATTATGATCGTGGACAGATTGTCCTTAAAAGTATATTGGATGATCCTGTTCCTTGTCAAAGGCTTCACTATGAAGTTTTATATGTGCAGTATGGATGTTTGCTAGGACTTTCTAGCTACTTTTGTAACCTATATTTGTAATTGTAAACACTTTTGTAGTATAACTGGGTCTCCTTTAACAGTGCACAGTGTAACTGTACTTGTATACTCATTGTTTTCCTCAAAGTGATCTTAGAAGCATATGTTGGATTCCATTTAGGCGCATGCCTCAATTTTCAAAATGCCTCAATTTGGAGGAGAAAAGAGGTGGTTTGGAATGTATATTGATTTACTTATGGAGCCTTCAGCCTCTTTCATCATGATTTAGTTCAATAAGTTGTCAATATTAATGAATGTGCAAAAATCAAGAGGTGCTTTCGCTGTTATTCTTCTTGAAAAAATAGTTGTCAATGAACATAAAATCCCATTTGCTTGACGTTTCAAATCACAATGCCAAAGTACTTTAGTGTTAAGGTTTTTACTAGACTGACCCCCATGTGAATCTTCTTAGAGATGCTTTGAAAGGACAGTTTTATTTTAAATGTATCCGTAATTAAGAGATCAAACCTCAGACTTAATATAAGTTATAAATGAAGTACACAGATTATTTTAACTGTTTTATTGTGCTTCTTGGTGTTTTTTCTTTCATTCATTTGAGAAGTTACAAATTGGTAATCAAGTTTATTCTAAGGCTTATTAGCTGAATTTCTTCTGTGATGGTAGTTTGATATACTATCTCTGTATGCTCTGGGACACATTCACCAAAACATGGTTAACTGATATGATAGTTGTGCTACTGCTGCACTAGAACTAGTATGCTACACGCTCTCATATTGACTCAATTAAAGCATGGTTTCGGAAGATCATATTCATCTTTCAAAATCCCATCACATGCATTATACTCCCTCTTTCAAATTACAAGACATTTTGGCTTTTGTAGATACATTGCTTTTATTGTATATCTAGACATACTGACATAGTGTATATCTAAGTGCATAGCGAAAGCTATGTATCTAGAAAAGCTAAAGCATCTTATAATTTGGAATGAAGGGAGTAGATCACAAACGATTTTTGGCTGTCTAAGTTGGATACAAAATGAACTGATTGTGGCATTTAAAATATGTTTTGTGATAGATTAAATAAGTGATGCCATACTAATCAATTGGGTTTCAACGCGAAACTATTGAATGCCTGCACTAAAATATATTCTTGAATAATTTTCCGTTCTTTATCTTTTATGGCAGTAGCATTTCTATCAGTGCAGGTCTTCTAGTGTAAGGTTGTAACACAGTTCATTTTAAAATCGAGCTAACTATTTGATATTTTAAAATCCAAGTGTCTTTTAATTACCTTTCTGCTTGACATTTCTTGATTATATTGTTTTATGCAGTTTCATCTTCCTGTTTATTCCATGGTATTTACTGGAAAAGCCAGAAATGGACGTGACTCAAATTCAATTCAACTATTCAATATTTTTCCTGAATGCACTTTCTGCATTCGCATTGAACATATCCATATTCTTAGTTATTGGAAGAACTGGAGCTGTCACCATTCGAGTTGCTGGTGTTCTGAAGGACTGGATACTTATTGCTCTCTCAACTATTATCTTCCCTGAATCCGTTATTACAAGTCTCAACATAATTGGATACGCAGTTGGTAATTATGTACTCCCTCCATCTTAAAACAGTATTCGTTTTTACTCTAGATTTTTATGTCTATATTCAGCTAGATGATGATGAATATAGACACATATATAGAACACATACATCAAGTATTATATGAATCCACTAAAATGTTAAAACAAATTTTATTTTGGGACAGAGGGAGTGGTTGTTATTTTGCATCTTGAACAATATATTGATATTTTATGTTATGTGTGCACGTTATTATTGATTTCCTTAACTAGCATCAATTTTACGTGTAGCGCTCTCCGGTGTTGTCCTGTACAATTATCTGAAGATGAAGGATGTCAGAGCAAACCAGCTTCCAGCAGATAATAATTCTGATAGGGCTACAAAGGTCAGTATAAGTTCCTTGTTGCTGTTCTTTTAATGTTTGGTACTCCCCTTGTTTACTGTGCCTATCCGCAGAGATATTACATGTATCTTCAAAGAAATAAGCGAGATGAGTGTTGTTTCACTTTCATTACCTTTTAGCTGTTCTCTAAACTTTGTTTTCATTGTGGTTAAAAGACTGCTCTTATGAAAATTCTATCACCTTGGTCCAGCCCTGAGCCTGGGAGTGTTATGTTGATCTAAACACTGGGCATAAAAGGTTTTGAACTAGAGTTGATTCTTTTCTTATTCTCCTTTTATTTCTTTTAGAGTTCTAGAGACATTGCCCCAGTCCATATGCATTGTAACAGGACATAAAAGGTTTTACATCAGTTTTAAGTCACAATCTGGAGCACACCTGCTCATACAATTATTACTAGCTACAGCATTACTCAACATAACTCTCCTATGAAACAAAATGTATAGAACCTGAAGGTTTCCTGGAAGTTCAATGCATCATTACCTCTCTTATATCCAGCTTCGTCAGTTTATTTTAATATTTTTAAGCCCACTCTACTAGAGACCATCTTATATTAAGATACATGGTCCCTCAAAAGGAGTATCAATACACATATAGCATGCAATTTTTTGTTTCTTCAACAATGGTTTCCGTAAGTGTAGATTGCCCATTTTAAACTTTTGTTTGTCAAATAATACAGCTTCTGTACCTCTTTTATAAAAGATCGAGATATTCATGTTTTATGCAAGTGGTAAACGATTGCTTTCTAATTCTTTATGCAGGACAAGAAGTCTTCAAGTATGTTCAGGCCTGACAATTCCATGGACAACAATGATGGGACTGTAGCAGGAGGCCTGGCATCAGAAGCTGCAGCAGTTGATGAGGAAGCCCCTTTGATCCCTTCTGCACGCCTCTCCTATGTTACACGGACCCAAACAGGCAGCTCCAGTAACAGATAACCATGGTGTACCTGTTCTGTGGGTTGACCACCATATATTTTTGTTCCGGTGAACCTGAAAGAGGTGCTGGTATACGTGTGGAAAAGAATATGGTTAAGGAAGCTCCTGCAAGTCGCACCTCATCTCATACCATGACGACACCTGGATGTCTCCTCTCGATGTACCTTTTTCGCTAGGCGTGTATATTTCGGGGAGATACCTAGAGGTGGATTAGAGAACTTGAAGAGATAGGCTATAACTTTTGCTTAGTATTTGGAGAAACACGTTAGGCCATGTGTTGGCTATAGTATTTCCTTAACCAAACATATGGAAATGGTGTTAAACGTTAGATGTTGTGAAGCACTTCGTAGGCTCTAATTTGAGTGTTAGTGTTGTTTCCTTTTCGGTTCTTTCATTGTTGCCTTAAGTACTAACGGATTACAAAGTGTGCATCCGGCAAATTTTGCAATTGTCTGGACTCTGATATGTTTTTAGGAGTACACCTACTGCAGGCTGCCGTATTGCTGCATACCCTAATTTTGCAAGTAAAGTTCTCTGGCGTGTGTTCCTTTCATGTCACATTCCATGTCGACATTTTAATTGGACTTGTATATTAGTATATTACTAGTACAATGTCTGTATGTTGTGACGGGTTAGTGTGGCGGACCATCCTCACAAAAATACCGTAAAAATAAACTTAGTATCAAAGTGAACATATGGTTCATATATCATATATTAAACAGATATTGAACTGATTAAGAATAAATAATATATTTTTATCTTAGTTAAAAGGCTGAGGAAGATATGAATTAAAAAGGAGCATAATTTTTTATAGCTCGCTCGCATTCTCTTTCATGTAGTGATGTGGCACTACGTGGGAGTGTTGTGCTACATGTTACTTGTTATGAATCAATACGATACAAAGTAGATCAAATACAGAGAAGACACAAATTTAACGTGCAAAACTCTTCCAAGGCAAAGGGTAAAAACCATAGGTGCCGGCCAGTAACAATCTCACTATTTACGGGCGGTTACAGGTTGCAGGAGATTTATAAATAAGATAACTATCTCCTGCAGATTACAAGTGTATGTATAAAAGTCAAACCCTAAATTCCTCCGAAGTGAAGGAGAAAAAACCACGGGCCTTCACTTTGCTCGCCAACTTAGCCGTCTTCTTCAGAATTTGAATCACAAATTTAACATTACTTTTGTTATGTTAGGTTTAGATTGTTTCTCACAGCCCATAGATAATAACACAATAGTAAGCGAGAAGCGGCGGAGATGAATATATGTCGTTAGGCGCTTTGTGCACGACACATGTTTAAACCACATGTTATATTAGAAAAAGTTTAAGGACTTTTTTTAGCAAAAGGAACGACAATGAAAAGTTGAAAACCATGAAAACCAGTGCTTTATAAGAGTAGATATGAAATGACGCAAGACTCTAGAAACGGCTATTGCAATACTGGCTTCATTCCTGCACTAAAGGCTTGTTTGGATGCATAATGATTGGAGTGGATTGAATAGCATATAATACCTTGCTATTTAATTTGGACTAGCAAGTAATTATATGCCTCTTAATTTTCTTCAATCTTCATGCATCTAAATAAGTTCTTAAGACTATCTTCATCACATTTTTTTATTTCAAACTCCACTATAATGTTACTCATCACATTTTTTATTTCAAACTCTACTTGTGGGCTCTTGGTTTCATTTTATCCAATTACCCAGCGCTCGATCAGGGTAGTTCTTATAAGATTTGGTTAAAACAACTCGAGATGTCACAGTCCTGATTAAGCATTTCAAACACGATCAACCAACACGATAAAATAACCACAGCTCAAACTCCAGAGAGAACATACCCACAAACACACAACATCACAATTGATCGGGGTAGCGGTCCTTTGTTCCCATTTTGGTAGCCAGGCACTGAGCCGGATTTGAACCATTGGGCCATCCCAAACACTAGGCGAAGCTGAACAAAATGGTACCTTCAGTGCTCAGGCTCGGCTCTGGAGATCTCAATGCTTCTGAAGCATGTCCCTGAACCAGTAGGCCGACGCCTTCGGGTGGCGTTCGAGCGTGTTGAAGTCCACGTAGACGATGCCGAACTTGGACGAGTACCCTGCCAGCCACTCGAAGTTGTCGAGGAGAGACCAGGCGAAGTAGCCAGCCACGTTCGCGCCCTGGTCTATGGCCTTCTTCAGCTGGCCGATGTAGCTCCTGTAGAACCGCACCCTCGTGGCGTCGCGCAGGTACTGGTCTCGGGTCAAGTTTCCAGGCTGGTCCATTCCTGGTAACACAGAAAAGAAAAGGAAAAAAGATCGATGTAAATACGATTCCCTTGGTATGCGGCGTGTTCATGCGAAACACGGAATTCCGTTGAGTACCGTTCTCCGTTATGTAGATCGTTGGATTCCCATACTTCTCCTTGAGGTAGTTCACGCACCCGTACATCCCCGTCGGGACGATGAAGAGCCACTTAGAATTCGCCTACGTGTCCATGCGTTTGGTTAGCAAGTATTCTCTTGTTGCAGTACTTTAGAATTCGTAGCTGATGCTACCTAGCATACCATGCACTATGCAGTGCAAACAACGATGAGAAAGAGTAGATGGAGGAGCCGCGTACCTGTGGTCCAATCGGTTTGCCATTGCGTGCAACTGCAGAATTTATGGGACGGATGTTTAGGTTTGGTGAAAAAAAAAATACCCAAGACAAAATACATATTTATTCGAAATATCGAGTTTAAAGCACAAGAAACGCACAAACATATTGAACCTGCCAATCGGCAGAGTAGCTACTACTGGACGCCTGCTGGACCAGCTTCTGCCCCTTCATGTAGCTGGATGTGTACTCGTTGATACCGATGTAGTCTGCCGAGCCCTTCACCAGTTTAGCTTGCTCAGGAGTGAACCTGGGAAGCCTCTCCTTCACGAGATCTTGCATTATCTGTGGATAGTGTCCGTTTATCAATGGATCAACAAACCTGCGTCGGATGTAACAGTTAGCTGTGTTTTAGTTCTCATCTACCAAAACTTAGAATAGGTTCCGACAGAGGATATACTGATATAGCTTACCAGCCAATGTGGAAGTCCCTGGCTCTTTGGGCTGCTGCTTGGTCATCAGGTGAGTTTGTAAGAGCCTCGTACCAGTTGAAGTCCAGGACTATTCCGACCTTACCCTTCTGAGCAGCCTATGTTTTTAAAACATCATGTCACTCTTCCATCAGCAGTTTTCAGTCCAAGAAACTAATGAAATTCGACAGGCACATGTCCAATCGTTTAGGAGAACAAGCTAATGCATTTCATGAACAGTAGAGTTATAAATGTGAAAGTATGCTGAACATTGTTCCAACTTCCAAGCATATATAGACCCTGCCCACATTTCATTTAAAAATAAAATTTTGGACCACACACTTCATTGAATAAAATAACATCAGTTTAGCACTCCTAGGAGTGCTAGAGTGATGTTATTTTTCAGAGGAACTTCTGAGGTTCTCTAGATGGAAGTACCTGATATTTCGTACGGTATCTTGCAACTGCAGTAGCATGTGCCAAGAGAAAATTATGAGCAACAATGTAAGGTTCGGTTGCTGAATTCCCACCAGCAGCGCATCTGGTGCACCTTTGAGGAGGATTTGACCCTGTGTCATAGCCAAGTAGCGCTACTATCCTTGGCTCATTGAATGTAAACCAGTGCTTTACGCGATCGCCGTAGGTCTTAAAACAGAAGTCAGCATAGTCTGTAAACAAGTCCCTATAAAACAATTGTATGCATATATAAGTATAATCTGGTATTTCCAGTTCTATATCATGTGAAACTAGAGCTTCTATGTTGTGTGTCCTTCTTTTGGGAAAACACAGAAAGTCGAAACACGTCAATAACATGACCAGATATATCTTTAGACTGACTTACGCCATCTTCGCGCTTAACCACCCTCCATATTTCTTCTCAAGCGCAAGAGGAAGATCATAGTGGTAAAGGTTGATGTAAGGAGTCATGCCTGCTCAGTTGTCAAGGAGGGATGTTCAGATATGTTGACATAGGCTCCAATGAACGGCTAAGATGTAGAATCATCCAATTCCAACTAATGCATTACCTTTCTGAAGCAGATAGTTTATCAAATTATTGTAATACGCTACACCTTCTGGATTGACTTTCCCTTCGCCATCTACACAACCGAAGATGTATCAGCGGTAGTAAACACCCAAAAAAAAATAACTCATGTTTGGTGTGCGCGACGACTTAAGTCAAATTTATTTTTACCCGGGAAGATCCTGGACCATGAGATTGAGAACCGGTAGGCATCAAAGTTCAAACTTTTCATGAGATCGACGTCTTCCTGAAGCAGAACAAAAGAGTTAACGATAAAGGCATCAAACTCTCTTGTGTCTCAGCCCAGATCGGTTTATTTGCTTCGCATAGTTAAGTACCTTGTAGCGATGGTATTGATCCACTGCAACGTCTCCATTTTGATTCCCTGCAATATTTCCTGTTCGTTGCAACAAAACAAAAAAAAAGAGATATTAATGAATGCAGTTGAAGCTGAATACTAGTTGACCAGTTAAGGATAATCAAGACGCTAGATCTCAATGAATGCTTGGCGTACAATCAACACCGGAATTTGGTGGCCAACATTCCGTATTTGGTTCATAATTCTTTTTTCTTTCCTTTTCTTTTTCTTTTTGCCTACATCCGTCTCTTGCACCCCCAGCCCCCACTCGGCCACTCCCACCTCCACAATAATGTCAACTGCTACTATACTAACCATCTAAGCAAGTAGACACATTGTCTCACATTCGGAGATCGAACCCGTAACTAACGCCTGTTTGGCTATGGTAATTCAGACGCGCTGTTGTTGCAGAACTGATACGACAACTGACGTGGGTGGATAACTAGTACTTGGATCCATGCTTCATAGAACTACCCACGCTTACGCATCAGATTTCCTCCTCCACTCCCGTGCCAGCCGAAGCAGTCTAGTAGAGTTCAGTGAAGCGAAGCGAAGCAGTACCTGGGACGTGCGCGAATGAATCCCAGATGGAGGGGCCCCGGCCGTTGGTGGACGCGGCGCCCTCGACCTGGTACGCCGACGTCGCCGTCCCGAACACGAACCCCTTGGGGAACGACGCGCGGCTCAGCCCGCCCAGCCAGTTGGCGCCCTTGGCCCCAGCGGCGGCGCAGACACGGACGCCGCCGCTGGCGACCAGCAGCGCGAGCAGCACCGCCCACCGAGCGTCCATCTCGGTCCGGGGCCAGCGGTCGACCGCGGCAGCAGGGGTGGCAGCAGCTCGCAGTTGGCTCACACCCCACCGGCGTCAGCCACAGCCAGCACAGTAGCAGAGAGGCGCTGCGCTGGAGGCCTTCAGCGCTGGAGTGGGCTGGCGCAGTACTAGCCGGCGTGTCCTATTTGTTGCTGGTCACGTCGCCTCATCAATGAGTAGTGTCGCGTGTCGGTGCGGTGAATCGAGGGGCATCTCTGTGTGGTGGGGACCCCGGCGGTGCGCGCGCCCACCCGAGTCTCGACGGTATCCTATCTACGGCGGGCGTGGGGGCCGGCCGGCCGGCACTAGCACGACCGGTGCCGGTGATTACCTCGCGTGGCCGCCCGCCCGCCCGGTGGGCCACGCTTCTCTCCTTCCGACTGCCGTCCTCGGCTGTTCGATTGATGACACGGGCGTAACCGCGTTCTAGGGGCGGGAATGGTGGGCAGTTCACGACGCATGTCGGGTTTCGTGGATGGCGTGTCGCTATCTTTTTCTCAGGGAATCTGGGCGGCGCGGCGCGCCGCATGCATCGGCGCGGCTGGCCACGGTACCTTCCTGGCCTCTTCGGCTGTCTTTGCATTCATTTTCTATGTGTTTAGTTGTCTGTATTTGCTGATGCTTGCATGACGAGATACAATAAGTTGTTGTTTAGTTGTTGTCAATCAGACGTTTGATTACATGCGTGTAGATGTGAAATCAGGCTCGCACGATACTTAAAGTACCCTGTACTAGGCTCTACAGACGCGAGTAAATTGATCGTATCTCTAAAGCCAGGTTCCCGCAGTCCTAGCTTATGCAGCCAGGCTACGGGGAGAAGCCAACCAAATAGGCGATTTAGATATATATCCGGCAGTCTCCTATAATCCTATCCTACCGTCTATCCCGTATCCCACCATTTATCCGACTCTTTATTTCAATACTTTGCATACATGTCCATTGATGTAGGTAGCCTTAGTTACTACTGTTCTTTTCTACTCCTTGTATATTTGGTGGACCAGGGTGTTTGGTTCCGATGAATAAAGTTTAACACATGTTATATCGAATGTTTGAATATCTATTATAAGTATTAAACTAGTCGGTTACCCGTGCGTTGCGATGGTTCATAATAATTGAAAGGGAATTAGGCTTACACCTAGTCCCTAAATAATTTTGGTGGTTGAATTGCCCAACACAAATATTGGACTAACTAGTTTGCTCTAGTATATAAGTTATACAGGTGCAAAAGGTTCAAACTCAGCCAATAAAAAGATCAAGTTTTGGATTCAACAAAGGAGCAAAGAAGTAACCGAAGGCACCTCTGGCTGGAGGCACCGGACTGTCCGGTGCGCCTAGAGGACTCCAACTCGAACTCTTCGCCTTCGGGAATTCTCGGAAGCCGGCGCGCTATAATTCATCGGACTGTCCGGTGTACACCGGACAGTGTCCGGTGTACACCGGACAGTGTCCGGTGCTCCAAGGAAGCGCGGCCTCCGGAACTCGTCAGCCTCGGGTTCGCGCGGTAGCCGCTCCGCTATAATTCACCGGACATGTCCGGTGTGCACCGGACTGTCCGGTGTACCAGCGGGGCAACGGCTATTTCGGCGCCAACGGCTACCTGCGTGCATTTAATGCGCGCGCAGCGCGCGCAGACGTCAGGCGCGCCCATACCGGCGCACCGGACAATGAACAGTTGTTGTCCGGTGTGCACTGGACATCTAGGCGGGCCCAGAAGTCAGAAGCTCCAACGGTCAGAATCCAACGGCATTGTTGACGTGGCAGGGGCACCGGACTGTCCGGTGTGCACCGGACTGTCCGGTGCGCCATCGAACAGACGCCTCCAGCCAACGGTCAAGTTTGGTGGTTGGGGCTATAAATACCCCAACCACCCCACCATTCATTGTATCCAAGTTTTCCAACTTCCAACTACTTACAAGAGCTAGGCATTCAATTCTAGACACACCAAAGAGATCAAATCCTCTCCAATTCCACTCAAGCCTTTAGTGACTAGCGAGAGAGATTTGCCGTGTTCTTTTGAGCTCTTGCGCTTGGATCGCTTTCTTTCTTTCTCACTTGTTCTTGTGATCAAAACTCAATTGTAACCAAGGCAAGAGGCACCAATTGTGTGGTGGCCCTTGCGGGGAAGTTTTGTTCCCGTTTGATTGAGAAGAAGAAAAGCTCACTCGGTCCGAGGGACCGTTTGAGAGAGGGAAGGGTTGAAAGAGACCCGGCCTTTGTGGCCTCCTCAACGGGGAGTAGGTTTGAAAGAACCGAACCTCGGTAAAACAAATCCGCGTGTCTCACTTCGTTATTTGCTTGCGATTTGTTTGCTCCCTCTCTCGCGGACTCAATTATATTTCTAACGCTAACCCGGCTTGTAGTTGTGATTATTTTTGAGATTTTCAGTTTCGCCCTATTCACCCCCCCTCTAGGCGACTTTCAATTGGTATCGGAGCCCGGTGCTTCATTAGAGCCTAACCGCTCGAAGTGATGTCGGGAGATCACACCAAGAGGGAGATGGAGACCGGCGACAACAAGCCCACTACAAGCCAAGGGAGCACTTCATCGGAAGAGTCCCGCACCAAGAGAAGGGAGAAGAAGAAGAACTCCTCCAAGCGGAAGGAGAAAAGATCTTCCTCTTCTCACCACAAGGAGAAGAAGGAAAAATCTTCTTCTCACAAGTCACATCGGAGTGGGGACAAGCACAAGAAGATGAGGAAGGTGGTCTACTACGAGACCGACACTTCATCAACATCCACCTCCGACTCCGATGCACCGTCCGTAACTTCTAAGCGCCAAGAGCGCAAGAAGTTTAGTAAGATTCCCTTAAACTATCCCCGTACATCTAGACATACTCCTTTACTTTCCGTTCCATTAGGCAAACCGCCGACTTTTGATGGCGAAGATTATGCTAGGTGGAGTGATTTAATGAAATTTCATCTAACCTCACTCCACAAAAGTATATGGAATGTTGTTGAGTTTGGAGTACAGGTACCATCAATAGGGGATGAGGATTATGACACGGACGAAGTGGTCCAAATCGAGCACTTCAACTCCCAAGCCGCAACCATTCTCCTTGCCTCTCTTAGCAAGGAGGAATACAACAAAGTGCAAGGGTTGAAGAACGCAAAAGAGATTTGGGACCTACTCAAGACGGCGCACGAGGGTGATGAACTCACCAAGATCACCAAGCGGGAAACGATCGAGGGGGAGCTCGGTCGCTTTCGTCTTCGCCAAGGGGAGGAGCCACAAGACATGTACAATCGGCTCAAGACCTTGGTGAACCAAGTGCGCAACCTCGGGAGCAAAAAATGGGATGACCACGAGGTGGTTAAGGTTATTTTAAGAGCACTCATTTTCCTTAACCCCACTCAAGTTCAATTAATTCGTGGTAATCCTAGATATCCACTAATGACCCCCGAGGAAGTTATCGGGAATTTTGTGAGCTTTGAATGCATGATTAAGGGCTCAAAGAAGATCAACGAGCTTGACGAACCTTCCACATCCAAGGCGCAACCGGTGGCCTTCAAGGCCACGGAGGAGAAGAAGGAGGAGTCTACACCAAGTAGACAACCAATTGACGCCTCCAAGCTCGACAATGAGGAGATGGCCTTAATCATCAAAAGCTTTCGGCAAATCCTCAAGCAACGGAAGGGGAAGGATTACAAGTCCCGTTCCAAGAAGGTTTGCTACAAGTGTGGTAAGCCCGGTCACTTTATTGCAAAATGTCCTATGTCTAGTGACAGTGACAGGGGCGACGACAAGAAGGGAAAGAGGAGAGAAAAGAAGAAGTACTACAAGAAGAAGGGCGGCGATGCCCATGTTTGTCGGGAGTGGGACTCCGACGAAAGCTCAAACGACTCCTTCGACGACGAGGACGCCGCCAACATCGCCGTCACCAAGGGACTCCTCTTCCCCAACGTCGGACACAAGTGTCTCATGGCCAAGGACGGCAAAAAGAAGGTAAAATCAAGGTCCTCTACTAAATATGAAACATCTAGTGATGAGGATGATGATAAAAATGAGGAGGATAACTTGCGCATTCTTTTTGCTAACCTCAACATGCAACAAAAAGAAAAATTAAATGAATTGATTAGTGCTATACATGAGAAGGATGATCTCTTGGATTCTCAAGAGGACTTCCTTATTAAAGAAAATAAGAAGCATGTTAAGGTTAAAAATGCTTATGCTCTAGAAATAGAAAAATGTGAAAAATTGTCTAGTGAGCTAAGTACTTGCCATGAGACTATAGACAACCTTAGAAATGAAAATGCTAATTTGTTAGCTAAGGTTGATTCTCATATTTGCAATGTTTCAATTCCAAATCCTAGAAATGATAATGATGATTTGCTTGCTAGGATTGAAGAATTAAGCATTTCTCTTGCTAGTCTTAGATCAGAAAATGAAAATTTGATTGCTAAGACTAAAGATTTTGATGTTTGCAATGCTACTATTTCTGACCTTAGAAGTAAGAATGAAATATTGCATGCTAAGGTTGTAGAATTAAAAACTTGCAAACCCTCTACATCTACTGAGCATATTTCCATTTGTACTAGGTGTAGAGATATTAATGTTGATGCTATCCATGATCACCTAGCCTTAATTAAAAAACAAAATGATCACATAGCACAACTTAATGCTAAGATTAGTGAGCATGACTTAGAAAATGAAAAATTTAAATTTGCTAGAAGCATGCTCTATAATGGGAGACGCCCTGGCATCAAGGATGGCATTGGTTTCCAAAGGGGAGACAATGTCAAACTTAATGCCCCTCCAAAGAATTTATCTAACTTTGTTAAGGGCAAGGCTCCCATGCCTCAGGATAACGAGGGTTACATTTTGTACCCTGCCGGCTATCCTGAGAGCAAAATTAGGAGAACTCATTCTAGGAAGTCTCACTCTGGCCCCAATCATGCTTTCATGTATAAGGGTGAGACATCTAGTTCTAGGCAACCAACTCGTGCCAAGTTGCCTAGAAAGAAAACTCCTAATGCATCAAATGATCATGCCATTTCATTTAAAACTTTTGATGCATCCTATGTTTTAACTAACAAATCTGGCAAGGTAGTTGCCAAGATTGTTGGGGGCAAACACAAGGGCTCCAAGACTTGTGTTTGGGTACCCAAAGTTCTTGTATCTAATGCCAAAGGACCCAAAACCGTTTGGGTACCTAAAGTCAAGAACTAAAATTGTTTTGTAGGTTTATGCATCCGGGGGCTCAAGTTGGATACTCGACAGCGGGTGCACAAACCACATGACAGGGGAGAAAAAGATGTTCTCCTCTTATGAGAAAAACCAAGATCCCCAACGAGCTATCACATTCGGGGATGGAAATCAAGGTTTGGTCAAAGGATTGGGTAAAATCGCTATATCACCTGACCATACTATTTCCAATGTTTTTCTTGTAGATTCTTTAGATTACAATTTGCTTTCCGTATCCCAATTGTGTCAAATGGGCTACAACTGTCTGTTTACTGATACAGGTGTTACTGTCTTTAGAAGAAGTGATGATTCAATAGCATTTAAGGGAGTATTAGAGGGTCAGCTATACTTGGTAGATTTTGATAGAGCTGAACTCGACACTTGCTTGGTTGCTAAGACTAACTTGGGTTGGCTCTGGCACCGCCGACTAGCCCATGTTGGGATGAAGAATCTTCATAAGCTTCTAAAGGGAGAGCACATTTTAGGACTAACAAATGTTCATTTTGAGAAAGACAGAATTTGTAGCGCATGCCAAGCAGGGAAGCAAGTTGGCACTCGTCATCCACACAAGAACATCATGACTAGTGACAGGCCACTGGAGCTCCTACACATGGACCTATTCGGACCGATCGCTTACATAAGCATCGGCGGGAGTAAGTACTGTCTAGTTATTGTGGATGATTATTCTCGCTTCACTTGGGTATTCTTTTTGCAGGACAAATCTCATACCCAAGAGACCTTAAAGGGATTCTTAAGAAGGGCTCAAAATGAGTTCGGCTTAAGGATCAAGAAAATTAGAAGCGACAATGGGACGGAGTTCAAGAACTCTCAAATTGAAGGCTTCCTTGAGGAGGAGGGCATCAAGCATGAGTTCTCTTCTCCCTACACTCCACAACAAAATGGTGTAGTGGAGAGGAAGAATCGAACTTTATTGGACATGGCGAGAACCATGCTTGATGAATACAAGACACCGGATCGGTTTTGGGCCGAAGCGGTCAACACCGCTTGCTACGCCATCAACCGGTTATATCTTCATCGAATCCTCAAGAAGACATCTTATGAACTCCTAACCGGTAAAAAGCCAAATATTTCATATTTTCGAGTTTTTGGTAGCAAATGCTTTATTCTTGTTAAGAAAGGTAGAAAATCTAAATTTGCTCCTAAAACTGTAGAAAGCTTTTTACTAGGATATGACTCAAACACAAGGGCATATAGAGTCTTTAACAAGTCCTCAGGACTTGTTGAAGTTTCTTGTGACGTTGTGTTTGATGAGACTAACGGCTCTCAAGTAGAGCAAGTTGATCTTGATGATATAGGTGAAGAACAGGCTCCATGCATAGCGCTAAGGAACATGTCCATTGGGGATGTGTGTCCTAAGAAATCCGAAGAGCCTCCACATGCACAAGATCAACCATCCTCCTCCATGCAATCATCTCCACCAACTCAAATTGAGGATGAGGCTCAAGATGTTGAACAAGAAGATCAAGAAGATGAGCCACCTCAAAATGACGGCAACAATCAAGGGGGAGATGCAAATAATGAAGACAAGGAGGATGAACAACCAAGGCCGCCACACCCAAGAGTCCACCAAGCAATACAACGAGATCACCCCGTCGACACCATCCTCGGCGACATTCATAAGGGGGTAACTACTCGATCTCGTGTTGCACATTTTTGTGAACATTACTCGTTTGTTTCCTCTATTGAGCCACACAGGGTAGAGGAAGCACTTCAAGATTCGGATTGGGTGATGGCGATGCAAGAGGAGCTCAACAATTTCACAAGGAATGAGGTATGGCATTTAGTTCCACGTCCTAATCAAAATGTTGTAGGAACCAAGTGGGTCTTCCGCAACAAGCAAGACGAGCATGGTGTGGTGACAAGGAACAAAGCTCGACTCGTGGCCAAGGGGTATTCACAAGTCGAAGGTTTGGATTTTGATGAAACCTATGCACCCGTAGCTAGGCTTGAGTCAATTCGCATATTATTAGCCTATGCTACTTACCATGGCTTCAAGCTTTATCAAATGGACGTGAAGAGTGCCTTCCTCAATGGACCAATCAAGGAGGAGGTCTATGTTGAGCAACCTCCCGGCTTTGAAGACAGTGAGTACCCTAACCATGTTTATAGGCTCTCTAAGGCACTTTATGGGCTCAAGCAAGCCCCAAGAGCATGGTATGAATGCCTTAGAGATTTCCTTACTGCAAATGACTTCAAAGTCGGCAAAGCCGATCCTACCTTATTCACTAAAACACTTGATAATGAGTTGTTTGTATGCCAAATTTACGTTGATGATATTATATTTGGGTCTACTAACAAATCTACATATGAAGAATTTAGTAGGATCATGACACAGAAATTCGAGATGTCTATGATGGGGGAGTTGAAATATTTCTTAGGATTTCAAGTCAAGCAACTCCAAGAGGGCACCTTCATTAGCCAAACAAAGTATACTCAAGACATTCTAAGCAAGTTTGGAATGAAGGATGCCAAGCCCATCAAGACTCCCATGGGAACAAATGGGCATCTCGACCTCGACACGGGAGGTAAGTCCGTGGATCAAAAGGTTTACCGGTCGATGATTGGTTCATTACTTTATTTATGTGCATCTCGACCGGACATAATGCTTTCCGTATGCATGTGTGCAAGATTCCAAGTCGACCCTAAGGAATCACACCTTACGGCCGTAAAACGAATCTTGAGATATTTGGCTTATACTCCTAAGTTTGGGCTTTGGTACCCTCGGGGATCCACTTTTGATTTGATTGGTTATTCGGATGCCGATTGGGCAGGGTGTAAAATCAATAGGAAGAGCACATCGGGGACTTGCCAGTTCTTGGGAAGATCCTTGGTGTCTTGGGCTTCAAAGAAGCAAAATTCGGTCGCTCTTTCCACCGCCGAAGCCGAGTACATTGCCGCAGGCCATTGTTGCGCGCAATTACTTTGGATGAGGCAAACCCTGCGGGACTACGGTTACAAATTAACCAAAGTCCCTTTGCTATGTGACAATGAGAGTGCAATCAAAATGGCCGACAATCCCGTTGAGCATAGCCGCACTAAGCACATAGCCATTCGGTATCATTTTCTTCGGGATCACCAACAAAAGGGGGATATCGAGATTTCATACATTAACACTAAAGATCAATTAGCCGATATCTTTACCAAGCCACTTGATGAACAATCTTTTACCAGACTTAGGCATGAGCTCAATATTCTTGATTCCAGGAATTTCTTTTGCTAGTCTTGCACACATAGCTCATAAATACACCCTTGATCATGTCTCTTTTATATATGCTATGACTAATGTGTTTTCAAGTATATTTCAAACCAAGTCATAGGTATATTGAAAGGGAATTGGAGTCTTCGGCGAAAGACAAAGGCTTCCACTCCACTCTACTACTCATCCTTCGCCGTCGCTCCGCTTTACTCTCCATCTTTGGTATAATCTTCGCTCATTTATTTCATGACCAAAGGAGGAGAACGTACTTCTGAGGGCTTATATCTCACTCAAAGTATCCGTTTTTGGCGATTCATGCCAAAGGGGGAGAAAGTATGAGCCCAAAGCAAAAGGACCGCACCATCACCTAAATTTTAAAATTTTGAAGACTTTCAATTGGTCAATTTCAAAATGGGTATCTTATTATGTTCTAAAGGGGGAGGAAGTAGTATTTCAAAAATAATAAATCAAAACCCTCTTGAACACTAAGAGGAGGATCTCATTTAGGGGGAGTTTTGTTGAGTCAAAGGAAAAGCATTTCAAACAATAGGAGAAAATTTCAAATCTTGAAAATGCTTCTCAAAATCTAATTCATTTACCTTTGACTATCTTGCAAAAGGACTTTGAAAAATTTACAAAAGGATTTGCAAAAACAAAACTTTTGGTGCAAATGTGGTCCAATATGTTAAAAATAAAGAAACAATCCATGCGCATCATGTAAGCATTTATATTGGCTCAATTCCAAGCAACCTTTGCACTTACATTATACAAACTAGTTAAATTATGCACTTCTATATTTGCTTTGGTTTGTGTTGGCATCAATCACCAAAAAGGGGGAGATTGAAAGGGAATTAGGCTTACACCTAGTCCCTAAATAATTTTGGTGGTTGAATTGCCCAACACAAATATTGGACTAACTAGTTTGCTCTAGTATATAAGTTATACAGGTGCAAAAGGTTCAAACTCAGCCAATAAAAAGATCAAGTTTTGGATTCAACAAAGGAGCAAAGAAGTAACCGAAGGCACCTCTGGCTGGAGGCACCGGACTGTCCGGTGTACACCGGACAGTGTCCGGTGCGCCTAGAGGACTCCAACTCGAACTCTTCGCCTTCGGGAATTCTCGGAAGCCGGCGCGCTATAATTCACCGGACTGTCCGGTGTACACCGGACAGTGTCCGGTGCTCCAAGGAAGCGCGGCCTCCGGAACTCGCCAGCCTCGGGTTCGCGCGGTAGCCGCTCCGCTATAATTCACCAGACATGTCCGGTGTGCACCGGACTGTCCGGTGTACCAGCGGGGCAACGGCTATTTCGGCGCCAACGGCTACCTGCGTGCATTTAATGCGCGCGCAGCGCGCGCAGACGTCAGGCGCGCCCATACCGGCGCACCGGACAATGAACAGTTGTTGTCCGGTGTGCACCGGACATCTAGGCGGGCCCAGAAGTCAGAAGCTCCAACGGTCAGAATCCAACGGCATTGTTGACGTGGCAGGGGCACCGGACTGTCCGGTGTGCACCGGACTGTCCGGTGCGCCATCGAACAGACGCCTCCAGCCAACGGTCAAGTTTGGTGGTTGGGGCTATAAATACCCCAACCACCCCACCATTCATTGTATCCAAGTTTTCCAACTTCCAACTACTTACAAGAGCTAGGCATTCAATTCTAGACACACCAAAGAGATCAAATCCTCTCCAATTCCACTCAAGCCTTTAGTGACTAGCGAGAGAGATTTGCCGTGTTCTTTTGAGCTCTTGCGCTTGGATCGCTTTCTTTCTTTCTCACTTGTTCTTGTGATCAAAACTCAATTGTAACCAAGGCAAGAGGCACCAATTGTGTGGTGGCCCTTGCGGGGAAGTTTTGTTCCCGTTTGATTGAGAAGAAGAAAAGCTCACTCGGTCCGAGGGACCGTTTGAGAGAGGGAAGGGTTGAAAGAGACCCGACCTTTGTGGCCTCCTCAACGGGGAGTAGGTTTGAAAGAACCGAACCTCGGTAAAACAAATCCGCGTGTCTCACTTCGTTATTTGCTTGCGATTTGTTTGCTCCCTCTCTCGCGGACTCAATTATATTTCTAACGCTAACCCGGCTTGTAGTTGTGATTATTTTTGAGATTTTCAGTTTCGCCCTATTCACCCCCCCTCTAGGCGACTTTCAATAATACCCACGCAAATTATCCATAAAAAAGATCTCAAGATTTTTTATTGATTGTCCCCGCTTTTCACATAATATTTTTTATGAACGCACAGGTACCGTAGGCAGCAAATCAGAGACCCTCATGCCTTGTCTTCCCCACTTCCAAGATTTCGTAGAGCAGGAGAGAAAGTGAAGAGGCGGACATACATGTTCGTTGCCAGAGAAGGACACGACGAAGACCTGAGCATCTCACTACACGACGGTTCACTTACAGCGACCTACGGTTGGTTGCTAAAACGGCCTTCAGCAACCTACGGTTGGTCGCTAAAAGGATGGTCGCTGTAAGTGACGTCGCTAAAGACTTTAGCGACCGACATCTTTTTAGCGACCGACCGTCCGTTGCTAATCTCTACTAATCCTTAAGACAATAGTGTAGACTAGGCACAACCATGCCCCCCTCCATCTCGACCGTCCGATTGCCGGATCAACCCCGCCTCTGTCTCAATCGTCCGATTGCCTCGCTCCCGCTTCGGTCCTTCGTGCCGATTGCTCCAGGCCGGCAACTCCTCAGCATCCCCAGGTACGTGGCCCGCGCGCGCCTCGGCACGCCGGCGCAGGCGCTCCTCGTGGCCATCGACCCCAGCAACGACGCCACGTGGGTGCCGTGCCCCGCCTGCGCGGGCTGCGCCCGGGCGCCGTCGTTCGACCCAACGCGGTCGTCCATGTACTGCCCCGTGCGCTGCGGGGCGCCGCAGTGCTCGCAGGCTCTCGCCCCGTCGTGCCCAGGGGGCCCGAGCTCGTCGTGCGCGTTCAACCTGTCGTACGCGGCGTCCACGTTCCAGGCCCTGCTCGGGCAGGACGCGCTGGCCCTCCACGATGACGTGGACGCCATCGCGGCCTACACGTTCAGGTGCCTCCACGTCGTCACGGGCAGCTCCGTACCGTCGCAGGGGCTCGTGGGATTCGGTCGCGGGCCGCTCTCATTCCCGTCGCAGACTAAGGACGTGTACGGCTCTGTCTTCTACTGCCTGCCGAGCTACAAGTCCTCCAACTTCTCCGACACGCTCCGGCTCGGCCCCACCGGCCAGCCGAAGAGGATCAAGACGACGCCGCTGCTGTCCAACCCGCACCGCCCTTCCCTCTACTATGTCAACATGGTCGGGATCTGCATCGGCGGCAGGCCCATGCTGGTAACCGCGTCGGCCCTCGTGTTCGACCCGGCCAGCGGCCGCGGCACCATCGTCGACGCTGGGATGATGTTCACGCGGCTGTCCGCGCCCGTGTACGCCGCCGTGCGTGACATGTTCCGGAGCAGGGTGCGAGCGCCGGTGGCAGGCCCCCTCGGTGGCTTCGACACGTGCTACAACGTGACCATCTCCGTGCCGACCGTCACCTTCTCGTTCGATGGGCGGGTGTCGGTGACGCTGCCGGAGGAGAACGTTGTCATCCGAAGCTCCTCGGGTGGCATCGCGTGCCTGACCATGGCTGCGGGACCACCGGACGGCGTCGACGCTGCGCTCAACGTGCTGGCCAGCATGCAGCAGCAGGACCACCGCGTGCTGTTCGACGTCGCCAATGGCCGCGTCGGTTTCTCGCGCGAGCTTTGCACGGCCTGAAATCAGTGGAGCCAGCCTATGGATGGAGTATTGTGTGTACTACTCCAGTATAAGTGTTTCAGATTCCTGTGACGCCGTGAGTTCAAGCATGGATGTCTCGTTCGTTGCTGTCAGCGCTTGGAAAGTGGATTTACTGAGTTGTTGGGTTCTGCTGACTAAAATTTGTGTCACGTTGGGTGTTTAAATATTAATTAGATTAATTAAAAACCATTACACAACAAAAAACTAAACAACTAAAGTGCGAGACAAATTTATAAAGCATCCTCTCAGGCGGGATTTCGGTGCCAAAGATCATATCGGCGGTGGTGGGGGCCGTCGGCCTCGGCGACCATGGCCGGGCGGTGAAGGACTCCTAGCTCACGCTTCTTCCAACTCATCCTGACAGCTGAGGCTTCCTTCTCTTCATCACAATCTTAGGTTGCTCTTCGAGGTTCTGAATGTTCTAGATTGTAGGTTTTAGGCAACGTTCTCCGGTTTCATCAGTCATAGGAAAATATATTTTGGTATCTAGCAAACTTGTGTTGTATAAATTCTTTCATGCGATTTCTGCGAGTTTTGGTATGGACTGACATAGCATTGTTTCGATAGGTAAACAGACTAAGTTTACATTTATACTCACAACAACAGATGATGTTTAATCACAGATTTTTGCCATCACTATTGTACTCACGCCGCCCATCGCTAGGGCCCTAAGTCCTTTGGAAGGTCGCAATTTGTGTTCCGTGGCGTCGCACGGGCACGTTCCTAGTATTATATATTTAGCGACCAATCGTGGGTTGTTGTACTATAGATTTAGCAACCAATCGTGAGTCGTTATACTATACATTTAGCAACCAACAGAAAGTTGCCCCTAGTTATAGTCGTTAATAATGATAATATACCATTAATTAGCATTCAACAACTGTTATATATACAAAAGCATCACAAATCACCAATTTTATACAAATAATCACATAGATATACAAATTTAATTAGTATTGCACAATAATATATCCACATCACATAAATCATCAACAAGCACCACAACAAAATCATTCACAAAACCTACACATGTTATTATGTTTTATACATATTTGCAAACACTTTACAAAATCATTTAACATGCTCCCAAACTCCATACATTGTTTAACAAGCCAAGAACGGAGGTGATACCCAAACTCCATACATTGTTTAACTGCAGCCAGCACAAGGCGTTGCAGCCTGTGCACTCAATTTTCCGCTATTGTGTGACATCGTTCTATCAGGAGAGGGGTAACATTAGAAGCTCCAAGTTCCTAAATAGGAAAACAAACAGACTTAGAAGTAGACAATGAATAAGAAGACCCAAAATGTGTGTAACATACAGTACATTTCTCTATAAGCCAATCCGCACGTCCGCCTTTCAGTGTCCCTGAGGATTAGAAATAATAAAGTGATTACAGGATGGAATAAAAAATTCTCCTGGTTTACATAGTACATCAGTTTCACAAGACTCACCAAACGCAGCAAAGACATGCCATTGGATGCCTTGAGGAGCTATGATCCTAGCATCCTCTAATAACTCAACATCTGAGCCACCTTTGTCAACTTTATGTATGAATTCTTCAGCTAAATCGCCCGCCCCATTGAATAGTTCAACCCTATGAAAGCAAGTTGGTGAGAGAAATTTCATGATGTAACTGATAAGCTCCAGGAACATAAAACGCAGGTCGAAAATGGCATCTCACCAAGACCACAAGAACAGTTTTCTCTATATGAACAGTAAGGTCTCCTACGAAATGTATCATTATGTTTATCTAATATACATGACCTTAGCAGTTAAAGTATTTGTTGGATGGTCATTAACTCATTCCGTGGATGTTGAAAATGCCTTACAAGTTAAAACTTAAAACTAATAAGCTTCACATATCAAACTTGTTGGAGCACACCAAATAATCTACCAAGGCTAC
Organism: Zea luxurians; assembly: GCA_029449295.1. Taxonomy (NCBI): domain Eukaryota; kingdom Viridiplantae; phylum Streptophyta; class Magnoliopsida; order Poales; family Poaceae; genus Zea; species Zea luxurians. The sequence continues at coordinate 174,210,052 of JAOPSE010000002.1, forward strand.
CTGCTTAAGCAGGGACAACAACTAATTTGCAAGCCATGTACTTCCACGACCAACTGTATACGGAGAATCGAGTGCATAACAAAGTCTAAAGCTTAGAGAACCACACTTGAACTCAATAGCAAACAGTGCACCAATTGATACAAGAGCTAATTACAGTCTCATGAGGAAATGACATGGTCTAAGAAAGAAGAAAGGCAGTGGTACAAACTTGTCGTTAACGCCAAGGCGCAAAACCCGCGTCATGTGCCAGAACTCGTCTCCTGGGCGCGCGTGGCTGCGGCTCCGCGGGGCCCGACCGGGTGGCCGGCGTCGGTCCGCCTGGGCACCGAGCTGAGGCGCGGTCGATGCAGGCGTGGTCGGCCGCTGCTGCATGCTCGGTCGGGACAGAGAGGAGCGAGGCGAGGGAAGGGAGGAGAGAGGTGAGGGGAGAGAGAAGAGGGAAGGGAGAGATAGAGGCGGCGGCTGGGAGAGAAGCCAGGGAGCGCGCGACTGCTAGGGTTAGGTAGATGGGCCCCTAGTGGGCCTTAGGGTTAGGGAGGGTTTTCTTTTTTTATTTATTTCGAAATGCATTTTTAAATTACTCAAAAATTCATAAAAAATTTACCAAATAAATAATAAACATTTGAATAAATTATTACGAATGCAAATAAATAATAAACATTTGAATAAAAATTTATTACCCTATTTAATATAAGCACAAAGAACACAGTTGCATACTATAGTCATGTCCATACATAAACAAACCATGAAATAAACATACAAGCAATATTAAAAAGAAATAAATCACCACGCAATTTAGCGATCAATGTTTACTTGTTTTAATTAATTTTTAGTCACTAACATCTTTAGGTACGTTCAGGCTATAAGATTTGATAGTGATCCTTGCTCTATAGCGACCCACCGCTAGTCCCCGACGACATCTATAGCGACCAACCATAAGTTGTTAAATTTCTAGACTTTTAGCGACCAACCGACCGTTGCTACAAAAAGATTTAGCGACTGACTGTCGGTCCCTAACTTTTAGCAACCAACAGTTGGTACCTAATAAGGGTCGCTAAAGATCAACCGTCATATAGTGTCTAGAGACGACATAGGTAGTATACCGCTAGATATATAGGGAGATAGCATGCAAGCGGAGAAAGAATCCCAGTCGGAGCAGCTTCAAACCGAGAGGCACCCGTAACAGGCGTCAGTCCGAGAAGGGCGAGAGAATGCGAGTGTCTTCCCAGCCGTTGACCCGCCGAAGTGACACAACAACACCACCAACTCTGTAGCATATGCCGACTGCTGCCACGCTAGGGGCCTTGATTGTTCAATATCTTAGATCTGGACTCCTCATCGCCAAGATAGCCTAACCGTGGCAGGCGCCACCATGTCCTCCTCGACGGCACGCACGGAGAAAGGCCAGGAGCATGACTGACTCTCCCCGTACCCGCGTCAACGAGCGTCGGTCGGCTCGCGGCTGCGATCGTGGGCGTGGGCACCAGGTTGGGGAGGAAGAACAGCGCGAAGGCCGGGAAGACGAACGGGATGTCCGACAACGGCGAAAACAATGATACGCGCATGATGTGAAACGTCCTCATGGACGTGCAATAGTGTTGGGGACCGTAATTAGGGGTACCCCCAATGCTCCTTAATCCGGCTGGAAAACATCTTCAGAACAAACCATAAACGACTGATAAAGTGCAGGCCTCGTCTACCAAGGGACGCGACCTCATCCGAGCCCAGCCTCGGGCAAGGACGGTAGTCCCGGACGGATTCACGCCTCGACCGAGGGTCCCCTCAGTCAGCAGAGCACCCTCGGCTTGCCCGAAGCCCAGCGCGGGCAGAGTTTGTCGTGCAGCGACCTCGCCCAAATCGCCTTACCAACCGACCATATCGCATACGCATTTAATGCGGGGATCGCCTGACACCTTATCCTGACACGCGCGCCTCAGTCGGCAAGGTCGAAGTGACCGCAGTCACTTCACCCCTTTATTGACCGTTCTGACAGGAAAACAGCACTGTTCATCCCACTCTGGCAACTGTGCCATCCACCAGGGAAAGACTGAAAACAGCAAGTCACGACCTCCCCTAAGTCCGGCCTCGGGCGCAACAGGGGGCTCCGCCTCGCCCGACCCTAGGCCTCGGCCTCAACCTCGGCCTCGGGAGAAGGTCTCCGCCTCGCCCGACCCTGGGTCTCGGCCTCGGGAGGAGTCACAACCTCGCCCGACCTCAGCCTCGGCCTCGGAGGAGTCGCTGCCTTGCCCGACCTCGGCCTCGTATCAACTACGCTACTGGGGATCCATCATTACCCTACCCCTAGCTAGCCACCTCAGGCTACAAAGGAACAAGACCGGTGTCCCATCTAAGTTACTCCGGTAACAGGTAATGATGGTTCCCCGCGTGCGCCCATGACGTCGGTTGCTCTCAACCCCTACAAAAGAAAGGAAACGTTAGCAGGATCCATGTCGCACCGCCAGCTATGCTTCTACAGGGCTCAAGGCACTTCTCCGACGGCCACGTTGGTACATCTACAGGGCTCAAGGCACTTCTCCGACGGCCACGTTATTACCTGTACAGGGCTCAAGGCACTTCCCTGGCAGCCATGTTAGCACATAGCTACACCCCCATTGTACAGCTGGGCGTCTCCTTGTATCTATAAAAGGGGATGTCCAGGGCCTTCCCGGGAGAGGGGGAAGAGAAAAAGGGAGACGAGAGGGGAAAACACACGTACGAACACACGGGCGCACGACGCATACGAGCGGAGGCAGGCAGAGTAGGAGGGGTGCGGTAGAGGCAGCCTCAGACAGCTCACCTCGAGGCCGAACCCTCTCTTTCTCTCTCTCCCTCGCTCTCGCTCTCCCTCGCGACGCTTGTAACCCCTACTGCAAGCACCCCTAGGTGCAAGATAATATAAGCCTCATCCCTTCGCTTGTGTTCCATCTTGCATCAACCCATCTGGACAGGGGGCACGCGGCACTAAAATTCACTAGTCGGTCCGGTTGAGGGTCCCCCGGGTCCAAAACACCGACAGTTGGTGCGCCAGGTAGGGGCTCGCTGCGTGTTGACAAACACTTTCCCGTTGAGTTCCAGATGGGTAGCTTTCAGCAGCCTCTTCAGCCCGGGACGGTGCTCCGCTTTGGGAGTCTCGAGTTCATGTCCCTCGATGGCAGCTACAACATGGTACTCCTCCCCTCGTAGCACGGCAACAACGATGGTCGTCGGCTCGCCCGGCGAAGGCGAACTCGACGACGACTTCCTCCCGCGGCGGAAGAGGAGCACCCGGGTTTACCCCGCCACCCTCCTCACCGGAGGAGGAGGAGACGGGGCAACCGTGGCCAGGCAGGAGGCGGCACCTCGTCGGCTGTCGGACCAGAGCAAGTCGACGACGCCGGCACCCCTGCGGGGTACATGTCGGGTGTTGTCCTCGCACCTGAGACAACGGCGGGTGTCGCTTCCCCGCAACGTGCCAACCCCAAGCGGACTGATGACGCCAGCACCCTCACGAAGGACTTGTTGGGCGTTAGCCTCGTACCTGAGATAACGGTGCAGTCCGTCCCTGATGCGACTTTGCCACCGTCCATCAACCGAGAGGTACCATCCATTTTCCACCCTGTTCCCTTTAGATTCAGTTTCGATCCACCAAGCGACCCCGCTTCGGTGAGCGCTTTCACTAGGGCATATCCTGACCTTCCGGGGTACCATATGTGGTCCTCCTGGGACCGACTGACGGCCGTCTCAACCTTTGGACCCGTGGGTTCCGAGGAAGAGGGCGACCCCGACGTCAGTTGGGATTTCTCCGGACTCCATGATCCCAGTGCCATGCGTGACTTCATGTCCGTATGTGACCACTGCCTTTCCGGCTGTTCTGATGATGGTCATAGCCTTGACGACGAGGGTTGCGACCCAACTCACGAGTGCTACCACATCGATCAGGAGGATCACGACAGAGAAAACCACCTTGGCATGCCAGGAAGTGACGGCACCCTTGCACCTGCGTCTCGCGTCGAGATCCTGTAGGAGCTAGCTGTGGTCCAAGTCCCTACGGGGGGTCAGGACACACAGCTCGAGCAACTCCGTGAGATGCAGGCCAAGCTCGACGAAGAAGCGGGGCGACTTGTGCAGCTCTGGCAAAACATCGAGCAGGAATGGGCAGGCCGAGCGCTCGCTGAAGGAGCACGTCATCGGGCCCAGGATGTCCAGCGTCGCATTGTTGACGATGCCAGGGCAATGCCGCCCCCGGCCTTCAACGGGGCCGGCCAGAGCCTAGCCGCAGCAGCAATGTTGCTTCGGACAATGCCAGAGCCATCCACCACCGAAGGGCGACGTATCCAGGGCGAGCTCAAGGGCCTCCTGGAAGACGCCGCTGTCTGGCAAGCCGAGAGCTCTGCCTCCCGGAGGTGAGGAGACCCCTCGGAGCATCGCGCAATGCCCTCCTGACACATGCGGGAGGCCTCGGTCCACACCGAGCGCACACGGGACGGGACGCCTGCGGCCCCGGATCGCCTCGGTGATAATCAGCGCCACCACGACTGTTGAGCCCACCTCGAGGAAAAGGTGTGTCGAGGCTACCACCCTAGGCGCGGGGGACGTTACGACAACGAGGAGGATCGAAGTCCCTCGCCCGAGCCACCAGGTCCGTGAGTCTTCAGCCGGGCCATACGACGAGCGCCGTTCTCGGCTCGGTTCCGAGCCCCGACTACCATCGCCAAGTACTCAGGGGAGACAAGGCCGAAGTTGTGGCTTGCGGACTACCGGCTGGCATGCCAGTTGGGAGGGGCAAACGATGACAACCTCATCATCCGCAACCTCCCCCTTTTCCTCTCCGACGTTGCCCGGGCCTGGCTGGAGCATCTGCCTCCTGCGCAGATCTCCGACTGGGACGACCTAGTCAAGGCTTTCGCTAGAAATTTCTAGGGTACGTACGTGCGCCCTGGGAACTCATGGGATCTCTGAAGTTGCCGCCAGCAGCCCGGGGAATCCCTGCGAGAGTACATCCGGTGGTTTTCAAAGCAGCGCACCGAGCTGCCCAACATTACCGACTCGGATGTCATCGGGGCTTTCCTCGCCGGCACCACTTGCCAAGACCTAGTGAGCAAACTAGGACACAAGACACCCACCAAGGCGAGCGAATTGATGGACATCGCCACCAAGTTCGCCTCTGGTCAGGAGGCGGTCGAAGCCATCTTCCGGAAAGACAAGCAGCCTCAGGGAGGGCAGAAGGAAGACGCCCCCGAGGCGTCCGCCCAGCGTGGCGCGAAGAAGAAGGCCAAGAAGAAGGCGCAAGCGAAGCGCAATGCCGTCAACACGGATCTCATCGCTGCTGCTGAACGCAGGAACCCTCGGAAGCCTCCCGGAGGGGCCAACGCGTTCGACAAGATGCTCAAGGAGTCGTGCCCCTATCACTGAGGTCCCATCAAGCACACCCTTGAAGAGTGCGACATGCTTCGGCGCTACTTCAACAAGGCTGGACCCTCGGCAGAAGGTGGCAAAGACCAAGTCAACAACCAGGGGGCGACAAGGAAGAGGAGTTCCTGGAGGTCCACAACTGCTTCATGATCTACGGTGGACAGGTGGCGAACGCCTCGGCTCAGCACCGCAAGCAGGAGCGCCGGGATGTCTGCTCGGTGAAGGTAGCGGCGCCGGTCTACCTAGACTGGTCTGACAAGCCTATCACCTTCGACCAATGCAACCACCCCGATTTTGTGTCGAGCCCAGGAAGGTACCCGCTCGTTGTCGACCCAATCGTCGGCAACGTTAGGCTCTCCAAGGTCCTCATGGACGGAGGCAGCAGCCTCAACGTCATCTACGCCGAGACCCTGGAGCTCTTGGGGGTTGATCGGTCCGAGATCCGGGCTGGTGTAGCACCCTTCCATGGGATTGCACCTAGAAAGCGTATCCTGCCCCTCGGACAGGTTGACTTGCCCGTCTGCTTCGGAACTCCCTCCAACTTCCGAAAGGAAACCCTCACCTTCGAGGTAGTTGGGTTCCGAGGGACCTATCATGCGGTGCTAGGAAGACCGTGCTACGCTAAGTTCATGGCCATCCCCAACTACACTTACCTCAAGCTCAAGATGCCTGGCCCCAAGGGAGTCATCACCGTCGGACCCACGTACCGCCACGCTTACGAGTGCGACGTGGAATGCGTGGAATACGCCGAGGCCCTCGCCGAGTCCGAAGCCCTCATCGCCGACCCTGATTGCCTCTCCAAAGAGGCGCCCGACGCGAAGCGGCACGCCGGCAACTTCGAGCCAGCTGAGGCAGTCAAGTTTGTCTCTCTCGACCCCAGCAACGACACCAGCAAGAAAGTCAGGATCGGCTCCGAGCTCGACCCCAAATAGGAAGCAGTGCTCGTTGACTTTCTCCGTGCAAACGCCGAAGTTTTTGCATGGAGTCCCTTGGACATGCCAGGCATACCGAGGGATGTCGCCGAGCACTCACTGGACATCCAAGCTGGAGCCCGACCCGTGAAGCAGCACCTGCGCCGTTTTGATGAAGAAAAGCGCAGAGCCATAGGCGAGGAGGTCCACAAGCTAATGGTTGCAGGGTTCATCAAAGAGGTATTCCATCCCGAATGGTTAGCTAACCCTGTTCTTGTAAAGAAAAAAGGTGGGAAGTGGAGGATGTGCGTAGACTACACTGAGTTAAACAAAGCATGTCCGAAGGTTCCCTACCCTCTGCCCCACATCGATCAAATTGTGGACTCCACTGCTAGGTGCGAAACCCTGTCATTCCTCGACGCCTATTCAGGCTATCACCAAATCAAGATGAAAGAATCCGACCAGCTCGCGACTTCTTTTATCACACCTTTTCACATGTATTGTTATACTACTATGCCATTTGGCTTGAGGAATGCAGGTGCAACCTACCAGAGGTGCATGAACCATGCGTTCGGAGAACACATCGGCAGGACGGTCGAGGCTTACATTGATGACATCATCGTCAAAACAAGGAAAGCCTCCGACCTCCTCTCTGACCTTGAGGTAACATTCAGTTGCCTAAAAGCGAAGAGCGTAAAACTCAATCCTGAGAAGTGTGTCTTCGGAGTCCCCTGAGGCATGCTCTTAGGGTTCATCGTCTCCAAACGAGGCATCGAAGCCAACCCGGAGAAAATCGCGGCCATCACCAACATGGGGCCCATCAAAGATTTGAAAGGAGTACAAAGGGTCATGGGATGCCTTGCGGCTCTGAGTCGCTTCATCTCGCGCCTCGGCGAGAAGGGATTGCCCTTGTACCACCTCTTAAGGAAGGTCGAGCGCTTCACTTGGACCCCCGAGGCCGAGGAAGCCCTCGGAAACTTAAAGGCGCTCCTTACAAATGTGCCCATCTTGGTGCCCCCCGCTGCGGAAGAAGCCCTCTTGATTTACGTCGCCACAACCACTCAGGTGGTCAGCGCTGCGGTCGTAGTCAAGAGACGAGAAGAAGGGCACGCACTGCTCGTCCAGAGGCTACTCTACTTCATCAGCGAAGTGCTATCCGAGACCAAAGTCCGCTACCCGCAAATCTAGAAGGTGCTCTACGCAGTGATTCTGACACGGCGGAAACTGCGACACTACTTCGAGTCTCATCTGGTTACTGTGGTGTCATCTTTCCCCCTGGGAGAAATCATCCAGAGCCGAGAGGCCTCGGGTAGGATAGCCAAATGGGCAGTGGAACTCATGTGCGAAACACTTTCATTTGCCCCTCGGAAGGCCATAAAATCCCAAGTCTTGGCCGACTTCCTGGCTGAATGGACTGACACCCAGTTGCCGATGGCCCTAATACAACCCGAACTTTGGACCATGTACTTCGATGGGTCGCTTATGAAAACAGGAGCAGGTGCTGGCTTGCTCTTCGTTTCACCCCTCGGGAAACATGTGCGCTACATACTGCGCCCCTTGGTTAATGGCCTACGCATCACCGTCGAGCGAGGGGTTCGGTGCCTCGACGCTTGTGGCGACTCGCAGCTCGTCATTGACCAGGTCATGAAGAACTCCCACTACCGGTCTACCGTGACCAAAAAATGGAGGCCTACTGCGACGAAGTTCGGCGCTTGGAAGATAAGTTCTACGGGCTGGAACTCAACCATGTTGCTCGACGGTACAACGAAACCGCAGATGAGCTGGCGAAAATAGCCTCGGGGCGAACGACGGTTCCCCCGGACGTCTTCTCCAAGGATATATATCAGTCATCTGTCAAACTCGACGACGCACCTGAACCCGAGGGACCCTCGGCCCAGCCCGAGGAACCCTCGACCACCGAGGGTGAGGCCCTGCGCGTTGAGGGGGAGCGGAATAGGGTCACACCGGTTCCAAACTGGTAGACCCCGTACCTGGAATATCTCCTCCGAGGAGAGCTGCCCCTCGACAAGGCCGAAGCTCGGCGACTGGCTCGGCGCGCCAAGTCGTTCGTTTTACTGGGTGATGAAAAGAGTTATACCATCATAGCCCCTCAGGCATCCTCCAATGATGCATATCCATTGCCCAAGGACAAGAGCTGTTACAAGAAATACACTCGGGGGCTTGCGGTCACCATGCAGCGCCTCGGGCCCTCGTGGGAAACGCTTTCCGACAAGGTTTCTACTGGCCAACCGCGGTAGCCGACGCCACTAGAATTGTACGCTCCTGCCGAGGGTGTCAATTATACGCGAGACAGGCGCACCTGCCCGCTCAAGCCCTGCAGACAATACCCATCACTTGGTCGTTTGCCGTGTGGGGTCTAGACCTCGTCGGTTCCTTGCAGAAGGCACCTAGGGGCTTCTTGCACCTGCTGGTCGCCATCGACAAATTCTCCAAGTGGATCGAAGTCCGACCCTTAACCAGCATCATGTCCGAGCAGGTGGTGGCGTTCTTCACAAATATCATCCATCGCTTTGGGGTCCCAAACTCAATCATCACCGACAATGGCACGCAGTTCACTGGGAAAAGTTCCTGGACTTCTGCGAGGACCACCACATCCGTGTGGACTGGGCCGCCGTAGCGCACCCAATAATAAATGGGTAGGTGGAACGCGCCAACGGTATGATTTTGCAGGGACTAAAGCCGAGGATCTACAATGACCTCAACAAGTTTGGCAAGCGATGGATAAAAGAACTACCCTCGGTGGTTTGGAGTCTGAGGACGACGCCGAGCCGGGCCACGGGCTTCACGCTATTTTTCCTAGTCTATGGGGCCGAGGCTATCTTACCCACGGACTTGGAATACGGTTCCCCGAGGACAAAGGCTTACGACGACCAAAGCAACCAGACCAGCCGAGAGGATTCATTGGACCAGCTAGAAGAGGCTCGGGACGTAGCTTTGCTACACTCAGCACGGTATCAGCAGTCTCTGCGACGCTACCACGCCCGAAGGGTTCGGCCCCGAGACTTCCAAGTGGGAGACTTGGTACTTTGGCTACGACAAGACGCCCGAGGGTGCCACAAACTTACCCCTCCCTGGGAAGGGCCCTTCATCATCGCCAAGATTTTGAAGCCCGAGACATACAAGCTGTCCAACGATCAAGGCAAGGTCTACAACAACGCTTGGAACATCAAACAGCTACGTCACTTTTACCCTTAAAATGTTTCAAGTCGTTCATATATCTCGCTTTCTTTACATGCATAAATAAAGTCTAACCATCAAGGAAGGATCAGCCTTGCCTCGGCAAAGCCCGACCCTCCCTCGGGGGCTAGAAGGGGGGAACCCCCTCTGCGTCAAAATTTTCCTCGGAAAAGTCTTTTACCAGAACGTATTTCGCGCTTTTCGACTGCGTCGATAACAGAATCCTAAAGACGAGCGAGAGAGACCTTGAACAGCAAGGCCGATCGAGCCGAGGGACTCCTACGCCTCCGGGATACGGATACCTCACTCATCACCTTCCGCGAAAAGTAGCTCACGCTCGAATAAGCGATTCTGCTACCGAACAAGTCCTAACGCCCGAAAACTTTTTTGCCAGAACGACTTTCGTGCCTTTTCGACTGCGTCGCTAATAGAATCCTAAAAATGACGGGTGAACACGTAAGCAGCAAGGCCGACCAAGCCGAGGGACTCCTACGCCTCTGGGATACGGATATCTCACTCATCACCTTCCGCGAAAAGTAACTCACGCTCGGATAAGCGATTCTGCTACCGAACAAGTCCTAACGCACGAAACAAGAGGAAAGAAAACACAGCTTTATAATCCGACAATACTATTTAGGCCTCAGCGGACGCAAAAAACATACGTATACTTAAAACAAACTGTTCCTGCAGGCTCAGACATCGGCATGGGGAGGAACAACACCCTCGGCGTCGTTTCCACCCTCGGCAGGATCTGGCCCGGCCTCAGACGGCGACACGGGCGGAAGGACCTCCACCTCAAAGGAGGAAGCCAGCGCCGCGCTTGGGACCTCGATAGCCGCGTCAAGCCTCTAGACCTCAGCTAAGGCAGCCTCCTCTTCGTCGGGTAAGCAGTACCCCTCGCTGACCCGCTCCAGATCCACGTCGTAGTGGGAAGCGAGTACGGCGAAGGCCCGCCTGACGCCGTGGTGCAGCGCCCCGCGGAGTCTGCTGCGCACATGGCCGCCCAAGGCCCACAGGTGACTCTAGGGGAGCTACCCGAGGGGACGTCGTCGAGACCAAAGGCCCGGTAGAAAGCCGAGACAGCCTCGGACATGGCCACGCGCTCGGCCTCCTTCCGCTCAGCCACCTCAGCAAGCGCCTTGCAGTTCTTGACAGACTCGTTAAGAGCCGTCTTGAACCCTGCAGACAGCCGGGCAATGTTCTTCAGACACGAGGTGAAGAATGGAGACAAAAACAAAGTCACAAAGCGGGCAAAACATACCTTTGGCCTGGACACGCTGCTGCGAGGCCTTAGTGAAAGTCGCCTAGAGGGAGGGTGAATAGGGCGAAACTGAAAATCTAAAAAATAATCACAACTACAAGCCGGGTTAGCGTCAGAAATAGTGGAGTCCGCGAGAGAGGGCGCAAAACAAATCGCAAGCGAATAATAAAATGAGACCCGCGGATTTGTTTTACCGAGGTTCGGTTCTCTCAAACCTACTCCCCGTTGAGGAGGCCACAAAGGCCGGGTCTCTTTCAACCCTTCCCTCTCTCAAACGGTCCCTCGGATCGAGTGAGCTTCTCTTTCTCAAATCACTTGGGAATCAAACTTCCTGCAAGGACCACCACACAATTGGTGTCTCTTGCCTCAATTACAAGTGAGTGTTTGATCACAAGAAAGAATGCCAAAGAAAAAGAAGCGATCCAAGCGCAAGAGCTCAAATGAACACAACAAATCACTCTCTCTAGTCACTAGGGCTTTGTGTGGAGTTGGGAGAGGATTTGATCTCTTTTGGTGTGCTTTGCAATGAATGCTAGCTCTTGTATAGTGGTTGGAAGTTGGAAAACTTGGATGCAATGAATGGTGGGGTGGTTGGGGTATTTATAGCCCCAACCACCAAACTTGACCGTTGGTGGAGGCTGTCTGTCGATGGCACACCGGACAGTCCGGTGCACACCGGACATGTCCGGTGCCTCCGCCACGTCATCAATGCCGTTGGATTCTGACCGTTGGAGCTTCTGACTTCTGGGCCCGCCTGGATGTCCGGTGCACACCGGACATCAACTGTTCATTGTCCGGTGTGCCGGTATGGGCGCGCCTGACTTCTGCGCGCGCAGAGCGCGCATTAAATGCGCCGCAGGTAGCCGTTGGCGCCGAAATAGCCGTTGCTCCGTGGTTACACCGGACAGTCCGGTGCACACCGGACATGTCCGGTGAATTATAGCGGAGCGGCTGCTGCGCGATCCCGAGGCTGGCGAGTTGCGGAGGCCGCGCTTCCTTGGAGCACCGGACACTGTCCGGTGTACACCGGACAGTCCGGTGAATTATAGCGAAGCGGCCTGAGAAATTCCCGAAGGTGGCGAGTTTGAGTTGAAGTCCTCTGGTGCACCGGACACTGTCCGGTGTACACCGGACAGTCCGGTGCCTCCAGACCAGAGGTGCCTTCGGTTGCCTCTTTGCTCCTTTGTTGAATCCAAAACTTGTTCTTTTTATTGGCTGGTGTGAACCTTTTGCACCTGAATAACTTATACACTAGAGCAAACTAGTTAGTCCAATATTTGTGTTGGGCAATTCAACCACCAAAATTATTTAGGGACTAGGTGTAAGCCTAATTCCCTTTCAATCTCCCCCTTTTTGGTGATTGATGCCAACACAAACCAAAGCAAATATAGAAGTGCATAATTGAACTAGTTTGCATAAAGTAAGTGCAAAGGTTGCTTGGAATTGAGCCAATATAGATGCTTACATGATGCGCATGGATTGTTTTCTTTGTTTTTGACATATTGGACCACATTTGCACCAAAAGTTTTGTTTTTGCAAACTTTTTGTAAATTCTTTTCAAAGTCCTTTTGCAAGATAGTCAAAGGTAGATGAATAAGATTTTGCAAGTTATTTTCAAGTTTTGAAATTCACTTCCTTTGTTCAAAATGCTTTTCCTTTGACTAAACAAAACTCCCCCTCAAATAAAGTCTCCTCTTAGTGTTCAAGAGGGTTTTAAGATATCAAATTTGAAAAATACTACTTACTCCCCCTTTAGAACAAAGAGATACCAATTTTGAAATTTACCAATTGAAAATCATTAATTTTAAAATTAGTTTGGTGGTGCGGTCCTTTTGCTTTGGGCTCATATTTTCTCCCCCTTTGGCATGAATCGCCAAAAACGGAAATATTAGAGCCTATTGAAGTACTTTCTCCTCCTTTGGTCATAAAATAAATGAGTGAAGATTATACCAAAGATGGAGAGTGATGCGGAGCGACGGCGAAGGATGAGTAGTAGAGTGGAGTGGAAGCCTTGTCTTCGCCGAAGACTCCAATTCCCTTTCAATATACCTATGACTTGGTTTGGAATACACTTGAAAACACATTAGTCATAGCATATATAAAAGAGATATGATCAAAGGTATTATAATGAGCTATGTGTGCAAGATTAGCAAAAGAAATTCCTAGAATCAAGAATATTAAGCTCATGCCTAAGTCTGGTAAAAGATTGTTCATCAAGTGGCTTGGTAAAGATATCAGCTAATTGATCTTTAGTGTTAATGTATGAAATCTTGATATCCCCCTTTTGTTGGTGATCCCGAAGAAAGTGATACCGAATGGCTATGTGTTTAGTGCGGCTATGCTCAACGGGATTATCCGCCATGCGGATTGCACTCTCATTATCACATAGAAGAGGAACTTTGGTTAATTTGTAACCGTAGTCCCGCAGGGTTTGCCTCATCCAAAGCAATTGCGCGCAACAGTGGCCTGCGGCAATATACTCGGCTTCGGCGGTAGAAAGAGCGACCGAATTTTGCTTCTTTGAAGCCCATGACACCAAGGACCTTCCCAAGAACTGGCAAGTCCCCGATGTGCTCTTCCTATTAATCTTACACCCTGCCCAATCGGCATCCGAATAACCAATCAAATCAAAAGTGGATCCCCGAGGGTACCAAAGCCCAAACTTAGGAGTATAAGCCAAATATCTCAAGATTCGTTTTACGGCCGTAAGGTGTGATTCCTTAGGGTCGGCTTGGAATCTTGCACACATGCATACGGAAAGCATAATGTCCGGTCGAGATGCACATAAATAAAGCAATGAACCAATCATCGACCGGTATACCTTTTGATCCACGGACTTACCTCCCGTGTCGAGGTCGAGATGCCCATTTGTTCCCATGGGAGTCTTGATGGGCTTGGCATCCTTCATTCCAAACTTGCTTAGAATGTCTTGAGTATACTTTGTTTGGCAAATGAATGTGCCCTCTTGGAGTTGTTTGACTTGAAATCCTAGAAAATACTTCAACTCCCCCATCATAGACATCTCGAATTTCTGTGTCATGATCCTACTAAATTCTTCACATGTAGATTTGTTAGTAGACCCAAATATAATATCATCAACATAAATTTGGCATACGAACAAATCATTGTCAAGAGTTTTAGTGAATAAAGTAGGATCGGCTTTGCCGACTTTGAAGCCATTTGCAATAAGGAAATCTCTAAGGCATTCATACCATGCTCTTGGGGCTTGCTTGAGCCCATAAAGCGCCTTAGAGAGCCTATAAACATGGTTAGGGTACTCACTGTCTTCAAAGCCGGGAGGTTGCTCAACATAGACCTCCTCTTTGATTGGTCCATTGAGGAAGGCACTCTTCACGTCCATTTGATAAAGCTTGAAGCCATGGTAAGTAGCATAGGCCAATAATATGCGAATTGACTCAAGCCTAGCTACGGGTGCATAGGTTTCACCAAAATCCAAACCTTCGACTTGTGAATACCACGAGTCGAGCTTTGTTCCTTGTCACCACACCATGCTCGTCTTGCTTGTTGCGGAAGACCCACTTGGTTCCTACAACATTTTGATTAGGACGTGGAACTAAATGCCATACCTCATTCCTTGTGAAATTGTTGAGCTCCTCTTGCATCGCCATCACCCAATCCGAATCTTGAAGTGCTTCCTCTACCCTGTGTGGCTCAATAGAGGAAACAAAAGAGTAATGTTCACAAAAATGTGCAACACGAGATCGAGTAGTTACCCCCTTATGAATGTCGCCGAGGATGGTGTCGACGGGGTGATCTCGTTGTATTGCTTGGTGGACTCTTGGGTGTGGCGGCCTTGGTTGTTCATCCTTGAGAGCACCTAGAGGGGGGGGGGTGAATAGGTGATCCTGTAAAACTTCAAACTTAAGCCACAAAACTTGGTTAAGTGTTAGCACAAATAATGCCAAGTGGCTAGAGAGGAGTCTCAACAAAACACAGAAACCACAGAAGATCAATCACAGAGATGACACAGTGGTTTATCCCGTGGTTCGGCCAAGACCAACGCTTGCCTACTCCACGTTGTGGCGTCCCAACGGACGAGGGTTGCAATCAACCCCTCTCAAGCGGTCCAAAGATCCACTTGAATACCACGGTGTTTTGTTTTCTTTTCTTTATCCCGTTTGCAAGGAATCTCCACAAATTGGAGTCTCTTGCCCTTACAAGTATATGATCACAAAGAAGCACAGAGTAAGGGAGGGAAGCAACACACACAAATCCACAGCGAAATGCGCACACACACGGCCAAGAATCGAGCTCGAATGACTATCTCAAAGTTCTCACTAGAACGGAGCTCGAATCACTTAGAATCACAAACGAATGCGCAAAGAATGAGTGTGGATGATCAAGAATGCTCTAAGGTTGCTTGGTGTACTCCTCCATGCGCCTAGGGGTCCCTTTTATAGCCCCAAGGCAGCTAGGAGCCGTTGAGAGCAAATCTGGAAGGCCAATCTTGCCTTCTGTCATCGGGGGCACCGGACAGTCCGGTGCACACCGGACACTGTCCGGTGCCCGATTTCCTTCCTAAAATGGCACTGCCGACCGTTGCAGACTGTTGCAGATTTGGGAGCCGTTGGCGCACCAGACATGTCCGGTGCACACCGGACAGTCCGGTGCCGTCTTCTAGCCGTTGGCCCGGCCACGTGTCCCGCGCAGATTGCGCGGCCGACCGTTGGCCCGGTCGACCGTTGGCTCACCGGACAGTCCGGTGCACACCGGACAGTCCGGTGAATTTTAGCCGTACGCCGTCGGCGAATTCCCGAGAGCGGCCACTTCACGCCGAGCCAGCCTGGCGCACCAGACACTGTCCGGTGCACCACCGGACAGTCCGGTGTGCCAGACTGAGCTGAGTCTCGGCTGCACACAGCCAAGTCTTTTTCACCCTTTTTCTTTTCTTCTTCTTTCTGTTTCTAACACTTAGACAAGTATATTAGTACATAAAACAATGTACTAAGTCTGAGAAACATACCTTAATTCTTGATTTGTACCTTGTCCACCTTTTTACACTTAGGCACTTGTGTTGGACACTAAATCACCAAAATACTTAGAAATGGCCCAAGGGCACATTTCCCTTTCAATCTCCCCCTTTTTGGTGATTTATGCCAACACAACATAAAGCAAGTAGAACAAGTACAAAATCAAATCAAATAAGAACTCAAAATTGTTTTGATTCACTTTTGACATATATGGATCACTCTATGCCACCACTTGGTTTGTTTTTGCAAATCAAACTCAAACTCAAATTTCTATCTCTAAGTCAAACGCACATGTTAAGACATAAAGAGAGTCATTCTAAGAGAAATTGATTAAGATTTCAAAAACTCCCCCTTTTTCCCATAATCAATACTTCTCCCCACAAGAAGCCAACTTTTGACAAGAGAGTCAACAAAAGAGTTTTGACAAACCAAAAGCTCTATTCTACTATTTTCAAAATCTCTCAAGTGGTAGCTGATCCATTTGTCGCTTTGGCCTTTATTTTCTCCCCCTTTGGCATCAAGCACCAAAACGGAATCAATCTTGGCCCTATAACCCCATTGCCTCACCAAAATCTTCAATTAAGAGCAAATGGCAATAAGAGTTCATTAGATGAACTTGGAATAGGTTACCCTCTCATCGGAGTGCAGTGGAAGTCTTTCATGGTCCAAGTCCACCTTTTCCCTTTCAATTCTCCTTTGAGACTAAAACAAGCAAACTCAAACATATGGTTAGTCTCAAAGGGTCAAGTTGTAACACACCTCCCCCTAAAATTGTGCATCACTTTGCAACGGACTTGTGAGGTCCAGGGAGTGTTTGTACAACTTGAGCACCACAATAAGCAATAAGATGCAGAATGAACATGATCAAGGGCATAAACACATGTATGCTACTTTTCAATCCAAGTTCCGCGAATCTAAGATATTGAGCTCACTACGCAGCCTGCAAAAGGTCTTCTCATCTAGAGGCTTGGTAAAGATATCGGCTAGCTGGTTCTCGGTGCTAACATGAAACACTTCGATATCCCCCTTTTGCTGGTGGTCTCTCAAAAAGTGATGCCGGATGTCAATGTGCTTTGTGCGGCTGTGCTCAACAGGATTTTCCGCTATTCGGATAGCACTCTCATTATCACATAGGAGTGGGACTTTGCTCAGATTGTAGCCAAAGTCCCTGAGGGTTTGCCTCATCCAAAGTAGTTGCGCACAACACTGTCCTGCGACAACGTACTCGGCCTCAGCGGTGGATAGGGCAACGGAGGTTTGTTTCTTAGAGTTCCATGACACCAGGGACCTTCCTAAGAATTGGCACGTCCCCGATGTACTCTTCCTATCGACCTTACATCCAGCATAGTCGGAATCTGAGTACCCAATCAAGTCAAAGTTAGACCCCTTTGGATACCAGATCCCGAAGCAAGGCGTAGCAACCAAATATCTAAGAATTCGCTTCACTGCCACTAAGTGACACTCCTTAGGATCGGATTGAAATCTGGCACACATGCATACGCTAAGCATAATATCCGGTCTACTAGCACATAAATAAAGTAAAGACCCTATCATTGACCGATATGCTTTTTGATCAACGGACTTACCTCCTTTGTTGAGGTCGGTGTGTCCGTCGGTTCCCATCGGCGTCTTTGCGGGCTTGGCGTCCTTCATCCCAAACCTCTTTAGCAAATCTTGTGTGTACTTCGTTTGGGAGATGAAGGTGCCGTCCTTGAGTTGCTTCACTTGGAACCCAAGGAAGTAGGTCAACTCGCCCATCATCGACATCTCGAATTTCTGCGTCATCACCCTGCTAAACTCTTCACAAGACTTTTGGTTAGTAGAACCAAATATTATGTCGTCGACATAAATTTGGCACACAAAAAGATCACCATCGCAAGTCTTAGTAAAAAGAGTTGGATCGGCTTTCCCAACCTTGAAAGCATTAGCAATTAGAAAATCTCTAAGGCATTCATACCATGCTCTTGGGGCTTGCTTAAGTCCATAGAGCGCCTTAGAGAGCTTACACACATGGTCGGGGTACCGTTCATCCTCGAAGCCAGGTGGTTGCTCCACGTACACCTCCTCCTTGATTGGCCCATTGAGGAAAGCACTCTTCACATCCATTTGGTACAACCTGAAAGAATGGTGAGCGGCATATGCTAGCAAGATACGAATTGATTCTAGCCTAGCCACAGGAGCAAACGTCTCCTCAAAGTCCAAACCTGCGACTTGGGCATAACCTTTTGCCACAAGTCGAGCCTTGTTCCTTGTCACCACCCCGTGCTCGTCCTGTTTGTTGCGGAAGACCCACTTGGTTCCCACAACATTTTGCTTGGGACGAGGCACCAGTGTCCAAACTTCATTGCGCTTGAAGTTGTTGAGTTCCTCCTGCATGGCCAATACCCAATCCGGATCTAGCAAGGCCTCCTCTACCCTGAAAGGCTCAATAGAGGAGACAAAGGAGTAATGCTCACAAAAATTAACTAGTCGAGATCGAGTAGTTACTCCCTTGCTAATGTCACCCAAAATTTGGTCGACGGGATGATCCCTTTGAATCACCGTTCGAACTTGGGTTGGAGGTGCCGGTTGCGCTTCTTCCTCCATCACATGATCATCTTGTGCTCCCCCTTGATCACACGCCTCCTTTTGATGAACCTGTTCATCGTCTTGAGTTGGGGGTTGCACCGTTGTTGAGGAAGAAGGTTGATCTCGTTCATCTTGTTCCTGTGGCCGCACTTCTCCAATCGCCATGGTTCGTATAGCGGCCGTCGGAACATCTTCTTCATCTACATCATCACAATCAACAACTTGCTCTCTTGGAGAGCCATTAGTCTCATCAAATACAACGTCGCTAGAGACTTCAACCAAACCCGATGATTTGTTGAAGACCCTATACGCCTTTGTATTTGAATCATAACCTAACAAAAACCCTTCTACGGCTTTGGGAGCAAATTTAGAAGTTCTACCTTTCTTCACAAGAATATAACATTTGCTCCCAAATACACGAAAATAAGACACATTGGGTTTATTACCAGTTAGTAGCTCATACGACGTCTTCTTGAGGAGGCGGTGAAGGTAGACCCTGTTGATGGCGTGGTAAGCCGTGTTCACGGCTTCCGACCAAAAGCACTCGGGGGTCTTGAATTCTCCAAGCATGGTCCTCGCCATATCTATGAGCGTCCTGTTCTTCCTCTCTACCACACCGTTTTGCTGAGGTGTGTAGGGAGCGGAGAACTCGTGCTTGATCCCTTCCTCCTCAAGAAACTCCTCCACTTGAAGGTTCTTGAATTCGGACCCGTTGTCGCTCCTTATCTTCTTCACCTTGAGCTCAAACTCATTTTGAGCTCTCCTGAGGAAGCGCTTGAGGGTCCCTTGGGTTTCAGACTTATCCTGCAAAAAGAACACCCAAGTGAAGCGGGAAAAGTCATCAACAATAACTAAACCATACTTACTTCCTCCTATGCTCAGATAGGCGACGGGTCCGAAAAGGTCCATATGTAGCAGCTCCAGGGGTCTTGATGTGGTCATCACATTCTTGCTGTGATGCGCTCCTCCCACCTGTTTACCTGCCTGACAAGCTGCACAAGGTCTATCTTTTTCGAATTGTACGTTAGTCAATCCTATCACGTGTCCTCCCTTTAGAAGCTTGTGGAGATTCTTCATCCCCACATGTGCTAAGCGGCGATGCCACAGCCAGCCCATGCAAGTCTTAGCCATTAAGCATGCATCTAGACCGGCCTCTTCTTTTGCAAAATCAACTAAGTAAAGCTTGCCGTCTAGTACACCCTTAAAAGCTAGTGAACCATCACATCTTCTAAAGACAGACACATCTACATTTGTAAATAAGCAGTTATATCCTATATTGCATAATTGACTAACAGATAGCAAATTGTAACCAAGAGACTCAACTAAAAACACATTGGAGATTGAGTGCTCATTAGAAATTGCAATTTTACCTAACCCTTTTACCTTGCCTTGATTCCCATCACCGAATATAATTGAATCTTGGGAATCCTTATTTTTGACGTAGGAGGTGAACATCTTCTTCTCCCCCGTCATATGGTTTGTGCATCCGCTGTCGATAATCCAGCTTGAACCCCCGGATGCATAAACCTGCAAGGCAAATTTAGGCTTGGGTCTTAGGTACCCAACTCATGTTGGGTCCTACAAGGTTAGTGCAAATATCCTTAGGGACCCAAATGCAAGTTTTGTCTCCCTTGCATTTTGCCCCTAACTTCCTAGCAACTATTTTCCTATCCTTTCTACAAATAGCAAAGGAAGCATTTAAAGCACAATAAATTGTAGAAGGTTCATTCACTACTTTCCTAGGAGCATGAATAATATTCTTTCTAGGCACATGATGAATAGCATTTCTCCTAGACATATTTCTACCATGCATATAGGAAGAACTAGAAGCAAACATGGCATGAGAGTCACAATCATCATAAGCATTATAACTCCTATAAGCATTTCTAGTTTGTCTCCTATCATGGTACAAGAAGGCATGGTTCTTTTTAGCACTACTAGCCATAGGAGCCTTCCCTTTCTCCTTGACGAAGATGGGAGCCTTATGGCTTGTTAAGTTCTTGGCTTCTCTCTTGAAGCCAAGCCCATCCTTAATTGAGGGATGTCTTCCAATTGTGTAGGCATCCCTTGCAAATTTTAACTTATCAAATTCACTTTTGCTAGTCTTAAGTTGGGCATTAAGACTAGCCAATTCATCATTTAGTTTGGAAATTGAAACTAATTGTTCACAACAATCATTAATATCAACATCCTTACACCTAGTGCAAATTTCAACATGTTCAACACAAGAGTTAGATTTACTTGCTACTTCTAGTTTCGCATTTAAATCATTAATTTCACCTTTTAGAGAAGAAATGGTTTCATTACAAGTAGAAAGTTCACAAGAAAGAATTCCATTTCTTTTAACTTCTAGAGCAAGTGAATTTTGTGCACTAACAAATTTATCATGCTCTTCATATAAAAGATCTTCTTGTTTTTCTAAGATTCTATCCTTTTCATTCAAGACATCAATCAATTCATTAATCTTAGCTATCTTAGTTCTATCCAATCCCTTGAATAAACTAGAATAATCTATTTCATCCTCACTAGACTCATCATCACTAGAAGAATCATAAGTATTAGCATTACTAGTGATTGCCTTCTTCTCCCTTGCCATGAGGCAAGTGTGATGCTCGTTTGGGAAGAGGGCCGATTTGTTGAAGGCAGTGGCGGTGAGTCCTTCGTCGTCGGAGTCGGACGAAGAGCAATCCGAATCCCACTCCTTTCCAAGGTGTGCTTCGCCTTTGGCCTTCTTGTAAACCTTCTTGTTCTCCCTCTTCCCTTGCTCCTGGTCACTATCATTTTCGGGACAGTTAGCAATAAAATGACCAACCTTACCACATTTGAAGCACGAGCGCTTTCCCTTTGTCTTGGTCTTCCTTGGTTGCCCCTTGCGATCATTTAGCGCAGTCTTGAATCTCTTGATGATGAGAGCCATCTCTTCATCATTGAGCCCGGCCGCCTCAACTTGCGCCACCTTGCTGGGTAGCGACTCCTTGCTCCTTGTTGCCTTGAGAGCAATGGGTTGAGGCTCGTGAATTGGACCGTTCAACGCCTCGTCGACGTATCTCGCCTCCTTGATCATCATCCGCCCGCTTACGAATTTTCCGAGTACCTCCTCGGGCGTCATCATCGTGTACCTGGGATTCTCACGAATATTGTTCACGAGATGAGGATCAAGAATGGTAAAGGACCTTAGCATTAGGCGGACGACGTCGTGGTCCGTCCATCGCGTGCTTCCGTAGCTCCTTATTTTGTTGATAAGGGTCTTGAGCCGATTGTACGTTTGAGTTGGCTCCTCTCCCCTTATCATGGCGAATCGTCCAAGCTCGCCCTCCACCAACTCCATCTTGGTGAGCATGGTGATGTCGTTCCCCTCATGGGAGATCTTGAGGGTGTCCCATATCTGCTTGGCATTGTCCAAGCCGCTCACCTTATTGTACTCTTCCCTGCACAAAGATGCTAAGAGAACAGTAGTAGCTTGTGCATTTCTATGAATTTGTTCATTTATAAGCATAGGGCTATCCGAGCTATCAAATTTCATTCCATTCTCTACAATCTCCCATATGCTTGGATGAAGAGAGAATAAGTGACTACGCATTTTGTGACTCCAAAATCCGTAGTCCTCCCCATCGAAGTGTGGAGGTTTGCCAAGAGGAATGGAAAGCAAATGCGAATTCGAACTATGTTGAATACGAGAATAATCAAATGAAAAGTTCGAATTGACCGTCTTTTTGTAGTCGTTGTCGTCGTCCTTTTGGGAAG
Source organism: Zea luxurians (assembly GCA_029449295.1). NCBI lineage: Eukaryota > Viridiplantae > Streptophyta > Magnoliopsida > Poales > Poaceae > Zea > Zea luxurians. The sequence continues at coordinate 174,232,116 of JAOPSE010000002.1, forward strand.
AAGTAGACTCATCACTATCGTCGTAGTAGATGATCTCCTTGATGCGCCTTGTTTTCTTCTTCTTCCCATCCCTGCGCTTGTGGCCCGAGCCCGAGTCGATAGGCTTGTCATCCCTCGGCTCGTTGAAGATAGACTCCTTCTCGTTGTTGTTGACCACCATCCCCTTTCCCTTAGGATCCATCTCTTCGGGCGATTAGTCCCTTCTTGAAGAGAACGGCTCTGATACCAATTGAGAGCACCTAGAGGGGGGGGGGGTGAATAGGTGATCCTGTAAAACTTCAAACTTAAGCCACAAAACTTGGTTAAGTGTTAGCACAAATAATGCCAAGTGGCTAGAGAGGAGTCTCAACAAAACACAGAAACCACAGAAGATCAATCACAGAGATGACACAGTGGTTTATCCCGTGGTTCGGCCAAGACCAACGCTTGCCTACTCCACGTTGTGGCGTCCCAACGGACGAGGGTTGCAATCAACCCCTCTCAAGCGGTCCAAAGATCCACTTGAATACCACGGTGTTTTGTTTTCTTTTCTTTATCCCGTTTGCAAGGAATCTCCACAAATTGGAGTCTCTTGCCCTTACAAGTATATGATCACAAAGAAGCACAGAGTAAGGGAGGGAAGCAACACACACAAATCCACAGCGAAATGCGCACACACACGGCCAAGAATCGAGCTCGAATGACTATCTCAAAGTTCTCACTAGAACGGAGCTCGAATCACTTAGAATCACAAACGAATGCGTAAAGAATGAGTGTGGATGATCAAGAATGCTCTAAGGTTGCTTGGTGTACTCCTCCATGCGCCTAGGGGTCCCTTTTATAGCCCCAAGGCAGCTAGGAGCCGTTGAGAGCAAATCTGGAAGGCCAATCTTGCCTTCTGTCATCGGGGGCACCGGACAGTCCGGTGCACACCGGACACTGTCCGGTGCCCGATTTCCTTCCTAAAATGGCACTGCCGACCGTTGCAGACTGTTGCAGATCTGGGAGCCGTTGGCGCACCGGACATGTCCGGTGCACACCGGACAGTCCGGTGCCGTCTTCTAGCCGTTGGCCCGGCCACGTGTCCCGCGCAGATTGCGCGGCCGACCGTTGGCCCGGTCGACCGTTGGCTCACCGGACAGTCCGGTGCACACCGGACAGTCCGGTGAATTTTAGCCGTACGCCGTCGGCGAATTCCCGAGAGCGGCCACTTCACGCCGAGCCAGCCTGGCGCACCGGACACTGTCCGGTGCACCACCGGACAGTCCGGTGTGCCAGACTGAGCTGAGTCTCGGCTGCACACAGCCAAGTCTTTTTCACCCTTTTTCTTTTCTTCTTCTTTCTGTTTCTAACACTTAGACAAGTATATTAGTACATAAAACAATGTACTAAGTCTGAGAAACATACCTTAATTCTTGATTTGTACCTTGTCCACCTTTTTACACTTAGGCACTTGTGTTGGACACTAAATCACCAAAATACTTAGAAATGGCCCAAGGGCACATTTCCCTTTCAATCCTCCTTGTCTTCATCATTTGCATCTCCCCCTTGATCGTTGCCGTCATTTTGAGGTGGCTCATCTTCTTGCTCAACATCTTGAGCCTCATCCTCAATTTGAGTTGGTGGAGATACTTGCATGGAGGAGGATGGTTGATCTTGTGCATGTGGAGGCTCTTCGGATTCCTTAGGACACACATCCCCAATGGACATGTTCCTTAGCGCTATGCATGGAGCCTGTTCTTCACCTATCTCATCAAGATCAACTTGCTCTACTTGAGAGTCGTTAGTTTCATCAAACACAACGTCACAAGAAACTTCAACAAGTCCTGAGGACTTGTTAAAGACTCTATATGCCCTTGTGTTTGAGTCATATCCTAGTAAAAAGCCTTCTACAGTTTTAGGAGCAAATTTAGATTTTCTACCTCTTTTGACAAGAATAAAACATTTGCTACCAAAAACTCTAAAATATGAAATATTGGGCTTTTTACCGGTTAGGAGTTCATAGGATGTCTTCTTGAGGATTCGGTGAAGATATAACCGGTTGATGGCGTAGCAAGCGGTGTTGACCGCTTCGGCCCAAAACCGATCCGATGTCTTGTACTCATCAAGCATGGTTCTTGCCATGTCCAATAGAGTTCGATTCTTCCTCTCCACTACACCATTTTGTTGTGGAGTGTAGGGAGAAGAGAACTCATGCTTGATGCCCTCCTCCTCAAGGAAGCCTTCAATTTGAGAGTTCTTGAACTCCGTCCCATTGTCGCTTCTAATTTTCTTGATCCTTAAGCCAAACTCATTTTGAGCCCGTCTTAAGAATCCCTTTAAGGTCTCTTGGGTATGAGATTTGTCCTGCAAAAAGAACACCCAAGTGAAGCGAGAATAATCATCCACAATAACTAGACAGTACTTACTCCCGCCGATGCTTATGTAAGCGATCGGGCCGAATAGGTCCATGTGTAGGAGCTCCAGTGGCCTGTCACTAGTCATGATGTTCTTGTGTGGATGATGAGTGCCAACTTGCTTCCCAGCTTGGCATGCGCTACAAATCCTGTCTTTCTCAAAATGAACATTGGTCAGTCCTAAAATGTGTTCTCCCTTTAGAAGCTTATGAAGATTCTTCATTCCAACATGAGCTAGTCGGCGGTGCCAGAGCCAACCCAAGTTAGTCTTAGCAATTAAGCAAGTGTCGAGTTCAGCTCTATCAAAATCTACCAAGTATAGCTGACCCTCTAACACTCCCTTGAATGCTATTGAATCATCACTTCTTCTAAAGACAGTAACACCTATATCAGTAAATAGACAGTTGTAGCCCATTTGACATAATTGGGATACGGAAAGCAAATTGTAATCTAGAGAATCTACAAGAAAAACATTGGAAATAGTATGGTCAGGTGATATAGCAATTTTACCCAATCCTTTGACCAAACCTTGATTTCCATCCCCGAATGTGATAGCTCGTTGGGGATCTTGGTTTTTCTCATATGAGGAGAACATCTTTTTCTCCCCTGTCATGTGGTTTGTGCACCCGCTGTCGAGTATCCAACTTGAGCCCCCGGATGCATAAACCTACAAAACAATTTTAGTTCTTGACTTTAGGTACCCAAACGGTTTTGGGTCCTTTGACTCGGTGGCGGGCCCCGACTCGGTGCACCCTCCTCCCCAGCACGGATGATGAACATCCTTGAAGCTGAGGGTAGGGGGGAGGCCACGACCCGGCTCGCTCTTCCCCGCCACGAGGCCTGCGGTCATCATCCTGGGTGACCACCGGTGGGGGACTGTAGCCGGGCTGCGTGATGAAAATCCTTGAAGCCGAGCGATGACCGGAGAGCGCCAACCCCCACGGGGTCGCGCTCCTCCAACAGCAGCAAGAAGAAGGCAACACGGGTGCACCCCATCTAGGGGCTCGAAAGGCGGAAAGACGCGATGAATGCGAGGGGTGTGAAGGCATGGCTACCGCCCGGGGGGTCGATCCCTTTTTAAAGGCAAATCTCCTCATTCGCACCCCCAAGCGTCACGGGCAAAGTCTCCACCGACATGCTCCAGGGTTCCCACCCTACAACACGGGGGCTGGGTCCCACACGTCACGCGAGCTGACCCGAAGCACGAAGGAGGCAAACGGCCGCACGCGAAGCATGTAACCGCCCTACGGTTATAAGCATTCCTGAGAGCACCTAGAGGGGGGTGAATAGGTGATCCTGTAAAAACTTGAAACTTATAGCCACAAAACTTGGTTAAGTGTTAGTAGGCTAAATGGCAAGCTCTTGTGAACACAAGTATCACAGAAAAACAATCACAAAAGACACACGAGTTATCCCGTGGTTCGGCCAAGTACAACACTTGCCTACTCCACGTTGTGGCGTCCCAATGGACGAGGGTTGCACTCAACCCCTTTCAAGTGATCCAAAGATCCACTTGAATACCACGGTGTTCTTCTTTCTTTACTCTTTCCCGTTTGCGAGGAATCTCCACAACTTGGAGTCTCTCGCCCTTACAATGAGGATCAAAGTGAAAGCACTAGAGTAAGGGAGGGAAGCAACACACACAAATCCACAACAATACGCACACACACAGCCAAGACTTGAGCTAGAATGAATCGCAACAAGTTCACCACTAGAACAGAGCTCAAATCACTAAGAATGTCGATCGAGTGTGAGAGATTAAGATTGCTCAAAGTATGCTTGGGTAGCTCCTCCATGCGCCTAGGGGTCCCTTTTATAGCCCCAAGGCAGCTAGGAGCCATTGGAAGCAATCCAGGAAGGCAATTCTTGCCTTCTGTCGGGTGGCGCACCGGACATCCACTGTTCACAGTCCGGTGCAGATTGCTTTCCTAAATTGGCACAGCCGACCGTTGAAGACTTGGAGCCGTTGGCGCACCGGACACTGTCCGGTGGCCCCATCAGACCGTTGGCGCGCCCTCGCGTCATGCGCGGATTGCGCGGCTGACCGTTGGCTCGGCCGACCGTTGGCTCACCGGACAGTCCGGTGCACCACCGGACAGTCCGGTGATTTTTAGCCTTACGCTATTGACTGGTTTTCCCAAGAGCGGCGACTTCGCCGCAGACGACTCACCGGACAGTCCGGTGCACCACCGGACAGTCCGGTGATTTATAGCCGTACGCCACCGTCGAGACCCGAGAGCAGGCTGTTCATCTGGACTGGTCTTGGCACACCGGACACTGTCCAGTGCACCACCGGACACTGTCCGGTGCACCCAGACCGAGCAGCCTTTTGGCTGAACACAACCAACTTTTCTCCAAAATGATTTCTCCTGTTTCTAGCACTTAGACATAATACATTAGTCTTCAAAACAATGTACTAAGTCTAAAAACATACCTTTAATCTTTATTTGCACTTCTTGAGTCTTTGGCACAAATATCACTCAAAACATTTTTGTGTGGAGCACTTAATCACCAAAATCTTATAGAAATGGCACAAGGGCACATTTCCCTTTCAATCTCCCCCTTTTTGGTGATTTATGCCAACACAACAAAAAGCAACTAAAGAAGTGCAACATCAATGCAAATGAGAACAAAATTTTGTTTTTGATTCAAATTTGGCATATTTGGATCATTCTTTGCCACCACTTGGTTTGTTTTTGCAAATCAACCTCAATTTCCTATCTCTAAGTCAAATTCACTTGTTGAGGCAAAGAGAGAGGTATTCCAAGAGAAATTGATAAAGATTCAAAAACTCCCCCTTTTCCCCATAATCAAACATTCTCCCCACAAGAGACCAACTTTTGACAATAAGAGACAATAAGAGTATTTTGGCAAAACAAAAGCTATAACTCTACTATTTTCAAAATTCTCAAGTGGTAGCTGATCCATTTCTTGCTTTGGCCTTAATTTCTCCCCCTTTGGCATTAAGCACCAAAACGGGATCATTATTGGCCCTTAAACCTCATTGCCTCACCAAAATCTTCAATCAAGAGTAGAAAGGCAATAAGAGCACAGGGATGAACTTGGAGTAAATTACCCTCTCATCGGAGTGCAGTGGAAGTCTTGCATGGTCCAAGTTCACCTTTCCCCTTTCAATCCTCTTTTGAGACTAATTTAAGAAAACTCAAGCACACAGTTAGTCTCAAAGGGTCAAGTTGTAGCATTTCTCCCCCTAAGTATGTGCATCATTCACACATGGACTTGTGAGGTCCGGGGATCCCTTGCACAACTTGAGCACCATAAATAAGCAATAAAATGCATAATGGAACATGATCAAAGGCATAAAACACATGTATGCTCTATATCAATCCAAGTTACGTGAATCTAAGACATTTAGCTCACTACGCAGCCTGCAAAAGGTCTTCTCATCTAAAGGCTTGGTAAAGATATCGGCTAGCTGGTTCTCGGTGCTAACATAAAACACTTCGATATCTCCCTTTTGCTGGTGGTCTCTCAAAAAGTGATGCCGGATGTCTATGTGCTTTGTGCGGCTGTGTTCAACAGGATTGTCCGCCATGCGGATAGCACTCTCATTGTCACATAGGAGTGGGATTTTGCTCAGATTGTAGCCAAAGTCCCGGAGGGTTTGCCTCATCCAAAGTAGTTGCGCGCAACACTGTCCTGTGGCAACGTACTTGGCCTCAGCGGTGGATAGGGCAACGGAAGTTTGTTTCTTAGAACTCCACGATACCAGGGACCTTCCTAGGAATTGGCACGTCCCTGATGTACTCTTCTTATCGACCTTACATCCAACATAGTTGGAGTCTGAGTATCCAATCAAGTCAAAGGTAGACCCCTTTGGATACCAGATCCCGAAGCAAGGCGTAGCAACTAAATATCTAAGAATTCGCTTAACGGCCACAAGGTGACACTCCCTTGGGTCGGATTGAAATCTAGCACACATGCATACGCTAAGCATAATATCCGGTCTACTAGCACATAAATAAAGTAAAGACCCTATCATAGACCGGTATGCCTTTTGATCAACGGACTTACCTCCTTTGTTGATGTCGACATGTCCGTCGGTTCCCATTGGAGTCTTTGCGGGCTTGGCGTCCTTCATCCCAAACCTCTTGAGCAAGTCTTGCGTATACTTCGTTTGAGAGATGAAGGTGCCGTCCTTGAGTTGCTTCACTTGAAATCCAAGGAAGTAGTTCAACTCGCCCATCATCGACATCCCGAATTTCTGAGTCATCACCCTGCTAAACTCTTCACAAGACTTTTGGTTAGTAGAACCAAATATTATGTCATCGACATAAATTTGGCACACAAATAGATCACCATCGCAAGTCTTAGTAAAAAGAGTTGGATCGTCTTTCCCAACCTTGAAAGCATTAGCAATTAGAAAGTCTCTAAGGCATTCATACCATGCTCTTGGGGCTTGCTTAAGTCCATAGAGCGCCTTAGAGAGCTTACACACGTGGTCGGGGTACCGTTCATCCTCAAAGCCAGGGGGTTGCTCTACGTACACCTCCTCCTTGATTGGCCCGTTGAGGAAAGCGCTCTTCACGTCCATTTGGAACAACCTGAAAGAATGGTGAGCGGCATAGGCTAACAAAATACGAATCGACTCTAGCCTAGCCACAGGAGCAAAAGTCTCCTCAAAGTCCAAAGCTACGACTTGGGCATAACCTTTTGCCACAAGTCGAGCCTTGTTCCTTGTCACCACCCCGTGCTCGTCCTTTTTGTTGCGGAACACCCACTTGGTTCCCACAACGTTTTGCTTGGGACGCGGCACTAGTGTCCAAACTTCATTTCGCTTGAAGTTGTTGAGCTCTTCCTGCATGGCCAACACTCAGTCTGGATCTAGCAAGGCCTCCTCTTCCCTGAAAGGCTCAATAGAAGAGACAAAAGAGTAATGCTCACAAAAATTAGCTAATCTAGAGCGAGTGGTTACTCCCTTGCTAATATCACCCAAAATCTGGTCGACGGGATGATTCCTTTGAATCATCGCTCGAACTTGAGTTGGAGGGGCCTGTGGTGCTTCTTCCTCCTCATCTTCAACATCCTGTGCTCCCCCTTGATCACACGCCTCTTCTTGAGGGACCTGTTCGTCATCTTGAGTAGGGGGGTGTACCATCGTTGAGGAAGAAGGTTGATCTTGCTCCTTGTGTTCCTGTGGTCGCACATCTCCAATAGCCATGGTGTGTAATGCTTCCGTTGGAACATCATCCTCATCTACATCATCAAGATCAACTTGCTCTCTCGGAGAGCCATTAGTTTCATCAAATACAACGTCGCTAGAGACTTCAACCAAACCCGATGATTTGTTGAAGACTCTATACACCTTTGTATTTGAGTCATAACCTAACAAAAACCCTTCTACAGCTTTGGGAGCAAATTTTGAATTCCTTCCTTTCTTCACTAGAATGTAGCATTTACTCCCAAAAACTCGAAAATATGAAATGTTGGGTTTGTTACCGGTTAGTAGTTCGTACGACGTCTTCTTGAGGAGGCGATGAAGGTAGACCCGGTTTATGGCGTGGCAGGCTGTGTTAACAGCTTTCGACCAAAACCGCTTGGGCGTCTTGAATTCTCCAAGCATCGTTCTCGCCATGTCTATGAGCGTCCTGTTCTTCCTCTCTACCACACCGTTTTGCTGTGGTGTGTAGGGAGCGGAGAACTCGTGCTTGATTCCTTCCTCCTCAAGAAACTCCTCCACTTGAAGGTTCTTGAACTCGGACCCGTTGTCGCTTCTAATCTTTTTCACCTTGAGCTCAAATTCATTTTGAGCTCACCTTAGAAAGCGCTTGAGGGTCCCTTGGGTTTCTGATTTATCCTGCAAAAAGAATACCCAAGTGAAGCGGGAAAAATCATCAACAACAACAAGACCATACTTACTTCCCCAATGCTAAGGTAGGCAACGGGTCCGAAGAGGTCTGAAAAGGAAATAGACTTACACCTTTTCCTAATTGATTTTGGTGGTTGAATTGCCCAACACAAATAATTGGACTAACTAGTTTGCTCTAGTCTATAAGTTCTATAGGTGCCAAAGGTTCACAACAAGCCAATAAAAAGACCAAAGATGGGTTCAAATAAGAAGAGCTAAAGAAATCCCAAAGGCACCCTGGTCTGGCGCACCGGACAGTGTCCGATGCACCAAGGAACTCGACGCTGAACTCGCTACCTTCGGGAAAATGGAGGCCGCTTCGCTATAATTCACCGGACCGTCCGGTGTATGCACTGGACAGTGTTCGGTGGCACACCGGACTGTCCGGTGTGTCAGCGGAGCAACGACTACTTCGCGCGCAACGGTTGACTGCAATGCATTTAATGCGCGCCTGCGCGCGCAGAGGTCAGAGCATGCGCAGTTGGCGCACCGGACAGTCTACAGGAGATGTCCGGTGCACCACCGGACAGCCCAGAGGCCCCACAAGTTAGAGCTCCAACGGTCGAACCCCAACGGCTGGCTGACGTGGCTGGCGCACCGGACAGTGTCCGGTGGCGCACCGGACTGTCCGATGCGCCATGCGACAGCAGACTTTCAACGGCCACATTTTGGTGGTTGGGGCTATAAATACCCCAACCACCCCACATTCAATTGCATCCAAGTTTTCAGACTTCTACACCTTACAAGAGCTATAGCATTCAATTCTAGACACAACCAAAGAGATCAAATCATCTCCCAAGTCTCTAGCTCAATTCCGATCAATAGTGACTAGTGAGAGAGTGACTTGTGTTCATTTGAGCTCTTGCGCTTGGATTGCTTCTTTTCTTTCTCATTCTTTCTTGAGATCCACTCAATTGTAACCAAGGCAAGAGACACCAATTGTGTGGTGGTCCTTGCGGGGACTTAGTGTCCCGTGTGATTGAGAAGAGAAGCTCACTCGGTCTAAGTGACTGTTTGAGAGAGGGAAAGGGTTGAAAGAGACCCAGTCTTTGTGACCACCTCAACGGGGAGTAGGTTTGCAAGAACCGAACCTCGGTAAAACAAATCCTTGTGTCTCACTCTTTATTTGCTTGCGATTTGTTTTCCACACTCTCTCGGACTCGTTTATATTTCTAACGCTAACCCGGCATGTAGTTGTGATTAACTTTGTAAATTTCAGTTTCGCCCTATTAACCCCCCTAGGCGACTTTCAATTGGTATCAAAGCCCGGTGCTTCATTAGAGCCTAACCGCTCGAAGTGATGTCGGGAGATCACGCCAAGAAGGAGATGGTGACCAGCGACAAGCCCGCTACAAGCCACGGGAAGGCTCCATCGGCAGAGTCCCGCAACAAAGGGAAGGAGAAGGAATCCTCTTCCCACAAGTCGCATCAGAGTGGCGACAAGAAAAAGAAGATGAGGAAGGTGGTCTACTACGAGACCGATTCTTCATCGCCATCCACCTCCGGCTCCGACGCACCGTCCATTACTTCTAAGCGCCATGAGCGCAAGAAGTATAGTAAGATTCCCCTATGCTACCCTCGAATTTCAAAGCATACTCCTTTACTCTCCGTTCCATTAGGCAAACCACCGGTTTTTGATGGTGAAGATTATAATATGTGGAGTGACAAAATGAGGCATCATCTAACCTCACTCCACACAAGCATTTGGAATGTTGTTGAGTTTGGTGTACAGGTACCATCCGTAGGGGATGAAGACTACGATTCGGACGAAGTGGCCCAAATCCACCACTTCAACTACCAAGCCACTACTATACTCCTCGCCTCTCTAAGTCGAGAGGAGTATAATAAGGTGCAAGGGTTGAAGAGCGCAAAGGAAATTTGGGACGTGCTCAAGACCGCGCACGAAGGAGACGAGGTGACAAAAATCACCAAGCGGGAGACGATCGAGGGGGAGCTCGGTCGGTTCATGCTTCACCAAGGGGAGGACCCACAAGCAATGTACAATCGGTTGAAGACCTTGGTGAACCAAGTGCGCAACCTCGGGAGTACAAAATGGGATGACCATGAGATGGTCAAGGTTATTCTTAGATCCCTCGTTTTTCTTAACCCTACGCAAGTTCAATTAATTCGAGGTGATCCTAGATACAAGCTAATGTCTCCCGAGGTGGTTATAGGAAAATTTGTGAGCTTTGAGCTAATGATTAAAGGCTCAAAGAAAATCATCGAGCAAGGCACCTCCTCCACGCCGAGGCACAACCCGTCGCATTCATGGCAATGGAGGAGAAGAAGGAAGAGTCTACACCAAGTAGACTTCCCATCGACGCCTCAAAGCTCGACAATGAGGAGATGGCTTTAATCATCAGAAGCTTTCGACAAATCCTCAAGCAAAGGAGGGGGAAGGACTACAAACCCCGCTCCAAGAAGATTTGCTACAAGTGTGGTAAGCCCGGTCACTTTATAGCAAAATGTCCTATTTCTTGTGATAGTGACAGGGGCGACAACAAGAAGGGGAGAAGAAAGGAAAAGAAGAGGTACCACAAGAAGAAGGGCGGCGATGCCCATGTGTGCCGCGAGTGGGACTCCGACGAGAGCTCCACCGACTCCTCCTCCGACGAGGACACCGCCAACATCGCCATCAACAAGGGACTTCTCTTCCCCAACGTCGGCCACAAGTGCCTCATGGCAAAGGACGGCAAAAGGTAGAAGGTTAAATCTAAATCCTCCACTAAATATGCATCCTCTAGTGATGAAGACAATTCTAGTAATGAGGAGGATAATTTGTTTACTCTTTTTGCCAACCTTAACATGGAACAAAAAGAAAAGTTAAATGAATTGATTAGCGCTATTCATGATAAGGATGAACTCTTGGATAGCAAAGAGGACTTCCTAATTAAGGAAAATAAGAAGCATGTTAAGGTTAAGAATGCTTATGCTCTAGAAATGGAAAAATGTGAAAAATTAACTAGTGAGCTAAGCACTTATCATGATTTGATTGCCAACCTTAGAAATGAAAATGCTAGATTAATTGCTAAGGTTGATTCAAATGCTTGTGATGATTCATATGCCAATCGTAGAAATGATCATGCTATTTCTATTGCTAAGATTGAAAAATTAAATGCCTCTCTTGCTAGCCTTAGAATTGAAAATGAAAAATTGATTGCTAAGGCTAAAGACTTAGATGTTTGCAATGCTTCCATTTCTGATCTTAAAAGTGAAAATGACATTTTACATGCTAAGATTGTTGAACTAAAAACTTGCAAACCCTCTACATCCACTATTGAGCATGTTTCTATTTGCACTAGATGTAGAGATGTTGACATTAATGCTATTCATGATCACATGATTTTAATTAAACAACAAAATGATCATATAGCAAAATTAGATGCTAAAATTGCCGAGCATGAGCTAGAAAATGAAAAATTTAAATTTGCTCGTAGTATGCTTTATAGTGGGAGATGCCCTGACATCAAGGATGGCATTGGCTTCCAAAAGGGAGACAATGTCAAACTTAATGCCCCTCCAAAAAAATTATCCAACTTTGTTAAGGGCAAGGCTCCCTTGCCTCAGGATAACGAGGGTTACATTTTGTACCCTGCTGGTTATCCCGAGCATAAGATTAGGAGAATTCATTCTAGGAAGTCTCACTCTGGCCCTAATCATGCTTTTATGTATAAGGGTGAGACATCTAGTTCTAGGCAATCAACTCGTGCTAAATTGCCTAGGAAGAAAACTCCTAGTGCATCAAATGAACCTAGCATTTCTTTTAAAACTTTTGATGCATCTTATGTTTTGACTAACAAATCTGGCAAAGTAGTTGCCAAGTATGTTGGGGACAAACACAAGGGATCAAAGACTTGTGTTTGGGTACCCAAAGTTCTTGTATCTAATGTCAAAGGACCCAAAACTGTTTGGGTACCTAAAATCAAGAACTAAACTTGTTTTGTAGGTTTATGCATCCGGGGGCTCAAGTTGGATCATCGATAGCGGGTGCACAAACCACATGACAGGGGAGAAGAAGATGTTCTCCTCCTACGAGAAAAACCAAGATCCCCAACGAGCTATCACATTCGGGGATGGAAATCAAGGTTTGGTCAAAGGATTGGGTAAAATTGCTATATCACCTGACCATTCTATTTCCAATGTTTTTCTTGTAGATTCTTTAGATTACAATTTGCTTTCCATTTGTCAACTATGCAAAATGGGCTACAACTGTCTATTTACTGATGTAGGTGTCACTGTCTTTAGAAGAAGTGATGATTCAGTAGCATTTAAGGGAGTGTTAGAGGGTCAGCTATACTTAGTAGATTTCAATAGAGCTGAACTCGACACTTGCTTAATTGCTAAGACTAACATGGGCTGGCTCTAGCATCGCCGACTAGCACATGTTGGGATGAAGAATCTTCACAAGCTTCTAAAGGGAGAACACATTTTAGGACTAACCAATGTTCATTTTGAGAAAGACAGGATTTGTAGCACATGCCAAGCCGGAAAGCAAGTTGGCGCTCATCATCCACATAAGAACATCTTGACGACTGACAGGCCACTTGAGCTCCTCCACATGGACCTATTCGGCCCGATCGCTTACATAAGCATCGGCGGGAGTAAGTACTGTCTTGTTATTGTGGATGACTATTCTCGCTTCACTTGGGTATTCTTTTTACAGGAAAAATCTCAAACCCAAGAGACTTTAAAGGGATTCTTGGGACGGGCTCAAAATGAGTTCGGCTTGAGGATCAAGAAAATAAGAAGCGATAATGGGACAGAGTTCAAGAATTCATAAATTGAAGGCTTCCTTGAGGAGGAGGGTATCAAGCATGAGTTCTCTTCTCCCTACACCCCACAACAAAATGGTGTAGTGGAGAGGAAGAATAGAACTCTATTGGACATGGCGAGGACCATGCTTGATGAGTACAAGACTTCGGATCAGTTTTGGGCCGAGGCGGTCAACACCGCCTGCTACGCCATCAACCGGTTGTATCTACATCGAATCCTCAAGAAGACATCTTACGAACTCCTCACCGATAAAAAGCCCAATGTTTCATATTTTAGAGTCTTTGGTAGCAAATGTTTTATTCTTGTCAAAAGAGGTAGAAAATCAAAATTTGCTCCTAAGGTTGTAGAAGGCTTTTTACTAGGATATGATTCAAACACAAGGGCATATAGAGTCTTTAACAAGTCTACTGGACCAGTTGAAGTTTCTTATGACATTGTGTTTGATGAGACTAACGGCTCTCAAGTAGAGCAAGTTGATCTTGATGAGTTAGATGATGAAGAGGCTCCGTGCGTCGCGCTAAGGAACATGTCCATTGAGGATGTGTGTCCTAAGGAAATCGAAGAGCCCATTCAAGCACAAGATCAATCATCCTCCTCCGTGCAAGCATCTCCACCAACCTAAGATGAGGATGAGGCTCAAGAAGATGAAGAAGAAGATCAAGAAGATGAGCCACCTCAAGGCGACGACAATGATCAAGGGGGAGATGCAATTGATCAAGACAAGGAGGATGAGCAAGTTGCAAGGCCGCCACACCCAAGAGTCCACCAAGCAATCCAACGAGATCACCCCGTGAACACCATCCCCGGCGACATCCATAAGGGGGTAACCACTAGATCTCGTGTTGCACATTTTTGTGAGCATTACTCTTTTGTTTCCTCTATTGAGCCACACAGGGTAGAGGAAGCACTCTAAGATTCAGATTGGGTGATGGCGATGCAAGAGGAGCTCAACAACTTCACGAGGAATGAGGTATGGCATTTAGTTCCACGTCCTAACCAAAATGTTGTAGGAACCAAGTGGGTCTTCCACAACAAACAAGACGAGCATGGTGTGGTGACAAGGAACAAAGCCCGACTTGTGGCCAAGGGATATTCACAAGTCGAAGGTTTGGATTTCGGTGAAACCTATGCACCCGTAGCTAGGATTGAGTCAATTCGCATTTTACTTGCCTATGCTACTTACCATGGCTTCAAGCTGTATCAAATGGACGTGAAGAGTGCCTTCCTCAACGGACCTATCAAGGAAGAGGTCTATGTTGAGCAACCTCCCGGCTTTGAAGACAGTGAGTATCCTAACCATGTCTATAGACTCTCTAAGGCGCTTTATGGGCTCAAGCAAGCTCCAAGAGCATGGTATGAATGCCTAAGAGATTTTCTTATTGCTAATGGCTTCAAAGTCGGAAAGGCTGATCCTACTTTATTTACTAAAACTCTTGCAAATGATTTGTTTGTATGCCAAATTTATGTTGATGATATTATATTTGGGTCTATTAACGAATCTACATGTGAGGAATTTAGTAGGACCATGACACAAAAATTCGAGATGTCGATGATGGGGGAGTTGAAGTACTTCTTAGGATTTCAAGTGAAGCAACTCCATGAGGGCACCTTCATTAGCCAAACAAATTACATTCAAGACATTCTAACCAAGTTTGGGATGAAGGACGCCAAGCCCATCAAGACACCCATGGGAACCAATGGGCATCTCGACCTCGACACGGGAGGTAAATCCGTAGATCAAAAGGTATACCGGTCGATGATAGGTTCTTTACTCTATTTATGTGCTTCACGACCGGATATTATGCTTTCCGTATGCATGTGTGCAAGATTCCAAGCCGATCCTAAGGAAGCTCACCTTAGGGCCGTAAAACGAATCTTGAGATATTTAGTTTATACTCCTAAGTTTGGCCTTTGGTACCCCAGGGGATCCATATTTGATTTAATTGGTTATTCCGATGCCGATTGGGCAGGGTGCAAAATTAATAGAAAGAGCACATCGGGGACTTGCCAGTTCTTGGGAAGATCTCTGGTGTCTTGGGCTTCAAAGAAGCAAAATTTTGTCGCCCTTTCAACCGCCGAAGCCGAGTATATTGCCGCGGGCCATTGTTGCGCGCAATTGCTTTGGATGAGGCAAACCCTTAGGGACTATGGTTACAAATTAACCAAAGTTCCTCTTCTATGTGATAATGAGAGTGCAATCCGCATGGCGGATAATCCCGTTGAGCATAGCCGCACTAAACACATAGCCATTCGGTATCATTTTCTAAGGGATCACCAACAAAAGGGGGATATCGCGATTGCATATGTTAGCACCAAAGAACAATTA
This sequence comes from Zea luxurians, assembly GCA_029449295.1. NCBI lineage: Eukaryota > Viridiplantae > Streptophyta > Magnoliopsida > Poales > Poaceae > Zea > Zea luxurians. The sequence goes on from JAOPSE010000002.1 coordinate 174,247,459, forward strand.
GCCAATGTGACGGAACCTTCCAAGTCATTAGGCCCACCTACAGTTGTCCTTGTCCAACAGACATCAGACAACCCTGTAGATGTTCCTGAATCACTTGACAAGTTCGGTATCTTCTCTTACCTTTCTAGGAACGTTTCACCTGTCTTGCAGACATTACAGATCATCAGAGATATCGGAATGCGGAAGTGATTACATAAACTTACATTTATTTTAGAAAGTAAGATCAAGGTACTTATTACAGACTAGAGAATAAAACGAGTGCTGAGTAGTATTATTACAATACCAAGGGAGGCAAAAACTCCTCCCGATAAGTTTTTACATAAAAGTTTCTTATGGAGGACCTAGTCCTCCCGTAGCTTCACTCTTGTTTTTCTTCATTTGGAACCACCTTGGTACAAAAGCAACAAAAATTTGCTGCTTTCTCACCTAAAAACAACGAGGGAATAAACCCTGAGTATGGAATTACTCAGCAAGTCTTACCCGACTAAAGAAAAGACTCTCAAGGGTATGCTGGTTATAAGGGAGTCAAGGTAAGGTATCTCAAACTCAAAGACTCTATTTTGCATAAATGCTTACTACAAGTGGATCCTTAAAAATCCAGTTTTATTGTCAGGTTAGGTAAACTTACCTACATCTAGAGTTCTCTCTACTCTAGTTCAAACACTTGTCCTGCACTAGCCAGTTTCTTAACAAGTCCTTCATCTTTACTGGAGTTCTACGTATAGGGCAGTGATCAAGTCTTCATAACCGCGAAGGTATGGCGATCCGAATCGATTATACTCAGCTGAGGATCTCCAATCACACGACATATGTAGCACTTAAACCTTGCATATGTCAACCCGCCACCGGGGTTCTTAAGACCAGATCAGGTTCACGCAAACCGAGAGCACAGATACACCACCGTCTAGCCTCTTGCCACGGAGGGTACACGCTACTCCCGCCACCGCTCCACGCCCATTTCGTGTTATCTTATTCTGGCCTTAGTCTGCCCGAGGCAAGGCTTAACCATGACGAGGCATGTGACCAGTTAAAGGGTCCTCGGTCATCAAGCCTACATTGACACGGTCCTTAATCGACTTAGACGGAGACACTACACCGAGACTCACCTCTCGTGCAAGTCACCCGCCCGGTCTCAGCTTAACCATTTAAACCCAAAAACTTGGTACCTGGTAGAGGTACATCTTTTCCGATGTTGAAACCATCACGGCCGTGATGGATTCACCATCAAGCTTTATTTTCAAAAACATCCCTCCATTTTGCCAAACATCTTTTGTAAAACAAAACCTTTTGTTTTGCTAGAGCAATACTAAGCATAGTAAAATCTTTTGTAAAACAGGGTATCTAGGAGGGTAATCAAAATTACGGAAGGTAATGCATGAATTGTTTAACAATCAACTCCTATTACTTAATGCAGCAAGCAAGTGATAAAGATTTTAAACATCAAGGAAGGTGGCAAATGCACCGGGGTTTGCCTTCATTTGTAGGTGAGTCAGGCTGAAAGTGCATTCATCCCTTTTGTGAGTTTTGGTGATTTGGATAACAACACATTTAAAGGTCTAATAAGTTTGCTAAGTGTTGAACAGGAAATTCAGTATGATGAACATACTTGAATAGTGTATAATGATCAGTGAACAAGGTTCAACACAAGGTCAAATAACCAGTGAGACAATGCAAATGGATATAATATGGTCTCTATATTGGTTTGAATATATGGACAAGTCCTGAGAAATCACTATGCATAAATATGATCATAATAGAGGTTGAAGTGATTAAGAGGATTGGTCAAGCCAAAGTGAATAAGATATGAGGAATCGTGAATTGGCTTGACCATATTACTATTAGTCCATATATGAATATATGAGAATCAAACTAGAGCTTGATTGATCTTAGCAGTTATATCTAGATGACATTTAAGCAAGGTTCAAAATATTGAAGAAATGATTCTCTCAATGGATGCTCAATAGGATGTGACTCAAGAATGGCTTGATAGGGTGAAGATAGCAAGGAAAGGGCTTCGAGGAACTAAGTGAAGGTGAAGGCCAAGCGACGGCTTGTAGACCGAGGTACCATGGCTAAGGTGAAGAAGAGAGTACTTGCACTAAGTCGATGAACTAATCAGCTATGAAGAGTTACAACATGTTGATGCATCAGTAAAGTGACTTGAAGCCATGATTTGAACTCATATATGGTGAAATGGCACAAGTCACAGGCTCGATTTGTGTTTGCTTCAAAAGGTGAGACAAAGATGTTTGTGATCATTATGAAGCAACGCCATGGAGAAATCACACATGAGACACCAATTTCTCAAGGAGGTTACTTAATTATATTTTATTTAACTTGAGTATAGGAATCGTCGTACTATCAAGGGGGATCCAAAAAGAAGGTTGGTGTTGGTACTAAAGCTCAAAATCCTTGATCCAAAACTTTCATTTTACCCTTGTTAATCCTTAGTGAAAGTATGTAGTACAACCTTTTTAAGTCTATCTTGGTCAAAATTGCTCTTTTGAAAAAACAGGTTCAACCGGTTTTTGCACTGTTCACCTTTTTTGAAAATATTGGTTCAGCCAGACACTCAACCGGACACTCAACCGGTTTTTGTCTGGTGGAAACAGGTTCAACCGGTTTTAAAACAGGTTCAACCGGTTTTTGCACTGTTCACTTTTTTCTGCCAGTCTGCTGTGTCAGCCAAAAAGCTGTGCGCAGCTTTTTGAAAACCGGTTCAACCGGTTTTGGGACCGGTTCAACCGGTTTTTGGGCAGAAAAGTCAAAAACGGCTAGTTTTGGAGCCCCACCTATATATACTCACTCCTACCTCTCTCCCCACAGTAGAGCACGCACAAAACTCCATTTCTAACCTGAAAAACACCTCCCACTCTCTCTCACACACCTCTTGCCTCTCCCATTTCAAATCTTTGGAGAGAAATCTTTGAGTGAGATTGAAGAGCTGCGATTTTGGTGCTTCATCTCTAAATCCTTCTTGCTCTTCTTCATTCGAGCTTTGGTACTACATCGAGTTCTTTGTGGATTCATTACTCTTGGAGATTCTAGCTCCTAGACGACTAGGTGTCGCTTGTGAGTCTCCAAATCTTGTGGAAGACCACAAGAAAGTTTGTATTACCCACTCGTTTGAGCAAAGATTATTGTGTGGGCTTGACCTTTGTGGTCGGCAAAGGGAGGATTAGGGTTGAAAGAGACCCCGGCTCTTTGTGGGCGCCTCAACGAGGAAGTAGGGCACCTTGGTGGTGTGACCGAACCTCGGGATAAATCTTGTGTCTCTTGTATTCTTGTTCATTGTGCTTATTCGTGTTCTTCGTTCTCTCACCATTCTGTGGAAGATTTGTTTATATATATTTTGGTGTGTGGATTTTGAGAAGTGCCCTTCTCAGATCTACTACTTTGAACCCTGTGGATCAACTAGAACATCTCATTTCCAAAGTTAACTGGGTGAATTTCGAGATCAATTCAGTTTTTGAGAGCACCTAGAGGGGGGGTGAATAGGTGATCCTGTAAAACTTGAAACTTAAGCCACAAAAACTTGGTTAAGCGTTAGCACAATAATCGCCAAGTGGCTAGAGAGGAGTCTCAACAAAACACAATAACCACAAAGATATCAATCACAGAGATGGTACGGTGGTTATCCCGTGGTTCGGCCAAGACCAACGCTTGCCTACTCCACGTTGTGGCGTCCCAACGGACGAGGGTTGCAATCAACCCCTCTCAAGCGGTCCAAAGACCCACTTGAATACCATGGTGTTTTGCTTTGCTTTTCTTAATCCCGTTCGCGAGGAATCTCCACAACTTGGAGCCTCTCGCCCTTACACTTGAGGTTCACAAAGAAGCACAGAGTAAGGGAGGGATTAGCAACTCACACAAGACACTAAGATCACAGCAAATACACACACACAAGACCCAGACTTAAGCTCAAAAGACTAGCACACTAGAACGGAGCTCAAATCACTAGAATGTCGAACAAGTGCGCAAGAATGGAGTGTGAGTGATCAAGAGTGCTCAAGGAATGCTTGGTGTACTCCTCCATGCGCCTAGGGGTCCCTTTTATAGCCCCAAGGCAGCTAGGAGCCGTTGAGAACATTCCTGGAAGGCAGATCTTGCCTTCTGTCGACTGGCGCACCGGACAGTCCGGTGCACCACCGGACACTGTCCGGTGCAGATATCCTTCCTTATTTGGCAAAGCCGACCGTTGGAGTCTGAGAGCCGTTGGCGCACCAGACACTGTCCGGTGCACACCGGACAGTCCGGTGCACCAATGTGACCGTTAGCTCGGCCACGCGTCACGCGCGGAATTCTTGGCCGACCGTTGCCCCGGCTGACCGTTGACTCATCGGACAGTCCGGTGCACCACCGGACAGACCGGTGAATTTTAGCCGTACGCCGTTGATGGTTTCCCGAGAGCGACGAGTTCGCCTTGAATGGCCCACCGGACAGTCCGGCGCACCACCGGACAGTCCGGTGATTTATAGCCGTACACCACCGTCGAACTCCCGAGAGGCCATATCGATGATTTGTCTTTTGTCCACCACTTTGCATAGATTAGCACAAAAGCACTTGTGTTGGCACTCAATCACCAAAATACTTAGAAATGGCCCAAGGGCACATTTCCCTTTCAATCTCCCCCTTTTTGGTGATTTATGCCAACACAACATAAAGCAACTAGAACAAGTGCAATATCAATGCGAATGAACACTCAAAATTGTTTTGATTCAATTTTGACATATATGGATCATACTTTGCCACCACTTGGTTTGTTTTTGCAAATCAAACTCAAATTCCTATCTCTAAGTCAAATTCACTTGTAGAGACATAAAGAGAGGTATTCCAAAGGAAATTGATCAAGGATTTCAAAAACTCCCCCTTTTTCCCATAATCAACACTTCTCCCCACAAGAGGCCAACTTTTGACAAAAGAGACAATAAAAGAGTTTTGACAAACCAAAAGCTCTAATCTACTATTTTCAAAATTTCTCAAGTGGTAGCTGATCCATCTATTGCTTTGGCCTTTATTTTCTCCCCCTTTGGCATCAATCACCAAAACGGGATCAATCTTGGCCCAAGAACCCCATTGCCTCACCAAAATCTTCAAATAAGAATACAAAGGCAGTAAGAGTACATGAGATGAACTTGGAATAAGTTACCCTCTCATCGGAGTGCAGTGGAAGTCTTTCATGGTCCAAGTCCACCTTTTCCCTTTCAAACCTCCTTTGAGACTAAAACAAGCAAACTCACGCACACGGTTAGTCTCAAAGGGTCAAGTTGTAGCACAGCTCCCCCTAAATATGTGCATCACTTGCAGAAAGGACTTGTGAGGTCCAGGGAGTGTTTGTACAACTTGAGCACCACAAGTAAGCAACAAAATGCAGAAGGAACATGATCAAAGGTATAAACACATGTATGCTATAAATCCATCCAAGTTCCGCGAATCTAGGACATTTAGCTCACTACGCAGCCTGCAAAAGGTCTTTTTATCTAAAGGCTTAGTGAAGATATCGGCTAGCTGGTTCTCGGTGCTAACATGAAACACTTCGATATCTCCTTTTTGCTGGTGGTCTCTCAAAAAGTGATGTCGGATGTCAATGTGCTTTGTGCGGCTGTGCTCAACAGGATTTTCCGCTATTCGGATAGCACTCTCATTGTCACATAGGAGTGGGACTTTGCTCAGATTGTAGCCAAAGTCCCGGAGGGTTTGCCTCATCCAAAGTAGCTGCGCGCAACACTGTCCTGCGGCAACATACTGAGCCTCAGCGGTGGATAGGGCAACGGAAGTTTGTTTCTTAGAGTTCCACGACACCAGGGACATTCCTAAGAATTGGCACGTCCCTGATGTACTCTTCCTATCGACCTTACATCCAACATAGTCGGAGTCTGAATATCCAATTAAGTCAAAGGTAGACCCCTTTGGATACCAGATCCCGAAGTAAGGCGTAGCGACTAAATATCTAAGAATTCGCTTCACGGCCACTAAGTGACACTCCCTTGGATCGGATTGAAATCTAGCACACATGCATACGCTAAGCATAATATCCGGTCTACTAGCACACAAATAAAGTAACGACCCTATCATAGACCGGTATGCCTTTTGATCAACGGACTTACCTCCTTTGTTGAGGTCGGTGTGTCCGTCGGTTCCCATCGGTGTCTTTGCGGGCTTGGTGTCCTTCATCCCAAACCGCTTTAGCAAGTCTTGCGTGTACTTCGTTTGGGAGATGAAGGTACCATCCTTGAGTTGCTTCACTTGGAACCCAAGGAAGTAGTTCAACTCGCCCATCATCGACATCTCGAATTTCTGCGTCATCACCCTGCTAAACTCTTCACAAGACTTTTGGTTAGTAGAACAAAATATTATGTCATCGACATAAATTTGGCACACAAAAAGATCACCATCGCAAGTCTTAGTAAAAAGAGTTGGATCGGCTTTCCCAACTTTGAAAGCATTAGCAATTAGAAAGTCTCTAAGGCATTCATACCATGCTCTTGGGACTTGCTTAAGTCCATAGAGCGCCTTAGAGAGCTTACACACGTGGTCGGGGTACCGTTCATCCTCGAAGCCAGGGGGTTGCTCCACGTACACCTCCTCCTTGATCGGCCCGTTGAGGAAAGCGCTCTTCACATCCATTTGGAACAACCTGAAAGAATGGTGAGCGGCATATGCTAGCAAAATACGAATGGACTCAAGCCTAGCCACAGGAGCAAAAGTCTCCTCAAAGTCCAAACCTGCGACTTGGGCATAACCTTTTGCCACAAGTCGAGCCTTGTTCCTTGTCACCACCCCGTGCTCGTCCTGTTTGTTGCGGAACACCCACTTGGTTCCCACAACATTTTGCTTGGGACGAGGCACCAATGTCCAAACTTCATTACGCTTGAAGTTGTTGAGCTCTTCCTGCATGGCCAACACCCAGTCCAGATCTAGCAAGGCCTCTTCTACCCTGAAAGGCTCAATAGAAGAGACAAAAGAGTAATGCTCACAAAAATTCACTAATCTAGAGCGAGTAGTTACTCCCTTGCTAATATCACCCAAAATTTGGTCGACGGGATGATTCCTTTGAATCGTCGCTCGAACTTGGGTTGGAGGTGCCTGAGGTGCTTCTTCCTCTTCAACTTGAACATCCTGTGCTCCCCCTTGATCATGCGCCTCCACTTGAGGTACCTGTTCGTCATCTTGGGTTGGGGTATGCACCATTGTTGAGGAAGACGGTTGATCTTGCTCCAATTGTTCCTGAGGTCGCACATCTCCAATCGCCATGGTGCGTATTGCGGTCGTTGGAACGTCTTCTTCATCTACATCATCATGATCAACAACTTGCTCTCTTGGAGAGCCATTAGTCTCATCAAATACAACGTCGCTAGAGACTTCAACCAAACCCGATGATTTGTTGAAGACCCTATACGCCTTTGTATTTGAATCATAACCTAATAAAAACCCTTCTACAGCTTTGGGAGCAAATTTAGAGGTTCTACCTTTCTTCACAAGAATATAACACTTGCTCCCAAATACACGAAAATAAGACACATTGGGTTTGTTACCAGTTAGCAGCTCATATGAAGTCTTCTTGAGGAGGTGGTGAAGATAGACCCTGTTGATGGCGTGGCAAGCCGTGTTCACGGCTTCCGACCAAAAACGCTCGGGGGTCTTGAACTCTCCAAGCATAGTCCTCGCCATATCGATGAGCGTCCTGTTCTTCCTCTCTACCACACCATTTTGCTGTGGTGTGTAGGGAGCGAAGAACTCGTGCTTGATCCCTTCCTCCTCAAGGAACTCCTCCACTTGAAGGTTCTTGAATTCGGACCCGTTGTCGCTCCTTATCTTCTTTACCTTGAGCTCAAACTCATTTTGAGCTCTCCTGAGGAAGCGCTTGAGGGTCCCTTGGGTTTCAGATTTATCCTGCAAAAAGAATACCCAAGTGAAGCGGGAAAAATCATCAACTATAACAAGACCATACTTACTTCCTCCTATGCTTAGATAGGCGACGGGTCCGAAGAGGTCCATATGAAGCATCTCCAAGGGTCTTGATGTGGTCATCACATTTTTGTTGTGATGAGAGCTTCCCACCTGTTTCCCTGCTTGACAAGCTGCACAAGGTCTATCTTTTTCGAAATGTACGTTAGTTAGACCTATCACGTGTTCTCCCTTTAGAAGCTTGTGGAGGTTCTTCATCCCCACATGTGCTAAGCGGCGATGCCACAGCCAGCCCATGCAAGTCTTAGCAATTAAGCATGCATCTAGACCGGCCTCTTCTTTTGCAAAATCAACCAAATAAAGTTTGTCGTCTAGTACACCCTTAAAAGCTAGTGAACCATCACATCTTCTAAAGACAGACACATCTACATTTGTGAATAGACAATTATATCCCATATTGCATAATTGACTAACAGATAACAAATTATATCCAAGCGACTCAACTAAAAACACATTAGAAATCGAGTGCTCGGATGAAATAGCAATTTTACCTAACCCTTTTACCTTGCCTTGGTTCCCATCACCGAATATTATTGAATCTTGGGGATCCTTGTTCTTGACGTAGAAAGAGAACATCCTCTTTTCCCCCGTCATGTGGTTTGTGCATCCGCTGTCGATAATCCAGCTTGTACCCCCGGATGCATAAACCTGCAAGGCAAATTTAGGCTTAGGTCTTAGGTACCCAACTCTTGTTGGGTCCTACAAGGTTAGTCACAATTGTCTTAGGGACCCAAATGCAAGTTTTATCTCCCTTGCATCTTGCCCCTAACTTTCTAGCAATCACCTTCTTATTTTTTCTACAAATGGCAAATGAAGCATTGCAAGCATGATATATTATAGAAGGTTCATTAACTTTCCTAGGAACATGAACAACATTTCTCATAGGCATATTATGAACAACATTTCTCCTGGCCATATTTCTATCATGCATATAGGAAGAACTAGAAGCAAACATGGCATGAGAATCAAAAGCATCATAAGCATTACAACTCCTATAAGCATTTCTAGATTGTCTCCTATCACGGTACATAAAAGCATGGTTCTTTTGCACACTACTAGCCATAGGGGCCTCCCCTTTCTCCTTGGCGGAGATGGGAGCCTTATGGCTTGTTAAGTTTTTGGCTTCCCTCTTGAAGCCAAGACCATCCTTAATTGAGGGGTGTCTACCAATCGTGTAGGCATCCCTTGCAAATTTTAGTTTGTCAAATTCACTTTTGCTAGTCTTAAGTTGGGCATTAAGACTAGCCAATTCATCATTTAATTTGGAAATTGAAACTAGATGTTCACTACAAGCATCAATGTCAAAATCTTTACACCTATTGCAGATCCTAACATGTTCTACACAAGAGTTAGATTTACGTGCTACTTCTAGTTTAGCATTTAAATCATCATTTACACCTTTTAAAGTAGAAATGGTTTCATGACAAGTAGATAGTTCATAAGAAAGCATTTCATTTCGTTTAACTTCTAAAGCAAGTGAATTTTGTGCACTAACAAATTTATCATGCTCTTCATACAACAAATCCTCTTGCTTTTCTAGTAACCTATTCTTGTCATTCAAGGCATCAATTAACTCATTAATTTTGCCAATTTTAATTCTATCCAAACCTTTAAATAAACTAGAATAGTCTATCTCATCGTCATCACTAGAATCATCATCACTTGAAGAAGTATAAGTGGTATCCCGAGTACATACCTTCTTCTCCTTCGCCATGAGGCATGTGTGATGTTCGTTGGGGAAGAGGGATGACTTGTTGAAGGCGGTGGCGGCGAGTCCTTCATTGTCGGAGGAGGAGGAGGAGCAATCCGAATCCCACTCCTTTCCGAGATGTGCCTCGCCCTTGGCCTTCTTGTAATTTTTCTTCTTTTCCCTCTTGCTCCCTTGTTCCTGGTCACTTCCATTATCGGGACAGTTAGCAATAAAATGACCAATCTTACCGCATTTGAAGCATGAGCACTTCCCCTTGGTTTTGGTCTTGCTTGGCTGTCCCTTGTGACCCTTTAGCGTTGTCTTGAAGCGCTTGATGATGAGGGCCATTTCTTCATCATTGAGCCCGGCCGCCTCAACTTGCGCCACCTTGCTAGGTAGCGCCTCCTTACTCCTCGTTGCCTTGAGAGCAATGGGTTGAGGCTCATGGATTGGACCATTCAACGCGTCGTCCACGTACCTCGCCTCCTTGATCATCATTCGCCCGCTTACGAACTTTCCAAGGACTTCTTCGGGCGACATCTTAGTGTACCTAGGATTTTCACGAATATTGTTCACCAAATGTGGATCAAGTACAGTGAAGGACCTTAGCATTAGGCGGACGACGTCGTGGTCCGTCCATCGCGTGCTTCCATAGCTCCTTATTTTGTTGATAAGGGTCTTGAGCCGGTTGTATGTTTGGGTTGGCTCCTCGCCCCTTATCATCGCGAATCGTCCAAGCTCGCCCTCCACCAACTCCATCTTGGTGAGCAAGGTGACGTCGTTCCCCTCATGAGAGATCTTGAGGGTGTCCCAGATCTGCTTGGCATTGTCCAAGCCGCTCACTTTATGGTACTCGTCCCTGCACAAGGAGGCTAACAACACAGTAGTAGCTTGTGCATTTTTATGAATCTGTTCATTAATAAATATAGGACTATCCGAGCTATCAAACTTCATTCCATTCTCAACAATCTCCCATATGCTTGGATGGAGAGAAAACAAGTGACTACGCATTTTGTGACTCCAAAATCCGTAGTCCTCCCCATCAAAGTGTGGAGGTTTGCCAAGAGAAATGGAAAGCAAATGTGTATTTGAGCTATGTGGGATACGCGAATAATCGAAAGAAAAGTTTGAGTTAACCGTCTTTCGTTTGTCGTAGTTGTTGTCGTCGTTGTCCTTTTGGGAAGAAGTAGACTCATCGCTATCGTCGTAGTAGACGATCTCCTTGATGCGTCTCGTCTTCTTCTTCTTCCCATCTTTGCGTCTGTGGCTCGAGCCCGAGTCGGTAGGCTTGTCATCCTTCGGCTCGTTAACGAAAGACTCCTTCTCCTTATCGTTGATCATGATTTCCTTCCCCTTAGGTTCCATCTCTTCGGGCGATTAGTCCCTTTGTGAAGAGAACGACTCTGATACCAATTGAGAGCACCTAGAGGGGGGGTGAATAGGTGATCCTGTAAAACTTGAAACTTAAGCCACAAAAACTTGGTTAAGCGTTAGCACAATAATCGCCAAGTGGCTAGAGAGGAGTCTCAACAAAACACAATAACCACAAAGATATCAATCACAGAGATGGCACGGTGGTTATCCCGTGGTTCGGCCAAGACCAACGCTTGCCTACTACACGTTGTGGCGTCCCAACGGACGAGGGTTGCAATCAACCCCTCTCAAGCGGTCCAAAGACCCACTTGAATACCACGGTGTTTTGCTTTGCTTTTCTTAATCCCATTCGCGAGGAATCTCCACAACTTGGAGCCTCTCACCCTTACACTTGAAGTTCACAAAGAAGCACGGAGTAAGGGAGGGATTAGCAACTCACACAAGACACTAAGATCACAGCAAATACACACACAAGACCCAGACTTAAGCTCAAAAGACTAGCACACTAGAACGGAGCTCAAATCACTAGAATGTCGAACAAGTGCGCAAGAATGGAGTGTGAGTGATCAAGAGTGCTTAAGGAATGCTTGGTGTACTCCTCCATGCGCCTAGGGGTCCCTTTTATAGCCCCAAGGCAGCTAGGAGCCGTTGAGAACATTCCTGGAAGGCAGATCTTGCCTTCTGTCGACTGGCGCACCGGACAGTCCGGTGCACCACCGGACACTGTCCGGTGCAGATATCCTTCCTTATTTGGCGAAGCCGACCGTTGGAGTCTGAGAGCCGTTGGCGCACCGGACACTGTCCGGTGCACACCGGATAGTCCGGTGCACCAATGTGACCGTTGGCTCGGCCACGTGTCACGCGCGGAATTCTCGGCCGACCGTTGCCCCGGCTGACTGTTGACTCATCGGATAGTCCGGTGCACCACCGGACAGACCGGTGAATTTTAGCCGTACGCCGTTGATGGTTTCCCGAGAGCGACGAGTTCGCCTTGAATGGCCCACCGGACAGTCCGGTGCACCACCGGACAGTCCGGTGATTTATAGCCGTACACCACCGTCGAACTCCCGAGAGCAGCAAGTTTGCCAGAGCCAGTCTGGCGCACCGGACACTGTCCGGTGCGCCACCGGACAGTCCGGTGAACCCAGACTGAGCAGACTTTGGCTGAACAAAGCCATCTCATTTTCAATTCAATTTTTCCTGTTTCCAGCACTTAGACACAATACATTAGTCCATAAAACAATGTACTAAGTCTAGAAACATACCTTTTGACATGATTTGCACTTTGTCCACCACTTTGCATAGATTAGCACAAAAGCACTTGTGTTGGCACTCAATCACCAAAATACTTAGAAATGGCCCAAGGGCACATTTCCCTTTCAGTTTTACCCAGTTTGCTTCTAGTTTTTGTTGAAAAAGTTTTAACTTGCCTATTCACCCCCCTCTAGGCAACCTTCACAGGCTCAGGCCCGTAGATGTCAAAGTAGAGACAAGACCCTGCCTGAGATTCCAAAGGTGGTGGTATCTTCTCTTCGGTCACTTCAATTTATTCTTCGTTTTCTAAACATAATCACATATATGTATATAAGAATGAATGCCATGTAATGCTCATGAGAGTGCAAAGATAATAAGAACTTATTATCTAAGATCTTGAATACAATTTTCCTTCATGGAACTCCGAGAACTTAGGGTTTCCGGAGTCAGTAAAGGAGTTCACACGGCAGGGGTGGGGTTTTGGGTTCTAAGTATCAAACAAGGTCCAAATCAACCTAAACTCTACCCAAGGCTTCTAAATAATGTGTAGAGCTCATATAAAAAGTTTGGACATTTTTGGAATTACTATATGTTTTCTAAAAATCCAGAACTAATACTTTAAACTACTTTAAATACCTTAAAATTCCTTATTTAACCTAAAAATCATGAAACTATTTTTATTAAATACTATGGAAAATAAGAAGTCTAGGAAAATTGGTTTCACAATTTTAGGATTTTTCTACAATTTTCTATAGGTTTTCAAAGCTCTACCGGAAAAGAAAAGGGAAAAGGCTGAATAGTATTGGGCTGGTTTCAGTCCAAGCGGCCTAGTCCAGAGGGGAAAGCGCGCGCCCGCGCTGGCATCTTTATAGAAAGGGCCCCGGCTTACTGTCTATTCCGACAGGGGTTCAAACACTATTGCATGAGTCACTGACGGTTTACACATAAGCCCTCTGGTTTCTAATTCTTCGCAGGGTGAAGTCCACGACGGCATCGCGCGCAACTGAACTCCGGCGAGCACCTGTACCGGCCGATTGGGGCAACGACTAGGGTCTCCGAGCGACTAACACCTAATTGAATCCATCCCAAGCCTTTCCCCCAACTTAATTTCACTAATGATCAAGTGGTTTGCTCTGGCCACGGTGACCGCGAGCATTACGGCTATACCATCGTGTTCCCGGCGACCAGAGGACTCCTAGTGCAATTGCGTGGGTCGGCGAGCTCAAACGAGGGAGAGAGGAGGATGAACTGACCGGAAAGGGGGCTGGCCGCGGTGAGGTTAGTTCGCGGTAGTGGAAACTCGAATTGGGGAGAAACCAAAATTCAAGCTCCCGGAGGCACGATTGCTAACGATTCTTGGTGGCGGGGTGGGTGATGATGCTGCGGAGCTAGTGGAGGGCTCAATTTATAGGCGGCTTAGACGGTGGCCGGGAATTTGGATGACGATGCGCGGTGGTCGGAAAGGGCAGGGAGGTTCCGGTGCGCATGAACCCGTGGCTAACGTCGTGGTGACCTCACCGGCGACGATGGGACGGCCCCAGAGAGTCACAGCGACGCGGTGGAAAGACAGAGCCACGCGGCGGGCAACGGCGAAGGCTTGACGGTGGTGAGAACCTTTATCCACGGGCGGTGAGCAAGGGGGGAGGGATTACGGCTGGCCGGGGTGGCATCCAGCTCATCGGCGGCGAGGATCTCCTTACCCCGCGATGCTATCCATCCGCTCAGACACGAATCTCGACGGCGGTGACACGAATCACGGAGGAGGGAGTCACCAGCGATGAGATTTGCTGTACTGGCGTTCTGATCTCCAGAATACACTGTACCATGGCGATCTCTCATCAGATGAACTGACAGAGCGATTTGGAGCATGATTTACTCCAAATTTTGTGTGGTGACTAAGCTAGCTCTCTGTACCAAAGTTATGGCTTGACAAACCAGTTACAATTTTGTCATAGCAACCTTGATCAAATTCTTAACAATTCAAGCTTGAATTCATGCTCAAAGTCTTAATGGTTGCACTGTCTGTCTGAAAATTCAGACCCAGTAACCTGACAGTCCAACTTTGGACTTGATTATCTCCCAATTTTACTTAACAACAAGGCTCACATCCTTAAGCAAAGTTGTTCTCCTATGATTGGGCTACAAACTTGATGTGGTGATCTAGGGCAAAAACCCTATAGTTTGAAAGTTACAAAGCTCCAAAGTTGAGCCCAAACCTCTGAATTTCACACTTAGGCTACATAGGGGTTAAGAGGTGATTTTTGCAAATAGACCCAAAACTTAGGGTTTAACTTGCAAATTCATATATCTGTGAACCAAAGGACTTAATATGCCTTAACATTGTAATTTTTACTCTTTAGTCCAAATGTGCACTGTTTTTGCACATAGGCCCCTAGGGTTTGAACTTAGGGTTTTCTAGGGTTCAAATGGGGTTCTTAGATATCCCAGGGGTATAAATGTGATTCAAGTTTATTCTTGGGACCATTTTATGACCTTTTCCTTAAAGCTTTTAGATTTTCTCAATTTGGGTTATGTTTTACCCCTTTAATCCCCCTTTAGGGTTAAGTGCCCTATTCAGGGTCTTATTTGCCAAACACTAGGACAATACAACTTATTTGAAATTTTTACCTACTGAATGCACTCTAGGTGTGTCAAACATATGCAATGCCAATGTTAATGATGCCATGCTCAAGTTTAAGTTACAGTAACACCAGGGGTGTTACATCCTTCCCCCCATAAAAGAATCTCGTCCCGAGATTAAAGGTCCTAGGGTAAGTAATGGAAAAGGAAATGTGTCACATTTTTATTTCCTTATTTCTAGTACAAGGCAGGGGTGGTATGGGGTTCACTCATTTAGTACAACAACTATACACACTTTACAAATTACATGAGGCTAAAAAGCCTGGGAAATTCTTATCTAAAAAGTCTTGAGTTTCCCATGTAGCCTCTTCCTCAGAATGTTGGTTCCACTGTATCTTATAGAACTTGAGAGTTTTTCTCCGGGTAACCCTGTCCTTTTGATCCAAGACCCGAATGGGATATTCGGAATATGTCAAGTCCGGTTCAAGGACAACATCTGTCACTTCAACGGTTCGATCGAGAACCTGAAGACATTTCTTCAATTGTGACACATGGAACACATTATGCACAGCAGACAAGGTTTCAGGGAGTTGAAGTCGATACGCCACTGGTCCACATTGCTCAAGTACAAGGAATGGACCAATGTACCTGGGTGCAAGCTTCCCTTTAACCCCGAATCGTGATACTCCCTTCATTGGTGAAACCTTCAGGTAGACATAGTCCCCTTCAAGAAAATACAAGGGCATTCGCTGTTTGTCTGCATAATTCTTCTGACGAGCTTGGGCTTTCTTCATATTATGAATTATTTTCTAAACTTTTTCCTCGGTTTCTTTCACCATATCAGGTCTAAAGAAATACCTTTCTTCCGGTTCAGACCAATTTAGCGGAGTACGACAGCGTCGTCCATATAAAGCTTCGAAGGGTGCCATCTTGATACTTTCTCGATAGCTATTGTTATATGAAAACTCCGCCAAGGGCAAACATTCATCCCATTTCTGTGAGAAGTCCAGAACACATGCCCGCAACATATCTTCGAGTATTTGATTAACCCTCTCAGTCTGTCCACTTGTTTGAGGGTGATAGGCCGAACTGTGGAGCAATTTAGTACCCAAGGATCTATGAAGCTCTTCCCAGAATTTGGATACAAATTGGGGTCCATGATCCGACACTATAGTCTTCGGAATACCATGCAAACTGAGAATATGAGCAATGTATAATTCCGCATAGGTGATGACAGGATATTTTACTTTAACCGGGAGGAAGTGGGCGATCTTGGTAAGTCGATCAATGATAACCCAAATAGAGTCATACCCTTTTGCGGTCCTGGGCAATCCCACAATGAAGTCCATACTTATGTCTTCCCATTTCCATGTCGGTATTGGTAGAGACTGTAATGGACCAGCAGTTTTCAAGTGTATGGCTTTGACACGTCTGCAGGTGTCACATCTAGCCACATAGCGCGCAATCTCGATCTTCATTTTCGTCCACCAATAATGTTGTTTCAGGTCTTGGTACATCTTAGTGCTTCTGGGATGAATAGAATAGAGACTAAGATGTGCTTCATCAAGAATTTGTTGGCGGACCTCTTCATTCTTCGGTACCACTATGCGGTTATTAAACCATACAATGCCTTGATCATCTTCTTTGAAACATTGGGCTTTTCCAGCCCTTATCTTCTCACGAATGTGTTTCATACCCTCATTATCCCTTTGAGCATCAATTATCCTTTGCAAGATGACTGACTCAAGCTTTAGCTGACTCAGGGTTCCTTGTTGGACCATTCCCAGGTTTAGCTTCTCCATCTCCTGACATAATGTATTGTCAGAGGTTCTCACCATAAGACAGTGACAGGAAACCTTACGGCTAAGTGCATCTGCCACCACATTGGCTTTGCCTAGGTGATAATGAATTTCCAGTTCATAATCCTTAATAAGCTCAAGCCATCGTCTTTGCCTCATGTTCAACTCTGACTGGGTGAAGATATACTTCAAGCTTTTATGATCTGTATAAATGTGATAGATATTACCCAACAGATAATAACACCAAATCTTCAGGGCATGAACCACAGCAGCTAGCTCCAGATCATGAGTTGGATAATGTTCCTCATGTCGGCGCAACTGCCTTGAAGCATACGCAATTACTCGGCCTTCTTGCATTAATACACAGCCGAGACCACTGCCTGATGCATCACAATATACATCAAAGGGTTTGGTGATATCCGGTTGAGCCAATACCGGAGCAGTGGTTAATAATGTCTTCAATTGTTCAAAAGCTTCTTTACACTTGGAAGACCAATTGAATTTAATATCATTCTTCAATAAACTTGTGATTGGCTTCACAAGCTTAGAAAAATCTGGTATGAATCTGCAGTAATATCCCGCCAGTCCAAGGAAACTTCGGATTTGATGAACAGTGGTTGGGGGTTTCCACTCCAAAATGTCCTTGACTTTGCTGGGATCTACCGCAATCCCCCTGGCAGATAGAACATGTCCCAGAAATTGAATTTCCTTCAGCCAAAACGCGCATTTGCTGAACTTGGCATACAACTGATGTTCTCTCAGGCGCGTTAACACGATCCGTAAATGTTGGGCGTGCTCCTCTTCATTTTTGGAATATATTAGAATATCGTCAATGAAGACCACCACAAACTTGTCCAACTCGGGCATGAACACCAAGTTCATCAAATACGTGAAGTGGGCAGGAGCATTTGTCAATCCGAAAGACATTACCAGATATTCAAATAACCCATACCGCGTAGTGAATGCGGTCTTTGGTATATCCTCAGGCCGAATACGGATCTGGTGATAGCCCGATCTGAGATCAATCTTGGAGAATACCCTCGCCCCGGTCAGTTGATCAAATAAAATGTCAATCCTCGAAAGAGGGTACTTGTTTTTGATAGTGACCTCATTCAGGGGTCGATAATCCACACACATCCGTAAAGTTTGATCCTTCTTTTTGACGAATATGGCTGGACAACCCCATGGCGACGAGCTTGGCCGGATGAATCCTTTCTCTAGGAGATCTTGTAATTGAATCTTCAGTTCTGCCAGCTCATTCGGAGGCATACGGTATGATCTTCGAGAAATGGGAGTCGTACCGGGCTTTAACTCAATTACAAACTCTACATCCCTTTCAGGTGGCAATCCAGGCAAATCCTCTGGAAAGACATCGGGAAACTCACATACTACCAGAATATCCTTGATTTCCGGTATAATGGCTTCATACACTCTGCCAGTAGCTTTGGTTGAAATGGGGATAGGCAAAAGAATTTCTTCTTGATTATAACTCAACTTGATAGTTCTTTGATCAGTGTTGAGGGTAGCTTTATGCTTGGCCAACCAATTCATACCCAAAATGACATCTATGTCTTGGCCTTTCAGAATGATCATATTGGTAGGAAAGTCCCGTCTAGCCAATGATACGGGCACTTGATAGGCCACTTCTCTAGTAAAAATTTGTCCCCCAGGTGAGTGAATTTTAAACCCCTCTTTTGATTCATGGTATGAAATGTGATGTTGCTCCACAAATTTCTTGCTAATGAATGTATGCGAAGCACCAGAATCAAAGAGAATGACTGCAGGATGATTGGCCACGAGGAACGTACCCATCATTACCGGCTCTCCGTCCGGTGTAGTGGCCACTTGTGTATAATATATGTGTCCCGTCTTCTTGGTGTTTTTGCCCGAAGTATTTCTCTTGACTTGAGATGAATTCCCAGATCCTTGCTGATTATTTGACTGGTTTTGCTTTGGATAAGGGCAATCCTTGATGAAATGTCCAGATTTGCCACAAATGAAACATCCAGTCGACGAACTGGGCAGAGCAGGGAATCGAGTGCCTAGGGCACCCGGCTGACTTGGGGCAGTGGGGGTATTATTGGGACGAATAATTATTGGCTGCTTAAAAGGGAAGGAGGGTGCACGAGAGCGATTCTGGTTGGAAGGCCGGAGAACAAACCATTGCCTTTTCATCGGGCCCTGACTAGGCCTGTCACCTCCAAATCCCTTAGATTTTCCAATGCCTGCATACTTCGCTTCCACAGCCAATGCTGTACTGACAGCTCTTTCATAAGTAAGATCTATGCAGGTTGCCATCTTTCTTTGCAGTCGATCATTTAGACCTCTCATAAAACAATTCTTCTTTTTCAGATCAGTGTTCACTTGATCGATTGCATATTGCGACAGATGATTGAACTTATTGAGATATTGATTAACAGTATCCCCTCCTTGCTTTAGCTTCATAAATTCTTCTTGCTTCATGTGAAGAACACCCTCGGGTATATAATGTTCGCGGAAGGCCACCTTGAATTCTTCCCATGTTATCTGATGATGGGCCGGTTGAACGGCCACGAAATTTCCTCACCAGGTGCTGGCAGGGCCGCGCAGTTGCTAGGCTGCAAATAAAGGCTTCTGGGTCTCTAAACAACGCAGAAGTCTGAATTTTTGCTCAATAACCCGAATCCATTCATCGGCTTCTAACGGGTCTTCGACTTTAACAAACAAGGGTGGACGTGTCTCTGAGAAGTCCAAGTAAGAAGTTTCATGGGGGCCCTGTTGATAATCCCACCCGCCTTGTTACTGAAACTGTTGACCCGTCATCTCTCTCAGAAAACGGGTATTATCAGCGGTCACATTCACTAAGGCGGCAATCGCCTCAGCCAGTGTGGGAGGAACAGGAGGTGGATTTGGGGTAGACTCCCTCCCACTGGAGGTTCCAGCTGCATCCTGTGATCGGGTCTTGGACGACATCTGTGGCAACAAACATTTGAAAGCAAATATAATATGCCAAAGACAAAACCATCCAATTTACATTACCATAAAGAGTAATGTTACAGACTCGATTTTATTTACAACAGGATACATTACCCAGTATACAATAGCACTACCAATTATACAATAGTACAATCTACAATACACTACTTCTATTCCTATTATTGCACCACTACTCCTACTTTTGGTTGCTCCTGGTAGCCTCGTCGTCAGGTGTGGGAGACCATTCATCGACCAGCCTCATAGAAGGAGGGGGCTTAAAAAGGTCTAGCTCACCACCAAGCGCTTCTCCCGCAACGTGCGAGGGTCCGGTTTCTGACCCGACAGGATCCGTAGGTGCACTGGGATGTAGTTGCGAATACAGTACATGGACTTCCTCATGCAGGGTATTGCAATATGCCTGCAGATTGTCAATGGCAGCGCTAAGTTCTTCGACTCGAGCTCGAGCCTTTGCTTCCTTAGCCCAAGCCACTGAACGAGACTGTACCGCCCAATCGAGCGCTAAATCCCGATCAGCAAGCTGATCCTGCAGACGGCGGATGTTACCTCTTAATTCGTTTATTCTGTCACCATCCGCGACCCATATGCTGGTCCTACGTTGCAGTTCCGTTTGAAGCTGATTTACTCGGGCTTCGAGATCCCCAATCGGATCGTTGCTTCTGCTACTACTATCCTCATCTTGTGGGGCAAGTTGATGACGAGGTACTCCAATTGGGCCAGTTGACTTACGCGCGGTCTTCCTCGTGCGCGGCGGCATTTCTCTAGGGGAAGAATTTTATTAGTATAATTCTTAGCATGATGCATGTATAATTACAGAACCAGCCTTAGTTGATTCATACCTTCTATACATTGCACTCCTCCTATCTGGTCTTTCATATAGATTCTTCAGATATAAGGGATAAGAATGGAAGAAATCTTTCTAGGTAAGTTTTTAGAAAATCCTTTTGAAGATGTCTCATAATATCTGCAGAGAAGGGCTTCGCTCCGATACTAGCTGTGACGGAACCTTCCAAGTCATTAGGCCCACCTACAGTTGTCCTTGTCCAACAGACATCAGACAACCCTGTAGATGTTCCTGAATCACTTGACAAGTTCGGTATCTTCTCTTACCTTTCTAGGAACGTTTCACCCGTCTTGTAGACATTGCAGATCATCGGAGATATCGGAATGCGGAAGTGATTACATAAACTTACATTTATTTTAAAAAGTAAGATCAAGGTACTTATTACAGACTAGAGAATAAAACGAGTGCTGAGTAGTATTATTACAATACCAAGGGAGGCAAAAACTCCTCCCGATAAGTTTTTACATAAAAGTTTCTTATGGAGGACCAAGTCCTCCCGCAGCTTCACTCTTGTTTTTCTTTATTTGGAACCACCTTGGTACAAAAGCAACAAAAATTTGTTGCTTCCTCACCTAAAAACAACGAGGGAATAAACCCTGAGTATGGAATTACTCAGCAAGTCTTACCTGACTAAAGAAAAGACTCCCAAGGGTATGCTAGTTATAAGGGAGTCAAGGTAAGGTATCTCAAACTCAAAGACTCTGTTTTGCATAAATGCTTACTACAAGTGGATCCTTAAAAATCCAGTTTTATTGTCAGGTTAGGTAAACTTACCTACATCTAGAGTTCTCTCTACTCTAGTTCAAACACTTGTCCTGCACTAGCCAGTTTCTTAACAAGTCCTTCATCTTTACTGGAGTTCTACGTATAGGGCAGTGACCAAGTCTTCATAACCACGAAGGTACGGCGATCCGAATCGATTATACTCAGCTGAGGATCTCCAATCACACGACATATGTAGCACTTAAACCTTGCATATGTCAACCCACCACCGGGGTTCTTAAGACCAGATCAGGTTCACGCAAACTGAGAGCACAGATACACCACCGTCCAGCCTCTTGCCACGGAGGGTGCACGCTACTCCTGCCACCGCTCCACGCCCATTTCGTGTTATCTTATTCTGGCCTTAGTCTGCCCGAGGCAAGGCTTACCCATGACGAGGCATGTGACCAGTTAAAGGGTCCTTGGTCATCAAGCCTACATCGACACGGTCCTTAATCGACTTAGACGGAGACACTACACCGAGACTCACCTCTCGTGCAAGTCACCCGCCCGGTCTCAGCTTAACCATTTAAACCCAAAAACTTGGTACCTGGCAGAGGTACATCTTTTCCGATGTTGAAACCATCACGGCCGTGATGGATTCACCATCAAGCTTTATTTTCAAAAACATCCCTCCATTTTGCCAAACATCTTTTGTAAAACAAAACCTTTTGTTTTGCTAGAGCAATACTAAGCATAGTAAAATCTTTTGTAAAACAGGGTATCTAGGAGGGTAATCAAAATTACGGAAGGTAATGCAGGAATTGTTTAACAATCAACTCCTATTACTTAATGCAGCAAGCAAGTGATAAAGATTTTAAACATCAAGGAAGGTGGCAAATGCACCGGGGCTTGCCTTCGTTAGTAGGTGAGTCAGGCTCAAGCCCACAGATGTCAAAGTAGAGACAAGACCCTGCCTGAGATTCCAAAGGTGGTGGTGTCTTCTCTTTGGTCACTTCAATTTCTTCTTCGTTTTCTAAACATAATCACATATATGTATATAAGAATGAATGCCATGTAATGCTCATGAGAGTGCAAAGATAATAAGAAAATATTATCTAAGATCTTGAATACAATTTTCCTTCACGGAACTCCGAGAACTTAGGGTTTCCGGAGTCAGTAAAGGAGTTCACACGGCAGGGGTGGGGTTTTGGGTTCTAAGTACCAAACAAGGTCCAAATCAACCTAAACTCTACCCAAGGCTTCTAAATGATGTGTAGAGCTCATATAAAAAGTTTGGACATTTTTGGAATTACTATATGTTTTCTAAAAATCCAGAACTAATACTTTAAACTACTTTAAATACCTTAAAATTCCTTATTTAACCTAAAAATCATGAAACTATTTTTATTAAATACTATGGAAAATAAGAAGTCTAGGAAAATTGGTTTCACAATTTTAGGATTTTTCTACAATTTTCTATAGGTTTTCAAAGCTCTATTGAAAAAGAAAAGGGAAAAGGCTTAATAGTATTGGGCTGGTTTCAGTCCAAGCGGCCTAGTCCAGAGGGGAAAGCGCGCGCCCGCGCTGGCATCTTTATAGAAAGGGCCCCGGCTTACTGTCTATTTCGACAGGGGTTCAAACACTATTGCATGAGTCACTGACGGTTTACACATAAGCCCTCTGGTTTCTAATTCTTCGCAGGGTGAAGTCCACGACGGCGTCGTGCGCAACTGAACTCCGGCGAGCACCTGTACCGGTCGATTGGGGCAACGACTAGGGTCTCCGAGCGACTAACACCTAATTGAATCCATCCCAAGCCTTTCCCCCAACTTAATTTCACTAATGATCAAGTGGTTTGCTCTGGCCATGGTGACCGCGAGCATTACGGCTATACTGTTGTGTTCCCGGCGACCAGAGGACTCCTAGTGCAATTGCGTGGGTCGGCGAGCATCACAGAGCTATGAGAAGGCTCAAACGAGGGAGAGAGGAGGATGAACTGACCGGAAAGGGGGCTGGCCGCGGTGAGGTTAGTTCGCGGTAGCGGAAACCCGAATTGGGGAGAAACCAAAATTCAAGCTCCCGGAGGCACAGTTGCTAACGATTCTTGGTGGCGGGGTGGGTGATGATGCTGCGGAGCTAGTGGAGGGCTCAATTTATAGGCCGCTTAGACGGTGGCCGGGAATTTGGATGACGATGCGCGGTGGTCGGAAAGGGCAGGGAGGTTCTGGTGCGCATGAACCCGTGGCTAACGTCGTGGCGACCTCACCGGCGACGATGGGACGACCCTAGAGAGTCACAGCAACGCGGTGGAAAGACAGAGCCACGCGACGGGCAACGGCGAAGGCTTGACGGCGGTGAGAATCTTTATCCACGGGCGGTGAGCAAGGGGGAGGGATTACGGCTAGCCGGGGTGGCATCCAGCTCACCGGCGGCGAGGATCTCCTTACCCCACGATGCTATCCATCCGCTCAGACATGAATCCCGACGGCGGTGACACGAATCATGGCGGAGGGAGTCACCGGCGATGAGATTTGCTGTACTGGCATTCTGATCTGCAGAATACACTGTACCATGGCGATCTCTCATCAGATGAACTGACAGAGCGATTTGGAGCATGATTTACTCCAAATTTTGTGTGGTGACTAAGCTAGCTCTCTGTACCAAAGTTATAGCTTGACAAACCAGTTACAATTTTGTCATAGCAACCTTGATCAAATTCTTAACAATTCAAGATTGAATTCATGCTCAAAGTCTTAATGGTTGCACTGTCTGTCTGAAAATTCAGACCCAGTAACCTGACAGTCCAACTTTGGACTTGAGTATCTCCCAATTTTACTTAACAACAAGGCTCACATCCTTAAGCAAAGTTGTTCTCCTATGATTGGGCTACAAACTTGATGTGGTGATCTAGGGCAAAAACCCTATAGTTTGAAAGTTACAAAGCTCCAAAGTTGAGCCCAAACCTCTGAATTTCACACTTAGGCTACATAGGGGTTAAGAGGTGATTTTTGCAAATAGACCCAAAACTTAGGGTTTAACTTGCAAATTCATATATTTGTGAACCAAAGGACTTAATATGCCTTAACATTGTAATTTTTACTCTTTAGTCCAAATGTGCACTGTTTTTGCACATAGGCCCCTAGGGTTTGAACTTAGGGTTTTCTAGGGTTCAAATGGGGTTCTTAGATATCCCAGGGGTATAAATGTGATTCAAGTTTATTCTTGGGACCATTTTATGACCTTTTCCTTAAAGCTTTTAGGTTTTCTCTATTTGGGTTATGTTTTACCCCTTTAATCCCCCTTTAGGGTTAAGTGCCCTATTCAGGGTCTTATTTGCCAAACACTAGGACAATACAACTTATTTGAAATTTTTACCTACTGAATGCACTCTAGGTGTGTCAAACATATGCAATGCCAATGTTAAT
Source organism: Zea luxurians (assembly GCA_029449295.1). Classification (NCBI taxonomy): domain Eukaryota; kingdom Viridiplantae; phylum Streptophyta; class Magnoliopsida; order Poales; family Poaceae; genus Zea; species Zea luxurians. The sequence goes on from JAOPSE010000002.1 coordinate 174,272,071, forward strand.
GATGCCATGCTCAAGTTTTAGTTACAGTAACACCAGGGGTGTTACAGCCGATATCTTTACCAAGCCATTGGATGAACAAACTTTTACCAAACTTAGGCATGAGCTAAATATTCTTGATTCTAGAAACTTTTATTGATACTTTGCACACATAGCTCATATGTATACCTTTGATCATCTCTTTCATGTGCTATGACTAATGTGTTCTTTCGAGTCCATTTCATGCTAAGTCATAGATTGAAAGGGAAAAGGAGTCTTCGGGGAAGACAAGGCTTCCACTCCGCTCCATCGCATCATTCATCCTTCACCGTCGCTCCGCACTAACTCTCCAACTTTGGTATAATCTTCACTTCTTTACTTCATCCAAAGGGAGAGAGAGTAGTTTCAAAGGGCTTATATTTCACTCAAGCATCCGTTTTTGGCGATTCATGCCAAAGGGTGAGAAAGTATTAGCCCAAAGCAAAAGGACCGCACCACACCACCAATTTCAAAAATTATAGTCTTTTATTTGGTATTAAAAGAAGTTTTTCAATTGGCATCTTATTTTGATATAATTTCAAATTGGTATACCCTCTTCAAAACTAATATCTAAAAACCCTCTTGAACACTAAGAGGAGGATTTCATTAAGGGGGAGTTTTGTTTAGTCAAAGGGAAAAGCATTTGAAACAGGGGAAGAAAATTTCAAAACTTAAAAATGCTTCTCAAAATCTTATTCATTTACCTTTGACTATTTGCAAAATAATTTTGAAAAGAATTTCCAAAACATTTTGCAAAACAAAACATGTGGTGCAAGCGTGGTCCAAAATGTTAAGAAAAGACATCCATGCGCATTTAGTAAGTAATATTTATTGGTTTCATTCCAAGCAACCTTTGCACTTTCATTATGCAAACTAGTTCAATTCTGCACTTCTATATTTGCTTTGGTTTGTGTTGGCATCAATCACCAAAAAGGGGGAGATTGAAAGGGAAATAGACTTACACCTTTTCCTAATTGATTTTGGTGGTTGAATTGCCCAACACAAATAATTGGACTAACTAGTTTGCTCTAGTCTATAAGTTCTACAGGTGCCAAAGGTTCACAACAAGCCAATAAAAAGACCAAAGATGGGTTCAAATAAGAAGAGCTAAAGAAATCCCAAAGGCACCCTGGTCTGGCGCACCGGACTGTCTGGTGTGCCACCGGACAGTGTCCGGTGCACCAAGGAACTCGACGCTGAACTCGCTACCTTCGGGAAAATGGAGGCCGCTTCGCTATAATTCACCGGACCGTCCGGTGTATGCACCGGACAGTGTCCGGTGGCACACCGGACTGTCCGGTGTGTCAGCGGAGCAACGGCTACTTCGCGCGCAACGGTCGACTGCAACGCATTTAATGCACGCTTGCGCGCGCAGAGGTCAGAGCACACGCAGTTGGCGCACCGGACAGTCTACAGGAGATGTCCGGTGCACCACTGGACAGCCCAGAGGCCCCACAAGTCAGAGCTCCAACGGTCGAACCCCAACGGCTAGCTGACGTGGCTGGTGCACCGGACAGTGTCCGGTGGCGCACCTGACTGTCCGGTGCGCCATGCGACAGCAGACTTCCAACGGCCACATTTTGGTGGTTGGGGCTATAAATACCCCAACCACCCCACATTCAATTGCACCCAAGTTTTCAGACTTCTACACCTTACAAGAGCTATAGCATTCAATTCTAGACACAACCAAAGAGATCAAATCCTCTCCCAAGTCTCTAGCTCAATTCCGATCAATAGTGACTAGTGAGAGAGTGACTTGTGTTCATTTGAGCTCTTGCGCTTGGATTGCTTCTTTTCTTTCTCATTCTTTCTTGAGATTCACTCAATTGTAACCAAGGCAAGAGACACCAATTGTGTGGTGGTCCTTGCGGGGACTTAGTGTCCCGTATGATTGAGAAGAGAAGCTCACTCGGTCTAAGTGACCGTTTGAGAGAGAGAAAGGGTTGAAAGAGACCCGGTCTTTGTGACCACCTCAACGGGGAGTAGGTTTGCAAGAACCGAACCTCGGTAAAACAAATCATTGTGTCTCACTCTTTATTTGCTTGCGATTTGTTTTCCACCCTCTCTCAGACTCGTTTATATTTCTAACACTAACCCAGCTTGTAGTTGTGATTAACTTTGTAAATTTCAGTTTCGCCCTATTCACCCCCCTAGGCGACTTTCAAGGTTCATATGCAGTAGCTCCAGAGGTCTTGATGTGGTCATCACATTCTTGTTATGATGAGCGCTTCCCACTTGTTTACCTGCTTGACAAGTTGCACAAGGTCTATCTTTTTCGAAAGATACATTTGTTAGACCTAACACATGTTCTCCCTTTAGAAGTTTGTGAAGGTTCTTCATCCCCACATGTGCTAGACGGCGATGCCACAGCCAGCCCATGCTAGTCTTAGCAATTAAACATGCATCTAGACCGGCCTCCTCCTTCAAAAAATCAACTAAATAGAGTTTGTCGTCTAGTACACCCTTAAAAGCTAATGAACCGTCACTCCTTCTAAAGACAGACACATCTACATTGGTAAATAAGCAATTGTAACCCATATTACATAATTGACTAACGGACAACAAGTTATACCCGAGCGATTCAACTAAAAACACATTAGATATGGAATGCTCAGATGAAATAGCTATCTTTCCTAGTCCTTTAACCTTGCCTTGATTCCCGTCACCGAATACGATTGAGTCTTGGGAATCTTTGTTCTTGACGTAGGAGGTGAACATCTTCTTCTCCCCCATCATGTGGTTTGTGCATCCGCTGTCGATAATCCAACTTGAGCCCCCGGATGCATAAACCTGCAAGGCAAAATTAGGCTTGGGTTTTAGGTACCCAACTCTTGTTGGGTCCTACAAGGTTAGTAACAATAGCCTTAGGGACCCAAATGCAAGTTTTATCTCCCTTGCATTTTGCCCCCACCTCTTTAGCAGTCACTTTTTCATTTTTATATGAAAGAACAAATTTAGCATTGCAAGAATGAAAGACAGTGGTAGATCCATTATACACCTTCCTAGGAGCATGAGACACAAAATTCCTCCTAGATCTACCATTAAAGTTTGAACTTGAAGCAATCATGGCATGTGAGTCAAAAGCATTATAACTCCTATTATAATGAAAATTTCTAGAATATTTCCTATCATGATACAAGAAAGCATGATTCCTTTGAACACTATTAGTCATAGGGGCCTTCCCTTTGTCCTTGGCAGAGATGGGAGCCCTTTGACTTGTTAAGTTCTTGGCTTCCCTTCGAAAGCCAAGCACATCCTTAATTGAGGGATGTCTACCAACAGTGTAGGCATCCCTTGCAAATTTTAGTTTATCAAAATCATTCTTGCTAGTCTTAAGTTGGGCATTAAGACTAGCCACTTCATCATTTAATCTAGTAATGGAAATTAAATGTTCACTACAAGCATCAACATTAAAATCCTTACACCTAGTGCAAATTACAACATGCTCAACACAAGAACTAGATTTATTTGCTACTTCTAGCTTAGCATTTAAATCATCATTAATACTTCTTAAGCTAGCCAAAGTCTCATGACAAGTAGATAATTCACAAGAAAGCATTTCATTCCATTTAACTTCTAAAGCAAGAGACTTTTGCACACTTACAAATTTATCATGCTCTTCATATAAAAGATCCTCTTGCTTTTCTAAAAGTCTATCTTTTTCATTTAGAGCATCAATCAATTCATTGATCTTTTCTACTTTTGCTCTATCTAATCCTTTAAACAAGCTAGTGTAATCAATTTCATCATCACTAGAGTCCTTATCACTAGAACTAGAGTACTTAGGAGTTTCTCTAGTGATTACCTTCTTTTCCTTTGCCATAAGACAAGTATGGCGCTCGTTGGGGAAGAGCGACGACTTGTTGAAGGCCGAGGCGGCGAGTCCTTCGTCGTCGGAGTCGGATGACGAACAATCCGAGTCCCACTCTTTGCCGATGTGCGCTTCGCCCTTTGCCCTCTTGTAAGCCTTCTTCTTTTCCCTTTTCCCACTTTTCTCTTGTTCCTGGTCATTAGTATTGTCGGGACAATTTGCTATAAAATGACCATACTTACCACACTTGAAACAGGAGCGCTTTCCCTTCGTCTTGCTCTTGTTGGGATGCTCCTTGCGACACATCCCAAGTCAACATTGCCAAAAGCGGACCACTTCTGCTTGATACTTGCTTGCCAATCCTTTACTCTTTTTGTTCCGCCCTGGCATCTTTACCCGCCTACCAGAAATGTGTATCACAAGGTATGATGGGATTAGAACAGTTCCATGTCCATGCATTAAATGCCGCTCCAATCGATGAAGGGCACAAGATCTCGTCCTTAGCTTAGCTTAGTTAGGACTAGCTTTCCCCCTTTTTTCCGAGGCTGCATTGACCTCTCCCAGAGAAATGATAGACAGTTGTGTTGTCTTCTGGCCTTGGTTGTGAAAGAAATTAAGTCAATGCTTCTTACTCACTCTTTCAATGTTATGATTCGGCTTCCTCCTTTGCAGTGGCGAGGTCGTTGATTCCTATAAATCAAGATGTTTTGTTGCCTGCTTCTTTTTATGGGCCTTCTCTCTTGGATGGTATTATCCACTTGGTATATTGTGAAAGTCTCTTCAAAGACGAAAGGGCCCCATGCCTTCTTTGAAAACGATATCCCTCTTCAACGCTTCCACTAGCCCTAGACTCGGAATACTCTGCTTAAGAGATCCCCCTCTCCGGCCAGAGAGGATTTGAGTACAACATTGATTGCGGAAGATCTTTGTTCCTATTATTTTAAAGCCTAACTAGGCGCGTAGCGGTGAGTGCAAGCTGCTTTCCAGAAATGCTGGAAAAGAGCCAATAACGCTATCAGTGAATAGAGCTGGTGTAAAGTCCAGCTAAAGTACCATACAGCCCCACAAGTAAAGAGTATGAGTGGAGGAAAGTGTTCTGCTCTTACAGGTACTACGGAACTAGTTCCAAAGAACTGCTAGTGAGGAATGAAAGAGTTTCTAGTGATAGGTGCTGCTATGAGTTAGCATAGCCCCAAAGAAAGTAGTCTGCGATCCCCTTCGAAGTAAGTGAAAGGGCGGAGCGAGCAAACCGGATAGCCCCACAGAGTATCGGCGACGATTTCCCGCATACACCGAATTCAACCGGGATTCAATTTGGAGAAGAATTCAGCATAGAAGCGACTTTGATCTTCGACGACCGAGGCCGTTGGAAGTGCATGAAATAAGAGATGCGAGCAAGTATTGTGAATATAAAGAAAGTCCGGGTCACACCCAAATAGAGTGCTTGCAACTCAAAGATGAGCTCGAAAGAAGAGCCCGGCTGGGGAAGTTATATCAGTTCATAAAAAAGTATGTGAATGGCAAGGGAACAGGAAGGCTGGATGAAAGAGGCCTGAAGGACCCCCGCAGTGGAAATAGGGACCCCGGGACAAGGTAGGCCGAATAATAAGGTAAGGGAAGGAAAGGAGACGAACAATATCCATAGAGCCCCCCTATAATTCACGTAATCGCTGGGGGATAGCGTCGGGAGGGGACACGAACAAAGGACGACGACAGTATAGCACCAAAATGAAGTTCCCGATCATCCTTCAGGTCGACAAGAAAAGGCCAAGGGAAGGTAGCGTGATCAGCTTTTCGGATCAAGATTCTGAGGGCATACAGCGACCTCATGATGATGCGATAGTTCTTGTCCTGAAAATAGGAGGAAACAGAGTCAAACGTGTTTTGGTTGATACAGGGAGTTCGGCGGATATATTATACAAACGAGCATTCGATCAAATGAACCTAGAGCTGCGTCATCTAGGTCAGGTATGAACACCCCTAGTGGGATTCACTGGAGATACTCTGCAACCGTTAGGCAAAATTCCCCTAAGGGTCGAGTTCGGCCCGGTCTTCGGCAAGAAGGGGCATGTGGCAGCAGTTGAGATGGAAGAGGTGATATAAGAGGATCCATGGGACGAACCAAGAGAAGGCGAAAAGGTAAACCGTTAGACCCCCTAAGCCAAGCAGAAGGAAAAGAAAATGAGTGAGCCGACTGAAGAAGTGGTAAAGTGGGAGCCGGGAAAATTCCTAAACATTGATTGCGGGTAGAAGAAGGGAAAGGCAGATGAGTGTGAGGGAGCCCTTTTCACCATTATTAATGAATTTTTTCCATTAGACCTAGCTCTTGAAAAAGCAATGGAACATACAAATGGGCAGCAACTCTTCTTTTACGCTAGGTATGCCGGTGATCTAGTGTTTAAGGTTTTGGATTTAGGACCTAGATGTCATCGAATGAATGCTCGGTATACTTGCTTTCAGAAGGAAGCTAATCTGAACACTGAATCCAGAAGAAAGAAGCTTTTCTATTTTGAGAGATGAATTCAAAGAGAGAAGGTTGTAGAAGGTAAGTAATCCGATGCGCGTTCAAATCCAACAAGAACGTCTAATGAAATGACAGAAGATGCATATTATTCTCTCGTAGCTGGGGCTAAGAACGATCCTCTTATCCAACTTTCTGTCTGTCCCAAAACCGAACCTTGGTACTGCTCTACTTCAGCATTCTACGACTGAATCCATTCTGGAAATGATGACTTGCCCACAGTAGAAGTTAGTGTCATTTTTCGCTTTTTAGGTGAAATTGGCTTTACTAGTCTCCTCTCTGTCTCTTTCCACTTCTGTCTTTCTAGTGCAAATCTCATAAGTAGAAAGAAAGCGGTAGTTTGAAGTGAGCCGCGCTCTCTCTTTCGGAATTCTGCACCTAGGTACCACTCTAGATTTCTTACTGGCTGACTCAAGTGCTAACTCATAGTGCATAGCATGTTCATAAGCCTTGTTCACACTATTAGGGTAGGGTGTTGAGCAGTGACCATATACTTCACTTCCTCCTTTAAACCACTTAGAAAAGAGGAAAAGAAAAACTTCTCAGTAAGATTAGGGTTTTCCAAGATCAGTCCAGTCTGGCCTTTACTTTTTCAAACTGGCTCATATACTCCCTTACAGATCCAACCTGATGTCATTTTCTTAATTCATCAACTGGGTTACAGATTTGGATGCACAGAAACCTATTCTTGACCTCACTAATCAAGGTGTCCCTATTAGGATGAGGGTTACTGACCACATAACTCCTGTACCACTCACTAGTTTACAACATTGAAATAAGCGATTCTTTTTGCAATGTGTCTCTCAGCGTTTTTTTTCTCCTTTTTCATTATCATTTTCCCTCTCAAAAAAGATTGAAAGGATTCACTCCGGCCCTTTGATTGATTCTCACCCAACCAATCGAACCAATCAAACCTATATTGATATTATCGCTGATGGTGTCGATTTTCATGAAGATAATAGAAAAGTAAGAGCTATCTTCAAAATCATTAATGGAAAAATGTGTGGACTATGGTGGCTTAATGGGAGCAAAGAGAATGATAGTATTTGGACAGTTATAGAGAACTATAAAACATTTTATGAAATGAATGATCCTTGTGTTTATACACAAGAATTCAGAGAGTTCGTTCGAGCGAGAAATAAAAATAATTCTGATTGGCCTTTTATTCTGGAGTTCTTTCATGCCAACCTATTTCATACCAATATAGTAGATGTAATGTATAATACTTGCGCCACCTTGCTAGGTAGCGCCTCCCTGCTACTTGTTGCTTTGAGAGCAACGGTTTGAGGCTCATGGATTGGCATTGGGCCATTTAGCGCCTCATCAACATATCTCGCCTCCTTGATCATCATTCGCCCACTTACAAACTTCCCAAGTATTTCCTTGGGCGTCATCTTGGTATACCTAGGGTTTTCACGAATAGAGTTTACAAGATGAGGATCAAGGACAGTGAAGGACCTTAGCATAAGCCGGACGACGTCGTGGTCCGTCCATCTCGTGCTTCCATAGCTCCTTATTTTGTTGACCAGGGTCTTGAGCCTGTTGTACGTTTGGGTTGGCTCCTCCCCCCTGATCATTGCGAACCTTCCCAGTTCGCCCTCCACCAACTCCAACTTGGTGATCATGGTGACATCATTCCCCTCATGCGAGATCTTGAGGGTGTCCCAAATCTGCTTGGCGTTATCTAAGCCGCTCACCTTATGGTACTCTTCCCTGCACAAGGATGCTAATAGAACAGTAGTAGCTTATGCATTTTGTGAATTTGTTCATTTATAAACATGGGATTATCCGTACTGTCAAATTGCATTCCATTCTCTACTATCTCCCATATATTTGGATGAAGAGAGAACAAGTGACTACGCATTTTGTGACTCCAAAATCCGTAGTCCTCTCCATCAAAGTGTGGAGGTTTGCCAAGAGGGATGGAAAGCAAATGAGCATTAGAATTATGCGGAATACGATAATAATCAAAAGAAAAGTTTGAGTTGACTATTTTCTTTTTCTCGTCGGAGTCGTCATCTCTTTGGGAAGAAGAGGATTCATCGCTGTCGTAGTAGACGATCTTCTTGATACGCCTCTTCTTCTTCCCGTCCTTCTTCTTGTGACTCGAGCCAGAGTCAGTGGGCTTATCGTCTCTTGGCTCGTTGAAGACGGACTCCTTCTCTTTATCATTGATCACCATCCCCTTTCCCTTAGGATCCATCTCTTCGGGCGATTAGTCCCTTTTGTGAAGAGAACGGCTCCGATACCAATTGAGAGCACCTAGAGGGGGTGAATAGGTGATCCTGTAAAAACTTGAAACTTATAGCCACAAAACTTGGTTAAGTGTTAGTAGGCTAAATGGTGAGCTCTTGTGAACACAAGTATCACAGAAAAACAATCACAAAAGACACGCGAGTTATCCCGTGGTTCGGCCAAGTACAACACTTGCCTACTCCACGTTGTGGCGTCCCAATGGACGAGGGTTGCACTCAACCCCTTTCAAGTGATCCAAAGATCCACTTGAATACCACGGTGTTCTTCTTTCTTTACTCTTTCCCGTTTGCGAGGAATCTCCACAACTTGGAGTCTCTCGCCCTTACAATGAGGATCAAAGTGAAAGCACTAGAGTAAGGGTGTGTTTGGTTTGACTTTTGGCTTTTGGCTTTTGCCCCCTAAAAGCCAAAAGTCAACCAAAGGGCTGGATCCAGGAAGCAGCTTTTTCTAAAAGCTGACTTTCTCACAGTGCAAATCTGAAAGCACCCCTGAACCTGCTTTTAGTGGCTTTTCGGATGGAACTGTGAAAACATATATCGAAGAACTTTTAACGACTTTTAGTGGATTCCACCAAACGGTTTTTAGCTTTTTAACGGCTCACAGCCTACAGCAGCTTTTTCCACAGCTCACAGCCCACAGCAACTTTTTTCACAGCCACAGCCCAACCAAACAGACCCTAAGAGAGGGAAGCAACACACACAAATCCACAGCAATACGCGCACACACAACCAATACTTGAGCTAGAATGAATCGCAACAAGTTCACCACTAGAACAGAGCTCAAATCACTAAGAATGTCGATCGAGTGCGCAAAGATGGAGTGTGAGAGATTAAGATTGCTCAAAGTATGCTTGGATAGCTCCTCCATGCGCCTAGGGGTCCCTTTTATAGCCCCAAGGCAGCTAGGAGCCGTTGGAAGCAATCCAGGAAGGCAATTCTTGCCTTCTGTTGGGTGGCGCACCGGACAGTCCGGTGCACCACCGGACATCCACTGTTCACAGTCCGGTGCAGATTGCTTTCCTAAATTGGCGCAGCCGACCGTTGAAGACTTGGAGCTGTTGGCGCACCGGACACTGTCCGGTGCACATCGGACAGTCCGGTGCCCCCATCAGACCGTTGGCGCGCCCACGCGTCACGCGCGGATTGCGCGGCTGACCGTTGGCTCGTCCGACCGTTGGCTCACCGGACAGTCCGGTGCACCACCGGACAGTCCGGTGATTTTTAGTCTTACGCTGTTGACTGGTTTCCCGAGAGCGGCGACTTCGCCGCAGACGACTCACCGGACAGTTCGGTGCACCACCGGACAGTCCAGTGATTTATAGTCGTACGCCGCCGTCGAGACCCAAGAGCAGGCTATTCATCTGGACTGGTCCTGGCACACCGGACACTGTCCGGTGCACCACCAGACAGTCCGGTGCACCCAGACCGAGCAGCCTTTTGGCTGAACACAGCCAACTTTTCTCCAAAACGATTTCTCTTGTTTCTAGCACTTAGACATAATACATTAGTCTTCAAAACAATTTACTAAGTCTAGAAATATACCTTTAATCTTGATTTGCACTTCTTGAGTCTTTGGCACAAATATCACTCAAAGCATTTTTGTGTGGAGCACTTAATCACCAAAATCTTATAGAAATGGCCCAAGGGCACATTTCCCTTTCAGTTCCCTCATCCTCACCGAAACCAGCGGTCGAAAGGGCGAGCCGCCACGCAGGGAGCATGCAACCGCACCACGGTTGTGCACCCTTTCAACTTCGTCGCATCCGGTGGTCCAGCATGGAGGCCCGGTCCCACATGTCATGTAACCAGCGCGCCGGTCACTACGTGTAAGGAACCAGCGCAGCGACTCAAGGCAGCCCTACGCGTGACCCAACAGTGCCGCGGAGATAGGCACGACGGTCGATATGATCAGAGGCGGGCCGACAGTAATTGCAGCAACAGGCGTGCGGAAGCAGCGGTCCAATCACCTACAGATGCCCCGCGAATCGCCCGTCCCGTCGCATTAACTCCTTGGTAGGACAAGCGACACCTCCAGCAGGCAAAGCGGGCACCGTTTCGTCTCCATCATGATGATCGCGTCAAAAAAGGTGCGCCACATTATTTAAATTTATATCCTTTTCCTCTCTCTCTCTCTCTTGCCATAGGGACCGCGAAAGGGGATATTGCGAAAAGGATCCTTCTCGGCGAGGAAACGGGCCCCGAGCCCTCCTACTGATCAGGGGTTCGAAGGTTGCGCCCTCCGGGGTTCGGTAACCGCCCTAGAGCACTCGAGCTCTGATCCCTTTACTGATCAGAGGTTCGAAGGCTAGCCCCTCGGAAGGGTTCGACAACCGCCCCAGAGCACGCAGAGTCAGGGATGACCCTGGGTACGTCTATTACATGGCCGAGGCTCGGGCTACGCTCCCGAGGTACCCTAGGACATTTCCGAGACTAGTGGGAAACGATTTGTAATGGAATCCCACCGGAGGGAGGCACCGAGCCCTCGGACCCTATCGAATGGGTCCGGGTCCAGCAAGTCACATGCAGGTACTTTTGGAGCGCGCCTCTAGGCCACTAGCCGACCCTTATCGAACGGGGCTCGGGCGTCCACTCGGATCACCCGCTAGCAACTCACCGGAAACACCATGTTTGTTGCCCTCCGAGGGTAACATGGCGCTTCCCCCCCCCTTCCTCCTCGCGAAGAGGCGACGAAGGGGCGTACAATAAAAGTCGAGATGGTCCTTGATCGTCCTCTCGCTCCGTGCAGAGGCTCGGGGGCTGCTCTCGCGCCAGGCTACGACCAAACTGTTGACCACATCAACAAACCAGCTCAAAAACTCGGAGCCTGACCGTACACCCGGGCTGCGGCCAGGCCGCATGAGGGAACAACAAGGCTAACTGAGGCATCGCAAAAAGGATTAAGACCTCAGAGGAGTCAAACCACTCCTCCGAGGCCTCGGGGGCTATACCCGGCGGGTGCGCTCACGCGCACCCATCGGAACAAAATATAACCAAGAAGGGCCGGTCCCCTTGCAGAAAATCCGGCAGAACCTCCAAGCGAGTACCTACACTCCCTTCGAGGCTCGGGGGCTACTGTCGGGGACCGTAATTAGGGGTACCCACAATGCTCCTTAATCTGGCTGGAAAACATCTTCAGAACAAACCATAAACGACTGATAAAGCGCAGGCCTCGTCTACCAAGGGACGCGACCTCATCCGAGCCCAACCTCGGGCGAGGACGGTAGTCTCGGACGGATTCATGCCTCGACCGAGGGTCCCCTCAGTCAGCAGACGCACCCTCGGCTCGCCCGAAGCCCAGCGCGGGTAGACTTTGTCGTGCAGCGATCTCGCCCAAATCGCCTTACCAACTGACCATATCGCATGCGCATTTAATGCGGGGATCGCCTGACACCTTATCCTGACACGCGCGCCTCAATCGGCAAGGTCGAAGTGACCGCAGTCACTTCACCCCTTTACTGACCGTTCTGACAGGAAAACAGCACTGTTCATCCCGCTCCGGCAACTGTGCCATCCACCAGGGAAAGACTGACAACAGCAAGTCACGGCCTCCCCTGAGTCCGGCCTCGGGCGCAACAGGGGGCTCCGCCTCGCCCGACCCCAGGCCTCGGTCTCAACCTCGGCCTCGGGAGAAGGTCTCCGCCTCGCCCGACCCTGGGTCTCGGCCTCAGTCTCGGCCTCGGGAGGAGTCACAACCTCGCCCGACCTCAGCCTCGACCTCGGAGGAGTCGCCGCCTCGCCCGACCTCGGCCTCGTATCAACTACGCTACTGGGGATCCATCATTACCCTATCCCTAGCTAGCCACCTCAGGCTACGAAGGAACAAGACCAGTGTCTCATCTAAGTTACTCCGGTAACAGGTAATGATGGTTCCCCGCGTGCGCCCATGACGTCGGTTGCTCTCAACCCCCTACGGAAGCAAGGAAACGTCAGCAGGATCCATGCTGCACCGCCAGCTATGCTTCTACAGGGCTCAAGGCACTTCTCCGACGGCCACGTTGGTACATCTACAGGGCTCAAGGCACTTCTCCAACGGCCACGTTATTACCTGTACAGGGCTCAAGGCACTTCCCTGTCAGCCACGTTAGCACATAGCTACACCCCCATTGCACAGTTGGGCGTCTCCTTGTATCTATAAAAGGGGATGTCCAGGGCCTTCCCAGGAGAGGGGGAAGAGAAAAAGGGAGACGAGAGGGGGAAAACGCACGTACGAACACACGTGCGCACGACGCATACGAGCGGAGGCAGGCAGAGTAGGAGGGGCGCGGTAGAGGCAGCCTCAGACAGCTCACCTCGAGGCCGAACCCTCTCTTTCTCTCTCTCCCTCGCTCTCGCTCTCCCTCGCGACGCTTGTAACCCCTACTGCAAGCACCCCCAGGTGCAAGATAATATAAGCCTCATCCCTTCGCTTGTGTTCCATCTTGCATCAACCCATCTGGACAGGGGCACGCGGCACTAAAATTCACTAGTCGGTCCGGTTGAGGGTCCCTCGGGTCCGAAACACCGACAAATAGCCACTACGCGAGTCGATGTCGGGGTTGGTGTCGGACGAATACGTGGAGGAGGCGCCTGCTCCTACGTCCTCTGCCGAGAATGGGGGGCGCGAAGGTGGAGACATGAGGGGAGAGAGAAAAGAAGTAGAATGGCGAACGAGGTGGTGACAACTGAGGCGAGGACCATCATTATCGTGCTGAGGTATAGATGACCAAATAGGCTGTGTCTGGTGAGCCGGCCCGAGGCACGACCCATTTAATAGTGCCTGTGCCAACCCGGCACGAGCATCGTGCGGTGCTTAGGTCGTAGCCTTGGCCTGTAGTGCTGGCCCGACCCAACACAATTATTTTTTTATTTTACAAAAAATCATATATACATATGTACAATTTATATTCAATATTATAAACACTTGAACATGATGTTCTACTGGTTAGACAACTTTACGTAGTGTCTCGTGCCCTTCTTTCATCATGGTGTTGGTTCAAACCCACCTCCTGCATCGTTTTTTATAACATTTTACACTGAGTTGATTTGAAAGAAATGTAGGATTTTTTTGTAAAAAGATGATGCAAGACGACCATTGAAACTGCTGCTTTAAGTACAGTAGAGATATAGTTTAATTATAAAATTAATCACACAACTAAAGACTAAACCAAAAGACAAAAAAAAATTAAATCCAATTAATACAAATATTTACTCGAATAATGTACTAATTATACTTAAAAAAACTTGTCTCATCGTTTAGTCTTTATCTATGTAATTAGAATATATTTTAATACCTCTATCTGTCATTCAAACGTCCGACATGTTTTACATTGAGTTCATTTGGAAGAAATATAGAATTTTTTGTAAAAAATTGATGTAGGACGACCATTGAAACTGCTGCTTTAAGTATAGTAGAGATATAGTTTAACTATAAAATTAATCACACAACTAAATGTTAAACAAAAAGACAAAAAATTAAATCCAATTAATACAAATATTTACTCGAATAATGTACTAATTATACTTTAAAAAACTCGTCTCATCATTTAGTCTTTATCTATATAATTAGAATATATTTTAATACCTCTATCTGTCATTCAAACGTCCGACGTGATGATGCTAAAATTTAGCCTCACACATCCGAAACAGTTGGATAGAGATACCAACGTGATCGTTTTAAAAAAAAAAGCTATGATTTTTCAAAGTTTGAGTCTTTCTTCGGACACATTAGTCCGATTTGTCATATCCATGCCATCGAGAGTAACGGGTCAGCGAAACAACCGTTGGGCTAGGCATGGAGGATTGCAGGTCGGGTAAACGTCCGTTGGGGCTTGAATGAAACCCGCTACAACTTTAGTGAGCTAAAAATATATCGTATTTTGGAACTTCGAGGATCTAGATGACAACTCGCTAGATAACTTTAAAGACCGCTGGTAAAATGCAATTAACATGGAACACACAAATTCAGTGTCCGTTTATCACCTTTTTTACTCACATTTTGATACCCTTGCACTGAGCTAGCTTACAACTTTTGCTAGAATAATATGGCCACTAGCTTAGGCAACGCTGAAGAAATTTAATGGTACCTACTTCAGGCTTGGTTGTTAGACGCTCATAAGTGTTTCTGGAGCATGTCTCTGAACCAGTAGGCTGACGCCTTGGGGTGTCGTTCGAGCTTGGGCGTGCTGAAGTCGACGTAGACGATTCCAAACTTGGACGTGTAACCTGACTGCCACTCGAAGTTGTCGAGGAGAGACCAAGCGAAGTAGCCAGCCACGTTGGCGCCGTCATCGATGGCTTTCCTCAGCTCAGCGAGGTAGCCTTTGTAGAATTGCACCCTTGTGGTGTCGTGCAGGTACTGGCCACGGGTCAAGTTTCCAGGCTGATCCATTCCTGGTAGAATAGAAACAAGATTGGCATATGTATCCCCTGATATGCCACGCGTTTTTTTTTGATGTGAGAATGTGTAGTAGAGAGACATGACATGAGTACCGTTCTCGGTTATGATAACTGTTGGATTTCCATACTTGTGCTTCAGATAGTTCACGCAACCGTACATCCCTTCTGGGACGATGTAAAGCCACTTCGAATTCGCCTGATATTGTGAAGCCAAAGCCATTTCTCAATCCACCAGGACTGATCCACTGATGGGTAATATGTATTGGATGATATCTGCAAATGCTGAAGTGAAGAACTACATACCTGTGGTCCGATCGGTTTGCCGTTCCGTTCTACTGCGTAATTTAGTGGACGAATGATCAGGCGAGAAGTATCTAGACTCAGGTAAAGTGTGAGTCTAAGGCAAGAACTCACAAACATATTGAACCTGCCAATCAGCTGAGTAGCTAGTAGGCTTCTGCTGGAGCAGTTTCTGGCCCTTCATGTAGCTAGCTGTGTATTGGTTGATCCCAATGTAATCCGCTGAGCCCTTGACCAACTTAGCTTGCTCGGGAGTAAACTTGGGCAGCCTCTCTCTCACAATATCTTGCATTATCTGTGGATAATGTCCATTTATTAATGGATCAGCAAACCTGCATCAAAGGCAATTATTGATGATATTATAACTTGTATTTTCCTTGCATGAAAACTCGGTTTTTGATAAAGGAACTTGCATAGCTTACCAACCAACATGGAAATCTCTTGCTCTTTGAGCCGCTGCTTGGTCTTCGGTTGAGTTTGTGAGAGCTTCATACCAATTGAAGTCCAAAACTATTCCAACCTTTCCTTTCTGAGCAGCCTACAATTTGGAAAAAAATATATTTTATCAGAAATTTAAACAGGAAGATGCTAATTGTCAACTTGTGTGCTTATTGAGTCGAATAGAATTGAAACATTATAAATTATGTTGAGCATCGTTCCAAAGCATATATGTGTGTGTGTGTGTGTGTGTGTGTGTCTATATATATATATATGTGTGTGTGTGTGTGTGTGTATATATATATATATATAGACACTGCAACAATTCACTTCTTAAAATGTACTTTTGGACAGCACAGTTGATGTAGTAAAATAAGACCAGATTTTGTACTGCATTCCAGATTACTGACTGATACCGACATTGCACTTCAATAATACTATGATATTTTTGTCCAGGGGAATTATATGAGATATTAAGTAGAACATACCTGATACTTGTTACGGTATCTTGACACAGCAGCAGCATGTGACAAGAGAAAATTATGAGCAACGATATAAGGTTCCGTTGCTGAATTCCCACCAGCAGAGCATTTGGTACACCTTTGAGGAGGAATCAACCCAGCGTCATAACCAAGTAGTGCTACTATCCTTGGCTCATTGAATGTAAACCAATGCTTTACACGGTCGCCAAAAGTCTTAAAACAGAAGTCGGCATAGTCTGTGAACAGTTTCCTACAAAACATTGTACAGAGATAGGTATAAATAAGATATGGTAAAGATTGGCGTTCCTACAAAACATCGTTCCAAAGCATATATATAGACACTGCAAAAATTCACTTCTTAAAATGCTTTACACGGGTGCACTATACATTGTGCATTCTTCTTTTGGGAAAAATAAATATATAAAAACTTTCATATTCATAATTATCTATTTGCAAGGTTTAGGAGTAAGACTTACGCCATCTTGGCATTTAACCACCCTCCATACTTGTTCTGAAGCGTAAGAGGGAGATCGGAATGGTAAAGATTGGCGTAAGGTGTAATGCCTGTTCAGTTTACAAAGAGACATTCAGGCATGAGCAAATGTCGGTTCCAACTGGAGCCTCAGATGTCGAAATTGCTCCCACTTGAGCTCATACCTTTCTGAAGCAGGTAGTTTATCAGATTGTTGTAATAGGCAACACCTTCTGGATTGACTCTTCCCTCGCCATCTACAGAAACCAAAGTTGCATGTATCACCGCACTGGTACTTAAACCTAAAAGAACTTGTGCTCCTAGACTGCCATGTTAAGTATTGAGTACAACTTAACTCAGGTTTATGTACCTGGGAAGATCCTGGACCA
The DNA here is from genome assembly GCA_029449295.1 of Zea luxurians. Classification (NCBI taxonomy): domain Eukaryota; kingdom Viridiplantae; phylum Streptophyta; class Magnoliopsida; order Poales; family Poaceae; genus Zea; species Zea luxurians. The sequence continues at coordinate 174,289,129 of JAOPSE010000002.1, forward strand.
TGAGATTGAAAACCGGTAGGCATCAAAATTCAAACTTTTCATGAGGTCAACATCTTCCTGAAAATGTTGCATGACAAAAGGACCAAGTACAAGTCCAACAGACTTTCTTTTACTTCAAAAGTTTTTCACCAGCATAAAACCTAGATAGATGGACTCTAGCATTGTCATATAATAAGGAGCAGTACCCTGTAGCGATGATATTGATCCACTGCGACATCTGCCGTCTGATTGTATACAATGTTTCCTGTTGGTGGCAGCACAAAACGGAGAATGTCATGATTGAGCATCCAGGCTCTTGCGGCAGCACACTACACTAGTCGAAGTATCGAAGCTAGCGCAGGGACGGATTACTACCTGGGGTGTGCACGAACGCGTCCCAGATGGAGGGGCCTCGGCCGTTGGTGGACGCGGCGCCCTCGACCTGGTACGCCGACGTCGCAGTCCCGAACACGAAGTCCTTGGGGAACGCCGCCCGGCTCAGCCCGCCCAGCCAGTTAGGTCCTTCCCCCGCCGCTGCACCTGCAGCAGCGCTGCCGCACGCCACCACCAGCGCGACCAGCAGCACCGCCCACCGAACAGCAATCATCTCTCTTCTCCGCTGCCGCAGCGCAAAAACTCTGCTGGCTCCAGCAATAGTATGTAAAGTCTTTTCTTCCCTAAATATAGAGACCAAACATATAGAGACCAAACGATTTTCTATGCTCTCTAGTAACCTCCTCTAAACAGTACTCTAAATTAAAATATATATAATATATTTGAGAGTATGAGAAATACGTATGTAAAAAAATAAAAAATAAAAAATGTCTCTAATATAGGTATTTGCGTATAGATTACGTGATTTAGAGTATGTTGTTGGAGAGAAAAAATATATAGAGGATGAAATTTTTTAAAGAAGACTATAAAGAACGTATATAGATAATAGATATAGAGAACGTTGCTGGAATCTACAGTTCTTGCTGGCTGCTATTGCTAGCTAGGGTCGTCGCTACTCCCTATAGGCTATAGCCAGAGTCCCCGGCGCGGCATCACCCGTTTTCAACGTTATCCGGCAGATCAGGTCGTGTAAGACCATCTTCAACCATTTCTCTATATTTCTTCCCTTATCTATAATTTCTATTATATTTTACTATATCACCTTAAAAAATACTTCCTCCATCTTTAGAATGGCTCTAACTATTTATCCTATTTAGTTCTACATATATACTACAATTCAGTTATTTAATATTTTTCATTGATTTTTAAAGTTATAAAAATCATAAACTTTTTATATTACCATAATACACACTATTTTTAGGCTATAGTAATTAAATATGATTAATATAAAAAATCGAGTAATTAAAGAATAGAGAGATCGAAACTTACCCTATATATGGGAGAGTTTCTTCTCTCCCGTCGTATATGGTGAGGTGTGGCGAGAGTTGTTGGAGGGGTATTTTATCTTATAATTCACTGAGACTTTATTCGGTTATTACCATTACATCTGGATTAGATATGATTGAAAAAAATTAAAAAGAAGTTTAATTTGTTTGGGATTTAAACCCACACAATCTCAATCAATTCACATGGATTGAGAGCTAACCGAACAAGTCCAAATGTGAGGTGTGAGAAGGGTGCAGGTAAGTAGGAGATGGTTTCAAACTCTATGTATTACAGAGTGTATTGTTTATAGTGTGAAATTTAAAATAGGAGGTGAGATGAGAGATAGAATAGATAGACTACTGTATTATGGAGTGTATTGTTTATAGTGCGAAATTTAAAATATGAGATGAAATGAGAGATATGATAGATAAACTCTTGTAGACATAGCCGACACACTATATTATTTATAGTGTGAAATTTAAAATAGGAGGTGAGATGAGAGATAGAATAGATAGGCTATTGTATTATGGAGTGTATTGTTTATAGTGCAAAATTTAAAATAGAAGATGAAATGAGAGATATGATTGATAAACTCTTGTAGACATAGCCGACAGGCAGGGCCGGGCAGAAGCATGTGCTAGCCGCGCGCTCGCACAGGGCCTCCAAAAATTAAGGGCCCCAAAACATAGCAGATGTATATATTTTAGTTTTATGATCTTCTATATATGTTAATATGTAGCACATATTTTTCTCTCTACCAACTACCATACCGCTGCGCTGAAGCGAAACTATCGAGCACTGCACTAAAGAATAAATCTTCGTAGAATCTTAATATATCTGTCCGTGTGAACGAAGTTCTCTAAATTAAAGCTACTAAATTCATATTTGTGTTCTACTATGATAAAGACGTATTATTTAGCCACAATAAGGGGGGTGTTTGGTTAGAGGGACTAAAGATTAGTCTCTAGTTTTTAGTCCCATTTAGTCCCTTTTTTGCCAAACACTAGAACTAAAATATGGACTAAAATGATTTAGTCTTTAGTCCTTCACATATGTGCTAAAAGGGACTAAACCATATTAATTCCACATTTACCACTCATTTAGTTCAATTGTACTAGTAGCAGGAGAATGTTAAATGTCATTTTAGTCTTCTTATGAGTCATTTAGTATATTCTTACTATTTTTAGCCCCTAGAACCAAACATGTTGGGGACTAGACTTTAGTCTCTTAACTAAACTTTAGTCCCTAGACTAAAGAAACCAAATATGACCTAACACTCGAGAGTGAAGCTTTGGAGAAAATCAAATATAAGCATATTGTACAAGATTTTCTTTAAAACCCGTCAAAAGAATGATGTTATTCAAATAAAATAGAAATGTTTCTTTAGATATTATATTGCAATATATATTACTGTAACTTGTAGATTGTTATTACTGATTTTTAATAAAAATACATTACACTACTTTAGATTTGACACAGGACCTCAAATTTCTCTGGCCGAGCCATGTCGACAGGGCGGATGCGCGTAGCGATTAAATTATCCGAGCGCATGGCTCGTGCGCCTCTACTTTACTTGGAGGCTTGGATTATGGGGTCGCCCTGTGTCGGTTTCGCCGGGTGGCGCGATCCTCTTCCTCCTTTCTCACCGGGTTGCAGAGAAGAGAACACCTCCACTAAACCGGTAGGTGCCCAGATACACCAAAAAACGCAAGCTATCCATGAATACACGTTGAAATCTGTATCTGAAAATCCGCAAACAAAACAAAACAAAACTGGCTCTGAACAATAAGCCCTGAATCATGGTCTCATTCCTACAACAGGTCCCGCATCGATGCAACATGTCCTGATTCTTAAGAGGAACATGTTGTCATCCACACAACTACAAATCCACACTATGAAAAAAAATACATTTCTAATTAGACCGAGGAAACCATGAAGATGGATGGAAGCAGAACACCCAAGGAGACCAAAAGGGAGACCAGCAAGGCAGGTCCGTTCGAGGTGGCTGAAGCCGAACCAGCCGGCCGGCCGCCTGAACCAGTCTGCGGGGTAGCAGCCTTGGAGCCCGTCCCCGAAAGCATGTCTCTGAACCAGTACGCCGAGTCCTTGGGGTACCGCTTGAGCGTCGCGAAGTCGACGTAGACGATGCCGAACTTGGACGTGTAGCCCGACAGCCACTCGAAGTTGTCCAGGAGAGACCACGCGAAGTAGCCGACCACGTTCGCGCCGCCGTCGATCCCTCTCTTCAGCTCCGTCAGGTAGTTCTTGTAGAAGTCGATCCTCACGGCGTCGTGTACGTACTCCTCGCGCGTGAGGTTTCCAGGCTGATCCATTCCTGATATTTATTATATTCATGGAGCCATGATTCGTTGATGCGGTTCAAGGAGCACCATGCATGGAAGGGAGTGCAAGCATTTCAGACGAAGGAAACAGGTTATTTCAGGTACCGTTTTCCGATATGATGATGATTGGATTATGGTACTTTTCCTTTAGGTAGTTCACGACTCCATACATGCCCGATGGGACGATGTAAAGCCAAATTGAGTGCGCCTGCAAAGCACATGTACATTGATCATCAGAATCTTCATGCTACTTTTGCACTTGTCAATCTTTTAGCACCAATAGAATAAAGCATGGTTCAAAGTCAGTAACCGGGAGAAGCCTATACCATCTGTCCAATTTGCACGCCATTCCTTTGAACTGCAAAGTTCAACATGGAAGGAAGAAAGTGATGATCTTCAGAAACTGCAGCGACACACACAGATAGGACCACATGGAACCAGAATCACAAGCCGGTAACTCACAGTAATATTGGACGCCCCAGTCGGACGAGTAGCTCGGTGGTCCCTGCGGAGGAGTTTGTTGATCTGCAATGTAGTATGTAGTATATTGATTGATCCCGAAATAGTCTGATGAGCCCTTGACTAGCTTGGCCTGTTCAGGTGTGAAACTTGGTAGCCGGTCTTTCACAATGTCTTGCATTATCTTTGGATATTGCCCATTTATTAATGGATCAAGAAACCTGAATCATGACCATTTGGCACGGTTAATACTGGTAACTGAGTTCAATAAGATATCGAAGTTTGTCACATATTGCTGTCAAGATCTTACCAACCAATATGGAAGTCCCTGGCCCTTTGCGCTGCTCTTTGATCTTCAGTTGAGTTGGTAAAAGGTTCATACCAGTTGAAGTCAAGAACTATCCCGACCTTGCCTTTCTGAGTTGCCTATTGAGAAGATAAAAAAAACTAACCTGTTCTGGATCATTTTCTCACAAAAGACTCAAGATTCACCCCCCTTTGTTTGCGTGGGAGAGGGTTAGGGGGGGGGGGGGGGGGGGGGTAAATATATTAATGATAAAAAAAATGCAGAATATACTTTACATATTACATTTTTGCCACTATATCGGTTAGGCAAAAGAGGGCAAAAAAATAGATTTTTTTGGTAGGATGCAATTTAGTACAGTAAGGGTCAATTTGTTTTCAGTTTACAGGGAAAGTAGGAAAAAAAAACTAATTTGAGAAACCCCAAATGTACCATGATGCATTTGTCAACAGCTAATCTCATGTGTTGCCATGCTGCTATCAACTGATGTAGTTTTTCAAAAAAGGGCCATTGCGCAGGTAAGCATTAAGAACACCCAATAATTAACACTTACGGGTTCAGGTTACTTGCTGCATATATGCAAATTATACTACTATTGCACTTTCAATTCCAGTGCACCAGTTTGTACATTTAGTCACAGACATGCATCCTGGTACTAATACTCAAGTATTTGCAATAGTTCCTATTTGTTTATTCTTCCATCTCATTGAAAAATACCTGGTATTTATTGCGGTATCTTGCAACTGCAGTAGCATGAGATAGGAGAATGTTATGAACAACGATGTAAGGTTCTGTCGATGAGTTCCCACCGGCGGTGCATTGTGTGCACCGGTTAGGGGGGTTAAGCCCTTTATCATAACCAAGGAATGCTACTATCCTTGGCTCATTTAATGTGAACCAGTTCTTGACTCGATTGCCAAAAGTCTTGAAACAAAAATCAGCATAGTCAGCAAATATGTCCCTGCAGAACATAATATCCAGAAAAGGCCCATCCTCAGTACAGATTATGATAAGAACAAATGAAATGTATTATTTAAAAAGAATAATATCAGTTCACAGTTCATACTTGTCCATGTGGGTGAAAATACTAAGTCATCATTGAATTGGCCTAGATATTGATGCAAAATCAAACCACTATCCCACCTAATAACTGCTACAGGATAAGTGCCAATTTTTCCAGTATTAAGTTTATACTATTAATGAACAATGAAGCCTTGAGTCTCAACTATAAAGAAACTTGGCGGTTGGGGCAAGACCGCCCCCACGGCTTTGCACTAAGAAACTGTTAAATAGGACTCTATTTTCCCATTGTAACTCTATTTCCCTATTGTATATAGATAGGACCTCTATGTTGTATCTGTGTATATATACTGGCCTTATGACCTCATATTGAATACGCTCCATTAATGACAAAAACCTCAGTCGAACTGGGCAAAAAATCCCCATACCCAGCCGCATCTTACAGGGCCACACCATAACCTGGGCCAGCAACCACTACTACCACCCCACGTAGGATTGCACTGTTACCCCAAGCTGGCGCTCTGCCACTACTTTTTGGGAGAGGCACCACGAGTTTTTTTGGGTGCAAGTTGGGCCGGCTGGCTGGTACCAATACTCGGTAACAACACACTACTAGTGGGTTTGCTTCAGTCTCAACTGTGTGTATAGAATGTATCAAGTTCATATAGTACAAGACTCTTCACATATTTCAACATGAAGCAACAAAGACAAGAAGTATGTTTCTCCCTTACACAATTTTTGGGCCTAACCAGCCTTGGTACTTCTTCTGAAGCGCAAGCGGAAGATCATAGTGGTTAAGGTTGGCGTAAGGAGTAAGGCCTGCTCAATTTTGAAGGGAACATTCAGAGTGACATAATGTTTCTGCAAAATCTTCGAAGACTGAACTTTCATGTCTGAATCATTACCTTGCTTAATCATGTAGTCTATAAGATTGTTGTAATACTGTACTCCTTCGTCATTAATTTTCCCTTCGCCATCTAGATAGACCAAGACACAATCGATGGATCCAATAAGCAACTGGCGACTCATACAACTCAACAGTGTCAGTTAGTATATATGGTGTTAGTAGAGTCAGATTTTATGCACCTGGGAAGATCCTGGACCAGGAGATTGAAAACCGGTATGCATCAAAATTTAGGCTTTTCATGAGATCAACATCTTCCTGTACAAGGGATAAAGAAGCCAAATATCAGAATAAAAGAAATAGTTACTAATTTCTAAATGAATAATTAATTCTCAGCGTGAGATGTTTCTTGTGGTGGGCCTTGGAAAAACACAAAGTAGCAACAAAGTACATTAATCTTATTAAAGATATGTACAGTAATGTTGTGACAAGTGTCCGAACAAGTGATGGGGACACCGATGACTTTCCAATTAACATAGGACTACATCAAGGATCGGCTTTGAGCCCTTATCTTTTCGCTTTGGTGATAGATGAGGTCACAAGGGACATACAAGGAGATATACCGTGGTGTATGCTTTTTGCCGATGATGTGGTACTTATTGAGGAGAGTAGGAGTGGTGTCTCGCAAAAGTTGGAATTGTGGAGGCAGACGCTGGAAGCAAAAGGTTTTAGGCTTAGTAGGTCTAAAACGGAGTATATGAAGTGTGATTTCAGTGTCATGGGGTATGAAGATGGCGATGTTAGTCTTGATGGGCAAGTGGTACCCAAGAAAGACACTTTTCGTTACTTAGGATCAATGCTTCAGAAGGATGGAGACATCGATGAGGATGTCAGTCATAGAATTAAAGCTGGATGGTTGAAGTGGCGGCAAGCGGCGGGTGTCTTATGCGACCCCCGGGTGCCACACAAACTAAAAGGCAAATTCTACAGGACAGCAATCCGGCCGGCTATGTTGTATGGAGCAGAATGTTGGCCCACTAAAAGACGACATGTCCAACAACTATGTGTGGCAGAGATGCGTATGTTGCGCTGGATATGTGGCCACACAAGGAGAGACCGAGTCCGGAATGATGATATACGAGAGAGAGTAGGAGTGGCGCCAATTGAGGAGAAGCTTATGCAACATCGTTTGAGATGGTTTGGACATATCCAACGAAGATCTGATGAGGCACCAGTGCATATCGGAATAATTAGGCGTCCCGAGAATGTGAAGAGAGGTAGAGGTCGACCAAACTTGACGTGGACAGAGGCTGTGAAGAGGGACCTGAAGGAGTGGAATATTGATAAAGAGCTCGCCGTGGATAGGAAGGGGTGGAAGTGGGCAATTCACGTGCCAGAACCTTGATTTATAGTTTCGCTTTTCCTCTTTAATCGTTTGATCTTTTCTTGTGCCCATTTAGATCTTGCTGGTTCTTGTGGGTTTTATCTCTTTTATGTGTTTCCCCGTTTCGTCGTTTTTTCGGTTCTCCTTTGCCTTTGTTTCCCCTTTTTTTCTTTGGGGGTTGAGCTCTGAGGTTTTCATACGGGGTTTCATCTCTAGCCTACCCCAACGTGCTTGGGACAAAAAGGCTTTGTTGTTGTTGTTGTTGTTGTTGTGAGATGTTTCTTGTCAACTCTCTCAGTTTCCGAAAATCATATACTCTTAAGGCAGTTACAAGCCTAGCTTATGCCGAATCAACTTTTAGCTTTGCTCAGAGGCCAACAATACCGTTAGATTGCTTGTTCCCAGATTTGAGGTCACTTGGGATACACTTTTGTTTTTCCACATTTGTTCATGTGAGAATAAAAGTGATTGCTAGTACATAAATGAAAGCATCTTCATGGCCAACTATCATGGTCTGAACCATCAATCAACTGAAAGATTAACCAATAAATTTAAAACAGAGGTGGGGTATTGTTTGATTGCGACGCACCTTGTAGCGATGATATTCATCTGTTGTAACATCTGCGTTGGCGTCTTCAGCAATCTTTCCTGTTCATTACAAACGCACGTTAGGCGCGTCACCATCCATGAATTATTTTATAAGCTAAGCACAAGTCAGCGAGCGGATTCCATTTCCCATCACTCGACTTGAGATCTGAGCTCAAGTCTCAGCTCCTCTTGCATCCTCACTGCTCCCTGAGCGAAACGGTAATGCCCATATATATCGGACCTCACCACCTCGGTAGCTAACTTTATAGTCATGCGAAGTCATCGACTAGTGTGCGTTGCAAATATCAGGAGACGGTTACTTGGGATTTGGGAATCACTGTGCCAAGCAGTCAAAGAAGGATCTGCCTCACTGCTAGTAAGTAGTAACAGTAGCTGCGACGGCGACGTGTGTTACCGGGGGTGTGGACGAAGGGATCCCAGATGCAGGGCCCGCGGCCGCCGGACGTCGCCGCGCCCTCGACCTGGTACGCGGACGTCGCCGTCCCGAAGACGAACCCCTTCGGGAACGCGTCCCGGCTCAGCCCTCCCGTGTCCGCCCCCGCGGCACGGACGCGCAGCCCACGGCTGCCAAGCGGCGCGACGGCCAGGGCCAGCAGCAGCAGCAGCTGGATGCAGCGGCGGCGATGCGTTGCCGGCGGAGCCGCAGGCCCCGAGGCGCCCATCCCGGCGGGCTAGATCAGCGCGGCAGTTTCTTCAGCTCAAGCGCGTGCGCCTCCTTCACACTCAACAGGGCACAGGTCAATCTGGTCGGCGTCGGGTCATCTCACAGTCATATGTGCCGTGGGCAGTCGGACACGTGACCGGGAACTTGTTTTTGCCACCGGCCTAGCGGGTGGCGGGCTTGGCGCGCTGCTGATGATTGCAGCGGAGGCGTCAGACTAACTGCAGCGGTATACGCTGCCCTTCCCCCTCCCCTTCATGCGGCGCGTAGGGGTACTCTATGGCCGCAGCGGTGCCCCCTACAGCGTCCCTACGTGTCGGTCCCCTTCTCTCTCCCCCTAGATATAGCGTGTCATTGTTCATCACCCTAAACACTGTACTGTGGGTCCACGAGTAATTGTTAGTAGATAAAATATTGATAGTTGGTATAGAAAATGATATTTTATAGTGGTAGTGAGGTATAGGGAGAGTATTTAGGGGGAACCGCTGCGAGAGATGAAAAATAAGGGAGAAAATAGAGGGAAAAAGTGATATAGGGAGAAAAATTTAGGGGTAACGGTTGCGGATAGCCTCAGGCGTGCCGCGGGCAGGTGCGGTGCGATCTGGCCTGGTTGGCCGTGGGGGCGGTGGGGGGCGTGGACCCGACACCAGCGTGGCAGTCGCGCACTTCGCGGCCCGCGGTTCACGGATATGTCCTCGTGTAATGCACGGTAGCGTTGCTCTTTGCTGTGAAAGGACCGAACGAACAAGCTGTGAGAACGTACGGCGGTGGATCTGTGCTGCTGCGCACACGGCACACGGCGGTAAATTGTAATATATTATGATCTAAATTTTTTTTCATAATAAATTAAGACTCTTAAATATTTTTAGTCTAAAATAAATAGAAATAAAGCTCGACTCTAATTTGATTCAATTCTTAAATTTTATATTGAGTTTAGCAGTAACTGGTAAACGACTGTTATGTTAAATCTCTACTATTTATTAAGACGGTAAGGGTTCTCATTCCTACTCTCACAAAGCTCATTCGCATTCCCACATGCATCCCACATCTAGCTAAAATTAAATTAAAAAAATACAAATGTGGCTCCAATGAGATTCAAACTCACGACCCCTCAAGCAAATATGCTCGTAGCTACCACTACACCACATGTGTGTTTATGTCAATATTTGTTACAGTAAAAATATCTACTACATCTCTCCTAAATCCCACCTGCTACCCTTGCACAATGTGTAGTAGTAGATAATTATCAACGAGATTACTGAATTATATTTTTGGACGGAGGCATTAGTATTTAAAGAAGAGCCTTGCATGCAATTTCTTTTGTTTTTATAATATTTTCAACTTAAATTCCTTTTTTATATGCGTGACATTTATTCTCCATAATATTTTTTCATGGATCTGATTTGTAAGTCATTTTCATAAACCAACGCCAAAGATGAATCCATGTTTCTTACATGGAAACCCCGAACAAACACCACTGGCAGGAGTCGCTCGCGTTGGCGTTGTTCATCGACGACGAGAAGAAGCTTGCACTACACCAAAATAGTAAACTTCCTAGAGCCTAAACCCTAGGAAGTTAGCCCTAAACTGTAGGAAGTTAGCTAAACTCTCAGAAGTTAAGCCATCCCGTCGGAAGTTTGGCTCTCGGAAATTTTTTGTCGGAAGTTAGCTTAACTTCCTAGAGCCCTCTAGGAAGTTAGCTAACTTCCTACAGCCAAAGAAGCCTCTCGGAAGTTAGTAGGTTCTCGGAAGTTAGTAGCTTCACGCCGTCAGCGCCGTCAGCTGATTAACTTCCTACGACTAACTTTCTACGGCTGACTGTAGCCCTAGGAAGTTAGCTGGCTAACTTTCTATGGCTGACTATAGTCCCTAGGAAGTTAGCTTCCTACGGCTGACTATATCCCCTAGAAAGTTAGCTAGCTAACTTCCTACGGCCCATTAAGCCTCTAGGAAGTTAATTTGACCAACAATACAAATGTTGTTTATTTTTATTTTACACCACATTCCACATCATAACAAATATATAGCACAACATATTTTTCACATAAAACATCTCACACACAATCACATAACAATATTTAAATCCATAATCTCATCAATTACATTACAAAAGTCTCATCCATAGTCATAATAAGACACATCTCATTCAGTACTAATAAGAGACAATATCTCATACATAGTCATAATAAAAGTCTCAAGTATGAGAACACAAAAACATATAGTAGGACACTTGTGCGGATGCTTGCATGAAATAGCTGACGATCCTATGGACATCGGACACTGTGTGCACTCCATGCATGTAGCTACAATCGATTGGGAATTCATTAGCCCTCTTAATAACGGTGGACATTTTACGACAACCCTCGTGCGCGATCGATCCACTTAGTATTCAGCACTTTTGAGAGCACCTAGAGGGGGGGTGAATAGGTGATCCTGTAAAAATTTAAAGCTTATAGCCACAAAACTTGGTTAAGTGTTAGAGAGATAATTTCAGGTGACTATAAAGCGAGCTCTTGCGAATCACAACAATCACACACAAAGAACAATCACAAGAGACACGCGAGTTATCCCGTGGTTCGACAAGTACAACACTTGTCTACCTCCGCGTTGTGGCGTCCCAATGGACGAGGGTTGCACTCAACCCCTTTCAAGCGATCCAATGATCAACTTGAATACCACGGTGTTCTTCTTTCTTTACTCTTTCCCGTTTGCGAGGAATCTCCACAACTTGGAGTCTCTCGCCCTTACAATGAGGATCAAAAGTGAAAGCACTAGAGTAAGGGAGGGAAACAACACACACAAATCCACAGCAATACGCACACACACAACCAAGACTTGAGCTCGAATGAATCGCAACAAGTTCACCACTAGAACAGAGCTCAAATCACTTAAGAATGTCAATCGAGTGCGCAAAGACGGAGTGTGAGAGATTAAGATTGCTCAAAGTATGCTTGGTGGTGTCCTCCATGCGCCTAGGGGTCCCTTTTATAGCCCAAGGCAGCTAGGAGCCGTTGGAGGCATTCCAGGAAGGCAATTCTTGCCTTCTATCGGGTGGCGCACCGGACAGTCCGGTGCACCATTGGACATCCACTGTTCACTGTCCGATGCGGATCTCCTTCCTAAATTGGCGCAGCCGACCGTTGAAGATTTAGAGCTGTCGGCGCACTGGACACTGTCCAGTGCACACCGGACAGTCCGGTGCCCCCATCAGACCGTTGGCTTGGCCACGCATCACGCCCAGATTGCGCGGCTGACCGTTGGCGTGGTCGACCGTTGGCTCATCGGACAGCCCGGTGCACCACCGGACAGTCCGGTGAATTTTAGCCGTACGCCGCCGATAAATTCCCGAGAGCGACCAATTGACCAGACGCCAGCCTGGCACAATGGACACTGTCCGGTGCACGACCGGACAGTCCGGTGCACCCAAACTGCGCAGAGTCTTGGCTGCTCTAGCCAAGTCTTTTTCCTTTTGAATTTTCTCTGATTCTAGCACTTAGACAAATATGTTAGTGCACAAAAAAACAATGTACTAAGTCTAGAATCATACCTTTGTGTTGATTTGCACTTCATCCACCATTTGGCACTTATTAATACTTAAGACAATTGTGTTGGACACTTAATCACCAAAATACTTTACAAATGCCCAAGGGCACATTTCCCTTTCAATCTCCCCCTTTTTGGTGATTTATGCCAACACATCAAAAAGCAACAAATAGAAGTGCAACATCAATGCAATTAAGAATAAGAATTGTTTTTATTCAAATTTGGCATATTTGGATCATTCTTTGCCACCACTTGGTTTGTTTTCAAAATCAAACTCAGTTTCCTATCTCTAAGTCAAACATACTTGTTTAGGCATAAAGAGAGGTACTTCATGAGAAAATTTGATCAAGATTCAAAAACTCCCCCTTTTCCCATAATTAAACATTCTCCCCACAAGAGACCAACTTTTGACAATAAGAGACAACAAGAGTATTTTGACAAAACAAAAGCTCTAACTCTACTATTTTCAAAATTCTCAAGTGGTAGTTGATCCATTTCTTGCTTTGGCCTTAATTTCTCCCCCTTTGGCATCAAGCACCAAAACGGGATCATTTTTTGCCCTTAAATCCCATTGCCTCACCAAAATCTTCAATTAAGAGTAAAAAGGCAATAAGAGCACGGAGATGAACTTGGAGTAAATTACCCTCTCATCGGAGTGCAGTGGAAGTCTTGCATGGTCCAAGTTCACATTTTCCCTTTCAATCACCTTTGAGACTAAATTAAGAAAACTCAAGCACACGATTAGTCTCAAATGGTCAAGTTGTAGCATTTCTCCCCCTAAATATGTGCATCATTTACACATGGACTTGTGAGATCCGGGGATCCTTTGCCCAACTTGAGCAATAATATGCATAAAGGAACATGATCAAAGGCATAAAACACATGTATGCTCTATATCAATCCAAGTTACGCGAATTTAAGACATTTAGCTCACTACGTAGCCTGCAAAAGGTCTTCTCATCTAAAGGCTTGGTAAAGATATCGGCTAGCTGGTTCTCGGTGCTAACATAAAACACTTCGATATCTCCCTTTTTCTGGTGGTCTCTCAAAAAGTGATGCCGGATGTCTATGTGCTTTGTGCGGCTGTGTTCAATAGGATTGTCCGTCATGCGGATAGCACTCTCATTGTCACATGGGAGTGGGACTTTGCTCAGATTGTAGCCAAAGTCCCGGAGGGTTTGCCTCATCCAGAGTAGTTGCGCGCAACACTGTCCTGCGGCAACATACTCGGCCTCAGCGGTGGATAGGGCAACGGAAGTTTGTTTCTTAGAACTCCACGACACCAGGGACCTTCCTAGGAATTGGCACGTCCCTGATGTACTCTTCCTATCGACCTTACATCCAACATAGTCGGAGTCTGAGTATCCAATCAAGTCAAAGGTAGACCCCTTTGGATACCAGATCCCGAAGCAAGGCGTAGCAACTAAATATATAAGAATTCGCTTAACGGCCACAAGGTGACACTCCCTTGGGTCGGATTAAAATCTAGCACACATGCATACGCTAAGCATAATATCCGGTCTACTAGCACATAAATAAAGTAAAGACCCTATCATAGACCGGTATGCCTTTTGATCAACGGACTTACCTCCTTTGTTGAGGTCGACATATCTATCGGTTCCCATTGGAGTCTTTGCGGGCTTGGCGTCCTTCATCCCAAACCGCTTGAGCAAGTCTTGTGTGTACTTCGTTTGAGAGATGAAAGTGTCGTCCTTGAGTTGCTTCACTTGGAACCCAAGGAAGTAGTTCAACTCGCCCATCATCGACATCTCGAATTTCTGAGTCATCACCCTGCTAAACTCTTCACAAGACTTTTGGTTAGTAGAACCAAATATTATGTCATCGACATAAATTTGGCACACAAATAGATCGCCATCACAAGTCTTAGTAAAAAGAGTTGGATCGGCTTTTCCAACCTTGAAAGCATTAGCAATTAGAAAATCTCTAAGGCATTCATACCATGCTCTTGGGGCTTGCTTAAGTCCATAGAGCGCCTTAGAGAGCTTACACACGTGGTCGGGGTACCGTTCATCCTCAAAGCCAGGGGTTGCTCTACGTACACCTCCTCCTTGATTGGTCCGTTGAGGAAAGCGCTCTTCACGTCCATTTGGAACAACCTGAAAGAATGGTGAGCGGCATAGGCTAACAAAATACGAATCGACTCTAGCCTAGCCACAGGAGCAAAAGTTTCCTCAAAGTCCAAACCCGCGACTTGGGCATAACCTTTTGCCACAAGTCGAGCCTTGTTCCTTATCACCACCCTGTGCTCGTCCTGTTTGTTGCGGAACACCCACTTGGTTCCCACAACGTTTTGCTTGGGACGTGGCACCAGTGTCCAAACTTCATTTCGCTTGAAGTTGTTGAGCTCTTCCTACATGGTTAACACCCAGTCCGGATCTAGCAAGGCCTCTTCTACCCTAAAAAGGCTCAATAGAAGAGACAAAAGAGTAACGCTCACAAAAATTAGCTAATCTAGAGCGAGTGGTTACTCCCTTACTAATATCACCCAATATCTGGTCGACGGGATGATTCCTTTGAATCATCGCTCGAACTTGAGTTGGAGGGGCCTGTGGTACTTCTTCCTCCTCATCTTGGACATCCTATGCTCCCCCTTGATCACACGCCTCTTCTTGAGGAACCTGTTCATTTTCCTGAGTTGGGGGATGCACCATTGTTGAGGAAGAAGGTTGATCTTGCTCCTTGTGTTCCTGTGGTCGCACATCTCCAATAGCTATGGTGCGTATTGCGTCCGTTGGAACATCATCCTCATCTACATCATCAAGATCAACTTGCTCTCTCGGAGAGCCATTAGTTTCATAAAATACAACGTCGCTAGATACTTCAACCAAACCTGATGATTTGTTGAAGACTCTATACGCCTTTGTATTTGAGTCATAACCTAACAAAAACCCTTCTACGTACAGCTTTGGGAGCAAATTTTGAATTCCTACCTTTCTTCACTAGAATGTAGCATTTACTCCCAAAAACTCGAAAATATGAAACGTTGGGTTTGTTACCGGTTAGTAGTTCGTACGATGTCTTCTTGAGGAGGCGATGAAGGCAGACCCGGTTTATGGTGTGACAAGCTGTGTTCACAGCTTCCGACCAAAACCGCTCAAGCGTCTTGAATTCTCCAAGCATCGTCCTCGCCATGTCTATAAGCGTCCTGTTCTTCCTCTCTACCACACCGTTTTGCTGTGGTGTGTAGGGAGCGGAGAACTCGTGCTTGATTCCTTCCTCCTCAAGGTACTCCTCCACTTGAAGATTCTTGAACTCGGACCCGTTGTCGCTCCTTATCTTTTTCACCTTAAGCTCAAATTCATTTTGAGCTCTCCTTAAGAAGCGCTTGAGGGTCCCTTGGGTTTCTGATTTGTCCTGCAAAAAGAATACCCAAGTGAAGCGGGAAAAATCATCAACAACAACTAGACCATACTTACTTCCCCCGATGCTGAGGTAGGCGACGGGTCCGAAGAGGTCCATGTGAAGTAGCTACAAAGGTCTTGATGTGGTCATCACATTCTTGCTATGATGAGAGCTTCCCACCTGTTTACCTGCTTTACAAGCTGCACAAGGTCTATCTTTTTCGAAAGTTACATTTGTTAGTGAAAGGGAAATGTGCCCTTGGGCCATTTCTAAGTATTTTGGTGATTTAGTGCCCAACACAGGTGCCTAATTGTAAAATGGTGGACAAAGTACAAATCAAGGATAAAGGCATGTTTCTCAGACTTAGTACATTGTTTTATGGACTAATGTATTGTGTCTAAGTGCTGGAAATAGAAAAAATCGAGTTGGAGAAGAGATGGCTCGAGCAGCCAAAGTCTGCTCAGTCTGGGTGCACCGGACTGTTCGGTGGTGCACCGGACAGTGTCCGGTGCGCCAGGCTGGCTCGAGCGAAGTGGCTGCTCTCGGGAATTCATCGGCGACGTACGGCTAAAATTCACCGGACTATCTGGTGTGCACCGGACTGTCCGGTGAGCCAACGGTCAGCCGGGCCAACGGTCGGCCGCGCAATCTACGCGGGACACGTGGCCGAGCCAACGGCTAGAAGACGGCACCGGACTGTCCGGTGTGCACCGGACATGTCCGGTGCGCCAACGGCTCTCAGGCTGCCAACGGTCGGCTTCGCTATTAATGGAAGGAAATCGGGCACCGGACAGTGTCCGGTGTGCACCGGACTGTCCGGTGCCCCCGATGACAGAAGGCAAGAATGGCTTTCCAAACTTGTGCTCAACGGCTCCTAGCTGCCTTGGGGCTATAAAAGGGACCCCTAGGCGCATGAAGGAGAACACTAAGCATCCTTTGAGCATCATTGATCACTCACACTTCATTCTTGCGCACTTGTTCGACATTCTAGTGATTTGAGCTCCGTTCTAGTGTGCTAGTCTCTTGAGCTCAAATCTTGGTTTTGCGTGTGCGTATTCGCTGTGATCTTTGTGTCGTGTGTGAGTTGCTAATCCCTCCCTTGCTCTGTGATTCTTCGTGAACATCTTGTGTAAGGGCGAGAGGCTCCAAGCTGTGGAGATTCCTCGCAAACGGGATTAAGAGAAGCAAAGCAACACCGTGGTATTCAAGTTGGTCTTTGGACCGCTTGAGAGGGGTTGATTGCAACCCTCGTCCGTTGGGACGCCACAACGTGGAGTAGGCAAGCGTTGGTCTTGGCCGAACCACGGGATAACCACTGTGCCATCTCTGTGATTGATATCTCTTGGTTATTGTGTTGTGTTGAGATCCTTCTCTAGCCACTTGGCATATTACTGTGCTAACAAGTAACCAAGTTTTGTGGCTTAAGTTTTTGAAGTGTTACAGGATCACCTATTCACCCCCCCCCCCTCTAGGTGCTCTCAATTGGTATCGGAGCCGTTCTCTTCAAGAAAGGGACTAACCGCCTGAAGAGATGGATCCTAAAGGCAAGGGGATGGTGATCAACGATAAGGAGAAGGAGTCATTCGTCAACGAGCCCAATGATGACAGGCCCACCGACTCAGGCTTGGGCCACAAAAGAAAAGACGGGAGGAAGAAGAAGACAAGGCGCATCAAGGAAATTGTCTACTACGACAGCGACGAATCTTCCTCCTCCCAAAAGGACAACGACGACTACGACAGACGAAAGACGGTTAACTCAAACTTTTCTTTCGATTATTCGCGCATTCCGCATAGCTCAAATGCTCAATTGCTCCCCATTCCACTTGGCAAGCCCCCTCACTATGATGGAGAGGATTACGGATTTTGGAGCCACAAAATGCGTACTCACCTGTTTTCTCTCCATCCAAGCATTTGGGAGATTGTGGAAAGTGGAATGAAATTTGATAGCTCGGATAGCCCTGTGTTTATTAATGAACAAATTCATAAAAATGCACAAGCTACTACTGTGTTGCTAGCCTCTTTGTGCAGGGACGAGTATCACAAGGTGAGCGGCTTGGACAATGCCAAGCAGATCTGGGACACCCTCAAGATCTCTCATGAGGGAAACGACGTCACCTTGCTCACCAAAATGGAGTTGGTGGAGGGCGAGCTTGGACGGTTCGCGATGATAAGGGGCGAGGAGCCGACACAAACATACAACTGACTCAAGACCCTTATCAACAAAATAAGGAGCTACGGGAGCACGCGATGGACGGACCACGACGTCGTCCGCCTAATGCTAAGGTCATTTACCGTTCTTGATCCTCATTTGGTGAACAATATACGTGAAAATCCCAGGTACACCAAGATGTCGCCCGAAGAAGTTCTTGGGAAGTTCGTAAGCGGGCGAATGATGATCAAGGAGGCAAGATACGTGGACGACGCGTTGAACGGTCCTAGTCATGAGCCTCAACCCATTGCTCTCAAGGCAACAAGGAGCAAGGAGGCGCTACCAAGCAAGGTGGCGCAAGTTGAGGCGGCCGGACTCAATGATGAGGAGATGGCCCTCATCATTAAGCGCTTCAAGACGGCGCTTAAAGGTCGCAAGGGGCAGCCGAGCAAGACCAAAGCCAAGGGGAAGCGCTCATGCTTCAAATGCAGTAAGCTTGGTCATTTTATTGCTAACTGTCCCGACAATGATAGTGATCAGGACCAAGGGAACAAGAAGGAGAAAAAGAAGCATTACAAGAAGGCCAAGGGCGAGGCACATATCGGAAAGGAGTGGGATTCGGATTGTTCCTCCTCCGACTCTGACAATGAAGGACTCGCCGCCACCGCCTTCAACAAGTCATCCCTCTTCCCCAACGAGCGTCACACTTGCCTCATGGCAAGAGAGAAGAAAGTAAGCACTCATACTAGTACTTATGCTTCTTCGAGTGAAGATGAGTCTAGTGATGATGATGAGATAGATTACTCATGCTTATTCAAGGGATTAGATAGAACCAAGGTAGACAAAATTAATGAATTAATTGATGCCTTGAATGACAAGAATATGCTTTTAGAAAAACAAGAGGATTTGTTGTATGAAGAACATGATAAATTTGTAGAAGCACAGAAATCTCTTGCTCTAGAAACTAAGAGGAATGAAATGCTCTCTAGTGAATTATCTTCTTGTCATGAAACTATTGCTAAGTTAAAAAGTTTTAATGATGATTTAAATGCTAAACTAGAAGTAGCTAGTAAATCTCATTCTTGTGTAGAAATTGTTGAAACTTGTAATAGGTGTAAAGATTTTGACATTGATGCTTGTAGTGATCATTTAGTTTCAATTTCCAAATTAAATGATGAATTAGCTAGTCTTAATGCCCAACTTAAGACTAGCAAGAATGAATTTGACAAGCTAAAATTTGCAAGGGATGCCTACACGATTGGTAGACACCCCTCAATTAAGGATGGACTTGGCTACAAGAGGGAAGCCAAGAACTTGACAAGCCATAAGGCTCCCATCTCCGCCAAGGAGAAAGGGAAGGCCCCTATGGCTAGTAGTGTGCAAAAGAACCATGCCTTTATGTACTATGATAGAAGACAACCTAGAAATGCTTATAGGAGTTGTAATGTATATAATGCCTTTGATTCTCATGCCATGGTTGCTTCTAGTTCTTCTTATGTGCATGATAGAAATGTTGGTAGGAGAAATGTTATTCATAATATGCCTAGGAGAAAAGTCGTTAATGTTCCTAGGAAAGTTAATGAACCTTCTACAATATATCATGCTTTAAATGCTTCTTTTGCTATTTGTAGAAAGGATAGGAAGATAGTTGCTAGAAAATTAGGGGCAAGATGCAAGGGAGACAAAACTTGCATTTGGGTCCCTAAGGATATTTGTGCTAACCTTGCAGGACCCAACATGAGTTGGGTACCTAAGACCCAAGCCTAAATTTGCCTTGCAGGTTTATGCATCCGGGGGTTCAAGCTGGATTATTGACAGCGGATGCACAAACCATATGACGGGGGAGAAGAAGATGTTCACCTCCTACGTCAAGAATAAAGATTCCCAAGATTCAATAATATTCGGTGATGGGAATCAAGGCAAGGTAAAAGGGTTAGGTAAAATTGCAATCTCAAATGAGCACTCTATCTCTAATGTGTTTTTAGTAGAGTCTCTTGGATATAATTTGCTATCTGTTAGTCAATTATGCAATATGGGATATAACTGTTTGTTTACAAATGTAGATGTGTCTGTCTTTAGAAGATGTGATGGTTCACTAGCTTTTAAGGGTGTACTAGACGGCAAGCTTTACTTAGTTGATTTTGCAAAAGAAGAGGCCGGTCTAGATGCATGCTTAATGGCTAAGACTTGCATGGGCTGGCTGTGGCATCGCCGCTTAGCACATGTGGGGATGAAGAACCTCCACAAGCTTCTAAAGGGAGAACACGTGATAGGTCTAACCAATGTTCATTTCGAAAAAGATAGACCTTGTGCAGCTTGTCAAGGAGGGAAACAAGTGGGAGGCTCTCATCACACCAAAAATGTGATGACAACATCAAGACCCCTAGAGCTGCTACATATGGACCTCTTCGGACCCGTCGCCTATCTGAGCATAGGAGGAAGTAAGTATGGTCTAGTTATCGTTGATGACTTTTCCCGCTTCACTTGGGTGTTCTTTTTGCAGGATAAGTCTGAAACCCAAGGGACCCTCAAGCGCTTCCTAAGGAGAGCTCAAAATGAGTTTGAGCTCAAGGTGAAGAAGATAAGGAGCGACAACAGGTCCGAATTCAAGAACCTTCAAGTGGAGGAGTTTCTTGAGGAGGAAGGGATCAAGCACGAGTTCTCCGCTCCCTACACACCTCAGCAAAATGGTGTGGTAGAGAGGAAGAACAGGACGCTCATAGATATGGCGAGGACTATGCTTGGAGAATTCAAGACCCCCGAGTGCTTTTGGTCGGAAGCCGTGAACACGGCTTGCCACGCCATCAACAGGGTCTACCTTCACCGCCTCCTCAAGAAGACGTCGTATGAGCTGCTAACCGGTAACAAACCTAATGTATCGTATTTTCGTGTTTTTGGGAGTAAATGCTACATTCTAGTGAAGAAGGGTAGGAATTCCAAATTTGCTCCCAAAGCCGTAGAAGGTTTTTTATTAGGTTATGATTCAAATACAAAGGCGTATAGGGTCTTCAACAAATCATCGGGTTTGGTTGAAGTCTCTAGCGATGTTGTATTTGATGAGACTAATGGCTCTCCAAGAGAGCAAGTTGTTGATCTTGATGATGTAGATGAAGAAGACGTTCCAACGGCCGCGATACGTACCATGGCGATTGGAGATGTACGGCCTCAGGAACATTTGGAGCAAGATCAACCGTCTTCCTCAACTATGGTGCATCCCCCAACCCAAGATGACGAACAGGTACCTCAAGTGGAGGCACATGATCAAGGGGGAGCACAGGATGTTCAAGAGGAAGAAGCACCTCAGGCACCTCCAACCCAAGTTCGAGCGACAATTCAAAGGGATCATCCCGTCGACCAGATATTGGGTGATATTAGCAAGGGAGTAACTACTCGCTCAAGATTAGTTAATTTTTGTGAGCATTACTCTTTTGTCTCTTCTATTGAGCCTTTCAGGGTAGAAGAGGCCTTGCTAGATCCGGACTGGGTGTTGGCCACGCAGGAGGAACTCAACAACTTCAAGCGCAACGAAGTTTGGACACTGGTGCCTCGTCCCAAGCAAAATGTTGTGGGAACCAAGTGGGTGTTCCGCAACAAACAGGATGAGCACGGGGTGGTGACGAGGAACAAGGCTCGACTTGTGGCAAAAGGTTATGCCCAAGTCGCAGGTTTGGACTTTGAGGAGACTTTTGCTCCTGTGGCTAGGCTAGAATCAATTCGTATCTTGCTAGCATATGTAACACCCCTGGTGTTACTATAACTAAAACTTGAGCATGGCATCATAAGCATGGGCATTGCATATGTTTGACACACTTAGAGTGCATTCACTAGGCAAAAATTTCAAACAAGTTGTATTGTTTTAATGTTTTTGCAAAAAGAATCTTGGTTAAAGGACTTAACCCTAAATAGTGGTTAAAGGGGTAAAACTTCACTTAAGATGAGAAAACCTAAAGACTTTAGGGAAAGAGTCATAAAATGACCCCAACAACAAAGTTGAATCACATTTATACCCCTGGGATACCAGAAACCCTAATCAGAACCCTGGAAAAAACCCTAAAACCAAACCCTAGGGGCTTATGTGCAAAATTAGCCCACTTTTGGGCTAAAGTGCAAAAACCAAGCCAAATAAGTATTTTAAGTCAATTGGTTCACAAATATGTGGATTTGAAAGCCAAACCCTAAGTTTTGGACTTAAATGCAAAATGGGCCTCATTTGAGTTTTATTCTAAGTCTGAAAATCAGAGAATGGGCTCAACTTTGGGGCTTTGTAACTTACAAAGTATAGGGTTTTTGCCCTAGGTCACCACATCAAAGTTGAAGACCAATTGTAGGAGAACAACTTTGCTAAAGAGTGTGAGCTTAGTTGTTATGAGAAATTTGGAGAAAAACCCAATCAAAGTTGGACTGTCAGGTCACTGAGTCTGAATTTTTAGAGAAACAGTGTAACCACAGAGACTTTGAGCAAAGATTCCTCTATGATCCAGCATGAATCTGCCCATGGCATCTATGACAAACTTGTAGCTGGTTAGTAGATCTATAACTTTGCTGCAGAGTTTGGTTTGTGTTGCCACAGAAATTTGGAAGAAAATCGACCCTCAACTCTGGCTGTCAGGTTCTCTGAATAAGTGCTCCTGATGGTACAGTGCCCACCGGATCAGACCGCCAGCGCGGCTGTCCTCACCGCCGACGGCTCCCTCCGCCGCGATTCGTGCTGCGGTTGCCGTGATCTGAGCTCGGCTTGGCTGGATAACACTTTGGGTCACGTAAATGTCCTCGCCGTGGATAACTCCGGCCATAAACAAGTTCGGCCACCGTACATGCGTCACCGCGGCGGAGATCGATAAGAACGCCGGTGACCGCCGCCTCCTAGCCTTGCGCCGCGTGGCTTTAACTTTCCACCGCGTCGCCATGACTCCCTATAACCGTCCCATCGTCGACGGGGAGCTTGCCACGGCGATAGCCACGAATTCACCGCGCCGCCTTCTTCCTCCTCTCCGGCCGCCAGCTCGGCTCGGCAAAATTGATCGCCACCGCCCGCTAGCTCTATAAATTGACCTCGCACGTAGCTGCGCCATGTAGTTGTGAAGCTGTAGCACCCGCTCCCACCCTCGATCGTCCACCAGCACGCCCGAATTGCGCATTCTCCCCAAATCAGTTCTAAAACACCGTGAGCTCAACCCCGCCGTGGTCAGCCCAACTCCGGTTAGCTCCTCCCCTCTGTTCTCTTGTTTAAGCGTTCTTATGTGTTTACGATGCTTGCCGAGCCATTGAATTGAACTAAGAGCCCTCTGGTCGCCGGGAACACGACCATATAGTCGCTATGCTTACGGCCACCGTGGCCAGAGCTCCATAGTTGATCAATAGCGCAATTAAGTTAGGGGAAATGATCATGGTGACCCCGATTTCATGTCCGCCGCTCGGAGAACCCAGTCATAGCCCCAATCGGCCGGTCCAGGACCTCGCCGGAATCTCTCCGCGCGCGTTGCCGTCGTGGACCGCCCACTACGAAGAAATAGAACCTCAAGGGCCTCTGTGCAAAGCGTCAGTGACACAGGAAAACAGTAGAAAGACTGGATCCCAGTTAATGAGAACCCCGAGGGTATTTTTGCAAAGCCGCCAGCGCGGGTGCGCGCGCGGGCGCCTTTCTGCCCTAGCTGGGCCACCTGGGCTGGATTCGGCCCAGTGCTATTCAATTGTTTTTCTTTTTTCTTTTATCTCCAGAGCCAAAACAATTATAGAAAAATGTAGAAAAATGCTAAAATTGTGAAACTAATTTTCCTAGGCTTGTTATTTTCCCTAGAATTTAATAAAAATAGTTTTGTGATTTTTAATGGAAATAAGAAATTTTAGGGTATTTAAAGTAATTAAAAGTATTAGTTATGGATTTTTAGAAAATAAATGGTAAGTCCAAAAATGTCCAAACTTTTTATGGGCACTTAAACCAATATTTAGAAGCCTTGGGTAGAATTTGGGTTGATTTGGACCTTGTTTGATCACTAAACCCAAAACCAACCCCCTGCCTTATGAACTCCTTTACTGACTCCGGAAACCCTAGGTTCTCGGAGTACCGTGAAGGAAAGTTGTACTCAAGACTTAGATAATAAGTTTATATTATCTTTGCATCCTCATGAGCACCCCATGGCATCCATTCTTATGCATATATATGGTTATGTTAGAACACGAAGAAGAAGAAGAAGTCACTGAAGAGGGAACTCCACCAACCTCAGATCCTCAAGCAGGCAACTGCTTTTATTTCGATATTTGTGGATCCGAGCAGGACTCACCTGATAACAAAGGCAAGCCCCGGTGCATTTGCCACCCTCCTTGTCGTTTTTAAAATCTTTCTCACTTGCTTGATGCATTAGGTGATAGGAGTTGATTGATAAAACAATTCCTGCATTACCTTCCTTGAATTTGATTACCTTCCTTGATAACCTGTTTTACAAAAGATTTTGATGCTTAGCATTGCTTTAGAAAAACAAAATGTTTTGTTTTTACAAAAGTTGATGAGGCAAAGATGGGAGGGTTGTTTTCAAAAATAAAACTTGATGGTGGATCCATCATAGCCATGATGGATTCAACATCGGAAAAGATGTACCTCTGTCAGGTACCAAGTTTTTGGGTTAAAAAGATTAAGCTGAGACCGGGCGGGTGACTTGCACGAGAAAAAGAGTCTCGGTGTAGTGTCTCCGTCTGAGTCGATTAAGGACCGTCTCGATGTAGGCTTGATGATCGAGGACCCTTTAACTGGTCACATGCCTCGTCATGGGTAAGCCTTGGCTCGGGCAGACTAAGGCCGGAATAAGATAACACGAAATGGGAGTGGAGCGGTGGCGAGAGTAGCGTGTACCCTCCGTGGCAAGAGGCTGGACGGTGGTGTATCTGTGCTCTCGGTTTGCGTGAACCTGATCCGGTCTTAAGAACCCCGGTGGCGGGTTGACATATGCAAGGGTTAAGTGCTACATATGTCGTGTGATTGGAGATCCTCAGCTGAGTATAATTGATTCGGATCGCCGTACCTTCGCGGTTATGAAGACTTGGTCACTGACCTACACGTAGCATTCCACTAAAGATAATGGGTTTTTGTTAAGAAACTGGCTAGTGCAGGACCAGTGATTGAACTAGGGTAGAAAGAACTCTAGTTGCAGGTAATTGAACTTAACATGACAAATAAAACTGGATTTTTAAGGATCCACTTTAGTAAGCATTTCTGCAAAACAGAGTCTTTGATTATTGAGAAGCCTTACCTTGACTCCCTAAAAGCCAGCATACCCTTGAGAGTCTTTTCCTTAGTCGGGTAAGTCTTGCTGAGTAATTCCATACTCAGGGTTTATCCCTTCGTTGTTTTTAGGTGAGGAAGTAGCAGACTTTTGTTGCTTCTGTGCCAAGGTGGTTCCCAAAGAAGAAAAACAAGACTGAAGTGCGGGAGGACTCGGTCCTCCACATAGGATCTTTTGTTTATAGCTTATCGGGAGAAGTTTGTGTCTCCCTTGGTTTGTATAATGTTACTACTCTGCACTCACTTTTAGACTGGTCTGTAATAAAATAACTCGAGCTTGCTTTTGAAATAAATGTAAGTTTATGTAATCCGCTTCCGCATTTCTTTAGCTCCGATGTTCTGTAATGTCTGCAAGACGGGTGAAACGTTCCTGGTGAGGTCGGGAAAGATACCGAGCTTGTCAAGTGACTTAGGAACATCTACAGGGTGTCTGATGTCTGCTAGACAAGGACAACTGTAGGTGGGCCTAATTACTTGGGAGGTTCCGTCACAGCTGGTATCGGAGCGTAGCCCTTCTTTGCAGATATTATGAGGCATCTTCAAAAGGATTTTCGAAAATCTTACCTAAAAACTCTTTTCTCTTCTTACCTAAGTACTCTGAAGAGTTTATCTTAAAGACTAGATAGGATGAGTGCAATGTATAGAAGGTTGAATCGACCAAGGTTGATTCTGTACTTATTCATGCATCATGCTAAGAATTATACTAATAACATTTTCCCCCTTAGAAAGATGCCGCCACGCACAAGGCTAACGGCACGTAAGTCAACGGGACCGATTGGAGTACCCCGGCATCAACTAGCCCCTCGACACGAAAGCAGTAGCAGCGGAAGTAATGACCCTATAGGAGACTTGGAAGCCGAAGTGAGTCGACTTCAAGCAACGCTGCAACATAGGACCAATGTTTGGATCGCAGACGGAGATAGAATCAATGAATTAAGAAGGGATATCCGTCACCTGCAGGATCAGCTGGCTGATCGGGACTTAGCACTTGACTGGGCAGTACAGTCTCATATGTTGGTATGTGCTAAGGAAGCGAGGGCTCAGGCCCGAATTAAAGAACTTAGCTCAGCCGTCGACAACCTGCAGGTTTACTGCAATACGTTGCATGAGGAAGTCCATGTGTTATACTCACAATTACACCCTAGTGAGTCTGCACACTCTGCTGAGACGGAAGCCGGACCCTCTCACGTTGCGGGACGCGCGCTGGGTGGGGAGTTAGACCTTTTTGAACCCCCTCCTTCTTTGAGGTTGGTTGACGTCTGGACTCCCACACCTGACGATGAGGCCGCCAAAAGTAACGGAAAGCAGGACTAATGGTGTAATAAAAGTAGAGTAGTGTATTGTAGGGTGTACTGTTGTATAATAGGTTGAACTTTTGTAAAATGGGTAATGTATCCTGTTATGTAGCGTCGAGTCTGTATCATTACTCTTTATAGTAATGTAAAATGGAAGGTTTTCTTTGGCACATTATGTTTATTCAAATGTTTTTGCCTCAGATGCCGACCAGGACTCGCGGACAGGACGCAGCCGGAACTTCTGGGGGTCGGGATGTCACCCCAAATCCACCTCCGGTTCCACCCACGCTTGCCGAGGCGATTGCCGCCTTGGTAAATGCCACCGCCGACAATACCCGCTTCCTTAGGGAAATGGCGGGTCAGCAGCAGTTCCAGCAGCAGGCAGGAAGAGGTTTTCAGCAAGGTCCCCGTGAAACTACTTATCTGGACTTCTCCGAAACTCGTCCACCTCTATTCACCAAAGCAGAAGACCCGCTAGAAGCCGACGAGTGGATACGAGTTATTGAACAAAAGTTTGCCCTTCTTCATTGTTCTGAAACGCAGAAGCCATTGTTCGCGGCACAGCAACTTCGTGGCCCTGCCAGTACTTGGTGGGGAAACTTTGTGGCTATTCAACCTGACAACCATCAAATCACTTGGGACGAATTTAAAGCAGCTTTCCGCGAACACTACATACCTGAAGGAGTGCTGCATATGAAACAAGAGGAATTTATGAAGCTAAAACAAGGAGGAGACACCATCAATCAGTATCTTAACAAGTTTAATCACCTGTCACAGTATGCCATTGATCAGGTGAATACTGATTTGAAGAAAAGGAACTGTTTTATGAGAGGTCTAAATGACCGGTTGCAGCGAAAAATGGCCACATGTATTGATCTTACATATGGAAAGGCTGTCAGTACAGCCTTATCTGTGGAGGCAAAATACGCAAGTTCTGGGAAGAATAAAGGGTTCAGTGGTGAGAGGCCTAATCAGGGCCAGGCAAAGAGGCAACGGTTCGTCATCTGGCCTTCTAGCCAAAACCAAACTTTTTCTCGTCCACCAGTATTCCCTTTTAAACAGCCCATTATTATTCGCCCCAATAATACCTCCACTTCCCCAAATCAGCCGGGTGCCCCAGGCACTCGATTCCCTGCCTTGCCCAGCTCTTCAACTGGGTGTTTCAACTGCGGCAAGTCGGGACATTTTATCAAAGACTGCCCGTACCCCAAGCAAAATCAATCCAATGCTCAGCAAGGAACTGGGAAGTCCACTCAGCCCAAGGGAAATGCTGTGGGGAGGAATACCAAGAAGACGGGGCGTGTATATTACACCCAAGTGGCCACTACACCGGAGGGAGAGCCGGTGATGATGGGTACGTTTCCCGTGGCCAGTCACCCTGCAATAATTCTTTTTGATTCTGGTGCTTCGCATACCTTCATTAGCAAGAAATTTGTGGAGCAACATCACATTGCATGTCATGAATCAAAAGAGGGATTTAAAATTCATTCACCTGGGGGACACATTTTTACTAGAGAAGTGGCCTATGAAGTGCCAGTAACAATGGCCGGACGGAACTTTCCTGCTAACATGATTGTTCTAAGAGGTCAGGATATAGATGTAATTTTGGGTATGAATTGGTTAACTCAACACAAGGCAATTCTCAACACTGAACTCAGAACCGTCAGGTTGAGTTATAATCAAGAAGAAATTCTTTTGTCTCTTCCCAAAACTAATCCAACCAAAGCTTCTGGTAGAATATTTGAAGCCATTGTACCGGAGATCAAGAACATTCCGGTAGTATGTGAGTTTCCAGATGTATTTCCGGAAGATTTGCCTGGACTACCCCCTGAAAGAGATGTAGAATTCGTAATTGAGCTAAAGCCCGGTACGGCTCCCATCTCCCGAAGATCGTACCGTATGCCCCCTAATGAGTTGGCGGAATTGAAGATTCAATTACAAGATCTACTGAATAAGGGATTCATCCGGCCAAGCTCGTCCCCATGGGGTTGTCCCGCCATTTTTGTCAAGAAGAAGGATCAAACCTTGCGCATGTGCGTGGACTATCGGCCCCTGAATGAGGTTACCATCAAGAATAAGTACCCCCTTCCAAGGATCGATATCTTATTTGATCAACTGACTGGGGCGAGGGAATTTTCCAAAATTGATCTCAGGTCGGGCTATCATCAAATCCGTATTCGGCCCGAGGATATACCGAAGACCGCGTTTACTACGCGATACGGATTGTTTGAATACCTAGTAATGTCTTTCGGGCTCACAAATGCTCCTGCCCACTTCACCTATTTGATGAACTCGGTGTTCATGCCCGAGTTAGACAAGTTCGTGGTGGTCTTCATCGACGATATTTTGATATACTCTAAAAATGAAGAGGAGCATGCTCAGCATCTACGAATTGTATTGACGCGCCTGAGGGAACATCAGCTGTATGCCAAGTTCAGCAAGTGCGCGTTCTGGCTGGAGGAAATTCAATTTTTAGGGCACATGTTATCAGCTAAAGGAATTGCGGTAGATCCTAGCAAGGTCAAAGATATTCTGGAGTGGAAACCCCCAACCACTGTTCACCAAGTCCGGAGTTTTCTTGGACTGGCTGGGTATTATCGCAGATTCATACCCGATTTTTCTAAGCTTGTGAAGCCAATCACAAGTTTGTTGAAGAATGACATTAAGTTCAATTGTTCTTCTAAGTGTAATGAAGCCTTTGAGCAATTGAAGATATTATTAACCACTGCTCCGGTATTGGCTCAACCGGACATCACTAAGCCTTTTGATGTATATTGTGATGCATGTGGCAGTGGGCTCGGCTGTGTACTGATGCAAGAAGGCCGAGTAATTGCGTATGCTTCAAGGCAGCTGCGCCGACATGAGGAGCATTATCCAACTCATGATCTGGAGTTAGCTGCGGTGGTTCATGCCCTGAAAATATGGCGTCACTATCTGCTGGGAAATATCTGTCACATATATACAGATCATAAAAGTTTGAAGTACATCTTCACCCAGTCAGAGTTAAATATGAGGCAAAGACGATGGCTTGAGCTCATTAAAGACTATGATCTGGAGATCCATTATCACCCAGGCAAGGCCAATGTGGTGGCAGATGCATTGAGTCGTAAGACTTCCTGCCACTGTCTTATGGCAAAGACCTCCGAGAGCACTTTATGTCAAGAAATGGAGAAGCTAAACCTGGGGATAATCCAGCATGGGACTCTAAATCAGTTAAGGCTTGAGTCAATCATTCTACAGAAGATAATTGATGCTCAAAAGGATAATCTGGGTATGAAGCACATACGGGAGAAGATAAGGGCTGGAACAGCCAAATGTTTCAAGGAAGATGATCAAGGTGTGTTATGGTTTAACAACCGCATAGTAGTGCCAAAGGATGAAGAACTCCGCCAGCAAATCTTAGATGAAGCGCATCTTAGTCGCTATTCCATTCATCCGGGAAGCACTAAGATGTATCATGATCTAAAACAGCACTACTGGTAGACGAAGATGAAAATTGAAATTGCACGCTATGTGGCTAAGTGTGACACTTGCAGACGTGTCAAGGCCATACACATGAAAACTGCCGGTCCATTGCAGTCATTATCAATACCAACATGGAAATGGGAAGACATAAGCATGGACTTCATTGTGGGATTGCCCAGGACCGCAAAAGGGTATGACTCTATCTGGGTGATTGTTGATCGACTTACAA
The DNA here is from genome assembly GCA_029449295.1 of Zea luxurians. Taxonomy (NCBI): domain Eukaryota; kingdom Viridiplantae; phylum Streptophyta; class Magnoliopsida; order Poales; family Poaceae; genus Zea; species Zea luxurians. Next base: position 174,319,431 of record JAOPSE010000002.1, read on the forward strand.
AGGTTGCTCATTTTCTGCCGGTCAAGACATATTACCCGGTACTTACCTATGCGGAATTATATATTGCTCGTATTCTCAGTTTACATGGTGTTCCAAAGACTATAGTGTCGGATCGTGGGCCACAATTTGTATCTAAATTTTGGGAAGAACTTCATAAATCCCTGGGTACTAAGTTACTCCACAGTTCGGCATATCATCCTCAAACCAGTGGACAAACTGAGAGAGTGAACCAAATACTTGAAGATATGTTGCGGGCATGTGTCCTAGATTTCTCACAGAAATGAGATGAATGTTTACCTTTGGCGGAGTTTTCATATAATAACAATTACCAAGAAAGTATCAAGATGGCACCTTTTGAAGCTTTATACGGACGTCGATGTCGAACTCCGCTAAATTGGTCTGAACCTGGTGAAAGGTATTTCTTTAGGCCTGATATGGTAAAAGAAACCGAGGATAAGGTTCAGAAAGTTATTCATAATCTAAAGAAAGCACAAGCTCATCAGAAGAGTTATGCAGACAAACGGCGAATGCCCTTATACTTCTTAGAAGGAGACTACGTCTACTTAAAGGTTTCACCAATGAAGGGAGTATCGCGTTTCGGGGTAAAGGGAAAACTTGCACCCAGGTACATTGGTCCATTCCCTATTCTTCAAAGATATGGGCCAGTGGCGTATCAACTTCAACTTCCCGAAACATTGTCTGCTGTACATAATGTGTTCCATGTATCGCAATTGAAGAAGTGTCTACGGGTTCCCGATCGAACCATTGAAGTGACAGATGTTGTCCTGGAACCAGACTTAACGTACTCAGAACATCCTATTCGAGTTCTGGATCAAAAGGACAGGGTTACCCGAAGAAAGACTCTCAAGTTCTACAAGATACAATGGAACCAGCATTCTGAAGATGAGGCTACGTGGGAAACTCAAGACTTCTTGAATAAGAATTTCCCAGGCTTTCTAGCCTCATGTAACTTGTAAAGTGTATATAGTTATGGCAATAAAGGAATGAACCCCACACCACCCTGCCTTGTACCAGAAATAAGGAAATAAAAATGTGACACATTTCCTTTTCCATTACTCACCCTAGGACTTTAAATCTCGGGACGAGATTCTTTTATGGGGGGAAGGATGTAACACCCCTGGTGTTACTATAACTAAAACTTGAGCATGACATCATAAGCATGGGCATTGCATATGTTTGACACACTTAGAGTGCATTCACTAGGCAAAAATTTCAAACAAGTTGTATTGTTTTAATGTTTTTGCAAAAAGAATCTTGGTTAAAGGACTTAACCCTAAATAGTGGTTAAAGGGGTAAAACTTCACTTAAGATGAGAAAACCTAAAGACTTTAGGGAAAGAGTCATAAAATGACCCCAACAACAAAGTTGAATCACATTTATACCCCTGGGATACCAGAAACCCTAATCAGAACCCTGGAAAAACCCTAAAACCAAACCCTAGGGGCTTATGTGCAAAATTAGCCCACTTTTGGGCTAAAGTGCAAAAACCAAGCCAAATAAGTATTTTAAGTCAATTGGTTCACAAATATGTGGATTTGAAAGCCAAACCCTAAGTTTTGGACTTAAATGCAAAATGGGCCTCATTTGAGTTTTATTCTAAGTCTGAAAATCAGAGAATGGGCTCAACTTTGGGGCTTTGTAACTTACAAAGTATAGGGTTTTTGCCCTAGGTCACCACATCAAAGTTGAAGACCAATTGTAGGAGAACAACTTTGCTAAAGAGTGTGAGCTTAGTTGTTATGAGAAATTTGGAGAAAAACCCAATCAAAGTTGGACTGTCAGGTCACCGAGTCTGAATTTTTAGAGAAACAGTGTAACCACAGAGACTTTGAGCAAAGATTCCTCTATGATCCAGCATGAATCTGCCCATGGCATCTATGACAAACTTGTAGCTGGTTAGTAGATCTATAACTTTGCTGCAGAGTTTGGTTTGTGTTGCCACAGAAATTTGGAAGAAAATCGACCCTCAACTCTGGCTGTCAGGTTCTCTGAATAAGTGCTCCTGATGGTACAGTGCCCACCGGATCAGACCGCCAGCGCGGCTGTCCTCACCGCCGACGGCTCCCTCCGCCGCGATTCGTGCTGCGGTTGCCGTGATCTGAGCTCGGCTTGGCTGGATAACACTTTGGGTCACGTAAATGTCCTCGCCGTGGATAACTCCGGCCATAAACAAGTTCGGCCACCGTACATGCGTCACCGCGGCGGAGATCGATAAGAACGCCGGTGACCGCCGCCTCCTAGCCTTGCGCCGCGTGGCTTTAACTTTCCACCGCGTCGCCATGACTCCCTATAACCGTCCCATCGTCGACGGGGAGCTTGCCACGACGATAGCCACGAATTCACCGCGCCGCCTTCTTCCTCCTCTCCGGCCGCCAGCTCGGCTCGGCTAAATTGATCGCCATCGCCTGCTAGCTCTATAAATTGACCTCGCACGTAGCTGCGCCATGTAGTTGTGAAGCTGTAGCACCCGCTCCCACCCTCGATTGTCCACCAGCACGCCCGAATTGCGCATTCTCCCCAAATCAGTTCTAAAACACCGTGAGCTCAACCCCGCCGTGGTCAGCCCAACTCCGGTTAGCTCCTCCCCTCTGTTCTCTTGTTTAAGCGTTCTTATGTGTTTACGATGCTTGCCGAGCCATTGAATTGAACTAAGAGCCCTCTGGTCGCCGGGAACACGACCATATAGTCGCTATGCTTACGGCCACCGTGGCCAGAGCTCCATAGTTGATCAATAGCGCAATTAAGTTAGGGGAAATGATCATGGTGACCCCGATTTCATGTCCGCCGCTCGGAGAACCCAGTCATAGCCCCAATCGGCCGGTCCAGGACCTCGCCGGAATCTCTCCGCGCGCGTCGCCGTCGTGGACCGCCCACTGCGAAGAAATAGAACCTCAAGGGCCTCTGTGCAAAGCGTCAGTGACACAGGAAAACAGTAGAAAGACCGGATCCCAGTTAATGAGCACCCCGAGGGTATTTTTGCAAAGCCGCCAGCGCGGGTGCGCGCGCGGGCGCCTTTCTGCCCTAGCTGGGCCACCTGGGCTGGATTCGGCCCAGTGCTATTCAATTGTTTTTCTTTTTTCTTTTATCTCCAGAGCCAAAACAATTATAGAAAAATGTAGAAAAATGCTAAAATTGTGAAACTAATTTTCCTAGGCTTGTTATTTTCCCTAGAATTTAATAAAAATAGTTTTGTGATTTTTAATGGAAATAAGAAATTTTAGGGTATTTAAAGTAATTAAAAGTATTAGTTATGGATTTTTAGAAAATAAATGGTAAGTCCAAAAATGTCCAAACTTTTTATGGGCACTTAAACCAATATTTAGAAGCCTTGGGTAGAATTTGGGTTGATTTGGACCTTGTTTGATCACTAAACCCAAAACCAACCCCCCTGCCTTATGAACTCCTTTACTGACTCCGGAAACCCTAGGTTCTCGGAGTACCGTGAAGGAAAGTTGTACTCAAGACTTAGATAATAAGTTTATATTATCTTTGCATCCTCATGAGCACCCCATGGCATCCATTCTTATGCATATATATGGTTATGTTAGAACACGAAGAAGAAGAAGAAGTCACTGATAGTCGCCTAGAGGGGGGGTGAATAGGGCGAAACTGAAATTCTCAAAAATAAACACAACTACAAGCAAGGTTAGCGTTAGAAATATAATCGAGTCCGCGAGAGAGGGCTCAAAACAAATCGCAAGCGAATAAGAGTGTGACACGCGGATTTGTTTTACCGAGGTTCGGTTCTCGCAAACCTACTCCCCGTTGAGGAGGCCACAAAGGCCGGGTCTCTTTCAACCCTTCCCTCTCTCAAACGATCCCACGGATCGAGTGAGCTTTCTCTTCTTCTCAATCAACCGGGAACAAAACTTCCCCGCAAGGGCCACCACACAATTGGTGCCTCTTGCCTTGGTTACAATTGAGTGATGATCACAAGAACAAGTGAGAAAGAAAAGAATGCGATCCAAGCGCAAGAGCTCGAAAGAACACAAGCAAAATCACTCTCTCTAGTCACTATGGAGTTGTGTGGAATTTGGAGAGGACTTGATCTATTTGGTGTGTCTAGAATTGAATGCTAGAGCTCTTGTAGTAGTTGAGAAGTGGAAAACTTGGATGGCAATGAATGTGGGGTGGTTGGGGTATTTATAGCCCCAACCACCAAAAGTGACCGTTGCTGGAACCTGTCTGTTCGATGGCGCACCGGACAGTCCGGTGCACACCGGACAGTCCGGTGCCCCTGCCACGTCACCATTGCCGTTGGATTCTGACCGTTGGAGCTTCTGACTTCTGGGCCCTCCTGGGTGTCCGGTGCACACCGGACATGTACTGTTTGATGTCCGGTGCATCGGTATGGGCGATCCTGACGTCTGCGCGCGCTGCGCGCGCATTAAATGCTCCGCAGGGAGCCGTTGCTCCGCTGGTACACCGGACAGTCCGGTGCACACCGGACAGTCCGGTGAATTTTAGCGGAGCGGCTGCCGTGCGAACCCGAGGCTGGCGAGTTCCGGAGACCGCGCTTTCCTTGGAGCACCGGACATGTCCGGTGCACACCGGACAGTCCGGTGAATTATAGCGCGCCGGCTTCCGAGAAATCCCGAGAGCGAAGAGTTGGAGTTGGACTCCTCTAGGCGCACCGGACATTGTCCGGTGCACACCGGACAGTCCGGTGCCTCCAGCCAGAGGTGCTCTCGGCTGCCTCGTTGCTCCTTTGTTGAATCCAACACTTGGTCTTTTTATTGGCTAAATGTGAACCTTTTGCACCTGTATAACTCATGCACTAGAGCAAACTAGTTAGTCCAACATTTGTGTTGGGCAATTCAACCACCAAAATTATTTAGGAACTAGGTGTAAGCCTAATTCCCTTTCAATCTCCCCCTTTTTGGTGATTGATGCCAACACAAACCAAAGCAAATATAGAAGTGCATAATTGAACTAGTTTGCATAAGGTAAGTGCAAAGGTTGCTCGGAATTGAGCCAATATAAATATTTATATGATGCGCATGGATTGTTTCTTTGTATTTGACATATTGGACCACATTTGCACCGAGAGTTTTGTTTTTGCAAATTCTTTTGTAAATTCTTTTCAAAGTCCTTTTGCAAGATAGTCAAAGGTAGATGGATAAGATTTGCAAAGCATTTTCAAGTTTTGAAATTTTCTTACTTTGTTCCAAATGCTTTTCCTTTGACTAAACAAAACTCCCCCTCAAATAAGGTCTCCTCTTAGTGTTCAAGAGGGTTTTCCATCAATTTTGAAAATACTACTTGCTCCCCCTTTAGAACACAAAGAGATACCAATTTTGAAATTTACCAATATAAAATCATCAAATTTATAAAATTAGGTGGTGGTGCGGTCCTTTTGCTTTGGGCTAATACTTTCTCCCCCTTTGGCATGAATCGCCAAAAACGGAATCATTTGAGCCCAATGAAGTAATTTCTCCCCCTTTGGTCATGAAATGAATGAGTGAAGAGTATACCAAAGTTGGAGAGTGATGCGGAGCGACGGCGAAGGATGAGTAGTAGAGTGGAGTGGAAGCCTTTGTCTTCGCCGAAGACTCCAATTCCCTTTCAATATACCTATGACTTGGTTTGAAATACACTTGAAAACACATTAGTCATAGCATATACAAAAGAGACATGATCAAAGGTATATTTATGAGCGATGTGTGCAAGACTAACAAAAGAAATTCCTAGAATCAAGAATATTGAGCTCATGCCTAAGTCGGGTGAAAGATTGTTCATCAAGAGGCTTGGTAAAGATATCGGCTAATTGATCTTTAGTATTAATGTAAGAAATCTCGATATCCCCTTTTTGTTGGTGATCCCGAAGAAAATGATACCGAATGGCTATGTGCTTAGTGCGGCTGTGCTCGACGGGATTGTCGGCCATTTTGATTGCACTCTCATTGTCACATAGCAAAGGGACTTTGGTTAATTTGTAACCGTAGTCCCGCAGGGTTTGCCTCATCCAAAGCAATTGCGCGCAACAATGGCCTGCGGCAATATACTCGGCTTCGGCAGTAGAAAGAGCGACCGAATTTTGCTTCTTTGAAGCCCAAGACACCAAGGATCTTCCCAAGAACTGGCAAGTCCCCGATGTGCTCTTCCTGTTAATTCTACACCCCGCCCAATCGGCATCCGAATAACCAATCAAATCAAAAGTGGATCCCCGAGGGTACCAAAGCCCAAACTTAGGAGTATAAGCCAAATATCTCAAGATTCGTTTTACGGCCGTAAGGTGTGATTCCTTAGGGTCGGCTTGGAATCTTGCACACATGCAAACGGAAAGCATAATGTCCGGTCGAGATGCACATAAATAAAGCAATGAACCAATCATCGACCGGTATACCTTTTGATCCACGGACTTACCTCCCGTGTCGAGGTCGAGATGCCCATTTGTTCCCATGGGTGTCTTGATGGGCTTGGCATCCTTCATTCCAAACTTGGTTAGGATATCTTGAGTATACTTCGTTTGGCTAAGGAAGGTGCCTTCTTGGAGTTGCTTGACTTGAAATCCTAAGAAATATTTCAACTCTCCCATCATCGACATCTCGAATTTTTGTGTCATGATCCTACTAAATTCTTCACATGTAGATTTGTTAGTAGACCCAAATATAATATCATCAACATAAATTTGGCATACGAACAAATCATTGTCAAGAGTTTTAGTGAATAAGGTAGGATCGGCCTTGCCGACTTTGAAGCCATTAGCAATAAGGAAATCTCTAAGGCATTCATACCATGCTCTTGGGGCTTGCTTGAGCCCGTAAAGCGCCTTAGAGAGCCTATAAACATGATTAGGGTACTCACTGTCTTCAAAGCCGAGAGGTTGCTCAACATAGACCTCCTCCTTGATTGGTCCATTGAGGAAGGCACTCTTCACGTCCATTTGATAGAGCTTGAAGCCATGGTAAGTAGCATAGGCCAATAATATACGAATTGACTCAAGCCTAGCTACGGGTGCATAGGTTTCACCAAAATCCAAACCTTCGACTTGTGAATACCCCTTGGCCACGAGTCGAGCTTTGTTCCTAGTCACCACACCATGCTCGTCTTGCTTGTTGCGGAAGACCCACTTGGTTCCTACAACATTTTGATTAGGACGTGGAACTAAGTGCCATACCTCGTTCCTCGTGAAATTGTTGAGCTCCTCTTGCATCGCCATCACCCAATCCGAATCTTGAAGTGCTTCCTCTACCCTGTGTGGCTCAATAGAGGAAACGAACGAGTAATGTTCACAAAAATGAGCAACACGAGATCGAGTAGTTACCCCCTTATGAATATCGCCGAGGATGGTGTCGACGGGGTGATCTCGTTGTATTGCTTGGTGGACTCTTGGGTGTGGCGGTCTTGGTTGATCATCCTCCTTGTCCTCATCATTTGCATCTCCCCCTTGATCGTTGCCATCATTTTGAGGTGGCTCATCTTCTTGATCTTCTTGTTCATCATCTTGAGCCTCATCCTCGATTTGAGTTGGTGGAGATGCTTGCGTTGAGGAGGATGGTTGATCTTGTGCATGAGAAGGCTCTTCGGATTCCTTAGGACACACATCCCCAATGGACATGTTCCTTAGAGCTATGCATGGAGCCTGTTCTTCACCTGTTTCATCAAGATCAACTTGCTCTACTTGAGAGCCGTTAGTCTCATCAAACACAACGTCACAAGAAACTTCAACAAGTCCTGAGGACTTGTTAAAGACTCTATATGCCCTTGTGTTTGAGTCATATCCTAGTAAAAAGCCTTCTACAGTTTTAGGAGCAAATTTTGATTTTCTACCTCTTTTGACAAGAATAAAACATTTGCTACCAAAAACTCTAAAATATGAAATATTGGGCTTTTTACCGGTTAGGAGTTCATAAGATGTCTTCTTGAGGATTCGGTGAAGATATAACCGGTTGATGGCGTAGCAGGCGGTGTTGACCGCCTCGGCCCAAAACCGATCCGGTGTCTTGTACTCATCAAGCATGGTTCTTGCCATGTCCAATAGAGTTCGATTCTTCCTCTCCACTACACCATTTTGTTGTGGAGTGTAGGGAGAAGAGAACTCATGCTTGATGCCCTCCTCCTCAAGGAAGCCTTCGATTTGAGAGTTCTTGAACTCCGTTCCATTATCGCTTCTAATTTTCTTGATCCTTAAGCCGAACTCATTTTGAGCCCTTCTTAAGAATCCCTTTAAGGTCTCTTGGGTTTGTGATTTTTCCTGCAAAAAGAATACCCAAGTGAAGCGAGAATAATCATCCACAATTACAAGACAATACTTACTACCGCCGATGCTTATATAAGCGATCGGGCCGAATAAATCCATGTGTAGGAGCTCCAGTGGCCTGTCGGTAGTCATGATGTTTTTGTGTGGATGATGGACACCAACTTGCTTCCCGGCTTGGCACGCGCTACAAATCCTGTCTTTCTCAAAATGAACATTGGTTAGTCCTAAAATGTGTTCTCCCTTTAGAAGCTTGTGAAGATTCTTCATTCCAACATGGGCTAGTCGGCGGTGCCAGAGCCAACCCAAGTTAGTCTTAGCAACTAAGCAAGTGTCGAGTTCAGCTCTATCAAAATCTACTAAGTATAGCTGACCCTCTAACACTCCCTTAAAAGCTATTGAATCATCACTTCTTCTAAAGACAGTAACACCAGTATCAGTAAAAAGACAGTTGTAGCCCATTTGACATAATTGGGATACGGAAAGCAAATTGTAATCTAAAGAATCTACAAGAAAAACATTGGAAATAGAATGGTCAGGAGATATAGCAATTTTACCCAAACCTTTGACCAAACCTTGATTTCCATCCCCGAATGTGATAGCTCGTTGGGGATCTTGGTTTTTCTCATAGGAGGAGAACATCCTTATCTCCCCTGTCATGTGGTTTGTGCACCCGCTATCGAGTATCCAACTTGAGCCCCCGGATGCATAAACCTACAAAACAAATTTAGTTCTTTGTTTTAGGTACCCAAACGGTTTTGGGTCCTTTGGCATTAGATATAAGAACTTTGGGTACCCAAACACAAGTCTTGGAGCCCTTGTGTTTGCCCCCAACAATTTTGGCAACTACCTTGCCTGATTTGTTAGTTAAAACATAAGATGCATCAAAGGTTTTAAATGAAATGGCATGATCATTTGATGCATTAGTAGTTTTCTTTCTAGGCAACTTGGCATGGGTTGGTTGCCTAGATCTAGATGTCTCACCCTTATACATGAAAGCATGATTAGGGCCAGAGTGAGACTTCCTAGAGTGAATTTTCCTAATCTTGCTTTCAGGATAACCGGCAGGGTATAAAATGTAACCCTCGTTATCCTGAGGCATGGGAGCCTTGCCCTTAACAAAGTTAGATAAGTTCTTTGGAGGGGCATTAATTTTGACATTGTCTCCCTTTTGGAAGCCAATGCCATCCTTAATGCCAGGGCGTCTCCCATTATAGAGCATGCTTCTAGCCAATTTAAATTTTTCATTTTCTAAGTCATGCTCTCTAATTTTAGCATTAAGTTGTGCTATGTGATCATTTTGTTTTTTAATTAAGGCTAGGTGATCATGAATAGCATCAACATTAATATCTCTACATCTAGTACAAATGAAAACATGCTCAGTAGATGTAGATGGTTTGCAAGATTTTAATTCAATGACCTTAGCATGCAATAAATCATTTTTAGTTCTAAGGTCGGAAATAGTAGCATTGCAAACATCAAAATCCTTAGCCTTAGCAATTAATTTCTCATTCTCATTTCTAAGGCTAGCAATAGAACAGTTCAATTTTTCAATCCTAGCAATCAAATCATCATTATCATCTCTAGGAATTGAAACATTGCAAATATGAGAATCAACCTTAGCTAACAAATTTGCATTTTCATTTCTAAGGTTGTCTAAAGTCTCATGACAAGTGCTTAGCTCACTAGACAATTTTTCACATTTTTCTCTTTCTAGAGCATAAGCATTTTTAACCTTAACATGCTTCTTATTTTCTTTAATAAGGAAGTCTTCTTGAGAATCCAAGAGATCATCCTTCTCGTGTATAGCACTAATCAATTCATTTAATTTTTCCTTTTGTTGCATGTTGAGGTTAGCAAAAAGAATGCGCAAATTATCTTCTTCATTTTTATCATCATCCTCATCACTAGATGTTTCATATTTAGTGGAGGACTTTGATTTTACCTTCTTTTTGCCGTCCTTGGCCATGAGACACTTGTGGCCGATGTTGGGGAAGAGAAGGCCCTTGGTGACGGCGATGTTGGCGGCGTCCTCGTTGTCGGAGGAGTCGCTTGAGTTTTCGTCGGAGTCCCACTCCCGACAAACATGGGCATCGCTGCCCTTCTTCTTGTAGTATTTCTTCTTCTCCTTCCTCTTGCCCTTCTTGTCGTCGCCCCTGTCACTATCACTAGACATAGGACATTTTGCAATAAAATGACCGGGCTTACCACACTTGTAGCAAACCTTCTTGGAACGGGATTTGTAATCTTTCCCTTTCCGTTGCTTGAGGATTTGCCGGAAGCTTTTGATGATTAGGGCCATCTCCTCGTTGTCGAGCTTGGAGGCGTCAATTGGTTGTCTACTTGGTGTAGACTCCTCCTTCTTGTCCTCCGTTGCCTTGAAGGCCACGGGTTGCGCCTCGAATGTGGAGGGATCATCAAGCTCGTTGATCTTCTTTGAGCCCTTAATCATGCATTCAAAACTAACAAAATTCCCGATGACTTCCTCGGGGGTCATTAGTGGATATCTAGGATTACCACGAATTAATTGTACTTGAGTAGGGTTAAGGAAAATAAGTGCTCTTAAAATAACCTTAACCACCTCGTGGTCATCCCATTTTGCGCTCCCGAGGTTGCGCACTTGGTTCACCAAGGTCTTGAGCCGGTTGTACATGTCTTGTGGCTCCTCCCCTTGGCGAAGACGAAAGCGACCGAGCTCCCCCTCGATCGTTTCCCGTTTGGTGATTTTGGTGAGTTCATCACCCTCGTGCGCCGTCTTGAGTAGGTCCCAAATCTCCTTGGCGTTCTTCAACCCTTGTACTTTGTTGTATTCCTCCTTGCTTAGAGAGGCAAGGAGGATGGTTGCGGCTTGGGAGTTGAAGTGCTCGATTTGGGCCACTTCGTCCGTGTCGTAGTCTTCATCCCCTACGGATGGTACCTGTACACCATACTCAACAATATCCCATAATCTTTTGTGGAGAGAGGTTAGATGAAATCGCATCAAATTACTCCACATAGCATAATCTTCACCATTAAAAGTTGGTGGTTTGCCTAATGGGACGGAAAGTAAAGGTGTATGTTTAGGAATGCGAGGGTAGCGTAGGGGAATCTTACTATACTTCTTACGCTCTTGGCGTTTAGAAGTGACGGACGCCGCGTCGGAGCCGGAGGTAGATGTCGATGAAGTGTCGGTCTCGTAGTAGACCACCTTCCTCATCCTTTTGTGCTTGTCCCCTCTCCGATGCGGTTTGTGAGAAGAAGATTTTTCCTTCTTCTCCTTGTGGTGAGAAGAGGAAGATCTTTTCTCCTTCCGCTTGGAGGAGCTCTTCTTCTTCTCTCTTCTCTTGGTGCGGGACTCTTTCGATGAAGATGAAGTGCTCCCTTGGCTTGTAGTGGGCTTGTCGCCGGTCTCCATCTCCTTCTTGGCGTGATCTCCCGACATCACTTCGAGCGGTTAGGCTCTAATGAAGCACCGGGCTCTGATACCAATTGATAGTCGCCTAGAGGGGGGTGAATAGGGCGAAACTGAAATTCTCAAAAATAAACACAACTACAAGCAAGGTTAGCGTTAGAAATATAATCGAGTCCGCGAGAGAGGGCGCAAAACAAATCGCAAGCGAATAAGAGTGTGACACGCGGATTTGTTTTACCGAGGTTCGGTTCTCGCAAACCTACTCCCCGTTGAGGAGGCCACAAAGGCCGGGTCTCTTTCAACCCTTCCCTCTCTCAAACGATCCCACGGATCGAGTGAGCTTTCTCTTCTTCTCAATCAACCGGGAACAAAACTTCCCCGCAAGGGCCACCACACAATTGGTGCCTCTTGCCTTGGTTACAATTGAGTGATGATCACAAGAACAAGTGAGAAAGAAAAGAATGCGATCCAAGCGCAAGAGCTCGAAAGAACACAAGCAAAATCACTCTCTCTAGTCACTATGGAGTTGTGTGGAATTTGGAGAGGACTTGATCTATTTGGTGTGTCTAGAATTGAATGCTAGAGCTCTTGTAGTAGTTGAGAAGTGGAAAACTTGGATGGCAATGAATGTGGGGTGGTTGGGGTATTTATAGCCCCAACCACCAAAAGTGACCGTTGCTGGAACCTGTCTGTTCGATGGCGCACCGGACAGTCCGGTGCACACCGGACAGTCCGGTGCCCCTGCCACGTCACCATTGCCGTTGGATTCTGACCGTTGGAGCTTCTGACTTCTGGGCCCTCCTGGGTGTCCGGTGCACACCGGACATGTACTGTTTGATGTCCGGTGCATCGGTATGGGCGATCCTGACGTCTGCGCGCGCTGCGCGCGCATTAAATGCTCCGCAGGGAGCCGTTGGCGCCGCAGGGAGCCGTTGCTCCGCTGGTACACCGGACAGTCCGGTGCACACCGGACAGTCCGGTGAATTTTAGCGGAGCGGCTGCCGTGCGAACCCGAGGCTGGCGAGTTCCGGAGACCGCGCTTTCCTTGGAGCACCGGACATGTCCGGTGCACACCAGACAGTCCGGTGAATTATAGCGCGCCGGCTTCCGAGAAATCCCGAGAGCGAAGAGTTGGAGTTGGACTCCTCTGGGCGCACCGGACATTGTCCGGTGCACACCGGACAGTCCGGTGCCTCCAGCCAGAGGTGCTCTCGGCTGCCTCGTTGCTCCTTTGTTGAATCCAACACTTGGTCTTTTTATTGGCTAAATGTGAACCTTTTGCACCTGTATAACTCATGCACTAGAGCAAACTAGTTAGTCCAACATTTGTGTTGGGCAATTCAACCACCAAAATTATTTAGGAACTAGGTGTAAGCCTAATTCCCTTTCAGTCACTGAAGAGGGAACTCCACCAACCTCAGATCCTCAAGCAGGCAACTGCTTTTATTTCGATATTTGTGGATCCGAGCAGGACTCACCTGATAACAAAGGCAAGCCCCGGTGCATTTGCCACCCTCCTTGTCGTTTTTAAAATCTTTCTCACTTGCTTGATGCATTAGGTGATAGGAGTTGATTGATAAAACAATTCCTGCATTACCTTCCTTGAATTTGATTACCTTCCTTGATAACCTGTTTTACAAAAGATTTTGATGCTTAGCATTGCTTTAGAAAAACAAAATGTTTTGTTTTTACAAAAGTTGATGAGGCAAAGATGAGAGGGTTGTTTTCAAAAATAAAACTTGATGGTGGTTCCATCATGGCCATGATGGATTCAACATCGGAAAAGATGTACCTCTGTCAGGTACCAAGTTTTTGGGTTAAAAAGATTAAGCTGAGACCGGGCGGGTGACTTGCACGAGAAAAAGAGTCTCGGTGTAGTGTCTCCGTCTGAGTCGATTAAGGACCGTCTCGATGTAGGCTTGATGATCGAGGACCCTTTAACTGGTCACATGCCTCGTCATGGGTAAGCCTTGCCTCGGGCAGACTAAGGCCGGAATAAGATAACACGAAATGGGAGTGGAGCGGTGGCGAGAGTAGCGTGTACCCTCCGTGGCAAGAGGCTGGACGGTGGTGTATCTATGCTCTCGGTTTGCGTGAACCTGATCCGGTCTTAAGAACCCCGGTGGCGGGTTGACATATGCAAGGGTTAAGTGCTACATATGTCGTGTGATTGGAGATCCTCAGCTGAGTATAATCGATTCGGATCGCCGTACCTTCGCGGTTATGAAGACTTGGTCACTGACCTACACGTAGCATTCCACTAAAGATAATGGGTTTTTGTTAAGAAACTGGCTAGTGCAGGACCAGTGATTGAACTAGGGTAGAAAGAACTCTAGTTGCAGGTAATTGAACTTAACATGACAAATAAAACTGGATTTTTAAGGATCCACTTTAGTAAGCATTTCTGCAAAACAGAGTCTTTGATTATTGAGAAGCCTTACCTTGACTCCCTAAAAGCCAGCATACCCTTGAGAGTCTTTTCCTTAGTCGGGTAAGTCTTGCTGAGTAATTCCATACTCAGGGTTTATCCCTTCGTTGTTTTTAGGTGAGGAAGTAGCAGACTTTTGTTGCTTCTGTGCCAAGGTGGTTCCCAAAGAAGAAAAACAAGACTGAAGTGCGGGAGGACTCGGTCCTCCACATAGGATCTTTTGTTTATAGCTTATCGGGAGAAGTTTGTGTCTCCCTTGGTTTGTATAATGTTACTACTCTGCACTCACTTTTAGACTGGTCTGTAATAAAATAACTCGAGCTTGCTTTTGAAATAAATGTAAGTTTATGTAATCCGCTTCCGCATTTCTTTAGCTCCGATGTTCTGTAATGTCTGCAAGACGGGTGAAACGTTCCTGGTGAGGTCGGGAAAGATACCGAGCTTGTCAAGTGACTTAGGAACATCTACAGGGTGTCTGATGTCTGCTAGACAAGGACAACTGTAGGTGGGCCTAATTACTTGGGAGGTTCCGTCACAGCATATGTCGCTCACCATTCTTTCAGGTTGTACCAAATGGATGTGAAGAGCGCTTTCCTCAACGGGCCGATCAAAGAGGAGGTGTACGTGGAGCAGCCCCCTGGCTTCGAGGATGAACGGTACCCCGACCACGTGTGTAAGCTCTCTAAGGCGCTCTATGGACTTAAGCAAGCCCCAAGAGCATGGTATGAATGCCTTAGAGACTTTTTAATTGCTAATGCTTTCAAGGTTGGGAAAGCCGATCCAACTCTTTTTACTAATACTTGCGATGGTGATCTTTTTGTGTGCCAAATTTATGTCGACGACATAATATTTGGTTCTACTAACCAAAAGTCTTGTGAAGAGTTTAGCAGGGTGATGACGCAGAAATTCGAGATGTCAATGATGGGCGAGTTGAACTACTTCCTTGGGTTCCAAGTGAAGCAACTCAAGGACGGCACTTTCATCTCCCAAACGAAGTACACGCAAGACTTGCTAAAGCGGTTTGGGATGAAGGACGCCAAGCCTGCAAAGACGCCGATGGGAACTGACGGACACACCGACCTCAACAAAGGTGGTAAGTCCGTTGATCAAAAAGCATACCGGTCCATGATAGGTTCTCTGCTTTATCTATGATCTAGTAGACCGGATATTATGCTTAGCGTATGCATGTGTGCTAGATTTCAATCCGATCCTAAGGAGTGTCACTTAGTGGCTGTGAAGCGAATTCTTCGATATTTAGTCGCTACGCCTTGCTTCGGGATCTGGTATCCAAAGGGGTCTAACTTTGACTTGATTGGGTACTCAGATTCTGACTATGCTGGATGTAAGGTAGATAGGAAGAGTACATCGGGGACGTGCCAATTCTTAGGAAGGTCCCTGGTGTCATGGAACTCTAAGAAACAAACCTCTGTTGCCCTATCCACCGCTGAGGCCGAGTACGTTGCTGCGGGACAGTGTTGTGCGCAACTACTTTGGATGAGGCAAACCCTCCGGGACTTTGGCTACAATCTGAGCAAAGTCCCACTCCTATGTGATAATGAGAGTGCTATTCGAATAGCGGAAAATCCTGTTGAGCACAGCCGCACAAAGCACATTGACATCCGGCATCACTTTTTGAGAGACCACCAGCAAAAGGGGGATATCGAAGTGTTTCATGTTAGCACCGAGAACCAGCTAGCCGATATCTTTACCAAGCCTCTAGATGAGAAGACCTTTTGCAGGCTGCGTAGTGAGCTCAATATCTTAGATTCGCGGAATTTGGATTGAAATGTAGCATACATGTGTTTATGCTTTTGATTATGTTCATTCTGCATATTGTTGCTTATTGTGGTGCTCAAGTTGTACAAACACTCCCTGGACCTCACAAGTCCTGTTTGCAAGTGATGCACATATTTAGGGGGAGCTGTGCTACAACTTCACCCTTTGAGACTAACCATGTACTTGAGTTTCGTTGTTTTAGTCTCCAAGGAAAATTGAAAGGGAAAAGGTGGACTTGGACCATGCAAGACTTCCACTGCACTCCGATGAAAAGAGTAACTTTTCCATGTTCATCTTCATACTCTTATTGCCTTTGTGTTCTTATTTGAAGATTTTGGTGAGGCAATAGGGTTAAAGGGCCAAGATTGATCCCGTTTTGGTGCTTGATGCCAAAGGGGGAGAAAATAAAGGCTAAAGCAATAAATGGATCAGCTACCACTTGAGAAATTTTGAAATAGTAGATTAGAGCTTTTGGTTTGTCAAAACTCTTTTATTGTCTCTTAGAGTAGATTAGAGCTTTTGGTTTGTCAAAACTCTTTTATTGTCTCTTAGGTCAAAAGTTGGCCTCTTGTGGGGAGAAGTGTTGATTATGGGAAAAAGGGGGAGTTTTTGAAATCCTTGATCAAATTTCTTTGGAAAACCTCTCTTTATGTCTCTACAAGTGGTCTTGACTTAGAGATAGGAATTTGAGTTTGATTTGCAAAAACAAACCAAGTGGTGGCATAGAGTGATCCATATATGTCAAAATTGAATCAAAATAATTTGAGTTCTTATTTGAAGTGATTTTGTACTTGTTCTACTTGCTTTATGTTGTGTTGGCATAAATCACCAAAAAGGGGGAGA
The DNA here is from genome assembly GCA_029449295.1 of Zea luxurians. Lineage (NCBI taxonomy): Eukaryota > Viridiplantae > Streptophyta > Magnoliopsida > Poales > Poaceae > Zea > Zea luxurians. Next base: position 174,336,090 of record JAOPSE010000002.1, read on the forward strand.
TTGAAAGGGAAATGTGCCCTTGGGCCATTTCTAAGTATTTTGGTGATTTAGTGCCCAACACAGGTGCCTAATTGTAAAATGGTGGACAAAGTACAAATCAAGGATAAAGGTATGTTTCTCAGACTTAGTACATTGTTTTATGGACTAATGTATTGTGTCTAAGTGCTGGAAACAGAAAAAATCGAGTTGGAGAAGAGATGGCTCGAGCAGCCAAAGTCTGCTCAGTCTGGGTGCACCGGACTGTCCGGTGGTGCACCGGACAGTGTCCGGTGCGCCAGGCTGGCTCGAGCGAAGTGGCTGCTCTCGGGAATTCACCGGCGACGTACGGCTAAAATTCACCGGACTGTCCGGTGTGCACCGGACTGTCCGGTGAGCCAACGGTCAGCCGGGCCAACGGTCGGCCGCGCAATCTGCGCGGGACACGTGGCCGAGCCAACGGCTAGAAGACGGCACCGGACTGTCCGGTGTGCACCGGACATGTCCGGTGCGCCAACGGCTCTCAGGCTGCCAACGGTCGGCTTCGCTATTAATGGAAGGAAATCGGGCATCGGACAGTGTCCGGTGTGCACCGGACTGTCCGGTGCCCCCGATGACAGAAGGCAAGAATGGCTTTCCAAACTTGTGCTCAACGGCTCCTAGCTGCCTTGGGGCTATAAAAGGGACCCCTAGGCGCATGAAGGAGAACACCAAGCATCCTTTGAGCATCATTGATCACTCACACTTCATTCTTGCGCACTTGTTCGACATTCTAGTGATTTGAGCTCCGTTCTAGTGTGCTAGTCTCTTGAGCTCAAATCTTGGTTTTGCGTGTGCGTATTCGCTGTGATCTTTGTGTCGTGTGTGAGTTGCTAATCCCTCCCTTGCTCTGTGATTCTTCGTGAACATCTTGTGTAAGGGCGAGAGGCTCCAAGCTGTGGAGATTCCTCGCAAACGGGATTAAGAGAAGCAAAGCAACACCGTGGTATTCAAGTTGGTCTTTGGACCGCTTGAGAGGGGTTGATTGCAACCCTCGTCCGTTGGGACGCCACAACGTGGAGTAGGCAAGCGTTGGTCTTGGCCGAACCACGGGATAACCACTGTGCCATCTCTGTGATTGATATCTCTTGGTTATTGTGTTGTGTTGAGATCCTTCTCTAGCCACTTGGCATATTACTGTGCTAACAAGTAACCAAGTTTTGTGGCTTAAGTTTTTGAAGTGTTACAGGATCACCTATTCACCCCCCCCCTCTAGGTGCTCTCAGTTAGACCTAACACATGTTCTCCCTTTAAAAGTTTGTGAAGGTTCTTCATTCCCACATGTGCTAGACGGCGATGCCACAGCCAGCCCATGCTAGTCTTAGCGATTAAGCATGCATCTAGATCGGCCTCCTCCTTCGAAAAATCAACTAAATAGAGTTTGTCGTCTAGTACACCCTTAAAAGCTAATGAACCATCACTCCTTCTAAAGATAGACACATCTACATTGGTAAATAAGCAATTGTAACCCATATTACATAATTGACTAACGGACAACAAGTTATACTCGAGCGATTCAACTAAAAACACATTAGATATGGAATGCTCGGATGAAATAGCTATCTTTCCTAGTCCTTTAACCTTGCCTTGATTCCCGTCACCGAATATGATTGAATCTTGGGAACCTTTGTTCTTGACGTAGGAGGTGAACATCTTCTTTTCCCCCGTCATGTGGTTTGTGCATCCGCTGTCGATAATCCAGCTTGAGCCCCCGAATGCATAAACCTGCAAGGCAAATTAGGCTTGGGGTTTAGGTACCCAACTCTTGTTGGGTTCTACAAGGTCAGTAACAATAGTCTTAGGGACCCAAATGCAAGTTTTGTCTCCCTTGCATTTGGCCCCCACCTTTTTAGCAATCACCTTTTTATTTTTGCATGAAAGAACAAATGTAGTGTTGCAAGTATGATAAACAGTGGTAGGTTTATTACAAACTTTCCTAGGAGCGTGAGACACAATATTTCTCCTAGGCCTACCATTAAAGTTGGAACTCGAAGCAATCATGGCATGTGAGTTAAAAGCATTATAACTCCTATTATGATGAACATTTCTAGAAAATTTCCTATCACTATAAATAAAAGCATGATTCCTTTGAGCATTACTAGTCATAGGGGCCTTCCCTTTGTCCTTGGCAGAGATGGGAGCCCTTTGACTTGTTAAGTTCTTGGCTTCCCTTCGAAAGCCAAGCCCATCCTTAATTGAGGGATGTCTACCAACAGTGTAGGCATCTCTTACAAATTTTAGTTTATCAAAATCATCTTTGCTAGTCTTAAGTTAGGCATTAAGACTAGCCACTTCATCATTTAATCTAGTAATAGAAATTAAATGTTCACTACAAGCATCAACATTAAAATCCTTACACCTATTACAAATCACAACATGCTCTATACAAGAACTAGATTTATTTGCTACTTCTAGCTTAGCATTTAAATCATCATTAATATTTCTTAAGCTAGCCACAGTCTCATGACAAGTAGATAATTCACAAGAGAGCATTTCATTCCTTTTAACTTCTAAAGCAAGAGACTTTTGCACACTTACAAATTTATCATGCTCTTCATATAAAAGATCCTCTTGCTTTTCTAGAAGTCTATTCTTTTCATTTAGAGCATCAATCAATTCATTGATCTTTTCTACTTTTGCTCTATCTAATCCTTTGAACAAGCTAGTGTAATCAATTTCATCATCACTAGAGTCCTCATCACTAGAAGTAGAGTACTTAGGAGTTTCTCTAGTGTTTACCTTCTTTTCCTTTGCCATTAGACAAGTATGGCGCTCGTTGGGGAAGAGCGACGACTTGTTGAAGGCCGAGGCGGCGAGTCCTTCGTTGTCGGAGTCGGACGACGAACAATCCGAGTCCCATTCTTTGCCGAGGTGCGCCTCACCCTTTGCCTTCTTGTAGGCCTTCTTCTTTTCCCTCCTTCCGCTTTTCTCTTGTCCCTGGTCACTATCATTATCGGGACAGTTAGCAATAAAGTGACCAGTCTTACCACACTTGAAGCAGGAGCGCTTTCCCTTCGTCTTGCTCTTATTGGGATGCTCCTTGCGACCCTTTAGCGCCGTCTTAAAGCGCTTGATGATGAGGGCCATTTCTTCCTCGTTAAGCCCGGCCGCCTCAACTTGCGCTACCTTGCTAGGTAGCGCCTCCCTGCTACTTGTTGCTTTGAGAGCAACGGTTTGAGGCTCGTGGATCGGCATTGGGCCATTCAACGCCTCATCAACATATCTTGCCTCCTTGATCATCATTCGCCCGGTTACAAACTTTTTGAGTATTTCCTCGGGCGTCATCTTGGTGTACCTAGGATTTTCACGAATAGAGTTTACAAGATGAGGATCAAGGACAGTGAAGGACCTTAGCATAAGCCGGACGACGTCGTGGTCCGTCCATCTCGTGCTTCCATAGCTCCTTATTTTGTTGACCAGGGTCTTGAGCCTGTTGTACGTTTGAGTTGGCTCCTCCCCTCTGATCATTGCGAACCTTCCTAGTTCGCCCTCCACCAACTCCATCTTGGTGATCATGGTGACATCGTTCCCCTCATGCGAGATCTTGAGGGTGTCCCAAATCTGCTTGGCGTTATCTAAGCCGCTCACCTTATGATACTCTTCCCTGCACAAGAATGCTAAAAGAACAGTGGTAGCTTGTGCATTTTTGTGAATTTGTTCATTAATAAACATGGGATTATCCGTACTATCAAATTGCATTCCATTTTCTACTATCTCCCATATACTTGGATGAAGAGAGAATAAGTGACTACGCATTTTGTGACTCCAAAATCCGTAGTCCTCTCCATCAAAGTGTGGAGGTTTACCAAGAGGAATGGAAAGCAAATGAGCATTGGAATTTTGCGGAATTCGAGAATAATCAAAAGAAAAGTTTGAGTTGACCGTTTTCTTTTTCTCGTCGTCGTCGTCTCTTTGGGAAGAATAGGACTCGTCACTGTCGTAGTAGACTATCTTCTTAATGCGTCTCTTCTTTTTCTCGTCCTTCTTCTTGTGACTTGAGCCCGAGTCAGTGGGCTTGTCGTCTTTTGGCTCATTGAGGAAGGACTCCTTCTCCTTGTCGTTGATCACCATCCCCTTTCCCTTAGGATCCATCCCTTTGGGCGATTAGTCCCTTTCTTGAAGAGAATGGCTCTGATACCAATTGAGAGCACCTAGAGGGGGGGGGGGGGTGAATAGGTGATCCTGTAAAAACTTAAAGCTTATAGCCACAAAACTTGGTTAAGTGTTAGAGAGATAATTCCGAGTGACTATAAAGCGAGCTCTTGCGAATCACAACAATCACACACAAAGAACAATCACAAGAGACACGCAAGTTATCCCATGGTTCGACAAGTACAACACTTGTTTACCTCCACGTTGTGGCGTCCCAATGAACGAGGGTTGCACTCAACCCCTTTCAAGTGATCCAATGATCAACTTGAATACCACAGTGTTCTTCTTTCTTTACTCTTTCCCGTTTGCGAGGAATCTCCACAACTTGGAGTCTCTCGCCCTTACAATGAGGATCAAAAGTGAAAGCACTAGAGTAAGGGAGGGAAGCAACACACACAAATCCACAGCAATACGCACACACACAACCAAGACTTGAGATCGAATGAATCGCAACAAGTTCACCACTAGAACAGAGCTCAAATCACTTAAGAATGCCAATCGAGTGCGCAAAGATGGAGTGTGAGAGATTAAGATTGCTCAAAGTATGCTTGGTGGTGTCCTCCATGCGCCTAGGGGTCCCTTTTATAGCCCCAAGGCAGCTAGGAGCCGTTGGAGGCATTCCAGGAAGGCAATTCTTGCCTTCTGTCGGGTGGCGCACCGGACAGTCTGGTGCACCACCAGACATCCACTGTTCACTGTCCGGTGCGGATCTCCTTCCTAAATTGGCGCAGCCGGCCGTTGAAGATTTGGAGCCGTTGGCGCACCGAACACTGTTCGGTGCACATCGAACAGTCCGGTGCCCTCATCAGACCGTTGGCTTGGCCACGCGTCACGCCCGGATTGCGCGGCCGACCGTTGGCGCGGCCGACCGTTGGCTCACCGGACAGTACGGTGCACCACCGGACAGTCCGGTGAATTTTAGTCGTACGCCGCCGACGAATTCCCGAGAGCGGCCAGTTGACCAGACGCCAGCCTGGCACACCGGACGCTGTCCGGTGCACCCAGACTGCGCAGAGTCTTGGTTGCTCTAGCCAAGTCTTTTTCCTTTTGAATTTTCTCTAATTCTAGCACTTAGACAAATATGTTAGTGCACAAAAAATAATGTACTAAGTCTAGAATCATACCTTTGTGTTGATTTGCACTTCATCCACCATTTGGCACTTATTAATACTTAAGACAATTGTGTTGGACACTTAATCACCAAAATACTTTAGAAATGGCCCAAGGGCACATTTCCCTTTCAACTTTTTGGATTTTTCCCGTTCCAGTAATCTGAACACACACAAAAAACAAAAAAAGGTATATTTAGCCATGGAATGAAACCCTTATTATTACTCAAAAGGAAGATTAGCACATCTTTATTATGAGGGATAGTCTGATAGAAGTTGACTGTAAATTAGGGATGACAGATATATATCAAAATTCAAAAGTTATCATTATCCCAAGATTAATGCTAGACAAAGCACAGATACAAAGATATGACTCAAGGGATGTTGGCAACCATTTGAACAGTATAAACATAGTATGCAACAGAAGTCACTTGATTGAATTGTAACAAGTATAAAAAGTATCAGGAGAATTAGGAAGATAAGCGCCAAAGTGATGTACCAAAGAATGAGTAGTTGCTCTTGGAGAAAGGCCAACATCCTGGATTATGATTATAGCTTCGCCTAAACGTTTAGCCGCAAGAATCAATTGAGAACATAAGGCTTTTCCTGGATGTGTAACTATTTGCACCACATGTGTGTCATTGGTAGAAGCATCTATGGAGCATGTTCCACCACTTACAATCAGATTTTCCTGTGGCTCAAATGTATAAGAGCATAAATAGCAAAGGGGGCTTAAATTACTTCAGACCATGAACAGGATATACAAGAAGTGAGCAAAAGTTCACCTGTGCTTTAGGATGGAAAACTAACAAGACATATTCAGGGGTGACTCTTAAGGAAGAAACAATCTGTATAAACATAAGCTGAGTGAGACAAGAACTTTAGCAAAATTGATAAAAAGTATTCAAGCGAAGAGAAGATGAATTAGCGAAAAATCTTCCATTTACATGTATACTCGCAGCAGCTAGACGTATATTTCTTCTGTTGGAGATTATAATGGGTGATGCTTGCAATCTATCTGGACCACGGTCAGCTTTTCTAGCAGCTTCCAATATATCAAGTCGGTTTTCTGTACAGTCAACGGAAACATTTAGTAGGCTGGGAACAGTACAAAAACTTTCAACACAGACATGTTGTACTTTTAAGGATTATGAAACTGAATTTTAATGAAAAGAACAAGAAAGTACCATTTTCATTTGCTATCAATATTATTTCTGATGGGAAGTCACAAATAACAGTGAACTCTGATTTGGAAATTGCAGGCACAGGATGATCCACGTGAAAACAACAATTTCTAAAAAAAGTGAATTAAATTAAATATATTTCAGTGAATCAATTCACCAGAATATATTGCAATACGTAGTTCATAAACAAAAATGCAAAGATCCATTTGAAGTACTTACATAGCTCACTTTGCTTAGGCAAGATACTCGATATAGTCCACTAGATAGTTTCTTCACAGCGGCAGAACTAATAATATGAGCTGCTGCTGTAGCACGAACATCAAAATCTTACATAATCAAACCAAAATCGGTAATATAATTAACTTGGTGCTCTAAATCGAACCTGGACTGTCCTATCACATATTCTTTGTGCGGAGAGGAAGTTATGTTTATTTCCTAGAGGTATCAGTTGCCTCTCGGAAGTTATTTATTTCCTACGGTTTATTATAAAAGCTGTAGAAAGTTAAAAAACCGTAGGAAGTGTATGATTTTGGTGCAGTGTTGGTGACTGCCAGTTCGACCTCTGGAAGCAGTCCTACGTGTCCGCATGCGCCGCTGTGTTCGGCAAGCTCCGGCGCACCGCTTGGACGTGGTCCAGAGCGGCTGCACCACGCTGTCCATCTTCAAACAGGGGGACCTCATGGTCGTCCCCAACGCTGGCGACTCTCGGATTGTTCTAGGCACCACATCCGACGATGGCGCTGTCACGCCGTCCAGCTCATCATCCATCTGAAGCTCAACCTGCCACATAAGTCGCTACTGGCCGACCATGAATTCTTGTGCGCTGGGACGACGGCCGTTGCTGACGTTGTGTGAGTGTCCTCGAACAAGATGTATATAGAGGAGTAGCACATCCGGTGGTGCAATGACTAGGTGTACTACCTTGCTGATGAGCCTGGGGTGCAATTCGTTTGGCAGCCCAGCCAAAAGTCATCGGTACTCGCCATATCGTGCACGTTCGACGACTACTATATCAAGGTATGTGACGTCATCTTGGCGCCAGAGGTGACGCAGAGGAGGACCGACAGAAATGACCACTTGCCATTGTCAGGGTAGCTTTTGTGCCAACCTGCCTTTAATTCTCTTCGCAGACACATACACTTGCCTTTTTTGTTTAAGCAAGCGTGTATGGTGGTGCGTACCTGATGACTGACAATGTACGAGGGAACTTGTAACGGCAGGTGTGGCACGTGCTCTCCAATGATGGGACCATGCAAATCGTGGCATATATCGAAGTCTGCATGATACTGATGGTTGCAATGTAGTAGTGAAACAACTAAATTAAAATAACAAAATTTATATATGACCAGGATTACAAATGAATTATGAAACATTTTCTTATAACAATTAATATAAGACACATTTTGTATATAAGTTATCATGTTATTATTTGTTTCCGTTGCAACTCACGGGTACTCAACTAGTATTTTAATATTAATTAAAAATATTAAATATAGAACTAATTAGTTTAATAAATTTTTCTAGTCTTTAGTCTTTTATGTAATTAGTTTTTCACGTAATTACTTCCTACATCCCACAATAGAGTTCGTGTATCACTTACTTTTTATGTTCACAATAGAGTTCGTTAAATATTTGTCAAGCCAATCCTTGCAGCTTGCATGTGATGTGGTTTCAACCGGTCCCCACTCCCCACCCCCCTATATAGAGATTTACAGGATGGGAGCCGGACAGCCGGTAAACACCTGAACCCGTATAAATCATCCTTCCTTATACACACAAATAATAAAATACAGGCACGTACCAACACAAGTGAGTGTCACAGATTATATTTTGCTAACAAGCTTCGCAACAATGCCTTACATATACAGTTACATGTCGGCACTGCGACGTCGACGACGACAAGCTCCGTGTGACGACCCGACGTCGTCACCTGCCGGCGGACAGTTCGATTGCGTCCTGGTTGTAGATGGAGTCCTCGCCCCAGTCGAAGCGCTGCTGCATCCGCTCGTAGTCCTGCCTCCTCGTCACCTCCACCTGCTGCCACTCCTCCCACCTCTCGGCGAGGCCCTCGCCCTCCAGCATCCGGACCACCTCGGACATGGACGGGCGGTCCTCGGGCGACGCCTGCGTGCAGAGCAGCGCGATCTGGATCATCATCTCCACCTCCAGCCCGTTGTAACAGCTGTTCAAGTTGCGGTCGACGATGGCGTCGAGATGCCCTTCCCTCTGCAGCTTCTTGACCTGCAGATTTGCAGCAGGATCATCAGTGTATTGCCAAGAGAAATCTCATGTGATGTGTATATATATACTTGCATCAAAACACTAGAAGCTCCCCAAGTCCCCATCATACACTGAAAGGACCGGTTCAGGCAACAGCTACGAGAGATCAAACTGTAGAAGCGAAGGAACCTGCTTACATGGTCAAGTAACAACACGTCATCTTCTTCCTCCAGACGTGAAAAGTCGATGGCACGCTGACCAGTGACTAGCTCAAGAAGCATTATGCCATAACCAAAAACATCGGTTCTCTCGGAGGACTTCCCAGTGGACAGGTATTCGGGGGCGATGTGACCCATGGTTCCACGGACCTGGGTAGTCACGGACGTCTTCTGTACGTCCACCAGCTTGGCCAGGCCGAAGTCACCAACCACCGGTTCAAAACCTTCATCGAGCAAGACATTGGCAGCCTTGACGTCGCGATGTATGATCTTAGGATTGCAGTGCTCGTGCAAATACTCCAGTCCACGAGCTGTGCCTATAGCCACTCGCTTCCTTGCAGACCAGTCTAATATTGGCTCCCCAGGTTTAAATTCTGAATCGTTGACATGATGAGCACGTATTAGATGACGTATTGCAGCAAAACCATCAGTATGAAATGAAAGGGAAATTGTATAGAACTGGCGAAAGATATGTTTTTAAAAGTAAAAGGTGGCATAGTTTTTCGCTCACTGGATGTATATATACAGTGAAATTTAAATTAATGCAACTAGCTATCCACACATGGTAACAGGGTGTAGCTATGATGTAATGTACAAGAGATAGTACATTATGACCTATTCAATCAGCAAAAATGGAACACTTCTGATACCGAAGAGATTCCTACTGAAAAAAACACACTTAAGTATCCTCAACAAAAAAAAAATATCTGCAAAGTGCTAACCCACCCTGTAGGTTAACTGGATGACAAATCTCAAGCATTACTAGGTGACATAAATTGCTGTATCTACTCTGTAGACCAGATCTCACCTATCTGGTAAATTTATACCATTTTTAACACTGTATTACAAACCAGTCGTCCAGAATTACATCTTACATATATTTTTTTCAAAAAAAAAGAATTGCATCTTACATAGAGCATATGAAACGTGTATTTCAGCAAAGAGTTACCTAAAGGGGCAACGGAACTCACTATGCTAGGTTGTAAAGACATGAGTTGCATAATCTATAAGCCCACTCATGGTCTAAGTAACTTCAGAGAGTAGTAACAGTACAGAACTAAATTCAATGAAACAAGTGATTAGGTAGTTAAGACTTAAAAAGGAGAGTACCTCGTAGTCGGTAGGCCACACTAAGATTTTGCATGAAAGGATAAACAAGTAGGCGCTCTGTTTGTGTTGTACAGAAACCAATCAATCTTAAAAGATTCCGGTGAACTGCAACACTAATTAGCTCAACCTCACGCAAGAAAGCAGCCTCTCCACCTGGACTTTCGTAATCAGTTAACCGTTTTACAGCAATCTTAGTGCCATCTGGAAGTGCTCCTTTATATACTTTCCCAAAACCCCCTTGTCCAAGGACATTTTTCTCACTGAAATTATCTGTTGCAAGTTGCAATTCTCGCCATGCAAATCTTTTCAACTGGCCAAATGCAATTCTACGATCATCCTCACCTGGGAAGCATAAATTATCAGATCAGTTAGTTCAATGCAAAACTTTTGAAATGCAGAATTTGTAAGATTGGCACAGTATCATCACCAGTGTTAAACTGGTACAGTAAGCAGAATATGTCACTCCAAAGTACACTGGCATACATAGGCCAGTCCTGGAAACAATGGGTTTAATCAATAATTATACCTAATTCTACTTGAGTTTTTTTCTTTAAAGAGAACTTAGTTTAAACACTCTATGTTATATTCTTTAACTTATTACTTCATTTCTTTGTTTTATACGTGATGAAATTATGCAGATAGCTACATTTTTTAGCTAATTTACAAATTTAGCTGCAGAAAAATGCTGAAATAAAATGCAGCAGATTCACTACCTGATACATCCACAAATATTTCGCGTAGATGGCTTTTCCTCCTTCCGTTGCAGATAATGAATACAGCCCATATGATTAGAAGCCCCATAAGACCTCCAACTGTCCCAAGCACAATGCCTATTGTCGAACCACGGGAAGAACCTATAAAAAAGTGACAACATTATCAGACGCCTCTAATTATTTGACAAACATCCAATAGGGAATCTGTTCACTGTGCTATTTGACAAATGTACAATAAAGAACAGAAAATGTATGGCGTGTTACCTTGGTAAGACATATTTGAGGCACATGGATGGAGGAAGTTTGCTCCACAGGTCAAGTTATTACCTGAAAAACTGTGAAGTAAATGAACCTTTGTTAGCCCTCAAAATTAGCACGCATGGATGTCACATAAATTTCATAATGATCACTTATTCCACAGTACTTGTAGCGTGCAACTTGAAACAGCTGGGAAGGTATTTGACCAGTGAGTTTATTGTAAGCCAGCCGACTGCAATAATTTGAAAAAAAGTTAGTAAGTATAAGACAATAATTTAAGTCTTGTGTGCAAAACTCAATCATTTGAGTGCTAAACCGGCCTTACATGTCTGTCAAGCTTAAAATGCTTGCTAGTGTATCAGGAATAGAGCCATTGAGATTGTTTTGACTTAGTATCCTTGTTAAGAAATAGAAACAGAAAACAGGAATGTCAAGCCATTGAATATCCATAAAACAAATGAATAAGGATTCTAGTACGTACAGAAGCTGGAGCTTTGAAAGCCTGCCAAGTGAAGCTGGTATTAGCCCAACCAACAGGTTGTCTTCCAAATCTAAGCTTGTCAATCGAGAGAGGTTGCCAAATTCTTCTGGTATGCCACCAGAGATGTTGTTACCAGGCAAGGACCTACGGTATCATACATTACAGTGATCAACAAAATAAGGAATTCATGGTGACATGATATAATATCAAAGCCATTACCTCATCTAGCAAGCAAAAACACACACACACACACACACACACTAATACTTAGTTACTTCTACATGCTAATTAGTTTGCAAAGAATCATAAGCACCGTAGCAATTACATCACAGCCACTACCTAAAATATTTAGGTGCATCATTAATCTTGAAGAGTGCACTTACAGAACATTTAAATACTCCAGATCTCCGATTCTTGGTGACAGAACTCCAGTAAACCCCATAGAAGCCAATGTTCTGCAGGAGGGCATCAGGAAGGTAAACTCAGAAAGACTGGAGGTCTTATCATATAACTCAATGATGAGTTTAGCACACCAACATATTGCAGATTAAGCCGCAAGCGCACCAAACTCAATAATTACATGCTAAAGCAAATGCCTCCCAACTGATATTTGGAGCTGTTAGAGACCTTAAGAGCTTATCGTAATGAATGTAGGAAATGTAAACCTAAATAAATTTAGCTCCGAGCTAAGTGATCAATCCATTAACTAATCGAGGTAAAAATAAGAATGCTGAGAAACAGAATGCTGCAACTTACACTTGCACAACATGGTTGTTGTTGTCACAAATAACAGAATTCCAGGTGCATGGGTTGACTTGATTTTGGTTCCAGTCAGAAAGCTGACTGCCAGTAGCATTTAGTTTCAGCTTCATATCGTACAAGGCATCACCTATGTAAACAAAAAGGTACTTCCTTGTTATTTGCCAGAGCTTGAAAACTACGCATTGGTAGAGAAAGTGAACTAAAACGAAGTGGAAAACACATATGGTAGGCATGTGAATAACCTTGACCATCAGATGCTGCGAATGGGAGCAGAGATGCTATAACTAGAATGATGCTGAGCAGCCCCATCTTTCTTCTATTATTACTGTAGCATCGGAGCCTCGGAGGAGTTCCTTGGAAAGGTTGCCTGACTAGAAAACATGCACAAACTGATCACGTTAGCGGTCCGTGCCTGACCTGGTTAACCAACAAAATCAGTTCACAGTGGAATACAGAGCACACAATAAACGAAGAAGGAAGACACAGACATGGCAAGTTGCCAAACACAAATGCCGTGCGCTTGTTTGAGCTGAAAGGAAATAAACATCCACAGCTGAGTAGTAAGTAGTGCAGAAATGCAAGTTTTGCCCTGGATTCAGACCAGAGCATAGATTTGTTTAAGAAATTAGCCAAAACAGATTCTATAATGCAGTGAAGCAGTGGAACAAGCACAGTTTTATTTCTACAAATACTAGTACAGGACCCCAAAAAAATGCATTCATGTAATCTAAAAAAAAAGAGTACTGAACAAGAGAAGCCCCCACCCCCCTCAGCTCCTCAATTCTAACCCGACCAACCATCCAGGTAGCCTGAGGTGGTCCCAAAATCTCTGGACTCAACCCTGAATTCCCAATTTCCAACGTATTAGAATTAGAACCCGAATTCTGGTGTCTACTAGTACAGGACAAGGCACGCGCATAGAAACATGCCGGAATGGTATTGGAGAAGTCAATTCCATGAAATCGCCTGAAGAATTAATTAACCGGAGCCGAGAATCCCAGCCAAAGCAAGCAAAGGCGCGCACAGAGAGGTAGCATCAATCCGGGGGAAACATGGGGAGCTAGTTAAAAGCCGGCAGGAGATCCGATTGCGTTGTTATTTACTACCAGTGAATCGTTACAGAACTGAGAGCTTCGAGAACAAAGGAGCGAGAAAACACTCACGCGCAGAGAGAGACCGCCCGCCCGCCTGCGACGCCCGCTCCGCGACCGCGAGATTCGGTGGTTCACGCCAATTCCCTCATCACCCGCTCCACCGCCTCCGCCGCCGCCGCCGCGCGTGTGAACTGTGAAGGCGACAAGGCGTAGGTGGACGACTCGGCCGGTTGACTCCAGGCGCCGAAATTGACCGCTGGTGCTGTTCCGGAACGGGAGCCCATTGCCTTTTTGGCAGGCGCGCGCGATTCGGCAGGTAGCAGTCAGGTCTGGCTGGCACTCCAGTAAAACACAGTGTCTGGTGGGTGGCAGGGTGGGTGGGTGGATCTTTCGAACCTTTCTTTCTGGCCCTTCGGATAAGGTGGAATTGGACTTTGCCGGATGCTGCTGCGATCGCTTTTTTTTTTTCTTTCTTTCGCTGACGGTGACGGGCTTGCTTTTCTGCGCGTGTTTGGCCGAACGGGCGAGACGAGGCGGGCTATAGTTTTCGTGTTCGGTTTCGGTTGGGCGCATACCTTTTTGTCTGGTCTGTATGGTAATCTCCCCGCGGACGACGGATGACGAAGTTTTTTTAGTGGCATGTGGTAGCACTGTCATTTAAAAACGAGAGAAAGCGTTGTCATTTAAAAATGAGGCTGTTACACACAATCATGAATAAAGATACAGAAACACACAAAGTACAGAAAGGAAAAAAAAAGGAGTAGCACTGTTTTCAATAGGGACGTGTTCGTCGGATCCGAAGCGAGAAGGGCGGAGCTGCATATCAAATCGTGGCTCCAAAAAGCTCTAGCTTCTCCTTCTCGTCACGCAGAAGCGCTCCTTTTGCATCGTCGTTTGTTGTGGCTTCGCTATCTAAACCTGCCGTGTAGAGCTGGAGCTAAAAGCCATTAAAAAGTTAGGTCTCGTTTGATATAGATTTTTGAAATAAGTTAGAGCGGTTTTAAAGGAGCCATAAAAAATAACTTTAAACAACAACTACTAAACCATTTAGTAGAGCTTCCTTACAAGGCTAGAGAAGAACTCAGTCAAACAGGTTAAAGAACTAGAGACCTTTCCAACAACCCTAACCACGGGATAAACTGCAATGCATGCTATACCTTCGGTATTTGATGCACATTATTATCGATATCTCTCATGTTCTTCTCTTCCTGTTCTTTTTTCCATGCTCACGCTAATTTCATATTGGTTAGATGTATAGCATCGGGCGTAATGTGGAGCGATGGTTCCACGTGCCGTCCCCAAAACTGTTTTTGTAACGCAAGCGTGAAAGGGGCCCACAACCATTGCAGTTGTTCCGCACTGATCAGGGCGCGTGAAACTCAGATTTAGGACCCAGTCGGTTTTAGGATAGACTCGAAACCGATCGAGTCTCTGAGATCAACCCAACATTCTCCCCTTGATCTCATACTTTTTTCTTATACTTAAAACTTACTTCATTAATTACTTAAATTCTTAACTTATAGTTATCGTTTCTCATTAGATCAGTATACACACTTATCTATCTTAAAATAAAGAACTTAACACTCGAGGAAGATCGTTACATTTTATGATCCCTTATTCCAGGATCGCAGGTGCTTCATTAAACCTAGCAACATATTTTTCTGAACACGTTGGGTAGAAGACCTTTGGTGGACGAATCTGCAAGCATTTGCTTTATATGTATATGCTCACGATCTTTTGTTTGATTTTGGACTCTCTCATTTACAACATAATGCTTAATGTCAATGTGCTTGACAACAACACTTTACTTGTTATAGGAGTAGTATACTACTGGATTATTATCATAGTATAACTTTAGTGGTTTTGATATGTTGTCTACCATTTTTAGACTACGTATAAATTTCTTAAGCCATGTATCCTTCCCCATTGCCTCATAACATGCAACAAACTCAACATGCAACGTGGATTATGTATAGTGAGTGTCTGATTTGAGCTTTTCCACGATATAGCTCCTCCTGCGAGTGTGAATATATAACCTAACATGGACTTTCTACCTTCTTCACATCTCGCATAATCTGAATATGAGTAGCTTATAATTTTAAGGGTATTTGACTTTCTATATGTTAACATAAGGCCTTTTGTTTCTTAAGACCTTCTCAACAACTTTCTAGCGTTCTTTTGAAATCTATCAAGCATCTCAGTTATAAATGCCAAGTCAGGACTAGTGCATATTTGAGCATACATTATGCTTCCAACAGATGAAGCATATAGAAGTGATTTCATTCAATCGATCTTATATTGGTTCTTAGGGCATTGATGACTCCTCCCCAACCTATCGCCCTTGATTACTAGAGCAAGTGTGTAGTTACACGCACGCATACTAAACTTCTTAAGAACAATCTGTATGTATGTCTTCTGCAATAAACATAACCCCTCCCCTTCTATCTCGGTGAATCTCAATTAACAAGACATAAGATGCCTCTCCGAGAGCTTTCATATCAAAAAGGGAGGACAAAAAATCTTAGTTTCTGATAGCACATTCTTATCACTGCTTGCCAATAGAATATTGTCGGTACCCCAGATTAGGGGTACCCCTTACTACGGTATAAAGGCACAATGCCTGCGCGGCTACCCTTAGCCGCGTGGAGAACAACCCTAGGGGTATCTCGAGAGCAGTTAAGGTGGCGTTCTCGGAGATAAACGCCATCGAGCCCAGAAGGCACAGGATCCCTGTACGCACAACCCGGACCCCGAAGTAAAGCAGCCCGGAGCCATTGGATAGAGGTCGGACCCCATCAAGTGGGCTCCGGACCACCCATAGCAAGGTCCCGGGAAAGGAAGTGTCGTAACCTAGGCATGGGTCCGGTATTGACGCGTGTCCAGGCTCTATCCGGAGCGCCTACGCTCCCCGCTCGGCCGAAGGTCTAATGCGACCTCATGGCAGATTGTCCGTGACGTAGGCCAGCGGACGGAGTGTGACATAAGGGCTCTGAGCCGCGTGGCCTCCGCATTTATTACGGAGGGGACATGCCGCCTGTCCACCCTTCCGATAGGTGATGTGCCCCCACGACATTTATTGCGTCCTGCCCATTCCGCTGGCAGGATGCGCCAGAGCCACCCTACAGACAGCACACCTGTCCAGTCCGTTGCCGAAACAGTACGCCCGTGCTACGAGGTGCACTGTACTCATCCCTCATGCGAGAAGCTTCCCCTGCATGCTGAGGCTACGCAGATCTCAGGTGTCAGGGCGCAAGAAGATTGCTCAAGCAGAAGATATTGGTAGCTACATCCACTATGTTCCTGGGCCCGCATGTCGGGGCTCAGAACCCTTGTACATGCCCCCCTTGAACTATAAAAGGGGAGGCATGCAACGATAGACAAAGGTCGTTCAGGCTTACACACAGCTCAAGCTGAATCTGGAGGCTTAGACTCTCAAGTTTCTACAACAATCCAACACACAGTGGAGTAGGGTGTTACACTCCGGCGGCCCGAACCACTCTAAACTCTCGCGTGTTCATGTGCTTGATGTTCGCTTAGCAGGACAGGCAAAACACTTAGGCCCCTCATCTTAGGATTTAGGGTGGGTGCACTCCACCACCCGGCCGGAGATTTCCTCTCCGACATTTGGCGCAAGGTAGGGGGCTAGGCATTAGGTTTTTGCCGGTTTTCTCGCTCAGCATGATGGTGCAAATCGTTGAGCACCGTGCCGAGACTTCCACGGATTTCCTGGTGGAGGAAGAAGTTGTTTCTTCCACGCCACAGGTTCCCAATCGCCCAGTGTCGGGCACTGCTGCTGTGCATGCTGCACGGTAGCATACAGCTGCGCAGACATCTCGGACACTGTCAAGGGCGACTCCGGGAGCGTTGTCAGCAGCCAGGGAGTTGCTGCGACACCCTCCAAACTCCACGGCCTCACCAGGGGCCATGAAGCAGTGGCGGGACGACGTCCACCGACTGCTCGGCATGGCGCATTCTACCTCCACCAGGTCGAGGTCACGGTCATCCTGGTGCCAAAATGAGGCGTCGGCGTTTGTGCGCTCACCCTCAGTAAGGGGCGCACAGACAAACCACCTCCGGGCCGAACTCAACCGCAGGCGCGCGGGAGAGGACACCCGGATCTCTTTGGAAAGGGCGCGCGAGCGCTGCCAAAACATCGAGGGTCGCAACCTCGATCAAGACTTCGCTGCGGTAGCACCGCAGGCCCCAATGGGCACCCGGTCCCAAGCGGGTGTCCCCTTGGCCGATGTGGGCTGCACCGCTCTCGCGGATCATCTCCACGCGACGTCATGGCCGCCCAAGTTCCGGCCACACCTGCCGGAAAAGTACGACGAAACGTCAAACTCGTCGGAGTTCCTGCAGGTGTACGTCACCGCCATCACGGCAGCAGGAGGAAACACCGCTGTGATGGCGACATATTTTCATGTCGCCTTGTCTGGACCTGCCCGGACTTGGCTCATGAACCTCGCCCCAGGGTCAATCTACTCCTGGGAAGAGCTCTGTGCGCAGTTGTAGGGTCGAGATGGCGGACTAGAGGGGGGGTGAATAGTCCTTTCTAAAACTAATTACAATGGCTAACACAAATAAATACGGAATTAAAACTATTTTGGTTTAGCCAAGACTACACTCCTCTAACTATTACAAACACCTGACAAAAGATTCTAATTGAAACAACTAAGGTGCCAAGATAGTGAAAGAGCTCTCCCATACATATCTAGTTAGCAACGACATACAAATTATGCAAATGTAATTTTAAGCACAACGATAGCTCCTAAACATACTAGTAAGCAAAGAGCACAAAGCACAAGCACTACTAGAGAGAAACAACTACTTAGCTACACAAGCTAAGTAAAACAGATTAGCTACACAAGCTAACAACAAGTGAGCAACTATTTTATTATAGATATGACTAGATATACAAGAGCATATACGAGCAACCAATACTCACTAGCATAAGTATATGAACAAGTAAATACAAGCTAGTGAGGAAAGTTGCAAACCAACGGAAAGATGATGACACGTGGCACAATGATTTTTTCCCGTGGTGTCGATGACTTGCCGGTCACCCCTAGTCCACGTTGAGGTAGATTCAAAGCTCCCAACCGCTCCTCTATCAAGTCTCCACTTGATCTCTTGAGCCGGATTGGTCAATGAACCCTCAAACCTCGATTCCACTAGAGTTGCTTTTCACCGCTCCGGCGAGGCAAGCACAACGCCTCTCACAATCACCACCGCGGCCTCTTCACAGTCTCCTTTGAAGAGCTCACGGGGAACCACCACCAAGCCGTCTAGGAGGCGGCAACCTCCAAGAGTAACAAGCCAATGACCTCACTTGATGATCTCCCTAGTGCCTCAAAGATCAACAACTTGATGCAATGCACTAGATGGCTCTCAATCTCACTAGAATGCAATCCCAACCAATATGAGTGAGAGAGAGGGAGAGGAAAGGCTCCAATATGCTCACAAGTGTTCCAAATGGCCTCCTACCCCCTTTCAACCCGGGCAACACAAGGATATATAGCCCCCTCTCCAAAACTAGCCGTTATGGGTCAATTGCCCCTTTTCTGCGCACATGCGGACGGTCTGCAATACAAGCCCGGACTGTCCGCACAAGAATCCCAACGGCTATAAACGGTTATAAAAATGTCAAAGCATTCAAAAAATGACTTGCGGACGGTCTGCCCCTCAAGGTCGGACGGTCCGCGATACATAAAACTGAGCCAAAACAAAGTTTTGCTGACTCTGCGCATTTGCTGAAATTTGTACTGCGGACGGTCCGCACCTGGACCCCGGACGGTTCGCAATACAAAATCTTTGTACTGTGGACGGTCCGCACCTGGACCCTGGACGGTCCACAATACAAAATATTTATACTGTGGACGGTCCGCACTCAGGCCCCGGACGGTCCGCAGTTCAAAAAATAAAACCAACACAGAACTACTCGAGTTCTGTCCAAACATCAATCCTTCAACTACGGACGGTCCGCCACCTGGGACCAGACGGTCCGCAGTACAAAAACTTCACGAAACACAGAAACTCCGTGTTTCTGACCATCATCTTAAGTTAGACCTGCGGACGGTCCGCCATGCTGGCCCGGACGGTCCGCGGTACCTCAATTCAGCCCACATTCAAGAAATCGCTTTTGAATAAGTTTTATTACACGAACCAAAGCGTTGTTAGCCCTCATGCAAATGCACCAACTATATGAGCAATGAGGCACTAAAGACATGTCAAGTAAGATAATTGACCCCTCTTGATAGTACGGCTATCTAGCCTACTAACCCGGTCAATTATCAACCTCTAAGAACCTTTTGACCGGTAAAACAAAAACCTATTGTTATACCTTTGCCTTGAGCATTCAATTCCATCTCCTTAAATGATGAACAATGGGCATCCATAAGTGTAGCCAACCATGATACCTTTTACCATTTGTCCATAGCATGAAGTTCCTCCACCATCATCATCAAGCCACTTGATCAATATCCCAGATCAACACATGGCTTGATAATTCTATAATGATATGATCCACTCCATGTTATCACATAGCCTTCTTGGTTCATCAATCTCAACATAGTTTGCTCTTCATCGTTGCTTTATGTCCATCGGTGCTAAGTCCTTGCTCTTGCTTCACCGCCACGCGGTCCCTCACACATGAGCCTTTGACTTGCCCTTCACACTAGCCACTCGGTCCATCGAAACCAAGCCATATCTCTTGATCTTCTCCATATAGCCACATGACACCATGTCATGTCTTCATATGCAATGAGCTCCTTTATCACACTAGTTGAGCATCTCCATATCACCAAGCCACATCACCACCATGGCTAAAATAACTCACACTAGTGTACCTATGGACTAATCACCTGTGTATCTCAACATAAACACTTATTAGTCCATATAAGTTGTCAATCAATTACCAAAACCAAACAGGGTCTCACAAGCTCCCCCTTTTTGGTAATTGATGACAACTCTACAAAGATTTGTCGTTTTTGTTCTTTTTTTCAAGCTAGCTTTTCACACAAGTGTAAATTGCTAGTTTGGCAAAGTTCTTATGTTCCTTATCCAACTTTAAGCTCATTTGTTAGGATTTTGATAAGCACCATAAAAACGGTTTGGTAGTGATATCCTTGCCTACATGTGTGCCTGGATGGTTTGGTTTCAAGCTTACACACATGCAAAGATATGAAAATTGAGGGGACAATATCACTACCATATGATGCTAAAGTATACAAAATAGAAATGTACCTTTGTAGCGTGTTTACTACCTTTCATTTCATCCTTAGCATCATCTTGCTAGAAACATGTGAAACTATATACCACATGAGATCATAATAAATAGGGTTCTAGTTACTCATTTCACACTAAGACTAGGCTTATAAATATCACTAAACCAATCATCATCCATGTCTTAGTTCTAGCAACCACTTACACACAAGTATGTAGGAATATAAGACAAATGTGATGCAAGCATGCAATGTAGTGCACAAACAAATGCATCAAACATATATTCACGAGCTTGCTCCCCCTACTTGTGTGCATCTCTTGTTCAATAAAATCTCATACCATTATACTTTGCTCTTGATCCATTCGTATTCATTCTAACTCAATTGATCAGTAGCTCCCCCTAAGTTCATGTCCAATTTTCTCTTGTGCATATTTCCATATCTTTGTTCCAACTTGCACATTTGCATATCTTTGTTCCAACTTTTATCTTTGTTCCAACTTCTCCCCCCTTTGTCATTGATTACCATAAAAGGGTTGTTCTAAGGCTCTGGGAAAATGTACTTGTGAATATTATATCAACTTGAAAGTACTCAATAAGTTTTTGATGGACACCATATGCATGATAAAAATCCTTGACATCACTTGCATGAACTTATTTTAGGAGAGAGTTGATCTCTTGAGTTGATGATCACTTAAGGTTGTGGATCACTTGAAGTCTTGTACCACTCAAAGGATATCAATTGTATGATTGATCTAGAAACCACTTAGTGAATACCAATTGAAGGAATAATATTGGCCTGGACATTTCTCTGTAGATATTGATGCCACTTGAAGGTTTTGATATTCATTTGCATTGGTATCTTCTTCATAAGTCATCCTCATGAGCAGCTCAATATGTGACTTAACCAAATAGATTTGTTTAAGCTTCCAAGTTCGGGTTGAACCCTCTTTAAGCTTCTTCACACGCATTAAGCGGTTATCTTATCGAGGTTGTTCTTGTAGCTTGTTGCAATCCAAAATAAATTAAGTACATGGGTTCACTTTGCTCATGAACAAACTCATATGCTACCACTAGTTTCAATCAACGAAAATAACCAATAGTGGTAGAACATGAATTTAAATATTTCATTAAATATGCATGATACTATTAAGTATGTACTATATGCACTAACCACATACTAGTAGGGGATGATATGATCATGCACATCACAATGATACCTTTGCTATGTTGGAGTAGAGGATAGTCAAGATTCTTTTGATTAGCTCTCCAGTAGCAATGTGAAGTCCAATTGAATAGCTTGGTGAAGACCAATTATCAATAAGAAATCCATTCTTCACCAGTATGAAGTCGAGAACCCATTTAAGATCAAGTGCACAATTTGAATGTTGTAGTTCACATGCATTTGTTCCTTCAATACCACTTGTATGTGAGAGAATTATGAATTTGCATGGAATATAGGAATATCACTTGTAAGGATGATACCACTTGTGGAGATATTGGTCCAGAAAATTCCTTTGTTTATGCAAGACTGCTACTCACGGACGGTCCGCAGTGGGAGCTCGGACGGTCCGTGGCCTGATCTCTCGGACTGTCTGTGGCCTAGGATCGGACGGTCCGAGACCTGGAACTTGCACTCCATTGAGCTGACTGTTAAATTCTCAATAGTTGAATTTTAAAATAGGATCATTGCTCATTTATGAACTTTATGACTGCACCAAGCATTAGTATTCAACCATATATAAATAATTTGCATGAATGTACATGATTTGAGTATAAGTGATCATGAATTGATGTCAACCCAAAAATAATTGGAAAATACTCAAAATCAATCCATGTATGAAACATCAATCATATTTGCTTGATTTGCCTTTGAATGTGATGCTTGCTCTCTTTCTCGATCAATCTATTGATTGCTCCAATTAAGTACCACTTTGCCTCTAGCAATTCTTTTCTTACTTTTTGGTGAGGAGTAACCAATTTGAACACGTGGAATCTCTTTTTACTGAATTTCATGAACAAGCTCAAAAGAGATGACGTTAGTAATACAAGCACCAATTTCCCTTTTATAGCACTTTGAATATATAAAGTTGGCAGTTACTAAAACAAGGAAATCTTATTATTTGAACTAAATTTCTCTTAATCTTCAATGCTTAATTTTAACAAATTAAACATGCATGATAAATTGATTAAGTTCAAAGGCTAATTTTAAATCATATCATGGTGAGTATTTAATGTAGAAGAAATAAATCCAAATGTACAAGAGAGAATACATCACACAGTTTTGGATTGTTCTTCTTTATACATTTAATTGCATAGTCCATTTGAGAAACTCATTCTCATGCTGTGAAACTACATAGATCACCTAGGTAAAAACATTAGTTTCACAATTCTAGTCATATAGATAATTCCCCTTTTGATAAGTGCTTTAAGAATTTGAATTTCTTACTTAGCACCTTATTCATTCACGAACACGGGGTTTTTCTCTTTCATGTCTAGATCATGGCAATAACAGAGTAATCAAATTGAAATGTGCCAAGAAATACTTACAACCAATTTAAGCATTTGGATTGCCATATGTAAGAAAAAAGATTATGTAATCTGTTATATGATAACCTCAATTTTAATCATCTTTGGTCTTGATCTTCAACTTGGAGTACCAAGATAAGTGCCAAAATATTTCCCAACAAATATCCTTGTACCCCTTCACTTTCCATGATTATAAATCAATTAAAAACTAAACTATGGTCTCTCAAACAACTTATGTGATTTATCCTATATGAGAGCCTTCCAATCAAAGTGACTTTCAATATTTCCAATATTTGTCACTTATGACAGATTCTGTACACTCTAAAGAAACATTCATAAATTTTGATGTACAGATCCTATGACCACGAAAATTGGTGGAGATATGCTTTAATAAGTCTGCTAACAGCTGTAAAAAGTTGAGACTCATTTGACTTCATATGTGCTGCCAGCCATAATATCTCCCACAGTAGGTACATGCTGAAAACTGCTGTGTTTGTGCTGACAAGATTGACTTAATCAAGAAGTTTCACTTATCCAATGATTATGAAATTTGCACAGACTTTGCTATCATATGTATAGAGCAAGTAAACTGAATTTCAAGCCAATCTAAATAGATTTGATCACTCAAACATGGTTATGAGCATAGCCTTGTCAGATTTTCAATGTTGGCCAGATTTCAGTAAATTGAGTGTTGGGGTCATGCTTCGTTGCGCCGAAGGTCTTGCACAAAGAAGCAGCTTCGGCTGAAGTTGTCCCCAGGAGATGGCCGAAGGTTCCTTTTCATGGAGCTTCGGCGTCACAAACCGACATAGAGATAGAATGACCTTTTTATCCATAGAGGTCTGAGTCAATGTTGTAAACTTTTGTAAGGGGCATAATTGTAATTTGTCACAGGCTGTGACCTGTATCTATAAATAGATGAACAGTACCTCTGTACTGTTCACGCGAACCTGCCATTTGCTTTCGCATCACACCTGTACTTTTGCTTTCCTCAGGACCAAAGGTACATTTTTAATTCGAAGTCATTTATATTCGTCCATGATAATAAAAATGGAGATGATTCTATGATAATATTTAATTGTTTATTTCATACCTTATGATCTGTATGAATACTTCGTTCCTTGCTATTATGTTTACGAAGGTACGTCCTTCGTAACCCTCGTCCGAAATTCCTTATATCCCGAAAGGATATAATGTCTTGAAGGACGAAGGACTTTAACCCTTAACATTTTCTATGTTGCCTTGTTCTTAATTCTTAGCATTTGAGAACAAGCCCCCAACATTGGCGCCCACCTCCGGTGAACTCACTTCCACTTTTCTGAGCTGATGGCTTCGTTCAACAATCAAGCTGGAGCTGCTTCGGCTTCGAAGCTGGTGCTCCCGATAACAGGCGGTTCTTGCTCAGAGCCAGTTAACAAGAAGCAGAAGAAGGAGGCTCAGAGAAGGGTGCAGCATGTTGGAGTGCAGGGACCCTTCATCAAGTCAAAATGGTCCCACATTCCAATTACTTTCTCTCAGGAAGACCTTCAGCTTAAGGATTATCCTCACAATGATGCCATGGTCATCTCTTGCGTGATCAAAGGATTTCTGGTCCACAATGTCCTAGTTGATACAGGCAGTGCAGCTGATATTATATTTGCTAAGGCCTTCAGACAAATGCAGGAGCCTGAAGACAAGATTCATGATGCTACGCACCCTCTTTGTGGCTTCGGAGGGCGGCAGATTGTAGCACTTGGGAAGATTACCATGCCGGTAACCTTCGGATTTGTTAACAACACAAGGACTGAGCAAATTGTGTTTGATATTGTTGACATGGAGTATCCTTACAATGCTATCATTGGTCGCGGTACTCTTAATGCCTTCGAAGCAATTCTTCACCCAGCTTATCTTTGCATGAAGATACCTTCGGACCAAGGGCCTATTGCTATTCATGGAAGCCAGGAAGCTGCTAGAAGGGTCGAAGGAAGCTGGACTGATTTCAAAGCAATCCATAACATAGATGGAGCTGAAGCTTGTGAACAGTACAAATTTAGAAGGGAGAAAGCAGCTTCAGCAGATCAGCCGAAGCCCATGCTATTGTGTGAGGATATAGCAGAGCAGAAGGTGCTGTTGGGCTCGCAATTATCTGAAGACCAGGAGAAAACCTTGATAAGGTTTTTATTCAACAACAAAGATGTTTTTGCATGGTCAGCCAATGATCTCTGTGGAGTAAATCGGGATGTTATTGAACATTCGCTTAATGTTGACCCATCCTTCAGACCCCGAAAGCAGAGGCTTCGGAAAATGTCTGATGACAAGGCCGAAGGGGCTCGCAATGAAGTAAAAAGACTCCTCAGTGCAGGAGTTATCAGAGAAGTGAAGTATCCAGAGTGGCTAGCTAACACTGTTATGGTAAAGAAGGCCAATGGCAAGTGGAGAATGTGTATCGATTTCACAGATCTCAACAAGGCTTGTCCGAAGGACGAATTCCCGCTGCCAAGGATAGACTCTTTAGTCGATGCAGCAGCTTCTTCAGAGCTCATGAGTCTCCTAGACTGCTACTCAGGCTATCATCAAATTTGGATGAAGAAGGAAGATGAGCCGAAAACTAGCTTCATAACCCCAAGTGGCACATATTGCTATCTTCGGATGCCGGAGGGGCTCAAGAATGCTGGAGGGAGTTTCAGCAGAATGACTGCAAAGGTTCTCCAGTCTCAGACAGGCAGAAATGTGTTGACCTATGTTGATGACATTATCGTAAAAAGCACGAAGCGGGAAAATCATATTGCTGATCTGCAGGAGACCTTCGCCAGCTTCAGACAAGCTGGTCTGAAGCTGAATCCAGAAAAATGTGTCTTCGGAGTAAAGAAGGGTAAATTTCTTGGATGCTTGGTTTCAACAAAGGGAATCGAAGCTAATCCAAATAAAATCGAAGCTATACTTCGAATGGAGCCACCAACCACAAGAAAGGGAATCGAAGATTGACAGGAAGGCTGGCATCTCTCAACAGATTTATATCCAGATCAGCAGAAAGAAACTTACCATTTTTCGAGGTGCTGAAGTCAGCTGAAGTCTTTCAATGGGGCCCAAGTCAACAAAAAGCCTTCGAAGAGCTGAAGCAATACTTGATAGATCTCACAACATTAACTCCACCAACGCCAGGGGCTCCTCTGTTGTTATATGTGGCAGCTTCGCACTCAGCAGTAAGTGCGGCACTTGTCCAGGAGAAGCTTGATGGCCAAGTCAAGAAGCAAGTTCCAGTGTATTTTGTATCTGAGGTCCTTAGTGTCTCAAAGAAAAATTATACAGAGCTGGAGAAGGTATTGTATGCCGTTTTAATGGCATCCAGGAAGCTTCAGCATTATTTTCAGGCATACAACATTATTGTTCCTTCTTCGCAACCGCTGAAGGATATCATGAGAAATAGAGAAGCTACTGGACGGATTGGAAAATGGGCTGCAGAGCTCAATGAATTTTACATTGATTATGTGCATAGATCCTCGATCCAGTCTCAAGCATTGGCAGATTTCATTGCCGACTGGACGCCAGGGGCTCAGGATGAAGAAGCAAATAAAGATGCCGAAGTGTGGACAGTGTTTTGTGATGGCTCTTGGGGAACCTTCGGAGCAGGTGCAGCTGCTGTGTTGGTTTCACCATCCAAGGTTAAAACTTGTTATGCAGCAAGACTTGACTTCAGCTGCACAAATAATATTACTGAGTACGAAGCCCTGCTCCTGGGTCTTCGGAAACTAAAGGCAATGGGAATCAGAAGGGCGATTCTTAAAACTGATTCCCAGGTTGTTTCGGGTCATATTGACAAAAGTTGCAAGGCTAAAGACCCGAAGCTTGAAAAATACTTAGACACGGTCCGAAGGATCGAAGCTTCCTTCGAAGGATTTTCTGTCAAGAATATCCCTCGAGGGCAAAATGAGCATGCTGATTTGCTAGCCAAGTCTGCAGCACAGGGGCTGCCGTTACCTTCGGATGTGTTCTTCGAAACAATAAAGGCACCTTCAGTAGAGCTCCTTGAAAGAGCAGTCCTCAATATTTCTCCTGTTTACAGCGAAGATTGGAGAACTGAAATAATCTCTTACCTTCAGGGTAACTTCCTATCAGATGATGAAGCTTGCAATAAAAGAATAGAGGCAAGAGCTCGTCCGTATGTCATGATAGAAGGGGAACTATACAAACATGGAGTTTGTGCCCCGCTGCTCAAGTGCTTGTCTAGAACCGAAGGTATAGAGTTAATGAAAGAGATACATGCAGGCCTGTGTGGATCTCACATCGGATCTAGGCCGTTACTTGGAAAAGTTTTCCACCAAGGGTTTTATTGGCCGAAGGCAGCTTCGGATGCAGCGGAATTAGTTCAAAAGTGCGAAGGTTGCCAGAAATGTGCAAGAGATCAAAAGCAACCTTCGTCTTTGACCCAGCTGATACAACCCATCTGGCCATTGCAAAGGTGGGGCCTTGATTTGTTAGGTCCATTACCACCGGCTCAGGGGAATCTAAAATATGTTATAGTGGCTGTGGAGTATTTTTCTAAATGGATTGAGGCGAAGCCATTAGCCACAATAACTTCGGCCACTGTCCAAAAGTTTTTCTGGCAGAACATTGTCTGTCGCTTCGGAGTACCGAAGGCCATCACTGTGGATAATGGAACGCAGTTCGACTCCGAAGCTTTCAGAAATTTCTGTGATCAAATTGGAACGAAGATCCATTTTGCATCAGTCAGGCATCCGGAGTTGAATGGGCTCGTTGAAAGGGCCAACGACATTATAATGACAGGAATAATGAAGTTAATCTTCAATCAACCCAGGGGAAAGTGGCCAGATCAGTTAACCAAAGTGGTGTGGAGCCACAATACAACAACATCAAGGTCTACAGGCTTTACCCCATTCAAATTATTATTCGGTGACGAAGCAATAACTCCGGAAGAAGCTAAAGCTGGGTCAATAAGGGTAGTAGCTTCGGCAGAATCAGGTCCCGAAGATGCTTGCCTTGTGGAAAAAGATGCTTTAGAGGGAATCAGGCTTCAGGCCGTGGAGAATATCAATAAATATCAAGCTGAAACAGTCAGGTGGCGAGATAGAAAGGTCCGGTTAAAAAATATTGAGCCGGGTCACTTGGTGCTTCGGAGAGTAGCCAACCCAGACACAGTGGGCAAGCTACAATTGAAATGGGAAGGACCTTTCTTAGTAGTATCTTCGTCAAGGCCTGGATCGTACAGATTGAAGGACATGGATGGCAACGAAATTCCAAGATCTTGGAATGCGGATGAGCTTCGGCGATTTTATGTATAACTTGATGTAATTTTTTATGTTTTTCTTTTCTTTTTTCATGGCACCCTTTTCCTTTCTAAAGGGGGAGAAAGGTTTTTAATGGGGCCATCATATGTAATTTCCTTTTTAGTTTTATAAGAGCAAAATCCCCCAAAGAATGTAAATGTAAAAGCTGAGAACGCACCATCGAGTGCCGAAACTGAAAAAGAGAAGAAGCTCCAAAGACGTCCCTAAGGGGATGCAGAGCTCACAGCGAAAAGTCAACGCTGATTCCGCCGAAAGTAAAAGGCGAAGAAGCTCCAAAGACGTTCCTAAGGGAATGCAGAGCTTATACCGCCTAAGTAAAAGGCGAAGAAGCTCCAAAGACGTTCCTAAGGGAATGCAGAGCTTATATCGTCTAAGTAAAAGGCGAAGAAGCTCCAAAGTCGTTCCTAAGGGAATGCAGAGCTGATGTGTGGTTGTTTCTAAGGAAATAATGGCTGAGAGTGTGGCTTCGGACATATGCTTTGGACATTCATTCGCACATTACATTACATCATAGTGTTGGAACTGTCTCTCGACAGCAAGGAGATCCAACACGGGTGAATGGTGATGGCAACAGGGCACTCGCGCGTGATGGCAAAAGCTCTGTTAATCTAGCCTCTCACGGGCACTGTGCGGGGGTATTTATAGGTATCCGAGTGCACGGCGCCTTGCGTTAAGGACGCATGTGCCCTCAGGTACCTAGTTTATCCCCAGAATATTCCCATAAAGCGGGGTTACAAGCTGTAATTACAGGTACGCCTTTACAAATTAGGCCCGTAACACAAACGCGGCCACGCAGGGCCCGCTACAATGGGCCAGATCTCATGTGGGCCTCGGAGCTGACCGAGGCCGCGCCGTGGGGAGGCGTCGCCGCAGGCCTTCGTCTGGTGCCGAATCGAGCGAAGGGTCTCCGTGTTGTCTCTGGTGCCGACAAGCGAAGGGCGTCCCTGCCCGCTTTCTGTCAGGGCAGGGGCTAAGCGGTGGAGACTTCGGGCGAAGGGTGGCGTTTCTGC
The DNA here is from genome assembly GCA_029449295.1 of Zea luxurians. NCBI lineage: Eukaryota > Viridiplantae > Streptophyta > Magnoliopsida > Poales > Poaceae > Zea > Zea luxurians. Next base: position 174,365,449 of record JAOPSE010000002.1, read on the forward strand.
CTTCGCTCCAACATTTGCCCTCCGAGGGACCAGTTCGACAAAGTCACCTGGTGCCGAAGACGTCGCTAGATGGCGGAGACGCTGCCCTCGCTCGAAGTGGTTCCGCGGGGGGTTTTGATGTGACCGTTGATGGACATCGTACTGTTGGCGCCGGCGACTCTGTTGATTTTGGTGTGTCACGGATGACGTCGGCCCGCGTCGAAGAAATGCAGCGCTTGGGCTACTTTGGCGGCGGAGTCGCTCGTGCTCCGGGGACGGAGGAAGTCCCCGAGCCGGAGGGTGAGTTGGTTGTTTTCGAGGCGTTCTTCGTCGCCGGTCTCCGCTTGCCTGCGCACCGGTTTTTTGGCGAAGTCCTGCGTAGATTCAACGTTCAAATTCGTCAGCTGACACCGAACGCCGTGGTGGCGCTGGCGAAGTATGTCTGGGCGACGACTTCGTACGGCGGACAGCCGTCGGTTGAAGTTTTTGCGAAGAATTACTGCTTGCATTGGCAGAAGAGGGTGGTTAAGGACGGAGTTGCCCAGTTTGGGTCGTGCACATTCACGCCGAAGACCGGCAAGACCATGATGCCAGTAGTGGAGTTGGTTCCGTGCGCCCGCAACAAGTGGGGCAATTGGAATGAATTTTGGTTTTACGTTGCTGAGGCTACTGTCGAAGGCCACGAAGGACTTCCCGTGTCTGAGATGTGCTCTCACTATTACTCTGCGTATCCGCCTTTTGAAGTGGCAGAAGAGGATGCAGACGAAGGGGCCCTTCGATGCGCTGCCGGCCAGAGTAGTGGTCGTGATTTAGTTGAAGAATTCGTGGCGTACGGGGTCTGGCCCTTGGCGCACGGCTGGGCGCTGGGCGAAGTGTGCCCTCGCCGGATGCCTTTTCACGGAGGAAGGGTGGTGCGAAGTCCTGCCCTTGCACTGAATCTGCGAAATCGTGACCCGGCCGCCTTTGTGCGCGATGCGGAGGACTTGGCGGTGCGACTCGTGGGGCGGTACGTGGCGAGGACGGAAGGCCGGCGCAGCTTTGATATTCGCGGGTCAAATGAACGTTTGAACAGGGTCTTCGAATTAAATCAGTTGCCGTACGACGGCTACCCTGGTCAAGACGAAGCGGACCGCCGTGGGAACGTATGGTGGTGATGTGGTCAGGGAGCGGGCCGAGGCTGCGAGGGCTCAGGTAACGTTGTCGTTTGTTCGGCGTTTGCTGAATGTGGTTTGTGCGTGCGTTTGCTAACTTTTTGTATGTTTTGTTTTAGGCGGAGTGAGGCGGGCGGGTGGACGACTTCGGAGCACTGAACGACGCCCTGCCTGGCCCGGAGCCGACCACGGAAGACGCACCAGGCGCCCCCACAGCTGCTGCGACAGTGGAAGACCTGCCCCTGAAGGTGGCCGAAGGCGCTCCCGATGCCCTCGCAGCAGCTGCGCCGACCATCGAAGATCCGGCGGCGGAGGCGGTGGAAACAATGGCGGAAGTGGCAGCGGAGCCAACGGCGGAGGTCCCCGCAGTGTCAGGGCCCTCGCAGGTGGCGTAGTGGTTGTTTAGGGTTAGGGAATTTTGGATGTTGTACTGAACTTTGGTTGCTGCGCAGGTTCAAGATTTTGGGCCTGCGCACGCAACCACTGCTACTGAGTTAGTGGGTCTGCATCTGAGTTTTTTGACTTTGCGGCCTTGGACGTGGCTGCGGCGGAGGCCTCGCCACACGCCACGGACGCGTCGGACGCGCCAGGCCCTAGCACCGGGCGCCGTCGACGAAGGGCGGTTGCAAAACGTAGGGTTAGCACGGAGGAGCGGGCTTTGCTTCGTGTGAGTGGGGCTGGTCGGCAGGAACTGTTGTCTCTTCCGACCGCCGAGAGTGTAGGTGAAGGGGAACTGCGAAGGCTTTTTGCGGGTGAGGAGCTCAGGATAATGTTATTTAATTATAGGGAGATGGGAATTATTCCTAAGGTTGAGCCGATGTAGAGTGTGGTGCCCTCGCTTGTGTATGTAGAGGCTTGTATGGTGGAATTGTGTGCCCTCGCGTGCATGTGTGTGAAGGCGTTTTGTACTAACTGATTCGTTCGGCTGCGCTGTGCTTGCTTGATTATAATTGGTCTTGTCGTTTCGGCCGTTGTTGTGCTAGTCCAGGTGTACCCTTAAGTGTCTTCTGCATAGATAGTCTTCGGTTTTTTCGCACCTGTTGTGCTGATCCGGCTGCACTTTTAAGCGACTTCTGCACGGATAGCCTTCGCGATAGACTCAGATTTTTTCCGCACCTGTTGTGCTAATCCGGCTGCACCCTTAGGCGACTTTTGCGCGGATAGTCTTCGCGATAGACATAGATTTTTTTTTTCCCGGCTGCACCCTTGGGCGACTTTTGCACGGATAGTCTTCGCGATAGACATAGATTTTTTTTTTCCCGGCTGCACCCTTAGGCGACTTTTGCACGGATAGTCTTCGCGATAGACTTATATTTTTTTTCGCACTTGTTGTGCTGATCCGGCTGCACCCTTAGGCGACTTTTGCGCGGATAGTCTTCGCGATAGACATAGATTTTTTTTTTCCCGGCTGCACCCTTAGGCGACTTTTGCACGGATTGTCTTCGCGATAGACTTATATTTTTTTCGCACTTGTTGTGCTGATCCGGCTGCACCCTTAGGCGACTTTTGCGCGGATAGTCTTCGCGATAGACATAGATTTTTTTTCCCGGCTGCACCCTTAGGCGACTTTTGCACGGATTGTCTTCGCGATAGACTTATATTTTTTTCGCACTTGTTGTGCTGATCCGGCTGCACCCTTAGGCGACTTTTGCGCGGATAGTCTTCGCGATAGACATAGATTTTTTTTCCCGGCTGCACCCTTAGGCGACTTTTGCACGGATTGTCTTCGCGATAGACTTATATTTTTTTCGCACTTGTTGTGCTGATCCGGCTGCACCCTTAGGCGACTTTTGCGCGGATAGTCTTCGCGATAGACATAGATTTTTTTTTCCCGGCTGCACCCTTAGGCGACTTTTGCACGGATTGTCTTCGCGATAGACTTATATTTTTTTCGCACTTGTTGTGCTGATCCGACTGCACCCTTAGGCGACTTTTGCGCGGATCTGTCGCACGCGAGGGTAGCTAGCGCTTAGCCTCGCGGTGACCTCGTGGTGGTCGAATGTCGAAGACCGTCATCGCGGTCTTTTTCGACGCATGTCTTTTTGCGGGGGATTTTTTACGCATAAATTACATGGCTCCGCCTCGTTAAAAACCTCACCCCCCGGGAGGAAAAGAGTGCAGGCCGGTGCAAGATTGTTCTTGCGAATTACAAGGGCGAAGACAGCCCTGAGGAATCAAACAAAAAATTTGCGGAGGTTGTCAATGTTCCAGGAATGCTCCAGGTCCTCGCCGGTTGGCGTTGTGAGCCTGTAAGCGCTGGGGGAAGCCTTTATCTTGACGATGAAAGGGCCCTCCCACCTGGGCTCCAGCTTGCCCTTGGACTCCGTCCGAGCTGTCCGAATGAGCACGAGGTCCCCCTCGCTGAACTCCCTCGGGGTGACTGAGTGGTCGCGCCATGCTTTGGTCTGGGCTTGATACTTGTTCAGGGCCTGTAGGGCGAAGACACGGTCTCCGTCGATGAGATCCTTTGAAGTTGGCTCGTCCACATCTGGGACGGCTGACGGAACTGTTCGCGGGGACCCGTGCTTTATTTCCTGCGGGGTCATGGCCTCCGATCCGTATAACAGACGGAAGGGAGTAAACCCGGTCGCCCTGCACTCAGTCGTGTTTAGCGCCCAGACTGCCTCAGGTAAGAAATCGCTCCATTTGCCCTTTTTTTCATCGAGGAGCATTTTTTTGATAACTGTGAAGATTTTTCCGTTGGCGCGCTCCACGACCCCGTTGGACTGCGGATGATAGACTGAGGCGAAGGCGAGCTTGGTGCCAATGGAGAAACAAAAATCCTTGAAGTCCTGGTTATCAAACTGTTTGCCGTTGTCGACCGTTAACTCGGACGGTACTCCGAAACGGCAAACGATGTTCTGCCAGAAGAATTTCTGGGCAGTCTTCGATGTTATTGTGGAGACAGCCCGTGCCTCGATCCATTTGGTGAAGTACTCGACCGCGACGAAGGCGAACTTGAGGTTCCCCTGAGCGGTGGGCAGGGGTCCAACAATGTCGAGACCCCAGCGCTGGAGAGGCCATGTGTGGGCGATCAGCTTTGTGTACTGCGAAGGGCCGCCTGACCGAGGAGAGAACTTCTGGCAGGCTTCGCAGGACCGAGTGACCCGATTCGCGGCGCAAATCATTGCTGGCCAGTAAAAACCCTGGCGGATCACCTTAGCAGCTAGGGCCCTTGGCCCCGCGTGCGAGCCGCACGTGCCACTGTGGACTTCACGTAGGACCTGCATGCCTTCGGCCTCGGTGACGCACTTAAGCATTGGTTGGCTGACCCCTTTTTTGTAGAGTTGGCCTTCAATCAGAGCGAAGTCCCGGCTTCGATGTCTGAGGCGCTTGGCCTCACTGATGTCGGCTGGGTGATAATACCCCTGCAGGAACAGGGTAATGGGTGCTCGCCAGTCTTCGGTCATGATGAGGTTGACTGTACGGTGGCCCTCGCTGTCATTGGTTATTTGGAGCCCTTCGGGGCTCTGGACTGCTGGCGTGCCGATGACGTGGAAGAACACGTCGGAGGGCAGAGTTTCGCCCCTGGCCACGGCCTTGGCCAATGCGTCGGCCTCCTCATTCTTGGCCCGGTCCACATGCTGCACGGTGAACCCCTTGAACTGCCTCTCGAGACTTCGGATGGCCGCGAGGTACTGCATGAGTGCGGGGTCCTTGGCTGCATAGTCTTTCTCGACCTGGCCGGCAACTACCTTGGAGTCTGTTTTGATGATGCAAGTGGTGACTCCGAGGGCCCTCAGCTTGCGGAGGCCGAGGATGACTGCTTCGTATTCTGCTATATTATTTGTGCACCTGTCGGATTCTAGATTGAAGCTGAGTCGTGCTGCATATCTGTGCTTGACCCCGACTGGTGATGTTATGATTGCAGCGACGCCTGCCCCCGCATGGCACCATGCGCCGTCGCAATGGATCGTCCAGACCTTCTCTGTGGACGGGTCCGGCTGTGTTACTGGCCCGGTCCAGTCGACGACGAAGTCCGCCAGGACTTGCGATCTGATGGCTGTCCTGGGCTCGAAGCTGATGTGGTAGCCGGAGAGTTCGGCTGCCCACTTGGCGATCCTCACCGATGCCTCCGGGTTTCTGAACAGTTCGCCGAGCCCCCTATCTGAGGTGACGCGGACCTTGAATGCTTCAAAATAATGGCGCAGCTTGCGCGAGGACATAACGACTGCATAGGCGATCTTCTCCAGCTCCGTCATGTTGCATTTGGACGGAGTCAGGACCTCGGAGACGTAATAAACAGGGCACTGTCTGACAGCGCCTTCGACTGTCTGCTCCTGCACTAGTGCCGCGCTGACCGCGTGCGGCGAAGCCGCGACATAGAGCAATAAGGGGAGCGAGGAGTCGGGGCTCGTGAGGGTGGCCAGCTCCGCTAAGTACTGTTTTAATGAAGCGAAGGCCGCTGCTTGCTCCGGCCCCCAAGCGAAGTCTTTTGCGCCGCGGAGAGTTTTGAGGAAAGGAAGACTTCGCTCGGCCGACCTGGAAATGAATCTGTTGAGAGCGGCCAATCTGCCTGTCAGACGCTGGACATCCCTGGTGGACTGCGGAGGCGACATGTCGATGATGGCCTGGATCTTGGTTGGGTTGGCCTCGATGCCGCGGTGCGACACCAGGTAGCCCAATATCTTGCCCTGGCGAACACCGAAAACGCACTTTTCCGGGTTTAAGCGGAGTCGTGCGTCTCGCATGTTTGCGAATGTCTCGGCCAGGTCGGCGAGATGGTCCTCCTTATTTTTGCTGGCGACGACGATGTCGTCCACATATGTAAATATATTTCTGCCGACCTGCCCTTCGAGTACTGTTTTGGTGAGTCTGGAGAAGGTGGACCCGGCATTCTTGAGACCCTCCGGCATTCTGATGAAGCAATAAGTGCCGAAGGGTGTTATAAAGCTGGTGCTAGCCTTATCTTCCTCCTTCATGTATATCTGGTGATAGCCGGAGAAGCAGTCGAGGAGAGACATGACCTCGCATCCGGCCGCGCTATCGACTATTTTGTCGATCCGTGGCAACGGGAAATTGTCTTTTGGGCAGGCCTTATTGAGACTGGTGAAGTCTATGCACATCCACCATTTCCCGCTTTTTTTCTGCACCATTACAACATTGGAGAGCCATGTGGGGTAAGCCACTGGCTCAATGAATTTAGCCTCTAGTAGGCGGTGCACCTCCGCCTTGGCGGCCTCTGTCTTTTCATCGGACATTTTGCGAAGCTTTTGCTTTCTTGGTCGCACCGAGGGGTCGATCCCCAGACTGTGCTCGATTATGGATCGGCTGACTCCGACCAGGTCGAGGGCGGACCAGGCGAAGACATCTTTATTCTTGGCCAGGCAGCAGAGAAGCTTCTCTTCTTCATGCGAAGTAAGGTCTTCGCTGATAGTGACGGTCTGCTTGGGCGTGGCTTGATCGAGGGGGACAGTCCTGGTCCCATCCTGACTCTGCAACTGAGCCTTGTCGTGCTGCTTGTCAGTTGGACTGGCGGGCGCAGGGACCTCGCACTGTGTCGTGAGACAGTGCACGTTCCTCTGACCCGGCACGAAGTCTCGCTCTATGTTGCGCGCTGTCTGCTGGTTACCGAAGACTGTAATTACGCCTAGCGGGCCTGGTATCTTCATGCACAAATACAGTCCGTGGATGGCAGCTTCAAACTTATTGATGGAGCCCCGGCCCATGATGGCGTTGTATGGATATACCATATCCACAATGTCAAAAGTCACCTGCTCACTTCGGGCATTGGGTGCTACACCGAAGGAGAGGGGCAATTCTATTTTGCCGACGGGGAAGGTGCCCTTGCCGCCGAAGCCATACAACGGGTTGTCCGAAGGCTTAAGCAGGCTGTGGCTGATGCCCATGCGATCGAAGGCGTGGAGGAAGATGATGTCTGCCTGGCTGCCGTTGTCAACGAGGACCTTGTGTAGGTCCCAGTCTGCCACGCTGCAATTGATGACCATGGCATCGCAGTGGGGGGCGCTGCGCAAGTCGACGTCCCGCGCGTCGAAGGTGAGCGGTACGTGGGACCACTTTGTTTGTACAACTGGGCCCGTGACGGCGACATGGTTTATGCTGCGGTAGTGGTCCCGCTTCTGCCGCTTGGTGTCGAAGTCGGTGCTGGACCCCCCAGTTATCATATGAATGACTCCGCGATAAGGTTGATCGGCGAAGTCCGCGCCCTCCGGTGGCGTGAAGCCTGAGGGAGGTGCGAAGCCTGAGGGTTGTCCCTCAGGGTCGCAGGTGCGGAGGGTGTTGTCTTCAGTGGCCTCTTGGTGGGTGGATTGGGTGAGGGCGAGGGCCTTGCCCTTTCTTGCGGCGAGCAGTGCTGCCTTCGCAGCCTCGTCAGCCTTTGGGTTAGCTCTCTTGGGTGCCATCGCGGGTGGTTGTCTCGTAGCACGAACGGTGGGCGCCAAATGTTGGAACTGTCTCTCGACAGCAAGGAGATCCAACACGGGTGAATGGTGATGGTAACAGGGCACTCGCGCGTGATGGCAAAAGCTCTGTTAATCTAGCCTCTCACGGGCACTGTGCGGGGGTATTTATAGGTATCCGAGTGCACGGCGCCTTGCGTTAAGGACGCATGTGCCCTCAGGTACCTAGTTTATCCCCAGAATATTCCCATAAAGCGGGGTTACAAGCTGTAATTACAGGTACGCCTTTACAAATTAGGCCCGTAACACAAACGCGGCCACGCAGGGCCCGCTACAATGGGCCAGATCTCATGTGGGCCTCGGAGCTGACCGAGGCCGCGCCGTGGGGAGGCGTCGCCGCAGGCCTTCGTCTGGTGCCGAATCGAGCGAAGGGTCTCCGTGTTGTCTCTGGTGCCGACAAGCGAAGGGCGTCCCTGCCCGCTTTCTGTCAGGGCAGGGGCTAAGCGGTGGAGACTTCGGGCGAAGGGTGGCGTTTCTGCCTTCGCTCCAACACATAGCATCTGCATTCATAAACATTCATTCATAGCATTTGTGTTCCTGAGTGGTTGCTTCGGCAAAAAGAAGAAGTGGTCTTTTATGGTTTGTTGTGTACGAAAAAGGAAAGCTTCGGCAAAAAGAAGAAGTGGTCTTCTATGCTTCGTTGTGTACGAAAAGAAGGGAAGGTGTTTTTTCACCTTCGGCTCAAAATACTGATTTCGTCCACATCAAAGCGCCTTAGTAGAAGGGTAAGAATATGTTACAAGGTATGTACAAAGTTCCTTGAGAACAGTTTAATTGTATTTACAAAAGTTGTTACAAAAGTATCCTGAGTTTTTTCTATAGTATACTTCTACTGATCTTCACTAAGCTTCAGCTTCGGTGACGGCTTCGGCGACATATTTTAAGCATCATCTTCACCTTCGTCATCCTACATGAATCAAGGTATCGCGAGTAAAAATCAAGCGTGAAGGAGAAGGTAAGTACAAAGTATGATTTCTTACTGGATCAAGATGACTTCGAGCTTCGTCTCCAGCCTTCTCTCGCCCGCCTTTTGTCCATATCATTTTTATAAATCTATTTGAGATGCTTCGGGCGAGGTCAGGAATATCGTCCAGGATTGATGGAGACAAGGTGAAGTTGGGCCTGTTGACGATTTTTCCATGCTCGCAGCCGGCCTTCAGGAACGCTACAGCGGTACCCCGAGAAGCTACCCAGGCACAGAAGTCACCGTGCCCGGCTATAACTTCGTCAAGTTCTTCGATTTCAGCTTCAATATGATCGAAGGCTTGTGGTAAATTTTCCGCTGAAGGGTTAAACTTCCCGCTGCTGGCTCCAACAGAGTAAAATATCTTTTTTTAATCGTCCAATACAATTATTGCTAAATTTCAAGCATTTGTCTTGAAGGCTTGTTAATGATTTCTTTAAGTCTGAGTTGGCTTGGACTTCGGCTTCAAGTTTCGAATTAAGCTCTAGCTTCTCCTGTTCAAATTGTTTTGATTGGCCGATAAGCTTCGAATTCAATTCTGATACTTTAGCTTCAGTCTCTGCCAGCAAGCCTTCGGTTGATTGGAGCTCGAAGTCTTTCTTTTCAATGATAGCTGATTGTTCCTTTATCTTGCTCTCTAAATTTTCAATTATAGCTTCGTGTTTTTTGTCCTCCAAGTCTTGCTGCATCCTCAGAGCTTTGCTCAGAAGCATGCTCTGCAAATAAACAACCTTTGTCAGGAATATTTCCATTATTAAAAACAATAGAAGTCAGAGAAAAGTTGTTTACCTTGAAATTGGAATAAAATAAGCTGCCGACGATATGTTGTTGTCGGTAGCGGCTGATATCTGTTTCTAGCTTCGGAAAACCGATACTTTTTGATAAAGTACCGATGACCTTAGCTCCAGTTTGGTCTCGAATGCAGCCCAATTTTTCGTCATCAATGCCTCCAAATAGAAGAGCTCCTGGCTTGTATCCGCAAGATTTGGCATAGTCCTTGAGCTCTCCTATTTCGACCTTCGTCAGCTTCTGCCCAACTAAATTTTGAAATGCGTAGGCTTCGTCGTCCGAAGTGTCTTCGGCTATCTCTTTCCCCTTCCCAGGCACTGTGGCCATGGTTTCTTCAGCAGCTTCTTCTGCAGCCATGTCTTGCAAAATTTTGTCGATGTCTTCAATGGTAGTTTCTAAGTTCACATCTTCGGCTGTAGCGGCTTCGGTAGCCGCGACCTCCGAAGGTGCAACTTCGACGTTTGTTGTGTCTTCAGCAGCTGCTGTTTTCTGAATTGACGCCCTCGGCGGCGTCTTGTCGATAACTTCGGTCACTGCAATAATTCTTTGCCGCTTTGGTTTGGTTATCTTCATTTGTTCCGGCTCTTCCACCTTTCGAAAAAGCTTCGTCAGTTGAGGCCCTAATGGGCTTAGCTTCGTGGGCATGGGTTCAGTCATTACCTTTAAAATTTCCTCCACGTCGCTGGTAGAAGGTGGTGTGGGGGTCCCCTCTTCTTCGGATAATTTTCGCTTCGGAGTTGATATTTTTCTTTTCTTGGGAATTTTCTTCTCTTTTGATGGTCTTTCTTCATCCTTGTTCAGAGTTTCGGCCACTCTTTTTCTTTTTTGGCCCTCAGCACCCTTGCTCAACTGCTCATAGTCAGGGTATTCGAAGCCCAGGGCATCAAACACTCGGTTCAGCCTTCGCTTCGGACGGGTGCCGAAGGCTGCTGTCATCAGTTGATCTTCTTTTTTCGAATAATTTCCAAGAATTTCATTACACATTATCTCAACTGTGTCCAGCCACTCTTGGCAGGGCTTCTTAAAGTATTTCTTGAATTTGAAGTGATAAGGAAGCCGGGCAAGTTCCCCCTCCTTCTTCTCCCCCTTTAACTTTGGCACTTCCCATTCTTTCAGAGTAGGGAAGACTCTGAATGCCAAGAATTCTTGAACCAGATCCCTGGTACCGATATGCTCTGCAATAATACTGAATTCATCCATTGCCTGTTGTGTTTGACCCTCTGGTGTCATGTTGCAGCGGGGTCGGGTCTCTCCGAAGATCAGCTCGAGTGGACTTTGCACAAGCTTCTCCTTGTCGTCATCAACCTTGACATAGAACCATTCTGATTTCCAGCCTGCCGGCCATTTGCTTCGGTAACTGATTACAGGAAACTTTGCGGTTTTCCGGTAGGCAAAATTGTAGCAACCGAAGTTATCATGTAGCCCATCTTTTCTGGCCTTTGTTTGATAATGTAACTCATGAACTCGACAGAAACTGTCGGCAAATGGCTCCACTGCTTGGCTTCGGAGGGCCCAAATATAAACGCTAAGCCTAACGATAGCGTTAGGAGTTAACTGGTGAAGGTAGATACCAAACCTCTTCAGTATCTCCGCAATAATCTCGTGAAGAGGGAATCTCAGCCCAGCCTTTAAAAAGCTCTTGAAGATGACAATCTCGTCCTTCTCTGGCTTCGGGGTGGTTTCTTCTCCCCCGAAGCGAAGTAGCTTCTTCTGATTTTCAATGAAATAACCTGCTTTCACCATCTTGGAAAGATCAGTCTTTGAAACAGTCGACTTTCCGAAATCTAGGTGACTGGGCTTGCTGGGCATGGCAATACGGTAGTCATCTTCGGGATCAGTCCCTTCAATGTTTTCTTCTTCTCCTTCGGCAGTTGTCGGGTTTGCTTCAGCAGCAGGCATTTCTTCCGCAGTCACCAGTCCGGAACGCTGCATCGCTTCGGAGATGGGCACAGTATTCGAACCTTCGGCTTCGTCTCCTTCACGTGCAACTCTGGCAGTAGATCGTACTCTGGCCATTTGATTCTGAATTTGGGGAAGTTAGATACTTTTTCTTTTTTCTTTTCTTCCGAAGCTTTTCTTTCTGACGAAGCAGACGTCGAGATGGACCTTCGTTCGATTCTGAGAATCAAGCTTCGGCTATAGTTAAAAATTTTGGCAGCAGAACAGTGCAAATAGCAATGAATGCTGTGGTAACTTCACACCTACTCGTCTGTTTATATAGTGCTGCAGGTAAGAAGGCGAAGCGGCAGGATTTTTACACCAGGCGGGCAGTCACTTGTACTCGCTGTGCAGTGGACCGCAAAGATCAAACAGTAACTCTGCAAGCTGGGCCTGGCACGCGCTCGGAAGCCGGATCGTTTCTCAGCAACGAGCTCAGGGAAGGTGTTTTTTGGACCTTCGGCTTCCCGAAGCTGAAGAGGTTTTTTTTCACGGGTCAAGCTCGTTACGAAAAACGATCTAGCACCGCGAAAGGGGCTACTGTTGGGGTCATGCTTCGTTGCGCCGAAGGTCTTGCACGAAGAAGCAGCTTCGGCTGAAGTTGTCTCCAGGAGATGGCCGAAGGTTCCTTTTCATGGAGCTTCGGCGTCACAAACCGACATAGAGATAGAATGACCTTTTTATCCATAGAGGTCTGAGTCAATGTTGTAAACTTTTGTAAGGGGCATAATTGTAATTTGTCACAGGCTGTGACCTGTATCTATAAATAGATGAACAGTACCTCTGTACTGTTCACGCGAACCTGCCATTTGCTTTCGCATCACACCTGTACTTTTGCTTTCCTCAGGACCAAAGGTACATTTTTAATTCGAAGTCATTTATATTCGTCCATGATAATAAAAATGGAGATGATTCTATGATAATATTTAATTGTTTATTTCATACCTTATGATCTGTATGAATACTTCGTTCCTTGCTATTATGTTTACGAAGGTACGTCCTTCGTAACCCTCGTCCGAAATTCCTTATATCCCGAAAGGATATAATGTCTTGAAGGACGAAGGACTTTAACCCTTAACATTTTCTATGTTGCCTTGTTCTTAATTCTTAGCATTTGAGAACAAGCCCCCAACATTGAGTTACTCTTCTTCAAGTTGAATCAAATCTGAAATGAACTACTTTCAAAAGACAAATATCCATTCAAACCACTTACTAAATGAAGTCTCTTGAATTTATTCAACATAAATCAATCCAAACTTGATTATTTAGCAAATTGTCCATTCAATCATCTTATAGCAAGCAACATATGCATATATATCCAATTCAATCAACTCATATGCATTCAAATGAATTTGATCAACAAATATTATACTTTATATACCTCATGATCATCCAATAGCAAGTTTGAACTTAACTTATTTGCAATCCATTCATAATTTAACCAACTTGAATAAAGCACTTGTATTTGGTAGAATTTGGACTTCACTTATTATTGACTTGGCATTGGGATAGAATTTTATTAGTCTTCAACACTTAATTCAATAGATGATGATTAAATGAATATTATTGAATCAAGCCTCCAATGCCCAAGGTACCTGTTTATGATCATCCATGTTTTGATGGTACCCAAACTAAGTTGGGTCCTCTTAAGTTAGGAGCAACATACTTAGGCATTGCCTTAGTATGAATAGCGGGATGTTTTGCAATTGCAACAAATGAGGTGCCATTGCCATCCTTTCTAAGCATAATATTCTTATGAATTAAAATAGGCTTCGAATTGTTACCTAAGGGACATGAATTTGCCATGTGTCCCCTTTCCCGACATGTGTAGCAAGTTCTCTTTGTTTGAGCCTTCTCTTTCTTTCTCAAATTTTGCTTCACATAGTCTTGCCTCTTCTCATTTGCTTGAGCCTTCTTCTCAAGATTGTCGGGACACCTTGAGGCAAAGTGACCCATATAACCACACATGTAGCACTTGATTTGAGCCAAACCATCCTTCTTTTGATTTGTGCTCATCATGTTATCTTGATTATATATTGAATGTCTTCTTCTTGTTTTCTTTTTCTTCCCCACATCACCATTATATTCATGGTTAATCTTGATTTGCTTTTGGGGATCCTTCCTTTGCTCAACTCGTGGCTTTGGTTGAGGCTTCACTTGTGGCTTCACTAATTTCTTGGTTGGGCATATTGAGGTGAGGTGACCCCAAGTGTGGCACTTGAAGCACTTGTCATGCTTTAGCCTCCTTTCTTCCTTCTTCAACTTGAGCTTCCTTTTATTGGGGCATGCCTTTGCAAGATGACCCATCTCATGGCATTTATAGCACATGAAGTGAGATAGCTCATTTCCTTTTAATTTGAATTGTCTGCCTTTGATATTGCTCTTGTTGAAACCAAGGTCACTCTTGTCATCATATCTTCTTTGATTTTTCAATATAAGATCATGAGTGACTTTTGATTTACGCCATCTCTCAAACATGTTGCTTAAATTCTTCACTTTGTTTTTGAGCTTATTATTTTCCTTCAAAAGGTTAGTCTCACAAGACAAGGAAGAATAGTAATAATCTATACTTGAAGAACATGGCATAGCTAATAAATCATCACAAGAGGTGGATACATGCTTCTTGTCTTCATCACATGGATTAGCAACATTTTTCAATTGATCATATAATTCATGGGATGAATTATCACTAGTTTTATTTTCTTTACTAGAAAACTCGTTAGTGAGAAAAGCATGCTCTTGTATCAAATTTTCATGAGCAACACTAAGTTCCTCATGACTCAATTTTAGCTCCTCATGTGAACAAGTAACAACGTAAAGTAGATGCTTTTGTTGTTCACATGAATACTTTAGAAATGAGTTTTCATTTTCCAAGTTTCTTGTTTTATCTTTCTCAATTTCTAAAGCAATGTTCATGCTTGCAAGTATACGAACAAGCTCATCATATGAATATGAATGATTAGTCACATTAGCATTATATACCTTCGTATTACCTTGTGACATGAAGCAATGTGATGTAATGGATGGGCTTGTAGTAGCGATATCATTGTCCGAGCATGAACAATCACCATAATCATCAAGTATGCTTGAGATAGAACCATCATTTGCATTACTTGAGTTAGAGCCAACACAATCATTATTATCAAGTGAACTTGTGGTGTGTCTTTCATCATCATCACTTGACCATGAGGTGAAGCAATCTTTCACAACCACCATGTTGTGGATGTGCTCAACATTCTCGCTAGAGATCCTCCCATATATGTCATCAAGATATGTCCAAATATCATGAGCGGTCTCCATATACATAATTTCCTTAAACACCTTATCACTTATCCATTGATACAAAATGTTAGTAGCTCGATGTTCAAGATGTAAGCATTTCTTTTTGGCTTGGGTGAGATCTTTTGTGTTCTCATCAAAAGGTTCATAAAAGCCTACACTTATGATCCACCACAATTTTACATCAATTGTATGAAAATAATGGCTCATGCAAGTTTTCCACTGTGCAAAATGTGTGCCATCAAAAATATGTGGTTCACAAGTAACCTCTAGCCCTTTAGTCGCCATCTAGCTTACTCTCGGGTCGGTTAAGACCACCAAATGAGAGAACCAGGCTTTGATACCACTTGTAGGGTCGAGATGGCGGACTAGAGGGGGGGGGGGTGAATAGTCCTTTCTAAAACTAATTACAATGGCTAACACAAATAAATACGGAATTAAAACTATTTTGGTTTAGCCAAGACTACACTCCTCTAACTATTACAAACACCTGACAAAAGATTCTAATTGAAACAACTAAGGTGCCAAGATAGTGAAAGAGCTCTCCCATACATATCTAGTTAGCAACGACATACAAATTATGCAAATGTAATTTTAAGCACAACGATAGCTCCTAAACATACTAGTAAGCAAAGAGCACAAAGCACAAGCACTACTAGAGAGAAACAACTACTTAGCTACACAAGCTAAGTAAAACAGATTAGCTACACAAGCTAACAACAAGTGAGCAACTATTTTATTATAGATATGACTAGATATACAAGAGCATATACGAGCAACCAATACTCACTAGCATAAGTATATGAACAAGTAAATACAAGCTAGTGAGGAAAGTTGCAAACCAACGGAAAGATGATGACACGTGGCACAATGATTTTTCCCGTGGTGTCGATGACTTGCCGGTCACCCCTAGTCCATGTTGAGGTAGATTCAAAGCTCCCAACCGCTCCTCTATCAAGTCTCCACTTGATCTCTTGAGCCGGATTGGTCAATGAACCCTCAAACCTCGATTCCACTAGAGTTGCTTTTCACCGCTCCGGCGAGGCAAGCACAACGCCTCTCACAATCACCACCGCGGCCTCTTCACAGTCTCCTTTGAAGAGCTCACGGGGAACCACCACCAAGCCGTCTAGGAGGCGGCAACCTCCAAGAGTAACAAGCCAACGACCTCACTTGATGATCTCCCTAGTGCCTCAAAGATCAACAACTTGATGCAATGCACTAGATGGCTCTCAATCTCACTAGAATGCAATCCCAACCAATATGAGTGAGAGAGAGGGAGAGGAAAGGCTCCAATATGCTCACAAGTGTTCCAAATGGCCTCCTACCCCCTTTCAACCCGGGCAACACAAGGATATATAGCCCCCTCTCCAAAACTAGCCGTTATGGGTCAATTGCCCCTTTTCTGCGCACATGCGGACGGTCTGCAATACAAGCCCGGACTGTCCGCACAAGAATCCCAACGGCTATAAACGGTTATAAAAATGTCAAAGCATTCAAAAAATGACTTGCGGACGGTCTGCCCCTCAAGGTCGGACGGTCCGCGATACATAAAACTGAGCCAAAACAAAGTTTTGCTGACTCTGTGCATTTGCTGAAATTTGTACTGCGGACGGTCCGCACCTGGACCCCGGACGGTCCGCAATACAAAATCTTTGTACTGTGGACGGTCCGCACCTGGACCCTGGACGGTCCGCAATACAAAATATTTATACTGTGGACGGTCCGCACTCAGGCCCCGGACGGTCCGCAGTTCAAAAAATAAAACCAACACAGAACTACTCGAGTTCTGTCCAAACATCAATCCTTCAACTACGGACGGTCCGCCACCTGGGACCAGACGGTCCGCAGTACAAAAACTTCATGAAACACAGAAACTCCGTGTTTCTGACCATCATCTTAAGTTAGACCTGCGGACGGTCCGCCATGCTGGCCCGGACGGTCCGCGGTACCTCAATTCAGCCCACATTCAAGAAATCGCTTTTGAATAAGTTTTATTACACGAACCAAAGCGTTGTTAGCCCTCATGCAAATGCACCAACTATATGAGCAATGAGGCACTAAAGACATGTCAAGTAAGATAATTGACCCCTCTTGATAGTACGGCTATCTAGCCTACTAACCCGGTCAATTATCAACCTCTAAGAACCTTTTGACCGGTAAAACAAAAACCTATTGTTATACCTTTGCCTTGAGCATTCAATTCCATCTCCTTAAATGATGAACAATGGGCATCCATAAGTGTAGCCAACCATGATACCTTTTACCATTTGTCCATAGCATGAAGTTCCTCCACCATCATCATCAAGCCACTTGATCAATATCCCAGATCAACACATGGCTTGATAATTCTATAATGATATGATCCACTCCATGTTATCACATAGCCTTCTTGGTTCATCAATCTCAACATAGCTTGCTCTTCACCGTTGCTTTATGTCCATCGGTGCTAAGTCCTTGCTCTTGCTTCACCGCCACGCGGTCCCTCACACATGAGCCTTTGACTTGCCCTTCACACTAGCCACTCGGTCCATCGAAACCAAGCCATATCTCTTGATCTTCTCCATATAGCCACATGACACCATGTCATGTCTTCATATGCAATGAGCTCCTTTATCACACTAGTTGAGCATCTCCATATCACCAAGCCACATCACCACCATGGCTAAAATAACTCACACTAGTGTACCTGTGGACTAATCACTTGTGTATCTCAACATAAACACTTATTAGTCCATATAAGTTGTCAATCAATTACCAAAACCAAACAGGGTCTCACAGCAGTTCGTTGCGAACTTCGCCAGTGCTTACCAGCTATCGGGTACCATAATTAGGGGTACCCCTAGTACTCCTAAACGTGGCTGAGAACATCCTTTAAATCAAACCATAAAGACTGGTAAGCACGGTTCAAGTCATGGCCTCGTCTACCAAGGGACGCGGTCCCAACTCACCCGAGCCCAGCCTCGGGCAAGAACAGTAGTCCCATACGGATTCACAGCTCGCCCGAGGGTCCCCTCAGGCGGGGGGCACACCCCTGGCTCGCCTGAGGCAGAACTCGGGTAAACTTTGTCGGGTAGCGGCCTCGGCCAAACCGTCTTGCCACCGACCGTATCACGTGCGCATTTAATGCGGGGATCACCTGACACCTTATCCTGACACGCGCGCCTCAGTGGGCAAGGTCGAAATGACCGCAGTCACTTCACCCTTTTACTGATCGTTCTGACAAGATAACAACACTATTCACCCCGTTCCGACTACTGTGCCAACTACCGGGGTAAGACTGACAACAGTAAGTTACCATCTCTCCCGAGTTCAGCCTTGGGCACAACAGGGAGCTCCGCCTCGCCCGACCGCAGCCTCGGCCTCGGGAGGAGTCGTCCCCACGTCCGACCTAGGCCTCGGCCTCAGCCTCGGCCTCGGGAGGAAGTCTCCGCCTCGCCCGACCTAGGCCTCCGCCTCAGCCTCGACCTCAGGAGGAGGTCTCCGCCTCGCCCGACCTAGGTCTCGGCCTCAGCCTCGGTCTCGGGAGGAGTCATTGCCTCGCCCGATTTCAGCCTCGGCCTCGGGAGAAGTCACTGCCTCGCCCGAGACAGCCTCGGACCGACTACGTGAACAGGGAATATGACATTATCCTACCCCTAGCTAGCCACCTCAGGCTACGAAGGAACAAGACCGGTGTCACATCAAATTACTCCAGAAACAGGTAATGATGATCCCCGGCATGCGCCCATGACGTTGACTGTCCTCAGCTCTCTACAAAATCAAAGGAACGTTAGCAGGACCCGGGGCTGCACCGCCAGCCACGCTTCTACAGGGCTCAAGCACTTCTCCGCCGGCCACATTAGTGCATAGCTACACCCCCATATGTACAGCTGGGTCCCCTCCTTGTATCTATAAAAGGAGAGGCCCAGGGCCTTCCCAAGAGAGGCGAGAGGAGCTCACCCTGACGACTCACGCAACACCAACAAAGAACTCTTCAGTGCAACCTTCTCTCCACAACACCAGATCTCTCAAGAGACCTGGGATCCATTCCCTCTCTCGCAAAGCTTGTATCCCCTACTACAAGCACCCCGGTGCAAGATAATATAAGCCTCATCCCCCTCTACTGGAAGTAGGGCCTTCTTAGCCCGAACTAGGATAAACCTTGTGTTTCATCTTGCATCAATCCATCCGGGCAGGGACACGTGGCATAAAATTCACTAGTCGATTCGGTTGAGGGTCCCCTGGGTCCGAAACACCGACAGTTGGCGCGCCAGGTAGGGGAGCCGCTGCGTGTTGACAAATACTTTCCCGTTAAAGTTCCAGATGGACAATCTTCAGTAGCCTCTTCAACCCGAGACGGTGCTCCGTTTTGGGAGTCTCAAGTTCATGTCCCTCGACGGCAGCTACGACATGATACTCCTCCCATCGCAGCACGACAGCAACGATGGTCGTCGGCTCGCCCGGCGGAGGCAAAACCGACGACGATCTCTCCCCAGGGCGGAAGAAGAACACTCGGGTCAACCCCGCCACCCTCCTCGCCGAAGGAGACAAAGATGGGGCAACCATGGCCAGGTAGGAGGCAGCGCCTCATCGACTGTTGGACTAGAGCGAGTTGACGGCGCCGGCACCCCTGCGGGGGACATGTCGGGCGTTAGCCTCGCACCTAGGACAACGACAGGCGTCGCTTCCCGACAACATGTCAACCCCAGGCGAACTGATGACGCCAACACCCTTGTGAGGGACTTGTTGGGCATCAGTCTCGCGCCTGAGACAGCGTCACATTTCGTCTCCACTACAACTTCACCACCGTACACCAACCAAGAGGTACCATCAGTTTCCATCATGTTCTTTTTAGATTCAGCTTCGATCCGCCAGGCGACCCCGCTTCGGCGTACGCTTTCGCAAGGACATATCCTGACCTCCTGGGGTACCATATGTGGTCATCTTGGGACCGACTGACGGTCGCCTCTACCTCCGAACCCGTGGGTCCTGAGGAAGAGGACGGCTCTGACTTCGGTATGGATTTCACCGGACTCCATGATCCTAGAGCCATGCGAGACTTCATGTCCGCATGTGACCACTGCCTCTCCGATGACTCTGATGATGGCCATAGCCTCGACGACGAGGATTACGACCCGACTCGCGAGTGCTTCCACATTGATCAGGAGGATCATGACGGAGACAACCACCTCGGCATGCTAAGAAACAACGACGCCCCTGCACCTGCGTCTCGCGTCGAGGTCCCGCGGGAGCTAGCTGAGGCCCGGACCCCTGTGGGGGGGTCAGGGCACGCAGCTTGAGCAGCTCCGCGAGATGCAGGCCAAGCTCGACGAAGAAACGGAGTGACTTATGCAGCTCCGACAAAACCTCGAACAAGAGTGGGCAGGTTGAGCCCCCGCCGGAGGAGCGCGTCATCGAGCCCAGGACGTCCAGCGTCGTATTATTGATGACGCCAAGGCAGGGCTGCCCCCGACCTTCAACAGGGCCAGCTAGAACCTAGCTGCAGTAGCAATGTTGCTTCGAACAATGCCGGAGCCATCCACCACCGAGGGGCGACGTGTCCAGGGCGAACTCAAGAACCTCCTGGGGAACGCCACAGTCCAACAAGCCGAGAGCTCTGCCTCCCGAAGGAGGGGATGCCCCTCGGTGCATAACGACGAGCCCTCCCAATGCGTGCGAGAAGCCTCGGTCCATACCGAGCCCACAGGAGACAGGACCCCTGCGGTCCTGGACCGCCTTGACAACGAGCAATGCCACCGCGACCGTCGAGCCTGCCTCGAGGAAAGGGTGTGCCGAGGCTATCACCCTAGGCGCGGAGGACGCCACGACAGTGAGGAGGATCGGAGCCCCTCACCCAAACCACCAGGCCCGCGGGTCTTCAGCCGAGCCATACGACGGGCACCATTCCCGGCCCGGTTCTGAGCTCCGATCACCATCACCAAATACTCAGGGGAAACAAAGCCGGAGTTATGGCTCGCGGATTACCGGCTAGCGTGCCAGTTGGGAGGGACGGACAACGACAACCTCATCATTCGCAACCTTCCCCTATTCCTCTCCGATGCCGCCCAAGCCTGGCTGGAGCATCTGCCCCGTGCGCAGATCTTCGACTGGGAAGACCTAGTCAGGGCCTTCACCAGTAATTTCCAAGGTACATACGTGCGCCCGGGGAACTCATGGGATCTCCGGAGCTGCCGGCAACAGCCAGGGAGTCCCTGTGGGAATACATCCGGCGATTCTCAAAGCAGCGCACTGAGTTGCCAAACATCACCGACTCAGACGTCATCGGAGCATTCCTTGCCGGCACCACTTTGCCGGGATCTGGTAAGCAAATTGGGATGCAAAACTCCCACCAAGGCAAGTGAATTGATGGACATAGCCACCAAGTTCGCCTCTGGTCAGGAGGCGATCGAAGCCATCTTCCGGAAAGACAAGCAGCCTTAGGGGAGGCAGAAGGAAGGCATCCCCGAGGTATCCATCCAGCGTGGCACAAAGAAGAAAAGCAAGAAGAAAGCACAAGCAAAACGCAACACCGTTGAAGCGGATCTCGTCGCTGCTGCTGAACACAGGAATCCTCGGAGACCTCCCGGAGGGGCCAACATGTTCGACAAGATTCTCAAGGAGTCGTGCCCCTATCACAAGGGTCCCGTCAAGCACACCCTTGAAGAGTGCGACATGCTCCGGCGTTACATCAATAGGGCTGGGCCCTCGGCGGAAGATGGCAAGGACCAAGACAACAACAATAAGGGGGAGCGACAAGGAAAAAGAGTTCCCAGAGGTCCACAACTGCTTCATTATCTACGGTGGGCAAGTGGCGAATACCTCGGCTCGACGCCGCAAGCAAGAGCGCCGGGAGGTTTGCTCAGTAAAGGTAGCAACGCTAGTCTACCTAGACTGGTCCGACAAGCCCATCACCTTCGACCAAGACGACCACCCCGACTACGTACCAAACCCAGGAAGGTACCCGCTCGTCGTCGACCCTATCATCGGCAACGCTAGGCTCTCCAAGGTCCTCATGGAAGGAGGCAGCAGCCTCAACATCATCTATGCCGAGACCCTAGGGCTCTTGGGGGTCGATCGGTCCGAGATCCGAGCCGGTGCAGCACCTTTTCACGGGATTGCACCCGGCAAGCGTATCTTGCCCCTTGGGCAGATTGACTTTCCCATCTGCTTCGGAACTCCCTCCAACTTCCGAAAGGAAACCCTCACTTTCGAGGTAGTCGGGTTCCGAGGGACCTATCACGCGGTGTTGGGAAGACCATGCTACGCCAAGTTCATGGCCGTCCCCAACTACACTTACCTCAAACTCAAGATGTCAGGCCCCAAGGGAGTTATCACTGTCGGATCCACGTACCGCCATGCTTACGAATGTGACGTGGAATGTATTGAGTACGCCGAAGCCCTTGTTGAGTCCGAGGCCCTCATCGCTGACCTTGATAGTCTCTCCAAGGAGGCGCCTGTAACACCTCTGGTGTTACTGCAACTAAAACTTCACATGGCATCATAAACATTGGCATTGCATATGTTTGACACACCTAGAGTGCATTTACTAGGTAAAAATTTCAAACAAGTTGTATTTTGCAAATAGAACCCTGGAGAGGGCACCTAACCCTAAAGGGGGATTAAAGGGGTAAAACATAACCCAAATTGAGAAAACCTGAAAGCTTTAGGGGAAAAAGTCATGAAATGATCCCAAGAATAAAGGTGAATTACATTTATACCCCTGAAGTACCAAAAACCCTAATTGGACCCTTGGAAAACCCTAAAACCAAACCCTAAGGACCTATGTGCAAAATTAGTCCACTTTTGGACTAAAGTGCAAAAACCAAGTCAAATAAGTATCTTGAGTCATTTGGGTCACTCATATGTGAATTTGCAAGCTAAACCCTAAGTTTTGGGTCTATTTGCAAAAATCACTTCTTATATCCCAAATGGCTTAAGTCTGAATTGCATAGATTTTTCTCAACTTTTGAGCCTTGTAGCTTTCAAAATATAGGGTTTTTGCCCTAGGTCACCACATCAAACTTGTAGACCTATTAATGGACAACAATTTTGCTTAAGAGTGCAAGCCATGTTATTGTGAAAAATCTAGAGATAATTAAGCCTAAAGTCAAGTTGTCAGGCTGGTTCCACTCTGAAGTTCAGGTTTCAGCGTAACAGAGCCATCTTTGGGGTTGAATTGAACCTTGATCTAGTGATCAAATGAGTTCAATCACTATAGTCAAAATATAGATGGTATATAGCTCTCCAACTTTGCTACAGAGCATGGAGTATGTTACCATATAGGTTTGTGAGAAAATCAAGCCTAAACTGTGACTTTCAGGTCGACTGAATGAAATAAGCTCATGGTACAGTAATCATTTAGGTTCAGAACGGTTCACCATCGACGATCGCTCCCTCGCCGTGATTCGTGTCGCCGGCGTAAGGATTCGCGCTCGGGGCAGATGGATAACATTATGGGGTGTGTAAATCGTCGCCGCCGGTGAGCTGGCCTCCACTCCAATGATCCCCCCGTACTTCCCCTCTACCCTGCGGCTTGAGCTGATATGCTCGCCGGCGAACCACCGCCTCCTGGCCTTGCGCCATGTGGCTCTGCCTTTCCACCGCGTCGCCGTGGCTCCCTACTGCTGTCCCATCGTCGCCGGGGAGGTTGCCACGACGGTGGACACGAAATCACTGCGCCAAGGTTCTTCTTCATCTCCGGGCGCCAGCACGGCTCGGCCGAATTGATCACCACCGCTCGCTCTCCCTATAAATTGAGCCCTCCACCAGTTCCGCAAGGTCATCAACTACCCAGTCACCAGGAATTGCTAGCAATCGATCACCAGTATGCCCGAATTTCTTGTTTCCCCCAAATCAAGTTTCTGTCACCGTCGAACCAAGTTCACCGTGGCCAGCCGGTTCTGGTAAAACTCAGCCCGATTCAAACCTTGTTTAAGTGCTCTCGTATGCCTGTGATGCCCATCGACCCGCTTAATTGCATGGAGTAGCTGAGAGCACCTAGAGGGGGGGTGAATAGGTGATCCTGTAACACTTAAAACTTAGGCCACAAAAACTTGGTTAAGTGTTAGCGCAATAACCGCCAAGTGGCTAGAGAGGAATCTTCAACAAAACACAATAACCAACAAGAGATCAATCACAGAGATGGCACGGTGGTTATCCCGTGGTTCGGCCAAGACCAACGCTTGCCTACTCCACGTTGTGGCGTCCCAACAGACGAGGGTTGCAATCAACCCCTCTCAAGCGGTCCAAAGACCCACTTGAATACCACGGTGTTTTGCTTGCTTTTCTTAATCGCGTTTGCGAGGAATCTCCACAACTTGGAGCCTCTCGCCCTTACACTTGAAGTTCACAAAGAAGCACGGAGCAAGGGAGGGATTAGCAACGCACACAAGACACAAAAATCAGAGTGTCAACACGCACACAAGTTGCAACAAGAGCTCGCAACACAACCCAATGAGTTCACAACTCCACTAGAGCTCTATATGCTATCACAAAGAAACAAATGCGCGGAATTGATGTCTTGGTGCTTAGGAATGTTGCAAGTATGCTTGGTGTGCTCCTCCATGCGCCTAGGGGCCCCTTTTATAGCCCCAAGGCAGCTAGGAGCCGTTGAGAGCAATCCTAGAAGGCAGATCTTGCCTTCTGTCGACTGGCGCACCGGACAGTCTGGTGCACCACCGGACATCCACTGTTCACTGTCCGGTGCAGATTGCTTTCCTTATTTGGCGAAGCCGACCGTTGGAGTCTGAGAGCCGTTGGCGCACTGGACACTGTCCGGTGCACACCGGACAGTCCGGTGCACCAATGTGACCGTTGGCTCGGCCACGCGTCACGCGCGGAATCCTCGGCCGACCGTTGCCCCGGCTGACTGTTGGCTCACCGGACAGTCCGGTGCACCACCGGACAGACCGGTGAATTTTAGCTGTACGCCGTTGATGGTTTCCCGAGAGCGACGAGTTCGCCTGTGAACGGCTCACCGGACAGTCCGGTGCACCACCGGACAGTCCGGTGAATTATAGCCGTACACCGCCGTCGAAGTCCCGAGAGCAGCCTGTTCGCCAGAGCCAGCCTGGCGCACCGGACACTGTCCGGTGCACCACCGGACAGTCCGGTGAACCCAGACTGAGCAAACTTTTGGCTGAACTTAGCCATCTATTCTCCAATTCAGTTTTTTCTGTTTTTAGCACTTAGACACAATACATTAGTCCACAAAACAATGTACTAAGTCTAGAAACATACCTTTTGACTTGATTTGCACTTTGTCCACCACATTGCATAGATTAACACAAAAGCACTTGTGTTGGCACTCAATCACCAAAATACTTAGAAATGGCCCAAGGGCACATTTCCCTTTCAATCTCCCCCTTTTTGGTGGTTTATGCCAACACATCATAAAGCAACTAGAACATGTGCAATATCAATGCAAATGAAAACTCAAGGTTGTTTTGAATCAAATTTGACATATATGGATCACTCTATGCCACCACTTGGTTTGTTTTTGCAAATCAAACTCAAATTCCTATCTCTAAGTCAAATCCACTTGTAGAGACGTAAAGAGAGGTATTTCAAAGAAATTTGATCAAGGATTTCAAAAACTCCCCCTTTTCCCATAATCAACACTTCTCCCCACAAGAGGCCAACTTTTGACATAAGAGACAAAAAAAAGTTTTGACAAACCAAAAGCTCTAATCTACTATTTTCAAAATTTCTCAAGTGGTAGCTAATCCATTTATTGCTTTGGCCTTTATTTTCTCCCCCTTTGGCATCAAGCACCAAAACGGGATCAATCTTGGCCCTTAAACCCCATTGCCTCACCAAAATCTTCAAATAAGAACACAAAGGCCATAAGAGTACATGAGATGAACTTGGAATAAGTTACCCTCTTATCGGAGTGCAGTGGAAGTCTTTCATGGTCCAAGTCCACCTTTTCCCTTTCAAACCTCCTTTGAGACTAAAACAAGCAAACTCAAGCATATGGTTAGTCTCAAAGGGTCAAGTTGTAACACAACTCCCCCTAAATATGTGCATCACTTGCACAAGGACTTGTGAGGTTCGGGGAGAGATTGTACAACTTGAGCACCATAGTAAGCAACAAAATGCATAAGGAACATGATCAAAGGCATAAACACATGTATGCTATAAATCAATCCAAGTTCCGCGAATCTAGGACATTTAGCTCACTACGCAGCCTGCAAAAGGTCTTTTCATCTAAAGGCTTAGTGAAGATATCGGCTAGCTGTTTCTCGGTGCTAACATGAAACACTTCGATATCTCCCTTTTGCTGGTGGTCTCTCAAAAAGTGATGCCGGATGTCAATGTGCTTTGTGTGGCTGTGCTCAACAGGATTCTCCGCTATTCGGATAGCACTCTCATTGTCACATAGGAGTGGGACTTTGCTCAGATTGTAGCCAAAGTCCCTGAGGGTTTGCCTCATCCAAAGTAGTTGCGTGCAACACTGTCCTGCGGCAACGTACTCGGCCTCAGCGGTGGATAGGGCAACGGAGGTTTGTTTCTTAGAGTTCCACGACACCAGGGACCTTCCTAAGAATTAGCACGTCCCCGATGTACTCTTCCTATCGACCTTACATCCAGCATAGTCGGAATCTGAGTACCCAATCAAGTCAAAGTTAGACCCCTTTGGATACCAAATCCCGAAGCAAGGCGTAGCGACTAAATATCGAAGAATTCGCTTCACAGCCACTAAGTGACACTCCTTAGGATCAGATTGAAATCTAGCACACATGCATACGCTAAGCATAATATCCGGTCTACTAGCACATAAATAAAGCAAAGAACCTATCATGGACCGGTATGCTTTTTGATCAACGGACTTACCTCCTTTGTTGAGGTCGGTGTGTCCGTCAGTTCCCATCGGCGTCTTTGCGGGCTTGGCGTCCTTCATCCCAAACCGCTTTAGCAAGTCTTGCGTGTACTTCGTTTGGGAGATGAAAGTGCCGTCCTTGAGTTGCTTCACTTGGAACCCAAGGAAGTAGTTCAACTCGCCCATCATCGACATCTCGAATTTCTGTGTCATCACCCTGCTAATCTCTTCACAAGACTTTTGATTAGTAGAACCAAATATTATGTCATCGACATAAATTTGGCACACAAAAAGATCACCATCGCAAGTCTTAGTAAAAAGAGTTGGATCGGCTTTCCCAACCTTGAAAGCATTAGCAATTAAAAAGTCTCTAAGGCATTCATACCATGCTATTGGGGCTTGCTTAAGTCCATAGAGCGCCTTAGAGAGCTTACACACGTGGTCGGGGTACCGTTCATCCTCGAAGCTAGGGGTTGCTCTACGTACACCTCCTCCTTGATCAGCCCGTTGAGGAAAGCGCTCTTCACATCCATTTGGTACAACCTGAAAGAATGGTGAGCGGCATATGCTAGCAAAATACGAATTGATTCTAGCCTAGCCACAGGAGCAAACGTCTCCTCAAAGTCCAAACCTGCGACTTGGGCATAACCTTTTGCCACAAGTCGAGCCTTGTTCTTTGTCACCACCCCATGCTCGTCCTGTTTGTTGCGGAACACCCACTTGGTTCCCACAACATTTTGCTTGGGGCGAGGCACCAGTGTCCAAACTTTATTGCGCTTGAAGTTGTTGAGTTCCTCCTGCATGGCCAACACCTAGTCCGGATCTAGCAAGGCCTCTTCTACCCTGAAAGGCTCAATAGAAGAGACAAAAGAGTAATGCTCACAAAAATTAACTAATCTTGAACGAGTAGTTACTCCCTTGCTAATATCACCCAATATTTGGTCAACGGGATCATCCCTTTGAATCATCGCTCGAACTTGGGTTGGAGGTGCCTGAGGTGCTTCTTCCTCTTCAACTTGAACATCCTGTGCTCCCCCTTGATCACGCGCCTCCTCATGATGAACCTGTTCATCGCCTTGAGTTGGGGGATGCACCATAGTTGAGGAAGATGGTTGATCTTGCTCCAATTGTTCCTGAGGCCGCACATCTCCAATCGCCATGGTGCGTATCGCGGCCGTTGGAACGTCTTCTTCATCTACATCATCAAGATCAACAACTTGCTCTCTTGGAGAGCCATTAGTCTCATCAAATACAACGTCGCTAGAGACTTCGACCAAACCCGATGATTTGTTGAAGACCCTATACGCCTTTGTATTTGAGTCATAACCTAATAAAAACCCTTCTACAGCTTTGTGAGCAAATTTGGAAGTTCTACCTTTCTTCACAAGAATATAACACTTGCTCCCAAATACACGAAAATAAGACACATTGGGTTTGTTACCAGTTAGCAGCTCATATGAAGTCTTCTTGAGGAGGCGGTGAAGGTAGACCCGGTTGATGGCGTGGCAAGCCGTGTTCACGGCTTCCGACCAAAAGCGCTCGCGGGTCTTGAACTCTCCAAGCATTGTCCTTGCCATATCGATGAGCGTCCTGTTCTTCCTCTCTACCACACCATTTTGCTGTGGTGTGTAGGGAGCGGAGAACTCGTGCTTGATCCCTTCCTCCTCAAGGAACTCCTCCACTTGAAGGTTCTTGAACTCGGACCTATTGTCGCTCCTTATCTTCTTCACTTTGAGCTCAAACTCATTTTGAGCTCTCCTTAGGAAGCACTTGAGGGTCCCTTGGGTTTCAGATTTATCCTGCAAAAAGAATACCCAAGTGAAGCGGGAAAAATCATCAACTATAACAAGACCATACTTACTTCCTCCTATACTAAGATAGGCGACGGGTCCGAAGAGGTCCATATGAAGCATCTCCAAAGGTCTTGATGTTGTCATCACATTTTTGGTGTGATGAGAGCCTCCCACCTGTTTCCCTGCTTGACAAGCTGCACAAGGTCTATCTTTTTCGAAATGTACATTAGTTAGACCTATCACATGTTCTCCCTTTAGAAGCTTGTGGAGGTTCTTCATCCCCACATGTGCTAAGCGGCGATGCCACAACCAGCCCATGCAAGTCTTAGCCATTAAGCATGCATCTAGACCGGCCTCTTCTTTTGAAAAATCAACCAAATAAAGTTTGTCGTCTAGTACACCCTTAAAAGCTAGTGAACCATCACATCTTCTAAAGACAGACACATCTACATTGGTAAATAGACAATTATATCCCATTTTGCATAATTGACTAACAGATAACAAATTATATCCAAGCGACTCAACTAAAAACACATTAGAAATAGAGTGCTCAGATGAAATAGCAATTTTACCTAACCCTTTTACCTTGCCTTGGTTCCCATCACTGAATATTATTGAATCTTGGGAATCCTTGTTATTGACGTAGGAAGAGAACATCCTCTTTTCCCCCGTCATGTGGTTTGTGCATCCGCCGTCGATAATCCAGCTTGAACCCCCGGATGCATAAACCTGCAAGGCAAATTTAGGCTTGGGTCTTAGGTACCCAACTCTTGTTGGGTCCTACAAGGTTAGTCACAATTGTCTTAGGGACCCAAATGCAAGTTTTATCACCCTTGCATTTTGCCCCTAATTTCCTAGCAACTATCTTCCTATCCTTTCTACAAATAGCAAAGGAAGCATTTAAAGCATGATAAATTGTAGAGGGTCCATTCATAACTTTCCTAGGAACATGAACAATATTCTTTCTAGGCACATGATGAATATTTTTCCTAGGCATATCTCTACCATGCATATAGGAAGAACTGGAAGCAAACATAGAATAAGAATCATAAGCATGTGAATCAAAAGCATTACAACTCCTATGTGACTGTTTTCTATCATTGTACATAAAAGCATGGTTCTTTTTAGTACTACTTGCCATAGGGGCCTTCCCTTTCTCCTTGGCGGATATGGGAGCCTTATGGCTTGTTAAGTTCTTGGCTTCCCTCTTGAAGCCAAGCCCATCCTTAATTGAGGGGTGTCTACCAACCGTATAGGCATCCCTAGCAAATTTTAGTTTATCAAAATCTTTACATCTATTGCAAATAACAACATTTTCTACACAAGTTGTTGATTTACTAGCTATTTCTAACTTAGCATTCAAATCATCATTAATGCTCCTTAAGCTAGAAATTGTCTCATGGCAAGAAGATAATTCACAAGAAAGCATTTCATTTCTTTTAACTTCTAAAGCATGAGATTTTTGTGCTTCTACAAATTTGTCATGTTCTTCATACAACAAATCCTCTTGTTTTTCTAAAAGCCTATTCTTATCATTCAAGGCATCAATCAATTCATTAATTTTATCTACCTTGGTTCTATCTAGGCCCTTAAATAAACATGAATAATCTATTTCATCCTCATCACTAGATTCGTCCTCACTTGAAGAAGCATAAGTAGAGTTTCGAGTACATACCTTCTTTTCCCTTGCCATAAGGCATGTGTGATGCTCATTGGGGAAGAGGGATGACTTGTTGAAGGCGGTGGCGGCGAGTCCTTCATTGTCGGAGTCGGAGGAGGAGCAATCCGAATCCCACTCCTTTCCTAGATGTGCCTCGCCCTTGGCCTTCTTGTAATTTTTCTTCTTTTCCCTCTTGCTCCCGTGTTCCTGGTCACTTTCATTATCGGGACAGTTAGCAATAAAATGACCAATCTTACCTCATTTGAAGCATGAGCGCTTCCCCTTGGCTTTGGTCTTGCTTGGCTGTCCCTTGCGACCCTTAAGCGTCGTCTTGAAGCGCTTGATGATGAGGGCCATTTCTTCATCATTTAGCCCTGCCGCCTCAACTTGCGCTACCTTGCTAGGTAATGCCTCCTTGCTCCTTGTTGCCTTGAGAGCAATGGGTTGAGGCTCATGGATTGGACCGTTCAACGCGTCGTCCACGTACCTCGCTTCCTTGATCATCATTCGCCCGCTCACGAATTTTCCAAGGACTTCTTCGGGCGACATTTTGGTGTACCTGGGATTCTCACAAATATTATTCACCAAATGAGGATCAAGAACGATAAAGGACCTTAGCATCAGTCGGACGACGTCGTGGTCCGTCCATCGCGTGCTTCCGTAGCTCCTTATTTTGTTGATAAGGGTCTTGAGCCGGTTGTATGTTTGGGTTGGCTCCTCGCCCCTTATCATCGCGAATCGTCCAAGCTCGCCCTCCACCAACTCCATCTTGGTGAGCAAGGTGACGTCGTTCCCCTCATGAGAAATCTTGAGGGTGTCCCAGATCTGCTTGGCATTGTCCAAGCCGCTCACTTTATGGTACTCGTCCCTGCACAAGGAGGCTAACAACACAGTAGTGGCTTGTGCATTTCTATGAATTTGTTCATTAATGAAAATAGGACTATCCGAGCTATCGAACTTCATTCCACTTTCCACAATCTCCCATATGCTCGGATGGAGAGAGAACAGGTGACTACGCATTTTGTGGCTCCAAAATCCATAGTCCTCTCCATCAAAGTGAGGAGGTTTGCCAAGTGGAATGGAAAGCAAATGAGTATTTGTACTTTGCGGAATACGAGAGTAGTCAAAAGAAAAGTTCGAATTAACCGGTTTTCTTCTCTCGTAGTCGTTGTGGTCGTCGTCCTTTTGGGAAGAGGTAGACTCATCGCTGTCGTCGTAGTAGACAATTTCCTTGATGCGCCTTGTCTTCTTCTTCTTCTTCCCATCTTTCCGTCTATGGCCCGAGCCCGAGTCGGTAGGCTTGTCATCCTTCGGCTCGTTGACGAAAGATTCCTTCTCTTTATCGTTGATCACGATACCCTTCCCCTTAGGATCCATCTCTTCGGGCGGTTAGTCCCTTTGTGAAGAGAACGGCTCTGATACCAATTGAGAGCACCTAGAGGGGGGGTGAATAGGTGATCCTATAACACTTAAAACTTAGGCCACAAAAACTTGGTTAAGTGTTAGCGCAATAACCGCCAAGTGGCTAGAGAGGAATCTTCAACAAAACACAATAACCAACAAGAGATCAATCACAGAGATGGCACGGTGGTTATCCCGTGGTTCGGCCAAGACCAACGCTTGCCTACTCCACGTTGTGGCGTCCCAACGGACGAGGGTTGCAATCAACCCCTCTCAAGCGGTCCAAAGACCCACTTGAATACCATGGTGTTTTGCTTGCTTTTCTTAATCCCGTTTGCGAGGAATCTCCACAACTTGGGGCCTCTCGCCCTTACACTTGAAGTTCACAAAGAAGCACAGAGCAAGGGAGGGATTAGCAACGCACACAAGACACAAAAATCAGAGTGTCAACACGCACACAAGTCGCAACAAGAGCTCGCAACACAACCCAATGAGTTCACAACTCCACTAGAGCTCTATATGCTATCACAAAGAAACAAATGCGCGGAATCGATGTCTTGGTGCTTAGGAATGTTGCAAGTATGCTTGGTGTGCTCCTCCATGCGCCTAGGGGCCCCTTTTATAGCCCCAAGGCAGCTAGGAGCCGTTGAGAGCAATCCTGGAAGGCAGATCTTGCCTTCTGTCGACTGGCGCACCGGACAGTCCGGTGCACCACCGGACATCCACTGTTCACTGTCCGGTGCAGATTGCTTTCCTTATTTGGCGAAGCCGACCGTTGGAGTATGAGAGCCGTTGGCGCACCGGACACTGTCCGGTGCACACCGGACAGTCCGGTGCACCAATGTGACCGTTGGCTCGGCCACGCGTCACGCGCGGAATCCTCGGCCGACCGTTGCCCTGGCTGACTGTTGGCTCACCGGACAGTCCGGTGCACCACCGGACAGACCGGTGAATTTTAGCCGTACGCCGTTGATGGTTTCCCGAGAGCGACGAGTTCGCCTGTGAACGGCTCACCGGACAGTCCGGTGCACCACCGGACAGTCCGGTGAATTATAGCCGTACACCGCCGTCGAAGTCCCGAGAGCAGCCTGTTCGCCAGAGCCAGCCTGGCACACCGGACACTGTCCGGTGAACCCACACTGAGCAAACTTTTGGCTGAACTTAGCCATCTATTCTCCAATTCAGTTTTTCCTGTTTTCAGCACTTAGACACAATACATTAGTCCACAAAACAATGTACTAAGTCTAGAAACATACCTTTTGACTTGATTTGCACTTTGTCCACCACATTTCATAGATTAACACAAAAGCACTTGTGTTGGCACTCAATCACCAAAATACTTAGAAATGGCCCAAGGGCACATTTCCCTTTCAGTAGCCTCTGGTCGCCGGGAACACGGCTGTCTTGCCGTGATACTCTCGGTCACCGTGGTCCGAACAAACCAATAGGCCTTAGATGAAATTGGGTTGGGGGAAATGATCAAGGTAGTTCCAATTGCGTGTCAGTTACTCGGAGAACCTAGCCGTTGCCCCAATCGGCCGGTTCAGATGGCTCGTCGGAGCTCGGCCGTGCTCCACGCCGTCGAGGACCTTCCCCTGCGCAGAAATAGAAACCGGGGGTCTTTTCTGCAAACGGTCAG
Organism: Zea luxurians; assembly: GCA_029449295.1. Classification (NCBI taxonomy): domain Eukaryota; kingdom Viridiplantae; phylum Streptophyta; class Magnoliopsida; order Poales; family Poaceae; genus Zea; species Zea luxurians. The sequence continues at coordinate 174,398,264 of JAOPSE010000002.1, forward strand.
CGACTTAATGCAACAGTGACCAAACTCGTTTCCAATTAGCCTAAACCCTGAGGGCTCTTCTGCAAAGTCTTCCCCGCAGGCGCACGCGCGCTTTCCCTCTGGTGTTGGGCTGCCTGGGCTGAAATCGGCCCAGGAACTATTCATTCTTTTTCTTTTTCTTTTTCCAGCAGAACTCTAACAATTATAGAAAATTGTAGAAAAATCCTAAAATTGTCAAACCAATTTTTCTAGACTTCTTATTTTCCATAGTATTTAATAAAAATAGTTTCATGATTTTTAGGTTAAATAAGAAATTGTAAGGCATTTAAAGTAGTTTAAGGTATTAGTTCTGGATTTTTAGAAAATAAATGGTAATTCCATAATTGTCCAAACTTTTTACATAAGCCCTACACATTATTTAGAAGCCTTGGGTAGAGTTTGGGTTGATTTGGACCTTATTTGATAACTAGAACCCAAAAACCCCACCCCTGCTCTATGAACTCCTTTACTGACTCCGGAAACCCTAAGTTCTCGGAGTTCCGTGAAGGAAAATTGTATTCAAGACCTTAGATAATAAATTCTTATTATCTTTGCACTCTCATGAGCATTACATGGCATTCATTCTTATATACATATATGTGGTTATGTTTAGAAAACGAAGAAGAAATTGAAGTGAGTGAAGAGAAGGCACCACCACCTTCGGACTCTCAGGCAAGATCTTGTCTCTACTTTGACATCTGCGGGCCTGAGCCTGACTCACCTACTAACGAAGGCAAGCCCCGGTGCATTTGCCACCTCCTTGATGTTTTTAAACTTTTCTCACTTGTTTGATGCATTAGGTGATAGGAGTTGATTGCTAAAACAATTCCTGCATTACCTTCCTTGAATTTGATTACCTTCCTTGATCACCCGTTTTACAAAAGATTTTGATGCTTAGCCTTGCTTTAGAAAAACAAAATGTTTTGTTTTTCAAAATATGATGTGGCAAAAGTGGGTGGGATGTTTTCAAAAATAAAACTTGATGGTGGATCTGTCAAAGGCCTTGATGGGTTCAACATCCGGAAAAGATGTACCTCTGCCAGGTACCAAGTTTTGGGTTTTGAAATGATTAAGCTGAGACCGGGCGGGTGACTTGCACGAGAAGAGAGTCTCGGTGTAGTGTCTCTATCTGAGTCGATTAAGGACCGTGTCGATGTAGGCTTGATGACCGGGGACCCTTTAACTGGTCACATGCCTCGTCATGGGTAAGCCTTGCCTTGGGCAGACTAAGGCCAGAATAAGATAACACGAAATGGGCGTGGAGCGGTGGCGAGAGTAGCGTGTACCCTCTGTAGCAAGAGGCTGGACGGTGGTGTATCTGTACTCTCGGTTTGCATGAACCTGATCTGGTCTTAAGAACCCCGGTGGCGGGTTGACATATGCAAGGGTTAAGTGCTACATATGTCGTGTGATTGGAGATCCTCAGCTGAGTATAATCGATTCGGATCGCCGTACCTTCGCGGTTATGAAGACTTGGTCACTGACCTATACGTAGAATTCCACTAAAGATAAAGGGATTGATGAGAATCTGGCTAGTGCAGGACAAGTGTTTGAACTAGGTTAGAAAGAAACTCTAGATGTAGGTAAGTTTACCTAACTTGACAATAAAACTGGATTTTTAAGGATCCACTTTTAGTAAGCATTTATGCAACAACAGAGTCTTTGATCTTGAGATACCTTACCTTGACTCCCTTATAACCAGCATATCCTTGAGAGTCTTTTCTTTAGTCGGGTAAGACTTGCTGAGTAATTCCATACTCAGGGTTTATTCCCTCGTTGTTTTTAGGTGAGGAAGCAGCAGATTTCTGTTGCTTCTGTACCAAGGTGGTTCCACATGAGGAAAAACAAGAGTGAAGATGCGGGAGGACATGGTCCTCCATAAGAAACTTTTATGTAAAGACTTTTTGGGAGGAGTTTTGCCTCCCTTGGATATGTAATAATACTATTCAGCACTCGTTTATAACTCTGGTCTGTAATAAGCAACTTGATCTTACTTTTAAAATAAATGTAAGTTTATGTAATCACTTCCGCTTTTCGATATCTCCGATGTTCTGTAATATCTGCAAGACAGGTGAAACGTTCCTGGAAAGGTAAGAAAAGATACCGAACTTGTCAAGTGATTCAGGAACATCTATAGGGTTGTCTGATGTCTGTTGGACAAGGACAACTGTAGGTGGGCCTAATGACTTGGGAGGTTCCACCACAGCCCGACCCGAAGCGGCATGCCGTCAACTTTGAGCCAGCCAAGGCAGTTAAGTCTGTCTCCCTCGACCCCAGCAACGACGCCGACAAAAAAGTCAAGATCAGCTCCGAGCTCAACCCCAAATAGGAAGCAGTGCTCGTCGACTTTCTTCGCGCAAATGCCGAGATTTTTGCGTGGAGTCCCTCGGACATGCCAGGCATACCGAGGGATGTCGCCGAGCACTCACTAGACATCCGAGCCGGTGCCCGACCCGTGAAACAGCACCTGCGCATTTTGATGAAGAAAAACGCAGGGCCATAGGCGAGGAGGTCCACAAGCTAATGGCAGCAGGGTTCATCAAAGAGGTATTCCATCCAGAATGGTTAGCTAACCCTGTACTTGTAAAGAAAAAAGGGGGGAAATGGAGGATGTGTGTAGATTACACTGGGCTGAATAAAGCATGTCCGAAAGTTCCCTACCCTCTGCCTCGCATTGATCAAATTGTGGACTCCACTGTTGGGTGTGAAATCCTGTCTTTCCTCGATGCCTATTCAGGCTATCACCAAATCAAGATGAAAGAATCCGACCAGCTCGCGACTTCTTTTATCACACCTTTCGGCATGTATTGTTATACTACTATGCCATTTGGCTTGAAGAATGCAGGTGCTACATACCAAAGGTGCATGAACCACGTGTTCGGAGAGCACATCGGCAGAACGGTCGAGGCTTATGTTGATGACATCGATGTCAAAACAAGGAAAGCCTCCGACCTTCTCTCTGACCTTGAAGTAACATTCAGGTTCCTGCGAGCAAAGGGCATAAAACTCAATCCTGAGAAGTGTGTCTTCGGAGTCCCCCGAGGCATGCTCCTAGGATTCATTGTCTCCAAACAAGGCATCAAGGCCAACCCGGAGAAAATCACGGCCATCACCAACATGGGGCCCATCAAAGATTTAAAGGGAGTACAAAGGGTCATGGGATGCCTTGCGGCTCTAAGCCGCTTCATCTCGCGCCTCGACGAGAAAGGATTACCCTTGTACCGCCTCTTAAGGAAGACCGAATGCTTCACTTGGACCCCCGAGACCGAAGAAGCCCTCGGAAACCTTAAGGCACTCCTTACTAATGCACCCATCTTGGTGCCCCCCGCTGCAGGAGAAGCCCTCTTGATTTACATAGCCGCAACCACTCAGGTGGACAGCGTTGCGGTCGTAGTCGAGAGACGAGAAGAGGGGCATACGCTGCCCATCCAGAGGCCAGTCTACTTCATCATCGAGGTGCTATCCGAGACCAAAATCCGCTACCTGCAAATCCAGAAGCTACTATATGCAGTGATTCTGACACGGCGAAAGTTGTGACACTACTTCGAGTCTCATCCGGTGACTGTGGTGTCATCTTTCCCCCTGGGAGAGATCATCTAGTGCCAAGAGGCTTCGGGTAGGATAGCAAAATGGGCAGTGGAACTCATGGGAGAAACACTTTCATTTGCCCCTAGGAAGGCCATAAAATCCCAAGTCTTGGCCGACTTCCTGGCCGAATGGACTGACACCCAATTGCCAACAGATTCGATCCAGGCCGAACTTTGGACCATGTACTTCGATGGGTCGCTTATGAAAACCGGAGCAGGCGCGGGCTTGCTCTTCATCTCACCCCTCGGAGAACATGTGCGTTATGTAATACGCCTCCATTTTCTAGCGTCAAACAACGTGGCCGAATACGAGGCCTTGGTGAATGGGTTGCGCATCGCCATTGAGCTAGGGGTTCGGCGCCTCGACGCTCGTGGTGACTCATAGCTCGTTATTGACCAAGTCATGAAGAACTCTCATTGCCGCGACCAAAAAATGGAGGCCTACTGTGACGAAGTTCGGCGCTTGGAAGATAGGTTTTATGGGTTGGAACTCAACCACGTTGCTCGACGGTACAACGAGACTGCAGATGAGCTGGCTAAGATAGCCTCAGGACGAACAACAGTTCCCCCGAATGTCTTCTCCAGAGACATACATCAACCATCCGTAAAACTCAATGACGCACCCGAACCCGAAGGGACCTCGGCCTAGCTCAAGGTACCTTTGGCCGCCGAGGGTGAGGCCCTGCACGTCGAGGTAGAACGGAATGGGGTCACACCAGTCCTAAATTGGCAGACCCCGTACCTGGAATATCTTCTCCGAGGAGAGCTGCCCCTCGACAAGACCGAAGCCCGGCGACTGGCTCGGCGCGCCAAATCGTTCGTTTTACTGGGTGATGAAAAAGAGTTGTACCACCGCAACCCCTCTGGCGTTCTCCAATGATGCTGTCGAGGACCGTAATTAGGGGTACCCCCAAGGCTTCTAATCTCAGCTGGTAACCCCCATCAGCACAAAGCTGCAAAGGCCTGGTGGGCGCAATTCCGGTTAAGGCTCCGTCCACTCAAGGGACTCGATCTCGCCTCACCCGAGCCCAGCCTCGGGCAGGAACGGAAGACCAAGGCAGATTCGCGCCTCGCTCGAGGGTCTCCTCAAGCGACGGGCGCACCTTCAACTCGCCTGAGGCCCAACTTGAGTAGGCTTCACAGAGAAGCAACCTTGGCCAGATCGCCTCGCCAGCTGACCGGATCGCAGGAGCATTCAATGCAAGGATCGCCTGACACCTTATCCTGACACGCGCTTTCCAGTCGACAAGTCCGAAGTGACCGTAGTCACTTCGCCCCTCCACTGACTGACCTGACAGGAAAACAGCGCCGCCTGCGCTGCTCTGACTGCTGTGCCACCCGCCAGGGTGAGGCTGACAGCAACCAAGTCCAGCCTCGGGCGCCATAGGAATCTCCGCCTCGCCCGACCCCAGGGCTCAGACTCGACCTCAACTCGAACGATGATCTCCGCCTCGCCCGACCCCCGGGCTCGGACTCAACCTCGACTCAGACGACGATCTCCGTCTCGCCCGACCCCCAGGCTCGGACTCGACCTCGACTCGGACGACGATCTCCGCCTCGCCCGACCCCCGGGTTCGGACTCGACCTTGCCTCGGACGACGATCTCCACCTCGCCTGACCCCCGGGCTCGGACTCAGCCTCAACTCCAAAAGACGATCTCCGCCTCGCCCGACCCCAGGGCTCGGACTCGACCTCGACTCCGGAAGAAGGTCTCCGCCTTGCCCGACCCCAGGGCTCGAACTCGACCTCGACCTCAGAGGAGTCACCACCTCGCTCGGGCCGACCACGCCACAAGGGGAGGCCATCATTACCCTACCCCTAGCTAGCCCAGGCTACGGGGAACAAGACCGGCGTCCCATCTGGCTCGCCCCGGTAAAACAAGTAATGATGGCGCCCCGCGTGCTCCATGACAACGGTGATTCTCAACCCCCTACGGAAGCAAGGATACGTCAGCAAGGATCCGATAGCCCGACAGCTGTGCTTCTACAGGGCTCAAGCACTCCTCCGACGGCCATGACGCCACATGAACAGGGCTCCAACACCTCTCCGACAGCCACGTCGGCGCGTACATAGGGCTCTAGCTCCTCTCTGCTAGACATGTTAGCACACTGCTACACCCCCCGTTGTACACCTGGACCCTCTCCTTACGTTTATAAAAGGAAGGTCCAGGGCTCTCATACGAAGGAGGTGGCCGCGCGGGAGAACGGGCAGCCTAACACTCCCTGTCTCTCTCTCTCTCTCCCTCACGAACGCTTGTAACCCCCTACTGCAAGCACATCCGCCCTGGGCGCAGGACAACACGAGGCCGCGGGTTTCCCCTCACTGATTTCCCCCCTTGTGTCTCCGTCTCGCGCCGACCCATCTGGGCTGGGACACGCAGCGACAATTTACTCGTCGGTCCAGGGACCCCCAGGGTCGAAACGCCGACAGTTGGCGCGCCAGGTAGGGGCCTGCTGCGTGTTGACGAACAACTTCCCGTCAAGCTCCAGATGGGGAGTCTCCAGCAACCTCTTCAACCCGGGACGAACCTCCGTTTCGGGAGTCTCGAGTTCATGTCCCTCGACGGCAACTACGACATGATACTCCTTCCTCCGCCGCGCGACAACGACAACGACGGCCGTCAGCCCGCCCGCCGGCGGCGGAATCGACGACGTCTTCCCCACGTGGCGGAAGAGCGACATCCGAGTCTGTCCCGTCACCTTCCCCGCCGACGGAGGAGTAGATGGGGCAGGCATGTCCAAGCAGGAGGCGGTACCTCGTCGGCTGTTGAGCAAGTCGACGGCACCGGCGCCCCAACGGGGGATACGTCGGGCGTTGACCTCGCGTTTGAGATGAAGACGAGCGTTGCTTCCCCGCAACACGCCAACCCCAAGCATACGACGGGCGATGCCAGCACGGTCGCGAAGGACTTGCTGGGCGTCAGCCTTGTACCTGAGATAATGGTGCAGTCCGTCCCCGACACGACTCCGTCACCGTTCGTCGATCAAGAGGTACCGTCCGTTTCCCATCCAGTGCCTTTTAGATTCAGCTTCGACCCACCAAGCGACCCCGCTTCGGTGGACGCTTTCATAAAGGCATATCCAAACCTCCCAGGGTACCATATGTGGTCAACCTGGGACAGATTGACGACCATCTCAACCTACGGGCCCTCGGGTTCCGAGGAAGATGACGAGCCCGCCTCTGCTTGGGATTTCTCCGGGCTCGGTAACTCTAGTGCCATGCGGGACTTCATGACCGCATGTGACTACTGCCTCTCCGATTGCTTCAATGATAGCCACAGCCTCGGTGACGAGGACTGTGGCCCAAGTTACGAATGTTTCCACGTCGATCTAGAGGGTCTCGATGAAGGCAACCACCTTGGTATGCCGGAGGACGGCGATCCCTCTAGGCCTGCGCCTCGCGTTGACATCCTTCGGGAGCTAGCCGTGGTCCCAGTCCCTACGGGGGGTTAGGACACACAGCTCGAGCAAATCCGCGAGCCTGGCTGCAACAATGGGCTTCCAGTGGGGTCGGCCAGAACCTGGCTGCAGCAGCAATACTGCTCCGAGCGATGCTAGAACCATCCACCACCGAGGGGCGGCGTATCCAGGGAGAACTCAGGAATCTCCTGGAGGATGCCGCAGTCCGACGGGCCGAAAGCTCTGCCTCCCGAAGGCAGGGATACCCCCCGGAGCATCGCGCCGCGACTTCTCGATTCATGCGGGAGGCCTCGGTCCACACCGGGCGCACGCGGGACACAGCGCCTGCGGCCCCGGGCCGCCTCGGCAACGAGCACCATCGCCGCGACCGTCGAGCCCACCTCGACGAGAGGGTGCGCCGAGGCTACCACCCCAAGCGTGGGGGACGCTACGACAGCGGGGAGGATCGGAGCCCTTCGCCCGAACCACCCGGTCCGCAAGCTTTCAGCCGGGCCATACGACGGGCGTCGTTCCCGACCCAGTTCCGGGCCCCGACTACCATCACCAAGTACTCGGGGGAAACAAGGCCCAAACTGTGGCTCGCGGACTACCGGCTGGCCTGCCAGCTGGGTGGAACGGACGATGACAACCTCATCATCCACAACCTCCCCCTGTTCCTCTCCGACGCCACCCGAGCCTGGCTGGAGCATCTGCCTCCTGCGCAGATCTCCAACTGGGACGACCTGGTCAAAGCCTTCGCCGGCAACTTCTAGGGCACATACGTGCGCCCTGGGAACTCCTGGGATCTCCAAAGCTGCCGCCAGCAGCCGGGAGAATCCCTGCGGGACTACATCCGGCGATTCTCGAAGCAGTGCACCGAGCTGCCCAACATCACTGACTCAGATGTCATCGGCGCGTTCCTCACCGGCACCACTTGCCGCGACCTAGTGAGCAAGCTGGGTCGCAAGACTCCCAACAGGGTGAGCGAGCTGATGGACATCGCCACCAAGTTCGCCTCCGGCCAGGAGGCGGTCGAGGCCATCTTCCAGAAGGACAAGCAGCCTCAGGGGCACCAGCCAGACGACGTCCCCAAGGCGTCCGCTCAGCGCGGCGCGAGGAAGAAGGGCAAGAAGAAGTCGCAAGCGAAACTCGACGCCGCTGACGCAGACCTTGTTGCCGCCACTGAGCACAAGAACCCTCGGAAACCTCCTAGAGGCGCCAACTTGTTCGACAAGATGCTCAAGGAGTCGTGCCCCTATCATCAGGGTCCCATCAAGCACACCCTTGAGGAGTGCGTCATGCCCCTATATCGCCTCTTAAGGAAGACCGAGCGCTTTACTTGAACCCCCGAGGCCGAGGAAGCCCTCGGAAACTTGAAGGCGCTCCTTACAAGCGCGCCCATCCTGGTGCCCCCCGCTACCAGAGAAGCCCTCTTGATCTACGTCGCCGCCACCACTCAGGTGGTCAGCGCCGCGATCGTGGTCGAGAGACGAGAAGAAGGGCACGCACTGCCCGTCCAGAGGCCGATTTACTTCATCAGTGAGGTACTGTCCGAGACCAAGATCCGCTACCCGCAAATTCAGAAGCTGTTGTACGCGGTGATTCTGACATGGCGAAAGTTGCGACACTACTTCGAGTCTCATCCGATGACTGTGGTGTCATCCTTCCCCCTGGGGGAGATCATCCAGTGCCGAGAGGCCTCGGGTAGGGTTGCAAAGTGGGCGGTGGAGATGATGGGCGAGACAATCTCGTTCGCCCCTCGGAAGGCCATCAAGTCCCAAGTCTTGGCGGACTTTGTGGCTGAATGGGTCGACACCCAACTTCCAACAGCTCCGATCCAACCAGAACTCTGGACTATGTTTTTCGACGGGTCGCTGATGAAAACAGGAGCGGTTGTGGGCCTGCTCTTCATCTCACCCCTCGGGAAGCACCTCCGCTACGTGTTGCGCCTCCATTTCCCGGCGTCCAACAACGTGGCCGAGTATGAGGCTCTGGTTAACGGGTTGCACATCGCCATCGAGCTAGGGGTCTGACGCCTCGATGCTCGCGGTGACTCGCAGCTTGTCATCGACCAAGTCATGAAGAACTCCCACTACCGCGACCCGAAGATGGAAGCCTACTGCGATGAGGTTCGGCGCCTGGAGGACAAGTTCTACGGGCTCGAGCTCAACCACGTCGCTCGACGATACAACGAGACTGCAGACGAGCTGGCTAAGATAGCCTCGGCGCGGACAACGGTTCCTCCGAACGTCTTCTCCCGAGACCTACATCAACCCTCCGTCAAGACCGACGACACGCCCGAGCCCGAGAAGGCCTCAGCTCTGCCCGAGGTGCCCTCGGCCCAGCCCGAGGCGCCCTCGGCTCAGCCCAAGGCAGCCTCGGTCCCGCTCGAGGCACCCTCGGCCCCCGAGGGTAAGGCACTGTGCGTCGAGGAAGAGCGGAATGGGGTCACGCCTAATCGAGACTGGCAGACCCCATACCTGCAATATCTCCACCGAGGAGAGCTACCCCTCGACAGAGCCGAAGCTCGGCGACTGGCGCGGCGCGCCAAGTCGTTCGTCTTGCTGGGTGACGAAAAGGAGCTCTACCACCGTAGCCCCTCAGGCATCCTCCAACGATGCATATCCATCGCCGAAGGTCAGGAGTTATTGCAAGAAATACACTCAGGGGCTTGCGGTCACCACGCAGCACCTCGGGCCCTCGTGGGAAACGCCTTCCGACAGGGTTTCTACTGGCCGACCGCGGTGGCCGATGCCACTAGGATTGTACGCACCTGCCAAGGGTGTCAATTCTATGCAAAGGAGACCAGACTCTGCAAACAATACCCATCACCTGGTCGTTTGCTATATGGGGTCTGGACCTCGTCGGTCCCTTGCAGAAGGCACCTGGGGGCTTCACGCACCTGCTGGTCGCCATAGACAAGTTCTCCAAGTGGATTGAGGTCTGACCCCTAAACAGCATCAGGTCCGAACAGGCGGCGGTGTTCTTCACCAACATCCATCGCTTCGGGGTCCCGAACTCCATCATCACCGACAACGGCACCCAGTTCACTGGAAGAAAGTTCCTGGACTTCTGTGAGGACCACCACATCCGGGTGGACTGGACCGCCGTAGCTCACCCCATGATGAATGGGCAGGTAGAGCGTGCCAACGGCATGATTCTACAAGGGGCTCAAGCCGAGGATCTACAACGACCTCAACAAGTTCGGCAGGCGGTGGGTGAAGGAACTCCCCTCGGTGGTCTGGAGTCTGAGGACGACACCAAGCCGAGCCACGGGCTTCACGCCGTTTTTTCTAGTCTATGGGGCCGAGGCTATCTTGCCCACAGACTTAGAATACGGTTCCCCGAGGATGAGGGCATACGACGTCCGAAGCAACCAGACAAACCGAGAAGACTCACTTGACCAACAGGAAGAGGCTCGGGACATGGCCTTACTACACTCGGTGCGGTATCAGTAGTCCCTGCGACGCTACCACGCCCGAGGGGTTCGGTGTAACACCCGGTTTTAAAGGACAAAGCCGGGTGCATCTCATACATGCGCCAAGAAGACAACACATATAATAACAGAGTGTATAGAGATAAATGTCATTAACATCAGAGTATTTATAGCGGAAGACTTATTACAAAATAAAATAATAAAGATAAAATGAACTAAGGATCGTCGGCGCCAATGTCGACTGGGAAACGCCACCTAGATCAGATCGAACTCCTCCGTGTTAGGCGGCTCCTCCTGAACCACCTGATCATCTCCTGTGGGGGGGGGGTGTGAGACAGCAAGGGTGAGCTCACACATGATCATAGCTCAACAAGTTGTGGGGAACCAGTGGACATAAACTCACAAAGGTGTGAGTTCATGTGATGTGTAAGGCTTAATCAATGACAGGGGTTAAAGCTGAGCATTGCTTTTAAATAGTTGGTCAAAATTTTATTAGCAGTTACTAAGTGTAAGTAAATACCAAACCATAAGTAAAGTAATAGAACAAAATTAATAATAAACCCATGCAATGCAAATGACAAAATTGAATTTAAGTTCCATAATTTAAACATCAGAGAGTCCTGAGCTGCTCGTGACCGTGAGCTCGGCTAGTATACCAGTTTTACACTCTGCAGAGGTTGTACCCTTTACCCACAAGTCATGTTACCCATCTGCCAAGGGGTCGCGAATCCCATACACCTCTACCTAGGAAGCGCGGCAGGGCAACACTACGAGGCCTTTACAAAGTTCCACTAGCTTCCGAAAACCCGCTACAGTTTATGGGAAGATCCAGTAAAGGGTTCCTGGCTGACCGCCATCGCAGCAAAATCAACCAGGGACCTCCCCGCACTGACCTCTCCCCTACTGCCCTTGCCCCTTTCGGGTAAGGTAGTCTTCCACTAGCTTTCCTAATTAGTCAGCCAAGGGCGTCCCATTCCACCCTTGTGGTGGCACGTGGTTCTCAAGTTAAGCTCTATGTTCCAATTAACATTAATGATACAACATGAACATAAACAGAATAACAACAAGAATTGGAACATAGAGGTAATAAATGATTATCCCAAAACCATATAAAGCAATAGCAAACTACCCAAGTGATTCAGGGGTAAACAAGGTAATGAGATAAACAATCTAGGGTGACCTAATGGGTCCCATCAAAATTAACCTATGCATGAGTATGTGATATTAAAGAACATTATTGGGTAAAAAGTGGTCAAGGGCACAACTTGCCTGGCACTTGAGATTCCAGTTACCAACTTGCTTTTCAGATGTCACGTGTCCTCGCGCTAGTCGTAGCAATACAAACAGACATGGTATAGATAAAATTAACATCACACCAAACATAATAATATACTGCATTATAATGATTTACACGTTTCTACGAGACTAACGCAACTGGAACGAGTCAAATCGGATTTAAACGAAGGAGATACGAATTTCCTAAGGTTTTATGTATTTGATACGAGATTAGCTAAGAAATAAATTTTAACACCATTTTCATGTTAAAACAGAGACACTAAGTGATAGAGAATAATTTTACAAAATTTTAGAAACTGGAATGGGTAATTTTGGATATCATATGAATTTTCTATGAATTTTATAAGTTCTAGTATTTATTTTTGCATTAAAAATAAATTCCTATTTCATTTTCCCTGATTTTTCTAATTTCCTGGATTGGGCGCAATATTTACAGAAACACAGGGACTTCTGCGAAAAACGTCCTAAGACTCAGAACCACATCCATACGGACGGCGGGTTGTTTTCCAAATTTCCCGAGGGCTCTTATATAAAATGGGCGGCCGAAGGGGTACGGTGAAATACTGGCCGCTGGATCAGAGATGGAAGGCTCAGATTTAAACAAACGAAGGGGTTTTCTGGATGTAATCTGGACTGTTGGATCAACGGTAGGCGGCACGGATTGGGCCACACACATTATGCACCTGAACTCCTTAGTAGCCGTAGGATTCCGATCTAACAGTCACCGGATAAAGTCGCGAAGGGATACGCGTGGTCGAATCCAAACCGTTCGCCGCGACATCGATGATTCCGACGCCTTCTTCCTCCTTCGTCCCCGCATGGCGGGCGCCCGAACCAAAGAAGCGCGGTACAGGCGAGCAGCATGCTTAGCCATCCGAGAACGCGGCCTAGAGCGCGATTTGCGTTACGCAGTACGGGGAAGATAACGAATTGCCAGATCGCGTCCAAACCGGAGCTAGGAGCGCGAGCAGAGCTGCCCACAACCGGTGTTGTGCGACGGTGTTCCTTGCTTACCGACGGTGATATACCGGCCCGTAGATTTGTTGATGTCGCGGCCGATCTCCACGCAGTACGCAAGAACGCCGTGGTCCGCCCCCTCCTCCACGTTGAAGATCCAAATCCTGCGCTTGTCTTCTCGTTTCTCTCTCCCTCACGACGTAGATGCACACGGCGGCGGTGGATCTCCCTCGCTCTCCCGTTTCGGCTAGCTCGGAGCTCACGGCGGCATGCGGTAATCAAGGCCGGGGCATGGCTTATAACCCCAGGTCGCGGCGAGCCTGGAGAAAGGGCTGGGCGGTGGTCAAATCTCCCACGCGAGATCCACGGCGGGAGACCAGCGAAGTCCGTGATGGCGCTCGGTCGAGGAGGCCCCGCGATCTCCGCGTGGAAGGAGTCCGACCCCAAGAGCCAAAGCCGAGCACGTCCTGGTCAAGCGGCAAGGATTGCGGCAGTCAACCCGAACCGACACGCGTGAGCTTGAGGAGGGCCAGCGGATGGTGGCTTGCCGCGATGGCACTGGAACCACGACAACGGCCCCCACGCGCAACCTCCCGGGAAGAAGACCGGCCTGCGAGAGGGGCCCACAGGCAGTGGAACAAAGGGAGAGAGGACGGCGCAGATGGTTTGAAATGGGCTGAGGGCGTGCACGAGATAGTAGTTGGGCCAAGAGAGAGGGATTAGGCCCAAGCGAGTTGTCCCCCATATTTGCCTCTTCTTTTATATTTTGTATTTCCATTTCAAATTCAAATTCAAATTTTGATTTGAATGCAAACAGAGTTCACATTTAAAGTATAGTTAAGTGCTCAGACAAAAGCTCCAATACTGTTATGTCTAGTTTATTTTATTTTATATATCCATTATTTACTTATTTTTCTCTACATAATATTTATTTTCTTCTCTTTTCTAATTTCTAGAATTTCTTTTAGTTGCCAAATTCCACTTTGGACTTTAATATATTCCTTATCACACTGTTTTTATATTGTCACGAAATACACACAAAAGAAAATCCGAGCATGATGCATTGATTTATTTGAGTAGTGTTCTTTTGTTAATTATTTATCTGTGTAAGTGAGGTGTCCACATGAAATGATAGATAGAGATGACACACATATCTATAAAGGAATGTAATATCTCCTTTTAGATTTTTCTTACAAAGTGGGTATTACAAATCCTACCCCCCTTAAAAATAATCTCGTCCTCGAGATTTAGGAAGATCTAGGGAAAAGGCGGGGAAAATCTATGCGAAGCTCTACTTCTCTTTCCCAATGTCGCTTCACCTTCACCGTGGTGACTCCACTGTACTTTACACATCTTTATCACCTTATTTCTTGTAACTCGAGTCAAAGCATCTAAAATCTTGATCGGGTACTCCGTGTAAGTCAAATCACCCTGAACACTGAGCTCTCCCATTGGTAACTGTTCCTCGGGGACACGGAGACACTTCTTTAGTTGAGATACGTGGAACACGTTATGCACATCTGATAGACTATCCGGTAACTTGAGTTGGTATGCCATCTCCCCAACTTTTCTAAAGATCAAGAATGGTCCAATATAGCGAGGGGACAATTTGCCCATGAATTTTGAATCTCCTCATTCCACGAAGTGGTGACACTTGAGGTACACATGATTTCTTTCCTAAAATTCCAGTGGTCTTCTTCTATTACCTGCGTAGCTCTTTTGCCTGGTTTGAGCTACCCTCAAATTCTCCCGAATTATACGGACTTGTTCTTCTACCTCGTGAATAAGTTCAGGTCAAAAGAACTGTCTTCCCCTAGTCTTATCCCAATATAGAGGAGTCCTGCATTTCCTGCCATATAGAGTCTCAAACGGTAACATCTTCAGACTGGCCTGGTATTTATTATTATGAGGACTTAGCATAAGGTAGACTCTTGTTCCAACTACTACCATGCTGAAGGGCACAAGCTCTCAACATATCTTCCAATACTTGATTAGTCCTTTCAGTCTGTCTATCAGTCTGCGGTTGGTAGGCCGAACTAAAATTCAACTTCGTAACCATATTCTCACGAAAACTTTTCCAAGATCTGGAGGTAAATTGTGATCCTCTTATCCAAAACGATCTTCTTTGGTACTCCATGTAAACACACAATCCGAGTCATGGGCTTCCTTTAAAATAGTCTCACGAAGGCTTTCAATCTCGGGGACACATATCTTGTCCTTGAACCATATGGCACCTTGCTCATCTTCCGTGAATTTCGGAACTCGATCTTCAGTAATGAGATCCTTAATCTCTTGTATCTTAGCATCACCAATTTGTCCTTTGCGGATCTCTTGCTCCAAAGTAGTTTCCACATCAATAATAACTCCTTTAGTGCGAGTAACTATCCCCAGGTTAAGTCTCCTGAAATTCTCAACAATCTCATCGAGTAGCTGGGCAACAACAGCTAAATGAACACGCTCCCTTCGACTCAAGGCATCTGTAACCAAATTTGCCTTGCCCGGGTGATAGTGAATTTCCAAATCATAATCCTTAATAAGCTCCAACCAACGGTGTTGCCTAAGGTTGAGATCCTTCTGAGTGAATATATACTTCGAACTCTTATGACCCGTATATACTTGGCACTTCTCGTCCCACTTGAATTCTCTTTCCTTCACCAAAAGCGAGGTCATAAGCTTAGCAATCTTAGAAAATCCTTCAATAAATCTCCAATAATATCCTGCAAGTCCCAAGAAACTTCGGTCCTCTGTAACCGTAGTGGGTATGCTCCACACCACTATCTCCTTGACTTTAGCAGGATCCACTGATATCCCTCCATTAGAAATGATACGTCCAAGAAATGGCACCTCGCCAATCCAAAACTCACATTTACCGTACTTGGCGTAGAGTTGATTATCTTAAAGCTTCTGTAGCACCAACCTTAGATGTTCTTCATGGTCACTCTCATTCTTAGAATAGACAAGAATATCGTCGATGAATACCACGACGAATCTGTCCAAATACTCCAAAACATCTTATTCATCAAATCCATATAATAAGCTGGTGCATTAGTTAATCCAAACGACATAACGATGAACTCATATAATCCATATCGAGTCGAGAAAGCCGTCTTGTAACTCAGTTAACTGCTTCTTGAGTTATTTTAACTCTTCTACAGACTTCCTGTATGGCCGTTTAGAAATAGGAGCAGTTCCACGTAAGGGATCTATGACAAACTCAACTTCCGTATTTGGTGGCATCCCTGGTAACTCTTCTAGAAAGATATTCCGAAAAAAAATCTTTAACCACCCGGATGTTGTCACCCAAAAACTTCTCATCTACTAAGAATGTCGCTAGTCTGATGGTGGTAGTTACTGCAACTTCAACTTCAAAACTTTCTCCTTTAGAACTGGTGAGTTCTACGATTCCTTTAGCATAGTGTATAAACTGTCTTTACCTTCCTTAACCGGAACATACCAAGGATCAGATCTATACTGCTTGGCTCCAATATTGTAGCAGTAACTCCAAATTCTCTACCCATAATGGTCAATGTCAATCTACGTGTCATTTGATTCGCCACAACAGGCCCTTTAGGTGTAATTACTCTCATGGGTTTTCTCATATTGTCCAACACATATGCCCAAACCAAAATCTCAGCATGACGCATAATTTTATTAGCAACACATGGGGTCAAATTGACCTTTTTATTCCTCCTAAAATGGTATCATACCGAATACTAACTAAAGGAACATGTAGATCTTACAAATAGTAGTAATTTATATATATGTTTATGTAGCTTGGTGGAGCTGGTGGTGGTGGAGATGGTGGTTGCTCTTGTTGTTGTCTCTCCAATCGTGATTGCCTTATTTCTTGCTGTATCTCCAGACGGGCCTGACGTATTTCCTCGCGTTCTTGTCTTATCTGGTTTTGCATTTCGGTCATCATGTCCGTCAATTGCTGTATTACCAGCCTTTGGGTTGCGATCACTTGCTCGGTTTCAACAGGTGGAGGATTTGGAGGATTCATTTCTGTTTGCTGTTGCGTGATAATCTTTCCTTTCCTGGTATTGACCATCTGAGTTAGATACATAAGGTAAGAAAGAGCAGTAGACAAGGCAGTAATTACAATCATGTTACTTTGGGGGACTTATTAGCTAAGTAGATTAGTGTGTCACCTACTAAAGCTAATACAGTACCTTATAGTGGTACATGCTATAATGTCCATATATAATATCTCAATCAATCAAAGAAGCAAATCAGGCATTGATCATCAGAACAATCAACCAACATTTTTTTAATAGAGAAAATAGTTTTTAATTTTGTCTTAGGCTTCCTATCTCTTAAGATGTCATAGGGATAGGGATTCCAAGGTTTGAAATCCATCTTGTCTTAGAGTAGAAAAGGTAAGAATGATCAAAGTAGAACAGTAGGTGAGACAGGATCAAGATAAGTATAGAAAGAATCAGAGTGAGATAAGTAGGTAAGGGTTTTGTCCATTTCTATCTAGGTTTCGTCCTTCAGTCAACATTTCCTCTGATACCACATCTGTAACACCCGGTTTTAAAGGACAAAGCCGGGTGCATCTCATACATGCGCCAAGAAGACAACACATATAATAACAGAGTGTATAGAGATAAATGTCATTAACATCAGAGTATTTATAGCGGAAGACTTATTACAAAATAAAATAATAAAGATAAAATGAACTAAGGATCGTCGGCGCCAATGTCGACTGGGAAACGCCACCTAGATCAGATCGAACTCCTCCGTGTTAGGCGGCTCCTCCTGAACCACCTGATCATCTCCTGTGGGGGGGGGGGTGTGAGACAGCAAGGGTGAGCTCACACATGATCATAGCTCAACAAGTTGTGGGGAACCAGTGGACATAAACTCACAAAGGTGTGAGTTCATGTGATGTGTAAGGCTTAATCAATGACAGGGGTTAAAGCTGAGCATTGCTTTTAAATAGTTGGTCAAAATTTTATTAGCAGTTACTAAGTGTAAGTAAATACCAAACCATAAGTAAAGTAATAGAACAAAATTAATAATAAACCCATGCAATGCAAATGACAAAATTGAATTTAAGTTCCATAATTTAAACATCAGAGAGTCCTGAGCTGCTCGTGACCGTGAGCTCGGCTAGTATACCAGTTTTACACTCTGCAGAGGTTGTACCCTTTACCCACAAGTCATGTTACCCATCTGCCAAGGGGTCGCGAATCCCATACACCTCTACCTAGGAAGCGCGGCAGGGCAACACTACGAGGCCTTTACAAAGTTCCACTAGCTTCCGAAAACCCGCTACAGTTTATGGGAAGATCCAGTAAAGGGTTCCTGGCTGACCGCCATCGCAGCAAAATCAACCAGGGACCTCCCCGCACTGACCTCTCCCCTACTGCCCTTGCCCCTTTCGGGTAAGGTAGTCTTCCACTAGCTTTCCTAATTAGTCAGCCAAGGGCGTCCCATTCCACCCTTGTGGTGGCACGTGGTTCTCAAGTTAAGCTCTATGTTCCAATTAACATTAATGATACAACATGAACATAAACAGAATAACAACAAGAATTGGAACATAGAGGTAATAAATGGTTATCCCAAAACCATATAAAGCAATAGCAAACTACCCAAGTGATTCAGGGGTAAACAAGGTAATGAGATAAACAATCTAGGGTGACCTAATGGGTCCCATCAAAATTAACCTATGCATGAGTATGTGATATTAAAGAACATTATTGGGTAAAAGGTGGTCAAGGGCACAACTTGCCTGGCACTTGAGATTCCAGTTACCAACTTGCTTTTCAGATGTCACGTGTCCTCGCGCTAGTCGTAGCAATACAAACAGACATGGTATAGATAAAATTAACATCACACCAAACATAATAATATACTGCATTATAATGATTTACACGTTTCTACGAGACTAACGCAACTGGAACGAGTCAAATCGGATTTAAAACGAAGGAGATACGAATTTCCTAAGGTTTTATGTATTTGATACGAGATTAGCTAAGAAATAAATTTTAACACCATTTTCATGTTAAAACAGAGACACTAAGTGATAGAGAATAATTTTACAAAATTTTAGAAACTGGAATGGGTAATTTTGGATATCATAGAATTTTCTATGAATTTTATAAGTTCTAGTATTTATTTTTGCATTAAAAATAAATTCCTATTTCATTTTCCCTGATTTTTCTAATTTCCTGGATTGGGCGCAATATTTACAGAAACACAGGGACTTCTGCGAAAAACGTCCTAAGACTCAGAACCACATCCATACGGACGGCGGGTTGTTTTCCAAATTTCCCGAGGGCTCTTATATAAAATGGGCGGCCGAAGGGGTACGGTGAAATACTGGCCGCTGGATCAGAGATGGAAGGCTCAGATTTAAACAAACGAAGGGGTTTTCTGGATGTAATCTGGACTGTTGGATCAACGGTAGGCGGCACGGATTGGGCCACACACATTATGCACCTGAACTCCTTAGTAGCCGTAGGATTCCGATCTAACAGTCACCGGATAAAGTCGCGAAGGGATACGCGTGGTCGAATCCAAACCGTTCGCCGCGACATCGATGATTCCGACGCCTTCTTCCTCCTTCGTCCCCGCATGGCGGGCGCCCGAACCAAAGAAGCGCGGTACAGGCGAGCAGCATGCTTAGCCGTCCGAGAACGCGGCCTAGAGCGCGATTTGCGTTACGCAGTACGGGGAAGATAACGAATTGCCAGATCGCGTCCAAACCGGAGCTAGGAGCGCGAGCAGAGCTGCCCACAACCGGTGTTGTGCGACGGTGTTCCTTGCTTACCGACGGTGATATACCGGCCCGTAGATTTGTTGATGTCGCGGCCGATCTCCACGCAGTACGCAAGAACGCCGTGGTCCACCCCCTCCTCCACGTTGAAGATCCAAATCCTGCGCTTGTCTTCTCGTTTCTCTCTCCCTCACGACGTAGATGCACACGGCGGCGGTGGATCTCCCTCGCTCTCCCGTTTCGGCTAGCTCGGAGCTCACGGCGGCATGTGGTAATCAAGGCCGGGGCATGGCTTATAACCCCAGGTCGCGGCGAGCCTGGAGAAAGGGTTGGGCGGTGGTCAAATCTCCCACGCGAGATCCACGGCGGGAGACCAGCGAAGTCCGTGATGGCGCTCGGTCGAGGAGGCCCCGCGATCTCCGCGTGGAAGGAGTCCGACCCCAAGAGCCAAAGCCGAGCACGTCCTGGTCAAGCGGCAAGGATTGCGGCAGTCAACCCGAACCGACACGCGTGAGCTTGAGGAGGGCCAGCGGATGGTGGCTTGCCGCGATGGCACTGGAACCACGACAACGGCCCCCACGCGCAACCTCCCGGGAAGAAGACCGGCCTGCGAGAGGGGCCCACAGGCAGTGGAACAAAGGGAGAGAGGACGGCGCAGATGGTTTGAAATGGGCTGAGGGCGTGCACGAGATAGTAGTTGGGCCAAGAGAGAGGGATTAGGCCCAAGCGAGTTGTCCCCCATATTTGCCTCTTCTTTTATATTTTGTATTTCCATTTCAAATTCAAATTCAAATTTTGATTTGAATGCAAACAGAGTTCACATTTAAAGTGTAGTTAAGTGCTCAGAGAAAAGCTCCAATACTGTTATGTCTAGTTTATTTTATTTTATATATCCATTATTTACTTATTTTTCTCTACATAATATTTATTTTCTTCTCTTTTCTAATTTCTAGAATTTCTTTTAGTTGCCAAATTCCACTTTGGACTTTAATATATTCCTTATCACACTGTTTTTATATTGTCACGAAATACACACAAAAGAAAATCCGAGCATGATGCATTGATTTATTTGAGTAGTGTTCTTTTGTTAATTATTTATCTGTGTAAGTGAGGTGTCCACATGAAATGATAGATAGAGATGACACACATATCTATAAAGGAATGTAATATCTCCTTTTAGATTTTTCTTACAAAGTGGGTATTACATTCGGTCCCGAGACCTCTAGGTGGGCGACTTGGTGCTTCGGCTATGACAAGACGCCCGAGGGCGCCACAAGCTCACGCCTCCCTGGGAAGGGCCATTCATCATCGCCAAGATTTTGAAGCCCGGAACATACATGCTGGCCAACAGTCAAGGCGAGGTCTACAGCAACGCTTGGAACATCCGACATCTACGTCGCTTCTACCCTTAAGATGTTTTCAAGTCGTTCATGTACCTCGTTTACATACACAAGCAAAGTCTAATCTTCAAGGAAGGGTCAGCCTTGCCTCGGCAAAGCCCGACCCTCCCTCGGGGACTAGAAGGGGGGAACCCCCTCTGCGTCAAAATTTTATTCAGAATAAGTCTTTCTGCCAGAACATCTTTCGTGCTTTTCGACTACTTCGATAGTGGAGTCCTGAAAACGATGGAGTACACGTAAGCAGGCAAGGCCGACCGAGCTGAGGGACTCCTACGACTCTGGGATACGGATACCTCACTCATCACCTTCTGCGATAAGTAACTCACGCTCGGATAAGGGATTCCGCTGTCCGAGCAAGTCTTAACGCTCGAAAACTTCTTCTGCTGAAACGATTTTTCGTGCTGTCTCGACTACGTTGATAACAGAATCCTACGGATGAGTAAGAGTACACGTAAGCAGGCAAGGCCGACCGAGCCGAGGGACTCCTACGCCTTCGGGATATGGATACCTCACTCATCACCTTCTGCGATAAGTAACTCATGCTCGGATAAACGATTCTGTTACCGATGAACAAGTCCTGATACTCAAAACAAGGGGAAACGAAACACAGCTTTACAACACGACGACAATATGTTTTGGCCTCGGCGGTCGCAAAAAACATACGCACGCTACAAACAAACTATTCCTGCAGGTTCAGACGTCAGCAGGGGGAGCAGCAGCACCCTCGGCATCGACTCCACCCTCGGCGGAATCCGACCCGGCCTCGAACAAGCAACGTGGTCGGAGGATCTCCACCTCGAAGGAAGATGTCAGCACCGCGCCTGGGCCATCGCTGCCACGGTCTCCTCCATGAACCCGGCCCAAGCAGACGGCCGGACCGGCCGCTCCGTAGCCTCAGCCAGTTGTCCCCTGAGGACACCAGCCCAGCTCATGGCCTCGGCAGCCCGACTCCAGGGTTGGTCCCGCCAGCGGACGACCTGGCCAGGTCCCAGCCGCCACTGCGACGCCTCGTCGGCCTGGGAAGTACCCTACTCCTGGGCCGACGAAGTTTCTTCTCCAGCCAACTCCGCCTCTGTCCATGCTGTCGCCGCTGCCTCCGGCTTCGGCTCATCATAGAGTAGCCGAGGTTTCCTTCGCTAAGCAAGAGGAGCCTCGAGCGGCAAGGCCGACCGAGCCGAGGGACTCCTACGCCTCTGGGATACGGATACCTCACTCGTCACCTTCCGCACAGGGCAACTCACGCTTGGTTAAGCGGTCCAGCTAGCCGACAGGCGAGTTCTGGTGCGCAAAATGGAGAAGAAACACGACTTTACGCCCAAATACACAAATGTTCAGTCCCCGACAGCTACAATGAACATACGCCGGCACTCAAGGTGCCATTACAAACGGAACTCCGATTCCACCCCCGCAGGTACGAACAACCCCCCACTTTGGAGGGCATGCGGAGCGATAAGACCCCAGGTGGCTCGCCGACGCCCGCTCCGGCAGCAGCGACAACGACCTCCACTCCGGGCGGCCAAACAGCAGTAGCGATGACCTCAGGGCAGACGCTGCTGCGACAAGGCCCTCGCCCACGTCCCTACTCGAGGGGCAAGGACAAGATATTAAAGCCAAAGAGCCGAAGGTCGGTCCGCAGGTGGCGCTGACGGTCTCGACGGCAGAGAAGCTTTCTCCAGCTGCCACCACCTCAGCACCGACGGCGGCATCCACCTGTCCACCAACACCGCACTAGCGAGCGCCGGCCGCCCCAAAAGCGCACCGGCAGGTCCTCACTCCCGTCCTCGCCACGAAAGCGAGGAAAGAGGATGGAATGTTGCACCCTGGCTGGGAAGCAACAGTTTGCCTTCCCCGGCTTGGCTGGAGGGCGCCTCCTCCGCAGAGCTGGAGGATGGTTTCCACCCCTAGAAGCTGGAAGAAGAGGTGGCCAGCCAACCCTTGCGGGAGGTAGAGCTCCGGCTCGCCTCGCCCTCCGCCCCAGCAAGGATGACAAAAATCCTTGAAGCTGAGGGCGGGGCAGAGGCCGCAGCCCGGCTTGCTTCTCCCCACCATCGGACTGGTGGTCACCGTCTTGGGTGACCATCGTCGAGGGGATGCAGCCGGGCTGCCTGACGAAAATCCTTGAAGCCGAGCGATGGCTGAAAGGTACCAACCTCCACAAGGTTGCGCTCCTTCCACAACAAGACGAAAGCGACGCAAGCGCTCCCATCCGAGGGCTCGGAAGGTGGAAGGACGCGATGCATGAAGGGAGTGCGAAGACATGGTTGCCATCCAAGGGGGTCACCCTCCTTTTAAAGGCGACTCTCCTCACTTGCGTCCTCAGCCGTCGCGGACGGAGTCTTCACCAACACGCTCCAAGGTCTTCCCCCTACGACACGGGGGTGGGTCCCACGCGTCATGCAAGCTGCCCCAGGACAGAAGAAGCCAAACCGCCGCGTGCGGAGCATGTAACCGCCCAGCGGTTACAAGCATTCCTCCGTCTTCGCCCAAACCAGCGGGTGAAAGGGCGAACCACCATGCAGGCGGCATGCAACTACACCAAGGGGGCGCACCCTTTTGACTTCGACGCATCCAGCATGGAGGCCCAGGCCCACGCGTCATGGAACCGGCGCGCCGGTTACTACGTGCAAAAAACTGCCGCGCCACTTGCGCCAGCGCCGCGCCTTCTCGACTACAGAACCGGTGCTGTGACTCGAGGCAACCCTGTGCACGGCCCAGCAGTGCCGACCAGGCACGCCGGTCACGGGTCAGTCGGTCGCGGGAGAAGGCGCGACGGTCAACATGGCCAAAAGTGGGCCGGCAGTAATGGCGGTGGCAGGTGGGCGGAAGCAGCAGTCAAATCGTCTGTAGGCTCACATCCCCTCCTGGAACAGCGAGAGAGCTCTCTCCCACGGCGTGAAGACGACGCGCCCGTGTTCCGTTCCTCGAACGGCTTGCGCATGCACAACGGCTGCCCCGCGAATCACTCGTCCCGTGCATTAACTCTGCGGCACGACAGGCGACACCTTTGGCAGGCAAAGCGGGCGACGCTTCACCTCCGCCATAATGACCGCGTCAAAAAAGGTGTGCCACGTCGTTCAATTTCGTATCCTTTTCCTCTTCCCCTTTCTCTCTCTTGCTATAGGGACCGGGAAAGGGGATACTCCGGAAGGGATCCTTCTCCACGAAGGAAGCGGGCCTCGAGCCCCCCTACTGATCAGAGGTTCGAAGGCTGGCCCCTCGGAAAGGTTCGACAACCGCCTCAGAGCACTCAGGCTCCGCGCCTACTACTGGTTAGAGCTTCGAAGGCTTGCCCCTTGGAAGCGTTCGACAGCCGCCTCAGGCCACTCGGGCTCCACGCCCACTACTGATCAGGGGTTCGTAGGCTGGCCCCCAGACGGGTTCGATAGTCGCCCCAGAGCACGCAGAGTGAGGGATGACCCTGGGTACATTCGATACATAACCAAGGCTCGGGCTACGCTCCCGAGGTACCCTAGGACATTTCCGAGACCAGCAGGAACGATTCTGTAACGGAATCCCATCAGAGGGAGGCCTCGAGCCCTCGGACCCTATCGAACGGGACCGGGTCGGGCAAATCACCTGCAGGTACTTTTGGAGCGCGCCTCTGGGCCACTAGCCGACCCTTATCGAACGGGGCACGGGCGTCTACTCGGATCACCCGTTAGCAACTCACTGGAGACACCATGTTCGGCGCCCACCGAGGGCAACATGGCGCTTTCCCCCTCCTCCTTGCGGAAAGGCGACGCAAGGGCGTATGAAAAAAGCCGAGTCTGCCCTTGACCGTCCTCTCGCCCTGTGCAGAGGCTTGGGGGCTGCTCTCGCAAACCCGGCTCCGGCCAAACCGTTGACAGTGTCAACATACCAGCCCGAGAACTCGGAACCTGACTACGCACCCAGGCAACGACCAGTTCGCATGAGGGAACAACCAGACCAACCGAGCCATCACGAAAGACATTAAGACCTTGAAGGAGTCAAACCACTCCTCCGAGGCCTCGGGGGCTACACTCGGCGGGTGCGCTCGCACACACCCACCGGAACAAAATGCAACCAAGAAAGGCTGGTCCCCTTGCAAAAAAGTGCGACAAAGCCTCCAAGCGAGTACCCACACTCCCTTTGAGGCTCAGGGGCTACTGTCGGGGACCGTAATTAGGGGTACCCCCAAGGCTCCTAATCTCAGCTGGTAACCCCCATCAGCACAAAGCTGCAAAGGCCAGATGGGCGCAATTCCGGTTAAGGCTCCGTCCACTCAAGGGACTCGATCTCGCCTCGCCCGAGCCCAGCCTTGGGCAGGAACGGAAGACCAAGGCAGATTCGCGCCTCGCCCGAGGGTCTCCTCAAGCGACGGGCGCACCTTCGACTCGCCTGAGGCCCAGCTCGAGTAGGCTTCACGGAGAAGCAACCTTGGCCAGATCACCTCGCCAGCCGACTGGATCGTAGGAGCATTCAATGCAAGGATCGCCTGACACCTTATCCTGACGCGCGCTTTCTAGTCGACAAGGCCAAAGTGACTGTAGTCACTTCGCCCCTCCACTGACTGACCTGACAGGAAAACAGCGCCGCCTGCGCTGCTCCGACTGCTGTGCCACCTGCCAGGGTGAGGCTGACAGCAACCAAGTCCAGCCGCGGGCGCCATAGGAATCTCTGCCTCGCCCGACCCTAGGGCTCGGACTCGACCTCAACTCGGACGACGATCTCCGCCTCGCCCGACCCCCGGGCTCGGACTCGACCTCGACTCGGACGACGATCTCCGCCTCGCCCGACCCCCGGGCTCGGACTCGACCTCGACTCAGACGACGATCTCCGCCTCGCCTGACCCTCGGGCTCGGACTCGACCTTGCCTCAGACGACGATCTCCGCCTCGCCTAACCCCCAGGCTCGGACTCAGCCTCAACTCCGGAAGACGATCTCCGCCTCGCCCGACCCCAGGGCTCGGACTCGACCTCGACTCTGGAAGAAGGTCTCCGCCTCACCCGACCCCAGGGCTCGGACTCGACCTCGACCTCGGAGGAGTCACCACCTCGCTCGGGCCGACCACGCCACAAGGGGAGGCCATCATTACCCTACCCCTAGCTAGCCCAGGCTACGGGGAACAAGACCGGTGTCCCATCTGGCTCGCCCTGGTAAAACAAGTAATGATGGCGCCCCGCGTGCTCCATGACAATGGTGGTTCTCAGCCCCCTACGGAAGCAAGGATACGTCAGCAAGGATCCGACAGCCCCAACAGTTGTGCTTCTACAGGGCTCAAGCACTCCTCCGACGGCCACGACGCCACATGAACAGGGCTCCAACACCTCTCCGACAGCCACGTCGGCGTGTACATAGGGCTCTAGCTCCTATCTGCTAGACACGTTAGCACACTGCTACACCCCCCGTTGTACACCTGGACCCTCTCATTACGTCTATAAAAGGAAGGTCCAGGGCTCTCAGACGAAGGAGGTGGTCGCGCGGGAGAACGGGCAGCCTAACGCCCCTGTCTCTCTCTCTCTCCCTCGCGAACGCTTGTAACCCCCTACTGCAAGCGCATCCGCCCTAGGCGCAGGACAACATGAGGCCTCGGGTTTCCCCTCACTGTTTTTCCCCCTTGTGTCTCCGTCTCGCGCCGACCCATCTGGGCTGGGACACGCAGCGACAATTTACTCGTCGGTCCAGGGACCCCCCCGGGTCGAAACGCCGACAGATGCATATCCATCACCCAAGGACAAGAGTTGTTATGTGAAATACACTCGGGGGCTTGCGGTCACCATGCAGCACCTCGAACCCTTGTGGGAAACGCTTTCCGACAAGGCTTCTACTGGCCAACCGCGGTGGCCGATGCCACTAGGATTGTACGCTCTTGCCGAGGATGTCAATTCTACGCGAGACGGACACACCTGCCTGCTCAGGCTCTACAGACAATACCTATCACTTGGTCCTTTGCTGTGTGGGGTCTGCACCTCGTCGGTCCCTTACAGAAGGCACCCGGGGGCTTTACGCACCTGCTGGTCGCTATCGACAAATTCTCTAAGTGGATCAAAGTCCGACCCTTAACCAGCATCAGGTCCGAGCAGGCGGTGGCATTCTTTACAAATATCATCCACCACTTCGGGATCCCAAACTCTATCATCATCGACAATGGCATGCAGTTCATGGGGGAAAAGTTCCTAGACTTCTGCGTGGACCACCACGTCCGTGTGGACTGGGCCGCCGTAGCTCACCCAATGACAAATGGACAGGTGGAGCGCGCCAATGGCATGATTTTGTAGGGACTAAAGCCAAGGATCTACAACAACCTCAACAAGTTTGGCAAGCGGTGGATAAAACAGCTACCCTCGGTGGTTTGGAGTCTGAGGACAACACTGAGCCGAGCCACGGGTTTCTCGTCGTTTTTCCTGGTCTATGGGGCCGAGGCCATCCTACCCACGGACTTAGAATATGGTTCCCCGAGGGCAAAGGCATACGACGAACAAAACAACCAAACCAGCCGAGAGGATTCATTGGACCAGCTGGAAGAAGCTCGGGACATAGCCTTACTGCACTCAGCGCGGTATCAGCAGTCTCTACGACGCTACCATGCCCGAAGGATTCGGCCCCGAGGCTTCCAAGTTGGAGACTTGGTACTTCGGCTACGACAAGACCCCCAAGGACGCCACAAGCTTACTCCTCCCTGGGAAGGGTCGTTCATCATCGCCAAAGTGTTGAAGCCCGGGACATACAAGCTGGCCAACGATCAAGGCGAGGTCTACAGCAACACTTGGAACATCGAACAACTATGTCGCTTTTACCCTTAAATGTTTCAAGTCGTTCATGTATCTCGATTCCTTTACATGTATAAATAAAGTCTAACCGTCAAGGAAGGATCAGCCTTGCCTCGGCAAAGACCGACCCTCCCTCGGGGGCTAGAAGGGGGGAACCCCCTCTACGTCAAAATTTTCTCGGAAAAATT
Source organism: Zea luxurians (assembly GCA_029449295.1). Taxonomy (NCBI): domain Eukaryota; kingdom Viridiplantae; phylum Streptophyta; class Magnoliopsida; order Poales; family Poaceae; genus Zea; species Zea luxurians. The sequence continues at coordinate 174,425,999 of JAOPSE010000002.1, forward strand.
TTCTACCAAAACGACTTTCGTGCCTTTCGAATATATCGATAACGGAATCCTAAAAACGAACGAGAGAGACCTCGAACGGCAAGGCCGACCGTGCCAAGGGACTCCTACGCCTCCGGGATACGGATACCTCACTCATCACCTTCCGCTAAAGGTAACTCACGTTCGGATAAGTGATTCTGCTACCGAACAAGTCCTAACGCTCGAAACGAGAGGAAAGAAACACGGCTTTATACTCAAACACCCAAATGTTCAGGCCTCAGCAGCCATAGAAAACATACACATACTTAAAATAACCATCTTACACAGGTTTAGGCATCGGCAGGGGGAGGAGCAGCACCCTCGGCGTCGTTTCCACCTACGGCAGACGAAGCAGCCTCGCTGGTAGGGGGGCAGAATGTGGCCCGGCCTCAGACGGCGACACAGGCGGGAGGATCTCCACCTCAAAAAAGGAGGCCAGTGCCGCGCCTGGACCCTCGGCAACCGCATTAAGCCTTTTGGCCTCGGCCAGGGCGACATCCTCGTCATCAGGTAGGCAGTAGCCCTCGTTGACCCGCTCCAAATCCATCGTAGTGGGAAGCGAGGACGGCGAAGGCCCGCCTAACACCATGATGCAGCGCCCCGCGGAGTCTGCCGTGCACGTGGCCGCCCAAGGCCCGCAGGCGACTCTGAGGAGAGCTGCCCGAGGGGATGTCATCAAGGCCAAAGGTCCGGCAAAAGGCCGAGATGGCCTCGGACATAGCCATGCGGTCAGCCTCCTTCTGCTCGGTCGCCTGGGCAAGCGCCATGCAGTTCTTAATGGACTCGTTAAGAGCCATCTCAAACCCTAAAGACAGCAAGACAATTTCAGACACGAGGAGAAGAGTTAAGCTAAAGCAAAATCACGAAGCAGGCAAAACATACCTTTGGCCCGGGCACGCTGCTGTGTAGCCATGGCTTGGGTGGACCAGGCCGACCTGACCGCTACGGCCAGGCCCTCCGAAAGGACCCCGACCCGAGCAGTCGCCTCGGCTAGCCGCTCCGTGACCTCAGCCAACTGTCCCTTAAGGGTCTCAGCCTAGCTCACGGCCTCGGCAGCTTGGCCCCGGAGTTGGTCCCGCTCGCTGGTGACCTGGCCAAGCTCCAGCTGCCGCTGCTGCATCTCCTCGGCCTAGGAAGCCACCTGCTCCCGAGCCGACGAAGCCTCCGTCCACGCCAACGCCGCCTCTGTCCGCGCCGTCGCCGCCTCCGACTTCAGCTCCTCACAGAGCAGCCGAAGGTCCGCCGCCTCGGTGCTCTGTTAGGCGAGGCGCTCGTTGGCCTCGACAAGCACGACCCCCTGCTGCCGTAGCGATTCCCAAACGCTGCTCTCATGGCAGAGAAACAACGACTTAGCAGTGCTCATGTCCGCGAGCTCCTGAAAAGAAAAATAGAATATCACAAAGAATGCTCTGACCACACGAGGTATGCGTCTAAATCCTTAACTGGAAGACCCTGGGAACATCTTGAGAAAGGACTTCTGTGGCCATCCGAAGCGACCTCATCGCCGCCTCGCTATAGTCACGGAAAGCTTTCCGCAACCTTTCCTCTCCCTCATCATTAAGGGCAAGGAGAGGCTCTGAGGTATCACGGCCCCAGAACACGAGCGGCTATCCTCCCCACTCATTGGGATTGAGCTGCGTGGGGATGAGGCCACTGCTCCCCACGATGGGCCAGGGATCTACGCGCCCCACGACCGAGGCTTCGGGTCCCTCTACGGCCGACGCATCGGGCCTCTCCTCTATCAAGGCGACAGGCCACTGCTGACCAACCTCGGCAACAACGGCCGACCCCTCCCCATGGTCAAAAACGGGGGAATCGGGGATGACCAGGACCAAATAAGCCGGGGTGGAGGCACCTCAGCCACCTCGACATCGACAGCGGCAGGCAGCTCCATGGACGCACCAGTGGCGGCCCCGGCAGGAATCGACGTCAGCGTCGGCGACGAGGAAGGCAGGCTCGAGGCCGCGACCGCGACAACGACCTCCTCTAGCATGATGGCCGCTCCAACAGGGGGGTCAACCTGGGAGGCTTGCCCCATGACAGCCCGTGCCTCCTGGGCCCCTCGCCGGAGGGCGCCTTGCGCGGAGGCCAACCAACCAGCATGGCGCGCCGTAGCTCCGGCTGAAGAGGCCGACCCCGTCTTAATGGCCTTCCTGGGGGCCAGACCAGCCGAGCCCTGCCTCCGCTTGCTGAAAAGAAGAGAAATCAAAATCAAGACACGCAGAAAAATGACTGAAACAAGGGCGCCCTCAGATACTTACCCGCTCCGGGGCAGGACCAATCGTGCCTGCGGGGAGATCACTTGGACCCCGGTCTCCACAGACGCTGCCAAGGGTTGGCCAGCGGCCGGCTTCGACGCCACCTCCACCTCGGAAGCCCGAGGCGCTAAGGGGGTGGCCTGCCCAGGCGATGTCATGATAGCCGAGGGAACGACTTCCTGCACGGCTGGCACGGGCACTTGCTCTTGGGGGGCATGCGGGTCGGCCTGGCCCCCCGAAGTCACCCCAATTATCTCGGCCAAGGGGTCAAGTACCCCCTCGGCCCGCCTCCGCTCCTCAGACTGGGACCCTAGCGTCCTAGCCCCAAACACTGGTGGTGCCAGCCCACCTGGAGGCTGGCTTGATGAACCCTTGCCTAGCCTCGGATCCAGGCTAAGGCCAAGTCGGGCCGCCATGTCGTCGTCCTCATCATCATCGTCATCGTCGGGCGTGTCCGGCGATGGCTCAAACGGGAGCCCGTCCCTTTCTTGCCTCTGACGACGCTTCTCCAGGGCCTCCCGAGCCCGCATCCTCTCGCGAGCTCGGGCCTTTTCCGTGTCCTTTTTCTGCTTATCCCTCTCCGCGGCGAGCCTACGCGCGGTTCGGTCCGCCGCGTCCTCCGGGACCGGTGGCCGGGAGGTTTTAAAGTTCCTCAACCCCTGGGGATGAACAAAAATCCCAGGGGTAAGGGCAAAAAACGTAAGAAACACGGCACAAAACAGAAGAAGGGCCGGACACTTACTAGGGACACATACACATGATCGGGACGCATCAGGGGCTGGTTAAGGGCGCCAGCGTCCAGCCTCCCTACCGTGCCCGCTACCCGTCTAAGGAGGTCGTCGGTGGAGAGGGGGGTCGAGGACATCCGTGAACCCTCCAAATCGACCCCCGGCTTCATTTCCGAAAGCCGCAACCGCTGCTCTGCCAATGGGAGCACCCTCCGGCGGTGGATAGCGGCGACGACCCCCGTGACAGTAAGGCCTTCGGCTTGGAGCTTCTGCAGGGCACGGAGAATGGGCTAGAGCTTCTCCTGGTTCTTGCGTGTGGCCCCCAGCGCCAATTATCACCGGCGGCGGTCACCACTCATTGAGAAAAAGGCGGCAGCACCCCGTCGTCATTCCGGAGATAAAACCACCGGTTCTGCCACCCCTTGTTCGAAGACACAAGGGAGGCCGGGATGTACTGTTGTGCGCGCCCCGACCTCAGCTGGAGGGTGCAGCCACCAGCCCGCACCGCCATACGGACCTTCTTCACATCCGTCGACGCGACAAAGAACTCCGCGAAGAAGAGATGGGTCCACATGTCCCAGTGGGGCTCAATCCCCAAAAACCCCTCGCAAACCGCCACGAAAATGGCCGCCTGCGCGATGGAGTTGGGGTTGAAGTTGTGAAGCTCCACCCCGTAGTAGTGCGGGAGCGCCCGCACAAAGCGGCTCGCCGGCATCCCAAACCCCCGCTCATGAAAAGGGGTGAAGCTGACCACGTACCCCGGCGGCGGAGCCGAGTCGGCCTCGCTCCCAGGGGCCAACCACTTAGGCTGCGGCCCGCCGGAGAGAGGACGGAGCAGACCCTCGACAACGAGGGCCTGCAGATCCTCCGCAGTGACGGTGGAGAAGGGCCACGGGTCGCGTGGCGGAATGACGGTCGGCTTGTCAGCCATTGCCGAGCGGAAGCGGTGGAAGCAGAGGGGATGAGGTGCGCGGTTTTCTTTTCTCTCTGTCTACTCTCTCAGGTTGCGAAAGCAAAGGTAGAAGGCAAGAACGAAAGCGCAAATGGCAGGGTAAAGAACCATTGCCGGTCCCGCTCCCAGGTATATAAAGGCCCGGGCAGAATCCGCCCAAAACTTTGCCTGAGCCCCTCGAGAATTTAAAATTCGAAATCAAAACGGTTTTTCCGTTCCTCGAATGACTCGCGCACGCGCAACAGATACCCCGCGAGTCGCCCGTCCCGTCGCATTAACTCTCTGGCAGGACACATGTCACCACTAGCAGGCAAGCGGGCGCCGTTTCGCCTCCGTCATCATGACCGCCTCAAAAAAAGGTGTGCCACACTGTTTTAGTTTATATCCTTTTTTCCTCTACCCTCTCTCTCTCTCCGCAGGGATCAGGAAAGGAGGTATTTTGAAAGAATCCTTCTCAGCAAAGGAAACAGGCCCCGAGCCCTCCTAGTGATCAGGGGTTCGAAGGTTGCACCCTGCGGGGTTCAGCAACCGCCCCAGAGCACTCAGGCTCCGAGCCCTCTACTGATCAGGGGTCCGAAGGCTGGCCCCTCGGAAGGGTTTGACAACCGCCCCAGAGCATGCAGAGTCAGGGATAACCCTGGGTATGTCCGTTACATGGCCAAGGCTCGGGCTATGCTCCCGAGGTACCCTAGGACATTTCTGAGACCAGCGGGAACGATTTGTAATGGAATCCCACCGGAGGGAGGCACCGAGCCCTCGGACCCTATCAAATGGGTCTGGATCCAGCGAATCACCTGCAGGTACTTTTGGGGCGCGCCTCTAGGCCACTAGCCGACCCTTATCAAACGGGGCTCGGGCGTCCACTCGGATTACCCGTTAGCAACTCACTGGAAACACCATGTTCGGTGCCCACCGAGGGTAACATGGCGCGTTCCCCCCTTCCTCCTTGCAGAAAGGCGACAAAGGGGCGTACTATAAAAAGCCGAGACAGTCCTTGATCATCCTCTCGCTCCATGCAGAGGCTCGGGGGCTGCTCTCGCACCAGGCTACGGCAAAATTGTTGACCGCGTCGACAAACCAACTTAAAAACTCGAAGCCCGACTATGCACCTAGGGCTGCGGCCAGGCCGCATGAGGGAACAACAAGGCCGACCGAGAAATCACAAGAAGAATCAAGACCTCAGAGGAGTCAAACCACTCCTCTGAGGCCTTGGGGGCTACACCCGACGGGTGCGCTCGCGTGCACCCATCGGAACAAAATACTGCTAAAAAAGATCAGTCGCCTTGCAAAAATCCGTAGAACCTCCAAGCGAGTGCCTACACTCCCTTTGAGGCTCGGGGGCTACTGTCGGGTACCATAATTAGGGTACACCTAGTACTCCTAAACGTGGCTGAGAACATCCTTTAAATCAAACCATAAAGACTGGTAAGCACGGTTCAAGTCATGGCCTTGTCTACCAAGGGACGTGGTCCCAACTCACCCGAGCCCAGCCTCAGGCAAGAACACTAGTCCCATACGGATTCACGGCTCGCCCGAGGGTCCCCTCAGGCGGGGGCACACCCCCGGCTCGCCCGAGGCAAAACTCGGGTGAACTTTGTCGGGTAGCGGCCTCGGCCAAACCGCCTTGCCACCGACCGTATCACGTGCGCATTTAATGCGGGGATCACCTGACACCTTATCCTGACACACGCGCCTCAATAGGCAAGGTTGAAATGACCGCAGTCACTTCAACCTTTTACTGATCGTTCTGACAAGATAACAACACTATTCACCCCGTTCCGACTACTATGCCAACTACCGGGGTAAGACTGACAACAGTAAGTTACCGTCTCTCCCGAGTTCAGCCTCGAGCGCAACAGGGAGCTCCGCCTCGCCCGACCCCAGCCTCGGCCTCGGGAGGAGTCGTCCCCACGTCCGACCCAGGCCTCGGCCTCAGCCTCGGCCTCGGGAGGAGGTCTCCGCCTCGCCCGACCTAGGCCTCTGCCTCGGCCTCGGCCTCGGGAGGAGGTCTCCGCCTCGCCCGACCTAGGTCTCGGCCTCAGCCTCGGTCTCGGGAGGAGTCACTGCCTCGCCCGACCTCAGCCTCAGCCTCGGGAGAAGTCACTGCCTCGCCCGAGACGGCCTCAGACCGACTACGTGAACAGGGAATATGACATTATACTACCCCTAGCTAGCCACCTCAGGCTACGAAGGAACAAGACCGGTGTCACATCAAATTGCTCTAGAAATAGGTAATGATGATCCCCGGCATGCGCCCATGACGTCGATTGTCCTTAGCTCTCTACGAAATCAAAGGAACGTCAGCAGGACCCGGGGCCGCACCGCCAGCCACGCTTCTATAGGGCTCAAGCACTTCTCCGCCGGCCATGTTAGCGCATAGCTACACCCCCATATGTACAGTTGTGTCCCCTCCTTGTATCTATAAAAGGAGAGGCCCAGGGCCTTCCCAAGAGAGGCGGGAGGAGCTCACCCTGATGACTCACGCAACACCAACAAAGAACTCTTCAGTGCAACCTTCTCTCAACAACACTAGATCTCTCAAGAGACCTGGGATCCGTTCTCTCTCTCGCAAAGCTTGTATCCCCTACTACAAGCACCCCGGTGCAAGATAATATAAGCCTCATCCCCCTCTGCTGGAAGTAGGGCCTTCTTAGCCCGAACCAGGATAAACCTTGTGTTTCATCTTGCATCAATCCATCCAGGCAGGGACACGCGGCATAAAATTCACTAGTCGGTTCGGTTGAGGGTCCCCTGGGTCCGAAACACCGACACCAGCAACACGGCGTGGAGGCCCACCTGCACGCGGTGAGGCAAGAGCCCGGAGAAACTCTCCGGACATTTATCTCCCGCTTCACCAAGGTGCGAGGTATTATACCACGTATCTCTGATGCTTCTATCATTACAGCCTTCTGCCAGGGGGTACGTGATAAAAAGATGTTGGAGAAGTTGGCCACACATGACGTGGAAACGGTCCCCACTCTCTTTGCTCTGGCCGACAAGTGCGCCAGGGCTGCTGAGGGCCATGCGTGTCACTCAGCCCCACAGACCAGGGCTGCCCAAGCGGGCGGCTCAGGTGCCGTCGCTCAGGACGGCAAGAAAAAGAAGAAAAAGAACCGCGGCAACGAGAAGCCGCACTCCACCGCTCTAGTCGTTGCAGCAGCGACCGGGGGCTGAGGCAACCATAACAAATGCCCACGGCCGCAGAGGGGTAACAGCGGCCCATGCCCTGTGCACCCCAACGGTCGCCACAGCGCCGTGGAGTATCGCGAGGTCATTGATCTCGCGAAACGTGTCAGCGAACGGCACGAGCAGTCCTCCAAGGACGGCTCCCCACCTCATCGTCGACCTGGCAAAGAAAAGGTCGACGACGGCGAGGTGGCCACAGCTAAACGGGACCTCGGGTATCAGTCACCCGAGGGGGACCTGAAAGATGTCTTCACCGGATGCTCCTACTCCGGTGGAGATAACTAGACGGACCCCCAGGGGGACCCCATGCTCCCCGGTCTACGGGGCCGAAGCCTGCCTTCCCCTGAAAACCCATCTAGACTCCCCACGAGTCCAGATTCCGACAAGATCATGCAGAAATGGCTACAGCCGAAGACAAGGGCTCCCTCGTCAAATGCAGATGGGAACCTAGGGTCGGTACCTAGTCCTACGGCAAGTACCAAACCAAGAAGGGCTCTGCAACTCTCCCCCAGCTAGGAAGGACCCTTCAAGGTAACGGGAATACGCTGACCCGAGGGTGACCGTCTAGCTACGACTGAAGGAGTACCTCCCCCTGGTGCTGGAGCATCCCTGTAAGTTCTATCCATAGGAGCAAGTCTGAGGGGTCGAATTTATTTCCCTTTTGTAACTAGGTAGCACACACGTGTACCCCAACCTGGTGAGGTCCGCCCTCATAAGCCCGGCCTATTGGTCTGCACCCATGCATGACAGGTTATAAAGAAAAGATTTACCCCCTTAGATGTGCCTCTATGATAGTTTTATCCTACTGCTCCATGGTTTTACCTTGCAGTTTTCCGGATGTTATTTTATCTAACCCACCCGAATAGTTCCAATCCCATCAGACATGATGACATCTGAATTGAATAGCCAGGCTTGCAGTTTAGGACCTCTCTGTGAAAGCAGGAGGGCCCGACAACCTGGGGGCCGGCTCTAAAGAGCGGGAGCCCGTTCCATGGGGTGGTCCGGAGCCTGTGTGGCCGCTTAGCCTGGTCCCGTACCCGAAAGCCTGCACACTCCACCACTCCATGATGGGTACCCTAGTATTTGGAGCTATAAGTCCTGTGGGTCCGGGAACCTGGGGTCCAGAACTAGAGAATGGACACTTGTCTCCTGGGGAGGTCTGGAGCCGTGTAGCTGCTCAGCCTGGTTCCGTACCGTGGGCCTGCAAGCTCCACCACTCTGCGGCGGGTGTCCTAGTACCTAGAACCACCATCCAGGGGGCCTCGACACACAACTTGGCTTCCCAGACTAGACCCTGCAGGTCCCGAGCATGTATCAAGGGATGGCTAGTGTCAGGTGGCGGGTCCTGCGGTGTACTATTAATGCTCCCTAGCCGAAGCTGTGTGCAGGCCTAGGTCCCAGTCAAGGCTACCTCCTATGGGCCATCGCCAACTCTTTCTTAGGTATGCTGGTCTGCAGCCTCGACAAATCGAGCCTACACCCTAGGGGGGCCAAGTACCAAGGAAGAATCGGTTACGCCACACACAACAGGGACAAGTGGTACACAGATAAGTGCTAATACTGCTTGATAAATAGTACTCAAAAGTACCTTACAAAAAGTAAAAGTATTACATCCGTCTTCAAGCAGAATCCTAGTTCCATCTCTACTCTGCAGGTATAAACTACCAGACGCCAGTAGAGTCGCGTTGGAAGTTCGCGACCGCTGTCCTTGCAGAATCCTCCAAGATGGCGTGACAGCGGTGATGGCCGCCTCAATGTGCGTGCCATTGCGAAGAGGTCCTCGCCCCTGTCCTCCTACAGGGGGCGACAACGAGGCCATTAAAGCCAAAGAGTTGGAGGCTCGGTCGCAGGTGGCGCTGGTGGTCTCGCCAACGGAGGCAACCACCTCTACACTGGGCAGCCTCACCAGCGGCAACGACCACCTCTACAACGGGCAGCCCTCGCCAGCGGAGGCGACCACCTCAGCACCGACGACAGCGGCCACCTCTGTACCGGTGACTTACCGGCGACGGCGGACGCCTCAGCGCGTGCAGAAAGGTCCTCGCCCCCGTCCTCCTGTGGGGGTGAGGACAAGACCATCCAAGAACGTGGCCGCCACCTCCACGGCGTACGACTTCTTGTACAACCCCTCGGGCGGCGTCGGAACAGCGTGGCCGGTGGCGCAGGGGACGCTATGGGTGCGGCGGACCTGCGCACGGCGCGACCGTCACCCGTGCGGTGGACGGACAGCCACGCCCCACTTGATGGCGGGAGGCAGCACCAAAGCCATCCAGGCCAAGGAGCCAGACACGCTGCAGCTGACGGCGCCTACAGCCGGTCGGTCCTGCGTAGCCGAGGTTTGCCTCCTCCGCAAGGCTGGTGAACATCCTTCTCCTCCAAATGCTGGAGGAAGAAGCAGGTCACCAGCCCATGCGGAAGGCAGGACCCCAACTCGGCTCGCCTTCCACCCCAGCGAGGATGATGAACATCCTTGAAGCTGAGGGCAGAGGGGAGGCCGCAGCCCGGCTCGCTTCTCTCTACCACGAGGCTAATGGTCATCCTTGTAGATGACCACTGGCAGGAGATTGCAGTCGGGCTGCATGATGAAAATCCTTAAAGCTGAGCGATGGCAGAAGAGTGCCAACCCCCATGAGGTCGCGCTCTTCCAATAGCAGCAAGAAGAAGACAAGGTCGACAGCACCACCGCGCAGAAAACGAAAAGCGCGAGCTCCTTGGCAGTGAGACCGCTGGGGGGTGGCCCTAACGCGGATCCCTCCAGCGAACACCGGCACGCCCCATCCAGAGGCACGGAAGGCGGAAGGGCGCAAGAAAGGCGAGGCATGGCTACTGCCCGAGGGATGAACCCCTTTTTAAAAGCAGATTTCCCCGCTCGTGCCCCGAGGCGTCACGGGCAAGGTCTCCCCCGACGTGCGCCAGGGCACCCATTCTATGACATGGGGGCCAGGCCTCACATGTCGTACAAGCTGGCCCGAAGCGCGAAGAAGGCGGATCGTCGCGCAGGGAGCGTGCAACCGCCCTGCTATTACACGCCCTTCCTCCTTCGTCGCAGCCAGCGGTCAAGAAGACGAACCGCCGCACAACGAGCGTGCAACCATCCTGCGGTTATTCGCCCTTCCATCGTCACCACAACCAGCGGTCAAGGAGGCGAACCGCTGTGCAAGGAGCATGCAACCACCCCGCGGTTGCGCGCCCCCTCAGCTTCACTGGAACCGGTGGTCCAACCTCCGGCATGAGGGCCCAGGCCCACATGTCATACATCCGGCGCACCGGTTCCTGGGTGCAGGAAAGTCGCACCGCCGCTCGTGCCAATACCACGCCTTCTCGAGGCCGTCGCAGAAGGCTAAGGAGATAAATTTTCAAAACCGATGCAGCGACTCGAGGCACCCCGCGTATGGCCCAACAAAGACATTAAGTACGGAGGTCATGGGCCAGTCAGCCGTGGTGGCAGGCGTGGCAGTCGGCGTGGCCATAGGCGGGCCGGCAGTAACTGCATCAGTGGGTGCGCAGAAGCGGCGAGCCGATCACTAGTCAAACTCTGGCCCCACCTGCAGGCTCGCGTCCTCCCCTGAGGCGGGTCCGGGGGCCACTGTCGGTACCCTAGATTAGGGGTACCCCTTACTACGGTATAAAGGCACGATGCTTGCGTGGCTACCCTTAGCCACGCGGAGAACAGCCCCAGGGGTATCTCGAGAGCAGTTAAGGTGGCGTTCTCGGAGACAAACGCCATCAGGCCCAAAAGGCACAGGACCCTGTACGCACAACCCGGACCCCCGAAGTAAAGCAGCCTAGAGCCATTGGATAGAGGTCGGACCCCATCAAGTGGGCTCCAGACCACCCATAGCAAGGTCCCGGGAAAGGAAGTGTCGTAACCTAGGCATGGGTCCGGTATTGACGCGTGTCCAGGCTCTATCCGGAGCGCCTCCGCTCCCCGCTCGGCCGAAGGTCTAATGCGACCTCATGGCAGATTGTCCGTGACGTAGGCTAGCGGGCGGAGCGTGACATAAGGGCTCTGAGCCACGCGGCCTCCGCATTTATTACGGAGGGGACACGCCGCCTGTCCACCCTTTTGACAGGTGATGTGCCCCCACGACATTTATTGCGTCCTGTCCATTCCGCTGGCAGGACGCGCCAGAGCCACCCTGCAGACGTCGCACCTATCCAGTCCGTTGCCGAAACAGTACGCCCGTGCTGCGAGGTGCACTGTACTCATCCCTCATGCGAGAAGCTTCCCCTGCACGCCGAGGCTACGCAGATCTCGGGTGTGAGGGTGCAAGAAGATTGCTCCAGCAGAAGATATTGGTAGCTACATCCGCTATATTCCTGGGCCTGCATGTCGGGGCTCAGAACCCTTGTACATGCCCCCCTTGAACTATAAAAGAGGAGGCATGCAACGATAGAATAAGGTCATTCAGGCTTACACACAGCTCAAGTTGAATCTGGAGGCTTAGACTCTCAAGTTTCTACAGCAATCCAACACACAGTGGAGTAGGGTGTTACGCTCCGGCGGCCCGAACCACTCTAAACTCTCGCGTGTTCATGTGCTTGATGTTCGCTTAGCAGGACATGCAAAACGCTTAGGCCCCTCCTCATCTTAGGATTTAGGGCGGGTGCACTCCGCCACCCGGCCGGAGATTTCCTCTTCGACAAATATCATCCACGTATAAAATGAAAAACTATGAATTTTTCATTCTTAAACTTAACAATTTGTATGTATGCCTTCTACAATAAACATAATCCCTTCCCTTTCATCTCGATGAATCTCAATTCACAAGACATAAGATGCCTCTCCGAGATCTTTCATATAAAAAAAGCGAGGACAAAAAATCATAGTTTCTGACATCAGATTCTTATCACTGCTTGCCAATAGAATACCATCCACGTATAAAACGAAAAACTATAATTTTTTTTATTTTTAAACTTAACAATTTGTATGTATGTCTTCTGTAATAAACATAACCCCTTCCCTTCCATCTCGGTGAATCTCAATTCATGCCTCTCCGAGATCTTTCATATAAAAAAGCGAGGACAAAAAATCTTAGTTTCTGACATCAGATTCTTATCACTGCTTGCCAATAGAATACCATCCATGTATAAAATGAAAAACTATGATTTTTTTATTTTTAAACTTAACAATTTGTATGTATGTCTTCTGTAATAAACATAACCCCTTCCCTTCCATCTCGGTGAATCTCAATTCATGCCTCTTCGAGATCTTTCATATCAAAAAGCATGGACAGAAAATCTTAGTTTCTGACAGCATATTCTTATCACTGCTTGCCCATTCACGTATAAAACGAAAAAACTATGAATTTTTCATTCTTAAACTTTGCATAAATATAATTGTCTACATTTTCCTTAAACCCAAAATTTCTAATCATCATATTAAACTTAAGATACCATTGTCTTTGATGGTTGCTCTAATCCATAAATGGATTTCTTTAGATGGCATCCTATGTTTTCTTTGCCCTATGTGACAAAACCTTTGGGTTGTGCCATAGGCATTCTCAACTAATTCACCATTAAAGAATGCGGTCTTTACATCTATATGATGTAATTCTAAATCATAGTATGAGACAAGCCCCATAATTATTTTAAATAATTTTTTGACAAGACCGTCAAAAAAGGTTTAATTATAATTGAATCCTTCTATCTAAGTAAAAACTTTGGTATAAGATTTGCTTTAAATCTTTCAACATTTCCTTAAGTTTTTGATAATATGGAACAGCTAGCTTTAATCCGAAGCGAACAGGGTATCGCACTGATGAAAGGATATGGATAGTGATGACTTAAACACAACGCCGTTCCGGTTTTCAACCACCGTCTAGGTTTAAACGTTGGAGGTTGAAAACTAGACTTTATTTATGCCTCAACTATCCCCTGTACAAGTACAATCTGTCCCACTATTTGCTGTAATCGATCACCTAAATCATATGACTATATCGTTCTGTACATGAAAGAAGGCAGGGTACTGACTTCAACTTGACTGGTGGGTCGACAAAGTTCATCCAGATTCTGTTAAGCCGCTGTAAGCAGACTGTGTGCTCCATTCGTCTTGTCAAGCCTTCAGCCGCCCCCCGGGATACGCATCAGGGACGTTTTCTCTGCCCATGTTCCTGGCCCTTGCGTTGCTCCGAGCAGATTTTCCCGAAAGAGATGGTATGACCGTCGCAAAGCTTCCCCCCTTGCTTCTTCTGCAGCAGCGCGGCACTGAAGGATATTATCTCAGAAGATGTATCAGTGTGACTTCGCAGCGAAAATCTGGAAAGCAGTGCTAACAAACATGGTACCGCACCTGAGATGGAACATGAAGAACACTGCGCCGACAAGGGTGATTCCTCCAGCGACCGACCTCAGAACCCCTTTCCCTGATCTGGAGGCGTCGCCTTCAGGCCTTCTTCGAGTGGCGCTGTCCTGAGCTACGTCTTCTGGTTCCACTGGGTTATCAGTGGATCGGGAGCCGTCCTGCATGACAGAGGAGCGTTAAGAAGGCTTTTTTGTGTGCAGGAAGCATAGTTATAAGAGTGACACAAGCTGGACTCGAGAATTTCAGGAGGCACCATTTCGTTCCTGGTGCTGACTTCAGGATTCAGCTCCGGGTTAGTGCTATCACTTGTCATCCCAGTCATATCTGACTCCATATTATGCACTGGATGTTCGGAAACCATCAACAATTTACCACCTGCGTTATGTGTTGGGGTCAATCTCGAGTGTGACTCCGAGCTCAAGTCTGATGGCTCGCCATTTAATCCACGTCTCGGTTCATCACAAGCAAGGGCATCACAATGTTGAGCTATGGTGCCAGTATCCTTTTGGATGCCAGCTTCCTCTTTTTTTGGATGGTCAGCTAATGTCTCCCCATTTCCCCGAACATAATGACCTACAGACGTGGCATGTCCATCGTAAATCCTTTCCAAATCTGTGACAGAATGATTGCTCAACTCCAGATAATTCTTGCCACTGTCAAACACCAAATGACTGCCTGTGGAATCTGACTCTTCTGAACTTAATTCATATTTAGCCGGTCTAGTCCTTGAACATTGGTCAGTTGCAGAACGAGTAGAACATGATTCTTTATCATGAATTGGAGGACTTGAACCCATGAACTCAGAATCAATAATGCCAATGGTTACTGATCCCACTGATTCATCTAGAGATTTTTCTTCATGCTTGTCATGTCCACTTTCTCCATATCCTTCACTTCCTTCGTTGGGGCCATCACTAAATTGTGAAAGGACAGCTGCAAAATTATCTTCATTAACTGAGTCCTCAGGTTCTAGAGGAGAACATGATTCTTTATCATGAATTAGAGGACTTGAATCCATGAACTCAGAATCAACAACGCCAATGTTAAGTGATCCCACTGATTCAGCTAGAGATTTTTCTCCATGCTTGCCACGTCCACTTTCTCCATAGCCTTCACTTTCTTTGTTGGGGGCATCGTTAAATTGTGAAAGCACAGCTGTAAAATTATCTTCATTAACGGAGCCCTCAGGTTCTAGAGGAGAACATGATTCTTTATCATGAATTAGAGGACTTGAATCCATGAACTCAGAATCAACAACGCCAATGTTAAATGATCCCACTGATTCAGCTAGAGATTTTTCTCCATGCTTGCCACATCCACTTTCTCCATAGCCTTCACTTTCTTTGTTGGGGGCATCGTTAAATTGTGAAAGCGCGGCTGCAAAATTATCTTCATTAACTGAGTCCTCAGGTTCTAGAGGAGAACATGATTCTTTATCATGAATTAGAGGACTTGAATCCATGAACTCAGAATCAGCAATGCCAATGTTAAGTGATCCCACTGATTCAGCTAGAGATTTCTCTCCATGCTTACCACGTCCACTTTCTCCATAGCCTTCGCTTTCTTTGTTGGGGGCATCGTTAAATTGTGAAAGCACAGCTGTAAAATTATCTTCATTAACGGAGCCCTCAGGTTCTAGAGGAGAACATGATTCTTTATCATGAATTAGAGGACTTGAATCCATGAACTCAGAATCAACAATGCCAATGTTAAGTGATCCCACTGATTCAGCTAGAGATTTCTCTCCATGCTTACCACGTCCACTTTCTCCATAGCCTTCACTTCCTTTGTTGGGGGCATTGTTAAATTGTGAAAGCACAGCTGTAAAATTATCTTCATTAACGGAGCCCTCAGGTTCTAGAGGAGAACATGATTCTTTATCATGAATTAGAGGACTTGAATCCATGAACTCAGAATCAACAACGCCAATGTTAAGTGATCCCACTGATTCAGCTAGAGATTTTTCTCCATGCTTACCACATCCACTTTCTCCATAGCCTTCACTTTCTTTGTTGGGGGCATCGTTAAATTGTGAAAGCACAGCTGTAAAATTATCTTCATTAACGGAGCCCTCAGGTTCTAGAGGAGAACATGATTCTTTATCATGAATTAGAGGACTTGAATCCATGAACTCAGAATCAACAACGCCAATGTTAAGTGATCCCACTGATTCAGCTAGAGATTTTTCTCCATGCTTACCACATCCACTTTCTCCATAGCCTTCACTTTCTTTGTTGGGGGCATCGTTAAATTGTGAAAGCACAGCTGTAAAATTATCTTCATTAACGGAGCCCTCAGGTTCTAGAGGAGAACATGATTCTTTATCATGAATTAGAGGACTTGAATCCATGAACTCAGAATCAACAACGCCAATGTTAAGTGATCCCACTGATTCAGCTAGAGATTTTTCTCCATGCTTACCACATCCACTTTCTCCATAACCTTCACTTTCTTTGTTGGGGGCATCGTTAAATTGTGAAAGCACAGCTGTAAAATTATCTTCATTAACGGAGCCCTCAGGTTCTAGAGGAGAACATGATTCTTTATCATGAATTAGAGGACTTGAATCCATGAACTCAGAATCAACAACGCCAATGTTAAGTGATCCCACTGATTCAGCTAGAGATTTTTCTCCATGCTTGCCACGTCCACTTTCTCCATAGCCTTCGCTTTCTTTGTTGGGGGCATCATTAAATTTTGAAAGCACAGCTGCAAAATTATCTTCATTAACCGAGTCCTCAGGTTCTAGGAGAGAACATGATTCTTTATCATGAATTAGAGGACTTGAATCCATGAACTCAGAATCAATAATGCCAATGTTAAGTGATACCACTGATTCAGCTAGAGATTTTTCTCCATGCTTGCCACATCCACTTTCTCCATAGCCTTCACTTCCTTTGTTGGGGGCATCGTTAAATGGTGAAAGCACAGCCGCAAAATTATCTTCATTAACTGAGTCCTCAGGTTCTAGAAGAGAGAGTTTGCTTTCTGCTTCATCAGAGTCATAATGTGTGTCCTCGTGCTGGTCATTCTGCCCTCCAAATATTATCTGAGAAAAATATATATTAAGTGACTAACATTAAGCACAAGTGTGGAAATACAATTAACCCTTTCCAAAACCCTGCCTGTTGCTGTAGTACTTTAGAACGGGCACATGGACTGTATCCACTTGAACTGGATGAGCTGTACTGTGTCTGCTCCAGATTTCTACGAATACCTCCAACAACATAGTTTGGCATGGATATTGTGTAGGTGACTACATCAAAATCAGGCACCTACAATCACAGAGCAGAAACACATAAATTAAAGATATTACAGTAGATAAGTCACTGAAAATGCTTGGTTAGAACCTAGGCCTTACATTTAGGTGCAAGATGAGTGACTTTTTAGACACCGACCGTATGCATATACAGACTTTCCGAACATTTCTTTTTTCGACCACATCAGAAGGGGTAAACAGATCAATTCCAGCTAACCCAAGGATTTGACATATCTGAAAAGAACAGAGATTACTAATTATCAAGCAACTGTTTCAGAAGAAATGTAAACTAAGCCAGTAAAGTATATGTGACCGCTTCGTGCTTCAAGCCTTTTAGTATCAACCAAATATACCAATGTAGTGTAGGAAGAAAACATAAATGCACCCACACATCTATGTCTGCCATGCTTCTAGGTCTAGGGCTCTAGGCCATGGGTACAAGAGGGACCATTATCTTGCTGCAGTTAAATTTCCACCAGGTCCAAACTTAGCACCATTGGAATAGTTTTGTTGGGTGTTTTCTTCACCTAAAAAGTTGGCTTTATGCAGTATTAGGATACTAAGCAAAATCCTGCACCTATTCTTATCACAGAAACGAATTTAATCCAATTTACTTAAGTTACCAGTTCCGTCATCAGAGCATGTCATTTAGGACAATATCTAGTCAAAGCTTAAAACACAAACATTTAGTTTGAAAAACATGTGAGTTATATGTAAGTGAATTGGAAATTAATTGCAAAATCACATAAATTTGCGATATATTTCAGAAGAAATTAGTGGCCAAAGATATCATCGAAGATCGTGAAAGTCAAATGAGTCAAGTAATTTTTTACTAGAGGGAGTACAACTTTTTGCTAGGATCTTGTACAGAATACAGTTGATCTAAAATAGGTAGACAAGCATGGAAACAAAAAAAAACAGTGAAGTTCAGAGCAAAAAGGCAAAGGTAGACATATTTGTAGCTATAGCTAATGCTTCTTCCTTTTCATTGCAGCAATGTTATTCAGTAGAGCGCATGTAACTCACAAGGAAGTAGTACAAAACACCATCAATAGCAGATTCAATAGTAGTTTTTTTAGATTTCCTCATGCACAAGTATTGACAGAGCATTTCATGCACCACAGACAATTTACACGAATCAAATTCACCAGGATGGCTACTTGTAACGGAATTCATGCTAGAAATATGCTTCATACGCATTCGTGGAAAGAAAGCTTCATTCAAGCTCCTCAAATGGGAAAAATGTTTTGAAAGATTTGTATTTGTTCACTTTTACCAAATTAATGCACTTCAGGTTAACAAAAATCTTGAACACATGAAGTTAAAATCAAGAATTTCGCTCAAAAATATTTTAATAGAACCGAATCAAGATTTTCTAGAGGGAAAATGTGCAAAGATCCATACCTTTAGAAAGGAGTCAACTTTTGAATAGGGCATGTATTTTCCACTACTCCTACCGAAGGATAGTCTCTCATAAATATACACTTTTGATTGTTTCAATTGTTCTCTGTTATTTTTTAGTAACATTTTCCATAATACCTTGGAAACTTGAAACCTAATAGCACAAACATAACAAGTCAGCAGAATATAGTAAATATCAGAGAGAGAAGCACACAATTAATCATAAAACAGTTCTATTCTTTCACAAACCATTTATCCTAGGCATTCTTTTATCTGATTGATTGACATCATAATGCTCAAGCAAGTAGACACTTGCAAAGAGCCAAAACTATCTGAGCAAAAAATATACAGATCAGTGGGATCCAAGATTTCGGTAGCGACGCCATATCCATATGCATAGCACAATATGCTAATTACTTTTGTTCATGCAGGGAGGCCTCATGAAGAAACTGATCTTACAGTAATTCTCCGTCAGCAAGAAGGTCAGCAACTAAAGCGTCTTCACCAAACCTAAGATGTAGAACTTCTCCAAGCCAGATCTTTGTTTGTGTCTGAAACAAACGTGAAAATAAATAGAGATGAAAAATTAAGTACATGATTACGTAAACTCTAGAATAGCATGTGTAGTCTCTGGTTTACAGAAGCAGGATAAGTAACAAGTTTTCTTTTGAAACAAAAAATCACAAAATGTTTTATCATTCCAAATCAAGGACAGTGTCAACAAAAAGGAGAAAGCAAACACTATACATCCTAGAATAGTTGTATATATAAAAAAACTCGACCTGTTGGTGTGGGGGTAAAACAGTTCCCGGGCATTGTATTAAGAAAAAATCTTCTCGTGCGGGTCGAGAAAACCTCATGTGCTTTGTCGTGGTACAGACGAGTAGATTTAAATTTGCTCCCACGAGGACTTAAACTCAGGACCTGAGAAGTACTACTCAGACTATCTAGCCAACTCAGCTAGAAGCCCTTTCGCTGTAACTCGGAATAATTGTATATACACTGCATCTTATTTATATAAACCGTAGCAATTGAATTGGCTATACCTCACTAGATTGTATTGTGTTTTAACAAAACTTAACAGATTTAATGGCATGTATATGCCATCTTTACTCACATGAGTTTAATGCACGAATGCAGATAGTACTTTTTTGAGAAACCAAGGCATCTTGGAGAATGAAATTACACTGGCCAATGTCTCCTGTAGTATTGAAGTAGCTATACTCAGCAAGGACCATTTGTCATGCCCTTATCTTAACTTTGTCAGGAAGAGATTGGATCACCGATGTGATATTCTACTAATTCTTTTGACACGGAGAAATGGTCCAGCAAGAACATGCCATTTTTGACATTAACCACGACTAAACATGGCAAAATAGCTATAGAAGAAAGTCTACTAACCACTGATCGATCTGAAAAACATCAGTTTTAACAGCACCATAGTAGTACTCTATTCAACAGTCTAACAAAGTCCGGACACCACGAACCAGCCAAACTGAACCCATATGCAACCGTAACGACAAAGAAATTAATCGGCGACTCTTTAGTCCATGTTGCCATC
Organism: Zea luxurians; assembly: GCA_029449295.1. NCBI lineage: Eukaryota > Viridiplantae > Streptophyta > Magnoliopsida > Poales > Poaceae > Zea > Zea luxurians. Next base: position 174,445,666 of record JAOPSE010000002.1, read on the forward strand.
TTATCTACTCGGTAATACAAAAAAAACGAATTCATCAACAAGGGATTCTGATATAATATCTGGCGTGCGAACCCAATGAATGAAGAGCGCGGATCGTATTCGTATGAACCTTCAAGACAAGAACCACCGGATAATCTGGCACCAACACAGAACGGCGCCCACCAGCAGGCACGGCGGAAGCCACTCCACTAAACCGCGGGGAGGGCGGAGGTCCAAGCAAGCACACTCACTCACTGTTCCATTAGCTCCCTGTTCCCCCAAGAGCCCCAACCGAACAGAAAAGCTTCGGGGACCTCACCTGCAGGAAGGCCTCGTCGAGCTCACGGAAGGTGGACGCGGACGACGCCTCGTCCACCCGCACCGCCCCCGGCCCCTGCTGCGCACTCCTCATCCCGCCGCCTCCTTCTCGATCACCGAATGTCACCACGTCACGGGGTGCCCGCCGCCCGATGGCGCTCTGACCCCCGAGGTAGAGTACCTCAGTCTGCCCGTGTGCCGTAGTTTGCTACTCGGCTACTCCACTTCAGCGGCGGGAGGAGGAGGATGCGTGAGCACGCGTTGCCGTTTGCGTGCGTGCGCGCGCGCGCCTGGGGTGGGCGGCGCGGGCCTCGCGCGCTGCAGCCGTGGAGGCGAGGCGGAAGCCGCGTGTCGCGTGCTGCGCCGGAATGAGCGCGGCGCTGCCGCTGCTGCACCTGCGCGCATTTACTGGCGCGTTTTTCTCGCGGCGAACGACGAGGACATGATTGGATTTTTCCCGTTTGCGGGTGCCGAGACCGAGGGGCCAGAGGGCGGGGCGCGTAAATTCTCCGGGTCGAGCCAAGCGGCGTTTGCCGTGTGCAGGTGCAGCGACGCCGACGCGGACTAGCGTGGCCGTAACGTGGGCAGTCAGCGAGCGGCACACGAGTGACTCGCGGGAGTGGGATTCAGGAGCTGAACCGGACAAAAACGCAGGACGAAAGAGACCGCGCCCGAACCGTGGGCGTCCGATGCGCCATCCGGTTCGTGTGGCCGGGGGGCACTCGCGCTACACAACGACGCCTTGAAAGGAGAAGACGAGTTCCTTACGAAATTATTGAGCGGTGTGTGTTTGTCTATAGTGTCTTTATAGATTTAAATCATCGGCTGGCTACCACGCTCAAATCACAAAAGAGAAGCATCCCGCCACCCAGGCGATCAGGACTAGCCAAGGAGTCTTACTAGAATGGCCAAAGGCGTTCACAGGTTAAATGAGACGATCGTAAATCTAGACTGGTGCTTCTATAGGATAAATTTAGGCTGGTGACATATGGTAATACCGAACACATGTTTTATTGGGGACAAAGCCAAATAAGTTTTTGAAGCGTTTTTTTTTTCAAAAAGCATTCTTGGAGATACGGTTGGATATTTTGTCATAGTTCGAGCTGACTCGGTTTAGCTCGTTAAGCTAACAAGCCACAGAGTCGACTCGTTTATGAGCTCGAGTTGGCTCGTTTAGCTCGCGAGACAGAGAAAAAAAACTATATATATATATATAAAATAATCAATTTCTAGTTAATTTTAAACTAATTTAACAATAGAAAATAATAATTATACTCATAGTTTCACAGACCACAACAATGTAATACCAAATTAACATAATTCATCACTCATCAATTCACAATTAATATACATGTTCAACAGTTTAACCCACAATTATATTTGCATAGACCAATTTAACACATAGACATAGTTCATCAATTATTATGTAAATAATATGCATATAGCTCTTTTTTCTAAAATGTGGTAGCTCATTTAACTCGCGAGCTAGCTGGTTAACGAACCGAGCTAGAATGTTAACTTAAGTGCTCAACTCGTGAAAAAAAATCAATAGAACCGAGCCGACGGACCATGAGAATTTCGTAGGCCCTAATTAGAGATGCACCTCTGATCATGTCTGCCCTTATTTCGATTCTCTCTTCGTCCGCTGGGCCACACTAAACCGCGGCCCACCTCAGCACCACCAGTTTTTTTTTTTCTGTTGCTGCCAAATGGTAGTGTCATGGCTTTGTTGTTTTCTCTTATCTCAACGACTATGGGTGTGTTTGGTTTGACTTTTGACTTTGGCTTTTGTCCTCTAAAAGCCAAAAGCCAAACCAAAGGGCTGAATCAAGGAATCAGCTTTTTCTAAAAGCCGACTTTCTCGCAGTGCAAAAATAAAAGCATCCCTGGACCTGCTTTTAGTGACTTTTAGATGGAACTGTGAAAACGTATATCGAATAACTTTTAACGATTTTTAGTGGTTTCGACCAAACGGTTTTTAGCTTTTTAACAGCTCACAGCCCACAGCAGCTTTTCCCACAGCTTACAGCCCACAGCAGCTTTTTTCACAGCCACAGCCCAACCAAACAGACCCTATGACACCACTCCAAGTCTCCAACTGCTAGGTCGACACAGACAAGTCACAAGTGTGCATAAAATTCGCAAACAACTAGCACCACACCGTAACTCGACTATTTTGCGCGGCAACACTCATGCTCGGAGTCGTAGTCGTGACACTTCAACGATGGGAGAAGTGTTTTTTTTGTTGGCTATTCAGCTGAAGTTGGAGATTGATTTTGGCCGTCTAACTATAAAACCAGAAGCCTTTTACCATTTGACTATGAACCATTTACATTTAGTTATCGAAAGTGGTTTGAACTGCGTTTTTGCTGACAAGATAACAAGTGGCCGCGTCCAGCGTGTGTGTCGTGACTCGTGAACAAACCACACTGCCCTGCCGAATTTTTTGTATTTTAGCCCTTAAATAGAAGTAAAATCACGTTTAGACCTAAAAAAATTTTAAACTCAGTTTTGGACCCTTAGCTCGGCGCCACATCCTATGGCGCCGAGCTATGACGTGGCAGCAACGTCTAGGGCTGACCTGGCTCTGACGTGGTGGCGGTGGCGGCGCGGCCTCGTAGCTCGGCGCCACAGATCTTGGCGCCGAGCTACGAATTTCTATAAAACCGCCCGCGCGGCTGGCCGAGAGCAGCTCATTTCATCACATTTCCAAACTTCGTCAAAAATTGCTGGATTCAAAGATTTGAGTTGGTTCACTTCGTAGACCAAGGTATGATTTCCAACTGATTCGTTTTGTATATTGGGTTGTTAGGTTAATAATTTGTATACACCTATTATATTATCATTTCGATTATTAGTTTGTGTAAACTTATTATAAAGCATAATAGGTACAAGTGATAATTATAATCGTTTATTAGATGAAGGACATGTACCGAGAGGCGTTGTGGCAGAAGAGAGGTCGTCCTCGGGAGTTATATCCGGACGTATCTAGTAAGGATGCTCCTGTTCCTCCTAAACTCCCCGTGCCTAACTGTGACTGTGGCAGACTGGCTTGGGTACATCAATCACAACATCCAGACACGGCTGCTCGCTGCTACTACCTTTGTGGCACTTTGGACGTACGTAGCTTATGACTTGTCACTTAATTTTGTTCGCATTCATTATTTTGTAGATATGTAATAGTGCATCTTTCCATTATTTTAGGGACATCAGAGGTGTTTCTTTTTCCAGTGGATCGATGGTCCTGATAAATTTGACCCTCGATATCTTCTTTTCGTTAATTGGTTGAGTGGAAGGACCAGTCATGAGCGTTTTAAGCGTTGGGTACCTCCTCCCCCGAATCCTCCACCAATGACGGATGCGGAGAAGGAGGTAGCAACAGAAAGACGGATGGACTCACCGCCTCGATGCGATTGTGGAGACCGTGCTGTCATCGACGAAGACTATGACAAGCAGTTCTGTTGTCCCAACATTGATTATGTGAGCCCATTCCTACGCTAAGTGTATGAACTAGTTTTTATTTACAATTAATTACTAATTTTTTCTCCTGCAGCCATACGGGTGGCGTAAGTGTCGTTTCAGAGAGTGGTTGTATGGTCCTTTGTCCCATTGGCCAGAGCCAGAGGTAAAGGAAAAGAGATACATGGGGTGGGCGGCAGAAGAGGTCAAATTTGATCCAGTGCTCTGCAAATGTGGTATTGAAGCTAAGTATGGATTAGTTCCTTCGGAGCTTGGTGTTGGATATTTTTGTGGACATATGGTCGATTACGATGAGGTTGGTATTTTTTTTGCACCAGATGTAATGTTATAGCGGTACTTACTATTTTTTTGTAGGAGACGAGGAAATGCAGTTGGGAGAGTTACGAGGACAAAGGAGAGGTGATGCGCACAATAGAGTCCAAGAGAATAATGGGACAGAAGATGCGTTGTGGATCTCGGCTCGTCGATTCGTACATTAACGATCGCATACGCGACATGCGTAGGGAAGCAAAATCTGCCTTTTATGATAGCCCGAAGCGTGCAGAGTATAGGAGGTTGAAGGCGGCAGATGAGAAGAGAGCACAGGATGCAAGGGAATGGGAAGCGGCTCAAGCCGAGAAACAGATGTTGGATAATCTTGCTGATCGCCTCAAGGGAAGTAAGTGAGATAAATGATATTATAATTATGTTAGTACAATTTATTTATCCTGACTTTGCTAACTTAATTTTCTCATTATATTTGTAGAGATTGGAAGCGGCGTAAACTATTTGGCCGATGAGGCGCATGCGAGATATGTTCAGGATAAAATGGCAACGGTTGAGCTGATGGAGGAGGAGGACGACGACACATCTAGATTGAGTGAGCTTATCGCCCTCGCAGAGGCAGGATTACATGAAGAAGAGGAGGAGGACACGTCAAGGTAGAGTGAGCTCATCGCACTAGCTGAGGCAGGATTACGTGCTCAAGAGGAAGAGGATGAGTTTATGTCTCAGGCCGCCGCAGAGGTAGAGACAGCTTATTACAAGAAGAAGTCTGATGAGGCTGAGGCTGAGGATGAGCTATTCTCCCAAGCTGCAGATGAAGCAGAAGCCAATTATTACAAAAGAACTGGTGACAAGTGTGATGCAGGACAATGCAGCAAGTGGAATGAGGTTGTTGTTGAGGATTGCGCGACGGATGACTCCGAAGATGAGTTACTCATAGATTGTGATTCAGACTGAAGAATTGTAGCCTATTATGTAGTATTTACGTATCAAAAATAATTTAGAACTCTAAAGATGCGTTACTTATTGGTTATTATGTTTTTTACAGTTCACAAAAAAATTTTGCAAGAGTTCCCCTTGTTTTATTAACAACCACATTTCAAATAATCACATATTATAAGACATATAAGCATTTGAACATATAATACATCACAAAATAACATCGAATATAAAAACATCCACAGAGAATAGTTCTTCATACAATGTCCACAAACAAAGTCCAAAATACAAGTTCCACAACACATAGTCCAAAACACATAACATAGTTCATATTACAACGTCTCCAGCATGAGTCCAAATCACACAGTTTTCAGGATAGAGACCAACATCACAACAGTATTCATTTCCTCCTAGTCTTACCCTTGCCCTTGGCCCCAAGAGCGTCGGTGCCTGGAGTGTAAGGGTCTCGTGGACGCCTTCTACGTGGTGTCAGCTGTGATGGCTGAGTTGTAGGAGCATCCTGCAACTGAGACGGTCCAATCTCCACCTGACCTGCGGCGCCAGCGCCAGCGTCGTCGTCGTCGTCGTCGTCATCGTCCTCGTTGTCCTGGGCCACGTTCTCAAACGTGTCCCGCGTCGATCGCGACGAGCTGAGTCCTGCTGTAGATGGTCCAACTGCAGAAATGGGAGGCTGAACATCCTGCTGCATACGAGGCACAGGCAGCTGCACGTCAACGCCCGCTAGAGACCGGCATCCACACCGAGCCGCTGCTCGACGAAGACGACGTGATACCCTCTGTAATCGAAAAGTTAGTTAAAGACATATGTTACAACATACAAATAAACAAGTTTTCTGTTAGACATTGATACTCACTGATAGTAACGATAGCGTAGTAGTATCTGAAGTTCTCTGTGAGATACGCTCAAGTTCAACAACAGATACGAGCATAGAGTTTCCCTATCACAAGTTAAGACATTAGGATGCTCAAAACTAGACATAAAACATTGAATTGAAATCTCTAATTTTAGTAAAGAAATAGTTACCACTCTATCAAGGATTGGAGCAGCCTCAATTTGGGTCCCGTGCCGAGCAGCTATGTCGAAAGCTGTGTCTTCGTCGTCTGACGATTCTTGCTCGGTGTAGTCTGCAGCTGTCCACTGTCCCTTCAGCTTGCACCTAGTCACACCAGAATACCAAATCAAATACCTCCGGAAGTTGTAGTTTGTGTGCGCCTAGTCATTCTCATAGTTAAGATCCCCCTGCTGATCCCATTCATCAATGTAATCACGATGGTGCGTCTCGAAGTTCGTGACCTTCTTTTGTCTCTGTCTGTCGAACCTGCAAAAGTTAGAACCATATATTAGCGACTAACTGATATTTCAATTATTAGTTAGAATAACAAGTGCATGTAGTAACTCACTTATGAAGTTGTATTGAAGTCGAGAATGGCTCCACTGGAAACTCCTGGCGCAATCCGAACTGTCGAGCAACTCTGTGGGGCAAGTGGTACTCAACAGCATAAAAACAGATGAGTGGACACCTCATGAGGTAGAGGTTCTCGTCTATTGAGCACATGCTGCTCAACTGTATGCTGGCGAAATATGGATCAAGATACGGTTGCCAAGTCACCTGCAAAAGTTTTAGAAAGCCCACGTAAGCACGCTGGTGTCGTGCGATAAAAGTAGAAAGGACATGTAAAAAGATAAAGGAGACAACTCACCATCGAAGGAGTAAGTGCGTCGAGCTCGTTTGAGTACTCCACGTAAGCACGCTGGTGTCGTGCGAATGGCTCCTCGACCTGGTCCCAGCGGTAAGCAGCCGTGGGCTTAAGCCGATGTCCGGCTACCACGAACCACTCACGAGGAGGAAACTCTCTGGGTCGCCCGACGGGTATGTGTGCCCACATCCACAGCTGTAGTAGGTAGACACATCCACCTAAGCTGGCGGTCCTCGACGAACGACGACAAGCCTCGCAAAGTTGCCTGTACAGGAAGGCCAACACTGCTGAAGCCCAGCTGTAACCTCCGGTCGTATCCCAGTCAGTCAGGCAGGGCAGAAACATCCATGACGCGCTGTCGCCTGTCGCGTCTGGAAAAAGAACTGAACCAAAGAGATGGAGAATCCAAGCTCGACAATGGTATCCAACCGTCTGCTCATCTGCACCAGGTGGACACTGCCCAAAGGTCTGCCTAAGCCAGGTCAGTGGGACTCCGGTGTTGTGGCTACCTCGTAGCTCATCCGGAAGCAGTCTCCCAAGAAAGGCCTCCACCCTCTGCCTCCAACCGCCTGGTGATGCCTGACCGGTCACTGGACGACCCATAATGCTGAGACCAAGAATCTTCTGGCAATCTTCAAGCGTCACGGTCATCTCACCGCAGGGAAGGTGGAAAGTGTGAGTCTCTGGCCGCCACCTATTGGAAGACAAACGAATACAAAATCATTAGTATGCAAAGTAGATTTGATAATTGTAAATATTAAACAACTAGAGAAGTCTTTACCTGTCGACCAGAGCCGTCAACGCCGCTGGGTTGAAAGTGGGCAGCCCACGGCGGACCTGGTACGATAAGACGTCCAAGCCAGCCCTCTGTAGGAGAGGAGTGTACCTCTCATCGTACCTCATCTCCTCCAGAAACCGGTCGTGGGTCCGGACCCGCAGAACGGGCAACACCTATCAATCAAAAGAATTTTCGTTAGTCAAATATAGGTCGCATATATTAATTCGAAAATTTAATTTATGTACAAAATATTACCTCTCCCTCTGCGGTGAGACGGCCCCTGTGGTGCTCGTCGTAGTGAGGGTCCAGCAAGTGGAACTGTGCCATCCTGCAAATTAAGATATCAACATATTAGAATATAACTTGTGTACAAAGTGTAACAAAAACATCGACATATTAGAATAAAATTTGTGTATAAAAAAATATATCACACCTGACTAAGTGTCCAAATGCATGTACGTGAGTTGTGGCCAAGTCTACCGCATTTTCCGCATTCATTCTGCTCTGGGTCCACGAGAAAGGGGGACGCTCGACCTCTCCTACTACGACCGGAAACCTGATCCATAACCATGTTGCACCGGCTCCTTTTCCTACTACCACGTTTGTCCCATCGATGCGCTGGATCAGCAACGTATACCGGACCGGTGTACGTTGGCCATTGTGACTCATCAAGAAATGGCTCAAAACGAGGGCTCCAGGTACGTACTAAGCTCTCTACACTGAACTCAGAAGGTATTCTGCTCTCAAATGCAAAGTTACGATGACGTGCGGCCGCAACATAATGAGAACATGGAAAATGGTATTGTCTAGGTTTACCACATCCGCACCAGAATGCATCAAGTAACACGACATGTGTCCTCGAAGGTCGCACCTCACCGTCGGAAGTTATGCCGCCTAGTGTTGTTACCTCGTATTTACCCAACTCCTCATCAAAGCATTGTACCTCATGTCTATGGGCACGTTCCTTTGCATTATTAAGGTGTGATGTTGGTTTAGGTGCCCATCTCTGCCCTCGGGTCTGCATTGCCTTGGCCTGCGCGTGTCTCTCATTAAACCAAGCCACAAGCCTATAAAAAGTGAATGTTACTATAGCATTGACTGGCATGCCCCGTATACCCTTGAGCACACTGTTAAATGACTCGGCCATGTTGCTAGTCTGAAACTCGAACCGCCAGCCACCTTCGTCGTAGGCCCTTGTCCATTTCTGCGGTTCCCTCAGCAATCCAGCAATCCAGTTCTTACCTTCAACATTTGTTGCATCTTTTAGTTCCTTCAACTTATCCTCGAAAAAGGAAACCTCCAACTGTCGACATACCTCCTCAAAAAGGGGGAAGTTAGCCTTGCTATGATCCTTTCGAAGAAGATTTTCTGCTAGATGTCGAGTGCACCATCTGTGGTGCATGGGTGCGTAGCCAGGAATCTGCTCTTGCACTGCATTAAGAATACCTTGGTGTCTGTCAGATATGACACCAACCTCGCGTCCAGGGCCTACGACATGGATGCGTACAAGCCGCAAGAACCAAGACCAACTATCTCTGTTCTCTCTCTCCACCAAAGCAAATGCCAAAGGAACCAGTGCGTTGTCTGCGTCGCATGATATGGCAACCAACAATGTGCCCTTATACTTCCCAAGCAGAAAAGTACCATCAATAGAGAGCACGGGACGACAATGCCTGAAGGCCTCTACGCACTGCGAGAAACACCAGAAAGCACGAAAAAATATCTCTCTGTCGTTCCTCCATTCATTAGGTTTGGGGATGTACTCGTAATGCATGCCTGGGTTTTTTGCTTTCATTGCATTGAACAATGCTGGTAACTTCTCATAACCCTCCCCCCAATCCCCGTATATCATCTTCCATGCTCGCTGCTTTGCCCTCCATGCTTTCCCATATTTGATCTTGTAACCAAACAGCTCCGAAGTCATGGTCATAATTGACTTCACCTTCAAGTTTGGCTGACCCTTCAATATCCCCAATATCCTTTTCGCAATCAGGGTAGATGTCAACTGACGATGCTTAGTGCTCAGCTCTGTCTGGGCACAAGTGTGTGGACCTACAATTTTGGTGATCTTAAACTTTCCGGTGTCCTTCTGCCTTCGGGCACATACCCTCCAATTACATTCCGACACCTCGCACACAACAGTGTAACGACGCTGTGCATACGAATGTCTCACCTTGAACGGCCTCTTCCGGTTCACTGAATATTCCTGTAGCCATCGTCTCAGTGTAGGCAGGTCCTTGAAAAGTAAGCCTACCTTAATCTCAATGCTGTCGGCGTTATCCGGAGCCTCTAGCAGTTCATCGTCACGTCCTTCAGCATAAGCACGGGTGGAATGACTTAAACTGCTAAATTCATGTACTGCAGGGTCTCGCTCCGGACACAAACGTCTTATGAGTTCAATTTCTTGCTCCGTCATTTCTTGAACCGGACGGTCATCATCAGAATCTAAGGCCCGTGCAGCCTCATATGGCTCCTCCTCATCCTCAATCTGAACATCAACACTATTGGATGCCTTGCATATGTTGTCCATATTATATGACACAGGCACATCAAGATAAGCAGCATTATCCATATGTGGAGATCCTGCATCGTGTCGGAGTAAGAAAAACCACATTAAAAAGTCTAATCAAACGAAATAACGATGGATACGAACAATGTGTCGAAGACACTTACTAGGATGATCGTGCACTGGATCCTGGGTCAATGGGATCTCTTGGGGGGGTACCACCGCATTAGAAGCCCCACAAACGCCAGGAAGAGGACGAGAAATCCCATACTCGTGCGGACCCGATTGAGCATCGGGCACAACAACCACTTCTTCATGAAGCTCTACCAAAGGAGCTTCAATACGAGATGCATTTGGCATTTGTGGAGACAACCCGACTGGACCATCGCAATGACTAACAGGTAACTTTTGAACAACCACATCCAAACATGGTGGAACCATCGTCTTCACAATTCTTAAATATATCACCCAATCATCTTCTGAGGTAATGGAGATCAACCGTCGGACAACTGTTCCATATGTAATATGGGACAACAAACCCTGAATTGATATTCTAGGGTCGTTTATGTCGCAACTAATCTCCTCACAAGCTCGAGCCAAAAGCTTGTCAAAAGATGGTCTTTCATCGAACAACATGGTCACGATCTTCATACCATCAAAAGTAACACTCCCATAAGCATCTATCTCCACCCTTCCTCCATGGTATAGTGTTACTAGGCTGTCCATCTATTACAAAAATGGATTACTAACTCAATAATGGCTATATACTTAAGCCTACTAACGTACTAAGTAATAAATATATATTAACTAATAACTATACAGTAAATATTAAATGAACACATCAAACGAAATTACATAATCTATAAGTAATGTACGAAAACAATGTATACCTGAACGCGTACGAGTCCAGCTAACGGTGGAGAAGGTTAAGTCGGACGAACACCTACGTACAAAAAAACCAATTGTCAGTAAAAAATTTGGCAGCACCTCCCCTGTAAAGTGATGTTTATAGAACCTGCGAATAAACGACAACACGATGGTTGCCAACACAGAAAACATGTAATATCAATGCGCACAAAATGCTAACTATATAATCACTAAGAATTTACTAAACACTAACAATATGCTAAGCAAGAAACTAGCTAACTATTTTAATAAACACTAACAACAAAATATCTAACTATTTACTAAACAATAAATAATTGGATACCTAACTAATTACTAAACACTAACAAACCCTAACAGTTTACTAACTACAAAATTAAAAAAAAATTACCGGGGGCGGCAGTGGGCAGGCAGTGGGCGCGCGGCGGCCGGGGAGCTCGGCAGGCAACGCGGTGGCCGGAGAATGGAGCAGGCAGCGCGGTGGCCGGCGAGCTCGGCGGCGGCCGGCCCAGGCGAGGTAGGCGGGCGGGGCGGGCGAGCTCGGCGGACCTCGCCGGAGCGGGGAGGCCGGAGAGAAGGGCGGGGCGGCCGCCGGAGCTGGGCGTGCGGGGTGGCCGGAGAGAAGGGGGCGGGGCGGTGGCGTTTTCTTAACGGCGGCGGTGGCGTGTGGCTTGCGCGGTGACAACAGAGAAGAAACGGGCAGTGAGAAAGGTGTATGGCGGATATTTCCTAGCTCGGCGCTAAGATCTGTGGCGCCGAGCTAGGTGCCACGCGTGCCGCCACGTCACGTAGCTCGGCGCCATAGGCTGTGGCGCCGAGATGTGTTACCTCGGCGCCACAGCCTATGACGCCGAGCATCGGGTCCAAACGTGCAAATAAAATTTCTGAGGTTCCAAACATCAATTTTTGTCAAAAGAGGATAAAAAACAAAAAATTCGGACTGCCCTGCACGCCAAACACACATTACCCCCCTGTCCAGGCCGTTTCCCTCCTTTGCCGACAAAGCCAGAATCGGCCGACCCCAAACCGCGCACCGCAGCTACCCCACCATTGGCTTCCCATGTGGCCCTTGTTGCCCTGCACGAGTGCACGCGGCGCCCACCGCAACGCACCTCGCCTCGCATCTCTGCCGTCGGCCCGTCGCACAGCATGCCCGAGCACTAAACCACCGGCCAGTCGCGCCGCCCTCCGGGCCTTGTCCGAGCCCGGCAGGCGGCAGTGCCTATTGCCAGCCAGGAGACCGAGTTGGCCATGGCCTCCTCGTCATGCATCTCCATTATCCCGCGTCGACAGAGACAGGACACCTGAGTACAGTTCAAAGCGAGTGTGCAAGGAGCCTATTCATAAAGATGGCACGTGTTCATATTCCTGAACCATTGCGAGTTGTTATGGTAATGATGAGCTCATGTAACAAGACATCAGCAGCAGATGAAATAACTAGATAATAGAATAATCCCGTGGATGATAAATTAGAAGGAAAAAAACAGTTTCCGATGCGACGAAAAAAACAGTAACACCAGGGGGATTCAATGCTCCGGATGCTTTTAGAGCAACAAAACCATTTACGTAAAGAATGGCGATGTCAAACATTCACAAACATCGGCTAACCCTACACCAGAGCCCAGAGGCAATTGCAGCCCTTTTACCTACAAGTTTACACAAATCTACGTAATAACCAGGAAGAAAACCCTTTGCCCAATGAAGAACACCCCAAAGAATACAAAACCACAGAGCAATGCTGCCCACCAACCCTACGGACTACAGCTACTAAACTACATCCTAAACAAGCCCACGTAATTCCATTCTGGAACCAGTAGTGTAGATCATGAAGATCTGCAAAGCATACATGCCCATTAATTAGTGTCTGGAACCTTGATCATTCCCCTTGTACAAGGGAGAAACTTACCAACACGTGAGTACGTGACCTGAGCATTGGCCTCAACGAGAAACACCCCCATTATATCAATACTAGAATCAGATGGCTGGTGGCGACGAAGATTCAAATGAAGCTCGCAGTGGTCTGTTAACAAATGGGTGCTCCAGAAGTTGTGACGCAGAAGGCCGGCTCTCAGGATCAACTCTTACGCACTGGCCAATAAAATCTTGTGCCTCCTTAGACAGGTAGTTGGGAATAGTAGGCTGTTCCCCTCTTCCAATCATGAAGAAAGCATTTGTCTACAAGTAACAAAGCAACGTTATAGAGACATGGAGACCAATACTGGGCAAACTAGGTTACAGCTTCAAGGGAGAAGCATATTACACATACAATGATCTCATGCACTAGTTAAGGTGCTATATTTTCGCACAAGTGATCAAATCAAGGAAAAGCCTTCACTGAGACAGAAGCAAGTCCATCTTCGTAGGATTACAAAAGATACGAGCTTGCAAGAAAAACAAACAATGTCCTTCAATAAAAGACAAGAGAGAAGACTTTTCACAAAAAAAAAGGCTTAAATAAATACAGAAGAGAGGAAACTTTTCACATTCTAATGTTAATTTATTGCAAAATACAGGAATAATTTCTCTCTCTCTCTCTCTCTTCAACATAACTTCTAAACTCTTCTCGACCAATTGTTCAACATTCTAGACATTAGATAAGGCTAACACAGTAAACAACATCTAAACATGCAGATATTTGAAAAGTATGAGTAAATCAATGTTAATTCACTGTAATATTGAAAATCAAAACATGACATACCCACTCGACATTAGGAAATGGTATTTGCCGGGTTAGCATTTCCAACACGGTGCAGCCAAGGCTCCATATATCAGCTGAAGGCCCATACATCTTTTTAGGATTAATAACCTGAAAATGCAAAGGTGAGTACTGAGTATGTTGCAGACAAGAGATACACAAGTATTATCTTGTGAAAAATGATATCAAAATAGATAGTTTTCAATACAAAGAATGCTAATCACACAAAAAGTAATAAGAATGTTCAGGGGCTATGGCAGAGTTTCCAATGGTTTCTTGTCTTTTGCAAGAATGCCACTTAGTTACCTCAGGTGCCATCCAGTAAACACTTCCTTTGCATGACCTTAGCATATTAATTTTTGACATCTGAAATTTGAACAAGAAAACTACAACCATAAGACAATGACACTGAGAACATGGAAATAATGAGCAGAAAGACGAAGGCTAACCTCCTTTGCCAATCCAAAATCTGCAAGCTTTACAGATCCATTTGCATGGACCAATATATTGGCGCATTTGATATCTCTGCATATGAAGCAATTGTTTCAGCAGCAGAAAGTAATGAATCAAATAGAAGGATCAAGCAGACATATCCATGTCCCCACAAAAGTAATGAACACAATTAAGAAAGATAATGCACTACCTTTACTATTCCACAACTATCAGTATCAAGTTTTAGAATCAACCAGGATACACAGCTTTATTTGTTTTTTTTTGTTTTTTGGAAAAAGGAAGTTTTATTAATCTTAGTCAATTACATCGAGTGATACAATTACACTAAGAAGTCTTCCGGCCTCTACACAACTAGGGTGTACACAGCCACGAAAAAAACAAAAGGAAAAGACATAACAACAGCTATCATGTCACAGTCACAATAAACGACGACACACAACTTACTCTTCAAATCAGCCACTAACAAAGCAACATTTGGATCCCGCGAGGGTTCTCCAACAACGCCTCCGAAGAGAATACGATACGCTCACGCACCGTCGTTGTAATGATCCAACCAATTGAGGCCAGACCCTAGGTTTTCACCATAGAGAACGGATCCTCGAATTTCAAACAATGGCTCCAATGAGACCGTTGCCAGGTACAACCAACTAAGGTCAGACCTAGGGATTTCTCCCTTAAATCGAAGAAACAGATACACATAGTACCACCATATCGGAGATCCAAAATGTCGCCGCCACCCCCAAACTGAGCTAGTGCCGGCATACCACTCAGTCTTAGCCCATAATAACGACCACAAACTCTACGACGGACACAACACTCCATAGATGAGCATATCTACGACGACTGATTCACGAACACGCCAATTGGCACACAAATCAATCCGCAGGATCCATCTAAAGATGATGCATCGTCTGAGTAAGCAAAGTCGCTAATCGATGCTAAGATGATACAAGCCACAAAGTATGTATGAACAACACTTGCTATGAAGACGTCGTTGCGAGGAGATATAGTCACCTTGCAATCCGATAAATGCCATAGAGCCGACATCCGCAAGACGACAATGGCATCCGACCGCCAACCAAGGGCAAAACGAACAGCCTAAACCATCGTGTCCAACGCCAAGGCACAAGATCCGAAGGCATGACCCCTAGATCTGTCGGCACACATAGCGCCAGAAGAGGCCGACGGCACCGAAGGGGAGCGGCCCCTGAGGCAGCCGAGGATACCCACGGAGTCCAGCGGTGCCTGTGTCAACCACCGACGAAGAGCAGCGCCAGCGGGGGGACAGGCCAGCGTCGTCCACGACAACCACCGATGGGAAGCAACGACGCCTGCCGCCAGGGACGCCTGCGACGACAGTGCCAGCGGTGCTCGCAGCCCGCCGATGAAGAACTGTGCCCGCGGTGACCGGACTGACAACGCCCGAAGAGACCGAAAGCGACAAGATGCCAAGAACGAGATGGAGATAAGAGGGGGAGGAAAGGTGGGACGCGAGGCGGGTCTTGAGGCGTCGCTGTCGCCTTCGCCGCCTCCAGCAGAGGGGGCGGCGACGGGGAGCTAGGGTTTGGGGTGAGGTTTCTGGTGGGGGGCTTTGGGGTTTTAGGGTTTGGGGTTTTATTTACGAAACATGAGTCTGAAATGGAAACTCTAACCCTAAATTAGGGTAAGCGGTTGAATCCGATACCAAATTGTTATGAATCCTGCTGCGATGCGCAGGACGGGAGGCGTACACCACGAAGGGTGAGTTAGTAGGGTGGATTGAGTGGAGGAGCGTAGGGAATAGGGCACGCAGCGTGGCGGCTGAGGAACACGATCACCAGGGGGCGTGGGGGTCGCCACCGTGATCAAGCAGCCGCCCACGCAGGTGCGACTTCTTTGATAAAAAAAACCTATTACAATTTGAGGCACCCTTATAGCTCTGGTGCCTAACAACTCAGGAGATTATTAAGGAGATAAGCTCAAGGGAACAACTCAGGAGATTATTAAGGAGATAAGCTCCAGGGAGGATAAGCCTCCTTAAACTTCTCTAACACCCAGCGTCCCAGCCGCCATCTACAAATGGCTGGGCCTAATTATTCTGGCGCCTGGTATATTGCCGGCCCACAAAAGAGTCTATAACATTAGTTCTAGAAGTAGAGATGAGAAAATAAGTTTGTTTCCCTAAATATGCAATTAGCAACAGAATAACACATGAGCTAAAAAACATTTTTCTTCCATGGCATTACTCTTTGTTGGACTTAAGATTTTAAAAACAAGTTGTTGCCACTACAGCACTGAAAACATGAATTTATCCCCAAAAATATTAGATGGTGGGCATGTTTGTACCTGTGGACCACATTTCTCTCATGGAGATAAACCAATCCATTAAGAATCTGCCTTGTGTATGCAGAGACTTGCGATTCTCGTAGTTTATACTTTTGATAGAGGGATGAAAGAGATCCTTGTGTGACAAGCTCAATAAAAATATAGAGTTTGGATTCTTCCTGCATTGAAACATAAATGGATCACATGAGTTTATCAATATCACTAAGACATGCATATAAAAGGGGGTGCAAATGTCATAACAATCAGTTAAATCCAATCATCTCTTGACTAAATGAATAAACAGGCAGTGTTAAAAGAATGGGAGAGTGCCTTGTCAGTTCCATAATACTGGACTATATTTTCATGTTCAAACTGACTGAGGAGTGCAATTTCCTGAAAAAGACAAAACTCAAAATTAGAGCTGGAGACTAGTGACAAATGTAGCCTAACCGAACAGATGATATTATGAGATTAATCAGCAGCTATAACCTGCTCAAGTGCAGCAATAGATTGTTGTGCGTTGCTTCCTTGGTCAAGCAAAGATACTTCCTTCACAGCAAAAAATGCACCCTCACTGCAGATTCATTGGCATGAGTTTAAGATATTTCTAATGAAGCAACAAAAGAAAGAGCACACTTTTACACTATTCCAACTGGTGTTTGACTTCGATTCTATGATGAGGTATTCAAGTGAAACACGTTCTCAATGTCACTTGAGATGTGTCATGCATTCAATTTGTAAAGTATTTTTATGAAAGAAAATCATTCATTTACCGATTACTTTGTTCTCGAACATGTTGGAGAACCACGTATCATTTCATCAAAAAGAGAGAAGAAACTATACAAGGGAGAGGGAAAGGAGTAGAAACTCTTAGCTAGGGGTGGTAATGAGCTCTAAATTCTACACTATAAAATTTAAGAATCGGATCGTATTTGGATCGAGCTCTATTTTTATTCATTTTCGAACTAAAATTAATTAAAGGATCAAACAAATCGTGAAGAAACATTTGGATCGTGATCCATTACCACTCCTACTCTTAGCCCCCCCCCCCCCCCCCCCCCCCCCCCCCCCCCGACTAGAGACAACCTAGAGGAATAGATCACATTACTCCATGAATTCCAACGTAGTCCGAAGCAAGTTGGGATAGTTATTTTCTATACACTCCTATTCAAGGCCAAATCTTTAGGTATATTCCACCCTTTCAAGTTTTCTTTTACTGTCTCTTCCCATACCACGTATCACGTTTCCGTTTCTCGACCCCATCGATTCGGGAACCTGGTTACTAAGTTCAAAAGGTGTCAATTGAAACTTTGTGACCCACATTCCTATTTCCTCGTTGAGCTGAGATGTTAGTTTAATTCAATATATTAAATTAATTGCGAAAACATAGCGTCTTGTTCACTGCCTAAATCATTACTGGAGGAAAACTCAGGAACCAAATGAAAAAGATGTTCAAGCTTAGGGCATGTTTGGATCAATGGTGCAAAAGTTTAGCACTACACTTTTAGTACTCAACAGCAGTTTAGGAGTGCTAAAAGATGCTAAAAGTGAAGTGCTAAACTTTAGCACCCAACAGCAGTTTAGCTCCTTAATATATGCTAAACTTTAGCACTCTGCTAAACTTTAGCACATGAGAATTGGGATCCAAACAGACCCTTATTACAAAGGGCTATTTGGACTACGCCTAAATACTATAAATAACAAACCAACTTATAAAATATGGGTCGGTGTTTCGAATAAGCACCGACAGGTAAATTTGTGTATTTGTGTTTTAGGCCCAGAGGATTATACTGGTTCGGGCTGAATGTCCCTACTCCGGTCTTCGGTGGTTTGCGCTACCCGCACCTGATTGTTTGTAGTAGGGGATACAAACGAGCGAGAGAGGGAGGAGTTATCAAGTCTCTGTGTGTGGTGTTCTATTCGTCTTGTTCCGTTCTCGTGAGGTCGATCCCTCCTTTTATAGATCAAGGAGGGGACCTCTCACAATGCCTTTTTCCGTAAGGGAACATAATATAAGGTAAAAATGGATTCGTCCTCGATAAATCTGGTCGTGTGTCAGTGCCCTTTCCCGCGTGGGTCTTCTGTCATATCTTCGAGATTTCCTAGGAAGGGTGTGATCCATGCTGGCGACGAAAGTCCAGGTGCCATCATTACTGGATTTTGTCTGTAACTCTCCCTACGCCGACCCTCTTCTCTGTAGAATGTTCGTCGGTCCCTTCCATATCTCATACAAGGTCATAGATAGGGGTGAAAACGGGACGGGATTACCCGGCGGGTACCGGATACGAGTACTTAAAATACCCGGTTTTTCGGGTACCGGATACGAGTAATTTTGTATACGGGTCGGATACGGATACTACCCGGATATACATCAGTCGGATACGGGTAGGATACAGGATGAACACTAGCCGACAAATACCCGAGAAGTACGGGTAGGATACGGGTACCCGACTTCAGTTCCTGCGTCCGTGGACCGTCTCCGGTGCAAGCCGCTAGCCCGCTAGGCGCGTTTCAATTTTCACTCGTTCAAGCGGTCAAGCCCAGTCGACCAGCCCATGCACATGGCACATGCGAACAAGCCCAGTCGGCCAGCCCATCCGTTAATGTGCCTTGCAGCCTTGGGCCAAAACAACTTTTGTTAATTTGTTTAATGACGAATGACGTGACCCTGATTTATTTTAAAATTGTGTTTCTTCTATAATGAACTTGTGTTAACTATCTACTAGTTGTTCTATACTTGTGGACTTGTAGAGTATGCCTAAAAGAGGGGATAT
The DNA here is from genome assembly GCA_029449295.1 of Zea luxurians. Taxonomy (NCBI): domain Eukaryota; kingdom Viridiplantae; phylum Streptophyta; class Magnoliopsida; order Poales; family Poaceae; genus Zea; species Zea luxurians. Next base: position 174,464,759 of record JAOPSE010000002.1, read on the forward strand.
GCTACTGATTTTTTTGAAATTGTGTTTTTAGTTCTATAATGAACTTGTGATTAGTAACTTTGAATTGTATGTGTCCATTTTGTCAATATTTTTTTCTATATTTAAGCTATTATATACATGATTGTGTATTTCTTATTTTATTCATCTGTTGGATGATTGGGAACCTAATATCATCAGGACAGACTATCCGACTAATATTTGTTATCTATCCGGGTAATATCCGATATCTGTTTTTTACCTGCCCCAATTATTACCCGATCTCGTCATGTATTCGTCCCGAATTTTAACTATCCATATCTGATCCTGTATCCGAGAAAATTGTATTAGGGTAGGATATGAGATGACCTAGTATCCGTCCGTATCCGTCTCGTTTTCACCCCTAATCGTAGAGCATCTAGGGGGACCCAGGCCTAGGTTTCGTAGGTCATGAGTGGGGGGAAGACCGACACTACCTGTGTCGCACTCTGCTAGTTGGCGTCGTTAATGAGGTGTACGTAAAGCTGGTGGTGTGGCTGTTGGAACCGGACCACCGACACATGGTGTGCCCGTCAGGTCCCGCACACACAGCGCGTCCACCCAGGCGATCGGGCCACAACACACGCACCCGAACGCATAGCAGCGGACTTTAGGTCTGTTGGGCTAACACTCCCCGCAAAAAGCTAGCCCATTAGGGGGTTCCACCCTGAACCATATAAACCATGCTTGCCGACCCACAACACACAATGTGGGACTATTCCTAACAATCTCCCCCTCACATTGTGAGCTGAGATTTGTCGGAGAATGCACTGGACCAACCTGGCTCTAATATCAATTGTTGGAACTGGACCGCCGACACATGGCGCACCCGTCGGGTCGCCCGCACACACGACGCGCCCACCCAGGTCGTCGGGTCGCGACACACGCGTCCCGACGCATAGCAGTGGGCTTTAGGTCTGTTAGGCCAACACTCCCCCAAAAGCTACCCATTAGGGGGTTGCACCCTCAACCATATAAACGATGCTTGCCCACCCATAACACACAATGTGGGACTATTCCCACCAGTGGCTACTGCTGGGAATATGGTCGGGTTTTTTGGGTTAGCACGAGCACAGCCCAAAAACAGGAGCCCAAAGCACGGTCCGGCACGAAATAATATGGGCCGGACTAGAACAACTCGAAGGTGGGCCTGAGCCAGGCCTCAAATTCCGGCCTATCAGTCCCTCGACATGGCCCACTCGCATGGGCCGACACGGCCCAATGAAGCCCATATTGTTTAATTTATTTAATTAAGTTATGGACTTTATGTGGTTGTAATGTTTGGACTTTATGTGGTCAAATGATGCTCGCATTGTTTAATGTCTTTAATTTAGTAAGCTATGGACTTTATGTGGCTATAATATTTAGACTTTATGTGGTTTAAATATATGGGACGGGCTTGGGCCGGCACGGCCCAACGAAGGCATGAGGTGCTTTAGGGCCGGACTGGTCCACTATTTCTACTCTTTGGCTTCTTGGCCCAAGCCCGTTTGGCACGAAGCACGATGGGCCCAGGCCAGCCCGGCCCAATACCCAACACTAGGTGTGGCCAACCTGAGTTCGCCATACCCACTCGAGTGGGTCTTGATTGGCGCGCCTCGTTCGACCCGTCGGTGTACCCCGCGAAGGGCCGCTATGATGGGGTTTAGTAACCCAGAGGTAAGTATCTCCCCTTTACTTGTGGGCCCGAGGACCCGGGGTTTCGTACCCCAACAACATGTATATACTAGGCCACCTCCAACGATGCCCTGTATACCTCGCCCACCCCATGTAGGGTGATATTTGGGGTGAACCCCCCCCCCTCCAACGGTTCCCCCCACAGCCCACCCCATACGGGGAGAGAGAGGCAGCTCCCCCCATATATGGGGTGAGTTCAAATCTACCCCCACACTTTAATTACTCCATTACTTTGTGATATTAACCCCTTTTAAGTACCGTAATCTGAAAACTATGTGTATTATAGTAGTACAAATAGTTTATGCTTTTTTAAAACTTCAAAAACTGATGAAAAATATCAAATAACTGAATTATAGTATATATAGGGAGCTGAATAGAGTGAATGATTGGAGATGTCCTGTATGTGGGGGGGAGTATCTTTTGGAGTGATGTAGTAAAATATAATAGAAAGTACAGATATGGAAGAAATGTGGGGAAAATGGTTGGAGATGGTATTAGACCAAAGGCTTATATTTTGAGGTGACTGATGAGTAACAAAGTAACTATGCAAACAACATGATATCACAGTAATATTCATAAGCACGGGGACTTACTCACTGATCCCCTCGTACACCATCCCAAATGAGCCGCTTCCCAGAAGAGCACCACGCATCCATGATTTAATTTTCCGCTTGAACTTGCCATTCGGTGAAATGATGAACATGGCCTCCGTGGTTGTACTGGACGCGTCATCATCATTCGTCGTCGACAATGAAGAAGTTCCAGTGAACCCCTCGAAAGTCTCTCCTATCCTCAATTCCTTCAGCTCGTCCTCCACCGCTGCGTCCCCATCCTCAACCTCATTATCTTCCTCTTTGTCCGAATTGCAACGACTGTCGACACTTTCTCCCAGTCCCAGTTCACTTCCCTGATCCCTGGGAGCAAACGACTGCACAATGTCCCAAGCGGACCCAGTCATGTCATTGTCAACGAAGGACCTCCTAACTGGCGGAGGAGCTAGTGCACCAATTGGCGGAGGCGGGGAGAGTAAAGGCGGCCGTGGACCCCGTATCCCTACCTCCCCGCCTCCCCTCCTTGGCGAAGGCAGGGGCAAACCCCCGACGGGAGCCACGACAGCAGCGGCAGGGGCAGCGTTGGGTGACTCCTCGGGCGCCGCAACGGTAGGCTCCTCCGCCGACTCGGTGGCGGTGGAAGCAGGCGAAGAGTGGAGTGACTCCTCGGGAATGGGGGCAGGGAAGGAGCGAGTCGGCTGAGCACCGGGCGCCGAGACCGCCCGCGCAATCGGCGAGGTTTCGTCAGCGGGTGTGGACGAGTCGAGGCGGGAGCGCGGGAGGAGGTCGGAGTTAGACCGCGACTTGCGCGCCTCCCAGGCCGCGACGGGGACGGCGAAATCCTCGGGCCCCGAGAGCCCCAGGCTGCGGCAGAGCTCGTCGACCTCCCCCTCCACGCTCCCGCTGATTCGGAGGTCCGCGCCGGGGGCAAGGTCCAGGGAGCGCGAGGGCCGGAGCCCCGGCGAGCGCTGCTGCTCCGCGGAGGACGAGGACGACCACGACGCGGACGCCCCCGCGCTCGCCTCGTACTCGATGCGCTTCACCGCGTTGCGGCGATCCAACCGCGGGCTCCGTCCGCGGCTCCCGCTGCCGCTCCCGCTCCCGCCGCCGCCGCGGCTGCTGGACTCCATGGAGGCGTCCGCCCCGCCGCGGCGGCGGCCGGAGGACGAGCCGGAGGAGGACTGCTTACGGCTCCACGAGAACATCTGGATCCATACAGGGGGAGCAGCTCACTAAAATCTAAGCTCCATGGGAGCCGGAGCCGGAGCGCGTCGGGATTCGGGCTCGGTTTCGCACACGCTGTTGCGCCGCAGCATCGGGGAAGGATTGGGGGAGGAGCTTGACTGCTTGCGAGAAGGGTATGGCGTGTGCCTTGGCATCGTGGTTGGAAGTGAAATTTCATTCTACAATACTGCACAAGCGGCGAACACTCTTTCGGGTCTATGCTAGGTGGGCCCAATTACACAGGGCCCAGTGGAAGAGACGTGGGGGCTAGCGGCTGGCAGTTCTGTGGGTGGGTTTAAGGAAGTGGCGAAGCACTGGCGGGACGCGGGTTGACTGCGACGACGAAGGGAAGGGGTGGTGCGGTAAAGGGGTTGAGACAGACCCGCGTGGGGGCCGGCGTCAGTGGAAGAACACGAAGGAAATGGCTGCCGTCGGCTTGGTGGATGATGTGAGGTCAGTGTGGGCTGGACGGGAGCGGGAGCCTGTAATGGCCTAATGGGAACGGGTCTGCAGCCTAGACTAAACCTCCACGCTGTCAACGGCGGTGGCCGCGCACGGCGGCGGTTACCGGTGAGGCAGGCAAGAAAATCTGTAGTACCTCAGTCCCGCCTCCGGGGCTGCAATAGCACAACAGCCGTCAGCGGCTACTACTAGTCCAAGCCCTTGGTCCTTGGATCTGAAAACAGCACGTGGGGATTGTTAGCATTTTTTAAGTCTCCTATTAAGGTTCTATTTAGAAGCAACCTAGTTTCTAAAAAACCAATTTTATCTTTTAATTAGAAAAGGCTAGTGTCGGCCCAACGCTCCTAATCATGGCTGGTAAACACCCTCAGACCAACTGACGGGTGCGGTTCAAGTCAAGGCCTCGTCTACCCAAGAGACGCGATCTCGCCCGAGCCCAGCCTCAGGCTGGAGCAGTAATCCCAGACGAGTTCACGCCTCGCCCGAGGGCCTCCTCAGGCAGCGGGCACCCCCTCGGCTCTCCCGAAGCCCGGCTCGGGCAGGCTTCGTTGTGAAGCAATCTTGGCCAGACCGCCTCACCAACCGACCGCTTCGCAGGCGCATTCAATGCAGGGGATGCCTAACGCCATATCCTGACACACGCGCCTTAGTCGGCCAGGCCGAAGTGACCGCAGTCACTTCGCCCCTCTTCTTTACTGTACTGATGTGACAGGAAAACAGCGCCGCTCGCCCTGCTCCGACTGCCGTGTCAACCACCCAGGCAAAGACTGACAACAAGTCACGATCAACCACCGAGTTCGGCCTCGGGCGCAACAGGAAGCTCCGCCTCGCCCGACCTCAGGCTCCGGCCTCGGGAGGAGGTTTCCGACTCGGCCTCGACCTCAGGCTCCGGCCTCGGGAGGAGGTCTCCGCCTCGCCCGACCCCCGGACTTGGCCTCGACCTCGGTCTCGGGAGGAATCGCGTCCTTGCTCGACCCCGGCCTCGGCCTCGACAGAAGTCTCCGCCTCGCCCGATCTTGGGCTCGGACCGACCGCGCTAACAGGGGATACATCATTACCCTATTCCTAGCCTGCTCAGGCTAGGAGGAACAAGACCGGCGTCTCATCTGGCTTACCCCGACGATGGGTAATGATGGTGCCCTGCGTGCACCATGACGTCGGTGGCTCTCAGCCCCTTACGGCAGCAAGGAGACGTCAGTAGGACCCTTGCCGCACTGCCAGCTGTACTCCTACAGGACTCAGGCGCTCCTCCGACGGCCACGCTATCACGTGTACAGGGCTCGAACTCTCCCCCGACGACCACGTTGGTATGTACACAAGGCTTAGGCGCTCCTCTGCCGGACACGTTAGCGCATAGCTACGCTCCCCGTTGTACGTCTGGACCCTCTCCTTGCGTCTATAAAAGGGAGGTCCAGGGCCACCCTGAGGGGGGTTCGCGCGAGGGAAGGAGCGGACGAACTCTCTCTCTCTCTCCCTCTCGCGACGCGCTTGTAACCCCTACTACGAGCAGCACCCCTGGTGCAGGATAATACAAGGCTTGCCCCACATCTTGTGTTCCATCCCGCGCAAACCCATCTGGGCAGGGGCACGCAGCGATTTCACTCGTCGGTCCAAGGGACCCCCCCGGGTCCGAGACGCCGACAGTTGGTGCGCCAGGTAGGGGCCTGCTGCGTGTTAACGAACACCTTCCCGTTGAGTTCCAGATGGGGAGTCTTCAGCAACCTCTTCCTGTTGACGTGGTCGGTCCGTGCCCTAGGTTGGGCGAGGTGAAGGCTCGTCTGAGGTCGAGGTCGAGTCTGTCTTCCAAGGTCGAGGTCGAGTCCGAGCCCCCGGGTCGGACGAGGCGGAGACCGTCAGCTGAGGCCAGGGTCGAGTCCGAGCCCTGGGGTCGGGCGAAGCAGAGTTCGTCGTCCTTCGGGGCTGAGCCTGAGTCCGAGCCCTGGGGTCGGGCGGAGCGGAGTTCGTCGTCTTCCGGGGCTGAGCCCGAGTCCGAGCCCTGGGGTCGGGCGGAGCGGAGTTCGCCGTCTTCCGGGGCTGAGCCCGAGTCCGAGCCCTGGGGTCAGGCGGAGCGGAGTTCGCCGTCTTCCGGGGCTGAGCCCGAGTCCGAGCCCTGGGGTCGGGCGGAGCGGAGTTCGCCATCTTCCAGGGCTGAGCCCGAGTCCGAGCCCTGGGGTCGGGCGGAGCAGAGTTCGCCGTCTTCCGGGGCTGAGCCCAAGTCCGAGCCCTGGGGTCAGGCGAAGCGGAGTTTCCTATGACGCCTGAGACCGGACTTGGCTGCTGTCAGCCTCACTCTGTCGAGTGGCTCAGCAATCGGAGCGGTGCAGGCGGCGCTGTCCTCTTGTCAGACCGGTCAGCGAAGCGGCGAAGTGACTGCGGTCACTTCGGCTCTGTCGACTGGAGGGCGTGCGTCAGGATAAAGGTGTTAGGCCACCTTTGCATTAAATGCCCCTGCGATTTGGTCGGTCGGTGTGGTGATTTGGCCAAGGTTGCTTCTTGGTGAAGACTGGGCCTCGGGCGAGCCGAAGGTGTGTCCGTTGCTGGAGGGGGTCCTCGGGCGAGACGTAGATCCTCCGGGGTCGGCTGCCCTTGCCCGAGGCTGGGCTCGGGCGAGGCGTGATCGCGTCCCTCGAATGGACCGATCCTTGACTTAATCGCACCCATCAGGCCTTTGCAGCTTTGTGCTGATGGGGGTTACCAGCTGAGATTTAGGAGCCTTGAGGGTACCCCTAATTATGGTCCCCGACAGTAGCCCCCGAGCCTCGAAGGGAGTGTTAATACTCGCTTGGAGGCTTTTGCCGCACTTTTTTGCAAGGGGACCAGCCTTTTCGTGGTTGCATTTTGTTCCGGTGGGTGCGCGCGAGCGCACCCGCCGGGTGTAGCCCCCGAGGCCTCGGAGGAGTAGTTTGACTCCTTCGAGGTCTTAGTGCGTTTCGCAACACTTCGGTTGGTCTGGTTGTTCCCTCATGCGAGCTGGTCGTAGCCCGGGTGCACGGTCGGGTCCCAAGTTCTCGGGCTGGTATGTTGACGCTGTCAACGGGTCGGCCGGAGCCGGGTTTGCGAGAGCAGCCCCCGAGCCTCTGCACAGGGCGAGAGGACGGTCAAGGGCAGACTCGACTTTTTTACATACGCCCCTGCGTCGCCTTTCCGCAAGGAGGAGGGGGGAAGCGCCATGTTGCCCTCGGAGGGCGCCGAACATGGTGTCTCCGGTGAGCTGCTGGCGGGTAATCTGAGCGGATGCCCGTGCCCCATTTGTTAGGGGTCGGTTAGAGGCCCGGAGGCGCGCTCCAAAAGTACCTGCGGGTGATCTGCCGGACCCTGTCCCCTTTGACGGGGTCCGAGGGCTCGATGCCTCCCTCTAATGGGATTCCGTTACAAGATCGCTCCCGCTGGTCTCGGAAATGTCCTAGGGTACCTCGGGAGCGTAGCCCGAGCCTTGGTTATGTATCGAACGTACCCAGGGTCATCCCTCGCTCTGTGTCTGAGGCGACTGTGAACCCTCCGAGGGCCAGCCTACGAACCCCTGATCAGTAGTGGGCGCGGAGCCCGAGTGGCCTGAGGCGGCCGTGGAACCCATCCGAGGGGCCGGCCATCGAACCTCTGACCAGTAGTGGGCGCAGAACCCAAGCGCTCTGAGGAGGCCGTTGAACCCCTCCGAGGGGCCAGCCTTCGAACCTCTGATCAGTAGGGAGGCTCGGGGCCTGTTTCCTTCACGGAGAAGGATCCTTTCCGGGGTATCCCCCTTTCCCGGTCCCTGTTGTAAGAGAGAGAAAGAGGAAAAGGAAAAGGATACGAAATCGAATGACGTGGCATACCTTTTTCGACGCGGTCATTATGGCGAAGGCGAAGCGTCGCTTGCTTCTCCCGCCTGAGGCGCCGCCTGTCCCGCCGCGGAGTTAATGCGATAGGGCGAGTGGTTCGCAAGGCGACCGTTGCGCATGCGCGGGCCGTTCGAGGAATGGATCACGGGCGCACTGTCTTCACGCCGTGAGAGAGGGTTCCCTCGCTGCCCCTGGATGGGACGTAAGCTTGGCTGACGACGTGACCGCTGCTCCTGCCCGCCTGCCACCGCCATTACTGTCGGCCCATTTTTGACCGTATTTGACCGTCGCGCCTGGCTAGCACTGCTGGGTCACACGCAGGGTTGCCTCGAGTCGCGGTATTGGCTCCGCAGTCGAGGAGGCGCGGTAGTGGCGCGAGTGGCGGTGTAGTTGCTCGCACGTAGGAACCGGCGCGCCGGTTGCATGACATGTGGGCCTGGGCCTCCATGCTGGGTGCGTTGGAGTTGAAGGGGTGCGCCCACTTGGCGTGGTTGCATGCCGGCTGCATGGCTGCCCACCCTTTCACCCGCTGATCTGGGCGAAAGTGGAGGAATGCTTGTAACCGCTGGGCAGTTGCATGCCCTGCGCGCGGCGGTTTGGCTCCTTCTGTCCTGGACCGGCTTGCATGACGCGTGGGGCCCAGCCCCCGTGCCGTAGGGGGAGGTCCTTGGAGCGTGTTGGAGAAGACTCAGCCCGCAACGGCTGAGGACGCAAGTGGGGAGAGTTGCCTTTAAAAGGAGGGTGACCCCCTTGGAGGGCAACCATGTCTTCGTGCTCCCCTCATGCATCATGTCTTTCCATCTTCCGAGCCCCCGGATGGGGGGACGCCCGCAATCCTTCCGTCTTGTTGTCGGAGGAACGCAACTTCGTGGAAGTTGGTACCTTTCAGCCATCGTTCGACTTCAAGGATTTTCATCACGCGGCCCGTCTGTATCCCCTCGTCGGTGGTCACCCAAGACGGTGACCACCAGCCCCTGGATGGGGAGAAGCAAGCCGGGCTGCGATCTTGGTTCCGCCCTCAGCTTCAAGGATGTTCATCATCCTTGCTGGGGTGGAGGCCGGGCTGAGCCGGAGCTCTACCTCACGCGTGGGCCGGCTAGTCACCTCCTCTTCCAGCTTCTGGTGGTGGAAACCATCCTCCGGCCCTGCGGAGGAGGCATCCTCCAGCCATGCCGAGGAAGGCAAACTGTTGCTGTCCAGCTAGGATGCAACATTCTGTCCTTCTCCTCGCTTTCGCGACGAGGACGGGAGTGAGGACCTGCCGGTGCGCCTTGCCGACTGTCGGCGTTGGTGAAGAGGCGGACGCCGCTGTCCGTACTGACGTGGTGGCAGTTGGAGGAAGCTTCCCTCCCGTTAAGGCCGTCGGCGCCGCCGACGGACCGACCCCCGGCTCTTTGGCTTTAATATCTGGTTCGCGTCCCTTGAGTGGGAACGCGAACGAGAGCCTTCCAGTGGCCGCGTCCGTCCTGGGATCATGGCTGCCGCTGTGGGGACGGAACCGGAGTTCCGTTTGTAATGGCACTTTGAGTGCCGGTGTCTTGTTCATTGTGGCTGTCGGGGCCTGAACATGTATGTACTTTCGGCGCAGAGCCGTGTTTTTTCTTCCTTTCGAGCACCAAGACTCGCCTGTTGGTTATCTGAACCGCTTCACCAAGCGTGTGTCGCCTCGTGCGAAGGTGACGAGTGAGGTATCCGTATCCCGGAGGCGTAGGAGTCCCTTGGCTCGGTCGGCCTTGCTGTCTGAGGCTTCTCTTGCTTAGTTAAAGGAACCCCTCGGCCGCCCTTCGATGAGCCGAAGCCGGAGGTAGCGGCGTCAGCACGGGTAGAGGCAGAGTTGGCTTCGAAAAGAAGATGTGGTCGGCCGGAGCCCGGCCGGGTCGTCTACTGGCGGAACCGACGCCGGAGTTGAGCTGCCGAGGGCTCAAGCCGGGCTGATGTCTTCGGGGGACAGCTGGCCGAGGCCTCGGGGTGGCCGGTCGAGCCGTCTGCTCGAGCCGGATTCTTGGAGAAGACCCTGGCGGCGATGGCCCGGGTGTGGTGCCGATGTCGTCCTTCAGAGTGGAGATCCTCCGACCGCGTCGCCGTCCGAGGCTAGGTCAGACCCCACCGAAGGTGTAGTTGACGCCGAGGGTGCTGCCGCCCCCTTCAACTGTCGACGTCCGAGCCTGCAGGATCGGGTTGTCTTGTAGCGTGTGTATGTTTTCTGCGGCCGCCGAGGCCCAAACACATTGTCGTCGTGTTGTAAAGCTGTGTTTCTTTTCCTCCTGTTTCGAGTATCCGGACTTATTTGCCGGTAACAGAATTGTTTGTGCGGGCGAGAGTTGCTTTTCACGGAAGGTGATGAGTGAGGTATCCGTATCCCAGAGGCATAGGAATCCCTTGGCTCGGTCGGCCTTGCCGCTTACGCGCACTCTTACTCGTCCATAGGGTTCTGTCACCGACACAGTCGATAAGACCCGAAAAATCGTTCCGGCAGAGGAGCTTTCGAGCGTGAAGACTTGTTCGGTCCGCGGAATCACTTATCCGAGCGTGAGTTACTTATCACAGAAGGTGATGAGTGAGGTATCCGTATCCCGGAGGCGTAGGAGTCCCTCGGCTCGGTCAGTCTTGGCTGCTTACGTGTACTCCGTCGTTTTCAGGATCCACTTTCGAAGTAGTCGAAAAGCCCAAAAGGCATTCTGGTAGGAAAGATTTTTTCTTTTTTCAAGGAAAATTTTGACGCAGAGGGGGTTGCCCCCTTCTAGCCCCCGAGGGAGGGTCGGGCTTTGCCGAGGCAAGGCTGACCCTTCCTTGACGACCAGACTTTATGTGTGAACGAGGTATACGAACAACTTGAAAGCATCTTAAGGGTAGAAGCAACGTAGCTGTTGGATGTTCCAAGCGTTGTTGTAGACCTCGCCTTGGCTGTTGGCCAGCTTGTATGTTCCGGGCTTCAGAATTTTGGCGATGATGAACGGCCCCTCCCAGGGAGGTGTGAGCTTATGCCGCCCTCGGGCGTCTTGTCGCAGCCGAAGCACCAGGTCGCCCACCTGGAGGTCTCGGGACCGAACCCCTCGGGCGTGGTAGCGTCGTAGGGACTGCTGGTACCGCGCCGAGTGTAGTAAGGCCATGTCTCGAGCCTCCTCTAGCTGGTCCAGCGAGTCTTCTCGATTAGCTCGATTGCTTCGGTCGGCGTAGGCCTTCGTCCTCGGGGAACCGTATTCTAAGTCTGTGGGCAAGATGGCCTCGGCCCCATAGACTAGAAAGAACGGTGTGAAGCCCGTGGCTCGGCTCGGCGTTGTCCTCAGACTCCAGGCCACCGAGGGGAGTTCCTTCATCCACCGCTTGCCGAACTTGTTGAGGTCGTTGTAGATCCGCGGCTTGAGTCCTTGCAGAATCATGCCGTTGGCACGTTCTACCTGCCCATTCGTCATGGGGTGAGCCACGGCGACCCAGTCCACCCGGATGTGGTGATCCTCGCAGAAGTCCAGGAACTTTCTACCGGTGAACTGGGTGCCGTTGTCGGTGATGATGGAGTTCGGGACCCCAAAGCGATGGATGATGTTGGTGAAGAACGCCACCGCCTGTTCGGACCTGATGCTGTTTAGGGGTCGGACCTCGATCCACTTGGAGAATTTGTTGATGGCGACCAGCAGGTGCGTGTAGCCCCCGGGTGCCTTCTGCAAAGGGCCGACGAGGTCCAGACCCCACACAGCAAACGGCCAGGTGATGGGTATGGTCTGCAGAGCCTGAGCGGGCAGGTGGGTCTGCCTTGCGTAGAACTGACACCCCTCGCAGGTGTGGACAATTCTAGTGGCGTCGGCCACCGCCGTCGGCCAGTAGAATCCTTGTCGGAAGGCGTTTCCAACAAGGGTTCGGGGTGCTACGTGATGGCCGCAAGCCCCCGAGTGTATCTCTTGTAAGAGCTCCTGACCTTCGGCGATGGAAATGCATCGCTGGAGGATGCCCGAGGGGCTGCGGTGGTAGAGCTCCTCCCCATCTCCCAGCAAGACGAAAGACTTGGCGCGCCGCGCCAACCGCCGAGCCTCGGCTTGGTCGAGGGGCAGCTCTCCTCGGTGGAGATATTGCAGGTACGGGGTCTACCAGTCTTGATTAGGCGTGACCTCGCTCTGCTCCCCCTCGACGCGCAGTGCCTCACCCTCGGGGGCCGAGGGTACCTCGGACCGTGCCGAGGGTGCCTCGGGCTGGGCCGAGGCCTTCTCGGGCTCGGGTGTGTCGTCGGTCTTGACGGAGGGTTGATGCAGGTCTCGGGAGAATACGTCCGGGGGAACCGTTATTCGCCCCGAGGCTATTTTAGCCAGCTCGTCCGCAGTCTTGTTGTAGCGTCGGGCGATGTGGTTGAGCTCGAGCCCGTAGAACTTGTCTTCCAGGCGCCGAACCTCATCGCAATAGGCTTCCATCTTCGGGTCGTGGCAGCGGGAGTTCTTCATGACTTGGTCGATGACGAGCTGCGAGTCACCATGAGCGTCGAGGCGTCGAACCCCTAGCTCGATGGTGATTCGCAACCCGTTTACCAGAGCCTCGTACTCGGCCACATTTGTCGGCGTTCCGAGACCGGGGGGTCCCCGAGCCGACGAGTGAGTGTGCCGCGTGCCCCAGCCCAGATGGGTCGAGCGCGTGGGCGAGCGCGAAGGGGGGGGGGGAGAGAGAGAGCGAGAGCGAGGTGGCCGGAGCCGGGTCGTGAGGGAGTCGGAGATTCCCGCGGCCTTCGTGTTCGTCCCGCGCCCAGGTCGGGTGCGCTTGCAGTAGGGGGTTACAAGCGTCCGCGCGGGTGAGGGGAGCGAGCGGCCCCGAGAGAGCGCCTGCCCCTGCCCTTCGTTCCCGCGAGGCCAACCTCCTCTAAGAAGGCCCTGGTCCTTCCTTTTATAGGCGTAAGGAGAGGATCCAGGTGTACAAATGGGGGTGTAGCAAGGTGCTACGTGTCTAGCGGGGGAGAGCTAGTACCCTAAGTACATGCCAAGGTGGCAGCCGGAGAGATCTTGGCACCCAGCTAGTGTGGCGTCGTGGCTGTTGGAGAAGCGATGGAGCCGGACAGAGGGACAGCTGTCGGAGTGGTTGGGCCCTTGCTGACGTCCCCTTGCTTTCGTAAGGGAGCTGGGAGCCGCCGTCGTCATGGTCCAGCGGGGCGCCATCATTGCCTATGCTAGCCAGATGGGACGTCGGTCCTGTTCTCTGCGGCCCGAGTCGTCTTGGGGTAGGGTGATGATGGCGCTTCCTGTCGACGTGGCGGACTTGTGCCCTAGGTCGGGCGACGTGGAGTCTCCTCCGAGGCCGAGGTCGAGTCTGTCCTGCATGGCCGAGGCCGAACCTGAGCACCCGGGTCGGGCGAGGCGGAGGTCGTTCGGCAGAGGTCGGGGTGGAGTCCGAGCCCTGGGTCGGGCGAAGCGGAGTTCATCGTCTTCTGGGCCTTAGCCCGAGTCCGAGCCCTGGGTCGGGCGGAGCGGAGTTCGCCGTCTTCCGGGGCCTTAGCCCGAGTCCGAGCCCTGGGTCGGGCGGAGCGGAGTTCGCCGTCTTCCGGGGCCTTAGCCCGAGTCCGAGCCCTGGGTCGGGCGGAGCGGAGTTCGCCGTCTTCCGGGGCCTTAGCCCGAGTCCGAGCCCTGGGTCGGGCGGAGCGGAGTTCGCCGTCTTCCGGGGCCTTAGCCCGAGTCCGAGCCCTGGGTCGGGCGGAGCTTCCTCTGGCGCTTTTGGCCAAGCCTGGCTGCCCGTCAGTCTTACTCTTTGCGTTAAAGGCCCTAGTGACTTGGTCGGTCGGCGCGGTGATTTAGTCAGGGTTACTTCTTATCGAAGGCAAGGCCTCGGGCGAGCCGGAGATGCGACTGCCATGAAAGAGGAGGCCTCGGGCGAGACGGAAACATCTCAGGGTCGGCTGCCCTTGCCCGAGGCTAGGCTCGGGCGTGGCGTGATCGAGTCGCTCGTATGGACTGATCCCTGACTTAATCAAACCCATCAGGCCTCTGCAGCTTTATGCTGATGGGGGTTACCAGCTGAGAATTAGGCGTCTTGAGGGTACCCCTAATTATGGTCCCCGACAGTAGCCCCCGAGCCTCGAAGGGAGTGTTAACACTCGCTTGGAGGCTTTTGTCGCACTTTTTTGCAAGGGGACCAGCCTTTCTCGGTTGTACTTTGTTCCGGTGGGTGCGCGCGAGCGCACCCGCCGGGTGTTGCCCCCGAGGCCTCGGAGGAGTGGTTTCACTCCTTCGAGGTCTTAATGCCTTGCATAATGCTTCGGCTGGTCTGGCAGTTCCCTCATGCGAACAGGCCGTAGCCCATGTGCACTGTCGGGGCCCAAGTTCTCGGGCTGGTATGTTGACGCTGTCAACGGTTCGGCCGGAGCCGGGTTTGCGAGAGCAGCCCCCGAGCCTCCGCACGGAGCGAGAGGACGATCAGCGACAGACTCGGCTTTTTTACATACGCCCCTACGTCGCCTTTCCGCAAGGAGGAGGGGGGGAGAGCGCCATGTTACCCTCGATGGGCACCGAACATGGTGTCTCCGGTGAGCTGCGATCGGGTAATCCGAGTGGACGTCCGTGCCCCGTTCGTTGGGGGTCGGCTAGGGGCCCGGAGGCACGCCCAAAAGTACCTGCGGTTGATCTGCCAGACCCGGTCCCCTGGCGACGGGGTCCGAGGGCTCGTTGCCTCCCTCCGATGGGATTCCGTTACAGAGTCGTTCCCGCTGGTCTCGGAAATGTCCTAGGGTACCTCGGGAGCGCAGCCCGAGCCTTGGTTATGTATCGAACGTACCCCTGGTCATCCCTCGCTCGGTGTCTGAGGCGACTGTGAACCCTTCGGGGGGCCAGCCTTCGAACCCCTGATCAGTAGGGGGCACGGAGCCCGAGTAGCCAGAGGCGGTCGTGGGACCTTTTGGGGGCCGACCTTCGAACCCCTGACCAGTAGTGGGTGTCGGGCCCACGCGATCTGGGGCGGCTGTTGAACCCTTCGGGGGGCCAGCCTTCGAACCCCTGATCAGTAAGGAGGCTCGGAGCCTAGTTCCTTCACGGGGAAGGATCCCTTTGGGGGTATCCCCTTTCCCGGTCCCTGTTGCAAGAGATAGAGAAAGAAGGAAAAGGGAAAAAGGATTCGAAATTGAACGTCGTGGCGTACCTATTTGGTGTGGCCGTTTTGGCGAAGGCGAAACGTCGCCAGCTGCTTCCGCTAGAAGCGCTGCCCGTCGAGCCGCGGAGTTAATGCGCCGGGGCGAGCGGTCGGCGAGGCTGCCGTTGCGTGCGCGAGCCGTTCGAGGAACGGCTGTTTTGCTTTGCGTTTTTTGAACCCCGCGTCCGGTTCGGGCGGTGCGTTGGAACCGTCTTCACCTGGGTCTTTATATACCCCGGAGAGGGCCCGGTGACGGTTCTCGACTCCGCTTCTTGTCTCCCTTTTAGGCTTTTTCGCAGTCTGAGGGATCCAGCCAGGGAAAAGAAAACCGCCCTCCCCCGTCCTTCGCGCCGCCACCCTTTCTGCTTCGGCGATGGCTGACCGGGTGACCATCATCCCGCCGCGCGACCCGTGGCCCTTCTCCACGGTGACGGCGGGTGATCTGGAGGACCTCGTCGGCGAGGGTTTGCTCCGCCCCCTTACCGACGAGCAGCGGCCGGAATCGATTCCTCCCGCGGGTGGAGTCACTCCATCCCCTCTGCCGGGGTACGTTGTGAGCTTCATCTCCTTCCATGAGCGGGGATTTGGTGTGCCGACGAGCCGCTTTATGCGGGCCATCCTGTTCCATTACGGGGTGGAGTTGCACAACCTCACCCCCAACTCCATCGCGCAGGCCGCTATCTTCGTGGCGGTGTGCGAGGGGTATTTGGGGATCGCCCCCACTGGGATTTGTGGACCCATCTCTTCTTCGCCGAGCTTTTTGCCTCGCCGACGGGGGAGAGGAAGGTCCGTGCAGCGGTGCGGGCCGGCGGCTGCACCCTTTTGTTGAGGCAGTCGCGGTCGTTGCAGTATATCCCTGCCGTCCTCGCATCCTCAAACAAGGGTTGGCAGCGCCGGTGGTTCTATCTCCGGAACGACGGAGAGTTGCTCCCGCCGTTCTCTCAGCGGATTGTCACCGCCGCTCCCGACGCCTGGCGCCACGGGACTCCACACGAGAGGCAGAAGAACCTCGAACCTCTTCTTCAGGCCCTGAAGGCGTTGCGGGAGGGAGGACTCACCGCCGCGGGTGTGGTTGCCGCCATCCACCGTCGGAGGGTGCTCCCTCTGGCCGAACGGCGGCTATCGCTTTGGGAGATGACCCTGGAGGCCGACTGGGAGGGGTCACGGATGTCCCCTGATCCTCTTCCCCATGACGCCCTCCAATGGCGGGTGTCAGCCGCGATGGGGAAGCCGGACTCCCATGCCTTCTCCCAGCTTCGAATGCGCCCCGACCAGGGGTGCGTCGCTCTGGTGAGTGTTCGCTCCTTCCTTCCTCATATACCGGGTTGTTCCCGGTTCTCACGATTGGGTTTCTTTCCCTCTCCCCCCCCTTTTTAGGAGGTGGGGCAGCACAAACCCTCCTTACCGCGGGTTCCGGAGGACGCGGTGGGTCGGGCAGCGCGGCGGGTCACCGCGGAGGAGGAGAAAAAGAAAAAGGACGCGGAGAAGGCCCGGGCCCGCAGGCGGAGGCGGGCTCAGGACGCCCTGGAGAAACGCCGTCGTCAGCAGGAGAGGGAAGGACTCCCTAGGGAGCTGTCGCCGGAGACATCCGACGACGACGACGACGATGAAGAGGAGGAGGACGACATGGCCGCCCGTCTCGGCCTTAGCCCCAGCTTGGGGTGTGGCCGGGAGCTGTCGAGTCAGCCCCCGAGCGGGCCGATGTCGTCGGTTCCTGGGGCCGAGACGCCGGATCCCCGACCTGAGGGGCGGGGACAACCCGAGAGGGTACTTGACCCCTCGGCTGGAGGGGCTGACGCGACTCCAGGGAGCCGGGCCGAGGGGTTCGTCCTTCGAGAGCCGTCCCCCGCGCCGGCAGCGCGGGGGAGCGGTCCTCAGGTTGCCATGGCGGCGCCTGGGCAGTCCGCCTCCCGGGCGTCAGGGGCGCCCAAGGCGAGGGCGGTGCCAGGGCTGTCGGTGAGGCGGACCTCGGCGGTGGTTCCAGGGAGCGGGAGCCAAGAGACCTCCCCCCAGGCACAGTGGATCATGGCCCGGAGCGGGTAAGTACCTTGGAATGTCTCCGTCCCGGCGCTTCATTCATACGTCTTGGCCGTGATTTTCCCTTCCTTCTTTTTTCCAGCAAGCGGAGCCATGGCCCTACCGACCTGGCGCCCCGGAAGGCCCTTAAGACGGCGTCGGTCCAGGCGGCTGGCGCCATCCCGGGCCCCGCCGCTCAGCCGACCCTTTCGCAGGGCGCTTCGCCGCATGGGGCTCAGGCGTCGTATGTCCCGGGGGAGCAGGTCCCCGAGGCGGGCTCCTCTGCCGAGGCGGCCATCGTGATCGGGGAGGCGGCCGGCGTCGACGCGGTCCCGAGCCCGCCTGCCGTGTCGGCCATGCCGGCGCCTGCCGCCACCGCAGTTGGCACCGCCCCAGTCGGAGAGCATGTGGTTGCTGCCGGCGTTGAGATGGCCATAGCGTCGGCGCCCAGGGCTTCGGAAGGGGTGGACGCGCAGCTCACCCAGGCGGGCGGCAGCCTCGTCGCAGTGCGGCGGAGCCCCGAGGCCCGGGGCCAGTTGCTCCGATTCCGGACCCGCGAGGCTCCGGACCCCATCTTCGTTCTTGACGACGAACAGGAGGACCGGTCCTGGGACGAGCTCCGCAATCGTGCGGAAGCAGCGGTGGGGTCGCTCCGATCGTCGCTGGAGGTTCTCTGCGGGGACGTCCCCAAAATCCTCCAGGTAACGGTTTCAGGCATACCTTCTCCCTTCTGCGAGCAAGGCGTTCGTCGTGATGCCTTGTCTTCCTTTCCAGGATCTGACGGACCGGAGCGCCGCCAAGTCGTCGTTCATCCGCCGCGAGGTCGACGTTTGGGGCTCGCTGCGGTCCCTGAGGACTTCGCTCGCCGGAGCTACCTCGCGCCTCTCTCAGCAGGACGCTAAGATAGCGGACCTCCAGTTGCTCTGTGCTGACCTGAGGGCCGAGGCGGCGGCGCGCACAGAGGCGCTACGGCAGCGGTCGGAGCTCGTCCAGGTTGCCGAGGAGCGGGACCAATCTCGGGGCCAGGCTGCCGAGGCCGAAAGCCGGGCCAAGACCCTCGCGGCCGATCTGGCCGCAGCCCAAGTCGCGGCCTCGGAGCAGCGCGTCCGAGCCGGAGGTATGGCTCGACCGTCCTCGGTTCTCGTTCTTGTCCGTTTCTTCCGCTTGTGTTTGAGGTCTTTCTTCTGGTTGTTCGCAGAGCTTGAGTCTGCCCTCGACGAGTCGGCCAAAGCGCTCGCTGAGGCGCTTGCCGGGGCTGCTGAGCAGAGGGAGGCCGATCTCGCGGCCATGTCCGAGGCCGTCTCAGATGCCTATCGGACCCTTGGTCCCGGCGACGTCCCTTCAGGAAGCTCCCCCCAAAGCCGTCTTCAAGCCCTAGGTGGTTATGCGCGCGGTAAAGTCCGCGGGGCGCTACACTACGGCGTCAGGCGGGCCTTCGCCGTGCTCGCTTCCCACTACGTCGTGGACCTGGAGCGGGTCAGTGAGGGGTACTGCCTCCCTGACGAAGACGAGGCCGCCCTGGCGGAAGTTCAGCGGCTCGACGCGGTCGCTGCGGGTCCGAGCGCGGCGCTGGCGACCATCTTCGAGGCGGAGATTCTTCCTCCTGTGCCGCCGCCGGAAGCGGAGGTGGACCTTACCGACGGCGGGAGTGGAGCTGAGGGCACGGCGCCTTCCCAAGGCGACGCCTGACTTTTGTTGGGACAATTTCTGTTGGATGTGCGATTTACCGCGGCCGCCGAGGCCTGGACACTTTACTTCTCTTGCGTGAAGTCATACCCTTTTCTGTTTCAATTTGCGCGCCTGGCCCGACTTGTCAACAACAGGGTGATTTCCCGAGCTGGGTCCGTTTTCGTGGCAGGCGATGAGTGAGGTGTCCCTAGCCCGGAGGCATAGGCGTTCCTCGGCTCAGTCGGTCTCGCCACTTATTTGTACCCAAGTTCGCTCCTCGGGACCCTGCTTCTGACGCATCTGGGAGAACGCAAAAAACCCCTTTTTGATCGAAAAAAGAATTTCTTTTTTGACGCGGAGAGGCGCGTCCAAACTCGACGAGAGGGGTTCCCCCTTTTTAGCCCCCGAGGGAGGGTCGGGCTCCGCCGGGGCGAGGCCGACCCTTCCTTGATGACTGATTCTCGTTTATGAGTGGGGGAAGGGCGTAGCCCCCGAGCGTCGTCCGTGCAGAGGCTGTCTGACTGGTCGGGCTCCGGCCCAAATATCCAGCGAGTGCTCGGCGACATCCCTCGGTATGCCGGGCATGTCCGAGGGACTCCACGCAAAAACGTCGACGTTTGCGTGGAGAAAGTCGACGAGCACTGCTTCCTATTTGGGGTCGAGCCCGGATCCGATCCGAATCTGCTTGGAGGTGTCGCCGCTGGGGTCGAGAGGGACGGCCTTAACCGTCTCCGCTGGCTCGAAGTTGCCGGCATGTCGCTTCACGTCCGGCACCTCTCGGGAGAGGCTTTCCAGGTCGGCAATGAGGGCCTCGGACTCGGCGAGGGCCTCGACGTACTCCACGCACTCCACATCGCATTCGAACGCGTGTTTGTACGTGGGGCCGACGGTGATGACCCCGTTGGGGCCCGGCATCTTGAGCTTCAGGTAGGTGTAGTTGGGGATGGCCATGAACTTCGCGTAGCATGGCCTTCCCAACACTGCGTGGTAGGTTCCTCGGAACCCGACCACCTCGAACGTCAAAGTCTCCCTTCGGAAGTTGGAGGGTGTTCCGAAGCAGACAGGAAGGTCGAGCTGTCTGAGGGGCTGGACGCGCTTCCCGGGGATGATCCCGTGGAAGGGCGCAGCGCCTGCTCGGACGGATGACAGATCGACGCGCAGGAGCCTGAGGGTCTCGGCGTAGATGATGTTGAGGCAGCTGCCCCCATCCATCAGGACCTTGGTGAGCCTGACGTCGCCGATGACGGGATCGACGACGAGCGGGTACTTCCCCGGGCTCGGCACGTGGTCGGGGTGGTCATCCTGGTCGAAGGTGATGGGCTTGTCGGACCAGTCTAGGTAGATTGGCGCCGCCACCTTCACCGAGCAGACCTCCCGACGCTCCTGCTTACGATGCCGAGCCGAGGCATTCGCCGCATGCCCTCCGTAGATCATGAAGCAGTCGCGGACCTCGGGGAACTCTCCTGCTTGGTGATCTTCCTTTTTGCCGTCGTCGCGGGCCCTGTCACCCTCTGCGGGTGGCCCGGCCCGGTGGAAGTGGCGCCGAAGCATGACGCACTCCTCGAGGGTGTGCTTGACGGGCCCCTGATGGTAGGGGCACGTCTCCTTGAGTGCCTTGTCGAAGAGGTTGGCGCCTCCGGGGGGCTTCCGAGGGTTCTTGTACTCGGCGGCGGCGACAAGGTCCGTGCTGGCGGTGTCGCGTTTCGCTTGCGACTTCCTCCTGCCTTTCTTCTTGGCGCCGAGCGGAGTAGACGCCTCGGGAGCATCTTCCGACGGGCGGCCCTGGGGCTGCTTGTCCTTTCGGAAGATGGCCTCGACCGCCTCCTGACTAGAGGCGAACTTGGTGGCGATGTCCATCAGCTCGCTCGCCCTGGTGGGGGTCTTGCGACCCAACTTGCTCACCAGGTCACGGCAGGTGGTGCCGGCAAGGAACGCGCCGATGACATCGGAGTCGGTGATGTTGGGCAGCTCGGTGCGCTGCTTCGAGAATCGCCGGATGTAGTCCCGAAGGAACTCTCCCGGCTGTTGCCGGCAGCTTCGGAGGTCCCAGGAATTCCCGGGGCGCACATACGTGCCCTGGAAGTTGCCGGCGAAAGCCTGGACCAGATCCTCCCAGTTGGAAATCTGCCCCGGAGGCAGGTGCTCCAACCAAGCGCGAGCGGTGTCGGAGAGGAACAGGGGGAGGTTGCGGATGATGAGGTTGTCATCGTCCGTCCCACCCAGTTGACAGGCCAGGCGGTAATCCGCAAGCCACAATTCCGGTCTCGTTTCCCCCGAGTACTTTGTGATAGTAGTCGGGGGTCGGAATCGGGGCGGAAACGGCGCCCGCCGAATGGCCCGGCTGAAGACCTGCAGACCGGGTGGTTCGGGCGAGGGACTCCGATCCTCCCCGCTGTCGTAGCGTCCCCCACGCCTGGGGTGATAACCTCGGCGCACCCTTTCGTCGAGGCGGGCCCGACGGTCGCGATGAGGGTGCTCGTCACCGAGGTGGCCCGGGGCCGCAGGCGCGGTGTTGCGCGTGCGCCCGGTGAAGACCGAGGCTTCCCGCATGAGTCGGGAAGTCGCGGCACGAGGTTCCGAGGGGTACCCCTGCCTTCGGGAGGCAGAGCTCTCGGCCCGCCGGGCCGCAGCGCCTTCCAGGAGATGCTTGAGCTCTCCCTGGATTCGCCGACCCTCGGTGGTTGATGACTCCGGCATCGCGCGGAGGAGCATCGCTGCGGCTGCCAGGTCCTGTCCGGTTCCGCCGGATGCGGGTGGCGGTCTGTCCCTGGCATCGTTGGCGATGCGGTGCTGGAGACCTTGGGGCTGGTGACGTATTCCTCCGGCCGGGGGCTGGCTCGCCCATACCTGCCCGACGTTCCGGCGGATTGCCTCGAGCGCTCCTGCTCCCTCATCGAGCCCGGCCTGCGCCCCGCGGACTTGCTCGAGCTGTGGGTCGTGACCCCCCGCCGGAACGGGGACCACAGCTAGCTCCCGCGGGATGTTGGCGCGAGGCGCTGGCCTAGGGGGATCACCATCCTTCGGCATGCCGAGACAGCTGCCTCCGGAGGGACCCCCTAGCTCGACGTGGAAACATTCGCGGCTCGGGCCGCAGTCCTTGTCATCAAGGCTGCGGCTGCCGTCGGAACAGTCGGAGAGGCAGTAGTTGCATGCGGTCATGAAGTCCCGCATGGCACTAGGGTTGCCAGATCCAGAGAAATCCCAGCAGATGCTGGGGTCGTCATCTTCCTCGGACCCAGAGGGTCCGTAGGTCGAGACACCCGTCAATCGGTCCCAAGGCGACCGCACATGAAACCCCAGAGAGGTTGCACTCGCCTCAACGTGAGCGCCCGCCAAAGCGAGGCCGCCAGGCGGGTTGAGGCCGAGTCGAAATGACGAAGGATGGGAATCAGCCCGTACCTTTTGGTCGACGAGGATCGACGAAGTCGCATCGGGGGCTGATCGTGCTGTCGTCCTGGGTACGAGGGCGACGTCCTGCAGGCCCTCCGTGAGCGTGCTGGCGTCGTCCACTTGCTCGAGATCGGCGTGTCGCGGGGGCACGGCGCTCGCCTTCGCCTCAAACGCGTGGGTGATGCCCGACGCGTCCTCCGTTGGGGCGCTGGGGATGTCGATTTTCTCGACAGTCGACTGAGTGCAGCCTCCCGCTCGGCCTTGGTTGCCCCGCCTCCTCCTCCGATGGCGAGGGAGAGGATGGGGTGAGCTCGAAAGTTGTCCTTCCCCCACGCGGGAAAGACGTCGTCGATTCCGCCGTCGGCGGGCGGGCTGTCCGCCACCGTTGTCGCTGTCGCGCGGCGATGGAAGGAGTATCATGTCGTAGCTGCCGTCGAAAGACACGAACTCGAGACTCCCGAAACGGAGCACCGTCCCGGGTTGAAGAGGTCGTTGGAGACTGCCCATCTGGAGCTTGACGAGAAACTACTCGTCAACACGCAGCAGGCCCCTACCTGGCGCGCCAACTGTCGGCGTTCCGAGACCGGGGGGTCCCCGAGCCGACGAGTGAGTGTGCCGCGTGCCCCAGCCCAGATGGGTCGAGCGCGTGGGCGAGCGCGAAGGGGAGAGAGAGAGAGAGAGAGAGAGCGAGGTGGCCGGAGCCGGGTCGTGAGGGAGTCGGAGATTCCCGCGGCCTTCGTGTTCGTCCCGCGCCTAGGTCGGGTGCGCTTGCAGTAGGGGGTTACAAGCGTCCGCGCGGGTGAGGGGAGCGAGCGGCCCCGAGAGAGCGCCTGCCCCTGCCCTTCGTTCCCGCGAGGCCAACCTCCTCTAAGAAGGCCCTGGTCCTTCCTTTTATAGGCGTAAGGAGAGGATCCAGGTGTACAAATGGGGGTGTAGCAAGGTGCTACGTGTCTAGCGGGGGAGAGCTAGTACCCTAAGTACATGCCAAGGTGGCAGCCGGAGAGATCTTGGCACCCAGCTAGTGTGGCGTCGTGGCTGTTGGAGAAGCGATGGAGCCGGACAGAGGGACAGCTGTCGGAGTGGTTGGGCCCTTGCTGACGTCCCCTTGCTTTCGTAAGGGAGCTGGGAGCCGTCGTCGTCATGGTCCAGCGGGGCGCCATCATTGCCTATGCTAGCCAGATGGGACGTCGGTCCTGTTCTCTGCGGCCCGAGTCGTCTCGGGGTAGGGTGATGATGGCGCTTCCTGTCGACGTGGCGGACTTGTGCCCTAGGTCGGGCGACGTGGAGTCTCCTCCGAGGCCGAGGTCGAGTCTGTCCTGCATGGCCGAGGCCGAACCTGAGCACCCGGGTCGGGCGAGGCGGAGGTCGTTCGGCAGAGGTCGGGGTGGAGTCCGAGCCCTGGGTCGGGCGAAGCGGAGTTCATCGTCTTCTGGGGCCTTAGCCCGAGTCCGAGCCCTGGGTCGGGCGGAGCGGAGTTCGCCGTCTTCCGGGGCCTTAGCCCGAGTCCGAGCCCTAGGTCGGGCGGAGCGGAGTTCGCCGTCTTCCGGGGCCTTAGCCCGAGTCCGAGCCCTGGGTCGGGCGGAGCGGAGTTCGCCGTCTTCCGGGGCCTTAGCCCGAGTCCGAGCCCTGGGTCGGGCGGAACTTCCTCTGGCGCTTTTGGCCATGCCTGGCTGCCCGTCAGTCTTACTCTTTGCGTTAAAGGCCCCAGTGACTTGGTCGGTCGGCGCGGTGATTTAGTCAGGGTTACTTCTTATCGAAGGCAAGGCCTCGGGCGAGCCGGAGATGCGTCTGCCATGAAAGAGGAGGCCTCAGGCGAGACGGAAACATCTCAGGGTCGGCTGCCCTTGCCCGAGGCTAGGCTCGGGCGTGGCGTGATCGAGTCGCTCGTATGGACTGATCCCTGACTTAATCAAACCCATCAGGCCTCTGCAGCTTTATGCTGATGGGGGTTACCAGCTGAGAATTAGGCGTCTTGAGGGTACCCCTAATTATGGTCCCCGACAACATTGTTGGACGCCGGGAAGTGGAGGCGTAGCATGTAGCGTAGGTGCTTCCCGAGGGGCGAGACGAAGAGCAGGCCCGCGCCGGCCCCCCGTCTTCATCAGCGACCCGTTGAAAAACATGGTCCAGAGCTCCGGTTGGATCGGAGCTGTTGGGAGCTGGGTGTCGACCCATTCAGCCACGAAGTCCGCCAAGACCTGGGACTTGATGGCCTTCCGAGGGGCGAACGAGATCGTCTCGCCCATGATCTCCACCGCCCACTTTGCAATTCTACCCGAGGCCTCTCGGGACTGGATGATCTCCCCCAGGGGGAAGGATGACACCACAGTCACCGGATGAGACTCGAAGTAGTGTCGCAACTTCCGCCGCGTCAGGATCACCGCGTACAACAGCTTCTGGATTTGTGGGTAGTGGACCTTGGTCTCAGACAGTACCTCACTGATGAAGTAGACTGGCCTCTGGATGGGCAATGCATGCCCCTCTTCTCGTCTCTCGACCACAATCGCGGCGCTAACCACCTGAGTGGTCGCGGTGATGTAGATCAAGAGGGCTTCTCCGGTAGCGGGGGGCACCAAGATGGGCGCGTTCGTGAGGAGCGCCTTCAGGTTCCCGAGGGCTTCCTCGGCCTCAAGGGTCCAAGCGAAGCATTCGGCCTTCCTTAAGAGGCGGTACAGAGGCAGGCTTCTTTCGCTGAGGTGCGAGATGAAACGGCTCAGAGCCGCGAGGCATCACATGACCCTCTGTATGCCTTTCAAGTCCTTGATGGGCCCCATGCTGGTGATGGCAGCGATCTTCTCCGAGTTGGCCTCGATGCCCCGCTCGGAGATGATGAACCCCAAGAGCATGCCTCAGGGGACCCCGAAGACACACTTTTCGGGATTGAGCTTCACGCCTTTCGCCTTGAGACATCGGAATGTCACTTCAAGGTCGGAAAGGAGGTCGGAGGCTTTCCTCGTCTTGACTACGATGTCATCGACGTAGGCCTCGACCGTTCGGCCGATGTGTTCGCTGAACACATGGTTCATGCATCGCTGGTACGTTGCCGGCATGGCGCTTCACGTCTGGCGCCTCCCTAGAGAGGCTCTCCAGGTCGGTGATGAGGGCCTCGGACTCGGCGAGGGCCTCGGCGTACTCCACGCACTCCACGTCGCATTCGTATGTGTGTCGGTACGTGGGCCCGACGGTGATGACCCCGTTGGGGCCCGACATCTTGAGCTTGAGGTAGGTGTAGTTGGGGACGACCATGAACTTGGCATAGCATGGCCTCCCCAACACTGCGTGGTAGGTTCCTCGAAACTCGACCACTTCGAACGTGAGGGTCTCCCTTCGAAAGTTGGAGGGCGTCCCGAAGTAGACGGGTAGATCAAGTTGTCCGAGGGGTTGGACGCGCTTCCCGGGGATGATCCTGTGGAAAAGCGCAGCGCCCGTCCGGACCGAGGACAGATCGATCCGCAGGAGCCCGAGGGTCTCGGCGTAGATGATGTTGAGGCTGCTGCCTCCGTCCATGAGGACCTTGGTGAGCCTGACGTTGCCGATGATGGGGTCGACAACGAGCGGGTATTTCCCCGGGCTCGGCACGTGGTCGGGATGGTCGGCCTGGTCGAAGGTGATGGGCTTGTCGGACCAGTCTAGGTAGACTGGCGCCACCACCTTTACCGAGTAGACCTCCCGACGCTCTTGCTCGGTGCGCTGCTTCGAGAATCGCCGGATGTAGTCCCGGAGAGACTCTCCCGGCTGCTGGCGGCAGCTTCGGAGATCCCAGGAGTTTCCAGGGCGCACGTACGTGCCTTGGAAATTGCCGGTGAAGGCTTGGACTAGGTCGTCCCAGTTGGAGATCTGCCCCGGAGGCAGGTGCTCCAGCCAGGCTCGAGCGGTGTCGGAGAGGAACAGGGGGAGGTTGCGGATGATGAGATTATCATCGTCCGTTCCACCCAGTTGGCAGGCTAGCCGATAGTCCGCGAGCCACAGTTCCGGTCTCGTCTCCCCCGAGTACTTTGTGATAGTAGTCAGGGTTCGGAACCGGGTCGGGAACGGCGCCCGTCGTATGGCACGGCTGAAAGCCTGCGGACCGGGTGGTTCGGGCGAAGGACTCCGATCCTCCCCGCTGTCGTAGCGTCCCCCACGCCTGGGGTGGTAGCCTCGGCGTACCCTTTTGTCGAGGTGGGCCCGGCGGCTGTGATGATGGTGCTCGTTGCCGAGGCGACCCGGGGCCGCAGGCGCTGTGTTGCGCGTGCGCCCGGTGTGGACCGAGGCTTCCCATATGAATCGGGAAGTCGCGGTGCGATGTTCTGAGGGGTAACCCTGCCTTCGGGAGGCGGAGCTCTCAGCCCATCGGACCGCGGCGTCCTCCAGGAGATTCTTGAGCTCTCCCTGGATACGCCGCCCCTCGGTGGTTGATGGCTCCGGCATCGCGCGGAGAAGTATTACCGCTGCAGCCAGGTTCTGCCCGACTCCACTGGAATCCGGTGGCGGCCTTACCCTGACGTCGTCGGCGATGCGGTGCTGGATGCCCTGGGGGAGATGATGTGCTTCTCCGGCCGGAGGTTGGCCCGCCCATTCCTGCCCGATGTCCCGGCGGATCGGCACAAGCGTTCCTGCTCCCTCGTCGAGCCTGGCCCGCCTCTCGCGGATTTGCTCGAGCTGTGGGTCAGGACCCCCCGCCAGAACGGGGACCACAACTAGCTCCCAAAGGATGTCAACGCGAGGCACGGGCCTAGGGGGATCACCGTTCTCCGACATACCAAGATGGTTGCCTTCGCCGGGACCCCCTAGATCGACGTGGAAACATTCACGACTTGGGCCGCAGTCCTCGTCGTCGAGGCTGCGACTACCGTCGGAACAGTCGGAAAGGCAGTAGTCGCATGCGGTCATGAAGTCTCGCATGGCACTGGGGTTACCAAGTCCGGAGAAATCCCAACAGAGGTCGGGCTCGCCATCTTCCTCGGACCCCGAGGGCCCGTAGGACGAGACGGTCGTCAGCCGATCCCAGGGTGACCGCACACGATACCCCAAAGGGTTTGGACTCGCCTTTATGAGAATGTCCACCGAAGCGGAGTTGCTTGGCAGGTCGAGGCCGAATCTAAAAGACGCGAGATGGGAATCGGTCGGTACCTTTTGGTCGACGGGCGGTGACGAAGTCACGTCAGGGACGGACTGCACCTTTGTCTTAGGTACGAGGGTGACGCCCAGCAAGTCCTTCACGAGCGTGCTGGCGTCATCCGTTTGTTTGAGGTTGGTGTGTTGCGGGGAGACGGCGCTCGTCTTCGTCTCAGACGCGAGGCCGATGCCCGACGCGCTCTCCGTTGGGGCGCCGGCGTCGTCGACTCGCTCGACAGCCAATGAGGTGTCGCCTCCTGCTTGGCCTTGGTTGCCCCGCCTCCTCCTCCGTCGGCGGGGGAGGGGACGGGACAAGCCCGAATGTCGTCCTTCCACCACGTGGGGAAGGCGTCGTCGATTTCCCCGCCGGCGGGCGGGTTGTCGACCGCCATTGTCGCTGTCGTGCGGCGGGGGAAGGAGTATCATGTCATAGCTGCCGTCGAGGGACATGAACTCAAGGCTCCCGAAACGGAGCATGGTCCCGGGTTCGAGAGGTTGCTGGAGACTGCCCATCTGGAGCTTGACGGGAAGCTGTTCGTCAACACGCAGCAGGCCCCTACCTGGCGTGCCAACTGTCGGTGTTTCGAAACCCGGGGGGTCCCTGGACCGACGAGTGAATTGTCGCCGCGTGCCCCAGCCCAGATGGGTCGGCGCGAGGCAGAACACGAAGGGGGGAGAGAGCAGCCGGAGGGAGACATGCGTGGGAGGTGGAACCCGCGGCCTTCGTGTTAGCCCCGCGTCCAGGTCGGGTGCGCTTGCAGTAGGGGGTTACAAGCGTCCACGCGGGAGGGAGCGAGCGGCCTTGCGTGAGCTCCGTCCCGTCCTTCCCCGCGCGACCAACCCTCTGTAAGAGGGCCCTGGTCCTCCCTTTTATAGGCGTAAGGAGAGGATCTAGGTGTACAATGGGGGTGTAGCAGTGTGCTAACGTGTCTAGCGGTGGAGAGCTAGCGCCCTAAGTACATGCCATCGTGGCAGCCGGAGAGGTTTTGGCACCCAGTTCGTGTGGTGTCGTGGCCGTCGGAGGAGCGCTGGAGCCTGGCGGAAGGACAGCTATCGGGGCTGTCGAGTCCTTGCTGACGTCTTCTTGCTTCCGTAAGGGGGCTGAGAGCCACCGTCGTCACAGGGCATGCGGGGCGCCATCATTACTCGTATAGTAGAGCGAGCCAGATGGAACGCCGGTCTTGTTCCCCGTAGCCTGAGTCAGCTCGGGGTAGGGTAATGATGGTGCTTCCTATTGACGTGGTTGGTCCGTGCCCTAGGTTGGGCGAGGTGGAGGCTCCTCCGAGGTCGAGGTCGAGTCTGTCTTCCAAGGTCGAGGTCAAGTCCGAGCCCCTGGGTCGGACGAGGCGGAGACCGTCGGCTGAGGCCAGGGTCGAGTCCGAGCCCTGGGGTCGGGCGAAGCGGAGTTCGTCGTCCTTCGGGGCTGAGCCTGAGTCCGAGCCCTGGGGTCGGGCGGAGCGGAGTTCGTCGTCTTCCGGGGCTGAGCTCGAGTCCGAGCCCTGGGGTCGGGCGGAGCGGAGTTCACCGTCTTTCGGGGCTGAGCCCGAGTCCGAGCCCTGGGGTCGGGCGGAGCGGAGTTCGCCGTCTTCCGGGGCTGAGTCCGAGTCCGAGCCCTGGGGTCAGGCGGAGCGGAGTTCGCCGTCTTCCGGGGCTGAGCCCAAGTCCGAGCCCTGGGGTCGGGCGGAGCGGAGTTCGCCGTTTTCCGGGGCTGAGCCCGAGTCCGAGCCCTGGGGTCGGGCGGAGCGGAGTTCGCCGTCTTCCGGGGCTGAGCCCAAGTCCGAGCCCTGGGGTCGGGCGAAGCGGAGTTTCCTATGACGCTTGAGACCGAACTTGGCTACTGTCAGCCTCACTCTGTCGAGTGGCTCAGCAGTCGGAGCGGCGCAGGCGGCACTGTCCTCTTGTCAGACCGGTCAGCGGAGCGGCGAAGTGACTGCGGTCACTTCGGCTCTATCGACTGGAGGGCGTGCGTCAGGATAAAGGTGTCAGGCCACCTTTGCATTAAATGCCCCTGCGATTTGGTCGGTCGGTGTGGTGATTTGGCCAAGGTTGCTTCTTGGTGAAGACTGGGCCTCGGGCGAGCCGAAGGTGTGTCCGTTGCTGGAGGGGGTCCTCGGGCGAGACGTAGATCCTCCGGGGTCGGCTGCCCTTGCCCGAGGCTGGGCTCGGGCGAGGCGTGATCGCGTCCCTCGAATGGACCGATCCTTGACTTAATCGCACCCATCAGGCCTTTGCAGCTTTGTGCTGATGGGGGTTACCAGCTGAGATTTAGGAGCCTTGAGGGTACCCCTAATTATGGTCCCCGACAATATCTATCGCCCAGGGACAAGAACTGTTGCAAGAAATACATTCGGGGCTTGTGGCCACCATGCAGCACCTCGATCCCTCGTGGGAAATGCCTTCCGACAAGGTTTCTACTGGCCAACTGCGGTGGCCGACGCCACTAGGATTGTGCGCTCCTGCCGGGGGTGTCAATTCTACGCAAAGAAGACGCATCTGCCCGCTCAGGCCTTGCAGACGATACCCATCACCTGTCCGTTTGCTGTGTGGGGTCTAGACCTCGTCGGTCCCTTGCAGAAGGCACCCGGGGCTTCTCGCACCTGCTGGTCGCCATCGACAAATTCTCCAAGTGGATCGAGGTCCAACCCTTGACCAACATCAGGTCCGAGCAGGCGGTGGCGTTCTTCACCAACATCATCCATCAATTCGGGGTCCCAAACTCCATCATCACCGACAATGGCATGCAGTTCACCAGAAAAAAGTTCCTGGACTTCTGCGACGACCACCACATCCGTGTGGACTGGGCCGCCGTAGCCCATCCCATGACGAATGGGTAGGTGGAGCGTGCCAACGACATGATTTTGCAGGGACTCAAACCGAGGATCTACAACGACCTCAATAAGTTTGGCAAGCGGTGGGTGAAAGAGCTACCCTCGGTAGTCTAGAGTCTGAGGATGACGCCGAGCCGCGCCACAGGTTTCTCGTCATTCTTTCTAGTCTATGGGGCCGAGGCCGTCCTCCCCACGGACTTAGAATATGGCTCCCCAAGGACCAGGGCGTATGATGACCGAAGCAACCAGATCAGCCGAGAAGACTCGCTGGACCAACTCGAAGAGGCTCGGGACGTTGCCTTACTACATTCGGCACGGTACCAGCAGTCGCTGCGGCGCTACCACGCCCGAAGCATTCGGTCCCGAGGCTTCCAAGTGGGAGACTTGGTGCTTCGCCTGCGATAGGACACCCGAGGGCGCCACAAGCTCACTCCTCCCTAGGAAGGGCCCTTCATCATCGCCAAGATCTTGAAGCACGGAACATACAAGCTGGCCAACGACCAAGGCGAGGTCTACAACAACGCTTGGAACATCCAACAGCTATGTTGCTTCTACCCTTAAGGTGTTTTAAGTCGTTCATGTACCTCGTTTACATACATAAAGGCTAACCGTCAAGGAAGGGTCGGCCTTGCCTCAGCAAAGCCCGACCCTCCCCGCGGAGTCTGCTGCGCACATGGCTGCCCAAGGCCCACCGATGACTCTAGGGGGAGCTACCCGAGGGGACGTCGTCAAGGTCAAAGGCTCGGCAAAAGCCTGAGATAGCCTCGGACATAGCCACACGGTAGACCTCATTCTGCTCAGCCGCCCGGGCGTGCGCCTTGGCGGACTCATTAAGAGCCCTCTCAAGCTCTGCAGATAGCCGATCAAAATTCTTCAGACACGAGTTGAAGAGTGAAGCGGAATTGAAGTCGCGAAGCAGGCGAGACATACCTTCAGCCCGGGCACGCTCCTGCGAGGCCACGACTTGGGCCGACTGGGCAGATCCGACGGCCACGGCCAGGTCCACCGCAAGGGCCCCGGCCCGAGCAGACACCTCGGCCAGCTGACCCTCAAGGGCCTCCGCCCGGCCCGCGGCCTGGGCAGCCTGGTTACGAGATTGGTCCCACTCGTTGATGTCCTGGCCAAGCTCCAGCTGCCGCTGTTGTGCCTTCGCCCGTGCCAACGCCGCCTCTGCCCGCGCCGCCGCTGCCTCCGCCTTCAGATCATCACAAAGCAGCCGAAGGTCCGCTAGCTCGGTGCCGTGTCGGGCAAGGCGCTCATTAGCCTGGGCAAGCGCGGCCCTCTGGGACCGCAGCGAACCCCAAACGCCGCTCTCGCGACGGATGAACAACGACTTGGCGGTGCTTACATCCGCCAGTTCCTGAGCAAGGAAGACAAGATATTACAAAGAATGCCTTGGTCACATAAGGTACGCGACTGAAATCCTTACCTGGAGGACCCTAGGAACGTCCCTGGAAAGGATCTCCATGGTCGACCGAAGCGACCCCTTCGCCGCCTCGGCATACTCACGGAGCTCATCCCGAGACTGCTCCTCCTACTCATCGTTGAGGACGAGGAGGGGTTTCGAGGCGCCGCGGCTCCAGAACCGGAACGCCTGCCCACACCACTCATTGGGGTGGCGCTGCGCGGGGATGAGGATGCCGCCCCCCGAGAAGGGCCGCGACGTTGAGTGCTCCTCTGCCAAGGCGTCGGGTGCCCCTGCAGTCAACACGTCGGGCACCCTCGCCACCGACTCGCTGGGCTCCCCCTCGGCTAAGGTGGCGGGATCCCGGTCGCCGACCTCGGCAACAGCGTTGGCCCCCTCCTCAGGGCCAGGAACGGGGAGGTCGGGGACGGTGGACGGCTCCACGGGCGAATCAGCAACGACCGCGGCAGAAGTCGACGCCGGCACCGGTGACACATCAGGCGGGCTTGGAGCCACGGCCGCGTCAGCAGCCCCCCCCCCGGCACGACAACCGCCCCGATGAAGGGGTCGGCCTGGGAGGCTAGCTCCATGGCAGCTCGTGCCGCCTAGGCCCCCCGCTCAAGAGCATCCTATGCGGAGGCCACCCAACCAGCATGGCGCGCCGCGGCACCGGCTACAGATGCCGGCACCGTCTTAAGGGCCTTCGTGGGGGTCAGGCCGGTCAGACCCTGCCTCTGCTTGCTGAAAGGAAGAGAGAAAGCAAGTTCGAGACACGCGACGAAAGAAGCTAAAACAGAGGCATTCTCAGACACTTACCCGCTCCGGACCAAGGCCAATCGTGCCTGCGGGGAGGTCCCTCGGGCCTCGGGCCCCGCGGGCGCTGCCAATGGTTGCCCCGCCACTGACTTCGGCGCCGCTCCCACCTCGGGCGCCCGAGGCGTCGGAGGAGCGACCTGCCCAAGCGTCGCCGCAACATCCGGAGGGTTGACCTCCTGCGCAGCCGGTATTAGCACTTGCCCCTGGAGGACAGAAGGGTCGGCCTGACTCCCTGGAGTCAACACAGCCACCTCGACCGAGGGGTCAAGTGCCCCCTCGGCCTGCCTTCGCTCCTCGGACTGGGATCCCGATGTCCCGGCCTCGGGCACTGATGGTACCAGCCCACTTGGAGGCTGGCACGGCAACCCCTGGCCCGGCCCCAGGTCCGGGCTGAGGCCAAGATGGGCCACCATGTCGTCATCCTCGTCATCATCATCGTCATCATCGTCGTCGGGCGTCTCCAGCGATGGCTCCCTCGGGAGCCCGTCCCTCTCTTGTCTCCGACGACGCTTCTCCAAGGTGCCTCGAGCTCGCATCCGCTCGCGAGCCCGAGCCTTCTCCGCGTCCTTCTTCTTCTCCTCCGTGGCGACCCTCCGCGCGGCTCGGTCCACCGCGTCCTCCGGGACCTGCGGCGGGGCGGGTTTGTAAAAACTTAACCCCTGGAAGAGCAAAGACCCCAACAGTGGGAATCGGAGGCAACTCGGCATAGTACGGGAGAAGGATCGGATACTTACCAGGGAAACATACCCATGGTCGGGACGCATCATAGGTGGGTAAGGGCGCCGGCCTCCAGCCTCCCTACCGTACCCGCTACCCGCCTGTGGAGGTCGTCGTCAGGGAGGGAGGCCGAGGACATCTGCAAGCCCTCCAGATCGACCCCGGTCTCATCTCCGAGAGCTGCAACCATCGCTTTGCCAAAGGGAGCACCCTCCGGCGATGGATGGCGCCAACAACCTATGCAGCGGTAAGGCCCCCGGCTCGTAACTTCTGCAAGGCTTGCAGAATAGGCTGGAGCTTCTCCTGTTTCTCGCGCGTGGCACCCCAGCGCCAGTTGCTGCCGACGGCGGTCACCACTCGTTGAGAAAACGACGGAAGCCTCCTGTCGTCGTTCCGGAGATAAAACCATCGGCGCTGCCACCCCTTGTTCGAAGACACAAGGATGGCAGGGATGTACTGCTGCGCGCGCCCCTACCTCAGCTGGAGGGTGCAGCCACCGGCCCGCACCGCCATATGGACCTTCTTCGCGTCCGTCGTTAGGGCAAAGAGCTCTGCAGAGAAGAGGTGGGTCCACAGATCCCAGTGAACCTCGATCCCCAGAAAACCCTCACA
This sequence comes from Zea luxurians, assembly GCA_029449295.1. Lineage (NCBI taxonomy): Eukaryota > Viridiplantae > Streptophyta > Magnoliopsida > Poales > Poaceae > Zea > Zea luxurians. The sequence continues at coordinate 174,498,147 of JAOPSE010000002.1, forward strand.
AACCGTCGCGAAAATGGTCGCTTGCGCAATGGAGTTGGGGTAGAGGTTGTGCAGCTCCACCCCTTAGTGGTGCAGGAGCGCCCGCATAAAGCGGCTCGCTGGCACTCCAAACCCCCGCTCATGGAAGGCGATGAAGCTAACCACGTACCCCGGCGGCGGGGAAGGGACGACCTCGCTCGGGGCCATCCACTCCGGCTGCGCCGCACCAGAGAGGGGACAGAGCAGACCATCAGCGACGAGGGCCTCTAGATCCTTTGCGACGACGGTGGAGGAGGGCCACGGGTCGCGCGGCGGGACAACGGTCACCCTGTCAGCCATCACCGAATGGAGGTGGTGGAGGCGAAGGAGATGAGGTGCGCGGTTTCCTTTTCCCAGGCTACTCTCTTAGGTTGCGAAAACCAGAGCAAAAAGGCAGGCGCAAATGGCAGAGTGACGAACCACTGTCGGCTCCCTTCCAAATATATAAAGGCCCAGGCGAGGACCGTTCAAAACTTCGCCCGAACTCATCGCAAAATTCAAAACTCGAAGATAAAGCGATCTTCCCATTCCTCAAATGGCTCGCACACGCAACGGGCGCCGTGTGGATCGCCCGTCCCTCCGCATTAACTCCCCGACTGTTGGGGGCCTTCGGCTTCCGAAGGTCCTCAAAAACATGATTTAACAATGTTTTCCAAGTGGAATATGTGAACCGGTATCTTCGGAATCGGGTCATGAGTATACAAGAGTATGGTTACTACGAAGCCTGAGCGAGACGGAAAGCGATTATGACGAAGGATAAGATGATCACGAAGCTGTGCGTAGAAAAGCTTCGGCATGATAGCAGAGAAGAGGAACCGACGTAAAGATGAAAAGGCAAATTAGACCCCGAAGAATTACTATAGAGTTATTGATAAATGTAAAGGGCACAAATGTAATTCTACACGGGCTGCGTCCCTTGCCTATAAATAGATGAACAGTACTCCCGTATTGTTCAGGCTGACTCAGCATTCGCTTTCTGCATCACGCCTGTACCCTTACTTTCCGTTAATCCGAAGGTACATTTATGATTTGTTATTTTGAGGATGATAATGTAAATAAATACAAGTTGATAATAATATATAAGTTATTCTTCATATTTGGTATATAAATTCTTCTTTATTATCTATCGAGATTATGAAGGTTTTTTCCTTCATAACCTTCGTCCGGAATTCATTATATCCGAAGGTATATAATGTCTTGAAGGACGAAGGATTTTAATATTTAACACTTTTTATGTTGCCTTGTTCTTAACTCTTAGCATTTGAGAACAAGTCCCCAACATTGGCGCCCACCTCCGGTGAACTCACTTCCATTTTTTGAGTTTTGAACACCTTCGGCAAGCATCACCTTCGTCATGCCGCCAAAGAAAGCTTCAGCAACAGGGGCTGCCGCTCTGCAGCCGCTGGATCCCAATCAGGATGTCCTTTCTCTTAGGGAGGCCCGAAGCCAGAAGAGGAAGGCCACCAGTCCGACGCCTCCGGAGGATGACTTGGATCAAGAAATCCAAAAATTGGAGATGCTCCATCAACAGGTCCATCGGAAGAAGGAAAAGATGGCTTGTCTAGCTGATATGCAAAGGCAGATAGACGAAGCCTCTGAAGAAGTTCGTCATCTTGCTCAAGATGACCAGAACCGAAGGCCTCTGCGCAGAGAGCTTCATCAGGAGGGCTTCTACAACAAGGACGATTGGTATGAGGATTTCCATCATGGAAATTTTGCTTTTGATGATACTTCTCCCTGTCAACAGAACTGCAGGCTACACCTTGGCCCCAGTCTTACAAGCCACCCCAGCTCCCCATGTACGATGGTCATTCAGACCCGAAGCAATTTTTGATGAGTTATGAAGCAACCATATCTTCGTATGGTGGCAATACTGCAGTCATGGCAAAATCTTTCGTCATGGCTGTCAAGAGTGTTGCACAAACCTGGTACTCCTCTCTTCGGTCAGGAACAATCACCTCATGGCAAAAGCTGAAGGACATGCTGATAACCAGCTTCCAAGGGTTTCAAACGAAGCCGATCACTGCTCAAGCTTTATTCCAGTGCACCCAGGACCACGAAGAATACCTTCAGGCGTATGTCCGAAGGTTCCTACGTCTGAGGGCACAGGCACCAACAGTGCCCAATGAAATTGTCATCGAGGCCATGATTAAGGGGCTTCGGCCGGGACCTTTAGCTCAATACTTTGCCAGGAAGCCTCCTCAAACTTTGGAGAAGCTGCTCCAGAAGATGGACGAGTATATTAGAGCTGACAATGACTTCCGTCAAAGAAGGGAGGAAGCATACAAGTTCTCTGAAATGACCAGGAGCTTCGGAGGAAGATTCCATCCGAGGCATGTCAGGTCAATTCACAACTCTACTCAGAGTGATGATAGAGGGAGTCAACAGCAAAGGCCACAGTACTCCTCGCAAGCTTCGGGGCAGCAGCAAAGCTCTTTCCGGCCGCCAGCTCCAAGGGGCAGAGGCGCAAAGGGCTTCGGAGGAAGATTTGGGGATCAGCCAAGGAAAATTTATTGTCTATTCTGTGGTGAGGACAAGGGCCATACCACCACGATGTGCCATGTTACCATCCAGAAGCAAAAGGAGATAGCAGAAGCTGCAGCACAACAGAGTCAGCCGAAGCAAGTCATGCATACTGCTTCGTACCATTCGCCTTACATTCTAGAATATGTAAGCAACCACCCTGCAGCTTCTGTTGCTTCGGCAAGCTAACCCCAAGCATCTTGGCAACAACCTCTACCTCCACCACCAACACAACGCGGCCAGCAGCCAGAAGGGAGTTAGCACACTCACCTCCAACGGGACTTCAGAGAAGAGTCCGAAGCTCGCACAGTCAATAGCACTGTGCTAGAGTCGAAGCATATTTACTAAGAAATATCCTACCCTAACAGCAGTTTTTTGCATTCACTATTATTTTCTTTTTAATAAGGAACACTTATGGGAGGCTTAAGTGCTTTTTTGTCGTTTTTAATCTCTTGTAACAGTTTCGCTTTTTATCATAATGAAAATATATCTTCTCCACAGGCTTAAGTTGCCGAAGCATAAGAATTCATGGTGGCAAGGAGGACCTTTGAATTGTCAAAAATTTTGTTCTAAGGAACGCAGCGTAATTTCGCCGAAGCAGCAAAAAGTTGTTCCCAAGGGAGCGCAGTGTAAGTTTTTTGCTCAAAAGTCGTTCCGAAGGGAATGCAGAGCTTACAACGAAAAAATAAACGCTGATTCCGCTGAAAGTAAAAGGCGAAGAAGCTCCTAAGGGAGGCTTACAGCGAAAAATAAACGCCGATTCCGCTGAAAGTAAAAGGCGAAGAAGCTCCTAAGGGAGGCTTACAGCGAAAAATAAACGCTGATTCCGCTGAAAGTAAAAGGCGAAGAAGCTCCTAAGGGAGGCTTACAGCGAAAAATAAACGCTGATTCCGCTGAAGTAAAAGGCGAAGAAGCTCCTAAGGGAGGCTTACAGTGAAAAATAAACGTCGACTTTCGGCAAATATCACTTTGCATAACATCACATCATTACATCATTCGCATAGCATAACATCATACATCATACTGCATCAACAACGCAAAGAAGGGGGTCCCAGTATCGACGTTCGAAGATTGTTTCGAAGAAATAGTGACAGGGCACAAAAAATAGCTATTGAAGAGTTATACTTTCGTCAAATGGAAACATCTATTGGTTATTAATTTTACGAGGATTGGTTACTGATCATGTAACACCCGGATTTTAGGGGCCCAAAACCCGGGGTTAACATAAACACCAGGTATGCTGGGACCAAGTCTCAAACATATGATGTATAGTGGCACAGGATCGAATGTCACAACTTTATATATAACAGGAGTTCTATACAAAATAAATAATTACATTATAAGGAGACAACGGTCCAGCAACCCAAAGTTGACTGGGAGACGACGACCTAGACCTCTCACGAACTCATCACAGCATCCTCCATGAGCATCACCCTGCAGTACCTGGTCTTGACCTGTGGTGTATGTGAGACAGCAAGAGTGAGCTCACATACGTTCATCGCTCAACAAGTTGTGGGGAATAATGTGCATGAACTCGCCAAAGGTGGGAGCTCACGTGAGGTGTAAGGCTTACCAAAAAGGATGGTTAGAGCTGAGCATTGCTTTTAATGTTGGTCAAAATTTTATTAGCAATTACTAAGTATAAGTAAATACCAAACCCAATTAAGTAATAGAACAAAAGTAATAACAACTTCACCTGCAATGCAATGCATATGACAAATTGAATTTAGTTCCATAAATTAATCATGTGAGTGTCCGAGCTGCTCATGACCGTGAGCACGGCTAGTATACCAGTTTTACACTCTGCAGAGGTTGCGCATCTTTACCCACAAGCCGTGTTACCCATCTGCCAAGGGGTCATGAATCCCATACACCTCTACCAAGGAAGTGAGGCAGGGTAGCACTACGAGGCCTTTACAAAGTTCCACTAGCTTCCGAAAACCCGCTACAGTTTATAGGAAGATCCAGTGCAGGAATCCCTTGCAGGACCGCCATCGCAGCAAAATCCTCCCGAGGGCCTCCCTACACTGACCTCTCCCCTACTGCCCTTGCCCCTTTCGGGTAAGGTAGTCTTCCACTAGCTTTCCTAATTAATCAGCCAAGGGCATCCCATACTACCCTTGTGGTAGCACTGTTTTCCCGGGTGGTTCTCCATGTTCCAATTAACATAATGATCTCAACATGAACAATAAATAACAACTGATAACACAAGTATAATCATGAATAGTAATGTGTATCTCTATACCCAAAACCACATATAGCACTAGCAAGTACTACCCAGAAAGATCAGTGGTAAACAAGGTATAAAGATAATCAAACTAGGTAACCTGTTGGGTCCCATCAAAATTAACCTATGCAGATCATTATGATTAATCAGAACATGGCTGGGTAAAAAGAAGTGATCAAGGGCACAACTTGCCTGGGCCTTGAGAATCCAGGTACCAGGATGATCTTCAGATTCTCGTGTCCTCACTGCTAGTCGTAGCAATACAAACATACATGGTATAGGCAAAATTAACATTACACCAAACAAGTATACAAAATATACAGTAATAAACTAGACATTAAAATAAGATCATAGGAACAGGAATCATTAATTTTGGAGTTATAGATTTTAAGTTATGAATTTTCAAAGGTTTTATGTGTTTAAAATGAATTAAGTGAGAGGTTAAATTTCTAATTGTTTTCATGACCAAACAGAGGCACTAAATGATGAAGAATATTATTACAAAATTTTAGAAACTAGAATGGTTCAATTTGGAGCTAAAATGAATTTTCTATGAATTATCTAAGTTCTAGTAATTATTTTTGTATTAAAAATCTAATTTCTAATTCATTTAATCATTTTATTACTGCACTGGACTGGGCCTCAATAACAGAAAACCACAGGGGGCTCGGGGCAAGATTCCCGAGACACAGAGAATAGTACATGGTGGACTGCGGGTTCATTCTCTGTTTTTCCGAGGGCTCTTTAGCAAATAGCACCCGCGAAGAGGTAAGATCTAATGTGAGCCGCACGATCTAAAGTCTATGGCCTAGATTAGATCGCCTAAAACCGAACCGGTATGCAGCCGTAGCCCCAGGATCTGAATCCGACGGTCACGGTTTAATGAACCCGCGATCGGGTTTCTACCGTATATCGCGAGATCTACGGTCCGAGTTCTTCCTAGCTGAAGAGGTAGCTACCATCTAATCTTGGCCGCCCATCATCAGATCAACGGCCACGGCGCTCCCTTCCTCACCGAGCCAGACCGAGCGGCGGCGCAGGCGCACCCACGGCGGAGCATCACCGGCGACGATTCAATCGGCCGTTCCCGAGCACCTATCAGCAATTAAATCGCGCTACGCAAAGTTGATGTCTCCCTAAACTCGATCCCCCAATCAATTTCGGCCGACCCCGAGTGCCCGACCCGGTATACGACATACTGCGGCGGCGCCATTGCCGATTCAGCCAAACCCCGACTACGCGCTCCCGTTCTCTAATTCGGTTCGGCCAGACCAAGCAGAGGGCTTAATGAAGATGGGGATGGATTTATTACCGCGACTGGATGACCCGTCGGTGCTGCCCACGGGCGATGGCAATGCGGCGGCGGTGAGGAACTCCGCCGAGCAATTGGGGGCGCACTGCCCGGCGATTCGACCAACTAGCGCCTACGGATAGTTCCACAACCATACAGTGCAGGTTCTCGACTAGCTCCCGGGACCAAAACGACGAGCGCCGAGGCGAATTGCTGTGGCGGCGACCAGAGCTTCGGTTTTTGTGGATGGAGAAAAGAAGCAGCGTAGGTTGGAGGGAGAAGGGGTCTAGGGGGTGCTTTTATACACGGATGAGGTTGCGAGGGCGGCGGGCGAAACGGTCCAGGAATTCCGGCGGTGGTCGTTGCGTGGACAACGGGAATCGCGGCGGAAGAACAGCGCCTGAATCTGTTGCGTTCTCGGATGAAGACGAAGCTTCTGACGAAGTGGCCCCACCCGGCAGCGGCATAAACCGTGAGCAACGCGCGCAGGGTCTCCCCGACCAGTAGGCCCGCGCCGTCAGCGATACCGAGCGCCCGCGAGCGTGAGTTGGGCCGCGCGCGGTGAAAACGTAATTGGGCCAGATGTTAAGAAGCCGGCCCAGGTAAGGTTTTTAATCTTTTTCTTTTTATTTTCTATTTTCTTTTCTCCATTTTCAAATCCAATTTGAATTCAAACTTAAATTCAAACTTCTATGGCTCATTATTTCAATTTATTTTTGTGAAGTTAGGGATATTAATTCTGAATATACTTGTTTATATATATTATTTATATTTTTGTTTTATATCCCTTCTCTTTCTCTCCTTTTCTATTTTCTATTCCAAATTCAAATTTAATTTTAACTATTCAAAATCCAATTCACATTTTACTTTGAATTTCAGGTTCCTAAAATCAAATATAATCCTGAAGGAAATTTGGACTTTACTATTTGGATCACTCATTTATTTTTAATAAGTAGATAGCCTTTCCTTTTCTTTTCTATTTCTAGTTCAAATCCAAACTTATATTTTTATTTTAGTTTTCAGATTTTTCAAATGTATTAATTGAAATCCAAGGGTGAATATAAACCATACTATTTTATCATTACTAGTTTAAGTTTTATTCTCCTTGTTTATTTATTTCATGAGATGTATAAATGGTTTCCTTTAAAAGAAAAATTCTTTTTCTCCTCATTTTTCTTATTTTCCAAATTTCCAAAACATTATGATATTTTGTTCAAATTTCTTCTACCAATTTCCAATCCCAAAATTTGGGTGTTACAAATCCTACCCCCCTTAAAAATAATCTCGTCCTCGAGATTTGTAAGGAAAAAGGATGCATACTCATATGCACAAACAAAGAGATCTCAGCATGAGGTATAATTCTTTAACAAAACATTGGGTCAACAGACCTTTATTATTTCTTCTAAAATTTTATCATTTTACTAAAGTAACACCTAGATCTTACAAATCATCATAATTTATATCTATGTAACTTGGTGAAGCTGGTGGTGGTGGGGGTTGTTGTTGTTGTTGCCTCTCCAGCCGTGCTTGCCTTATTTCTTGGCGGGCTTGACGTATTTCCTCGCGTTGTTGTCTTATCTGATTCTGCATCTCAGTCACCATGTCTGTTAACTGTTGTATTACCAGTCTTTGGGTAGCAACCACTTGATTGAGGTCAACAGGTGGAGGATTTGGAGGATTCATTTTCTGTTTGTTGTTACGTGATAATCTTTCCTTTCCTGGTATCGACCATGAAAGTTAGAAGCATGTGATAATAGTTTTGCAAAGGAAGTTACTAAGCGGAATGGATAAGCTAGTAGTTGGTTATAATCTATAGATTCTTTGGTAGGGCTTAATTTATGTCCAGATTGGGGTAACCAATCATATAAGGTGAATATCCAAGGGTAAGATAGAATCTGTCAAGATGAGAGATATACATGGGTGAGATAGGCTACAAGATGTAGGTTAAAAGTTTGTTTGTTATTAGGTGGGAATAGAAAGGTCATACTATTCATTATGGCACTATGGGTTGGGTTAGCTCATGGTTGAATTGATCCAATGTGCTAAGATAAGTTAATACATGGCTAGTGGGGTTAAGTCTCTTCTACCATCATTACTAATGTGTTTAAGTAGACCACATTAGATTAGATTATATTAGATTAGATTAGATTGGTATAACTAGTTTGACTAGATGAGACTAGTTAGATAGATCTTCCTGGGTAGGATATATTTTATCAGGATATGTTATAAATCTCTGTTAGGTTAAAACAGAGGGGGTTATGCAACTATCTGATGGGTAAGGTAGTTGCATATGGTTCGGTGGTTGTATATGGTAAAGTTGGTTTAGGGCACCAATTTTAGGTTAGATTGGTGTGACTTGTTTGACTAGATAAGATCTTGTTAATTTGCATTAGATCATGGTTGTTAAACTAGGGTGGATAAGTATGCTTATTAGGACAGGATGGATCCATAAAGATAAGATAGAATCTTTTGAGATCAGTTAGATCTATTAGGATGAGAAAAAAAATCTTTTCAAGATAAGATGAGTATCTTTTAAGATGAGATGGATCTTATTAAGATAAGGGAGAATCCTTTTAAGATAAGAGGAATTGGTTAGAATGAGATCTTTTAGGATTAAGATAAATTTCTTAAGCTAGATATGTTCCAATGGGGATAATCTAGGCTGTCTAGTTATTTTATATATATATTCTTATACTTATGTGTATATGCAGATGCAATTGTGGACATTACTCCACAACTCATCACACTCAAACAAAGATCCAAATCAGACAAGTATCATAAGAACAAATATTCAAGCATATAAATATTTACAAAAATAGTTTTGTTTTTGTTCCTAGGATTAGGTCTCCTATTCCTATAGGTCACTTTAGGCACAGGATTTCAAAGTGTGAAATCCACATTTGTCTTTTAGAAAGAAAAGATAAGAATAATCAGAGTAAAGCGGAAATAGATGAGAAAAGATTAAGATAAGTTTAGAAAAGAATCAGAGTAGCAGAGGTAAGTAATTAATGGTTGTCCAGTTCTATCTAGGTTTCGTCCTACAGTCAACATTCCTCTGATACCACTTCTGTAACACCCGGATTTTAGGGGCCCAAAACCCGGGGTTAACATAAACACCAGGTATGCTGGGACCAAGTCTCAAACATATGATGTATAGTGGCACAGGATCGAATGTCACAACTTTATATATAACAGGAGTTCTATACAAAATAAATAATTACATTATAAGGAGACAACGGTCCAGCAACCCAAAGTTGACTGGGAGACGACGACCTAGACCTCTCACGAACTCATCACAGCATCCTCCATGAGCATCACCCTGCAGTACCTGGTCTTGACCTGTGGTGTATGTGAGACAGCAAGAGTGAGCTCACATACGTTCATCGCTCAACAAGTTGTGGGGAATAATGTGCATGAACTCGCCAAAGGTGGGAGCTCACGTGAGGTGTAAGGCTTACCAAAAAGGATGGTTAGAGCTGAGCATTGCTTTTAATGTTGGTCAAAATTTTATTAGCAATTACTAAGTATAAGTAAATACCAAACCCAATTAAGTAATAGAACAAAAGTAATAACAACTTCACCTGCAATGCAATGCATATGACAAATTGAATTTAGTTCCATAAATTAATCATGTGAGTGTCCGAGCTGCTCATGACCGTGAGCACGGCTAGTATACCAGTTTTACACTCTGCAGAGGTTGCGCATCTTTACCCACAAGCCGTGTTACCCATCTGCCAAGGGGTCATGAATCCCATACACCTCTACCAAGGAAGTGAGGCAGGGTAGCACTACGAGGCCTTTACAAAGTTCCACTAGCTTCCGAAAACCCGCTACAGTTTATAGGAAGATCCAGTGCAGGAATCCCTTGCAGGACCGCCATCGCAGCAAAATCCTCCCGAGGGCCTCCCTACACTGACCTCTCCCCTACTGCCCTTGCCCCTTTCGGGTAAGGTAGTCTTCCACTAGCTTTCCTAATTAATCAGCCAAGGGCATCCCATACTACCCTTGTGGTAGCACTGTTTTCCCGGGTGGTTCTCCATGTTCCAATTAACATAATGATCTCAACATGAACAATAAATAACAACTGATAACACAAGTATAATCATGAATAGTAATGTGTATCTCTATACCCAAAACCACATATAGCACTAGCAAGTACTACCCAGAAAGATCAGTGGTAAACAAGGTATAAAGATAATCAAACTAGGTAACCTGTTGGGTCCCATCAAAATTAACCTATGCAGATCATTATGATTAATCAGAACATGGCTGGGTAAAAAGAAGTGATCAAGGGCACAACTTGCCTGGGCCTTGAGAATCCAGGTACCAGGATGATCTTCAGATTCTCGTGTTCTCACTGCTAGTCGTAGCAATACAAACATACATGGTATAGGCAAAATTAACATTACACCAAACAAGTATACAAAATATACAGTAATAAACTAGACATTAAAATAAGATCATAGGAACAGGAATCATTAATTTTGGAGTTATAGATTTTAAGTTATGAATTTTCAAAGGTTTTATGTGTTTAAAATGAATTAAGTGAGAGGTTAAATTTCTAATTGTTTTCATGACCAAACAGAGGCACTAAATGATGAAGAATATTATTACAAAATTTTAGAAACTAGAATGGTTCAATTTGGAGCTAAAATGAATTTTCTATGAATTATCTAAGTTCTAGTAATTATTTTTGTATTAAAAATCTAATTTCTAATTCATTTAATCATTTTATTACTGCACTGGACTGGGCCTCAATAACAGAAAACCACAGGGGGCTCGGGGCAAGATTCCCGAGACACAGAGAATAGTACATGGTGGACTGCGGGTTCATTCTCTGTTTTTCCGAGGGCTCTTTAGCAAATAGCACCCGCGAAGAGGTAAGATCTAATGTGAGCCGCACGATCTAAAGTCTATGGCCTAGATTAGATCGCCTAAAACCGAACCGGTATGCAGCCGTAGCCCCAGGATCTGAATCCGACGGTCACGGTTTAATGAACCCGCGATCGGGTTTCTACCGTATATCGCGAGATCTACGGTCCGAGTTCTTCCTAGCTGAAGAGGTAGCTACCATCTAATCTTGGCCGCCCATCATCAGATCAACGGCCACGGCGCTCCCTTCCTCACCGAGCCAGACCGAGCGGCGGCGCAGGCGCACCCACGGCGGAGCATCACCGGCGACGATTCAATCGGCCGTTCCCGAGCACCTATCAGCAATTAAATCGCGCTACGCAAAGTTGATGTCTCCCTAAACTCGATCCCCCAATCAATTTCGGCCGACCCCGAGTGCCCGACCCGGTATACGACATACTGCGGCGGCGCCATTGCCGATTCAGCCAAACCCCGACTACGCGCTCCCGTTCTCTAATTCGGTTCGGCCAGACCAAGCAGAGGGCTTAATGAAGATGGGGATGGATTTATTACCGCGACTGGATGACCCGTCGGTGCTGCCCACGGGCGATGGCAATGCGGCGGCGGTGAGGAACTCCGCCGAGCAATTGGGGGCGCACTGCCCGGCGATTCGACCAACTAGCGCCTACGGATAGTTCCACAACCATACAGTGCAGGTTCTCGACTAGCTCCCGGGACCAAAACGACGAGCGCCGAGGCGAATTGCTGTGGCGGCGACCAGAGCTTCGGTTTTTGTGGATGGAGAAAAGAAGCAGCGTAGGTTGGAGGGAGAAGGGGTCTAGGGGGTGCTTTTATACACGGATGAGGTTGCGAGGGCGGCGGGCGAAACGGTCCAGGAATTCCGGCGGTGGTCGTTGCGTGGACAACGGGAATCGCGGCGGAAGAACAGCGCCTGAATCTGTTGCGTTCTCGGATGAAGACGAAGCTTCTGACGAAGTGGCCCCACCCGGCAGCGGCATAAACCGTGAGCAACGCGCGCAGGGTCTCCCCGACCAGTAGGCCCGCGCCGTCAGCGATACCGAGCGCCCGCGAGCGTGAGTTGGGCCGCGCGCGGTGAAAACGTAATTGGGCCAGATGTTAAGAAGCCGGCCCAGGTAAGGTTTTTAATCTTTTTCTTTTTATTTTCTATTTTCTTTTCTCCATTTTCAAATCCAATTTGAATTCAAACTTAAATTCAAACTTCTATGGCTCATTATTTCAATTTATTTTTGTGAAGTTAGGGATATTAATTCTGAATATACTTGTTTATATATATTATTTATATTTTTGTTTTATATCCCTTCTCTTTCTCTCCTTTTCTATTTTCTATTCCAAATTTAAATTTAATTTTAACTATTCAAAATCCAATTCACATTTTACTTTGAATTTCAGGTTCCTAAAATCAAATATAATCCTGAAGGAAATTTGGACTTTACTATTTGGATCACTCATTTATTTTTAATAAGTAGATAGCCTTTCCTTTTCTTTTCTATTTCTAGTTCAAATCCAAACTTATATTTTTATTTTAGTTTTCAGATTTTTCAAATGTATTAATTGAAATCCAAGGGTGAATATAAACCATACTATTTTATCATTACTAGTTTAAGTTTTATTCTCCTTGTTTATTTATTTCATGAGATGTATAAATGGTTTCCTTTAAAAGAAAAATTCTTTTTCTCCTCATTTTTCTTATTTTCCAAATTTCCAAAACATTATGATATTTTGTTCAAATTTCTTCTACCAATTTCCAATCCCAAAATTTGGGTGTTACAGATCATATGAGAACACGGATATTATTTACGAAGCATGAAAAGAAGGGAAGGTGTTTTTTTCGCCGAAGGCTCAAAAACGGTATGTATATGAAGTTTCATGCATCATAAAGAATAGAATCATAAATAGTTAATATGTTACATTCAAAGTTACAAAATATTACACATGTTTATCAACAAACATTATATTCTAAATGTTTTTACACCAGCATCTAATCTTCCCTTAGAACTACTTCTGCAGCTTCGTTTAGTAGCTAATCAACAACTTTATCCATGATGGCTTCAGCCATTTTCCTAATTTTGTCATCCCATTTTGTGTGGGGGCCCGCAGATGGCTCAGCAGGTTCTGAGGGAGGAGAAGATACGGCTATATTACTATTACAAACTGTGAACAAGTTCGAAATCAAAAAATTACAACGAAGAGTCAAAAACCACTAGTTGATACCTATTTGCCCTTCAGGCTCTGCACTTTTCTCAGCGGCCTTTGCTATTTTTCTAGCATCATGAATGCCTTTTTCGCTTTTTCGTATAATTTCTTGGGCCATTTCCCGACCACCATTGTCCCAGATGTCGGTGAAAAATTTTCCACCGACCAGGCTTGCTTCGGCCGAGGGGTCTTTTATATCTTCAGAGGATAAGGCGGCTTCGGATTGTGCCAAAAATTTCACATGCTCACAGCCTTTCCTCTCCAAAATGGTAGCAATCTCCCTGGCACCCGAGAAGGCACATATGTCTCCGTGGCTATTCAAAATTTCTTTGAAGGCCTCAGCTTCGTGACTGATCCATGTGATTGGGCCCTCGGGGTCACCCTTTATGAAGTTCTCTTCATTTGAAAAAGCACCAACGCTGGCGAAACTGGTTTTTACTTTTTTAACCCATTCTATAGATTTCTCATATCATCTTTTCTTAGATGCACGAAGCTCTTCAACGCTTTTTTCCAAATGGTTTGCCCATTGTTCACTGATTTCTCGTTTTGTTTCTTCAAGTGTGCGTTCCTCTTTAGCTCGGGCTAGTTGTTTTCGGAGATCTTCAATTTCACGCCTCTGAGCCTCAGCTTGAACTTTAAAAGTAGCTTCGTCTTCTTTTATTCTATCTATCAATGAATGCAATATTTTATCTTTTTCGAGACCTTCGTTCCTTAGTTCAATTACTTCGGAACGAAGGTTGCTCAGGGCCATAACACACCCTTCATCTTCGGCATGTTTTTGGGCCCTGAGGGCATTGCTAAGTATAAGGCCCTGCAAAGAAAAATGTGTGTGCGTCAATAAATTCAAGCAAACAAAAAATTTTGATTTCAAGAAAAAATACGAAAACCTCATTTTGTGCACCTTTAAGCTATTATATGCGAGGCTGTCGGCTAGCTCGTTTTTTCGACAGCACAGAGAGCCTGTCTTCTAGAGTTGGGAATCCAAAGCTCTTGTTCATCTCCCGACAGACAGAAATCTCCTTGCTGTCAGGGAGACAATACAAAAAGTCTTCTTCTCCACTGCCGTTGAATATCAACGCCCCTTTGGATATTTCAATTTTTGGGCGTAAAACTGGGCCTCTTGCTGTTCTTTTTTAGTCAACTTTTTCCCCGAAGCATGACGTAGAATATAATCCAAGGCTTCGGAAGATGCTTCGGGGGCGGCAGTACCAGTTTCTTCAGCCGAAATTTGTTCTGCTGTTTCTGTTTCTTCAACTTCCAAGGATTTCACCTTGGTGGGCTCTGAAGGCCCAGCTTCAGTCTCAGACTGATGTTTTGAAGTTTCGGTATCAAATGCTTCAATATGCACTTCGGAGCATTCATCAATTTTCTTCGGAGTTGTGCTTGAAGACTTAATTGTCTCCAAAACATTCAGCACATTAACCATCCTTTTTCTTTTTGGGGTCACTGCTGGTCCCTTTTGGCTTTTTGCTGCCTCAATTTTTGCTGAAGAACTTAGAATGTAATACCTAAATTTGTAACTCATATGAAGAGAGACTATCTTCTTTATTTATGTCTGTGTACCATCTTTAGTAATATCACATGAGAATAAACACCATAAAAAGGGGGATTGAATGACCAATAACACCTAAATAAATCATGCATCATGCTGAGTTTTACTTGATTGTGCATTTGTGGCTAATAAAATAAAGGCATTGTTAATCTATTAATGGACACATGGATTTAAATTCTATTGTTGGAAAGCAAAATTCTAAAGAAATGTGGAGAAAAGGAAAATCATTAGCCATCACCAAATAAAATTTCTTAAAAATAAATCAATTCATATCATGTCATATTCAAGGGTAATATTTAAGTTGAAGACAAGTTGACCACGGAATTCGAATTCAAATTCAAATTAGAGATGTAAAATGAAGTTTAAAAGGAGAAATAAAAATAAAAAGGGAAGAGGTGCCTAATTGGGCCTGGGTATTCCAATCTGGCCCACTATTTCTTAACACCCGCGCGGCCCACTGGCTGCGCTGCGTTTCAGCAGTGGACGGCGCCGACACCACGGCCCCACCTGTCATTCAGCTTAAGCGCGCCTCTAGCCGACCCACTGACTCACGGGCCCGCTCGGTCAGCTTCTGTTGCCTCACAGGCCCAGGTCACCAAGTCACTAGCTCATGGGTCTAACTTGTCAGAACCATCTTCTCCGCTGAGTTCGCTCGCACGGTGTGTGCTGGATGGATCTGCTTGGCTTGCGCGCGTGTACTGCGCTGATGTGTGGGACCACCCCGAACCCTGTAGATCTTCCCGGTCCGCGCTTGCGGCAGCTTCTCCGCGTGTGCCGCTCGATTCGTCAACAGCTCAACTACCATACGTATCGACCGGGGTGTGGGCAACAACCTCGTCGCCTGTTCGTAACAACTCCCTCCGCGCTCCTCCGAAGTCCGCGGACGCGAGGGATCCTCCGCAGATGGCACTGAGTAGTTGAAATCGGCCCGGAGTAGACTTCCCCTCACCATGCGCTGCGGCACCACTCGCCCGGGAAGACCGCGTCGTGCGCAACAGACTCCACGCACGGACGGGGGAAAGGTCCCTATTCCACTGGAGCTGGAGCCTGCAACGGATCTGCCCCAATCTGGCCTCCTATAATACCTAAGCCTCTGCCCCTCCTTGCCCGACTAGCGCCCTTAGCCCAGCCGCGAACAGCACCGGGAGCCGCCCGCGTCGTTTCGGTCTTCGATCACTGCTCGGTGTCCACATGGTGGCCTTGGGTGATCTACGAGGCTCATAGAACGCGTCCATTGCCGTTTCGGGCGAAATCGTGAGCGTGGCGATGCTGAATTGCTCACCGGAGATCGCATGGCGTCGCCAAACTGCGCTCCACCATGGCTGGCATCGTCTGCTACCCCAATCTGTGGTATGAACCCTCCACTGTGCCCAAATCTAACTCCTCCTTGCGTTTCACCAGTTAACCGTGAGTTCTGGGGTCCAGGAGCTCGGGCGGGGTTGCGCCACGAATGGCGCCACCGTCCCTGGTGGGCGGCGCCGCCGTGGCTTGTGTCTGGGGGAGAAGGAGAACGCAGGGGCCGTTGATCGATGGTTGGACGGTGTGGATTAGATCACCGTACCCCCCCCCCTTCTTTGAGACGTCCTCTGGCCATTAGATCCCTATTGGACGGCTCTGATTGGCTTCCCTGTACCGGTTCGGTTGAGCGTAATCTCGACCGTGCGATCTTGATCCAGTGGCTAGGGCGCGTAGCGATTCACTTGATGTCTAGATCTAATACGGGCCCTCGGTTTTGAATCTAGCGGCCGAGATCTCACCGTACCCCTTCGCCTCGTGCTTTTGCTAAAGAAGCCCTGGCGAATTTCAATATAAACCCGCCGTCCTGGGGGCACTATTCACTGAGTCTGTGGAGTCTTGCGCCAGAGCCCCTGCGCTTCCTAGGAATTGAGGCCCACTCCAGGGAATTATAAAACCAGAGAAAATAAATCAGAAATGTATTATTAGTACAAAAATAATTGCTGAAACTTGTTTAAATTGTAGAAAATGCATATGAACTCTAAATTGGTCCATTCCAGTTCCTAAATTTTCATAATATTATTGTCTATCCATTTGTACCACTGTTTTTACATGAAATACACATTAAAATTTATTTCTCACTTAACCCTATATTAAATGCATAAAACCTTAGAAAATCCATAACTTAAAATCTATACCTCCAAATTTAATGATTCCAGTTCCTGTGATCTTATTTTAATGCCTAGTTTATTACTGTATATTCTATTTGCATGTTTGATGTGATGTTAATTTATGCTATGCTATGTATGTATTGTGTTTACGCGAGTAGACGAGCAAGCCACTGTGGAATCTGAGGTTCAGCAAGTAGAGACTGCTGAGTAGGAGCTCGTGGAAGGCAAGTTGTGCCCTTGATCACTTCTTTTACCCATTCGTGTTCTTATTATTCATAATGATCTGCATAGGTTAATTTTGATGGGACCCAATAGGATACCCTAGATTTGACTATCTCTATGCCTTGTTTCACCACTGGTTCTACTACTAAACTTTTGGGTAGTACATGCTATTGCTTTATGTGGCTTTGGGTATAGAGATATTCATCACTCCTTTTTACACTTGTTATTATCTGTTCATTATTTTATGTTCATGATAAGATCATTATGTTAATGGGAACATGGAGAACCACCCGGGAAAACAGTGCTACCACAAGGGTTTAATGGGACGCCCTTGGCTGATTAACTAGGAAAGCTAGTGAAGGGCTACCTTACCCGAAAGGGGCAAGGGCAGTAGGGGAGTGGTCAGTGTAGGGAGGTCCTTGGGTTGATTTTGTTGCGATGGCAGTCAGACAAGAACCCTCCACTGGAGCTTCCTATAAACTGTAGCGGGTAGTTTGAAGCTAGTGGAACTTTGTAAAGGCCTCGTAGTGGTACCCTGCCTCGCTTCCTAGGTAGAGGTATGGAGTCTAATCAACTCCGTGGCAAATGGGTAACACGACTTGTGGGTAAAGATGCGCAACCCTTGCAGAGTGTAATACTGGTATACTAGCCGTGCTCACGGTCATGAGCGGCTCGGACACTCACATGATTAATTTATGGAACTTAAACTTAATCTGTCATTTCATTGCATTTGGGATTATCTTATTATTACTTTAACTTATTATTACTATGGTTTGGTATTTATTTAGACTTAGTAACTGCTAATAAAATTTTGACCAACTTATAAAAGCAATGCTCAGCTTCAGCCTTTATTTCATTGATCAACCTTACACTTCATGAACTCCCACGTTTGGTGAGTTCATGCCACATTATTCCCCACGACTTGTTGAGCTATGAACGTATGTGAGCTCACCCTTGCTGTCTCACACCCCCCCCACAGGAGAAGAGCAGGTGGTTCAGGAGGAGCCACAAGGCAAGGAGTATGATCTGATCTAGGTGGCGTTTCTCAGTTGACATTGGCGCCGACGATCCTTAGTTCGTTTTATGTTTATTCTTTTATTTTGTATTAAGTCTTCCGCTATGTAATAAATATTCTGATGTTTTATGACATTTATCTCTATACACTCTGTTATTATATATGTTGTCTTCTTGGCGCATGTATGAGATGCACCCGGCTTTGTTCCTTAAAACCGGGTGTTACAGAAGTGGTATCAGAGGAAATGTTGACTGTAGGACGAAACCTAGATAGAAATGGACAAACTCTTACCTACTTACCTTACTCTGATTCTTTCTATACTTATCTTGATCCTGTCTCACCTTCTACTGCTCTACTCTGATCACTCTTACCTTCTCTACTCTAAGGCAAGATGGATTTCACACCTTGAATCCTACATTTATGACCTTCTTAAGAGATAGGGAACCTAAGACGAAAATAAAATTATTTTCTCTATTAAAAATGTTGGTTGATTGTTCTGATGATCAATGCCTGATTTGCTTCTTTGATTGATTGAAATAGTATAGACGGGCATCTTAGCATGTACCACCATAAGCTAATGAATTAGCTTTAGTAGGTAAATTACCAATCTGCTTAGCTAATAAACCCCCGCAGTAACATTCCTCGTAATTACTCGCCTTGTCTATAATTCTTCCTTTCTTACCCTGTGTTTCTAACCTAGATGGGCTACCCCTATAGTGTTAGAAGAGAGCACTATAGATGTGATCCTTGGTATGTCATGGTTAAGAAAGGCAAAGGCAGTTTATACACTGTGCTAAGGGAACCATAGAACTCACCAGTTCCAAAGGACAAAGATTTGAAGTTGAAGTTGAAGTTGCAGTAACTATTACCATCAGACTAGCAGCATTCTTAGTAGATGAGAAGTTTGTTGGTGACAACATCCGTGTGGTTAGAGATTTTCCGAATGTCTTTCTAGAGGAGTTACCAGGGATGCCATCGGATAGGGAAGTTGAGTTTGTTATTGATCTTTTACCTGGAACTGCCCCTATTTCTAAACGACCATACAGGATGGCTGTAGAAGAACTGAAGGAGCTTAAGAAACAGTTAACAGAGTTGCAAGAGGCTGGGTACATTCGTCCGAGTTCCTCACCTTGGGGAGCACCGGTTTTGTTTGTACAGAAGAAGGATGGATCGCAGCGGATGTGTGTGGACTATAGATCTCTTAATGATGTTACAGTGAAGAACAAGTATCCGTTACCCCGTATTGAGGATTTATTTGATAAGATGCGAGGTGCTAGAGTATTCTCGAAGATTGATCTCCGATCGGGATACCATCAGATGAGGATTAGGCCATCAGATATTCCTAAGACGGCTTTGTCGACTCGATATAGATTATACGAGTTCACTGTTATGTCATTTGGATTGACCAATGCACCAGCTTATTTCATGAATTTGATGAATAAGGTGTTTATGGAATATTTGGACAGATTCGTCGTGGTGTTCATCGACGATATTCTTATCTATTCTAAGAATGAAAGCGATCATGAACAACATCTAAGGTTGGTGCTACAGAAGTTGCGAGATAATCAACTCTATGCTAAGTTCAGCAAGTGCGAGTTTTGGATTGACAAGGTGCCATTCCTTGGTCATATTATTTCTAATGGAGGAATAGCAGTGGATCCTGCTAAAGTGAAGGAGGTAATGGAGTGGAGAGTGCCCACTACAGTTACTGAGATTCGAAGTTTCTTGGGACTCGCAGGATATTATTGGAGATTTATTGAAGGGTTCTCTAAGATTGCCAAGCCTATGACATCGCTTTTGGAGAAAGGAAGAGAATTTAAGTGGGATGAGAAATGTCAAGAGAGCTTTGATCAATTGAAGGAGAGATTGATGTCACAGTATTGGTTATGCCAGATCTACAGAAAGGATTTGATATCTACTGTGATGCATGTGGCCAAGGACTTGGATGTGTGCTCATGCAAGAAGGACATGTGATCACTTATGCGTCTCGTCAGTTGCGGAAACACGAATTGAACTACCCCACTCATGATTTAGAGCTGGCAGCAGTTGTGCATGCACTTAAGATTTGGAGACACTACATTATGGGAACTAAGTGCCAAGTATACACGGATCATAAGAGTTTGAAGTATATATTCACTCAGAAGGATCTCAACCTTAGACAACGTCGTTGGTTGGAGCTTATTAAGGATTATGATTTGGAGATTCACTATCACCCGAGCAAGGCAAATTTGGTTGCAGATGCCTTGAGTCGGAAAGAACATGTTCACTCCGCTTTTGTTGTCCAGCTACCCGATGAATTAGCAAAAGACTTTGAGAGACTCAATTTGGGAATTGTTGCTCACACTGAAGGAGTTACCATTGAGTTGGAACCTACCTTGGAGCAAGAGATTCGTAAAGGTCAGGTTGGTGATGCTAAGATTCAAGAGATTAAGGGTCTGATTACGGAAGGTCGAGTTCTAGAGTTCACGGAGGATGAGCAAGGTACCATATGGTTCAAAGATCGGATATGTGTTCCAGAGATTGATAGCCTCTGTCAGGCTATATTGAAAGAAGCTCATGATTCTGATTATTCTATCCACCCTGGTAGCACTAAGATGTATCAAGATTTGAAGCAAAAGTATTGGTGGTATGGACTGAAAAGAGATGTTGCTGCCCATGTGGCTAAGTGTGATGTGTGTCAAAGAGTCAAGGCCGAACATCAAAGACCCGCTGGACTATTGCACCCATTGAAGATACCCGAGTGGAAATGAGAAGAAATTGGTATGGATTTTATTGTTGGACTACCCCGCACCCCTGCTGGGTATGACTCTATTTGGGTAATTGTGGATAGATTGACCAAAGTGGCTCATTTTATACCTGTGAGGACTAATTATACCATAGCCAAGCTAGCAGAATTGTATATGATTCGGATAGTTTGCCTACATGGTGTGCCTAAGAAGATCGTGTCTGATCGAGGATCGCAGTTTACTTCTCGATTTTGGAAGAAGTTGCATGAGAGCTTGGATACAAAGTTGAATTTTAGTTCAGCCTACCATCCCCAGACTGATGGACAGACAGAGAGAACTAACCAAGTGCTGGAAGATATGTTAAGAGCTTGTGCTCTCAAGCATGGTGGCAGTTGGGAGAAGAGCTTACCCTATGCTGAGTTCTCTTATAATAATAGTTATCAAACCAGTTTGAAGATGTCACCGTTTGAGGCTCTGTATGGTAGAAAATGCAGGACTCCACTGTATTGGGATCAAACCGGAGAAAGACAGTTCTTCGGGCCTGAGCTTATTCAAGAGGCAGAAGAACAAGTTCGAATGATAAGAGAAAATTTGAGGGTTGCACAATCAAGGCAAAAGAGCTATGCTGATAATAGGAGAAGACTGCTGGAGTTTAAGGAGGGTGATCATGTCTATTCGAAGGTGTCACCACTCCGGGGTATGAGGAGATTTAAAGTTAAAGGAAAGTTGTCCCCTCGCTTCATTGGACCTTTCTTGATCTTAAAGCGAGTGGGAGAAGTTGCATATCAACTGGAGTTACCCGATCATCTGTCAGATGTACATGATGTATTTCACGTGTCTCAGCTAAAGAAGTGCCTCAGGGTACCTGAGGAGCAGCTACCACTGGAGGACCTTAGTGTTCAAGAGGATCTAACTTATACTGAGTACCCCATCAAGATTTTGGATACTTTGACTCGAGTTACAAGGAATAAGGTGATAAATATGTGCAAAGTACAATGGCGTCACCATGGTGAAGATGAAGCAACATGGGAAAGAGAAGAATAGCTTCGTATAGACTTCCCCCATCTTTTCCTTAGTTCTTCTTAAAATCTCGAGGACGAGATTATTTTTAAGGGGGTAGGATTTGTAATACCTAAATTTGTAACTCATATGAAGAGAGACTATCTTCTTTATTTATGTGTGTGTACCATCTTTAGTAATATCATATGAGAATAAACACCATAAAAAGGGGGATTGAATGACCAATAACACCTAAATAAATCATGCATCATGCTGAGTTTTACTTGATTGTGCATTTGTGGCTAATAAAATAAAGGCATTGTTAATATATTAATGGACACATGGATTTAAATTCTATTGTTGGAAAGCAAAATTCTAAAGAAATGTGGAGAAAAGGAAAATCATTAGCCATCACCAAATAAAATTTCTTAAAAATAAATCAATTCATATCATGTCATATTCAAGGGTAATATTTAAGTTGAAGACAAGTTGACCACGGAATTCGAATTCAAATTCAAATTAGAGATGTAAAATGAAGTTTAAAAGGAGAAATAAAAATAAAAAGGGAAGAGGTGCCTAATTGGGCCTGGGTATTCCAATCTGGCCCACTATTTCTTAACACCCGCGCGGCCCACTGGCTGCGCTGCGTTTCAGCAGTGGACGGCACCGACACCACGGCCCCACCTGTCATTCAGCTTAAGCGCGCCTCTAGCCGACCCACTGACTCACGGGCCCGCTCGGTCAGCTTCTGTTGCCTCACAGGCCCAGGTCACCGAGTCACTGGCTCATGGGTCTGACTTGTCAGAACCATCTTCTCCGCTGAGTTCGCTCGCACGGTGTGTGCTGGATGGATCTGCTTGGCTTGCGCGCGTGTACTGCGCTGATGTGTGGGACCACCTCGAACCCTGTAGATCTTCCCGGTCCGCGCTTGTGGCAGCTTCTCCGCGTGTGCCGCTCGATTCGTCAACAGCTCAACTACCATACGTATCGACCGGGGTGTGGGCAACAACCTCGTCGCCTATTCGTAACAACTCCCTCCGCGCTCCTCCGAAGTCCGCGGACGCGAGGGATCCTCCGCAGATGGCACTGAGTAGTTGAAATCGGCCCGGAGTAGACTTCCCCTCACCATGCGCTGCGGCACCACTCGCCCGGGAAGACCGCGTCGTGCGCAACAGACTCCACGCACGGACGGGGGAAAGGTCCCTATTCCACTTGAGCTGGAGCCTGCAACGGATCTGCCCCAATCTGGCCTCCTATAATACCTAAGCCTCTGCCCCTCCTTGCCCGACTAGCGCCCTTAGCCCAGCCGCGAACAGCACCGGGAGCCGCCCGCGTCGTTTCGGTCTTCGATCACTGCTCGGTGTCCACATGGTGGCCTTGGGTGATCTACGAGGCTCATAGAACGCGTCCATTGCCGTTTCGGGCGAAATCGTGAGCGTGGCGATGCTGAATTGCTCACCGGAGATCGCATGGCGTCGCCAAACTGCGCTCCACCATGGCTGGCATCGTCTGCTACCCCAATCTGTGGTATGAACCCTCCACTGTGCCCAAATCTAACTCCTCCTTGCGTTTCACTAGTTAACCGTGAGTTCTGGGGTCCGGGAGCTCGGGCGGGGTTGCGCCACGAATGGCGCCACCGTCCCTGGTGGGCGGCGCCGCCGTGGCTTGTGTCTGGGGGAGAAGGAGAACGCAGGGGCCGTTGATCGATGGTTGGACGGTGTGGATTAGATCACCGTACCCCCCCTTCTTTGAGACGTCCTCTGGCCATTAGATCCCTATTGGACGGCTCTGATTGGCTTCCCTGTACCGGTTCGGTTGAGCGTAATCTCGACCGTGCGATCTTGATCCAGTGGCTAGGGCGCGTAGCGATTCACTTGATGTCTAGATCTAATACGGGCCCTCGGTTCTGAATCTAGCGGCCGAGATCTCACCGTACCCCTTCGCCTCGTGCTTTTGCTAAAGAAGCCCTGGCGAATTTCAATATAAACCCGCCGTCCTGGGGGCACTATTCACTGAGTCTGTGGAGTCTTGCACCAGAGCCCCTGCGCTTCCTAGGAATTGAGGCCCACTCCAGGGAATTATAAAACCAGAGAAAATAAATCAGAAATGTATTATTAGTACAAAAATAATTGCTGAAACTTGTTTAAATTGTAGAAAATGCATATGAACTCTAAATTGGTCCATTCCAGTTCCTAAATTTTCATAATATTATTGTCTATCCATTTGTACCACTGTTTTTACATGAAATACACATTAAAATTTATTTCTCACTTAACCCTATATTAAATGCATAAAACCTTAGAAAATCCATAACTTAAAATCTATACCTCCAAATTTAATGATTCCAGTTCCTGTGATCTTATTTTAATGCCTAGTTTATTACTGTATATTCTATTTGCATATTTGATGTGATGTTAATTTATGCTATGCTATGTATGTATTGTGTTTACGCGAGTAGACGAGCAAGCCACTGTGGAATCTGAGGTTCAGCAAGTAGAGACTGCTGAGCAGGAGCTCGTGGAAGGCAAGTTGTGCCCTTGATCACTTCTTTTACCCATTCATGTTCTTATTATTCATAATGATCTGCATAGGTTAATTTTGATGGGACCCAATAGGATACCCTAGATTTGACTATCTCTATGCCTTGTTTCACCACTGGTTCTACTACTAAACTTTTGGGTAGTACATGCTATTGCTTTATGTGGCTTTGGGTATAGAGATATTCATCACTCATTTTTACACTTGTTATTATCTGTTCATTATTTTATGTTCATGATAAGATCATTATGTTAATGGGAACATGGAGAACCACCCGGGAAAACAGTGCTACCACAAGGGTTTAATGGGACGCCCTTGGCTGATTAACTAGGAAAGCTAGTGGAGGGCTACCTTACCCGAAAGGGGCAAGGGTAGTAGGGGAGTGGTCAGTGTAGGGAGGTCCTTGGGTTGATTTTGCTGCGATGGCGGTCAGACAAGAACCCTGCACTGGAGCTTCCTATAAACTGTAGCGGGTAGTCTGAAACTAGTGGAACTTTGTAAAGGCCTCGTAGTGGTACCCTGCCTCGCTTCCTAGGTAGAGGTGTATGGAGTCTGATCAACTCCGTGGCAAATGGGTAACACGACTTGTGGGTAAAGATGCGCAACCTCTGCAGAGTGTAAAACTGGTATACTAGCCGTGCTCACGGTCATGAGCGGCTCGGACACTCACATGATTAATTTATGGAACTTAAACTTAATCTGTCATTTCATTGCATTTGGGATTATCTTATTATTACTTTCACTTATTATTACTATGGTTTGGTATTTATTTACACTTAGTAACTGCTAATAAAATTTTGACCAACTTATAAAAGCAATGCTCAGCTTCAGCCTTTATTTCATTGATCAGCCTTACACTTCATGAACTCCCACCTTTGGTGAGTTCATGCCACATTATTCCCCACGACTTGTTGAGCTATGAACGTATGTGAGCTCACCCTTGCTGTCTCACACCCCCCATAGGAGAAGAGCAGGTGGTTCAGGAGGAGCCACAAGGCGAGGAGTATGATCTGATCTAGGTGGCATTTCTCAGTTGACATTGGCGCCGACGATCCTTAGTTCATTTTATGTTTATTCTTTTATTTTGTATTAAGTCTTCCGCTATGTAATAAATACTCTGATGTTTTATGACATTTATCTCTATACACTCTGTTATTATATATGTTGTCTTCTTGGCGCATGTATGAGATGCACCCGGCTTTGTTCCTTAAAACCGGGTGTTACATAGAACTTCTGATGTTTTTGTTTCGTCATCCCTCGGTCCTTCTATTTTTTCCATCGCCGGCACTTTGGGCAGCCCTTCAATATTTGGCAGGGGAGTTGGTTCTTTACCTTCGGTGGCCGAAGAGGTCTCACCGACAAACTCAGGCACTGTGGCCGGTTCAATACAACGTGGCCGGTATGTGAGAACCTTTACCCTTTTCCTCTTCGGCGCCGGCTCGCTAGGAGCGGCTGAAGCAGCTTCCTTTGCAGAAGATGTATTCTTTCTTTTTTGACCCCGCGTTGGATAATGGTAGTCGGGGTAGACAAACCCAATTGCATCAAATACTCGGTTGAGTCTCTTCTTCTTTCGGCCTCCGAAGGCCGCTGATAGTGCAGTATCTTCAGCCTTCGAGTATAATCCAAGCAATTCATCACTTACGGCCTCAATACTTTTTAGCCAGTCATCATCTGGCTCGACGAATTTATCTCCATATTAGAATGTGTATTTTAGCCTAACTGATCCACCTTCGTCAGTTTCTCTAACGGTCTCCTTCGGCATTTCCCACTTTTCTGCAAGTGGCCATATTCTGAAGGCAATGTGTTCTTGGACCAAATCCCTTGTCCCAATAAAAGAGCAAACCACGCCGAAGGCTCTCTGGCATTCTTCGGTTGCTTCATTCATTTCCACCTTCGGCCTCCGAAGGTCGAAGCATTGCCAGACGGGGCGCATAATGATGCCTTTAATATCTTCCCGTACTTTCAAGTCATTCTTCACATAAAACTATTCCGTCATCCAGTCGCCGGGCCACCTCTTTCGAAAGGTTGGCACGGGACAGCTTGACCCAGACCGGGCGCCGAAGCTATAGCAGCCAAAATTGTTGTGATACTGCTCTTTACCCTAGGGTTTTGTCTCATACAATAGCTCATGTATGTTGCAAAAACTTTTTGCATTTGGTTCTAAACCTTGGCTCCTCACGGCCCAGACGAAGATGCCCATTCATATGATTGCTTCGGGAGTAAGTTGATGAAGGTAGATTTCAAATATCTTCAGTACTTCCACGACAAAACTGCTCAAGGGAAACCGCGGTCCAGCCTTTAAGAAGCTTCGAAAGATTACAACTTCATTCTCTTCGGGAGTAGGCACAGTTTTCTCCCCGTCATCTACCCTTACAGTAGACATGTCTCGAAAGTATCTTCCTCTCATGTTATCAAGATGACTCTATTTAATGCTCGATTTTCCGAAGACTATGTGACTTGGTCGCCACGGCCGATCTTCGGAGTCTTCACCCCCACTTTCTACACCATAGCTGTCACTATCACCAGTGTCTTCAGATAAACCCTCCAAAATCTCCCTAGTGATCTTCTCTGTATTGGTCTTTGCTATTGATTGAAGAAACCCGAGATGCATCTCCTCAGAAAGGCTCAGCTTCGATTCAGCAACAACTTTCTTATCTTCAGACATCTTCGTAAACGCTGAGAAAGTGCTCTCAAATCCGAAGCTTAAAAATTTAAAAAGCCAAGCAAGCGTTGTTGCGCACAGGCAAAAAGTCGAGTGAGCAAGAGCAGATGGCAAGAAAGCGTGCCAAATAAACTCGCGGTAAGCTCTTATTTATACACCTAGTGCGATGAAACTGGAGGGTCCCGCTTGTCAATCACTGTTGCTATTCTAGCAAAGGGAAGGTGTTTTTTCGGACCATCGGCTTAAGGCCTTCGTCCATGTCGCAATATGAATTTATCATTCTAGCAAATTAATATTGCGAGGGGCTACTGTTGGGGGCCTTCGGCTTCTGAAGGTCCTCAAAAACATGATTTAACAATGTTTTCCAAGTGGAATATGTGAACAGGTATCTTCGGAATCGGGTCATGAGTATGCAAGAGTATGGTTACTACGAAGCCTGAGCGAGACGGAAAGCGATTATGACAAAGGATAAGATGATCACGAAGCTGTGCGCAGAAAAGCTTCGGCATGATAGTAGAGAAGAGGAACCGACTTAAAGATGAAAAGGCAAATTAGACCCCGAAGAATTACTATAGAGTTATTGATAAATGTAAAGGGCACAATTGTAATTCTACATGGGCTGCGTCCCTTGCCTATAAATAGATGAACCGTACCGTTCAGGCTGACTCAACATTCGCTTTCTGCATCACGCCTGTACCCTTACTTTCCGTTAATCCGAAGGTACATTTATGATTTGTTATTTTGAGGATGATAATGTAAATAAATACAAGTTGATAATAATATATAAGTTATTCTTCATATTTGGTATATAAATTCTTCTTTATTATCTATCGAGATTATGAAGGTTTTTTCCTTCATAACCTTCGTCCGGAATTCATTATATCCGAAGGTATATAATGTCTTGAAGGACGAAGGATTTTAATATTTAACACTTTTATGTTGCCTTGTTCTTAACTCTTAGCATTTGAGAACAAGTCCCCAACACCGGCGGAGCAGGCGACACCTCTGGCAGGCGAGGCGGGCGTCGCTTCGCCTTCGCCATAATGACCACGTCAAAAAAGGTGCTCGCCTTATTTAAATTCATATCCTTCCCCTCTTCCTCTCTCTCTCTCTCTCTTGCTACAGGGACCAGGAAAGGGGATGTTGTGGAAAGGATCCTTCTTGGCGAAGGAAGCGGGCCCGGAGCCCTCCTACTGATCAGGGGTTCGAAGGCTGGCCCCTCGGAAGGGTTTTGACAGCCGCCCCAGAGCACTCGGACTTCAAGCCCATTACTGATCAAGGGGTCGAAGGCTGGCCCCTTGGAAGGGTTCAATAGCCGCCCCAGAACGCTCGGGCACCGTGCCCATTACTGATCAGGGGTTCGTAGGCTGGCCCCTTGGAAGGGTTCGACAGTCGCCCCAGAGCACGCAGAGTGAGGGATGACTCTGGGTACATCCGTGAAGCGTCCCCAATCCTCTGGGACTCAAATGTGATACAATTACTAGTCCCAGGAGGCTAGTAAACACATTTATACATCAGATGATACCAAATCTGCTTAAACGAGACAAACCTACAAAGGTGGCGAGCAACTTTAAGAGTTGGTCCACAACTCGGGACATATCATCAGAGTGGGGCTGAAGCAGCCCGATATACGCAGCGAAGCAAGTCAGCAGTCCAACAGCCACAGGCAAGGTTGGGAACAGTCGTAACTCTTACCCGATCTCCTTTTTCTGAAAAACATCAAATAAGCAAGGGTGAGTACAAACGTACTCAGCAGCCCACCTTCACCGGCGGAATGGGGAAATCAGATATAATGCATGGAATATGTGGAGCTCAGGATATTTTGCAGAAACATCGATATTTTATGCAGGGTTGTTTTGAAAAACATTTTGTATTTTTTGCAAAGCGCATCCTCTCCAAAAGGGGCAGGAAGTTTTTCAATATTAGAACAAAATCCCCTGGACTAAACCATCCAGGTATCTCAGCAGTTTCCCGCTGGTTTTTATTTTCAAAAACAGCTACTGGACTTCCCGTCCACCATAGCTCACGGCTCAACCGTCGGACCTTTTAAAAACCACTTTTCTCAAAAGCACCTTTTTTTAAAACAAAACGCTAATTGCCATACCACACCAGACTCGTCCATTCCTATGGACACAGACTATTCGAATAGGTTTGAACTCTGCGCAGAGGGGTACACTTTACCCACTAGTCCGGCTCTGCGATCTCATGATCAATGAGACCCGAATCCGAATCTCTTTCTTTCCTCGCACGTCCTAACCTTAACGGTTATACCGGAAGGAGTCAGGCCACCGCCATGTCCAAACCAGACAAAACATTCCCCCTCCTTATCCTCCCGGTGCTCCCCAGCCTTCATAACCCTGGGGTTGGACCGTACGAGTTCAGATTGAGTGACTGCCCACACAGTCTCGAGTGGTTGTACTTATCATGAGTACAGGTAGTGAAAGATGACAAACCGGTCCTTATAAGAGGGGACAATCCTTCTTCTCACGCCTAAACCAGTTGAGCCATCACCTTAGGCCCTCCCCTAAACCAGGGAGTCCCTGATCATCCCTACTCAAAGGTGATAAGGGTGAAAACCCTTCATCATACACATTTTGAAAAGCATTTGAAAACTCACACCTTTTCTCAAATCATTTGGAACAAATATATCAAGGATTGATTGCGGCAAGCGGCTGGGTGGCCATAATAACTTGTCTCAAAATCATATCATGCATAAAATAACAGGTTGAGGGTTGTGGTTGAAAAATCATAGGTAATTTATGCATCAAAGGGATCCAGTGAGCTTGTCGTGCTTATTCGGCGAAGG
Organism: Zea luxurians; assembly: GCA_029449295.1. Lineage (NCBI taxonomy): Eukaryota > Viridiplantae > Streptophyta > Magnoliopsida > Poales > Poaceae > Zea > Zea luxurians. Next base: position 174,527,938 of record JAOPSE010000002.1, read on the forward strand.
GGGAAGGGGAGCTCGCGGAACTGGCTTCTAGCTCCACTGCTTGGCGTAGACTTGCAGATCTGGCCTCCACGAGACGGCACGAACGCTCTGATAACTATGCAACATGAATAAGAAAACATACAAACAAGCAAGTATACCAATAAATATTTAGTATAGTGGTCAGAATAGCGATATATGGATGGGTAGAGTCTTGAGTAGAATCTGTGTCATGTTGTGTTGTGATATTACTGGTGGTGGAGTGGAGGTGCTTACCAGGAGGATAGACTGGAGGCGAAGCGACACTATGTGTGTAGCCGGCAGAGCGGAGTAACTGAGTGGGTGGGGTGTTTGCCTTGGCTGAGGGTGTTGAGTGTGTGTGGAGAGGGAGAGGGTAGTTGGGTGTATTTATAGCTGAGTGTATGTGGTGTAGCATAGTGAAGTTCACTGTTGGTGAGAATAGTGACGAATGAATCGTCTGACTTAGTATGAATAGGAGAGTTATAGGCAGAATATGGGACAAGAGTATTTTGGGAGTCTTCTGGAATATGAACCATGCTTAAGGGATGACATGGTTGGATAGGGAACAGTTTGATAAGAATTTAGAAACAAGAATTATTGGAATCTGAGTTTGGAAGCCTGGTTCGAAGGAATCTCAAGGTCAAGCATGCTCAACTTGGAGAAACCTGGGATGGGTGACCAGATGGGAAGTTCCTACTGGAAGGAAAATCACAGTCACCGGAGTTCGTATGACTGGAACATGGGTCTGGCTGGTCTTAGGTGGACTGGACAGCATGATGGATGAGTAGATGAAATTTGGGATGACTGAATGACCGATGAATAGTAATGATGATTAGTAACGATGAATAGTGGCGACGGAAAAGTAATTATAGATATCATCGATGAATAGTAACGATGATGAATAGTAATGATAAATAGTAACAATGATGAATAGTGTATGTGAATAGTAACGATGAATAGTAATGGTGAATAGTGATAGTGAATAGTCGTACGAACAAACGATGAACGATGAATAGGAACTATGAACGAACGGACGAACGATCGAATGATCGGACGAACGAACGATCGGAATTTCGGCAGCATAACGGCAGGAAAAAGATTATTTGGACGAACGGACGGACGAACGATCGAATGATCGGACGAACGAACGATCGGAATTTCGGCATCATAACGGCAGGACAAAGATTATCTGGAAGAACGATGAATAGAGACTATGAACGAACGATGAATGATCGAATGATCGAACGAACGAACGATCGGAATTTCGGCAGCGTAACGGCAGGACAAAGATTATTTGGAAGAACGATGAATAGGGACTATGAACGAACGATGAACGATGAATAGGGACTATGAACGAACGATGAACGATCGAATGATCGAACGAACGAAGGATCAGAATTTCGGCAGCATAACGGCAGGAAAGAGATTATTTGGACGAACGAACGAACGATCGAACGATCGGATGAACGGACGAACGAACCATGAACGATCGGATGAACGATCGAACGATCGGACAAACGAACGAACAAACTAAGAACAGGGGGACGAACGATCGAAGAACGATCGAACAATCCTTGTGTTAGTGTGTGCTTGTGTGGAACATGGAGTGGGTGTGTGTGGGGGGGAGAGAGTTGCCATGAAATGGCTTGGGGTGGGATGAGAGGAGGCCCTTGCCCCTCTATTTATAGCCATGGTGGGGGGATTAGGGGGAGGGATGAGAGGATTAGTGGGAGGATGAGAGGATTAGTGGGAGATTAGCATGTATTTGTCTTGTATAAGTGTAATTAGCTTGTAGAGCTCACCGTATGACACTGGAGGCATACGTATACGTATGGGCATGAGGAAAGTTATGAAGAAAATATTTGTAGGGTCTTGAAAAATGATTCTGAAGGTATTTCTCAAGAGGAAAATATCCAGAGATATATCGGTGGAATATTTGGGCAGTATTTCTGGAAAGAACTTGAAGGGGATCACTAGGGAAATATTTGTAGGATAGTTTGAGGAGGATTTTGGAGATATTATAGATCACTATATTTTATTTGTTGATATCAACTCGCAAACAAACATTTTGAAATGAAACTTAAAATTCATTTTGAATTTAGAGCGAGTTTGAGAAATTTTTAGATTTGAATTTTTGGGATGCTACAGTCTGATACATGGCCGAGGCTCGGCCTACGCTCCCGAGGTACCCTAGGACATTTCCGAGGCCGGCAGGAACGATTTGTAACGGAATCCCACCGGAGGGAGGCATCGAGCCCTCTGACCCTGTCGAAGGGATCCGGGTCCGGCGAATCACCCGCAGATACTTTTGGAGCGCGCCTCTGGGCCACTAGCCGACCCCTAACGAACGGGGCACGGACGTCCACTCGGATCACCCGTTAGCAGCTCACTGGAAACACCATGTTCGGCGCCCTCCGAGGGCAACATGGCGCTTTCCCCCCTCCTCCTTGCGGAAAGGCGACGCAGGGGCGTATGGTAAAAGTCGGGAAAGTCCTCGATCGTCCTCTCGCTCCGTGCAGAGGCTCGGGGGTTGCTCTCGCACCCGGCTACGGCCAAAACTGTTGACAGCGTCAACAAACCAGCTTGATAACTTGGAACCCGACCACGCACTTGGGCTACGGCCAGGCCGCATGAGGGAACGATCAGACCGGCCGAAGCACCACGAAAAGCATTCAAACCTCAGAGGAGTCAAACCACTCCTCCGAGGCCTCGGGGGCTACACCCAGCGGGTGCGCTCGCGCGCACCCACCAAAACAAGGCAAAAATCGAGAAAGGCCGGTCCCCTCACCGAAAATGCGGCAAAAGCATCCAAGCGAGTACCAACACTCCCTTCGAGGCTCGGGGGCTACTGTCGGGTACCATAATTAGGGGTACCCCCAACGCTCCTAATCATGGCTGGTAAACACCCTCAGACCAACTGACGGGTGCGGTTCCAGTCAAGGCCTCGTCTACCCAAGGGACGCGATCTCGCCTGAGCCCAACCTCGGGCCGGAGCAGTAATCCCAAACGAGTTCACGCCTCGCCCGAGGGCCTCCTCAGGCAGCGGGCGCCCCCTTGGCTCTCCCGAAGCCCGGCTCGGGCAGGCTTCGTTGTGAAGCAACCTTGGCCAGACCGCCTCACCAACCGACCGCTTCGCAGGCGCATTCGATGCAGGGGATGCCTGACGCCGTATCCTGACACACGCGTCTCAGTCGGCCAGGCCGAAGTGACCACAGTCACTTCGCCCCTCTTCTTTACTGTACTGATGTGACAGGAAAACAACGCCGCTCGCCCTGCTCCGACTGTCGTGTCAACCACCCAGGCAAAGACTGACAACAAGTCATGATCAACCACCGAGTTCGGCCTCGGGCGCAACACGAAGCTCCGCCTCGCCCGACTTCAGGCTCCGGCCTCGGGAGGAGGTTTCTGACTCGGCCTCGACCTCAGGCTCCGGCCTCGGGAGGAGGTCTCCGCCTCGCCCGACCCCCGGACTCGGCCTCGACCTCGGTCTCGGGAGGAATTGCGTCCTCGCCCGACCCCGGCCTCGGCCTCGACAGAAGTCTCCGCCTCGCCCGACCTTGGGCTCGGACCGACCGCGCCAACAGGGGATACATCATTACCCTATTCCTAGCCTGCTCAGGCTAGGAGGAACAAGACCAGCGTCTCATCTGGCTTACCCCGACGACGGGTAATGATGGTGCCCCACGTGCACCATGACGTTGGTGGCTCTCAGCCCCTTATGGCAGTAAGAAGACATCATCAGGACCCTTGCCGGACTGTCAGTTGTACTCCTACAGGACTCAGGCGCTCCTCCGACGGCCACGCTATCACGTGTACAGGGCTCGAACTCTCCCCCGACGGTCACGTTGGCATGTACACAAGGCTTAGGCGCTCCTCTGCCGGACACGTTAGCGCATAGCTACGCCCCCCGTTGTACGTCTGGACCCTCTCCTTGCGTCTATAAAAGGGAGGTCCAGGGCCACCCTGAGGGGGGTTCGCGCGAGGGAAGGAGCGGACGAACTCTCTCTCTCCCTCTCGCGACGCGCTTGTAACCCCTATTACGAGCGGCACCCCTGGTGCAGGATAATACAAGGCTTGCCCCACATCTTGTGTTCCATCCCGCGCCAACCCATCTGGGCAGGGGCACGCAGCGATTTCACTCGTCGGTCCAAGGGACCCCCGGGTCCGAGACGCCGATAGCTAGCTTCTTAGTTTTTAAGAAACTGAGAATCTAATTTCTATGACGCACGTTGGCGCGATGTGAGAGTGTCGCCTGTTCTAATCCAGAGTGAGTTCTGATGACGTCGGTGGTGGCAGCTAGTGCTGGCAGTTGGGTTGTGTCAAGGCGGCCTCATTCAAATCTCATCGTGTTTCAGACTAAGAAGGTCAAAAAAAACTTTTGGCCGCATCGGACCAAAAGGGTCCAAAATAAACTTTTGATCGTATCGTTCCAGTCTAAATAGTAGAAAAGTGGCTTAGTCTTGTCCTAAAGCACATTGTATAATTGTTGGGCCGTGCTTGCCGCAGCCTGACCCATATATTTAAACCACGTAAAATCCAAAATTTACAATCACATAGAGCTCATAGCTTACTAAATTAAAGGTATTAAACAATGCTAGTTTCATTTGACCACGTAAAGTCAAGTACTACAATAATATAAAGTCTATAACTTACTAAATTAAAGAAATTAAACAATATGAACTATATTGGGCCGTGTCAGCCTAAACCCGGTCCATGTGCGTGGGGCTTGCCGGGGGCTAACGGGCCGGAATTTAAGACATAATCCAGCCCTCCTTTAGACTATGCTAACTCTGTCTATATTATTTCGTGTCGGACCACGATTTAAGCTCTTATTTTTAGACCTTCCTCATGTTAGGTAATAAGTCCGGCCAATATTTCCAGCACTAGCACCAAGGTGGCCGCACCTGGCAAGTCGATCGGCTCCCTGGAGTTGTTTATCCCGGTCAGAGCCAGCTTTAGTTTCCACTCACCCATGTCGAATGATAGATGGTACGTCGTTTACCTCAATTAGCATATGTTTATATTCGATCTTAGCTGGCCTTTGTATTGTATGCATGCGAGGAGATTTATACGTGAGTCCTTCAGTGACCAGAGACCACTCAAGAGATTCTATGTTTGCATCCACGCTAGTCAAAGCATACCATTTCCCCCCTATATATCTCTGCACCCTCGCACATCCGCATCAAAACGATCAGAAAAAAAAAAACCGACGTGGTTGGCATCAGTGCCAGCGCCCGTTCATGCTGGATGACGCGCGCGAAGGTGATTGTGTCCACCTACGAGGAGCTGCCGCGCCGGCACCGTCCCGTCACCCGCCGTGTCGCGTCATCGTCCGCGACGACGGCCACGCGCGCCAAGGCGTCGGCGCCGAGGCAGGCCGGCGGGTACAACCGGCGGGCGCTGCTGCTCGCGTACGCACAGCGGCGGCGGCGACGTGCGGGGCGGGAGAGCGGCGCGCCGTTGCTGCTGGAGTGGGGCAAATGGAAGACGGATCATCCCGTAGCTGGCTGCGGCGGTGACGTCGTCGCTGTAAGATGGCCGCCGAATTTGATCTATGTAACTGTTTTTTGTTTGTTTCCACGCACGCACGCACGCACATGCCGGTGCAGGGATTTGATTCGCTTGTGTGTTGGCGGCAGATGAGGTGGATCGGAAGAGATTGGTGCCCCAGGTTGCGGTGCTGCGTCCGGCTCTGGGTAAGGACGTTTCTTCGGCAAGTCGAGAGGGTTAGAGAGAATGCCTCCTGCAAGAACGGCGATACTAGCAGTGTGTTAGATTAGCATGTGCTTAGAGGTAACAATATGCTCTAAATTTTATACTATAAGATTTAAGAATTGAATTGGATTAGGATTGATTCTATTTCTATTTATTTTTTAACTAAAATTTATTTAGTGTCCTACTATTTTGCGAAGAAGCGGATCACGATCCATTACCACTCCTAAGGGCTTGTTTGGATAATCTCAGATTGGAGTGGATTGAGGTGATATATGGTATATTAAAGTGTAATATGAACTAATTTTTCTTTCAATTCCCTTCAATACACCTCAATTCACTTCAATCCCTCTATACCCAAACAAAGCCTAAATGTGCTCGATATAGTGTTGTTGATCGATACTCTTCAACGTAATAAAATGTCACTTTGTCCATATAGTCCCCCAGCCTACTTGTTCTGGCTTCTGAACCAAGAACAAGACAACATAATTATTAAATGTTAGGGATATTCGTCATCGGCGATATCATTTTCGTTCGGATATGATGATCTTCAGACGAAGATCATGAAAGACGCACATTCATCACTTTTCAAGAACAATGATTCATAAAGATGATAAACATTATCCATTCATTTATCAATTCATATATTTATTTCATCATAAATATATGAATAAGATTAATGTTACATTGATACATTCAGCTTGTTCGAAGGTATTGACGCGAGAGCAATTACAATCTAGCGTGAACAGTACGGGGTACTATTCATTTATTTATGGACACAGAACGCAGCCCGGGTAAAAATACATTTATGACCTTGACACGTACACATAATCGTAACATAAATTATCAAGGATTAACTAGTCTTTTCCTCTTCAACTTCGATGCCATACTTGACCTTGGTCGCCATCTTAAGCCGAAGCTATCGTCTTTCGGACGTAGCTTCGCCATTCGTTGTTAACGCCTTTAGATAACATCTTCATCTTAAGGACCTTCGGCAGGGAAGAGGATCCTCAACATCTCTTTGTCAATGATATCTTCGTCTTGAGGACCTTCAGCGGAGAAGAAGTCCCCCAACAGACTCTAAATTTTATACTATAATATTTAAGGATTGGATTGGATTAGGATTGGTTCTATTTCTTTTTATTTTTGAACTAAAATTTATTTAGTGCCCTACCATTTTGTGAAGAAGCGGATCACGATCTATTACCACTCCTAAATGTGCTCGATATTGTGTTGCTGGTCGATACTCTTTAGTGTAATAAAATGTCATTTAGTCCATGTAGTCCTCTAGCCGGTTTTGACTGGCACTATGTTGTGCAAGCTGTTATTGGTATCAACATTTTGATATACAAAAGTGAACGTTGGGGTCTAGTTGCCATGACTAGTGCAGATGGTTTGATGAATGTACCTCGTCGTTCAGTTGTTCTACGTGAATATCATGAGGATCTAGTCCTCACGAATCACGATCAATATCTTGCCCGTAGCCGCAGAACTAGGCCCAGGACCACTTTGTTTATTGTTGAACATTCTGACATATCATTCAATATAAAACAATGTGGTTACCAGTTACCCGTCGCACGTTCTCTTTTTTTATCAGGATACAAGGACGTCACGAACGCACACCACTACACACCACACTTACGCGTTCTCTTTTTTTATCAGTGTCGGGGATCATAATTAGGGATACCCTCAAGGCTCCTAATTCTCAGCTGGTAACCCCCATCAGCACAAAGCTGCAAAGGCCTGATGGGTGCGATTAAGTCAGGGATCAGTCCATTCGAGGGACACGATCACGCCTCGCCCGAGCCTAGCCTCGGACAAGGGCAGCCGACCCCGGAGGATTTCCGTCTCGCCCGAGGCCCCCCTTCAGCGGCGAACATATTCCCGGCTCGCCCGAGGCCATGCCTTCACTAAGAAGCAACCCTGACCAAATCGCCGCACCGACCGACCAAGTCGCAGGAGCATTTAATGCAAAGGTGGCCTGACACCCTTATCCTGACGCGCGCCCCCCAGCCGGCAGAGCCGAAGTGACCGCCGTCACTTCGCCGCTCCACTGACCGGCCTGACAGAAGGACAGCGCCGCCTGCGCCACTCCGACTGCGGTGCCACTTGACAGAGTGAGACTGACAGGCAGTCAGGCCCTGCCGAAGGCATCGTAGGAAGCTCCGCTTTGCCCGACCCAGGGCTCGGACTCGGGCTAAGTCCCGGAAGACGGCGAACTCCGCCCGACCCAGGGCTCGGACTCGGGCTAAGTCCCGGAAGACGGCGAACTCCGTCCGACCCAGGGCTCGGACTCGGGCTAAGTCCCGGAAGACGACGATCTCCGCCTCGCCCGACCCCAGGGCTCGGACTCGGGCTAAGTCCCGGAAGACGGCGAACTCCGCTCCGCCCGACCCAGGGCTCGGACTCGGGCTAAGTCCCGGAAGACGACGAACTCCGCCCGACCCAGGGCTCGGACTCGGGCTAAGTCCCGGAAGACGGCGAACTCCGCCCGACCCAGGACTCGGGCTAAGTCCCGGAAGACGACGATCTCCGCCTCGCCCGACCTAGGGCTCGGACTTGGGCTCGGCCCCAGAAGACGACGAACTCCGCTTCGCCCGACCCCAGGGCTCGGACTCCGCCCCGGCACCAGCCGGCAATCTCCGCCTCGCCCGACCGGGGGCTCGGACTCGACCTCGGCTTCGGAGGAGCTTCCACATCGCCCAACCTAGGGCGCAGACCAGCCACGTCAACAGGAGGCGCCATCATCACCCTACCCCTAGGGCTGGATATCGAGCCAGCTCGGCTCGGCTCGTTCGAGCTCGAGCTGGCTCGTTAAGCTAACGAGCTGGCTCGGCTCGGCTCGTTAAGATAGCGAGCCACAGAGTCAGCTCGGCTCGGCTCGTTTACGAGCTCGAGCTGGCTCGTTTAGCTCGCGAGCCAGAGCAGAAAAAATAATATGTGTATAATAATCAATTTCTAGTTAATTTCAAACTAATTTAACAACGGAAAATAGTAATTATACTCATAGTTTCATAGACCACATCAATATAACACCAAATTAACACAACTCATCACTCATCAATTCACTATTCATACACATGTTCAGCAGTTTAACCCACACTTATATTCGCATAGACCAATTTCATACATAGACATAATTCATCAATCATTAGTTTAACTTATAGGTTATAGACACCACACATACATATAACATATTCATCAATTGTTACATATATGATCTGTATATAGATTTATTTTGCTGAAATGTGATAGCTCGTTTAGCTCGCGAGCTGGCTCATTAACAAACCGAGCTGGCTCGTTAACGAACCGAGCTAGGATGCCAGCTCAGCTCGTGAAAAAATTCAAACGAGCTGATCCGAGCCGAGCCGAGCTGGCCACGAACCGAGCGAGCCGACGAGCCGCGAGTATTTTGTCCAGCCCTACCTACCCCGAGCTGACTCGGGCCGCAGGGAACAAGACCGGCGTCCCATCTGGCTCGCTCCGCCAGATAGGCAATGATGGCGCCCCGCATGCTCTGTGACGACGGCGGCTCTCAGCCCCCTTACGGAAGCAAGAGGACGTCAGCAAGGACTCAACCGCTCCGACAGCTGTCCCTCCGCCAAGCTCCATCGCTCCTCCGACGGCCACGACATCACACCAGCTGGGTGCCAAGATCTCTCCGGCTGCCACAACGGCATGTACCTAGGGCGCTAGCTCTCCTCCGCTAGACATGTAGCACTCTGCTACACCCCCCATTGTACACCTGGTTCCTCTCCTTGCGCTTATAAAAGGGAGGACCAGGGCCCTCTTAGAAGAGGTTGGCCGCGCGGGGACGAGGACGAGACACGCGCTCGCCCGGAGCCGCTCGCTCCCTCTCCCGCGTGGACGCTTGTAACCCCCTACTGCAAGCGCACCCGACCTGGGCGCGGGACGAACACGAAGGCCGCGGGATTCCCACCTCTCTCACGCCGGTCTCCGGCCGCCTTGCTCTCCCCCCTTCGCGCTCGCCCTCGCGCTCGACCCATCTAGGCTGGGGCACGCGGCGACATTCACTCGTCGGCTCAGGGACCCCCCGGTCTTGGAACGCCGACAGTTGGCGCGCCAGGTAGGGGCCTGCTGCGTGTTGACGAACAGCTTCCCGTCAAGCTCCAGATGGGCAGTCTCCAACAACCTCTCCAACCCGGGACGGTGCTCCATTTCGGGAGTCTTGAGTTCATGTCCCTCGACGGCAGCTACGACATGATACTCCTTCCACCGCCGCGCGACAACGACAGTGGCGGCCGACAGCCCGCCCGCCGGCGGCGGAATCGACGACGTCTTCCCCGCGTGGTGGAAGAACAACCTTCAAGCTCACCCTGTCCTCTCCCCCGCCGACGGAGGAGGAGGCGGGGCAACCAAGGCCAAGCAGGAGACAGCGCCTCGTCGGCTGTCGAGCGAGTCGATGGCCCCAGCGCCCCAACGGGGGCGCACCGGGCGTCGACCTCGCGTTTGAGACGAAGGCGAGCGCCGTCTCCCCGCGACACGCCAAACCCGAGCAAGCGGATGACGCCAGCACGCTCGCGAAAAGCTTGCTGGACGTCACCCTCGTACCTGAGACGACGGTGCAGTCAGCCCCCGACATGACATTATCGCCGCTCGTCGACCAAAAGGTACCGACCGATTCCCATCCCACGTCTTTCGGATTCAGCCTCGACCCGCGTAGCGGCCCCGCTTTGGCGGGTGCTCTCGTAGAGGCAAGTCCAAACCCTATGGGGTTTCGTACGCGGTCACCTTGGGACCGGCTGACGGACGTCTCGACCTACGGGCCTTTTGGGTCCGAGGAAGACGGCGAACCCAGCATCTGTTGGGATTTCTCTAGACTTGGCAACCCCAGTGCCATGCGGGACTTCATGACCGCATGCGACCATTGCCTTTCCGACTGTTCCGACGGTAGCCGTAGCCTCGGCGACGAGGACTGCGGCCCAAGTCGCGAATGCTTCCACGTCGATCTAGGGGGTCCCTCCGAAGGCAACCATCTCGGCATGCCGGAGGACGGTGACCTCCCTAGGCCGGTGCCTCGCGTTGACATCCCACGGGAGTTAGCTGTGGTCCCCGTTCAGGCGGGGGGTCATGACCCACAGCTCGAGCAAATCCGCGGGGTGCAGGCCAGGCTCGATGAGGGAGCAGGAACGCTTGAGCCGATCCGTCGGGACGTCGGGCAGGCATGGGCGGGCCAACCCCCGGCCGGGGAAATACGTCATCTACCCCAGGGCTTCCAGCACCGCATCAACGACGACGTTAGGGTCAGGCCATCACCTGCATCTAGTGGGGTCGGCCGGAACCTGGCTGCAGCAGCGATGCTTCTCCGCGAGATGCCGGAGCCATCAACCACCGAGGGACGGCGAATACAGGGAGAGCTCAAGAATCTCCTGGAAGGCACCGCGGTCCGACGGGCCGAGAGCTCTGCCTCCCGAAGGCAGGGGTACCCCTCGGAACCTCATGCCGCGACTTCCCGATTCATGCGGGAAGCCTCGGTCTACACCGGGCGCACGCGCAACACAGCGCCTGCGGCCCCGGGTCACCTCGGCAACGAGCACCATCACCGCGACCGTCGGGCCCACCTTGACGAGAGGGTGCGCCGAGGCTACCACCCCAGGCGTGGGGGACGCTACGACAGCGGGGAGGATCGGAGTCCCTCGCCCAAACCACCCGGTCCGCAGACCTTCAGCCGGGCCATACGACGGGCGCCGTTCCTGACCCGGTTCCGACCCCCGACTACTGTCACAAAGTACTCGGGGGAGACGAGATCGGAACTGTGGCTCGCGGACTACCGTCTGGCCTGCCAACTGGGTGGAACGGACGATGACAACCTCATCATCCGCAACCTCCCCCTGTTCCTCTCCGACACCGCTCGCGCCTGGTTGGAGCACCTGCCTCCGGGGCAGATCTCCAACTGGGACGACCTAGTCCAAGCTTTCGCCGGCAATTTCCAGGGCACGTACGTGCACCCCGGGAATTCCTGGGACCTCCGAAGCTGCCGACAGCAGCCGGGAGAGTCTCTCCGAGACTACATCCGGTGATTCTCGAAGCAGTGCACCGAGCTGCCCAACATCACCGACTCGGATGTCATCGGCGCGTTCCTCGCTGGCACCACCTGCCGCGACCTGGTGAGCAAGCTAGGTCGCAAGACCCCCACCATGGCGAGCGAGCTGATGGACATCGCCACCAAGTTCGCCTCCGGCCAGGAGGCGGTCGAGGCTATCTTCCGAAAGGATAAGCAGCCCCAGGGCCGCCCATCGGAAGATGCTCCCGAGGCGTCAACTCAGCGCAGTGCCAAGAAGAAGGGCAAGAAGAAGTCGCAAGCGAAACGCGACGCCACCGACGCGGACCTTGTCGCCGCCGCCGAGTACAAGAACCCTCGGAAACCCCCCGGAGGTGCCAACCTCTTCGACAAGATGCTCAAGGAGCCGTGCCCCTATCACCAGGGGCCCGTCAAGCACACCCTTGAGGAGTGCGTCATTCTTCGGCGCCACTTCCACAGGGCTGGGCCACCCGCGGAGGGTGGCAAGGCCCGCGACGACGACAAGAAGGAAGATCACCAGGCAGGAGAGTTCCCCGAGGTCCGCGGCTGCTTCATGATCTACGGTGGGCAAGCGGCGAACGCCTCGGCTCGGCACCGCAAGCAAGAGCGCCGGGAGGTCTGCTCGGTGAAGGTGGCGGCGCCAGTCTATCTAGACTGGTCCGACAAGCCCATCACCTTCGACCGAGACGATCACCCCGACCATGTGCCGAGCCCGGGGAAATACCCGCTCGTCGTCGACCCCGTCATCGGCGATGTCAGGCTCACCAAGGTCCTCATGGACGGAGGCAGCAGCCTCAACATCATCTACGCCGAAACCCTCAGACTCCTGTGCGTCGATCTGTCCTCCGTCCGAGCAGGCGCTGCGCCCTTCTATGGGATCATTCCCGGGAAGCGCGTCCAGCCCCTCGGACAACTCGACCTTCCCGTCAGCTTCGGAACACCCTCCAACTTCCGAAGGGAGACCCTGACGTTCGAGGTGGTCGGGTTCCGAGGAACCTACCACGCGGTACTGGGAAGACCATGCTACGCGAAGTTCATGGCCGTCCCCAACTACAGCTACCTGAAGCTCAAGGTGCCGGGCCCCAACGGGGTCATCACCGTCGGACCCACGTACAAACACGTGTTCGAATGCGACGTGGAGTGCGTGGAGTACGCTGAGGCCCTCGCCGAGTCCGAGGCCCTCATCGCCGACCTGGAGAGCCTCTCTAAGGAGGTGCCAGACGTGAAGCGTCATGCCGGCAACTTTGAGCCAGCGGAGACGGTTAAGTCCGTCCCCCTCGACCCCAGCGGCGCCGCCTCCAAGCAGATCCGGATCGGCTCCGGGCTCGATCCCAAATAGGAAGCAGTGCTCGTCGACTTTCTCCGCGCGAACGCCGACGTCTTCGCGTGGAGTCCCTCGGACATGCCCGGCATACCGAGGGATGTCGCTGAGCACTCGCTGGACATCCGAGCCGGAGCCCGACCCGTCAAGCAGCCCTTGCGCCGATTCGACGAGGAGAAGCGCAGAGCCATAGGCGAGGAGATCCACAAGCTAATGGCGGCAGGGTTCATCAAAGAGGTATTCCATCCCGAATGGCTTGCCAACCCTGTGCTTGTGAGAAAGAAAGGGGGAAATGGCGGATGTGTGTAGACTACACTGGTCTCAACAAAGCATGTCCGAAGGTTCCCTACCCTCTGCCTCGCATCGACCAAATTGTGGATTCCACTGCTGGGTGCGAAACCCTGTCTTTCCTCGATGCCTACTCAGGGTATCACCAAATCAGGATGAAAGAGTCCGACTAGCTCGCGACTTCTTTCATCACACCCTTCGGCATGTACTGCTACGTCACCATGTCGTTCGGCTTGAGGAATGCGGGCGCGACGTACCAGCGATGCATGATCCATGTGTTCGGCGAACACATCGGCCACACTGTCGAGGCCTACGTCGATGACATCGTAGTCAAGACGAGGAAAGCCTCCGACCTCCTTTCCGACCTTGAAGCGACGTTCCGATGTCTCAAGGCGAAAGGCGTCAAGCTCAATCCCGAAAAGTGTGTCTTCGGGGTGCCCCGAGGCATGCTCTTGGGGTTCATCGTCTCTGAGCGGGGCATCGAAGCCAACCCGGAGAAGATCACAGCCATCACCAGCATGGGGCCCATCAAGGACTTGAAAGGCGTACAGAGAGTCATGGGATGTCTCGCGGCTCTGAGCCACTTCATCTCACGCCTCGGCGAAAGAGGTCTACCTCTGTACCGCCTCTTGAGGAAGGCCGAGTGCTTCACTTGGACCCCTGAAGCCGAGGAAGCCCTCGAGAACCTGAAGGCGCTCCTCACAAAGGCGCCTATCTTGGTGCCCCCAGCTGCCGGAGAAGCCCTCCTGGTCTACGTCGCCGCGACCACTCAGGTGGTTAGCGCCGCGATTGTGGTCGAGAGGCAAGAAGAGGGGCATGCATTGCCCGTTCGGAGGCCAGTCTACTTCGTCAGCGAGGTACTGTCCGAAACCAAGATCCGCTACCCACAAGTTCAGAAGCTGCTGTACGCGGTGATCCTAACGTGGCGGAAGCTGTGACACTACTTCGAGTCTCATCCGGTAACTGTAGTGTCATCCTTCCCCCTGGGGGAGATCATCCAGTGCCGAGAGGCCTCGGGTAGGATTGCAAAGTGGGCGGTGGAAATCATGGGCGAGACAATCTCGTTCGCTCCTCGTAAGGCCATCAAGTCCCAGGTCTTGGCGGACTTCGTAGCTGAATGGGTCGACACTCAGCTACCGACTGCTCCGATCCAACCGGAGCTCTGGACCATGTTCTTCGACGGGTCGCTGATGAAGACAGGAGCCGGCGCAGGCCTACTCTTCATCTCACCCCTCGGAAAGCATCTATGCTATGTGCTACGCCTCCACTTCCCGGCGTCCAACAATGTGGCCGAGTATGAGGCTCTGGTCAATGGGTTGCGGATCGCCATCGAGCTAGGGGTCCGACGCCTCGACGCTCGCGGTGACTCGCAGCTCGTCATCGACCAAGTCATGAAGAACTCCCGTTGCCACGACCCGAAGATGGAGGCCTACTGTGATGAGGTTTGGCGCCTGGAAGACAAGTTCTACGGGCTCGAGCTCAACCACATCGCCCGGCGCTACAACGAGACTACGGACGAGCTGGCTAAAATAGCCTCGGGGCGAACAACGGTTCCCCCGGACGTCTTCTCCCGAGACCTGCATCAACCCTCCGTCAAGATCGACGACACGTCCGAGCCCGAGGTACCCTCGGCTCAGTCCGAGGTACCCTCGGCTCAACCCGAGGCACCCTCGGCTCAATCCGAGGCACCCTCGGCTCAGTCCGAGGCACCCTCAGCTCGTCCCGAGGCGCCCTCGGTTCAGTCCGAGGTACCCTCGGCCCCCGAGGGTGAGGCACTGCGCGTCGAGGAGGAGCGAAGCGGGGTCATGCCTAATCGGAACTGGCAGACCCCGTACCTGCAATATCTCCACCGAGGAGAGCTACCCCTCGACCGAGCCGAGGCTCGGTGATTGGCGCGGCGCGCCAAGTCGTTCGTCTTGCTGGGAGATGGAAAGGAGCTCTACCACCGCAGCCCCTCCGGCATCCTCCAGCGATGCATCTCCATCGCCGAAGGTCAGGAACTCCTGCGAGAGATACACTCGGGGGCTTGCGGCCATCACGCAGCGCCTCGAGCCCTTGTCGGGAATGCTTTCCGGCAAGGCTTCTACTGGCCGACGGCGGTGGCCGACGCTACCAGAATCGTCCGCACCTGCGAAGGGTGTCAATTCTACGCGAGGCAGACCCACCTGCCCGCTCAGGCTCTGCAGACGATACCCATCACCTGGCCTTTTGCTGTGTGGGGTCTGGATCTCATCGGCCCCTTGCAGAAGGCACCCGGGGGCTACACGCACCTGCTGGTCGCCATCGACAAATTCTCCAAGTGGGTCGAGGTCCGACCCCTGAACAGCATCAGGTCCGAGCAGGCGGTGGCGTTCTTCACCAACATCATCCATCGCTTCGGGGTCCCGAACTCCATCATCACCGACAACGGCACCCAGTTCACCGGCAGAAAGTTCCTGGACTTCTGTGAGGATCACCACATCCAGGTGGACTGGGCCGTCGTGGCTCATCCCATGACGAATGGGCAGGTAGAGCGTGCCAACGGCATGATTCTACAAGGGCTCAAGCCTCGGATCTACAACGACCTCAACAAGTTCGGCAAGCGGTGGATGAAGGAACTCCCCTCGGTGGTCTGGAGTCTGAGGACAACGCCGAGCCGAGCCACGGGCTTCACGCCGTTCTTTCTAGTCTATGGGGCCGAAGCCATCTTGCCCACAGACTTAGAATACGGTTCCCCGAGGACGAGGGCCTACACCGACCAAAGCAACCAAGTCAGCCGAGAAGACTCGCTGGACCAGCTGGAGGAGGCTCGGGACAAGGCCTTGCTACACTCAGCGCGGTACCAGCAGTCCCTGCGACGCTACCACGCCCGAGGGGTCCGGTCCCGAGACCTCCAGGTGGGCGACCTGGTGCTTCGGCTGCGACAAGACGCCCGTGGGCGGCACAAGCTCACGCCCCCCTAGGAGGGGCCATTCGTCATCGCCAAGGTTCTGAAGCCCGGAACGTACAAGCTGGCTAACAATCAAGGCGAGGTCTACGGCAACGCCTGGAACATCCAACAGCTATGTCGCTTCTACCCTTAAGATGTTTTCAAGTTGATCATATACCTCGCACCCACGCAAAGTTTAGTCATCAAGGAAGGGTCAGCCTCGCCTCGGCAAAGCCCGACCCTCCCTCGGGGGCTAAAAGGGGGGGAACCCCCTCTGCGTCAAGATTGGGGAACCTCTTTGCGTCCAAAATTTTCAATCAAAAAAGCTTTTGCGTTCCCCCGGCTATGTCGGAAGCAAGGCCCCAAGGAGCGAACCCGGGTGCATGTAAGTGGCAAGGCCGACTGAGCCGAGGGACTCCTACGCCTCCGAGTTAGGGACACCTCACTCGTCACCCGCCGTGAAAAGTGACCCCTACTTGGGGAAACCACCCTGTTACTAACAGGCGAAGCCGGACACGCAAAATAAAAAGGAAAGGAGTACGACTTCATGCAACGGTAACAAAGTGTTCAGGCCTCAGCGGCCGCAGAAAGACACACGTGCATCCGACAGAAACTGTTCCAACAGAGTTAGGCGTCGCCTTGGGAAGGAGCCGCGCCTTCGGCTTCATCCCCACCATCGGCAAAGTCCATCCCGGCTTCCAGCGACGGCGCAGGTGGGAGGATCTCTGCCTCAAAGGTGGTCGCCAGCACTGCGCTCAGACCCGCGGCGGCCGCATCGAGCCTCGGGACTTCTGCCAGGGCGGCTTCATCTTCGTCGGGAAGGCAATACCCCTCGCTAACCCGCTCTAGGTCCACAACGTAGTGGGAAGCGAGTACGGCGAAGGCCCGCCTGACGCCGTGGTGTAACGCCTCGCGGAGTCTGCCGCGCACATGATCGCCCAAGACTTGAAGGCGACTTCGAGGGGAGCTTCCTGAGGGGACGTCGCCGGAGCCAAGGACCCGGTAAACGTCCGAGACGGCCTCGGACATGGCCGCGTGGTCGGTTTCCCTCTGCTCGGCCGCCCCGGCAAGCGCCTCGGCAAGCGCCTTGGCGGACTCATCGAGGGCGGACTCGAGCTCTGCGAACAGCCAAAGGAAGGATCTCAAACACAAGCAGAGGAAACAAGCAGGGACGAAAACCAAAGATGGCCAAGGCGTACCTCCGGCTCGGGCACGCTGCTCCGAGGCTGTGACCTGGGCTACGGCTAGGTCGGCCGCAAGGGTTTCAGCCCGGCTTTCGGCCTCGGCAGCCTGGCCCCGAGATTGGTCCCGCTCCTTGATGACCCGGTCGAACTCCGACTGCTGTCGTTGCGCTTCTGCACGCGCCGCGGCCGCCTCCGCGCGCGCCGCTGCCGCCTCGGCTCTCAGATCGGTACAGAGCAACCGAAGGTCCGCCACCTCGGCACCCTGCTGAGAGAGGCGCGCAGTAGCCCCGGCAAGCGAGGTCCTCAGGGATCGCAGCAAGCCCCAGACGTCGACCTCGCGGCGGATGAACGACGACTTGGCGGCGCTCCGATCCGTTAGATCCTGAGGGAAGGAAGCGAGGCGTCACGAAAGACGCCTTGGTCACAAAAGAGAAAAGGTATGCCTGAAATCGTTACCTGGAGGATTTTGGGGACGTCCCTGCAGAAAACCTCCAGCGACGACCGGAGCGACCCCACCGTTGCTTCGGCACACTCGCGGAGCTCGTCCCAGGACTGGTCCTCCCGCTCATCGTCGAGAACGAAGCCGGGATCCGAGGCCTCACGGGTCCGGAACCGGAGCAACTGGCGCCGGCCCTCGGAGCTCCGCCGCACAGCGACGAGGCTGCCACCAGGCGGGACGGATCGCGCCTCCACGCCCCCCTCTTTCGAGGCACCGAGCGCCGACGCCTCAGCCATCTCAACATCGGCAGCAACCGGTCGCTCCCCGACTGGGACGGCGGCGACTTCAGTAGCGACAGGTG
This sequence comes from Zea luxurians, assembly GCA_029449295.1. Lineage (NCBI taxonomy): Eukaryota > Viridiplantae > Streptophyta > Magnoliopsida > Poales > Poaceae > Zea > Zea luxurians. Next base: position 174,546,191 of record JAOPSE010000002.1, read on the forward strand.
CCGGCATCGCTGGCACGTCCGGTGGGCCCGGGGCCACGTCCGCGTCAGCCGCCACCCCTATCACAATGGCCGCCCCAGCAGAAGCGCCAGCCTCGGGAACCCGCTCCACGGCGACTGGTGCCGCCTGAGCCCCCTGCTGTGGAGCGCCTTGCGAGAAGGTCACCTGAACGGCAAGGCCCGGAGCGGCGCTGGCCGCGCAAGCCGATGTCGTCTTAAGGGCCTTCCAGGGCGCCAGGTCAGTCAGCCCATGGCTTCGCTTGCTGAGGAAAAAAGAAAAATCACGGCCGGGACATACGAATGAAAAGCCAGGACGAAGACATTCTAGGATACTCACCCGCTCTGGGCCATGATCAACCGTGCCTGGGGGAGGTCTCTCGGATCTCGACCCCCGGAGCCACCGCCGAGGTCCGCTTCGCCGGCAGCTTCGGCACCACCCTTGCTTTGGGCGCCCTGGACGCCCAGGAGGCGGACTGCTCAGGAACTGCCACGACGACCTGGGGGTCGCTCCCCTGCGCTGCCGGCGTGGGCGGTGGCTCTCGGGGAGCAGACGCCCCGGCCTGGCTCCCTGGGGTCGCCTCAGCTCCTCCAGCCGAGGGGTCAAGTACCCTCTCGGATTGCCCCCGCTCCTCGGGCCGGGACCCCGGCGTCCCGACTCCGAGGACTGACGGCATCAACCCGCTCGGGGGCTAGTTTGATGGCTCCTGTCCTAACCCCAAGTCGGGGCTGAGGCCAAGGCGGGCAGCCATGTCGTCTTCCTCGTCATCATCTTCATCATCGTCATCGTCGTCGGGCGTTTCCGGCGACGGCTCCCTCGGGAGCCCCTCCCTCTCCTGCTGGCGACGAAACTTTTCCAAGGCGTCCCGAGCCCGCCTCCGCTCGCGGGCCCGGGCCTTCTCCGCGTCCTTCTTTTTCTTCTTCTCCTCCGTGGCGACCCGCCGCGCTGCTCGGTCCGCCGCATCTTGCGGGACCCGTGGCAGGGAAGACTTGTGCCACCCTACCTCCTGAAGACGGGTGGAAATCCCGACCTTAAAAACCAGGGGCAATCCGACACAAGAAGAAAGAAGGAGTGGACACTCACCAGAGTCACGCACCCTTGGTCAGGGCGCATCAAAGGCTGGGAGAAGGCGCTGGGGTCCGGCTTCCCCAACGCAACGGACACCCGCCCGTGGAGGACGTCGAGGGGAAGAGGATCAGAGGACATCCGCGAGCCCTCCAAGTCCGCCTCCGGTGTCATTTCCCAAAGCGGCAGCCGTCGCTCCGCCAAGGGAAGCACCCTCCGGCGGTGGATGGCGACAATCACCCCTGCAGCGGTGAGTCCCCCCTTCCGCAACGCCTCTAAGGCCTTGAGGAGGGGTTCGAGGTTCTTCTGTCTTTCGTGAGGGGTCCCGTGGCGCCAAGCATCAGCGGCGGCGGTGACTACTCGCTGGGAGAACGGCGGGAACAACTCGCCGTCATTCCAGAGGTAGAACCACCGGCGCTGCCACCCCTTGTTCGAGGATGCGAGGATGGCGGGAATATACAGCGACGCCCGTGACTGCCTCAGCAGGAGGGTGCAGCCGCCGGCCCGCACCGCTGCACGGACCTTCCTCTCCCCCGTCGGCGAGGCAAAAAGCTCCGCGAAAAAGAGATGGGTCCACAAATCCCAATGGGGGGCAATCCCCAAGTACCCCTCGCACACCGCTACGAAGATGGCGGCCTGCGAGATGGAGTTGGGGCTGAGGTTGTGCAACTCCACCCCGTAGTGGTGCAGGATCGCCCGCATGAAGCGGCTCGCCGGCACACCAAATTCCCGCTCGTGGAAGGAGACGAAGCTCACGATGTACCCCAGCGGTGGGGATGGAGCGGCTCCGCTCACGGGGGGAATCCATTCCGGTCGCTGCTCATCGGTGAGAGGGCGAAGTAAACCCTCGCCAACAAGATCCTCCAGATCACTCGCCGTCACCGTGGAGAAAGGCCATGGGTCGCGCGGCGAGATGATGGTCACCCTGTCAGCCATCGCCGAGCGGAAGGGGTGGCGGCGCAAGGGACAGGGAGGGCGGTTTCCTTTTCTCTAGCTAAGTCTCTCAGGTTGCGAAAAACCTAAGAGGAGGCAGGAAGCGGAGCAAAGAACCATCGCCAGACCCTCTCCCGAGTATATGAAGACCAAGGCGCGACCGGTTCAAACGTTCCGCCCGGACCGGACGTGGGATTCAAAAACGCGAAGCGAAACAGCCGTCCCTCGAACGGCTCGCGCACGCGCAACGGTCGCTCCTCCAACCACTCGCCCCGTCGCATTAACTCCGCGGCGGGACAGGCGGCGCCTCTGGCAGGAGAAGGGGGCGACGCTTCGCCTTCGCCACAATGACCGCGTCAAAAAAGGTACGCCGCATCGTTCGATTTCGTGTCCTTTTCCTTTTTTCCTCTTTCTCTCTCTTGCAACAGGGACCGGGAAAGGGGGATACCCCGAAAAGGATGCTTCCCCGTGAAGGAACCAGGCTCCGAGCCTCCCTACTGATCAGAGGTTCGAAGGCTGGCCCCTCGGAAGGGTTCGACAGCCGCATCAGATCGCGTGGGCCCTACACCCACTACTGGTCAGAGGTTCGAAGGCTAGCCCCTCGAAAGGGTTCCACGGCCGCCTCAGGCTACTCGGGCTCCGCGCCCACTACTAATCAGGGGTTCGAAGGCTGGCCCCCGAAGGGTTCACAGCCGCCTCAGACGCCGAGTGAGGGATGACCATGGGTACGTTCGATACATAACCAAGGCTCGGGCTGCGCTCCCGAGGTACCCTAGGACATTTCCGAGACCGGCGGGAACGATCTTGTAACGAAATCCCATCAGAGGGAGGCATCGAGCCCTCGGACCCCGTCGCCAGGGGACTGGGTCCGGAAGATCACCCGCAGGTACTTTTGGGCGTGCCTCTGGGCCCCTAGCCGACCCCTAACGAACGGGGCACGGACGTCCACTCGGATCACCCGCTTGCAGCTCAACGGAGACACCATGTTCGGCGCCTATCGAGGGCAACATGGCGCTTTCCCCCCTCCTCCTTGCGGAAAGGCGACGCAGGGGCGTATGTAAAAAAGCCGAGTCTATCCCTGATCGCCCTCTCGCCCTGTGCAGAGGCTCGGGGGCTGCTCTCGCAAACCCGGCTCCGGCCGAACCGTTGACAGCGTCAACATACCAGCCCGAGAACTTGGGACCCGACCGTACACCTGGGCTATGACCAGCTCGCATGAGGGAACGACCAGACCAGCCGAAGCACTACGCGAGGCATTAAGACCTCGAAGGAGTGAAACCACTCCTCCGAGGCCTCGGGGGCTACACCCGGCGGGTGCGCTCGCGCGCACCCACCGGAACAAAACGCAACCGAGAAAGGCTGGTCCCCTTGCAAAAAAGTGCGACGAAAGCCTCCAAGCGAGTGCAAACACTCCCTTCGAGGCTCGGGGGCTACTGTCGGGGACCATAATTAGGGATACCCTCAAGGCTCCTAATTCTCAGCTGGTAACCCCCATCAGCACAAAGCTGCAAAGGCCTGATGGGTGCGATTAAGTCAGGGATCAGTCCATTCGAGGGACACGTTCACGCCTCGCCCGAGCCTAGCCTCGGACAAGGGCAGCCGACCCCGGAGGATTTCCGTCTCGCCCGAGGCCCCCCTTCAGCGGCGAACATATTCCCGGCTCGCCCGAGGCCCTGCCTTCGCTAAGAAGCAACCCTGACCAAATCGCCGCACCGACCGACCAAGTCGCAGGAGCATTTAATGCAAAGGTGGCCTGACACCCTTATCCTGACGCGCGCCCCCCTAGCCGGCAGAGCCGAAGTGACCGCCGTCACTTCGCCGCTCCACTGACCGGCCTGACAGAAGGACAGCGCCGCCTGCACCACTCCGACTGTGGTGCCACTTGACAGAGTGAGACTGACAGGCAGTCAGGCCCTGCCGAAGGCATCGTAGGAAGCTCCGCTTCGCCCGACCCAGGGCTCGGACTCGGGCTAAGTCTCGGAAGACGGCGAACTCCACCCGACCCAGGGCTCGGACTCGGGCTAAGTCTCGGAAGACGATGATCTCTGCCTCGCCCGACCCCAGGGCTCGGACTCGGGCTAAGTCCCGGAAGACGGCGAACTCCGCTCCGCCCGACCCAGGGCTCGGACTCGGGCTAAGTCCCGGAAGACGACGAACTCCGCCCGACCCAGGGCTCGAACTCGGGCTAAGTCCCGGAAGACGGCGAACTCCGCCCGACCCAGGGCTCGGACTCGGGCTAAGTCCCAGAAGACGACGATCTCTGCCTCGCCCGACCCAGGGCTCGGACTTGGGCTCGGCCCCAGAAGACGACGAACTCCGCTTCGCCCGACCCCCAGGGCTCGGACTCCGCCCCGGCACCAGCCGGCAATCTCCGCCTCGCCCGACCCGGGGGCTCGGACTCGACCTCGGCTTCGGAGGAGCTTCCACATCACCCAACCTAGGGCGCAGACCAGCCACGTCAACAGGAGGCGCCATCATCACCCTACCCCGAGCTGACTCGGGCCACAGGGAACAAGACCGGCGTCCCATCTGGCTCGCTCCGCCAGATAGGCAATGATGGTGCCCTGCATGCTCTGTGACGACGGCGGCTCTCAGCCCCCTTACGGAAGCAAGAGGACGTCAGCAAGGACTCAACCGCTCCGACAGCTGTCCCTCCGCCAAGCTCCATCGCTCCTCCGACGGCCACGACATCACACCAGCTGGGTGCCAAGATCTCTCCGGCTGCCACAACGGCATGTACCTAGGGCGCTAGCTCTCCTCCGCTAGACACGTAGCACTCTGCTACACCCCCCATTGTACACCTGGTTCCTCTCCTTGCGCCTATAAAAGGGAGGACCAGGGCCCTCTTAGAAGAGGTTGGCCGTGCGGGGACGAGGACGAGACACGCGCTCGCCCGGAGCCGCTCGCTCCCTCTCCCGCGTGGACGCTTGTAACCCCCTACTGCAAGCGCACCCGACCTGGGCGCGGGACGAACACGAAGGCCGCGGGATTCCCACCTCTCTCACGCTGGTCTCCGGCCGCCTCGCTCTCCCCCCTTCGCGCTCGCCCTCGCGCTCGACCCATCTGGGCTGGGGCACGCGACGACATTCACTCGTCGGCTCAGGGACCCCCCGGTCTCGGAACGCCGACAATCAGGGTACAATGATGCCACGAACGCACACCGCTACACACCACACCACACGCACATACACACGTGCGCGTCCATAACACACACAGAATGACAGAAATAGATTGAAAGACATATACCTCTAGTGCGTGGGAATACGCAATACCGCCGAACGCACATGTGTGTACCCTAAAATACGAGAAAATTCTCGGATAGGTGGGAAAACCCAGGACCATCCGCTCTGCTACACAGAGAGAGACCAACCGAACTACAACTCGGGCTCTTGGTCGGGTTTCTTAGAGGGGAACGTGTCTGGTGCTCAAAGGGGTACGGTGCTCATATGCACATTTTAAATTTGATGCATCCATTTTGCATCTAACAGCAGCACCAATTTTGTGAAGAACCCCTTCCACCTTCCTCCCCTGGTGGGAGGTGTTCTTCGTAAAATTAGCTGGTGTCGTTGAATGCAAGATGGATGCACCAGATTTAAAATGTGCATATGAGCACCGTACCCCTTTAAGCACCAGATACGTTCCCTTGTCAGAGTGCCTAATTGACGCTCGATGCTCGGGCTCTGCTACACTAGTATAGGAAGGGGCTTTGTTTTTTTACATATGGCCGGTTGAATTAGAATCGGTGCCAAAATAAGATTAGTAGAGGTTGATAATCGATGTGGTCTGACCGATATTACTAAATAGTTTATTCTAGTACAAGTTGGTACCATCAACCGGTTTTAAATATACAAAATCTTTTAGTACCATTTTTTGTGGTGTTGACTCTCATATTCGCCTTTGGTCTTTTTTAGGGTGGAAATCCTTTTCCTATACCAAGTCGTCACTAGAATTTCCATCAAGATCTTTTATGCATGTGTCTTTTGCTCTCGCCTTCTCCTCAACATCAAAATAACCAATGAGACCATCAAAACTAAATTCTTCTCTGTTATGCTTCAGAGAAGTGCCAAAACCCCTTCAAGAACATGTTAGCTTAGAAATGATGCGCTTAGCCACACACTTATCAAGCAACATGCATTAAAAGGGCTCAAAATCTTTTGCAAGCTACTAAATCTGATGGATCTGTTCTACCACAAAATGGTTCTCGACTATTCTGTAGTCATGAAACTGCGCCATAATATACCACTCACTTTCTGCACCAGACATCCCAAAATTTGTCGTAAGCGCATCCCACGCATCTCTTTGCCAGTTAACAAGTACATGCAAGAATCCACTATGTTTTCAACAAAAGCATTTATCGATGCACCTCTAAAGAGGTTGTCAACAACATTGAATGGCTTCTCTTTAGTAGAATTAGGAGTCATTCTGAAAGGGAAATAGGGTTAACCTTTTCCTACAATTAATTTTGGTGGTTGAATGTCCAACACAAATATATGGACTAAGCGCTATAAGCGCAAGAAGTATAATAAGATGCCCCTACGATATCCTCGTATTTCAAAGCGCGCTCCTTTACTTTCCGTTCCCTTAGACAAACCACCATATTTTGATGGTAAAGATTATTGTATGTGGAGTGATAAAATGAGGCATCATCTAACCTCACTCCACAAAAGTATTTGGGATATTGTTGAGTATGGAGCGCAGGTACCTAAGATAGGGACAAGGACTACGACTCGGACGAGGTCGACCAAATTAGGCACTTTAACTCCCAAGCCGCAACTATACTCCTCGCAAGCCTCCTTGTGTCGAGAGGAGTATAACAAGGTGTAAGGGTTAAATACCACCAAGGAAATTTGGGACGTCCTCAAAACGGCGCACGAAGGGGACGAGGTGACCAAGATCACCAAGCGGGAGACGATCAAGGGAGAACTCGGTCGATTCGTCCTCAACAAAGGGGTAGAGCCGCAAGCTATATACAACCGGCTCAAGACGATGCTCAATCAAGTGCGCATCCTTAGGAGCACAAAATGGGATGACCATGAAATGGTCAAGCTTATTCTTAGATCTCTCGTATTTCGTAATCCTACTCAAGTTCAATTAATACGTGAGGATCCTAGATACAAGCTAATGTATCCCGAGGAAGTGATTGGCAAGTTTGTGAGCTTTGAATTTATGATCGAAGACTCCAAACATATTGTCAACTTGGAGCAAGACACCACCTCAACACCCGAGGTGCAACCCGTCGCACAAGGCGACGAAAGAAGAGAAGAGGGAGTCTACACCAAGTAGACTTCCAATCGACGCCTCCAAGCTCGACAATGAGGAAATGGCGCTCAACATCAAGAGCTTCCGCCAAATCCTCAAGCAAAGAAGGGGGAAAGACTACAAACCCCGCTCCAAGAGAGTGTGCTACAAATGTGGTAAGCCCGGTCATTTTATTGCAAAATGTCCAATGTCAAGTGAAAGTGACAGGGACGACGACAAGAAGGGGAAGAAGAAAGAGAAGAAGATGTACTACAAGAAGAAGGGTGGCGATGCCCACGTGTGTCGGGAATGGGACTCCGACGAGAGCTCCACCGACTCCTCCTCCGACGAGGACGCCGCCAACATAGCCGTCAACAAAGGCCTCATCTTCAAGAAAAGAAATGTTTCATGGCTTAGGACGGCAAGAAAAAGAAGGTACAATCTAGAGCCACCCCCAAGTATACTACATCTAGTGATGAGGGTAGTTCTATTGATAGTGAAGATGATTTAATGTCTCTTTTTGCCGACCTTAACATGGAACAAAAGAAAAATTAAATGAACTAATTGAAACCATTAATGAGAACGATGATCTCTTGGAAATCCAAGACGACTTCCTTATTCAAGAAAACATAAAACATGTTAAGGTGAAGAATGCTTATGCTCAGGAAGTAGAAAATGTGAAAACTTGACTAAGGAGCTTAGCATTTGCCATGATTCAATTATCGGTCTTAGAATTGAAAATGCTAGTCTAAATGCTAAGATTGATGAATCGAATGATACAATTTGTAGTATTAAAACTGAAAATGATAGTTTAATTTCTAAGATTGAAAAATTAAATGTTTGCAATGATTCCATTTCCTGTCTTAGAGATGAGAATGCTAGATTAAACTCTAAGATAGAAGAATTAAATGTTTGCAAACCTTCTACATCTACTATTGATCATATTTCCATTTGCACTAGATGTAGAGATGTTAATGTTGAAGCTATTAATGATCACCTTGCTATGATTAAACAACAAAATGATCATATAGCTAAATTAACTGCTAAAATTAATGAGCATGAACTTGAAAATGAAAAGTTTAAATTTGCTAGAAGCATGCTCTATAATGGGAGATGCCCTGGTATTAAGGATGGCATTGGGTTCCAACAGGGAAACAATGTCAAGCTTAATGTCCCTAAAAGATTATCTAATTTTGTTAAGGGTAAGGCTCCCATGGTTCAGGATAATGAAGGTTACATTTTATACCCTGCTACTTATCCTGAGCACAAAATTAGGAAGATTCATGCTAGAAAACCTCATACTATTTTCTCACCATGCATACATATATAAAAGTGAGGCATCTAGATCTAGGCAAACCACTCATGTTAAATTGTCTAGAAAGAAAATTCCTGCTGCATCAAATGAACATAATGTCTCATTTAAGACTTTTGATGCATCCTATGTTTTAACTAACAAATCAGACAAAATAGTTGTCAAATATGTCGGGGGCAAACACAAGAGCCCAAAGACTTGTGTTTGGGTACCCAAGGTGCTTGTTTCTAACGTCAAAGGACCCAAGACTGTTTGGGTACCTAAGAACAAGGCCTAAATTTGTTTTGTGGGTTTATGCATCCGGTGGCTCAAGTTGGATAATCGATAGCGGGTGCACAAACCACATGACAGAGGAGAAAAGGATGTTCTCCTCCTATGAGAAAAACGAAGATCCCCAAAAATCTATCATATTCAGGGATGGAAATCAAGGTTTGGTCAAAGGTTTGGGTAAAATTGCTATATCACCTGACCATTCTATTTCTAATGTTTTTCTTGTAGATTCTTTGGATTACAATTTGCTTTCTGTTTCTCAATTATGCAAAATGGGCTACAACCGTCTATTTACAGATATAGGTGTTACTGTCTTTAGAAGGAGTGATGATTCAGTAGCATTTAAGGGAGTGTTAGAGGGTCAGCTATATTTGCTTAATTTTAATGATAACAAAGCTAAACTTGACACTTGCTTAATTGCTAAGACTAATATGGGTTGGCTCTGGCATCGCCGACTCACCCATGTTGGGAAGAAGAATCTACACAAACTTCTAAAGGGAGAACACATTTTAGGACTAACAAATGTTCATTTTGAGAAAGACAGGGTTTGTAGCGCATGCCAAGCAGGAAATAAAGTTGGCACTCATCATCCACACAAGAACATAATGACAACGGATAGGCCGCTCGAGCTGCTACAAATGGACCTATTCAGCCCTATCGCTTACATAAGCATCGACGGGAATAAGTACTGTCTAGTAATTGTGGATGATTATTCTCGTTTCACTTGGGTATTCTTTTTGTAGGAAAAATCTCATACCCAAGATACACTAAAAGGATTCTTAAGACGGACTCAAAATGAGTTCGGATTGAGAATAAAAAAGATAAGAAGCGACTATGGGACGGAGTTCAAGAATTCACAAATAGAAGGATTTCTTGAGGACGAGGCCATCAAGCATGAGTTTTCTTCTCCCTACACACCTCAACAAAATGGTGTAGTGGAGAGGAAAAATAGAACTCTACTGGACATGGCAAGAACCATGCTTGATGAGTATAAGACGCCGGACAGGTTTTGGGCGAAAGCAATCAACACTGCTTGCTACTCCATCAACCGGCTCTACCTTCACCCGATCCTCAAGAAGACATCATATGAACTCCTCACCGGTAAAAAGCCCAATGTTTCATAAATTAGAGTCTTTGGGAGTAAATGCTTTATTCTTGTGAAAAGAGGTAGAAAATCTAAATTTGCTCCTACGGCAGTAAAAGGCTTTTTACTTGGTTATGACTCAAACACAACGGCATATAGAGTCTTCAACAAATCCACTGGATTGGTTGAGGTTTCTTGTGACATTGTGTTTGATGAGACTAATGGCTCCCTGAAAGGGAAATAGGGTTAACCTTTTCCTACAATTATTTTTGGTGGTTGAATGTCCAACACAAATATATGGACTAACTAGTTTGCTCTAGAACTCATGTATTACAGGTGCATAAGGTTCAACACAAAACCAATAAATATTCAAGTTAGAGACCCAATTCAAAAGGAGCAAAAAGGACTTGAGTGTGTTGTGTTCTAGCGCACCGGACTGTCCGGTGTGCCACTGGACAGTGTCCGGTGCACTAGGACCGTACAAGGTCCAACCAGCCACTCTCGGAAAAAACAGGCACACTCTGCTATAATTCATCGGACTGTTCGGTGTGCCACTGGACTGTCCTGTGAGTCAGCGGAGCAACGGCTATCTACGCGCAACGGTCGACTCTGACGGATGAACAGTGCAGCACAGTACTGCGGCAGAAGTCAGAGCAGCAAGTCAGAGGGGCACCGGACTGTCCGGTGTGGCACCGGACTGTCCGATACCGCAGGAGGACAAAGCTCCAATGGTCGACTTCGCTCCGAACCCTATCAGTTGGGTGACTGTGCGCTGTCCGGTGGCGCACCGGACTGTCCGGTGCGCCCATCGGTAGCAGCCTCCCCAACGGCTGGCTACCTTGGTGGTTTAGGGCTATAAATACCCCCAACCACCACAACTCCAAGCGTCCAAGTATTCTGAACATTGCATTCAATACAAGAGCAAAAGACTCCACTCCAAGACACATCAAATAGACTTAATCCTCTCCAAGCCACCAAATCAACTCAATTCCATTAGGGACTTGAGAGAGGGTGTTTTGTGTTCTTTTGTTGCTCTTGTCGCTTGGATTGCCTTTTTCTTTTCTCATTCTTATTCCCAAGTGCTTTGTAAGCGAGGCAGGAGACACCAATTGTGTGGTGGTCCTTGCGAGGTCTAAGTGACCCATGAGATTAAGCAAGAAGGCTCACTCGGTCTAAGTGACCGTTTGAGAGAGGGAAAGGGTTGAAATAGACCCGGTCTTTGTGACCTCCTCAACAGGGACTAGGTTCTTTGGAACCAAACCTCGGTAAAACAAATCACAGTGTTCACTCGTCTTATTTCTTGGTTGATTTGTGTTTTAAGTTATAAATTTCAGGTTTCGCCTATTCACCCCCCTCTAGGCAACTTTCAATTGGTATCAGAGCCTGGTGCTTCATTAGAGTCTAACAACTTGAAGTGTTGTCGGGAGATCACCCCAAGAGAGAGATCGTGACCAGTGACAAGCCCGCAAGCTCGGGGAGGACTCTCTCAAGGGAGTCCAGCAACAAGCACAAGGAGGAACCCTCTTCCTCCATCAAGTCCCATCGGAGAGGCGACAAGAAAAAGAAGATGAAGAAAGTGGTCTACTACGAGACCGACTCATCGTCACCCTCCACATCAAGCTCCGAGTCATCCATCGCTTCTAAGCGCCATGAGCGCAAGAAGTATAGTAAGATGCCCCTTCGCTATCCCCGTATTTCAAAGCACGCTCCTCTACTTTCCATTCCCTTAGGCAAGCCACCATATTTTGATGGTGAAGATTATTCTATGTGGAGTGATAAAATGAGGCATCATCTAACCTCACTCCACGAAAGTATTTGGGAATTTGTTGAGTTTGGAGCGCAGGTACCAAAGGTAGGGGACAAGGACTATGGCTCAGACGAGGCGGCCCAAATTAGGCACTTCAACTCTCAAGCCACGTCTATACTCCTCGCCTCCTTGTGTTGAGAGGAGTATAACAAGGTGCAAGGGTTGAAGAACGCCAAAGAAATTTGGGACGTGCTCAAAACCACGCACGAAGGAGATGAGGTGACCAAGATCACCAAGCGTGAGACCATCGAGGGCGAACTTGGTCGATTCATCCTCAACAAAGGAGAAATGCCGCAAGCAATGTACAACCGGCTAAAGACCATGGTGAACCAAGTGTGCAACCTCGGGAGCACCAAATGGAACGACCATGAAATGGTCAAGGTTATTCTTAGATCCCTTGTATTTCGCAATCCTACTCAAGTTCAACTAATACGTGGGGATCCTAGATATAAACTAATGTCTCCCGAGGAAGTGACTGGTAAGTTTGTGAGCTTTGAGCTAATGATCAAAGACTCCAAACACATCGTCAACTTGGAGCAAGGCGCCACCTCCACACCCGAGGTGCAACCCGTCGCATTCAAAGCGACGGAAGAAGAGAAGATGGAGTGTACACCAAGTAGGCTTCCAATCGACGCATCCAAGCTCGACAACAAGGAAATGGCGCTCATCATCAAAAGCTTCCGCCAAATCCTCAAGCAAAGGAGGGGGGAGGACTACAAACCCCGCTTCAAAAGGGTGTGCTACAAATGTGGTAAGCACGGTCATTTTATTGCAAAATGTCCAATGTCAAGTGAAAGTGACAGGGACAACGACAAGAAGGGGAAGAAGAAAGAGAAGAAGATGTACTACAAGAAGAAGGGTGGCGATGCCCACGTGTGTCGGGAATGGGACTCCGACGAGAGCTCCACCGACTCCTCCTCCGACGAGGACACCGCCAACATTGCCGTCAACAAGGGCCTCCTCTTCCCCAACGTCGGCCACAAATGTTTCATGGCTAAGAACGGCAAGAAAAAGAAGGTACACTATAGAGTCACCTCCAAATATACAACATCTAGTGATGAGGGTAGCTCTAGTGATAGTGAAGATAATTTAATGTCTATTTTTGACAACCTTAGCATGGAACAAAAGAAAAAATTAAATGAACTAATTGAAACCATTAATGAGAAGGATGATCTCTTGGAAAGCAAAGAGGACTTTCTTATTAAAGAAAACAAAAAACATGTTCAGGTGAAGAATGCTTATGCTCAGGAAGTAGAAAAATGTGAAAACTTGACTAAGGAGCTTAGCATTTGCCATGATTCAATTATCGGTCTTAGAATTGAAAATGCTAGTCTAAATGCTAAGATTGATGAATTGAATGATACAATTTCTAGTCTTAGAACTGAAAATGATAGTTTAATTTCTAAGATTGAAAAATTGAATGTTTGCAATGATTCCATTTTATGTCTTAGAGATGAGAATACTAGATTAAACTCTAAGATAGAAGAATTAAATGTTTGCAAACCTTCTACATGTACTATTGATCATGTTTCCATTTGCACTAGATGTAGAGATGTTAATATAGAAGCTATGGATGATCACCTTGCAATGATTAAACAACAAAATGATCACATGGCTAAATTAACTGCAAAAATTAATGAGCATGAACTTGAAAATGAAAAGTTTAAATTTGCTAGAAGCATGCTCTATAATGGGAGACACCCTGGTATTAAGGATGGCATTGGCTTCCAATAAGGAAGCAATGTCAAGCTTAATGCCCCTAAAAGATTGTCTAATTTTGTTAAGGGCAAGGCTCCCATGGTTTAGGATAATGAAGGCTACATTTTATATCCTGCTAATTATCCTGAGCACAAAATTAGGAAGATTCATGCTAGGAATCCTCACACTATTTCTCATCATGTGTTTATGTATAAGAATGAGACATCTAGCTCTAGGCAAACCACTCAAGTTAAAATGCCTAGAAAGAAAATTCATACTGCATCAAATGAACATAACATTTAATTTAAGACTTTTGACCAACAAACCACTCAAGTTAAAATTCCTATATTTTAACTAACAAATCAGGCAAAATAGTTGCCAAATATGTTGGGGGCAAACACAAGAGCCCAAAGACTTGTGTTTAGGTACCCAAGGTGCTTGTTTCTATCGTTAAAGGACCCAAGACTGTTTGGGTACCTAAGAACAAGGCCTAAAATTGTTTTGTAGGTTTATGCATCCTATGGTTCAATTTGGATAATCGATAGCGGGTGCACAAACCACATGACAGGGGAGAAAAGAATGTTCTCCTCATATGAGAAAAACGAAGATCCCCAGAGAGCTATCACATTCAGGGATGGAAATCAAGGTTTGGTCAAAGGTTTGGGTAAAATTGCTATATCTCCTGACCATTCTATTTCCAATGTTTTTATTGTAGATTCTTTGGATTACAATTTGCTTTCTATTTCTCAATTATGCAAAATCTGCTACAACTGTCTATTTACAGATGAAGGTGTTACTGTCTTTAGAAGAAGTGATGATTTAATAGCATTTAAGGGAGTATTATAGGGTCAGCTATATTTAGTTAATTTTAATGATAACACAGCTGAACTTAACACTTGTTTAATTGCTAAGACTAATATGAGTTGGCTCTGGCATCGCCGACTTGCCCATGTTGGGATGAAGAATCTTCACAAGCTTCTAAAGGGAGAGCACATTTTAGGACTAACAAATGTTTATTTTGAGAAAGACAGGGTTTGTAGCGCATGCCAAGCAGGAAAGCAAGTTGGTACTCATCATCCACACAAGAACATAATGACAACGGACAAGCCGCTCGAGCTGCTCCACATGGACCTACACTACACCAAAATCATACACTTTCTACAATTTTATTAAATTCCTACAACTTTTATAACAAACCATAGGAAATAAATAACTTCCGAGAGGCAACTGGTAGCTCTAGGAAATAAACATAACTTCCTACGGTATTTTATAAAAGCTGTAGGAAGTTAGCTTTCACATGCTGACCCGTGCGTTCGGTCAAGCGAGCCGCTAACTTCCTAGAGGCGGCCGTAGGAAGTTAGCATGGGCAGCTAACTTCCTTTGGCCGACTCTAGGAATTTAGCTTTTAGTTGTTGATCGGAATGAACCGCTAACTTTCTACGCCCGACTCTAGAAAGTTAGCTGCCCATGCTAATTCCTACGACCTCCTCTAGGAAGTTAGATTTCAGTTTTTGACCAGTCAAACAAAAAGCTAACTTTCTACGGCTGCCTCTAGGAAGTTAGCATGTGCAGCTAACTTCCTACGACCTTCTCTAGAAAGTTAGATTTCAGCTTTTAACAAATCAAACGAAAAGCTAACTTCCTACGGCCTCCTCTATGAAGTTATTTAACTTTCTAGAGTGTATGTACAAATTCTAGGAAGTTATGTAACTTCCTACAGGTTTACTATAGAAAGTTAATTTTTTTATCTTAAACCCCTACTCAATCTTATCCTCTTCTCACTCTCATGTCTTCCACCAAGACGAAGTCGCCGCCGCCACCGCCCGCGCCCGCCGGCACACCCGCCCCGGCCCCGCCCGCCGCTCCCAGTGGCACAGTCGCCTCCGCCCCCTCTTCCCTTTCCTCATCTTCCCCCACCGCGGCACACATGTACTCCAACGGCGCCGTCTACGCCAACGACACCACAGAGCACCCCTCCCATTCTGCTGCCAGGCAGCCTTTCGTCATCGGTAGGTCGTCATGCGATCCCTCCCTGCTAGCGTTCACTGCTCTAGCGGGTGGAATGACCGGCTCGGTCCCGCACTGTCTCGATTTCTCGTGCTGGCTATCCACTCCTCATTTGATGGTCCTGATTCAGAAGTTCTGCTTGATTTTCTCAAAGGGGTTTCTGGAGGGACGGCGTCGGGGAAGACGACAGAGTGCGACATGATTATCCAACAGCTGCACGACCACCGCGTCGTGCTCGTTAGCCAGGTGTGTGTGGTCAGTGCCTCAGTGGTCACTGCTGTTTCTATGGCTGGATTGTTTTGGTTTGAGAACGTGCTGCTGTCAAGCCTGGCCCTGTACTTCCCTGGTTTTATATAGTGTATTCTGTTATGCAGTTAGAACTATAAGATCATGTCACACCCGGTTCCAGGGGTAGAACCGAGCGCATACCATATGTGTGCCAGGATCCATTTCCACACATATGTTGACGTCACAAGTGTAAAATATCAAAAGACAATGCAATAAAGGCGTAAAGAGAGTATAAAACTTTATTACATCATCTGAGACATTGTGTCTTAAACAAGTATCACATCAAAGTAGAGCGGAAATAAACAACTGGGCAATCTTCCACAGGAAGTTGACCGGCGCATCGTTAGACTTAGAATTCTTCGTCGATAAATTCTCCATCAAAATCTCCAGCATCACCCTCTGATCAAAATATTAGCAAGGGTGAGCTCACTTATGGTCGGGGCTCAGCAAGTGGGGGAAAAATTAATGCAGGTATAACAAGGTGAGGCTAAGGTTGAGCAGTAAGCATTTTAGTTGGTCAACATTTTATTATCAACACCTGCCTTACTAACAAGAGTGAATCCCAAATATCCCAATTAAACAAAGGAATATGAATATAACAAAAACACTTAAATGAAACCACTTAAGCAAACTGTGGGCAGATCATCGGATCTCAATTTATGTCCATCTTTAAGTTCAATTATCATGTGAGGAGTCCAGGTCGCTCATAACCGGGAGCACGGCTGATATATCAGTTTTACACTCTGCAGAGGTGGTACAACTTTACCCACAAGCCATGTATCCCATCTAGCCCGGGTTGATCGGACCCTTAGACACTGCCGAGGTGAATGGCTAGGGATCCATTATGAGGTTTTCACAAAATACACTTAATACGAAGCAACCCGCTAAGGTTTCTAAGACGATGGTGGTGGCCCCCTGGGTGAAGTACCTTAGCCAAGAATACGACCCCATGTTAACGTGGGCTGCCAGCACCTACCGCTCCCCCTCTTGCCCATCTTTCAGGTAAGGTTGCTAGGCACTAAGCATATAGAGCTATTTACCAAAGCCAGAGCCATGATAGCACTCGTGGTTGCACTGTTATCCTGGGTGGTCACTCCATGTTCCAATTAAATTTGCAATAAAGTTATCTTAACCATCGGGTTAATGCCATAATTGCCAATTAAATCTTTGGAACATTAAAATCAATTAATGAGTGACATTAAGAAATTATTAGGTTGAGCGGTAGCGTAAATCTCGCACAGCTTAATTATTTCCCCAGGTTAAACAAGGAATACAGGTAGTAAATCTAGGAAATCCTTAATTAGGTGAAACCCATCAAATTATGCAGTATATCAAAAGTAAACATTATTAAATGCAATGACTGGGTACAAAAAGAGTATGCAGAGGGAGAATCCACTTGCCTTGCTCAAGCGGGTCCTGCGGAGCGTCTTCGAACGAGTTCGGATCGTCTACCGCACAATCCGCTTCTAATAGAGTGGTATAGCGCACATACAAAAATAAAATATACACAAGTAAATAAACATGCACCACTACATAATCATCCACCATTACATACACATTAACACATCGCACTAATCACATCTTAAATATGTCCTAATCGCGTAAATACTTATTAATTCAATTATAGCTATTAGTGTGATCCTAATGGTGAATTTATGAGTGGGTATAATAAATATAGTTTTAAACTAGTATTAACTTATTTTTAACATCATCAATGAAGATAAATAATACTTATTGTCTATTAATACTAATAAATAAATTAATACATTTTCTAACTCAAATTGATTAGTATAGCAAGAATGAATCTAATAATATTAATATTCTAAAAGTCTACATAAATTGGTAATTGTACTTTTTATAAAACAAGTGAGGACATTCTGACATAAACTAGTATTTTGTTTAATCCAAGAAAAATCTAAGTGCTCAATTTGCGAACATGATTATTTAACTAGTAAAAATCTATTTACCACACTACCGGTGATCTTTTCCCCTTTTTTTCTAAAAAGAAAATGCTAATAAAATGATTAGATAAATCATCTAAAATCCTAAATTATTCAAATGACATGAGTTCTATACCATTTTCTAATCCATCAAAAGTGCACCTATAATTTTCCAAATAGTTTCTAAAGTTTATTGTGGCCACATTTAACTACCAAAAATTTCTATCTAGTATTTTTATCACCAACGTGACTATTAAATCTACGTCATCTTCTCAAATCCAAAAATCATCGCATCGATTAATATGAAAGATAACGGTACTAATAATCGCATATCTCAACCAAAAATTCCATAACACATACACATGTACATAATGTCGCGACTCACATGTGTTCATACAACAAACAAAATATGCAACTCATGGATCGAATCAAAAGTAATTTATAAAATATACAAAATAATTGGGTCGCCAACAACCTCGGGTTCGTGCGTGTGACGGGGACGGATCGACGGAGAGCGGGGCTTGACTACGGACAGCTAGTACGCGACTCCGGCGAACTCCGGCACGGCTCCACAGATGGCGAACGACGTACTGATGCGGACGGTCCGGCGATGAGCTTCACGACGGTGAGCTGGGCACTGGATCGGATCTTCCTAACGGCGACGGTGGCAAAGGCGTGGCCTCACAGGAACTCAGCGAGCGCAGCAGAGGTGCGGCAACTGCGAGCCGGTGAGCACGTGTGCTGTTGTGAGTTGTGAGCGAGAGAGAGCGGTCAGGGGCGAGGAGAGAACGACTGGGTGCCACCTTTTATAGCCGAAGGGAGGAGGAAAGGCATCGAGGGAGATGAAAAGCACCGGCCACCATTGATGGAGAAACCGTCTACGTTGCTAATGGAGGGAGGCGAAGAAACGGCGCTGGCCGTTAATGGCGCTTAATGGAGGAGGCGACTGTTATGGGGAAGGGGAAGAAACTGTCGACGCGGGCAGGTTGCGGCCTGGGCTTCGCGCGGGGTCGAGGACGTGGCAGCGCGCCGAGGCGGCTCCACGGGCGTCGGGTCGGCAGCAGTCTTCGGGTCGCGTGTGCGCGGGCTGGAGCGCAGGCGAGCGCGCCTGGGTGCGCGCACGGTGTCGGGCGGCTGCGCGAGCGCCTGAGCGGCTGCTCGCGCGCGGGGAGCCGGGCGGCTGGGGAGAGAGAGCGGCGAGGGAGGGAGAGAAACGGGAGAGAGAGAGTAGCGTGAGAGAGAGAGAAACGTGAGAGAGAGAGAGGATAGAGGGAGCGGCGGCTGCTGGGATTTTCCCAGAGCGCGCGCGCGGTGTAGTCTAGGGTTAGGATTTGGGCCCCTAAGTGGGCCGGTCGGTTGAGTTCTTTTTTTTTAATTCCGAAACGCTTATTTAAAGAGCTCAAAAATTTATAAAAATTCACCAAAAATGTTTATAAACAAAATACTCATTTTTAGACTAATAATTATTATTTTTCTTAATTATTGTTTAATTACTAAGATTTCTTTTTAAAAGGAAATTAACAACAATCATCCGATAATCAATCAAGTGCATGCAAAGAAAACGATGCAAATGAATAATTAAACACTAAAAATTTTATTACCCTAATTAATATAATAACTAAATTTATTATTTTAATTGATGGTTTTTATGGTGTTACAAACCTACCCCTCTTAAAAAGAATCTCGTCCTCGAGATTAAGAAACTTTCGAGAATAACTGGGGGAATTCTGCTTTGAGTTCATCTTCTCTTTCCCAAGTGGCCTCATCTTCCGAATGATGGCTCCACTGAACCTTGCACATATTAATGACTTTACTCCGTGTAATTCTGCTGGACGTTTCCAGAATTCTGATCGGATACTCCGAATAAGTCAAATCCTCATTAACATTCAGTTCTTCCATGGGTAACTGTTCTTCTGGTACTCTCAAGCACTTCTTGAGTTGTGATACGTGAAATACGTCATGCACATCCGATAATCTATCGGGTAGCTCTAACTGGTAGGCTACTTCGCCTTTTCTTTCCAAAATCTTAAATGGGCCGATATAACGAGGTGATAATTTTCCTTTAACCTTAAACCTTTTCATTCCTCTCATCGGTGAAACTTTAAGGTAGACAAAGTCTCCTACTTCAAACATCAATTCTCTTCTTCTATTATCAGCATAGCTCTTCTGTCTTGACTGTGCTGTCTTCAAATTTTCTCTGATAATTTGTACTTGCTTTTCCGCCTCTTGGAGAATTTCTGGACCAAATACTTGACTTTCTCCGGTCTGATTCCAATAAAGTGGTGTTCTACACTTTCGTCCATATAGTGCTTCAAACGGTGCCATTTTGAGACTTGCTTGATAACTGTTGTTATATGAAAATTCTGCATAAGGCAAACTTTTATCCCAGCTTCTACCATGCTTTAGAGCGCAAGCTCTTAGCATATCTTCCAAGACTTGGTTTGTTCTTTCCGTTTGTCCATCCGTTTGAGGATGATAAGCTGAACTAAAGTTTAGCTTGGTATCCATGGACTCATGAAGTCTTTTCCAAAAGCGCAAGGTAAACTGGGTTCCTCGATCTGATACGATCTTCTTCGGTACTCCATGCAGACAAACAATCCTTGACATGTATAATTCTGCTAACTGGGCTCCTGAGTAAGTTGTCTTCACAGGTATAAAATGTGCCACTTTGGTTAACCTGTCTACTATGACCCATATTGAATCATAGCCATCTCGAGTACGGGGTAGTCCAACTATGAAATCCATACTGATTTCTTCCCATTTCCATTCCGGTACCTTGAGAGGTTGTAGCAATCCTGCTGGTCTTTGGTGTTCAGCTTTAACTCGCTGACACACGTCACATAATGCAACATGAGTAGCAACATCTCTTTTCAAACCGTACCACCAATACTTTTCCTTAAGATCCTGGTACATCTTTGTACTTCCAGGGTGAATAGAGTAAGCTGAATCATGAGCTTCTCTCAAAATAAGTTGGCGTAAGTGCTCGATTTCGGGTACACAGATTCTCTTCTTAAACCATACTGTGCCTTGTTCATCTTCCGTGAAATCTGGAGCTTTACCCAAACCAATCAAAGTTTTAATTTCCTTAATTTTCTCATCGGACTCTTGTCCTTTACGAATCTCTTCTTCCAAAGTAGATTCGACTTCCATCACCGTTGCTTCTACATTATTGAGCAATCCAAGGTTGAGTCGTTCCATTTCCCAGCACAATTCTTGTGACAACAAATGCGTAGTGATGTTGTTCACTTGACCCTTACGGCTCAAAGCATCAGCTACTACATTGGCTTTTCCGGGGTGATATTGTATCTCCAAATCATAGTCTTTAATCAACTCAAGCCATCTTCTCTGTCTGAGGTTGAGTTCCTTCTGAGTGAATATATATTTCAAGCTTTTGTGATCCGTGAAGATTTTGCACTTGTTTCCAATCATATAGTGCCTCCAAATCTTCAAAGCATGCACTACGGCAGCTAGTTCCAAATCATGCGTAGAATAATTCTTCTCATGTTTCCTCAACTGTCTTGAAGCATAAGCAATCACCTTTCCTTCTTGCATTAGCACACATCCAAGTCCAAGGTGTGATGCATCGCAATACACATCAAATCCCTTGTGGATGTCTGGCATTACCAGTATTGGTGCAGTGGTTAACCTCTTCTTGAGTTCCTCAAAACAATTCTGACAAGCTTCATCCCATTTGAACTCTTTGCCTTTCTCCAGTAGAGAGGTAAGAGGCTTCACTAACTTGGAAAAACCTTCAATAAATCTTCTATAGTAGCCTGCTAATCCAAGAAAACTCCTGATCTTGGACGCATCTGTGGGTTGCTTCCAATTTAGTATTTCACTTATCTTTCCTGGGTCCACTTTAATTCCACCATCGGTAACAATATGCCCTAAGAAAGCAACTTCTTTCAACCAAAAATCACACTTCGAGAATTTTGCGTACAGTTGGTTGTCACGAAGCTTTTGTAGGACTAGCCTTAGATGATCTTCGTGTGTTTCTTCATTCGGAGAATATATCAGTATGTCGTCAATGAATACGACCACAAACTGATCCAGATATTCCATGAATACTTTATTCATCAAGTTCATAAAGTATGCTGGTGCATTAGTCAGTCCAAATGACATGACCAAAAACTCATATAACCCATATCTCGTCGTGAAGGCTGTCTTCGGTACATCTTCTGCTCGGATTTTTAACTGATGATATCCCGATCTCAGATCTATCTTCGAGAATATCTTAGCTCCCTTCATTTGATCGAATAAATCTTCAATCCGAGGTAGTGGGTATTTATTCTTGATGGTTACTTCATTCAAACTTCTATAATCCACACACATTCTTCTCGAACCATCCTTCTTGTTCACAAATAGCAATGGGGCTCCCCAAGGGGATGAACTTGGGCGAATAAAACCTTTTTCTAGTAATTCTTCTATTTGTTTCTTCAGTTCTACTAAATCTTTGCCATCCATTCTATAAGGTCTTTTCGAGATAGGTGCGGTTCCAGGTACTAATTCAATAGAAAACTCTATATTACGGTCAGGTGGCATACCTGGTAATTCTTCCGGAAATACGTCTGGGTATTCGCACACTACTTTGATATTTTCCAGGGGCTTTTCTTCCAAGTGATTGATCACTGTCTTCCCTTTTTCATCTGTTGACTTGTCTATGTTGACTTGGATTCTTTCACCTTGAGGACTTGTCAACGTAATTGTTTCGTTGGCACACCGTATCACTCCATCACAACTTTTCAACCAGTTGCATCCAAGAATCACATCAATCCCGTTGGATCCTAGGACCACTGGGTCGACTGTAAAATCTATTCCTTGAATCTTGATATTAACATGAGGGCATGAGTGTGTGGCCTTCATGTCACCTCCCGGTGAACTAATGTGTAATATCCTCTTCAGAGGGTACTTAGGTATGTTATGTTTTTCCACAAATGACTCAGTTATAAATGAATGTGATGCTCCAGAGTCAAATAAAACTGATGCAGGTATGGAGTTAACAAGGAACATACCATACACAATGTCGGCATCCTCAGGCACTGATTCCGCAGTGACGTGATTGACCCTTCCTCGGCTCTGGTTCTGCGGAGTCTTGTTTTGAGCAGATCCACGAGCGGGGGTGCTCTGGTCATTTCTCTGAGTGTTGCCTTTCTGGGGTGTCTGCTGGTTGCGCCTTGGGCAGTTGTTGGCATAGTGGCCTAATTCACCGCACTTGAAACAACCGTTGGGTTGGACGGGTGCGTTGTTTCTGGCCTGAGTGTTGTTGGTGCCACCCTGACGGTTCTGTGAATTTCCACCAGACCTCTGGTTGGTCTGGGGGTTGCTCCTTTGTTGATTCTGATTCTGGTTGTTTCTCTGGCCTTGCTGTCCAGAGCGTTGTACTTGATAATTATTTCCACCCTGATTTCCAGAGCGGAACTGCGAACCTTGAGCATTATTCGGACGAGTGTTCCTGCTGGACTGACCTTGGAATTTTCTCTTGTGGTCAGATAGCTCCTTCCTTTTACTCTCAAGGCCAATTGCCTTATTCAGGAGTGTCTGGAAGTTGGGGAATGTGTGACTCTGAAGTTGATAGTTCAGAGGTCCAATCAACCCTTCCAGAAAACGCTCTTGGCGCTTCTCATCAGTGTCCACTTCCTCAGGGGCATAACGTGAAAGCTGAGTGAAGCGATCACGATACTCACTGACAGACATATTCCCTTGAGTAAGGGAAAGGAACTCCTTCTTCTTCAGCTTCATGATTCCCGAAGGAATGTGGTGAGCGCGGAAGTTCTCTTGGAACTCCTGCCAGGTTATTGTGTCAGCATTGGGATGTGCCGCTGTGAAGGCATCCCACCAATCGGACGCAGCTCCCTCGAGTCTTCCCGAGGCGTACAAGACCTTCTCCCGGTCGTTGCACTGAGTGATGTCCAGCTTCTTTCCAATGACTTTAAGCCAGTCATCGGCATCCAGGGGATCAACCGCATGAGAGAATGTAGGCGGGTGATGACTCATGAAGTCCCGGTGTTTATCTCTGGCCGGGGGTGCATATTGCTGCTGCTGGGGTTGCTGATTCTGTTGGTTCTGTTGCAATTGTTGAACCGCGGCAGTGAGTCCTTGCAGAATCTGCATTTGGGCGGCGATGAACTGCTCCATGTTGGGATTAGGTGGTGGCGGTGGTGGTGGTGCTTGTTGTCCACGCTGGTTCCGGTTGTTAGGTCCTTGACGTTGGTTCACCATCTGATTTGTTAGGAAGTGAAGTCCTTAGAAAAGTGAGGAGTAGAAAAGATTCAAGAGGGAAAATAGCTTAAGTTTTACAAATTTTATATGTTCTTATGGCCATCATTCCATAAGACCATAGCACTCAAACAAAGATTCAAATCAAGCATTTCAACCAATCACCGTCACATGGTTGATATTTATTAATATAAAAATTTAAAGATAGTTTCATCGTCTAACGCGAAGCGTAACTTATTACATCATGATCAACACTCCTAAAGCAGCCTAGTGACGGATCCGGCCTCTCCGTAGCGCAGCCTCTTGCGGGGAGGAGACAACGCCACGGCGGGAACCTGAGCTTCCGGCGGATTCAGTCCTTGCAGTTGAGCTTCCAGGGCTGCAATCCTGGCGTGGGCATTCTCCAGCTCCAAGTGCACACTGTAGAGGTCCAGAGTGGCACTGTCCAGGTCGGTGTTGA
This sequence comes from Zea luxurians, assembly GCA_029449295.1. NCBI lineage: Eukaryota > Viridiplantae > Streptophyta > Magnoliopsida > Poales > Poaceae > Zea > Zea luxurians. Next base: position 174,570,504 of record JAOPSE010000002.1, read on the forward strand.
GACCGGCCACTACACCAGCTAGTGTGTTGAGGCGATCCTCACCAGGTTCACCTGGGACAATGTTGGTCTGGCTTTCTCCACGCAGGCGCTGAGGGAGATGCCTGAACCTTGTGTTCTGCAGCTGCTGCCGGTAGGTGTGGCTAAGCGACCACAGGGTCCGACGGGCAGCGTCGCTGACAGAGGCAGCGTAGGTGGACAGCGGTATCAGGGACTCGTGAGCAGACAGAGTCCTGAATCCCCTGTCACCTGCATCCATCACCCTGACATGGATGCGAGTGATGTAATAGCAAGCCCGGGGAGGCTCGCTCACTCGCCTCGTCTCGTACAGGGGGCGGACGTAGGCTCCTAGCTCGTGCAGCACTGCCTGCAGCAGGTTGGGGAAGTGCCATGTTTCGAACATTGATGTATAATGTTCGACAACTGGACCAATCCCCATGAAGTGGTCCTCCTGGGCGTAGTCAGCTTCCTCGTGGACGTGTTCGTCCTCTCCATCGTCGTCGTCGTCGTCATCCTCGTCGTCGCCGTCTCCGGAGTCATCGGGGTCGTCGCCTCCAGGTGCAGGTGCTTGGAAGGCTGGTGCCGGCGATGCTGACGTCGATGACGCAGCTGCGAAGGCCAGGGACTCGGCCAACGGGGTGGGGGTCGGCAGCTGCTCCTCCGAGCTGTCCTCCAGGTTGATCACGTTCTCCACTCGGACGGGAGGGAGGTTCGCTGGAGCATCCTCGACTACCACTGGGTAGGCCGGGATCTGCCGGGGCTGAGGGGCGTAGCTGGTGTTGACGCGAGTGGTTTGAAGAGTGCGAACCATCTACAAGAGGAGAGTTAACTTAGTTGAATTTCAAAGAGGTAAGACTAATAAAGGAATTTATAGGAATGAAATTAGCAAGTTTTGAACAACTAGGCTTTCCATTTCTAACTAATCTAACGACCTAGGGTCAGCATAGCTTTGATACCACTTCTGTCACACCCGGTTCCAGGGGGTAGAACCGAGCGCATACCATATGTGTGCCAGGATCCATTTCCACACATATGTTGACGTCACAAGTGTAAAATATCAAAAGACAATGCAATAAAGGCGTAAAGAGAGTATAAAACTTTATTACATCATCTGAGACATTGTGTCTTAAACAAGTATCACATCAAAGTAGAGCGGAAATAAACAACTGGGCAATCTTCCACAGGAAGTTGACCGGCGCATCGTTAGACTTAGAATTCTTCGTCGATAAATTCTCCATCAAAATCTCCAGCATCACCCTCTGATCAAAATATTAGCAAGGGTGAGCTCACTTATGGTCGGGGCTCAGCAAGTGGGGGGAAAATTAATGCAGGTATAACAAGGTGAGGCTAAGGTTGAGCAGTAAGCATTTTAGTTGGTCAACATTTTATTATCAACACCTGCCTTACTAACAAGAGTGAATCCCAAATATCCCAATTAAACAAAGGAATATGAATATAACAAAAACACTTAAATGAAACCACTTAAGCAAACTGTGGGCAGATCATCGGATCTCAATTTATGTCCATCTTTAAGTTCAATTATCATGTGAGGAGTCCAGGTCGCTCATAACCGGGAGCACGGCTGATATATCAGTTTTACACTCTGCAGAGGTGGTACAACTTTACCCACAAGCCATGTATCCCATCTAGCCCGGGTTGATCGGACCCTTAGACACTGCCGAGGTGAATGGCTAGGGATCCATTATGAGGTTTTCACAAAATACACTTAATACGAAGCAACCCGCTAAGGTTTCTAAGACGATGGTGGTGGCCCCCTGGGTGAAGTACCTTAGCCAAGAATACGACCCCATGTTAACGTGGGCTGCCAGCACCTACCGCTCCCCCTCTTGCCCATCTTTCAGGTAAGGTTGCTAGGCACTAAGCATATAGAGCTATTTACCAAAGCCAGAGCCATGATAGCACTCGTGGTTGCACTGTTATCCTGGGTGGTCACTCCATGTTCCAATTAAATTTGCAATAAAGTTATCTTAACCATCGGGTTAATGCCATAATTGCCAATTAAATCTTTGGAACATTAAAATCAATTAATGAGTGACATTAAGAAATTATTAGGTTGAGCGGTAGCGTAAATCTCGCACAGCTTAATTATTTCCCCAGGTTAAACAAGGAATACAGGTAGTAAATCTAGGAAATCCTTAATTAGGTGAAACCCATCAAATTATGCAGTATATCAAAAGTAAACATTATTAAATGCAATGACTGGGTACAAAAAGAGTATGCAGAGGGAGAATCCACTTGCCTTGCTCAAGCGGGTCCTGCGGAGCGTCTTCGAACGAGTTCGGATCGTCTACCGCACAATCCGCTTCTAATAGAGTGGTATAGCGCACATACAAAAATAAAATATACACAAGTAAATAAACATGCACCACTACATAATCATCCACCATTACATACACATTAACACATCGCACTAATCACATCTTAAATATGTCCTAATCACGTAAATACTTATTAATTCAATTATAGCTATTAGTGTGATCCTAATGGTGAATTTATGAGTGGGTATAATAAATATAGTTTTAAACTAGTATTAACTTATTTTTAACATCATCAATGAAGATAAATAATACTTATTGTCTATTAATACTAATAAATAAATTAATACATTTTCTAACTCAAATTGATTAGTATAGCAAGAATGAATCTAATAATATTAATATTCTAAAAGTCTACATAAATTGGTAATTGTACTTTTTATAAAACAAGTGAGGACATTCTGACATAAACTAGTATTTTGTTTAATCCAAGAAAAATCTAAGTGCTCAATTTGCGAACATGATTATTTAACTAGTAAAAATCTATTTACCACACTACCGGTGATCTTTTCCCCTTTTTTTTCTAAAAAGAAAATGCTAATAAAATGATTAGATAAATCATCTAAAATCCTAAATTATTCAAATGACATGAGTTCTATACCATTTTCTAATCCATCAAAAGTGCACCTATAATTTTCCAAATAGTTTCTAAAGTTTATTGTGGCCACATTTAACTACCAAAAATTTCTATCTAGTATTTTTATCACCAACGTGACTATTAAATCTACGTCATCTTCTCAAATCCAAAAATCATCGCATCGATTAATATGAAAGATAACGGTACTAATAATCGCATATCTCAACCAAAAATTCCATAACACATACACATGTACATAATGTCGCGACTCACATGTGTTCATACAACAAACAAAATATGCAACTCATGGATCGAATCAAAAGTAATTTATAAAATATACAAAATAATTCGGGTCGCCAACAACCTCGGGTTCGTGCGTGTGACGGGGACGGATCGACGGAGAGCGGGGCTTGACTACGGACAGCTAGTACGCGACTCCGGCGAACTCCGGCACGGCTCCACAGATGGCGAACGACGTACTGATGCGGACGGTCCGGCGATGAGCTTCACGACGGCGAGCTGGGCACTGGATCGGATCTTCCTAACGGCGACGGTGGCAAAGGCGTGGCCTCACAGGAACTCAGCGAGCGCAGCAGAGGTGCGGCAACTGCGAGCCGGTGAGCACGTGTGCTGTTGTGAGTTGTGAGCGAGAGAGAGCGGTCAGGGGCGAGGAGAGAACGACTGGGTGCCACCTTTTATAGCCGAAGGGAGGAGGAAAGGCATCGAGGGAGATGAAAAGCACCGGCCACCATTGATGGAGAAACCGTCTACGTTGCTAATGGAGGGAGGCGAAGAAACGGCGCTGGCCGTTAATGGCGCTTAATGGAGGAGGCGACTGTTATGGGGAAGGGGAAGAAACTGTCGACGCGGGCAGGTTGCGGCCTGGGCTTCGCGCGGGGTCGAGGACGTGGCAGCGCGCCGAGGCGGCTCCACGGGCGTCGGGTCGGCAGCAGTCTTCGGGTCGCGTGTGCGCGGGCTGGAGCGCAGGCGAGCGCGCCTGGGTGCGCGCACGGTGTCGGGCGGCTGCGCGAGCGCCTGAGCGGCTGCTCGCGCGCGGCAGGGAGCAAGCGCGGCGCTTGGCTGGGGCTCGCGCGCGGGGAGCCGGGCGGCTGGGGAGAGAGAGCGGCGAGGGAGGGAGAGAAACGGGAGAGAGAGAGTAGCGTGAGAGAGAGAGAAACGTGAGGGAGAGAGAGGATAGAGGGAGCGGCGGCTGCTGGGATTTTCCCAGAGCGCGCGCGCGGTGTAGTCTAGGGTTAGGATTTGGGCCCCTAAGTGGGCCGGTCGGTTGAGTTCTTTTTTTTTTAATTCCGAAACGCTTATTTAAAGAGCTCAAAAATTTATAAAAATTCACCAAAAATGTTTATAAACAAAATACTCATTTTTAGACTAATAATTATTATTTTTCTTAATTATTGTTTAATTACTAAGATTTCTTTTTAAAAGGAAATTAACAACAATCATCCGATAATCAATCAAGTGCATGCAAAGAAAACGATGCAAATGAATAATTAAACACTAAAAATTTTATTACCCTAATTAATATAATAACTAAATTTATTATTTTAATTGATGGTTTTTATGGTGTTACAGATCAGAGGATAGTTGAACATTCTTGTATCTGCATGGAAATGTTAGTGAGGCTGTGCAGTGTGCACACATTTCCATTTTGACTAGCTTGTAAGCCACGTTAGTTAGAATTGACAAATATGGATTAGGTTTTACAAGTCGTTAAAACCAATTTATTGGCGATAACTTCTGAAGAAACACTGTTGAAAGTTGAAACTCATTTCGAGCTTGTCATTTTGCAGGATTCATTCTATCGTGGTCTAACCGTTGAAGAGTCTGCACATGCATAAGACTACAATTTTGATCATCCTAGTACTACATTTTCTGTTTCGTGTTCCCTGCTTGTGGTAACTATCTGAGCTGAATTGAATTGTTGACACATGAAATGGATGGTGTTCTTTGCTTGCAGATGCATTTGATACAGAACAACTTCTGGAATGCATGGTGCGGCTGAAACGTGCTCAACCTGCAAATGTTCCTATATATGATTTCAAGAAGCATCGACGATGTTCTAAAACCTTTAGGAAGGTAGCAGTCACTCAGATGCCTACCAGCATGAAAATTTTTGCCAATCCTTCTCTTTTACGTCTGTTTGATGAGATGACTGTTTCAAACTATGAACCTAATTCCAATCAAACTGCCTTTATGTGCTCTTTTAGAGCAATTGCAACTTCATTTTTTGTCCCTCTTTATCTGCCCCAGATGGGCAATCTACAACAAAGCAAATAAATCAGAGGTTTGTTTTTTTGTTATTGTCATATTATATTTTTTATGTTACAGATATAAATATTGGTACAGATCGACACACTCGAAAAGTAGCATCGTAAAATTCTGAACATTAGGTAAAACAGGAATACCAATATACATAAAGAAATTGAATTCTTATTTGTTCTGTTTAAAAGTAGGAAGCTCGTGCGGTTGTAAGCTAATATACTTCGCAAACCTTTTCCTAATTAAGTACCCGATCCAATTTCATTGTCAGGTCAATGCATCAAATGTCATTATTTTGGAGGGCATTTTAGTCTTCCATGATCAGAGAGTTCGCAATCTAATGGACATGAAAATTTTTGTAGACACAGGTTTATCCTCATTGTTACTGTATCATTTGTTTTGTTATAGCAATTATGAGTTGCTGCTGAATGTATTTAGCCGAAACATTGTTCATTTCTTTTATTGGGGGTCTGTGATGCACCAATCAGATACCGACATTAGGCTTGCTCGGCGAATCAGACGTGATACAATTGAAAGAGGAAGAGATCTCATCTCAGTGCTTGACCAGGTAGTCCTTTTATTTTATTTTACCTAGGTTTATAACTCTGGCTTATCTATGCGCTTTTCATGTTTCCTTTTTTCTATACAAGTGCTTGTATTGTAACATAAAATTCTGTTGACATTTGTAGTATGGGAGGTTTGTGAAGCTAGCATTTGATGAATATCTATTGATTTAAAACGCTGATGTGAATGAGTTCGATAAATTTGTAGCAACTAGCACAGGCCCAAGGGATACACGTCCCGGTGCCCCCACCTCCCGTTCATTATCCTTGGTCTTCACCTCCACCTACACCTACATCTCTATCTACCGAATATCAGGTATGCAAATTCATCATCATTTACTTGTTGTTAGTTATATTATGATGTAACTCAGCAAATATCATTTGTACATGTATATTAGACCCCTTCAGCTACCTTGTCGACGCATGAACGAGAAGACATGTTAGACTTTGTCGAAACCCTCTTCGCTAGTGGAGGTATCGACCATCACTCGTCACTATAACCCGATGGTGATCGGCGACCATGAGCTTCCATGTTATTGTGTTCTGATACTTGAGACTTTTATTATGACTATGTATGAGATATTGTCTCTTATTATAGTACTGGATGATGAGATGTGTCTTATTATGACTATGGAAGAGACTTTTGTGATGTAATTGATGAGACTATGGATTTAAATATTGTTATGTGATTGTGTGTGAGATGTTTTATGTGAAAATATATTGTGCTATATAGCTGTTGATATATTTGTTATGTTGTGGAATGTGGTGTAAAATAAAAATAAATAGCATTTGTAATGCTGGTCAAATTAACTTCCTAGAGGCTTATTGAGCCGTAGGAAGTTAGCTAGCTAACTTCCTAGGGGCTACAGTCAGCCGTAGAAAGTTAGTCGTAGAAAGTTAGTCAACTGACGGCGCTGACGGCGTGAAGCTACTAACTTCCAAGAACCTACTAACTTCCGAGAGGCTTCTTTGGTTGTAGGAAGTTAGCTAACTTCCTAGAGGGCTCTAGGAAGTTGAGCTAACTTCCGACAAAAAATTTCCGAGAGCCAAACTTCCGACGAGATGGCTTAACTTCCGAGAGTTTAGCTAACTTTCTAGAGTTTAGAGCAAACTTCTTAGGGTTTAGGCTCTAGGAAGTTTACTATTTTGGTGTAGTGCTATTCGGCCCGATCGCTTACATAAGCATCGGCGGGAGTAAGTACTGTCTAGTAATTATGGATGATTATTCTCGCTTCACTTCGGTATTCTTTTTGTAGGAAAAATCTCAGACCCAAGATACACTAAAAGGATTCTTGAGACGGGCTCAAAATGAGTTCGGATTGAGAATAAAAAAGATAAGAAGCGATAATGGGACGAATTTCAAGAATTCACAAATAGAAGGATTTCTTAAGGATGAGGGCATGAAGCATGAGTTCTCTTCTCCTTACACACATCAACAAAATGGTGTAGTGGAGAGGAAGAATAGAACTCTACTGGACATGGCAAGGACCATGCTTGATGAATACAAGACACCGGACCGGTTTTGGGCCGAGGCGATTAACATCGCCTGCTACTCCATCAACCGGTTATATCTTCACCGAATCCTCAAGAAGACATCTTATGAACTCCTCACCGGTAAAAAGCTCAATGTTTCATATTTTAGAGTCTTTGGAAGCAAATGCTTTGTTCTTATTAAAAGAGGTAGAAAATCTAAATTTGCTCCTAAAGCTGTAGAAGGCTTTTTACTTGGTTATGACTCAAACACAAGGGCATATAGAGTTTTTAACAAGTCCACTGAACTAGTTGAAGTTTCTTATGACATTGTGTTTGATGAGACTAATGGCTCCCAAGTGGAGCAAGTTGATCTTGATGAGCTAGATGATGAAGAGGCTCCGTGCGTCGCTGAAGCGTCCCCAATCCTCTGGGACTCAAATGTGATACAATTACTAGTCCCAGGAGGCTAGTAAACACATTTATACAACAGATGATTTCAGATCTGCTTAGACGAGACAAACCTATAAAGGTGGCGATCAACTTTAAGAGTTGGTCCACAACTCGGGACATATCATCAGAGTGGGGCTGAAGCAGCCCGATATACGCAGCGAAGCAAATCAGCGGTCCAACAGCCACAGGCAAGGTTGGGAACAGTTGTAACTCTTACCCGATCTCCTTTTTCTGAAAAAAATAAATAAGCAAGGGTGAGTACAAACGTACTCAGCAGCCCACCTTCACCCGCGGAATGGGGAAATCAGATATAATGCATGGAATATGTGGAGCTCAGGATATTTGCAGAAACAGCAATATTTTATGCAGGGTTGTTTTGTAAAACATTTTGTATTTTCCAAAGCGCATCCTCTTCCAAAGGAGCAGGAAGTTTTTCAATATTAGAACAAAAATCCCCTGGACTAAACCATCCAGGTATCTCAGCAGTTTCCCACTGGTTTTCATTTTCAAAAATAGCTACTGGACTTCCCGTCCACCATAGCTCACGGCTCAACCGCCGAACCTTTAAAAAAACATTTTCTCAAACACACCCTTTTTTGAAAACAAAACATTAATTGCCATACCATACCAGACTCGTCCATTCCTGTGGACACAGACTATTCGAATAGGTTTTCAAACTCTGCGCAGAGGTGTACACTTTACCCACTAGTCTGGCTCTGCGATCTCATGATCAGTGAGATCCGAATCCGAATCTATTTCTTTCCCCGCACGTCCTAACCTTAACGGTTATCCGGAAGGAGTCAGGCCACCACCATGTCCAAACCGGACAAAACTTTCCCCCTCCTTATCCTCCAGGTGCTCCCCAGCCTTCATAACCCTGGGGTTGGACCGTACGAGTTCAGATTGAGTGACTGCCCACACAGTCTCGAGTGGTTGTACTTGTCATGAGTACAGGTAGTGAAAGATGACAAATCGGTCCTTATACGAGGGGACAATCCTTCTGCTCACGCCTAAACCAGCTGAGCCATCACCTTAGGCCCTCCCCTAAACCAGGGAGTCCCTGATTATCCCACTCACAAGGTGATAAGGGTGAAAACCCTTCATCATACACATTTTGAAAAGCATTTGAAAACTCACACCTTTCCTCAAATCATTTGTAACAAATATATTAAGGATTGATTGCGGCAAGCGGCTTGGGTGGCCATAATAACTTGTCTCAAAATCATATCATGCATAAAATAACAGGATGAGGGTTGTGGTTGAAAAATCATAGGTAATTTATGCATCAAAGGGATCCAGTGAGCTTGCCGTGCTTATCCGGCGAAGGGGAAAGAGAGCTCGCGGAACTGGCTTCTGGCTCCTGGCGTAGACTTGTAGATCTGGCCTCCACGAGACGGTACGAACGCTCCGATAACTATGCAACATGAATAAGCAAACATACAAACAAGCAAGTATACCAACAAATATTTAGTATAGTGGTCAGAATAGCGATATATGGATGGGTAGAGTCTTGAGTAGAATCTGTGTCATGTGGTGTTGAGATACTGCTGGTGGTGGAGCGAAGGTGCTTACCAGGAGGGTGGACTGGAGACGAAGCGACACTATGCGTGTAGCTGGCAGAGCGAAGTAACTGAGTGAGTGGGGTGTTTGCCTTGGCTGAGGGTGTTGCGTGTGTGTGGAGAGGGAGAGGGTAGCTGGGTGTATTTATAGCTGGGTGTATGTGGTGTAGCACAGCGAAGTTCACTGTTGGTGAGAATAGTGACGAATGAATTGTCTGACTTAGTATGAACAGGAGAGTTATAGGCAGAATATGGGACAAGAGTATTTTGGGATTTTTCTGAAACATGAACCATGCTTAAGGGATGACATGGTTGGATAGGGAATAATTCGATGAGAATTTAGAAACAAGAATTATTGGAATCAGAGTTTGGAAGCCTGGTTCGAAGGAATCTCAAAGTTAAGCGTGCTCAACTTGGAGAAACCTGGGATGGGTGACCAGATTGGAAGTTCCCTACTGGAATGAAAATCACAGCCACTGGAGTTTGTATAACTGGAATATGGGTCTGGCTGGTCTTAGGTGGACTGGACATCATGATGGATGAGTAGTTGAAATTTGGGGTGATCGGATGATCGATGAATAGTAATGGTGAATAGTAATGGTAAATATTGACGGTAAAAAGTAACGGTAAATAGTAACGGTAAAAAGTAACGGTAAAAAGTAACGGTAAATAGTAACGGTAAATAGTAACGGTAAAAAGTAACGGTAAATAGTAACGGTAAATAGTGACGGTAAATAGTGATGGTAAATAGTGACGATGAACGAACGATGAACGATGAATAGGAACTATGAACGAACGATGAACGATCGAATGATCGAACGAACGAACGATCGGAATTTTGGCAGCATAACGGCAGGAAAAGGATTATTTGGACGAACGAACGGACGAATGATCGAACGATCGGACGAACGGACGAACAAACCATGAACGATCGGACGAACGATCAAACGATCGGACGAACGAATGATTGGAATTTCGGCAGCATAACGGCAGGAAAAAGATTATTTGGACGAACGAACGGACGAACGATCGAACGATCGGACGAACGGACGAACGAACCAAGAACAGGGGGACGAACGATCGAAGAACGACCGAACGATCCTTGTGCTAGTGTGTGCTTGTGTGGGAGGTGGAGTGGGAGTGGGAGTGGGCGTGTGGGTGTGGGGGGAGGGAGTTGCCATGAAATGGCTTGGGTGGGATGAGAGGAGGCCCTTGCCCCTCTATTTATAGCCATGGTGGGGGGATTAGGGGGAGGGATGAGGGGATTAGTGGGAGGATGAGAGGATTAGTGGGAGATTAGCATGGATTTGTCTTATATGAGTGTAATTAGCTTGTAGAGCTCACCGTATGACACCGGAGGCATACGTATACGTATGGGCATGAGGAAAGTTATGGAGAAAATATTTGTAGGGACTTGAAAAATGATTCTGAAGGTATTTCTCAAGAGGAAAATACTTGGAGATATATCGGTGGAATATTTGGGCAGTATTTCTAAAAGAGTTTGAGGGTGATCACTGGGGAAATATTTGTAGGATATTTGGAGGAGGATTTTAGAGAGAATATAGACCACTATAATTTTATTTGTTGATATCAACTCGCAAACAAACATTTTGAAATGAAATTTGAAATTCATTTTGAATTTAGAGCGAGTTTGAGAAAATTTCAGAATTTGAATTTTTGGGATGCTACAAATCTACCCCACTTAAAAGGAATCTCGTCCTCGAGATTCGGCTTAGAAGGGTTATGGGTATAGCTTTACTTCAGCTACATATCTTCACTTTGCAACTCTTCGAGGAGATGGAACTTCAACAAAATCTGGCCCTGAGGAGCATCTGGTTGCTGATTGCAAATGCTGATTCTGGCTACTCAAAGATCATCTTCAGGCTTCTCGGTTTCGCTTGGCAGCTAGCTTATTGAAGAAGCAATGATGCCAACACGCAAACCTTCCTCTTACGAACCTCCACATGGATTTCTTCTTTGATTGGTCTTCTAGTGCTTCATCAATGGAACTTGGGTGACCACTTCTCATCCAGAACCTCATAAGCTTTGATGATCTGGTCCTCCACAAGCTTGCTACATGCCTTCTTCTTTTTCTCCATGGCAGGAACCTTACTAGAACACTACCCCACTTAAAAAGAATGAGGGTAGAACTCTTGAATCTTGGGGATTTGAACTCCTTGAAGTACCACATAACAAGGGTGTTACGGGGCCTTCTTCTGCTGTTGTTGCTTGACCAGGCTGCAGAGAGACGACTGACACAGGGTTGATTCTGGGAGAACCTTCTTCTTATCTTCTCTTCGCTTTTTCTTTTCTCTTCTTACTGCCTCTTTCTTTCTCTTTGCTCTTCCCACTGGAGGATTCTATCGATGAGTATTACCATCATACAGAGGAGGAAACCGAAGATGTTGAACCATGTACAACAGTCTTCAACCCAAGAATCACCAAGCATTGTGATCTTAGGGGCGAGGGAGTGGGAAATGGGGTTGCTTGCGATTTGGCAGAGGGGATTTATCTGGAGTGTGCTTTGCTTTGAGTGAGATAGGAGTTGAGGGAGTTGGTGGGGGGTTTTATAGGCGAGTGTTGGTGCTCGGGTGCGAAGTGGCGATGACAGAGCAGGTGACACGCGGCAGCAGGTGCGACAAGTGGTGGGGGGGGCTGTTGCCGGCGACGATGGTGGTGGTGGGTGCGCTGCAAAGGGAGGTGGGCGGCGGTAGTGCACTGCAAAGGGGGCGTGGGGCTGTGGTAGTGCGCATGGAGGCGGGGTACACGTGCAGGGGGCACGGGTGAGTGGTGGGGTCAATGACCCTGATGTTTGTGGTCTCTGGTTCCAAGAATCTTTGCCTCTCTGTATGGTAATAACTTCTTTTATCCTCTTTTCCTGTTTACTTTGACTCAGGGGCAGTGCTTTGATTCTCACAGTCGGTCCTTTTGACTAAGCGGTTGGATAGGTTTCTTCTGTAGCTTATTCTAGGCTTCAAGGGTAAGCTTCCCGATATCTTCTTGGGTAAGGCACTTTTGTCTTGAGATGGGTTAAGATGAGAATGGAAGCATAAGGTGAGGATTAGATCTAATTTGTAATCTGTGTTTTTAGAGAAAACCTTTTTAAGAAAAACGAAAAGAAAACACACAAGCTCATCAATGATAAGCACAAACAAATCAAATGTTTTGAATAAGGGAAGAATAGAGTTTTTCCAAATCACGAACTACTTGGATTCGGGGGCTAAGCATAACTACTATTGCTCGGCTCCTGAACTGAGAACTATGCTGAAATGCGACTTATGAGCACTAACGTTAAAGCATCACATATGCACTCAAAAGGGAAGAAAAACATCAAGGGAAATTCATTTTGAAATGCCCTAGGGGGCCACACAATTAGAGTTTTGCAAAACGCGAGTCTACACGATTACCTCTCATACATGCAGGGCTCTAGCCAAAGTGAAGAAAAACTTCACTACCAATTGCACGCAAGGGACTAGGTATAACTAACTTCGGGTCAGACAGCTTCTCTCCTGGCGAGGCTAGCACACAACTTCAATATGAGACATCTCCTGGATGGGTCAAGAGGGAGCTGATATTGATGGCTTCTTCTGGCGGCGACTGAGATGGCAGCACGGGGTCGAACTCTTCTTGAAGCGGGACAGGCTCTTGTAGTTCCTCAGAGGGCGGTGGTGCTGGCGGGGTGCTTGCAGCTTCTTCCTTGACTTCAAGGGATGGTGCTGGAATCTTCTTCATGGCGAGGGGCTCAAACAACTCCGGCGGGGGATCTTGGGAGGACTCGGGGTGCTCTTTCTTATTCATAGCCTGAGGGAAGACTGGAATTCCTTCCAAGACTATGGCTCCTTCGGAGAGTTCCCAAGCCTTCTTCTCTCCTCTGATAGAGACCGGGTGACCTTCAAGAATCTGGGGGTCTTCAGCTCTGATGGGTTGAACTGGGTTTGATGAAGCGGGCTCTTGGATCCGCAGGGCTCTACGTTGGTTATGGGTTACCAAGTAGGCATCCATCAACTTCTGGATGTGCTCATCCTTGGCTTGCTTCAGGGCTTCAACAGCAATGGCTTCACGACTTTCCAAGGCAGCTACACGGGCTTGAGCTGTGGTGAGATCCACATGGAGCTTACGGTTGAGCTTCTCTGTATCTTCTGCTCGGGCAATCATCTGACGGTGGTGCCGAGCCAAGAAATCATACTGTGCATCCAGGGTGAGCAGGTATGCAGTGAGGTACACGACTGTGGGGTCGTCCTCAAGCAGCTGCTGCCCTTCCAATGCACGCATCCTGGCCATCCAAACGGGACGGTTTCTCTGAAAGGGCGGAAAGAATCTGAGCAGGGTGTCGGCCACTTCTTCTTCATAGATCTGACATAGGGTCCTCAATGCCTTGCGAGCGACGACTTGACAGGTGTCTTTGAATCTGTGCCCAGCAGCAGAGACACTCCATTCCACATGGTGCAGACTGGATCCAATGTATACAGTCACGACACACTTCTCTGTGCCATGCTCGACGAATTCACGACCATCATACTCTGGCTGGCTCCTGATTCCGAGGCGGACTGTGCATGCTCTCAGCAACTTGGGGAAACCATCTTCATTCTGGCAAAAGCTGGTTTGGCAGCGGACCTCCATCTGACTTCTGAGAGAAGGAAAGGGGGAAAGCATTTTTGAAATGAAGGGATGAGCGCAAGAATTTTTTTAAGAAAATAGTTTGGACTCAAAAACTTTTGGATCAGACTAAGGGTTACGTCCTGCGGCCAACCTAACAACTTTGATACCACCTGAAGCGTCCCCAATCCTCTGGGACTCAAATGTGATACAATTACTAGTCCTAGGAGGCTAGTAAACACATTTATACAACAGATGATTTCAGATCTGCTTAGACGAGACAAACCTATAAAGGTGGCGATCAACTTTAAGAGTTGGTCCACAACTCGGGACATATCATCAGAGTGGGGCTGAAGCAGCCCGATATACGCAGCGAAGCAAATCAGCGGTCCAACAGCCACAGGCAAGGTTGGGAACAGTTGTAACTCTTACCCGATCTCCTTTTTCTGAAAAAAATAAATAAGCAAGGGTGAGTACAAACGTACTCAGCAGCCCACCTTCACCCGCGGAATGGGGAAATCAGATATAATGCATGGAATATGTGGAGCTCAGGATATTTGCAGAAACAGCAATATTTTATGCAGGGTTGTTTTGTAAAACATTTTGTATTTTCCAAAGCGCATCCTCTTCCAAAGGAGCAGGAAGTTTTTCAATATTAGAACAAAAATCCTCTGGACTAAACCATCCAGGTATCTCAGCAGTTTCCCACTGGTTTTCATTTTCAAAAATAGCTACTGGACTTCCCGTCCACCATAGCTCACGGCTCAACCGCCGAACCTTTAAAAAAACATTTTCTCAAACACACCCTTTTTTGAAAACAAAACATTAATTGCCATACCATACCAGACTCGTCCATTCCTGTGGACACAGACTATTCGAATAGGTTTTCAAACTCTGCGCAGAGGTGTACACTTTACCCACTAGTCCGGCTCTGCGATCTCATGATCAGTGAGATCCGAATCCGAATCTCTTTCTTTCCCAGCACGTCCTAACCTTAACGGTTATCCGGAAGGAGTCAGGCCACCACCATGTCCAAACCGGACAAAACTTTCCCCCTCCTTATCCTCCCGGTGCTCCCCAGCCTTCATAACCCCGGGGTTGGACCGTACGAGTTCAGATTGAGTGACTGCCCACACAGTCTCGAGTGGTTGTACTTGTCATGAGTACAGGTAGTGAAAGATGACAAACCGATCCTTATACGAGGGGACAATCCTTCTGCTCACGCCTAAACCAGCTGAGCCATCACCTGAGGCCCTCCCCTAAACCAGGGAGTCCCTGATTATCCCACTCACAAGGTGATAAGGGTGAAAACCCTTCATCATACACATTTTGAAAAGCATTTGAAAACTCACACCTTTCCTCAAATCATTTGTAACAAATATATTAAGGATTGATTGCGGCAAGCGGCTTGGGTGGCCATAATAACTTGTCTCAAAATCATATCATGCATAAAATAACAGGCTGAGGGTTGTGGTTGAAAAATCATAGGTAATTTATGCATCAAAGGGATCCAGTGAGCTTGCCGTGCTTATCCGGCGAAGGGGAAAGAGAGCTCGCGGAACTGGCTTCTGGCTCCTGGCGTAGACTTGTAGATCTGGCCTCCACGAGACGGTACGAACGCTCCGATAACTATACAACATGAATAAGCAAACATACAAACAAGCAAGTATACCAACAAATATTTAGTATAGTGGTCAGAATAGCGATATATGGATGGGTAGAGTCTTGAGTAGAATCTGTGTCATGTGGTGTTGAGATACTGCTGGTGGTGGAGCGAAGGTGCTTACCAGGAGGGTGGACTGGAGACGAAGCGACACTATGCGTGTAGCTGGCAGAGCGGAGTAACTGAGTGAGTGGGGTGTTTGCCTTGGCTGAGGGTGTTGCGTGTGTGTGGAGAGGGAGAGGGTAGCTGGGTGTATGTGGTGTAGCACAGCGAAGTTCACTGTTGGTGAGAATAGTGACGAATGAATTGTCTGACTTAGTATGAACAGGAGAGTTATAGGCAGAATATGGGACAAGAGTATTTTGGGATTTTTCTGAAACATGAACCATGCTTAAGGGATGACATGGTTGGATAGGGAATAATTCGATGAGAATTTAGAAATAAGAATTATTGGAATCGGAGTTTGGAAGCCTGGTTCGAAGGAATCTCAAAGTTAAGCGTGCTCAACTTGGAGAAACCTGGGATGGGTGACCAGATTGGAAGTTCCCTACTGGAATGAAAATCACAGCCACTGGAGTTTGTATAACTGGAATATGGGTCTGGCTGGTCTTAGGTGGACTGGACAGCATGATGGATGAGTAGTTGAAATTTGGGGTGATCGGATGATCGATGAATAGTAACGGTGAATAGTAACGATAAATATTGATGGTAAAAAGTAACGGTAAAAAGTAACGGTAAATAGTAACGGTAAAAAGTAACGGTAAAAAGTAACGGTAAAAAGTAACGGTAAAAAGTAACGGTAAATAGTAACGGTAAATAGTAACGGTAAATAGTGACGGTAAATAGTGATGGTAAATAGTGACGATGAACGAACGATGAACGATGAATAGGAACTATGAACGAACGATGAACGATCGAATGATCGAACGAACGAACGATCGGAATTTTGGCAGCATAACGGCAGGAAAAGGATTATTTGGACGAACGAACGGACGAACGAACCATGAACGATCGGACGAACGATCAAACGATCAGACGAACGAACGATCGGAATTTCGGCAGCATAACGGCAGGAAAAAGATTATTTGGACGAACGAACGGACGAACGATCGAACGATCGGACGAACGGACGAATGAACCAAGAACAGGGGGACGAACGATCGAAGAACGACCGAACGATCCTTGTGCTAGTGTGTGCTTGTGTGGGAGGTGGAGTGGGAGTGGGAGTGGGCGTGTGGGTGTGGGGGGGGAGGGGGTTGCCATGAAATGGCTTGGGTGGGATGAGAGGAGGCCCTTGCCCCTCTATTTATAGCCATGGTGGGGGATTAGGGGGAGGGATGAGGGGATTAGTGGGAGGATGAGAGGATTAGTGGGAGATTAGCATGGATTTGTCTTATATGAGTGTAATTAGCTTGTAGAGCTCACCGTATGACACCGGAGGCATACATATACGTATGGGCATGAGGAAAGTTATGGAGAAAATATTTGTAGGGACTTGAAAAATGATTCTGAAGGTATTTCTCAAGAGGAAAATACTTGGAGATATATCGGTGGAATATTTGGGCAGTATTTCTAAAAGAGTTTGAGGGTGATCACTGGGGAAATATTTGTAGGATATTTGGAGGAGGATTTTAGAGAGAATATAGACCACTATAATTTTATTTGTTGATATCAACTCGCAAACAAACATTTTGAAATGAAATTTGAAATTCATTTTGAATTTAGAGCGAGTTTGAGAAAATTTCAGAATTTGAATTTTTGGGATGCTACAGTCGCGCTAAGGAACATATCCATTGGGGATGTGTGTCCTAAGGAATCCGAAGAGCCTCCACAACCACAAGATCAACCATCATCTTCCAACCAAGCATCTCCACCAACCCAAGATGAGGATCAGGCTCAAAATGATGAAGAAGAAGATCACGAGGATGAGCCACCTCAAGAAGAGGTCAATTATCAAGGGAGAGATGAAGATAATGAAGACAAGGAAGATGATCAAGAAGTTCAGGGTCAAAGACCGCCTGTAACATCCCAAAAATCCTAACCTAGGTTTGAAACCCTAATCTACCCTTTCCCTTATTTTCATCCTTTAATTCCAAGAACTCCCTTAGATTTTCTTTCATCATATGCATACACCTTGGTTGATCACAAGCACATCACTTAGATTCTATTTTCCAGCACCTAGATTACCCACAAAATAATTTGTTCAAAAGAAAAAGATGCAAAAAGGGAAATAGGATTTGGAAAATAAAAAGAAAAAGAGAAAAACCCTTCTTCCCCCCTGCTGGGTCGTTTCCCAGCCCAAACCCGCGGCCTCCCCCCCCCCCTCGCGCCCGTGCTTCCCTCCTCTTTAGGCCCATTTCCGGCCTGCTTCCGCGCGCGCGCCAGCCCGCCCTACGCCCTCCCTCTCTCTGGCAAACCGTCCCCACCCGTCAGCCGCCCTCACTCGCTCGCACACTCGCCCCCACTGGCAGGATGGCCCCGCTTGTCAGCCGTTCGTCGTCCTCCCGCCGTCCCTTCACTGCGGTCACCTCCGGCCATCGCCTCCGTCCCCTCCTCCGTATTCTCGCCGCACAGGGAAGTTTGGCACCGCTCCGTCCTCCCCTTGACCAGCGTCCTCGCCGGTACCCGCCCCGCCGTGGTGTCCCCTCGGCGGCGCTGTGCGGCATTTATGGGCGGCGCTGTGTAGCTCACCGGAGCCGAGAAGCTCCACCGCTCCCCTTCCCTCGGGCGCCTATAAAAAGGGTCGCCCGGGCACCTTCTTCCCCGCACCGGCCTCGGCCACTCCCCTCCTCCCCTCACCCGCGCGCAATTCGCGAAACACCGTCATCGTCCCCCTCTCCGGTGAGTTTCTCCCCCTCTTCTCTCTCCCTCTCCGTTGGTCCCGCGAGCAATTAAGGTAGTTCACTAGTTTCCTCGCACTGACGCTGTCGGTGTTTTGGGTCCGACTGCACACCCGTGGTTGCCCCTCAAGGTGTTTTTTGGAGTAGGACGGTGTCGACGACTGTAGCAAAATGGTTCGTGCCGATCGCATGAGGAACAGTGGACAGGGTTTTCAGGTTCGGGCCGCTTAGAGATGCGTAACACCCTACGTCCTGGTGAGTATGCTTGGTGGATGTGGTTACAAAAGAGCTCTCCGAATTGAGATTACAGAGAGTTGACGTGGGTGGCTAAGTAAAAGGTCGATCGATCTGAAGGGGTGCCCCCTAGGCCTTATATACTCGACCGTGGGGCAGTACACGTGGATATGATAACAACAAGTAGCTAAAAGGTAGTGAACCTCTTGAGTTTATCCTTACGTAACCCTCGCCGACTTATCCTCGCATGGCTCCGTTGCATGGGGGCTTCAGCGCGGGAAAGTCGGGTCTCCGTTGCGATTTACTCGCTCGACGTTGTGGGCCGTCCGGGTTTGCACCAATCTGGTCTCACGTCGCTCTGCTTTGTTGGTTGTTTCTCCCCAGGCCCACGAAAGAATGACCTTACGATTTATTGGGCCCTTGGGCCTTTCGTGAGGTCTTTTACTCCTTTAGTGGACCCGGGGGATATCTATCCCCCACAAGCCCCCGATCTTTGGGTTAATTTAGTGGTAATCAGCCCAAAGATCCCAGGTCCAACTTGCGGGTGTTTTGAAGAAAAATGATTTCCTGCTGTCTTCTCTTGCTCCGATCACTCATTTGACCGAAGCTTAGTTTCATGCTTGTGCCTTAGAGGTCGGCATTTCAATTTGTAGGATTCTGAACTTCATTGGGTGCACCGGAGGTGCACCCAATGGGTGTAGCCCCCGAGCTTTGAGTAGATTTTAGAAAATAATCTACTTGAAGGTCTTCCCCAGAAATTATCTCCATTTGTACTCCTGCATCTTGGTTGAGGGTTGGTCTTTTAATCTTGTCCCACGCCTTAGAAGTCGGCACTATCTCGGCTTGGAATGATAATCCATGGGGTGCACCGGAGGTGCACCCAATGGGTGTAGCCCCCGACCTTCAAGTGGATTTTTGAGGATAATCTACTCGAAGGTCTTCCTTTTGTGTCTTTTTGCTGAAGATTATCCTTTCTGCTTGTAAAAAATTGGCATGATGTCATCCGCACTATGTCATCAATATTATGCTTCAGAGGTCAGCATGTATTTTGTCTTTTGCAGCCGAGTTCGCAATCCATCCATATCTTGCTGGGTAGTGCAATTTATTTGCTCTGTGACTGATTAGACATTTGATGGACGTTCTCTGTCTAGTCTTCAAGTCGTTTCTGTCGACCATATTTTGTACTCCACTGGCTATTTTTGGCTTCCCTCTAATTCTCACTGATATCTCATTTTTGTCTTGAGGCATTCACTGCGTGCCCTGCACAGATGTGACCAATTTGAAAAATATACTGATAATTCCTGGGCGTCCCCCCCAATGGGTGTGGGCAAGGGACGGCTTGGTACGCTGAGTGTTTTAGCCGGCTGCTTCTGAGTAGTAATGTGATGTGACGGCGAGTGTAATCATATCCTTCGCGCTGTTGACTGGAGTCCCAATGGGTGTAGTGTTGCGTGAAACGGCGTCAGCCGCCTGACGTGTCTCCAGACGGGTGGAAGTGCTTATTGAATGCTTTGCGACTGTTCAGTGACCACGGTTGGAGGTGAGCGGTTGCCTTTCCCTTCTATAAATAACGCCGTTGCCCCTCTGGTTTTTTCACATCTCTTCGCTGTTCTTTACTGCATCCTTCTCTTCTCTTCCGTCTGCTTCCGCCATGGGCAAGAGTAACAAACGCAAGCGCGAGCCGACTCCTCCGTCGGAGGACTTCGGCGACTCGGAATACTCGGAGGAGGAGTTCTCCTCCGAGTCCGAGGGGTCTCCGGCTCCCGTCTCTCCCCCGGCGTCGTCTGATGATTCAGACGACTCCCAGGGGATTGCCGCGGAAGTCTGGACGTACATCCGGGCCGTCGAGCGTTCCGGGCTCGAGGGCTCGGATGAGTCGGAGTACTCCTCGGATGAGGAGGACTCGGACGGCGGCGAGGACGAGGACGACGACGACGACGACGGCGACGGTGGCGACGGCGACGGTGACGGCAGCGGCAGCGGCGGGGGCAGCGGCGGCGGCGACGAGAGCAAGGGCAGCACGAGAGGCGGCAGCAGCAAGGGCAGCACCAGAGTCGGCGGCGGTGGCAGCAGCAGCAAGGCCAGTGGCTAGACGCCATTGGTCTTTAGATATTAGTATAGTGTAGTTAGAATAATGTAGTAGTAATGTAGAGTAGTATAGCGTAGTATAGTAGTAGTAGTAATGTAATGTAGTAATAGTAGGGAAGCATCAACTCGCAAAGAGTTGATTTGTAAGCTTATTGTCTTCCCTTAATGAAAGAATGCTTTTGGCTTCTTCTTGATGACTCGCTTTGCTTGATTATAAAACTGATTCTTTTGAGACAGTAGATGAATAACTTGGGCATCACACTGACGCTTCCAGAAGTAGCTGCCGAGTAAACTTGTAGTCTGTGTTGACGTTTTAGAAGTAATGCCGAGCGACTGAACGCTATATCAGCGTCTTAGAGGCAATGCCGAGTGATTGAAGGTCGACGTCGGCATTTTAGAAGTAATGCCGAGCGATTGAACACGAGATCAGCGTTTTAGAGGCAACGCCGAGTGATTGAAGGTCGCCGTCGGCATTTTAGAAGTAATGCCGAGCGATTGAACGCGAGATCAGCGTTTTAGAGGCAACGCCGAGTGACTGGAGGGTGATATCGGCATTTTAGAGATAATGCCGAGCGACTAAATATGAAATCAGCGTTTTAGAGTCAACGCCGAGTGACTGGATGGTGACGTCGGCATTTTAGAGGTAATGTCGAGCGACTGAATATGAAATCAGCGTTTTAGAGTCAACGCTGAGTGACTGGATGGTGATGTCGGCATTTTAGAGGTAATGCCGAGCGACTGAATATGAAATCAGCGTTTTAGAGTCAACGCCGAGTGATTGAAGGTCGACGTCGGCATTTTAGAAGTAATGCCGAGCGATTGAACACGAGATCAGCATTTTAGAGGCAACGCCGAGTGATTGAAGGTCGCCGTCGGCATTTTAGAAGTAATGTCGAGCGATTGAACGCGAGATCAGCGTTTTAGAGGCAACACCGAGTGACTGGAGGGTGATGTCGGCATTTTAGAGGTAATGCCGAGCGACTGAATATGAAATCAGCGTTTTAGAGTCAACGCCGAGTGACTGGATGGTGACGTCGGCATTTTAGAGGTAATGCCGAGCGACTGAATATGAAATCAGCGTTTTAGAGTCAACGCCGAGTGACTGGATGGTGACGTCGGCATTTTAGAGGTAATGCCGAGCGACTGAATATGAAATCAGCGTTTTAGAGTCAACGCCGAGTGATAGCAGGCCGCATGAGCTATTTTGAGGATGATAACCGAGTGATGAGGTGGCCCATCGGCTTTTTGGAAATAACTGCCGGATGACCACGTGGTATGCTGGGGTTTTGGAAATAACCGCCGGGTGATGACTGGGCACTTTTTGAAACGGTATATGGCTCGAGAATATCCCATAAGAGCTGCGCTTTTAGCCGCCTTTGCTTTCCGTGCCCTAGTTCTTGCATTCCCGCTTCCGAATCCTCTCTGCCATTCGCCTCCTACTCTGCTCGCTGGTGAAATCGAGATGGCGCCCAAGAGGAAGACTGCGAGCTCGTCTGCTGCGGTGATCCCTCCGATCGACCCCAACAGCCAGTTGCCTTTCGCAGGTAACCATATGTCCATCATTTCCGAAGCTGAACTTCTCCACCTCGTATCCATCGGGGTTCTTCCTCCGCGAGAACTCTGTTCTTGGCGAATTTGCCACGAGACTACTGTCCCGACAGAGGATACCCACGAGTCTGTAGTTTACGCTCCTTTTCTTCTCCGCGGCCTCGGCCTTCCCATCTCTCCCTTTTTCCGTGGCCTCCTTGATTTCTACCACATTAACTTGACCCATTTGAACCCTAATTCCATTCTGCAAATCTCCATTTTCGTTCACCTATGCGAAGCCTTTCTTGGTGTGCTGCCGCATTTCGGTTTATGGAAGTATTTGTATCATTGTCGCCCTGGGATGGCCGGGGGACAACATCAGTTGGTCGGAGGTGCCAGTTTGGAGATGCATCGCGGGCGGAAAACTGAGTATCTTGAGATTCCCCTCAAGGACAGTATTAAGGGGTGGCGTCTAGAGTGGTTCATAGTTGATAATTATGGAAATTCTCTCCCCTCCCGGTCGGGAAGACAGCCAGACGTTCGCACTCCGAGCTGGACCGAGTCTCCCACAGGTCAGGAAGTGGCTGAGGCAGGTGTGTTGCTAACTGAAGTTGGACTGCTGAAAGAGAGAGGTTTGACTGCTGAAGCTGTGGTTGCTGACTTCGTTTTTAAGAACATTCAGCCACTGAAAGACAGGGCCTATCCAGCATATCTGTATCGAGGGCTAGCCGACTCAACTCGGGTTACCAATAGGAGAATTCCTTCTGTAGACTTGATAAGCCGACTTGAAATGATCCTTAGGGGTAAGGTGTCAAATGTTGGTGCTCCAGTGGCATACTCAGCCTGGAACCTGCCTCCTCCCAAAGCCTTCACCCTTTTTGTGTCAAATCCGCCTGTGACTGATGGCAATTTGGGCCTTAGAATGCGACCCTCTGCTGAAGAAGTCAGTACTTTGGTTGCTTCGCTTGGGGAGATTCCTGATGACGAAAGGCAGGTCCATTTTGAGGTGCCCCTGAACCCTAGTGATGCGGATATAAATGCCATGCTTGATCTGCTAGCTAAGGATTCCTCCGACGCTGCTCCTACTGGTACGTTGGCAATGGTGCCCCTTCCAGAGGTTGATACAACTTTGGATGTCCAGAAACCTGTCAGTACTCGCCCGAGGCGCCCTAGCCGAACCAGTCAGCCTGAGCCTTCTGCTGATCAGCAAAAGAAGAAAAGAAGACGCCTCCGGCGAGTATCCAGTTTTGATGAGGACGCTGGTACCTCAGTTCCTGCTACTGAAGAAGTGCCTGCGACTGGACTTACTAACGCTGACCCCAATGGGTGTACCCAAACGGCTACTGATCCTAATGTGGGTGCTCCTTGTGTTGTCACTGTGGAAGATGAGGAGGAAGAAAATGAGGCTCCTTTAACTCGTAAAAACAGTCGGCAGTTCATCACCAGCGGTGAAAGTAGCGGAGTTCCTTCTCCTGCTTTGTCTGCCCTCATTGGTCTGCAAGAACTGTCCCTGGCCAACTTTGATCAAACTCTTGAGGATATGGTCCAGAGGACTTGTTATCAGAGCCAGTGGATGATGATGCAACGGAGGCTTGCACTGCCGTGCCTGATGCTGGGTTGAGGTCATCCCGTGCCTCGTCGACCTTAGAGCGCGATCTCGAGTGTCGGGATGCTAACTTGGATTGTCCTGGTCCCATGGAAGTGGCTGAAGGCCCGTCAACCTTAGAGGTGGTTACTGCGGAGAGTCTGGACTTCAAGAATGGTGTTGACACATGCCTAGCCCCCGAGGATGTCACCGGGGATGACTTAGCTCGGGTGAAGAGTGTAAGCCACTGCCCAGCCCCCGAGGGTGCTGCCGGGGATGATCCGGCTCAAGTGGGCAGTGCCAACTATGACCCAGCCCCCGAGGGTGCCCAAGCAGGGTCTCCTTCCTGCACTTCCATGGACGTTCACGCGGGATCACCTCCACACTCTGGCTGCATGGTGGTAGCCCAAACTTTGGACCAGGGAGTCGCTTTAGAGGGCAGCGTCCCCGCTGATCGGGCGTTTGGCTCTGTTGAAGGCGCTGAGCTGATTCCTACTGGTCCGTTGCAAGCTGCTTCGGGTGGTGGCCTTACGCCTGGTTATCAGCTGATTTCTCCTGATTTGGGGATCCCTTCGTTCTTTTCCAACCTCCAGGTACTGTGCTGTATTTTAGCTTGATCTTTACATTGCATGAACTTTTGTCATTATGCTCATCTGTTCTTCTCATCAGGTTTTGGTGGATGGGATGGCCAGCCAGCTGAGATTGCAGGGTGCTTCCGTCCCAGAAGTGGCTTCGTCTCTTGCGTGTTGGAATCCAGTGTCACTTCATCGTCGTGTATCCGAGTTGGAGGCAACTAACACTGGTTAGTGCCCTTTTTCTTCTCTTCGCCTTTGTTGTGGACTGTTTTACCTTCTGACCTCGTTTTGTTTGATTACCTCTTGCTAGGAATGACTCAACAGATTGCAATTCTTGTTGAAAAACATTCCCGAGATCAGGTTGAAATGGTTCAACGGTGCGCTGACTTCGAGGAGAAGTACTCTCAGAGCCAAACTGAACTAAATCAGGTCTCCGCTGCCTTGGATGACGCCAATGCCCTGAGTTCTTCTCTTCATGCTCGGCTTGACTCTGAAAAGGTAACTTACAAAACTGTGCCTTGCCTTGCTATGTTCCTATTACTTGCTTGGTTTCTGAAGGAGTTGATTTTTGTTTGCAGGAAGAAAAGCGTATCCTTGCTGCTTCTCGTGACAATCTTGACAGATTGTATCGTGATTCTAGCAACTCGCTGTCAATCTTGGAGAGGAGTCACCGTTTTACAATGGAGGAACTGGACAATCAATGTTGTAAGCTGCAGGAATCTGCGGACGAAGTGACCCGCCTTAAGCAATTGATATCAGCAAAGGATGCCACCATCAAAGAACTCCGAGCTTCCAAGAAATCCATTGCCCAGGAGTTAGAGGCTGCTCGGCTGGCTGCTAAAGTTGCCGAAGACACTGCTGCTACTCTCAAAGCCCAGCGCGATAAAGCCATGGACAAGGCTATTCGGGCGGGACGAATCTTAATGAGGAGACCCGACGTGGTTGTTTCTGAAGACATAAAGGCTGACGTGAATGCTACCCCTGATTCCTCGAGTCGCCCTTCTTCGTCGGTCGCTCCTGAGAAAGACATTGCGAAATAGAGAAACATTTTGCGTGCTCTGAGCGCGCGGTTAGCATGATCGAGTATTTGTTAGAGGACATCAGTTTATCATTCGAATGACATTATTACTCTCTTATTGTATCAGAATTTATTGGTTCGTAAATTTGTGGTAATGAAATGACGCATGATGATTATGAAATTTGTTTGCGGGATATGGAAGTCATCCCCTGAATTACATAGGCGCGAGTATGTTGCACCGGCTTAAGTCGCCACTGACTTTAGCCGATAGCTCCGTTAGTAGGGTATAGTGGTCACCCCGAGTTAAGTAAGCGTGAGCAAGTTGCACCGCCTTAAGTCGTTGCCGACTTAAGTCGATTGCTCCGTTTGTAGGGCATAGTGGTCACCCCGAGTTAAGTAAGCGTGAGCATGTTGCACCGCCTTAAGTCGTTGCCGACTTAAGTCGATTGCTCCGTTTGTAGGGCATAGTGGTCACCCCGAGTTAAGTAAGCGTGAGCATGTTGCACCGCCTTAAGTCGTTGCCGACTTAAGTCGATTGCTCCGTTTGTAGGGCATAGTGGTCACCCTGAGTTAAGTAAGCATGAGCATGTTGCACCGCCTTAAGTCGTTGCCGACTTAAGTCGATTGCTCCGTTTGTAGGGCATAGTGGTCACCCCGAGTTAAGTAAGAATGCAAGTCAATCGTAAACGAGCTGAGTATCTTTGAAATCTCTCTTTATTGATGACATATTTCCACTTTTCAGAATACATTGTCGCCCTAGCAGTTTTGAAATACAGCTAGGGATAAAACTTTTTGAGGTGCTCTATGTTCCAGGAGTTTCCAACTTCTGTGCCATCCATCTGAGTGAGGCGATACGATCCGGGCCGAGTGACTTCTGCTACTATGAAGGGTCCTTCCCATAAGGGTGATAACTTGTGCCGTCCCTCCCCCGTTAGAATTCGACGGAGGACGAGGTCTCCTACTGAAAAGAACCGTTGCCGCACAGCCTTGTCGTGATAGCGCCTTAGAGTCTGCTGGTACCGTGCTGATTGGATTACCGCATTCAGCCGTTCTTCCTCAAGTACATCAATGTCCTCCAGCCTGGTGGCCTCAGCTTCTGCTATGCTTTCGAAGATCAACCTTGGCGCCCCAAACTTGAGATCAGCAGGTAGCACTGCCTCCGACCCATAGACCATGAAGAAAGGAGTGTTTCCATGCAAAGCTCAGCTAGGTTGGGTTCTTAGGCTCCAAACGACATAGGGCAATTCCCTTATCCACTTTCCTGCGAATTTTTCATTCTTATCGAAGACCTTTTTCCTGAGTGCCTCCAATATCATCCCGTTGGCTCGCTCAACCTGCCCATTGGCTCTTGGATGGGCTACAGATGCATACTTGATCTGAATGCTCTTTTGCTCGCAGAAGTCGAAGAATTCTGAACTTGTGAAGTTGGATCCTAAATCGGTTATGATGCTGTTTGGTATCCCGAATCTGAATATTATGTCTTGTATGAATTCCACGGCCTTAGCAGAGGTTAAAGAGGCAATGGGCTTGAACTCTATCCATTTAGTGAATTTGTCAATCGCTACCAATACATGAGTGTATCCCCCTTGAGCTTTCTTGAAAGGTCCAATCATATCCAGTCCCCAGCATGCGAAAGGCCAAGTTACTGGTATGGTCTGCAGTTGCTGTGCTGGCATGTGTTGTTGCTTTGACAAATATTGGCAGGCTTCGCACCTCTGAACTAACTCGGCTGCGTCGTTCTTTGCTGTTGGCCAATAGAATCCTGACCTGAAGACCTTCCCGACTAGTGTTCTGGAGGCTGCATGTACTCCACATTGCCCAGCATGGACCTCCTCTAGAAGTTGCTTCCCAGTGGACGAGAGAATGCACCTCATGAGGACGCCTGATGCACCCCTTCTGTATAATGTTTCCCCAATAAGTGTATAGTGAGCTGACTGTCTTGCAATGCGCTCTGCCGAATTCTTGTCGTCTGGTTCTTCTTCATTCTTTATATACTTAATGATCAGCCTTCTCCAGTCATCAGGGTCTGACTCGGGTTGATCTATGATGTTGCACTCTTCTTTTTGATCCATTGAGATACTCGGCTGCAGAATCTCTTGCACGAAAACTCCGGGTGGGACCTGAGTTCGACTGGACCCTAGCTTGGACAATACATCGACTGCTGTGTTTCGATCTCTTTCTACATGATGAAATTCCAGACCCTCGAATTTATCTTCCAGCTTTCGGACAGCAGTGCAGTATTTTCCCATTGAATCGCTTGAGCAATCCCACTCCTTGTTTATCTGGCTGATGACTACCAGAGAGTCTCCGTATACCATTAATCTTTTGATGCCCAACGATATGGCAATGTTCAATCCATGGATCAAAGCTTCATACTCGGCTGCATTGTTGGAGGCTGGGAATAGCAACTGGAGGGCGTACTTGAGGTGTTCGCCTCCAGGCGCAGTGAAGAGAATCCCTGCTCCTGCTCCCTGCAGCTTCAGTGAGCCATCAAAATACATTCGCCATACTTCTGCAGTCTCCGAGTTGTCTGGTACTTGTTGTTCGGTCCACTCTGATACGAAATCAACCAGTGCTTGAGTTTTGATGGCAGTGCGAGGTCGGAACTCGATGTCATGAGATCCCAGCTCGCAAGCCCACTTGGCTATTCGACCGATGGCTTCCTTGTTGTGAAGAATATCCCCTATTGGAAAACTTGTAACTACTATGACTTTGTGGTCGTCAAAGTAGTGACACAGCTTGCGGGCAGTTAGAAGTGCTGCGTATAATAGCTTCTGAACTTGAGGATACTTTTTCTTTGAGGGGCCTAGGACTTCACTAATGAAGTAAACAGGATGTTGTACTGGATAGGCATGTCCTTCTTCTACTCGCTCGACTACCAACGCGGTGCTTACCACGTGAGTCGTGCAAGAGATATACAGTAGCAAATCTTCAGCTGGTTGAGTTGACGTAGCTCGCCGGGGTGGCTTCAGTACTGGTGGTGTGGTCAAGAATTTTTTCAGAGCATCTAGAGCTTCTTGTGCTTCTGAAGTCCATTGAAACTTATCCACCTTCTTGAGTAACTTGTAAAATGGCAAACCTTTTTCTCCTAGCCTGGATATAAATCTGCTCAGAGCTGCCATACATCCAGTAAGTCGTTGAACCTTCTTTTGCGATCGAGGTGCTTCCATCTTCATGATAGCTTGAATCTTTTCTGGATTAGCCTCAATTCCCCGGTGGCTGACGATAAACCCGAGCAACTTTCTTGCTGGTACCCCGAAAACACATTTCTCGGGATTAAGCTTCCATCTATACCGCCTCAGACTGTTGAAAACCAGTTGTAAGTCTTCGATGAAGTTTTTTGAGTCCTGCGTTTTGATTACCACGTCATCCACGTAGGCCTCCACATGCTTGCCCCAGTGATCGGCTAAGCATGTTTGAATGGCTCTCTGCAAGTTGCCCCAGCGTTTTTGAGGCCAAACGGCATGGAGGTATAATAGAAAGCACCAAACGGAGTAATGAATGACGTTTTTTCTTCATCTTCGTTTGCCAGACTAATCTGATGGTATCCGGAATAGCAATCCAGGAAAGACAGCATAGAACATCCAGCGGTGGAGTCCACCACCTGATCTATCCTCGGGAGCCCGAAAGGATCCTACGGACAGTGTTTGTTGAGATCAGTATAATCAACACACATGCGCCAATCCACTTTATTCTTTTTGAGTACAAGAACAGGGTTGGCTAACCACTCGGGATGTAACACTTCTCTAATGAATCCAGCCGCGACCAAGCGAGCCAACTCGGTGCGAATGGCCTCTCTCTTGTCGGGCGTGAAACGACGTAGTTTTTGCCGAATCGGCTTTGCCTGGGGATAGACCTTCAGTTTGTGCTCGGCCAGTTCTCTTGGGACTCCCAGCATATCCGCAGGTTGCCATGCGAATACATCTCGGTTATCTTGCAGGAACTGGACGAGCGCGCTTTCCTATTTGTCGTCCAAGCTGGAGCTGATGATAGCCGTCTTGCGCTCATCAGCGAACCCCAGGTTGATTCTCTTGGTTTCCTCAGTCGGCCGCATAGAAGTCGCGGTCTGAGCTTCGCTTGCCGGTACTGTGAGGTCTTCCTCAGGCTTAGAGTTTGCCAGTGTGGAAGGGACCGTCGATGGCTTGGCGGTGAGGGCTGCTTGAATAGCCACTCGGAAACACTCTGCGGCACCTTGGAAGTCGGCGCGCACGGTTATGATCCCTTGCGGTCCTGGCATCTTCAGTATCATGTATGTGTAATGCGGAATGGCCATGAACTTGGCCAATCCAGGCCTCCCGATGATGGCGTTGTACCCGCAGTCGAAGTTCGCCACTTCAAACCTCAGGAACTCGGTTCTGTAGTTTTCCGGAGTTCCGAAGGTGACTGGCATGTAGATGTGGCCCAGCGGGTACTCCCCTTCTGTCGGCACGATGCCGAAGAAAGGAGTGTCCGACTTGTGGAGCTCTTTGAGGCGAACTCCTAAGCCTTGAAGTGTCCGGGGGAAGGTGACGTTGATGCTGCTCCCCCCGTCCACCAGCACTTTCTTTACCCGGCTTTCTCGGATCACCGGATCGACGAGGAGCGGATATTTGCCTGGATGGTCGAAGTAGAGCCATTGATCCCCCCCGAGTGAAGGTGATCGGGTGTTCTGACCACCGGTATGGGGCGGGAGGACCGGTGGTCGCCACCAGTATCTGGCGGTCATTGAGCTTTTGTTGTCTCTTGTTCTCCTGCGACCCATGTCCGCCGAAGATGACGTTGACCTCCCTGTCGACGCGTGGGAAAGCTCCTCCTCCTCCCTCCTCCGGCCGATGAGGTTGTCGTGGTTCATCCGGTCCTCCCCTCGGCGGAGGAGGAGGTAGAGGTTGGAAGGGTCGGCCGTGCCCAACGGAGTGCTTGAAGTCCCGGCAGTTGCGAAGAGTGTGGCGCATATCCTTGTGGTATGGGCACTAGGCATCGAGGATGTCGTCCAGCGTGCGCTCGCCTCCGCGAGGTCCTCCTCGGGCGCGAGAGGCAGGTGGTCCGGCGGCGTGTACTTCTTCGCGAGGCCTCTTCTCCCAGCGTTTGTCGGGTGGCTGGTTCGCGTCGCGTCGTGGTGCTGCCGGTGCAGGCTTTGCTCCTTCGATGAGGTCCTGAGCTCGCTCGTCGGCGGTGATGTAGAGGTCGGCTTCCCGGAACAGCTCCTCGGAAGTAGTCGGTGCTTTCTGTAGTATGGCTCGGACAAAAACCGAGTCGTTGGATCCTCTGTAGAAGTCCTCGATCACGGCCGCCTCCGTGACCTCGGGGATGCGATTTCTCATGGTCTGGAACCTTTTGAGGTACGACCGGAGAGTCTCATCCCCCCGGCGCTTGATGGATTTGAGGTCCCACGGTTGCGCTGGCTTGTCGGAGAGGGACTGGAAGTTGGCGGTGAAACGTCGACTGAAGTCTCCCCAGTCGTCGATGCAGTGTCGGGGTAGATGTCGTAGCCACTGTAGCGCATCTTGCCCAAGGACGATGGGCAAATACGCGGTCATAACGTCCTCAGATGCCCCGGCAGCTCGAGCAGCGGTGGTGTAGACGGCTAGCCAACCCCCTGGATCCTGCTTAGGTTCATATTTGTCGACATTGGATACCTTGAAGTTGGGAGGCCATTGGATGGCCCTAAGGTGCGGAGTAAGAGCAGACACTCCGCACGTGTCCTCCTGTCGTCGGGGACGATGTCTGTCCCGGGGTGGGGAGTTGTGATTGTGGTTCCTCGACCGTCCCCGGGTGGTACCGCCAGTTGAGGCCGTTGCCGACTCAGTCCTGGTGGCCTGGCTCTGAGTCGGGATGCCATGATCCCGGTCGTACTCCTCCCGATGGCGAATCTTGTTCTCATGCCGCCGTTCGCGCGAAGCATTGATGGAGCTTCGCGCATCTCGGCGACTGTTGATGGCGTGTCGTAGATCGTTCGGCGGGTGAGCGAGCGGTAGAAGATGGTTGGCTGCCTGGGTGAACAGGCGTCGGTATCCCTCGGCGTCGGGAGTCCGAGGAAGTCCATCAGCTATCTGAGCTAGTACCCCTCCAACTTCGCTTGGCGTGTTCATAGCTCGGGCGAAGTCGGGATTCAGGTTGCGCCCGAAGAGCGGATTCTCCCGGCGTTGTCTTGCGTCTTGCTCAGCTTGTTCCTGAGCCCGTCGGCGATCACGTCGTCGGGAGTTCCTTCGTTCTCTGAAGACGCGTTCTTCCGGAGTTTCTCCTATCTCCGAGACTTCGTCTCGCGAGACAGGCTGCTCCGGATTCCGTTCTCCGGCCGCGTGATGTCGTCGAACGTTCCTGTGCCGATTCCTCCGTCGGCGGGATTCTCGTTGAGGCGGTTCTTCTCCGGGTGCGGTCAGCTCGTCGTCGGAGACGGTGCGCGATTCCACTCTCCCGATGAAGAGGACGTCGGGGTAGAATGGAGCTGCTGTCGTGGCAACTTTCTTTCCGTTCTCCTTTGAGGCCGGAGGAACGAAAGAACGACTTGCTTTTCCCTGGTCTCCTTCTTCCTCGCGATCCGTGTCCATTCTTTTGTCGGGGAAGTAGACAGCGGAGTCTTCCGGGTCAGTGAGCCCTCGGCCTCCGACTTTCCGGAGACGATCTTTTTCCGAAGAGCTGGAGGTTGCGTCTCTCCGGCATTTTCGGAGCTTGTTGGAGGAGACTTCTTTTCCGGCGGATCCGCGATACGGTGTAGAATTCCCTCTTCATCTGCTACAGATGAAATTGTCCCGAAGCAGAATATGGATCCGGGACGCATGGTGATCTTGCTGTAGAAGGTGACGGCCATTGAGCTAGCTTGGATCGTCGACACACCCCCTACCTGGCGCGCCAGCTGTCGGTGTTTTGGGTCCGACCGCACACCCAGGGTTGCCCCTCAAGGTGTTTTTTGGAGTAGGACGGTGTCGACGACTGTAGCAAAATGGTTCGTGCCGATCGCACGAGGAACAGTGGACAGGGTTTTCAGGTTCGGGCCGCTTAGAGATGCGTAACACCCTACGTCCTGGTGAGTATGCTTGGTGGATGTGGTTACAAAAGAGCTCTCCGAATTGAGATTACAGAGAGTTGACGTGGGTGGCTAAGTAAAAGGTCGATCGATCTGAAGGGGTGCCCCCTAGGCCTTATATACTCGACCGTGGGGCAGTACACGTGGATATGATAACAACAAGTAGCTAAAAGGTAGTGAACCTCTTGAGTTTATCCTTACGTAACCCTCGCCGACTTATCCTCGCATGGCTCCGTTGCATGGGGGCTTCAGCGCGGGAAAGTCGGGTCTCTGTTGCGATTTACTCGCTCGACGTTGTGGGCCGTCCGGGTTTGCACCAATCTGGTCTCACGTCGCTCTGCTTTGTTGGTTGTTTCTCCCCAGGCCCACGAAAGAATGACCTTACGATTTATTGGGCCCTTGGGCCTTTCGTGAGGTCTTTTACTCCTTTAGTGGACCTGGGGGATATCTATCCCCCACAGCCGCGAGGTCAGCACACCACTCTTCCGCCCCAATCCCTCACCCAGAGGCCACCAGCGGCGATCCCTGCCGCGGAGCTCCGCCACCTCCCCGCGGATAGCTCCCTCCCAACCCCCTCTAGCCAAATTGAGCCTACCATTGGAATCGCCAGCCCCTGCCCGTACTAGGACACCTCCCCGTAGGTCGAAAACCGGGCCACCGGCGGCGAACCGCCGCCGAGCCCACCGGCGGCCGGGTCCTCCCCGCGGACGGCCGGTTCATTCCCCCCCCCCCCCCGTCAACCTGACGCCGTTCTCTTCCCCCCTCTCTCTCTGGCACGTGGGGCCCACGGCGACGCCGTCGCCCCTCGCGCATGAAAGTCGCCTAGAGGGGGGTGAATAGGGCGAAACTGAAATTCTTAAAAATAATCACAACTACAAGCCGAGTTAGCGTTAGAAATATAATCGAGTCCATGAGAGAGGGCGCAAAACAAATTGCAAGCGAATAATGAAGTGAGACACGCGGATTTGTTTTACCGAGGTTCGATTCTCTCAAACCTACTCCCCGTTGAGGAGGCCACAAAGGCCGGGTCTCTTTCAACCCTTACCCTCTCTCAAACGGTCCCTCGGACCGAGTGAACTTTCTCTTCTCAATCACTTGGAACACAAAGTTCCCACAAGGACCACCACAAGTTTGGTGTCTCTTGCCTCAATTACAAGTGAGTTTTGATCGCAAGAAAGAATCAAGAAAGAAGAAAGCAATCCAAGCGCAAGAGCTCGAAAGAACACAAGCAAATCTCTCTCTCTAATCACTAGGGCGTTGTGCGGAATTTGGAGAGGATTTGATCTCTTTGGTGTGTCTAGAATTGAATGCTAGAGCTCTTGTAAGTAGTTGGGAAGTGGAAAACTTGGATGCAATGAATGGTGGGTGGTTGGGGGTATTTATAGCCCCAACCACCAAACTAGCCGTTTGGAGAGGCTGTCTGTTCGATGGCGCACCGGACAGTCCGGTGCACACCGGACATGTCCGGTGCGACAGCCACGTCACCAAAAGCCGTTGGGGTCGACCGTTGGAGCTCTGTCTTCTGGGCCCGCCTGGATGTCCGATGGCGCACCGGACATGCACTGTAGATTGTCCGGTGCGCCTGCTCCCGCGTGCCTGACGACTACGCGCTTCTGGCGCGCATTAAATGCGTCGTAGGTAGCCGTTGGCGCCGAAATAGTCGTTGCCCCGCTGTTACACCGGACAGTCCAGTGAATTATAGCGGAGCAGCTTCAAAGAATTCCCGAGGCTGGCGAGTTCCGGAGGCCGCTCTTCCTTGAAGCACCGGACATGTCCGGTGTACACCGGACAGTCCGGTGAATTATAGCGGAGTCGCCTCTGGAAATTCCCGAAGGTGACGAGTTCGAAGTTTGAGTCCTCTGGTGCACTGGACATGTCCGGTGGCACACCGGACAGTCCGGTACGCCAGACCAGAGGTGCCTTCGGTTGTCCCTTGCTCCTTTGTTTGAACCCAATACTTGGTCTTTTTATTGGCTAAGTGTGAACCTTTTGCACCTGTATAACTTATACACTAGAGCAAACTAGTTAGTCCAATATTTGTGTTGGGCAATTCAACCACCAAAATTATTTAGGAACTAGGTGTAAGCCTAATTCCCTTTCAATCTCCCCCTTTTTGGTGATTGATGCCAACACAAACCAAAGCAAATGTAAAAGTGCATAATTTGAACTAGTTTGCATAATGTAAGTGCAAAGGTTGCTTGGAATTGAGCCAATATAAATACTTACATGATGTGCATGGATTGTTTCTTTATTTTTAATATATTGGACCACGCTTGCACCGCATGTTTTGTTTTTGCAAACTCTTTTGTAAATTCTTTTCAAAGTCCTTTTGCAAGATAGTTAAAGGTAAATGAATAAGATTTTTGCAAAGCATTTTCAAGATTTGAAATTCTCTCCCCTTGTTCCAAATGCTTTTCCTTTGACTAAACAAAACTCCCCCTCAAATAAATTTTCCTCTTAGTGTTCAAGAGGGTTTTAAGATATCAAGTTTTGAAAATACTACTTGCTCCCCCTTTAGAACACAAAGAGATACCAATTTTGAAATTTTCCATCCAATTGAAAACCATTAATTTTAAAATTAGGGTGGTGGTGCGGTCCTTTTGCTTTGGGCTCATATTTTCTCCCCCTTTTGCATGAATCGCCAAAAACGGAATTAGTAGAGCCCAACGAAGTACTTTCTCCTCCTTTGGTCATAAAATAAATGAGTGAAGATTATACCAAAGTTGGAGAGATGCTTGGAGTGACGGCGAAGGATGAGTAGTAGAGTGGAGTGGAAGCCTTTGTCTTCGCCGAAGACTCTAATTCCCTTTCAATATACCTATGACTTGGTTTGAAAGACACTTGAAAACACATTAGTCATAGCATATATAAAAGAGACATGATCAAAGGTATACTTGAGAACTATGTGTGCAAATTAGCAAAAGAAATTTCTAGAATCAAGAATATTGAGCTCATGCCTAAGTTTGGTAAAAGTTTGTTCATCAAGAGGCTTGGTAAAGATATCGGCTAATTGATCTTTAGTGTTAATGTATGAAATCTCGATATCCCCCTTTTGTTGGTGATCCCTAAGAAAATGATACCGAATGGCTATGTGTTTAGTGCGGCTATGCTCAACGGGATTATCCGCCATGCGGATTGCACTCTCATTATCACATAGAAGAGGAACTTTGGTTAGTTTGTAACCGTAGTCCCGCAGGGTTTGCCTCATCCAAAGCAATTGCACGCAACAATGGCCTGCGACAATATACTCGGCTTCAGCGGTAGAAAGAGCGACCGAATTTTGCTTCTTTGAAGCCCAAGACACCAAGGATCTTCCCAAGAACTGGCAAGTCCCCGATGTGCTCTTTCTATTAATCTTACACCCCGCCCAATCGGCATCCGAATAACCAATCAAATCAAATGTGGATCCCCGAGGGTACCAAAGCCCAAACTTAGGTGTATAAGCCAAATATCTCAAGATTCGTTTTACGGCCGTAAGGTGTGATTCCTTAGGGTCGGCTTGGAATCTTGCACACATGCATACGGAAAGCATAATGTCCGGTCAAGATGCACATAAATAAAGCAATGAACCAATCATCGACCGGTATACCTTTTGATCCACGAACTTACCTCCCGTGTCGATGTCGAGATGCCCATTGGTTCCCATGGGTGTCTTGATGGGCTTGGCATCCTTCATTCCAAACTTGCTTAGAATATCTTGAGTATACTTCGTTTGGCTAATGAAGGTGCCCTCTTGGAGTTGCTTGACTTGGAATCCTAGAAAATACTTCAACGCCCCCATCATCGACATCTCGAATTTCTTTGTCATGATCCTACTAAATTCTTCACATGTAGATTCGTTAGTAGACCCAAATATGATATCATCAACATAAATTTGGCATACAAACAAATCATTGTCAAGAGTTTTAGTGAATAAAGTAGGATCGGCCTTGCCGACTTTGAAGCCATTAGCAATAAGGAAATCTCTAAGGCATTCATAACATGCTCTTGGGGCTTGCTTGAGCCCATAAAGCGCCTTAGAGAGCCTATAAACATGGTTAGGGTACTCACTATCTTCAAAGCCGGGAGGTTGCTCAACATAGACCTCTTCCTTGATTGGTCCATTGAGGAAGGCACTCTTCACGTCCATTTGGTAAAGCTTGAAGCCATGGTAAGTAGCATAGGCTAATAATATACGAATTGACTCAAGCCTAGCTACGGGTGCATAGGTTTCACCAAAATCCAAACCTTCGACTTGTGAATACCCCTTGGCCACGAGTCGAGCTTTGTTCCTTGTCACCACACCATGCTCGTCTTGCTTATTGCGGAAGACCCACTTGGTTCCTACAACATTTTGGTTAGGACGTGGAACTAAATGCCATACCTCGTTCCTCGTGAAGTTGTTGAGTTCCTCTTGCATCGCCATTACCCAATCCGAATCTTGAAGTGCTTCCTCTACCCTGTGTGGCTCAATAGAGGAAACAAAAGAGTAATGCTCACAAAAATGTGCAACCCGAGATCGAGTGGTTACCCCTTATGAATGTCGCCGAGGATGGTGTCGATGGGGTGATCTCGTTGGATTGCTTGGTGGACTCTTGGGTGTGGCGGCCTTGATTCTTCATCCTCCTTGTCTTCATTATTTGCCTCTCCCCCTTGATCATTGCCGTCATCTTGAGGAGGCTCATCTCTTTGATCTTCTCCTTCATCAACTTGAGCCTCGTCCTCATTTTGAGTTGGCGGAGATGCTTGCGTGGAGGAGGATGGTTGATCTTGTGCATGTGGAGGCTCTTCGGATTCCTTAGGACACACATCCCCAATGGACATGTTCCTTAGCGCTATGCATGGAGCTTGTTCTTCACCTATCTCATCAAGATCAACTTGCTCTACTTGAGAGCTGTTAGTCTCATCAAACACAATGTCACAAGAAACTTCAACTAGTCCTGAGGACTTGTTAAAGACTCTATATGCCCTTGTGTTTGAGTCATATCCTAGTAAAAAGCCTTCTACAGTTTTAGGAGCAAATTTAGATTTTCTACCTCTTTTAACAAGAATAAAGCATTTGCTACCAAAAACTCTAAAATATGAAATATTGGGCTTTTTACCGGTTAGGAGTTCATAGGATGTCTTCTTGAGGATTCGGTGTAGATATAACCGGTTGATGGCGTAGCAGGCGGTGTTGACCGCCTCGGCCCAAAACCGATCTGGTGTCTTGTATTCATCAAGCATGGTTCTTGCCATGTCCAATAGAGTTCGATTTTCCTCTCCACTACACCATTTTGTTGTGGAGTGTAGGGAGAAGAGAACTCATGCTTGATGCCTACTCCTCAAGGAAGCTTTCAATTTGAGAGTTCTTGAACTCCGTCCCGTTGTCGCTTCTAATTTTCTTGATCCTTAAGCCGAACTCATTTTGAGCTCGTCTCAAGAATCCCTTTAAGGTCTCTTGGGTATGAGATTTTTCCTGCAAAAAGAACACCCAAGTGAAGCAAGAATAATCATCCACAATAACTAGACAGTACTTACTCCCGCTGATGCTTATGTAAGCGATCGGGCCGAATAGGTCCATGTGTAGGAGCTCCAGTGGCCTGTCACTAGTCATGATGTTCTTGTGTGGATGATGAGTCCCAACTTGCTTCCCGGCTTGGCATGCGCTACAAATCCTGTCTTTCTCAAAATGAACATTTGTTAGTCCTAAAATGTGCTCTCCCTTTAGAAGCTTATGAAGATTCTTCATTCCAACATGGGCTAGTCGGCGGTGCCAGAGCCAACCCAAGTTAGTCTTAGCAACCAAGCAAGTGTCGAGTTCAGCTCTATCAAAATCTACCAAGTATAGCTGACCCTCTAACACTCCCTTGAATGCTATTGAATCATCACTTCTTCTAAAGACAGTAACACCTACATCAGTAAATAGACAGTTGTAGCTCATTTGACATAATTGGGATACGGAAAGCAAATTGTAATCTAAAGAATCTACAAGAAAAACATTGGAAATAGTATGGTCAGGTGATATAGCAATTTTACCCAATCCTTTGACCAAACCTTGATTTCCATCCCCGAATGTGATAGCTCGTTGGGGATCTTGGTTTTTCTCATATGAGGAGAATATTTTCTTCTCCCCTGTCATGTGGTTTGTGCACCCGCTGTCGAGTATCCAACTTGAGCCCCCGGATGCATAAACCTACAAAACAATTTTAGTTCTTGACTTTAGGTACCCAAACAGTTTTGGGTCCTTTGGCATTAGAAACAAGAACTTTGGGTACCCAAACACAAGTCTTGGAACCCTTGTGTTTGCCCCCAACAAACTTGGCAACTACCTTGCCGGATTTGTTAGTAAGCACATAAGAAGCATCAAAAGTTTTAAATGAAATAGCATGACCATTTGATGCATTAGGAGTTTTCTTTCTAGGCAACTTGGCACGGGTTGGTTGCCTAGAGCTAGATGTCTCACCCTTATACATAAAAGCATGGCTAGGGCCAGAGTGAGACTTCCTAGAATGAGTTTTCCTAATTTTGCTCTCGGGATAACCGGCAGGGTACAAAATGTAACCCTCGTTATCCTGAGGCATGGGAGCCTTGCCCTTAACAAAGTTAGATAAATTCTTTGGAGGGGCATTAGGTTTGACATTGTCTCCCCTTTGGAAGCCAATGCCATCCTTGATGCCAGGGCGTCTCCCATTGTAGAGCATACTTCTAGCAAATTTAAACTTCTCATTCTCTAAGTTATGCTCGGCAATTTTGGCATCTAATAATGCTATATGATCATTTTGTTGTTTATTTAAAGCCCTGTGATCATGAATAGCATTGATATCAACATCTCTACATCTAGTACAAATAGAAGTGTGCTCAACGGTAGATGTAGAGGGTTTGCAAGATTTTAATTCTACAACCTTAGCATGCAACATATCATTCTTAGTTCTAAGGTCGGAAATAATAGTATTGCAAACATCAAAATCTTTAGCCTTAGCAATCAAATTTTCATTTTCTACTCTAAGGCTAGCAAGAGAATCATTCAATTCCTTAATCTTAGCAAGCAAATCATCATTATCATTTCTAAGATTGGGAATTGAAGCATCACAAACATGAGAATCAACCTTAGCAATTAATCTAGCATTTTCATATCTAAGGTTGTCAATAGTCTCATGGCAAGTGCTTAGCTCACTAGACAATTTTTCAACTTGTTGAGCATAAGCATTTTTAACCTTAACATGCTTTTTATTTTCCTTGATTAGGAAGTCCTCTTGGGAGTCCAAGAGATCATCCTTCTCATGGATGGCACTAATCAATTCATTTAATTTTTCTTTTTGTTGCATGTTTAGGTCGGTAAAAAGGGTACGCAAATTATTTTCCTCATCACTATCATTATCATCACTAGAGGATTCATATTTAGTGGAGGATTTAGATTTAACCTTCTTCCTTTTGCCGTCCTTTGCCATGAGGCACTTGTGGCCGACGTTGGGGAAGAGGAGTCCCTTGGTGACGGCGATGTTGGCGGCGTCCTCGTCGAAAGAGGACTCGCTGGAGCTCTTGTCGGAGTCCCACTCCCGGCAAACATGGGCATCGCCGCTGTTGGGGACTTGTTCTCAAATGCTTCGGATTAAGAACAAGGCAACATAGAAGGTGTTAAATGATAAAGTCCTTCGTCCTCTGAAACATTATTTCCCTTCGGGATATAATGAATTTCGGACGAAGGTCCTGGCAAGCATACCTTCGTAAACACAAGAGATAATGATGAAGAATTCATACGGAATATGAAATTTAACATAAACATTATTATTAGATCATTTCTATTTTATTGATATAGAAAAATAGAAATGATTGCAGATTACAAATGTACCTTCGGCTTGAAGGACAGCAAAAGTACAAGCGTGACGCCAAAAGCAAATGTCCTGTCCGCGTGAACAGTACGGGGGTACTGTTCACCTATTTATAGGCACGGGACACAGCCCATACAAAATTACATTCATGCCCTTTACACTTGGTAGTAATTCTATAGTAATCCACCGAGGTCCGAATAGCCTTTTCATCTTTAAGTCGGTTTCTTTTTCCGCTATCACGCCGAAGCTTTCCCGCTCACATCTTCGGCGTTGTATCAACCTTCGTATTACTTGGACTTCTCCTACTGTGATATCGACTCGAGTCCGAAGATACCTGTTCACACATTATACTCCAGAAACACTGTTAAATCCTGTTTTTGAGGACCTTCGGATGTCGAAGGCCCCCAACAGTAGCCCCTCGCA
The DNA here is from genome assembly GCA_029449295.1 of Zea luxurians. Classification (NCBI taxonomy): domain Eukaryota; kingdom Viridiplantae; phylum Streptophyta; class Magnoliopsida; order Poales; family Poaceae; genus Zea; species Zea luxurians. Next base: position 174,611,078 of record JAOPSE010000002.1, read on the forward strand.
ATATTAATTTGTTAAAATAATAAATTTAGATTGCGACATGGACGAAGGCTTTAAGCCGAAGGTCCGAAAAACACCTTCCCTTTGCTAGAATAGCAACATTCACTGACAAGCGGGGTCTTTCAATTTTCAACGCACTGGGCGTATAAATAAGATCATACCGCAAACTCATTTGGTACGCTCTCTTGCCATCTGCTCCCGCTCACTCAATTTTTAGCTCTTGCGCACCAAGATTTGCTTAGCTTTTTAAGTTTTTAAGCTTCGGCGTTGAAAACAGTTTTTTAGTGGTTCTGAAGATGTCTGAAGATAAGAAGGCTGCTCCCGAGATGAAGCTGAGTCTTTCTGAAGAGAAGAACCTGGGGTTTCTTATAGCAATGTCGAAGACCAACACAGAAAAAATCACCAAAGAGATTTTAGAAGGTTTGTCTGAAGATACTGATGACAGTGACAGTTATGACGTGGATAGTGGTGGTGAAGACTCCTAAGATCGCCCCTGGCGACCAAGCCATTCAGTTTTTGGCAAATCAGGTATCAAAGAAAATCATCTTGTCAACATGAGGGGAAGATACTTCCGGGATTTATCCATTGTGAGGGTTGACGAAGGAGAGAAAACTTGCCCGACCCCTAAGGAAAATGAAGTCGTAGTGTTCCGAAGCTTTTTGAAAGCTGGACTACGATTTCCCCTGAGCAGCTTTGTCGTAGAAGTGCTGAAAATGTTTGAAATCTATCTTCATCAACTTACCCCCGAAGCAATTATAAGGCTGAATATCTTCGTGTGGGCCGTGAGAAGCCAAGGTCTGGAACCTGATGCGAAAAGTTTCTGCAACATACACGAGTTATCATACGAGACAAAACCCTGGGGTAAGGAACAGTATCACAATAATTTTGGCTGCTACAGTTTCGTTTCTCGGTCTGGGTCAAGCTGTCCCGTGCCAACATTTCGGAAGAGATGGCCCGGTGACTGGATGACAGAATGGTTCTATGTGAAAAATGACCTGAAAGCACGGGAAGATATTAAAGGTATAATTATTCGCCCTATTTGGCAAAGTTTCGGCCTGCGAAAGCCGAAGGTTGAGATGAATGAAGCTGCCGAAGAATGCCAGAGAGCCTTCGGAGTTATTTGTTCTTTTATTGGAACGAGAGATTTGGTCCAAGAGCATATTGCCTTCAGAGTATGGCCGCTCGCGGAAAAATGGGAAATGCCGCAAGAGACCATAAACGAGGCTGACGAAGGTGGACTTATCAGATTGAAGTATACTTTCAAATTCGGAGATAAATTCGTTGAGCCAGATGATGACTGGCTGAAAAGCATTGAAAATTTAAGTGATGAACTACTTGGGGCTTACTCGAAGGCTGAAGATACTGCATTGTCAGCAGCCTTCGGAGGCCGAAAAAAGAAAAGACTGAACCGAGTGTTTGACGCAATCGGGTTCGTCTACCCTGACTATCGTTATCCCATTCGAGGGCAGAAAAGAAAAGGCGTGACCTCTACGAAAGAAGAAGCTGCAGCTGCTCCTAGTGAGCTAGCACCGAAAAGAAAAAGGATAAAGGTCCTCACACATCGGCCACGCTATATTGAACCAGCCTCGGTGCCTGAATTCACCGGAGAGACTTCTTCGGCCACCGAGGCTGAACAACCAACCTTGCTGCCAGTAATCGCAGAAATAGCCGAAGCGCCAACAAGAACAGAATTGGAAGAACCAAAGATTTTGTTATCAGAAACCAAAGAGATGGCCGAAGCGCCATCAACAGAAAAAATGGAAGCGCCATCAACAGAAAAAATGGAAGAAACAAAAGGATCAGCTGAGGGATCAAAAATATTAGAAGTTTTAAGTCCTTCAGCAAATGTTGACACAACAAAAATCCAAAAGGGGCCCGCAGTGACTCCGAAAAGAAAAAGAATGGTCAATGTGCTAGATGTTCTAGAAACAATTAAGTCCTCAAGCACAACTCCGAGGAAGACTGTTGAAACCTCCGAAGCGAAAACTGAGATTTTTGATACTAAAGCTCCAGAGCAAGAAACTGAAGCTGAAGCTGGGCCTTCGGAGCCCACGAAGGTAAAATCCCTGGAAACCGAGGAAGAAAAAGTGACAGAGCCAATTCTTGTTGAAGAAATCAGTGCTGCTGCCCCCGAAGCATCCCCCAAAGTCCCTGATTATATTGTTCGACATGCTTCAGGGAAAAAGTTGTCTGAAAAAGAAAAGCAAGAGGCCCAGTTTTACGCCCAAAAACTAAAATATCCAAAGGGGGCGTTGATATTCAACGGCAGCGGAGAAGAAGACTTCTTGTACTGTCTCCCTAACAGCAAGGAGATTTCTGTCTGCCAGGAGATGAGCAAGAGCTTCGGATTCCCAACACTAGAAGACGGACTCTCGGTGCTGTCGAAAGACGAGTTGGCCGACAGCTTGGCGTATAATAGTTTAAAGGTACAAAATTTGAGACCTTCGCATTGTTTCTTGAAAACAAAAAAATTTCATTTGCTTAGCTTTATTAACACACACACACATTCTTCTTTGCAGGGCCTTATACTTAGCAATGCCCTCAGGGCCCAAAAAAGATGCCGAAGATGAAGGATGTGTGATGGCCCTGAGCAATCTTCGTTCCGAAGTAATTGAACTACGGAAGGAAGGTCTCGAAAAAGACAAAATATTGCATTCATTGATAAGCAGAATAAAAGTAGACGAAGCTACTTTTAAAGGTCAAGCTGAAGCTCAGAAACGTGAAATTGATGATCTTCGAAAACAACTAGCCAGAGCTAGAGAAGAACGCATACTTGAAGAAACAAAGCGAGAACTTAGCGACCAATGGGCAAATCATTTAGAAGGAACTGTTGAAGAGCTTCGTGCGTCCAAGAAGAGATGCTATAACAAATCTATTGAATGTGTTAAGAAAATGAAAACTAGCTTCGCCAGCGTTGGCGCATTTTCGAGTGAGGAAAACTTTACGAGAGGCAACCCCGAAGGCCCCATTGAATGGATTAGCCACGAAGCTGAGGCCTTCGAAGAAATTTTAAATAGCCACGGAGATATATGTGCTTTTTCGGGTGCCAGGGGAATTGCCACCATTTTGGAGAAAAAGGGCTGTGAGCATGTAAAGATTTTAGCGCAATCCGAAGCTACCTTGCCCTTCGAAGATACAAAGGATCCTTCAGCCCAAGCTAGCATGGTTGGAGGAAAATTTTTTACCGATGTCTGGGACAATGGTGGCCGAGAAATGGCCCGAGAAATTATCCAAAAAAGCGAAAAGGGCATCCACGATGCTAGAAAAGTAGCAGAGGCTGCTGAGAAAAGCGTGGAGCCCGAAGGGCAAATAGGTATTAACTAGTGGTTTTTATTGTGTTGTAATTTTTAATTTTAAACTTCGTTCGCAATTTGTAATAGCAATATAGCTGTATCCTGTCCTCCCTCAGATCCTACTAAAGCGTCTCCGGGTCCTCCCCCGAAAGATGACGATGAAATTAAAAAGATGGCCGAAGCTATCATGGATCAAGTTGTCAATCAACTCCTGAACGAAGCTGCAGAAGTAGTACTTAGGGAAGACTAGGTGCTACTGTGAAAACATTTGAAATGTAATATGTGTGGTATCTTGTAACCCTGAATGTAATATATTGGCTTTTTATGGTTCAATTCTTTACAATGCATGAAACTTTACATACATACCGTTTTTGAGCCTTCGGCGAAAAAACACCTTCCCTTCTTTTCATGCTTCGTGAAGAAAAAAACTTTTATGCATCACAACAATGTCCATAGTGCTCTGATGAAGAATATCCAAGCTTCGTGAAAACATTCTCCGAAGCTATACTCCGAAGATCAATATTGTATCTCCTTGTGACTTAGCACGATTTTCACTTTTTCAAAGCATTCTTCCGAAGATCAATATTGTGTCCCCTTCTTGTGCCATATGCAACATGATGTATGATGCTTATGCTATGCGAAATGATGTGATGATGTTATGTTATGCAGAATGATATTTGTCCCGAAGATACACACACATCCCCGCAATAAAACATAATCTTTTTATATCAGCGCTGACTTTTCGCTGTAAGCCTCCCTTAGGAGCTTCTTCGCCTTTTACATCAGCGGTATCAGCGTTTATTTTTCGCTGTAAGCTCTGCATTCCCTTAGGAACGACTTTGGAGCTTCTTCGCCTTTTACTTTCGGCGGTATCAGCGTTGACTTTTCGCTGTAAGCTCTGCATTCCCTTAGGAACGACTTTGGAGCTTCTTCGCCTTTTACTTTCGGCGGTATCAGCGTTGACTTTTCGCTGTAAGCTCTGCATTCCCTTAGAAATGACTTTGGAGCAAAAAACTTACACTGCGCTCCTTTTGGAACGACTTTTTGTTGCTTCGAAGAATTTAATAATCCGAAGGTCCTCCTTGCTATTGCAAATTTTCAAGCTTCGACAATTTAAGCCTGTGTAGAAGATATGTTTTCCTTGTGGCAAACAACAAAACTATCACTTGAAATTTAAAAAGTATCCTTTATTACACGGAAAATAAAACTGAATGGAAAAGACTGCTGTCAAGGTAGGATATTTGTCAATATATGTGCTTCGACTCTGGCACAGTGCTATTGACTGTGCGAGCTTCGGATTGTTCTCTGAAGTCCCTTTGATGTGGAGCATATTGGCCCCCTTCTGGCTGTTGACCTTGTTGCAGCGGTGGTAGAGGCGGAGGTTGTTGCCAGGAAGCTTGGGGTTGACTCGCCGAAGCAACAGAAACTGCAAGGTGATTGCCTACGTATTCTGGGATGTAAGGCGAATGGTACGAAGCAGTATGCATGACCTGCTTCGGCTGAGCTTGTTGTGCTGCAGCTTCGGCTATCTCCTTTTGCTTCTGGATGGTAACATGGCACATCCTGGTGGTATGGCCCTTATTTTCATCACAGAACAAGCAAAATATTCTCCTTGGTTGATCTCCAAATCTTCCGCCGAAGCCCCTGGCGCCTCTGCCTCTTGGAGCTGGTGGCCGGAAGAAGCTTTGTTGTTGCCCCGAAGCCTGTGAGGAGCACTGCGGCCTGTGCTGCTGACTCCCCTTATCATCATTTTGAGTAGAGTTGTGAATTGACCTGACGTGCCTCGGATAGAATCTTCCTCCGAAGCCCCTGGTCATTTCAGAAAACCTGAAAGCCTCCTCCCTTCTTTGGCGAAAATCATTGTCGGCACGAATATACTCGTCCATCTTCTGAAGCAGCTTCTCCAAAGTTTGAGGAGGCTTCCTAGCAAAGTACTGAGCTGAAGGTCCAGGCCGAAGTCCCTTGATCATAGCCTCAATGACAATTTCGTTGGGCACCGTTGGTGCCTGCGCCCTCAAACGCAAGAACCTTCTGACATACGCCTGAAGGTATTCTTCGTGATCCTGAGTGCACTGGAACAGGGCCTGAGCAGTGACCGGCTTCGTCCGAAACCCTTGGAAGCTGGTTAACAACATGTCCTTCAGTTTTTGCCATGAAGTGATCGTTCCTGGTCGAAGGGAGGAATACCAGGTTTGAGCAACACTCCTGACAGCCATAACAAAAGACTTTGCCATGACTGCAGCATTGCCACCATACGAAGATACTGTTGCTTCGTAGCTCATCAAAAACTGTTTCGGGTCTGAATGGCCGTCGAATATGGGAAGCTGGGGCGGCTTGTAGGACGAAGGCCAAGGTGTAGCCTGCAGCTCAGCGGACAGAGGAGAAGCATCATCAAAAACAAAATTTCCATGATGGAAATTGTCATACCAGTCATCTTCGTTGAGGAAACCCTCCTGATGAAGGTTTTGGTTCTGAGGCCTTCGGTTCTGCTCATCGTGAGTAAGATGGTGAACTTCTTCAGAAGCTTCGTCTATCTGCCTTTGCAGTTCAGCTAGCCTGGCCATCTTTTCCTTCTTCCTCTGCACCTGTTGATGAAGCATCTCCATGTCTCTGATCTCTTGGTCTAGCTCATCCTCTTGCGGTGTCGGGCTGACAGCCTTCCTCTTCTGGCTTCGGGCCTCCCGAAGAGAGAGAGTCTCCTGATTGGGGTCCAGCGGTTGCAGAGCTGCAGCCCCAGTTGCTGAAGCTTTCTTCGGCGCCATAGCGAAGGTTTATGATCGCCGAAGGTGTTAAAAAACTCAAAGGGTGGTAGTGAGTTCACCGGAGGTGGGCGCCAATGTTGGGGACTTGTTCTCAAATGCTTCGGATTAAGAACAAGGCAACATAGAAGGTGTTAAATGATAAAGTCCTTCGTCCTCTGAAACATTATTTCCCTTCGGGATATAATGAATTTCGGACGAAGGTCCTGGCAAGCATACCTTCGTAAACACAAGAGATAATGATGAAGAATTCATACGGAATATGAAATTTAACATAAACATTATTATTAGATCATTTCTATTTTATTGATATAGAAAAATAGAAATGATTGCAGATTACAAATGTACCTTCGGCTTGAAGGACAACAAAAGTACAAGCGTGACGCCAAAAGCAAATGTCCTGTCCGCGTGAACAGTACGGGGGTACTGTTCACCTATTTATAGGCACGGGACACAGCCCATACAAAATTACATTCATGCCCTTTACACTTGGTAGTAATTCTATAGTAATCCACCGAGGTCCGAATAGCCTTTTCATCTTTAAGTCGGTTTCTTTTTCCGCTATCACGCCGAAGCTTTCCCGCTCACATCTTCGGCGTTGTATCAACCTTCGTATTACTTGGACTTCTCCTACTGTGATATCGACTCGAGTCCGAAGATACCTGTTCACACATTATACTCCAGAAACACTGTTAAATCCTGTTTTTGAGGACCTTCGGATGCCGAAGGCCCCCAACAGTCGCCCTTCTTCTTGTAGTACTTCTTCTTTTCTCTCCTCTTTCCCTTCTTGTCGTCGCCCCTGTCACTAGATATAGGACATTTTGCAATGAAATGACCGGGCTTACCACATTTGTAGCACACTTTCTTAGAGCGGGGTTTGTAGTCCTTCCCCCTCCGTTGCTTGAGGACTTGGCGAAAGCTTTTGATGATTAAAGCCATCTCCTCATTGTCGAGCTTGGAGGCGTCAATTGGTTGTCTACTTGGTGTAGACTCCTCCTCCTTCTCCTCCGACGCCTTAAAAGCCACCGGTTGTGCTTCGGACGTGGAGGGTTCGTCAAGCTCGTTGATCTTCTTTGATCCTTTAATCATGCATTCAAAGCTCACAAAATTCCCGATTACTTCCTCGGGAGTCATTAGTGTGTATCTAGGATTACCATGAATTAATTGAACTTGAGTGGGGTTAAGGAAAATAAGTGATCTCAAAATAACCTTAACCACCTCGTGGTCATCCCACTTCTTGCTCCCGAGGTTGCGCACTTGGTTCACCAAGGTTTTGAGCCGGTTGTACATATCTTGTGGCTCCTCCCCTTGGCGAAGACGGAAGCGACCGAGCTCCCCCTCGATCGTTTCCCGCTTGGTGATTTTGGTGAGTTCATCACCCTCGTGCGCGGTCTTGAGAAGGTCCCAAATTTCCTTTGCATTCTTCAACCCTTGCACCTTGTTGTATTCCTCCTTGCTTAGAGAGGCGAGGAGAATGGTTGTAGCTTGGGAGTTGAAGTGCTCGATTTGGGCCACTTCGTCCGTATCATAATCCTCATCTCCTATGGATGGTACCTGTGCTCCAAACTCAACAACATTCCATATACTTTTGTGGAGTGAGGTTAGATGAAATTTCATTAAATCACTCCACCTAGCATAATCTTCGCCATCAAAAGTTGGCGGTTTGCCTAATGGAACGGAAAGTAATGGAGTATGTCTAGATGTACGAGGATAGTGTAAGGGGATCTTACTAAACTTCTTGCGCTCTTAGCGCTTAGAAGTTACGGACGGCGCATCGGAGTCGGAGGTTGATGTTGATGAAGTGTCGGTCTCGTAGTAAACCACCTTCCTCATTCTTTTGTGCTTGTCACCTTTCCGATGCGACTTGTGGGAAGAAGATTTTTCCTTCTTCTCTTTGTGGTGAGAAGAGGAAGATCTTTTCTCCTTCCGTTTGGAGGAGTCCTTCTTCTTCTCCTTCCTCTTGGTGCGGGACTCTTCCGATGAAGTGCTCCCTTGGCTCGTAGTGGGCTTGTCGCCGGTCTCCATCTCCCTCTTGGTGTGATCTCCCGACATCACTTCGAGCGGTTAGGCTCTAATGAAGCACCGGGCTCTGATACCAATTGAAAGTCGCCTAGAGGGGGGTGAATAGGGCGAAACTGAAATTCTCAAAAATAATCACAACTACAAGCCGGGTTAGCGTTAGAAATATAATCGAGTCCGCGAGAGAGGGCGCAAAACAAATCGCAAGCGAATAATGAAGTGAGACACGCGGATTTGTTTTACCGAGGTTCGGTTCTCTCAAACCTACTCTCCGTTGAGGAGGCCACAAAGGCCGGGTCTCTTTCAACCCTTACCCTCTCTCAAACGGTCCCTCGGACCGAGTGAGCTTTCTCTTTTCAATCACTTGGAACACAAAGTTCCCACAAGGACCACCACAAGTTTGGTGTCTCTTGCCTCAATTACAAGTGAGTTTTGATCGCAAGAAAGAATCAAGAAAGAAGAAAGCAATCCAAGCGCAAGAGCTCGAAAGAACACAAGCAAATCTCTCTCTCTAATCACTAGGGCGTTGTGCGGAATTTGGAGAGGATTTGATCTCTTTGGTGTGTCTAGAATTGAATGCTAGAGCTCTTGTAAGTAGTTGGGAAGTGGAAAACTTGGATGCAATGAATGGTGGGTGGTTGGTGGTATTTATAGCCCCAACCACCAAACTAGCCGTTTGGAGAGGCTGTCTGTTCGATGGCGCACCGGACAGTCCGGTGCGACAGCCACGTCACCAAAAGCCGTTGGGGTCGACCGTTGGAGCTCTGTCTTCTGGGCCCGCCTGGATGTCCGGTGGCGCACCGGACATGCACTGTAGATTGTCCGGTGCGCCTGCTCCCGCGTGCCTGACGACTGCGCGCTTCTGGCGTGCATTAAATGCGTCGCAGGTAGCCGTTGGCGCCGAAATAGTCGTTGCCCCGTTGTTACACCGGACAGTCCGGTGTACACCGGACAGTCCGGTAAATTATAGCGGAGCAGCTTCAAAGAATTCCCGAGGCTGGCGAGTTCCGGAGGCCGCTCTTCCTTGAAGCACCGGACATGTCCGGTGCACACCGGACAGTCCGGTGAATTATAGCGGAGTCGCCTCTGGAAATTCCCGAAGGTGACGAGTTCGAAGTTTGAGTCCTCTGGTGCACCGGACATGTCCGGTGGCACACCGGACAGTCCGGTCCGCCAGACCAGAGGTGCCTTCGGTTGTCCCTTGCTCCTTTGTTTGAACCCAATACTTGGTCTTTTTATTGGCTAAGTGTGAACCTTTTGCACCTGTATAACTTATACACTAGAGCAAACTAGTTAGTCCAATATTTGTGTTGGGCAATTCAACCACCAAAATTATTTAGGAACTAGGTGTAAGCCTAATTCCCTTTCAGCGCACCCGCGCCGTCTCCCCCTCGCTCTTGGGCCGCCGCTGGGCCGAAAGCGCTCCCGCGCGCGCGCTCGCGCCCGGGGTGGGCCAAAAGCGCTCCCCCAGCCTAGCAAGGAAGAAATCTCTTTTCCTTTTTCTTTTTCCACCCCCTTTTCTCATTTAAATAGTTTTCTCAATATTTTATGCACCAAAAATGATCAAAAAGGATTTCCAAGGTTACATGCTATAATGATGTTAGAAAATGACACACTATAAATTGTAAACCACTGTTGATGTATTGTTTTATTGCCTGTTTCCTAGAAGAAGCGGGGGCCGCGGATCCGGATCCCGTAGCCCCGGGAGACGGACCGGAGCCCGAACTTCCGGAAGTAGATCTTCTGTGCCAAGAAAGCTTCGACGAAGGCAAGTCCATCCGTCCCTTGATGCATAAATTACCTATTCTCTCTACCACTGCCTAGGCCGGGAATCATGGGGGAATATTGCATCGTGAGTGAGAGATGGCCCGCATTAACATATATACTCTGGATACGAAAGACGGATTGGGAAGAAGGGAAATGTGTTCTTCAAATAAAATCTCTTTTTGAAAAGTTATGCGATGAAGGGTATTCACCCTCATCACCTTGGGAGTGGGATGATCAAGGACTCCCTGGTTTAGGGGAGGGCCTAAGGTGTTGGCTCAGCTGGTTTAGGCGTGAGCAGAAGGATTGTCCCCTCATATAAGGACCGGCTTGTCATTTTCACTACCTGTACTCCTCTTCTCGTACAACCACTCGAGACTGTGTGGGCAGTCACTCAATCCGAACTCGTGCGGTCCAACCCCAGGGTTAAGAAGGCTGGGGAGCACCGGGAGGATAAGGAGGGGGAAAGTTTTGTCCGGTTTGGACATGGTGGTGGCCTGACTCCTTCCGGATAACCATTAAGGTTAGGACGTACGAGTAAGGAAAGAGATCCGGCATTCGGGTCTCGCGACGGTGAGATCGCAGAAACCGGACTAGTGGGTAAAGTGTACACCTCTGCGCAGAGTTGAAACCTATTCGAATAGTCCGTGTCCACTGGTATGGACGAGTCTGGTATGGTATGACAATTAGAGATTTTCTCTATAAGTTCCATGAACAGGGAAACGTGTGTGTAAGGGTGTAGTGAGAAAGAAAACAAGGCCACGGGAGCAGGAAGCTCAGTGGTGGTTAAGCATTTCTGTCATTTTGAGTCTATGGGAAAAACCTTACAACAACTGCCTTTCTCTGAGGAAATAAAGAGTGACTTCAACCCCACCAAATAAAGCATGTATGATATAGGTCTCTTTCTCTCTACGGGAGCGGGGTGGGCTTGCGGAATACCTAGTGTATTCACCCAGATTTATTTATGTTTTTCAGCAGCCGAAGACTTCTTTTCTGCTATGCTTGATTGAGAGGGTTGTGTCTGCACCCAGTTCTGCCTGTGGCTTGGGCTATTATATTTCGTTTTACTGCGCTTCCTATTTTGGCTCTCTTGAGCTTGTACCCCGGTATTGTAATAACCTTTATCTAAAATCTGTACTATTTGAAGTAAGGAATGTGTTTACTAGCCTCCTGGGACTAGTAATTGTATCACATTTGAGTCCCAAAGGATCAGGACGCTTCAGGTGGTATCAAAGCCATAGGACTGGCCGTAGGTCGCAGCCCTGACCCTAAAACTTGCTCTAAAAAGAAAATACCTCTTCCCCAAGAAAAAAATCTTCTCCCCCCCCCCCCGATTTTAACAGACCCTTCTTTCCCATTCCAGATGGAAGACTCTCTGGCCATTAGGACATCCTACTGCTCAGAGGTGGAAGGGTTTCCACACCTTTTGCGAATTGTGCGCTTCGCATGGGAATCCGCAAGAAGCCGGAATACGTCTGGAAGGAGTATCTCGAGGGCGGAATGGAGAAATGCTCTATGGCAGTCTACCTGGGAGAAAGCCGAAACTATCCAAACCATCCTTCCTTCCAAGTCACTTTTACCGGATACCGCTTTCCAGATACTTGCCAGAATGTTGCCCGAACAGCCCTCCGACGACTATGCCAGAACTACAACAAGGTGATCTTTGAAACCCCCCTTCGCTACTTTCCACCCAGCAACAAGAATACCCCCACCTGGAGGAAAAGACTTCAGGCCCTGTCAGGAGGAGATCCTATTGAGAATGATCCCACCATCGTCTACATGGCCGGATACCTTCACACCCTTGATAACCAATATGATGACCTCACCCTCCACTGCACCTACCTAACCTCCCGGGTGGAAAGTCTGGAGCAAAAAGTCAGGGAACTTTCAGGGGAGAAGGCGTCCCTTCAAGAGAGCCTCGCAATAGCTGAAGGCGAGGAAACCAATACCCGAGAGGCCTACCGCACCCTGAAGATGGACTACGACAAGAAACTGAAGAAGCTCGCCCCCGCAAGAAAAATCCGCAAGAAGACCAAAAACCACGGATGTCAGACTGAGCAGAAGGAAGAAACCCCTCCAACCCTACCCTCTACCGGGTTAAGGAACTCGCCCGAGACCGAGATGTCCCTAGCCAGCCTTGATGACCTTCTCAAGGAATTTGGGGACACTTTAGAGAAGGAGTTCGGGAATACCCTGGCTAGTACTCGCGTGTAATGAACCTATGGTAGCCGTGTGCTGTGTGATGTAATGGCTTGATGTAATGAATAAAGTAACTAGTTAAAAAAATGGCATGTGCATGGTAGTGACTCTTTTCCCTGGCAGATGGCTTCGGATAAAACCACGCCTACCGCCTCCGGGATTGGAGCAGGTTTTCCCTTAGGAGCAGCAGGAGAGGCTGGCGGAGAAGGGGATGGGACCCACCTCCCCGCACCTCCGGAACTACCACTAGACATAGCCCAAGTTCTAGCCAATCAAACCCGACTCATTGAAGTCCTCACTAGAAGTCTGGAAAACCAGCGCCCAGGTGGTGGAAGGCCGCAGGACAGGATGGGAGAATTTTTGAGACTCAAGCCCCCCACGTTCGCGGGGTCCAGCAATCCCCTCGATGCAGATGACTGGCTTCGCACGATCAAGAGGAAGTTGGAAGCCATCACATGTCCCGAAAATCAGCGTGTTCAACTGGCAGCTCATCAGCTTTCAGGAATGGCTTTAGCATGGTGGGACACCTTCAGTGAAGCCGTCAGAGATGCTACCTGGGCAGAATTCGAAACAGCTTTCCGTGAGCACCATGTACCCCAGGGGATAGTTCAACTCAAGGAGGATGAATTCCGGGAGCTAACTCAAGGCGGGAGGATAGTCAGTGAGTATGTGCACAAGTTCACAGAGCTGGTCCGTTACGCGCCTGAAGATGTTAGCACCGAGTCTAGGAAGATGGCACGTTTTCTGAAAGGACTAAGACCCGAACTTAAGACCATCCTCGCCAGCCAAGACTTCCTCAGCTTCTCTCACCTCTCCAACAAGGCTATCCAAGTGGAAAGGGTGAAAGAGGAAGAAAAAGGGCATCTCAAGAGAAAATTCCAAGTTCTCCGAGCTCAACAACAAGAACGTCACCAGAGAGCTCGACCCTTTGGGCTTCCACCCAGGGGACCAAGCTTCAATAAATCATCTGGACCCACTCCATCACGCTACAGTCAGCAGAGTCAGAGCTCCCTTCAAGCACCCTCCGTTGCAAGCAATCAACCGCCAGCTAATGCCTGTTGGCACTGCGGAGACCCCAGTCACTTCAAGAATAACTGCCCTCAGTTGAAGGCTCCCGGACCGACCTACTCCAACTCGGTGAATGGCCCCAAGATTCCATCGGCACCTACCTCCAAGGCACCTCCTTCCAACAGCCACCTGAGCAGGACTCAGTACCAGGGCAGAGCCCGAGTCAACCACATCGACGCTCAAGAAGCCCAGCAAGCCCCAGGAGTAGTGCTCGATGAGTTCCTTGTTGAATTTACTCCAGCTACTGTGCTTTTTGATTCAGGGGCGTCCCATTCTTTTATAGCCGCTAAGTTTGTGGAAAAACATGGCATCCCCTCTACACCCCTAGTTGTCCCTTTGGTCACCCGAACCCCGGGGTCAGACCTCCTGTGCAAACTCAGGTGCTCCTAAGTCAGAATTCTTTTGAGTGGGGTAGTGTTCCTGGCAGACTTAACCATCTTGCCATCCCAAGGGATTGATGTAATCCTAGGAATGGATTGGCTAGCTAAGCACAAGGGTATCATCAGCTGCGCAAGCAAGACTGTTCTTCTCACAGATCACCAAGGAGAGGCAGTGTCCTGTCAAGCCCAGCCGCTCGCAAATGATCCGATGATGTTTAATCTGGCAGCAGAAAACATGTCGGTAATCGAAGAGTTTGAAGATGTATTTCCAGAAGAGTTGCCCGGGATGCCGCCAGAAAGAGGAATGGAGTTCTATATAGACCTCATTCCTGGCACTGCACCCATCGCAAAGAGACCATACCGCATGGCCCCCACAGAGTTGGCAGAACTGAAACTTCAGATTTCAGAACTACAGCAAAAAGGGTACATCCGTCCCAGTTCATCTCCCTGGGGAGCACCCGTCCTTTTTGTTACTAAAAAGGATGGGAGTATGAGAATGTGTATTGATTATCGGTCCTTGAATGAAGTTACAATCAAAAACAAGTACCCACTCCCTCGGATTGACGACCTCTTCGACCAGCTGCAGGGAGCCAAATACTTCTCCAAGATAGACCTCAGGTCAGGGTATCACCAACTGAGAATCAAGGAAGCAGACATTCAGAAAACTGCTTTCGTCACCAGATACGGGCAATATGAATTCACAGTGATGCCATTTGGGCTAACAAACGCACCCGCCTTTTTCATGAACCTCATGAATAAGGTATTTATGGAAGAATTGGACAAGTTTGTCGTAGTCTTCATAGACGACATCCTTATTTATTCCAAGAATCGTAAGGACCATGAGCATCACCTCAGAATCGTCCTCGGAAGACTCAGAGCACATCAACTCTATGCTAAACTCAGCAAGTGTGAGTTCTGGTTAGAGAAGATAGCCTTCCTGGGACAGATCTTGACTGCAGAAGGAATAGAAGTGGACCCATCCAAGGTAGAAGCCGTTTCAAAATGGAAACAACCATCCAACGTCAGTGAAGTGCGAAGCTTTCTAGGAATGGCAGGGTACTACCGCCGCTTTATCAAGGGATTCTCCAGCATAGCAAAACCTATGACAGAACTTCTCAAAAAGGACAATAAGTTTGTGTGGACTCCAAAGTGTGAGGAGAGTTTCCAGATCATCAAGGAGAAGCTTACAACTGCGCCAGTTTTGACACTGCCAGATATACACCAGGATTTCGTCATCTTCTGTGATGCTTCAAGGCAAGGCTTAGGGTGTGTCTTGATGCAAAATGAGAAAGTTATTGCCTATGCATCCCGCCTACTCAAGCCACACGAGCAGAACTACCCTACCCACGACTTGGAATTGGCAGCCATCGTGCACGCCCTAAAGATATGGAGGCATTATCTGATCGGGAACAAATGCCACATCTTCACTGATCACAAGAGTCTGAAGTACATCTTCACGCAGCCGGACCTTAACCTCCGTCAAAGAAGATGGCTTGAATTGATCAAGGATTATGACCTCGAAATCCACTACCACCCCGGGAAGGCCAACGTAGTAGCAGACGCCCTCAGCCGAAAACCTTTCGGGATTAAAGGAACCAACCTTCTGGAAGATTGGAAGAAAGAATCAGCTCAGCTGAATGCATGTCTGGGAGACAACAGTAGCCTGGAAGTCAAGCCCAATCTAGAAGATCTCATGTGCAAGGCTCAACACCTGGACGCAGAGACAGCCAGACTTATGGAAAGAGCTCGCAAGGAGCAACTTCCGGACCTTAGGACAGATGAGCAAGGAGTCCTCTGGTTCAAGAACCGCCTGTGCGTACCAGTGGGAGAAGCACGGGAAGCCCTGCTCAATGAAGCCCACAACTCAGCTTACTCCATCCACCCAGGGACCACCAAGATGTACCTAGACCTCAAAGCCAGATACTGGTGGAAAGGGATGAAGAAGGAAATAGCACAGTATGTGGCCCGGTGTGACACCTGTCAGCGAACAAAGGCCAAACATCAGAAGCCTGCAGGCCTACTTCAACCCCTTCCAGTACCCGAATGGAAGTGGGAAGAAATAGGCATGGATTTCGTGACCGGACTGCCCCGAACACAGAAAGGAAATGATTCTATATGGGTAATAATCGATCGTCTCACCAAGGTGGCCCACTTCGTTCCAGTAAAGACCACTTTTGGAGGAGCCGCCCTTGCCCGAATATACCTTAAAGAGATAGTCAGGCTCCATGGCATTCCACGGAAGATAGTATCAGATAGAGGAACGCAGTTCACTTCAAAATTTTGGAAGGGCCTCCAGCAAGCAATGGGCACCAAGCTAGATTTCAGCACCGCTTATCATCCCCAGTCAGATGGTCAAACAGAAAGAGTCAACAAGGTCCTCGAAGATTTACTCAGAGCCTGTGTGTTAACTTTCGACAAAGATTGGGAGTCCAGTTTGCCGTACGCCGAATTCTCGTACAACAACAGCCATCAGGCCAGCATCAAAATGTCACCGTTCGAAGCACTTTATGGAAGGAAATGCCAGACTCCCCTGATGTGGTCCAATGTAGGGGAAAGGACACTAGAAGGGCCCGACTTTGTTAAAGAAGCCGAAGAGAAAGTTGCCTTGATCCGCAGAAGGTTACTTGAAGCTCAGAGTCGACAGAAGAGTTACGCAGACAATAGACGAAGAGAACTCCGATTTGAGGAAGGAGATTTCGTTTATCTCAAGGTCTCCCCGATGCGTGGTGTAAAAAGGTTCCAAATGAAAGGAAAGCTAGCGCCACGTTTCGTCGGTCCCTACCCCGTCATTAGCCGAGTGGGACCCGCAGCATACCGTTTTGAGCTACCAGAATCCATGTCAGATATTCACAATGTGTTCCATGTGTCTCAGCTCCGCAAATGCCTAAAAGTACCAGAAAACCACATCGAGGCAGATGCAATTCAGATTCAAAAGGATCTCCAGTACCGGGAAAAGCCAGTGAAGATTCTCGACTCAGCAGTCAGAAGGACCCGCAACTCAGAAGTAAGGCTCTGTAAGGTTCAGTGGAGCAGAGATGGTGAAGAGGAAGCCACCTGGGAAAGTGAGGATTCTCTGAGGAAGGAATACCCTTATCTTTTCTCGAGCCCCGTCTGAATCTCGAGGGCGAGATTCCTTTAAGTGGGGTAGGTTTGTAACATCCCAAAAATCCTAACCTAGGTTTGAAACCCTAATCTACCCTTTCCCTTCTTTTCATCCTTTAATTCCAAGAACTCCCTTAGATTTTCTTTCATCATATGCATACACCTTGGTTGATCACAAGCACATCACTTAGATTCTATTTTCCAGCACCTAGATTACCCACAAAATAATTTGTTCAAAAGAAAAAGATGCAAAAAGGGAAATAGGATTTGGAAAATAAAAAGAAAAAGAGAAAAACCCTTCTTCCCACCTGCTGGGGCCGTTTCCCAGCCCAAACCCGCGGCCTCCCCCCCCCCCTCGCGCCCGCGCTTCCCTCCTCTTTAGGCCCATTTCCGGCCTGCTTCCGCGCGCGCGCCAGCCCGCCCTACACCCTCCCTCCCTCTCTCTGCCAAACCGTCCCCACCCGTCAGCCGCCCTCACTCGCTCGCACGCTCGCCCCCACTGGCAGGATGGCCCCGCTTGTCAGCCGTTCGTCGTCCTCCCGCCGTCCCTTCACCGCGGTCACCTCCGGCCATCGCCTCCGTCCCCTCCTCCGTCTTCTCGCCGCACAGGGAAGTTTGGCACCGCTCCGTCCTCCCCTCCCCTTGACCAGCGTCCTCGCCGGTACCGCCCCGCCGTGGTGTCCCCTCGGCGGCGCTGTGCAGCATTTATGGGCGGTGCTGTGTAGCTCACCGGAGCCGAGAAGCTCCATCGCTCCCCTTCCCTCGGGCGCCTATAAAAAGGGTCGCCCGGGCACCTTCTTCCCCGCACCGGCCTCGGCCACTCCCCTCCTCCCCTCACCCGCGCGCAATTCACGAAAACACCGTCATCGTCCCCCTCTCCGGTGAGTTTCTCCCCCTCTTCTCTCTCCCTCTCCGTTGGTCCCGCGAGCAATTAAGGTAGTTCACTAGTTTCCTCGCACTGCCGCGAGCTCAGCACACCACTCTTCCGCCCCAATCCCTCGCCCAGAGGCCACCGGCGGTGATCCCCGCCGCGGAGCTCCGCCACCTCCCCGCGGACAGCTCCCTCCCAACCCCCTCTAGCCAAATTGAGCCTACCATTGGAATCGCCAGCACCTGCCCGTACTAGGACACCTCCCCGTAGGTCGAAAACCGGGCCACCGGCGGCCGGGTCCTCCCCGCGGACGGCCGGTTCATTCCCCCCCCCCCCCCGTCAACCTGACGCAGTTCTCTTCCCCCCCTCTCTCTCTGGCACGTGGGGCCCGCGGCGACGCCGTCGCCCCTCGCGCACACGCGCCGTCTCCCCCTCGCTCTTGGGCCGCCGCTGGGCCGAAAGCGCCCCCGCGCGCGCGCTCGCGCCCAGGGTGGGCCAAAAGCGCTCCCCCAGCCCAGCAAGGAAGAAATCTCTTTTCCTTTTTCTTTTTCCACCCCCTTTTCTCATTTAAATAGTTTTCTCAATATTTTATGCACCAAAAATGATCAAAAAGGATTTCCAAGGTTACATGCTATAATGATGTTAGAAAATGACACACTATAAATTGTAAACCACTGTTGATGTATTGTTTTATTGCCTGTTTCCTAGAAGAAGCGGGGGCCGCGGATCCGGATCCCGTAGCCCCGGGAGACGGACCGGAGCCCGAACTTCCGGAAGTAGATCTTCTGTGCCAAGAAAGCTTCGACGAAGGCAAGTCCATCCGTCCCTTGATGCATAAATTACCTATTCTCTCTACCACTGCCTAGGCCGGGAATCATGGGGGAATATTGCATCGTGAGTGAGAGATGGCCCGCATTAACATATATACTCTGAATACGAAAGACGGATTGGGAAGAAGGGAAATGTGTTCTTCAAATAAAATCTCTTTTTGAAAAGTTATGCGATGAAGGGTATTCACCCTCATCACCTTGGGAGTGGGATGATCAAGGACTCCCTGGTTTAGGGGAGGGCCTAAGGTGTTGGCTCAGCTGGTTTAGGCGTGAGCAGAAGGATTGTCCCCTCATATAAGGACCGGCTTGTCATTTTCACTACCTGTACTCCTCTTCTCGTACAACCACTCGAGACTGTGTGAGCAGTCACTCAATCCGAACTCGTGCGGTCCAACCCCAGGGTTAAGAAGGCTGGGGAGCACCGGGAGGATAAGGAGGGGGAAAGTTTTGTCCGGTTTGGACATGGTGGTGGCCTGACTCCTTCCGGATAACCGTTAAGGTTAGGACATACGAGTAAGGAAAGAGATCCGGCATTCGGGTCTCGCGACGGTGAGATCGCAGAAACCGGACTAGTGGGTAAAGTGTACACCTCTGCGCAGAGTTGAAACCTATTCGAATAGTCCGTGTCCACTGGTATGGACGAGTCTGGTATGGTATGACAATTAGAGATTTTCTCTATAAGTTCCATGAACAGGGAAACGTGTGTGTAAGGGTGTAGTGAGAAAGAAAACAAGGCCACGGGAGCAGGAAGCTCAGTGGTGGTTAAGCATTTCTGTCATTTTGAGTCTATGGGAAAAACCTTACAACAACTGCCTTTCTCTGAGGAAATAAAGAGTGACTTCAACCCCACCAAATAAAGCATGTATGATATAGGTCTCTTTCTCTCTACGGGAGCGGGGTGGGCTTGCGGAATACCTAGTGTATTCACCCAGATTTATTTATGTTTTTCAGCAGCCGAAGACTTCTTTTCTGCTATGCTTGATTGAGAGGGCTGTGTCTGCACCCAGTTCTGCCTGTGGCTTGGGCTATTATATTTCGTTTTACTGCGCTTCCTATTTTGGCTCTCTTGAGCTTGTACCCCGGTATTGTAATAACCTTTAGCTAAACTCTGTACTATTTGAAGTAAGGAATGTGTTTACTAGCCTCCTGGGACTAGTAATTGTATCACATTTGAGTCCCAAAGGATCGGGACGCTTCACCGCCACACTAGAGTCCACCAAGCAATTCAACGAGATCACCCCCGTCAACTCCATCCTTGGTGACATTCATAAGGGGGTAACTACTAGATCTCGGGTTGCACATTTCTGTGAGCATTACTCTTTTGTTTCCTCTGTTGAGCCATACAGAGTAGAGGATGCATTAAGAGATTCGGATTGGGTGGTGGCTATGCAAGAAGAGCTCAACAACTTCACGAGGAATGAGGTATGGCATCTAGTTCCACGTTCTAATAAAAAATGTTGTAGGTACCAAATGGGTATTTCGCAACAAGCAAGATGAGCATGGCATGGTGATAAGGAACAAAGCCCGACTTGTGGCCAAAGGTTATTCATAAGTCGAAGGTTTGGATTTCGATGAAACTTATGCACCCATAGCTAGGCTTGAGTCAATTCACATATTACTTGCCTATGCTACTTATCATGGCTTTAAGCTTTATCAAATGGATGTGAAAAGTGCCTTCCTCAACGGACCAATCAAGGAAGAGGTCTATGTTGAGCAACCTCCCGGCTTTGAAGATAGTGAGTACCCTAACCATGTTTAGAAACTCTCAAAGGCGCTTTATGGGCTCAAGCAAGCTTCAAGAGCATGGTATGAATGCCTATGAGATTTTCTTATCACTAATGGCTTCAAAGTAGGTAAAGCCAATCGTACCCTCTTCACTAAAACTATTGAAAAAGATTTGTTTATATGCCAAATTTATGTTGATGATATCATATTTCAGTCTACTAACAAGTCTACCTGTGAAGAGTTTAGTAGGATCATGGTACAGAAATTCGAGATGTCTATGATGGGGGAGTTGAGGTGTTTCCTAGGATTTCAAATCAAGCAACTCCAAGAGGGCACCTTCATCAGCCAAACAAAATACATTCAAGACATACTTAAGAAGTTTGGAATGAAGGATGACAAACCCATCAAGACACCCATGGGAAACAATGGGCATCTCGACCTCGACATGGGAGGTAAATCCGTAGATCAAAAGGTATACCGGTCGATGATAGGATCTTTACTCTATTTATGTGCATCTCGACCGGATATTATGCTTTCTGTATGCATATGTGCAAGATTTCAGGTCGATCCTAAGGAAGTTCACCTTAGGGCCGTAAAGAGAATCATGATATACTTAGTCTACACTCCTAAGTTTGGGCTTTGGTATCCAAGGGATCCACTTTTGATTTAATCGGATATTCCGATGCCGATTGGGTAGGGTGTAAAATTGATAGGAAGAGCACATCAGGGACTTGTTAGTTTATGGGGAGATCCCTGGTGTCTTGGGCATCAAAGAAACAAAACTCAGTAGCTCTTTCTACTGCTGAAGCCGAGTACATTGTCGCAGGCCATTGTTGTGCGCAATTACTTTGGATGAGTCAAACCCTCAGGGACTATGTCTATAAATTGAGCAAAGTCCCTCTCCTATGTGATAATGAGAGTGCAATCCGCTTGGCGGATAATCCCGATGAACACAGCCGCACTAAGCACATAGACATTCGGTATCACTTTCTGAGGGATCACCAGCAAAAGGGAGATATCGAAATTGCTTATGTCAATAACCAAAACCAATTAGCCGATATTTTTACCAAGCCACTAGATGAGAAAACCTTTAGCAAACTTAGGAATGAGCTAAATGTACTTGATTCTCGGAATTTTGATTGAAACATTGCACACATAGCTCATTTATATACTTTTGATCATATCTCTTTCTTTTCGTACAATTGCATATTTCTTATTTTTCTTGTACCAAAACTACGACTAATGTGTTTTCAAGTGTATTTCTATACTAAGTCATAGATTGAAAGGGAAATGGAGTATTCGGCAAAGACAACTCTTCCACTCAACTATAATGGTATTATCTATCCCTTGTCGATATTCCGCAAGCTCTCAATGGTATGACCCCTCACTCGTATTTATTTTACCATTTGGGAGGTAATATTAGGCCCCAAAGGAGGAGAAAATGCTCAAGGGCTCCAAAATTCTCCATTTTTTGCGATTAATGCCAAAGGGGGAGAAAATATTAAGCCCAAAGCAAAAGGACCGACCGCACCACCATTTAAAAATTTTTCAAAATGAAGATTTAATTGATTTTTACAAATGTTTGTTTTTTAATTGGTATTTAAGGCAATTTCAAATTAGTATCTATTTTCAAACCCTCTTGAAAGCTAAGGGGAGAATTTCATTCAGGTGGAGCTTTTGTTTAATCAAAGAAAAAGCATTTGAAATAGGGGGAGAGATTTCAAAATCTTGAAAAAATGCTTCTCGCAATTTTATTCATATACCTTTGACTATTTGCAAAAGAATTTTGAAAAGGTTTGCAAAAACAAAAACATGTGGTGCAAAAGTGGTCCAAAATGTCAAATTCAGTAAAACTAGAAGTAGTATTGTGCCTTACCTTGTCATGAATAGTCTCCCACTCTGGTTTCTATTGTCTATTTGGCTTACACAAGCACAAAACTTACTAACAGCATCATTAATAGAACTCCAACGATGCAACAACGAATTCTGACTACGTTCTGGTAAAGTTCCTCTATTGCTCTTATAATACTTGTGGATTCTTATCCAAAATGTATCTTTTGTTTGATTTGTTCCTTGTGTTGGATCCATACTGACATTTAACCATGCTGACACAATAAGCCTATCTTCATCCACGCTAAATTTTTTCCCTTTTTGCTTTTGTGATGGCTTTGATGAGGGATTTCTCTCCTTTTCAGGCGGCAAGTGCTGTGACTCAAATGGTATAGTTCCATATTCTTCAAAACATGCATCATATTGGCCTTCATTCAGCAAGTTCGTGAAGTATGAACCACCTTCTTCTATTTGTAAAATAAAGACAAGAAATAAAAGGTATTGAGAAAAAAATTACCTGCTATTCTGATATACTACCATTCCGTTTTGCAAAATAAATTGATGGTTCTAACAATTATGAACCTGTAATTTATTTTGCTAACCTGATTGTCCAGCCTCCACCTCTCCCATCAGGCTAAGCAGAATGCACTGGGAAGAAATTGGATGTCGACAGCTGCAAGGAGCAGAAAAATACGAGATCCAGTCAGGCAACCAACTAAGATTCGGTCTTTCTTCGCAAGAACACGGCAAGAACCAACAAACGGATATGCCAGAGATCGATACCTCCCAACCACAGCAGCTATCCAACCACCGAAGAGGAAAAAGTTGGGGCCTTGGTCTGATGACGAGTTCAGATGGCGAGTTCAAATGGAGAACTTCAGAGGCGGGACAGGGGACCTTCAAATGGCGGCGGTCCTTCAAATGGCGGCGGTCGACCTTCAGAGGCGGGACGGAGGACCTTCAAATGACGGTGGTCCTTCCAAAGGCTGTGACGGCCGACGAGGGACCTTCAGAGGTCGGACGGGGACGGGATGGTCGGACGGCGACGCGATGGGAGTTTGGCGCGGCACTACAAGGCTAGGGTTGGCGGGCGGCAGAGTTGTTCTAGTGGCTAGGGAGAAGCAGCGCGCGAAAGAGAAAAGAAAGAAGGCGCGCAGAATAGTTTCGCTGGATTTGGCACGGAATCGAGCTTTCGGGAGTCCCTTGAGCCTTGCTACATGTAGCGACCAGATAGAGAAATGTAGCAACTTTATAAATTTAGCAATAACATTTACAACACCACTGGAGATAAGTTTTTTCTAATAACTCCTTAAATTGAGATTTAGAAACCTGTTTAAGTAATTGTTGGAGATGCTCTTATAGAGGTAAAGATAGGTAGAGATGAAAATACTGTACTTGTCGTCCTAGTGTCACGAGGAAGTCTTGGTCACCAGAGGCCCGGGAAATAACTGGGCCAAGTCTAGGCCCTGTAGACAAGTCAAAAGACAAAACACACATCCGGGCACATCCCACCCAATCGACGTGCCGGATCAAACACGCCCCCCCCCCCCCCCCCCCCCCCCCCAAAAGAAAAAAAAACAAAACAAAAAAGCCGAACAAAAAACACGACGCGGCACAGAACATATCACCGCACTACCGGGCCTCCTCCGAGTCTCCGACCTCCTCCTGTCTTCGGTGTCGTCGCCCGCCTCCCCATGAGGCCGCCCTCGAGACATGCCTCGTAGCCTCGGCGTCAGTAGCAGCAGCAGCACCAGGCGCTCCCTCCGCGTCGCGCCCCCCGCCCCACCCACGCCGCGGCGGCCGCCGCCGCCGGTATGGCCATGCCGTTCGCGCGCCGCGACATCGAGGCGGCGGGCGCCGGCGCCAGCAGCGACGACTCTCCTGCCGCTAAGAAGGGCAAGCCCGAGCTCGCAGGGGCGCGCCCGGCTTTGACGAGGTCCGAGGCGTTCGCGTTCGCGGCCGTGCTCGCGCTCTTCACCGCCGGGATCTTCTGCGTCTTCCTCACCGCGCCACGCGGCGAGTTGGGGCAGATCCTCCGCCTCCCGCGCAGCCTTGCCGATGTCCGCCTTCTTAAGTACGCATATCCCTGCCCGCTTTCTCTTATGTTTCCCCGATCGGCCTTTTTATTTGGATCAGGCTTATTTCGTATCTGAGGCGCGTAGTGTATGTAAATCATGCTGCAAGCATGGTATCTATTGATTAATTAGTGCTACTTTGGATGTGATTTCGGATGCCGATTTCTGAGGACTAGGCTGTTCTTCAACATCAGAATAACTTGATGGAGGTGTGAGATTTCGTGATGCGTGAGATCGAAGATGAACACATGGTTCAGTCAAATAATACTGAAGCTATGTTTTAGTAGATGCAAATTTAGACAGTTAGGAACATTTGATATGTTGGTTACCAATTTCAATGAAGAGGACAAAAGAGGGCTCCTTTCCTATCTGATCTTGCAGCGACTCCACGATGGGAGACTTTGTCTAAGTCAAAACCTCGTTAGGAATAAGCCAAGACTAGGAGCTAATTGGCTGTACTGCCTGTACAGAGTTCAATAGTGTAAATGTCGTGGACAGCGACTGGCTTTCTTTCTTGCTGTAAATTTTATCTCTCGGGAGTCAGTACTCAGTTGTCAGTACCACTATAATTCTTCTCAGGTTAATTAGCAGGGGAAATTTGCAAGTATATTGGGCTTGCAAGTCAAATTTTCAAGGCTCCCCATTACCATCATCCATACAAGATGAAAGATGCTACCCACATTTATGTTGGGTTTTACATGTTAGAGAAGTATTTAGTTATAGATATAATATAAGCACTGGCCAATGCTGTTGTGGTACCAAATTAACCAGTTACAGTTTTTTTGGGACTACTGTACCATTACCATTTTTGTTGAAAAAAGTAAATATTCCCATTCTATCCATACCTCCTGCTGAGGTTTGGTACGAGTTCCTTAGGCTTTGTTGTGCATCCAATACAATAATTTGAATATTGTGAAGTTACTGGCACTAATATAAGATCCTGAATCTAATATGATTCAAGAGCTATGTTTATTTTGTAGTTTTCCATCAAGATAACACGATTTATCCTTGTAAATACTAAATAGATATTTAAACCCGAGCTGGTTATTCGAAATGTAAATCTGAACATTTAAACCCAAGCTGGCACAGTGCGGGAAGCCTACGGCACTGGATACGCCCTTTTAAGAATAGATATTTGACCTCCATCACCATCAACTAAATCATAGGATTGTTTCTCCTATCCCTCAGTTCTGGATTACTAATTTAACAAGAGAAGAACTCACTGAAAATTAGTTATAACTACCAATTTGCCATTTGTTCTGATGTATTAGGATGTCACCTTGCATATCTGTTACAACCAGCCAACCACTCACCAAATCATAGTACACTTTCAGTTATTCACTTACATTTCTTGTTACACAACACAGACACTCATTTTGCTTTGTTTTGGCTAATTTAACAGTTTCATTAGGTGCCTAAGAGACACTGCAAGTATTTAGCAAAATGTAGTACACTGTGGTGTGCTCCTACGTTTCAATTACAGCCCCCCCCCCCCCCCTAAGATACAAGCTGAGTGCATCTGATGCTATTTTCCTATTTAAACATTTTACTTATACTAGTTTATTAGCCATACCATTCTCAGAATTTTGAATCCTAGTGCAGGTATTACTGAACACATAGCCAATTTGTTTTAGTTGATTTTCTGCTAGGCTTAGGCTCTGTCGCCTTTGGTGGATAATATCATAATAACAAGAAAAAATTGTGAGTCATTTATTTTGTTATAGATACATGGTTTTTACTATGTATCTAGACATAGCGATAGCGTGTATCTATGTGCATAGCAAGAAGTATGGACCTTGGAAAGCTTAAATGACTTACAGTTTGGAAGAGTAATTTTCATGTCTGCTGTCTTTGTAGAGTATGATGAGAATGAAATTAGTGGATATAGTTTGGAACAGGACATATATATTGCTGCTTGCTAATAAGTTTTTGTAAACTTGCAGAGACAA
Source organism: Zea luxurians (assembly GCA_029449295.1). Lineage (NCBI taxonomy): Eukaryota > Viridiplantae > Streptophyta > Magnoliopsida > Poales > Poaceae > Zea > Zea luxurians. The sequence goes on from JAOPSE010000002.1 coordinate 174,636,939, forward strand.
TCTTGCTGTTTACGCGAGAGATTACCAAACGAATTTTATATTGGGTTATTGCTCAATATACATCTTCATGCAAACATTCATGATCCCTGGGACAATATTCATGTCTTTACTTGCTGGGGCCCTTTTTGGAGTGATTAAAGGTGGTATTTTGGTAGTTTTCACTGCCACAGCCGGTGGATCTTCTTGCTATTTTGTCTCCAAGCTGATTGGCAGGCCCTTGGTTAGTTGGTTGTGGCCTGAAAAACTGAGATATTTCCAATCAGAGGTATCTTCTGCTATGCCTGTTGGTTAATATTTTTTTTGAGATCCTGCAAGCACAGCAAAGTTCAGATATTTATTTATTTCATAAAAATGGGGACATACCATGTGCGATCACTCACCCATTTGGTACAAGCGTGCAATCAAACTATTTAAAGCATTCAATCTAGACCCAACGGTTTCATATGAAAGGTGTTAAATGTAAAATAGGTACTAGGTTTCGGGTGGAAGGGGTTAAATGTAAAATAGCAGGCACCGTTGGATTTTGATTGGATAAACCAGATCACTTGATTGCACGCTTGCACCAATATGGCAATATGATTGATGCACATGATATGTTGCCCATGAAAATGACCTATAGTCATGTATGATTATGTAACAAATACTATTGTGTCTGATGCAGATTGCTAAGAGGAAAGAAAAGCTGCTGAATTATATGCTTTTTCTGAGAATAACTCCAACTTTGCCCAATACATTCATAAATATGGCGTCACCAATTGTTGACATACCTTTCCATATTTTCTTTGCTGCAACACTAATTGGTCTTATTCCAGCATCTTATATTACTGTAAAGGTAATCTTCTTTAACAACAGATTTGGTATGATTATTTGACTCATTTTTAGATTATATTGAATCATTAATCTGAACCGAAGTCCATGTTGTATTTTAAGAAATCACTTGAAACATGGACTTGGGTGCTTAAACATCAAGAGTATCAAATATGCGTCATTGTTTAGTGTTCTAAATGTATGACATTATTCTTGTGCTGAAGTTTGATCAGTGAAGATGAAAGATAACATGTGTCATGAACTGCCTAAGCATGTCTTTGCTGATGGCTTCAAGCCTCTAACATATCCTTGAAGTTTTCTGTGTTTAGTACTTTAGTGGAAAATGGATGAGCAAACATCATCATGGGTGTCTGGGTCTGGGGACTGCTTACCTTTAACTGTTGTTAATTCCAATTAACCAGTAGGAACCTTGTTAGATCCGTACTGTCCATCCCCGTGCAACCTCTAAGACTATACTTTGTGAAGAGTTACCTTTTTTACCGCTAAAGGCTACTTCCTTGACCTAGAAAGTAGAAACTACTTGAGCTGTGCGCTTCACTCACTTTATGCTTCCCTGTAACTGTAACTCCAGTGCACTTCTTTTACCAACCTTCTCAGTGTATTGCATTGAAATAACGAATCTTACCTTTGTTTGGAGCCTGACGGTCCTGTTCCTTGATTATACTTTTTTGAGCATTTTCAGTCGTTTTTTGCTAATAATTTTCGTGTCATTGTCATGCAGGCTGGTAGAGCCCTAGGCGATCTGAAATCAGTTAGAGAGTTGTATGACTTCAAGACATTAGTGGTTCTGTTCCTTATTGGATCTGTTGTTGTCGTTCCAACAATCCTGAAAAGGAAGAGAACATACGAATGATGTCTTAGAGCATCTACATACTTTCTTTAGATGTTCAAAATGTATTAGGATTTTTTTACCTTTTGTTTTCTTGATATCGTATACATTTTCAATTCTATACGTAGAGATGTAAAATCGAATCGAATGCTTTCTAATACTAGATGATGCCATCATTGTATCTGCATGTCTCCTGTTCATTATTGACCTGTATCTGTGCATACTTATTGTCTGAATCCTGTGTGAGAAGTTCAAGCGGTATCATCCGGCTCGTGTAGAGGGAGCGGGAAGCTAGCTCCGTTTCAATCAACCGGCTCCTGAACCAAACATTATCATCCTAAGTCCTGGTTTGTTTTTCCTTTTAGAATATACTAGCTGAGTGCCCGTGCGTTGCAACGGTAATATATAATACCAGTATACTACGATAACTTATATATATATAAAAAAATATGTGTTATATTGTTATGAGAAAATGTTTCATAATCAATTTGTGATCCTAGTCATACATAAATTTTGTTATTTTAATATAATTATTTTACCACTACATTGCAACCATCAGTATCATGCAGACTTTGATATATGACACGATTTATATGGTCTCATCATTGGAGAGCACGTTCCACACATGCTGGAAGAAATTTCCTCGTACATCGATAGTCATCAGACACGCACCACCATACGCTCTTGCTTAAACAAAAAGGTAAGTGTGTGTTTGAGAAGAGAATTAAAGGCAGGTCGGCACAAAAGCTACCCTGACGGTGGCGAGGATGATGAACTGGTCACTGTTGTCGATCCTCCTCTGCGTCACCTCCGACGCTAAGATAACGCCACAATCCTCGATATAGTAGTCGTCGAACGCGCGCGACATGACGAGTACCGATGACTCTTGGTTGTGCTGCCAAATGAAGTGCACCCTGAGCTCATCAGCGAGGTAGTACCCCTGGCCGTTGCACCACCAGATGCGCTACTCCACTACATACATCATGCTCGAGGACACTCACACAACGTCAGCAACGTCCATCGTCCCAGCGCACAAGAATTCATGTCCGGTCAGTAGCGACTTACGTGGTAGGTTGGGCTTCAGGTGGACAATGAGCTAGACGACGTGATGGCGTCGTCGTCGGATGCGGTGTCCAGAACAACCCGAGAGTCGTCGATGTTGGCGACAACCATGAGGCCCCCCTGCTTAACGATGAACAACGCGGTGTAGCTGCTTTGGACCACGTCCAAGTGGTGGCTTCGCGGGAGCTTGTCGTACACAGCGGCGCATGCGACCACTTAGGACTGCTTCTAGAGGTCGAACTGACAGTCGCCAAGCTTCTTCTCGTCATCGATGAGCGACGCCAACGTGAGTGTCTCCTGCTCATGGTGTTTGTTCGGGGTTTCAAGTAAGAAACACGGATTCATGCTTGGCGTTGGTTTATGAAAATGACTCACAAGTCTGATCTATGGAAAAAATATTACGAAGAAAAATGTCACGCATGCGAAAAAGGGAATTTAAGTATAATACATTATTCAAACAAAAGAAATTGCATGCAAAGCTCTTCTTTAAATAATATTACCTCCATCCAAAAATCTAATTCAAGAATCTCGGTGATACTTATCTACTACTATGCATTGTGCAAGGGTAGCAAGTGAGTTTGGTGAGAGATATAGTAGATGTGTTTCCTGTCATAGATGTAGACATAAACACATATGTGGTGTAGCGGTAGCTACTCTTGGCCTTTGCTTGAGGGGTCACGGGTTCAAATCCCCTTGAGGACATGTGTTTTTTTAATTTTAGCTAGACGTGGGCTGCACGGGGGAATGTGAATGGAAATGAGCTTTGCGGGGGGAAGGAATGAGAAAGACAGAATAAGAATGTGAATGACAGACATGTGAATGGGAACGGTGTGAATGACCGACTACTCTTGCATCCTTAATAGTAGTAGAGATAAGAGCTTGTTCGGTTATTTTCAATCCATATGGATTGGAGAGGATTGATACAGATTGAGAGAGATTTTGACTTACTAAGGATTAAACCCCCCTCAATCCATATGGATTGGGGTAAAACCGAACAAGCCCTAAGTTAAATTATGCTGGAATGGTAGGAGAGTAAAATATTACCTTGGATCACAAAAAAGCTAAAATAAGCCACCCAACGCTAGCTTATTTTAGCTTATTTGTAGTCTTACAGTGATATTTTATCTTCTTACTCTTCCATTATAATCCAACTTATATAATCTAGAAGGGAAACAAACACACTTTAAGACACCGCTGCGACTGACTCGTCATCAATGTCTTGATAATTCGATGAAAGTATGAAACCATACGGTGTCTTTTGCATACATTTCTCTAGGGATGGCAACGGGTACATACCCGTCGGGTAGTACCATTCCATAGCCGTACCCATAAAAAAATTCTACCCGTCGGGTTACACATATATACTCGCGGGTATAAAATCTTACCCATACCCGTACCCGCGCGGGTATTTTTACCCGTCGGGTAACCCGTATCCGCTAGGAAAGTCTTAAATTCCAATATACCAATCACTCAAAATATTAAATAAACATATAAAAAACAGCTTCAACTTCACATATAACAAATCATATGATTACATAACTTGGTATCTAGACAAATGATAGCTAGAGAAGGGTTTTATTTTAGCTAAGATGGGCTCTATTAGATGGTTATAGTTGTATTGATGCAGGTATATTTTACCCATGGGTAGACGGGTATGGGTAGTTCCAACCCGTACCCGTACCCGTCTACCCAACGGGTAGAGGTTTTTACCCATTAACATACCCGCGGGTAGAGAAATCATCCCGTACCCGCCTTCATATCGGGTAAAACCCGTCAGGTATTCGGGTTTCGGGTACCCATTGCCATCTCTACGTTTCTCCTCACGCCTGAATCTATTGCGAGGTGCTTTCAATTTTTTGACACTTTTACATACAACTAGGTGAGTGCCCGTGCGTTGCAACGACAACATATAATATCACGATGGCTTATGTACAAATGTGTGTTTCATTGTTATAGTATTATGCCCGTGCACACAATTATATTTGATACCCATAAAAAATATATGGTCTATACACATTTAGATCTCGAGATGTCCCATTCCCTCCATCAACAAAATCAGTCCAAGAAATTTTGTTTGAGGCCTAAATAACCTCAGAACAAATGTTTACGTTCTAACAAATATTTTTTAAGATTCTAGAACATATTTGATCTTTAAAAAGAACCACAGGGGACAGATAAATCAAATAAATAAAAATCGATTTGGACTTGTGATAAGGAAATTCTAAAGGTTACATATAGCAATCACAGGGGACAACAAACTCAATTGGACTTGTCCTGAGAGCAGTAATTCAAAACACAATTCTATTAAATGTAAGCCATGCATATTTGAGCAAAAATAAAATAGCACAAGGGCTAACACAATTCAGGAATTATCAAGCAGGAAGGGAAGAGAAAGAGCGAGCAAACCTGTTTGAATACTTACAAATTTGTGTTGGAATTCCCTGCCAATATTTGATTGGACCTAGATGGCTTTTACAATGAGATAATCACAAAGAAGACAAACAGGTAAAGCAAATTCCGGTTACCCAAGTGAAGAAGTTAGCCTAGTCAAAAGTAATAATTCAAAACTGACATGCATGTATGTTTCTATAGAAAAAACCCCAGTAATGTCATAAGCTTGTTGAACCCAAGGATAGCCATTAGAGGAAGTGCCCATGGAGGTGGCAACCAGTTGTTAGATACATCTTCTCAAATGTTAACATTCAAGTGGACCATTCCCACTTCACAAAAAAAATTCATAACCAATACACAAAATAGAGGGATTTGTTTCTCTAATGTTTCTGATGGATGAATATATAGTAGTCAGATAAAAAAAGGTGCAATGAACTCACATGAGTTTGACTTTCAATTATATGAACTTCACAGATGCTACTCTTCTCTGGTCTCACGGCGCACTGGCTAATATCGCCAGGTTCAAGATAGCAGTGCACTGTGCACATCCTTCAAAGAGCAGAATTCATATCCACTGACTCGATTAATGTAGTACTACACAGATAAAAAGAATTAGAGGCCAAAAGAGCTAGCTCACTGGAAAATAAACAAAGCAATGTGATTGCGGCTAGTGGTGGTGACTTGAAGTTAGAAGGGATAAGAACAAAGAATGGATTGCATGCTAAATGCAGAAAAGGAACTATCCAAGGGCCATATGCAACAAGTAGAAGCTAAAATGAACGGACTACACAGAAAATGTGCAACTCAACATTTTTTAGAGACAATGCTAAGTGAGAGAGTATCAACTCCATGTGCAGTTTAGAGATAATGCCGACAAAACTCAGTGTTTGAGAGAATGTAAGAGTTTGAAGTCTTGAGTTGCAAATACACAAGCACCTCTACACAAATTAGAAGCACTCGCGCAAGGAGTCAGACCTGAAAGGTACGAGAGTACTCGAAGATCTCGCAGCCATACTGTTGGTAAGACTAAAATAGCAGTTAACACTCCAAGAAAATGTTTCTTTGGAGACGGCATCTTTGGACTACAGATGTATTGGGCAACCAATAAGGTAATCTACCATCAGCTTCATTCCCCTGTAGTGGCACCGAAACTGAAAATCCCAAATTGATTTTATATTGATGACACACCTGACACCTGATAAAAAATAGCAGTCCGCTCTGATTCAAAAGCACGCCAGTGCAAAAGACATTTGTAAATGATACATGCTGCAATACGTTTGCCATCCTTATATGCTAAATTTTCTTTGATGTATCTCAATAAAATTTCATGATTTTTCTGCATGAAACAATAGCAAATATGAGATGCCTAAAAATTATTTATATACCATCATGGCCGGTTATAAAAAATTAGTGATCTCATGTGAGAAGTCATCACATGAATTCGAAAATGAAACACATCTATAACTTAAAGTCTAGAGCACAGATGAATTTACCTCATGCCTTTCAACAGGCAACCTCGATCTCCTTGATGTACTTAAAGTCTGTGGAAGAGAAGCCAAATATTTTGTAGTTGTTGGGCTATTAAATTTTCAAGACAAAAAAATACAGAATATCTTGCAAAGACCAAAGCAAGTATTCAGAGATTGAAATGTCCTATTCTTTAGAGATCCGACACAACATACAACCAAGCGTGTGTACAATGTGGTCAAAGAGAAAGCATGTGCAGTGTGTGTACATATCTTCCCCAGGATGGAGCATTGGTCTTTGAAAGGCATCGATCCACTCAAAACAATCATATATGATGTAGTCCATAACAACAGCCAAATCAGTGAATATGAAGGTAGGTGTACTTATAGTATTGAACATTATAACCATTAGATATGCACAATAAGTAGATGTAAAATAGCAGTGCCTTCACAAGGTTGCAGTAGGGTCAGTCGGTCAGGTGTGCAACAAAATATATGAACTAAGATAAATAACTGGGGGAATTATGGTGAGTTGGACCTCATGACACATGTGGATCACTGGTGTTTACTACCTTTGAACCTTCAACTCTGACAGCAAACATACATATCTCTACTAATCCTTAAGGGTGGACAGAGGGCGTCCACCACCGCACCGTGCCCCCGCCCGCGATTTTGGCCCCCGCGCGCGTCTCCCGCCCGCGAATCACGCTCGCGCGCGTCGCCCTCGCCGCCGCGTATCCCGCCCGCGCCAGGCACCCCGCCCCCCCCTCCCCCGGCACGCCGTGACTCCCGCCCCCGCGCGTGCCACCACCTGGCCTGCGTGCACGAAGATGGAGCTCTGGCCGCGAGATGCCCGTCCATCCACCCTTCCACCTCCACCCTCACCCCCGCGCGAGACAGTCGCCTTCCTCCCTAGCCCCCGCGCGCCATCGCCTAGAAGGAGAGGGAAAGCCAAAACGAGAAGATTGTTGTGGTCCCTGTCGCCCCCACACCCTCCAGCGGTTGGCGACATGTCGTGCTCTCCGCCTTGCCTCCACTCTCCTATGCCCTTTCCCTGCTGTTGTGTCGTTCTTCTCCGGGATCGACGAGCTCGAGTTTGGTGGGAGCATGGAAGAGGCAGGTGTTGCAGTGCCGCTGGAGCTCAGGTGAGGTGGGAGGATGGACACCTGCTCTCCGCCGTCGCCTCGCTCCTCCACGCGCCCCTACGGCCTCGTCAGCGGTGTCCCCTACACTGTGCTCCCCATCGCCATCGTCCTCTCCATAGACCCCTTCCCCAATCTGGACCGCGTTGCCCGGGCCCAGGCGCACCACCGCGCGTCGCATATTTGTGGGCGCCGCTGCTCCTCGCCATCGCCGGGACGTTCTTCCTGGCCAGCGCTCCAGTTTGTGCTACATGGGATGACGAGCTGCTCTAATTTCTGCTTTCTGATCTTCTTCCAGGTACACGCCCCTCCATTCTTCACCTTCAGCACAAGCATGCGTAGGCATGGCATCTTTTTCAACCATGTATATATCTTTGCTTCTTCTGTGAACCTGACATCTCCTTCTAAGATGTCTACTCATTCTCGTGCCTATGTATTTGGCCATATACTCATAATTGATTTATATCTGAAGTTCTATTTCTCAGCTTTATAATCAAGCAAGAGCTCTGTTTAACAAAAAAATTTGAATTGTTTTCAAATTGAAGGATTTACCTGAAGGGAATTATGGATCAGATAGAACAGGTGGTTGTGGAATTTCTTGAGGTAGCAGTCAGCTGCATCGTCTCCCTCAAAGGCTTATATTCTCCTCATGAGAGTGCTCTTCATTTGAGTTGGTTCAGTCAAGAATTTTTTGTGCCATCAAAGAAGTAGCTCATCATGGCTTGCATTAGGGAACCTGCTTCCATTTTGCTTTTTTATGAAGGATTTGAGAATTGTGCAACAGCAGTTACAGGGAGCCATTTGTGTCATCGGGTAAACCTGAAAGCTCAGATAAAAGAGAAATGCACACTGTTATATTTTCTAGAACCGCATAACGATCAAGCTCGAACATAATTCCAGCCTCATGATTAAATCTGAAAGAAGGGATACTGTGAGAGAACTTGATAACATTTTGCATGTGTATGTGTAATAAGTGCTCTGTTCCACTCTTAACTTTGCAACTTTGCTCAGGAAATAAAAATTGTGTTCTTGCTCTTCCTATTCTTCTGACTGCTTAATTAGTCACTTCTGTGCTACTAAATTGCTACCATTTCCTCATGGTGTTTCAGATATCTTAGCGATCTCTATATAATATTTCATCTTGAAACAAAACCTTAAAGAGAAATGATATCTAGAAACAGGAGGTAACCAGAAATTTTCTTTTCTCTTCATGACACCATTTGTTTTCTTTCCTTGTTATATGGAGATCATAAGGGCAGACTTTGGGATAGTGCCATTGTTTCGGGATAGTGCTATTCTTTCTGGATGAGCCAAACATGTACTCATACTTCGGGATAGTGCCATTATTTCCCTACAGTGAAGGAGGCATCATGGGGACTTGCTTGATATGCTGATATTATCCAGGTAACAAAATAAATGCAACTGAGGAAACATCTCAATAAATTTTTGTTTGCATTCATATGGGCACTTGTGCTGTTCGTGAAATCATACACATTAGTTGTGTTGCAGTCACTATGTATGCTTCAACCATTAATATTGCTATCTAAGAGTTGTTGCAAAGTTTGTATATCTAAAATTATAAATAGACATCTGTTTTTCCTCGATAAATATTATTCCATATGTATGTTTGCTGTCAGAGTTGATGTACAGCAAACATACATATGGAATAATATTTATCGAGGAAAAACAGATGTCTATTTATAATTTTAGATATACAAACTTTGCAACAACTCTTAGATAGCAATATTAATGGTTGAAGCATACATAGTGACTGCAACACAACTAATGTGTATGATTTCACGAACAGCACAAGTGCCCATATGAATGCAAACAAAAATTTATTGAGATGTTTCCTCAGTTGCATTTATTTTGTTACCTGGATAATATCAGCATATCAAGCAAGTCCCCATGATGCCTCCTTCACTGTAGGGAAATAATGGCACTATCCCGAAGTATGAGTACATGTTTGGCTCATCCAGAAAGAATAGCACTATCCCGAAACAATGGCACTATCCCAAAGTCTGCCCTTATGATCTCCATATAACAAGGAAAGAAAACAAATGGTGTCATGAAGAGAAAAGAAAATTTCTGGTTACCTCCTGTTTCTAGATATCATTTCTCTTTAAGGTTTTGTTTCAAGATGAAATATTATATAGAGATCGCTAAGATATCTGAAACACCATGAGGAAATGGTAGCAATTTAGTAGCACAGAAGTGACTAATTAAGCAGTCAGAAGAATAGGAAGAGCAAGAACACAATTTTTATTTCCTGAGCAAAGTTGCAAAGTTAAGAGTGGAACAGAGCACTTATTACACATACACATGCAAAATGTTATCAAGTTCTCTCACAGTATCCCTTCTTTCAGATTTAATCATGAGGCTGGAATTATGTTCGAGCTTGATCGTTATGCGGTTCCAGAAAATATAACAGTGTGCATTTCTCTTTTATCTGAGCTTTCAGGTTTACCCGATGACACAAATGGCTCCCTGTAACTGCTGTTGCACAATTCTCAAATCCTTCATAAAAAAGCAAAATGGAAGCAGGTTCCCTAATGCAAGCCATGATGAGCTACTTCTTTGATGGCACAAAAAATTCTTGACTGAACCAACTCAAATGAAGAGCACTCTCATGAGGAGAATATAAGCCTTTGAGGGAGACGATGCAGCTGACTGCTACCTCAAGAAATTCCACAACCACCTGTTCTATCTGATCCATAATTCCCTTCAGGTAAATCCTTCAATTTGAAAACAATTCAAATTTTTTTGTTAAACAGAGCTCTTGCTTGATTATAAAGCTGAGAAATAGAACTTCAGATATAAATCAATTATGAGTATATGGCCAAATACATAGGCACGAGAATGAGTAGACATCTTAGAAGGAGATGTCAGGTTCACAGAAGAAGCAAAGATATATACATGGTTGAAAAAGATGCCATGCCTACGCATGCTTGTGCTGAAGGTGAAGAATGGAGGGGCGTGTACCTGGAAGAAGATCAGAAAGCAGAAATTAGAGCAGCTCGTCATCCCATGTAGCACAAACTGGAGCGCTGGCCAGGAAGAACGTCCCGGCGATGGCGAGGAGCAGCGGCGCCCACAAATATGCGACGCGCGGTGGTGCGCCTGGGCCCGGGCAACGCGGTCCAGATTGGGGAAGGGGTCTATGGAGAGGACGATGGCGATGGGGAGCACAGTGTAGGGGACACCGCTGACGAGGCCGTAGGGGCGCGTGGAGGAGCGAGGCGACGGCGGAGAGCAGGTGTCCATCCTCCCACCTCACCTGAGCTCCAGCGGCACTGCAACACCTGCCTCTTCCATGCTCCCACCAAACTCGAGCTCGTCGATCCCGGAGAAGAACGACACAACAGCAGGGAAAGGGCATAGGAGAGTGGAGGCAAGGCGGAGAGCACGACATGTCGCCAACCGCTGGAGGGTGTGGGGGCGACAGGGACCACAACAATCTTCTTGTTTTGGCTTTCCCTCTCCTTCTAGGCGATGGCGCGCGGGGGCTAGGGAGGAAGGCGACTGTCTCGCGCGGGGGTGAGGGTGGAGGTGGAAGGGTGGATGGACGGGCATCTCGCGGCCAGAGCTCCATCTTCGTGCACGCAGGCCAGGTGGTGGCACGCGCGGGGGCGGGAGTCACGGCGTGCCGGGGGAGGGGGGGGCGGGGTGCCTGGCGCGGGCGGGATACGCGGCGGCGAGGGCGACGCGCGCGAGCGTGATTCGCGGGCGGGAGACGCGCGCGGGGGCCAAAATCGCGGGCGGGGGCACGGTGCGGTGGTGGACGCCCTCTGTCCACCCTTAAGGATTAGTAGAGATTTGATGTGTCACTGACATCTTAATTATTAACTAACATATAGCCCGTGCTAATACTATGATCCTACAATCATAGAGAAGAGAGATCGACGACGACACGAGGGGAGGAGTTGATACACAACGGCGGGGATGCGGAGGGAGTAGAAGGCTGAGGGCCGTGAGGTTGCGAGGAGGGAGGGAGGGAGGGGTGATAGATGATCTAGATAATATTGTTCATTGGATTTGAGTAAGGGAGAGAGTTATCCAACATTCTGAACCATTGATTTTGATGATGTGTTAAGTCTAGATACAATTTGTTTGGAATATTTAGGACTAGTTTGAAAACTTAAATCACCTCCGAGGTTCTTAGGGACTGAGGGGAATCCTCGAGAATCAAGGAAGAGATTTAAGTTTCCAAACTAGCCTTTAGGGCTAGTCAATAGAGGTTATGTACTTATGTGTGTATATGATATGATTTGCCTGGTGGGTTTTGTAAATTTTAAACTGATGCATTATATATATACTCATCTTAAATAATACTCCCTCTGTACCAAAATAAAATTCGTTGTAGACTAATGTTGGATTCATCAAAGATCTGAAGGGTTTACTTTATATATGTGTTGTTTTAGTTCTCAATGTTTATGTCTATATTTAAATGGATAAAGATAAATTTGGACACATATAAAATACATGCATTAAATATTGTATGAATATAAGATAAATTTTAATTTAGAAGAGAGGAAATACTATTTTGAAACGAACGAGTAGAAAAAAGTTATATTTTCCATTGGGCCAACGAGTCCAAAACACACATAGGGAAAGGCCACCAGGTCACCTACGCAACCTTATCATCATCTTTCCCCCGCCGTTGGGTTTTCTATCCGATAGACCGGGGACGCACAGGCCTCTCGCCCTCCGCGCGGCTCCACAGGAGAGCAAAAATGGCGACCCTCTCCATGGTCTCCGTCCCCATCGCACCCTCCTCCTTGTCCCTTTCCACCCGGGGCCGCAGCTCCTCCGCATCCTTCCCCGCTAAGGTTAGTGCCGCCTTCTGTTATACCCCTACCCCCCCCCCCCTCGCGCGCCGCATCCTGTTACGTGCGTCCAGGGAGCTTGTCTGATTGGGGTGTCTTGTTTTTCTAACCCTGTACGGCCTTGTTGGAATGGGGTGTAAATTAGTTTCTTAGTTTCACTCTAATCTATCTCAATACATATTGATTGTGCTGAATACGAGAGTATCCAAACAAGGCCTACTTGGGATGGTCGTGACAGGAGCGTTGGAAGGATGGTCTTCTGTGAACTGCTAATTTTCAATACAATGGTAGGAAATGGCGCATGTTGGTTCATGCATATGATTTTTCTAGCGCATTGTCAGTAATGCTAGTGTTTCATGGTACAGCAGTATGGCTGATTCTAGTAGCAAAGAAAAGGATGTTTCTTTAGACTTTTGATGTGGATCTGAATTCTGAACCTGATTATAGGAGCTGTTGTTTATTATCGCTGTTGCATTGTGCGCACAGCCTGAAGCCCTGAATACGACACAAACATGAACTTCGATACATCATTAATTTATCCCCATCTCAATGACCCTTCATACCCAGGCTCATGTTGGTGGTTTATTTTGTGGTTTTTGATTGTGCTGTATGTTGGGTGGCCTGACAGAAGGGAGGAATCGGTCACGGTGGCTTGCGGATCGAGTGCATCCGTATTGGTGGTGTTGAGATTCCAAACCACAAGAGGGTGGAGTACTCGCTGCAGTACATACATGGCATTGGACGCTCACGCTCTCGCCAGATCCTCCTGGACCTCAATTTCGATAACAAGATCACCAAGGACCTCTCCGAGGAGGAGGTCATCACCCTCCGTAAGGAGGTTGGCAAGTACATGATTGAGGGAGACCTTGTAACGTCCCTGATCCCTTTGTCGATTATTCGCTGCAGTTATTTGATTCAGTAGTTTGTGATGATTAACGACTTGTATGGTTACCATAATTACTTAGTTAACATATCAATGATTCCTTGAAAGCATTGAAGTTCATTCTGCAGGTCTGCGTATTTAATTTCACTTCCTTAGTCATAGATGATTCCTGACTGTCCTAACTGTTTAGTTTTATATCGATGTTGGACTCCAAGGGAGTGAAAACGCTGAGAGCTGGCACACTGCTGTTTGGTATGCTTTACAGAAACGTTTCAACCGTGTGGCGATTGAGAGGCTGAAGGAGATTAGGTGCTACAAGGGCATTCGGCACAAGCTTGGACTCCCAGTTCGTGGCCAGAGGACAAAGAACAACTGCCGGACACTTAAGGGAAAGAGGGCTTCAGTTGCCAAGAAGAAGTCACCCGCCTCCCAGGATGAATAAATCGTGTTGCCATGTATTGAAGTTCTCTCTCTCTCTCTCTCTCTCTCTCTCTCTCTCTCTCTCTCTCTCTCTGTGTGTGTGTGTGTGTGTGTGTGTGGCGCTACTACTGCTGGGTGTTTTGTTTCGAGCTTTTATGCTGCCATTGACAAATCATGGGGTAGCCATCAGCTGCTGCAGATTTTGTAGCAATGACATACTAGCTCATATGGGTCGGTTCTATAAATGAAGATCAAATTCTTGTTTAAATCCATTGGTATTCCTCTGTCCCAACCTATTCTCGATGCAAGGAGTCCAGACTGCTCCTGACGAAATACTATGTACCAGATCCAGTGTTCTGGGGATTATTCACCTGCCACTGGTATACCTGTTTTCATCCCTGCACGAGATGATCATGTGGCGAAGAGTTATGATTCGAGATCTCTCCCCTTCACAAATGTAGTTGAAAAAACAAGTTTTGGCTACCCGTCGATGGTTATGTTTTTTTTTCTTGATAAGGATGATGGGTAAATTGTGTTTGGTTTCAGATAAAGATGATTTGAATCACTTGATTGAAGCCATTAAGGTTTCCTGGCGTTCATCAGTCCCCAACTTGCAGTCAGGTTTGCGTTGGGGACAGACAGCGGAGCACGGATGACTGTGAATTTGTGATCCCGTGCTGTGCTATTTGCCGAAGCTTGCACCGGTGCACGGACACCACCACCTGCTCCCCCACCCGGGCGGCACCCGGGCCGCCGCGCCCGCGCGCTCTATCCACCACTCAAATAAACGCGATATGCTCCGCCTTGCTGGCCTGCTATTGAAAATCACACGACTTCCACCGCAATCGCACGCAAAAATCCCGCTCGAGCTTCCACCGTCTCCCTCCGCTTCCCCGTGCGGCGGTGCCGGGTCGCGCCGTGCCATGGCGCCCGCCTTCTCGGTCTCATGCGCGCCCGGATCCTCGCGCCCGCTGGCCGCCAGCCCCGGCCCCAGCGTCGTCGTCGCCGCCTCCTCCCAACTTCCCGCGTCGTCGCGGAGCAGCGAACGCAGGAGAGCGCCAGGCCTCGCGCTCGCGTCGGCCCCGGGTGTCGGCGGTAGGGATGGCGGTGGCAGGTGGAGAGCAGGCATGTCGTCCTTCCCCTTCCTGCCGCCGTTCTTCACAGGGAACAAGGGGGAGAAGGACGCTGAGAAGGCGATGAGGCTCAAGGAGGAGCTCCTCGACGCCATTGCACCGCTGGACCGTGGCGCCGAGGCCACGCCCGAGGACAAGGAGCGCGTCGAGCAGGTGAGGACGAAGAAACTAGTAGCTACGAGGGACGCACCGTGCATTTGGTAATTGGTTGATGGCAGAGATTACTCACGTGTATTTTTTTTTCTTTTTTTGCTTCAGATTGTTCAGCAACTGGAGGCGGTGAACCAGGTGAAGGAGCCGCTCAAGTCCGATCTCCTAAACGGCAAATGGGAGCTTCTCTATACCACCTCCACAAGTATACTGCAGCCACAGGTTCATTTCCTTTTTGCCTCACCAATGTACAGGTTCTGAAGTTCTGAAAAGTAAGTTCTTTTTTTTTATAGGTTCTAAGAGCATCTCTAACAATGTTACCATGTAAAATTGTCCTAAAAATTTAAAATAAATATATTTATAGAATTTAGGGCATCAACAAAAAAATCAAGCTCCAACGGTAAAGCTCCAAATCAAGTGATTAGCATAAATATGTTAATCTACTATGTTCGTTTGGAATGGAAATGAAAGTTTTATAAAGTGTCCGTTCGTTTAGATCTAGACATGAGACAGCACAATAACATACAATATATTTGTGGCACTTCAGGAGGTGACCTATATTTTTTGACATTTTTTTTATAAAATAAGGTATTATTGGAGCAGTTTTTTTAAGCTTGATCTCTATTGTTTAATTTAGGACGAAAGGGCCTCTAACAGAGTTAGTTAGGTGGCCTGAGTAACACTCCTCAGGTTCTGGGATCGACTCCCCATAGAAGCGAATTTTAGGTTGTGGTTAAAAAAATCCCATCGTCTGTCCGATGCCAAAGCACGGGTGTAAGGCTCGGTCACGGTCGCGGTCGTTTCTCACATGGGCTACGATGTCGCTGCGTATGGGTGGGGCAGAGGTTCGGGGATTTTCTCGATCTGAGTGAGAAGGTCTTTTTAATATAATATCCGGGGTTGTCTTATCCCCCGCAGATCGAGTTTTTATAGTCTAATTTAGGGCACCGGGATAAGTGGAGATGCTTTAATAAGCTTAAAGGTGAATACATGCATCAGCACTGTAGAAATTCTTAATTGTTTGATAGTGGTAAATTGGCAACAAGTGATAATCTTCACGTATGTAGAATTTATGCAATTTGAATTTAAATTCGAGGAAGAAAAGGACTTTCGGTTCATAGTTTATATTTTTTTCGGCCTTCCTGGCATGCTGCTGAAGTAGAAAATAGTTATAGTTCTTTTTACAGGAATGACAAATTCTACTCACTTTCTACTGCAGAGGCCAAAGTATCTGAGGCCGTTTGGGAAGATTTACCAATCAATCAACGCCGACAATTTGAGAGCCCAAAACATGGAAACTTGGCCCTACTTTAATCAGGTAATTTTTGCTAGAACTTGTTGCGGTGTACTTTTGGCTTTTCTCTCTCTTTAGCATTCTTCAATCCCTTTCTTTGTTATGAAGCCAAGAGTTCTCATCTGGGAACGACACGCTGTACCTTTTGTGTGGCATGTAGCTGAGATCTTTCTGATGTGTTATGGGCTTATGGCCAAGCAGTTTTTGAAAGTAGGACACTGTCTTGTGCTCTGGATAAAGGAACGTGTTAGCTTTGATCACAGTAGTGACTAGTGAAGTGTTGGATTGATTTTAATAACATGTTCATTTCCATGTTTGAACCTTCTTCTAGTGTCAGCTTGCAACTATATAACTCATCTTCTTCTGAAGTTATGTTGCATTTCCCATTGAACAGCTGCTATGCTACATGTAATGTTCTAGGCTTTTGCCTGCAAATATATTCCTAGCAGCATACTCAATATTGTTGCTGGTTTTGTACTACTTGTGTTGGTTGATTCTCTGAAGCATGGTGCTAGCGTGATTTACCTATGTTTTGTCTTCTCAGGTTACTGCCAACTTGGTACCTCTGAATCCTAGAAGAGTGGCAGTTAAATTTGACTACTTCAAGATATTTAGTTTGGTAAGATGTATTATCCTCCAAGCATTACTTTAGATGTTGCTTGGCGTTCAAAGAAAGTTTGGACGTTACACTAATAGTCTATAATTCATGTTGTCTAGTTTATGCTTGAGCTGTTACCTTTTGTTTTTGTTTTACCAAAGTAATTCACTGCTGAGTAGGGAACAGATAGGCATGCTAGTATACCATGAACTCAGCATATATAAACTCTATGATCTGATGTAATCCTTCACTTCTATTGCTAGATTTTTTTTTTCTGTTTATACTCATTATGTATGTTCTCTCTCAGAAACTCCCCCACCCCCACCCACCCAACACACACACAGCATAGTCGATTTTTAGGTAGCAAAAAAGGTGAACTAATGCTATTTTAGTTTCTCTATTATTAGATACCGATCAAAGCACCCGGAAGTGGTAAAGGTGAACTTGAGATTACTTATCTTGATGAAGAGCTCAGGTTAGTATATTTACCCCTCCGAAAGGCTTCTAGTGGTCGCACTAGTGGATGTTTGGTTTCTAAGGACTAATTTTAGTCCATCCATTATATTCTATTTTAGTTCCTAAATTATCAAATACAAAATTCTTTAGTTTACGTATGTGACAATTTAGGAACTAAAATGGAATAAAATGGAGGGACTAAAAATTAGTCCCTAGAAACCAAGCACCTCAGTATGTCGTTGCCTCATCTCATATATTCTCCTCCATCATGAGTTTTGCTCTCTCATTGAACTACTAAAGCTGGAAAATTCTTTTATTTTGTAACTACTTAACTAAGGCCTCTTTTTGTTCAGCAATGCATGGGCCTTGTTGATAGGGTTTGCTAAGTTGTAAGAAACCACACCTTGCTTGCAGGGTTTCGAGAGGCGACAAGGGAAACTTGTTCGTACTGAAGATGGTCGACCCAGCATACAGGGTTCCATTATAATAATGTTATGATAACATTTAGGAGTCAGCTATGTGTAACATTCTTATTCCTCGCATGAGGACTGAGGTAATGTAAGGCGTGTAAATATTAAATATCACATCTGAAAGATAGATTTTTTTGGGGGAAGCTGTACATTTTCTGAGAAACCAGTAAGACTTCCGCGTCCAAAATGAGGCCCAAGATTTAAGCATAGATGATAGAGAACATGTCGTGTGAAGACTAACACACATCAATGTATAGAAAATGCAATGATAATCCATTTTGATCCAACTACATCGTCACTCTGAAAAATATCAGTAGCTGCTTTTGGATTCTCATAAAATGTGGCACTCTAACGGTGCATTGGTGTTCCATGTGAAAGATGCCCAATTTGAGCATTTAAAGATGAATGCTGGGTATAAGGGAGTTTATGGAGTTCTACTTACCACATGGTATACAATTAAATTCAAAATCCTAATTGTTATGCAACAAACTAAGGCATATTTTGTGTCAGCATATAATATTCCACAAGAGTGCTAATTCTTTGCCTACAAAGTCTCCACAATGCTTATCCTCCCTTAAAATACGACCTCAACCGCAGAAGGATATTTTCAATACATTCTATTTCATCATGGCTGGCTTGCAATTATGAAAATTACTCATCATGTCCATGTCTGGAGGATAGCCTACAAGAAACTTCGGCTCTTGCTTCCTCTAGCTTGCCAAAGAGCACTTCATGAAATGGGATTTTGTGTCATGTGTCACTTTAAGGATATATAGATTTTAGTGCAACCTTTGTGCACTCAAGCAACTTACAACAGGTGTGCACTCAAGCAACCTACAACAGGGGGGACTAGGTGTAATGTAGTCATGTAGTAATGTTTAATGTTGCGAAGAAGGGTTCCCTAGGATTTTTTTTAAAAGGAAACTGGTATGGAACACTGAATAAAAAGGACTACTTCCTAACTCCTTTTTATGAAAGATCACAACTAGAGTTTTCTTACGCATCTCCAAGACACTCTCTACATGTCTCTTTATCACAAAATTTAGAAAACAAATCCAAGAAATTGCTCCAATAGACGGACCGATTTTTTGAAGAGTATAGAGATTAGAGACCAAAAATTGGAGATTCCATTGGCGGCAAGAGAGATATACAAAGAGAATTCATTGAATGACTCTTGAAATGTTAGATATAGAGATTGAAATTTGCAGAGACTCTTATAGTTGCTTTTAATGACTATACTATCAGTGTCAAACCCAATATCATTTTTGTCAAAATCAACACCAGTTGTTTTAGTAAAGCATAAGATATTAATAACAAATATTTATACTAGATAATGAACACACTCATATGATTATCGTCCTTGTGTAAGGTAAATAGGTAAATGCTAATAGTCCATACAATTCAAGCTTTCTACAAGTACAAAATTGCAATCCAATCATCATAAGCTTTCCACAAGTATAGAATTGCAATCCAATCATCGGATGAAAAGGCATATAAACTCCTGATGGGCAGACCCAGTGTCGGAGGCTCCCAAATGAGTGGGATCCAAAGATGAACTCTTGATGGATGGATAAAAACATTTTTGAGCATTGAGCTTTGTTGGAAGTAAAAGAAAAATCTGTGAAAACATGATCTAAAATAGAGCACTACCAAATGTGATCAAATAGTAACTGAGTATAGCAGGGAACCAACCTTTTATGGAACAATATTATGTTTGATTTCTTATTAATGAGCAAAATATTTCTAAAGTTAACATCAAAAGAAAAGTAGGGATCTTGCCCTTAACCCTAGCCACTAGATGCATAAGGAGGATCTCCCCATTAGGGCATGGATTCTTCACACGGAGACGGTGAGGAAGGATGTGGCCTTCCCTTCAACAACCATAGAGAGAATAGATCGGTTCAGAATTCAGATATGTGAGGAAGAGTTGACAATAATGAACGTTAGTTCCCGTGCTGACTATCTCTTCCCTTTTAGGGCTTGTTCGGTTAGGAAGGGATTGAGGGGGATTGAAGAGGATTCAATCCCCTTCTATATAAATTTAAATAGGAGGGGATTTAATCCCCTCCAATCCCCCTTAAACCCCTTCAAACCGAACAAGCCCTTATTATTTGTGGTGTGAAAGAGGATGGGATGGAGTGACACAAGGAATCAGAATCAAGATGTAGGGGATCAGGTGGAGAATTGGGTAGGGAATCAAGCGATGAAAACGACCAGAAAAAATGCGATCCTAATATGGCTTTGGTATGATGTGACTAACCTCAATTAGAGAGGATGGTTAGTCTCTAGGACTTTGATTATATATATATATATATATATATATATATATATATATATATATATATATATATATATCCTGCACAGCCCACGACTAGCTAAAATTAAAAAAACACATGGCCGCAAGAGGATTTGAACATGCGCCCCTTAGTCCAATGCGAGCAGTAGCTACCGCTATATATATATATATAGCAGGTATAACGGAAGCCCTGGACTTCCAATAGTTAAAGGAAGCCCAGGCTGATCATCCATGCAATCTGGTTCAACCCAGCGCACCGACTGAACCAGTCTGTCGGTTGCACCACCCGCGCCCACGTCTGTGCGCGCAAAAAAAATGAAATGCATGCATGAGTCAAACACGTTCCCTTGCATGCGCGTAAATTTAGGAAACATATGTATGGCGGTTTCTATTTTAAAATGCTTTATTTTCTTCATAAATTTAGGATCGCTGCAACAGTCATGCACCTAGACTCGTAAGTACCATTTTATGATATATACT
Organism: Zea luxurians; assembly: GCA_029449295.1. NCBI lineage: Eukaryota > Viridiplantae > Streptophyta > Magnoliopsida > Poales > Poaceae > Zea > Zea luxurians. The sequence continues at coordinate 174,657,663 of JAOPSE010000002.1, forward strand.
GCTACTAAATATGCTACCCTGTGTAGATAATTATGCAATTCGGTATGCTGTGTAAAAATCTGTTACCAGCTGCATGCACACGAATTTATGATGAAAATAATGTGCAATGAAAAGAAATGAATTGCACGCATAGAAACAAAAAATCGTATTTAATGTTTTATTTCCTTCATAAATATAGGATCCCTTCAACAGTCATGCAGTTAAACACATTAGATCTAGTTTATAATATATATTGATACAAATTATACTACATGGTGTAACTATTTATGCAATTCGTTACACTGCGTAAAAAATCAGGCATGTTGTTCACTGGTGGACGCATCTCCGGGTTGGAGCGTAATAACCTTAAGTTTTGAGCATAAAATCCTTCAATTATAAGCGTAAATACCGAGCTAATGTGAGAGGTTGATAGCTGTTGGGGGCTTGTTCTCAAATGCTAAGAGTTAAGAACAAGGCAACACAGAAAATGTTAAGTGTTAAAGTCCTTCGTCCTCCACCACATTATATCCTTTCGGGATATAAAGAATTCCGGACGAAGGTTACGAAGGGCGTACCTTCGTAAGCATAATAAGGAGGGACGAAGTATTCATATAAATCATGAGGTATGAAATAAACATTTAAATGTTATCATAGAATCATTTCCATTTTTACTAACATGAACGAATATAAATGATTTCAAATTACAAATGTACCTTCGGTCCTGAGGAAGGCGAGAATACAAGTGTGATGCGAAGGCAAATGACAGGTTCGCGTGAACAGTACAGAGGTACTGTTCATCTATTTATAGACACAGGTCGCAGCCTGTGACAAATTACAATTATGCCCCTTACAAAAGTTTACAACATTGACTCAGACCTCTATGGATAAAAAGGTCATTCTATCTCTATGTCGGTTTGTAACGCCTAAGCTCCATGAAAAGGAACCTTCGGCCATCTCCTGGGGACGACTTCAGCCGAAGCTGCTTCTTCGTGTAAGACCTTCGGCACACCGAAGCATGGCCCCAACAGTAGCCCCTTTCGCGGTGCTAGATCGTTTTTCGTAACGAGCTTGACCCGTGAAAAAAGCCTCTTCAGCTTCGGGAAGCCGAAGGTCCAAAAAACACCTTCCCTGAGCTCGTTGCTGAGAAACGATCCGGCCTCCGAGCGCGTGCCAGGCCCACCTTGCAGAGTTACTGTTTGATCTTTGCGGTCCACTGCACAGCGAGTACAAGTGACTGCCCGCCTGGTGTAAAAATCCTGCCGCTTCGCCTTCTTACCTGCAGCACTATATAAACAGACGGGTAGGTGTGAAGTTACCACAGCATTCATTGCTATTTGCACTGTTTTGCTGCCAAAATTTTTAACCATAGCCGAAGCTTGACTCTCAGAATCGAACGAAGGTCCATCTCGACGTCTGCTTCGTCAGAAAGAAAGGCTTCGGGAGGAAAGAAAAAAAAGAAAAAAGTATCTAACTTCCCCAAACTCAGAATCAAATGGCGAGAGTGCGATCTACTGCCAAAGTTGCACGTGAGGGAGACGAAGCCGAAGGTTCGAATACTGTGCCCATCTCCGAAGCGATGCAGCGTTCCGGACTGGTGATTGCGGAAGAAATGCCCGCTGCTGAAGCAAACCCGACAACTGCCGAAGGAGAAGAAGAAAACATTGAAGGGACTGATCCCGAAGATGACTACCGTATTGCCATGCCCAGCAAGCCCAGTCACCTGGATTTTGGGAAATCAACTGTTTCAAAGGCTGATCTTTCGAAGATGGTGAAAGCAGGTTATTTCAATGAAAACCAGAAGAAGCTACTTCGCTTCGGGGGAGAAGAAACCACCCCGAAGCCAAAGAAGGACGAGATTGTTATCTTCAAGAGCTTTTTAAAGGCTGGGCTTAGATTCCCTCTTCACGAGATTATTGCGGAGATACTGAAGAGGTTTGGTATCTACCTTCACCAGTTAACTCCTAACGCTATCGTTAGGCTTAGCGTTTATATTTGGGCCCTCCGAAGCCAAGCAGTGGAGCCATTTGCCGGCAGTTTCTGCCGAGTTCATGAGTTACATTATCAAACAAAGGCCAGAAAAGATGGGTTACATGAGAACTTCGGCTGCTACAATTTTGCCTACCGGAAAACCGCAAAGTTTCCTGTGATCAGCTACCGAAGCAAATGGCCGGCAGGCTGGAAATCGGAATGGTTCTATGTCAAGGTTGATGACGACAAGGAGAAGCTTGTGCAAAGTCCACTCGAGCTGATCTTCGGAGAAACCCGACCCCGCTGCAACATGACACCAGAGGGTCAAACACAACAGGCAATGGATGAATTCGGAATCATTGCAGAACATATCAGTACCAGGGATCTGGTTCAGGAATTCTTGGCATTCAGAGTCTTCCCTACTCTGAAAGAATGGGAAATGCCAAAGTTGAAGGGGGAGAAGAAGGAGGGGGAACTTGTCCGGCTTCCATATCTCTTCAAATTCAAGCAATACTTTAAGAAACCCTGCCAAGAGTGGCTAGACACAGTCGAGGTGATGTGTAATGAAATTCTGGGGAATTATTCCAAAAAAGAAGATCAACTAATGACAGCAGCCTTCGGCACCCGCCCGAAGCGAAGGCTGAACCGAGTGCTTGATGCCCTGGGCTTCGAGTACCCTGACTATGAGCAGTTGAGCAAGGGTGCTGAGGGCCAGAAAAGAAAAAGAGTGGCCAAAACTCTGATCAGGGATGAAGAAAGACCAGCAAAGGAGAAGAAAATTCCCAAGAAAAGAAAAATATCTACTCCGAAGCGAAAATTATCCGAAGAAGAGGGGACCCCCACACCGCCTTCTGCCAGCGACGTGGAGGAAATTTTAAAGGTAATGACTGAACCCACGCCCACGAAGCTAAGTCCATTAGGGCTCCAACTGACGAAGCTTTTTCGAAAGGTGGAAGAGCCGGAACAAACGAAGGTAACCAAACCAAAGCGGCAAAGGATTATTGCAGTGACTGAAGTTATCGACAAGACGCCACCGAGGGCGTCAATTCAAAAAACACCAGCTGCTGAAGGCACCACAAACGTCGAAGTCGCACCTTCGGAGGTCGCGGCTACCGAAGCCGCTACAGCCGAAGATGTAAACTTAGAAACAACCATTGAGGACATCAACAAGATTTTGGAAGACATGGCTGCAGAAGAAGCTGCCACTACTACTGAAAAAACCATGGCCACAGTGCCTGAGAAAGGGAAAGAAATAGCCGAAGACACTTCGGACGACGAAGCCTACTCTTTTCAAAATTTAGTTGGGCAAAAACTGACGGAGGCCGAAATAGAAGAGCTCAAGGAATACGCCAAATCTTGCGGATACAAGCCAGGAGCTCTTCTTTTCGGAGGTGTGGACGATGAAAAATTGGGCTGCATTCGAGACCAAACTGGAGCTAAGGTAATCGGTACTCTATCAAAGAGTATCGGTTTTCCGAAGCTAGAGACAGATATCAGCCGCTACCGACGACAACATATCGTCGGCAGCTTATTTTATTCCAACTTCAAGGTAAACAACGTTTTCTCTGGTTTTTATTGCTGTTAATAATGAAAATGTTACTAACGAAAGTTGTTTCTGTACAGAGCATGCTACTGAGCAAGGCTCTGAAGATGCAGCAAGATTTGGAGGACAAAAAACACGAAGCTATAATTCAAAATTTAGAGAGCAAGATAAAAGAACAATCAGCTATCATTGAGAAGAAAGACTTCGAGCTCCAATCAACCGAAGGCTTGCTGGCAGAGACTGAGGCTAAGGTATCAGAATTGAATTCGAAACTTATCAGTCAATCAAAACAATTTGAACAGGAGACGCTAGAGCTGAATTCGAAACTTGAAGCCGAAGTCCAGACCAACTCAGACTTGAAGAAAACATTAACAAGCCTTCAAGACAAGTGCTTGAAATTTAGCAACAACTGTATTGAACGATTAAAAAAGATATTTTACTCTGTTGGAGCCAGCAGCGGGAAGTTTAACCCTTCAGCGGAAAATTTACCACAAGCCTTCGATCATATTGAAGCTGAAATTGAAGAACTTGACGAAGTTATAGCCGGGCACGGTGACTTCTGTGCCTGGGTAGCTTCTCGGGGTACCGCTGCTGCGTTCCTGAAGGCCGGCTGCGAGCATGGAAAAATCGTCAACAGGCCCAACTTCACCCTTTCTCCATCAATCCTGGACGATATACCTGACCTCGCCCGAAGCATCTCAAATAGATTTATAAAAATGATATGGACAAAAGGCGGGCGGGAAAAGGCTGGAGACGAAGCTCGAAGTCATCTTGAACCAGTAAGAAATGATACTTCGTACTTACCTTCTCCTTTGCACTTGATTTTTACTTGTGGTACCTTGATTCATGTAGGATGACGAAGGTGAAGATGATGCCTAAGATATGTCGCCGAAGCTGTCGCCGAAGCTGAAGCTTAATGAAGATCAGTAGAAGTATACTATAGGAAAAAACTCAGGATACTTTTGTAACAACTTTTGTAAATACAATTAAACTGTTCTCAAGGAACTTTGTACATACCTTGTAATATATTCTTACCCTTCTACTGAAGCGCTTTGATGTGGACGAAATCAGTATTTTGAGCCGAAAGCGAAAAAACACCTTCCCTTCTTTTCGTACACAACGAAGCATAAGAGACCAATTCTTTTTGCCGAGCAACGAAGCATAAAAGACCACTTCTTCTTTTTGCCGAGCAACGAAGCTTTTCTTTTTTGTACACAACAAAGCATGAGGCCAATTCTTCTTTTTACCGAAGCTTTTCTTTTTTGTACTCAACAAAGCATAACGAATCATAAAAAACCACTTCTCCTTTTTGCCGAAGCTTTTCTTTTTCATAACGAATCATAAAAATTCACTTCGTCTTTTTGCCGAAGCAACCACTTTGGTACATAAATGCTATGAATGAATGCTTATGCATGCAAATGCCATGATGTAATGTAATGTGCGAATGAATGTCCAAAACATATATCCGAAGCCACACTCTCAGCCATTATTTCTTTGGAACCAACCACACATCAGCTCTGCATTCCCTTAGGAACGACTTTGGAGCTTCTTCGCCTTTTACTTAGGCAGTGTAAGCTCTGCATTCCCTTAGGAACGTCTTTGGAGCTTCTTCGCCTTTTACTTAGGCGGTATCAGCGTTGACTTTTCGCTGTAAGCTCTGCATCCCCTTAGGGACGTCTTTGGAGCTTCTTCGCCTTTTACTTTCGGCGGAATCAGAGCTCTGCATCCCCTTAGGGACGTCTTTGGAGCTTCTTCTCTTTTTTTTTCCAGTTTCGGCACTCGATGGTGCGTTCTCAGCTTTTTACATTTACATTTTTTGGGGGATTTTGCTCTTATAAAACTAAAAAGGAAATTACAGATGATGGCCCCATTAAAAACCTTTCTCCCCCTTTAGAAAGGAAAAGGGTGCCATGAAATAGAAAAGAAAAAACATGAAAAGTTACATCAAGTTATACATAATATCGCCGAAGCTCGTCCGCATTCCAAGACCTTGGAATTTCGTTGCCATCCATGTCCTTCAATCTGTAGGAACCAGGCCTTGACGAAGATGCTACTAAGAAAGGCCCTTCCCATTTCAATTGTAACTTGCCGACTGTATCTGGGTTGGCCACTCTCCGAAGCACCAAGTGTCCCGGCTCAATATTTTTTAGCCGGACCTTTCTATCTCGCCATCTAACTGTTTCAGCCTGGTATTTATTGATGTTTTCCACGGCTTGAAGTTTGATTCCTTCTAAAGCATCTTTTTCCACAAGGCAAGCATCTTCGGGACCTGACTCTGCCGAAGCTACTACCCTTATTGACCCAGCTTTAGCTTCTTCCGGAGTTATTGCTTCGTCACCGAATAATAATTTGAATGGGGTAAAGCCTGTAGACCTTGATGTTGTTGTATTGTGGCTCCACACCACTTTGGTCAACTGATCTGGCCACTTTCCCCTTGGTTGATTGAAGATTAACTTCATTATTCCTGTCATTATGATGCCGTTGGCCCTTTCAACAAGCCCATTCGACTCCGGATGCCTGACCGATGCAAAATGGATCTTCGTTCCAATTTGATCACAGAAATTTCTGAAAGCTTCGGAGTCGAACTGCGTTCCGTTATCTACAGTGATGGCCTTCGGTACCCCAAAACGACAGACAATATTCTGCCAGAAAAACTTTTGGACAGTGGCCGAAGTTATTGTGGCTAATGGCTTCGCCTCAATCCACTTGGAAAAATACTCCACAGCTACTATAACATATCTTAGATTCCCTTGGGCCGGTGGTAATGGTCCCAACAAGTCAAGGCCCCACCTTTGCAATGGCTAGATGGGTTGTATCAGCTGTGTCAAAGACGAAGGTTGCTTTTGATCTCTTGCACATTTCTGACAACCTTCGCATTTTTGAACTAACTCCGCTGCATCCGAAGCTGCCTTCGGCCAATAAAACCCTTGGCGGAAAACTTTTCCAAGTAACGGCCTAGATCCGATGTGGGATCCACACAGGCCTGCATGTATTTCTTTCATTAGTTCTATACCTTCGGTTCTAGACAAGCACTTGAGCAGCGGGGCACAAACTCCATGCTTGTATAACTCCCCTTCTATGATGACATACGGACGAGCTCTTGCCTCTATCCTTTTATTATAAGCTTCGTCATCTGATAGGAAGTTACCCTGAAGGTAAGAGATTATTTCAGTTCTCCAATCTTCGCTGTAAACAGGAGAAATGTTGAGGACTGCTCTTTCAAGGAGCTCCACTGAAGGTGCCTTTATTGTTTCGAAGAAGACATCCGAAGGTAACGGCAGCCCCTGTGCTGCAGACTTGGCTAGTAAATCAGCATGCTCATTTTGTCCTCGAGGAATATTCTTGACAGAAAATCCTTCGAAGGAGGCCTCGATCCTTCGGACCATGTCTAGGTATTTTTCAAGCTTCGGATCTTTAGCCTTGCAACTTTTGTCAATATGACCCGAAACAACCTGGGAATCAGTTTTAAGAATCGCTCTTCTGATTCCCATTGCCTTTAATTTCCGAAGGCCCAGGAGCAGGGCTTCGTACTCAGTAATATTATTTGTGCAGCTGAAGTCAAGTCTTGCTGCATAACAAGTTTTAACCTTGGATGGTGAGACCAATACAGCAGCTGCACCTGCTCCGAAGGTTCCCCAAGAGCCATCACAAAACACTGTCCACACTTCGGCATCTTTATTTACTTCTTCATCCTGAGCCCCTGGCGTCCAGTCGGCGATGAAATCTGCCAATGCTTGAGACTGGATCGAGGATCTATGCACATAATCAATGTAAAATTCATTGAGCTCCGCAGCCCATTTTCCAATCCGCCCAGTAGCTTCTCTATTTCTCATGATATCCTTCAACGGCTGTGAAGAAGGAACAATAATATTGTATGCCTGAAAATAATGCCGAAGCTTCCTGGATGCCATTAAAACGGCATATAATACCTTCTCCAGCTCTGTATAATTTTTCTTTGAGGCACTAAGGACCTCAGATACAAAATACACTGGAACTTGCTTCTTGACTTGGCCATCAAGCTTCTCCTGGACAAGTGCCGCACTTACTGCTGAGTGCGAAGCTGCCACATATAACAACAGAGGAGCCCCTGGCGTTGGTGGAGTTAATGTTGTGAGATCTATCAAGTATTGCTTCAGCTCTTCGAAAGCTTTTTGTTGACTTGGGCCCCATTGAAAGATTTCAGCTGACTTCAACACCTCGAAAAATGGTAAGTTTCTTTCTGCTGATCTGGATATAAATCTGTTGAGAGATGCCAGCCTTCCTGTCAATCTTTGGGCCCCCTTTCTTGTGGTTGGTGGCTCCATTCGAAGTATAGCTTCGATTTTATTTGGATTAGCTTCGATTCCCTTTGTTGAAACCAAGCATCCAAGAAATTTACCCTTCTTCACTCCGAAGACACATTTTTCTGGATTCAGCTTCAGACCAGCTTGTCTGAAGCTGGCGAAGGTCTCCTGCAGATCAGCAATATGATTTTCTTGCTTCGTGCTTTTTACAATGATGTCATCGACATAAGTCAACACATTTCTGCCTATCTGAGATTGGAGAACCTTCGCAGTCATTCTGCTGAAACTCCCTCCGGCATTCTTGAGCCCCTCAGGCATCCGAAGATAGCAATATGTACCACTTGGGGTTATGAAGCTAGTCTTCGGCTCATCTTCCTTCTTCATCCAGATTTGATGATAGCCTGAGTAGCAGTCCAGGAGACTCATGAGCTCTGAAGAAGCTGCTGCATCAACTAAAGAGTCTATCCTTGGCAGCGGGAATTCATCCTTCGGACAAGCCTTGTTGAGATCTGTGAAATCGATACACATTCTCCACTTGCCATTGGCCTTCTTCACCATAACAGTGTTAGCTAGCCACTCTGGATACTTCACTTCTCTGATAACTCCTGCACTGAGGAGTCTTTTTACTTCATTGCGAGCCCCTTCGGCCTTGTCATCAGACATTTTCCGAAGCCTCTGCTTTCGGGGTCTGAAGGATGGGTCAACATTGAGTGAATGTTCAATAACATCCCGATTTACTCCACAAAGATCATTGGTTGACCATGCAAAAACATCTTTGTTGTTGAATAAAAACCTTATCAAGGTTTTTTCCTGGTCTTCAGATAGTTGCGAGCCCAACAGCACCTTCTGCTCTGCTATATCTTCACACAATAACATGGGCTTCGGCTGATCCGCTAAAGCTGCCTTCTCCCTCCTGAATTTGTACTGTTCACAAGCTTCAGCTCCATCTATGTTATGGATTGCCTTGGAGTCAGTCCAGCTTCCTTCGGCCCTTCTAGCAGCTTCCTGGCTTCCATGAATAGCAATAGGCCCTTGGTCCGAAGGTATCTTCATGCAGAGATAAGCTGGGTGAAGAATTGCTTCGAAGGCATTAAGAGTACCACGGCCAATGATAGCATTGTAAGGATACTCCATGTCAACAATATCAAACACAATTTGCTCAGTCCTTGTGTTGTTAACAAACCCGAAGGTTACCGGCATGGTAATCTTCCCAAGTGCTACAATCTGCCGCCCTCCGAAGCCACAAAGAGGGTGCGTAGCATCATGAATCTTGTCTTCAGGCTCTTGCATTTGTCTGAAGGCTTTAGCAAATATAATGTCAGCTGCACTGCCTGTATCAACTAGGACATTGTGGACTAGAAATCCTTTGATCACGCAAGAGATGACCATGGCATCATTGTGAGGATAATCCTTAAGCTGAAGGTCTTCCTGAGAGAAAGTAATTGGAACGTGGGACCATTTTGACTTGATGAAGGGTCCCTGTACTCCAACATGCTGCACCCTTCTCTGAGCCTCCTTCTTCTGCTTCTTGTTAGCTGGCTCTGAGCAAGAACCGCCTGTTATCGGGAGCACCAGCTTCGAAGCCGAAGCAGCTCCAGCTTGATTGTTGAACAAAGCCATCAGCTCAGAAAAGTGGAAGTGAGTTCACCGGAGGTGGGCGCCAATGTTGGGGGCTTGTTCTCAAATGCTAAGAGTTAAGAACAAGGCAACACAGAAAATGTTAAGTGTTAAAGTCCTTCGTCCTCCACCACATTATATCCTTTCGGGATATAAAGAATTCCGGACGAAGGTTACGAAGGGCGTACCTTCGTAAGCATAATAAGGAGGGACGAAGTATTCATATAAATCATGAGGTATGAAATAAACATTTAAATGTTATCATAGAATCATTTCCATTTTTACTAACATGAACGAATATAAATGATTTCAAATTACAAATGTACCTTCGGTCCTGAGGAAGGCGAGAATACAAGTGTGATGCGAAGGCAAATGACAGGTTCGCGTGAACAGTACAGAGGTACTGTTCATCTATTTATAGACACAGGTCGCAGCCTGTGACAAATTACAATTATGCCCCTTACAAAAGTTTACAACATTGACTCAGACCTCTATGGATAAAAAGGTCATTCTATCTCTATGTCGGTTTGTAACGCCTAAGCTCCATGAAAAGGAACCTTCGGCCATCTCCTGGGGACGACTTCAGCCGAAGCTGCTTCTTCGTGTAAGACCTTCGGCACACCGAAGCATGGCCCCAACAATAGCTCTAGTAGGTTGTTATTACGATCCTATTTTTATGGCAGATCCAAAAAACATGGCAGCCGCATGTATGCGGTTATACAGATCCAAAAATTATGGCAAAATGCATGCATGAGTCAAACACGTTCCCTGCATGCGCGTAAATTTAGAAAAGATATGTGTGGCGGTTTCTATTTTAAATGATTTATTTCCTCCCTAAATTTAGGATAGCTACAACAGCCATGCTGCTAGACTCGTAATGACCATTTTATGATATATACTGATAATAAATATGCCAAACTGTGTAGATAATTATGCAATTCGGTATACTGCGTAAAAATCTGTTACCAACTGCATGCACACGGATTTATGATGAAAAGAATATGCAATGAAAGAAAATGAATTGCGTGCATAGAAACAAAAAATCGCATTTAATGTTTTATTTTCTTCGTAAATATAGGATCCCTCCAACAGCCATGCAGCTAAACGCATTAGAACTAGTTTATGATATGTACCGATACAAATTATACTACACGGTGTAGGTATTTATGTAATTCGTTACACTGCGTAAAAAATCTGACATGTTGTTCACTGGTGGACGCATCTCCGGGTGGAGCGTAAAAATCTTAAGTTTTGAGCATAAAATCCCTCAATTATAAGCGTAAATACCGAGTCCATGTAAGAGGTTGATAGCTCTAATAGGTTGTTATTACTATCCTATTTTTATGACAGATCCGAAAATATGGCAGCTGTATGCATGCAGTTTCTATTTTTATACAGATCCAAAAATTATGGCAAAAAATCGTGGGAGTTTCCATTGCATGCGCGCAAATTACAAATAGTATAAATCAAGGAATTGTCTTTCCAATGTGCATACAGTAAACTGATATACGAACTCCGTGTTTAAGCATAAAATCGTACAGTTTTTGGCGTAAATAATACATGTGGTAGGCATAAAACACAATAATCGAAAACAAAACTGCGCCGGATCGGAGGATGTCACGCGCGATCATCGCTGAGCGCATCTCGGGCCTTCCGTGACGCCGCTCGCTCGAAGATCGCGTCTCATGCGTCGCCGTCGCTACTCGCACGTCGACGGGCGTCGCTTGCTCGCCGGCCTTGGAAGTGCCGCCTCCTCGGGACCTCGGGGACGCCGCCGCTTGCCCGCACAAGGGCCCTGCTGTCGCTCGCCCTCTGGATCGGGGAGCCGCCGCCACCGACCTGGGAACCGCCCCCACTACTCCGGATCGAAGAACCTCCGCCACCGCGCGTCGAGGTCATGGAGTTGCGGCCACCGGCTGGGGGTCCATCGCCGCACACGCTCTGGGGCAACCGCCGTCGTCGCACGCGGCGTCGCTAATGAATCGGGGTGGAGCGTAAAAAACTGAACCCTATCACTCCGGGTCCTGTTTTATAGACGTCCGGATGTGATCCGGCTCGACCGGATTGCACCGTCCGACCTGGGCTTCCTCTAGTTATTGGAAGCACATGGCTCCATATATATATATATATATATATATATATATATATATATATATATATATATATATATATATATATATATATATATATATCCTGCACAGCCCACGGTTAGCTAAAATTAAAAAAACACATGGCCGCAAGAGGATTTGAACATGCGCCCCCTTAGGCTAATGCGAGCAGTAGCTACCGCTATACCACATGTGTGTTTCTATCTACATCTATGACATGGAAAACATCTACTACATCTCATGCTACCCTTTCACAATGCGCAGTAGTAGATAAGTATCACTGAGATTCTTGAATTATATTTTTGGATGGAGGAATAGTATTTAAAGAAGAGCCTTGCATGCAATTTCTTTTGTTTGAATAATTTTTTCAACTTAAATTCTTTTTTTTGCATGCGTGGCATTTATTCTCCGTAATATTTTTCCATGGATCTAACTTGTGAGTCAATTTCATAAACCAATGCTAAAGATGAATCCATGTTTCTTACTTGGAAACCCTGAACAAACACCACTAGCAGGAGCCACTCACGTTGGTGTCGCTCATCGACAAAGAGAAGAAGCTTGACGACTGCCAGTTCGACCTTTGGAAGCAGTCCTACGTGGTCGCATGTGCCGATGTGGATGACAAGCTGAAAGGGAAATGTGCCCTTGGGCCATTTCTATGTATTTTGGTGATTTAGTGCCCAACACAGGTGCTTAATTGTAAAATGGTGGACAAAGTACAAATCAAGGATAAAGGTATGTTTCTCAGACTTAGTACATTGTTTTATGGACTAATGTATTGTGTCTAAGTGCTGGAAACAGAAAAAATCGAGTTGGAGAAGAGATGGCTTGAGCAGCCAAAGTCTGCCCAGTCTGGGTGCACCGGACTGTCCGGTGGTGCACCGGACAGTGTCCGGTGCGCCAGGCTGGCTCGGCGTGAAGTGGCCGCTCTCGGGAATTCGCCGACGATGTACGGCTAAAATTCACCGGACTGTCCGGTGTGCACCGGACTGTCCGGTGAGCCAACGGTCGGCCGCGGAATCTGCGCGCGACACGTGGCCGGGCCAACGGTCAGAAGGGGGCACCGGACTGTCCGGTGTGCACCGGACATGTCCGGTGCGCCAACGGCTCCCAGATCTGCAACGGTCGGCAACGGTCGGCAGCGCCATTTTAGGAAGGAAATCGGGCACCGGACAGTGTCCGGTGTGCACCGGACTGTCCGGTGCACCCGACGACAGAAGGCAAGATTGGCCTTCCAGATTTGCTCTCAACGGCTCCTAGCTGCCTTGGGGCTATAAAAGGGACCCCTAGACGCATGGAGGAGAACACCAAGCAACCTTAGAGCATTCTTGATCATCCACACTCAGTCTTTGCGCATTCGTTTGTCATTCTCAGTGATTCGAGCTCCGTTCTAGTGAGAACTTTGAGATAGTCTTTTGAGCTCGATTCTTGGCCGTGTGTGTGTGCATTTTGCTGTGGATTTGTGTGTGTTGCTGTCCTCCCTTACTCCGTATTTCTTGTGAATCTCAAGTGTAAGGGCGAGAGGCTCCAAGTTGTGGAGAATCCTCGCAATCGGGATATTGAAAGGCAAAGTAAAACACCGTGGTATTCAAGTTGGTCTTTGGACCACTTGAGAGGGGTTGATTGCAACCCTCGTCCGTTGGGACGCCACAACGTGGAGTAGGCAAGCGTTGGTCTTGGCCGAACCACGGGATAAACCACTGTGTCATCTCTGTGTTTGATCTCTTGTGGTATTGTGTTTTGTTGAGACTCCTATCTAGCCACTTGGCGATTATTGTGCTAACACTTAACAAGTTTTTGTGGCTATAAGTTTAAGTTTTCACAGGATCACCTATTCACCCCCCCTCTAGGTGCTCTCAATTGGTATCAGAGCCGTTCTCTTCACAAAGGGACTAACCGCCCAAAGAGATGGATCCTAAAGGGAAGGGAATCGTGATCAACGACAAGGAGAAGGAGTCCTTCGTCAACGAGCCAAAGGATGACAAAACTACCGACTCGGGCTCGGGGCACAGACGCAAAGAAGGGAAGAAGAAGAAGACAAGACGCATCAAGGAGATCGTCTACTACGACAGCGACGAATCTTCCTCTTCCCAAAAGGACGACGACAACGACTACAGGAAGACGGTCAATTCGAACTTTTCATTTGATTATTCTCGTATTCCACACAGTTCGAATTCACAATTGCTTTCCATTCCTCTTGGCAAACCTCCACACTTCGATGGGGAGGACTACGGATTTTGGAGTCACAAAATGCGTAGTCACTTATTCTCTCTCCATCCAAGCATATGGGAGATTGTAGAGAATGGAATGAAATTTGATAGCTCGGATAGCCCTATGCTTATAAATGAACAAATTCATAGAAATGCACAAGCTACTACTGTTCTCTTAGCATCTTTGTGCAGGGAAGAGTACAATAAGGTGAGCGGCTTGGACAATGCCAAGCAGATATGGGACACCCTCAAGATCTCTCACGAGGGGAATGACATCACCATGCTCACCAAGATGGAGTTGGTGGAGGGCGAGCTTGGACGATTCGCGATGATAAGGGGCGAGGAACCGACTCAAACTTACAACCGACTCAAGACCCTTATCAACAAAATAAGGAGCTATGGAAGCACACGATGGACGGACCACGACGTCGTCCGCCTAATGATAAGGTCTTTTACCGTTCTTGATCCTCATCTCGTGAACAATATTCGTGAGAATCCCAGGTACACGATGATGACGCCCGAGGAGGTACTCGGAAAATTCGTAAGCGGGCGGATGATGATCAAGGAGGCGAGATACGTCGACGACGCGTTGAACGGTCCAATCCACGAGCCTCAACCCGTTGCTCTCAAGGCAACGAGGAGCAAGGAGGCGCTACCGAGCAAGGTGGCACAAGTTGAGGCGGCCGGGCTAAATAATGAGGAGATGGCCCTCATCATTAAGCGCTTCAAGACGGCGCTTAAGGGTTGCAAGGGACAGCCAAGCAAGACCAAGACAAAGGAGAAGCGCTCGTGCTTCAAATGTGGTAAGATTGGTCATTTCATTGCTAACTGTCCCGATAATGAAAGTGACCAGGAAAAGGGGAACAAAAGGGAGAAGAAGAAGCATTACAAGAAGGCCAAGGGCGAGGCGCATATCGGAAAGGAGTGGGATTCGGATTGCTCCTCCTCCGACTCCGACAATGAAGGACTCGCCGCCACCGCCTTCAACAAGTCATCCCTCTTCCCCAACGAGCGTCACACTTGCCTCATGGCAAGGGAGAAGAAAGTAAGCACTCATGATACTAGCACTTACGCTTCTTCAAGTGAGGATGAGTCTAGTGATGATGATGAGATAGATTACTCATGCTTATTCAAGGGATTAGATAGATCCAAAATTGATAAGATTAATGAGTTGATTGATGCTTTAAATGACAAGAATAGATTACTAGAAAAACAAGAGGATCTTCTATATGAGGAGCATGATAAATTTGTTAGTGCACAAAAATCTCTTGCTCTTGAAATTAAAAGGAATGAAATGCTCTCTAGTGAATTATCTTCTTGTCATGAAACCATTGCTACTTTAAGAAGTGTTAACAATGATTTAAGTGCTAAACTAGTAGAAGCAAATAAATCCAACTCCTGTGTAGAAATTGTTGAAACTTGCAATAGGTGTAAAGATTTTGACATTGATGCTTGTAGTGAACACCAAGTTTCAATTTCCAAACTTAATGATGAATTGGCTAGTCTTAATGCTCAACTTAAGACTAGCAAGAGTAATTTTGATAAGCTAAAATTTGCAAGGGATGCCTACACAATTGGTAGACACCCCTCAATTAAGGATGGACTTGGCTACAAGAGGGAAGCCAAGGACTTGACAAGCCATAAGGCTCCCATCTCTGCCAAGGAGAAAGGGAAGGCCCCTATGACAACTAGTGCTAAAAAGAACCATGCTTTTATGTACCATGGTAAGAGACAAAATAGAAATGCTTATAGGAGTTGTAATGCATATAATGCCTTTGATTCTCATGCCATGTTTGCTTCTAGTTCTTATTATGTGCATGATAGAAATGTTGGTAGGAGAAATGTTATTCATAATATGCCTAGGAGAAATGTCGTTAATGTTCCTAGGAAAGTTCATGAACCTTCTACAATATATAATGCTTTAAATGCTTCCTTTGCTATTTGTAGAAAGGATAGGAAAATAGTTGCTAGGAAGTTAGGGGCAAAATGCAAGGGAGACAAAACTTGCATTTGGGTCCCTAAGGATATTTGTGCTAACCTTGCAGGACCCAACATGAGTTGGGTACCTAAGACCCAAGCCTAAATTTGCCTTGCAGGTTTATGCATCCGGGGGTTCAAGCTGGATCATCGACAGCGGATGCACAAACCATATGACGGGGGAGAAGAAGATGTTCACCTCCTACGTCAAAAACAAAGATTCCCAAGATTCAATAATATTCGGTGATGGGAATCAAGGCAAGGTAAAAGGGTTAGGTAAAATTGCAATCTCAAATGAGCACTCTATATCTAATGTGTTTTTAGTAGAGTCTCTTGGATATAATCTGCTATCTGTTAGTCAATTATGCAATATGGGATATAACTGCTTATTTACAAATGTAGATGTGTCTGTCTTTAGAAGATGTGATGGTTCACTAGCTTTTAAGGGTGTACTAGACGGCAAGCTTTACTTAGTTGATTTTGCAAAAGAAGAGGCCGGTCTAGATGCATGCTTAATGGCTAAGACTTGCATGGGCTGGCTGTGGCATCGCCGCTTAGCACATGTGGGGATGAAGAACCTCCATAAGCTTCTAAAGGGAGAACACGTGATAGGATTGACTAACGTACAATTCGAAAAAGATAGACCTTGTGCAGCTTGTCAGGCAGGTAAACAGGTGGGAGGAGCGCATCACAGCAAGAATGTGATGACCACATCAAGACCCCTGGAGCTGCTACATATGGACCTCTTCGGACCCGTCGCCTATCTAAGCATAGGAGGAAGTAAGTATGGTTTAGTTATTGTTGATGACTTTTCCCGCTTCACTTGGGTGTTCTTTTTGCAGGATAAGTCTGAAACCCAAGGGACCCTCAAGCGCTTCCTAAGGAGAGCTCAAAATGAGTTTGAGCTCAAGGTGAAGAAGATAAGGAGCGACAACGGGTCCGAATTCAAGAACCTTCAAGTGGAGGAGTTTCTTGAGGAGGAAGGGATCAAGCACGAGTTCTCCGCTCCCTACACACCTCAGCAAAATGGTGTGGTAGAGAGGAAGAACATGACGCTCATAGATATGGCGAGGACTATGCTTGGAGAATTCAAGACCCCTGAGTGCTTTTGGTCGGAAGCCATGAACACGGCTTGCCACGCCATCAACAGGGTCTACCTTCACCGCCTCCTCAAGAAGACGTCGTATGAGCTACTAACCGGTAACAAACCCAATGTATCTTACTTTCGTGTTTTTGGGAGCAGGTGCTACATTCTAGTGAAGAAGGGTAGAAATTCTAAATTTGCTCCCAAAGCTGTAGAAGGGTTTTTATTAGGTTATGATTCAAATACAAAGGCGTATAGGGTCTTCAACAAATCATCGGGTTTGGTTGAAGTCTCTAGCGACGTTGTATTTGATGAGACTAATGGCTCTCCAAGAGAGCAAGTTGTTGATTGTGATGATGTAGATGAAGAAGATGTTCCGACGGCCGCTATACGAACCATGGCGATTGGAGAAGTGCGGCCACAGGAACAAGATGAACGAGATCAACCTTCTTCCTCAACAACGGTGCATCCTCCAACTCAAGACGATGAACAGGTTCATCAAAAGGAGGCGTGTGATCAAGGGGGAGCACAAGATGATCACGTGATGGAGGAAGAAGCGCAACCGGCACCTCCAACCCAAGTTCGAGCGGTGATTCAAAGGGATCATCCCGTCGACCAAATTTTGGGCGACATTAGCAAGGGAGTAACTACTCGATCTCGATTAGTTAATTTTTGTGAGCATTACTCCTTTGTCTCTTCTATTGAGCCTTTCAGGGTAGAGGAGGCCTTGCTAGATCCGGATTGGGTATTGGCCATGCAGGAGGAACTCAACAACTTCAAGCGCAATGAAGTTTGGACACTGGTGCCTCGTCCCAAGCAAAATGTTGTGGGAACCAAGTGGGTGTTCCGCAACAAACAGGACGAGCACGGGGTGGTGACAAGGAACAAGGCTCAACTTGTGGCAAAAGGTTATGCCCAAGTCGCAGGTTTGGACTTTGAGGAGACTTTTGCTCCTGTGGCTAGGCTAGAATCAATCCGTATCTTGCTAGCATATGCCGCTCACCATTCTTTCAGGTTGTACCAAATGGATGTGAAGAGCGCTTTCCTCAACGGGCCGATCAAAGAGGAGGTGTACGTGGAGCAGCCCCCTGGCTTCGAGGATGAACGGTACCCCGACCACGTGTGTAAGCTCTCTAAGGCGCTCTATGGACTTAAGCAAGCCCCAAGAGCATGGTATGAATGCCTTAGAGACTTTTTAATTGCTAATGCTTTCAAGGTTGGGAAAGCCGATCCAACTCTTTTTACTAAGACTTGCGATGGTGATCTTTTTGTGTGCCAAATTTATGTCGACGACATAATATTTGGTTCTACTAACCAAAAGTCTTGTGAAGAGTTTAGCAGGGTGATGACGCAGAAATTCGAGATGTCAATGATGGGCGAGTTGACCTACTTCCTTGGGTTTCAAGTGAAGCAACTCAAGGACGGCACCTTCATCTCCCAAATGAAGTACACACAAGATTTGCTAAAAAGGTTTGGGATGAAGGACGCAAAGCCCGCAAAGACGCCGATGGGAACCGACGGACACACCGACCTCAACAAAGGAGGTAAGTCCGTTGATCAAAAAGCATACCGGTCCATGATAGGTTCTTTGCTTTATTTATGTGCTAGTAGACCGGATATTATGCTTAGCGTATGCATGTGTGCTAGATTTCAATCCGATCCGAAGGAGTGTCACTTAGTGGCTGTGAAGCGAATTCTTCGATATTTAGTCGCTACACCTTACTTCGGGATCTGGTATCCAAAGGGGTCTAACTTTGACTTGATTGGGTACTCAGATTCCGACTATGCTGGGTGTAAGGTCGATAGGAAGAGTACATCGGGGACGTGCCAATTCTTAGGAAGGTCCCTGGTGTCATGGAACTCTAAGAAACAAACCTCCGTTGCTCTATCCACCGCTGAGGCCGAGTACGTTGCCGCAGGACAGTGTTGTGCGCAACTACTTTGGATGAGGCAAACCCTCAGGGACTTTGGCTACAATCTGAGCAAAGTCCCACTCCTATGTGACAATGAGAGTGCTATCCGAATAGCGGAAAATCTTGTTGAGCACAGTCGCACAAAGCACATTGACATCCGGCATCACTTTTTGAGAGACCACCAGCAAAAGGGAGATATCGAAGTGTTTCATGTTAGCACCGAGAACCAGCTAGCCGATATCTTTACCAAGCCTTTAGATGAGAAGACCTTTTGCAGGCTGCGTAGTGAGCTCAATATCTTAGATTCGCGGAACTTAGATTGAAATGTAGCATACATGTGTTTATGCTTTTGATTATGTTCATTCTGCATATTGTTGCTTATTGTGGTGCTCAAGTTGTACAAACACTCCCTGGACCTCACAAGTCCGTGGCAAAATGATGCACAGTTTTAGGGGGAGATGTGTTACAACTTGACCCTTTGAGACTAACCATATGCTTGAGTTTGCTTGTTTTAGTCTCAAAGGAGAATTGAAAGGGAAAAGGTGGACTTGGACCATGAAAGACTTCCACTGCACTCCGATGAGAGGGTAACTTATTCCAAGTTCATCTCATGAACTCTTATTGCCATTTGCTCTTAATTGAAGATTTTGGTGAGGCAATGGGGTTAAAGTGCCAAGATTAATCCCGTTTTGGTGTTTGATGCCAAAGGGGGAGAAAATAAAGGCCAAAGCGATAAATGGATCAGCTACCACTTGAGAGATTTTGAAAATAGTAGAATAGAGCTTTTGGTTTGTCAAAACTCTTTTGTTGTCTCTCTTATCAAAAGTTGGCTTCTTGTGGGGAGAAGTATTGATTATGGGAAAAAGGGGGAGTTTTTGAAATCTTTGATCAATCTCTTTTGGAATGACTCTCTTTATGTTTCAACATGTGTGGTTGACTTAGAGATAGAGATTTGAGTTTGATTTGCAAAAACAAACCAAGTGGTGGCATAGAGTGATCCATATATGTCAAAATTGAATCAAAATAATTTGAGTTCTTATTTGAAGTGTTTTTGTACTTGTTCTACTTGCTTTATGTTGTGTTGGCATAAATCACCAAAAAGGGGGAGATTGAAAGGGAAATGTGCCCTTGGGCCATTTCTATGTATTTTGGTGATTTAGTGCCCAACACAGGTGCCTAATTGTAAAATGGTGGACAAAGTACAAATCAAGGATAAAGGTATGTTTCTCAGACTTAGTACATTGTTTTATGGACTAATGTATTGTGTCTAAGTGCTGGAAACAGAAAAAATCGAGTTGGAGAAGAGATGGCTTGAGCAGCCAAAGTCTGCCCAGTCTGGGTGCACCGGACTGTCCGGTGGTGCACCGGACAGTGTCCGGTGCGCCAGGCTGGCTCGGCGTGAAGTGGCCGCTCTCGGGAATTCGCCGACGACGTACGGCTAAAATTCACCGGACTGTCCGGTGTGCACCGGACTGTCCGGTGAGCCAACGGTCGGCCGGGCCAACGGTCGACCGCGGAATCTGCGCGCGACACGTGGCCGGGCCAACGGTCAGAAGGGGGCACCAGACTGTCCGGTGTGCACCGGACATGTCCGGTGCGCCAACGGCTCCTAGATCTGCAACGGTCGGCAACGGTCGGCAGCGCCATTTTAGGAAGGAAATCGGGCACCGGACAGTGTCCGGTGTGCACCGGACTGTCCGGTGCACCCGACGACAGAAGGCAAGATTGGCCTTCCAGATTTGCTCTCAACGGCTCCTAGCTGCCTTGGGGCTATAAAAGGGACCCATAGGCGCATGGAGGAGAACACCAAGCAACCTTAGAGCATTCTTGATCATCCACACTCAGTCTTTGCGCATTCGTTTGTCATTCTCAGTGATTCGAGCTCCGTTCTAGTGAGAACTTTGAGATAGTCTTTTGAGCTCGATTCTTGGCCGTGTGTGTGCGCATTTTGCTGTGGATTTGTGTGTGTTGCTGTCCTCCCTTACTCTGTATTTCTTGCGAATCTCAAGTGTAAGGGCGAGAGGCTCCAAGTTGTGGAGAATCCTCGCAATCGGGATATTGAAAGGCAAAGTAAAACACCGTGGTATTCAAGTTGGTCTTTGGACCACTTGAGAGGGGTTGATTGCAACCCTCGTCCGTTGGGACGCCACAACGTGGAGTAGGCAAGCGTTGGTCTTGGCCGAACCACGGGATAAACCACTGTGTCATCTCTGTGTTTGATCTCTTGTGGTATTGTGTTTTGTTGAGACTCCTATCTAGCCACTTGGCGATTATTGTGCTAACACTTAACAAGTTTTTGTGGCTATAAGTTTAAGTTTTCACAGGATCACCTATTCACCCCCCCTCTAGGTGCTCTCACAAGCTCCGGTGCAACCGCCGCTTGGACGCGGTCCAGAGCGACTGCACCGCGCTGTCCACCGTCAAACAGGGGGACCTCATGGTCGTCGCCAACGTCTGTGACTCCTGAGTTGTTTTGGGCACCGCATCCGACGATGGCGCCATCACGCCGTCCATGTCATCGTCCGCCTGAAGCCCAACCTTCCACGTAAGTCGCTACTGACCGACCATGAATTCTTGTGCGCTGAGATGACGACCATTGCTGACATTGTGTGAGTGTCCTCGAACTTGATGTATACAGAGGAGCAGCGCATCTGGTGGTGCAACGGCCAGGTGTACTACCTCGCTGATGAGTCCGGATGCGCTTCGTATGGCAGCCCAGCCAAGAGTTGTCGGGACTCGCCATGTTGTGTGTGTTCGATGACTACTATATCAAGGACTGTGGTGTCATCTCGGCGTCGGAGGAGACATAGAGGATGAATGGCAGCAATGACCAGTTCGTCATCCTCGCCACCGTTGGGGTAGCTTTTATGCCGGCCTGCCTTTAATTCTCTTCGCAAACACACACACACACACACTTGCCTTTTGTTTAAGCAAGCGCGTATGGTGGTGCGTGCCTGATGACTGATGATGTATGAGGGAAAGTCTTTCGGCAGGTGTGGGACGTGCTCTCCAATGACAAGACAATGCAAATCGTGGCATATATTGAAGTATGCATGATACTGATGATTGCAATGTAGTGGTGAAACAACTAGATTAAAATAACAAAATTTATGTATGCCCAGGATCACAAATGGGTTATAAAACCTTTTCTTATAACAGTATAACTGTTGGGGGCCTTCGTCCTCCGAAGGTCCTCAAAAACATGATTTGACAATGTTTTCCAAGTGGATTATGTGAACAGGTATCTTCGGACTCAGAATTATGAACATAAAGCACGGTCAGGACGAAGCCTGAACCAGACGAAGGACGAGCTGATTACCAAGCTCTACGAAGGATGGTGCACAGCCGAAGCTGTGCGCAGGGAAGCTTCGTCGCGATAGCGGAAAGGGGAACCGACTTAAAGATGAAAAGACTACGTGGGCCTTGACAGATTTCCATAAGTCATTAACAAATGTAATGGACATGGATGTAATTTTACGTGGGCTGCGTCCCGCGTCTATAAATAGATGAACAGTACTCCCGTACTGTTCACGCTGACTTGGCATATGCTTTTGCGTCACGCTTGTACTTTTTACCTTCTCTCAAGACCGAAGGTACATTTGTAATTTGTAATCATTTCTATTTTGCCATGTTAATAAAATAGAAATGATTCTATGATGATGTTTATATTTCATGCTTTATATGAATCCTTCGTCATCGCTTGTTATATTTACGAAGGTATGTCCCCTGTGACCTTCGTCCGAAACTCATTGTTTCCTAGGACGAAGAGCTTTAACACTTAACACTTTTTATGTTGCCTTGTTCTTAACTCTTAGCATTTGAGAACAAGTCTCCAACATTGGCGCCCACCTCCGGTGAACTCACTTCCACTTCGAGTTTTTTGAACACCTTCGGAAGCTGTAGACCTTCGCTATGGCACTGAAGAAAGCTTCAGCGGCTGGGGCTGCAGCACTGCAACCGCTGGACCACAACCAGGAGACCGTCTCTCTTCGGGAGGCCCGAAGCCAGAAGAGAAAGGCCGTCAGCCCGACGCTTCAGGAGGAAGAGCTAGACCAAGAAATCAGGGATATGGAGATGCTACATCAACAGGTGCAGAGGAAGAAGGAGAAGATGGCCCGGCTAGCTGAGTTGCAAAGGCAGATAGACGAAGCCTCTGAGGAAGTTCGCCATCTTACTCACGATGAGCAAAACAGAAGGCCTCAGCAGAAAGACCTTCATCAGGAGGGCTTCGTCAACGAAGATGACTGGTATGACAATTTCCATCAGGGAAATTTTGTTTTCGATGATGCTTCTCCTTTGTCCGCTGAGCTGCAGGCTACACCTTGGCCTCCATCCTATAAGCCACCCCAGCTTCCCATGTTCGACGGCCACTCAGACCCGAAGCAGTTCTTGATGAGCTACGAGGCAACAGTGTCTTCGTATGGGGGCAATGCTGCAGTCATGGCGAAGTCTTTCGTCATGGCCGTCAGGAATGTTGCTCAGACCTGGTATTCCTCCCTTCGACCAGGAACGATCACCTCATGGCAGAAGCTGAAGGATATGTTGTTAACCAGCTTTCAAGGATTTCAGACGAAGCCGGTCACTGCTCAAGCCTTGTTCCAGTGCACTCAGGATCATGAAGAATACCTTCAGGCGTATGTCAGAAGGTTCTTGCGTTTGAGGGCGCAGGCTCCAACGGTGCCCAATGAAATTGTCATCGAAGCCATGATCAAGGGGCTTCGTCCTGGACCTGCAGCCCAATACTTTGCTAGGAAGCCTCCTCAGACTCTGGAGAAGCTGCTCCAAAAGATGGACGAGTACATTCGTGCTGATAATGACTTTCGCCAAAGAAGGGAGGAGGCCTTCAGATTTTCTGAGATGACCAGGGGCTTCGGGGGAAGATTCTATCCGAGGCATGTCAGGTCCATCCACAACTCCACTCAAAATGATGACAAGGGGAGTCAGCAGAACAGGCCGCAGTGCTCCTCACAGGCTTCGGGGCAACAACAAACTTTCTTTCGGCCACCAGCTCCAAGAGGCAGAGGCGCCAGGGGCTTCGGCGGGAGATTTGGAGATCAACCAAGGAGGACATTTTGCTTATTCTGCGGTGAGAACAAGGGCCATACCACCAGGATGTGCCATGTCACCATCCAGAAACAAAAGGAGCTAGCAGAAGCTGCAGCACAACAGGGACAGCCGAAGCAGGTTATGCACACTGCTTCGTATCATCAACCTTACATCCCGGAGTATGTGGGCAACCACCCTGCAGTTTCCGTAGCTTCGGCGAGTCAACCTCAAGCTTCATGGCAACAGCCCCCGCCTCCACCTCCGCTGCAACAAGGCCAACAGCCAGAAGGGAGCCAGTATGCTCTGCATCAAAGGGATCTCAGAGAGCAATCTGAAGCTCGCACAGTCAATAGTACTGTGCCAGAGTCGAAGCACATTTATTGACATATATCCTACTTTGATAGCAGTCTTTTTCGTTTAAGTTCTGTTTTTTGTGTAATAAAGAACATTTCAGTTTTCATATAATAATTTCGTGGTTGGCTATGAGAAAAACCTATCTTCTCCACAGGCTTAAGTTGCTGAAGCTTAAAAATTTGCGGTAACAAGGAGGACCTTCGAATTATTAAAAATCCTTCGAAGCAACAAAAAGTCGTTCTAAGGAACGCAGAGTAAGTTGCCGAAGTTACAAAAAGCCGTTCCAAAGGGAGCGCAGTGTAAGTTTTTTGCTCCAAAGACGTCCCTAAGGGGATGCAGAGCTTATACCGCCTAAGTGAAAGGCGAAGAAGCTCCAAAGACGTCCCTAAGGGGATGCAGAGCTTATACCGCCTAAGTGAAAGGCGAAGAAGCTCCAAAGACGTTCTTAAGGGAATGCAGAGCTTATACCGTCTAAGTAAAAGGCGAAGAAGCTCCAAAGACGTTCCTAAGGGAATGCAGAGCTTACAAATGTATTTTGTGTGTATCTTTGGAACAAACGTCATTTGCATAACATAACATCATCACATCATTTTGCATAGCATAAGCATCATACATCATGTTGCATATGGCAAAAGAAGGGGACACAGTATCAACCTTCGAAAGGATGCTTTGGGAAAGAGCAAATTGTGTAAAGTCACGAGGGAATACAATGATAATCTTCGGAAAATAGCTTCGGAGGCTGTTTTTACGAAGCATGGATGAGCTTCATCAGAGTAATATCAAAATTGTATAGCTTCGGAGAATGCTTTCACGAAGCATGGATGTGATTTATCAGAACAGTTTTAACGGAGAATGTTTTCTTCACGAAGCATGAAAAGAAGGGAAGGTGTTTTTTCGCCGAAGGCTCAAAAAAGGTATGTATGTAGAATTTCATGCATCGTAAAGAATTGAATAATGAAAAGAGACTTGTATATTACATTCAAATGTACAAAATATTACAGAAATCACACTTCCAATGTTTTTTCTAATAACATTTAGTCTTCTCTTAGAACTGCTTCGGCGGCCTCATTTAGAAGTTGATCAACAACTTTATCCATGATAGCTTCGGCCATTCGTTTAATCTCGTCATCTCCTTTTGTGTGAAGGTCGACAGTCGATCCAGCAGCTTCTGAGGGAAGAGAACATTTCTTCATTACTATTACAAATCGCGAGCAAAGTTTGAAATAAAAATTACAACACAATAAGAACGACTAATTAATACCTAATTGCCTTTCGGGCTCTGTACTTCTTTCGGCAGCTTCTGCCACTTTCCTAGCATCATGGATGCCTTTTTCACTTCTTTGAATTATTTCTTGCGCCATTTCTCGGCCGCCATTGTCCCAGATATCAGTGAAGAATTTACCGCCAACCATGCTTGCTTCGGTTGAGGGATCTTTGATGTCTTCAGAGGACAGGGCAGCTTCGGACTGAGCTAAGGATTTTATATGTTCACAACCTTTCTTCTCCAAAACAGCAGCAACTCCTCTGGCGCCTGAAAAAGCGCAGATATCACCGCGGCTGCTCAGGATTTCTTCGAAGGCTTCTGCTTCGTGACTAATCCAGTCCAGTGGACCTTCGGGATTGCCTCTTGAAAAGTCCTCTTCACTAGAAAAGGCGCCAACGCTGGCGAAGCTTGATTTTATCTTTTTCACGCATTCTACAGATTTAACATAGCATTTCCTCTGAGATGCACGAAGCTCCTTAACACTTAACTCCAAATTATTGACCATATGATCACTAAGTTCTCGTTTTGTTTCCTCAAGCACACGTTCCTCTTTAGCTCTAGCTAGCTGTTTCTGAAGATCTTTAATTTCACGTTTTTGGGCTTCGGCCTGGGCTTTTGAAGCAGCTTCGTCCTTCTTTACTTTATCTACCAGTGTAAGCAGAATTTTATCCTTTTCTAGAGCTTCGTTTCTCAGTTTGATAACTTCGGAGCGTAAATTGTTAAACGCAATGTCATAGCTTTCATCTTCGGCGCTTTTTTGGGCTCTTAATGCATTGCTTAGAATCAAGCCCTATATGAAAAAGAATCCATATAAGAATAAAGGAATGAATTACGTATTAAAAACTTTTTTCAAACGCTTAATTTCCATACCTTTAGGCTATTGTACGCAAGACTGTCTGCGAGATCCTCTTTCGTCATGGCGCATAATCCAGCTTCGAGCTTTGGGAAACCCATACTCCTAGCCATCTCTCGGCAGACAGATAGTTCTTTATTATCAGGAAGGCAGTACAGGAAGTCATCTTCATTTGTCCCATTGAATACTACTGCTCCCTTCGGATACTTTAACTCTCTAGCATAATGATTCGCTTCATAGGTCTCTTCTTCAGACAGTTTCTTCCCCGAAGCATGTCGCACGATGTAATCGCATATGCTGGAGGGAGCTTCGGGGGCGGCAGTGTCAATTTCTTCAACCAAAGCTGGTTCTGATATTTTCTCGGATTGTTCCTTGGCGGGCTCTGAAGGCCCAGCTTCAGCTTCAGCTTGTTGTTTCGAAGCTTCAGTAGATGCTTCAGCGAGTTCAACAGACTCCTTTGCGGTTGTGCTTGAAGACTTAATTGTCTCCAAGACATCCAGTACGTTCACCATTCTTTTTCTTCTTGGGGTCACCAATGGGCCCTTTTGATTTTTTGTTGATTCGACATCTGCCGAAGGACTTAAGATTTCTGATGTTTTTGGCCCTTCAATCTTCGGTTTTTCTACTGCTGAAGGCGCTTCAGTTTTTTCTTCTATCTTCGGCACTGGAGCTGGTTCTGTAGCTTCAGAGGCCAAAGAAACTTCACCAATAAATTCTGGCACTGTGGCCGGCTCAATAAAGCGCGTTCGATGGGTGAGCACCTTCATCTTTTTCCTTTGAGGCGCTGGCTCACTAGTGGCACTCGTGGTAGCTTCTGTCGCAGGAGAAGTATTTTTCCTTTTGCGACCCAATACCGGATAGTGATAGTCAGGGTAGATAAACCCGACTGCGTCAAATACACGGTTGAGCCTTTTCTTCTTTCGGCCTCCGAAGGCTGCTGATAACGCAGTGTTCTCGGCCTTCGAATATGCCCCAAGAAGTTCGTCACTTAATGTTTCAATGCTTTTCAACCAATCGTCATCAGGTTCAACAAATTTATCCCCATATTTGAATGTGTATTTTAGTCTGACTAGTCCGCCTTCGTCGGACTCTTTAATGGTCTCCTTCGGCATTTCCCACTTTTCTGCAAGTGGCCATACCCTGAAGGCAATGTGCTCTTGGACTAAGTCCCTTGTCCCAATGAAAGAGCAGATTACGCCGAAGGCTCTTTGGCATTCTTCGGCTGCTTCATCCATTTCAATCTTCGGCCTTCGAAGTCCGAAGCGTTGCCAGATGGGGCGCATAATGATACTCTTGACATTTTCTTGCGCTGTTAAGTCATTCTTCACATAGAACCACTCTGTCATCCAGGCTCCGGGCCACCTCTTCCGAAAGGTCGGCACAGGGCAGCTTGACCCAGAGCGGGCACCGAAGCTGTAACACCCAAAATTGTTGTGATATTGTTCTTTTCCCCAGGGCTTCGTCTCGTATAATAACTCATGAATGTTGCAGAAGCTTTTAGCGTTTGGTTCCAAACCTTGGCTTCTCACAGCCCAGACAAACACCCCCATTCTTATGATGGCTTCGGGGGTAATTTGATGAAGGTAGACTTGAAATGTTTTCAGGACTTCAACAACAAACTTGCTTAGGGGGAATCGAAGCCCAGCCTTGAGAAAGCTTCGGAAGATTACGACTTCATCTTCTTCTGGGGTGGGAGAAGTCTTTTCTCCAGCGTCAGCCCTCACAATAGATATATCTCGAAAATACCGCCCCCTCATATTATCAATATGACTCTGCTTGATAGTGGTTTTCCCGAAAACCGTGTGACTTGGCCGCCATGGTCGATCTTCGGCCTCTTCCCCACCACTTTCTACATCATAGCTGTCGCTGTCACCAGTATCTTCGGACAAACCTTCAAGAATCTCCTTGGTGATTTTCTCCGTATTGGTCTCCGCCATCGCTATCAGGAACCCCAAATTCTTCTCTTCCTCGAGACTCAGCTTCGTCTCAGCAGGGATCTTCTTACCTTCAGACATCTTCGGAAACGCTAAAAAACTGTTTTCAGGGCCGAAGCTTCGAAATCAAAAAGGTCACCAATCTTAATGCACAAGAGCTAAAAATTTAGTGGACCGAAGCAGATGGCAAGTGTGCGTACCAAATGAGTTGGCGGTGTGATCTTATTTATACGCCCAGGGCGTTGAAAATTGAAAGACCCCGCTTGTCAGTGAATGTTGCTATTCTAGCAAAGGGAAGGTGTTTTTTCGGACCTTCGGCTCAAGGCCTTCGTCCATATCGCAATCTGAATTTATTATTAACAAATTAATATTGCGAGGGGCTACTGTTGGGGGCCTTCGTCCTCCGAAGGTCCTCAAAAACATGATTTGACAATGTTTTCCAAGTGGATTATGTGAACAGGTATCTTCGGACTCAGAATTATGAACATAAAGCACGGTCAGGACGAAGCCTGAACCAGATGAAGGACGAGCTGATTACCAAGCTCTACGAAGGATGGTGCACAGCCGAAGCTGTGCGCAGGGAAGCTTCGTCGCGATAGCGGAAAGGGGAACCGACTTAAAGATGAAAAGACTACGTGGGCCTTGACAGATTTCCATAAGTCATTAACAAATGTAATGGACATGGATGTAATTTTACGTGGGCTGCGTCCCGCGTCTATAAATAGATGAACAGTACTCCCGTACTGTTCACGCTGACTTGGCATATGCTTTTGCGTCACGCTTGTACTTTTTACCTTCTCTCAAGACCGAAGGTACATTTGTAATTTGTAATCATTTCTATTTCGCCATGTTAATAAAATAGAAATGATTCTATGATGATGTTTATATTTCATGCTTTATATGAATCCTTCGTCATCGCTTGTTATATTTACGAAGGTATGTCCCCTGTGACCTTCGTCCGAAACTCATTGTTTCCTAGGACGAAGAGCTTTAACACTTAACACTTTTTATGTTGCCTTGTTCTTAACTCTTAGCATTTGAGAACAAGTCTCCAACAATAACACATATTTTATATATAAGTTATCGTGGTATTATGCGTTCCTGTTGCAACGCACGGGCACTCACCTAGTATATATATGGTAATATGGGCCTTATGGTCCTTAATATTGTGTCTCCGATCAGGACATGTTAGGATAGGACTGACATGGTTACGGGAAGATCAACCCCAACACCCCCCTTGTTCTCATACCTATACATTAACTCCTTAATTTCTTAACTTATAATTTCAGTCCTTAATATATCAGTACACCAAGACCAAAATGTTACAACAACTCGTTAGTCACTACCAAACTCAATGACTATAATGTACTTTTCTATCTCAAAGCAGAGAAGTTAAACATGAGGGAAATGGTTACATTTTATGACACATTAGTCTAGAATCATAGGTGCTCTATTAAACCCATGTCGGCTACATATTTTCTAAACATGTTGGGTGGATCCGCAAGTATTTACTTTGTATGTATACGTTCAAGGCAAATTGTTTAATCTTGGACTCTCTTTTACAACATAATACTCAATGCCAATGTGCTTGGCAACACTTAAAACTTGTTATAGGAGTAACATACCCTGGTTTATTATCACAGTATATCTCTGAGAGCACCTAGAGGGGGGTGAATAGGTGATCCTATAAAATTCAACACTAAATAGCCATAAAACTTAGTTATAGAAGTGTTAGTGCGACTAAGTAGTTGAGAAGCGAGTTCTTATGGATAAAAACAATCACAGAGAAAGCAATCACAAGAGACACGCGATTTTATCCCGTGGTTCGGCCAAGTAACACTTGCCTACTTCCACGTTGTGGCGTCCCAATGGACGAGGGTTGCACTCAACTCCTTTCAAGTGATCCAATGATCAACTTGAATACCACGACTTTTCTTCCTTATAGTATTTTCCTGTTTGCGAGGAATCTCCACAAGTTGGAGCCTCTCGCCCTTACAATATTGATCACAAAGAACGCACAAGAGTAAGGTTGGGAAGAGCAACACACACAAGACTCAAATACGCAGCACAACCACACACACAAGTCACGACTTGAGCTCGAAACACAAACGCACAGAGTTCACAACTCAAATGGAGCTCAAATCACTATCACAAAGAATCGAATGCGTGAAGTTGGAGTCTTAGGATGCTTAGTGAATGCTTGGGTGACTCCTCCATGTGCCTAGGGGTCCCTTTTATAGCCCCAAGGCAGCTAGGAGTCGTTGAACACAATCTTGGAAAGCTAATCTTGCCTTCTGTCGTGTGGTGCACCGGACCGTCCGGTGCACCACCGGACAGTCACTGTAGCTGTCCGGTGCGCGATTGCCTTCCAAATAAGGCGCAGTCGACCGTTGCAGCTTTGGGCCCGATGGTGCACCGGACACTGTCCGGTGCCCCCTGCCGACCGTTGGTGCGGGCCATGCGCCACCCGCGGATTGCGCGGCCGACCGTTGCGCTGGCGACCGTTGGCTCACCAGACAGTCCGGTGCACCACCGGACAGTCTGGTGAATTATAGCCGTACGCCGCTGATCTTTTCCCGAGAGCGGCCTTTTCACTGGAGACCAGCCTGGCGCACCAGACACCGTCTGGTGCACCACCGGACAGTCCGGTGTGCCAGACTGAGCTGAGTTTTGGCTGCATCGAGCCAAGTCTTTTTAGTTTCTTTTCTTCTTCTTTTCTCACTGTTTCTAGCACTTAGATAACTTCATTAGTATTCAAAAACAAATGTACTAAGTCTAGAAACATACCTCATGCCTTGATTTGCACTTTTTCAATCTTTGGCACATTAGGACTTAAAGAATATGTGTTGGGCACTTAATCACCAAAACATTATAGAAATGGCCCAAAGGCACATTTCCCTTTCAATCTCCCCCTTTTTGGTGATTTATGCCAACACAACCAAAAGCAAGCAAAAGAAGTGCAACATCAATGCAATTGAGGACCAAATTGTTTTTGACCATTATTTGGCTTATTTGGATCGCTCTTTGCCACCACTTGGTTTGTTTTTGCAAATCAAATTCATTTTCCTATCTCTAAGTCAAACTCACTTGTTTGGGCATAAAGAGAGATAATCCAAGAGTGAAATTGATCAAGTGCAAAAAACTTTCCCTTTTTCCCATAATCATAAATTCTCCCCCACAAGAGACCAAAATTTGCAATAAGAGTATTTTGGACAAATCAAAAGTTCTAACTCTATTGTTTTCAAAATTCACAAGTGGTAGCTGATCCATTTGCTTTGGCCTTAATTTCTCCCCCTTTGGCATTAAGCACCAAAACGGGATCATTCTTGGCCCTTTAACCCCATTGCCTCACCAAGATGGTCAATTAAGAGCAAAAAGGTAATAAGAGCATAAGTATGAACTTGGAATTAAATACACCAATACCGGAGTGTAGTGGAAGTCTTTGCAACGTCCAAGTCCATTTTCTCTTTCAATGCACCTTTGAGACTACATCAAGAGTACTCAAACACATAGGTTAGTCTCAAAGGGTCAAGTTGTAGCACATCTCCCCCTTAATATGTGCATCACTAGCAATTGGACTTGTGAGGTCCGGGGAGATCTTGTACAACTTGAGCACCACAAATAAACAATAATAGATTTAAATACATAAAGTAACATGATCAAAGGCATAGAACACATGTATGCTATAGATCAATCCAAGTTACGCGAATCTAAGACATTTAGCTCACTACGCAATCTGCAAAAAGTTTTCTCATCCAACGGCTTGGTAAAGATATCGTCTGGCTGGTTCTCGGTGCTAACATGGTACACCTCGATATCTCCCTTTTGCTGGTGGTCTCTCAGGAAGTGATGCCAGATGTCTATGTGCTTAGTGCGGCTGTGTTCAACAGGATTATCCGCCATGCGGATTGCACTCTCATTGTCACATAGGAGTGGGACTTTGCTCAGGTTGTAGCCAAAGTCCCGGAGGGTTTGCCTCATCCAAAGTAGTTGCGCGCAACACTGTCCTGCGGCAACATACTCGGCCTCAGCGGTGGATAGGGCAACAGAGGTTTGTTTCTTTGAACTCCAAGACACCAGGGACCTTCCTAGGAATTGGCACGTCCCTGATGTACTCTTCCTATCAACCTTGCATTCAGCATAATCAGAGTCTGAATATCCAATCAAGTCAAAGGTAGACCCCTTTGGATACCAGATCCCGAAGCAAGGCGTAGAAACTAAATATCTAAGAATTCGCTTAACGGCCACAAGGTGACATTCGTTGGGGTCAGATTGATATCTAGCACACATGCATACACTTAGCATAATGTCTAGTCTACTAGCACATAAATAAAGCAAGGAACCTATCATAGACCGGTATGCCTTTTGATCAACGGACTTACCTCCTTTGTTGAGGTCGACATGTCCGTCGGTTCCCATCGGTGTCTTCGTGGGCTTGGCATCCTTCATCCCAAACCTCTTAAGAAGTTCTTGAGTGTACTTCATTTGGGAGAGGAAGGTGACGTCCTTGAGTTGCTTCACTTGGAACCCAAGGAAGTAGGTCAACTCGCCCATCATCGACATCTCGAATTTTTGTGTCATCACCCTGTTAAACTCCTCACAAGACTTTTGATTAGTAGAGCCAAATATTATGTCATCGACATAAATTTGGTACACAAAAAGATCACCATCACAGGTCTTAGTAAAAAGAGTGGGATCGGCTTTCCCAACCTTGAAAGCATTGGCAATTAAGAAATCTCTAAGGCATTCATACCATGCTCTTGGGGCTTGCTTAAGTCCATAGAGCGCCTTAGAGAGCTTGAACACATGGTCGGGATACCTGTCATCCTCAAAGCCAGGGGGTTGTTCCACGTACACCTCCTCCTTTATTGGCCCGTTGAGGAAAGCGCTTTTCACATCCATTTGGAACAGCCTAAAAGAGTGGTGAGCGGCATAGGCTAATAAAATTCGAATAGACTCTAGCCTAGCCACAGGAGCAAAAGTCTCCTCGAAATCCAAACCTGCGACTTGGGCATAACCTTTTGCCACAAGTCGAGCCTTGTTTCTTGTCACCACCCCGTGCTCGTCTTGTTTGTTGCGGAACACCCACTTGGTTCCCACAACATTTTGCTTTGGACATGGCACCAGGCTCTAAACTTCATTCCTCTTGAAGTTGTTGAGCTCTTCCTGCATGGCCAACACCCAGTCTGGATCCTGCAGGGCCTCTTCTACCCTAAAAGGCTCAATAGAAGAGACAAACGAGTAATGCTCACAAAAATTAGCTAAACGGGAGCGAGTTGTTACTCCCTTGCTTATGTCGCCCAGAATCTGATCGACGGGGTGATTTCTTTGAATCATCGCTCGGACTTGAGTTGGAGGGGCTAGTGGTGCTTCTTCCTCCATAACTTGTTCTTCTTGTGCTCCCCCTTGATCACGCGCCTCTTCTTGATGAACATGTCCATCATCTTGAGTTGGGGGATACACCATTGTAGAGGAAGATGGCTAATCTTGCTCTTGTTGTTCCTGTGATCGCACATCACCTATCGCCATCGTGCGCATTGCGGCCGTCGGAACATCATCTTCATCTATGTCATCAAGATCGATTTGCTCTCTTGGAGAGCCATTAGTCTCATCAAATAAAACGTCACTAGAGACTTCAACCAAACCCGATGATTTGTTGAAGACTCTATACGCCTTTGTATTTGAGTCATACCCTAGTAAAAACCCTTCTACTACCTTGGGAGCAAATTTGGAATGTCTACCTTTCTTCACCAGAATGTAGCATTTGCTCCCAAATACACGAAAGTAAGAAACGTTGGGTTTGTTACCGGTAAGGAGTTCATACGAGGTCTTCTTGAGAAGGCGATGTAGGTAGAGCCGGTTTATGGCGTGGCAAGCTGTGTTCACAGCTTCCGACCAAAACCGCTCGGGTGTCTTCAATTCTCCAAGCATTGTTCTCGCCATGTTGATAAGCGTCTTGTTCTTCCTCTCTACCACACCGTTTTGCTGTGGTGTGTAGGGAGCGGAGAACTCGTGCTTGACACCTTCTTCCTCAAGGTACTCTTCCACTTGTAGATTCTTGAACTCGGACTCGTTGTCGCTTCTTATCTTTTTCACCTTGAGCTCAAATTCGTTTTGAGCCCTTCTTAGAAAGCGCTTGAGGTCCCTTGGGTTTCTGTTTTATCCTACAAAAAGAACACCCAAGTGAAGCGAGAAAAATCATCAACAATTACAAGACCATACTTACTTCCCCCTGATGCTAAGGTAGGCAATGGGTCCGAAGAGGTCCATGTGAAGAAGCTCTAGTGGTCTTGATATTGTCATCACATTCTTGCTATGATGTGTGCTTCTCACCTGTTTCCCTGCCTGACAAGCTGCACAAGGTCTATCTTTTTCGAAACAAACATTGGTTAGTCCTAACACATGTTCTCCCTTTAGAAGTTTATGAAGGTTCTTCATCCCAACATGTGCTAGACGATGATGCCACAGCCAGCCCATACTAGTCTTAGCTATTAAGCATGCATCTAGATCGGCCTCCTCTTTCAAAAAATCAACTAAGTAGAGTTTGTCGTCTAATACACCCTTAAAAGCTAATGAACCATCACTCCTTCTAAAGACAGATACATCTATATTGGTAAATAGACAATTATAACCCATGTGGCCATGTTACATAATTGACTCGTAGACAATAAGTTGTACCTGAGCAATTCAACTAAGAACACATTGGAGATAGAATGCTCGGATGTAATGGCTATCTTCCCCAATCCTTTAACCTTGCCTTGGTTCCCATCTCCAAAGATGATCGAATCCTAGGAATTCTTGTTCTTGACGTAGGAGGTGAACATCTTCTTCTCCCCCGTCATGTGGTTTGTGCATCCGCTGTCGATAATCCAGCTTGAGCCCCCGGATGCATAAACATGCAAGGCAATTTACACTTGGGTTTTAGGTACCCAACTCTTGTTGGGTCCTACAAGGTTAGTCACAATAGCCTTTGAAACCCATATGCAAGTTTTGTCTCCCTTGCATTTGGATCCCAATTTCCTAGCCACTACTTTTTGCATTCTTGCATGAAAGAATAAAAGAAGTGTTGCAAGCATGGAAAACAGTAGTAGATTCATTACACACTTTCCTAGGCACATGATGCACAACATGATTTCTCCTAGGCCTACTTCTATCGTGAACAAAAGTAGAACTACAGGCAAACATAGCATGTGAATCAAAAGCATTATGATCATAACTCCTATTATAATCGGAATGACTAGCAATTTTCCTATTATAAATGAAAGCATGATTCCTTTTAGTACTACTAGCCATAGGGGCCTTCCCTTTCTCCTTGGTGAGAATGGGAGCCTTTTGGCTTGTTAAGTTATTGGTTTCCCTTCGAAAACCAAGTCCATCCTTAATTGAGGGGTGTCTACCAACAGTGTAGGTATCCCTAGCAAATTTTAATTTATCAAAATCATTCTTGCAAGTCTTAAGTTGATCATTAAGACTTGCCACCTCGTCATTTAATATAGTAATGGACGCAAGATGTTTATCACAAGCATTAATATCAAAATCTTTGCATCTATTACAAATAACAACATGCTCTATACATGATTTTGTTACATTAGCTTCCTCTAGTTTAGCATTTAATTCAACATTTAAATTCTTTAGACTAGAGACAGATTCCTGACACGCAGACAACTTAGAAGACATCATTTCATTTCTTTTAAGTTCTAAGGCAAGAGACTTTTGAACACTAACAAATTTGTCATGTTCCTCATACACAATGTCCTCTTGCCTTTCCAGCAATCTATCTGTTGGTGACTTGTTCTCAAATGCTTCGGATTAAGAACAAGGCAACATAAAAGGTGTTAAATGATAAGGTCCTTCGTCCTTTGAAACATTATTTCCCTTTGGGATATAACGTGCTCCGGACGAAGGTCATAAACAATATATCTTCGTAAGCACGATATATAAGTTATGACGAAGAACTTATACATGACATAAAAAGTAATGTAAACATTTAAGTTTTGTCACAATGTCATTTCTATTTTATTACTATGTAAAAATAAAAATGACTTCAAATTACAAATGTACCTTCGGACTGCAGGAAGGCAAAAGTACAAGGATGACGCAAAAGCAAATGCCAAGTCAGCGTGTCCAGTACGGGAGTACTGTTCACCTATTTATAGGCGTGAGACACAGCCCATGTAAAATTACATTCATGTCCATTACACTTGATAATGACTTATGGAAATCTGTCAAGGCTTAAGTAGTCTTTTCATCTTTAAGTCGGTTCCCCTTTTTGCTATCGCGACGAAGCTTTCCTGCGCACAGCTTCGGCCGTGCGCCATCCTTCGTAGAGCTCGGTAATCAGCCCGTCCTCCATTTCAATCCCCCTTCGTCTGGTTCAGGCTTCGTCCTGTCCGTACTTCATGTTTATAATTCTGAGTCCGAAGCTACCTGTTCATATAATCCACTTGGAAAACATTGTCAAATCATGTTTTTGAGGACCTTCGGAAGACGAAGGCCCCCAACAGTAGCCCCTCGCAATATTAATTTGTTAATGATAAATTCAGATTGCGATATGGACGAAGGCCTTGAGCCGAAGGTCCGAAAAAAACACCTTCCCTTTGCTAGAATAGCAACATTCACTGACAAGCGGGGTCTTTCAATTTTCAACGCCCTGGGCGTATAAATAAGATCATACCGCAAACTCATTTGGTACGCACACTTGCCATCTGCTTCCGCTCACTAAATTTTTAGCTCTTGCGCGCTAAGATTTGTTGATATTTTGGTTTTGAAGCTTCGGCTTTGAAAACAGTTTTTTAGTGTTTCCGAAGATGTCTGAAGATAAGAAGGTCGCTGCTGAGATGAAGCTGAGCCTTGACGAAGAGAAGAACTTGGGGTTCCTTATAGCGATGGCGGAGACTAATACGAAAAAAATTACTAAGGAGATTCTGGAAGGTTTGTCTGAAGATACTAGTGACAGCGACAGTTATGATGTAGAAAGTGGTGGGGAAGAGTCCGAAGATCGACCATGGCGGCCAAGTCACACGGTTTTCGGGAAAACCACTATTAAACAGAGTCATATCGATAATATGAGAGGGAGGTATTTCCGAGATATATCTATTGTGAGGGCTGATGCTGGAGAAAAAACTTCTCCCACTCCCGAAGAAGATGAAGTCGTAATTTTCCGAAGCTTTCTCAAGGCTGGGCTTCGATTCCCCCTAAGCAGCTTTGTTGTTGAAGTCCTGAAGACATTTCAGATTTACCTTCATCAAATTACTCCCGAAGCCATCATAAGAATGGGGATGTTTGTCTGGGCTGCGAGAAGCCAAGGTTTAGAACCAAATGCTAAAAGCTTTTGCAATATTCATGAGTTGTTATATGAGACGAAGCCCTGGGGGAAAGAACAATATCACAACAACTTTGGGTGTTACAGCTTCGGTGCCCGCTCCGGGTCAAGCCGCCCTGTGCCAACCTTTCGGAAGAGGTGGCCCAGAGCCTGGATGACAGAATGGTTCTATGTAAAGAATGACTTAACAGCGCAGGAAGATGTTAAGAATATCATTATGCGCCCCATCTGGCAACGCTTCGGACTTCGAAGACCGAAGGTTGAAATGGATGAAGCAGCCGAGGAATGCCAAAGAGCCTTCGGCGTAATCTGCTCTTCTATTGGGACAAGGGACTTGGTCCAAGAGCATATCGCCTTCAGGGTGTGGCCACTTGCAGGAAAGTGGGAAATGCCGAAGGAGACCATCAAAGAGTCCGACGAAGGCGGACTGGTTAGACTGAAATACACATTCAAATACGGGGATAAGTTTGTTGAACCTGATGACGACTGGTTGAAAAGCATTGAAACATTAAGCGACGAACTGCTTGGGGCATATTCGAAGGCCGAGAACACTGCGTTATCAGCAGCCTTCGGGGGCCGAAAAAAGAAAAGGCTCAACCGGGTATTTGACGCAGTCGGGTTTGTCTACCCTGACTATCACTATCCGGTACTGGGCCGCAAAAGAAAAAATACTTCTCCTGCGACAGAAGCTGCCACGAGTGCCACTAGTGAGCCAGCGCCGCAAAGGAAAAAGATGAAGGTGCTCACCCATCGGGCGCGTTTTATTGAGCCAGCCATAGTGCCTGAATTTATTGGTGAAGTCTCTTTGGCCACTGAAGCTACAGAACCAGCTCCAGTGCCAAAGATAGAAGAAAAAACTGAAGCGCCTTCAGCAGAGAAGGCAGAAAAACCAAAGATTGAAGGACAAAAAATATTGGAAATCTTAAGTCCTTCAGCAAATGTTGAAACAATAAAAAATCAAAAGGGCCCATCAGTGACCCCAAAAAGAAAAAGAATGGTGAACGTGCTAGATGTCTTGGAGACGATTAAGTCTTCAAGCACAACACCAAAGAAGACTGTTGAACCTGCTGAAGCGTCTTCTGAAGCTTCGAAGCAACAACCTGAAGCTGAAGCTGGGCCTTCAGAGCCCACCAAGGAACAATCTTTGGAAGCCGAGAAAATAAAAATATCAGAACCAGTTTTGGTTGAAGAAATTGACACTGCCGTCCCCGAAGCTCCTTCCAACATATGTGATTACATCGTGCGACATGCTTCGGGGAAGAAATTATCTGAAGAAGAGACTTATGAAGCCAATCACTATGCTAGAGAGTTAAAGTATCCGAAGGGGGCAGTAGTGTTCAATGGGACAAATGAAGATGACTTCCTATACTGCCTCCCTGATAACAAAGAATTATCCGTCTGCCGGGAGATGGCTAGAAGTATGGGGTTCCCGAAGCTCGAAGCTGGATTATGTGCTATGACGAAGGAGGATCTCGCAGACAGTCTTGCGTACAATAGCCTAAAGGTATGGGGATTAGGCGCTTGAAAAATTTTTTTAATTCGTAACTCATTCTTTTATTCTTATACCAACTTTTTTTTACATATAGGGTTTAATCCTAAGCAACGCATTAAGAGCACAAAAAAGTGCCGAAGATGAGAGCTATGAAATTGCGTTCAACAACCTACGATCAGAAGTTATTAAACTGAGAAACGAAGCTCTGGAAAAGGATAAAATTCTGCTTACATTGGTAGACAAGGTAAAAAAGGACGAAGCTGCCTCAAAGGTCCAAGCCGAAGCCCAAAAACGTGAGATTAAAGATCTTCAGAAACAGCTAGCTAGAGCTAAAGAGGAGCGTGTGCTTGAAGAAACAAAACGAGAGCTTAGTGATCAGTTGGTCAATCATTTAGAGTTAAGTGTTAAAGAGCTCCGTGCATCCCAGAGGAAATGCTATGTTAAATCTATTGAATGCGTCAAAAAGATAAAATCCAGCTTCGCCAGCGTTGGCGCATTTTCTAGTGAAGAGAATTTCTCAAGAGGCAATCCCGAAGGTCCACTGGATTGGATCAGTCACGAAGCAGAAGCCTTCGAGGAAATCCTGAGTAGCCGCGATGACATCTGCGCTTTTTCGGGCGCCAGAGGAGTTGCTACTGTTTTGGAGAAGAAAGGTTGCGAGCATGTAAAATCCTTAGCTCAGTCCGAAGCTGCCTTGTCCTCCGAAGACATCAAAGACCCCTCGACCGAAGCAAGCATGGTTGGCGGTAAATTCTTTACTGATATCTAGGACAACGGCGGCCGAGAAATGGCGCAAGAGATTATTCAAAGGAGTGAAAAAGGCATCCATGATGCTAGGAAAGTGACAGAGGCTACCGAAAAAAGTACAGAGCCCGAAGGGCAAATAGGTATTAATTAGTCGTACTTGTTGTGTTGTAATTTTTATTTCAAACTTTGTTCGCGGTTTGTGACAGTAATGTAGACATATTCCCCTCCCTCAGAACCTACTGGATCGTCTGCTGACCCTCACACGAAAGAGGATGACGAAATTAAGCAAATGGCCGAAGCTATCATGGATAAAGTTGTTGAACAACTTCTAAATGAAGCTGCCGAAGTAGTACTAAGAGAAGACTAGATGGTATTAGAAAAACATTTGGAATGTGATTTGTGTAATATTTTGTACATTTGGATGTGATATATAAGTTTCTTTTCATTATTCAATTCTTTACGATGCATGAAACTTTACATACGTACCGTTTTTAAGCCTTCGGCGAAAAAACACCTTCCCTTCTTTTCATGCTTCGTGAAGATAGAAAAACTTTTATGCATCACAAAGCCCATAGCACTCTGATGAAAAATATCCAAACTTCGTGAGAACATCTTCCGAAGCTATATTCCGAAGATTTTTACTTTCTCAAAGCATTCTTCCGAAGGTTGATACTGTCCTCCCTTCTTTTGCCATATGCAATATGATGTATGATGCTTATGCTATGCAAAATGATGTGATGATGTTATGTTATGTAGATGAATTTGATTCCGAAGATACACACATATCCCTGTGAAACACACAATCTTTTACTTGTAAGCTCTGCATTCCCTTAGGAACGTCTTTGGAGCTTCTTCGCCTTTTACTTAGGCGGTATCAGCGTTGACTTTTCGCTGTAAGCTCTGCATTCCCTTAGGAACGTCTTTTGAGCTTCTTCGCCTTTTACTTAGGCGGTATCAGCGTTGACTTTTCGCTGTAAGCTCTGCATTCCCTTTGGAACGACTTTTGAGCAGAAAACTTACACTGCGCTCCCTTTGGAACGGCTTTTTGTGTCTTCATCAA
The DNA here is from genome assembly GCA_029449295.1 of Zea luxurians. Lineage (NCBI taxonomy): Eukaryota > Viridiplantae > Streptophyta > Magnoliopsida > Poales > Poaceae > Zea > Zea luxurians. The sequence continues at coordinate 174,698,417 of JAOPSE010000002.1, forward strand.
CTTACTTTGCGTTCCTTAGAACGACTTTCTGTTGCTTCGAAGGATTTTTAATAATTCGAAGGTCCTCCTTGTTAACGCAAAATTTCTTAAGCTTCAGCGACTTAAGCCTGTGGAGAAAATAGGTTTTCCTCGTGGGAAACAACGAAATTATTATATGAAAACTAACAATGTTCTTTGTTACACAGAAAATATAACTGAATAGAAAAGACTGCTATTAAAGGTAGGATATGTGTCAATAAATGTGCTTCGACTCTGGCACAGTGCTATTGACTGTGCGAGCTTCGGATTGTTCTCTGAAGTCCCTTTGGTGCGGGGCATATTGGCTCCCTTCTGGCTGTTGGCCTTGTTGCAGTGGAGGTGGAGGCGGATGGTACGAAGCAGTATGCATGACCTGCTTCGGCTGAGCTTGTTGCGCTGCAGCTTCGGCTATTTCCTTTTGCTTCTGGATTGTAACATGGCACATCCTGGTGGTATGGCCCTTGTTTTCTCCACAGAACAAGCAAAACATTTTCCTTGGTTGATCTCCAAATCTTCCGCCGAAGCCCCTGGCACTTCTGCCTCTTGGAGCTGGTGGCCGGAAGAAACTTTGCTGTTGCCCCGAAGCCTGTGAAGAGCACTGCGGCCTGTTCTGCTGACTCCCCTTATCATCATTTTGAGTAGAGTTGTGGATGGACCTGACATGCCTCGGATAGAATCTTCCTCCGAAGCCCCTGGTCATTTCAGAAAATCTGAAAGCCTCCTCCCTTCTTTGGCGAAAATCATTGTCGGCACGAATGTACTCGTCCATCTTCTGGAGTAGCTTCTCCAAAGTCTGAGGTGGCTTCCTAGCGAAGTATTGAGCTGAAGGTCCAGGTCGAAGCCCCTTGATCATGGCTTCGATGACAATTTCATTGGGCACCGTTGGTGCCTGCGCCCTCAAACGTAAGAACCTTCTGACATACGCCTGAAGGTATTCTTCATGATCCTGAGTGCACTGGAACAAGGCTTGAGCAGTAACCGGCTTCGTCTGAAACCCTTGAAAGCTGGTTAACAACATGTCCTTCAGCTTTTGCCATGAAGTAATCGTTCCTGGTCGAAGGGAGGAATACCAGGTCTGAGCAACATTCCTGACAGCCATAACAAAAGACTTTGCCATGACTGCAGCATTGCCACCATACGAAGACACTGTTGCTTCGTAGCTCATCAAAAACTGCTTCGGGTCTGAATGACCATCGAACATGGGAAGCTGGGGTGGCTTGTAGGATGGAGGCCAAGGTGTAGCCTGCAGCTCAGCGGACAGGGGAGAAGCATCATCGAAAACAAAATTTCCATGATGGAAATTGTCATACCAGTCATCTTTGTTGAAGAAGCCCTCCTGATGAAGGTCTTTTTGTTGAGGCCTTCTGTTCTGCTCATCGTGAGTAAGATGGCGAACTTCTTCAGAAGCTTCGTCTATCTGCCTCTGCAGCTCAGCTAGCCTGGCCATCTTTTCCTTCTTCCTTTGCACCTGTTGATGAAGCATCTCCATATCCCTGATTTCTTGGTCTAGTTCATCCTCCTGAAGCGTCGGGCTGACGGCCTTTCTCTTCTGGCTTCGGGCCTCCCGAAGAGAGACGGTCTCCTGGTTGGGGTCCAGCGGTTGCAGCGCTGCAGCCCCAGTCGCTGAAGCTTTTTTCGGCGCCATAGCGAGGGTCTATGGCTTCCGAAGGTGTTCAAAAAACTCAAAGTGGAAGTGAGTTCACCGGAGGTGGGCGCCAATGTTGGTGACTTGTTCTCAAATGCTTCGGATTAAGAACAAGGCAACATAAAAGGTGTTAAATGATAAGGTCCTTCGTCCTTTGAAACATTATTTCCCTTTGGGATATAACGTGCTCCGGACGAAGGTCATAAACAATATATCTTCGTAAGCACGATATATAAGTTATGACGAAGAACTTATACATGACATAAAAAGTAATGTAAACATTTAAGTTTTGTCACAATGTCATTTCTATTTTATTACTATGTAAAAATAAAAATGACTTCAAATTACAAATGTACCTTCGGACTGCAGGAAGGCAAAAGTACAAGGATGACGCAAAAGCAAATGCCAAGTCAGCGTGTCCAGTACGGGAGTACTGTTCACCTATTTATAGGCGTGAGACACAGCCCATGTAAAATTACATTCATGTCCATTACACTTGATAATGACTTATGGAAATCTGTCAAGGCTTAAGTAGTCTTTTCATCTTTAAGTCGGTTCCCCTTTTTGCTATCGCGACGAAGCTTTCCTGCGCACAGCTTCGGCCGTGCGCCATCCTTCGTAGAGCTCGGTAATCAACCCGTCCTCCATTTCAATCCCCCTTCGTCTGGTTCAGGCTTCGTCCTGTCCGTACTTCATGTTTATAATTCTGAGTCCGAAGCTACCTGTTCATATAATCCACTTGGAAAACATTGTCAAATCATGTTTTTGAGGACCTTCGGAAGACGAAGGCCCCCAACACTATCTTTTTCATTTAGAGCATCAATTAACTCATTGATTTTATCTACTTTTGCTCTATCTAAACCCTTAAATAAATCAACATAATCTACTTCATCATCAGATGACTCTTCATCACTAGAAGAAGTATACTTGGGAGTGTCCCGAACACGTACCTTCTTCTCCTTAGCCATTAGGCAAGTGTGACGTTCGTTGGGGAAGAGTGTAGACTTGTTGAAAGCCGAGGCTGCCAGTCCTTCATCGTCAGTGTCGGATGAAGAGCAGTCCGAATCCCATTCTTTTCCAAGGTGCGCCTCGTCCTTCGTCTTCTTGTAAACCTTCTTCTTCTCCCTCTTCCCATACTTTTCTTGTTCCTGGTCATTATTATTATCGGGACATTAAGCTATAAAATGACCAGTCTTACCGCATTTGAAGCAGGAGCGCTTTCCCCTTGTTCTATTCTTGGAGGGGTATTCTTTGCGTCCTTTGAGCGCGGTCTTAAAGCGCTTGATGATAAACGCCATCTCATCTTCATTGAGTCCGGCAGCCTCCACTTGAGCTACCTTGCTTGGTAGCGCCTCCTTGCTGCTTGTTGCTTTGAGAGCAACCGGCTGTGGCTCGTAGATGGGTAGTGGACCGTTCAAGGCATCATCCACATATCGTGCCTCTTTTACCATCATGCGCCCGCTCACGAATTTTCCGAGTATCTCCTCGGACGTCATCTTTGTGTACCTGGGATTTTCACGGATAAGATTCACAAGATGCGGGTCAATAACAGTAAAGGACCTGAGCATGAGTCGGACGACGTCGTGGTCCGTCCATCTTGTGCTTCCATAGCTCCTAATCTTGTTGACCAGGGTCTTGAGCCTGTTGTAGGTTTGTGTTGGATCCTCTCCCCTGATCATCGCAAATCTTCCCAGCTCGCCTTCCACCAACTCCATTTTGGTGATCATGGTGGCGTCGTTTCCCTCATGTGAGATTTTGACGGTGTCCTAGATTTGCTTGGCGTTGTCCAAGCCGCTAACCTTGTTATATTCATCCCTGCACAAAGATGCTAGCAAAACAGTGGTAGCTTGTGCATTCTTATGAATTCGTTCATTTATCATTATAGGGTTATCCGTACTATCGAAATGCATTCCATTTTCCACAATCTCCCAAATGCTAGGATGGAGAGAAAATAGATGACTACACATTTTATGACTCCAAAATGAGTAATCCTCTCCATCAAAGTGTGGGGGTTTTCCTAGAGGAATAGAGAGTAAATGTGCATTCGGATTGTACGGCATGCGAGAATAGTCAAAAGAGTAGTTTTGATTAACCGTTCTCTTTTTCGACGAGTCATCGTCGTCGTCGTCTCTTGGTTAAGAAGAGGAGGCGTCGCTATCGTAGTAAATGATCTTCTTGATGCGGCTCTTCTTCTTCCCATCCCTCTTCTTGTGACTCGATCCTGAGTCAGTGGGCTTGTCGTCCCTTGGCTCGTTGAAGAGGGACTCCTTCTCCTTGTCGTTGACCACCATCCCCTTTCCCTTATGATCCATCTCTTCGGGCGATTAGTCCCTTAGATGAAGAGTACGACTCTGATACCAATTGAGAGCACCTAGAGGGGGGGTGTGAATAGGTGATCCTATAAAACTCAACACTAAATAGCCACAAAACTTAGTTATAGAAGTGTTAGTGCGACTAAGTAGTTGAGAAGCGAGTTCTTGTGGATAAAAACAATCACAGGGAAAGCAATCACAAGAGACACGCGATTTTATCCCGTGGTTCGGCCAAGTAACACTTGCCTACTTCCACGTTGTGGCGTCCCAATGGACGAGGGTTGCACTCAACCCCTTTCAAGTGATCCAATGATCAACTTGAATACCATGGCTTTTCTTCCTTATAGTCTTTTCCTATTTGCGAGGAATCTCCACAAGTTGGAGCCTCTCGCCCTTACAATATTGATCACAAAGAACGCACAAGAGTAAGGTTGGGAATAGCAACACACATAAGACTCAAATACGCAGCACAACCACGCACACAAGTCACGACTTGAGCTCGAAACACAAACGCATGGAGTTCACAACTCAAATGGAGCTCAAATCACTATCACAAAGAATCGAATGCGTGAAGTTGGAGTCTTAGGATGCTTAGTGAATGCTTGGGTGACTCCTCCATGCGCCTAGGGGTCCCTTTTATAGCCCCAAGGCAGCTAGGAGTCATTGAAGACAATCTTGGAAAGCTAATCTTGCCTTCTGTCGTGTGGTGCACTAGACAGTCCGGTGCACCACCGGACAGTCATTGTAGTTGTCCGGTGCGCGATTGCCTTCCAAATAAGGCGCAGTCGACCGTTGCAGCTTCGGGCCCGATGGCACACCGGACACTGTCCGGTGCACATCGGACAGTCCGGTGCCCCTGCCGACCGTTGGTGCGGGCCATGCGTCGCCCGCGGATTGCGCGACCTACCGTTGCGCTGGCGACCGTTGGCTCACCGGACAGTCTGGTGCACCACTGGACAGTCCGGTGAATTATAGCCGTACGCCGCTGATCTTTTCCCGAGAGTGGCCTTTTCACCGGAGACCAGCCTGGTGCACCGGACACGGTGCACCACCGGACAGTCCGGTGTGCCAGACTGAGCTGAGTTTTGGCTGCACCAAGCCAAGTCTTTTTGGTTTCTTTTCTTCTTCTTTTCTCACTGTTTCTAGCACTTAGATAATTTCATTAGTATTCAAAAACAAATGTACTAAGTCTAGAAACATACCTCATGCCTTGATTTGCACCTTTTCAATCTTTGGCACATTAGGACTTAAAGAATATGTGTTGGGCACTTAATCACCAAAACATTATAGAAATGGCCCAAAGGCACATTTCCCTTTCAATCTCCAATGATTTTAATACGTTGTCTACCACTTTTAAACCGGGTACAAGTTTTTTAAGCCGTGTAGCCTACTCCGTTGCTCCCCTACAAGTGTAAATATGTAGTCTGACGTAGATTTTTAAATATGAGTATATATTTTGTAGTTTCAAGGCTACTCGATTTTTTGTATGTTAACACAAGATCTTTTGTTCATTGCAAATATCACAAGAACTTAACGGTTTTCTAGTGTTCTATTTCTAGATTTTTCTAAAATCTACTAAGCATCCCAGTTATGAATGCCAAGTTAGGATGAGTGCATATTTAAACATACATTATGCTTCTGACAGCTAAAGCGTATAGAACCAATTTTTTTTGAACGATCTCATATTGGTTCTTGGGGCATTGATTGTTAGAAATATGCCCTAGAGATAATCATAGAGATGAGCATATTTCTTTGTATCCATGATGTGTATATATATATTGCTTAATTGAATGTCCATGAAAGTCATCTTGTATTGATTAGCAATTATGTGAATTATTTGTGAGATTCTTTGTTTGTATGGTTATTCTAAATGATGTCCCTAGTCAGAGTCGATGACAAGCACATGTATTAGTTGATGACTACATTTCACAAGCCATGGTCATGGAGATGGTAAACTAATAATGTGGGCGTATGTATGACATGATGTTAGAACGACCCAACGTGAGATATTGTAATATAATTCTCTTTTTGCAACATGTTATCAATGTCCGCATAGCTCGCCCGGATGGGGTACCTCCTGATGTTTTACTGGCTGGGCCAGATGTAAGCCTACTAGTTTTCTAGGGGGCTTCTGCGTCGGCCAGCCTTGCCGTCTACCCAGTCCCAGTCCTGGAGGACACTTCAGCCCTTGAGGATGCCCCAGCCCCCAAGGGTGTTACAACCCCCAAGGGTGCTCCAGCCCCCGAGGGTGTCGTGGTCGGTTCCCTTCTGCTGCTTCAATGGAGGTTCATGTTGGGTCGCCAATGCCTCGGATTAACGATGTTGTGGCAACGAGTTCTGTCCTGCCCGTCGAGCTTGGTCCAGCCGACCCAACCACTTTGGAGGTTAGTGGTTCCAATGCTGGAATCCCAATGGGTATTGCACTTAGTCTGGGAGATTCAAAACCTTCAATGCTTGTTCTTGCTTCCCTCATGTCTTCTGTGGGTGCTGCTGCTTATGGTGATGTCTCAGCTTTGAGTCTTCCAGTTTTCCTGGTGAACTTGCAGGTACTTGCTTATAGGGCTCACATTGCTTTGTATTTTTTCCATTGGGTGTTCTATCTTCTAGCTTTTGTCTCTGCATAGCGTCTTGAATCAAGTGGCTATCCAGCTGAAGGCACATGCAGCTCAGGTGCCTAAGCAGATATCTTCTTTCTCACAATGGGATCCTATTGCTCTTCAGAAGCAGATCGATGATCTGAATCCCGCCAACACTCGTAAGCCTTTGATGTCATTCCTTGCTAACTTCTCTTTATCGCTCATATTTTTGATGACTGTAATTCATTCCTTCAGCATTGACTCGGCAGTGCTCCAATGACGAGGAAAGGTGCGACCGAAATCAAGCAGAGCTTGAACAAGTCACTAGGTTCCTTGATGGTGTCCGCGCCATGAACTCCTCTCTCCAATCAAAGTTAGACATGGAGAAGAAAACCCACGAGGTAACTTGCTAGGAGCTTCAGGTTGCTTATTCCATGCTGGCAACCTATTATCAAGAATTTTGCCATCCACGGGAGGAGATACAAAGGCTTAAGGTTGAGAACCGGACGCTGCTCTCTTCTCAGAATAATTTTTATAAGTTGTATAGGGATGCCTCTAGCTCCTTTACCACTTTGGAGAGGAGCCACCAGTTTACCATGGAGGAGCTAGAGCGCAAGAGAAATGAGCTGAAGGAGTCCTAGGAGATATCAACACAAGAGCCGAGGGGTTGGTGGTTTATCTAAACTCACTCAACTAACTAGGATTCACCTAGAGCAAGCGCTAAAGCGGTTTAACTAACCTAAGCACTTCGCAAAGCACCTACGCTAATCACCGAGTGATTCTATTAAGCACTTGGGTGTATGAGCACATGGAAATGTCTATGCTATGACTTGGAATGTTGCTTGGGCTCCCACACCTTAAAATAGCCGGTTGGGGGTGTATTTATAGCCCCCAACACAAAACAAGCAGTTGGAGAAAAGTTGTGCTCTCTGAAGCACACCGGACAGTCCGGTGGTGCACCGAATAGTGCACTGTTCACTATCCGGTGCGCCTAGCCGTTGGTCTGACATTGCAGCCGACCGTTGGCGTGTAGGCTTTTTACACCGGACACTCCGGTGGTCTTCTCTCCATAGTGCCACCTGAAACTAGCCGTCAGGGCTACTGTTCCTGGTGCATCGGACAGTCCGGTGCTCCAGACCAGACAGTCCGTCAGCAACACTTTCTTTGTTTCTTGGACTTCACTTGATCTTCATAATGTCTTCATAATGTTTTCCAAAAGTGTATGATGAAGGGTTATCACCCTTATCACCAACCGAGTGGGATGATCAGGGACTCACTGGTTTGGGAGGGCCTAAGGTGTTGGCTCAGCCTGGTTAGGTGTGAGCACAAAGGATTGTCCCCTTGTTTAAGGACCGGTTTGTCATCCTTCACTACCTATACTCCTAACAAGTACAACCACTCGAGACTGTATGGGCAGTCACTCAATCTGAACTTGCACGGTCCGAACCCTAGGATTATGACGGTTGTGGAGCACCGGGAGGATAAGGAAGGGTAATGTTTTTTCCTAGTTTGGGCATGGTGGTGGCCTTGTTCCTACCGGTATAATCGCTAAGGTAAGGACGTGCAAGGAAGGAAAGAGCTTCGATGCCAGATCTCATGGCAGTGATATCGTAGAGCCGGACTAGTGGGTAATGTGTACCCCTCTGTGCAAAGTTTGAAACCTATTTGAATAGTCTGTGTCCACTGGTATGACGAGTCTGGTGTGGTATGATAATTAGTGCTTTTTGAAAGGGAATTAGGCTTACACCTTTTTCCTAAATGATTTTGGTGGTTGAATTGCCCAACACAAATAATTGGACTAACTATACAGGTGCCAAAGGTTCACAAATAGCCAATAAAAAGACCAAGAAAAGGGTTCAACAAAAAGAGCAAAGGGTCAACCGAAGGTACCCTGGTCTGGCGCACTGGACTGTCCGGTGCACCAGGGGACTTGAAGCTAAACTCATCACCTTCGGGAAAACTCAGAGGCGCTCCACTATAATTCACCGGACTGTCCGGTCTACACCGGACAGTGTCCGGTGCTCCAAGGAGAAGCGACTCTGAACTCGCCAGCTTCGGGAATCCGCTCCGCTATAATTCACCGGACATGTCCGGTGCACACCGGACTGTCCGGTGTGACAGCGGAGCAATGGCTACTTCGGCGCCAACGGTCACCTACAGCGGCATTAAATGCGCGCCAGAGCGCGCAGAAGTCAGGCACGCGCGAGACGGCGCACCGGACAGTCTACAGTACCTGTCCGGTGCACCACCGGACAGCCAGACGACCCCACCAGTCAGAGCTCCAACGGTCGAACCCTAACGACCGGGTGATGTGGCTGGCGCACCGGACACTGTCCGGTGGCGCACCGGACTGTCCGGTGCGCCATGCGACAGAAGCCTCCACCAACGGCTAGTTTGGTGGTTGGGGCTATAAATACCCCCAACCACCCCACATTCAAGTCATCCAAGTTTTCCACCTTCCAACCATTTACAAGAGCTCTAGCATTCAATTCTAGACACACCCAAGTGATCAAATCCTCTCCAATTCCACACAAAGCTTTAGTGATTAGTGAGAGAGATTTGTTGTGTTCATTTGAGCTCTTGCGCTTGGATTGCTTCTTTTCTTTCTCATTTGTTCTTGTGATCAAAACTCAATTGTAACCGAGGCAAGAGACACCAATTGTGTGGTGGTCCTTGCGGGGAAGTTTTGTTCCCGGTTGATTTGAGAAGAGAAGCTCACTCGGTCCGAGGGACCGTTTGAGAGAGGGAAAGGGTTGAAAAAGACCCGGCCTTTGTGGCCTCCTCAACGGGGAGTAGGTTTGTGAGAACCGAACCTCGGTAAAACAAATCCTTGCGTCTCACTTCTTCTCTCACTCGCGATTTGTTTTTACGCCCTCTCTCGGACTCGTTTATATTTCTAACGCTAACCCGGCTTGTAGTTGTGATTAATTTTGTAAATTTCAGTTTCGCCCTATTCACCCTCCCTCTAGGCGACTTTCAATTGGTATCGGAGCCAGGTTCTTCATTAGAGCCTAACCGCTTGAAGTGATGTCGGGAGATCACGCCAAGAAGGAGATGGAGACCGGCGACAAGCCCACTACAAGCCACGGGGAAACTTCATCGGAAGAGTCCCACAACAAGAGGAAGGAGAAGAAAGACTCCTCCAACAAAGGGAAGGGGAAAGGAAAAGAAATCCTCTTCCCACAAGTCGCATCGGAGAGGTGACAAGCACAAGAGGATGAGGAAAGTGGTCTACTACGAGACCGACTCTTCATCACCATCGACCTCCGGCTCCGACGCGCCGTCTGTCACTTCTAAGCGCCATGAGCGCAAGAAGTATAGTAAGATTCCCCTACGCTATCCCCATATTTCAAAGCGTACTCCTTTGCTCTCCGTTCCATTAGGCAAACCACCGGTTTTTGACGGTGAAGATTATAATATGTGGAGTGACAAAATGAGGCATCATCTAACCTCACTCCACACAAGCATATGGAATGTTGTTGAGTTTGGTGTACATGTACCATTCGTAGGGGATGAGGACTACGACTCGGACGAAGTAGCCCAAATCCACCACTTTAACTCCCAAGCCACCACTATACTCCTCGCCTCTCTAAGTCGAGAGGAGTATAATAAGGTGCAAGGGTTAAAAAGTGCGAAGGAAATTTGGGACGTACTCAAGACCGCGCACGAGGGAGACAAGGTGACAAAGATCACCAAGCGAGAGACGATCGAGGGGGAGCTCGGTCGCTTCATGCTTCACCAAGGGGAGGATCCACAAGCTATGTACAACCGCTTGAAGACCTTGGTGAACCAAGTGCGCAACCTCGGGAGCGAAAAATGGGATGACCATGAGATGGTCAAGGTTATTCTTAGATCCCTCGTTTTTCTTAACCCTACGCAAGTTCAATTAATTCGAGGAGATCCTAGATACAAGCTAATGTCTCCCGAGGAGGTTATAGGAAAATTTGTGAGCTTTGAGCTAATGATTAAAGGCTCAAAGAAAATCATCGAGCAAGGCACCTCCTCAACGCCCGAAGCACAACCGGTGGCATTCAAGGCGACAGAGGAGAAGAAGGAGGAGTCTACATCAAGTAGACAACCAATCGACGCCTCCAAGCTCGACAATGAAGAAATGGCACTTATCATCAAAAGCTTCCGCCAAATCCTCAAGCAAAGGAGGGGGAAAGATTACAAGCCCCGCTCCAAGAAAGTTTGCTACAAGTGTGGTAAGCCCGGTCACTATATAGCAAAATGTCCTATTTCTAGTGACAGTGACAGGGGCGACGACAAGAAGGGGAGAAGAAAGGAGAAGAAGAAGTACTACAAGAAGAAGGGCGACGATGCCCATGTTTGCCGGGAGTGGGACTCGGACGAGAGTTCCACCGACTCCTCCTCCGACGAGGACGCCGCCAACATCGCCGTCACCAAGGGCCTCCTCTTCCCCAACGTCGGCCACAAGTGCCTCATGGCAAAGGACGGCAAAAAGAAGAAGGTAAAATCAAGATCTTCCACTAAATATGAAACCTCTAGTGATGAGGATGATGCTAGCAATGAGGAGGATAACTTGTGCATTCTTTTTGCTAACCTAAACATGCAACAAAAGGAAAAATTAAATGAATTAATTAGTGTCATCCATGAGAAGGATGAACTCTTGGACTCCCAAGAGGACTTCCTTATTAAAGAAAATAAAAAGCATGTTAAGGTTAAAAATTCTTACGCTCTAGAAGTGGAAAAATATGAAAAACTATCTAGTGAGCTAAGCACTTGCCATGAGACTATAGACAACCTTAGAAATGAGAATGCAAATTTGTTAGCTAAGGTTGATTCAAATGTTTGTGATGTTTCAATTTCCAATCTTAGAGATGATAATGCTAATTTGCTTGCTAAGATTGAAAAATTGAATGATTCTCTTGCTAGCCTTAATGTTGAAAATGAAAAATTGCTTGCTAAGGCTAAAGAATTAGATGTTTGCAATGTTACAATTTCCGATCTTAGAGATAACATTGATATTTTGTGTGCTAAGATTGTTGAACTTAATTCTTGCAAACCCTCTACATCTACTATCACTACAAGAAACTAATAAAAGTTCGTGGGTTAATTTAAGAACGTGGGTACCCACGTTCTTAATTGAGTTATGTTCGTGGGTTAATTTAAGAACGTGGGTACCCACGTTCTTATATTAAATTCGTGGGCCCTTGGGAAAACCATCGAACTTACAGTATTAGAAACGTGGGTACCCACGTTCTTAACTTAAATTCGTGGGTCACGTGGACCCCGTCGAACTTAACCTAAAACCTAAATTTCTCTCACCCCACGCGGCTGTATTGTTTTCACTGTCGAGACCGCGCGCGTGCGCCCGAAGCTAAGCCGCGCGCGCCCACTGCCACAACCTCGCCGGCGCCGCGCCTCCACCCCGCTCCCGCCCCACCGCCCCTCGCCATGCGCGCCCCGCCTCTGCCCCGCCGCCCCTCGCCGCGCGCGCCCGTTGCCACGCCTGCCCCGCCTCCAGCAGCAGAACGAAAGGGATCTCCGTCCCCTGGCCCCGGCTCCTCCCCTTCTGATTCCAATCTGGTCTCGCCGGGCCTGGCGGCGAGGGAGAGATGGGGAAGAACCAGGCGTACAAGGCGATGCAGCGGGCACGGCTGGGGTCCTCGTACGGCGCGTCGGGCGCCGCCGACGCCCCCGAAGACGGCATGGTCGGTCCCCTTCCTCTCCCCTAGGAGATCTCTATTTCCCATCTGCACTTCCGAGTTCCAGGCTCGTAATCCATCCTGATCTGATTATTTCCGCAGCCATATTGCTATGCTAATTATATACGATAGAGTAGGCTTCCAATCGCTGAGGAATTTTGGCTACCATCCCACTTTCGCTTTGGGTGAAAGATAAAGAAAAAGAACTTTGGCTAACGAGGGCCGTCGCAGGAATTCAGGTACCAACATGCTCCCATAGAACTGACTACTGACTCACCTTTGTGTTGTGTTCCTGATACTAGCTTGCTCACCGAATGTTGTGCCCAAATTTGCTCATGCTAGTTTGTGTTCTGATAATGTTTATTGCCTTTCTAGATTACATTAGTAATTTGCTTTATATGAAAATGCAATTCAACTGTCATAATTGGATACTTAGCATCCTGAAATTTTGCCCTGGCAGACTAGTATCGTGCTCATTTTATGTGTCGTCCACTTTGGTCACCTCGCCATAATCTAATATCAGAAGCCTTTATATAAAACATTCACATCTTTTGCCCAAGAAGGCCAAACCGGCCGTCGACGGTGGCCCAGGGACGTGCCCCCGCGCCATTGCCCCCGGCCTCGCGTTGCCCGTTTGTATGATTATGCAATTATTTTAACAATGATCTTCAACCCAATCTTGTGATTAAAAGTATCCATTCCCAGTCATCCTTTTGACTGTCGTCATGACTTCAAGAATCGATTGAGGATTGGAATATAAGTGTACATACATATGTTAGTAGATGTTTCCGTTTGCAGCGATTATGCTACTTGGAATAGAAACTCTCTGGTTCTGTTTGCTGAAACAAAAGCTGCTAGCTTTTACCACCGATCTGATGACCCTACTATAGATTTTACACCTACCCTCAACTAGTGATGCTAAATGTTGAGGTATCCATGCTTTGGGTTACTGGTAAATCATTGCTACGCTTATACGGTGAAATGGCAATGTCAAAGTCACATTTTAGATGGTGCACGAATACAGCACATCTTCAATCTTTCAGAGGGCTCCTGCTATTTGTTAGAAGTATGATACTATTTTATGACATGGTCGTGGTCAGGATATTTTGTGAAAATGTTAAACTGAACAACATAGATGCCCATGAGCATGCATCCTATTAGAAATGAAAGCAGACTACTTAGATGACAGTTCACTAAGGGTACTACATAAACTGGATGTATCTTCACTGTCCTGAACAGAAGTCTTGAATATTTAGTCAAAATAAAAAGAATCTCAACACTATGAGTACCTGTAATATGTGTGGTGATTTTGGTTAATCTGAGTATGAGTTACCCTGAAATGCCTTTAGCGGAGCTTCCTGACAAATATCGATCTCACATATTTTTTTCTGATCAGGTGATGTCCATGGCCAGTACTCTGATCTCCTGAGGCTATTTGATTATGGTGGCTATCCGCCTCAGGCCAACTACCTTTTCTTGGGTGATTATGTGGATCGTGGAAAGCAAAGCCTAGAAACAATGTCTTCTTTTGGCTTACAAGGTCAAGTACCCAGAGAACTTCTTTCTTCTAAGGGACAACCATGAATGCGCATCAGTAAATCGCATCTATGGTTTTTATGACGAGTGCAAACGCAGATTCAGTGTAAAGTTGTGGAAAACATTCACAGACTATTTTAACTGCTTGCCAGTGTCAGCATTGATAGATGAAAAGATTCTCTGTATGCATGGTGGTCTATCTCCGGAGTTGAACAAGCTTGAGCAAATACTCAACCTGAATCGCCCCACAGACATGCCTGATACTGGATTGCTCTGTGATCTTCTTTGGTCTGATCCTTCCAATGAAGCAACGGGCTGGGCCATCAATGATCGAGGTGTTCCATTCACATTTGGTCCTGGTAAAGTTTCAGAATTTCTTGAGAAGAATGATTTGGACCTTATCTGCCGAGCACATCAGGTTGTTGTGTTCTTAAAGATGTGACCTACTTATTACCTTATAAACTACAAAGTGTATCAATAGTTTACTTTTTTATTTGTTGCTGAGGCTGTTATATTTCCACAGCTGAATCACTTCGCCCAGACTTTTCTGCTGGTGAAGAAGTTGAGAGGCTAGCTATGACCGAGCTAATAGAGGTATTGCTGCTTTTTAGGACAATGAATCCTGTCGAATATGATGTTATCACTCTGTATGATAGTATGATTTTCATTTCCTGTCAGGTCATTTTAGAAGAGAACAAATCTAGACCTCTGATTGTGTTACTTAAGGATGTAGAGAAATCATTCATTGGAGTTACCGAGTCACTTTCATCTTTGCGGAGCAAATTTAATCGCTTCCATCTGGTGTTCTTATTATAGGATCCCACACTCAGATCTAAATAATTAAATTTACAGGATGAAGCTCTACTTACAGATTGGAAGCAGCAGTTGGATCGTGATGTTGAAACCCTTAAAGCCAAATCAAACATTGGTAGCATTCGCACGGTAAGCTGCGAATTAAAGACAGAGTTATATGGGTTTCTTGGAACTTAATATATCCCACTGTCAACTGTACATCTTTCTTTAAACTGTTGGGCCTGCGATGTCTGATCTAATATGGCCTGGGTGTATTATTAACAAATGACCATTTGCATGTGTTTGATAGTATTTCTTCTGTTTGATACTTTGTTGCCTTTTTCTGTCTGAATGTATATTTTGACCATTTGTATGATTATGCAATTATTTTATGTCTATGTATGCAATTATCTTTCTCTTGTCGATGCAAAATAGCCAGCCTGTGCGACTTTTTTCTCCTATTTTTTAGGACTGAGATTGATGGATATTGTGAAGGTGAACTAATCAAGGTACCTTTGGTAAGGCCTTCTATTATATTATCTGAGATTGATGGATATGGTGAATCAAATGAACTTCAGAACATTGACCTTTAGTTAAGAGATGCCTACTCACTGCCTGAAAATCGGTGTGCAGATCTTTTAGGGAGTCAGCGGCCTTGCAATCCCCCTCTACAACCATAAGAATTTTTGTGTGCTACAGATTTAGTACTGGTGAGTATTTGGTTTATAGATTTGATGGATTTTCTGATAGATGATAACATTGGTGGAACATTCATCATAGATGAATCCCTCTATGAAGTTCCAAACAGCTGCACAAATCTTAAGGTGTGCCTCTCTTATTTTTTGCTGAATCTCAAGCACTTTAGTTCGTGGTGCTTGCAAACAACAATTGCACTAGCAGACGTGATGCTTTCATTCTCTGTGATATTGTTTTCAGAGAGAGGTAGGAACAACAATGGTCGTTGTTGCTGCACAAACAAAGGCTATTGCTGGTAACATTTACTTGTTATATTATTTAAGCATATTATATAGACTAGACATTTGCTACTTTGCTTTCTGATCATATTATGTTTTTGATTTATTCCTGCATCTGTTCAATATAAATAACCTGATGGCTGCTGTAGAAATTAATCTGCAACTTAGTGTTGTTTCTTGACAGTACTCTTACAAGATAGTGGTAAAAATGTCCACTATGTAAAAAATTTGCTCTGAAATGTTCTGGCCACCATGCACTCCATATCCAAATGCCTAAGTTGGAGTGTTGAACATCCCATTTTTTCTTCATATTAACATTTGCTGAAATCCCAGTCTGACAGAGCGACATGGAGCAGCATTTTCTCCCTTTTCTAAGCAAGGTCAGGGAGATCCACCTTAACGGAAATTTCTCACCACACTACCCTCTAACATTTTACTATGGAGAGTGCAAGCCATAACATTAGGGGTTTATCACAATAGAAGTCTGAAGTTTGGTAAAAATGCTGAAACTGCATTTCAATTTCTGAATCAAGTTCAGAAAATCACAAGTCTGACAGCCCCTATTTTAAGCAACTATAACTCCACATTTTATGCAGTACCAAGCCAACCTTCCCTAAAGGAACTTGTTCACTGATATACACTCTTCAACTTTGACACAAGGAGTATGGCTCACAACTTTATGGATCAAAAGTTATAGTTCTTCAAAGTGGGATGAAAATACTAAAATTCAGATTCAGTTAACTGAACCAAAAACTGAACTCACACCTGACAGAGAGAGTTTGAGCACAATTTACTCCAAATTTAGTGCAGCCCCAAATCAAACTTATTTAATAAACCTTGTTCTCTGAACTATGGGCTCCAACTCTTCTATGGAAACGTTAGTCCAAAACCACTTGGATTGATCACAAATGAGCTCCAAATTGGACACCATTTACTGAATTTCAGTTTTAGTTAACTGAACCAATTTCAGTCACCAGTAACCTAACAGTCCATTTTCAGTCTCTCCACTTTTTGTGTAGTATCATATCCATCACCCTTAACGACATTTGTACACCAACTTATGGTCTTCAATTTCTCTATAGAAACTATAGTTCAAAACCTTATGGATTATTTACCACGAAGCTCCAAAGTCAATCACAATCACTGAAATTCAGACTTAGATAATAGTCCAAATCTAAAAATTCAGAATTCAGCCAACACCACTTTGAACCACCTTTACTCCTAGTAGCATATGATTTTAGGGCATCCCACCGAATAAAGTTTGTTCTCCTATAGTCACTCTACAAGTTTGATATAACAATCTTTTACTAAAAGTCCATAGTTTAAAAGTTACAGGGGTCGAAAAACGGCTAAACAAAACTATTTTGTGCTGAATTCAAATTCCCCCAATTCTGAACTTTTGCAATTTACTCCAAACTTTTGCACATAGCTTGGAAATCTCCAAATAAGAAACTTGTTCACTTTTCCAAGCTCCACAACTTTGATATATGGACTATTAGCAAAACATAACTAGATCTTGAAATCCACTTTTGGGCAACTTTAGTGTTTTATTTGAGATTGTTTTTCTCCAGTCAAGCCTCTCATCTTTTGTCCATCATTTAAAGGTAAAGTTGACCTTTAACTCAAGGCCCAACTTTGATACATAGTTCCCATGGCCAAAGCATCTTTAGCTTAGGAGCAGTTTACTTGCACTTGATCTCTCATTAGCTTAGTGTTGTGAGAGCTGTTTTGTTGTGACATGCTTTGAACTGTTAGGTGGTTGAATTGTGAATTTTCAGATTTGGAATAGCGTCTAAGTCTGAATTTCCAAAGTAGTTTCTTGGACAGTTAACATCGCGGATCCTTTGCACGATGCATCATTTTAAATAACACGGTGCTGCGTCTTGAAATGAAGTTTGTTTTCACTCTCATGTTCATGTTTATGCACAAATATGGAAGCCACATTTTGTGTTTGTCATGCTTTCCTATATCTTTGTGTACATGTGATTTAATGCCAGTTGTGTATTTATGAGAATTTTGGTTTATTTTGTAGGATTCCGGCTCTCATCAAGTGACTCCTCCCCCTCATGTTGACTTTGCGGACAGATGTCTCAATTCCAGTGGTGGAGCTACGAACAACAATCCGATGTCCTGATCGAGAGCGATAGAGCTAATGTTTGAACTTGTGTGTTTGAACTTGTGAACTATGGATGTGAACCTGTGTGAATTTGTGAACTTATGTATTTGGACTTATGTGAATTTGCGAACTTATATATTTGGACTTATGTGAATTTGTGATATGAACATATATCAATGTGTTTGAAATCTGTATTGTATGTGATATATTGTGTTGCATGTGATATTATGAGTGTCTAATTTTACATTTCTGTATTTTTTATTTTTTCTGGAAAAGGGTTAAGAACGTGGGTACCCACGTTCTTAAGGTTAAGAACGTGGGTACCGTCGAACTTAATGGGCAGCCCTCACCGACCCAGGCACGACCCATAAGTTCGACGGCCACGTGGCCCCGTCGAACTTAAGGTTAAGAACGTGGGTGCCGTCGAACTTATGGAAAAAAATTCGACGGCCCCCGTCGAACTTAAAAACCCACGTTCTTAACCTTAAGTTCGACGGTACCCACGTTCTTAACCTTAAGTTCGACGGTACCCACGTTCTTAACCTTAAGTTCGACGGTACCCACGTTCTTAACCTTAAGAACGTGGGGGCCGTCGAACTTACTTCTTTAAGTTCGTCCAAAAATCGCCGTCGGCTATGTTCGTGGGTAAACCCACGTTCTTATGGTAAGTTCGACGGCCTATTACATTAAGTTCGACGGTTTTTCACCCACGTTCTTTAACCAGTTTCTTGTAGTGTATTGAGCATGTTTCTATTTGCACTAGATGTAGAGATGTTGATATTGATGCTATTCATGATCATATGGTCTTAATTAAACAACAAAATGATCATATAGCAAAATTAGATGCTAAAATTGCCGAGCATGACTTAGAAAATGAAAAGTTTAAATTTGCTAGAAGCATGCTCTATAGTGGGAGACGCCCTGGCATCAAGGATGGCATTGGCTTCCAAAGGGGAGATAATGTCAAACTTAATGCCCCTCCTAAAAGATTGTTAAACTTTGTTAAGGGCAAGACTCCCATGCCTCAGGATAACAAGGGCTACATTTTGTACCCTGCCGGTTATCCCGAGAGAAAAATTAGGAGAATTCATTCTAGGAAGTCTCACTCTGGCCCTAATCATGCTTTTATGTATAAGGGTGAGACATCTAGCTCTAGGCAACCAACCCGTGCCAAGTTGCCTAAGAAGAAAACTCCTAATGCATCAAATGATCATGACATTTCATTTGAAACTTTTGATGCATCTTATGTTTTGACTAACAAATCCGGCAAGGTAGTTGCCAAGTTTGTTGGGGGCAAACACAAGGGCTCCAAGACTTGTCTTTGGGTACCCAAAGTTCTTGTGTCTAATGCCAAAGGACCCAAAACCGTTTGGGTACCTAAAGTCAAGAACTAAAATTGTTTTGTAGGTTTATGCATCCGGGGGCTCAAGTTGGATCATCGATAGCGGGTGCACAAACCACATGACGGAGGAGAAGAAGATGTTCTCCTCCTACGAGAAAAACCAAGATCCCCAACGAGCTATCACATTCGGGGATGGAAACCAAGGTTTGGTCAAAGGTTTGGGTAAGATAGCTATATCTCCTGACCATTCCATTTCCAATGTTTTTCTTGTTGATTCATTAAATTACAACTTGCTTTCCGTATCCCAATTATGTCAAATGGGCTACAACTGTCTATTTACCGATGTAGGTGTCACTGTCTTTAGAAGGAGTGATGATTCAATAGCATTTAAGGGAGTGTTAGAGGGTCAGCTATACTTGGTAGATTTTGATAGAGCTGAACTCGACACTTGCTTAATTGCTAAGACTAACATGGGTTGGCTTTGGCACCGCCAACTAGCCCATGTTGGAATGAAGAATCTTCATAAGCTTCTAAAGGGAGAGCACATTTTAGGATTAACAAATGTTCATTTTGAGAAAGACAGGATTTGTAGCGCATGCCAAGCAGGGAAGCAAGTTGGTGTTCATCATCCACATAAGAACATCATGACGACTGACAGGCCACTGGAGCTCCTACACATGGATCTATTCGGTCCAATAGCTTACATAAGCATCGACGGGAGTAAGTACTGTCTAGTTATTGTGGATGATTATTCTCGCTTCACTTGGGTATTCTTTTTGCAGGAAAAATCTCAAACCCAAGAGACCTTAAAGGGATTCTTGAGACGGGCTCAAAATGAGTTCGGCTTGAGGATCAAGAAAATTAGAAGCGACAACAGGACGGAGTTCAAGAACTCTCAAATTGAAGGCTTCCTTGAGGAGGAGGGCATCAAGCATGAGTTCTCCTCTCCCTACACGCCACAACAAAATGGTGTAGTGGAGAGAAAGAATAGAACTCTATTGGACATGGCAAGAACCATGCTTGATGAGTACAAGACGCCGGATCGTTTTTAGGCCGAGGCGGTTAACACCACTTGCTACGCCATCAACCGGTTATATCTACACCGAATCCTCAAGAAGACATCATATGAACTCCTAACCGGTAAAAAGCCCAATATTTCATATTTAGAGTCTTTGGCAGCAAATGCTTTATTCTAGTTAAAAGAGGTAGAAAATATAAATTTGCTCCTAAGACAGTAGAAGGCTTTTTACTCAGATATGATTCAAACACAAGGGCATATAGAGTCTTTAACAAGTCCTCAGGACTAGTTGAAGTTTCTTGTGACGTTGTGTTTGATGAAACTAACGACTCTCAAGTAGAGCAAGTTGATCTTGATGAGATAGGTGAAGAAGAGGCTCCGTGCATCGCGCTAAGGAACATGTCCATTGGGGATGTGTGTCCTAAGGAATCCGAAGAGCCTCCAAATGCACAAGATCAACCATCCTCCTCCACGCAAGCATCTCCACCAACTCAAAATGAGGATGAGGCTCAAGTTGATGAAGGAGAAGATCAAAGAGATGAGCCACCTCAAGATGACGACAATGATCAAGGGGGAGATGCAATTGATCAAGACAAGGAGGATGAAGAACCAAGGCCGCCACACCCAAGAGTCCACCAAGCAATCCAACGAGATCACCCCGTCGACACCATCCTCGGCGACATTCATAAGGGGGTAACCACTAGATCTCGTGTTGCACATTTTTGTGAGCATTACTCTTTTGTTTCCTCTATTGAGCCACACAGGGTAGAGGAAGCACTCCAAGATTCGGATTTGAAAGGGAAATGTGCCCTTGGGCCATTTCTAAGTATTTTGGTGATTTAGTGTCCAACACAAGTGCCTAAGTGTAAAAAGGTGGACAAAGTACAAATCAAGGATAAAGGTATGTTTCTCAGACTTAGTACATTGTTTTATGGACTAATGTATTGTGTCTAAGTGCTGGAAACAGGAAAAATCCAATTGAAAATGTCTTGGCTCGAGCAGCCAAGACTCTGCTCAGTCTGGGATCACCGGACTATCTGCTGGTGCACCGGACAGTGTCTAGTGGTGCACCGGACAGTGTCCGGTGCGCCAGGCTGGCTCGAGCGAAGTGGCCGCTCTCGGGAATTCACCGGCGACGTACGACTATTATTCATCGGACTGTCCGGTGTGCACCGGACTGTCCAGTGAGCCAACGGTCGGCCGGGCCAATGGTCGGTCGCGCAATCTGCGCGGGACACGTGGCCAAGCCAACGGCTAGAAGGGGGCACCGGACTGTCCGGTGTGCACCGGACATATCTGGTGCGCCAACGGCTCTCAGGCTGCCAACGGTCGAATGCGCCATTTTTGGAAGGAAATCGGGCACCGGACAGTGTCCGGTGCGCCAGTCGACAGAAGGCAAGATCAGCCTTTCTAGATTGCTCTCAACGGCTCCTAGCTGCCTTAGGGCTATAAAAGGGACCCCTAGGCGCATGGAGGAGCACACCAAGCATTCCTACAACATTCCTAAGCACCAAGACATCGATTCCGCGCCTTTGATTCTTTGCGATAGCAATTAGAGCTCTAGTTGAGTGGTGAACTCATTGAGTTGTGTTGTGAGCTCTCGTTGCGACTTGTGTGCGTGGTGTTGATGTGATTTCTTGTCTTGAATGCGTTGCTAATCCCTCCCTTGCTCCGTGCTTCTTTGTGAACTTCAAGTGTAAGGGCGAGAGGCTCCAAGTTGTGGAGATTCCTCGCAAACGGGATTGAGAAAAGCAAGCAAAACACCGTGGTATTCAAGTGGGTCTTTGGACCGCTTGAGAGGGGTTGATTGCAACCCTCGTCCGTTGGGACGCCACAACGTGGAGTAGGCAAGCGTTGGTCTTGGCCGAACCACGGGATAACCACCGTGTCATCTCTGTGATTGATTTCTTGTGGTTATTGTGTTTTGACTCCTCTCTAGCCACTTGGCAATTATTGTGCTAACACTTAACCAAGTTTTTGTGGCTTAAGTTTTAAGTTTTACAGGATCACCTATTCACCCCCCCTCTAGGTGCTCTCAATTGGTATCAGAGCCGTTCTCTTCACAAAGGGACTAACCGCCCGAAGAGATGGATCCTAAGGGGAAGGGTATCGTGATCAACGATAAAGAGAAGGAATCTTTCGTCAACGAGCCGAAGGATGACAAGCCTACTGACTCGGGCTCGGGCCATAAACGGAAAGATGGGAAGAAGAAGAAGACGAAGCGCATCAAGGAGATCATCTACTACGACGACAGCGATGAGTCTACTTCTTCCCAAAAGGACGACGACCACAACGACTACGAGAGAAGGAAACTGGTTAATTCGAACTTTTCTTTTGATTACTCTCGTATTCCTCAAAGTACAAATGCTCATTTATTATCTATTCCACTTGGTAAACCTCCTCATTTTGATGGAGAGGACTACGGATTTTGGAGTCACAAAATGCATAGTCACTTGTTCTCTCTCCATCCTAGTATATGGGAGATTGTAGAAAGTGGAATGCACTTTGATAGTACGGATAGTCCCATGTTCATTAATGAGCAAATTCATAAGAATGCACAAGCTACTACTGTTCTTCTAGCTTCATTGTGCAGGGATGAATACCACAAAGTGAGCGGCTTGGATAACGCCAAGCAAATATGGGACACCCTCAAGATTTCTCATGAGGGGAACGACGTCACCTTGCTCACCAAGATGGAGTTGGTGGAAGGCGAGCTAGGACGATTCGCGATGATAAGGGGCGAGGAGCCAACCCAAACATACAACCGGCTCAAGACCCTTATCAACAAAATAAGGAGCTACGGAAGCACGCGATGGATGGACCACGATGTCGTCCGACTGATGCTAAGGTCCTTTACCATTCTTGATCCTCATTTGGTGAATAATATTCGTGAGAATCCCAGGTACACCAAAATGTCGCCCGAAGAAGTCCTTGGAAAATTCGTAAGCGGGCGAATGATGATCAAGGAGGCAAGATACGTGGACGACGCATTAAATGGACCAATCAACGAGCCTCAACCCCTTGCTCTCAAGGCAACAAGAAGCAAGGAGGCGCTACCTAGCAAGGTGGCACAAATTGAGGCGGTCGGACTTAATGATGAAGAGATGGCCCTCATCATCAAAAGATTCAAGACGGCGCTAAAGGGTCGCAAGGGGCAGCCAAGCAAGACCAAAGCCAAGGGGAAGCACTCATGCTTCAAATGCGGTAAGATTGGTCATTTTATTGCTAACTGTCCCGACAATGATAGTGATCAGGATCAAGGGAACAAGAGGGAGAAGAAGAAGAACTATAAGAAGGCAAAGGGCGAGTCACATCTAGGAAAGGAGTGGGATTCGGATTGCTCCTCCTCCGACTCCGACAATGAAGGACTCGCCGCCACCGCCTTCAACAAGTCATCTCTCTTCCCCAACGAGCGTCACACATGCCTTATGGCAAGGGAGAAGAAGGTATGTACTCGAAACTCTACTTATGCTTCTTCAAGTGAGGACGAATCTAGTGATGAGGATGAAATAGAATATTCATGTTTATTTAAGGGCCTAGATAGAACCAAGGTAGATAAAATTAATGAATTGATTGATGCCTTGAATGATAAGAATAGGCTTTTAGAAAAACAAGAGGACTTGTTGTATGAAGAACATGACAAATTTGTAGAAGCACAAAAATCTCATGCCTTAGAAGTTAAGAGAAATGAAATGCTTTCTTGTGAATTATCTTCTTGCCATGAGACAATTTCTAGCTTAAGGAGCATTAATGATGATTTGAATGCTAAGTTAGAAATAGCTAGTAAATCAACAACTTGTGTAGAAAATGTTGTTATTTGCAATAGATGTAAAGATTTTGATATTGATGCTTGTAGTGAACACATAGCTTCTATTGCAAAGTTAAATGATGAAATGGCTAGTCTTAATGCCCAACTTAAGGCTAGAAAAAGTGATTTTGATAAACTAAAATTTGCTAGGGATGCCTACACGATTGGTAGACACCCCTCAATTAAGGATGGGCTTGGCTTCAAGAGGGAAGCCAAGAACTTAACAAGCCATAAGGCTCCCATCTCCGCCAAGGAGAAAGGGAAGGCCCCTATGGCAAGTAGTACTAAAAAGAACCATGCTTTTATGTACAATGATAGAAGACAGTCTCATAGGAGTTGTAATGCTTTTGATTCACATGCCTATGATTCTTATGCTATGTTTGCTCCCAGTTCTTCCTATATGCATGGTAGAGATATGCCTAGGAAAAAAATCATCATGTGTCTAGAAAGAATATTGTTCATGTTCCTAGGAAAGTTATGAATGGACCCTCTACAATTTATCATGCTTTAAATGCTTCCTTTGCTATTTGTAGAAAGGATAGGAAGATAGTTGCTAGGAAATTAGGGGCAAAATGCAAGGGTGACAAAACTTGCATTTGGGTCCCTAAGACAATTGTGACTAACCTTGTAGGACCCAACAAGAGTTGGGTACCTAAGACCCAAGCCTAAATTTGCCTTGCAGGTTTATGCATCCGGGGGTTCAAGCTGGATTATCGACAGCGGATGCACGAACCATATGACGGGGGAAAAGAAGATGTTCACCTCCTATGTCAAGAATAAGGATTCCCAAGATTCAATCATATTCGGTGATGGGAACCAAGGCAAGGTGAAAAGTTTAGGCAAGATTGCAATATCAAATGAGCACTCTATCTCTAATGTGTTTTTAGTTGAGTCTCTTGGATATAATTTACTATCTGTCAGTCAATTATGTAATATGGGATATAATTGTCTATTTACAAATGTAGATGTGTCTGTCTTTAGAAGATGTGATGGTTCACTAGCTTTTAAGGGTGTACTAGACGACAAACTTTATTTAGTTGATTTTGCAAAAGAGGAGGTCGGTCTAGATGCATGCTTAATTGCTAAGACTAGCATGGGCTGGCTGCGGCATCGCCGCTTAGCACATGTGGGGATGAAGAACCTTCACAAGCTTCTAAAGGGAGAACACGTGATAGGTTTGACTAACGTGCAATTCGAAAAAGATAGACCTTGTGCAGCTTGTCAAGCAGGTAAACAAGTGGGAGGAGCACATCACAGCAAGAATGTGATGACCACTTCAAGACCTCTAGAGCTGCTGCATATGGACCTCTTCGGACCCGTCGCCTATCTCAGCATAGGAGGAAGTAAGTATGGTCTAGTTATTGTTGATGACTTTTCCTGCTTCACTTGGGTGTTCTTTTTGCAGGATAAGTCTGAAACCCAAGGGACCCTCAAGCGCTTCCTAAGGAGAGCTCAAAATGAGTTTGAGCTCAAGGTGAAGAAAATAAGAAGCGACAACGGGTCCGAATTCAAGAATCTTCAAGTGGAGGAGTTCCTTGAGGAGGAGGGGATCAAGCACGAGTTCTCCGCTCCCTACACACCTCAGCAAAATGGTGTGGTAGAGAGGAAGAACAGGACGCTCATAGATATGGCGAGGACTATGCTTGGAGAGTTCAAGACCCCTGAGCGCTTTTGGTCGGAAGCCGTGAACACGGCTTGCCACGCCATCAACAGGGTCTACCTTCACCGCCTCCTCAAGAAGACTTCATATGAGCTGCTGACTGGTAACAAACCCAATGTGTCTTATTTTCGTGTATTTGGGAGCAAGTGTTATATTCTTGTGAAGAAAGGTAGAACCTCTAAATTTGCTCCCAAAGCTGTAGAAGGGTTTTTATTAGGTTATGATTCAAATACAAAGGCGTATAGGGTCTTCAACAAATCATCGGGTTTGGTTGAAGTCTCTAGCGACGTTGTATTTGATGAGACTAATGGCTCTCCAAGAGAGCAAGTTGTTGATCTTGATGATGTAGATGAAGAAGACGTTCCAACGGCCGCGATACGCACCATGGCGATTGGAGATGTACGGCCTCAGGAACAATTGGAGCAAGATCAACCGTCTTCCTCAACTATGGTGCATCCCCCAACCCAAGATGACGAACAGGTACCTCAAGTGGAGGCACATGATCAAGGGGGAGCACAGGATGTTCAAATTGAAGAGGAAGAAGCACCTCAGGCACCTCCAACCCAAGTTCAAGCGACGATCCAAAGGGATCATCCCGTCGACCAAATTTTGGGTGATATTAGCAAGGGAGTAACTACTCGTTCAAGATTAGTTAATTTTTGTGAGCATTACTCCTTTGTCTCTTCTATTGAGCCTTTCAGGGTAGAAGAGGCCTTGCTGGATCCGGACTGGGTGCTGGCCATGCAGGAGGAACTCAACAACTTCAAGCGCAATGAAGTTTGGACACTGGTGACTCGCCCCAAGCAAAATGTTGTGGGAACCAAGTGGGTGTTCCACAACAAACAGGACGAGCACGGGGTGGTGACAAGGAACAAGGCTCGACTTGTGGCAAAAGGTTATGCCCAAGTTGCAGGTTTGGACTTTGAGGAGACATTCGCTCCTGTGGCTAGGCTAGAATCAATTCGTATTTTGCTAGCATATACCGCTCACCATTCTTTCAGGTTGTACCAAATGGATGTGAAGAGCGCTTTCCTCAACGGGCCGATCAAAGAGGAGGTGTACGTGGAGCAAACCCCTGGCTTCGAGGATGAACGGTACCCCGACCACGTGTGTAAGCTCTCTAAGGCGCTCTATGGACTTAAGCAAGCCCCAAGAGCATGGTATGAATGCCTTAGAGACTTTTTAATTGCTAATGCTTTCAAGGTCGGGAAAGCCGATCCAACTCTTTTTACTAAGACTTGCGATGGTGATCTTTTTGTGTGCCAAATTTATGTCGATGACATAATATTTGGTTCTACTAATCAAAAGTCTTGTGAAGAGTTTAGCAGGGTGATGACGCAGAAATTCGAGATGTCGATGATGGGCGAGTTGAACTACTTCCTTGGGTTCCAAGTGAAGCAACTCAAGGACGGCACTTTCATCTCCCAAACGAAGTACACGCAAGACTTGCTAAAGCGGTTTGGGATGAAGGACGCCAAGCCCGCAAAGACGCCGATGGGAACTGACGGACACACCGACCTCAACAAAGGAGGTAAGTCCGTTAATCAAAAAGCATACCGGTCCATGATAGGTTCTTTGCTTTATTTATGTGCTAGTAGACCGGATATTATGCTTAGCGTATGCATGTGTGCTAGATTTCAATCCGATCCTAAGGAGTGTCACTTAGTGGCTGTGAAGCGAATTCTTCGATATTTAGTCGCTACGCCTTGCTTCGGGATCTGGTATCCAAAGGGATCTAACTTTGACTTGATTGGGTACTCAGATTCCGACTATGCTGGATGTAAGGTCGATAGGAAGAGTACATCGGGGACGTGCCAATTCTTAGGAAGGTCCCTGGTGTCGTGGAACTCTAAGAAACAAACTTCTGTTGCCCTATCCACCGCTGAGGCCGAGTACGTTGCCGCAGGACAGTGTTGCGCGCAACTACTTTGGATGAGGCAAACCCTCCAGGACTTTGGCTACAATCTGAGCAAAGTCCCACTCCTATGTGACAATGAGAATGCTATCCGAATAGCGGAAAATCCTGTTGAGCACAACTGCACAAAGCACATTGACATCCGACATCACTTTTTGAGAGACCACCAGCAAAAGGGAGATATCGAAGTGTTTCATGTTAGCACCGAGAACCAGCTAGCCGATATCTTCACTAAGCCTTTAGATGAAAAGACCTTTTGCAGGCTGCGAAGTGAGCTAAATGTCCTAGATTCGCGGAACTTGGATTGATTTATAGCATACATGTATTTATGCCTTTGATCATGTTCCTTATGCATTTTGTTGCTTACTTGTGGTGCTCAAGTTGTACAAACACTCCCTGGACCTCACAAGTCCTTTTTGCAAGTGATGCACATATTTAGGCGGAGCTGTACTACAACTTGACCCTTTGAGACTAACCGTTTGCTTGAGTTTGCTTGATTTAGTCTCAAAGGAGGTTTGAAAGGGAAAGGTGGACTTGGACCATGAAAGACTTCCACTGCACTCCGATGAGAGGGTAACTTATTCCAAGTTCATCTCATGTACTCTTATTGCCTTTGTATTCTCATTTGAAGATTTTGGTGAGGCAATGGGGTTAAAGGGCCAAGATTAATCCCGTTTTGGTGCTTGATGCCAAAGGGGGAGAAAATAAAGGCCAAAGCGATAAATGGATCAGCTACCACTTGAGAAAATTTGAAAATAGTAGATTAGAGCTTTTGGTTTGTCAAAACTCTTTTATTGTCTCTCATGTCAAAAGTTGGTTTCTTGTGGGGAGAAGTGTTGATTATGGGAAAAAGGGGAGTTTTTGAAATCTTAAATCAATTTCTCTTGGAATGACTCTCTTTATGTCTTAACATGTGTGTTTGACTTAGAGGTAGAAATTTGAAGTTGATTTGCAAAAACAAACCAAGTGGTGGCGAAGAGTGATCCATATATGTCAAATTTGAATCAAAACAATTTGAGTTCTTATTTGAATTGATTTTGTATTTGTTCTACCTGCTTTATGATGTGTTGGCATAAATCACTAAAAAGGGGGAGATTGAAAGGGAAATGTGCCCTTGGGCCATTTCTAAGTATTTTGGTGATTTAGTGTCCAACACAAGTGCCTAAGTGTAAAAAGGTGGACAAAGTACAAATCAAGGATAAAGGTATGTTTCTCAGACTTAGTACATTGTTTTATGGACTAATGTATTGTGTCTAAGTGCTGGAAACAGGAAAAAACCAATTGAAAATGTCTTGGCTCGAGCAGCCAAGACTCTGCTCAGTCTGGGATCACCGGACTCCGGACAGTGTCCGGTGGTGCACCGGACAGTGTCCGGTGCGCCAGGCTGGCTCGAGCGAAGTGGCCGCTCTCGGGAATTCACCGGCGACGTACGACTATAATTCACCGGACTGTCCGGTGTGCACCGGACTGTCCGGTGAGCCAACGGTCGGCCGGGCCAACGGTCGGCCGCGCAATCTGCGCGGGACACGTGGCCAAGCCAATGGCTAGAAGGGGGCACCGGACTGTCCGGTGTGCACCGGACATGTCCGGTGCGCCAACGACTCTCAGGCTGCCAACGGTCGAATGCGCCATTTTTGGAAGGAAATCGGGCACCGGACAGTGTCCGGTGTGCACCGGACTGTCCGGTGCGCCAGTCGACAGAAGGCAAGATCAGCCTTCCTAGATTGCTCTCAACGGCTCCTAGCTGCCTTGGGGCTATAAAAGGGACCCCTAGGCGCATGGAGGAGCACACCAAGCATTCCTACAACATTCCTAAGCACCAAGACATCGATTCCGCGCCTTTGATTCTTTGCGATAGCAATTAGAGCTCTAGTTGAGTGGTGAACTCATTGAGTTGTGTTGTGAGCTCTCGTTGCGACTTGTGTGCGTGGTGTTGCTGTGATTTCTTGTCTTGAGTGCGTTGCTAATCCCTCCCTTGCTCCGTGCTTCTTTGTGAACTTCAAGTGTAAGGGCGAGAGGCTCCAAGTTGTGGAGATTCCTCGCAAACGGGATTGAGAAAAGCAAGCAAAACACCGTGGTATTCAAGTGGGTCTTTGGACCGCTTGAGAGGGGTTGATTGCAACCCTCGTCCGTTGGGACGCCACAACGTGGAGTAGGCAAGCGTTGGTCTTGGCCGAACCACAGGATAACCACCGTGCCATCTCTGTGATTGATTTCTTGTGGTTATTGTGTTTTGAATCCTCTCTAGCCACTTGGCAATTATTGTGCTAACACTTAACCAAGTTTTTGTGGCTTAAGTTTTAAGTTTTACAGGATCACCTATTCACCCCCCCTCTAGGTGCTCTCAGGATTGGGTGGTGGCGATGCAAGAGGAGCTCAACAATTTCACTAGGAACGAGGTATGGCATTTAGTTCCACATCCTAACCAAAATATTGTAGGAACCAAGTGGGTCTTCCGCAACAAGCAAGATGAGCATGGTGTGGTGACAAGGAACAAAGCCCAACTTGTGGCCAAGGGATATTCACAAGTCGAAGGTTTGGATTTCGGTGAAACCTATGCACCCGTAGCTAGGCTTGAGTCAATTCATATATTATTAGCCTATGCTACTTACCATGGCTTCAAGCTTTACCAAATGGACGTAAAGAGTGCCTTCCTCAATGGACCAATCAAGGAAGAGGTCTATGTTGAGCAACCTCCCGGCTTTGAAGACAGTGAGTATCCTAACCATGTCTATAGGCTCTCTAAAGCGCTTTATGGGCTCAAGCAAGCCCCAAGAGCATGGTATGAATGCCTAAGAGATTTCCTTATTGCTAATGGCTTCAAAGTCGGCAAGGCCGATCCTACTTTATTTACTAAAACTCTAGACAATGATTTGTTTGTATGCCAAATTTATGTTGATGATATCATATTTGGGTCTACTAACGAATCTACATGTGAAGAATTTAGTAGGATCATGACACAGAAATTCGAGATGTCTATGATGGGGGAGTTGAAGTATTTCTTAGGATTTCAAGTGAAGCAACTCCAAGAGGGCACCTTCATTAGCCAAACAAAGTACACTCAAGACATTCTAAAAAAGTTTGGAATGAAGGATGCCAAGCCCATCAAGACTCCCATGGGAACCAATGGGCATCTCGACCTCGACACGGAAGGTAAATCCGTCGATCAAAAGATATACCGGTCGATGATAGGTTCATTACTCTATTTATGTGCATCTCGACCGGACATTATGCTTTCCGTATGCATGTGTGCAAGATTCCAAGCCGACCCTAAGGAATCTCACCTTACGGCCGTAAAACGAATCTTGAGATATTTGGCTTATACTCCTAAGTTTGGGCTTTGGTATCCTAGGGGATCCACATTTGATTTAATTGGTTATTCGGATGCCGATTGGGCATGGTGCAAAATCAATAGAAAGAGCACATCGGGGACTTGCCAGTTCTTGGGAAGATCCTTGGTGTCTTGGGCTTCAAAGAAGCAAAATTCGGTCGCTCTCTCTACCGCCGAAGCCGAGTACATTGCCGCAGGCCATTGTTGCGCGCAATTGCTTTGGATGAGGCAAACCCTGTGGGACTATGGTTACAAATTAACCAAAGTTTCTCTTCTATGTGATAATGAGAGTGCAATCCGCATGGCGGATAATCCCGTTGAGCATAGCCGCACTAAACACATAGCCATTCGGTATCATTTTTTAAGGGATCACCAACAAAAGGGGGATATCGAGATTGCCTACATTAATACTAAAGATCAATTAGCCGATATCTTTACCAAGCCACTAGATGAACAAACTTTTACCAAACTTAGGCATGAGCTAAATATTCTTGATTCTAGAAATTTCTTTTGATGTCTTGTACACATAGCTCATAAAATATACCTTTGATCATGTCTCTTTTATATATGCTATGACTAATGTGTTTTCAAGTGAATTTCAAACCAAGTCATAGGTGTATTGAAAGGGAATTGAAGTCTTCGACGAAGACAAAGGCTTCCACTCCACTCCATCACTCTTCCTTCGCCGTCGCTCCGAGCACATCTCCACTTTGGTATAATCTTCACTTATATGTTTTACTTGCCAAAGGGGAGAAAATAGTTAGGAAAGGGCTCATATCTCACTCAAAGTATCCGTTTTTAGCGATTCATGCCAAAGGGGGAGAAAGTATTAGCCCAAAGCAAAAGGACCACACCACCACCTAATTTTTAAAAACTAATGATTTTCATTTGGTAAGTTTCAAATTGGTATCTTATTGTGTTCAAAAAGGGGGAGAAAGTAGCGCTTTCAAAAATTGGTATCTCAAAACCCTCTTGAACACTAAGAGGAGAATTTCATCGAGGGGGAGTTTTGTTTGGTCAAAGGAAAATCATTTGGAACAAGGGGAGAAATTTTCAAATCTTATAAATGCTTCTCAAAAATCTTATTCATTTACCTTTGACTAGTTGCAAAATGTCTTTGAAAAGATTTTACAAAAGTATTTGCAAAAACAAAACATGTGGTGCAAGCGTGGTCCAAAATGTTAAAAATGAAAGAAACAATCCATGCATATCCTATGAGAATTTATATTGGCTCAAATCTAAGTAACCTTTTGCACTTACATCTTGCAAACTAGTTCAATTATGCACTTCTATACTTGCTTTGGTTTGTGTTGGCATCAATCACCAAAAAGGGGGAGATTGAAAGGGAATTAGGCTTACACCTTTTTCCTAAATGATTTTGGTGGTTGAATTGCCCAACACAAATAATTGGACTAATTAGTTTTGCTCTAGTCTATAAGTTATACAGGTGTCAAAGGTTCACAAATAGCCAATAAAAAGACCAAGAAAAGGGTTCAACAAAAAGAGCAAAGGGTCAACCGAAGGTACCCTGGTCTGGCGCACCGGACTGTTCGGTGCACCAGGGGACTTGAAGCTAAACTCATCACCTTCGGGAAAACTCAGAGGCGCTCCACTATAATTCACCGGACTGTCAGGTGTACACCGGACAGTGTCCGGTGCTCCAAGGAGAAGCGACTATGAACTCGCCAGCTTCGAGAATCCGCTCCGCTATAATTCACCGGACATGTCCGGTGCACACCGGACTGTCTGGTGTGACAGCGGAGCAACGGCTACTTCGGCGCCAACGGTCACCTGCAGCGGCATTAAATGCGCGCCAGAGCGCGCAGAAGTTAGGCACGCGCGAGACGACGCACCGGACAGTCTACAGTACCTGTCCGGTGCACCACCGGACAACCAGGCGACCCCACCAGTCAGAGCTCCAACGGTCGAACCCTAACGGCCGGGTGACGTGGGTGGCGCACCGGACACTGTCCGGTCCGGTGCGCCACCGGACAGTGTCCGGTGCGCCATGCGACAGAAGCCTCCACCAACGGCTAGTTTGGTGGTTGGGGCTATAAATATCCCCAACCACCCCACATTCAAGTCATCCAAGTTTTCCACCTTCCAACCATTTACAAGAGCTCTAGCATTCAATTCTAGACACACCTAAGTGATCAAATCCTCTCCAATTCCACACAAAGCTTTAGTGATTAGTGAGAGAGATTTGTTGTGTTTATTTGAGCTCTTGCGCTTGGATTGCTTCTTTTCTTTCTCATTTGTTCTTGTGATCAAAACTCAATTGTAACCGAGGCAAGAGACACCAATTGTGTGGTGGTCCTTGTGGGGAAGTTTTGTTCCGGTTGATTTGAGAAGAGAAGCTCACTCGGTCCGAGGGACCGTTTGAGAGAGGGAAAGGGTTGAAAAAGACCCGACCTTTGTGGCCTCCTCAACGGGGAGTAGGTTTGCGAGAACGAACCTCGGTAAAACAAATCCTTGCGTCTCACTTCTTCTCTTACTCGCGATTTGTTTTTACGCCCTCTCTCGGACTCGTTTATATTTCTAACGCTAACCCGACTTGTAGTTGTGATTAATTTTGTAAATTTCAGTTTCGCCCTATTCACCCCCCCTCTAGGCGACTTTCACTTTTATCTTCAGAAAAGGGAAGGTGTGTGGGTATTTATGGAAATAAAAACGAAACCACGAGAGCGGGAAGCTCAGTGGTGGTTGAGTGTGAAAATGTGCTACTTCTCTCTTTTGGGTAAAAACATCAAGTATCGCCTTTCTCTGAAAAAATAAAGAGTGACTTCAATTCCACCATGTCGAGCATGTACCGTATAGGTCTCTCCCTCTTTACGGGTGGGATGGGCTTGCGGAATACGTAAAGTATTCACCTAGATTTATTTATGTTTTTCAGCTACTGAAGACTTCCTTTCCGCTATGTTCGACTAGAAGGGGGCTGTGGCTGCACCCAGTCTGCCTGTGGCTTGGGCTAGTTTTCTCCCACTCGCTATGTGTCCAAAGCTCGCTAGAGCTTGCTTTTGGTAATCTCTACTACTACTTATGTACTCAATGTAGGCGTCCACAGCCCGTGGTTCTGCCAACCGCTGACGCCTCCCTCTCCTCTCCGCGACTGATGCCATTGCCTCCGTCTCCTCCGCCCCATCCGCGCCCCTTCCATCCTCTCCGCGACGGGCGCGGACGCGCTCCCTCTCCTCTGCCCCACCTCGCGACTCCATCCGCGCTGCCATCAACGGATGCCTCCGCCCCATGCCCCCATCCGAGCCCCTTCCAATCCGAGCATCTTCGGCGGCCGCGAAATCCTCCTCCATGGAATCGTCGCCTCCTCGCATCCTCCTCCACCTCGCCCGCCGCGACCGATTCACCGCGCCCGCCGCTCGGTCCTCGCCGCGACAGGCGCCTACCCTCACCTACACGATGCTCACTCCTCCGCACATCGCAAAGCTGGAGGTCCGCGCCCCTCCGTGCTGTGACCCCCTCCCTTGTGTGCCCATGATTCTGGAAGGGAAGTCCTACCTTGTGCCGCGCTCCCTGCTGAGCTCCGAGACAGAGACGCAGAGGCGTACCTCACCCACGAGGTCCACGGCGGCAAGCGCCTGGCGCCGGAAGACTGCGAGGTCGAAGACCTGGACGAAGCTGACGGCGGCGGCAAGTGCAGCAAGCCGCCGTCTCCGCAGCCGCACATGCCGGACATCTCCGAGGCTCATGGCTCCAGCCGCCATGCCTCCGGTTGCGGAGAGCAGCAGGGCACTGGGAGCAACCCCATGAATTCAATCGGTCGTGACCTGACCCTCAATTGCCTCCTCCGGACTATTGAATAGGGCAAGGAAGATGTGTTCTGGGGTTTTCATGGATGGCAAGTTCTATGTGATAGGTGGTGTGGCTAACAACAACAAATTGCTGACTTTTTGCAGGTGACGGATGGCAAGTTCTATGTGATCCGCTTGCTCTTCACCCTCGCCGCGGCCATCGGCGCGGCCTCGCTCCTCGTCGCCTCACTCCGCCGCCGTGCGCCGCCTCCCGGGCTTCCCGCCAAGCTCGTCCCCTCCTCCCACATGGCAGGACGCAACCGGAGTTTCGTGCTGTGGCTGCACGGCCTCGGCGACTCAGGCCCGGCCAACGAGTCCATCCGCAACCTCTTCTCCGCCCCGGAGTTCCGGCTCGCCAAGTGGTCGTTCCCCTCTGCTCCCCGCGCCCCCGTATCATGCAACAGTGAGCTTCCTCCACCATATACTCTTCTTTAACCCTTGTATGTACAATTGCTTCAAATCAACGTTTGCTGACAAGGAGTCTTTCCCCCCGGGCAGATGGTTTTGTCATGCCGTCGTGGTTCGATATCCACGAGCTTCCCATGAGCGCTGTGAGTTCACTCCATAACATCAGCAATCAAATAAACCAAGGCACTGGAATTTTGATGTAGCTGCAATTTTAAACGAGTAGGGCTCTTCGCAAGATGAGACTGGGGTTCTCAAGGCTGTGGAAAAGGTGCACGCCATGATAGATAGGGAAGTAGCCGATGGCATCCACCCTGAGAACATATTTGTTTGTGGATTCAGTCAAGGAGGTAAGAAGAGCATTGTTGATACGTCAATTTGGTAGTTTAAAAGGATAAAAGTTTGAAAGTATTGCAAACTAAGCAGTAGAATGTTGCTCTGCAGGTGCTCTGACATTAGCTAGCGTTTTGCTTTATCCGAAGAAGTTAGGTGGAGGAGCAGTGTTCAGTGGGTGGGTGCCTTTCAGTTCATCAGTCACTGAGAGGATTTCACCTGAAGCGAGGAAGGTAATCAATATTTTCATCCATTTGTATCTTCTTTGTAGTTTATATTAATCTGCAATCATAAGGCCTAATAATTATAGATATCTATAGGTAGGTAAATTTGCTGAATGACAAGACTAGATCTTTGGTACCTTACCGTCACCTTTTGTCTGAACTAACTCAATTGTTTATACCTATGCTGGTGTGGCCACCCCCAGGAGCAATAGTGTACTTAAAGATTCTTTCCAGTTTAGTTCGATTGCAGAAGCATATTGCATGCACATATAGCACTGATTATGATCAGTGTTGTGTACTTTTATTTTCATATCTGCATTATGGACGAACCTTACATATAAAGTGCGATGCAAGTAGGTTCAAGTTGAGGTTAAAGGAATATATGCCCCCATCTTAGGTCTTTGGAGATAAGAATTAAGATAGGCAAAAAGGCTACTTGCAAATGGCTAATATAATAGATTGAACGTTGGAAACAGGGGGATTCTACAGAATACGATCTTGCTAAAGAAGAGGATTTCAGGGGAATATATGCTTATTTGAATTCATAACAGCTAATTAACTGATCTGTTGGTAGATGTGGTTCTGAAGCTATGTATGCTTATTTGGTTCTTGCTATTCTTATGGAGCTTGCAGCCCTTGGTCTTGTGCCCTTGGTCTTCTACTTTTGTTCCCCTGAAAGAAGGATCAAACATCGCACGATAGAAATTAGATTACACATCTAATTTTGTATTCTGTAACACGTCTGTATGCATAGCATAAATTCTGTCAGGAATTTTACTCTTGAGATGTTTCTTCACAGCTATCATAAACTTGTCAACATTATGTTCCCTTGCATCAACTATTGCATCAAGAAAAGCCAATACCCGATTGGGATGATAATGAAATTTTTGGATAAAATCAGGGAGATTTTGAAGACACCTGTTTGAGTTGAAAAAACTAGCAAACAAATTCTCGCCATGCGACAGATGCACTTACTGTGCATTCGGTCGACTTTGAAGAAATTTAGATGAGCTCTTTGCTGTAGAAATATAACTTCGAAAGCAAATTTGATTTTTTAATACGATCTATTTGATTATTCTCGTTCTTTCAACATTTCCAAACCTCGTTTCTTTGGTCACATGGAATGGCTGACAAAGTAGTATTGTTTGAAGCTGGCCAGGCTGGTCCACCGTTTTTGCAAAGCGCGGGTGTTAACTGTGAATTCAAGGTAGATTTCTACATGCTCCTTCAATGTCTATTTGAGCCCTGAATTGCCAGTACCCAAGATCTGAAGTTGTTCGCGTTGATTTTTACAGGCATATCCAGATCTGGGCCATTCGCTTTCGCAGGAAGAGCTACTTTATCTTGAGTCGTGGATCAAGAGTCGTCTAAATGCCTCTCAAGAGAAGGACGGTTAACTGATTCCATCATGCTTAAGTGGCATTTATTTAGTATTTTTATTATACGATACATAGATCAACTACTGGTCCTGGAATTTGTTATTGGAATTTCCGATGGATTATCGTTGTCAGGTGAATAAGGGCACATAGAACCGAGATCTTTTGCTGGCCATGGATGTTCTGAATGCACTTGTAGCGGCCCTGGTATCTGACACTCTCCTACAATACAAGGGCTGCAGCTCTAGCTTGAATGCCTGGTCAACTAAACTGTCTTTGCCATGGATTAGCATGTTCGTTTGAAAGATCGAGATGGAAAGGAACACCAGTTTTCCCGGCTGCCACAAAAGTCCTGTACAGTAGGTGACGACTGACCATTTCAAGGCGCTCGAGGAGCAGTGACGTATTGATGGCAGCACACCTGGACTCCGCTGGGTGCTGAGTTCTGACGTATGATGGAGACCTGGAGTTGCCAGCTGCTGACATCTTTGTCTTTGTTTGTGGTGCTGAGCTGTGTGTCCGTTGATGCGTCGTCCATTGGTCTTCTTCCCCCGTTCTACGAACGTGTAGAAATGCAAAACACGGTCTCAAAGGTTCAGTAGTGAGGTTGGGAATTGTATTAATAGATTCGGTAGTTAGGCTGGAAAGGGTGGGAGAGAAATGAAATTAGATTTAGCTCTATACCATGTGTAAAACTCTAACCCCTGAGTGGGATTATAAATTGTATTAATAGACTCGTTAGTTAGGACATATCTATTGTGGTAGGGACGAGAGGTTAATTACACAGGAAACAACGAAAACTCTAACGGGTACTTTAACAAGTAGTATAAACATGTATCACACAAATGAGCCATTTGGATCTATTTGGCGGTAGGATCCTCTATAGAAATTAGAGATGAAAATGAAGGCAGTAATTGGCTCACACACATATATAATTCTAGGGTGCTTTACACAGGTTCCAGCATTTTTGAAAGCTCGGAAATAAATATATCTCAATTTTATGTGGTAGAGTATGGAAAAAGATTTTATATATCAATAGAATATATATTTCTACACAACTTATAAAATGCTCTTCGGCTTACTTTTCTATGATAAAAATATAGCACATAAATATCTTCCATATATTACTAATCTCTACTACTTCTTAAGAACGGACCGTAGACGTCCACACCACGGCTGTGGTGTACGGTTCTGCCTCCACGCAACCCCAGCCGTCGCGCTGCCTTAACAGGTACTACGAGCGCGAAAACTTGCTGATGGTCATCAAGAACAACCCGTTGTGGCGCCACCTTAGTATGGGCCTGGGCTATGATGACTCCAACTCCAACGATAGCGGCGTGTCGCCTGGCTCGGACCGTGCGGACAACATAGAGGTCGCCACAGTGTCGCCGGCGCCGGCGGTCGTTAAGAAGCAGGCAAGGTTCCTGGTGGCCTTACCCAGGAGCCCCGGCGTGGACGAGAACATGCTGGAGGAGCTGCACGAGCTGTGCGAGGCGCGGGAGGCCGGCACCGCGTTCATCATGGAGCACTCGGCATGTGGAGACCAAGCTCGGGTCGTCACTACTCAAGAGGCTGACATGTGAATTTGATGGACGGATGTGTCCTCAATGATCGCTCGAGTGCTCAGTGAGCCATAATGTCGTGAAAATTCTATGTGCTTGTATGTTTCGTTTTCTTTTTATAAATCATACTGTAATGATATTTCTATAGGTGGAGGGTGATAAATATATTAATTTATCTTTATGGTTAATAGTGTTGTAAAGATTTTGAACATGTTTGAATAACTATCCTATTTAAATTAAAGCGTAGCATCGCACGGGCACGTAACTAGTGTAATAATTATCATGTAAGACTCTGTGCTATATGATGAAATGAATGTGTTTACTAGCCTCCTGGGACTAGTAATTGTATCATATTTGAGTTCCAAAGGATCGGGACGCTTCAGCTAATCACCGAGTGATTCTATTAAGTACTTGGGTGTATAAGCACTTGGAAATGTCTATGCTATGACTTGGAATGTTGCTTGGGCTCCCACGCCTTGAAATGACCGGTTGGGGGTGTATTTATAGCCCCAACACAAATCTAGCCGTTGGAGAAAAGTTGTGCTCTCTGTGGCACATCGGACAATGCACTGTTCACTGTTCGATGCGCCTAGCCGTTGGTCTGACACTGCAGTTGACCGTTGACGCGCAGACTTTTTACACCGGACACTCGGATGTCACACCGGACAGTACGATGGTCTTCTCTCCATAGTGCCACCTGAAACTAGCTGTTAGGGCTACTGTTCCTGGTGCACCGGACAGTCCGATGCTCCAGACCAGACAGCCCGTCGGCAACACTTCCTTTGTTTTTTGGACTTCACTTGATCTTCATAATGTCTTCTTTTGAGGTGTTGCTTTCCTCAAAGTCTTGGTCCAAGTAACTTTAGCATCCTGTGAACAACAAACACAAACACTAGCAAACACATTAGTCCACATATTATGTTGATCATCAAACACCAAAACTTATTTAGCCAAATGGCCCGGGTCTATTTTTCTTATAGACCTTTTGTTTTCCTTTGAGATCTTCTAAGATTCTCTTGAATAGGTTCATTACTTTCCACACGAGACTGTTCTGGCTTCTCATTTATAGAGACAGTGACCTAGGGCACCACTATTGAGGATTCATGAACACTAGGTCGGCTTGCTAGGCACAACTCATTTAATTATCTATAGTTTAGTACATCTTTTCTCACCGTCTCTGATCTCGCGAACATGAAAAAAAGAGAGAAAACTTTATCTTGTCTGGTCGCACACCATATACCTTATTATTTGCACTCAACTAATTTATAAGTTTGAATCGTATTTAGATAACTATTCTATTTAAGCAATATCTAGTGATACACCAGTGAAAATAAACAGTCGAGTGTTTGACGTCGGGCCGGCACTCCAAAAGCGTACTCAACTATCCGGCACCACAAGCTCCACGAACCCTCCCTTCAGTTTCAGTCCTTTACCTTTTTCCCTCGGAGCTCTCTGACTCTCTGAGTTTTTTTTTTTGTCTTCATTTCAAATTTTGTGGTTTCCTCCCACATTCCCTTCCCCCGCTCCCCTCCAGGCTCCAGCCGCTCGCTTCGATTCGCTTCAGCTCTGCCTTCCCGTCTCATGGCCACCTACCAGCCCACGCCCCGTGACGCCTTCCCAGCCCGCTGCTGACTGCACCGATTCACCCACAGTTGGCCTTCAGGCAACCCTAGCGTCGCCGATCCGCCGCTCCGGCGAGATGCCGGTGGGCCACATCGCCGTCTCTCCCGCCGCCGTCTATGGAGAACAGGGATAGCTTCACTCGCCCCCCAGCGCCCTCCTACGCCCACGGAACCCAAACCGCTAAGGGCGTCGCGGTCCCTACCGGCGGGGACACGGCCGCCACCAACCTGACGTCGTCGTCAGGGTTGTCCTCGTCTCTCACGCTCTCCCCTCCCCCCTTCCTGCAACAGATTCATGCAGCTGTCAAGCGGCAGAGGCCTTTCGGTGAGTGGATTCGGCTATGGATTCCTACCCTTCTCTGATGTTGTTTCCGTCTAGGGTTCTAGTTTATGTTTGGCGCTTATCCTCGGCGAATCTAATTATGTTGATGCATTTTACCTTCTGTATATTTCTGATTTACTGGGTAGCGTATAAAAAAATGTGATGGTCGCACCTGATTTCGTGGTTTTGTCACTGTCGTTGAGTTTCTAGGAACTTCAATTATCTGTGATGTTGTCTCGAGTTGGTATACTGTATTGGTATCCAAATGAATTATGTCAGATATGATTTAGATCAGCTTCTAACTGACCTTGCTCCAGGTCCAATGCAGTCTAAACTTCCAAGAGCAACACGGGTCCTGGTTTCTGGAGGTGAGCGTGCTAATAAAATTGGTGCCAACCCTTCTGTTTCGAAAGACCAGGAACGAATTGTTACGCAGCCTCAGAGAGGCATGTTGGGACCCTCTATGCTGCCAAATGTGACGCCTGATCAACAAAAAGTCGATAGCACTTCTAAATTAGGGTCCTCTGCCCCAGATGAGTTGATGTTGACAGCACCCTCAATGCTAAAAAGTACCACTGATACCTGTGCACAACGTGTTGGGCAGCAGAAAAACGAGGCTAATCTGTTGATGGATACAGAGAAGTCAGCTTTCGACGCTTTGTCATCTCAAATTACATCATGCAATGCATTGATGGGGGAAAGTTTCAAGAAAGGACAGCTTGATTCGGTTGTTAATCCACAGTTGACGTCACAAAGTAAGGAACCTTTTCTTTCTTTGATACTTAACTGCAAAGTTGTGTACATGTTTAGTTATCAGTTTACATTGCAGGTGATAATATATGCATCACTGTGGATAGTAGAATGGACAGTATGTTGTCTTATCTACATTCTGTTTCATTGACGGCAGGAGATAATTTTCCTGCAAATCAAGGAGCTCAGAATGATCACCAGAAGAACCATCAGGAGCTTCAAACTGTTGATATAGCAGCTGATATGGATATCGAATATGATGCGTCTAATTTGTCTCGGAGAGGGATCCAAGAGGCTCGTAATCAGAATCATGGAAAGCATATGATTCCTTTCTCTGCCATTGGTTCATCTGTGACTGCTATGTCTCTTCACTCGGGACCTACTGTCCAAAGTTCACAGACTCCACAGGGTGGCGGATACACTTCACCAGTGCAGATACCAGAATCTGCTGTAGAATCCTCCAAGGGTGCACTGGGCCATGGTGCTCAAAAGGAGCATGCTGGTGCAACTGGTGTTGGTGACTGGAATCCCCACAACCAGCAGGTTCAAAATCTAGGTAATGGTGCCACGGACAAAGCTGTTTCTAGCATTGGCAGATTGCGTTCTGAAGGATTACCTGCAAATGATCAGTCTACATCTGCCAGGGATGGTGGTGGTTCCCGACCAAACAAGGGTGAGAAGGAGCGCCGCAAAAAGAATTATGATCCTAATGTTTTCTTTAAGGTGAACGGGAAACTTTATCAGAAACTTGGTAAAATAGGATCTGGGGGTAGCAGTGAAGTACATAAAGTTATATCATCAGATTGCATAATATATGCCTTGAAAAAGATCAAGCTTAGAGGTCGTGATTACCCTACTGCATATGGTTTCTGTCAAGAAATTGAGTACTTAAATAAGTTGAAAGGAAGGAGCAATATCATACAAATGATTGATTACGAGGTACCAAGTTCCCAACCTTATCTCCAAAAAGAAAATTTATTTTGGTATCTTTGTCCCACCAAAACAGGTGACTGCATTGTCTTCATCTCCTCGTAGAACATGCTCTTGAATTATCATTTGCATTTCCTGCCTGTGTAACCAACTTTATGTAATAAACCTTTATAGTTTACTTAGTTTCCATATGACTATTATTAATGACGATCAATGAATAGAATCTAGGATCTATATTGGATTTTTCCCTTGCAGTTTTTATAGAAACACATAAAATTCACCTGCATCATGGTTTTTGTTTTGTTTTGTGTTATTTCTCATTCATTCATATTATAAACTTATGAGACGATATTACTAGAAGTTGGAATGGGAAACCCTAACCCTAACTTGGTTGGGTGTGCATGTATATAAGCTGAGTACTTGGGCCAAACCCATTACACTGAGGGTATGCAAGTAACTACACAGGGACTAGCCCCGAAACCCTAACAATACTCTAACACTAGACTCTACTGCTGTTTTCTGGTCCTAGCTGCACATTCACCCATAGGATGTCTAGCTGGTAACATTTGGATAATATGTGGTGTTAATTTTTTTTATACAAGTTCTTCAGTCAGTGTGTCTACTGTCTAGTACCTCTGTTGCCTCCACCTAACGTTATCATGTCTGCAAAATTCTCTGCTTTATTTTCAGTACTTAAAGAACAACAGTTGTTGCTTTTCTATGTATAAAATCTTTGGTACAAGCTCCAGTATATAGAGTTGCAATGACTATATTAGCAGAAATTGTCTTGTATATATTGGATTGTAAATTGTGGGCCATATATAAAGGGTTGTAAGTTGTGTGTGGTGAGTGGTGACAAAGATTTTAACCACATTGTCATACAATTGTAATTTGTCGGCAGCTACTGACTATCTAAAATGCACCTGATGTTGAGTTGTTCTCTGTCCTTATTGGTTTTCACATAATAATTTTACTTATTACACAAATTATCCATTCTATCTCCAGAGTGACATATTCTGATATGCCTACTGATTTTGCATCAACCAGGTCACTGATAAAAGTCTACTTCTAGAAAGTACCGTGTCACCCAGGGATGGGAGAATTAAGGATGATCACTACATTTACATGGTTCTGGAATATGGTGAAATTGACTTGGCTAACATGGTTGCTCAGAAGTGGAAGGAGAGGAACAACTCTACTATGAAAATTGATGAAAATTGGCTGCGCTTTTATTGGCAGGTAACCTTCCTTTTATCCAAAATAGACTAAATGAGGCATCTGAGTACTGGATAATTAGGCTCTACTGT
Organism: Zea luxurians; assembly: GCA_029449295.1. Classification (NCBI taxonomy): domain Eukaryota; kingdom Viridiplantae; phylum Streptophyta; class Magnoliopsida; order Poales; family Poaceae; genus Zea; species Zea luxurians. The sequence goes on from JAOPSE010000002.1 coordinate 174,741,766, forward strand.
AGCTGAAGATGAGATCTCATGCTATAGTGTCATCAGATCAAAAGTCATATTTTATTTCAATTAAATGAAGTTGTCATATATTATTGTTGAAGGGTAGGCCTCGTGCTATGGTGAGAGCTGTCTCATTGAGTCACCAGGTCGCGGCATTGAAGCAGCGTAGCATTTGCGGCGGAAGGCTTGTATGAGTTTATGCTTTCCCTAAACTCTACTCATCTGGGAGCCTTGGACGCTGAGTCTGTCCTTTTGTCACATATCCTAATCGAATTAATCCTCCATGGCTAGTTCTGTTAGTTTTAATCTTTTGAGACTATTGGGTACTTGGATAGGTACTAGGTAGCTAGGTCAATTGCATTTACTGGCCAACAGGTTTCTGGTTCTGCTACTAGTATTTGTATGTTAGTTCTTCTAGGTTTATGCAAAAACTTTAAAAGAAAAGAATCACATGGAATTAGTTGTTGTATCTTGTTGCCCGATGAGATAATGAACCCTATTCGAATTTGGTGTTGTAGTTGCATACTCTCGTCATTCCATTTCAGTTTACAGCACACAATGTGCACTGACCAAGGAAATACTGGTCTCAAGGAAAAAACAATGTGAAACAGCGATGCCATAAGTTACCTATTCTGTTTATCCAAGCATTTAGGGCGTGTTTGGTTCCTCCGACTAAAGTTTAGTTTGTGCCACGTCAAATGTTTGAATATCAATTATAAGTATTAAATATAGGCTTAATTAGGTTTAACATATTTGTCTCGTCTTTTAGTTGGGTGGAATCAAACACCCCCTTAATTAGGGAGTAGGTAGTGGAAAATTGTAATAACGATACAATTGGCATCTTTAACGGACAAACATTGTGGTTGTGGAACGTTTTCCCCAAGGCTGTCGACATAGTTAAATGGAGTAATAAGTGATGTGAGCGTTTCAGACACCTTCTGATGTTTTTTCTTCTTTCGTTTCTACTGTAGCAAATACTTGAAGCTGTCAGTACAATACACGAGGAACGAATTGTCCACTCTGATTTGAAGCCTGCAAACTTTATGCTTGTGAGGGGCTCACTTAAACTAATTGACTTTGGCATCGCCAAGGCTATAATGAATGGTACAACAAACATTCAACGTGATGCTCAGGTACCATGTTACAGTTATAGCATTTCTTTGTTGGCGTCACTTGTATATTAATAATATTACCGTTATGAGTTATGTGTGTTGTTTTTTTATGAAAGGCTAATTGTGGTTCTCACTGCAATGAGCAGGTAGGGACTCTCAACTACATGTCACCTGAAGCGTTCATGTGCAATGATACAGACTCGGATGGTAACATTATTAAGTGCGGGCTCCCCTCAGATATCTGGTCTCTTGGCTGTATTCTTTACCAGATGGTGTATGGCAAGACACCATTTGCAGACTACAAGACTTTCTGGGACAAATATAAAGGAGTGACTGATAGGAACCACAAGATCATGTATGAACCAGTTGACAACCCATGGCTCATTGATTTGATGCAAAGGTGTCTCGCCTGGGACCGAAATGAACGATGGAGAACACCTCAGCTTCTTAAGCACCCTTTTCTCAATCCTCCAGTTCCAAGGGATTTACCTCCCTCTGACGATGATCCATATAGGTTGCTCATTGAGAGGATCAGAGTCCACTGGGATAACCCAATGGTTCAAAAACTTCGTAGTTTAATTGAAGAACTCGATGGGGATCAGTAAAAATGGGTTTTTAACAATCCTGATTGATACTCGATACCTGGGTAGTGGTGGCACTAGTGTTTTAGTTTCTGTGTTGTTCCTGATTGATAGGGTACTGTTGTAATTTGTAATTAGAGAGTGGCGGCATCGGTTGGAGACGTCGGAGCATATTATGGTGCCCTGGATTTTTGCTTCCTCGTGTTTGGAGGTTGATGTGACACTTTGTCAGAAATGGCGATTTTTGTTGTCTGATCAGTGGAAGCATCTCCAAGTGTAAATAGTTGAACCAATTGGTAGTTTGTGTTTTACTTTGCATTACTTTGTCAATACTCAATGGCGACTGTGAATCAGGTTTGCCCCCCCCCCCCAACCCCAACCCCAACCCCAACACCCCCCCTCCCTCTCAAGACCTATGGGTAGGGGTGGATAACAAGCCGGCTTGTTTAAGTTCGAGTTGGCTTGCTAAGCTAACGAGTCAGCTTCACTCGTTAAGTTAATGAGCCATAAAGTTAGCTCGGCTCGTTTACGAGCTCGAGCTGGCTCGTTTAGCTCGTGAGACAGCGCATGAAAAAATAATAGGTATATAATAATTATTTTTTAGTTAATTTCAAACTAATTTAACAATAGAAAATATAATTATACTCATAGTTTCAGAAACCATGTCAATGTAACACTAAATTAGCACAATTCATCACTCATCAATTCACAATTCACATACATGTTCATCAGTTTAACCCACAACTATATTTGTACAGACCAATTTAACACATAGATATAGTTCATTAATCATTAGTTTAACTCATAGGCTATATACACATATACCTTACATACATATAACATGTTCATCAATTATTTCGTAAATGATATGCATATAATTTCGTTTTGCTGAAATGTGGTAGCTCGTTTAGCTCGCGAGCTGGCTCGTTAACGAACCGAGCTAGAATGTCAGCTTAGCTCGTGAAAAAATTCAAACGAGGCGATCCGAGCCAAGTCGAGCTGACTATGAATCGAGCGAGCCAACGAGCCATGAGCATTTCGTCCAGCCCTACTTATGGGAGCTAAAGACAGTCCCTGAGTATTTTATTTTTTTTAAAAAAACCTTTAACCATATTCTAAAATTCGCTTGAATGGGGAATCACCTGCATATGTGCAAGAGAACATATGGACAACAAGTCAACAAGCACATATGCAAGGTAGACAACATTAAGATATCATTAAAGCTATATTGTATAATGAACCGGTAGTGTTTTATTCCTATAACAATAGGTCGTGATAATGAACCGATAGCGTTTTATTCTTATAGCAATAAGTCAAGTGTTGTTGTCAAACACATTAACATTAAGTATTACATTGTTAACGAGAGAAAGTCTAAAATCAAATAATTGAACTTGAACATATAATTATAGAGCAAATGCTTGTCGATCCCATTCCACTCACGAAGGGGTTCCACCTAGCATGTTCAAAAACATATAGCCAACATGGATTTAATGGAGTACCCTATGATTCTGGATTAAAAGATCATCAATGCAACAATCTCCCTCAAAAATAAGTTTTTGTTTTGAGACAGAAAGGTGTACTATAATCATTGAGTTCAGTCGCACATGATTGGCTGCTGTAACGTTGTGATCTTGGTGTACTAATATATAGAAGCTTAGGGATTGTAAGTCAAGAGATTGAGTAGTTAAAAAAATAAGTTGCAAGCATAAGATAGTAAGCATGAGATCAAAAGGAACAATGTTGAGTTCATTTCACAGAACTGAGTCAGTACTCTCTCGCGTCCGCGCAACAAACTTTTTGGTTGTGATCCCCCTTTATATAGAGAACATGTTGGCATGAGAATCAACGTCCGCTATATCTCCTTGCCCGTACAGAAATTAACGAGATCCGATCTACCACCTCTACCAGAGACCACCGTACCCTCGTAGATATTGAAGCCCAGACTTGAACCTGCAACTCCCTAATTCCAAAAGTAAGTGATGGGTTCTTAGTCTTCTAGTAGATAGGGTAACACCTAACATAAAAGTTGGATTCATCGACCCCATCGACCACTCCTCATCCAATCCAGTGCAAGTTGTAGAACACGAGGCAATTAGCCCGTGGCGTTCGACGCAGTGGCAGCCAGCCAATCATCTTGTCCTAGCAAAAGTAACCTTAACACACTTCTCCTCCTCACCCTTCTCGACGAAGAGCGCCCTGCCGCAAGTTGCTTTCAGGACAAGCATCGCAGCTCCAATCAGGCAGGCCTGTTGGCTGCTGCTGCTACGCCGTCATCTTGGAAGGTGCTTCGCCGAGAGCACATTGTGGATGAATTGAAGATATTCTGTCTCGACCTGAAAAGTGATGGACTCCGCAGAGTCTTCTTGCTAACCAAAGCGACATCCAGCCAGCGTCACGTGAAGCTGGTCCATCCAAATTTTAATCTCTACCCTAGCTACCCTACTACACAACAGAAGTGTGCTACCTCCAATATAAGGCTGGCCGCACTGGGCTACTGCAAACGCTACTCGACGCAGCAATAGAGTTCAACACAAGCGCAACGGCGGACTCGATTCATACGCTATCCACTGTGCACGGCAGCAGAAACGCTAGCAATAGCGTCGGACGCAGCAGAAACGCTATCCACTGTAGCGTACGAGTGGAGGTGGAGGCCAGGGAGTGGGTGGTGGGGCCCACGGTGGGTATTTTTGATATATATTGATAAAAAAATGTGATAGTTTGTATAGAGTTGAGATATAGAGTAGTTGTGGATGCGGGAGTTTGGCTACTGTATTTTAAAATGTTGATGACTATGATAGAATATTCCTTTTAGAGTAGAAATTTAGAGTAGAATGAGTGCGGATAGCCTAAGGCTGTCCGCACTCATGGAACCCTAAATTTCTACCTTAAAAGGAATATTTCATCCTGATCAGCAAGATTCTCTACTCTATCCTATAATTCTCCGCAGTCATATTCACCTTAAATTTCTACCCTATACCAACTATCACATATTCTATTATTTATTTTTCACCTCTCTCCTATCCATACCCAGCTGCCAGCCAACGAGGAGAGGAGAGAGATTATAAAGTTGAAGAAAAGGGTGCGCTAGATATAAGGTTCTCCTAGCCAACCGTAAGCTTACAGTAGTGCTTCCAGTCCACCGTTGCAGCTGTCCTCGCGCTGTAAATATTTAAGGTTGGTGCTTACAGTCACCAGTGCGGACAGCCTAAGTGCGCTACCTCCAACTCCCAAGTAAACCCTAAACCCTACTACACAACAGAAGTGCGCTACCACCAACTCCATCAAGTCAGCTGTTACAAATTGAATATTTCATTCAAAAGTTGAATACTAGTATACACACAACTAGTTCGCATAGCACGTTTTAGAGAAGGGTATATACACATATCTCTTGATCAGAACCTTGAGCCATGCGATTAGGCGGTCCAAAACGCATCGGATCTCGGTGCAGGATGCTGAATAGTGCGAATATTTATATTTATAGCCTCCGTCGTCTCGATCAAACTGTGCTACCTGCCTGCCTCACGATCGCGATCTCCTAGTAGCCCTCGTCGCCTCTGTTTTTCCGATTGCGTCTAGTGGGCCGCCTTTGCTTAACAACGCGAAGTTCCTGTTGTCAAAAGATGTCTCCCCAAAGAGACACCTCTTCAAGTGATCTCATCTACCACAAGACATCTCTTCAAGCAATGGGATTAGACATGGATTAGTTAGTTAGGGCATATCCTTTGGCATGGATGCAGTGAACAGTTGTCTGCTAGGATTAGGCACCTATTCACCGCACCCCTTCCCCTTGTATAAATATGAATAGAGATCAATACAAAGACACATTTCTTCCATTCTCTACTTTCACTTTACATTTTAGTTCTTAACAGTTCCGTCCCGCAAAGCCTCTTCGGTCGCCCGTAGGTATCCGTGGGCTCTACACGTAGCTCATTCACGGTGAAGGTAGCACACAAAGACGGACGTCTAAGTCCGGACTTATGTGCGCCCTTCATGCACTCCCATCACTCACTGCGCTTTTAGTGCTGATTTGATGGACAGGGATCATGAGGTGATCCATGTGGAGGAATCCCCTTGCTATTCAAAATTAAATAGCAAATGTATCACACTCACTCTATACGCTTGTAGAGCAAACATGTATAGCCATTGAAGGAAACAGTGGCATCTAAGAAGGGGGTGAATTAGGACTTCTAAAAACTCTTTCCAACTTAGGCCACAAATAAATTCCTAGAGAAAAAATATGCAAATAAATAATCTAGAATGTGCAAACTAGGTTTTGTCTAAGTGTTGCTATTTCTACCACAAAAGGCTAAGTTCCAATCTAAGTAATCTAATCACTAAGACAAGATTGAAACTTAAATACTTAATGTAAATGCGGAAGTTACTGAAAGCTCTCTTGTGGGTTTTGGTGTTTAGATGACAATCCAATTAAAGTACTAGCAGGTGTTCTAAGTGTTGAACAGGTGCTTAATGCAAAGCTAACAGGGTTCAACACAAGTGAACAAGTGTGATGGTCCAAAGATTAAATTATCTATAGATAATGGACATCACAAGTAAGATGGACATTGCTTAAGTGAGACTCGATGTGCGTAACTCAGAGACAACCGATCAAGCCAAGGATGGAGGCAAGAAGAGCTTCGAGGTATCGAGCGCACGGGAGAAGGTCAAGGAGACCAGGAACCCAAAGCCAGGGGTGAAGAAGAAGACTTGCAAAGTCAAGGTTGATCGAGTAAGAGTTATGGTGCATCAAGGATCACTACATAAGGACATGACTTACAACCAATGAGGTAACATCTACAGTTATGTGGTGTAAGTCATAAGGCTCAAGATCAAGCTCGAGAAATGAACAAGGGAGTTGGAGCTTAGATATGTCAATCTAGATCAAGTCAGGTTGACTAAATGGTTTAGAGTACAACATCGACCTCAAACATGCCAAATTGGGTAAAACGATGAAAAAGGTTAAGTATGTAAGGTTTGAGTGTTCAACCATGTTGCATACACCTCTTACTACAAGTTTGGTGCTTTGGTTTGCTCTCTAACTCTTTCTGTAGAGAAAGTACCATTCTGAGCTCTACTAGAGGAGAAACAGAAAATCTAGGAGAAGAACAAGAAAGATGTAAGTTTCTAGAATTAAATCAATTGGATTATACTCTAAATGTGTTTGTTTAAGTCTCAGGGAAATCCTCCCAAAAGTTGAAATCAATCGGAGAAAGAATGGAGGAAAAAGCACTTAGTGTGCTGTTGGCTGGTGCACAGGACAGTGAATAGTAACCTGTCCGGTGCACATGACAGTGAATAGTAACTGTGTCCGGTGCACAGGACAGTAAATAGTAACATGTCCGGTGCATAGTCCAGTGAATAGTAACCTATCCGATGCACAGGACAGGGAATAGTAACCTCTCAGGTGCACCAACGGCTAGCTGTTCCAGAGAAGGAAACTGTCAATCAGATCTGTTACTGTTAACTGTCTGGTGCACCACCGGACAGTCTGGTGCACCCACAACCAGGGAAGGCTGGGACCTTCCAAATGAAGCTCCAACGGCTCCTAGACCCTTTGGGGCTATAAAAGGGACCCCTAGGCGCCTCAAACAAGCACACAAGTGCAACCAACAAGTCCGTACATCATTTGGATCAATTCTTTCTCTCCCTCTCTTGTGTATCTCTCTAGTTTGTGTAGAGGCGAAGTTATAAGCCTTTAGAGAGAGGGGAAGTGCTGCTGAGAGCTAGAGCAATATCTTGAGCGCATTGTTACTCTGCCGGAGTGTGTTGAGAAGATTGTAAGCAGCCACGGCATCATTGTAACTGATATCAACATAGTGGAAGGCTCTATCTGTCGCACTGATAGATCAGAGCAAATGGAGGAAGGAGTTGAAATAAACTCCAAGCCAAGGTGTGGCTAACTCCAACGAGGACTAGGCAAGCATTTCAGGTTTGGCCGAACCTCGGGATAAATCCCTGTGTCTGTGTGCTCTGCTATATGTTGTGTGCTGTTTCTCTGTCTTATTTGCTGTTTATACTTGCACTTCAATATTTATATGTGGTTCAAGATGTCTTCGAAGTGCAGGGTATTTTAAGACAGGAACTTCTATTTCGCTGCAACCTATTCGAAGGGTCTTTCATTCCACAGCGATCCAGCCTTCGAGTAGAGTAAGAATTTCCAGTTTTAAAGTGATAATTATTATTCGCCTATTCACCCCCTCTAGGCGACATCCAGATCCTATTCCTGGGTGTAGAGAACTTTCAATTGGTATCAGAGCTAGGCCTCTCCAGTGTGGGCTTAGCCGTCCGGTGATGACGATGTTGTCACAAGAGGTAACTCTAGAACTTCTTCTAGGCGATGGTTCTAATTATAAATCTTGGTCTGTCTCTATTTATAACGCTTTCATGCATATTGATCCTGATTTGAGACAGATCTTCAGTAGAAGTACTTTCCCTCTGATATTACTAAAAAACCTTCTAATGCTGAACTAAGATGTATATATCTCAATCATTATGCTTGCAACATCTTAGTTGACTCTCTTTCTAGAGGTGCTTATTTTGCCATCATGAGTAGTGATAGTGATTTATTTGTTGATGCTCATGATCTATGGACTAGAATTAAAATAAAATATTCTGAGTCCAATTGTACTACTTCTACTCCCTATGTTGCTTGTGGTACTAACCTTTCAAAGGGAGAAGAAAAACGATGGCAACCAAACAATGAATCCACCTCACCGACAGGTTTGTCTTCCACTAGTTATAAATGTCTTATTGCTAACAATGATAGTGGAGACGAAAGCGATGATGAGGAGGAATATGAGGATGATAGCGAGGATGAGTCTTCATCACCACAAGGTACATTTTCCTGTATTGCTTCCACTGATAATAATGACAGGGAAAATGAGACCGGCGATGTGGAAGAAGAGGAGATTCGCCGGTTCTACACCTATCTCAACAAAGAAGACAAAGTGCTCTTGGTTAAGCTGTTGAAGAGGAACAAGGAACAAGGCGAGACGCTTCTCAGGCTAGAGGAGACTCTCATCAAAACCAACGACAACCTGCAGAAGATGACCAAAGAACATGAGAAGCTAAAGTGCTCTCATGATAATTTGGTCCAACGGTATGAATCTGTTTTATTTGAGCAAAGAAATTGTGACATAACCTCCCAAGTTATTAGGCCCACCTACAGTTGTCCTTATCCAACGGACCTCAGACAACCCTACAGGTGCACCTAATCACTTGACAAGTTCGGTATCTAAATTTCTTACCTTGCCCAAGAGCGTTTCACCCGTCACGCAGATATTACAATACATGAGAGGTACGAAAATGCGGAAGCAGTTACAATAACTTACTTTATATTAAAGTAAGGAAGAGTTGTATTATTACAGGCCAGAACGAATATAAGAGTGTTGAGTATTATTATTACATAACCTGGGAGGCAAAACCCCCTCCCAAATAAACAGTAACAAGTTTTTCTTAATGGAGGACCCTTTCCTCCCACAACTTCAGTCTTGATTTTCTTCTTTTGGTACCACCTTGGAACAGAAGCAACAAAAGTTTGCTGCTTCTTCACCTAAAACAACATGGGACAAAGCCCTGAGTACGAAATGTACTTTCGCAAGTCTTACCCGTCAAAATAAAAGACTCTCAAGGATATGCTGGCCTTTAGGAGTCAAGGTATGGCTTATCAATAATCAAAAAGTCTATTTGCATAAATGCTTACTAATAGTGGATCCTTAAAAATCCAGTTTTATTTGTCAGGTTAAGTAAAGTTACCTGTATCTAGGGTTCTTTCTACCCTAGTTCAATCACTTGACCTATACTAGCCAATTTCTTTTCAACCCTTCTTATTCACTGGAATGCTACGTGTAGGTCAGTGACCAAGTCTTCATGTTCGAGAAGTAACGGCGATCCGAATCGATTATACTCAGCTGAGGATCTCCAATCACACGACATATGTAGCACTTAACCCTTGCATATGTCAACTCGCCACCGGGGTTCTTAAGACTAGATCAGGTTCACGCCAACCGAGAGCACAGATACACCAACGTTCAGCCTCTTGCCACGGAGGGTACACGCTACTCTCGCCATCTCTCCACTCCCATTGCGTGTTATATTATTCTGGTATTAGTCTGCCCGAGGCAAAGCTTACCCATGATGAGGCATGTGACCAGTTAAAGGGTCCTCGGTCAGTAGACCTACATCGAGAAGGTCCTTAATCGACTCAGACGGAGACACTACACCGAGACTCTCTTCTCGTGCAAGTCACCTGCCCGGTCTCAGCTTTATCATTTCAAACCCAAAGTTTGGTACCTGGCAGAGGTACATCTTTTCCGATGTTGAACCCATCATGGCCATGATGGATCCACCATCAAGTTTTTTTTGAAAACATCCCACCCACTTTGAAGTATCATCTTTTGTCAAAACAAAACATTTTGTTTTTCTAGAGCAAAGCTAAGCATCAGAAAAACCTTTTTGTAAATCAGGGGATTAAGGGGAAGTAATCAAATCCAAGGAAGGAAATGCAACAATTGGTTTAGCACACAACTCCTATCACCTAATGCATCAAGTAAGTGAGAAAGAATTTAAAATGGCAAGGAGGTGGCAAATGCACGAGGGCTTGCCTTGTGTGATAGGTGAATCAGGCTCTGCTCCACAGATATCAAAGTAAAAACAGTTTCCTGCCTGAGGTTCTTCAGGTGGTGGTGGTGAAGTCCTCGCTTCTTCAACTTCTATTTCCTCCTCGTTCTCTAGATATAGCCATATATAATCATGAATGCTCATGTAATGCTCATGAAGATGCAAAGATAATAAAATTTTATTATCTAATGTCTTGAATATAACTTTCCTTCACGGATCTCCGGGAAACTAGGGTTTTCGGAGTCTATAGTGAAGTTCATAGGGCAGGGGGCTAGGATTTTGGGTTCTAAGTACCAAACATGGTCCAAATCATACCAAACTTCACCCAAGGCTTCTAAATATTACTTAAAGCTTGTCTAAAAAGTTTGGTGAATTTTGGAATTATTAATTATTCCCTAAAATTACAGAAGTATGGATTTTGGCTATTTTAAATGCCCCAAAATTCTCTATTGGAACTAAAAATCATGAAACTATTTTTATTAAATACTATAGGAAATTAGAAGTTTAGCAAAATTGGTCAGGTATTTTTAGCAGTTTTCTATAATTTTCCAGGAATTCTCAAAGTCCAGAAGAAAAAGAAAAAGGAAAACATGCTACAGGATTGGGCTGAAACTGGCCTGGGTCGGCCCATTTACTGGCGAAAGCGCGCCCGCGCGTGCCCGCGTGGTCGGTTTTACATACACACCCTTACCGGTTCAAAAATCAGAGCGGTAGTCCTTGGCACTATTCACACGTCTCACTAACATTTGCAAGAACACCCCCGCGCTTCTATTCCTTCACAGTCCGAAGTCCACGACGGCGAACAACGCGGGGCCGAGCTCCGGCGAGCCTACACCGACCGATTTACGCAACGACCGGTGCTCTACTTCGGCGCAGACCTAATTCAATCCCTAACAAGCGTTTCCCCTCAACTAATTTCACGAACGGCGCTCTAACCTGCTCTGTCCACGGTGACCGTGTGATCAACGACCAAACTAACGTGTTCCCGGTGATCTAAGGGGTCCTAGTCCAATTGGCAGGGTCGGGGAGCATCAGGAGAACCCAAGGATGCTGAAACAAGAAAGCAGGGAGCATGAACGGACCTAGGATTTGCTGACCACGGTGAGCCAACACACGGCGGCGCGAAGAACCAAATTGGGGGAAGAGAGAAATTGGGAGGCTCTGGTGGATAATCCGGGGCAGGGACTGGTGCAATGGATGCGTAATTATCCTACGGAGCTGCGGGTGCACTCAATTTATAGCAGGCTTGAGCGGTGGCCAGTGAATTTGGGTTGGGCGCTGTGGCGGTCGGAGAAGGAATGAGTCACTGGTGCGATGATTCGTGGCCTTCACCGTGGCGGCCTCACCGGCGATGAACCAGTAGCAGAGAATGGCTTACGATGACTCACTGCGACGTGGTAAAACGTTGAGGCACGTAGCCTGGCCGGATAACGGCGAACGCCGATGATGCCAATGCGACTGACCATGGCAGGACACGACGGCGGTGAGAACAGTGGCCGCAGCTTATCTCCAGCGCAATATTTCTTACCGAGGAGCGCTTATCCGAGTTCGGTCGGGCGTGAATCGCGACGCCGATGTGGATATGGGTGCAAGATCACCGGCGGCGAGGGGGGGGGGGTGAATCTGTGATCTCTTTCAGTTTACTATACAATGGGATTGTTCTTCAGTCAGCCTGACGGTCAATGCTTAGGGTGAATTTCCTCCCAATTCTCCATGGCAACTAGACCAATGCTCTGCAGCAAAGTTGTAGCCTAATAGACCAGCTCCAATTTTGCTACATTGTGCACCCACAAAACGTCACAAGATCTTGCTTAGAATTGAGCCCTAAGTTCATCCAATTCCACTGTCAGTCTGAATTCAGACTTAAGGCAGTCTGACAGCTCGACTTTGGGCATATTTTTCTCCAAATTTTTCATGTGACCATGGTTTAATCCCTATAGCAAAGTTGTCCTCCTTTTATAGCTTTACAAACTTGATGTGTTGACCTAGGGCAAAATCTTCATAATTTGGAAGATATAGGGCTTCAAAGTTGAGCCAATTTACTCAAATTCATACTTAATAGAGTTTAAGTGGGACTTTTTGCAAATAAGTCCAAATCTCAAGGTTTAATTTGCAAACCCACATACATGTGAATCATATGAGTTAAGGTACCCTAATTTCATGGTTTTTGCACTTAAGTCCAAAATGTGCACACTTTTACAGATAACCCCCTAGGGTTTCAGTCTAGGGTTTTTCAGGGGTCTATTTAGGATTTTTGGTACTTCTAGGGTGTGGATACTACTTAAGTCCATCCATGGTAACTTTTTATGATTATTTTAACTAAGTTTTGAAGTTTTCTCTTGGTTAAACTTTGGTTACTCTTTTAAGCCCAGCCTAGAGTTAAGTATTATATCCTAGGGTTTCACCCATAAAATGTCACATCAATACAACTTGTTTGAACTTTTTGCCTAGTGAATGCATTCTAGGTGTGACAAACACATGATATGCCAATGTTTATGATGTCATGCTCAAGTTTTAGTGACAGTAACACCAGGGGTGTTACATCCTTCCCCCCATAAAAGAATCTCGTCCCGAGATTAAAAGTCTAGGGCAAGCAATGGAAAAGGAAACACGACATAATTTTATTTCCTTATTTTTGGTACAAGATAGGGGTAGTATGGGGTTCATTCCTCTATTACAATAAATGTATACATCTTACAATTTACACGAAGCTAAAAAGTCTGGGAAATTCTTTTCTAAAAAGTCTTGAGTTTCCCAAGTAGCTTCATCCTCTGTATGTTGGTTCCACTGTATCTTGTAAAACCTGAGAGTTTTCCTTCGGGTAATCCTATCCTTTTGATCCAAGACTTGAATAGGGTGCTCTGAATATGTCAAGTCTGGTTCTAAGGCAACATCCGTTACCATATCTTTCAATGGTTCGATCGGGAACCCGAAGGCACTTCTTCAATTGAGATACGTGGAACACATTATGTACAACAGACAATGTTTCGGGTAACTGGAGTCGGTATGCCACTGGTCCATATCTTTCAAGGATAGGAAAGGACCAATGTATCGAGGTGCAAGCTTCCCTTTTATCCCGGAACGTGACACACCCTTCATTGGTGAGACTTTCAGGTAGACATAATCTTCAACTTGAAAGTACAAGGGTTTGCATCGTTTGTCTACATAACTCTTCTGTCGAGCTTGGGCTTCTTTCAGATTATGAATTATTCGTTGAACTTTCTCTTCTGTTTCCTTTACCATATCAGGCCTGAAGAAACATCTTTCACCTAGTTCAGACCAGTTTAACGGAGTACGACACCGTCGGCCATACAAAGCTTCAAAGGGTGCCATTTTAATGCTCTCTTGATAGCTATTTGTCGGGTACCGTAATTAGGGGTACCCCCAATGCTCCTTAAACCAAGCTGGAAAACATCTTCAGAACAAACCATACACGGCTGATGAAGCGCGGTTCAAGTCAAGGCCTCGCCTACCAAGGGACGCGACCTCATCCGAGCCCAGCCTCGGGCAAGGATAGTAGTCCCGGACGAATTCACGCCTCGCCCGAGGGTCCCCTCAGTCAGCAGACACACCCCCGTCTCACCCAAGGCTAAGCTCGGGCGAACTTTGTCGTGCAGCGACCTCGGCCGAATCGCCTTACCAACCGACCGTATCGCATGCGCATTCAATGCGGGGATCACCTGACACCTTATCCTGACACACGCGCCTCAATCGGCAAGGTCAAAGTGACCGCAGTCACTTTGCCCCTTTACTGACCGTTCTGACAGGAAAACATCACTGTTCACCCCACTCCAGCAACTGTGCCAGCAACCAGGGAAAGATTAACAACAGTCACGACCTTTCTCGAGTTCGGCCTCGGGCGCAACAGGGAGCTCCGCCTCGCCCGACCCCAGGCCTCGGCCTCAGCCTCGGCCTCGGGGGAAGGACTCCGTCTCGCCCGACCTCGGCCTCAAGAGAAGGACTCCGCCTTGCCCGACCTCAGCCTCGGCTTCGGAGGAGTCACCTCCTCGCTCGACCTCGGCCTCGGATCAGCTACGCTACTGGGGATCCATCATTACCCTACCCCTAGCTAGCCACCTCAGGCTACAAAGGAACAAGACCAATGTCCCATCCAAATTACTCCGGCAACAGGTAATGATGGTTCCCTGCATGCGTCCATGACGTCGGTTGTTCTCAAACCCCCTACGAAAGCAAGGAAACGTCAGCAGGATCCATGCCGCACCGCCAGCTATGCTTCTACAGGACTCAAGGCACTTCTCCGACGACCATGTTAGTACGTGTACAGGGCTCAAGGCACTTCCCCGCCAGCCACGTTAGCTCATAGCTACACCCCCATTGTACAGCTGGGCATCTCCTTGTATCTATAAAAGGGGATGTCCAGAGCCTTCCTGGGGAGGGGGGAGAAAGGGGGGGACGGAACGTACGAATGTGCGACGTACGAACGGGCGAAGGCAGGCGAGCAGAGGCAGGCAGAGTAGGAGAGGCGCGGTAGAGGCAGACCCAGACAACTCACCTCAAGGCCGAACCCTCTCTTTCTCTCTCTCTCTCGCTCTCGATCTCTCGCAATGCTTGTAACCCCTACTGCAAGCACCCCTGGTGCAAGATAATATAAGCCTCATCCTTTCGCTTGTGTTCCATCTTGCATCAACCCATATGGACAGGGGCACGCGGCACTAAAATTCACTAGTCGGTCCGGTTGAGGGTCCCCCGGGTTCGAAACACCGACAGTTGGCGCGCCAGGTAGGGGCCTGCTGCGTGTTGACAAACACTCTTCCGTTGAAGTTCTAGATGGGTAGCTTTCAGCAGCCTCTTCAGCTAGGGACGGTGCTTCGCTTCGGAAGTCTCGAGTTCATGTCCCTCGACGGCGGCTACGACATGGTACTGCTCCCCTCGCAGCACGACAACGACGACGGTCGTCGGCTCGCCCGGCGGAGACGAGCACGACGACGATGGCATCTCCCCGCGACAGAAGAGGAACACCCGGGTTTGCCCCGCCACCCTCCTCGCCGGAGGAGGAGGAGAAGGGGCAACCGTGGCCAGGCAGGAGGCGGCACCTCGTCGGCTATCGGACCAGAGCAAGTCGACGACGCCGGCACCCCTGCGGGGGACATGTCGGGCGTTATCCTCGCACCTGAGACAACAGTGGGTGTCGCTTCCCAGCAACGTGCCAACCCCAAGCAGACTGATGACGCCAGCACCCTCGCGAAGGACTTGTTGGGCGTTAGCCTTGTACCTGAGATAACGGTGCATTCCGTCCCCGACGCGACTTCACCGCCGTCTGCCAATCAGCAGGTACCATCAGTTTTCCATCCCGTTCCCTTTAGATTCAGCTTCGACCCACCAAGCGACCCCACTTCGGTGAGCGCTTTCGTGAGGGCATATCCTGACCTTCCGGGGTACCATATGTGGTCAACTTGGGACCGACTGATGGCCGTCTCAACCTCCGGACCCGTAGGTTCCAAGGAAGAGGACGACCCCGACGTC
This sequence comes from Zea luxurians, assembly GCA_029449295.1. Classification (NCBI taxonomy): domain Eukaryota; kingdom Viridiplantae; phylum Streptophyta; class Magnoliopsida; order Poales; family Poaceae; genus Zea; species Zea luxurians. The sequence goes on from JAOPSE010000002.1 coordinate 174,757,550, forward strand.
AGTTGGGATTTCTTCGGACTCCGTGACCCCAGTGCCATGCGCGACTTCATGTCCGCATGTGACCACTGCCTCTCCGGCTGCTCTGATGATGGCCACAGCCTTGACGATGAGGGTTGTGACTCAACTCGCGAGTGCTACCACATCGATCAGGAAGATCACGATGGAGAAAACCACCTTGGCATGCCAGGAAGTGACGGCACCCTTGCACTTGCGTCTCGCGTTGAGATCCCGCGGGAGCTAGCTGTGGTCCAAGTCCCTGCAGGGGCTCAGGACACACATCTTGAGCAACTCCATGAGATGCAGGCCAAGCTCGATGAAGAAGCAGGGCGGCTTGTGCAGCTCCGACAAAACATCGAGCAGGAATGGGCAGGCCGGGCACTCGCCGGAGGAGCGCGTCATCGGGCCCGGGACGTCCAGCGCCGTATCATTGACAATGCTAGGGCAGGGCTGCCCCCGGCCTTCAGCGAGGCCGGCCAGAACCTAGCTGCAGCGACGATGCTACTTCGAACAATGCCGGAGCCATCCACCACCGAAGGGCGACATATCCAGGGCGAGCTCAAGGGCCTCCTGGAAGACGCCGCTGTCCGACAAGCCGAGAGCTCTACCTCCCGGAGGCGAGGAGACCCCTCGGAGCATCGCGCAACTCCCTCTCGACACATGCAGGAGGCCTCGATCCACACCGAGCGCACGCGGGATAGGACGCCTGCAGCCCCAGATCGCCTCGGTGCCGAGCAACACCACCGTGACCGTCGAGCCCGACTCGAGGAAAGGGTGCGCCGAGGCTACCACCCCAGGCGCGGAGGATGCTACGACAGTGAGGAGGATCGGAGCCCCTCGCCTGAACCGCCAGGTCCGCGAGTCTTTAGCCGGGCCATACGACGAGCGCCGTTCCCGGCCCGGTTTCGAGCCCCGACCACCATCACCAAGTACTCAGGGGAGACAAGGCCAGAGTTGTGGCTTGCGGATTACCGGCTGGCATGCCAGTTGGGAGGGACGGACGACGGCAACCTCATCATCCGCAACCTCCCCCTTTTCCTCTCCGACGCTGCCCAGGCCTGGCTGGAGCATCTGCCTCCTGCGCAGATCTCCGACTGGGACGACCCGGTCAAGGCTTTCGCTGGAAATTTTCAGGGTACGTACGTACGCCCTAGGAACTCATGGGATCTTCGAAGCTGCCGCTAGCAGCCAGGGGAATCCCTGCGAGAGTACATCCGGCGGTTTTCAAAGCAGCGCACCGAGCTGCCCAACATCACCGACTCGGACGTCATCGAGGCATTCCTCGCCGGCACCACTTGCCGAGACCTGGTGAGCAAACTGGGATGCAAGACTCCCACCAAGGCGAGCGAGTTGATGGACATAGCCACCAAGTTCGCTTCTGTTCAGGAGGCGGTCAAAGCCATCTTATGGAAGGACAAGCAGCCTCAGGGAGGGCAGAAGGAAGACGCCCCCGAGGCGTTCGCCCAGCGTGCCACGAAGAAGAAGGCCAAGAAGAAGGCGCAAGCAAAACGTGACGCCGTTGACGTGAATCTCGTCGCTACTGCCGAGCACAAGAACCCTCGGAAGCCTCCCGGAGGGGCCAACGCGTTCGACAAGATGCTCAAGGAGTCGTGCCCCTATCACAGGGGTCCCGTCAAGCACACCCTTGAAGAGTGCGACATGCTCCGGCATTACTTCAACAAGGCTGGACCCTTGGCAGAAGGTTGCAAAGACCAAGGCGACAACAAGAAGGGGGGCGACAAGGAAGAGGAGGTCCCGGAGGTCCACAACTGCTTCATGATCTACGACGGACAGGTGGCGAATGCCTCGGCTCGACACCGCTAGCAGGAGCGCTGTGGGGTCTGCTCGGTGAAGGTAGCGGCGCCGGTCTACCCCAAATAGGAAGCAGTGCTCGTCGACTTTCTCCGCGCAAACGCCAAAATTTTTGTGTGGAGTCCCTCGGACATGCCTGACATACTGAAAGGGAAATGTGCCCTTGGGCCATTTCTAAGTATTTTGGTGATTGAGTGCCAACACAAGTGCTTTTGTGTTAATCTATGCAATGTGGTGGACAAAGTGCAAATCAAGTCAAAAGGTATGTTTCTAGACTTAGTACATTGTTTTATGGACTAATGTATTGTGTCTAAGTGCTGGAAACAGGAAAAACTGAATTGGAAATGAGATGGCTATGTTTAGCCGAAGTCAGCTCAGTCTGGGTGCACCGGACTGTCCGGTGGTGCACCGAACAGTGTCCGGTGCGCCAGGCTGGTTCTGGCGAATAGGTTGCTCTCGGGACTTCGACGGCGATGTACGGCTATAATTCACCGGACTGTCCGGTGGTGCACCGGACTGTCCGGTGAGCCATTCACAGGCGAACTCGTCGCTCTCGGGAAACCATCAACGGCGTACGGCTAAAATTCACCGGTCTGTCCGGTGGTGCACCGGACTGTCCGGTGAGTCAACAGTCAGCCGAGGCAACGGTCGGCCGAGGATTCCGCGCGTGATGCGTGGCCGAGCCAACGGTCACATTGGTGCACCGGACAGTGTCCGGTGCGCCAACGGCTCTCAGACTCCAACGGTCGGCTTTGCCAAATAAGGAAAGCAATCTGCACCGGACAGTGAACAGTGGATGTCCGGTGGTGCACCGGACTGTCCGGTGCGCCAGTCGACAGAAGGCAAGATCTGCCTTCCAGGATTGCTCTCAACGGCTCCTAGCTGCCTTGGGGCTATAAAAGGGACCTCTAGGCGCATGGAGGAACACACCAAGCATTCTTACAACATTCCTAAGCACCAAGACCTCGATTCCGCGCATTTGTTTCTTTGTGATAGCATATAGAGCTCTAGTGGAGTTGTGAACTCATTGGGTTGTGTTGCGAGCTCTTGTTGCGACTTGTGTGCGTGGTGACACTCTGATTTTTGTGTCTTGTGTGCGTTGCTAATCCCTCCCTTGCTCCGTGCTTCTTTGTGAACTTCAAGTGTAAGGGCGAGAGGCTCCAAGTTGTGGAGATTTCTCGCAAACGGGATTAAGAAAAGCAAGCAAAACACCATGGTATTCAAGTGGGTCTTTGGACCGCTTGAGAGGGGTTGATTGCAACCCTCGTCCGTTGGGACGCCACAACGTGGAGTAGGCAAGCGTTGGTCTTGGCCGAACCACGGGATAACCACCGTGCCATCTCTGTGATTGATTTCTTGTGGTTATTGTGTTTTGTTGAGACTCATCTCTAGCCACTTGGCAATTATTGTGCTAACATTTAACCAAGTTTTGTGGCTTAAGTTTTAAGATTGACAGGATCACCTATTCACCCCCCCTCTAGGTGCTCTCAATTGGTATCGAAGCCGTTCTCTTCGCAAAGGGACTAATCGCCCGAAGAGATGGATCCTAAGGGGAATGGAATCGTGATCAACGACAAAGAGAAGGAGTCCTTCGTCAACGAGCCTAAGGATGATAAGCCTACCGACCCGGGCTCGGGCCATAGACGCAAAGATGGGAAGAAGAAGAAGACAAGGCGCATCAAGGAGATTGTCTACTACGATGACAACGACGAGTCATCTTCTTCCCAAAAGGACGACGACCACAACGACTACGAGAGAAGGAAACCAGTTAATTCGAACTTTTCTTTTGACTACTCTCGTATTCCGCAAAGTACAAATACTCATTTGCTCTCCATTCCACTTGGCAAACCTCCTCACTTTGATGGAGAGGACTACGGATTTTGGAGCCACAAAATGCGTAGTCACCTGTTCTCTCTCCATCCGGGCATATGGGAGATTATGGAAAGTGGAATGAAGTTCGATAGCTCGTATAGTCCTATTTTCATTAATGAACAAATTCATAGAAATGCACAAGCCACTACTGTGTTGTTAGCCTCCTTGTGCAGGGACGAGTACCATAAAGTGAGCGGCTTGGACAATGCCAAGCAGATCTGGGAGACCCTCAAGATTTCTCATGAGGGGAACGACGTCACCTTGCTCACCAAGATGGAGTTGGTGGAGGGCGAGCTAGGACGATTCACGATGATAAGGGGCGAGGAGCCAACCCAAACATACAACCGGCTCAAGACCCTTATCAACAAAATAAGGAGCTACAGAAGCACGCGATGGACGGACCACGACGTCGTCCGATTGATGCTAAGGTCCTTTACCGTTCTTGATCCTCATTTGGTGAATAATATTCGTGAGAATCCCAGGTACACCAAAATGTCACCCGAAGAAGTCCTTGGAAAATTCGTAAGCGGGCGAATGATGATCAAGGAGGCGAGGTACGTGGACGACACACTGAATGGTCCAATCAATGAGCCTCAACCCATTGCTCTCAAGGCAACAAGAAGCAAGGAGGCGTTACCTAGCAAGGTGGCACAAGTTGAGGCGGCAGGGCTAAATGATGAAGAAATGGCCCTCATCATCAAGCACTTCAAGACGACGCTTAAGGGTCGCAAGGGACAGCCAAGCAAGACCAAAGCCAAGGGGAAGCGCTCATGCTTCAAATGCGGTAAGATTGGTCATTTTATTGCTAACTGTCCCGATAATGAAAGTGACCAGGAACACGGGAGCAAGAGGGAAAAGAAGAAAAATTACAAGAAGGCCAAGGGCGAGGCACATCTTGGAAAGGAGTGGGATTCGGATTGCTCCTCCTCCGACTCCGACAATGAAGGACTCGCCGCCACCGCCTTCAACAAGTCATTCCTCTTCCCCAACGAGCGTCACACATTCCTCATGGCAAGGGAAAAGAAGGTATGTACTCGAAACTCTACTTATGCTTCTTCAAGTGAGGACGAATCTAGTGATGAGGGTGAAATAGATTATTCATGTTTATTTAAGGGCCTAGATAGAACCAAGGTAGATAAAATTAATGAATTGATTGATGCCTTGAATGATAAGAATAGGCTTTTAGAAAAACAAGAGGATTTGTTGTATGAAGAACATGACAAATTTGTAGAAGCACAAAAATCTCATGCTTTAGAAGTTAAAAGAAATGAAATGCTTTCTTGTGAATTATCTTCTTGCCATGAGACAATTTCTAGCTTAAGGAGCATTAATGATGATTTGAATGCTAAGTTAGAAATAGCTAGTAAATCAACAACTTGTGTAGAAAATGTTGTTATTTGCAATAGATGTAAAGATTTTGATATTGATGCTTGTAGTGAACACATAGCTTCTATTGCAAAGTTAAACGATGAAATGGCTAGTCTTAATGCCCAACTTAAGGCTAGCAAAAGTGATTTTGATAAACTAAAATTTGCTAGGGATGCCTACACGGTTGGTAGACACCCCTCAATTAAGGATGGGCTTGGCTTCAAGAGGGAAGCCAAGAACTTAACGAGCCATAAGGCTCCCATCTCCACCAAGGAGAAAGGGAAGGCCCCTATGGCAAGTAGTACTAAAAAGAACCATGCTTTTATGTACAATGATAGAAGACAGTCTCATAGGAGTTGTAATGCTTTTGATTCACATGCCTATGATTCTTATTCTATGTTTGCTTCCAGTTCTTCCTATATGCATGGTAGAGATATGCCTAGGAAAAATATTCATCATGTGCCTAGAAAGAATATTGTTCATGTTCCTAGGAAAGTTATGAATGGTCCCTCTACAATTTATCATGCTTTAAATGCTTCCTTTGCTATTTGTAGAAAGGATAGGAAGATAGTTGCTAAGAAATTAGGGGCAAAATGCAAGGGTGATAAAACTTGCATTTGGGTCCCTAAGACAATTGTGACTAACCTTGTAGGACCCAACAAGAGTTGGGTACCTAAGACCCAAGCCTAAATTTGCCTTGCAGGTTTATGCATCCGGGGGTTCAAGCTGGATTATCGACAGCGGATGCACAAACCACATGACGGGGGAAAAGAGGATGTTCTCTTCCTACGTCAAGAACAAGGATTCCCAAGATTCAATTATATTCGGTGATGGGAACCAAGGCAAGGTAAAAGGGTTAGGTAAAATTGCTATTTCATCTGAGCACTCTATTTCTAATGTGTTTTTAGTTGAGTCGCTTGGATATAATTTGTTATCTGTTAGTCAATTATGCAAAATGGGATATAATTATCTATTTACAAATATAGATGTGTCTGTCTTTAGAAGATGTGATGGTTCACTAGCTTTCAAGGGTGTACTAGACGACAAACTTTATTTGGTTGATTTTGCAAAAGAAGAGGCCGGTCTAGATGCATGCTTAATGGCTAAGACTTGCATGGGCTGGTTGTGGCATCGCCGCTTAGCACATGTGGGGATGAAGAACCTCCACAAGCTTCTAAAGGGAGAACACGTGATAGGTCTAACCAATGTACATTTCAAAAAAGATAGACCTTGTGCAGCTTGTCAAGCAGGGAAACAGGTGGGAGGCTCTCATCACACCAAAAATGTGATGACAACATCAAGACCCTTGGAGATGCTTCATATGGACCTCTTCGGACCCGTCGCCTATCTGAGTATAGGAGGAAGTAAGTATGGTCTTGTTATAGTTGATGATTTTTCCCGCTTCACTTGGGTATTCTTTTTGCAGGATAAAACTGAAACCCAAGGGACCCTCAAGCGCTTCCTCAGGAGAGCTCAAAATGAGTTTGAGCTCAAGGTGAAGAAGATAAGGAGCGACAATGGGTCCGAATTCAAGAATCTTCAAGTGGAGGAGTTCCTTGAGGAGGAGGGGATCAAGCACGAGTTTTCTGCTCCCTACACACCTAAGCAAAATGGTGTGGTAGAGAGGAAGAACAGGACGCTCATCGATATGGCGAGGACTATGCTTGGAGAGTTCAAGACCCCCGAGCGCTTTTGGTCGGAAGCCGTGAACACGGCTTGTCACGCCATCAACAGGGTCTACCTTCACTGCCTCCTCAAGAAGACTTCATATGAGCTACTAACTGGTAACAAACCCAATGTGTCTTATTTTCATGTATTTGGGAGAAAGTGTTATATTCTTGTGAAGAAAGGTAGAACTTCTAAATTTGCTCCCAAAGCTGTAGAAGGGTTTTTATTAGGTTATGACTCAAATACAAAGGCGTATAGGGTCTTCAACAAATCATCGGGTTTGGTTGAAGTCTCTAGCGACGTTGTATTTGATGAGACTAATGGCTCTCCAAGAGAGCAAGTTGTTGATCTTGATGATGTAGATGAAGAAGACGTTCCAACGGCCGCGATACGCACCATGGCGATTGGAGATGTGCGGCCTCAGGAACAATTGGAGCAAGATCAATCGTCTTCCTCAACTATGGGGCATCCCCCAACTCAAGACGATGAACAGGTTCATCATGAGGAGGCGTGTGATCAAGGGGGAGCACAAGATGTTCAAGTTGAAGAGGAAGAAGCACCTCAGGCACCTCCAACCCAAGTTCGAGCGACGATTCAAAGGGATCATCCCGTCGACCAAATATTGGGTGATATTAGCAAGGGAGTAACTACTCATTCAAGATTAGTTAATTTTTGTGAGCATTACTCCTTTGTCTCTTCTATTGAGCCTTTCAGGGTAGAAGAGGCCTTGCTAGATCCGGACTGGGTGTTGGCCATGCAGGAGGAACTCAACAACTTCAAGCGCAATGAAGTTTGGACACTGGTGCCTCGTCCCAAGCAAAATGTTGTGGGAACCAAGTGGGTGTTCCGTAACAAACAGGACGAGCACGGGGTGGTGACGAGGAACAAGGCTCGACTTGTGGCAAAAGGTTATGCCCAAGTCGCAGGTTTGGACTTTGAGGAGACTTTTGCTCCTGTGGCTAGGCTAGAATCAATTCGTATCTTGCTAGCATATGCCGCTCACCATTCTTTCAGGTTGTACCAAATGGATGTGAAGAGCGCTTTCCTCAACGGGCCGATCAAGGAGGAGGTGTACGTGGAGCAACCCCCTGGCTTCGAGGATGAACGGTACCCCGACCACGTGTGTAAGCTCTCTAAGGCGCTCTATGGACTTAAGCAAGCCCCAAGAGCATGGTATGAATGTCTTAGAGACTTTTTAATTGCTAATGCTTTCAAGGTTGGGAAAGCCGATCCAACTCTTTTTACTAAGACTTGCGATGGTGATCTTTTTGTGTGCCAAATTTATGTCGATGACATAATATTTGGTTCTACTAATCAAAAGTCTTGTGAAGAGTTTAGCAGGGTGATGACGCAGAAATTCGAGATGTCGATGATGGGCGAGTTGAACTACTTCCTTGGGTTCCAAGTGAAGCAACTCAAGGACGGCACTTTCATCTCCCAAACGAAGTACACGCAAGACTTGCTAAAGCGGTTTGGGATGAAGGACGCCAAGCCCGCAAAGACTCCGATGGGAACCGACGGACACGCCGACCTCAACAAAGGAGGTAAGTCCGTTGATCAAAAAGCATACCGGTCCATGATAGGTTCTTTGCTTTATTTATGTGCTAGTAGACCGGATATTATGCTTAGCGTATGCATGTGTGCTAGATTTCAATCCGATCCTAAGGAGTGTCACTTAGTGGCTGTGAAGCGAATTCTTAGATATTTAGTCGCTACGCCTTGCTTCGAGATCTGGTATCCAAAGGGGTCTAACTTTGACTTGATTGGGTACTTAGATTCCGACTATGCTGGATGTAAGGTCGATAGGAAGAGTACATCGGGGACGTGCCAATTCTTAGGAAGGTCCCTGGTGTCGTGGAACTCTAAGAAACAAACCTCCATTGCCCTATCCACCGCTGAGGCCGAGTACGTTACCGCAGGACAGTGTTGCGCGCAACTACTTTGGATGAGGCAAACCCTCGGGACTTTGGCTACAATCTGAGCAAAGTCCCACTCCTATGTGACAATGAGAGTGCTATCCGAATAGCGGAAAATCCTGTTGAGCACAACCGCACAAAGCACATTGACATCCGGCATCACTTTTTGAGAGACCACCAGCAAAAGGGAGATATCGAAGTGTTTCATGTTAGCACCGAGAACCAGCTAGCCGATATCTTCACTAAGCCTTTAGATGAAAAGACCTTTTGCAGGCTGCGTAGTGAGCTAAATGTCCTGGATTCGCGGAACTTGGATTGATTTATAGCATACATGTGTTTATGCCTTTGATCATGTTCCTTATGCATTTTGTTGCTTACTTGTGGTGCTCAAGTTGTACAATCACTCCCTGGACCTCACAAGTCCTTGTGCAAGTAATGCACCTATTTAGGGGGAGTTGTGTTACAACTTGATCCTTTGAGACTAACCGTGTGTTTGAGTTTGCCTAATTTAGTCTCAAAGAAAGTTTGAAAGGGAAAAGGTGGACTTGGACCATGAAAGACTTCCACTGCACTCCGATGAGAGGGTAACTTATTCCAAGTTCATCTCGTGTACTTTTATTGCCTTTGTATTCTTATTTGAAGATCTTGGTGAGGCAATGGGGTTAAGGGGCCAAGATTGATCCCGTTTTGGTGCTTGATGCCAAAGGGGGAGAAAATAAAGGCCAAAGCAATAAATGGATCAGCTACCACTTGAGAAATTTTGAAAATAGTAGATTAGAGCTTTTGGTTTGTCAAAACTCTTTTTATTGTCTCTCTTGTCAAAAATTGGCCTCTTGTGGGGAGAAATGTTGATTATGAGAAAAAGGGGGAGTTTTTGAATCTTGACTCAATTTCTCTTGGAATGACTCTCCTTATGTTTTAACAAGTGTGTTTGACTTAGAGATAGGAAGTTGAGGTTGATTTACAAAAACAAACCAAGTGGTGGCAAAGTATGATCCATATATGCCAAAATTGAATCAAAACAATTTTGAGTGTTCATTTGCTTTGATATTGCACTTGTTCTAGTTGCTTTATGTTGTGTTGGCATAAATCACCAAAAAGGGGGAGATTGAAAGGGAAATGTGCCATTGGGCCATTTCTAAGTATTTTGGTGATTGAGTGCCAACACAAGTGCTTTTGTGTTAATCTATGCAATGTGGTGGACAAAGTGCAAATCAAGTCAAAAGGTATGTTTCTAGACTTAGTACATTGTTTTATGGACTAATGTATTGTGTCTAAGTGCTGGAAACAGGAAAAACTGAATTGGAAATGAGATGGCTATGTTCAGCCGAAGTCAGCTCAGTCTGGATGCACCGGACAGTGTCCGGTGGTGCACCGGACAGTGTCCGGTGCGCCAGGCTGGCTCTGGCGAACAGGTTGCTCTCGGGACTTCGACGGCGATGTACGGCTATAATTCACCGGACTGTCCGGTGGTGCACCGGACTGTCCGGTGAGCCATTCACAGGCGAACTCGTCGCTCTCGGGAAACCATCAACGGCGTACGGCTAAAATTCACCGGTCTGTCCGGTGAGTCAACAGTCAGCCGGGGCAACGGTCGGCCGAGGATTCCGCGCGTGATGCGTGGCCGAGCCAACGGTCACATTGGTGCACCGGACTGTCCGGTGTGCACCGGACAGTGTCCGGTGCGCCAACGGCTCTTAGACTCCAACGGTCGGCTTCGCCAAATAAGGAAAGCAATCTGCACCGGACAGTGAACAGTGGATGTCCGGTGGTGCACCGGACTGTCCGGTGCGCCAGTCGACAGAAGGCAAGATCTGCCTTCCAGGATTGCTCTCAACGGCTCCTAGCTGCCTTGGGGCTATAAAAGGGACCTCTAGGAGCATGGAGGAACACACCAAGCATTCTTACAACATTCCTAAGCACCAAGACCTCGATTCCGCGCATTTGTTTCTTTATGATAGCATATAGAGCTCTAGTGGAGTTGTGAACTCATTGGGTTGTGTTGCGAGCTCTTGTTGCGACTTGTGTGCGTGGTGACACTCTGATTTTTGTGTCTTGTGTGCGTTGCTAATCCCTCCCTTGCTCCGTGCTTCTTTGTGAACTTCAAGTGTAAGGGCGAGAGGCTCCAAGTTGTGGAGATTCCTCGCAAACGGGATTAAGAAAAGCAAGCAAAACACCGTGGTATTCAAGTGGGTCTTTGGACCGCTTGAGAGGGGTTGATTGCAACCCTCGTCCGTTGGGACGCCACAACGTGGAGTAGGCAAGCGTTGGTATTGGCCGAACCACGGGATAACCACCATGCCATCTCTTTGATTGATTTCTTGTGGTTATTGTGTTTTGTTGAGAGTCATCTCTAGCCACTTGGAAATTATTGTGCTAACATTTAACCAAGTTTTGTGGCTTAAGTTTTAAGATTGACAGGATCACCTATTCACCCCCCCCTCTAGGTACTCTCACATACCGAGGGATGTCGACGAGCAATCACTGGACATCCGAGCCAGTGCCCGACCCATGAAGCAGTCCCTGCGCCGTTTTGATGAAGAAAAGTGCAGGGCCATAGGCGAGGAGGTCCACAAGCTGATGGCTGCAGGGTTCATCAAAGAGGTATTTCATCCCGAATGGTTAGCTAACCCTGTGCTTGTAAAGAAAAAAGGTGGGAAATGGAGGATGTGCGTAGACTACACTGGGTTAAACAAAGCATGTCCAAAGGTTCCCTACCCTCTGCCTCGCATCGATCAAATTGTGGACTTTACTGCTGGGTGCGAAACCCTGTCTTTCCTCGACGCCTATTCAGGTTATGACCAAATCAAGATGAAAGAGTCCGACCAGCTCGCGACTTCTTTTATCACACCTTTTGGCATGCATTGTTACACTACTATGCCATTTGGTTTGAGGAATGCAAGCGCAACCTACCAGAGGTGCATGAACCATGTGTTCGGAGAGCACATCGGCAGAACGGTCGAGGCTTACGTCGATGAAATCGTTGTCAAAACAAGGAAAGCATCCGACCTCCTCTCTGACCTTGAGGTAACATTCAGTTGCCTGAAAGCGAAGAGTGTAAAACTCAATCCTGAGAAGTTTGTCTTTGGAGTCCCCCAAGGCATGCTCTTAGGGTCCATCGCCTTCGAACGAGGCATCGAAGTCAACCTGGAGAAAATCGTGGCCATCACCAACATGGGACCCATCAAAGATTTAAAAGGAGTACAAAGGGTCATGGGATGCCTTGTGGCTCTGAGCCGCTTCATCTCGTGCCTCGGCGAGAAAGGATTGCCCTTGTACCGCCTCTTAAGGAAGGCCGAGCGCTTCACTTGGACTCCCGAGGCCGAGGAAGCCCTCGGAAACTTAAAGGCGCTCCTTACTAATGCGCCCATCTTGGTGCCCCCCGCTGTGGAAGAAGCCATCTTGATTTACGTCGCCGCAACCACTCAGGTGGTCAGCGCAGCGGTCGTAGTCGAGAGACAAGAAGAAGGGCACGCACTGCTCGTCCAGAGGCCAGTCTACTTCATCAACGAAGTGCTATCCGAGACCAAAGTCCGCTACCCGCAAATCCAGAAGCTGCTGTATGTAGTGATTCTGACATGGTGGAAGCTGCGACACTACTTCGAGTCTCATCCGGTTACTGTGGTGTCATCTTTCCCCCTGGGAGAAATCATCCAAAGCCGAGAGGCCTCGGGTAGGATAACAAAATGGGCAGTGGAACTCATGGGCGAAACACTTTCATTTGCCCCTCGGAAGGCCATAAAATCTCAAATCTTGGTCGACTACCTGGCTGAATGGACTGACACCCAGTTGCCGATAGCCCCAATCCAGGCCAAACTTTGGACCATGTACTTCGACGGGTCATTGATGAAAACCGGAGCGGGCGCGGGCTTGCTCTTCATCTCACCCCTCGGGGAACATGTGCGCTACATACTGCGCCTCCATTTTCCGGCGTCAAACAACGTGGCCGAGTAAGAGGCCTTGGTTAATGGACTGCGCATCACCGTCGAGCTAGGGGTTCGGCGCCTCGATGCTCGTGGCGACTCGCAGCTCGTTATTGACCAGGTCATGAAGAACTCCCACTGCCGCGATTTGAAAATGGAGGCCTACTGCGACGAAGTTCGGCGCTTGGAAGACAAGTTCTATGGGCTGGAGCTCAACCATGTTGCTCGACGATACAACGAGACCGCGGATGAGCTGGCGAAAATAGCCTCGGGGCGAACGACGGTTCCCCCGGACATCTTCTCCAGGGACATATATCAACCATCCGTCAAACTCGACGACGCACCCGAACCCGAGGAGCCCTCGACCCAGCCCGAGGAACCCTCGGCCGCCGAGGGTGAGGCCCTGCGCGTTGAGGGAGAACAGAACGGGGTTGCGCCAAACCAAAACTGGCAGACCCTGTACCTGGAATATCTCCTCCGAGGAGAGCTGCCCATCGACAAGGCCGAAGCTCGGCGACTGGCGCGGCACGCCAAGTCGTTCGTTTTGCTAGGTGATGAAAAGAGTTATACCACCGCAGCCCCTCGGGCATCCTTCAACGATGCATATCCATTGCCCAAGGACAGGAGCTGTTACAAGAAATACACTCAGGGGCTTGCGGTCACCATGCAGCGCCTCGGACCCTCGTAGGAAACGCCTTCCGACAAGGTTTCTACTGGCCGACCGCAGTGGCCGACGCCACTAGGATTGTACGCTCCTGCCGAGGGTGTCAATTCTACGCGAGACAGACGCACCTGCCCGCTCGAGCCCTGCAGACAATACCTATCACTTGGCTGTTTGCTGTGTGGGGTCTGGACCTCGTCGGTCCCTTGCAGAAGGCACCTGGGGGCTTCACGCACCTGCTGGTCGCCATCGACAAATTCTCCAAGTGGATCAAGGTCCGACCCTTAACCAGCATCGGGTCCGAGCAGGCGGTGGCGTTCTTCACAAATATCATCCATCGCTTTGGGGTCCCAAACTCAATCATCACCGACAATGGCACGCAATTCACTGGAAAAAGTTCCTGGACTTCTGTGAGGACCACCACATCCGTGTGGACTGGGCCGCCGTAGCTCACCCAATGCAAATGGACAGGTGGAGCGCGCCAACGGTATGATTTTGCAGGGACTAAAACCGAGGATCTACAACGACCTCAACAAGTTTGGCAAGCGGTGGATAAAAGAACTACCCTCGGTGGTTTGGAGTCTGAGGACGACGCCGAGCCGGGCCACGGGCTTCTCACCGTTTTTCCTAGTCTATGGGGCCGAGGCCATCTTACCCACGGACTTGGAATACGGTTCCTCGAGGACAAAGGCCTACGAAGACCAAAGCAACCAAACCAGCCGAGAGGATTCATTGGACCAGCTGGAAGAGGCTCGGGACGTGGCCTTACTACACTCGGTGCGGTATCAGCAGTCTCTGCGACGCTACCACGCCCGAAGGGTTCGACCCTGGGACTTCCAAGTGGGAGACTTGGTACTTCGGCTGCGACAAGACGCCCGAGGGCGCCACAAGCTTACTCCTCCCTGGGAAGGGCTGTTCATCATCGCCAAGATTTTGAAGCCCGGGACATACAAGCTGGCCAACGATCAAGGCGAGGTCTACAGCAATGCTTGGAACATCGAACAACTACGTCGCTTTTATCCTTAAAATGTTTCAAGTCGTTCATGTATCTCGCTTTCTTTACATGCATAAATAAAGTCTAGTTGTCAAGGGAGGATCGGCCTTGCCTCAGCAAAAACCGACCCTCCCTCGGGGGCTAGAAGGGGGGAACCCCCTCTGTGTCAAAATTTTCCTCGGAAAAGTTTTCTACCAAAACGTCTTTCGTGCCTTTCGACTATGTCGATAGCGGAATCCCAAAAACGAGCGTCTGAGACCTTGAACGGCAAGGCCGACCGAGCTGAGGGACTCCTACGCCTCTGGGATACAGATACCTCACTCGTCACCTTCCACAAAAGGCGGCTCACGCTCGGATAGGTGATTCTGCTACCGAACAGGTCCTAACGCTCGGGTAGAAAGCGACTTTCGTACCATTTCGACTATATCGGTAACAGAACCCTGAAAATGACGAGAGGACACGTAAGCGGCAAGGCCGATCGAGCCGAGGGACTCCTACGCCTCCAGGATACGGATACCTCACTCATCACCTTCCGCGAAAAGTAATTCACGCTCGGATAAGCGATTCTGCTACCGAACAAGTCCTAACGCACGAAACAAGAGGAAAGAAAACGCAGCTTTATAATCCGACAATTAAAATGTTTAGGCCTCAGCGGCCGCAAAAAACATACGCATACTTAAAACAAACTGTTCCTGCAGGTTCAGACATCGGCAGGGGGAGGAGCAGCACGCTCGACGTCATTTCCACCCTCGGCAGAATCTGGCCCAGCCTCGGACGGCGACACGGGCGGAAGGATCTCTACCTCAAAGGAGGAAGCCAGCGCCGCGTTTGGGCCCTCGACAGCCGTGTAAAGCCTCTGGACCTCGGCTAAGGTAGCCTCCTCTTCGTCGGGTAAGCAGTACCCCTCGCTGACCCACTCCAGATCCACGTCGTAGTGGGAAGCGAGCACGGCGAAGGCCCGCCTAACGCCGTGGTGCAGCGCCCCGTGGAGTCTGCTGCGCACATGGTCGCCCAAGGCCCGCAGATGACTCTGGGGGGAGCTACCCGAGGGGACGTTGTCGAGGCCAAAGGCCTGGCAGAAAGCCGAGATGGCCTCAAACATTGCCACGCGGTCGACCTCCTTCTGCTTAGCCGCCTGGGCAAGCGCCTTGTAGTTCTTGACGGACTCGTTAAGAGCCGTCTCGAACCCTGCAGACAACCGGACAATATTCTTCAGACACAAGGTGAAGAATGGAGACAAAAACAAAGCCACAAAGCGGGCGAAACATACCTTTGGCCTGGGCACGCTGCTGTGAGGTCATAGCTTGGGCGGACCAAGCAGACCCGACGGCCACGGCCAGGCCCTCCGCTAGGGTCCCGGCCCGAGCAGTCGCCTCGGGGTCCAGAAAGGAGGAACCCCCTCTGCGCCGAAACTTTCCTCGGAAAAGTTTTTCTACCAAAACGACTTTCGTGCCTTTCGACTATATCGATGGCGGAATCCTAAAAACGACAAGAGAGACCTTGAACGGCAAGGCCGACCGAGCCGAGGGACTCCTACGCCTCCGGGATACGGATACCTTACTCGTCACCTTCCGCGAAAGGTAACTCACGCTCGGATAAGTGATTCTGCTACCGACAAACAAGTCTTAATGCTCGAAATAAGAGGAAAGAAACATGGCTTTACACACAAATATCCAAATGCTCAGGCCTCGGCGGCCACAGAAAACAAACGCACGTACTTGGGGTAACAATGGTACCTAGACTTAGACGTCGGCAGCGCCCTCGGCGGTTTTCCCGACCTACGATAGATGTCTTAGTACTTAAAGCTATTATATCTTGCTCTCAAGAAGGTACCATTACAAACGGGACCCAGCTCCATTCCCGCAGGAATGAACAACCTCCACACCAGAAGGCCTGCAGGATAACAAACCCAGGTGGCTCGCCGGCGACCACTACACCAGCAGCGCGACAACGACCTCTGCCTCGGGCGGCTAGACAGCAGCAGCGATGGCCTCAGGGCAAACACTACTGTGAAAAGGCCCTCGTTCACATCCCCTCACGGGGGACGAGAACCAGCCATTAAAGCCAAAGAGCCGGAGGTCCGGAGCGCAGGTGGCACTGACGGTCTCGTCGGCAGAGGAAACCACTTCGGCAGAGGAAGCCTCACCTATGGCGACCACCACCTCAGCACCGATGATAGCGGCCATCTACCCACCAACACCGCACCGGCGAACGGTGGCCGCCCCAATGCGCACCGGCAGGTCCTCACTCCCGTCCTCGCCGAGGCTGTCCCAGAACACGAGTACCGCCCTCACGGCGTACGACGTGTTGTGCGACCCCCCGGTGCAACCGACGACGCAAGGATGACCTAGACGTGGCCGGCCCGCGCACGGCACGACTGACACCTGTGCGGCGGACGGGCAGCCACGCTCCGCCCTAGCGGTAGGAGGTGGCACCAGAAGCAGCGCTAGAGCCGCTCAGGCCGGGGAGCTAGACACGCGGCAGCTGCCAGCGCCACGGACGGTGAACGCCCTTCTCCCCCGATCACCGAGGGAAGGAGCGGGCCGCTGCCCACGCAGAGGTGGGCCCCGACTCGGCGCACCCTCCTCCCCAGCACGGATGATGAACATCCTTGAAGCTGAGGGCAAGGGAGCGGCCACAACCCGACTGATTTGTTGAGGTGGGGGCAGCGACTGGATGGATAAAGACTATTTGCTTGAAGGGGTAGGAGGGTGGATGTGGTGAAGAACGATTCTGATTAAAAGGTCGGATTACCAACCTTTGTCTCTTCTCAGGCCCCTGGTTGGGCCTGTCGCCTCCATAGCCCTTTGATTTTCCTGGGCCTGCATATTTGTCTTCAACTGCCAGCGCCGTGCTGATAGCCCTACTGTAAGTGAGGTCGAGGCAGACGGCCATTTTTTGCTGTAGCCGGTCATTGAGGCCTCTCATAAAACAAATTTTCTTCTTCAGATCAGTGTTGACCTGATCGATGGCGTACTAGGACAAGTGGTTGAATTTGTTAAGATACTGAGTGACAGTATCTCCACCTTGTTTGAGCTTCATAAATTCTTCCTGTTTCATATGGAGCACCCCTTCAGGAATATAGTGCTCCCAGAAAGCCAATTTGAATTCGTTCTAGGTAATTTGATGACCAACAGGCTGGATAGCCACATAATTTCCCCACCAAGTGCTGGCAGGGCCTCGCAACTGCTGCGCCGCAAATAAGGGCCTTTGAGTCTCCGTGCATCAGAGAAGCCCAAACTTTTGTTCGATAACCCGGATCCACTCATCTGCTTCAAGAGGATCTTCAGCCTTGACAAATAACGGGGGACGCGTTTCTGAGAAATCCAGATATGAAGTTTCGCGGGGTCCTTGCGGATACGCTCGCCCGCCTAGCTGTTGCATTTGCTGTCTTGCCATTTCCCGCAGAAAGCGGGTGTTATCGGCTGTTGCATTGACTAAGGCAGCAATAGCCTCAGCCAAGGTTGGGGGTACTGGTGGTGGGTTAGGAGTAGCTTCCCTCCCACGGGAGGTTCCCGCACCATCCTATCCACGAGTCCTAGACGGCATCTGAGGCAAAGAACATTTGGAAAATATAATATGCCAAAGCAAACCATCCATTTTACATTACTTAAAAGGGTAATGATATAGACTCGAATTTACAACAGGATTACATTACCTATTACATATTATCACTACTTCTGTACTACACTACTCTAGCTTCTTATCACTTTTGGTAGCTTCGCTGTCAGGCGTAGGAGACCATTCGTCGACTAGATTCATTGAAGGAGGGGGCCTAAAAAGGTCCAGTTCCCCACCAAGGGCTTCACCCGCTGCTCCAGATGGTCTAGCTCCCATCTCGACAGGATCCATAGGTACGTTAGGATGCAGCTGTGAATACAATACATGAACCTCCTCATGTAGTGTATTACAATACACTTGCAAGTTGTCCACGGCTGTGCTAAGCTCCTCCACGCGGGCTCGAGCTTTGGCTTCCATGGCCCAAGCAAGTGAACATGAGTTTATAGCCCAATCGAGCGATAAATCTCGTTCAACAAGTTGGTCTTGCAGGTGGCAGATGTCAGTTATCAACTCGTTTATTCGCTGACCATCCTCAACCCATACTTCGTTCCTGTGATGGAGCTCTGATCGAAGCTGTTCTACTTGAGCTTCCAGATCTCCGATAGGATCATTGCTACCACTACTACTGTCCTCATGCCTTGGAGCTAGTTGATGGCGAGGTACGCCAATTGGCCCGGTAGACTTGCGCGCGGTTTTTCTTGTGCGTGGCGGCATTTCTCCATGAGGGGGAAAATCTTATTAATATAATTTTAGTATGATGCATGCATAATTATAGAATCAACCTTAGTTGATTCACAACCTTCTATACATTGCACTCTACTATCTGGTCTTTAAAATAAGTACCTCAGAAGATGGTTAGATAAGAAGGAAATAAATTTTCTAGATAAGTCTTTGAAAATTCTTTTTGAAAATATCTCATAACATCTGCAGAGATGGGCTTCGCTCCGATACCAGCAGTGACAGAACCTCCCAAGTTATTAGGCCCACCTACAGTTGTCCTTATCCAACGGACCTCAGACAACCCTGCAGGTGCACCTGATCACTTGACAAGTTCGGTATCTGAATTTCTTACCTTGTCCAAGAGCGTTTCACCCGTCACGCAGATATTACAATACATCGGAGGTACGAAAATGAGGAAGCAGTTACAATAACTTACTTTATATTAAAGTAAGGAAGAGTTGTATTCTTACAGGCCAGAATGAATATAAGAGTGCTGAGTATTATTATTACGTAACCTGGGAGGCAAAAACCCCTCCCAAATAAACAAAAACAAGTTTTTCTTAACGGAGGACCCTTACCTCCCACAGCTTCAGTCTTGATTTTCTTCTTTTGGTACCACCTTGGAACAGAAGCAACAAAAGTTTGTTGCTTCTTCACCTAAAACAACATGGGACAAAGCCCTGAGTACGAAATGTACTTTCACAAGTCTTACCCATCAAAATAAAAGACTCTCAAGGATATGCTGGCCTTTAGGAGTCAAGGTATGGCTTATCAATAATCAAAAACTCTGTTTGCATAAAACAACATGGTACACGCTACTCTCGCCATCTCTCCACTCCCATTGCGTGTTATCTTATTCTGGTATTAGTCTGCCCGAGGCAAAGCTTACCCATGATGAGGCATGTGACCAGTTAAAGGGTCCTCGATCAGCAGCCTACATCGAGAAGGTCCTTAATCGAATCAAACGGAGACACTACACCGAGACTCTGTGACACCCTAGTGTCAGCTAGGGTTTCTTCCTTAAGCTAACCCCAACCCATTGTCACATGTAAACCTAGTAAAGGAATGAACATCAAAGATTAAGAACAAAGACTTATAATGAATCTCCTCAAATTCTCCTTAATCTTGTCATGAACCTTAAGAAGAAGGACTCTCAAACCCTAATAATCCTAAGTGAGCAAATTAAGCATAAAGGGTAATTGGGAGAAATCTTGGGGGAAAAACACAAATTTTAGAAAAGACCAAATTTTAAAGTTTTAGCTCACCAAATAACTAACAAATCATAGTAAGAAAGTTTGGCCATTTGGTTTTTCCAAAATCCCCAAATCAGCCCTTGAACCATGGTCCCATGGGGAAATTCAGAAATCTAAATTCTGAATTTCAGAACCATTTCCAAAGATCAATTGCGTTCTCTATTTTTAAAAACTTAAAACCAGAAAGTCCAAATATCAAAGTTGTGACAAATTTTCTTGAACACGCTCTGGAAAATTTTGAACTCAAACCAAATTTATTTGACATAGTTTTGGCGCAGCTTGACCTCAGGACCAGGCATTCTGACACTGGCACCTTGGTGACGCTACAACTCCCTGTCCCTAGCCTAAAACCGCACGACGTCCATACAAAAAAGACAAAGCAATGTCAGGAGAACAAATCCTTCACAGCGATCTTGCCCAAATTCGCGAAGTTTTGCGCCCAATCGGCGTTAGAACTTGGGTAGAGGCAACGGTTCCACGTGTTCGACCGTGGCTGACACCCCTGGTTCACGCCTATTCGCGCACCCGCGCTCCCCAGCGCACGCCCGCGCACGCTCGCCGGTCCACGGCCGCCCGTGCACCACGCCGTGCCTATAAAGCAGCCCCGAGCCTCGGCCATACCTCCCCGCGCGCTCACAAGTCTTGCCCAAGCCAGAGATCACCGGAATTTGCACCGAGCACGCCGCGCCACCGCCCGCCAAGCTTTCTGAGCCTCGGCCGCCGTTGCCAGCTTCCTCCAGTCGCGTCCAGGCCGCGCCAACCCCTCGGTTAGCTTCGCCATTAGCCCGTGAAGCTTTCCAAGTCCTCAGACCCGACAGAACTTCACCGAAAGCCCGAGATCGCCCTCGCCGGACTTCGGTCGCCCACCGCCGCGCGTGGACCGAGCTCTCCGATAAGCCATTTTTAAATTCCTTGCACCCACGTCTTCCCTAGCACCCAATGAAGCTCTCTGACCCGTTCAACTGACCTATTGCGCCGTGAGTAGGTCGGATTCCTCGCCGCCAACGAGCATCTCCACCTGCGCACACGGATCGACCGACTCCGACCATCCCCGACGGCGACCCGCACATCGCCGTGATCCCCGAGACCTCCCCTACGTCCTCGACCACCTCACCGAAGCAACCTCGTCGTCGGTAAGCCCCTCCGCCCTTTTCTCCGCCGCGGGTACTGTTTAATTGGGGAGAGGACCGCGGGTTCGATTTCCAGAAACCCTAGGGGGTTTTCTGCAGAGCCGTAGACTCAAATGAATAGTGCCCCGAGGAACTGTCTGTAATTATTTTAAGAACTTTTGCCAGGGACCCCAGTGCAAAACTGTTTTGCTTAAACCATTTCGAATTAATCTTTTATTATTCAGCAGGAGACTTAGGAAATTCATAACTTGAGAAATACTTAACCAAAATTTGTCAAACCAATTTTGCTGGATTCTAAATATTATGGACTATCAATTAAAAATACTGAACCCCATGCTTTCTGTTATAATTTTTAGAGTTTAGAATTAAATACAGAAACTGACCAAACCTTATTTAATTAAAAAAAATTATACTTCTGTGCTAGGCTTGAGAAAATTTGTAGATGTTCAAACCTCAATTAAACACTGTTTAAAAATAGTGGGAACCCCAATATTGAAAATTTAAGTAGGGATATCTATTAAAAGCCATTTTTGCCCAAAACTTAGGAAAATCAGAAAAGCATTAAAATATAATGAACAGTAAGTGCAATTATTTTTCCTATCCTACTTAAGTAACAGAGAACCTAGGAAAAATAAAAAGATCATTAGTCCAGAACAGAATTTAAGTGAAATGTTTTATTTAGCATTATTCCAACTAGAAAACAATTATTGGAGTTATAAAACCAGACCCAAATTTGTTAATAAAAATCCAGTGGACTTGTAACCACTAGAACCCCACTACAAAAATGATAAACACCCCAGCCCATCATTTTAAGTAGGGAAAATAAATAAAACTTGATATTGGGTCCTATTCTAAATAAATCATGAGCAACCCTAAAGTAATCCAATTTTGGGCAAACAAAATTTTGCTAGATCAATAATAAGATAGGCCACCAGAGAAAAATGCAAATCCATTTGAAAGATGTAGAATAATAACTATTGCCAACACTTCATGAAAAAGGTCATTTAATCCAAAAAATTCCTACCACCTTTCCCTTAAGCACAAAGAAGACAAACTTCAGAATGATTGCTCTTGCACAAAATAAAAGCTAGGAAAAATTAGAAATCTGATGTTTGATATTTTTCAAATATAATGGTAGTAGAAAGCACCCCTTTGGCTAGAAACTTTGGAAAATCATAATAAAATAACTGGTAAGTATTAATGGCTAGAAAATTGTGCAAAGTCATGTTATAACATCTAGATATCAGCAAGAATATGTCTTAAGGATTAACCTTCTGTTAAATGGTAGTTGTAGTTCAAACCACCCCTTCTGCCCTAATATTTAATAATTTTATCCAGAGAGAACTACTTACTTTTTAAACCCCAAATTTTGAGACAGAAGATTATACACCAGTGAAAAGCTACTGTAATGTTTTCAGAATTTTTGGAAATTTATTGATATAACTTGTAGTTCAAACCTATATTAAAAGCATAAAGGAAATAAGAAGAAGGGAAAATCTTATTAAATTCTCACTAAGGCTTTAAAAAGAATTCAGTGGAACACCGAGATAGACTTACCACTTCATTTAACTGAGTGTGATCTAAATTACTAAAGATACCACAAGAATCTTTAGTAGCAAGAGTAAGCTCTATCTAATTTAAGTGAATCTTTCACCATCAGGTCTAATTACTAAAGCACTTATCATATCATGCATATATCTTACTCATTGCATTCATTAGACTACAATCTAGCTGACGGAGAGTACGTGCTCATCCCCGAGCAAGGAACTGTCCAAGAGGAGGACCAGGAGCCAGCTCCCGAGACTGCCGCTGAGGATCTCCCCGCAGCCCCAGCTTTTGAAGGCAAGCCCCGGTTTTTATGCATAACCGTATTTATATATGCTACTTTACTACACTTAATGCTTGTAGGATTGTGAAAGTCGCCTAGAGGGGGGTGAATAGGCAGAATCTGAAAATTATAAACTTAAGCACAACTATAAGCCGGGGTTAGCGTTGGAATTAAAGTCGAGTCCGAAAGAGAGGGCGAAAAACAAATTACAAACAAATAGGGCGGATGACACGATGATTTGTTTTACCGAGGTTCGGTTCTGGCAAACCTACTCCCCGTTGAGGTGGTCACAAAGACTGTGGGGGACGGATATCCCCCGGGTCCACTAGAAGGATAAAAGACCTCATGAAAGGCCCGTGGGCCCAATAATTCGCGAGGTCATCCCTTCGTGGGCCTGGGGAAGAGCGGCTGAAGAAGTGGATCGACACAAGATCGGATCAATGCAAGCACAGACGGCCCGATGAATTCGAGCAGTGATCACAACAGTGACCCGACCTTCTCGCGCAGGAGCCTCGTGCATCAGAACCGAGCAAGGATGGGTCGGCTGAATTATAGGAAGATAGTCTCAGTCAGTTCACTATTACTTAGGCACACATAGTTATCATATCCACTTGTAATGCCCCACGGTCGAGTATATAAGGCCTAGAGGGCACCCCTTCGAAGACATCTACCCCACTACTTAGCCATCCACCTGGCTCTCTACGCTTCCAACGCTAGAGAACCCCCCTTGTAACCCACCACATAAAGTACTCACACTAGGACGTAGGGTGTTACGCATCTCCAAGCGGCCCGAACCTGTATAAAACGGTCCTCTGTCTCTTGTGTATTAGCACGAACCATCGAGCTACAGTCGGTAACGCCGTCCTACTCCAAAAAGCACCTTGAGGGGCAACCCCGGGTGCGCGGTCGGACCCAAAACACCGACAGCTGGCGCGCCAGGTAGGGGGTGTGTCACCGATCCAAGCTAGCTCAATGGCCGTCACCTTCCAGCACAAGATTGTTCTCCACCCCGGGTCCGTGTTCTACTTCGGAACTATTTCATCTGTAGCAGATGAAGAGGGAACTCTGCATCGCATCACGGATCCACCGGAGAGAAAGTCTTCCTCAAAGATCTCCAAGAAAATCGGAGCAAAGCAGGAAAAAGCGCAACCTCCAACGCTCCGAGAAAAGATCACCTTCAGCAAGCTAGGAGCCGAGGGACCGTCTACCCGGAGAACTCCATTGTCCACCTCTCCGGCGGAAAAATGGACACGGATCACAAGGAAAAAGGAAGCGAATAAGGCCAAGGATCGTCAAGCTACTCTTTTTGTGTCTCCATCCTCAAAGGAGAGCAGAGAGAAGACCGTCGCGACAACTGTTCCATTCTACCCTGACATCCTCTTCATCGGAAGAGCAGAATCGAATCCTATCTCCGACGATGAACCGACTGCACCTGGAGAAGAACCTCTTCATCGGGAATCTTGCCGGCGTAGGAACCAACGCCGAAATAGTCTGCGACATCACGAGGCCGGAGAACGGGATCCGGCACAGCCCATATCACGAGACGAGGTCTCAGAAGTGGGAGAAACTCTAGAAGAACGGGTCTTCAGAGAAAGAAGGAACTCTCGACGACGTGACCGTTGGCAGGCTCAAGAACAGGCTGAGCAGGAAACAAGGCAACGTCGAGAGAATCCACTCTTCGGGCACAACCCGAACCCCGACTTCGCCCGAGCCATGAACACACCGAGTGAAGTCGGTGGAGTGTTGGCTCGGATAGCTGATGGCCTCCCCCGGACTCCAGACGCCGAGGGCTATCGGCGGCTGTTCACTCGGGCAGTCAACCACCTTCTGCCACTCGCTCACCCGCCGAGCGATCTATGACACGCCATCAACAGTCGGTGGGACACGCGGAGCTCCATCAACGCTTCGTGCGAACGACGACACAGAACGAGATCCATCGCCGAGAAGAGTATGACCGGGATCATGGCATCCTGGCACGGAGTCAGGCCACCAGGACTGAGTCGGCAACGGCTTTGACTGGTGGCACCACTCAGGGACGGTCGAGGCGCCATGACAACTACTCCCCTCCTTGGGACAGACATCATCATCGACGACAAGAGGACACGTGTGGAGTATCAGTGCTTACTCCACGCCTCAGGGCCATTCAGTGGCCCCCTAACTTCAAAGTCTCCAACATCGACAAATATGAACCCAAGCAGGATCCGGGAGGCTGGCTGGCTGTCTACACCACTGCCGCCCGAGCTGCTGGGGCAACCAAAGATGTGATGACCGCATACTTACCTATTGTCCTAGGGCAAGACGCGCTGTAATGGCTGCGACACCTACCCCGACAATGCATCGACGACTGGAGCGACTTCAGTCGGTGCTTCACCGCCAACTTCCAATCTCTCTCTGACAAACCGGCGCAACCATGGGACCTCAAATCCATCAAGTGCCGGGGGGACGAAACTCTCCGGTCGTACCTCAAAAGATTTCAAACCATGAGAAATCGTATCCCCGAGGTTGCGGAAGCAGCAGTGATCGAGGACTTCTACCGGGGATCTAATGACTTGGCCTTCGTCCGAGCCATACTACAGAAGGCGCCAACCACTTCTGAGCAGCTATTCTGGGAAGCCGACCTCTACATCATTGTCGATGAACGAGCTCAACACCTCATCGGAGGAGCAAAGCCCGCACCGGCAGCACCGCGACGTGACACGAACTAGCAGCCCGACAAACGCTGGGAGAAGAGGCCTCGTGAAGAGGTCCACGCTGCCGGACCGCTCGCCTCTCGTGCCCGAGGAGGACCTCACGGAGGCGAATGCACGCTGGACGACATCCTCGACACCCAGTGCCCGTACCACAAGGAAATGCGCCACACCCTCCGGAACTGCAGAGACTTCAAGCATTTCGTGGGGAACGGTCGACCCTTCCAACCTCTACCTCCTCCCCACCGCGAGGAGGACCAGGAGAACCGCGACAACCCTAGCAGCAACAGGAGGGAGGAGGTGGAGCCTTCCCGCGCGTTGACAGAGAAGTCAACGTCATCTTCGGCGGACACGGGTCTCAAGAAAGCAAGAGACAACAAAAGCTCAACGATCGTCAGATACTGCTGGCGGCAACCGATCCTCTCGCCCCGTACCGATGGTCTGAGCACCCGATCACCTTCACCCGGCCAGATCAGTGGCTCAACTTCGACCACCCAGGCAAGTTCCCGCTCCTCGTCGATCCGGTGATCCGAGAGAGCAGGGTAAAGAAGGTATTAGTGGACGGGGGAAGAAGCATCAACGTCACCTTCCCCCGGACGCTCCAAGGCTTGGGAGTCCCCCTCAAAGAGCTCCACGAGTCGGACACACCCTTCTTCGGCATCGTGACGACTGAAGGAGAATATCCGCTGGGCCACATCTACATGCCGGTCACCTTCGAAACTTCGGAAAACTACAGAACCGAGTTCCTGAGGTTTGAGGTGGCAAACTTCGACTGCGGATACAACACCATCATCGGGAGGCCTGGATTGGCGAAGTTCATGTCCATTCCACATTATACATACATGATATTGAAGATGCCAGGACCACAAGGAATCATAACTGTGCGCGCTGACTTCCAAGGCGCCGCAGAATGTTTCCGAGTGGCCATTCAGGCGGCCCTCACCATCAAACCATCAGCGACTTCTTCTGCACAGGCGAACTCAAAGCCTGAGGAGGACCTCGCGGTACCTGCGAATGAAGCTCAAGCCGTGACCTCTATATGTCCGACTTAAGAAACCAAGAGAATCAACCTGGGGTTCACCGACGAACGCAAAACGGCTATCATCAGTTCTAGCTTGAATGACAAATAGGAAGGCGCGCTCATCCAGTTTTTGCAAGATAACCGAGACGTATTCGCATGGCAACCTGCGGATATGCTAGGAGTCCCGAGAGAACTGGCCGAGCACAAATTGAAGGTCTACCCCCAGGCGAGGTCAATCCGACAAAAATTACGATGCTTCACGCCCAACAAGAGAGAAGCCATTCGTGCTGAGCTGGTCCGCTTGGTCGCGGCTAGATTCATTAGAGAAGTGTTACATCCTGAGTGGTTAGCCAACCCTGTTCTTGTACTAAAAAAGAATAAAGTGGATTGGCGCATGTGCGTCGACTATACAGATCTCAACAAACATTGCCCGAAGGATCCCTTCAGACTTCCTAGGATAGACCAGGTGGTGGACTCAATTGCTGGATGTTCGATGTTGTCTTTCTTGGATTGCTACTCCGGGAATCATCAGATTAGCTTGGCAAAAGAAGACGAGGAAAAAACAACATTCATCACCCCATTCGGAGCTTTCTGCTATACCTCCATGTCGTTCAGCCTCAAAAATGCTGGAGCGACTTATCAGAGAGCTATTCAAACATGCTTAGCCGACCACTGGGGTAAGCGTGTGGAAGCTTATATGGATGATGTGGCGATTAAGACAGAGAATTTAGAAAATTTCATTAAAGATTTACAGCTGGTCTTCAACAGTCTATGGTGATATCGATGGAAGCTTAATCCCGAAAAATGTGTCTTCAGAGTACCGGCATGAAAGTTGCTCGGGTTTATTGTCAGCCATCAGGGAATTGAGGCCAATCCAGAAAAGATCGAGGCTATCATGAGAATGGAAGCACCACGATCACAGAAGAAAGTACAAAGACTTACCGGATGCATGGCAGCTCTAAGCAAATTCATATCAAGACTGGGAGAAAAAGGCTTACCGTTCTATAAGTTGCTCAAGAAGGTAGACAAATTCCAGTGGACTTCAGAAGCACAGGAAGCTCTAGATGCGCTGAAGAAATTCTTGACAACACCACCAGTATTAAAACCACCTCGCCGAGCCACGCCGATTCATCCAGCTGAAGATCTGCTATTATACATCTCTTGCACGACTCACGTGGTGAGCACCACGTTGGTAGTCGAGCGAGCAGAAAAAGGACATGCATACCCAGTACAACACCATGTCTATTTCATCAGTGAAGTCCTAGGTCCCTCGAAGAAGAAATACCCTCAAGTTCAGAAATTATTATATGCAGTACTTCTAACTGCACGCAAGCTCCGTCACTACTTCGACGACCACAAAGTCATAGTAGTCACTGGATTTCCGATAGGGGATATTCTTCACAATAAAGAAGCCATCGGAAGAATAGCCAAGTGGGCCTGTGAGCTGGGATCTCATGACATTGAATTTCGACCTCGCACCGCAATCAAAACTCAAGCACTGGTTGACTTCGTATCAGAGTGGACCGAACAACAGGTGCCGGATAACTTGGAAACTGCGGAAGTATGGCGATTGTATTTTGATGGCTCGTTGAAACTGTAGGGGGCAGGCGCAGGGATCCTCTTTATTGCACCTAGAGGTGAACAACTCAAATATGCTCTTCAATTGTTATTTCCAGCATCCAACAATGCAGCAGAACACGAAGCTCTGATTCATGGACTAAACATTGCCATATCGCTGGGCATCAAGAGACTGATGGTATATGGAGATTCTCTGGTGGTCATAAGTCAGATAAATAAAGAATGGGATTGCTCGAATGACTCCATGGGAAAATACTGCACTACCATCCGAAAACTAGAAGACAAATTTGAAGGTCTGGAATTTCATCATGTGGAAAGAGACCGCAACACGGCAGCTGATGCATTGTCCAAGCTAGGATCCAGTCAGGCTCAGGTCCCACCTGGAGTTTTTGTCCAAGAAGTACTGCACCAGAGAATTTCACTAGATCGGGTAGAGGAATGCAATACTCTAAGCCAACCAGAGTCAGATCCTGATGACTGGAGAGGGCCGATCATCAGGTACATAAAAAATGAGGAGGAACCAGATGACAAAAATGTAGCAGAACGCATCGCAAGGCAGTCAGCTCATTATACTTTCACTGGGGAAACACTATACAGAAGGGGCGCGTCAGGAGTCCTCATGAAATGCATTCTCTCAGCTACAGGAAAGCAGTTGCTAGAAGAGGTCCATGCTGGGCAATGCGGGATACACGCAGCATCCAGGACCCTGGTTGGGAAGGTCTTCAGGTCGGGTTTCTACTGGCCAACAGCAAAGAGTGATGTAGCCGAGTTAGTCCAGAGGTGTGAAGCCTGCCAGTACTTGTCAAAATAGCAGCATCTACCAGCGCAGCAACTGCAAACCATACCTGTAACCTGGCCGTTTGCATGCTGGGGACTGGATATGATTGGACCCTTCAAGAAAGCTCAAGGAGGATACACTCATGTACTGATTGCTATTGACAAATTCACTAAATGGATAGAGTTCAAACCCATTGCTTCTCTAACCTCAGCTAAGGCGGTGGAATTCATACAAGACATAATATTCAGGTTCGGAATACCGAATAGCATCATAACCGACCTGGGATCCAATTTCACAAGCTCAAAGTTTTTTGATTTCTGCGAACAAAAAAGCATTCAGATCAAATACGCCTCGGTGGCGCACCCAAGAGCCAACGGGCAGGTAGAAAGAGCAAACGGGATGATATTGGAAGCGCTCAGAAAGAAATTTTTTGACAAGAATGAGAAGTTCACAAGAAAGTGGATTAGAGAGTTGTCGTATGTTGTTTGGAGCCTGAGAACTCAACCTAGCCGAGCTCTGCATGGAAATACTCCTTTCTTCATGGTTCATGGTTCGGAGGCAGTGCTACCCGCTGATCTCAAGTTTGGGGCACCAAGGTTGATCTTTGAAAGCATAGCAGAAGCCGAGGCTACCAGACTGGAAGATGTTGATATACTAGAAGAAGAACGATTGAATACAGTGATTCAGTCAGCCTGGTATCAGCAAACTCTGAGGCGCTACCACGACAAGGTCGTACGGCATCGATCCTTCGCAGCGGGAGACCTCGTCCTTCGTCGAATTCTTACGGGGGAGGGATGGCACAAACTGTCACCACTATGGGAAGGACCATTCATAGTAGCAGAAGTCACTCGGCCTAGATCATATCGTCTCACTCAAATGGACGGCATGGAAATTGGGAACTCATGGAACATAGAACATCTCAGGAAGTTTTACCCCTAGCTATATCTCTAAAGCTATTGGGATGACAATGTACTCTGTAAACTGGGAAATGTATCATCAATAAAAAGACTTCAAAGGCACTCAGATTGTTCACTGTCAACCTGCATGCTTACTTAACTCGGGGTGTCCACTATACCCTACTAACGGAGCAATCGGCTTAAGTTGGCAACGGCTTAAGGCAGTGTGACAATGCGGGATACACGCAGCATCCAGGACCCTGGTTGGGAAGGTCTTCAGGTCGAGTTTCTACTGGCCAACAGCAAAGAGTGATGCAGCCGAGTTAGTCCAGAGGTGTGAAGCCTGCCAGTACTTGTCAAAATAGCAGCATCTACCAGCGCAGCAACTGCAAACCATACCTGTAACCTGGCCGTTTACATGCTGGGGACTGGATATGATTGGACCCTTCAAGAAAGCTCAAGGAGGATACACTCATGTACTGATTGCTATTGACAAATTCACTAAATGGATAGAGTTCAAACCCATTGCTTCTCTAACCTCAGCTAAGGCGGTCGAATTCATACAAGACATAATATTCAGGTTCGGAATACCGAATAGCATCATAACCGACCTGGGATCCAATTTCACAAGCTCAAAGTTTTTTGATTTCTGCGAACAAAAAAGCATTCAGATCAAATACGCCTCGGTGGCGCACCCAAGAGCCAACGGGCAGGTAGAAAGAGCAAACGGGATGATATTGGAAGCGCTCAGAAAGAAATTTTTTGACAAGAATGATAAGTTCACAAGAAAGTGGATTAGAGAGTTGTCGTATGTTGTTTGGAGCCTGAGAACTCAACCTAGCCGAGCTCTGCATGGAAATACTCCTTTCTTCATGGTTCATGGTTCGGAGGCAGTGCTACCCGCTGATCTCAAGTTTGGGGCACCAAGGTTGATCTTTGAAAGCATAGCAGAAGCCGAGGCTACCAGACTGGAAGATGTTGATATACTAGAAGAAGAACGATTGAATACAGTGATTCAGTCAGCCTGGTATCAGCAAACTCTGAGGCGCTACCACGACAAGGTCGTACGGCATCGATCCTTCGCAGCGGGAGACCTCGTCCTCCGTC
This sequence comes from Zea luxurians, assembly GCA_029449295.1. NCBI lineage: Eukaryota > Viridiplantae > Streptophyta > Magnoliopsida > Poales > Poaceae > Zea > Zea luxurians. The sequence goes on from JAOPSE010000002.1 coordinate 174,788,320, forward strand.
GAATTCTTACGGGGGAGGGATGGCACAAACTGTCACCACTATGGGAAGGACCATTCATAGTAGCAGAAGTCACTCGGCCTGGATCATATCGTCTCACTCAAATGGACAGCATGGAAATTGGGAACTCATGGAACATAGAACATCTCAGGAAGTTTTACCCCTAGCTATATCTCTAAAGCTATTGGGATGACAATGTACTCTGTAAACTGGGAAATGTATCATCAATAAAAAGACTTCAAAGGCACTCAGATTGTTCACTATCAACCTGCATGCTTACTTAACTTGGGGTGTCCACTATACCCTACTAACGGAGCAATCGGCTTAAGTCGGCAACGGCTTAAGGCGGTGTGACATGCTCATGCTTACTTAGCTCAGGGTGACCACTATACCCTACTAACGGAGCAATCGCTTAAGTCGGCAACGGCTTAAGGCGGTGCGACATGCTCACGCTTACTTAGCTCGGGGTGACCATTATACCCTACTAACGGAGCAATCGGCTTAAGTCGGCAACGGCTTAAGGCGGTGCGACATGCTCACGCTTACTTAGCTCGGGGTGACCACTATACCCTACTAACGGAGCAATCGGCTTAAGACGACAACAACTTAAGGCGGTGCAACATGCTCACGTTTACTTAACTCAGGGTGACCACTATACCCTACTAACGGAGCAGTCGGTTTAAGTCGGTAATGACTTAAATCGGCACGATACACTCGCGCCTACTTAATCCAACACAAACACATTTGCAATTACTCATCTTAGGGCGACCTCTATGCCCCGCGGAATACGAAGAAATTTCAAAACTCTCACACTACATTTACTTCTGTGATTGTAGATACTGTTGTATTCTAACAACGGGAAAACAATAACGGCATTCAGTACTAAAAGTGTTTTCTAACAAAATATTTGAGCACACTAACCACATATTCAAAGCATTCAGTGTTTCTATTTGGTAATGTTCTTCTCAGGAGCAACCGACGAAGAGGGATGACTCGAAGAATCAGGAGCGGCATTCATGTCTGCCACTATGTCGTCAGGAACAACCATGCCGGGTCTCCTCATCAGGATTCGCCCCGCGCGAATGGCTTTGTCCATAGCTCTGTCGCGTTGGGCCCTCAGAGTAGCGGAAGTGTCTTCAGCAGCTTTGACAGCCAACCGAGCAGTTTCTAGCTCCTGGACGACTGATCTCTTGGAAGCGCGCAGATCCTTGATGATAGTATCCTTGCTCGACACCAATTGCCTAAGGCGAATCATATCATCCAGGGACTCTTGCAGCTTATAACGATGATTATCCAAGTCTTCCATGGTGAAGCGATGGCTCCTCTCCAAGATAGTCAATGAATTGCTGGCGTCGCGATATAACTTGTCAAGGTTATCATGGGATGTTGCAAGGGCACGTTTTTCCTCCTGCAGACAAGAATCAGTTTCTCCAACGTCAAGCAAGCACTAAGAACACAGCAAATAAAGCCAAATAAAGCTTAATTCATTGGTCACCTTTTTAGAGTCGAGCTGAGCATGGAGAGTGGAATTCAGCGTGTTGGCATCATTCAGAGAAGCAGAAACCTAGGCCAAGTTCGTCTGACCTTGAGAATATTTCTCCTCAAGATCAGAATACCGCCGGGCCATATCTATCAAGAAACGGTCACACAAGGGTGTTCAGATAAAGAGCAGATCAGTCAAGCAGCCAAAGAAGAAACAAGGGGCACTAACCAGCATTCGCCATCTCCAAATCAGATACCCGCTGCCGAAGCAGCACTGGATTCCAATGTGTCAGAGACAGAGCTCCTTCTGGGACAGAGGCACCCTGCAATCTCAGCTAGCCAGCCATCTCATCAACCAATGCCTGACATTAAAAATAGATGAGTATAAGAACAGTAGTCTACCTGGAGTATAGTCTGACCAGAAGAAACCAAATTACCTGAATGTTGGAGAAAAACGAAGGAACCTCCAAATCATGGGAAGTCAGTTGATAGCTCGATGAAGGATCACCAACCGGAGCAATCCGCAATGCATCAGTGGGGACCAATTCGACGTCATCAGCAAAAATTAAAACTCTGTCATCAGGAGCGCCGGCCTCTAAGGCAACTTCCTGACCCAAAGCCCGTGCTGCTGCCATACAACCAGAATGCAGAGGAGAAGACCCTACATGAACATCCATGGAGGTATGAGAGGGAGAACCCAGTCGGGCACCCTCGGGGGCTGGGTCATAGCTCGCGCTACCCATCTGAGCCGGATCATCTCCGGCAACACCCTCGTGGGCTGGGCAAACGCTAGCACCATCCTTGAGGACCGAGCTCTCTGTGATAGCCACCTCTAAGGCCGAAGGACCTTCAACAACCTCCATGGGAATGGAGCAATCTAGATCAGCCTCTCGACTCTTAAGACCGCGCTCCAAGGTCGACGAGGCACGAGATGCTGCTCGGGATAACTCTAACCCAGCATCAGGCACATCAGCGCAAACTTCCATCATTTCACCATCTGCCGGCTCTGACAACAGATCTTCTGGGACCATGTCTTTGAGAGTCTGATCAAAGTTTGCTAGAGACAATTCTTGCAGACCAATGAGAGCAGACAAAGCTGGAGAAGGAACACCACTACTCTCCCAGCTGTCTATGTAGCGCCGGCTGTTCTTCCGAATCAAGGGAATTTCCTCCTCCTCTTCCTCATCTTCATCAATAATGCGGACGGTACACCCATTGGGATCAGCTTTGGCCGGATTACACCCATTGGGCTCAGCATCGTCAAGGTCACACCCATTGGGTTCAGCATCAGTCGGGTCACACCCATTGGGTTCAGCTTCAGCAAAAACTAGCACTGGCACTTCCTCAGCAGCAGGAGCAGAAGGGCCAGCATCCTGATTCAAGCATGACACTCAATGAAGACGTCTCTTCTTCTTTTTCTTCCCCTTAGCAGGAGAAGTTGGATGATTGGTTCGGCGAGGACGCTTCAGGCGAATACTATCAGACCTTTGAGTATCCACAGCTTTGCCAGACTCGGGGAGGGATGCTACTGCCAGTGTTTCAGCAAGGGCCGCATCAGAGGAATCTTCAGCCAACATGTCATGTATGGCACTTATTTCTGCATCACTCGGATTCAAAGGCACCTCGAAATGAACCTGCCTCTCGTCGTCAGGGATTTCACCAAGTGAAGCAACCAAAGCCTCAACCTCTTCGGGAGAAGGTCGCACTCTAAGGCCCAAACCGCTATCACCAGTAGGAGGATTTGACACAAAACTGATGAAGGCCTTAGAAGGAGGCAGATTCCAGGCTGAGTATGCAACAGGAGCACCAATATTAGACACCTTGCCTCTGAGTATCATCTCAAGCCGGCTCACCAAATCCACAGCAGGAATCCTTCTGTTGGTAACACGGGTTGAATCAGCAAGGCCTCGATACAGATAAGCTGGATACGCTCTGTCTTTTAGTGGCTGAATGTTCTTGAAAACAAAATCGGCAACCACAGCCTCGGTAGTCAGACCTTTCTCCTTCAGCAATCCAACCTCAGCAAGCAGAGCCCCGGCCTCAGCTACCTCCAGGTCTGTGGGGGATTCAGTCCAACTTGGAGTGCGGACATCTGGCTGTCTCCCTGACCGAGGGGGAGGGAATTCCCGTGGTTCTCCATGATAAACCATTCCAGGCGCCATCCTTTGATGCTATCCTTGAGTGGGATGTCGAGGTACTCAGTTTTCCTCCCACGGCGCATCTCCAAACTCGCACCCCCCACGAGCTGGTGCTGTCCCCCGGCCATCCCAGGCCGACAGTGATACAAATACTTCCATAAGCCAAAGTGTGGCAGAATACCAAGGAAGGCTTCGCATAAATGAACAAAAACGGAAACTTGCAGAATGGAATTGGGATTCAGATGGGTCAGATTCAAGCGACAGAAATCAAGGAGACCGCAGAATAAAGGAGAAACGGGAAGAGCAAGGCCGCGGATTAGAAAAGGAAGGTAAATAACGGATTCGTGAGTGTCTTTTGTCGGAACAGTGACCCCACGACAGATCCGCCAAGAACAGAGTTCCTTCGGAGGAAGGACTCCAACGGCCACAAGATGGAGAAGGTTGGATTCAGAAACAACAGACATGTGGTTACCTGCGAAAGGCAACTGGCTGTTGGGATCGATGGGAGGAATGATTGCAACAGACGAACTTTGAGTCTTTCGCTTGGTTGCCATCTCAATCTTGCCAGCGAGCGGAGCGGAAGCAATATGGCAAGAGAGCAGAGAAGGTCTGGATGCAGAAAAGCGAAACTAGGGCTCAGAATGCAGAAGCATGCGACAATGCAATACATATGGGGTTTTCCCGGGCCAGACGCCATTTCTAAAAAAGTGCCCAGTCATCACCCAGCTGTTATTTCTAAAACGCTGGCGTGCCATGTCATCACTCGGCCGTTATTTCCAAAATGACCGACGTGGCCCAATATAACTCAGCTGCTATTTCTAAAAACGCTGACGTTATCAGACTTCACTCGGCCGTCGTTTCCAAAGCGGCCGACGTGGTTCGTTGTAACTCGGCTGTTACTTCTAAAACGCTGATATTACTAGTAGTCACTCGGCTGTTATTTCTAAAGCGGCGACGTGGCTCCAAAGGATTCAGCCGTTACTTCTAAAACACCGACATCGCCAGTAACCACTCGGTCGTTATTTCTAAAACACTGACGTAGCCCGTTATCACTCGGTCGTTACTTCTAAAAACGCCGACATCGCCGGAAAATCACTCGGTCGTTATTCCTGAAAGCGCCGGCATAGCGAAGAAGGCAATCTGAAATGCGACTCCATGATTCTAAGCCATTACTCAAGCGTTACATCCAAGAACAACATCTGCAGTAAGCATAAATATGATCGACGATCGACGGAAAAGCAGAAGGATGCACACAGAATGGGGCAAAATTTCTTCTTCATTATAGAAGGGAAGCATTACCAAACTTAAAAATCAACTCATTATGAGTTGATTTTCCCCCCATTGTTCAATACCCTACATTACTACATTACATTTCGCTACACTATACTACTAACTATTACTACATTATTTCACTAATACTACTTCTACTACTAATCTACACTAACATTTAAAACCAGTGGCGTCTAGCCACTGGCCTTGTTGCTGCCCCTGCTGCTGCCCTTGCTGCCATTGCCGTCATCGCCGCTGCCACCCTTGTCGCCGCCGTCGCCGCCCTTGTCGTCGCCTTCGCCGCCATCGCCGCCGCCGTCACCATCGCCTCCGTCGTCGTCGTCGTCACCGCCATCGCCGTCGCCGCCGCCCTCCTCAGACGAGTCCGAGGAGTTCTCCTCATCCGAGGAGTACTCCGACTCATCCGAGCCCTCGAGCCTGGCGCGCTCGACGGCCTAGATGTAGGTCCACACCTCTGCGGCGATCCCCTGGGAGTCGTCTGAGTCATCAGACGATGCCGGGGGAGAGGCATGGACCGGAGAGCCCTCTGACTCGGAGGAGAACTCCTCCTCCGAGTACTCCGAGTCACCGAAGTCCTCCGAGGGAGGAGTAGGCTCACGCTTCCGCTTATCGCTGGAGTGATGCGAAGAACTACCACCTTTCTTGCTCTTGCCCATGGTGGAGTAGAAGGAAAGAGAAGAGAGTAAGCAACAAGCAGCAGTAAGAGATGTGAAAATGCCAGAGAAGCAAGAACACTATTTATAGAAGAAGAAGGCAACCGCTCACCTCCTACCACGGCCACCGAATAGTCACAAAAATTCAATATGCAATTCAAACCGTCTGGAGACACGTGAGGCGGCTGACACCGTTCCACGTAACACAACACCCATTGGGACTCCAGTCAATTGCTTGGGCGATATGATTACACCCACGGTCACGCCAAGTTACTACTCAGAAGCAGTTTGCTAAACGCTCAGCGCACCAAGCCGTCCCTTGCCTACACCCATTGGGGGGACGTCCAGGAATTTTCAATAGATTTTTCCAAGTAGTCACATTCATACAGTATACGCAATGAATAGCTCAAGACAGAAGGAAGATATCAACAGGGATCAAAGGAAAGCCAAATATAGCTGATGAGGTACAAGTCTAATCGACAGAAGCATTGAAGCACGAAGTGATATGAAGACTAGCCAAAGGCCATCTATCGAACGTCCAATCAGTCGCAGACCAAATAAATTGCAAGGCCTAGCAAGATATGGACAGATCTCGTGCTCGATTTTGAAGACAAAAACGAATGCTGACCTCTAAAGCATAATGTTGATGATATAATGCTGACCTCTAAAGCATTCGACAAAATAAAAAAAGACAGCATGAGATGAAGACCTTTGAGCGGATTATTTTCAAAAATCCACTCAAAGCTTAGAGGCTACACCCATTGGGTGCACCTTCGGTGCACCCAATGAATCATCTACCCCGAGATGCAGAATGCTAACCTCTAAAGCATAGGGCGAAACTAAGACAATGCTCATTTCTAAAAAAGCGCAAAGGGAAGATAAAAGTGATTTTTGAGAAGGCTTAAAATGAAGACCTTCGAGTGGATTATTTACAAAAATTCACTCGAAGCTCGGGGGCTACACCCATTGGGTGCACCTTCGGTGCACCCAATGGAGTTTGAATCCTAAAAAATCAAAATGCTGACCTCCAAGGCATAAACTCAAGGCAAAACACCGAGTTTTGAAGAGCAACAACAGAAGAAGACAGTAAAAGGTCGCTTTTACTAGGTCACTCAGGATTCAGGAGCAATGGCCCGGCAGACTTACTTTCGAATTATTCCTTATCAAAATTAAAAAAACCGCAAGCTGGACCTTAGATCTTTGGGCTGGTTATTTCAAAATCAACCCAAAGATCGGGGGCTTGTGGGGGACGGATATCCCCCGGGTCCACCAGAAGGATAAAAGACCTCATGAAAGGCCTGTGGGCCCAATAATTCGTGAGGTCATCCCTTCGTGGGCCTGGGGAAGAGCGCCTGATGAAGTGGATCGACACAAGATCAGATCAATGCAAGCCCAGACGGCCCGATGAATTCGAGCAGTGATCACAACAGTGACCCGACCTTCTCGCGCAGGAGCCTCGTGCATCAGAACCGAGCGAGGATGGGTCGGTTGAATTATAGGAAGATAGACTCAGTCAGTTCACTATTACTTAGGCACACATAGTTATCATATCCACATGTAATGCCCCACGGTCGAGTATCAAAGGCCTAGGGGGCACCCCTTCGAAGACATCTACCCCACTACTTAGCCATCCACCCGGCTCTCTACGCTTCCAACGCTAGAGAACCCCCCTTGTAACCCACCACATAAAGTACTCACACCAGGACGTAGGGTGTTACGGATCTCCAAGCGGCCCGAACCTGTATAAAATTGTCCTCTGTCTCTCGTGTATTAGCACGAACCATCGAGCTACAGTCGGTAATGCCGTCCTACTCCAAAACGCACCTTGAGGGGCAACCCCGGGTGCGCGGTCGGACCCAAAACACCGACAAAGACCGGGTCTCTTTCAACCCTTTCCCTCTCTCAAACGGTCACCTTGACCGAGTGAGCTCCTCTTCTCAATCAATCGGGACACTAAGTCCCCACAAGGACCACCACATAATTGGTGTCTCTTGCCTTGATTACAATTGAGTTGGAAACAAGAAAGAAAGAAGAAGAAAAGCAATCCAAGCACAAGAACTCAAAGTTACACAAATGTCACTCTCTCTAGTCCCTATTTGATTGGAATGAACTTTGGACTTGGGAGAGGATTTGATCTCTTGTTTGTGTCTTGGAATGAAGTCTAGAGCTCTTGTATGAGGTTTGATGGCTGAAAACTTGGATGCATTGAAGTGTGGTGGTTGGGGGGTATTTATAGCCCCAACCACCAAAGTGACCGTTGGTGGAGGCTGTTGTCGTATGGCGCACCGGACAGTCCGGTGCACCACCGGACACTGTCCGGTGCGCCAGCCACGTCACCAGGCCATTGGGTTCCGACCGTTGGAGCTTTGACAACTGGGCCACCGGACAGTCCGGTGGTGCACCGGACAATCACTATTCACTGTCCGGTGCGCCTTCTGGCGCTGCTCTAACTTCTGCGCGCGCAGGCGCGCACTGTTCACTTTTACTGTTCCGTTGCAGACGACCGTTGGCGCTGTGTAGCCGTTACTTGCTGGCACACTGGATAGTCCAGTGAATTATAGCGGAGTGGCTCCCAGAATTCCCGAAGGTGGCAAGTTCGGAGTTAGGTTCCCTGGTGCACCGGACACTGTCTGGTGGCACACCGGACAGTCCGGTGCGCCAGACCAGGGCTGCCTTCGGTATACTTAGCTCCTTTGTTTTGAACCCTTTCTTTTGACTTTGTATTGGTTTGTTGTGAACCTTTGGCACCTGTGGAACTCATAATCTAGAACAAACTAGTTAGTCCAATAATTTGTGTTGGGCAATTCAACCACCAAAATTCATTTGGAAAAGGTTTGACCCTATTTCCCTTTCAATCTCCCCCTTTTTGGTGATTGATGCCAACACAAACCAAAGCAAATATAGAGGTGTGGAATTGAACTAGTTTGCATAAGGTAAGTGCAAAGGTTGCTTAGAATTAAACCAATATTCATTTCATAAGATATGCATGGATGGTTTTCGTCTTATTTAAAATTTTGGACCACGCTTGCACCACATGTTTTGTTTTGCAAATGTTTTGGAAATTCTTTTCAAAGTCTTTTGCAAATAGTCAAAGGTATATGAATAAGATTTTGAGAAGCATTTTCAAGATTTGAAATTTTCTCCCCCTGTTTCAAATGCTTTTCCTTTGACTAAACAAAACTCCCCCTTAATGAAATTCTCCTCTTAGTGTTCAAGAGGGTTTTTAGATATTAATTTTGAAGAGGTTATACCAATTTGAAAGTGTTATAAAAAATAAGATACCAATTGAAAAATCTTCTCTTAACACAACTTTGAAAGACTACATTTTTGAAATTGGTGGTGGTGCGGTCCTTTTGCTTTGGGCTAATACTTTCTCCCCCTTTGGCATGAATCGCCAAAAATGGATACTTGTGAGTGAAATATAAGCCCCTTTTTTTTCAAACTTTCTCCCCCTTTGGTAAATAATATAGGAGTGAAGATTATACCAAATTGGAGAGCGTTGTGGAGCAACGGCGAAGGATGAATAATTCGATGGAGTGGAGTGGAAGCCTTGTCTTCGCCGAAGAACTCCATTTCCCTTTCAATCTATGACTTAGCATGAAATACACTTGAAAACCACATTAATCATAGCACATGAAAGAGAGATGATCAAAGGTATATAAATGAGCTATGCGTACAAAATATCAATCAAAATTCCTAGAATCAAGAATATTTAGCTCATGCCTAAGTTTGGTAAAAGATTTCTCATCTAATGGCTTGGTAAAGATATCGGCTAATTGATCTTTGGTGTTAATGTAAGCAATCTAGATATCTCCCCGTTGTTGGTGATCCCTCAAAAAGTGATACCGAATGACTATGTGTTTAGTGCGGCTGTGCTCAACGGGATTATCCGCCATGCGGATTGCACTCTCATTATCACATAGGAGAGGAACTTTGGTTAATTCGTAACCATAGTCCCTAAGGGTTTGCCTCATCCAAAGCAATTGCGCGCAACAATGGCCTGCGGCAATATACTCGGCTTCGGCGGTAGAAAGAGCTACAGAATTTTGTTTCTTAGAAGCCCAAGACACCAGAGATCTTCCCAAGAACTGGCAAGTTCCTGATGTGCTCTTTCTATCAATCTTACACCCTGCCCAATCAGCATCTGAATAACCAATTAAATCAAAAGTGGATCCCCTGGGGTACCAAAGGCCAAACTTAGGAGTATAAACTAAATATCTCAAGATTCATTTCACGGCCCTAAGGTGAACTTCCTTAGGATCGGCTTGGAATCTTGCACACATGCATACGGAAAGCATGATATCCGGTCGCGAAACACATAAATAGAGTAAAGAACCTATCATCGACCGGTATACCTTTTGATCTACGGATTTACCTCCCGTGTCGAGGTCGAGATGCCCATTGGTTCCCATGGGTGTCTTGATGGGCTTGGCATCCTTCATCCCAAACTTGGTAAGAATATCTTGAATGTACTTCGTTTGGCTAATGAAGGTGCCTTCTTGGAGTTGCTTGACTTGGAATCCTAAGAAATACTTCAACTCCTCCATCATTGACATCTCGAATTTTTGTACCATGATCCTACTAAACTCTTCATATGTAGATTTGTTAGTAGACCCAAATATAATATCATCAACATAAATTTGGCATACAAACAAATCATTGGCAATTGTTTTAGTAAAGAGAGTGGGATCGGCTTTCCCAACTTTGAAGCCATTAGCGATAAGAAAATCTCTTAGGCATTCATACCATGCTCTTAGGGCTTGCTTGAGCCCATAAAGCGCCTTAGAGAGTTTATATACATGGTTAGGGTACTCACTATCTTCAAAGCCGGGAGGTTGCTCAACATAGACCTCCTCCTTGATTGGTCCATTGAGGAAGGCACTCTTCACGTCCATTTGATAAAGCTTGAAGCCATGGTAAGTAGCATAGGTAAGTAAAATGTGAATTGACTCAAGCCTAGCTACGGGTGCATAGGTTTCACCGAAATCCAAACCTTCGACTTGTGAATATCCCTTGGCCACAAGTCGGGCTTTGTTCCTTGTCACCACACCATGCTCATCTTGCTTGTTGCGGACAACATTTTGGTTAGGACGTGGAACTAAATGCCATACCTCATTCCTCGTGAAGTTGTTGAGCTCCTCTTGCATCGCCAACACCCAATCTGAATCTTGAAGTGCTTCCTCTACCCTGTGTGGCTCAATAGAGGAAACAAAAGAGTAATGTTCACAAAAATGAGCAACACGAGATCGAGTGGTTACCCCCTTATGAATATCGCCGAGGATGGTGTTCACGGGGTGATCTCATTGGATTGCTTGGTGGACTCTTGGGTGTGGCAGTCTTGGGTCTTGTTCATCCTCCTTGTCTTGATCATTTGCATCTCCCCCTTGATCATTGCCGTCTTCTTGAGGTGGCTCATCTTCTTGATCTTCTCCTTCATCATCTTGAGCCTCATCCTCATCTTGAGTTGGTGGAGATGCTTGCATGGATGAAGATGGTTGATCTTGTGCATGTGGAGGCTCCTCGGATTCCTTAGGACACACATCCCCAATGGACATGTTCCTTAGCGCGATGCACGAAGCCTCTTCATCATCTAGTTCATCAAGATCAACTTGCTCTACTTGAGAGCCGTTAGTCTCATCAAACACAATGTCACAAGAAACTTCAACTAGTCCAGTGGACTTGTTAAAGACTCTATATGCCCTTGTGTTTGAATCATAACCAAGTAAAAAGCCTTCTACAGCCTTAGGAGCAAATTTAGATTTTCTACCTCTTTTAACAAGAATAAAGCATTTGCTACCAAAGACTCTAAAATATGAAACATTGGGCTTTTTACCGGTGAGGAGTTCATAAGATGTCTTCTTGAGGATTCGGTGTAGATATAACCAGTTGATGGCGTAGCAGGCGATGTTGACAGCCTGGGCCCAAAACCGATCCGAAGTCTTGTATTCATCAAGCATGGTCCTTGCCATGTCCAATAGAGTTCTATTCTTCCTCTCCATTACACCATTTTGTTGTGGCGTGTAGGGAGAAGAGAACTCATGCTTGATTCCCTCCTCCTCAAGAAAGCCTTCAATTTGAGAATTCTTGAACTTCGTTCCATTGTCGCTTCTTATCTTTTTGATCCTTAAGCCGAACTCATTTTGAGCCCGTCTCAAGAATCCTTTCAAAGTCTCTTGGGTTTGAGATTTTTCCTATAAAAAGAATACATAAGTGAAGCAAGAATAATCATCCATAATAACTAGACAGTACTTACTCCCGCCGATGCTTATGTAAGCTATCGGACCGAATAAATCCATGTGGAGGAGAGTGGCCTGTCAGTTGTCATGATGTTCTTGTGTGGATGACGAACACCAATTTGCTTCCCTGCTTGGCATGCGCTACAAATCCTGTCTTTCTCAAAATGAACATTGGTTAGTCCCAAAATGTGCTCTCCCTTTAGAAGCTTGTGAAGATTCTTCATTCCAACGTGGGCTAGTCGGTGATGCCAGAGCCAACCCATGTTAGTCTTAGCAATTAAGCAAGTGTCGAGTTCAGCTCTATTGAAATCAACTAAATATAGCTGACCCTCTAACACTCCCTTAAAAGCTACTGAATCATCACTTCTTCTAAAGACAGTAACACCTACATCTGTAAAAAGACAATTGTAGCCCATTTTGCATAATTGAGAAATAGAAAGCAAATTGTAATCTAATGAATCTATAAGAAAAACATTGGTCAGGTGATATAGCAATTTTACCCAATCCTTTGACCAAACCTTGATTTCCATCCTCGAATGTGATAGCTCTTTGGGGATCTTGGTTTTTTCTCATAGGAGGAGAACATCCTTTTCTCCCCAGTCATGTGGTTTGTGCACCCGCTGTCAATGATCCAACTTGTGCCCCCGGATGCATAAACCTACAAAACAAATTTAGGCCTTGTTCTTAGGTACCCAAATGGTCTTGGGTCCTTTCACATTAGAAACAAGCACCTTGGGTACCCAAACACAAGTCTTTGATCCCTTGTGTTTAGCCCCAACATATTTGGCAACTACTTTGCCTGATTTGTTAGTTAAAACATAAGATGCATCAAAAGTCTTAAATGAAATACTAGGTTCATTTGATGCAATAGGAGTTTTCTTCTTAGGCAATTTAGCATGGGTTGATTGCCTAGAACTAGATGCCTCACTCTTATACATAAAAGCATGATGAGAGCCAGAGTGAGACTTCCTAGAATGAATTCTCCTAACCTTATCCTTAGGATAACTAGCAGGATATAAAATATAGCCCTCGTTATCCTGAGGCATGTGAGTCTTGCCCTTAACAAAATTAGACAATCTTTTAGGAGGGGCATTAAGCTTGACATTGTCTCCCTGTTGGAAGCCAATGCCATTCTTAATGCCAGGGCATCTCCCACTATAGAGCATGCTTCTAGCAAATTTAAAATTTTCATTTTCTAAGTCATGCTCATTAATTTTGGCACTAAGTTGAGCTATGTGATCATTTTGTTAATTAAAGCTAGGTGATCATGAATAGCATCAACATTAATGTCTCTACATCTAGTACAAAGAGTGACATGCTCAACGGTAGATGTAGAGGGTTTGCAAGTATTTAATTCAACAATCTTAGCATAAAAAATAGCATTCTCATCTCTAAGATTAGAAATAGAAACACTGCAAACATTTAAATCTTTAGCCTTAGCGATTAATTTTTCATTCTCAATCTTAAGGCTAGCAAGAGATTCATTCAACATATCAATCTTAGCAATTAAACTAGCATTATCATTTCTAAGATTGATAATTGAATCATCACAAATATTTGATTTCTCAACCTTAGCAATTAATTTGGCATTTTCAATTCTAAGGCTAGAAATAGTGTCATGGCAAGTGCTTAGCTCACTAGTTAATTTTTCACATTTTTCTACCTCTAGAGCATAAGCATTTTTAACCTTAACATGCTTTTTATTTTCTTTAATTAGGAAGTCATCTTGGCTATCCAAGAGTTCATCTTTCTCATGAATAGCACTAATTAATTCATTCAATTTCTCTTTTTGTTGCATGTTAAGATTGGCAAAAAGAGTAAGCAAGTTATCCTCATTATCACTAAAATTATCCTCATCACTAGAAGTTGCATACTTAGTGGAGGATCTTGATTTTACCTTCTTCTTCTTGCCATCCTTCGCCATGAGGCACTTGTGGCCGACGTTGGGGAAGAAAAGGCCCTTGTTGTCGGCGATGTTGGCGGCGTCCTCGTCGGAGGAGGAGTCGGTGGAGCTCTCGTCGAAGTCCCACTCCCGGCAAACATGGGCATCGTCGCCCTTCTTCTTGTAATATCTCTTCTTCTCCTTCTTCTTCCTCCTCTTGTCGTTATCCCTGTCACTATCACTAGATAAAGGACATTTAGCGATAAAATGACCGGGCTTACCACATTTGTAGCACACTTTCTTGGAGCGGGGCTTGTAGTCTTTCCCCCTCCTTTGTTTGAGGATTTGGCGGAAACTCTTGATGATGAGCGCCATTTCCTCGTTGTCGAGCTTGGAGGCGTCGATGGGGACCCTACTTGGTGTAGAGTCTTCTTTCTTCTCCTCTGTTGCCTTGAATGCAACGGGTTGTGCCTCGGGTACAGAGGAGGTGCCTTGCTCGATGATTTTCTTTGAGCCTTTGATCATCAATTCAAAGCTCACAAATTTTCCTATCACTTTCTCAGGAGACATTAGTTTATATCTTGGATCACCACGAATTAATTGAACTTGAGTAGGGTTAAGAAAAACAAGTGATCTAAGAATAACCTTGACCATTTCATGGTCATCTCACTTCACTTGGTGCTCCCGAGGTGGCGCACTTGGTTCACCAATGTCTTGAGCCAGTTGTGCATTGCTTGTGGCTCCTCCCCTTGGTGAAGCATGAAGCGACCGAGCTCCCCCTCGATCGTTTCCCTCTTGGTGATCTTGGTCACCTCGTCTCCTTCATGCGCGGTCTTGAGCACGTCCCAAATCTCCTTTGCACTCTTCAACCCTTGCACCTTATTATACTCCTCTCGACTTAGAGAGGCGAGGAGTATATTAGTGGCTTGGGAGTTGATGTGTTGGATTTGTTCGACCTCCTCCGAATCATAATCCTTGTCACCCTTCTTTGGTACCTGCGCTCCATACTCAACAATATCCCATATGCTTTTGTGGAGTGAGGTTAGGTGATGCCTCATTTTATCACTCCACATAGAATAATCTTCACCTTCTAACATAGGTGGTTTGCCTAATGGGATGGAAAGTAATGGAGTGCATTTTGAAATACGAGGATAGCGAAGGGGCATCTTACTATACTTCTTGCGCTCATGGCGCTTAGAAGTGGCGGATGCCGATTCCAAGCCGGAGGTAAAGGGTGACGAAGAGTCGGTCTCGTAGTAGACCACCTTCTTCATCTTCTTCTTCTTGTCACCCTTCTGTTGGGACTTGATGGAGGAAAAGGATTCCTCCTTGTGCTTGTGGGCGGACTCCCTTGAGTGTGTTCTCCCCAAGCTTGCGAACTTGTCGCCGGTTCTGATCTCCCTCATGGCGGATGCTCCCGACATCACTTTGAGCGATTAAGCTCTAATGAAGTACCAGGTTCTGATACCAATTGAAAGTCACCTAGAGGGGGTGAATAGGAGAAACCTGAAAATTATAAACTTAAGCACAACTACAAGCCGGGGTTAGCATTAGAATTAAAGTCGAGTCCGAAAGAGAGGGCGAAAAACAAATCACAAACAAATAGGGCGGATGACACGGTGATTTGTTTTACCGAGGTTCAGTTCTTGCAAACCTACTCCCTGTTGAGGTGGTCACAAAGACCGGGTCACTTTCAACCCTTTCCCTCTCTCAAACGGTCACCTAGACCGAGTGAGCTCCTCTTCTCAATCAATCAGGACACTAAGTCCCCACAAGGACCACCACACAATTGGTGTCTCTTGCCTTGATTACAATTGAGTTGGAAACAAGAAAGAAAGAAGAAGAAAAGCAATCCAAGCGCAAGAACTCAAAGTTACACAAATGTCACTCTCTCTAGTCCCTATTTGATTGGAATGAACTTTGGACTTGGGAGAGGATTTGATCTCTTGTTTGTCTTGGAATGAAGTTTAGAGCTCTTGTATGAGGTTTGATGGCTGAAAACTTAGATGCATTGAAGTGTGGTGGTTGGGGGGTATTTATAGCCCCAACCACCAAAGTGACCGTTGGTGGAGGTTGCTGTCGTATGGTGCACCGGACAGTCCGGTGCACCACCGGACACTGTCTGGTGCGCCAGCCACGTCAGCAGGCCGTTGGGTTCCGACCGTTGGAGCTTCTGACAACTGGGCCACCGGACAGTCTGGTGGTGCACCGGACAGTCACTATTCACTGTCCGGTGCGCCTTCAGGCGCTGCTCTGACTTTTGCGCGCGCAGGCGCGCACTGTTCACATTTATTGTTCTGTTGCAGACGACCGTTGGCGCTGTGTAGCCGTTACTTGCTGGCACACTGGACAGTCCAGTGAATTATAGCGGAGTGGCTCCCAGAATTCCCGAAGGTGGCAAGTTCGGAGTTGGGTTCCCTGGCACACCGGACACTGTCTGGTGGCACACTGGACAGTCCGGTGCGCCAGACCAGGGCTGCCTTCGGTATACTTTGCTCCTTTGTTTTGAACCCTTTCTTTTGACTTTGTATTGGTTTGTTGTAAACCTTTGGCACCTGTGGAACTCATAATCTAGAACAAACTAGTTAGTCCAATAATTTGTGTTGGGCAATTCAACCACCAAAATTCATTTGGAAAAGGTTTGACCCTATTTCCCTTTCATATTGTAATGTGCACTTAAGTGTAGGAGTTACCTGAAACCTCTAGTTGCATGAACTTAGGATTCCTTTTTGAGATGGATACTAGTATGCTAGGTCGAGTAGCTGCTTTGCTAATCAGGGTCTCGGTAGAAGTCGAGTGATTTTTCCAGCACTCGCGCGAGGTCAGGAATTGATTGTATTCATCTTGATAACGGGATCTATAATGGTCTATGGACTTGGATCCAGGGAGGATGCCTTGTTCATGAGACGGGAAAAAGAATTAAGTATTAATGTGTGGATACCTGAGTCAAGCGTTTGAACGTACTAAGCACATGTCGGGAAATATGGTAACTGGTAAACCTAGTACCTGAGTGAAGCCGGGCGCGGACTTTATCCCTCACTCGTCCTAAGACTGGGTCTCCCATGCTAGCTATGGAGGGTACAAGTGCGGTCACTGCACGGCGGCAGCCGGGGTCAGTGGTGCATTGTACGCCAAGGCGGTGAGCCCTAGCCGCGAACGGGGAATCGAAGGGGGACGGTTGACATGTGTGGGGTCGGAGTACCCTGACATGTCGTGTGTTTAGGTTTACCTTGCAAGGATTAAAACTCGATTCGAATCGTCTGCTTCTCGCAGCTAATGAGACTGCTTGACCCCTTGTACTACATTAAGTAAGAAGTGAAATAAGGTTTACATAAGATAACTTGTTGATTGAATTAAATGCTTGTTACCATGCATGCTTAGAAAGAGCAAACTTAGTTAATCTATTGATGCTAGAAATTAAAAAGCTAAAACTTGATTTTATATATAACTAGTGCTTTTGGCAAACCCAACCCCTCAGCCAAACAGCTGCATGGTCTAGAGGTAGAGGAGTAGTTTCCTCACACCGGGTAAGTCTAGCTGAGTATTAGTATACTCAGCCTTGCTTGTGGCATAATTTTGCAGGTACGCTGCAGGATATGGTTGATGGTGTGACTTGGCCTACCACCCTGCCACCGGATTGGACGGTCGAGTGGGATGCTGCTCCCACGGGAGAGGAGCAGGAGGAGTAGTGGGCTAGGCCTTGCCCATTTCCTCGCTATCGACGACATCGATTATCCGCTGCATTTTATTTTGGTGAACTTTTATTTGCTACTTGAAAAAACTCCGATCGATGTAATAATTCAGTACTTAATTTGAGGTTTCTTGTTTTATTGTATTTCTTCTGTGATTCACCTTCGTGTGAGATTGTGGTATTTGATCCTGGTTAAGTGGCTTTATCAGACTAGATCTGAGGGACTGACGAGTTATTCCGATTTAAGTGTGTTACGGCCCTTGAGGCATGACTTAGGCACTTAAGCTGGAATAATTCGGGCGGTTCCACCACAGCTGGTATCGGAGCAAATATCATCACAGAGAAGGACAATAAACCATGAATACCAATTTTCAAAATCTAAAACTTGCTTAGAAAACTGCTAAGAATCGTCAGGACTAGACCGCTAGACCTAGGATGAAAGGCCTTAGGGATATTGGGAGAAATAGGTGGCTAAGTAAGTAGGCCCTGTGGGCCAGTACTTAGATTCTTGAAGGATGCCTTGGGAGCACCCTTTATTTCGGAGAGGAGTCGTTATTCTTTTCAGCATTCATGCATTAAATTTTTTTTGAAGGATTAAGAATTAAAGAAGTAAAAATTCAAGCTAACCCACTTCTTTTCAAACCATCCAGGCTCTTTTATTTTCTTCCTTCCACCATAATCTTTACATCTGATACCCTTCCACAGATGAATTCACCCACCCCCGCCAGCAAAGGAGACACTCATTTTAGCTCTGACTTCCTTTCTCACGATGGCTTTCCTTCCATCTTGTGGGAAGTGCTTAACTCCGCCGGTTACCCTACGCCCCCTTTGTACACGGTGCAATTGTATGAGGAGCATCGGGTACCTCGTTGCCGAGTCTGGCTGACTTTGGAGGCTCATCCCTTCAGCCGGGTTGGCGTTCTCTTGACTCCGAGACGATTGGATTCAGGGCGGACGACACCACTGAAGCAGCAGCTATGAAGACTCTGACGACTTTCTGTGGCTACCATCCCCTGGAGATGGTGATGCATTTGTTGGGACTTTTCCCTACGAAGAAGAAGGATGACCCCATGTGGTGTAACCGTGTGAGCCACGTGAAGGACGTGTGGGCAATGTATCCTGACTTGGTTGGGAGGGTCACTGTTCAGTGCATGAGTGTGCTGTACCGCCTTCAGGCCCTGCAGAGTGACGCTATGGCACATCTTGCTAACATCGCTCAAACTACCAAGCTCACCCTTGATAGCCGAGAAGATTTTGTGGTCGACTTGTCCTCCGAGTTGGTGGAGAAGGATCTGCAGGTGGAAAGGCTGAGCCAGCGCATTACCACCTTGGAGCAGCAGGTAGAGATCCGAGACAACACTATTGATGTCTTGGAGAACCAGCTCCACGATGTACAGCGGGAACTCGAAGAAGCTAATGACCACTTGGAGATGGAGGCCAATGAAACCGGAAGCGAGGGAGAAGAGGCCCCCGAGGAGTTAGGACCAGCCCCTGGTGCCAATGGGACTACCTCCGCGATGCCCCCTTCACCCGCATCCAGTGTCGCTTCCACTGCTCAGGGTTGACGAGTCGTTTTGACGTCTTAGAGGATAGAAACCTACGCGAGCTTAGTTAATGACAGATTTTGGACTAGGCTTACGGATACTTTCCCCTAATTGATGTAACCATTGAGAACTTTTGAGATCTGTGGGATGTTGTAACCATGTTATCTTCATTCGAACTTAATATTTATGATTATGGTATTTTCTTCCCATATGAGATAATAGTTTGTCGTTCGAAATTGTGAGTTGGGATAACATTAGCGACAATCTCTGTTTTCAGATGGCAGCTAGGCAGCATCGCGGGCATAACGAGCAGGTTCCCCCGCCACGTCCTCTAGCTCCCACAGTGCAGGAGCTGATGGCCCAGCAGAATGAGATTCTGTGGCAGCTCTTGCAACGCCAGCCCCACCCCCAGCAGCATGGTGGAGGCCAGCATCAGCGACCTCCGGCAGCGGCAACCTACCAGGAGTTCCTGAGCACGCAGCCACCCTTGTTCACCAAGGCAGAGGATCCGTTGGACGCCGACGTGTGGCTTCGTGTTATTGAGTCCAAGTTTCCCCTCCTCACGGGAGACTTCCCTGATGATGCCAAGGCTCGCTTCGCCGCGCAGCAGCTTCGTGGCCCTGCTCGGACATGGTGGGACCACTTTTGTGCTATGCTACCCGCTGATCGCGAAGTGTCTTGGGAGGAATTCAAGATCGCTTTCAAAGGGAACCACATCCCAGCTGGAATTCTTGATCGCAAGTTTAATGAATTTCTGGCACTCAACCAAGGAACCCGCACGGTCTTGCATTATGCTCAGGCCTTCAACGACCTGTGCCAGTATGCAGGTTACCATGCTGATTCTGATGAGAAGAGAGACCGCTTCCGCAGGGGTCTCAACACCAAGTTGCGGGAACATCTCAACACTGTCCGGGCTGATAGCTTCAATGAGTTGGTCAACCTAGCCATCTCCCAGGAGGATTGTATTGTAGCTCACCGGGCAGAGAAGAAGACGAAGGCACCAATGGCAGCACCATCCACTCAGGCCCAGAGGTTCAGGATTGTTTCTCACAATCAGAGTAGGGGTTTTCAGCAGCAGGCAGGCAGATGGGTGATCAGGCCACCTCAGCAGCAGCAGCTGGCACCCAACCGCTTTCCAGCTCTCGCCCCAAGGAACAATCAACCTCCGCAGCAGCAGCAGTTCTGCCAGGGCAATGGGAACAAGTGCTTCACTTGTGTCAATGTGGGCCACTATGCTAAGAACTGCCCTAGAAATCAGCAGAGGCAGATGCCAGCAGCAAGTCAAGACAAGGGGAGGAAGCAGAAGGTGCAAGTCAGACAAGGGAAGCTCAACTTCACTACTCTAGAGGAGTTACCTGAGGGAGCCCCCATCATGACTGGTACCTTTTCAGTTTTTAATCAACCTGCTTTAATTCTGTTTGATTCTGGTGCATCTCATAGTTTCATTAGCCAGAAGTTTAGTGCTAAATTCCAATTGCCCTTCTGTCATGCAAAAGGGTCATTTATGATAACCACACCTGGGGGTAAAACTGTAACCAACCAATTAATCCGAAGTGTGCCTATTCAACTGGGAAGCCACCTTATCAAAACCACCCTTCTCGTGTTGGGTTTGGAAAGTGTGGATATTATTCTGGGCACTAATTGGATGAACCTGCACCAAGTAGTGCTTGATGTGGCCAGCCGCATCGTGGAAGTCAACTCCCCGTTCTGTGGGAATTTCACCTTAATTCTGCCCAGTCCTGGTTCTACTCAGTCATGCGCTTTCTCTATGACGGAGTTACCTCTGAAGAAGATTCCAGTAGTCTGTGAGTATGCAGATGTCTTTCCTGATGAATTGCCAGGAATGCCACCAGACCGGGACATTGAATTCGCCATCGATTTGCAACCGGGAACAACACCTATTTCCAAGAGGCCTTACCGGATGCCACTCGCTGAGTTGGCAGAATTGAAGAAGCAATTGCAAGAGTTGCTGGACAAAGGATTTATTCGCCCAAGTACTTCGCCTTGGGGATGTCCAGCCTTGTTTGTGAAGAAGGATGAAAGCTTGAGGCTGTGTATAGATTACCGCCCTCTTAATGCGGTGATTATCAAGAACAAGTATCCTTTGCCTCGTATTGATGTTCTTTTCGATCAGTTGGTCGGAGCCAAAGTGTTTTCCAAGATAGATCTTTGCTCCGGCTATCATCAGATCAAGATACGGGCAAGTGATATTCCGAAGACGGCTTTCTCAACCAGATATGGGCTATATGAATTCTTGGTGATGTCTTTCAGGCTGATGAATGCACCAGCATATTTTATGTATCTGATGAATTCTGTTTTCATGCCTGAATTGGACAAATTCATAGTGGTTTTTATCGATGATATCTTGGTGTACTCAAAGAACGAAGTAGAGCATGTCGGGCATTTGCATGTAGTGCTTCAACGTCTGCGAGAGCACCACCTTTATGCCAAGTTGTCAAAATGTGATTTTTGGCTAAAGGAGATCAAATTCTTGGGTCACACTATCTCTCAGGCAGGCATAGCTGTTGATCCTGATAAAGTGCAAGAGGTGATGAACTGGAAGCCACCCACGACTGTCCGTCAGATTCAAAGTTTTATGGGATTAGCTGGTTATTATCGAAGATTCATTCCGGATTTCTCTCAAATTGCGAAGCCCATAACTGAGCTGTTGAAGAAAGAAGCCAAGTTTGTTTGGGGTCTGAAGTGTGAAGATGCCTTCCATGCATTGAGGCAACATCTGGCCACAGCACCAGTGTTAGCACAACCCGACAGCAGCAAGCCATTTGATGTGTACTGTGATGCCTCTGGCACTGGACTAGGTTGTGTCTTGATGCAAGACAACCGAGTCATTGCTTATGCATCCAGAGCACTCAGGCCTCACGAGCAGAATTATCCTACTCATGACCTGGAGCTAGCAGCGGTGGTTCATGCATTGAAAATGTGGAGGCACTATTTGATGGGAACCCATTACAACATCTTCACTGATCATAAGAGCCTTAAGTATATATTTACTCAGGCTGATCTCAACATGAGGCAGAGAAGATGGCTAGAACTGATCAAGGATTATGACCTGGAGGTACATCATCACCCAGGAAAGGCCAATGTGGTAGCAGATGCCTTGAGTCGGAAGTTGCAGTGCAATTGTGTTCTGATGGGTTCTCGTATTGACACCTTGTGTGATGAGTTGTGCAAAATGAAGATTGAAGTAATTCCTTCTGGCGCTTTGTCTCACATTTCTGTTGAGCCAGCTTTGCAAGACCAGATCATCATGGCCCAGCTCAGTGACAAGGGAGTGCAGATTATCAAGGAGAATCTCCATCAGAAGACTGAGAAGTATAAATGTTTCAGCCAAGATGGAAAGGGTATATTCTGGTTTGGAAGCAGATTGGTGGTTCTTAAAAATGAGGATCTCAAGAAGAGAATCTTGGATGAGGCTCATCTCTCCAAATTCTCTATACATCCAGGGAGCACCAAAATGTACCACGATCTGAAGCCCTTGTATTGGTGGACCAGAATGAAGAGGGAGATAGCCCGATATGTATCGGAATGTGACACCTGTCAGAGGATAAAGGCAAGCCACTTGAAATCAGCTAGAGCCTTGCAGCCCCTGTCCATACCTTCGTGGAAATGGGATGACATCAGCATGGATTTCATTGTGGGTCTGCCCAACACCTCTCGTCATCATGATTCGATTTGGGTTATTGTGGACCGACTAATGAAAGTGGCACATTTTCTCCCTGTGCACACCACTGATAAGGCTCAAAAGTATGCAGAGTTGTACATTGACCGGATCGTGTGTTTGCACGGATTGCCCAGGACCATTGTTTCTGACCGAGGAGCCCCGTTTGTTGCCAAATTTTGGGAACAACTGCAAGAGTCTTTGGGAACCAAGCTAATCAGAAGTTCGGCTTATCACCCACAGACTGATGGTCAGACTGAGAGGGTAAATCAAATTCTTGAAGATATGCTGAGAGCTTGTGCGATCGATTGTGGCAAGAACTGGGATAAGAACCTCTCCTTGGTAGAGTTCGCTTATAACAACAGTTATCGATCCAGCCTAAAGATGGCACCTTTCGAAGCTCTCTATGGGAGAAGATGCAGAACACCACTCAATTGGTCTTAGCCTGGAGAAAGAGAAGTTTTTAGACCTGACTTAGTGACTGAAGCCGAAAGGAAGGTCAAACTAATCAAGAAGAATCTAGAAGCTGCTCAGGCCAGGCAAAAGAGTTACCATGATAAGAGAAGGAAACCTCTCCAGTTCGAGGTGGGAGATTTCGTTTATCTCAAAGTATCACCCACCAAGGGAGTGCAGAGGTTTGGGATCAAAGGCAAGTTAGCCCCTCGCTACATTGGACCTTATGAGATCATAGAAGCATGTGGACCCGTGGCATACAAGTTGAAGTTACCTCCAAAAATGTCTGCCATCCACAGTGTGTTCCATGTATCTCAACTGAAGAAGTGTGTTCGATTGCCGATTGAGATCATAGCAGAACCAGAATTGGAGATAGAGCCAGATCTATCATACCAAGAGTACCCTTCCAAGATTCTGGATTGCAAAGAAAGATCAACTCCGGCAAAATCGATCAAGATGTATAAGATCCAATGGGGTAATCACTCAGAGGAAGAGGCTACTTGGGAGACTGAAGAATTTCGGTGTTCCAACTTTCCTGATTATCTGCCTAAGGAAATTGGTACGTATTCATGTCAAGCCCCTCCTCCTGCCCTTCGAATCTCAATTTCAGTAAAATAATCTCGAATCTCAATTGGTACGTAATCAATTTCAGTAAAATTTTAAAGGACTTCCTTCTAAAGTTGCAAAGAGAATGACATTCGAAGAGCAGTTTATCTTAATAAAGAAAGCATCCACTTCAAGTAAGTGTCACCCTTCGCTTCACCCCGGTAGGACTCCGACCCGAATCTCGGGACGAGATTCCTTTAAGGGGGGAAGGCTGTGACACCAAAATGTCACCTACGGTTTCTTCCTTAAGCTAACCCCAACCCATTGTCACATGTAAACCTAGTAAAGGAATGAACATCAAAGATTAAGAACAAAGACTTATAATGAATCTCCTCAAATTCTCCTTAATCTTGTCATGAACATTAAGAAGAAGGACTCTCAAACCCTAATAATCCTAAGTGAGCAAATTAAGCATAAAGGGTAATTGGGAGAAATCTTGGGGGAAAAATACAAATTTTAGAAAAGACCAAATTACAAAGTTTTAGCTCACCAAATAACTAACAAATCATAGTAAGAAAGTTTGGCCATTTGGTTTTTCCAAAATCCCCAAATCAGCCCTTGAACCATGGTCCCATGGGGAAATTCTGAATTCTGAATTCTGAATTTCAGAACCCTTTCCAAAGATCAATTGCGTTCTCTGTTTTTCAAAACTTAAAACCAGGAAGTCCAAATACCAAAGTTGTGACAAATTTCCTTGAACACGCTCTGGAAAATTTTGAACTCAAACCAAATTCATTTGACACGGTTTTGGCGCAGCTTGACCTCGGGACCAGGCATTCTGACACTGGCACCTTGGTGACGCTACAACTCTCTGTCCCTAGCCTAAAACTGCGCGACGTCCATACACAAAAGACAAAGCAATGTCAGGAGAACAAATCCTTCACAGCGATCTTGCCTAAATTCGCGAAGTTTTGCGCCCAATCGGCGTTAGAACATGGGCAGAGGCAACGGTTCCATGTGTTCGACCGTGGCTGACACCCCTAGTTCACGCTCGCTCGCGCACCCACGCTCCCCAGCGCACGCCCGCGCGCGCTCGCCGGTCCACGGCCGCCCGTGCACCGCGCCGTGCCTATAAAGCAGCCTCGAGCCTCGGCCATACCTCCCCGCGCGCTCACAAGTCTTGCCCAAGCCAGAGATCACCGGAATTTGCACCGAGCACGTCGCACCACCGCCCGCCAAGCTTTTCGAGCCTCGGCCGCCGTGGCCAGCTTCCTCCAGTCGCGTCCAGGCCGCGCCAACCCCTCGGTTAGCTTCGCCATTAGCCCGTGAAGCTTTCCAAGTTCTCGGACCCAACAGAACTTCACCGGAACCCCGAGATCGCCCTCGCCGAACTTCGGTCGCCCGCCGCCGCGCGTGGACCGAGCTCTCCGATAAGCCATTTTCAAATTCCTTGCACCAACGTCTTCCCTAGCACCCAGTGAAGCACTCTGACCCGTTCAATTGACCTATTGCGCCGTGAGTAGGCCGGATTCCTCGCCGCCGACGAGCATCTCCACCTGCGCACGCGGACTGGCCGACTCCGACCATCCCCGACGGTGACCCGCACATCGCCGTGATCCCTGAGACCTCCCCTACGTCCTCGACCACCTCAGTGGAGCAACCTCGCCGCCGGTAAGCCCCTCTGCCCTTTTCTCCGCCGCGGGTACTGTTTAATTGGGGACAGGACCGCGGATTCGATTTCCAGAAACCCTAGGGGGTTTTCTGCAGAGCCATAGACTCAAATGAATAATGCCCCGGGGACCTATCTGTAATTCGTTTAAGAACTTTCGCCAGGGACCCAGCGTAAAGCTGTTTTCCTTAAACCATTTCGAATTAATCTTTTATTATTCAGCAGGAGACTTAGGACATTCATAACTTGAGAAATACTTAACCAAAATTTGTCAAACCAATTTTGCTGGATTCTAAATATTATGGACTATCAATTAAAAATACTGAACCCCATGCTTTCTATTCTAATTTTTAGAGTTTAGAATTAAATACAAAAACTGACCAAACCTTATTTAATTAAAGAAAATTTTTATACTTCTGTGCTAGGCTTGAGAAAATTTGTAGATGTTCAAACCTCAATTAAACACTGTTTAAAAATAGTGGGAACCCCAGTATTGAAAATTTAAGTAAGGATATCTATTAAAAGCCATTTTTGCCCAAAACTTAGGAAAATCAGAAAGGCATTAAAAGATAATGAACAGTAAGTGCAATTATTTTTCCTAGCTTACTTAAGTAACAGAGAACCTAGGAAAAATAAAAAGACCATTAGTCCAGAATAGAATTTAAGTGAAATGTTTTATTTAGCATTATTCCAACTAGAAAACAATTATTGGAGTTATAAAACCAGACCTAAATTTGTTAATAAAAATCCAGTGGACTTGTAACCACTAGAACCCCACTACAAAAATGATAAACACCCCAGCCCATCATTTTAAGTAGGGAAAATAAATAAAACTTGATATTGGGTCCTATTCCAAATAAATCATGAGCAACCCTAAAGTAATGCAATTTTGGGCAAACAAAATTTTGCTAGATCAATAATGAGATAGGCCACTAGACAAAAATGCAAATCCATTTGAAAGATGTAGAATAATAACTATTGCCAACACTTCATGAAAAATGCCATTTAATCCAAATAATTTCTAGC
Organism: Zea luxurians; assembly: GCA_029449295.1. Lineage (NCBI taxonomy): Eukaryota > Viridiplantae > Streptophyta > Magnoliopsida > Poales > Poaceae > Zea > Zea luxurians. The sequence goes on from JAOPSE010000002.1 coordinate 174,814,606, forward strand.
ACCTTTCCCTTAAGCACAAAGATGCCAAACTTTAGAATGATTGCTCTTGCACAAAATAGAAGCTAGGAAAAATCAGAAATCTGTTGTTTGATATTTTTCAAATATAATGGTAGTAGAAAGCACCCCTTTGGCTAGAAACTTTGGAAAATCATAATAAAATAACTATTAAGTATTAATGGCTAGAAAATTGTGCAAAGTCATGTTATAACATCTAGATGCCAGCAAAAATATGTCTTAAGGATTAACCTTCTGTTAAATGGTAGTTGTAGTTCAAACCACCCCTTCTGCCCTAATATTAAATAATTTTATCCAGAGAGAACTACTTACTTTTTAAACCCCAAATTTTGAGACAGAAGATTATACACCAGTGACAAGCTACTGTAATTTTTCCAGAATTTTTGGAAATTTATTAATATAACTTGTAGTTCAAACCTATATTAAAAGCATAAAGGAAATAAGAAGAACGGAAAATAATGAACCTCGCTCCAATAAGTTCAACTAGAAATCCTATTAAATTCTCACTAAGGCTTTAAAATGAATTCAGTGGAACACCGAGATAGGCTTACCACTTCATTTAACTGAGTGTGATCTAAATTACTAAATATACCACAAGAATCTTTAGTAGCAAGAGTAAGCTCTATCTAATTTAAGTGAATCTTTCACCGTCAAGTCTAATTACTAAAGCACTTATCATATCATGCATATATCTTACTCATTGCATTTATTAGACTGCAATCTAGCTGACGGAGAGTACGTGCTCATCCCCGAGCAAGGAACTGTCTAAGAGGAGGACCAGGAGCTAGCTCCCGAGACTGCCACTGAGGATCTCCCCGCAGCCCCAGCTTTTGAAGGCAAGCCCCGGTTTTTATGCATAACCGTATTTATATACGCTACTTTACTACACTTAATGCTTGTAGGATTGTAATGTGCACTTAAGTGTAGGAGTTACCTGAAACCTCTAGTTGCATGAACTTAGGATTCCTTTTTGAGATGGATACTAGTATGCTAGGTCGAGTAGCTGCTTTGCTAATCAGGATCTTGGTAGAAGCCGAGTGATTTTTTTAGCACTCGCGCGAGGTCAGGAATTGATTGTATTTGTCGGGGACCATAATTAGGGGTACCCTCAAGACTCCTAATCTCAGCTGGCAACCTCCATCAGCACAAAGCTGCAAAGGCCTGATGGGTGCGATTAAGTCAAGGATCGGTCCGCTCAAGGGACACGATCTCGCCTCGCCCGAGCCCAGCCTCGGGCAAGGGCAACCGACCGGGGAGGATTGACGTCTCGCCCGAGGACCCCCCTCCAGCAACGGACACACCTTCGGCTCGCCCGAGGCCCAGACTTCACTAAGAAGCAACCTTGGCCAAGCCGCCACGCCGACCGATCGTATCGCAGGAGCTTTAATGCAAAGGTGGCCTGACACCTTATCCTGACGCGCGCCCATCAGTCGACAGAGCCGAAGTGACCGCAGTCACTTCGCCGCTCCACTGACCGGCCTGACAAGAAGACAGCGCCGCCTGCGCCGCTCCGACTGCTGTGCCACTCGGCAGAGTGAGGCTGACAGCAGCCAAGTCCAGCCTCAAGCGCCATAGGAAACTCCGCTTCGCCCGACCCTAGGGCTCGGACTGGGGCTCAGCCCCGGAAGACGACGAACTCCGCTTCGCCCGACCCCAGGGCTCGGACTCGGGCTCAGCCCCGGAAGACGACGAACTCCGCTTCGCCCGACCCCAGGGCTCGGACTCGGGCTCAGCCCCGGAAGACGACGAACTCCGCTTCGCCCGACCCCAGGGCTCGGACTCAGGCTCAGCCCCGGAAGACGACGAACTCCGCTTCGCCCGACCCCAGGGCTCGGACTCAGCCCTGGCCTCAGCCGACAGTCTCCGCCTCGCCCGACCCAGGGGCTCGGGCTCGGCCTCGGCCTCGGAAGACAGACTCGACCTCAACCTCGGAGGAGCCTCCGCCTCGCCCAACCCGGGGCTCGGACCGACCACGTCACAGGAGGCGCCATCATTACCCTACCCCAAGCTAACTCAGGCTACGGGGAACAAGACCGGCGTCCCATCTGGCTTGCCCCGATAAACAAGTAATGATGGCGCCCCGCATGCTTCAAGACGACGGCGGGTCTCAGCCCCCTTACGGAAGCAAGGAGACGTCAGCAAAGACTCGACAGCCCCAACAGCTATCCTTCCACCAGGCTCCAGCGCTCCTCCGACGGCCACAACACCACACGAACCGGGTGCCAAAACCTCTCTGGCTGCCACGACGGCATGTACTTAGGGCGCTAGCTCTTCTCCGCTAGACACGTTAGCACACTGCTACACCCCCATTGTACACCTGGATCCTCTCCTTACGCCTATAAAAGGAAGGACCAGGGCCCTCTTACAGAGGGTTGGCCGCGCGGGGAAGGACGGGACGGTGATCGCGTAAGCCTCTCGCTCCCTCCCGCGTGGACGCTTGTAACCCCCTACTGCAAGCGCACCCGACCTGGGCGCGGGACAAACACGAAGGCCGCGGGATTCCCCTTTTACGCCTGCGTCCCTCCGGCTTCTTCCCCCCTTCGCGCTCTGTCTCACGCCAACCCATCTGGGATGGGGCACGCGGCGACAATTTACTCGTCGGTCCAGGGACCCCCCCGGGGTCGAAACGCCGACAGTTGGCGCGCCAGGTAGGGGCCTGCTGCGTGTTGACGAATAGCTTCCCGTCAAGCTCCAGATGGGTAGTCTCCAGCAACCTTTCCAGCCCGGGACGGTGCTCCGTTTCGGGAGTCTTGAGTTCATGTCCCTCGACGGCAGCTACGACATGATACTCCTTCCCCCGCCGCGCGACAGCGACAATGGCGGCCGACAATCCGCCCGCCGGCAGCGGAATCGACGACGTCTTCCCCACGTGGCGGAAGAACGACATTCGAGCTTGTCCCGTCCCCTCCCCCGCCGACGAAGGAGGAGGCGGGGCAACCAAGGCCAAGCAGGAGGCGGCACCTCATCGGCTGTCGAGCGAGTCAACGGCGCCGGCGCCCCAACGGGGGGCACGTCGGGCATCGACCTCGCGTCTGAGACGAAGACGAGCGCCGTCTCCCCGCAACACGCCAACTCCAAGCAAACGGACGACGCCAGCACGCTCGCAAAGGACTTGCTGGGCATCACCCTCGTACCCGAGACGACGGTGCAGTCTGCCCCTAACGCGACTTCGTCACCGCCCGTCGACCAAGAGGTACCAACCGACTCCCATCTCGTGCCTTTTGGATTCAGCCTCGACCCACTAAGCGACTTCGCTTCGGTGGACGCTCTCATAGAGGCGAGTCCAAACCCTCTGGGGTATCGTATGCGGTCACCCTGGGACCGGCTGACGGCCGTCTCAACCTACGGGCCCTCGGGTTCCGAGGAAGATGACGAGCCCGACTTTTGTTGGGATTTCTCCGGACTTGGTAACCCCAGTGCCATGCGGGACTTCATGACCGCATGCGACTACTGCCTTTTCAATTGTTCCGACGGTAGCCGCAGCCTCGGCGACGAGGACTGCGGCCCGAGTCGTGAATGTTTCCACGTTGATCTAGGGGGTCCCGGCGAAGGCAACCATCTTGGTACGCCGGAAAACGGTGATCCCCCTAGGCCTGCGCCTCGCGTTGACATCCTTTGGGAGCTAGCTGTGGTCCCCGTCCCGGCGGGGGGTCATGACCCACAGCTCGAGCAAATCCGCGAGATGCAGGCCAGGCTCGACGAGGGAGCAGGGACACTTGAGCCGTTCCGCCGGGACATCGGGCAAGAATGGGCAGGCCAACCTCCGGCCGGAGAAGCGCGTCATCTACCCCAGGGCATCCAGCACCGCATCGCCGACGATGTCAGGGCAAGGCCACCACCGGCTTCCAGTGGGGTCGGCCAGAACCTGGCTGCAGCGGCAATACTTCTCCGCGCGATGCCGGAGCCATCTACCACCGAGGGGCGGCGTATCCAGGGAGAGCTCAAGAATCTCCTGGAGGATGCCGTGGTCCGACGGGCCGAAAGCTCCGCCTCCCGAAGGCAGGGGTACCCCTCGGAACATCGTGCCGTGACTTCCCGATTCATGCGGGAAGCCTCGGTCCACACCGGGCGCATGCGCAACACAGTGCCTGCGGCCCCGGATCGCCTCGACAACGGACACCCTCACCGCAACCGTCGAACCCACCTCGACGAGAGGGTGCGCCGAGGCTACCACCCTAGGCGTGGGAGACGCTATGACAGCGGGGAGGATCGGAGTCCCTCGCCCGAACCACCCGGTCCGTAGGCTTTCAGCCGAGCCATACGACGGGCGCCGTTCCCGACCCGGTTCTGAACCCCGACTACTATCACAAAGTACTCGGGGGAGACGAGACCGGAACTGTGGCTCGCGGACTATCGGCTGGCCTGCCAACTAGGTGGAACGGGCGATGACAACCTCGTCATCCGCAACCTCCCCCTGTTCCTCTCCGACTCCGCTCGGGCCTGGCTGGCGCATCTGCCTCCGGGGCAGATCTCCAACTGGGACGACCTGGTCCAAGCCTTCGCCGGCAACTTCCAGGGCACGTACGTGCGCCTTGGGAACTCCTGGGATCTCCGGAGCTGCCGCCAGCAGCCGGGGGAGTCTCTCCGGGACTACATCCAGCGATTCTCGAAGCAGCGCACCGAGCTGCCCAATGTCACCGACTCGGATGTCATCGGCGCGTTCCTCGCTGGCACCACCTGCCGCGACCTGGTGAGCAAGCTAGGTCGCAAGACCCCCACCAGGGCGAGCGAGCTGATGGACATCGCCACCAAGTTCGCCTCTGGCTAGGAGGCGGTTGAGGCCATCTTCCGGAAGGACAAGCAGCCCCAGGGCCGCCCACCGGAAGATGTCCCCGAGGCGTCAACTCAGCATGGCACCAAGAAGAAAGGCAGGAAGAAGTCGCAAGCGAAACGCGACGCCGCCGACGCGGACCTTGTCGCCGCTGCCGAGTACAAGAACCCTCGGAAACCTCCCGGAGGTGCCAATCTCTTCGAGAAAGATGCTCAAGGAGCCATGCCCCTATCATCAGGGGCCCGTCAAGCACACCCTTGAGGAGTGCGCCATGCTTCGGCGCCACTTTCACAAGGCCGGGCCACCTGCGAAAGGTGACAGGGCCCGCGACGACGATAAGAAGGAGGATCACAAGGTAGGAGAGTTCCCCGAGGTCCGCGACTGCTTCATGAACTACGGTGGGCCAGTGGCGAACGCCTCGGCTCGGCACCGCAAGCAAGAGCGTCGGGAGGTCTGCTCAGTAAAGGTGGCGGCGCCGGTCTACCTAGACTGGTCCGACAAGCCCATCACCTTCGACCAGGGCAATCACCCCGACCGCGTACCGAGCCAGGGGAAATACCCGCTCGTTGTTGACCCCGTCATCGGCAACGTCAGGCTCACCAAGGTCCTCATGGACGGAGGCAGCAGCCTCAACATCATCTACGCCGAGACCCTCGGGCTCCTGCGGATCGACTTGTCCTCGGTCCGAGCAGGCGCTGCGCCTTTTCACGGGATCATCCCCGAGAAACGCGTCCAGCCCCTCGGACAACTCGATCTACTCGTCTGCTTTGGGACACCCTCCAATTTCCGAAGGGAGACCCTCACGTTCGAGGTGGTCGGGTTTCGAGGAACCTAACACGCAGTGCTAGGGAGGCCATGCTACGCCAAGTTCATGGTCGTCCCCAACTACACCTACCTCAAGCTCAAAATGCCGGGCCCCAACGACATCACCGTCAGCCCCACGTATCGACACGCGTATGAATGCGACGTGGAGTGCGTGGAGTACGCCGAGGCCCTCGCCGAATCTGAGGCCCTCATCGCCGACCTGGAGAGCCTCTCTAAGGAGGCGCCAGACGTGAAGCGCCGTGCCGGCAACTTCGAGCCGGCGGAGACGGTTAAGTCCGTCCCTCTCGACCCCAGCAATGACGCCTCCAAGCAGATCCGGATCGGCTCCGAGCTTGACCCCAAATAGGAAGCTGTGCTTGTCGACTTTCTCCGCGCAAACGCCGACGTTTTCACGTGGAGTCCCTCAGACATGCCCGGCATACCGAGGGATGTCGCCGAGCACTCGCTGGATATCCGAGCTGGAGCCCGACCCGTGAAGCAGCCTCTGCACCGATTCGACGAAGAAAAGCGCAGAGCCATAGGCGAGGAGATCCACAAGCTAATGGCAGCAGGGTTCATCAAAGAGGTATTCCATCCCGAATGGCTTGCCAACCCTGTGCTTGTGAGAAAGAAAGGAGGGAAATGGTGGATGTGTGTAGACTACACTGGTCTAAACAAAGCATGTCCGAAAGTTCCCTACCCTCTGCCTCGCATCGATCAAATCGTGGATTCCACTGCTGGCTGCGAAACCTTGCCTTTCCTCGATGCCTACTCAGGGTATCACCAAATCAGGATGAAAGAGTCTGACCAGCTCGCGACTTCTTTCATCACACCCTTCGGCATGTACTGCTATGTTACCATGCCGTTCGGTTTGAGGAATGCGGGTGCGACATACCAAAGGTGCATGAACCACGTGTTCGGCGAACACATTGGTCGAACGGTCGAGGCCTACGTCGATGACATTGTAGTCAAGACGAGGAAAGCCTCCGACCTCCTTTCTGACCTTGAAGTGACATTCCGATGTCTCAAGGCAAAAGGCGTAAAGCTCAATCTCGAGAAGTGCGTTTTCGGGGTCCCCCGAGGCATGCTCTTGGGGTTCATCGTCTCCGAGCGGGGCATCGAGGCCAACCCGGAAAAAATCGCGGCCATCACCAACATGGGTCCCATCAAGGACTTGAAAGGCGTACAGAGGGTCACGGGATGCCTTGCGTCTCTGAGCCGTTTCATCTCACGCCTCGGCGAAAGAGGCCTGCCTCTGTACCGCCTCTTAAGGAAGGCCGAGTGCTTCACTTGGACCCCTGAGGCCGAGGAGGCCCTCGGGAACCTGAAGGCGCTCCTCACGAACGCGCCCATCTTGGTGCCTCCCGCCGTCAGAGAAGACCTCTTGATCTACGTCGCCGCTACCACTCAGGTGGTCAGCGCCGCGATCGTGGTTGAGAGACAAGAAGAAGGGCATGCATTGCCCGTCCAGAGGCCGGTTTACATCATCAGTGAGGTACTATCCGAGACCAAGATCCGCTACCCACAAATTCAGAAGTTGCTGTACGCGGTAATCCTGACCCGGCGGAAGTTGCGACACTACTTCGAGTCTCATGTGGTGACTGTGGTGTCATCCTTCCCCTGGGGGAGATCATCCAGTGCCGAGAGGCCTCGGGTAGAATCGCAAAGTGGGCGGTGGAAATCATGGGCGAGACGATCTCGTTCGCCCCTCGGAAGGCCATCAAGTCCTAGGTCTTGGCGGACTTTGTGGCTGAATGGGTCAACACCCAGCTCCCGACAGTTCCGATCCAACCGGAACTCTGGACCATGTTTTTTGACGGGTCGCTGATGAAGACAGGGGTAGGCGCGGGGCTGCTCTTCATCTCGCCCCTCAGAAAGCACCTACGCTACGTGCTACGCCTCCACTTCCCAGCGTCCAACAATGTGGCCGAGTACGAGGCTCTGGTCAATGGGTTGCGCATCGCCATCGAGCTAGGGGTCCGACGCCTCGACGCTCGCGGTGACTCGCAACTCGTCATCGACCAAGTCATGAAGAACTCCCACTGCCGCGACCCGAAGATGGAAGCCTACTGCGATGAGGTTCGGCGCCTGGAAGACAAGTTCTACGGGCTCGAGCTCAACCACATCACCCGACGCTACAACGAGACTGCGGACGAGCTGGCTAAGATAGCCTCGGGGCGAACAACGGTTCCCCCGGACGTCTTCTCCCGAGACCTACACCAACCCTCCATCAAGACCAACGACACGCCCGGGCCCGAGAAGGCCTCGACCCAGCCCGAGGCATCCTCGGCTCGGCCCGAGGCACCCTCGGCTCTGCCCGAGACACCCTCGGCTCAGCCCGAGGCAACCTCGGCCCCCGAAGATGAGGCACTGCGCATCGAGGAAGAGCGAAGCGGGGTCACGCCTGATCGAAACTGGCATACCCCGTACCTGCAATATCTCCACCGAGAGCTACCCCTCGACCGAGCCGAAGCTCGGCGGTTGGCGCGGCGCGCCAAGTCGTTCGTCTTGCTGGGGGACGGGAAGGAGCTCTACCACCGTAGCTCCTTAGGCATCCTCCAGCGATGCATATCCATCGCCGAAGGCCAGGAGCTCTTACAAGAAATACACTCGGGGGCTTGCGGTCATCACGTGGCACCCCGAGCCCTTGTTGGAAACGCCTTCCGACAAGGCTTCTACAGGCCGACCGCGGTGGCCGACGCCACTAGAATTGTGCGCACCTGCAAAGGGTGTTAATTCTACGCAAGGCAGACCCACCTGCCCGCTCAAGCTCTGCAGACCATACCCATCACCTGGCCGTTTGCTGTGTGGGGTCTGGACCTCGTCGGCCCCTTGCCGAAGGCACCCGGGGGCTACACGCACCTGCTGGTCGCCATCGACAAATTCTCCAAGTGGATCGAGGTCCGGCCCCTAAACAGCATCAGGTCCGAACAGGCGGTGGCGTTCTTCACCAACATCATCCATCGCTTTGGGGTCCCGAACTCCATCATCACGGACAACGGCACCAAGTTCACAGGCAGAAAGTTCCTGGACTTCTGCGAGGATCACCACATCCGGGTGGACTGGGCCGCCGTGGCTCACCCCATGACGAATGGGCAAGTAGAGCGTGCCAACGGCATGATCCTGCAAGGACTCAAGCCGCGGATCTACAACGACCTCAACAAGTTCGGCAAGCGATGGATGAAGGAACCCCTCGGTGGTCTGGGGTCTGAGGACGACGCCGAGCCGAGCCACGGGCTTCACACCGTTCTTTCTAGTCTATGGGGCCGGGGCCATCTTGCCCATAGACTTAGAATACGGTTCCCCGAGGGCGAGGGCCTACGACGATCAAAGCAACCGAGCTAACCGAGAAGACTCACTGGACCAGCTGGAGGAGGCTCGGGACATGGCCTTGCTACACTCAGCGCGGTACCAGTAGTCCCTGCGACGCTACCACGCCCGAGGGGTTCGGTCCCGAGACCTCCAGGTGGGCAACCTGGTGCTTCGGCTGCGACAAGACGCCCGAGGGCGGCACAAGCTCACGCCTCCCTGGGAAGGGCCGTTCGTCATCGCCAAAGTTCTGAAGCCCGGGACGTACAAGCTGGCCAACAGTCAAGGCGAGGTCTACAGCAATGCTTGGAACATCCGACAGCTACGTCGCTTCTACCCTTAAGATGCTTTCAAGTCGTTCATACACCTCGTTCACACACAAAGTCTAACCATCAAGGAAGGGTCGGCCTTGCCTCGGCAAAAAGCCCGACCCTCCCTCGGGGGCTAGAAGGGGGGAACCCCTCTGCGTCAAAATTTTTCCTCGGAAAAAGATCTTTTCTGCCAGAATATCTCTCGTGCTTTTCGACTACTTCGAAAGTGGATCCTAGAAACGACGGAGTACACGTAAGCAGCCAAGGCTGACCGAGCCGAGGGACTCCTACGCCTCCGGGATACGGATACCTCACTCATCACCTTCTGCGATAAGTAACTCACGCTCGGATAAGCGATTCCGCTGATCGAACAAGTCCCAACGCTCGAAGACCCTTCTGCCGAAACGATTTTTCGGGCCTTCTCGACTACATCGATAGCAGAATCCGGCGGACGAGTAAGAGTACACGTAAGCGGCAAGGCCGACCGAGCCGAGGGATTCCTATGCCTCCGGGATACGGATACCTCACTCATCACCTTCCGTGAAAAGTAACTCTCGCTTGGACAAACAACTCTGTTACCGACAAATAAGTCCAGATACTCGAAGCAAGGGGAAAAGACATGCAACTTTACAACACGACGACAGTATGTTTGGGCCTCGGCGGCCGCAGAAAACATACGCACACTACAAGATAACCCGATCCTGCAGGCTCGGACCTTGACGGTTGAAGGGAGCAGCAGCACCCTCAGCGTCAACTACACCTTCGGCGAGGTCCGACCTAGCCTCGCACGGCGACGTGGTCGAAGGATCTCCACTTCGAAGGACGACATCAGCACCACGCCCGGGCCATCGCCGCCAGGGTCTCTTCCAGGAGTCCGGCTCGAGCAGACGGCTCGGCCGGCCACCCCGAAGCCTCAGCCAGCTGTCCCCTGAGGACATCAGCCCGACTCGTGGCCTCGGCAACTCAACTCCGACGCTGGTCCCGCCAGTGGACGGCCCGACCGGGCTCCAACCGACGAAGTCTTCTTTTCGAGTCAGCTCCGCCTCTGTCTATGCTGACATCGCTACCTCCGGCTTCGGCTCATCGAAGAGCGGCCGAGGGTTTCTTTAACTAAGCAAGAGAAACCTCGGACAGCAAGGCCGACCGAGCCGAGGGACTTCTACGCCTCCGGGATACGGATACCTCACTCGTCACCTTCGCACGAGGCAACTCACGCTTGGTGAAGCGGTTCAGTTAGCCGACAGGCGAGTCTTAGTGCTCGAAATGAAGAAAAAAACATGGCTCCGTGCCGAAAATACATACATGTTCAGGCCCCGACAGCCACAATGAACATACGCCAGCACTCAAGGTGCCATTACAAACGGAACTCCGGTTCCACCTCCGCAGGTACGAACAACCCCACACGATTGGGGGGCCTGCGGAGCAACAGAAGGCCGACGAGTGGCGCACCGCCGCCCGCTCCAGCAGCAGCGACAACAACCTCCGCCCCGGGCGGCGAAACAGCTGCAGCAACGGCTTCCGGGCAGATGCTGCGGCTGAAGGGCCCTCGCCCATGAAGGACGAGAACCAGCCATTCGAGTCAGGGGACGGAGGTCCAGGGGAGCAGGCGGAGTAGGCAATCTCGTCGGCAGAGAAACCTTCTCCGGCTGCCACCACCTCAACACCGCACTAGCGGGCGCCGGGCGCCCCAAAGCGCACCGGCAGGTCCTCGCTCTCGCCTTCGCCGAGGCCGCCCCAGAACATGAGCGCTGCCCTCGCGGCACACAACGCGCTGGGCAACCCTCGGGCGCGGCTGTTGGCGCAAGGAAGACCCGGACATGGCCGGCCCGTACGCGGCGCGACCATCGCCCGGACAGAGGACGGAATGCTGCACCCTGGCTGGGCAGCAGCAGTTCGCCTTCCCCGGCATGGCTAGAGGAAGCCTCCACAGGGCTGGAGGATGCCTTTTTTCCCCCACACGCTGGGGGAAGAAAAGGGTTACCGGCCCACACGAAGGCAACCCCCCACTCGGTGCGCCCCTCCGCCTCAGCCCGGATGACGAACATCCTTGAAGCTCAGGGAGGGGCAGAGGCCGTAGCCCGGCTTGCTTCTCCCCACCCGAGAACTGGTGGTCGCCGTCTTGGGTGACCACCGGTGAGGGGATGCGGCCGGGCTGCCTGACGAAAATCCTTGAAGTCGAACGATGGCTGAAAGGTACCAACTTCTGTGAAGTTGCGTTTCCCCAACGACGACAAGGCGAAAGAACCACGGGCGCCCCCCATCTAGGGGCTTGAAAGGTGGAAAGACACGATGCATGAGGGGAGCGCGAAGACATGGTTGCCCTTCAAGGGGGTCGCCCCCCTTTTAAAGGCAACTCTCCCCACTTGCGTCCTCAGCCGTCGCGGGCTGAGTCTTCTCCAACACGCTCCAAGGTCCTCCCCCTATGACACGGGGGATGGGTCCCACGCGTCATGCAAGATGGCCCAGGGCAGAAGAAGACAAACCACCGTGCGCGGCGCGCGCGACTGCCCAGCGGTTACAAGCATTCCCCCACTTTCGCCCAGACCAGCGGGTGAAAGGGCGGACCGCCATGCAGGCGGCATGCAACCGCACCGAAGGGGCACACCTTTTCGACTTCAACGCGTCCAGCATGGAGGCCCAGGCCCACGTGTCATGCAACCGGCGCGCCGGTCGCAACGTGCAAGAAACCGCACCGCCACTCGCGCCACTACCGCGCCTCCTCGACTGCGGAACCAGTACCGCGACTCGAGGCAACCCTACGCATGACCCAACAGTGCAAACCAGGCACATCAGTCATGGGCCAGTCAGCTGCAGGAGAAGGCGCGACGATCGATGCGGCCAGAAATGGGCCGGCAGTAATGGCGGTGGCAGGCGAGCGAAAGCAGCGGTCAAGTCGTCAGCCAAGCTCACGTCCCCTCCTGGGACAGCGGGAGAGCCCTCTCCCACGGCGTGAAGACGGCGCGCCCGTGTCCCGTTCCTCAAATGGCTCGTGCACGCGCAACGGCTGCCCCGCGAACCACTCGTCCCGCCGCATTAACCCCGCCGCGGGACAGGCGGCACCTTTGGCAGGAGAAGCGGGCGACGCTTCACCTTCGCCATAATGACCGCGTCCAAAAAGGTACGCCACGTCATTCGATTTCGTATCCTTTTCCTGTTCCTCTTTCTCTCTCTTACAACAGGGACCGGGAAAGGAGATGCCCCGAAAGGGATCCTTCTCCGCGAAGGAAACGGGCCCCGAGCCCCCCTACTGATCAGAGGTTCAAAGGCTGGCCCCTCGGAGGGGTTCAACAGCCGCCTCAGAGCGCTCGGGCTCCGCGCCCACTACTGGTCAGGGGTTCAAAGGCCGACCCCTCGGAAGGGTTCAACGACCGCCTCAGGCCACTCGGGCTCCGCACCCACTACTGATCAGGGGTTCGTAGGCTAGCCCTCGAAGGGTTCACAGCCGCCTCAAACGCAGAGCGAGGGATGACCCTGGGTACGTTCGATACATAACCAAGGCTCGGGCTACACTCCCGAGGTACCCTAGGACATTTCCGAGACCAGCGGGAACAATCTTGTAATGGAATCCCATCAGAGGGAGGCATCGAGCCCTCGGACCCCGTCAAAAGGGGACCGGGTCCGACAGATCACCCACAGGTACTTTTGGAGCGCGCCACCGGGCCTCTAGCCGACCCCTAACAAATGGGGCACGGGCGTCCACTCGGATTACCCGTTAGCAGCTCACCGGAGACACCATGTTCGGTGCCCTCCAAGGGCAACATGGCGCTTTCCCCCCCCCCCCCCCCTCCTCCTTGTGGAAAGGCGACGCAGGGGCATATGTAAAGAAGTCGAGTCTATCCTTGACCGTCCTCTCGCCCTGTGCGGAGGCTCGGGGGCTGCTCTCGCAAACCCGGCTCCGGCCAAACCGTTGACAGCGTCAACATACCAGCCCGAGAACTTGGGACCCGACCGTGCACCCGGGCTACGGCTAGCTCGCATGAGGGAACAACCAGACCGGCCGAAGCATTGCGAAACGCATTAAGACCTCGAAGGAGTCAAACCACTCCTCCGAGGCCTCGGGGGCTACACCCGACGGGTGCGCTCGCGCGCACCCACCGGAACAAAATGCAACCGAGAAAGGCCGGTCCCCTTGCAAAAAAGTGTGACAAAAGCCTCCAAGCGAGTATTAACACTCCCTTCGAGGCTCGGGGGCTACTGTCGGGGACCATAATTAGGGGTACCCTCAAGACTCCTAATCTCAGCTCGTAACCCCCATCAGCACAAAGCTACAAAGGCCTGATGGGTGCGATTAAGTCAAGGATCGGTCCGCTCAAGGGACACGATCTCGCCTCGCCCGAGCCCAGCCTCAGGCAAGGGCAGCCGACCCCGGAGGATTTACGTCTCGCCCGAGGACCCCCTCCAGCAACGAACACACCTTCGGCTCGCCCGAGGCCCAGACTTCACCAAGAAGCAACCTTGGCCAAGCCGCCACGCCGACCGACCGTATCGCAGGAGCCTTTAATGCAAAGGTGGTCTGACACCTTATCCTGACGCGCGCCCATCAGTCGACAGAGCCAAAGTGACCGTAGTCACTTCGCTGCTCCACTGACCGGCCTGACAAGAGGACAGCGCCGCCTGCGCCGCTCTGACTGCTGTGCCACTCGGCAGAGTGAGGCTGACAATAGCCAAGTCCTGCCTCAGGCGCCATAGGAAACTCCGCTTCACCCGACCCCAGGGCTCGGACTCGGGCTCAGCCCCGGAAGACGACGAACTCTGCTTCGCCGACCCTAGGTCTTGGACTCGGGCTCAGCCCTGGAAGACGACGAACTCCGCTTCGCCCGACCCCAGGGCTCGAACTCGGGCTCAGCCCCGAAAGACGACGAACTCTGCTTCGCCCGACCCCAGGGCTCGGACTCAAGCTCAGCCCCGGAAGACGACGAACTCTGCCTCGCCCGACCCCAGGGCTCGGACTCAGCCCTGGCCTCAGCCGACAGTCTCTGCCTCGCCCGACCCAGGGGCTCGGGCTTGGCCTCGGCCTCGGAAGACAGACTCGACCTCAACCTCGGAGGAGCCTCCGCCTCGCCCAACCCGGGGCTCGGACCGACCACGTCATAGGAGGCGCCATCATTACCCTACCCCAAGCTAACTCAGGCTACGAGGAACAAGACCGGCGTCCCATCTGGCTCGCCCCGATAAACAAGTAATGATGGCGCCCCGCATGCTCCATGACGACGGCGGGTCCCAGCCCCTTACGGAAGCAAGGAGACGTCAGCAAAGACTCGATAGCCCCAACAGCTGTCCTTCCACCAGGCTCCAGCGCTCCTCCGACGGCCATGACACCACACGAACTGGGTGCCAGAACCTCTTCGGCTGCCACGACGGCATGTACTTAGGGCGCTAGCTCTTCTCCGCTAGACACGTTAGCACACTGCTACACCCCCCATTGTACACCTGGATCCTCTCCTTACGCCTATAAAAGGAAGGACCAGGGCCCTCTTACAGAGGGTTGGCCGCGCGGGGAAGGTTGGGACGGCGCTCGCGTAAGCCTCTCGCTCCCTCCCGCGTGGACGCTTGTAACCCCCTACTGCAAGCGCACCCGACCTAGGCGCGGGACAAACACGAAGGCCGCGGGTTTCCCCTTTTACGCCTGCCTCCCTCCAGCTTCTTCCCCCCTTTGCGCTCCGTCTCGCGCCGACCCATCTGGGCTAGTGCACGCGGCGACAATTTACTCGTCGGTCCAGGGATCCCCCGGGGTCGAAACACCGACAGTATTCATCTTGATAATGGGATCTAATATGGTCTATGGACTTGGATCTAGGGAGGATGCCTTGTTCATGAGACGGAAAAAAGAATTAAGGATTAATGTGTGGATATCTGAGTCAAGCGTTTAAACGTACTAAGCACATGTCGGGAAATATAGTAATTGGTAAACCTAGTACCTAAGTGAAGCCGGGCGCGGACTTTATCCCTCACTCGTCCTGAGACTGGGTCTCCCATGCTAGCTATGGTGGGTACAAGTGCGGTCACTGCACGGCGGCAGCCGGGGTCAGTGGAGCATTGTACGCCAAGGCGGTGAGCCCTGGCCGAGAATGGGGAATCGAAGGGGGACGATTGACATGTGTGGGGTCAGAGTACCCTTACATGTCATGTGTTTAGGTTTACCTTGCAAGGATTAAAACTCAATTCGAATTGTCTGCTTCTCGCAGCTAATGAGACTGCTTGACCCCTTGTACTACATTGAGTAAGAAGTGAAATGAGGTTTACATAAGATAACTTGTTGATTGAATTAAATGCTTGTTACCATGCATGCTTAGAAAGAGCAAACTTAGTTAATCTAATGATGCTAGAAATTGAAAAGCTAAAACTTGATTTTAGATATAGCTAGTGCTTTTGGCAAACCCAACCCCTCAGCCAAACAGCTGCATGGTCTAGAGGTAGAGGAGTAGTTTCCTCACACCGGGTAAGTCTAGCTGAGTATTAGTATACTCAGCCTTGCTTGTGGCATAATTTTGCAGGTACGCTGCAGGATATAGTTGTTGGTGTGACTTGGCCTACCACCCTGCCACCGGGTTGGTGAAAGGGAAATGTGCCCTTGGGCCATTTCTAAGTATTTTGGTGATTGAGTGCCAACACAAGTGCTTTTATGTTAATCTATGCAAAGTGGTGGACAAAGTGCAAATCATGTCAAAAGGTATGTTTCTAGACTTAGTACATTGTTTTATGGACTAATGTATTGTGTCTAAGTGCTGGAAACAGGAAAAATCAAGTTAGAGAAGAGATGGCTTTGTTCAGCCAAAGTCTGCTCAGTCTGGGTGCATCGGATAGTGTCCGGTGTGCAAGGCTGGCTCTGGCGAACTTGTTGCTCTCGGGAGTTAGACGGCGGTGTACGGCTATAAATCACCGGACTGTCCGGTGGTGCACCGAACTGTCCGGTGAGCCGTTCACAGGCGAACTCGTCGCTCTCGGGAAACCATCAACGGCGTATGGCTATAATTCACCGGACTGTCCGGTGTGCACCGGACTGTCCAGTGAGCCAACGGTCAGCCGGGGCAACGGTCGGCCGAGGATTCCGCGCGTGACGCGTGGCCGGGCCAACGGTCACATTGGGGCACCGGACTGTCCGGTGTGCACCGGACAGTGTCTGGTGCGCCAACGGCTCTGGATCTTCAACGGTCGACTGCGACATAGAAGGAAAGAAATCCGCACCGGACAGTGTCCGGTGGTGCACCGGACTGTCCGGTGCGCCAGGCGACAGAAGGCAAGATCAGCCTTCCTGGAATGCTCTCAACGGCTCCTAGCTGCCTTGGGGCTATAAAAGGGACCCCTAGGCGCATGGAGGAGCACATCAAGCATACTCAAAGCATTCCTAAGCACCAAGACTTTGATTCCACGCATTTGGTTCTTCGTGATAGCATCTAGAGCTCTAGTTGAGTTGTGAACTCGTCAGGTTGTGTTGCGAGCTCTTGTTGCGACTTGTGTGCGTGTTGACATTTTGATTTTGTGTCTTGTGTGCGTTGCTCATCCCTCCCTTACTCCGTGCTTCTTTGTGAACTTCAAGTGTAAGGGCGAGAGGCTCCAAGTTGTGGAGATTCCTCGCAAACGGGATATAGTAAAGCAAGCAAAACACCGTGGTATTCAAGTGGGTCTTTGGACCGCTTGAGAGGGGTTGATTGCAACCCTCGTCCGTTGGGACACCACAACGTGGAGTAGGCAAGCGTTGGTCTTGGCCGAACCACGGGATAAACCACTGTGCCATCTCTATGATTGATCTCTTGTGGTTATTGTGTTTTGTTGAGACTCCTCTCTAGCCACTTGGCATTATTGTGCTAACGCCTAACCAAGTTTTGTGGCATTAAGTTTTCAAGTTTCACAGGATCACCTATTCACCCCCCCCCCTCTAGGTGCTCTCAATTGGTATCAGAGCCTTTCTCTTCACGAAGGGACTAATCGCCTGAAGAGATGGATCCTAAGGGGAAGGGAATTGTGATCAATGATAAGGAGAAGGAGTCCTTCGTCAACGAGCCAAAGGATGACAAGCCTACCGACTCGGGCTCGGGCTACAAACGCAAAGATGGGAAGAAGAAGAAGACGAGACGCATCAAGGAGATTGTCTACTATGACGACAGCGACGAGTCCACTTCTTCCCACAAGGACGACGACAACGACTACGAGAAAAGAAAGACGGTTAATTCGAATTTTTCTTTCGATTACTCTCGTATTCCTCAGAGTTCAAATGCTCATTTGCTTTCCATCCCTCTTGGCAAACCTCCACACTTTGATGGGGAGGACTACGGATTTTGGAGTCACAAAATGCGTAGTCACTTGTTCTCTCTCAATCCAAGCATATGGGAGATTGTTGAGAATGGAATGAAATTTGATAGCTCGGATAGTCCTATATTTATTAATGAACAGATTCATAAAAAAGCACAAGCTACTACTGTGTTGTTAGCCTCTTTGTGCAGGGATGAGTACCATAAGGTGAGCGGCTTGGACAATGCCAAGCAGATCTGGGACACCCTCAAGATCTCTCATGAGGGGAACGACGTCACCTTGCTCACCAAAATGGAGTTGGTGGAGGGTGAGCTTGGAAGATTCGCGATGATAAGGGGCGAGGAGCCAACCCAAACATACAACCGGCTCAAGACCCTCATCAATAAAATAAGGAGCTACGGAAGCACGCGATGGATGGACCACGACGTCGTCCGCCTAATGCTAAGGTCCTTTACTGTACTTGATCCACATCTGGTGAACAATATTCATGAAAATCCTAGGTACACCAAGATGTCGCCCGAAGAAGTTCTTGGGAAGTTCGTAAGCGGGCGAATGATGATCAAGGAGGCGAGATACGTGGACGACGCGTTGAATGGTCCAATCAATGAGCCTCAACCCGTTGCCCTCAAGGCAACGAGAAGCAAGGAGGCGCTACCTAGCAAGGTGGCGCAAGTTGAGGCGGCAGGACTCAATGATGAAGAGATGGCCTTCATCATCAAGCGCTTCAAGACAGCGCTAAAGGGTCGCAAGGGACAGCCAAGCAAGACCAAGACAAAGGGGAAGCGCTCATGCTTCAAATGTGGTAAGATTGGTCATTTTATTGCTAACTGTCCCGATAATGATAGTGACCAGGAAAAAGGAAACAAAAGAGAAAAGAAGAAGAGTTACAAAAAGGCCAAGGGCGAGGCACACCTTGGAAAGGAGTGGGACTCAGATTGTTCGTCATCCGACTCCGACAATGAAGGACTCGCCGCCACCGCCTTCAACAAGTCATCCCTCTTCCCCAATGAGCGTCACACATGCCTCATGGCGAAGGAGAAGAAGGTATGTACTCGAAACAATGCCACTTATGATTCTTCTAGTGATGATGAGTGTAGTGATGAAGAAATAGATTACTCTAGTTTGTTCAAGGGATTGGACAGAACTAAAATAGACAAGATTAATGAATTGATTGATGCCTTGAATGAAAAGGATAGACTTTTAGAGAAACAAGAGGACCTTTTATATGAAGAGCATGATAAATTTGTTAGTGCACAAAATTCACTTGCTCTAGAAGTTAAAAGGAATGAAATGCTTTCTTGTGAACTATCTATTTGTCATGAAACCATTTCTACTTTAAAAGGTGCTAATGATGATTTAAATGCTAAACTAGAAGTAGCAAGTAAATCTAACTCTTGTGTAGAACATGTTATGATTTGCAATAGGTGTAAAGATTTTGACATTGATGCTTGTAGTGAACACCTAGTTTCAATTTCCAAATTAAATGATGAATTGGCTAGTCTTAATGCCCAACTTAAGACTAGCAAAAGTGAATTTGATAAGCTAAAATTTGCAAGGGATGCCTACACGATTGGTAGACACCCCTCAATTAAGGATGGACTTGGCTTCAAGAGGGAAGCCAAGAACTTGACAAGCCATAAGGCTCCCATCTCCGCCAAGGAGAAAGGGAAGGCCCCTATGGCTAGTAGTGCTAAAAATAACCATGCTTTTATGTACCATGATAGGAGACAGTCTAGAAATGCTTATAGGAGTTGTAATGCTTATGATGCTTTTGATTCTCATGCCATGTTTGCTTCTAGTTCTTCCTATATGCATGGTAGAGATATGTCTAGGAGAAATGTTGTTCATCATATGCCTAGGAGAAATGTTGTTAATGTTCCTAGGAAAGTTAATGAACCTTCTACAATATATCATGCTTGCAATGCTTCATTTGCCATTTGTAGAAAGAATAAGAAGGTGATTGCTAGGAAGTTAGGGGCAAGATGCCAGGGAGATAAAACTTGCATTTGGGTCCTTAAGACAATTGTGACTAACCTTGTAGGACCCAACAAGAGTTGGGTACCTAAGACCCAAGCCTAAATTTGCCTTGCAGGTTTATGCATCCGGGGGTTCAAGCTGGATTATCGACAGCGGATGCACAAACCATATGATGGGGGAGAAGAAGATGTTCACCTCCTACGTCAAAAACAAGGATTCCCAAGATTCAATAATATTCGGTGATGGGAACCAAGGCAAGGTAAAAGGGTTAGGTAAAATTGCTATTTCATCCGAGCACTCTATATCTAATGTGTTTTTAGTTGAGTCTCTTGGATATAATTTGTTATCTGTTAGTCAATTATGCAATATGGGATATAATTGTCTATTCACAAATGTAGATGTGTCTGTCTTTAGAAGGTGTGATGGTTCACTAGCTTTTAAGGGTGTACTAGACGACAAACCTTATTTGGTTGATTTTGCAAAAGAAGAGGCCGGTCTAGATGCATGCTTAATCGCTAAGACTTGCATGGGCTGGCTGTGGCATCGCCGCTTAGCACATGTGGGGATGAAGAACCTTCACAAGCTTCTAAAGGGAGAACACGTGATAGGTCTAACTAATGTGCATTTCGAAAAAGATAGACCTTGTGCAGCTTGTCAAGCAGGCAAACAGGTGGGAAGCTCTCATCACACCAAAAATGTGATGACCACATCAAGACCTTTGGAGATGCTTCACATGGACCTCTTCGGACCCGTCGCCTATCTAAGTATAGGAGGAAGTAAGTATGGTCTTGTTATAGTTGATGATTTTTCCCGCTTCACTTGGGTATTCTTTTTGCAGGATAAATCTGAAACCCAAGGGACCCTCAAGCGCTTCCTAAGGAGAGCTCAAAATGAGTTTGAGCTCAAGGTGAAGAAGATAAGGAGCGACAACGGGTCCGAATTCAAGAACCTTCAAGTGGAGGAGTACCTTGAGGAGGAGGGGATCAAGCACGAGTTCTCCGCTCCCTACACACCACAGCAAAATGGTGTGGTAGAGAGGAAGAACAGGACGCTCATCGATATGGCGAGGACAATGCTTGGAGAGTTCAAGACCCCCGAGCGGTTTTGGTCGGAAGCCATGAACACGGCTTGCCACGCCATCAACCGGGTCTACCTTCACCGCCTCCTCAAGAAGACTTCGTATGAGCTGTTAACTGGTAACAAACCCAATGTGTCTTATTTTCGTGTATTTGGGAGCAAGTGTTATATTCTTGTGAAGAAAGGTAGAACTTCTAAATTTGCTCCCAAAGCTGTAGAAGGGTTTTTATTAGGTTATGATTCAAATACAAAGGTGTATAGGGTCTTCAACAAATCATCGGGTTTGGTTGAAGTCTCTAGCGACGTTGTATTTGATGAGACTAATGGCTCTCCAAGAGAGCAAGTTGTTGATCTTGATGATATAGATGAAGAAGACGTTCCAACGGCCGCTATGCGCACCATGGCGATTGGCGATGTGCGACCACAGGAACAATTGGAGCAAGATCAACCTTCTTCCTCAACGATGGTGCATCCCCCAACTCAAGATGATGAACAGGTTCATCAAAAGGAGGTGTGTGATCAAGGGGGAGTACAAGACGATCATGTGATGGAGGAAGAAGCACAACCGGCACCTCCAACCCAAGTTCGAGCGACGATTCAAAGGAATCATCCCGTCGACCAAATTTTGGGTGATATTAGCAAGGGAGTAACTACTCGTTCAAGATTAGTTAATTTCTGTGAGCATTACTCTTTTGTCTCTTCTATTGAGCCTTTCAGGGTAGAAGAGGCCTTGCTAGATCCGGACTGGGTGTTGGCCATGCAGGAAGAGCTCAACAATTTCAAGAGGAATGAAGTTTGGACACTGGTGTCTCGTCCCAAGCAAAATGTTGTGGGAACCAAGTGGGTGTTCCGCAACAAACAGGACGAGCACGGGGTGGTGACGAGGAACAAGGCTCGACTTATGGCAAAAGGTTATGCCCAAGTCGCAGGTTTGGACTTTGAGGAGACTTTTGCTCCTGTGGCTAGGCTAGAGTCCATTCGTATCTTGCTAGCATATGCCGCTCACCATTCTTTCAGGTTGTTCCAAATGGATGTGAAGAGCGCTTTCCTCAACGGGCCAATCAAGGAGGAGGTGTACATGGAGCAACCCCCTGGCTTCGAGGATGAACGGTACCCCGACCACGTGTGTAAGCTCTCTAAGGCGCTCTATGGACTTAAGCAAGCCCCAAGAGCATGGTATGAATGCCTTAGAGACTTTTTAATTGCTAATGCTTTCAAGGTTAGGAAAGCCGATCCAACTCTTTTCACTAAGACTTGCGATGGTGATCTTTTTGTGTGCCAAATTTATGTCGATGACATAATATTTGGTTCTACTAATCAAAAGTCTTGTGAAGAGTTTAGCAGGGTGATGACGCAGAAATTCGAGATGTCGATGATGGGCGAGTTGAACTACTTCCTTGGGTTTCAAGTGAAGCAACTCAAGGACGGCACCTTCATCTCCCAAACAAAGTACACGCAAGACTTGCTAAAGCGGTTTGGGATGAAGGACGCCAAGCCCGCAAAGACACCGATGGGAACCGACGGACACACCGACCTCAACAAAGGAGGTAAGTCCGTTGATCAAAAGGCATACCGGTCAATGATAGGTTCTTTGCTTTATTTATGTGCTAGTAGACCGGATATTATGCTTAGCGTATGCATGTGTGCTAGATTTCAATCCGATCCAAGGGAGTGTCACTTGGTGGCCGTGAAGCGAATTCTTAGATATTTAGTCGCTACGCCTTGCTTCGGGATCTGGTATCCAAAGGGGTCTAACTTTGACTTGATTAGATATTCAGACTCCGACTATGCTGGATGTAAGGTCGATAGGAAGAGTACATCGGGGACGTGCCAATTCTTAGGAAGGTCCCTGGTGTCGTGGAACTCTAAGAAACAAACTTCCGTTGCCCTATCCACCGCTGAGGCCGAGTACGTTGTCGCAGGACAGTGTTGCGCGCAACTACTTTGGATGAGGCAAACCCTCCAGGACTTTGGCTACAATCTGAGCAAAGTCCCACTCCTATGTGATAATGAGAGTGCTATCCGCATAGCGGACAATCCTGTTGAGCACAGCCGCACAAAGCACATTGACATCCGGCATCACTTTTTGAGAGACCACCAGCAAAAGGGAGATATCGAAGTGTTTCATGTTAGCACCGAGAACCAGCTAGCCGATATCTTTACCAAGCCAGATGAGAAGACCTTTTGCAGGCTGCATAGTGAGCTAAATGTCTTAGATTCGCGGAACTTGGATTGATTTATAGCATACATGTGTTTATGCCTTGATCATGTTCCTTATGCATTTTGTTGCTTACTTGTGGTGCTCAAGTTGTACAATCACTCCCCGGACCTCACAAGTCCTTTTTGCAAGTGATGCACATATTTAGGGGGAGTTGTGTTACAACTTGACCCTTTAAGACAAACCGTGTGCTTGAGTTTGCTTGATTTAGTCTCAAAGGAGGTTTGAAAGGGAAAAGGTGGACTTGGACCATGAAAGACTTCCACTGCACTCCGATGAGAGGGTAACTTATTCCAAGTTCATCTCATGTACTCCTATTGCCTTTGTATTCTTATTTGAAGATTTTAGTGAGGCAATGGGGTTAAAGGGTCAAGATTGATCCCGTTTTGGTGCTTGATGCCAAAGGGGGAGAAAATAAGGCCAAAGCAATAAATGGATCAGCTACCACTTGAGAAATTTTGAAAATAGTAGAATAGAGCTTTTGGTTTGTCAAAACTCTTTTATTGTCTCTTTTGTCAAAAGTTGGCCTCTTGTGGGGAGAAGTGTTGATTATGGGAAAAAGGGGGAGTTTTTGAAATCCTTGATCAATTTCTTTTGGAATACCTCTCTTTATGTCTCTACAAGTGAATTTGACTTAGAGATAGGAAATTGAGTTTGATTTGCAAAAACAAACCAAGTGGTGGCAAAGAGTGATCCATATATGCCAAATATGAATCAAAACTATATTGAGTTTTCATTTGCATTGATATTGTACTTGTTCTAGTTGCTTTATGTTGTGTTGGCATAAATCACCAAAAAGGGGGAGATTGAAAGGGAAATGTGCCCTTGGGCCATTTCTAAGTATTTTGGTGATTGAGTGCCAACACAAGTGCTTTTGTGTTAATCTATGCAAAGTGGTGGACAAAGTGCAAATCATGTCAAAAGGTATGTTTCTAGACTTAGTACATTGTTTTATGGACTAATGTATTGTGTCTAAGTGCTGGAAACAGGAAAAATCAAGTTAGAGAAGAGATGGCTTTGTTCAGCCAAAGTCTGCTCAGTCTGGGTGCACCGGACTGTCCGGTGGTGCACTGGACAGTGTCCGGTGCGCCAGGCTGGCTCTAGCGAACTTGTTGCTCTCGGGAGTTAGACGGCGGTGTACGGCTATAAATCACCGGACTGTCCGGTGAGCCGTTCACAGGCGAACTCGTCGCTCTCGGGAAACCATCAACGGCGTACGGCTATAATTCACCGGACTGTCCGGTGAGCCAACGGTCAGCCGGGGCAACGGTCGGCCGAGGATTCCGCGTGTGACGCGTGGCCGGGCCAACGGTCACATTGGGGCACCGGACTGTCCGGTGTGCACCAGACAGTGTCCGGTGCGCCAACGGCTCTGGATCTTCAACGGTCGACTGCGACATAGAAGGAAAGAAATCCGCACTGGATAGTGTCCGGTGGTGCACCGGACTGTCCGGTGCGCCAGGCGACAGAAGGCAAGATCAGCCTTCCTGGAATGCTCTCAACGGCTCCTAGCTGCCTTGGGGCTATAAAAGGGACCCCTAGGCGCATGGAGGAGCACATCAAGCATACTCAAAGCATTCCTAAGCACCAAGACTTCGATTCCACGCATTTGGTTCTTCGTGATAGCATCTAGAGCTCTAGTTGAGTTGTGAACTCGTCATGTTGTGTTGCGAGCTCTTGTTGCGACTTGTGTGCGTGTTGACATTCTGATTTTGTGTCTTGTGTGCGTTGCTCATCCCTCCCTTACTCTGTGCTTCTTTGTGAACTTCAAGTGTAAGGGCGAGAGGCTCCAAGTTGTGGAGATTCCTCGCAAATGGGATATAGTAAAGCAAGCAAAACACCGTGGTATTCAAGTGGGTCTTTGGACCGCTTGAGAGGGGTTGATTGCAACCCTCGTCCGTTGGGACGCCACAACGTGGAGTAGGCAAGCGTTGGTCTTGGCCGAACCACGGGATAAACCAATGTGCCATCTCTGTGATTGATCTCTTGTGGTTATTGTGTTTTGTTGAGACTCCTCTCTAGCCACTTGGCATTATTGTGCTAACGCCTAACCAAGTTTTGTGGCATTAAGTTTTCAAGTTTCACAGGATCACCTATTCACCCCCCCTCTAGGTGCTCTCAGTTGGACGGTCGAGTGGGATGCTGCTCCCACGAAAGAGGGGCAGGAGGAGTAGTGGGCTAGGCCTTGCCCATTTCCTCGCTATCGACGATATCGATTATCCGCTGCATTTTATTTTGGTGAACTTTTATTTGCTACTTGAAAAAACTCCGATCGATGTAATAATTCAGTACTTAATTTGAGGTTTCCTGTTTTATTGTATTTCTTTTGTGACTCACCTTCATGTGAGATTGTGGTATTTGATCCTGGTTAAGTGGCTTTATCAGACTAGATCTGAGGGGCTAACGGGTTATTCCGATTTAAGTGTGTTACGGCCCTTGAGGCGTGACTTAGGCACTTAAGCTGGAATAATTCGGGCGGTTCCACCACAGACTCTCTTCTCGTGCAAGTCACCCGCCTAGTCTCAGCTTTATCATTTCAAACCCAAAGTTTGGTACCTGGCAGAGGTACATCTTTTCCGATGTTGAACCCATCATGGCCATGATGGATCCACCATCAGGTTTTATTTTTGAAAACATCCCACCCACTTTGAAGCATCATCTTTTGTCAAAACAAAACATTTTGTTTTTCTAGAGCAAAGCTAAGCATCAAAAAAACCTTTTTGTAAATCAGGGGATTAAGGGGAAGTAATCAAATCCAAGGAAGGAAATGCAGCAATTGGTTTAGCACACAACTCCTATCACCTAATGCATCAAGTAAGTGAGAAAGAATTTAAAATGGCAAGGAGGTGGCAAATGCACCGGGGCTTGCCTTATGTGATAGGTGAATCAGGCTCTGCTCCACAGATATCAAAGTAAAAGCAGTTTCCTGCCTGAGGTTCTTAGGTGGTGGTGGTGAAGTCCTCGCTTCTTCAACTTCTATTTCCTCCTCGTTCTCTAGATATAGCCATATATAATCATGAATGCTCATGTAATGCTCATGAAGATGCAAAGATAATAAAAGTTTATTGTCTAATGTCTTGAATATAACTTTCCTTCACGGATCTCCGGGAAACTAGGGTTTTCGGAGTCTATAGTGAAGTTCATAGGGCAGGGGGCTAGGGTTTTGGGTTCTAAGTACCAAACATGGTCCAAATCATACCAAACTTTACCCAAGGCTTCTAAATATTACTTAAAGCTTGTCTAAAAAGTTTGGTGAATTTTGGAATTATTAATTATTCCCTAAAATTACAGAAGTATGGATTTTGGCTATTTTAAATGCCCCAAAATTCTCTATTGGAACTAAAAATCATGAAACTATTTTTATTAAATACTATAGGAAATTAGAAGTTTAGCAAAATTGGTCTGGTATTTTTAGCATTTTTCTATAATTTTCTGGGAATTCTCAAAGTCCAGAAGAAAAAGAAAAAGAAAAACATGCTACAGGATTGGGCTAAAACTGGCCTGGGTCAGCCCATTTACTGGTGAAAGCGCGCCCGCGCGCGCCCGCGCGGTCGGTTTTACATAGACACCCTTACCAGTTCAAAAATCAGAGCGGCAGTCCTTAGCACTATTCACACGTCTCACTGACATTTGCAAGAACACCCCCGCGCTTCTATTCCTTCACAGTCCGAAGTCCACGACGGCGAACAACGCGGGGCCGAGCTCCGACGAGCCTACACCGGCTGATTTACGCAACGACTGGTGCTCTACTTCGGCGCAGACCTAATTCAATCCCTAACAAGCGTTTCCCCTCAACTAATTTCATGAACGGCGCTCTAACCTGCTCTGTCCACGGTGACCGTGTGATCAATGGCCAAACTAACGTGTTCCCGGCGATCTAAGGGGTCCTAGTCCAATTGGCAGGGTCGGGGAGCATCAGAAGAACCCAAGGATGCTGAAACAAGAAAGCAGGGAGCATGAACGGACCTGGGATTCGCTGACCACGGTGAGCCAACACACGGCGGCGCGGAGAACCAAATTGGGGGAAGAGAGAAATTGGGAGGCTCTGGTGGATAATCCGGGGCAGGGACTGGTGCAATGGATGTGTAATTATCCTACGGAGCCATGGGTGCACTCAATTTATAGCAGGCTTGAGCGGTGGCTAGTGAATTTGGGTTGGGCGCGGTGGCGGTCGGAGAAGGAATGAGTCACTGGTGCGGTGATTCGTGGCCTTCACCGTGGCGGCCTCACCGGTGATGAACCAGTAGCAGAGAGTGGCTTACGGTGACTCACTGCGACGTGGTAAAACGTTGAGGCACGTAGCCTGGCTGGATAATGGCGAATGTCGATGATGCCAACGCGACTGACCATGGCAGGACACGACGGCGGTGAGAACAGTGGTCGCAGCTTATCTCTAGCGCGATATTTCTTACTGAGGAGCACTTATCCGAGTTCGGTCGGGAGTGAATCGCGACGCCGGCGTGGATCTGGGCGCAAGATCACCAGCGGCGAGGGGGGGTAAATCTCCGATCTGTTTCAGTTTACTGTACCATGGGATTGTTCTTCACTCAGCCTTATAGTTAATGCTTAGGGCGAATTTCCTCCCAATTCGCCATGGCAACTAGACCAATGCTCTGCAGCAAAGTTGTAGCCTAATAGACCAGCTCCAATTTTGCTACATTGTGCACCCACAAAAAGTCACAAGATCTTGCTTAGAATTGAGCCCTAAGTTTATCCAATTCCACTGTCAATCTGAATTCAGACTTAAGGCAGTCTGACAGCTCGACTTTGGGCACATTTTTCTCCAAATTTTTCATGTGACCATGGTTTAATCCCTATAGCAAAGTTAACCTCCTTTTATAGCTTTACAAACTTGATGTGTTGACCTAGGGCAAAATCTTCATAATTTGGAAGATATAGGGCTTCAAAATTGAGCCAATTTACTGAAATTCATACTTAACTCAATAGAGTTTAAGTGAGACTTTTTGCAAATAAATCCAAATCTCAAGGTTTAATTTGCAAACCCACATACATGTGAATCATATGAGTTAAGGTACCCTAATTTCATGGTTTTTGCACTTAAGTCCAAAATGTGCACACTTTTACAGATAACCCCCTAGGGTTTCAGTCTAGGGTTTTTCAGGGGTCTATTTAGGGTTTTTGGTACTTCTAGGGTGTGGATACTACTTAAGTCCATCCATGGTGACTTTTTATGATTATTTCAACTAAGTTTTGAAGTTTTCTCTTGGTTAAACTTTGGTTACTCTTTTAAGCCCAGCCTAGAGTTAAGTATTGTATCCTAGGGTTTCACCCATAAAATGTCACATCAATACAACTTATTTGAACTTTTTGCCTAGTGAATGCATTCTAGGTGTGACAAACACATGATATGCCAATGCTTATGATGTCATGCTCAAGTTTTAGTGACAGTAACACCAGGGGTGTTACAGAAATAATCATGATGTATTATCTGATGTTGCTCAACTTAAAACTGAAAATTCTATGCTTAAGAGTCAAGTAGAAATGATAAATTTAGAAAAACTTGCTTTAAGTGAAAAATATGATATGCTATCTTATTCTCATAATGAATTAGTTGATGACCATATAATGCTTGATGTTGCTCATGAGGTTGTAATTGCGAACTTAAATTCTTGTGAACCTCATTCTTGCACACGTGCGCATTTAGATAATATATCACCATGTGCTAACCCCTGTTGCTCAAAAGAAAGCCAATTTTTGAATGAGCATCAAGTTGTAGGATCAAAAGAAAAGTTGCTCATCAATAGCAAAGCAACTAAGGAGAAGACGCATTGCTCAACCTCCTCAAGATATCCACGGACGCATGGTGAAGAAGCTTGAGACGGGAGAAACCGCAGCAAGTGTTAAACTCCATATGAAGGATGTTCCTAAAGCAATAAATGAAGAAATCAACATGAACAAGGAAAAAGGTAAAAATTCAATTAGTCATGTTGTTTGCACTGATCATCTCTCTATGTCATCTAAGAGCAAAAAGGGAAGAGGAAAAAGGAGGTGCTTCAAGTGCAAGGAATTAGGTCACTTCATTGTGTCTTGTCCACACAAAGACAAGGATGAAGGAATGAGGAGATGTTTTGGATGCAACGATAAGGACCGTATGATCACTTCATGTCCGCTCATGAAGAATCAAAGACGTGCACCCTCCAAGATGACCCTCACTAAGAAAAAAGACAAACAGCAAGTGTCATGTCAGGTTGAGCGACGCTTCTGCTACATGTGAGGTGAGCATGGTCATCTACCTAAGGTATGTAAGAAGGGTAAGGTTCCTAAACAAGTAAATTTATCTCAATCTTATTCGCTTAGGAGATCCAAATCATACACTTGTGCTAGATCAATAATGAGATCACCTAGAACTAGCACAACTGCTATTTGGGTACCAAAGGCCCTTTTAGATGAACGTTATGGACCCATCTCGAGATGGGTACCAAACCGTGCCAACTAGACCATGCAAGTGCCTCGAGATGGACTAGAGACCCTGGGAGAGCTTAAGATGGTTAATTCAAACTCTATGCTTAAGCTGTCAATTTTATTGTCTATTTATTGACCCAAGGTTGAATTATTGTGTAATACTAATCCCATGTTCATCTCGAGTTAAATAAGTTGTAGAGGTCCTTAATCATTATTGGTGAATCAAGCAAAGGACTTTGATGAGAATCTGCAACTTGCTCTCCAAAGGACGGTACTCGTGTATCTTAAGTGCATTATTTCTAATCAGCATTGCTTTTAAGTTGGATTGTCGTGCTATACCTATCCTTGGAGTAGTTATGCTTTTGAGATTGCTTGTGTTGAATATCTTTCAATTAATGATCCATGATTTCCAAGATCGTAATCATGCTTGCTTAATCGTGACTGTGTGCTTTATAGGTTATATCTCTTGAATCATTCAATGGGTAGCTTTTCATTTGATATATCCACCATGATTAACTCTCTTGGTGTATGTGGATAAACATGTATCTTTTTGTAAGTCATGCTATGTGGTTTTTAATGATTAACCTATGTGCAAGCATGATAGTTTTGTTTAGTCCATGTTCACATGATTACTTTGTCTTGGTACTCTGTGTATACCAAAACAATAAATCCATGTTGTGTCTCTAATGCACCCTCTCGAGCTATGAGGTGCATGAGCAAAATGAGCCCTAAATTGGTGACAACAAGTTCTCTCACTCCACACTACCTAAAAGAATTAATCTCATGGCATTCAGGTAAAAGGCAAAGGTATGGAGAATGGAACTATGCAATTTCATTGAATATCTTGAAGTTCCGTTGATTGTGATCATAGCTATGTTCTTGCCTTTCAATTGGTAGTATCTTGGCTTAGGTGCCTTATGCTTTAAAATGTTGTTTCCTTTGGTGTACCTAAGAAAATACTTCTTAATCATGGTGTGCTTAGACATTGTGCTTTATATGCATGATCTTGTCATTTTTCAATTAGTATATGTGTTGCAAAGATCATCATGTGTGAAGCGTGCCTAGGTTGCTTTTAAAATGCTATATATCTTGAGGCATGCATTGTTTCCACTAGTCATAAGTTGTATTATGTCATCTATTCAATTGGTATCTTTTTGTGATGCAATTGATATATTATGCCTAGACCAAGGTATGTTGTGATCCCCTCTAGTTCTGAGGACGCTACAATGTGCAAGATGCAAGTCATTCGAATACTTGATGCACAACTTTAGGGGAGCACACATAACTTGTGTCTTTTGAGACTAACTGTTTCTTGAGTGATCCTATATAGTCTCAAGGTGGAAAAAGGAAGATGAGCAAGAAATGGAGCAATCAGGACTTGGGTACCTCCACAAGTTGAGTAATTGGTATCTAAAGTTGTGAGTAATTGGTATCTAAAGTTGTGAGTAATTGCATATTTAAAGATTGCTCATGCTCTATAATAGTTGGTGATCCTAGATGCTTATCTTTAAATATCATGGAGCTATGACAGTGATGATCTTTCAATTAGTAGCCTTGGTAGTGTGCTTCAATTGGTATCTTTTGGTAATCACTAGAATAGAAGCTTCATCTTGTGCCACAATACTATAACTTGTTCTAAGTTTGGTGTCTTAGCAACAAGAAAAGGTCAGGATAAAGGATTAGGCACAAGTGTGAAGGAGCTCCCTAGAGATAAAACTTTCAAGATGGAAATCTTAAATTGATGGCAAAAGGAACTCCGCCTACTTAGATGGAAAGTACACCATAACATGGTAAAGGTACAAAAGGAGGTATTGACCTTTTGCGTATTTGTATCTTAATTTTCCTCCAATGCTTGTGTTGCATATGTTTAATGTGTAAGGGGGAGTAATGTTAGTGTGTTGCATTTTACCTGCTTAATACCCTGCTGTCCCTTGACATCATCCTATGTTCTTGCTTGAATATGGTTTTGGTGTTTGATGTCAAAGAGGGAGAATTTGTGCATTAAAGCTTACCTCGACCTGAGAGTAAAGCTTATCTTAAGTGTGAAGAGGGTGAAGATTATTTTTTTGTGTGCTAAAGGACTCAAAGGGGTTTCCTTGAGTTCCTTTGATCTTAAGGAAGAATGTGTTAGTTTTGTTGATAATACTTATTATATGCTTCTTGTTGTATTATATGGTGATAATGCATAATTAGTGCTTCCGTTGATATGAATCAATTGGTATCTATTGTGTTTGTCCTGTAATAGATATTCATGTGGTTCTGGTGCATTAAATTGGTATCTTAATGGTGAATAGTGGTAGGTTGATATTCCTATGGTATATCCATTCAATTGGTGTTTAACTCTTATCCTGTGCATTTGTGTGTTATATGCATCACAGTTTAATTCTTGACACAATGCATCCCACAGGTGCTAAGGTGTAGTTATGCTTCGAATTAGCCTAAGTATGTGCAATTTGGCATATAAGGCCAAAGTTGAGATTTTAATGTAAGCACATATTTAGGGGGAGCATTCTATAAACTTAGAACTCAAAATTTGTGCTTTAAATCTTATTCTTGTGTAAGCTTTAATTGTGTTGCCATCAATCACCAAAAAGGAGGAGATTGAAAGCTCTCTTGTGGGTTTTGGTGTTTAGATGACAACCCAATTAAAGGACTAACATGTGTGCTAAGTGTTGAACAGGTGCTTAATGCAAAGCTAACAGGGTTCAACACAAGTGAACAAGTGTGATGGTCCAAAGACTAGATTATCTATAGATAATGGACATCACAAGTAAGATGCACATTGCTTAAGTGAGACTCGATGTGCGTAACTCAGAGACAACCGATCAAGCCAAGGATGGAGGCAAGAAGAGCTTCGAGGTACCGAGTGCACGGGAGAAGGTCAAGGAGACCAGGAACCCAAAGCCAGGGGTGAAGAAGAAGACTTGCAAAGTCAAGGTTGATCGAGTTAAGAGTTATGGTGCATCAAGGATCACTACATAAGGACATGACTTACAACCAATGAGGTAACATCTACAATTATGTGGTGTAAGTCATAAGGCTCAAGATCAAGCTCGAGAAATGAACAAGGGAGTTGGAGCTTATATATGTCAATCTAGATCAAGTCAAGTTGACTAAATGGTTTAGAGTCCAACATCAACCTCAAACATGCCAAATTGGGTAAAACGATGAAAAAGGTTAAGTATGTAAGGTTTGAGTGTTCAACCATGTTGCATACACCTCTTACTACAAGTTTGGTGCTTTGGTTTGCTCTCTAACTCTTTCTATAGAGAAAGTACCATTCTGAGCTCTACTGGAGGAGAAACAGAAAAGCTAGGAGAAGAACAAGAAAGATGTAAGTTTCTAGGACTCAATCAATTGGATTATACTCTAAATGTGTTTGTTTAAGTCTCAGGAAAATCCTCCCAAAAGTTGAAGTCAATCGGAGAAAGAATGGAGGAAAAAGCACTTAGTGTGTTATTGGCTGGTGCACAGGATAGTGAATAGTAACCTATCCGGTGCACAGGACAGTGAATAGTAACATGTCCGGTGCACCAACAGCTAGCTGTTCTAGAGAAGGAAACTGTCAATCAGATCTGTTACTGTTCACTGTCCGGTGCGCCACCGGACAGTCCGGTGCACCCGCAACCAGGGAAGGCTGGGAGCTTCCAAATGAAGCTCCAACGGCTCCTAGGCCCTTTGGGGCTATAAAAGGGACCCCTAGGCGCCTCAAACAAGTACACAAGTGCAGCCAACAAGTCCATACATCATTTGGATCAATTCTTTCTCTCCCTCTCTTGTGTATCTCTCTAGTTTGTGTAGAGGCGAAGTTATAAACCTTTAGAGAGAGGGGAAGTGCTGCTGAGAGCTAGAGCAATATCTTGAGCGCATTGTTACTCTGCCGGAGTGTTATCGAGAAGATTGTAAGCAGCCACGACATCGTTGTAACTGATATCAACATAGTGGAAGGCTCTATCTGTCGCACTGACAGATCTGAGCAAACGGAGGAAGGAGTTGAAATAAACTCCAAGCCAAGGTGTGGCTAACTCCAACGAGGACTAGGCAAGCATTTCAGGCTTGGCCGAACCTCGGGATAAATCCCTGTGTCTGTGTGCTCTGCTCTGTGTTGTGTGTTGTTTCTCTGTCTTATGTGCTGTTTATACTTGCACTTCAATATTTATATGCGGTTCAAGCTGTCTTCGAAGTGCAGGGTATTTTATGACAGGAACTTCTATTCCGCTGCAACCTATTCGAAGGGTCTTTCATTCCACTGTGATCCAACCTTCGAGTAGAGTAAGAATTTCTAGTTTTAAAGTGATGATTATTATTCGCCTATTCAACCCCTCTAGGCGACATCCAGATCCTATTCCCGGGCATAGGGAACTTTCATTTACAGAGCAAGGTAGAGATGCAAACTCTCATGAATGGCACTGGTATTTTTACCAAGGTATTCGGAACCACGCAAGGTTTCGACTAATCCTCATTGGTTCCCCTACACAAAGAGTAGCCCACGCGAGGGCCAAGCACCTCGGTCGAGTAACTTCGTAGAGAGTTGCGTGCCTTCTCCACGCGCAAGTGGTGCTCCGCTTCCGGCTCCTCTCGGACGCTCCCCGCCATCTCCACTATCGATCTTCCGGTCGAAACGTCATGGGCCTTGTTCCCTCCGATACACGGTGGCGGGCATGACACAAACTCGGTTGTCACGGTCTCGCAAGACTCTCGCCCCACTCGGTACAATTACAACGGCTCGCACAAGAGCCGAGGGATTGTGTGTGTTTTCTAAACTCGCTCAACTAACTAGGATTCACCTAGAGCAAGCGCTAATGCGGTCTAACTAACTTAAGCACTTTGCAAAGTACCTACGCTAATCACTGAGTGATTCTATTAAGCACTTGGATGTTTGAGTACATGGAAATGTCTACTGTTGGGGACTTGTTCTCAAATTCTTCGGATTAAGAACAAGGCAACATAAAAAGTGTTAAATGTTAAGGCCCTTCGTCCTACCAATCATTATTCCCCTTCGAGAATAATGAGCTTCGGACGAAGGGCACAAGAGACATACCTTCGTAAATTCAACAAGTAATAATGAAGGATTCATATAAAGCATGAAATGTAAATCATAGAATCATTTCTATTTTATTAACACAGAGAAATAGAAATGATTACAAATTACAAATGTACCTTCGGTCCTGAGAGAAGGTAAAAAGTACAAGCGTGACGCAAATGTCAATGCCAAGTCAGCGTGAACAGTACGGGAGTACTGTTCATCTATTTATAGGCGCGGGACGCAGCCCACGTAAAATTACATCCATGTCCATTACATTTGTTAATGGCTTATGGGAATTTGTCAAGGCCCACGCAGTCTTTTCATCTTTAAGTCGGTTCCCCCCTCTGCTGTCGCGACGAAGCTTCCCTGCGCACAGCTTCGGCTGCGCTCGTCCTTCGTCTAGTTCAGGCTTCGTCCTGGCCGTGCTTCATATTCATAGTTCTGAGTCCAAAAATACCTGTTCACATAATCTACTTGGAAAACATTGTCAAATCATGTTTTTGAGGACCTTCGGAGGACGAAGGCCCCCAACAGTAGCCCCTCGCAATATTAATTTGTTAATAATAAATTCAGATTGCGATATGGACGAAGGCCTTGAGCCGAAGGTCCGAAAAAACACCTTCCCTTTGCTAGAATAGCAACATTCACTGACAGGCGGGGCCTTTAAATTTTTAACGCCCTGGGCGTATAAATAAGATCGCACCGCAAACTCATTTGGTACGCACACTTGCCTTTTGCTTCGGCCCACTGAAATTTTTAGCTCTTGTGCACTAAGATTTGCTGGTCTTTTTGATTTTGGAGCTTCGGCCTCGGGAACAATTTTTTAGCGTTTCCGAAGATGTCTGAAGGCAAGAAGATCCCTGCTGAGACGAAGCTGAGTCTCGAGGAGGAGAAGAATCTGGGGTTCCTGATAGCGATGGCAGAGACCAATACAGAGAAAATCACCAAGGAGATTCTCGAAGGTCTGTCCGAAGATACTGGTGACAGCGACAGCTATGATGTAGAGAGTGGTGGAGAAGAGGCCGAAGATCGTCCATGGCGGCCAAGTCACACGGTTTTCGGGAAAACCACTATCAAGCAGAGCCATATTGATAATATGAGGGGGCGGTATTTTCGAGATATATCTATTGTGAGGGCTGACGCTGGAGAAAAGACCTCTCCCACCCCCGAAGAAGATGAAGTTGTGATTTTCCGAAGCTTTCTCAAGGCTGGGCTTCGATTCCCCCTGAGCAACTTTGTTGTCGAGGTACTGAAAACATTTCAAGTCTACCTTCATCAACTTATTCCCGAAGCTATCATAAGAATGGGGATATTTGTCTGGGCTGCAAAAAGTCAAGGTTTAAAACCAAATGCTAAAAGTTTTTGCAACATTCATGAACTGTTATATGAGACGAAGCCGTGGGGAAAAGAACAATATCACAATAATTTTGGGTGTTACAGCTTCGGTGCCCGCTCCGGGTCAAGCTGCCCTGTGCCGACCTTTCGGAAGAGGTGGCCCGGAGCCTGGATGACAGAGTGGTTTTATGTGAAGAATGACTTAACAGCGCAAGAAAATGTTAAAAGTATAATTATGTGCCCCATCTGGCAACGCTTCGGACTACGAAGGCCGAAGGTTGAAATGGACGAAGCAGCCGAGGAATGCCAAAGAGCCTTCGGCGTAGTCTGCTCCTTCATTGGAACAAGGGACTTGGTCCAGGAGCACATTGCCTTCAGGATATGGCCACTTGCAGAAAAGTGGGAAATGCCGAAGGAAACCATTAAAGAGTCCGACGAAGGCGGACTAGTTAAACTAAAATACACATTCAAGTATGCAGATAAATTTGTTGAACCTGATGATGACTGGTTGAAAAGTATTGAGACATTAAGTGACGAACTGCTTGGCACATATTCGAAGGCTGAGAACACCGCATTATCAGCAGCCTTCGGAGGCCGAAAGAAGAAAAGGCTCAACCGTGTGTTTGACGCGGTCGGGTTCATCTACCCTGACTATCATTATCCGATATTGGGTCGCAAAAGGAAAAATACTTCTCCTGCGACAGAAGCTACCACAAGTGCCCCTAGTGAGCCAGCGCCTCAAAGAAAAAAGATGAAGGTGCTCACCCATCGGACACGCTTTATTGAGCCGGCCACAGTGCCGGAATTCATTGGCGAAGCTTCTTTGGCCTCTGAAGCTACAGAACCAGCTCCAGTGCCGAAGACGGAAGAGAAGACTGAAGCGCCTTCAGTAGTAGAAAAGCCGAAGATTGACGAGCCAAAAATGTCTGAAATCTTAAGTCCTTCGGTAAATGTTGAAGTAATAAAAAACCAAAAGGGGCCATCGGTGACCCCAAAAAGGAAAAGAATGGTAAACGTACTAGATGTCTTGGAGACAATTAAGTCTTCAAGCACAACTCCAAAAAAGAGTGCTGAAGTTGCTGAAGCTTCTACTGAAGCTTCGACGCAACAGGCCGAAGCTGAAGCTGGGCGCTCAGAGCCCTACAAGGAGCAACCTTTGGAAGCCGAAGCAATAAAAATATCGGAACCAGTTTTAGTTGAAGAAATTGACACTGCCATCCCCGAAGCTCCCTCCAGCGTATACGATTACACCGTGCGACATGCTTCGGGGAAGAAACTGTCTGAAGAAGAGATCTATGAAGCGAATCACTATGCGAAAGAGTTGAAGTATCCGAAGGGGGCAGTAATATTTAATGGGACAAACGAAGATGATTTCCTGTATTGCCTCCCAGACAATAAAGAACTATCTGTCTGCCGAGAGATGGCCAGGAGTATAGGCTTCCCGAAGCTCGAAGCTGGATTAAGCGCCATGACGAAAGAGGATCTCGCAGACAGTCTTGCATACAATAGCCTAAAGGTTCGGAAATTAAGCGTTTGAAAAAACTTTTTTAATACGTAATTCACTCCTATATTCTTATATGGATTCTTTTTCGTACAGGGCTTAATTCTAAGCAACGCATTAAGAGCCCAAAAAAGCGCCGAAGACGAAAGCTATGAGATTGCGTTCAACAATTTACGCTCCGAAGTTATAAAGCTGAGGAACGAAGCTCTAGAAAAAGACAAAATTCTGGTTACTCTAGTAGACAAGATAAAAAAGGACGAAGCTGCTGCAAAGATTCAGGCCGAAGCTCAGAAACACGAGATCAAAGATCTTCAGAAACAACTAGCCCGGGCGAAAGAAGAGCGTGTGCTTGAGGAAACAAAACGAGAACTTAGTGATCATATGGTGGATAA
Organism: Zea luxurians; assembly: GCA_029449295.1. Classification (NCBI taxonomy): domain Eukaryota; kingdom Viridiplantae; phylum Streptophyta; class Magnoliopsida; order Poales; family Poaceae; genus Zea; species Zea luxurians. The sequence goes on from JAOPSE010000002.1 coordinate 174,852,015, forward strand.
GTTGGAGTTAAGGGTTAAGGAGCTTCGTGCCTCTCAAAGAAAATGCTATGTTAAATCTGTAGAATGCGTGAATAAAATTAAAAGCAGCTTCGCCAGCGTGGGCGCCTTTTCCAGCGAAGAGAATTTCTCTCGAGGTAATCCCGAAGGTCCACTGGAATGGATTAGTCACGAAGCAGAGGCCTTCGAGGAGATCCTGAGCAGTCGTGGCGACATCTGCGCTTTTTCGGGCGCCAGAGGAATTGCCTCTGTCTTAGAGAAGAAAGGTTGCGGTCATGTAAAATTTTTAGCTCAGTCCGAAGCTGCCTTATCTTCCGAAGACATCAAGGACCCCTCGGCCGAAGCAAGCGTTGTTGGTGGCAAATTTTTTACTGATATCTGGAACGACGGCGGCCGAGGAATGGCGCAAGAAATCATACAAAGGAGCGAAAAAGGCATCTATGATGCTAGGAAAGTGGCAGAAGCTGCCGAAAGAAGTACAGAGCCCGAAAGGCAATTAGGTATTAATTAGCCGTTCTTATTGTGTTGTAATTTTTATTTCAAACTTTGCTCACAATTTGTAATAATAATGAAGAAATGTTCTCTTGCCTCAGAAGCTGCTGAATCGACTGTCGATCCCCACACAAAAGGGGATGATGAAATTAAACAAATGGCCGAAGCTATCATGGACAAAGTTGTTGATCAACTTCTAAATGAAGTCGCCGAAGCAGTATTAAGAGAAGACTAGATGCTATTTAGAAAAACAGTTAAATTGTGATCTATGTAACATTTTGTACATTTGAATGTAATATACAAGTTTCTTTCCATTATTCAATTCTTTACGATGCATGAAACTCTACATACATACCATTTTTGAGCCTTCGGCGAAAAAACACCTTCCCTTCTTTTCATGCTTCGTGAAGAAAACATTCTCCGTTAAAACTGTTCTGATAAGACACATCCATGCTTCGTGAAAGCCTTCTCCGAAGCTAAACAATTTTGATATTGCTCTGATGAAGCTCATCCATGCTTCGTAAAAACAGCCTCCGAAGCTGTTTTCCGAAGATTATCATTATATTCCCTCGTGACTTTGCACAATTTGCACTTTCTCAAATCATTCTTTCGAAGGTTAATACTGTGTGCCCTTCTTCTGCCGTATGCAACGTGATGTATGATGCTTATGCTATGCGAAATGATGTGATGATGTTATGTTATGCAAATGACGCCTGTTCCGAAGATACACACAAAACACATTCGTAAGCTCTGCATTCCCTTAGGAACGTCTTTGGAGCTTCTTCGCCTTTTACTTAGACGGTATAAGCTCTGCATTCCCTTAGGAACGTCTTTGGAGCTTCTTCGCCTTTTACTTAGGTGGTATCAGCGTTGACTTTTCGCTGTATGCTCTGCATTCCTTTAGGAACGACTTTTGAGCAGAAAACTTACACTGCGCTCCCTTTGGAACGGCTTTTTGTGACTTCATGAACTTACTCTGCGTTCCTTAGAACGCCTTTCTGTTACTCCGAAGGATTTTTAATACTTCGAAGGTCCTCCTTGTTAACACAAAAACTTCATCAACTCAAGCCTGTGGAGAAAATAGATTTCCTCATGGGAAACAGCGAAATTATTACATAGAAACTATCAATGTTTTTTTTTTTGCTACAGAGAATAGAACTGAATGGAAAAGACTGCTATCAAAGGTAGGATATGTGTCAATAAATGTGCTTCGACTCTGGCACAGTGCTGTTGACTGTGCGAGCTTCGGATTGCTCTCTACGATCCCTTTGGTGCAGAACATATTGGCTCCCTTCTGGCTGCTGGCCTTGTTGCAGCGGAGGCGGGGGCGGGGGCTGTTGCCACGAAGCTTGAGGTTGACTTGCCGAAGCCACAGAGGCTGCAGGGTGGTTGCCCACGTACTCCGGGATGTAAGGCTGATGGTACGAAGCGGTATGCATGACCTGCTTCGGCTGTCCCTGTTGCGCTGCAGCTTCTGCTAGCTCCTTTTGTTTCTGGATGGTAACATGGCACATCCTGGTGGTATGGCCCTTGTTCTCACCGTAGAATAAGCAAAATGTCCTCCTTGGTTGGTCCCCAAATCTCCCGCCGAAGCCCCTGGCGCCTCTGCCTCTTGGAGCTGGTGGCCGAAAGAAAGTTTGCTGCTGCCCCGAAGCCTGTGAGGAGCACTGCGGCCTGTTCTGCTGACTCCCCTTGTCATCATTTTGAGTGGAGTTGTGAATGGACCTGACATGCCTCGGATAAAATCTTCCCCCGAAGCCCCTGGTCATCTCAGAAAATCTGAAGGCCTCCTCCCTTCTTTGGCGAAAGTCATTATCAGCACGAATGTACTCGTCCATCTTTTGGAGCAGCTTCTCCAAAGTCTGAGGAGGCTTTCTAGCAAAGTATTGAGCTGCAGGCCCAGGACGAAGTCCCTTGATCATGGCTTCGATAACAATTTCATTGGGCACCGTTGGTGCCTGTGCCCTCAAACGCAAGAACCTTCTGACATATGCCTGAAGGTATTCTTCATGATCCTGAGTGCACTGAAACAAAGCTTGTGCAGTGACCGGCTTCGTCTGAAATCCTTGAAAGCTGGTTAACAGCATATCCTTCAGCTTCTGCCATGAGGTAATTGTCCCTGGTCGAAGGGAGGAATACCAGGTCTGAGCAACATTCCTGACGGCCATGACGAAAGACTTCGCCATGACTGCAGCATTGCCCCCATACGAAGACACTGTTGCTTCGTAGCTCATCAGGAACTGCTTCGGGTCTGAGTGGCCGTCGAACATGGGAAGCTGAGGTGGCTTATAGGATGAAGGCCAAGGTGTAGCCTGCAGCTCAGCAGACAGAGGAGAAGCATCATCGAAAACAAAATTTCCCTGATGGAAATTGTCATACCAGTCATCTTCGTTGACGAAGCCCTCCTGATGAAGGTCTTTCTACTGAGGCCTTCTGTTTTGCTCATCATGGGTAAGATGACGGACTTCCTCAGAGGCTTCGTCTATCTGCCGTTGCAACTCAGCTAGCCGGGCCATCTTCTCCTTCTTCCTTTGCACCTGTTGATGTAGGATCTCCATATCCCTGATTTCTTGGTCTAGCTCTTCCTCCTGAAGCGTTGGGCTGACGGCCTTTCTCTTCTGGCTTCGGGCGTCCCAAAGAGAGACGGTCTCCTGGTTGTGGTCCAGCGGTTGCAGTGCTGCAGCCCCAGCCGCTGAAGCTTTCTTCGGTGCCATAGCGAAGGTCTACAGCTTCCGAAGGTGTTCAAAAAACTCGAAGTGGAAGTGAGTTCACCGGAGGTGGGCGCCAATGTTGGGGACTTGTTCTCAAATTCTTCGGATTAAGAACAAGGCAACATAAAAAGTGTTAAATGTTAAGGCCCTTCGTCCTACCAATCATTATTCCCCTTCGAGAATAATGAGCTCCGGACGAAGGGCACAAGAGACATACCTTCGTAAATTCAACAAGTAATAATGAAGGATTCATATAAAGCATGAAATGTAAATCATAGAATCATTTCTATTTTATTAACACAGAGAAATAGAAATGATTACAAATTACAAATGTACCTTCGGTCCTGAGAGAAGGTAAAAAGTACAAGCGTGACGCAAATGTCAATGCCAAGTCAGCGTGAACAGTACGGGAGTACTGTTCATCTATTTATAGGCGCGGGACGCAGCCCACGTAAAATTACATCCATGTCCATTACATTTGTTAATGGCTTATGGGAATTTGTCAAGGCCCACGCAGTCTTTTCATCTTTAAGTCGGTTCCCCCCTCTGCTGTCGCGACGAAGCTTCCCTGCGCACAGCTTCGGCTGCGCTCGTCCTTCGTCTAGTTCAGGCTTCGTCCTGGCCGTGCTTCATATTCATAGTTCTGAGTCCAAAAATACCTGTTCACATAATCTACTTGGAAAACATTGTCAAATCATGTTTTTGAGGACCTTCGGAGGACGAAGGCCCCCAACATCTACAATATGCCTTGGTATGTTGTTTGGGCTCCCACAACTTGAAATGGCAGGTTGGGGGTATTTATAGCATCCCCTCACAATTATAACTGTTGGACATAAGCACCGGACAGTCCGGTGCATACCGGACATGCACTGTTCACTGTCCGGTGCCCTGGCCACGTCAGTCGACCATTGGGGTCTGTAGCAACCGACCGTTGGATCCGACCGTTACCCAGACTGTTCGGTGCACACCGGACAATCCAGTGTTATAGCCCAAGAGCGCATGTTGTGGGCCTCTCTGCGCAGATTGTCCGGTCTCCCATCGGACAGTCCGGTGGATCACCAGTGCGCTAGCTGACTACCCACTCCATTGATTTCTTTGTTATTTCTTTTGGGCTCCTTTTCCTCTTGAGTCTTGGACTTCTATGCATCTTTTATGTCTTATTTTGAGGTGTTGCATCCTCAGTGTCTTAGTCCAATCCTCTATGCATCCTGTGAACTATAAACACAAACACTAGCAAACATATTAGTCCACAAACTAAGTTGACCATCAAACACCAAAACCTTTTGAGCCAAATGGCCTGGGATCCATTTTCCTTACAATCTCCCCCTTTTTGTGATTGATGACAACACAACCAAAGCAAGAAAATATAACAAACATTTGAATGAGAATATGCAATCTACTTGCTAGGATGCATGAGGGTCCCCTTAAAGTGAGATTATGGACTCAAGCCTCCCCCTAACTCCATAATTCACTTACTTCCTAATTTAGACCAATGATACTTTAAAGACCAAAACCACTTGTAAGATCAAAAAATTTAATTTGGTGGTGTTTGGTGTTTGATATATTTTCCATTGCTTTGGTCCCTAAAACTTCTCCCCCTTTGGCATCAACCACCGAAAAGGAAGACATTAAAAGCATATAGGAAGGAAATTAAGACTTGCCCTCTAAAAGATTTATCAATTGAAGTTCTAAAAGATTACTCCCCCTAATTGAGTGTTCTCCTTTTGAAAGAATATTCTCCTCCTTCGTCATAGATGAAGGAATACTCCCCCTGTTGGAGATCTCTACTTAGGAAAAAAGCACATGAGAAATAGAGGTGCAAGACATGATTTGATCAGACTGGCTTCTCTTATGCATAGGTAACAAATATATTTTGACAACATATGCATTTATAGCAACATGGAAAGTATAAGATATGAAATATAGTCTAATCAATAACTGGACAAGACATGTAAAAGATACCAAATGTAGTCATGTGAGACATGAAACTACTTGTAGATTTGAAGTGGAAGCTTATTGTCTTTCTCCAGGGACTCCATTTTCCTTCAATGAGACTACTACATATAATAGACTTGAAAACAGGTATTAGTCTCAAAGACTTAGATTATAGAGTAACCTCCCCTGAAAGTGTGCATACAAGTTTTGAATATTTGTAGGAGACATGCACTTTGATTTTGATATCAAGAGGGGCAAATTATCTATAATTCGAGCTTTGGCACATATAAGTTAAATGATACCAATTGAAGTATGGAGGATATCAAATGTGGAATTTGCCATGTACCTATACCAATTGGAATATCATTTACTTAGAATGTTTAATAAGCTATATGTCGTGCTTAACTAATCTTTTTACACCATGTAGGTTTGTTCGGGAATATGAATTGAAAACGAGCAATCCTATCATATCATTAACCAAGTATGCATGTTGGAGACTTGTTCTCAAATGCTATGAGTCAAGAACAAAGCAACACAAGATGTTAAATGTTAATGCCCTTCGTCCTTCAAAACATTATTTCCCTTAGGATATAATGATCTTCAGACGAAGCTCATGAAGGACATACCTTCATCAATGCATTATTCGATAAAATAGAAGAAGAAACGTATGGCATATAGAACACAACACAGACAATCATATTATATTATTCATTCTTAATTATATAATCATGAAAAGATAGATACAATACTGAATCACAAAAGTACCTTTGGCTTGATAGAAGGCAAGAGAATACAAGTGTGACGCAAAAGCGAGTACAAGCCAGCATGAATAGTACGGGGGTACTGTTCATCTATTTATAGGCACAGGACACAGCCTATGAGAAATTACAATCATGCCCCTTACATTTACTATTGGCTTATAGAAAAATCTATGAGGATTGAATAGCCTTTTCCCTTTTAAGTCGGTTGCCTTTTCTGCGATTTAGCCGAAGCTTCCTTGTGCACAACTTCGGAGCGACGACAAGCTTCGTCACGATCATGCTCCTCATCGTGTATGATTTTATCATGAATCCGAAGATACCTGTCCATAAACCATACTTGGAAAGCATTGTTAAATTATGTTTTTGAGGACCTTCGGAGGATGAAGGCCCCCAACAGTAGCCCCTCGCGGTATTAATTTGTTTAAGATAACGAATTCAGACTGTGACATGGACGAAGGCCTTAAGCCGAAGGTCCGAAAAAACACCTTCCCTTTGCTAGAATAGCAACAGTCAATGACAGACGGGACCCTCCAATTTGGAGCGCGTCGATCGTATAAATAAGAACTCACCCTAACCACATTTGGTAAGCTACTTGTGCCACTAGCTTTGTTTGCTCAATTTTTTAGCTCTTGCTCACCAACGCTTGCTTAGTTTATCAGGCTTTTTAAGCTTCAGTTTTAAGGACACATTTTCGCCATTTCTGAAGAAAAGATGTCTCAAGACAAGAAAGTTGCTGCTGAGACGAAGCTCAATGAAGAGGAGAAGCTCTTTGAACAGAAGAAAGCTGCTAATCCTTATATAGCTGGGTTTATCGAGTCAATGGCGAAGTCAAATACGGAGAAGATTACCAAGGAAATCCTGGAAGGCCTGTCTAAAGACACTGGTGACAGTGACAGTTATGATGCAGAGAGTGGAGGCGAAGACTCTGAGGATCAACCCTGGAGACCAAGTCATGCAATTTTCGGAAAATCGACCATCAAGCAAAGGCACATTGAAAATATGAGGGGAAGATACTTTCGGGACATGTCTATTGTGAGGGCTGGCGAAGACAACAACGTTCCTGCGCCTGAGGAGAACGAAGTTGTGATTTTCTGAAGCTTCTTCAAAGCTAGGCTTTGGTTCCCACTGAGCAGGTTTGTGGTCGAAGTATTACAAATTTATCAGATCTTCCTCCATCAGATTACCCCTGAAGTTATATTAAGGATGGGCGGTAAGGAGTCAGGGGCTAGAACTGAGTGCAAAGTGCTTCTGCAGCATGCACGAACTCATGTATGAGACGAAGGCCACGGTGAAGGAACAGTATCACAATAACTTTGGTTGTTACGGGTTTATCGCCCGTCCCAACGCAAGTTACCCAGTGCCAACATTTCGGAAGAGATGGCCAGGGAATTGGATGGAAGAATGGTTTTATGTGAAGAACGACTTAGTGGCAAGGGGGATGTTAAGGAGGTTATTATGCGTCCCATTTGGTCCCGCTTCAGCCTTCGAAGGCCGAAGGTTGAAATCGATGAAGCCGCCGAAGCATGCCAGAAGGCCTTTGGTACTGTCTGTTTCTTTATTGGTACAAGAGATTTAATCCAAGAACATATAGCTTTCAAAGTATGGCCGCTTGTAGAGGATTGGGAGATGCCGACAGAGACTGTCACCAAGTCTAGCGAAGGTGAGCTGGTTCGACTGAAATACACCTTCAGATATGGAGATAAATTTGATGAACCGAATGACGACTGGCTGAAATGTATCGAATCTATAAGTGATGAATTGCTTGGGCCATATTCCAAAGCAGAAGATAATGCATTATCCACATCCTTCGGGGACCGAGGAAAAAAGAGATTGAATAGAGTTTTTGATACTATTGGTTTTGTTTACCCCGACTACAGCTACCCGCTGCGAGGACGGGGAAAGAAGAGGAAGGCTGCTGCTTCGGCCAAAATTGTTGCTTCGGCCGCCCCCAATGAGCCTGCGCCGAAGAGCAAAAAACGGAAAGTCCTTACCCACCGGCCACGGTATATTGAACCGGCCGTGGTGCCTGAATTTGGTGGAGAAACTTCTTCAGCTGCTAAACCAAAGGAGCCTATTTCTCCTACACAGAAGACTGAAGATCCGGCTGTAATGCCGAAGGTACCCTCAGCTGAGCTAGCTGAGTTGAAGACTGATAAGATTGTAGAGCCAAAAATCAAAGGAACAAAAATGTTAGAAGTTTTAAGCCCTTCGGCAGAAGTAACAGTGCCGAAGGCACAAAAAGGTCTTGCGGCAACTCCCAAAAGAAGAAGGATGGCAAATGTACTAGATGTGCTAGAATCAGTAAAGGCTTCAAGCTCTACTCCTTCAGGGAAAATTGCCGAGGCTTCAAAAATGCAAACTAAATCTGAAACAAAGCCGGTCGAAATTGAAACTGCAGTGAGCCAGGCTAGTGCCGAAGCTGGGCCTTTAGAGCCTGCTGAGAAAAAACCTTCGAAAATTGAAGAGAAGGCAGTAGAGGAAGATGCTATAGAACAGACTTTGCCTGAAAAAGTTGCCGCTCCTGCTCCCGAAGCTTTAAAAGAAAGTATTGAATATATCATCTGTCATGCTTCGGGAAAAAGACTCTCTAAAGAAGAAGAACGAGAAGCTCAACACTATGCCCAGAAGCTGAAATATTCGAAGGGGGCATTAGTGTTCAACAGCAGCGGAGAGGAAGATTTTTTGTATTGTCTCCCGGATAGTGTCGGGGACCATAATTAGGGGTACCCTCAAGAATCCTAATCTCAGCTGGTAACCCCCATCAGCACAAAGCTGCAAAGGCCTGATGGGTGCGATTAAGTCAAGGATCGGTCCGCTCAAGGGACACGATCTCGCCTCGCCCGAGCCCAGCCTCGGGCAAGGGCAGCCGACCCCGGAGGATTTACGTCTCGCCCGAGGACCCCCTCCAGCAAGGGACACACCTTCGGCTCGCCCGAGGCCCAGACTTCACCAATAAGCAACCTTGGCCAAGCCGCCACGCTGACCGACCGTATCGCAGGAGCCTTTAATGCAAAGGTGGCCAGACACCCTATCCTGACGCATGCTGTTCAGTAGACAGAGCCGAAGTGACCGCAGTCACTTCGCCGCTCCACTGACCGGCCTGACAAGAGGACAGCGCCGCCTGCGCCGCTCCGACTGCTATGCCACTCGGCAGAGTGAGGCTGACAGCAGCCAAGTCCGACCTCAGGCGCCATAGGAAACTCCACTTTGCCCGACCCCAGGGCTCGGACTCGGGCTCAGCCCCAGAAGACGACGAACTCCGCTTCGCCCGACCCCAGGGCTCGGACTCGGGCTCAGCCCCGGAAGACGACGAACTCCGCTTCGCCCGACCCTAGGGCTCAGACTCGGGCTCAGCCCCGGAAGACGACGAACTCCGCTTCGCCTGACCCAGGGCTCGGACTTGGGCTCAGCCCCAAAAGACGACGAACTCCGCCTCGCCCGACCCCAGGGCTCGGACTCAGCCCTGGCCTCAGCCGACAGTCTCCGCCTCGCCCGACCCAGGGGCTCGGGCTCGGCCTCGGCCTCGGGAGACAGACTCGACCTCGACCTTGGAGGAGCCTCCGCCTCGCCCAACCTGGGGCTCGGACCGACCACGTCGCAGAAGGCGCCATCATTACCCTACCCCAAGCTAACTCAGGCTACGGGGAACAAGACCGGCGTCCCATCTGGCTCGCCCCGATAAACAAGTAATGATGGCGCCCCGCATGCTCCATGACGACGACGGCTCTCAGCCCCCTTATGGAAGCGAGGAGACGTCAGCAAGGACTCGACAGCCCCAACAGCTGTCCTTCCACCAAGCTCCAGCGCTCCTCCGACGGCCACGACACCACACGAACCGGGTGCCAAAACCTCTCTGGCTGCCACGACGGCATGTACTTAGGGCGCTAGCTCTTCTCCGCTAGACACGTTAGCACACTGCTACACCCCCCCATTGTACACCTGGATCCTCTCCTTACGCCTATAAAAGGAAGGTCCAGGGCCCTCTTACAGAGGGTTGGCCGCGTGGGGAAGGACGGGACGGCGCTCGTGTAAGCCTCTCGCTCCCTCCCGCGTGGACGCTTGTAACCCCCTACTGCAAGCGCACCCGACCTGGGCGCGGGACAAACACGAAGGCCGCGGGTTCCCCCTTTTACACCTGCCTCCCTCCGGCTTCTTCCCCCCCCCCCCCCTTCGCGCTCTGTCTCGCGCCGACCCATCTGGGCTGGGGCACGCGGCGACAATTTACTCGTCGGTCCAGGGACCCCCCGGGGTCGAAACACCGACAGTTGGCGCGCCAGGTAGGGGCCTGCTGCGTGTTGACGAACAGCTTCCCATCAAGCTCCAGATGGGTAGTCTCCAGCAACCTTTCCAGCCTGGGACGGTGCTCCGTTTCGGGAGTCTTGAGTTCATGTCCCTCGACGGCAGCTACGACATGATACTCCTTCTCCCGCCGCGCGACAGCGACAATGGCGACCGACAATCCGCCCGCCGGCGGCGAAATCGACGACGTCTTCCCCACGTGGCAGAAGAACGACATTCGAGCTTGTCCCGTCCCCTCCCCCGCCGATGGAGGAGGAGGCGGGGCGACCAAGGCCAAGCAGGAGGCGGCACCTCATCGGCTGTCGAGCGAGTCGACGGCGCCGGCGCCCCTACGGGGGGCATGTCGGGCATCGACCTCGCGTCTGAGACGAAGACGAGCGCCATCTCCCCGCAACACGCCAACTCCAAGCAAACGGACGATGCCAGCACGCTCACAAAGGACTTGCTGGGCGTCACCCTCGTACCCGAGACGACGGTGCAGTCTGCCCCTGACGCGACTTCGTCACCGCCCGTCGACCAAGAGGTACCAACCGACTCCCATATCGTGCCTTTTGGATTCAGCCTCGACCCACCGAGCGACTTCGCTTCGGTGGACGCTCTCATAGAGGCGAGTCCAAACCCTCTGGGGTATTGTATGCGGTCACCCTAGGACCGGCTGACGGCCGTCTCGACCTAGGGCCCTCGGGTTCCGAGGAAGATGACGAGCCCGACTTTTGTTGGGATTTCTCCGGACTTGGTAACCCCAGTGCCATGCGGGACTTCATGACCGCATGCGACTACTGCCTTTCTTATCATTCCGACGGTAGCCGCAGCCTCGGCGACAAGGACTGCGGCCCAAGTCGTGAATGTTTCCACGTTGATCTAGGGGGTCCCGGCGAAGGCAACCATCTTGGTACGCCGAAAAACGGTGATCCCCCTAGGCCTGCGCCTCGCGTTGACATCCTTCGGGAGCTAGCTGTGGTCCCCGTCCCGGCGGGGGGTCATGACCCACAGCTCGAGCAAATCCGCGAGATGCAGGCCAGGCTCGACGAGGGAGCAGGAACACTTGAGCCATTCCGCCGGGACATCAGGCAGGAATGGGCAGGCCAACCTCCGGCCGGAGAAGCACGTCATCTACCCCAGGGCATCCAGCACCGCATCGCCGATGATGTCAGGGCAAGGCCACCACCGGCTTCTAGTGGGGTCGGCCAGAACCTGGCTGCAGAGGCAATACTTCTCCGCGCGATGCCGGAGCCGTCAACCACCGAGGGGCGGCGTATCCAGGGGGAGCTCAAGAATCTCCTAGAGGATGTCGCGGTCCGACGGGCCGAAAGCTCTGCCTCCCGAAGGCAGGGGTACCCCTCGGAACATCGTGCCGCGACTTCCCGATTCATGTGGGGAGCCTCGGTCCACACCGGGCGCACGCGCAACACAGCGCCTGCGGCCCCGGATCGCCTCGGCAACGGACAACCTCACCGCAACCGTCGAACCCACCTCGACGAGAGGGTGCGCCGAGGCTACCACCCCAGGCGTGGGGGACGCTACGACAGCGGGGAGGATCAGAGTCCCTCGCTCGAACCGCCCGGTCCGCAGGCTTTCAGCCAAGCCATACGACGGGCGCCGTTCCCGACCTAGTTCCGAACCTCGACTACTATCACAAAGTACTCGGGGGAGACGAGACCGGAACTGTGGCTCGCGGACTATCGGCTGGCCTGCCAACTGGGTGGAATGGACGATGACAACCTCGTCATCCACAACCTCCCCCTGTTCCTCTCTGACTCCGCTCAGGCCTAGCTGGAGCATCTGCCTCCGGGGCAGATCTCCAACTGGGACGACCTGGTCCAAGCCTTCGCCGGCAACTTCTAGGGCACGTACGTGCGCCTTAGAAACTCCTGGGATCTCCGAAGCTGCCGCCAGCAGCCGGGGGAGTCTCTCCGGGACTACATCCGGCGATTCTCGAAGCAGCGCACCGAGCTGCCCAACGTCACCGACTCAGATGTCATCGGCGCATTCCTTGCCGGCACCACCTGCCGCGACCTGGTAAGCAAGCTGGGTCGCAAGACCCCCACCAGGGCGAGCGAGCTGATGGACATCGCCACCAAGTTCGCCTCTGGCCAGGAGGCGGTTGAGGCCATCTTCCGGAAGGATAAGCAGCCCCAGGGCCGCCCACCGGAAGATGTCCCCGAGGCGTCAACTCAGCGCGGCACCAAGAAGAAAGGCAGGAAGAAGTCGCAAGCAAAACGCGACGCCGCCGACGCGGACCTTGTCGCCGCTGCCGAGTACAAGAACCCTCAGAAACCTCCCGGAGGTGCCAATCTCTTCGACAAGATGCTTAAGGAGTCGTGCCCCTATCATCAGGGGCCCGTCAAGCACACCCTTGAGGAGTGCGCCATGCTTCGGCGCCACTTTCACAAGGTCGGGCCACCTGCGGAAGGTGGCAGGGCCCGCGACAACGATAAGAAGGAGGATCACAAGGCAGGAGAGTTCCCCGAGGTCCGCGACTGCTTCATGATCTACGATGGGCCAGTGGCGAACGCCTCGGCTCGGCACCACAAGCAAGAGCATCGGGAGGTCTGCTCAGTAAAGGTGGCGGCGCCGGTCTACCTAGACTGGTCCGACAAGCCCATCACCTTCGACCAGGGCGATCACCCCGACCGCGTGCTGAGCCCGGGGAAATACCCGCTCGTTGTCGACCCCGTCATCGGCAACGTCAGGCTCACCAAGGTCCTCATGGACAGAGGTAGCAGCCTCAACATCATCTACGCCGAGACCCTCGGGCTCCTGCGGATCGATTTGTCCTTGGTCCGGGCAGGCGCTGCGCCTTTTCACGGGATCATCCCCGGGAAACGCGTCCAGCCCCTCGGGCAACTCGATCTACCCGTCTGATTTGGGACACCCTCCAACTTCCGAAGGGAGACCCTCACGTTCGAGGTGGTCGGGTTTCGAGGAACCTACCACGCAGTGCTGGGGAGGCCATGCTACGCCAAGTTCATGGTCGTCCCCAACTACACCTACCTCAAGCTCAAAATGCTGGGCCCCAACGGGGTCATCACCGTCGGCCCCACGTATCGACACGCGTACGAATGCGACGTGGAGTGCGTGGAGTACGCCGAGGCCCTCGCCGAATCCGAGGCCCTCATCGCCGATCTGGAGAGGCTCTCTAAAGAGGCACCAGACGTGAAGCGCCATGCCGGCAACTTCGAGCCGGCGGAGACGGCTAAGTCTTTCCCTCTCGACCCCAGCAACGACGCCTCCAAGCAGATCCGGATCGGCTCCGAGCTCGACCCCAAATAGGAAGCAGTGCTCGTCGACTTTCTCCGCGCGAACGCCGACGTTTTCGCGTGGAGTCCCTCGGACATGCCCGGCATACAGAGGGATGTCGCCGAGCACTCGCTGGATATCCGAGCTGGAGCCCGACCCGTGAAGCAGCCTCTGCACCGATTCGACGAAGAAAAGCGTAGAGCCATAGGCGAGGAGATCCACAAGCTAATGGCAGCAGGGTTCATCAAAGAGGTATTCCATCCCAAATGGCTTGCCAACCCTGTGCTTGTGAGAAAGAAAGGAGGGAAATGGCGGATGTATGTAGACTACACTGGTCTAAACAAAGCATGTCCGAAAGTTCCCTACCCTCTGCCTCGCATCGATCAAATCGTGGATTCCACTGTTGGGTGCAAAACCCTATCTTTCCTCGATGCCTACTCAGGGTATCACCAAATCAGGATGAAAGAGTCCGACCAGCTCGCGACTTCTTTCATCACACCCTTCGGCATGTACTGCTATGTTACCATGCCGTTCGGTTTGAGGAATGCGGGTGCGACATACCAAAGGTGCATGAACCACGTGTTCGGCGAACACATTGGTCGAACGGTCGAGGCCTACGTCGATGACATCGTAGTCAAGACGAGGAAAGCCTCTGACCTCCTTTTCGACCTTGAGGTGACATTCCGATGTCTCAAGGCGAAAGGCGTAAAGCTCAATCCCGAGAAGTGCATTTTCGGGGTCCCCCGAGGCATGCTCTTGGGGTTCATCGTCTCCGAGCGGGGCATCGAGGCCAACCCGGAAAAAATCGCGGCCATCACCAACATGGGGCCCATCAAGGACTTGAAAGGCGTACAGAGGGTCACGGGATGCCTTGCGGCTCTGAGCCGTTTCATCTCACGCCTCGGCGAAAGAGGCCTGCCTCTGTACCACCTCTTAAGGAAGGCTGAGTGCTTCACTTGGATCCCTGAGGCCGAGGAAGCCCTCGGGAACCTGAAGGCGCTCCTCACAAACGCGCCCATCTTGGTGCCTCCCGCCGCCGGAGAAGCCCTCTTGATCTACGTCGCCGCTACCACTCAGGTGGTTAGCGTCGCGATCGTGGTTGAGAGACAAGAAGAAAGGCATGCATTGCCCGTCTAGAGGCCAGTCTACTTCATCAGTGAGGTACTGTCCGAGACCAAGATCCGCTACCCACAAATTCAGAAGCTGATGTACGCGGTAATCCTGACGCGACGGAAGTTGCGACACTACTTCGAGTCTCATCCAGTGACTGTGGTGTCATCCTTCCCCCTGGGGGAGATCATCCAGTGCCGAGAGGCCTCGGGTAGAATCGCAAAGTGGGCGGTGGAAATCATGGGCGAGACGATCTCGTTCGCCCCTCGGAAGGCCATCAAGTCCTAGGTCTTGGCGGACTTTGTGGCTGAATGGGTCGACACCCAGCTCCCGACAGTTCTGATCCAACCGGAACTCTGGACCATGTTTTTCGACGGGTCGCTGATGAAGACAGGGGCAGGCGCGGGCCTGCTCTTCATCTCACCCCTCGGAAAGCACCTACGATACGTGCTACGCCTCCACTTCCCAGCGTCCAACAATGTGGCCGAGTACGAGGCTCTGATCAACAGGTTGCGCACTGCCATTGAGCTAGGGGTCCGACGCCTCGACGCTCGCGGTGACTCACAGCTCGTCATCGACCAAGTCATGAAGAACTACCACTACCGCGACCCGAAGATGGAAGCCTACTGCGATGAGGTTCGGCGCCTGGAAGACAAGTTCTACGGGCTCGAGCTCAACCACATCGCCCGACGCTACAACGAGACTGTGGACGAGCTGGCTAAGATAGCCTCGGGGTGAACAACGGTTCCCCCGGACGTCTTCTCCTGAGACCTGCACCAACCCTCCGTCAAGACCGACGACACGCCCGAGCCCGAGAAGGCCTTGGCCCGGCCCGAGGCATCCTCGGCTCGGCCCGAGACACCCTTGGCTCAGCCCGAGGCAACCTCGGCCCCCGAGGATGAGGCACTGCGCGTCGGGGAAGAGCGAAGCGGGGTCACGCCTGATCGAAACTGGCAGACCCCGTACCTGCAATATCTCCACCGAGGAGAGCTACCCCTCGACCGAGCCGAAGCTCGGCGGTTGGTGCGGCGCGCCAAGTCGTTCGTCTTGCTAGGGGACGGGAAGGAGCTCTACCACCGTAGCCCCTCAGGCATCCTCTAGCGATGCATATCCATCGCCGAAGGCCAGGAGCTCTTACAAGAAATACACTCGGGGGCTTGCGGTCATCACGCAGCTCCTCGAGCCCTTGTTGGAAACGCCTTCCGACAAGGCTTCTACTGGCCAACCGCGGTGGCCGACGCCATTAGAATTGTGCGCACCTGCAAAGGGTGTCAATTCTACGCAAGGCAGACCCACCTGCCTGCTCAGGCTCTACAGACCATACCCATCACCTGGTCGTTTGCTGTGTGGGGTCTGGACCTCGTCGGCCCCTTGCAGAAGGCACCCGGGGGCTACATGCACCTGCTGGTCGCCATCGACAAATTCTCCAAGTGGATCGAGGTCTGGCCCCTAAGCAGCATCAGGTCCGAACAGGCGGTGGCATTCTTCACCAACATCATCCATCGCTTTGGGGTCCCAAACTCCATCATCACCGACAACGGCACCCAGTTCACCGGCAGAAAGTTCCTGGACTTCTGCGAGGATCACCACATCCGGGTGGACTGGGCCGCCGTGGCTCACCCCATGACGAATGGGCAAGTAGAGCGTGCCAACAGCATGATCCTGCAAGGACTCAAGCCGTGGATCTACAACGACCTCAACAAGTTCGGCAAGCGATGGATGAAGGAGCTCCCCTCGGTGGTCTGGAGTCTGAGGACAACGCAGAGCCGAGCCACGGGCTTCACACCGTTCTTTCTAGTCTATGGGGCCGAGGCCATCTTGCCCATAGACTTAGAATACGGTTCCTCGAGGGCGAAGGCCTACGACGATCAAAGCAACCGAGCTAACCGAGAAGACTCACTGGACCAGCTGGAGGAGGCTTGGGACATGGCCTTGCTACACTCGGCGCGGTATCAGCAGTCCCTGCGACGCTACCACGCCCGAGGGGTTCGGTCCTGAGACCTCCAGGTGGGCGACCTGGTGCTTTGGCTGCGACAAGACGCCCGAGGGCGGCACAAGCTCACGCCTCCCTGGGAAGGGCCGTTCGTCATCGCCAAAGTTCTGAAGCCCGAGACGTACAAGCTGGCCAATAGTCAAGGCGAGGTCTACAGCAACTCTTGGAACATCCGACAGCTACGTCGCTTCTACCCTTAAGATGCTTTCAAGTCGTTCATACACCTCCTTCACACACAAAGTCTAGTCATCAAGGAAGGGTTGCCTCGGCAAAGCCCGACCCTCCCTCGGGGGCTAGAAGGGGGGGAACCCCTCTGCGTCAAAATTTTTCCTCGGAAAAAGATCTTTTCTGCCAGAATATCTCTCGTGCTTTTCGACTACTTCGAAAGTGGATCCTGAAAACGATGGAGTACACGTAAGCAGCCAAGGCTGACCGAGCCGAGGGACTCCTACGCCTTCGGGATACGGATACCTCACTCATCACCTTCTGCGATAAGTAACTCACGCTCGGATAAGCGATTCCGCTGATCGAACAAGTCCCAACGCTCGAAGACCCTTCTGTCGAAACGATTTTTCAGGCCTTCTCGACTACATCGATAGCAGAATTCGGCGGACGAGTAAGAGTACACGTAAGCGGCAAGGCCGACCCAGCCGAGGGATTCCTACGCCTCCGGGATACGGATACCTCACTCATCACCTTCCGTGAAAAGTAACTCACGCTTGGACAAACAACTCTGTTACCAACAAATAAGTCTAGATACTCGAAGCAAGGGGAAAAGACATGCAGCTTTACAACACGACGAGTCGACGACAGTATGTTTGGGCCTCGGCGGCCGCAGAAAACATACACACACTACAAGATAACCTGATCCCGCAGGCTTGGACCTTGACGGTTGAAGGGAGCAGCAGCACCCTCGGCGTCAACCACACCTTCGGCGAGGTCCGACCTAGCCTCGGACGGCGACGCGGTCAGAGGATCTCCACTTCAAAGGACGACATCAGCACCACGCCCGGGCCATCGCCGCCAGGGTCTCTTCCAGGAGTCCGGCTCGAGCACCACGCCCGGGGGCTCGAAAGGTGGAAAGACACGATGCATGAGGGGAGCGCGAAGACATGGTTGCCCTTCAAGGGGGTCGCCCCCCTTTTAAAGGCAACTCTCCCCACTTGCGTCCTCAGCCGTCGCGGGCTGAGTCTTCTCCAACACGCTCCAAGGTCCTCCCCCTACGACACGGGGGCTGGGTCCCACGCGTCATGCAAGATGGCCCAGGGCAGAAGAAGACAAACCACCGCGCGCGGCGCGCGCGACTGCCCAGCGGTTACAAGCATTCCCCCACTTTCGCCCAGACCAGCGGGTGAAAGGGCGGACCGCCATGCAGGCGGCATGCAACCGCACCGAAGGGGCGCACCTTTTCGACTTCGACGCGTCCAGCATGGAGGCCCAGGCCCATGCGTCATGCAACCAGCGCGTCGGTCGCAACGTGCAAGAAACCGCACCGCCACTCGCGCCACTACCGCGCCTCCTCGACTGCGGAACCAGTACCGCGACTCGAGGCAACCCTGCGCATGACCCAACAGTGCCAACCAGGTACATCGGTCACGGGCCAGTCAGCTGCAGGAGAAGGCACGACGGTCGAAGCGGCTAGAAGTGGGCCGGCAGTAATGGCGGTGGCAGGCGAGCGAAAGCAGCGGTCAAGTGGTCAGCCAAGCTCACGTCCCCTCCTGGGACAGCGGGAGAGCCCTCTCCCACGGCGTGAAGACGGCGCGCCCGTGTCCCGTTCCTCGAACGGCTCGCGCACGCGCAACGGCTGCCCCGCGAACCACTCGTCCCGCCGCATTAACCCCGCCGCGGGACAGGCGGCACCTTTGGCAGGAGAAGCGGGCGACGCTTCACCTTCGCCATAATGACCGCGTCCAAAAAGGTACGCCACGTCATTCGATTTTGTATCCTTTTCCTGTTCCTCTTTCTCTCTCTTACAACAGGGACCGGGAAAGGGGATGCCCCGAAAGGGATCCTTCTCCGCGAAGGAAATGGGCCCCGAGCCCCCCTACTGATCAGAGGTTCGAAGGCTAGCCCCTCGGAGGGGTTCAACAGCCGCCTCAGAGCGCTCGGGCTCCACGCCCACTACTGGTCAGGGGTTCAAAGGCCGGCCCCTCGGAAGGGTTCAACGACCGCCTCAGGCCACTCAGGCTCCGCGCCCAATACTGATCAGGGGTTCGTAGGCTAGCCCTCGAAGGGTTCACAACCGCCTCAGACGCAGAGCGAGGGATGACCCTGGGTACGTTCGATACATAACCAAGGCTCGGGCTATGCTCCCGAGGTACCCTAGGACATTTCCGAGACCAGCGGGAACGATCTTATAACGGAATCCCATCAGAGGGAGGCATCGAGCCCTCGGACCCCATCAAAAGGGGACCGGGTCCGGCAGATCACCCGCAGGTACTTTTGGAGCGCACCTCCGGGCCTCTAGCCGACCCCTAACAAATGGGGCACGGGCGTCCACTCGGATTACCCGTTAGCAGCTCACCGGAGACACCATGTTCGGCGCCCTCCAAGGGCAACATGGCGCTTTCCCCCCCCCCCCTCCTCCTTGCGGAAAGGCGACGCAGGGGCGTATGTAAAGAAGTCGAGTCTGTCCTTGACTGTCCTCTCGCCCTGTGCGGAGGCTCGAGGGCTGCTCTCGCAAACCCGGCTCCGGCCAAACTGTTGATAGCGTCAACATACCAGCCTGAGAACTTGGGACCCGACCGTGCACCCGGGCTACGGCCAGCTCGCATGAGGGAACAACCAGACCGGCCGAAGCATTGCGAAACGCATTAAGACCTCGAAGGAGTCAAACCACTCCTCCGAGGCCTCGGGGGCTACACCCACCGAAACAAAATGCAACCGAGAAAGGTCGGTCCCCTTGCAAAAAAGTGCGACAAAAGCCTCCAAGCGAGTATTAACACTCCCTTCGAGGCACCGGGGCTACTGTCGGGGACCATAATTAGGGGTACCCTCAAGACTCCTAATCTCAGCTGGTAACCCCCATCAGCACAAAGCTGCAAAGGCCTGATGGGTGCGATTAAGTCAAGGATCGGTCCGCTCAAGGGACACGATCTTGCCTCGCCCGAGCCCAGCCTCGGGCAAGGGCAGCCGACCCCGAAGGATTTACGTCTCGCCCGAGGACCCCCTCCAGCAACGGACACACCTTCGGCTCGCCCGAGGCCCAGACTTCACCAAGAAGCAACCTTGGCCAAGCCGCCACGCCGACCGACTGTATCGCAGGAGCCTTTAATGCAAAGGTGGCCTAACACCCTATCCTGACGCGCGCCCTTCAGTAGACAGAGCCGAAGTGACCGCAGTCACTTCGCCGCTCCACTGACCGGCCTGACAAGAGGACAGCGCCACCTGCGCCGCTCCGACTGTTGTGCCACTCGACAGAGTGAGGCTGACAACAGCCAAGTCCGGCCTCAAGCGCCATAGGAAACTCCGCTTCGCCCGACCCCAGGGCTCGGACTCGGGCTCAGCCCCGGAAGACGACGAACTCCGCTTCGCCCGACCCCAGGGCTCGGACTCGGGCTCAGCCCCGGAAGACGACGAACTCTGCTTCGCCCGACCCCAGGGCTCGGACTCGGGCTCAGCCCCGGAAGACGACGAACTCCGCTTCGCCTGACCCTAGGGCTCGGACTCGGGCTCAGCCCCGGAAGACGACGAACTCCGCTTCGCCCGACCCCAGGGCTCGGACTCGGGCTCAGCCCCGAAAGACGACGAACTCCGCCTCGCCCGACCCAGGGCTCGGACTTGGGCTCAGCCCCAAAAGACGACGAACTCCGCCTCGCCTGACCCCAGGGCTCGGACTCAGCCCTGGTCTCAGCCGACAGTCTCCGCCTCGCCCGACCCAGGGGCTCGGCCTCGGCCTCGGGAGACAGACTCGACCTCGACCTCGGAGGAGCCTCCGCCTCGCCCAACCTGGGGCTCGGACCAACCACGTTGCAGGAGGCGCCATCATTACCCTACCCCAAGCTAACTCAGGCTACGGGGAACAAGACCGGCGTCCCATCTAGCTCGCCCCGATAAACAAGTAATGATGGCGCCCCGCATGCTCCATGACGACGGTGGCTCTCAGCCCCCTTACGGAAGCGAGGAGACGTCAGCAAGGACTCGACAGCCCCAACAGCTGTCCTTCCACCAGGCTCCAGCGCTCCTCCGACGGCCACGACACCACACGAACCGGGTGCCAAAACCTCTCCGGCTGCCACGGCGGCATGTACTTAGGGCGCTAGCTCTTCTCCGCTAGACACGTTAGCACACTGCTACACCCCCCCATTGTACACCTGGATCCTCTCCTTACGCCTATAAAAGGAAGGTCCAGGGCCCTCTTATAGAGGGTTGGCCGCGCAGGGAAGGACGGGACGGCGCTCGCGTAAGCCTCTCGCTCCCTCCCGCATGGACGCTTGTAACCCCCTACTGCAAGCGCACCCGACCTGGACGCGGGACAAACACGAAGGCCGCGGGTTCCCCCTTTTACGCCTGCCTCCCTCCGGCTTCTTCCCCCCTTCGCGCTCCGTCTCGCGCCGACCCATCTAGGCTGGGGCACGCGGCGACAATTTACTCGTCGGTCCAGGGACCCCCCCCGGGGTCGAAACGCCGACAGATAGCAAAGAGATATCTGTTTGCCGGGAGATGGGTAGAAGCTTTGGATTCCCAACGTTAGAAGATGGCCTCTTAGTACTGTCGAATGATGAATTGGCCGACAGTTTGGCATATAATAGTATAAAGGTGCGAAAATCAATTTTTGTATTTAAAAACGAATTATTTCACTTGTTTATACTTAATACTATACTCCTTTTGCAGGGCTTGATTCTTAGCAATGCCCTCAGGGCACAGAAAAATATCGAAGATGAAGGGTGCACAATGGCTCTGAACAACCTTCGCTCAGAGGTGATTGAAGTAAGGAACGAAGGCCTTAAAAATGATAAAATATTAATTTCATTGGTAAACAAGATAAAAGAAGACGAAGCTAGTTCCAAAGTTCAAGCTGAGGCCTAGAAAAGTGAAATTGAAGACCTTCGGAAATAGTTAGCCGAGGCCAAATTAAAATGCGCTGTTGCCGAAGCTGATCGAGATGCCAGCGAATACTGGAAAAATTATTTTGAAAAAACAGTTGCAGAGCTTCGCGCATCCAAAAAAAGATGCTTTGAAAAATCTGTGGAGTGTGTGAAAAAGATAAAGACTAGCTTCGCCAACGTGGTCGCGTACTCAAACAAAGACAACTTCATACGAGGCGACCCTGAGGGCGTCATCGAGTGGATCAGTGGTGAAACTTAAGCTTTTGAGGAGATTTTGAGTGACCGCAGGGACGTCTATGCATTCTCTTGTGCGAGGGGGGTTGCAGCCATTTTGGAGAAGGCATGTTGTAATTATGTTAAAACCTTGGCCTAGGCTGAAGCTGCCTTATCTGTTGACGACACGAAGGACCCCTCGGCCGAAGCGAGTTTAATAGGCGGAAAATTTTTCACTGATATCTAGGAAAATGGCGGCCGATGGATGGCTCATGAAATAATGAAAAAGAGCGAAAAAGATATCCACGACTCTCGAGAAGCAACAAAGAAAGCTGAGAAAGCTGCAGAACTTGAGAGACGGATAGGTATTGTTTAATGGCTTGTATCTTCGCTGTTTGTTTTCGTGACTTCGAACTAATTGATGCTTTCTACTGCAGCTGAACTACCTCCTCCACCAGAGCCGTTCGACCCTCTAGCCGACCCGGAGACAAAGAAAGCGATAGAAATCATTAATATGGCCGAAGCTATTGTCGACGAAGTTGTTACTAAACTGCTTAACGAAGTTGCCGAAATAGTTCTGAAGGAAGAAGAGTAGCTATTGTAAAAACATTTTTAGGATATTAATGTAACATTTGCTGAACTAAGTTTGTAATATTTTATGTTTATGATTTTGAATCTAATATGTAAGTTGTTTGTAATTTTATTCTTTGCGATGCATGAAATTTTACGTACATGTCGTTTTTGAGCCTTCGGCGAAAAAACACCTTCCCTTCTTTTCATGCTTCATAAAGAAGAGCTTTTATGTCTCGTAAGAACATCCACACCTTATAAAAAACATCAATGCTTCGTAAACAATAGATCCCTTCTTCCACATCGAAAATGATGAAGCTGTAATTCTCAGCTTACTTTGTGCCTTGGCACCTTTTCATTTTTGTAAAGTATTCTCCAAAGATCGGCTTCGTTTCCAATTGATGTTATTGATATGATATGATGTATGATGTAATGCTATGCGATATGATGCGATGATATGATGCAAAGAATGATGCTAATGCCGAAGACACTTAATCACGCTGAAACACAATCTCTGCGTCCCCTTAGGAACGATCAAAAATCTCTTTACCGTTTATTTTTCGACTTCACCGCTTATTTTTCGGTGTAAGTTCTGCATCCCCTTAGGAACGTCTTTTGAACTTCTTCGCCTTCTATTTCGGCGGTATTCGTGTTGACTTTTCGCGCTTCACCTTTTATTTCAGCGAAATTTGGCTCTGCATTCCCTTTGGAACGACTTTTGAGCAGAAAACTTACACTGCGCTCCCTTAGGAACGACTTTTTGTAGCTTTGGCAAACTTACGCTGCGCTCCTTAGGAACGACTTTTTGTAGCTTCGGCAAAACTTGCAATGTGATTTTTAACTCTGCATTCCCTTAGGAACGACTTTTAAGCTTCAGCAACTTTTGAGCTTCGTGAGACTGTGGAGAAGATATATTTCATTATGACAAGAACAAAGCTATTACAAGAAATTTAAAAATGACAAGAAAACTAGGTTTACATTGATTGTTCCTAAAAAAGAAAATAACAATGAGTGTAGAAATGTTTCAGAGGAAGGATATCTTTCAATAGATGTGCTTTGATTCTGGCACAGTACTGTTGACAGTGCGAGCTTCGGATTCCTCCCTGAAATCTCGCTGTTGATGGGTCTGTTGGCTCCCTTCTGGCTACTGACCTCGTGAATAGGCAGGTTGTAGTGGTGGCGGAGGTGGAAGTTGTGGCCAAGAAACCTGCGGCTGACTAGCCGAAGCAACAGAAGCTGCAGGATGATTACCCACATATTCTGGTATGTAGGGTGAGTGACACAAAGCAGTGTGCAGGACCTACTTTGGTTGACTTTGTCGGGCTTCGGCTTCTGCGATCTCCTTCTGCTTTTGGATGGTGATTTGGCACATTCTTGTAGTATGGCCCTTATCTTCACCACAAAATAAGCAGTAGATTTTCCTGGGCGGATCCCCATATCTTCCTCTGAAGCCCCTGGCGCATCTGCCTCTTGGAGCTGGCGGCCGAAAAGAGCTTTGTTGCTGCCCCGAAGCTTGTGAAGAATACTGCGGCCTCTGCAGTTGACTTCCTCTGTCATCACTCTGAGTGGAATTGTGAATTGACCTGACATGCCTCAGGTAGATTCTTCCTCCGAAGCCCCTGGTCATCTCAGAGAACTTGTAAGCTTCCTCCCTTCTTTGGCGAAAGTCATTGTCAGCCCTGATGTATTCGTCCATCTTTTGAAGCAGCTTTTCCAGAGTCTATGGAGGCTTTCTAGCGAAGTACTGGGTAGTAGGTCCTGGACGAAGCCCCTTAGGTAGTGTTTGGTTGAAGAGCCAAGTAGAACAGAACCGTTCTATCCCAGTTTTGTTGTTGTTTGGTTACAAAGGAAATAGAACGGAATGGCTCCAATTAGGAAGTATTCTCCTCAGATCTGGAACCATTCCGCTCCAAAAAATCAACCGGACGGAGCCGCTCCGTTCCCATCCCGCTCTCACAGTCACGCTCCACTCCGTTCACTCTGCAACCAAACAAAAAACAGAGCCGCTCCGTTCCAGATTACCAAACACAGAACAGAGCGGCTCCGTTCCTAGAGTCAGGGATGGAACGGCTCCGTTCTACTTGGCTCCTCAACCAAACACTACCTTAATCATGGCCTCAATGACAATTTCATTGGGCACTGTAGGCGCTTGTGCTCTCAGATGCAAGAACCTTCGGATATATGCTTGGAGATACTCCTCATGGTCTTGCGTGCACGGAAACAAGGCCTGAGCTGTGACTGGCTTCGTCTGAAAGCCTTGGAAACTTATCACTAGCATATCCTTGAGTTTTTGCCACGAAGTAATAGTCCCTGGCCGAAGAGAAGAATACCATGTTTGAGCCACGTTCTGAACTGCCATAACGAAGGATTTGGCCATGACGGCTGCATTGCCTCCATATGAAGATATAGTTGCTTCATAACTCATCAAAAACTGCTTCGGGTCTGAATGCCCATCATACATGGGGAGCTGAGGTGGCTTGTATGATGGGGGCCATGGGATAGCATGCAGTTCTGCTGCCAAAGGAGAAGCATCATCAAAGGTAAAGGTATCATGATTAAGATCATCATACCATCCATCCTCGTTGAACAAGCCTTCTTGATGAAGCTCCCTGTGTTGGGGCCTTCGATCTTGTTCGTCTTGAGCAAGATGGCATACTTCTTCAGTGGCTTCATCAATCTGCCTTTGAAGATCAGCCAGTCGAGTCATCTTCTCCTTCTTCCTTTGTACTTGCTGATGAATTATTTCCATGTTTCTGATCTCTTGGTCCAACTCCTCCTCTTGGAGTGTTGGATTGGTGGCCTTCCTTTTCTGGCTTCGGGCCTCTCGGAGAGAGAGGGTCTCCTGATTTGTGTCTAGTGGCTGCAGTGCGGTAGCCCCTGGTGCTGAAACTTTCTTTGGCGGCACGACGAAGGTCAGTGCTTGCCGAAGGTGGTCGAAAAAGGGTTCACCCACGGTGGGCGCCAATGTTGGAGACTTGTTCTCAAATGCTATGAGTCAAGAACAAGGCAACACAAGATGTTAAATGTTAATGCCCTTCGTCCTTCAAAACATTATTTCCCTTAGGATATAATGATCTTCAGACGAAGGTCATGAAGGACATACCTTCATCAATGCATTATTCGATAAAATAGAAGAAGAAACATATGTCATATAGAACACAACACAGACAATCACATTATATTATTCATTCTTAATTAGATAATCATGAAAAGATAGATACAATACTGAATCACAAAAGTACCTTTGGCTTGATAGAAGGCAAGAGAGTACAAGTGTGACGCAAAAGCGAGTACAAGCCAGCGTGAACAGTACGGGGGTACTGTTCATCTATTTATAGGCACAGGACACAGCCTATGAGAAATTACAATCATGCCTCTTACATTTACTATTGGCTTATAGAAAAATCTATGGGGATTGAATAGCCTTTTCCCTTTTAAGTCGGTTCCCTTTTCTGCGATTTAGCCGAAGCTTCCTTGTGCACATATTCGGAGCGACGGCAAGCTTCGTCACGATCATGCTCCTCATCGTGTACGCTTTTATCATGAATCCAAAGATACCTGTCCATAAACCATACTTGGAAAGCATTATTAAATTATGTTTTTGAGGACCTTCGAAGGATGAAGGCCCCCAACAGCATGCAACTATAATCAAAGGTAAATATCAGATGTAAAACTAGGCATGTAAGGTAAAATCTAGATACAAAAAAATAAATACGCATATCTAAAACAAGAAATACAATAAATCTAGTTACCTTAGTCATGGGTGCGGAATTTAGGTCCAAAGTATTCACTAACCCACTTGGCAGTAGACTCGATCCATTATGATGCATCCCATGATATACATCCCAATTTTGTCAAGTCTCCAAATTCCTCGAAGTCCTTCGGACTTCTCACTTCCCTCTTGGGATCCAAACCTTCTTGGTGCTTTTCACGGCCGAAATAATTTTCTTTGGCACCCAGATGCGTTTGGCCCCTTTTCCTTTGTTGGCCTTGATTGCTATCACCTTTCCATTCTTTTTCTTCTTGATGAAATATGGTGTAGCAGCCTTTTTATTCACCTTGTTGATGTAGGTGTTGGAGATTTTGCTTGATGGCTTTGCTTGAGCTCTTGCTTTTGCTTATCCCCGGTCTTCGCCTTGCATTGGTAATACTTGTGGCCTTCCTTGTGGCATAGCCTACAAATCACAGTTTTTTCCTCTACAGGCTTGATCACTCCCACAGTGGTGTTATCCTGAGGAGGTTAGATTTGTTTGGCTTTGCCTTTCTTGTCATACAAAGCCTTGCAAGGCGAGCCACCTCTTGCTTTAATTGCTCATTCTCCATTGCAATCTCATCCAAACATGTTTCTATAACAACATTCTTAACAAGAACTTGATTGCAGGGGTTAGAACCATCAAATAAATTAAAACAAGAAGTAGAAGCATCTTTGTTAATACTTTTAGGCATTTCAACCAAAGATACTCCTGGGGTACTACCAATGTCTTCTAACTTAGTAGTTAGCTCATTGTTATGTATGCTAAGAATTCCCATCTTTCCTAGTAAATTTTCAATGGCTTCTTGAGAGCTAGCTAACTTAGCCTTAAGTTTTTCATTCTTTTTAATAAGGCCATCATTGGTAGCCGAGGATGGAGCATTAGATTCTAATTGCACAATTTTAGTTGATAGCTCACAATTTAAATTTGCAAATGTTTCAAAATTTTCAAGAAAACATTTATAATCATCTTGAGAGCTAATCAACTTATTTTTCAATGTTTTAAGTTGAGCCTTTTGTTTAGTACATACATCCTCAAAAAATTTAACGACTTCCGCAAGCTCATCTAAGGAGGGCTTTCCCTCACCTTCATCATCACTGCTGCTATCATCACTAGAGGATGGAATACTCATTTTACCTCTTGCAATAAGGCACTTGCGTGATGACCGTGATGAGCGTGATGAGGATCGGTGGCTATGCGTCCTTGGAGGTTCATCTTCGCTTGAAGAGTCATCCCAAGTTTTGACACTTGTAAGCGCCTTGTCTTTGCTCCTCCGCTTTGTGGGTTCGGCCATATTTGGACATATGTCCCTGAAGTGGCCCTTCTCCTCGCATGTGAAGCATCATCTCTTTCTTTGCTTTTTCCTGCCAATGTTAAAGAGAAGATTCTCGACATGCAGAGGCACACCCATTAGATTAATCTTGCAGATCATCCTCATTACCTTTTCGACGCGTGGCATTGTTTCTTTGTCCTCGGAGGATGATGTTGATGGTTGATTATCTTCTTCATCATCACTTTCTTCTCCTTCCTCTTCTTCACTTGAGGAACTTGGAGTGGGAGCCTTCTTCTTTCATTTGCTCTTTTCATCACATGCAACGGCTCGCACAAGAGTCGAGGGGTTGTGTGGTTTTTCTAAACTCACTCAACTAACTAGGATTCACCTAGAGCAAGCGCTAATACGGTCTAACTAACCTAAGCACTTTGCAAAGCGCCTACGCTAATCACCGAGTGATTCTATTAAGGACTTGGGTGTTTGAGCACTTGGAAATGTCTACAATATGCCTTGGTATGTTGCTTGGGCTCCCACACCTTGAAATGGCTGGTTGGGGGTATTTATAGCCTCCCCCACAATTATAGCCGTTCGACAGAAGAAGCAGCTTTCTGTCGATGGGTGCACCGGACAGTCCGGTGCACACTGGACATGCACTGTTCACTGTCCGGTGCCCTGGCCACGTCAGCCGACCGTCGGGTCTGTAGCAGTCGACTGTTGCATCCGACCGTTACCTAGACTGTCCGGTGCACACCGAACAATCCGGTGCTACATCCCGAGAGTGCTCGTTGTGGGCCTCTTTCCACAGACTGTCCGGTGTCCAACCGGATAGTCCGGTGCACACCGGTCAGGTTACTATTCACTGCCTGGTGCACCACCAGTGCGCTAGCTGACTGCCCACTTCATGGATTTCTTCGTTGTTTCTTTTGGGCTTCTTTTCCTCTTGATTATTGGACTTCTACGCGTCTTTTATGTCTTCTTTTGAGGTGTTGCATCCTCAGTGTCTCAGTCCAATCCTATTTGCATCCTGTGAACTATAAACACAAACACTAACAAACATATTAGTCCACAGGCTAAGTTGATCATCAAACACCAAAACCTTTTTGAGCCAAATGGCCTGGGGTCCATTTTCCTTACAGCCATCACAAAGTATATAACTCGAGATATATTCTTGCAACTAAATGGAACAAGATACAAAAGAGGAACGATGAATTGAGCTTCTGTAACTTAACTTTACTTGCATAAATTGAAACTTATAATCCAAGTCCAACTTCACCCCCTGGTTGAGTTGTTGTGTTCAGTAGTAGTAGAATGATCAAAAGTTTTGCACCTTAATTCGAATCCTATACTAATGTGTTAATTTTAGCAACACAAATACTTAAAACAAATTGCTTAAATATAAATTCCTAATATAAAGAAAGAATTAGAAACACCTCAGATGTTTTATCATTGTATCAGAGAGTCAACATTTCACACTAGTCCTTATTAAAGCATTCACACAAAGGTGTCGCTTCTCATTTGGTCCACGCATTGATCAAGTGATCTCTGGTATGGTGGATCACCCACAGACTTTTACTGGTGATCACCACACTCTCGATCAACAGCAAAACATTTAGCTGATACCGATCAGAAAGAGTAACAAGTACAAATTCTCACTTGACCTAATCAAGGCTAAAGAGACTAACTGGTGCACATTACTACTCTCAATACGCCAATAAGGTTGCTAATCAAGTCATTATCAACTCTCAAGTTCTACACTAGGTAAATGCTCTTTATCACACTCAAATAACTTTCTTCAACTGATATGATGGGCTAGACAACTTCATAGATAAATTGGTGGTGTATTTATAACCCTAATTGGCCAACTAGCCATTAAAGTAACTCTAGGCACAATTAGTTATCGTTCGACCGTCCAATGACTAGGCATCGGACCATTCTCCTTGGTCCGACGAAATACAACGGTCAATATGTGCATCATATGTCAGACAAAGCTGTTATAATGCACTGCATATAGTGTACAACAAATTCTAAAAATCCTAAGTGGTCTTCATGGATGATTTGAGTGTTTTTGGTGGACCGTCATGAACAGGCTACTCTCAGGTTTTGAAAAAAAATAGGGTTTAGTTATTATCTTGGTCGGACCGATGTTCCCGTTGATGATTCGCGTGAACAAGTATGTAGGCCCTAAGTTTTTTGAAGTCTGTAGATGTATTCTCGGATGGTACATGGGTGTCAGGTTATCCACGGAAACATTAATGGTTGGAATATAGGTGCATATCTATACAAATGATTGGGTGGAACATTCCATTGGTCACGCGGATGATCTGCATCGGCATGGTCAATTGCATAATGAACATTTTGAGATGGAGATCTGCATATATGTTTTGTGCATGTCAAATCTATCATTGTGGGTTAGTCCTAGTGTATTGTAGAACATATCTAGCTTGCATGTCAAATATACCATTGTGGGTTAGTCCTAGGGTATTGTAGAGCATATCTAGCTAATCTAATGAAGCTACATTGCATCTATCCATCATATAGGCCATTGGGGACATTTTCTAGATGATGAACACTATGTTCTTGAAAGTGATGGAAATATACATATGAGATCGAATCTAACATACCAAGGAATGCTTAGGAGTATTGTTGAGCTCCTCAACAAATTAGAGAAGTTGGATCTACTCCTAGTTATGTGTTTATCTTCTTGGAATCTCCTCCTGACTCCAAATGGATAAGGAGAGAGGGTTCCTCATTCTTCTATCCTAAACCTTTTTGTGGACAACAGTTCTAGATGACCTCCATGGTTTCTTGTTGGTGGTGGGGGTCTCCAATCCTTCCCATTCTCTTCTCATTGCTTCTCCTTGTTCCTGAGCTTAAAGAGAGGGAGAGATCAGCTAGAGAGATTGTGGGGGAGTGAGAGTGAAGTGAGAGAGTGAGAGAGGATGAAGAGGTGTTGGTGTTTGGTCTTCCGTCCCATGAAATGTGGACATATGTGCTCCAGCAGCGGCGACTCAATGTTATGCATGTCATGTTCTAGTGGATTGTCTAGGTGGACGTCGAACTATCCATGAGAATTAGAATTGTTTGAAAACATGTCTATTTATGTTAATGTTCTAGTGAAACATTCTAGTGATTCAACAGACTATCCGTAGGAACATACAATGCCCAAAAATATACAATTTTTGCACAACTAGTGTTTAAATTTGAATTTGAGATGCAAATGATGATGATGATTAGGAACAAGTCATGGTCAGGACATGACACTAATCATACTCAATGAAAACATTAGTCATGGTTGGCACTTAATTACCAAAACTGAATTAGGGTTTTCCAATTAGTGTGGTGATGTTAATAGTTACAAATCTAATGACAAGGAGCAACCAGAGATGCGGTAGGCAAGTGGGACCATGTGTTTCATAGAAGACGCCATGGACTGCCAAACCTAGGAGATTGGTGACCGGAGGTAGAAGACCAAAGACAAAAAAAGAGATTGACTATTAGATATGCTTCCAATGACTACAAATAAATTGAGTGTGCAATCAGTTTAGACACCTTATTTTTTAAACTATTTTGAAAAAATATAAAATAAAAGCATTTGAATGTTATAAAGAAAAAGTAAGCTACTCTCCCATGTATCGTTTTGTAACATGATCATGATATCAACGTGCATTGGCATATACTATTTTGTACTCCTTCGTTTCAAAATATAATTCATTTTAGACTAAACATACATTCATTATCAACCTATGAATATAGTTTGCATGTATGTCTATATCTATTATCATTTATTCGAACGTGGACAAGAAAAAAAGAGGGTTAGAAATAACTATATTTTGGAACGGAGGGAGTATTGTTTATATGACAAAATCTAGTGAGCGATGAATTGGTATATGACAAACGTCTCATCTGTTACTACTAGAGATGAACAAAATTGAGCATATTGCTAGAGATGAACAAAATTGAGCATATTGCTAAACTAGGGGCATAAATTTAAAAATCACTCAATTAAATGCCCTTGAAGCCAGCTGGGCCTAGCTAGCTCTGTTGAATAAAAATTTACCTCCTACGCTCGCATGAGTTTTTTTTTTGTCTTAAGTCAATCGCTACCAAATTTGGCCGGTTATATAATATATTTTATAAGATTTTACAACATAAAAAGTACAATTACTAGATTCATATGACCAACTATCATAATATATAATTCTTTTAGTTTAAAATAATTTAATCTTATACATATTGTTGGTCAAAGTTTAATTAATTTAACTTTGGCCAAATCTAGAAAAACAAACTTATGTGGATGAAAAGAGTATTCTCTTCGTTTTTTTATTTGTCGTGGTTTAGTACAAAAATTAACTAGCGAACGATAAATATTTGATAACAAAGGTAGTATCATTTAACGAA
This sequence comes from Zea luxurians, assembly GCA_029449295.1. Lineage (NCBI taxonomy): Eukaryota > Viridiplantae > Streptophyta > Magnoliopsida > Poales > Poaceae > Zea > Zea luxurians. The sequence continues at coordinate 174,883,807 of JAOPSE010000002.1, forward strand.
TGGGTAATGATTGTATCCCGTCAACGTCTATGAAAAAATATCGGCGATCACATACTATTACACTTTGCATCGGGGTGTTCATGTCACGAGTTCCTTCTTTTCCTATTCAATCAAAGCCATGCACTTCTCATGTTTGTTTGCTTTTGTTTAAATTTTAAAGAAGAAAAAAGAACGAAGAATAGTGGGCATAGCAATTACGGGAATCGGGAACGTGCACAGCGGAACTCCTGTAGAAACGCTTCGGCCAGGTAGGCCCAGCGCATAATTACCAAACTTTTACCCCAACACAACAACGAGGCAATGACGACGAAAAGACAAGGCAACATCGGGCCATCGGTCCGGTTGCCGGTTGGCGTCATCAGGAGGGGAGACGGCGGAATCGCATTTGGCAGCGACAAAAGCGACAAGCATGTGCAATGAGTAGTGGGGGGTCGGAACGGACGAGACAATGGAGGATGACATGACATCTCATACCATCGCCGTGTGGGTCTGGCACTCAGGCGGCCCTCCAACCTGTTCTTATGTCTTTAATTTGTACCATTTTCTACTGTTTTTACAATATTTTTATCTTTATAGATTAAAGCTGTAACAGTCTAAACAACCGTCTTTGATCCCTAAATATCGTCTAGCGGCCTAAGAGTATCGCTGTAGTATGGCACATGCAAGACGGACGGATAAAACTCAAAAAAGTTGACTTACGAGTCTCTTGATCTCGTCTAGCCTGAACCTTTTATTTTTTAATATTTTCTTTAAAGTACTATATTTATATTCTTATAAGTCTTCTTTTGCCTTTGAATTCTAAATATCAATGTTGTTGTGGTCTACGACACCAAACTAATGTGTCCCACTGTTATAATCTATAACGTTAGGTTTTAAGATTCGTTGTCATATAGTGACAGATGTGGCATATCTCGATGTCATAGAGCAGGGGTAAATAGACAAAACATGAAAAGTATAATCTTTGAACATGAAAATTATAAACTTTAAACATGAACTTTACCCGAGGTTAGCGTTAGAATGAGTAACAATGAAATTGGAGTGCGAAAGATAGTTCTTCTTTCCACAAGTTGCTAAATCAATATGGATAACTTTAGGAGCTAACTCAAAATAATCGCAAGCTGGATAACTTAGATAGAAAGGAGAGAAGAAATCAAATCATAATGCAAGATTAACACAAAGACTCGGATGATTTGTTTCCCGAGGTTCGGTTCCGAAGAACCTACTCCCCGTTGAGGAGGCCACGTAGGTCGGGTCTTTTTTAACCATTTCCCTTTCTCAAACGGTAACTTAGACCGATTGAGTGTTTCTTCTTAATCTCGAGGGTCACTTAGACCCCACAAGGATCACCACACAGCTTGGTGTCTCTTGCTAGCTTTACAAATCAATGAGAATTTAGAAAGAGAGGAAAAGCACGATCAAGAAACCCAAGCAACAAAGAGTGTCAAATGAAACACAATCTCACACTCTCTAGAATCTCTCACAAGGCACTTTATCACTAATGAATACAATCACAGTTGTCGCACTTGGAGGATCTTCGATGCTTGTGTGAGGCTTTGAAGTGATGTCTAGTTCTTTGCAATAAATGTGGAGGTTGGAATGCTTTGATGTACTGAATGTAGGTGGTTGGAGTGATATTTATAGCCCTCAACCACCACATAGCTATTGCCTTCAATCTGCCACACGCGGACGGTCCGCGCCCCTAGTCCGAACCCTATACATCAACGGTTGGATTTGCAATGGTTAGTTTCAACGGCTATTATCGCATCAAATGTGTCGTCAGATGACAAATAAAGTTGACACGGATGGTCCGGTCATGCATCCAGACGGTCTGTGTGGATGCTCAAATTCATTTTATTGAAATTGTCACCTTCGGGTTTTTCTGGCTTTCAATGGGCGAACAGTCAGCGTCTGAGGCCACACAGCCCGCACATGGCGTCGGACGATCTTCACTTATCTTCTGAACGGTCCATAGTAGAAATGTGCTTTTGGTACAGTTCCTGTTCGAAATGCGTTGAGGTGTCGCGGACGGTCCGCTGGAACGGCACGGACGATCCGCGCACAGGTGATATTTCCAAAAAGAGCTCATGTATGGAATAATTTACGTTATTCCGAACAGTCCTCTTTAGAGGCTCGGACAGTTTGCGATGCGTTGTTTTGAGGCTTGAGATTTCTTGAAGTATTTTCTGGGTTCCTTAAATCATAACTTGGTAAACTAGTTAGCTCAAATGGTTGTGATCGTCAATAATTACTAAAACAATTGTGAAAATGGTTTTTAGGCCTATTTCCCGTTCAGTGGGACCACCGTAATTCATGGGTATGCAAATGGATATCCAAGGTTTTTTTGAAAAAAATAAGTATATATAGTGTATAATATACGGAAAAAACAAAAATCAAATCAATATTCGTCTATTCGAGGGTAAAACAGAAAAGGCATAGCGCCTCGCAAGCTAGCGAGCTAGCGGCTCAACAGGGGAGCAACGACTCGTAGTGTGGCGAGGAAGCGAGGAGAGGGTACCACCGTGTGCTTGGCCCCACTCCTCCCTACTCAATGCACCTACCCCATTGTCTCCTACACATTCGAGCAATCGAGCTTATAAACTAGAGTAAGCTTTGCGTTTAACTGTTCGTATGGAGGCATGAGTAGGGGACTATTGCTTCTATTCAACAAATTTCACTCTTATGCTTCAACAAAGTTTACTACTTCAACACACACACCTGCCTGAATATGCACACCTCATGTAGGCGTTGCGCTTGCCAGATTGCTAGAATTTAATCATTGCTATAAAATTATTGTTATATATGCTATAGAGTTGTTGCTATGTAATATATTATGATATTATATATATCAAATAGTTAGACTTTATACAATATTATATATATACACTACTTTTTATCTCTTAATAGTTTTGAATAACCATCCTTTAAATCCTGGGCCCGCCACTATCATATGGGTGGCACTAACCTCGATGTCGCAAAGCTTTGTACTAGCCTTTATAATCATGTTGTAGCATGTAAATATTGTCCATAGCATGTGCAATGTAGCATGTCATGTCTCATAAAGGTTGAACGTTGTTAGCGTGTAGAGAAGACCATACTCCTGGATGATGTCAAGATGTCTTTAAGGAACTCAAGAAAAAATCACCAGAGGATGGCTACTGTTGGACACATGGTTCCATGCCCCATGCCCTAGGGACCTATTTGCCTGTAACAAAGGTAAAGGTCCACTATGATAGAGACCTTGATAGACGACATAACTTTTAATGAGGATTGTGCCCATTATGGAGGCGAAAGGTGTGCCAAAGACCATTGTGCAAAGCATGCCACCATCCATGTAGTTATGACAAAGGGCAACATGTGTATCTGAGGCCACTGTGGCAGATGTCACCATCCTTGTAGCCATGTCTAAACATGCTAATGTATTGACAAGCATTATAAAGTACAAGGAGTTGCATCGTTTACCAAACATTATAGTTGATGGTGTGGTCTCTATAACCTTCCACTACAACAAGACGTATCTACCCCTATGTCATGAACAAGCTCAACATTATGACAATCAAGATATGCACTACATATGACTCTATGATTGAGACAATATAGGAGTAGTTGATCCTCTGGTGGGCGAGGCCCACTGCCCAACAGGGATGTATCACTCTCCCCTCCTTAGTTATAAAAGGGTGGGATAAAGCAGCATAGAGGAGCCTTGGGCCTATTAGTATTTGGCTTTTTGGACTTGGACTTCTATTAGATTATAGATAGGATAAACAAAGGTGAAGCAGGTATCAGTTAATCTAAAACTCTCATCAGAGCCAAAAGGTAAGGGAGAGCTAAACGATCATGGGGCTCAGTTGATGTATAAGATGTAGTCTTCTTTACCTCTGCGTTCATCAATCCACCATACACAAAGATGACGTAGCTAAGGTATTACACATTTATAGTCCTAACCTCAATAAATATCTCATGTGCTAGTAGCTAGGTAGTACCTAGGATCAGCATGCTTCTAGTCTATGCCCCTGCTTTATCCTTCACTCATCAATCCTCTTGGGTACCTATGGTATCCTAGTATCGTTATGCGATGATAACATGTTAGTCACAATAATCTAGTGATGTTATTAGTCAGTGAAACCCAACTAAGGACTAGATACTTTCAGCAGTGCCGAGGTCAGCTACCCCTTGTGGTGTAGAGATATGCTATGTCAGTGCTATGTTTGTCACCACAACACAATAGGTCTCAAAGCTCAGTGTCGTAGACCATGACGCCAAAAGTGTGTCAACTCAGTTCTATAGACTATGACGATGACACTTAGAGTCTAAAGACAAAAAAGGACGTCTAAAAATGTAAATATGAATATTTTTTAAGAAAGGGGAAAAATTAAAAATTTGGTCAATTGACAGGCATATACTGATAGCAAGTTTGGTCGATACGTTTTGGGTAGGAGGAATAGCCGTGTGTAGGATTGTTTGGGAAAGCTCTAGCTTTATGGTTTGTGCAAATTTCCTTCTCTAAATATGAGAACTCTAAATTTCAAAGTTAAAGCTTCAATTAAGTGGTGTAAAGTTAACTCTAATCTTGAGCCCACTTCATATTAGAGCTTTAGAGCTCACTAAAGTGATCTAAAGCTTTTAAGAGTTTTAAAGTTTAGAGAAGTGGATCCAAACAAACCCTCAGTTTCTTTGAAGAAAATCACTTTCAACTAACTAAACACTCAAAATATCAATTAACTCAAGTGGAGACCAGAAAAGAATCCCTCTAGTTTTTGTTATATTTTAATAGATATTAATATACAATTAATTTTTATAAACTCTTCACCCTGATCCCTTTTAGAGCTTATTCGGTTAGGAGTGAATTGAAAGAGATTAAATCTATTGTTAGTCAAAATTGAACGTAAAGAGATTTAATCCTCTCAATACTCTCTGATCCAAGTACAAACGAACAAGGCCTTAGAGATCTAACTAAATCACTTTATTTATCGAAGAAGTAGTAGGATTGGTTCTCATAATTATCACATAATTTTCAAAAAAAAGGAATTTGTCGAAATTTTTTTTCTTGTTGAATAATGCCAAATCAAAAAAATATCCAAAAATCCAAAAGTCAAAAGGAAATGAATTAGTTAATTCAATAAAAAAGAAAAGGGGACTCGCACTTGATTTCGTTGCCCAAGCGAATCCCATTCAATCGTTTACTTATGGAATGAATCAGTTGGAAAGTTCAATCCATTTTTTCATATAAATTTCGCCTTTTGTGAAGGATCTGTGCCTACTCTACTTTCCTATCTAGGACTTCGATATACAAAATATATACTGCTGTGAAGCATAGATTGCTGTCAACAGAGAATTTTCTTAGTATTTAGGTATTTAGATTCCAAATATCAAAGGGGAAGAACTTTAAAAATTGTAAAATAAAGACTAGGGTTTGGGTTGCGCTATATCTATCAAAGAGTATACAATAATGATGGATTTGGTGAATCAAATCCACAGTTTAATAGCGAACCGAAGGAGTGAACGAAACTCTTAAATACTTCCTTCATTCTTTTTTATGTGTCACGTTTTAATTCACAAACTAGCCGGCGATAAATATTTGAAAACGGAGACCTCCGTTCTCAAATATATGACACCATTGACTTTTTTTCGAAAACTTTGATCACTCATCTTATTCAAAATATTTATTCAAAAATATAAAATTTTAAATTAAGCATAACTAGCTTAAGTGATAAAACAAATCACAAAAAATAAATAATAATTTATTATTTTTTTAAATAAAACGAGTGATCAAAATTTTAAAAAAAATAATATGTTATATATTTATGAACAGACGGAGTAGCTGGGCGTCCACGGACAAATTCCTGTCGCTGCTTTGCTTTCCACTGCGATGACCAAAGAGGTGGCGGAGCGAGACGCGGCATGGTAGCAGTTAGCTTTCCAGTTCCGGTAGCCGCATGTGAGTCGGTTAATTAAAGGAAAAGGAACCTTTTTTTTGGACGAAGAAGGAAGAAGTTTCGAGCTTTTTTCGCGCAGCAGGGAAAGGGGTGGGAGAGAATAGCTTCTACGATGGAGCCAGCGAACTATACCATACCAAAAGGACCATTTTGTTCTGGCCAGGGGTCATTTTCTCCGCGGCTGAGATGCAGATGCCTAGGAGGGTCCTTCCGCGTACACTGTCTTCGTGTGTGTCGTAGTCACCAGGCTAGAGAATTTACCCATGTGGTCTACAGTCTACTCCAACAGTTACTCGCAAATGTGATGTTACAATCCGATCAACAGGTAGGCTAGTCAGAAACTGCATGCGCGTTAGTTCTGGTCCTGGCCCTAATGCAAACGAAGACTGCTGGTGTCATTTAAGCGGTGGTCGTGCAAATTCATGCGCAACCAGTCATCCCAGATGATAGCACTAGCACCGGCCCGGCCGCTACGCGTGCCTATAATAATTTACGAAGTCAAAGTCGTTACCTCGTTCTCGTTGTCCATATCGACATGCCGCGCTTCGTTTTATCCGGTGCGACCACTTCAAGCATGATACGCGTGGTTGGTCTCCGTTGAGACCTGGGAGCCGAGGCAATCTCTACACACCACCTGACCGAACGGCTCGCCGCCGGCTCGTGCGTGATCACCACGACATTTGCTTCGCAGCCGCTTGTTATCTTGTAGCTCAACCGACACTTTAAACGCCATCTTCATCGGTCGTCCTACGTCCAGCGGCGGCAGCAGCTTCGGAACAGTAAACCAACCCACGAAAGCAGGGACAGCTTGCAGCGACAGCAAAAAGAAAAGGCAGCCAATTATATGAGTCCGTCAAACTTATTAAAAAAATCAAATAAGTTATAAATTGGGACGAATGGAGTACTAATCTATAATTCATTGGTATTAAGATTAACATAAACTACTTATCAATTCGTGCTCTCTCGTGCGGGTTAGAATTTTAATAGACATGAACACTAGTCCTAGTCCATTTAAACAAGTATTTTACCGGCATTCCACGGGAAGGCATACTCCTCAATATTAGAAAATCGTTCTTTTGGACTTCAACAACAGAAGATGAACACAGAGGATCCGACATAGGGCCAGCCTAATATTGTTAGGGGCCTTGTGTACTAGGGGCCAAGCCTAGCAGCTATGCCCTATAGGGCTCCATGAGTCTAGGGCCATACACGGGATTCCTCGACTCTCCCAATATACCTTTAGAGCAGAACACCTCCAGGTAACATAGCCTCACTACCACATCCAACCAGAACAACCACACATGACACTGATTGATTAAGATAAGGCCTTTATCTGTCGCATTTATTATGAGACACAACGAAATGGGCAAAATACATCATTGTATCCATGCCTCAGACAACAGGTTCACCTATGAAACTATGCGGTGTGTACACCTTTAGTAGTCACCAACTATGTCGTACTCGATAATGTGAGCGTCATACCTTCCACTATGGTCTATTAGAGTCACCATTATGGCATGTCGAAGGCATGCTCCACGTATAGTATAACATCTATAACAAGATAGGAATAGTTTGACCTCTTATAGGTAGGCCTTTTGCACATACAGGGATATAACTCTCTCCTCTATTGGGCTATAAAAGGGACGTGTATAGCACCATAGAAAGATCTTTTTAATCTCTTGGCTTTTGGATCATTTTCTCTCTCTCTCTCTCTCTCTCTTGATTTTGGTTAAAGTTCAGAAGCTCTGACTTTGATCTTTAGTTCAAGACTAGTTAGCACATAGAAAGAGCTCTTGTTTGAGTCTACGCTCCCTCGCTTGTCTCAGCGGTATATGTCTCATGGTGCAACTAGGGCACTCATCACTCACTAGATTAGACATCATCTGTGTGTGTTATCTATGTATGCACTTGCATCTAGCCATAAACCACAAAGAGGACGTAGGGTATAATGCTTAGGCAACTCGAATCTCTATAAATCTAGCACGTGCATTATCAACGTCCGAGGAAGGGCGTACCCTCAAAAACAGACAATATGTCTTCCATGATCTCGTCGGTGGAAGGAAACCTACAGTAGGTTGGTTGGAGTTAGCATTGCACTCCCCCTAAGGCACTACACCCAAGGAGGCATGCTTAGTTCTAGCTAAGTCTGGGGCCCTCCAAGATGGGAACCAAGCCCCTGGCTCAACAAATCTAAGAGCCCCAATAGGTTAGTGCCCATAGTTGGAGAGCTTAGGATATTCTTTAGAATAGCCTCAGGTGGGGTGCCCTATGGTAGGATGGCCCTAGAGAATGATGACCCTAGGCGATATGGCCTAGGTATCACGAGCGCCCCTAATCAATATGACCACATGGTGCAGGGTACATAAGATAAGACTTACATCCATCATACTAAATGTGATGGATGATGTTGAGGTCAAGAAAGTGCAATATCACCACATATAAAGCTACATGTATACTCGCATACACTATGTGGTACGTACCACGATAACTATAGCCACGACTGAACATGATGCATACCTAGAAGCATTATAGATATATGCATCTACACCATTTACTAACTACGACATGCTCAATGGCATGGACTCATGAACAAGGCATGCATTGTGTACTACTTCATGTCAATGGCATGGACTCATTACAATAGGATAGATCAGCTACTACAACAAGACATGCTCGATACTATAGCATGACTAAGGCATGCATTGTGTACTGCTCCATGTCTATTACAAGATAGAAGTAGTGGAACCTTTTTTGTGTAAGCTCCACCATCCAACATGCACGCAACTCTTCTCCCCATGTGTAAATGACCGTCGCTCGATGGGATCAACCCGATGTTAAAAAAATTGGAGTCTGAAGGCCATCCCATTGAGGCTCTTGGCTGCTCCCAAAATAGCAAAGTGAGGGACGATCAAGAAGTGGGTACACTAGCGACAGCCCCTAGCGCGCAAGTACCAAGGGCACTCCAAATCGTGTTTAAGTTTCAGGAAATGTTAGACTCATGGTTTATCATGCAGAGAGGCAGCGAGCCATCGAACCCGGTTGAATGGGGTTGATAACTATATGAGTTGAGACCTGTAAGTATGAGGACGGTCACCAGCGGACCCACGCTTGGATCCTACGAAAGGAGTTAGTGCCTCACTTAGATTACCCGTTTATAGTTAACTGAGCGCCATGAACTCGACCACCGAGGGAAGCATGGTACTGTTCACCCTTCCCCTTTTTGGTGAATGGAACGTGCGGGGAGGAGCCATAAAAAGGCGGGGGTGGCCCCTAGACGGACCTGCTCTAATGAACAGGGGCTCAGGGGTTTGTCTCGCATAAGTAAAGAAAGGTCAAAAGGAACATTGAGGCCCAAAGGAGGAAGGGTCAGGCCCCCACACATACTAAAAGGGCCAACCAAGGAGTAGAGCTATGACAAACTTTGTGGAAAACCACTATCTCGCTAAGACAATAACAAGTCTCCTCACCTACTAATTTCTCTCAGTTTTTCCCTTCTAAAGCACGAGGGCCTCGTGGGCTCACGCAGACAACTACCGCCTAACAAAACTAACTAGACCTAGAAGTAGTTAAAGTTCTGAGATCTGCCCATCGAAACCCAGGTTTACCCATAGGGTGTTGCCCTAAGGTTGGTAAGCCGCTGACCCCCAACAAGGGGATGGTAGTCGTAAAGGGCAGGAACTCGGAAACACGACAACAATCACTAACCAATTCCCATAGAAGGAAGCTCAGGCCCTACCAAAAGTAACCAAATCACAAAAAGGACACGAGAAGACCTGACCTCCTTCACCCGGCTAGCCTAGCGAACAGAGCGTGAGTGGTCGAGATACCCCCTATCACTTAGGATTATTCCTCCAGGACAACTGAAGACTTAGGGGGCTCGCTCTAAACGTGCGAAAATGACAAATTTGGTGCCTTCACGTAGAGAAACCAGAAAAAGGGATGTAGATCTGATTCACGCGCATGGAACCTCGAGAGAAAGGTCAAAAAACGATATCTGCCGAAGGCAGCTCGACATCCTAACCCAGTAAGAAAACGAGGAAGGGAATATATCATAAAAATGAGGCCCAATTACAATATAACCCACGACCATGGAAAGTCGAGGATCAGAGGCAACACTCTGCCTCATGTGAAAGATTAGTCAGACCAAGGGCCACAAACGATTCCCTCCAACATGAGGAGATTGACCACAACCTCGACAACAACATCGAAGTTGTCCTCTAGGTCCTCAAGAGCATCCGCCGACACAAACCTCAAGGATACCGATGATGTTGCACAACGCATGACCCAACCAAAGTTGGGCAACCGTGAAGGCTGTTGTTGCACCCAGATGAACACTGTGATAACAACGTCATGGACCCTGTTCAGAACATCCAAGAGATGCTCTTCTTGGCTGGCACCACAAGCACAAACCAGACACTATGGCCTTGTCGGTGCCTTCACGTAGGTCTGAGACCTTCATCTCGAGCTCTAAAAAGTAAAGTAGGAAGAGGGTTAGAGGAGGAAAAGGAAGAAAAGAAATGAAGAAAGGAATGTGGTGCTCACTTATGACCCGATGGTATGACTCATCTAGACATGCATGAAGACTAACAACCTCATCGTCGGTAGCTTCGAGAGCCGCGTGGGCGGTAACCACAGTTTTCCCGGAGGTATGCTTGCGCCTACGTTGGAACGACCGGAGGCTCGATAGGCGAAGGAACATCCTAAAATCCCTCTGCTGGCCCATTGAGATAACATGCCTATGAAAGGAGCAAAAGGTAAGAAGCAAGATGGAAAATATAAGACTCCCTGATGAGTACTCCAAATTGATCATGCGCTGTCTCAGGGGCCTCAAAACTAAGGGATTGACATCTACCATGCGCTTGCATGGATCCATGGGAAACTAGGCGAGCAAGTTACTCCTCTACCAATAGAGAGGGCAATTTATGGAAAAACAAGGCCACACGGAGCGCTACTTATAAGAGGAGACTCACGACATCGAAATGACGCATCTCTGGAACGTCATCGCCAAGGATGGATATGAGATGATGGTTTGGCTCCCAACACATAAGCCACGAAAAACTTGCATTAATAAAGCTAGGGACAATCCCCGCGCGCCTTACTTGCTCCCGAGGCATAATAATCGAGAGACAGTGACATTAAATGTCGCCTGAACCATCTAAAAAGGAAAATGTGATTAACCATTTTCCCTAATTGATTTTGGTGATTGATAACCATAACAACCTTATTGACTAATTGGTTTGTCTAGTCTTTGATTCGCAGGTGCATAAGTCCATTCAATACAATTCTAAGTCACGAACAGCTCAAGACCAATCAAAAGGGGTAAAATTTGGAATAGAGGAACTTTGTCTCGTTCTACACTTGGATAAGTTGTATACTACCCTAGGAATCTAATTGACATATCTAAGAAGGTTGGATAGCTCAATTTCAACGAAACACACTTTTGAAGCTAATTTAAGAAAAACATGATTCTAAGTTGGAGAAAACAAAAGGTCCCAGGCCCATGACTTAGACTAGTTGAATTGACTCTAGATGTGTTTGTCTAAGTCATAGGAACATCCTCAAGACCAGTCAAAAAGATCTGAAGAAGACTTGGACGTAAAGGATAAAATGGGCTGCTAGCTGAGGCACCGGACAAGTCTGGTGGCACATCAGACCGTCCAAACAGAAGATTGAGACTCAGCCATTTTCCACCTGGAGCACCGGCGGTGCATCGGAATGGTTTGGTGGCTATTCAGACCGGTTACACAAAGAGCATGTAAAACGACATTGTTGGAGCTAGGGCACCAGACTGGTCCAGTGTAGGACCGGACCATCCGACAGCCCCCAACAGTCGGCTCACAAAACAAAACAGACATCTGCAACAACACTATTCAGGGTCGGTGCACCATTACACAGACAACTTTTTGCACAATAATTCCAATGACTTTTTTGGTGGTTGGGGGCTAAATACCCCAACCACTACATTGAATATACAAGACTCACTCAAAACTACTACACATTAACTACAAGATCTCCAAGCTTCCAAAGCCAAATCCACGCCGCATTTGATTGATTCAAAGTTTTGAGAGACTTAGTGGCCCGTGCATTTGAGAGTTCCGAGTTCTAGTGACTTGACTTGGGTTTTTCATTCTCACTCCCTCCCCATTCTCTTTGATTGTAAAGCGAGGCAAGATGCTCCATTCTTTGTGTCGAGGTCCTTGCGGGACTTGGTGTCCCTATGACAGTGAGAAAACTCATCCGGTCTCTATGATCGTGTGAGAGAGGGAAAGGGTTGAAAGAGACACATCCCTTGTGGACTCCTCAACGGGGACATAACTCTTTGTTGTTGAACCTCGGTAAACAAATCATCTATATCTTCGCGTTGGTCACATTCTTTGCGATTTGGTTCTTTCTCTCCTCTCTCTCTAGTTCTATTGCTTGCGATCAATTTGAGTTGGCTTCCAAAGTAATCCACAATTACTTGAGCAACTCTACGCAAGAACTCTTCTCCCGCACTCCAATTTCATTTATACTTGTTCTAACGCTAACCCGAGGCAAAGTTTATTTTATTTTTTAAATCTTAGTCTTTTCCTATTCACCCCCTCTAGGCGATTTTCACCATAAAACAACCACCAAGGGGAAACACATTCCCCTCAGGGGCTACTATCTGGGATCAGATCCCTAGACCCTAAGGCCCACGAGTTAAAGGGGACAAAGAGGGACCTGTCTGCGTAAGTCCACCCCCAGATGACTCCAGCGCACCGAGCCGAGGGTTGAGCGAGGCGGAGCTAGGTTGGGGAGCCAGATGGACCACCAAGGGATCGCTCGAGTAGGTCCCGTGTGACCATCGGACTGCTCCCGCCATCAATGTTGCGTACACCACCTCAATTGTGCCTGACGCCAAGTTAGAGCATAATAGGTCGACGGTCCTCCTCCCACTTATAGCTTATATGCCCAAGGCCTGAGTCTACTCATGACCTACGAATCTAGGCCTGAGTCCCCATGATGCCCTACGAGGGCCACAAAGCAACGAAGGAGGGCTAGGGGTCAGACCGTGGAGACCAAGGGTTGGCATGGAAGATGTGGACAAAGAACGCAATGATGATGCTCAGACTCCCTTCGACGACATGCTTCCCCAACGAACTTGAAAGTCGCCGAGAGGGGGGGTGAATAGGGCGAAACTGAAATTTACAAAGTTAATCACAACTACAAGTCGGGTTAGCGTTAGAAATATAATGCGAGTCCGAGAGAGGGCATAAAAACAAATCGCAAGCGAATAAAGAAGTGAGACACAAGGATTTGTTTTACCGAGGTTCGGTTCTCTCAAACCTACTCCCCGTTGAGGTGGTCACAAAGACCGGGTCTCTTTCAACCCTTTCCCTCTCTCAAACGGACCCTCGAACCGAGTGAGCTTCTCTTCTCAATCAACCGGGAACCAAAATTCCCCGCAAGGACCACCACACAATTGGTGTCTCTTGCCTTGATTACAATTGAGATGATCGCAAGAATGAATGAGAAAAAAGAAGCAATCCAAGCGCAAGAGCTCAAATGAACACAACAATCACTCTCTCTAATCACTAAAGCTTTGAGTGAAATTGGGAGAGGATTTGATCTCTTTTGTGTGTCTAGAATTGAATGCTAGAGCTCTTGTAAGTAGTTGGAAGGTGGAAAACTTGGATGACTTGAATGTGGGGGTGGTTAGGGTATTTATAGCCCCAACCACCAAACTTGACCGTTGGTGGAGGCTGCAGTCGACGGGCGCACCGGACAGTCCGGTGCGCCACCGGACACTGTCCGGTGCGCCAGCCACGTCACCAGGCCGTTGGGTTCCGACCGTTGGAGCTCTGTCTTGTGAGCCCGCCTGGCTGTCCGGTGGCGCACCGGACAGACCCTGTAGGCTGTCCGGTGTGCCACCCGCGCGTGCTCTGCTCCTCTGCGTGCGCTGGCGCACATTTAATGCGTTGCAGTCGATCGTTGAGCGCGAAGTAGCCGTTGCTCCGCTGTCACACCGGACAGTCCGGTGTGCACCGGACACTGTCCGGTGACTCACTGGACAGTCCGGTGAATTCTAGCGGAGCGGATTCCCGAAGCTGGCGAGTTCAGAGTTGCTCTCCCTTGGGGCACCGGACACTGTCCGGTGGTGCACAGGACAGTCCGGTGAATTATAGCGGAGCTCCTCTGAAAATTCCCGAAGGTGAAGAGTTGGTCGTCGAGTTCCCTGGTGCACCAGACACTGTCCGGTGGTGCACCGGACAGTCCAGTACGCCAGACCAGGGCACACTTCGGTTGTCCCTTGCTCTATTTGATTGAACCCATTCTTGGTCTTTTTATTGGCTTATTGTGAACCTTTGGCACCTGTAGAACTTATAGACTAGAGCAAACTAGTTAGTCCGATTATTTGTGTTGGGCAATTCAAGCACCAAAATCAATTAGAAAAGAGGTGGAAGCCTAATTCCCTTTCAATCTCCCCCTTTTTGGTGATTGATGCCAACACAAACCAAAGCAAGTATAGAAGTGCATAATTGAACTAGTTTGCATATTTGTAAGTGCAAAGGTTACTTAGAATTGAGCCAATATAAATTCTCATAAGATACGCATGGATTGTTTCTTTATATTCTCAACATTTTGGACCACGCTTGCACCACATGTTTTGTTTTTTTTTTGCAAATACTTTTGTAAATTCTTTTCAAAGTTCTTTTGCAAATAGTAAAAGGTAAATGAGTAAGATTTTGAGAAGCATTTTCAAGATTTGAAATTTTCTCCCCTTGTTTCAAATGCTTTTTCCTTTGACTAAACAAAACTCCCTTTCAATAAAATTCTCCTCTTAGTGTTCAAGAGGGTTTTAAGATACCAATTTTTGAAGGTGCTACTTTCTCCCCCTTTAGAACACAATGAGATACCAATTTTGAAAATCATAAGTTTAAAATTTGGTGGTGGTGTGGTCCTTTTGCTTTGGGCTTAATACTCTCCCCCTTTGGCATGAATCACCAAAAACGGATGTTTGAGTGAAATATAAGCCCTTTTACTATTTTCTCCCCCTTTGGTAAATAACATATGAGTGAATATTATACCAAAGACGGAGAGATGCTCGGAGCAACGGCGAAGGATGAGTGATGGAGTGGAGTGGAAGCCTTTGTCTTCGCCGAAGACTCCAATTCCCTTTCAATACACCTATGACTTGGTTTGAAATTCACTTGAAAACACATTAGTCATAGCATATATAAAAGAGACATGATCAAAGGTATATTTATGAGCTATGTGTGCAAAACATCAATAAAATTCCTAGAATCAAGAATATTTAGCTCATGCCTAAGTTTGGTAAAAGTTTGTTCATCTAGTGGCTTGGTAAAGATATCGGCTAATTGATCTTTAGTGTTAATGTATGCAATCTCGATATCTCCCTTTTGTTGGTGATCCCTAAGAAAATGATACCGAATGACTATGTGTTTAGTGTGGCTATGCTCAACGGGATTATCCGCCATGTGGATTGCACTCTCATTATCACATAGAAGAGGAACTTTGGTTAAATTGTAACCATAGTCCCTAAGTGTTTGCCTCATCCAAAGCAATTGCGCGCAACAATGGCCTGCGGCAATATACTCGCTTCGGCGGTTGAAAGAGCCACAGAATTTTGCTTCTTTGAAGCCCAAGACACCAAGGACCTTCCCAAAAACTGGCAAGTCCACGATGTGCTCTTTCTATTGATTTTGCACCCTGCCCAATCGGCATCGGAATAACCAATTAAATCAAATGTGGATCCCCGAGGGTACCAAAGCCCAAACTTAGGAGTATAAGCCAAATATCTCAAGATCCGTTTTACGGCCGTAAGATGAGCTTCCTTAGGGTCGGCTTGGAATCTTGCACACATGCATACAGAAAACATATGTCCGGTCGAGATGCACATAAATAGAGTAATGAACCTATCATCGACCGGTATACCTTTTGATCGACGGATTTACCTTCCGTGTCGAGGTCGAGATGTCCATTGGTTCCCATGGGAGTCTTGATGGGCTTGGCATCCTTCATTCCAAACTTGTTTAGAATGTCTTGAGTATACTTTGTTTGGCTAATGAAGGTGCCCTCTTGGAGTTGCTTTACTTGAAGTCCCAAGAAATACTTCAACTCCCCCATCATTGACATCTCGAATTTCTGTGTCATGATCCTACTAAATTCCTCACATGTAGATTCGTTAGTAGACCCAAATATAATATCATCAACATAAATTTGGCATACTAACAAATCATTTGCAAGAGTCTTAGTAAATAAAGTAGGATCGGCCTTGCTGACTTTGAAGCCATTAGCAATAAGGAAATCTTTTAGGCATTCATACCATGCTCTTGGGGCTTGCTTGAGCCCATAAAGCGCCTTAGAGAGCCTATAGACATGGTTAGGATACTCATTGTCTTCAAAGCCGGGAGGTTGCTCAACATAGACCTCTTCCTTGATTGGTCCATTGAGGAAGGCACTCTTCACGTCCATTTGATAAAGCTTGAAGCCATGGTAAGTAGCATAGGCTAATAATATGCGAATTGACTCAAGCCTAGCTAAGGGTGCATAGGTTTCACCCAAATCCAAACCTTCGACTTGGGAGTATCCCTTGGCCACAAGTCGAGCTTTGTTCCTTGTCACCACACCATGCTCATCTTGCTTGTTGCAGAAGACCCATTTGGTTCCTACAACATTTTGATTAGGACGTGGAACTAAATGTCATACCTCATTTCTCGTGAAGTTGTTGAGCTCCTCTTGCATTGCCATCACCCAATCCGAATCTTGAAGTGCTTCCTCTACCCTGTGTGGCTCAATAGAGGAAACAAAAGAGTAATGCTCACAAAAATGTGCAACACGAGATCTAGTGGTTACCCCCTTATGAATGTCGCCGAGGATGGTGTCGATGGGGTGATCTCGTTGGATTGCTTGGTGGACTCTTGGGTGTGGCGGTCTTGCAACTTGCTCATCCTCCTTGTCTTGATCATTTGTATCTCCCCCTTGATTGTTGTCGTCTTCTTGAGGTGGCTCATCTTCTTGATCTTCCTCTTCATCATCTTGAGCCTCATCCTCATCTTGGTTGGTGGAGATGCTTGCATGGAGGAGGATGGTTGATCTTGTGCATTTGGAGGCTCTTCGGATTCCTTAGGACACACATCCCCAATGGACATGTTCCTTAGCGCGATGCACGGAGCCTCTTCATCACCTATCTCATCAAGATCAACTTGTTCTACTTGAGAGCCGTTAGTTTCATCAAACACAACGTCACAAGAAACTTCAACTAGTCCTGAGGACTTGTTAAAGACTCTATATGCCCTTGTGTTTGAATCATATCCTAGTAAAAAGCCTTCTACTGTCTTAGGAGCAAATTTAGATTTTCTACCTCTCTTAACAAGAATGAAGCATTTGCTACCAAAGACTCTAAAATATGAAATGTTGGGCTTTTTACCGGTTAGGAGTTCGTATGATGTCTTCTTGAGGATTCGGTGTAGATACAATCGGTTGATGGCGTAGCAGGCAGTGTTGACCACCTCGGCCCAAAACCGATCCGGCGTCTTGTACTCATCAAGCATGGTTCTTGCCATGTCCAATAGAGTTCTATTCTTCCTCTCCACTACACCATTTTGTTGTGGGGTGTAGGGAGAAGAGAACTCATGCTTGATGCCCTCCTCCTCAAGGAAGCCTTCAATTTGAGAGTTCTTGAACTCCGTTCCGTTGTCGCTTCTAATTTTCTTGATCCTTAAGCCAAACTCATTTTGAGCCCGTCTCAAGAATCCCTTTAAGGTCTCTTGGGTTTGAGATTTTTCCTGCAAAAAGACGAATACCCAAGTGAAGCGAGAATAATCATCCACAATAACTAGACAGTACTTACTCCCGCCGATGCTTATGTAAGCTATCGGGCCGAATAGGTCCATGTGAAGGAGCTCCAGTGGCCTGTCAGTCGTCATGATGTTCTTGTGTGGATGATGAACACCAACTTGCTTCCCTGCTTGGCATGCGCTACAAATCCTGTCTTTCTCAAAATGAACATTTGTTAATCCTAAAATGTGCTCTCCCTTCAGAAGCTTATGAAGATTCTTCATCCCAACATGGGCTAGTCGGCGGTGCCAGAGCCAACCCATGTTAGTCTTAGCAATTAAGCAAGTGTCGAGTTTAGCTCTATCAAAATCTACCAAGTATAGCTGACCCTCTAACACTCCCTTAAATGCTATTGAATCATCACTTCTTCTAAAGACAGTGACACCTACATCAGTAAAAAGATAGTTGTAGCCCATTTGACATAATTGGGAAACGGAAAGCAAGTTGTAATCTAAAGAATCTACAAGAAAAACATTGGAAATGGAATGGTCAGGTGAAATAGCAATTTTACCCAAACCTTTGACCAAACCTTGATTTCCATCCCCGAATGTGATAGCTCGTTGGGGATCTTGGTTTTTCTCATAGGAGGAGAACATTTTCTTCTCCCCTGTCATGTGGTTTGTGCACCCGCTATCGATGATCCAACTTGAGCCCCTGGATGCATAAACCTATAAAACAAGTTTAGTTCTTCACTTTAGGTACCCAAATGGTTTTGGGTCCTTTGGCATTAGACACAAGAACTTTGGGTACCCAAACACAAGTCTTGGATCCCTTGTGTTTGCCCCCAACATATTTGGCAACTACTTTGCCGGATTTGTTAGTTAAAACATAAGATGCATCAAAAGTTTTAAATGAAATGCTATGATCATTTGATGCACTAGGAGTTTTCTTCTTAGGCAATTTTGCATGGGTTGATTGCCTAGAACTAGATGTCTCACCCTTATACATGAAAGCTTGATTAGGGCCAGAGTGAGACTTCCTAGAATGAATTCTCCTAATTTTGCTCTCGAGATAACCGACAGGGTACAAAATGTAACCCTCGTTATCCTGAGGCATGGGAGCCTTGCCCTTAACAAAGTTGGATAATTTCTTAGGAGGTGCATTAAGTTTGACATTGTCTCCCCTTTGGAAGCCAATGCCATCCTTGATGCCAGGGCGTCTCCCACTATAGAGCATGCTTCTAGCAAATTTAAATTTTTCGTTTTCTAAGTCATGCTCGGCAATTTTAGCATCTAATATTGCTATATGATCATTTTTGTTGTTTAATTAAAGTCATATGATCATGAATAGCATCAATGTCAACATCTCTACATCTAGCACAAATAGATACATGCTCAACGGTAGATGTAGAGGGTTTGCAAGATTTTAATTCTACAACCTTAGCATGTAATATATCATTTTCACTTCTAAGGTCGGAAATAGTAACATTGCAAACATCTAATTCTTTAGCCTTAGCAAGCAATTTTTCATTTTCAATCCTAAGGCTAGCAAGAGAATCATTCAATTCTTCAATCTTAGCAAGTAAATCAACATTATCATCTCTAAGATTGGGAATTGAAACATTACAAACATTAGAATCAACCTTAGCAATAAGTTTAGCATTTTCATTTCTAAGGTTAGCAATAGTATCATGGCAAGTGCTTAGCTCACTAGACAATTTTTCACATTTTTCAACTTCTAGAGCGTAAGCATTTTTAACCTTAACATGCTTTTTGTTTTCCTTGATTAGGAAGTCCTCTTGGGAGTCCAAGAGATCATCCTTTTCATGAATAGCACTAATTAATTCATTTAATTTTTCTTTTTATTGCATGTTTAGGTTGGCAAAAAGGGTACGCAAATTATCCTCCTCATCACTAGCATTATCATCACTAGAGGACTCATATTTAGTGGAGGATTTGAAATTTAACCTTCTTCTTTTTGCCGTCCTTTGCCATGAGGCACTTGTGGCCGACGTTGGGGGAAGAGAAGTCCCTTGGTGACGGCGATGTTGACGGCGTCCTCGTCGGAGGAGGAGTCGGAGGAGCTCTCCTCGGAGTCCCACTCGCGGCACACATGGGCATCGCCGCCCCTCTTCTTGTAGTGCCTCTTCTTCTCCTTTCTTCTCCCCTTCTTGCCGTCGCCCCTGTCACTATCACTAGATAATGGACATTTAGCAATGAAGTGACCGAGCTTACCACATTTGTAGCACACTTTCTTGGAGCGGGGCTTGTAATCTTTCCCCCTCCTTTGCTTGAGGATTTGGCGGAAGCTTTTGATGATAAGAGTCATTTCCTCATTGTCGAGCTTGGAGGCGTCGATTGGTTGTCTACTTGATGTAGACTCCTCCTTCTTCTCTTCCGTCGCCTTGAATGCAACCGGTTGTGCTTCGGGCGCGGAGGGGCCATCTAGCTCGATGATCTTCTTTGAGCCTTTGATCATCAACTCAAAGCTCACAAAATTACCTATTACTTCCTCGGGGGTCATTTGTGTATATCTAGGACTTCCTCGAATTAATTGAACTCGCGTGGGGTTAAGAAAAATGAGGGATCTTAGAATAACCTTGACCATCTCATGGTCATCCCATTTGGTGCTCCCGAGATTGCGCACTTGGTTCACCAAGGTCTTCAAGCGGTTGTACATGGCTTGAGGGTCCTCGCCTTGGTTGAGTCGGAACCGACCAAGCTCCCCCTCGATCGTCTCCCGCTTGGTGATTTTGGTCACCTCGTCTCCTTCGTGTGCGGTCTTGAGTACGTCCCAAATTTCCTTCGCACTCTTTAACCCTTGCACCTTATTATACTCCTCTCGACTTAGAGAGGCGAGGAGTATAGTGGTGGCTTGGGAGTTAAAGTGGTGGATTTGGGCCACTTCGTCCGAGTCGTAGTCTTCATCCCCTATGGATGGTACCTGTACACCAAACTCAACAACATTCCAAATGCTTGTGTGGAGTGAGGTTAGATGATGCCTCATTTTATCACTCCACATATTATAATCTTCACCGTCAAAAACCGGTGGTTTGCCTAATGGAACAGAGAGCAAAGGAGTACGCTTTGAAATACGGGGATAACGTAGGGGAATCTTACTATACTTCTTGTGCTCATGGCGCTTAGAAGTAACGGACGGCGCGTCGGAGCCGGAGGTCGATGGTGATGAAGTGTCGGTCTCGTAGTAGACCACTTTCCTCATCTTCTTGTGCTTGTCGCCTCTCCGATGCGACTTATGGGAAGAAGATTTCTTCTCCTTCCCCTTGCCTTTGTTGCGGGACTCTTCCGATGAAGCTTTCCCGTGGCTTGTAGCGGGCTTGTCGCCGGTCTCCATCTCCCTCTTGGCATGATCTCCCGACATCACTTCGAGCGGTTAGGCTCTAATGAAGCACCGGGCTCTGATACCAATTGAAAGTCGCCTAGAGGGGGGGTGAATAGGGCGAAACTGAAATTTACAAAGTTAATCACAACTACAAGCCGGGTTAGCGTTAGAAATATAATGCGAGTCCGAGAGAGGGCATAAAAACAAATCGCAAGCGAATAAAGAAGTGAGACACAAGGATTTGTCTTACCGAGGTTCGGTTCTCTCAAACCTACTCCCCGTTGAGGTGGTCACAAAGACCGAGTCTCTTTCAACCCTTTCCCTCTCTCAAACGGTCCCTCGGACCGAGTGAGCTTCTCTTCTCAATCAACCGGGAACCAAACTTCCCCGCAAGGACCACCACACAATTGGTGTCTCTTGCCTTGATTACAATTGAGATGATCGCAAGAATGAATGAGAAAAAAGAAGCAATCCGAACGTAAGAGCTCAAATGAACACAACAATCACTCTCTCTAATCACTAAAGCTTTGAGTGGAATTGGGAGAGGATTTGATCTCTTTTGTGTGTCTAGAATTGAATGCTAGAGCTCTTGTAAGTAGTTGGAAGGTGGAAAACTTGGATGACTTGAATGTGGGGGTGGTTAGGGTATTTATAGCCCCAACCACCAAACTTGACCGTTGGTGGAGGCTGCAGTCGACGGGCGCACCGGACAGTCCGGTGCGCCGCCAGCCACGTCACCAGGCCGTTGGGTTCCGACCGTTGGAGATCTGTCTTGTGGGCCTGCCTGGCTGTCTGGTGGCGCACCGGACAGGCCCTGTAGGCTGTCCAGTGTGCCACCCGCGCGTGCTCTGCTCCTCTGCGCGCGCTGGCGCGCATTTAATGCGTTGCAGTCGACCGTTGAGCGCGAAGTAGCCGTTGCTCCGCTGTTACACCGGACAGTCCGGTGAATTTTAGCGGAGCGGATTCCCGAAGCTGGCGAGTTCAGAGTTGCTCTCCCTTGGGGCACCGGACACTGTCTGGTGGTGCACCGGACAGTCCGGTGAATTATAGCGGAGCTCTTCTAAAAATTCCCGAAGGTGAAGAGTTGGTCGTCGAGTTCCCTGGTTCACCGAACACTGTCCGGTGGTGCACCGGACAGTCCGGTGCGCCAGACCAGGGCACACTTCGGTTGTCCCTTGCTCTCTTTGATTGAACCCATTCTTGGTCTTTTTATTGGCTTATTGTGAACATTTGGCACCTGTAGAACTTATAGACTAGAGCAAACTAGTTAGTCCGATTATTTGTGTTGGGCAATTCAACCACCAAAATCAATTAGGAAAGAGGTGGAAGCCTAATTCCCTTTCAGAACTTAAGCAGGCGACCGGAGGGTTGTACGAGGACGAATAAGCAGGCGACCGGAGGGTGAATTACTCCATTTTGGTACAACGATCCTTCCGAAGGGAAGCCATATGTAACTGCCCCCCCTCCTTAGACTATAAAAGGGAGGCGGTCGACCCAAGGAAGGGAGGAAGCTCCCGAACAACACAAAGCAACAACACTCGATGACTTAGCCAAGTAACGAACACCCGATATGTAGATCCTCAGAACCAGCATCGCATAGATACTTGGGATCCTTGCCTCACTCGCTCGCTTGTGACCCCTACTACGAGCATCATCAAACAGGTGGCAATAGCACAAGCCACCGAAGACTGGAAGTAGGGATGTTCTGCTAATCAGGTGGCGATAGCGTAAGCCACCGAAGACTATATGTAGGGATATTCTGCTTGAACAAGTATAAATCTTGCGCCTACTGAGCACACCATCCAGATCCAGAACGCGCATACACAAATTCACTCGCTGGTGTTGGTTCGAAACATCGACAGTACGCTAATCACCGAGTGATTCTCTAAGCACTTGGGTGTCTAGAGCTATAGGAATGGAATCTCAACTCTCTAGCATTGTTTCTGAGCTCCCACACACCTCAAAATTGCCAATTGGGTCGTATTTATAGCCCCACGTGTCCAAGCTATCCATTGGAAACGACATAGAATTTCTGCGTACTCACTGAACATGTCTGGTGCAATCACCTGACACATCCGATGTATACACATTAGCTAGCCATTGGAACTAGCCATTTCCGGTCATTGAGCTCAAGGTGTTTGGTGCGATCACTAGCGCTATACTGGACATGTTTGGTGCATGTAACTCGGTTTGTTTGTATTTGTAACCTCTCTGAGTACCCTGAGTCCCATATGTCACCAGACATGTTCGTTGCATTATAAACCTCTATCTACACGCTGCAAACCTCTCTGGATAACCTATCTGGTGTTATATCTAGCGCACACATGTGTGACTAGTGTACTATTATCTTCAGTACTTTCTTCAGTACAGGAACATTACTTGTTTAGTACACCACCGGACACATTAGGTGCTTCTCTATGCTTGTTTCTTTGCGTTTCTTTATGTGAGCTTATTTCGTTTCGTGCCTTATACTCTTGCATGATCTTTAGAGGTATCCAATGAGTTGATCTTCTTGATCACTATGCTGGCTTTATCCAAGTCTATGGTGCATCATTTATATTATTAAATATTTATATGGACCGAGTCCATGAGATACTAAAATGCAAACATGATTTTTTAAAATACTGAAGTAAAAAATGGCCTCCACTCCCATCGTATGTATACGTGCCATGTGTTCTTATACGGGGAACTCAACGTAACCGTAACGGTGATCAAGAAACAAATTCAAGACACGGCCAAATAATGTTCAGAACAAAAGGCAACAAGGTTACTCGCTAAATCGAGACAACGCCTCACTGTCACTGTTGATCTTGACGACGTGAGTTCGTGACCAAGGCACACCCATCCGTCACGCAAAGGCAAGGCGCAAGCATACAAGTTCCTGTTTACCTCCGTTTTCGTTCTCCCGAGTTTCTGACCTTCTCCCCGGCTCCCGGCGGCATTTAAACCTGTCTCACCCACCTCCCCCAAATAAAATGCGTCCGTTCCCGGAGCAAAAATAAAAAATCAAAAACACAAAAGAATTCGCTACTTCGCCGGCGACAGGGGCGACGCGCGCCCCGGCCGGTGCTGATCCGGATTCTCCCATGCACCCATTCTGCTGTGCGCCGCTCGTGCCTGTATCGCCCGTGGCCTCCGCCACGGCCGCGTCCTCCGCGGTGGCGGGCGCCCCGGCCGTGATGCCGCCACCACAGCCCCCGCCGTTGCCGCCTCCTCCGCCCCGAAGCAACCCCGCCTCTGGCGGTGAGAGGCGCGCGCGCGCGGCGGGGGTCAGCGGTGGCGGTTCCTCGCCGCCCGAGGGGGTGAAGCTGAACGAGATCGTCGGCGGCGGCATCTCGGGAATCCTGTACAAGTGGGTCAACTACGGGCGCGGTTGGAGGCCGCGCTGGTTCGCTCTCCACGACGGCGTGCTCTCCTACTACAAGATCCACGGGCCCGACCGCATCATCCTATCGCGCGAGACCGAGCGGGGCGCCAAGGTCATCGGCGATGATTCCCTCCGCCGCCTCAACCGCCCCTCCACCTCCTCGTCGTCCCAGTCCAATGGCCACCACCATCCTCGAAACCCCATCGGCGAAATCCACCTCAAGGTCGCCCGGTTCTTGCCGCCTCCGTGATCGCCAGATCCACTTCGTCTGTTGCCAGCTTGCTAAAGGAGCGGTTGCGTGTGCAGGTGTCGACCGTGAGGGAGAGCAGATCGGACGACAGGAGATTCTCCATCTTCTCGGGGACGAAGACGTTGCACCTGAGAGCGGAGACCAGGGAGGACAGAGCTGCGTGGCTCGAGGCGCTGCGGGCGACCAAGGACATGTTCCCGAGGATGTCCTCCAGCGAGATGGTCGGGCCAGGGGACACCGCAGCGGCAGTGGCCGTCTCGACCGAGCGCCTAAGGCAGCGGCTGCAGCAGGAAGGGGTCAGCGAGGCGGCCATTGCTGACAGCGAGATGATCGTGCGGGCAGAATTCGAGGCTCTGCACAAGCAGCTTGTGCTCTCCAAGCAGAAGCACGCGCTCCTCTTGGAAACTCTTCGCCAGCTAGAGGTACTTCCATAAACTGCAACTTGTTACCTGCGGATCGAACAGAATCTGGTTATGTATAAAGTGCGAATGATTGCTTTTTACTGCATGCTGTGTCATGCTTGTGTTATTCTACATCTTGTACATGATTGAATTAATTGAAGGAAAAAGTACGACCATGCTATTCTGTAGTAGATTGCATCCACTGACCATTTTGCATTTCGAGATCTGAATGTTAGCTGTTACTCTGTGGATCGTGCTATAAAATTTTCAATTGTTCTATTACCTTTCTTATGCTGTTGTTTTTGTCAATCGCCAAAGGTACATGGGCATTTTATAATGAATGTGCTACCGAAGGTAGCTTATCCTATCTTGTCACCAACAAAGAAAAAAACAAAGCAAACTTTCAATTAATAGTTCTAGACGTTTGTTTTGTTTTGGTTGTGTGCTTCTCTGGTGCTACCAAAGTTCTTCGGGGGTACATTGAAGAGCTTTTGTTTCTTGACGCCAAACTGCTTTCTTATGTGTTTTAGTCCTTTCGGAGTACAAGAATGGTACCCTAGTTGCTATAGCTACTCTACCCATCATTTGATATACTTCTCATACTTCCTATTCCTCACATTTCCTTGACTGACTTTTTGCTGATTGAGTTTACCTTTTTGTTGTTCTGAATCTGATGGCTAATAAGCTGAGTATGCTAACCTCTAGAGCAAGCTAACTGGAATTAGGATATTTATTCTGTCGTGTCAGGCCCGATAAAAACGAGAGCGTCTATTCAGTAACACATGTTTTCAGTTTAGCTTAATTTAATTGCATTTGGTTGCTGATGATTTGATTTTATATTATGATATTTTATTACAAGTTATGTGATAGTACTTAAACTACGTAGTGAATGCATAAGAGAAAGGAATGAATGTTTTTTTACATTGACATATTAGTATAAAAGATCAAACATACTCTAACACTGTACAGAGCTTTAGAAAGTAGTCATGCAAATAATTCTATGTTGTGGCAGAAAGAAGAGAATATACCCACTAACTTTTTACTGTTCACTCCTAAAATTGTATTTCTTTTATGTTCATGTGGACTTATGCCATTTTGTTTATTGAGAAGTTTTGACTTCTCAAACATGCTTTCCATGTTCACTAATTTGTAAGATCTCTATATTGAATTATTGATGTTTACTGGGGGACTTGAACCTGTAAAATTTTATGTTAAAGACATCGTCATCTGATGATGTATTCTTGTGTTGCCTTGCTGTAGACAGAAAAGGTTGATTTGGAGAATACCCTTGTCGATGAGAGTCAAAGGCAGTCGAAAGAGTATGGATCTGCTTCTAAACCAAGACATGAGAAGTATAGTGGTATGATAATTGGTGGAATGGTTTGTCATGTCTCACTGTTACACTTGTTATTGAGATGCACTGCACCTTTATGGGCAAAGTTTGTTGATTGTTCTGATGCATCCTTGTTAATACGACACTACAAAAGTTGCATGATGGAATGCAACTCTGGTGTTGGATATTACCATTTAATTTATTTTCTAGTGGCATATATTGACAAAGTAGCTGTAAGCCAGCAGAATATTAGACAAATTGGTTGGCTATGGTTTGTAGATGATTGAGCTTGCATAGCTGGGTTTGTTGACTTTATGTTTCCAAGTTTTTGGTCTTCATGTGTAACTATTATAAAAATACTAGAAAATTTCGCCAAAAAAGTAAAAAAATTACACTTAGCTTTTCTAAACTATTACAATATTTTGGTGGTTATATGAACTATGAAGTTCTGTTGTCATTATCGGCAGAATCAGAATTGATCTTAGTGGACTGCAGAATTTAGGCTAAAATAGTAAATTTGGTTTGGTGCTTTGATTACCTACCTAATTGAATATTGCAGAATTTTCTAGTGTACATGTTGTCTTTAATAGTTTCAATTATCTTTCATCTTTTTTTATTTAAAGTTAGCTTCAAACCTTTTTCATCTTAATGTTTTATAATCTTTTAATTGAATACTTACTCCGTCCACAAAAAGGTGCATTTCTTACTTTTCAAGAACTCAAATGATTTAAAGTTTGGCCAAAGTTATATAAAAAGTACCAACTTTTATGATACAAAATAAGTATCGTTAAATTAATTATGAAATATATTTTCATACTAAACCTATCGAGTTGATTGATAGAGCCTCAAGAACAGTGTAGTGGATGACAGAAGACGATGAGATATAGTTATCTTAGGGGGTGTTTGGTTTCTAGGGACTAATTTTTAGTCCCTCAATTTTATTCCATTTTAGTCCCTAAATTACCAAATACGGAAACTAAAGGGGTGTTTGGTAATTTAGGGACTAAAATGGAATAAAATTGAGGGACTAAAAATTAGTCTCTAGAAACCAAACACCCCCTTAGTCAAACTTGTCATGGGTGTTTTGGTCTTGAATGTGATTAGCGTGTGTACCCCCAAGTAAGCCAGGATGAGACTGTTAAGAGACTTTTTTGGTTAGAGCTATACCTATTAGTGAGAAGCTTTTCATAGAAGTTCTCAATGGGCACATAGGTACAACAAGTGCAGGTTTTGAGGCGATTCATGGAGGTTTTGGGTATTGTAGTAGGAATCAGGAGAGAGGAAGTCTTGGACCTGGCAATATCTTTTGACACGTTGATAGCCAACACTTTCTTTAGGAAGAGAGACTCTCATTTAGTGAACTATAGTAATGTCCAACACTCTGTCAGATCGACTTTGTCCTCACAATAAGAGAGAATAAACGAACATGCTTGGATTGTAAGATGATACATGGAGAGTGTGTTGTCTCTCAACATAAGTTTGTGGTGGCAATCTTCTATTTTTATGTGCGTGCCATTAGGGATAAACAAGCCAAGATTGCGAGAACGAAGTGGTGGAAACTGAATGGGGAGAATGCAGAAGTCTTCAAGGAAAGGGCCATCAAAGAGGACACTTGGAAGGTAGAAGATGATGCAAACAATGTGTGGGAGAAGATGACAACCTGCATTTGTAAGGTGGCCTTAGAGGTGTGTGGAGCAACTAAAGGGAGTGGAGGTGAAGCTAAAGATACTTGGTGATGGAATGAGGAAGTCTAAAGGGCTATTAAGGAAAAGAAAGAATGCTACACACATTTGTACCACGATAGGAGTGTGAATAACATAGAAGTACAAGGTAACAAAGAAGACTGCAAAGCGAGCTGTAAGTTTGGCAAAGGATAGGGCGTATGAGGATCTTTATGAGTACGAAGGAAGGAGAGAAGGACATATATAAGATGGCTAGGGTCTGTGAGAGGAAGACAATGGACTTCCACCAAGTTAAGTACATTAAGGATGAAACAGACCACCTCTTTGTGAAGGAGGATGAGATCAAGCATAGATGGTGAGAGTATTTTGATAAATTGTTCAATGGGGAGAATGGGGACACAACATTTCATTTGGATGACTCTTATGATGACACCAATAGGCGTTTTGTGTGTAGGATCCAAGAATATGAGGTTAGAGAGGCATTGAAAAGGACGAAAGGGGTAAGGCGATGGACCCTAATGGTATCCTAATTGAGGTATGGAGATGTCTCGGGGACATAGTTATAGTATGGCTAACTAAGTTGTTCAACCATATCTTTCGGTCGAATAAGAGGCTTGATGAGTGGAGATGTATTTTGGTATCGATCTACATTGATAAGAGAGATATTCAAAGTTGTACTAACTACCAGAAAGTTAAGTCGATGAGCCATACTATGAAGTTGTGGGAGAGAGTTATCGAGCATCATCTGAGAAGAATAATGAGGATCTATTTGAACCAATTTAGTTTCATGTCTAGAAGGTCAAGTATGGAAGCCATTTTCGTAATAAGACAAGTGAAGGAGTAGTATAGGGAGCAGAAGGACCTATGACAAGATACTAAGGAATGTTGTGTGGTGGGCTTTGGACAAACATAACGTTCCAACGGAGTATGTTGGACTCATTAAAGACATGTATAAGATCGCCTCCAGGAGCTTACTCATAGGGCCGTGTAAAACACTGTTTTGCATTGTAGACTGTACTATTTGCAGAGTGGAGTTTGATAAGAGAGATATCCAAACAACTGATGGGGACATTGATGACTTCCCAATTAGAACATAAGTAAATCCAGGACCAGTTTTGAGCCCTTACCTTTTTTGCCTTAGTGGTAGATAAGGTCACAAGGGACATACAATGGGATATCCCTTGGTGTATGCTTTTTGTGGATGATGCAATGCTAGTTGATGAAAGTCGAGCGAGAATAAATAGGAACTAGAGTTGTGGCGGGAGATTCTAGAGTTCAAAGGTTTTAGACTCAGTAACCGAATACATGAGATGCAATTTCAGCACTACTACACATGAGGAAGGAAATGTTAGCTTGGAAGGTCAAAGTAGTGCCAGGAAGGACACCTTTAGATATTTTCAATCAATGCTTCAAAAAGACGGGGATACTGCTGAAGATGTTAGCCATAGAATCAAAGAAAGGTGAATGAAGTGGCGTTAAGCATCTTACCACTAAAGCTAAAAGGCAATTTTTATATGACGACGATTCAACTTACTATGTTGTATGGTGCATTGGTTCAGAATGTTGGCCTATAAAAAGAATTTATTCAACAGGTAAGTGTTGTGGAAATGCGTATATTGCATTGGATTTGTGGTCATACAAGAAGGGATCGAATCCAGAACGGTGATATACATGATAGGCTAGGGGTAGCACCAATTGAAGAAAAGCTTGTCCAACATCAGTTGAGATAGTTTGGACATGTCCAACAGAAACCTACGGAGGCACCAATGTGTTCTGGGATCCTAAGACAACAACAGGAAGAGAGGAAGAACGAAGTTAACCTGCGAAGGGACAATAAAAGGAGACTTGAAAGGATGAAATATACCGAAGATTTCGCCTTGAATAGGATTTTGTTGGGTTTTAACTCTAGTTGCCACAATTTGCTTGGGACTACAAGGCTTTGTTGTTGTATTTTTATAGTAAAACCTAGTCGGAGACATATTCACTATAGACTTGGTCTGTCAGGGAGGCCCAAATGAGGGTGTGGACATTGTTCACGCGGTTAATGTAGCACGTGAGCAGTGCCAAGGATTAGATTGGATTAGGATGAAAATCCTAATCCAATCTGGCTAATCGCTTAGCACCGCACCTTCAAAATTTGGTGGCTACAAATCAAAGTGCCTTTGTTAAGGGACGTTCCATTCATGATAACTACATGTTGGTTCAACATTCTATCAAGGCCTTTCACAGGAAGAAGATCGCTGGTCTGTTTCTAAAGCTAGATGTTACAAAAGCTTTCGATTCAGTGTCCTGGGCCTTTCTCCTAGAAGTATTATCCCATCTGGGCTTCGGGCCTAGGTGGTGTGGTCTCGTGTGCAATTTGTTATCCACTGCTTCCACACAAGTGCTATTGAACGGAGCTCCGGGGGGTTATATTCGTCATCGGAGGGGGCTGCGCCAAGGCGACCCCTTATCTCCTATGCTTTTCATAATCGTGATGGATGTGCTTAGTAGCTTATTCAAGCATGCTGAGGAAAGAGGATTGCTGCAGGACCTGGCCATCAGAAATGTGAAATCTAGGCTCTCGATTTACGCAGATGATGTGGTTCTTTTTGTCAAGCCTGCAGTTGATGATCTTACTTGTGTCAAAATGATCCTGGATTGCTTTGGAGAGGCCTCGGGCTTAGTTGTGAATTTGCAAAAAAGTTGTGCTATCCCTCTCAGTTGTGATGATCAGACGGTTCAGGACAGCTGTAACATTTTGCAGTGCAACTTGGCTTCTTTTCCATGCAACTATTTGGGGCTGCCTATTTCTGATAAGAAGTTAGGGAAAAGGGACCTTCTGCAGTGGATTGACAAGATAGCTAACCGGCTGCCCGGTTGGAAGGCTCCTCTGCTAAACCTTGCTGGCAGGGCAGCCTTGGTCAAGTTCGTGCTCTCTGCAATCCCTGTATATCTTTTCATCGCCATGAACGTTCCCAAGTGGGTTATCAGTGCTATTGACAAAATCCGGCGAGGTTTCTTGTGGAAGGGTAGAAAAGATGTGAAAGGTGGGCATTGCCTGGTGGCGTGGGATAAAGTCACCAGACCGCTGAACCTTGGTGGACTTGGTATCCCAAATCTGATTTATAAGAGTTGGGCGTTGCAAGCTAAATGGCTTTGGCTCTCCAAGACTGACCCGAATAGGCCTTGGAGTGGATTGGATCTCCCTGTTCAGTCACAAGTAAGGAAACTGGTGGCCAGTTCGATGTACACTAATGTGGGAAATGGCAATAACACCCTTTTTTGGAGGGACAGATGGATAAATGGGTGCTCTATCGCTGAGCTGGCACCTGATGTGAGCTCAAAGGTGGATAAAAAGGTTGCCTCTACCAGGACAGTGCATCAAGCCTTAGAGGGCATGTCGTGGGTCAGGGACATCAAGCCAACCCTCTCCCTTGTAGGGATACAGCAATATCTCACGCTTTGGGACACCCTGGGTGAGATCGTGCTCACTTCTCAGGAGGATCACCATGTGTGGAGATTCGAGTCTTCGGGCCTTTTCTCTTCTAGGTCCTGCTACAAGGTTCTGTTTTTGGGCTCCATCACCTTCGATCCTTGGAAAAGACTTTGGAAATCGTGGGCTCCTCCTAAGTGCAAGACCTTTTTATGGTTAGCCATGCAGAATAAGTGTTGGACAGCTGACAGGCTGCAAAAAAGAGGTCTTCCCCATCCGGAAGCATGCCCTTTCTGTGATCAAGAGCAAGAAACAGTTCAGCATCTATTGACTGGTTGTGTCTTCGCCAGGCAGTTTTGGCATAGCATCCTCCCCCCCTTTGGTATGGGCCACTTAACTCCAGGACCAGAAGATACTGATTTTGCTGATTGGTGGGGACTTGTGACCATTCAGGTGCACAAAAGCAAGAGAAAGGGAGTCAACAGTGCCATTATTTTGGGAGCATGGTGCCTTTGGTTGCATAGAAACAGAGTAATTTTCGATGGAGATTTACCAACCATTGGCAAGGTGCATAGAAGCTTCATCGACGAGCTTTCCTTATGGGTGCTGGCTGGTGCCAAACACCTCGGAAGCCTTGGACTTGCTGCTGCTCTAGGCGCAGCAGGCCCGACCTAATTTTTCCTTGGTCGTCTTTTTGTATCCTAGTCCTATGGATAGTTTTATTTATGCTTGTTGCTGGCCACCATAGTGTGGTGTTTTCTGTACTGTACTGGTCCCTCTTGGACCTTAATTTCCCCTTCTTATTAATACAATGATGCACAGCTCTCCTGCGTTTTTCGAGAAAAAAAAAGATTGGATTAGGATAAGGTTTGTTAGGCAAGAGATAATGATTAGATCAAATTAGTTAGGGAAGAGATAAGAATTAGATCAGATTTGGTTAGTTAGGTTGTTAGGAAAGAGATAAGTCAGTCATCTCTATAAAAGGGCTATAAAAGGGGTGCTATTGTATCAATTGAGGGTAAACAAGAATTAGAATCAAGCCTTCTTACCCGGCCGTGGGCAGAGGCCCCTGGCCGGCATTCCTGCAACTACAACTCCCTCTCCAATTTCCCAATCCCATCACAGTCCATAACATGGTCAAAGATAAGCTAGTTTGACTCGCACAGACCCTATAGTCTCATCCTTTTGTTGATGGAGTATATATTAAGGTTTGATATGCTACCCAAATAGCCTTTTCAGATGGAAGCAGTATCAAAGTAAACCACATTTATTCCCTTAGAAAATAAATAGAGACTTGATTGGTACCAGTATAACACAAGACCACTTCAACTTATTTTCCCACATAGTTACCTGGTCTGATTTCAAGGTTATACAACACTTTCTATACGCCATCCCAGTTCTCAACCATAAGAAATTACAACCTCTCCTTGCTGCAGCCACAACACACAACTTCCTTACCAACTAGAAACCCATATTTGAGCACAGGAAAAGTGTAAAACAGTTATTGACCCTAATTTATCATGTAATTTGCTGGCAATTGTGATCACTTCTTACCAGAAAAGGAAACATTTTAGCCTTTTTTTGGATGAATTTCTTGAATGTGAATTTAGTTTGTTTTTTATTGCATTACATGGAATCCATCTATTATGCGCTCCAATGTACAATTTACCAATTTGGTTTACTTGGCTGAATGAGCTATCATTTTTCCTTTTCAGAAGGAAGTGCTAGCGAATCTGATGATTATAATGAACCACAAGATCCTGCTGAAGAGACTGATGATGATGAGAACCTTTATTTTGATACAAGGGATTTTCTATCCTCAAGCTCTTTTAAAAGTAGTGGATCTGATTTCCAAAGATCTGAAGCTGGTTCAGATGATGAAGACGATTATCCAATGGATGGAATTGATCCTTCCATGAAGTCTATTGGGATTAGTTATCCATATGTAAGAAGGCGGAAGAAGCTACCAGATCCAGTTGAGAAAGAAAAGGGTGTAAGTTTGTGGTCAATGATCAAGGACAACATAGGAAAGGATCTTACAAAAGTTTGTCTGCCTGTTTACTTCAATGAGCCACTTTCATCGTTACAAAAATGTTTTGAAGATCTGGAGTATTCCTACCTTATTGATCGTGCATCTGAATGGGGGAAAAGGGTATTTACTTCTTCCTCTCCCTGCTAGCATTTTCATTCATGCGCACATCTCTAATATGTTGAATGCAAGTAGCTATAAACACTTGGTTTATTAGATTTTTCATTGCACATTATATCATCTCGAACTTGCAACTAATGCATACACTTGATGATACTCTATCCTGCCTTATGGCAGACATCTGATATTAACTACATTAAAATAACATTGTTGTCTTCCTGGGTAGAGAAATGTGGAGACTAGATACTCTTTGTTTCATCTTGGTTACAATACCCCTCAATATGGTAGTACATTTAATCTCTTAACAACTTAAGTAAACTAACTTTTACAAATTTTAACCATTTTGTAAACTAATCATGCCAACAATTTGCAAAATAAAACATGTAAACGTATTAGTTTCCTTGCCAACATGGGGACTTCAACTTGCGGTTTTGTCTAACATGCCATAAAAAGATGCAGGTTAGTTGTATTGTTCATTCAGCACCCCTTCATTTCAGAGAAGAAAACAATAATAATACATCATAATAGGCAATCTTCAATCTGGCTTATAAGAGTGCGTTCTCTCTTTCATATATTAAGTATGGTCACTGCCTCACTGGTGCATCTGCCATATTATAAGAATGTTCCTACTTCCTACACTATTTTTCATATACTTGTTTATGTTGAGTCTTTCACCCACGGACCCACCCACCATTGGATGTTCTCCCGTTGTTTGGGGTGTCATTCGACAGTAAAGATACTCACTTGCTCCCGTTATCTGTGATAACTGAAATAGTTAGCTAGTGGAAAAGGTGCTTATTTGCATTCAACAGCTCATGTATCTGATTTGTGTTTTATACCTAGGGGAATAGTCTTATGAGGATTCTTAGCGTAGCAGCATTTGCTGTTTCTGGATATGCCTCTACAGATGGCAGGAGCTGTAAGCCTTTTAACCCCCTTCTTGGGGAGACATATGAAGCAGACTATCCAGACAAAGGCCTCCGTTTTTTCTCTGAAAAGGTCAGTTAATTAAGTACAGTTTTCTTCAAATTTGGACTAGTCATGTTTTCTTCAAATTAAGCACACTATTACTCATTGATTCTGATCTACGTTGCTGTTTGCTGTACCTATTTGATCTTCATAGCATGTGACTAAGACCCAAACCATTGCTACTTGAGCGTACTACATGACTTTTGCAATATCAGATCTAGTTTATTTGCATTATTGTTGATGAAAAAATTTCAACCACTTGCCAGGTTAGTCATCACCCTATGGTTGTTGCTTGCCACTGTGAGGGAACTGGCTGGAGGTTTTGGGCTGATAGCAACCTAAAGAGTAAATTCTGGGGTCGTTCCATTCAACTTGATCCTGTTGGTGAATTAACACTGGAGTTTGATGATGGGGAAGTTTTCCAATGGAGCAAGGTACTATTACATACTTCCTCTGACCGCAAATATTAGCCCATCTAGGTTTGTTCTAAGTCAAACTTTTTTTAACTTTGACTACCAGTATAGTTTTTTATATACATTAACACAAGGTTGAGATTATTATATTCATTCTGAAAACTACTTTTTGTAATATTATAACTCTTTTCAGCTAAGCTAATATGTTTTTATAGTTATTGTCGGTTAAGTTAAAATGTTTGGCTTAGAAAAAACCGAGACAATATATATCTATGATCGGAGGTAGTAACTAATAGATGATTGATCTATCAATTTAATTGATTGGAAATATGTTCAGGTGACAACTTCAATTTACAATCTCATATTGGGCAAGCTATATTGCGATCACTATGGTACTATGCGCATACAAGGTAATCGTGAGTATTCATGTAAGCTTAAGTTCAAGGAGCAGTCAATTATCGATCGCAACCCTCACCAGGTAATATACCATTTATGATTTCAACATTTGAGTTTATATTTGTCAGCATGTTAGTTCTTCCATTCTTTCTATAGTGCATTCCTTTACAATTTGTTTGTCACCAATATAAACATTTTAATCTCTCTGCACGTTAGGCAAGAGATATAATCGCCATTCATGTTGAGACGAGATCGTTTTCTCGCATCGTTGGAGTCGTCACCGTGTCGAGTGCACCACTTGGGTTGATGATGAAGAGCACACTACATGTGGTCTGGCTTGAAGTCTGTTTCACTAGTCCTGTTGCGGAAGCACTTCTTTGCCGCTTCAAGTAGCATAGTATCATTTGATCTGCTCGGCCTGGCCGTGAACAATCTGTCGTAGATGTCGTTAAAGAGGATGACCTTGCCGTTGCTCGTGGACCATCAATCCTTAGTTGTTTGGCGATACGGTGGCAAGGAGGTTTGGTGGTAGAGTTGTACGCAACCGCTATTTGGCCTCAAAAGGTCGACCCTTTTGTTGTTGCCCTCAACGGGGTTAATGGAGTGCAGTAGCCACACATGCACCTTTAAATTTATGAACTCAAAAACTCTTTTCGACTTAAAAAAGTGTTGAACTCATAAAGGTATATGTGTACCTACAAGTCTTTTATCCTCCGTCTTAGTCCAGTCCCGTCGTCGTTGGAACTATGATCCACCGGAGTACGTTGACTGGTTGGAGCCTGCATCGCTGTGACTGCTTGGTGGCACTTTCGTGCCTAGTGGAGGATGAAAAGGAGCACAAGCACCATATGTGGAAGGACCACCATAGGGGGAGGGAACGGAGGAGCACCATAAGGAGTATATGGAGGAGATACAAATATGCAAAAGGTTGTGGAGGAGCGTTAGTGGAAGGGGCTTTAGTGGTAGGAGGAGCGCTGATCATGAGGTTCAATAGGAGGAAGAGCATCGTTATTTGGTCGGCATGGATATGGAGGATATGGATAAAGAAAGAGAGGTTGCGGAGTCAGGGAACGGGAATGAGCACGGACATTCTCTCGTTAATGATGGACGGGAGAAGGACCGTTGAAGAAGATTTGCCCTACACCGGCAGTGGTCTTGGGACGTTGTGGAGATTGCTCGTTGAGCAAGTCCATAAACGTATCAAAGTTATCGAAACAGGGAATGAAAAACTACTAATGGAGGACATGGCTTGCGAATTGGAGAGGAAGGTGTGTGAATGAACCCAACCACCCCCTCTACTTATAGGGTGGATTTATGACTTTTAAAAAAAATTTCAAATGGTTAAAATAGCGTCAGCCAATCAGGTGACGCCACATCAGCTACCGATGGTCGGTACCAACCGTGCCTGGTCGGTAACGACGCGCGCTCCAACTCCATGGTCGCTGGTCGGTACCGACCGGCCCGGTCCCACCACTCGGTACTGACTGCGCTGACCGATTGGTACCCCCCCGCGGACTGGCCTATCGATATGCCCGCCGTGGAAGCCATGCCGGTCGGTACTGACCGCCAACCATGCAACGCCAGCAGCTGATATCCTGATACCGGCTAGTGCTGGATCCACCCTTAGACAATTTTGTCCAGAAGATTGCATGGGAATTATAGTATGTAGAATCTTGCTTGAAATAATTTACAATGCATGTGTTTGAGCCTGGATATTATTCCCATTGTTGTTAGAATTGTAGATCTGGAAAGGCTTATGCAATGGAAAATTATACAATAGGAGCTGTAGCTTTGTTTTGCGCTAGTGAACAATAGTTAATGATATACCGACTTGGTAAATAAAAACATACAGTTGCAGTCTGATTGTTGATTATGTAAACTTTCAAATCAATATGGAGCAGTTTTCCAAAATGAGTCATGAGTGAATAAATAAGTAAATAAATAAATAATGCCCTGTCCTTGTTTTAACTACTGACTATTGTCTTTCTATTCCAAGTTTAAAAATGATTTCACGCGAAATTTAGATCAATACTGAATATTAGTATTAATTCTCTGTAGTCTGTACTATCTTATTTGATGTACCCAACTTTCTGATACCATGATATTCATATGTCTGTAGACTGGCTTAGTAGTTACTTTAGCGAGCTTTATTTAGTTCAACGGATGCGTATGCAGGTGCAAGGTGTTGTTCAAGATAGAAATGGTCGAACTGTTGCAACACTATTTGGAAAATGGGATGAAAGCATGCACTATGTAATGGGTGATTGCTTTGGGAAAGGCAAGGGAACTGAACAGTTATCGGAGGCCCATTTGTTGTGGAAAAGAAGCAAACCACCTAAGTTTCCCACTAGATACAATCTCACTCAATTTGCAATTACATTGAATGAACTTACCCCTGGATTGAAGGTAAAGATCACTGTGTGCTAATATCAGGCTTCATTTTGAGATTATATTACTGTTTTCAGATTCATATTTTACGTGTAAGCAGGAGAAACTGCCACCTACAGACTCAAGATTACGACCAGACCAGAGATGTCTGGAGAACGGTGAATATGAAAGGGCAAATGCTGAGAAATTGAGGCTTGAACAGAGACAACGGCAGGTCATTCTATGACTCCCCACTTTCACAGCTTCTGTTTCTATTGAACTGTGGAATTTTAGGATCTTTTGTTTGAGTTATAGTTTACATTTTACATGTGAAAAAGTTGTAGGATTAATGAAGTTTGCATAGGTATAATACGACATGTTTACGCAGTTACACCAGTGTCATTCAAGTTCCAGTGCCGTTCAAGTTTAATGTGCTCTATGTTGGGTTGCTGACTGACCTATATTAATATCACTGTATGTTGGGTTGCTGTACCTTTGTTTCTGCTTGCAACTGAGCACACTAAATTAAGTATTATTTCTCAGGTTCACTACACTCACTCTGAACACAAGTCAA
Source organism: Zea luxurians (assembly GCA_029449295.1). Classification (NCBI taxonomy): domain Eukaryota; kingdom Viridiplantae; phylum Streptophyta; class Magnoliopsida; order Poales; family Poaceae; genus Zea; species Zea luxurians. The sequence continues at coordinate 174,922,161 of JAOPSE010000002.1, forward strand.
TAGGAACATAACCAAATTCATGCTGTCAACACTCTATTTTCTATTTGAACCCTTTAAGCTAGTTTTTTCTGTTGAACTGTTCACTTGTTTAGTGTTCCTTTTTGTCATCCTGTATCATGCTGTGGTCAAGTAACATGATCATGGCCATCACACCTCAGGTACTGTGACAAGACTTAAATATGAGTTAATTTTAAGTACATGGAACTACCTCTGGTCGGGGATATAGATGACACTCGGACTCCCGACCAGAGGGATGACAAATAAATTCGACAGGAAGAGGCGTATCCTATCCTTCAAAGTAGAAAGTTGTATTTCCTGGGACAAGTTCCTTTTGAGAGTGAACAGGTAGATTCAACTAATGGAACATGGTACTACTATGATGGTAACAGAAGGAATACAGTTTCATATATATTTGGGATGCCATGTCTTATTAGTGTATTGAAGCTAGACACGCACTAGACGTGTGAGAATGTCCTATATGTGTTGGAATTTTTGCACCTGTTGCAAACGGTAGCCTACAGGATAGGTTTTGCGATTCTAAAGGCAAATTGGATTGAGAATTGTCACAACAAAGATTGTGCTTTGTAGGAACTTCTGCGAACAGATGGTAAAATTTACAGGATGCTGCATACATGAGTGAGAACGTTAGAAATTGCTGTGTAATGTCTTGTTTGTACTTTACTGGCCTTGTAAGTAGTCATCGAGACATGCACAGTTTCCATGACTTGAGTTATACTTGCTGTTTGGCTTGATTAGTGAAGGCTAACTGAGCTATATCGATTGTATTGCAGGCACGAAAGATGCAGGAGAGCGGATGGAAGCCTCGGTGGTTTGCGAAGGATAAAGCTACTGACACATACCGTTACGTCGGTGGGTACTGGGAATCCAGAGAAAAGAGCAGCTGGGAAGGTTGCCCCGACATTTTCGGACAAGTCCCTAACGATCTGATGGTAACTGACTAGGTTCGAGTAGGTTATAGGTCTTTTGGTTCTCCTTATCGGTATCACTTGATTCCGGAAATTTTAGTGGTTCATATTATAGAGCAATTAAGTGCCCGTTGACAAGTAAACATTGGCAGTGCCTCCGGTAATATTGGTCTCGTACATAATAAGAAGAAAATGGTTCGGTCTCACATGTCACCTTAATTTTTTTTTGGCTTTTGGCATAGTAATAGTTTTTTTTTCCTTGTGAGGTTTTCATGCTCACAAGTTCAGTCTTCAAAGTGGTGTAGCGTGGGCGATCAGTGGTCATGACTAAATATATGTAACTACGCTACGCATACAGGAGGAGGCCGTGAATTTGTTCATTTTGGTGCTAGTGGTAGTTGGTCCTTTGCGTATCGATTTTTGAATGCCGGATATGTGCATTAGAACACCAACGGCTATCTTGTGCATCGTGGTATTGATGTGCTGTAAGATACAGTGAAAGGTACGTACCTTTCTTCCTTGTATCTAATTATTTAAACAATACGTCAGTGTCATCAAATGAATATATTCTGTGTGATTTAACCTTTTTCCAATGTATTTTGGGGTTGCTACAATGTTTGCTGTGCTCATTCTATTTCAAATATATATAATTTCAAATTTTAAAATAACTAAGCGTATATGCAAGACTTATTTTATGGTAGGTTTCAAGCTTTCAGTCTGATGATGCATTTTATTGTTAGGTAAAGTCCAAATTATTCCGTCGGACAATGTTCAGATAACCTTCTAAACTAATATTGGCTTTATTTTATTTCTTCCAACTATTTTGGTTGATCTAGTTTACCCCTTAACCATAACTAAGCGGAGTGTGGTGGCCGGAATGCGGCACTGTGGTCGACCGACGCCAACCAAGTGAAGGAGTGGAGGACACTGTGGTCGGCGGCGCTGCGGTCTGTGGTAGCCGGAGTGCGGCACTGCGGTCTACGGCGGTCGGCGGGTCCCTGCCTAGTCTGGGGTTTTATCTTAATCCACCAAATTGCTGAGGCACCGTGGTCTTCAGTCTTGGGCCGAGGCGCCGAGCTCTACTGCTGTACCTGTACGTTGGACCCATCCATCGATGTAATGTGACATAGTCACATAGTATTAGTTCGGGTTATTAGGTACTTTCGGGTTTCATGGGTCAGGAACCGAAGCCGAACCCGATACCCGAACTAGCAACAAATATGGACTGTACCCGAGAGCAGAGACCCAAATAGATCTCAAATTCGATCTATTCGGGTTCAGGTAGTTTCGGTCTTCGCCTCTTCGGTTTATAGGTTTAAAGTGGCCGGCCCTAGTCTAGTTCACCTCTTAACAAGATTTGTTATTTTTTTCTCCACATAAGTTTCCACCTATAGGTTTGAGTTTTAATATCAAAATTTATGTTGTCATACACGTCATCGTAAATTATGTTACAAAATTATATCTTGATTTTTTTACCACTATTTTGATAGCTTAGAAAATTAATAAAAATTAACTCTAGAGATATAATATTATACTAAATACAATCATAAGAAATTTATAATGTATTTTTTTGACACACTCTTGAAAAAGCTTGAATCATCCCGTATCCAGAGAATCCTAGTTTATTTTTTTTATGGAACACCCGCTTGCTAACTGACTTTTGTCAAGCCCGTCTCCACCCGTCTCCACGAGATCTATTTTCATCCGAGGGAGGGGCAACGTCCCAAAGCTGGACTTCCCGCTGGAACTATTCTGAGTGGTTGATAAGCCTGCTCATACGAGAAGACAATATAATATCCTCTATCACCTCACAAAATTTGGAAGTAAAACACAATTTGTCTCTAGAGAAATAAAAAATAAACTTTTGAAACTAAAAACATAATTTCTGTAGAGTGAAATAAAAAGGAAAATGTTTTTAACGTGTAAATTGAATAATTTGTTGGATAGAGTAAATTGAACCAATTGTTAATTTAAGGGATTATCTCAACATAGTAAAAATGGAGGAGTAATTTGGATCTCTTATTTTAAACTATGTCAAGCTAAAACAACCTACATTTTGGCGCAAAGAATATTATAGAAGTTCTTCCAAGAAATCTAGCAGGCTTAATTCTGTGTTGTCAATATGTAAAATCCTGGATATAGATTGTAACAAAGTTATAAATAACTTTGACAAATATAATGAACCTAGTTTTTAGTAAAAACTTTAGACTATTAAGTTATAATATATGTATAATATCTAGATACAAAGCAAGACTGCAAGAGTGTGTTTGATTGCCAAGGTTGCCATGCTCAGCAGGGGCGGCGCAAAAAATCCACGCCACATCTGCGCTGAGTCTTGCGAAGAGAACTAGGGGTGGGCAAAAAAAAAATATCAAACATCGCCCAAACCGTACACCATACACTGAAATTTGTGGTATATTTGGTTTTTGGCGTTTGGCGTGGTTTAGATTTTAGCTCTATTTGGTGTTTGGTGCGGTTTCCAGTATTTGCACACCAAAAACCGAAATTTAGCAAACCTACCCTTGAAGCGCCAACAAGCAACTCATAAAAGGTCCTAAACCCTAGACTCATATCATTTTAATTTCTAAGAGCTATGTGTTAGTTGCTCTTATTCGACACTAGATTGTTTATGCAGTTTTATCAAGTACTTGTTGATGAACTATCAGTATGTTCTTTAGACAATTTTATGTTTGTAGTTTTAATTTGCTACTTGTTTGGTGATTGTGGTAGTACCAAACACGAAACCGGAAAAACCGAACACCAAATTGTGCGGTTTTTTATTTCTAAACAAAAAGTTTGGTTTCCATTTTCCAAACACTAAACTTTTTTTAACACCAAATAATCCGTACCGAATAACCAATAAAACCGAATGCTCAGCCCTAAAGAGAACTCAAATTCACTAGTCATAATTCGGAGACCCATCAACGAGAAAAAACACTTTTTATGTTCGGGCCACATCTGCGCTGCTGCTGCGGAGTTTTACGAAGAGAACTCAGAATGACTCGTCATAATTCGGAGACACCATCAACGAGAAAAATTCACTTTTTTAATGTTCAGTTCCTGAGCATTGAAAACATGTTCATTAAATTCTTTTGTCCACCCGTGCCTGACGCATTTCGTCAAGTTACAGTCATGTCCATGAAAGTCTCTATCTCTCTCTCCTCTTAATTACACTTTCATGTGATCAAGCATGATAGTCTGGCTTCGGCACCATAGTACGATACACATTGGACTTATATTTTCGACGACTGAGTAATTATTGACCTTGCGCTAGGTGGGCTATTTGACTCAAACGTTGGGATGGGCTATGTCAGCCCGCTGGGCCAGTGGCACAGCCCATGTGGTCCATCTTCCGGCAAATTACGCCCACCTCAATGTGCAGCGTTGCAATTGCAACTACGTATCTGGTAGTACTACTACAGTTCAATAGTAGGTGCGCAACTGAGCAGTGCAAGCCGATCTGCGTGATTCACGACACAGCTCGCTTGACGCGACCGCGCCCGACAACTATCTCGACGGCTGTGATGACGCGACGTTGGCGATCCTTTGCAGTCCCGGCTCGGCGTACAACAACACGCACGCCGTACGGCTGTGATGAGATGGCCTGAGCAAATAGTACGTGTACGTGACAGGGCAACAACAACACGCACGCACGTCTCGGCGTAGTTGGAGCGTGCGGCAAGAGTAGCCTCTAGCCTTCTGTAGCAAGAACCTGCCGGCGCCTTGGCACGAGCTGCGGCTGCCGCTTGCATGCACGCACAGGCACAGCCGCACAGGGCTCGAGAAGCCGACCGGGAACGGCATGGAGAAATGCAACTGGCAACCCAAGCAGAACACTGCACTGCAACGGGGAAGGGCAATGCAGGTGCTGCACCTGCATGCTCGCGGCAGGGCGCTCCAACAGTGGTTCGGCGGCGTGCACGCCGATGCCAAAGGCCTTCCATCGGGTTGCCGTTGCCGTGCGTGCCACCGTTGCCTTGTACTATCGCGCCGAGTTATTTCGGAGTTCAGAACTCGATCGATCTATGCGGCTCTGAGGCATGCGCGTGTTGTTGACTGTGGTGTGGCCTCGGACGCCGGAGCCTAGAGCGCGGCTGCAGGAAATATTTGGACCGCCAGCCCAGCCCAACGGTTTGCAACTTTGCATAGATATAGATCAGGTGCTGCCGCTCAGAGCTGATTGTTCCCTTCCATTCACCTCTGTTTTTGCTCCCCACATTTAAATGCTAAAAAGCCTAAAATTATGCGTAAACGAGGATTTGTGTTACTCTGATAGGGATGTAAGGTGGAGTATTTTTAATGAAGTGGTAGTAGAATCGAAAGTATAAACACTATGCTCATATATATATATATCCCTCCGTGCAACCGTGTAAAACTTTTAATCTGGACCATATGATGTTGATCATTGTAATTATTGGTGCATAAACAGTATCATCAAGAATATCGCATGTAACACATATTTCAATAGGCTCATTCTTTTAACCAATATAAGAGTGTAATGAGCTTCTTTTAATTTCTCGTGATTTTTAATAAGAGGTTGATGAGTATCTAGATGCTCCTTGTTCAGTGTTTTATGCTTCTTGTGTGCTTCTCTGTATTTTTTCTTCTTTTTGTTCAAGAATGAATGGGCCTCTTGAAGGAGTGGACCCACGGGCAAAATTGGACCATGGCCTCTCCCTCAATTTTAGAAACCTCCCTCAATTTTAGAAACCAGTTATGCAGGGGAGTCCAATTCAACACGATATGGAGGGCCTTCTTCTTTTTGAATGCCATCTTCTTTCCCTTCTCATCCTTCTTATTTTATTTCTCTTCATCGTTGTGATGATACTCAACAGTAAGGTGATTTTGGCTAGCACACTAATACTCCTTCCGTTTCTCTAGATATAGGGCGGAGCCACATGTAGTTTAAAGACCCAGAAATATATTTAATTCTCTTTATCAGCACTAGTGCTACCACATCGATGTATGTAACTCTAGAGAGTGCGCCTTATATAACGAGACAAGAATAAAAATTAGTTATGTCTTATATTATTGTCGGCGTTTTGGACCCGCGAGGACCCTCAACCGACTAGTGAACTTGACGCTACGTGTCCCTGTTCAGATGGATAGATGCAAGATGAGACACAAGAGGGGGATGAGGCTTATGTTATCTTGCACCGGGGTGCTCGTAGTAGGGGTTACAAGCTTCGCGAAAGAGGGTTTGGCCTTGAAGTGAGCCGTCTGAGTTATCCCCTTCCTCCGCGTCCGCGTCCACTTTTGCCTCCTTTGGGGAGGCTCTGGGCATCCCCTTTTATAGGTACAAGGGGATGGTCCAGCTGTACATATGGGGGTGTAGCTATGTGCTAACATGGCCGGCGGAGAAGTGCTCGAGTCCTGTAGAAGCGTAGCTGGCGGTGCGGCCCTGGGTCCTGCTGACGTTTCTTTGCCTTCGTAGAGAGCTGAGAACAATCGATGTCATGGACGCATGCAGGGAACCATCATTACATGTTGCCGGAGTAATCTAGATGTGACACCGGTCTTGTTCCTCCGTAGCCTGAGGCGGCTACGGTAATGATGTATCCCCTGTAGCGTAGTCGGTCCGAGGCCGAGGTCGGGCGAGGCGGCGACTTCTCCTGAGGCCGAGACCTGGGGTCGGGCGAGACGGAGACCTTCTCCCGAGGCCGTGGCTGAGGCCGAGGCCTGGGGTCGGGGAGGCGGAGACCTTCTCCCGAGGCCGAGGCCTGATGTCGGGCGAGGCGGAGCTCCCTATTGCGCCCGAGGCTGAACTCGGGAGAGGTCGTGACTTATTGTTGTTAGTCTTACCCTGGTGGTTGGCACAGTAGTCGGAACGGGGTGAATAGTGTTCTTTTCCTGTCAGAACGATCAGTAAAGGGGCAAAGTGACTGCAGTCATTTCGAACTTGCCAACTGAGGCGCGCGTGTCAGGATAAGGTGTCAGGTGATCCCCGCATTAAATGTGCATGCGATACGGTCGGTGGTAAGGCGATTTGGCAGAGGTTGCTATACGACAAAGTTTGCCCGAGCTTAGCCTCGGGCGAGCCGGGGGTGCGTCTACTGCCTGAGGAGGCCCTCGGGCGAGGCGTGAATCCGTCCGGGACTACTGTTCTTGCCCGAGGCCGGGCTCGGGCGAGACGAGATCGCGCCCTTTGGAAGATGAGGCTTTAACTTTGAGCTATGCTTACTGGTCTTTACAGTTTGTTTTAAAGATGTTTTCTAGCCATGCTTAGGAGTATTGGGGTACCCCTAATTATGGTACCCGACAGTAGCCCCCGAGCCTCAAAGGGAGTGTAGGCACTCGCTTGGAGGTTCTGCCGGATTTTTTGCAAAGGGACTAGCCTCTCTCGGTTATATTTTGTTCTGATGGGTGCGCGTGAGCGCACCCGTCGGGTGTAGCCCCTGAAAGTCGCCTAGAGGGGGGTGAATAGGGCGAAACTGAAATTCTCAAAAACACAACTACGAGACGGGTTAGCGTTAGAATTAAACAAGAGTCCGAGAGAGAGGGCGCAAAAACAAATCGTGAGCAAATGCGAAGTGAGACACGATGATTTGTTTTACCGAGGTTCGGTTCTTGCAAACCTACTCCCCGTTGAGGAGGCCACAAAGGCCGGGTCTCTTTCAACCCTTACCCTCTCTCAAACGGTCCCTCGGACCGAGTGAGCTTTCTCTTCTCAATCACTTGGAACACAAAGTTCCCACAAGGACCACCACAAGATTGGTGTCTCTTGCCTCAATTACAAGTGAGTTTGATCGCAATGAAGAATCAAGAAAGAAGAAAGCAATCCAAGCGCAAGAGCTCGAAAGAACACAAGCAAATCTCTCTCACTAATCACTAGGGCGTTGTGCAGAGTTTGGAGAGGATTTGATCTCTTTGGTGTGTCTAGAATTGAATGCTAGAGCTCTTGTAAGTAGTTGGGAAGTGGAAAACTTGGATGATTTGAATGTGGGGTGGTTGGGGGTATTTATAGCCCCAACCACCAAACTAGCCGTTTGGTGAGGCTGTCTGTCGAATGGCGCACCGGACAGTCCGGTGCACACCGGACATGTCCGGTGCGACAGCCACGTCACCAAGGCCGTTGGGATTCGACCGTTGGAGCTCTGTCTTCTGGGCCCCCCTGGATGTCCGGTGGCGCACCGGACATGTACTGTAGAGTGTCCGGTGCGCAGCTGTCACACCCGGTTTCAGAAGGCAAACCGAATGCGAACTATGTACGTGCCAGGATCAAAATTCACGTACACAGCGATTACGTAAATGAACATCATCGCACAGTGCTCGAATAATAACATAAAAGGGTATTAACTTATTACATCACAGAGTCATAGACATCCACATAGTCATCAACTTAACAGTTAAATCAAAGTGCTAGCGAAACACAGTAAAGATAAGGCCTTCACAGGCAGCTGACTGTGGGTTGCCGCCAACCCACACCTAGAATTCGTCGTAGTCTTGGAACTCCTGGAAGTCTCCTTCCATGGCTTCGCCTTCTCCTGAGCAGTGGTTGCAATGCGGACAACCTGGTGTTTTGTGGTAAAGCAAGGATGAGTACACAACAACGTACTCAGCAAATGTCCCGTTTGGCTGAAGTGGACTAGCTTTATGTGGGGTTAGGTTCAAGCAGTTGCTTTTAGTTGGTCAGGTATTTATCATTAGTAGAAGCCAGATTTTAGCATTAACCAACCCATGAACCATTTCCTCATCGAGGAACAACATCATCATATTCGAACCAAAACCATAACATAATCCTTGTATCTCGAACCATCTGTATCTCTAATCAAAGAGGATCCCAAGGCTGCTCTTAACCGTGAGCACGGCTGATATATCAGTTTCACTACCCTCTGCAGAGGTCGCACACTTTACCCATGAGTCATGATTCCCTTTCTGCCCGGGGAGAGCTAATCCCCATTGATCACTTCCTAGGTGGTCCGGCAGGGTATCACTACGTAGCTTTTACAAAGATTCCCTAGAGATCATAGCTGCCCGTTAGGTTTCTCCAGTTTGATAAACACAGTACCCCTCCCCGCAGGAGAGTGACTAACAAAAAGCAAAATGAAAGAACCTCGGCACTCAGCCTCGGCAGAGCAAGCACTGTGCCTGGACCCCATTGACGGCACGACGGCGAAGCAACTACACCTCTAGTTCCTCTAATTAATTAGCTAAGGGCACCCCATTTCACCCTCATGGTTGCACTGTTATCCCGGGTGGTCTCTCAACGAACAGGTCCTTACGGAGAGGTACTCAGGAAACAGCCTGAGCCCCCTAGAGTATCACAAGATCATCAACATCATCAGGATAACAGTATCATAAATAGTCACATCATGTTCATTGATTAAGTTAAGGCAATAGCAGAATGCTAACCATAAGGTCATCAAGGATAAAGTAAAGTGTAAAGCTAGTCAATCCTTAGGTTTCAAGTAAGTAATGCGGGATAGTAAGTTACAAGTGAATAGGACATAATGGGTCAGAGGACACTTGCCTTCACCAAACTGTTGATCAGGAACTTCCTCTGCAACTTCCTCGGAAAACACAGACTGCTCGTTGTCTACGTAAAGTAATCATTCACACTATGCACTTGGGAAGTAACAAACAAAAGCAATATACCAAACATATGCAGCAGAGAGATCACAAGTTCACAATAGAAAAGGATTGGTACTCTAGTATTCCCTAGGTCTAGGGTGGAGGACTATACCAAGTGATTCACTATCCACTAATCAGATCTAAGTCAGTGGTGGGGGTTAAATCATTACATAGTGTTAAGTCCATAAACTTAAGTGCTCCAACTTTTATTAAAGTCTACTATCTTTTATTTATCTCAAATAGGGTTCCCATAACATTAATTTTACCCTAATGATCAACTATTAATTGGGACATAGAAACAGCAGGGAAACATTGCTTAAACAGATAGATAATAATATTATGAACATTTTGCAATTTGAAGCACCTAATTTGGAGTTCATATGACAAAGTTATGAATTTTACAAGATTAGGGATTAAAAATATGCCTTAAATACTTATTTTGGATTAAATAAAAGGTCTGAGGACCTAACTGCGAAGATCCAGGGACGGCGGGTCAATTTACAGAAAACTGGGGGTCTCTTTAAGAATTTGCGCGGGCGAAGGGGTATCGGGCTTTTATAGCCGTTGGATCTCGGATCAACGCCCGAGATTAGATCGCGGGCGGGCGGCGTGAGCGGCTGACAAGCGGGGCCGGGCGGGCAGCGCGGGCGGACGACTGACAGGCGGGGCCGGGCGGGCAGCGCGGGCGCGGACGGCTGACAGGCGGGGCCCAAATGGCAGGAAGGCGGGGTGCGGGGGGGGGGGGAGGGGGGGAAACAGCCCTGGGCCGTTGGATCTCAGGCGGACGGCTAGGATTGGGCTCGGCCTATCTGAATCAGGGCCGTTCGATCTGGGATAGACGGCGGGGATTGGGTGGCCGGCTTCTGTCTTCTCCTCCGGCCAGCAGAGGCGACGGCGCCCGTCCCGCGGCGGAGAACTCGCCGGAGATGAGGGGCGCAGGGGCTCTGCGGGTCCCTGGGACGACCTGGGCGGCCGGGGAGGTTGGGGAGGGCGCGGGGAACCTTCCGGTGGGGACTGGGTCGGGGCAGGGGCACCGGAGGGGGGCGGCCCACGGCGAAGCGGCTCGGCGGTGGCGCTAAGGGACTCCGGCGAGCAATTAAACGCGACAGAGTGCAATAGAGGGGAAGGGAGAGGGCATGGGAGGTTCCTTACCTCAAGGCGAACCCCGGGGACTCCTCGGGGGCGACGGAGACGCGGCGGCAGCCCGAGTCGACGGTGGCGGACCTCGGCGGCTGCGCAGCGAACGGCGGGTGAGCGCGGGCAGAGGAATTCGGGGAGGGAGAGGGAAAATTGGGGCGTGTCCCGGGTTGCGGACGTCGGGGCGAAGCTCACCGTGGCAGAAGGCACGGCGGGGCTCCAAATACGACGGAGAAACGGGCTCGGGCGGCGGTGGTTAATGGCGGCGGCGCTTTGGCGTGTGAGCAGCGAGGGGGAGATGGGAGGGAGGCCTGCAGGTGCGCAAATGAGGGAGGGGTGAGGGCGAGCGAGGTTCTGGGCTCAAGTGGCCGAGGGCGAGGTGGTTGCGAGCTCCACGCGCGACGTGGGCGCGGAGTCCGCGGCACGCGCGGCTCGGGGCGGCGGTTACGCGGAGACGGCGGAGCTGACAGCCCGGGCCCGCGAGCAGAGAGAGCGGGGGAAGCGGGCGCGCGCGGAGGGGGAAAGCGGCTGCACTGACGGGTGGGCCCGCCAGGGCAGAGAGAGAAGAGGGGGGAGGAAGGCGCGCGCGCGGGATGGGCCAGATGGGCCGAAAGGCCGAGGGGGCGGGGGAAGCGGGCTTCTTTCCTTTTTCTTTTATTCTGGCATTTGTTTTCCCTTTTCTTTTTATTTACTCTATTTGATTCAAATCTAAATAGGCCACAAATTCAAAATATCACTTCCAAGTATTATGCACCAAACAAAAGTAGAATTTAGGGTTTGACATGATGCAACATTTCATACCCCTTGGAGTTTTAGTCTAATAGACTATAATTACAAATAAAATAACCACTTTTCTCCTATAGAAATGAGAGAGAGAAGATTGGGGAAGGATGAGAAAAGGGAAGTAGCACCTGAATTTGTAAATATGAGCAAAGAAATTTTATACCCCCAAATTCAGGGTGTTACAAACCTATCCCCCTTAAAAGAATCTCGCCCCGAGATTCAGGGTTGGTCAGCAAAGAGTTCAGGGTATTTGGCTTTCAGATCATCTTCTCGTTCCCAGGTTGCTTCTTCCTCGGAGTGGTGACCCCATCCGACTTTGCACATTCTGATGGTGTTCCTCCGGGTGACTCTGTCTGCAAACTCCAGAATCTGCGTTGGCTTCTCTATGTATGTCAGATCCTCCTGGACTTCCAAACCCTCCACTGGCAACTGTTCTTCTGGTACTTGCAGACACTTCTTCAATTGCGACACGTGGAACACATTGTGCACTGCCGACAAACTTTCTGGTAGGTTGAGTTGGTAAGCCACTTCTCCACGCTTTGCTTGAATCTGATATGGTCCAACGTACCGGGGTGCTAACTTGCCTTTAACTCTGAACCTTCTGACTCCCCTGATAGGTGACACCTTCAGATAGACGAAATCCCCCACTTCGAAACTCAGTTCTCTTCTCCTTCGGTCTGCATAGCTTCGCTGTCTTGACTGGGCTATCTTCAGGTTCTCCCGAACCATTTTGATATTCTCTTCGGCTTCAAGCAGGATGTCGGGGCCAAACACCTGTCTCTCTCCAGGCTGGTCCCAATGCAGCGGAGTCCTACAACTCCGCCCATAGAGTGCCTGAAACGGCGACATCTTCAAGCTGGCCTGGTAACTATTGTTATAGGAGAATTCTGCATAAGGTAACCTTTTGTCCCATCCTGACTTGTCTTGCAACGCACAGGCTCTCAGCATATCTTCTAGGATCTGGTTAGTTCTTTCAGTCTGACCGTCTGTCTGTGGATGATAAGCCGAGCTGAAGTTCAAATGTGTGCCCAAAGCTTCTTGTAGCTGCTGCCAAAAATGAGAGGTGAACTGCGTTCCTCGATCTGACACTATCTTCTTCGGCACACCATGAAGGCAGACTATCCGTGACATGTATAACTCAGCTAACGTTGCTCCAGTGTATGTGGTCTTCACAGGTATGAAATGGGCCACCTTTGTTAAGCGGTCCACAACCACCTAGATGGAATCATAGCCGGCCTGGGTACGAGGTAGGCCAACTACAAAATCCATCCCGATCTCATCCCACTTCCACTGAGGAATCCGCAATGGCTGCAACAATCCGGCAGGCCTTTGATGCTCTGCTTTGGTTCTTTGACAGCTATCACAGATGGCGACATATTCTGCGATTTCTCTTTTCATGCCATACCACCAAAACCTCCTCTTTAAATCCTGGTACATCTTTTCACTTCCCGGGTGTATGGAATAGGCTGTCTCATGAGCTTCCTTTAGGATCAGCTCCCGAATAGGTTTGAGGTCGGGGACACACAATCGGTCCTTGAACCATATTACCCCCTCTTCATCCTCTCGAAAGTCTTTGCCTCTTCCTTCTAAGATTAGCTGCCGGATCTTGTTGATGCTTTCATCATCCTTCTGCCCTTCTTTGATCTCCCGCTCTAGGGTGGGCTCTAATTCCACTGTTACTCCTTGCGTACTGTTCAGGAAACCGAGACTCAGTCTGTCGAACTCCTTGGCTAACTCATATGGCATTGGGTACGTGGCCATCATATTGACTTGACTCTTCCTGCTCAGAGCATCTGCAACCACATTGGCCTTGCCTGGATGGTAATGTATCTCCAACTCATAGTCCTTGATCAATTCCAACCATCTTCGCTGTCTCATGTTTAACTCTGACTGGGTGAATATGTACTTCAGACTTTTATGATCTGTGTAGATGTTGCACTTCTGCCCATACAGGTAATGTCTCCAGGTCTTCAAAGCATGAACCACTGCTGCCAACTCCAGGTCATGTGTGGGATAATTTTTCTCATGGATCTTCAGCTGTCGAGATGAATATGCTACAACTCTTCCTTCTTGCATTAGCACACATCCCAATCCGGTGTAAGAAGCATCGCAATACACTGAGAATGGCTTGTGAACATCAGGCAGGACTAACACCGGAGCTGTAGTCAATCTATTTTTCAGTTCTTCAAATGCTTCCTGACACTTTTGGGTCCACTTAAACTCAACTTTCTTCGCTAGTAACGCTGTCATTGGTCTAGCAATCTTTGAGAAGCCTTCGATGAAACGCCTGTAATACCCAGCCATTCCAATGAAGCTCTTGATCCCACGAACATCCTTTGGTGCTTTCCAGTTCAGGATATCTGCTACTTTCTTTGGATCCACTGCCAACCCATCTTGGTTTATGATGTGACCCAGAAATAAGACTTCATGAATCCAGAACTCGCACTTGCCCAGCTTGGCATACAACTGATGCTCTCGAAGTCTTTGCAATACCATCTTCAAATGCTCTACATGATCTTCCTCACTTTGAGAGTATATAAGAATATCATCGATAAACACTACCACAAACTTGTCCAGATAATCCATGAACACACTGTTCATCAGGTACATAAAGAAGGCTGGCGCATTTGTCAAACCAAAGGACATAACTGTGAATTCATATAACCCGTACTTGGTGATGAATGCTGTCTTCGGTATGTCCGAGGGTCGGATTCTGAGTTGATGGTAACCTGATCTCAGATCTATCTTCGAGAATACGCTGGCACCTCTGAGCTGGTCGAACAAATCTTCTATCCTTGGCAGGGGGTACTTGTTTTTGACAGTGACTTCATTCAAGGCTCTGTAGTCTATGCACATCCTTTTGGTACCATCTTTCTTCTCTACAAACAACACCGGAGCGGCCCAAGGCGAGGTACTTGGTCTGATGTAACCCTTCTCCAACATCTCATCTATCTGCTTCTTGAGTTCCACCAATTCTGGTCCAGACACTCGGTAGGCTCTTTTGGAAATGGGGGCGGTACCAGGGATAAGCTCTATGGCAAATTCGACTTTTCTCTCGGGTGGCATGCCCGTTAGCTCCTCGGGAAATACGTCCGGAAAGTCTGACACAACCTTGATAGCCTCGAGCGGGTTGGGCTCCTTACTATCAACTGAAATCTGGTGACAGACACCCTCCGCTGATTTAGGCATCCTTAGCTCGGCCACTACCTCCTCTCCTGACCGGGACTTCAATGTTACGGTCCTCTTGTCACAGCTAACATTCGCTTCATACTTCATTAACCAATTCATCCCTAGAATGACATCTATCCCAGGGGTGTCTATTACTATTAGATCACTGGGGAACCCTATCCCCCTTATTTCCACCCTTATATTTGAGCATATTTTATCTGTTTGCACCTTGCCACCAACTGAATTAATCCTCATGGGCGGCATCATTGCCTCTACTGAGATGTTATGCAATTCTACCCAGGTTGCAGTGACAAATGAATGAGTTGCACCAGTATCAAATAGCACTTTCGTGGGATGAGATTCGACTGAGAACATACCTACTGCCACATCTAGTGCATCCTGGATCGCTTCGGCCTCCAAGTGGTTCACCTTTCCACGGTTGTACGCTTGGTTACGATTGCCTGCTGTCGGCTGCAGTACACCTTGCCTTGTTGGAGCATTGGGGTTGGTCTGTTGCTGCGCCGCCTTCTTCGGGCACTGCATCGCCCAGTGGCCTTGTTCTCCACAGTGGAAACATCCTCTGCCTCCTCCTTATGCTGGGGCTGCTTGGTTGCTCTGGTTTGCTGCTGGGGCAGGAAGGCGAGGTGCCTGGTTGTTCTGCTTCTGATACTGATTACCTCCCTGCTGGCTGTGCTGACGGTACTGCTGCTGTTGTGGGTACTGCCTCTGGAACTGCTGCTGATGCGGACGCTGATTCTGATTTTGATATCCCTGTGGGTGACCAGGCCTGCCTTGCTGAGATGAACTGCCTGAGAAACGGGGGCGGCTGATGCTTCCGGTCTGGGGTCCACTCATCTTGCGCTTCCGATCTTCCATATCCTTACGCTTCTTCTCAGTCATAACTGCCCTATCGATCAGGTGCTGGAAGGTGGGGAAGGTGTGATTCATCAGCTGGTAATGCAGGGGATCCACCAAACCCCTCATGAACCTGTACTGCCTTTTAGCATCAGTGTTGACATCCTCAGGTGCATAACGAGATAGCTGCAGAAACTTGTCTCTGTATTCACTAACAGACAGGGGTCCCTGCTTCAGAGCCAGAAACTCCTCCTTCTTCACGATCATCAGTCCCTCTGGCACATGGTACCTGCGGAAACTCTCGCTGAATTCTTCCCAGGTGATGGCTTCGGGGTCAGCATGTGTGGCGAGGTAGGACTCCCACCAGGACTGGGCTGCTCCCCTTAGCTGACGGGGACCATACAGAACCTTCTCCCTGTCGTTACATTGAGCGGTGCGCAGTTCTCTTTCCACTGCGCGCAGCCAGTCTTCGGCATCCATGGGGTCAGCAGAATGGGCGAAGGTAGGAGGGTGCCCTCTCATGAACTCACCACGCTTATCTCGTGGCATCTGGGGCATCTGCACTTGCAATTGGGGTTGAGGTTGCTGTTGAGCCTGCTACATGTCTGCCAGAGTCTGCCCAATGGCCTGCACTGCCTGAGTCTGCATCAAGAACATCTGCTCCACTGACATCGGGGGTGGTGGGGGAGGCTGCCTCTGTTGTTCCTCCTGCTGGTCATGCTGCTCTTGCTGAGCACGCCGGTTGCATCGGCGCCTGTTGTCAGACATCTGTGGAAGACATTCATACATCAGCATTGATCTTACAACCCTCCAGCATAAGAAAAGAGAATATAGAATTCTTCATGACACTGAGTGAACAAAGAGCTTCACTGATCCTCATTACGATTCAACACAGCTTCTCAGATAAGAAGGAAAGTAGAAGTAAATGGCTTCCCAACTAAATAACTGACTTTATTAACATTATAGCTAGGCCAAACTGCAGGAGAAACCCACAGGTTGGCAACAGTCATTACAAAGATTCAAATCCAGCACAAGTTCATCATAACAAGCATGCAAGCAACTGATAAGCAAACTAAGCTAATTGGAAGCAACTGATAAGCAAACTAAACTAACTATCTAAGACTGAGACATCTGACTTAAGAATTATTACAAACTTAGACGCTAACGATCTAAGGATCCAGATCTATCCTGGTCTTACAGGCAGGGGAACCATAAGTGTGGTGACCACGTGGCGGCGAGCGGTAAGGGTGCTGAGTCCCAACAAGAGCGGGAGAACCACCCTCCTGGTGATGGCGCTCTGCCAGCTCAGCACGCAACTCCGCAATCTCCGTTCGAGCCCTGCTCAGCTCGTCCAGAGAGTGATCCAGCTCAGTGTTAAGCACTGCGACTAGGTTGACTGTGCTGCTCAACCTAGGGTTAGCCTCACCAACAGGTGAGACAACCACACTCTCTGTGCTGCCAGTAGGGCGGCGGGGGTAGTACCGAAGGTTAAGACCGTCGGCCACCCCACCGAACAAAGAACAGTACTGGGAGAGTGCACGTCGTGCTGCATCCTGCATAGCCGCCTCTGCAGTGTCCCTCTCGGAGATGGAATAGTGCTCCGAAACGGCCTCCGCACCCCGGAGGTCGTCCTCCAGACGGCGAACTAGGCAGGTAGCCTCCCAGCGGTCCGGGTACCTCCCGCGACTGTGCTGGTAGACTACACAACGATACTCGATCGACCAGGTATGCCGGTCAAAAGCCTGGCGCAGCAAGGTGTCGAGTGCGTCGTGGAAGTGACAACCGCGAGCGACGTCACGGGTGATGGGTCGGGCGACCCATCCTTCCGCCTCCTGCGGCTCAGAAGACTCCGTGCTGTGGTCTGAGTCGTCGTCGTCGGGGTCTCCTCCAGGACTTCCTCCGGTAGCTCCTCCAACAGCCGGGGCGTCCCGCGGTGGTGCAGGGGGCGCCTCCAGCTGGGCAACAGAGGAACGGGGCCTCACGGACTCCACCTCCTGCTGGGGTGGGGAGGAAGAGCCCTGCTGCTCTCTGTGCAGGCGCCGGCGTTCCTGCTCCTCACGCAGGCGGTGGTGCAGTCTCTCCAGGTGACTCGACTGACCGGACACGGTGCGGTGCAGAGGACGCTCCGCAAGTCGAGACGGCAGGAAAGGAATCACCGACTTACGTGCAGTGTGTCTAAGACGAGCCATCTACAAAAGACACCGTAAGCATAAGAGTAAGAGCAGAACTAATATGACAAGTGAATAAACCATAGACAGAATAAGATAAAAATTTTAACAAGGTATAATATAGTATATATATATATATGTAGTAAAACATAGGGTTGGTCGAGGTGACCGACTTTTGAAGTAACATCAGAGGTCAAGGTGAGAGGGAAGGTCAATAGTCCTTAGTACGACCAGTGCTACTCTAGGTCAGCGGTCCTACAGTCAGCACGGCTTTGATACCACTTATGTCACACCCGGTTTCAGAAGGCAAACCGGATGCGAACTATGTACGTGCCAGGATCAAAATTCACGTACACAGCGATTACATAAATGAACATCATCGCACAGTGCTCGAATAATAACATAAAAGGGTATTAACTTATTACATCACAGAGTCATAGACATCCACATAGTCATCAACTTAACAGTTAAATCAAAGTGCTAGCGAAACGCAGTAAAGATAAGACCTTCACAGACAGCTGACTGGGGGTTGCCGCCAACCCACACCTAGAATTCGTCGTAGTCTTGGAACTCCTGGAAGTCTCCTTCCACGGCTTCGCCTTCTCCTGAGCAGTGGTTGCAATGCGGACAACCTGGTGTTTTGTGGTAAAGCAAGGATGAGTACACAACAACGTACTCAGCAAATGTCCCGTTTGGCTGAAGTGGACTAGCTTTATGTGGGGTTAGGTTCAAGCAGTTGCTTTTAGTTGGTCAGGTATTTATCATTAGTAGAAGCCAGATTTTAGCATTAACCAACCCATGAACCATTTCCTCATCGAGGAACAACATCATCATATTCGAACCAAAACCATAACATAATCCTTGTATCTCGAACCATCTGTATCTCTAATCAAAGAGGATCTCAAGGCTGCTCTTAACCGTGAGCACGGCTAATATATCAGTTTCACTACCCTCTGCAGAGGTCGCACACTTTACCCATGAGTCATGATTCCCTTTCTGCCCGGGGAGAGCTAATCCCCATTGATCACTTCCTAGGTGGTCCGGCAGGGTATCACTACGTAGCTTTTACAAAGATTCCCTAGAGATCATAGCTGCCCGTTAGGTTTCTCCAGTTTGATAAACACAGTACCCCTCCCCGCAGGAGAGTGACTAACAAAAAGCAAAACGAAAGAACCTCGGCACTCAGCCTCGGCAGAGCAAGCACTGTGCCTGGACCCCATTGACGGCACGACGGCGAAGCAACTACACCTCTAGTTCCTCTAATTAATTAGCTAAGGGCACCCCATTTCACCCTCATGGTTGCACTGTTATCCCGGGTGGTCTCTCAACGAACAGGTCCTTACGGAGAGGTACTCAGGAAACAGCCTGAGCCCCCTAGAGTATCACAAGATCATCAACATCATCAGGATAACAGTATCATAAATAGTCACATCATGTTCATTGATTAAGTTAAGGCAATAGCAGAATGCTAACCATAAGGTCATCAAGGATAAAGTAAAGTGTAAAGCTAGTCAATCCTTAGGTTTCAAGTAAGTAATGCGGGATAGTAAGTTACAAGTGAATAGGACATAATGGGTCAGAGGACACTTGCCTTCACCAAACTGTTGATCAGGAACTTCCTCTGCAACTTCCTCGGAAAACACAGACTGCTCGTTGTCTACGTAAAGTAATCATTCACACTATGCACTTGGGAAGTAACAAACAAAAGCAATATACCAAACATATGCAGCAGAGAGATCACAAGTTCACAATAGAAAAGGATTGGTACTCTAGTATTCCCTAGGTCTAGGGTGGAGGACTATACCAAGTGATTCACTATCCACTAATCAGATCTAAGTCAGTGGTGGGGGTTAAATCATTACATAGTGTTAAGTCCATAAACTTAAGTGCTCCAACTTTTATTAAAGTCTACTATCTTTTATTTATCTCAAATAGGGTTCCCATAACATTAATTTTACCCTAATGATCAACTATTAATTGGGACATAGAAACAGCAGGGAAACATTGCTTAAACAGATACATAATAATATTATGAACATTTTGCAATTTGAAGCACCTAATTTGGAGTTCATATGACAAAGTTATGAATTTTACAAGATTAGGGATTAAAAATATGCCTTAAATACTTATTTTGGATTAAATAAAAGGTCCGAGGACCTAACTGCGAAGATCCAGGGACGGCGGGTCAATTTACAGAAAACCGGGGGTCTCTTTAAGAATTTGCGCGGGCGAAGGGGTATCGGGCTTTTATAGCCGTTGGATCTCGGATCAACGCGCGAGATTAGATCGCGGGCGGGCGCGCGAGCGCGCTGCGGCGTGAGCGGCTGACAGGCGGGGCCGGGCGGGCAGCGCGGGCGCGGATGGCTGACAGGCGGGGCCCAAATGGCAGGAAGGCGGGGTGCGGGGGGGGGGGGGGGAACAGCCCTGGGCCGTTGGATCTCAGGCGGACGGCTAGGATTGGGCTCGGCCTATCTGAATCAGGGCCGTTCGATCTGGGATAGACGGCGGGGATTGGGTGGCCGGCTTCTGTCTTCTCCTCCGGCCAGCAGAGGCGACGGCGCCCGTCCCGCGGCGGAGAACTCGCCGGAGATGAGGGGCGCAGGGGCTCTGCGGGTCCCTGGGACGACCTGGGCGGCCGGGGAGGTTGGGGAGGGCGCGGGGAACCTTCCGGTGGGGACTGGGTCGGGGCAGGGGCACCGGAGGGGGCGGCCCACGGCGAAGCGGCTCGACGGTGGCGCTAAGGGACTCCGGCGAGCAATTAAACGCGTCAGAGTGCAATAGAGGGGAAGGGAGAGGGCATGGGAGCGAACCCCGGGGACTCCTCGGGGGCGACGAAGACGCGGCGGCAGCCCGAGTCGACGGTGGCGGACCTCGGCGGCTGCGCAGCGAACGGCGGGTGAGCGCGGGCAGAGGAATTCGGGGAGGGAGAGGGAAAATTGGGGCGTGTCCCGGGTTGCGGACGTCGGGGCGAAGCTCACCGTGGCAGAAGGCACGGTGGGGCTCCAACGGCGACGGAGAAACGGGCTCGGGCGGCGGTGGTTAATGGCGGCGGCGCTTTGGCGTGTGAGCAGCGAGGGGGAGATGGGAGGGAGGCCTACAGGTGCGCAAATGAGGGAGGGGTGAGGGCGAGCGAGGTTCTGGGCTCAAGTGGCCGAGGGCGAGGTGGTTGCGAGCTCCACGCGCGACGTGGGCGCAGAGTCCGCGGCACGCGCGGCTCGGGGCGGCGGTTACGCGGAGACGGCGGAGCTGACAGCCCGGGCCCGCGAGCAGAGAGAGCGGGGGAAGCGGGCGCGCGCGGAGGGGGAAAGCGGCTGCGCTGACGGGTGGGCCCGCCAGGGCAGAGAGAGAAGAGGGGGGAGGAAGGCGCGCGCGCGGGATGGGCCAGATGGGCCGAAAGGCCGAGGGGGCGGGGGAAGCGGGCTTCTTTCCTTTTTCTTTTATTCTGGCATTTGTTTTCCCTTTTATTTTTATTTACTCTATTTGATTCAAATCTAAATAGGCCATAAATTCAAAATATCACTTCCAAGTATTATGCACCAAACAAAAGTAGAATTTAGGGTTTGACATGATGCAACATTTCATACCCCTTGGAGTTTTAGTCTAATAGACTATAATTACAAATAAAATAACCACTTTTCTCCTATAGAAATGAGAGAGAGAAGATTGGGGAAGGATGAGAAAAGGGAAGTAGCACCTGAATTTGTGAATATGAGCAAAGAAATTTTATACCCCCAAATTCAGGGTGTTACAGCAGCATGGGCGTGCCTGACCTCTGCGCGCGCTGGCGCGCATTCAATGCGCCGCAGGTAGCCGTTGGAGCCGAAATAGCCGTTGCCCCGCTGTTACACCGGACAGTCCGGTGTACACCGGACATGTCCGTTGAATTATAGCGGAGCAGCCGAAGTGAATTCCCAAGGTTGCCGAGTTCGCGAGGCCGCTCATCCTTTGAGCACCGGACACTGTCCAGTGTACACCGGACAGTCCGGTGAATTATAGCGGAGTCGCCTCTAGAAATTCCCGAAGGTGACGAGTTTGAAGTCGGTCTTCCCTGGTGCACCGGACAGTCCGGTGCGCCCGACCATGGTGCCTTCGGTTGTCCCTTTGCTCCTTTGTTTGAACCCTTTACTTGGTCTTTTTATTGGCTAAGTGTGAACCTTTGGCACCTGTATAACTTATACACTAGAGCAAACTAGTTAGTCCAAATATTTGTGTTTGGCAATTCGACCACCAAAATTAATTAGGGACTAGGTGTAAGCCTAATTCCCTTTCAGCCCCAGAGGCCTCGGAGGAGTGGTTTGACTCCTTTGAGGTCTTAATTCTTCTTGTGATTCCTCGGTCGGCCTTGTTCCCTCTTGTGGCCTGGCCGCAGCCTGGGTGCATGGCCAGGCTCCGAGTTTTTAAGCTGGTTTGTCGACGTGGTCAACAATTTGGTCGTAGCCTGGTGCGAGAGCAGCCTCTGAGCCTCTGCACGGAGCGAGAGGACGATCGAGGATCGTCTCGGCTTTTTATTGTATGCCCCTTCGTCAGCTTTCCGCAAGGAGGGGGGAACACGCCATGTTACCCTCGATGGGCGCTGAACATGCTATTTCCAGTGAGTTGCTATGGGGTAATCCGAGCGGACGCCCGAGCCCTGTTCGATAAGGGTCGGCTAGTGGCCCAGAGGCACGCTCCAAAAGTACCTGCAGGTGATTTGCTGGACCCGGACCCATTCGATAGGGTCTGAGGGCTCGGTGCCTCCCTTCAGTGGGATTCTATTACAAACCGTTCTCGCTGGTCTCAGAAATGTCTTAGGGTACCTCGAGAGCGTAGCCTGAGCCTTGGCCATGTAACGAACGTACCCAGGGTCATCCCTGACTCTGCATGTTCTGGGGCGGCTATCGAATCCCTTCGAGGGGCCAGCCTTCGAACCCCTGATCAGTAAAGGACTCGAAGCCCAAGTGCTCTGGGGCAGTCTCCGAACCCCGCGGGGCGCAACCTTCGAACCCCTGATCAGTAGGAGGGCTCGGGGCCCGTTTCTTTTGCTGCGAAGGGCTCTTTCGAAATGTCCCCTTTCCCGATCCCTGTAGAGAGAGAGAAAGAGAGAGGAAAGGAAGAAAGGAGATATTTCAAAACAGTGTGGCGCACCTTTTTTGAGGCAGTCATCATGACAGAGGCAAAACGGCGCCCGCCCGCCTGCTAGAGGAGACGTGTGTCCTGCCAGGGAGTTAATGCGACGGAACGGGCGACTCGCGGGGTATCTGTTGCGCGTGCGCGAGTCGTTCGAGGAACGGGAAAACCGTTTTGCCATTGAGTTTGAAATTCACGAAGGGTTCGGGCGAAGTTTTGGGTGGATTTCACCCGGGCCTTTATATACCCGGAAGAGGGGCCGACAGTGGTTCTTTACCCTGCCATTTGCGCTTGTTTTCTGCTTTTGTTTTCGCAACCTAAGAGAGTAAACAGAGAAGAGAAAATCGTGCATCTCATCCCCTCCGCTTCCACCGCTTCAGCTCGGCGATGGCTGACAAGGCGACCGTCATTCCGCCGCGCGACCCGTGGCCTTTCTCCACCGTCACTGTGGAGGACCTGCATGCCCTTGTTACTAAGGGTTTGCTCCGTCCTCTCTCTGGCGGGCTACAGCCTGAGTGGTTGGCCCCGGGAGCGAGGCCGAACCGACTCCGCCGCCGTGGTACGTGGTCAGTTTCACCCCCTTCCATGAGCGGGGGTTTGGGATGCTGGCGAGCCGCTTCATGCGGGCACTCCCGCATTACTATGGGGTGGAGCTTCACAACTTCAACCCCAACTCCATCGCGCAGGCGGCTATTTTCATGGCGGTTTGCGAGGGGTTTCTAGGGATTGACCCCCATTGGGACCTGTGGACCCATCTCTTCTCCGTGGAGTTCTTCGCCGCGGCGACGGACGTGAAGAGGGTCCGTATGGTGGTGCGGGCTGGCGGCTACACCCTCCAACTGAGGTCGGGGCACGCATAGCAGTACATCCTCGCCTCCCGTGTATCTTCAAACAAGGGGTGGCAGAACCGGTGGTTTTATCTCCGGAACGACGACGGGATGCTTCCGCCGTTTTCTCAACGAGTGGTGACCGCCGCCGGCAATAACTGGCGCTAGGGGGCCACGCACGAGAACCAGGAGAAGCTCCAGCCCATTCTTCGTGCCCTACAGAAGTTACAAGCCGAGGGCCTTACCGCTGCGGGGGTCGTCACCGCTATCCACCGCCAGAGGGTGCTCCCATTGGCAGAGCGGTGGTTGCGGCTTTCGAAGATGAAGATGGGGGTTGATTTGGAGGGTTCACGGATGTCCCCGACCCCCTCTCCGCCGCCGACCTCCTCAGATGGGTAGCAGGCACGGTAGGGAGGCTGGAGGCTGGACGCTGGCGCCCTTAACCAGCCCCCGATGCGTCCCGACCATGGGTATGTGTCCCTAGTAAGTGTTCGACCCTTCTTCTGTTTTGCGTCGTGTTTCTTACGTCTTTAGTCCTTACTCTTGGGATTTTTGTTCGTCCCCAGGGGCTGAGGAATTTTAAACTCTCCCGGCCATCGGTCCCGGAGGACGTGGCGGGCCGAACCGCGCGTAGGCTCGCCGCATAGAAGGATAAGGAGAGGAAGGATGCGGAAAAGGCCCGAGCTCGCAAGAGGATGCGAGCTCGGGAAGCCTTGGAGAAGCGTCGTCGGAGGCAAGCAAGGGATGGGCTCCCGTTGGAGTCGTCGCCGGACACGCCTGACGACGACGATGATGATGATGATGATGATGATGATGATGATGATGATGATGATGATGATGATGATGATGATGACGAAGACGACGACATGGCGGCCTGGCTTGGCCTTAGTCCAAATCCGAGGGTGGGCCAGAGGTCATCAAGCCAGCTTCCAGGAGGGCTAGCGCCACCAGCGTTTGGGGCCGGGACGCCGGGGTCCCGGTCCGAGGAGCGGAGGTGGGCCGAGGGGGTACTTGACCCCTTGGCCGAGATAATTGGGGTGACTCCGGGGGATCTGGCCGAACCGCATGTCCCCTAAGAGCAGGTGCCCGTGCCGGCCGTACGGGATGTTGGTCCCTCGGCTGGCGTGACGTCGCCTGGGCAGGCCGCCCCCTCGGTGCCTCAGGCGTCCGAGGCGGAAGCGGCGTCGAAGACGGCTGTGGGACAACCCTCGGTAGTGCCTGCGGAGACCGGGGCCTGAGAGGTCTCCCCGCAGGCACGATTGGCCTTGCCTCAAAGCGGGTAAGTATCTGAGGGTACCCCTGTTTCAGTTATTTCGCTGTGTGTCTTGAATTTGCCCCTTCTCCCTTTTAGCAAGCGGAGGCAGGGCTCAGCTGGACTGGCCCCCACGAAGGCGCTTAAGACGGGGCCGGCCTCTACAGCCGGAGTTGTGGCGCGCCATGCTAGTTGGTTGGCCTCCGCGCAAGGCGCCCTCCAGCGGGGGGCCTAGGCGGCACGGGCTGTCATGGGGCAAGCCTCCCAGGTCGAGCCCCCTGTTGGAGTGGCCACCATGCTGGGGGAGGCTGTTGACGCGGCCGCGGCCCCGATTCCGCTGTCTTGTTGCCGGCGCCGGCATCGATTCCTGCCGGGGCCGTTGCTAATTCGCCAGCGGAGCTGCCCGTCACCACCGATGTTGAGATGGCTGAGGCGTCTCTGCCCTTGGTCATCCTTGATCTCCCCATTTTCGACCATGAGGAGGGGGCGGCCGTTGTTGCCGAGGTCGGTGAGCGGAGGCTTGTCACCTTGGCCGAGGAGAGGACCGATACGTCGACTGCGGTGGCACCTGATGCACCGACTGCAGGGGGACCCAACGCCTTGGTCACGGGGCACGCAGAACCGTGGCCCGTCTTGGGGAGCAGCGGCCTTATCCCCACGCAGCTCAATCCCAATGAGTGGTGTGGACAACCGCTCCTGTTCTGGAGCCGCGACACCTCGGAGCCCCTCCTTTCCCTTAACGATGAGTTGGAGGAGCAGTTCCGGGATAATTTCCGTGAATATACCGAGGCGGCGATGAGGTCGCTTCGGACGACCATGGAAATCCTTTCTAGGGACGTTCCCAGGGTCTTCCAGGTAAGGATTTAGACGTATGCCTCGCGTGATCAGGGCATTCTTTGTGATATCCTATTTTTCTCCCTCAGGAGCTCGCGGACATGAGCACCGCTAAGTCGTTGTTCATCCGTCGCGAGAGCGACGTTTGGGAGTCGCTGCGGTCCCGGTGGGCCGCGCTTACCGAGGCCAATGAGCGCCTCGCCCAATGGAGCGCCGAGGTGGCGGACCTTCGGCTGCTCTGTGATGAGCTGAAGTCGGAGGCAGCGGCGGTGCGGATAGAGGTGGCGTCGGCACAAACGGAGGCTTCGTCGGCACGGGAGCAGGTGGCTTCCCAGGCTGAGGAAATGCAGCAGCAGCTGCTGGAGCTTGGCCCGGTCGCTAGCGAGCGGGACCAATTCTGGAGCCAAGCTGCCGAGGCCGTGAGCCGGGCTAAGGCCCTTAGGGGACAACTGGCTGAGGTTACGGAGCGGCTAGCCGAGGCGACCGCTCGGGCCGGGACCCTTGCGGAGGGCCTCGCCGTGGCCATCGGGTGTGCCTGGTCTGCCCAAGCCATGGCCTCGCAGCAGCATGCCCGGGCCGAAGGTATGTTTTGCCTGCTTTGTGATTTTGTTTTAGCTTCATTCTTCTCCTCGTACCTGAAGAATATTGTCCGGCTGTCTTCAGGGTTCGAGGCGGCTCTCGATGAGTCCGTCAAGAACTGCAAGGCGCTTGCCCAGGCGGCTGAGCAGAAAGAGGCCGACCGCATGGCCATGTCCGAGGCCATCTCGGCCTTCTGCCGGACCTTTGGCCTCGACGACGTCCCCTCGAGCAGCTCCCCCAGAGTCGCCTGCGGGCCTTGGGCGGCCACGTGCGCAGCAGACTCCGCGGGGCGCTGCACCACGGCGTTAGGCGGGCCTTCGTTGTCCTCGCTTCCCACTACGACGTGGATTTGGAGCGGGTCAGCAAGGGCTACTGCTTACCCGACGAAGAAGAGGTTGCCCTAGCAGAGGTCCAAAGGCTTGATGCGGCTGCCGAGGGCCCAGGCGCGGTGTTGGCTTCCTTTTTTGAGGTGGAGATCCTTCCGCCTGTGTCACCATCCGAGGTTGGGCCAGATTCCGCCGCGGGTAGGAATGACGCCGAGGGTGTTGCTCCTCTTCGTGCCAACACCTGAGCCTGTGGGGAACAGTTTATTCTAAGTATGTGTATGTTTCTTGCGGCCGCTGAGGCCTAAACATTTTTAGTGTCAGAGTATAAAGCTACGTTTTCTTTCCTATTGTTTCGAGCGTTAGGACTTGTTCGGTAGCAGAATCACTTATCCGGGCGCGAGTTACTTTTCGCGGAAGGTGATGAGTGAGGTATCCGTATCCCGGAGGCGTAGGAGTCCCTCGGCTTGGTCGGCCTTGCCGTTCAAGGTCTCTCTCACTCGTTTTTAGGATTCTGTTATCGGTATAGTCGAAAGGCACGAAAGTCGTTTTGGTAGAAAACTTTCCGAGGAAAATTTTGACGCAGAGGGGGTTCCCCCTTCTAGCCTCCGAGGGAGGGTCGGTTTTTGCTGAGGCAAGGCCGATCCTCCCTTGACAGTTAGACTTTTTATTTATACATGTAAAGGGACCGAGATACATGAACGACTTGAAACACTTTAAGGGTAAAAGCGACGTAGCTGTTCGATGTTCCAAGCGTTGCTGTAGACCTCGCCTTGATCGTTGGCCAGCTTGTATGTCCCGGGCTTCAAAATTTTGGTGATGATGAACGACCCTTCCCAGGGAGGTGTAAGCTTGTGGCGCCCTCGGGCGTCTTGTTGTAGCCGAAGCACCAAATCTCCCACCTGGAAGCCTCGGGGCCGAATCCTTCAGGAGTGTAGTAAGGCTACGTCCCGAGCCTCTTCCAGCTGGTCCAATGAATCCTCTCGGCTGGTCTGGTTGTTTTGGTCGTCGTATGCCTTTGTCCTCGGGGAGCCGTATTCTAAGTCCGTGGGTAGGATGGCCTCGGCCCCATAGACTAGGAAAAACGGCGAGAAACCCGTGGCCCGGCTCGGCGTCGTTCTCAGACTCCAAACCACCGAGGGTAGCTCTTTTATCCACCGCTTGCCAAACTTGTTGAGGTCGTTGTAGATCCTTGGTTTTAGCCCCTGCAAAATCATGCCATTGGCACGCTCCACCTGCCCATTTGTCATTGGGTGAGCTACGGCGGCCCAGTCCACATAGATGTGGTGGCCTTCGCAGAAGTCTAGGAACTTTTCCTAGTGAATTGCGTGCCATTGTCAGTGATGATGGAGTTTGGGATCCCAAAGCGGTGGATGATATTTGTAAAGAACGCCACCGCCTGTTCGGACCCGATGCTGGTTAAGGGTTGGACTTCGATCCACTTGGAGAATATGTCGATGGCGACCAGCAGGTGCATGAAGCCCCCGTGTGCCTTCTGCAAGGGACCGACGAGGTCCAGACCTCACACGGCAAATGGCCAAGTGATAGGTATTGTCTGTAGGGCCTGTGCGGGCAGGTGCGTCCGTCTCATGTAGAATTGACACCCTCAGCAAGAGCGTACAATCCTAGTGGCGTCGGCCACTGCGGTCGGCCAGTAGAAACCTTGTCGGAAAGTGTTTCCTACGAGGGCTCAAGGTGCTGCATGGTGACCGCAAGCCCCCGAGTGTATTTCTTGTAACACCTCTTGTCCTTTGGCGACGGATATGCATCGTTGGAGAATGTCTGAGGGGCTGTAGTGGTACAACTCTTTTTCATCACCCACTAAAACGAACGACTTGGCGCGCCGAGCCAGTCGCCGAGCTTCGACCTTGTCGAGGGGCAGCTCTCCTCGGAGGAGATATTCCAGGTATGGGGTCTGCTAGTTTAGGTTTGGTGTGACCCCATTCTACTCTATCTCGACGCGCAGGGCCTCACCCTCGGCGGCCGAGGGTACCTCGGGCTGGGCCGAGGTCTCCTCGGGTTCGGGTGCGTCGTTGAGTTTGACGGATGGTTGATATATGTCCCTGGAGAAGACATTCGGGGGAACCATCGTCCATCCTGAGGCTATTTTAGTCAGCTCATCTGCAGTCTCGTTGTACCGTCGAGCAACATGATTGAGTTCCAGCCCATAGAACTTATCTTCTAAGCGCCGAACTTTGTCGCAGTAGGTCTCCATTTTTCGATCGAGGCAGTGAGAGTTCTTCATGACATGGTCAATAACGAGCTGCGAGTCGCCACGAGCGTCGAGGCGCCGAACCCCTAGCTCGACGGCGATGCACAACCCATTAACCAAGGCCTCGTATTCGGCCACGTTGTTTGACGCCAGAAAATGGAGGTGTATCACGTAGCGCACATGTTTCCCGAGGGGTGAGATGAAGAGCAAGCCGGCACCTGCTCCGGTTTTCATAAGCGACCCATCGAAGTACATGGTCCAAAGTTCGGCCTGGATTAGGGCTGTCGGCAATTGGGTGTCGACCCATTCAGCCAGGAAGTCTGCCAAGACTTGGGATTTTATGGCCTTACGAGGAGCGAATGAAAGTGTTTCCCCCATGAGTTCCACTGCCCATTTTGCTATCCTACAGAAAGGGAATTAGGCTTACACCTATTTCCTAATTGATTTTGGTGGTTGAATTGCCCAACACAAATAATTGGACTAACTAGTTTGCTCTAGTTTATAAGTTCTACAGGTGCCAAAGGTTCACAATAAGCCAATAAAAAGACCAAGAAAAAGGGTTCAAACAAAAGAGCAAAGGGACAACCGAAGGCACCCTGGTCTGGCGCACCGGACTGTCCGGTGTGCCACCGGACAGTGTCCGGTGCACCAGGGGACTCCAAGTTGAACTCTTCACCTTCAGGAAATCTCAGAGGCGCTTCGCTATAATTCACCGGACTGTCCGGTGCACCACCGGACAGTGTTCGGTGCTCCAGAGGAGAGCGACTCTGAACTCGCCAGCTTCGGGAATCTGCTCCGCTAAAATTCACCGGACTGTCCAGTGAGTCACCGGACAGTGTCCGGTGCACACCGGACTGTCCGGTGTAACAGCGGAGCAACGTCTAGTTCGTGCGCAACAGTTGACTACAACACATTAAATGCGCGCTTGCACGCGCAGAGGAGCAGAGCACGCGCGGGTGGCACACCGGACAGCCTACAGGGCCTGTCCGGTGCACCACCGGACAGCCAGGCGGGCCCACAAGACAGAGCTCCAACGGTCGGAACCCTTTGGCCAGGTGACGTGGCTGGCGCACCGGACAATGTCCGGTGGCACACCGGACTGTCCGGTGCGCCATGCGACAGAAGCCTCCACCAACGGTCAAGTTTGGTGGTTGGGGCTATAAATACCCCAACCACCCCCACATTCAAGTCATCCAAGTTTTCCACCTTCCAACTACTTACAAGAGCTCTAGCATTCAATTCTAGACACACCAAAGAGATCAAATCCTCTCCCAATTCCACTCAAAGCTTTAATGTTTAGAGAGAGTGATTATTGTGTTTATTTGAGCTCTTGCACTTAGATTGCTTCTTTTTCTCGTTCTTTCTTGCGATCATCTCAATTGTAATCAAGGCAAGAGACACCAATTGTGTGGTGATCCTTGCGGGGACTTTGTGTCCCGTGTGATTGAGAAGAGAAGCTCACTCGGTCCGAGGGACCGTTTGAGAGAGGGAAAGGGTTGAAAGAGACTCGGTCTTTGTGACCACCTCAACGGGGAGTAGGTTTGAGAGAACCGAACCTCGGTAAAACAAATCCTTGTGTCTCACTTCTCAACTCGCTTGCGATTTGTTTTTACGCCCTCTCTCGGACTCGCATTATATTTCTAACGCTAACCTGGCTTGTAGTTGTGATTAACTTTGTAAATTTCAGTCTCGCCCTATTCACCCCCCCCTCTAGGCGACTTTCAATTGGTATCAAAGCCCAGTGCTTCATTAGAGCCTAACCGCTCGAAGTGATGTCGGGAGATCACGCCAAGAGGGAAATGGAGACCGGCGACAAGCCCACTACAAGCCACAGGAAGGCTTCATCGGAAGAGTCCCACAACAAAGGGAAGAGGAAGGAGAAGAAACCCTCTTCCCACAAGCCGCATCGGAGTGGCGACAAGAAAAAGTAGATGAGGAAGGTGGTCTACTACGAGACTGACACTTCATCACCATCGACCTCCGGCTCCGATGCACAGTCTGTTACTTCTAAGCGCCATGAGCGCAAGAAGTATAGTAAGATTCCCCTACGCTATCCCCGTATTTCAAAGTGTACTCCTTTACTCTCCGTTCCATTAGGCAAACCACCGGTTTTTGACGGTGAAGATTATAATATGTGGAGTGACAAAATGAGGCATCATCTAACCTCACTCCACACAAGCATTTGTAATGTTGTTGAGTTTGGTGTACAAGTACCATCCATAGGGGATGAAGACTACGACTCGGACGAAGTGGCCCAAATCCACCACTTTAACTCTCAAGCCACCACTATACTCCTCGCCTCTCTAAGTCGAGAGGAGTATAATAAGGTGCAAGGGTTAAAGAGTGCGAAGGAAATTTGGGACGTACTCAAGACCGCACACGAAGGAGACGAGGTGACCAAAATCACCAAGCGGGAGACGATCGAGGGGGAGCTCAGTCGGTTCCGACTCAACCAAGGCGAGGACCCTCAAGCCATGTACAACCACTTGAAGACCTTGGTGAACCAGGTGCGCAACCTCGGGAGCACAAAATGGGATGACCATGAGATGGTCAAGGTTATTCTAAGATCCCTCGTATTTCTTAATCCTACGCAAGTTCAATTAATTTGAGGTAATCCTAGATATACTCAAATGACCCCGAGGAAGTGATAGGTAATTTTGTGAGCTTTGAGTTGATGATCAAAGGCTCAAAGAAAATCATCGAGCTAGATGGCCCCTCCGCGCCCGAAGCACAACCGGTTGCACTCAAGGCGACGGAGGAGAAGAAGGAGGAGTCTACATCAAGTAGACAACCAATCGACGCCTCTAAACTCGATAACGAGGAAATGGCGCTCATCATCAAAAGTTTCCGCCAAATCCTTAAGCAAAGGAGGGGGAAGGACTACAAGTCCCGCTCCAAGAAAGTTTGCTACAAATGTGGTAAATCTGGTCACTTTATTGCTAAATGTCCATTATCAAGTAATAGTGACAGGGACAACGACAAGAAGGGGAGAAGAAAGGAGAAGAAGAGTTACTACAAGAAGAAGGGCGACGATGCCCATGTTTGCCGGGAGTGGGACTCCGACGAGAGCTCCACCGACTCCTCCTCCGACGAGGATGTCGCCAACATCGCTGTCACCAAGGGACTTCTCTTCCCCAACGTCGGCCACAAGTGCCTCATAGCAAAGGACGGCAAAAAGAAGGTTAAATCCAAATCCTCCACTAAATATGAGTTCTCTAGTGATGATAATGCTAGTGATGAGGAGGATAATTTGCGTACTCTTTTTGCTAACCTCAACATGCAACAAAAAGAAAAACTAAATGAACTAATTAGTGCCATCCATGAGAAGGATGAACTCTTGGACTCCCAAGAGGACTTCCTAATCAAGGAAAACAAGAAGCATGTTAAGGTTAAAAATGCTTATGCTCTGGAAGTTGAAAAATGTGAAAAATTAACTAGTGAGCTAAGCACATGCCATGATTTGATTGCCAACCTTATAAATGAAAATGCTAGATTAATTGCTAAGGTTGATTCTAATGTTTGTGATGATTCAATTTCCAATCTTAGAGATGATAATGCTAATTTGCTTGCTAAGATTGAAAAATTGAATGATTCTCTTGCTAGCCTTAGAAATGAAAATGAAATATTAATTGCTAAGGCTAAAGATTTTGATGTTTGCAATGTCACTATTTCTAACCTTAGAAGTGCAAATGATATATTACATGCTAAGGTTGTAGAATTAAAATCTTGCAAACCCTCTACATCTACCGTTGAGCATGTTTCTATTTGCACTAGATCTAGAGATGTTGATATTGATGCTATTCATGATCATATGGCTTTAATTAAACAACAAAATGATCATATAGCAAAATTAGATGCTAAAATTGCCGAGCATGAACTTGAAAATGAAAAATTTAAATTTGCTCGTAGTATGCTTTATTGTGGGAGACGGTCTGGCATCAAGGATGGCATTGGCTTCCAAAAGGGAGACAATGTCAAACTTAATGCCCCTCCTAAAAGATTGTCAAATTTTGTTAAAGGCAAGGCTCCCA
Source organism: Zea luxurians (assembly GCA_029449295.1). Lineage (NCBI taxonomy): Eukaryota > Viridiplantae > Streptophyta > Magnoliopsida > Poales > Poaceae > Zea > Zea luxurians. The sequence continues at coordinate 174,954,933 of JAOPSE010000002.1, forward strand.
TGCCTTAAGATAACGAGGGTTACATTTTGTACCCTGCCGGTTATCCCGAGAGCAAGATTAGGAGAATTCATTCTAGGAAGTCTCACTCTGGCCCTAATCATGCTTTTATGTATAAGGGTGAGACATCTAGCTCTAGGCAATCAACCCGTGCTAAATTGCCTAAGAAGAAAACTCCTAGTGCATCAAATAATTATGACATTTCATTTAAAACTTTTGATGCATCTTATGTTTTGACTAACAAATCCGGCAAGGTAGTTGCCAAGTTTGTTGCGGGCAAACACAAGGGATCAAAGACTTGTGTTTGGGTACCCAAAGTTCTTGTGTCTAATGCCAAAGGACCCAAAACCGTTTGGGTACCTAAAGTCAAGAACTAAATTTGTTTTGTAGGTTTATGCATCCGGGGGCTCAAGTTGGATCATCGATAGCGGGTGCACAAATCACATGACAGGGGACAAGAAGATGTTCTCCTCCTACGAGAAAAACAAAGATCTCCAACGAGCTATCACATTCGGGGATGGAAATCAAGGTTTGGTCAAAGGTTTGGGTAAAATAGCTATTTCACCTGATCATTCCATTTCCAATGTTTTTCTTATTGATTCATTAGATTACAATTTGCTTTCCGTATCTCAATTATGCAAAATGGGCTACAGCTGTCTATTTACTGATGTAGGTGTCACTGTCTTTAGAAGAAGTGATGATTCAATAGCATTTAAGGGAGTGTTAGAGGGTCAGCTATACTTGGTAGATTTTGATAGAGCTGAACTCGACACTTGCTTAATTGCTAAGACTAACATGGGTTGGCTCTAACACCGCCGACTAGCCCATGTTGGAATGAAGAATCTTCATAAGCTTCTAAAGAGAGAGCACATTTTAGGATTAACAAATGTTCATTTTGAGAAAGACAGGATCTGTAGCGCATGCCAAGCAGGGAAGCAAGTTGGTATTCATCATTCGCATAAGAACATCATGACGACTGATAGGCCACTGGAGCTCCTACACATGGATCTATTCGGCCCGATTGCTTACATAAGCATCGGCGGGAGTAAGTACTGTCTAGTTATTGTGGATGATTATTCTTGCTTCACTTGGGTATTCTTTTTGCATGAAAAATCTCAAACCCAAGAGATCTTAAAGGGATTCTTGAGACGGGCTCAAAATGAGTTCGGCTTAAGGATCAAGAAAATAAGAAGCGACAACGGAATGGAGTTCAAGAACTCTCAAATTGAAGGCTTCCTTGAGGAGGAGGGCATCAAGCATGAGTTCTCTTCTCCCTACACGCCACAACAAAATGGTGTAGTGGAGAGCAAGAATAGAACTCTACTAGACATGGCAAGAACCATGCTTGATGAATACAAGACTTCGGATCGGTTTTGGGCCGAGGCGATTAACACCGCCTGCTACGCCATCAACCGGGTGTATCTACACCGAATCCTCAAGAAGACATCATACGAACTCCTAACCGGTAAAAAGCCCAACATTTCATATTTTAGAGTCTTTGGTAGCAAATGTTTTATTCTTGTTAAAAGAGGTAGAAAATCTAAATTTGCTCCTAAGACAGTAGAAGGCTTTTTACTAGGATATGATTCAAACACAAGGGCATATAGAGTCTTTAACAAGTCCACATGACTAGTTGAAGTTTCTTGTGACGTTGTGTTTGATGAGACTAACGGCTCTCAAGTAGAGCAAGTTGATCTTGATGAGATAGGTGAAGAAGAGGCTCCGTGCATCGCACTAAGGAACATGTCCATTGGGGATGTGTGTCCTAAGGAATCCGAAGAGCCTCCAAATGAACAAGATCAACCATCCTCCTCCGTGCAAGCATCTCCACCAACCCAAGATGAGGATAAGGCTCAAAATAATGAAGAGGAAGATCAAGAAGATGAGCCACCTCAAGAAGACGACAATGATCAAGGGGGAAATGCAAATGATCAAGACAAGGAGGAAGAGCAAGTTGCAAGGCCGCCACACCCAAGAGTCCACCAAGCAATCCAACGAGATCACCCCGTCGACACCATCCTCGGCGACATTCATAAGGGGTAACCACTAGATCTCGTGTTGCACATTTTTGTGAGCATTACTCTTTTGTTTCCTCTATTGAGCCACACAAGGTAGAGGAAGCACTTCAAGATTCGGATTGGTGATGGCGATGCAAGAGGAGCTCAACAATTTCACTAGAAACGAGGTATGGCATTTAGTTCCACGTCCTAATCAAAATGTTGTAGGAACCAAATGGGTCTTCCGCAACAAACAAGACGAGCATGGTGTGGTGACAAGGAACAAAGCTCGACTTGTGGCCAAGGGATACTCCCAAGTCGAAGGTTTGGATTTTGGTGAAACCTATGCACCCGTAGCTAGGCTTGAGTCAATTCGCATATTATTAGCCTATGCTACTTACCATGGCTTCAAGCTTTACCAAATGGACATGAAGAGTGCTTTCCTCAATGGACCAATCAAGGAAGAGTTCTATGTTGAGCAACCTCCCGGCTTTGAAGATAGTGAGTATCCTAATCATGTCTATAGGCTCTCTAAGGCGCTTTATGGGCTCAAGCAAGCCCCAAGAGCATGGTATGAATGCCTAAGAGATTTCCTTATTGCTAATGGCTTCAAAGTCGGAAAGGTCGATCCTACTTTATTTACTAAAACTCTTGACAATGATTTGTTTGTATGCCAAATTTTTGTTGATGATATTATATTTGGGTCTACTAACGAATCTACATGTGAAGAATTTAGTAGGATCATGACACAGAAATTCGAGATGTCGATGATGGGGGAGTTGAAGTATTTCCTAGGATTCCAAGTAAAGCAACTCCAAGAAGGCACCTTCATTAGCCAAACGAAGTATACTCAAGACATTCTAAACAAGTTTGGGATGAAGGATGCCAAGCCCATCAAGACTCCCATGGGAACCAATGGGCATCTCGACCTCGACACGGAAGGTAAATCCGTCGATCAAAAGGTATACCGGTCGATGATAGGTTCATTACTCTATTTATGCGCATCTCGACTGGACATTATGCTTTCTGTATGCATGTGTACAAGATTCCAAGCCGACCCTAAGGAATCTCACCTTACGGCCATAAAACGAATCTTGAGATATTTGGTTTATACTCCTAAGTTTAGGCTTTGGTACCCTCGGGGATCCACATTTGATTTAATTGGTTATTCGGATGTCGATTGGGCGGGGTGTAAAATTAATAGAAAGAGCACATCAGGGACTTGCCAGTTCTTAGGGAGATCCTTGGTGTCTTGGGCTTCAAAGAAGCAAAATTCGGTAGCTCTTTCTACCGCTGAAGCCGAGTATATTGCCGCAGGCCATTGTTGCGCGCAATTGCTTTGGATGAGGCAAACCCTTAGGGACTATGGTTACAAATCAACCAAAGTTCCTCTTCTATGTGATAATGAGAGTGCAATCCGCATGGCGGATAATCCCGTTGAGCATAGCCGCACTAAACACATAGCCATTCGGTATCATTTTCTTAGGGATCACCAACAAAAGGGAGATATCGAGATTGCATATATTAACACTAAAGATCAATTAGCTGATATCTTTACCAAGCCACTAGATGAACAAACTTTTACCAAATTTAGGCATGAGTTAAATATTCTTGATTCTAGGAATTTCTTATGACGTCTTGCACACATAGCTCATAAGTATACCTTTAATCATGTCTCTTTTATATATGCTATGACTAATGTGTTTTCAAGTGAATTTTAAACCAAGTCATAGGTGTATTGAAAGGGAATTGAAGTCTTCGGCGAATACAAAGGCTTCCACTCCACTCTATCACTCATCCTTCGCCGTCGCTCCGAGCATCTCTCCGTCTTTGGTATAATCTTCACTCATATGTTTTACTTGCCAAAGGGGAGAAAGTAGTTAGTAAAGGGCTTATATTTCACTCAAACATCCGTTTTTGGCGATTCATGCCAAAGGGGGAGAGTATTAAGCCCAAAGCAAAAGGACCGCACCACCACCAAATTTTAAAACTTATGATTCTCAAATTGGTATCTCATTGTGTTCTAAAGGGGGAGAAAGTAGCACCTTCAAAAATTGGTATCTTAAAACCCTCTTGAACACTAAGAGGAGAATTTTATTGAAGGGGAGTTTTGTTTAGTCAAGGAAAAAGCATGTGAAACAGGGGGAGAAAATTTCAAATCTTGAAAATGCTTCTCTAAATCTTATTCATTTACCTTTGACTATTTGCAAAAGGACTTTGAAAAGGATTTATAAAAGGAATTTGCAAAAACAAAACATGTGGTGCAAGCGTGGTCCAAAATGTTAAAAATAAAGAAACAATCCATGCATATCTAGTAAGTAATATTTATTGGCTCGATTCTAAGTAACCTTTGCACTTGCATTTTGCAAACTAGTTCAAATTATGCACTTCTATATTTGCTTTGGTTTGTGTTGGCATCAATCACCAAAAAGGGGGAGATTGAAAGGGAATTAGGCTTACACCTATTTCCTAATTGATTTTGGTGGTTGAATTGCCCAACACAAATAATTGGACTAACTAGTTTGCTCTAGTTTATAAGTTCTACAGGTGCCAAAGGTTCACAATAAGCCAATAAAAAGACCAAGAAAAAGGGTTCAAACAAAAGAGCAAAGGGACAACTGAAGGCACCCTGGTCTGGTGCACCGGACTGTCCGGTGTGCCACCAGACAGTGTCCGGTGCACCAGGGGACTCCAAGCTGAACTCTTCACCTTCAGGAAATCTCAGAGGTGCTTCGCTATAATTCACCGGACTGTCCGGTGCACCACCGGACAGTGTCCGGTGCTCCAGAGGAGAGCGACTCTGAACTCGTCAGCTTCGGGAATCTGCTCCGCTAAAATTCACCGGACTGTCCGGTGTAACAGCGGAGTAATGGCTAGTTCGCGCGCAACGGTCGACTACAACACATTAAATGCGCGCCTACGCGCGAAGAGGAGCAGAGCACGCGCGGGTGGCACACCGGACAGCCTACAGGGCCTGTCCGGTGCACCACCGGACAGCCAGGCGGGCCCACAAGACAGAGCTCCAACGGTCGGAACCCTTCGGCAAGGTGACGTGGCTGGCGCACCGGACAGTGTCCGGTGGCGCACCGGACTATCCGGTGCGCCATGCGACAGAAGCCTCCACCAACGGTCAAGTTTGGTGGTTGGGGCTATAAATACCCCAACCACCCCCACATTCAAGACATCCAAGTTTTCCACCTTCCAACTACTTACAAGAGCTCTAACATTCAATTCTAGACACACCAAAGAGATCAAATCCTCTCCTAATTCCACTCAAAGCTTTAGTGTTTAGAGAGAGTGATTGTTGTGTTCATTTGAGCTCTTGCACTTGGATTGCTTCTTTTTCTCGTTCTTTCTTGCGATCATCTCAATTGTAATCAAGGCAAGAGACACCAATTGTGTGGTGATCCTTGCGGGTACTTTGTGTCCCGTGTGATTGAGAAGTGAAGCTCACTCGGTCCGAGGGACCGTTTGAGAGAGGGAAAGGGTTGAAAGAGACCCGGTCTTTGTGACCACCTCAACAGGGAGTAGGTTTGAGAGAACTGAACCTCGATAAAACAAATCCTTGTGTCTCACTTCTTAACTTGCTTGCAATTTGTTTTTACGCCCTCTCTCGGACTCGCATTATATTTCTAACGCTAACCCGGCTTGTAGTTGTGATTAACTTTGTAAATTTCAGTCTCGCCCTATTCACCCCCCCTCTAGGCGACTTTCACCTACCCGAGGCCTCTCGGCACTGGATGATCTCTCCCAGGGGGAAGGATGACACCACAGTCACCGGATGAGACTCGAAGTAGTGTCGCAGCTTTCACCGTGTTAGAATCACTGCGTACAGTAGCTTCTGGATTTGCGGGTAGCGAATTTTAGTCTCGGATAGCACCTCGCTGATGAAGTAGACTGGCCTCTGGATAAGCAGTGCATGCCCCTCTTCTCGTCTCTCGACTACGACTGCAGCGCTGACCACCTGAGTGGTTGTGGCTACGTAAATCAAGAGGGCTTCTTCCTCAGCGTGGGGCACCAAGATGGGTACATTAGTAAGGAGTGCCTTTAAGTTTCCGAGGGCTTCTTCGGCCTCGGAAGTCCAAGTGAAGCGCTCGGCCTTCCTTAAGAGGCGGTAAAAAGGGCAATCCTTTCTCGCCAAGGCGTGAGATGAAGCGGCTCAGAGCCGCAAGGCATCCCATGACCCTTTGTACTCCTTTTAAATCTTTGATGGGTCCCATGTTGGTGATGGCCGCGATTTTCTCCGGGTTGGCCTCGATGCCTCGTTCAGAGACGATGAACCCTAGGAGCATGCCTCGGGGGACTCCGAAGACACACTTCTCGGGATTGAGTTTTACGCTCTTCGCTTTTAGGCACCTGAGTGTCATCTCAAGGTCAGAGAGGAGGTCGGAGGCTTTCCTTGTTTTGACAACGATGTCATCGATGTAAGCCTCGACCGTTCTGCTGATGTGCTCTACGAACACATGGTTCATGCACCTTTGGTATGTTGCACCTGCATTCCTTAAGCCAAATGGCATAGTAGTATAACAATATATGCCAAAAGGTGTGATAAAAGAAGTCGCGAGCTGGTCGGATTCTTTCATCTTGATTTGGTGATAGCCTGAATAGGCATCAAGGAAAGACAGGGTTTTGCACCCAGCGGTGGAGTCCACAATTTGATCGAAGCGAGGCAGAGGGTAGGGAACCATTCGACATGCTTTATTTAACCCAGTGTAGTCTACACACATCCTCCATCTCCCACTTTTTTCTTTACAAGTACAGGGTTAGCTAACCATTCTGGATGGAATACTTCTTTGATGAACCCTGCAGTCATTAGCTTGTGGACCTCGTCGTCTATGGCTCTGCGCTTTTCTTCATCAAAACGGCGCAGGTGCTGTTTCACGGGTCGGGCACCGGCTCGGTTGTCCAGTGAGTGCTCGGCGACATCCCTCGGTATGCCTGGCATATCCGAGGGACTCCACGCAAAAATTTCGGCGTTTGCACGGAGAAAGTCGACGAGCACTGCTTCCTATTTGGGGTCAAGCTTGGAGCCGATCCTAACTTTCTTGCCGGCGTCGTTGCAGGGGTCGTGAGAGACTGACTTAACCGCCTCTGCTGGTTTGAAGTTGCCGGCGTGGCGCTTCGCGTCGGGCGCCTCTTTGGAGAGGCAATCCAGGTCGGCGATGAGGGCTTCGGACTCGGCGAGGGCTTCGGCGTACTCCATGCATTCCACGTCGTACTCGTAAGCGTGGCGGTATATGGATCTGACGGTGATGGTTCCCTTAGGGCCTGGCATCTTGAGCTTGAGGTACGTGTATTTGGGGACGACCATGAACTTGGCGTAGCACGGTCTTCCCAACACCGTGTGATAGGTCCCTCGGAACCCGACTACCTCGGAAGTGAGGGTTTCCTTTCGGAAGTTGGAGGGAGTTCCGAAGCAAACGGACAAATCAAGTTGCCCAAGGGGCAGGACATGCTTGCCGGGGACAATCCCGTGAAAGGGTGCTGCACCGGCCCGGATCGTGGACCGATCAACCCCTAAGAGCTCTAGTGTCTCGGTGTAGATGATGTTGAGGCTGCTGCCTCCGTCCATGAGGACCTTGGAGAGCCTAGCGTTGCCGATGACAGGGTCAACGACAAGCGGGTACCTTCCTGGGCTCGGTACGCAGTCGAGGTGGTCACCTTGGTCGAAGGTAATGGGTTTGTCGGACCAGTCTAGGTAGACTGGCGTCGCTACCTTCACCGAGCAGACCTCCCGGCGTTTTTGCTTGCGGTGTCGAGCCGAGGCATTCGCCACTTGCCCACCGTAGATCATGAAGCAGTTGTGGACCTCTGGGAACTCTTCTTCCCTGTTGCCTCCTTTCTTGTTGTTGCCTTGGTCCTTGCCACCCTCCGCCGAGGGTCCAGCCTTATTGAAGTAACGCCGGAGCATGTCGCACTCTTCAAGGGTGTGCTTGACGGGACCCCTGTGATAGGGGCACGACTCCTTGAGCATCTTGTCGAACGCGTTTGCCCCTCTGGGAGGCTTCCAAGGATTCCTGTGCTCGGTAGCAGCGAGGAGATCCGCGTCAACGGCGTTGCGTTTTGCTTGCGCCTTCTTCCTGGTCTTCTTCTTCGTGCCACGCTGGACGGACGCCTCGGGGACGTATTCCTTCTGCCTTCCCTGAGGCTGCTTGTCCTTCCGAAAGATGGCTTTGACCGCCTCCTGATCAGAGGCGAACTTGGTGGCTTTGTCCATCAATTCGCTCGCCTTGGTGGGTGTCTTGCGTCCCAGTTTGCATACCAGGTCACGGCAAGTGGTGCCGACGAGGAATGCTCCGATGACGTCCGAGTCGGTGATGTTAGGCAACTCGGTGCACTGCTTTGAAAACCACCGGATGTACTCTCGCAGGGATTCCCCTGGCTGCTGGCTGGAGCTCCGGAGATCCCACGAGTTCCCAGGGCGCACGTACGTACCTTGGAAATTTCCAGCGAAGGCCTTGACTAGGTCGTCCCAGTCGAAGATCTACTCAGGAGGCAGATGCTCCAGGCAGGCCCAGGCAGCGTCGGAGAGGAAAAGGGGGAGGTTGCGGATGATGAGGTTGTCGTCGTCCCTCCCTCCCAACTGGCACACCGGTCGGTAATCCGCGAGCCATAATTCCGGCCTTGTCTCCCCTGAGTACTTGGTAATGGTAGTCGGGGCTCGGAACCGGGCCAAGAACGGCGCCCGTCGTATGGCCCGGCTGAAGACCCGCGGACCTGGTGGTTCGGGCGAGGGGCTCTAATCCTCCTCACTGTCGTAGCGTCCCCCGCGTCTGGGGTGGTAGCCTCGGCTTACCTTTTCCTCGAGGCGGGCTCGATGGTCGCAGCAGTGTTGCTCGTCACCGAGGCGATCCCGGGCTGCAGGTGTCTCATCTCCTGTGTGCTCGGTGTGGATCGAGGCCTCGCGCATGTGTCGCGAGGACGCTGCGTGATGCTCCGAGGGGCATCCTCACCTTCAGGAGGCAGAGCTCTCGGCTCGTCGGGCTACGGCGTTTTCCAGGAGGTCCTTGAGTTCGCCCTAGATACGTCGCCCCTCGGTGGTGGATGGCTCCGGCATTGTTCGAAGTAACATCACCGCTGCAGCTAGGTTCTGGCCGGCCCCGTTGAAGGCCAGGGGCAGCCTTGCCCTGACATCGTCAATAATACAGCGCTGGACATCCTGGGCCCGATGACGCGCTCCTCCGGCGAGTGCTCGGCCTGCCCACTCTTGCTCGAGGTTTTGTCAGAGCTGCACAAGTCGCCCCATTTCTTCGTCGAGCTTGGCCTGCATCTCGCAGAGTTGCTCGAGCTGTGTGCCCTGACACCCTGCAGGGAGCCGGGCCACAGCTAGCTCCCACGGGATCTTAACGCGAGACACAGGCACACGGGCGTCGTCGTTTCCTGGCATGCCGAGGTGGTTGTTTTCATCGTGATCCCCCTGATCGATGTGGAAACACTCGCGAGTTGGGTCGTAACCCTCGTCGTCAATGGTGTGGCCATCGTCAAAGCAGCCGGAGAGGCAGTGGTCACATGCGGATATGAAGTCTCGCATGGCACTGGGATCACGGAGTCCGGAGAAATCCCAACTGAAGTCAGGGTCGTCCCCCTCCTCGGAACCCGCGGGTCCGGAGGTTGAGACGGCCGTCAGTAGGTCCCAAGTTGACCACATATGGTACCCCAGAAGGTCAGGATATGCCCTTGCGAAAGCGCTTGCCGAAGTGGGGTCGCTTGGGGGGGTCGAAGCTGAATCTAAAGGGAACATGATGGAAAACTGATGGTACCTCTTGGTTGGTGGACGACGGTGAAGTTGCATCGGAGATGGAATGTGTTGATATCTCAGGTGCGAGACTAATGTCTGACAAGTCCCTCGCAAGGGTGCTGGCGTCATCAGTCCGCCTGGGGTTGGCACGTTGCTGGGAAGCGACACCTGTCGTTGTCCCAGGTGCGAGGATAACACCCGACATGTCCCCCGCAGGGGTGTCGGTGTCGTCGACTCGCTCTGGTCCGACAGTCGATGAGGTGCTGCCTCCTGCCTGGCCATGGTTGCCCTGTCTCCTCCTCCGGCGATGTGATGCCCAAAATCTGTATAGGAAAAAATAATAAAAATAAATATATAAAGAAATAAAATAGTAATTTCAGATATCTCAAATTATACTTGATTGAGAACTGAATTTTTAAAACCAAGAATTAATTTAGAAAAGAAATACTAGAAAGCTTTTCTATTTAACTAAATGATTATTCATTTCATTAAAAGATACACCATAAACATGTATTTAAAAGAGTATTAAATCTAGATGACTCAAATCTAGACGGGACTTCTAAAATTAAACTCAGAAAAATAAATAAATTGGAGGATGTTCTATTTATTTAAGTAAAATACCCCCTCTCTCAATATTGTATTTAGAGACATTAATCAAAGTAAGAAGTAAATAAACCTTGCATTCATGCTGGAGTGAGTATGGTGCATTTATAACTGAATTTGAAATTTGAATTTGAATTTAAATAGAGATGAGAGAATAAAAATCAGAAAAACATAAAAATAATAAAAGGAAACCTAACTGGGCCGCCAGGGATAGATTTTGGCCCACTACCCCTTTTCCCTCACGTCGACCCTGGCTCTTCTCTCCTTGAGCCACTGGTGGGTGGTCCCCACTAGTCCGGTTCATCCTCTTTCCCCAGCCGGATCAGGATTCCGTTTCCTGGCGGCGGGCAAGGCACGACCGCCTCCACCCCTGCGATCTCTGTAACAAATCCGCCCAACTCAAGCCACCCCGTACCTGGTGCCTTCGTCGCTGACGGGTGGCCCTGCCCCATCGGCACTGTCTTCCCCGTCAAATAACTCCGCGCGCGTCGGACCTTCAACTACCGTGCGATGTGAGCTCCGCGGAGCTCGGAACCGAAATCGACCTGTGCGCCGTGAGCTCCTCCGCGTTAATCGGGGTTAGTTCGCCGACCCGCATGGACTCGCCCTAGACTATAAAATTCGTGGCCCTACGACTCTCTCCCCTCTCAGCGCACACCAGCCACCATCTGCTAAGGCCGCCTCCAACGACGGGATTGAGCGCCGCAACACGCAATTCACTCCTACACCGCCATCGGGGCTCCGGTTTGTGCTCGGGAGCTTCGCTGGCGCTCGGTGGAGGTTCCTGGGGCAACCTAAGGGGGGTGCGACAACTCGGTGCCGAGGGAATTCGTCGCCGTGGCTCAGGATCTATCGCCGTGTCGCCATTACTCGTGGCCAGAACTACTGTCGTGGTGAACCAAGGTGAAAAGTCCCTGTTAATACTCGTACGGTTCTCCTCTTCGTATTGCCGCGTTAGATTTGAGCTGTAGGGTCTGATGCTGGTGCGGATTGCACGGCGGCAATGGCGCTGTCACAGGGCCGCTTTGTGCCGCGGTTAGCTCTGCGTGCACCCATGCCACCAGAAAATTAGTCATTAGATGATTCCCTAGGTCCTCCATTTCATTTATCTCGCACTTGGAGTAGCAATCGAGGCTCCGGTCTGTAATCGGGATTTTTCCCGGTGATGCTCCGCCGTGGGGAGGAGTTCGCGCCGCTGTGACCCGGTGCGAAGTTGGGAGAAGGCCTCCTGGCCGTTGGATTGGTTAGTGGCGTTTAGGATTAGGTCTGGGATTGGGCATCTCTGGGCCCTTGGATCAAAAGATAGTGGCCTGGATTTGTGCACACATGCCCTTTTGGGTTGGGCTCATCTCAACCGTTGATCTGGTCTCGGATGGGCATGATTCGAGCATGGGCGTGGACGAGTCGCTGGCCATTGATCCTAGATCTAATGGACGACGTTGTATGCGGGTTCATTAAGGGAAAAGTCTAATCCGGTCCGGTGGTTGACGATCCAACGGCTTAGAATCACCAATACCCCTTCGCCGTGGGAGTTTTGCGTAAGAGCCCACGTAGAATCAGGGATTCAACCCGCGGTCCACATAGTTGGGTTCTGTTTCTGGGTGACACTTGCGCTGAGGCCCCTAAATTTCCGTGTATTAGTGTGCGCGGACCAGAGACAGATGAATTCATTTTAGAAATGATTTTCAATACAAAATTTAATTACAGAAACTTATTTAATTCTTAGAAAATTCATTTGAAGTCCAAATTGACCCATTCCAGTTCCTATAATTTTATAATAATATTGTTTATCAGATAGTGCCACCTCTTTGACATGAAAGCCACATTAAAATTTATTCCCTAATTAATCTTGTACTTAGCACATAAAACCTTCAGAAATTCATAACTCTTTCGTTTTAATTCCGATTTGATTCGTTCCAGTTGCGTTAGTTTTGTATAAGTATTTACTACACAGTAACAACATTTATTATATCATTTCTCATTCTTTTACAATTAGATCTTTATTTAATTTATGATGGTTAGTCTTGTTAATCCGCTTATCAATGTAATAGAAAATGATCTATGATCAATTTATAACTTAGATTAAAGTTGAGATAATTATTTATAATATAATCTATCATATAATTTATATTAACCCATTTATAATTTAGTTTAATATTTTAACCACACAGATTTCCTATATAATCATAACCCTTTAATGGTAACTCTGATCTTAGTGGTTCTCGAACCCGCGATCTCGTAGCGACGCGTAGATTATTATTATTTAGTTTGTTCTCATGTTTGGTGTGATGTTGATTTTATCTATACCATGTTTGTTTGTATTGCTACGACTAGCAGTGAGGTCACGAGGATCTGAAGAATCACCCTGGTCACTGGATTCTCAAGTCCCAGGCAAGTTGTGCCCTTGATCACTTCTTTTTACCCACTCATGTTCTAATTAATCATAATGATCTGCATAGGTTAATTTGATGGGACCTAATAGGTTACCCTAGTTTGTCTATCTTTATACCTTGTTTACCACTGAACTTTTTGGGTAGTACTTGCTAGTGCTTTATGTGGTTTTGGGTATGAAGGTACATTATTCATGATCACACTTTTATTATATGTTTATTATTACTGTTCATGATAAGATCATTATGTTAATTGGAACATGGAGAACCACCCGGGAAAACAGTGCTACCACAAGGGAGGAATGGGACCCCTTGGCTGATTAATTAGGAAAGCTAGTGGAAGACTACCTTACCCGAAAGGGGCAAGGGCAGTAGGGGAGTGGTCAGTGTAGGGAGGCCCTCGGGAGGATTTTGCTGCGATGGCGGTCCTGCAAGGGATTCCTGCATTGGAACTTCCTATAAACTGTAGCGGGTTTTCTGAAGCTAGTGGAACTTTGTAAAGGCCTCGTAGTGTTACCCTGCCTCGCCTCCTCGGTAGAGGTGTATGGGAAGTCGCGATCCCTTGGCAGATGGGTAACATGACTTGTGGGTAAAGATGCGCAACCTCTGCAGAGTGTAAAACTGGTATACTAGCCGTGCTCACGGTCATGAGCAGCTCGGACCCTCACATGATTAATTTATGGAACTAAATTCAATTTGTCATATGCATTGCATCGCAGGTGATATTGTTACTTTTGTTCAACTATTTAATTGGGTTGGTATTTACTTATACTTAGTAACTGCTAATAAAATTTTGACCAACTTTAAAAGCAATGCTCAGCTCTAACCATCTTCTTTGGTAAGCCTTACACTTCACGTGAGCTCCCACCTTTGGCGAGTTCATGCACATTATTCCCCACAACTTGTTGAGCGATGAACGTATGTGAGCTCACTCTTGCTGTCTCACACCTCCCCACAGGTCAAGAACAGGTACCGCAGGATGAAGCGCTTGGAGGATGCTGTGACGAGTTCGCGAGAGGTCTAGGTCGTCGTCTCCTAGTCAACTTTGGGTTGCTGGACCGTTGTCTCCTTATAATGTAATTATTTATTTTGTACAGAACTCTTATTATATAGTAAAGATGTGACATTCGATCCTGTGCCATGATTCATCATATGTGTGAGACTTGGTCCCAGCACACCTGGTGTTTATGTTCGCACCCGGGTTTTGGACCCCTAAAATCCGGGTGTGACAGAAGTGGTATCAGAGGAATGTTGACTGTAGGACGAAACCTAGATAGAATTGGACAACCATTGTCTACTTACCTTTGCTACTCTGATCTTTTCTAAACTTTTCTTAATCTTTCTCATCTATTTCCGCTTTACTCTGATTATTCTTACCTTTCCTTTCTAAAGACAAATGTGGATTTCACACTTTGAAATCCTGTACCTAAAGTGACCTTTAGGAATAAGATACCTACTCCTAGGAACAAAAATAAAACTATTTTTTATATATCTATACGCTGGAGTGTTTGTTCTTATGATACTTGTTTGATTTGGATCTTTGATTGAGTGTGATGAGTTGTGGAGTAATGTCCACAATTACATCTGCATAAACGTATAGGCATAAATAGAATTCATAAGATAACTAAACAACTTAGATTGTCCTCCATTAAAATGGATCTATCTCATAGAGATCCCTCTAATCTTAAAAGACTCTTCCATATCTTAATAGATTCTCTCATATCTTACTAGATCCACCTCATCTTAAAAGATTCTTCTTACCTTAATAAATTCATCTTATCTTGAAGAGATTCTATCTTATCATAACATATCTAACTAATCTCAAAAGATTCTAACATATCTTAATAATACATATTCTACCCTGTTGCACCTGTCTAACCTAAACTAGTCTAATCTAGTCATATCCAATCTAATCTAGATCTTATCTTACCTAATGTGACCTGATCTAGTGTGATCCAATGTTATCTAACCTAATGTGGTCCACTTAAACAGATTAATAATACTAGTAGAAGAAATTAGACCCTACCAGCCATGTATTGACTTAGCTTAGCACATTGGATCAACTCAACCATGAGTTAATCCAACCCATAGGGCCATGATGAATGGTATAACCTTTCTATTCCCACCTAACAACAAACAAACTTGTAACCTACATTTTGTAGTCTATCTCACCCATATATATCCCTCATCTTGACAGATTCTATCTTACCCTTAGATATTCACCTTATACGACTGGTTACCTCAATCTGAACATAAAACAAAGATTAAGCCCTACTAAAGAATCTTCAGATTATAACCAGCTACTAGCTTATTTATTCCGCTTATTGAATAATTTCCTTTGCAAAACTATTACCATATGCTTCTAACTTTCATGGTCAATACCAGGAAAGGAAAGATTATCACGCAACAGCAAACAGAAATGAATTCTCCAAATCCTCCACCTATTGAAACCGATCAAGTGGTTGCTGCCCAAAGACTGGTAATACAACAATTAACAGACATGGTGACCGAGATGCAAAATCAGATAAGACAAGAACGCGAGGAAATACGTCAGGCCCGCCAAGAAATAAGGCAAGCGCGGTTGGAGAGACAACGACAACAACAACAACCTCCACCACCACCACCAGCTCCACCAAGCTACATAAACATATATATAAATTACTACTATTTGTAAGATCTAGATGTTACTTTAGTTAGTAGATGATATGATATTATTTTAGAAGGAATAATAAGGTCTAATTGACCCATGTATTGCTAATCAATCATGCATCATGCTGAGATTTTGTTTGTGCATATGTGTTGATACAATATGAGTATACACCCTTTCCTACAAATCTCGAGGACGAGATTTCTGTTAGGGGGGTAGGATTTGTGATGCCCAAAATCTGTATAGGAAAAAAATAATAAAAATAAATATATAAAGAAATAAAATAGTAATTTCAGATATCTCAAATTATACTTGATTGAGAACTGAATTTTTAAAACCAAGAATTAATTTAGAAAAGAAATACTAGAAAGCTTTTCTATTTAACTAAATGATTATTCATTTCATTAAAAGATACACCATAAACATGTATTTAAAAGAGTATTAAATCTAGATGACTCAAATCTAGACGGGACTTCTAAAATTAAACTCAGAAAAATAAATAAATTGGAGGATGTTCTATTTATTTAAGTAAAATACCCCCTCTCTCAATATTGTATTTAGAGACATTAATCAAAGTAAGAAGTAAATAAACCTTGCATTCATGCTGGAGTGAGTATGGTGCATTTATAACTGAATTTGAAATTTGAATTTGAATTTAAATAGAGATGAGAGAATAAAAATCAGAAAAACATAAAAATAATAAAAGGAAACCTAACTGGGCCGCCAGGGATAGATTTTGGCCCACTACCCCTTTTCCCTCACGTCGGCCCTGGCTCTTCTCTCCTTGAGCCACTGGCGGGTGGTCCCCACTAGTCCGGTTCATCCTCTTTCCCCAGCCGGATCGGGATTCCGTTTCCTGGCGGCGGGCAAGGCACGACCGCCTCCACCCCTGCGATCTCTGTAACAAATCCGCCCAACTCAAGCCACCCCGTACCTGGTGCCTTCGTCGCTGACGGGTGGCCCTGCCCCATCGGCACTGTCTTCCCCGTCAACAAACTCCGCGCGCGTCGGACCTTCAACTACCGTGCGATGTGAGCTCCGCGGAGCTCGGAACCGAAATCGACCTGTGCGCCGTGAGCTCCTCCGCGTTAATCGGGGTTAGTTCGCCGACCCGCATGGACTCGCCCTAGACTATAAAATTCGTGGCCCTACGACTCTCTCCCCTCTCAGCGCACACCAGCCACCATCTGCTAAGGCCGCCTCCAACGACAGGATTGAGCGCCGCAACACGCAATTCACTCCTACACCGCCATCGGGGCTCCGGTTTGTGCTCGGGAGCTTCGCTGGCGCTCGGTGGAGGTTCCTGGGGCAACCTAAGGGGGGTGCGACAACTCGGTGCCGAGGGAATTCGTCGCCGTGGCTCAGGATCCATCGCCGTGTCGCCATTACTCGTGGCCAGAACTACTGTCGTGGTGAACCAAGGTGAAAAGTCCCTGTTAATACTCGTACGGTTCTCCTCTTCGTATTGCCGCGTTAGATTTGAGCTGTAGGGTCTGATGCCGGTGCGGATTGCACGGCGGCAATGGCGCTGTCACAGGGCCGCTTTGTGCCGCGGTTAGCTCTGCGTGCACCCATGCCACCAGAAAATTAGTCATTAGATGATTCCCTAGGTCCTCCATTTCATTTATCTCGCACTTGGAGTAGCAATCGAGGCTCCGGTCTGTAATCGGGATTTTTCCCGGTGATGCTCCGCCGTGGGGAGGAGTTCGCGCCGCTGTGACCCGGTGCGAAGTTGGGAGAAGGCCTCCTGGCCATTGGATTGGTTAGTGGCGTTTAGGATTAGGTCTGGGATTGGGCATCTCTGGGCCCTTGGATCAAAAGATAGTGGCCTGGATTTGTGCACACATGCCCTTTTGGGTCGGGCTCATCTCAACCGTTGATCTGGTCTCGGATGGGCATGATTCGAGCATGGGCGTGGACGAGTCGCTGGCCATTGATCCTAGATCTAATGGACGACGTTGTATGCGGGTTCATTAAGGGAAAAGTCTAATCCGGTCCGGTGGTTGACGATCCAACGGCTTAGAATCACCAATACCCCTTCGCCGTGGGAGTTTTGCGTAAGAGCCCTCGTAGAATCAGGGATTCAACCCGCGGTCCACATAGTTGGGTTCTGTTTCTGGGTGACACTTGCGCTGAGGCCCCTGAATTTCCGTGTATTAGTGTGCGCGGACCAGAGACAGATGAATTCATTTTAGAAATGATTTTCAATACAAAAATTAATTACAGAAACTTATTTAATTCTTAGAAAATTCATTTGAAGTCCAAATTGACCCATTCCAGTTCCTATAATTTTATAATAATATTGTTTATCAGATAGTGCCACCTCTTTGACATGAAAGCCACATTAAAATTTATTCCCTAATTAATCTTGTACTTAGCACATAAAACCTTCAGAAATTCATAACTCTTTCGTTTTAATTCCGATTTGATTCGTTCCAGTTGCGTTAGTTTTGTATAAGTATTTACTACACAGTAACAACATTTATTATATCATTTCTCATTCTTTTACAATTAGATCTTTATTTAATTTATGATGGTTAGTCTTGTTAATCCGCTTATCAATGTAATAGAAAATGATCTATGATCAATTTATAACTTAGATTAAAGTTGAGATAATTATTTATAATATAATCTATCATATAATTTATATTAACCCATTTATAATTTAGTTTAATATTTTAACCACACAGATTTCCTATATAATCATAACCCTTTAATGGTAACTCTGATCTTAGTGGTTCTCGAACCCGCGATCTCGTAGCGACGCGTAGATTATTATTATTTAGTTTGTTCTCATGTTTGGTGTGATGTTGATTTTATCTATACCATGTTTGTTTGTATTGCTACGACTAGCAGTGAGGTCACGAGGATCTGAAGAATCACCCTGGTCACTGGATTCTCAAGTCCCAGGCAAGTTGTGCCCTTGATCACTTCTTTTTACCCACTCATGTTCTAATTAATCATAATGATCTGCATAGGTTAATTTGATGGGACCTAATAGGTTACCCTAGTTTGTCTATCTTTATACCTTGTTTACCACTGAACTTTTTGGGTAGTACTTGCTAGTGCTTTATGTGGTTTTGGGTATGAAGGTACATTATTCATGATCACACTTTTATTATATGTTTATTATTACTGTTCATGATAAGATCATTATGTTAATTGGAACATGGAGAACCACCCGGGAAAACAGTGCTACCACAAGGGAGGAATGGGACCCCTTGGCTGATTAATTAGGAAAGCTAGTGGAAGACTACCTTACCCGAAAGGGGCAAGGGCAGTAGGGGAGTGGTCAGTGTAGGGAGGCCCTCGGGAGGATTTTGCTGCGATGGCGGTCCTGCAAGGGATTCCTGCATTGGAACTTCCTATAAACTGTAGCGGGTTTTCTGAAGCTAGTGGAACTTTGTAAAGGCCTCGTAGTGTTACCCTGCCTCGCCTCCTCGGTAGAGGTGTATGGGAAGTCGCGATCCCTTGGCAGATGGGTAACATGACTTGTGGGTAAAGATGCGCAACCTCTGCAGAGTGTAAAACTGGTATACTAGCCGTGCTCACGGTCATGAGCAGCTCGGACCCTCACATGATTAATTTATGGAACTAAATTCAATTTGTCATATGCATTGCATCGCAGGTGATATTGTTACTTTTGTTCAACTATTTAATTGGGTTGGTATTTACTTATACTTAGTAACTGCTAATAAAATTTTGACCAACTTTAAAAGCAATGCTCAGCTCTAACCATCTTCTTTGGTAAGCCTTACACTTCACGTGAGCTCCCACCTTTGGCGAGTTCATGCACATTATTCCCCACAACTTGTTGAGCGATGAACGTATGTGAGCTCACTCTTGCTGTCTCACACCTCCCCACAGGTCAAGAACAGGTACCGCAGGATGAAGCGCTTGGAGGATGCTGTGACGAGTTCGCGAGAGGTCTAGGTCGTCGTCTCCCAGTCAACTTTGGGTTGCTGGACCGTTGTCTCCTTATAATGTAATTATTTATTTTGTACAGAACTCTTATTATATAGTAAAGATGTGACATTCGATTCTGTGCCATGATTCATCATATGTGTGAGACTTGGTCCCAGCACACCTGATGTTTATGTTCGCACCCGGGTTTTGGACCCCTAAAATCCGGGTGTGACAGGCGAGAAGGTGGCGGGGCAAACCCGGGTGTTCCTCTTCCACCACTGGGAGATGTCGTCGTCGAGTTCGCCTCCGCTGGACGAGCCGACGACCGTCGTTGTTGTCGTGCTGCGGGGGGAGGAGTACCAAGTCGTAGCTGCCGTCAGGGGACATGAACTCGAGACTCCCAAAGTGGAGCACCGTCTCGGGCTGAAGAGGTTGCTGAAGATTGTCCATCTGGACCTCAACGGGAAAGTATTGCGAACACGCAGCTGGACCCCTACCTGGCGCACCAACTGTCGGCGTTTTGGACCCGCGAGGACCCTCAACCGACTAGTGAACTTGACGCTGCGTGTCCCTGCCCAGATAGATTGATGCAAGATGAGACACAAGAGGGAGGATGAGGCTTATGTTATCTTGCACCGGGGTGCTCGTAGTAGGGGTTACAAGCTTCGCGAGAGAGGGTTTGGCCTTGAAGTGAGCCGTCTGAGTTAGCCCCCTTCCTCCGCGTCCGCGTCCGCTTTTGCCTCCTTTGGGGAGGCTCTGGGCATCCCCTTTTATAGATACAAGGGGATAGTCCAGCTGTACATATGGGGGTGTAGCTATGTGCTAACGTGGCCGGCGGAGAAGTGCTCGAGCCCTGTAGAAGCGTAGCTGGCGGTGCGGCCCTGGGTCCTGCTGACGTTTCTTTGCCTTCGTAGAGAGCTAAGAACAATCGACGTCATGGACGCATGCAGGGAACCATCATTACTTGTTGCCGGAGTAATCTAGATGTGACACCGGTCTTGTTCCTCCGTAGCCTGAGGCGGCTAGCTAGGGGTAGGGTAATGATGTATCCCCTGTAGCGTAGTTGGTCCGAGGCCGAGGTCGGGCGAGGCGGCGACTTCTCCTGAGGCCGAGGCCTGGGGTCGGGCGAGGCGGAGCTCCCTGTTGCGCCTGAGGCTGAACTCGGGAGAGGCCGTGACTTACTGTTGTTAGTCTTACCCTGGTGGTTGGCACAGTAGTCGCAACGGGGTGAATAGTGTTCTTTTCCTGTCAGAACGATCAGTAAAGGGGCGAAGTGACTTCGATCATTTCGACCTTGCCAACTGAGGCGCGCGTGTCAGGATAAGGTGTCAGGTGATCCCCACATTAAATGCGCATGCGATACGGTCGGTGGTAAGGCTATTTGGCCGAGGTTGCTATACGACAAAGTTTGCCCGAGCTTAGCCTCGGGTGAGCCGGGGGTGCGCCTACTGCCTGAGGAGGCCCTCGGGCGATGCGTGAATCCGTCCGAGACTACTGTTCTTGCCCGAGGCCGGGCTCGGACGAGACGAGATCGCGCCCTTTGGTAGATGAGTCTTTAACTTTGAGTTGTGGTTACTGGTCTTTACAGTTTGTTTTAAAGATGTTTTCCAGTCATGCTTAGGAGTATTGGGGGTACCCCGTATCCGACAATTGTAGAACGGAGTGAGTAGTATACTTTATCTTCGTTTTTATTTGATGGATATTTTTCGGCTCGGCGGCTCCGCATGTGGCGCACACGCGTTTGTTCCAACAGTGGCGGACCCAATAAGTGCAGCCAAGTGAAGTCCGGTCACTTGCACATGCTCCTCTATTAGTGATAGTGAACCTGTAAACGTGTACAAAACAGTAAAATATAGTTAAATTTGGATAAAAGCCAGGTGAAACTATTTTTTTCCCAGGTTCTCGAAGATTTCTGGATCCGCTATCCCAGTCTTCACCGGCGACAAAAGTTGCAATCCCGGCACTGTTGCCTGCCTCACGCAAAATGCTGCAGACCCCCCAGGGCGCATTGGCCGATGGCCGTGTCGCGCGGCGCGAAAAGGGTACCGGATGGACGGGGTACAAATGTTCCGGGTCCGTGGCAGACTGGCAGGGAGATTCGTCCGAACGTGGGAGCCAGCAGCGCTTCGGGCGCCAGATACGTCACAGACAGTCAGACACAGTGCTATGATACCTGACCCGCCGCTGCAGACCGTCGTGGCGTGCAGGGATGGACTCGCGCAGGCGCAGCAGCTCCTCGGTCGTATACTCGTATATATATACGTAGTACTACGTACAAGTAGAAGCACGACCTGTGAACCCGTAGAGCTGGACAAACAAGTAGACTCTGATCGGGCGCATGCAATAGCCCTGCAGGCCCTGTAGTAGTAGACTGTCGGTGGTAGTGGCCACGCTATTGTAGTAGGAGTAGAGTAGTACACCAGCACACAGCATCCATCCAATAAACTTAGGACCAAATTAAACCTGCCTACAAGGGCTCCTTAAACATATGCACGTCGCGGTGGCCGTGATTACCGTGACCGTCCGTGAGTGGAAAAAAATCAAGAAATAAGCTACACCGCCAATTACTCTTATCGTAGAGCCGTACCTTTGTACGGCCGCTCGATCATGTGAGTACGTGGACAGGTCCGGGTATTGCAGCAACTAATAAATGGCTGGAGGTATATACGTTAGCGCTCTGTTTGAAGCCTGGTAAGCGCTGCATGCATGCACCGGCAAGCGTGCGCGTGGTGAGGGAGCATCGCACAGAGAGAGAGAGCTCCACGTGAGCCACTGCTAGCTGTACGTCGGACACGTCAAATCGCAAGCGCAGCTCGACATGCATGCGTTGCTGGGTGCACGCCACGGCGGTGCTAGTAGTATAGTATCGAAACGGCCCAGTGTTCCCGTGATCGTGTAAGCACTGAAAGCAGTACCGTAGCCGGCAGCGTCACGACAATATATAAGGCTACTGTGTGCTGTACAGGAAAAAAAAGAGTCTCTGACTGCCGTGCCCTCAGGAGCCTGTTCACTGCTCACGACGCATTGCTCACGACGCATTGCTCCAGTCCAGTCCGTACGTGCGCGCCAGAGACCAGACCCGAGGTGGTCCAGTGACCAGTGCGCCATGCATGCATGCATGCACGCGCACGTACTGTCTGTCACAGACATCGTCTCACGGTGGGGTACGGTACGGTACGGTATGCCGTATTGCCCTCGCGCCTCGCTGCAGTAGCGTGCGTGCCGGTGCCGCCGTTCTCTTCGGCAACAGCGTTCGTTCCCGCGCGCGAGTGACAACGAACCGGGGCTCGTCCGTCCGTCAAGTCTGAAGAGCCGCACCACACGTCCACAGGACCACACCAATCACCATACACTCTTCGTCCCTCCAACGTACAGAACCAGCCCGGCCGGCCGGTCCGCATACGTCAACAAGAACTCATCACCGCTCGGACGGCAGAAACTGACGCATCGTCGTGGGAATCTGCGTGATCTTCCCTACATCCGGAGGCGCAAAAGGCAGTAGTACAGGGCCTAGTGCTTCCCCATCCCCAGTTTTTTTTTTCTTCTTCTTTAATTTACAGCAGGAAGCCAGGAACTCAACCCAAGAGGGGAAAAAAATCAATCCCCGGAAACCGGAGCCCGGAGCAGGTGAAGAAATCCTAGAATCTCCTGCGCGTCTGCGCCGGTCTCCATTGACCAGAACCAAAGGAAGAAGAAAAAAAATGTTTTTTCCCGGCATGGCATGGGATTTGCCGAGATCTCCCCTTTCCGGCGTGCCCAGGCACAGCCACGGCAGATAGGCGGGCCCCACCGCTAGTAGTATAGCGTAGCGTCTCCCCTTCCTTCGTACATGTACGATCCTACGGCGTATCGACGAACCTCGCGCTGCTACGCTAAACAAACAAAGCAAAATTGGATGCCAAATGCAGCGAATCGTACTGTTTGCTCGGGCTGACACCGCCGCGCCCGCGAAGAACAGTTAGGGATGTTCCTAAAACATCCGACTTGTATCACAAATCTAATATTTTAGTATAGATATACATATAATTTAAAGCTAATTTTTGGCAATGTTATGAAGAATATTATGAAGTATTTAAATAAATTTCTGTATACTTTTTTATATACATTATTTTCTCCCTACAACAAAAAAGGTGAAAAAACATCCGAATCCGTATTCGGATAGACATCCGAATTTTATATCAATTATTTAAAAATATCTAGAACGAATTTAATGTTAATTTTTTGTGAAGATTAATAGCCTCAATGCTAAAAACAAGAATATAAATTTACATAGCAAATTTTATATGTTATTTGTTCACAATCGAAGAAAGAAGACTAAAAAATTGACATCCGAATAAATATCCGGATCCATCCCTAAGAACAGTCAATAAAACTGGGGGAAAAAATGTTGTCGTCACCTGACCTAATAAAAGGTACTACGAGTTCTGCATTGTCAAGGCGTAGTAGGCATAAAGGGTCCCCCTCAGGCTGGTGCCAATGCAGGCTATAGTGAGGGCGATAGCGCCCAGCAGGAGGCGAGAGCGGGGCTGGAGGCGGACGAGAGCGACCCGGCGGGCGCTACTGCCACCGCCCTGCGATAGACAGGCGAGAGCAGGGCGACGCGTTGGCGATGGCGTCTTCGCGGGCGAGAGCGAGGGGCGACAGTGAGGTGGCGGCTTCTGATTGGTCCACGTGTGCTATAGCCTGAGGCTGTAGCCTGCTGCAGCCTGTGCACTGGAACAGCAGGGACGAGAGTGGAGGCGAGAGCTGACGTGGCAGGGGCGAGAGGGAGGCTGTGCACTGGACTCAGCCTCAGAGATGTGGTCAGACGGCGTGCGTAGAACGTATCGGGTAGGAGACGACAATACGGGTCGAGCCGTACGGAAAGTGTTGGGCACGCCGCACGCACTACTACCTAATGTTATCTTAGACATTGAAATTTGAATAATTCAATTGGTCCACATCTCGTACTCTCATATATGCTAGTACCTAATGTTATGTAGAATATCAAGAAACAATCTATGATATCATAGATTGGGATAGTTGCATCTAATGCAGTTTTATGTGACATGTCAGCTTTGGATATTGCGATAAGATACAACAGATTGGGAATAGCATTAGGATAGTTTTTTTTATAAATAATAAATGGTGAATTAAAGATGCCCTTAGAGCATCTCCAACAACGTGACCTATAAAAATGCCTTATAATTTAAAAATAAGTAAATTTTATAGAATTTAGGCACCAACAAAACACCCCGCTCCAACAGTAAAGCCCCAAATCTAGATTATAGGGCAGCCCACTACGGTGTAGTATATTTGAGGCACTTGAGAGGGTGTCCTATAGTTTTTTGACAAAATTTGTTGAATTGAGGCACTGTTGGAGTGGTTTTTCCTGTGTAGAGCCCTATATTTCAATTTGAGACACTAGTTTAAGACATTGTTGGAGATGCTCTTAACCTCAAGACATGTACCTTTTTTTAGAGATTTGCGAAGTCAAAGAGAGTAATATTAAGAGACAATTTTACAATTTTATTCTATTTTATTTTTTCGGGGGGGGGGAGGGGTTGCATGTCGAGGCCACGCGGTCATAAAATTATCATCACACAAAAAATGGATTCTCTAGTCAAGTTCTTGTGGAGAAAGAAAAACCAGTGCATCAGTCACGGAATCAAGCTTTTATCGTAGGGCGCAATTTGAACACGTATATATATGTAGTGGCTGCCAAATAAAAACTACGTTTGCCAAACGAAGCTTCTTGGAGAGCTGGCTTGATAAATAAGCCTAGATGAGTCCCGTCTAATAATCAACCATCTATGACTATGAGGCTCTAAAGTCCAAAGTACAAATCTCCTTTTCTTGTACCCCAGCCCCCGGGCAAGCCCACAACCAAGGCACTAACCTTCCATAGATCCACGTGGCATCCAGCTATAGGCTTGCACAGCCCCCAAGAGCAAAGAGTCAGAGGAGAGATTCCCAGGAGCCGAGCCCTACTGGAGAGCATTTCCAACTGAGGTGCAGTAATCTGCTGGCAAGTAGACTAGATCCTACTTAGAACAAAATAAATTATTGGTAAGTGGAGCAGCCACGATGGCATAAGCCCTAATACGCCTCCGGCCATCTATCTATCCGTCTTTTTTGCAGATCCTTTATTCTGTCCCCCTATCTACCGTTGAAGACAACCTTAGCAGTAAACAGAACAACGTCCGACGGCCGAAGCCGTCGGACATAAGGCTAAAACCGTCGGAGATAGCTAATGTCCGACGACTTTACCTTATCTCCGATGGCTTTAAGCCGTTGGAGATAATTCGTCGGAAATAAAGTAATGTCCGACGGCTACCGTCGGATATAAGCTATGTCCGACGGCCGCCTTTGCCCGTCGGACATAATACACAACAACCGTTTTACCGGTCAGCCTGTGGGGCCCACAGGCTTATGTCCGACGGCCTAGCGCCGGGCCGTCGGACATAATGAAGCCTTATATCCGACGGCCCGGCGCTGGGCCGTCGGACATAATGAAGCCTTATGTCCGACGGCTACCACTAGGCCGTCGGACATAATAAATTACAAAATTTACACAAAATTCTGTTTTTTAAAAAAATCTTACATTTACAAAACAAAAACAGATTTCATGCACATATACACATTCACATTCACAATCACAAATATACACATTCAAATAAGTGTTCACAATCACAAATATTCTCACATAAATATTAACATTCACAAATTTAACATCAATATATAGGTCCGACGGTTGTTGCAAACTGACATTGTGTCTCACAAACAAGTGTTGCAAAGTGTTTCATAAATTAACATCACGACACATCAATCATATTCATAGCCACCTCCTCCGGCTGGACTCTGCGTGTTGAAAAGGTGGTTCACCCACGAATGTGTTGTGTCGTCTTGACCAGACCCATCACCAGGTGCGGCAACTGAAGCGGGTGGTGTCTGAAATCCCTATAACACAAGCACATGAAATAGTAACCACTCAGTTGTTCATTTAAACATATAAGACATCTATGAACATGTCACACACGCATATGTGTACATACCATAGGGAATTGTGACGGAGGCGGAGGCGGAGGTGGAGGCGCCAACATTGGCATTGGCAGTGCAAAGTCCGGAGGCGGCATCCCATATGTCGGCATCGGGACGCCCGCTTGTTGGGCTAGTTGCTACAAATTATATACAAGTCATTGTTGAGCCAATAAGATACACATCAAGTGTTTTGCAAAATAAGCTACAAAATGTTACTTCAGCTTACCGAGAGAAGAGCTTGATTTTGGGCCTGGAGGTTTGCATAATACTCGTCCCTCTTCTTCTGGTACTCGGCTTGTTGCCTCTGGTACTCAGATTGTTGCCTCTGGTACTCCAATTGTTCCCTCAAGACTGATTGATGGTACTCTGCCTGTTGACGCAACACTGCAAGCTCTACCTCATGGGCGGATGATCGTGAACGGGACGACTGTGAAGACGACGATGTCGACTGTCGTCCACGGCGTCTCAGCTCTCTGGAATCAATCGTAGAATCAAAAATACCCAACCTACAAGAGTGAACCATGCACTTAGTATAGTAACTCATGCCTCAGTTGAATCGCAAGCATATGATGACAATTTTGTAATCCAAATCAAATAATCTCACCGTCCGTGGGCTTGTCCTCCTCCGCTAGCATATGCTGCCTGAGGGTCAATTGGTTGGCTCCTCCAATCGTACTCCTGCCCATGGCGTTGAACCATCTCCTGCCCATACGAAGCCTGGAGGCAAACAATATCAAATATAAGTGCATAACCCCTATGCCCTTGCAAACAATATCAAACACATAATAGAGTATCAAAAACTCACTAGACGGTCGGTGGCCGTCTGAGTGCATAACACATCAGGATTCTGACGATTAGAACCCCTATGCCCTTGCATATACACCTCCACATCCGTGGGCGTACGGCTGGATTTGACTTCCTGTACATAAAAGTTACAATGACACATTTCTATATAATTCAAAAGTTACAACAAACTGTGACTTACCATTCGCTTAGCCAAACGCACATGACCATCACCACCGTAGTTGTGGAACGACTCGGTCCCACGGTTTCCCCTGTTCCTTTCGGAAATGGCATGAAACTCAGGGGAAGCCCACCATCTGCACAATGCCCGATGAAAGTCGCCTAGAGGGGGGGGGGTGAATAGGGCGAAACTGAAAATCTCAAAAACAATCACAACTACAAGCCGGGTTAGTGTTAGAAATATAATAGAGTCCGCGAGAGAGGGTGCAAAACAAATCGCAAGCGAATAATGAAGTGAGACACGCGGATTTGTTTTACCGAGGTTCGGTTCTCTCAAACCTACTCCCCGTTGAGGAGGCCACAAAGGCCGGGTCTCTTTCAACCCTTCCCTCTCTCAAACGGTCCCTCGGACCGAGTGAGCTTCTCTTTCTCAAATCACTTGGGAATCAAACTTCCCGCAAGGACCACCACACAATTGGTGTCTCTTGCCTCAATTACAAGTGAGTGTTTGATCACAAGAAAGAATGCCAAAGAAAAAGAAGCGATCCAAGCGCAAGAGCTCAAATGAACACTACAAATCACTCTCTCTAGTCACTAGGGCTTTGTGTGGAGTTGGGAGAGGATTTGATCTCTTTTGTTGTGCTTTGCAATGAATGCTAGCTCTTGTATAGTGGTTGGAAGTTGGAAAACTTGGATGCAATGAATGGTGGGGTGGTTGGGGTATTTATAGCCCCAACCACCAAACTTGACCGTTGGTGGAGGCTGTCTGTCGATGGCGCACCGGACAGTCCGGTGCACACCGGACATGTCCGGTGCCCCCACCACGTCATCAATGCCGTTGGATTCTGACCGTTGGAGCTGGCCCGCCTGGTGGGCGCGCCTGACTACTGCGCGCGCAGAGTGCGCATTGAATGCGCCGCAGGTAGCCGTTGGCGCCGAAATAGCCGTTGCTCCGTGGTTACACCGGACAGTCCGGTGCACACCGGACATGTCCGGTGAATTATAGCGGAGCGGCTGCTGCCCGATCCCGAGGCTGGCGAGTTGCGGAGGCCGCGCTTCCTTGGAGCACCGGACACTGTCCGGTGTACACCGGACAGTCCGGTGAATTATAGTGGTGCGGCCTGAGAAATTCCCGAAGGTGGCGAGTTCGAGTTGGAGTCCTCTGGTGCACCGGACACTGTCCGGTGCCTCCGGACCAGAGGTGCCTTTGGTTGCCTCTTTGCTCCTTTGTTGAATCCAAAACTTGATCTTTTATTTGCTGAGTGTGAACCTTTTGCACCTGTATAACTTATACACTAGAGCAAACTAGTTAGTCCAATATTTGTGTTGGGCAATTCAACCACCAAAATTATTTAGGAACTAGGTGTAAGCCTAATTCCCTTTCAATCTCCCCCTTTTTGGTGATTGATGCCAACACAAACCAAAGCAAATATAGAAGTGCATAATTGAACTAGTTTGCATGATGTAAGTGCAAAGGTTGCTTGGAATTGAGCCAATATAAATACTTACATGATGCACATGGATTGTTTTCTTTGTTTTTAACATATTGGACCGTACTTGCACCAAAAGTTTTGTTTTAGCAAACTCTTTTGTAAATTCTTTTCAAGATAGTCAAAGGTAAATGAATAAGATTTTGCAAAGCATTTTCAAGTTTTGAAATTTTCTTCCTTTGTTCAAATGCTTTTCCTTTGACTAAACAAACTCCCCCTAAAATAAAGTCTCCTCTTAGTGTTCAAGAGGGTTTCAGGACATCAATTTTGAAAATACTACTTGCCCCCTTTTTAGAACACAAAAAGATACCAATTTTGAAATTTACCAATTGAAAATCATCAATTTTTAAAATTAGGGGTGGTGGTGCGGTCCTTTTGCTTTGGGCTCATATTTTCTCCCCCTTTGGCATGAATCGCCAAAAACGGAATCATTAGAGCCCAATGAAGTACTTTCTCCTCCTTTGGTCATAGAATAAATGAGTGAAGATTATACCAAAGTTGGAAAGATGCTCGAAGTGACGGCGAAGGATGAGTGGTAGAGCGGAGTGGAAGCCTTTGTCTTCGCCGAAGACTCCAATTCCCTTTCAATATACCTATGACTTGGTTTGAAATACACTTGAAAACACATTAGTCATAGCATATAAAAGAGACATGATCAAAGGTATTCTTATGAACTATGTGTGCAAGTTTAGCAAAAGAAATTTCTAGAATCAAGAATATTAAGCTCATGCCTAAGTCTGGTAAAAGATTGTTCATCAAGTGGCTTGGTAAAGATATCGGCTAATTGATCTTTAGTGTTAATGTATGAAATTTCGATATCCCCCTTTTGTTGGTGATCCCGAAGAAAATGATACCGAATGGCTATGTGTTTAGTGCGGCTATGCTCAACGGGATTATCCGCCATGCGGATTGCACTCTCATTATCACATAGAAGAGGAACTTTGGTTAATTTGTAACCGTAGTCCCGCAGGGTTTGCCTCATCCAAAGCAATTGCGCGCAACAGTGGCCTGCGGCAATATACTCAGCTTCGGCGGTAGAAAGAGCGACCGAATTTTGCTTCTTTGAAGCCCAAGACACCAAGGATCTTCCCAAGAACTGGCAAGTCCCCGATGCGCTCTTTCTATTAATCTTACACCCTGCCCAATCGGCATCCGAATAACCAATCAAATCAAAAGTGGATCCCCGAGGGTACCAAAGCCCAAACTTAGGAGTATAAGCCAAATATCTCAAGATTCGTTTTACGGCCGTAAGGTGTGATTCCTTAGGGTCGGCTTGGAATCTTGCACACATGCATACGGAAAGCATAATGTCCGGTCGAGATGCACATAAATAAAGCAATGAACCAATCATCGACCGGTATACCTTTTGATCCACGGACTTACCTCCCGTGTCGAGGTCGAGATGCCCATTTGTTCCCATGGGAGTCTTGATGGGCTTGGCATCCTTCATTCCAAACTTGCTTAAAATGTCTTGAGTATACTTTGTTTGGCAAATGAACGTGCCCTCTTGGAGTTGTTTGACTTGAAATCCTAGAAAATACTTCAACTCCCCCATCATAGACATCTCGAATTTCTGTGTCATGATCCTACTAAATTCTTCACATGTAGATTTGTTAGTAGACCCAAATATAATATCATCAACATAAATTTGGCATACAAACAAATCATTATCAAGTGTTTGGTGAATAAAGTAGGATCGGCTTTGCCGACTTTGAAGCCATTAGCAATAAGGAAATCTCTAAGGCATTCATACCATGCTCTTGGGGCTTGCTTGAGCCCATAAAGCGCCTTAGAGAGCCTATAAACATGGTTAGGGTACTCACTGTCTTCAAAGCCGGGAGGTTGCTCAACATAGACCTCCTCCTTGATCGGTCCATTGAGGAAGGCACTCTTCACGTCCATTTGATAAAGCTTGAAGCCATGGTAAGTAGCATAGGCCAATAATATGCGAATTGACTCAAGCCTAGCTACGGGTGCATAGGTTTCACCAAAATCCAAACCTTCGACTTGTGAATACCCCTTGGCCACGAGTCGAGCTTTGTTCCTTGTCACCACACCATGCTCGTCTTGCTTGTTGCGGAAGACCCACTTGGTTCCTACAACATTTTGATTAGGACGTGGAACTAAATGCCATACCTCATTCCTTGTGAAATTGTTGAGCTCCTCTTGCATCGCCATCACCCAATCCAAATCTTGAAGTGCTTCCTCTACCCTGTGTGGCTCAATAGAGGAAACAAAAGAGTAATGTTCACAAAAATGTGCAATACGAGATCGAGTAGTTACCCCCTTATGAATGTCGCCGAGGATGGTGTCGACGGGGTGATCTCGTTGGATTGCTTGGTGGACTCTTGGGTGTGGCGGCCTAGGTTGTTCATCCTCCTTGTCTTCATCATTTGCATCTCCCCCTAGATCATTGCCATCATTTTGAGGTGGCTCATCTTCTTGATCTTCTTGTTCAACATCTTGAGCCTCATCCTCAATTTGAGTTGGTGGAGATGCTTGCATGGAGGAGGATGGTTGATCTTGTGCATGTGGAGGCTCTTCGGATTTCTTAGGACACACATCCCCAATGGACATGTTCCTTAGCGCTATGCATGGAGCCTGTTCTTCACCTATCTCATCAAGATCAACTTGCTCTACTTGAGAGCCGTTAGTCTCATCAAACACAACGTCACAAGAAACTTCAACAAGTCCTGAGGACTTGTTAAAGACTCTATATGCCCTTGTGTTTGAGTCATATCCTAGTAAAAAGCCTTCTACAGTTTTAGGAGCAAATTTAGATTTTCTACCTCTTTTAACAAGTATAAAACATTTGCTACCAAAAACTCTAAAATATGAAATATTTGGCTTTTTACCGGTTAGGAGTTCATAGGATGTCTTCTTGAGGATTCGGTGAAGATATAACCGGTTGATGGCGTAGCAAGCGGTGTTGACCGCTTCGGCCCAAAACCGATCCGGTGTCTTGTACTCATCAAGCATGGTTCTTGCCATGTCCAATAGAGTTCGATTATTCCTCTCCACTACACCATTTTGTTGTGGAGTGTAGGGAGAAGAGAACTCATGCTTGATGCCCTCCTCCTCAAGGAAGCCTTCAATTTGAGAGTTCTTGAACTCCGTCCCATTGTCGCTTCTAATTTTCTTGATCCTTAAGCCGAACTCATTTTGAGCCCGTCTCAAGAATCCCTTTAAGGTCTCTTGGGTATGAGTTTTGTCCTGCAAAAAGAACACCCAAGTGAAGCGAGAATAATCATCCACAATAACTAGACAGTACTTACTCCCGCCGATGCTTTTGTAAGCGATCGGGCCGAATAGGTCCATGTGTAGGAGCTCCAGTGGCCTGTCACTAGTCATGATGTTTTTGTGTGGATGATGAGTGCCAACTTGCTTCCCGGCTTGGCAGGCGCTACAAATCCTGTCTTTCTCAAAATGAACATTGCTTAGTCCTAAAATGTGTTCTCCCTTTAGAAGCTTGTGAAGATTCTTCATTCCAACATGGGCTAGTCGGCGGTGCCAGAGCCAACCCAAGTTAGTCTTAGCAACCAAGCAAGTGTCGAGTTCAGCTCTATCAAAATCTACCAAGTATAGCTGACCCTCTAACACTCTCTTAAATGCTATTGAATCATCACTTCTTCTAAAGACAGTAACACCTATATCAGTAAATAGACAGTTGTAGCCCATTTGACATAATTGGGATACGGAAAGCAAATTGTAATCTAAAGAATCTACAAGAAAAACATTGGAAATAGTATGGTCAGGTGATATAGCAATTTTACCCAATCCTTTGACCAAACCTTGATTTCCATCCCCGAATGTGATAGCTCGTTGGGGATCTTGGTTTTTCTCATATGAGGAGAACATCTTTTTCTCCCCTGTCATGTGGTTTGTGCACCCGCTGTCGAGTATCCAACTTGAGCCCCCGGATGCATAAACCTACAAAACAATTTTAGTTCTTGACTTTAGGTACCCAAACGGTTTTGGGTCCTTTGGCATTAGAAACAAGTACTTTGGGTACCCAAACACAAGTCTTGGAGCCCTTGTGTTTGCCCCCAACAATCTTGGCAACTACCTTGCCGGATTTGTTAGTTAAAACATATGATGCATCAAAAGTTTTGAATGAAATAGCATGATCATTTGATGCATTAGGAGTTTTCTTTCTAGGCAACTTGGCATGGGTTGGTTGCCTAGAGCTAGATGTCTCACCCTTATACATAAAAGCATGGTTAGGGCCAGAGTGAGACTTCCTAGAATGAGTTCTCCTAATTTTGCTCTCAGGATAGCCGGCAGGGTACAAAATGTAACCCTCGTTATCCTGAGGCATGGGAGTCTTGCCCTT
The DNA here is from genome assembly GCA_029449295.1 of Zea luxurians. NCBI lineage: Eukaryota > Viridiplantae > Streptophyta > Magnoliopsida > Poales > Poaceae > Zea > Zea luxurians. The sequence continues at coordinate 174,988,017 of JAOPSE010000002.1, forward strand.
AACAAAGTTAGACAAGTTCTTAGGAGGGGCATTAAGTTTGACATTGTCTCCCCTTTGGTAGCCAATGCCATCCTTGATGCCAGGGCGTCTCCCATTATAGAGCATACTTCTAGCAAATTTAAACTTTTCATTTTCTAAGTTATGCTCGGCAATTTTTGCATCTAATAATGCTATATGATCATTTTGTTGTTTAATTAAAGCCATGTGATCATGAATAGCATTGATGTCAACATCTCTACATCTAGTACAAATGGAAACATGCTCAACATTAGATGTAGAGGGTTTGCAAGATTTTAGTTCTACAACCTTAGCATGTAACATATCATTCTTAGTTCTAAGGTCGGAAATAATAGTATTGCAAACATCAAAATTTTTAGCCTTAGCAATCAAATTTTCATTTTCTACTTTAAGGCTAGCAAGAGACTCATTCAATTCCTTAATCTTAGCAAGCAAATCATCATTATCATTTCTAAGATTGGGAATTGAATCAATACAAACATGAGAATCAACCTTAGCAATTAATTTAGCATTTTCATTTCTAAGGTTGGCAATAGTGTCATGGCAAGTGCTTAGCTCACTAGTTAATTTGTTACATTTTTCTACCTCTAGAGCATAAGCATTTTTAACCTTAACATGTTTCTTATTTTCCTTGATTAGGAAGTCCTCTTGGGAGTCCAAGAGATCATCCTTTTCATGGATGGCACTAATTAGCTCATTTAATTTTTCTTTTTGTTCCATGTTAAGGTTGGCAAAAAGGATACGCAAATTATCTTCCTCACCACTAGCATTATCATCACTAGAAGATTCATATTTGGTGGAGGAGTTAGATTTAACCTTCTTCCTTTTGCCGTCCTTTGCCATGAGGCACTTGTGGCCGACGTTGGGGAAGAGAAGTCCCTTGGTGACGGCGATGTTGGCGGCGTCCTCGTCGTCGTCGGAGGAGTCGGTGGAGCTTTCGTCGGAGTTCCACTCGCGGCACACGTGGGCATCCCCGCCCTTCTTCTTGTGGTACCTCTTCTTTTCTCTTCTCTTGCCCTTCTTGTCGTTGTCCCTGTCACTGTCACTTGATAATGGACATTTAGCAATAAAGTGACCGGGCTTACCACACTTGTAGCAAACCTTCTTGGAACGAGATTTGTAGTCCTTCCCCTTCCGTTGCTTGAGGATTTGCCGAAAGCTTTTGATGATTAAGGCCATCTCCTCATTGTCGAGCTTGGAGGCGTCAATTGGTTGTCTACTTGGTGTAGACTCCTCTTTCTTCTCCTCCGTTGCCTTGAAGGCCACCGGTTGCGCCTCGGATGTGGAAGGTTCGTCAAGCTCGTTGATCTTCTTTGAGCCCTTAATCATGCATTCAAAACTCACAAAATTCCCGATAACTTCCTCGGGGGTCATTAGTGGATATCTAGGATTACCACGAATTAATTGGACTTGAGTAGGGTTAAGGAAAATAAGAGCTCTTAAAATAACCTTAACCACCTCGTGGTCGTCCCACTTTTTGCTCCCGAGGTTGCGCACTTGGTTCACCAAGGTTTTGAGCCGGTTGTACATATCTTGTGGCTCCTCCCCTTGGCGAAGACGAAAGCAACCGAGCTCCCCCTCGATCGTTTCCCGCTTGGTGATCTTGGTGAGCTCATCACCCTCGTGCGCCGTCTTGAGTAGGTCCCAAATCTCCTTTGCATTCTTCAACCCTTGTACTTTGTTGTATTCCTCCTTGCTTAGAGAAGCGAGGAGAATGGTTGTGGCTTGGGAGTTGAAGTGCTCGATTTGGGCCACCTCGTCCGTATCATAATCCTCATCCCCTATTGATGGTACCTGTGCTCCAAACTCAACAACATTCCATATACTTTTGTGGAGTGAGGTTAGATGAAATTTCATTAAATCACTCCACCTAGCATAATCTTCGCCATCAAAAGTTGGCGGTTTGCCTAATGGAACGGAAAGTAATGGAGTATGTCTAGATGTACGGGGATAGTGTAAGGGGATCTTACTAAACTTCTTGCGCTCTTGGCGCTTAGAAGTTACGAATGGTGCATCGGAGTTGGAGGTGGATGTTGATGAAGTGTCGGTCTCGTAGTAGACCACCTTCCTCATCCTCTTGTGCTTGTCCCCACTCCGATGCGGCTTGTGAGAAGAAGATTTTTCCTTCTTCTCCTTGTGGTGAGAAGAGGAAGATCTTTTCTCCTTCCGCTTGGAGGAGTCCTTCTTCTTCTCCCTTCTCTTGGTGCGGGACTCTTCCGATGAAGTGCTCCCTTGGCTTGTAGTGGGCTTGTCGCCGGTCTCCATCTCCCTCTTGGTGTGATCTCCCGACATCACTTCGAGCGGTTAGGCTCTAATGAAGCACCGTGCTCTGATACCAATTGAAAGTCGCCTAGAGGGGGGGTGAATAGGGCGAAACTGAAAATCTCAAAAACAATCACAACTACAAGCCGGGTTAGCGTTAGAAATATAATAGAGTCCGCGAGAGAGGGTGCAAAACAAATCGCAAGCGAATAATGAAGTGAGACACGCGGATTTGTTTTACCGAGGTTCGGTTCTCTCAAACCTACTCCCCGTTGAGGAGGCCACAAAGGCCGGGTCTCTTTCAACCCTTCCCTCTCTCAAACGGTCCCTCGGACCGAGTGAGCTTCTCTTTCTCAAATCACTTGGGAATCAAACTTCCCGCAAGGACCACCACACAATTGGTGTCTCTTGCCTCAATTACAAGTGAGTGTTTGATCACAAGAAAGAATGCCAAAGAAAAAGAAGCGATCCAAGCGCAAGAGCTCAAATGAACACTACAAATCACTCTCTCTAGTCACTAGGGCTTTGTGTGGAGTTGGGAGAGGATTTGATCTCTTTTGTTGTGCTTTGCAATGAATGCTAGCTCTTGTATAGTGGTTGGAAGTTGGAAAACTTGGATGCAATGAATGGTGGGGTGGTTGGGGTATTTATAGCCCCAACCACCAAACTTGACCGTTGGTGGAGGCTGTCTGTCGATGGCGCACCGGACAGTCCGGTGCACACCGGACATGTCCGGTGCCCCCACCACGTCATCAATGTCGTTGGATTCTGACCGTTGGAGCTGGCCCGCCTGGATGTCCGGTGCACACCGGACATCACCTGTTCATTGTCCGGTGCGCCAGTATGGGCGCGCCTGACTACTGCGCGCGCAGAGTGCGCATTGAATGCGCCGCAGGTAGCCATTGGCGCCGAAATAGTCGTTGCTCCGTGGTTACACCGGACAGTCCGGTGCACACCGGACATGTCCGGTGAATTATAGCGGAGCGGCTGCTGCCCGATCCCGAGGCTGGCGAGTTGCGGAGGCCGCGCTTCCTTGGAGCACCGGACACTGTCCGGTGTACACCGGACAGTCCGGTGAATTATAGTGGTGCGGCCTGAGAAATTCCCGAAGGTGGCGAGTTCGAGTTGGAGTCCTCTGGTGCACCGGACACTGTCCGGTGGCGCACCGGACACTGTCCGGTGTACACCGGACAGTCCGGTGCCTCCGGACCAGAGGTGCCTTTGGTTGCCTCTTTGCTCCTTTGTTGAATCCAAAACTTGATCTTTTTATTTGCTGAGTGTGAACCTTTTGCACCTGTATAACTTATACACTAGAGCAAACTAGTTAGTCCAATATTTGTGTTGGGCAATTCAACCACCAAAATTATTTAGGAACTAGGTGTAAGCCTAATTCCCTTTCACCCGATAACCCTCTGATCGGGTGGCCATCCACGGCACCGACACCTACATGAAATTTTTTAAATAAAGCAAGCAAACACATGGCTTCGTGCGATATGAGAGGCAAGAACCTGTTTACCTCTAGGTATTGCTCCTCCGTCAAGTAAATTGATGACCACTCGGCCTTGGTATTTGGCATCGGTCGATCATCAGCATTTGCTCTGTACCATGCCTTTATAGCCTGAATTCGTGCATAGTACATTGCATCTGCAACGACATCGTTCGCGTTATACTCAAACACGTAACGAGCGTTCATATCATATGATCCATCGTCCGGCAACTTGTACCGTTTCTGCAAAAAAAATTAGTGTTATCATAAAAGCAAACATGTATGGAATAACTAAAATAGTATAAATAATTCATACCCAGAATGCATCCCAAACTAGTGCCTGTGTGTTGCCAAACGTTCTACAGACACCATAGCAATAATGCTCCCAAGTGATGGCGGGGACAGACTCGCCAGTAGGCAAAGTCACAACACCAGGCCAGTGCAGACGAACAAGATTACCAAGGACCATGTTCACCTGCCTGTAGTGTCCTGTGCCTGTGAACGAGTCGTCGATCCAAGACCTGCAAATAGTATAAACAATGTGGAAATTAAAACATAACTTTCAATAACATTTAAGCAAAGACATGTCACTCACTTTCCACTAGGCTTTATCAAAACCCGAGATTCGGGTGGAAGCTCTCGAGGTGGTCCAACAAAATGCAGCTTCCTCATTCTCCTAACTCGAGAAGTTCCAGACCCAGCTGCGGAATCTCCACCAGCCCCAGAATCCCCAACATCGTCTCCAGCATCATCTCCCACATTATCTCCACCATCATCTTCAACATCATCTCTTGCATGATCCTCTACCACTGGTTCCTCAATTTCATCATCCTATGAAACAAATACCTTACATCATACAATATTAAGTAACTCAAATAATGTAATTTAACAACTAACTTACATCTTGTGGAGGCAAATGTTCTGCCAGCGCTCTCCGTCTGCTCATGGTAGAACCTGTGCCCTGAAAAACTGAATCCTCACCCCTCGAGCTGCTCCTCGAGCTACTCCTCGTCCCAAGCAAACTACGAGCAAAAGACTTCATTTTATTTGACATCCTATTTTAACAACAACAAGTTAGTACATAAATCGACAATAAAATATGCAACAAAATCATAAAATATGCAATAAAATAATAAAATATGCAATAAAATCATGTTCCATACTCGTCAATCGTAATCGTAATCAAAATCAGGATCTAGTTGCTTTCGTCGATTTAATGGACGCCAAGTAGCTTTCTTCTTTCTCGTCACTCGTTTTCATTTTGGAGGAACCTCTACATCATTTTGATCACCTAATAAAGATTCTTCCAACATTTCAGTTTGTACATTAAACGTGCTTGTAAGTTCTTCGTCTTGGAAAATCTCAGCAGCCACCACTTCGTGCTCGATTTGAGTTTCAACATAACCAGCATCACCAGGAGCATATAGTCGTTCACGAGGATTAACTTTGTACACTACCCTCCAATCAACCAAACCCTTTTTCTTAGATGGATATGTCATATAATACACCTGCTCGCATTGGTGGGCAAGGATTATAGTGTCGTGGCCTTTTAATCTATCGTTGTGTTTGACTTCCACCATGCCATATTGATTTTCTCGCGTTGAGTTTGGAGAAAACCAATCACAATCGAAGAACACCACTTTGAGTTGTTTATCTCCAAAAAACTTGTACTCGATTATATCATTAATGACTCCATAATAATTAGTCATCTTCCCTTCATCATCGACAGCTCTAGTTACAACTCCGGAATTTGTCGTGGCTGCTAGAGGATGATCATCTTCGAACCTTGTGGAACGGAATCTAAAACCATTGACATCATACCGACCATAACGTCTGCCAGTTACTGCTCCTAGGGATAATTGTCGAAGGTCCGGGTGTATATTGTCATTTTTATCTACATAATCTCGAAACCAACACAAGAAATTAAGTCCCCCATCTTTTCCCTCTCGACGAATCTGGTCACGTTCACAGCCAGAGATGCAATTTTGAGAATCAAATTCCCTGTTAGTACAAGGAAACAAACCTTTTAGTCTCACAACAAAAATTCTAGCGGCAATGACTAAAATAAAGTTTACACTTACAGGAGAAACTGACTCATCTCTTCCATGTTGTTATACATGTAGAGTAAAGCAGTCTTCCATTCGTCGTTGGTGAAACAGTATGTTGTGCTGGGTCCTACAGTTTTGCCCCTCCATTGAAAAATTTCAATATCACTGATAGGGGGCTCGTCGACATGATACCGCAACGTATGGGCATTGACATTGTGTTCCTCTACAAAGTACAGGCCCGTGAACGATGCTATCTCTTTATATTTGAATTCTTCAGCGATGCACCCTTCAACTCGTCTCTTATTACCAACCATTGCACGTAGCTTCTTTAGTGTCCTTTCGATGTGATACATCCATCTATATTGCACAGGACCGCCTACCTTAGCTTCATATGGTAGGTGAACAAGTAGATGTTGCATCGGATTGAAGAAACCTGGTGGAAATATTTTTTCAAGTTTGCATACCAAAATCGGTATTTGTTGCTCAAGCTTCTCCATCATCTCTTTCTTTATTTCTTTGGCACAAAGATGTCTATAAAAGTAGCTTAGCTCCGCTAATGCTTTCCAGACATCATTTTTTACAAAACCACGAAACATAACAGGAAGGAGTCTTTCCATTATTATGTGGTAGTCATGACTCTTCAACCCAGAAAACTTGCCCGTCTTCAAATTCACAGACCTTCTAAAGCCCGCGGCGTAACCATCTGGGAACTTTAAGTTTTTCAACCATTTCATCAATTGTTTCTTCCTTTTAGGTTTAATACTGAAAGGAGCATGTGGCTTCTTCTGATTCTCGCCTATCTCCATAGTTGGTCTTCTACAGATTAAGGCCAAGTCTTTCCTTGCCTTAGGGTTGTCTTTTGTTTTGTCAGTGATATTCATGCAAGTGCTGATAATGCTTTCACCCATATTTCGTTCCTGAGAGCACCTAGAGGGGGGGGTGAATAGGTGATCCTGTAAAACTTGAAAACTTAAGCCACAAAAACTTGGTTAAGCGTTAGCACAGAATGCCAAGTGGCTAGAGAGGAGTCTCAACAAAACAAAATAACCACAAGAAATCAATCAGAGAGATGGCACGGTGGTTATCCCGTGGTTCGGCCAAGACCAACGCTTGCCTACTCCACGTTGTGGCGTCCCAACGGACGAGGGTTGCAATCAACCCCTCTCAAGCGGTCCAAAGACCCACTTGAATACCACGATGTTTTGCTTGCTTTTTCTCAATCCCGTTTGCGAGGAATCTCCACAACTTGGAGCCTCTCGCCCTTACACTTGAAGTTCACAAAGAAACACGGAGCAAGGGAGGGATTAGCAACACACTCAAGACAAGAAATCACAGCAACACCACGCACACAAGTCGCAACGAGAGCTCACAACACAACTCAATGAGTTCACCACTCAACTAGAGCTCTAATTGCTATCGCAAAGAATCAAAGGCGCGGAATCAATGTCTTGGTGCTTAGGAATGTTGTAGGAATGCTTGATGTACTCCTCCATGCGCCTAGGGGTCCCTTTTATAGCCCCAAGGCAGCTAGGAGCCGTTGAGAGCATTCTAGGAAGGCTGATCTTGCCTTCTATCGACTGGCGCACCGGACAGTCCGGTGCACACCGGACACTGTCCGGTGCCCGATTTCCTTCCAAAAATGGCGCAGTCGACCGTTGGCAGCCTGAGAGCTGTTGGCGCACCGGACATGTCCGGTGCACACCGGACAGTCCAGTGCCTCCTACTAGCTGTTGGCTCGGCCACGTGTCCCGCGCAGATCGCGCGACCGACCGTTGGCCCGGCCGACCGTTGGCTCACCGGACAGTCCGGTGCACACCGAACAGTCCGGTGAATTATAGTCGTACGTCGCCGATGAATTCCCGAGAGTGACGAGTTCGCCTGTGAACGGCCCACCGGACAGTCCGGTGCACCACCGGACAGTCCGGTGAATTATAGTCGTACACCGCCGTCGAAGTCCCGAGAGCAGCCTGTTCGCTAGAGCCAGCCTGGCGCACCGGACACTGTCCGGTGCACCACCGGACAGTCCGGTGCTCCAGACTGAGCAAAGTCTTGGCTGCTCGAGCCAAGGCATTTCCAGTTGGTCTTTTCCTGTTTCCAGCACTTAGACACAATACATTAGTCTCTAAAACAATGTACTAAGTCTGAGAAACATACCTTTATCCTTGATTTGTACTTTGTCCACCATTTTACACTTAGACACTTGTGTTGGACACTAAATCACCAAAATACTTAGAAATGGCCCAAGGGCACATTTCCCTTTCAATCTCCCCCTTTTTGGTGATTTATGCCAACACAACATAAAGCAAATAGAATAAGTACAAAATCAATTCAAATAAGAACTCAAAATTGTTTTTGGTTCAATTTTGACATATATGGATCACTCTATGCCACCACTTGGTTTGTTTTTGCAAATCAAACTCAAATTTCTATCTGTAAATCAAACACACATGTTAAGACATAAAGAGAGTCATTCCAAGAGAAATTGATTCAAGATTTCAAAAACTCCCCTTTTCCCCATAATCAACACTTCTCCCCACAAGAAGCCAACTTTTGACAAGAGAGACAACAAAAGAGTTTTGACGAACCAAAAGCTCTATTCTACTATTTTCAAAATCTCTCAAGTGGTAGCTGATCGATTTATTGCTTTGGCCTTTATTTTCTCCCCCTTTGGCATCAAGCACCAAAACGGGATCAATCTTGGCCCTAGAACCCCATTGCCTCACCAAAATCTTCAATAAGAATACAAAGGCAATGAGAGTACATGAGATGAACTTGGAATAAGTTACCCTCTCATCGGAGTGCAGTGGAAGTCTTTTCATGGTCCAAGTCCACCTTTTCCCTTTCAAACCTCCTTTGAGACTAAATCAAGCAAACTCAAGCAAATGATTAGTCTCAAAGGGTCAAGTTGTACCACAACTCCCCCTAAATATGTGCATCACTTGCACAAGGACTTGTGAGGTCCGGGGATTGATTGTACAACTTGAGCACCATAGTAAGCAACAAAATGCATAAGGAACATGATCAAAGGCATAAACACATGTATGCTATAAATCAATCCAAGTTCCGCGAATCTAGGACATTTAGCTCACTACGCAGCCTGCAAAAGGTCTTTTCATCTAAAGGCTTAGTGAAGATATCGGCTAGCTGGTTCTCGGTGCTAACATGAAACACTTCGATATCCCCCTTTTGCTGGTGGTCTCTCAAAAAGTGATGCCGGATGTCAATGTGCTTTGTGCGGCTGTGCTCAACAGGATTCTCCGCTATTCGGATAGCACTCTCATTGTCACATAGGAGTGGGACTTTGCTCAGATTGTAGCCAAAGTCCCGGAGGGTTTGCCTCATCCAAAGTAGTTGCGCACAACACTGTCCTGCGGCAACGTACTCGGCCTCAGCGGTGGATAGGGCAACGAAAGTTTGTTTCTTAGAGTTCCACGACACCAGGGACCTTCCTAAGAATTGGCATGTCCCCGATGTACTCTTCCTATCGACCTTACATCCAGCATAGTCGGAATCTGAGTACCCAATCAAGTCAAAGTTAGACCCCTTTGGATACCAGATCCCGAAGCAAGGCGTAGCGACTAAATATCGAAGAATTCGCTTCACAACCACTAAGTGACACTCCTTAGGATCGGATTGAAATCTAGCACACATGCATACGCTAAGCATAATATCCGGTCTACTAGCACATAAATAAAGCAAAGAACCTATCATGGACCGGTATGTTTTTTGATCAACGGACTTACCACCGTTGTTGAGGTCGGTGTGTCCGTCGGTTCCCATCGGAGTCTTTGCGGGCTTGGCGTCCTTCATCCCAAACCACTTTAGCAAGTCTTGCGTATACTTCGTTTGGGAGATGAAAGTGCCGTCCTTGAGTTGCTTCACTTGGAACCCAAGGAAGTAGTTCAACTCGCCCATCATCGATATCTCGAATTTCTGCGTCATCACCCTGCTAAACTCTTCACAAGACTTTTGATTAGTAGAACCAAATATTATGTCATCGACATAAATTTGGCACACAAAAAGATCGCCATCACAAGTCTTAGTGAAAAGAGTTGGATCGGCTTTCCCAACCTTAAAAGCATTAGCAATTAAAAAGTCTCTAAGACATTCATACCATGCTCTTAGGGCTTGCTTAAGTCCATAGAGCGCCTTAGAGAGCTTACACACGTGGTCGGGGTACCGTTCATCCTCGAAGCCAGGGGGTTGCTCCACGTACACCTCCTCTTTGATCGGCCCGTTGAGGAAAGCGCTCTTCACATCCATTTGGTACAACCTGAAAGAATGGTGAGCGGCATATGCTAACAAAATACGAATTGATTCTAGCCTAGCCACAGGAGCGAATGTCTCCTCAAAGTCCAAACCTGCGACTTGGGCATAACCTTTTGCCACAAGTCGAGCCTTGTTCCTTGTCACCACCCCGTGCTCGTCCTGTTTGTTGCAGAACACCCACTTGGTTCCCACAACATTTTGCTTGGGGCGAGGCACCAGTGTCCAAACTTCATTGCGCTTGAAGTTGTTGAGTTCCTCCTGCATGGCCAACACCCAGTCCGGATCCAGCAAGGCCTCTTCTACCCTGAAAGGCTCAATAGAAGAGACAAAGGAGTAATGCTCACAGAAATTAACTAATCTTGAACGAGTAGTTACTCCCTTGCTAATATCACCCAAAATTTGGTCGACGGGATGATCCCTTTGGATCGTCGCTCGAACTTGGGTTGGAGGTGCCTGAGGTGCTTCTTCCTCTTCAATTTGAACATCCTATGCTCCCCCTTGATCAAGCGCCTCCACTTGAGGTACCTGTTCGTCATCTTGGGTTGGGGGATGCACCATAGTTGAGGAAGACGGTTGATCTTGCTCCAATTGTTCCTGAGGCCGTACATCTCCAATCGCCATGGTGCGTATCGCGGCCGTTGGAACGTCTTCTTCATCTACATCATCAAGATCAACAACTTGCTCTCTTGGAGAGCCATTAGTCTCATCAAATACAACGTCGCTAGAGACTTCAACCAAACCCGATGATTTGTTGAAGACCCTATACGCCTTTGTATTTGAATCATAACCTAATAAAAACCCTTCTACAGCTTTGGGAGCAAATTTAGAAGTTCTACCTTTCTTCACAAGAATATAACACTTGCTCCCAAATACACGAAAATAAGACACATTGGGTTTGTTACCAGTTAGCAGCTCGTATGAAGTCTTCTTGAGGAGGCGATGAAGATAGATCCTGTTGATGGCGTGGCAAGCCGTGTTCACGGCTTCCGACCAAAAACGCTCGGGGTCTTGAACTCTCCAAGCATAGTCCTCGCCATATCAATGAGCGTCCTGTTCTTCCTCTCTACCACACCATTTTGCTGAGGTGTGTAGGGAGCGGAGAACTCGTGCTTGATCCCCTCCTCCTCAAGGAACTCCTCCACTTGAAGATTCTTGAATTCGGACCCGTTGTCGCTCCTTATCTTCTTCACCTTGAGCTCAAACTCATTTTGAGCTCTCCTGAGGAAGCGCTTGAGGGTCCCTTGGGTTTCAGACTTATCCTGCAAAAAGAACACCCAAGTGAAGCGGGAAAAGTCATCAACAATAACTAGACCATACTTACTTCCTCCTATGCTCAGATAGGCGACGGGTCCGAAGAGGTCCATATGCAGCAGCTCCAGAGGTCTTGAAGTGGTCATCACATTCTTGCTGTGATGTGCTCCTCCCACCTGTTTACCTGCTTGACAAGCTGCACAAGGTCTATCTTTTTCGAATTGCACGTTAGTCAAACCTATCACGTGTTCTCCCTTTAGAAGCTTGTGGAGGTTCTTCATCCCCACATGTGCTAAGCGGCGATGCCACAACCAGCCCATGCAAGTCTTAGCAATTAAGCATGCATCTAGACCGGCCTCTTCTTTTGCAAAATCAACCAAATAAAGTTTGCCGTCTAGTACACCCTTAAAAGCTAGTGAACCATCACATCTTCTAAAGACAGACACATCTACATTTGTAAATAGACAATTATATCCCATTTTGCATAATTGACTAACAGATAACAAATTATATCCAAGCGACTCAACTAAAAACACATTAGAAATAGAGTGCTCAGATGAAATAGCAATTTTACCTAACCCTTTTACCTTGCCTTGGTTCCCATCACCGAATATAATTGAATCATGGGAATCCTCATTTTTTACGTAGGAGGTGAACATCTTCTTTTCCCCCGTCATATGGTTTGTGCATCCGCTGTCGATAATCCAGCTTGAACCCCCGGATGCATAAACCTGCAAGGCAAATTTAGGCTTGGGTCTTAGGTACCCAACTCTTGTTGGGTCCTACAAGGTTAGTCAAAATTGTCTTAGGGACCCAAATGCAAGTTTTATCACCCTTACATTTTGCCCCTAATTTCCTAGCAACTATCTTCCTATCCTTTCTACAAATAGCAAAGGAAGCATTTAAAGCATGATAAATTGTAGAGGGTCCATTCATAACTTTCCTAGGAACATGAACAATATTCTTTCTAGGCACATGATGAATATTTTTCCTAGGCATATCTCTACCATGCATATAGGAAGAACTGGGAGCAACCATAGCATAAGAATCATAGGCATGTGAATCAAAAGCATTACAACTCCTATGAGACTGTCTTCTATCATTGTACATAAAAGCATGGTTCTTTTTAGTACTACTTGCCATAGGGGCCTTCCCTTTCTCCTTGGCGGAGATGGGAGCCTTATGGCTTGTTAAGTTCTTGGCTTCCCTCTTGAAGCCAAGCCCATCCTTAATTGAGGGGTGTCTGCCAATCGTGTAGGCATCCCTAGCAAATTTTAGTTTTTCAAAATCACTTTTGCTAGCCTTAAGTTGGGCATTAAGACTAGCCATTTCATCATTTAACTTTGCAATAGAAGCTATGTGTTCACTACACGCATCAATATCAAAATCTTTACATCTATTGCAAATAACAACATTTTCTACACAAGTTGTTGATTTACTAGCTATTTCTAACTTAGCATTCAAATCATCATTAATGCTCCTTAAGCTAGAAATCGTCTCATAGCAAGAAGATAATTCACAAGAAAGCATTTCATTTCTCTTAACTTCTAAGGCATGAGATTTTTGTGCTTCTACAAATTTGTCATGTTCTTCATACAACAAGTCCTCTTGTTTTTCTAAAAGCCTATTCTTATCATTCAAGGCATCAATCAATTCATTAATTTTATCTACCTTGGTTCTATCTAGGCCCTTAAATAAACATGAATAATCTATTTCATCCTCATCACTAGATTCGTCCTCACTTGAAGAAGCATAAGTAGAATTTCGAGTACATACCTTCTTCTCCCTTGCCATAAGGCATGTGTGACGCTCGTTGGGGAAGAGGGATGACTTGTTGAAGGCGGTGGCGGCGAGTCCTTCATTGTCGGAGTCGGACGAGGAGCAACCCGAATCCCACTCCTTGCCAAGATGTGCCTCGCCCTTTGCCTTCTTATAGTTCTTCTTCTTCTCCCTCTTGTTCCCTTGATCCTGATCACTATCATTGTCGGGACAGTTAGCAATAAAATGACCAAGCTTACCACATTTGAAGCATGAGCGCTTCCCCTTTGTCTTGGTCTTGCTTGGCTGCCCCTTGCGACCCTTTAGCGCCGTCTTGAATCTCTTGATGATGAGGGCCATCTCTTCATCATTAAGTCCGGCCGCCTCAATTTGTGCCACCTTGCTAGGTAGCGCCTCCTTGCTTCTTGTTGCCTTGAGAGCAAGAGGTTGAGGCTCGTTGTTTGGACCATTCAATGCGTCGTCCACATACCTCGCCTCCTTGATCATCATTCGTGAGAGCACCTAGAGGGGGGGTGAATAGGTGATCCTGTAAAACTTCAAACTTAAGCCACAAAACTTGGTTAAGTGTTAGCACAAATAATGCCAAGTGGCTAGAGAGGAGTCTCAACAAAACACAGAAACCATAGAAGATCAATCACAGAGATGACACAGTGGTTTATCCCGTGGTTCGGCCAAGACCAACGCTTGCCTACTCCACGTTGTGGCGTCCCAACGGACGAGGGTTGCAATCAACCCCTCTCAAGCGGTCCAAAGACCCACTTGAATACCACGGTGTTTTGCTTTGCCTTTCAATATCCCGTTTGCAAGGAATCTCCACAAATTGGAGTCTCTTGCCCTTACAAGTATATGATCACAAAGAAGCACAGAGTAAGGGAGGGAAGCAACACACACAAATCCACAGCGAAATGCGCACACACACGGCCAAGAATCGAGCTCGAATGACTATCTCAAAGTTCTCACTAGAACGGAGCTCGAATCACTTAGAATCACAAACGAATGCGCAAAGAATGAGTGTGGATGATCAAGAATGCTCTAAGGTTGCTTGTTGTTCTCCTCCATGCGCCTAGGGGTCCCTTTTATAGCCCCAAGGCAGCTAGGAGCCGTTGAGAGCAAATCTGGAAGGCTATCCTTGCCTTCTGCCGTCGGGTGCACCGGACAGTCCGGTGTACACCGGACACTGTCCGGTGCTCGATTTCTTTCCTTAAACAGCGCTGCCGACCGTTGCCGACCGTTGCAGATCTGGGAGCCGTTGGCGCACCGGACATGTCCGGTGCACACCGGACAGTCCGGTGCCCCCTTCCGACCGTTGGCTCGGCCACGTGTCCCGCGCAGATTGCGCGGCCGACCGTTGGCCCGGCCGACCGTTGGCTCACCGGACAGTCCGGTGCACACCGGACAGTCCGGTGAATTTTAGCCGTACGCCGTCGGCGAATTCCCGAGAGCGGCCACTTCGCGCCGAGTCAGCCTGGCGCACCGGACACTGTCCGGTGCACACCGGACAGTCCGGTGTGCCAGACCGAGCTGAGTCTTGGCTGTACACAGCCAAGTCTTTTGCACCTTTCTTATTTTCTTCTTCTTTCTGTTTCTAACACTTAGACAAGTATATTAGTACACAAAACCAATGTACTAAGGCTTAGAAACATACCTTTACTTCATGATTTGCACTTTGTTCATCCATGGACATAAATTCACATTTAAGCACTTTGTGTTGGCACTCAATCACCAAAATACTTAGAAATGGCCCAAGGGCACATTTCCCTTTCAATCTCCCCCTTTTTGGTGATTTATGCCAACACAACATAAAGCAACTAGAACAAGTGCAAACTCACTTCAAATAAAACTCAAATTTATTTTGATTCAATTTTGGCATATATGGATCATCCTTTGCCACCACTTGGTTTGTTTTTGCAAATCAACCTCAAATCTCTATCTCTAAGTCAAACACACATGTTGAAACATAAAGAGAGTCATTCCAAAAGAGATTGATCAAAGATTTCAAAAACTCCCCCTTTTTCCCATAATCAATACTTCTCCCCACAAGAAGCCAACTTTTGATAAGAGAGACAATAAAAGAGTTTTAACAAACCAAAAGCTCTAATCTACTATTTTTCAAAATTTCTCAAGTGGTAGCTGATCCATTATTGCTTTGGCCTTTATTTTCTCCCCCTTTGGCATCAAGCACCAAAACGGGATCAATCTTGGCCCTTTAACCCCATTGCCTCACAAAATCTTCAATTAAGAGCAGATGGCAATAAGAGTTCATGAGATGAACTTGGAATAGGTTACCCTCTCATCGGAGTGCAGTGGAAGTCTTTCATGGTCCAAGTCCACCTTTTCCCTTTCAATTCTCCTTTGAGACTAAAACAAGCAAACTCAAGCATATAGTTAGTCTCAAGGGGTCAAGTTGTAACACATCTCCCCCTAAAACTGTGCATCACTTTGCAACGGACTTGTGAGGTCCAGGGAGTGTTTGTACAACTTGAGCACCACAATAAGCAATAAAATGCAGAATAAACACATTTATGCTACATTTCAATCCAAGTTCCGCGAATCTAAGATATTTAGCTCACTACGCAGCCTGCAAAAGGTCTTCTCATCTAAAGGCTTGGTAAAGATATCGACTAGCTGGTTCTCGGTGCTAACATGAAACACTTCGATATCTCCCTTTTGCTGGTGGTCTCTCAAAAAGTGATGCCGGATGTCAATGTGCTTTGTGCGGCTGTGCTCAACAGGATTTTCCGCTATTCGGATAGCACTCTCATTGTCACATAGGAGTGGGACTTTGCTCAGATTGTAGCCAAAGTCCCTGAGGGTTTGCCTCATCCAAAGTAGTTGCGCACAACACTGTCCTGCGGCAACGTACTCGGCCTCAGCGGTGGATAGGGCAACGGAGGTTTGTTTCTTAGAGTTCCATGACACCAGGGACCTTCCTAAGAATTGGCACGTCCCCGATGTACTCTTCCTATCGACCTTACATCCAGCATAGTCGGAATCTGAGTACCCAATCAAGTCAAAGTTAGACCCCTTTGGATACCAGATCCCGAAGCAAGGCGTAGCGACTAAATATCGAAGAATTCGCTTCACAGCCACTAAGTGACACTCCTTAGGATCAGATTGAAATCTAGCACACATGCATACGCTAAGCATAATATCCGGTCTACTAGCACATAAATAAAGCAAAGAACCTATCATGGACCGGTATGCTTTTTGATCAACGGACTTACCTCCTTTGTTGAGGTCGGTGTGTCCGTCGGTTCCCATCGGCGTCTTTGCGGGCTTTGCGTCCTTCATCCCAAACCTCTTTAGCAAATCTTGCGTGTACTTCGTTTGGGAGATGAAGGTGCCGTCCTTGAGTTGCTTCACTTGGAACCCAAGGAAGTAGGTCAACTCGCCCATCATCGATATCTCGAATTTCTGCGTCATCACCCTGCTAAACTCTTCACAAGACTTTTGGTTAGTAGAACCAAATATTATGTCGTCGACATAAATTTGGCACACAAAAAGATCACCATCGCAAGTCTTAGTAAAAAGAGTTGGATCGGCTTTCCCAACCTTGAAAGCATTAGCAATTAAAAAGTCTCTAAGGCATTCATACCATGCTCTTGGGGCTTGCTTAAGTCCATAGAGCGCCTTAGAGAGCTTACACACATGGTCGGGGTACCGTTCATCCTCGAAGCCAGGGGGCTGCTCCACGTACACCTCCTCTTTGATCGGCCCGTTGAGGAAAGCGCTCTTCACATCCATTTGGTACAACCTGAAAGAATGGTGAGCGGCATATGCTAGCAAGATACGAATTGATTCTAGCCTAGCCACAGGAGCAAAAGTCTCCTCAAAGTCCAAACCTGCGACTTGGGCATAACCTTTTGCCACAAGTCGAGCCTTGTTCCTTGTCACCACCCCGTGCTCGTCCTGTTTGTTGCGGAACACCCACTTGGTTCCCACAACATTTTGCTTGGGACGAGGCACCAGTGTCCAAACTTCGTTGCGCTTGAAGTTGTTGAGTTCCTCCTGCATGGCCAACACCCAGTCCGGATCTAGCAAGGCCTCCTCTACCCTGAAAGGCTCAATAGAAGAGACAAAGGAGTAATGCTCACAAAAATTAACTAATCGAGATCGAGTAGTTACTCCCTTGCTAATGTCACCCAAAATTTGGTCGACGGGATGATCCCTTTGAATCACCGCTCGAACTTGGGTTGGAGGTGCCGGTTGCGCTTCTTCCTCCATCACGTGATCATCTTGTGCTCCCCCTTGATCACATGCCTCCTTTTGATGAACCTGTTCATCGTCTTGAGTTGGGGGATGCACCGTTGTTGAGGAAGAAGGTTGATCTCGTTCATCTTGTTCCTGTGGCCGCACTTCTCCAGTCGTCATGGTTCGTAAAGCGGCCGTCGGAACATCTTCTTCATCTACATCATCACAATCAACAACTTGCTCTCTTGGAGAGCCATTAGTCTCATCAAATACAACGTCGCTAGAGACTTCAACCAAACCCGATGATTTGTTGAAGACCCTATACGCCTTTGTATTTGAATCATAACCTAACAAAAACCCTTCTACGGCTTTGGGAGCAAATTTAGAAGTTCTACCTTTCTTCACAAGAATATAACATTTGCTCCCAAATACACGAAAATAAGACACATTGGGTTTGTTACCGGTTAGTAGCTCATACGACGTATTCTTGAGGAGGCGGTGAAGGTAGACCCTGTTGATGGCGTGGCAAGCCGTGTTCACGGCTTCCGACCAAAAGCACTCGGGGGTCTTGAATTCTCCAAGCATAGTCCTCGCCATATCTATGAGTGTCCTGTTCTTCCTCTCTACCACACCATTTTGCTGAGGTGTGTAGGGAGCGGAGAACTCGTGCTTGATCCCTTCCTCCTCAAGAAACTCCTCCACTTGAAGGTTCTTGAATTCGGACCCGTTGTCGCTCCTTATCTTCTTCACTTTGAGCTCAAACTCATTTTGAGCTCTCCTGAGGAAGCGCTTGAGGGTCCCTTGGGTTTCAGACTTATCCTGCAAAAAGAACACCCAAGTGAAGCGGGAAAAGTCATCAACAATAACTAGACCATACTTACTTCCTCCTATGCTTAGATAGGCGACGGGTCCGAAGAGGTCCATATGCAGCAGCTCGAGAGGTCTTGACGTGGTCATCACATTCTTGCTGTGATGTGCTCCTCCCACTTGTTTACCTGCTTGACAAGCTGCACAAGGTCTATCTTTTTCGAAATAAACATTGGTTAGACCTATCACGTGTTCTCCCTTTAGAAGCTTGTGGAGGTTCTTCATCCCCACATGAGCTAAGCGGCGATGCCACAGCCAGCCCATGCAAGTCTTAGCCATTAAGCATGCATCTAGACCGGCCTCTTCTTTTGCAAAATCAACTAAGTAAAGCTTGCCGTCTAGTACACCCTTAAAAGCTAGTGAACCATCACATCTTCTAAAGACAGACACATCTACATTTGTAAATAAGCAGTTATATCCCATATTGCATAGTTGACTAACAGATAGCAAATTGTAACCCAGAGACTCAACTAGAAACACATTGGAGATTGAGTGTTCATTAGAAATTGCAATTTTACCTAACCCTTTTACCTTGCCTTGATTCCCATCACCGAATATAATTGAATCTTGGGAATCCTTATTTTTGACGTAGGAGGTGAACATCTTCTTCTCCCCCGTCATATGGTTTGTGCATCCGCTGTCGATAATCCAGCTTGAACCCCCGGATGCATAAACCTGCAAGGCAAATTTAGGCTTGGGTCTTAGGTACCCAACTCATGTTGGGTCCTACAAGGTTAGCACATATATCCTTAGGGACCCAAATGCAAGTTTTATCTCCCTTGCATCTTGCCCCTAACTTCCTAGCAATTACCTTCTTACCCTTTCTACAAATAGCAAAGGGAGCATTGCAAGCATAATAAATGGTAGAAGGTTTGTTCACAACTTTTCTAGGAACATGAGCAAAATTTCTCCTAGGCATATGCACAACATTTCTCCTACACATATCTCTATCATGCTTATAGGAAGAACTAGAAGCAAACATGGCATGAGAATCATAAACATGTGAATCAAAATCATTATAAGCATTTCTAGCATGTCTCCTATCATTATACATAAAAGCATGGTTCTTTTTAGCGCTACTAGCCATAGGGGCCTTCCCTTTCTCCTTGGCGGGAATGGGAGCCTTATGGCTTGTTAAGTTCTTGGTCTCTCTCTTGAAGCCAAGACCATCCTTAATTGAGGGGTGTCTACCAATCGTGTAGGCATCCCTTGCAAATTTTATTTTATCAACTTCACTCTTGCTAGTCTTAAGTTGGGCATTAAGACTAGCCACTTCATCATTTAGTTTTGAAATTGAAACTAAGTGTTCACTACAAGCACTAATGTCAAAATCTTTACACCTAGTGCAAACATGTTCAACACAAGAGTTAGATTTATTTGCTACCTCTAGTTTAGCATTTAAATCATTAATTTCACCTTTTAAAGAAGAAATGGTTTCATTACAAGTAGAAAGTTCACAAGACAGCATTCCATTTCTTTTAACTTCTAGAGCAAGTGAATTTTGTGCAGTAACAAATTTATCATGCTCTTCATATAAAAGGTCTTCTTAATTTTCTAAGATTCTATCCTTTTCATTCAAGGCATCAATCAATTCATTAATCTTAGCTATTTTAGTTCTATCCAATCCTTTGAATAAACTAGAGTAATCTATTTCTTCATCACTAGATTCATCATCACTAGAAGAATCATAAGTATTAGCATTACGAGTGATTACCTTCTTTTCCCTTGCCATGAGGCAAGTGTGATGCTCGTTGGGGAAGAGGGCCGATTTGTTGAAGGCAGTGGCGGCGAGTCCTTCGTCGTCGGAGTCGGACGAAGAGCAATCCGAATTCCACTCCTTTCCAAGGTGTGCTTCGCCTTTGGCCTTCTTGTAAACCTTTTTGTTCTCTCTCTTCCCATTTTTCCTTTGCTCCTGGTCACTATCATTTTCGGGACAGTTAGCAATAAAATGACCAACCTTACCACATTTGAAGCATGAGCGCTTCCCCTTTGTCTTGGTCTTGCTTGGCTGCCCCTTGCGACCATTTAGCGCCGTCTTGAATCTCTTGATGATGAGAGCCATCTCTTCATCATTGAGCCCGGCCGCCTCAACTTGCGCCACCTTGCTAGGTAGCGACTCCTTGCTCCTCGTTGCCTTTAGAGCAATGGGTTGAGGCTCGTGGAGTGGACCGTTCAACGCGTCGTCGACGTATCTTGCCTCCTTGATCATCATCCGCCCGCTTACAAATTTTCCAAGTACCTCCTCGGGCGTCATCATCGTGTACCTGGGATTCTCACGAATATTGTTCACGAGATGAGGATCAAGAACGGTAAAGGACCTTAGCATTAGGCGGACGACATCGTGGTCCGTCCATCGCGTGCTTCTGTAGCTCCTTATTTTGTTGATAAGGGTCTTGAGCCGGTTGTACGTTTGGGTTGGCTCCTCTCCCCTTATCATGGTGAATCGTCCAAGCTCGCCCTCCACCAACTCCATTTTGGTGAGCATGGTGATGTCATTCCCCTCGTGAGAGATCTTGAGGGTGTCCCATATTTGCTTGGCATTGTCCAAGCCGCTCACCTTGTTGTACTCTTCCCTGCACAAGGACGCTAAGAGAACAGTAGTAGCTTGTGCATTTCTATGGATTTGTTCATTTATGAGCATAGAGTTATCCGAGCTATCAAACTTCATTCCATTCTCTACAATCTCCCAAATGCTTGGATGGAGAGAGAATAAGTGACTACGCATTTTGTGACTCCAAAATCCGTAGTCCTCCCCATCGAAGTGTGGAGGTTTGCCAAGAGGAATGGAAAGCAAATGCGAATTCGAACTATGTTGAATACGAGAATAATCAAATGAAAAGTTCGAATTGACCGTCTTTTTGTAGTCGTTGTCGTCGTCCTTTTGGGAAGAAGTAGACTCATCACTATCGTCGTAGTAGATGATCTCCTTGATGCGTCTTGTCTTCTTCTTCTTCCCTTCCTTCCGTCTATGACCCGAGCCGGAGTCGGTAGGCTTGTCGTCCTTCGGCTCATTGACGAAGGATTCCTTCTCTTTGTCGTTGATCACGATACCCTTCCCCTTAGGATCCATCTCTTCGGGCGGTTAGTCCCTTTGCGAAGAGAACGGCTCTGATACCAATTGAGAGCACCTAGAGGGGGGGTGAATAGGTGATCCTGTAAAACTTCAAACTTAAGCCACAAAACTTGGTTAAGTGTTAGCACAAATAATGCCAAGTGGCTAGAGAGGAGTCTCAACAAAACACAGAAACCACAGAAGATCAATCACAGAGATGACACAGTGGTTTATCCCGTGGTTCGGCCAAGACCAACGCTTGCCTACTCCACGTTGTGGCGTCCCAACGGACGAGGGTTGCAATAAACCCCTCTCAAGCGGTCCAAAGACCCACTTGAATACCACGGTGTTTTGCTTTGCCTTTCAATATCCCGTTTGCAAGGAATCTCCACAAATTGGAGTCTCTTGCCCTTACAAGTATATGATCACAAAGAAGCACAGAGTAAGGGAGGGAAGCAACACACACAAATCCACAGCGAAATGCGCACACACACGGCCAAGAATCGAGCTCGAATGACTATCTCAAAGTTCTCACTAGAACGGAGCTCGAATCACTTAGAATCACAAACGAATGCGCAAAGAATGAGTGTGGATGATCAAGAATGCTCTAAGGTTGCTTGTTGTTCTCCTCCATGCGCTTAGGGGTCCCTTTTATAGCCCCAAGGCAGCTAGGAGCCATTGAGAGCAAATCTGGAAGGCTATCCTTGCCTTCTGCCATCGGGTGCACCGGACAGTCCGGTGTACACTGGACACTGTCCGGTGCCCGATTTCTTTCCTTAAACAGCGCTGCCGACCGTTGCCGACCGTTGCAGATCTGGGAGCCGTTGGCGCACCGGACATGTCCGGTGCACACCGGACAGTCCGGTGCCCCCTTCCGACCGTTGGCTCGGCCACGTGTCCCGCGCAGATTGCGCGGCCGACCGTTGGCCGGGCCGACCGTTGGCTCACCGGACAGTCCGGTGCACACCGGACAGTCCGGTGAATTTTAGCCGTACGCCGTCGGCGAATTCCCGAGAGCGGCCACTTCGCGCCGAGTCAGCCTGGCGCACCGGACACTGTCCGGTGCACACCGGACAGTCCGGTGTGCCAGACCGAGCTGAGTCTTGGCTGTACACAGCCAAGTCTTTTGCACCTTTCTTCTTTTCTTCTTTCTGTTTCTAACACTTAGACAAGTATATTAGTACACAAAACCAATGTACTAAGGCTTAGAAACATACCTTTACTTCATGATTTGCACTTTGTTCATCCATGGACATAAATTCACATTTAAGCACTTTGTGTTGGCACTCAATCACCAAAATACTTAGAAATGGCCCAAGGGCACATTTCCCTTTCAATTCGCCCGCTTACAAATTTTCCAAGGACTTCTTCGGGCGACATTTTGGTGTACCTAGGATTCTCACGAATATTATTCACCAAATGAGGATCAAGAACGGTAAAGGACCTTAGCATCAGTCGGACGACGTCATGGTCCGTCCATCGCGTGCTTCCGTAGCTCCTTATTTTGTTGATAAGGGTCTTGAGCCGGTTGTATGTTTGGGTCGGCTCCTCGCCCCTTATCATCGCGAATCGTCCAAGCTCGCCCTCCACCAACTCCATCTTGGTGAGCAAGGTGACGTCGTTCCCCTCATGAGAGATTTTGAGGGTATCCCATATTTGCTTGGCGTTATCCAAGCCGCTCACTTTGTGGTATTCATCCCTGCACAATGAAGCTAGAAGAACAGTAGTAGCTTGTGCATTCTTATGAATTTGCTCATTAATGAACATGGGACTATCCGTACTATCAAAGTGCATTCCACTCTTTACAATCTCCCATATACTAGGATGGAGAGAGAACAAGTGACTACACATTTTGTGACTCCAAAATCCGTAGTCCTCTCCATCAAAATGAGGAGGTTTACCAAGTGGAATAGATAATAAATGAGCATTTGTACTTTGAGGAATACGAGAGTAATCAAAAGAAAAGTTCGAATTGACCGGTTTCCTTCTCTCGTAGTCGTTGTGGTCGTCGTCCTTTTGGGAAGAAGTAGAGTCATCGCTGTCGTCGTAGTAGACGATCTCCTTGATGCGCCTCGTCTTCTTCTTCACATCTTTCCGTCTATGGCCCGAGCCCGAGTCGGTAGGCTTGTCATCCTTCGGCTCGTTGACGAAAGACTCCTTCTCTTTGTCGTTGATCACGATTCCCTTCCCCTTAGGATCCATCTCTTCGGGCGGTTAGTCCCTTTGTGAAGAGAACGGCTCTGATACCAATTGAGAGCACCTAGAGGGGGGGGTGAATAGGTGATCCTGTAAAACTTGAAAACTTAAGCCACAAAAACTTGGTTAAGCGTTAGCACAGAATGCCAAGTGGCTAGAGAGTAGTCTCAACAAAACACAATAACCACAAGAAATCAATCACAGAGATGGCACGGTGGTTATCCCGTGGTTCGGCCAAGACCAACGCTTGCCTACTCCACGTTGTGGCGTCCCAACGGACGAGGGTTGCAATCAAACCCTCTCAAGCGGTCCAAAGACCCACTTGAATACCACGGTGTTTTGCTTGCTTTTTCTCAATCCCGTTTGCGAGGAATCTCCACAACTTGGAGCCTCTCGCCCTTACACTTGAAGTTCACAAAGAAACACGGAGCAAGGGAGGGATTAGCAACACACTCAAGACAAGAAATCACAGCAACACCACGCACACAAGTCGCAACAAGAGCTCACAACACAACTCAATGAGTTCACCACTCAACTAGAGCTCTAATTGCTATCGCAAAGAATCAAAGGCGCGGAATCGATGTCTTGGTGCTTAGGAATGTTGTAGGAATGCTTGATGTACTCCTCCATGCGCCTAGGGGTCCCTTTTATAGCCCCAAGGCAGCTAGGAGCCGTTGAGAGCATTCTAGGAAGGCTGATCTTGCCTTCTGTCGACTGGCGCACCGGACAGTCCGGTGCACACCGGACACTGTCCGGTGCCC
Source organism: Zea luxurians (assembly GCA_029449295.1). Lineage (NCBI taxonomy): Eukaryota > Viridiplantae > Streptophyta > Magnoliopsida > Poales > Poaceae > Zea > Zea luxurians. The sequence continues at coordinate 175,012,197 of JAOPSE010000002.1, forward strand.
GATTTCCTTCCAAAAATGGCGCAGTCGACCGTTGGCAGCCTGAGAGCCGTTGGCGCACCGGACATGTCCGGTGCCTCCTACTAGCCGTTGGCTCGGCCACGTGTCCCGCGCAGATCGCGCGACCGACCGTTGGCCCGGCCGACCGTTGGCTCACCGGACAGTCCGGTGCACACCGGACAGTCCGGTGAATTATAGCCGTACGTCGCCGATGAATTCCCGAGAGCGACGAGTTCGCCTGTGAACGACCCACCGGACAGTCCGGTGCACCACCGGACAGTCCGGTGAATTATAGTCGTACACCGCCGTTGAAGTCCCGAGAGCAGCCTGTTCGCTAGAGCCAGCCTGGCGCACCGGACACTGTCCGGTGCACCACCGGACAGTCCAGTGCTCCAGACTGAGCAAAGTCTTGGCTACTCGAGCCAAGGCATTTCCAGTTGGTCTTTTCCTGTTTCCAGCACTTAGACACAATACATTAGTCTCTAAAACAATGTACTAAGTCTGAGAAACATACCTTTATCCTTGATTTGTACTTTGTCCACCATTTTACACTTAGACACTTGTGTTGGACACTAAATCACCAAAATACTTAGAAATGGCCCAAGGGCACATTTCCCTTTCAATTCCTGGTGCATGACATCAATGTTATGCATTAGAATCAAGGCTTTCATATAAGGGAGTTCCCATAGACCACATTTGTGAGTCCAATTATGCTCGGTTCCATAACCTTCAAAACGATTTCCATGTTCGTTTAGTTTCAAATCATTAAGTCTCACGAGAATCTCTGGACCACTTAGACGCTTGGGTGGTCCCCTCGTCACAATCGTGTCCTTTTTAAAAGCGTTCCTATCGAACCTGAACGGGTGATCCTCTGGCAAAAAACATCTATGGCAATCGAAGTAACATATCTTTCCACCAAACTTTAGTCGAAAGCATGAAGTGTCTTCAACGCATATCGGACATGTCAAAATCCCATGACAACTCCATCCAGCAAAGATACCATAAGCCATAAAATCATGAATAGACCATAAAAACGCGGCTCTCAGGTTGAACTTCTGTTTCTTGTAACAATCGTACGCCTCGACTCCTTCCCACAAAATTTTCAATTCTTCAATCAGGGGCCTCATCATCACATCGATCTTTGTTCCAGGATGATCCGGACCAGGTATTACAAGACACAAGAAAATAAATTCATATTTCATGCAAAGAGCTGGTGGAAGGTTGTATGGAACAGCAAAGACGGGCCAACATGAGTAGGACGTTGCAGTTAGATTGAATGGCGCGAAACCATCTGTTGCCAAACCGAAGCGAACATTCCGCACTTCATCAGCAAAGCTGGAATCAAAAGCATCTAGTGCCTTCCATGCATCTGTATCAGCTGGGTGCACCATGACATTTGGATTCTCACGTACCCCTTCTTTGTGCCACCTCATGTGTCTGGCTGTATTCTTGGAGATGAACAAACGTTTCAACCGAGGTATAAGAGGCATGTAACGAAGCTGCTTACGTGCAATCTTCGTAGTCACGGTCAAACCATCGTCGTTTTCAACCTCAACGAATCTACGCTCACCACATACAGTACACTCCTTCTCACCCGCGGTCTCCTTCCAGAAAAGCATACAGTTATTTTCACAGACATCGATTTTTTCGTAGTCCATACCGAGCCCAGATAACAAATTTTTAGACTGATACATGTCCTTTGTCATCTTGTGATTCTCCGGAAGTACATCACTGATCAAGTTCAAAAGCTCCTTGTAACAGTTGTTTGAGAATGCAAACTTAGACTTAATAGCCATAAGTCGAGTCACAAATACAAGGACGATCACTTTTGTGTGCTCGTGCAACGGCTCTTCGGCAGCTTTAAGGAGCTCGAAGAACTTCTGAACCTCAGGTGTAGCTGGATCCTCAAACTCGGTGGGTTGACCGGAGTTCTCCCAATCGACTGTTAGAAGCTCATGGCGTACATCGTCAAGCATCTCTTCCATCCTATCGTAGTCCTCCTCTTCATGTGACTGAACTTCCGATACAATACGAGGAGGTGGATCCTCACCGTGGTGCGCCCACACCTCATAGCCTGGCATATAACCGTTCTTGCAAATATGTATCGACATAGTCCTCCTGTCAAGGAAATTAATGTTCCGACACTTGCTACAAGGGCACCTAACATCGGTTCCAGTCTCTGACCGAGCAAAAGCACGGTCGAGAAAAGCATCAGTCTTGGCAACCCACTCACTTGATAGAGCACCTCTTTTCTTCCAACCTTCATACATCCATCGACGATTCTCCTCCATACTAGATACGAGACGTTAACTTAATTAGTTATGATTACTAATTAACCACACTAATACAATAGCCACTAATTAACCAAACTAATACAATAGCACTACAAAAAATCATTTCACGGGACCCTAAATCAAATAAAACAACCTTATTTCCGAAGGCTTAATAATTACCCTCGGAAATTAAAAGTTTAAATTATATAACCACTAATAAATAAATTAAAACAAGCTAATTTAATTGCATAATTAAATTAAGCCGTCGGACATAACAAACCTAAACATTGCTAATAGCAAACAATATATGCATATACAAAATTATACTAAACATTATAAAATTTCTTACTTTGTCGGACGATTAGCTGATGAAGCGCACGCCGGCGGGGTCGGGGCGGGCGCCGGTGGCGTCGGGGACGGGGGCAGAGGCTCCGGCGGCCGCGGGCGGCGTCGGGGCGGCTCCGGTGTCGCTTCGGCGGCGGTGGAGTTGCCGGTCGACGTGGACAGAGGATCGGGCGCGGGCTGGGCGTCGGGACGGGGCTGGAGGTCCCCGGGAGAGGCTTGGGCGGTGCTAGGCGACGACGGCGGCTCGTCGGCGATGGTGGCGGCGGCGTGGGCTAGGCGGCGGCGGCTACGCATGCGAGCGGGAGAAAGACAGAGAGAAATGAAACCGACGCGGGGCGCGGGGGTCGGTTAAAATCCATTAGTTCCGACGGCCACCTAGGAAACCGTCAGACATAAGCTTATGTCCGACGGCTTGCCTGACAGCCGTCGGACATAAGTTTATGTCCGACGGTCCGCCTGCCAGCCCTCGGATATTCTCCCTTTTGTCCGACGGCTGCCAGTGGCCGTCGGACATAAGCTTATGTCCGACGGTCTTCTAGGCAGCCGTCGGACTTATCGTTTTACTGTAGTGTAGCTCACCGAGTCGTGCCGGCCAAAGCTCGAGACGCGTGTGCAGGTGCAGCCCAGGAAAAACGAACCCGGCTGCCCCTGTGTGGGGCCTGATTCCCTGATCGCTTCGGGGACCGGAGACCGAAAACCTTTTGTGGTAAACAGAATTAGCTGCTGGTATCAGCGAAGAGATTCGAGATTTCGAGGTTTGGCCGTTTACACGTATGAAAAGTTTAGTCAAGATCAGCATTCCAATCTGGAGTAGTAACTATCTGTTGTGTTGTGCCCCGGTGCCCATCTTTTCATGTCCCCACCCTATCACTTTTTCCCACTTCAAATACAGAAATACTCATCTCTCTCTCTCTCTCTCTCTCACACATCACAGACACATCACACATTCACACCCACTCAGGTCAAGGAGTTGCAAGCTTCCCCGATGTCTCTCCTCATTCGAGCCTGCAAAAAAGCTATGGCAAGATACAATAAACACTGGGAAAAGAAACCAACAGCACAAAGGTGAGGAGGGAGAAGCCGTGATCTGGGACCCACGGGTCATGAAGACGCTGAATTGAATTCTAATCCACCCATTCCCAGGATCAAGGTGTATATGTACACGATCTTATTATTCACTGCCTGCCGCAGCCTTATGACTTTGGTTACATGCAGATTGGATGGGATCAAGGGGCATATAATGCCTTGTAAGTGTCATATAATCGATAGATTATATGTGCATCAATCCCATGCACCCTATAAAGCCCTTAAATATCCTTTCTGGAAACAAAACTCACTGCCCAATTCTTCACATCGGACCGATATACAGAAGGGGTGGGGGAGAAGAGAAGAAAACCTCCAACAAAATTAAGGAGGGCAAACAAAGAATTGCTGCTATAATGGAGCCGGAAGAACCAATCTCTCACCTGTCGAATCACATAATTTACAGACAAAACCATCCGATCCCATGGCTGCGCTTCAAAAATCCAGCCACTCGAATGGTTGTCGGAGAGAACTCGGGGCAATTTTGCTTCGAACTCAGATCACCTTCACCGCTGACCCGAGGCTTCACGGTTAGTTACCTAGCCACCGATGAGCTGCTGCTTCACCGGTTAATCTGTACCCAATGCATGTTAGCCATCTTCCACGAAAATTCTGCCGATGAACTCTTGAAACCTCCTCGAGTAGAGCTTGGGTTCCACGGCAGAGATCGAGTTGGGGTCTGTCTGCAATGACTTGTAACTATGCTCGATCCGCTTTTTGACGCTGTAATCCTGAAGGATGTCAATTATCCCGAAAAAGAGAATCACGTCGTGCACTTCGCCGGTCTGGTTTGGGAATACGAATCCGCTCCTTCTGGATGCTTGCTCTGCCCGGCCTGGCATGTGTGCACCCAGTCTAATCAAAGATTTCCTGAAAAACAAAATGTTGCCAGGAGACATTAGAGAACAAGCTAAACTATATTATTTCGAGGTCTGGAGCACTGGATGTTTTTATCTGATACACATAAGCGAACAACTAGGGCCCTGTCTGGAAGCACCCAATTTCTAAGAAACTGGTTTATAGAAATTGAGGTGGTTCCAAACATACTAGTTTATGACTCAGTTTATAGAAATTAGATTCTCAGTTTATTAAAAACCAAAGTGTGACGGTTATAAAATGGTAGGTGAAGTGAATGGACTATCCAATTTCTAAGATCACATAAAGCAAAGTGATACGCCGGTAACAGCACTGATGATATGCAAATGCCATGCATAAAAATTGCAACAGAGCATAGATCCCTAGATAAAATGCTGTAACATACCGGCTGCAATCAGGTATCATATCAAAAGCATCATCTGAGAAGCAAAGCTCTGTTGTGCCACCACCTTGAAATGATTCACTCTTGATTAAACGCTCTGATTAAGGATCAACACAGCGGTTATAACAGGTATCTGACCCTGTCAAGGTTCAGATCAAACAAGCCATGACTTACTTGGAGAAGCAGTAAAAGTAGAGGATCCCATCTTTGAGGCAGAGATGTCATCACAAAAGTGAATTCCTATCAAGAAACTGTAATCCATAATCCCTTCTGATTCCAAGAAATCGCAGTCTCGTCTCAATTGTCTGCACAGTTAACTCTGTAGGAATTAGCTTCCAGTGAAAGTATCATTGCTGCGCTATAAGTTTTAGAAGGACTTACTCATGGAGATCGGTGTACCAAGATCGCTGCAACCGGAAGACAAAATTGAGGTCCAAGTCCTTGAGTGTAGTCGTCTCATCAATCTCATCTTCAAACTTGTCTGCTGTTCGTCCATATGATGAACCTTTCAAATCAAAACGGCGATGAATCTGGTATTCAGAACAGAACAGATTACCCATGACAATGAATCGGACCTAGAAAAAAGAATTGTTAGAACTAAGGCTGTTGTGAAAATTTGCGCTAAAAGAAAATTGTTTTAGATATCACACCTTCTGTCCATTATGGCGCTTCACACAGTGTACACCATAGAACCTCGTGATTAATGAGTTCTTGTATCGATCGACATGTTTGCAGTAGCTATTTAACATCTTAAGTAGCAGCTACAGCAACGAAATAGCAGGAAATTAGCCCCTCCGCAAAAGCAGGAGAAACAGGTTTCTTCTTGGTAACTAATTGTACTTGGTACTTTAGTAGCACTTTTTTAACATGTGTAGAACGACACATAACTAGGCATGGCAACATGGAGCTCGACAAGAAAAAAAAAACCATCTCCTCAATCTAATACCAATTCCGCAATCCAATTTTAATAGAGAAACTGAAATTAAGTAACTAGCTACAATTCTAAGTATTTCAAAGTATGTATACAATTTCGTGCAGATAATTAGCATGTTCACATCAATGGAAAACAGAAACGCTACCTTGACTTCTGATTTCTTCACTGTCTTAATCATGAATTGGTCATCTTGGGTAAGGTAAAAGAAGCTCCCGCTTTTCCCAGGCGAAGACAGCTCCCTCAGAGGATCATTGCCACAGATCGAAAGCATGTAATCCCCTGTATCAACAGCAAACAACTTCCTCAAATGCCTGCAATGCAGAATACGACACCACAGTTAATTAATAGAGAAGGTGTGCAGACGATGAAATGGTAGATCAGGAGTCGAAGACAAAAAAAAACCTGAACACCATGGGGCAGTAGTCCTTCCAGCAGAAGTACCCAGTTGAATGCGGCAGTGTGGCCTTCGAACCCTCTGGTGGGAACTCTGTCCAGGACAAAGCATTTTCCCTTGGATCAAAATCTCCCTGTTCCAGTTCTCGCATCGGCACAGCCGAAGACTTTCCCACGGAATGCCTGCAAGATGCAGAACCATAATAAAACCTCCATTTCCAAATCCTCTCCCAAAACCAGACCACAATGTGAGAACACAGCTACCAAAACCTCACATGATGCCTAATTGCAGCTGCAGCATAAGCTCGTAATTCTTGTGTCGCTTGGATATGGTCCGCCCGGGTCGTTTACTCTGCGGCGTGGTGGCTACCGCCGACGCCCAGCGTGGGACTCCGCTGGCTGATCGCATGTAAGTTGCTCCTCCCGCGATAGCCGCGGCCTCCTTGAAGAGCATAGACGCCTCGAGCGCGTCGACGATGTCGCAGGTAATGTCTCCAGCCTCGCCCTCCGACTCCCATATGCAGATCCGCGGGGTCGCCTTGTCCCCCACGCCCTCCACAGAAGACCTCCTCCTGACAGCAACAGCGCCAGGAGGCCAAGCGCCCACCGGCGCGAAGAAAGTGCCGCTCATGGACGGCAGGTCTACGCAGCTCCCAGGCCAGGAGCCGACGAACCGGCAGCCGCCGGTGGGCCACGTGAAGACCCCTGACCCCTTGGGCACGCCGTTCTCCCAGACGCCGTCGTAGCGGCTGCCATTGGCACAGATAAGCGCGCCGCGGCCGGAGAGCACCCCGGCGCGCCACTCCCCGATGTACTGGTTGCCGTTGGCCCAGACGTACCGCCCGCGGCCGTCCTGGAGGTTGCGGCGCCACTGGCCCTCGTAGCAGTCCCCGTTGGCGTAGGTCTTGTTGCCCAGGCCGTGGCGGCGGTCCGCCACCCACGCGCCGCGGTAGGTGGCGCCGTCTGGGCCGACGAACACGCCCTGCCCGTCGATGCGGCCCCTGCGGAACTGCCCCTCGAACGTGGCGCCCGACGGCCACGAGAAGCGGCCCTTCCCGGACGCCTTGCCCCGCCGCCAGTTCCCCTCGTACATGCAGCCGTCGGCCCACACGTACCTGCCCTCCCCGTGCGGCGAGCCGCCGGAGAAGGCGCCGCGGTAGACGTCCCCGTTGAGCAGCGTCTTCTCCACCACCGCCGTCTCCTCGCCGCCAGCAGCGCTGCTGGCGGCGGTCATCGCCGGTGCCACCCGCCTCATCCCCCACGCGCGCTCTCGCACTCAAGCCCGCGGCGTTGCAGATGCAGACCGGAAGCTGCTAGGGCTTGCGATTTGGTGGGACTCGGGATTTATGTTGCACTACCTCCTCTCCCTCTTCTCCCGAGCTTTGATCTGGGCTAGAGCGGTGCCAGTACTGGGCTACTACTACCAGTGCAGTGGCCACTAGTGTGCCAGGTGAAGTGGGTGGAGGAGGGAAGAGGATTATACAATGGAAGAGGAGCGAGAGGCCGAGGCCCGAGGGGGGTGGCTTTTACCTAGCTGCCCCAACAACATCTCGCTGAGATCAGCGCGGCTCCTCTGGCGTGCAACGAGCGGCTCGCCACGCGGAGTCGCGGATCTCCTGAACGCGGGGGCCAGTTCATATTGGGTGGTGGGGCCACGAGTGGACCCGTCGTCGTCCGCGACGGTTTGGGCCAAAACCGGATTTTATGGTTTGGTTTTTTATTTGGATATGCATGGGCGTTTTTTTGGAGGGGAGGGTATGGTCATCGAGACATGGACTGGTTGGGTTTGAGTCGCGACTGCGGAACGGTTCGAGACAGGCCACAACCCATACCACACCACGCTGCCGCCAGGGGCGCTCTCCGCCCCAGCTTGCTCGGCGGTGTAGTGTGAAGCCAACACAGGGAGAGCACCGACCAGACGAGATTCAGATCAGACAGCCTGCCGGCAGTTGAGTCGAGTTCAGACCTGGGGAGATTTTTTGCCCATATAGCAGCGGACCTCAAGTGCCGCCATCCCGCCACCCACCGCTTGCCGAAAGCATTACAGAACGGCAACAACGCCACCAGATTCCAGACGAGCCCGACCTGTTCTCCGTTGTCTTGCGTTGCGTCCGCCGTTCTCCGCGTGCCGCGCGATGCCACCGTCATCGAGCGCGACACGTGGTCCCTCCGCCTAGCCGTCACGTTGGCGGGCCAGGCCAGGGCAAAACCGGCGTCGCCGTCACGCTGGCGGGCGTCCTGGGCTCGACTCTTCTGTCTGTCTCGGCAGCCAGTCAGACACCACGCTCCCTCCGCTTGCGCCGCGCGAGCTTGGCCCGACGAGGCCACGGGGAAAATGACGTGAGGGGCGCGAGCTTGGCCTGACTTCGGCGACACGCATCAGAGTCTAAGACTGTCTTCAACGGTGTCCGCAGCCCTCCCTCTCCCCTAATAGTGTACACGATATAGGGGCTACAGTGCGCCCCTTTCCCTTTACCGACGTCCTCCTCCTCCGCTCCCTCCCCGATTCTCTCTCTCACGCTAAATGGAGGGGCACGCTACGCCGCATTTCTCCCCCGTAGCCGCTTCCTTCGCCCACACGCCCGCGGGTTCGGAATACTTCGAGGACGGTCTTAGAGGCGAACCAAGTGCGACGGTCGGCCCGCCGGAGAAGGTACCCGTCGCGTCGCCCTCTCCCGCGATTCGGTTTTCTTGCTCCGGGCGGCGAGCACCGGTGGGGGATCTCGACGCAGATCCGCCTTCAACCTTCGCGGACCGCCGACCCGGCAGATCCGTGCGAAGACGCCGCCGCCGTTGCTCTCTGTCCGTCGGCACGTCGCCTGCGGGGTCTCAGGCAAAGGGAGGTCATCGATTCAGCGATAGATCTACGTTGAGCCGATCTGCTTCATTCGATCTTCAAGGTCCAAGGTATGATTCGTGATTTCGCCATTTTCTTCACCTATGATTGAATCCGTTGCCTAAATAAACATAGCTTCGATTTACACTAAGGTTTACCTGTTCTTGATCTGGTTTGACAGGTAGGGTGTTGGGGGTATGCTTCTGTCGACGTTTCGAGACCGGGGGGTCCCTAGGCCGACGAGTGAATGTCGTCGCGTGCCCCAGCCCAGATGGGTCGAGCGCGAGGCCGAGCGCGAAGGGGGGAGAGCAAGGCGGCCGGAGACCGGCGTGAGAGAGGTGGGAATCCCGCGGCCTTCGTGTTCGTCCCGCGCCCAGGTCGGGTGCACTTGCAGTAGGGGGTTACAAGCGTCCACGCGGGAGAGGGAGCGAGCGGCCCCAAGCGAGCGCGTGTCTCGTCCTCATCCCCGCGCGGCCAACCCTCTCTAAGAGGGCCCTGGTCCTTCCTTTTATAGGCGTAAGGAGAGGATCCAGGTGTACAATGGGGGGTGTAGCAGAGTGCTACGTGTCTAACAGGGGAGAGCCAGCGCCCTAAGTACATGCCGTTGTGGCAGCCGGAGAGATCTTGGCACCCAGCTGGTGTGATGTCGTGGTCGTCGGAGGAGCGATGGAGCCTGGCGGAGGGACAGCTGTCGGAGCTGTTGAGTCCTTGCTGACGTCCTCTTGCTTCCGTAAGGGGGCTGAGAGTCGCCGTCGTCACAGAGTATGCAGGGCGCCATCATCGCCTATCTGGCGGAGCGAGCCAGATGGGACGCCGGTCTTGTTCCCCGTGGCCCGAGTCAGCTCGGGGTAGGGTGATGATGGTGCCTCCTGTTGACGTGGCTGGTCTGCGCCCTAGGTTGGGCGACGTGGAAGCTCCTCCAAAGCCGAGGTCGAGTCTGTCTTCCGTGGCCGAGGTTGAGTCCGAGCCCCCGGGTCGGGCGAGGCGGAGGTCGCCGGCTGATGCCGGGGCGGAGTCCGAGCCCTGGGGTCGGGCGAAGCGGAGTTCGTCGTCTTCTGGGGCTGAGCCCAAGTCCGAGCCCTGGGTCGGGCGAGGCGGAGATCGTCGTCTTCTGGGACTTAGCCCGAGTCCGAGCCCTGGGTCGGGCAGAGTTCGCCGTCTTCCGGGACTTAGCCTGAGCCCGAGCCCTGGGTCGGGCGGAGTTCGCCGTCTTCCGGGACTTAGCCCGAGTCCGAGCCCTGGGTCGGGCGGAGTTCGCCGTCTTCCGGGACTTAGCCCGAGTCCGAGCCCTGGGTTGGGCGAGGCGGAGCTTCCTATGGTGCCTTCGACCGGGCCTGACTGCCTGTAACCCTCACTCTGTCGAGTGGCACCGCAGTCAAAACGGCGCAGGCGGCGCTGTCTTTCTGTCAGGCCGGTCAGTGGAGCGGCGAAGTGACGGCGGTCACTTCGGCTCTGGGGGGCGCGCGTCAGGATAAAGGTGTCAGGCCACCTTTGCATTAAATGCTCCTGCGACTTGGTCGGTCGGTGCGGCGATTTGGTCAGGGTTGCTTCTTAGCGAAGACAGGGCCTCGGGCGAGCCGGGAACACATTCGCCGTTGGAGGGGGGCCTCAGGCGAGACGGAGATCCTCCGGGGTCGGCTGCCCTTGTCCGAGGCTAGGCTCGGGCGAGGCATGATCGGGTCCCTCGTATGGACCGATCCCTGACTTAATCGCACCCATCAGGCCTTTGCAGCTTTATGCTGATGGGGGTTACCAGCTGAGAATTAGGAGCCTTGAGGGTACCCCTAATTATGGCCCCCGACAGTAGCCCCCGAGCCTCAAAGGGAGTGTTAGCACTCGCTTGGAGGCTTTCGTCGCACTTTTTTGCAAGGGGACCAGCCTTTCTCGGTTGCGTTTTGTTCCGGTGGGTGCGCGCGAGCGCACCCGCCGGGTGTAGCCCCCGAGGCCTCGGAGGAGTGGTTTCACTCCTCCGAGGTCTTAATGCCTCGCGTAATGCTTCGGCTGGTCTGGTCGTTCCCTCATGCGAGCTGGCCGTAGCCCGGGTGTACGGTCGGGTCCCAAGTTCTCGGGCTGGTATGTTGACGCTGTCAACGGTTCGGCCGGAGCCGGGTTTGCGAGAGCAGCCCCCGAGCCTCTGCACAGGGCGAGAGGGCGATCAGGGACAGACCCGGCTTTTTTACATATGCCCCTGCGTCGCCTTTCCGCAAGGAGGGAGGGAAAGCGCCATGTTGCCCTCGATGGGCGCCAAACATGGTGTCTCCGGTGAGCTGCAAGCGGGTAATCCGAGTGGACGTCCATGCCCCGTTCGTTAGGGGTCGGCTAGGGGCCCAGAGGCACGCCCAAAAGTACCTGCGGGTGATCTGCCGGACCCGGTCCCCTGGCGACGGGGTCCGAGGGCTCGATGCCTCCCTCTGATGGGATTCCGTTACAAGATCGTTCCCGCTGGTCTCGGAAATGTCCTAGGGTACCTCGGGAGCGCAGCCCAAGCCTTGGTTATGTATCGAACGTACCCATGGTCATCCCTCGCTCGGTGTCTGAGGCGGCTGTGAACCCTTCGGGGGCCAGCCTTTGAACCCCTGATCAGTAGTGGGCGCGGAGCCCGAGTAGCCTGAGGCGGCCGTGGAACCCTTCCGAGGGGCCGGCCTTCGAACCTCTGACCAGTAGTGGGTGTAGGGCCCACGCGATCTGAGGCGGCTGTCGAACCCTTCCGAGGGGCCAGCCTTCGGACCTCTGATCAGTAGGGGGGCTCGGAGCCTGGTTCCTTCTCGGGGAAGGATCCTTTTCGGGGTATCCCCCTTTCCCGGTCCCTGTTGCAAGAGAGAGAAAGAGGAAAAAAGGAAAAGGATAGGAAATCGAACGACGCGGCGTACCTTTTTTGACGTGGTCATTATGGCGAAGGCGAAGCGTCGCCCGCTTCTCCTGCCAGAGGCGCCGCCTGTCCCGCCGCGGAGTTAATGCGACGGGGCGAGTGGTTGGTGGGGTGGTCGTTGTGCGTGCGCGAGCCGTTCGAGGAATGGATCACGGGCGCGTTGTCTTCACGCCGTGAGAGAGGGTTCTCTCGCTGCCCCCGGACGGGACGTGAGCTTGGCTGACGACGTGGCCGCTGCTCCTGCCCGCCTGCCACCGCCATTACTACTGGCCCACTTTTGGCCACATTGACCGTCGCGCCAGGCTGGCGTCACTGGGTCGCGCGCTGGGTCGCCTCTTGTCACGGTGTTGGTTCCGCAGTCGAGGAGGCGCGGTAGTGGCGCAAGTGGCGGTGCAGTTGCATGCACGAAGCATTTGGCGCGCCGGTTGCATGACGCGTGGGCCTGGGCCTCCATGCTGGGCATGTTGGGAGTCGGAGAAGCGCGCCCACTTGGCGCGGTTGCATGCCGCCTGCATGGTTGCCCGCCCCTTTCGCCTGTTGGTCTGGGCAAAAGTGGAGAGTCGCTTGTAACCGCTGGGCGGTTGTACGCACCGCGCACGGCGGTTTGGCTTCTTCCGCTCTGAGCCGGCTTGCATGACGTGTGAGACCCAGCCCCCGCGCCGTAGGGGAGGACCTTGGAGTGTGTTGGAGAAGACTCAGCCCGTGACGGCTAGGGACGCAAGTAGGGAGAGCCGCCTTTAAAAGGAGGGTGACCCCCTTGGGAGGCGACCATGTCTTCGCGCTCCCTTATGCATCGTGTCTTTCCACCTTCCAAGCCCCCGGATGGGGGATATCCGCCGTCTTTCCGCCTCGTCGTTGGAGGACGCAACTCCATGGGAGTGGGTACCTTTCAGCCATCGTTCGGCTTCAAGGATTTTCATCATGCAGCCCGGCTGCACCCCTCCGCCGACGGTCACCCAAGATGGTGACCTCCAGTTTGATGGTGGGGGAAAGCGAGCTGGGCTGCGGCCTCTGCCCCTCCCTCAGCCTCAAGGATTTTCATCACCAGGGCTGGGGAGGGGAGTGAGCCGAGGTGGGGTCGGCCCCTACGTGGGCGGTGGCCCGCTCCTTCCCTCAGTGATCGGGGGGGAGGGCGGCTGTCGTCCGTGGCGCCGGCAGCTGCAGCGTGCCTGGCTCTCGGACCCGAGTGGCTTCGGAGCCGTTCTCGGCGCCGGCTTTCGCCACGGCAGCTGGAAGAGGTTCTTCCGCCGACGAGATAGCCAGGGCCGCCCACGGGCCGACCTCCAACTCTACGGCCTTCTGCCCGTCCTTGCCTCACGAGTTTGGGCATGGGCGGGAGCCCCTTGGTAGCAGCATCCGCCCTGAGGTCAGCGCTGCCGCTGTTCGGCCCCCCGGAGCAGAAGTCGTCGTCGTCGCCGCTGCTGGAGCGGGCGACGGCGCGCCGTTCGTCGGTCTTCTGTCGCTCCGCAGGCTCCCCCCCATCGAGTTGGGTTGTTCGTACCTGCGGAGGTGGAACCGGAGTTCCGTTTGTAATGGCACTTTGAATGCCAGTGTTTTTGTTCATTGTGGCTGTCGAGGCCTGAACATGTATGTATTTTTGGCACAGAGCCGTGTTTTTTCCTCATTTTCGAGCACTAAGACTCGCCTATTGGTTGTCTGAACCGCTTCACCAAGCGTGAGTCGCCCCGTGTAAAGGTGACGAGTGAGGTATCCGTATCCCGGAGGCGTAGGAGTCCCTCGGCTCGGTCGGCCTTGTTGTCCGAGGCTTCTCTAGCTTAGTTAAAGGAACCCCTCGGCCGCTCTTTGATGAGCCGAGGCCAGGGGTAGCGGTATCAGCATGAACAGGGGCAGAGTTGGCTCGAAAAGGAAACCTGGTTAGCCGAAGCCTAGCCGGGTCGTCCGTTAGCGGGACCGACACCGGAGTTGACCAGCCGAGGCCTCGGGTCGGGCTGACGTCCTTGGAGGACGGCTGGCCGAGGCCCCGGGGTGACCGGCCGAGCCGCCTGCTCGGGCCGGATTCCCGGAGAAGACCCTGGCAGCGATTGCCCGGGCGTGGCGATGACGTCGTCCTTTAGAGTGGAGATCCTCGGACCGCGTCGCCGTCCGAGGCCAGGTCGGACCTCGCCGAAGGTGTCGTCGATGCCGAGGGTGCCGCTGCTCCCTTCAGCCGTCGAGATCCGAGCCTGCAGGATCGGATTATCTTGTAGCGTGTGTTTTCTGCGGCCGCCGAGGCCTAAACACACCTTCACCGTGTTGTAAAGCTGCGTCTCTTTTCCTCTTGTTTCGAGTATCTGGACTTTTTTGTCGGTAACAAAATTGTTTTGCGCGAGCGAGAGTTGCTTCTCACGGAAGGTGATGAGTGAGGTATCTATATCCCGGAGGCGTAGGAGTCCCTCGGCTCGGTCGGCCTTGCCGCTTACGCGCACTCTTGCCCGTCCATGGGGTTCTGTTCCCGACGCAGTCGAGAAGGCTCAAACAATCGCTTCGGCAGAAGAGCTTCCAAACGTGAAGACTTGTTCGGTCCACGGAATCACTTATCCGAACGTGAGTTACTTATCGCAGAAGGTGATGAGCGAGGTATCCGTATCCCGGAGGCGTAGGAGTCCCTCGGCTCGGTCAGCCTTGGCTGCTTACGTGTACTCCGTCGTTTTCAGGATCCACTTTCGAAGTAGTCGAAAAGCACGAAAGACATTCTGGCAGAAAAGATCTTTTTTTCGAGGAAAAAATTCGACGCAGAGGGGGTTCCCCCCCTTTTAGCCCCCGAGGGAGGGTCGGGCTTTGCCGAGGCAAGGCTGACCCTTCCTTGATGACTAAACTTTGTGTGGGAGCGAGGTTTATGAACAACTTGAAAACATCTTAAGGGTAGAAGCGACGTAGCTGTTGGATGTTCCAAGCGTTGCTGTAGATCTCGCCTTGACTGTTGGCCAGCTTGTACGTCCCGGGCTTCAGAACTTTGGCGATGACGAACGGCCCCTCCCAGGGGGGCGTGAGCTTGTGCCGCCCTCGGGCGTCTTGTTGCAGCCGAAGCACCAGGTCGCCCACCTGGAGGTCTCGGGACCAGACCCCTCGGGCGTGGTAGCGTCGCAGGGACTGCTGGTACCGCGCCGAGTGTAGTAAGGCCTTGTCCGGAGCCTCCTCCAGCTGTTCCAGCGAGTCTTCTCGGCTAGCTTGGTTGCTTTGGTCGGTGTAGGCCCTCGTCCTCGGGGAGCCGTATTCCAGGTCTGTGGGCAAGACGGCCTCGGCCCCGTAGACTAGGAAGAACGGCGTGAAGCCCGTGGCTCGGCTTGGCGTTGTCCTCAGACTCCAGACCACCGAGGGGAGTTCCTTCATCCATCGCTTGCCGAACTTGTTGAGGTCGTTGTAGATCCGAGGCTTGAGCCCTTGTAGAATCATGCCGTTGGCACGCTCTACTTGCCCATTTGACATGGGATGAGCCACGGCGGCCCAGTCCGCCCGGATGTGATGATCCTCGCAGAAGTCCAGGAACTTTCTGCCGGTGAACTGGGTGCCGTTGTCGGTGATGATGGAGTTCGGGACCCCGAAGCAATGGATGATGTTGGTGAAGAACGCCACCGCCTGCTCGGACCTGATGCTGTTCAGGGGTCGGACCTCGATCCACTTGGAGAATCTGTCGATGGCGACCAACAGGTGCGTGTAGCCCCCGAGTGCCTTCTGCAAGGGGCCGACGAGGTCCAGACCCCACACGGCAAAAGGCCAGGTGATGGGTATCGTCTGCAGAGCCTGGGCAGGCAGGTGGGTCTGCCTTGCGTAGAATTGACACCCTTCGCAGGTGCGGACAATTCTAGTGGCGTCGGCCACCGCCATCGGCCAGTAGAAGCCTTGTCGGAAGGCATTCCCGACAAGGGCTCGAGGTGCAGCGTGATGGCCGCAAGCCCCCGAGTGTATCTCTTGCAGGAGTTCCTGGCCTTCGGCGATGGAGATGCATCGCTGGAGGATGCCTGAGGGGCTACGGTGGTAGAGCTCCTTCTCATCTCCCAGCAAGACGAACGACTTGGCGCGCCGTGCCAGCCGCCGAGCTTCGGCTCGGTCGGAGGGTAGCTCTCCTCGGTGGAGATATTGTAGGTACGGGGTCTGCCAGCTTTGATCAGGCGTGACCCCACTTCGCTCCCCCCCAACGTGCAGCGTCTCACCCTCGGGGGCCGAGGGTACCTCGGGCTGAACCGAGGATGCCTCGGACCGAGCCGAGGTTGCCTCGGACTGAGCCGAGGGTACCTCGGGCGGGGCCGAGGGTGCCTCGGGCTGGGTCGAGGGTGCCTCGGGCTCGGGCGTGTCATCGATCTTGACGGAGGGTCGATGTAGATCCCGGGAGAAGACGTCCGGGGGAACCGTCGTTCGCCCCGAGGCTATCTTAGCCAGCTCGTCCGCAGTCTCGTTGTAGCGCCGAGCGATGTGGTTGAGCTCGAGCCCGTAGAACTTGTCTTCCAGGCGCCGAACCTCATCGCAGTAGTCCTCCATCTTCGGGTCGCGGCAGTGGGAGTTCTTCATGACTTGGTCGATGACAAGCTGCGAGTCACCGCGAGCGTCGAGGCGTCGGACCCCTAGCTCGATGGCGATCCGCAACCCGTTGACCAGAGCCTCATACTCGGCCACATTGTTGGACGCTGGGAAATGGAGGCGTAGCACGTAGCGTAGGTGCTTCCCGAGGGGCGAGATGAAGAGTAGGCCTGCGCCGGCTCCTGTCTTCATCAGCGACCCGTCGAAGAACATGGTCCAGAGCTCCGGCTGGATCGGAGCTATTGGGAGCTGAGTGTGGACCCATTCAGCTATGAAGTCCGCCAAGACCTGGGACTTGATGGCCTTCCGAGGAGCGAACGAGATCGTCTCGCCCATGATTTCCACCGCCCACTTTGCAATCCTTCCCGAGGCCTCCTGGCACTAGATGATCTCCCCCAGGGGGAAGGATGACACCACAGTTACCGGGTGAGACTCGAAGTAGTGTCGCAGCTTCCGCCGCGTTAGGATCACCGCGTATAGCAGCTTCTGAACTTGTGGGTAGCGGATCTTGGTTTCGGACAGTACCTCGCTGATGAAGTAAACTGGCCTCTGAACGGGCAATGCATGCCCCTCCTCTTTCCTCTCGACCACAATCGCGGCGCTAACCACCTAAGTGGTCGCGGCGACGTAGACCAAGATGGCTTCTCCGGCAGCTGGGGGTACCAAGATAGGCGCCTTCGTGAGGAGCGCCTTCAGGTTCCCGAGGGCTTCCTCGGCCTCAGGGGTCCAAGTGAAGCACTCGGCCTTCCTTAAGAGGCGGTACAGAGGTAGACCTCTTTCGCCGAGGCGTGAGATGAAGCGGCTCAGAGCCGCAAGGCATCCCATGACCCTCTGTACGCCTTTCAAGTCCTTGATGGGCCCCATGCTGGTGATAGCTGCGATCTTCTCCGGGTTGGCTTCGATGCCCCGCTCGGAGACGATGAACCCCAAGAGCATGCCTCGGGGCACCCCAAAAACAAATTTTTCGGGATTGAGCTTGACGCCCTTCGCCTTGAGACATCGGAATGTCACTTCAAGGTCGGAAAGGAGGTCGGAGGCTTTCCTCGTCTTGACCACGATGTCATCTGTCACACCCGGTTTTTAGAAGGTAAACCGAATGCGAACCATGTATGTGCCAGGATCAGTTATTCACGTACACAGCAGTTACATAACATGGACATCATCACACAGTGCTCAAATAGTATTAAAAGGGGAAATAATAGTCGATTACATCATACGTCTGAGACGTCCATATAGTTCTTACAATAAATCAAAGTGCGGAAAAGAAACGTAGATAACGCGGCCTTCACAGGCAGCCGACTGGGGGTTGCCGCTAACCCACACCTAGAACTCGTCGTAGTCCTGGAACTCCTGGAAGTCTCCTTCCACAGCTTCATCTTCTCCTGAGCAGTGGTTGCAATGCTGACAACCTGGGGGGGGGGTTTGGTGTGTAGAGCAAGGGTGAGTACACATCAACATACTCAGCAAGCATCCCGTTTGGCTGTAGTGGACTAGCTCTATGTGGGGATAAGTCAAGCAGTTGCTTTTAGTTGGTCAGGTTATTACTTACTAGTAGAGAGCCAGGTTTTAACATTAACCCAAGTTATTAGCCCAATGTATCCTTTCCAAACGGAAAGAATACCACTTACCAATACCATAATCATAATCAGAACCATCAATCTCATTGCCACCTGTACCAAAGTATCTCTGATCAAGTATCACTAATCTCTGGAGCTCCCTTGGCCGCTCATAACCGTGAGCACGGCTGATATATCAGTTTCATAACACTCTGCAGAGGTTGCGCACTTTACCCATAAGCCGTGATTCCCTCTCTAGCCCGGGCTTGCAAGACCCTTATTCACTCCCAAGGTGAATGGCTAGGGATTCACTACGAAGCCTTTACAAAGATTCCCCGAGGCTGTAGCCGCCCGTTAGGTTTCCTAAATGTACCGCACTCCTCCCCAAGGGACAAATCAACCTTGGCAGAGCGAGCCGCATACACCGAGCCCCATTGACGGCACAACGGCTAAGCGGACTACATCCCGGTTCCTCTAATTATTCAGCTAAGGGCGTCCCATTCCACCCTCATGGTTGCACTGTTTTCCCGGGCGGTCATCCATTGAACAGGTCCTTACGGAGAGGCACTCGAGAAACCGCTCGAGTCCCCTTAAAGGTCACAAATACAATCATAAATAAGAACGGGAAAACAGCGTATCATAGATAATCACATCATGTTCATTGATTAGAGTTGGGCAATAGCATCAAACTAAGCAGTAATAATCTGACCCAAATAGGTAAACAAGGACATGAATAACAAAAGCTAGTCAATCCTTAGGTATAAATGTGTAAAGCGGGAGGTGAATTAAAGAATGAATAGGACAGAAATAGGTCAAAGGACACTTGCCTCCACCAACCGACTGCTGCTCAGGGGCTTCTCCTGCGAATTCCTCGGACTCTTCGACCGGATCGTTCTCTATGTGAGCGCAAACATACATACATCCACATATTTAATACAAAAGAACAGTACACCATACAAGGGAACAAGTGAAGCGAATATGCATCAAGTATGACATTTGACATCGCATTTGTTATGGTTAGAAAGAAACGGGGAAAGGTCTCGCAGGGGTTTAAAGTTTATGCACTAATGGTTAGTTACAATTGATTCTTAACAAAAGAATTCTGTTATATATATATACTAATGGGAACCTAATCATTTTTAGTTGATCAACATTGCACGGGATAAACAATTAACTAAATGAATCAATAGCATAACGGAATTTTAAATTAAACTTCCTATTTTCCATAGCATGAACAATGATTAGCCTACCTAAAACAAAGTAATTATGATCACAGAAAGTAAATAAAATAAAATAAAAAAAATAAAAAAGGGGGGGGGCGGTTGAACCGGCCCTAGGGGCGGTTGAACCGGCCCTGGGCTGGGCGGCCGAGCTGGGGCGGGCGCGCGGGGAGGGCGGCCGAACTGGGGGCCGGGGCGGCCGAGCTGGGGCCAAGGCCGGCCGAGCTGGCGGCCGAGGCCAGCCGAGCTGGGGCCAAGGCCGGCCGAGCTGGCGGCCAGGGGCCAGGCGGGCGAGGGGGGGGGCGCGGCCGGGGGGGGGCTGGCCGGGGAGGGGCCGTGGCCGGCCAGGGGGCGGCCGGGGGCGGCCGGGCGGCGCGGCCAGGGCCGGCGCGGCCAGGGACGGGCGGCCAGGGGCGGGCGGCTGAGCCATGGCCGAATGGGGGAGAGAGGAGGGGAGGGGGAAGGAGGGAGGAGGGAGGAGGGGGGAGGGGGCTCACCAGCGGGGGCGGCCGACGGCGAGGGGGCGCGGCCGGGCAAGGGGCGGCGGCGGCGGCCTAGGGCAAGGAGTAGGGCGGCGGCGGCTTAGGGAGAGAGAGAGAAAATGAGAGGGAGAGGGAGAGGGTTAGGGGAAAAGGGGAGGTGGGGGGGCGGCTGGGCCTCTTTGGGCCCAAGAGGGGCGCCAGGGGCGGCTGGGCCGGCCGGGGTCGGCCCACGGCGCGGGAGAGAGAGAAAGAGGAGAGAGAAAGAGAGAGAAAGAAAAAAGAAAAGATTATTTCCCTGTTTTTGAAATCCGATCTTTCTAGATGAATGCATTTGCACTTTCAAACAATCAAAAAGATGCAAGGTTCGGCATGGTGCATCAAACAACACAAAGTATTTTTAGAGTTTTTCTTATACGGGAATTCCAAAACGAATCCCGCTAAAACTTTGGAGAAGGTCAAGGTTTAGCGAGGGAAAAAGAAAAAGAAAAGGTAACGCCCGAATTTTGGCGAGTAAAGAAAAGAAAAAAAAATTCAACTGCAAAATTCGGGGCGTTACAAACCTATCCCCCTTAAAAGAATCTCGCCCTCGAGATTCAGGGCTGGCTAGCAAAGAGCTCTGGGTACTTGGCCATCAAATCATCTTCACGCTCCCAGGTTGCTTCTTCCTCAGAGTGGTGACTCCATCTGACTTTGCACATTCTGATGGTCTTCCTTCGGGTGACTCTATCTGCAACCTCAAGGATCTGAGCTGGCTTCTCAACATAGGTCAAGTCCTCCTGGACTTCCAGACCTTCCACTGGCAACTGCTCTTCTGGCACACGCAAGCACTTCTTCAACTGAGACACATGAAAGACATCATGCACAGCTGACAAATTCTCTGGCAGACTGAGCTGATAGGCCACTTCTCCACGCTTTGAGAGGATCTGGTACGGACCAATGTAGCGGGGTGCTAGCTTGCCTTTGATTCCGAACCTTCTGACTCCTCTGATCGGTGACACTTTCAGATAGACAAAGTCTCCGACTTCAAAACTCAGCTCTCTTCTCCTTGTGTCTGCATAGCTTCGCTGCCTTGATTGCGCTATCTTCAGATTCTCTCGGACCATCTTGATGTTCTCTTCGGCTTCAAGCAAAATGTCTGGCCCAAACACTTGCTTTTCTCCAGGTTGATCCCATTGCAATGGAGTTCTACAACTCCTTCCATAGAGCGCTTGAAATGGTGACATCTTCAAACTGGCCTGATAACTGTTGTTATAGGAAAACTCTGCATAAGGCAATCGCTTGTCCCATCCGGACTGATCTTGCAACGCACAGGCTCTCAACATGTCTTCAAGAATTTGATTGGTTCTTTCAGTCTGACCATCTGTCTGCGGGTGATATGCTGAACTGAAATTCAGATGTGTGCCCAAGGCTTCATGCAACTGCTGCCAGAAATGAGAGGTGAACTGCGTTCCTCTGTCTGACACTATCTTCTTTGGCACACCATGAAGACAAACGATCCGAGACATGTACAACTCTGCCAATACTGCACTGTTGTAGCTGGTCTTGACAGGTATGAAGTGGGCTGACTTGGTCAGACGGTCCACTACTACCCAAATGGAATCATAGCCGGCTCGAGTGCGAGGCAATCCGACTATGAAATCCATACCGATTTCATCCCATTTCCACTGAGGGATCTGCAACGGTTGCAACAGTCCAGCAGGTCTCTGGTGCTCTACCTTAATTCTTCGACAACTATCGCACTTAGCCACATGCTCTGCGATTTCCCTCTTCATTCCGTACCACCAGAATTTCTTCTTCAGATCCTGATACATCTTCTCACTGCCAGGGTGAATCGAATAAGCTGTCTCATGAGCTTCCTTGAGAATCAACTCCCAAATAGACTGGACATTGGGAACACACAAACGGTCTTTGAACCATATCACGCCTTCTGCATCTTCTCGAAAATCTTTGCCTCTGCCATCTAGAATCAGTCGCCGAATCTCACTGATCTTTTCATCATTCTTCTGCACTTCTTTGATTTCTCGCTCCAAGGTAGGTTCCAATTCAACTGTGACTCCTCGCGAATTGTTCAGAAATCCGAGACTCAACCTGTCAAACTCCTTGGCCAACTCATAAGGCATCGGACGAGCGACCATCAGATTGACTTGACTCTTTCTGCTCAAAGCATCTGCCACTACGTTCGCTTTGCCTGGATGGTAATGGATCTCCAACTCATAGTCTTTGATCAACTCTAACCATCTTCTTTGCCTCATGTTCAATTCTGACTGAGTGAATATGTACTTCAGACTCTTGTGATCTGTGTAAACATTGCATTTCTGTCCATACAGATAGTGCCTCCATGTCTTCAGTGCGTGAACCACTGCTGCCAACTCTAGGTCATGGATTGGGTAGTTCTTCTCATGAACCTTTAACTGTCGGGACGAGTAAGCCACAACTCTTCCCTCTTGCATCAACACGCATCCCAAACCTGTGTAGCAAGCATCACAGTACACAGAGAAGGGCTTGTGCACATCAGGCAAGACTAGGACAGGCGCTGTTGTCAACTTCTCTTTCAGCGCTTCAAAGGCCTCTTGACATTTCTGGGTCCACTTGAACTCAACTTTGTTGCCTAGCAACGCTGTCATTGGTTTCGCAATCTTCGAAAACCCTTCAATGAATCGCCGATAATATCCGGCCATTCCAATGAAGCTCTTGATTCCTCGAGCATCCGTTGGCGCTTTCCAGTTCAGAATGTCTGCCACTTTCTTCGGATCCACAGCCAATCCTTCCTTGTTGATTATGTGACCCAAGAACAGGACTTCACTGATCCAGAACTCACACTTGCTCAACTTTGCATACAACTGGTGCTCTCGCAATCTCTGCAATACCATCCTCAAATGATCTGCATGCTCTTCTTCACTTTGAGAATAAACCAGAATGTCATCAATGAATACCACCACAAACTTATCGAGATAATCCATGAATACACTGTTCATCAAGTTCATAAAGAAGGCTGGTGCATTGGTCAAACCAAAAGACATCACTGTGAACTCATACAACCCATACTTGGTAATGAATGCCGTCTTCGGAATGTCCGAAGGTCGGATCCTGAGCTGATGATAACCTGACCTCAGATCTATCTTGGAGAACACACTGGCTCCTCTCAACTGGTCGAACAGATCTTCTATTCTGGGCAAGGGATACTTGTTCTTGATCGTGACTTCATTCAAAGCTCGATAATCGATACACATCCTCTTGGTGCCATCTTTCTTTTCCACAAACAAGACAGGGGCGGCCCAAGGCGAGGTGCTTGGCCGGATGTAACCTTTCTCTGACAGCTCATCAATCTGCTTCTTAAGCTCAACCAACTCTGGTCCAGATATTCTGTAGGCTCTCTTAAAAATAGGGGCGGTTCCAGGAAGAAGCTCTATGGCAAACTCAACTTTCCGCTCTGGTGGCATACCCGGTAAGTCCTTTGGAAACACATCTGGGAATTCAGACACAACCTTGATACTCTCAATTGGGTTTGCTTCACTGCTATCGACAGCCATCTGATAACAACTTCCTCTCTTCGGCTCAGGCGGGACTAACTCGGTCACCACTTCCTCTCCTAGTGGGGACACCAACTTGATTGTCCTTTTATCACAACTGATAACTGCCTGATACTTATCTAGCCAATTCATCCCTAGGATGACATCTATTCCCTGAGTACCCATTACTATAAGGTTAGCGGGAAACGCTATCCCCCTTATTTCCACACTGTAATACCCAATTTGTAATTTGCAAGGGCTAGTATCAAAGGGAGAAAACAAGTTCACTTTATCTATATGAGAGTTTGAACTTTTTGTGCTGTTGCATGTGAACACCATATTTTAAAATAGATAATTATAAAATATATGCCACCCAAATCATTGCATCATGCTGAATATTTTATTTTTGTGTGCATTTTGTGACAAGAAAAATATTAAGTCCAAAGTGGAATTTAAGATCTAAAAGGAATTCGAGAATATAGAAAAGAGAGAAAGAATATTAGATAATACAAAACAAATATATAAATAAATAGAATCCATCTCATCATGACATGTTTGAATCATAACTCCAAAAGTTGAGTACAAATTAGCGACAAAATTAGAAATTCAAAATTTGGTTTTCAAAATCAGCAAAAAGAAAGGAAAATAAAACATAAAAGAAAAACAAACCTAACTGGGCCGCCAGGGGTATATTTGGCCCACTACCTTGTTCTCCTCGCGCGCTCCCAGCCCAGCCCAAAGCCATGTCCGGTCTCACTGGCGTGTGGGGTCACCAAGGCAGCCGCTTCTTCCGTAGTCCTTCGTTCACAGCCGCCATCGCCTGGTTGTTGGGTCGACCGAGTCTCTCGCCGCCAAATCCTGCGAAATTCGTGGCTCCAGTGAATATCTACTGTGCCGGCTGCCTCCCTCTCCTCTCCATTACTCTCCCCAGCACCGAGCTCCTCCTCTAACCTCTATGATACGTTGCCCCATCTCATCCCCTCGACGCAGCAAGCCAAGCGCCTCTCCTTCACCCGCTCCGCTCCGCCGACCCCTCCCTCCACGCCGACGCCGACCTGTCGGGCCCGTTCCTCTTCCTCCTTTCCTTTGGACTCTTCCAGCTCCTCGCGGGGAAGTTCCACTTTGGGATCGTGCTCGGCTGGGTTACCGTGGCGTCTCTCTTCCTCTACTTCGTCTTCTCCATGCTCTCGGGCGGCCGCCGCGGGGACCTCGATCTGTACAGATGCGTTAGCCTCGTCGGCTACTGCATGCTGCCCATGGTCATCTTCTCGGCTGTCTCCCTCTTCCTGCCGCGCGGGGGCGGGCTCATATTTGGAGTAGGGATGGCGTTCGTGATATGGTCCGCCAGGGTCTGCACCAGGCTGCTAGCAGAGCTTGCATCCAGTGGAGACGAGCACAGGGGAGCTCAACGCCGCCGCGAGTCCTCTGCCTGTTGACGTCCGGCTCCTGTGCAACGCTGCCACCGGGTGCTCGACGGCGGGGCTTTGCCTGGGCGGGTTGGGGATTCTGCACCGCTTGAATCTCCTCGGAGCACTGATTCTATCGACGTGCTGCTGTCCGCCGTAGGTGAGACCCTCTGCCCTAATTTCGTTTTTGTCTAATTACCGCGTAGCACTGTTTTCTTGAGGGAGTTCACGCGCGGTAGTGGTGGTTGGTCAAACACCGGTGTATCCGGCTGCCCAGGTGCGGTCGCCTCTGGCTGGCTTGCTGGAGAGAGAGTACGGGCCGTGAGGTAGAAGACGAGCTCGCGACCGTTGATCCTCTAGCATGCGGTTAGGATTACATGTAGCGTGTGGGGTTTTCAGCCGTGGATGCCGAATCGATTCGCGACCGTTGATGCCAAATCGGACGAGTGAAGCTGGGGCTCGGTTATGGGGAGCGCTGACGGTAGATCTTCGATCCAACGGTGGGGATCGTGTACCGTTTCAGTTTATGTAAGATCTAATCCGAGCCACAAGATTTAGATCCTACGGTTGATAATAGAGGATACCCCTTCGGCCGACGACTTTGCGTAAGAGCCCTCCTAAAATCAGATAATCAACCCGCCGTCCACTGCATAGTATTCTGAGTCTTAGAAAATTATGCGCAGAAGCCCCTGACGTTTCTGGAAAATGAGGCCCAGTCCAGAGATCATTTAAATTGAATAAATGAAATAGAAAATGGATTTTTGATAGGAAAATAATTACTAGAACTTTATAAATTCATAGAAAATTCATACTAATTCCAAATTAATCCATTCCAGTTCCTAAAATTTTATAATTTTATTCTCTATCACCTAGAGCCTCTGTTATGTCATAAAAACAGTAAGAAATTTATTTCTCACTTAATCCTATTTAATGCACATAAAACCTTTGAAAATGCATAACTTAAAATCTATAACTCAGAAAATTGTGATTCCAGTTCCTAGGATTTTATTTTAATATGTAGAATATTTCTGAGTATTTTGTTTACATGTTTGGTGTAATGTTAAATTCTTTGTATGCATTGTGTTTGTTTGTATTGTGGCGAGTAGAAGAGCCCGTTGCTGAGGATCCTGGTGAGCAGCAGGTTGAAGCAGCTGAGCAGGAGCTCATTGAAGGCAAGTTGTGCCCTTGACCACTTTTTACCCAATAATGTTCTTTAATATCACTTATCCATGCATAGGTTAATTTTGATGGGACCCAATAGGACTCCCTAGTTTGTTTATCTCATTACCTTGTTTACCCCTGAATCACCTGGGTAGTTTGCTATTGCTTTATATGGTTTTGGGATAATCATTTATTACCTCTATGTTCCAATTCTTGTTGTTATTCTGTTTATGTTCATGTTGTTATCATTAATGTTAATTAGAACATAGAGCTTAACTTGAGAACCACGTGCCGCCACAAGGGTGGAATGGGACGCCCTTGGCTGACTAATTAGGAAAGCTAGTGGAAGACTACCTTACCCGAAAGGGGCAAGGGCAGTAGGGGAGAGGTCAGTGCGGGGAGGTCCCTGGTTGGTCTTGCTGGGATGGCAGTCAGCCAGGAACCCTTTACTGGATCTTCCCATAAACTGTAGCGGGTTTTCGGAAGCTAGTGGAACTTTGTAAAGGCCTCGTAGTGTTGCCCTGCCGTGCTTCCTAGGTAGAGGTATATGGGGAGTCGCGACCCCTTGGCAGATGGGTAACATGACTTGTGGGTAAAGGGTACAACCTCTGCAGAGTGTAAAACTGGTATACTAGCCGAGCTCGCGGTCATGAGCAGCTCAGGACTCTCTGATGTTTAAATTATGGAACTTAAATTCAACTTGTCATTCGCATTGCATGGGTTTATTATTAATTTTGTTCTATTACTTTACTTATGGTTTGGTATTTACTTACACTTAGTAACTGCTAATAAAATTTTGACCAACTATTTAAAAGCAATGCTCAGCTTTAACCTCTATCATTGATCAGCCTTACACTTCATGAACTCCCACCTTTGGTGAGTTCATGTCACATTATTCCCCACAACTTGTTGAGCTATGATCATGTGTGAGCTCACCCTTGCTGTCTCACACCCCCCCCACAGGAGATGATCAGGTGGTTCAGGAGGAGCCGCCTAACACTGAGGAGTTTGACTTGATCTAGGTGGCGTTTCCCAGTCGACATCTGCGCCGACGATCCTTAGTTTGTTTTATCTTTATTACTTTATTTTGTAATAAGTCTTCCGCTATGTAATAAATACTCTGATGTTAATGACATTTATCTCTATACACTCTGTTATTATATGTGTTGTCTTCTTGGCGCATGTATGAGATGCACCCGGCTTTGTTCTTTAAAACCGGGTGTTACAGAAGTGGTATCAGAGGAAATGTTGACTGTAGGACGAGACCTAGATAGAAATGGACAAAACCCTTACCTACTTATCTTATTCTGATTCATTCTACACTCACCTTACTCTGATTCTTTCTACACTTATCTTGATCCTGTCTCACCTTCTACTGTTCTACTCTGATCATTCTTACCTTTTATAATCTAAGACAAGATGGATTTCACAGCTTGGAATCTTATGACTATGATCTTTCTAAGAGATAGGGAACCTAAGACAAAATTAAAACTATTTTCTCTACTTAAAAATGTTGGTTGATTGTCCTGATGATCAATGCCTGATTTGCTTCTTTGATTGATTGAATTATTATAGATGGACATCTTAGCATGTACCACTATAAGGTAATGTATTAGCTTTAGTGGGTGACACACTAATCTACTTAGCTAATAAATCCCCCGCAGTAATATTCCTCATAATTATTCGCCTTATCTACAATTCTTTCTTTTTACCCTGTATTTCTAACCCAGATGGACTACCCCTATACTGTTAGAAGAGAGCAGTATAGACTTGATCCTTGGTATGTCATGGTTAAGAAAGGCAATGGTGGTTTATACACTGCGCTAAGGGAACCGTAGAACTCACCAGTTCCAAAGGAGAAAGATTTGAAGTTGGAATTGCAGTAACTACTGCCACCAGATATGGAAGTTGAGTTGGTCATTAATCTCTTACCTAAGACTGCCCCTATTTCTAAACGGCCATACATGATGTCCATAGAAGAGCTAAAGGAACTTAAGAAACAATTAACGGAATTACAAGAGGATGGATACATTCGTCTGAATTCTTCACCTTGGAGAGTACCAGTTTTGTTTGTAAAGAAGAAAGATGGATTGCAAGGGATGTGCGTGGATTAAAGGTTCCTTAATGATGTCACTGTGAAGAACAAGTTTCTGTTACCCCGCATTAAGGATTTATTTAATCGGATGAGAGGAGCCAGGGTACTCTCGAAGATCGATCTCCGATCCGGTTACCATTAGATGAAGATTAGACCATCAGATATTCCTAAGACGGCTTTTACGACTCGATATGGATTAAATGAGTTCATCGTTATGTCGTTTGGATTGGCTAATGCACCAGTGTATTTTATGGATTTGATGCATAAGATGTTCTTGGAGTATTTGGACAGATTCGTCGTGGTGTTCATCGACGATATTCTTATCTATTCTAAGAATGAGAGTGACCATGAAAAACATCTAAGGTTGGTGCTACAGAAGTTGCAAGATAATCAACTCTACGCTAAGTTTAGCAAGTGCGAGTTTTGGATTGGCGAGGTGCCATTTCTTGGACATATCATTTCCAATGGAGGGATATCAGTGGATCCTGCTAAGGTTAAGGAGATAGTGGTGTGGAGCATACCCACTACGGTTACAGAGGACCGAAGTTTCTTGGGACTTGCAGGATACTATTGGAGATTTATTGAAGGATTTTCTAAGATTGCTAAGTCTATCATCTCACTTCTGGAGAAGGAAAGAGAGTTTAAGTGGGACGAGAAGTGCCAAGACAGCTTTGATCATAAAGAAGAGATTGATGTCACCACCAGTGTTGGTTATGCCAGATCTATAGAAAGGATTTGATATTTATTGTGATGCATGTGTCTAAGACTTGGGATGTGTGCTCATGCAAGAAGGACACGTGATTACTTACGCGTCTCGTCAGTTGCGGAAACAAGAGTTAAACTACCCCACACATGACTTGGAACTGGTAGCCGTTGTGCATGCGCTTAAGATTTGGAGACATTATAATATTGGAATCAAGTGTCAAGTATACACGGATCATAAGAGTTTAAAGTATATATTCACTCAGAAGGACCTCAACCTTAGGCAACGCCGTTGGTTGGAGCTTATTAAGGATTACGATTTGGAAATTCACTATCACCCGGGCAAGGCAAATTTGGTTACAGATGCCTTGAGTCGAAAGGAGCATGTTCATTTAGCTGTTGTTGCCCAGCTACTCGATGAGATTGTTGAGGATTTCAGAAGACTTAACCTGGGGATAGTTACTCACACTGAAGGAATTACTATTGATGTGGAACCTACTTTGGAGCAAGAGATCCGCAAAGGATAAATTGGTGATACTAAGATACAAGAGATTAAGGATATTATTACCGAAGATCGAGTTCCGGAATTCACGGAAGATGAGCAAGGCACAATATGGTTCAAGGGCAAGATATGTGTCCCCGAGATTGAAAGCCTTCGTGAGATTATTTTAAAGGAAGCCCATGACTCGGATTGTGTGTTTACATGGAGTACCAAAGAAGATCATTTTTGGATTGAGGATCACAATTTACCTCCAGATTTTGGAAAAGTTTTCATGAGAATATGGATACGAAGTTGAATCATAGTTCGGCCTACCTCAGACTAATGTACAAACTGAAAGGACTAATCAAGTATGAGAATATATGTTGAGAGCTTGTACCCTTCAGCATGGAGGAAGTTGGGATAAGAGTCTACCTTATGCTGAATTCTCATATAATAATAGCTACCAGGCCAGTCTGAAGATGTCACCGTTCGAGACTTTATATGGCAGTAAATACAGGACTCCTCTATATTGGGATAAGACTAGAGGAAGACAATTCTTTGGACCTGAACTTATTCAAGAGGCAGAAGAACAAGTCCGTACGATTCGAGAGAATTTGAGCGTAGCTTAGACCAGACAAAAGAGCTATGCGGGTAATAGAAGAAGACCACTGGAATTTGAAGAAGGGGATTATGTGTACCTCAAGGTGTCACCACTTCGTGGAATGAGGAGATTTAAAGTTAAGGACAAATTGTCCCCTCGCTATATTGGACCATTCCTGATCTTTAGGAGAGTTGGAGGGATGACCTGTCAACTCGATCTACCTGATAATCTATCTGATGTACATAATGTATTTCATGTGTCTCAACTTAAGAAGTGTCTTCGTGTCCCTGAGGAACAGTTACCAATGGAAGAGCTCAGTGTTCAGGGTGATTTGACTTACACGGAGTACCCGATCAAGATTTTGGATACTTTGACTCGAGTTACAAGGAATAAAGTGATAAAAATGTGTAAAGTGCAATGGAGTCACCACAGTGAAGATGAAGCAACATGGGAAAGAGAAGAAGAGCTTCGCATAGATTTTCCCCACCTTTTTCCTAGATCTTCCTAAATCTCGAGGACGAGATTATTTTTAAGGGGGGTAGGATTTGTAATACCCAATTTGTAATTTGCAAGGGCTAGTATCAAAGGGAGAAAACAAGTTCACTTTATCTATATGAGAGTTTGAACTTTTTGTGCTGTTGCATGTGAACACCATATTTTAAAATAGATAATTATAAAATATATGCCACCCAAATCATTGCATCATGCTGAATATTTTATTTTTGTGTGCATTTTGTGACAAGAAAAATATTAAGTCCAAAGTGGAATTTAAGATCTAAAAGGAATTCGAGAATATAGAAAAGAGAGAAAGAATATTAGATAATACAAAACAAATATATAAATAAATAGAATCCATCTCATCATGACATGTTTGAATCATAACTCCAAAAGTTGAGTACAAATTAGCGACAAAATTAGAAATTCAAAATTTGGTTTTCAAAATCAGCAAAAAGAAAGGAAAATAAAACATAAAAGAAAAACAAACCTAACTGGGCCGCCAGGGGTATATTTGGCCCACTACCTTGTTCTCCTCGCGCGCTCCCAGCCCAGCCCAAAGCCATGTCCGGTCTCACTGGCGTGTGGGGTCACCAAGGCAGCCGCTTCTTCCGTAGTCCTTCGTTCACAGCCGCCATCGCCTGGTTGTTGGGTCGACCGAGTCTCTCGCCGCCAAATCCTGCGAAATTCGTGGCTCCAGTGAATATCTACTGTGCCGGCTGCCTCCCTCTCCTCTCCATTACTCTCCCCAGCACCGAGCTCCTCCTCTAACCTCTATGATACGTTGCCCCATCTCATCCCCTCGACGCAGCAAGCCAAGCGCCTCTCCTTCACCCGCTCCGCTCCGCCGACCCCT
This sequence comes from Zea luxurians, assembly GCA_029449295.1. Lineage (NCBI taxonomy): Eukaryota > Viridiplantae > Streptophyta > Magnoliopsida > Poales > Poaceae > Zea > Zea luxurians. The sequence continues at coordinate 175,043,264 of JAOPSE010000002.1, forward strand.
CCCTCCACGCCGACGCCGACCTGTCGGGCCCGTTCCTCTTCCTCCTTTCCTTTGGACTCTTCCAGCTCCTCGCGGGGAAGTTCCACTTTGGGATCGTGCTCGGCTGGGTTACCGTGGCGTCTCTCTTCCTCTACTTCGTCTTCTCCATGCTCTCGGGCGGCCGCCGCGGGGACCTCGATCTGTACAGATGCGTTAGCCTCGTCGGCTACTGCATGCTGCCCATGGTCATCTTCTCGGCTGTCTCCCTCTTCCTGCCGCGCGGGGGCGGGCTCATATTTGGAGTAGGGATGGCGTTCGTGATATGGTCCGCCAGGGTCTGCACCAGGCTGCTAGCAGAGCTTGCATCCAGTGGAGACGAGCACAGGGGAGCTCAACGCCGCCGCGAGTCCTCTGCCTGTTGACGTCCGGCTCCTGTGCAACGCTGCCACCGGGTGCTCGACGGCGGGGCTTTGCCTGGGCGGGTTGGGGATTCTGCACCGCTTGAATCTCCTCGGAGCACTGATTCTATCGACGTGCTGCTGTCCGCCGTAGGTGAGACCCTCTGCCCTAATTTCGTTTTTGTCTAATTACCGCGTAGCACTGTTTTCTTGAGGGAGTTCACGCGCGGTAGTGGTGGTTGGTCAAACACCGGTGTATCCGGCTGCCCAGGTGCGGTCGCCTCTGGCTGGCTTGCTGGAGAGAGAGTACGGGCCGTGAGGTAGAAGACGAGCTCGCGACCGTTGATCCTCTAGCATGCGGTTAGGATTACATGTAGCGTGTGGGGTTTTCAGCCGTGGATGCCGAATCGATTCGCGACCGTTGATGCCAAATCGGACGAGTGAAGCTGGGGCTCGGTTATGGGGAGCGCTGACGGTAGATCTTCGATCCAACGGTGGGGATCGTGTACCGTTTCAGTTTATGTAAGATCTAATCCGAGCCACAAGATTTAGATCCTACGGTTGATAATAGAGGATACCCCTTCGGCCGACGACTTTGCGTAAGAGCCCTCCTAAAATCAGATAATCAACCCGCCGTCCACTGCATAGTATTCTGAGTCTTAGAAAATTATGCGCAGAAGCCCCTGACGTTTCTGGAAAATGAGGCCCAGTCCAGAGATCATTTAAATTGAATAAATGAAATAGAAAATGGATTTTTGATAGGAAAATAATTACTAGAACTTTATAAATTCATAGAAAATTCATACTAATTCCAAATTAATCCATTCCAGTTCCTAAAATTTTATAATTTTATTCTCTATCACCTAGAGCCTCTGTTATGTCATAAAAACAGTAAGAAATTTATTTCTCACTTAATCCTATTTAATGCACATAAAACCTTTGAAAATGCATAACTTAAAATCTATAACTCAGAAAATTGTGATTCCAGTTCCTAGGATTTTATTTTAATATGTAGAATATTTCTGAGTATTTTGTTTACATGTTTGGTGTAATGTTAAATTCTTTGTATGCATTGTGTTTGTTTGTATTGTGGCGAGTAGAAGAGCCCGTTGCTGAGGATCCTGGTGAGCAGCAGGTTGAAGCAGCTGAGCAGGAGCTCATTGAAGGCAAGTTGTGCCCTTGACCACTTTTTACCCAATAATGTTCTTTAATATCACTTATCCATGCATAGGTTAATTTTGATGGGACCCAATAGGACTCCCTAGTTTGTTTATCTCATTACCTTGTTTACCCCTGAATCACCTGGGTAGTTTGCTATTGCTTTATATGGTTTTGGGATAATCATTTATTACCTCTATGTTCCAATTCTTGTTGTTATTCTGTTTATGTTCATGTTGTTATCATTAATGTTAATTAGAACATAGAGCTTAACTTGAGAACCACGTGCCGCCACAAGGGTGGAATGGGACGCCCTTGGCTGACTAATTAGGAAAGCTAGTGGAAGACTACCTTACCCGAAAGGGGCAAGGGCAGTAGGGGAGAGGTCAGTGCGGGGAGGTCCCTGGTTGGTCTTGCTGGGATGGCAGTCAGCCAGGAACCCTTTACTGGATCTTCCCATAAACTGTAGCGGGTTTTCGGAAGCTAGTGGAACTTTGTAAAGGCCTCGTAGTGTTGCCCTGCCGTGCTTCCTAGGTAGAGGTATATGGGGAGTCGCGACCCCTTGGCAGATGGGTAACATGACTTGTGGGTAAAGGGTACAACCTCTGCAGAGTGTAAAACTGGTATACTAGCCGAGCTCGCGGTCATGAGCAGCTCAGGACTCTCTGATGTTTAAATTATGGAACTTAAATTCAACTTGTCATTCGCATTGCATGGGTTTATTATTAATTTTGTTCTATTACTTTACTTATGGTTTGGTATTTACTTACACTTAGTAACTGCTAATAAAATTTTGACCAACTATTTAAAAGCAATGCTCAGCTTTAACCTCTATCATTGATCAGCCTTACACTTCATGAACTCCCACCTTTGGTGAGTTCATGTCACATTATTCCCCACAACTTGTTGAGCTATGATCATGTGTGAGCTCACCCTTGCTGTCTCACACCCCCCCCACAGGAGATGATTAGGTGGTTCAGGAGGAGTCGCCTAACACTGAGGAGTTTGACTTGATCTAGGTGGCGTTTCCCAGTCGACATCTGCGCCGACGATCCTTAGTTTGTTTTATCTTTATTACTTTATTTTGTAATAAGTCTTCCGCTATGTAATAAATACTCTGATGTTAATGACATTTATCTCTATACACTCTGTTATTATATGTGTTGTCTTCTTGGCGCATGTATGAGATGCACCCGGCTTTGTTCTTTAAAACCGGGTGTTACACACACTTACACCCAAACATATGCTATCGGCTCGAATTCTACCACCAGCTGAGTCAATTTGAATGGGAGTTGACATGGTAGTAATTGGAAGATTATGTGCTTCTACCCATGATGCAGTAATGAAAGAATGCGTTGCTCCAGTATCAAATAACACTTCTGCAATATGGGAGTCGACTGGGAACATACCTACTGTCATGCCGGGGGTCTCCTGAACTGCTTCAGCCTCCAAGTGGTTCAGTCTCCCATGATTATAACGCTGCTGAGGGCGGTTGCCTGCTCCAGACTGAGACGCATTCTGCTTTGCTGGGGCATTGGGGCCTGACTGCTGCTGGGCTGCCTTCTTCGGACATTGCATCACCCAGTGGCCTTGCTCTCCACAGTGGAAACATGCTCTGTTTCCAACCTGAGCTGGTGCTGCCTGATTGTTCTGCTGGCTTGCGGGGGCAGGAAGACGAGGTGTCTGCTGATTCTGCCTCTGAAACTGACCTCCTGATTGATTGCTCTGACGGTTTTGGTACTGGTGCTGAGGATACTGCCTTTGGAACTGCTGATACTGCTGACGCTGCTGATGCTGCTGAGGTGGACGCTGGTTCTGCCTGAACTGCTGAGGTTGATTGCCTGAAAAACGGGGACGGCTGCTGCTTCCAGGCTGGGGTCCACTGATCTTGCGCTTACGATCCTCCATCTCCTTACGCTTCCTTTCTGTCATGATTGCTCTGTCAATCAAGTGCTGGAATGTCGGGAAGGTATGATTCATCAGCTGATACTGCAGAGGGTCAACCAAGCCTCTCAAGAAACGGTACTGTCGCTTGGCATCGGTGTTGACATCTTCGGGAGCATAGCGAGACAACTGCAGAAACCTGTCTCGATACTCACTGACAGACGATGACCCTTGCTTAAGGGCCAGGAACTCCTCCTTCCTCACTGTCATCAGACCTGCAGGCACATGGTACTGACGAAAGCTACCTCTGAATTCTTCCCAAGTGATGGTGTCGGGGTTGGCATGGGTGGCGAGGTAAGACTCCCACCATGATTGGGCTGCTCCTCTCAACAGACGGGGACCATACAAGACTTTCTCCCTGTCATCACACTGAGCGGTATGCAACTCCCGCTCCACAGTGCGCAGCCAATCTTCAGCATCCATGGGGTCAGAAGAGTGAGCGAACGTCGGGGGATGACCTCTCATGAATTCAGCACGCTTGTCTCTGGGCATCTGAGGCATCTGAGGCTGGGGTGGTGCTTGCTGCTGCTGCTGCTGAATGGCGGCCAGAGTCTGACCGATGGCCTGAACTGCCTGAGTCTGCATCAGAAACATCTGCTCGATCGACATCGGGGGCGGGGGCGGCAGCTGCTGCTGGGGCGCCTCATCTTGCTGACCGGCTTGCTCCTGCTGAGCACGCTTTCCTCCTCTGCGCCTGTTCTCTGACATCTGCAGAACGCAACCACACATCAGAACTGATCTAGCAAATCTTGCAGCATAAGAAAAGAGTATAGAATTCTCCAACAGCACTGAACAGGTGAGCATCTTCACTGATCTCCAACACAGACCAACACAGCTTCTCAGATAAAGAGGAAAGTGGAGTAAAGGTTTTCCCAACTATATAACTAACTCCATTAACATAATAGGTAAGCCAAAATGCAGGGGATACCCACACTCTGGTGACAATCATTACAAAGATCCAAACCAAACATAGTTCATCATGACAAACATAAATGCACAGGATATAGCAAACTACCCTGTCTAACTAAGACTAACTAAAACCGAGACTAACGCTAAGACTGAAACTTCTATGTATATATATATATTTCGTATTAATTACAAGATCCAACTCTAACGATCTATGATTCTAGATTTATCTTGGTCTTGCAGTCGGGATTGCCATAAGACTGGAGTCCACGCCGAGGTGAGCGGTACGGGTGCTGAGTCCCGACGGGGGCGGGGGAACCATCATCCAAGTGACGACGTTCCGCGCGCTCAGCCCGCAGCAGGGCGATCTCAGCACGAGCCCTACTCAGCTCGTCTAGTGCATGGTCCAGCTCCGTGTTTAGCACGGCGGCTAGGTTGACTGTGCTGCTCAACCTAGGATTGTCCTCACCAGCAGGTGAAACAATCACGCCTCCTGTGCTGCCAGATGGACGGCGGGGGTAATACTTCAGGTCGAGGCCGTCAGCTACCCCACCGAGAATCGAGCAGTAGTGCGAAAGCGCACGCCGTGCAGCATCCTGCATGGCTGCCTCAGCTGAGTCCCGCTCAGAGATAGAATAGTGCTCTGAGCAAGCCTCCGCGCCCTGGAGACTGTTCTCCGGACGGCGCACCAAGCAGGTCGCCTCCCAGCGGTCCGGGTAGACCCCGCGACTATGCTGGTAGACCACACAGCGATACTCGATGGACCAAGTACGCCGGTCAAGTGCCCGACGTAGCAGGGTGTCGAGCGCGTCGTGGAAGTGACACCCGCGAGCAGCGTCGCGAGTGATGGGTCGAGCAACCCATCCTTCCGGCTCATGGTTAGAGAGGTCGAGGTCGTGGCTCGAGCTGTCGTCATCTCCGTTGTCTGGGTCTCCTCCAGCAGCTACTCCAGAAGCTGGGGCGCCCAGTGGTGGTGCAGGGGGCGCCTCCAGGGGAAGCACAGGAGAGCAGCTCCTCAGAGACTCTATCTCCTGCTGGAGTGAGAAGGAAGAGCCCTGCTGCTCCTGTCGTCGACGTTCCTGCTCCTCATGCAGGCGGTGGTGCAGTCTCTCCAAGTGGCTGGACTGTCCGGCCACGGGACGGCGAAGCGGACGCTCAGCAAGGCGGGAGGGTAAGAAGGGGATGACGGACTTTCGTGCAGTGTGTCTAAGACGAGCCATCTACAAAAGACATCGCAAGCAAAAGGGTGAGAACAGAATTAATATGACCAGCAAATAATGAATCATAAATAAATGAAGGATCAGAATAAAACAAAATTTTCAGCAAGGTATAATATATAGTAGAACATAGGTTCGGTCGGTATGACCAACTTTTGAAGGGGTACCAAAGTCAAGGCAAGGACAGAGGTCTATAGTCCTTAGAACGACCATTCTACTCTAGGTTAGCGGTCCTACAGTCAGCACGGCTTTGATACCACTTATGTCACACCCGGTTTTTAGAAGGTAAACCGAATGCGAACCATGTACGTGCCAGGATCAGTTATTCACGTACACAGCAGTTACATAACATGGACATCATCACACAGTGCTTAAATAGTATTAAAAGGGGAAATAATAGTCGATTACATCATACGTCTGAGACGTCCATATAGTTCTTACAATAAATCAAAGTGCGGAAAAGAAACGTAGATAACGCGGCCTTCACAGGCAGCCGACTGGGGGTTGCCGCTAACCCACACCTAGAACTCGTCGTAGTCCTGGAACTCCTGGAAGTCTCCTTCCACAGCTTCATCTTCTCCTGAGCAGTGGTTGCAATGCTGACAACCTGGGGGGGGTTTGGTGTGTAGAGCAAGGGTGAGTACACATCAACATACTCAGCAAGCATCCCGTTTGGCTGTAGTGGACTAGCTCTATGTGGGGATAAGTCAAGCAGTTGCTTTTAGTTGGTCAGGTTATTACTTACTAGTAGAGAGCCAGGTTTTAACATTAACCCAAGTTATTAGCCCAATGTATCCTTTCCAAACGGAAAGAATACCACTTACCAATACCATAATCATAATCAGAACCATCAATCTCATTGCCACCTGTACCAAAGTATCTCTGATCAAGTATCACTAATCTCTGGAGCTCCCTTGGCCGCTCATAACCGTGAGCACGGCTGATATATCAGTTTCATAACACTCTGCAGAGGTTGCGCACTTTACCCATAAACCGTGATTCCCTCTCTAGCCCGGGCTTGCAAGACCCTTATTCACTCCCAAGGTGAATGGCTAGGGATTCACTACGAAGCCTTTACAAAGATTCCCCGAGGCTGTAGCCGCCCGTTAGGTTTCCTAAATGTACCGCACTCCTCCCCAAGGGACAAATCAACCTTGGCAGAGCGAGCCGCATACACCGAGCCCCATTGACGGCACAACGGCTAAGCGGACTACATCCCGGTTCCTCTAATTATTCAGCTAAGGGCGTCCCATTCCACCCTCATGGTTGCACTGTTTTCCCGGGCGGTCATCCATTGAACAGGTCCTTACGGAGAGGCACTCGAGAAACCGCTCGAGTCCCCTTAAAGGTCACAAATACAATCATAAATAAGAACGGGAAAACAGCGTATCATAGATAATCACATCATGTTCATTGATTAGAGTTGGGCAATAGCATCAAACTAAGCAGTAATAATCCGACCCAAATAGGTAAACAAGGACATGAATAACAAAAGCTAGTCAATCCTTAGGTATAAATGTGTAAAGCGGGAGGTGAATTAAAGAATGAATAGGACAGAAATAGGTCAAAGGACACTTGCCTCCACCAACCGACTGCTGCTCAGGGGCTTCTCCTGCGAATTCCTCGGACTCTTCGACCGGATCGTTCTCTATGTGAGCGCAAACATACATACATCCACATATTTAATACAAAAGAACAGTACACCATACAAGGGAACAAGTGAAGCGAATATGCATCAAGTATGACATTTGACATCGCATTTGTTATGGTTAGAAAGAAACGGGGAAAGGTCTCGCAGGGGTTTAAAGTTTATGCACTAATGGTTAGTTACAATTGATTCTTAACAAAAGAATTCTGTTATATATATATACTAATGGGAACCTAATCATTTTTAGTTGATCAACATTGCACGGGATAAACAATTAACTAAATGAATCAATAGCATAACGGAATTTTAAATTAAACTTCCTATTTTCCATAGCATGAACAATGATTAGCCTACCTAAAACAAAGTAATTATGATCACAGAAAGTAAATAAAATAAAATAAAAAAAAATAAAAAAGGGGGGGGGGGCGGTTGAACCGGCCCTAGGGGCGGTTGAACCGGCCCTGGGCTGGGCGGCCGAGCTGGGGCGGGCGCGCGGGGAGGGCGGCCGAACTGGGGGCCGGGGCGGCCGAGCTGGGGGGGCGGCTGGGCCTCTTTGGGCCCAAGAGGGGCGCCAGGGGCGGCTGGGCCGGCCGGGGTCGGCCCACGGCGCGGGAGAGAGAGAAAGAGGAGAGAGAAAGAGAGAGAAAGAAAAAAGAAAAGATTATTTCCCTGTTTTTGAAATCCGATCTTTCTAGATGAATGCATTTGCACTTTCAAACAATCAAAAAGATGCAAGGTTCGGCATGGTGCATCAAACAACACAAAGTATTTTTAGAGTTTTTCTTATACGGGAATTCCAAACCGAATCCCGCTAAAACTTTGGAGAAGGTCAAGGTTTAGCGAGGGAAAAAGAAAAAGAAAAGGTAACGCCCGAATTTTGGCGAGTAAAGAAAAGAAAAAAAAATTCAACTGCAAAATTCGGGGCGTTACATCATCGACGTAGGCCTCGACCGTGCGGCCGATGTGTTCGCCGAACACGTGGTTCATGCACCGCTGGTATGTCGCGCCCGTATTCCTCAAGCCGAACGACATGGTGACATAGCAGTACATGCCGAAGGGCGTGATGAAAGAAGTCGTGAGCTGGTCGGACTCTTTCATCCTGATTTGGTGATACCCCGAGTAGGCATCGAGGAAAGACAGGGTTTCGCACCCAGCAGTGGAATCCACGATTTGGTCGATGCGAAGCAGAGGGTAGGGAACCTTCGGACATGCTTTGTTGAGACCAGTGTAGTCTACACACATCCGCCATTTCCCCCTTTCTTTCTCACAAGCACAGGGTTGGCAAGCCATTAAGGATGGAATACCTCCTTGATGAACCCTGCCGCCATTAGCTTGTGGATCTCCTCGCCTATGGCTCTGCGCTTCTCCTCGTCGAATCGGCGCAGAGGCTGCTTGACGGGTCGGGCTCCGGCTCGAATGTCCAGCGAGTGCTCGGCGACATCCCTCAGTATGCCGGGCATGTCCGAGGGACTCCACGCGGAGACGTCGGCGTTTGCGCGGAGAAAGTCGATGAGCACTGCTTCCTATTTGGGACCGAGCTCGGAGCCGATCCGGACTTGCTTGGAGGCGTCACTGCTGGGGTCGAGGGGGACAGACTTAACCGTCTCCGCTGGCTCAAAGTTGCCGGCGTGACGCTTCACGTCTGGGACCTCCTTCGAGAGGCTCTCCAGGTCGGCGATGAGGGCCTCGGACTCGGTGAGGGCCTCGGCGTACTCCATGCACTCCACGTCGCATTCGAACGCGTGTTTGTACGTGGGGCCGATGGTGATGACCCCATCGGGGCCCGGCATCTTGAGCTTCAGGTAGGTGTAGTTGGGGACGGCCATGAACTTCGCGTAGCATGGCCTCCCCAGTACCGCGTGGTAGGTTCCTCGGAACCCAACCACCTCAAACGTCAGGGTCTCCCTTCGGAAGTTGGAGGGTGTTCCGAAGCAGATGGAAAGGTCGAGCTGTCTGAGGGGCTGGACGCGCTTCCCGGGAATGATCCCATGGAAGGGCGCAGCACCTGCCCGGACAGAGGATAGATCGACACGCGGGAGCCCGAGGGTCTCGGCGTAGATGATGTTGAGGCTGCTGCCTCTGTCCATGAGGACCTTGGTGAGCCTGACGTCGCCGATGATGGGGTCGACGACGAGCGGGTATTTCCCCGGGCTCAGCACATGGTCGGGGTGGTCGGCTTGGTTGAAGGTGATGGGCTTGTCGGACCAGTCTAGGTAGACTGGCGCCGCCACCTTCACCGAACAGACCTCCCGGCGCTCTTGCTTGCGGTGCTGAGCCGAGGCATTCGCCGCTTGCCCACCATAGATGATGAAGCAGTCGCGGACCTCGGGAAACTCTCCTGCCTGGTGATCTTCCTTCTTGTCGTCGTCGTGGGCCTTGCCACCCTCCGCGGGTGGCCCGGCCCTGTGGAAGTGGCGCCGAAGCATGACGCACTCCTCAAGGGTGTGCTTGATGGGCCCCTGGTGATAGGGGCACGGCTCCTTGAGCATCTTGTCGAAGAGGTTGGCACCTCCGGGGGGCTTCTGAGGGTTCTTGTACTCGGCGGCGGCGACAAGGTCCGCGTCGGCGGTGTCGCGTTTCGCTTGCGACTTCTTCTTGCCCTTCTTCTTGGCGCCGCGCTGAGTTGACGCCTCGGGGGCATCTTTCGAAGGGCGGCCCTGGGGCTGCTTGTCCTTCCGGAAGATAACCTCGACTGCCTCCTGGCCGGAGGCGAACTTGGTGGTGATGTCCATCAGCTCGCTCGCCCTGGTGGGGGTCTTGCGACCCAGCTTGCTCACCAGGTCGCGGCAGGTGGTGCCGGCGAGGAACGCGCCGATGACATCCGAGTCGGTGATGTTGGGCAGCTCGGTGCGCTGCTTCGAGAATCGCCGGATGTAGTCCCGGAGAGACTCTCCCGGCTGCTGTCGGCAGCTCCGAAGGTCCCAGGAATTCCCGGGGTGCACGTACGTGCCCTAGAAATTGCCGGCGAAAGCTTGGACCAGGTCGTCCCAGTTGGAGATCTGCCCCGGAGGCAGGTGCTCCAACCAGGCGCGAGCGGTGTCGGAGAGGAACAGGGGGAGGTTGCAGATGATGAGGTTGTCATCGTCCGTTCCACCCAGCTGACAGGCCAGACGGTAGTCCGCGAGCCACAGTTCCGGTCTCGTCTCCCTCGAGTACTTTGTGATAGTAGTCGGGGGTCGGAACCGGGTCGGGAACGATGCCCATCGGATGGCCCGGCTGAAGGCCTGCGGACCGGGTGGTTCGGGCGAGGGACTCCGATCCTCCCCGCTGTCGTAGCGTCCCCCACGCCTGGGGTGGTAGCCTCGACGCACCCTCTCGTCGAGGTGGGCCCGACGGTCGCGGTGATGGTGCTTGTTGCCGAGGCGACCCGGGGCCGCAGGCGCTGTGTTGCGCGTGCGTCCGGTGTAGACCGAGGCTTCCCGCATGAATCGGGAAGTCGCGGCGTGAGGTTCCGAGGGGTACCCCTGCCTTCGGGAGGCAGAGCTCTCGGCCCGTCGGACCGCGGCGCCTTCCAGGAGATTCTTGAGCTCCCCCTGGATTCACCGCCCCTCGGTGGTTGATGGCTCCGGCATCGTGCGGAGAAGCATCGCTGCTGCAGCCAGGTTCTGGCCGACCCCACTAGATGCGGGTGGTGGCCTGACCCTGACGTTGTCGGCGACGCGGTGCTGGAAGCCCTGGGTAGATGACGTATTTCTCCGGCCGGGGGTTGGCCCACCCATGCCTGCCCGACGTCCCGACGGATCGGCTCAAGCGCCCCTGCTCCCTCGTTGAGCCTGGCCTGCACCCCGCGGATTTGCTCGAGCTGTGGGTCATGCCCCCCCGCCTGAACGAGGACCACAGCTAGCTCCCGTGTGATGTCAACTCGAGGCACCGGCCTAGGGAGATCACCATCCTCCGGCATGCCGAGATGGTTGCCTTCGGAGGGACCCCCTAGATCGACGTGGAAGCATTCACGACTTGGGCCGCAGTCCTCGTCGCCGAGGCTACGGCTACCGTCGGAACAGTCGGAAAGGCAGTAGTCGCATGCGGTCATGAAGTCCTGCATGGCACTGGGGTTGCCAAGTCCAGAGAAATCCCAACAGATGCTGGGCTCGTCGTCTTCCTCGGACCCAGAGGGCCCGTAGGTCGAGACGTCCGTCAGCCGGTCCCAAGGTGACCGCGTACGAAACCCCAAAGGGTTTGGACTTGCCTCTACGAGAGCACCCGCCAAAGCGAAGCCGCTAGGCGGGTCGAGGCTGAATCCGAAAGACGTGGGATGGGAATCGGTCGGTACCTTCTCGTCGACGGGCGGCGATGAGGTCACATCGTGGACTGACTGCGTCGTCGTCTCAGGTACAAGGTTGTTGTCCAGCAAGCTTTTCGCGAGCGTGCTGGCGTCGTCCGCTTGCTCGAGATCGACGTGTCGCGGGGAGACGGCGCTCGCCTTCGTCTCAAACGCGAGGTCGACGCCCGGTGCGCCCCCCGTTGGGGCGCTGGGGCCGTCGACTCGCTCGACAGCCGACGAGGCACTGCCTCCTGCTTGGCCTTGGTTGCGCCGCCTCCTCCTCCGTCGGCGGGGGAGAGGACGGGGTGAGCTCGAAGGTTGTTCTTCCACCATGCGGGGAAGACGTCGTCGATTCCGCCGCCGGCGGGCGGGTTGTCGGCCGCCATTGTCGTTGTCGCACGGCGGTGGAAGGAGTATCATGTCGTAGCTGCTGTCGAGGGACACGAACTCAAGACTCCCGAAACGGAGCACCGTCCTTGGTTGGAGAGGTTGCTGGAGACTGCCCATCTGGAGCTTGACGAGAAGCTGTTCGTCAACACGCAGCAGGCCCCTACCTGGCGCGCCAACTGTCGGCGTTTCGAGACCGGGGGGTCCCTAGGCCGACGAGTGAATGTCGCCGCGTGCCCCAGCCCAGATGGGTCGAGCACGAGGCCGAGCGCGAAGGGGGGAGAGCGAGGCGGCCGGAGACCGGCGTGAGAGAGGTGGGAATCTCGCGGTCTTCGTGTTCGTCCCGCGCCCAGGTCGGGTGCGCTTGTAGTAGGGGGTTACAAGCGTCCACGCGGGAGAGGGAGCGAGCGGCCCCAAGCGAGCGCGTGTCTCGTCCTCGTCCCCGCGCGGCCAACCCTCTCTAAGAGGGCCCTGGTCCTTCCTTTTATAGGCGTAAGGAGAGGATCCAGGTGTACAATGGGGGGTGTAGCAGAGTGCTACATGTCTAACAGGGGAGAGCCAGCGCCCTAAGTACATGCCGTTGTGGCAGCCGGAGAGATCTTGGCACCCAGCTGGTGTGATGTCGTGGCCATCGGAGGAGCGATGGAGCCTGGCGGAGGGACAGCTGTCGGAGCTGTTGAGTCCTTGCTGACGTCCTCTTGCTTCCGTAAGGGGGCTGAGAGCCGCCGTCGTCACAGAGTATGCAGGGCGCCATCATCACCTATCTGGCGGAGCGAGCCAGATGGGACGCCGGTCTTGTTCCCCGTGGCCCGAGTCAGCTCGGGGTAGGGTGATGATGGTGCCTCCTGTTGACGTGGCTGGTCTACGCCCTAGGTTGGGCGACGTGGAAGCTCCTCCGAAGCCGAGGTCGAGTCTGTCTTCCGTGGCCGAGGTTGAGTCCGAGCCCCTGGGTCGGGCGAGGCGGAGGTCGCCGGCTGATGCCGGGGCGGAGTCCGAGCCCTGGGGTCGGGTGAAGCGGAGTTCGTCGTCTTCTGGGGCTGAGCCCAAGTCCGAGCCCTGGGTCGGGCGAGGCGGAGATCGTCGTCTTCTGGGACTTAGCCCGAGTCCGAGCCCTGGGTCGGGCGGAGTTCGCCGTCTTCCGGGACTTAGCCCGAGTCCAAGCCCTGGGTCGGGCGGAGTTCGCCGTCTTCCGGGACTTAGCCCGAGTCCGAGCCCTGGGTCGGGTGGAGTTCGCCATCTTCCGGGACTTAGCCCGAGTCCGAGCCATGGGTCGGGCGGAGTTCGCCGTCTTCCATGACTTGGCCCGAGTCCGAGCCCTGGGTTGGGCGAGGCGGAGCTTCCTATGGTGCCTTCAACCGGGCCTGACTGCCTGTCAGCCTCACTCTGTCGAGTGGCACCGCAGTCGGAGCGGCGCAGGCGGCGCTGTCTTTCTGTCAGGCCGGTTAGTGGAGCGGCAAAGTGACGGCGGTCACTTCGGCTCTGGGGGGCGCGCGTCAGGATAAAGGTGTCAGGCCACCTTTGCATTAAATGCTCCTGCGACTTGGTCGGTCGGTGCGGCGATTTGGTCAGGGTTGCTTCTTAGCGACGACAGGGCCTCAGGCGAGCCGGGAACACATTCGCCGTTGGAGGGGGGCCTCGGGCGAGACGGAGGTCCTCCGGGGTCGGCTGCCCTTGTCCGAGGCTAGGCTCGGGCGAGGCGTGATCGGGTCCCTCGTATGGACCGATCCCTGACTTAATCGCACCCATCAGGCCTTTGCAGCTTTATGCTGATGGGGGTTACCAGCTGAGAATTAGGAGCCTTGAGGGTACCCCTAATTATGGTCCCCGACAGCTTCGTAGCCGAAGATCCTAAAAGAGGAAAACACCTTCGGCAAGGTCCTTTCAAGAACAGCGCCGAAGTTATCACCAATAGAGCTTCGGCACAGTGGCAAGTCCCAAGACGAAGGGGGCAAACCGACTTAAAGATCAAATGACTCAAAAACCCATGATGTTTTGTGTCAGTATTGTAATTGATTATAAAGGGGATAGATGTAATTTCACATAGGCTGTGTCCTGTGCCTATAAATAGATGAACAGTGCCCCTGTAATGTTCACGCAATCTTGTAATTGTTGACGCATCACACTAGAATTGTTGTTTTCCGTCAAGGAGAAGGTATAAATGTATTCAAATGTCATGTTTTAATATTCAGATCGATATAATGAAATATAAGAATAATGTTGTCTGCTCCTAACACATATTTTATATGTTATTCTTCATTTTACATTATTCTATAAACCTGAACACGAAGGTATGACCTTTGTGATATTTAATCTGTAACCTTCGTCCGAAGTTCATTAAATCCTTGGGGGAGATAATGCTTCAACGGACGAAGGGCATTATCATTTAACATTTTTATGTTGCCTTGTTCTTAATTCATAGCTTTTGAGAACAAGTCCCCAACATTGGCGCCCACCTCCGGTGAACTCACTTCCACTTTTTGAGTTGATGGCTTTGTTCAAGAACCAGGCTGCAGCTGCTTCGGCTTCGAAGCTGGTCCTCCCGATCACAGGCGATTCATGCTCAGAACCGCCAACAAGAAACAGAAGAAGGAGGCACAAAGAAGGGTACAACATGTCGGGGTGCAGGGACCCTTCATCAAGTCAAGATGGTCTCATATCCCAATTACCTTCTCCCAAGAGGACCTTCAGCTTAAGGATTTCCCTCACAATGATGCTATGGTTATTTCTTGTGTTATCAAAGGGTTTCTGGTCCATAATGTTCTGGTTGATACAGGCAGTGCAGCTGATATCATATTTGCTAAGGCCTTCAGACAAATGCAAGAGCCAGAAGACAAGATTCATGATGCTACACACCCTCTTTGTGGCTTCGGAGGAAGACAGATTGTAGCACTTGGCAAGATCACCTTGCTGGTGACCTTCGGATTTGTTAACAACACCAGAACTGAGCAAGTTGTGTTTGATATTGTCGACATGGAGTACCCCTATAATGCAATGATTGGTCGTGGAACACTTAATGCTTTCGAAGCAATTCTTCATCCAGCATATCTTTGCATGAAGATACCTTCGGATCAAGGACCTATTGCTATTCATGGGAGTCAGTAAGCTGCCAGAAAAGCTGAAGGGAACTGGACAGATTCAAAGGCAATCCATAATATAGATGGAGATGAAGCTTGTGAGCAGTACAAGTACAGAAGGGAGAAGGCTGCTTCGGCCGATCAGCCGAAGCCCATGCTTTTATGTGAAGATATTGCAGAGCAGAAGGTGCTGCTAGGATCTCAATTGTCTAAAGAACAGGAGAAAACCCTGATAAGGTTTTTGTTCAACAACAAAGATGTCTTTGCATGGTCAGCCAATGATCTCTGTGGTGTTAACAGGGATGTCATTGAGCACTCTCTAAATGTTGATCCATCCTTCAGACCCAGAAAGCAGAGGCTTCGAAAAATGTCTAATGACAAAGCCGAAGGTGCTCGGAATGAAGTGAAAAGACTCCTTAGTGCTGGAGTCATCAGAGAAGTGAAATACCCAGAATGGCTAGCCAACACTGTTATGGTGAAGAAAGCCAACGGTAAATGGAGGATGTGTATCGATTTTACTGATCTCAACAAGGCTTGCCCGAAGGACGAGTTTCCATTACCAAGAATAGATTCTCTAGTAGACGCAGTAGCTTCGTCAGAACTTATGAGTCTGCTAGATTGTTATTCAGGCTATCATCAAATTTGGATGAAGAAAGAAGATGAGCCAAAAACCAGCTTCATAACCCCTAGTGGAACATATTGTTACCTTCGGATGCCTGAGGGGCTCAAGAATGCTGGAGGAAGCTTCAGTAGAATGACAACGAAGGTTCTCCATTCTCAGATCGGCAGAAATGTGTTAACCTATGTTGATGATATTATAGTGAAAAGCACGAAGCAACAAAATCACATTGCTGATCTGCAGGAGACATTTGCTAATTTTAGACAAGCTGGTATGAAGCTGAATCCAGAGAAATGTGTCTTCGGAGTGAAGAAAGGGAAATTCCTTGGTTGTCTGGTTTCAACAAAAGGAATCAAAGCTAATCCAAATAAAATCGAAGCTATTCTTCGGATGGAGCCGCCAAGCACAAAAAAGGGGGCTCAACGGCTGACAGGAAGACTAGCATCTCTAAATCGATTCATATCTAGATCAGCAGAGAGAAATTTACCATTCTTTGAAGTGCTGATGTGAGCCGAAGTCTTTCAATGGGGATCAGTCCAGCAGAAAGCCTTCGAAGAGCTGAAGCAGTATCTGATAGAACTAACGACTCTAACTCCACCAGCGCCAGGGGCTCCTCTGTTGTTGTATGTGGCAGCTTCGCACTCGGCAGTGAGTGTGGCACTTGTCCAAGAAAAGCTTGAAGGACAAACCAAGAAGCAAGCCCCAATATACTTTGTTTCCGAAGTCCTCAGTCTATCAAAGAAGAACTATACAGAATTGGAGAAGGTGTTATATGCTGTCTTAATGGCCTCCAGGAAGCTTCGACATTACTTTCAAGCATATCATATAATTGTTCCTTCGTCACAACCTTTGAAGGATATCATGAGGAACAGAGAAGCTACTGGAAGAATTGGAAAGTGGGCTGCGGAACTCAACGAGTTCAGCATTGATTATGTGCATAGATCCTCAATACAGTCTCAGGCGTTAGCAGACTTCATCGCTGATTGGACGTCAGGGGCTCAGGGAGAAGAAACAACTAAAGATGCTGAAGCTTGGACAGTATTCTGCGATGGTTCTTGGGGAACCTTCAGGGCAGGAGCACCTGCTGTGTTAGTTACACCTTCCAAAGTTAGAACTTGCTACGCAGTAAAACTTGATTTTAGCTGCACAAATAATATTGCTGAGTACGAAGCTTTTCTTTTGGGGCTTCGGAAGTTAAAGGCAATGGGGATTAGAAGGGCGGTTCTCAAAACCGATTCCCAAGTTATTTCTGGTCATATTGACAAGAGTTGTAAAGCAAGAGACTCGAAGCTTGAAAAATACCTGGACATGGTCCGAAGCATTGAAGCTTCCTTCGAAGGGTTTTCTGTCAAGAATATTCCTCGAGGAGAAAATGAACATGCTGATTTGCTAGCCAAGTCAGCGGCACAGGGGCTGCCCTTACCTTCGGAAGTATTCTTTGAAACAATAAAAGCACCTTCGGTGGAACTTCTTGAAAGAGCAGTGCTCATCTCCTGTTCATAGTGAAGATTGGAGAACTGAGATTATGTCTTTCCTCCAGGGTAATTTCCTTTCAGATGACGAAGCTTATAATAAGAGAATAGAGGCAAGAGCTCGGCCATATGTCATAATAGAGGGGGAGCTATACAAGCGTGGAGTTTGTTCTCCATTGCTCAAATGTTTATCCAGAGCTGAAGGTATAGAATTGATGAAGGAAATACATGCGGGCCTGTGTGGATCTCACATTGGATCTAGGCCCTTGCTGGGAAAAGTTTTTCGTCAAGGATTTTATTGGCCGAAGGCAGCTTCGGATGCAGCAGAACTAGTTCAAAAATGCGAAGGCTGTCAGAAATGCGCAAGAGATAAAAAAACAACCTTCGTCTATGACTCAGTTAATACAACCAACTTGTCCATTGCAAAAGTGGGGCCTTGATTTGTTAGGCCCCCTACCACCAGCACAAGGAAATTTAAAATATGTTGTGGTGGCAGTAGAATATTTCTCTAAGTGGATTGAGGCGAAGCCTTT
Source organism: Zea luxurians (assembly GCA_029449295.1). Classification (NCBI taxonomy): domain Eukaryota; kingdom Viridiplantae; phylum Streptophyta; class Magnoliopsida; order Poales; family Poaceae; genus Zea; species Zea luxurians. The sequence goes on from JAOPSE010000002.1 coordinate 175,060,863, forward strand.
AGCCACAATAACTTCGGTTACCATTCAGAAATTCTTCTGGATGAATATTGTTTGTCGCTTCGGAGTGCCGAAGGCCATTACTGTGGATACTGGAACTCAGTTTGATGCCGAAACTTTTAAAGAGTTCTGTGGACAAATTGGCATGAAGATCCATTTTGCATCAGTTAGGCATCCAGAGTCAAATGGACTTGTCGAAAGAGCCAACGGCATCATAATGATGGGAATAATGAAATCAATCTTCAATCAGCCCAGAGGAAAATGGCCAGATGAATTAATTAAAGTGGTGTGGAGCCACAATACAACAACATCAAGGTCAACAGGCTTTACATCATTCAAGTTATTATTTGGTGACAAAGCAATAACACCAGAAGAAGCAAAAGCGGGATCAATAAGAACAGTGGCTTCGACAGAGGACGAAGCTGATTACTCTGTGGAGAAAGATGCTATAAAGGAGATCAGGCTTCAGGCAGTGGAAAACATCAATAAATATCAAGCCGAAACAATAAAATGGCGTGATAGAAAGGTTCAGCTAAAGAACATTAAGCCAGGACATTTGGTGCCTCGGAGAGTGGCCAACCCAGATACAGTAGGCAAGCTACAGCTGAAATGGGAAGGACCTTTTCTGGTAGTATCTTCGTCAAGACCCGGTTCTTATAGATTGAAGGATATGGACGGCAACAACATTCCTAGATCATGGAATGTGTATGAGCCTCGGCGATATTATGTCTAGCTTGATGTTATTTTTTCTGTTCTTTCCTATGGCACCCTTTTCCTTTCTAAAGGGGGAGAAAGGTTTTTAATGGGGCCATAACATGTAAATTCTCTTTTTCTTATTTCAGCTCTATAAGAGCAATATCCCCCAAAGATGTAAATGTAAAAGCTGAGCACGCACCATCGAGTGCAACGAAAAAAGAAAAGAAAACAGGGAGAAGCTCAAAAGACATCCTTAAGGGGATGCAGAGCACGACAAAGCTACAAAAAAAGCCGTTCCTAAGGGAGCGCAGCGTAAGTTTTTCTGCTCAAAAGTCGTTCCTAAGGGAATGCAGAGCTTACAGCGAAAAATAAGCACTGATTCCGCCGAAAGTAAAAGGCGAAGAAGCTCCTAAGGGAGGCTTACAGCGAAAAATAAACGCTGATACACCGAAAAGTAAACGGTGAAGCCAAAAAATAAACGACAAAGAGACTGTCTATTTCTAAGGGAACGGAGACTATGGTTATGGCTTCGGATATGCGTTTGAACACTCATTTGCATGATACATCACATCATAGCATTTGCATTCATAAACATTCATTTAGACATACGTAGGTTCATTATCATCATAACACAAGTAATCGCTTCGGCTCTAAAGATCATGCTTTGGCAAAGGAGAAAAAAGAAGCAGTTCTTTTGCTTCGCCGCGTACGAAAAGAAGGGAAGGTGTTTTTTCGCCTTCGGCTCAAAAATGATAATTTCGTCCACACCAAAGCATTCCATACATTGACGGAAAGGTAATAATATATTACAAGGTATGGACATAGTTCACAGAATACAATTAATTACATTTGTAAAAGTTACTACAGAAAGTTTTTAGAATCTTTTCTACAGTCATTCATCTAAGCTTCATCAATATTCAATGAGCTTCAGCTTCAGCGTTGTTATCCAATAAAAGCTTCGGCATCATCTTCTTACTCCTCAAGCTTTAGTTTCGGCTTCATCATCCTACGCGAATTAAAAGTATTATAAGCGAAATTCAATTTCGAAGGAAGAGGTAAGCACGAAGGTATAATTTTGTTACCGGCTTGAGATGACTCCGAGCTTCGTCACCAGCTTTCTCTCGCCCACCCTTTGTCCATACCACCTTTATAAATTTGTTCCCAATCCTTCGGGCGAGGCTGGGAATATCATCCAGAATTGCTGATGATAGGTTGAAATTGGGTCTGTTGATAATTTTTTTGTGTTCACAGCCAGATTTCAGGAACGCAGCAGCAGTGCCCCGAGAAGCTACCAGGCCGCTGAAGTCACCGTGTCCGGCAATAACATCATTGAGGTCATCAATCTCACCTTCGATGTGTTCGAAGGCTCCTGGTAGATCTTCAGCTGAAGGAGTAAATTTTTCACTGCTGGCCCCGACAGAATGAAATACCTTCTTTAGCCATTGAATACATTGATTGCTGAATTCCAAACATTTACTTTGAAGGCCTTTCAATGATTTTTTCAAATCTAAACCCTTCTGGACTTCGGCCTCAAGTTTTTCATTAAGCTTCAGCCTTTCCTGTTCGAAACTTTCTGATTGGCACAGAAGCTTTGTGTTCAGTTCTGTTATTTTAGCTTCGACTTCTGCTAATAAGCCTTCAGTTGTCTGGAGTTCGAACTCTTTCTTTTCAAAAGCAGTTGATTGTTCTTTTATTTTGTTTCCCAAGTTTTCAATTATAACCTCATGCTTTTTATCTTCCAGATCCTGTTGCATCTTCAAAGCTTTGCTCAGTAGCATACTCTGTACGTGAACAACTTTCGTTAGGAAACATTTTTGTTATGAAAAATAAAAAAGTTAGACAGAAAATTTTTACCTTAAAATTGGAATAAAACAAACTACCGACGATGTGCTGTCATCGGTAGCGGCTAATATCGGCTTCGAGCTTCGGGAAACCGATACTCTTTGATAGAGTACCAATAACCTTCGCTCTGGCCTGATCCCGAATGCAGCCTAGCTTCTCATCATCAACACCCCCGAAGAGAATCGCCCCCGGCCGGTAGCCGCAAGATATGGCATACTCTTTTAGTTCTTCTTTTTCGACTTTCGTCAGTTCTTGCCCAATCAAGTTTTGAAAATTGAAAATTTCGTCTTCCAATGCTTCTTCGGCAACTTCTTTATTTTTCCCGGGTTCTGGGGCCGAAGCTTCTTCGATGGCCCCAACAGCTTTTATGCGGCCAGGTCTACCAAAATTTTATCTATATTAGCAACCATGCTTTCTAAATTAATATCTTCGGCTCCAGTAGCTTCGGCATCCGTAGCCTCCGAAGGTGCAGCTTCAGTAGCTGTCGAACTTTTAGCAACTGGCGCCTTCGGAGCTGAAGCTCCTGGTGGTGTCTTTTCAATGACCTCTGTCACCGTGATGATTCTTTGCTTCTTTGCTTTAACTGCTTCCCTCGATTTTACGGGCTCCGTTTCCTTCTGAAAAAGCTTCGCAGTTGTGGCCCAGTGGACTTAGCTTGACAGGCAAAGATTCAGTCATTACCTTTAAGATTTCCTCTACTTCGGTAGTAGAGGGTGTTGCAGGAGTTCCTTCTTCTTCGTCAATTGCTTTTTGCTTCGGAGACGAAGCTTTTCTCTTCTTCGAAACACTTATTTTCGGCTCAGACTCTGGTTTTTTTCTTTTTTGTTTGTTCTTCATCATCTTTGTTTAGAACATCAGCTACTCTTTTTCTCTTTTGGCCTTCAGCACCCTTATCTAGCCGCTCGTAGTCAGGATATTCAAAACCCAAGGCATCCATTACACGGTTTAGTCTTCGCTTCGGATGGGTGCCGAAGGCTGCAGTCATCAATTGGTCTTCTTTCTTAGAATAATTTCCAAGTATTTCATTACACATCACTTCGATTGTGTCCAGCCACTCTTGGCAAGGTACCTTGAAAAGTTTCTTGAATTTGAAATGGTAGGGCAACCGAACAAGTTCCCCATTCTTCTTCTTCTCCTCTAGCTTCGGCATTTCCCACTCCTTCAAAGTCGGGAATACTCTGAAGGCCAGAAATTCCTGCACCAAGTCCCTAGTGCCAATATGATCTGCAATCACTCTAAATTCAGCTAGAGCAATCTGACTTGGACTCCCTGGTAACATGTTGCACGGGGGTCAGGTCTCTCCGAAGATCAATTCCAACGAACTCTGGACCAACTTATCTTCATCTTCGTCAACTCTCACGTAGAACCATTCAGATTTCCATCCAGCTGGCCATTTGCTTCGGTAAGTGATCACTGGGAACTTTGTAGTCTTACGGTAAGCAAAGTTGTAGTAGCCAAAATTTTCATGAAGACCATCTCCCCTAGCCTTGGTCTGGTAGTGCAGTTCGTGCACTCGGTAGAAACCATCAGCAAATGGTTCCACCCCCTGGCTTCGGAGAGCCCAGATATAAACATTTAGCCTAACGATAGCGTTAGGGGTTAGCTGATGAAGATAGATCCCAAATTTCTTCAGCACTTCAGCAATCATCTTGTTCAAAGGGAATCTTAAACCAGCTTTAAAAAGGCTTTTGAAAACCACTACTTCGTTCTTTCCCGGTGTAACACCCTGAATTTGTGGGTATAAAATTTCTTTTCTAAAATCCACCAAATTCAGGTGTTACTCTCTCAGTTCTTTGCTTTTCTTCTCTTTTTCCTAAAAATAGAGAAGTTATTTTGTTTTATATAACTGAAGCCTAGTAAAATAGAACCCAAGAGGAGTTTCTATGTTGCATCATACCAGAGCACACATCTATTTATCCTTGTTTGTTGGGTGATTTTGTGGAGCAATTATTTAATTAGGAATTCAAATGGGAAAAGAAAAGAAGATAAAAAAACCAGCCTAGCCTCCCCTAGCCGGCCCAGCACCCCTCCCCGGCCCACCTCGCCCGCGCTCCCCTCCCTGCGGCCCACTCCCGCAGCCAGCGCGCGGCCCAGCCGCCGGCGTGCGCGCCCCTTGAACCCTAGCGCCGTTGCGCGCACTTGCCCAGCGCACCGCGCCCCAGCCGCCGCCGCCTGCACGCGCACGTCGCGCGCGTCGTGCATCTTCCCCGCGCCGCGCCCATGTCCCTCCCCTACCGCCCACGCCAACTCCTAGGAAGGAACCTCCATCAAACTCCCCTCCCCTTTCCTCTCTCCTTCCCCTCTTCCTCTCCCTCATTTTCCTCGCGCGTGGCGACCTTTTGCCATGGCCGAGGCTCGGTTGAGCTGGCCCGGCTGCCCAGCTCCACCTTCTCCTTGCTGTCGCGCGCCGCGCCCCAGCCTGCGCTCGCCTGCGCAGCCGCGCAGCACAACGCCTGCGTGCGCGCTTGCCCTAGCATGTTTCGCCGCGTCGCGACACCCCATGCCCAGCCGCGCAGCGCGCCCTAGCGCCCTCGGCCAGCCTTCGCGCGGCGTGCTTTGCTGCGTCGCGACACTGAGAGCACCTAGAGGGGGGGTGAATAGGTGATCCTGTAAAACTTCAAAAACTTATAGCCACAAAAACTTGGTTAATTGTTAGCACAATAATTGCCAAGTGGCTAAAGAGGAATCCTCAACAAAACACAATAACCAACAAGGATCAATCACAGAGATGGCACGGTGGTTATCCCGTGGTTCGGCCAAGACCAACGCTTGCCTACTCCACGTTGTGGCGTCCCAACGGACGAGGGTTGCAATCTACCCCTCTCAAGCGGTCCAAAGACCTACTTGAATACCACGGTGTTTTGTTTGCTTTTTCTCAATCCCGTTTGTGAGGAATCTCCACAACTTGGAGCCTCTCGCCCTTACACTTGAAATTCACAAAGAACAAGGAGCAAGGGAGGGATTAGCAACGCACACAAGACACAAGAATCAGAGTGTCAACACGCACACAAATCGCAACAAGAGCTCGCAACACGACTCAATGAGTTCACAACTCCACAAGAGCTCTATATGCTATCACAATGAAACGAACTCGCGAAATCTATGTCTTGGTGCTTAGAAATGTTGTAGGAATGCTTGGTATTCTCCTCCATGCGCCAAGGGGTCCCTTTTATAGCCCCAAGGCAGCTAGGAGCCGTTGGGAGCAATCTTGGAAGGCTGATCTTGCCTTCTGTCGACTGGCGCACCGGACAGTCCAGTGCACACCGGACACTGTCCGGTGCCAGATTTCTTTCCTTAAATGGCGAAGCCGACCGTTGGCAGACCTGGAGCCGTTGGCGCACCGGACATGTCCGGTGCACACCGGACAGTCCTGTGCCTCCTTCTAGCCGTTGGCTCGGCCACGTGTCCCGCGCAGATCGCGCGGCCGACCGTTGGCCCGGCCGACCGTTGGCTCACCGGACAGTCCGGTGCACACCGGACAGTCCGGTGAATTATAGCTGTACGTCGCCGGTGAATTCCCGAGAGCGGCCAGTTCTCTCGAACCAGCCTGGCGCACCGGACACTGTCCGGTGCACCCAGACTCAGCAGATTCTTGGCTGCTCGAGCCAAGACATTTCCAATTGGATTTTTCCTGTTTCCAGCACTTAGACACAATACATTAGTCCATAAAACAATGTACTAAGTCTGAGAAACATACCTTTATCCTTGATTTGTACTTTGTCCACCTCTTTACACTTAGGCACTTGTGTTGGACACTAAATCACCAAAACACTTAGAAATGGCCCAAGGGCACATTTCCCTTTCAGACACCCCGCGCCAGCCTCACCTACTGGAGCCGCTGCCATGACCGCCACCGTGTCGAACACCTTCGCCGAAGCTCAAGTGAGCCCCTCCATCCCCAGTGCTACAGTCGACTCGGTCGCCCTCTCTCCTCTGCCCAACCTCCCGTGTCGAGCCCCCCACCCCTGGCGCGTCGGGCCGGCGTGTCGACCAGCCCCTCCCCCTGCGCAACCCGTCGGCGTGCGGCGTGGCCGAGCCACTTTGCTCCGGCCTAGTTTGAGCCCCTGCGCGACGGCTAGCGTGTCAAATGCCCGCCATGGCCGGGACTCGGCCAAGCCGGCCCTGCCGCTCCACCGTGCTCGCCTCGCGCGGCGCGATTCACGGAACCGCACATGCACGCCAGTCTTGGCTCACGTTCTTGCAGCGTGCACTCGCTTTCGCTTGCGCGCAGCACGTCGTCGGGACTTCGACGCTGTCTATCTACCCTCGCACGCATTCGTCTACCCCCCTGCACGTGCACGCCTTTGCGCCGTTTACACGTGTCTGTTGTCGTCGATCGCGTGCGCGGTCCCCGTGCGTCACCGTCCATTCGCGATGTCTCACGTGTGTCGCGCGCGCGATCCACGTACATTAATTAATCACTTCACTATAAACGTGAATTAATTGACAATTCAATTTATCTAAAAATGTTTTACACAAATAATCTATATTAACTAAAATCAACTTAGAAATATAGTTTTGCGTATTTAATTATAATCTGGTGATATTCGTATGTCGTGTCGTGTTTAGCCGCGAATTGTTAATTATTCAATATGTTATGCGACGCTTAAATATTATTCAATATAAGTTGCGTTATAAATTTGTTCCTGTTGCGTTAGACTTCGTTCCCGTTGTGTTAGTTCCATAATAACGTCATGTTCGTGATAAACATATTATTTTGTCCTGACACATGTTTTAGTTAAGTAATTAATAATTATTTGTTTATCTCATGGATATTAAAATAGCAATTCGATTAAAACTAATTTATAGTTTTAATTCACCCTTTTACAAATTCATGTTAATGCGATTATGTCTACTCAAACGTGTTAAATTAAATTTTGTTGAATTCAAACACGGAAAGTCAATCTCCCATTTGTTGCGTCGTCGCGTGCCGTTCATGCGCTGTTTGCGCGTCGCCATTGTTCGTTCACGCGTGCTGTTCGCGCGCGTCGTCACGTGTCAGTCACACATAGTCACGCATTGTCGTGCACGCTGTCCATGTGTTCCTTCGCGCGTGTCGCGCACATTGTTCATGTGTGTTCGGCGCGGCATCGCGCTGTTCGCTCGCCGCTCGCGTATGTCGCACGTGTTGTTTCGCATGTCGCGCGCTGTCCACGCGCGATATTAAAGCCGTTCGATTACACTAAGGTCAATTAGTTAACTATTTGTTTAATCTTCCACTAATAAAATAGTAAGTTGGTCAAAGCTAAGTATAAGTTTTAATTTATATTTGATATGATAATGTCAATTCATGTAATTATAATTATGTCGAACTAATATTCTAATTAAGACTTGTTTAGTATAAACATGTCACCGATTTAGCTTTCTCGCCTATCGCGCGTGTTGTTCAGCATATGGCGGCGTGCTGGTTCGCGCGTCGTTTGCACGCTGTCGTGATGTTTCACGCGTTACGTGTTTCGTCTCGCTCCGCTAATTCGTCCTGCTTAGAGTCGCTGTTGTTATTTAAATTACTTATTTAACTAAGAATCATTAGTGTGGTCAGCTAATTAAAATTGTGCAAAAGCTCTAGTTTTATTTTAAATAAATGTTGATTAATATAATTAGATCAAACTAAATGTTATGATTAATACTCGCTTAGTATGGACGCGATAACTTCTCGATCGTAGCCTCGACCGTCGTGTTTCTTTTTCCTCGCATGACTGTAGTAACGCGCTCTATTTCGTATTGCATGTTTTGATTATATTTTCCTTTGTATGGTGTAATGTTCTTATGCATATGTATATGTTTGTTTGCTTGTGCTTGTTCGTCTTCACTTCGCGTCGCGAATAGACTGCGATCCATTTTCGAGCTTTGAGGAATCAACGGTCAAGCTTTGGCGACCAATTGATCGAACTCTTCGAGTTCTACGAGATCGAAGACCCTGAGCATCTGTTTGGTGAAGGCAAGTGTCCTCTGACCTATTATGTCCCATTTACTTTATAATTCATCAACCCGCATACCATGAACAACCTAAGGATTGACTAGCTTTCTATTTACCTTGTCCTTGATTACCTTTTTGGGTTACTATGGTTAGATTCATGCTATTGCTTTACTTTAATTAATGAACATGATGTGAACACTTATGATACGATGTTGTCTCTATGATTATGATGTTGGACTGGTGATACTTTAGGGGCTCGAGCGGTTTCTCGAGTGCCTCTCCGTAAGGACCTGTTCGTTGGATGACCGCCCGGGAAAACAGTGCAACCATGAGGGTGGAGTGGGACGTCCTTAGCTGAATAATTAGAGGAACCGGGGTGTAGTTCGCTTAGCCGTCGTGCCGTCAATGGGGCTCAGTGTATGCGGCTCGCTCTGCCAAGGTTGATTTGTCCCTTGGGGAGGAGTGCGGTACATTTAGGAAACCTAACGGGTGGCTACAACCCCGGGGAATCTTTGTAAAGGCTTCGTAGTGAATCCCTGGCCATTCACCTCGGGAGTGAATAAGGGTCTTGCAAGCCCGGGCTAGAGAGGGAATCACGGCTTGTGGGTAAAGTGCGCAACCTCTGTAGAGTGTTATGAAACTGATATATCAGCCGTGCTCGCGGTTATGAGCGGCCAAGGGAGCTCCATTGATTAGAGGTACTTTGATCAGAGATGGTTGGTTTACATGTGGTGATGAGGATGACAATTTTGACTATGGTAATGGTAAGTGGTATTCTTTCTGTTTGGAAAGGGTACTTTGGGTTAATAACTTGGGTTAATGCTAAAACCTGGCTTTCTACTAGTAACAATAACCTGACCAACTAAAAGCAACTGCTTGACCTTAACCCCACATAAAGCTAGTCCACTACAGCCAAACAGGACATTTGCTGAGTACGTTGATGTGTACTCACCCTTGCTTTCACAAAACACCAGGTTGCCTTTGGTGCAATCTATGCTCAGGTAAAGAAGAAGGAGTCGAGGCGGATCTCCAGGAGTTCCAGGACTTCGACGAGTTCGAGGATTAGGCTAGCAACCTCCCCCAGTCAGCTGCCTGTGGTGGGTTGTTTACATTGGCTACGTTTCGATTCTGTGTACTTTGATTTATATTATGTAAATAGCTCTAGTCTGTAATATTATTACTTACTCTTTATTGTAATTCGAAGCATTGTGCTATGATGAGTCATTTATGTAATCGCTGTGTATGTGAATTACTGATCCTGGCACGTACATGGTTCGCATTCGGTTTACCTTCTAAAACTGGGTGTGACACCCGGCTTCGGGATAGTTTCTTTTCCAACAAAACGAATCAACTCCTTCTTCGCCTCACTAAGATAGCCCAACTTCACCATCTTAGGAAAATCAGCTTCGGAGATGGTGGACTTTCCGAAGTCCAGGTGGCTAGGTTTGCTCGGCACTGTGCTGCTGTAATCATCTTCGGAATCAGTTTCTTCAGCATCAGCTTGTCCTGCTTCGACGACAGGAATACCCTCTGATGTTACTAGCCCAGACCACCTCATTGCTTCGGAAATTGGAACAGATCCAGTAGCTTAGGCCTCATCTCCCTCACGGTCGATCCTGGCAGTAGAATGCAATCTCGCCATCTGATTATGATTTTTTTGATTTTTTTTGAAGTTATTGATTTTCTCGATTTCTCTGAAGCTCTTTCTCTGGTGACGAAGCAGAATTGAAAGTGGTGCTTCGCTTTAGCACGACGATCAAGCTTCGGCTATGATTAAATTTTTGACAGCACAACAGTACAATAGCAATGAATGCTGTGGTAACTTCACACCTATCCGTCTGTTTATATAGCGTCGCAGGTGGGAAGGTAAATCGCCAAGGTATTTCGCACCGGAAAAACAGCCACACACACTCATTGACCGGTGGGCCACAAGGTCCGCGAACGTGAATCGCCAGGGCGCGCACAATTGCTACAAGATGGGGCCACCTCGCGTGTGGATTATTTTAATCGTTTCTCATCAACGAGCTCAGGGAAGGTGTTTTTTCGGATCTTCGGCATCTCGAAGCCTAAAAGATTTTTTCACGGATCAAGCTCGTTATGAAAAACGATCTAGCACCGCGAAGGGGCTACTGTTGGGGGTATGCTTCGTAGCCGAAGATCCTAAAAGAGGAAAACACCTTCGGTAAGATCCTTTCAAGAACAACGCCGAAGTTATCACCAATAGAGCTTCGGCACAGTGGCAAGTCCCAAGACGAAGGGGGCAAACCGACTTAAAGATCAAATGACTCAAAAACCCACGATGTTTTGTGTCAGTATTGTAATTGATTATAAAGTGGATAGATGTAATTTCACATAGGCTGTGTCCTGTGCCTATAAATAGATGAACAGTGCCCCTGTAATGTTCACGCAATCTTGTAATTGTTGACGCATCACACTGGAATTGTTGTTTTCCGTCAAGAAGATGGTATAAATGTATTCAAATGTCATGTTTCAATATTCAGATCGATATAATGAAATATAAGAATAATGTTGTCTGCTCCTAACACATATTGTATATGTTATTCTTCATTTTACATTATTCTATAAACCTGAACACGAAGGTATGACCTTCGTCATATTTAATCTGTAACCTTCGTCCGAAGTGCATTAAATCCTTGAGGAGATAATGCTTCAACGGACGAAGGGCATTATCATTTAACATTTTTATGTTGCCTTGTCCTTAATTCATAGCTTTTGAGAACAAGTCCCCAACATAGGGTTTATGTGTTCTTCGACTTCTTTCACAGTTAGGGTTTAGGTTATCTCGGATCTTCGATTCAGCCATTGTGTAGGTTGATTTCATCCAAAAATTAGCTTAGCTTTTTTTGGATAACTGTAAGGATCCATACTTTACTAACCTTGTAGGCTCGTAAACTCTGTCTATGAATTGCACTCAGTGAATCTAGAATTTCTAGTAGTGTTTCCTTACATGAGTAACCATTGCATGCAACTAACGAACACCTTTACTTATTATGCAGCTTCAAAATATTAGTTGATTATTTGACGTCCACTTCAAGTATCTGAGGTTCTAAATCCTTTTTTCGCTATAGTACATTGTTTTTAACCATTTTCATAAGTCTAGTTTTCATGGATGCTGTCTGTGTTTTATTTGTTTTGTGTAATTTTTAGTTTACTAAATGCAACCAACAGATTTACCTACCCACGGGTCAAGTGTTTATAAAATGTGTATAAATAGTTTAGTATTCTTCTTGCACAATAACATTTTTGGCCCAACACTTCCTGTTTTTGGTAGTTGCCATGACCACTTTAATTTCACTAATTAGTAACAACAGTGGGCCTAATTTTTTCATGTATGCACCTTGTCTAGCAAAGGAGAAACTGCTTGAGGATAGGATTCAAGATGAGCAGCCATGATGCCAAAGTGCTGCAACACTTGGTCCTCAATCTTGCAGACTCAGTCGAAACTGGTGCATTGAATATTAGAAGCTTTCTAGAAGAGGCTTTCAGGCATTTGGGTGACAAGCATTACCTTCTGAATGCACTACTTGCAATTCAAAAGGAGGTAGACCTGATGGAGCAGGATGCACTAGAGAGCAAAGCAAGGTTAGACCCAGAGAAGGAGAAGATGGAGGAAAAAATTAAAGTTGTGGAGCATGTGAATCCAGTGGGTAGACAATTTCCTTTCACCCCCTTCCTCACGTGAGTGGGATATTGTCGGTGTTCCGAGACCGGGGGGTCCCTGGGCCGACGAGTGAATGTCGCCGCGTGCCCCAGCCCAGATGGGTCGAGCGCGAGGGCGAGCGCGAAGGGGGGAGAGCGAGGCGGCCGGAGACCGGCGTGAGAGAGGTGGGAATCCCGCGGCCTTCGTGTTTGTCTCGCGCCCAGGTCGGGTGCGCTTGCAGTAGGGGGTTACAAGCGTCCACGCGGGAGAGGGAGCGAGCGGCTCCAGGCGAGCGCCTGTTCTCGTCCTCGTCCCCGCGCGACCAACCTTCTCTAAGAGGGCCCTGGTCCTCCCTTTTATAGACGTAAGGAGAGGATCCAGGTGTACAATGGGGGTGTAGCAGGGTGCTACGTGTCTAGCTGAGGTGAGCTAGCGCCCTAGGTACATGCCGTTGTGGCAGCCGGAGAGATCTTGGCACCCAGTTGGTGTGATGTCGTGGCCATCGAAGGAGCGATGGAGCTTGGCGGAGGGACAGCTGTCGGAGCGGTTGAGCCCTTGCTGACGTCCTCTTGCTTCCGTAAGGGGGCGGAGAGCCGCCGTCGTCACAGAGCATGCGGGGCGCCATCATTGCCTATCTGGCGGCACGAGCCAGATGGGACACCGGTCTTGTTCCCTGCGGCCCGAGTCAGCTCGGGGTAGGGTGATGATGGCGCCTCCTGTCGACGTGGCTGGTCTACGCCCTAGGTTGGGCGATGTGGAAGCTCCTCCGAAGCCGAGGTTGAGTCCGAGCCCCCGGGTCGGGCGAGGCGGAGATCGTCGTCTTCTGGGGCCGAGCCCAAGTCCGAGCCCTGGGTCGGGCGAGGCGGAGATCGTCGTCTTCTGGGACTTAGCCCGAGTCCGAGCCCTGGGTCCGGCGAGGCGGAGATCGTCGTCTTCTGGGACTTAGCCCGAGTCCGAGCCCTGGGTCGGGCGGAGCGGAGTTCGCCGTCTTCCGGGACTTAGCCCAAGTCCGAGCCCTGGGTCGGGCGGAGTTCGCCGTCTTCCAGGACTTAGCCCGAGTCCGAGCCCTGGGTCGGGCGGAGTTCGCCGTCTTCCAGGACTTAGCCCGAGTCCGAGCCCTGGGTCGGGCGGAGCGGAGTTCGCCGTCTTCCGGGACTTAGCCCGAGTCCGAGCCCTGGGTCGGGCGGAGCAGAGTTTCCTATGGTGCCTCCGGCAGGGCCTGACCGCTTGTCAGTCTTACTCTGTCCAGTGGCACTGTAGTCGGTGTGGCGTAGGCGGCGCTGTCCTTTCGTCAGGCCGGTCAGTGGAGCGGCGAAGTGACGACGGTCACTTCGGCTCTGCCGGCGGGGGGTGCATGCCAGGATAAGGGTGTCAGGCCACCTTTGCATTAAATGCTCCTGCGACTTGGTCGGTCGGTGCGACGACTTGGTCAGGGTTGCTTCTTAGCAAAGACAGGGCCTCGGGCGAGCCGGGAATATGTTCGCCGCTAAAAAGGGGGGCTGAAAGGGAAATGTGCCCTTGGGCCATTTCTAAGTATTTTGGTGATTGAGTGCCAACACATGTGTTTAATTGTGAATTTATGTACATGGATGAACAAGGTGCAAATCATGAGATAAAGGTATGTTTCTAAGCCTTAGTACATTTGTTTTGTGGACTAACATATTTGTCTAAGTGTTAGAAACAGAAAGAAGAAAAAGAGAAAAGGGGAGAGAAAGACTTGGCTGTGTGCAGCCAAGGCTCAGCTCGGTCTGGAGCACCGGACTGTCCGGTGTGCACCGGACAGTGTCCGGTGCGCCAGGCCAACTCGGCGCGAACTGGCCGCTCTCGGGAATTCGCCGACGGCGTACGGCTAAAATTCACCGGACTGTCCGGTGTGCACCGGACTGTCCGGTGAGCCAACGGTCGGCCAGGGCCAACGGTCGGCCGCGCAATCCGCGCGAGACACGTGGCCGAGCCAACGGTCGGAAGACGGCACCGGACTGTCCGGTGTGCACCGGACTGTCCGGTGCGCCAACGGCTCGCAGATCTCCAACGGGCTGCAACGGTCGGCAGCGCCAGATAAGGAAACAAATCGGGCACCGGACAGTGTCCGGTGTGCACCGGACTGTCCGGTGCCCCCGACGACAGAAGGCAAGGATGGCCTTCCGGATTTGCTCTCAACGGCTCCTAGCTGCCTTGGGGCTATAAAAGGAGCCCCTAGGCGCATGGAGGAGAAACACAAGCAACTCTTGAGCATTCTTGATCATCCACACAAGTTCTTTGCGCATTCGTTTGTGATTCTAAGTGATTCGAGCTCTGTTCTAGTGTGAACTCTGAGATAGTCATTCGAGCTCGAGTCTTGCCCGTGTGTGTGCGCGTTTTGCTGTGGATTTGTGTGTGTTGCTTCCCTCCCTTACTCTGTGCTTCTTTGTGATCATATACTTGTAAGGGCAAGAGACTCCAATTTGTGGAGATTCCTTGCAAAACGGGATAGTGAAAGGAACAACAAAACACCGTGGTATTCAAGTGGGTCTTTGGACCGCTTGAGAGGGGTTGATTGCAACCCTCGTCCGTTGGGACGCCACAACGTGGAAGTAGGCAAGCATTGGCTTGGCCGAACCACGGGATAAACCACCGTGTCACCTCTGTCTTGATCTCTTGTGGTATTGTGTTTTGTTGAGACTTCACCTTAGCCACTTGGCAATAATCGTGCTAACACATAACAAGTTTTTGTGGCTTAAGTTTGAAGTTTTTACAGGATCACCTATTCACCCCCCCCTCTAGGTGCTCTCAATTGGTACCAGAGCCGTTCTATTCACAAAGGGACTAACCGCCCGAATAGATGGATCCTAAGGGGAAGGGTATAGTGATCAACGATAAAGAGAAGGAGACCTTCGTCAACGAGCCGAAGGATGACAGGCCTACCGACTCCGGCTCGGGCCAAAGACGGAAGGAAGGGAAGAAGAAGAAGACCAGGCGCATCAAGGAGATTGTCTACTACGACAGCGACGAGTCTACTTCTTCCCAAAAGGACGAGGACCACAACGACTACAAACAAAAGACGGTTAACTCAAACTTTTCTTTTGATTATTCGCGTATTCCGCATAGCTCAAATACTCATTTGCTTCCCATTCCACTTGGCAAACCTCCTCACTTTGATGGAGAGGATTACGGATTTTGGAGCCACAAAATGCGTACTCACCTGTTTTCTCTCCATCCAAGCATTTGGGAGATTGTGGAAAGTGGAATGAAATTTGATAGCTCGGATAGCCCTATGTTTATTAATGAACAGATTCATAAAAATGCACAAGCTACTACTGTGTTGCTAGCCTCTTTGTGCAGGGACGAGTATCACAAGGTGAGCGGCTTGGACAATGCCAAGCAGATCTGGGACACCCTCAAGATTTCTCATGAGGGGAACGACGTCACCTTGCTCACCAAGATAGAGTTGGTGGAGGGAGAGCTTGGACGGTTCGCCATGATAAGGGGCGAGGAGCCGACGCAAACATACAACCGGCTCAAGACCCTCATCAACAAGATAAGGAGCTACGGGAGCACGCGATGGACGGACCACGACGTCGTCCGCCTAATGCTCAGGTCCTTTACCGTACTTGATCCTCATCTCGTGAACAATATTCGTGAGAATCCCAGGTACACGATGATGACGCCTGAGGAAGTACTTGGAAAATTCGTGAGCGGGCGGATGATGATCAAGGAGGCAAGATACGTCGACGACGCGTTGAACGGACCACTCCACGAGCCTCAACCCATTGCTCTAAAAGCAACGAGGAGCAAGGAGTCGCTACCTAGCAAGGTGGCGCAAGTCGAGGCGGCCGGGCTCAATGATGAAGAGATGGCTCTCATCATCAAGAGATTCAAGACGGCGCTAAATGGTCGCAAGGGGCAGCCAAGCAAGACCAAGACCAAGGGGAAGCGCTCATGCTTCAAATGCGGTAAGCTTGGTCATTTTATCGCTAACTGTCCCGATAATGAAAGTGACCAGGAAAAGGGGAACAAAAGAGAGAAGAAGAAGCAATACAAGAAGGCAAAGGGCGAGGCGCATCTAGGAAAGGAGTGGGACTCGGATTGCTCCTCCTCCGACTCCGACAACGAAGGACTCGCCGCCACTGCCTTCAACAAATCGGCTCTCTTCCCCAACGAGCGTCTCACTTGCCTTATGGCAAGGGAGAAGAAGGTGAGTACTCAAGACTCCACTTATGCTTCTTCTAGTGATAGTGAGTCTAGTGACGATGATGACATAGATTATTCTTGCTTGTTCAAAGGCTTAGATAGATCTAAGATAGATAAAATCAATGAATTGATTGATGCTTTGAATGAAAAGGATAGGCTTTTAGAGAAGCAAGAGGATTTATTGTATGATGAACATGATAAGTTTATAGAGGCACAAAAATCATATGCTTTAGAAGTGAAAAGAAATGAAGTGCTTTCTAGTGAAATATCTTCTTGTCATGAAACCATTGCTACTTTACAAAGTGTTAACCATGATTTAAATGCTAAATTAGAAGTAACAAATAAATCTAAGTCTTGTGTTGAAAATGTTACAATTTGCACTAGGTGTAAGGATTTTGATGTTAACACTTGTAGCAAACATTTAGTTTCAATTTCAAAACTAAAAGATGAAGTGGCTAGTCTTAATGCCCAACTTAAGACTAGCAAGAGTGAAGTTGAAAAGATAAAATTTGCAAGGGATGCCTATACAATTGGAAGACATCCCTCAATTAAGGATGGGCTTGGCTTCAAGAGGGAAGCCAAGAACTTAACAAGCCATAAGGCTCCCATCTTCGTCAAGGAGAAGGGGAAGGCCCCTATGGCTAGTAATGCTAAAAAGAATCATGCTTTTATGTATTATGATAGGAGACATGCTAGAAATGCTTATAATGATTTTGATTCACATGTATATGATTCTCATGCCATGTTTGCTTCTAGTTCTTCTTATAAGCATGATAGGGATATGTGTAGGAGAAATGTTGTACATATGCCTAGGAGAGATATTGCTCATGTACCTAGAAAGAATGTTATTCATGCTCCTAGGAAAGTAGTGAATGAACCTTCTACCATTTATTATGCTTGTAATGCTCCCTTTGCTATTTGTAGAAAGGGTAAGAAGGTAGTTGCTAGGAAATTAGGGGCTAGATGCAAGGGAGATAAATCTTGCATTTGGGTCCCTAAAGATATTTGTGCTAACCTTGCAGGACCCAACATGAGTTGGGTACCTAAGACCCAAGCCTAAATTTGCCTTGCAGGTTTATGCATCCGGGGGTTCAAGCTGGATTATCGACAGCGGATGCACAAACCATATGACGGGGGAGAAGAAGATGTTCACCTCCTACGTCAAGAATAAGGATTCCCAAGATTCAATTATTTTCGGTGATGGGAATCAAGGCAAGGTAAAAGGGTTAGGTAAAATTGCAATTTCAAATGAGCATTCTATCTCAAATGTATTCTTAGTGGAGAGTCTTGGATATAATTTGCTATCTGTTAGTCAATTATGTCAAATGGGATACAATTGCCTTTTTACTAATGTAGATGTGTCTGTCTTTAGAAGATGTGATGGTTCACTAGCTTTTAAGGGTGTACTAGACGGCAAGCTTTATTTAGTTGATTTTGCAAAAGAAGAGGCCGGTCTAGATGCATGCTTAATGGCTAAGACTTGCATGGGCTGGCTGTGGCATCGCCGCTTAGCACATGTGGGGATGAAGAACCTCCACAAGCTTCTAAAGGGAGAACACGTGATAGGTCTAACCAATGTTTATTTCGAAAAAGATAGACCTTGTGCAGCTTGTCAGGCAGGTAAACAAGTTGGAGGAGCACATCACAGCAAGAATGTGATGACCACGTCAAGACCTCTGGAACTGCTGCATATGGACCTCTTCGGACCCGTCGCCTATCTAAGCATAGGAGGAAGTAAGTATGGTTTAGTTATTGTTGATGACTTTTCCCGCTTCACTTGGGTGTTCTTTTTGCAGGATAAGTCTGAAACCCAAGGGACCCTCAAGCGCTTCCTCAGGAGAGCTCAAAATGAGTTTGAGCTCAAGGTGAAGAAGATAAGGAGCGACAACGGGTCCGAGTTCAAGAACCTTCAAGTGGAGGAGTTTCTTGAGGAGGAAGGGATCAAGCATGAGTTCTCCGCTCCCTACACACCACAGCAAAATGGTGTGGTAGAGAGGAAGAACAGGACGCTAATCGATATGGCGAGGACGATGCTTGGAGAGTTCAAGACCCCCGAGTGCTTTTGGTCGGAAGCCGTGAACACGGCTTGCCACGC
Source organism: Zea luxurians (assembly GCA_029449295.1). Classification (NCBI taxonomy): domain Eukaryota; kingdom Viridiplantae; phylum Streptophyta; class Magnoliopsida; order Poales; family Poaceae; genus Zea; species Zea luxurians. The sequence continues at coordinate 175,079,244 of JAOPSE010000002.1, forward strand.
CATCAACAGGGTCTACCTTCATCGACTCCTCAAGAAGACTTCGTATGAGCTACTAACCGGTAACAAACCCAATGTATCGTACTTTCGTGTTTTTGGGAGCAAGTGCTACATTCTAGTGAAGAAGGGTAGAAATTCTAAGTTTGCTCCCAAAGCTGTAGAAGGGTTTTTATTAGGTTATGATTCAAATACAAAGGCGTATAGGGTCTTCAACAAATCATCGGGTTTGGTTGAAGTCTCTAGCGACGTTGTATTTGATGAGACTAATGGCTCTCCAAGAGAGCAAGTTGTTGATTGTGATGATGTAGATGAAGAAGATGTTCCAACGGCCGCTATACGAACCATGGCGATTGGAGACGTTCGGCCACAGGAACAAGATGAACGAGATCAACCTTCTTCCTCAACGACGGTGCATCCCCCACCTCAAGACGATGAACAGGTTCATCAAAAGGAGGCGTGTGATCAAGGGGGAGCACAAGATGATCACGTGATGGAGGAAGAAGCGCAACCGGCACCTCCAACCCAAGTTCGAGCGATGATTCAAAGGGATCATCCCGTTGACCAAATTCTGGGTGACATTAGCAAGGGAGTAACTACTCGGTCTCGATTAGTTAATTTTTGTGAACATTACTCTTTTGTCTCCTCTATTGAGCCTTTCAGGGTAGAGGAGGCCTTGCTAGATCCGGATTGGGTGTTGGCCATGCAGGAGGAACTTAATAACTTCAAGCGCAACGAAGTTTGGACGCTGGTGCCTCGTCCCAAGCAAAATGTTGTGGGAACCAAGTGGGTGTTCCGCAATAAACAGGACGAGCACGGGGTGGTGACGAGGAACAAGGCTCGACTTGTGGCAAAAGGTTATGCCCAACTCGCAGGTTTGGACTTTGAGGAGACTTTTGCTCCTGTGGCTAGGCTAGAGTCCATTCGTATCTTGCTAGCATATGCCGCTCACCATTCTTTCAGGTTGTACCAAATGGATGTGAAGAGCGCGTTCCTCAACGGGCCAATAAAGGAGGAGGTGTACGTGGAGCAACCCCCTGGCTTCGAGGATGAGCGGTACCCCGACCACGTGTGTAAGCTCTCTAAGGCGCTCTATGGACTTAAGCAAGCCCCAAGAGCATGGTATGAATGTCTTAGAGATTTTTTAATTGCTAATGCTTTCAAGGTTGGGAAAGCCGATCCAACTCTTTTCACTAAGACTTGTAATGGTGATTTGTTTGTGTGCCAAATTTATGTCGATGACATAATATTTGGTTCTACTAATCAAAAGTCTTGTGAAGAGTTTAGCAGGGTGATGACGCAGAAATTCGAGATGTCGATGATGGGCGAGTTGAACTACTTCCTTGGGTTCCAAGTGAAGCAACTCAAGGACGGCACCTTCATCTCCCAAACGAAGTACACTCAAGATCTGCTAAAGAGGTTTGGGATGAAGGACGCCAAGCCCGCAAAGACGCCGATGGGAACCGACGGACACACCGACCTCAACAAAGGAGGTAAGTCCGTTGATCAAAAGGCATACCGGTCAATGATAGGGTCTTTACTTTATTTATGTGCTAGTAGACCGGATATTATGCTTAGCGTATGCATGTGTGCTAGATTTCAATCCGATCCTAAGGAGTGTCACTTGGTGGCAGTGAAGCGAATTCTTAGATATTTAGTCGCTACGCCTTGCTTCGGGATCTGGTATCCAAAGGGGTCTAACTTTGACTTAATTGGGTACTCAGATTCCGACTATGCTGGATGTAAGGTCGATAGGAAGAGTACATCGGGGACGTGCCAATTCTTAGGAAGGTCCCTGGTGTCATGGAACTCTAAGAAACAAACCTCCGTTGCCCTATCCACCGCTGAGGCCGAGTACGTTGCCGCAGGTCAGTGTTGCGCGCAACTACTTTGGATGAGGCAAACCCTCCGGGACTTTGGCTACAATCTGAGCAAAGTCCCTCTCCTATGTGATAATGAGAGTGCTATCCGAATAGCGGAAAATCCTGTTGAGCACAGCCGCACAAAGCACATCGACATCCGGCATCACTTTTTGAGAGACCACCAGCAAAAGGGAGATATCGAAGTGTTTTATGTTAGCACCGAGAACCAGCTAGCCGATATCTTTACCAAGCCTTTAGATGAGAAGACCTTTTGCAGGCTGCGTAGTGAGCTAAATGTCTTAGATTCGCGGAACTTGGATTGAATTATAGCATACATGTATTCATGCTTTTGATCATGTTTTCTTTTTGCATTTTGTTGCTTATTATGGTGCTCAAGTTGTACAAACACTCCCTGGACCTCACAAGTCCGTTGCAAAGTGATGCACATGTTTAGGGGGAGATGTGTTACAACTTGACCCTTTGAGACTAACCATATGCTTGAGTTTGTTTGATTTAGTCACAAAGGAGAATTGAAAGGGAAAAGGTGGACTTGGATCATGCAAGACTTCCACTGCACTCCGATGAGGGGTAACTTATTCCAAGTTCATCTCATGACCTCTTATTGCCATTTGCTCTTAATTGAAGATTTTGGTGAGGCAATGGGGTTAAAGGGCCAAAATTGATCCCGTTTTGGTGCTTGATGCCAAAGGGGGAGAAAATAAAGGCTAAAGCAATAAATGGATCAGCTACCACTTGAGAGATTTTGAAAATAGTAGAATAGAGTTTTTGGTTTGTCAAAATCCTTAAGTTGTCTCTCTTGCCAAAAGTTGGCTTCTTGCGGGGAGAAGTATTGATTATGGGAAAAAGGGGGAGTTTTTGAAATCTTTGATCAATCTTTTTTTTGAATGACTCTCTTTATGCTTAAACATGTGTGTTTAACCTAGAGATAGAGATTTGTGTTTGATTTGCAAAAACAAACCAAGTGGTGGCAAAGGATGATCCATATATGCCAAAATTGAATAAAACTTAAATTTATTTTATTTGAAGTGAGTTTGCACTTGTTCTAGTTGCTTTATGTAGTGTTGGCATAAATCACCAAAAAGGGGGAGATTGAAAGGGAAATGTGCCCTTGGGCCATTTCTAAGTATTTTGGTGATTGAGTGCCAACACATGTGTTTAATTGTGAATTTATGTACATGGATGAACAAGGTGCAAATCATGAGATAAAGGTATGTTTCTAAGCCTTAGTACATTTGTTTTGTGGACTAACATATTTGTCTAAGTGTTAGAAACAGAAAGAAGAAAAAGAGAAAAGGGGAGAGAAAGACTTGGCTGTGTGCAGCCAAGGCTCAGCTCGGTCTGGAGCACCGGACTGTCCGGTGTGCACCGGACAGTGTCCGGTGCGCCAGGCCAACTCGGCGCGAACTGGCCGCTCTCGGGAATTCGCCGACGGCGTACGGCTAAAATTCACCGGACTGTCCGGTGTGCACCGGACTGTCCGGTGAGCCAACGGTCGGCCAGGGCCAACGGTCGGCCGCGCAATCCGCGCGAGACATGTGGCCGAGCCAACGGTCGGAAGACGGCACCTGACTGTCCGGTGTGCACCGGACTGTCCGGTGCGCCAACGGCTCGCAGATCTCCAACGGGCTGCAACGGTCGGCAGCGCCAGATAAGGAAACAAATCGGGCACCGGACAGTGTCCGGTGTGCACCGGACTGTCCGGTGCCCCCGACGACAGAAGGCAAGGATGGCCTTCCGGATTTGCTCTCAACGGCTCCTAGCTGCCTTGGGGCTATAAAAGGAGCCCCTAGGCGCATGGAGGAGAAACACAAGCAACTCTTGAGCATTCTTGATCATCCACACAAGTTCTTTGCGCATTCGTTTGTGATTCTAAGTGATTCGAGCTCTGTTCTAGTGTGAACTCTGAGATAGTCATTCGAGCTCGAGTCTTGCCCGTGTGTGTGCGCGTTTTGCTGTGGATTTGTGTGTGTTGCTTCCCTCCCTTACTCTGTGCTTCTTTGTGATCATATACTTGTAAGGGCAAGAGACTCCAATTTGTGGAGATTCCTTGCAAAACGGGATAGTGAAAGGAACAACAAAACACCGTGGTATTCAAGTGGGTCTTTGGACCGCTTGAGAGGGGTTGATTGCAACCCTCGTCCGTTGGGACGCCACAACGTGGAAGTAGGCAAGCATTGGCTTGGCCGAACCACGGGATAAACCACCGTGTCACCTCTGTCTTGATCTCTTGTGGTATTGTGTTTTGTTGAGACTTCACCTTAGCCACTTGGCAATAATCGTGCTAACACATAACAAGTTTTTGTGGCTTAAGTTTGAAGTTTTTACAGGATCACCTATTCACCCCCCCCCCCTCTAGGTGCTCTCAGGGGCCTCGGGCGAGACGGAAATCCTCCGGGGTCGGCTGCCCTTGTCCGAGGCTAGGCTCGGGTGAGGTGTGATCGTGTCCCTCGAATGGACTGATCCCTGACTTAATCGCACCCATCAGGCCTTTGCAGCTTCATGCTGATGGGGGTTACCAGCTGAGAATTAGGAGCCTTGAGGGTACCCCTAATTATGGTCCCTGACAGTAGCCCCCGAGCCTCGAAGGGAGTGTTTGCACTCGCTTGGAGGCTTTCGTCGCACCTTTTTGCAAGGGGACCAGCCTTTCTCGGTTGCGTTTTGTTCTGGTGGGTGCGCGCGAGCGCACCCGCCGGGTGTAGCCCCCGAGGCCTCGGAGGAGTAGTTTCACTCCTTCGAGGTCTTACTGCCTCACGTAGTGCTTCGGCTGGTCTGGTCGTTCCCTCATGTGAACTGGCCGTAGCCCAGGTGTACGGTCGGGTCCCAAGTTCTCGGGCTGGTATGTTGACGCTGTCAATGGTTCGGCCGGAGCCGGGTTTGCGAGAGCAGCCCCCGAGCCTCTGCACAGAGCGAGAGGGCGGTCAGGGGTAGACTCGGCTTTTTTACATACGCCCCTGCATCGCCTTTCCGCAAGGAGGAGGGGGGGAAAGCGCCATGTTGCCCTCGATGGGCGTCGAACATGGTGTCTCCGACGAGCTGCAAGCGGGTAATCCGAGTGGACGTCCGTGCCCCGTTCGTTAGGGGTCGGCTAGGGGCCCAGAGGCACGCCCAAAAGTACCTGCGGGTGATCTGCCAGACCCGGTCCCCTGGCGACGGGGTCCGAGGGCTCGATGCCTCCCTCTGGTGGGATTCTGTTACAAGATCGTTCCCGCCGGTCTCGGAAATGTCCTAGGGTACCTCGGGAGCGCAGCCCGAGCCTTGGTTATGTATCAAACGTACCCATGGTCATCTCTCGCTCGGCGTCTGAGGCGGCTGTGAACCCTTCGGGGGCTAGCCTTCGAACCCCTGATCAGTATTGGGCGCGGAGCCCGAGCAGCCTGAGGCGGTCGTTGAACCCTTTCGAGGGGCTGGCCTTCGAACCCCTGACCAGTAGTGGGTGTAGGGCCCACGCGATCTGAAGCGGCTGTTGAACCCTTCTGGGGGGCCAGCCTTTGAACCTCTGATCAGTAGGGGGGCTCGGAGCCTGGTTCCTTCTCGAGGAAGGATCCTTTTCGGGGTATCCCCCTTTCCCGGTCCCTGTTGCAAGAGAGAGAAAGAGGAAAAATGGAAAAGGATACGAAATCGAACGACGCGGCGTACCTTTTTGGACGCGTTCATTTTGGCGAAGGGGAAGCATCGCCTGCTTCTCCTGCCAGAGGCGCCGCGTGTCCCGTCGCAGAGTTAATGTGACGGGGCGAGTGGTTGGAGAGGCGACCGTTGCGCGTGCGCGAGCCGTTCGAGGAACGGATCACGGGCGCGTCGTCTTCACGCCGTGGGAGAGGGTTCTCTCGCTGCCCCCGGATGGGACGTAAGCTTGGCTGACGACGCGACCGCTGCGCCTGCTCGCCTGCCACCGCCATTACTGCCGGCCCACTCCTGGCCGTGTTGACCATCGCGCCAGGCTGGTGCTGCTGGGTCGCGCGCCGGGTCGCCTCGAGTCGCGGTATTGGTTCCGCAGTCGAGGAGGTGCGGTGGTGGCGCGGGTGGCGATGCAGTTACTCACACGTAGCAAACGGCGCACCGGTTGCATGACGCGTGGGCCTGGGCCTCTATGCCGGGCGTGTTGGGAGTCGGAGGAGCACGCCCACTTGGCGCGGTTGCATGCCGCCTGCATGGCTGCCCACCCTTTCGCCCGTTGGTCTGGGCAAAGGTGGAGGGTCACTTGTAACCGCTGGGCGGTTGTGTGCACCGCGCGCGGCGGTTTGGCTTCTTCTGCCCTGAGTTGGCATGCATGACGTGTGAGACCCAGCCCCCGCGCCGTAGGGGAGGACCTTGGAGTGTGTTGGAGAAGACTCAGCCCGTGACGGCTGGGGGCACGAGTAGGGAGAACCGTCCTTAAAAGGAGGGTGACCCCTTTGGAGGGCGACCATGTCTTCGCGCTCCCTTATGCATCGTGTCTTTCCACCTTCTAGGCCCCCGGATGGGGGAGATCCGCCGTCTTTCGGCTTCAAGGATTTTCATCCATCGTTCGGCTTCAAGGATTTTCATCATGCAGCCCGGCTGCACCCCTCCACCGGCGGTCACCCAAGACGGTGACCTCCAGCTTGATGGTGGGGGAAAGCGAGCCGGGCTGCGGCCTCCGCCCCTCCCTCAGCCTCAAGGATTTTCATCATCCGGGCTGAGGTGGAGGATGAGGCGAGTCGGGGGGCTGCCTCCGCGTGGGTCGGTCACCCTCTTCTTCCCCTGGCGTCTGGGGGAGAAGGGCATTCTCCAGCCTCGCGGAGGCTTCCTCCAGCCATGCCGGGAAAGGCGGACCGCCGCCACTCAGCCAGGGCGCAGCATTATGTCCTGCATCCGGACGATGGTTGCGCCGCGTACCGCGAGGGCGGCGCCCATGTTCTAGGTGGTTTCGGCGAGGGCGAAGACCTGCCGGCGCGCTTTGAGGCGTCGGCAGCCGGAGATGGCTTCTCTGCCGACGAGATGGCCAACTCCGCCAGTAGCCCTGGGTCTCCGTCTCCCGGCCTGAATGGCTGGCTCTCGTCCTCGGTGGGCGAGAGTCCTTCTGCCGTAGCACCCGCCCCGAAGCCGCTGCTGAAGCTGCTTCGTCGCCCGGGACAGGGGTTGTTGTCGCCGTTGCCGGATCAGGAGGTGGCGAGCCGACCGTCGGCCCGTGGTTGCTCCGCGGGTCCCGCAATCTTGTGGGGTTGTTCGTACCCGCGGAGGCAGAAACGAAGTTCCGTTTGTAACGGCACCTTGAGTGCCAGTGTTTTTGTTCATTGTGGTTGTCGGGGCCTGAACATGTATGTAGTTTCGGCACGGAGCCGTGTATTTTCCTCCTTTCCGAGCACTGAAACTCGCCTGTTGGTTGTCTGAACCGCTTCACCAAGCGTGAGTCGCCCCGTTGTACAGGTGACGAGTGAGGTATCCGTATCCCGGAGGCGTAGGAGTCCCTCGGCTCGGTCGGCCTTGTTGTCCGAGGCTTCTCTAACTTAGTTAAAGGAACCCCTCGGCCGCTCTTCGATGAGCCGAGGCCAGGGGTAGCGGCGTCAACATGGGCAGAGGCAGAGTTGGCTTGAAAAGGAAACCTGGTTGGCCGGAGCCTGGCCGGGTTGTCCGTCGGTGGGACTGACGCCGGAATTGACCAGCCGAGGCCTTGGGTCGGGCTGACGTCCTCGTAGGGCAGCTGGCCGAGGCCTCGGGGTGACCGACCGAGCCGCCTGCTCGGGCCGGATTGACGTCCTTGGAAGGTAACTGGCCGAGGCCCCGGGGCGACCGGCCGAGCCGCCTGCTCAGGCCGGATTCCCGGAGAAGACCCTAGCGGCGATGGCCCTGGCGTGGTGATGACGTCGTCCTCCAGAGTGGAGATCCTCGGACCGCGTCACCGTCCGAGGCGAGGTCAGCCCTCGCCGAAGGTGTCGTCGATGCGAAGGGTGCTGCTGCTCCCTTCAGCCGTCAAGATCCGAGCCTGCAGGATCAGATTGTCTTGTAGCGTGTGTTTCCTGCGGCCGCCGAGGCCTAAACACACCCTCGCCGTGTTGTAAAGCTGCGTCTCTTTTCCCTTTATTTCGAGTGTCTGGACTTTTTTGTTGGTAACAGAAATGTTTGTGCGAGCAAGAGTTGCTTCTCGCGGAAGGTGATGAATGAGGTATCTGTATCCCGGAGGCGTAGGAGTCCCTCGGCTCGGTCGACCTTGCCGCTTACGCGCACTCTTGCCCGTCCAAGGGGCTCTGTCACTAACGCAGTCGAGAAGGCTCGGAGGATCGCTTCGGCAGAAGAGCTTTCGGGCGTGAAGACTTGTTCGGTCCGCAGAATCACTTATCCGAATGTGAGTTACTTATCGCAGAAGGTGATGAGTGAGGTATCCGTATCCCGGAGGCGTAGGAGTCCCTCGGCTCGGTCAGCCTTGGCTGCTTACGTGTACTCCGTCGTTTTCAGGATCCACTTTCGAAGTAGCCAAAAAGCGCGAAAGACATTCTGGCAGAAAAGATCTTTTTTCGAGGAAAATTTCGACGCAGAGGGGGTTCCCCCACCCCTTTTAGCCCCCGAGGGAGGGTCGGGCTTTGCCGAGGCGAGGCCGACCCTTCCTTGATGACTAAACTTTGCGTGGGTGCGAGGTATATGATCAACTTGAAAACATCTTAAGGGTAGAAGCGACGTAGCTGTTGGATGTTCCAGGCGTTGTCGTAGACCTCGCCTTGGCTGTTGGCCAGCTTGTATGTTCCGGGCTTCAGAACCTTGGTGATGACGAATGGCCCCTCGCAGGGAGGCGTGAGCTTGTGCCGCCCTCGGGCATCTTGTCGCAGCCGAAGCACCAGGTCGCCCACCTGGAGGTCTCGGGACCGGACCCCTCGGGCGTGGTAGCGTCGCAGGGACTGCTGGTACCGCGCCGAGTGTAGCAAGGCCTGGTCCCGAGCCTCCTCCAGCTGGTCCAGCGAGTTTTCTCTGCTGACTTGGTTGCTTTGGTCGGTGTAGGCCCTCGTCCTCGGGGAGCCATATTCTAAATCTGTGGGCAAGATGGCTTCAGCCCCATAGACTAGAAAGAACGGTGTGAAGCCCGTGGCTCGGCTCGGCGTTGTCCTTAGACTCCAGACCACCGAGGGGAGTTCCTTCATCCATCGCTTGCCGAACTTGTTGAGGTCGTTGTAGATCCGAGGCTTGAGCCCTTGTAGAATCATGCCGTTGGCACGCTCCACCTGTCCATTCGTCATGGGATGAGCCACGGCGGCCCAGTCCACCCGGATGTGGTGGTCCTCGCAGAAGTCCAGGAACTTTCTGCCGGTGAACTGGGTGCCGTTGTCGGTAATGATGGAGTTTGGGACCCCGAAGCGATGGATGATGTTGGTGAAGAACGCCACCGCCTGCTCGGACCTGATGCTGTTCAGGGGTCGGACCTCAATCCACTTGGAGAATTTGTCGATGGCGACCAGCAGGTGCGTGTAGCCCCCGGGTGCCTTCTGCAAGGGGCCGACGAGGTCCAGACCCCACACCGCAAAAGGCCAGGTGATGGGTATCGTCTGCAGAGCCTGAGCGGGCAGATGGGTCTGCCTCGCGTAGAATTGGCACCCTTCGCAGGTGCGGACGATTCTGGTAGCGTCTGCCACCGCCGTCGGCCAGTAGAAGCCTTGCCGGAAAGCGTTCCCGACAAGGGCTCGAGGCGCTGCGTGATGGCCGCAAGCCCCCGAGTGTATCTCTCGCAGGAGTTCCTGACCTTCGGCGATGGAGATGCATCGCTGGAGGATGCCTGAGGGGTTGCGGTGGTAGAGCTCCTTCTCATCTCCCAGCAAGACGAACGACTTGGCGCGCCGCGCCACCCGCCGAGCTTCGGCTCGGTCGAGGGGCAGCTCTCCTCGATGGAGATATTGCAGGTACGGGGTCTGCCAGTTTTGATTAGGCGCGACCCCGCTTTGCTCCTCCTTGACGCGCAGTGCCTCACCCTCAGGGGCCGAGGGTACCTCGGACTGAACCGAGGGCGCCTCGGGTCGAGCTGGGGGTGCCTCGGACCGAGCCGAGGGCGCCTCGGGTTGAGCCGTGGGCGCCTCGGACTGGGCCGAGGGTACCTCGGGCTCGGACGTGTCGTCGATCTTGACAGAAGGTTGATGTAGGTCTCGGGAGAAGATGTCCGGGGGAACCGTTGTTTGCCCCGAGGCTATTTTAGCCAGCTCGTCCGCAGTCTCGTTGTAACGCCGAGCGATGTGGTTGAGCTCGAGCCCGTAGAACTTGTCTTCCAGGCGCCGAACCTCATCGCAGTAGGCCTCCATCTTTGGGTCGCGGCAATGGGAGTTCTTCATGACTTGGTCGATGACGAGCCGCGAGTCACCACGAGCATCGAGGCGTCGGACCCCTAGCTCGATGGCGATCCGCAACCCGTTGACCAGGGCCTCATATTCGGCCACATTGTTGGACACCGGGAAGTGGAGGCGTAGCACGTAGCGTAGATGCTTTCCGAGGGGTGAGATGAAGAGTAGGCCTGCGCCGGCTCCTGTCTTCATCAGCGACCCGTCGAAGAACATGGTCCAGAGCTCCGGTTGGATCGGAGCCGTCGGTAGCTGGGTGTCGACCCATTCAGCCACGAAGTCCGCCAAGACCTGGGACTTAATGGCTTTCCGAGGAGCGAACGAGATTGTCTCGCCCATGATCTCCACCGCCCACTTTGCAATCCTACCCGAGGCCTCTCGGCACTGGATGATCTCCCCCAGGGGGAAGGATGACACCATAGTTACCGGATGAGACTCGAAGTAGTGTCGCAGCTTCCGTCGCGTTAGGATCACCGCGTACAGCAGCTTCTGGACTTGTGGGTAGCGGATCTTGGTTTCGGACAGTACCTCGCTGACGAAGTAGACTGGCCTCTGAATGGGCAGTGCATGCCCCTCTTCTTGCCTCTCGACCACAATCGCGGCGCTAACCACCTGGGTGGTCGCGGCGACGTAGACCAGGAGGGCTTCTCCGGCAGCTGGGGGCACCAAGATAGGCGCCTTTGTGAGGAGTGCCTTCAGGTTCCCGAGGGCTTCCTCGACCTCAGGGGTCCAAGTGAAGCACTCGGCCTTCCTTAAGAGGCGGTACAGAGGTAGACCTCTTTCGCCGAGGCGTGAGATGAAACGGCTCAGAGCCGCGAGGCATCCCATGACCCTCTGTACGCCTTTCAAGTCCTTGATGGGCCCCATGCTGGTAATGGCTGCGATTTTTTCCGGGTTGGCTTCGATGCCCCACTCGGAGACGATGAACCCCAAGAGCATGCCTCGGGGCACCCCGAAGACACACTTTTCGGGATTGAGCTTGACGCCTTTTGCCTTGAGACATCGGAATGTCGTTTCAAGGTCGGAAAGGAGGTCTAAGGCTTTCCTCGTCTTGACTACGATGTCATCGACGTAGGCCTCGACCGTGCGGCCAATGTGTTCGCCGAACACATGGTTCATGCACCGCTGGTACGTCGCGCCCGCATTCCTCAAACCGAACGGCTTGGTGACATAGCAGTACATGCCGAAGGGTGTGATGAAAGAAGTCGCGAGCTGGTCGGACTCTTTTATCTTGATTTGATGATACCCCGAGTAGGCATCGAGGAAAGACAGGGTTTCGCACCCAGCAGTGGAATCCACGATCTGGTCAATGCGAGGCAGAGGGTAGGGAACCTTCGGACATGCTTTATTGAGACCAGTGTAGTCTACACACATCCACCATTTCCCCCCTTTCTTTCTCACAAGCACAGGGTTGGCAAGCCATTCGGGATGGAATATCTCTTTGATGAACCCTGCCGCCATTAGCTTGTAAATCTCCTCGCCTATAGCTCTGCGCTTCTCCTCGTCGAATCGGCGCGGCGGCTGCTTGACGGGTCGGGCTCCGGCTCGGATGTCCAGCGAGTGCTCGGCGACATCCCTCGGTACGCCGGGCATGTCCGAGGGACTCCACGTGAAGACGTCGGCGTTCGCGCGGAGAAAGTCGACGAGCACTGCTTCCTATTTGGGATCGAACCCGGAGCCGATCCGGATCTGCTTGGAGGTGTCGCCGCTGGGGTCGAGGGGGACAGACTTAACCGTCTCCGCTGGCTCGAAGTTGCCGGTGTGACGCTTCACGTCTGGCACCTCCTTAGAGAGGCTCTCCAGGTCGGCGATGAGGGCCTCAGACTCGGCGAGGGCCTCGGCGTACTCCACGCACTCCACGTCGCATTCGAACGTGTGTTTGTACGTAGGGCCGACGGTGATGACCCCGTTGGGGCCCGGCATCTTGAGCTTCAGGTAGGTGTAGTTGGGGACGGCCATGAACTTCGCGTAGCATGACCTCCCTAGTACCGCGTGGTAGGTTCCTCGGAACCCGACCACCTCGGACGTCAGGGTCTCCCTTCGGAAGTTGGAGGGTGTTCCGAAGCAGACGGGAAGGTCGAGCTGTCCGAGGGGTTGGACGCGCTTCCCGGGGATGATCCCATGGAAGGGCGCAGCGCCTGCTCGGATAGAGGACAGATCAACACGCAGGAGCCCGAGGGTCTCGGCGTAGATGATGTTGAGGCTGCTGCCTCCGTCCATGAGGACCTTGGTGAGCCTGACGTCACCGATGACGGGGTCGACGACGAGCGGGTATTTCCCCGGGCTCGGCACATGGTCGGGGTGATCGTCTCGGTCGAAGGTGATGGGCTTGTCGGACCAGTCTAGATAGACTGGCGCCGCCACCTTGACCGAGCAGACCTCCCGGCGCTCTTGCTTGCGGTGCCGAGCCGAGGCGTTCGCCGCTTGCCCACCATAGATCATGAAGCAGTCGCGGACCTCGGGGAACTCTCCTGCCTGGTGATCTTCATTCTTGTCGTCGTCGCGGGCCTTGCCACCCTCCGCGGGTGGCCCGACCCTGTGGAAGTGGCGCCGAAGCATGACGTACTCCTCAAGGGTGTGCTTGACCAGTCCCTAGTGATAGGGGCACGGCTCCTTGAGCATCTTGTCGAAGAGGTTGGCACCTCCGGGGGGCTTCTGAGGGTTCTTGTACTCGGCGGCGGCGACAAGGTCCGCGTCGGCAGCGTCGTGTTTCGCTTGCGACTTCTTCTTGCCCTTCTTCTTGGCGCCGCGCTGAGTTGACGCCTTGAGAGTACCTTCCGATGGGCGGCCCTGGGGCTGCTTGTCCTTTCGGAAGATAGCCTCGACCGCCTCCTGGCCGGAGGCGAACTTGGTGGCGATATCCATCAGCTCGCTCGCCCTGGTTGGGGTCTTGCGGCCCAGCTTGCTCACCAGGTCGCGGCAGGTGGTGCCAGCGAGGAACGCGTCGATGACATCCGAGTCGGTGATGTTGGGCAGCTCGGTGCGCTGCTTCGAGAATCGTCGGATGTAGTCTCGGAGAGACTCTCCCGGCTGCTGTCGGCAGCTTTGGAGGTCCCAGGAATTCCCAGGGCGCACATACGTGCCCTGGAAATTGCCGGCGAAAGCTTGGACTAGGTCGTCCCAGTTGGAGATCTGCCCCGGAGGCAGGTGCTCCAACCAGGCGCGAGCGAAGTCGGAGAGGAACAGGGGGAGGTTGCGGATGATGAGGTTGTCATCGTCCGTTCCACCTAGCTAGCAGGCCAGACGGTAGTCCGCGAGCCACAGTTCCGGTCTCGTCTCCCCCGAATACTTCGTGATAGTAGCCGGGGGTCGGAACCGGGTCGGGAACGGCGCCCGTCGGATGGCTCGGCTGAAGGCTTGCGGACCGGGTGGTTCGGGCAAGGGACTCCGATCCTCCCCGCTGTCGTAGCGTCCCCCACGCCTGGGGTGGTAGCCTCGGCGCACCCTCTCGTCGAGGTGGGCCCGTCGGTCGCGGTGGTGGTGCTCATTGCCGAGGCGACCCGGGGCCGCAGGCGCGGTGTTGCGTGTGCGCCCGGTGTAGACCGAGGCTTCCCGCATGAATCGAGAAGTCGCGGCACGAGGTTCCGAGGGGTACCCCTGCCTTCGGGAGGCAGAGCTCTCGGCCCGTCGGACCGCGGCGCCTTCCAGGAGATTCTTGAGTTCTCCCTGGATTCACCGCCCCTCGGTGGTTGATGGCTCTGGCATCGCGCGAAGAAGCATTGCTGCTGCCGCCAGGTTCTGGCCGACCCCACTGGATGCGGGTGGTGGCCTGAGCCTGACGTCGTCGGCGATGCGGTGCTGGAAGCCCTGAGGTAGATGACGTATTTCTCCGGTCGGAGGTTGGCCCGCCCATGCCTGCCCGACGTCCCGACGGATCGGCTCCAGCGCTCCTGCTCCCTCGTCGAGCCTGGCCTGCACCCCGCGGATTTGCTCGAGTTGTGGGACATGACCCCCCGCCTGAACGGGGACCACAGCTAGCTCCCGTGGGATGTCAACGCGAGGCACCGGCCTAGGGAGGTCACTGTCCTCCGGCATGCCGAGATGGCTGCCTTCGGGGGGACCCCTAGATCGACGTGGAAGCATTCGCGACTTGGGCCGCAATCCTCGTCGCCGAGGCTTCGGCCACCGTCGGAACAGTCGGAAAGGCAGTACTCGCATGCGGTCATGAAGTCCCGCATGGCACTGGGGTTACCAAGTCCAGAGAAATCCCAACAGATGCTGGGTTCGTCGTCTTCCTCGGACCTAGAGGGCCCATAGGTCGAGACGTCCGTCAGCCGGTCCCAAGGTGACCGCACACAAAACCCCAGAGGGTCTGGATTTGCCTCTACGAGAGCGCCCGCCAAAGCGAAGTCGCTAGACGGGTTGAGGCTGAACCCAAAAGACGCGGGATGGGAATCGATCGGTACCTTTTGGTCGACGGGCGGCGATAACGTCGCGTCGGGGACTGACTGCGCCGTCGTCTCAGGTACGAGGGTGACATCCAGCAAGCTTTTCGCGAGCGTGCTGGCGTCGTCTGCTTGCTTGGGATTGGCGTGTCGCGGGGAGACGGCGCTCGCCTTCGTCTCAAACGCGAGGTCGACGCCTGGTGCGCCCCCCGTTAGGGTGCCGGGACCGTCGACTCGCTCGACAGCCGACGAGGCGCTGTCTCCTGCTTGGCCTTGGTTGCCCCGCCTCCTCCTCCGTCGACGGGGGAGAGGGCGGGGTGAGCTCGAAGGTTGCCCTTCCACCATACGGGGAAGACGTCGCCGATTCCGCCGCCGGCAGGCAGGTTGTGGGCCGCCACTGTTGTTGTCGCACGGCGGTGGAAGGAGTATCATGTCGTAGCTGCCGTCGAGGGACATGAACTCAAGACTCCCGAAACGGAGCACCGTCCCGGGTTGGAGAGGTTGCTGGAGACTGCCCATCTGGAGCTTGACGGGAAGCTGTTCGTCAACACGCAGCAGGCCCCTACCTGGTGCGCCAACTGTCGGCGTTCCGAGACCGGGGGGTCCCTGGGCCGACGAGTGAATGTCGCCGCGTGCCCCAGCCCAGATGGGTCGAGCGCGAGGTCGAGCGCGAGGGCGAGAGCGAAGGGGGGAGAGCGAGGCGGCCGGAGACCGGCGTGAGAGAGGTGGGAATCCCGCGGCCTTCGTGTTCGTCTCGCACTCAGGTCGGGTGCGCTTGCAGTAGGGGGTTACAAGCGTCCACGCGGGAGAGGGAGCGAGCGGCTCCAGGCAAGCGCCTGTTCTCGTCCTCGTCCCCGCGCGGCCAACCTTCTATAAGAGGGCCCTGGTCCTCCCTTTTATAGACGTAAGGAGAGGATCCAGGTGTACAATGGGGGGTGTAGCAGGGTGCTACGTGTCTAGCGGAGGTGAGCTAGCGCCCTAGGTACATGCCGTTGTGGCAGCCGGAGAGATCTTGGCACCCAGCTGGTGTGATGTCGTGGCCGTCGAAGGAGCGATTAGCTTGGCGGAGGGACAGCTGTCGGAGTGGTTGAGCCCTTGTTGACGTCCTCTTGCTTCCGTAAGGGGACGGAGAGCCGCCGTCGTCATAGAGCATGCGGGGCGCCATCATTGCCTATCTGGCGGCGTGAGCCAGATGGGACGCCGGTCTTGTTCCCTGTGGCCCGAGTCAGCTCGGGGTAGGGTGATGATGGCGCCTCCTGTCGACGTGGCTGGTCTACACCCTAGGTTGGGCGATGTGGAAGCTCCTCCGAAGCCGAGGTTGAGTCCGAGCCCCCGGGTCGGGCGAGGCGGAGATCGTCGTCTTCTGGGGCCGAGCCTAAGTCCGAGCCCTGGGCCGGGCGAGGCGGAGATCGTCGTCTTCTGGGACTTAGCCCGAGTCTGAGCCCTGGGTCGGGCGAGGCGGAGATCGTCGTCTTCTGGGACTTAGCCCGAGTCCGAGCCCCTGGGTCGGGCGGAGTGGAGTTCGCCGTCTTCCGGGACTTAGCCTAAGTCCGAGCCCTGGGTCGGGCGGAGTTCGCCGTCTTCCGGGACTTAGCCCGAGTCCGAGCCCTAGGTCGGGCGGAGTTCGCCGTCTTCCGGGACTTAGCCCGAGTCCGAGCCCTGGGTCGGGCGGAGCGGAGTTTCCTATGGTGCCTCCGGCAGGGCCTGACCGCTTGTCAGTCTTACTCTGTCCAGTGGCACTGTAGTCGGTGTGGCGTAGGCGGCGCTGTCCTTTCGTCAGGCCGGTCAGTGGAGCGGCGAAGTGACGGCGGTCACTTTGGCTCTGCCGGCGGGGGGTGCGTACCAGGATAAGGGTGTGAGGCCACCTTTGCATTAAATGCTCCTGCGACTTGGTCAGTCGGTGCGGCGACTTGGTCAGGGTTGCTTCTTAGCGAAGACAGGGCCTCGGGCGAGCCGGGAATATGTTCGCCGCTAAAAAGGGGGGCCTCGGGCGAGACGGAAATCCTCCGGGGTCGGCTGCCCTTGTCCGAGGCTAGGCTCGGGTGAGGCGTGATCGTGTCCCTCGAATAGACTGATCCCTGACTTAATCGCACCCATCAGGCCTTTGCAGCTTCATGCTGATGGGGGTTACCAGCTGAGAATTAGGAGTCTTGAGGATACCCCTAATTATGGTCCCCAACAGATATAGAGAGAGAAATTTAGGAAGAACCGCTAAACACAGTCTAAGGGGCTGTTTGTTTTAGCTTATAGATTATATAATCTAGATTATAATCTAAATTATATAATCCAAATTATAATCTAGATATATTATAATCTACATGTAGTTGTTTGGTAGTTTAGATTATACAAATGTAGATTATTCACAAAGACAACAATACCCTTATTGTTTATTTGAGGTGAGAAAAAAAGGATGGCATATATTGTAATTTCTATTTACATAACCATAGGTAGTGGGTCTTTTGACAAAATAATCTTAAATAAGCTAGTCTTGAAGAGATTACGAGATTATCATAATCTGGGGTTTAGATTATATAATCTGAACCTATAATCTAGGTGTTTGTTTAACTATTGGATTATTTGCGCTGAATTATATAATCTAGAGAGATTATAATCTGAAACAAACATGGCCTAAGCCCCCCTCCCCCAATCGTGGGATATGTTGCAGTGATTCCCTTGTCTGACTTTGGCTCGTTGCTGTCGGAACCAGTTTGCCTGGTGAAATTTTCAAACCGGACAACTGTGACGCGTGGCTAGAAAAACGAAAGGTTCTTCCTGCGTTTGGAAATTACTAAAAAAATGTCCGGTCTGTGTACACTGTACGGTAGTACATAACAGCAGCACGAGGCAAGATTACCAAAAGGAGAAGCTGATGTGTACTTACTATCTATCGATCCACCCCCTTTCGGCATCGGCCAACAGGCGCGGAGGGATACGGCCCGGAGAGGAGATGGAAACAGATGCATGATCGGAGATATGCTTGCGATTAATAATAATCTGCTCGTGTGCTGAAAGATCCAAGGTGGAAATTCGCCATATGTCTCGTGTCTCCATACTCTTGCCATCGGTCACAAATCATTCTTAAATGTATATGGGCTGAGATGAACATGATCTCAAAATAAATTGTTTTTGGTTTAACCTTTTTTTAACAAAAGATAAGCCACAAAATAATAATAGTAGACTCAGGTTTTGGATGTACCGGCCAAGTTACAACACCGTTTTTGTTTTTCTGGGTTTAAGAGAATTTGTGGACCCAAGTGACACAAAACGCCAAGCTCGAAAACCGCGGATACATTGTACTCAAATTTTAACCTATCTTGATGATCTGCGTCTATAATTATGTTTTTGGCCTACTAAATAATTTGTGTCCAATTTTTCTTGGCTTCTTCATGCTAGCAATGTGAGTATGTCAGCACCAGAATAGTTTCTTTGGCTTGTGAATATATTGATATGCGCATGTTGAGATGTCTGAACATTAGCACAGTGATTTGTGCATGTTATATGTGCAGGTGACCAGGTTACATATGAACAAGACAAGATACATGACAACAATTCTACCTATATCAGTACTCTAATAATAGTATGATATTTTATTTTATGTTATCTATTTATATTTATATTTGCATAATTCGTCTAAACATTACAGTTTCACTTTTAAGTACTCCCTCCGTTTCTTTTTATATGTCGCTGGATAGTGCAATTTTGCACTATCCAGCGACATATAAAAAGAAACGGAGGGAGTATATTTTTGTATACATAGTATAGTATATGCGCGCACAAGATCAAGGTTATTTTCAACACAAGAAACAAAATAGGACATTTATTAAGAAAGTGTTTAACTATACTCGTATTACTCTATATCTTGGGCGTGTGTTTGTTTATTTTATGCTTAAAGAACCGTGAAATGGGTTCTAGATCGCTAACATGATGGTTTGCTTTGACGAATCCAGAATGCCCTATCGAGACCTGATTTGCCTCGGAAATGTGGACACTACATACCAGAGAAAGCAGATACGCAAGTACTCATAATGCCCAGCGAGTATTATTACTGTTGTGTTCATGAGTGATTATCATTATCAGATATTCAGGTGGATTGCCGGCTTAAGAACCCGATGAGAGCTTCGCTCCCTGTCCCACCTGATGGCCTTCACTAGTCCTTGATGTTGAGAAACCCTAAAAGGGGTTTAATGGGCTAATACCGAAACTGCCCTTAGGGGGTACACAGGTTATATATATGTACTCATACCCATCATAATAAAGATAGACAGAAAGAGTTTCCATCCACTGTGTCTCTTGTTCCTCTCTGTGTTGGGTTGCTGGGAAGGGAGCGGGCTTCTACAACTTCTCACGTCCCTACTGCTGTTGGGAGGGTTCGGCGTCCGGATCGGGGATCTGCGACAACTACGTTATTCAACACGTCATCAGCACTGCTCTACCCCGACTCGTGGATCTGATCGACACCGACTCTCCATCACGCCGGCAGGTCCCCGGCCTTGCCGAACTGTCCTACGCGACAGGCTTCGTTCCCATTTGTCGAATCAGGAATCACGGTATGAAATTTTGAGTGGATCTGTGATTTACTGTTCATCGCATGACCGTGTGGTTCGAGTTGCGCCCGCCGTCCTTGAGTAGTGGCGGCGGCTCATCGGTTGGAGATGTGAAAAAAAAGGAAAAAGCATCTATGCATGTGGCGAGACGTGTGAAAAAAGAGAGAGAAAAGCACTGCATGCGATCTTTTAGAGGTGAGAAAAAAAAGGGAAAGGAACCGCATGCAACCACTTGCTCGCCGATTCCAGCCGCATGCACGTTTAGAAAAAAAGGTAGGCGCTCCAGATTCCCGGCATGCAACCGGTTGTTTGTGGCTGTCTTACATGGTCGCATGCAAAGGATAAGCGCTTGACATTTTCTTAGGAAGAAAAAAGAGGAAAGACCGCATGCACTAACCACCGCGCGATTCACATTTTCTTAGGGAGAAAAAAGAGGAAAGATAATCTGCCGCATGCAAGGGCTTGCTTGTGGACTCTTTGCATGGCGGCATGCAATCGGATGGCGGTTGATTTTTTTTTAGAAAAAAAAAGGAAAGCTCGCCCCCCTAGATCCATGTTAATGCGTATAGCTTTTGCCACTGTGTTGGTGGGACGCATGGATGTGATTTTTTTTCGATCTGATCAAATCTGCACATACGCTTGACAATTTCTGTGATCTAGTTACTTTCAATCATAATAAGTGCTTATTTATTTTTTTACTGCCATGTTTCCTCGCGGACGTGCAATATAAGAATGGATTCTTGATGAATTTGTTTAGTATTTTTAAGTGCAATTTAATTCTGTATGCATTATTTATTTTTGTTTCCTGTTGAAAACAATAAAAATGCATGCTTATGATTTTTTTTATATATACGTTTGGTATATCATTTTATTCTATTTTATTTATGTAAATAGAATAATGCACGTACAACCATTTAAATTTATGTTATGGATAATTGGCACGCCTAATTAACCTGGAGTTAATTTCGCGTGACAGGCTATGGCTGAAGGCAGCAAGACTGACTTCGCGGAGCTTGCCCTGAATGGCAAAAACTACCTGACCTGGGCTGACGACTGCCAGTTTCATCTGGAGGCGATGCAGCTGGGAAAGGCGATCGTTCGGCTAGGCCCAAACGACATTGGCCTGCAGCTTCATGAGAAAGCAAAAGCTGCGATCTTTCTCAGGCGCCACATCCATCCAGACCTGAAGATGGAGTATCTGGAGGTGAAAGACCCCCTAATACTGTGGACGAAGCTGCGGGAGCGCTTCGGTGTGCAGAAGCATGTGATGCTTCCACGGGCGCAACAGGAATGGGCCACACTCCGCTTCCTCGACTTCAAGACTGTGGAGGCTTACAACACTGCCATTCATCGCATTGTTGCTCAGCTACGTTTCTGTGGCCAGATAGTCACAGACCTGGAGATGATTGAGAAAACTCTCCAGACCTTTCACCCCTCCAACATGGTGCTTCAGCAGCAGTACCGAAACAACAAGTACACGAAGTACTGTGAGCTCGTCAACATGTTGCTTGGCGCAGAGGCTCAGAATGAGCTCCTGATGCAAAACTTCCAGAAGCGTCCTGTCGGCGCTGCGGCCGTACCAGAAGTACATGCAAACTTCCCGTCTCAGGGGAAGAGAGGCTCCTCCAGAGGAAGGGGTCGTGGGCGCCGCAATAATCAGGGGCCAACAAGGGGAACTTTTAAGAAGCAGCCACAGAATGGCAGCGGTAGTAGCAGCAACAATGGTCGTGGCAGAGGCAGAGGCAGAGGCAAAGGCAAAAGCAACCCCCAGCAGGGCGATGCAAGTGCCTCAAAGCATGCTGGCGAAGGATGTTTTAGGTGCGGGTCTCAGCAGCACTGGTCCCGTACATGCACCACTGAGAAATACCTGATTGACATATATCAGGAATGGAAGAAACGCCAGAACTCAGAGGCTCACTTTATCCAAGCGCCTATAGACGCCACAACTGGAGAGCACCTTGAGTTGCCTCAGCCTGCTGCACAGTTTGAGCATGCTGCCATAAATGCTGATGCCACAACTAAGAACGATGCTCCGTTAGGCAAAGTCGACTTCGATTTCGATACTGATGATCTCCTGTAGTTGATCACGTTATCAGCCATTAGCTCCACATTTATTTCCATAGCAATTTTATTTTTAGAAGAACATTTATTTGGTTATGATGTAATAAATGCTCCTGCTGAGCCCATACTATTTGGTTGATTGAGATTAATTGCTTTGCAATTTTATTTATTCCTCATTCATGGTTTAATTATTCTTGCTCTATTATATGTTGTCATCATGAATGATGAACTAAATCAATATTATATATTATTTATATAGAACAAGACTCACTTCCCACGATGGAGGAAAACGATGAACCATGCCTGATTGATAGCGCAGCCACAAATTCGATTCTTAGAGAGACGAAATATTTTCAGACACTCCTGAAGAGGACTGAGAATATCACTACAATTGTCGGCAACAATGGCCGCATTGTAGGCTCCGGTCGAGCCATTGTTGTCCTCCCTAACGGTACTAGGATCTTCATTGAAGAAGCATTCCTATACCCAGGAGCAACTCGTACTCTCCTCACGTTCAAAGATATCCGCCGTAGCGGCTATCACGTTACAACTGCATGTGTGGGTGGTGCTGAATACCTCCATATCACATCAACAAACGAATGTGAAACAAAAGTGGTAGAGAAAGCGCAAGGCACCTCCTCTGGGTTGTATTACTCAAGAATTAAACCACCCCCTAAATTTGTTGCGATGTCTACTATATTTAAAAATCCTGAGTCTTTTCGAGTATGGCATGAAAGACTAGGACACCCTGGATTAAGGATGATGCGGAACATCATAACTAGCTCTATTGGCCATGGCATGAAAACCACACAAATTCCTAAAGACTTCCTATGCGTCTCTTGTGCTAAAGGAAAACTGATAACTAAGCCCTCTTACCTGAAAGTAAAGGCTGAGTCCCCGAGTTTCCTGCAGAGACTTCAGGGTGATATCTGTGGTCCAATCAACCCCCTATCAGGGCCCTTCAGATATTTTATGGTTCTTATAGATGCTTCTACTAAGTGGAGCCACGTGTGCCTGTTGTCCACGCGGAACCACGCATTTGCAAAATTTATTGCCCAAATTATCCGTTTGCGTGCGAGCTTCCCGGAGAACCGCATTCAGTCAATCAGGATGGATAATGCCGGAGAGTTTACCTCAAAGGCCTTTAATGACTATTGTCTTGCTTTGGGCATAAATGTAGAGCATTCTGTACCGCATGTCCATACACAGAATGGACTTGCTGAGTCCTTAATTAAAAGAATAAAATTCATAGCCAGGCCACTTCTACAAGATAGCAAACTTCCAACCAGCTGTTGGGGACACCCAGTTTTGCACGCTGCGGCCTTAATCCAATATAGACCATCTGCTTACCACTCTGCTTCTCCCCACCAGTTAAATCGTGGTCAACAACCAGTGGTTTCCCATCTGCGAAAATTCGGTTGTGCTGTATACGTGCCGATATCACCACCCCAGCGTACATCTATGGGACCTCATCGGAAGTTGGGGATCTATGTTGGTTATGAATCTCTGTCCATAATCAAATATTTAGAGCCTAGAACTGGGGATCTGTTCACGGCTCGGTACGCTGATAGCATCTTCGATGAAGAGCATTTCCCGGCATTAGGGGGAGGATTGTACCTTAATAATAAAGAATGCCGAGAAATAGAATGGAGTGCTAGTAGCATCCAATCGCTTGACCCACGCACTAGAAAAACCGAACTTGAAGTTCAACGAATAATACACCTGCAAAACTTAGCAAATAATCTGCCAGATGCCTTTACTGATATAAGAGGAGTGTCGAAGTCGCATATTCCTGCGGCAAATGCACCGGAGAGAGTGGAGATACCTCTGCAGGGTATGGACTCTACTCGTACTCCCCATCCTAGGAAAAGGGGGAGAAAACCGGATGATTCAGTATCAGCTAAGCGGGGACGCCTGCACCGGCAAGTTACTGAAGAGAATGCAACGTGCTCCCTTTCAGATGTTCCAGCAGTAACACACCTTGAAGGTGAACGTCCTAGTGCAAATGTGCGCACAAATAAGAGCACAAGGACTTCGGAACAACCGGTTTCAAATAACTTGGGAAATCACAAAGAACCGGATGATTCAATTGAAGAAATTGCCATAAACTATGTTGAGACGGGAGAGTTATATAACCGAAAGACTACAGTTGTCGACACTGATTTCGTCTCTATGATCGCTGTTGTGATTGCTGAGGATCCTGAACCAAAGTCCATGGCAGAGTGCCAGAAGCGCTCAGATTGGGTCAAATGGAAAGAAGCAATAGAGACGGAATTGCTCTCGCTTTCAAAGAGGCAAGTATTTGGGCCTGTCGCCCGCACGCCCCCCAATGTTACCCCAGTCGGGTTCAAATGGGTGTTCGTCCGAAAGAGGGATGCGAACAACGTGGTGGTGAGATACAAAGCGAGACTTGTAGCACAAGGGTTCACGCAGAGACCCGGCATCGATTACGATGAAACTTACTCCCTGGTAATGAGTGGCACAACGTTCCGATATTTGATATCACTGGCAGTAGGCTTAAACTTAAAAATGCAGATGATGGACGTAGTGACCGCATACTTGTATGGGTCATTGGATTCGGAAATCTATATGAAGGTCCCGGATGGGCTGAGAGTTCCGGATGCCAAGTCAAATCGCAACATGTACAGCGTTAAGTTGCAGAGGGCGCTGTATGGGCTTAAACAATCTGGGCGGATGTGGTACAATCGGCTCAGTGAATTCCTCCTGAAGAAGGGATACGTAAATAATCCAGATTCTCCTTGTGTATTCATTAGAAAATCTCAGAAGGGTTTTTGCATAGTTTCGGTCTATGTTGATGACTTGAATATCATTGGATATGCTGAGGATATTGAGGAGGCCAGCGCCTACC
Source organism: Zea luxurians (assembly GCA_029449295.1). Lineage (NCBI taxonomy): Eukaryota > Viridiplantae > Streptophyta > Magnoliopsida > Poales > Poaceae > Zea > Zea luxurians. Next base: position 175,103,250 of record JAOPSE010000002.1, read on the forward strand.
TCAAGACAGAGTTTGAAATGAAAGACTTGGGAGAAACCAAGTTTTGCTTGGGCCTGCAGATCGAGCATCTCCCAGAAGGAATATTTGTACACCAGTCGACCTATTGTAAAAGGGTCCTTGAGAGATTTAATATGATTAAAGCTCACCCTTTAAAGACCCCGATGGTCGTGAGATCCCTTGAAATGGATACCGACCCATTTAGACCAAAGAGTGATGATGAGAAATCGTTGGGACCTGAAGTTCCTTACCTTAGCGCTATTGGAGCACTGATGTACCTTGCGAATTGCACCAGGCCTGATATTGCATTCGCGGTAAATCTACTAGCTAGATACAGTGCAGACCCAACCAGAAGACATTGGGTAGGTGTTAAGACTATACTTAGATACCTCAAAGGCACTCAAGATCTTGGCCTGTTTTTTCCGAAGAATCAGGACCAGACTATGGTGGGCTATGCTGATGCTGGATATCAGTCAGATCCCCATAATGGTATATCTCAGACTGGCTTTGTATTTCTATGTGGTGGCACTGCTGTATCCTGGAGATCGTGCAAACAGACATTAGTAACGACGTCTACTAACCACTCAGAAATAATCTCACTATATGAAGCCGCACGAGAATGTGCTTGGCTACGACGGATGACTAACTACATCCAGAAGTCATGTGGTTATAACACCGCAAATACCCCCACCATTATCTATGAAGATAATGCTGCATGTGTTGCACAAATGGAAACGGGCTATATTAAGAGCAATATGACTAAGCATATCTGTCCTAAGTATTTTTATCCTCACGAACTCCAGAACGAGGGTGAGATAAAAATCCTGCAAGTCAAGTCTTGTGATAATCTGGCTGATTTATTCACTAAATCCTTACCTGCAGTCACATTCAGAAAATGTGTACGAGGTATAGGGATGAGGCATTTGAGAGACCTGCAGGGTTCAGGGGGAGATCACCTCTGAATTTTAGCCCTTACAATTCGACCTGAAGATCGTATATTATACACCTTGAAGGTTATAGTTGTCCTGAAGACACCCGTTGTACTCTTTTTCCCATTGTGAGTTTTCCTGAAGTTTCTCACAGATGGTTTTTAACGAGGCAACAAGTGCAATACATTGAGTGGCACTATGCTCTCTTTCTCCATTTTTTCCCACTGGGTTTTTCGGAGTTTTGATGAGACATAAGTCGTCACGGTATTCGCCCAAGGGGGAGTGTTGAGAAACCCTAAAAGGGGTTTAATGGGCTAATACCGAAACTGCCCTTAGGGGGTACACAGGTTATATATATGTACTCATACCCATCATAATAAAGATAGACAGAAAGAGTTTCCATCCACTGTGTCTCTTGTTCCTCTCTGTGTTGGGTTGCTGGAAAGGGAGCGGGCTTCTACAACTTCTCACGTCTCTACTGCTGTTGGGAGGGTTCGGCGTCCGGATCGGGGATCTGCGACAACTACGTTATTCAACACTTGATATGGGGTTCACGTCGATAGGCACGCACGCAGCAGGCCACGGTACAGGCCGGGCACGGGCGCCCTGTTGCAGCGGCGTGCGCATGATCTGAATCTGTGAACACGTGATCCAGGGGGAGGGCGTCCGTGGATCTTCCTCTGTGTTCCAACGACACGAGCCGCGAGGGAGGTGGAATTATCAGGCCAGGTGCATGCCCACATGAAATGGCGTGATGAATTCGTACGCTCGCTCCCTGGCATCTAGATGCCTCTCCCAGTCCCAGCTCCCAGGTCAAATCTCCAAGCAACAAAAAACGAAAGCCCCCTCGATCAGATGATCGCAAATGTACGAAGTTTCACGAAAGTGGATGCCGACTGGCGTCCGTCGGCCCATCATACTGGGCCCAACAACATAAACGACTACGGCAACACGACCGTTTGGGCTTTGCTAACTAGCGAAAACAATCACGAACCCTCGGCAAAAACACTTGTTTCCAAAACTACATTATAATTCGAGATTTAACTGAGATTATGAACAGAAGCACCGGTCAGGGAAAATGATACCGGAAGTAATATAATAATATAAAAAATGATACAACCCATTAGAAATAATTGGTAACAGTCCGGTCGTAATTTGAAACCGGAAACGTCGACCCATGTAACCGCTTCAAACGATCGACTTTATGTAACGAATAAAATTATGTCTGCATAGCTAGTAAACAGACCGCCATTAAACTTCTAGCATGAATCAGGACCACAACATGAGCATTCAGCACATACAATATATCATACATGACGTATTGGCATTTAGTATATTTCACTCGGCACAACAAAAACACGAAACACCCAAACCATAAGCAAAATAGCAATATCAAACAATATAAGTGTATAATAGGATATAGTTCATAAGCGTATAGAACATCATAATATGGTGGTATAGTTCATAGTTTTGTAGCTGAAAGGATTAACCATTAAAACAAGAATGACACAACAATCGACACGGTTATATTTCATAGACGTCCAAATCATTTGCATGAGGCCTCAACACCACCTCGTCAATCACCAGCACTCTCTCCACTCGTCCGTCCTGCAAATTATCAACATAAATCATTGTTTCTAAGACATGAGGTGCATTATTTGTAAATAAGATAAGAATACGCTAAATAGGTTTTAAAGTAAACAGTACTTCATCGAGTTGAATAAGAACTTATTAACTAGCAGTCTTGTACAATAATATAAGGAACTTAAGTAGCTCGGCTTAATTAGCAAAATTTCATGGCAATAGATAAAAGTTATCAGGAATGAATTTTTTTTTTTGATGATCTCATATAGTTATATATACCTCCACTTTTAGTTTTCAAGCAAGGGCATCTATCGCATCAAGATCACACACAGTTGAATCGATTCTTATCTGAAAATTAAAAATCAAGAGTATAATCAATAAAACGAATTATTACAAAATTACCATTATGTCAGTTGCACGGTCAGCTCTGACATGCATCGGACATATTTGGTGCTATGTTCGATGTGCACATGGGATACATAAAAGATGTTAACGGATAGTTTTTAGCCATTAAACTACAACCATTAGGAGGCATCGGACGTTTTAGATGTATGAACTGGTGGTGTACCAGACATATCTGTACCCTTGATTTCAGCCTTTCAAGATGTAATAGTTGGATTTTATTGTGGGTTTATAAATTTACCCCCATGACTAGCCCTAGATAGCATTCTTGCACTCCAAAATCTTGTGAACTCCTCTTGAGTCTGGAGATACACTGTCCACTCACTTGCATCTTGTATATCATCTTTTGGTTAAGATTGAAGAGTTTCTAGTGTATCACATATAGTTGTTGCTGAAAAGGAATTAGGCTTACACCTATTTCCTAATTGATTTTGGTGATTGAATTGTCCAACACAAACATTTGGACTAACTAGTTTGCTCTAGTTTATAAGTTCTACAGGTGCCAAAGGTTCACAAAAAGCCAATGAAAAAGACCAAGAAAAGGGTTCAACAAAGAGAGCAGGGGATAACCGAAGGCACCCTGGTCTGGCGCACCGGACTGTCCGGTGCACCACCGGACAGTGTCCGGTGCACCAGGGGACTTAAGCTAAACTCATCACCTTCGGGAAAACTCAGAGGCGCCCCGCTATAATTCACCGGACAGTGTCCGATGCTCCAAGGAGAAGCGACTCTGAACTCGCTATCTTCGGGAATCCGCTCCGCTATAATTCACCGGACATGTCCGGTGTACACCGGACTGTCCGGTGTAACGGCGGAGCAACAACTAGTCTGCGCCAACGGTCACCTGCTACAGCATTAAATGCGCGCCAGCGCGCGCAGAGGAGCAGAGCACGCGCGGGTGGCGCACCGGACAGTCTATAGTATATGTCCGGTGCACCACCGGACAGCCAGGCGACCCCACCAGTCAGAGCTCCAACGGTCGAACCCTAACGGTCGGGTGACGTGGCTGGCGCACCGGACACTGTCCGGTGGCGCACCGGACTGTCCGGTGCGCCATGCGACAGCAGCCTCCACCAACGGCTAGTTTGGTGGTTGGGGCTATAAATACCCCCAACCACCCCTCATTCAAGACATCCAAGTTTTCACACTTCTACACCTTACAAGAGCTAGGCATTCAATACAAGACACACTAAAGTGATCAAATCCTCTCCCAATTCCACACAAGGCTTTAGTGATTAGCGAGAGAGATTTGTTGTGTTCTTTTGAGCTCTTGCGCTTGGATTGCTTCTTTTCTTTCTCATTTGTTCTTGTGATCAAAACTCAATTGTAACCAAGGCAAGAGACACCAATTGTGTGATGGTCCTTGTGGGGAAGTTTTGTTCCCGGTTGATTTGAGAAGAGAAGCTCACTCGGTCCGAGGGACCGTTTGAGAGAGGGAAAGGGTTGAAAGAGACCCGGTCTTTGTGACCACCTCAACGGGGAGTAGGTTTGCAAGAACCGAACCTCGGTAAAACAAATCATTGTGTCTCGCTCTTTATTCGCTCACGATTTGTTTTGCGCCCTCTCTCTCTCGGACTCGTTTCTATTTCTAACGTTAACCCGGCTTGTAGTTGTGATTAACTTTATAAATTTCAGTTTCACCCTATTCACCCCCTCTAGGCGACTTTCAATTGGTATCAGAACCCGGTGCTTCATTAGAGCCTAACCGCTCGAAGTGATGTCGGGAGATCACGCCAAGAAGGAGATGGAGACCGGCGATAAGCCCACTACAAGCCACGGGGAGACTTCATCGGAAGAGTCCCGCAACAAGAGGAAGGAGAAGAAAGACTCCTCCAACAAAGGGAAGGGGAAGGAAAAGAAATCCTCCTCCCACAAGTCGCATCGGAGAGGTGACAAGCACAAGAGGATGAGGAAAGTGGTCTACTACGAGACCGACTCTTCATCACCATCGACCTCCGGCTCCGACGCGCCGTCCGTCACTTCTAAGCGCCATGAGCGCAAGAAGTTTAGTAAGATCCCCCTACGCTACCCTCGCATTCCTAAACATACACCTTTACTTTCCGTCCCATTAGGCAAACCACCAACGTTTGATGGTGAAGATTATGCTAGGTGGAGTGATATGATGCGATATCACCTAACCTCACTCCACAAAAGTATATGGGATGTTGTTGAGTTTGGTGTACAGGTACCATCCGTAGGGGATGAAGATTATGATGAGGACGAAGTGGCCCAAATCGAGCACTTCAACTCCCAAGCCACCACTATACTCCTCACCTCTCTAAGTCGAGAGGAGTATAACAAAGTGCAAGGGTTGAAGAGCGCCAAGGAGATTTGGGACGTGCTAAAAACCGCGCACGAGGGAGACGAGATGACCAAGATCACCAAGCGGGAAACGATCGAGGGGGAGCTCGGTCGCTTCCGTCTTCGCCAAGGGGAGGAGCCACAAGACATGTAAAACCGGCTCAAAACCTTGGTGAACCAAGTGCGCAACCTCGGGAGCAAAAAATGGGATGACCACGAAGTGGTTAAGGTTATTCTTAGATCACTTGTTTTCCTTAACCCTACTCAAGTTCAATTGATTCGTGGTAATCCTAGATATACACAAATGACCCCCGAGGAAGTTATAGGTAATTTTGTGAGCTTTGAGTTGATGATCAAAGGCTCAAAGAAGATCAACGAGCTTGATGGCCCCTCAACGTCCGAAGCACAACCGGTCGCATTCAAGGCGACGGAAGAAAAGAAGGAGGAATCTACTCCAAGTCGAACACCCATCGATGCCTCCAAGCTCGACAACGAGGAGATGGCGCTCATCATCAAGAGCTTCCGCCAAATCCTCAAGCAAAGGAGGGGGAAAGATTACAAGCCTCGCTCCAAGAAAGTTTGCTACAAGTGTGGTAAGCCCGGTCACTTTATAGCAAAATGTCCTATTTCTAGTGACAGTGACAGGGGCGACGACAAGAAGGGGAGAAGAAAGGAGAAGAAAAAGTACTACAAGAAGAAGGGCGGCGATGCCCATGTTTGCCGGGAGTGGGACTCTGACGAGAGCTCCACCGACTCCTCCTCCGACGAGGACACTGCCATCATCGCCGTCACCAAGGGACTTCTCTTCCCCAACATTGGCCACAAGTGCCTCATGGCAAAGGACGGCAAAAGGAAGAAGGTAAAATCAAGATCCTCCACTAAATATGAAACCTCTAGTGATGAGGATGATGCTAGCAATGAGGAGGATAACTTGCGCATTCTTTTTGCCAACCTTAATATGCAACAAAAGGAAAAGTTAAATGAATTAATTAGTGCTATTCATGAGAAGGATGATCTCTTGGACTCTCAAGAGGACTTCCTAATTAAGGAAAATAAGAAGCATGTTAAGGTAAAAAATGCTTATGCTCTAGAAGTTGAAAAATGTGAAAAATTATCTAAGGAGCTAAGCACTTGCCATGAGACTATTGTCAACCTTACAAATGAAAATGCTAGTTTAAATGCTAAGGTTGATTCTCATGTTTGTAATGTTTCAATTCCCAATCTTAGAGATGATAATGTTGATTTGCTTGCTAAGATTGAAGAATTGAATAATTCTCTTGCTAGCCTTAGGATTGAAAATGAAAAATTGCTCGCTAAGGCTAAAGATTTTGATGTTTGCAATGTCACTATTTCTAACCTTAGAAGTGAAAATGATGTACTACATGCTAAGGTTGTAGAATTAAAATCTTGCAAACCCTCTACATCTACCATTGAGCATGTTTCTATTTGCACTAGATGTAGAGATATTGATATTGATGCTATTCATGATCATGTGGCTTTAATTAAACAACAAAATGATCATATAGCTAAATTAGATGCTAAAATTGCCGAGCATGACTTAGAAAATGAAAAGTTTAAATTTGCTAGAAGCATGCTCTATAGTGGGAGACGCCCTGGCATCAAGGATGGCATTGGCTTCCAAAAGGGAGACAATGTCAAACTTAATGCCCCTCCAAAGAAATTGTCTAACTTTGTTAAGGGCAAGGCTCCCATGCCTCAGGATAACGAGGGTTACATTTTGTACCCTGCCGGGTATCCTGAGAGCAAAATTAGGAGAATTCATTCTAGGAAGTCTCACTCTGGCCCTAATCATGCTTTTATGTATAAGGGTGAGACATCTAGCTCTAGGCAACCAACCCGTGCTAAGTTGCCTAAGAAGAAAACTCCTAATGCATCAAATGGTCATGACATTTCATTTAAAACTTTTGATGCATCTTATGTTTTGACTAACAAATCTGGCAAGGTAGTTGCCAAGTTTGTTGGGGGCAAACACAAGGGCTCCAAGACTTATGTTTGGGTACCCAAAGTTCTTGTGTCTAATGCCAAAGGACCCAAAACCCTTTGGGTACCTAATGTCAAGAACTAAAATTGTTTTGTAGGTTTATGCATCCGGGGGCACAAGTTGGATCATCGATAGCGGGTGCACAAACCACATGACAGGGGAGAAGAAAATGTTCTCCTCTTATGAGAAAAACCAAGATCCCCAACGAGCTATCACATTCGGGGATGGAAATCAAGGTTTGGTCAAAGGTTTGGGTAAAATTGCTATTTCACCTGACCATTCCATTTCCAATGTTTTTCTTGTTGATTCATTAGATTACAATTTGCTTTCCGTATCTCAATTATGCAAAATGGGCTACAACTGTCTATTCACTGATGTAGGTGTCACTGTCTTTAGAAGAAGTGATGATTCAATAGCATTTAAGGGAGTGTTAGAGGGTCAGCTATACTTGGTAGATTTTGATAGAGCTAAACTCGACACTTGCTTAGTTGCTAAGACTAACATGGGTTGGCTCTGGCACCGCCGACTAGCCCATGTTGGAATGAAGAATCTTCATAAGCTTCTAAAGGGAGAGCACATTTTAGGATTAACAAATGTTCATTTTGAGAAAGACAAGATTTGTAGCGCATGCCAAGCCGGGAAGCAAGTTGGTGTTCATCATCCACACAAGAACATCATGACGACTGACAGGCCACTGGAGCTCCTACACATGGATCTATTCGGCCCGATTGCTTACATAAGCATCAGCGGGAGTAAGTACTGTCTAGTTATTGTGGATGATTATTCTCGCTTCACTTGGGTGTTCTTTTTGCAGGAAAAATCTCAAACCCAAGAGACCTTAAAGGGATTCTTGAGACGAGCTCAAAATGAGTTCGACTTAAGGATCAAGAAAATAAGAAGCGACAACGGAACGGAGTTCAAGAATGCACAAATTGATGGCTTCCTTGAGGAGGAGGGCATCAAGCATGAGTTCTCTTCTCCCTACACTCCACAACAAAATGGTGTAGTGGAAAGGAAGAATCGAACTCTATTGGACATGGCAAGAACCATGCTTGATGAATACAAGACGCCGGATCGGTTTTGGGCCGAGGCGGTTAACACCGCTTGCTACGCCATCAACCGGTTATATCTACACCGAATCCTCAAGAAGACATCATACGAACTCCTAACCGGTAAAAAGCCCAACATTTCATATTTTAGAGTCTTTGGTAGCAAATGCTTTATTCTTATTAAAAGAGGTAGAAAATCTAAATTTGCTCCTAAGACAGTAGAAGGCTTTTTACTAGGATATGATTCAAACACAAGGGCATATAGAGTCTTTAACAAGTCCTCAGGACTAGTTGAAGTTTCTTGTGACGTTGTGTTTGATGAAACTAACGGCTCTCAAGTAGAGCAAGTTGATCTTGATGAGATAGGTGAAGAAGAGGCTCCATGTACATGTCCATTGGGGATGTGTGTCCTAAGGAATCCGAAGAGCCTCTAAATGCACAAGATCAACCATCCTCCTCCACGCAAGCATCTCCAACAACTCCAAATGAGGATGAGGCTCAAGTTGATGAAGGAGAAGATCAAAGAAATGAGCCACCTCAAGATGACGGCAATGATCAAGGGGGAGATGAAAATGATCAAGACAAGGAGGATGAAGAACCAAGGCCGCCACACCCAAGAGTCCACCAAGCAATCCAACGAGATCACCCCGTCGACACCATCCTCGGCGACATTCATAAGGGGATAACCACTAGATCTCGTGTTGCACATTTTTGTGAGCATTATTCTTTTGTTTCCTCTATTGAGCCACACAGGGTAGAGGAAGCACTCCAAGGTTCGGATTGGGTGATGGCGATGCAAGAGGAGCTCAACAATTTCACTAGGAACGAGGTATGGCATTTAGTTCCACGTCCTAACCAAAATGTTGTAGGAACCAAATGGGTCTTCCGCAACAAGCAAGATGAGCATGGTGTGGTGACAAGGAATAAAGCTCGACTTATGGCCAAGGGATACTCCCAAGTTGAAGGTTTGGATTTCGGTGAAACCTATGCACCCGTAGCTAGGCTTGAGTCAATTCGCATATTATTAGCCTATGCTACTTACCATGGCTTCAAGCTTTACCAAATGGACGTGAAGAGTGTCTTCCTCAATGGACCAATCAAGGAAGAGGTCTATGTGAGAGCACCTAGAGGGGGGGGGGGGGTGAATAGGTGATCCTGTAAAAACTTAAGCCACAAAAACTTGTTATGTGTTAGCACGATTATTGCCAAGTGGCTAAGGTGAAGTCTCAACAAAACACAATACCACAAGAGATCAAGACAGAGGTGACACGGTGGTTTATCCCGTGGTTCGGCCAAGCCAATGCTTGCCTACTTCCACGTTGTGGCGTCCCAACGGACGAGGGTTGCAATCAACCCCTCTCAAGCGGTCCAAAGACCCACTTGAATACCACGGTGTTTTGCTTTTCCTTTCACTATCCCGTTTGCAAGGAATCTCCACAAATTGGAGTCTCTTGCCCTTACAAGTATATGATCACAAAGAAAGCACAGAGTAAGGGAGGGAAGCAACACACACAAATCCACAACAAAAGCGCACACACACGGCCAAAACTCGAGCTCGAATGACTATCTCAGAGTTCACACTAGAACAGAGCTCGAATCACTTAGAATCACAAACGAATGCGCAAAGAACTTGTGTGGATGATCAAGAATGCTCAAGAGTTGCTTGTGTGTCTCCTCCATGCGCCTAGGGGCTCCTTTTATAGCCCCAAGGCAGCTAGGAGCCGTTGAGAGCAAATCCGGAAGGCCATCCTTGCCTTCTGTCGTCGGGGGCACCGGACAGTCCGGTGCACACCGGACATGTCCGGTGACCGATTTCTTTCCTTATCCAGCGCTTCCCGACCGTTGCAGACCGGCGGAGATCTGAGAGCCGTTGGCGCACCGGACAGTCCGGTGCACACCGGACAGTCCGGTGCCGTCTTCCGACCGTTGGCTCGGCCACGTGTCCCGCGCGGATTGCGCGGCCGACCGTTGGCCCTGGCCGACCATTGGCTCACCGGACAGTCCGGTGCACACCGGACAGTCCGGTGAATTTTAGCCGTACGCCGTCGGCGAATTCCCGAGAGCGGCCAGTTCGCGCCGAGTAGGCCTGGCGCACCGGACACTGTCCGGTGCACACCGGACAGTCCGGTGCTCCAGACCGAGCTGAGCCTTGGCTGCACACAGCCAAGTCTTTCTCTCCCCTTTTCTCTTTTTCTTCTTTCTGTTTCTAACACTTAGACAAATATGTTAGTCCACAAAACAAATGTACTAAGGCTTAGAAACATACCTTTATCTCATGATTTGCACCTTGTTCATCCATGTACATAAATTCACAATTAAGCACATGTGTTGGCACTCAATCACCAAAATACTTAGAAATGGCCCAAGGGCACATTTCCCTTTCAGTCTCCCCCTTTTTGGTGATTTATGCCAACACAACATAAAGCCACTAGAACAAGTGCAAACTCAATTCAAATAACACTTAAATTTATTTTGAATCAATTTTGGCATATATGGATCATCCTTTGCCACCACTTGGTTTGTTTTTGCAAATCAAACACAAATCTCTATCTCTAAGTTAAACACACATGTTTAAGCATAAACAGAGTCATTCAAAAAGAGATTGATCAAGGATTTCAAAAACTCCCCCTTTTTCCCATAATCAATACTTCTCCCCACAAGAAGCCAACTTTTGACAAGAGAGACAACTTAAGAATTTTGACAAATCAAAAACTCTATTCTACTATTTTCAAAATCTCTCAAGTGGTAGCTGATCCATTTATTGCTTTGGCCTTTATTTTCTCCCCCTTTGGCATCAAGCACCAAAACGGGATCAATTGTGGCCCTTTAACCCCATTGCCTCACCAAAATCTTCAATTAAGAGCAAATGGCAATAAGAGTTCAGAGATGGACTTGGAATAAGTTACCCTCTCATCGGAGTGCAGTGGAAGTCTTGCATGATCCAAGTCCACCTTTTCCCTTTCAATTCTCCTTTGAGACTAAATCAAACAAACTCAAGCATATGGTTAGTCTCAAAGGGTCAAGTTGCAACACATCTCCCCCTAAACATGTGCATCACTTTGCAACGGACTTGTGAGGTCCAGGGAGTGTTTGTACAACTTGAGCACCATAATAAGCAACAAAGTGCAGAATGAACATGATCAAAGGCATAAATACATGTATGCTATATTTCAATCCAAGTTCCGCGAATCTAAGACATTTAGCTCACTACGCAGCCTGCAAAAGGTCTTCTCATCTAAAGGCTTGGTAAAGATATCGGCTAGCTGGTTCTCGGTGCTAACATAAAACACTTCGATATCTCCCTTTTGCTGGTGGTCTCTCAAAAAGTGATGCCGGATGTCTATGTGCTTTGTGCGGCTGTGCTCAACAGGATTTTCCGCTATTCGGATAGCACTCTCATTGTCACATAGGAGTGGGACTTTACTCAGATTGTAGCCAAAGTCCCTGAGGGTTTGCCTCATCCAAAGTAGTTGCGCGCAACACTGACCTGCGGCAACATACTCGGCCTCAGCGGTGGATAGGGCAACGGAGGTTTGTTTCTTAGAGTTCCATGACACCAGGGACCTTCCTAAGAATTGGCACGTCCCCGATGTACTCTTCCTATCGACCTTACATCCAGCATAGTCGGAATCTGAGTACCCAATCAAGTCAAAGTTAGACCCCTTTGGATACCAGATCCCGAAGCAAGGCGTAGCGACTAAATATCTAAGAATTCGCTTCACCGCCACCAAGTGACACTCCTTAGGATCGGATTGAAATCTAGCACACATGCATACGCTAAGCATAATATCCGGTCTACTAGCACATAAATAAAGTAGAGATCCTATCATTGACCGGTATGCTTTTTGATCAACGGACTTACCTCCTTTGTTGAGGTCGGTGTGTCCGTCGGTTCCCATTGGAGTCTTTGCGGGCTTGGCGTCCTTCATCCCAAACCGCTTCAGCAGATCTTGCGTGTACTTCGTTTGGGAGATGAAGGTGCCGTCCTTGAGTTGCTTCACTTGGAACCCAAGGAAGTAGTTCAACTCGCCCATCATCGACATCTCGAATTTTTTGCGTCATCACCCTGCTAAACTCTTCACAAGACTTTTGATTAGTAGAACCAAATATTATGTCATCGACATAAATTTGGCACACAAACAAATCACCATTACAAGTCTTAGTGAAAAGAGTTGGATCGGCTTTCCCAACCTTGAAAGCATTAGCAAGTAAGAAATCTCTAAGGCATTCATACCATGCTCTTGGGGCTTGTTTAAGTCCATAGAGCGCCTTAGAGAGCTTACACACGTGGTCGGGGTACCGCTCATCCTCGAAGCCAGGGGGTTGCTCCACGTACACTTCCTCCTTTATTGGCCCGTTGAGGAACGCGCTCTTCACATCCATTTGGTACAACCTGAAAGAATGGTGAGCGGCATATGCTAGCAAGATGCGAATGGATTCTAGCCTAGCCACAGGAGCAAAAGTCTCCTCAAAGTCCAAACCTGCGACTTGGGCATAACCTTTTGCCACAAGTCGAGCCTTGTTCCTTGTCACAACTCCGTGCTCGTCCTGTTTGTTGCGGAACACCCACTTGGTTCCCACAACATTTTGCTTGGGACGAGGCACCAGCGTCCAAACTTCATTGCGCTTGAAGTTGTTGAGTTCCTCCTGCATGGCCAACACCCAATCCGGATCTAGCAAGACCTCCTCTACCCTGAAAGGCTCAATAAAGGAGACAAAAGAGTAATGCTCACAAAAATTAACTAATCGAGATCGAGTAGTTACTCCCTTGCTAATGTCACCCAAAATTTGGTCGACGGGATGATCCCTTTGAATCATCGCTCGAACTTGGGTTGGAGGTGCCGGTTGCGCTTCTTCCTCCATCACTTGATCGTCTTGTGCTCCCCCTTGATCACACGCCTCCTTTTGATGAACCTGTTCATCGTCTTGAGTTGGGGGATGCACCGTCGTTGAGGAAGAAGGTTGATCACGTTCATCCTGTTCCTGTGGCCGAACGTCTCCAATTGCCATGGTTCGTATAGCGGCCGTCGGAACATCTTCTTCATCTACATCATCACAATCAACAACTTGCTCTCTTGGAGAGCCATTAGTCTCATCAAATACAACGTCGCTAGAGACTTCAACCAAACCCGAAGATTTGTTGAAGACCCTATACGCCTTTGTATTTGAATCATAACCTAATAAAAACCCTTCTACAGCTTTGGGAGCAAACTTAGAATTTCTACCTTTCTTTACTAGAATGTAGCACTTGCTCCCAAAAACACGAAAGTAGGATACATTGGGTTTGTTACCGGTTAGTAGCTCATATGACGTCTTCTTGAGGAGGCGGTGAAGATAGACCCTGTTGATGGCGTGGCAAGCCGTGTTCACGGCTTCCGACCAAAAGCACTCGGGGGTCTTGAACTCTCCAAGCATCGTCCTCGCCATATCGATTAGCGTCCTGTTCTTCCTCTCTACCACACCATTTTGCTGTGGTGTGTAGGGAGCGGAGAACTCGTGCTTGATCCCTTCCTCCTCAAGAAACTCCTCCACTTGAAGGTTCTTGAACTCGGACCCGTTGTCGCTCCTAATCTTCTTCACCTTGAGCTCAAACTCATTTTGAGCTCTCCTGAGGAAGCGCTTGAGGGTCCCTTGGGTTTCAGACTTATCCTGCAAAAAGAACACCCAAGTGAAGCGGGAAAAGTCATCAACAATAACTAAACCATACTTACTTCCTCCTATGCTTAGATAGGCGACGGGTCCGAAGAGGTCCATATGCAGCAGCTCCAGAGGTCTTGACGTGGTCATCACATTCTTGCTGTGATGTGCTCCTCCTACTTGTTTACCTGCCTGACAAGCTGCACAAGGTCTATCTTTTTCGAAATAAACATTTGTTAGACCTATCACGTGTTCTCCCTTTAGAAGCTTGTGGAGGTTCTTCATCCCCACATGTGCTAAGCGGCGATGCCACAGCCAGCCCATGCAAGTCTTAGCCATTAAGCATGCATCTAGACCGGCCTCTTCTTTTGCAAAGTCAACTAAATAAAGCTTGCCGTCTAGTACACCCTTAAAAGCTAGTGAACCATCACATCTTCTAAAGACAGACACATCTACATTTGTAAATAAACAATTATATCCCATTTGACATAATTGACTAACAGATAGCAAATTATATCCAAGACTCTCCACTAAGAATACATTTGAGATAGAATGCTCATTAGAAATTGCAATTTTACCTAACCCTTTTACCTTGCCTTGATTCCCATCACCGAATATAATTGAATCTTGGGAATCCTTATTCTTGACGTAGGAGGTGAACATCTTCTTCTCCCCCGTCATATGGTTTGTGCATCCGCTGTCGATAATCCAGCTTGAACCCCCGGATGCATAAACCTGCAAGGCAAATTTAGGCTTGGGTCTTAGGTACCCAACTCATGTTGGGTCCTGCAAGGTTAGCACAAATGTCTTTAGGGACCCAAATGCAAGATTTATCTCCCTTGCATCTAGCCCCTAATTTCCTAGCAACTACCTTCTTACCCTTTCTACAAATAGCAAAGGGAGCATTACAAGCATAATAAATGGTAGAAGGTTCATTCACTACTTTCCTAGGAGCATGAATAACATTCTTTCTAGGTACATGAGCAATATCTCTCCTAGGCATATGTACAACATTTCTCCTACACATATCTCTACCATGATTATAAGAAGAACTAGAAGCAAACATTGCATGAGAATCATAAACATGTGAATCAAAATGATTATAAGCATTTCTAGCATGTCTCCTATCATAATACATAAAAGCATGATTCTTTTTAGCATTACTAGCCATCGGGGCCTTCCCCTTCTCCTTGACGAAGATGGGAGCCTTATGGCTTGTTAAGTTCTTGGCTTCCCTCTTGAAGCCAAGCCCATCCTTAATTGAGGGATGTCTTCCAATTGTATAGGCATCCCTTGCAAATTTTATCTTTTCAACTTCACTCTTGCTAGTCTTAAGTTGGGCATTAAGACTAGCCACTTCATCTTTTAGTTTTGAAATTGAAACTAAATGTTTGCTACAAGTGTTAACATCAAAATCCTTACACCTAGTGCAAATTGTAACATTTTCAACACAAGACTTAGATTTATTTGTTACTTCTAATTTAGCATTTAAATCATGGTTAACACTTTGTAAAGTAGCAATGGTTTCATGACAAGAAGATATTTCACTAGAAAGCACTTCATTTCTTTTCACTTCTAAAGCATATGATTTTTGTGCCTCTATAAACTTATCATGTTCATCATACAATAAATCCTCTTGCTTCTCTAAAAGCCTATCCTTTTCATTCAAAGCATCAATCAATTCATTGATTTTATCTATCTTAGATCTATCTAAGCCTTTGAACAAGCAAGAATAATCTATGTCATCATCGTCACTAGACTCACTATCACTAGAAGAAGCATAAGTGGAGTCTTGAGTACTCACCTTCTTCTCCCTTGCCATAAGGCAAGTGAGACGCTCGTTGGGGAAGAGAGCCGATTTGTTGAAGGCAGTGGCGGCGAGTCCTTCGTTGTCGGAGTCGGAGGAGGAGCAATCCGAGTCCCACTCCTTTCCTAGATGCGCCTCGCCCTTTGCCTTCTTGTATTGCTTCTTCTTCTCTCTTTTGTTCCCCTTTTCCTGGTCACTTTCATTATCGGGACAGTTAGCGATAAAATGACCAAGCTTACCGCATTTGAAGCATGAGCGCTTCCCCTTGGCTTTGGTCTTGCTTGGCTGCCCCTTGCGACCATTTAGCGCCGTCTTGAACCTTTTGATGATGAGAGCCATTTCTTCATCATTAAGTCCGGCCGCCTCAATCTGTGCCACCTTGCTAGGTAGCGCCTCCTTGCTTCGTGTTGCCTTGAGAGCAAGGGGTTGCGGCTCGTTGATCGGACCGTTCAACGCTTCGTCGACGTATCTTGCCTCCTTGATCATCATCCGCCCGCTTACGAATTTTCCAAGCACTTCCTCGGGCGTCATCATCGTGTACCTGGGATTCTCACGAATATTGTTCACGAGATGAGGATCAAGTACGGTAAAAGACCTGAGCATTAGGCGGACGACATCGTGATCCGTCCAACGCGTGCTTCCGTAGCTCCTTATTTTGTTGATAAGGGTCTTGAGCCGGTTGTACGTCTGAGTTGGCTCCTCTCCCCTTATCATGGCGAACCGTCCAAGCTCGCCCTCCACCAACTCCATCTTGGTGAGCATGGTGATGTCGTTCCCCTCGTGAGAGATCTTGAGGGTGTCCCATATCTGCTTGGCATTGTCCAAGCCGCTCACCTTATTGTACTCTTCCCTGCACAAAGATGCTAAGAGAACAGTAGTAGCCTGTGCATTTTTATGAATCTGTTCATTTATAAGCATAGGGCTATCCGAGCTATCGAATTTCATTCCGTTCTCCACAATCTCCCATATGCTAGGATGGAGAGAGAATAAGTGACTACGCATTTTGTGACTCCAAAATCCGTAGTCCTCCCCATCGAAGTGTGGAGGTTTGCCAAGAGGAATGGAAAGCAAATGCGAATTCGAACTATGTTGAATACGGGAATAATCAAATGAAAAGTTCGAATTGACCGTCTTCCTGTAGTCGTTGTCGTCGTCCTTTTGGGAAGAAGTGGATTCATCACTATCGTCGTAGTAGATGATCTCCTTGATACGCCTCGTCTTCTTCTTCTTCCCTTCCTTTCGTCTATGGCCCGAGCCGGAGTCGGTAGGCTTGTCGTCCTTCGGCTCGTTGACGAAGGTCTCCTTTTCTTTGTCGTTGATCACAATACCCTTCCCCTTAGGATCCATCTATTCGGGCGGTTAGTCCCTTTGTGAATAGAACGGCTCTGATACCAATTGAGAGCACCTAGAGGGGGGGTGAATAGGTGATCCTGTAAAAACTTAAGCCACAAAAACTTGTTATGTGTTAGCACGATTATTGCCAAGTGGCTAAGGTGAAGTCTCAACAAAACACAATACCACAAGAGATCAAGACAGAGGTGACACGGTGGTTTATCCCGTGGTTCGGCCAAGCCAATGCTTGCCTACTTCCACGTTGTGGCGTCCCAACGGACGAGGGTTGCAATCAACCCCTCTCAAGCGGTCCAAAGACCCACTTGAATACCACGGTGTTTTGCTTTTCCTTTCACTATCCCGTTTGCAAGGAATCTCCACAAATTGGAGTCTCTTGCCCTTACAAGTATATGATCACAAAGAAAGCACAGAGTAAGGGAGGGAAGCAACACACACAAATCCACAACAAAAGCGCACACACACGGCCAAAACTCGAGCTCGAATGACTATCTCAGAGTTCACACTAGAACAGAGCTCGAATCACTTAGAATCACAAACGAATGCGCAAAGAACTTGTGTGGATGATCAAGAATGCTCAAGAGTTGCTTGTGTGTCTCCTCCATGCGCCTAGGGGCTCCTTTTATAGCCCCAAGGCAGCTAGGAGCCGTTGAGAGCAAATCCGGAAGGCCATCCTTGCCTTCTGTCGTCGGGGGCACCGGACAGTCCGGTGCACACCGGACATGTCCGGTGACCGATTTCTTTCCTTATCCAGCGCTTCCCGACCGTTGCAGACCGGCGGAGATCTGAGAGCCGTTGGCGCACCGGACAGTCCGGTGCACACCGGACAGTCCGGTGCCGTCTTCCGACCGTTGGCTCGGCCACGTGTCCCGCGCGGATTGCGCGGCCGACCGTTGGCCCTGGCCGACCATTGGCTCACCGGACAGTCCGGTGCACACCGGACAGTCCGGTGAATTTTAGCCGTACGCCGTCGGCGAATTCCCGAGAGCGGCCAGTTCGCGCCGAGTAGGCCTGGCGCACCGGACACTGTCCGGTGCACACCGGACAGTCCGGTGCTCCAGACCGAGCTGAGCCTTGGCTGCACACAGCCAAGTCTTTCTCTCCCCTTTTCTCTTTTTCTTCTTTCTGTTTCTAACACTTAGACAAATATGTTAGTCCACAAAACAAATGTACTAAGGCTTAGAAACATACCTTTATCTCATGATTTGCACCTTGTTCATCCATGTACATAAATTCACAATTAAGCACATGTGTTGGCACTCAATCACCAAAATACTTAGAAATGGCCCAAGGGCACATTTCCCTTTCACTATGTTGAGCAACCTCCCGGCTTTGAAGACAGTGAGTACCCTAACCATGTCTATAGGCTCTCTAAGGCGCTTTATGGGCTCAAGCAAGCCCCAAGAGCATGGTATGAATGCCTAAGAGATTTCCTTATTGCAAATGGCTTCAAAGTCGGAAAAGCCGATCCTACTTTATTTACTAAAACTCTTGACAATGATTTGTTTGTATGCCAAATTTATGTTGATGATATTATATTTGGGTCTACTAACGAATCTACATGTGAGGAATTTAGTAGGATCATGACACAGAAATTCGAGATGTCAATGATGGGGGAGTTGAAGTATTTTCTAGGTTTTCAAGTAAAGCAACTCCAAGAGGGCACCTTCATCAGCCAAACGAAGTACACTCAAGACATTCTAAACAAGTTTGGAATGAAGGATGCCAAGCCCATCAAGACACCCATGGGAACCAATGGGCATCTCGACCTCGACACGGAAGGTAAATCCGTAGATCAAAAGGTATACCGGTCGATGATAGGTTCATTACTCTATTTATGTGCATCTCGACCGGACGTTATGCTTTCCGTATGCATGTGTGCAAGATTCCAATCCGACCCTAAGGAATCTCACCTTACGGCCGTAAAACGAATCTTGAGATATTTGGCTTATACTCCTAAGTTTGGGCTTTGGTACCCTCGGGGATCCACTTTTGAGTTGATTGGTTATTCGGATGCCGATTGGGCAGGGTGCAAGATTAATAGAAAGAGCACATTGGGGACTTGCCAGTTCTTGGGAAGGTCCTTGGTGTCTTGGGCTTCTAAGAAGCAAAATTCGGTCGCTCTTTCTACCGCCAAAGCCAAGTACATTGCCGCATGCCACTGTTGCGCGCAATTGCTCTGGATGAGGCAAACCCTGCGGGACTGTGATTACAAATTAACCAAAGTTCCTCTTCTATGTGATAATGAGAGTGCAATCCGCATGGCGGATAATCCCGTTGAGCATAGCCGCACTAAACACATAGCCATTCGGTATCATTTTCTTAGGGATCAGCAAAAAAGGGGGATATCGAGATTGCATACATTAATACTAAATATCAATTAGCCGATATCTTTACCAAGCCACTAGATGAACAAACTTTTACCAAACTTAGGCATGAGCTAAATATTCTTGATTCTAGGAATTTCTTTTGATGTCTTGCATACATAGCTCATATATTATACCTTTGATCATCTCCTTTATATGCCATGACTAATGTGTTTTCAAGTATATTTCAAACCTAGTCATAGGTGTATTGAAAGGGAATTGGAGTCTTCGGCGAAGACAAAGGCTTCCACTCCACTCCATAACTCATCCTTCGCCGTCGCTCCAAGCAATTCTCCAACTTTGGTATAATCCTTCACTCATATTATTTGTTTGCCAAAGGGGGAGCAAGCAGTTTAAAAGGGCCTATATTTCACTCTAAGTATCCGTTTTTGGTGATTCATGCCAAAGGAGGATAAAGTATTGGCCCAAAGCAAAAGGACCGCACCACCACCCTAATTTTAAAACTAATGATTTTCAATTGGTAAATTCCAAATTGGTATCTTATTGTGTTCTAAAGGGGGAGAAAGTAGCACTTTCAAAAATTGGTATCTTAAAAACCCTCTTGAACACTAAGAGGAGAATTTTATTGAAAGGGAGTTTTGTTTAGTCAAAGGAAAAGCATTTGATACAGGGGGAGAAAATTTCAAATCTTGAAAATGCTTCTCAAAATCTTACTCATTTATCTTTGACTATTTGCAAAAGAACTTTGAAAAGGATTTACAAAAAGAATTTGCAAAAACAAAACATGTGGTGCAAGCGTGGTCCAAAATGTTAAAATTAAAGAAACAATCCATGCATATCTAGTAAGTAATATTTATTGGCTCAATTCTAAGTAACCTTTGCACTTACATTTTGCAAACTAGTTCAATTATGCACTTCTATACTTGCTTTGGTTTGTGTTGGCATCAATCACTAAAAAGGGGGAGATTGAAAGGGAATTAGGCTTACACCTATTTCCTAATTGATTTTGGTGATTGAATTGCCCAACACAAACATTTAGACTAACTAGTTTGCTCTAGTTTATAAGTTCTACAGGTGCCAAAGGTTCACAAAAAACCAATGAAAAAGACCAAGAAAAGGGTTCAATAAAGAGAGCAGGGGATAACCGAAGGCACCCTGGTCTGGCGCACCAGACTGTCCGGTGCACCAGAGGACTTGAAGCTAAACTCATCACCTTCGGGAAACTCAGAGGCGCCCCGCTATAATTCACCGGACTGTCCGGTGTACACCGGACAGTGTCCGGTGCTCCAAGGAGAAGCGACTCTGAACTCGCCAGCTTCGGGAATCCGCTCCGCTATAATTCACCGGACATGTCCGGTGTACACCGGACTGTCCGGTGTAACGGCGGAGCAACGGCTAGTCTGCGCCAACGGTCACCTGCTACAGCATTAAATGCGCGCTAGCGCGCGCAGAGGAGCAGAGCACGCACGGGTGGCGCACCGGACAGTCTACAGTACATGTCCGGTGCACCACCGGACAGCCAGGCGACCCCACCAGTCAGAGCTCCAACGGTCAAACCCTAACGGCCGGGTGACGTGGCTGGCGCATCGGACACTGTCCGGTGGCGCACCGGACTGTCCGGTGCGCCATGCGACAGCAGCCTCCACCTACGGCTAGTTTGGTGGTTGGGGCTATAAATACCCCCAACCACCCCTCATTCAAGACATCCAAGTTTTCACACTTCTACACCTTACAAGAGCTAGGCATTCAATACAAGACACACCAAAGTGATCAAATCCTCTCCCAATTCCACACAAGGCTTTAGTGATTAGCGAGAGAGATTTGTTGTGTTCTTTTGAGCTCTTGCGCTTGGATTGCTTCTTTTCTTTCTCATTTGTTCTTGTGATCAAAACTCAATTGTAACCGAGGCAAGAGACACCAATTGTGTGATGGTCCTTGCGGGGAAGTTTTGTTCCCGGTTGATTTGAGAAGAGAAGCTCACTCGGTCCGGGGGACCGTTTGAGAGAGGGAAAGGGTTGAAAGAGACCCGGTCTTTGTGACCACCTCAACAGGGAGTAGGTTTGCAAGAACCGAACCTCGGTAAAACAAATCATTATGTCTCGCTCTTTATTCGCTCACGATTTGTTTTGCGCCCTCTCTCTCGGACTCGTTTCTATTTCTAACGCTAACCCGGCTTGTAGTTGTGATTAACTTTATAAATTTCAGTTTCGCCCTATTCACCCCCTCTAGGCGACTTTCAGTTGCATCTTGTGACACTAGTTGAGCGACTTGGACATGTTATACTCTTGATACTCTTTGTGATTATCATCACCTAGATGACCCGAAGTTTGTGCGATCATTAAGCATCTATTAGATATTATTGTTAGCTTCGATATCAATTATGAGGGCATCTTATGCTCATTCCTCGTGGAAGAATCATAAAGAGCAATTTTAGTGAAATCATGGATTGTTGGAGTGTCTCTCTAGTGTGGTTCTTACAACATTCTAATTTTGGGCTTGGTGTGCGATGCTAATTAGCAAGTGTAGGTTGCCAGCAAGCAACCAAACCTCGAGGACATCTTGCATTCTTTTGTTATTTATTGTCATGTTTGGTTTACTCCATATACTTACTATTGTAGTTACATTTATTTACTTGTTGTATGGTATTTGCTCAACTAGCCTTGTGTGGATTGTAACTAGTAACAATTGAATTCGTCTAATATCTCTTGCTATGTAAGTAGTTGCATCTATTAATATAAACTAAAGACCATGCGACTAGAATTGTTTAGTGGTTTGTATACGACGGAATACAAAAACAGTGCTAGTACAAAATAGATGTTTAAAAGCTATGTTTATATTAATCAAACCTTGCTCTAGTGACTTGTGAGTTTATAGTATGATTTTTATTGGCTATTCACCCCTTAACATATCTAAGTTCTATCACCTATATGCATCTGGGGCCAAACCCATGGCGGCTATGCCCTAAGGCCATATGAGCCTAGGGCATTACACCGGAGTCCCCGGCATTCCCCAACACGCCCTTGGGTGGTATGGACCAGATTGTACATGTGTCCCTAACCAGGTTGAGCATATGTGGCGACATAATGGTCAAAAGGCATCTCTATAACTAAGTGTCTGGTCATAGGTGTACCCATGAGCAATATATAGTATGTGTTCCTATAACAGCTACCAACAATGACATACTCGATGGCGTGGACACCATTCCTACCATTATGACTGTCGGTACCCTGGATCAGGGGTACCCCTTACTACGGTATCAAGGCATGATGCCTATGCGGCTATCCCTAGCCACGCGGAGAACAACCCCAAGGATACCTCATGAGCAGTTGAGGTGGCATTCTCGGAGACAACGTCATCGGGCCCAGACCTCCTCAAGAAGGCGCAGGACCCCTGTGCGCACAACCCGGACCCCCGAAGTAAAGCAGCCCGGAGCCATTGGATGGAGTTCGGACCCCACCAAGTAAGCTCCGGACCACCCATAACAAGGTCCTGGGGGAGGAAGTGTCGTGGCCTAGGCATGGGTCCAGTGTTGACGCGTGTCCGGGCTCTATCCGGTGCGCCTCCGCCCCCCGCTCGGCCGAGGGCCTAATGCTGCCACTATAGGTGTACATTCGGGCCACCCGGCCCGGCCCGGCCCAAGCCCGAAAAGGTCCGTATTGTTTGAATTTCGGGCCATGCCGGGCCGGCCCCTGGGCCTAGCCCTCGGCCCACGGTCCAGCCCGTAATTGCTTAAACATGCTGGGCTCATTTCGGGCGGCCCGAAATTATAAAAGCCCGAAATTCAATTTTTGGCCCGAAATTCAATTAGGGCCCGAAATTCAATTTTTGGCCCGAAATTCAGTTTTTGGTCCAAAATTCACATCAGAGCCCTAAATTCAAAAATAATAAAACAAATAAAAGATAAGACAAATAAATTTGAACAAAAGCAAACTTAATATTTGTATTAAAGTTACCACAGCTATGCAATGACTACCTCATTTACAAATCATTTTGTTAGAAGGAAAAAGAGTATAATCAGCTCTATACAAATTTCATAAGTTCAGTTTATTGTCTAATGTTCATAACAAAAGTAAAATTACATCACATACTCTAATTCAAAGCTACAAAAACATCTAACTAGCATTATCTCTAGCTTTGTGTTCTTTATCAAGTATATGAAAGTGTGGAATGAAGTATGGTTTTAATAAATATATGGGCCTTTTCGTGCCTCTATATGGGCCATTTCGTGCCTGTCTTAAATGGGCCGTGCTCGTGCCCGCCCATGGGCCGTGACCTCGGCCCAAACCCGGCCCGAAATAACGGGCCATGCCGGCCCGGCACTAAAATATTTTGGGCCGTGCTTTTTTTTTGTGCTTCGGGCCGGCCCATCAAGCCCGGCCCAAATGTACACCTATAGCTGCCATATGGCTTATTGCCCGTGACGTAGGCCAGCGGACGGAGCATGACGTAAGGACTCTGGGCCGCGTGGCCTCCGCATTTATTGTGGAGAGGATACGCCGCCTGTCCTGTCCACCCTGTTGTCCGGTGATGTGCCCCTTCGGCATTTAATGCGTCCTGTCCACTCCGCTGGCAGACGGCGCCCAGGCCATACAGCAGGCAGCGTGCCCGTCTAATCCGAACAGTATGCCCATGTTATAAGATACGCTATGTCCACCAGCACTTGTGCATTACCAGGGAAGCTTCCCCAGCACACCAACACTACGCGGACCACGGGTGTCAGCGCAGGAAGATTGCTCCAGCAGCCAACTATTGCTGCCCCAAGTCTTGCATCCATGGTGCTCCTGGGCCCACATGTCAGGGCTCAGCACTCTTGTACACGCCCCCTTGAGCTATAAAAGGGGGAGCATGCAACGTTACAAAGGGGCCGAAACACACTTAGACTCCCTCAGGCTTACACACGACTCAAACTCTCAAGCAATACAACACACAGTGGAGTAGGGTATTACGCTCCTGCGGCCCGAACCACTCTAAACTCTTGCGTGTTCTTGTGTTCATTCCTACATTTCGCAACAGGCAAAACGCTTAAGCCCCATCCACATCTTAGGACTTAGGGCGGGTGCACTCCGCCACCCAGCCGAAGAATTTCCTCTCCGACATTTGGCGCGCCAGGTAGGGGGCCTAGGCTTGAAGTTTTTGCTTGTTTTCCTGCTCGACGCCATGGTCCATATCGTCGAGCACCAAGATTTCATGCCCGAGGACTATATGCTGGAGGAGGAAGCTGCCTCTTCCGCTCCGCGGGCCACCAACCTCCCGGCGCCTAGTGCGGCGGCGGCTGTGCACTCTGCATGACAGCACACTCCCACGCAGGCGTCCAGGGCGTCTAGGGCTGCGCCTGGGGCGCTGTCAGCAGCAAGGGAGTTGCTGTGCCACCCTCCAAGCTCCACGACCTCTCTAAGTGCCATGAAGCAGTGCGCAACTACGTGGATCGCTTTCTTGGCATGGCACACTCTGCCTCAACCAGGCCCAAGCCTCGGTCATCCCGGCGTCAGCATGAGGCGTCGGCGTCTGTGCGCTCACCCTCGGTGAGGGCAGCGCCAACTGAGGACCTGAGGGCGGAGCTCAACCGCTAGTGCGCGGCGGAGGACGCTCTGATCTCTCTAGAGAAGTCTAATGACCTGCGAGCAGAACTCAACCACAGACGTGCGGGCAGGGACGCCTGCGTCTCTCTAGAGAGGGTGTGAGAGCGCCGACAAAACATCGAGGGTCGTAACCTCGATCAAGACTTTGCAGTGGTAACACCGCAAACTCCGGCGAGTGCCCGGATCCAGGCCGATGTCCCATTGGCTGGCGTAGGCTGCGTCGCTCCCGCGGATCATCTCCGCGCAGCATCTTGGCCATCCAAGTTCCGATCGCACTTGCCGGAAAAGTACGACGGTACGTTAAACCCGTCGGAATTTCTGTAGGTGTACGTCACCGCTATCACAGCGACAGGTGGAAACATCGCTGTAATGGCGACATATTTTCATGTCGCCTTGTCTGGGCCCGCCCGGACTTGGCTCATTAACCTTGCCCTAGGATCAATCTACTCCTGGGAAGAGCTCTGCGCACGGTTTACAGCGAACTTCGCCAGTGCTTACCAGCAACACGGCGTCAGAGCGCAGGAAGATTGCTCCGGCAGCCAACTATTGCTGCCCCAAGTCTTGCATCCATGGTGCTCCTAGGCCCACATGTCGGGGCTCAGCACTCTTGTATACGCCCCCTTGAGCTATAAAAGGGGGAGCATGCAACGTTACAAAGGGGCCGGAACACACTTAGACTCCCTCAGACTTACACACGACTCAAACTCTCAAGCAATACAACACACAGTGGAGTAGGGTTTACGCTCCGGCGGCCCGAACCACTGTGAACTCTTGCGTGTTCTTGTGTTCATTCCTACATTTCGCAACAGGCAAAACGCTTAAGCCCCCTCCATATCTTAGGACTTAGGGCGGGTGCACTCCACCACCCGGCCGGAGAATTTCCTCTCCGACAATGACATACCACACTCATCGTTGTGGCACGTTGGAGATGTGCTTCGCGTACGATACAACAACTATAATAACAAGATCGGAGTAGTTGGACCTCTGTAGGATGGCATCCAGAGATATAACTCTCTCCCCTCTTATGCTATAAAAGGGATGTATAGAGAAACAAAGAGAGGGTATTATTTCGTGTTTAAAAGTTTTGGCTTTAATCTTTAGTTCAAGACTAGTTAGCACGTAAAAAGAGCTCTCGCTTGAGTCTAAGCTATAGATGGCCAATAAGCACGAGGCCCGCGAGCCCGGCACGAAGCCCGCTGTTTGGGCCCGGTCCGAGCCCGACACAACCCGGTTCTATGCAGGCCTGGGCCGGCCCGGCACGAATAAGCGGGCCGGGCTCGGACAGGAAACTAGGCACGGTGGGCTGGCCCAGCATGGCCCGTTTATCTCTAAGCCCGTTAAACCCGCTTTTTACACTAAAACGTGCTTACCGGCCCGCTTAGCCTGCTTTTTTCGTGCTAAACGGGTCGGCTCGGCCCGTTTAGGCCCGCTGCGGGCCGGGCTCGGACAGAAAATTGAGCCCGTAGGCTTAAACGGCCCGGCCCGGTTTTCTAACCGTGCCTGACGGTCCGGGCCCAAAATGGACTGGGCTTCACCGGGCCTAGGCCAGGCCGGGCGGCCCGTTTGGCCATCTCTAGTCTAAGCTTCCTTGCTCGACTCAGTGGTGGATATCATAAGCGACATATATGACTCTTCTAACTTTGCCACACTTGCATCTAAGCATCAAACATACAGAGAGCATAATAGGTTATTGCACTAAGACGACGTGGATCTCTATAAATCTTGCGCATGCACATAACCATGTGTCCATGTAAATGTCTTGATCCCGAGATCCTAGGTCTACATCACTCTCTGTGAATTTTGATACTCTTGGTATCTTGATATGGCAACACAACCGACAACCTTTGTTACAATGCGCCATATCATAAAAAAGGAAACTAGTTTCCAAACCGTATAGGGAGAAAAGTCTGGTGATTTCAAAAAATGAGGTGACAAAAGGTTCGTTTTTTTTTATCAAGGGAGGCAAATTATACCTTGACAGAAGTTTTGGAGGTTAAATGGATTTTATTTTACTAAATTTGTTTTGCAAGGTACCGAAGTCTTGGGGTCCAAGAGGCTTTCCCACATACGTGCTTTCGGGCCTGGGTGGATTTCCCTAAATTATACTCGTACCTTGCCGAAAATTCTGGCTCTCTCAGAGACTGTCCTTAGAAACTGGCTGGAGTTTGTCTTCTTAATACACCACTGGGCCTAATGTCACCATGGTGGGCTGGTGGTCCATACGCTGGTACGTGGATAGACGCCTGGATTACATATTGTTCCATAGCGGAGAAATAAGGACCCACGGAAGTGGATAGTTACCTCGCGCGCGTTGTGTTGCATAGCCAAATCGGTCAGGGCAGCCTGGCGTTTGCATGGGTAGTCATCACGTACCTACCTTTGCGTTCGTCCAACTGGATCCTTGTTCCTGGAGCATGGCTATGAGAAGCTAGCGGCTCCCTGAGCAACTAATTCCAGGTATTTCGGGCCACCATTCCAGGCCATACGCCTGCAACTGCAAGTAGGCAGCTAGCTAGCACAGGCAGCCTTCCAAGTTCCAACTGGACGCGAATCCGGATCGCATCGCGCGCCAGATGCTGAACCGGGCCCGCCTAACAGAGACGGAGTAGTTCAAAAAGACCTGCATTATTTTCCCAAAAAGAGATATAGAGAGAGAGAAAAAAGAAAGTCGCGCATTATTTGATGTGCGCAAGCTAACAATGCAGTCACCAACACAGGAAAGAGAACTCGATGCAAGTTGCTGTGCCGCAGCCAGCCAGTCTCCCCCGTGCAATGGACGCGAAGAACACGCACAGGGGGGCCCCGGCCGTGGCTCATGCACCACGCACCGAGGCTGCTGGTCGCTCCCCCATCACAGCCAAAAAAGAAAGGAGAACGCGTGACCTCATACATACTCTCGCATGTGTGGCACAGCACCCTCCCTGCAGCCCGCAGCCGGCGGATCGCGCCACGTACTGTACGTGACCATTTACCACCCCGGTCGCGGTCGGATTGCCTTGCTTAGCGGCTAAGCTAAGCGCGCGGGGGCGTTCGTGCTGCACACGCACACAAGGGAAAGGTAGCCGTGGTGTCAGGTTAACAAGTCGCAGCTTGAGCTTGCCCCGGCCCGGGCCGCGCGCGCGGCGGGTGGTGGTGGGCTGAGAATCTAGTGCGTGCTCGCGTCACCGCGCAAAAGCGCCGCAGCATTATTACGCAGGAAAGGCCAGGCCAGGCCGCGCCGCCCACGAGTCCGCGACCGGCCCAAAGGTGCCTGCCGCTAGAATGCTAGATAGATCCAGTCCAATCCAATCCAATCCACCCCGCGCGAAAGGGGGGTTGGTCTCCGTACGTCGTCACGATCGACCAAGACGAACCAACCCGGGCGGCCCCCTGCCCTGGTGCCCTCGTGGGCAGCACGACGACGGGCGTGTGTATCTCCGCGCGATCGTGCTTTTTCCCTGAAGCTGCCTTGCTTTTGTCGTCGAAAGCAACGCACGATCCACTCGAGGCTCATGGATCATGGATGGATGGGGTCAAAGCTAGCTCTCTCGGTCACAGCACAGGCGAATGTCAGCGTCGCGTGGCGGGTGCGCGGCTCCATCAGTAGTGTAGTGGTGTCGGGGGCGGAGGCGGTCACGAGCGCATGCACCGCGCCCGTGCGCAGGTATTACTGTTATTACTAGCCACTGTACGAGGATCTGCTGACTGCCGGCGTGCGCCTGTGTTGACAGCGCGAGTTGGATATACATTTATAGGACCGCCGTGTACACGTGAGCCAATACAGAACTGTGCCGCGAATCTACAGCCGATTTGAGCCAATACAGAACTGTGTTGACAGCCTAGTATTTTCCACGCTCTGCCACTACTGGAGAGACAGACTGATCCCTTGGATCGGTGGTGCAGTGAGAGACTGACAGCTATACCCGGGCCGTGCGTGGGGTCTGGGCAGGGGCGTTTGGCTGGGTGTCCGGGTCGGCCGTCTCCGCCGGATCGGGCTTTTACCTGTGCGACTCCCCCGCGCCCGTACTAGGGGAGACGTCCACGACCCGATATGGAGAATATAATTGCACTCCGAGTGTCAATTCCAAGTGGGATGGCTTGTCGGTAGATCCGGCCGGCCGATCCGCCTCCGTACGATCGCAGATTGCTAGCAGGGACTAGGGAGGGACAGCGGCCAGCGGGCCAGCACCGCCACCGCCACTCAACTTTGGTTCTCTCAAAGCAAAGCAAAGCTAGCTCGAAGGCCGAAAACGATTGTGCCTGAGCCCTGAGGAGACCTGAGTGGAGTGGCGGACGGGGTTGTCTGGCTGGTGCGTGTATGTGTATCTGCTGAGTCTTTTCAGCTCATCGGAGAAATAGAAACAGAAACAAAAACAAAAAAAAACTAGCCCGGAAGTTGAGGTGCATATTTGTGTCTGGGTGATCTGGAGTACTCGTATTTGTTTGGTACTGTACTGCTGGTGTAGGAGTGAGTGAGAGCACGCGTAGGCAGATGAGATCTCAGAGGCACTAGTGTAAACGAACAGCACGGCATGCTAGCTCTTCGTAGTTTTGGTGGTGTACGCGCCGAGCAGGGTCAAAAAGAGGCAGAAAACGCGATCGAGCCCCCACTTTTCGAAACAGCAAGATCCTGCCTTTCTTCGATATCACCGACGCACCAGCGCGCGGCGAAAAAAGACTATGAGAGCGTGTGATGACACATTTATAATAAAGAGGACGAGTACTAGAATAATAAAACAAAGGCATCTAATTTAAAGTGAGTAGGAAAATTAATAGTGAAAAATTGTACTCTACTACTTGCAATAGAAAAACAAACCGAGTGGGGCATGTGCCCTCACTCCAAAGAGCTACCTACTACGTACAACGCACAAACAGCTAGCTAGCGGAAACGATTGCAGCTGGATCGCCCGGGTCCAGCCAGCTGAGCTCGAGGCGGCGAGGCGCCATTGGCACACACGGGGAAAGCTGCATTATTATGTTTGTTAAACTGGTCTATTCCTCCAAAAGGCCATGTTGGGCAGGCCGCCGCCTCTGCTTCGATCATCCCTCAACCGCAAAGCCGATCGATCAACGCGCACCAGGAACCTGCAGAGAAAATAAATTTATTATGTTAACTATATATATATATATATATATATATATATATATATATATATAGAGAGAGAGAGAGAGAGAGAGAGAGAGAGAGAGAGAGAGAGAGAGAGAGAGAGAGCGCGCTTTTGTACATCCTATCCAGTCCCCGTCGTGAGAAATTAGTTAGTTCGTCTTCGAGTGCGTGCGTGGACGCTGCTTGTGTATGCATACACTGGTACACAGCCAGTTGTAAAATGCCTGAGAGGGAAAAGCTGGACTCAGTGGATATATATACGTATGCAATGCAATAATCGGTTTTTGCTTTCAGCTGTTCCAAAGAGGAGCCAGGGAGAGGCCAAAATTAAAGTGCCCCCCCGCATATGGTGTGCATTTTTTCGCTAAAAGGGATGGTGTGAGCTTTGTTGCGTTCGGTACCTAATACGACGTGATATCACCCGAACTTATCCGGATGCTCAAAAGGCGCCGAGAATTTACTTGGGTTGGGGAACGAGGAGTGCCAATGGCAACAGGAGTTCGCCAGAGAGAGAGCAGGAGCCCGGCCGCTAGCTAGATCGTCTACAACTACAGCGTCTCTGCGAAAAACCCCTCCGGCGCCGATCCGTTTCGCGTCGCTAGGTGCTCGCTCGCTCGTCGTACCAGCTGACACGCCCATGCATGGACGGCGGATTCATCAGTGTTTTGATCGTTCGTCGTTCGAGCCGGTCTCATTGGTCCTTTAATTTAGAAGAAGGAAAAAAAAAAAGAAAAGCAAACACGTGATTTGATCGTGGTGATCCCGACTTTGGAGTACATCGTGGGTTGCTATGTCAAACATGTGTCGCACTATATGAAGACCGTCAGTACACCCCGTCACGTTACACCACCAGGCTGCTCGCCAATTCTCGGGCATGTAAAAGGATCACACAACGCGTCTTGGAGAGTTCCGTTGGAATCTTATTGACTAGAGCGGAAAAGATACCCCAGTCGACTGTACCGCGAGACAAGGGGAGGGGGAGTACGGGGGTGGCGGGGTTGCGGGCAAGGTTAGGGATGATAGATGATCTAAATAATATTGTTTATTAAATTTGAATTAGTACCGTGGAGAGGGAAGCTAGAGGGAGTGGGGTCACAAGGACGGTGAGTGATGATGGATGATCTAAATAATATTGTTCATTAGATTTAAGTGAGTAACAGTGAGGGAGTTCTCCAGCGATATGCATGTATCATTGTTAATATTAATGGTGTGTTAGGTCTAGGTACAGTTTGTTTTGTGGATTTAGTAGAGGTTATGAGCGTGGGTGTTGAAGGCTAAAATGAGCCTTGCGGACGGTCCGGCCCTGAGGCCGGACGGTCCGCGGTGGCGGCGCGGACGGTCCGCACGCGCGCAGAGTCAGTTAGGGTTCCTAGTTTCTCGCGGGATTTGTTACCTAAAACCGCGGGATTAACTCGGAAAACAGTTGGAAACGGATCCAGACCTCCCCCTTTATATAGATGAAGGGCTACGGCCGATTGAACCCCCAACAATCGATCAAATCAAGTCTATTACTCATTTTTACCTTATGCATTAGGAGTAGTTCTAGTCTAATTCTAGTTTAGCCCTAGTTTAGTATTCCAATCCCCAAATTCTCCGCCTCTCCTCGACTCTACGTTGATTAGAGGAGTCTAGGTCGGCCTGCCCGAGCCTAGACAACTCCTATGATCTCTCCTCCCCGACGGGGTCCCTCCCGGGAGCGAGATCCAGGCGCCGCCGACGATCCTTCGCCGCCCCTGCGCACGCGCGGACCGTCCGGCCCCAGGGCGCGGACCGTCCGGCCGTCAGGCAGGGAACCCGGGCTCCTGTACCAGGTTGCGGACCGTCGGGCCCTGTGCCGCGGACCGTCCGCGCCTGACCAGAGAGCACCTCCGCATCGCGCCAGGTCGCGGACCGTCCGGCCCTGTGCCACGGACCGTCCGCGCCTGGCCAGAGAGCACCGCCGCCGGTTCTTATTGAGTGATTGACGCTCCGAAAAGGTGTCAACATACTTTTTGGCGACTCCGCTGGGGACAGGTGTTTAGATCTACTAAAAATCAGGCCCTCAAATGGCCGGTTCTAAAGATCACACCGATATCTCCCCAGATAATATCCTGAAGACGGCTGTCAAAAATCTAACAGCCGATGAGCAACAGCAATACGAGGACTACATGCGCCAAGCGAAGGAGAAATTCTTGTCGCAATACACGGTGGATCGCCACCAGAAGGTTATCAAACATGGAGAGACCGACGTTGCATCTCTTTTATCTTCGCTTCAAGTCCCCAATGTAAGTAAACCCGACGATATCCAATCTATTAAATATTATGTAGATCAGCAGCAGGATCAAATGAAACAACAGATTGTAGGGTTAGAAGAGTCAATTAGAAAATTAACGCGTACGTTGGAGAAGTCTGTTGCTTCTAGTTTTCCATCATATGAGACTAGTAACAGGATATCTATGTCTAATACATCGACCATAAATGGGGATTTGCAGCCCCAGCCATTATATGGTATGCCGATGAACTCATATACAGGGCAAGTACCACCACCACCATCCCTGCTTGGCAGATCGGCGCCCCTGAACACGGTCGGACCGTCCGAGCTTCTGCCCGGACCGTCCGGCCCATATGCAGACCGTCCGGCTTGCTCTGCCGGACAGTCTAGGGCCGCCCTAGGACCACCGCCGTCCCTGCTTGGCAGATCGGTGACCCTGGACGCGGTCGGACCGTCCGAGCTTCTGCCCGGACCGTCCGGCCCTTACACGGACCGTCCGGTTTTCCCTGCCGGACAGTCCGGGCCTGCACCAAGACTACCACATGGCGTCCCGATAATGGCGAACGCAACCGGTCAGTTCGGATTTACCACCGGACAAACTGGATACACATACGCAGAACCTGTTGTTGCACACCATGCACCAAATTATTACACACCTCAGCAGCAGTATGTTTCGTGAAAGGGAATTAGGCTTACCCCTAGTTCCTAAATAATTTTGGTGGTTGAATTGCCCAACACAAATATTGGACTAACTGGTTTGCTCTAGTACTCAAGTTATACAGGTGCAAAAGGTTCACACTTAGCCAATAAAAAGACCAAGTTTTGGATTCAACAAAGGAGCAACGAGGCAACCGAAGGCACCTCTGGCTGGAGGCACCGGACTGTCCGGTGTGCACCGGACAGTGTCCGGTGTGCTCAGAGGACTCCAACTCCAACTCTTCGCTCTCGGGAATTCTCGGAAGCCGGCGCGCTATAATTCACCGGACTGTCCGGTGTACACCGGACATGTCCGGTGCTCCAAGGAAGCGCGGTCTCCGGAACTCGCCAGCCTCGGGTTCGCGTGGCAGCCGCTCCGCTAAAATTCACCGGACTGTCCGGTGTGCACCGGACTGTCCGGTGTACCAGCGGGGCAACGGCTCTTTTCGGCGCCAACGGCTCTCTGCGGTGCATTTAATGCGCGCGCAGCACGCGCAGACGTCAGACGTGCCCATACCGGTGCACCGGACATCAAACAGTACATGTCCGGTGTGTACCGGACACCCAGGCGGGCCCAGAAGTCAGAAGCTCCAACGGTCAGAATCCAACGGCAGTGTTGACGTGGCAGGGGCACCGGACTGTCCGGTGTGCACCGGACTGTCCGGTGCGCCATCGAACAGACGCCTCCAGCCAACGGTCAAGTTTGGTGGTTGGGGCTATAAATACCCCAACCACCCCACCATTCATTGCATCCAAGTTTTCCAACTTCCAACCACTTACAAGAGCTAGGCATTCAATTCTAGACACACCAAAGAGATCAAATCCTCTCCAATTCCACTCAAGCATTTAGTGACTAGTGAGAGAGATTTGCCGTGTTCTTTTGAGCTCTTGCGCTTGGATCGCTTTCTTTCTTTCTCACTTGTTCTCGTGATCAAAACTCAATTGTAACCAAGGCAAGAGGCACCAATTGTGTGGTGGCCCTTGCGGGGAAGCTTTGTTCCCGTTTGATTGAGAAGAAGAAAGCTCACTCGGTCTGAGGGACCGTTTGAGAGAGGGAAGGGTTGAAAGAGACCCGGCCTTTGTGGCCTCCTCAACGGGGAGTAGGTTTGAGAGAACCGAACCTCGGTAAAACAAATCCGCGTGTCTCTTATTATTATTCGCTTGCGATTTGTTTTGCGCCCTCTCTCGCGGACTCGATTATATTTCTAACGCTAACCTTGCTTGTAGTTGTGATTATTTTTGAGATTTTCAGTTTCGCCCTATTCACCCCCCCCCTCTAGGCGACTATCAATTGGTATCAAAGCCCGGTGCTTCATTAGAGCCTAACCGCTCGAAGTGATGTCGGGAGATCACACCAAGAGGGAGATGGAGACCGGCGATAACAAGCCCACTACAAGCCAAGGGAGCACTTCATCGGAAGAGTCCCGCACCAAGAGAAGGGAGAAGAAGAAGAACTCCTCCAAGCGGAAGGAGAAAAGATCTTCCTCTTCTCACCACAAGGAGAAGAAGGAAAAATCTTCTTCTCACAAGCCGCATCGGAGTGGGGACAAGCACAAGAGGATGAGGAAGGTGGTCTACTACGAGACCGACACTTCATCGACATCTACCTCCGGCTCCGACGTGGCATCCGTTACTTCTAAACGCCAAGAGCGTAAGAAGTATAGTAAGATTCCCCTACGCTACCCTCGCATTCCTAAACATACACCTTTACTTTCCGTCCCATTAGGCAAACCACCAACTTTTAATGGTGAAGATTATGCTATGTGGAGTAATTTAATGCGATTTCATCTAACCTCTCTCCACAAAAGTATATGGGATGTTGTTGAGTATGGTGTACAGGTACCATCTATAGGGGATGAGGACTATGACACGGACGAAGTGGCTCAAATCGAGCACTTCAACTCCCAAGCCGCAACCATTCTCCTTGCCTCTCTAAGCAAGGAGGAATACAACAAAGTGCAAGGGTTGAAGAACGCAAAGGAGATTTGGGACCTACTCAAGACGGCGCACGAGGGAGATGAACTCACAAAGATCACCAAGCGGGAAACGATCGAGGGGGAGCTCGGTCGCTTCCGTCTTCGCCAAGGGGAAGAGCCACAAGACATGTACAACCGGCTCAAGACCTTGGTGAACCAAGTGCGCAACCTCGGGAGCGCAAAATGGGATGACCACGAAGTGGTTAAGGTTATTCTAAGAGCTCTTATTTTCCTTAACCCCACACAAGTACAATTAATTCGTGGTAATCCTAGATATCCACTAATGACCCCCGAGGAAGTTATCGGGAATTTTGTAAGTTTTGAATGCATGATTAAGGGCTCCAAGAAGATCAACGAGCTTGACGAGCCTTCCACATCCGAGGCGCAACCGGTGGCCTTCAAGGCAACGGAGGAGAAGAAGGAGGAGTCTACACCAAGTAGACAACCGATTGATGCCTCCAAGCTCGACAATGAGGAGATGGCCCTAATCATCAAAAGCTTTCGGCAAATCCTCAAGCAACGGAAGGGGAAGGATTACAAATCCCGTTCCAAGAAGGTTTGCTACAAGTGTGGTAAGCCCGGTCATTTTATTGCAAAATGTCCTATGTCTAGTGACAGTGACAGGGGCAACGACAAGAAGGAAAAGAGGA
This sequence comes from Zea luxurians, assembly GCA_029449295.1. NCBI lineage: Eukaryota > Viridiplantae > Streptophyta > Magnoliopsida > Poales > Poaceae > Zea > Zea luxurians. The sequence goes on from JAOPSE010000002.1 coordinate 175,138,873, forward strand.
GAGAAAAGAAGAAGTACCACAAGAAGAAGGGCGGCGATGCCCATGTTTATCGGGAGTGGGACTCCGACGAAAGCTCAAGCGACTCCTCCGACGACGAGGACGCCGCCAACATCGCCGTCACCAAGGGCCTCCTCTTCCCCAACGTCGGCCACAAGTGTCTCATGGCCAAGGACAGCAAAAGGAAGGTAAAATCAAGGTCCTCCACTAAATATGAAACATCTAGTGATGAAGATGATGATAAAAATGAGGAGGATAACTTGCGCAACCTTTTTGCTAACCTCAACATGCAACAAAAAGAAAAATTAAATGAATTGATTAGTGCTATACATGAGAAGGATGATCTCTTGGATTCTCAAGAGGACTTCCTTATTAAAGAAAATAAGAAGCATGTTAAGGTTAAAAATGCTTATGCTCTAGCAATAGAAAAATGTGAAAAATTGTCTAGTGAGCTAAGTACTTGCCATGAGACTATAGACAACCTTAGAAATGAAAATGCTAATTTGATAGCTAAGGTTGATTCTCATATTTGCAATGTTTCAATTCCAAATCCTAGAAATAATAATGATGATTTGCTTGCTAGGATTGAAGAATTGAATATTTCTCTTGCTAGCCTTAGAAATGAGAATGAGAAACTAATTGCTAAGGCTAAAGATTTTGATGTTTGCAATGCTACTATTTCCGACCTTAGAACTAAAAATGATATGTTGCATGCTAAGGTTGTTGAACTTAAATCTTGCAAACCCTCTACATCTAATATTGAGCATGTTTCCATTTGTACTAGATGTAGAGATATTAATGTTGATGCTATCCATGATCACCTAGCCTTAATTAAAAAACAAAATGATCACATAGCACAACTTAATGCTAAGATTAGTGAGCATGACTTAGAAAATGAAAAATTTAAATTTGCTAGAAGCATGCTCTTTAATGGGAGACGCCCTGGCATTAAGGACGGCATTGGTTTCCAAAAGGGAGACAATGTCAAAATTAATGCCCCTCCAAAGAACTTATCTAACTTTGTTAAGGGCAAGGCTCCCATGCCTCAGGATAACGAGGGTTACATTTTGTACCCTGCCGGCTATCCTGAGAGCAAGATTAGGAAAATTCATTCTAGGAAGTCTCACTCTGGCCCTAACCATGCTTTCATGTATAAGGGTGAGACATCTAGTTCTAGGCAACCAACCCGTGCCAAGTTGCCTAGAAAGAAAACTCCTAATGCATCAAATGATCATGCCATTTCATTTAAAACTTTTGATGCATCTTATGTTTTAACTAACAAATCCGGCAAGGTAGTTGCCAAAATTGTTGGGGGCAAACACAAGGGCTCCAAGACTTGTGTTTGGGTACCCAAAGTTCTTGTATCTAATGCCAAAGGACCCAAAACCGTTTGGGTACCTAAAACAAAGAACTAAACTTGTTTTGTAGGTTTATGCATCCGGGGGCTCAAGTTGGATACTCGACAGCGGGTGCACAAACCACATGACAGGGGAGAAAAAGATGTTCTCCTCATATGAGAAAAACCAAGATCCCCAACGAGCTATCACATTCGGGGATGGAAATCAAGGTTTGGTCAAAGGACTGGGTAAAATTGCTATATCACCTGACCATACTATTTCCAATGTTTTTCTTGTAGATTCCTTAGATTACAATTTGCTTTCCGTATCCCAATTATGTCAAATGGGCTACAACTGTCTTTTTACTGATACAGGTGTTACTGTCTTTAGAAGAAGTGATGATTCAATAGCATTTAAGGGAGTGTTAGAGGGTCAGCTATACTTGGTAGATTTTGATAGAGCTGAACTCGACACTTGCTTAATTGCTAAGACTAACTTGGGTTGGCTCTGGCACCGCCGACTAGCCCATGTTGGAATGAAGAATCTTCATAAGCTTCTAAAGGGAGAACACATTTTGGGACTAACCAATGTTCATTTTGAGAAAGACAGGATTTGTAGCGCATGCCAAGCCGGGAAGCAAGTTGGCATCCATCATCCACACAAAAACGTCATGACTACCGACAGGCCACTGGAGCTCCTACACTTGGATTTATTCGGCCCGATCGCTTACATAAGCATCGGCGGTAGTAAGTATTGTCTTGTAATAGTGGATGATTATTCTCGCTTCACTTGGGTGTTCTTTTTGCAGGACAAATCTCATACCCAAGAGACTTTAAAGGGATTCTTGAGACAAGCTCAAAATGAGTTCGGCTTAAGAATCAAGAAAATTAGAAGCGACAACGGAACAGAGTTCAAGAACTCTCAAATTGAAGGCTTTCTTAAGGAGGAGGGCATCAAGCATGAGTTCTCTTCTCCCTACACTCCACAACAAAATGGTGTAGTGGAGAGGAAGAATCGAACTCTATTGGACATGGCAAGAACCATGCTTGATGAGTACAAGACACCGGATCGGTTTTGGGCCGAAGCGGTCAACACCGCTTGCTACGCCATCAACCGGTTATATCTTCACCGAATCCTCAAGAAGACATCCTATGAACTCCTAACCGGTAAAAAGCCAAATATTTCATATTTTAGAGTTTTTGGTAGCAAATGCTTTATTCTTGTTAAGAGAGGTAGAAAATCTAAATTTGCTCCTAAAACTGTAGAAGGCTTTTTACTAGGGTATGACTCAAACACAAGGGCATATAGAGTCTTTAACAAGTCCTCAGGACTTGTTGAAGTTTCTTGTGACGTTGTGTTTGATGAGACTAACGGCTCTCAAGTAGAGCAAGTTGATCTTGATGATATAGGTGAAGAACAGGCTCCATGCATAGCGCTAAGGAACATGTCCATTGGGGATGTGTGTCCTAAGGAATCCGAAGAGCCTCCACATGCACAAGATCAACCATCCTCCTCCATGCAAGCATCCCCACCAACTCAAGTTGAGGATGTGGCTCAAGATATTGAACAAGAAGATCAAGAAGATGAGCCACCTCAAAATGACGGCAACGATCAAGGGGGAGATGCAAATGATGAAGACAAGGAGGATGAACAACCAAGGCCGCCACACCCAAGAGTCCACCAAGCAATACAACGAGATCACCCCGTCGACACCATCCTCGGCGACATTCATAAGGGGGTAACTACTCGATCTCGTATTGCACATTTTTGTGAACATTACTCTTTTGTTTCCTCTATTGAGCCACACAGGGTAGAGGAAGCACTTCAAGATTCGGATTGGGTGATGGCGATGCAAGAGGAGCTCAACAATTTCACAAGGAACGAGGTATGGCACTTAGTTCCACGTCCTAATCAAAATGTTGTAGGAACCAAGTGGGTCTTCCGCAACAAGCAAGACGAGCATGGTGTGGTGACAAGGAACAAAGCTCGACTCGTGGCCAAGGGGTATTCACAAGTCGAAGGTTTGGATTTTGGTGAAACCTATGCACCCGTAGCTAGGCTTGAATCAATTCGCATATTATTAGCCTATGCTACTTACCATGGCTTCAAGCTTTATCAAATGGACGTGAAGAGTGCCTTCCTCAATGGACCAATCAAGGAGGAGGTCTATGTTGAGCAACCTCCCGGCTTTGAAGACAGTGAGTACCCTAACCATGTTTATAGGCTCTCTAAGGCGCTTTATGGGCTCAAGCAAGCCCCAAGAGCATGGTATGAATGCCTTAGAGATTTCCTTATTGCAAATGGCTTCAAAGTCGGCAAGGCCGATCCTACTTTATTCACTAAAACTCTTGATAATGATTTGTTCGTATGCCAAATTTATGTTGATGATATTATATTTGGGTCTACTAACAAATCTACATGTGAAGAATTTAGTAGGATCATGACTCAGAAATTCGAGATGTCTATGATGGGGGAGTTGAAATATTTCTTAGGATTTCAAGTCAAGCAACTCCAAGAGGGCACTTTCATTAGCCAAACGAAGTATACTCAAGACATTCTAAGCAAGTTTGGAATGAAGGATGCCAAGCCCATCAAGACTCCCATGGGAACCAATGGGCATCTCGACCTCGACACGGGAGGTAAGTCCGTGGATCAAAAGGTATACCGGTCGATGATTGGTTCATTGCTTTATTTATGTGCATCTCGACCGGACATTATGCTTTCTGTTTGCATGTGTGCAAGATTCCAAGCCGACCCTAAGGAATCACACCTTACGGCCGTAAAACGAATCTTGAGATATTTAGCTTAGACTCCTAAGTTTGGGCTTTGGTACCCTCGGGGATCCACATTTGATTTGATTGGTTATTCGGATGCCGATTGGGCGGGGTGTAAGATTAATAGGAAGAGCACATCGGGGACTTGCCAGTTCTTGGGAAGATCCATGGTGTCATGGGCTTCAAAGAAGCAAAATTCGGTCGCTCTTTCTACCGCCGAAGCCGAGTATATTGCCGCAGGCCATTGTTGCGCGCAATTGCTTTGGATGAGGCAAACCCTGCGGGACTACGGTTACAAATTAACCAAAGTTCCCTTGCTATGTGACAATGAGAGTGCAATCAAAATGGCCGACAATCCCGTCGAGCACAGCCGCACTAAGCACATAGCCATTCGGTATCACTTTCTTCGGGATCACCAACAAAAAGGGGATATCGAGATTTCATACATTAACACTAAAGATCAATTAGCCGATATCTTTACCAAGCCACTTGATGAACAATCTTTTACCAGACTTAGGCATGAGCTCAATATTCTTGATTCTAGGAATTTCTTTTGCTAGTCTCGCACACATAGCTCATAAATATACCTTTGATCATGTCTCTTTTATATATGCTATGACTAATGTGTTTTCAAGTGTATTCCAAACCAAGTCATAGGTATATTGAAAGGGAATTGGAGTCTTCGGCGAAGACAAGGCTTCCACTCCACTCTACTACTCATCCTTCGCCGTCGCTCCGCATCACTCTCCAACTTTGGTATAATCCTCACTCATTCATTTTATGACCAAAGGGGGAGAAAAGGGCTTCAATGGGCTCTAATGATTCCGTTTTTGGCGATTCATGCCAAAGGGGGAGAAAATATTAGCCCAAAGCAAAGGGACCGCACCACCACCACTTAAAATTTTAAAATTTTGGAGATTTTCAATTGGTCAATTTCAAAATTGGTATCTTATTATGTTCTAAAGGGGGAGGAAGTAGTTTTTCAAAATGTTAAATCAAAACCCTCTTGAACACTAAGAGGAGAATCTCATTTAGGGGGAGTTTTGTTTAGTCAAAGGGAAAGCATTTTGGAACAAAGGAAGAAACTTTCAAAACTTAAAAATGCTTTGCAAAATCTTATTCATTTACCTTTGACTATCTTGCAAAATGACTTTGAAAAGAATTTACAAAAGAATTTGCAAAAACAAAACTTTTGGTGCAAATGTGGTCCAATATGTCAAAAACAAAGAAAACAATCCATGCGCATCATATAAGTATATATTGGCTCAATTCCAAGCAACCTTTGCACTTACATTATGCAAACTAGTTCAATTATGCACTTCTATATTTGCTTTGGTTTGTGTTGGCATCAATCACCAAAAAGGGGGAGATTGAAAAGGAATTAGGCTTACCCCTAGTTCCTAAATAATTTTGGTGGTTGAATTGCCCAACACAAATATTGGACTAACTGGTTTGCTCTAGTACTCAAGTTATACAGGTGCAAAAGGTTCACACTTAGCCAATAAAAAGACCAAGTTTTGGATTCAACAAAGGAGCAACGAGGCAACCGAAGGCACCTCTGGCTGGAGGCACCGGATTGTCCGGTGTGCACCGGACAGTGTCCGGTGCGCTCAGAGGACTCCAACTCCAACTCTTCGCTCTCGGGAATTCTCGGAAGCCGGCGCGCTATAATTCACCGGACTGTCCGGTGTACACCGGACATGTCCGGTGCTCCAAGGAAGCGCGGTCTCCGGAACTCGCCAGCATCGGGTTCGCGTGGCAGCCGCTCCGCTAAAATTCACCGGACTGTCCGGTGTGCACCGGACTGTCCGGTGTGCACCGGACTGTCCGGTGTACCAACGGGGCAACGGCTCTTTTCGGCGCCAACGGCTCTCGGCGGTGCATTTAATGCGCGCGCAGCGCGCGCAGACGTCAGACGTGCCCATACCGGTGCACCGGACATCAAACAGTACATGTCCGGTGTGCACCGGACACCCAGGCGGGCCCAGAAGTCAGAAGCTCCAACGGTCAGAATCCAACGGCAGTGTTGACGTGGCAGGGGCACCGGACTGTCCGGTGTGCACCGGACTGTCCGGTGCGCCATCGAACAGACGCCTCCAGCCAACGGTCAAGTTTGGTGGTTGGGGCTATAAATACCCCAACCACCCCACCATTCATTGCATCCAAGTTTTCCAACTTCCAACCACTTACAAGAGCTAGGCATTCAATTCTAGACACACCAAAGAGATCAAATCCTCTCCAATTCCACTCAAGCATTTAGTGACTAGTGAGAGAGATTTGCCGTGTTCTTTTGAGCTCTTGCGCTTGGATCGCTTTCTTTCTTTCTCACTTGTTCTCGTGATCAAAACTCAATTGTAACCAAGGCAAGAGGCACCAATTGTGTGGTGGCCCTTGTGGGGAAGCTTTGTTCCCGTTTGATTGAGAAGAAGAAAGCTCACTCGGTCTGAGGGACCGTTTGAGAGAGGGAAGGGTTGAAAGAGACCCGGCCTTTGTGGCCTCCTCAACGGGGAGTAGGTTTGAGAGAACCGAACCTCGGTAAAACAAATCCGCGTGTCTCTTATTATTATTCGCTTGCGATTTGTTTTGCGCCCTCTCTCGCGGACTCGATTATATTTCTAACGCTAACCTTGCTTGTAGTTGTGATTATTTTTGAGATTTTCAGTTTCGCCCTATTCACCCCCCCTCTAGGCGACTATCATTTCGCCCTCTACATATTTAAACCATAACGTACCATACAACCACAGACCGATCAACACTATCGATCGGTCACGGCAAGAAGGTCGGTATACTAATACCCGACCAAATGAGCCCCATAGCCCAGGGTCACTACACGACGGTTGATCTTTAGCGACCCTTATTAGGTACCAACTGTTGGTTGCTAAAGGTTAGGCGCCGACGGTCAGTCGCTAAATCCTTTTGTAGCAACGGTCGGTTGGTCGCTAAAAGTCTAGAAATTTAACAAATTATGGTTGGTCGCTATAGATGTCGTCGGGGACTAGCGGTGGGTCGCTATAGAGCAAGGATCACTATCAAATCTTATAGCCTGAACGTACCTGTAGATGTTAGTGACTAAAAATTAATTAAAACAAGTAAACATTGATCGCTAAATTGCGTGGTGATTTATTTCTTTTTAATATTGCTTGTATGTTTATTTCATGGTTTGTTTATGTATGAACATGACTATAATATACAATTGTGTTCTTTGTGCTTATATGATATTAGATTCGAGTTGAAAATCATTTCAAATGTTTATTATTTATTTGCATTCGTAATAATTTATTCAGATGTCTATTATTTATTTGGTAAATTTTTTATGATTTTTTGAGTAATTTAAAAATGCATTTCGAAATAAAAAAAAAGAAAAAAACCCTCCCTAACCCTAAGGCCCACTAGGGCCCATCTACCTAACTCTCCCTCTCACGCCGTCCCTGTCTTTCTTACGCCGTGCTGCTGCTCTGAAGTCCAAGTCCAACTCTAAGTCTCCACGAGACGTACACTGGAACAGGGCAGGCGGCAGGAGGCTAGGGCTAGGCTTTGACTTGGAGCCTTCGACGCTCGACGGCGGCACGGCGCCGAGGCCGACCGCGAGCGACGAGTCCGCCACCGCCGACCGGTCTCTCTCCGCCATGCGGCCCTCTGCCTCGGTCCCTTCGACAGCGCCACCGCGCCGTCCTGGATCTGGAAGCGGGCGTGACGACTGACGAGCACCGGCGGTCAGCGCGGCTTCTCCTCCAATCTCTGGGCTCCGGCGACAAGCACACCAGGTTAGGTTAGCCCATAGAGTTTATAGCCCAGCACACTCGTCTGCGGCGCCGCCGCCTAGTCCAGAATGCAATCGTGCGCTATTCCTTCTAGATCAAGGGTTGCGGTAGCCGCGTCGTTTTGTCTTCCAGCTTCCACATCACGAGCGGACGACGGCCAGAAAGAGTCAGCAATACTGCAACAAGGAGCTGTCGTTCAGCCATTGCCAAGTCCCAAGACGTGTATGGTAATGGGTACTGCAGAAAGGAGTGTTCTTTGTTTTTTCTATCAATTTATTAAAGTACTTGTATGATGGATTGAAGGTGATGGCGCTGGCACCTTGCTCGAATTGATGGTGATGCACAACCTGCCTTGGTGCGAGGAGTACTTTTGTAGTTTTTATTTGTAGGATCAAGTGTTCTTCCTGGAAAAAAAAGGACCAATGTCTACGCTATGCAGTTCCTCTGATTGTTTTTACATCTAATTTGTTGACTTGCTACTTATAGAGTTCAGTGATGTTTTAGTGAAACAAATTCTAATTTGCTTACTTACATGGTTGCTCTTAGCCCCAACAATTGTTTTGGTGACTTCAAAGTAGAGAGCTTAATGGAATTAGCTAAGCTCTATCCAGATGAATTTAGTTCAGATGAATTGAATGATCTTGCTTATGATCTTCCTATCAGTACTTCAATATCTATGATTTATTTGAAAGAATAGTATTATTTGGTTGCGGGACAGCCGGGGACAACCAGGACAAGGACGTCCCCTGGCGTCATCTCTTGTCCCGCCAATTTTGAGGTATAACTGAGACAACACTAGGATAATCCTATCCCAACCCCTGATCCTAAACAAAACAACCTTATTTGAGAGATAGTCCCATCCCGTCTCGTTATTGCAACCAAACGCACTATACATTTTTATTTTCAGATTACTTCATCTTTATCTTTTTACACTGGCTTATATTGATGTCTATGCTATTTAGCTATTGACTATTGGTTATTTTATATTACTATGAAAGCGTTTAAATGGTTTTATAAGTCCTTACACTAAATAGAAACTAGAACCCTTTAATACTCATAGTTTCTCGGTGACACCATTGACCAAAAATCCTAGATCCGCCCCTACTCTGGAGGATCTGATCAAAGAAGCTTATAACAATGGCAATCCATTACCAGAGTATAACAACGCAGCACAGGTAACTCGTTTATGATACCCCATTCATTATATTTTGCTTGCACTGACCATCTTCTTCCTGTCATTTGTTTTCTTTCAAAAAGAAAAATAATGCAATTTGTGCTCTCGCCAATAGGAGGATGGTTTTTGGAGTTCCAAGCTTCTGTCTTCTGACATGCAGGTCTAGAACCATCACTTCTTCTGGGAATCAATGCAACCAGAAGGTATTGCCCTTGGATATTGCTACAAGGAAATCGATCACTAGTCAGCATCCAGTTTGAAGACATGCAACAAAACAACTCTAGAAGCTATGGAGCTGGTAGATTCTGGAGTTGGCAGTGAGGCAGTGATCCAAGTTGGGCTTTGAAGCCATGGTGCTTTCTCTAGACGGCTATTATGTCTGTAGTGTTGTTAGAATAATCCTGGTTCTGTGTTTTCATAACTTCATCATGCTAGTGTTCTGTTGTAGTGGAACACAGAATGGAACAGAACGATATTCTTGTTTTACTGGTTGAGCACTACACCACGGTTGTTTTTCTAGGGTGTTCTGGACAAAGAAAGCTTGTACCTTAAAACAGGAGGATACAAGAAGCTGGAGTGGTTGTCTGAAGGCTTTTGAACTGCTTGAAGCATTAGGGTAGCTCTGGAGCTTTTGTGAATGATCTAACTAGCTATCTGTAAATGATCTAGTTGTGAATGATATTATAATTCTGATGCTTTTGTGAATATATAACTGTGTATGTCTTTATGATTTGTGTATAAAAATCTGTGATTTGTGGTGCTTAATTAAATGTATATTATTATTAATAACAACTATAAAAAGGGCGAATTTCTGTTGGTTGCTAAATGTATAGTATGACGACTTACGGTTGGTTGCTAAATCTATAGTACAGCAACCCACGGTTGGTCGCTAAATATATAATATTAGCAATGGATGGTCGGTCGCTAAAAAGATGTCGGTCGCTAAAGCCTTTAGCGACGGCACTTACAGCGACCATCTTTATGGGTCGTTAAAAGTTTTTAGCGACCAACCGTAGGTCGCTGAAGGCCGTTTTAGCAACCAACCGTAGGTCGCTGTAAGTGAACCGTCGTGTAGTGGGTCCGGTGGTCTGCCACCGGGTGCAATGGAAAAAATTAGGGAAGAGATGACCGAACTATTTCGAGATAAGTTCGGAGTTAGTGTAGCCAGAGTAGGGCAATCATACCAAAAGCCGTATAATCACCGGTTTGACACTGTCCCATATCCACAAGGGGCAAGGACACCAGAATTTTCTAAGTTTTCTGGTGAGAATGGGAGAAGCACACACGAACACATAGGCCAGTTCCTAGCACACCTAGGTGAATTGGCCGATGGAGAAGCATTTCGTGTTCGGTTATTTTCTCTATCCCTTACTGGTATCGCTTTTGCATGGTACGCCGCCCTGCCTCCTAATTCCATTAATTCTTGGAATGAGTTAGAAAGTAAATTTCATGAACATTTCTTTGCCGGGGAATATGAATTAGGACTAGCTGACTTAGCTTCAGTTCGACAAGAACGCGAAGAATCGGTTAATGATTATATCCGGAGGTTCTAGGACACTAGAAACCGATGCTTTCGGATCCATGTCGCAGACAAAGAGCTAGCAGGGTTAGCTTTTAATGGGTTGTTATCCTACTTAAGAGACAAATTAGATGGGACCCAGTTCTTTTCGATAGCCCAGCTACATCAGCGGGCTTTAGCCTGTGAAAGCCGATTTAAAGAGACATCAAAATCGACCGCCCGTACTATACATCTGATAGAGCGTGATAATTCAGATGATGAATTCGCAGATGTATATACCGCTGAGTTTATTTGGCCAACAAAGGCCAAATCTTCAGCATGTTCTTCCTTACAGCCGGTTCAAAAGAATCGGCAAGAAGAGATTAAATTTACGTTTAATGTTGCCAAATGTGATAAAATATTTGATGAGCTACTTAAAAATGGCAACATTAAATTAACTCATACTATCCCTCCTATAGATGAATTAAAGAGACGTGCTTATTGTAAGTGGCATAATTCTTTTTCTCATGCCACCAATGACTGTAATGTTTTTCGTCGACAGGTACAATCGGCCATAAATGAAGGCCGGTTGGCTTTTCAGTAGATGCAAGTGGACGCACAACCATTTCCTGTTAATACAATAGATATCACATGCAAAAAGGTCTTGGTTCGGCCCGAAATGGCCGATAAAGGCAAAGGCAAGGGCATCGTCATTGGCGATCCTCGCATGTCAGATAAATCACAAAAGGAGATTGCTCGAAAGGCTTCGGACGAGAAGGCTAAAAAGTCCGAAGACGCCGGGGGGCAGGCATAGTTAATGAACCAAACACATCAGCCTAGCCTGAGCGTCGTAGATGGTCCGGCACCTACGTGCGGACGATCCGGTGCTCAGACAAACGGTCCGGCTAATTCAGCCGGACAGTCCACCTATGACCAAAGGCGTCAACCTCTACACGGAGCAAGGAAAAAGACGCAAGGTCAAAGCACATATAGTCGACTGATCAAAACCGACCCTACTTTTGATCAGTTGCTCTCCAAAAACGCTAGCAAAAAGACCATTCCACGTGATCGGTCAACAAAGAAACCCCGGTCACCTACTAAAACGAAACGGCCGAACAAAATGGCCCAAAAGGCGACGCGACAAGCATCGTTTGTTCATCCTATGAGACCAGGGTACTTTCCACCCGTTTATTCATCGTCGGTATATTGTCCTACCCAAATGTGGAATAGCATGGTGATGAATCCATGGTACATGTATAGTCCCTTTGTCTATCCAGGCTGGGGGCACCTCTATTCTATTCATTTTGATCCATTAATCAAATGGTCATGGCCGAGAAAGATACAATCCAAAACGGCCTTTATACATTGGTGCTTTATTGAATGATCTCTATTTTGAAAAGTCGATGACTTACATCAGGTTTAGTTCATATGCTTTTGGTTCATCAACCTTCACCAAAAGGCAGGGGGGCATATGTTGAAGGCTAAAATGAGCCTTGCGGACGGTCCGACCCTGAGGCCGGACGGTCCGCGGTGGCGGCGCGGACGGTCCGCACGCGCGCAGAGTCAGTTAGGGTTCCTAGTTTCTCGCGGGATTTGTTACCTAAAACCATGGGATTAACTCGGGAAACAGTTGGAAACGGATCCAGACCTCCCCTTTATATAGATGAAGGGCTACGGCCGATTGAACCCCCAACAATCGATCAAATCAAGTCTATTACTCATTTTACCTTATGCATTAGGAGTAGTTCTAGTCTAGTTCTAGTTTAGCCCTAGTTTAGTATTCCAATCCCCAAATTCTCCGCCTCTCCTCGACTCTACGTTGATTAGAGGAGTCTAGGTCGGCCTGCCCGAGCCTAGACAACTCCTAGGATCTCTCCTCCCCGACGGGGTCCCTCCCGGGAGCGAGATCCAGGCGCCGCCGGCGATCCTCCGCCGCCTCTGCGCACGCGCGGACCATCCGGCCCCAGGGCGCGGACCGTCCGGTCGTCAGGCAGGGAACCCGGGCTCCTGTACCAGGTTGCGGACCGTCCGGCCCTGTGCCGCGGACCGTCCGTGCCTGACCAGAGAGCACCTCCGCATCGCGCCAGGTCGCGGACCGTCCGGCCCTGTGCCACGGACCGTCCGCGCCTGGCCAGAGAGCACCGCCGCCGGTTCTTGTTGAGTGATTGGCGCTCCGAAAAGGCGTCAACAGTGGGGTGATTTAGTTAAGTGTGTTTTGCAAAGTTTAAAATGTTGGGGGTTATATAGTGACATATAACTACAAAATCATGCAACCGTAACATCTGGCACCTACAAGAAATAATGCTTAAGATTTGGGAAACTTTCAACGCGCTACAACTCTTAAGACACAGATTTGACATTACTAAGGGGCGTTTGGTTTCTAGGGACTATCATATATTTTATTCCATCTTGGTTCATAAATTGCTAAATGCGAAAACTAAAATAGAGTTTTAGTTTCCATATTTAATAATTTAGAGAATAAAATAAAATAAAATAGATGAACTAAAAATTAGTCATTGAAAACCAAAACACCCCTTAAACAACATAGGGTTTAGCTTCCAACGACAAGAGCTAGGCATCGCACAGTTTCCACGAAGGTAGGGAATCTTCGTCGGCATTTGGCAAGATCCACATGCATGTAGACTACAACAGAAAGAAAGAAAGGTCCATATGCATCCCTAGCTTCTCTTCTCGTCGTGCTCTGAGTCTCTGAGATCGTTAGACGTTAGTAGTAGGCGGTTAGCTGCCTACCTCGGGGTCCCGATGCATGGACCTTTCCTTGAATTTTGCGAACGGGACCACGCCAGCTTTAGAATAGATCGTGGTGGATTTGATTACGTTTGACGCTGGGCCAGCCAGGGTCTCACAACTCAACACGCACCGGTCCCCCCCAATAGACACTGCATGGTAGTACTGTAGTAGGCAAGGCCACGCTTTCGCGAGAGACCTTTTGCAATGGCCATTGGCTGGCTGGAGCTGGATGGGGGGACTCGGGAGCCATCCGATCCGCGTCCGACGAGCAGAGCACCTGCGAAGCACAACTAGTGCCGTACGTACAGCGTGTCTCGTCAGTCAGTGGCTCGCGTGGCCGCCGGGGGCGCGCGAACCCACCAGCCTGTATCTGTATGCAACGAGATCGGGCTGGAGATCGCGTTCCTGACACACGCCGGCCGGTGGCCGCTGACGCATCGTAGTCGTAGCGCGGTACTAGTACTAGGCCTGAGCCTCGCTGCTGCTACGTGAAAAAGGCTGCATCCGGTCGGCCCGGGCCCGGGCCCGGGCCCGCCCCCGCCCCCTTCCTAATTTTCGCGGAATGGAGGCCATCCGGACATCGCACTGCTCGCGTACTATAATGATCCTTTTCAGTTAGAAGGATGAGACGAGAAAAAAAAAAATCACCTGTACTGTTTTTTGTTCTTCTTATCTAAGCAATTCAAATGATCGAGGACAAGTACAAGAAGTTTTATACAGAGCTCATTAGCTCACTTCATAAGCTAATAATTACGACTCTACTCTTAAACTAATGGCCAAACAAGATGCCAACACAAGCTCCCTTGCACTATCGGTCAGCACGCTAAGTAAAAACAAAAAAAAAATTTGCTCAAACCGAAACTGAAGTGAGCTGCAGCTCCTATTAGTCGTATAAAGGAGATATTTATACCCTGCATTTTTAACTGTATAGAAACAATCCGAAGGACATGCTATAAGTTGCAGAGTATTAGTATCGTCTTAGCCGTGTTTTATATTTAGAAAATTGTTCGAGGCTATCTAGAGTGTACATAATACCGTAATAATAATGATAAAATAAAATGCAAAAGCATCGCTGTTCCTTTCATTTTCCTTTTCGAGCAGCAATTATCGTACGGAAAGAAACATAGCCACCGTCGTCATGCTTTGTCTCATTTGAGAACTGAACGGAAATCTAAAATACGTCTAATCAAGCCCGGCCTCCAGGATAAAACAAAGCTACTCACTGTGCGGAGTCTCCAGGAACAAACAGCTGCGCTCGCGCATCTCTGGGGTTCGAACAATTTCCGTTTCGGACGCGAACAAACGCCAGTGCGCGTGCCAAAGCCCCCCACCCCCTGCCGACCGCCGGGCGCGGCCGACCGCAGAAGCGGGGGACTGACTGCCCGAAATTCTCCCTCCCTCTTGCCTCTTTTCCGGTTTTCCCCTGGCTCGGCTGCATCCTGCATTTGCCCCACTCACTGAACCGAGCGATTCCCCTTTTGGCTCGTGTGGGACAGCGCTAGATCCGCCCCGGCCGTCCATCGCACGGCCTTGCCGGCGTCGAGACGCGGGCCGCTCTGGTTGCCCCGCGCGGCTTCACCTCGTTCGCCCAGGTGTCCCGCCGGTAAAATTCGTAGGGACCCGCTTGGCCGACGGGTCTTTTCTCGCGAAAGGCCACTGGATCCGCGAGGAGCCGAGTAGGCCCAGCCGCTGCTCTCCTTTGGACATGTACAACAATGATATGATGATTCTGTTTTTCAAGTATACAAGACTATATAATATAATTTTAAGACACTAGACCATAAATACAGTTAAGAGACCACGTATAAATACTCGTTGGTAGATTCTCCGTGAAGAATTCGCCTTTTATATATATTTTTTAATTAACTCTCTATAGGTCTAAATGCAGTTGTGCACACCCTTATAGTGTGTCTTTTTTGTTTTCTGTCGTTAATTGTCCGCTGTGATTAAGTCATATCTCTTAGGATATATATAACCTAAAGTACCTTGATCGGTTTTCTATACATAAGGAACCGTATCATATAATCAAGTGTCTTTAAAATCAGTCATATTATAAATGTTGTTAAGATATATTATATATAAATAGTTGTGTAGCGACGAGCTCTTTATGAAAAGTATATCTCTTGTATTTTTTTTACATTTACTCCCTAGAGACACATCAAGAGATAGAGTATTAAATGAGGTTGTACATGTCTTAAAGGGTTTTAGAAGTTAATTGAAAAAACAAAGAGTCTGTCTATACACAACTCTCCAAACATATTGTCTTTAAACTGCATTTATGATATAGGGACACAGAGTTTTATCATGCCATCTCTTGTACTTTTAAAACTGATTCAGCGTCTCAGAGTTATACATACCCTAACTAAGGGGTCTCTTGAGAAATCTCTATGGGGCTAAGAGCAACATTAATAATATAGACCATAACATGCTTTTATGATATTATCATGTCACATATAGCCAACTAAAAGTCTAGTCATACGCTTGTTTCATAATACATGTATATTTAACACTTTGTTCACCTCTTCCTCTAACAAACTGTGTTAGAGTCTGTGAGCAACCCGTTTTAGCTAGCTATTAATGAGCAACCCACTTTCCTTCTTTCTCCATTTATCTTTCTTCTATGTTAACATAAATCTGACATGACAAGTCTTATATCCCACTGAAAGTTGCCTAGAGGTGGTGAATAGGCAAGCGGAAATATTTTCAACAAAAACTAGAAACAAACTAGGTCTTGGTTCTTCAAGTGGGGTCATGAACCAATTTCATGACCCTTGTCCTTGCATCCATAGCACCTTCTATCGCTTCTCTTTGATCTTTCTTTGTTGAAGCACATTGGTACATTGTTAGAGCAAATAGTATGAGCATTAATTTTCTCACCTTAAATTTTGTTCATGCCCTTCTTGGAAAGCTTGGTATTCCTTTGAAGGGGCTTTGTGCATACTACGGTTGTCCCCTTCTCAAGCTTTTTCACCAAATTATCATGGTTATCTTGAGAAGGTTGAGCATGACACTTTCCCTTCAATTTAGTCAAGCTACTTCTTAGCCTCTCATTTTCTTCCTTGAGCTCGTTGTTTTCTTTTGCATAGGAAACATTACTTGTTCCTAAAAATTCTAGCTCAATAGAAGATTTGCTTTCTTGAGAGCAACATTTGTTAGCACATGATAATATAGTTTCTATTTGAGTACATGTGCATATGTGAGGTTGGTATGATTTAAAATTAGTTAAAACAACCTCATGAGCCATTTCTAACATGATATGTGAATCCATAAATTTATTATGGGAGCACACAAGCATATCATGTTTTTCTTGCAAAGCTAGATTTTCAATATTTAGCTTTTCTATCGTGTTCTTGAGCATAACATTTTTATTTTCTAATTGAGCAATATATGATGAATGATTAACAGCTTCAATTTGCTCAATTGAAATGTCTTCATACCTTTGGACCAAATCATCATAAGAGCATTTTAGTTTCTCATGCTCTTTGGTCAACTTCTCTAAGCCTTCGATTTTTCTTATGAGGAAGTCTTCTTACTTATGAAGCATTTCTTTTTGTTCTTCTGCTCTTTTCATGAGTTTGAGCAAGCTCATTCGATTTTTCTTGCTTAGCTGAGCGAAGAATTGTTGAAGATCATCCTCATCTTCACTATCACTTTCTTGCTCCTCCTCATCCCCACTTTCGCTTTCACTGTCACTCCATTAGCGATAAAAGCGCAAATGAGAAGTGCATTTGAAAGACGAACCTTGTGAAGAGGTGGATTCGTCGTTTGGTCTCCATCGATCATTTTCTTCTTCTTCAATCTCGTTCTTCGCCTCATCTTCCTTCATTTTGAGAAACATCCTTTCGGCAATTCTCATGGCAAGGTCTATTGCCCTAGAATCAACATCTGCACCAAAAGATGAAGTCGAGGCAATCTCAACTTTTTCAGTCTTAGAAGCACTTTCGTTTCTTAGTCCCCCCGACATGATCTTTTCCTCACGCGGTTAAGCGTTAGAACGAGGATTAGGCTCTGATGCCAATTAAAAGTTGCCTAGAGGGGGAGGGGTGAATATGCAAGCGGAAACATTTTCAACAAAAACTAGAAATAAACTAGGTAAAACTGGCTCAGCCGATGTCAAAACCAGGTTCAACCGGTTTGAACGAGCTCAACTGAAGAATGAGATATAAAACTGAATTAATCTCAAAATACACCCAGTTAACTTTGGAAATGAGATGTTCTAGATAATTCACAGGGTTCAAAGTAGTAGATCTAAGAAGGACACTTCTCAAAATCAACACACCGAAAAGATATAAACAAATCTTCCACGGAATGGTGAGAGAATGAAGAACACGAACAAACAGAATGAACAAGAACACAAGAGACATAAGATTTATCCCGAGGTTCGGTCACACCACCAAGGTGCCCTACTTCCTCGTTGAGGCGCCCACAAAGAGTCGGGTCTCTTTCAACCCTAATCCTTCCTCGCCGGCCACAAAGGTCAAGCCCACACACTAATCTTTGCACAAATGAGCGGGTAATACAAACTTTCTTGTGGTCTTCCACAAGATTTGGAGACTCACAAGAGACACCTAGTCGTCTAGGAGCTAAAAGCTCCAAGAGTAATGAATCCACAAAGAACTCGATGTAGTACCAAAGCTCGAATGAAGAAGAGCAAGAGGGATTTAGAGATGAAGCACAAAAACTGCAGCTCTTAAACTCACTCAAAGATTTCTCTCCAAAGATTTGAAATGGGAGAGGCAAGAGATGTGTATGAGAGAGTGGGAGGTGTTTCTCAAGTTAGAAATGGAGTTTGGGTTGTGCTCTCTTGTATGGGGAGAGAGGTAGGAGTGAGTATATATAGGTGGGGTTTCAAAACTAGCTGTTGGGCTGATTTTTCTGGGGAGGACCGGTTGAACCGCCTTAGGGGGCGGTTGAACCGCTCCTGGTCTGACTGTCATCCTATCTGCCGATCTAACTGGCAGACTGCTGCACAGTCTGGTCAAGTTGACCAAAACCGGTTGAACCTCTTTAGGGGGCGGTTGAACCGCCCCTAGCAGACCCGTCAGCCTGTCTGCTAGTCTGACTAGCAGATTGCTGCAAAATCTGGTCAAGTTGACCAAAACCGGTTGAACCTCTCTAGGGGGCGGTTGAACCGCCCCTCGCGGACCTATCAACCTGCTGCCAATCTGGCTGGCAGACTATTGCCCAGTCTGGCCAGAGGGGTTAGAGACTGGTTGAACCGCTCCTGGTGACCAGTTCAACTAGTCTTGGCCAAAAAGTTTAGGAGAGAAAACCCCAGTTGAACTGGCCCGGAGGCAGGTTCAACTGGTGTATGGTCAAAGAGGTTCACAGTTGAAGTTGAAGTTCAACTACAGTTAAGAAAGTTCAACTGCAGCTGAAAAAGCTCAACTGTAGTTGAAGAAGTTTAACTCAGATGAAAAAGCTCAACTGTAGCTGAAGAAGCCCAACTGCATCTGAAGAAGCTCAACTGCATCTGAAGAAGCTCAACTCAACTGAAGTTCACCTCAGCTGAAAAGCTCAACTGTAGCTGAAGAAGCTCAACTTCTTTTCAACAGGAACACTCTCAGTTTCTCAATCCTAACAATAGTCATACATAGAGTGTAGCATCCCACAAATTCAAATCTTGAAATTTTCTCAAACTTGCTCTAAATTCAAAATGAATTCCAAATTTCGTTTCAAAATGTTTGTTTGCGAGTTGATATCAACGAATAAAATATAGTGGTCTATATTATCTCCAAAATCCTCCTCAAAATATCCTACAAATATTTCCCCAGTAATCTCCCTCAAGTTCTTTCCAGAAATACTGTCCAAATATTCCACCAATATATCTCCAAGTATTTTCCTCTTGAGAAATACCTTCAGAATCATTTTTCAAGTCCCTATAAATATTTTCTTCATAACTTTTCTCATGCTCATACGTATACGTATGCCTCCAGTGTCATACGGTGAGCTCTACAAGCTAATCTCACTTATACAAGACAAATACATGCTAATCTCCCACTAATCCTCTCATCCTCCCACTAATCCTCTCATCCCTCCCCCTAATCCCCCACCATGGCTATAAATAGAGGGGCAAGGGCCTCCTCTCATCCCACCCCCAGCCATTTCATGGCAACTCTCTCCCCCCCCACACCCACTCCATGTTCCACACAAGCACACACAAGCACAAGGATCGTTCGGTCGTTCTTCGATCGTTCGTCCCCCTGTTCTTAGTTCGTTCGTTCGTTCGTCCGATCGTTCGATTGTTCGTCCGATCGTTCATGGTTCGTTCGTCCGTTCGTCCGTTCATTCGTCCAAATAATCTTTGTCCTGCCATTATGCTGCCAAAATTCTGATCGTTCGTTCGTTCGATCATTCGATCGTTCGTCCGTTCGTTCATAGTTCCTATTCATCGTTCATCGTTCGTTCATAGTCCCTATTCATCGTTCTTCCAGATAATCTTTGTCCTACCGTTATGCTGCCGAAATTCCGAACGTTCGTTCGTTCGATCATTCGATCGTTCAAACTTTTTTCATAGTTCCTATTCATCGTTCATCGTTCGTTCATAGTCCCTATTCATCGTTCTTCCAGATAATCTTTATCCTGCCGTTATGCTGCCGAAATTCCTATCGTTCGTTCGTCTGATCATTCAATCGTTCGTCCGTTCGTTCGTCCAAATAATCTTTGTCCTACCGTTATGCTGCCGAAATTCTGATCGTTCGATCATTCGATCGTTCATCGTTCGTACATAGTCCCTATTCATCGTTCATCGTTCGTTCATATGAACTATTCACATCACTATTTACCATTACTATTCACCATTACTATTCACTATTACTATTCATTATCATTACTATTCATCGTCCATCCGATCACCCCCGAATTTCAACTACTCATCCATCATGTTGTCCAGTCCACCCTAAGGCCAGCCAGACCCATATTCCAGTCATACAAACTCCGGTGACTATGATTTTCCTTCCAGTAGGGAACTTCCCATGTGGCCACCCATCCCAGGTTTCTCCAAGTTGAGCATGCTTAACTTTGAGATTCCTTCGAACCAGGCTCTCAAACTCAGATTCCAATAATTCTTGTTTCTAAATTCTTATCGAATTATTCCCTATCCAACCATGTCATCCCTTAAGCATGGTTCATATTCCAGAAAACTCCCAAAATACTCTTGTCCCATATTCTGCCTATAACTCTCCTGTCCATGCTAAGTCAGACGATTCTTTTGTCACTATTCTCACCAATAGTGAACTTCACTGAGCTACACCACATACACTCAGCTATAAATACACCCAACTACCCTCTCCCTCTCCACACACACTCAACACCCTCAGCCAAGGCAAACCCCCCACCCACTCAGATACTCCGCTCCGCTGGCTACACGCATAGTGTCGCTTTGCCTCCAGTCCACCCTCCTGGTAAGCACCTCCACTCCACTAGTAATATCACAACACCACATGACACAGATTCTACTCAAGACTCAACCCATCCATATATCACTATTTTGACCACTATGCTAAATATTTGTTGGTATACTTGCTAGTTTGTTGTTTGCTTGTTCATGTTGCATAGTTATCGAAGCGTCCGTACCGTCTCGTGGAGGCCAGATCTGCAAGTCTACGCCAGGCAGTGGAGCTAGAAGCCAGTTCCGCGAGCTCCCCTTCCCCCTTCGCCGGATAAGCACGACAAGCTCACTGGATCCCTTTGATGCATAAATTACCTATGATTTTTCAACCACAACCCTCAGCCTGTTATTTTATGCATGATATGATTTTGAGACAAGTTATTATGGCCACCCAGCCGCTTGCCGCAATCAATCCCTGATATATTTGTTACAAATGATTTGAGGAAAGGTGTGAGTTTTCAAAAGAAAATGCTTTTCAAAATGTGTTTGATGAAGGGTTTTCACCCTTATCACCTTTGAGTAGGGATGATCAGGGACTCCCTGGTTTAGGGGAGGGCCTAAGGTGATGGCTCAGCTGGTTTAGGCATGAGCAGAATGATTGTCCCCTCATATAAGGACCGATTTGTCATCCTTTGGGAGAGGATGCGCTTTGCAAAATACAAAATGTTTTACAAAACAACCCTGCATAAAATATTGCTGTTTCTGCAAAATATCCTGAGCTCCACATATTCCATGCATTATATCTGATTTCCCCATTCCACGGGTGAAGGTGGGCTGCTGAGTATGTTTGTACTCACCCTTGCTTATTTGTTGTTTTTCAGAAAAAGGAGATCGGGTAAGAGTTACGACTGTTCCCAACCTTGTCTGTGGCTGTTGAACCGCTGAATTGCTTCGCTGCGTATATCGGGCTGCTTCAGCCCCACTCTGATGATATGTCCCGAGTTGTGGACCAACTCTTAAAGTTGATCACCACCTTTATAGGTTTGTCTCGTTTAAGCAGATCTAGAATCATCTGATGTATAAATGTGTTTACTAGCCTCCTGGGACTAGTAATTGTATCACATTTGAGTCCTAGAGGATTGGGGCGCTTCATAGAGTGTCCAAGGGATTTTGTTTTTTGAAATAGCTTTTGAATATAGAGGCTTGAGCTTTGGCAAACACCAACCTTCTATTTGGATCCCCCTTGATAGTACGACGATTTCTATACTCAAGTTAAATAAAATATACTTAAGTAAACTCCTTGAGTAATTGGTGTCTCATGTGTGATTTCTCCATGGCGTTGCTTCATAAGGATCACAAACATCTTTTTCTCACCTTTTTGAAGCAAACACAAATCAAACCCTGTGACTTGTACCATATCACCATATATGAGTTCAAATCATGGCTTCAAGTCACCTTACTGATGCATCAACATATTATAACTCTTCATAGCTGATTAGTTCATCGACTTAGTGCAAGTACTCTCTTCTTCACCTTAGCTATGGTACCTCGGTCCACAAGCCGTCGCTTGGCCTTCACCTTCGCTTAGTTCCTCGAAGCCCTTTCCTTGCTATCTTCACCCTATCAAACCATTCTTGAGTCACATCATATTGAGCATCCATTGAGAGTATCATTTCTTCAATATTGTGAACCTTGCTTGAATGTCTTCTAGATATAACTGTTAAGGTCAATCAAGCTCTAGTTTGATTCTCATAGAAGCGTATACGGACTGCTAGTAATATGGTCAAGCCAATTCACGATTCCTCATATCTTATTCACTTTGGCTTGACCAATCCTCTTAATCACTTTATCCTCTATTCTGATCATATGTATGTAGTGATTTCTCAGGTCTTGTCCATATATTCAAACCAATATAGAGATCATATTATATCCATTTGCATTGTCTCACTGGTTATTTAACCTTGTGTTGAATCTTTGTTCACTGATCATTATACACTATTCAAGTATGTTCATCATACTGAATTTCCTGTTCAACACTTAGCAAACTTGTTAGACCTTTAAATGTGTTGTTATCCAAATCACCAAAACTCACAAAATGGATGAATGCACTTTCACCCACCTACATCACCTTAGAGCAAGGTTAATAATATATCCAACTCTGGCTATAAGGATCCTTGCAGCCAACCTCTTAGCCCGCTTGTATAATAGTTAGGTCTTCACTATTAATGGTCGACCCTCTTGTATCTCTCACAAAATTTCTTGGTTCTTGTGTCTAAGCTGGCTGTAAGTTTACAGCCTGCTTCTCCTCACTATCCTCTTCTATCTCCTCCATATCAGCATTTAGCTTGCTTACAACATGTTATTATACTTGCTCTTATTATATTTGCTCTAAGTAAATAAAAATCAAGAGACGTGCTCATTGGGAAGAGCATGTCTCTTCACACTCTCTATACAAATTTTATCTTAACTATATTTATGATGTATGGGCTCTGGATTTGATCATGTCGTCTCTTATATCTAGAAAACCGATCAAAGGGCTCTGGGTTGTACATGTCCTTAGTGGGACAACTATTAAATTTTGTGCTACAATTAAAATTTTCATATAATTATTGCGTAATGAAATTATTAAAAATTACATTATTTAAATATTTATAGGTATACTTCATCATTTACCCTACTAATGTACAATTTTAAATTCTTCATTCCATGTTAAGAGACAAGATAAAATTTATAAGTTATTATTTTTAAAATTTATAAATTATCTAATATTATTTTAAATCATTTATATTAGATAAAGTTTTGTCGTTTTTATGTCTCTTAATAGAAGATAAATTAAAAATTATAATTTAATATATTAGTAGAGTAAATCTATAAGTTTTTCTGAGAATTTTAATAATTTTTTAGTTTTGTCAAAAAACTTAATTGCGCAGCAAATTTATTTATTTTTTGCTTAAGTTAGTAACGGCGGTATCTGCCACTTTGCCCAGTTGGACAAAGGGTGTACTTTTACTCGTAGAATAAATTGGTGAAAGCTTACGACTGCACATATACGATTTCCATTTTCGAAAAAAAAGGAAGTAGTCTATGTACGTTGTACAGAGTGGAGTATTAACAATGTTTTGGAATAATATTGGTAAACTCAAAACAATACAAAAGGTCAATGAAGCATTTGGACTCGGTTAGATGCCTAAGTATTGAGTATGTGTGGATCGCAGAAAAGTCTTGAGTGCGGTTAACCTTTCCAGGCTGGTCTTAGGGTCTGCCCTGCACTATATAGATTTTTTTTTGGTTTTAATACATTTTTGTACTGGAGCTATAAAATACACATCGTGTATGCAGAATATTGTCGTCTTCCGGTAGAGAACCCTTCGAAAATCGTTCTACCATAAAACAATTTGAGTGAAGTTGTACTCGGTAAAATGAAATAAATGAATTTTAATTAATAGAGAACGATTTTTTTTGCAAACACAAAACATGATTTCTTAGTAAAATCATTTTATATGAACAACATTTGAACTAAGTTCTGACTAATTTGCCCCCTCCATTCTTGTTGCTTTCACAGATGTGATCTTATCAATCCAAAACGAAAGATCAGGAAACATCCAAAAATCATTTGATTTTGAGGTAAATGCTAAAAATCTAGCTAGCACGACTGATTTCACTTAGGTTTTGTATCATATTTTTTGCGCTTTTGGATATTATTTGAAGGAAAATTAATTTTAAAACTACAAAAATTATAATATCGTATCAGAGCAAAATGCACCACATTTGACTTCTAGCAATTACTTAAAAGTTACATGGTTACTTTAAATTCCCCATATCATTCGTTTTGGATTGACAAGAGAGGTTCTAGAGAAGCAACATGTAATAGAGGGGAGTGTCGGTGTTTTGACCCGATGGTACTAACCAACTAGTGAACTAGTGTTGCGTGCCCTCATTCAGATGAGTGATGCAAGAAGACACAAGTTTTATTCTGGTTCGGGCAAAAGAAGGCCATACTTTCAGCAGAGGGGATGAGACTTATATTAGCTTGCACCTAAGTGCTTGTAGTAGGGGGTACAAGTTGATCGGGAGAGGGAGTGGATCCCAAGTCCCTGGTGACAATTGAGACGAGTGCTAATATCGGTGTTCAAGTGAAAACCCATGAAGTGTTCTCCTCCTGCCGTTTGAAGCCCCAGACTCCTTTTATAGCCTCAAGGAGGGACCCCTGGAGCGCCTAGGCTTGTCGTATTGAGGTGGGGAGACGAACCCAAGCCCTTTAGCCAGCATGGCCGACAGAATGTCCTTTGTACTGGCGGTTGACTTGGACTATGGGAGGACGTCCGACCCATGTATTTTGCATCTTGACCAAGCAGAGAGCAGAGGCCTGGATCGGGGTCTCGGATGCGTACCCGAGCCTACCTGATGGAGGTGTTGTCCGAGTCGTAGTTGTTGAAACAGTGGTAAGTATGGTGAAAAGCGCATGATAATTCTCCCCGTACGCTGTAAAGCAGACTTGACGTCGGTCCTGCAGTTTTATGTAGCCATCCTATTGTCAATAGTCTTCGTGGAGGAGTTGGTGGCGTCCTTTTGTCGATCTAATCTAGGCTGAGGCCAGGATCGGGCGAGACGGAGGTTCCTCTGAGGCCATGGTTGAGCCTGCGCCGGGGCATGCAGTCATGCAGGGAGGGGTTAGTATAGTTGTCGGAGTGGCCTCCTGCGGGATTTGTGGGGAGTTGTTGCCAGGACAGCCGAGCTCGGACGAGACGAAGTCTTCTCCTGAGGCTGAGGCCGTCTTCAGGCGAGGCAGAGTTCCCTCCCGAGTGTGAGGGCGTGCCCAGACGTGCGTACGTCCCATCCAGCCATCCAGAGTTGTTCGAGTACAATAGCCGACGTGGGGGAGCAACGCCCGTTTTTCTCAGGCATGCGTCATCGTAGTTGCTGAAAGTGGATGAGACCTAGTCCCATCGCTCCCTGTTTGACTGCGACATCATGTGGGATAGATGTCCAAATCATCGCATTTAATGCGCACGTCTGCACGGTTCCCGTGACCTCTGACTGAGGCTGGGCTCGGGGCTATCCTCTTGTCCAAGACGCGCTCGGGTGAGGCGGAAACAACTCTTTCATGAAGAGGGGCCCTCGGGCGAGACGAGGATTTTTGTCGAGCGCTGCCTTCGCCCGATGATGGGCTCGATCAAGACGGAGTTTTGAGCGATTGTCGAGCGGGGTCTCGGACGAATCGTGATTCAACCCTGCCTGACCGCGGGGATGTGTCTCATGATTTTTTAGTACTTAGGTGTTAAACATGCTTAGGGGCATAATTCGGGTTACCCCTAATTATGATACCTGACGGAGAGTTTAAATATTATTACAGAAATAAAATTGTTCCCATAAAATGAAATTCATTTATTTTGTTTTACAAGAGCACGCGTACCACTTTACCAAAATCACTTTACAATAAACTGATTTTCAGAAGTTGCTATAATGAGAAACTTCAATATACTACAATGAATAAACAATTCTAATATATATATATATATATATATATATATATATATATATATATACACTATTACAAGTGAAAAGTAAGGAAGGCACATGTGTGGTTTTGCTTTGCAATTTGTTGTAAGAAACTATTTTGCTCGACTTGGTCAACCAACTCTTCTGCTTGACTTGGTCAACCATTATCTTGATTTGGTAAACATGGACTATTCCTCTATATACTTTTGCACTTATCGAAGTTCTCAAAGGTCATGAACATGGTTAGTCCTTCGGCTTTTCCGATTCATCAATCCAAACTTTGGCTTGTGTCCAGGGACGAACTTCTTGTCTGATATTTACCGAAAACCGGTAAAATCTATCGTTCTCGAAACTGACCAGGAAACGGAAACCGATCTGGTTTTCAGTGTATTTCGATTTATAATTTAAAAATCTGAAAGTAAAATTTTGGTCAACAAAACGGTTTTAAAAAATGTGAAACGAGAATGTAATACGCCACTCTTATTTCATCAACATAAATCCGTTTGACCTCCATTTTCGTCATCGACCACCGCTTTTGTGCTTCACACCTGTGCAATACAAACCATGACATATATTGCATGGCACCACACCTAAACCATCGTTAGTTTCTAAACTCAATCAAAGAGGATCATCTACTTGACAATCACTCATCACCATGGACACATACTAGTCACGTGCTCGCACTGCTCAATAAGACGTTGACAACACATTCACCATCCGACAAAAATGTGCTAAAGCCTAGAGATGGTATCTCTATTCCACTTAAAAGTGGACAATGAGTAGGCTAAGAAAGAAAAAAAGTTGCACCTATAAACATATAAATATTTGCTTGTGGTCATGGAAAGTAAAGTGTGACGAGAAACAAAAAAGCACATGGAGTTCTGTTTTCATGTTTTCTCACCGGTGCAAGGTGCAGTGAATAAGGGCAAATTTCGTTTCAGCACCAGCAGACAATGATGAGACGTATTTCTTCTCCTTGTATGGAGACGCAAACAAAACTCAAAGCAACCAAAACGTAATCTTTCTCTGAAGCGCTTGGCTAAACTGTTGGAGAGGGCAAAGTAAGTAACTTGTTAAGGGATCAGAATGAGTGTGTCGACGATGCTCCAGCTGTAATCTGGGGTAAACCAACATAATTTGTCCTTCGACCTTTCAACCTCTACTCGCATGCCCCTCTGCACAAAGTGTTTATCAATCTGGCATCTTATCGCGCGTGAAAGATGCATGCTCCTCTGATCAAACACCGTTCTAAAAAGACACCAATTGTATCCCAAAGAAACCAACTGTTTTTTTTCTCTTGTAAATCATCCAATATACTGTTCTATAAAGACAAAAGAACTGCTGCTACTATCTTGCACCATTGTATACATACATATGTGTTTCACCTAGGTCTCTCTTCCTTAGTTACGTGGACTATAAATACCAAACTGAAAACTAGAACTATACCATGTATGGCCACATATAATAATGGATACTGCGAACAAGAAGAATACACGAGTAAACTAACTTCTTCCGAGACAATATTCACATAGATGTACTCTCTTTGTTTTAAAATAAATATGCTTCTAGCATTTATTTTTTTTCCTAAAATAAATAACATTAATAGGTTTGGTCCGTCTAGTTACAGTAGTTTTTTTTTTTACTTTTACTTTCTCTACTTGTAAAGTGCAATCCTGAATAGATTTTGACTCGAGTAATTTTTTTATACCGTAGACATTTCCACAAAGTTCTATGTTTCATGTAAGTTCTTTTTTTTACCGCGCATGCGCATCCGCCCATGCACTAGTAAACAAATTCAAGAGACTGTTTGATTATATACTTATGCTAAAAATTACCACATATTTTATGTCACACTTGTCTAAGGTTAGTTTAAATTTTTGTCACACTTGTTTAGTTTAAATCTTGCACACTTTTATAAGTCATTTACGAGTGAGACTCAATAGAAAAATCTTTCTATGGTTGTGTTCGCTGCGGCTTAAAGCGGCTTTAATCCGGCTGCGGCTGCGGCTTCTACAGTATTTTGTCTCTACTGATTGCAGCTGCAGCAGTACAAACAGCCGTAACAGTACGGCTTTAAGCCGCAGCGAACACAGCCTATATCTGTGGCTGCAAACTAAACACATGTCTAACTTGATCAACCATATCTAATCTTGGATGACATCGAACTAAACAAGTCCTAAATACAATCACCACAAGCGATGCTTGCACGACCGACGGGAACCATTTTTTTTTTCGTATGTGCTTCAGAGGGGAAAAGACATTTTATCCGTTTGTTAGGTTAACTATAACCATATAGCCTCAGCAACAGTTTGTTACTCATCCCGCCTAGAAGGCTAGAACCATGACACCATCAGCGGGCAAGAAATGCCAAAGCTCTATTTATTTATTAACTTGCAAAAAGGCAGCCGGTGGGGAGGCAGAGCATGGTGGATGCAAAGTAGTGTTGGGCCCTCCGCCTTTGTCACTGAACGGCCAATACCGTCTGCTCTCTCCCCTTGCCCCACCAGCCCCAGTCCCCAGCCCAGCCTACAAATAGCACCCCAGCTGAGCAACCACACCATACATGCCTGCAACAAAACCTTTGTTGTGTTTGTGCAACAGCAGCAGCACAGACTTCTAGCTCCAGAGTCGGGACTACTAGTAGCCAAGATCACACAACTTCCAAGACCAACGCGCTTCCAAATTCCCAGCTTCTGCGCAGTGTGCATGCTCTGCCCGCTTCTCTGATTCTGATCTGAGTCTGAGGTAAGAAGCCTGACACGCCGGTTAAGTTAGCCGGTTACTCAAGACTCTTTGCAACAAGAGCGCCAGTCATCTGTTGCTCACGTCTCTTTACGATCGTGCCTCTTCACAGGGAGCAAGCGCGACTGCCACTTCACACCTTCCTCCAGCGCAGCGAAGATGTCGGTGGCGGTGTGCCGTGGCCCAGCTGTTCCGGCGTTCGAGGCGCCCTGCTGGCTGCGCCCTGCTGAGCCGTACAGGCAGCCGGAGGCCGTCGTCGACGTCGACCGGCCTGCGCAGGCGGACATATGGAACGCCATCCAGGCCGACGTGGGCAAGGTGGGCGCCGGCGCCGAGAAGGCGTCCAAGCCGTACGTGCACCCATTCGTGCGCCGGTCGTCGATCCTGATGAGCCAGAAGAGCCTCGAGGTCTGCACGGAGAGCCTCGGCAACGAGACCGGCTCCGGCGACTTCGCGTCATCCCTGGACATGTCCTCCCTGTTCGACGCGCCGCTGCCGGCGGCGGCGGATGAGTCCTTCTGGCAGCACGACGCGGATCGCTGCTGCGAGGAGAAGGAGCAGTGGGGAAGCAAGGACCTCGCGGCGGTGAACTACCACTGCTCGGCCGGGACGCGGCCACGGCGCCGCTCGTTCCCGCCGCCGCTGCCGTCCATGTCGCGCCGCGACGGGCCGTGCGTGCAGATGCGCCCGCGCCGCCAGGACGGGCGCCTCGTGATCGAGGCCGTGGCGGTGCGGCCGCGCGGGTACCTCCACGCGAGGCGCCAGGGCGGACGCCTCTGCCTCTCCTTCGTCGAGTGCTCTGCCCGCGACCAGAGCGCGGCGACCAGGATCACTGCGGCGGCGGCGGCAGAGGCGCCGTATTTCTGCGCCGTGGAGCCCAGGAACGCGCACGGGGAAGAGGCGGCCGTGGAAATGGACGACGACGAGGTGATGGATGATGATGATGAGGAGGAGGAGGAGGTGGAGGTGCTGGACAGGGGCACCGTCGTTGAGGTCAAGGTGAGCACGCAGCCGCAGGCACCCACCGCGGCCAAGGTGCACCG
This sequence comes from Zea luxurians, assembly GCA_029449295.1. Classification (NCBI taxonomy): domain Eukaryota; kingdom Viridiplantae; phylum Streptophyta; class Magnoliopsida; order Poales; family Poaceae; genus Zea; species Zea luxurians. The sequence goes on from JAOPSE010000002.1 coordinate 175,168,779, forward strand.
CTCGACGCTCGTGATCAACAAGTTCGTCGGCAGCACGCCGCTGTCCGTGTATCAACCCCGGCGCCACGCCGCCGACGCGGCACAGCCCGAGGCGGAAACCTGCGACGAGACGGCGGCGCAGTCACCGCGCCCGACGGCCCTGCGCCGGGTGCCGTCGTCCACGACGACTCTGGCGGCCGCGGTCGCCGCAGCCTCGACGGACGACGACGACGAGTGCGGCGGGCTGCACCTCTCCGCCTCCGCCGCGGCCGAGACCAAGCAGCTGCTGCTGTCATTCACGTCGCGGAGGGGCGACGGGCAGGACCTGCTGCAGAGCGTGCGGCGGTGCCGGCAGCTGCGGCAGAAGAAGCTCTTCATCCTGGAGCCCTACTGCATTGCCACCTCCTGAACAAAACCGTCCATCACAGCCACACTACACAGCTGCGAATGCGACAGTTGGGGTCGCCGTCGCCGTCGCCATTGGGTTGCTAGCCTTAATTAATCACTAGCAAATCAAGCACGTCCGGATTAGCCGATTATTATAATAACCCTTGTCAGTCCGCCGTCGTCACACAGACACAGTGGCTGCTGCATTGCTGGGCATTATTCCCTTTTTTTTTCGACACATCCTTTCCATGTGTTGATTGGTATTTCGCCGTTTGGTCCCTTGCAGTGGCCTCGTGCGTGCTGTAATTGTGGTTGCTCTAGTACTAGTTTGTCCCCCCATCCTGTATTTGTAGTGTGATTTGAGTACTATAATTTATCAGTGAATTAACAGATTTTCTGTTGTGGATCTGCTGCTGTATTTGGACGAGTCTTCCCATTTTCAGACGTTGTGGACACAAGGTGATGACGATGGATTCCTGCATTAGGTCTCTCAAACGGTTGTGTTATATACTGACTGGATAAGGTTTGGAAGAAGACGTCGTGCGTACCGAACAATTGTCAAAATGGGAAAAGGATGGAGATAAAAGGTAGTGCTATTATACCGTATAGCGTGTCTTGCTGCTTTGGGTATGATAACGGGGAATGGATAAACAGATACATATACGTGACGTTAAGTTGCTAACCACCGTTTCAATTTATAATTCGTTTATTTTTTTACGTTAAATTTGGTCGACTCATCTTATTCAATAAATTTATTATTATTATTATTTGATATATTTTATACTTTAAGTATGGTTTTGAATTTTCATTTTATATAAAAAGATTGAATAAAATGAGTGGATCAAACTTGGTAAAAAAGTTAAACAAATTCTAAATTAGAACAAAGAGAATATTTTTTGGGGACAATGCTTTCTTTGGGAAGGTCAATGGAAGTCCACGTGCATATATATATAGCTTATACTCCTTGGACGATAAATATTCGAGAATGGAAGTAGTACCAACACTAGGCGGAGGGAGCGACTATTTTTTTTTTGCACAAGTGGCAATATTTTCTCGTACACAAAAGAGAAAACAATCCAAACTAAATTACCTAGACATTCCGGTTTCTTTTTAGGGCAAGTTCCCACTGCTATTGTTTAAGTTCGTGTCCAGCGGTCAACCTATGTCGATGTTTATGATCCGAGTACGCACTACGAGGAGGTATCCCACACAGTGCTTTTAGGAAGGACGACGTCGTTGATCACGACTCGATGACATGTCGGAACACGGGAGAATTATATAGGTTCGGGCCGCCTGAATGCGTAATACCCTACGTCCTGTTGGCATTGAGTATTGAGTTTGCTGGTGGTGTACAAATTACAGAGGAGTTACGGGTTGTGATGGATGAGATCTCCTATCAATCTAATGGTGACGTGGTTGCGATGAGAGGGATGATGAGACTGTTTTGTAGGGCGTAGCCCCTCAGACTTATATAGATGACTAGGGGAGGTCCCTTTACAAGTCGTGAAACCTATCTAACTCTATCTGAGTCTATCTCTGACGTCGTAGGCGCCCTTGTTTATCCAGAGTTTGCTTGCTTCCTTTCGAGTTATTTTCCGTGTATCTAGCTCTTTAGGTACGTGTGAACCATGCGCGCGAAGCATCAACCATTCTTATGCGACAGGCGCACACAGATAAACCCTTGTGTAGCATTCTCTGGGATTACTCCCTGTTCCAGTCGTCATCCTTTTCGGCCGATCTCATTTTGCCTGGATGTGGCCCAATGATATGCCCTGCTAGGCGAACTGTCGGAGGCCCATCAGGCAGCCCATGGAGCATATACTCCCTCCGTTTCGTTTTAGTTGTCGCTGAATAGTGCAAAAATGAACTATCCAGCGACAGCTAAAAAGAAACGGAGGAAGTATGTGCTTATAAGGATCCATGATACATCTATCTCCCATAATCTATATGGTCACCTAAAACACTGTTTTGCAATGTTGACTATATTGTTTGGAGAGTGGAGTTTGAATATAGGTACGCGTATAAGTGAATTGCTGAAGATAGCCTAAGCATGCGAGACAATTTCATTGTGCAACCAATCGCCCTATTCCGTTCGATCAAACTTCAAATATATATGATTTTGTTTGAAGTGGTTGTAGTTTATCCATACAGTGCTATCTTTCTATCTTACACTTGTTGATTGGGCGGAAAATGAGCCGAACCGAGCTCAGCTCGTTCACTCGATGCGCAGAATGAGGAGGCTCAGGTCGGCTCGCGAGCTTAACCTTAATAAATAATATTGTATTAAATAGTGATTTAATAGTATATGAATGTGAAAAATATAATTACCATTCAACATTATAAGTAAAATTATCCATTATTATTGTATAGTTTGATTAATTTGGTATAGCTCGCGAGCCAGAACGAGCTGGCTCGACTTGGCTCGGTGAACCAACAAGTTCGAAAATGAGGCTCGGCTCGCTCGAGGCTCGCGAGCCGAGCCGCCCTGAGCTCGAGCCGGGTCGCGAGCCTCGATCTTTTTTTTTCCAGCCCTACTTGTTGAGCTGAATGTTTGCATCAAAGTTGAAGATGAAAATGAAAGTTGGAGACACAACTTAACGCTCAAAGTACGAAATATTTTTAAAAAGGCAAATACAGTGTACCTATATGATTGGAGCTGAAAGTTGAATCGTGCCGGACCGACATAAACTAGGCTCATGGTGCTTCGGACCAATTTTTAAGCTGCAAAATATGGATTAATTTTGTCTCGTGCCATGTCATGCCTAAATACCAAAAATCTAGACACAACACAAACTAAAAGAACCGCATGATGTCGTGCTGGCCAAACACGGCAGTGAGAAAAACCTATATATATATATATATATATATATATATATATATATATATATATATATATATATATATATATATATATATATATATATATATATATATATATATATATATATACTAGTCGGTTGCCCGTGCGTTGCGACGGCTCACAACAATACCCACGTAAACTATCCATTAAAAAAATTTCAAGATTTTTAATTTGGCTAACTGATGTTATTGTTTACTCCATACAATATGTCTTGGTACAATACGACCAATGAAGTGAGCGATTAGAAGAGTTCACAACAACTGACTGAACAAACAGATATTATAAAATGACATAATTCCACCATACATAGACCAAATAAGAGAAAGTTTGTGAGCTCAAGTTTCTAAAATAAGTCACATGAACTCAAACTTATAAAAAAGATAGATCAAAATATGGAGTGATTACTAAAGTCAGACATCAATAAAAACTGGATACACTCCATATAAATTATGCTACTTCGTAGCAATAACTAACATTTAAAACCAACAAATAACCTTTTATTTTACTGTTAGTGTGACAAATCATTGTTGCTCCATGTAATTCAGCAACCTCAAATACCATGGAGTCCATTGCGCCAATATGGTCTTAGAAACGACCTAATGCTTGGAAGAGCCAAGAACGTCGTGTCGTGATTGGGCTGTAGCCTCGGCCCGTAGTGCTAGCCCGGCCCAACACGATTATATTTTTTATTTTAAAAAAACGTATATATATATATATATATATATATATATATATATACAATTTATATTCAATACTAAAAAAAATATTTGAGCATGATGTTCTAGGCAACTTTACCTAGTGTCTCCCGCCCTTCTTCCTTCAGGGCATGGGTTCGAACCCCACCTCTTGCACTGTTTTTTAACATTTTACGCTGATTTAATCCAACGGGCCGACGGGCTAACGGGCTGGCCCGGCACAGTCAGCAGACTGGCATGATGTGTCTGGGCCAGACTTGTGGCCCGCGGGTGTCTGGCCCGTGCTGGGCCGTCGTTTGGCCATCTATAGGCGTGTAGCGGATAAATTTGAAATAGCTGTGAGAGGTTATTTGTAAAAATATGCCGCACGACGACCGTTGAAACTGGTGCTTTAAATATAGTATAGATATCTAAAAAAAGAAATCTTCAAATTATTTATGATCAATAGATTCATACGAGAAAGAAAACCATTAAAACAGATTATTAGCAATTTGGTTCAAAATTATTATTATATATTTATTTAATAAAACATATATTTTACTAAGATTAATATAGGTATCAGGGTTTGTATAACTTTTGTGAAGAGAAAAATATAGGGACATAAAAAACCTTTTAAACATTAGTTATCTAGCGTGCCTCATTTTATGTCATGTAGGTCCAAGTATAACTAATCTAGTGATGTCGTCTATCATGGCCAACTTTAAGGCACGACACGACCCAACCGTTTGGGTCATGGCAGCCCAACCCATTTTTTCATATTGGCTCATGGTTCGGGCTTCTAGTTTCGGGTCATGTTTAGACAGCTCGAAATGACCATTTTCAAACTTTCTAGTCTATATATAACGAGTACCCTCATTAACATGACACGATCACTAGAAATTGCTAAACTCTAGCCTGACTCAAATCAATCGGACGCATCTGAAGCACTATACCCACTCAGTGCACTCACTTGCACCCGATAGACTTGATCATCTGGAGGTTATATCTACGTTCGGCCTTCAAGAGGTTTGTTCGACACTTCGACCTATACAAGCATGTCCAGTTCACGCGCCTAACCTCCACAACCCGAGTTCTGTAGTCTATAGTTGACTCTGAGCCATCTGTAAAGACATAAAAGCTCACCCTGAGGTGGCACCTACTTGTCAATCATACGAAATAAGATGTGCATCAGTGCATGGGACGCGCCAAGACTTGCATCGCAGCTATAGGGCGGATGCAGCACAGGTGATGTCGAGAGTAGTGCAGCCTTGATCCCGTCCCAACAATACATATATATATACCATAATTTAGAAATTTTTTTGCCTGTAGCCGGATATAGTGGAACAACACCGCATGTTCCATTAGATTTGTGACACGTGTCCACCCCACTAATCTTAAAGCAATCGAACAACCAATAACGTTGGCTCATGCTTTAAGATTGATGTCCGGTTGTTTTAATATTAGTGGAGTCAACGTGTGTTGCTTTAACAAGCAATCGAACACCGCATGCTCCATTTGATTTGCGGCTACAGTGTTGTTTCTCTGCAGCTGGCTGCAGGGAATTTTGCCCACAATTTTAGCCTATAAAGTTCAACTAAAACAAGTAACAACATGCCTCCTAATTGCAACAATCAACACCCGCGTCTGGCCCCTCATTCGCGCCTCCGGTCCCTTGCACACTAGCACAATGCGGCAGCGCACACATCTACACCCAGTTTCCGCCGATGTCGCAGCAAGGTCAGCAACGCATCGCAAGGCCCGACAAGCAGCACACTGCACACTCCACGCTATCACGCGTGACGTGGCCACGAGCCCGCATGCACAATCGTCATACTTGTAGCGCCTAGCGGCCAGCGCAAGGTGCATGCTGCATGCGACACCGCAGTTGGCCTGTAGACCGCTGCAGCATGCCAGAACTACAAGGACGTCGCTACGACGCTCTCCCTCATTCGCCGCCGACTGCCTCTATTGCTGTTATCATATCTGTGACGTCTCTGCCAAATGTGCCTTATCTTATTGATTCGTTCCTCGATCCACCAGTGTCTGTACAATGTCTATTGGGTGATCCTGACAGTGGATAAGACTTGTAAGGATGTCTCCAGCATACCATGCATATGATAACATAAAACATTGATTTGCACTATAGATTGCACAGTTCATAAATTACAGTTTGAAATATGAGATAAGATAGGAGATATAAAGAGTAAACTATTGAAGACAATCTAAAATAAGTACTAAGTATATAGAAGCACATTCCATGCGAAGAGAGTAAGACAATCAATGGAATTTATGAGTGACACATTTGTCCATGGTGGAGAGATTGTTAGGAACATGCTAGTCATACCATGGGACAGAGACAACGACAAACTCAATACTGTTAGTCCTTGCTCTCGGATGCTATACATCAAGAAGAAAGCAATAAAATTGTTAACGATTAAAGACCTTCGTCCTTCGAAATATTATCTCCCTTGGGATATAATGATCTTCAGACGAAAGTCATGAAGGACATACCTTCGTCATTTTAGTGAATGAATATAAATAAAGACACATGAAACACAAAAGAATAAGAATAATCATTACGAATCATTAGATTATTTGTATTCTCATTTTATAAACATAGATAAACATCAATGATATTTATATTACATTAATACCTTCGGCTTGCCAGAAAGTGAAAACGCGAGAGTGATTACAATTCAGCATGAACAGTACGATGTTACTGTTCATCTATTTATAGGCACGGGAATTACAAAATTACATTCATGTCCCTGACGTTTACTGCTAATCATAAGGCGAGCTATCAAGGACTAAGTAGTCTTTTCCCCTTTAGATCAGTTTCATTTTCCACCTTCATCATTATACTAAGCTGAAGCTCCTTCAGTCACAACTTCGGCGTCCGTCCATCCTGTCTTCGGGTTGTATCTCCATACCACGCATACTTTCATCTCAAAGTCAAAGCCTCCTCACTACTACAATTTGGCTCTATACAAGCGAAAGGCTTTTTACATCCCAGGCGGTTCGGCTAAAAAACCGCCTGGGATGTCCCAGGCTATTCGGACCGCCTATGATGTATTCGTATCACAATCGATCCGAAATAAAAAACCGCTTGTGATACGCGATTCGTATCACTGGCGGTTCTCAATTAGACCCGATTGTGATTTGATTACCATATTAATATTTTTAACAAAAATATGCCAAATACAATTTAAATTAATTTTAATAGCACACATAGATAACTAGAGAGATTTTAAATTAATTGGTAACCTCAATGCATAGTCGATCATACATGCTAAATACAATTTGATTCATACAATTTTTCATGAACTACCATTTTTCCGCATGTATGGCTTTAAGTTCTTATCAATTTTCTTTTCCACACGCTTGATTCTCTCTGGACCATTAAAGACGGACATCTCTTCATACTCATTGTATTCCTCATCTCCGTCTCCCACATTCTCAACTCCAACAATTTTTTGCTTTCCAGAAATAACTACATGCATCTTCTCATTCGGCGAGAACCCACGGGTCATCTTTATATCCTACTTTCTTTAAGTCTACCAGTGTGAGTCCGTAGTTATCCACTGTCACCCCCACGAGATGTTGTACCCATTGGCACTGAAATAAGGGTATTTTTATGCTTGGGCCATAATCAAGTTCCCATATTTCCTCTATGAATCCAAAATATGTGGTCTTCTGTCCCTGTAGGTCAAAAGCATCGATACGAACACCGCTATTTTGCGCAACACTTTTCATGTCTTTTGATTTAGTGTAGAATGTGTACCCATTGATGTCATATGCTTGCCATGATGTCACTAAACACGATGGCCCAGAAGCCAAATTCTTCATTGTTTTCTCTTCCAAACAGTGTCCGAATGGGATGTTTTTGTCCATTAACCATTCGCTGAAACGATGTTTGTGCTCCCTTATGATCCAACACTTTGTGAGGTTCTGATTTTCTTTACGAAGCTCTTCCAAAGAGTCTATGTTACACGGGAAAACATATTAGTCATGTTTTTTAGGACTTTCGGAAGAGAAGGCCCCCAGCAATAGCCCCTCACAGTATTAATTTGTTTATTTGTTAACAAATTCAGACTTTGATATGAACGAAGGCCTTTAGCCGAAGGTCCGAAAAAACACATTCCCTTCGCTAGAATAGCGAAAGACACTGACATGTAGGGCCCACCAAGTGTGATACGCTGGGCATACAAATAGGGACTCACATTGATAGCATTTGATGTGCCATTTCAACTAATTGCGCTATTTTTATCATTCTAAATTTTCTTGCCCTGCCAAGTTTTGATTAAATTGCAAGCTTCGGCATTTGTACAACCGCTGGCTAAATGGCTGTAGAGAAGAAGGTTGTCGACCCTTGAGAGCACCTAGAGGGGGGGTGAATAGGTGATCCTGTAAAAACTTAAAACTTAAAGCCACAAAACTTGATTAAGTGTTAGCACAATGAAATCAAGTGGCTAAGGATCGAGCTCTTGCAAACACAGTAGTCACAGTGAGAACAAGCACAAGAGACACGATGGTTTATCCCGTGGTTCGGCCAAGTACAATACTTGCCTACTCCACGTTGTGGCGTCCCAATGGACGAGGGTTGCACTCAACCCCTTTCAAGTGATCCAAAGATCCACTTGAATACCACGGTGTTTTTCTTTCTTTCACTATACACCGTTTGTGAGGAATCTCCACAACTTGGAGCCTCTCGCCCTTACAAATGATGATCACAAAGAAACACGGATGTAAGGGAGGGAAAAAGCAACACACACAAATCCCAGCAATACGCACACACACAAGCCAAGACTTGAGCTCAAATGAAACACAACAAGTTCACCACTAGAATGGAGCTCAAATCACTAAGAATGTCAATCGAGTGTGCGAAGATGGAGTGCGGGAACCTTAGAATGTTCAGAGTATGCTTGGGTGACTCCTCCATGTGCCTAGGGGTCCCTTTTATAGCCCTAAGGCAGCTAGGAGCCGTTGAGAGCAATCTGGAAAGGCAATTTTTGCCTTCTGTTGGGTGGCGCACCGGACAGGCACTGTTCAGTGTCCGGTGCAGATTGCTTTCCTAAATTGGCGCAGCCGACCGTTGAAGATTTGGAGCCGTTGGCGCACCGGACACTGTCCGGTGCCCCCATCAGACCGTTGGCTCGGCCACGCGTCACGCGCGGATCGCACGGCCGACCGTTGGCGCGGCCAACCGTTGGCTCACCGGACAGTCCGGTGCACCACTGGACAGTCCGGTGATTTTTAGCCATACGCCGTTGCGCTTTTCCCGAGAGCTACGACCTCGCCACAGACGACTCACCGGACAGTCCGGTGCACCACCGGACAGTCTGGTGATTTATAGCCGTACGCCGCCGCCGAGTCCCGAGAGCGGACCGTTCACCGAGACTGGTCCTGGCGCACCGGACACTGTCCGGTGCACCACCGGACAGTCCAGTGCACCCAGACTGAAACTGTATTTGGCTGTACACAGCCAATCCTTTTTCAAATCGTTTTCTCCTGTTTCAAGCACTTAGACACAATACGTTAGTCTTCAAAACAATGTACTAAGTCTAGAAACATACCTTGCACCTTGATTTGCACTTCTTGAGTCTTTGGCACAATTTAACACTTAAACCATTTGTGTTGGGCACTTAATCACCAAAATACTTAGAAATGGCCCAATGGCACATTTCCCTTTCAATCTCCCCCTTTTTGGTGATTTATGCCAACACAAAAAAGCAACACATAGAAGTGCAACTTCAATGCAAATGAGAACAAGATTTGCTTTTGATTCAAATTTGACATATTTGGATCATTCTTTGCCACCACTTGGTTTGTTTTTTCAAATCAAATTCAATTTCCTATCTCTAAGTCAAATTCACTTGTTGAGGCATAGAGAGAGGTATTCCAAGAGAAATTGATCAAAGATTCAAAAACTCCCCCTTTTTTCCTTAATCAAACATTCTCCCCACAAGAGACCAATTTTTGACAAAAAGAGACACTTAGAGTATTTTGACAAAACGAAAGCTCTAACTCTACTTTTTCAAAATTCTCAAGTGGTAGCTGATCCATTTCTTGCTTTGTCCCTTAATTTCTCCCCCTTTGGCATCAAGCACCAAAACGGGATCATTGTTGGCCCATTAACCTCATTGCCTCACCAAAATCTTCAATTAAGAGCAACAAGGCAATAAGAGCATAGAGATGAACTTGGAGTAAAATACCCTTTCATCGGAGTGCAGTGGAAGTCTTTCATGGTCCAAGTCCACCTTTCCCTTTCAATCCACTTTTGAGACTAGAACAAGTAAACTCGAACACAAGGTTAGTCTCAAAGTGTCAAGTTGTAACATGCCTCCCCCTAAATAAGTGCATCACTTGCACATGGACTTGTGAGGTCCGGGGATCATGTGTACAACTTGAGCACCATAAATAAGCAACAAAATGCATAAAAGAACATGATCAAAGGCATAAAACATATGTATGCTATAGATCAATCCAAGTTCCGCGAATCTAAGACATTTAGCTCACTACGCAGCCTGCAAAAGGTCTTCTCATCTAAAGGCTTGGTAAAGATATCGGCTAGCTGGTTCTCGGTGTTAACATAAAACACTTCGATATCTCCCTTTTGCTGGTGGTCTCTCAAAAAGTGATGCCAGATGTCTATGTGCTTTGTGCGGCTGTGTTCAACAGGATTGTCCACCATGCGGATTGCACTCTCATTGTCACATAGGAGTGGGACTTTGCTCAGATTGTAGCCAAAGTCCCGGAGGGTTTGCCTCATCCAGAGTAGTTGCGCGCAACACTGTCCTGCGGCAACATACTCGGCCTCAGCGGTGGATAGGGCAACTAAAGTTTGTTTCTTAGAACTCCAAGACACCAGGGACCTTCCTAGGAATTGGCACGTCCCTGATGTACTCTTCCTATCAACCTTGCATCCAGCATAATCGGAGTCTGAATATCCAATCAAGTCAAAGGTAGACCCCTTTGAATACCAGATCCCGAAGCAAGGTGTAGCAACTAAGTATCTAAGGATTCGCTTAACGGCCACAAGGTGGCACTCCCTTGGATCGGATTGAAATCTAGCACACATGCATACGCTTAGCATAATATCCGGTCTACTAGCACATAAATAAAGTAAAGACCCTATCATAGATCGGTATGCCTTTTGATCAACGGATTTACCTCCTTTGTTGAGGTCGACATGTCCGTCGGTTCCCATTGTAGTCTTTGTGGGCTTGGCGTCCTTCATCCCAAACCGCTTGATCAAGTCTTGCGTGTACTTCGTTTGGGAGATGAAGGTGTTGTCCTTGAGTTGCTTCACTTGGAACCCAAGGAAGTAGCTTAACTCGCCCATCATCGACATCTCAAATTTCTGAGTCATTACCCTGCTAAACTCTTCACAAGACTTTTGGTTAGTAGAACCAAATATTATGTCATCGACATAAATTTGGCACACAAATAGATCACCATCACAAGTCTTAGTAAAAAGAGTTGGATCGGCTTTCCCAACCTTGAAATCATTAGCAATTAAAAAGTCTCTAAGGCATTCATACCATGCTCTTGGGGCTTGCTTAAGTCCATAGAGCACCTTAGAGAGCTTACACACGTGGTCGGGGTACCGTTCATCCTCAAAGCCAGGGGTTGCTCCACGTACACCTCCTCCTTGATTGGCCCGTTGAGGAAAGCGCTCTTCACATCCATTTGGAACAACCTGAAAGAATGGTGAGCGACATAGGCTAACAAAATGCGAATAGACTCTAGCCTAGCCACAGGAGCAAAAGTCTACTCAAAGTCCAAACCTGCGACTTGGGCATAACCTTTTGCCACAAGTCTAGCCTTGTTCCTTGTCACCACCCCGTGCTCGTCCTGTTTGTTGCGGAATACCCACTTGGTTCCCACAACGTTTTGCTTGGGACGAGACACCAGTGTCCAAACTTCATTTCGCTTGAAGTTATTGAGCTCTTCCTGCATGGCCAACACCCAGTCCGGATCTAGCAAGGCCTCTTCTACCCTGAAAGGCTCAATAGAAGAGACAAAAGAGTAATGCTCACAAAAATTTGCTAATCTAGAGCGAGTAGTTACTCCCTTGCTTATATCACCCAAAATTTGATCGACGGGATGATTCCTTTGAATCGTCGCTCGGACTTGAGTTGGAGGGGCTCGTGGTTCCTCTTCCTCCATCACTTGATCATCTTGTGCTCCTCCTTGATCGCACGCCTCTTCTTGATGAACCTGTTCATTGTCTTGGGTTGGGGGATGCACCATTATTGAGGAAGAAGGTTGATCTTGCTCCTTTTGTTCCTGTGGTCGCACAGCTCCAATCGGCATGGTGCTTATTGCGGCCGTTGGAACATCATCTTCATCTACATCATCAAGATCAACTTGCTCTCTTGGAGAGCCATTAGTCTCATCAAATACAACGTCGCTAGAGACTTCAACCAAACCCGATGATTTGTTGAAGACCCTATACGCCTTTGTATTTGAATTATAACCTAACAAAAACCCATCTACAACTTTGGGAGCAAATTTAGAGTTTCTACCTTTCTTCACTAGAATGTAACATTTACTCCCAAATACACGAAAATACAAAACGTTGGGTTTGTTACCGGTTAGAAGTTCGTATGACGTCTTCTTGAGGAGGCGATGAAGGTAGACCCGGTTTATGGCATGGCAAGCCGTGTTCACATCTTCCGTCCAAAACCGTTCGGGCATCTTGAATTCTCCAAGCATCGTCCTTGCCATGTCTAAAAGCGTCCTGTTCTTCCTCTCTACCACACCGTTTTGCTGTGGTGTGTAGGGAGCGGAGAACTCGTGCTTGATTCCTTCTTCCTCAAGGTACTCCTCCACTTGAAGGTTCTTGAACTCGGACCCATTGTCACTTCTTATCTTTTTCACCTTGAGCTCAAACTCATTTTGAGCTCTCCTTACGAAGCGCTTAAGGGTCCCTTGGGTTTCTGATTTATCCTGCAAAAAGAATACCCAAGTGAAGCGGGAAAAATCATCAACTATAACAAGACCATACTTATTTCTCCCGATGCTGAGGTAGGCGATGGGTCCGAAGAGGTCCATATGAAGTAACTCCAAAGGTCTTGATGTGGTCATCACATTTTTGCTATGATGAGTACTTCCCACCTGTTTACCTGCTTGACAAGCTGCACAAGGTCTATCTTTTTCGAAAGATACATTGGTTAGACCTAACACATGTTCTCCCTTTAGAAGTTTGTGAAGGTTCTTCATCCCAACATGTGCTAGACGGCGATGCCACAGCCAGCCCATGCTAGTCTTAGCAATTAAGCATGCATCTAGACCAGCCTTCTCCTTTGCAAAATCAACTAAATAGAGTTTCCCGTCTTGTACACCCTTAAAAGCTAGTGAACCATCACTTCTTCTAAAGACAGACACATCTACATTTGTAAATAAGCAATTATACCCAATATTACATAATTGACTAACAGACAACAAGTTATACCCGAGCGATTCAACCAAAAACACATTAGATATGGAATGCTCGGATGAAATAGCTATCTTTCCTAGTCCTTTAACCTTGCCTTGATTCCCATCATCGAATATGATTGAATCTTGGGGATCTTTGTTCTTGACATAGGAGGAGAACATCTTCTTCTCCCCCGTCATGTGGTTTGTGCATCCGCTGTCGATAATCCAGCTTGAGCCCCCGGATGCATAAACCTGCAAGGCAAATTAGGCTTGGGTTTTAGGTACCCAACTCTTGTTGGGTCCTACAAGGTTAGTAACAATAGCTTTAGGGACCCAAATGCAAGTTTTATCTCCCTTGCATTTTGCCCCTAATTTCCTAGCAACCACTTTCTTATTTTTGCATGTGAGTACAAAATCAGTGTTGCAGGCATGAATAACAGTAGCATTTTCATTATGCATTTTCCTAGGCACATTAACAACATTTATCCTAGGCATATGATGAACAACATTTTTCTTAGGCATATCTCTACCATGCACAAAGGAAGAACTTGAAGCAATCATGGCATGTGAATCATAAGCATTACAACTCCTATTATGATGATCATTTCTAGAAAATTTTCTATCATAAATAAATGCATGATTCTTTTGACTACTATTAGCCATAGGAGTCTTCCCCTTTTCCTTGTTGAAAATGGGAGCTCTTTGGCTTGTTAAGTTCTTGGCTTCCCTCTTGAAGCCAAGCCCATCCTTAATTGAGGGGTGTCTACCAATGGTGTAGGCATCCCTTGCAAATTTTAGTTTATCGAAATCACTCTTGCTAGTATTAAGTTGAGCATTAAGACTAGCCACTTCATCATTTAATTTAGAAATGGAAATTAAGTGTTCACTACAGGCATCAACATTAAAATCCTTACACCTATTGCAAATAACGACATGTTCAATACATGAGCTAGATTTATTTGCTACTTCTAGCTTAGCATTTAAGTCATCATTGACACTCTTTAAGCTAGAAATAGATTCATGGCATGTAGATAATTCACATGAAAGCATTTCATTTCTTTTAACTTGTAAAGCAAGAGAATTTTGCGCACTTACAAATTTATCATGCTCTTCATATAAAAGATCCTCTTGCTTCTCTAACAATCTATTCTTCTCATTCAAGGCATCAATTAATTCATTGATCTTATCAATTTTAGTTCTATCTAAGCCTTTGAACAAACTTGCATAGTCTACTTCATCATCACTTGAAGAAGCATATGCAATAGTATTTCGAGTGCTTACCTTCTTCTCCTTTGCCATGAGGCAGGTGTGATGCTCGTTGGGGAAGAGAGACGATTTGTTGAAGGCCGTGGCGGCGAGTCCTTCGTCGTCGGAGTCGAACGAAGAACAATCCGAGTCCCACTCTTTTCCAAGGTGTGCCTCGCCCGTAGCCTTCCTGTAAACCTTCTTGTTCTCTCTCTTCCCATTCTTTCCTTGTTCCTGGTCACTATCATTATTGGGACAGTTAGCAATAAAGTGACCAATCTTACCACACTTGAAGCAGGAGCGCTTTCCCTTCGTCTTGCTCTTGTTGGGATGCTCCTTGTGACCTTTGAGCGCCGTCTTGAAGCGCTTGATGATGAGGGCCATTTCGTCCTCATTTAGCCCAGCCGCCTCAACTTGCGGCACCTTGCTAGATAGCACCTCCCTGCTACTTGTTGCCTTGAGAGCCACGGTTTGAGGCTCGTGGATCGGCATTGGGCCATTCAACGCTTCATCAACATATCTAGCCTCCTTGATCATCATTCGCCCGCTTACAAACTTTCCGAGTATTTCCTCGGGCGTCATCTTGGTATACCTAGGATTTTCACGAATAGAGTTTACAAGATGAGGATCAAGGACAGTGAAGGACCTTAGCATAAGCCGGACGACGTCGTGGTCCGTCCATCTCGTGCTTCCATAGCTTCTTATTTTGTTGACCAGGGTCTTGAGCCTGTTGTATGTTTGGGTTGGCTCCTCCCCCCTAATCATTGCGAACCTTCCCAGTTCGCCCTCCACCAACTCCATCTTGGTGATCATGGTGACATCATTCCCCTCATGCGAGATCTTGAGGGTGTCCCAAATTTGCTTGGCGTTATCCAAGCCGCTCACCTTATGGTACTCTTCCCTGCACAAGGATGCTAAAAGAACAGTGGTAGCTTGTGCATTTTTGTGAATTTGTTCATTGATAAACATGGGATTATCCATACTATCAAATTGCATTCCATTTTCTACTATCTCCCATATACTTGGATGAAGAGAGAACAAGTGGCTACACATTTTGTGACTCCAAAATCCGTAGTCCTCTTCATCAAAGTGTGGAGGTTTACCAAGAGGAATGGAAAGCAAATGAGCATTGGAATTTTGCGGAATACGAGAATAATCAAAAGAAAAGTTTGAGTTGACCATTTTCTTTTTCTCGTCGTCGTCGTCTCTTTAGGAAGAAGAGGACTCGTCGCTGTCGTAGTAGACTATCTTCTTGATATGCCTCTTCTTCTTCCCATCCTTCTTCTTGTGACTTGAGCCCGAGTCAGTGGGTTGTCGTCTTTTGGCTCATTGATGAAGGATTCCTTCTCCTTGTCGTTGATCACCATCCCCTTTCCCTTAGGATCCATCCCTTCGGGCGATTAGTCCCTTTCGTGAAGAGAACGACTCTGATACCAATTGAGAGCACCTAGAGGGGGGGGGTGAATAGGTGATCCTATAAAAACTTAAAACTTAAAGCCACAAAACTTGATTAAGTGTTAGCACAATGAAATCAAGTGGCTTAGGATCGAGCTCTTGCAAACACAGTAGTCACAGTGAGAACAAGCACAAGAGACACGACGGTTTATCCCATGGTTCGGCCAAGTACAACACTTGCCTACTCCACGTTGTGGCGTCCCAATGGACGAGGGTTGCACTCAACCCCTTTCAAGTGATCCAAAGATCCACTTGAATACCATGGTGTTTTTCTTTCTTTCACTATATCCCGTTTGCGAGGAATCTCCACAACTTGGAGCCTCTCGCCCTTACAAATGATGATCACAAAGAAACACGGATGTAAGGGAGGGAAAAAGCAACACACACAAATCCCAGCAATACGCACACACACAAGCCAAGACTTGAGCGCAAATGAAACTTAACAAGTTCACCACTAGAACGGAGCTCAAATCACTAAGAATGTCAATCGAGTGTGCGAAGATGGAGTGCGGAGTCTTAGAATGTTCAGAGTATGCTTGGGTGACTCCTCCATGCGCCTAGGGGTCCCTTTTATAGCCCCAAGGCACCTAGGAGCCGTTGAGAGCAATCTGGGAAGGCAATTCTTGCCTTCTGTCAGGTGGCGCACCGGACAGTCCGGTGTGCCACCGGACAGGCACTGTTCAGTGTCCGGTGCAAATTGCTTTCCTAAATTGGCGCAGCCGACCGTTGAAGATTTGGAGCCGTTGGCGCACCGGACAGTCCGGTGCCCTCATCAGACCGTTGGCTCGACCACGCGTCACGCGCGGATTGCGCGGCCAACCGTTGGCTCACCGGACAGTCCGGTGCACCACCGGACAGTCCGATGATTTTTAGCCGTACGCCGTTGCACTTTTCCCGAGAGCGACGACTTCGCCGCAGACGACTCACCGGACAGTCCGGTGCACCACCGGACAGTCCGGTGCACCACCGGACAGTCCGGTGATTTATAGTCGTACGCCGCCGTCGAGTCCCAAGAGCGGACTGTTCACCGAGACTGGTCCTGGCGCACCGGACACTGTCCGGTGCACCCAGACCGAAACTGTATTTAGCTGTACACAACCAATCCTTTGTCAAATCGTTTTCTCCTGTTTCAAGCACTTAGACACAATACGTTAGTATTCAAAACAATGTACTAAGTCTAGAAACATACCTTGCACCTTGATTTGCACTTCTTGAGTCTTTGGCACAATTTAACACTTAAACCATTTGTGTTGGGCACTTAATCACCAAAATACTTAGAAATGGCCCAAGGGCACTGTAAGGAAAATGGACCCCGGACCATTTGGCTAATTGAGTTTTGGTGTTTGATGAACAACACAATCCGTGAACTAATAAGTTTTCTAGTGTTTGTGTTTGTAGTTCACAGGATGCGAAGAGAATTGGACCAAGGCAATGAGGATGCAACACCTCAAAAAGAAGACATAAAAAGATGCATAGGAGTCCAATACTCAAGAACAAAGAAGCCCGAAGAATTCAGCGAAGAAATCCAAGAAGGGCGGTCAGCCAGCGCCTGGTGGCGCACCGGACATTGGTGTCCGGTGTGCACCGGACTGTCCGGTGAGGCACCGGACAGTCTGCGCAGAGAGGCCACAGACAGGCGCTCTCTGGCTGTAGCACCAGACTGTCCGGTGTGCACCGGACTGTCCGGTGTGCCAACGGGCAGAAGGCAACGGTCGGATCCAACGGTCGACTGCTACAGGCGCCAACGGTCGGCTGACGTGGCGTGCACCGGACACTGCACAGTAGATGTCCGGTGGTGCACCGGACTGTCCGGTGCACCCGACGACAGAAAGCTGCTGCTTTCTGTCCAACGGCTAGTTTGGGGTGTGGAGGCTATAAATACCACCCCAACCGGCCATTCTCAAGTGTGAGAGCCCAAGCAACATACCAATACACATAGTGCATATTTCCAAGAGCTCAAACACCCAAGTGCTTAATAGAATCACTCGGTGATTAGCGTAGGTGCTTTGCGAAGTGCTTAGGTTAGTTAGACCGCTTTAGCGCTTGCTCTAGGTGAATCCTAGTTAGTTGAGTGAGTTTTGTAAAACCACACAACCCCTCGGCTCTTGCGTGAGTCGTTGTAATTGTACCGAGTGGGGCGAGAGTCTTGCGAGACCGTGACAACCGCGTTTGTGTCACGGCCGCCACCGTGTACCGGAGGGAACGAGGCCCGCGGCGTTTCGGCCGGAAGCTCGATAGTGGAGACGGCGGGGAGCATCCGAGAGGAGCCGGAAGCGGTGCACCACTTGCGCGTGGAGAAGGCCCGCGGCTCTCTACGGAGTTACTCGACCGTGGTGCTTGGCCCTCGCGTGGGCTTCCCTTTGCGTAGGGGCACCAACGAGGATTAGTCGGGACCTTGCGCGGTTCCGGATACCTCGGTAAAAATACCGGCGTCATCCACGAGAGTTTACTTCTCTACTTAGCTCTTTACATTCCGCATTTATATTAAGCATTTAAGTTTCAATCTTGTAGTCATACTTATTTAGTGTAGATTGAAACTTAGCCTTTGCGGTAGAGATAGCAACACTTAGACAAAACCTAGTTTGCACATTCTAGTTTTGATTATTTGCATAGGTTTTGCTCTAGGGATTTAATTGTGGCCGAGTTTAGTAAAAGTTTTAGAAGTCCTAATTCACCCCCCCTCTTAGGCGTCAACCGTTTCCTACAAGTGGTATCAGAGCCACGGTTTGGCTCATTTGAAACGCTTTAGCTTCACCGCTAAAAGAGCCGACGCTTTTTAGAGGAAGGGATGGATACCCATAGGCCACCACACTTTGACGGCACTAACTTCCCATATTATAGTGCTAGAATGGCTTGTTACCTAGAGGCCGTTGATCTAGGTGTTTGGAGAGTCACTCGTGACGGGATGAAACCCCTCAAGAATCCCGAGAAACCCACCACGAGTGAGGAAAAAGAAATCCATTTAAATGCTAGAGCCAAAAATTGCTTGTATGAATCTCTTAGCATGGATATTTTCAATCAAGTATTTACCCTGAAAACTGCTAATGAGATTTGGCTAAAATTGCATGAGCTCCATGACGGCACATCCAATGTCCGTGAGCAAAAACATTGCCTAGTCTTAAATGAGTATAATTCTTTTGCTATGAAAGATGATGAGCTTGTTAGAGACATGTATTCTAGTTTGAATCTAATTATCAATGAGCTCAATTCTATTGGCATTGATAAGCTAGGTGATGCGGACATTGTGAGGAAGATTATCTCCCTGCTACCACAACAAAGATATGGGAGCATCATCACCATCCTTCACAACATGGAGGATTTGAGCAACATGACCCCGACCATTGTGATTGGGAAAATCGCGGCCTTTGAGATGTCGCGAAAAATGAGTCGGGGAGAGGAGCCAACTTCCTCAAGACCATATGCTTTTGCATGTGATGAAAGGAAGGGCAAAAAGAAGGCTCCCACTCCAAGTTCCTCAAGCGAAGAAGAGGAGGAAGAAGAAGAAAGTGATGATGATGAAGATAATCAACCGTGCACATCATCCTCCGAGGACGAAGAAACAATCCGACGCGTCGGAAAGGTAATGAGGATGATCCGCAAGATTAATCTAATGGGTGTGCCCCTGCAGGTCGAGGATCTTCTCTTTAACATTGACAGGAAAAAGCAAAGGAAGAGAGGATGCTTCGCATGTGGGGA
The DNA here is from genome assembly GCA_029449295.1 of Zea luxurians. Taxonomy (NCBI): domain Eukaryota; kingdom Viridiplantae; phylum Streptophyta; class Magnoliopsida; order Poales; family Poaceae; genus Zea; species Zea luxurians. The sequence goes on from JAOPSE010000002.1 coordinate 175,188,498, forward strand.
GAAGGGCCACTTCAGGGACAACTGTCCAAATATGGCCAAACCCAAAAAGGAGAGGAGCAAAGGCAAGGCGCTCACAAGTGTTAGAACTTGGGATGATTCTTCAAGTGAAGATGAACCTCCAAGGACGCGCAGCCACCGGTCCTCGTCACGATCATCACGGTCATCACACAAATGCCTTATGGCAAGAGGTAACAAAAGCATTCCATCCTCTAGTGATGAAAGTAGTAGTGATGATGAAGGTGAGGGAAAGGCCTCTCTAGAAGAGCTTGCGGAAGCCGTAAAATTTTTCCAGGATGTTTGCACTAAGCAAAAAGCTCAACTTAAAACTTTGAAAAATAAGTTAGTTAGCTCTCAAAATGATTACAAAGGTTTGCTAGAAAAATTTGAAACTTTTGCAAACTTAAATAGTGAGCTATCAACTAAAATTGAGCTATTAGAATCTAGTGCTCCATCCACTGCTACCGATGATAGCCTTATTAAAAAGAATGAAAAACTTAAGGGTAAGTTAGCTAGCTCCCAAGAAGCTATTGAAAATTTGCTAGAGAAAATGGAAATTCTTAGCATACACAATAATGAGCTAACTACTAAGCTAGAAAACATTGGTAGCACCCCAGCAGCATCTTTAGTTGAAATACCTGAAATAATTAAGAAAGATGCTTCTACTTCCTGCTTTGATTTAATTGATGATTCTAACCCCTGCAACCAAGTCGTTGTTGAGAATATTGTTGTAGAGACATGTACGGATGAGGTTGCAAAGGAAAATGAACAATTAAAGCAAGAAGTGGCTCGCCTTGGCAAGGCTTTGTATGACAAGAAAGGCAAAGCCAAACAAATCCGACCTCCACAGGATAACACCACTGCGGGAGTGAACAAGCCTGTAGAGGGAGAAACTGTGATTTGTAGGCTATGCCACAAGGAAGGCCACAAGTCTTTCCAATGCAAGGCGATGACCGGGGATAAACAAAGGCAAAAGCTCAAGCAAAAGCCATCAAGCAAAATCTCCAACACCTACATCAAAAAGGTGAACAAAAAGGATGCTACACCATATTTGATCAAGAAGAAAAAGAACGGAAAGGTGATAGCAATCAAGGCCAACAAGCAAGCCAACAAAGGAAAAGAGGCCAAACGCATCTGGGTGCCAAAAGAGATAATTTCAACCATGAAAAGCAGCAAGAAGGTTTGGATCCCGAAAGGGAAGTGAGTGGACCAAAGGTCATCGGGAAATTTGGAGACTTGGCTAAATTGGGATGTATATCATGGGATACATCATATTGGATCAAGTTTATTGCCAAGTGGGTTAGTGAAAATTTTGGACCCAAATTTCCCACCCATGACTAAGGTAACTAGCTTTATTGTATTCTTCGTCTTTAGATATGCGTATCTATTTATCTTTTATCTAGTTTACCTTTCTTGCCTAGTATTACATTTGTTATGTACTTTTGTTTAAAATCATGCATACTAGGTAAATCATATGGTAGGATTGCTTGTTTTTAATTCATATACTTAAGCAAACCTACATGGCTTAAAATGTTTATTTAAGCACGACACATAGCTTCTTATTCATTCCATAGTAAATGATGCATCAATTGAAAATTTTGATTTCTACAAATTGTGTCATTTAACTTATATGTGCCAAAGTTTGGATTATGGATAATTTGCCCCTCCTGATATCAAATCAAAGTGCATGTCTCCTACAAGTATTCAAAACTTGTATGCACACCTTTAGGAGGAGGTTACTCTATAATCTAACACTTTGAGACTAACACCTTTTCAAGTCTATTTCATGTGATAGTCTCATTGTAAGGAAAATGAAGTCCCCGGAGAAAGACAACAATCTTCCACTGCAAAATCTCCAAGAACTCTTATGTCTCTCAAGCTCACCATTGACTTTCAATTGGTATCTTTTGAAACTACATTCAGTATCATTTACATGTCTTCTCCAATATTTGATTAGACTATATTTCATATCATATGCTTCCATGTTGCAAAAATGCATAAGTAGTTAACTCATATTCTGTTACCTATGCATAAGGGAAGTTAGTCTTTTCAAATCATGTCTTGCACCTCTAATTTTTCACATGCTTTTTCCTAAGTAGAGGATCTCTGTCAGGGGGAGTATTTCTTCATCTCTAAAGGGGGAGAAAAACTCTTTCTAAAAGAGAATACTCATTTAGGGGGAGTAATCTTTTGAGGACTCTTTCAAGTGGTATCATTTTCATAGTTTAATATCCTTCTAGTGATATCATTTGATACAATTCTTGATGAGGGTAAGCTTTTATTTACTTCCTACATGCTTTTAATGTCTTCCTTTTCGGTGGTTGATGCCAAAGGGGGAGAAGTGTAGGGACCAAAGCAATGAAAACTATATCAAACACCAAACACCACCAATTTAAAATTTTATATCTACAAATGGTTTTTTAAGTGGTTTTGGTTATTTGGTCCAAAAATAGGAAGTAAGTGAATTATGGAGTTAGGGGGAGGCTTAAGTCCATAATTTCACATTGTGGGGACAATCATGCATCTTAGCAAGTAAAATGCATATTTTCATTCAAATACTTGTATTATTTGCTTGCTTTGGTTGTGTTGTCATCAATCACCAAAAAGGGGGAGATTGTAAGGAAAATGGACCCCGGGCCATTTGGCTAATTGAGTTTTGGTGTTTGATGAACAACACAATCCGTGAACTAATAAGTTTTCTAGTGTTTGTGTTTGTAGTTCACAGGATGCGAAGAGAATTGGACCAAGGCAATGAGGATGCAACACCTCAAAAAGAAGACATAAAAAGATGCATAGGAGTCCAATACTCAAGAACAAAGAAGCCCGAAGAATTCAGCGAAGAAATCCAAGAAGGGCGGTCAGCCAGCGCCTGGTGGCGCACCGGACATTGGTGTCCGGTGTGCACCGGACTGTCCGGTGAGGCACCGGACAGTCTGCGCAGAGAGGCCACAGACAGGCGCTCTCTGGCTGTAGCACCGGACTGTCCGGTGTGCCAACGGGCAGAAGGCAACGGTCGACTGCTACAGGCGCCAACGGTCGGCTGACGTGGCGTGCACCGGACACTGCACAGTAGATGTCCGGTGGTGCACCGGACTGTCCGGTGCACCCGACGACAGAAAGCTGCTGCTTTCTGTCCAACGGCTAGTTTGGGGTGTGGAGGCTATAAATACCACCCCAACCGGCCATTCTCAAGTGTGAGAGCCCAAGCAACATACCAATACACATAGTGCATATTTCCAAGAGCTCAAACACCCAAGTGCTTAATAGAATCACTCGGTGATTAGCGTAGGTGCTTTGCGAAGTGCTTAGGTTAGTTAGACCGCTTTAGCGCTTGCTCTAGGTGAATCCTAGTTAGTTGAGTGAGTTTTGTAAAACCACACAACCCCTCGGCTCTTGCGTGAGTCGTTGTAATTGTACCAAGTGGGGCGAGAGTCTTGCGAGACCGTGACAACCGCGTTTGTGTCACGGCCGCCACCGTGTACCGGAGGGAACGAGGCCCACGGCGTTTCGGCCGGAAGCTCGATAGTGGAGACGGCGGGGAGCGTCCGAGAGGAGCCGGAAGCGGTGCACCACTTGCGTGTGGAGAAGGCCCGCGGCTCTCTACGGAGTTACTCGACCGTGGTGCTTGGCCCTCGCGTGGGCTTCCCTTTGCGTAGGGGCACCAACGAGGATTAGTCGGGACCTTGCGCGGTTCCGGATACCTCGGTAAAAATACCGGCGTCATCCACGAGAGTTTGCTTCTCTACTTAGCTCTTTACATTCCGCATTTATATTAAGCATTTAAGTTTCAATCTTGTAGTCATACTTATTTAGTGTAGATTGAAACTTAGCCTTTGCGGTAGAGATAGCAACACTTAGACAAAACCTAGTTTGCACATTCTAGTTTTGATTATTTGCATAGGTTTTGCTCTAGGGATTTAATTGTGGCCGAGTTTAGTAAAAGTTTTAGAAGTCCTAATTCACCCCCCCTCTTAGGCGTCAACCGTTTCCTACAGACACATTTCCCTTTCAACCCTGCATTGGCTAGGTTTTATGAAGCTATGGAGAAGACGAACACAGAGAAAATCACCAATGAAATGCTGGTTGGGTTATCTGAGGATTCCGGCGATAGTGAAAGTTTTGATTTGGAGAGTGGAAATGAAGATGCCGAAGATCGCCCCTGGCGGCCGAGTCATACCATCTTCGGAAAATCAACCATCAAGCAAAGTTAGATTGATGCTATGAAAGGAAGATATTTCCGTGATATTTTTATTGTGAGGGCTGCAGGAGATAGCACTGCCCCTGCGCCCGAAGTAGACGAAGTTGTTGTCTACAGGAGCTTCATGAAGGCAGGGCTTCGGTTTCCCTTGAGTAAATTTTTAGTTGAAGTTCTGAAGACTTTTGAGATTTACCTTCATCAGATTACCCCTGAAGCTATCATCAGAATGGGGATTTTCATTTGGGCCATGAGGAGCCAGGGACTAGAGCCGAGTGCAAAATGCTTCTGTAACATGCATGAGCTGTCCTATGAGACGAAGGCTACTGGCAAAGAGCAATATCATAATAATTTTGGTTGTTACGGCTTCGTGCCTCACTCTGATGTGAGCTATCCAGTCCCGACGTTTTGGAAGAGGTGGCCAGGAGCCTGGATGGAAGAGTGGTTTTTTGTAAAGAACAACTTAGTTGAAAGAGAAGATATAAAGGGGATCATCCAATGCACTATTTGGTTTCGCTTCGGCATCAGCAGGCCAGCCACTGCTCTTGGAAATGAAATTGAAGCATGCCAGAAGGCTTTTAATAGTGTATGCACTTTTATTGGCACAAGAGACTTAGTCCAAGAGCATATTGCTTATAGAGTGTGGCCTCTTGTGAGTGAATGGGAGATGCCGAAGGAAGCTGCTGCCGGGTCCAGTCAAGGTGGCTTGGTTTATCTGAAATACACCTTTAGATACAGAGATCAATTTGATGAGCCGAACGATGACTGGTTGAATTGTGTTGAGGCAACTAGTGACGAATTGCTTGGGGCCTACACAAGGGTCGAAGATGATGCCATGACATTAGCCTTCGGAGGGTGAGGCAAGAGAATATTAAACAGAGTTTTTGATGTAATTGGTTCTGTATACCAAGACTATTGTTATCCCTCGCGAAAGTAGGGAAAGAAAAAAAAGTTGTTGCTTCGGCCATCTCTGCTACGCCGAAGGGTAAAAAGATTAAAATTTTGACACACCGGCCCAGGTACATTGAAACGACCAGTGTGCCGAAGCTTACCGAGGGGCCTTCTTCCGCTGTTGAGCCAGAGCTCCCCGCTCCTGCTGAAGCGACAACGGGATCAGCCGAAGAACTAATTCTGAAGACAGCAGCGGAGCAGACAGAAGCTGAAATAGCCGATGTGCCGAATTGTCCTGCCAAAGCTAAGGCAAAAACGGCTGAAAAGCCAGAATTGAGGAAATCGACGGAGGTATCAAAAAATCCTGCAGTAACTCCAAAGAGGAGAAGAATGGCCAGTGTACTAGATGTAGCATCCCAAAAATTCAAATCTTGGAATTTTCTCAAGCTTGCTCTAAATTCGAAATGAATTTTAAATTTCGTTTCAAAATGTTTGTTTGCGATTTGATATCAGCAAATAAAATATAGTGGTCTATATTCTCTCTAAAATCCTCCTCAAAATATCCTACAAATGTTTCTCCAGTGACCCCCCTCAAATTCTTTCCAGAAATACTGCCTAGATATTTCCCCAGTAATCCCCTCAAGTTCTTTCTAGAAATACTGTCCAAATATTCCACCGATATATCTCCAGATATTTTCTTCCTCAGAAATACCTTCAGAATCATTTTTCAAGTCCCTCCAAATATTTTCTTCATAACTTTCCTCATGCTCATACGTATACGTATGCCTCCGGTGTCATACGTTGAACTCTACAAGCTAATCTCACTTATACAAGACAAATATATGCTAATCTCCCACTAATCCTCTTATCCTCCCACTAATCCTCTCATCCCCTCTAATCCCCCACCATGGCTATAAATAGAGGGGCAAGGGCCTCCTCTCATCCCACCCCAAGCCATTTCATGGCAACTCTCTTCCCCCCCCCACACCCACTCCATGTTCCACACAAGCACACACTGGCACAAGGATCGTTCGGTCGTTCTTCGATCGTTCGTCCCCCTGTTCTTAGTTTGTTTGTTCGTTCGTCCGATCGTTCGATCGTTCGTCCGATCGTTCGATCGTTCGTCCGATCGTTCATGGTTCGATCATCCATTCGTCCGATCGTTCGTCCGTTCGTCCAAATAATCTTTTTCCTGCCGTTATGCTGCCGAAATTCCAATCGTTCGTTCGTTCGATCATTCGATCGTTCATCGTTCGTTCATAGTTCCTATTCATCGTTCATCGTTCGTTCATAGTCCCTATTCATCGTTCTTCCAGATAATCTTTGTCCTGCCGTTATGCTGCCGAAATTCATCGTTCGTTCGTCCGATCATTCGATTGTTCGTCCGTTCGTTCATAGTTCCTATTCATCGTTCATCGTTCGTTCATCGTCACTATTCATCGTTCATCGTTCGTTCGTACGAACTATTCACCATTACTATTCATCATCGTTATTATTTATTGTTACTATTCGTCGATGATATCTATGGCAACCTTTTCGTCGTCACTATTCATCATCACTATTCATCGATAATCCGATCACTCCAAATTTCAACTACTCATCCGTCATGCTGTCCAGTCCACCTAAGACCAGCCAGACCAATATTTCAGTCATACAAACTCCGGTGACTGCGATTTCCTTCCAGTGGGAACTTCCCATCTGGTCACCCATCCTAGGTTTCTCCAAGTTGAGCACGCTTAACTTTGAGATTCCTTTGAACCAGGCTTCCAAACTCCGATTCCAATAATTCTTGTTTCTAAATTCTTATCGAATTATTCCCTATCCAACCATGTCATCCCTTAAGCATGGTTCATATTCCAAAAAACTCCCAAAATACTCTTGTCCCATATTCTGCCTATAACTCTCTTGTTCATACTAAGTCAGACGATTCATTCGTCACTATTCTCACCAACAGTGAACTTCACTGTGCTACACCACATACACTCAGCTATAAATACACCCAACTACCCTCTCCCTCTCCACACACACTCAACACCCTCAGCCAAGGCAAACACCCCACCCACTCAATTACTCCGCTCTGCTGGCTACACGCATAGTGTCGCTTTGCCTCCATTCCACCCTCCTGGTAAGCACCTCCGCTCCACCACCAGTAATATCACAACACCACATGACACAGATTCTACTCAAGGCTCTACCCATCCATATATCGCTATTCTGACTACTATACTAAATATTTGTTGGTATACTTGCTGGTTTGTATGTTTGCTTGTTCATGTTGCATAGTTATCGGAGCGTTCGTGCTGTCTCGTGGAGGCCAGATCTGGAAGTCTACGCCAGGCGGTGGAGCCAGAAGCCAGTTCCGCGAGCTCTCCTTCCCCCTTCGCCGGATAAGCACGGCAAGCTCACTAGATCCCTTTGATGTATAAATTACCTATGATTTTTCAATCACAACCCTCAACCTGTTATTTTATGCATGATATGATTTTGAGACAAGTTATTATGGCCACCCAGCCGCTTGCCGCAATCAATCCTTGATATATTTGTTACAAATGATTTGAGAAAAGGTTTAAGTTTTCAAAAGAAAATACTTTTCAAAATGTGTATGATGAAGGGTTTTCACCCTTATCACCTTGTGAGTGGGATGATCAGGGATTCCCTGGTTTAGGGGAGGGCCTAAGGTGATGGCTCAGCTGGTTTAGGCGTGAACAGAAGAATTTTCCCCTCATATAAGGACCAATTTGTCATCCTTCACTACCTGTACTCATGATAAGTACAACCACTCGAGACTGTATGGGCAGTCACTCAATCTGAACTCGTACGGTCCAACCCCAGGGTTATGAACGCTGGGGAGCACCAGGAGGATAAGGAGGGGGAATGTTTTGTCCGGTTTGGACATGGCGGTGGCCTGACTCCTTCCGGTATAACTTTTAAGGTTAGGACATGTGAGGAAGGAAATAGATTCAGATTCAGATCTCATTGGCCATGAGATCGCAGAGCCAGACTAGTGGGTAAAGTGTACCCCTCTGCGCAGAGTTCAAACCTATTCGAATAGTCTGTGTCCACAGGAATGGACGAGTCTGGTATGGTATGGCAATTAGTATTTTGTTTTCCAAAAAAAAGATGTGTTTGATAAAAGTGGGTTTTAAAAGGTCCGCCGGTAGAGCCGTGAGCTATGGTGGATGGGAAGTCCAGTAGCTATTTTGGAAAATGAAAACCACTGGGAAACTGCTGAGATGCTTGGATGGTTTAGTCCAGGGGATTTTGTTCTAATATTGAAAAACTTCCTGCTCCTTTGGGAGAGGATGCGCTTTGCAAAATACAAAATGTTTTACAAAACAACCCTGCATAAAATATCACTGTTTCTGCAAAATACCATGAGCTCCACATATTCTATGCATTATATCTGATTTCCCCATTCCGCGGGTGAAGGTGGGCTGTTGAGTACGTTTGTACTCACCCTTGCTTATTTGTTGTTTTTCAAAAAAGAAGATCGGGTAAGAGTTACGACTGTTCCTAACCTTGCCTGTGGCTGTTGGACCGCTGATTTGCTTCGCTGCGTATATCGGGCTGCTTCAGCCCCACTCTGATGATATGTCCAGAGTTGTGGATCAACTCTTAAAGTTGATCGCCACCTTTATAGGTTTGTCTTGTTTAAGCAGATCTGGAATTATCTGTTGTAGAAATGTGTTTACTAGCCTCCTGGGACTAGTAATTGTATCACATTTGAGTCCCAAAGGATTGGGGCGCTTTAGGTGGTATCAGAGCTGTTGGGTTGGCCGCAGGACGTAACCCTTAGCCTGATCCAAAAGTTTTTGAGTAAAAACTATTTTCTTAAAAAAATCTTGCTCTCATCCCTTCATTTCAAAAATGCTTTCCCCCTTTCCTTCTCTCAGAAGTCAGATGGAGGTTCGTTGCCATACCAGCTTTTGCTAGAATGAAGATGGTTTCCCCAAGTTGCTGAGAGCATGCACAGTCCGCCTCGGAATCAGGAGCCAGCCAGAGTATGATGGTCGTGAATTCGTGGAGCATGGCACAAAGAAGTGTGTCGTGACTGTATACATTGGATCCAATCCGCACATGTGGAATGGAGTGTCACTGCTGCGGGGCACAGATTCAAAGACACCTGCCAAGTCGTCGCCCGCAAGGCATTGAGAGCCCTGTGTCAGATTTATGAAGAAGAAGTGGCCGACACCCCGCTCAGATTCTTTCCACCCTTTCAGAGAGACCGTCCAGTTTGGATGGCTAGGATGCGTGCATTGGAAGGGCAGCAGCTGCTCGAGGACGACCCCACAGTCGTGTACCTCACTGCATACCTGCTCACCCTAGATGCACAGTATGATTTCTTGGCTCGGCACCACCATCAGATGATTGCCCGAGCAGAAGATGCAGAGAAGCGCAACCGTCAGCTCCATGTGGATCTCACCTCAGCTCAAGCCCGTGTAGCTGCCTTGGAAAGTCGTGAAGTCAATGCTGTTGAAGCCCTAAAGCAAGCCAAGGATGATCATGTCCAGAAGTTGATGGAGGCCTACTTGGTAACCCATAAGCAACGTAGAGCCCTGCGGATCCAAAAGCCCGCTTTATCCAATCCAGTTCAATCCGTGAAAGCTGAAGACCCCCAGATTCTTGAAGGTCACACGGTCTCTATCATAGGAGACAAGAAGGCTTGGGAACTCCCGAAAGGAGCCACAGTCTTGGAAGGAATTCTAGTCTTCCCTCAGGCTATGGATAAGCAAGAGCACCCCGAATCCTCCCAAGATCCCCCGCCAGAGTTGTTTGAGTCCCTCACCATGAAGAAGATTCCAGCACCATCCCTTGAAGTCAAGGAAGAAGCTGTAAGCACCCCGCCAGCACCACCGCCCTCTGAGAAGCTACAAGAGCCAGTCTCGCTTGAAGAAAAGTTCGACCCCGTGTTGCCATCTCATTCGCCGCTAGAAGTCATCAACATCAGCTCCCTCTTGACCCATCCAGGAGATGTCTCAGATTGAAGTTGTGTGTCAGGCTCGCTAGAAGAGAAGCTGCCAGATCTGAGTTAGTTATGCCTAGTCCTCTACATGCATTGGGTAGTGAAGTTTTTCTTCACTTTGGCCAGAGCCCTGCATGTATGAGAGGTAATCGTGTAGACTCGTGTGTTGCAAAACTCTAATTGTGTGCCCCCTAGGGCATTTCAAAATGAATTTCGCTTGATGTTTTCTCCTCTTTTGAGTGCATATGTGATGCTTTAACGTTAGTGCTCATAAGTCGCGTTTAGCATAGTTCTCAATTCAGGAGCTGAGCAATAGTAGTTATGCTTAGCCCCCGAATCCAAGTAGTTCGTGATTTGGAAAACTCTATTCCTCCCTTATTCAAAACATTTGATTTGTTTGTGCTTATCATTATTGAGCTTGTGTGTTTTTTCTTTTTAAGAAAGGTTTTCTCTAAAAACATAGATAACAAATTAGAGCTAATTCTCATCTTATGCTTCCATTCTCCCCTTAACCCATCTCAAGAGAAAAGCACCTTACCCAAGAAGATACCGGGAAGCTTACCCTTGAAGCATGGAATAAGCTACAAAGGAACCTATCCAGTCGCTCAGTCAAAAGGACCGACCGTGAGAATCAAAGCACTACCCCTGAGTCAAAGTAAAAAGAAAAAGAGGACAAAAGGAGTTATTACCATACAGAGAGGCAAAGATTCTTGGAACCAGAGACCACAAACATCAGGGTCATTGACCCCACCACTCACCCGTGCCCCTCGCACGCGTGCTCACCTCCATGCGCACTACCACCGCCCCACGCCCCCTTTGCAGCGCACTACCGCCACCCACGTCCCCTTTTGCAGCGCACCCACCTCCATCGTCGCCGGCAACAGGCCCCCTTCCCCTTGTTGTGTTTGCTGCCGCGTGGCACCTGCTCCATCACCACCACTCCGCACCCGAGCACCCCCACTCATCTATAAATCCCCCAACAACTCCCTCAGTTCCTATTCCGCTCAAATCAAAGCACACACCTGATAAAAATCCCCTCTGCCAAATCGCAAGCAACTCCATTTTCCACTTCCTCGCCCCTAAGATCACAATGCTTGGTGATTCTTGGGTTGAAGACTGTTGTACATGGTTCATAGTCTTTGGTTTCCTCCTCTGTATGATGGTAATACTCTTTGATAGAATCCTCCAGTGGGAAGAGCAAAGAGAAAGAAAGGGGCAATGAAAAGAAGATAGTGAAGAGAAGATAAGAAGAAGGTTCTCCCAGAATCCACCCTGTGACAGTCATCTCTCTGCAGCCTGGTCAAGCAGCAACAGTAGAAGAAGGCCCAGTAACACCCTTGTTATGAGGTACTTCAAGGAGTTCAAATCCCCAAGATTCAAGAGTTCTACCCTCATTCTTTTTAAGTGGGGTAGTGTTCCAGTAAAGTTCCTGCTATGGAGAAAAAGAAGAAGGCCTGTAGCAAGCTTGTGGAGGACCAGATCATCAAAGCATATAAGTTTCTGGATGGGAAGTGGTCACCCAAGTTTTGTTGATGAAGCACCAGAAGACTAATCAAGGAAGGAATCCATGAGGGAGTTCGCAAGAGAAAGGTTTGTGTGTTGGCATCGATGCTTCTTCAATAAGCTAGTTGCCAAGCGAAAGCTATAAGCCTGAAGATGATCTTTGAGTAGCCAGAATCAGCGTTTGCAATCAGCAACCGGATGCTCCGCAAAGGCCAGATTTTGTTGAAGTTCCATCTCCTCGAAGACTCTGCAACGTGAAGATATGTAGCTGAAGTAAAGCTATACCCATAACCCTTCTAAGCCAAATCTCGAGGACGAGATTCCTTTTAAGTGGGGTAGATTTGTAGCATCCCAAAAATTCAAATCTTGGAATTTTCTCAAACTTGCTCTAAATTCAAAACGAATTTTAAATTTCGTTTCAAAATGTTTGTTTGCGAGTTGATATCAGCAAATAAAATATAGTGGTCTATATTCTCTCTAAAATCCTCCTCAAAATATCCTACAAATGTTTCTCCAGTGATCCCCCTCAAATTTTTTTCCAGAAATACTGCCCAGATATTTCCCCAGTAATCCCCTCAAGTTCTTTCCAGAAATACTGTCCAAATATTCCACCGATATATCTCCAGGTATTTTCTTCCTCAGAAATACCTTTAGAATCATTTTTCAAGTCCATCCAAATATTTTCTTCATAACTTTCCTCATGCTCATACGTATACGTATGCCTCCGGTGTCATACGTTGAACTCTACAAGCTAATCTCACTTATACAAGACAAATACATGCTAATCTCCCACTAATCCTCTCATCCTCCCACTAATCCTCTCATCCCTCCCCCTAATCCCCCACCATGGCTATAAATAGAGGGGCAAGGGCCTCCTCTCATCCCACCCCAAGCCATTTCATGGCAACTCTCTTCCCCCCCACACACCCACTCCATGTTCCACACAAGCACACACTAGCACAAGGATCGTTCGGTCGTTCTTCGATCGTTCGTCCCCCTGTTCTTAGTTTGTTCGTTCGTTCGTCCGATCGTTCGATCGTTCGTCCGATCGTTCATGGTTCGTTCGTCCATTCGTCCAAATAATCTTTTTCCTGCCGTTATGCTGCCGAAATTCCGATCGTTCGTTCGTTCGATCATTCGATCGTTCATCGTTCGTTCATAGTTCCTATTCATCGTTCGTTCATAGTCCCTATTCATCGTTCTTCCAGATAATCTTTGTCCTACCGTTATGCTGCCGAAATTCCAATCGTTCGTTCATCCGATCATTCGATCGTTCGTCCGTTCGTTCGTCCAAATAATCTTTTTCCTGCCGTTATGCTGCCGAAATTCCGATCGTTCGTTCGTTCGATCATTCGTTCGTTCATAGTTCCTATTCATCGTTCATCGTTTGTTCATAGTCCCTATTCATCGTTCTTCCAGATAATCTTTATCCTGCCGTTATGCTGCCGAAATTCTGATCGTTCGTTCGTCCGATCATTCGATCGTTCGTCCGTTCGTTCATAGTTCCTATTCATCGTTCATCGTTCGTTCATCGTCACTATTCATCGTTCATCATTCGTTCATACGACTATTCACCATCACTATTCACCATTACTATTCACCGTTACTATTCATCATCATTACTATTTATCGGTGATATCTATGGTAACCTTTTCGTCGTCACTATTCATCGTTACTATTCATCGATCATCCGATCACCCCAAATTTCAACTACTCATCCGTCATGCTGTCCAGTCCACCTAAGACCAGCCAGACCAATATTTCAGTCATACGAACTCCGGTGACTGTGATTTTCCTTCCAGTGGAAACTTCCCATCTGGTCACCCATCCCAGGTTTCTCCAAGTTGAGCACGCTTAACTTTGAGATTCCTTCGAACCAGGCTTCCAAACTCCGATTCCAATAATTCTTGTTTCTAAATTCTTATCGAATTATTCCCTGTCCAACCATGTCATCCCTTAAGCATGGTTCATATTTCAGAAAACTCCCAAAATACTCTTGTCCCATATTCTGCCTATAACTCTCCTGTTCATACTAAGTCAAACGATTCATTCGTCACTATTCTCACCAACAGTGAACTTCACTGTGCTACACCACATACACTCAGCTATAAATACACCAAGCTACCCTCTCCCTCTCCACACACACTCAACACCCTCAGCCAAGGCAAACACCCCACCCACTTAGTTACTCCGCTCTGCCGGCTACACGCATAGTGTCGCTTCGCCTCCAGTCCACCCTCCTGGTAAGCACCTTCGCTCCACCACCAGTAATATCACAACACCACATGACACAGATTCTACTCAAGGCTCTACCCATCCATATATCACTATTCTGACCACTATACCAAATATTTGTTGGTATACTTGCTGGTTTGTATGTTTGCTTGTTCATGTTGCATAGTTATCGGAGCGTTCGTGCCGTCTCGTGGAGGCCAGATCTGCAAGTCTACACCAGGCGATGGAGCCAGAAGCCAGTTCCGCGAGCTCTCCTTCCCCCTTCGCCGGATAAGCACGGCAAGCTCACTGGATCCCTTTGATGCATAAATTACCTATGATTTTTCAACCACAACCCTCAGCCTGTTATTTTATGCATGATATGATTTTGAGATAAGTTATTATGGCCACCCAGCCGCTTGCCGCAATCAATCCTTGATATATTTGTTACAAATGATTTGAGAAAAGGTATGAGTTTTCAAAAGAAAATACTTTTCAAAATGTGTATGATGAAGGGTTTTCACCCTTATCACCTTGTGAGTGGGATGATCAGGGACTCCCTGGTTTAGGGGAGGGCCTAAGGTGATGGCTCAGCTGGTTTAGGCATGAGCAGAAGAATTGTCCCCTCATATAAGGACTGATTTGTCATCCTTCACTACCTGTACTCATGATAAGTACAAACACTCGAGACTGTATGGGCAGTCACTCAATCTGAACTCGTACGATCCAACCCTAGGGTTATGAAGGCTGGGGAGCACCAGGAGGATAAGGAGGGGGAATGTTTTGTCCGGTTTGGACATGGCGGTGGCCTGACTATCGGTGTTTTGGGTCCGACCGCACACCCGGGGTTGCCCCTCAAGGTGTTTTTAGGAGTAGGACGGTGTCGCCGACTGTAGCTAAATGGTTCGTGCCGGATGCACGAGGAACAATGGACAGTGTTTACAAGTTTGGGTCGCTTTGAGATGCGTAACACCCTACGTCCTGGTGAGAATGCTTTATGTGGTGGATTACAAGGGAGCTCTCTAAAGCTAGAACGTAGAGAGTTGGGGTGGATGGCTGAGTAGTGAGATCGATCGTTTTGAAGGGGTGCCCCATAGGCCTTATATATTCGACCGTGAGGCAATACATGCGGATGTGATAACAATGCGCACCTAAGAGATAGTGAACTGATCGAGTCTATCTTCCTATAGTTCTGCCGACTTATCCTCGCCTGGTTCCATTGTATGGGGCTCCAGCGTGGGAAAGTTGGGTCTCTGTTGTGGTTGCTTGCTCAACGTTGTTGGGCCATCCGGGCTCGCACCGATCTGGCCTTATGTCGATCTGCTTCACTGGTCATTCTTCCCCAGGCCCACGAAGGGATGACCTTACGATTTATTGGGCCCTTGGGCCTTTTGTGAGGCCTTTTATCCTTCCAGTGGACCTGGGGGATATCTGTCCCCCACAAGCCCCCGATCTTTGGGTTGATTTTGAGATAATCGGCCCAAAGATCCTAGGTCCAGCTTGCGGTCTTCGTTTATGACAAGAAATGCTTTCCGGGCAGTTTGGTAAAAACGATTTCTTACTGTCTCCTTTTGCTTTGATCACTCGAAAACAGGTGTTCTGTCTCACACTCGTGCTTTGGAGATCAGCATTTCGTACTGTAGGACCCTGAACTTCATTGTGGGTGTAGCCCCCGAGCTTCGAGTGGATTTTTGAAAATAATCCACTCGAAGGTCTTCGTTTCGTGCCCTTTTGCTGAGAGTCATCCGTTCTTTTTCCGAATGCCTTAGAGGTCAGCATTATGTCATCGATATTATGCTTTAGAGGTCAGCATGTATTTTGTCTTTGAGGCCGAGTTCGTGATCTGCCCATATCTTGCTAGGTGGTGCAATTTATTTGATCTGCGACTGATTGGACGTTCGATGGACGTCCCCTGGCTAGTCTTCATGTCGCTTCTGTCGGTCAGACCTTGTACTTCACCGGCTATATTTGGCTTTCCTTTGAAAAATATACTGATAATTCCTGGGCGTCCCCCCAATGGGTGTGGGCAAGGGACGGTTTGGTACGCTGAGTGTTTTAGCCGGCTGCTTCTGAGTAGTAATGTGATGTGACGGCGGGTGTAATCATATCGCCCGCGCAGTTGACTGGAGTCCCAATGGGTGTTGCGTTGCGTGAAACGGCGTCAGCCGCCTGACGTATCTTCAGACGGGTTGAAGCGTATATTGAATATTTTGCGACTGTTCAGTGACCGTGGTAGGAGGTGAGTGGTTGCCTTCTTCTTCTATAAATAGTGCCTTTGCCTCTCCGGTTTTTTCACATCTCTTGCTGCTCTCTGCTGCTTGCTTTCTTCTTCTCCCTTCATTTCCACCATGGGCAAGAGTAACAAATGCAAGCGCGAGCTGACTCCTCCATCGAAGGACTTCGGCGACTCGGAATACTCGGAGGAGGAGTTCTCCTCCGAGTCCGAGGGGTCTCCGGCTCCTGTCTCTCCCCCGGCATCGTCTGACGATTCAGACGACTCCCAGGGGATTGCCGCGGAGGTCTAGACTTATATCCGGGCCGTCGAGTGCTCTGGGCTCGAGGGCTCGGATGAGTCGGAGTACTCCTCGGACGAGGAGGACTCTTCGGACTCGTCCGAGGAGGGCGGCGACGGTGATGGTGGAGACGACGACGACGATGACGGAGGCGATGGTGATGACGGCGACAGCAGCAGGGGCGGTGACGGTGGCGGCAAGGGCAGCAACGGTGGCGGCAACAAGGGCGGCAACGGCGGCGGCAGCAGCAAGGGCAGCAACAAGGCCAGTGGCTAGATGCCACTGGTTTTTAGATGTTAGTATAGATTAGAAGTAGTATAATGAAATAATGTAGTAGTAGTTAGTAGTGTAGAGTAGTAGAGTGTAGTGTAGTAGTAGTAGTAGTAGGGAAGTATCAACTCATAACGAGTTGATTTGTATGTTCTGTAACTTCCCTTAATGAAGAATGATTTCGTCTCCTTTTGTGTTAATTATTTTGCTTCATAGTCAGTTGATGATTGTCGCGATATTCATTGTCAGTGATGTTCTCTGTCTGTTATGCTTGTGTCGTAACTTGGAGTTTTCGAATCATTCCTCTGTTTGCCTTATCTGTGAAGTCAATTCCTCTGGAATAGTAGCTGAGTAACTCGGGCATCATATCGTATATTTTAGGGGTGATGGCCGAGTTATTATTGTCAACATTTACGCTTCTGAAGTAGCGTCCAAATGATGACGAAGCCACATCAGCGTTGGAATGACTGATGACCACGTCGGCGCTTTTAGAGGTAACAGCCGAGTGACTTATGACGACGTCGGCGTTTTAGAGATAACTGCCGAGTGACTGAAGACGACGTCGGTGTTTTTAGAGATAACTGCCGAGTGACTGAAGACGACGTCGGTGTTTTAGAGATAACTGCCGAGTGACTGAAGACGATGTTGGCATTTTAGAGATAACTGCCGAGTGAATGATGGTAACGTCGGCGTTTTAGAAATAACCGCCGAGTTAGAACGGGCTGCGTCGGCCACTTTGAAGGTAATAGCCGAGTGATGATGTGGCACACCAGTGCTTTAGAAGTAACCGCCAGGTGATGACTTGGCACGCCGGTGTTTTAGAAGTAACCGCCGGGTGATGACTGGGCGCTTTTTGGAAACGGTATCCGACCCGGGAAGATCCCATATGTACTGCGCTTTCAGCCGCCTCTGCTTTCCGTGCCCTAGTTCTTGCTTTCCTGCCTCCAGATCCTCTCTGTCCTTTTGCAATTCGGCTTCCGCTCTGTTCGCCGGTGGAGTTGAGATGGCGCTCAAGCGAAAGACCTCGAGTTCATCCGCTGCGGTGATTCCCCCCATCGACCCCAACAGCCAGTTGCCTTTCGCAGGTAACCATATGTCTGTTGTTTCTGAGCCTGACCTTCTCCATCTCGTGTCCATCGGGGTCCTTCCTCCGAAGGAGCTCTGTTCTTGGCGGATTTGCCATGGGGTCACTGTTCCAACAGAGGATACCCACGAATCCGTGATTTATGTTCCTTTTCTTCTCCGCGGTCTCGCTCTTCCTATTTCTCCCTTTTTTCGTGGTCTCCTTGATTTCTATTGCCTTAATTTGACCCATCTGAATCCCAATTCCATTCTGCAAATTTCCATTTATGTTCATTTATGCGAAGCTTTTCTTGGCGTCCTGCCACATTTTGGACTGTGGAAGTACTTGTATCACTGTCGCCCTGGGATGGCCGGGGGGCAGCATCAGCTGGTGGGGGGTGCGAGTTTGGAGATGCGCCGTGGGAGGAAGACTGACTATCTTGAAATCCCACTCAAGGATAGTATCAAAGGATGGCGCTTGGAGTGGTTTATTGTTGAGAACCACGAAAATTCTCTCCCCCCACGGTCAGGGAGACAGCCGGATGTTCGTACTCTGAGTTGGACCGAGTCTCCCACGGACCAGGAGGTGGCTGAGGCAGGGGCTTTGCTGGCTGAGGTTGGACTGCTGAAGGAGAGGGGTCTGACTGCAGAGGCTGTGGTTGCTGATTTTGTTTTCAAGAACATTCAGCCGTTGAAGGATAGGGCATACCCGGCCTACCTGTACCGAGGTCTAGCTGACTCAACCCGAGTCGCCAACAGAAGAATTCCTGCTGTAGACTTGGTGAACCGGCTTGAAATGATACTTAGAGGCAAGGTATCAAATGTTGGCGCCCCTGTCGCATACTCGGCCTGGAACCTGCCTCCTTCCAAGGCCTTTACTCATTTTGTGTCGAATCCTCCTGCTGCTGATGGCGGTTTGGGCCTTAGAGTGCGACCCTCTGCCGAAGAAGTTAGTGCTTTGGTTGCTTCGCTTGGAGAAATTCCTGATGATGAACGACAGGTCCACTTTGAGGTGCCTTTGGATCCTAGTGATGCAGAGATAAGTGCTATGCTTGATATGCTGGCTGAGGACTCTTCTGATGCTACTCCTGCTGGGACATTGGTGGTGGCGCCTCTCTCGGAAGCTGGTACAACCTTGGATATTCAGAGGCCTGTCAGTGTTCGCCCAAAACGCCCTTGCCGAGCCAATCAACTTGATTCTCCTGCTGATGAGCAAAAAAGGAAAAAGAGGCATCTTTGGCGAGTATCTAGCTTGGATCGGGATGTTGGTCCTTCGGTTCCTGCTGCTGAGGAAGTGCCTGTGCCTGAATTTGCCGACGCTAACCCTAATGGGTGTGATTCATCTGTTGCTGATCCCAATAGATGTGATCCATCTGTCGCTGATCCCAATGGGTGTGCTGTCTGTGTTGCTGATGAAAACGAAGGGGAGGAAGAAGATGAAGTCCCTTTTACTCGGAAGAACAGTCGGCAATATGTAGCCAGTGGGGAAAGTAGTGGAGTTCCTTCTCCTGCTCTGTCTGCTCTCATTGGTCTACAAGAATTGTCTCTGGCGAACTTTGATCAGACTCTTGAAGATATGGTTCCGGAGGATCTGTTATTAGAGCCAGCGGATGGTGACGCGATGGATGTTTGTGCTGATATGTTTGACGCCAGGTTGGGGTCATCCCGGGCAGCGTCCCGCGCCTCATCGACCTTGGAGCGCGGTCTTGAGGGTCAGGAAACTGACTTGGATCGTCTTGCTCCCATGGAAGTAACTGAGGGACCTTCAGCCTTAGAGGCGGCTACCGCAGAGAACTTGGGCCTCAGGGATGGTGTTGACACTTACCCAGCCCCCGAGGGTGTTGTCGGGAATGGTTCGGCTCGGGTGGGAAACGTAAGCCGTGGCCCAGCCCCCGAGGGTGTTGCCGGAGACGATCCGGCTCAAGTGGCTAGCGCAAACTATGACCCAGCCCCCGAGGGTGTCCGAGCGGGGTCTCCCTCTTGTACTTCCATGGATGTTCACGCAGGATCTCCTCCACACTCTGGTTGCATGGTGGTAGCCCAAGCTTTTGGTCAGGGAATCGCTTTAGAGGCTAGCGTTCCTGACGACCAAGTTTTGGGCTCTGCTGATGACACTGAATTGGTTCCTGCTGGTTCATTGCAAGCTGCTCCGGATGGTGACCCTACGCCAAGCCATCAATTGATTTCTCATGATTTTGGAATCCCCTCATTCTTCTCCAACCTCTAGGTACTATGATCTATTCTAGTCTGATTTATACACCAGACGAACCGCTGTCATTGCACTCATCTGCTCTCAATATCAGGCATTGGTGGACGGAATGGCTAATCAGTTGAAGTTGCAAGGTGCTTCTGTTCCAGAAAGAGCTTCATCTCTGGCACGTTGGAATCTGGTGTTGCTTCAACAGCGTGTCTCTGACTTAGAGGCGACGAATGCTGGTTAGTGCTTTTCTACCTCCCTTCATCTACCTTATTAAACTGCTTCTCAATTTGACCCTTTTGCTTGATTATTTCTCGCTAGATATGGCTCGGCAGTTTTCTGTTCTTGAAGAGAAACATTCTCAAAGTCAGGCTGAACTGGTCCGGCGGTGCTCTGATTTTGAGGGAAAGTATTCCCAAAGCCAGACTGAGCTGGCCCAGGCCTCTGCTGCTCTGAATGACGCTAACATGCTGAACTCTCCTCTTCGCGCTCAGCTTGATTCTGAAAAGGTGACTTATGAATCTGTGCGTTGTGTTGCCGTGTTCTTATTGCTTGCTTGATGTTTGAAGAAGCTGATTCTTGTTTGCAGGAAGAAAAACGTGCCCTTGTTGCTTCTCGTGACAATCTTGACAGGCTATATCGTGACTCTAGCAACTCGTTGACCATCCTGGAGAGGAGTCATCGCTTCACCATGGAGGAGTTAGACAATCATCGCTGTAAGCTGTAGGAATCCACGGATGACGTGATCCGTCTCAGGCAGTTGATATCGGCTAAGGATGCTGCTATCAAGGAATTGCGTGCTTCCAAGAAGTCCATCGCCCAGGAGCTAGAGACCGCTCAGTTGGCTGTCAAAGTTGCTGAAGAAACTTCCGTTACTCTGAGGGCCCAGCGCGACAGAGCCATGGATAAAGCCGTTCGCGCGGGGCGGATCTTGATGAGGAGACCCGGTGTGATTGTTCCCGACGATATAAGGGCTGATGTGAACGCTGCTCCTGATTCCTCAAGTCGCCCTTCTTCGTCGGTTGCTCCTAAGAAGAATATTGCAAAATAGAAAAACACTGTGTGCTTTGAGCGCGTGGTTATCGTGCTCGGATATTTTGCTAGAGGACACCAGCTTGACATTTGAATGCTACTGTTACTCTCCTATCGCTTTAGAATTCAGCAGTATCTAAATTTGCAGGAGTAAAATGATGTATGATGATTTTGAAACTTCTTCACGGGACATAGAGGTTGCCCCTATATGAGTAATCGTAAGCATGTGGAATCGTCTTAAGTCGTTGCTGACTTAAACCGATTGCTTTTGTTAATAGGGCATAGTAGTAATCCTGAGTTAAGTAAGCGCAAGCATGTTGCACCGTCTTAAGTCGTTGCCGACTTAAGCCGATTGCTCAGTTAGCAGGGCATAGTGGTCACCCCGAGTTAAGTAAGCGCGAGCATGTTGCACCGTCTTAAGTCGTTGCCGACTTAAGCCGATTGCTCCGTTAGCAGGGCATAGTGGTCACCCCGAGTTAAGTAAGCGCAGCATGTTGCACCGTCTTAAGTCGTTGCCGACTTAAGCCGATTGCTTCGTTAGCAGGGCATAGTGGTCACCCCGAGTTAAGTAAGCGCGAGCATGTTGCACCGTCTTAAGTCATTGCCGACTTAAGTCGATTGCTCCGTTAGCAGGGCATAGTGGTCACCCCGAGTTAAGTAAGCGCGAGCATGTTGCACCGTCTTAAGTCGTTGCCGACTTAAGCTGATTGCTCCGTTAGCAGGGCATAGTGGTCACCCCAAGTTAAGTAAGCGCGAGCATGTTGCACCATCTTAAGTCGTTGCCGACTTAAGCCGATTGCTCCGTTAGCAGGGCATAGTGGTCACCCCGAGTTAAGTAAGCGCGAGCATGTTGCACCGTCTTAAGTCGCTGCCGACTTAAGCCGATTGCTCCGTTAGCAGGGCATAGTGGTCACCCCGAGTTAAGTAAGCGCGAGCATGTTGCACTGTCTTAAGTCGCTGCCGACTTAAGCCGATTGCTCCGTTAGCAGGGCATAGTGGTCACCCCGAGTTAAGTAAGCGCGAGCATGTTGCACCGTCTTAAGTCGTTGCCGACTTAAGCCGATTGCTCCGTTAGCAGGGCATAGTGGTCACCCCGAGTTAAGTAAGAATGTAGGTCGATCATGAACAAACTGAGTATTCTTGAAGCCTTTTTTATTGATGACATATTTCCCATTTTACAGAGTACATTGTCGTCCCGATAGCTTCTGAAATACAGCTAGGGATAAAACTTCCTGAGGTGTTCTATATTCCAGGAGTTCCCAATTTCTGTGCCGTCCATCTGAGTGAGACGATATGATCCCGGCCGAGTGACTTCTGCTACTATGAATGGTCCTTCCCATAAGGGTGACAACTTGTGTCGTCCCTCCCCCGTTAGAATTCGGCGGAGGACGAGATCTCCCACTGCAAAGGATCGTCGTCGCACGGCCTTGTCGTGATAGCGTCTCAGAGTTTGCTGGTATCGTGCTGATTGAATTACTGTGTTCAGCCGTTCTTCTTCAAGTACATCAATATCCTCCAGCCTAGTAGCTTCGGCTTCTGCTACGCTTTCAAAGACCAACCTTGGCGCCCCAAACTTGAGATCAGCGGGTAATACTGCCTCTAACCCATAGACCATGAAGAAAGGAGTGTTTCCATGCAGAGCTCGGCTAGGTTGAGTTCTTAGGCTCCAAACGACGTAGGGCAATTCCCTTATCCATTTTCCTACGAACTTTTCATTTTTATCGAAGACCTTTTTCCTGAGTGCCTCCAATATCATCCCGTTAGCTCGTTCAACCTGTCCGTTGGCTCTTGGGTGTGCTACCGAAGCATACTTGATCTGAATGCTCTTTTGCTCGCAGAAATTGAAGAACTCTGAACTTGTGAAGTTGGATCCTAGATCAGTTATGATACTGTTCGGTATTCCGAATCTGAATATTATGTCTTGTATGAATTCCACGGCCTTAGCTGAGGTTAAAGAAGCAATGGGTTTGAACTCTATCCATTTAGTGAATTTATCGATGGCTACCAGTACATGAGTGTATCCTCCTTGAGCTTTCTTGAAAGGTCCAATCATATCCAGTCCCCAGCATGCGAACGGCCAAGTTACTGGTATAGTCTGCAGTTGCTGTGCTGGTAGATGTTGTTGCTTTGACAAGTACTGGCAAGCTTCGCACCTCTGAACTAACTCGGCTGCATCACTTTTCGCTGTTGGCCAATAGAATCCCGACCCGAAGACCTTCCCGACTAGTGTCTTGGATGCTGTGTGTATTCCACATTGCCCAGCATGGACCTCATCCAGAAGTTGCTTCCCCGTAGATGAGAGAATGCATTTCATGAGGACACCCGATGCGCCCCTTCTGTATAGTGTCTCCCCAATGAGTGTGTAGTGAGCTGACTGTCTAGCGATGCGCTCGGCTGCATTTTTGTCATCTGGTTCCTCTTCATTCTTTATATATTTGATGATCGGCCTTCTCCAGTCATCAGAATCTGACTCTGGTTGATTCACGATATTACATTCTTCTGCCTGATCCATTGAGATGCTTGGATGTGGTATTTCTTGTACAAAGACTCTAGGTGGGACCTGAGTTCGACTGGATCCTAGCTTGGACAATACATCAGCTGCCGTGTTTCGATCTCTTTCTACATGATGAAATTCCAGACCTTCGAATTTATCTTCTAGTTTCTGGACGGCGGTGCAGTACTTTCCCATTGAATCGCTCGAACAGTCCCATTCTTTGTTTATCTGGCTTATGACTACCAAAGAATCTCCGTATACCATCAGTCTCTTGATGCCTAGTGATATAGCAATGTTCAGTCCATGAATCAGAGCTTCATATTCGGCTGCGTTGTTGGAAGCTAGAAATAACAACTGGAGGGCATATTTGAGGTGCTCGCCTCCAGGTGCGGTAAAGAGAATCCCCGTGCCTGCTCCCTGCAGTTTTAACGAGCCGTCAAAATACATTCGCCATACTTCTGTGGTTTCTGGGTTATCTGGTACTTGTTGTTCAGTCCATTCTGATACGAAGTCAACCAATGCTTGAGTTTTGATGGCAGTGCGAGGTCGAAATTCGATGTCATGAGATCCCAGTTCGCAGGCCCACTTGGCTATTCAGCCAATGGCTTCCTTGTTGTGAAGAATGTCCCCTATCGGAAAACCAGTGACTACTATGACTTTGTGGTCGTCAAAGTAGTGACGCAGCTTGCGGGCAGTTAGAAGTACTGCATATAATAGCTTCTAAACTTGAGGATACTTTTTCTTCGAGGGACTCAGAACTTCACTGATGAAATAAACAGGATGTTGCACTAGGTAGGCATGTCCTTCTTCTGCTCGCTCGACTACCAACGCGGTGCTTACCACGTGAGTCGTGCAAGAGATATACAACAGCATATCTTCAGCTGGTTGAGTTGACGTGGCTCACCGTGGTGGTTTCAGCACTAGTGGTGTCGTCAAGAATTTTTTCAGTGCATCTAGGGCTTCCTGTGCTTCTGAAGTCCACTGAAACTTATCCACCTTCTTGAGTAGCTTATAAAATGGTAAGCCTTTTTCTCCCAGCCTGGATATGAATCTGCTCAGGGCTGCCATACATCCGGTAAGTCTCTGAACTTTCTTTTGTGATCGTGGTGCCTCCATTTTCATGATAGCTTCAATCTTATCTGGATTAGCTTCAATTCCCCAGTGGCTAACAATAAATCCGAGTAGCTTTCCTGCTGGTACCCCAAAGACACATTTTTCGAGATTAAGCTTCCATCGATATCGCCGTAGACTGTTGAAAACCAGCTGTAAGTCTTTGATGAAGTTTTCCGAGTTCTCCGTTTTGATTACCACATCATCTACATAGGCTTCCACACGCTTGCCCCAGTGATCGGCTAAGCATGTTTGAATGGCTCTCTGATAAGTCGCTCCAGCGTTTTTGAGGCCGAACGGCATGGAGGTATAGCAGAAAGCACCGAACGGAGTGATGAACGCTGTTTTTTCCTCGTCTTCTTTCGCCAAGCTAATCTGATGATATCTGGAGTAGCAATCCAGGAGAGACAGCACAGAACATCCAGCGGTGGAATCTACCACCTGATCTATCCTAGGAAGCCCGAAGGGATGCTTTGGACAATGTTTGTTGAGATCCGTATAGTCGACGCACATGCGCCAATCCACTTTATTCTTTTTTAGTACAAGAACAGGGTTGGCTAACCACTCGGGATGTAACACCTCTCTAATAAACCCAGCCACGACCAAGCGGGCCAGCTCAGCGCGAATGACCTCTCTCTTGTCGGGCGTGAAGCGACGTAGTTTTTGCCGAATCGGCCTCGCTTGGGGATAGACCTTCAGTTTGTGCTCGGCCAGTTCTCTCGGGACTCCCAGCATATCCGCAGGTTGCCATGCGAATACGTCTCGGTTATCTTGCAGAAACTGGATGAGCGTGCCTTCCTATTTGTCATCCAGGCTGGAGCTGATGATGGCAGTCTTGTGTTCATCAGCGAACCCCAGGTTGATCCTTTTGGTTTCTTCAGTCGACCGCATAGAGGTCGCGGCTTGAGCTTCATTTGCGGGTGCTGCAAGGTCTTCCTCAGGCTTAGAGTTTGCCTGCGTTGAAGAAGTCACCGAAGGTTTGGTGGTGAGGGCCGCCTGGATGGCCACTCGGAAACATTCTGCGGCGCCTTGGAAGTCAGCGCGCACAGTTATGATTCCTTGCGGCCCTGGCATCTTCAATATCATGTATGTGTAATGCAGAATGGCCATGAATTTTGCCAATCCCGGCCTCCCGATGATGGCATTGTATCCGCAGTCGAAGTTCGCCACTTCGAACCTCAGGAACTCGGTTCTGTAGTTCTCTGGAGTTCCAAAGGTGACTGGCATGTAGATGTGGCCCAGTGGGTATTCTCCTTCAGTCGGCATGATGCCAAAGAAAGGAGTGTCTGACTCGTGGAGCTCTTTGAGGTGAACTCCCAAGCCTTGGAGTGTCCGGGGGAAGGTGACGTTGATGCTGCTCCCCCCGTCCACTAATACCTTTTTCACCCTGCTCTCTCGGATCACCGGGTCGACGAGGAGCGGGTATTTGCCTGGGTGGTCGAAGTGGAGCCATTGATCTGCCCGAGTGAAGGTGATCGGGTGCTCCGACCATCGGTACGGAGCGGGAGGACCGGTGGTCGCCACCAATATCTGGCGATCTTTGAGCTTTTGTTGTCTTCTGTTCTCCTGCGATCCGTGTCCGCCAAAGATGACGTTGACCTCTCTGTCAACGCGCGGGAAGGCTCCACCTCCTCCCTCCTCCTGTTGCTGGGGTTGTCGCGATTCTCCTGGTCCTCCCCGCGGCGGAGGAGGAGGTAGAGGTTGGAAGGGTCGGTCGTGTCCGACGGAGTGCTTGAAGTCTCTGCAGTTCCGAAGGGTGTGGCGCATGTCCTTGTGGTACGGGCACTGGGCGTCGAGGATGTCGTCCAGTGTGCATTCGCCTCCGTGAGGTCCTCCTCTAACGCGAGAGGCAGGTGGTCTGGCGGCGTGCACTTCTTCACGAGGCCTCTTCTCCCAGCGTTTGTCGGGTTGCTGGTTCGTGTCACGTCGTGGTGCTGCCGGTGCGGGCTTCGCTCCCCTGATGAGGTCCTTAGCTCGCTCGTCGGCGGTGATGTAGAGGTCGGCTTCCCGGAACAGCTGCTCGGAGGTAGTCGGCGCCTTCTGCAATATGGCTCGGACGAAGGCCGAGTCGTTGGATCCTCTGTAGAAGTCCTCGATCACGGTCGCCTCCGTGACCTCGGGGATACGATTTCTCATGGTCTGGAACCTTTTGAGGTACGACCGGAGAGTTTCGTCCCCCCGGCGCTTGATGGATTTGAGGTCCCATGGTTGCGCTGGTTTGTCGGAGAGGGACTGAAAGTTGGCGGTGAAGCGTCGACTGAAGTCGCTCCAGTCGTCGATGCAGTGTCAGGGTAGATGCCGCAACCATTGTAGCGTGTCTTGCTCGAGGACAATGGGTAAGTATGCGGTCATGACGTCCTCGGACGCCCCGGCAGCTCGAGCAGCAGTGGTGTAGACGGCTAGCCGGCCTCCTGGATCCTGCTTAGGTTCATATTTGTCGACATTTGATACCTTGAAGTTAGGGGGCCATTGAATGGCCCTAAGGCGTGGAGTAAGGGCAGACACTCCACACGTGTCTTCTTGTCGTTGGGGATGATGTCTGTCCCGGGGAGGGGAGTAGTTGTTGTGGTTCCTCGACCGTCCCTGGGTAGTACCGCCAGTCGAGGCCGTTGCCGACTCAGTTCTGGTGGCCTGACTCCGAGCTGGGATTCCATGATCCCTGTCGTACTCCTCCCGACGGTGGATCTCGTTCTCATGTCGTCGTTCACGCGAAGCATTGATGGAGCTTCGCGCGTCCCAGCGGCTGTTGATGGCGTGTCGTAGGTCGTTCGGCGGGTGAGCGAGAGGTAGAAGATGGTTGGCCGCTTGGGTGAACAGTCGTCGATAGCCCTCGGCGTCAGGAGTCCGAGGGAGTCCATCAGCTATCCGTGCTAGTACCCCTCCGACTTCACTCGGCGTGTTCATGGCTCGGGCGAAGTCGGGGTTCAGGTTGCGCCCGAAGAGTGAATTCTCCCGACGTTGCCTTGCCTCCTGCTCGGCTTGTTCCTGAGCTCGTCGGCGATCACGCCGTCGGGAGTTCCTTCGTTCTCTGAATACGCGTTCCTCCGGAGTTTCTCCTATCTCTGAGACCTCGTCTCGCGAGACAGGCTGCTCTGGGTCCCGCTCTCCGGCCTCGTGATGTCGCCGGACATTTCGGCGTCGGTTCCTCCGTCGGCGGGATTCCCGCTGAGGAGGTTCTTCTCCGGGTGCGGTCAGCTCGTCGTCGGAGACGGGGGGCGACTCCACTCTCCCGATGAAGAGGATGTCGGGGTAGAATGGTGCGGCGGTCGTGGCGATCTTCTTTCCGTTCTCCTTTGAGGGTGGAGGAACGGAAAGAACAACTTGCTTCCTCCCGGTTTTGTTTGTTTCTTTCTTCCTTGCGATTTGTGTCCATTCTTTCATCGGGGAAGTAGACAGTGGAGTTTTTCGGGTCAGCGGGCCCTCGGCCCTGGCTTGCTGAAGGCGATCTTTTTTCGAAGCGCTGGAAGTTGCGCTTTTCCCTGCCTTACTCCGACATTTTCGGAGGTTGTTGAAGGAGACTTCTTCCTTGGCGTATCTGCGATGCGATGTAGAGTTCCTTCTTCATCTGCTACGGATGAGATAGTTCCAAAGCAGAACACAGATCCGGGGCGGAGGGTGATCTTGCGGTGAAAGGTGACGACCATTGAGCTAGCTTAGATCGGTGACACACCCCCTACCTGGCGTGCCAGCTGTCGGTGTTTTGGGTCCGACCGCACACCCGGGGTTGCCCCTCAAGGTGTTTTTAGGAGTAGGACGGTGTCGCCAACTGTAGCTAAATGGTTCGTGCCGGATGCATGAGGAACAATGGACAGTGTTTACAGGTTCGGGCCGCTTTGAGATGCGTAACACCCTACGTCCTGGTGAGAATGCTTTATGTGGTGGATTACAAGGGAGCTCTCTAAAGCTAGAACGTAGAGAGTTGGGGTGGATGGCTGAGTAGTGAGATCGATCGTTCTGAAGGGGTGCCCCCTAGGCCTTATATATTCGACCGTGAGGCAATACATGCGGATGTGATAACAATGCGCACCTAAGAGATAGTGAACTGATCGAGTCTATCTTTCTATAGTTCTGTCGACTTATCCTCGCCTGGTTCCATTGTACGGGGCTCCAGCGCGGGAAAGTCGGGTCTCTGTTGTGGTTGCTTGCTCAACGTTGTTGGGCCATCCGGGCTCGCACCGATCCGGCCTTATGTCGATCTGCTTCACTGGTCGTTCTTCCCCAGGCCCACGAAGGGATGACCTTACGATTTATTGGGCCCTTGGGCCTTTCGTGAGGCCTTTTATCCTTCCAGTAAACCCGGGGGATATCTGTCCCCCACACTGACTCCTTCCGGTATAACCGTTAAGGTTAGGACGTGCGAGGAAGGAAAGAGATTCGGATTCGGATCTCATTGGCCATGAGATCGCAGAGCTAGACTAGTGGGTAAAGTGTACCCCTCTGTGCAGAGTTCAAACCTATTCGAATAGTTTGTGTCCACAGGAATGGATGAGTCTGGTATGGTATGGCAATTAGTATTTTGTTTTCCAAAAAAAAGAGATGTGTTTGATAAAAGTGGTTTTTAAAAGGTCCGCCGGTAGAGCCATGAGCTATGGTGGACGGGAAGTCCAGTAGCTGTTTTTTAAAATGAAAACCAGTGGGAAACTGCTGAGATACCTAGATGGTTTAGTCCAGGGGATTTTGTTCTAATATTGAAAAACTTCCTGCTCCTTTGGGAGAGGATGCGCTTTGCAAAATACAAAATGTTTTACAAAACAACCCTGCATAAAATATCGATGTTTCTGCAAAATACCCTGAGCTCCACATATTCCATGCATTATATCTGATTTCCCCATTCCGCGGGTGAAGGTGGGCTGCTGAGTACGTTTGTACTCACCCTTGCTTATTTGTTGTTTTTCAGAAAAGGAGATCGGGTAAGAGTTACGACTGTTCCCAACCTTGCCTGTGGCTGTTGGACCACTGATTTGCTTCGCTGCATATATCGGGCTGCTTCAGTCCCACTCTGATGATATGTACAGAGTTGTGGACGAACTCTTAAAGTTGATCGCCACCTTTATAGGTTTGTCTCGTTTAAGCAGATCTGGAATCATTTGTTGTATAAATGTGTTTGCTAGCCTCCTGGGACTACTAATTGTATCACATTTAAGTCCCAAAGGATTGGGGCGCTTCACTAGACGATGTCATTGAGTCGACAATGGTACCAACTCCTGCCGCTACAGAAGTGCCCACCATGAGTGAGAAAAATATTAAGGAGACAGCCGAAGCTGTTACAACTCGTGTTGAAGCTGAAGTTGGGCCCTCAGTTCCTATAGAAATAGGGCATGTTGAAACTGTTGGAAAGGATGCTGAACAAGGACCTTCGGATGCCGCTTTGATCTTAGCAAAAGAAGGCACACCCAAGAAGGTTAAATCTCCTACCCCCGAAGCGTCTACTGAAGAGCTAGATTTTATCATACGACATGCTTCGGGTAAACAATTGTCGGAAGAGCAGATTGTCGAAGCTAAGCATTATGACAGGGATTTAAAGTACCCAAAAGGATCCTTGGTGTATAATGGCACAGATGAAGACGACTTTCTGTACTGCCTTCCGGACAACAAGGAGATATCTGTTTGCGGGGAGATGGCAAGGAACATAGGGTTTTCGAAGCTCGAGCTTGGCCTATCTGCAATGTCGAAGGATGACCTTCTAGACAGCCTCGCTTACAACAGTCTGAAGGTAAAGATGTTTTGACTTATAAACATATTATTTTTGTATCTTTTATTATTGTGTTGACCCCCCTTTTTTGTAGGGCTTAATCTTGAGCATTGCTTTAAGGGCACAAAAGAATGCTGAAGACGAAAGCTGCCAAATAGCCCTTAGGAACCTTCGGTCAGAGGTTATTAGACTGAGTAATGAAGCCCTAGAAAAGGATAAAATTCTGCTTTCCTTGGTAGACAAAGTAAAGGTCAGTGAAGCCAAACTTACTGCACAGTCCGCAACTCATACAACCGAAGTCGAAGATCTTCAGAAAAAGCTTGCCGAAGCTAATGAAAACTTTGAACTTGCAAAGGCAAAGCAAGAGATAAGTGAATGGACAAGTGCAAGGTTGGAAAAGAATGTGAAAGAGCTTCGTAAATCCATGGAAAGATGCTATGAGAAATCCTTGGATTGCGCCAAGAAACAAAAAGATAGCTTTACCAAGGTGGGTGCATACTCATCAAAGCAAAAGTTTATTCGAGGCGATCCTAAAGGAGTCATTGAATGGATCGGTGAAGAGGGTGAAGCTTTTGAAGAAATTCTTAGCGACCGCGGGGATTTTTGCGCCTTCGCCTATGCCCGAGGGATTGCAGCAATTTTAGAGAAAACTGGCTGCGAACATGTTAAAGCTGTAGCCCAGACGGAAACCGTTTTCTCCATAGATGACATGAAGGAGCCTTTGGCTGAAGCTACTTTGATGGGCGGGAAATTCTATTCTAATGTTTGGATGAAGGCGGCCGCGAAATAGCCGACGAAGCTATAAAGAAAAATGAAAAAGAATCCCATTATGCCCGAGAAGAAGCCAAGCGAGCCGAAGAGGCTGCTAAGCGCGCAAGGCGTATAGGTATTATTGCTGGATCTTAGCTTCAATATTTGTTTCTGGCTTCGGATTAACAACTTGCTATTTTGCTGTAGCTGAACTTTCACCACCACCCAAGCCATATGATCCCGAGGTCGATCCAGCCATGAAAGCAACACTAGAAACAATAAAGATTGCCAAAGAAGTCGTTGATGAAGCTGTCGACAAACTCCTGAATAAGGCTGCTGAGAAGATATTAAAAGATGACTGAATTCTTGTGTACTTAAGAAATGCAGTATCTGGGAAATGTAATATTTGTATATGGGTTAAACATTGAATATCTGTGTGTATATTAATGTAATATATTTCTTTGTGATGCACGAAATTTGTGTAGATACCATTTTTGAGCCTTCGGCGAAAAAACACCTTCCCTTATTTTCATGCTTCATAAAGAAAGAGCCCTTCTATAGTACAACTGTTGTATAATATTGTTGTCGATGAAGATTTTCTTGGCATGTAAAATTATAATTGCCGAAGGTACACTTTGTGCTCCAGCACATTGTTCCATTCATCGCATATTTTGAAAGAAGCAACTTTCTCCACAATCTTGTTGCTGATGCGACATGATGTATAATGTAATGCTATGCAAAATGATGCAATGATATGATGCAGCATGATGTTTATGCCATAGTCACATACCCACAAAAAAACATACCCAGACTCTGCATCCCCTTAGGAACGTCTTTTGAGTCTCTTCACCTTCTATTTCGGTGGTATTTAAGCTCTGCATCCCCTTAGGAACGACTTTTGAGCTTCTTCACAATCTATTTCGGTGGTATTTAAGCTCTGCATTCCCTTAGGAATGACTTTTGAGCTTCTTCACCTTTTATTTCGGTGGCATATTGACTCTGCATTCCCTTAGGAATGACTTTTGAGCTTCAGAACTTACTTTGCGCTCCCTTAGGAACGACTTTATAGCTTCGGAAGCATTGTTGAGGGGTTGCATGCTACACTCGATGGTGTGGCCATAATATTATTACATCAAATTGGAGGTTAAACCTCTGTGAACTGTTTTTCATGCAAGAAAATAAAATGATAGACAAAACGAAGATACACCAGGTTAGGATATTCTTTAGTAAATGTGCTTCGACTCGGGCACAGTGCTGTTGACTGTGCGAGCTTCGGACTCCTCCCAAAAATCACACTGTTGCTGAGCGTGGTGATGCCCTTCTGGTTGCTGACTGCGAACCAGAGTAGGTGCTAGCAGTGGTGATGGTGGCAACTGGGCCTAGGAAGCTTGAGAATGGCTTGCTGAAGCGATAGAGGCCGTAGGCTATTGATTGCCTACATACTCTGGGATGTAGGGAGGAGAGTAGCATGAAGCGGTATGTAGAACTTGCTTCGGCTGATTCTGCCGAGCTTCAGCCTCGACAATCTCTTTCTGCTTTTGAATTGTAACCTAACACGTTGTCGTGGTATGCCCTTTGTCTTCGCCGCAGAACAAACAAAACAGTTTCCTGAGCTGATCTCCATATCTTCCTCCGAAGCTTCTACCCCCTCTGCCTCTTGGAGGTGGTGGCCTGAAGGAACTTTGTTGTGCCCCTGATGATTGGGAACTGTGCTGCTGCCTTTGGGTTTGGTTTCCCCTGTTGTCACTTGAGATGGCATTATGAATTGACCTGACATGCCTAGGGTGGAATCTTTATCTGAAGCCCCTGGCCATTTTAGAGTATCTGTAGGCTTCTTCCCTTCTTTGCCGAAAATCATTGTCAGCTCTGATGTACTCATCCATTTTCTGGAGAAGCTTTTCTAAAGTTTACGGTGCCTTACTTGCAAAGTATTGCGCCGTAGGTCCTGGCCGGAGCCCCTTGATCATGGCCTCGATGACGATCTCATTGGGCACTGTAGGTGCTTGAGCTCTCAGCCGCAAGAATCTTCAGACATACGCCTGCAAATATTCCTCCTGGTCCTGCGTACACTAAAAGAGAGCCTGGGCAGTGACCGGCTTCGTTTGAAAACCCTGAAATCTGGTCACTAACATATCCTTTAGCTTCTGCCATGACGTAATTGTCCCTCGCGAAGAGAGGAGTACCAGGTTTGAGCTACGCTTTTGACTGCCATGACGAAGGACTTCGCCATGACTGCAGTTTTGCCCCCGTATGAGGATATGGTTGCTTCACAGCTCATCAGGAATTGCTTTGGGTCTGAGTGCCCGTCATACATGGGGAGCTGAGGTGCCTTGTATGACGGTGGCCACGGGGTAGCCTGCAATTCTACTGCCAAGGGAGAAGCATCATCAAAAGCAAAATTTCCCTCATGAAAGTCACCATACCATTCATCATCATTGAATGGGCTTTCTTGGCGAAGCTCCCTATGTTGGGGCCTTCGGTCTTGGTCATCCTGAGTGAGGTGACACATTTCTTCAGCAGCTTCGTTGATCCTCTTCTGAAGATCGGCAAGCCAAAGCATCTTTTCCCTTTTCCTTTGCACCTGTTGGTGGATAGCCTCCAAATCCCTGATCTCTTGATCAAGCTCCTCCTCCTGAGGTGTCGGGATAGTAGCCTTCCTCTTCTGACTCCTAGCTTCTCGTAGCGTTTCCTGATTAGTGTCCAGTGGTTGCAGGGCAGCCCCTGGCACCGTTGTCTTCTTCGACGGCATTGCGAGAGTCGATGCTTGCCGAAGGTTGTCGATTGAGTTCACCGGAGGTGGGCGCCAATGTTGGTCCTTGCTCTTGGATGCTCTACATCAAGAACACAATTGTTAACGATTAAAGACCTTTGTCCTTCGAAGCATTATCTCCCTTGGGATATAATGATCTTCAGACGAAAGTCATGAAGGGCATACCTTCGTCATTTTAGTGAACGAATATAAATAAATACACATGAAACACAAAAGAATATGAATAATCATTACGAATCATTAGATTATTTATATTCTCATTTTATAAACATAGATAAACATCAATGATATTTATGTTACATTAATACCTTCGGCTTGCCAGAAAGTGAAAGCTCGAGAGTGATTACAATTCAGCGTGAACAGTACGGTGTTACTGTTCATCTATTTATCAGCACGGAACACAGCCCAGACAAAATTACATTCATGTCCCCGACATTTACTGCTAATCATAAGGCGAGCTATCAAGGACTAAGTAGTCTTTTCCCCTTTAGGTCAATTTCATTTTCCACCTTCATCATTATACTAAGCCAAAGCTCCTTCAGCCACAGCTTCGACGTTCGTTCATCCTGCCTTCGGGTTGTATCTCCATATCACACATACCTTCATCTCAAAGCCAAAGCCTCCTGTAGCAGTCTATGTTACACTGAAAAACATATTAGTCACATTTTTAGGACCTTCGAAAGAGAAGGCCCCCAACAAACGCGCATGTTGATTCTCAATTGCAATCAAGATTTTGACGTGTAGATTCAAGGTAATAAAAAAACTTCATGGGTTGAATTAGAAGAAGAGATGCATTTACTAATTTGGTTGGTCAAGGCTATAAGAGGCTACAATGTAAGAGTTCGGGAGTTGCTTGCAGCAGAAATGGATGGGCAAGGTTAATGTGGCATTTTCTATATGTATCTTCGATAGCTGCTCCAAGATTCTCAATTTACTTGTATAAAAATGAGGCTTAAAAAGTAATGAGGCTTCTAGCTCTAGGCATACAACTCATATAAAAATGCCTAAAAAGAAGATTGATAATGCATCAAATGAACATAGCATTTCATTTAAGACATTTGATGCATCTTTTGTGCTTACTAACAAATCAGGCAAGGTAGTTGCCAAATATGTTGGGGGCAAACACAAGAGTCCTAAGACATGTGTTTGGGTACCCAAGGTTCTTGTCTCTCATGTGAGTGAACCCAAGACCATTTGGGTACCTAAGAACAAGGCCTAAATTTGTTTTGTAGGTTTGTGCATCCGGTGGGACAAGTTGGATAATCGATAGCGGGTGCACAAACCACATGACTGGGGAGAAAAGGATGTTCTCCTAATATGAGAAAAATGATGATCCACAAAGAGCAATCACATTCGAGGATGGAAATCAAGGTTTGGTCAAAGGTTTGGGTAAAATTTCCATATCTCCTGACCATTTCATTTCTAATGTTTTTCTTGTAGATTCTTTAGATTACAACTTGCTTTCTGTTTCTTAATTATGCAAAATGAGTTACAACTATCTTTTTACTGATGTTGGTGCTACCGTCTTTAGAAGAAATGATGATTCAATAGCTTTTAAGGGAGTGTTAGATGATCAATTATATTTAGTTGATTTCAATGATAACAATGATGACCTAGACACTTGCTTAATTGCTAAGACTAACATAGGCTATCTCTAGCATTGCCGACATGCTCATGTTGGTATGAAGAATCTTCACAAGCTTCTAAAGCGGAGCACATTTTAGGACTAACCAATGT
Source organism: Zea luxurians (assembly GCA_029449295.1). Lineage (NCBI taxonomy): Eukaryota > Viridiplantae > Streptophyta > Magnoliopsida > Poales > Poaceae > Zea > Zea luxurians. The sequence goes on from JAOPSE010000002.1 coordinate 175,223,888, forward strand.
TCATTTTGAGAAAGACAGGATTTGTAGTGCATGTCAAGCAGGGAAGCAGGTTGGAGCTCATCATCCACACAAAAACATCATGATGACCGAGAGGCCGCTTGAGCTACTCCACATGGATCTCTTCGGCCCGATTGCTTACATAATCATTGGCGGGAGTAAGTATTGTCTTGTAATCGTGGATGATTATTCTCGCTTCACTTGGGTGTTCTTTTTGCAGGAAAATCTCAAACCCAAGAGACCTAAAAGAGATTCTTGAGACGGGCTCAAAATAAGTTTGGATTGAGAATCAAGAAGATTAGAAGCGACAATGGAATAGAGTTCAAGAATTCTCAAATTAAAGGATTTCTTGAGGAGGAGGGCATCAACCATGAGTTCTCTTCTCCCTACACACCTCAACAGAACAGTGTTGTGGAGAGAAAGAATAGAAATCTCTTGGATATGGCAAGGACAATGCTTGATGAGTACAAGACTCTGGATCAGTTTTGGGCGGAGGCGATTAACACCGCTTGCTACTCCATCAACCGACTCTATCTTCACTGAATCCTTAAGAAAACATCATATGAACTACTCACTGGTAAAAAGCCCAATGTATCTTATTTTAGAGTTTTTGGGAGCAAATGTTTTATTCTTATTAAGAGAGGAAGAAATTCTAAATTTGCTCCTAAAGTAGTAGAAGGCTTTTTACTTGGTTATGACTCAAACACAAGGGCATATAGAGTCTTCAAAAAATCCACTGGATTAGTTGAAGTTTCTTGTGGCATTGTGTCTAATGAGACTAATTGCTCCCAAGTGGAGCAAGTTGATCTTGATGCACTAGATGATGAAGAAGCCTGTGCGTCGCGCTAAGAAACATTTCCATTGGGTATGTGTGTCCAAAAGAATCCGAGGAGCCTTCACAAGCATAGGACCAACCATAATCTTCCATACAAGCATCTCCACCAACTCAAGATTAGGAAATAGCTCAAGAAGAAGATTGTTGGGGGCTTGTTCTCAAATGCTAAGAGTTAAGAACAAGGCAACACAGAAAATGTTAAATATTAAGGTCCTTCGTCCTCCACTACATTATATTCCTTCGGGATATAATGAATTTCGGACGAAGGTTACGAAGGACATACCTTCGTAAACATAATAGCGAGGGATGAAGCATTCATATAAATCATGAGGTATAAAATAGACGTTCAAATGTTAACATAGAATCATTTCCATTTCTACTGATATGAATGAATACAAATGACTTCAAATTACAAATGTACCTTCGGTCCTGAGGAAGGCAGGAGAGCAAGTGTGATGCGAAGGCAAATGACAGGTTTGCGTGAACAGTACAGAGGTACTGTTCATCTATTTATAGGCACAGGTCGCAGCCTGTGACAAATTACAATTATGCCCCTTACAAATGTTTACAACATTGACTCAGACCTATATGTATAAAAAGGTCATTCTTTCTCTATGTCGGTTTGAAACGCCGAAGCTCCATGAAAAGGAACCTTCGGCCATCTCTTGGAGACGACTTCAGCCGAAGCTGCTTCTTCGTGTGAGACCTTCGGCGCACCGAAGCACGACCCCAACAGTAGCCCCTTTCGCGGTGCTAGATCGTTTTTCGTAACGAGCTTGACCCGTGAAAAAAGCCTCTTCAGCTTCGGGAAGCCGAAGGTCCAAAAAACACCTTCCCTGAGCTCGTTGCGGAGAAACGATCCGGCTTCCGAGCGCGTGCCAGGCCCACCTTGCAGAGTTACTGTTTGATCTTTGCGGTCCACTGCACAGCGAGTACAAGTGACCGCCCGTCTGGTGTAAAAATCCTGCCGCTTTCGCCTTCTTACCTGCAGCACTATATAAACAAACGGGTAGGTGTGAAATTACCACAGCATTCATTGCTATTTGCACTGTTTTGCTGCCAAAATTTTCCACCATAGCCGAAGCTTGACTCTCAGAATCGAACGAAGGTCCGTCTCGACGTCTGCTTCGTCAGAAAGGAGAGCTTCGGAGAAAAGAAAAAAGAAAAAAGTTTCTGACTTCCCCAAACTCAGAATCAAATGGCGAGAGTGCGATCTACTGCCAAAGTTGTACGTGAGGGAGACGAAGCCGAAGGTTCGGACACTGTGCCCATCTCCGAAGCGATGCAGCGTTCCGGTCTAGTGACTGCGGAAAAAATGCCTGCTGCCGAAGCAAACCCGACAACTGCCGAAGGAGAAGAAGAAAATATTGAAGGGACTGACCCCGAAGATGACTACCACATTGCCATGCCCAGCAAGCCCAGTCACCTGGATTTTGGGAAATCAACTGTTTCAAAAGCTGATCTTTCGAAGATGGTGAAAGCAGGTTATTTCAATGAAGATCAGAAGAAGCTACTCCGCTTCGGGGGAGAAGAAACCACCCCGAAGCCAGGGAAGGATGAGATTGTTATCTTCAAGAGCTTTTTAAAGGCTGGGCTTAGATTCCCTCTTCACAATATTATTGCGGAGATACTGAGGAGGTTCGGTATCTACTTTCATCAATTGACTCCTAACGCCATCGTTAGGCTCAATGTTTATATCTGGGCCCTCCGAAGCCAAGCTGTGGAACCGTTTGCCGACAGCTTCTGCCGAGTTCACGAACTACATTACCAAACAAAGGCCAGAAAAGATGGGCTACATGATAATTTCGGTTGCTATAATTTTGCCTACCGGAAGACAACAAAGTGCCCTGTCATCAGTTACCGAAGCAAATGGCCAGCAGGCTGGAAATCTGAGTGGTTTTATGTAACAGTTGACGAAGACAAAGAAAAGTTGGTACAGAGCCCTCTGGATTTAATCTTCGGAGAAACGAGGCCACGGTGCCACATCGGCGATCTAGAAGGTCCCACCTGGGCTGCTCTGGGTGAATTTGAAATTATTTCAGAACATATTGGCACCAGGGATCTAGTTCAGGAATTTTTGGCATTCAGAGTTTTCCCTACTCTAAAAGAGTGGGAAATGCCGAAGCTGGAGGGAGAGAAGAAGAAGGGGGAGCTTGTCCGGCTGCCCTACCACTTCAAGTTTAAGAAGTACTTTAAAAAACCCTGCAAAGAATGGTTAAACACAGTTGAGGTGATGTGCAACGAAATTCTGGGGAATTACTCCAAAAAAGAGGATCAACTAATGACAGCGGCCTTCGGCGCCCGACCGAAACGAAGGCTGAACCGAGTGCTTGATGCCCTGGGCTTCGAGTACCCAGATTATGAGCAGTTGAACAAGGGTGCCGAGGGCCACAAAAGAAAAAGAGTAGCCGAAACTCTGATCAAAGATGAAGAAAGACCAGCAAAGGAAAAGAAAATTCCCAAGAAAAGAAAAATATCTACTCCGAAGCGCAAATCACCCGAAGAAGAAGGGAACCCCACACCGCCTTCTGCCAGCGACGTGGAGGAAATTTTAAAGGTAATGACTGAACCCATGCCCACGAAGCTAAGTCCATTAGGGCTCCAACTGACGAAGCTTTTTCAAAAGGTGGACGTGCCGGATCAGACGAAGATAAGCAAACCCAAGCGGCAAAGAATTATTGCGGTAACTGAAGTCATCGACAAGACGCCGCCTAGAGCGTCAATTCAGAAAACACTAGCTGTCGAAGATACCACAAACGTCGAAGTCGCACCTTCGGAGGTCGCGGCTACCGAAGCCGCTACAGCCGAAGATGTGAATTTAGAAACAATCATTGAGGACATTGACAAAATTTTGGAAGACATGGCAGCAGAAGAAGCTGGTGCTACTACTGAAAAAACCATGGCCACAGTGCCTGAAAAAGGAAAAGAAATAGCCGAAGACACTTCGGACGACGAAGCCTACTCTTTTCAAAATTTAGTTGGGCAAAAACTGACGAAGGACGAAATAGAAGAACTCAAGGACTATGCCAAATCTTGCGGCTACAAGCCAGGAGCCCTTCTATTTGGAGGCATTGATGACGAAAGATTGGGCTGCATTCGAGACCAGACTGGAGCTAAGGTAATCGGTACTCTATCAAAGAGTATCGGTTTTCCGAAGCTAGAGACGGACATCAGCCGCTACCGACGACAACATATCGTCGGCAGCTTATTTTACTCCAACTTCAAGGTAAACAACCTTTTCTCTGGTTTTTATTGCTGTTAATAATGAAAATGTTACCAACGTAAATTTTTCTGTGCAGAGCATGCTACTGAGCAAAGCTCTGAAGATGCAGCAAGATCTGGAGGACAGAAAACACGAAGCTATAATTGAAAACTTAGAAAACAAGATAAAAGAACAATCTGCCATCATTGAAAGGAAAGACTTCGAGCTCCAATCGACCGAAGGCTTGCTGGCTGAGACTGAGTCTAAAGTATCAGAGTTGAATTCGAAGCTTATCAGTCAATCAAAACAATTCGATCAGGAGAAGCTAGAGCTTAATTCGAAGCTTGAAGCCGAAGTCCAGACCAGCTCAGAGTTGAAGAAATCGTTAGCAAGCCTTCAAGACAAATGCTTAAAATTTAGCAACAATTGTATTGGACGACTAAAAAAGATATTTTACTCTGTTGGAGCCAGCAGCGAGAAATTTAACCCTTCGGCGGAAAATTTACCACAGGCCTTCGATCATATTGAAGCCGAAATTGAAGAACTTGACGAAGTTATAGCCGGGCACGGCGACTTCTGTGCCTGGGTAGCTTCTCGGGGTACCGCTGCTGCATTCCTGAAGGCCGGCTGCGAACATGGAAAAATAGTCAACAGGCCCAACTTTACCCTATCTCCATCAATCCTGGATGATATACCTGACCTCGCCCGAAGCATCTCAAATAGATTTGTAAAAATGATATGGACAAAAGGCGGGCGGGAGAAGGCTGGAGACGAAGCCCGAAGTCATCTTGAACCAGTAAGAAATGATACTTCGTACTTACCTTTTCCTTTGCACTTGATTTTTACTCTCGATTCCTTGATTTATGTAGGATGACGAAGGTGAAGATGATGCCTAAGATATGTCGCCGAAGCTGTCGCCGAAGCTGAAGCTTAATGAAGATCAGTAGAAGTATACTATAGAAAAACTCAGGATAGTTTTGTAACGACTCTTGTAAATACAATTAGACTGTTCTCAAGAAACTTTGTACATACCTTGTAATATATTCTTACCCTTCGATTGAGGCGCTTTGATGTGGACGAAATTAGTATTTTGAGCCGAAGGCGAAAAAACACCTTCCCTTCTTTTCGTACACAACGAAGCATAAAAGCAATTCTTCTTCTTGCCGAGCAACGAAGCTTTTCTCTTTTATATACAACAAAGCATAAGAGACCAATTCTTCTTTTTACCGAAGCTTCTCTTTTTTGTACAACATAGCATAACGAATCATAAAAAACCACTTCTCCGAAACTTTTCTTTTACACAATGATTCATAAAAAGTCAATTCTCCCTTCTGCCGAAGCAACCACTTTGGTTCATAAATGCTATGAATGAATGCTTATGCATGCAAATGTTATGATGTAATGTAATGTGCGAATGAATGTCCGAAGCATATGTCCGAAGCCACACTCTCAGGCATTACTTCCTTAGAAACCACACATTAGCTCTGCATTCCCTTAGGAACGACTTTGGAGCCTCTTCGCCTTTTACTTAGGCAGTTTCAGCGTTGACTTTTCGCTGTAAGCTCTGCATCCCCTTAGGGACGTCTTTGGAGCTTCTTCGCCTTTTACTTAGGCGGTATAAGCTCTGCATTCCCTTGGGAACGTCTTTTGAGCTTCTTCGCCTTTTACTTTCGGCGGAATCAGCGTTGACTTTTCGCTGTGAGCTCTGCATCCCCTTAGGGACGTCTTCGGAGCTTTTTCTCTTTTTCAGTTTCGGCACTCGATGGTGCGCTCTCAGCTTTTACATTTACATTCTTTGGGGGATTTTGCTCTTATAAAACTAAAAAGGAAGATTACATATGATGGCCCCATTAAAAACCTTTCTCCCCCTTTAGAAAGGAAAAGGGTGCCATGAAAAGAAAAGAAAAAACATAAAAAATTACATCGAGTTATACATAAAATCGCCGAAGCTCATCCGCATTCCAAGATCTTGGAATTTCATTGCCATCCATGTCCTTCAGTCTGTACGAACCAGGCCTTGACGAAGATGCTACTAAGAAAGGCCCTTCCCATTTCAATTGTAGCTTGCCCACTGTATCTGGGTTGGCCACTCTCTGAAGCACCAAGTGTCCCGGCTCAATATTTTTTAGCCGGACCTTTCTATCTCGCCATTTAACTATTTCAGCCTGGTATTTATTGATATTTTCCACGGCTTGAAGCCTGATCCCTTCTAAGGCATCTTTTTCCACGAGACAAGTATCTTTGGGGCCTGATTCTGCCGAAGCTACCACTCTTATTGATCCAGCTTTGGCTTCTTCCGGGGTTATTGCTTCGTCACCAAATAACAACTTAAATGGGGTAAAGCCTGTAGACCTTGATGTTGTTGTATTGTGGCTCCACACGACTTTGGTCAACTGATCTGGCCACTTTCCCCTGGGTTGATTAAAGATTAGCTTCATTATTCCTGTCATTATGATGCCGTTGGCCCTTTCAACAAGCCCATTCGACTCTGGATGCCTGACTGATGCAAAATGGATCTTCGTTCCAATTTGATCACAGAAATTTCTGAAATCTTCGGAGTCGAACTGCGTTCCATTGTCCACAGTGATGGCCTTCGGTACTCCGAAGCGACAGACGATGTTCTGCCAGAAAAACTTTTGGACAGTGGCCGAAGTTATTGTTGCTAATGGCTTCGCCTCAATCCACTTAGAAAAATACTCCACAACTACTATAACATATTTTAGATTCCCTTGGGCCGATGGTAATGGACCCAACAAGTCAAGGCCCCACCTTTGCAATGGCCAGATGGGTTGTATCAGCTGTGTCAAAGACGAAGGTTGCTTTTGATCTCTTGCACATTTTTGACAACCTTCGCACTTTTGAACTAACTCCGCTGCATCCGAAGCTGCCTTCGGCCAGTAAAACCCTTGGCGGAACACTTTTCCAAGTAACGGCCTGGATCCGATGTGGGATCCGCACAGGCCTGCATGTATCTCCTTCATCAACTCTATACCTTCGGCCCTGGACAAGCACTTGAGCAGCGGGGCACAAACTCCATGCTTGTATAACTCTCCTTCTATCATGACATAGGGACGGGCTCTTGCCTCTATCCTTTTATTATAAGCTTCGTCATCTGATAGGAAGTTTCCCTGAAGGTAAGAGATTATTTCAGTTCTCCAATCTTCACTGTAAACAGGAGAAATGTTAAGGACTGCTCTTTCAAGTAGCTCCACTGAAGGTGCCTTTATTGTTTCGAAGAACACATCCGAAGGTAACGGCAGCCCCTGTGCTGCAGACTTGGCTAACAAATCGGCATGCTCATTTTGTCCTCGAGGGATATTCTTAACAGAAAATCCTTCGAAGGAAGCTTCGATCCTTCGGACCGTGTCTAGGTATTTTTCAAGCTTCGGGTCTTTAGCCTTGCAACTTTTGTCAATATGACCCGAAACAACCTGGGAATCAGTTTTAAGAATCGCCCTTCTGATCCCCATTGCCTTTAGTTTCCGAAGACCCAGGAGCAAAGCTTCGTACTCAGCGATATTATTTGTGCAGCTGAAGTCAAGTCTTGCTGCATAGCAAGTTTTAACCTTGGACGGTGAAACCAAAACAGCAGCTGCACCTGCTCCGAAGGTTCCCCAAGAGCCATCACAAAACACTGTCCATGCTTCGGCATCTTTATTCGCTTCTTCGTCCTGAGCCCCTGGCGTCCAGTCGGCAATGAAATCTGCCAATGCTTGAGACTGGATTGAGGATCTATGCACATAATCAATGTAAAATTCATTGAGCTCCGCAGCCCACTTTCCAATCCGGCCAGTAGCTTCTCTATTTCTCATGATATCCTTCAACGGCTGCGAAGAAGGAACAATGATATTGTATGCCTGAAAATAATGCCGAAGCTTCCTGGATGCCATTAAAACAGCATACAACACCTTCTCCAGCTCTGTATAATTTTTCTTTGAGACACTAAGGACCTCAGATACAAAATATACTGGGACCTGCTTCTTGACTTGTCCATCAAACTTCTCCTGAACAAGTGCCGCACTTACTGCTGAGTGCGAAGCTGCCACATACAACAACAGAGGAGCCCCTGGCGTTGGTGGAGTTAATGTTGTGAGATCTATTAAGTATTGCTTCAGCTCTTCGAAAGCTTTTTGTTGACTTGGGCCCCATTGAAAGACTTCAGCTGACTTCAGCACTTCGAAGAATGGTAAGTTTCTTTCTGCTGATCTGGATATAAATCTGTTGAGAGATGCCAGCCTTCCTGTCAATCTTTGGGCCCCCTTTCTTGTGGTTGGTGGCTCCATTCGAAGTATAGCTTCGATTTTATTTGGGTTAGCTTCGATTCCCTTTGTTGAAACCAAGCATCCAAGAAATTTACCCTTCTTCACTCCGAAGACACATTTTTCTGGATTCAGCTTCAGACCAGCTTGTCTGAAGCTGGCGAAGGTCTCCTGCAGATCAGCAATATGATTTTCTTGCTTCGTGCTCTTTACAATGATGTCATCGACATAAGTCAACACATTTCTGCCTATCTGAGATTGGAGAACCTTCGCAGTCATTCTGCTGAAACTCCCTCCAGCATTCTTGAGCCCCTCGGGCATCCGAAGATAGCAATATGTACCACTTGGGGTGATGAAACTAGTCTTCGGCTCATCTTCCTTCTTCATCCAGATTTGATGATAGCCTGAGTAGCAGTCCAGGAGACTCATGAGCTCTGAAGAAGCTGCTGCATCAACTAAAGAGTCTATCCTTGGCAGCGGGAATTCATCCTTCGGACAAGCCTTGTTGAGATCTGTGAAATCAATACACATTCTCCACTTGCCATTGGCCTTCTTCACCATAACAGTATTAGCTAGCCACTCTGGATACTTCACTTCTCTGATAACTCCTGCACTGAGGAGTCTTTTCACTTCATTGCGAGCCCCTTCGGCCTTGTCATCAGACATTTTCCGAAGCCTCTGCTTTCGGGGTCTGAAGGATGGGTCAACATTGAGCGAATGTTCAATAACATCCCGATTTACTCCACAGAGATCATTAGCTGACCATGCAAAGACATCTTTGTTGTTGAATAAAAACCTTATCAAGGTTTTCTCCTGGTCTTCAGATAATTGCGAGCCCAACAACACCTTCTGCTCTGCTACATCTTCACACAATAACATAGGCTTCGGCTGATCCGCTGAAGCTGCCTTCTCCCTCCTGAATTTGTACTGTTCACAAGCTTCAGCTCCATCTATATTATGGATTGCCTTGGAGTCAGTCCAGCTTCCTTCGGCCCTTCTAGCAGCTTCCTGGCTTCCATGAATAGCAATAGGTCCTTGGTCCGAAGGTATCTTCATGCAGAGATAAGCTGGGTGAAGAATTGCTTCGAAGGCATTAAGAGTGCCACGGCCGATGATAGCATTGTAAGGATACTCCATGTCAACAATATCAAACACAATTTGCTCAGTCCTTGTGTTGTTAACAAATCCGAAGGTTACCGGCATGGTAATCTTCCCAAGTGCCACAATCTGCCGCCCTCCGAAGCCACAAAGAGGGTGCGTAGCATCATGAATCTTGTCTTCGGGCTCTTGCATTTGTATGAAGGCTTTAGCAAATATAATGTCAGCTGCACTGCCTGTATCAACTAGGACATTGTGGACCAGAAATCCTTTGATCACGCAAGAGATAACCATGGCATCATTGTGGGGATAATCCTTAAGCTGAAGGTCTTCCTGAGAGAAGGTAATTGGAATATGGGACCATTTTGACTTGATGAAGGGTCCCTGCACTCCAACATGCTGCACCCTTCTCTGAGCCTCCTTCTTCTGCTTCTTGTTAGCCGGCTCTGAGCAAGAACCGCCTGTTATCGGGAGCACCAGCTTCGAAGCCGAAGCAGCTCCAGCTTGGTTGTTGAACGAAGCCATCAGCTCAGAAAAGTGGAAGTGAGTTCACCGGAGGTGGGCGCCAATGTTGGGGGCTTGTTCTCAAATGCTAAGAGTTAAGAACAAGGCAACACAGAAAATGTTAAATATTAAGGTCCTTCGTCCTCCACTACATTATATTCCTTCGGGATATAATGAATTTCGGACGAAGGTTACGAAGGACATACCTTCGTAAACATAATAGCGAGGGATGAAGCATTCATATAAATCATGAGGTATAAAATAGACGTTCAAATGTTAACATAGAATCATTTCCATTTCTACTGATATGAATGAATACAAATGACTTCAAATTACAAATGTACCTTCGGTCCTGAGGAAGGCAGGAGAGCAAGTGTGATGCGAAGGCAAATGACAGGTTTGCGTGAACAGTACAGAGGTACTGTTCATCTATTTATAGGCACAGGTCGCAGCCTGTGACAAATTACAATTATGCCCCTTACAAATGTTTACAACATTGACTCAGACCTATATGTATAAAAAGGTCATTCTTTCTCTATGTCGGTTTGAAACGCCGAAGCTCCATGAAAAGGAACCTTCGGCCATCTCTTGGAGACGACTTCAGCCGAAGCTGCTTCTTCGTGTGAGACCTTCGGCGCACCGAAGCACGACCCCAACAAAGATGATGAAGACGATGAGCCACCTCAAGAGAAGGACATTGATCAAGGGGGAGATGAAGATAATCAAGATAAGGAAGATGATCAAGAAATTCAGGATCAAAGACCACCACACCCAAGAGTCCACCAAGCAATTCAAAGAGATCACCTCATCAACTCTATTCTTGGTGACATCCACAAGGGGGTTACCACTCAATCTCGAGTTGCTCATTTTTGTGAACGTTACTCTTTTGTCTTCTATTGAGCCATACAGGATAGAGGATGTACTAATATATCCAGACTGGGTGGTGGCAATGCAAGAGGAGCTCAACAATTAACTACACGGGGAATGAGGTATGGCATTTAATTCCACGTCCTAACCAAAATGTTGTAGGTACCAAGTGGATATTCCGCAACAAACAAGATGAGCATGGTGTGGTGACTAGGAACAAAGCCCGACTTGTTGCCAATGGTTATTCACAAGTCGAAGGTTTGAATTTTGATGAAACCTACACACCTGTAGCTAGGCTTGAGTCAATTCGTATATTACTTGCCTATGCTACTTACCATGGCTTTAAGTTATATCAAATGGACGTGAAAAGTGCCTTCCTCAATGGTCCTATCAAGGGAGAGGTATATGTTGAGCAACCTTCTGGCTTTGAAGATAGTGAGTATCCTACACATGTTTATAAGCTCTTAAAGGCGCTTTATGGGATCAAACAAGCCCTAAGAGCATGATATGAATGCCTAAGAGACTTTCTTCTCACTAATGGCTTTAAAGCCGGAAAAGTTGACCCTACTCTCTTTACTAAAACAATTGACAAAGACTTGTTTATATGCCAAATTTATGTTGATGATATTATCTTTGGGTCTACTAACAAGTCATCTTGTGAAGAGTTTGGTAGGATTATGATACAGAATTCGAGATGTCTATGATGGGGGATTTGAAGTATTTTCTTGGATTCCAAATCAATCAACTCCAAGAGGGCATCTTCATCTGCCAAACTAAGTACAATCGAGATATACTCAAGAAGTTTGGAATGAAGAATGTCAAACCCATCAAGACTCCCATGGGAACAAATGGGCATCTCGACCTCGACACAAGAGGTAAATCTGTAGATCAAAAGGTATATCGGTCGATGATAGGATCTTTACTCTATTTATGTGCTTCACGACCGAAATATTATTCTTTCCATATGCATGTGTGCAAGGTTCCAGGCAAATCCTAAGGAAGTTCACCTTATGGCCGTGAAAAGAATCATGAGATATTTAGTTTACACTCCTAAGTTTGGGCTATGGTACCCCAAGGGATCTACCTTTGATCTAATTGGGTATTCTGATGCCGATTATACCGGATGTAAAATTGATAGGAAGAGCACATCAGAGACTTGTAAGTTTCTGGGGAGATCCCTGGTTTCTTGGGCTGCAAAGAAACAAAACTCAGTAGCTCTATCCATCGTCGAAGTCGAGTATATTGCTGTAGGACACTATTGTGCACAATTACTCTAGATGAGGCAAACCCTTAGGGACTATGGCTACAAGTTGAGCAAAGTCCCTCTTCGATGTGATAATAAGAGTGCAATCCACATGGCGGATAATCTCGTTGAACACAGTCGCACTAAGCACATAGACATTCGGTATCACTTTCTGAGAGATCACCAGCAAAAGGGGATATCGAAATTGCCTATGTTAGCACCCACAACCAAATAGCTGATATCTTAACTAAGCCCCTGGGTGAAAAGACTTTTAGCAAGCTTAGGAATGAACTCAATATCCTCGATTCTCGTAACTTTTATTGAAATCTCGCAGATATTGCTCTTTTATATACCTTTGATCATGTCATATCTCTTTCATTTGGTACAAATGCATATCTCTTATTCTTCTTGTGTCAAGGCTAAGACTAATGTGCTTCCAAGTGCATATCTCTTATTATTCCTGTGCAAAGGCAAGGCTTCCACTACGACTCTGTCAGTATCATATTTCCATTGCCCAACTCATGTATTTACATTCATATCTTGTACAAGGCCTATAGTTCTCTTTGTTTTTGGTGCTTAATGCCAAAGGGGGAGAGAGTAGTAGGCCCAAAGCAAAAAGGACCGCACCACCACCCTATTTTCTAAAAACATTTTCCGATTTCAAATCATTTACAAAAACCCTCTTGATAGCTAAGGGGAGAAATTCTTTAGAGGGAGCCTTTATTTAGCCAAAAGGAAAGCATTTGAAATAGGGGAGAATTTTCAAAAATTTGAAAATGCTTTTAGAAATCATATTCTTATACCATTGGCTAACTGTAAAAGAATTTCAAAATACTTTTTCAAAAGACTTGCAAAAACTATATAAAATGTGGTCCAAAATGTTAGATATATAAAAATCAATCCTATATGCTTAGAACTGCTTTAATTTCATATTAACTTATGCACATCTATCAAATGTAAACTAATTACATTTCTACACTTTGTATTTGATTTGGTTTGTGTTGGCATCAAACACCAAAAAGGGGTAGATTGAAAGGGAAATTGCATCAACATTTCCTATAATCGATTTTGGTGTTTGACGACCATCACAAACCTTATGGACTAACTAGTTTGCCTAGTTGATCATTTCTTAGGTGCATAAGTTCATATACAACTATTCTAAGTCGACTCTCCGGAATACCGTTGAATATTCCGGACAGGAGAAGCTTTTTGGAAAAACAACTATGCGCGGACCGTCCGGGCCTCTGCGGTGGACTGTCCAGGGCTCTGCGACGGACCGTCCGCGACACAGGGTGAGCCTCGGACAGGAACACAGCAAAAAATACCGTTTACACTACGGACTGTCTGAAGGAGAAGCGAGCACCATCTGAGACCAAGCACGTACCATCCGGCCTCAGGAGCGGACCGTCCGGTCGTAGAAAAACCAGAAAAACCCGAAGGTGACGGGTTCGGTAAAATACATTTTTAGCGTCCTCGCGGGCCATCCGCGATGCATGGCTAGACAGTCCGCGACTACTTTATCTGACATTTAACAATGCATTAAATGCACTATAGTCGTTGATATAGCCATTACTGTTGACCGTTGCTATTTCAGCCGTTGATGTGCAGGGGCCGACCGTCTGGACCAGAGGCGCGGACCGTCCACGGTCGGCATAAAAGGAGCAATGGCTAGGAAGTGGTTGCAGGCTATAAATACAACCGCAACCAGCTCCATTCACTTCATCCAAGCACTACACTCATTCACATTCAATACAAGAGCTAGCAATCCATTCCAAGACACATTCAAAGCTTCCAATCTCTCCAAGCCCCACAATTAAGACAATTGATCATTAGTGCTTAGTGACTTGAGAGAGTATGATCCGTGTTTCATTTGTTGCTCTTGTTGCTTGGTTTTCATAATTGTGCTTTCTCCTACACCTTCTAAACCTTCCAAGTGTTTTGTAAAGTAAGCAAGAGACACCTAATCGTGTGGTGATCCTTGTGGGGTCTTAGTGACCCGTGTGATTGAGAAGAAGCACTCGACCGATGTAAGTGACCGATTGAGAGAGGAAATGGTTGAAATAGACACGGCCTTTGTGGCCTCCTCAACGGGGCGTATGTTCTTTGGAACTGAACCTCGGGAAACAAATCGCCGTGTCCACTTGTGTTGATCTTCACCTTTCGATTTGTTTCTCCCCTCTCCTCTCTCTCTTAAGTTCCCTTGTTCATATTGGTTTGAGTTGGCTTTCAAAGTTATCCGCATTGATTGAGGAACTCATAGCAAGAAAAACTATCTTTCGCACTCTAAATTCACTATTATTTATTTCTAACCCTAAAACTGGGTGAAGTGCGTGTTCAAAGTTTATAATTTTCAGGTTTCGCCTATTGACCCCCCTCTAGGCAACTTTCACTTTGGGATTCAAGACAAAGTTGCTTGAGCGTAAAAATTTCTACATGTTCCCATTCACCTCGCTCTAGTCGCCTATTCGATCCTTCACAAACATATATCGATGTTTGAGAGAAATTTAATTTAGCTTCATAAAGATTATAGTGATACAAAACAAAAGAATGCATAGTTGCAGGTTGAAAGTGAAAGGGAATTAGGCTTACACCTATTTCCTAATTGATTTTGGTGGTTGAATTGCCCAACACAAATAATTGGACTAACTAGTTTGCTCTAGTCTATAAGTTCTACAGGTGCCAAAGGTTCACAATAAGTCAATAAAAAGACCAAGAATGGGTTCGAACAAAGTGAGCAAAGGACAACCGAAGTGTGCCCTGGTCTGGCGCACCGGACAGTGTCCGGTGCACTAGGGGACTTCAAGCTGAACTCCTCACCTTCAGGAATTTTTAGAATGGCTTCGCTATAATTCACCGGACTGTCCGGTGCATCACCAGACAGTGTCCGGTGCTCCAAGGGAGAGGGACTCTGAACTCGCCAGCTTTGGGAATCCGCTCCGCTAAAATTCACCGGACTGTCCAGTGAGTCACCGGACAGTGTCCGGTGCACACCGGACTGTCCGGTGTGACAGCGGAGCAACGGCTACTTCGCGCGCAACGGTCGACTGCAACGCATTAAATGCGCGCCTGCGCGCGCAGAGGAGCAGAGCACGCACGGGTGGCACACCGGACAGCCAGGCGGGCCCACACGTCAGAGCTCCAACGGTGGGAACCCAACGGCCAGGTGACGTGGCTGGCGCACCGGACAATGTCCGGTGGCGCACCGGACGATGCGCCCGTCGACAGCAGCCTCCACCAACGGTCAAGTTTGGTGGTTGGGGCTATAAATACCCCAACCACCCCCACATTCAAGGCATCCAAGTTTTCCACCTTCCAACTACTTACAAGAGCTAAGCATTCAATACAAGACACACCAAAGTGATCAAATCCTCTCCCAATTCCACACAAGGCTTTAGTGATTAGTGAGAGAGATTTGTTGTGTTCTTTTGAGCTCTTGCGCTTGGATTGCTTCCTTTTCTCAATCTTTCTTGCGATCATCTCAATTGTAATCAAGGCAAGAGACACCAACTGTGTGGTGGTCATTGCGGGAAGTTTGGTTCCCAATTGATTGAGAAGAGAAGCTCACTCGGTCCGAGGGACCGTTTGAGAGAGGGAAAGGGTTGAAAGAGACCCAGTCTTAGTGACCACCTCAACGGGGAGTAGGTTTGCGAAAACCAAACCTCGGTAAAACAAATCCTTGTGTCTCACTCTTTATTCGCTTGCGATTTGTTTTCACGCCCTCTCTCGGACTCATTTACATTTCTAACGCTAACCCGACTTGTAGTTGTGATTAAGTTTGTAAATTTCAGATTCGCCCTATTCACCCCCCTCTAGGCGACTTTCAATTGGTATCAGAGCCCGGTTCTTCATTAGATCCTAACCGCTCGAAGTGATGTCAGGAGATCACGCCAAGAGGGAGATGGAGACCGGCGACAAGCCCACTACAAGCCACGGGAAGGCTTCATCGGAAGAGTCCCGCAACAAAGGGAAAGGGAAGGAGAAGAAATCTTCACACAAGTCACGTCAGAGCGGTGACAAGAAGAAGAAGATGAGGAAGGTGGTCTACTACGAGACCGACACCTCATCGCCATCCACCTCCGGCTCCGACACGCCGTCCGTAACTTCTAAGCGCCATGAGCGCAAGAAGTTTAGTAAGATCCCCCTACGCTATCCTCGCATTCCTAAACATACGCCTTTACTTTCCGTCCCATTAGGCAAACCACCAACGTTTGATGGTGAAGATTATGCTAGGTGGAGTGATTTGATGCGATATCACCTAACCTCACTCCACAAAAGTATATGGGATGTTATTGAGTTTGGTGTACAGGTACCATCCGTAGGGGATGAAGATTATGATGAGGACGAAGTGGCCCAAATCCAACACTTCAACTCCCAAGCCACAACTATACTCCTCGCCTCTCTAAGTCGAGAGGAGTATAACAAGGTGCAAGGGTTGAAAAGTGCTAAGGAGATTTGGGACACGCTAAAGACCGCGCACGAAGGAGACGAGGTGACCAAGATCACCAAGCGGGAGACGATCGAGGAGGAGCTCGGTCGCTTCCGACTTCGCCAAGGGGAGGAGCCACAAGACATGTACAACCGGCTCAAAACCTTGGTGAACCAAGTGCGCAACCTCGGGAGCAAAAAATGGGATGACCACGAAATGGTTAAGGTTATTCTAAGATCACTTGTTTTCCTTAACCCTACTCAAGTTCAATTAATTCATGGCAATCCTAGATATACACTAATGACACCCGAGGAAGTAATCGAGAATTTTGTGAGCTTTGAATTAATGATCAAAGGCTCAAAGAAGATCAACGAGCTTGACGGCCCCTCCACATCCGAAGCACAACCGGTCGCATTCAAAGCGACGGAGGAGAAGGAGGAGGAGTCTACATCAAGTAGACAACCAATCGACGCCTCAAAACTCGACAATGAGGAGATGACGCTCATCATCAAGAGCTTCCGCCAAATCCTCAAGCAAAGGAAGGGGAAAGATTACAAGCCCCGCTCCAAGAAAGTGTGCTACAAATGTGGTAAGCCCGGTCATTTTATTGCAAAATGTCCATTATCTAGTGATAGTGACAGGGGCGACGACAAGAAGGGGAGAAGAAAGGAGAAGAAGAGATACTACAAGAAGAAGGGCGGCGATGCCCATGTTTGCCGGGAGTGGGACTCCGACGAGAGCTCTACCGACTCCTCCTCCGACGAGGATGCCGCAAACATCGCCGTCACCAAGGGTCTTCTCTTCCCCAACGTCGGCCACAAGTGCCTCATGGCTAAGGACGGCAAAAGGAAGAAGGTAAAATCAAGATCCTCCACTAAATATGAAACCTCTAGTGATGAGGGAAATGCTAGTGATGAGGAGGATAATTTGCGCACCCTTTTTGCCAACCTAAACATGCAACAAAAGGAAAAACTAATGAATTAATTAGTGTTATTCATGAGAAGGATGATCTCTTGGACTCCCAAGAGGACTTCCTTATCAAAGAAAACAAGAAGCACGTGAAGGTTAAAAATGCTTACGCTCTAGAAGTAGAAAAATGTGAAAAACTATCTAGTGAGCTAAGCACTTGCCATGACACTATTACCAACCTTAGAAATGAAAATGCTAAATTAATTGCTAAGGTTGATTCTAATATTTGTGATGTTTCAATTCCCAATCTTAGAGATGAAAATGTTGATTTGCTTGCTAAGATTGAAGAATTGAATATCTCTCTGGCTAGCCTTAGAAATGAAAAATTGATTGCTAAGGCTAAAGAATTAGATGTTTGCAATGCTTCCATTTCTGACCTTAGAAGTAAAAATGATATATTGCATGCTAAGGTTGTAGAATTAAAATCTTGCAAACCATCTACATCTACCGTTGAACATACTTCCATTTGCACTAGATGTAGAGACATTAACATTGATGCTATTCATGATCACATGGCTTTAATTAAACAACAAAATGATCACATAGCTCAACTTAATGCTAAGATCAGTGAGCATGACTTAGAAAATGAAAATTTTAAATTTGCTAGAAGCATGCTCTATAGTGGGAGACGCCCTGGCATCAAGGATGGCATTGGCTTCCAAAAGGGAGACAATGTCAAACTTAGTGCCCCTCCTAAAAGATTGTCTAACTTTGTAAAGGGCAAGGCTCCCATGCCTCAGGATAACGAGGGTTACATTTTGTACCCTGCAGGTTACCCCGAGAGAAAAATTAGGAGAATTCATTATAGCAAGTCTCACTCTGGCCCTAATCATGCTTTTATGTATAAGGGTGAGACATCTAGCTCTAGACAATCAACCCGTGCTAAATTGTCTAAGAAGAAAACTCCTAGTGCATCAAATGAACATAGCATTTCATTTAAAACTTTTGATGCATCCTATGTTTTAACTAACAAATCCGGCAAAATAGTTGCCAAATATGTCGGGGACAAACACAAGGGATCAAAGACTTGTGTTTGGGTACCCAAAGTTCTTGTATCTAATGCCAAAGGACCCAAAACAGTTTGGGTACCTAAAGTCAAGAACTAAACATGTTTTGTAGGTTTATGCATCCGGGGGCTCAAGTTGGATCATCGATAGCGGGTGCACAAACCACATGACAGGGGAGAAGAAAATGTTCTCCTCCTATGAGAAAAACCAAGATCCCCAACGAGCTATCACATTCGGGGATGGAAACCAAGGTTTGGTCAAAGGTTTGGGTAAAATTGCTATTTCACCTGACCATTCTATTTCCAATGTTTTTCTTGTAGATTCTTTAGATTACAATTTGCTTTCCGTTTCTCAATTATGTCACATGGGCTACAACTGTCTTTTTACTGATGTAGGTGTCACTGTCTTTAGAAGAAGTGATGATTCAATAGCATTTAAGGGAGTGTTAGAGGGTCAGCTATACTTGGTAGATTTTGATAGAGCTGAACTCGACACTTGCTTAATTGCTAAGACTAACATGGGTTGGCTCTGGCACCGCCGACTAGCCCATGTTGGAATGAAGAATCTTCATAAGCTTCTAAAGGGAGAGCACATTTTAGGATTAACAAATGTTCATTTTGAGAAAGACAGGATTTGTAGCGCATGCCAAGCAGGGAAGCAAGTTGGTGTTCATCATCCACACAAGAACATTATGACAACTGACAGGCCACTGGAGCTCCTACACATGGACCTATTCGGCCCGATAGCTTACATAAGCATCGGCGGGAGTAAGTATTGTCTAGTCATTGTGGATGATTATTCTCGCTTCACTTGGGTGTTCTTTTTGAAGGAAAAATCTCATACCCAAGAAACCTTAAAGGGATTCTTGAGACGGGCTCAAAATGAGTTCGGCCTAAGGATCAAGAAAATTAGAAGCGACAACGGTATGGAGTTCAAGAACTCACAAATCGAAGGCTTCCTTGAGGAGGAGGGCATCAAGCATGAGTTCTCTTCTCCCTACACCCCACAACAAAATGGTGTAGTGGAGAGGAAGAATAGAACTCTATTGGACATGGCAAGAACCATGCTTGATGAGTACAAGACTTCAGATCGGTTTTGGGCCGAGGCGGTCAACACCGCCTGCTATGCTATCAACCGGTTGTATCTACACCGAATCCTCAAGAAGACATCATACGAACTCCTAACCGGTAAAAAGCCCAATATTTCATATTTTAGAGTCTTTGGTAGCAAATGCTTTATTCTTGTTAAAAGAGGTAGAAAATCTAAATTTGCTCCTAAGACTGTAGAAGGCTTTTTACTAGGATATGATTCAAACACAAGGGCATATAGAGTCTTTAACAAGTCCACTAGACAAGTTGAAGTTTCTTGTGACGTTGTGTTTGATGAAACTAATGGCTCTCAAGTAGAGCAAGTTGATCTTGATGAGATAGGTGATGAAGAGGCTCCGTGCATCGCGTTAAGGAACATGTCCATTGGGGATGTGTGTCCTAAGGAATCCGAAGAGCCTCCAAATGCACAAGATCAACCATCCTCCTCAACGCAAGCATCTCCACCAACTCAAAATGAGGATGAGACTCAAGTTGATGAAGGAGAAGATCAACAAGATGAGCCACCTCAAGATGACGGCAATGATCAAGGGGGAGATGCAAAAGATCAAGACAAGGAGGATGAAGAACCAAGGCCGCCACACCCAAGAGTCCACCAAGCAATCCAACGAGATCACCCCGTCGACACCATCCTAGGCGACATTCATAAGGGGGTAACCACTAGATCTCGTGTTGCACATTTTTGTGAGCATTACTCTTTTGTTTCCTCCATTGAGCCACACAGGGTAGAGGAAGCACTACAAGATTCGGATTGGGTGGTGGCGATGCAAGAGGAACTCAACAACTTCACTAGGAACGAGGTATGGCATTTAGTTCCATGTCCTAATCAAAATGTTGTAGGAACCAAGTGGGTCTTCCGCAACAAGCAAGACGAGCATGGTGTGGTGACAAGGAACAAAGCCCGACTTGTGGCCAAGGGATACTCACAAGTCGAAGGTTTGGATTTCGGTGAAACCTATGCACCCGTAGGTAGCCTTGAATCAATTCGCATATTACTTGCCTATGCTACATACCATGGCTTTAAGCTTTACCAAATGGACATGAAAAGTGCCTTCCTCAATGGACCAATCAAGGAAGAGGTCTATGTTGAGCAACCTTCCGGCTTTGAAGATAGTGAGTACCCTAACTATGTTTAAAAACTCTCTAAGGCGCTTTATGGGCTCAAGCAAGCCCCAAGAGCATGGTATGAATGCCTAAGAGATTTCCTTATCACTAATGGTTTCAAAGTCGGAAAAGCCGATGCTACTTTATTTACTAAAACTCCTGACAATGATTTGTTTGTATGCCAAATTTATGTTGATGATATCATATTTGGGTCTACTAACGAATCTACATGTGAGGAATTTAGTAGGATCATGACACAAAAATTCGAGATGTCGATGATGGGGGAGTTGAAGTACTTCTTGGGATTTCAAGTAAAGCAACTCCAAGAGGGCACCTTCATTAGCCAAACGAAGTATATTCAAGACATTCTAAACAAGTTTGGGATGAAGGATTGAAAGGGAAATGTGCCCTTGGGCCATTTCTAAGTATTTTGGTGATTAAGTGTCCAACACAAGTGCCTAAGTGTTAAATTGTGTCAAGGACTCAAGAAGTGCAAATCAAGATTAAAGGTATGTTTCTAGACTTAGTACATTGTTTTGAAGACTAATGTATTGTGTCTAAGTGCTAGAAACAGGAGAAACAATTTTGGAGAAGTTGGCTGTGAACAGCCAAAAGGCTGCTCGGTCTGGGTGCACCGGACAGTGTCCGGTGCGCCAGGCTGGCGTCTGTCAACTGGCTGCTCTCGGGACTTCGACGATGGTGTACGGCTATAAATCACCGGAATATCCGGTGGTGCACCGGACTGTCCGGTGAGCCAACAGTCGGCCGGGCCAATGGTCGGCCGCGTAATCCGCGCGCGACGCGTGGCAGAGCCAACGGTCAGAAGGGAGCACCGGACTGTCCGGTGTGCACCGGACAGTGTCCGGTGCACCAACGGCTCTGAATCTCCAACGGTCGGCTTCGCCAAAGAAGGAAAGAAATCCGCACCGGATAGTGTCCGGTGGTGCACCGGACTGTCCGGTGCGCCAGGCGACAGAAGGCAAGAATTGCCTTCCTAGAATGCTCTCAGCGGCTCCTAGCTGCCTTGGGGCTATAAAAGGGACCCCTAGGCGCATGGAGGAGAACACCAAGCATTCTCTAAGCATTTCTAAGCACCAAGACTCCAATTCCGCGCATTCGATTCTTTGTGATAGCAACTAGAGCTCCATTTGAGTAGAAAACTCTTTGAGTTGTGTTGAGAGCTCGTGTTGTGACTTGTGTGCGTGTGTTGCTCTGATTTTGTGTCTTGTGTGCGTTGCTCATCCCATCCTTACTTCCGTGCTTCTTTGTGAACATCTTTGTAAGGGCGAGAGGCTCCAAGTTGTGGAGATTCCTCGCAAGCGGGATATAGTAAAGTGAAAGCAAAACACCGTGGTATTCAAGTGGGTCTTTGGACCGCTTGAAAGGGGTTGAGTGCAACCCTCGTCCATTGGGACGCCACAACGTGGAGTAGGCAAGTGTTGGACTTGGCCGAACCACGGGATAAACCACTGTGCCATCTCTATGTTGATATTCTTGTGGTTACCGTGTTGTGCAAGAACTCTTCTCCAGCCACTTGGCTTTATTGCGCTAACTCTTAATCAAGTTTTGTGGATTAAGTCTCAAGTTTTACAGGATCACCTATTCACCCCCTCTAGGTGCTCTCATTTGGTATCAGAGCCGTTCTCTTCAAGAAAGGGACTAATCGCCCGAAGAGATGGATCCTAAGGGCAAGGGGATAGTGGTCAATGATAAGGAGAAGGAGTCCTTCGTCAATGATCCAAAGGATGACAAGCCTACTGACTCAGGCTCGGGCCACAAAAGAAAAGACGGGAGGAAGAAGAAAACAAGGCGCATCAAGGAGATAGCCTACTACGACAACGACGAATCTTCCTCTTCCCAAAAGGACGACGACAACGACTACGAGAAAAAGAAGACGGTTAATTCAAACTTTTCCTTTGATTATTCTCGTATTCCTCAAAGTTCTAATGCTCATTTGCTTTCCATTCCCCTCGGTAAACCCCCCACTGTTGGGGGCCTTCGTCCTCCGAAGGTCCTCAAAAACAAGACTTGACAATGTTTTCCAAGTGAGTTATATGAACAGGTATTTTCGGACTCAGATTATGGACATGGAGTACGGACAGGACGAAGCTTAAGCCAGACGAAAGGAGGTTGAGATGAAGGACGGGCTGGTTACCATGTTGTACGAAGGATGGTGCGCAGCCGAAGCTATGCGCAGGAAAGCTTCGTCGCAATAGCAAAACGGGGAACCGACCTAAAGATGAAAAGACTACTTAGGCCTCGACAGGTTCCCATAGGTCATTAGCAAATGTAATGGACATGAATGTAATTTTACATGGGCTGCGTCCCACGCCTATAAATAGATGAACAGTACTCCCATACTGTTCACGCTGACCTGGCATTTGCTTTTGCGTCATCCTTGTACTTTAGTCTTCCTGCAATCCGAAGGTACACTTGTAATTTGAAGTCATTTCTATTGTTATATAATAATAAAATAGAAATGACGTTGTGATGAAATTTAAATGTTTATATTACTTTTCATGTTGCGTGTAAGTCCTTCGTCATAGCTTATTGTGCTTACGAAGATATATTGTTTGTGACCTTCGTCCGGAGCACATTATATCCCGAAGGTAAATAATGTTTCAAAGGACGAAGGATCTTATCATTTAACACTTTTTATGTTGCCTTGTTCTTAATCCGAAGCATTTGAGGACAAGTCACCAACATTGGCGCCCACCTCCGGTGAACTCACTTCCACTTTTAGTTTTTTTTGAACACCTTCGGAAGCCATAGACCCTCGCTATGGCGCCGAAGAAAGCTTCAGCGACTGGGGCTGCAGCTCTGCAACCGCTGGACCCCAACCAGGAGACTGTCTCTCTTCGGGAGGCCCGAAGCCAGAAGAGGAAGGCCGTCAGCCCAACGCTTCAGGAGGATGAGCTAGACCAAGAGATCAGGGATATGGAGATGCTTCATCAACAGGTGCAGAGGAAGAAGGAAAAGATGGCCAGGCTAGCTGAGCTGCAAAGGCAGATAGACGAAGCTTCTGAAGAAGTTCGTCATCTTACTCACGATGAGCAGAACAGAAGGCCTCAACAAAAAGACCTTCATCAGGAGGGCTTCTTCAACGAAGATGACTGGTATGACAATTTCCATCATGGAAATTTTGTTTTCGATGATGCTTCTCCCCTGTCCACTGAGCTGCAGGCTACACCTTGGCCTCCGTCCTACAAGCCGCCCCAGCTTCCCATGTTCGATGGCCATTCAGACCCGAAGCAGTTTTTGATGAGCTACGAAGCAACAGTATCTTCGTATGGTGGCAATGCTGCAGTCATGGCAAAGTCTTTTGTTATGGCTGTCAGGAATGTTGCTCAGACCTGGTATTCCTCCCTTCGACCAGGAACGATCACTTCATGGCAAAAGCTGAAGGACATGTTGTTAACCAGCTTTCAAGGGTTTCAGACGAAGCCGGTCACTGCTCAAGCCTTGTTCCAGTGCACTCAGGATCATGAAGAATACCTTCAGGCGTATGTCAAAAGGTTCTTGCGTTTGAGGGCGCAGGCACCAACGGTGCCCAATGAAATTGTCATCGAAGCCATGATCAAGGGGCTTCGTCCTGGACCTTCAGCTCAATACTTTGCTAGGAAACCTCCTCAGACTTTGGAGAAGCTGCTCCAGAAGATGGACGAGTACATTCGTGCCGACAATGATTTTTGCCAAAGAAGGGAGGAGGCTTTCAGATTTTCTGAAATGACCAGGGGCTTCGGAGGAAGATTCTATCCGAGGCATGTCAGGTCCATCCACAACTCTACTCAAAATGATGGTAAGGGGAGTCAGCAGAACAGGCCGCAGTGCTCCTCACAGGCTTCGGGGCAACAGCAAACTTTCTTCCGGCCACCAGCTCCAAGAGGCAGAGGCGCCAGGGGCTTCGGCGGAAGATTCGGAGATCAACCAAGGAGAGTATTTTGCTTATTCTGTGGTGAAAACAAGGGCCATACCACCAGGATGTGCCATGTTACCATCCAAAAGCAAAAGGAGATAGCCGAAGCTGCAGCGCAACAAGTTCAGCCGAAGCAGGTCATGCATACTGCTTCGTACCATCAGCCTTACATCCCAGAATACGTGGGCAACCACCCTGCAGTTTCTGTAGCTTCGGCGAGTCAACCTCAAGCTTCATGGCAACAGCCCCCGCTTCCACCACCGCTGCAACAAGGCCAACAGCTGGAAGGGAGCCAATATGTTCCACACCAAAGGGATCTCAGAGAACAATCTGAAGCTCGCACAGTCAATAGCACTGTGCCAGAGTCGAAGCACATTTATTGACAAATATCCTACCTTGATAGCAGTCTTTTCCATTTAGTTCTATTTTCTGTGTAATAAAGAACATTTCAGTTTTCATGTAATAGTTTCATTGTTGGTCACGAGGAAAACCTATTTTCTCCACAGGCTTAAGTTGCTGAAGCTTAAAAATTTGCGATAACAAGAAGGACCTTCGAATTATTAAAAATCCTTCGAAGCCACAAAAAGTCGTTCTAAGGAACGCAGAGTAAGTTTCTGAAGTCACAAAAAGCCGTTCCAAAGGGAGCGCAGTGTAAGTTTTCTGCTCCAAAGTCGTTCCTAAGGGAATGCAGAGCATACAGCGAAAAGTCAACGCTGATACCGCCTAAGTAAAAGGCGAAGAAGCTCCAAAGACGTTCCTAAGGGAATGCAGAGCTTACAGCGAAAAGTCAACGCTGATACCGCCTAAGTAAAAGGCGAAGAAGCTCCAAAGACGTTCCTAAGGGAATGCAGAGCTTACAGCGAAAAGTCAGCGCTGATATAAAGATATTTTGTGTTTTATGGGGATATGTGTGTATCTTCGGAACAAATGTCATCCACATAACATAGCATCATCACATCATTTTGCATAGCATAAGCATCATACATCATGTTGCATATGGCAAAAGAATGGGACACAGTATCAACCTTCGAAAGGACGCTTTGAGAAAGTGAAAATCGTGCAAAGTCACGAGGGAATACAATGTTGATCTTCGGAATACAGCTTCGGAGAATATTTTCACGAAGCGTGGATGTGCTTCATCAGAATAGTATTAAAGGAGAATGTCTTCTTCACGAAGCATGAAAAGAAGGGAAGGTGTTTTTTCGCCGAAGGCTCAAAAATGGCATGTATGTAGAATTTCATGCATCGTAAAGAATTGAATAATGAAAAGAGACTTGTATATTACATTCAAGTGTACAAAATATTACATAGATCACACTTCAAATGTTTTTTCTAATAACATCTAGTCTTCTCTTAGTACTACTTCGGCAGCCTCATTTAGAAGTTGTTCAACAACTTTATCCATGATACCTTCGGCCATTTGTTTAATTTCGTCATCCCCTTTCGTGTGAGGGTCAGCAGACGATCCAGCAGGTTCTGAGGGAAGAGAATATATGTCTATGTTACTATTACAAACCATAAGCAAGTTCGAAAATCAAAAATTACAACAGACCTAAAAACCACTAGTTGGTACCTATTTGGCTTTTGGGCTCTGCGCTTTTTTCAGCGGCCTTGGCTACTTCCCTAGCATCATGGATACCTTGCTCGCTTCTTTGAATAATTTCCTGGGCCATTTCTCGGCCACCATTGTCCCAGACGTCGGTGAAAAATTTTCCACCAGCCTGGCTAGCTTCGGTCGAGGGGTCTTTAATATCTTCAGCGGATAAAGTGGCTTCGGATTGCGCAAGAAGCTTAATATGATCGCAACCTTTCCTCTCCAAAACAGTAGCAACTCCTCTGGCGCCCAAAAAAGCGCAGATGTCACCGCGGCTACTCAGGATTTCCTCGAAGGCCTCTGCTTCGTGACTGATCCATTCCAGTGGACCTTCGGGATTGCCTCTTGAGAAATTCTCTTCACTAGAGAATGCGCCAACGCCGGCGAAGCTGGATTTTATCTTTTTGACGCATTCTATAGATTTAACGTAGCATTTTCTCTAGGATGCACGAAGCTCCTTAACACTTATCTCTAAATGATTGGCCAGTTGATCGCTAAGCTCTCGTTTTGTTTCTTCAAGCATACGTTCCTCTTTAGCTCTAGCTAGCTGTTTCTGAAGATCTTTAATCTCACGTTTTTGGGTTTCGGCCTGGACCTTTGAGGCAGCTTCGTCCTTTTTTACCTTGTCTACCAATGTAAGCAGAATCTTATCCTTTTCCAGAGCTTCGTTTCTCAGTTTAATAACTTCTGACCGTAGGTTGTTGAACGCAATTTCATAGCTCTCATCTTCGGCATTCTTTTGTGCTCTCAATGCGTTGCTTAGGATTAAACCCCACATGTAAAAAGAAGTTGGTATAAGAATAAAAGAATGAGTTACGAATTATAAAATTTCCAAGCGCCCAATTCTCATACCTTTAGGCTATTATACGCAAGACTATCCGCGAGATCCTCCTTCGTCATAGCGCATAGTCCAGCTTCAAGCTTCGGAAACCCCATACTCCTAGCCATCTCCCGGCAGACAGATAATTCTTTGTTGTCAGGGAGACAGTATAGGAAGTCATCTTCGTTTGTCCCACTGAACACTAGTGCCCCCTTCGGATATTTTAATTCTTTGGCATAGTGGTTGGCTTCATAAATCTCTTCTTCAGATAATTTTTTCCCTGAAGCATGTCGCACAATGTAATCGCATATGGTGGAAGAAGCTTCGGGGGCAGCAGTGTCAATTTCTTCAACCAAAATTGGCTCTGGCATTTTTATTTTTTCTTCGATTTCCAAAGGTTGTTCCTTGGTGGGCTCTGAAGTCCCAGCTTCAACTTCAGGTTGTTGCTTCGAAGCTTCAGCAATTAAAGCTTCAGTAGACACTTCAGAAAGTTCAACAGTCTTCTTTGGAGTTGTGCTTGAAGACTTAATTGTCTCCAAAACATCTAACACGTTCACCATTCTTTTTCTTTTCGGGGTTATCGATGGCCCCTTTTGATTTTTTATTGTTTCAACACTTGCTGAAGGACTCAAGATTTCTAATATTTTTGGTCCTTCAATTTTCGGTTTTTCTGCTTTCTCTGCTGAAGGCGCTTCAGTTTTTTCTTCGATCTTCGGCACTGGAGCTGGCTCTGTATTTTCAGTGGCCAAGGAGAATTTACCGATAAATTCAGGCACTGTGGCCGGCTCAATAAAACGTGCCCGGTGGGTGAGCACCTTCGTCTTTTTTCTTTGCGGCGCTGGCTCACTAGAAGCACTTGTGGCAACTTCTGTTGCAGGAGAAGTATTTTTTCTTTTGCGGCCCGGCACCGGATAATGGTAGTCAGGGTAGACAAACCCGACTGCATCAAATACCCGGTTGAGCCTTTTCTTCTTTCGGCCTCCAAAGGCTGCCGATAATGCAGTGTTCTCGGCCTTCGAATATGCCCCAAGCAGTTCGTCACTTAACGTTTCAATGCTTTTTAACCAGTCGTCATTAGGTTCAACAAACTTATCCCCGTATTTGAATGTGTATTTCAGTCTGACCAGTCCGCCTTCGTCAGACTCTTTGATGGTCTCCTTTGGCATTTCCCACTTTCCTGCAAGTGGCCACACCCTGAAGGCAATATACTCTTGGACCAGATCTCTTGTCCCAATAAAAGAGCAGACTACGCCGAAGGCTCTTTGGCATTCTTCGGCCGCTTCATCCATTTCAACCTTCGGCTTTCGAAGTCCGAAGCGTTGCCAGATGGGGCGCATAATGATACTCTTAACATCTTCCTGCGCTGTCAAGTCATTCTTTACATAAAACCATTCTGTCATCCAGGTACCGGGCCACCTCTTCCGAAAGGTTGGCACAGGGCGGCTTGACCCGGAGCGGGCACCAAAGCTGTAGCAGCCAAAGTTGTTGTGATATTGTTCTTTCCCCCAGGGCTTCGTCTCATATAGCAACTCATGAATTTTGCAAAAGCTTTTAGCATTTGGTTCTAAGCCTTGGCTTCGCACAGCCCAGACAAAGATCCCCATTCTTATGATAGCTTCGGGAGTAATTTGATGAAGGTAGATTTGAAATGTCTTCAGGACTTCGACAACAAAGCTGCTTAGGGGGAACCGAAGCCCGGCCTTAAGAAAGCTTCGGAAGATCACGACCTCATCTTCTTCGGGGGTGGGAGAAGTTTTTTCTCCAGCATCAGCCCTCACAATAGATATATCTCGAAAATATCTCCCTCTCATATTGTCAATATGACTCTGCTTAATAGTGCTTTTCCTGAAAACTGAGTGACTTGGCCGCCATGGTCGATCTTCGGACTCTCCCCCACCGCTTTCTACATCATAACTGTCGCTGTCACCAGTATCTTCAGACAAACCTTCCAGAATCTCCTTGGTGATTTTTTCCGTATTGGTCTTCGCCATCGCTATAAGGAACCCCAAGTTCTTCTCTTCGTCGAGGCTCAGCTTCATCTCAGCAGCGACCTTCTTATCTTCAGACATCTTCGGAAACACTAAAAAACTGTTTTCAAAGCCGAAGCTTCAAAACCAAAAGATCAGCAAATCTTAGTGCGCAAGAGCTAAAAATTTAGTGAGCGGAAGCAGATGGCAAATGAGCGTACCAAATGAGTTTGCGGTATGATCTTATTTATACGCCCAGTGCGTTGAAAATTGAAAGACCCCGCTTGTCAGTGAATGTTGCTATTCTAGCAAAGGGAAGGTGTTTTTTCGGACCTTCGGCTCAAGGCCTTCGTCCATATCGCAATCTGAATTTATCATTAACAAATTAATATTGCGAGGGGCTACTGTTGGGGGCCTTCGTCCTCCGAAGGTCCTCAAAAACAAGACTTGACAATGTTTTCCAAGTGAGTTATATGAACAGGTATTTTCGGACTCAGATTATGGACATGGAGTACGGACAGGACGAAGCTTAAGCTAGACGAAAGGAGGTTGAGATGAAGGACGGGCTGGTTACCATGCTGTACAAAGGATGGTGCGCAGCCGAAGCTATGCGCAGGAAAGCTTCGTTGCAATAGCAGAACGGGGAACCGACCTAAAGATGAAAAGACTACTTAGGCCTCGACAGGTTCCCATAGGTCATTAGCAAATGTAATGGACATGAATGTAATTTTACATGGGCTGTGTCCCACGCCTATAAATAGATGAACAGTACTCCCATACTGTTCACGCTGACCTGGCATTTGCTTTTGCGTCATCCTTGTACTTTAGTCTTCCTGCAATCCGAAGGTACACTTGTAATTTGAAGTCATTTCTATTGTTATATAATAATAAAATAGAAATGACATTGTGATGAAATTTAAATGTTTATATTACTTTTCATGTTGCGTGTAAGTCCTTCGTCATAGCTTATTGTGCTTACGAAGATATATTGTTTGTGACCTTCGTCCGGAGCACATTATATCCCGAAGGGAAATAATGTTTCAAAGGACGAAGGATCTTATCATTTAACACTTTTTATGTTGCCTTGTTCTTAATCCGAAGCATTTGAGGACAAGTCACCAACACCCACTTTGATGGAGAGGACTACGGATTTTGGAGTCACAAAATGTGTAGCCACTTGTTCTCTCTCCATCCAAGTACATGGGAGATAGTAGAAAATGGAATGCACTTTGATAGTACGGATAGTCCCTTGTTCATTATGAGCAAATTCACAAAAATGCACAAGCTACTACTGTTCTTCTAGCTTCATTGTGCAGGGATGAATACCACAAGGTGAGCGGCTTGGATAACGCCAAGCAGATTTGGGACACCCTCAAAATCTCACATGAGGGGAACGACGTCACCATGCTCACCAAGATGGAGTTGGTGGAGGGCGAACTTGGGAGATTCGCAATGATCAGGGGCGAGGAGCCAACCCAAACGTACAACCGGCTCAAGACCCTCGTCAACAAAATAAGGAGCTATGGAAGCACGCGATGGACGGACCACGACGTCGTCTGCCTAATGCTAAGGTCTTTTACTGTCCTTGATCCACATCTTGTGAACAATATTCGTGAGAATCCTAGGTACACCAAGATGACACCCGAGGAGATACTTGGAAAGTTTGTAAGCGGGCGAATGATGATCAAGGAGGCAAGATAAGTTGACGATGCGTTGAACGGCCCAATCCACGAGCCTCAAACTGTTGCTCTCAAAGCAACGAGGAGCAAGGAAGTGCTACCTAGCAAGGTGGCACAAGTTGAGGCGGCGGGACCCAATGAGGAAGAAATGGCCCTCATCATTAAGCGTTTCAAGACGGCGCTAAGGGGTCGCAAGGAGCATTCCAACAAGACCAAGACGAAAGGGAAGCGCTCATGCTTCAAATGTGGTAAGATTGGTCATTTTATCGCTAATTGTCTCGATAATGATAGTGACCAGGAACAAGGGAACAAGAGGGAAAAGAAGAAGGCTTACAAGAAGGCTAAGGGCGAGGCACACCTTGGAAAGGAGTGGGACTCGGATTGTTCGTCGTCCGACTCCGACAACGAAGGACTCGCCACCACCGCCTTCAACAAGTCAGCCCTCTTCCCAAACGAGCATCACACCTGCCTCATGGCAAGGGAAAATAAGGTAAGCACTCATAATACTAGTACTTACGCTTCCTCAAGTGATGAAGAATCTAGTGATGATGAAATAGACTATTCATGTTTATTCAAGGGCCTAGATAGAACTAAGGTTGATAAGATTAATGAATTAATTGATGCATTGAATGATAAGAATAGGTTATTAGAAAAGCAAGAGGATCTTTTGTATGAAGAACATGATAAGTTTGTAGAGGCACAAAAATCCCTTGCTTTAGAAATTAAAAGAAATGAAATGCTTTCTTGTGAATTGTCTACATGCCATGACTCTATTTCTAGCTTAAAGAGCATAAATGATGATTTGAATGCTAAGTTAGAAATAGCTAATAAATCAACACCTTGTGTAGAACATGTTGTAGTTTGCAATAGGTGTAAAGATTTTAATGTTGATGCTTGTAGTGAACACCTAGTTTCAATTTCTAAATTGAAAGATGAAGTGGCTAGTCTTAATGCTCAACTTAAGACTAGCAAGAGTGAATTTGATAAACTAAAATTTGCAAGGGATGCCTACACGATTGGTAGACACCCCTCAATTAAGGATGGTCTTGGCTTCAAGAGGGAAGTCAAGAACTTAACAAGTCATATGGCTTCCATCTCCGCCAAGGAGAAAGGGAAGGCCCCTATGGCTAGTACTGCTCAAAAGAACCATGCTTTCATGTATCATGGTAGGAGACATTCTAGGAATGTTTATAGAAGTTATGATTCTCATGCTATGATTGCTTCTAGTTCTTCTATTATGCATGATAGAAATTTGGCTAGAAAAAATGTTGTTCATCATATGCCTAGAAGAAATATTGCTCATGTTCCTAGGAAAGTAATGAATGAACCTTCTACAATTTATTATGCTTGCAATGCTTCCTTTGCTATTTGTAGAAAGGATAAGAAGGTAATTGCTAGGAAATTAGGGGCCAAATGTAAGGGAGACAAGACTTGCATTTGGGTCCCTAAGACTATTGTAACTAACCTTGTAGGACCCAACATGAGTTGGGTACCTAAGACCCAAGCCTAAATTTGCCTTCCAGGTTTTTGCATCCGGGGGCTCAAGCTGGATTATCGACAGCGGATGCACAAACCACATGACGGGGGAAAAGAGGATGTTCTCTTCCTATGTCAAGAACAAGGATCCCCAAGATTCAATCATATTCGGTGATGGGAACCAAGGCAAGGTGAAAGGGTTAGGAAAAATTGCTATTTCATCCGAGCACTCTATTTCTAATGTGTTCTTAGTTGAGTCGCTTGGATATAACTTGTTGTCTGTGAGTCAACTTTGTAATATGGGATATAACTGTTTATTCACAAATGTAGATGTGTCTGTCTTAAGAAGAAGTGATGGTTCATTAGCTTTTAAGGGTGTACTAGATGGCAAACTTTATTTAGTTGATTTTGCAAAAGAGGAGGCCGGTCTAGATGCATGCTTAATTGCTAAGACTAGCATGGGCTGGCTGTGGCATCGTCGTTTAGCACATGTGGGGATGAAGAACCTTCACAAGCTTCTAAAGGGAGAACACGTGATAGGTCTAACTAATGTAACTTTCAAAAAATATAGACCTTGTGCAGCTTGTCAAGCAGGTAAACAAGTGGGAAGCTCTCATCACGCCAAAAATGTGATGACAACATCAAGACCCCTGGAGTTACTTCATATGGACCTTTTCGGACCCGTCGCCTATCTAAGCATAGGAGGAAGTAAGTATGGTCTTGTTATAGTTGATGATTTTTCCCGCTTCACTTGGGTATTCTTTTTGCAGGATAAATCTCAAACCCAAGGGACCCTCAAGCGCTTCCTAAGGAGAGCTCAAAATGAGTTTGAGCTCAAGGTGAAGAAGATAAGGAGCGACAACGGGTCCGAGTTCAAGAACCTTCAAGTGGAGGAGTACCTTGAGGAGGAAGGAATCAAGCACGAGTTCTCCGCTCCCTACACACCATAGCAAAATGGTGTGGTAGAAAGGAAGAACAGGACGCTCATAGATATGGCGAGGACAATGCTTGGAGAATTCAAGACACCCGAGCGGTTTTGGTCGGAAGCCGTGAACACGGCTTGCCACGCCATAAACCGGGTGTACCTTCATCACCACCTCAAGAAGACTTCGTATGAGCTTCTAACCGGTAACAAACCCAATGTGTCTTACTTTCGTGTATTTGGGAGCAAATGTTACATTCTAGTGAAGAAAGGTAGAAATTCTAAGTTTGCTCCCAAAGCTATAGAAGGGTTTTTGTTAGGTTATAACTCAAATACAAAGGCGTATAGGGTCTTCAACAAATCATCGGGTTTGGTTGAAGTCTCTAGCGACGTTGTATTTGATGAGACTAATGGCTCTCCAAGAGAGCAAGTTGTTGATCTTGATGATGTAGATGAAGAAGATGTTCCGACGGCTGCAATACGTACCATGGCGATTGGTGATGTACGACCTCAGGAACAAAAGGAGCAAGATCAACCTTCTTCCACAACAATGGTGCATCCCCCAACTCAAGATGATGAACAGGTTCATCAAGAAGAGGCGTGTGATCAAGGGGGAGCACAAGATGTTCATGTGATAGAGGAAGAAGCGCAACCGACACCTCCAACCCAAGTTCGAGCGACGATTCAAAGGGATCATCCCGTCAACCAGATTTTGGGTGATATTAGCAAGGGAGTAACTACTCGCTCGAGATTAGTCAATTTTTGTGATCATTACTCTTTTGTCTCTTCTATTGAGCCTTTCAGGGTAGAAGAAGCCTTGCTAGATCCAGACTGGGTGTTGGCCATGCAGGAGGAGCTCAACAACTTCAAGAGAAATGAAGTTTGGACACTGGTGCCTCGTCCCAAGCAAAATGTCGTGGGAACCAAATGGGTGTTCCGCAACAAACAGGACGAGCATGGGGTGGTGACGAGGAACAAGGCTCGACTTGTGGCAAAAGGTTATGCCCAAGTCGCAGGTTTGGACTTTGAGGAGACATTTGCTCCTGTGGCTAGGCTAGAGTCCATTCGTATTTTGCTAGCATATGCCGCTCACCATTCCTTCAGGTTGTTCCAAATGGATGTGAAGAGCGCTTTCCTCAACTGGCCAATCAAGGAGGAGGTGTACATGGAGCAACCCCCTGGCTTCGAGGATGAACGGTATCCCGACCATGTGTGTAAGCTCTCTAAGGCGCTCTATGGACTTAAGCAAGCCCCAAGAGCATGGTATGAATGCCTTAGAGACTTTTTAATTGCTAATGCTTTCAAGGTTGGGAAAGCCGATCCAACTTTATTCACTAAGACTTGTGATGGTGACTTATTTGTGTGCCAAATTTATGTCGATGACATAATATTTGGTTCTACTAACCAAAAGTCTTGTGAAGAGTTTAGCAGGGTGATGACTCAGAAATTTGAGATGTCGATGATGGGTGAGTTGAACTACTTCCTTGGGTTCCAAGTGAAGCAACTCAAGGTCGGCACCTTCATCTCCCAAACGAAGTACACGCAAGACTTGCTAAAGCGGTTTGGGATGAAGGACGCTAAGCCCGCAAAGACTCCGATGGGAACTGACGGACACGTCGACCTCAACAAAGGAGGTAAGTCCGTTGATCAAAAAGCATACCGGTCCATGATAGGTTCTTTGCTTTACTTATGTGCTAGTAGACCGGATATCATGCTTAGTGTTTGCATGTGTGCTAGATTTCAATCCGATCCAAGGGAGTGTCACTTAGTGGCCGTGAAGCAAATTCTTAGATATTTAGTCTCTACGCCTTGCTTCGGGATCTGGTATCCAAAGGGGTCTACCTTTGACTTAATTAGATATTCAGACTCCGACTATGCTGGATGTAGGGTCGATAGGAAGAGTACATCGGGGACGTGCCAATTCTTAGGAAGGTCCCTGGTATCGTGGAGTTCTAAGAAACAAACTTCTGTTGCCCTATCCACCGCTGAGGCCGAGTATGTTGCCGCAGGACAGTGTTGCACGCAACTACTTTGGATGAGGCAAACCCTCAGGGACTTTGGCTACAATCTGAGCAAAGTCCCACTCCTATGTGACAATGAGAGTGCTATCCGCATGGCGGACAACCCCGTTGAGCACAGCCGCACAAAGCACATTGACATCCGGCATCACTTTTTGAGAGACCACCAGCAAAAGGGAGATATCGAAGTGTTTTATGTTAGCACCAAAAACCAGCTAGCCGATATCTTTACCAAGCCTCTAGATGAGTCGACCTTTTGCAGGCTGCGTAGTGAGCTAAATGTCTTAGATTTGCGGAACTTGGATTGATTTATAGCATACATGTGTTTTATGCCTTAATCATGTTCCTTACACATTTTGTTATTTATTTATGGTGCTCAAGTTGTACAAACACTCCCCGGATCTCAAAAGTCCATCTGTGAGTGATGCACATATTTAGGGGGAGATGTGCTACAACTTGACCCTTTGAGACTAACCGTGTGCATGAGTTTGCTTGATTTTGTCTCAAAGGTGGATTGAAAGGGAAAAGGTGAACTTGGACCATGCAAGACTTCCACTGCACTCCGATGAGAGGGTAACTTACTCCAAGTTCATCTCAATATCCTTATTGCCTTTGTACTCTTATTTGAAGATTTTGGTGAGGCAATGGGGTTTAAGGGCCAAGATTGATCCCGTTTTGGTGCTTGATGCCAAAGGGGGAGAAAATAAGGTCAAAGCAATAAATGGATCAGCTACCACTTGAGAATTTTGAAAATAGTAGAATAGAGTTTTTGGTTTGTCAAAATTCTCTTATTTTCTTAATTTTGAAAATAGTAGAATAGAGTTTTGGTTTGTCAAAATTCTCTTATTGTCTTTTTTGTCAAAAGTTAGCCTCTTGTGGGGAGAATGGTTGATTATGGGAAAAGGGGGAGTTTTTGAAATCTTTGATCAATTTCTCTTGGAACAACTCACTTTATGTCTCAATAAGTGTGTTTGACTTAGAGATAGGAAATTGAGGTTGATTTGCAAAAACAAACCAAGTGGTGGCAAAGAATGATCCAAATATGCCAAATTTGAATCAAAACAAATTTGAGTTTTCATTTGCATTGATGTTGCACTTCTTTTAGTTGCTTTTTATTGAGTTGGCATAAATCACCAAAAAGGGGGAGATTGAAAGGGAAATGTGCCCTTGGGCCATTTCTAAGTATTTTGGTGATTAAGTGTCCAACACAAGTGCCTAAGTGTTAAATTGTGTCAAGGACTCAAGAAGTGCAAATCAAGATTAAAGGTATGTTTTTAGACTTAGTACATTGTTTTGAAGACTAATGTATTGTGTCTAAGTGCTAGAAACAGGAGAAACAATTTTGGAGAAGTTGGCTGTGAACAGCCAAAAGGCTGCTCGGTCTGGGTGCACCGGACTGTCCGGTGGTGCACCGGACAGTGTCCGGTGCGCCAGGCTGGCGTCTGTCAACTGGCTGCTCTCGGGACTTCGACGGCGGTGTACGGCTATAAATCACCGGACTATCTGGTGGTGCACCGGACTGTCCGGTGAGCCAACAGTCGGCCGGGCCAACGGTCGGCCACGTAATCCGCGCGCGACGCGTGGCAGAGCCAACGGTCAGAAGGGAGCACCGGACAGTGTCCGGTGTGCACCGGACAGTGTTTGGTGCGCCAACGACTCTGAATCTCCAACGGTCGGCTTCGCCAAAGAAGGAAAGAAATCCGCACCGGACAGTGTCCGGTGGTGCACCGGACTGTCCGGTGCGCCAGGCGACAGAAGGCAAGAATTGCCTTCCTGGAATGCTCTCAACGGCTCCTAGCTGCCTTGGGGCTATAAAAGGGACCCCTAGGCATATGGAGGAGAACACCAAGCATTCTCTAAGCATTCCTAAGCACCAAGACTCCAATTTCGCGCATTCGATTCTTTGTGATAGCAACTAGAGCTCCATTTGAGTAGAAAACTCTTTGAGTTGTGTTGAGAGCTCGTGTTGTGACTTATGTGCGTGTGTTGCTCTGATTTTGTGTCTTGTGTGCGTTGCTCATCTCATCCTTACTTCCGTGCTTCTTTGTGAACATCTTTGTAAGGGCGAGAGGCTCCAAGTTGTGGAGATTCCTCGCAAGCGGGATATAGTAAAGTGAAAGCAAAACACCGTGGTATTCAAGTGGGTCTTTGGACCGCTTGAAAGGGGTTGAGTGCAACCCTCGTCCGTTGGGACGCCACAACGTGGAGTAGGCAAGTGTTAGACTTGGCTGAACCACGGGATAAACCATTGTGCCATCTTTGTGTTGATATTCTTGTTGTTATCATGTTGTGCAAGAACTCTTCTTCAGCCACTTGGCTTTATTGTGCTAACTCTTAATCAAGTTTTGTGGATTAAGTCTCAAGTTTTACAGGATCACCTATTCACCCCCCTCTAGGTGCTCTCAAGGATGCCAAGCCCATCAAGACACCCATAGGAACCAATGGGCATCTCGACCTCGACATGGGAGGTAAATCCGTCGATCAAAAGGTATACCGGTCGATGATAGGTTCTTTACTCTATTTATGTGCATCTCGACCGGACATTATGCTTTCCGTATGCATGTGTGCAAGATTCCAAGCCGACCCTAAGGAAGCTCACCTTACGGCCGTAAAACGAATCTTGAGATATCTAGTTCATACTCCTAAGTTTGGGCTTTTGTATCCTAGGGGATCCACATTTGATTTAATTGGTTATTCGGATGCCGATTGGGCAGGGTGTAAAATTAATAGAAAGAGCACATTCGGGACTTGCCAGTTCTTGGGAAGATCCTTGGTGTCTTGGGCTTCAAAGAAGCAAAATTCCGTAGCTCTTTCTACCGCCGAAGCCGAATATATTGCCGTAGGCCATTGTTGCGTGCAATTACTTTGGATGAGGCAAACCCTTAGGGACTATGGTTACAAATTAACCAAAGTTCCTCTTCTATGTGATAATGAGATTGGAATCCGCATGGCGGATAATCCCGTTGAACATAGCCGCACGAAACACATAGCCATTCGGTATCATTTTCTAAGGGATCACCAACAAAAGGGAGATATCGAGATTGCCTAAAGTAACACTAAAGATCAATTAGCTGATATCTTTACCAAGCCACTAGATGAACAAACCTTTAACAAACTTAGGCATGAGCTAAATATTCTTGATTCTAGGAATTTCTTTTGATGTTTTGCACAGATAGCTCATAAATATACCTTTGATCATGTCTCTTTCATATGCTATGACTAATGTGTTTTCAAGTGAATTTCAAACCAAGTCATAGGTGTATTGAAAGGGAATTGGAGTCTTCGGCGAATACAAAGGCTTCCACTCCATAACTCATCCTTCGCCGTCGCTCCGAGCAACTCTTCGTCTTTGGTATAATCTTCACTCATATGTTTTATTTGCCAAAGGGGAGAAAGTAGTTACAAAGGGCTTATATTTCACTCAAAGTATCCGTTTTTGGCGATTCATGCCAAAGGGGGAGAAAGTATTAGCCCAAAGCAAAAGGACCGCACCACCACCTAATTTTAAAATTAATGATTTTCAAATTGATATCTTATTGTGTTCAAAAGGGGGAGAAAGTAGTATTTTCAAATTTGATATCTTAAAACCCTCTTGAACACTAAGAGGAGAATTTATTGAGGGGGAGTTTTGTTTAGTCAAAGGAAAAGGATTTGAAACAGGGGGAGAAAATTTCAAATCTTGAAAATGCTTCTCAAAATTTTATTTATTTACCTTTGACTATTTGCAAAAGAACTTTGAAAAGAATTTACAAAAGAATTTGCAAAAACAAAACAAGTGGTGCAAGCGTGGTCCAAAATATTAAAAATAAAGAAACAATCCATGCGTATCTTATGAGTATTTATATTGGATCAATTCTAAGTAACCTTTGCAGTTACATTTATGTAAACTAGTTCAATTATGCACTTCTATACTTGCTTTGGTTTGTGTTGGCATCAATCACCAAAAAGGGGGAGATTGAAAGGGAATTAGGCTTGCACCTATTTACTAATTGATTTTGGTGGTTGAATTGCCCAACACAAATAATTGGACTAACTAGTTTGCTCTAGTCTATAAGTTATACAGGTGCCAAAGGTTCACAATAAGTCAATAAAAAGACCAAGAATGGGTTCGAACAAAGTGAGCAAAGGACAATCAAAGCGTGCCCTGGTCTGGCGCACCAGACAGTGTCCGGTGTGCCAGGGGACTTCAAGCTGAACTCCTCACCTTCAGGAATTTTCAGAGTGGCTCCGCTATAATTCACCGGACCGTCCGGTGCTCCAAGGGAGAGGGACTCTGAACTCGCCAGCTTCGGGAATCCGCTCCGCTAAAATTCACCGGACTGTCCGGTGAGTCACCGGACAGTGTCCGGTGCACACCGGACTGTCCGGTGTGACAGCGGAGCAACGGCTACTTCGCGTGCAACGGTCGACTGCAACGCATTAAATGCGCGCCTGCGCGTGCAGAGGAGCAGAGCACGCGCGGGTGGCACACCGGACAGCCTGCAGGGCCTGTCCGGTGCACCACCAGACAGCCAGGCGGGCCCACACGTCAGAGCTCCAACGGTCGGAACCCAACGGCCAGGTGACGTGGCTGGCGCACCGGACTGTCCGGTGCGCCCGTCGACAGCAGCCTCCACCAACGGTCAAGTTTGGTGGTTGGGGCTATAAATACCCTAACCACCCTCACATTCAAGGCATCCAAGTTTTCCACCTTCCAACTACTTACAAGAGCTAAGCATTCAATACAAGACACACCAAAGTGATCAAATCCTCTCCCAATTCCACACAAGGCTTTAGTGATTAGTGAGAGAGATTTGTTTTGTTCTTTTGAGCTCTTGCGCTTGGATTGCTTCCTTTTCTCATTCTTTCTTGCGATCATCTCAATTGTAATCAAGGCAAGAGACACCAATTGTGTGGTGGTCCTTGCGGGAAGTTTGGTTCCCAATTGATTGAGAAGAGAAGCTCACTCGGTCCGAGGGACCGTTTGAGAGAGGGAAAGGGTTGAAAGAGACCCGGTCTTAGTGACCACCTCAACGGGGAGTAGGTTTGCGAAAACCGAACCTCGGTAAAACAAATCATTGTGTCTCACTCTTTATTCGCTTGCGATTTGTTTTCACGCCCTCTCTCGGACTCGTTTACATTTCTAACGCTAACCCGGCTTGTAGTTGTGATTAAGTTTGTAAATTTCAGATTCGCCCTATTCACCCCCCTTTAGGCGACTTTCAGAAAGCATCTAGGCCCTCAGTGGTTTGGGTGACAATGGCAATACAAGATATTATCATGACTCGCGTGTGTTCTGCAAAAGCGATTAAAGTAATAACATAATGACAAAATTGTTTCGGGAAATATAGGTTTTACATTTTTAGAATTGCCATGTTGGAGTAGAGTTGAAAATTAAGTTGAAAAACTCTTTGATTACATAATAGGTACTTGAGTACAGTTCGATTTGCAATTAGAACTTAATTATTGCAATTAGTCATAAGACCTTAAATGTTAAACCATACCGTAGACCCTAGAAGCCTTAGCGCTCGGTTTGAGTGGCATCACGTGAGAACTGCTATAAAGTGTAGTTGTTATTAATGGGGAAGAATGCCCATAATCATGTCGTGATGAGAACGCAGGTCGATGGTTGTACCTTGTTTAAAAACATCATGTATCATGTTATTCCCGATCATATTTTTATCATGTTTATACTTCTATATTCTTCAGACGACATATTCATTATAATCTAAGTTTAACCATGTATTCTAACATAACAAGCTTCCTAGATATTCATAGATGGAAGAATTCTAGAAACTTTGTTTGTCTTTGTAGACTTTGGGAGATGAAAGATTTCTAGAAAATCTGTTAGTAGGCCTGAGTTAGTAACTCAGTTTTGGGTTGTTTCGGACTATCTGTTTTGCGACCCGCTTGTTTTATTAGGCTTGTGTTTGTGCCAGAAACTTTTCAATGTCTTTTGTTTGCTATTTGGAGTTTTTGAGGTCCCGGTGTGACTTTGGGATTCAAGACAAAGTTGCTTGAGCACAAAAATTTCTACATGCTCTCATTCACCCCGCTCCTGTCGCCTATTCGACCCTTCAGAAACATATATCGAGATTTTAGAGAAATTTAATCTATCTTCATAGAGATTATAGTGATAAGGAAACAAAAGAATGCACAGTTGCAGGTTGAAAGTATCTAGACCCTTAGTGGTTTCGGTGATAATGGCAATACAAGATATTATTGTGACTAACGTGTGTTTTGCAAAAGCAATTAAAGTTAGATCATAATGACAAAATTGTTTCAGGCAATCTAGGTTTTACATTTTTAGAATTGCCATGTTGGAGTAGAGTTGAAAATTAAGGTGCAAAACTCTTTGATTACATAATAGGTACTCGAGTAAAGTTGGATTTGCAATTGGAACTTAATTATTGCAATTAGACCATAAGATCTTAAATGTTAAACCATACAGTAGACCCTAGAAGCCTTAGCGGTAAGTTTGAGTGGCATCACGTGAGAACGACTATAGTGTGTAACTGTTATTAATAGTGAAGAATGCCCATAATCATGACATGATGAGAACGCAGGTCGATGGTTGTACCTTGTTTAAAAACATTATATATCTCATGTTATTCCCGCTCATATTTTTATGATGTTTATACTTCTATATTCTTCTGATGATATATTCATTATTTCTGAGCTTAACCATGCAATCTAACATAATAAGCTTCCTAGATATCGGTAGATGGAAGAATTCTAGAAAAGCTGTTTGTCTTTGTAGACATTGGGAGAACGAAGATTTCTATAAAATTTGTCAGCAGGGTTTTCCTTAAAGATATCTTTATATAATACTAGCAAAATATATCGCGTCACGTGTTCACCTGATAATGATCATGTGGCTTGTCGATTTTGATTCCTTTTCATCTACTTAGATCGTTCTTGGTAGTAGGGATGGCAACAGGTTTAAACCCTGTGGGTCGGTTTACAAACCTGCATCCGTAGGTTTAATATTAAACCCACAATCGTACTCGTTACCTGCATATACATATTTACATATACAAATATGTATATGTATAATATATATATGCATACATATATATACACGCGCGTGCACACACACATACACACACTTTACGAGTAGGTGGGTTTGCAGACACGAGTACAACATTTTCATACCCATGAGAAAAAAAACTCGTCATACACGCG
Source organism: Zea luxurians (assembly GCA_029449295.1). Classification (NCBI taxonomy): domain Eukaryota; kingdom Viridiplantae; phylum Streptophyta; class Magnoliopsida; order Poales; family Poaceae; genus Zea; species Zea luxurians. The sequence goes on from JAOPSE010000002.1 coordinate 175,266,061, forward strand.
GTAAAATATGCTCATTGCCGTCCCTACTTGGTAGAAAACAAACAACCGTCGATCATTAGTAGATGGACACGCGTCGCAAATCCAAAACATGTTGCAGAGCCACTGCATATAATTATTTTTCATGTAAATAAGGTTGTTATATTAGAAGAGTAAAGGGTTCATGCACTATTCAAGGTCACAGAAACTTCCATTAACTATCTAAAATTTGCCAAATAAACTACTTCAAAGTCATCTAGGTCCATTAACTATTTAAAATCCATGAATTATTTCAAAGATCATATGAACCACCTATTAGATGGAACATCACGTCAGTGGTTGCACTGGTTCTTAGCTCGTTGCGACATCATCTGACACACTTTATATAGCTAATAAGAGTTCCTGAAATTTGTTCATTGAGGCAAAATACTGTAGAAAATAGACCTCCTATTCAGATCGTTGCAGCTACAATTCATATAGACAAAATACTGTAGAAGCTATAGTTGTGGATTAAAGCCACCAAAATTGTTCATGGACTGCTGCTGATGTACTTTACTTTTGTCAGAAAAAAAATCATTGTCGACGAGCGCGGAAATGGAGGTATTCGTGGGGATCGGGCCAAGGAACCAGCTTCCCCGGTTGATCAAATGACTGAAGATCTCGTCTCCACGTCACATGTTTTGTGATATCCCGCTTGCTGTCAAGGCAACTTGCAGGAACTGTGTATTGCAGCCAGGCCTTCAGGAAAGATAGGCTCTGCATCACTGCATGCAAAAAAGATCGGGCACAGACTGGCCGCCGCCGCCGTCGACCGCCAGCCGTTTCGAGGGGTCAATGATAGGCTGGTGGCTGGGTGCCCTGTATTGGAACGCAAAATACAACGAGCAAATTCCAGTCCTCCTAGTAGGTCTTATAGGTCGGCAACACAACCAGCACTTCCCATACGCGTCCAGGGAATGCGCCGTCTGATCTGATTGCTGAACCATGCAGCAACCGGTACTGCGATCGGAAAGGGTTGATCTCTGCCTCCACATCACATCTGCGTCTTCGTCTACGAGGCTTAGACCCCGTTTGGGTGACTAAAGTTTAGTTAATTTTAGTCCCTAAAGAATTAAACATAGTGATTAAAGTGAGTTAACTAAACTTTAGTTCTTTAGTCACCAAGAGGATGATTAAAATGGATTAAAATATGAATTTTACCTTATTTGCCCTCTTCATTTTATTCTTATAGCAAACATCCACTAATTAATAGGAGTAATACAATCATTATTCACATCAATTAATGTTCTTTAGTCCGGTTTAGTCACTGAAACCAAACAGGGTACTTTAATGACTAAACTTTAGTCATAAAAGTTTAGGCCCCGTTTGGTATGGAGTGACTAAAGTTTAGTGACTAATTTTAGTCACTTTTAGTCCCTAAAGAAGCAAATATGATGACTAAAGGGGTGTGACTAAACTTAAGTTCTTTAGTCACCAAGGAGATGATTAAAAGAGACTAAAGTATGATTTTTACCTTATTTGCTCTGTTATCTTTCTTAGTGCACCAGACATCCACTAATTAATAAAGTTAATGCACTCATTATTCATACCAATTAATACATTTTAGTCAGATTTACTCACTAAAATCAAACGGAATATTTTAGTGACTCGGTGACTAAGCTTTAGTCTAGTGACTAAAGGAATAAACATGGCCTTAAAAGGGCGAGAGAAATACATGCCTATTCGTTCCTCTTCTCCGGTTCTCCTCCAAGGTTCAATCGATCGTACGTCGCAGCACAGGGAAAAAGGACGGCATGAAAAAGATATAAAGGAACCGGACGTACTGCGCTTGTGGCATTTTGCTAGCAAACCTGCAGTTAGAAACTGCAAAACGCAGAGGTTTTAATTCGTAACTCATTTTAAAATGGAACCGCTATTGGTACGGAACTTTCCAATGCCGAGATATATAATAATAATAATATAATCTATTGAAAGCGAATTCAGTCATCGGACCTGATGTACTAGTATACAATTGCCGACCACCTGTGACACTAATAACGGAGCTGATGGTCCAAAGACAAGTAGCCATCATGAGCTGACCGAGCGCGTATACTACACTACTAAATTCCTCGGCTTATTATTAGTGCTCATTGCTGAATATTATTTATAATTAGGCCCTCTCAGCCCAAAAGGACGACGAACCCTCTCATGATCATGAGGTCAGACTTAATTCTCCATATCTAATCTATGTCATTTACTAGACAGAGTAGCCTTTGCATGAATAACTCGCAAGATGCTCATCGCCGACCAAGCGACTCCACTCTGCTGGCTCCCCTATCTTTCTTTCTTTCTTTTCTTTTTTAGACCTTAGCTTGTTCGGTCTCTCTTGAAACCCAATCGACACCAGCACGAGAAGAAAAATAACGGACGCATCGAGATCGAGAGGTTTCTTTTCGAAAGTCAACTGCATATATAAGCACGTCACCGAGTTAAAGGGCGAGGATGCGTGCATGGCCAATGGGCACAATTGCGTAGGAATTAAGGTACGCCTCTTATCGGCTCACTTAGCGAGAGAATTTTCTTCCCCTAATGCTGTGTGAAAACAAAGGTAACGATTGTGCCGGGTTCATGATGACGATGTTGTCATGTTGACCTACCCATATTGGAAAGTACGTATATAGATGTATTTATTATACGGGCAAATGACGTATGTATGATGCTTAAGGGGACCATGCATGCATCAAGTCGATCCCACGCACTCTTGCACGCACGTAGTATTAGGAATTTTTTAGTAACCACTACCGGAATCAGCTTCTTTGCCGTGTGTCTGAGACACACGGCAAAGGCTATTTTACACTCGGCAAAAGCTTTGCCGAGTGTAACACTCGGCAAAGAAAGCTCGGCGAACTGTACATCGGCAACAGCATCTTTGCCGAGTACTTTCTGTCGGGCACTCGGCAAAGAAAAGTCACCGTCACGGCGCCAAGTGACGGTGACGGAACCTTCGCCGAGTGCCCACGACGACACTCGGCAAAGGAGGTTTATTTGCCGAGTGTCTGGTGGACTGGCACTCGGCAAAGAACCCTCCAGTGGGCCCCTTTGCCAGTCCCTTTGCCGAGTGCCTTGGCAGTAGCACTCGGCAAAGACATCTTTGCCGGTTCCCAGGTTGCCTTCTTTGCCGAGCGCCATTTTCAGCACTCGGCAAAGACGGCTTTACCGGTTCCCAGGTTGCCTTCTTTGCCGAGTGCCATGGTCAGCACTCGGCAAAGATGGCTTTACCGGTTCCCAGGTTGCCATCTTTGCCGAGTGCCATGGTCATAGCACTCGGCAAAGAACCCTTTGCCGAGTGTTACACTCGGCAAAGTGACCAGGATGTCCCTTTTTTATTTGTTTTTGCTGTTCCATCCAAACAAACAAAAGATATATATCATTCACATCACATTATATATCAATCGCATCACAGAATGAACACATTTATCATCAACACCATATATATCACAAAGTGTCACTAATATAAGTCTCACAAATACAAGTATGTGTATTTATCAAGTCTGGATCACTAGCCAAACATCACCAACCGTCACATATATATCACAAAGTGTCACTATCCAAACATCACCAACACTCACAAGACCAAGTCTGGATCATCAACGAGGTGGGCATCTGGACTGGTTCGGCGAAGGGCTGGACGAAGCATGAGGGTTGTTCGACGCCGCCGATTGACCCTGCATAGAGAATAGATTGTATGTGTGAGAACATATGAATATATATCATGCAGTACTAAAATTTTGATACTCACAGGAGTAGTGAACTCAGCAGGGTCAGTTGCAGGGAACAACGGAGGTGGTGGAGCATGACCCTGTGCGGCGCCAAGGCTCTGCACGTACGCGAACAAATCCGCCATCCTCTTCTCCAGCCCCTCACGTTGCCTCCTCTCATCATCTAGCTGAGTCTGTAATATTTCGCCCTAATGTTACGATAATGCAAAGAGAAGATATATAAAAATCAATGAACGATGAATAGATAAGGAATAACCTGGAGTTGCTGGATACGATGCTGTGAGGTGTCCTGCCGAGGTCGTATGGCTGGGCTCGCGCTCGTGCTCCTTGCTCGCACCTGAGAGAGAGTGGGAGTGGAGGACGAGTCGATTGCCCCGTCGGCAATCCAGTACCGCCCATGCCTCTTGCCTCCTCCGACCCTCATGAGGACATCTCCGTCGATGTCCTCGGTCCTCGGATCGTAATCTGGCCCATGGACCTCCTTGGCCATTGCGGTGTACTCACTGAGTCGGCTGTGGATGGCGGGGTTGGTGTACGCCTCGGGCCCGTCATCCGGGTTGTAGGTGACGTCGGACGTCGCCTTCCCCTTGTGGGCCATGGCATATGCCGAGAACGTGGAGCAAGGCGCGCCACCATGTGCCGCCGACTGCGAGAAAACCAACGATATGGTTAGAAATCATGTCTAATCGAAAGTTATATACCTAAATAAAAAAGAGCGCGTACCCATGCTTCCGCGTATTTGCCCAGGCTGCGGCTGCCTTGATGGTGGGAGGGACCTTGCATCAGCAAACGCCGTTCCCGGCTAGCGTTGTGCGCCTCGTCCCACTCAGCCGAGCACCACCTCTGCACCATCTTCTCCCAGCACTCAGGATGCGCGGCGCACCAATGAGGAATCATCTAAAAAAATATAAGTACACCGCATATCAGAAGATAAGAATAAGCATATTTAGTACCAATAATAAAGTTTTGTATTTACCTGCAAGTACTGGTCCGCAGTCAATGACATGGTTCGGGCGTCCTTCTTGTTCACCTTCTCCCCAAGGACGGAGCCGTGGTAAGTGACGATGGCCTGGATGCGCGCCTCGTAGTGCATGTCCACGACGAGCTTCTTACAGCACGTCGTAGACACCACATCCGCCCTGGCCTCGTATCCAGCATCGCACCTGAAGAAATCCTACATACAAAGACGATGTATCCATACATTATTTAAAGAATATGCAACAAATGCGACTTATTAAACAATATAGTGCGAGGAAGACTTACCCACAGCTCTTGCTTGACCTGCTCCGCCTTGTTGTTGAATTGTCTGCCGTCCCGATCTACTGCATCGGGGGCGACGGCGTAGTGGTCGAAGGTGTACGCTGGGCTCGTCACTCCGGCGTACTCGACAAGCCCAGGGAAGTGTTCCCGGCATAGAAGGCCGAGGATGCCATTGGGGTTGCGGCCGTGACCCCCTGCAGTCTCCAAAACCATCCAAGACCTGTCGAAGTGATTAAGATGAAGTATTAGTTTCTATTATTAATTTGAACATATAATATGAAAAAGCAGCAACAACATCTAAAGTTACCTACCTCTCTCCATCGGGTCGTATGAGCGGACGTCTGTCACGAAGTATGGGTCGCTTAGGTAGGCTCGCGGGACCTCGCAGGTAGATACTCCTCGAACCTGAGGAGCCAGGACCTGAGACGTCCTGCTGAGCGGCGGCGTCGTCGTCGTCGTCCTGCTGCGCCGCATCGTCGTCGTCCTGCTGTGCCGCATCGACAGCGGCTTGCTGCTCCACCTGCTGCTGTACGGCGTCGTCCTGTTGCGCCTCCTCCTCCGTCCTACGGGTGCTCCTCCTCCCCCTCCCCCTCCCCCTCCCCCTCCTCGTCCTCGTCCCACCGCCCACCATCTTTGTCCAACAACCTGCAATTAAGAGTAAACAATTAAGCACAGATAAAAAATATGTATTTAGAAACATATGCAAAATAAATGAAATATAGCATTACATCGATTAAAAATAATCTTCATATGTGTCCGGGTTAGCCGGATCATAAGTGTCATCATCACTATCAACCATTTCATAGTCAACATCATCTGAAGGCGCAACTTCGTCATTGGCATTGCCTTCAAGTATTTCTAAGTCATTCTCATTTTGCACCTCATCATCCTCGTCATCAACAACCATTTCAATATCTACTTCCATTCCGATCGCTTCGGTTAAGTCTATCTCAAATTGCCCTTCGAGCCCATCTTCTTGGAAGAACTCTCCGTCATATGTGTCCGGGTCTAAGTTATAATCTTCATCGTTTGGAACAGGTAATTTAGCGTGCGGTGATACCTTATACACAACATCCCAACCCTTAAGATGTTGTTTCGTTTGGCACGCATATGGAAGATAATACATTTGTGTGGCCTGTTGGGCCACAATGTAGACATTGTCTCCTGTTAAGGTGGAATCCTGTCGAATTTCGACTATCCCAAGATTAGAATGTGTCCGTCTCGTAACTTCAGGGTCAAACCAATGACATTTGAATATCACTGGAGTAAGAGGTTTGGAACCATAAAAATTGAGTTCATATATTTCTTCAATTCTTCCATAATACTCGACCTCGTCAAGCCCGGGCGTAAAGACTCCAGAACACGTGGTTTTTCGATTGGGCCGACTTTGGTCGTAGCTTGTTGTGCGAAAACGGTATCCATTGATGTCATACCCAGAAAATTTCCTGACCCTATAGGCAAAGCCATTGGCTACTTGTCTCAACTCGGCACTCATAGACGGCTCTCTTTGGCCCTGCAAGTTCAAACACGCTAGATTGTTATATTATTCGCACGTAAGAGCAACTTGGAATAACAAACTAAGCACGTACCTTATGTTTAAACCAGGAAATGAAATTGGGCAATCCATTTCCCGCACCCTTTCTAAGAAGGGTATCATATTCCTGTGGAGTTGGGTCCCTTGATCGACGCCAGAATTCATGAAGAAATTGCTCCATGTATGGCGTCACCTCTTCAAGGTTGGTCAATACATATAGCATGATATGGCGCCACTCTTCATGTCTCAGGGTCTTGGTGGTCGAACCACTCGCGCTTCCGAGTTGCCCTCGAAAAATGCTGAGGTTCGATTCATTGCCGCCATCATTGTAACGAGGGGGTGGATTATGCACGCTCGGCAGTTTGTCACCATAGTAAGTTGTTGTGAAGTTTGACACCTCCTCCAGTATGTATGCCTCTGCAATGGAAGCCTCGATTTTGCATTTATTTCTACATTTCTTTCGGATACTCTTTAGACATCTCTCGATTGGATAGCACCAACGTCCCTGCACGGGCCCCCCCATTCGTGCCTCATATGGGAGATGAATAATCAAATGCTGCATCGGATTGAAGAAGCCGGGTGGAAAGATCTTCTCCAGCTTACACAGTAACACGGGTGCCATCCTTTCCAAGTCTGCAATCATGGTCCGAGCTAACTCTTTTGCACAAAGCTGGCGAAAGAAATAGCTCAACTCTGCAAGCGCTAGCCAGACATGCTCAGGGACATAGCCTCGAACCATCGCCGGAAGAATTCGTTCAATCCATATGTGGAAGTCATGACTCTTCATCCCTAAGACTCGCAGAGTAGATAAGTTCACCCCCCTACTAAGGTTAGCTGCATACCCATCAGGGAACATTAACATCTTGATCCACTGTAGTACTTCCTTCCTCTGGGCCCTGCTCAGGACGAAATCGGCCTTAGGCCTTCTCCATGTCTTACCACCACTAGGCGGCTTCATCTCTTGGTTTGGTCTATCACATAACTCTGCCAGATCCACTCTTGCCTTTACGTTATCCTTTGACTTATCAGGAATCTCCATAATTGTCGCCCAAAGTGCCTCGGCGACATTCTTTTCAGTGTGCATCACGTCAATGTTGTGTGGAAGGAGCAGGTCATCATAATAGGGGAGCCGAGTCAAGCCCGACTTATGTGTCCACATATGTTGCTCACCATATCCCACAAAACCACCTTCTGGGTTGGCCACGAGACCATCTATCTGTTCGCGAACTTCGGCACCAGTCATCATTGCAGGTGGGCGGTCTGTCACCACGACACCTTTCGTAAAGTTCTTGATGTCTTGTCGGAATGCATGGTCAGGAGGTAGAAATTGTCGATGTTTATCGAATGACGAATATTTGCCACCCTTCTTCAACCAAATGAACCTAAGAGCTTCCTTGCAAACTGGGCATGGGAACTTACCGTGAACACACCAGGCGCAAAATAGCCCATACGCCGGAAAGTCATGCATGGAGTACTAATCCCACCCGCGGTTGCGTAGATGGAGTTAGTTTCCATGCTCTACTCCGATCCGAGATAGAATTTCGGCAGCACCTCCCCGCTGTTCTCCGGATACACGTCCTGGCAGGGAGAGTGTACTGTCCGGAGAACAACAGGGAGGTGACGCCGAAACTCTTTCTCGGACCGGAGTAGAGCATGGAAACTAACACCATCTACGCAACCGCGGGCTGTCCAAAAAACGTGGACAATTCGAAACTGATACATTTGTAGATATGCAAAGATCTGCATATCTACACCGTATCACTTTCGAACGGGAGACGCCTAACTGGGTTACGTGATCTACGACCATGATGCGGAAATAGAGGTTATACCTAGGGTGGCGGTGGAGTCAGGCTAGTGGGGCTGTGGCGGGTCGGTGCAGTGGCGACGCGACGCGGTGCAGGCAGACCCGCAGCGGCTAGGAAGACAAGTATCTTCTCTGTAAAAAAGAAACACAAGTCTATTAATACAAAAAAAAATCGACAGCACCTCCCCTGTACGTTGAGGTTTTTAAAACCTGCAAATAACACTAACAGCACGATGGCTGACATGCACACAGTAACAAAAAAATCTCAACTTGTTGCGGCCTACGTTCGACTTGCTGCCTCGACGGACGGCCGGCTCGATCTCGACCGATCGCCGGTCGTCGATCGGAGATCGATGGAGTTCACCACTCCCCCGCCCGCGACCCGGTCGGGCGGCGGAGAGGAGAGGGCGGCTGCTGAGCACAACCAGCACCACCAGCAGCAGCATGCGACGGTGGAGAAGGAGCACATGTTCGACAAGGTGGTGACGCCGAGCGACGTCGGGAAGCTGAACATCGACTGGGACACAGAAGCGCCTCGACGCCGGGGACACAGTCTCCTTCGGCCGCGGCATCAGCGAGGCGGCGCGCGGCAGGCTTTTCATCGACTGGCGGTGCCGACCCGACCCGCCCGTCGTGCACCACCAGTACCACCACCGCCTCCCTCTCCCCTCCGCCGTCGTGGCATGGTGGCTCGCATGGGCGGGTGGCGTGGTGGCTCGCACGACTGACTCGTGGCGGCGATGCCCGCGCTCGCGTGGCTGTGGCTGGCCAGCGGGGCTGGCTCGCTACGGCGGCTGGAGGTTTTGTATTGACTATAGAAGGTTGAACTCCATGACCATCAAGAACCGTTTTCCCATGCCCTTGGTGGATGAGATTCTGGATGAGTTGGCAGGAACTCAGTTTTTCACAAGTCTAGACATGACTGCGGGGTATCATCAGATTCGGATGGCAGAGGAGGATGAGGGTAAAACTGCATTCAAAACTCATCATGGCCATTACCAATTCCGAGTTATGCCTTTTGGCTTGACAAATGCACCAGCAACATTCCAGTGTGCCATGAACACAGTGCTAGAACCATTTCTACCGAAATTTGTTATGGTATTCTTGGATGATATATTGATCTACAGTCCGAGTCTGGAGGAGCACTACAAACATATTAGGAGGGTATTGTCCAAGCTCAGAGAACAGAAGTTTTTCTTGAAGCATAAGAAGTGTGTATTTGCGAAGAAAGAGCTGAGATATCTTGGACATATTATATCCAGTGAAGGGGTCGCGACGGACCCTGCAAAGACAGCTGCTATGCTGGCATGGCCTAGACCACAGAATATCACTGAGTTAAGGGGATTTTTGGGGCTTACAGGGTACTACAGGAAGTTTGTGTGTGGGTATGGAGTTTTGGCACGACCCCTCACTCAGTTGTTGCAAAAACAGCATGGTTTTAAGTGGAATGATGAAGCTCAAGCAGCATTTGAGGCTCTAAAGAAAGCTATGACGACTACTCCGGTCTTGGCTCTACCACGATTTGATCTTCCTTTTGTGGTAGAGACCGATGCATGTGACACCGGAATGGGGGCTGTGCTCATGCAACAAGGAAAGCCCATAGCTTATATCAGCAAGGCTTTAGGAGAAAGGAATAGACACCTATCTATCTATGATAAAGAGTTTTTAGCCTTAATTCTTGCTGTGGAGAAATGGAGGCCATATCTGCAGCGGAGTCCTTTTGTTATCAAGACTGATCATAAGTCACTTACATTTTTAGGAGAGCAGCAACTTCAGTCTGAGCTACAAAGGAAAGCTATGGCAAGATTAATGGGCCTTCAGTTTCAGATCGTTTACAAAAAAGGGGTAGAGAATCGAGTAGCTGATGCTTTATCCAGGGTGGGGGCTATGATGGAGTTGGCTGTTCTTTCTGAAGTGCAACCAGTGTGGATTCAGGAGATTTTGAATTCCTATGAGACAGATGCTGAAGCCCAGGAGTTAATTACTCAGCTGTTGGTGCATAGTCCAAATGAACAAGGGTTTAGCTTGCAGCAAGGTATTGTCAGGAAAGGTGACCAAATTTGGATAGGGTCCAACTCTGCCCTTAGAACCAAACTGATAGCAGCTTTACATGACAGTGCCATGGGGGGGCATTCTGGTATACATGCAACTTATCAGAGAGTCAAGAAACTTTTCTGGTGGAAGGGCCTTCTCGGAGTCTAACCTGGTCGGCAGAGGAAGCTACGGGTCAGTGTACAGATGCAGGTTAAAGGGGCACGGAATGGAGGAGGAGATGGCAGTGAAGGTCTTCGACCTCGAGATGCCAGGCGCGGAGAGGAGCTTCTTGGCCGAGTGCGAAGCGCTGAGGAGCATCCAGCATCGCAACCTTCTCCCCATCAGAACCGCGTGCTCGGCGGTCGACAACAGGGGCGGCATGTTCAAGGCCTTGCTCTACGAGTTCATGCCTAACGGGAGCCTCGACACGTGGTTGCACCCTAGAGCGGCGCCGGCGGCGGGCGAGAAAGCTCCGAAGCGTCTAGGGTTCTCTCAGAGAGTGAACATCATCGTCAACGTAGCCGATGTGCTGGACTATTTGCACCACGAGTGCGGGAGGCCGACTGTTCACTGCGACCTGAAGCCCAGCAACATCCTCCTGGACGACGACCTGAACGCCCTTCTGGGAGATTTCGGCATCGCGAGGTTTTACGCTGACTCCAAGTCAGCACCGCCGCCGGCGGTAGACCCAACTAGTTCCGTCGGTGTGAGAGTAATCCAGAGAATCATATCCGTAACAAACTCACCTGGGTTGTTGCGACTCGCTGACGCTCCGACGAACTCACGCCCCGGCGGTGGCGCGCCGGCGCCACGGGTTGTCTCAGCGCGGCGGGCGCGGGGAGGCGGCGGCGCGGCGAGCCGGCGGCGCGCGGCGGGCGCGGGCGGGCGCGGCGGGCGCGGGGAGGCGGCGGCGCGGGGAAGCGGCAGCGTGGGGAGGCACGGGGAGGCGGCGGCGAGCGAACGGTGCAGGAGGCGGCGGCGCGTGACAGAGAGAGTGAGAGGAGAGAAAGAAGGAGAAAGAAGAACGCGCGGGTAGTTTATTTCCTTTCTTTGCCGAGTGCCCGTGATCCGGCACTCGGCAAAGATTTTTTTAAAATATTAAAATATTCTTTGCCGAGTGCCAGATCAGCGGCACTCGGCAAAGAGTTCTTTGCCGAGTGTCCCCCGTTGCGGCACTCGGCAAAGGTTCTTTACTTCCTCTTTGCCGAGTGTCACACATCTAGCACTCGGCAAAGAAGTCTTTGCCGAGTGTCATCCCTAGACACTCGGCAAAGTGCATTTGTATTTTTTTTATTTTGTCTCCCAAACTTTTTGTGGTATGTTCCTACACTATGTAGATCTACATGTATCATTTGTGGACAATTTTAACAGAGTTTGAAATAGCTAGTAGATTTAGTTTGTTTATTTGAATTTCTTCGGAAAATTCAAATTTGAACTGCAGGTCACTCGAAACTTGGAAAACCGTGCATGAAAAAATGATATTCATGTTACTTAGCATAAGTTACGACCGATTCCATGAGCGGACCGAAAACTTCGAGCAACATGCTCACTAAACATGGCCGTGAACTTGCCATCCACATGTTTAAAAATTGTATAAAACACAAACAAAGTCAGAAAATCATGAAACTTGTCCACGTGTCATGATATCATATGTACAGGTTGTGATAAAAAATTGAGAATGTTTGGAGAAAGTTGTGAGACATTATGTGTAGAAACCTAAGAGAACCACACATGAAATCATAGAGTTTCAATGTGGATCTCTTAGGTTTGTACACATAGTGCGTTACAACTTTCTCGAAACTTTTTCAAATTTTTATCACAGCCTCTACATATGATATCATGACACGTGGACAGGTTTCATGATTTTCTAACTTTGTTTATGTTTTATACAATTTTTAAACACCTGGATGGCAAGTTTACGGTCATGTTGAGTGAGCATGGTGCTCGAAGTTTCCGGTCCGCTCCTGAAATCGGTCGTAACTTGTGCTAAGTAGCATGAATATCATTTTTGCATGCACGGTTTTCCAAGTTTCGAGTAACCTGCAGTTCAAATCTGAATTTTCCGAAGAAATTCAAATAAACAAACTAAATGTACTAGGTATAGAAAACACTGTTATAATTGTCCCAAAATGGTACATGTTGGTCTACATAGTGTAGGAACATACCACAAAAAGTTTGGTGACCAAAATAAAAAAAATAAAAAAATAATTTGCCGAGTGTCTACATAGGACACTCGACAAAGACCCTGTTTGCCGAGTGCCAGATATTTGACACTCGGCAAAGACTGACGGCCGTCAGTTGTAGACGGCCGCTAACGGCCCTTTGCCGAGAGCTGTATTTGCCGAGTGCTTGACTCTCGGCAAAGCAGTCTTTGCCGAGTGCTTGGATGTGCCGAGTGTTCTACACTCGGTAAACCAACTCTTTACCGAGCGCAGAACTTTGCCGAGGGCGGTACTCGGCAAATTCTGCTTTGCCGAGTGCCCGATAAAAAACACTCGGCAAAGCCTTCGGCACTCGGCAAAGGCACGGATTCCGGTAGTGAACGCATGGAAAAAGGCCAGCCCACTGGACACGTACAATTATAGTTATTTGATTTATAAGACCTACGTACGTACGTCCTATTACTATTTAACTAAATGTAGACTTGCAGAGGCAGCAGCCTAAATAATTTTTAGCGATGTTTTTTTACAACGCATCTACTCAACGGCCTCTATCGATTTCTAAGGTGAGAAACCAATTTCTAGAATCAGGCCATGCACGTTAAGATCAACGTGATTATAACTTAGGTAAAAAAAATATCATCTAGACACTTTAAAACTGGCCATAAAAATATGTAATATTTTTAATTCTAGGACAAGGTTACTAGTGAAACATCGATCGTGGCTGCACGTTAATTAAGATCAACGCGATTTTTAGCGCTTGGGCAGTTCTTTGGATTCAAAGTCGTGATCTCTTGTGCCTCGCTCCTACTACCATCACATCGCAAATTCACTTGTGACCAAGTGAAGGACGTCGTTGTCCTTTTGTACCAACTTTTACTAATATTGTGTTAAATATTTGGACACTTGATAATTTCAAACGAATAAGTTCTAACTACAAAGTTTTAGATACAATATCATTTGGCGCTACAACTTTGGTTTAAGGCATGTCACCATCGGAGATAGTTTGGAAAATAAAAAAGAATGTCAGGATTTGAGAACTGAAAATTAATGTATGTGGGGGATCCTAAAAGATTTTAAATAAATAAGTTCCAACGGTATATTTTTAGATCTCATAAAACTCTACAGCTTTGATATAAGTTTTATTTTCATCCGACTAAGTTAAATATGTTTTTGTGTGGTGCATATTTCTAGAGACTAGAGCTATAGGCGATCATATTACTAACCGTTTATGAAAATGAATGACACTTGCAGGGGGGGAGTCCGGCCGACTGCTTTTACAAATTGATTTGTATTCATACAGGCGGTTTTGATCCAACATTTATGCAGTAGTGGTAGGAGTGACAATAGTTGAAGGGGTTAATTTAAGCTCACATGCATGCATGATAGAAAAGGGAATAACCGTAGTAAGATGGCGGTGATAACATGTGAAACCCTGCATGTCAGCGAGCGAAGAGAGCGGATAAGGCGCATTTTTTTATCCATAAGAGAATACGATCGATGGTTTGCTATGGGTCAAGCAATATTCCGAGTCGCATATTTCATGAATACGAAAGAATGTGATGGCATAGATTCTGAATATATAGTTGGATAGTAGTGGTGGATGTCGGAATTGTGGCGCCAATTATAATAATGGCGTTGATCAAATTAATTAACCTGAATAAACTAAAGCTAGATAGATAGTAGTAGTTTATGGAAAACGAGAAAGTGGTGCATCACGACGTGGAAAAGAACCTAATGCTTTCGCTCTCCTTGTGTAAAATTAAGTCACTTTAGGTTTACCATTAGCATACCCGTTGCATCTTATAATCGCAAGTCGAAAAACTAATCAATAATACTCAATACTGCCTTAAAAAACATGACTAAGTGTAAAAATAAGGACAACTTTAAAATTAAAGGTACCACCTTAAAAAAACCAAAAAGAAAAATGATGTCTCTCTTCCAAGATACTTCCTCCGTTTCGTTTTAATTGTCGCTGGATAGTGCAAAATTGAACTATCCAGCGACAACTAAAAAGAAACGGAGGGAGTATATAACTAGCTAGACTGAAGAAAAAAAAGAAGAAGCTATATAGGGTTAGCATCCGTTAAGTTAACCACACGATCGATCGACTGACAGATGTCACAATGCTTCGACAGTCCTTTCAGGCGCGCGGCGGAATGTTCGATCCACACACCACACACACTCGGCCGGCGGCCGGGGGCCTTCGTTCTAATTCCCATGCAGATGCGATCTTATCTCCATCCGCCGCAGCAAACATTCTTCCCCCTTTCTCCGGCTTCACGACATACTGGCCAACACCTCGCATCGTCGCCAAATTCCACTGCCGGCGCCGGCCTGTACGTGAAAAGCAGCGGGCAGCGGTGGCCTCTTCTCCTTCCACTGGCACTCACATGCATGCATGTATACTGCCTGTGAAATGGACGCTGCAGCTGCGAATGCAAAGACGCGAGAGCTATAGCCACAACTAGTAGTGGCGCCGGCGGGGGATTCGTTCTTCGCGAGTGACTAGCGTGAGCTAGCTAGCTGCTGCCTGTCCTGCAAAGGTAATGTGCAAAAGTAGTGCCCCGGGTGAATCCTGCGTGGATCGGTGAATGGTGACGACGGCCTCGTTTAGTCGAGGCTGCCAGGGAATTTGGCCTGCGCCCGTGATTTAGACCGCGTGAACGAGACAATAGCCTTGTCGCGGCACACAAAGCTTTCTTTTTTATTAATTAGAATATGTGTGTCTTTTTTCTTTGGCATCTCATCTCGATCTGCTGCAGCAGTTAACCTTGAGAAGGCCACACACACATACGCATCGAATAAATCGTACTCCAACGGTCACGATCGCCGGACCATGCAGTACGGCCCACACGGGCTTCAATCAAAAGGAGCTTCATCCAGCCTTTCGCAGGCCTCGCGCACGCGTTTCGCGCGGCCGAAATCGATGGCCCCGCTCTGGTTCATTCACGTCACGTGAAGCCAGGTTCCAAGGCCACACGAAGCCCGCGTCCAACGGGCCCAGTTAAGCAAGCCGCACATGACGTTGTGGTTGTTGCCCTGCGCGCACACGGCGGGACAGTTTGGTGGCCCGCCGTCACGTCAAGACGCAGCCCAGCCCGTTGTTCATTGTTTCTCGGCACAACCCAACCAGTTTTCTCTCCACGGTCCGAGCAGCCGGTGCTCCTACTGCGGTTGCGGTGGTCACCCGCCACCGGGCCTTGTTCCTTTTTTTAATGTAAGACGAAGAACACAGAACATTTATTTATTTAAGACAGCACAAGGAAGGTCTGATTTCAGCGATCCACGGCTATTGCAAAATCGGCTCCTCATTTTCACACATCTGTAACGAAGTGCTAAATACTGTACCCTCCGTTCTAAATTCCAATGTTTATTTTTTCTTCTTCTAAGTGCATAGCTTTTGCGATGTATTGATGTAAAAATCAGTCGCACTAGCTAGGCCTAGATTGTCGTGGTGGTCGCCGTGGATGAAAAACACATCAGATAACTATCGTACTTTCGCAGTGAAAAGCAGCTAGATTTATAAGTGAAAGTCGCCTAACGGGGGGTGAATAGGACGAAACTGAAATTCTCAAAAATAATCACAACTACAAGCCGGGTTAGCGTTAGAAATATAATAGAGTCCGCGAGAGAGAGTGAAAAACAAATCGCAAGCGAATAAGGAGTGAGACACGTGGATTTGTTTTACCGAGGTTCGGTTCTCGCAAACCTACTCCCCGTTGAGGAGGCCACAAAGGCCGGGTCTCTTTCAACCCTTACCCTCTCTCAAACGGTCCCTCGGACCGAGTGAGCTTTCTCTTCTCAATCACTTGGAACACAAAGTTCCCACAAGGACCACCACAAGATTGGTGTCTCTTGCCTCAATTACAAGTGAGTTTGATCGCAATGAAGAATCAAAGAAGGAAGAAAGCAATTCAAGCGCAAGAGCTCGAAAGAACACAAGCAAATCTCTCTCACTAGTCACTAAAGCTTTGTGTGGAATTTGGGAGAGGATTTGATCTCTTGAGTGTGTCTAGAATTGAATGCCTAGCTCTTGTAAGTGGTTGGAAGTGTGAAAACTTGGATGACTTGAATGTGGGGTGGTTGGGGGTATTTATAGCCCCAACCACCAAACTAGCCGTTTGGTGGGGCTGTCTGTCGCATGGTGCACCGGACAGTCCGGTGCACACCGGACAGTCCGGTGCACACCGGACATGTCCGGTGCGCCAGCCACGTCACCAAAGCCGTTGGGTTCCGACCGTTGGAGCTCTGACTTCTGGGCCCGCCTGGATGTCCGGTGGCGCACCGGACATGCACTGTAGAGTGTCCGGTGTGCCTGTTCGCGCGTGCCTGACTTCTGCGCGCTCTGGCGCGCATTAATTGCTGTTGCAGGTGACCGTTGGCGCGAAGTAGCCGTTGCCCCGCTGTTACACCGGACAGTCCGGTGTACACCGGACATGTCCGGTGAATTATAGCGGAGCAGCCGAAGCGAATTCCCTGGTGCACCGGACAGTAGACCAGGGTGCCTTCGGTTGGCCCTTGCTCCTTTGTTTGAACCCAATACTTGGTCTTTTTATTGGCTAAGTGTGAACCTTTGGCACCTGTATAACTTATACACTAGAGCAAACTAGTTAGTCCAATTATTTGTGTTGGGCAATTCAACCACCAAAATTAGTATAGGAAATAGGTGTAAGCCTAATTCCCTTTCAACAAGTACAACCGTTTCATATGCCTTGATTTGTAAACAAACCTTGTTTGTACTTAACAACCAACCTTTTTTGGAACCGCTTGCTATTGCTAACCCTTTGTAGGAGTATGCTGATTTGTTTCCAATATGAGAGTGCCAATGGGGCTGTCACCAATTCAAGTGGTTTGTTTGCCAAATCAAGCCTCATATATAGAACCAACCCTTAAGAGACCATAGAGATACAATGCCAGGTATAACAACTCCTTGACAAAGGTTATGTGCATGAATCTCTAAGTCCATGTGTTGTTCCTATGCTTTTGATTACAAAGAAAGATGGATCTTTACTCATGTGCGTGGATTGTAGAGCAATTAATAACATCACAATCACATGATGTCACCGTACCCCTAGCTAGTCTAGATGATATGCATGTTGAATTGAACGGCTCTTTGGTGTTCTCAAAATTTGATTTGTATAATGGTTACCACCAGATTCGCATGAAGTTAGGAGATGAAACGAAAATTGCATGTAAAACAATGTTCGGTCTATATGAGTTGCTAGTCATGCCTTTTGGTCTCACTAATGCACCAAGCACATTCATGAGATTAATGAATGAAGTTTTATGTCCCTTCATTGGTAAATTTGTGGTGGTATATTTTGTTGTCATTCTAATATGTAGCAATTCATACAAGGAGCACAATGATCATTTGTGTGCCATATTGTTCGCTTATTTGGAAACCTAAAAAAGTGCACCTTTTAAACGACTCGAGTCTCTTTTTGTTGGCTATGTTGTGACACCCCAGAGAATTAAAGTTGAGCAAGCCAGGATCAATGGCATATGAAGCTGGCCGGTTCCTACAATGATCACACAAGTGCGGAGTTTTCTTGGTCTTACTGGGTTCTTGTGCCATTTTGTTCAGGATTTTGGCTCCATTAATTGTTTCCCCACTACATGAACTCACCAAGAAAGGAGCAACATTCACTTGGGCTGCACAGGTAAGGTAACACATGCCCCTTTGCTCCAACCTACAAATTTCAATAAAACTTTTTAGCTTGAATGTGATGCTGTTGGAATTGGATTGGATGGTGTGATACTTCAAGAAGGCAAATCGATTGCTTAGTTTGGTGAGAAGTTGAGTGAACCTACCTTGAATTATTCAACTTATGATAAGGAAGTATGTGTTACTTTAAGAATTATTGATCTTATGATGAGGATACCCTCTCAACAATACAACCCTTACTGCCCCTTCGCACCCTACGACATCTTTTACCATGGCCATGGGGCATCTCATGCATTGGCCCCTAGGGCACCTCGCTCATTAGCCCTTAGGGCACCTCTCATGTCTTCCCCTAGGGCATCTCATGCATTGGCTCCTAGGGCACCTAACTCATCGACCCTTGGGGCACCTCTTGCATTGGCCTTGAACCTCTTACTCTGATCCTTAAGGTACATCTAACATCGGCCCCTAGGTCACCTAGCACCTCGACTCCTGGGGCACCTCTTGCTTTGGCCATTGATGAACCTTGTGCATGGGCCCTCAGGGCACCTATTGTCCTGGCCCCTATGAAACCTCTTGCCTCGACTCCTGGGGCACCTCGAGCATCAGCCCCCACCCTTTCCAATGATACAACCGTACATGAACAACAAGGACCAATGACTCTTGCTTATGATCATCAACTTAATTATCAGGTATAATTGTTCCTAGCAAACCCTTTACTCTCTTCTTAAGAAGGGATGCTACTAAAGTTTTGTGATCTTTACCTCATGCATAGAAATAGCGGAGAGAGTTCACTTAGTTTTGGAACAAATGATGGAAGTATGGGAGCATCAGTTGGGAGCAGCAGGACATCAAGTCCTTGAGGAAGCCATAACACTTAATTCAAGAGTATGGTGAACATCAATGAGTACTTGTTGAAAGGAACATGAAGTCTACATTCAAATAAATGATCCCTCACCATGAGATTATGATAGAGTGGCCCAAAAACATTAGAGGGAGGTTTGAATTCTTGGGACGGTAGACTAGAATAGATAATTTGGAGCACCTAAGCATGAGCCTTTTAGCCTTTGTTTCCTAATTAAAGGCCCATTTGGAGGGGTGGATTAGGGTTGCAGTCTTCCTGGTCATTTAACATTGATAAGTACTAGATGCAATCACCATTGTAAAGTGATTTTTTCGTGAATTTTAGCTATATAATTTGAGGGATGTGATTCTATGTTGGTTTCCTTTTTTTTGCTAGAATTTATTCTCTAGTACTGTTATAACAAGGTCTCCATACTCAAATGTATATCTAATTAAAGCCTTTCTTGTGGTACACAAAAAGTTAGGTTGACTCCTATATCATCTATCTGTCAGATTGCGTTTTTCTTGGTTGTCCATTTAAGAACTACATCTATCTATAAACAATAAATAGTCCTATTTCTGGGGGTGGCCATCAAGACAAACATCCATGAAAATCGATTTTTTAGAAGCACATCTAGCTATTGGGCTTCTCAACTATTTTGAGAGTTTTAGATAACCTTTTTGAACAGTCTCTACAAATAAACCGTGCTATTTCTAATAAATTTGTTGTTGCAGTGGTGGATATATATTTTTTTTTTGTCCAAGACCACTCCTTTATTTTTAGTAGTAGTTTGAGCTCTTGCGGATATAATAACGATGGACAAAGTACGACACCACCATTAATCGAAGTTTTATACAAACATAATTTGGGGGCGCTGTCGATTCTCACGTGAAGACAGTTTTTGTTGACAATTTAAAAGCATGCATCTCTCACAGATTCAACAACAAATCAGCAACTACGTACCAGCGAAGAAGATGAGGCTAATGTAATAACTAGCCTGCTGAAGCTCAGCAGGCTGTACAATGTTGTGGTCCATGGTCCCTGTCCTGCTCGCCGCAACTGAACTGAGTTTGGGCCTTAGCCTAGTAGTTTCGCATGCATGAAAGCAAAGAAAGGCTTTTTACGTTTTACCTCGACGAGCTCAAGAGTCCACCGCTTGGATCGGTTCCATGGATCGATTGTTATGCTTGCGATGGTCTTTTATTACCCTAAAGTTAATTGCTAGGGTAATTGTACGTGTTGTTTACTCGTTACATATTATGCACGCCCATGGAAACGAAGACAAAGATGCTGTGCTCTCCGTATCCCTAAAACGCGCGGCCAACACATTCTCTCTCCTCTCCGTATCCGTCTCCGTTTCCAGCAACACTCCCCATCCCACTCCGCATGCAGTCTATGACACCTGGGGCCCGCCAGCAGGCGCGCGCGCACGCAGAGAGCTGCGGAGAGGAGAGAGAAAGTGTAGAAATGGGGAGCGCAGGGACACGGCGTCCATTTTGCGGAGAGGGATGCGGAGCCTGCTGGAGCGCGCAATAGTGCCTCAGACCGCGCAAAATGGGGATGCGGAGTGGGATACGGAGTCTTGCTGGAGTTGGTCTAAAGCGTTTGCCCAGATCCCCATCGGGTGCCTGACCATTCATTATCAACAGCAGCAGGCGGCCGTGGGGGGAGCTAGCTAGCTAGCTAGCGCGCACGCAGCTGGTGGCCGCTGGCCTGGGTGGCCACAGCAGCAGCGTCAGATATTTGCCACCACGATGTGGATGCGTGGTTGCACTTTGCAAGAAAGGACTAGGGAGAGCCGGCCGCTACCTGAGCGAGAGGTCAGGGAGGGGGAGAGAGAGAAATAAGGAACCGTAGCCGTGGTCCGGTCAAAGAGTAGGGCAAGTGATGAGGGGGCGGGCGTACAGAGGGTACACACGCTAGACAGTAGTAGCAGCAGCAGCGGGGCGGGAGACGATGACAGCACCAGCAAGCAGCAAGAAATAATTGTCCCTTGGAGGCTTCCAACAGGAACACGAGTGAAGGGCTGAAGGTGAGAGGAAGAGTCGTCAGAGAGAGACGAGAGAGAGAGAGAGAGAAAGAAGGCCGTGGCTCGCGGACTCTGCCATGCATATGCATGCTCTGCACTGCAGTCTAGGCGACACTCAACGGCAGCAGCTACCTACGCATGTAGTAGTAGTAGTACCAGGAGTAGGCTTTGTAGGTGGAGTGTGCAGTGCAGTGCCCCCCCTGGCGCTGCGCAGCGCACCACCCACCACCCACGGCGCCGTAGGGGGGCTAGGGGGCATATGCTAGCTAGCCTGAATGCCTGATACTAGTAGGCCATAGTACGTACTACCAAACTCAGATCAGTCACTGCTCACCTATAGCGACAAGTGAATGCGGAACAGACGCACACGCAGGGGAGGGGGGGCAGCCGCAGCCGCAGCCGCAGGCGCGCGCGGGGAAGGCAATGGCCGGCCACTGTTGCCATACGCCCGTGCCAGTTGCAGTTGCAGCAGGACTCCCCCCGCCCGTCGTTGATGCTTTGATGGATGGACATATCCATTCCATTAGTGCTAGCTACTACACGTCCAGTCCAACAAACATTACCGCTATAGCAGCATCTGGACCAGAAACTGCTGCTGCTGCTGCCACTGCGATGATGCAAGGAGTACTGTACTGTAGGGGCTCGGTAAAGAGGACACACACAGAGATAAGAATAGATACTGGAGTACATATATATACTACGGTCCCATGAAATCATACTGTTTCTCTTTCTCCCCGTGTGTGTGTGTGTGTATACCGAATTTCACGGAAGCTTCACGTAACACATGTTTGGTTGGATCAATTCCCATCCAAACATCTCTGTTGTTTGGTGATGGAGTCGGGACGGGAAGGAGCACAGCACAGAGGGCACGGGTGCGGCTTCCGATGCCAGCCTGCCTGCCTGCCTGCCTGCTTTAGGCTACAGGAATGCCAGTGTCCGCTTCTCTCTGGCATCCCGAAACGTGTGCCCCAATAACGGCATGCATTGAGACCAGAGGCAAATTCCACTTTGGTGGCGAAAGGTCTGCTGGCTGGCTGGCTGGCTGGCATGCATCAGCGCTGTGCCTGCGCTGGCCCCCTCGCCTCACTAGCAGCAACAGCAGCAGCAGGCCGGCCGCCCGCGCCCGCGCTACCATTCGATCACACGCACGCACTCTTTAGTCTTCCTTCCCAACAAATTAAACGGATCAGAACGACCGACCGCGCGCGCGCGCGCGCCCGGCCGGTGCGAATTAATTGCGGCAATCAGCTAGCCACTTACTTGAAAGAAAGAAAAACACACACACTGTCCACCAATCAGCAGAGCTCATGCACACAGGGGCGCAGAGTAGTGTGTGTGTGTGCGCGCGCGCGCTGCACCACCAATGCAACAAACCCAAATGCATGCATGCTGCGCTGCCACTTTGTTGGCTGGCCGCCTGTCGTGTCGTGTCCCGATATTTCCAAACTTCTGTTCTTGATAACGAATCTAGCGAGCCATGATTTGTTTCAGGAAAAAAATACCGTGTTCTATCCACACGTACTACACAAGGGTTTAGTTGGTCTCACCGCACTTATGTCGTCAACAGCAGTTCATGTCGGGATCGTCATAGGGCATCTCTCTGCTGCACCACCTTTTGCGTATACTGCTCACGTACGTATTACGTGCTGTTGGAAAATACTCTCATCACCACGAATACGAAAAACAACCTGATGATCACAACTTGGATGAGTTAAGGTCGTACAATAATTCTAAATATACAATCAGAGTCCAAATCAATCATGTGTAGATATATTTTACATTCCAATATTCCCCCTCAATCACAACTTGGATAAGTTAATTGGTTAGTTGTTAAATAAGTAGCACCATTATTATCACACCATAATTTAGCACAAAAAAAGTGCATGCATACTTAGCTCTTTCAATAAGGATTAGATCGATATAACTTTAGCAGTTGCATTTTTTTTCCAAAGGTTTTATATTCGTACTTGATGTTGACATTGTAGCTTACTTTCTAGCACTCCAGGGCACAAGATTGTCTCCTTCAAAAATAGAAAAAAAACCCCACTAGACCCCCTATCATCAAGATATTTAGCTAGCCTAGTCAGCATCAGAAAAATGCGCGAATTGTCATACAAGAGGACTTACTAATTATAAGTACTATATCTTGTGTGTGGTTCAAAAATTGAATGATTCTTTTTTCGATGACTAGTGAACATCGGTAGGTGTATATACAAACTAACACACCTTATTAACTAAAAATGCAATATCTAGTCTTGTTAGGGTTAAGTACTGAAGTGCCCTCATTAGGCTTCTATAGTTTATGGCATTCTCGGCACCCAATAAGTTCCCTTGCTCTATGAACATTTTCTAGAAGGCGGACAACCGAACGAAGATCGGTTTGCAATATGCCATTCACACGCATCTCATTATATCAAAGGCATATTTACCGTACGAGAGATGCATGCATTCCATCACGTGTTGTGTGTACTTCTATTCCAAGAAAATAGTGTACATCTCCAAAATCTATTAGTACCAAATCAGACTGAAGATCTTGATGCATGGTTAGTGATAGCTCCTTGTGAAGAGTTGGTGACTATAATGACATCAACATATATTAGAAGAAATATAGTCAGTTATCCTCTATTACAATAGAACAATGATGCATTAGCTTTAGATGGTATAAAATCAAGATGCCATAATTTCTTACTTAACCTCAAGTACCATGCTCTAGGTGCATGTTTCAAGCCATAAATAGCTTTATCTAACTTGCAAATATAATGAGGAAAAGACTTGTGTTGATACCCTAGTGGTTGCTTCATATAAACATCCTCCTCAAGAATGCCATGAAGGAACACATTATTCACATCCAGTTGTCTGAGACACTAACCTTTTGATATTGCTATAGATAGAATAATTATGATAGTAGTGGCCTTGATCGAACTAAAAATATCCTCATAATTGATTTTATAATCGAGTTTATGATAGTAGTGTTGTATCTATCTATGGTACCATTAGCCTTTTCCTTAATTTTATATACCCATTTGCAATCAATAATAGTTTTACCTTTTTCTGATGGTACTAGATGTCATGTCTATTTTTTATCTTCATTTCCTTCATTCATTGTATTCCACAACTTTTTATTTGCCATGGTCTCAACTAAGTCTTGTGGTTCTTAAGTTGAGGTGAAATATTTATATCGTACTGTACCATTTGTCCTAATCTTAGGCTAATGATTACCCTACTACATGTAACTAGTCTTGTTAATTTTTGCAGTTCGGACTGTTCAGTAGTTGTAGAGGCAGGTAGGCATGGGCGTTTGGAGTACCCGATTTTTTACTTCAAGTAATTCAGGTATTTGGAAATTCGGGTCATGAGAACCGAGATCCAAAATATACCCATTCACAATTTCTACCTAAAATTTTGGGTATTCAAAAATTCGGGGTCAGGTATTCCCGAATTACTCGATTATAGTATCAAGTACGTAGTAAAGACAATGAAATTAAATTAATTATTACATATAACAAAATAATATTTTTTCAACAAACACACCACACTACTTATAGATCTCATAGATATTGATTGAAGCTCGTTGTTCATATATTAGTACATCATAAATTTACAGCCACATTACAATAATACAAAGGTTTGTGTAATTTGGGTAATTTGGATACCTAGACTCATAATACGAATTACCCAAACTTAAATCGGATTTCAAACTTGCTAACCAAATTAGTGATCGGGTAATTTAGGTTAGGGTAGATCGGGCCTGGATTCAAGTAGATAGGTTTGAGTAATGGGTAGCGGTTTTTTTGCCTAGCTCTAGAGGCAGGGGTTATGGACTTCTTCGCTAAAGATCCTTGCCTAGACGCTGCTTTTGACTTTGGCTCCATTTTAACTATTGGCTCAAGTGCTGCTACCGCTGGCTATGCAGACGCATTCATGAGCACTGCTGATTGGTGGGATGTTCCACTATCCGCATAAGCACTAGCGTTGCTTGCTAGGTCATATCACCTTGGTCATCATCTATAACATCTGAAATAATACTACTATCACCAAAAGGATTAGTAATAGATTTATGAATCATCATCACATGAGTTAGTCATAATAAAGCCCCTAGGATTAAGCAAAATAGTAGGTAAAAATTAATTCATTGTGAAGAAGAGCACCAGCATTGTAGTGCAATTTGGAAAAGGGAAAAGACTGTTCATCAAAGATGACATCTCTAGAGATATAGATACGACCAATGGAAATATCAAGATGTTTGTACCCTTTATGTATAGGGCTATAGCTAAGGAAGGCATATTGTTTGGAATGGAAGGCAAGTTGTGTGAATTATTGGAACGAAGATTTGGCTTGCAGGCACAACCAAACATGCACAAAAGTTGTAATTATGTTTTTTTTCCTAAAATAGGGTCCCATGTGGTGAGACAAAATCAAGGATTCCACTAGGAGTATGGTTAATAAAATGTGAGGTTATAAAAAAGTTTTATCCCAACACTTAAGAGGCATAGATGCATGGGCTAAAAGAAATAAAACAACATCAATGATGTCCTATATTTGCGTTCAACTGAGCCATTTTAATGGTGCATGTGGGCATGACAAAAGATGAGATATGCTAATCTTGGTGAAGAAGGTGTTTAGTTTCTCATATTCACATCCCCAATTTGTTTGAACAACAATATACTTTTTACCAAAAAGAGATTCAAGCGAAGTCTAAAATTCATGAAATTCGTAGAGCACAACTTAAACTTTAGTAGATAAATCCATATAAATTTACTATAGTCGTCAATAAATCTCACATAGTTTCGATTCTTAAAAAGATTGGGTACTAAAGGTCTCACCTAGGTTTCTTCAAAGTCTTTAGTGTCGGTTCTTAAAAAAGAATCAGTACTAAATTTTCTATGGTTCCTACCCAAACGCCTTTAGTATCAATTTTTAGTTAGAACTGGTACTAAATATTCTTCATATAAATCCGGCCTTTCTCAAGCCTTTCTCATTTATGAGTCCGTACGTCGCACCTTCGCTTAGTCTGAGGATACCTTGTCATCGTCATTGCATGCATCAGTGATGCTTTGTTCCCGGGTCAGCACATCGGAAACCAAAGCTTTGTTTTACCATTATTCTTGACCAGTCAACTAGTGCTATTTATATGTATCGTCACTATAGAGTATGCATGTTTTACACACGACAAAAGCTTGACATATAGAAAATGATGATTGTCCATGTTTTTTCTTTTTGTTTCATGTCAATAATGCATACAACATTTATTTTAACAAGTACATCCATTATTCTTGAGCTAAATATTAACCTCTATTTTTTATATTTTTATGTTTTTTCATAGGAATCATGCCAACATGGATCACTGTGAAATAGGGAAGAAGTTGAATTATGAACTAGCCCTTAGGCAGAAAATAAAAAAATACATCCAGCTACCAACCGACCCTTCGGGCTATAAGTGATGTATTGTGAGATATGCTTCGGTAAACTAGTTCTTAGATGGTTTACTAATTTTTTTATTTCCTACACTAAGGGCTACTGGGCTAGTTTGTGGCTATAGGCATGTTAACCGCTCGCAACAGAGACAAAGTGACACCAATGGCAATTTGTCTATTTAGCACTTTGCCCTTTTTCATTGTTGTTCTGTCGCATAGTGATGTTCTGAGTGATGTTTCATTTAGATGTAATTTTTTATTGATTGTCTTAAGGCCTTTGCTATGTAAAATGTATATTGGCATAAAGTCGAGATGAAGAAAATGAATTACTTTCTTTGGATTTAATAAAGTGTCTTTACTTTAAGACGAAATAAAAGAACTATCTATATACATTACTATACTGCTCGTACATTTGGACATATATCCCATTGGAAAGAACTATTGTTACTATTTGTAAATATGTACCTTTGGAAAGAACTAGTATGTACATATATTAAATGTCCATCAGTATTAATTTGTAAATATGTAGAAAAAAATCAATTTAGCACCAGTTTTTTTTAAAAGGTACTAAAAATTTATTTTAATATTTGTTCTTGGCTCGAAGTAGTAGTAAAGATCGTCCTTCTTTAGTATTTTTTTGCTAGAACGTGTACTAAAAAGAGAAGTTTTGTACCGATTTTAGCCAAGAATCGCTACTAAAATCCCATCTTTAGTACTAAGCCATGTAATTAGAACTAAAGATTTACAAACTTTTTAAATTATCAAAATATAGTAACCAACGAGATATGAAATATGTAGTCAATTTTTCTATTTAAGATTTTTTGGAAGCCAAAATATTCCATATAAGATTTATACATATTATCACAAAAAGATAGCATCATATATTTGATCCAAGGGCAAAGCCAGGATAAATGGTCGCCGGGATCAATATTCTGTGCTACTAAGGGGGTGTTTGATTTATAAAGACTAATTTTTAGTCCTTCCATTTTATTTCATTTTAGTCACTTTTAAATTTTAAGTTTTCGTATTTGATAATTTAGAGACTAAAATAGAGTAAAATTAAATAGAGGGACTAAAAATTAGTCCCTAAAAACTAAACATCCTCTAAGTGCTAATTCATAGGTTACAATAATATAATATCATGATTACCAAATTGATAAAATAATAAGTGCGTAATATAATGAAATAAGCTTTGAGATCAATAGTTGCCCCTAAAGTCTCTTTACGATTATGATCCTCCGTCTGGTGAGAGCGAATTATCAATTCGAATTGCGTCTATCAAATAAGCCACATAGATAAATATTATTAAATTAAAGCCGGAAAAAGAGACAGAGTTTAACGTGAAAAAAACTCACTATTAGGAGGAAAAAAACCCACAGAAAACATATTTATTTTGTGGTGTTTTATACAAGGTACAAAGAGACTTATTTATATAGGTAAAAAATATAGAGATAGAGATAAGGCCACATCCAACAAATCTCCTCGACAAATCCTATAACACTGATAGATACAAAATACAAGCAGCCATGCCCCTATATTGCTTGAATAAAATAGCACATTCTTTTTTGCAACGGAAGACGCAACACAATTTACAAACTGCACAATTTACTAACTGCTTTATGAGTTCACATTATGTATAGCTAAGTAAAATAAAAACCCGACCTCACAGCTCATACTTTATCATTAACTATCACTTGAAGGGTTAGTTTGGAATCTTAAATTCTCTTGAAAATTATAGGGGATTGAGATGAAAATAAACTATTTTTCTCTCAATTTTAGGGAAATTTGATTTTCTAAACTAGCTCGAAGATTGGGTATAGTAATTTACCCTGATGTTTGAATATAGGTATGAGTATAGATAAGTTGTTGGAGATAGTTTTGGTGCTATCTGCAACTGCAACTTACCCATCCTATTATATATCCCATTTTCTATTTTAAACTTTACTTTATAAACAATATAGACAATGCTCAAGCTAGACAAGAGATGAGCAAGAGATGAGCAGAGAACTCTCTTGAGACCGCCAAACAACTCGTCATTTCGTCAGGCACTCAGGCTCATCACTACTTTAAAGCATATCCAATAGTTTTGTAAACAACTTCCTAAATATGAATTTAAGAAGTTTTTTGAGAAAACTCTTCTCCAACAGTTATGTAAATCAGGTCCTTAAATTTACAAACTCAATTTCATTTCTACATTTACTAACCTGGTTGGGACTCCCTAAATAAATGTTGGATCTAAATTGTAGGACTGGTAAGGTGACCAGAGGGGGGGGTGAATGGAAGCCAATCAGTTTTTGCTTTAAAACACTAAAAATGAACACTTCACTTCAATTGAGATGAAGCAAGTGCTCAAACCATGAACATATCAGTGAACAAGTGATTTCATGATTACAAAACATTCCTAATACTTACATGAGAACATAAAAACAAACGGATTGCAAATCGGACATCGGACACCAAAAAGTCTAAAACGGTCCAATACAATATCGTCAACAAGTGTTGTTTTAGCAGTACGAAATTTTGTTCTTGAATTCAAAGCTGAACCAAACGAACTCCGATTGAGATGAAATTTTACACACACCTAAGAAAATATGTTTCCAAGATCTCCCCAAATTTTGAGCTCAATCTGACTTGTGAATCACCCACAGATTTAAAAATACAACCAGAAATTGGGGTTTTGTTGGGGGTTTTCTAGAACGAGTTCAAACCAAGTTTTTTCTCAAATCACGACCAAAATCTGCAACAACTAGTTGTATGCAGTGGTTCGAAGAGGCAACTCACCACCAATCAATCTCCAAACCAAATCCTCTCAAAGGAATATAAGGTTTTTCACCAACAACAAAAGATCGGGAAAAGGAAAAACCAAGACTATAAAACTTTAGAAATTCCAACAAGGGTACACACTGAGATTTGAAGCCAAAGATCCCTATGGGCCGGACCGGCTACCCTTCCTTTGATTAAACTTGAAAATCAAGAATACAGTCAAAGTACAAAATCACTACGGAACCCTCGGCTCAACTGGTGTCTACCTAGAGAGAAAACTAGGAGCCCTAGAATGAGTGCTCTAAACAAATGACAGCCAAGAGATACTGAACTAACCCGTTCTCCCCTCTATTTATAGAGGGTTATTCTCAATTCCTAAACTACCCCTATATACATAGAGCCTATCCACTCCACAGGGGGCGAAATGGACCAACTCCTAGGTTTTTGATCTGACACCACGTTCTTCACACGGAGTTGCTTCACCTTGACGCACCCTCCGCGATCACGCCGCGTGCAGACATCGATTCCGTCCGGAACCGCCACCGCCGAGTTTTGAGGCCCAAACTCAGCAAAACCTGACATTCGTAGCGCCGGGTGGTTTTGAGGCCCAAACCACCAAACCTACTGTTGGTCTCTTGTTCTCAAATGTTGTGAATCAAGAACAAGGCAACATAATTGTTAAATATAGGGGACCTTTGTCTTCCGAAGCATTATCTCCTCATGGACATAATGATCATCAGACGGAGGTCATAAAGGACATACCTTCATTATCTTGAAGATAAACAAGAATGTAAAGGAATGAAAATAGCAAGTGTATCTCATTGATTCATTCATATCTGCATTCCTCAAAACATGTACGAATATTAATAAGATTTGTATTACAATGATACCTTCAGCTTGCTCGAAGGTGTTGATGCGAGACAGATTACAAGGCAGCATGAACAATACGGTGTTTGTTCATCTATTTATAGGCACGGGACACAACCTGGGTAAGATTACATCCATGACCCTCAACATCTGTTTATTGACATAACTTAGATTACTGGGGTCTATCTAGTCTTTTCATCCTTTTCTCGATTTATACCGAAGTTGATGATAGCTTCGGCACTTGACGTCGTTGCTTCTAAGCGAGGTCTTCGTCTTGAGAACCTTCAGCATAAGGCGGGGAAACTTCAGTGTCACTTTGCTGAAGGTGTTTTTGCCTTGAGGACCTTCGACGGAGAAGAAGACCCCCAACAGTAGCCCCTTCGCGGTGCTAGATCGTTTTTTTCATATCGAGCTCGATCCACAAAAAACCAAAGGCTTCGGAATGCTGAAGGTCCGAAAAACACCTTCCCTGAGCTTGTTATCAAAAAACGATTTAAATATTCCGAGCGCTGGTCGGTCCACCGTTCAGCCAGTATACACGCTTTGGCGGTTCGCCTTCTTCTCCTGCAGGGATATATAAATAGACAGGTTGGTGAGAAGTTACTGCAACATTCATTGCTATTGCACCGTTGTGCTGTTAAAAATTTTAACCGAAGCCGAAGCTCTCTGCATTATGCTTTCAAACAAGCACTTCATTCGTCTAAAAGAAGCTGAACATTGAGATGGCCAGAGTAAGATCCACCGCAAGGGTGTCCCGTGAGGAAGATGAAACTAAAGTAACTAAGACAGCACCCCAAAAAATGATGAGGCGGTCAGAGCTGGTCGTGCAAGAGGGAGCTATTGCAGAAGGTACCTCTAACGTCAAAGCTGAACACGCTGCGGCCGAAGTTGAGAGTGATAACGAAAGTGAAGAGGAGGATAGTATTCTGTGCCCTACCAAGCCTAGTCATGTTGAATTTGAAAAATCCACAGTAAAAGCAGAGGACCTGGTTGTGATGAAGAAACTAGGATATTTTGGAGAGAATGAAGATGAATTGGTTCATTTCGCTAGAGAGGAAATAATTATAGAGCCGAAGGAAGATGAAGTTGTGGTGTTCAAGAGCTTCTTCAGGACAGGGCTTTGGTTCCCCCTTTACGAGATGGTAGGGGAAGTTTTAAAGAAATTTGAGATATATCTCCATCAGCTGACCTCGAATGCTATCGTCAGGTTTAGCATTTATATTTGGGCTCTCCAAAGCCAGGGAAAGAGTGCTATTGCTGAAGGGTTTTGCTGGGTTCATGAACTTCATTATCAGACAAAGGCAAGAGCTAATGGTCTGCACAAAAATTTCGGATGCTACAACTTTGCATACCGAAAGGATACAAAGGCCCCCCCCCCCCATGATTTGGTACCGGACCAAGTGGCCCACTGGTTGGACAAGTGAATGGTTCTACATTAAGGCAGACGAGAAGAGACAGGAAAAGCTTATGAGCATGGTGATGTGTCCACTACGACTAAACTTCGGCATGACTCGGCCCCTGTGCCACATGCAGCTGGGTTCTCCTTGCCAGCTAGCTAAAGTGGAATTTAGAGTCATGGCTGAGCATATCACCACAAGAGATTTGGTACAAGAATATCTGGCAAACCAGACATTCCTAACTTCTAGTGGCTGGGAATGTCGAAGAAGAAAGAAGAAGGGAAGAAATATGAGCTTGTCCGTCTGCCGTACCGTTTTAAGTTTCAGAAAAAAGGTTTAAAGAACCATGCACTGAATGGTTAGAATTGATAGAAACCATGTGCAATGAAATTCTTGGAAACTATACAAGGAAAGAAGATCAGCTATTGACTACTGCCTTCGGCACCCGGCCAAAGCGAAGGCTGAATCGTGTAATGGATGCTCTTAACTTTGAGTACCCTGACTACGAAAGGCTTGATGAAGGGCCAGAGGAGTCAAGAGGAAAATGAATGTTAGTATTCTGAGTAGGCAGGCTATTCGGTCTGTTAAAGAAGACCAAGAGACTTTAAAGAAGAGAAAAACTGCGCTAGAGCCAAAAGTATCGGCTCCTAAAAAACGGAAGCTTGTTGAGAAATCCTCTGAGAAGACGAAGATGCAAGATGTGCCGAAGCAGACTGCAAGTCCTTTTTCGTCTTCTGCTGCCGAGGTCTCAGAAATATTGAAGGTAATGAATGAGTCTTTCCCATTTCCACCGCTAAGTCCTCTAGGGTTGGAGCTGACTAGCCTCTTACAGACAAAGGAAATTTCTTTGGCTGCCGAGGGGAGGGACGGGGGCCAGAAAAAATGACGTATGATGAATATACTAGAAGCCATTGAACAGACCCATCCTCAGCTTCGGTAGACAGGACTACTAAATCAACTGATGCTGAAGCTACCGTTGGAGTCGAAGACAAAAATCTCACAACCACTCTGTCCGAAATTGACAAACTTATATCAGACGTGGTTGCGGAGAAAGAGGTAGCTGCAGTAGTTTCTGATAAGGGGAAGAAAATTGAAGAAACCTCTTCGAAAGGTGTAAATTTCGACCTACAGCACTTGGGCGCCAACAGCTCTCCGAAGAGGACATATCAGAGGTAAAAGAATTTGCTATCTCCTGTGGCTACCAGCCAGGGTCAATTCTCTTTGGCAAGGTCGATGAAGAAATTGTGGGATGCATCCACGATCGCGTTGGTGCTAAAATTATAATCATCATGTCCAAGAGTATTGGTTTTCCAAAGCTTGAAAAAGACACCAGCTGCTACAGGCGCCAGCACATTATAAGCAGCTTATTCTACTCGAACTTCAAAGTAAGGTCCCTTTGTGAGTTACCATTGATATTTTCGTGTTGACTTAGGTATTCTGACTTTGATTTATTTTTACAGAGTTTGTTATTAAGCAAAGCTTTGAAAATGCAACAAGATGATGAAGACAGAAAAGAACGAAATTGTTGTCAAGGGTTTCGAAGATAGAATCAAGAAACTTGAAGATTCTCTTAAAGAGAAAGATGATTTGGTGCATTCAGCTGAAGGATCACTTGCCGAAGCGTAGGCTTAGAATAAGAAATTAAGCAAGGAGCTAAAAGAGGCTCAGATGCTTTTGGAAGAGAGCTCCAGCCGATTCAACCGTAAAACCGAAGCTTTAAACATGACACTCAAGGTTGACGCTGAGAAAAACCTGAAGCTCAGCGAAGCACTCAGAACTCTCAAGGATAAATGTTTTAACTTTGCAAGCCAATGCACTGCTCTATTAAAGAGTATATTCAATTCAGTTGGAGCTGCATCAGAGGAAGCTAGCCTCTGTGCCGAAGATGTCCCCGGAGCATTTGAATGCGTCGAGAAAGAGGTTGACGTCCTCGACGAAGTCATAACTGGCCACGTTGACTTCTGTTCGCTAGTGGCTTCTCGTGGTACGGCCGCCGCTTTCATAAAAGCTAGGTGCAACCACGCAAGGGCTATTAATAGACCAAATTTCCACCTTTCGCCATCAGACCTAGTTGATATCCCAGCTGAAGCTTGGTGCATAGGCAACAGGTTTATCACCCAAGTCTAGGCAAAAGGCGGGCGAGGATTGGCTGGTAGCGAAGCTCGAAATCTGCTAAACCAAGCATAAATCTTTACCTTTATTCTTATATTTTACATTTTTTCTTACCACATTACTCATTACCCTTACCTTCGTCATTCTTCTGGGTGATGGTGGCGAAAGTTAATGAACCGAAGCTAAGTCTAAACCGTTGAAGGCTTTAGAGGCTCCCTTTGTCGATACCTGTAAAAACACTTTTTTGGAAACTCTTTGTGCAAGAAGAATGTATTATTTAGCAAAGGATTGTAATTGAATGTGAACAGATAATTGTAAATATTTTGGAAATGAATTGTAATGCTATTTTACCTTTCGTTTGTGTGTCGTCTACTTTGCTGTGGACGAAACCAACGCTCATAGCTTTTTAAGCCGAAGGCAAAAAATATCTTCCCTTCTTTTCGTTCATATCGAAGCACCTTTTGGGTAAAATCAAAGATCGACTCTCATGAACAACAAAATTTCACTTAAGACGAAGCATCTTCGTATATACGAAGCATTTTTTCATTCAAAGCAGAAATCCTCGCTTTACCTGTTAATGCTTTATGCTTTATGTCATGGTGATGAATCTACAGATGCCTAATGTATGCTTGTATGAATGCAAAAGATGATGTGATGAAGTATGCACATGTATGCCGAAGTTAAAAAACTCACGTAAATACACACCTAGACTCTGCATCCCCTTCGGAACGACTTTGGAGTCTTTTCACCTTTTACTTAGGTGGCATTTAAGCTCTGCATCTCCTTAGGAACGACTTTGAAGCTTCTTCACCTTTTACTTAGGTGTCATTTAAGCTCTGCATTCCCTTAGGGACGACTTTGGAGCTTCTTCACCTTTTACTTAGGTGGCATTTAAGCTCTGCATCCCCTTAGGGATGACTTTGGAGCTTCTTCATACTTTTTTACACT
This sequence comes from Zea luxurians, assembly GCA_029449295.1. Lineage (NCBI taxonomy): Eukaryota > Viridiplantae > Streptophyta > Magnoliopsida > Poales > Poaceae > Zea > Zea luxurians. The sequence goes on from JAOPSE010000002.1 coordinate 175,300,625, forward strand.
CGATGGTGTAATTCTAGATTCTTACATTTTACATGTGGGGAAATTTAGCCCTTGTATTGCATAGTGCTGCTCAAAAAATAAAAATTACAATCTATGGCCCCGTTAAAAACCTCTCTCCCCTCTTGAAAGGAAAATGGTGCCATAGGAAAAAATAAGAAAATTACAAGATTTACACATAATATCTCCAAAGTTTATCTGCATTCCATGATCTTGGAATGTCGTTTCCATCCATGTCTTTCAACCTGTACGATGCAGGTCTTGACGAAGATACAACCAAGAAAGGACCTTCCCATTTGAGCTGAAGTTTTCCCACTGTGTCCGTGTTGGCCACTCTCCAAAGTACCAAGTGTCCTGACTTGATGTTTTTTAGTCTTACCTTCTGATCCCGCCATTTGACCAATTTGGCTTGATACTTATTGATGTGATATATTGCCTGAAGTCTAGTCCCTTCTATGGTGTCTTTTGTTATTTTACAATCTTCCTCGTTTTCTGCCGAAGTTAGGGTCCTTATTGAATCTGTTCTTGCTTCTCCGGTGTTATTGCTTCGTCACCAAACAAAAGCTTGAATGGGGTAAATCATGTTGACCTTGAGACAACAGTGTTGTGGTTCCATACCACTTCTATTAACTCGTCTGGCCACTTTCCTTATGGCTGATTGAAGATTGACTTCATTATCTCTGTTATTATGATTCCATTAGCTCACTCTACCAATCCATTTGATTCTGAATGTCTTACTTATACGAAATGTATTTTTGTACCGATTTGGTTACAAAAAGCTTTGAATGTTTTAGTATCAAATTGAGTTCCGTTATAAAATGTAATGGCCTTCGGCACACCGAAGCGACAAACAATATTCTGCCAGAAAAACTTTTGAATCATGGCCGAAGTGATGGCAGCTAAAGGTTTAGCTTCAATCCACTTTGAAAAGTACTCCACCGCTACCACAACATATTTTAAATTTCCTTGCACTAGTGGGAGTGGGCCTAACAAATCTAGACCCCACCTTTGTAATGGCCAGTGGGCTGGATTAGCTGAGTTAGAGACAGATGTTGTTTTTGGTCTCTAGCACACTTCTGACAGTTTTCACATTTTTGAACTAAATCCGCTGCATCCGAAGCTGCCTTTGGCCAATAAAATCCCTGTATAAAAATTTTTCCATGTAAAGGCCTGGACCCAATATGAGCTCCGCACAGTCCTGTATGTATCTACTTCATTAGCTCCTGACCTTCGGTTCTAGACAAACATTTCAGCAATGGGGAACAAACTCCTTGTTTATACAATTCCCCTTATATTATTACGTAGGGCCTTGTCCTAGCTTCCCTTCTTTTGATATAAGTTTCATCATCTAAAAGACAATTGCCTTGCAGGAAAGATACAATCTCAGTCATCTAATCCTCACTGTGTACTGGTGAGATTGTAAGCACTGCTCATCCATGAGTTCAACTGAAGGTGCTTTTATTGTTTCAAAAAATACTTCCGAAGGTAACAGGAGCCCCTGTGCCACTGACTTGGCTAATAGGTCTGCATGTTCATTTTCTCCTCTTGGGATATTCTTTACAGAGAAGCCTTCGAAAGAGGCTTCCATTCTTTGGACTGTATCGAGATATTTCTCAAGCTTCGGATCTCTTGCTTTGCTGCTTTAGTCAATGTGGCCTGTAATAACTTGTGAATCAGATTTGAGGATTGCCCTTCTTATTTCCATTGTGCCTTAAGTTTTCGAAGCCCCAAGAGAAGGGCTTCGTGCTCTGCAATGTTATTTGTGCAATTGAACTCGAGCCTTGCTGCATAGCAGGTTCTGATCTTAGATGGTGAAATTAGAATAACAGCTGCTCCTGCACCGAAGGTTCCCCATGATCCATCACAAAACACTGTCCAAGCTTCGTCATCTTTTATTCTTTCTTCGTCATGAGCCCCTGGCGTCCAATCAGCAATGAAGTCTGCTAATGCCTGAGATTGGATTGAAGACCTACGAACATAATCTATGGTGAATTCATTTAGCTCTATGGCCCATTTCCCAACTCTTCCTGTGGCTTCTCTATTCCTTACTATATCCTTGAGAGGCTGAAAAGAAGGTACTATGATATGGTATGACTAGAAATAATGCCGAAGCTTCCTTGAGGCCATCAATACAGCATATAATATTTTCTCCAACTCTGTGTAATCTTTCTTCGATGGACTGAGTACTTCAGAGACGAAGTATACTGGCACTTGCTTCTTTGCTTGGCCATCTTGCTTTTCTTGGACTAACGCTGCACTAACTGCAGCGTGGGAAGCAGCTACATACATCTGCAATGGGGCTTCTGACGAAGGTGGGGTTAAAGTTGTCAGTTCTATCATGTATTGCTTCAGCTCTTCGAAAGCCTTTTGCCGAGCCAGTCCCCACTGTAAGACTTCGGCTAACTTCAATACTTCAAAGAATGGCAAGCCGATCTTGAAATAAATCTGTTCAATGAGGCCAATCTTCCTGCCAGCCTTTGGGCGCCTTTTCTTAACTTCAGTGGCTCCATCCGAAGTATTGCCTCTATCTTATTTGGGTTCGCCTCAATTCCTTTGTTGACACGAGACACCCAAGAAATTTCCCCTTCTTCACCCCGAAAACACATTTTCTGGGTTGAGCTTGAGGACTGTCTTTCTAAAATTGGCAAATGTTTCTATTAGATCACCGATGTGATTTTCTTGGTTAGTACTTTTGACTATGATATCATCAACATATGTTAGAACATTCCTGCCAATTTGCGAGCAAAGCACTTTAGCAGTCATTCTGCTGAAGCTTCCTCCAGCATTCTTGAGCCCCTTAGGCATCCGAAGGTAGCAGTAGGTCCCACTAGGGGTTATGAAGCTTGTTTTGGGCTCATCTTCTTTCTTCATCCAAATTTTATGGTAGCCTGAATAGCAGTCTAATAGACTCATGAGCTCTGAGGTAGCTGTTGCGTCCATAAGGGAGTCTATTCTTGGCAAAGGGAACTCATCCTTTGGACATGCCTTATTGAGATCTGTAAAATCAATGCACATCCTCCACTTTCCATTAGCCTTCTTCACCATCATAGTATTGGCCAGCCACTCTGGATATGTTACCTCTCTAATTACTCCGGCACTCAAAAGCCTTTTAACTTCGTTTCGTGCATCTTTGGCTTTGTCATCGGACATCTTTCGAAGCTTCTACTTTCTTAGCCTGATAGCCAGATCTACATTAAGTGAATGCTCGATAACATCTCTGTTAACACCACAAAGATCATTGGCTGACCAAGCAAAGACATCCTTGTTGTTGAACAGAAATCTCAACAAAGTTTTTTCTTGTTCATCTGACAATTGAGATCCCATCAACACCTTCTGCTCAGTTATGTCTTTACATAGAAGCATGGGCTTCGGTTGGTCTGCTGAGGCAGCCTTGTCCCTTTTGTGCTTATGCTGTTGATAAGCTTCGACTTCATCTATGTTATGGATAGCCTTTGAATCTGTCCAGTTCCCTTTGGCCCTTCTAGCAGCCTCTTGACTTCCATGCATAGCTGTGGGACCTTGGTCTGATGGTATCTTCAAGCATAGATATGCTGGATTAAGTATTGCTTCAAAGGCATTTAATATTCCTCGACCAATGATTGCATTGTAAGGATATTCCATATCAACAATGTCGAAGACAACTTGCTCTGTCCTTGTATTGTGAACATAGCCGAAGGTAATCGATATTGTTATCTTTCCAAGTGCCACTATCTGCTTTCCTCCGAAGCCATAGAGGGGATGAGTTGTATCATGTATCTTATCATCCTGCTCTTGCATCTACCTGAAAGCTTTTGCAAAGATAATATTTGCTGCACTATCTGTGTCTACAAGGACGTTGTGTTCCAGAAACCCCTTGATAACACAAGATATAACCATTGCATCATTATGAAGATAATCCTTGAGCTGAAGGTCCTCCTGGGAGAAGGTGATTGGTATGTTTGACCACTTGGACTTGATGAATGGTCCTTGTACTCCAACATGTTGTACCCTTCTTTGTGCCTCTTTCTTCTGCTTCTTGTTAGCTGGCTCAGAACTTGAACCGCCCATGATTGGGAGCACCAGCTTTGTAGCCGAAGATGCCATGGCTTAAGCTCCTTGCGAAGCCATTGTCACTATCATGGAAGTGAGATCACCGGAGGTGAGCGTCAATGTTGGTCACTTGTTCTCAAATGCTGTGAATCAAGAATAAGGCAACACAATTGTTAAATATAGGGGACCTTCGTCTTCCGAAGCATTATCACCTCATGGACATAATGATCATCAGACGAAGGTCATGATGGACATACCTTCATTATCTTGAAGATAAACAAGAATGTAAAGAAACAAAAACAACAACTGTATCTCATTGATTCATTCATATCCGCATTCCTCAAAACATGTACGAATATTAACAAGATTTGTATTACAATGATACCTTCAGCTTGCTCGAAGGTGTTGATGCGAGAAAGATTACAAGGCAGCGTGAACAGTATGGTGCTACTATTCATCTATTTATAGGCATGGGACGTAGCCGGGTAAGATTACATTCATGACCCTGAACATCTGTTTATTGACATAACTTAGATTACTGGGGTCTATCTAGTCTTTTCATCCTTTGCTCGATTTAAATCGAAGCTGATGATAGCTTCGTCACTTAACGTTGTTGCTTCTAAGCGAGGTCTTCGTCTTGAGAACCTTTGGCATAAGGGGGGAAGACTTTAGTATCACTTTGCCGAAGGTGTTTTTGCCTTGAGGACCTTCGGCGGAGAAGAAGACCCCCAACACCTATCATGAGCACCGCACCTCATGCACGTCCTCCACGATCAAACGAGTGTCCCGCTAGTCCTTGACCACGTCGGCAACACGGTCCACTCCACCATGTCCTCGTGCAAGTGCGTGTCCCAGGTGTTAGGCACCACGGTTGGTCACCTGGCTGCTCTGATCTGTCAGTCAAGACCCAGCACTCGCCCTTCACCGTTCTCGGTCTATCAGCACGAGCACGCATGACCTTCACCTCAGCCGTCGACCACCGTTCCTGTGCTCCACACCTACACACCACAAGTCAACCGACATGGTTGCACAAGCATAATCTCACACTCTGGTCAGTCCACTGACTATCCCAGAGTGCTACCCGTTGACAATCACTCATCATCAACCTAAACCACAAGGGACAAGTCAACCTTGTGTTCGCAATCTCCCCCTTGATGAATGCATTGTCAACACCACCATATGAGCATATGTAAACAGAAAGAGAAAGAAGAAGAGAAACTCACTCAAATGACCATAAGCCAGATAAAAGCCAGACAAGTCATTTAGAGTAATCAAAACTTGGTCCCTAAAGAAATGGGCAACAACTCAACACAACCAAGCAAGAAAAGGCTAGCCCTCAATAAGAGGCAAAAGCAGGGTTCAACACCACTAGCCAGAAGCCAAAATCTCATCGGAGCACAAAAAGCTTTATCAGAGCATAGAAAACCAATTCAGAGCATAAGATCAGCACAAAAGCTAAAATCAAAGCTAGTTCCTCCAGAAAGAGGCAAATAGCTCAACACAACTAGCAATAGCTCCAAATAACACATCTTGCCCTCTTGAAAGAGAAGAAGCCTGAAAGACAAAATTCTCTCCATAGATAGAGAAATCAAGAAATCTCAAAATCTCTCCCCCTTGTTGATAAGTGAACTTATCAAGCACAGACAGGGGTAGAAAGAAAAACTCCCCCTTGACAAGAGAACCCCCCTAAGAAAAAGCAGAAATGCAACAGAGAGAATGAAATAGATAAAATGCTTGAGCTTCAGGAGTATACCAGTCAGAGTGTAAAAAATGCTCTAAGTGGTGTTATGCTAAGTGTGCAGCAATAAATGCACGTGCTAGCAAATGCTCAAACTGGTCATATGCACAAGATATGTGAAGTGTATGTATTTTGATCTAGTTTTAAGCATTTCAAAGAGGTGTTCACCACAAATACAACACTAAGCATATAGCAAGCAAGAAATCAACTAAGTGCCAGTCACAAGTGAACAAGGTGAACTACCCCAAACAGTGATCACTCATCATGCTAGAAACATATCTGAAATAGATACCATTTGAAATTTTCAAGATTTGTCGAATTTTGCAGCGGATTCCAAATTTCATTGAAAGGCATGTGAGTGCGAGAGGTTGTAAGCATTGTCTTTGTCTAACTTTTCAACCGGGTGTAGCCTATGCAGACAAGCAATCAGAAGCTAAAACACCAGTTTCGTTCGTCCACTATATTGCTCAAGTTCATCCAAAAATGCAAATGGAAGTAGTCTTGGTACAGTGATGTGGTGACAAATACAAACCCATCTCGATCTTTCTGATTATCATTTATCTTGATTTTGAATTTTTAGCATGATATGAATAAATCAAGACAAGTGAATGACTCAAAGCATGAGACAGCCACCTAGCATACTAGTAATAGCAAAAAGAATTTCAACACATCCTACACATGCTAGGTGACAATCTTAACGGTGAACAATTTTAGATTGAGCAAGTAATAGTCAACTTCACAATTATAAAAACAGCTTCGCTCAACAATATCGTATCAATATGAGCAAAAAGAGCCTAAGCATGCTAGAGCATTATCATGTACACACAGAACATACTACTAGGAGCAGAATCACATTCTAGTAGTTAAACAAGTGAAACTCAATATGACATGCAGATATAATACAAAAGAAAGTGAAAGCAAAAAATAAGAAGAAAAGACCAAGAGGGAGCCCTCTAATAAAAAGGGAAACAAACACCCAATTCCCCTCGCAAATGAACAAAAGTTTTTTGATCTAGGGATTTGGTCAAATGTCAGCAAGCTCGCGAGTGGTATCAATATAGCGCAATTCGATGTCGCCTTTCTCATAATGATCACGAAGAAAGTGAAAGCGAACATCAATGTGCTTGGTCCTCGAATGCAGCATAGGATTCTTGGCAACACTTATGGCACTCTTGCTATCACAAAGCAAAGGCACATGATGAAAATCCAAGCCAAAATTTCGTAAGGTAGCCATCATCCAAAGTAACTACAAACAACAGCTAGCGACAGCAACATACTCGGCCTCTATGGTAGACAGGGCAACACTAGACTATTTTCGAGAAGTCCATGAAACCAACGAAGTACCCAAAAATTGTTAAGTCCCAGAAGTAGACTTGCGCTCCAAAAGGTAACCCGCAAAAATAGCATCAGAATAACCGCACAAAGATAGAACGGACGATGCGGAGTACCACAAACCAAACTCAGGAGTGAAACGTAGGTACCTCATAATCCGTTTCACAGCCTTTCTATGAGACGTGCGTGGGGAAGCCCGGAGTCAAAGTGTATGTCTGGCCTTGTCGTAGTCAAATACAGGATAGAGCCAATCATGCTCCTGTACTCCTTCTAGTCCATAGGTTCGCCATCCTCATCAGTGTCAAGTGTCGTCAAAGTGGACATGGGCATCAAAAGAGGCCTGTCCTCGCCCATGTCGAACTTCTTTAGGACATCCTTTATATACTTGCCTTGATGCACAAAGGTCCTGTCTTGAGTCTGCTTGATTTGCAACCCAAGAAAGAAGTTCAGCTCGTCGATCATGCTCATCTCAAATTCCCTGCTCATAAGATATGAAAATCTAGACACAAGAGCATTAGAAGAACCAACAAAGATGATATCATCCATGTAAATCTGGACTAAAAGGGTGTCATTATTATGCTTGAGGAGAAAAATAGTTTTGTTCACAGAGCCCATTTTAAAACCCTTAGAAAGCAAAAAAGATTTCAAATGCTCATACCAGGCTCTAGGGGCTTGTTTCAAACTATACAAAGCTTTTTGGAGTTTAAAAACGTGGTTTGGAAACTTGGAACTCTCAAAATCAGGGGCTGCCTAACATATACCTCTTCCTCTATATACCCATTCAAAAAGGCACTTTTGATATCTATTTGAAAAAGCTTAAAACCCTTCGAAGCAGCAAAGGATAAAAGGATCCTAATGGCCTCTAAACGGGCAATAGGGGCAAAGGTCTCCTCATAATCATTTCCCTCTTTTTGGCAAAACCCTTGGGCAACCAACCTCGCCTTGTTTCTCACTACCAATCCATCCTCACTCTTTTTATTTTTGAAAACCCATTTTGTACCGATGGGATGACAGTTAGAAGGAGGTGGCACCAAAACCCAAACCTGATTTATTTCAAAATTTTCAAGCTTCTATTGCATAGCATTAACCCAGTTAGGATCAGATGAGTGAGCAAAATGAGAAATCTGCTGTGACCTAGAGCGAGTGACTCGCTCATGAAGCTCCCCGATCATCTGCTGAGGTGGGTGACGACGCTGAATATGTTGTGGAGCCTCCCTTGAGGAAGTGGCCTCCCCCTCAACAGCAGCTTCAACTCCTCCAGTCTCAGTAGGAGCTAGCTCGAGCGGACCCCAAGTGGTGGAAGGTGTGGGTCAGGTTCGTCAGCCGTAGTAGTGGAAGCAGGCTCGAGAGCAACCCAATCGGCATCGTCGTGCTCCTCCTCCACAAAGATGGTCTATCCCATCTGATCTGGACCTACAGGCTCAAAGACGGGGGATGGACAAGGTGCAGTCTTATCAAATGTAACCTCACAAGTCCCCATAATGTGGTTAGTCTCTAGGATAAGAACACGATAAGCATGAGAATGTAATGCATAACCCAGAAAAGCCCCATCAGAAGACCAGGACTCAAACTTGTCCAGATTACCCTATTTTAGCACAAAGCATCTGTAACCAAACACCCTGAAATGGCTGACCTTGGGTGGTCGTCCAAATCACAGCTCATAAGAAGTTTTGTTCAGAAAAGCCCGAATAAAGACGCGATTAGACACATGGCAAGCAGTGTTGGTCGCTTCGGCCCAAAAACGCCTAGGAGTCCTATGCTCATCAAGCATCGTCCTGGCCATCTCAATAAGGGTCTGATTTTTGCGTTGAACAATACCATTCTACTAGGGCACATACGGAGGGGAAAACTAATGCTCAAGTCCCAAAGAAGCACAAAAGGTTGCAAATTAAGTATTTTTGAATTCTGTGCCATTATCGCTGCGTATAGCTCTCATGGCATTTTTAGGAAAATCATTTTGCAACCGAAGAATCAAATCTCGAGCATAAGTAAAAGCCTCATCCTTTGTCATCATAAAGAACCCCATGAGTAGCGAGAGACATACCACTTCCCTCCAAAAGAGCAAACCCTGGCTGGACCAACAGTGTCCATATGAAGCAATTCGCCAGGATGCAAGGTCATCACCTTGGTGACCAGGGAATGGGAAGCGACAATCATTTTGCCATGAAGACAAAGGTGACAAACAAGATCTTTCTCAAATTAAAATTTGGGCAATCCTCGGATGAGGTCAAGTGAGCTCAAACGACACAAAAGATCAAAGCTCAAGTGACCTAGCCTCCTATGCCACTTCTAAAGAGAAGAGGAAGATCCTGCCAGTAAACATCGAGAAGGGTTAGAAGAATGTGAAAATCAACACTAAAAACTCGACCAAAAGAGGAAATCTGGCAAATAAGATCCCGACAGGCATCCAAAACTCAAGACAAGCCCCTTTTAAAGCGCACTTCATAGTCATCCTCAAGGAGTTGCAAAACTGAAAGCAGATTGAAATGCAGATTCGAAACCAAAGCAACATCCTTGAGAATAAAGCTCTTGTTCACCCGAATGGTGCCATGAGAAACAACCTTACCTCTTGACTTATCCCTGAATGTGATGTATTCCTTACCAATCACGGGGTCGAGGCTGGAGAACAATTTGGAGCTTCAGGTCAAATGGCACGAACAACCAGAATCCATGAGCCACGTGTTCTCCAGGCCTCAGTCCTACATCAATAGTAAGACACGGGGTGAGCAAATGGCACAACACTGGGGTAAGTAAAATGTGAAGAATACCAGTGCTATGGCATTTGCCCCTGAAAAGTGTTAGGGAAACACCAAACATCCCTGGTTCCGAAGGGAAGCGATCACCACAAGAAGGAAATTATGGTCCGCTGGGGAAGTATGAACCAAAGCCTTTATCACATGGTCCTTGGCCATATGGCACACGACCAGCATCCCATCGAGCACGACCACCACCTGAGGCCTAGCGGCAAGAGGCCAAACACCTCTAGGCCTCGCAGGACGTCTCTGAATAGGCTGAGCATGAACACCATGAGAGGGGCGGTTCATGTCCTTCCTGCTCGACTTAGAAACCCGCCGCTCATCTTTCTTCCTCCTAAAGCAAAAAGAAGCTAGATGCCCATCCCTCTCATAATACTCACAATGGTACCTCACCTCTCTCTTGGGTGGATTTTGTTTATGGAAGGGGGTTTTCTTTTTGGATGGCTGAGGGGCTCTAGGAATGGGATCGCTAGAGATGTCGAGAAAGGTGTCAAGTGTGTTCTTAAGATGGTTAGGTTTTGGAAGCCACACTTGTTTCTGAGGAGGAGCTCTCACAGGTTCATCAATCACACCATCTCTCACAGGGGTGATAGGCTTTGCAAGGATGGTTTTGATAAGCTTGGGAGTGGGTGAAGATTTCTCTGAAGGTGTCAAACCACTGCACTCACCAACCTTCCCAAATCGAGCGACACTCCCATCCTTAGCAGTAAAGCCTAACCCCGGTCCGCCAATTCCCCTCTTGAACTGACTGACTATCATGCCCAACTAGGGCTCACTACATGACACCCAACTCAAGATAGATCGAAGGTATGTGTTTTCTTCCTTGATTCTTGTCTTGTCGTGTCTGCAGGACTTAAGGGCGGACTGCAAACCCTCACAAAGTGCACACTGCATTGGTGCATGGGCACTCACTGAGTTAGCCTTCTCAAGGAAAGCTATCCTAGCGTCTCTCTCTGCTAGCTCAGACTGCAAGCCAGGACAAATAGTACACACACCCAATAGGATAGACCTAGATCTCAACTCGTCGCGCTCATCTAGCAAGGTGGAGTACTTGGTCTGCAAAGTGGTAATGTTCGACATGTGTAGAGCGCACTAATCACATTCAGTCTCGTCGGACACCACAACTGAAGCTCTAGCAGACTCAAGTTCCCTAAGTGTGCTCTTGTACTTGGATCTAAACTCTCTCCTCTCACAAGCAACCTGCCTAAGAAACTTATCTCGACTAGCCAAAGCAGCGTTTAGCTATCCTATCTCAGCGGCGAGATCATCGGCGGAAGGTAATACCTCAAAAGTAGTGTCGTCACCGATGTCTTTGTCGTCGTTGGTGCCGACCGCGTTCTCACCAAGTGCCATGGTGCAGAAGCCTCCTGCGGTGTCAGTGATGAAGCACAGCCTGTTCAGCTTGTCCTCACCCCACCTCTCAGTCTCCTCGTAGCTCGAGGAAGATACAACATTGTCGGGGTCGTGGTCAAGGTCGCCGAGGGAGGCGAGGATGACACGCTCCTTGATCTCTGCCTTGTGAAGGTACTTCTTCTTGAGCGCCTCCTTGTCGAATCCTCCCTTGGACTTGTACTTGCCGGAGGAGTACTTGCCCTTGTGCCGACCAGAGTGATGGTCGCGCGGGCCAGACTCCGATTTGCCCTTCTTGGGGGAGCTGGCAACGAAGTGGTCGGGGTCGCCATAGTTGTAGCATCCGTCCTTGGACCCGCCATGCCACCGGCTCATACGTTTGTTGTGGAACCACATGAACCGGCTTGCCACAAGTGCCAGCTCCTCATCCCCAAGTCTCTCCACCTGCTCCTCTGTAATAGACAACAAACAAGATAGAGCAAACATAGCAGGTGAGGAGTTAGAAGCAGAACCACCTCTAGTGACTAGGCCATGGTGGGTGCACTAGGGCTCTCAATCTTGGCCCAAGTCTAGTGGTCAATCTCTATGGACTTGAGCTTGCTGAAGAGCTCATCCATGGTGAGAGTCTCGTAGTTGGGCGACTCGATGATCGTCGAGACCTTCACCTCTCAAACCCTCCAATCTAAAGCATGTAGTAATTTCAGCGCTCTCTCATGATCACTATAGGGTAGCTGTGCCTTGTTGGCACGTATCTTGTTCACAATTGACAGGAACCTTGAGAACATATAATCAATGGTCTCTCCAGCCAACTGTGTGAAGTTATCGTACTCTCGCCTGTATGTCTCAAACAGTCTAGTCTTCACATGGTCGTTGCCCTCATGGAATCTCTCGAGGGTAGAACAGATCTGATGAGCCGTAGTCAGATGTCCAACTCGCTCAAACTCACCAAGGGAAAGACATGAGAACAAAGCGTTTCGAGCTTTGTTGTTTGAGTCATGGAACTCCATTTGAATTGGAGTGGCCCAGTCACTTGTAGCATCAAAATTCGCATCGAGGCAAATTTCCCAAACCCGGTAACTGATGCTCTGAAGATACGCAGACATGCGAACCTTCCAGTACGGGTAATTGGTCCTATCGAAGAACGGGGGTTTGCCAACACCTCGTTCCATGTCGCCTACGTGGATTTCAAACCGATTAGGCAAGAGGTATCCTTAACCGGCTCCGATACCAATTTTAGGACTGGTAAGGCGACCAGAGGGGGGTGAATGGGAGCCAATCAGTTTTTGCTTCCAAACACTGAAAATGAACACTTCACTTCAATTGAGATGAAGCAAGTGCTCAAACCATGAACACATTAGCGAATGAGTGATCTCATGATTACAAAACATTCCTAATACTCATGTGAGACCAGCAAAACAAACGGATCGCAAATCAGACACCAAAAAGTCCAAAACTGTCCAATACAATATCGTCAACAAGTGTTGTTTTCAACAGTACGAAATTCTATTCTTGAATTCAAAACTGAACCAAACGAACTCCTATTTAGCTGAAATTTTACACACATCTAAGCAAATATGTTTCCAATATTTCTCCATATTTTGAGCTCAATCGAACTTGTGAATCACCCAAAGATTTAAAAATACAGCCAGAAATTGGGGTTTTGTTGAGGTTTTCTATAACGAGTTCAAACTGAGTTTTTTCTCAAGCCGCGACCAAAATCTGCAACAAATAGGTGTATGCAGTGGTATGAAGAGTGCAACTCACCACCAACCAATCCCCAAACCAAAACCTATCAAAGGAATCAAAGGTTTTTCACCAACAACACAAGATCGGGAAAAGGAGAAACCAAGACTATAAAACTTCAGAAATTCCAGCAAGGGTACAAACTGAGATTTGAAGCCAAAGATCCCTATAGACCGGACCGACGACCCTTCCTCTGATTAAACTTGAAAATCAAGAACACAGTCGAAGTTAAAAATCGCGACGGAACTCTCGGCTCAACTGGTGTCTACCTAGAGAGAAAACTAGGAGCTCTAGAATGAGTGCTCTAAACAAATGGCAGCCAGGAGATACTGAACTAACTAACCCTCTCCTCTATTTATAGAGGGTTATTCTCACTTCCTAAACTACCCCTATTTACATAGAGCATGTCCACTCCACCGGGGGCGAAATGGACTAAATCCGACGACCATGTCCTTCACACGGAGTTGCTTCGCGTTGACACACCCTCAGCGATCACGCCGCATGCCGCCACCGATTCCCTCCGGAACCACCACCGCCGATTTTTGAGGCCCAAACTCAGCAAAACCTGCCATCCATAGCGCTGGATGGTTTTGAGGCCCAAACCACCAAACCTCTCGTGAGCACCGCTCCTCGTGCACGTCCTCCACGATCAAACACGTTTCTTGCCAGTCCTCAACCACAACGGCAACATGGTCCACTCCACCATGTACTTGTGCAAGTGTGTCCCAGGTATCAGCCACTTCGGTTGGTCACCTAGGTGCTCTGATCCGTCAGTCAAGACCCAGCACTCGCCCTTCACCGCTACCGGTCCATCAACACGAGCCTACATGACCTTCACCTCAGCTGTCGACCACCGTTCTTGTGCTCCACACCTGCACACCACAAGTCGACCGACATGGTTGCACAAGAATAATCTCACAGTCTGGTCAATCCACTGACTACCCCAAAGTGCTACCCGTTAACAATCACTCATCGTCAACCCGAACCACAAGAGGACAAGTCAACCTTGTGTTCGCATAAATTCATCGCGAAAACCATATTTCGGTCACTGTTTTGCGTCGTCCCACCATACTGTAGACCACAAACCTATCTCCATTGCCATGTGTTGTCTTCATGTCGTCGACGTGGCGATCTTCTGGTCTTCCATCCACAACTTTGACCTTCCAAGACATTATGGAAGGTTGTTGATGTGCTAGCTCAATTTAAAATAGAAAGTATGCTCACTTTTTTTGTTGACATGGATAATTTTAAAAATTAGCAACCAATAAATAGAGAACTATTGGAGCACACACATTTTTTACTCCTTAAAGTGATTTAGCAACTTCTTAAATCTATAATTTAGGGTGCTAAATTTACATAACTATTGGAGACCAATAGTTTACAAAAAATAGGTCAAATCCACCAAAGGGCCTATAGATGAGTTGATTAGATGGTATGAGTAGCACATCTTAGATTCTGAGTTGGTTAAAGAAATCTGCTCGTCTATTTTATGGGGTGGAATATGGGTTTAAGAGTTTTCGACCTCCGTGATAAGGTATTCTTGTCTTACCACGCAGGTCGTTTTTTAATGGGTCAAGCCCGATTCAGTCAACACCTGATGACACCGCACCATAGGCATATTGTACACAGTTTAGCCCCACACCATGGAAACAAATTCAGCACAGAAGTATTCGAGCTGATAGAGTTATGGTTACCTGTAGGCTTCAGCATGAAAATAAGCTCGAGGCTCGCGAGCCGGAACGAGCCGACTCGGCTAGGCTCGCTACACCCCACCATAGGCATACTGTACACAGTTTAGCCCCACACCATGGAAACAAATTCAGCAGAGAAGTATTCGAGCTGATAGATTTATGGTTACCTGTAGGCTTCAGCAGGAAAATAAGCTCGAGGCTCTCGAGGCTCGCGAGCCGCTCCGAGCTCGAGCCGGCTCGCAAGCTATGCCAAATTACTTAATATGTAGAATAACGATGGATATTGGATAATTTTAGAGATAGTCAGTTTCTTTCTTAGTGTTTCATGATAAATATATGACAATTCATAATTTAGATTACTCATAATGATGAATGATATCTATATATTTCATATTTATATACCAATAATTCACTATATGATGTAATTATATACTCGCGAGCAGCCTTCGAGCCAAGCCTATCTCTCAAGTTCGTGAAATGGATGAGCCGAGCCGAGGTGCAGCCGAGCCGACTCGTTTCCAGCCCTAGCAGCAGGCTAGCCGATCCAGCAGAATTCTTTAGCAAAACCGAACAAGGAACATGGGCTCTAAATTTTACACTATGATCGGATTAAATTAGAATCAAGCTCTATTTCTATTTATTTTAAAACTTGAATTAATTTAGGACTGTAACAAATTAGAACAAATTATAAAGAAATATTTAGATCGCGATCCAATACCATCTCTAACAGGGATATATAATTTACTAGTATAATATCCGTGTGCTGCAATGATATATCAATTATATTTGATGATATACTATAACAATTATACAACACCCGAGGGTTGGCAAGCTAGCACGATGAGCTTTCCCCATAAAAATAAATTTAAAATTTTTAAATTAAATTAGACCCTCCCCACAAAAAGTAAGTTTTAAATTAAAGTGGATATATGCCACACATACCAGATATTAAACTGCAGGCGCTGTACTTTACCTTAGCCAAAAGATCAAAAAACATATGAGTTGGAAAGGAGACCTGCCCTTGTTTATAGCTCGCTCGGTCCCTCGTCCTCCTTCACCAAGCGAGGTAGTACTATACAGTAACGTTGTGCTGAGTGTGGCTTTATGTCATACTGGACTTGAATGTTTTCTCATGGCTTATTTGAGAAGTTACGGTCTATTTGTTAGGCGATACGTGGGAGAGAAAAATAGACTTACGACGTGTTTCACGCGCGATGCACGACACACAAAACTCGTACTTTAAAGAATTAAAGATGTAGAAAATTTAAAATATTTTATAATTTAAAATAGAGGAAATATACATGTGCTTACTGCGCGCATGTGTATACTCTCTCTCTCTCTCTATATTATATATATATATATATATATATATATATATATATATATATATATATATATATATATATATATATATATATATATATATATATATATAGACACACAAAATCTGCTTATTGGATATATTATCTGCTCACTGTATTATATATTGGTTAAGGTGTGCTACATTCCTATAAAGTTTTTGACCTTTCATGCACTATGTTGTTTTGTTTTCTGTTGAGTTGATCGCTAGTGGGAGCTGAGTGTAATTCACATTCCAAAACTAATAATGCAATGGAACTGTGTATCATTTGCGTATTGTTGTATGTTTGCAGTGAGGATGCACTCATGCGGCAGATAAAAAATCTAGTTTTTTTTAAAAGAGACACTAAAAACTTTCCATTAGGGCATCTATAACCCACGTAAATGACCCGTATTTTAAGGCTTATTATTTATTAAGAAAATAAGTGCATATTTATTAAGATAATAAGTGCAAAAAAATACAAGAGACGTATTTTAATAAAGTAACGTCTCTAACACGGTTATCTAAGTCTAGATACGGTTCCACCTATACAACACTCATAAATGAGCCGTATCTTGAGAGTTTCTAGTGAATAAAATACAAGATTTAGCTATATTGTGTTGTATGAAAGATTTTCGTAAATTTATCTAGAGCTTATAAAACCGCAATATAGTATCTTGATTATACTTGTGCTTAAAACGAGACCCATGAATAGATGGTACCACTGTACTTCTGTCGGAACGACGTCCAACTCAGAACTCACGTGAGACCGCCAATCATGGCCCTGTTCGGCTGGCTGCAAGCCGGCACTGTTGCAGCTGTTTGGACTGCTGCAGCTGCAATCCATAGAGAGAAAAATACTGTAGAAGCCGCAGCCGCAGCCGCAGCCGCAGCCGCAGCCGCAGCAAGCCGCAGCGAACAAGCTGCATGCTTTCTGGGACTGTTTGGTTTACCTGTAGCCAAACTTGCCTGGCCCAGGCAGCGCTCCCAGGGTTCCATTTCGAGCGCATGGAAGGCAATTGCCTGGGAGGGCATGAACCAAACGTAGCACATCGCATATTGGTTGAAGTCACACGCCTTGAGTTATTGACATATAATGATTTGTTTAAAGAAGAAAGCTTATATTAAGATAACAGGTCATGCTTATAATCATATTCTAAAGCTGCCGATGTGAAGAAACCAGCAGAACTTTCCTACCAAACTGTTCCAATTCATGAACAACTCCATTAGCACTTCGGTGGCATTTTGAGACTTAATTTGGAGTCCTAGAAGAGACTTCCAATTCTCTTTGTTTCTTGTGTGATATAGTCATATAGCAGCTGGCTTATCGACCAGTTTAAATTTGGACACCATTATGCCCAGTTTGGATTCTTTGAATTGAATTTCATTCTAAGAATCATAATTTAGGCACACATAAATTAAAGCTAATATAGATTTAGGTGGAATATATTTATATAATACTTTGTTGGTATATGAGAAAATATTTATGTGCTATGTTTCTACTATATATGTGGAGCGAGTCGAAGAACGAGTTATAAGTTGTAGAGTAAAAACATAGTCTAATGATACATAAAATCAACTAGTATAATATCCATGTGTTGCGACGGTACACCAATCATATTTGACGCTATAATGTAATAGTTGCACGACACCTAAGAGTCCGGTGACAAACCAATGTGACGGACCCTCACCACAAAAATAAATTTAAAGTTAAAGTGAACCCTCTCCGAAAAAATTATATTTAAAGTTAAAGTGGATATATGGCCAACATAACAAATATTAAACTACAGATATTGTACTTTATCTTAGCCAAAAGGACGAGAGAAATATGAATTGAAAAGGAGTCATCCATTTTTTTTATAGATCGGTCGGTCGGTCGTTCTTCTTCAGCTATTAGCGAAGTGTTACTATGCATAAGTGTTGTGTGTGTGACTTCGTGCTATATTAGGTTTATGTGTTTTCTCACGTGCCATTTGGGAGATAACGACCTGGTTGTTAGCCAAAAAATTGATCTACTCTATGCGCTCCACGTGTGACGCACGATATATGAAGCTGATGCTTTAAAGGAGTAGAGATTTACATCCCCAACATATGAATTTGAGTTAGACTTATATCTAAACTTTGAAAAGTGATGGAGTGTCAAATTTAAAGATAAATAGTCTACTCTATTAAGTAGATTTTAATTCCTCTAAAATTAAGAGATCTAAACGGCTCCTTAGGGCTAATTTGGGAACCCCATTTTTCTAATGGATTCTAATTTTTCTCAATGAAAATGAACTAATTTTTCTTGAGAAAATGAAAATACTATAGAAAAATATGGTTCCCAAACTACCCCTTAGTTTTTTTTTCAGGTAGATTGGCTCCGAGAAGGATAGGAAGGCTCTGCATATTCCGGGCAGTGCCGAACATTCTGCTTCTTCGGCGGAGCCACGAAAATTACCATATATACTCCCTCTAGTGCAGTAAAGGTAGTCGTTTAGGACATGATTGTGCATACCAAGGAGTGATTAATTATCATAGAGTTTTCCCTTTTTACCCCTATTAAATAGGGATATGGGTGCATTAATGTCACCAAAACAATTAGGCTTGATTGGTTGCTGCAGCAGCTCCAAGGCATTCTAGACTGGAGGTCTCAAGTTTGATTCCTGTTAAATGCATCTTTTTTTGTGCAATTACTAGGGGCAACAACGTCCAAATCCCAGACCCACACGCGCTATGACTTCTTTTTGTGCCCGCTCGATCACGCGCAGGATGACTTCTTTTATTGCACCGGAGGGAGTATAGGACCAACCTGAGAAGATCATAGCACCCAAAATGATTTCTTGCAACGAAACCTGTCCCTGCTTATCTTTTGATATGGTTATAGAGCTAGCGTTCACATTTTTATTTTATCCGAGTGGGAGTGGCATCCATGCACACACTTCTTTATCACCAAAAGGGAGGCTTGAGGTATAATCAGAGAGGCAAGGTGAGTTGCCTTTAGCTAAAGAAGATGTGACACTAGCTGCAACTGGGCTTTGGGAAGCCAGATAATTTTCCCTGAATTTCCATGAATGCCACCGGTAAAGAGATGGTGGGAGTGGAATCGCCTTTCCCAAACACAATGTCATTTCTGCGGTACCAGATCCTCCAGAATAGAATCATCATTTTTTTAATTTTCTCGAGTAGGGTGAGGGGCAAAAAAACCCCACCTGATATATCGAGATTTTGAAGCATGGGAACAGAACCCTAGAGAGCAAAGAGATTATAGTCGTGAGAGGGCGAGGGAGAAACATCTATGGCAAGCAATACCTTGAGTAGAATTAGTAAACTTCAGCCTACAAGCCCGCAGGCGGTTATCTGTGATACACGCACGAAGGGTTACAGTTAGGGGGACTCCTGCCTGAAGATATAGCTGCGCCTCTTTCATAAATGCCAGCATCAGAGCGCAACGAAGGTGGTGATGCCACTTGGGAGAAGGCCGCGAGGTTGAGGAATGGTGCAGGTCGAAGCAGCTGAGGTCCTCGCTGAACTCGATCCCCACAACGTGCCAGAAATCACGAGCAATGGGCCAGCGCGGGAGGATGTGCAACGTTGTTTCTTGATCCACAGAACAAATCTCACAGGAGTCATCTGAGACGACACCTTCCTCAATAGGTTTGCCCGAGTCTGAAGTTTATCCCTCGAGGCCAGCCAAAGAAAGAATTTGACCCAGAGAGCACTGCTATTTCAGACGAAGCCATGGATGAGGTAGTCTTCATGATGCCCCGGAGACAGCAAGGAGTAGAGATCTTTGGTGTGCAGAGCTGGTGGAGTCAGTAGCAAAGCAGTGTCGCACGTCGGGGGAGGTGTTGAGCTGAACCGCAATGATAGAGGTCGAGGCCCGATCTTCCGTGAGGAACGATAACTTGATTGGGTGGAGATTCGACGTTGATGATCCAAGGCTCCGAGCGAATGGATCCTCGCAATCACTACACCACTGCTCTATTGGTTATCACCCGTGACACACGAGTGACCTTGCCATGAAGGCTTATCCCTGCAAGCGCAATCAAGAACACAAGCAAAGAACAAGTAGAATGCAACCAAAACTGTGTTGATTACGAGTTGGGATCTCACAAACCGATGAACGACGATATTTTGTTCGATGACAAATATGATCTAAGCAAAACCCAAACCCTAATGTATTGGCGGCTGATGTTAAAATAGAGGTTAGGGGCGTGCGTGACCTCTGGTCGCACCCCTAATAGGCTCCAACACGATACACGACCCAACAGCCCAACAAACGGTGTCGTAGCACCAAAATAGAATCTGAACACTGACTTGTTTCGACGATTTCCGTTGACTCCAGATGAATTTTAAGGTGTTTTCAGTGGGGTTGGAAAGCTTATCTCTTTATCTTTCCATCCATATAAAGCCCAACATAATCGGAGTTCGGATGCGTCTTGGACGTCCATTTTAGTGCAGACTGGTCATGGGCTCCGAGGTGGAGATGAAGTTGAGTCAGACTTGGTTTTCTTTTGTTGTGAACGTCCTAGCTTCTCCTCCTTGACATCTTGGCATTTCTCAAGTTATTTATGGCCCTCTCCAAGGTTTCTAATCATCAAAACATCCATGGCACAAAGCATAAGCTCCAAAATACAATTGACTAGGTAAGAATGAACCTGGAGATTTATCTGTCGTGCTCGTGTTGTCGGCCCATGCATTATTAGTATGGGAGTGATGTCCTCATCATCCTCACACACTTGAATTGGAGTCATCCTCGACTCAAACGGTGGCCAAGGGGGTGGCCGAGCAACCCTAAGATGTACAAAGCCTTTAGGCCCGAAAATAAGTGTCCCTGATTTCAGGCAGATTTTGGAGGTCATATTTTTATGACGATTCCTATCATCTCCAAGCATATTTTGACGTGAGACCAGTTGGGTTGGAAAGCTTATCTCTTTAGCTTTCCAACGGTATCTAGAACATCAAAAACAGAGTCCGTATGTGGTATGGACGTCCGTTTTCATGAGACCCATGCCTGCAATCCGAAATAGATCTGCAAATAAACTTGACTTCGACTCTCCTTAAGCTTGGGACTCCATGATTGATTGGGCCTTGACCATATAGTTGACATTCATGTACTTATCACGCACCAAGTAAATTCTGTAGGGAGGCTAGCACTGAGGCTGCATGGGAGCGCAGCTGGCCATGCAAAGAAGCGGCCAGTCCCCTCTCGAACAAAGATGGTTGGGTAAAGGGTGGCAAAATCATTGCTGCCATGCCAGGGATCAAGCTAGAAAGTAGTCTTGCGACAATTTCCCACCACACAAGTTGTGATGAATCGGTAGAGGGCGAGGACCTTCTTGAGGCTATTCTAGTGATCTCCCTGGAGAGGTCCCCTTAGGTTCGCCATGCAAGTAAGACCCTAGACCCAAGTTACCCAAGATAAGGTTGTCGAGGTGTATAGTCTAAGCAGCATTTTCAACAGTAGGCAGATGTTTTGAGTCTTGGTATCCTTAACTCTAGGACACCCTTATGGTGCTGGCTGTAGATAGTGAACTAAGGGACGAGGCATTGGGCACCAGTCGCGTGTGCTGATCTAGCCAAAAGGAAGCCTCTTCACTTCTTTTCAATTTTGCCAATGATCGCTTAGGGGATTTTCACATTTCCCATGATGTAGTTAACTTGGCAATCTAGGACTGAGTTGAGGAGGACTAGCCGCCCCATCAGGTTTAGGAAGTAGGTTTGCCAACTGGTGAGGTGTTTATCCATTTTGTCATTGAAAGGCATGAAAGAGCACAGACGGAGCTTGCAGTTTGAAAGAGGCAGACCCAAGTAGATTTCGGGGGAAGCCTTTGTGTTGACAACCAAAAGCAGAGACATAATTTAGGGCTACCTGATAATCCAGGTGCATAGGGACCATGACACTTTTGGAGTAATTGATGTGGAGGCCTGTGGCTAGACTAAACTGATCAAGGGAGTCCTTGAGACATCTGGCAGCGCTAACCTCGCCTTTGAAAAGAATTAGGGTGTCCTCCGCATACTAAAGGACAATGGGGGGACCTGATACAATGGGGTGCTCGGTGCCACCATTACGCTTGATCAAAGCTTGAAGCATATCTAACACTAGAAAGAACGTATAGGATGACAAGGGATAGCCTTGCCTAAGGCCTTTCTTGCATGGAAACTAAGGACCGGGGGAGCCATTGAGAAGCATGACTATTTTTAGGAGGATAGGAGGTCATGAACCCATCTACACTAGAGCACCGAGAAACCTTAAAACGGTGAGAAGGTAGACCAATTGACGGTATTGAAAGCTTTAGCAAAGTCCAATTTCAGCACCAGGGTGGGGAATCTCCTTTTGTGACAGCATTGCAATAACTCAAGGGCTTGTACAAAGGTTTCTGAGATGGTCCAGCCTTTGACAAAACCAGTTTGATCTTGGTCTACCAACCTCAAAATTTTTTGCTTGGCGGTAGGAGGTGATTGTTGGGGGTCTTCTTCTCCACTGAAGGTCCTCAAGACAAAGACACCATCGGCAATGTGATTCTAGAGACTTTCTTTTTCTCTGTCGAAGGTCCTCAAAGACGAAGATCTCGTCTAGAAGCAACGATGGCAAGTGCTGAAGCTGCCGCCAGCTTTGGCCTAGACCAAACCAAGGAGGAAAAGACTAGCTAGTCCCTAGTGATTTGTGTTACGATTATGAACAAAGGTTAAAGGTTATAAATGTACTTTTACTTGGGATGCATCCCATGCCTATAAATAGGTGAATAGTACCCCTGTATTGTTCACACTGGATTGTAATCATTCTCGCGTCAGCACTTTTGAACAAGCCGAAGGTATCAATGTGATATAAACTTTATTAATGTTCATGTGTATATTATGAAATAAAAATGTGAATGAACCAATGAGTTATATTCATTATATTTATGCATTCTTATTTATTGAAAGCTCTCTTGTGGGTTTTGGTGGTTTGGATGACAACCCAATTATAGGACTAACAAGTGTGCTAAGTGTTGAACAAGTGCTTAATGCAAAGCTAACAGGGTTCAGCACAAGTGAACAAGTGTAATGGTCCAAAGACTGGATTATCTATAGATAATGGACATCACAAGTAAGATGAACATTACTTAAGTGAGACTCAGTGTGCGTAACTTAGAGACAACCGATCAAGCCAAGAATGGAGGCAAGAAGAGCTTCGAGGTACCGAGTGCATGGGAGAAGGTCAAGGAGACCAGGAACCCAAAGCCAGGGGTGAAGAAGAAGACTTGTAAAGTCAAGGTTGATCGAGTTAAGAAGAGTTATGGTGCATCAAGGATCACTACATAAGGACATGACTTACAACCAATGAGGTAACATCTACAGTTATGTGGTGTAAGTCATAAGGTTCAAGATCAAGCTCGAGAAGTGAACAAGGGAGTTGGAGCTCAAATATGTCAATCTAGATCAAGTCAAGTTGACTTGATGGTTTAGAGTCCAACATCGACCTCAAACATGCCAAATTGGGTAAAACGATGAAAAAGGTTAAGTATGTAAGGTTTGAGTGTTCAACCATGTTGCATACACCTCTTACTACAAGTTTGGTGCTTTGATTTGCTCTCTAACTCTTTCTGTAGAGAAAGTGCCATTCTGAGCTCTGCTTGAGGAGAAACAGAAAAGCTAGGAGAAGAACAAGAAAGAGGTAAGTTTCTAGGACTAAATCAATTGGATTATACTCTAAATGTGTTTGTTTAAGTCTCAGGAAAATCCTCCCAAAAGCTGAAGTCAAACAGAGAAAGAATAGAGGAAAAATCACTTAGTGTGTTGTTGGCTGGTGCATAGGACAGTGAATAGTAACCGTCCGGTGCGCAGGACAGTGAATAGTAACATGTCTGGTGCACAGGATAGTGAATAGCAACATGTCCGGTGCACAGGACTGTGAATAGTTACTCTGTCTGGTGCACAGAACAGTGAATAGTTACTCTGTCCGGTGCACAGGTGTTGGGGGCCTTCGGCTTCCGAAGGTCCTCAAAAACATGATTTAACAATGTTTCTGGAAGTATAGTACATGAATAGGTACCTTCGGACTTGAGTTGAAACCACAGCATGAAGAAGCACAAGAAAGAGTACGAAGGATAACGCAAAGCCGAAGCTGTGTGCAGGAGAGCTTCGACATGATAACAGAAAAAGGAAACCGACTTAAAGATGAAAAGGCTATTTAAACCTCGATGGACTACTATAGAGTTGTTAGCAAATGTAAAGGGCATGAGTGTAATTTCACATGGGCTACGTCCCGTGTCTATAAATAGGTGAACAGTAACTCCGTACTGTTCACGTTGACTTGACATTTGATCATTGCGTCACACTGGTACTTTCACTTTCTTTCAAGTCGAAGGTACACTTGTAATCTAATAATGTTTCTGTTTTTTTCCATAGTAATGAAATAAAAATGAGATAATGTTAATATATGAATGTTTATATTTTATATGATTCTTTCTTCTTCATTCTTATATGTTATATTAACGAAGGCATGTCCTCCGTTGCCTTCGTCCGCGAAACATTATATCTTAAGGGAAATAATGCTTCGAAGGACGAAGGGCCTTAATGTATAACGTTTACTGTGTTGCCTTGTTCTTAGTTCGAAGCATTTGAGAACAAGTCACCAACATTGGCGCCCACCTCCGGTGAACCCTTTTTTCGACCACCTTCAGCAAGCATCGACCTTCGTCATGCCACCAAAGAAAGCTTCGGCAACAGGGGCCGCCGTTCTGCAGCCGATAGATCCGAACCAGGAGACCCTTTCTCTTTGGGAAGCCCGAAACCAGAAGAGGAAGGCTACTAGTCCAACAACTCAAGAAGATGAGTTGGACCAGGAAATCAGGAATATGGAGATGCTTCATCAGCAGGTCCAGAAGAAGAAGGAGAAGATGGCTCGGTTAGCTGACCTGCAAAGGCAGATTGACGAAGCTACCGAAGAAGTGCGTCATCTCGCTCAAGATGAGTAGAATCGAAGGCCATACAACAGGGAATTGCACCAAGAGGGCTTCTTCAATGAGGATGACTAGTATGAGGATTTCCATCACAGAAATTTTGCTTTTGATGATGCTTCTCCTATGTCAGCAGAACTGTAGGCTACACCCTGGCCCCCGTCTTACAAGCCACCCCAGTTCCCCATGTATGACGGACACTCAGATCCGAAGTAGTTTCTGATGAGCTACGAAGCAACTATATCTTCGTATGGTGGCAACACTGCTATCATGGCAAAATCCTTCGTCATGGCAGTCAAAAATGTTGCACAAACTTGGTATTCCTCTCTTCGGCCAGGAACAATCACATCATGGCAGAAGCTGAAGGACATGTTGATCACTAGTTTTCAAGGGTTTCAGACAAAGCCGGTTACCGCTCAAGCCTTGTTACAGTGTACGCAAGATCAAGAGGAATACCTCCAGGCATATGTCCGAAGGTTCTTGCGTCTAAGGGCACAAGCGCCAACAATGCCCAATGAAATTGTCATTGAGGCCATGATTAAGGGGCTTCGGCCAGGACCTTTAGCCCAGTACTTCGCCAGGAAACCCCCTCAAACCCTGGAGAAATTGCTTCAGAAAATGGATGAATACATCCGTGCTGACAATGATTTTCGACAAAGAAGGGAGGAAGCTTATAGGTTCTCCGAAATGGCCACGGGCTTCGGAGGGAGGATTCACCCTAGGCACGTCAGATCAATCCATTCCACTCAGAATGACGACAGGGGAAGTCAACAACAGAGGCCGCAATATTCTTCTCAGGCTTCAGGGCAACAACAGAGCTATCCTCGCCCCCCAGCTCCAAGGGGCAGAGGTGCCAGGGGCTTCGGAGGAAGGTTTGGGGATCAGCCCAGGAAGATTTATTGTCTATTCTGCGGTGAGGACAAGGGCCACACTACTAGGATGTGCCACGTCACCATCTAGAAACAAAAAGAGATAGCAGAAGCTGCAGCCCAACAGAGTCAGTCGAAGCAGGTTATGCATACTGCTTCGTATCACTCGCCGTACATTCTAGAGTACGTGGGTAACCATCCTGCAACCTCTGTTGCTTTGGCAAGCCAATCTCAGGCATCTTGGCAGCAGCCTCCACCCCCACCACCATTGCAACGAGGCCAGCAGCCAGAAGGGAGCCAGCATATTCATCAGCAACGGGACTTCAGAGAGGAGTCCGAAGCCCGCACAGTCAACAACACTGTGCCAGAGTCAAAGCACATCTACTAAAAGATATCCTACTTCTGAAACAGTTCTCACATTCGTTATCATTTTTCTTTTTTAATAGGGAACAATCATTAAAGGCTTAATTTTTTTCCTGTTGTTTTCAATTCCCTGTAATAGCTTCGTTTTGGTCATAGTGGAAATATATCTCTTTTACAGACTCACGAAATCCAAAAAATTGGCGAAGCACGAGAATTGCTCTCAAGAGGGAGCGGGGTTCATAATCATATTACAAGTCTTGCCGAAGCAATAGAAAGTCGTTCCTAAGGGAGCGCAGTGTAAGTTTTCTGCTCGAAAGTCGTTCCAGAGGGAATGCAGAGCTTACAGCGAAAAATAAACGCTGATTCCGCTGAAGTAAAAGGCGAAGAAGCTTCTAAGGGACGCTTACAGCGAAAAATAAACGCTGATTCCGCTGAAGTAAAAGGCGAAGAAGCTCCTAAGGGAGGCTTACAGCGAAAAATAAGCGCTGATTCCGCTGAAGTAAAAGGCGAAGAAGCTCCTAAGGGAGGCTTGCAGCGAAAAGTCAGTGCTGATACACCGAAAAATAAGCGGTGAAGCCGAAAAGTAAACGGCAAAAATATTGTATGCTTCATTGAAGAGAATGGGTGTATATTTGCGGCACAAATAACATTTTGCATAGCTTAACATCATTACATCATTTTGCATAGAATAACATCATACATCATCTTGCATCAATGGCGCGAGAAGGGGATTCAATGTTGATCTTCAGGGAATGATTTGAAAAAGTAGTGCCAAGGCACAGCATAAGTACTGAGGAAAATATAGCTTTGTCAAACTCTCAGATGAAAAGGTGATTTATTGCTTACGAAGCATAATGATCTTATGAAGATCGGATGTTTTTACGAAATATGGATGTTCTTCACCACGCATGAAAAGAAGGGAAGGTGTTTTTTCGCCGAAGGCTCAAAAATGGTATGTATGTAAGGTTTCATGCGTCGTAAAGAATACAATTACAAGCAGATTAAATATTGCATTCAAAATTATAAAACACTACACACTTTGTTCAACAAATGTTATATTACAAATGTTTTTACAATAGAGGCTATTCTTCTTTTAAAACTGCTTCTGCAGCTTCGTTCATCAGTCGATTAACAGCTTCGTCCAGAATAGCTTCGACCACTTTAGTAACTTCATCTTCTTTTTCTGCTTCGGGGTTGGCCGTCAACTCGAGGGGCTCTGGAGGAGGAGATAGTTCAGCTGCGATATAAAACGTAAATAAGTCCGAAGTCACAAAATCAGTAAATAAAGCTAAAAAGTTATTAAGTAATACCTATTCACCTCTCAAGTTCTGCTGCTTTCTCAGCTGCCTTCGTCGCTTCTTTTGAATCATGAGAATCTTTTTCACTCTTTTTTATCATTTCATGCGCCATCCCTCAGCCGCCATTCTCCCATATGTCAGTAAAGAATTTTCCGCCAATTAAGCTTGCTTCGGCCGAGGGATCTTTAGTATCTTCAATAGATAAAGCAGTTTCGGCTTGAGCCAAAGTTTTCACATGGTCGCAACCTGATTTCTCTAAAATAGTTGTGATTCCTCTGGCACCCGAGAAAGCGCAAATATCCCCGCGACCACTCAAAACTTCTTCAAAAGCTTCAGCTTCGTTATTGATCCAATCAATTGGTCCTTCAGGGTCACCCCTTACGAAGTTGTCTTCGTTAGAAAATGCGCTAACATTGGCGAAGCTAGTTTTTATTTTCTTAACACACTCTATAGATTTTTCATAGCACCTCTCCTTGGATGCACGAAGTTCATCAACTGTTTTTTGTAAATGGTTCCTCCAATATATACTAATATCTCGTTCAGTCTCTGCAACACCGCATTTTTCTTTAGCTTTGAATAGTTGTTTCCGAAGATCTTCGATTTCGCATTTTTGAGCTTTGGCTTGGGCTTTGGAAACAGCTTCGTCTTCCCTTATTTTGTTCAACAATGAGTGTAATATTTTGTCTTTTTCAAGACCTTCGTTCCTTAGTTCAATCACTTCGGAACGAAGGTTGTTCAAGGCCATGGTATACCCTTCATCTTTGGCACCTTTTTGTGCCCTGAGGGCGTTGCTAAGAATAAGGCCCTGCAAAAAATGCGGTGTTAAGTGTAAGTAAATGGAAGATTCTGTTTTTAAATACAAAAGTCTAACTTTCTCACTTTTAAGCTATTGTATGCTAAGCTATCGGCCAACTCATCTTTTGATAACACTGAGAGCCCATCTTCTAATGTAGGGAAACCGAAGCTCTTGCTCATCTCTCGGCAGACAAAAATCTCTTTACTGTCTGGGAGACAATACAAGAAGTCTTCCTCCCCGCTGCCGTTGAATATCAGGGCCCCCTTTGGATATTTCAATCTTTGAGCATAAAATTGAGCCTCTTGCTTTTCTTTTTTAGATAGTCTTTTTTCCGAAGCATGTCGTATAATATAATCAGTAGCTTCAGATGATGCTTCGGGAATGGGAATGGCGGTTTTTTTCAGTCAGAATTGCTTCTGCAGCATCTTTATCTATCTTGTCTCCGATTTTCAAGGATTTCTCCTTGGCGGGCTCTGGAGGCCCAGTTTCGGTCTCGACTTGGACCTTGGAAGCTTCGGCCTCAAGGTGTGTTTCCGAAGCTTCGACAGCTTTCTTCGGAGTAGAGCTTGAAGTTTTTATTGTCTCTAGCACATCTAATACGTTGACCATTCTCTTTCTCTTGGGGGTTGTCGAGAGATCCTTTTGTGCCTTCGGCATTGTCACCTCTGCCGAAGGACTTATTACTTCCAATATTCTTGTTTTCTCAATCTTCATCTCTTCAATGTTAGTGGCCTTCGACTCATCCGGTTTAGCTGATGATGCCTTCGGCGATACAGCCGGTTCAATTTTCTGCGTAATCGCAGGTTTTTTTGCCTTCGGTTGCCGAAGAGGTCTCACCGCCAAATTCAGGCACTATGGTCGGTTCAATATAGCATGGTCGATGAGTAAGGACCTTCACCCTTTTCCTCTTCGGCGCGGGCTCGCTCGGAGCAGCTGAAGCACCATCTCTCCCGGAATCTCCACTTTTTCTTTTTTGCCCCCGGGGCGGGTAACGGTAGTCGGGATACATGAACCCAATGGCATCAAAAACTCTGTTTAGTCTCTTCTTTTTCCGGTTCCCGAAGGCCGCAGATAATGCATTATCTTCTGCTCTGGAGTACAGCCCAAGCAGATCATCGCTTGTAGCTTCGACGCTTTTCAGCCAGTCGTCGTCTGGCTCGATAAACTAGTCTCTGAATCTGAAGGTATATTTTAGTCGAACCATACCACCTTCGTGGGGATTGCTGATGGATTCTTTTGGCACCTCCCTGTCGGCTAACAACGACCATATCCTGTAGGCCATGAGCTCTTGAACTAAGTCCCTTGTCCTAATGAAAGAGCAGACTAAGCCGAAAGCCTTGCGGCATTCTTCGGCCGCTTCGTCAATTTCTACCTTCGGTTTTCGGAGCCCGAAGCGTTGCCAGATAGGGCGCATGATTATATCTTTAATGTCTTCTCGTGCCTTTAAATCATTCTTTTATCCAGTCTCCGGGCCATCTCTTCCGAAAAGTCGGTACTGGGGAGCTTGAACCAGAACGAGCAATGAAGCTATAGCAGCCAAAATTATTATGATACTGTTCTTTACCCCAGGGCTTCGTCTCATATAACAATTCATGCATGCTGCAGAAACTTTTTGCATTTGGTTCCAAGCCTTGACTCCTTAAAGCCCACACGAAGATTCCCATTCTTATAATAGCTTCAGGGGTAATCTGGTGAAGGTAAATCTGAAATATCTTCAAAACCTCGACTATGAAGCTGCTCAGAGGAAGCCGAAGCCCAGCCTTCAAAAAGCTTCGAAAGATCACGACTTCATTCTCCTCTAGAGTAGGACAAGTTTTCTCTCCATCATCAGCCCTCACAACAGACATATCCCGAAAGTATTTCCCCCTCATGTTGTCAAGATGGCTTTGTTTAATAGTTGATTTTCCAAAAACTGCATGGCTTGGTCGCCAGGGTCGATCTTCGGAGCCTTCCCCGCCGCTCTCCACATCATAGCTGTCACTATCACTAGTATCTTCAGACAAACCCTCCAAAGTTTCCCTAGCAATCTTCTCCGCATTTGTCCTTGCTATCGATTCAATAAAGCCAAGATTCATCTCCTCAGAAAGGCTCAGCTTCGTTTCAGCGGTAGCTTTCTTATCCTCAGACATCTTCGAAAGTGCTGAGAAAAGTGCTCTCAAAGCCGAAGCTTAAAAATTTAAAAATCTAGGCAAGTGTTGATGCGCAAGAGCTAAAAATTGAGTAAGTAAGAGCAGATGGCAAGAAAGCGTACCAAATGAGCTAGTGGTGCGCTCTTATTTATACGCCTGGTGCGTTGCGTGCTGGAGGGCCCGCTTGTCAGTGGTTGTTGCTATTCTAGCAAAGGGAAGGTGTTTTTTCAGACCTTTGGCTCAGAGCCTTCGTCCTTGTCGCAATCTAAATTTATCATTCTAACAAATTAATATTGCGAGGGGCTACTGTTGGGGGCCTTCGGCTTCCGAAGGTCCTCAAAAACATGATTTAACATTGTTTCTGGAAGTACAGTACATGAACAGGTACCTTCGGACTTGAGTTGAAACCACAACGTGAAGAAGCACGAGAAAGAGTACGAAGGATAACGCAAAGCCGAAGTTGTGCGCAGGAGAGCTTCGGCATGATAACATAAAAAGGAAACCAACTTAAAGATGAAAAGGCTATTTAAACCTCGATGGACTACTATAGAGTTGTTAGCAAATGTAAAGGGCATGAGTGTAATTTCACATGGACTGCGTCCCGTGTCTATAAATAGGTGAACAGTAACTCCGTACTGTTCACGTTGACTTGGCATTTGATCCTTGCGTCACGCTGGTACTTTCACTTTCTTTCAAGTCGAAGGTACACTTGTAATCTAATAATGTTTCTGTTTTTTTCCATAGTAATGAAATAAAAATGAGATAATGTTAATATATGACTATTTATATTTTATATGATTCTTTCTTCTTTATTCTTATATGTTATATTAACAAAGGCATGTCCTTCGTTGCCTTCGTCTGCGAAACATTATATCTTAAGGGAAATAATGCTTCGAAGGACGAAGGGCCTTAATGTATAACGTTTACTGTGTTGCCTTGTTCTTAGTTCGAAGCATTTGAGAACAAGTCACCAACAACAGGATAGTAAATAGTTACTCTGTCCAGTGCATAGGACAGTGAATTGTAACATGTCCAGTGCACAGGACAGTGAATAGTAACATGTCCGGTGCACCAACGGCTAGCTCTTCTAGAGAAGGAAACTATCAATTAGATCCATTACTGTACACTGTCCGGTGGCGCACCGGACAGTCCGGTGCACTAGCAACCAGGGAAGGCTGGGAGCTTCTAAATGAAGCTCCAATGGCTCCTAGGCCCTTTGGGACTATAAAAGGGACCCCAGGTGCCTCCAACAAGTACACAAGAGCAGCCAACAAGTCCATACATCACTTGTATCAATTCTTTCTCTCCCTTTCTTGTGTATCTCTCTAGTTTGTGTAGAGGCGAAGTTATAAGCCTTTAGAGAGAGGGGAAGTGCTGCTGAGAGCTAGAGCAAAATCTTGGGCACATTGTTACTCTGCCGGAGTGTTATCGAGAAGATTATAAGTAGCCACGACATCGTTGTAACTGATATCAACATAGTGGAAGGCTCTATCTGTCGCACTGATAGATCTGAGCAAACGGAGGAAGGAGTTGAAATAGACTCCAAGCTAAGGTGTAGCTAACTGCTCTGTGCCGTGTACTGTTTCTCTGTCTTATTTGCTGTTTATACTTGCACTTCAATATTTATATGTGGTACAAGCTATCTTCGAAGTGTAGGGTATTTTAAGACAGGAACTTCAATTGCGCTGCAACCTACTCAAAGGGCCTTTCATTCCACCATGATCCAGCCTTCAAGTAGAGTAAGAATTTCCAGTTTTAAAGTGATAATTATTATTCACCTATTCACCCCCCTCTAGGCGACATCTAGATCCTGTTCCCAGGCATAGGGAACTTTCATTTATACATGAAATGATGAAGGCACGTCCTTCATGACCTTCGTCTGATGATCATTATGTCCGAGAGGAGATAATGCTTCAGAGGACGAAGGTCTTTAATATTTAACAAATGTGTTGTCTTGTTCTTGATTCACATAATTTAAGAACAAGTGACCAACATTGGCATCCACCTCTAGTGAACTCACTTCCACGACCATGACAATGGCTTCACAAGGCAACCAAGTTGTGGCACCTTTGCCTACGAAGCTGATGTTCCCAATGACAGGCAGTTCAAGTCTTGAACCAACCAATAAGAAGCAAAAGAAGGAAGCACAAAGAAGGGTACAACATGTTGGAGTGTAGGGACCCTTCATTAAGTCCAAGTGGTCTCATATACCAATCACCTTCTCCCAGGAAGATCTTTAGCTCAAGGACTACCCTCATAATGATGCAATGGTCATATCTTGTGTTATAAAGGGGTTTCTAGTGTACAACGTCTTTGTAGACACAGGCAGTGCAACAGATATCATCTTTACAAAAGCTTTCAAGCAGATGCAGCAACAGGATGATAAAATACATGATGCAACACACCCCGTGTGTGGCTTTGGGGGAAGGCAGATAGTGGCACTCGAGAAGATAAAAATGCCAATCACATTCGGTTATGTTCATAACACAAGGACAGAGCAAGTTGTTTTTGACATTGTTGATATGGAATATCCCTACAATGCAATCATTGGTCGAGGGAAATTAAATGCCTTCAAAGCAATACTTCATCCAGTATATCTATAGGGTCCCATCGCTGTGCATGGAAGTCAAGAGGCTACTAGAAGGGCTGAAGGGAAACTGGACAGATTCAAAGGCCATCCATAACATAGATGAAGCCGAAGCTCATCAACAGTATAAGCATAAAAGAGATAAGGCTGCCTCAGCAGACCAACCGAAGTCCATGCTTCTGTGTGAAGCCATAGCAGAAGGTGTTGCTGGGGTCTCAATTGTTTGGTGAATAAGAAAAAACTTTGTTGAGATTTCTGTTCAACAACAAGGATGTCTTTGCTTGGTCAGCCAATGATCTTTGTGGTGTCAACAGAGATATCATTGAGCACTCACTTAATGTGTATCCGGCTATCAGGCCAAAGAAGCAAAAGCTTCGGAAGATGTCTGATGACAAAGCTAAAGGTGCAAGAAACAAAGTCAAAAGACTCCTGAGTGCTGGAGTAATTAGAGAGGTGACATATTCAGAGTGGCTAGCCAATACTGTGATGGTAAAGAAGGCCAATGGAAAGTGGAGGATGTGCATTGGTTTTACGGATCTCAACAAGGCATATCCGAAGGATGAGTTCCCTTTGCCAAAAATAGACTATCTTGTGGATGCAACATCTACTTCGGAGCTCATGAGTCTATTGGATTGCTATTCAGGCCATCATCAAATCTAGATGAAGAAGGAAGATGAGCCTAAGACAAGCTTCATAACCCCTAGTGGGACCTACTGCTACCTTCGGATGCCCGAGGGGCTTAAGAATGCTGGAGGAAGCTTCAGTAGAATGACTGCTAAAGTCCTTAGCTCTTAGATTGGCAGGAATGTTCTAACATATGTCGATGATATCATAGTGAAAAGTACCAAGCAAGAAAATCACATCGCTAATTTACAAGAAACATTTGCCAATTTTAGAAAGGCCGGTCTCAAGCTCAACCCAGAGAACTATTTCTTCGGGGTGAAGAAGGGGAAATTTCTTGGGTGTCTTGTGTCAACAAAAGGAATTGAAGCTAACCCAAACAAGATAGAAGCTATACTTCAGATGGAGCCACCAAAGTCAAGAAAAGGTGTCCAGAGGTTGACAAGAAGGTTGGCATCATTGAATAGCTTTATTTCAAGATCAGTAGAGAGGAACTTGCCATTCTTCGAAGTGCTGAAATCAGCCAAAGTCTTTCAATATGGACCAACTTAGCAAAAGGCTTTTGAAGAGCTGAAGCAATATCTAATAGAACTGACAACATTGACTCCACCTTCGTCAGGAGCCCCATTGCTACTGTATGTAGCTGCTTCTCACGCTGCAGTTAGTGCAGCGTTGGTGCAAGAGAAACAAGATGGCCAAGCAAAGAAGCAAGTGCCAGTGTACTTCGTCTCTGAAGTACTTACTCTGTCAAAAAGAAATTACACAGAGCTGGAGAAGGTACTGTATGCTATATTGATGGCCTCCAGAAGCTTCGGCATTATTTCCAGTCATACCATATTATAGTACGTCCTTCTCAGCCTCTCAAGGACATAATAAGGAACAGAGATGCCACGGGAAGAGTTGGAAAGTGGGCTGCAGAGCTGAATGAATTCACTAATGATTATGTTCACAGGTCTTCAATCTAATCCTAAACATTAGCAGACTTCGTTGTTGATTGGACGCCAGGGGCTCAGGACAAAGAAAGAACAAAGGATAACGAAGCTTGGACAGTGTTATGTGATTGTAAGTGCAATCAACCCTAAGTGAGGGTTTTGGTGATTTAATGACAAAACAAATAAGGGTACTAACAAGTTTGCTCCCAGTGTATGCTTAGAATGTACAAAAACTAAAGGAGTTACAACCACTGGTGAGAAATCAAATTGGAAGTGTCAAGGACAAAAGAAACACATATGTGGTTCCCTTGAAAAGACTCCATGCAACGAACGTATAAATTTTAATGTATATCTTGAGTCACAGGATCTAATTCTCCTTATTAGTTTTTGCACAGGTAATGGTGTTTGCTATAGCTCAAGTCTTCAAATTCAAAAGCTATTTTTGAAAACCAAAAATCTCTTGAACACTCTATGTCTGATCGTGGTTAGGTTTGAGAAACTAAGAGTATTCTTGTTGAAAAGTAGTTGAACTTCTTCAGCTGCAGTTGAACTTTTTCAGCTGAGTTAAACTTCAGCTAAGTTAGGTTTCTTCAGCTGCAGTTGAGCTTTTTAAGCTGAGTTGAACTTCTTCAACTGTAGTTGATCTTTTTCAACTATAGTTGAGCTTTCTCAACTCTAGTTGAACTTCAACTTTAACTGTGAACCTCTTTGACCATACACCAGTTGAACTTGGGTTTTCTCTCATGAACTCTCTGGTCAAGACTAGTTGAACTGGTCCTTAGGGGCGGTACAACTGGTCCCTGACCCCTCTGACCTCTGACCAACAGTCTACCAGTCAGACTGGCAAACATGTCGATAAAGATGTTTGGGGCGGTTCAACCGCCCACAAGGGCGGTTCAACCGATCTAGGTCAACTTGACCAGACTGCATGTTAGTCTGCCATTCATACTGGCACACAGTCTGCCAGACCTGCCAGGGGCAGTTCAACCGGTTTGGGTCGAGTTTTCTGGTCAAACGGCTAGTTTTTGAGCCGTGACTATAAATAGGACCCCACAACCCTCTCTTTAATGCTACTGGTCACACCTACATTCATTATTCACCTAACATGAGACAAAGGCACACTTCTCTCCCTCTCTCTCACACTCAAAACTTGCTCTAGATTCAACTTGGTTGAAGAAGCCCTTTGGTGTGAGGTTTCTGCTTGTGCTCATGAATTTGGTTTTCCTCTCCCATCTCATTCTAAGTTTTTGAGCTTGTTGCAAACGCCTCTTTTGCGTTTTTGGTGTTCTTGAAACCTTAGGTTTCAAGGCGGTTTGAGGTTACTTGGGAGTCTCCAAGTTTGTGGATGACCCCTAAAAGTTTGTAATCCCCGCTCTTGTGAGCAACATTTGAAATAAGGAATCCCTTGACCTTGGTGGTCGGGTTTTGAAGGATTAGGGTTGGAAAAGACCAAGCCCTTTGTGGGCTCCTCAACGGGGAGTAGGACACCTTTGTGGTGTGGCTGAACCTCTGGATAAATCTTGTGTCTTGTGTTCTTGCTTGCTCTGTGATTGAGATCTTATTTGGCAAGATAGACATATAGGTTTTCTCGCCGTGTGGACCTTGTGGTGAAATAGCTCTCATATCTTCACTATCCACACTTTGCCTATTAGTTGCATTTTTCCTATCCAAGGGATTCTCAATATATATTTTCGCCTAGTTCATAGTCTAGAGTTACCCTAACAGTTGGACTGGTTCAGAGTAGTTCAACTTGCCCGCGTAGCAGTTGAACTGGCCTGCACCAGTTGAACTGTAGATTTAACAATATTTCGAAGTTTGTGGTGAAAATTTTCAGGTTAGCCCATTCACCCCCATCTAGGCTACTTTCAGTGATGGGTCATGGGGAACCTTTGACGCAGGTGCAGCTGCTATCCTAATTTCACCATCTAAGATCAGAACCTATTGCGCAACTAGGCTGGAGTTCAACTGCACAAATAACATTGCAGAATACGAAGCCCTTCTCTTGGGGCTTCGAAAGCTCAAGGCAATGGGAATAAGAAGGGCAGTCCTCAAGTCTAATTCACAGGTTATCACAGGTCATATAGACAAAAGCAGCAAAGCAAGAGATCCGAAGCTTGAGAAATATCTGGATATAGTCCGAAGAATGCAAGCCTCTTTCGAAGGCTTCTAAGTAAATAATATCCCAAGAAGAGAAAATGAGCATGCAGATTTATTAGCTAAATCAGCGGCACAGGGGCTCCCACTACCTTTGGAAGTATTCTTTGAAACAATAAAAGCACCTTCAGTCGAGCTCATGGAGCGAGCGGTGCTTACAATCTCGCCAGTACATAGTGAAGATTGGAGGACTGAGATTGTATCTTTCTTGCAAGGCAATTATCCTTCGGACGATAAAGTTTATATAAAAAGAATGCAAGCCAGGACAAGGCCTTACATGATCATAGAAGGAGAATTGTTTAAACAAGGAGTTTGCTCTCCATTGTTGAAGTGTTTGTCCAGAGCCGAAGCCCAGGAGCTAATGAAAGAAATACATGCAGGGGTATGTGAAGCTCATATTGGGTCCAGGCCTTTGCTAGGAAAAGTTTTCAGACAAGGATTTTATTGGCCGAAGGCAGCTTCGGATGCAGCAGATTTAGTTCAAAAATGTGAAAACTGCCAGAAGTGTGCTAAAGACCAAAACAACCTTCGTCTTTAACTCAGCTAATACAGCACACTTCACCATTGCAAAGGTGGGGCCTAGATTTATTAGGCCCACTTCCACCAGCACAAAGAAATTTAAAATATGTTGTGGTAGCAGTGGAGTATTTTTCAAAGTGGATTGAAGCTAAACCTGTAGCTACAATCACTTCGGCCACGGTCCAGAAGTTTTTCTGGCAGAATATTATTTGTCGGTTCGGTGTGTCGAAGGCCATTACAGTTGATAACGAATCTCAGTTTAATGCTGAAACATTCAAAACTTTTTGTGGCCAAATTGGTACAAAACTACATTTTGCATCTATGAGGCATCCAGAATCAAATGGACTGGTAGAACGAGCTAACAGAATCATAATAACAGGAATAATGAAGTCAATCTTCAATGAGCCAAAAGGAAAGTAAACAGATGAATTAATAAAAGTGGTATGGAACCACAACACTGTTGTCTCAAGGTCAATAGGATTTACCCCATTCAAGCTTTTATTCGGTGATGAAGCAATAACACCAGAAAAGCAAGAATAGATTCAATAAGGACCTTAGCTTTGGCTGAAGACGAAGAGGATTGTAAAATAACAAAAGACACCATAGAAGGGACCAGACTTCAGGCAATAGATCACATCAATAAGTATCAAGCCGAAACAGTCACATGGTGAGATCGGAAGGAAAGATTAAAGAATATCAAGCCAAGACACTTAGTACTTCGATGAGTGGCCAACCCGGATATAGTGGGAAAACTTCAGCTTAAATGGGAAGGTCCTTTCTTGGTGGTATCTTCATCAAGACCTGGATCATACAGGTTGAAAGACATTGACGGTAATGACATTCCAAGATCTTGAAATGCAGATGAGGTTCGGAGATATTATGTGTAAACTTTGTCATTTTCTTACTTTTCCCTATGGCACCCTTTTCGTTTCAAGAGGGGAGAAAGGTTTTTAATGGGGCCGTAGGTTGTAAATTTTTTTCTTGGGCAGCCCTATGCAATACAAGGGCCAGATTCCCCCACATGTAAAATATAAAGATCTGGGATTACACCATCAAGTGTAAAAAAGTATGAAGAAGCTCCAAAGTCATTCCTAAAGGAATGCAAAGCTAAAATGCCACCTAAGTGAAAGGTGAAGAAGCTCCAAAGTCGTTCCTATGGGGATGCAGAGCTGAAGTACCACCAAAGTAAAAGGTGAAGAGACTCCAAAGCCGTTCCTAAGGGGATGCAGAGTCTGGGTATGTGTTCGCGTGAGTTTTTTACCTTTGGCATACATTTGCACACTTCATTACATCATTTTTTGCATTCATACAAACATGCATTAGGCATCCATAGATTCATCATCATGACATAAAGCATAACATTAATAGGAAAAGCGAAGGTTTCTGTCTCCAATGAGTAAACGCCTTGTATATATGAAGATGCTTCGTCTCAAATAAAGTTTC
Organism: Zea luxurians; assembly: GCA_029449295.1. Taxonomy (NCBI): domain Eukaryota; kingdom Viridiplantae; phylum Streptophyta; class Magnoliopsida; order Poales; family Poaceae; genus Zea; species Zea luxurians. The sequence continues at coordinate 175,339,235 of JAOPSE010000002.1, forward strand.
ATTGTATATGAGGGAGACGATGTTTGATTCTGCTCAAAAGGTGCTTTGATGTGAACGAAAAGAAAGGAAGGTGTTTTTCGCCTTTGGCTCAAAAAGCTACGAGCATTGGTTTCGTCCACAGCAAAGCAGATCACACACGAATGAAAGGTAAAATAGCATTACAAAGCATTTACAAATATTTACAACAATCTGTTCATAGTCAATTACAATTCTTCATCAAATAATACACTTCTTTCCACAAAGAGCTTCCAAAAGAGTTTTTACAGATACTAGCAAAGGGAGTTTTCGAAGTCTCCTTTAATGCTTCAGATCTAGCTTCGGCCCACTACCTTTTGGCGTCGTCATCCTAAAGAATGACAAAGGCAAGGGTATTGAGGAACATGGTAAGACAATATAAAATAAAAGCGTAAAGGTATAGAGATTTTTTATACCTTGTTGAGCAGATTTCGGGCTTCGTCTCTAGCTAGTTCTCGTCCGCCCTTTGCCTAGATTTGGGTAATAAATCTATTGCCTATGCTTCGGGCTTCAGCCAGAATGTCAATAAGGTTAGATGGAGACAGGCTGAAGTTTGTCCTATTGACTGCTCTTGCATGATTGTATCCGGCTTTTATGAAAGCAGCAGTCGTACCACGAGAAGCTACTAGCACACAGAAATCACCGTGGCCAGTTATGATCTCATCGAGGATGTCAACTTCTTTCTCAATACATTCAAGTGCTCCAGGGATATCTTTGGCAGAAAGATTAGCTTCTTCAAACACGGCTCCGACAGAATTGAAGATACTTTTTAGCCGAGCAGTACATTGGCCCACAAAGCTGAAGCATTTATACTTAAGAGTTTTAAGAGTTTCACTCAGTTTTAGGTTCTTCTCAGCTTCAAACTTGATTGTCAAATTTAAAGCTTCAGTTTCTCGGATAAACCAGCTTGAATTCTCTTGCAAAAGTGTTTGAGTTTCCTTTAGCTCTTTGCTTAGTTTTTCATTCTGAGCCCGAGCTTTGGCAAGTGAGCCTTCGGCTGAACGCAACAGGCTATCTTTTTCTTTCAAAGAATCTTTAAGTGTTTGATCTTATCTTTAAAGCCTTCGACAACAATTTCATTTTTCGTATCTTCGTCATCTTGCTGCATCTTCAAGGCTTTGCTTAGAAATAAACTCTGAAAAATGAACTAAAGTTAGAATATTTAAATCAACACGAAGATATCATTGATAACTTGTAAAGGAGTCTTACTTTGAATTTTGAGTAAAACAAGCTCTCAATGATGTGCTGTCGTCTATAGCAGCTAATATCCTTTTCTAGCTTCGAGAATCCAATGCTCTTAGATAAAGTGCTTATAATCTTAACCCTGGCACGGTCACGAATGCATCCCAAAATCTCTTCATCAACCCCACCGAAGGGCATTGATCCAGGTTGGTAGTCGCAAGATATGGCAAAATCCTTCAATTCTGATATGTTCTCTTCGGAAAGTTGTTGGTCGCCCAGGTACCAAAGGTCGAAATTCATATCTTCCGAACAGGTCTCCTCAATTCTCTTCCCCTTATCAGAAGGAACTGTGGCTACATATTTCTCACCAACCACATCCGAAATAAGTATGTCGATTTACGACAGTGTGGTTGCAAGATTCTCGGCTTCGGCTATGGCGATATCTTCAGCATCGACGGGTATAGTAGCTTTATACACCAAAGCAGGGGGTGGGATCTATTCAATAGCTTCCATTACATTTATCATATGCCGCTTCTTTTGCCTCCCATTTTCCCCTCGGCAGCCGAAGTGATTTCCTTTGACTGCAAGAGGCTAGTCAGATCCAACCTCAAAGGACTTGGCAGTGCAAATGGGAAAGGTTCAGTCATTACCTTCAAAATTTCCGAAACCTCAGCAGCAGAAGACGAAGAGGGGCTCATAATCTGCTTGGGCACATCTTGTACCTTCGTTTCAACAGAAGATATCTTGACGAGTTTCTGTTTCTTCGGAGTCGATTCCTTCGGCTCCGATAGAGTTTTCTGCTTCTTCAAAGCTTTCTGGTCCTCTTTAACTGACTGGATGGCCTCTCTATTCAGAATGCTGACAATTCTTTTCCTTTTGGCTCCTCCAGCCCCTTCATCAAGTTTATCGTAATTAGGATACTCAAATTTCAGAGTGTCCATCACACGATTCACCGTCACTTTAGGTGGGTGCCAAAGGCAGCAGTCATCAATTGATCCTCTTTCTTCGTATAATTTTCAAGAATTTCATTACACATAGTTTCTATTAATTCCAACCATTCATTGCATGGTTTCTTGAATCTTTTCTGGAACTTAAATCGGTAAGGCAACCAGAAAAGTTCATACTTTTTCCCTTCTTCTTTCTTCTTCGTCATTCCCCAACCGCCAGAGGTCAGAAATATCCTATTCGCTAAGTATTCTTGCACTAAGTCTCTAGTGCTGACATGCTCAGCCATGACCCTAAACTCCACTTCGGCCAACTGGCAAGGAGACCCCAACTTCATATTAAACAAGGTCCGAGTCATGCCAAAGTTCAATCTCAACGAACTCATCACCATGCTCATGAGTTTCTCCCTTTTCTTCTCGTCAGCTTTCACGTAAAACCACTCGTTCGTCCATTCGGTCGACCATTTGGTGTGGTAGCCTATCACGGGGGCCTTTGTGTTCTTCCGGTATGTGAAGTTTTAGCATCCGAAGTTCTTGTGCAGGCCTTCAGCTCTTGCCTTCGTCTGATAATGAAGCTCGTGTACCCGATAGAACCCTTTGGCGTTGGCACTCTTTCCTTGCCTTCGAAGAGCCCAGATATACACGCTGAGCCTGACAATGGTGTTCGGGGTCAGCTGATTTAGGTCGATTTCAAAAAATTTCAAAACTTCACCTATCATCTCTTAAAGGGGGAACCAAAGTCCCACCCTGAAGAAGCTCTTGAAGACTACAACTTCATCTTCTTTCGGCTCTGGAATTGTCTCCTCTCCAGCAAAGCGAACAAGTTCATCATCATTTTCTCCAAAATATCCTAGCTTCTTCACTAGATCTTCAGCTTTAACCATGGATCTCCCAAATTCAACATGGCTGGGCTTAGTCGGACATAGAATGCTATCGTCATCCTCACTTTCATTATCACTTTTAGCTTCAGCCACGGCCTGTTCAGCTTCGGCATTAGAAGTATCTTCGGCAATATTTTTTCCTGCACAACCAGCCCAGAGCGCCTCATCATTTCTGAGATGGGAGCCATCTCAGTCGTTTCAGTCTCATCTCCCTCGCGGGTTATCCTTGCAGTTGATCTTACTCTACCCATTTCGCTGTTCAGACTCTCACAGACAGGTTGTGCTTGAGCGGTGAAATGCTTGTTCGAAGTATAATGCAGAAAGCTTCGGCTTCGGTGAACATTTTCAACACACAACAGTGCAATAGCAATGAAAGTTGTGGTAACTTCTCACCAACTTGTCTATTTATATAGTCCTACAGGAGAAGAAGGAGAACCGCCAAGACGCACATACTGGCTGATTGGTGGACCGACAAGTGCTGTGAATATTTTATTCGTTTTTAATAACAAGCTCATGGAAGGTGTTTTTCGAACCTTCGGCATTCCGAAGCCTTCGTATTGTTCACGGATCGAGTTCGTTATGAAAAAACGATCTAGCACCGCAAAAGGGCAACTGTTGGGGGGTCTTCTTCTCTGCCGAAGGTCCTCAACACAAAGACACCATCGGCAAAGTGATTCTAGAGACTTTCTTGTTCTCTGCCGAAGGACCTCAAGACGAAGATGGCAAGTGCCGAAGCTGCCACCAGCTTTGGCCTAGACCAAACTAAGGAGGAAAAGACTAGCTAGTCCCTAGTGATTTGTGTTATGATTATGAACAAAGGTTAAATGTTATAAATGTACGTTTACCCAGGCTACGTCCCATGCCTATAAGTAGGTGAACAGTACCCCCATACTATTCACGCTGGATTATAATCATTCTCGCGTCCGCACTTTCGAACAAGCCGAAGGTATCAATGTGATATAAACTTTGTTAATGTTCATGTTCATGTGTATATTATGAAATAAAAGTGTGAATGAACCAATGAGTTATATTCATTATCTTTATGTATTCTTATTTATCTATGAAATGATGAAGACACGTCCTTCATGACCTTCGTCTGATGATCATTATGTCCGAGAGGAGATAATGCTTCGGAGGATGAAGGTTCTTAATATTTAACAAATGTGTTGCCTTGTTCTTGATTCACAACATTTGAGAACAAGTGACCAACAGTGATGAATTTTTAGATGATTTTAACACTGCAGTTCTGAAGGCAAATTACTCTTAAATATTTCATCTCAGAGGCCCCTGGCTTTTTTGGAAGCAGCACCAAAAATGATCTATTAATGGATTCCAGACTCGTGCGCCCATTGTGGAAGTATTTCAGCAAGGCCATCACACCATTTTTGATGGAGCTCTAGGCCAGCTTATATAGAAACTAGGGCCAAAACCATCGGGGCTAGGGGCGGAGTGGCTCGACATGGAGAAGATTGTCGTCCTAGCTTCATCCTATGAGAAGGGGTGATCAACATCTAAGTTGAAGGTGGCATTCCCCTATTAAAGGGTGTTGATGTCGAACTGCCAGAGAGCAGGTGATCCCAAGTCGGCGTGCTGCCAGTAGTAGGAGGTGGCTGAGGCAAGCATGGACTTGTGATCAGTCAGGTCAGTGTCACCATCATTGATGAGTTTGATATAGTTATGTTGGTGGTGATAGCTTGTGGCGACATGATGAAAAGAAGTGTTGGAGTCCCCATTCAACAAAGCGTGAACAGTGAGACTAATTTGTCATAGCACGCAAGGAGTTCCTCTTCAGGGGGAGAGTGGTCGTCCTTCTTCTGGCCAATCGAAGAGTGTGACGATGAACTTGTAGTGCTCAATGGAAGATTGGAGGTTTTTATGAGCACGCGCTCATGCCTTAGCTCTCTGGTGGACCTGCTTAAGGTTAGCAGCGAGACCCCTAGTCGCATCACAGTTGGTAGCAATGGGGCGCAGAGCCGAGAGGATGAAAGGTAGATAACTAGGGTTTCGGAGCCAAGCATTTTGAAAGTGGTAGATGAGACGCAATGGGGTGCCGGAGGAGAGGTTTACAAGTAAGGGGCGGTGATCTGAGACAGGGCGAGGTAAGGCAGTCAGAGATGATTCAAGGAAGACATTGGCAAAAGTGGAATAAGTAAAAAATCGGTTAAGCCTAGCCAAGGTCGGGATCTCTCGACCATTGGACCAAGTAAATGAGCACCCATGAAGAGGGAGTTCCATGAGCCCCAAGGAGTCAATGAGATTATTGAAGGGATCACGAATATGCAAGTCGAAGCGACGCGAGCTAATTTTACTAGGGTGTTGTATAAGGTTAAAGTCTCCTAAGATTAGCCAGGGGGACATGCAGCTAGAGACGTCCAGGAGGTTCGTAAGGAAGGAAGGAAGGGGACTCATTGTGGTTAGAGGGGCATAGACGTTAGTCACGGTGAGGGGGTGTTGGATGCGCACAGGGAGAAGGCGGTGGTGAGGCAGAAGGGGGAGGAGTGGCAATTCTCTAAGCTTAGAATATTATCATTCTAGGTCGTGACCACCCCTCCACACGTGCCATGGGTGTCAATGGAGCAAAAACAATTTAGATTATGGGGGAGGAAGCGTTTTGCTTTCAATGCGGAGAGGTCACAGAGCTTAGATTCTTGAATACACACAATAGTGGGGGTAGAAGAGGACTGGGTATCCCTAACCATGGTGCATTTCTATGGATCACCGAGGCCACGGACATTCCAGCACATGATAGAATATATAGGAGGAACGAGGATTAGTCATTGGAAACAAAACAAGCACTAGTACAATACAAAGTTTCGTATATTCCACCACACAAGGGGAGAGCAATAGGGAGGGATCACAACTAATAACATAAGAGTGGGGGAGACCCGGCCCTAGCGGCACAGAGAAGGGTCTAGCATGATCACATGTTCGGTGAACAAGGGCCTCACCGGTGGCTGTAAACTTCAGACCAAGCTTGATTTTGCCGTCCATGGCACCACGCCCACCATATCGGTAGACTTGCACCCTAGCCTAGTAGAAAGGGCAAGCTTGCGAATCATGTGGATGAGGATAGGCACCTTAGTGCGGGAGAGGACATTGTTGTCGCAGATATCCTTCTGGACTTTTTTCGAGCAGGAGTGGAGGGCATCAAGCATTGCTTTGTGTTCTGAGGCTTTTGAGGCGATACGAGTAAAGTTGCTAGCATTCTAGGTGGCAAGGCAGGTGCTTTTGTGGCTAGAGAGAGGGACAAAGATCTTCTTCGCAGCACTGGGAAGGAGGGAACGGGCACGCGAACACTGTGCTTGATTCTTGGTAGTGGAGATTTGGCTACATGGAGGTGGGGACGGTGTTGAGGGGTGGGGGAGTTAGAGGGGACAAAGTATTGGTCATGAGGCTATTGCGAGGCTTGGGTGGAGGTTGGTTGAGTAGTGGGATTTTGCATTTGTAGGATTTGTGTGAGGGGGAGGAGGAGGGGTGTTTTGCATGGCCTACATGGCGAGTAGGTGCAGCGTGGTGAGAGGACAGCCTCTGTCTAGGGTGGGGGAACGCAACATCGGAGTAGGAGAAGCAGGAGGTCAGATTGCTTGGTGTGGGAGGGTTGGAGGGGGATAGAGGTGGTGCATGTAGGCAAGGTAGGCATCATAGAATCGATTAAGGGGTTGGAAAGCATGGTAGCAGAGGTTTGGGTCCCTCTAGAGGAGGGAGGGAGCTCAGCACCCGCTCCTGAAGAGAAAATAGAGAGGGAAATGGGACCCAAGGAAGCGAGGAGAGTAGGTGGCAGGGGGAATAGGCGGAAAACGGAATGTAGTCCCCATGTTGATTGAACTACTACTCTATGGGCTAGATCCAGACGAGGAAAACCTGAACCACACTCCCTTCTTAGGTAAAACATGAGTGCTCTGAGATCTAGACCTCACTAGGAATATCTAGGTAGTGGTTGACCTCAAGGACCAGCTTGATTGGGTCGAAATAGTTGGGGGTGAGGCAAGCTGGGTTAATCTCCACGACCTCGCCACCGATAGCAAAAGAATGTTTGATTGGCTCTGTTGTCCATTGCTCGACGGGGGGGGGGGGGGGGGAATAAATGACCAACACAAGAGGGGAAATCAATGACCAACACAAGTCTAGGACCTAGAAGAATCTGTTGGAGGTTTCCTCGGGGCGATCAAACAGGATGGTGGCATCCCAGAAGCGGAGAGGTCAAGGGAGCAAATTCTTTCGCGCTCGAAATTGTAGCCTAAGTGAAGCAAGGCACTACCCCTCGAGGAAGGTAGGAGACTAACCTGGAGCATGGTGGCAACAGAGATGAGCACATCTCAAAGGATGGCAAGATGGTCCTGGAAGTCGCTTTCAACATAAGCAAATAGAAGTTTGCTTTTCATGGCAAGGTCCCGAGGAGGGACCCAAGCTTTGATGGAGTGAGTGTGGCCATCGTAGACCTCTTGCTTAGGACTCTCACCTATGCCCTTCGAGGTAGAGGGGGTAGTGTTCGAGCCGAGGCTGTCAAGGCTCGAGGAAGGGGAGCTTAAGCCCGAGGCAACATGGGCAATAGCAACAACTGGGGCAGTAGGGGGTCAAGCGGGAGACCTCCGGTCACTTGAATCCGACGGAGTGGAGAAGCGGCAGTCGGCTTGGCTGTGAAGGAGAAGGAGGAGGTTCAATAGCCAGGAGTGAGACATCGAGGGAACGTCGGCCGCAGAGGTGAATGGGGGGGGCAAGCCCGTGCTCGATATGGAGGAGTCAGCACACACACCTTTAAGGCGGTCGTCAGGAGAGCTGGGCGGCACCGTCACTGAGGGGCACCGGCAGGGCCTCAGAAGGGATAGCATTGACCGGTTGGGAGGTGTCATTGATGTGGAGGGTGGGATATCTATGGTGGAAGGGGGTTAGGGCACGATTGATCGGCATGGGGCACCCGGGGCTCCGGTGATCGGAGGTATGGCAGTGGTGGTAGCGAACCGGGTCGCGGTAGTCATGAACATGGTGATCAAAAGCGAGGCAGCAGTAGCACTTGGAAGCCATGGAAATAGGATGGGGACGCAAGGGTTTTGAGGGTTCTGAGGAGGTTTTTGGTGGGGTTAGAGCGTGCTCCGGTAAAGGGAGCTAAGGCATGCACCGCCGTCGGACGACAGCAGAATAAGAGGCGTAGGGGAGGCCAGTTTCGAGTTAAGGTGGTGTAACGGGGGCAGTGGTGAGGGGACATGCATTTAGTGTGGGGGGTACATGACGTGATCCGGGGGCGAATTGAATCGGCTGTGATCCGAGGCAAGATCTTCTGACGAAACGCGTCACGATGGAGAGCTGCACGTGTCAACAAATCGAGTGGGAAGATCGGGCGTGCGTCGAGGATTGAACGGTCACGAAGCGTCGGCGTGGCACCAAGTCTGGCGGCGGCTGGAACCTAACGATGACGGCAATGGCGCTGCCCGACGAAGATGAGGGAGAAGAGAGGAACGACCAAGGCAGAGAGGACCAAGGACTATAAGGGTGTTAGCCACATTCTGGCACAAAACCAGCACTTGGAAGATCCAATCCTAGTCCGACCATGCCATCAAAATGTGGGGTGGGACGGTCAAGAGAAAGCATAAGATGTCTTCGACGAAGCCAATGGGGAAATGGGGGGAGGCGTTGCCTATAGAAAACCATAGGGGGACGGCCATGCCTGTGCTAGAGGAGAAGGGGTGAACCAGCGCTCCATGATTTTCCATGAAGGAACTTTGGATCCAAGCACTCAGGGGTAGCAGCATGGATATAGAGGATGAGAGGAAAGGGAAAGGCAAATGGCTGGCTGGCGTAGAGCTAATGCTACCAAAGAAGTGGTTTAGGGGGGTGTTGCATACCTCGAGCTTACCTAGGGAGCTTTGGTGACCGGCGGTGGTGCGCTTCCTTGCCGCTAGAGGAGGGGGACATGAGACTGTGGAGGCGGTGGCAGGGGCTCCGGTAGTGGTGTAGGCGGCTTCTCCTTCGATGATGTCACACCCGGTTTTAGAAGGCAAACCGAATGCGAACCATGTACGTGCCAGGATCAGCAATTCACGTACACAGCAGTTACATAACTGGACATCATCACATAGTGCTCAAATAATAACATAAAAGGGGAATAATAGTCGATTACATCATATGTCTGAGACATCCACATAGTCTTTACAATAATCAAAGTGCGGAAAATAAACATAGATACACGCGGCCTTCACAGGCAGCCAACTGGGGGTTGCTGCTAACCCACGCCTAGAACTCGTCATATTCTTGAAACTCCTGGTGGTCTCCTTCCACGGCTTCATCCTCTCCTGAGTAGTGGTTGCAATGCGGACAACCTGGCGGGGGGGGGGGGGGGGTTTGGTGTGTAGAGCAAGAGTGAGTACACATCAACATACTCAGCAAGTGTCCTGTTTGGCTGTAGTGGACTAGCTTTATGTGGGGTAAGTCAAGCAGTTGCTTTTAGTTGGTCAGACTATTATTACTAGTAGAGAAACCCAAGTTTTAGAATTAACCCACGTTATTAACCCAAACGTACTCTTTCCAAACGGAAAGAATACCACTTACCATTACCATAATCAATACCAAAAACCATCAATCTCATTGCCACCTGTAATCCGAACAATCTCTGATCAAGTATCACTAATCACTGGAGCTCCCTTGGCCGCTCATAACCGCGAGCACGGCTGATATATCAGTTTTCATACACTTTGCAGAGGTTGCACGCTTCACCCACAAGCCATGATTTCCCTTTCTGCCCGGAGATCATGACTCTCCATTGATCACTGTGTCGGAACCACCCGAATTATTCCAGCTTAAGTGCCTAAGTCACGCCTCAGGGGCCGTAACGCACTTAAATCGGAATAACCCGTCAGTCCCTCAGATCTAGTCTGATGGATCCACTTAACCAGGATCAAATTCCACAATCTCACACGAAAGTGAGTCACAGAAGAAATACAATAAAACAGGAATCCACAAATTAAGTACTGAGTTATTACATAAATCGGAGTTTTTGAGTAGCCAATGAGAGTTCACAAAATAAAGTGCAGTGGATAATCGATGTCGTCGGTATTGAGGAAATGGGCAAGGCCTAGCCCACTACTCCTCGTGCTCCTCTCCTGCCGGAGCAACATCCCACTCGACCGCCCAACCCGGTGGCAGGGTGGTAGGCCAAGTCACACCATCAACCATTTCCTGAATGGTACCTGCAAAAATTGTGCCACAAGTAAGGCTGAGTATCCTAATACTCAGCTAGACTTACCCGGTGTGAGGAATCTACTCCTCTACCTCTAGACTATGCAGCTGTTTGGCTGAGGGGTTTGGTTTGCCAAAAGCACTAGCTGTTTCTAAAATCAACTTTTAGCTTTTCAAATTCTATCATCATTACTTAGCTAGATTTACTTCTTCTAAGCATACATGGTAACAAGCATTTAGATCAATCAACAAGTTATCTCATGTAACCTCATTTCACTTCTTACTCGATGCAGTACAAGGAATCAAGCAGTCTCATTAGCTACGAGAAGCAGACGATTCGAATCGAGTTTTAACCTTGCAAGGTAAACCTAAACACACGGCATGTCAGGGTACTCCGACCCTGCACATGACAACCATCCCCATCGATTCCCCGTTCGCGTCCAGGCCTCACCGCCTTGGCATACAATGCTCCACTGACCCCGGCTGCCGCCGTGCAGTGACCGCACTTGTACCCACCATAGCTAGCATGGGAGACCCAGTCTCAGGTCGCATGAGGGATAAAGTCCGCGCCCGGCTTCACTCAGGTACTAGGTTTACCGGTTACCATATTTCCCGGCATGTGCTTAGTACGTTCAAAAGCTTGACTCAGGTATCCACACATTAATCCTTAATTTTTTTTCCCGTCTCATGGACAAGACATCCTCTTTAGATCCAAGTCCATAGACCAACATATATATATCCCGTTATTAAGATGAATACAATCAATTCCTGACCTCGCGCGAGTGCTAGAAAAATCACTCGACTTCTACCGAGATCCTGATTAGCAAAGCAGCTACTCGACCTAGCATACTAGTATTCATCTCAAAAAGGAATCCTAAGTTCATGCAACTAGAGGTTTCAAGCAACTCCTACACTCAAGTGCACATTACAAACCTACAAACATTAAGTGTAGTAAAATAGCATATATAAACGGTTATGCATATAACCGGGGCTTGCCTTCAATTGCTGGGGCTGTAGGGAGATCCTCGATAGCAGCCTCTGAAGCCTGCTCTTGGTCCTCCTCTTGGACAGGTCCTTGCTCGAGGATGAGCACGTACTCTCCGTCAGCAAGATTACAATCTAATGAATGCAATGCGTAAGATACATGCATGATATGATATGTACTTTTAGAAATTACAACTTTTGACGGTGTATGATCCACTTGATTTAAACAAGGTTAACTTTACCTATGTAAGACCCTTGGGTGGTATACTCGGTAAATTAAGTTAAACTTTAGCTAAGGCAAGTGATAGGTTTTACTTTTAGGGGTTCCACTGAATTCTTTTTAAGTCTCAGGGAGAATTGATAAGTATTCAGGATAGGCTTATTGGGGTGAGGTTTATTTCTTCTTTCCCTTTCTTTTATTCTCTTAAAAGTTTTGGAGTAGGTTTAAACAACAAGTTGCTTTTATAAAATTCTAAAAATTCTGCAAAAATTACAGTGGCTTGGCACTGGTGTATGTTTCTCTGTTTCAAAATTTGGGGATCAGAAAGTGAATAGTTTTCTCTGGACAAAATTATTAAATTCTAGGGCAGAATGGGTGCTTTGAACTACAACTATTATTTAACAGTGGGTAGTTCTATAAAACTTATTTTTGCTGGCTTTTAGGGGTTGTAACATGACTTGATGCAAATTTCTAGCCATTAATACCTTTTAGTTATTTTACTATGGTTTTCTCAAGTTTCTAGCCAAATAGGTGCTTTCTACTACCACTATATTTGAAAAATATCAAACAACAGAGTTCTTATTTTTCTTGGTTATTATTTTGTGCAAGAGCAATCATTCTGAAGTTTGGCATCTTTTTGCTTAAGGGAAGGGGTGGTATGCATTATTTGAATTTAGTGGCCTTTCTCATAAAACAGTAGCAATAGATAAGAATTTGCTTCCTTTTCATGGGTTTGCATTTTTCTCTGATGGTTTATCTCATTATGGACTTAGCTAATTTTTGGTTGCCCATTATCATATTATTAGGGGTTGTTTATGATTTATTGGGAGAATGCCTTATTATCATTTTATATTTATTCTCCTTACTTAAAAAGTTGAACTGAGGTGTTCTTTATTTTTGTAGTGGGGCTCTGGTGGTTGTAAGTCTACTGGATTTTTATTATCCATTTTGGGTATAGTTTTGTAATTCTAATAATTGATTTTCAGTTCAAATAGAGCTAAATAAGTCATTTTAATTTGAAACTGATCTGGACTAATGGTCTCTTTATTTTTCCTAGGTTCTTTGTTACTCAAGCAAACTAGGAAAAATAATTTTTCCTTGCTGTTCATTAGTTCCTAATGCCTTTCTGTTTTTTCCTAAGTTTTGAGCAAAATAGCTTTAAATGAATATCTACATCACATTTTTCAATACTGGGGTTCCTACTATTTTTAAACAGTGTCTAAATGAGGTTTGAATACCCACAAATTTTCTTAAGTTTAGTACAGAAGAAAAACTAATTTTCCTTAATTAAACAAGATTTGGCTAGTTTCTGTTTTTACTTCTAAACTAAAAATTCAGAACAGAAAGCATAGGGTTTACCATTTTTAAATGATAGTTCATAAAATTTAGGATCTAGCAAAATTGGTTTGACATCTTTTGACTACGAATTCATCAAGTTATGGATTTTACAAGTTCTCTGGTTATTTAAAAAGGTTTACAGAATTGATTAAATGGAAAACCACTTTGCACTTGGGTCCCTGGCGGATATTCTAAGTTTTCTTCGCAGATTAGTCCTTAGTTTACTATTCACATGAGTCACTGACGTTACAGAAAACCCCCCGGGTTCTTTACCTCCCAACCCGAGGTCCTTCTCCTAAGTTAAACAGTAACTGCGGCGGAAGAAAGGGCAGTGGGGCTTACCGGCGGCGAGATGGCTCCGGTGAAGTGGTTGAGGACGTAGGGGAGGTCTCGGGGATCACAACGAGGTGCGGGTCGCCGTCGAGGATGGCCGGAGTCGGTCGGTCCACGCGCGCAGGCGGGGATTCTCGTCGGCGGCGAGGAGTCCGGCCTGGTCACGGCGGAATAGATCAATTGGATGGGTCAGAGGGGTTCACAGGATGCCAGAGAAGATATGGGTGCAAGGAATTGGACGGAGACTCACTAGTTAGCTCGGTCCACGCGCGGCGACGGAAGACCGAAGTCCGGTGAGGTCGATCTCGGGCCTCCGGTGAAGTCCGGCCTGGTCCGAGGGCTTGGCGAGCTTCACGGGCTACTGGCGGAGCTAGCCGAAGCACTGGCTCGACTCGGGGGTGGCTGGGGTGGGCTGGCCACGGTGGCCGAAGCTCTGGCGGCAATGGCGGGTGGAATTGAGCTCGCCGGAGCTAAGGGAAGGCGGCTGGCCGGTGCTGGTGAGTGCGGGGCGAAGTGGGGCGCACTTGGGAAGGCTTTATAGGCATGGCGCGGTGCACGGGCGGTCGTGGACCGGCGAGCTTGCGCGGGCGTGCACTGGAGGCGCGGGTGCGCGAACGGGTGTGAACCGGGGGTGTCAGCCACGGTCGAACACGTGTGCCCGATGCTTCTGCCCGAGTTCAAGCGCTGATTGGGAGCAAATCTTCGCGAATTTGGGCAAGATCGCTGTGAAGGATTTGTTCACCTGACCAAGCTTTGTTTTTTATGTATGGACGTCGCGCGGTTTTAGGCTAGGGACAGGGAGTTATAGCGTCACCAAGGTGCCAGTGTCAGAATGTCTGGTCCCGAGGTCAAACCACGCCAAAACCGTGTCAAATGAACTTGGTTTGAGTTCAAACTTTTCCAGGATGTGTTCAAGGGAATTTGGCACAACTTTGATATTTGGATCTCCTGGTTTTGAGTTTCGAAAAACAGAGAACGCATTTGATCTTTGGAAAGAGGTCTGAATTTCAGAAATTCAGAAATCTGAATTTCTCCAAGGGTGCTTAGTTCAAGGGCTGATTTGAGAATTTATTTAAGTTAATTTGGCTAAGCTTTCTCAACCTTTCTTGTTGCTTATTTAATGTACTTTAACTTTTATAATTGGCTCAAGTCATAATTTTAAATTTTTCATACCCTTCTCCTTATTTTCTTAAATTTTGCTCATGGGGCTTATTTAGGGTTTTTATTAGGGTTACATATTCTTACCTTTTAAAATACTCAATTGTCTTGATCATGACACTTCTAAGTATATGCTTGGGGAAATCTTCATTCTTAAGTTAATTTGATGCTCATGCTTACTTTGGTTCTCATAAAATGGTGGTTCTTGGTTTGGCATTTTAAGAGAAGCCCTAAGTGACACTGGGGTGTCACAGCCTTCCCCCCTTAAAGGAATCTCATCCCGAGATTCGGGCCAGAGTCCTCCCGGGGTGAAGCGAAGGGTGAGACTTATAGGAAATGGGTGCTTACTGTTATTTTTAAGGTAAAACTGCTCTTCGAATGTCATTCTCTTTGCAACTTCAGAAGGAAGTCCTTTTTAAGTTTTTCTCCATAATTACTTCATTCTGAAGATTATATTTTTGAAAATTAGATTCGAAGGGCAGGAGGAGGGGTTGGGTGTGATTACATACCAGCTTCCTTGGGTAGGCAATCGGGGAAGTTGGATCTCAGGAATTCCTCGGTTTCCCAAGTAGCTTCCTCCTCTGAGTGATTACTCCACTGGACCTTGTACATCTTGATCGATTTGGCCCGAGTTGATCTCTCCTTGCAATCCAGAATCTTGGAGGGGTACTCTTGGTACGATAGATCTGACTCTATCTCCAATTCTGGCTCTGCTAAGATCTCAGTCGGCAATCGAACACACTTCTTCAGCTGAGATACATGGAATACATCGTGAATGGCAGACATTTTTGAAGGTAACTTCAGCTTGTATGCCACGGGTCCACATGCCTCTATGATCTCATAAGGTCCAATGTAACGAGGGGCTAGCTTGCCTTTGATCCCAAACCTCTGCACTCCCTTGGTGGGTGATACCTTGAGGTATACAAAACTTCCCACCTTGAACTGGAGAGGTTTCTTTCTTTTATCATGGTAACTCTTCTGCCTGGCCTGAGCAGCTTCTAGATTCTTCCTGATTAGTTTGACCTTCCTTTCGGCTTCAGTCACTAAGTCGGGTCCAAAAACTTCTCTTTCTCCAGGTTGAGACCAATTGAGTGGTGTTCTACACCTTCTTCCATAGAGAGTTTCAAAAGGTGCCATCTTTAGGCTGGATTGATAACTATTGTTATAAGCAAACTCTGCTAAGGAGAGGTGCTTATCCCAGTTCTTGCCACAATTGATCGCACAAGCTCTCAGCATATCCTCCAGAATTTGGTTTACCCTTTCCATCTGACCATCAGTCTGTGGGTGGTAAGCTGAACTTCTAATTAGCTTAGTTCCCAGAGACTCTTGCAATTGTTCCCAAAATCTGG
This sequence comes from Zea luxurians, assembly GCA_029449295.1. Classification (NCBI taxonomy): domain Eukaryota; kingdom Viridiplantae; phylum Streptophyta; class Magnoliopsida; order Poales; family Poaceae; genus Zea; species Zea luxurians. The sequence goes on from JAOPSE010000002.1 coordinate 175,354,809, forward strand.
CAACAAATTGGGCTCCTCGGTCAGAAACAATGGTCCGAGGCAATCCGTGCAAACACACGATCCGGTCAATATACAATTCTGCATACTTTCGAGCCTTATCAGTGGTGTGCACAGGAAGAAAATGTGCCACTTTTGTCAATCGGTCCACAATAACCCAAATTGAATCATGATGACGAGAGGTGTTGGGCAGACCCACAATGAAATCCATGCTGATGTCGTCCCACTTCCACGAAGGTATGGACAGGGGTTGCAAAGCTCCATCTGACTTCAAGTGGCTTGCCTTTACCCTCTGATAGGTGTCACATTCTGATACATACTGGGCTATCTCCCTCTTCATTCTGGTCCACCAGTACAAAGGCTTCAGATCATGGTACATCTTGGTGCTTCCCGGATGCATAGAGAATTTAGAGAGATGAGCCTCGTCCAAGATTTTCCTCTTGAGATCCTGGTCCTTAGGAATCACCAATCTGCTTTTAAACCATAACACACCCTTTTCATCCTGGCAGAAACAATTATACTTCTCAACCTTCTGATGGAGATTCTTCTTGATAATCTGCACTCCCTTGTCACTGAGCTGGGCCATGATAATCTGGTCTTGCAAAGCTGGCTCAACAGAAATGTGAGACAAAGAACCAGAAGGAATCACTTCAATTTGCATCGTGCTCAACTCATCACATAAGGTGCTAATGCAAGAATCCATCAGAATACAATTGCACTGCATCTTCCGACTCAAGGCATCTGCTACCACATTAGCTTTTCCTGGGTGATAATGTACCTCCAGGTCATAATTCTTGATCAGCTCTAGCCATCTTCTCTGCCTCATGTTGAGATCAGCCTAAGTAAAAATGTACTTAAGGCTCTTATGATCAGTGAAGATGTTGCAGTGGGTCCCCATTAGATAATGCTTCCACATCTTCAATGGATGAACCACTGCTGCTAGCTCAAGGTCATGAGTGGGATAGTTTTGCTCATGAGGCCTGAGTGCTCTTGAGGCATAAGCAATGACTCGGTTGTCTTGCATCAAGACACAACCTAGCCCTGTGCCAGAGGCATCGCAATATACATCAAAAGGCTTGCTGTTGTCAGGCTGCGCCAACACTGGTGCGGTGGTCAGATGTTGCCTTAATGCATGGAAGGCATCTTCGCACTTTTGACTCTAGACAAATTTGACTTCTTTCTTCAGCAACTCAGTTATAGGCTTCACAATCCGAGAGAAGTCCAGAATAAATCTTCGGTAATAACCAGCTAATCCCAGAAAACTCCGAATCTGACGAACAGTTGTTGGTGGCTTCCAGTTCATCACCTCTTGCACTTTATCAGGATCAACAGCTATTCCAGCCTGAGAGATAGTGTGACCCAAGAATTTGATTTCCTTTAGCCAAAAATCACACTTGGATAACTTGGCATAAAGGTGGTGCTCTCGCAGACGTTGAAGAACTACATGCAAATGCTCGGCATGTTCTTCTTCGCTCTTTGAGTATACCAAGATGTCATCGATGAAAACCACCACGAACTTGTCCAATTCAGGCATGAAAACAAAATTCATCAGATACATGAAATATGCTGGTGCATTTGTCAGCCCGAATGACATCACCAAGAATTCATATAGCCCATATCTGGTCGAGAATGCCGTCTTCGGAATATCGCTTGCTCGTATCTTGATCTGATGGTAGCCAGAGCGAAGGTCTATCTTGGAAAATACCTTGGCCCCGACCAATTGGTCAAAAAGAACATCAATACGAGGCAAAGGATACCTGTTCTTGATAGTTACCACATTAAGAGGGCGGTAATCTATACACAGCCTCAAGCTTTCATCCTTCTTCTTTACAAATAGTGCTGGACACCCCCAAGGCGAAGTGCTTGGGCGAATAAATCCTTTATCCAGCAACTCTTGCAATTGCTTCTTCAACTCTGCCAGCTCAGCGGGTGGCATTCGGTAGGGCCTTTTGGAAATTGGGGCCGTTCCCAGTTGCAACTCGATGGCGAATTCAATATCCCGGTCCGGTGGCATTCCTGGCAATTCATCAGGGAAGACATCTGCATACTCACAGACCACTGGGATCTTCTTCAAAGGTAACTCCATCATAGAGAAAGCACATGACTGAGTAGGACCTTGACGGGGCAGAATTAAAGTGAAGTTCCCACAGAACGGAGAATTAACTTCCACGGTACGACTGGCTATATCAAGCACAACTTGGTGCAAGGTCATCCAATTAGCTCCTAGAATAATGTCCACATTTTCCAATCCCAACACAAGAAGGGTGGTTTTGACAATGTGGCTCCCCAGTTGAATAGGCACACTTTGGTTTAATTGATTAGTTGCAATTTTACCCCCAGGTGTGACTATCATGAATGACCCTTTAGAGTGAGAGAATGGCAGTCTACATCTAGCACTGAACTTTTGGCTAATGAAACTATGAGATGCACCAGAATCAAACAGAATTAAAGCAGGTTGATTATAAACTGAAAAGATACCGGTCATGATAGGAGCTCCCTCAGGTATTTCCTCAAGAGCGGTGAAGTTGAGCTTCCCCTGCCTGACTTGCACCTTCTGCTTTCTTCCCTTGTCTTGATTTGGTGCTGGCATCTGCCTCTGCTGGTTCCTGGGACAATTCTTGGCATAGTGGCCCACATTGCCACAAGTGAAACACTTGTTCCCATTGCCCTGGCGGAACTGCTGCTGCTGAGGCTGGTTGTTTCTTGGAGCGGGAGCTGGAAAGCGATTGGGTGCCGGCTGCTGCTGCTGAGGTGGCCTGATCACCCATCTGCCTGCCTGCTACTGAAAACCCCTGCTCTGGTTGTGAGAAACAATCCGGAACCTTTGAGCCTGAGCGGATGGTGCTGCCATTGGTGCCTTTCTCTTCTTCTCTGCCCGGTGAGCTACAATGCAATCCTCCTCGGAGATGGCCATATTGACCAACTCATTGAAGCTATCAGCCCGGACAGTGTTGAGTCGTTACCGCAGCTTGGTATTGAGACCCCTGCGGAAGCGATCCCTCTTCTTCTCATTAGAATCAGCATGGTACCCTGCATACTGGCATAAGTCGTTGAAAGCTTGCGCATACTGCAGTACCGTGCGGGTTCCTTGATTAAGGGCCAGGAATTCATTCAACTTCCGATCAAGAATGCCAGCTGGGATGTGGTGTCCTCTGAAGGCAGTCTTGAACTCCTCCCAAGATACCTCACGATCAGCGGGGAGCATAGCACGGAAGTGATCCCACCAAGTCCGAGCAGATCCGCGAAGCTGCTGCGCGGCGAAGCGGGTCTTGGTAGCATCAGGGCAGTCTCCCGTGAGGAGGGGAAACTTGGACTCGACGACGCGAAGCCATACGTCGGCATCCAACGGATCCTCTGCCTTGGTGAACAAGGGTGGCTACATGCTCAGAAACTCCTGGTAAGTTGCCATTGCCGGAGGTCGCTGAGGCTGGCCTCCACCATGCTGCTGAGGGTGGGGCTGGCGCTGCAAGAGATGTCGCAGAATCTCATTCTGCTGGGCCATCAGCTCCTGCACTGTGGGAGCTTGAGGAGGTGGCGGGGGAACCTGCTCGTTATGCCCGCGACGCTGCCTAGCTGCCATCTGAAAACAGAGATTGCCGCCATTGTTATCCCAACTCACAGTTTCGAACGTCAAGATATTATCCCATATGGAAGGAAAAAATGCCATAATCATAATATTAGGTTCGAATTTAAGATAACATGGTGACAATATCCCACAGAATCCAAAAGTTCACAGGGTTACATCAATTAGGAGGAAGTACCCATAAGCCTAGTCCAAAATCTGATATTAACTAAGCTCGCATAGGTTTCTATCCGCCTAAGAGTGTCGAAGTGACTGCTTAACCCTGAGTGGTGGAAACGACACTAGATGCGGGTGAAGGGGGCATCGCGGAGGTAGTCCCATTGGCACCAAGGGCTGGTCCTAGCTCCTCGGGATCCTCTTCTCCCTCGCTTCCGGCTTCATTGGCCTCCATCTCCAAGTGGTGCATGTCCAGGTGGTCATTTGCTTCTTCGAGTTCCCTCTGCACATCGTGAAGCTGGTTCTCCAAGACATCAATAGTATTGTCTCGGATCTCCACCTGCTGCTCCAAGGTGGCAATGCGCTGGCTCAGCCTCTCCACCTGTAGATCCTTCTCTACCAACTCGGTGGATAGGTCAACCACAAAATCTTCTCGACTATCGAGAGTGAGCTTAGTGGTTTGAGCGATGTTGGCAAGGTGTGCCATAGCGTCGCTCTGAAGGGCCTGAAGGCGGTACAGCGCACTCATGCACTGAACAGTGACCCTCCCAACCAAGTCAGGATACATTGCCCACACATCCTTCACATGGCTCACGTGGTTACACCACATGGGATCATCCTTCCTCTCAGCAGGGAAGAGTCCCAAAGGGCGCATCACCATCTCCAGGGGATGGTAGCCACAAAAAGTCGTCAGAGTCTTCATGGCTGCTGCTTCGACGGTGTCGTCCGTCCTGAGTCCAATCATCTCAGAATCAAGAGAACGCCAACCCGGCTGAAGGGGATGAGCCTCCAAAGTCAGCCAGACCCGACAACGAGGTACCCGATGCTCCTCATACAACTGCACCGTGTACAAAGGGGGCGTAGGGTAACCGGCGGAGTTAAGCACTTCCCACAAGATGGAAGGAAAACCATCGTGAGAAAGGAAGTCAGAACTGAAACTAGAGTCTCCTCCACTGGCGGGGGTGGGTGAATTCATCTGCGGAAGGGAATCAAAGGTAAAGATTATGATGGAAGGAAAAAGAAAAAAAGAGAGCCCGGATGGTTCTAAAGAAAGTGGGTTAGCTCAAATTTTAATTCCTCTTTGTGTTTTATGATGCATGCATGCTGGGAAAAAGAAAACGTTGCCTCTCGAAAGAAAATAGGTTGCTTTTCAGGGCATCCTTGAAAATATAAGTACTGGCCCACGGGGCCTAAGTAATTAGCCACCCATTTTCCCTCTATGCCTAAGGCCTTTCGTCCTAGGTCTAACGGTCTAGTCCTAACGATCCTTAGCAGTTTCTAGGCAAGTTTTAGATTTTGAAAATTGGTATTCATGGTTTATTGTCCTTCTCTGTGGTGGAATTTGCTCCGATACCAGCTGTGGCGGAACCACACGAATTATTCCAGCTTAAGTGCCTAAGTCACACCTCAGGGGCCGTAACGCACTTAAATCGGAATAACCCGTCAGTCCCTCAGATCTAGTCTGATGGAGCCACTTAACCAGGATCAAATTCCACAATCTCACACGAAGGTGAATCACAGAAGAAATACAATAAAACAGGAATCCACAAATTAAGTACCGAGTTATTACATAAATCGGAGTTTTTGAGTAGCCAATGAGAGTTCACAAAATAAAGTGCAGCAGATAATCGATGTCGTCGGTATTGAGGAAATGGGCAAGGCCTAGCCCACTACTCCTCGTGCTCCTCTCCTGCCGGAGCAACATCCCACTCGACCGTCCAACCCGGTGGCAGGGTGGTAGGCCAAGTCACACCATCAACCATTTCCTAAATGGTACCTGCAAAAATTGTGCCACAAGCAAGGCTGAGTATACTAATACTCAGCTAGACTTACCCGGTGTGAGGAATCTACTCCTCTACCTCTAGACTATGCAGCTGTTTGGCTGAGGGGTTTGGTTTGCCAAAAGCACTAGCTGTTTCTAAAATCAACTTTTAGCTTTTCAAATTCTATCATCATTACTTAGCTAGATTTACTTCTTCTAAGCATACATGGTAACAAGCATTTAGATCAATCAACAAGTTATCTCATGTAACCTCATTTCACTTCTTACTCGATGCAGTACAAGGAATCAAGCAGTCTCATTAGCTGCGAGAAGCAGACGATTCAAATCGAGTTTTAACCTTGCAAGGTAAACCTAAACACACGACATGTCAGGGTACTCTGACCCTGCACATGACAACCGTCCCCATCGATTCCCCGTTCGCGTCCAGGCCTCACCGCCTTGGCATACAATGCTCCACTGACCCCGGCTGCCGCCGTGCAGTGACCGCACTTGTACCCACCATAGCTAGCATGTGAGACCCAGTCTCAGGTCGCATGAAGGATAAAGACCGCGCCCGGCTTCACTCAGGTACTAGGTTTACCGGTTACCATATTTCCCGGCATGTGCTTAGTACGTTCAAAAGCTTGACTCAGGTATCCACACATTAATCCTTAATTTTTTTTCCCGTCTCATGGACAAGACATCCTCCCTGGATCCAAGTCCATAGACCAACATATATATATATCCCGTTATTAAGATGAATACAGTCAATTCCTGACCTCGCGCGAGTGCTAGAAAAATCACTCGACTTCTACCGAGATCCTGATTAGCAAAGCAGCTACTCGACCTAACATACTAGTATTCATCTCAAAAAGGAATCCTAAGTTCATGCAACTAGAGGTTTCAAGCAACTCCTACACTTAAGTGCACATTACAAACCTACAAATATTAAGTGTAGTAAAATAGCATATATAAACGGTTATGCATATAACCGGGGCTTGCCTTCAATTGCTGGGGCTGCAGGGAGATCCTCGATAGCAGCCTCTGAAGCCTGCTCTTGGTCCTCCTCTTGGACAGGTCCTTGCTCGGGGATGAGCACGTACTCTCCGTCAGCAAGATTACAATCTAATGAATGCAATGCGTAAGATACATGCATGATATGATATGTACTTTTAGAAATTACAACTTTTGACGGTGTATGATCCACTTGATTTAAACAAGGTTAACTTTACCTATGTAAGACCCTTGGGTGGTATACTTGGTAAATTAAGTTAAACTTTAGCTAAGGCAAGTGGTAGGTTTTACTTTTAGGGGTTCCACTGAATTCTTTTTAAGTCTCAGGGAGAATTGATAAGTATTTAGGATAGGCTTATTGGGGTGAGGTTTATTTCTTCTTTCCCTTTCTTTTATTCTCTTAAAAGTTTTGGAGTAGGTTTAAACTACAAGTTGCTTTTATAAAATTCTAAAAATTCTGCAAAAATTACAGTGGCTTGGCACTGGTGTATGTTTCTCTGTTTCAAAATTTGGGGATCAGAAAGTGAATAGTTTTCTCTGGACAAAATTATTAAATTCTAGGGCAGAAGGGGTGCTTTGAACTACAACTATTATTTAACAGTGGGTAGTTCTATAAAACTTATTTTTGCTGGCTTTTTGGGGTTGTAACATGACTTGATACAAATTTCTAGCCATTAATACCTTTTAGTTATTTTACTATGGTTTTCTCAAGTTTCTAGCCAAATAGGTGCTTTCTACTACCACTATATTTGAAAAATATCAAACAACAGAGTTCTTATTTTTCTTGGTTATTATTTTGTGCAAGAGCAATCATTCTGAAGTTTGGCATCTTTTTGCTTAAGGGAAGGGGTGGTATGCATTATTTGAATTTAGTGGCCTTTCTCATAAAACAGTAGCAATAGATAAGAATTTGCTTCATTTTCATGGGTTTGCATTTTTCTCTAATGGTTTATCTCATTATGGACTTAGCTAATTTTTGGTTGCCCATTATCATATTATTAGGGGTTGTTTATGATTTATTGGGAGAATGCCTCATTATCATTTTATATTTATTCTCCTTACTTAAAAAGTTGAACTGAGGTGTTCTTTATTTTTGTAGTGGGGCTCTGATGGTTGTAAGTCTACTGGATTTTTATTATCCATTTTGGGTATAGTTTTGTAATTCTAATAATTAATTTTCAGTTCAAATAGAGCTAAATAAGTCATTTTAATTTGAAACTGATCTGGACTAATAGTCTCTTTATTTTTCCTAGGTTCTTTGTTACTCAAGCAAACTAGAAAAAATAATTTTTCCTTGCTGTTCATTAGTTCCTAATGCCTTTCTAATTTTTCCTAAGTTTTGGGAAAAATAGCTTTAAATGAATATCTACATCACATTTTTCAATACTGGGGTTCCTACTATTTTTAAACAGTGTCTAAATGAGGTTTGAATACCCACAAATTTTCTTAAGTTTAGTACAGAAGAAAAACTAATTTTCCTTAATTAAACAAGATTTGGCTAGTTTCTGTTTTTACTTCTAAACTAAAAATTCAGAACAGAAAGCATAGGGTTTACCATTTTTAAATGATAGTTCATAAAATTTAGGATCTAGCAAAATTGGTTTGACATCTTTTGACTACGAATTCATCAAGTTATGGATTTTACAAGTTCTCTGGTTATTTAAAAAGGTTTACAGAATTGATTAAATGGAAAACCACTTTGCACTGGGGTCCCTGGCGGATATTCTAAGTTTTCTTCGTAGATTAGTCCTTAGTTTACTATTCACATGAGTCACTGACGTTACAGAAAACCCCCCGGGTTCTTTACCTCCCAACCCGAGGTCCTTCTCCTAAGTTAAACAGTAACCGAGGCGGAAGAAAGGGCGGAGGGGCTTACCGGCGGCGAGATGGCTCCGGTGAAGTGGTCGAGGACGTAGGGGAGGTCTCGGGGATCACAACGAGGTGCGGGTCGCCGTCGGGGATGGCCGGAGTCGGTCGGTCCACGCGCGCAGGCGGGGATTCTCGTCGGCGGCGAGGAGTCCGGCCTGGTCAGGGCGGAATAGAACAATTGGATGGGTCAGAGGGGTTCACGGGATGCTAGAGAAGATATGGGTGCAAGGAATTGGACGGAGACTCACTGGTTAGCTCGGTCCACGCACGGCGGCGGAAGACCGAAGTCCGGTGAGGTCGATCTCGGGCCTCCGGTGAAGTCTGGCCTGGTCCAAGGGCTTGGCGAGCTTCACGGGCTACTGGCGGAGCTAGCCGAAGCACTGGCTCGACTCGGGGGTGGCTGGGGTGGGCTGGCCACGGTGGCCAAAGCTCTGGCGGCAATGGCGGGTGGAATTGAGCTCGCCGGAGCTAAGGGAAGGTGGCTGGCCGGTGCTGGTGAGTGCGAGGCGAAGTGGGGCGCGCTTGGGAAGGCTTTATAGGCACGGCGCGGTGCACGGGCGGTCGTGGATCGGCGACCGCGCGTGGGCGTGCACTGGAGGCGCGGGTGCGCGAACGGGCGTGAACCGGGGGTGTCAGCCATGGTCGAACACGTGTGCCCGATGCTTCTGCCCGAGTTCAAGCGCTGATTGGAGCAAATCTTCGCGAATTTGGGCAAGATCGCTGTGAAGGATTTGTTCACCTGACCAAGCTTTGTCTTTTATGTATGGACGTCGCGCGGTTTTAGGCTAGGGACAGGGAGTTGTAGCGTCACCAAGGTGCCAGTGTCAGAATGTCTGGTCCCGAGGTCAAACCACGCCAAAACCGTGTCAAATGAACTTGGTTTGAGTTCAAACTTTTCCAGGATGTGTTCAAGGGAATTTGGCACAACTTTGATATTTGGATCTCCTGGTTTTGAGTTTCGAAAAACAGAGAACGCATTTGATCTTTGGAAAGAGGTCTGAATTTCAGAAATTCAGAAATCTGAATTTCTCCAAGGGTGCTTAGTTCAAGGGCTGATTTGAGCATTTATTTAAGTTAATTTGGCTAAGCTTTCTGAACCTTTCTTGTTGCTTATTTAATGTACTTTAACTTTTATAATTGGCTCAAGTCATAATTTTAAATTTTTCATACCCTTCTCCTTATTTTCTTAAATTTTGCTCATGGGGCTTATTTAGGGTTTTTATTAGGGTTACATATTCTTACCTTTTAAAATACTCAATTGTCTTGATCATGACACTTCTAAGTATATGCTTGGGGAAATCTTCATTCTTAAGTTAATTTGATGCTCATGCTTACTTTGGTTCTCATAAAATGGTGGTTCTTGGTTTGGCATTTTAAGAGAAGCCCTAAGTGACACTGGGGTGTCACAATCACTACCAAGGTGACCCAGCAGGGTATCACTACGTAGCCTTTACAAAGATTCCCCGAAGCTGTAGCTGCCCGTTAGGTTTCCTAAATGTACCGCACTCCTCCCCAAGGGACAAATCAACCTTGGCAGAGCGAGCCGCATACACCAAGCCCCATTGACGGCACAACGGCTAAGCGAACTACACCCCGGTTCCTCTAATTATTCAGCTAAGGGCGTCCCACTCCACCCTCATGGTTGCACTGTTTTCCCGGGCGGTCATCCAACGAACAGGTCCTTATGGAGAGGCACTCGAGAAACTGCTCGAGCCCCCTTAAATGCCACAAGTGTATCATCATAAATAAGAGGGAAAACATCGTATCATAGATAATTTTCATCATGTTCATTGATTAATGTTAAGTAATAGCATAAATCTAACAATAATAATCCGACCCAAATAGGTAAACAAGGACATGGATAACAAAAGCTAGTCAATCCTTAGGTATAATTGTGTAAATGCGGGAAGTGAATTATAGAATGGATAGAACAAAGATAGGTCAAGGGACACTTGTCTCCACCAACCAGCTGCTGCTCAGGGTCTTCTCCTGTGAGTTCCTCGAGCTCTTCAACCAGATCGTTCTCTATACGAGCGCAAACATACATACATCCACACATTTAATACAAAGGAACAGTACACCATACAATAGAATGCAATAAATAAACAGATGTTCCACGCGGGGCTCGCAATTCTGGTTAAGAGAGAAAGAGGAAATGACAGTCGAGTCTATGGTCGAGAAGCGATCCCGTTACACAATTATAAATTAAACTACTCTCTTAACAGAAGGGCATTAATTTGGACACTGCGTTTAGCATAAAGTAAGGTCATGTTCCATGTTTAATCATTATAAATAGATAAAGATGAATGAAAGGGAGTGGTCGTACAGCGAGACGTACGACACAGCCTTTAAATTGAATTAAGAAATAAATGACTTTCTGCGCGACAGAGCGCGCAACGGGATTCTTGCGTTAATTATAGATAAACGTTAAGCGTTGCGCGACGAAACGCACGACGGCTTACGTCAACAGAACTGCATTGAAAACGAATCGTCGCGCTACGAAGCGCGCGACGCAGCACTGTAATAAATATAAATTAAACGAATCGTCGCGCAACGAAGCGCGCGACGCAGCAAATTAATAAAGATGAAATTAGAATGAATCGTCGCGTGGCGAAGCGCGCGACGCAGCGCATCACCTAAACAACAATTAAAAAGGATTAAAACGAGGGTTAAACACAGCGTGACTACGGTCGCACGTGCGAGAGCACGCTGCGCGTGCTGAGGGCACGCGAACCATGCAGGCGCGTGGGATGCGAGTCGCCGGGGCACGAGCGCGGGCAGGGGCGCACGGCCGAGGGGCTCGCGGCTGGGGAGGGGCTCGCCAGGGGCGGGCGCGGCCGGGAAGGGGAACCGCCGGGGACGCGAGCGCGCGGGGAGGGGACGCGGCCGAGGAGGGGCTTGCCGAGGGCGGGCACGGCCGGGGAGGGGCTCGCTGAGGGCACGAGCGCGCGGAGAGGGGCTCACCGGGGGGCGCGAGCGCGTGGGGGAGGGCTCGCCAGGGCGCACGCGCAGGGGCTCGCCGGGGAGGGGCGAGGCCGGGCGCGTGGTCAAGGGCGGCGCGGGCGCGGGGCCGGGGAGCGACGCGGGCGCCGGCAGGGGAGGCCGCGCGAGGAAGAAGAAGGGGAGGTGGGGTGAGAGAGAAGGGGAAGGGAGGGGAAACTCACCTCGGGGATCCAAACTCTGGCGATCACCGTCTCCAAACCCTAGGGCACCACGGGGAGAGAGAGAGAGGTGGAAGAGGGAGAGGGAGGTTACTGCGCGGGACAAAATCAAATGAGACAACGGGATTAGGGGGAGGGAGGGGGCGCGCGCATGGGGAGGGCAGGGGCGCCAGGGGCGCACGGACCGGGCTGGGGCCACATCGCGAATCGAAACCCACGACACGCATGACCACTAAACGGAATCCAATCGCAAACCGAAATCTGAAACGGGACGAGACGAACACGCGACATCAGACAAAGAAATGCGCTTCGGCATGATGCAACACCCATGACACTTAGGTTTTGTTTATACATGACACGGACACCTGTCACTATACTGGTTTGAAATTGGGAAGAAGAACCTATCCCCTTAAAAGAATCTCGCCCTCGAGATTCAAGGTTGGCCAGCAAAGAGTTCAGGGTACTTGGCCATCAGATCATCTTCACGCTCCCAGGTTGCTTCTTCCTCCGAGTGGTGACTCCATCTAACTTTGCACATTCTGATAGTCTTCCTCCGGGTGACTCTGTCTGCAGTCTCAAGAATCTGCGCTGGCTTCTCTATGTAGGTCAAGTCCTCCTGGACCTCCAGACCTTCCACTGGCAACTGCTCTTCTGGCACACACAAACACTTCTTCAACTGAGACACATGAAAGACATCATGCACTATGGACAAGCCTTCTAGCAAACTGAGTTGATAGGCCACTTCTCCACGCCTTGCAAGAATCTGATACGGACCAACATAGCGAGGCGCTAGCTTGCCTTTGACTCCAAATCTTCTGACTCCTCTGATCGGTGACACTTTTAGATAGACAAAATCTCCAACTTCGAAACTCAGCTCTCTTCTTCTCGTGTCTGCATAACTTCGCTGCCTTGATTGCGCTATCTTCAAATTCTCCCGAACCATCTTGATGTTCTCTTTAGCTTCAAGTAGAATGTCTGGCCCGAACACTTGCTTTTCTCTAGGCTGATCCCATTGCAACGGAGTTCGACAACTCCTTCCATAAAGCGCCTGAAACGGTGACATCTTCAAGCTGGCCTGGTAACTGTTGTTATAGGAGAACTCTGCATAAGGCAACCTCTTGTCCCATTCGGACTGATCTTGCAACGCACAGGCTCTCAACATATCTTCGAGGATTTGATTGGTTCTTTCGGTCTGACCATCTGTCTGTGGATGATAAGCTGAACTGAAATTCAGATGTGTGCCCAAGGCTTCATGCAACTGCTGCCAGAATAAGAGGTGAACTGCGTTCCTCTGTCTGACACTATCTTCTTTGGCACACCATGAAGACAAATGATCTGAGACATGACAACTCTGCCAATACTGCACTGCTGTAGTTGGTCTTGACAGGTATGAAGTGGGTGACTTGGTTAAGCGGTCCACCACTATCCAAATGGAATCATAGTCGGCTCGAGTGCGAGGCAATCCGACTATGAAATCCATACCGATTTCATCCCATTTCCACTGAGGAATTTGCAATGGTTGCAACAATCCAGTGGGCCTCTGATGCTCTGCCTTGATCCATCGACAACTATCACACATCGCCACATGCTCTACGATTTCCCTCTTCATTCTGTACTGTCGGGGACCATAATTAGGGGTACCCTCAAGACTCCTAATTCTCAGCTGGTAACCCCCATCAGCATAAAGCTGCAAAGGCATGATGGGTGCGATTAAGTCAGGGATCAGTCCATTCGAGCGACTCGATCACGCCTCACCCGAGCCTAGCCTCGGACAAGGGCAGCCGACCCCGGAGGATTTCCGTCTCGCCCGAGGCCCCCCTCCAACGGCGGACACATCTTCGGCTCGCCTGAGGCCCTGCCTTCGCTAAGAAGCAACCCTGACTGAATCACCGCACCGACCGACCAAGTCGCAGGAGCATTTAACGCAAAGGAAGCTCCGCCCGACCCAGGGCTCGGACTCGGGCTCAGCCCCGGAAGACGGCGAACTCCGCTCCGCCTGACCCAGGGCTCAGACTCGGGCTAAGACCCGGAAGACGGCGAACTCCGCTCCGCCCGACCCAGGGCTCGGACTCGGGCTAAGACCCGGAAGACGGCGAAGTCCGCTCCGCCCGACCCAGGGCTCGGACTCGGGCTAAGACCCGGAAGACGGCGAACTCTGCTCCGCCCGACCCAGGGCTCGGACTCGGGCTCAGCCCCAGAAGACGACGAACTCCGCTTCGCCCGACCCTAGGGCTCGGACACCGCCCTGGCCTCTGCCGACGACCTCCGCCTCGCCCGACCCAGGGGCTCGGACTCGGCCTCGGCCATGAAGGACAGACTCGACCTCAGCTTCGGAGGAGCCTCCACGTTGCCCAACCTAGGGCGCAGGCCAGCCACGTCAACAGGAAGCGCCATCATCACCCTACCCCGAGCTGACTCGGGCCGCAGAGAACAAGACCGGTGTCCCATCTGGCTGTCTCCACCAGATAGGTAATGATGGCGCCCCGCATGCCCTGTGACGATGGTGGCTCTCAGCTCTCTTATGGAAGCAGGAGGACGTCAGCAAGGACACAACTGCTCCGACAGCTGTCCCTCCGCCAGGCTCCGCCACTCCTCCGATGGCCACGACATCACACTAGTTGGGTTCCAAGATCTCTCCGGCTGCCACATTGGCATGTACTCAGGGCACTAGCTCTCCCTCGCTAGACACGTAGCACTCTGCTACACCCCCATTGTACACCTGGATCCTCTCCTTGCGTCTATAAAAGGAAGGACCAGGGCCCTCTTAGAGAAGGTTGGCCGCGCGGGACGAGGACGGGACAGGCGCTCTCTTGGGGCCGCTCGCTTCCCTCACCCGCGTGGACTCTTGTAACCCCCTACTGCAAGCGCACCCGACCTGGGCGCGGGACGAACACGAAGGCCGCGGGGGATTCCCAGCTCTCTCACGCCGGTCTCCGGCCACCTCGCTCCTTTCCCCCCTTCGCGCTCGCCCACGCGCTCGACCCATCTGGGCTGGGGCACGCGGCACTCACTCGTCGGCCTGAGGGACCCCCCGGTCTCGAAACGCCGAAAGTTGGCGCGCCAGGTAGGGGCCTGCTGCGTGTTGACGAACAGCTTCCCGTCAAGCTCCATATGGGCAGTCTCCAACAACCTCTCCAACCCGGGACGGTGCTCCGTTTCGGGAGTCTTGAGTTCATGTCCCTCGACGGCAGCTACGACATGATACTCCTTCCACTGCCACGCGACAACGACAATGGCGGCCGACAGCCCGCCCGCCGGCGACGGAATCGACGACGACTTCCCCGCGTGGCGGAAGGACAACATTCGAGCTCGCCCTGTCCTCTCCCCCGCCAACGGAGGAGGAGGCGGGGCAACCTAGGCCAAGCAGGAGGTCGCGCCTCGTCGGCTGTCGAGCGAGTCGACGTCCCTAGCACCCCAACGGGGGGCGCGTTGGGCGTCGACCTCGCGTTTGAGACGAAGACGAGCGCCGTCTCCCCGCGACACGCCAATCCCGAGCAAGTGGACGACGCCAGCGCGCTTGCGAAAAGCTTGCAGGACGTCGCCCTCGTACCTGAGGCAACGATGCAGTCAGTCCTCGACGTGACTCCATCGCCGCTCGATGACCAAAAGGTACCAACCGATTCCCATCCTACGTCATTTGTACTCCGCCTCAACCCGCCTAGCAATCTCGCTTTGGCGGGCGCCCTTGTAAAGGCGAGTACAAACCCTCTGGGGTTTCGCTTGCGGTCGCCTTGGGACCGGCTGACGGACGTCTCGACCTACGGGCCCTCTGGGTCCGAGGAAGATGACGACCCCAACATCTGTTGGGATTTCTCTGGATTTGGCAACCCCAGTGCCATGCGGAACTTCATGACCGCATGTGACTACTGCCTCTCCGACTGTTCCGACGGTAGCCGTAGCCTCGTCGACGGGGACTTCGGCCCAAGCCGCGAATGTTTCCACGTCGATCTAGGGGGTCCCTCCGAAGGCAATCATCTCGGCATGCCGGAGGACGGTGCTCCCCCTGGGCCGGTGCCTCGCGCTGACATCCCGCGGGAGCTAGCTGTGGTCCCCGTTCCGGCGGGGGGTTACGACCCACAGCTTGAGCAAGTCCGCGGGGCGCAGGCCAGGATTGACGAGGGAGCAGGAGCGCTTGAGCCGATCCGCCGGGACGTCGGGCAGGCATGGGCGGGCCAACCCCCGGCCGGAGAAATACGTCACCTACCCCAGGGTCTCCAGCACCGCGTCGCCGATGTCGTCAGGGTCAAGCCACCACCTGCATCCAATGGGGTCGGTCAGAACCTGGCCGCAGCAGCGATGCTCCTCCGCACGATGCCGGAGCCATCCACCGCCGAGGGTCGGCGAATCCAAGGAGAACTCAAAAATCTCCTGGAAGGCGCCACGATCTGACGGGCCGAGAGCACTGCCTCCCGAAGGCAAGGATACCCCTCGGAGCCTCATGCCGCGACCTCCCGATTCATGCGGGAAGCCTCGGTCTACACCGGGCGCACGCGCAACACCGCGCCTGCGGCCCCGGGCCACCTCGGCAATGAGCGCCATCACCGCGACCGTCGAGCCCACCTCGACGAGAGGGTGCGCCGAGGCTATCACCCCAGGCGTGGGGGACGCTACGACAGCGGGGAGGATCGGAGTCCCTCACCCGAACCACCCGGTCCGCAGGTCTTCAGCCGGGCCATCCGGCGGGCACCGTTCCCGACCCGGTTCCGACCCCCGACTACTGTCACAAAGTACTCGGGGGAAACGAGGCCAGAATTGTGGCTCGCGGACTACCGCCTGGCCTGCCAACTGGGTGGAACAGACGACGACAACCTCATCATCCGCAACCTCCCCCTGTTCCTCTCCGACACCGCTCACGCCTGGTTGGAGCACCTGCCTCCGGGGCAGATCTCCAACTGGGATGACCTGGTCCAAGCCTTCGCCGGAAATTTCCAGGGCACGTATGTGCGCCCTGGGAATTCCTGGGACCTCCGAAGCTGCCGACAGCAGCCGGGAGAGTCTCTTCGGGACTACATCCGGCGATTCTCGAAGCAGCGCACCGAGCTGCCCAACATCACCGACTCAGACGTCATCGGCGCGTTCCTTGCCGACACCACCTGCCGCGACCTGGTGAGCAAGTTGGGTCGCAAGACCCCCACCAGGGCGAGCGAGCTGATGGACATCGCCACCAAGTTCGCCTCTGGCCAGGAGGCGGTCGAGGCTATCTTCCGAAAGGACAAGCAGCCCCAGGGCCGCCCGTCGGAAGATGCTCCCGAGGCGTCTACTCCGTGCGGCGCCAAGAAGAAAGGCAAGAAGAAGTCGCAAGCGAAACGCGACGCCGCCGACGTGGACCTTGTCGCCGCCGCCGAGTACAAGAACCCTCGGAAGCCCCCCGGAGGTGCCAACCTCTTTGACAAGATGCTCAAGGAGCCGTGTCCCTATCATCAGGGGCCCGTCAAGCACACCCTTGAGGAGTGCGTCATGCTTCGGCGCCACTTCCACAGGGCCGGGCCACCCGCGGAGGGTGGTAGGGCCCGCGACGATGACAAGAAGGAAGATCACCAAGCAGGAGAGCTCCCCGAGGTCCGCGACTACTTCATGATCTACGGCAGGCACGCGGCGAATGCCTCGGCTCGGCATCGCAAGCAAGAGCGCCGGGAGGTCTGCTTGGTGAAGGTGGCGGCGCCAGCCTACCTAGACTGGTCCGACAAGCCCATCACCTTCGACCAAGCTGATCACCCCGACCACGTGCCGAGCCCGGGGAAATACCCGCTCGTCGTCGACCCTGTCATCGGTGACGTCAGGCTCACCAAGGTCCTTATGGACGGGGGCAGCAGCCTCAACATCATCTATGCCGAGACCCTCGAGCTCCTGCGTGCCGATCTGTCCTCCGTCCGAGCAGGCGCTGCGCCCTTCCACGGGATCATTCCCGGGAAGCGCGTCCAGCCCCTCGGACGACTCGACCTCCCTGTCTGTTTCGGAACACCCTCCAACTTCCGAAGGGAGACTCTGACGTTCGAGGTGGTCGGGTTCCGAGGAACCTACCACGCGGTGATGGGGAGGCCATGCTACGCGAAGTTCATGGCCGTCCCCAACTACACCAACCTAAAGCTCAAGATGCCGGGCCCCAACGGGGTCATCACCGTCGGCCCCACGTACAAACACGCGTTCGAATGCGACGTGGAGTGCGTGGAGTACGCCGAGGCCCTCGCCGAGTCCGAGGCCCTCATCGCCGACCTGGAGAGCCTCTCCAAAGAGGTGCCAGACGTGAAGCGTCATGCCGGCAACTTCGAGCCAGTGGAGACGGCTAAGACCGTCCCCCTCGACCCCAGTGGCGACGCCTCCAAGCAGATCCGGATCGGTTCCGGGCTCGAGCCCAAATAGGAAGCAGTGCTCATCGACTTTCTCCGCGCGAACGCTGACTTCTTCGCGTGGAGTCCCTTGGACATGCCCGGCATACCGAGGGATGTCGCCGAGCACTCGCTGGATATTCGGGCCGGAGCCCGACCAGTCAAGCAGCCTCTGCGCCGATTCGACGAGGAGAAGCGCGGAGCGATAGGCGAGGAGATCCACAAGCTAATGGCAGCCGGGTTCATCAAAGAGGTATTCCATCCCGAATGGCTCGCCAACCCTGTGCTTGTGAGAAAGAAAGGGGGGAAATGGCGGATGTGTGTAGACTACACTAGTCTCAACAAAGCATGTCCGAAGGTTCCCTACCCTCTGCCTCGCATCGATCAAATCGTGGATTCCACTGCTGGGTGCGAAACCCTGTCTTTCCTCGATGCCTACTCGGGGTATCATCAAATCAGGATGAAAGAGTCCGACCAGCTCGCGACTTCTTTCATCACGCCCTTCGGCATGTACTGCTATGTCACCATGCCGTTCGGTTTGAGGAATGCGGGTGCGACGTACCAGCGGTGCATGAACCATGTGTTCGGCGAACACATCGGTCGCACGGTCGAGGCCTACGTCGATGACATCGTAGTCAAGACAAGGAAAGCTTCCGACCTCCTCTCCGACCTTGAAGTGACATTCCGGTGTCTCAAGGCAAAAGGCGTCAAGCTCAATCTCGAGAAGTGTGTCTTCGGGGTACCCCGGGGCATGCTCTTGGGGTTCATCGTCTCCGAGCGGGGCATCGAAGCCAACCTGGAGAAGATCGCAGCCATCACCAGCATGGGGCCCATCAAGGACTTAAAAGGTGTACAGAGGGTCATGGGATGTCTCGCGGCCCTGAGACGCTTCATCTCACGCCTCGGCGAAAGAGGCCTGCCTCTGTACCGCCTCTTAAGGAAGGCCGAGTGCTTCACTTGGACCCCTGAGGCCGAGGAAACTCTCGGGGACCTGAAGGCGCTCCTCACCAAGGCGCCTATCTTGGTGCCCCCGGCTGATGGAGAAGCCCTCTTGGTCTACGTCGCCGCGACCACTCAGGTGGTTAGCGCCGCGACTGTGGTCGAGAGGCAAGAAGAGGGGCATGCATTGCCCGTTCAGAGGCCAGTTTACTTCGTCAGCGAGGTACTGTCCGAAACCAAGATCCGCTACCCACAAGTTCAGAAGCTGCTGTATGCAGTGATCCTGACGAGGCGGAAGTTGCAACACTACTCCGAGTCTCACCCGGTAACTGTGGTGTCGTCCTTCCCCCTGGGGGAGATCATCCAGTGCCGAGAGGCCTCGGGCAGGATTGCAAAGTGGGCGGTGGAAATCATGGCGAGACCATCTCGTTCGCGCCTCGGAAGGCCATCAAGTCCCAGGTCTTGGCGGACTTCGTAGCCGAATGGGTCGACGCCCAGCTACCGACGGCTCCGATTCAACCGGAGCTCTGGACCATGTTTTTCGACGGGTCGTTGATGAAGACGGGAGCCGGCGCGGGCCTACTCTTCATCTCACCCCTCGGGAAACACCTACGCTATGTGCTACGCCTCCATTTCCCGGCGTCCAACAATGTGGCTGAGTACGAAGCTCTGATCAACGGATTGTGAATCGCCATCGAGCTAGGGGTCCGATGCCTCGACGCTCGCGGCGACTCGCGGCTCGTCATCGACCAAGTCATGCAGAACTCCCACTGCCGCGACTCGAAGATGGAGGCCTACTGCGATGAGGTTCGGCGCCTGGAAGACAAGTTCTACGGGCTCGAGCTTAACCACATCGCTCGGCGCTACAACGAGACTGCGGACGAGCTAGCAAAAATAGCCTCGGGGCGAACAACGGTTCCCCCGGACGTCTTCTCCCGGGATCTGCATCAGCCCTCCATCAAGATCGACGACCCTCCCGAGCCCGAGGCGCCCTCGGTCCAGCCCGAGGTACCCTCGGCACGGCCCGAGGCACCCTCAGCTCAACCCGAGGTACCCTCGGTCTCCGAGGGCGAGGCATTGCGCATCGAGGAGGAGCGAAGTGGGGCCACGCCTGAACGAAATTGGCAGACCCCGTACCTGCAATATCTCCGCCAAGGAGAGCTACCCCTCGACCGAGCCGAGGCTCGGCGGATAGCGCGACGCGCCAAGTCATTCGTCTTGCTGGGCGATGAGAAGGAACTCTACCACCGCAGTCCCTCGGGCATCCTCCAGCGATGCATCTCCATCGCCGAAGGTCAGGAACTCCTGCAAGAGATACACTCGGGGGCTTGCGGCCATCACGCAGCGCCTCGAGCCCTCGTCGGGAATGCTTTCCGGCAAGGCTTCTACTGGCCGACGGCGGTGGCTGACGCCACTAGAATTGTCCGCACCTACGAAGGGTGTCAATTCTATGCGAAGCAGACCCACCTGCCCGCTCAGGCTCTGCAGACAATACCCATCACCTGGCCCTTCGCTGTGTGGGGTCTGGACCTCGTCGGCCCTTTACAGAAGGCGCCCGGGGGCTACACGCACCTGCTGGTCGCCATCGACAAATTCTACAAGTGGGTCGAGGTCCGACCTCTGAACAACATCAGGTCCGAGCAGGCGGTGACGTTGTTCACCAACATCATCCATCGCTTCGGGGTCCCGAACTCCATCATCACCGACAACGGCACCCAGTTCACCGGCAGAAAATTCTTGGACTTCTGCGAGGATCACCACATCCAGGTGGACTGGGCCGCCGTAGCTCATCCCATGTCGAATGGGCAAGTAGAGCGTGCCAACGGCATGATTCTACAAGGGCTCAAGCCTCGGATTTACAACGACCTCAACAAGTTCGGCAAGCGATGGATGAAGGAACTCCCCTCGGTGGTCTAGAGCCTGAGGACGACGCCAAGCTGGGCCACGGGTTTCACGTCGTTCTTCCTGGTCTACGGGGCCGAGGCCGTCTTGCCCACTGACCTGGAATACGGCTCCCTGAGAACGAGGGCCTACGACGATCAAAGCAACCAAGCTAGCCGAGAAGACTCGCTGGACCAGCTGGAAGAGGCTCGGGACAAGGCCTTACTACACTCGGCGCGGTATCAGCAGTCCCTGCGGCGCTACCACGCCCGAGGGGTCCGACCCCGAGACCTCCAGGTGGGCGACCTGGTGCTTCGGCTGCGGCAAGACGCCCGAGGGAGGCACAAGCTCACGCCCCCTTGGGAGGGGCCGTTCGTCATCGCTAAAGTTCTGAAGCCCGGAACGTACAAGCTGGCCAACAGTCAAGGCGAGGTCTACGGCAACGCTTGGAACATCCAACAGCTACGTCGCTTCTACCCTTAAGATGTTTTCAAGTCGTTCATATACCTCGCACCCACGCAAAGTTTAGTCATCAAGGAAGGGTTGGCCTCGCCTCGGCAAAGCCCGACCCTCCCTCGGGGGCTAAAAGGGGGGAACCCCCTCTGCGTCGAAATTTTCCTCTAAAAAAGATCTCTTCTGCCAGAATATCTTTCGTGCTTTTTGACTACTTCGAAAAGTGGATCCTGAAAACGATGGAGTACACGTAAGCAGCCAAGGCTGACCGAGCCGAGGGACTCCTACGCCTCCGGGATACGGATACCTCGCTCATCACCTTCTGCGATAAGTAACTCGCGTTCGGATAAAGTGATTCCGCGGACCGAACAAGTCTTCATGTTCGGAAGTTCTTCTGCCGAAGCGATCCTTCGAGCCTTCTCGACTGAGTCGGTGGCAGGGCCTCATGGACGGGTTAAAGTACGCGTAAGCGGCAAGGCCGACCGAGCCGAGGGACTCCCACGCCTCCGGGATACGGATACCTCACTCATCACCTTCCGCAAGAAGCGACTCCCACTCACACAAACATCCCTGTTACCGACAAAAAAGTCCAGATACTCGAAACAAGAGGAAAGGAGACGCAGCTTTACAACACAGCGAGGGCGTGTATTCTGGCCTCGGCGGCTGCAGAAGGCACACGCTACAAGACACTCTGACCCTGCAGGCTCGGGTCTTGACGCTGGAAGGGGGCAGCAACACCCTCGGCATCGACGACACCTTCGGCGAGGCCCGACCTAGCCTCGGACGGCGACGCGGTCCGAGGATCTCCGCTCCGAAGGACGACGTCATCACCACGCCCGGGCAATCGCTGCCAGGGACTTCTCCGGGAATCCGGCCCGAGCAGGCGGCTCGGCCGGTTGCCCCTGGGGCCTCGGCCGACCATCTCCCAAGGGCGCCAGCCCGACCGAAGGCCTCGGTTGATCAACTCCGACGTCGGTCCCGCCAACGGACAACCCGGCTAGGCTCCGGCCAACCAGGTTTCATTTTCGAGCCGACTCCGCCTCTGTTCATACTGATATCGCTACCCCTGGCCTCGGCTCATCGAAGAGCGGCCGAGGGGTCCCTTTAACTAAGCTAGAGGAGCCTCGGACAGCAAGGCCGACCGAGCCGAGGGACTCCTACGCCTCCGGGATACGGATACCTCATTCGTCACCTTGACACGGGGCGACTCATGCTTGGTGAAGCGGTTCAGATAATCAATAGACGAGTCTTGGCGCTCAAAAATGAGGAAAAAACACGGCTCCGTGCCGACGTTACATACATGTTCAGGCCCCGAAAGCCGAAATGAACAAAAAACACCGGCATTCGAAGTGCCATTACAAACGGAACTCCGGTTCCCCCCTCCGCAGGTACGAACAACCCCACTCGATAGGGGTGGGCCTGCGGAGCAACGGAAGACCGGCGAACGGCACGCTGTTACCCGCTCCAGCAGCGGCGACGATGACGACTTCTGCTCCGAGGGGCCGAACAGCGGCAGCACTGACCTCAGGGCGGATGCTGCTGCCAGGAGGCCCCCGCCCATGCCCAAACTCGTGAGGCAAGGATGGGCAGAAGGCCGTAGAGTTGGAGGTCAGCCCGTGGCCGGCCTTGGCTATCAGCGCAGGCGGAAGAACCTCTTCCAGCTGCCGTGGCAGACGCCGGCGCTGCGAGCGGCTCCGAAGCCACTCGCGTCCGAGAGCCAGGCACGGTGCAGCTGTCGGCGCCACGGACGACGGCCGCCCTTCCCTCCAATCGCTGAGTGAAGGAGCGGGCCGCCGCCCACGAAGGGGCCGACCCCAACTCGGCACACTCTCCTCCCCAGCCCTGGTGATGAAAATCCTTGAGGCTGAGGGAGGAGCAGAGGCCGCAGCCCGGCTCGCTTTCCCCCACCATCAAGCTGGAGGTCACCATCTTGGGTGACCGCCGGTGGAGAGGTGCGGCCGGGCTGCATGATGAAAATCCTTGAAGCCGGACGATGGCTAAAAGGTACCAACTCCCACGGAGTTGCGTCCCTCCAACGACGAGGCAAAAAGACGGCGGGTATCCCCCATCCGGGGGCTTGGAAGGTGTAAAGACGCGGTGCATAAGGCAGCACGGTCACCTTTCGAAAGGGGTCACCCTCCTTTTAAAGGCAACTCCCCCTGCTTGCACCCCCAACCGTCACGGGCTGAGTTTTCTCCAACACGCTCCAAAGCCCTCCCCTGCGGCGCGGGGGCTGGGTCCCGCATGTCATGCAGACTGGCTCCGAGCAGAAGAAGCCAAACCGCCGCGCGTGGTGCACGCAACCGCCCAGCGGTTACAAGTGACCCTCCACTTTTGCCCAGACCAACGGGCGAAAGAGGCGGACAGCCATGCAGGCGGCATGCAACCGCGCCAAGTGGACGCGCTTCTCCGACTCCCGACACGCCAACATGGAGGCCCAGGCCCACGCGTCGCGCAACCGGCGCGTCGGATGCTGCATACAAGCAACTGCACCGCCACTTGCGCCACCACCGCGCCTCCTCGATTGCGGAACCAATACCGCGACTCGAGGCGACCCAGCGCGCGACCCAGCAGCGCCAGCCTGACGCGGCGGTCAATGCGGCCAAAAGTGGGCCGGCAATAATGACGGTGGCAGGCGCGCGGGAGCAGCGGTCACGTCGTCAGCCAAGCTCACGTCCCATCCGGGGGCAGCAAGAGAACCCTCTTTCACGGTGTGAAGACAATGCGCCCGTGATCCGTTCCTCGAACGGCTCGCGCACGCGCAACGGCCGCCCCGCCAACTACTCGCCCCGTCGCATTAACTCCGCGGCTGGACAGGCGGCGCTTCTGGCAGGAGCAGCGGGCGACGCTTCGCCTTCGCCGAAACAACCACGCCAAAAAAGGTATGCCGCGTCGTTCGTTTCGTATCCTTTTCCCTTTTTCCTCTTTCTCTATCTCTTGCGACAGGGACCGGGGAAGGGGGATACTCCGAAAGGGATCCTTCCCCGTAAAGGAACCAGGCTCCGAGCCTCCTTACTGATCAGAAGTTCGAAGGCTGGCCCCCCGAAGGGTTCAACAGCCGCCTCAGATCGCGTGGGCCCTACACCCACTACTGGTCAGAGGTTCGAAGGCCGGCCCCCCGAAGGGTTCCACGGCCGCCTCAGGCTACTCGGGCTCCGCGCCCATTACTGATCAGGGGTTCGAAGGCTGGCCCCCGAAGGGTGCACAGCCGCCTCAGACGTCGAGCGAGGGATGACCAGGGGTACGTTCGATACATAACCAAGGCTCGGGCTGCGCTCCCGAGGTACCCTAGGACATTTCCGAGACCAGCGGGAGCGATCTTGTAACGGAATCCCATCGGAGGGAGGCATTGAGCCCTCGGACCCCGTCGCCAGGGGACCGGGTCCGGCAGATCACCCGCATGTACTTTTGGGCGTGCCTCTGGGCCCCTAGCCGACCCCTAACGAACGGGGCACGGACGTCCACTCGGATTACCCGCTTGCAGCTCACCGGAGACACCATGTTCGGCGCCCATCGAGGGTAACATGGCGCTCTCCCCCCTCCTCCTTGCGGAAAGGCGACGCAGGGGCGTATGTAAAAAAGCCGAGTCTGTCCCTGATCGCCCTCTCGCCCTGTGCAGAGGCTCGGGGGCTGCTCTCACAAACCCGGCTCCAGCCAAACCGTTGACAGCATCAACATACCAGCCCGAGAACTTGGGCCCCGACCGTACACCCGGGCTACGGCCAGCTCGCATGAGGGAACAACCAGGCCAGCCGAAGCATTACGCAAGGCAATAAGACCTCGAAGGAGTGAAACCACTCCTCCGAGGCCTCGGGGGCTACACCCGGCGGGTGCGCTCGCGCGCACCCACCAGAACAAAATGCAACCGAGAAAGGCTGGTCCCCTTGCAAAAAAGTGCGACGAAAGCCTCCAAGCGAGTGCTAACACTCCCTTCGAGGCTCGGGGGCTACTGTCGGGGACCATAATTAGGGGTACCCTCAAGACTCCTAATTCTCAGCTGGTAACCCCCATCAGCATAAAGCTGCAAAGGCCTGATGGGTGCGATTAAGTCAGGGATCAGTCCATTCGAGCGACTCGATCACGCCTCGCCCGAGCCTAGCCTCGGACAAGGGCAGCCGACCCCGGAGGATTTCCGTCTCGCCCGAGGCCCCCCTCCAACGGCGGACACATCTTCGGCTCGCCCGAGGCCCTGCCTTCGCTAAGAAGCAACCCTGACTGAATCGCCGCACCGACCGACCAAGTCACAGGAGCATTTAACGCAAAGGAAGCTCCGCCCGACCCAGGGCTCGGACTCGGGCTCAGCCCCGGAAGACGGCGAACTCCGCTCCGCCTGACCCAGGGCTCAGACTCGGGCTCAGCCCCGGAAGACGGCGAACTCCGCTCCGCCTGACCCAGGGCTCGGACTCGGGCTAAGACCCGGAAGACGGCGAACTCCGCTCCGCCCGACCCAGGGCTCGGACTCGGGCTAAGACCCGGAAGACGGCGAACTCCGCTCCGCCCGACCCAGGGCTCGGACTCGGGCTAAGACCCGGAAGACGGCGAACTCCGCTCCGCCCGACCCAGGGCTCGGACTCGGGCTCAGCCCCAGAAGACGACGAACTCCGCTTCGCCCGACCCCAGGGCTCGGACACCGCCCTGGCCTCTGCCGACGACCTCCGCCTCGCCCGACCCAAGGGCTCGGACTCGGCCTCGGCCATGAAGGACAGACTCGACCTCAGCTTCGGAGGAGCCTCCACGTCGCCCAACCTAGGGCGTAGGCCAGCCACGTCAACAGGAAGCGCCATCATCACCCTACCCCGAGCTGACTCGGGCCGCAGAGAACAAGACCGGTGTCCCATCTGGCTGTCTCCACCAGATAGGTAATGATGGCGCCCCGCATGCCCTGTGACGACGGCGGCTCTCAGCTCTCTTACGGAAGCAGGAGGACGTCAGCAAGGACACAACCGCTCCGACAGCTGTCCCTCCGCCAGGCTCCGCCACTCCTCCGACGGCCACGCCATCACACTAGTTGGGTTCCAAGATCTCTCCGGCTGCCACATTAGCATGTACTCAGGGCACTAGCTCTCCCTCGCTAGACACGTAGCACTCTGGTACACCCCCATTGTACACCTGGATCCTCTCCTTGCGTCTATAAAAGGAAGGACCAGGGCCCTCTTAGAGAAGGTTGGCCGCGCGGGACGAGGACGGGACAGGCGCTCTCTTGGGGCCGCTCGCTTCCCTCACCCGCGTGGACGCTTGTAACCCCCTACTGCAAGCGCACCCGACCTGGGCGCGGGACAAACACGAAGGCCACGGGATTCCCACCTCTCTCACGCCGGTCTCCGGCCGCCTCGCTCCTTTCCCCCCTTCGCGCTCGCCCACGCGCTCGACCCATCTGGGCTGGGGCACGCGGCACTCACTCATCGGCCTGAGGGACCCCCAGTTCTCGAAACGCCGACATGTACCACCAGAATTTCTTCTTCAGATCTTGATACATCTTCTCACTTCCAGGGTGTATCGAATAGGCTGTCTCATGAGCTTCCTTGAGGATCAACTCCTGAATAGACTGGACATTAGGAACACACAAGCGGTCCTTGAACCATATCACACCTTCTGCATCTTCCCGAAAATCTTTGCCTTTGCCTTCTAGAATCAATTGCCGGATGTCACTGATCTTCTCATCATTCTTCTGCGCTTCTCTGATTTCCCGCTCTAGGGTAGGTTCCAACTCAATCATGACTCCTCGTGTATTATTCAGAAATCCGAGGCTCAACCTGTCAAACTCTTTGGCCAACTCATAAGGCATCGGATGAGCGACCATTAGATTGACCTGACTCTTCCTGCTCAAAGCATCTGCCATTATGTTCGCTTTGCCTGGATGGTAATGAATCTCAAATTCATAGTATTTGATCAACTCTAACCATCTTCGTTGCCTCATATTCAGCTCTGACTGAGTGAATATGTACTTCAGACTCTTGTGGTCTGTGTAAACATCACATTTCTGCCCATACAGATAGTGCCTCCATGTCTTCAGAGTGTGAACCACTGCTGCCAACTCTAGGTCATGGATTGGGTAATTCTACTCATGAACCTTCAGCTGTCGGGACTAGTAAGCCAGAACTCTTCCCTCTTGCATCAACACGCATCCCAAACCAGTGTAACAAGCATCAGGGTCTATCATCAGCCAGAACTCTTCCCTCTTGCATTAACATTCAGCTAAGGGCGTCCCACTCCACCCTCATGGTTGCACTATTTTCCTGGGCGGTCATCCAACGAACATGTCCTTATGGAGAGGCACTCGAGAAACCGCTCGAGCCCCCTTAAATGCCACAAGTATATCATCATAAATAAGAGGGAAAACAGCGTATCATAGATAATTCTCATCATGTTCATTGATTAATGTTAAGCAATAGCATAAAGCTAACAATAATAATCCGACCCAAATAGGTAAACAAGGACATGGATAACAAAAGCTAGTCAATCCTTAGGTATAATTGTGTAAATGCGGGAAGTGAATTATAGAATGGATAGGACAAAGATAGGTCAAGGGACACTTGTCTTCACCAACCAGCTGCTGCTTAGGGGCTCCTCCTATGAGTTCCTCGGGCTCTTCAACCAGATCGTTCTCTATACGAGCGCAAACATACATACATCCACACATTTAATACAAAGGAACAGTACACCGTACAATAGAATGCAATAAATAAATAGACGTTCCATGCAGGGCTCGCAATTACGGTTAAGAGAGAAAGAGGAAATGACAGTCAAGTCTACGGTCGAGAAGCGATCCCGTTACATAATTATAAATTAAACTACTCGCTTAACAGAAAGGCATTAATTTAGACACTGCGTTTAGCATAAAGTAAGGTCATGTTCCATGTTTAATCATTATAAATAGATAAAGATGAATGAAAGGGAGTGGTTGTTCGGCGAGACGTACGACACAACCTTTAAATTGAATTAAGAAATAAATAACTCGCTGCGCGACAGAGCGCGCAATGGGATTCTTGCGTTAATTATAGATAAACGTTAAGCGTTGCGCGACGAAACGTACGACGGCTTACGTCAACAGAACTGCATTTAAAATGAATCGTCGCGCGACAAAGCGCGCGACGCAGCACTGTAATAAATATAAATTAAACGAATCATCGCGCGACGAAGCGCGCGACGCAACATATTAATAAAGATGAAATTAGAATAAATTGTCACGCGGGACGCGAGTCGCCGGGGCACGAGCGCGGGCAGGGGCGCGGCCGAGGGCGCGGCATGGGGCACGCGGGGGCACGGTCGAGGGCGCGGCACGGAGCGCGCGGGGGCGGGCGCGGCCGGGAAGGGGAGCCGCAGGGGACGCGAGCGCGTGGGGAGGGGACGCGGCCGAGGGGCTCGCCGAGGGCGGGCGCGGCCGGGGAGGGGCTCGCCGGGGGGTGCGAGCGCGCGGGGGAGGGCTCGCCGGGGTGCGGGAGGGCGCGTGCACAGGGGCTCGCCGGGGAGGGGCGAGGCCAGGCGCGAGGTCGAGGGCGGCGCGAGCGCTGGGCCGGGGAGCGACGCGGGGCGCGAGTAGGGGAGGCCGCGTGGGCGTGGGGCCGGGGAGCGGCACGGGGCGCGGGCAGGGGAGGCCGTGCGGGCGCAGGGCCGGGGAGTGGCGCGGGCGCGGGCAGGGGAGGCCGCACGGGGAAGAAGGGGAGGGGGGAGAGAGAGAGAAGGGGAGGGGAACTCACCTCGGGGATCCAAACTCTGGCGATCACCGTCTCCAAACCCTAGGGCACCACGGGGAGAGAGAGAGAGAGAGGTGGAAGAGGGAGGTTACTGCGCGGGAGAAAATCAAATGAGACAACGGGATTAGGGGGAGGGAAGGGGCGCGCGCATGGGGAGGGCAGGGGCGCACGGGCCAGACCAGGCCGGGCTAGGGCCACATCGCGGATCGAAACCCACGACACTCACGACCACTAAACGGAATCCAATCGCGAACCAAAATCCGAAACGGGACGAGACGAACACGCGACATCAGACAAAGAAATGCGCTTCGGCATGATCCAACACCCATGACACTTAGGTTTTGTTTATACATGATACGGACACCAGTCACTATACTGGTTTGAAATTGGGAAGAAGGAGCGAAACGGGAAAAGGAAAGAGAGTAACACCAGAATTTGGTGAGTAAAAAGAAGAAAAAAATCTACCCCCCAAATTCAGGGCGTTACAGGCGAACAGGACGGCGTAGACGGCGTCGCGCCAAGGGGTCGGGCGGTTCACCGGAGACCGCATGGGGAGGCAGAGAGTCCGCTTCCATTGTCCTCACTCGATTCTTGTTTTTTTCAAAAGCATTAGTTCCACCCTTGTATCTTTGATGGCTCGACAAAGTAAAACAATCAGCCAATCTAGTTCTGTGTAATTCACGATCGACTCACTAGAGTGGTCACAAGATTGTTGAAAAGCATACACTACAGGAGATGTGCTCTTTGCCGAGTGCTCAAAGGTTTGTTTAGTGTAATATATTGGACACTCGGCAACAATATACTTTGCCGAGTGTCCCTCGACAAACACCAACACTCAGTAAACACTCCTTTTGCCGAGAGCCGAACACTCGGCATCATAATATACTCCGTAAAGAATTTTTGCCGAGTGTGTAACGCTCGACACAACCAACAGCAACTGACAGTCGTTAACTATGTCGAATGCCCAATGCAGACACTCGACAAAGAATGATTTTGCTGAGTGTGTACCCTACACTTGCAGCAAAGTTTATTTGTTTTTGTACTGTGTTCGTACAGTCTCTGGATCTACATATGGAATTTTGGTATATTTGTCAAAGTGTTTGCTATATTTATTAGACTTAGTACATTTAATTGATTTTTTCGAATAATTCAAATTTGAACTGGAAGTCAATGAAACTTCTATATATGATATCTTGAAACTTCTACGAAGGTCAACTAGGTTTGAACACATCGTATGTGACAACTTTCATGAAACACCATCAAATTTTTATCACAACCTCTACATGTGATATCATGACATCTTGACAAGTTTTATATTTTTGACTTTGTTTGTGTTATATATAATTTTAAATTAAATGGACCACAAGTTCGTGGTCATGCTGCGTGAACATGATGTTCAAAATTTCTAGCATGTTCCTGAATAAGGCTTAAACTTGTGCTCAATAACATGAATATCAATTCTGTATTCATTTTTTCCATTATTTGAGTGACTTCCTGTTCAAATTTGAATTTTCTAGAGAAATTCAATTAAATGTACCAAATCTAGTAGATATAGTAAACACTTTGAGAAATATGACAAAATTCCATATGTAGGTCCAGAGACCGTAGGAACATAATGCAAAAAAGTTGGAAGCAAAAATAAAAAACAAATAAACTTTGCCAAGTTCCAATGAAAATACTCAGCCAAGTGGTCCTTTGTCGAGTGCCCTATAGTGGACACTTGGTATAGAATTTGTAAAAATAAAATGTTTCTTTGCCAAGTGCCAGATCTCGAGCACTCGGCAAAGCTGTTGTACATAATCCTAACCCGATTGACATCTCTTCATTCCTCTTCTCTCCATCATGCCAGCACAGCACCGCCACCGCACCTCGTTCGAGCTCTGGCCATCCCCACCGCCGCCAGGCTGAGCTCGGTTTGCGCTCGCCCACACACGCCTCCGCCCCGGCCATTCCTGTCGCTGCCTTCCCCGACCGTCCCCGACTTCTCCGGCCATCCCCGACGCCGTCGGCGCCAGCCAACACTCGTCCATGGCTGGCCCAAAGCCCTAGTGAGTTCATATAATTACAATAGCTACTAATAGTTAGCTTATTTACAATGTCTTGCAAACTAATAGTTAGCTACTAATAGTCTTGCAAACTAAATCAATGAGTTTTATTGTTTAAATGTGTTGTTGCGTCGTTTATATCAATCACTGGAGTACGATGTCTAGGAGAAATAAATGGGGACGTTGACCGATGAAAACTTGAAGAAATAAATGGGTCTAATGAAGGATGAGGGCTAAGAATTTGATTTACTTTGGGACAAAATTTCAATCTACAAATTTGTTCTTTCAGAGACTTAGGGAGTAAATGACATCTTTAGGGAACAACAAACTACTCTGTCTGTTCTTTTTTATTTGTTGCGTTTTAGTTCAACAATGAACTAGCAGGTGACAAATATTTGAGAACATAGGTAGTACAATATATATGCATTCTCGAAATTTCACTCACAATTAGTTTGTACTATCATTTCATGTCGTATTAGGTTTGTCCTAAGTTAACCTATCCTAAATTTGACCATCAAATTTGATGTTCAACAACATGCAAACTATATATTATGGAAGTTCATTTGAGATCATGTATATGTCAATGTCAGCCATCGTGTTGTTATTTTTTCATGATTTAAAACCTCACCATGCTGGGGAGGTGATTTAGAATTTTTTGTATTGATTGTGCTTGTTTTTTTGCAGAGAAAAGACAGTCGAAGCCGAGCCGGAGTTCCTAGGCCACCCGATCGTCTTCCCTAACCGGTGTGAGTCTATCTGCGCCATGTCGTGTCGCCCCTTCATGGACCCGCCACAACACCGCTAGACTGACTTCACCACAAATGGTCTCCTAGAAGCTCGGTGTATACACTCATGTAAGTACTTAACGAAGAGGAGTAGCCTGCGAGAGCATTGCTCATCCCGAAAGGGAAAGAGCGTGACGTCGATCCTACCTTCTGGATCATGGGAGGAGGGTCTGATGAACTTGTCGTGGGATCTACGCATGTGGCCATCATTGTTCTTGGCATGAGGCTAACACCAGACAGGTACCTCGCAAGGGAGTCTGCACCATTCGCCTACCCAGAAGCACTAGCTGGACGAGAAGCACTGCCCATGGTGCGGTTGCGGTTGTTCCGTCTCCGTCTCTCCTGGCGAGAGGGGCGACGACGAAGGTCTAGATGTCCCTCCTTTGGCCAGGAAAGCAGGAGCAGACGTGCTCCTCCTGGCTAGGAGAAATGGTAGTCATGGTCGGTGTGTTGTCTGGGTGGGAGGAGTACCATCTCATAACCGTAGCCAAGGGACAGGAACTCAAGGCTCCCGAACCAGATCACCGTGCCAAGCGGCAAAGGCGTTCATGATTTGCCATCTAGAACTATGGTAGGAATGTGATGTCAATAAGCAGCGGCCCCTACCTGGCACGCCAAGTGTTGATGTTTTGAACCCGTGGGTCCTAACCAACTAGTAAATTTGTGTTGCGTGCCCTTGTCTTGGATGGTTGATGCAAGAAGACACACAAGGTTTATCCTAGTTCAGGCAAGAGAAGGCCATACATCTAGCGGGGGAGGAGACTTGTATTATCTTGCACCTAAGTTCTCGTAGTAGGGGGATACAAGCAAGTCGAGAGAGGGAGTGAGTCCCAAGTCTCTGAGTATGATCGGGACAAGTGCCAATTTCAGGAGTGGGGTGAGGAGTGAACGTTGAAGTGTTGTCTTTGACCTGCCTATAGAAGGCTCCAGGCTCCTCCTTTTATAGTCGCAAGGAGGAGGCCCGGGTGTATAGGTATTGCTATGCTATTGTTGTGGTCGGAGGAGGTGTGTCCGAGCCCTATAGTAGTATGGCCAATGGGATGGCCCTCGTCTTTCTTGTCTTCTTTGGTCAGGAGAAGGACACCCGATCCCTGTAGCTTGTTCCTTTAACTAGGTAGAGAGCCAAGGCCGGGTTCGAGAGCATGGGCGTGTGTCTGAGCCCGGCCTGCACAGGGGTGTGGATGAGACGTTTCCAAGTGTGTCGAGTCAGAGTGGTTGAAACAGTGCTCAGCATGGCGAAAAATTGTGTGGTAATCTGTTCTAGGCATCATCCTGAATGGTGGAAAGTAGATTGGACATCGGTCTTGTTGTTTCTGTAGCCTTCCTGTCTTAATGTGCATGCTTCCCTGCTGAGGCAGTTGGTCGAGGTCAAGCTTGGGTGTGGCGAAGATTTCTTCCAAGGCCGAGGCCGAGATTAGACGTTGCATGTAGTCACACTCTCGGTGGTTGAAACAATGGTCGGAGTGGGGGAATAGTACCTATATTCACGCTCTGATCATCGTTTTTGTGGTAAAAGTAGATTAGATCGTTGTCATGTCATCCTTTGTTGACTTCAGCACCTTCAGTGGGGTAGGTGGTCGTACGGACTACATTATATACGCATGTTCCAGGAACAAAGTGGTTGGTCGAGGCGGGCACGCCCTGGAGCGTTGCTCAAGACACCCTCGGGCGAGTCGAAAATGTGTTTCCTGCCCGAGGTTGGCCTCGGGCGAGTCGTGATTTAGGTTCCGTGTGGCCTTGGTAAGGTTGGGAGCGTGTTTGCTTGTGACCCCTTCTTACCCAAGCATTTAGACACTTTAGGGTTGTGATCTGGTAAACCTAATTATGGTACCCAACAACCTTGAAAGGTATAGCCCTAGTCCACATCGTGTCTACTCACGACAACCCACATGGTTATGATAGTTTGGATAAGGCTTTCGTTCATCTTCTTAAATATGATGGATGATATTGTAGTCAAGGAGGTGTACTATATAGCATGGATAATGTGCACCAGGTGTACCCGAGACACTATGCGATGCGAGCCACTGCTCCTGTAGCCACTCCTGAACGTATTAGCATATTTGTAAGCATTGTAAGGGACAATCAACTGCATCATTTACAAACTACATCATACCCTACAACTTGGACTCCAATATCTACCACTATGATAGGATATATCTGGCACTACAGCAAGACGTGCTAACATTATGACATGACCAAGGCTTGCCCCCATGTACAACTTTATGTCTGCGATAATATAGGAGTAGTTGGGCCTCTGCTAAACAGGGCCCACTACCCAATAGATATGTATCACTCTCTCTTCACTTTGGCTATAAAAGAGAGGGATAGAGAAACATAGAGTGGGTTTCGAAAACACTCTTTTACTCTCTAAATAGAAACAAGAGGAAAGGGAAGTTATTTGGTCATTATCTTTGTTGATGCCTCAACATGTAATTTTCTTTGCCATAGTATTTCTCAATCCACTATATACAAAGAGGTTATAGGGTATATATTACACATCTTGCGGTCCGAACCTATATTTAAATCACCCGTGTATTGATGCATAGGCGGTATCGAGCAACAATGTGTCTCTAGCACGCATATCTTGCTCTATTTATCAACTCTCTCCCGAATACCTGTGGTTCCTTATTGTCACTGGTGGGTGTCTAGGGTATGCCATGGTATACCCACTACTGGAATCGCGTTCTTTGCCGAGTGTCTAAGACACTCGGCAAAGGCTATTTTACACTCGGCAAAGGCTTTGCCGAGTGTAACACTCGGCAAAGATTTCATCGGCAAAGGGTTCTTTGCCGAGTGCTTTTTTTCGGACACTCGGCAAAGACTTTGCCGAGTGTCAAAAAGCACTCGGCAAAGAAAAACACTCGGCAAATTAAGAATCAAAAAAATAGTAGCTTTGTCTATTTCATGATTTCAAACATTTTGCAACAACCTATAGTATGCGTTCAGTTTATCTCTATACAAGAGGAAGAATAACTTATACAAGTGACAAATCTAATTTGTAAATATAAGAATTATTATGCTGGTTTACATAGAATACCAAATTATAGCACACATTTATCATTCCTTATTGAATTTCTAAATGTATTTCACTGAATTATTCTTGAATTTTTTAACTTGGCATACCCTATAGTAAAATTCTATATCCGCTACTGCTTATTGTCATTATGGGACGACAGTCTTTTTCTTGGAAGACATTTTCTACCCACTGAAAGCGGTCCGTTTTTTGTGTTGTCGAGAGTGTGATGGGTAACCATAGTTAATAATGCACTGGATCTATCACTACTCATACAGGTCCCATATGCCTAATAATGTTGTGAAGACCAACTCATCTGACCACATCTGTCCCTACCATGCTTGTACACCACACTACATACATCACTCATCACTGGTCCTTCGTTTTGGTACCCTCCTCCCACAATGTTCAATGTATATACTAATAGTTCTCAAATAAATTCCTGTGGATGTTACAAAAACCCACGGTCTTTGGTTTCCTGAAGAAGTATTTCATGGAGGCGCGCACGTCCATCGTACAGCGTCCAGCAGCTATGGCCGCCCCCATCTGGCCAATAAATGTACTAGGTCACTTGTAGCCAATAGCGTTTCAACATGCACACAGCTTTTCCCCCAATAGTGCAGGTCCTTGTATTCTCCCTCTCCCTCACCTCAAATCTCATCCACACGAACAGGCGGCACGGCAGTATTCCTCCACAGCCCTCCTCTCTATAAGATGGCACAGCCCTCTCAGGTAGGGGCGAGTGTCTCACTCTCACATAGTAAAAAAAAAAAACGCCCCCAAGGCTCTTAAGCACAATTCTCTAGCTATCTTGGTCTCCTACACATCCTATGCACATGAGCCCATGCCTCTCCTCTCCTTGCGCCTGCATAGAGAGGTGGTATGATCACCTGGAAAGTTTTTAACTCTCTCTCTCTCTCTCTCTTACAAGCCTAGACCTTATGCATGGTCGGACGGACACATCTGATCATAGGACATATGAGTAGGCCACACTCCTCCTGCCCCTCTCTCGTAGAGATCAACACACACTGCTCTTAGTGCCAGGACCTAGAGAGGGGAGCGTGGAGAGGGCATCAGGGGGCCTTGGAGTCCCATCAGTAAAGCACATGTTTCCTTTCTGTGATTCCTCAAGCCCCATGGACTTACCGCTTTACCAACAACTGCAGCTAAGCCCGTCTTCCCCAAAGACGGACCAATCCAGCAGCTTCTACTGCTACCCATGCTCCCCTCCCTTCGCCGCCGCCGACACCAGCTTTCCCCTCAGCTACCAGATCGGTAGTGCCGCCGACGCCACCCCTCCACAAGCCGTGATCAGCTCGCCGGACCTGCCGGTGCAGGCGCTGATGGACCACGCGCCGGCGCCGGCTACAGAGCTGGGCGCCTGCGCCAGTGGTGCAGAAGGATCCGGCGCCAGCCTCGACAGGGCGGCTGCCGCGGCGAGGAAAGACCGGCACAGCAAGATATGCACCGCTGGCGGGATGAGGGACCGCCGGATGCGGCTCTCCCTTGACGTCGCGCGCAAATTCTTCGCGCTGCAGGACATGCTTGGCTTCGACAAAGCAAGCAAGACGGTACAGTGGCTCCTCAACACGTCCAAGTCCGCCATCCAGGAGATCATGGCCGACGACGCGTCTTCGGAGTGCGTGGAGGACGGCTCCAGCAGCCTCTCCGTCGACGGCAAGCACAACCCAGCAGAGCAGCTGGGAGGAGGAGGAGATCACAAGCCCAAGGGTAATTGCCGCGGCGAGGGGAAGAAGCCGGCCAAGGCAAGTAAGGCGGCGGCCACCCCGAAGCCGCCAAGAAAATCGGCCAATAACGCACACCAGGTCCCCGACAAGGAGACGAGGGCGAAAGCGAGGGAGAGGGCGAGGGAGCGGACCAAGGAGAAGCACCGGATGCGCTGGGTAAAGCTTGCATCGGCAATTGACGTGGAGGCGGCGGCTGCTGCCTCGGTGCCGAGCGACAGGCCGAGCTCGAACAATTTGAGCCACCACTCATCGTTGTCCATGAACATGCCGTGTGCTGCCGCTGAATTGGAGGAGAGGGAGAGGTGTTCATCAGCTCTCAGCAATAGATCAGCAGGTAGGATGCAAGAAATCACAGGGGCGAGCGACGTGGTCCTCGGCTTTGGCAACGGAGGATACGCCGACGGCGGCGGCAACTACTACTGCCAAGAACAATGGGAACTCGGTGGAGTCGTCTTTCAGCAGAACTCACGCTTCTACTGAACACTACGGGCGCACTAGGTACTAGAACTACTCTTTCGACTTACATCTATCTCTTTTCCCTCAACGTGAGCTTCTCAATAATTTGCTGTCTTAATCTATGCGTGTGTTTCTCTTTCTAGACTTCGTAATTGGCTGTGTGACGATGAACTAAGTTTGGTCATCGCATGATGATGTATTATAGCTAGCTAGCATGCACTGTGTCGTTGATTCAATAATGGAATTAATCTGTGTCGTCGATTTCGTGATTTCCGAACTGAATCTCTCTGATGAACGAGATCAAACAGTATCCGGTGACGGACGTTCATTACTATTGGCATGCAAAGCAAAGAACTGCTGTAATTCAGCTGTTTGATGACAGAATGGAAAAAAAATGCTGAAGGCTGAAGCTATAACATGCTGAAAGAGAGGCTTTTGCTAGGTAAAAGTCTAGCTCGTCACAAGGTCAATTCCATGATGCCGTTTGTATGCATGTTAAAATCTGCACCTAATGGCGCGGCTTTATATAGTCTTATAATTCAATAATTCATGGATCAAACATGGCGATCATTTAGTTGGGTTAGAAGTTCCTGTTACTAATGGTTTATATAATTGCTTCTATTAACATTAATTTCTTGATGAGCTGCAAATCTGATTCGTTCCTTTTCAGACTACTGTATATCTCGAATTATCTATCCCTAGGTTGACATCATTTCTCGTCTGCTGGAGTTTCTTGATGCCTCATATATATATTTCTATGTGATAATAATCCTGGCTAAAAAACTATATTCTGATTGTTTTCTGATTTCATTTTTCGTCGGTAGAAAAGATATTTTTAGATTCTATCGGCACATATCCACAGATTCCAAAGGTCTGCATGATTATTTTATTTCGTATAGACTATGAATTGCTACTTGCTATTTGATTGGGCATCGTGATTCATGCACAACTTACTATCTGACTCTCTTTAATTAATTAAATCTTTAGAGTGTATGTTGAAAGCTAATTTTATTTACGACCCCCTTCCATCTCAAAATAAATCAATTTATAGAGCTGTACAAAGTAAAGCTATTTTAAGTTTGACCAAATTTATAAAAATAACACAAATATTTATGGCCGTAAACTATTATCATCATTTAGGTATTAACTCTATGCATAATGTACTTAGTGTGATCGTTGATGATTCTTAATATAAAATCGGTAAAACTTAAGATAGTTTTGGGATGTAGGGCCGGGGTGCTAGGGTTTCTCATAGGCACATCAAATGTCGTCCATGAGTTCAAATATGGACGATTGAATAATTCATGTTGTTCAAGCAATAGCCATACTTGCACGGCCGATATAAAAGCCATATATAGGTCCGTATAGTCAAAGAGACATCAGAATCAAGTTAAAGTGAGACGGTGCATTGGCATCTTAAGTTTGTCAACAAATGTAGCTACCTAGCTTGATGTTAACTTAAGGAGTGCATGCTGATTTAAACACTCAGGTGCATGTATTAACATCAAAGCATGTTTTGTGCACTTTTTATATTTCAAAAGTTTTTTAAAAAATCATACGTGTACATCATGTTGAAGCGCACATACCTGCCATAAAACTTGTTTCGTAGTTTATTTTGTTATCAAACGTAATACCCCTTTTATTTTTTTACTGTGCACATATGAACTTTTGTTGCACAAATGTAAATATCTTAACATATTATGTTTATAGGTATTTAAAAGTTTATTGGAAAAATATGTGTGTGATTTTAAAGAAACGTATAACTGCATCTGGGCGTAGTGGTAACTTGTGTGCCCGCCACATGCAGTTTCTAGATACGAACACATTTTTCCATTTCAATATAATATGATGGTATGGAATTTTTCTGTTTATCTATTAATAAGTAATTTATCTGTAATTTCATTATTTCTACGTTTGAGTTTTTGATCGATTTTCCTTGTCTGGGTAAATGGTCAATGAAATCTCCAAGGTTTAGTAGATGGGCGAGCAGCAAATTAAATATATTACTAGAGGGCCCCGAGTGACGCATGAATATTAATTAATTGAAACACTCTATGTTAAGGTAGATAAATGATAAATCACATGGACAACTAGACTAGTCCGGGCGTATAGTAGTATCGTTTGACAAAGCTGACGATTAAAAGCATTATCCACAACACCAGCATTATCCACAACACCACACTAGACACTAGTACAATGGTTTGTTTATCTTTCAGCCCCTTATTGATCTTTGAAGACACATGCTTTGGTTCACTATACTAAATGATTAAAAAATAGTGCAACCGTGAAAACTCCTTGAAACACAAAAATCGAACTGAGGGGTAATACCACCTTCGTGATATCATATTAAGAAGAAAACCTTTTCAAACAGATTGAGAAAACAATAGAAACTCCCAAACTTTCCGAGAAGTGCTGCTCAGACCGTCTATCCAACTTATAGTTAGTTGACTAAAAATTGTTAGTGGAATTAGCTAGCTAACAAATAGCTACCTAACTATTAATTAATTTACCAAAAATAGCTAATAGCTAAACTATTAGGTGTTTGGATGTCTCGACTAATTTTAGCCACTAACTATTAGTTTTAGTACATTCAAACACTCCCTTAGCTACTTATATAGATGTATATTTTTTTAAAAAAATTACTCGCTAACATGCAACATCGTTTTATTTCTAAAAATTATATGAAAAATGACGACAAATACCGGATGCTTATGCTGCAAATCACAAGAATTTTTCCTTCCAATGCATATAGACCTGAATTTTGTTTTTTATATTAATATTTGCACATTGAGTTTGCTCCTCAACATTTGCAACAATATAGTTATGTATTTAGGGCATGTTTTGTTTCATTAGTTCCTAGACTAAACTTTACTTTAAGGACTAAACTATACTCCTGTATGGTTCTAGGAATTAAAGACCATTAAAACACATGAACAAAGACCAAAATATTCCTTTGGTACAAGTAATTAATGAGGGGCGCAGGCAATAACGAGGGCAAATGTTGTCTAGAATTAATACACACTCAGTCTATTTTAGTCACCCATCAAGAGACTGGAGACTAAAATGGTTTAGTCCTTCGATTAGTCCCTGTGTTTGGAGTTTGTCAGTTTAGTGACTAAAAAGGACTAAACAGATGGACTAATTAAAGTTTAGTTTTATATATGGAACCAAACAAACCCTTAGATGGGCAAAGAATATAGGATGATTGTGACTGTTGACAGTGAGATTATAGTGTTGATTTATATACTTCACTTCCTATTTAACACTTTCTTTCCGGGTGTCCAGAACAGACGACAAATCCTCCATCTATATTTCTCAAAAACCATATGAATGTAACCTGCAATTTCACAAATAAAAAAACAATGGTGATGCGTGGGAAAGCCCACCTATTGTCTTTATGTCGTAGTCCTTCATTGGCCACCTCTTCGCTACCATAACAAGGAACTGCAGTTGACGTGTGACCGCGACAGGCCCTAGCAGTAATAGTAACTGTTGTGCACGTAAATTGTACATCGATTAAAATCCACCCCACGCCATGAAACATCTCAAAGGTCACATGTTGTACCGCAAGGCTTAGGATAAACAGTGTGTGCACATGTATCTAGTCTTGTCATTCTGAAGTAGTAGTACTTTGAATTTTAAAAAAAAATTAAAAACGACCAAAGAAGTTGTATCTATGCAACAGGCATATTCGTACGTACCACACATCAATATCAATACGTACATTGAGCAGCGCACAGTACCGAAGAACTGTTCGTTCTGCAGCCAGCCTATACACGAGCGTGAAACCAGCTGCGCGGCTGCGCCTGCACGCGCCCACTTGAATACAGTATATATAGCGCGGACCACCGAAGGAAACAATTCAATCTGCAGAAGAACGGAGAAATACTTTTATGTTACAAACCGACAACAATGTCAAATTATTACATATACATGACTAATACTGACACAAGATGTATATTTCTTCATTTCGTTGCTGAGAAGCACAAATGATTTATCAGTAGATTATCAGTACTCCGATCCCTTTCAAATGTTAGTGGAAAGATCTAAAAGGATAAAAACGATACATAAACAAAAAACAAGCAACTGCATGCTAGCTAGTACGTGCTTAGTGTACTCTTTCACTAAGCGAAATATCATCAGTGCCATATGTTATATGTATAGTATTATCAGTGTTACAAAGAAATATGACCTAGGACAGACGGAATGGAACCCAGAAGATCAAGGTGGTTTAATGTTGTTTTTACAAATATTGATCAAATGAAACCATTATTAGAATAATACCAGCACATTTACGTACTAGAAAACAATGATTCAGAAGGTCTACTATATATCATGATACAAGCAACGCCTAGCAGTCATATCCTATGCAATCAATCATATTAGTGCAAGCATATACAATCAAGCAACCTAGTGCATCCAATTAAAATTCAACAGTGACTGCTATTTTATATTTAACCTATTTCATCTAAAACCTAGTACCTATTTTATATTAACCCCTTTCATATGAAACTATTGGATTGTTTAATAGCATGATTGCACCAAATAATAAGTGATTGCACAGGATATATCATTTTAATTAACCTATATACATTAAGCTTTGTGTTGCTGTCATCTACCCGTGGAAGTGTAACTTCTTCATTTGGTTCACTTCACAAAACCGCTGCAGCTTCTATATTGAGTCGGAATCAGTTAGTTCTCAGCACATTTGGTATAAGCCGAAAGTTTGTTACTGCCTTGGCATTGGCCATGACCGTTATTATATATAAATACTCAATCAACTCAGGGCCCGTTTGGCACAGCTCCAGCTCCTGATTCTAAGCGAGGATCTGGAGGAGCCGTGCCAAACGGGTATTTTTTAAAACTGATTCTCGTGTGGAGCCGAAAGATTGGAAGTCGTTTTTGTGAAGAAATGTGGGATCTAAAAAAACCTGCTCCACCCTCCCTTAAAACAGCTCCTCAACCAACCAAATATGACCCCCCTTAAAGTTTGATCGAAATTACCCGCAATTGTCATTGGACAAAAACATAAAGAGCCAATTTATGGATTAAACATTTGAGACCATTTTATGCACTACTATGATGGGAATATTTTATATGTTATTGTTTCATAATTTTTTTCCCGTATATGCATCCTACATATTGGTTTGTAACAAAGTTGAACTGCAAAGGGTAAAACAGACAATCGCCACAGACCACCAACTCTCAGCAGACAAGAATCAATTTACTTGCCAAACAGTTTTAAAAATGATTCTGATTCTCTAGGAGAATCAGGAGGATCAGCTCCTCACGAGGATCAGGATCTGGAGCTAAAGAAGCTGGAGCTGGAGCTTTGCCAAACGGGCCCTCAGTTTTGCAAAGTCAGCTGACTGCTCAGATCAGGTTGAAGTTCCAAGCTGCCGTCCAAGAGGGTAAGTAATCCGACATACTCCTGTTATAGCTGCTTGAAAGGCATACAGCTGTCCAAGGGTATCCGGAAAAAAAATAGCAGTACCATACATATCTGACCTGAGCAATGTATCACCAGAGGTTTTTTCAGAACAAAAATAGCAGTACGATACATATCTGACCTGATGAATGTAGCACCATAGCTGAGCTCTGGAGTACATGGAACTGCATATGAATGCTGCTGGGCCTCTTCCTCGTATTGCAGTATATAGCTGACGTAGTTTATAATTTATGTATCCCACTGGCAGTATGCCACCCCTACCTCTTTTCTCTCTGTTCTTCTGTCCGCCCACAGCAAGGCCTGTGTTAAAAAAAGGTTATGCTCTTTTGGAACACGAAATCTCAGACAATATTCTGTTCGTTCTGGTATGCAGAACTATTTATCATTGGATTAAGAAGAATATTATATAATATATTCACATCACTTGTTAGAAAATTCTATATCTTTGCAAATGCATATACATATTTTTTTGGTTTTTATAAAAATCATTTTTTACCAGATGAAGCTGTTCGTTAATTGATTATTGCTAATGGTTCATGTTAGAGTTGGTAATCTAGTATTAAATTAATAGAAGCAAACCATGTACAAAAGAGTAAAGCATCCATAAGGAAATGTTAACGATGTTATATGAGGGTGGATGTATCAACTATATCAACATTTAGCACCATTGTTTATCTAATAGATCTAAAAAGATGCCAGGTAGGTTTTGCAAGGCTTCAACCATATATAAAGGTTAAATGACTATCCTGTGGGCAAAAAAAAAACTTGACATATTACTACTTTCTTAACCCTGTAGTCAGTCACTTGGCTTGTTTCAATGGATAATAATGGTTAATGAAGCTTTCCCTTTAGGCTGTCTCCAGCTTCTTACTAATCTCCATATCCATATTCAAACTCCATTCTACGAACAGTGTAGTTTACAGTACAAAACAGTGCAAAACAGTATTTTTTGTGCTCATATGAGGTGAACTGCTAGACACGGTCTTATGCAGGGGCAGATTCAGAATCCAATCATGTCCTGAACCGGTCTATTAGACTATTCCCAATCTATTGTTTCTTATCACGATATCTAAAGTTGACACATCATATGTTACTATAGAAGATCATAGAAGATATAGTTGTCCAAATGTGTAGTATTATGTGTTGTTCCATAGTCCACACAAGATACTTAAATGCTAGATGTGTACAAGAGTATGAATTATGAGCCACTTATATGGTTTAGATTTCAATGATTATGATCTCGTGCTTGAGTGCTATCTTCCTCAACATATTGTTTTATTCTCTTTCCTATTTACTTATACATCACATTAGTTTTCCATCCAACGTAGTATGTACCAAATAAGTATGCTACCATGCACTAAAAGTAACTTTAGATATATTAGGATCCCAATATATTTTAATCTAAGAACCGTGAAGATAACTAAAGACAAAATGTTTGGTTGAAGGTCTCCCACAAACAATCTTAACCCTAGTCACTCAAAATCCAACGACTGTAATATAATCCCTGCTTGGACCAGGCAACACCGGTCGACTCCAAACCAAACAGCCCCTGTGTGTCCCAGGACTTAGGGCTTGTTTGGTGTGGCGCCTATGCC
This sequence comes from Zea luxurians, assembly GCA_029449295.1. Lineage (NCBI taxonomy): Eukaryota > Viridiplantae > Streptophyta > Magnoliopsida > Poales > Poaceae > Zea > Zea luxurians. The sequence goes on from JAOPSE010000002.1 coordinate 175,398,735, forward strand.
GTCACACCTGCAGCTTGAAAAGTGTGGCGCGGTGTGCCGTGTGAAGCAGCAAACCAAACATGTCGTTAATCCACCCTCTCGTATATATATGATAGTGTAATAAAATAATGTTTTTTGGAATATGTGTAGAAGACATGCATATCTTTGCTTTAAGGAGATAAAATATTTACAAGACAAACAAACTGACACCGAACCTTATTCAAGGAACACTCGCACCTGGAACTCAAAAACATCCAAGCGGATCAACTAAAACGACATTTAGGAGGCAGCAGACAAAAGCTGAACCAAATCTTCAGCAGCAGCCATACACCACAGTTTGGCTCTTTAAAAATTATTGTTAGAATCTAGACACGCTTGGTGCAGCGCCCTACCTGCCTACCATTAAACAAAGACACTCATTTCTGCGTATCCAGATCATTCATGGTGTAAAAATTAATGTGTAACTACGACAACAGTTAAAGCTGGATTTTTACAGTTTGTGTCTATTTAATTATATATAATTATCCATATAGCTTCTAAATATAAAATTTGTCTTCTTTTGCCAACGGGTTTATGTGTACCAGCACTTTGAGTTTTTTTTTCTCATTTGAAACATCATTTCGTATCACATTTGTTTTAAAAATGTGACATCTGTTTCAGGGTGATTAGGCGTTACATACCCCAGCAAACATTTTGGATAAATTCAACATTAATTTATGTTTATTCAACTTATAAATGCACTGTTTTAATTTCACATAAATAATTGGTAGTGCCAATGTTTCTAAATTCTAGCATCAGTATGTTTTAAACTATTGACCTTGAACATACAAAAGTACTCCACTATTCTACTATATACTTTTAGAATAACATAACTCCGTCCAACAAGAATGCAATCTTATTTTCTATGAAATCAAACTATTTTAAATCTGACCAAATTTATACAAAAAATATTAACTAATAATTACCATTGTGATGATTATAAAATATATTTTCATAATGTTAACATTTTCCTATAAACTCGGTCAAACTTATAAAAGTTTGACTACCTAATCTTCAAATCTGGAATCGCATTCCTTTTTAGATGCATGGAGGGAGTACCAATTACCTTACAGCATGTTGGAGACTTCGAGGTCATCTGTATATAAGAGTTTCCTAACATCAAACAAAAGAAAAGAATGATGAGCAAGCTATTAAAAATTTAGAAGACCACATGCTTGTGATCCAGTTAACCCAGTAATGCAACACTATATATACTATGTGAAAGAGAAGTGCCTTGAGTTGGCCTTAATAGGGCTCCTGAACAAATCTTAAACAGTTAGCGTGGCAGTCAATTCCGAAGTGTAAATGGATTACAAATTATCTCATAACTCATGAGTTGTCTGAGGCGTTCACCTGAAAAAGATAGGGAAGGAATTAGTCAAGTATTGATTGGTCCAATCTTAAACCATACGAACAAATGCACAAGTTGCCTAGCACTTTCATGCATGATGTGGACGTTGTAGGCTAAGTCATATATATGTAATGGTTAGCTAGGAGCTCTCACATGAGAAATCTGATTCTTAGCTCTATATATTACATATGATGATGATATAGTGTTGAATTGGCTGGGTACTATAATTTGACAAAGATCAAATTTGCATTGTGTGATGCAAAGCAGGCATAGTGTTGTAGAGAGCCAAACATTTGAATCTTTTAACAGATTTTCCGGGTGTAGCTTGTCCATACAGACATTTATCGAAGTTTGAGAGTTATTGGTCTTCTTATCATGTCAGTAGTAGGTTAACTAGTCGACAAGCACCTTACACACATAGTACATTCATTGTGATTCTTTCAATGTCAATACTTTCTTTGTGAAACAAGTGCTGGATCTCTGCTATTCATTTAAAAGAACAGTTAACACCAGACAACTAAAGGGCCTGAATAAAAATCCTTCCCTTTCAAAAAAAAAAGACAACTAAAGGGCCAGGAAGAGATACCAAATGGCATGTCCACAGTTTAAAATACTACTCTATTTTAGTACTTCCTGGAAAGATGTGGCCATGTCATTTTTTTTCTATCTCATTATTTTCCAATAAAATAACGCACTACAAAAGAAAAGGTCCAACAATTTAACCAAGTTCTGATGAAAGCTAGAATACTAGTTCCATCTGCATGCAGGGTGGGATCTTTATGTCTTATACTATATAGCAATAGCAAAATGAGACGTAGGAAATTATACTACTAGATACCAAATCCCAATTAATATGGTCCTTTTGAAGTACAGAGAGCTTTACTGCATGCATCTGCTGTTTCTTCAGGATTTTATACGGAATGAGAAAAACGAGAAGAGAAGTACTAATCCTGTATAGTAGGCGGTACTAGTCTACTAGAGCAGAAGTAAAATAATCCATTGTTTTTGCTTATATATAAATAAAAAAACGTGGAAGCAATCATACTATAGAACTCTGGAATGGCTGGACGGGGGGTGGGGGTGGGGGAGGAGCACCTAGAACTCAAATTGATGCTAGTATGCGACCTGGCGAGGACGACCGCGGAGGAGAGAATGGGTTGGATATAGAGGAGGGAATTTGACGGTAACCTCACCAGCGTCCTTGAGATCGAGGAGCGTTGCGGGATTGGCCTCGCTGGGTTGGCCGGGGAGCTAATCGCGTCCCAAGCGAGCTGTTCCCAGTGCATTTCATGGCCAGAAGGCGCACCCGCCGGCGGTGGGGAGCTCCGCCTCCCCGTAGTCCGTACCCCAGCGCGGTCACCCCTCACCATCGCCTCACCCGGCCGGTACATTAAGCATCGCCCAGATCAACGTCGGCACGGTCTAGAACTCGACGCCGCTGTAGCACGAAGCCTCCAACTGCCCGGAGGCTTGGAGAAGATTGACATTGATCTCCTTCCCACCACCACTGCACTCTCTTTCTGGAGTGGATATATCATGCCTCCGCGTGACGGACTGATGCTTCCTGCTTTCTCGACGAAATGATTCAGAGTTGCTGTAGCGAAAGGCTGCAAAATATTCCTTTCTTCTCCATGGAAGAAAATAAAGGAAGACCAAACCAAATGCATTCCCTCCACAACGCGCGTTCGCTTGGCTTTGGATAAAAAGAGGACGACTGGATGAGGACAACTTTTACTGTTATCCCAAAGAATGTAAAGCAGCGCAGTTTGCTAGGAGATGTCATTTCCATGGCGTACTGGCCATCGAATCAACAAAAAGCACTATTATAAGTATACGGAGGCAAATATTGCGATAATGTTATTTATCAGAATTTATTGTCAATATATTTAATATTTATCACATTGGAGGGTAAACTCATCTGTCCATCACCCGCACTTAGGTTGTCGCAAGCACTACACTCAAGCGTTAGCACGGTTGCGATTAGAGGTGACAATGTAATCTAAATTTTATATTATAAGATTTAAAGATCGGACCAGATTAGGATCGATTCCTATTTCTATTCATTTTTAACTACAAATTATTTAGGGCTCTACCATTTTATGAAGAAGCATTTGAATAACGATTCATTATCACCCCTAGTTGCGGTTGTGGATACTAGCCGTTTGAGTTTGCGATGTCACGCAGAGTTCGTCTCCAGCAGATCGTGCATCAGTTCAGCAGCCCTCGCGCATATGAAAATCGAGGATGCAGGTTGGGTTGTGTTAGAGTCGTTTGCGCGATGGCGAGAGCTCACGAATATACGAGAGACGCGAGGAGGATGTGGATTTTATGTGATCGTAGTCACGATCTACTGGACATGTGAATAGTAGCGATTTTTTACTCATTTTCAGCATATATAAATCGCATGCACCACCTGCTAGAGACAACTTTAATGTGGATAATGTTATTTACCATATATATATATATAATATTAGTATGTAGCTCGTGCTAACACTACGATCCTAGAGAGAAGTGGTCGACGACGACGAAGGCGGCACGGAGGGGGGAGGCTAGGACAGATGGATCGCAGGGAGGGAAGGGATCATCTAAATAATATTGTATATTGGATTTGAGTGGATAATAGGGAGGGGGTTATCCAGTGATATGAACCGTTGGTTTTGATAATGTGTTTAGTCTTGGTGCAATTTGTTTGATGGATTTAGTGAAGATTATGTGTGTGGGAGTGATTTGGTTGTATGGGTTTTGCAAAGTTTAAACTAGTAGATTATATAGTGGTATATATATGTTATTTATCGCATCGAGTGATAAACCCAACAACCCATCACCCGTATTGTCGGAGAGGAAATCTTCGGTCGGGTGGCGGAATGCACTCGCCCTAAATCCTAAGATGAGGAGGGGCCTAAGCGTTTTGCCTGTTACGAGATTGGGGGATGAACACACAAGAGCACAAAGATTTAGAGGAGTTCGGACCACCGGAGCGTAATACCCTGCTCCACTGTGTGTTGTATTGCTGTGAGGGCTTGAGAGCTGAGAATCTAAGTTGGCATGTGTGTCTCCGCCTTGTAACGTCGGGTGCCCTCCCTTTTATAGACCAAGGGGCACGTACAAGGGCACTGGGCCCCGACATGCGGGCCCAGGGGCAAAACGGAGGGAAATAACTAACGCCTGCAATGTCCGGGCGATCTCCGAGTGTAGTAATGTCCGTAGCGCTTACAATATTGATTTCTCGCGGCTGCTTCCTCGGTAACGCGCGAGCCATCATGAGTGCAGGACATGCGGTAGTATGGACACGCCACTTGCCAATTGATTGGACAAGTTCGCCACCTGTAGGATGGCTCGGTCGCTGTCCGCCAGAGGAATAGAGAGGGCTCATTAAATGCCGAGGCGGCACATCGCCTGCCAGCGGAGTGGACAGGGCGCATTAAATGCTGAGGCGGCACATCGCCCGTCAGCGAGATGGACAGGCGGCGCGCCCCATCCGCATTTAATGCTGAGGTAGCGTAGCTTGCGGCGTAGCCCACGGTGCGGCCCACGGCGCAGAGGCCATACGTTAGGCTCCACCCGCTGGCTTACGTCACGGGCCGTGGGCCACGTGGCGGCATCGAGTCTCCGCCTGGGTGGGGAGCAGAAGCGTACAGGATGGGATCCGGACACGTGCCAGCACCGGACCCTAGCCTGATCCTTAACCAAGGCTTAAGTATTTCTTGTCTTGGAATTCCGGGACCCGGCCGTGGGCGGTCCGGACCCCTCGCAGGGGGGGTCCGGACTCCATCCCAAGGACCTAGCCTGCACACGTGGTGGTCCCGGACCCACCCATGTGGCACGATCAGGCGCCGCCATGAGCCCTGAGTAGCGGTCCGCGACTGGGCCGAGCCGTGGCCTGGCCTCGGTCGCGGCATTATTGCTGTGCGACTAAGAGATAGTCATGTGGGCACTACGCCTTGATATAGTAGTAGGGGGTACCCCTGTTAGGGGGTACCGACAGTGGCCCCCGAACCCACCTCAGGGGAGGATGTGAGCCTGCAGGTGGGGCCAAAACTTGTACTTTACGTCGACATGGCACGACTGGTGACTGGGGTGCCACCTTTGCGCGTACCGCATTAACTCGGTGCATCTGGTGACGCATGCGCTGTCAGTTTGCCCCGGGTCACGTCGATTGCCACATCTGTCCCCGCGGTTGACTGACCCACGGCCCCACGTCTTGCGGTTCCACCGGGCCACGCGCGGGGCGCCTCGTTGCCACCGTCGTGGTAAATATCCCTTCACAGCAGCCCTGAGGTGGTACACGATCGTGCGCGGCGGTTCCTCGCGCGGCGGTTCGCCTTTTCTGCACTTGGAGACTGACACATCTGCTGCATGACTTGTGGGCCCGGGCCCCCATGTCAGCGACTGGGTTGCTTGGGCGCTTGGTGTGCGTCGGACAGGATTCTCCGGGGCGCGAGCGGGGGAGTCTTCCTTGAAAAGGGATTCTTTCCACGGGCAGATGTTACGCTTTTGCATTCCAACCGCTGCGCCCTTTCGCCTCCGAGCCCTCTGTGCCCCTGCACATTCACACTCTTCAGCTTTCTGCCACCGCAGTCGCCATGGCCACGCTGGTTCATCTCGAGCGTTTCCAGACCGAGAGGGCACTCAACATGGTGCGCAACCTGCTCGGATGGAGTGCGCCGACTTTCACTGGCAGGATCCAGGCCGATGCCTCTCCCCTCAGTAATCTCGCCGCTGGGGAGTTCGTGCTCTTCGTCTCCCACCTCTCTTGCGAGTTGGCGCTACCGATCTCGCCATTCTTACTGCTGCTGCTGGAGGAGTTCGGCCTCCAACTTCAGCACCTCACCCCGCACTCCATCCTCCAGGCGGCCATCTTTGCCCACCTATGTGAGATGTTCATGGGTGTGGCGCCCTACACTTCCCTCTTCCGCCATTACTTTGTGTTGGTGAGGTTGGGGAAGGCGAAGGACCACCTCGGCGCCTACTATTTTGAAGTGCCCCAATCCCTTGGGACTCAAATGTGATACAATTACTAGTCCCAGGAGGCTAGTAAACACATTTATACATCAGATGATTACAGATTTGCTTAAACGAGACAAACCTATAAAGGTGGCGAACAACTTTAAGAGTTGGTCCACAACTCGGGACATATCATCAGAGTGGGGCTGAAGCAGCCCGATATATACAGCGAAGCAAATCAGCGGTCCAACAGCCACAGGCAAGGTTGGGAACAGTCGTAACTCTTACCCGATCTCCTTTTTCTGAAAAAAATAAAAAAGCAAGGGTGAGTACAAACGTACTCAGCAGCCCACCTTCACCCGCGGAATGGGGAAATCAGATATAATGCATGGAATATGTGGAGCTCAGAATATTATATATATATATACATTAGAGAGAGATTGTTAGTTGCGCATGCTAAAATACAAACAATGTCTAATTGATTTTGAAGATAATAAGTATCTGATTGTTTAATTGAATGTTTTAATAGAACAAAACTATTATACATGTAGAGACCTAAAATTTGAGTATAACGTGTAGTTTGTAGGTAAAAAGACAGTTCTTCGGAACACTATATTATTAATAATTCTTGCGATATTAAATGTACCAAATATAATGCAATTATAAATAAATATTTCACTATATATAAGTATTACTCAATAAATAAATTAAATTATATAAAAGTAATTTCATTAATATATAAATAAACCAAAGTGTTTAAAATTAATATTGTTACCTAAACTAATAGTAATCAAAGCACTATAGAGTTATGTAAATTCATTACTTATATACAAAGATAATATTTAAATAGTTCAAATGATACGTGTCATTTGTATTATTAAAATAAATAGCATTTAAATAATGCTATCAGCTATGTTAAATTCCTCTAACTAACTTGCGAATGGTGAACAGATTGTTGGGAGCAAAATCTCATGTATGAAGGTCAGTTTCAGAAACCTAGTAAAATTCACTATTCAACTCTATCCCACTCTAAGCTATCATATACTACTAAACATAAAGTGTAGTGGAGCTATTCTACTCTTCTATTGAAGCTTGAGTCGTGAATGAAGAGGGGTGTGAACCTCTATTTATTGATGGATTAAGTTGAACACATGGATCCAAGTGCTCAATAAACCAACCTTTGGATCAAATCAACTTATCATCTATGTCTTGAAAGTGTGTTTTTGCATGGTTCTGCGCACCAAGGCAAGGGGGCTTCCCCTATTCAAGTGACCAGGGGGTCGACTGAACCCTTGTGGAAGGTGGGGGTCCCCTTAATTGGTCTAGAGTGGGTGCATGTTGTCCATTTCTTCTTGGTCCATTGCTCTGTTCAGTTGTGGCCCCATCTATCCATATGAGTTGATCTTTCAGCCTAGAGAAGAAACACACTTTGCATCCAAGGATGCAGAAGTGTGTGACATGGATCATGGAAGCTTTGGATGCTAATAGGTCCATAGGGATGGTCGACCGACTAGCATATGGTGGTCCCATCAGCTCATCTTTCTCCATTTCCTATAGTTCTACACAAAATACTCCATGGATATGTGGAACTTGTTATTTGATTAAATATGCTCATGATATGCTTATCTTACTTTTATTCCAAGGTTGTTGATGGTGTTTTAGGTATGTGAAATGATGACATTTTCACCATCAATAAGATTCCTAAGCTTAGCCTTTGCTCATCCTGAACAAATGATTAAAACTTAGCTATAGTGGATTAGGAGTTGGTACCATGCTTCACATTCCAATAATACTATGTGTGCAACAAACATATTTCTCTTTGAGTAGAAAAATTAGCAATGTTGAAAACTCACACATATTACCTTAGTCCTCCATGGTGCATATGGCTTTTTCCTTTGTATTGGGTGTTGAGAGACAAAACAACTTTGACTTGAGCACTAGTTTTCCATCCTACATAAGTTTCATGAAAGATTTTTGCAATAATTTTTCAAAGAAAACTCAATGTAATACACTACTCTCAAATCACTCATATTGCACATGATTCCTCACCAATGCATGTATTTTTGAAGTTGTATTATCATCCCTCCTAATGGCCTATGTGGAGCTTTAGGTAGATATAGCATATTGATAAGATCTAGAAAGCTAGAGGGGGTTAATAGCTTATAAAAGTTTTCTACAAAAACACAATTATCTAGAGAAATGTGATTAGTACAATAGGTGACCCTAATAGTGACTACAAGCACTTGCTCTAGTTGACTTCAAGCAAGCCCCACTACATAATTCTAGTAGCGGTTGTTTACTAGATAAAGCACTTAACTACACAAAGCCACTAGCAATTAAGCTACAGTAGACAAGTAGAAACAAGAGCAACTAGCAACTAGTTACTACTAATAAGAATAAGTAGCTAAACTAGGTTACAACTAACTAGAGAGCGACCACTACTCAACTAAGCAAGCAACCAGCACTACACAAGCTAGATTATGAATAAAATACAAGTGTAGTGCTTTGTACCAATTATTGAAAATTGTGTGGTGAGTGGTTTATGCTCTAATTAGCATCGTAAGGTAGACTCACAATCATGTATCACAACAATCATTCCCACAAGCACTCCTAGCCACAAGCAATTTACTAGAGTATTCGCTTCAACACTCTATGAGACAAGATAAATTCTCTTCACAATTGCTTCGATATCAACATTCACTAAAGCCACTTAATGATCCCTTCAATCACTAGGCCAGCTAGGTGATGACAATCACCAAGAGTAACAAGATCCCCCAACCAACAAGCTCAACAAGTGCCATAAGATGCAAATGCACTATTGGCTTTTCAATCCACCCAATTGATGAATCAAAAGATACAAGTGAGTGGAGACTGTGTCTTAGCTCTCAAACAGTGTGTGCAAATGTTTGGGCGTCCAAGAGAGTGGCCTTGGCCAGCCACAAGTGGTATTTATAGCCCCAACCAAACAAACCAATTGCTACCCACTTTAGAAACTTTTTGTGTGGCACTAGACTTGTATGGTGCCCACCCGATGTGTGCATCATACACCCGTCAAATCTCAATGACTGTAAAAACTAGCCATTAGGATTTGTTCTAATATGGTGCTCACCCACTTAACACTTGTGATGAATGTTTAGTACTCTCGATTGCCCTATCTAAGTGTTAAGTGATATGTCAGGTGTCACACCAAAAACATCTGGTGAGCTCCTTTAAAACTCCAACGCTCGTATAGGTCTTCGTTGTCTTGTCTGATGTTGCACATCATGTGCACTTGGACTCAACTATGTTCGGTTGAAAAACTTGGCAATGAAAGTGTACAAGCCGACATGTTCGGTGCCACACCAAACATGTTTGGTCAGCGCTTATCAGCATCTAAGGAAGGTTGTACCCTCGATTGCCACTAAGATGCACTCAAAGATCCTAACTATGGAGGATGACTTTAGGGCCCATCATGGAGAGACCACTACATGTGAGGCCTAATGCCCTTAGGACCTACCTTGGCTCCGTTCAAGGAGGGACCTAGCTTATTCAAAATAATGTATGGATGTCCTCATGGTTATCCACATGGTAACACATCCCATGACATGCAAATATAATCCCCTGGGCCCTCATGCCATGGCTCACCTAACGGTATAAGGCCTCAGGGCCCATGTGCCCTGAAGCATATGATGGTATAACCACTCAGGACCCCTCACACCCTGAGGTATAGATGACATAGTCCCACAAGGCCCCATGTGCCTCAAGACATCTAATGGTATAAAGTTTTGGAGCTCTTATGCCCTAGAGCACTTGATGGTATCAGCCTCCATGGCCCTTACACGCTGAGACACATGATGGTATAAACCTTTGGGGTCCATATCACCCTAGGGAACCCAACAATATAAGCCTCTAAGGCCCATCGCACATTGAGGCACCTATGGTATAAGCCCCTAGGGCTCGTCATGGGGCAATATAGAGGGTGCTCGATGAGGATTGGCCCCAAACACATGCTACACTTAGCTACTTAGGACCCTTAATTTCTTGACCTCGTGCGTTGATAGCCAAAACATTTGCTCTTTGAGGCTCGACGGTCCACCAAAGAAGTCAAAGAGTCAGACTAGCTAAGTATGATCCTATCTCGTGGAACAAGGATGTGGTGGGCCCATTAAGGTTGGTATGGCTCAAAATATGGACCCCACATCTAAGGCTTTGAAGACTATCCTCCATTAATAGTTTAATGGATAAGTCTTGGGTACAACATATTAGATGTGAATGGGTGACATTATAGGTCCAACTTAGCATACTAGTATAGGAAATGCAATAAATTACGAGGGTTATGCCTGGAGCCAATTACTTTAGGCTAGTTCGTAGGGCTCCAAAATCCACAGACCTAGGATATCATACCTACCCGTATAGCTGGTATGATAGTCACGTTGGAAACATATAACTTCAATGAGACACTTGCATCACATTAAATGGAAAGAATTCCCTATATTCCATTGGAATTTTGCCTAGTACCTTATTTGTCATCGCAAATGTCCTAATCCCTTATATGCCACTCTAATGCAATTTCTTACTTATCCATGTCATCATCAATGGCATAGAAGGGATTAGGACATGCAATTTTTTATTCCATGCTATTGTTGGTGACATGGAAGGGTAAGGAATTGCATTCGAGTGTCATAGAAGGGATTAGGACATTTGGGATGGCAAATAAGGCACTGGATAAAATTGTAGTGGCATACAGAGAATTTTCATCATTAAATGTGATACTCAACAATATGTGCAGGCATCTACCCTGACACGTGCTTAGTGGGCAAGTGTACCCAATGCCTCTATGCAAGCATACCCTTGCCACACCCTTTCATTTATGACCATATCTAGTCATTCAATCATGCCTACTCTAGAAGATAGGAAAATCTCTATAGTCATTGTTAAGTACTAAGTTAGTACTATCCTGTAATAAAGGGTACAAGGAACCAAACTTGGCACCATTAACACATCATCCACACTCTAGGTAGACCCCTTGATTAGTCACCTCCGTAGGTATGCCACATGATTATGAGGCCAAGATAGGTCTAGAGTAGTTGGTCCATTAACAAGTAGGGTCTATAATTAGCATATATGTGTAAGCCTATAACTCTTTTTGACTATAAAAGGTGGTGATAGAGATGTATTAAATTCAAGGTTCACACACCACAAGGATTCTACCTAGAATCCATCAAACATAGGCCAAGAAAGTTCAATTCGATCATGTCATGGTAGTTGCAATTAGGGCGAGGCTAGCTCTCCACTGCACTTGTGTACAAGAGTAGGTTTGGAGTTTATGGTGCTAGTGTGTGTAAAATTGTAGATCTATTGCATGCCATAATCTATTGTCGGTAAGAGGGTGTGGGGTATTATGCACACTATAGCCCAAAGCTCTATAAAAATTTGTGTGTGTTAAGCTCTTGATGTCATGATCGCATAGACGTACTCTATGAGGCTAATACATGCTCCATGCTCGCCAAGCTATTATTTATTTAGTATTCTTGATACCCTAGTGTCTCTGTTGACATTTGGCATTTTTCATGGGGAGCTTGGATACTGTAGTAGGGTTCTGCTTGCATGACATCTCAATTTTTCTCTCCTTCTGGACCAAAGCTCTCAAACTCTAGCTCCAATAACTCTAACTGTGACCTCGACACTGAAACCATCAATTTCTAGTTGTCTTGTCCCCCATTACCTCATGTAGAGGGCACATGTTAGTTGGTGCACAAAACACTGCACTAATAGAGTCTGTCTCTTCTTATGCCTCTTCAAGGACACACTGCCCATAAAGAGTGTTGCATCATGAATCTCTGCCGGCACACAAAGATCATGATCATGCATGACATGACACATCGCTAGCTTCAGGCTCATAGGGAGGAAGTCTCTAAACTTTAGGGGTCCTCCCTATAGCATCCACCATGCTGCCACCACCTACGCATGTTAGAGACAAACACTTGTAAAGGGGGACCTCATGCTCTAATGCATCCTTAATCGAGCAATGGTATACAAGTTTCCCCACTTGGGAATGTCCCTTTAGTTCACATAATTCTACATGTTGGGTGTGTTAGGCTTGCAATAGTAGAAGGTGTATTGTTGCCCAATACATGGATTATAGAGCACTTTCATAAGTTTTATCCTTAGAGGGCTTCATAGGTAAACACGTCTGGGTCCTAGTCTCCCTAGCTCTATTGCTCGAGGGCCACCATCATGTACATTAATCATGATTAATATAATGTTACTTTTATGATATGCTTCCATGAGCACCTTATGCATACACTAGAAATCCCCCTCTTTGCTCTTGTCCAAGAACATACACAACATATCACAATGGTAACCTAGAATGTGTGTTTGATAGGCTAACGCTCACACCAGACAACATAGTCCAAGACCCATGCGTAATGCCCTAAGGATGGATAATACCATGGTATGACCCAGCTCTGCCATGATGAGTCCCCTTGGCCCAGCTAAATCCTCTCCTCTACATTGACCCTTGGTATGAATCCCACTTGGTCAAATAACACAATATAGTTAGATTACATGTTGAAGCCCTGTGATAATTTTTGGGAGTGACCTTTTGGGGACAGGTCTAGGTGTGGTACGTGCATGGTCCCTGGTGGAAAGAATTTTACTCTTTTTTTGAGAAATTGCGGGGAAAAACCTAAGTTTACATAGAAACTTCCCTGATGGTCGAATACTTACAATATATAAGTATTATTGTTATATTGTTATACTCTCCATCATGGGTCCCTCTTGCTTCTATTCAAGATTTTTGTATAGAAACATGTTTTAGGAATCCTTTTGGGGTCCCCATAAAATCAACTAGCATTGTCTAGGGCAGCTAGTAAATAACCCAACTTCAATAAAGATAAGTTATAGTAATCCATACAATGTTATTTATACAAAGTAGTACATATATTTATGTTTACAGGTACAAAACAATTAGGTACTCATTCTTGGCCGATAAGTTTCTTGTGGTTTGAGAGTTGGGATTCATGCAGTCATTGTAGCACACCTAGCTTGAGGTCCCAAAAAGGTTCTTAAGACCTCAGTGAGTTCAGGAGCCCCTAAGCATGGTCAAGCCCTCTTGAGAGCACCCAAGGCTCTAGAACTTTGGTGTAACCCCTAGAAAATGTCAGGAGCCCCTGGTTCTTGCATCACTCGTGGTACCTCCGACACAAGGACAAGAGACTCTAGCGACTATGTGTGAGTTAGACAAACCTAATAAGGAGACTATAGTCAGTCTGGATGTATATAATGACCATTGTTCTTCTAGGTGTTGACCCCTTGAGCTAGTCCCCCCATGGCATGTCCTATGGCCCGAACATTCCAAACTAATGCTAGACGTGGTAGGTATAAGAGCATGAGGTAGCACCTCAAAATAGTTAAGCCATGGTATGTACCTATTATGCAATGATGAGTCATTGTTATCAGGTAGCTCGTCCTGGTCCTAAAACCATTCCATAAGTCTTTAAAGCTATGGCATACCGAAGTAGTGGCTCAAATTGCTAATGTTGAGCGATTAGGGGTCCAATTGGTGCACTAAACATTGGTGATCCCGATATTGGGGCCTATCGCCTTGTTCTCATAAACCAGGCACCTCCATAGCCCAGGAACTAATAGGATCTAGCAACAATGGCTTAGGTCCCCCAAAATCTAGATCCAAGCTAGTACTTAAGCAAACCATAGACTCGCTTAAAAGAAAATTCTCATTGATGTCAACTCGAGGAGATGATAATGACCAACTCATTGTGTCCTCTAACAGTGTGTACGTAGTTATTCAATTCCTGACATATTGGTTGGGAAGGGCCTAGTGGTAGAGCCTATATGAGCCTAATGCCCTAAGAACATAGTTGTCTTTGCTCGAATCAGACCCTTGCATGCTTAACCATGCAAGCACAAATCTTATGGCCTCGATATTTACCTTTTTTGTTATAACTTTGTAGCAAAATAATTAGCTACCATCCCTATAAGTGTTTCATTAAGTTGGCTTACTAAGAAAACATATCTTGGGCTCTGACTCCCTCGCTATGTTGCCTAGGGGTAACCTAGCCCTTTTTGCGCCCAATAAAATGGACTCAACACACCAAACAAGGACCTAGGGAACGATAGTGTTTGATTGACTAGTACTTGAGCTGAGATCAATGCAGATTGAGGTATGGCAATTCCCTAAGGATAACTAACCCATGGTACAAATCATATGTCGCCTGATGAGTCACCCCTAGACCCCACTAGCCTTCCCTTTCATGTTTCTACTCTTAGGCAAAAGTTGTCTGGCCAATCACGTCGCTTCCTCTGGTGCCTGCTGAGTCGTGGGCCAGTTTTGGGGCAACTATATTAGGAGTGTCGTGGTTTTGGAAACCAGGGGACAATAGAATTTGTGTTTAGTTGGGGAGCTAGTGCGGACTCACTTCGAATGGTGGCTCGTGGGGATTTGAAGAGAATGCGGTGTGAGACGGTGGATTATACTGGTTTAGGCTCATGTCGTAGTCTAGTGTAGTGCTGATCATAGTATTGCCTGAACAGTGTTACATCTTGTGCATGTGTTTGAGAAGGAGGAGGGTCTGCCCTTTTATAGTTTATGGGTAGACCTTACCACAGGGACTTGTTTGCTATTCATAAGGGGTGCTCTGCCGCCCCGGGTTGAGGTAGAATTCACGATGCCGTCCATAGGGCTATGAGTAGCCGTACTCCCCGTTTGGCGTATCGTCCTACATGCCTACCATACGGGGCCCTATAGCAAGTCCTTCGCTGATGTCTTCATAGAAGTGCACGGTGGGTCTCGTGGGTTAGCCTCATGACTCGGTCATACATGGCGCAATTCCACCTATCATGACGAGCCCTATGTCACCAGCTTGCATACGTAGGCATACGCTTGGCATGGCGCATTATTCTATCTTCCCTAATATGCGGGCCACCGTTGGACTCAAGGGCTGATGTCCTCTTGCGATTGAGGTTGATTGACCCCCACAGGGCAGTGGGGGCACATCTGAGTTCATACGTGGAGGCATCCGGTCATTTTTTGATAGCAACCTCCTAGCGCTACTTTCATATGCTGTATGTATCTCCAGACGTGGGTTGGTGACGACGCGTCTTGTCGTCGCTGTCGTGGGTCAACATCATCGAGTTGGGTCCTCTACCTCTTAGGGTTGGCTGATTCGGAGTTGGTCGACTGCCCCACCTCATAGGGTTGCTCGATGGGGAGTTGGTCATCTCGCCCCACCTTGTAGGGTTTCTCAGCAAGGAGTTGGTCGGTCACTCTGCCTCATAGAATTTTCTTGGTGGGGAGTTGGTTGTCCACTCTGCCTCACAGGATTGTTCAACGAGGAGTTGGTCAGCCAATGAGCCAAAAAATGGTTGTGGGCTTACTTTTGGGTATCCCGTTCCTAGGTACCCTACAGCAGCCCCCGAGCCTCTATGTGGCTCCTTGGAGTTGTGCAGAGGCTTTCACTTGAAATCTTATGTTTTCTTAGTGCATGCAAGTGCATTTGCTAGATGTAGCCTCTGAGCCCCCGAGTAATCCATGTGGATTGCTCAGGGGCTTATTCAGTGTATGCATGGTTTAGGGACGGACCCTTCCCATGATGGTCATCATGCACCGAGCGTGAGTCCATTATTACTTGTTTTTTGAATTGAAGATTGAATTCCCTAGGTGCACACAAGAGGATCTGCTAGATGTAGCCCCCGAGTAATCCACCGAGTATCTATCGTCCTTCCTCGAATGTGATGCACCTCTACCTGATGCCAAAGGCACTCTTCTTGTAAAGCATCCTATCGACGAGGGCAAAGGACTTCGCCTTGCAAGAGAGTCGCCTGGCATTTGTCACATCTTTGGGTAAAGTGTCATTTGATAGTCGGTTGATGATAGGTTGGCATCAGTCCTGTTGATCAGTCGTCGCCACTAGCCCCCGAGCTTGGGCCTCAGGGGTGACTTGGTCGTCGACTGCCTTGCCCGCTTATTCCTCTAGTTGCTTGACTTTCATCGAGGGTTCATAGAGGTCGAAGGCGAAAACCCCATCTGGAACAGGCTTTCTAACCAACACGATGGTCGAGAGCTCGTCGGCCTCATCATTGAAGCGTCTATAGCTATGGTGCAGCTTGAAGCCTTTGAACTTCTCTTCCAACTTACTTATCTTGCTATAGTACACGCACATCCGTGGGTCATGTGGTTCCATTGCCTTCATCACCTGGTCGACAACCAGCTTGGATTCGCCCCTAAACAAGTGCCATCGCGCCCCCACCTCGGTTGCAACCGGATCCCATTGATGAGGGCCTCGTATTTGGCAACATTGTTCGTGGCATCAAAGTGGAGGCAGAGGGCATAGCGGATCTTATGCCCCTAGGGTGATACGAGGACAATGCTTGCACCTCTTCCAATCTTGAGGTAGGACCCATCGAAGTACATGGTCCAGTAGTCTAGGTCCTCAACCGGGGGAGGTTCTTGTGCCTCAGTCCACTCTACGATGAAGTCAGCAAGAGCTTGGGACTTGATTGCATTCCTGGGGACATAGCTGATATCGAGCCTGTTGAGCTCAAGGGACCATTTGGTGATGCGTCTAGACACATCCAGATTGCGGATGATCTCGCCAAGGGGTGTCGTGGACACCACTGACACAGGGTGTCGGTCGAAATAATGTATTAACTTTTGCTTGGTGATGAGGACCACATAGAGTAGTTTTAGGATCTGAGGGTACCAAGCCTTGGACTCGGCCAGCACCTCGCTGATGAAGTAAACTGGCTTTTGGACTTTGAGTATGTGCCCCTCATTTTCCCTTTCCACTACCAGTGCAGCACTGACCACCTCAGTGGTGGCTACAATGTAGAGGAAGAGCATCTCTCCTGGGTTAGGAGTTACCAAGGTTGGTGGCGAGTTCAAGAATACCTCTATTCGATCGAGTGCCTCCTAGGCTTCCGCTGTCCAAGAGAACTGGTTGTTTTTCTGAGAAGCATGTAAAGGGGCATGTGTGGGGGACAGATATCCCTCGGGTCCACTAGAAGGTGAAAGGCCCTTGCACGAGGCCTCAGGCCCGTTACCTCGCAAGGTCATCCCTTCGTGGCCAAGCAAAAGTTATAGGTAGAATGGGCCGATCCGAGAAGTCTATGGATCTGAGCCCAGATGGTCCATCAAATCACGCGCTACTCTAAGAAACCGCCTGACTTTCCCGTGCTTGGCACCCTCTAATGTCGGGCGGATTAGGGGTGAGTCGGCAGGATTTTTGGGAGATTGTTTCAGTCAGTTCACTATTAGTTAGGAGATATGTGATCATCATGTACGTATGGAGTGCCCCACTGTCGTGTATATAAGGCCCAGGGGGAACCCCATCATTTTCATCTGATTTACCTACCTCATCAACCTCTCTCCATTCAGGAGACACCACTTGTAACACGCCACATACAGATCCACCCCAGGAAGTAGGGTATTACGCCTCTCCAAGTGGCCCAAACCTGCAGAAAATCACCTGTCTCTCCCTCTCTCGTGCCCCAACACGAACCATTGAGCTACAATCAACAACACCATCCTGCCCAAAAGCACCGCAAGGGTAACCCTGGGTGTGCGGTTGGACTCTAAACACCGACAGCATGTCCTTCTCTCTGAGCCTAGAAACAAACCAATTGAGTGCGATGATGCACCCAACCAGCCGCTAGACCCCGTTGAGGTTTTGTATGGGCCCATGCATCGGATGGCCTTGATTTTGTCTTGGTTAGCTTCGATCCCATAGTCTGAGACCATAAAGCCTAGGAGCTTACCATTAAGGACCCCTAAAGACGTATTTCTCTGGGTTCAGCTTGATCAGGAACCTTCAGAGGTTGGTAAATGTCTCTTCTAGGTCAGTGATGAGGTCGTTTAATTTCTTGGTCCTCACAATGATGTCATCGATGTATAATTTCACATTGCACCCGATTTGGTAGGTGAAGCATTGAAGCATGCAATGTTGGTACGTGGTCCTAACATTTTTAACCCAAAGGGCATGGAGACGTAGCAGAACGTCATAAAGGGGGTGATACATGTGGTAGCATGTTGGTCGATTTCTTTCATGGTGATTTAGTGAAAGCTCGAGTAGGCATCCAGAAATGAAAGGAGCTCACACCGAGTGGTGGAGTCTATGACCTAGTCAATGCGTGGGAGAGGAAAGGGAACTTTGGGACATGCCTTGTTAAGGCTTGTGTAGTCAACACACATCCTCCAGCTCTTGTTCTCCTTTTTAACAAGTACAGGGTTTGACCCACACCGGGTGGTGTATTTCCCTTATGAACCCTGCAACCAAGAGCTTAACAACCTCTTTGTCAATGGCCTTGTGCTTCTCTATGTCAAAACGGCGAAGTCGCTGGGCGACCGACCTGGCCATCGGCTGGATGTTCAAGGAGTGCTCAGTAACTTCCCTTAGTATCCCCGGCATGTCCGTGGGCTTCCAGGCAAAGACATCTGTTGGGGACTTGTTCTCAAATGCTATGAATTAAGAACAAGGCAACACAAAAAATAGGTTAATGGTTAATGCCCTTCGTCATTTGAAGCATTATTTCCCCAAGGATATAATGATCTTCGGACGAAGGTTATAAAGGATATACCTTCATCATTACAGTACATATCAATGATATGCGAAGCATGTGAAACATGAAAAATAACATGGATAATTATATGACATTGTAATATATATACTTCTTATTATGTAATCATGAATGGATAAGAACTATATCGAATTACATTTGTACCTTAGTCTTGATAGAAGATGAGAGTACAAGCCTGACGCACAAGTAGGTACAAGTCAGCGTGAACAGTACAGGGGTACTGTTCATTTATTTATAGGCACAGGGCGCGGCCTGTGAAATATTACATTCATGCCCTTTACAAAAGATTACAACTGTGACATGGACTCTCATGGACTAATCGGTCATTTCATCTTTAAGTTGGTGCAATCGTTCGTCTTGAGACATGCCACTATGTCGAAGCTTCATGGATGATAGCTTCGGCGCTGCTTTTGAAAGGATCTGCCGAAGGTGTTTCTTCCTACAGAATCTTCGGTGACGAAGCATACCCCCAACAGTAGCCCCTTCGCGGTGCTAGATCGTTTTTCGTAACGAGCTTGATCCGTGAAAGAGTCTCCTAGGTTTCGAGAAGCCGGAGATCCGAGAAACACCTTCCTTGAGCTTGTTGCCGAGAAACGATTAAAATATTCCGAGCGCAAAATGGTCCCACCATGCAGCGGATACACACGTCCTGGCGATTCACCTTCTCGGGTTCTGTGGCCCACCGTTCAGTGAGTGCGGGCGACTGTTCGCCCGGTGCGGAAGACTTGACGATTCACCTTCTTACCTGCGGCACTATATAAACAGACGAGTAGGTATGAAGTTACCACAACATTCATTGCTATTGCACTGTTTTGCTGCCAAAAATTTGACCATAGCTGTTGGGGAGTTGTTCTCAAATGCTAAGAATTAAGAACAAGGCAACATAAAAAGTGTTAAATGTTAGACTCCTTCGTCCTTGAAAACATTATGTCCCTTCGTATATAATGAATCTTGGACGAAGGTTATAAAGAGAAAAAAACCTTCGTAAGATTAATAAATGGACGAAGAGAGCACATATACACAAAATATGAGTAATGATGCGGGTATAATCATCAACTTATTTTTATTACCAATTACATAAAAACAAATTACAAATGTACCTTCAGATTGATGGAAAGTAAAGGTACAATCGTGATGCGCGAAAGCGTATGCCAGGTTAGCGTGAACAGCACGGGAGTACTGTTCATTTATTTATAGGCACGGGACGCAGCCCGTGTAAAATTACATTGATGCCCTTTACATTTGATAATAACTTTATGGCAATCCTTCGAGGTTTAACTTGACTTTTCATCCTTAAGTCGGTTCCTCTTTTCCTTTGTCATGCCGAAGCTTTTCTGCACGTAGCTTCGTGATCGTCCTATCCTTCGTCGTGATCGCTTTCCACCCCAGTCAAGCTTCGTCTTAACCATGCTCTTGTACAACCGCAACCTAACTCCGAAGATACCTGTTCACATGTTTCACTCGGAAAATATTGTCAAATCATGTTTTTGAGGAGCTTCGGAAGCCGAAGGCCCCCAACAGTAGCCCCTCGCAATATTAATTTACTCTAATGATAAATTCATATTGCGACATGGGCGAAGGCTTTGAGCCGAAGATCTGAAAAAACACCTTCCTTCTGCTAGAATAGCAGCAGTCATTGACAAACGGGGCCCTCCAGTTTCCGACACACTAGGTGTACAAATAAGAGCTCAGCGCAAGTTTATTTGGCACGCTCTCTTGCCATCCGCTTTTACTCACCCAAAAAATTTTTAGCCTGCACGCAACAGCACTTGCTCGGTTTTAGATTTTTAAGCTTCGGTTTCGAGTGTGTTTTGTCAGCATTTTCGAAGATGCCTGAGGATAAGAAAGTCGTTGGTGGTTCGAAGCTAAGCCTTTCTGAGGAGATGCACCTGGGCTTTCTTGAATCAATGTCAAAGACTAATACGGAGAAGATTACCAGGGAGATTTTGGAGGGTTTATCTGAAGATACTGGTGCCAGTGAAAGTTATGATGTGGATAGTGGTGGTGAAGATTCCGAAGATCGACCCTGGCGACCAAGCCATGCAGTTTTTGGTAAGTCCAGTATTAAGGAAAATCATCTTGTCAATATGAGAGGGAGATACTTTCGGGACTTGTCTATTGTGAGGGCTGACGAAGGAGAGAAGACTTGTCCGACTCCCAAAGAAAATGAGGTCGTGATATTCCGAAGCTTCTTAAAAGCTGGATTACGATTTCCCTTGAGTAGCTTTGTCATGGAAGTGCTGAAGATTTGAAATCTACCTTCACCAACTTATCCCCGAAGCAATCATAAGGATGAACATCTTTGTGTGGGCCGCGAGAAGCCAAGGTTTGGAACCTAACGCAAAAAGCTTCTGTAACATACACGAGCTATTGTATGAGACAAAACCCTGGGGCAAAGAGCAGTATCACAACAACTTTGACTGCTACATCTTCGGTGCTCGGTCCGGGTCAAGCTGCCCTGTGCCAACTTTTCGAAAGAGGTGGCCCGACGACTGGATGACAGAATGGTTTTACGTGAAAAATGACTTGAAATCACGTGAGGATATCAAAGGTATCATTATGCGCCCTATCTGGCAACGCTTTGGCCTCCGGAAGCCGAAGGTGGAAATGGATGAAGCAGCCGAAGAATGCCAGAGAGCCTTCGGCGTGGTTTGCTCTTTTATTGGGACAAGGGATTTGGTCCAAGAGCATATTGCCTTGAGAGTATGGCCACTTGTAGAAAAATGGGAAATGCCGAAGGAGACCGTCAGGGAACCTGACGAAGGTGGACTGGTTAGGCTGAAATACACATTCAAATATGGAGACAAGTTTGTTGAACCAGATGATGAGTGGTTAAAAAGTATTGAGGCCATAAGTGACGAATTTCTTGGGGTATATTCGAAAGCTGAAGATACTGCATTATCAGCGGCCTTCGGAGGCCAAAAGAAGAAGAGACTTAACCAAGTATTCGATGCATTTGGGTTTGTCTACCCCGACTACCATTACCCAGTGCGAGGCCAAAAAAGGAAAAATACTCCTCCTGCAAAGGAAATTGCTTCAGCTGCTCCTAGTGAGCCATCCCCGAAGAGGAAAAAGGTAAAGGTGCTCACACACCGGCCACGTTATATTGAACCGGCCACAGTGCCTGAGTTTATTCCAACTCCAATGCCAAAAATCGAAGAAGTGGCCGAAGCACCAACAACAGAGAAAATAGAAGAACCGAGGACTGAGGAAACAAAAACATTAAAAATTTTAAGTCCTCCAACAAAAATCGAGGCCACGAAAAGCCAAAAGGGTCCAGCAACGACCCCGAAAATAAAAAGGATGGTTAATGTGCTAGATGTTTTGGAAACAATTAAATCTTCAAGCATAACTCCAAAGAAAACTGTTGAAGCTTCTAAAATGTCTACTGAAGCCTTTGTTGCTGAAGCTTTGAAGCAACAATTTGAAACTGAAGTTGGGCCTTCAGAGCCCACCAAGGTAAAACCTTTGAAAGCTGAAGAAAGAAAATTGACAGAGGCAACTTTGGAAACCGAAAAAATAAAAATGATAGAGCCAATTTTGATTGAAGAAATTGACACTGGCGCCCCCGAAGCATCTTCCAAAATACATAATTATATTGTGCGACATGCTTCGTGGAAGAAACTATCTGAAGAAGAGATTTTTGAAGCTAATCACTATGCCCGAGAACTGAAGTATCCGAAGGGCGCCGTAGTGTTCAATGGAACAGACGAAGATGACTTCCTATACTGTCTCCCAGACAATAAAGAATTATCCGTCTACCGAGAGATGGCTAGGAGCATGGGGTTCCCGAAGCTTGAAGCTGGCCTTTGCGCCATGACGAAGGAGGATCTTGCAGATAGCCTTGCATATAATAGTCTGAAGGTACAAAAATTGTAAATTTTGAAATTTATGAATTTTAAATTAGTCTTTTGCTGTTATGTTAATCCATTCATTCTTTTGAATAGGGCTTAATACTCAGCAATGCCTTAAGGGCACAAAAGAATGCTGAAGACGAGAGCTGCACTATTGCTCTTAACAACCTTCGAACAGAGGTTATCAGGCTAAGAAACGAAGCCTTGGAAAAGGACAAAATTCTGCTTACATTGGTGGATAAAATGAAGGAAGACGAAGCTAGCTCTAAAACTCAAGCCGAAGCTCAGAAGCGCAAAATCGAAGATCTTCGGAAACAATTAGCCCGAGCTAAAGAAGAACGCATTCTTGAAGAAACAAAACGAGAACTAAGTGATCAATGGGCAAATCATTTGGAAATAAATGTTGAAGAGCTTCGTGCTTCGAAGAAAAGGTGCTATGATAAATCCATAGAGTGTGTTAAAAAGATAAAATCTAGCTTCGCCAGCGTCGGCGCATTTTCTAGTGAAGAAAATTTCACAAGAGGGAATCCAGAAGGCCCGATTGAATGAATCAGTCACGAAGCTGAGGCCTTTGAGGAAATCTTGAATAGTCGCGGGGACATTTGTGCTTTATCGGGCGCCAGAGGAATTGTTACTATTTTGGAGAAGAAAGGGTGCGAGCATGTAAAATCTTTAGCACAATCTGAAGCTGCTTTATCCTCTGAAGATATTAAAGACCCTTCAGCCGAAGCAAGCCAGGTCGGTGGAAAATTTTTCACCGACATTTGGGATAATGGCGGCCGAGAAATGGCTTAAGAAATCATTCAGAGAAGCGAAAAAGGCATCCATGACGCTAGGAAGGTAGCGGAGGCTGCTGAAAAAAGCACAGGGCCCGAAGGGCAAATAGGTATTAATTAGTGGTTTTTATTCTGTTGTGATTTTTGATTTTGAACTTTGTTCGCGGTTTGTAATAGTAATATAGTCGTGTCCTCTCCTCCCTCAGAACCTGCTAAGGCAGCTCCGGACCCTCCCCCCGAAGGGGGACGACGAAATTAGACAAATGGCCAAAGCCATCATGGACAAAGTTGTCAATCAGCTACTAAACGAAGCTGCAGAAGTAGTTCTTAGGGAAGATTAAGTGCTATTGTAAAAATACTTGGAACATGACATGTGTAAAACTTTGTAACTTTGAATGTAATATATAATCTATTTATGGTTCAATTCTTTACGATGCATGAAATTTTGCATACATACCGTTTTTTGAGCCTTCGGCGAAAAAACACCTTCCCTTCTTTTCATGCTTCGTGAAGAAAATCTTTTATGTATCACAAGAATTTCCATACTTCTCTGATGAAGAATATCCAAGCTTCGTGAAAACATTCTTCGAAGCTATAAAAAAGTTTTATGTTGCCTCTCTGACGAAGCTATACTTCTTCTCAATTTATCTTGTGCTTTAGCACGATTTTCTCTTTTTCCAAAACATTCTTCGAAGATCAATACTGTGTCCCCTTCTTGTTCTACATGCGATATGATGTATGATGCTTATGTTATGCAAAATGATGTGATGATGTTATGCTATGCAAAATGATATTTATGTCGCAGATACACACATCTCTGCAATAGAGCACACAATCTTTTTATCTCAGCACTGACTTTTTGCTGTAAGCCTCCCTTAGGAGCTTCTTCGCCTTTTACTTTCAGCGGAATCAGCGTTTATTTTTCGCTGTAAGCCTCCCTTAGGAGCTTCTTCACCTTTTACTTTCAGCGGAATCAGCGTTTATTTTTCGCTGTAAGCCTCCCTTAGGAGCTTCTTCGCCTTTTACTTTCAGCGGAATCAGCGTTTATTTTTCGCTGTAAGCTCTGCATTCCCTTCGGAATGACTTTTGAGCAGAAAACTTACACTGCGCTCCTTTAGGAACGACTTTTTACTACTTCGAAGAAGTTACAGTGTGTTCCTTAGAACAAGTTTTTGATAATTCGAAGGTTCTCCGTGCCACCATAAATTCTTGTGCTTCGGTAACTCAAGCCTATGGAGAAGATATATTTTCATTATGATGATAAGCTAAACTGTTACAAGAATTTGAAAAAATGATAAAAGACACTTAAACTTCCCATAATTGTTCTTTACTACAAAGAAAGTAAAACTGAATGCAAAAATGCGAAAAGCTGCTGTCGAGGTAGGATATTTTGTCAGTAAATATGCTTCGACTCTGGCACAGTGCTATTGACTGTGCGAGCTTTGGACTCCTCCCTGAGGTCCCTCTGGGGGTGAGAGTGCTGGCTCCCTTCTGGCTGCGGACCACGTTGTATTGGTGGTGGTGGTGGAAGCTGTTGCCAGGAAGCTTGGGGTTGGCTTGCCGAAGCAACAGAGGCTGCAGGGTGATTGCCTACATATTCTGGAATGTAAGGCGAATGGTACGAAGCAGTATGCATGACCTGCTTCGACTGGTTCTATTGCGCTGCAGCCTCTGCTAGCTCCTTTTGCTTCTGGATGGTAACATGGCACATCCTGGTGGTATGGCCCTTGCCTTCACCACAGAATAGGCAATAAATTTTTCTTGGTTGATCTCCAAATCTTCCCCCGAAGCCCATGTTGCCTCTGCCCCTTGGCGCTGGCGGCCAAAAAGAGCTTTGCTGTTGCCCCGAAGCTTGCGAGGAGCACTGTGGCCTTTGTTGTTGACTCCCTTTGTCATCACTTTGGGTAGAATTGTGAATTGACCTGACGTGCCTCGAATAAAATCTTCCTCCGAAGCCCCTGGCCATTTCAGAGAACCTGAAAGCTTCCTCCCTTCTTTGGCGAAAATCATTGTCAGCTCGAATATACTCGTCCATCTTCTGGAGCAGCTTCTCCAAAGTTTGAGGAGGCTTCCTGGCAAAGTACTGAGCTGCAGGTCCTGGCCGAAGCCCCTTGATCATGGCCTCAATGACAATTTCATTGGGCACTGTTGGTGCTTGTGCCCTCAGACGTAGGAACCTTCGGACATATGCCTGAAGGTATTCTTCGTGATCCTGGGTGCACTGGAATAAAGCTTGAGCAGTGACTGGCTTCGTCTGAAACCCTTGGAAGCTGGTTATCAACATATCCTTCAGCTTTTGCCATGAGGTGATTGTCCCTGGCCTAAGGGAGGAGTACCAGGTTTGTGCAACGCTCCTGACAGCCATGACGAAGGACTTTGCCATGACCGCCGTGTTGCCACCGTACGAAGATATAGTTGCCTCATAGCTCATCAAGAATTGTTTCGGGTCTGAATGACCGTCGTACATGGGGAGCTAGGGCGGCTTGTAAGACTGTGGCCAAGGAATAGCCTGCAGTTCTGTTGACAAGGGAGAAGCATCATCAAAAGCAAAATTTCCGTGATGGAAATCTTCATACCAGTCGCCCTCGTTGTAGAAGCCCTCTTGATGAAGCTCTCTACGCGGGGGCCTTTGGTTCTGGTCATCTTGAGCAAGATGTTGAAGCTCTTCAGAGGCTTCGTCTATCTGCCTTTGAAGATCAGCTAGACGAGCCATCTTCTCCTTCTTCCGTTGGACCTATTGATTGATCATCTCTAAATTTTGGATTTCTTGATCCAAGTCGTCCTCCGGAGGCGTTGGACTGGTGACCTTCCTCTTCTGGCTTCAGGCCTCCCTAAGAGAAACGACATCTTGATTGGGGTCCAGCGGCTGCAGAGTGGCAGCCCCTGTCGTGGAAGCTTTTTTCGGCGGCATGACGAAGGTGACGCTGGCCGAAGGTGTTCAAAACTCAAAAAGTGGGAGTGAGTTCACCGGAGGTGGGCGTCAATGTTGGGGACTTGTTCTCAAATGCTAAGAATTAAGAACAAGGCAACATAAAAAGTGTTAAATGTTAGACTCCTTCGTCCTTGAAAACATTATGTCCCTTCGGATATAATGAATCTTGGACGAAGGTTATAAAGAGAAAAAACCTTCGTAAGATTAATAAATGGACGAAGAGAGCACATATACACAAAATATGAGTAATGATGCGGGTATAATCATCAACTTATTTTTATTACCAATTTCATAAAAACAAATTACAAATGTACCTTCAGATTGATGGAAAGTAAAGGTACAATCGTGATGCGCGAAAGCGTATGCCAGGTTAGCGTGAACAGCACGGGAGTACTGTTCATTTATTTATAGGCACGGGACGCAGCCCGTGTAAAATTACATTGATGCCCTTTACATTTGATAATAACTTTATGGCAATCCTTCGAGGTTTAACTTGACTTTTCATCCTTAAGTCGGTTCCTCTTTTCCTTCGTCATGCCGAAGCTTTTCTGCACGTAGCTTCGTGATCGTCCTATCCTTCGTCGTGATCGCTTTCCACCCCAGTCAAGCTTCGTCTTAACCATGCTCTTGTACACCCGCAACCTGACTCTAAAGATACATGTTCACATGTTTCACTCGGAAAATATTGTCAAATCATGTTTTTGAGGAGCTTCGGAAGCCGAAGGCCCCCAACAATAGCCGAAGCTTGTTCATCGCAGTCAATCGAAGCATCGCTGTTGATTTTGCTTCGTCACAAGAGGAAAAGCTTCGAGAAATCAAAAAAAGTCAGCAATCTTCATTAAAAAAAATTGTAAGGAATTCATCATCAAATGGCAAAGGTACGTTCTATGGCCAGGGTTATACGTGACGGAGAGGAAGCCGAAGCTGCTGAAACCCCTCTGATTTTTGAAGTGATGAAATGGTCAGGGCTGGCAGTGCCAGAAGAAGCTTCTGAAGGTACCCCTGCTGCCAAAGCTGAGCAGATTGATGTTGAAGAAGGTGAAACTGAAGATGAGTACAACGCCATGCCATCTAAACCCAGCCACCTGGAGTTTGGGAAGTCTACTATTACCGAAGGTGATATGCCTAAGTTGATAAAGCTAGGTTATATCAGTGAAGCCAAGAAGAAGCTAGTTCATTTTGGTGGAGAGGAAATTACTCTGAAGCCAGAAAAGGATGAGGTGGTAGTTTTTAAAAGCTTCTTTAAAGCAGGATTGAGATTTCCTTTGCATGAGATGATTGCGGATGTGTTGGAGAAGTTTGGGATTTATCTTCATCAGCTAACTCCTAACGCCATCGTTAGGCTTAGCGTTTACATTTGGGCTCTCCGAAGCCAGGGAGCAGAACCGCTTACCGAAGGCTTCTGCCGGGCGCATGAGCTTCATTATCAGACAAAAGCTAGAGAAGATGGGCTGCATGAGAATTTTGGCTGCTACAATTTTGCTTATCGCAAAGATGCGAAGTCTCCAGTTATTAGCTATCGTACCAAATGGCCCACCGGCTGGAAGACCGAGTGGTTTTATGTTAAGGTTGACGAGAAGAAGGAGAAGCTAGTTCAGAGCCCATTGGAGTTAATCTTTGGAGAAACTAGGCCCCAGTGCAACATGTTGCCGGAATCACCATGCCAAATTGCCTTGGGTGAATTTCGAGTTGTTTCGGAGCACATTGGCACTAGGGATTTGGTGCAAGAATTCTTAGCTTTCAGAGTATTCTCGACTTTGAAAGAATGGGACATGCCGAAGCCCAAAGGGGAGAAGAGAAGGAAAGAACTTGTTCGGCTACCCTATCATTATAAATTCAAAAAACACTTCAAAGAACCTTGCCAAGAATGGTTAGACACGATTGAGGTTATGTGCAATGAGATCCTTGGCAACTATTCTAAAAAAGAAGATCAACTAATGACTGTAGCCTTTGGCACTCGACCGAAGCGAAGGTTGAACCGGGTCTTGGATGCACTGAATTTTGAGTATCCTGACTATGAGCGATTGGACAGAGGGGCCGAAGGGCAAAAAAGAAAAAGAGTTGTTAGTGTTCTGAATAAAGAAGCTGCTAAATTGGTGAAGAAAGATGAAGAAATTTTGAAGAAAAGAAAATTGAGCCCTAAGCCGAAGATGGCTGCTCCGAATAAAAGGAAGGCTGCTGCTCTGAAGCCAAAAACGACTGATATAGAGGAAGAGGCTCCTTCAACGCCTTCTACTGCCGACGTGGAAGAAATTTTAAAGGTAATGACTGAATCTTTGCCTGTCAAGCTAAGTCCACTAGGGCCACATCTGACGAAGCTTTTTCAGAAGGAAAAGGAGCCTTCGGCAGCGAAGAAGCCTACTGAGCCGAAGAAACGAAGAATCATTCATGTAGTTGAAGTTATCGAGCAGACACCGCCGGTGGCCTCGGCATCAAAGACACCAGCCGTGGAGAGCACTGCTGCTACTGAAGCCGTAGCCATTGAAGCTGAAACTAAAGCTGACACTGCCGAAGCTGAGGCTGCCGAAGATACAAATCTAGAAACCACACTTGCTGATATTAATAACATGCTTCTGAATGAGCCCACGGAAGAAGCTGCTAGAGTTGCTGAAGAAACTCTGGCCACAGCGCCTGGGAAAGGAAAATAGAAAGCCGAAGATATCTTGAAAGAAGAAGACTTCAATTTTTAGGACATACTTGGGCAAGAATTGTCAAAGGCTGAAAAAGAAGAATTGAAGGAATATGCTATATCTTGCGGGTACAGACCCGGGGCGCTGCTCTTCGGGGGAGTTAACGAGGAAAGCTTAGGATGCCTTCAGGACCGCACTGGGGCAAAAGTTGTCGGCACTCTATCGAAGAGTATTGGCCTTCCGAAGGTTGAAGCAGACCTCAGCAAATACCAGCGGCAGCATATCGCTGGTAGTCTATTCTATGCTAACTTTAAGGTAAAATTCTCAACTTTTTTTATTGTTTCGTTATGAAGATGTTATCTGATGAAGGTTATTTTTTTAGAGCTTACTGCTGAGCAAAGTCCTAAGGATGCAACAAGACCTCGAGGACAAAAAGAATGAAATTATAATTGAGGGCCTGGAGAAGAAGATTAAAGACCACGAAACTGCCCTGGAGAAAAAGGACTTCGTACTCCAATCCATGGAAGGTTCACTGGCAGAGGCCCAGGCTGAAATTACTAGATTGAATAGTGAACTTTCCATGGAAAAGAAAAATTTTGAGACCAAACTCGAAGCTGAAGTCGAGAAAAATTCAAATTTGCAAAAATCACTGAAAGAGCTTCAAGAAAAATGTTTAAGCTTCGGCACCCAATGCCTGCAACGGCTAAAGCAGATTTTCAACTCGGTTGGAGCCAATGCTGAGAAATTCAGTCCTTCGGTTGAGAACCTGCTGGAAACCTTCGATCATATTGAAGGCGAGGTTGATGCCCTTGACGAAGTTATAGCTGGTCACGCTGATTTCTGCGCTCTGCTAGCTTCTCGGGGCACGGCTGTTGCCTTCATGAAATCTGGCTGCACGCATGGAAAATTTATCAACAGACCAAATTTTAATTTATCACCGGCAGATCTAATTGATATCCCCAGCCTAGCTCGGAGTATAGGAAATAGATTCGTAACTCAAATTTGGGTAAAGGGCGGGCGAAAAATGGCTGGCGACGAAGCTCGAAGCCACCTTAAGTCGGTAAAAAATTTGTGCCTGTTACTTTACCTTCTCCTTGAACTTTGCACTTCTCTCATACCACTTTAATATGTACAGGATGACGAAGCTGAGGAACAATGAGCTGAAGCTTGACAGATGACCCGAAGCTCAATAATGTCGACGCTGAAGACCTTGCTGTGAAAAATTCTAGAGAAAATTTTGTAATTTCGTTGTAAAAATATTGTAATTTTAAGGATCAGATACCAACTTTGTAAATTTGTGCATACCTTGTGATATATTTTTACCTTTTCATCCATGTGTGAACTGCTTTGATGTGGACGAAACTTATATTTTTTGAGCCGAAGGCAAAAAACACCTTCCCTTCTTTTCGTACACAACGAAGCATGAAACTGCTTCTTTTTCTTTTTGCTGAAGCTTTATCCTTATAGCTGAAGCATGTGCCCGTGTCTGTATGGTATGATAATGATGATCCTGTGTATGTCTAAATGAATGTGTTATGAATGCAAATGTATGATGTAATGTGACGTGCAAATGAATGTCCAAACACACATACGAAGCCACAACCATAGCCTTCATTCCCTTAGGAATGACTGAAGTCTTTTTGCCGCTTATTTTTTGGCTTCACCGCTTATTTTTCGGTGTATCAGCGCTGACTTTTCGCTGTAAGTTCTGCATCCCCTTAGGAACGTCTTTTGAACTTCTTCGCCTTCTATTTCGGTGGTATTCGCGTTGACTTTTCGCGCTTCGCCTTATATTTTGGTGGTATTTGGCTCTGCATTCCCTTAGGAACGACTTTTGAGCAGAAAACTTACGTTGCGCTCCCTTAGGAACGGCTTTTTGTAGCTTCATCGTGCTCTGCATCCCCTTAGGGACGACTTTCGAGCTTCTCCCTGTTTTTTCCTTTTTCTCTGCACTCGATGGTGCATGCTCAGATTTTACATTTACATTTTTTGGGGGATTTTGCTCTCGTAGAGCTGAATAAGAAAAGAAAAATTACATGCTATGGCCCCATTAAAAACCTTTCTCCCCCTTTGGAAAGGAAAAGGGTGCCATAGAGAAAATAAAAAGATTACATCAAATTATACATAATATCGCCGAAGCTCATCCGCATTCCAAGATCTAGGAATGTCATTGCCGTCCATATCCTTCAATCTGTAAGAACCGGGTCTTGACGAAGATATTACCAGAAAAGGTCCTTCCCACTTTAGCTGTAGCTTGCCTATTGTATCTGGGTTGGCTACTCTCCAAAGTACCAAATGCCCTGGCTTAATATTCTTTAGCCGCACTTTTCTGTCACGCCATTGTATTGTTTCAGCTTGGTATTTATTGATATTCTCCACAGCCTAAAGCCTGATCCCTTATATAGCATCTTTTGCCACAGAATAATCAGCTTCGTCCTCTGCCGAAGCCATTGTTCTTATTGACCCTGCCTTAGCTTCTTCTGGGGTTATTGCTTCGTCACCAAACAATAATTTGAACGGTGTAAAACCTATTGACCTTGATATTGTTGTGTTGTGGCCCCAGACCACTTTGATCAATTCATCTGGCCATTTTCCTCTGAGTTGATTGAAGATTAACTTCATTATTCCCATCATTATGATGCCATTAGCTCTTTCGACAAGTACATTTGACTCCGGATGTCTGACCGATGCAAAATGAATCTTCGTGCCAATCTGTTCACAGAATTCCTTGAAAACTTCGGCATCAAATTGTGTTCCATTATCTACAGTAATAGCCTTCGGCACTCCGAAGCGACAAACAATGTTCTGCCAGAAGAATTTCTGGACAGTGACTGAAGTTATTGTGGCCAGGGGCTTCGCCTCAATCCACTTAGAAAAATACTCTATCGCCACCACAACATATTTTAGATTTCCTTGTGCTGGTGGAAGTGGGCCTAGCAAATCGAGGCCCCACCTTTGCAACGGCCAAGTGGGCTGTATTAACTGAGTGAGAGATGAAGGTTGCTTCTGGTCTCTTGCACATTTTTGACAGCCTTCACATTTTTGGACCAACTCTGCTGCATCCAAAGCTGCCTTCGGCCAGTAAAATCCTTGTCGAAAAACTTTTCCTAATAAGGGCCTAGACCCAATGTGAGATCCACACAAACCTGCATGTATCTCTTTCATTAATTCAATACCTTTGGTTCTTGATAAGCACTTAAGGAGTGGGGAACAAACTCCATGTTTATACAATTCCCCTTCTATTATCACATATGGTTTTGTCCTTGCCTCCATTCTCTTGTTATAAACTTCATCATCAGAGAGACAGTTGCCTTGGAGGAAGGATATGATTTCAGTTCTCCAGTCTTCACTGTGCACTGGAGAAATGGTAAGTATAGCTCTTTCCATAAGTTCAACCGAAGGTGCCTTTATTGTTTCGAAAAATACTTCTAAAGGTAGAGGGAGCCCCTGGGCCGCTGATTTGGCTAGCAAATCTGCATGCACGTTTTCGCCTCTTGGAATATTCTTGACAGAAAAACCTTCGAAAGAAGCCTCCAACCTTCGAACTGTATCTAGATATCTTTCAAGCTTTGGATCCTGTGCCTTGCTACTTTTGTCCACGTGGCCCGCAATAACCTGGGAATCAGTCTTTAGGATGGCCCTTCTTATTCCCATTCCCCTTAGCTTCCGAAGCCCCAACAGAAGTGCTTCGTATTCAGCAATATTGTTTGTGCAATTGAAATCCAGCTTGACTGCATAACATGTTTTGACTTTTGAAGGTGCCACTAGGACCGTAGCTGCTCCTGCACCGAAGGCTACCCAAGAACCATCGCAGAACACTGTCCAAGCTTTGGCATCTTTGCTTGTCTCCTCTTCGTGAGCCCCTGGCGTCCAATCAGTGATGAAATCTGCTAGCGCTTGGGATTGGATTGAAGATCTGTGCACGTAATCAATAGTGAATTCATTGAGCTCCGCGGCCCATTTTCCAACCCTTCGAGTGGCTTCTCTGTTCCTCATAATATCCTTTAGAGGCTGTGATGAGGGAACAATTATATGGTAAGCTTGGAAATAATGCCGAAGCTTTCTGGAGGCCATTAATACAGCATACAACACTTTCTCCAATTCTGTGTAATTTTTCTTTGATAAACTTAATACTTCAGAGACAAAGTATACTGGGACTTGCTTCTTAGTTTGTCCTTCAAGCTTCTCCTGCACAAGCGCCGCACTTACTGCAGAATGCGAAGCTGCTACATACAATAGCAAAGGAGCCCCTAGCACGGGTGGAGTCAATGTTGTTAGATCAATCAGGTATTGCTTCAGCTCTTCAAAGGCTTTCTGTTGAGTTGAACCCCATTTAAAGACTTCGGCTGACTTTAGTATTTCAAAAAATGGTAAATTTCTTTCTGCTAATCTAGATATGAATCGATTCAAAGATGCAAGTCTTCCTGTCAACCGTTGGGCCCCCTTCTTTGTGCTTGGTGGCTCCATCCAAAGGATAGCTTCGATTTTGCTTGGATTAGCTTCGATCCCCTTCGTTGAAACTAGACAGCCAAGGAACTTTCCCTTCTTCACTTCGAAGACACATTTTTTTGGATTTAATTTTAGGCCAGCTTGCCTAAAATTAGCAAATGTTTCCTGTAAATCAGTAATATGGTTTTCTTGCTTCGTGCTCTTCACTATGATATCATCAACATATGTTAGCACATTTCTGCCTATCTGAGAATGAAGGACCTTGGCTGTCATCCTGCTGAAGCTTCCTCCAGCATTCTTGAGCCCCTCAGGCATCCGAAGATAACAATATGTACCACTGGGGATTATGTAGCTGGTCTTTGGTTCATCTTCCTTTTTCATCCAAATTTGATGATAGCCTGAATAACAATCTAGTAGACTCATGAGCTCTGACGAAGCTGCTGCATCTACTAGAGAATCTATTCTCGGTAATGGGAACTCATCCTTTGGACAAGCCTTGTTTAGATCAGTAAAATCAATGCACATTCTCCATTTACCATTGGCCTTCTTGACCATAACAGTGTTGGCTAGCCATTCTGGGTATTTTACTTCTCTAATGACACCAGCACTGAGAAGTCTTTTTACTTCATTCCGAGCACCTTCAGCTTTATCATCAGACATTTTCCGAAGCTTTTGCTTTCTGGGTCTAAAGGATGGATCAACATTGAGTAAATGTTCAATGACATCCCTGTTGACACCACAGATGTGACACCCCAGTGTCACTCAGGGTTTTTCTTTCAAAAGCCAAACCAAGAGCCATCATTTTATGTGAACCAAAGTAAGCATGAGCATCAAATAACTTAAGAAATAATGAAGTCACCAAGTATATACTCAAAAGTGTCATGATCAAAGCAAATAAGTCCCTTAAAAGGTCAGATTATACAACCCTAGTTTAAAAAAACCCTAAATGAGCCTCATGAGCAAAAATTCAAAAAGTAAGGAAAAGGGAGTGAAAAGTTTAAAATTTTGAGCTGAGCCAATTATAAAAATTGAAGTATATTTAATGGGCAACAAGAAAGGTTGAGAAAGCTTAGCCAAAATAGCTCAAATAAAACCCCAAATCAAGCTTTCCATGTGTGGACTTAATAAGAATTCTGAAATTCAGATTTCTGAAAATCAGACCTTGAGCCAAAGATCAGGGATGTTCACCTTGATCCCTAACTCGAATCCTAATGGCCCCATTGACAAAAATGTGCCTAACTAACCCCTCTGTCGTGTGCCAGAAGATGGCATTGGGACGCGAGCCCTAGACACGACTAAACCTTGGATTTGCCTTGGATTTGCGCAGGGAGACAGACCAGATTTCCTGGCTCCATATCTCTGCAACCAGTAGGCAAAATCCTATGACCCCCACACAAGAATGGTAGCTTGTAGGGAGGGGAAGAGGTTTTGTGCATTGACCAAGGCGAGAGCAGGCTCGGATGAGCGACTACACGCGCCAGAACTTGGGCAGAACGCGCGCTCCCACGTGTTCGACCGTGGTCGGCACGCCAGAGCTCGCCCAACCCGCGCGCGCGCGCTCCCCGGCGACCAGTCAAGTCCGCCGCGCGCCCTCGCCCTCGGCCCTGCCCGCCCGCGCCTATAAAGCCTCCCCAGGCGCGCCTCACTTCGCCCCGCACTTACCCTCACCGGCCAACCACTTTCCTTAGCTCCGGCGAGCTTGATTTCCGCCCGCCATTGCCGCCCGCGCTTCGGTCGCCGTGGCCAGCCCACCCCAGCCGTCCTCAAGCCAAGCCAGTGCTTCGGCCAGCTCCACCGGTAGCCCGTGAAGCTTGCCAAGCCCTCGGACCCAGCCGGACTTCACCGGAGGCCCGAGATCGACTTCGCCGGACTTCGGTCTTCCGCCGTCGCGCGTGGACCGAGTTATCCAGTGAGTCTCCGCCCAATTCCTCTCGCTCATGTCTTCTCTGGCATCCCGTGGACCTCCCTGACCCGTTTAATTGAACTATCTCGCCGTGACCAGGCCGGTCTCCTCGCCGCCGACGAGTATCCCCGCCTGCGCGCGTGGACCGACCGACTCCGGCCAGCTCCGACGGTGTTCCGCACACCGTTGTGACCCCCAGGACCTCCCCTTCATCCTCGACCTCTTCACCGGAACAGTCTCGCCGCCGGTAAGCCCCTCCGCCCTTTTCCCCGCCGCGGCTACTGTTTAAGTTAAACTAAGGACCTCGGGTTAGGAGGTGAAGAACCCGAGGGGTTTTCTGTAATGTCAGAGACTCTGGTGAATAGTAGCCTGAGGACTGATTCGCGAGGAAAAACTTAGAAAACCTCCAGGGACCCCAGTGCAAAGTAGATTTTCAATTAAATCGATTCTGATATTCTTTTAAATAACCAGAGAACTTGTAAAATTCATAACTTGATGAATTCTTACTCAAAAAATGTCAAACCAATTTTGCTAGCCTCTGTATATTATAATCTATCATTTAAAAATAGTAGACTCTATGCTTTCTGTTCAAAATTTTAGAGTTAAAAATTAAAAATAGAAACCCACTAAACCTTATTTAATCAAGGAAAATTAGTTTTTCTTCTATGCTAGACTTAAGAAAATTTGTGGGCATTCAGACCTCCTTTAGACACTGTTTAAAAATAGTAGGAACCCCAGCATTAGAAATTATGATGTAGTTCCTCATTTCATGATGTTTTGTCCAAAACTTAGAGAAAATCAGAAAGGTATTAGAAATTAATAAACAGTGACTAATATTATTTTTCCTAGTTTATTTATGTAACAGAGAACCTAGGAAAAATACAGAGACCATTAATTTGGACCAGTTTTAAATTAAAATGAATTGTTTAGCCTAAATAAGACTGAAAATCAATTATTAAAAAGGCAAAACTATAACCAAAATGCTTAACAAAAATCCAGTGAACTTATAACCACCAGAGCCCCACTGCAAAAATATAGAGCACCTCAGTCCAACTTTTTAAGTAAGGAAAATAAATACAAAGTGATAACAAGGCATTTTCCAACTAAATCATGAACAACCCCTATTAATGTGATAATGGGCAACCAAAAATTTGCTAAGTCCATGATGAGATAAACCACCAGAGAAAAATGTCAACCCATGAAAAAGAAGCAAACTCATACCAATTGCTAATGATTTAAGAGAAAGACCACTTAATTCAAATAATGCATACCACCCCTTCCCTTAAGCAAAAAGATGCCAAACTTCAGAATGATTGCTCTTGCACAAAACAATAACTAAGAAAAATAAGAACTCAGTTGTTTGATATTTTTCAAATATAGTGGTAGTAGAAAGCACCCATTTGGCTAGAAACTTGAGAAAACCATAGAAAAATAATTAAAAGGTATTAATGACTAGAAATTTGTATCAAGTCATGTTATAACACCTAAAAGCCAGCAAAAATAAGTTCTGAAGAATTACCCACTGTTAAATAGTAGTTGTAGTTCAAAGCACCTCTTCTACCTTAGAATTTAGTAATTTTGTGCAGAGAAAACTATTCACTTTCTGATCCCCAAATTTTAAGAAAAGGAAACATACACCAGTAGCAAGCCACTGTAATTTTTACAGAATTTTTAGAATTTTATAAAAGCAACTTGTAGTTCAAACCTACTCCAAAGCATTAAAGAGAATAAAGAAAAAGGAAAGAAGAGCTAAACCCCACCTCAATCAGTCTAACTTGAGTACTTGTCATTTGTCCCTAAAGACTTAAAAAGAATTCAGTGGAACCCCTAAAAGTAAAACCTACCACTTGCCTTAGCTAAAGTTTAACTTAATTTACCAAGTATACCACCCAAGGGTCTTGCATAAGTAAAGTTAACTTTGTTTAGTTCAAGAAAGATTATACACCTTTTAAGTTGTGATTTCTAAAAGCACATATCATATCATGCATATATCTTACGCATTGCATTCATTAGATTGTAATCTTGCCGACGGAGAGTACGTGCTCATCCCCGAGCAAGGACCTGTCCAAGAGGAAGACCAGGAGCAGGCTTCAGAGGCTGCTATCGAGGATCTCCCCGCAGCCCCAGCAATTGAAGGCAAGCCCCGGTCTATATGCATAACCTATTATTATATGCTACTTTACTACACTTAATGCTTGTAGGTATGTAATGTGCACTTAAGTGTAGGAATTGCTTGAAACCTCTAGATGCATGAACTTAGGACTCCTTTTGAGATGAATACTAGTATGCTAGGTCGAGTAGCTGCTTGCTAATCAGGATCTCGGTAGAAGTCGAGTGATTTTTCTAGCACTCGCGCGAGGTCAGGAATTGATTGTATTCATCTTGAAAATGGGATATATGTTGGTCTATGGACTTGGATCCAGGGAGGATGCCTTGTCCATGAGACGGGAAAATGAATTAAGGATTAATGTGTGGATACCTGAGTCAAGCGTTTGAACGTACTAAACACATGCCGGGAAAAATGGTAACCGGTAAACCTAGTACCTGAGTGAAGCCGGGCGCGGACTTTATCCCTCATGCGACCTGAGACTGGTTCTCCCATGCTAGCTATGGTGGGTACAAGTGCGGTCACTGCACGGCGGCAGCCGGGGTCAGTGGAGCATTGTATGCCAAGGCGGTGAGGCCTGGACGCGAACGGGAAATCGATGGGGACGGTTGTCATGTGCAGGGTCGGAGTACCCTGACATGCCGTGTGTTTAGGTTTACCTTGCAAGGTTTAAAAACTCGATTCGAATCGTCTGCTTCTCGCAGCTAATGAGACTGCTTGATTCCTTGTACTGCATCGAGTAAGAAGTGAAATGTGGTTATATGAGATAACTTGTTGTTTGAACTAAATGATTGTTACCATGTATGCTTAGAAGGAGCAAATCTAGCTAGGTTAATGATGATAAAAATTGAAAAGCTAAAAATTGATTTTAGTAACAGCTAGTGCTTTTGGCAAACCAAACCCCTCAGCCAAACAGCTGCATAGTCTAGAGGTAGAGGAGTAGACTCCTCACACCGGGTAAGTCTAGCTGAGTATTAGTATACTCAGCCTTGCTTGTGGCACCATTTTTGCAGGTACCATGCAGGATCTGGTTGATGGTGTGACTTGGCCTACCACCCTGCCACCGGGTTGGACGGTCGAGTGGGATGTTGCTCCAGCAGGAGAGGAGCATGAGGAGTAGTGGGTTAGGCCTTGCCCATTTCCTCATTACCGACGACATCGATTATCCGCTGCACTTTACTTAATGAACTTTATTTGCTACTCCAGAACTCCGATTTATGTAATAATTCAGTACTTAATTTGAGGATTCCTGTTTTATTGTATTTCTTCTGTGACTCACCTTCGAGTGAGATTGTGGAATTTGATCCTGGTTAAGTGGCTCTATCAGACTAGATCTGAAGGACTGACGGGTTATTCCGATTTAAGTGTGTCACGGCCCTTGAGGCATGACTTAGGCACTTAAGCTGGAATAATTCGGGTGGTTCTGCCACAGCAGAGATCGTTGGTTGACCATGCAAAAACATCCTTGTTGTTGAATAAAAACCTTATCAAAGTTTTTTCCTGCTCTTCAGATAATTGAGACCCCAGTAGTACCTTCTGCTCTGCTATGTCTTCACATAGAAGCATGGGCTTCGGCTGATCAGCCGAAGCGGCCTTCTCTCTTCTGTACTTGTACTGCTCACAAGCTTTAGTTCCATCTATATTGTGGATGGCTTTCGAGTCTGTCCAATTTCCCTCAGCCTTTCTAGCAGCTTCCTGGCTTCCATGAATTGCAATAGGCCCTTGTTCCGAAGGTATCTTCATGCATAGATATGCTGGATGAAGAATTGCTTCGAAAGCATTAAGTGTCCCACGACCAATGATTGCATTGTAAGGATATTCCATGTCAACAATATCAAACACAACCTGTTCAGTCCTTGTGTTGTGGACAAATCCGAAGGTTACTGGCATTGTGATCTTGCCGAGTGCTACAACTGCCTTCCTCCGAAGCCACAAAGAGGGTGTGTAGCATCATGGATCTTGTCGTCTGGCTCTTGCATCTGTCTGAAGGCCTTAGCAAATATGATGTCAGCTCCAC
This sequence comes from Zea luxurians, assembly GCA_029449295.1. Classification (NCBI taxonomy): domain Eukaryota; kingdom Viridiplantae; phylum Streptophyta; class Magnoliopsida; order Poales; family Poaceae; genus Zea; species Zea luxurians. The sequence continues at coordinate 175,438,289 of JAOPSE010000002.1, forward strand.
TTCCTGTATCAACCAAAACATTGTGGGCCATAAATCCCTTGATAACACAAGATATGACCATAGCATCATTATGAGGATAATCCTTGAGCTGAAGGTCCTCCTGGGAGAAGGTGATTGGGATGTGGGACCGTTTTGTCTTGATGAAGGGTCCCTGCACCCCAACATGTTGCACCCTTCTCTGAGCTTCCTTTTTCTGCTTCTTGTTGGCCGGCTCTGAGCATGAACCGCCTGTTATCGGGAGCACCAGCTTCGTAGCCGAAGCAGCTTTGGCTTGATTGTTGAACGAAGCCATCAGCTCAAAAGTGGTAGTGAGTTCACTAGAGGTGGGCGCCAATGTTGAGGACTTGTTCTCAAATGCTATGAATTAAGAACAAGGCAACACAAAAAATAGGTTAATGGTTAATGCCCTTCGTCATTTGAAGCATTATTTCCCCAAGGATATAATGATCTTCGGACGAAGGTTATAAAGGATATACCTTCATCATTACAGTACATATCAATGATATGCGAAGCATGTGAAACATGAAAAATAACATGGATAATTATATGACATTATAATATATACTTCTTATTATGTAATCATGAATGGATAAGAACTATATCGAATTACATTTGTACCTTCATCTTGATAGAAGATGAGAGTACAAGCGTGACGCACAAGTAGGTACAAGTCAGCGTGAACGGTACGGGGGTACTGTTCATCTATTTATAGGCACAGGGCGCAGCCTGTGAAATATTACATTCATGCCCTTTACAAAAGATTACAACTGTGACACGGACTCTCATGGACTAATCGGTCATTTCATCTTTAAGTCGGTGCAATCCTTCGTCTTGAGACATGCCACTATGCCGAAGCTTCATGGATGATAGCTTCGGCGCTGCTTTTGAAAGGATCTGTCGAAGGTGTTTCTTCCTATAGAATCTTCGGTGATGAAGCATACCCCCAACAACATCGTGGTTGGCCTAGACGAATTCAATAAGCGTGCTTTCATGTCTGTCAGAGAGTGTTGCCCCAATGTGAACGTGCTTGGTTGTGTCGGCGGCGTCGATTGGGACATTCTTTGCATCCTCGGTGGACTTGAAGGTGCTGGAGCCATCCTTGGGGAGTTTGGGCACCCTGCGGGACGACCTTATAAAGCTTGGCCAACTGTCTCGCCATGTCCAACGTTGAGGCGAGCTCAGTGTTGGCTCGCTCATAGGCATAGGCTATAACACCCCTGGTGTTACTACCACTAAAACTTGAGCATGACATCATAAGCATTGACATATCATGTGTTTGTTACACCTAGAGTGCATTCATTAGGCAAAAAGTTCAAACAAGTTGTATTGATGTGACATGTTATAAGTAAAACCCTAGGGTACAGTGCTTAACCCTAGATTGGGCTTAATAGAGCAAACAAGGCTTAATAAGGGAAAACTTTAAAACTCAGTTGAAATAATCATAAAATGTCCCTAGGAATGGACCTGACTAACATCTAAACCCTAGAAGTATCAAAAACCCTAAATAAGAACTCTGGAAAACCCTAGACTAAAACCCTAGGGGGCTAAGTGCAAAATTAGTGCACTTTTGGACTAAAGTGCAAAAACCATGAAATTGGGGCATCTTAACTCATGTGGTTCACAAGTATGTGGAATTGCAACTTAAACCCTAAGTTTTGGGCCTATTTGCAAAAAGCCACATTTGAGTTCTATTGGGTTAAGTCTGAAATTCAGAGAATTGGTTCAACTTTGAAGCTTTGTAACTTCCAAATTATAAAGATTTTGCCCTAGGTCACCACATCAAGTTGGTAGAGCTATAAAAGGGGAACAATGTTACTATAGAGGTAAAGCTTTGGTTACATAAGAAATTTGGAGATAATTAGACTCAAAGATGGGCTGTCAGACTGCTTGGAGTCTGAAATTCATACTGACAGTAGATATGCATGGACTTAGGGCTCGAATTCAATCATGATCTAGTGGGAATTTGACTAGGGATGCTATAGCAAAAGTGAAGATGGTTTGTAGGGCTACAACTTTGCTGCAGAACATTGGTTGTGTTTCCATGGAAAATTGGGAAAAAATTTGTCCTAAACATCGACTGTTAGGTTGTCTACTGAAACATCCCATGGTACAGTAGCTGAATCAGATCCCGAATGGATCCCCCTCGCCGCCGATGATCTTTACGCCGTGATTCACGCCGTCGCTGCGATTAGTGTTCGCGGGTGAGGGGATAACCACGCCGGAGTAAAAATCTTGGCACTGGATCAGCTCGGGCTCGGGCGCGGATGAGATTCACCGCACCCACTTGCTCGTCGTGTGGCCGGGATAGATTTCGCCGCCGTTGATCACTCACCGTTGTGCGCCACATGCTTAAACGCTAGCCCACGTCGCGGTGAATCATGGTATGCATGTCCGGTGATCGCCGGAGGGCTGCCACGGTGAAAGCCACTCATCCCGAGCACCAGTACCTCTTTTCCCCTCTGGCCGCCAGCACATCCTCGTAAAATTGGACGCCACCGCCGTTGGAAGCTTTAAATTGTCGCCCCCATCCGCTCCGCTAGGTAATTGTGCAACCAGTGAAGCAACCCGTGCCTCAAATCCTCCCCTAGAACTCCCCAATTTGGGATTTCCCCCAAATCCCTCAAGAACACCGAGCAATTTGACCTCGCCGTGGCCAGCGCGTCTCAGGTCTGCTCATACATTCTGCCCTTTCATTTTAGCGTTCTTGTGTGCCCCTGATACTCCCCGACCAACTCAATTGAGCTAGGATCCCTTAGATCACCGGGAACGCGGTTGACTGTCCGCGATGCCCGCTGTCACCGTGGACAGAACAAATTAGGTAACCGTTCGTGAAATTAGTTGAGGGAAAATGTCGGTTAGGGATTGAATTCGGTCTCTGCCAAAGTAGAACACTAGTCATTGAGAGAATCGGCCGGAACGCACTCGCCGGAGCTCGGCTCCCCGCTGGTCACCGTCGTGGACTGAGAGTTGTGAAGAGAAGAAAGCGCAGGGGTGTTTCTGAATTTGTCAACGAAACAGAGGAATAGTGGGAGGGGCTCTTTAAAGGTTTTCAAATCGTTAGGGCTCTCTGCGCAAAACTGACAGCACAGGCGCGCGCGTGAGCGCACTTCTGCCCTAGCTGGGCCGGTTTCGGTCCAATACTGTTCATACCTTTTCTTTTTCTTTTTCTGCCAGAGCTAAAGAAATTCTAAAAAATTGTAGAAAAATCCTAAAAATGCAAGACCAAATTTTGTTAGGCTTCTAGTTTCCTATATAATTTAATAAAAATAGTTTCATGATTTTTAGTCCAAATAGGAAATTATAGAGCATTTAAAATAGCCAAAAACTATGCTTCTGGATTTTTAGGAAATAAATAATAAATCCAAAATTCACTAAATTTTTAGGATAAACTTTAAATAATATTTAGAAGCCTTGGGTAAAGTTTGGTATGTTTTGGACCATGTTTGATACTTAGAACCCAAAACCCTAGCCCCTGCCCTATGAACTTCACTATTGACTCCAAAAACCCTAAGTTCTCGGAGATCCGTGAAGGAAAGTTGTATTCAAGACTTTAGATAATAAACTTTTATTATCTTTGCACTCTCATGAGCATTACATGGGCATTCATTATTATATATGGCTATATCTAGAAAACGAAGAAGAAGTAGAAGTCGAAGAAGCGAAGACTTCACCACCACCACCACCTGAGGAACATCAGGCAGTCAACTGTTTTTATTTTGATATATGCGGAACAGAGCCTGATTCACCAGTAACACAAGGCAAGCCCTGGTGCATTTGCCACCCCTTGTTCCTTTTAAAAATATTTCTCACTCGCTTGATGCATTAGGTGATAGGAGTTGTGTGCTAAACCGATTCCTGCATTTCCTTCCTTGGATATGAGATGGCGAGAGTAGCGTGTACCCTTCGTGGCAAGAGGCTGGATGGTGGTGTATCTGTGCTCTCGGTTGGCGTGAACCTGATCTGGTCTTAAGAACCCTGGTGGCGAGTTGACATATGCAAGGGTTAAGTGCTACATATGTCGTGTGATTAGAGATACTCAGCTGAGTATAATCGATTCGGATCGCCGTAACTTCGCGGATATGAAGACTTGGTCACTGACTTACACGTAGCAATCCAGTGAAGATAAAGGGTTATTAAGAAATTGGCTACTATAGGTCAAGTGATTGAACTAGGGTAGAAAGAACTCTAGTTGCAGGTAATTTTACTTACCCTAACAAATAAAACTAGATTTTTAAGGATCCACTATTAGTAAGCATTTATGCAAACAGAGTCATTGATTATTGATAAGCCTTACCTTGACTCCCTTAAAGCCAGCATATCCTTGAGAGTCTTTTACTTTGTCGGGTAAGTCTTGCGAAAGTACACTTCATACTCAGGGCTTTGTCCCATGTTGTTTTAGGTGAAGAAGCGGCAAACTTTTGTTGCTTCTATTCAAAAGTGGTACCGAAAGAAGAGAATCAAGACTAAAGCTGTGGGAGGAAAGACCCTCCGTTAAAAACTTTTACTGCTTACCGGGAGGAGTTTTTGCCTCCCATGTTTTGTAATAATAATACTCAGCACTCTTATATTTTGTTTCTGGTCTGTAATATTATTATAACTCTCTCCTACTTTAATATAAGGTAAGTTATTATAATTGCTTCCGCACTTTCGTATCTCCGATGAATTGTAATGTCTGTGTGATGGGTGAAACGCTCATGGGAAAGGTAAGGAATTCAGATACCGAACTTGTCAAGTGATCAGGTGCACCTGTAGGGTTGTCTAAAGTCCGTTGGACAAGGACAACTGTAGGTGGGCCTAATGACTTGGGAGGTTCTGTCACAGCTGGTATCGGAGCAAAGCCCATCTCTGCAGAGGTTATGAGGCATTTTCAAAAGGAATTTTCAAAGACTTATCTAGAAAATTTCTTTCTTTCTTATCTAACCACCTTCTGAGTACTTATTTAAAAGACCAGATAATAGAGTGCAATGTATAGAAGGTGTGAATCAACTAAGGTTGATTCTGTAACTATACATGCATCATGCTAAAAACTATGTTAATAAGATTTTCCCCTCATGGAGATATGCCGCCGCGCACAAGAAAGACTGCGCGCAATTCTACCGGGCCAATCGGCGTACCTTGCCATCAACTAGCCCCAAGGCATGAAGACAGTAGCAGTGGTAGCAATGATCCTATCGGAGATCTGGAAGCTCAGGTCGAGCATCCTCGAACAGAGCTCCGTCATAGGAACGATGTTTGGGTCGAGGATGGAGAACGGATAAACGAGTTGAGAACTGACATCCGCCACTTGTAAGACCAGCTTGCTGAACGTGATTTAGCGCTCAATTGGGTTGTTAACTCGCGTTCACTTGCTTGGGCTAAGGAAGCTAAAGCTCGAGCCCGCGTGGAGGAGCTTAGCACCGCCATAGACCACTTGCAAGTGTATTGTAATACACTACATGAAGAAGTTCATGTATTGTATTCCCAACTGCACCCTAATGTACCTGCGGATCCTGTCGGAATGGGAGCCAGACCTTCTGGAGTAGCGGGAGAAGCACTCGGTGGTGAACTGGACCTTTTCAGGCCCCCTCCCTCTATGAAGTTGGTTGATGAATGGTCTCCTACGCCCGACAGTAGGCCTGGGCAAAAAGAACCGGAACCGAGGAACCGAACCGAAATAACCGAGAACCGGAACCGAACTAACCGAACCGAAGGAACCGTTATGAAATTCGGTTCTGGTTTTTTGAGAACCGAAATAAATGAGATATTTTCGGTTCTGCACTCCAAAGAACCGAAAAACCCAAAAGTATTAGATTCAATTTGTTACATGTGTTTGTAACTTTGGATGTTGTGTTATCGACTTATGTTGAACCTCTAATCATCCATGTATTATCTATGAAATTATGGTCATTGTGCACTTGTCGTTGTTTGTGGGGAGATGTTGCAGAAATTTCTCACAAAAGTTGTCGTTATTCAGAATTTTAGAGTGGCTGTTACAGTTCGGTTAGAACCGAGGAACCGAACCGAAGAACCGAGAACCGAATTAGTCGGTTCTGGTTTCTTTATCTTGCTATTTCGGTTCTAGTTTTTGAAGAACCGAATTTCTATAAGAACCGAGGAACCGAACCGAACTGAACCGAAGAACCGAATGCCCAGTCCTACCCGACAGTGAAGCTACCAAAAGTGACAAGAATTAAGAGTAGTATAGTGTAGAAGTAGTAGTAATGTATAATAGGTAATGTAATCCTGTTGTAAATTCGAGTCTGTATCATTACCCTTTTCAGTAATGTAAATGGATGGTTTTCTTTAGCATATTATATTTTCCAAATGTTCTTTGCCTCAGATGCCTTCCAAGACTCGTGCACAGGATAGAGCAGGGACCTCCCGTGGGAGGGAAGCAACTCCGAACCCACCCCCAGTACCTCCAACATTAGCTGAGGCCATCGCAACCTTAGTTAAGGCTATGGCCGACAACACCCGCTTTCTGCGGGAAATGGCGGGACAACAAATGCAACAGCAAGGCGGGCGAGCATATCAGCAAGGACCCCGCGAAACATCATATTTGGATTTCTCCGAGACACGTCCCTCATTATTTGTCAAGGCGGAAGATCCTCTGGAAGCGGATGAGTGGATCCGCGTTATCGAACAAAAGTTCGGGCTTCTCCGATGTATGGAGACTCAAAAGCCCTTATTTGCGGCACAACAGTTACGAGGCCCTGCCAGTACTTGGTGGGGAAATTATGTAGCCGTTCAACCGGCTGGTCATCAAATAACCTGGGATGAGTTCAAGTTGGCTTTCCGGGAGCACTATATTCCTGAGGGAGTGCTCCATATGAAACAGGAGGAGTTTATGAAGCTAAAACAAGGTGGGGATACTGTCACTTAGTATCTCAACAAATTCAACCACTTGTCCCAATATGCTATCGATCAAGTCAACACGGATCTAAAGAAGAGAAATTGCTTCATGAGAGGCCTAAATGACCGAATGCAACGGAAGATGGCCACCTGCATTGATCTTTCCTATGGAAGAGCTGTTAGTACTGCACTGGCAGTCGAAGCAAAATATGCAGGCTCGGGAAAATCAAAGGGTTACGGAGGCGACAGGCCCAGTCAGGGGTCTGAGAAAAGACAAAGGTTGGTAATCCGACCTTTTAATCCAAATCGCTCTTCACCATGCCCACCCTCCTACCCTTTCAAACAGTCGGTCTTCATTCGTCCTGCCACTGCCCCACCCCGACAAATCAGCCGAGTGCCCCTAGTACTTATTTCCCTGTCCTCCCAAGCTCTTCAACAGGCTGTTTTAACTATGGAAAGTCCGGACATTTTATCAAGGATTGTCCATATCCGAAGCAGCGCCGATCAAATAATCAGCATAGTTCTGGGAGTTCTGCTCAAGGCAAGGAAAATGCGGCAAACAATACCGCGGGCAAAAACATGAAGAAAACCAGGCGGATTTATTATACTCAAGTGGCCACAACGCCGGAAGGCGAACCGGTATGATGGGTACGTTTCTAGTGCCAATCACCCTGCAGTTATTCTCTTTGATTCTGGTGCTTCGCATACTTTCATAAGCAAGAAGTTTGTGGAGAAACATTGCATTCCATATACTGAATCAAGGGAAGGGTTTACTATTCATTCGCTAGGGGGACAAATATTCACTAAAGAAGTGGCTTTCCAAGTGCCCGTAACTTTGGTTGAACGGGACTTTCCTACTAATATGATTGTTCTAAAAGGCCAAGATATAGATGTAATTCTGGGCATGAATTGATTAGCCCAACATAAAGCTATTCTCAACACTAATTTGAGAACTATCAAATTGAGTTATGGCCAAGAAGAGGTTCTCTTGACCATCCCCGTAGCTATTCCAGCTAAACCAGTTTGCAGAATATATGAAGCTGTCATATCGGAGATCCAAGATATTTCGGTAGTATGTGAGTTCCTAGATATCTTTCCAGAAGGTTTGCCCAGATTGCCTCCAGAAAGAGATGTAGAATTTGTGATTGAGTTGAAGCCTGGTATGGCTCCTATTTCTAGAAGGTTGTACCGAATGCCTCTGAATGAATTGGCAGAGCTCAAGACCCAATTACAAGATCTACTAGAAAAAGGATTTATCCGACCAAGCTCATCGCTATGGGGATGTCCAGCCATCTTTGTCAAGAAGAAGGATCAAACACTTCGGATGTGCGTGGATTATAGACCCCTTAATGAGGTTACCATCAAAAATAAGTACCCTCTTCCACGGATTGATATTCTATTTGATCAACTGACTGGAGCAAGGGTATTCTCCAAGATTGACCTCAGATCAGGCTATCATCAGATCCGTATCCGGCTCGAAGATATACCAAAGACTGCATTCACTACGCGGTATGGCTTGTTTGAATATCTGGTTATGTCTTTCGGACTAACAAATGCTCCTGCCCACTTCACCTATCTTATGAACTCGGTATTCATGCCCGAGCTAGATAAATTTGTGGTGGTATTCATTGATGATATCTTAATATATTCTAAGAATGAAGAGGAGCATGCTTGACATTTACGGATCGTGTTAACGCGCTTGAGGGAGCATCAGTTATATGCTAAGTTCAGTAAGTGCGCATTCTGGCTAGAGGAGATTCAATTTCTGGGACATGTATTATCTGCCATTGGGATTGCGGTTGATCCCAGCAAAGTCAAGGATATTTTGGAGTGGAAACCATCAACAACGGTGCATCAAGTCCAAAGCTTCTTTGGACTGGCTGGTTATTACCGCCGATTTATTCCAGATTTTTCTAAGCTTGTGAAGCCAATCACAAGTTTATTGAAGAATGATACTAAATTTATTTGGTCTTCAAAATGTAATGAAGCCTTTGAACTGTTAAAGGTATTATTAACCATTGCTCCGGTATTAGATCAACTGGATATTGAAAAACCCTTTGATGTGTATTGTGACGCATCAGGCAATGGTCTCGGCTGTGTTCTAATGCAAGAAGGCCGAGTGATAGGTTATGCTTCAAGGCAGTTGCGCCGGCATGAGGAACATTATCCAACTCATGATGTGGAGTTAGCTGCTGTGGTTCATGCTCTAAAAATCTGGCGTCATTATTCGCTGGGGAACATCTGTCACATTTATACAGATCATAAAAGTTTGAAGTACATCTTCACCCAATCAGAGCTTAATATGAGACAGAGGCGATGGCTTGAGCTTATTAAGGACTATGAATTGGAAATTCATTATCACCCATGCAAGGCCAATGTAGTGGCAGATGCACTAAGCCGCAAGGCTTCCTGTCACTGCCTTACGGAGAAGACCTCTGACAATACACTATGCCAGGAGATGGAGAAGTTAAACCTGGGAATGATCCAACATGGAACCTTAAATCAACTAAAGCTTGAGTCAGTCCTTTTACAAAGGATAATTGATGCTCAAAAGGATAATGAGGGTATGAAACACATCCATGAGAAAATAGAGGCCGAAAAAGCCAATTGCTTTAGAAAGGATGATCAAGGTGTTGTATGGTTTAACAACCGCATAGTTGTGCCTAAGAATGAAGAGATCCGCCAGCAAATTCTAGATGAAGCACATCTTAGTCGATATTCTATTCATCCCGGAAGCACTAAGATGTATCATGATTTAAAACAGCATTATTGGTGGACAAAGATGAAGATTGAAATTGTACGCTATGTGGCAAGATGTGACACTTGCAGACGTGTCAAGGCCATACACATGAAAACTGCTGGTCCATAACAATCTTTACCTATCCCTACATGGAAATGGGAAGATATAAGCATGGACTTCATTGTGGGATTGCCCAGGACAACAAAAGGATATGATTCTATTTGGGTTATAGTTGATCGACTTACCAAGATAGCTCATTTTCTGCCAGTCAAAACAAATCAACCGGTTGTTGTCTATGCCCAATTATACATTGCTCGTATTCTTAGTCTGCATGGGGTTCCAAAGACTATAGTGTCGGATCGTGGACCGCAATTTGTAGCCAAGTTTTGGGAAACACTTCATAAGTCCCTAGGTACCAAGTTGCTTTACAGTTCATCCTATCATCCCCAAACTAGTGGGCAGACTGAGAGAGTAAATCAGATACTTGAAGATATGTTGCGAGCATGTGTTCTGGAATTCCCACAGAAATGGGATGATTGTTTACCATTAGCGGAGTTCTCGTGCAATAATAGCTATCAAGAATGCATCAAAATGGCACCCTTTGAAGCTTTGTACGGACGACGGTGTCGTACTCCGTTAAACTGGTCTGAACCAGGTGAAAGAAGTTTCTTCAGGCCAGACATGGTAAAGGAGACCGAAGAGAAAGTTCAGCGAATAATTCATAACTTGAAGAAAGCCCAAGGCTCGACAGAAAAGTTATGCAGACAAGCGACGTCAACCCTTGTACTTTCTAGTTGGAGACTATGTCTACCTGAAAGTTTCACCAATGAAGGGTGTATCACGTTTCGGGGTAAAAGGGAAGCTTGCACCCAGGTATATTGGTCCTTGTCCTATCCTTGAAAGATATGGACCAGTGGCATACCAACTCCAGTTATCCGAAACCTTGTCTGCAGTACATAATGTGTTCCACGTGTCTCAATTGAAGAAGTGTCTTCGGATTCCCATCGAACCATTGAAGTAACGGATGTTGCCCTAGAACCAGACTTGACATATTCAGAGCATCCTATTCAAGTCTTGGATCAAAAGGACAGAATTACCCGAAGAAAACTCTCAAGTTTTACAAGATATAGTGGAACCAGCATTCAGAAATGAGGCTACATGGGAAACTCAGGACTTTTTAGAAAAGAATTTCCCAGGCTTTTTAGCCTCATGTAATTTGTAAAGTGTGTACGTTTGTTGTAATAAAGGAATGAGTCCCATACCACCCCTGCCTTGTACCAGAAATAAGGAAATAAAAGTATGACGTGTTTCCTTTTCCATTACTTGCCTTAGGACTTTTAATCTCGGGACGAGATTCTTTTATGGGGGGAAGGATGTAACACCCCTGGTGTTACCGCCACTAAAACTTGAGCATAACATCATAAGCATTGACATATCATGCGTTTGTTACACCTAGAGTGCATTCATTAGGCAAAAAGTTCAAACAAGTTGTATTGATGTGACATGTTATAAGTAAAACCCTAGGGTACAGTGTTTAACCCTATATTGGGCTTAATAGAGCAAACAAGGCTTAATAAGGGAAAACTTTAAAACTCAGTTGAAATAATCATAAAATGTCCCTAGGAATGGACCTGACTAACATCTAAACCCTAGAAGTATCAAAAACCCTAAATAAGAACTCTGGAAAACCCTAGACTAAAACCCTAGGGGGCTAAGTGCAAAATTAGTGCACTTTTGGACTAAAGTGCAAAAACCATGAAATTGGGGCATCTTAACTCATGTGGTTCACAAGTATGTGGAATTGCAACTTAAACCCTAAGTTTTGGGCCTATTTGCAAAAAGCCACATTTGAGTTCTATTGGGTTAAGTCTGAAATTCAGAGAATTGGTTCAACTTTGAAGCTTTGTAACTTCCAAATTATAAAGATTTTGCCCTAGGTCACCACATCAAGTTGGTAGAGCTATAAAAGGGGAACAATGTTACTATAGAGGTAAAGCTTTGGTTACATAAGAAATTTGGAGATAATTAGACTCAAAGATGGGCTGTCAGACTGCTTGGAGTCTGAAATTCAGACTGACAGTAGATATGCATGGACTTAGGGCTCGAATTCAATCATGATCTAGTGGGAATTTGACTAGGGATGCTATAGCAAAAGTGAAGATGGTTTGTAGGGCTACAACTTTGCTGCAGAACATTGGTTGTGTTTCCATGGAAAATTGGGAAAAAATTTGTCCTAAACATCGACTGTTAGGTTGTCTACTGAAACATCCCATGGTACAGTAGCTGAATCAGATCCCGAATGGACCCCCCTCGCCGCTGATGATCTTTACGCCGTGATTCACGCCGACGCTGCGTTTAGTGTTCGCGGGTGAGGGGATAACCACGCCGGAGTAAAAATCTTGGCACTGGATCAGCTCGGGCTCGGGCGCGGATGAGATTCACCGCACCCACTTGCTCGTCATGTGGCCGGGATAGATTTCGCCGCCGTTGATCACTCACCGCTGTGCGCCACATGCTTAAACGCTAGCCCACGTCGCGGTGAATCATGGTTTGCATGTCCGGTGATCGCCGGAGGGCTGCCACGGTGAAAGCCACTCATCCCGAGCACCAGTACCTCTTTTCCCCTCTGGCCGCCAGCACATCCTCGTAAAATTGGACGCCACCGCCGTTGGAAGCTTTAAATTGTCGCCCCCATCCGCTCCGCTAGGTAATTGTGCAACCAGTGAAGCAACCCGTGCCTCAAATCCTCCCCTAGAACTCCCCAATTTGGGATTTCCCCCAAATCCCTCAAGAACACCGAGCAATTTGACCTCGCCGTGGCCAGCGCGTCTCAGGTCTGCTCATACATTCTGCCCTTTCATTTTAGCGTTCTTGTGTGCCCCTGATACTCCCCGACCAACTCAATTGAGCTAGGATCCCTTAGATCACCGGGAACGCGGTTGACTGTCCGCGATGCCTGCTGTCACCGTGGACAGAACAAATTAGGTAACCGTTCGTGAAATTAGTTGAGGGAAAATGTCGGTTAGGGATTGAATTCGGTCTCTGCCAAAGTAGAACACTAGTCATTGAGAGAATCGGCCGGAACGCACTCGCCGGAGCTCGGCTCCCCGCTGGTCACCGTCGTGGACTGAGAGTTGTGAAGAGAAGAAAGCGCAGGGGTGTTTCTGAATTTGTCAGCAAAACAGAGGAATAGTGGGAGGGGCTCTTTAAAGGTTTTCAAATCGTTAGGGCTCTCTGCGCAAAACTGACAGCACAGGCGCGCGCGTGAGCGCACTTCTGCCCTAGCTGGGCCGGTTTCGGTCCAATACTGTTCATACCTTTTCTTTTTCTTTTTCTGCCAGAGCTAAAGAAATTCTAAAAAATTGTAGAAAAATCCTAAAAATACAAGACCAAATTTTGTTAGGCTTCTAGTTTCCTATATAATTTAATAAAAATAGTTTCATGATTTTTAGTCCAAATAGGAAATTATAGAGCATTTAAAACAGCCAAAAACTATGCTTCTGGATTTTTAGGAAATAAATAATAAATCCAAAATTCACTAAATTTTTAGGATAAACTTTAAATAATATTTAGAAGCCTTGGGTAAAGTTTGGTATGTTTTGGACCATGTTTGATACTTAGAACCCAAAACCCTAGCCCCTGCCCTATGAACTTCACTATTGACTCCGAAAACCCTAAGTTCTCGGAGATCCGTGAAGGAAAGTTGTATTCAAGACTTTAGATAATAAACTTTTATTATCTTTGCACTCTCATGAGCATTACATGGGCATTCATTATTATATATGGCTATATCTAGAAAACGAAGAAGAAGTAGAAGTCGAAGAAGCGAAGACTTCACCACCACCACCACCTGAGGAACATCAGGCAGGCAACTGTTTTTATTTTGATATATGCGGAACAGAGCCTGATTCACCAGTAACACAAGGCAAGCCCTGGTGCATTTGCCACCCCTTGTTCCTTTTAAAAATATTTCTCACTCGCTTGATGCATTAGGTGATAGGAGTTGTGTGCTAAACCGATTCCTGCATTTCCTTCCTTGGATATGAGATGGCGAGAGTAGCGTGTACCCTCCGTGGCAAGAGGCTGGATGGTGGTGTATCTGTGCTCTCGGTTGGCGTGAACCTGTTCTGGTCTTAAGAACCCTGGTGGCGAGTTGACATATGCAAGGGTTAAGTGCTACATATGTCGTGTGATTAGAGATACTCAGCTGAGTATAATCGATTCGGATCGCCGTAACTTCGCGGATATGAAGACTTGGTCACTGACTTACATGTAGCAATCCAGTGAAGATAAAGGGTTATTAAGAAATTGGCTACTGTTGGGGACTTGTTCTCAAGTGCTAAGGGTTAAGAACAAGGCAACATAAAAAATGTTAAATGCTAAAGTCCTTCGTCCTTCGGAACATTATTCCCCTTCGGGGAATAATGAGTTTTGGACGAAGGTTACAAAAGTCATACCTTCGTAGACGTAACAAGTAATGACGAAGGATTTATATAAAGCATGAAATATGACATGAACACCATCATAAAACCATTTTTATTAATCATGGAAAGATGGAAATAATTTTAAATTACAAATGTACCTTCGGTCTTGAGAGAAGGTAAAAGTACAAGCGTGACGCAAAAGCAAATGCCAAGTCAGCGTGAACAGTACGGGAGTACTGTTCACCTATTTATAGACGCGGGACGCAGCCCACGTAAAATTACATCCATGTCCATTACATTTCTCAATGACTTATGGAAATCCGTTAAGGTCCACGTAGTCTTTTCATCTTTAAGTCGGTTCCCCCCTTTGCTATCGTGACGAAGCTTCCCTGCGCACAGCTTCGGCTGTGCACCATCCTTCGTAAAGCTTGGTAATCAGCCCGTCCTTCGTCTGGTTCAGGCTTCGTCCTGACCGTGCTTCATATTCATAATTCTGAATCTGAAAGCACCTGTTCACATAGTCCACTTGGAAAACATTGTCAAATCATGTTTTTGAGGACCTTCGGAGGACGAAGGCCCCCAACAGTAGCCCCTCGCAATATTAATTTGTCAATAATAAATTCGGATTGCGAAATGGACGAAGGCCCTGAGCCGAAGGTCCGAAAAAACACCTTCCCTTTGCTAGAATAGCAACACTCACTGACAAGCGGGGTCTTTCAATTTTCACCGCCCCGGGGATATAAATAAGATCATACCGCAAACTTATTTGGTACACACACTTGCCACCTGCTTCGGCCTACTAAATTTTTAGCTCCTGTGCATTAAGATTTGCTGATCTTCTTGATTTTGAAGCTTCGGACTTGGAAACAGTTTTTTAGCGCTTCCGAAGATGTCTGAAGGTAAGAAGGTCGCTGCTGAGACGAAGCTAAGTCTTGACGAAGAGAAGAATTTGGGATTCATTATGGCGATGGCGGAGACCAATACAGAGAAAATCACCAAGGAAATTCTTGAAGGTCTGTCCGAAGATACTGATGACAGCGACAACTTTGATGTGGAAAGTGGTGGGGAAGAGGCCGAAGATCGGCCGTGGCGACCAAGCCACACAGTTTTTGGGAAAACTACTATCAAGCAGAGTCATATTGACAATATGAGGGGGCGATATTTTCGAGATATATCTATTGTGAGAGCTGATGCTGGGGAAAAAACTTCTCCCACCCCCGAAGAAGATGAAGTCGTTATCTTCCGAAGCTTTCTCAAGGCAGGGCTTCGATTCCCTCTGAGCAATTTTGTTGTTGAGGTATTAAAAACGTTTCAAGTCTACCTGCATCAAATTACTCCCGAAGCCATCGTAAGAATGGGGGTGTTTGTCTGGGCTGCAAGAAGCCAAGGTTTGGAACCAAACGCTAAAAGCTTCTGCAACATTCATGAGTTATTATACGAAACGAAACCCTGGGGAAAAGAGCAATATCACAACAACTTTGGGTGTTACAGCTTCGGCGCCCGCTCCGGGTCAAGCTGCCCTGTACCGACCTTTCGGAAGAGGTGGCCCGGAGCCTGGATGACTGAATGGTTCTATGTGAAGAATGACCTTACAGCGCAAGAGAATATCAAGAGTATCATTATGCGCCCCATCTGGCAACGCTTCGGACTTCGAAGGCCGAAGGTTGAAATGGATGAAGCGGCCGAAGAATGCCAAAGGGCCTTCGGGGTAGTCTGCTCCTTTATTGGGACAAGGGACTTGGCCCAAGAGCACATTGCCTTCAGGGTATGGCCACTTGCAGAAAAGTGGGAAATGCCGAAAGAAACCATCAAAGAGTCCGACGAAGGCGGACTAGTCAGATTAAAATACACATTCAAATATGGGGACAAATTTGTTGAACCTGACGACGACTGGTTGAAAAGCATTGAAATATTAAGTGACGAACTTCTTGGGGCATATTCGAAGGCTGAGAATACTGCGTTATCAGCAGCCTTCGGAGGCCGAAAAAAGAAGAGACTCAACCGGGTGTTTGATGCAATCGGGTTCTTCTACCCTGACTATCGTTATCCCATTCGAGGGCAGAAAAGGAAAAACACAACCTCTGCAAAAGAAGAAGCTGCAACTGCTCCTAGCGAGCCAGAATCGAAAAGAAAGAGGATAAAGGTCCTCACACATCGACCACGCCATATTGAACCAGCTTCGGTGCCTGAGTTCACCGGAGAAACTTCTTCGGCCACCGAAGCTGAACAGCCAACCTTGCTGCCAGAAATTGCAGAGATGGCCGAAGCGCCATCCACAGAAAAAATGGAAGAAGCGAAAGAACCGACTAAGGAAAAAACATCAGAAATTTTGAGTCCTGCAGCAAATGTCGAATCAGCAAAAAACCAGAAGGGTCCATCGGTGACCCCAAAAAGGAAAAGAATGGTAAACGTACTAGATGTCTTGGAGACAATAAAGTCTTCAAGCACAACTCCAAAAAAGAGTGTTGAAGTTGCTGAAGCTTCTACTGAAGCTTCGACGCAACAAGCTGAAGCTGAAGCTGGGCCTTCAGAGCCCTACAAGGAGCAACCCTTGGAAGCCGAAGCAATAAAAATACCAGAACCAGTTTTAGTTGAAGAAACTGATACTGGCATCCCCGAAGCGCCTGCCAGCATGTGTGATTACATCATACGACATGCTTCGGGGAAAAAACTATCTGAAGAAGAAATTCATGAAGCCAACCATTATGCGAAGGAGCTAAAATATCCGAAGGGGGCAGTAATATTCAACGGGACAAATGAAGATGACTTCTTATACTGCGTGCCTGATAACAAAGAGCTATCTATCTGCCGAGAGATGGCGAGGAGTATAGGCTTCCCGAAGCTCGAAGCTGGATTGAGCGCCATGACGAAAGAGGATCTCGCAGACAGTCTTGCATACAATAGCCTAAAGGTATGGGAATTAAGCGTTTGAAAAAACTTTTTTAATACGTAATTCATTCCTTTATTCTTATATAGATTCTTTTTCGTATAGGGCTTAATCCTAAGCAACGCATTAAGAGCCCAAAAAAGCGCCGAAGATGAAAGCTATGAGATTGCGTTCAACAATATGCGCTCCGAAGTTATCAAACTGAGAAACGAAGCTCTGGAAAAGGATAAACTTTTGCTTACACTGGTAGACAAGGTAAAGAAGGACGAAGCTACTTCAAAAACTCAGGCCGAAGCCCAAAAGCGGGAGATTAAAGATCTTCAGAAACAGCTGGCTAGAGCTAAAGAGGAGCGCGTGCTTGAGGAAACAAAACGAGAACTTAGTGATCATATGGTCAATAAATTGGAATTAAGAGTTAAGGAGCTTCGCGCATTTCAGAGGAAATGCTATGTCAAATCTGTAGAATGCGTCAAGAAGATAAAATCCAGCTTCGCCAGTGTTGGCGCCCTTTCTAGCGAAGAAAATTTTCCAAGGGGCAATCCCGAAGGTCCACTGGATTGGATCAGTCACGAAGCAGAAGCCTTCGAGGAAATCCTGAGCAGCCGCGGTGACATCTGCGCTTTTTCAGGTGCCAGAGGAGTTGCTGCTGTTCTAGAGAGAAAAGGTTGTGAACATATAAAATCTCTAGCTCAATCCGAAGCTGCTCTGTCCTCTGAAGTCATTAAAGATCCGTCAACCGAAGCAAGCATGGTTGGCGGTAAATTCTTCACTGATATCTGGGACAATGGCGGCCGAGAAATGGCGCAAGAAATAATTCAAAGAAGTGAAAAAGGCATCCATGATGCAAGGAAAGTGGCAGAGGCTGCTGAAAGAAGTACAGAGCCCGAAGAGAGATTAGGTATTAATTAGTCGTTCTTTCTGTGTTGTAACTTTTATTTCAAACTTTGTTCGCGATTTGCAATAGTAATGTAGAAATGTTCTCTTCCCTCAGAACCTGCTGGATCGCTCGTTGACCCTCATACAAAAGGGGATGAGGAAATTAAGCAAATGGCCGAAGCTATTATGGATAAAGTTGTTGATCAACTTCTAAATGAGGCCGCCGAAGCAGTGTTAAGAGAAGACTAGATGCTATCTAGAAAAAACATTTAAAGTGTAATCTATGTAACATTTTGTACATCTGAACGTAATATACAAGTCTCTTTTCATTATTCAATTCTTTACGATGCATGAAACTTTACATACATACCATTTTTGAGCCTTCGGCGAAAAAACACCTTCCCTTCTTTTCATGCTTCGTGAAGAAGACATTCTCCGTTAAAATTATTCTGATGAATCACATCCATGCTTCGTGAAAACATTCTCCAAAGCTATACAATTTCAATATTGCTCTGATGAAGCTCGTGCATGCTTCGTAAAAGTATTCTCCGAAGCTGTATTCCGAAGATTGTCATTGCATTCCCTTGTGACTTTACACAATTTTCACTTTCTCAAGGCGCCCTTTCGAAGGTTGATACTGTGTTCCCTTCTTTTGCCAAATGCAATATGATGTATGATGCTTATGCTATGCAAAATGATGTGATGATGTTATGTTATGCAAATGACACTTGTTCCGAAGATACACATAAAATATATTCGTAAGCTCTGCATTCCCTTAGGAACGTCTTTGGAGCTTCTTCGTCTTTCACTTAGACGGTATCAGCGTTGACTTTTCGCTGTAAGCCTCCCTTAGGAGCTTCTTCGCCTTTTACTTAGGCGGTATCAGCGTTGACTTTTCGCTGTAAGCCTCCCTTAGGAGCTTCTTCGCCTTTTACTTAGGCGGTATCAGCGTTGACTTTTCGCTGTGAGCTCTGCATTCCCTTAGGAACGACTTTTGAGCAGAAAACTTACACTGCGCTCCCTTTGGAACGGCTTTTCGCGACTTCATTAACTTACTCTGCGTTCCTTAGAACGACTTTCTGTTGCTCCGAAGGATTTTTAATAATTCGAAGGTCCTCCTTGTTACCGCAAAAAAATTTTAAAGCTTCGGTAACTTAAGCCTGTAGAGAAAATAGATTTTACTCGTGAGAAACAACGAAATTATTACATGAAAACTAACATTGTTCTTTGCCATACGGAAAATAGAACTGAATAGAAAAGACTGCCATCAAAGGTAGGATATGTATTAATAAATATGCTTCGACTCTGGCACAGTGCTGTTAACTGTGCGAGCTTCGGATTGTTCTCTGAAGTCCCTTTGGTGTGGGGCATATTGACTCCCTTCTGGCTGTTGTCCTTGTTGCAATGGAGGTGGAGGCGGAGGCTGTTGCCAGGAAGCTTGAGGTTGACTTGCCGAAGCTACAGAAGCTGCAGGGTGGTTGTCTATGTATTGTGGGATGTAAGGCGGATGATACGAAGCAGTATGCATGACCTGCTTCGGCTGAACTTGTTGAGATGCAGCTTCGGCTATCTCCTTTTGCTTCTGGATTGTAATATGGCACGTCCTGGTGGTATGGCCCTTGCTTTCTCCACAGAACAAGCAAAATAGCCTCCTTGGTTGATCTCCAAATCTTCCGCCGAAGCCCCTGGCGCCTCTGCCTCTTGGAGCTGGTGGCCGGAAGGAAGTTTGTTGTTGCCCCGAAGCCTGTGAGGAGCACTGCGGTCTGTTCTGCTGACTCCCCTTATCATCATTCTGAGTGGAGCTGTGGATGGACCGGACATGCCTCAGGTAGTATCTTCCTCCGAAGCCCCTGGTCATTTCAGAAAATCTGAAGGCCTCCTCCCTTCTTTGGCGAAAGTCATTGTCAGCACGAATGTACTCATCCATCTTTTGGAGCAGTTTCTCCAGGGTCTGAGGAGGCTTCCTAGCGAAGTATTGAGCTGCAGGCCCAGGACGAAGCCCCTTGATCATGGCTTCGATAACAATTTCATTGGGCACCGTTGGTGCCTGCGCCCTCAAGCGTAAGAACCTTCGGACATACGCCTGAAGATATTCTTCATGATCCTGAATGCACTGGAACAAGGCTTGAGCTGTAACCGGCTTCGTCTGAAATCCTTGAAAGCTGGTCAGTAACATGTCCTTCAGCTTCTGCCATGAAGTGATCGTTCCTGGCCGGAGGGAGGAATACCAGGTCTGAGCCACACTCCTGACGGCCATAACGAAAGACTTTGCCATTACTGCAGCATTGCCACCATACGAAGACACTGTTGCTTCGTAACTCATCAAGAACTGCTTCGGGTCTGAGTGGCCATCAAACATGGGAAGCTAGGGTGGCTTATAGGACGAAGGCCAAGGTGTAGCCTGCAACTCAGCAGACAGAGGAGAAGCATCATCGAAAACAAAATTTCCATGATGGAAATTTTCATACCAGTCATCTTCGTTGAAGAAATCCTCCTGACGAAGGTCTTTTTGTTGAGGCCTTCGGTCTTGTTCATCATGGGTAAGATGACGGACTTCTTCAGAAGCTTCGTCTATCTGCCTTTGGAGCTCAGCTAGCCTGGCCATCTTCTCTTTTTTCCTCTGCACCTGTTGGTGAAGCATCTCCATATCCCTGATTTCTTGGTCTAGTTCATCTTCCTGAAGCGTCGGGCTGACGGCCTTCCTCTTCTGGCTTCGGGCCTCCCGAAGAGAGACGGTCTCCTGGTTGGGGTCCAGTGGTTGCAGTGCCGCAGCCCCAGCCGCTGAAACTTTCTTCGGTGCCATAGCGAAGGTCTGTAGCTTCCGAAGGTGTTCAAAAAACTCGAAGTGGAAGTGAGTTCACCGGAGGTGGGCGCCAATGTTGGGGACTTGTTCTCAAGTGCTAAGGGTTAAGAACAAGGCAACATAAAAAATGTTAAATGCTAAAGTCCTTCGTCCTTCGGAACATTATTCCCCTTCGGGGAATAATGAGTTTTGGACGAAGGTTACAAAAGTCATACCTTCGTAGACGTAACAAGTAATGACGAAGGATTTATATAAAGCATGAAATATGACATGAACACCATCATAAAACCATTTTTATTAATCATGGAAAGATGGAAATAATTTTAAATTACAAATGTACCTTCGGTCTTGAGAGAAGGTAAAAGTACAAGCGTGACGCAAAAGCAAATGCCAAGTCAGCGTGAACAGTACGGGAGTACTGTTCACCTATTTATAGACGCGGGACGCAGCCCACGTAAAATTACATCCATGTCCATTACATTTCTCAATGACTTATGGAAATCCGTTAAGGTCCACGTAGTCTTTTCATCTTTAAGTCGGTTCCCCCCTTTGCTATCGTGACGAAGCTTCCCTGCGCACAGCTTCGGCTGTGCACCATCCTTCGTAAAGCTTGGTAATCAGCCCGTCCTTCGTCTGGTTCAGGCTTCGTCCTGACCGTGCTTCATATTCATAATTCTGAATCCGAAAGCACCTGTTCACATAGTCCACTTGGAAAACATTGTCAAATCATGTTTTTGAGGACCTTCGGAGGACGAAGGCCCCCAACAGCTACTATAGGTCAAGTGATTGAACTAGGGTAGAAAGAACTCTAGTTGCAGGTAATTTTACTTACCCTAACAAATAAAACTAGATTTTTAAGGATCCACTATTAGTAAGCATTTCTGCAAACAGAGTCATTGATTATTGATAAGCCTTACCTTGACTCCCTTAAAGCCAGCATATCCTTGAGAGTCTTTTACTTTATCGGGTAAGTCTTGCGAAAGTACACTTCATACTCAGGGCTTTGTCCCATGTTGTTTTAGGTGAAGAAGCGGCAAACTTTTGTTGCTTCTATTCAAAAGTGGTACCGAAAGAAGAGAATCAAGACTAAAGCTGTGGGAGGAAAGACCCTCCGTTAAAAACTTTTACTGCTTACCGGGAGGAGTTTTTGCCTCCCATGTTTTGTAATAATAATACTCAGCACTCTTATATTTTGTTTCTGGTCTGTAATATTATTATAACTCTCTCCTACTTTAATATAAGGTAAGTTATTATAATTGCTTCCGCACTTTCGTATCTCCGATGAATTGTAATGTCTGCGTGATGGGTGAAACGCTCATGGGAAAGGTAAGGAATTCAGATACCGAAATTGTCAAGTGATCAGGTGCACCTGTAGGGTTGTCTAAAGTCCGTTGGACAAGGACAACTGTAGGTGGGCCTAATGACTTGGGAGGTTCCGTCACAGCTGGTATCGGAGCAAAGCCCATCTCTGCAGAGGTTATGAGGCATTTTCAAAAGGAATTTTCAAAGACTTATCTAGAAAATTTCTTTCTTTCTTATCTAACCACCTTCTGAGTACTTATTTAAAAGACCAGATAATAGAGTGCAATGTATAGAAGGTGTGAATCAACTAAGGTTGATTCTGTAACTATACATGCATCATGCTAAAAACTATGTTAATAAGATTTTCCCCTCATGGAGATATGCCGCCGCGCACAAGAAAGACTGCGCGCAATTCTACCGGGCCAATCGGCGTACCTTGCCATCAACTAGCCCCAAGGCATGAAGACAGTAGCAGTGGTAGCAATGATCCTATCGGAGATCTGGAAGCTCAGGTCGAGCATCCTCGAACAGAGCTCCGTCATAGGAACGATGTTTGGGTCGAGGATGGAGAACGGATAAACGAGTTGAGAACTGACATCCGCCACTTGTAAGACCAGCTTGCTGAACGTGATTTAGCGCTCAATTGGGTTGTTAACTCGCGTTCACTTGCTTGGGCTAAGGAAGCTAAAGCTCGAGCCCGCGTGGAGGAGCTTAGCACCGCCATAGACCACTTGCAAGTGTATTGTAATACACTACATGAAGAAGTTCATGTATTGTATTCCCAACTGCACCCTAATGTACCTGCGGATCCTGTCGGAATGGGAGCCAGACCTTCTGGAGTAGCGGGAGAAGCACTCGGTGGTGAACTGGACCTTTTCAGGCCCCCTCCCTCTATGAAGTTGGTTGATGAATGGTCTCCTACGCCCGACACCGACAGTGAAGCTACCAAAAGTGACAAGAATTAAGAGTAGTATAGTGTAGAAGTAGTAGTAATGTATAATAGGTAATGTAATCCTGTTGTAAATTTGAGTCTGTATCATTACCCTTTTCAGTAATGTAAATGGATGGTTTTCTTTAGCATATTATATTTTCCAAATGTTCTTTGCCTTAGATGCCTTCCAAGACTCGTGCACAGGATAGAGCAGGGACCTCCCGTGGGAGGGAAGCAACTCCGAACCCACCCCCAGTACCTCCAACATTAGCTGAGGCCATCGCAACCTTAGTTAAGGCTATGGCCGACAACACCCGCTTTCTGCGGGAAATGGTGGGACAACAAATGCAACAGCAAGGCGGGCGAGCATATCAGCAAGGACCCCGTGAAACATCATATTTGGATTTCTCCGAGACACGTCCCTCATTATTTGTCAAGGCGGAAGATCCTCTGGAAGCGGATGAGTGGATCCGCGTTATCGAACAAAAGTTCGGGCTTCTCCGATGTATGGAGACTCAAAAGCCCTTATTCGCGGCACAACAGTTACGAGGCCCTGCCAGTACTTGGTGGGGAAATTATGTAGCCGTTCAACCGGCTGGTCATCAAATAACCTAGGATGAGTTCAAGTTGGCTTTCCGGGAGCACTATATTCCTGAGGGAGTGCTCCATATGAAACAGGAGGAGTTTATGAAGCTGAAACAAGGTGGGGATACTGTCACTTAGTATCTCAACAAATTCAACCACTTGTCCCAATATGCTATCGATCAAGTCAACACGGATCTAAAGAAGAGAAATTGCTTCATGAGAGGCCTAAATGACCGAATGCAACGGAAGATGGCCACCTGCATTGATCTTTCCTATGGAAGAGCTGTTAGTACTACACTGGCAGTCGAAGCAAAATATGCAGGCTCGGGAAAATCAAAGGGTTACGGAGGCGACAGGCCCAGTCAGGGGTCTGAGAAAAGACAAAGGTTGGTAATCCGACCTTTTAATCCGAATCGCTCTTCACCATGCCCACCCTCCTACCCTTTCAAACAATCGGTCTTCATTCGTCCTGCCACTGCCCCACCCCGACAAATTAGCCGAGTGCCCCTGGTACTTATTTCCCTGCCCTCCCAAGCTCTTCAACAGGCTGTTTTAACTATGGAAAGTCCGGACATTTTATCAAGGATTGTCCATATCCGAAGCAGCGCCGATCAAATAATCAGCATAGTTCTGGGAGTTCTGCTCAAGGCAAGGAAAATGCGGCAAACAATACCGCGGGCAAAAACATGAAGAAAACCAGGCGGATTTATTATACTCAAGTGGCCACAACGCCGGAAGGCGAACCGGTATGATGGGTACGTTTCTAGTGGCCAATCACCCTGCAGTTATTCTCTTTGATTCTGGTGCTTCGCATACTTTCATAAGCAAGAAGTTTGTGGAGAAACATTGCATTCCATATACTGAATCAAGGGAAGGGTTTACTATTCATTCGCTAGGGGGACAAATATTCACTAAAGAAGTGGCTTTCCAAGTGCCCGTAACTTTGGTTGAACGGGACTTTCCTACTAATATGATTGTTCTAAAAGGCCAAGATATAGATGTAATTCTGGGCATGAATTGATTAGCCCAACATAAAGCTATTCTCAACACTAATTTGAGAACTATCAAATTGAGTTATGGCCAAGAAGAGGTTCTCTTGACCATCCCCGTAGCTATTCCAGCTAAACCAGTTTGCAGAATATATGAAGCTGTCATATCGGAGATCCAAGATATTTCGGTAGTATGTGAGTTCCTAGATATCTTTCCAGAAGGTTTGCCCAGATTGCCTCCAGAAAGAGATGTAGAATTTGTGACTGAGTTGAAGCCTGGTATGGCTCCTATTTCTAGAAGGTTGTACCGAATGCCTCTGAATGAATTGGCAGAGCTCAAGACCCAATTACAAGATCTACTAGAAAAAGGATTTATCCGACCAAGCTCATCGCTATGGGGATGTCCAGCCATCTTTGTCAAGAAGAAGGATCAAACACTTCGGATGTGCGTGGATTATAGACCCCTTAATGAGGTTACCATCAAAAATAAGTACCCTCTTCCACGGATTGATATTCTATTTGATCAACTGACTGGAGCAAGGGTATTCTCCAAGATTGACCTCAGATCAGGCTATCATCAGATCCGTATCCGGCTCGAAGATATACCAAAGACTGCATTCACTACGCGGTATGGCTTGTTTGAATATCTGGTTATGTCTTTCGGACTAACAAATGCTCCTGCCCACTTCACCTATCTTATGAACTCGGTATTCATGCCCGAGCTAGATAAATTTGTGGTGGTATTCATTGATGATATCTTAATATATTCTAAGAATGAAGAGGAGCATGCTTGACATTTACGGATCGTGTTAACGCGCTTGAGGGAGCATCAGTTATATGCTAAGTTCAGTAAGTGCGCATTCTGGCTAGAGGAGATTCAATTTCTGGGACATGTATTATCTGCCATTGGGATTGCGGTTGATCCCAGCAAAGTCAAGGATATTTTGGAGTGGAAACCATCAACAACGGTGCATCAAGTCCAAAGCTTCTTTGGACTGGCTGGTTATTACCGCCGATTTATTCCAGATTTTTCTAAGCTTGTGAAGCCAATCACAAGTTTATTGAAGAATGATACTAAATTTATTTGGTCTTCAAAATGTAATGAAGCCTTTGAACTGTTAAAGGTATTATTAACCACTGCTCCGGTATTAGCTCAACTGGATATTGAAAAACCCTTTGATGTGTATTGTGACGCATCAGGCAATGGTCTCGGCTGTGTTCTAATGCAAGAAGGCCGAGTGATAGCTTATGCTTCAAGGCAGTTGCGCCGGCATGAGGAACATTATCCAACTCATGATGTGGAGTTAGCTGCTGTGGTTCATGCTCTAAAAATCTGGCGTCATTATTCGCTGGGGAACATCTGTCACATTTATACAGATCATAAAAGTTTGAAGTACATCTTCACCCAATCAGAGCTTAATATGAGACAGAGGTGATGGCTTGAGCTTATTAAGGACTATGAATTGGAAATTCATTATCACCCATGCAAGGCCAATGTAGTGGCAGATGCACTAAGCCGCAAGGCTTCCTGTCACTGCCTTACGGAGAAGACCTCTGACAATACACTATGCCAGGAGATGGAGAAGTTAAACCTGGGAATGATCCAACATGGAACCTTAAATCAACTAAAGCTTGAGTCAGTCCTTTTACAAAGGATAATTGATGCTCAAAAGGATAATGAGGGTATGAAACACATCCATGAGAAAATAGAGGCCGGAAAAGCCAATTGCTTTAGAAAGGATGATCAAGGTGTTGTATGGTTTAACAACCGCATAGTTGTGCCTAAGAATGAAGAGATCCGCCAGCAAATTCTAGATGAAGCACATCTTAGTCGATATTCTATTCATCCCGGAAGCACTAAGATGTATCATGATTTAAAACAGCATTATTGGTGGACAAAGATGAAGATTGAAATTGTACGCTATGTGGCAAGATGTGACACTTGCAGACGTGTCAAGGCCATACACATGAAAACTGCTGGTCCATAACAATCTTTACCTATCCCTACATGGAAATGGGAAGATATAAGCATGGACTTCATTGTGGGATTGCCCAGGACAACAAAAGGATATGATTCTATTTGGGTTATAGTCGATCGACTTACCAAGATAGCTTATTTTCTGCCAGTCAAAACAAATCAACCGGTTGTTGTCTATGCCCAATTATACATTGCTCGTATTCTTAGTCTGCATGGGGTTCCAAAGACTATAGTGTCGGATCGTGGACCGCAATTTGTAGCCAAGTTTTGGGAAACACTTCATAAGTCCCTAGGTACCAAGTTGCTTTACAGTTCGTCCTATCATCCCCAAACTAGTGGGCAGACTGAGAGAGTAAATCAGATACTTGAAGATATGTTGCGAGCATGTGTTCTGGAATTCCCACAGAAATGGGATGATTGTTTACCATTAGCGGAGTTCTCGTGCAATAATAGCTATCAAGAATGCATCAAAATGGCACCCTTTGAAGCTTTGTACGGACGACGGTGTCGTACTCCGTTAAACTGGTCTGAACCAGGTGAAAGAAGTTTCTTCAGGCCAGACATGGTAAAGGAGACCGAAGAGAAAGTTCAGCGAATAATTCATAACTTGAAGAAAGCCCAAGGCTCGACAGAAAAGTTATGCAGACAAGCGACGTCAACCCTTGTACTTTCTAGTTGGAGACTATGTCTACCTGAAAGTTTCACCAATGAAGGGTGTATCACGTTTCGGGGTAAAAGGGAAGCTTGCACCCAGGTATATTGGTCCTTGTCCTATCCTTGAAAGATATGGACCAGTGGCATACCGACTCCAGTTATCCGAAACCTTGTCTACAGTACATAATGTGTTCCACGTGTCTCAATTGAAGAAGTGTCTTCGGATTCCCATCGAACCATTGAAGTAACGGATGTTGCCCTAGAACCAGACTTGACATATTCAGAGCATCCTATTCAAGTCTTGGATCAAAAGGACAGAATTACCCGAAGAAAACTCTCAAGTTTTACAAGATATAGTGGAACCAGCATTCAGAAATGAGGCTACATGGGAAACTCAGGACTTTTTAGAAAAGAATTTCCCAGGCTTTTTAGCCTCATGTAATTTGTAAAGTGTGTACGTTTGTTGTAATAAAGGAATGAGTCCCATACCACCCCTGCCTTGTACCAGAAATAAGGAAATAAAAGTATGACGTGTTTCCTTTTCCATTACTTGCCTTAGGACTTTTAATCTCGGGACGAGATTCTTTTATGGGGGGAAGGATGTAACACCCCTGGTGTTACCGCCACAAAAACTTGAGCATAACATCATAAGCATTGACATATCATGCGTTTGTTACACCTAGAGTGCATTCATTAGGCAAAAAGTTCAAACAAGTTGTATTGATGTGACATGTTATAAGTAAAACCCTAGGGTACAGTGCTTAACCCTAGATTGGGCTTAATAGAGCAAACAAGGCTTAATAAGGGAAAACTTTAAAACTCAGTTGAAATAATCATAAAATGTCCCTAGGAATGGACCTGACTAACATCTAAACCCTAGAAGTATCAAAAACCCTAAATAAGAACTCTGGAAAACCCTAGACTAAAACCCTAGGGGGCTAAGTGCAAAATTAGTGCACTTTTGGACTAAAGTGCAAAAACCATGAAATTGGGGCATCTTAACTCATGTGGTTCACAAGTATGTGGAATTGCATCTTAAACCCTAAGTTTTGGGCCTATTTGCAAAAAGCCACATTTGAGTTCTACTGCGTTAAGTCTCAAATTCAGAGAATTGGTTCAACTTTGAAGCTTTGTAACTTCCAAATTATAAAGATTTTGCCCTAGGTCACCACATCAAGTTGGTAGAGCTATAAAAGGGGAACAATGTTACTATAGAGGTAAAGCTTTGGTTACATAAGAAATTTGGAGATAATTAGACTCAAAGATGGGCTGTCAGACTGCTTGGAGTCTGAAATTCAGACTGACAGTAGATATGCATGGACTTAGGGCTCGAATTCAATCATGATCTAGTGGGAATTTGACTAGGGATGCTATAGCAAAAGTGAAGATGGTTTGTAGGGCTACAACTTTGTTGCAGAACATTGGTTGTGTTTCCATGGAAAATTGGGAAAAAATCTGTCCTAAACATCGACTGTTAGGTTGTCTACTGAAACATCCCATGGTACAGTAGCTGAATCAGATCTCGAATGGATCCCCCTCACCGCCGATGATCTTTACGCCGTGATTCACGCCGTCGCTGCGATTAGTGTTCGCGGGTGAGGGGATAACCACGCCGGAGTAAAAATCTTGGCACTGGATCAGCTCGGGCTCGGGCGCGGATGAGATTCACCGCACCCACTTGCTCGTCGTGTGGCCGGGATAGATTTCGCCGCCGTTGATCGCTCACCGTTGTGCGCCACATGCTTAAATGCTAGCCCACGTCGCGGTGAATCATGGTATGCATGTTCGGTGATCGCCGGAGGGCTGCCACGGTGAAAGCCACTCATCCCGAGCACCAGTACCTCTTTTCCCCTCTGGCCGCCAGCACATCCTCGTAAAATTGGACGCCACCGCCGTTGGAAGCTTTAAATTGTTGCCCCCATCCGCTCCGCTAGGTAATTGTGCAACCAGTGAAGCAACCCGTGCCTCAAATCCTCCCCTAGAACTCCCCAATTTGGGATTTCCCCCAAATCCCTCAAGAACACCGAGCAATTTGACCTCACCGTGGCCAGCGCGTCTCAGGTCTGCTCATACATTCTGCCCTTTCATTTTAGCGTTCTTGTGTGCCCCTGATACTCCCCGACCAACTCAATTGAACTAGGATCCCTTAGATCACCGGGAACGCGGTTGACTGTCCGCGATGCCTGCTGTCACCGTGGACAGAACAAATTAGGTAACCGTTCGTGAAATTAGTTGAGGGAAAATGTCGGTTAGGGATTGAATTCGGTCTCTGCCAAAGTAGAACACTAGTCATTGAGAGAATCGGCCGGAACGCACTCGCCGGAGCTCGGCTCCCCGCTGGTCACCGTCGTGGACTGAGAGTTGTGAAGAGAAGAAAGCGCAGGGGTGTTTCTGAATTTGTCAGCGAAACAGAGGAATAGTGGGAGGGGCTCTTTAAAGGTTTTCAAATCGTTAGGGCTCTCTGCGCAAAACTGACAGCACAGGCGCGCGCGTGAGCGCACTTCTGCCCTAGCTGGGCCGGTTTCGGTCCAATACTGTTCATACCTTTTCTTTTTCTTTTTCTGCCAGAGCTAAAGAAATTCTAAAATATTGTAGAAAAATCCTAAAAATGCAAGACCAAATTTTGTTAGGCTTCTAGTTTCCTATATAATTTAATAAAAATAGTTTCATGATTTTTAGTCCAAATAGGAAATTATAGAGCATTTAAAACAGCCAAAAACTATGCTTGTGGATTTTTAAGTCGGTGAAATATTACATTCATGCCCTTTACAAAAGATTACAACTGTGACACGGACTCTCATGGACTAATCGGTCATTTCGTCTTTAAGTCGGTGCAATCCTTCGTCTTGAGACATGCCACTATGCCGAAGCTTCATGGATGATAGCTTCGGCGCTGCTTTTGAAAGGATCTGTCGAAGGTGTTTCTTCCTACAGAATCTTCGGTGATGAAGCATACCCCCTACAACATCGTGGTTGGCCTAGACGAATTCAATAAGCGTGCTTTCATGTCTGTCGGAGAGTGTTGCCCCAATGTGAACGTGCTTGGTTGTGTCGGCGGCGTCGATTGGGACATTCTTTGCATCCTCGGTGGACTTGAAGGTGCTGGAGCCATCCTTGGGGAGTTTGGGCACCCTGCGGGACGACCTTATAAAGCTTGGCCAACTGTCTCGCCATGTCCAACGTTGAGGCGAGCTCAGTGTTGGCTCGCTCATAGGCATAGGCTATAACACCCCTGGTGTTACTACCACTAAAACTTGAGCATAACATCATAAGCATTGACATATCATGTGTTTGTTACACCTAGAGTGCATTCATTAGGCAAAAAGTTCAAACAAGTTGTATTGATGTGACATGTTATAAGTAAAACCCTAGGGTACAGTGCTTAACCCTAGATTGGGCTTAATAGAGCAAACAAGGCTTAATAAGGGAAAACTTTAAAACTGAGTTGAAATAATCATAAAATGTCACTAGGAATGGACCTGACTAACATCTAAACCCTAGAAGTATCAAAAACCCTAAATAAGAACACTGGAAAACCCTAGACTAAAACCCTAGGGGGCTAAGTGCAAAATTAGTGCACTTTTGGACTAAAGTGCAAAAACCATGAAATTGGTGCATCTTAACTCATGTGGTTCACAAGTATGTGGAATTGTAACTTAAACCCTAAGTTTTGGGCCTATTTGCAAAATGCCAGTACCTCTTTTCCCCTCCGGCCGCCAGCACATCCTCGTAAAATTGGACGCCACCGTCGTTGAAAGCTATAAATTGTTGCCCCCATCCGCTCCTCTAGGTAATTGTGCAACCAGTGAAGCAACCCGTGCCTCAAATCCTCCCCTAGAACTCCCCAATTTGGGATTTCCCCCAAATCCCTCAAGAACACCGAGCCATTTGACCTCGCCGTGGCCAGCGCGTCTCAGGTCTGCTCATACCTTCTACCCTTCTGTTTTAGCGTTCTTGTGTGCCCCTGATACTCCCCGACCAACTCAATTGAGCTAGGATCCCTTAGATCACCGGGAACGCGGTTGACTGTCCGTGATGCTCGCTGTCACCATGGACAGAACAAATTAGGTAACCGTTCGTGAAATTAGTTGAGGGAAAACGTCTGTTAGGGATTGAATTCGGTCTCTGCCAAAGTAGAACACTAGTCATTGAGAGAATCGGCCAGAACGCACTCGCCGGAGCTGGCTCCCCGCCGGTCACCATCGTGGACTCAGAGTTGTGAAGAGATGAAAGCGCAGGGGTGTTTTTGAATTTGTCAGCGAAACAGAGGAATAGTGGGAGGGGCTCTTTAAAGGTTTTCAAATCGTTAGGGTTCTCTGCGCAAAACTGACAGCGTAGGCGCGTGCGTGGGTGCACTTCTGCCCTAGCTAGGCCGGTTTGGGCCAGTTTCGGTCCAATACTATTCATACCTTTTCTTTTTCTTTTTCTGCCAGAGCTCAAAAAATTCTAGAAAATTCTAGAAAAATCCTAAAAATGCAAGACCAATTTTGTTAGGCTTCTAATTTCATATAGAATTTAATAAAAATAGTTTCATGATTTTTAGTCAAATAGGAAATTATAGAGCATTTAAAACAGCCAAAAACTATGCTTCTGGATTTTTAGGAAATAAATAATAAATCCAAAATTCACTAAATTTTTAGGATAAACTTTAAATAATATTTAGAAGCCTTGGGTAAAGTTTGGTATGTTTTGGACCATGTTTGATACTTAGAACCCAAAACCCTAGCCCCTGCCATAGGAACTTCACTATTGACTCCGAAAACCCTAAGTTCTCGGAGATCCGTGAAGGAAAGTTGTATTCAAGACTTTAGATAATAAACTTTTATTATCTTTGCACTCTCATAAGCATTACATGGGCATTCATTATTATATATGGCTATATCTAGAAAACGAAGAAGAAGTAGAAGTCGAAAAAGCGAAGACTTCACCACCACCACCACCTGAGGAACATCAGGCAGGCAACTATTTTTATTTTGATATCTGTGGAACAGAGCCTGATTCACCAGTAACACAAGGCAAGCCCCGGTGCATTTGTCACCCCTTGTTCCTTTTAAAAATCTTTCTCACTCGCTTGATGCATTAGGTGATAGGAGTTGTGTGCTAAACCGATTCCTGCATTTCCTTCCTTGGATATGGATACTTCTCCTTGAACCCTTGTTTTGCAAAAGGTTTTTCTTAAGCTTAGTCTTGCTTTAGAAAAACAAAATATTTTGTTTTCACAAAAGATGATGCTTCAAGGTGGGTGGGATGTTTTCGAAAATAAAACTTGATGGTGGATCCATCATGGCCATGATGGGTTCAACATCGGAAAAGATGTACCTCTGCCAGGTACCAAACTTTGGGTTTGAAATGATAAAACTGATACCGGGCGGGTGACTTGCACGAGAAGAGAGTCTCGGTGTAGTGTCTTCGTCTGAGTCAATTAAGGACCGTATCGATGTAGGCCTACTGACCGAGGACCCTTTAACTTGTAACATGCCTCGTCATGGGTAAGCTTTGCCTTGGGCAGACTAATACCAGAATAAGATAACACGTAATGGGAGTGGAGAGATGGCGAGAGTAGCGTGTACCCTCCGTGGCAAGAGGCTGGACGGTGGTGTATCTGTGCTCTCGGTTGGCGTGAACCTGATCTGGTCTTAAGAACCCCGGTGGCGAGTTGACATACGCAAGGGTTAAGTGCTACATATGTTGTGTGATTGGAGATCCTCAATTGAGTTTAATCAATTCGGATCGCCGTAACTTCGCGGATATGAAGACTTGGTCACTGACTTACATGTAGCAATCCAGTGAAGATAAAGGGTTGTTAAGAAATTGGCTAGTATAGGTCAAGTGATTGAACTAGGGTAGAAAGAACTCTAGTTGCAGGTAATTTTACTTAGCCTGACAAATAAAACTAGATTTTAAGGATCCACTATTAGTAAGCATTTCTGCAAACAGAGTCATTGATTATTGATAAGCCTTACCTTGACTCCCTTAAAGCCAGCATATCCTTGAGAGTCTTTTACTTTGTCGGGTAAGTCTTGCGAAAGTACACTTCCTACTCAGGGCTTTGTCCCATGTTGTTTTAGGTGAAGAAGCGGCAAACTTTTGTTGCTTTTGTTCAAAGGTGGTACCGAAAGAAGAGAATCAAGACTAAAGCTGCGGGAGGAAAGGCCCTCCGTTAAAAACTTTTACTGCTTACCGAGAGGAGTTTTTGCCTCCCATGTTTTGTGATAATAATACTCAGCACTCTTATATTTTGTTTCTGGTCTGTAATATTATTATAACTCTCTCCTACTTTAATATAAGGTAAGTTATTGTAATTGCTTCCGCACTTTCGTATCTCCGATGAATTGTAATGTCTGCGTGACGGGTGAAACGCTCTTAGGAAAGGTAAGGAATTTAGATACCGAACTTGTCAAGTGATCAGGTGCACCTGCAGGGTTGTCTGAAGTTCGTTGGACAAGGACAACTGTAGGTGGGCCTAATGACTTGGGAGGTTCCATCACATAGGCCACTTTGAACAAGGCAAACATCGTGATGATCCCATGCAGGTCGGGCATCTTCAACTTGAGGAATGTGTAGTTGGGGATGTCCATGAATTTTGTGTAGCATGGCCTCCCAAAAATGGTGTTGTAGGACCCAAGGAAGTCTGTCATGGTTTCGAAAACCAGGGGATAGTAAGATTTGTGTTTGGAGATGAAGCTAGCATGGACTCACTCTGAATAGTGAGCCACCAGGACTCGATCGATGGATTTGAGACAGTGGGTTATACTGGTTCAGGCTTGCGCCCTAGTCCAGTGTAGTGCTGATCGTAGTATTGTTGAGGGCGTGTTACAACTGGTGTGCTATGTGTAAAGAAAGAGAGGGTCCTTCCATTTTATAGTTCAAGGGTCAGACTTTACACCCATCATGGCATACTGTCTCATCCACTCGTCATAAGGGTCCCTGTAGCTAGTCTCCCACCGACATTCTCGTGGTAGTGCATGGGGGGTCCCGCAGGTCAGTCATATGGAGCAGTCATGCATCGTGTGGTCTTTGCACGTCATCACGAGCCTGCGTCACTCATCAGTGTGCGTAGGTGTACACCTGGTATTGTATATATATTGCGCACTACAAGGTATTCGAGTGACTATAGAAGCTCTAACGCCGAGGTCCTCCATGAAAAGGGTTTCCCCTTGAGGCAGCGGGAGTGCATATGGGGCCGTACTTGAGGAGGTGCAGTCATGTAGATAGTGTCCACTCGACGTGCCCTCGACCTACCGTTTGCACGTCTGGTCATGGCTTAGGGTGACATGCATTGTCCTAGTCGATGTGGACATTGCGATGTTGGACTTGGGTTTCCGCCTCGTGGACTTGCTTGGTAGGGACCTGGTCAACCACTCTGCCTCGTGGACTTGCTTGGTAGGAGTCTGGTTGCCCGCTTTGCCTCACGGCTTTACTCAGCGAGGGCCTTGTCAGCCCTCCGCATTGTGGGGTTGCTCGGCACAAACCTAGGCGGTTGCTCCGCCTCGTGGGTTTGCTCGGCAGGGACCATGTCGATCGCTCCACCTCACGGACTTGCTCGGCCGGGGCCTGGTCGGCCGCTCTGCCTCGTGGGTTTGCTCGGTGGGGACTTGGTCGGTCGCTCCACCTCGTGGACTTGCTTAGCGGGGACCTGATCGGTCAATCTGTCTCACGGGTTTGCTCGGTAGGGACTAGGGTGATCGCTCTGCCTTGCGGACGTGCTTGGCGTGGATATGGTCAATCGCCGCGGCTCACGGTTTTGCTCAACAGATACCTAGGTGGTCGTCCTGGCTTGTGGATTTGGTTGCTGGGAGATTTTAGTCGGCCAGAAGGTTTATAGGCCTTATTTCTAGGTACCCGAGAGCAGCCCCCGAGCCTAAGTTGCATGGGGGTTTACTACGCAGTTTAGGGGTGGACTCTGCCCACGATGGTCGTCATGCACTGATCGTTTGTCCACATTCGTTCGGTTATTACCGATGGTTGAAATATCAATTGTGTGCGAGCGCATCTGCTAGATGTAGCACTCGAGCAATTTATGTGAATTGCATGGGGGTTTATTGCGCACCATTTGGCACTCAAGCTCCAAACTAGTTATCCACGTGAGATCCGACCACCATTTGGCAGGGTTTGGTTTCTGCGAATGGTCCCACTAGAGGGCTCAACCCATTGGGGCAGCTCATTGAGTCCTTTTTTATTCAATCCTGTTCTGTCCCTTTGGTCGGCCTAGACGACCAAAGAAGGGCCCCATGGCCACCCCGTCAGCCGGGTTTCTGTAGGATAATGTGAGGTTCAACCTTGGACGTGGGCGTGAGCAAATGACCTATGGGCCGGTCACCTAGCTTGCGGCTCACTGGGACCTTGCTCGGTCCACCCCTCGCTCTGCGTGTGGAGTAAAAGTGAGTTTTGAGTTTTTACCTAGTTGGTATGATGAAGTTACTATTGTGGTGTGGTAAAGGGGTGGTCATCATGACGCCACTCAGCATGGGTGGCTTTACGAGATGCGAAACAGCCTGCCTATCCATCACGCTTGGGTGGCTTGGTTAACCACCTCACCCATTGTTGGTGTATCTTCTATGGAGTGCCTCGTTGGTGCTATGTCCCAGGCAGTGAGAATCTGCAAGGCACACTATCTTTTCTGCTCAAAACCAAATGTGGCCCTCGGTTGAAGGGGTGCATCCTCCTGTGTCACTTGGGGTGGCCCTGCTTTCTAGGCATCATCCTTGTCCCTACACTTTTACATAAGTAGAGAGGGGGAGTGCTCGGGTTGGTTTCACTTACCACATTCTTACACTTGATCCCTTGCTTCCTTTCTCCCCTAGAAGCCCTCTCGCTGTTGTGCCTCCTCACTATTCCTCCTTGCTTCCTTGTTCCTGTCCAACTTGCCCTCTACATGCATGACATCATTCCCCATTTCCTTGATCCGATAGATTCATCTCCTTGGTTTGTAGAAGAAGGGGTTCCTCCCCTCGAGAGAGATCTCAAGGTGGAGACTGTAGGGTGAGGGTGAAGTGCCTCCCTACGAAGACGAGGTGGTCGTGAATGCGTCCTTTTATGAGCGTGGGTTAGGCCTCCCCTGCATCCCCTTGTGTGTGGGCTCCTCCACTACTATCAGCTAGAGGTTCAGAACCTTCATCCCAACGTTGTCCTTCACATAGTGAAAGGGAAATGAGCTTAATCATTTCCTATAATCGATTTTGGTGGTTGACATCCATCACAAACCATGTGGACAAATTAGTTTGCCAAGATGTCTTTTATCTTAGGTGCATAAGGTTCAACATAAACCAAGAAAGAAATTAAGTTGGGGAATCAACAAAGTTTGGAGCAAAGACTTGAGAGTGTGCTTGAAAGGGAAATGTGCCCTTGGGCCATTTCTAAGTGTTTTGGTGATTGAGTGCCAACACAAGTGCTTAAGTGTTAATCTATGCCAATTGATGGACAAAGTAGAGTAAAGGTATGTTTCTAAGACTTAGTACATTGTTTTGGAGACAAATGTATTATGTCTAAGTGCTAGAAACAGGAAAAGACCAATTTGGAAAAGACTTGGCTATGCAGCCAAGACTCTGCGCAGTCTGGGTGCACCGGACTGTCCGGTGCGCCAGGCTGGCGACTGTCAACTGGCTGCTCTCGAGAAGCGATCAACGGCGTATGGCTATAAATCATCGGACTGTCCGATGGTGCACCGGACTGTCCAGTGAGCCATTCACAGGCGAAGTCGTCGCTCTCGGGAAGTGATTAACGGCGTACGGCTATAAATCACCAGACTGTCTGGTGGTGCACCGGACTGTCCGGTGAACCAACGGTCGGGCGCGCCAACGGTCGGCCGCGTAATCCGCGCGCGACGCGTGGCCGAGCCAACGGTCAGAAGGGGGCACCAGACTGTCCGGTGTGGCACCGGACAGTGTCCGGTGCGCCAACGGCTCTGGATCTTCAACGGTCAGCTACGCCACAGAAGGAAAGAAATCCGCACCGGACAGTGTCCGGTGGTGCACCGGACTGTCCGGTGCGCCAGTCGACAGAAGGCAAGAATTGCCTTCCTGGAATGCTCTCAATGGCTCCTAGCTGCCTTGGGGCTATAAAAGGGACCCCTAGGCGCATGGAGGAGGACACCAAGCATTCTCTAAGCATTCCTAAGCACCAAGACTCTAATTCTGCGCATTCGATTCTTTGTGATAGCAACTAGAGCTCCATTTGAGTAGAGAACTCTTTGAGTTGTGTTGAGAGCTCGTGTTGTGACTTGTGTGCGTGTTGTTGCTCTGATTTCGTGTCTTGTGTGCGTTGCTCATCCCATCCTTACTTCTGTGCTTCTTTGTGATAATCAAAGTGTAAGGGTGAGAGGCTCCAAGCTGTGGAGATTCCTCGCAAGTGGGATATAGTAAAGTGAAAGCAAAACACTGTGGTATTCAAGTGGGTCTTTGGACCGCTTGAAAGGGGTTGAGTGCAACCCTCGTCCGTTGGGACGCCACAACGTGGAGTAGGCAAGTGTTGGACTTGGCCGAACCACGGGATAAACCACTGTGCCATCTCTGTGTTGATCTTCTTGTGGTTATCGTGTTGTGCAAGAACTCTTCTCTAGCCACTTGGCTTTATTGTGCTAACTCTTAATCAAGTTTTGTGGATTAAGTTTCAAGTTTTTATAGGATCACCTATTCACCCCCCCCCCCCCCTCTAGGTGCTCTCAATTGGTATCGGAGCCGTTCTCTTCACGTGAGGGACTAATCGCCCGAAGAGATGGATCCTAAGGGCAAGGGGATGGTGGTCAATGATAAGGAGAAGGAGTCCTTCGTCAATGATCCAAAGGATGACAAGCCTACTGACTCAGGCGCGAGTCACAAAAGAAAAGACGGGAAGAAGAAGAAGAAAACGAGGTGCATCAAGGAGATCGTCTACTACGATGACAGCGACGAGTCCTCTTCTTCCCAAAAGGACGACGACAACGACTATGAGAAAAAGAAGACGGTTAATTCAAACTTCTCTTTTGATTATTCTCGTATTGCGCATAGTTCAAATGCACACTTGCTTTCCATTCCTCTTGGCAAACCTCCACACTTTGATGGGGAGGACTACGGATTTTGGAGTCACAAAATGTGTAGTCACTTGTTCTCTCTCCATCCAAGTATATGGGAGATAGTAGAAAATGGAATGCAATTTGATAGCACGGATAGTCCTTTGTTCATCAATGAACAAATCCATAAAAATGCACAAGCTACTACTGTCCTTTTAGCATCTCTGTGCAGGGAAGAATACAATAAGGTGAGCGGCTTGGACAATACCAAGCAGATCTGGGACACCCTCAAGATATCACATGAGGGAAATGACGTCACCACGCTCACCAAGATGGAGTTGGTGGAGGGCGAACTTGGGAGATTCGCAATGATCAGGGGAGAGGAGCCAACCCAAACATACAACCGGCTCAAGACCCTCATCAACAAAATAAGGAGCTATGGAAGCACATGATGGACGGACCACGACGTCGTCCGCCTAATGCTAAGGTCCTTTACTGTCCTTGATCCACATCTTGTAAACAATATTCGTGAAAATCCCAGGTACACCAAGATGTCGCCCGAAGAAGTACTTGGGAAGTTTGTGAGCGGGCGGATGATGATCAAGGAGGCAAGATACGTCGACGATGCATTGAATGGTCCAATTCATGAGCCTCAAGCCATTGCTCTCAAGGCAACAAGTAGCAAGGAGGAGCTACCTAGCAAGGTGGCACAAGTTGAGGCGGTGGGGCTAAATGAGGAAGAGATGGCCCTCATCATCAAGCGCTTCAAGACGGCGCTAAAGGGCCGCAAGGAGCATCCCAAAAAGAACAAAACGAAGGGAAAGCGCTCCTGCTTCAAGTGAGGTAAGATTGGTCATTTTATCGCTAATTGTCCCGATAATGATAGTGACCAGGAACAAGATAAGAAGAGGGAAAATAAGAAGACTTACAAGAAGGCTAAGGGCGAGGCACACCTTGGCAAGGAGTGGGACTCGGATTGCTCGTCGTCCGACTCCGACAACGAAGGACTCGCCGCATCAGCCTTCAACAAATCATCCCTCTTCCCCAACGAGCGCCACACATGCCTCATGGCGAAGGAGAAGAAGGTATGTACTCGAAAGTCTACTTATGCTTCTTCTAGTGATGATGAATCTAGCGATGATGAAATAGATTACTCTAGTTTGTTCAAGGGCTTAGATAGATCTAAAATTGATAAGATTAATGAATTGATTGATGCTTTGAATGATAAGAATAGATTGTTAGAAAAGCAAGAGGATCTTTTGTATGAAGAACATGATAAATTTGTAGAGGCACAAAAATCTCTTGCTTTAGAGGTTAAAAGGAATGAAATGCTTTCTTGTGAAATATCTACTTGCCATGAGACAATTTCTAGTTTAAAAAGTGTTAATGATGATTTAAATGCTAAACTAGAAGTAGCAAATAGATCTAACTCTTGTGTAGAACATGTTGTGATTTGCAATAGGTTTAAAGATTTTAATGTTGATGCTTGTAGTGAACACCTAGTTTCTATTGCAAAATTAAGTGATGAAGTGGCTAGTCTTAATGCCCAACTTAAGACTAGCAAGAGTGAATTTGACAAACTAAAATTTGCAAGGGATGCCTACACTATTGGTAGACACCCCTCAATTAAGGATGGACTTGGCTTTAAGAAGGAAGCCAAGAACTTAACAAGTCATAAGGCTCCCATCTCCACCAAGGAGAAAGGGAAGGCCTCTATGGCTAATAGTGCTCAAAAGAATCATGCATTTATTTATGATAGAAAATTTTCTAGAAATGTTCATCATGATAGGAGTTGTAATGCTTATGATTCAAATGCAATGTTTGCTTCAAGTTCTTCCTATGTGCATGGTAGAGATATGCCTAGGAGAAATGTCATTCATCATATGCCTAGGAGAAATGTTGCTCATGTTCCTAGGAAAGTAAACAATGAACCTTCTACAATTTATCATGCTTGCAATGCTTCCTTTGCAATTTGTAGAAAGGATAGAAAGGTGATTGCTAGGAAATTAGGGGCAAAATGCAAGGGAGATAGAACTTGCATTTGGGTCCCTAAGGATATTGTCACTAACCTTGTAGGACCCAACAAGAGTTGGGTACCTAAGACCCAAGCCTAAATTTGCCTTGCAGGTTTATGCATCCGGAGGATCAAGCTGGATTATCGACAGCGGATGCACAAACCACATGACGGGGGAGAAGAAGATGTTCACCTCCTACGTCAAGAACAAAGATTCACAAGACTCAATCATATTCGGTGACGGGAATCAAGGCAAGGTGAAAGGGTTAGGAAAAATAGCTATTTCATCCGAGCACTCTGTTTCCAATGTGTTTTTAGTTGAGTCGCTTGGATATAACTTGTTGTCTGTGAGTCAGCTTTGTAATATGGGATATAACTGCTTATTCACAAATGTAGATGTGTCTGTATTTAGAAGGAGTGATGGTTCATTAGCTTTTAAGGGTGTATTAGATGGCAAACTCTATTTAGTTGATTTTGCAAAAGAGGAGGCCGGTCTAGATGCATGCTTAATTGCTAAGACTAGCATGGGCTGGCTGTGGCATCGCCGCTTAGCACATGTGGGGATGAAGAACCTTCACAAACTTCTAAAGGGAGAACATGTGATAGGTCTAACAAATGTTACTTTCGAAAAAGATAGACCTTGTGCAGCTTGTCAAGCAGGTAAATAGGTGGGAAGCTCTCATCATACCAAAAATGTGATGACCACATCAAGACCTTTGGAGTTGCTTCATATGGACCTCTTCGGACCTGTCGCCTATCTAAGCATAGGAGGAAGTAAGTATGGTCTTGTTATAGTTGATGATTTTTCCCGCTTCACTTGGGTATTCTTCTTGCAGGATAAATCTGAAACCCAAGGGACCCTCAAGCGCTTCCTAAGGAGAGCTCAAAATGAGTTTGAGCTCAAGGTGAAGAAGATAAGGAGCGACAACGGGTCCGAGTTCAAGAACCTTCAAGTGGAGGAGTACCTTGAGGAGGAAGGGATCAAGCACGAGTTCTCCGCTCCCTACACACCACAGCAAAATGGTGTGGTAGAGAGGAAGAACAGGACGCTCATTGACATGGCAAGGACAATGCTTGGAGACTTCAAGACGCCCGAGCGATTTTGGTCGGAAGCCGTGAACATGGCTTGTCACGCCATAAACCGGGTGTACCTTCATCGCCTCCTCAAGAAGACTTCGTATGAGCTTCTAACCGGTAACAAACCCAATGTGTCTTACTTTCGTGTATTTGGGAGCAAATGTTATATTCTAGTAAAAAAAGGTAGAAATTCTAAGTTTGCTCCCAAAGCCATAGAAGGGTTTTTGTTAGGTTATGACTCAAATACAAAGGTGTATAGGGTCTTCAACAAATCATCGGGTTTGGTTGAAGTCTCTAGCGACGTTGTATTTGATGAGACTAATGGCTCTCCAAGAGAGCAAGTTGTTGATCTTGATGATGTAGATGAAGAAGACGCTCCAACGGCCGCAATACGCACCATGGCGATTGGCGATGTGCGACCACAGGAACACGAGGAGCAAGATCAACCTTCTTCCTCAACGATGGTGCACCCCCCAACTCAAAATGATGAACATGTTCCTCAAGAAGAGGCATGTGATCAAGGGGGAGCACAGGATGTCCAAGTTGAAGAGGAAGATACACCACAGGCCCCTCCAACCCAAGTTCGAGCGACGATTTAAAGGAATCATCCCGTTGACCAAATTTTGGGTGACATTAGCAAGGGAGTAACTACTCGTTCTAGATTAGTTAATTTTTGTGAGCATTACTCCTTTGTCTCTTCTATTGAGCCTTTCAGGGTAGAAGAGGCCTTGCTAGATCCGGACTGGGTGTTGGCCATGCAGGAAGAGCTCAACAACTTCAAGCGTAATGAAGTTTGGACACTGGTGCCGCGTCCCAAGCAAAATGTTGTGGGAACCAAGTGGGTGTTCCGCAACAAACAGGACGAGCACGGGGTGGTGACGAGGAACAAGGCACGACTTCTGGCAAAAGGTTATGCCCAAGTCGCAGGTTTGGACTTTGAGGAGACTTTTGCTCCTGTGGTGAGGCTAGAGTCGATTCGTATTTTGTTAGCCTATGCCGCTCACCATTCTTTCAGGTTGTACCAAATGGATGTTAAGAGCGCTTTCCTCAATGGGCCAATCAAGGAGGAGGTGTATGTGGAGCAACCCCCTGGCTTTGAGGATGAACGGTTCCCCGACCA
Source organism: Zea luxurians (assembly GCA_029449295.1). Classification (NCBI taxonomy): domain Eukaryota; kingdom Viridiplantae; phylum Streptophyta; class Magnoliopsida; order Poales; family Poaceae; genus Zea; species Zea luxurians. The sequence continues at coordinate 175,480,487 of JAOPSE010000002.1, forward strand.
CGTGTGTAAGCTCTCATCTAAGGCGCTCTATGGACTTAAGCAAGCCCCAAGAGCATGGTATGAATGCCTTAGAGATTTTTTAATTGCTAATGCTTTCAAGGTTGGGAAAGCCGATCCAACTCTTTTCACTAAGACTTGTGATGGTGACTTATTTGTGTGCCAAATTTATGTCGATGACATAATACTTGGTTCTACTAACCAAAAGTCTTGTGAAGAGTTTAGCAGGGTGATGACTCAAAAGTTTGAGATGTCGATGATGGGCGAGTTGAACTACTTCCTTGGGTTCCAAGTAAAGCAACTCAAGGACGGCACCTTCATCTCCCAAACGAAGTACACGCAAGACTTGCTAAAGCGGTTTGGGATGAAGGACGCCAAGCCCACAAAGACTCCGATGGGAACTGACGGACACGTCGACCTCAACAAAGGAGGTAAGTCCGTTGATCAAAAAGCATACCAGTCCATGATAGGTTCTTTGCTTTATTTATGTGCTAGTAGACCGGATATTATGCTTAGTGTATGCATGTGTGCTAGATTTCAATCCGATCCAAGGGAGTGTCACTTAGTGGTTGTGAAGCGAATTCTTAGATATTTAGTCGCTACGCCTTGCTTCGGGATCTGGTATCCAAAGGGGTCTACCTTTGACTTAATTGGATATTCAGACTTCGATTATGCTGGATGTAAGGTCGATAGGAAGAGTACATCAGGGACGTGCCAATTCTTAGAAAGGTCCCTGGTGTCATGGAGTTCTAAGAAACAAACTTCCGTTGCCCTATCCACCGCTGAGGTCGAGTATGTTGCCGCAGGACAGTGTTGCGCGCAACTACTTTGGATGAGGTAAACCCTCAGGGACTTTGGCTACAATCTGAGCAAAGTCCCACTCCTATGTGATAATGAGAGTGCTATCTGCATGGCGGATAATCCTGTTGAGCACAGCTGCACAAAGCACATTGACATCCGGCATCACTTTTTGAGAGACCACCAGCAAAAGGGAGATATCGAAGTGTTTTATATTAGCACCGAGAACCAGCTAGCCGATATCTTTACCAAACCTTTAGATGAAAAGACCTTTTGCAGGCTGCGTAGTGAGCTAAATGTCTTAGATTCACGGAACTTGGATTGATTTATAGCATACATGTGTTCATGCCTTTGATCATGTTCCTTATGCATTTTGTTGTTTATTATGGTGCTCAAGTTGTACAAACACTCCCCGAACCTCAAAAGTCCATGTGTGAGTGATGCACATATTTAGGGGGAGATGTGCTACAACTTGACCCTTTGAGACTAACCGTGTGCTTGAGTTTGCTTGATTTAGCCTCAAAGGTGGATTGAAAGGGAAAGGTGGACTTGGACCATGCAAGACTTCCACTGCACTCCGATGAGAGGGTAACTTACTCCAAGTCCATCTCAATATCCTTATTGCCTTGGTACTCTTATTTGAAGATTTTGGTGAGGCAATGGGGTTTAGGGGCCAAGATTGATCCCATTTTGGTGCTTGATGCCAAAGGGGGAGAAAATAAGGCCAAAGCAATCAATGGATCAGCTACCACTTGAGAATTTTGAAAATAGTAGAATAGAGCTTTTGGTTTGTCAAAACTCTCTTGTTGTCTCTTTTCTCAAAAGTTGGCTTCCTGTGGGGAAAATAGTTGATTATGGGAAAAAGGGGGAGTTTTTTGAAATCTTTGATCAATTTCTCTTGGAACAACTCTCTTTATGTCTCAACAAGTGTGTTTGACCCAGAGATAGGAATTTGAGGTTGATTTGCAAAAACAAAACCAAGTGGTGGCAAAGAATGATCCAAATATGCCAAATTTGAATCAAAACAAATTTGTGTTTTCATTTGCATTGATGTTGCACTTCTTTAGTTGCTTTTTGTTATGTTGGCATAAATCACAAAAAAGGGGGAGATTGAAAGGGAAATGTGCCCTTGGGCCATTTCTAAGTGTTTTGGTGATTGAGTGCCAACACAAGTGCTTAAGTGTTAATCTATGCCAATTGATGGACAAAGTAGAGTAAAGGTATGTTTCTAAGACTTAGTACATTGTTTTAGAGACAAATGTATTATGTCTAAGTGCTAGAAACAGGAAAAGACCAATTTGGAAAAGACTTGGCTATGCAGCCAAGACTCTACGCAGTCTGGGTGCACCGGACTATCCGGTGGTGCACCGGACAGTGTTCGGTGCGCCAGGCTGGCGACTGTCAACTGGCTGCTCTCGGGAAGCGATCAACGGCGTACGGCTATAAATCACCGGACTGTCCGGTGGTGCACCAGACTGTCCGGTGAGCCATTCACAGGCGAAGTCGTCGCTCTCGGGAAGCGATTAACGGCGTACGACTATAAATCACCGGACTGTCCGGTGGTGCACCGGACTGTCCGGTGGTGCACCGGACTGTCCGGTGAGCCAACGGTCGGGCGCGCCAACGGTCGGCCGCGTAATCCGCGCGCGACGCGTGGTCGAGCCAACGGTCAGAAGGGGGCACCGGACTGTCCGGTGTGCACCGGACAGTGTCCGGTGCGCCAACGGCTCTGGATCTTCAACGGTCGGCTGCGCCATAGAAGGAAAGAAATCCGCACCGGACAGTGTCTGGTGGTGCACCGGACTGTCCGGTGCGCCAGTCGACAGAAGGCAAGAATTGCCTTCCTGGAATGCTCTCAACGGCTCCTAGCTGCCTTGGGGCTATAAAAGGGACCCCTAGGCGCATGGAGGAGGACACCAAGCATTCTCTAAGCATTCCTAAGCACCAAGACTCTAATTTTGCGCATTCGATTCTTTGTGATAGCAACTAGAGCTCCATTTGAGTAGAGAACTCTTTGAGTTGTGTTGAGAGCTTGTGTTGTGACTTGTGTGCGTGTTGTTGCTCTGATTTCGTGTCTTGTGTGCGTTGCTCATCCCATCCTTACTTTTGGGCTTCTTTGTGACAATCAAAGTGTAAGGGCGAGAGGCTCCAAGCTGTGGAGATTCCTCGCAAGTGGGATATAGTAAAGTGAAAGCAAAACACCGTGGTATTCAAGTGGGTCTTTGGACTGCTTGAAAGGGGTTGAGTGCAACCCTCGTCCGTTGGGACGCCACAACGTGGAGTAGGCAAGTGTTGGACTTGGCCGAACCACGGGATAAACCACTGTGCCATCTCTGTGTTGATCTTCTTGTGGTTATCGTGTTGTGCAAGAACTCTTCTCTAGCCACTTGGCTTTATTGTGCTAACTCTTAATCAAGTTTTGTGGATTAAGTTTCAAGTTTTTACAGGATCACCTATTCACCCCCCCCCCCTCTAGGTGCTCTCAGTGCTGCGAGTGGCGCATCGGACAGTGTCCGATGTGCACCGAACAGTGTCTAGTGCCCTAGGCCGAGCAGAACTCAAACCAGCCACTCTTGGGTTTTTCCCAGGGCGCCTCCGCTATAATTCATCGGACTGTCCAGTGTGCACCGGACTGTCCGGTGTGCACTGGACATGTCCGGTGAGCCAGTGGATCAACGGTCACTACGCGCAATGGTCGACTGCAAAAGTAAACAGTGAAGTGAACAGTGCGCGGTCAGAAGTCAGAGCAGCAAGTAAGAACACACCGGACATGTCCGGTGTGCCACTGGACTGTCCGGTGCAGCTACAGGACAAAGGGTTCCAATGGTCTACCGCTCCAAAACCCCAACGGGCGTGCTGACGTGGCACACACCGGACAGTGAACAGTACATGTTCGGTGCACCACCGAACTATCCGGTGTGCCCATCGACAGCAAAATCAGCCAACAGGTAGGAAGTGGTTGGAGGTTATAAATACCCCCAACCACCTCCATTCAAGCCATCCAAGTTTTCTGAACTTCACATTCAATACAAGAGCAATAGCATTCACTCCAAGACACATTCCAAAGATCAAATCCTCTCCAAGTCTCAAAATCAACTCAATTGCATAGTGACTTGAGAGAGAGTGTTTTGTGTTCTTTTGTTGCTCTTGTTGCTTGGATTGCTTTCTCCTTTCTATTCTTAATTCTCTAAGTACTTTGTAAAGCTTGCAAGAGACACCTAAGTGTGTGGTGATCCTTACGAGGTCTTAGTGACCCAAGTGATTAAGGAGAAGCCTCGACCGGTCTGAGTGACCGATTAAGAGAGGGAAATGGTTGGAATAGACACGGCCTTTGTGGCCTCCTCAATGGGGACTAGGTTCTTTAGAACTGAACCTCGGTAAAACAAATCACCATGTTCACTTGTTGATTCTCACTTGATTTGTTTCCCCTATTTCCTCTCTCTAAAGTTCCCTTGCTCATATTGATTTGAGTTTGCTCCCAAACGTTATCCGCATTGATTGAGCAACTCTAAGCAAGGAGAACTATCTTTCGAACTCTGATTTAATTCTAACGCTAACCCCGGCCTTAGTGCATGTTTAAAGTTTATAAATTTTAGGTTTCGCCTATTCACCCCCCCCTCTAGGCGACTTTCACATAGCGTGCTTCATAACGTTAGGTGAGGCGTTCATGTGGATCGACCCTCACTGGAAGTTGTGGCAGTATTTCTTCATTGTGCGGGTGGCCCCGTCGTGGTGCTCAATTGTATGTTGGCTTTGCCAATATTCAGCTCCGTTCTGGCCAGAAAATAGAGTACCTCAAGATTCCTATTCTTTCCTCCATGCGATATGAAGGGGAGTGATTTTTTGTCAAGAATGTGGTTGGAAGTGCCCCATTGTTCACCGTCAGGAGCTGGTATCGATGGAGGCGTGGCACCACGGGGCGGAGGCGAGCCTCAAGAGTGAGTTGGAGCATCTTCTGATGATGATCTGGATGTTGAAGCAGCGATGTCTTACTGGCGCATGGCTAGTGTGCACCTTTATGCATCGCTGGATTTAGCCCTTGATGGCCTATCAGAGGCAGATGCACCAGTACTCTGGTGTCAACGACCCTGACCGCCATTCCTCCATGCCGCTCACACTAACCGAGATCAAGCCTCGGGTCAAGTTTGTCATGGCATTGTCATCGAGATCCTTTATCAACGAGGATTCGCCCCTTCCTCTCTCTAAGGATGTCATGAGCACCCTGGTAAGTTCCTTCTTCCTGGTGTTATTTTGTCCCTTTGTCTCTCTCTCCGTTTGTTGCCACTCATGCGGGCTTTGCAGGGGATCGGACCCTTGGCGTCGTGTCTTCCTCTGACATCCTCGTGGTAGTGCATGAGGGGACCCATAGGTCAGTTATATGGAGCAGTGTTGTGTCTTGCGGTCTTTGCCGATCGTGACGAGCCTGCATCACTTGTTGATGTGCGTAGGCATACACCTGCTATGGTGTATCTGTTGCGCACCACCCTATATTCGGGTCACTGTAGAAGCTTCGATGCTGAGGTCCTCCATGAATAGGGTATTCCCCCTCTAGGCAATGGGAGTCAGTTTGGGGTTGTACTTGAGGAGTTGCGGTCATGTCGATAGCAGCCACTCGGCACGCCCTCGGTCTATCGTTCACATGTCTAGCCGTGGCCTAGGGTCACATGTCTTGTCCCAGTTGGCGTGGACTTTGCAACATTGGACTTGGGTTTCTGCCTCACAGACTTGCTTAGTTGGGACATGGTAGGCCACTCCACCTCGCGGACTTTCTCGGTGGAAGCCTAGTCGGTCGCTCCTCCTTGCAGATTTGCTCGGCAAGGGCCTGGTCAGCTGCTCCGCCTCATGGGTTTCCTTGGCAGGGACCTGTTTGGTCGCTCCGCCTCGTGGGTTTTCTCGGTAGGGACTTGGTCGATCGCTTAGCCTCGTGGACTTGCTCAGTTGGGGCCTAGTCGGCTGCTCCGCCTCACGGGTTTGCTCGATAGGGCCATGGTCAGTCACTCCGCCTTGCAGACTTGCTCGGTGGACCTAGTCGGTTGCCCCGCCTTGTGGGTTTACTCGGTAGGGACCTGGGTGGTCGGCCTGCCTCACAGGTTTTCTCGACAGGGACCTGGGTGGTCGTCCTGTCTCGTGGATCTGTTCGGTGGGAGATTTTAGTTGGCTAAAAGGTTTATAGGCTCTATTTCGGGTACCCCATTCCTAGGTACTCGACAAGTTCACCACCTCTAGTTGCAGTCACTTGGTGCAGAAATTGGTGAGGTCACTAAACGTGATGGGCAGTGTGACCCACCCTAGTGGGTGGGCCAGATCACCCAGCATGATGCCATGGAACTGCGCTGAGCTGGGTCCCAGTGCGGCGATGCAATCCCCGGTCCGTAGATGGTTTCAACATACTTGATGTTGAGGCTGCTTCCCCCATCCATGAGCACCCTAGAGAGGCGCTTCGATGAGCCCACGATTAGATCGCTGAGGGATGAGAGATCTCGTGCGGGTGGTCATGGTGATCGAAGATGATTGGGGACTCTGACCACCAGAAGTATCGAGGAACGGTGGGATCTGTCATGTTCACCTCACGGCGAGCCACATTGAGACGACGATTGTCACTGAATGTTGGCTAGTGGCCAACACGGCCATGAGTGCTGACAGTGAGGCTCCATCTTCCTATCGCTTGATGGCTACGACGAGCTAGTTGATTTGTCGTTTTAGGGCAGCGGTGCTTCTCCGTCTTGCTTCTCTGTCTTGCTCCTGGGGGGAGCGTGGGCTTCACCGTCGTGGTGATAGGCTCATAAGGGTCAGCGAGGCGGAGTTCTTCGGCATCGGTGGCGAGGAAGTCGAGGGAGCCGAACATGGCATAGCTTCCAAGAGCGAAAGTGTTGTCATCGATGAGTGTTGATGAGTGGGCCATCAGAGTGATGGAAGTCTTTTGGCACGCTAACGGTCCCCAACCTGGCGCGTCAACTTTCGTGGTTTCAGAAACCAGGGGACAATAGAATTTGTGTTTGATGGAGGAGCTAGCGCGGACCCACTCCAAATGGTGAATTGTGGGGATTCTAAGAGAATGGGTGTGAGACGGTGGATTATACTGGTTCAGGCTCGTGCCCTAGTCCCATGTAGTGGTAATCATAGTATTGCCTGAATAGTGTTGTAGCTTATGCACGTGTTTGAGAAGGAGGAGGGTCTGCCCTTTTATTATTCAAGGGTAGATCTTACCGTAGGGAGTTGTTTGCTATTCATAAGGGGGCGCTCTGCCACCCCAGGTTGAGGTAGAATTCCCAACATCGTCTATAGGGTCGTGCGTAGCCGTACTCCTGGTATGGTGTATTGTCCTGTCTGTCTGCCATACGGGTCCCTATAGGGAGTCCTTCACTGATGTATTCATAGAAGTGTGTGGTGGGTCCTGTGGGTCAGCCTCATGACTTGGTCGTGCGTGATGCAGCTCTGCTTGTCGTCACGAGCCCTACATCACTAGCCCGTATACGTTGGCATACGCTTGGCATGGCGCATTGTTCTGTCTTCCCTAATATGCGAGCCACTGCTCAGGCTCCAGGGATAAGGTCCCCTTGTAACTAAGGTTGATTGACCCCACAGGGCAGTGGGGGCACATCTAAGGTTGTACGTGGAGGTGTCCGAGCATGTTTAATAGCGACCTCCCGGTGCTACTTTGGTATGCTGCACATATGTCCAGACATGGGTTGGTGACGACACGTCTTGTCGTAGCTATCGTAGGTCAACAGTGATGGGCAGGTCCTCCACCTTGCAGGGTTGGCTGATTCGGAGTTGGTCGGTCGCCTCGTCTCACACGGTTACTCGATGAGGAGTTGGTCGGTCGCTCCGCCTCACAGAGTTTGCTCAACGAGTTGTTGCCTCGTAGGATTGCTTTGCAGGGAGTTGATTGGCTGCTCTACCTCACAGGATTGCTCGGCGTGGAGTTGGTTGGTTAATGGGCCAGGAGATGGTTGGGGGCTTACTTTTGGGTACCCGTTCCTAGGTACCCGATTGATAGTTTTAAGTATGTACACCTAGCCCCTAGTGGAAACAATTTTACATCTAATAATAAGAAAATGCAGGGATAAGAACCTATGATGACTAGGAAAACATATATGCTAGTTGAATAATTTCAAGTGATGAGTACTCCCTTTCCTTTTACACATATTATTACAATTCAAGTGTTCTATGCTTACAAAATAATTTCTTCCACATACCTTCAAAGGGGCCTGGTCCTCGCTTTAGACCACGATGCTTTGAACCTTCTATTCAACAAGGTCAGTTAGCTCCTAAAGCTAGGATAAATTAGTGTTTAGCAAAAAGATCATATGTGGTGTGACAAAGAACTTCGAAGGTAGTACCTCAATGATAACTAAGCCATGGTATTGATCAGCTCTGCCATCGTCGATCACTAAACTCAGGTTGGTCCACCCTTCTCTTCGTGCTGCTACTTAGTTAGAGTATGGTGGTCTATGCTAGATTCCACATCTTTTATGTAGCTTGAGGTTCATCAATGTCCAACAATAATATGTCACACTACCCCATGATTAGAAATAGTAGCTTGTAGCATGTTGTGTCCTATTTAACCTACGTAGGTGCGGTGCCTTAACAATTGGTTGTACAACATCTTGTACTTCCAATGAAGGATCTATAGGGGCTAAAACATTCAAGTGTTTCTCAAATTTCTTCAAGTTTCATCTTGCTCCCAATAATTCCTTTTGAGATGAAGCCATTCTCTAAAAAGATATTATTCTAGGCAACAAACACTTTGCCTTTTCCTAGTTCTAGAAATAATATCCTTTGGTTTTCCTAGGATACCCTACAAAGAAGCACTTACCAAATTTGGGATGGAGTTTATCAGACGTCAATGTTTCACATAAACCTTACAGTCCCATATCTTAAAGAAAGATAATCTAGTATGTTTTCGAGTCCATATCTCATATGGTGTCTTATCCACCAATTTAGATGGAACTATGTTCAGTGTAAACGAACTAGTTTCTAGGGCATATCGATAGAAGAACAATGGGAGATCAACTTAACTCATCATTGACCACACCATGTCCAACAAAGCCCGGTTCCTCCACTAAGAGACCCCATTCCATTGAAGTGTACCAGGTGGAGTCAATTGTGGAACAATTCCATATTGTTTAGATGATCAGCAAACTCATGGTTCAAATATTCGCCTCCACGATTCGGTCATAGATATTTATGATTTTTCCAAGTAGTTTTGTACATCATTCTAAAATTCTTTAAAATTTTCAAACAATTCAGACTTATGCCTCATTAAGTAGACATACCCATATCTACTAAAGCCATTAGTAAAAATGACGATGTGTTGAAAACCACCTTTGGCTCCTAAACTCATTAGTCCACATACAAAAACATGTTCTAGACCAAACAAGTCACTTGGTCTCTCACTTTGACTAGTGAATGACTCCATAGTCATCTTGTCAAGTATGAATGACTCGCAAGCCTCCAATGATTCAAAAACAAGAGAGTTGAGAGGACAATATTTATGGAGCATCTCTATTTGTTTATAATTTATATGACCTAAACGGCAATGCTAGATAAATGTGTGATTCAAATCATTCGGTTGGATCCTTTTTGTATTAATGTTACGAACGTGCTTATCATCAAGTTCTAGAATATAGAACCCATTAACCAATATACATCAGGCATAAAACACGTTATGTAAATAAATGGAACAACATTTGTTCTCAATTATTATCTTGTAACCACCATTTTTCTCTAAATGTGAAGAAGATATAATGTTCTTACATAGAGCTAGAATATAATAACAATTATTTAATTCCAAAATTAATCCTAAGGGTAACAATAAATGATAAGTGTCAATGGCAAAACACATCAACATTTTCTCCACTGCCAACATGCACATTTAACTTGCCCCTTGCAAATTTTCTAGTCCATTTTAGTTCCTGCAATGATTCACAGGTATGAAATTGATCCAGTATCAAATACCTATGATTCACTAGAAGAAACAACAAGATTAGTTTCAATAACATATATACTTTAAGTAGAAGTCTCGGTTTCCATATTTTTGTTGTTTTCCAAGTAATTATTGTAGTTCGTAGACCAATACCCAAAGTCACCAGAATAGAAGCATTTGTTTTTAGAAGAAGGGCCACACTTGGGCTTTCCATTTAGCTTTGAGATCTCATTTTTAGCCTTTCCCTTGCCCTTCATAAAGCATTTCCACTTCTCACTATCCTTCTAAACCATCATCACATGATTAGAGTTCTTTCTAATGTTCTCCCCAACTATCTTAAGAATCTCATGCAATGAATAGTACTGTCGATTCCCCAACTATCTTAAAAATATGATGAATAGTTGGGGCATCACGTATAGTAATGAAACAGTACTATACTTTGAGCTTTCACAATCCATGCTATAGGAGCTAGTTGTACCAATAGAATCGATTGTGAAAGCTCAAAGTATAGTACTGTAGATCAAATCGATCGATGACATTTGCAGCGAGGCGTCTGCGGATGCCTGATCAATAGTTTGATAAACAGCGATTTCCATGTTGTAAAACAGTTTAACGCAGTCCGGCAGGCAAGCAGAGACAGACGTAGCTGCTAGCCGTCTAGGAAGATTTCACGACGCCTTTCAAATCCTAAGCACACCGGCCGGAGAGGTGCGCTGGACGATGCATACGCATGCATGTGTGATTCGCTCGTAGTCGTAGACCGCAGCTTCAAATCTTGACTCCACTATAGATGGTAAACTTTGCGTTGACGCGGGCGGCGGGCCTGAATTCAACAGCTGCTTAACCCTACTAGCTAGTTGTGCACTGTCCACGCAGCAAGGTCAGGTCACGGGTGCAGCTCTAGAGGAGTGTGAGAATATGCATAGGCTTTGACTCCAAGCATGTTCAATTAAATCAGAACTCCTGTGGTTTATTGAATATGTGTCATTATAAATGTTATGTTTCAGGCATATATCATCATATTCACGATATTAAAAGCGTGTCATTATAATTTTATAGAGCTCCAGACTATCTCCAGCAGACTATCTATATCATCTTCTATCACACTTTTTATTTCAAACTTCACACTATGGATAAAATAGTATTTTACACGACCATATACACGCTCTACTAGAAACGGATTCAATATATACCATTCACTTCGCCACAATACACGATCACTGCCGAACCATCACATTGATTGTCTGGAGCCGACAATGTTTGTTTTTACCGATCCCTAAATCTGAGATCTAGAAAATGTTATTCACCATGTAGTAAAGACAATGTCTCACTGCTAGTTTAAACTACAATCCAAAAGTGATATATCATTGTTAGGTCAAGCTATAACCCATCAATGATAGGTCACTACTAGCTTGTGGCTTAAGCTACAATCCAAAAAGGATTAGCTCATTACTGCTTGCGGGCCTAGTGGCTCAGCTCCTCCGGTCCCTTGGGCATGCTAGCTCTTTCACCTTCAAGACTTCACTTGGGTGAGGTGGTTACATCAGGCTCGTCGAAGGACATATGCGAGCTGCACAAGCACAGGACCTCCAAATTTGTGGGGCCTCTATTTTTTATTTTGGCCATTAGTCTGTTACAAAGGAGTAAGTAGATGTCATGACTCAAGAACACCGGTGCTGCTTTGTGCTCTTTCTCACGTCAATTAGAATAAGATTATACGAAAGTATCTAACCGTTGCCCGTCATCTAATTTTGGATTGGATGAATCACGGACACAGAACAGACTAGCGAACTCTAGGATAGGTTCTTGCTGGCTTTCTCCTAGGCCCGTCGAGTGAGTGAAATTATGCCTTACCTATACTATACATATAAATTTTTATATATATTTAGGGTATCTCATTGAGTTCGCTCTAGGCCCATATTTCTATAGACGGTCCTGGGTTACATTATAATTATTTATAGACTTCGATGCTAAAATTGGCATATTCAGAAAGCACGCACACACACACAATAAGGTTGTTGTAACTAGTGCATGTTTTGAAGAAACAATATGAGTTAGTGAAGAATGACTGGACTTATGTGGCATCCATGCCCTTATAGGTAGAGACACTATTAGGCACAAGGAGTGAAGTTAAGCTTGCTTACATGTTTTAATTTGTGAAAGATTATCTAGAGAAACTCAATTCAACCCCTACCTTGAGCATATTAATCCTTTGAATTGGTATCAGAGCCCTTTGATGGGATGGTTCTCCTCTTTTGTTTGAGGGAGACTAATTTCCATATTGGAAAATTCATATGCAAGCATACCTTGATGCAATTGACATAGGGCATTTTACAATCGTCACTCAAGGTCAAGGTATCCAAAACCTAAAGATCCCACAAATTTAATTGGTGATGAGATACACTTTGAGAAATCGAACAGAAAGGCCAAAAACACCTTTTTAGAGGCCTTTGCAAAGATTTATTAAATAGAGTGTGTGATCATAAAGACGCTCATATTCTTTAGTGAGATTATGCGCACTCCATGAGGGGACAAAGAGTGAGCGTGACGAACGCTTCCATATAGCCACAAGAAATTAAATTCATTTAAATTATTTCCACATGAAAATGCAAATGACATGTACTCGTACTTTAAATTTCTTGTAAAGAAGTCAATGGATTGGAACTCACACAGTTGATGTAATAGAACATTGTGAGAAAAAATCTAAGTGTCCTCTTAGTTGACAAATCAAATATGGGCACATTGTCTCCATGCTTCACCAAGTTGATCTATTCACCACCACGCCAACTCAAATCTTAGGGAACATCAAGGAACATAAGATGTATATGCACATCAACATTTAAGATGGATCTTATTCAAAAAAAAGGACTTGGGTCTCAAAGCGAAAATAGAAGAAAGGCAAAGCAAAAAATTCAACTCTTAGGGCATGTTTGGGAGCGAGGGGATTAGAAGGGCTAAAATCCTCTTGTAGAGCTAGTTTGGTGACCAGGGAATTGAAGGGGATTTTAGCCCCTCCATTCCCCTTGATCCCAAACAAGCCCTTAGGGGAAGGTCACTCTATAAGTTGGTATGCTTTAGATAACACTTTCTAAAAACTTATCATGTGTGTAGTAGTCTTATTAAAAGAAAAATGAAGTCCCCGACAATAATAACATTCTTCAACTTCAAGAATTCAACAAATGGTGTCCTATATAATGGTAACAACTTCAAATAGGTATCAAGATCTTTAGTATATTTTCACATGTTTTCTCCATGCATTATGTAGATCATGTTTTGTTTAATTTCACCTCCCACTTCTATGCATAAGGTTTACTACTTATCATATGTGTGCATACACATAGGGGAACTTTATAGTCTATATAATGTGGGAGTATTTTTTATGATCTACTACTTATCCAAAGGAGAAGATTTCATAATAAAGTGGGAGAAGTTTATAGGAACACAAATTTTGACCCTCCCTAGTGCTTTCTTGTCTTCTTTTTTGTGTGTTTGATTCTAAAGGAGAAAAGTTTTAGGACCAAAAGCAAGCCCAACCCAACCACAAAATTTTTAATATTATATATATATATATATATATATATATATATATATATATATATATATATATTGGTATCTAATAAGTGGTGTTTTGTGGAATTTGTATTCGGTTAAGGTGGGTTTGAATAGAGGGGGGGACAAAATAGAAAATTATTTCTAAAGGTGAGAATGTCACCCTGTTTTAAAAATGGTTTAAGAAAAGAAGTGGGTCATGTAGTCAGGTGGAGGCTTAGATCTATAATACCACAATGGGAGCATTTAGCAAGGACAACATAGGTTTCATCTAAAATGTTCTATCAATTGATATCTTTCTTGTATCATATGAATCTTGCCTTTGCATCAAGTAGATTACATTTTACATAGTTTGATGAGCATCAATATTTTTTATATAGATCCAATGGAACTTAAAATAGTTTGACGAGCGCTATTTTAGAATTGTACTCTTTTTTAAATTAAAAAAAGAGACATAAGTCCACAGTATCACAACCTTGCATAAAATTGGTTCCAATCTCCTCAGTACGGCTTAAATCATATCTCCCGTGATTCTTGGGCAAAGATCGGACACAACTTTTCTTGTCCAGGCACGCTTCCACAACCCTTACATGCTCTCGCTGACCCTTCACATTGTGAAAAGCCACCAACCCGCCGACGAAGCATTGCGGTCACAAATTTCGGCAGACATTTTTCTACTACAAAATGATACAACAGAGTTGTTTACATTTTTTTTTGTTCCACTTTCTTCTCAAACAAGGACTAGATTCAAACAAGGCAGTGTTTTTATTTACAGTCTGTTTTTGTTTCACTTTCTTCTCAACAACTGCATATCCCTGAGAAAATGCTGCTACGCAAACAAGACTATCTGACTCATCTACCAATCACAAGAGGGAAGGGAAATACACTGACCACATACTTACAGTAGATAACTGGTCCAAAACGACAATGCTCATCAACCACATTTCCATGCTTTTGGTTAGACATGATATACCTGTATTTCCCCCATATATTGCAGACCCTTTCTGAAGTGCAAACCTCAATCAGCTTAAAGTTGTGATCGAGACTAAATACACAGCATGACAGAACCCACATGCACAAATTTGTATTGTTAAGCTGAGTTAGTGAGGTTTAAACATCATATACAGGCATGCGCTCTTCAATTGGCACACGGCAGATTGGACACTTCTTGCATTTCTCAGCACAAGATCTAATACAAAAACAAAAATGTACCATCAGAATCAATATGTAGTAACGATTTCAAGCATTGCCTAAATAGCTAGGAAGGACATATGAAAAGAACAGAAGAGACTGAAACATACTTGCATAAAGTTCTGTGCCGGCAGGGAAGTAGCACCATGCATATCTCCCCCTCGTAACAAATCCTACAAAGAACCTTCTCCTAAAAAACGAGAAAGAAAATGACCATCAGTAGAAATAATGATGAATTTAACAAGCTACTAGCAATGGCAGTAACTCATTCAGTAACAAACTAACAAAGTCAACAGTTTAATTCTCAAAGTATTATCATTAGAATCAGGGTTACACTGCCTAAGGTCCTTATCGTTGACAACTTGGACCTAAATGATTCCTTTTGTGTAAAGGGCATATGAAGTGAATATCATTCAAATGAAAAAATAAGAATGCAGTCACAGCAAAGGGGACTACATTTTGAAGCCTTTCATATTCCTGTTTGGTACACTTGGTGATTTCAGATTGTTCTCCCAAAGCTGCCTGTAGCCTCCAAACCTGAAAGTGGGCAAGGGGAAGTTAATGCTTGCGATGATGTGAACTGAAACAAATGTTTTGAGATAATAATTCTGGAACAGAAACTGATTATATCATGTAACCTCTTCTGCAAGGTCCTTTTTAGGCATTTTCCTAACCACCTCTGGCGGATAGCCACAAAAGGTATTGTACCTTCAACCGAAGAGTAAATAATCAGCACAGTATGTAAGCATGCAACAAAACAAGAGTAGCAGCACTGCAGCAGATTAAGAAAATAAACAGAATTTCAATGAAAAGTAACATACCCAGTAGATTCAGTATAAAATAACCGGGCTTGTTCTTCCTTGCTCCCTTCATCAATAGACCACCAACCAAGAAGCCTGCACAACACATGGACAAAGAAGCTTCATAGTTAAAAGCCTACAGTGGGGCAGAATGCTACTCTATGGTTCAACCAGGGAAAAAACACACTAGCGATATTAGATGGTACCTTGAACCATGATGAAGAAAAGCAAAGCAATCGCGAACTTTTGATGAGGCTGTAAGGTAATTAGGACTAACTGGTCCATTACGCAATAGCAGAACAACCTTCTCCACTAATCTTGCTAGAGAGAAAAGAACACCAGCACCTTGCAGAATAAATAGTGGCGAGAAAAGAGCAAATATTGGGATGTAGCGAGCGCTTGGTGGTGTGCCCTGAAATAAAATAATACATGTTCTACTGATGAGAGTTTGAAGGTCATTATTGGTCAGTTAACAGAGAACAGCCAGTAACACGTATCAGGTAGTTGCTAGCTGTTTCCAGGCTTGGGACAGAGGTTGCCACAGAAAAACTAATAAAACTGGGCCAGAATTTAAGACATGTTTCCAGAATTTATGAATAAATCTGTATATCACCAAATGATTATCGAATTGTCTTTTGATCTATCCAAATAATGTCATGAGGTTGTTTTTAAAAAGAAGCAAAAAAAGTTTCTTGCAATTCCATCCCTCTACATTTCATCAAACCAATATTCCCTATGTACCACAAGATTGGGTGGAACATACCTCCAACCGCATACAAAGCAATACTTGGAAAGCCACAAGAGGTATTTTCATTACATGGCCCCCAATGTCAGGTAGACCACAAAGCTTCTCTTGTTCGTGATCTTCTAGTGATGGGAGGACAAGACCACTTTCCCAATCACGGTACCTAATTGCCGCTGATGATGAGCTAGCCTCCCCATGAGTGGGGGACTTATGAATCATGGGATTAAACCATCTTGTACAGACAAGAAATGCAAAGCATTCCGCAATCCTGGATAAGCAAGGTGCCGAATTAGACTAACTGAAATCTCATAACAAGGAATAATGCCCGTGCAACAAGTCTCACCCATAATTTATAAACAAATCCCACCAGCCCAAAGCACCAACATCACCTGCCATGTGCAACAACGCATTATTACAAAAGCATTGCACAACAAAGCAAAAGAGACCTGAGAGACAGAGAGAGAAACTTCTGACGCTGTGAAATTAAAAACAGTTACTAGTTCAACTGATTTCACAAGCATTAAAAGAGAAGTCCCTTCTAATTTTCAAATACTATAATAAAGAAGAAACAAGTTGTAATAAATAATCATTCTAGTCAAGAAGAAATAATGCAACAAATTCTAAGAATTCAAATTAAGGAACCCTAGTGAGGAGATCAGTTTTGTAAGTAACGATTGGAAGGCAACCAAGGAAACTTACCAGACAGCTTGAGAAGGGTGAATGTTGTAGCAGCTATAAGAAACACCATTGAAATTGCAACCCAAAAATGCTGGTTACAGAAAGGTTAAACATAATGAGAGAAATGTCTAATATTCTATTCTAATCAGCTAAAAATGATACATTCTCTGGAATCTGGATCGTCCCAGCTACTAGTAAGATCTATACAAAAGTTCAGAAGGCTGGAAAGATTCAATGCTTCTAATTAAGAGGGGTGGAAGTAGAAGTGATGTTTTCTATTGGTTATTGATTAAGCATTCGTATGAAATGCAAAAGAAGTAAACCTGTAACTGGAAAAGAATATCAAAGAGAAATCCAAACATGTCTGGAAAAATGCAAGCCCTAGGGCTCCTGGCAAAAGCTAGTTATCTCAGACGAAACTCAATATGTTATAACAATGAATTTATATATCTGTTCATTGTATCAGTTTGCAATAGTGCATCAGAACTAGCTCAACACAACTTACACCTGCCCAAAAGTGCTTAAATGATACTATAGCAAAAGTCACGGAAGACATCATTGTATCAGTTTGCAATAATACATCAGAACTAGCTCAACACAGCTTACACTGGCCAAGTGCTTAAATGATACTTTAGCTAAGTGATGTGAGATACCTGAACAGTTAGTCCAATATTCTTGTTTTATCCTAATAATCTTTCCAACACAACAGCAACAAAGCATTTTAGTTCCAAGCAAGTTGGGGTACACTAGAGTTAAAACCCAACAGAAGCCACAAATCAAGGATCAGGCACATGGATAATTGTTTTCCATTCGCACATATTCAAGGCCAAATCTTTGGATATATTCCATCCTTTCAAGTATCCTTTTACTGCCTCTTCCCATGCCAACTTCGGTGTTTTCCTATCTCTCTTCCCATTATTATTGCGTCTTAGGATCCCACTACTGCCTCTGAAGGTCTCCGTTGGACATGTTCAAACCATCTCAATCGGTGTTGGACAAGTTTTTCTTCATTTGGCACTATGTCAAGGGCGGTATTGCCCAAGGTAGGAGGACCTCGGCTACGTAGATCGTAGCCTTGACCCGTGGTTGCCGGCAGGGTTATGCCCCCACGCCGAGCTACCCGTCGACAGGAGAAGTTCTCCTGGTCGCCGGTTTAGAGAAGAGAGGAAGAGACTTGATAGGTAATTCTTGATTGATTCTCAAGTGCCACCATACATGGCTATATATAGCCGGCGGCTTACACAAATGGAGAAGGTTCTCCCTGATTGAAGATCTAATCAAAATAGGAAGGATACTAATCAGCTGGCTACTTTCTCTCCTAGCCAATCTCCTTCTATGTTTGCTGCATGCACAATCAATCAGGCTGTCGCCTTCTATGTTTGCTGCATGCGCAATCAATCAGATGGCTACTTTCCATCCTAGCCACTCACCTGCTGCGCATGTGCCTTTGCTGCCTGCTCAGCTCGGCGCACATCGCGGGCTCTCCTCCGCCTGGTGTATGTGTGGCCGTACATGACATCTCTCCGCTCCTCAAGAAGCAGCTCGTCCTCGAGCTGAAAGGTTGGGAATTTGTCGGTGAAAGTGTCCATGTCCTCCCAAGTCGCAGATGCAGGCGACTGATCTTTCCACTGCACCAGCACCTGGCGTACACCGCGGTTGAGCCGGGTTCGGATGGCCCTAGCTGGCTCCAAGGTGACTGCCCCATGGTGAAGTGGGGGTAGTGGCGGTGTAACCTGCGGTGGTGTGCCGTGATACTTTTTGAGGACGCCCACATGAAACACGTCGTGGATGCGAGCGCGGGCTGGAAGCTCGAGGCGGACAGCGACCTTGTTGATGAGTTCCAGCACACGGTAGGGCCCATAGAACCGGGGCTTCAGCTTGCCGGTGGAGTCAGTGGCGAGGGAGGCAGGGGAGCGGTGTCGGAGACGGAGCAGCACCCATTCGCCCACCTGATACGTGACGACGCGGTGTCCCTGGTCATAATACTTCTTCTGGACAGCCTGTGCCTGTTCCAGCCGATGGCGGACATCAGCGAGGAACTCTTCGCGCTCCTCCATGGTTCTAGCCACCGCCGCAACACGTGTGTCCCCCGGTTCATAGGACCGGATGGACGGAGGCTCACGCCCGTAGACGATCTTGAAAGGCGTGTCGCGGAGAGAGCTCTGGTAGGCGGTGTTGAAGACGTACTCCGCCCACGGGAGCCATTGGAGCCACTGGCGAGGCCGATCGCTCGTTAGGCACCGCAGGTACATGATGATTACCCTGTTCGCCGACTCGGACTGGCCGTCCGACTGAGGGTGGAAAGCCGACGTCATGTGGAGACTGGTCCCCATCAACCGCATGATCTCCTTCCAGAACTTGGAGGTGAACACGACGTCGCGGTCCGACACCAAGGACTGCGGCACCCCATGAAGGCGTACAATCTCTGCGAAGAATGCCTGAGCCACGGACTCTGCTGAGTAGGGGTGCGCCAGTGGAATAAAGTGGCAGTACTTGCTGAATCTGTCCACCACCGTCAAGATGACGGACTTGCCGCGCACTCGGGGCAGGGCTTCGACAAAGTCCAGCGCCACATCCGTCCAGACTCCCTGCGGAATTGGTAGAGGAAGGAGGAGTCCGGCCGGGTGTAGGTGCTCTGACTTGTGGCGCTGGCAGGTAGGGCACTCCCGGACATAATCTTGGACCACCTGCTTCATGTTAGGGAAATGGAAGTCACGTCGAAGGCGGTGTAGCGTGCGCTGGACCCCTTCGTGGCCCTCGGCATGCACAGCTGCGAGCAGTTCACGGAGCAGCGGTGAAGAAGGGGGTAGGTAGAGCCGGCCCGCGTACTGGACCATCCCGTCAACCACCTCCCACGGCGCGCGCTTGGTGCCGGCCTGCACCGCGTCACGAATGGCAGTGAGTGTTGGATCGGTGAGCTGTGCCTGACGAAGACGGTCCAGGACGTCGAAACGCGGTGCCGAGAGGGCCATCAGCGCCCCATCGTCCGGCGTGTCGCGGCGAGAGAGGGCATCCGCCACCACATTGGTTGACCCTGGCTTATATTCGACGGAGAAATCGAAGCCCAGGAGCTTGCCGACCCAATGATGTTGCGGAAGCGTCGCGAGCCGCTGGTCCAACAGGTACTTGAGGCTGTAGTGGTCGGTTTTGACGATGAACCGGCGTCCCCAAAGGTACGGCCTCCAGTGTCGAACCGCTAGGACGAGGCCGATGAGCTCACGTTCGTAAGCCGCCAGCGCTTGATGACGGGGTGCGACAGCCCGGCTGAAGAACGCGATGGGGTGGCCCTCCTGGACCATCACCGCGCCGAAACCGTGGGACGATGCGTCGCATTCAACGACGAATGGCTTGGAGAAGTCCGGCATGGTGAGGACGGGGGCCGAGGTGACCGCGTCCTTGAGGGCGACAAACGCCTCCGCGGCTCCTGCGCTCCACGAGAATCCATCCTTCTTCAACAAGGCCGTCAATGGCGCTGCCACGGTACCGTAGCGGTGGACGAACTTCCGGTAATAGCCCGTCAGTCCGAGGAAACCCCGTACCGCCCGTGCGGATCGCGGCGTGGGCCAGTCGCGGATGGCCTGGACTTTGGCCGGATCCATGGCGACGCCCGCCTCGGAGATGACGTGGCCAAGGTAGCCGACCTTCGTCGCGCCGAACGCACACTTGGTGCGTTTTAGGAATAGCTGGTGGCGTTGGAGCTCCTCGAGGACGGCGCGGAGGTGTCGAAGGTGTTCTCCCCAGCTCTTACTGTAGATCAAAATGTCGTCAAAGAACACAAGAACAAAGCGACGAAGAAACGGTCGCAGCACGTCATTCATCAAAGCCTGGAACGTCGCTGGGGCGTTGCACAGCCCGAACGGCATCACCAGGAACTCGTAGAGGCCGTCGTGGGTGCGGAAGGCCGTCATGTGGACGTCCCCCGGGCGCATCCGGACCTGGTGGTAGCCCGAGCGTAGGTCGAGCTTGGTGAAGAACTTCGCGCCGTGGAGTTCGTCCAGCAACTCGTCCACCACCGAAATCGGAAACGCATCCTTGACGGTGAGCGCGTTCAGCGCCCTGTAGTCGACGCAGAACCGCCAGGAGCCGTCCGGCTTCTTGACGAGAAGTACTGGTGAGGAGAACGCCGAGTCGCTGTGTCGGACAATGCCTTGCTCGATCATGGCGGCGCACTGCCGCTCGAGCTCGTCTTTGTGTGCTGCCGGGTATCGGTACGGGCGGACCGCCACAGGCAGCGCTCCCGGTTTGAGGATGATGCGGTGGTCACGGGAGCGCTTGGGTGGAAGACCGCGTGGCTCGGTGAAGACGTGGCTGAGGGAGTGAAGAAGGGCGTCGAGGAGGGGCTCCTGGGCTGGCTGGAGTTGTAGGGTCGGCGTCGGTGGCGCCGTGACTGCGCGGACGGCCGGCTTGACCGAGGATGCGAGGCCGGTCCAGCAGACAGCGCGTCCCTCGCGCTGAAACTGCATAGTCCGCGCGGCGACGTCCCAGACGATGGGCCCGAGGGTTCCCAACCACTGCGTGCCGAGGACGAGGTCGAAACCTGCCAAGGGCATGACGAAGAGGTCGACGTGGAACGTGTCGCCCTGCACCCTGATCGGCGCGTTGCGGATGACCCCCGGGCACGTGACGCGCTCGCCGTTAGCCACGGTGGCGGTGAGCCTTGGGCGCGGTTGGATGTGCATCCCGGAGCGGTACGCTGCACGCTCGCCTATGAAGTTGTGTGTGGATCCCGTGTCGAGGAGGGCGACCAGCACGGCGGCCCCAAGGAACGCTCGGACCTGGAGCGTGTCGAAGGTTGGCACTCCGGCCACGGCATGTAGGGAGTAGATGGGGCCCTCCTCCGTTGGGACAGCATCGCCCGCGGCGTCGACTGCCATCTCCAGTTCAATGCCTTCAACGTAGAAGAGGCGGCGACAGGTGCGATTGTGGCCGCGGGAGTACTGCTCATCGCAGTTGAAGCACAACCCGAGCCGACGGCGTTCCTGCTGTTCTTCCACGGAGAGACGACGGCCCGGTTGCCGCTCGCGTGCGGCTGGCGCAGCACCCGCCGGTGGTGCCGGTAGCGCAAGGAGTGGGGGCGCCTGCTGAGGTTTAATGGCGGCCGGTAGAGCGCGAGGCGCCGGCTTGGCCGGGGCTGCCGCCATCTTGTCGAGCTCCATCAGCTCCACTTGCCGAGCGAGGCTCATGGCCGTGGTCAGCGTCGCCGGGTTGTGAAGCCGGACGGCGTGGCTGAGGGGTGGAAGCAGACCTCCTGTGAAGAGCTGGACTCGCTGGGCTTCGTCGAGCCGCCCAACGCGGAAGAGGAGGCTCTGGAAGCGGTTGGAGTATTCCTCCACCGTCCCCGTGCGTCGGCACTCCGTCAACTCGAAGAGGGGCGCCGAGCGCAGCGCTGATCCGAATCGCAGATCAATGAGATCTTTGAAACGTCCCCACGACGGCGTGCCTTCGTCCTCCTGAAGTTGCATGAACCATTCCTGGGCGACGTCTTCGAGGTTGTATGACGCCATCTCGACGCGCTCCTCGGCCATGGTACGCTGCTGACGAAAATATGACTCACATTTGTTGAGGAAGAGGCGCGGGTCAGACTTCCCGTCAAAACGGGGAAAATCCCACTTCTGGAACCTGGGAGGCCGATCTGGTTCACGAGGAGGCTCCATGCGATTGCCGCCACCAACGCCAGATGACGATGATGCCTTGTCCTTCAAGGAAGCCATCTCGATCTTCATCTCCTTGATCTCCATCTTGAGCTCCGAATGCCAGGATTTCATCATCTCCATGAGGTCGGCCATGGAGGGC
This sequence comes from Zea luxurians, assembly GCA_029449295.1. Lineage (NCBI taxonomy): Eukaryota > Viridiplantae > Streptophyta > Magnoliopsida > Poales > Poaceae > Zea > Zea luxurians. The sequence goes on from JAOPSE010000002.1 coordinate 175,502,967, forward strand.
TCCGACATGGTGTTGGAGTGACCGGTGGAAGTGGTGGAGGCTGAGGGCGAGGGTGGGGTTGAGGGCTGTTTAGTGGCTGCGGTGGTGGAAGTTGATGGTTGTGAAGAAGACGAGGATCGTCGGCTTCGTGATACCAGGTTGTCAAGGGCGGTATTGCCCAAGGTAGGAGGACCTCGGCTACGTAGATCGTAGCCTTGACTCGTGGTTGCCGGCAGGGTTATGCCCCCACGCCGAGCTACCCGTCGACAGGAGAAGTTCTCCTGGTCGCCGGTTTAGAGAAGAGAGGAAGATATTTGATAGGTAATTCTTGATTGATTCTCAAGTGCCACCATACATGGCTATATATAGCCGGCGGCTTACACAAATGGAGAAGGTTCTCCCTGATTGAAGATCTAATCAAAATAGGAAGGATACTAATCAGCTGGCTACTTTCTCTCCTAGCCAATCTCCTTCTATGTTTGCTGCATGCACAATCAATCAGGCGGTCGCCTTCTATGTTTGCTGCATGCGCAATCAATCAGATGGCTACTTTCCATCCTAGCCACTCACCTGTTGCGCATGTGCCTTTGCTGCCTGCTCAGCTCGGCGCACATCGCGGGCTCTCCTCCGCCTGGTGTATGTGTGGCCGTACATGACACACTATCCCTAGCCTCCCATGTATATCATCATTCCAGACTCGATCACTTCTTGTATGGCCATAAATCCAATGCAACATACGCATTTCCACAACACTTATCTGATGAACAAGACGTCTTTTTGTAGGACAATTCTTCACCATACAATATAGCAGGTCTAATCGCCGTCCTACAAAACTTGCCTTTTAGCTTATGTCGTACCTTCACGCCACATAGAACGCCAAATGCCTGGCGCCACACCTCCACATTGCTTTGATTCTATGGCTAATATCTTCATCGATATCCCCATCTCTTTATAACATTGGTCCTGAATACCGAAAGATATCCTTCCTAGGAACTACTTGACTGTAGCAGTGCTAAAGTAAAATCTCATGTATTCGGTTTTAGTTCTACTGAGTTTTAAACCTTTGGACTCTAGACTCTCCTGCCAGAACTCCAGTTTCCTATTTACTCCAACACTGCTTTTATCAACTAGCCCTACATCGTCCGCAAAAAAAACATACACCAAAGGGTGTCTCCTTATATGTCCCTTATGACCTCATCCATCACCTAGGCAAAAAGATAAGGGCTCAAAGTTGACCCTTGATGTAGTCCCTAATCTAATCGAAAAATCATCTGTGTCTCTACTTGTTCGAACAGTAGTCACAACATTGGTGTACATGTCCTTAATGGGTCCAACGTATTTTTTTGAAACTTTAAATTTGTCTAATACCCACCACACATTCATTGGTATTTATTATAAGCCTTCTTCAAGTCAATGAAAATCATGTGTAGGTCTTATTCTGCTCCCTATATTGCTCAATCACTTGTCTTATTAAGAAAATGGCTTCCATGGTTGATGTTTCAGGCATGAAACTAAATTGGTCAGTAGAGTAGAGATCCTAGTTATTCCTCTCAGACGATGCTCAATATCTCTCTCCCATAGCTTCATAGTGTGGCTCATCAACTTAATTCCCTAGTAATTGGTACAGCTTTGAATACCTCCCTTATTCTTGTAGGTTGGTACCAATATACTTATCCACTCGACAGGCATCTTGTTAGACCAGAAGATATGGTTGGACAGCTTGGTTAGCCAAACTACAACTGTCCCGAGGCATCCCCATGCCTCGATTGAGATACCATCAAGGCCCATCGCCCTACCCCCTTCATCCTTTTCAATGCCTCTCTAACCTCAGATTCTTGGATCCTACGCACAAAGCGTCTATTGGTGTCATCAAAGAGTCATCCAACTAAAAGGCTACGTCCCCATTCTTCCCATTAAACAATTTGTCAAAATACTCCTGCCACCTATATGCTTGATCTCGTCCTCCACCAAGAGGTGCTCCATTTCATCCATAATGCACTTAACTTGATTTTGATTGTCGTCCCTTGTTTTCTCCCACGGACCCTATCCATCCTATATATGTCCTTATCTCCTTTGTACAAAATAAATCTAACCTACCAGATTCAAACCAACTGAGCTAAGGTTGGTCTATCCTAATAACCTTTCCAGTAGTGTCAATATATAGCACCGTATATTAGTCTTATGTATTCAACTATGCGGTTGGTTTGTAGCATATGCAATAGTCCATTCCATTACTAAAGAGTATCAAATGAATGTCAATATATTGCACAACTTAAATTTTTGGGGTTAAGCGATACTCATAATCTGAAGTTCTTTTTGTATTGAACAATGGGCTGCAATCAAACCAATGGAGAAATTGTGCTAACAGCAATCAGATCCACTAGTATGAGACTTACAGGAAGTGTCTCCCAAATAGCTTCATCACTCATGCTTTCTTCATCTCCAGGCATTAAAGCTCTACACATTCTGAACAATGAAAAAACATGCCAAGAAATGCATACACGTCAATGTCCAGAGTGACTAATACAGTAAGTCTCCAAAAATAACAAATAATAGTTTATTTTTCTTTGGTTAATGAGGTTCATAATTTGAACAGAAAAAGTTAGAGGATTCAAACAATGATCAATATCCTGAATGTGTGCAGACACGGAAGTGTGAACTTTACCACAATATTATGGCACAAGCAAAACATATTAACATACAGAAGGATCTTGTGAATTCATTATTTTTATAATGATGTCAAAAGAACAATGGAAGACAATCCATCAATGTAGATTATGTGTCATAAGTTCTTGAAGCCATCAATGTAGATTATGTGACAACACATTTTGCTGCTTCTGCGGGTTCAATAGATATTTTAAAAACTAGGCAGGTCAATTATATACAGTCATTACAAGAATAGGCAAAGTGAAGTACATAACAAGATATACCGCAATAGTTGAAATCATATAAAATTGAATTAAAATTTAAAAAGTATTTCAACTAAATCTAACAATCCATGGGAAATAAAAGGTAATAGCTCAAATTGGTTACCTAAAATTGTCAATAAGGATAATTGCTTCAAAGGCCAACAGAGGAAGGAACACAATCTTCAGATCAAAAGATGGATGATTTCTAACTGGGCAAACACAAAAGAAAAGAAGTGTGAAGATTACAAAGTTAACATAACAGAGAAACTTAACATGCGTCTCAGATTAAACTATTTTAGGAATCTCAATATGGTGACCATACTAGACAGGTTTTGTTACCCAATGGATTCTGACCCTACCTCTTATGCTTTCAAGATATATGCAGAGAAGCAGCTCGAACGCAATTAGTAAAGGTGCTGCAACAATCGAATGACATGGTGCCCACTGCAAGCAAAAAGAAACATATCAGGCTAATTGGATGCAAAATGAGCAATGGTAATGCAAACAGTAAAAAGGTCAGGTTTAATAGACGAGCCACTGTAAATCTCACATGACGGCCATGAGGTAATGAAGGGGCAGGCATTGAAAACCTTCCGCGCGCAACAATACCATGAAAGAGCCATAGTGGAATGAATATTATCCTACATGATCAAAATAGCATCATTAGCAATTCGTATCGGCTTTACCATTGTCGACTTATAGTATTTGTCGTAAAGCAATCCATATTTCGGTATTACCTAATTCTAGCTAGAAGATTTTATCGTTGCGTTTGGCGTATCAGAACAGTGCTTAAAGGCACAAATTTGGCATAAAATCTACTGTCTATTATCCTAGCACAACACCAAGTGAGGAAATGCCGGCGGCTGGCCAGCATCAACTCGGTTAGAGATGGGGTCATTAATAAGCATCAATTGAGAACTACCAGCAGCTCTCAACATTCATCTGAGCCCCAGACATGTAGCTGAATTACACGTCGGCGGAGCAGATTATCCAGCACCAGCTACCAGCAGCCAACCCTGAAACGCACGCAACACGCAAAAAAAAACGAGCATACGAATCCGCCAATTCCAAAACTACATCTGCATCGCAGGAAAGACGCTCTCCCCCGGTCCCCCCCAAATCAGAACGCTGTCCAATAACTCCAAGCCCCTCCCCTCGCTGAAACAAAACTAATTAGATCGAATCGAAGCGGAGGGGGAGGGACGAAAGCCGGGTGGGAGGGGACGGGGAGGTTAGTGTTTAGAGCGCGTACCACCAGGAGTATGTGGTGCGTCCGTCGACCCTGAGCGCGAGGAGGAGAGTGAAGCAGAAGAGCGCGGCGTGCGCCGACGCCGCCTGGGCCGTCTTCCCCACCCCCGCCCACGTGTGCCCCCGCCGCCGCTGCATCTCCTGCTCCCTAGGCCCCCCGACGGGAAAGCCAAATATCCCCTTCTCCGGTGGCTCCGCTTCCTTGGACTCGAAGTTCGGCGATGGGTGACTCGGAGAAATGGGGGATAAACAGAACAAAGGGTACAAGGGTTTCTCTCTCTAGTCTAGTGATGGAGTCATGGAGTACGATAAGAGCGACGATTCCATTCTGCGCTCTCTCTGCGCTTTTTCGTAATGGAGTAGCATAACCTAGCAGTAGTATATTGCCGAGCCGCTGTTCATGGTCATGGGAGATGGAGAGGGGATGGATTGGATTGGTCGGGTCGGGTCAGAGAAGGAGAGGGATCGGGTCCCGGGGGCCAACAACGCGCGCCTCGTGTTTGAGAAGCCGACGAGCTGGATTTTTTTCTGCTCGGTATCAGGTCCTGTTTGGTTTAATTAAGGGACTAAGTTATTATCTACTATGTTTAATTCTAGAAACTAAAACTATTTAAAATGTATTAAATAAATCATAAGAAAATCTAAATATTCTTAGTATTTTCTCGCTATTAGTGTAACTAAAATAAAGAAGATCAAAAGGTATAATTTATATAATTTAGTCTCTTTAGTTATTTTTTAATATATTTGGTTTGAGATCAAAATATGATGAAAAAAGGTTGACATCGTTCTCTCGATTTTTTGGGATCACGCTACCACCAAAAATTACTCTGGTGTTTACCACGCTCTCAAATGACTCTCATCCAAACACTATAAAAATTATGGTCGTCCCCTCTATCCCTCCTTATACCTCCGACCAAACACATCGTAAGGGACTAGAGACTAAAACAATTTAGTCTATATTTTATTCTCATAATTTGATGATCTCTACTATACTTAAAGTCATCCAAACACTATAAAAATTATGGCCGCCCCTTTTATCCCTCCTTATACCTTCAACCAAACACATCGTAAGGGACTAGAGACTAAAATAATTTAGTCCATATTTTAATCTAATAATTTGATAATCTCTACTATACTTAAAGCACCAGTTTCAGCTGTCATCTTTTTTAAAAAAAGTCTCTACATTTCTTACAAATTAACTCAGCATAAAATGCTAAAAAACGGTGCAGGAGGTGGGTTATGTTAAAAATTGGTGTAGGAGTTTGAACCCACACCCTGATAGAAGAAGGGTGGGGAGATACTAGACGAAGTTGTCTAGCCAATAGAACATTATGCTCGAGTATTTATAATATTGAATATAAATTGTACATATGTATATTTTTTTGTAAAATAAAAAAACATGTCAGGCTACGCTAGCACCACAGGCCAAGGCTACGGCCCAAGCACCGCACGGCGCTCATGCTGGGTTAGCCCAGACACTATTAAATGGATCGTGCGTTCATAAAATATTATGCGAAGAGTGAAGACAATCAATAAAAAATGTTAAGATCTTTTTGGTGGATAATTTACGTGGATATTGTTGTGAGCCGTCGCAACACAAGGTAACCGACGAGTTTAAAGACTAAGGCCCGATTTCAATCTCACGAGATAAACTTTAGCTTCCTGCTAAACTTTAGCCATATGAATTGAAGTGCTAAAGTTTAGCTCATTGGTGTGTTTGGACTACTCTAGTAAAGTTTAGTATATTGGAATAAAAAGACACACATGTCCCTAATATGGAGAGAGAGAACGGGATTAGAGGTATGGGTGGAAAATAGGGTTCCCTGGCCCATGTTTAGCTCTTTTTAGCACCCTTTGAGCAGCTTATCTCTACTAACTATTAAGAGTCTAATGTAGACTGCCCCCGCCTCCTTATCCCACCCGCCCGCCCGCCCCCCGATGAGCACGCATTGAATCCTCTCCAGCCACCGCGGCCCGCGGGGGCGCCTGCCGCGATCCGCCCGCCCTCCTTGATGAGCACGCACCGAATCCTCTCCAGCCGCCTCGCCCCCGCGCTCCTCCCCGATGAGCACGCTCGCGGAGTCCATCAAACGCCGCCCCGATGACGCGCTCTCATTCCCTGACCTCCACTCCAAGCTCTCCGTCCGTGCCCGCCCAGCGTCGCTGTGGCCGCTCCTCTACCTGCTCGACTCGCTCTCCTCGCAGTACCGCGCCGCCACGGCTTCGTTCCTCCCAAAACTTCCCATCGCCGCCCCACCGCGAAATGCCACCTCGAGGATGGCGCCGGGCGCACGGGCTGGTGATCTACGAGACGGAGGTGTCGGAGGCCACTCCAGCATAAGGTGTGACACCCCTTGCTCGCTCTTTCTAGCTCCAATCTGATCTACCTTCTTGGTTAGGGTTTGGGTGATGGAGTGATACGCGATCGGGCGGATTCGGATTTGATTTTCTCCTTGCCTTTTTGTGCAGCACCAGGCGACGGTCGTGGGTGTCCGCAACGGGTCCACGGTGCGGGCCCCGACGGCCACGGCGGAGGAGGAGATGGCGCACATGTTCTGTGTGTTTGACGCGAACGACGATGGGCGGATCTCATGGTCGGAGCTAGCGGCGTTGTTCGTGAGCCCGCGGTTTCGCCCCGCTCCCTCCCACACAGATTTAGCCCCTCCCGGTGATCGTCGAAGCGGAGCCTGCCCGTCACGGCAGCGGCTAGGGACGAGACGAAGCGCTGCTTACGCAAGTTCGATGCCAACAACGACGAGCAGATCTCGCAGTCCGGGCTTGTGGCACTGTTTGAGGGTGTGGGGTTCTTCTCCATCTGCACTGTTCCTCTCCATCCAAGCCCTCCTCATCACAGCTGGACTGCCCTCCTGCCACCCGGACCTCGCCCTGCTCGCGCTCAACTTGCTCCTCCACGCGCTTTCAACCGTGCAGCTGTCCAACATCTACCTCAACACCAATCGCAAGGATGATGCGCGTCGGGTGCAGGAGCTGAGTGGCAACCGAGGGATCTAGAAGCTCCCCTCGTATAACGCCTTAGAGGTGGATGGCGAGGTGAGCTCGTTCGTCTACGATGACCAAGTGCACCTACGGCGCTTCAAGATTTGGGAAGTGCTATGGCTGCTAGCTGACCAGATGGCGCAGAAACCGAAGGAAGAAGAATATGTTGAGTTTATTTGCATGCTCGCAGTAATGTAATGGAGAACGCTCTAGGGACGGGGATGAAGGCAAACATAATGTTTGTGTGCGATTGACCAAGCATAGCGTGCATCATAGACAACACGTGAATTTAGGTACGAGTTCATTTAAATAGTGCTTGGTGTTCATCTAAAGTCAATGGTAGGTATGGCAACCATAATTTTGGGTGGGCAGGAAACCATAATTCAGAAGTGTATGTTTGTTTATCTATATAACTATTAGAAGCATGTTGTATCGTTGTGCAGTGACGATGATGTTTCTGGCAGGTTCAGCTGATGCCTGATAGGGTGACCCTGAACAGAACGACACGCACCTTGACGAGGCCAAAGGATGGATCGATTTAGGTGGACGCTGCTGTCAAGCAAGCATGATGGGTGGCATTCCATTTCTGATTTCTCTGGTACACGCTGATGCTATGCTCTTCCTCAACTCGGTAGAACTTGTAGCTATGCATGTGCATGCCTAAGACCGTTTCCTTTTTATGTTGGAAAAAATTGTGCCAAGACTGTTCCTCTCCGTACCAATCATATTCAAAAGTTTCTTTTGATTTTCTTCCCAAGTGAAACCATTTTTGTTCCATTTTCACCATCTGAGTACTACTTAGCTCAATTTTGGAATTTATTGTGAGATCTATTAAAAATGATGTTGATCATGATTACAATGATCATGGCTGCAACAACACTACAATACTTAGGGCAATCATTTTTGACAGGTTATTCATAGCGTTACAAAGATTAGAACCATGGGTTTGGTATTTAACTGGTATTTTGATAGTTTTTAAGATTATATAATCTTATATTATAATCCACTATTCTGTGGAATATATAACAGGTGGGTGTTTTGTGGAGCAAGAAATAAGGTTGCTGAACAAGTTTTTCTCGGATGTGCTATACGTAGGAAATTAAAGGTTTACCCTATTACGTATTTTTGTGTCAATGAATAACCTATGAAAATTTTAATACACTTTTTCATGTCGGTATATCGGGAATTTGTAGGGAAGTTTTTTTCCCATTCAGAGCCATGGCCTAACCACCTGCCAGCACAACCAGTCTTAGGCTGAGCTCTAAAGAAGCTAATGCTATTTTCGAGGAGCCACAATTTGTCATCTCTTCAGTCTAAAATGGCTGACTGTTAATGTTTTTTCCTTAAAAATAGCTCCTCTTACAAAATATATCGAACCCAGCCATTAACAATGCCCTCTCCCCTCTCCCTTTTTCAGGTGATTTGTGAGTCCAGTAGTAGATCAACTGCTTTGATAGAACCAATTCAATTTATTCTTTGCAGGACTATAGCATCGACCACTTATTTATTCTTTGCAGGACTATTGTCAGTCGAGAAGCAGATATATTTTGAATTCTCTATTATTATTTATTCTCAACTATGACATTCTCCTATCCCATTTCAGATAAAAGGGATCAATTAGTCTGATGGTCTACTCATAATTGCCATCACCACATATTCCTTGGTAAAATTCTCATCTTAATTGCCATCGCCACATAATGTATTCTAAGTTATGTTATGTGTATTTTTATTGGTACTGCACATAATGTTAATGTATTTACACCATGATGGTAATGATAACACCATAAATATCAATAAAAGTAGAACCATGATCATTTATATTTGTAATAGTATATCATAGATGTTAGCATATCAACATAATTGAAAGTCTGAATTTATTGTGTTAATGCTATTAGAAAATTCCCTGGTAGTAGATGAAAGTGTTTCTCCCTAAGTCTGTAAATTGTATTATTCAGTCGAGATGTTGCCCATTAGAGGCTTGGTCTATATTCATAATGATGTCTGAGGTCCCATTGTATATGCAGCAACAAAGGCTTCCTCTGTATTTTTTTATACATGAGAAATTTTTAGCGTGTGTAAATTGTATTAGTGAGACAAGCAAACAAGCATTAGAGGCCTGGTCCATGACAAAATTATTTATAATGAGATCAAGATTTCATTGTACATGTAGCCACAAGGCTTCTTTTTTATATTTTTAACATGAGTGTATTGATGCAATGTCGTTCTGTTTTGTCATTTTATTTTTGTTATATCTTGGTGGTGCTAAGCTAGATCAATATTTTGCCATTGAATTTATGAGCGGCCTATATGTTCAGAGTTTGCACATTTCTTCAGTTAAGCTGAATGCAAACCGTCTTGTTATTGGCACACTTCGGGGATTCGACCAGTTCATGAACCTGGTGATCAACAACACTGTGGATGTTAGTGGAAATTACAACACCCATAATGGAATGGTGGTAAGTTTTCTACTATTGAAGGTTATTTTGAACTTTTCCCACGTGTACCTGTGGTCAAGCAGTTTTAAATGATGTTTTGAAATGCTTAAAAAACACAAATTTTAAAGCTTGCTTATTAATTCACATAATATGCTGACATCCTACAATTATCTGCAGTTTATTAGGGGAAATCGTGTTGTCATGATCGAGGCATTGGAGCTAATTTCCAAGTCACAGTGAGTCATTGTTCTCCAGTTGATGTAGCGCTAGCAGCGTGAAAATTGATGTAAATGATATCTATGAACCCTCTTGTACTTTGGACATAACTCTGGAGGTCAAAGCTATCTCTTTCCGGCTTTTCCTTCTTCCTATGTGGTGCTTGTAGCTATGCAAACATCTACCCAAGTAGGTGGCTAATAGTGCTAGCCCTAGGTTCAACGATGGCTTCATTTACTGCCTTCTCAGCGCTAACATTGACAACAAGTCATTTCTTCTATTGTTCTACATTGTCGTTGCCTTGCGCCCTTGCCTTGTGAGGCACATGTGATCTTAGATCCATCATTAATATTCGGTAGTGGTGCATCTGGTCTACCCTTATTGGAATTAGAATCAGATTCTTCTATAGTTCTATGGTTCTACGTTGCCTATTGCTTTATGAGGAACATGTTTTTTTTGGTGCATATGTGGTGCCATTCTAATGCAACTGGATTCTTCTATTAGGTCAACTGCCATTAGTATTTAATTATGGTCCTGTGTGGTTGTGCTTGGTCTCTGCGGCAGGGATACATATCTGGTGTGCTCAAAGGAATACGGTGATCAAGTGCATATTTTAAATCCGGTATATCCATTTGACATCTTAACAACTCTTTGAGCAAGTTTCTGCATGTATGAATGGTGCCGGAGAAATATAGTTAAATTTATGAAATATGGGGAGAGACAATTCTCGGTCAAGACAAAGGATTTGTGTCCGTTTGGTTGGGTAGCAAGGTGGGATGGAGCCGCTTCATTCTGCATTTGGTTGGAGAGCGGTCAGAGCAGAGTGACTCAAAATTGAGAATATTTCAACTAGACCTGGGATGAGCTCACTCCAAAAAAATGTGGATCCAAATAGAAAATATAATGGTTTCACTCCGTTCTCAGAATCTAGAATGGAATCGCTCCACTCTCACGCATGAGCATACGCAGACTTAAATAGAATTTTGTATATCATAGTGATATTTATCGTTCCATATTTATGTTTTATACTATTTTTTATCTCTCGTGGCAACGCACGGGTACACACCTAGTGAGATAATATGTGCTTAATTTTATCACACCACCATTAGCTCTCCTGTTTAGATCACTAAATGGCTAAAAGCGATTAAAAAATTGTTAAAATTTATCATGAGATTGAAACAGGGCCTAAAGATGACTAAAATGGAGGAACTATTATTTAGTTCATCAAACTAAACGGCGCTAAGTGTAGGAGAATTTTTTTTTCTGCGACTTGGTGGCTCCGCCCGCGGCCCCCATCGTCCGGCCCCGTTTTGGCGTTGCTTGCACGGCACACCCTCGGACCCTCCCGCCACGTTCGGACGTTCCTCTCCCCACCGTCATCCGCCCGACCGCCCTACACCCACTCGCCGAGACGGAGGATCGCCCGCACCGCGGCGCCGGGACCGGGCCGACGACGCAGCCGGCCTGCCGAGACGCAGGTCAACAACGGATTTGGTGGGTCCGTTCCGTAGCTGCAGATGTCCCAAAATATAATTGGGAAAATATACAGGTAATAACATTGGTAAATGCGAAAGTCAAAAAAAGAAAGTAAAAAAACATTGGTAAATGCGTACTCCTCCATTAATTGAGTGCTACTTTAGAGTTAGAAATTTATCCTAAAATAAAATAAATGTGTTTTTAAATATATGAAATAACATAACCCTAGTTACTTTTCTATTTTTAGTGCAATGATATATCTTTATTATTATTATTATTATTATTATTATTATTATTATTATTATTATTATTATTACTACTACTATATATATATAACTATACTACTATTATATATAACTAAAATAAGTGCATCTTTAAGTATTGTGTGTCTCGTACCTCGCCACAACAAGTACATTCATTGTACGCGTTCCGAGGCTCCAAATGATGTCGCGGAGGACGCAAAATTTATATTGATTCGGGTAGAATGTTTCTACTTCTAGTCATAGGTGACTTGCCCTACCGGCAACCTTCAGATAAAACTCGTAGTGGCGGTTAGTCGATTACAAGCACTTGAGAGAGGGAGGAGAGGCTCTCAGGTCTCATGTCGGGATGAAAGTCGAGCTTAGAAGTTGAAAGGTGAAGCTTGACGGGGCTCCGGCCTTGAAATCCTTGTCGACACTCCTTCTCATGTTCGTCCTTGTGAACTCGTCTTCGTCTGAAGGCGTTCAGTGGTGTCCAAGAGCCCTCTACTCGATCTCATTTGCCCTAAGGCGACCCTCTCCCTTTTATAGGTCGGGACAAGGGTCGGCCAGCGGTGATTTCCCTGGGAAGAAGTCGTAAGGCAAGGGTAGTGTTTTACCCTGGGAGAGGCCACATGTACTTGTGGGGTCCGATGCTGTCTGGTTGTCGTGTATTTATCGTGGTGGATGATGCGTCGACGATGGTCCTAGGCACCATCATTCTGGCTACGCCAACCCCTGGCTTCCGTAGCCTGGGGCTCGGCGCAGCCCGTCGTGTAGTGCCCTGCTGAAGGTTTGCACACTCAGTCCTAGCCCGATAGGTCATAAGTGTGTCGTAGGTCGAGGGGAGCGCGGGCCACTAATGCATTGCTGTCCGGGGGCTCATAGGTCATGAGTGTTATGCAGCCCGAGGGGTTCATATGTCATGAGTGGAAAGCGGACCGACACCCGCGCTGTGGCTCGGTGCCAAACGTGGTTAATGCGACCAGTCATTTATGGCGGGTCAGTCAGTCTGAGGCCTGGCGCGAGATCCACTCGAGTGGTTCCCTTCCGACACGCCCGGCCTCCCTTGTCAGGCTCCACCACGCCCGACCCCCAGCTCGGTGTCGCGGGGTTCGACCGGGCTGGGTCGTTCCAGGGTTGGCGTACTTGCTCTTTCAAATAACTAATGGTCTCCAGCCATTCAGGGGCTCTTTCCTCAGCACAATCACTGGCCGGTGGGTCCTAGGGTCCGGTGATCATTTCCTTGATAGTAGCCTCTGATCCCCCAAATGGGAAGTATCTCCCTTCGAGGCTGATGATAGGTGGGACGGTGTCCCGTCTGTTCGTTTCACGAGCAATTGTGGCATTCCCTAGGAAATTGGCGCCACTCCTATGGCGACCGTCTGCCTCCTGGAGTGGAGTCGGGCGCTTTTCTACCCTCTTTATAAACCTTGGGTGGTCGCTCCCCTGCTGGACGTCCTTGATGTGTCATTTAAACTTGTCTTCAACCGGGTCAGCGGTCGAACCTTGAGCTTATCAAAATGTCACGCTCAGTGGGTCTCAAGCCGAGGTAGGCTTCTCCCCTCAGGCTTGTCGACCTCCACTTTTTGTCTGATTTTGCTCCGCCCTTTTTCTGCAGTAGTGCAGTCATCGTCGACCCAAAGGTTGCATCTTGGACGAGCTCCACGTATCTTCCTTCTCCTCCTCGGGTCCTCACGAGGAGTTGGGATGCCTTTCACGCGGTGTTGGAGGCCACCAAGGTCGAAGTCGTGCTTGATGCGGGTGCAGCTCGCCGAGGCCGACGGTCGCGTCGTCAGCAAGTCGTTTGATTCTCACTTTTTCTATGGGTTTTCCTTCTTTGTCCCCTTTTCTTATCATGCTCGTTTCTCATGGTAGCCTTAGAAGCAAAACTTGAGATGTTGCACCACCGCTCGGGCTAGCTTCTTGATTACGTTGGGGCTTGTGGTGCCTCTTTAATCGAGCGCCTGGATAACGCATATGCCACGTTCAGGACAATGATGACTTTAGTGTTCATTGTGGGGCTATGGTGGCGCTGCTTATGGCAAAGGTCTGTTCTAGCTGTCGCCTTCGGGATCTCATCAGTCCCCCTTCGTCCCTCTCAGATGAAGGGTTGGAGAACCTGCTGGAAGGTTACGACAATGTAGCCAGCCACGTCGTGCTTAGGGTGCCTGCTAATGACGTTGTTTGTGCTGCACGCTAACCGTGACATGCTACACCTCGGCATTGTCCTCATGGCAATAATAATATATATGAAAAAGACTTTTGCTTTCTGATTTCTAGCATTGTGGGGCCTTCGAATCACTTCCCTCTACTATCTACATGGGCTCGTCTGGGTACCTCTCCTTTTTAAGAGCGCACGAGAGAGAGAGAGGGAGGGAGGGAAAGTGTTCCTCTCCGCGGATCACTCGCTAGCTCGGGCTTTCCTTCACCCATGGATCAGGGCGACTCCCAAAGGGGCGATCACCCGAGGGGATGGTGCAACCGTCCCATCTTTCCTCCTAGGTTCCCTTTCATCCTCCTATCAACTAATCCTTAACTTATTCTCTAGGGTGTTGGTCGCCTCTCTTGATGCGTGAAGGCGTTGTGGCTTCATGCCCCGGTCAGGCGCCTTAGCGACCCCCCTAGAGTGAAACGAGGATGCTCTTTTAAGGGATTCAAGCATGGTATGTTTGGCCTTAGAAGTGACTAACACTGAGGTGCGGCATCTACAATCGTGACTAGTGACTCTTGACAATTTGGGGGCAGGTAAACTATCGTGGTCCGGCCTTTAGGCTCTCGATGCTTTGTAGATTCCTGAATACCTGGTGGTTCGTCGTAGGTCCTCGACATGAAGCGATGGGCTTTTTCCTATGCATAGATCGAGCTACAAGATTCATTCGTGCATGGGGGAGGAATTAGAGTCCGCGTCTCCTTGACATCCTAGAGCGCGTTCGTGAGGCTGTGGAGTTTGGGATTCGCTATGGCACAGTGATGGCCTTCGCCATTGCGTAACTTCACTGCGGTGTCAGTCTTCATGATGTTGTCAACCTACCTGCTAGGACAACGTAAATGGACTTGGAACTCCTAACAAGCGGCTTTGACGTCACGGTGAACTCCGTGCTCAGGGTGGTGTCGGTGGAGGAAATAATTCGTGATCTCCCATAATCTTGCTTTGCGGGGCGTTAGTTCCTACAACGTGTATGTTCGTTGGGTCCCTCGAACCCCAGTTGGTCCTAGGTTCACTATCGATCTAAGGGGCGCTATTCGTGTGACTTTTTCCATTAACCATACCCATGTGTGACAAGCCCCTAAGCCTCTGCTCGATGCAAAGATCCATCTAGGGGTCATCCCGCCTTTTTGTTTTACTCTCCCCCGCACATCCTTTCCGCAGCGATGAGGGGTGGTGAGCCGAACCACTCTTTCCTCGATGGTCTAGCAATGGTGCTCGGTGAGCTGCAAACGGGTAATCTGAGTGAGGCCCTAGGTCCTTTCGTAGGACCCAAGCGCGAGATCCGCTATGGGATCATCCTCATACTCCCAGACATCGACTCATATAGTTGCCAACTCCGTTCGACCGGTCTCGACGGCTCATTGCCTCTCTCCACGATAAACCATGAGTCGGACATTCCTAGGACTCAAACACAAGCTGGTGACGCCCTTCGCGCTTTGCACAACAGGATCCTAGCCGCTAGTGTGTCTGTCACTTGTTTTCCCCTTGCTCTAGATTTTGCTGAGGTGGCCACGAACCCTTGCGGATCGACCTCTCGGGCCCTAGATTTTGCGTCAAGTCTGCCATATGTTTTTCGACCCCCTGTAAAGGAAATAGAAGGAGTCTGAGGTCTTACCAGGTTGGACGCTCCGAGCGCTCGTTCAGGCTCCTCTAGTGGGATGTTTTGGTCAGTGGCTTAGCTAGCTTTTTGTTCCCTTCAGCTCTCCAAGATCCTATGTCAGTTGCATGGACAAGGGAAAAGGAAAAATGATTTGCCAGCACGATCGAAATCACAAGATAGATGTAAAAAGGCACGAAAAATAAGGTGCAGAGAGACTAGTGATCTCCCTTCTTTCTTAATTTCGTATGTCCAAAATCCCCGGACGATCGTTCCAGGGTCGAGGTTCAGAACCGACCTAGGGCATCGAGACTTCGCCATGAATCGAGCCATCCCAGCTGCTTGATGTTCCTGGTGTCGTGCTTTCCCATCTTCATGGCCGGACTCAATGTCCCGTAATTTGACGCGGCGTTCACCAGCTAGTCGTCGCCTGGAAGGGGGGACAGGTCCTCTAGTCGTTTGAAGGCGATCCCATCTAGAGATTCATGACACTCATTTGAGGCAAAACAGAGGTCGACAGGCCTGCTGCCTCTAACCTCGTGTACCTTGGTTAGTCGTACTGTATCGCCGATAGGGTCAATAATAAACGGGGACTGGCCGTGCTTCCCGAGGTTCGGTAGGTAGCTAGTCCCGGCAAGGCAAAAGGTCCTAGTCCCTGTGGCTTTTTGTCTTCCTGAGGTTCTAGTCCCCTTCCGGATGGTGTCGTTTTGCGTAAGATTTTGCTGAGTAACTCGCAATCGTTATAGGCATGTCGGACTGAGCGCCGATGGTTCGGACATGGGGCTTCAAGGAGTTTTTCAAAGTGATCGGGGGTTTCTTCATGAAAGTCACCTAGGGGCTTGTTTGGGTAATCTAAGATTGGAGTGGATCGAGGTGGTATGTGGTGTATTGAAGTGTAATATGAACTAATTTTTCTTTAAATCCCCTTCAATACACCTCAATCCACTTCAATTCCTCTATACCCAAACAAAGCCTGGAGGGGGTGAATAGGCG
Organism: Zea luxurians; assembly: GCA_029449295.1. Lineage (NCBI taxonomy): Eukaryota > Viridiplantae > Streptophyta > Magnoliopsida > Poales > Poaceae > Zea > Zea luxurians. Next base: position 175,519,268 of record JAOPSE010000002.1, read on the forward strand.
AAACCTGGAAATTATAACATTAAACCCAGACTTGATCCCTTGATTTGCGGTTAGAACAAGATGAATAATTATCGAAGTATAAAACTAAGTCCTTTGCTTGCAAAGAGTATTGCTTTCAAAGAATGCAGAATTAATGCAAAGCAACACAACTAAAATATCTATGAAGAATAAAGCAAGAGGGCTTAGATAAGAAGAGGAATAACATAAGTTCTTTCTTGCAAGGCGTTGCTTCTATATATGAGAATTTGACTTGAACAACACAAAGTAATATCAACAAAGCATAGTGCAAGAGGACTTAGAGAGGGAGAAGACAAACAAATCACAAGCAATAAACACAAGTGACACAGGTGATTTGTTTTATCGAGGTTCGATTCACCAACAACCTAATCCCCATTGAGGAGCCCACTAAGGATGAGTCTTTTTTAACCCTTTCCCTCTCTCCAACGGTCACCAAGACCGGCGAGTGTTCCTTCTTCTTTGTCAACAAAAGACTGAAGTCTTTGCAAGGCCAACCGCAAAGATAAGGGACTCTTGCTAGCTTTAAAATGAATGAGAGTCAAAACTCCACTCTCAAATGATCACAAGAGGTAGCACACACTTTCTCTCAATGGTTCTCACAAGGCATTATCGCTAAACACACATGAGTAGTTCTTTCTTGCTTGATCTCTCTTTTGAGGCACTTTGTGAGGCTTTGATTTGTATAGAAGTGTTGCTCTAATAGATAGGAGTGAATACCCAACTCTTATGTATGATGTAGATCAATGAATGATGTGAATGGGCTGGTTGGGGTGGTTTTTATAGCCCTCAACCACCCATATAGCCGTTGGGGTGCATCTGCCAAAAACTGCACTGGCAGACGGTCTGCGGCTAGGGCCTGGACAGTCTGCGACCCTCCAACGGTCGATTCTAACATCTTTAATGCATATGTCTGACAGAGCTTGATCAACAGCTATCTGCCACGGTGACACCACGCGGATGACCCGCATCAGCTCTAAAATTCTATTTGCTCAACTTGTCAACTTCGGGCTGAACCAGGTCTTCGCATGCGGACGATCCGTGAATTATAGCCGGACGGTCCGCGCTGTATAGCTGGACGGTCCGCGGTTTAGTTAGACTATCCACGATTTGTAGTTCCTCGCCAAAGTCATAGCGGTGTCGCAGACGGTCCGCCAGAGGGGGCCAGACGGTCCGCACTCGGCGATTTTAGAGCTTGAGTTTCTGACTTCCCGTTGATCTTTGAACAATCTTCTCTAAGTTGCTTTGACTAAACTTGAGAGCGATCCTATGACTTAGACAAACATCTCAAGTGGCTTTCTATCTAGTCTAGGTCATGGATCATGAACATTTTGATTCTTTCACTCATATTTCTTCTCTTGCTGAAACTAGCTCCAAAATAGTGATATGTTGATTTCGAGCTTTCCAACCTATCTAGAAGTGTTGAATAGGTTCCTTGGGGTATTTAGAACTTACCCAAAGAGTAGAACTATTGGTAGTTCATCTATTCCATGTTTTACCCCTATTTGGTTGGATCTAAGCTGATTGCGACTTAGAGACTAAACTACTGAACTTATGAACCTATGAATCAAAGACTAGACAAACTAGTTACTCCGAATGGTTGTGATGGTCATCAAGCACCAAAATATAAGAAATGGTTTAAGGCCATTTCCCTTTCAATCTCTCCTTTTTTGGTGATTGATGCCAACACAAACCAAAGCAAATATGAAGCATAAAATTGTAACTAGTTTGCAATTGGTCAAGTGTTTATAAGCTATTGAAATGAAAGCAGTTCTAAGTGCTTATGAGTGATATTGACATGATTGTAATTTTGTACCACTTTTGCACCACATGTGATGGTTATTGCAAACTTTTGATAAAATCTTTTTCAAAGTTATTTGTGTATGGCCTAAGGTACAAGAATGAATTTCTAAGATTTAAAGATTCTCTCCTTTTTCAAATGCATTTCCTTTGGCCATTTACAAAACTCCCCCCTGAAGAAGTTCTCCCCTTTGGTATAAAATAGTTTAAAACATTTTCCAATAAATAGGGTGTGGTGCGATCCTTTTGCTTTGGCCTAATACTTTCTCCCCTTTGACATTAAGCACCAAAAATGAAGAAATTTTGAGGCCTTTTCAATAGATATGGAATTGAAGTACATGAGTTTGAGCAAGGGTGTTTGATACCGAACAAATGTGAAGTGGAATTACTCCCTTTGCTCGAAACTCCATTTCCCTTTCAAGTAGAGACTAAGCACAACATATACTTGAAGAATGCTTAGTCTTAAAGATTTAATGTGCAGAGAATTGCTCCCCCTAAACTTGTGCATACAAGTGATGAATACTTGTAGATCAATGCACTTTAGGACATGAGAGGTCCGAGGATGCAGGTTCTACACATTGAACCTTGGTATAAGCAAAAATATGAATTAAGAGCAAGTACTAATTGAAAGAGATATATTAGATCAAAAGATATGTCAATTAAGCTTTATCATAGTTCTACAATATAGATTACTCTCCCTAAGTATGCGCATAGAGAGGAATACATATTTTGGCCTTAAATGCCAAATGAACATAATGAGGTCAATGAGAACATATCTATATCATAGAAATTGTGAAGTGCAATATGTCATAATATAAACGTGATGCTCATGATAGACTACACACTTAAGAAAGCATGTTATAAACATTTGATGCATTTACCCTTAAGGATTCAAAGAAGCTTAAGGAACCTCCACCTTTGGAACAATGGTAGCTTATCCTCGTTACAATGTTAAGCTTTAAGCTCTTTGACAAGAATATTACTTCTCTCAGACTTAACAAAAATTGCAACATAGCAGAATTGATATCTCAAAAGGTTAGACTAGGTATGAAGCAGGGGTTATGCATAGACATGCCTTTTATTCCTCTTGTAACTAAGGATATGAAATATGTGTATAAGAGGTAAATCTAGGTACATGTGTAAAGGATAGGAAGTAGTTTACCCTTTTGTACCTTCACATAGAGATGCTCTCTTCATTGTGCTTTGTCCTTAGTCTTGGTTACTTAAGTCCTATGCTCAAGACAATATATAGAATTATTTTGCACAAGAGAGAATTCTACAACTAGTGATCCTTTTCTTTAAACAAATCATTGTTACCACATATCAAGTAGATCACAAATTGCACAAATTTATCATAAACTCTCCTTTTAACTTAGTGCATATACACGAGAGACATCAATTGATAGTACATGAAGCATTAAGCAACATAAGTATCAATTGAAGCTATTCAATGATCAAAGGTATAATAAATGTGATCAAATCATATGCACTAGGTTATCAAATAAGTTTATAACAGTAGAATCTAGTGATTTTGCTACTTGAATAATGAAAGTTGCAATCCTGGATAAAAGTGATACTTCTTTACCAAATTGGATTGAGTTGTAATAGCATACTTCATGAGAAACTCATTCTCATACATGTGACTACATGTGATTACTAAGAGAAAGTGTTAGTCTCAACATAATTAAGATATAGAAATGGGCTCCCCCTAAAGATGTGCATCAAGTATTTGAATGACTTGGTTAGATGCGTTTTCTCTTAAAGACAAATAGGGGAATTCATTGAACATCTTGATCAAGGCATATAAAATTTGCAATAATCAGCTTATGTCTGGTCTTCTCAAAATGAAAAAGGTTTAGAATACTTACAACCACATAACTGATTGATTTGAAGATCTTACTGTCTAAGTGGGTGTTGTTATTATTGACATCTTCTTTTTCATTTGAGTGCCCTCCCTTTATAGTTGTCTTTTTTAAAAACTTATGGAAGATACTTGAAAGAGAGATATTAGCAGCACAAGGGAGTATATGATAAATGATGATTTCTTGAGATAAGAGATGTAGACAAATCACCATTCATAAGTCATATAGACATGAAGTAAAATCCTTTACTTTTACCTTTCTTCCTTTAGGTGAAGAGCAACCTTGAGGCTTGTGTCTTTTAATAAATTGAACATGCACTCACTCTCTTGTAGATTTTCATAAATGTGCTCAAGAGAGATATTATTAGTAACACAAGCACTAGTTTCCTTTTTAGCAATCATTTTTAGTAGGAATGACTGGTAGATTACTAAAACATGGAAACTTCATAACATGAACTAGATTATCCCATAAATGATATTATGCACAGTTTTAACTCATAAAACAAGCATAGTTAATCTCTCAAATTTATGGGGACAAATCTAATTCATAACATGGAGAGCGATTATATAGAAGAATCTTATCCAATTTAATCAAGAAGTACATCAAATATCATTGGATTGATCTTCCTTTTATGATTAGAGTACGCATTCCATAGAGAAACCCATTCTCTTGATGTAAGACTACTTAAGTCACTTAGACAAAAGGATTAGTCTCACGATTTTAGTCATAAAGAGAACTTTCCTTTTATAAGTGTCCTAAGGATTTGAATTCCTTATATGACACCTTGTTCTTTTAAGAACTTGGAATATCTCTCTCTATGTCTAGAACATGGCAACAATAGGATAATTAATGTAAAACATGCCATGAGGCATTTAAAACCATTTAAAGCATGTAGATTGTCATAATATAGAAATGATTAATATGCAATCTACCATATGAGAGGAACTTTCTCCAAAGAATGGTGACATAATTTAAAAACAATTTAAAGTGCTTCCTTTTTCAATGTGACTACACAAGACACAAGAGAAATGATAATTGAAGATACTTGCACTTAAAGACATAAGTGTTACCATCCTTTGGCTTTCCTCTATGTTGTAGGTTTTTCTTGATTTTCCACACAACATAATCCTACAACATCAATTTTTTGCTCGAGATGATATGAGTTTTAGATATAATAATTCAAAATAACTTTGGGTCAATCTTAGAGATATAAAACATTGTAAGACTGATAGCTTGAGTTAATAAGAATTGAATTAACCTGCTCAAGCACCTCCAAAGCTTCATATCATCTCCTTTCCCCTGCAAAGCTTATCAAGCATATTTTGGTCCCCATCTCTTGATGGGTCCATTAAGGTTAGTCAATAAAGATCTAGGAACCCAAATGTCCTTTGTGCTAGCACTTGGTAAACTCATTACCTGTCTAGCATAAGTTGCAATTTTGGGTTGCCTAGTTACATGTGAATCAATTGACAATCTAGGAGCGGAATAGTTACCAATGGGACAATCCTTGCATAGATGTCCCTTCTTTCAGCATATGTAGCAAAGGCGATCTTCACGTTTTGAAAATTTCTTCTTTTCTTGTCTCTTGCTTGCTACATGGTTAGTAATCATTTTCTTTTCTAAAATTATGCCTTTTTGTTTTACATAGGGACATGACTTAACCATATGTCCCTTCTCAAAGCATCTAAAACATTTTTTATCATCCTTGTTAATAACCAAGGCATTTTATTTAATGTATGGACATGACCTAATCAAGTGCCCTTGATCAAGCGGCCCCAGACTTATGTACTTGTTTTTGTTTTTTGATGTTTTTTCTAAATACTATTGTTATCGTGGTGGTGTCATATAATATCTTTATAGGAGTATATATAACTATCATGCATATTGATTTTTTTTGTCAAAGCTCTAAATATTGATTTTTACTAGTTAATGGTTCGGGTGTTGCAACGACACACAATCATATTTGATACATGCGATGACCCAATATGATAGACCTTCACACAAAAAAACTCATAATAAATACATTTAATATCAAAGCGAACATATTATCTATTACCAGATATTAAACTAATAAAAACAAACATTTCATTTTATCTTAGCTAAAAGACCAAAAAGATATGAATTTAAAAGTTACTCGATCTCTTTTTTATAGCTTTCTCTGTCGCCCGTACTCCTTCAGCTAGCGGGTGGTACTACGTGTGAGCGTTGCGTTGCGTTGCGTGTGGCTTTCTATCGTGTTGGGTTTGGTGGTTTCTCATGGCCTGTGAGGTAATAGCTCACTGATAGACGAGAAGCGAGGAACATGACACGCTCGTGTTTGGTTTGATGATTTCTCTCGGCCTATCTATTAGGTAGCGACACACTGGTACATGACAAATGGAGGAGAGAGAATAGATCTATGCAGGACGCACGAAATTCATGCTTTAAAGGAGTAAAGATTTAGGTATTCCTTCTATATTAGTTTTGTAGTGAAAGGATCTCTAGCTTAAGTGATCTGAGTGACCGAAGTTTTTGAGTTTAACTAAATTTTAGACCCAGGAGTAAATATTAGGTCGAGGGCTTTGTAAGAAGGTTTTCTTAATAGTGTCTTATCTCTGGAGACGTTATGAAGTACTGCACATATATTCATTGAGAAACTGATTTTCAAAACCAATAAAGTCAACAACTCATAGAAAAACATCACTTAAAGTTACATACACATGTTGAGCACTAAAAAGAGACCGGACGGTCCGACCCTGAGGCCGGACGGTCCGCGCAAGCGCAGAACAGAGTAGGGTTCCGAGTTTCTTGCTATGTTTGTTGGTGAGAATCTTGGGATTAGTTCAGGATTTTGTTGGTAACGGGTCTAGCCCCCCTCCTCTATAAAAGCAGAGGAATATGACCGATTTAAAGAAGGAATCAAACCCTCAATCAGTACAATTTACATTTATTCTTAGAAGTAGTTCTAGTCTAGTTCTAGGTTAGTCTTCCAGTCCCCAAATTCTTCGCTTCTCTTCGACTCTACGTCGATTAGAGGAGTCTAGGTCGGCCTGCCGAGCCTAGACATCATCTAGGATCTCTCCTCCCTGTAAAGCCCAAAATTTGTATTAGAAAAAAAATATATAATTATGTAGTGTTTTGGGATTATGGAACCTTTGGAAACTATTTGATTTTTTTCCTTGTGCATGTTAAATTAAGGGAATTAAAGTAATCAAATAATAAATGAATAATAAAGTTTGAAGAACTATTAACGTATATATTGAGGGTTCACTTAAATGGATAATTAATATATATAAAATAAAACTTTCAATTGCACGTTGTAGTTTTATCGTACTTTTGCATATGAACTTGAAACTGGAATTCAGATTTGAATTAGTATTTAAAATAAAAATATGAAAAAAATGAAATAGAGAAAAGAAAATGGGATAAGAAAATGAAAAAAAAGGATAAAACCCGTTTTGGGCCGAATTTGTCCTCTGGCCCAACTCAACTCCGGGCAGCCCATCCTCCACACCAGCCCAGTCGCGCGCTCTTGCTCACGTCACTGACGTGTGGGCCCCGTTTGCAGCCAACCGCGGGCCCGCCTGTCATCTGCTGTTGCGTTTACGCGTGCTGTGGATTCGTCTCTGGCAGTCGAGGCCCCTCTGTCGGACGCTACCCTGTCTCCCCGTCCATGACCGCAACGATGTCCGACTTCCTCGCTGCGCCGCCGGGATCGCTGGGGTTGTTGAGGTTTGCCTGGGAAATAAAACAAGAACTCGCTAGCCACCTTGCCCATCCCATGACCGGATGCTCGACGCCCCTGTACTTCGAGCTCGAGTTGTCCTCTGCTCGGTTCTCCTATCACACCGACCATGGTGGCCGCCAGATTTGCTCCCATCCGGATTCACGCCAGCGACGGGCTCTCAGGTGTCGGCTCGGAACCTCACTGGGTCACCAGGGAGGCGCTCAGGGCCGTGCCAAGTCAGGAGGATGGCTGGTTGAAGTAAAATCCCTCACCGGACTTCGCATACTGCTACCTCCTGTGGGCGGCCCTCACCGGCACTCTAATCCTAGGTAAGAATACAATTGGGGGGGGGGGGTCGATTATGCACTCTCAACGTGTGGCGATGGTCCGCTGTGAAGAACATCGGTTCTCGCACTCAATGGCATGCGCGCCGGTGACTTCCACCGCGGGTGCCGTGGCCGCCGCGTCGAAGCCGAGCGAGAAGGAGAGCAGGGAGAGAGAGAGAACTCGATGGCGCCGTTGGGGAAACCCGTGGGGCCGTCGTGAGTAGCTCGCCGGGGTGCGCGCAGATTTCGTCGCCAGATGGGAGGAGCTGCCGCACGGGCCAAGGGTGCTGCCGTGTGTGTGGGGCCACCGCACGGCTGATTTGGGGGAAGAAGAAAGTACTCGCACCGTTGGATCTCCGACCGATGGAGGAGATTTGATCCCAAGGTATCTCTTCGTCAAATGAATATGGGCCGTTGATCGATGGATGGTGGGACGTAAGGTGATCCTGGCGTTTTAAAATCCCGGGCATTGATCTCAGATCCTAGGGCTCTAGATGCGTACCCCCTTCGACCCGCGCGCAAATTGCAAGCTAGCCCCTGTGTTCTAACAGAATTAATCCAGAGTCCTAATCTGTTATAAGTTAATGACGCAGAGGCCCTGAAATTTATATATAGAACCCTGAACTACTCTGGAATCGTGTGCGCAGTCCAGGAATATAAGAAAACAGGAAAAGAGATTTAGAAATCGATTTTTAATATAAAAATAATTGCAGAAACCCATTTAATTCATAGAAAATTCATCTTAGCTCCTTTTTAGTCCATTCCAGTTGCAAAAATTTTATATTGATATTGTTTATCATCTTGTAACCCTGTTTTGTCATGACACCTAGATAAAAATTATCCACTTGATTTATTCTATTCTAAGTGCTTAATAATTCCAGAAATTCATAACTTAACAACCGTAACTCCGAATTTAGCGGTTCTCGATCCCACGATCTCGTAGCTTCGCGTAGATTATTATTACGCAATTTGTACTTATGTTTGGTGTAATGTTAATTTTGCCTATACAATGTTTGTTTGTATTGCTACGACTAGCGCGAGGACACGTGTCATCTGAAAAGCAAGTTGGTACCTGGAATCTCAAGTCCCAGGCAAGTTGTGCCCTTGATCACTTCTTTTACCCACTCATGTTCTAATTAATCATAATGATCTGCATAGGTTAATTTGATGGGACCTAATAGGTTACCCTAGTTTGTCTATCTTTATGCCTTGTTTACCACTAAACTTTCTGGGTAGTACTTGCTAGTGCTATATGTGGATTTGGGCATTGAGATACATATTATTCATACTTTTGTTATCAGTTGTTATTTACTGTTCATGATAAGATCATTATGTTAATTGGAACATGGAGAACCACCCGGGAAAACAGTGCTACCACAAGGGTTTAATGGGACGCCCTTGGCCGATTAATTAGGAAAGCTAGTGGAAGACTACCTTACCCGAAAGGGGCAAGGGTAGTAGGGGAGTGGTCAGTGTAGGGAGGCCCTCGGGAGGATTTTGCTGCGATGGCAGTCCTGCAAGGGATTCCTGCTAGGAAGGCCCTCGGGAGGATTTTGCCGCGATGGCGGACCTGCAAGGGATTCCTGCATTGGAACTTCCTATAAACTGTAGCGGGTTTTCTGAAGCTAGTGGAACTTTGTAAAGGCCTCGTAGTGTTACCTTGCCTCGCCTCCTCGGTAGAGGTGTATGGGATTGGCCGTCTCTTGGCAGATGGGTAACACGACTTGTGGGTAAAGATGCGCAACCTCTGCAGAGTGTAAAACTGGTATACTAGCCGTGCTCACGGTCAAGAGCAGCTCGGACACTCACATGATTAAATTATGGAACTTAAATTCAATTTGTCATATGCATTGCATCGCAGGTGATGTTGTTACTTTTGTTCTATTACTTAATTGGGTTTGGTATTTACTTATACTTAGTAACTGCTAATAAAATTTTGACCAACATTAAAAGCAATGCTCAGCTCTAACCATCCTCTTTGGTAAGCCTTACACTTCACGTGAGCTCCCACCTTTGGCGGGTTCATGCACATTATTCCCCACAACTTGTTGAGCGATGAACGTATGTGAGCTCACTCTTGCTGTCTCACACCCCCCCACAGGTCAAGAACAGGTACCGCAGGATGAGGCGCAAGGAGGATGCTGCGATGAGTTCGTGAGAGATCTAGGCCGTCGTCTCCCAGTCAACTTTGGGTTGCTGGACCGTTGTCTCCTTATAATGTAATTATTTATTTTGTATAGAACTCCTGTTATATATAAAGATGTGACATTCGATCCTGTGCCACTATACATCATATGTGTGAGACTTGGTCCCAGCATATCTGGTGTTTATGTTCGTGCCCGGGTCTTGGTGCCCCTAAAACCCGGGTGTGACACTCCTCGACGGGGTCCCTCCCGGGAGCGAGATCCAGGCGCCGTCGGCGATCTTCCGCCGCCCTGCGCACGCGCGGACCGTCCGGCCCCAGGGCGCGGACCGTCCGACCGTCAGGCAGGAAACCCTAGCCTCACGCCAGGTCGCGGACCGTCCGCGCCTGTGCAGAGAGCACCGCCGCTGGTTCTTGTTGAGTGATTGGTGCCCCAAAAAGGTGTCAACATACTTTTTGGTGACTCCGCTGGGGACAACACATATAGACTCATCAAATCGACCCTCAATGGCCGGTTCAAGGGATAGCTCTGATATTTCCCCATGCAACATTATAGAGCCGACTTGGGAGACCTTGCCGGCTGACGAACAACTCTAGTTCGAGGAGCACAAGGAGCAGCTGGTTCAAGAGGCAAAGGCGAAGTTCCTGGCCAACTTCAAGGTGGACAGGAACAATAAAGTCGTCGACAACAGGCGACGGATCTAGCTTCGCTCCGACCCACACCAGATATCCCCAATGTAAGTAACACAAACGAGCTACAATCTCTTAAGAATTATGTAGATGAACAGCGAGAACAAATGCAAAATATTATAGGGGTATGCAAAATGATTATAGGAGATTAGTAGCATGCATTTGATAAATCTACTATTGCAAATTTTCCTTCGCACGAGGTTGAATGGGGAAACACGCGTAGTACATCGGCGATAGGTTGTCACGACCAGTCACAACCCCTTTATGGGATGCCGATGGACACATACCCTGAGCAACCACAAATCGGCAGTAAATCGGTCGATCTGCACATGGCCGGACCGTCCGCACGTGAGCGCGGACTGTCCGGGCCAGCTATGGCTAGACCCATTTTTAATGAGTTACCCAGACATGCACCCAAGCCACAACATAGGGCACATAATCTAAACTACCCAGTCGGACGGTCCGCATACAATGACGGGCGGTCCGCATATAATCATGGACGGTCCGGGCCAATGTCCGGACAGTCTGCGCATGACTTTTTTTAGGAGGATTGTTACCTAAATCCTCACCCGTCCCAGCAACACTTCCCATCACACTATGCGATGCATCAACCTATTAATACAAAATCCTGAGCCCAGGAAAGCTTTCCGGCCCCGCCTAGAAGGCTGGAAAGGAACGATCAATCCTATGAGCCATATAGGGTAAATGGCAATGCACCATATAACTCAAACCAATGAGGGGAAATACAACATGCTAATATCCAGCCAACCCCACCTATGTTTAACCAAAGAGCCGGTGGTCTCGTACCGGCTGCCATTGATATAGTGAGGGAGGAAATAGCCGGGGCGTTCCGAGATAAGCTCGGAGTAAGCATGGTGTCTGGGGGGAAATCATATCGGAAACCTTATGACAACCGATTTGATCACCACCCATACCCCTAGGGAACCAGGATAACCGAATTCACAAAATTTTCGGGTGACAAAGGAAAAAACACACGCGAACACATAGGTCAATTTTTAGCCCAATTAGGAGAATTGGCCGACACAGAAGCATTTTGTGTGTGTTTATTTTCATTGTCTTTAACAGTAACCGCGTTCGCATGGTACGCTACATTACCTCCTAATTCTATTTTGTCATGGGGGGATTTAGAACAAAAATTCCATGATCACTTTTCTCCGGTGACTATAAGTTAGATTTAGTGGACTTAGTGGCCTTGCGACAAGCAAAAGACGAATCAGTTAATGATTACATCTGGAGATTCCGGGATACAAGAAACCGATGCTTCCAAATTCATTAAGCAGAAAAACAACTAGCAGGATTAGCCTTTAATGGTCTGCGATATTATTTAAAAGAAAGATTAGAAGGCATTCAATTTTTCACGCTAGCACAATTACACCAAAGAGCTTTGGCTTGTGAAAGCCGAAGCAAAGAAACTGCCAAAAATATTCGTCATAATGTCCATGTCAGAGAGGAAATTCTTCGGCCGGGTGGCGGAACGCACCCGCCCTAAATCCTAAGATGAGGAGGGGGCCTAAGCGTTTTGCCTGCCTGCTAGATGGTTGAAGAACACGAGTGAACACGAGGATTTAGAGTGCTTCAGGCCGCCGGAGCATAAAACCCTACTCCACTGTGTGTAGTATTGCTGATGCTCGAGAGCTTGGAGAACTTCCCGAGGGTCTAAGTTGGCTTGAGTTCGGTCTAAGTGAGCCTCCCTTGTAACGTCGTGTGCCTTCCCTTTTATAGCTCAAGGGTGGCACATACAAGGATGCTAAGCCCGACATGTGGGCCCAGGAACATAACAGAAGGAATACCTAGAGCAACTAATGCAGGTGACGTCTGTGCAATCTCCAGGCCCATGTTGTCCGCAGCATGCGTAGCGTTGACATGCGGCGGCAGCTTCCTTGGTAACGTACGAGCAATGATGGGTGTAGTGCACGCGGCAGTATGGGCGTGCAGTCTGCCAGTGGAACGGACAGGCATGCCGCCTGTGGGATGGACATGTCTCATTTAATGTCGAGGCGGCACATCGCCTACCAGTGGAATGGACAGGCACGCCGCCTGCGAAATGGACAGGTCTCATTAAGCGACACATCGCCTGTCAGCGGGATGGACAGGCGGTGTGCCTTATCCGCAATAAATGCAGGGGTCGCGTAACCCGGAGGCCTTACGCCAGGCTCCGCCCGTTGGCTTACGTCACACGCGGTAGGCCATGCGGCAGCATCGGGTCTCTGCCTGGGCGGGGAGCAGTAGCGCATGCGGACAGGTCTGCACCAGACTGGGTCTGGACATGTGTCGACACCGGACCCCCACTTGAGTCCTGTTCAGGGCCTGGGTATGTTCTGTCCTAAGACCTTGGGACCCCCCTATGGGCGGCCCGGACCCCATACGGGGGGTCTGGATCCCATTCCAAGGGGTCCGGCTTGCACTAGTGGAGGTCCGGGACCAACCTCGAAGGTCCGACCTGTATATCTGGGGTTCGGGACAAACCTTGGGGGTCTGGACTGTATATCCAGGGGGTCCGGCGCTCTCCCGTGGGGGTCCAGACTCACTGTTGATGCTTTGGAGCATGCCGCCTTCTCTGGACACGTGGCGGCTTCGGACCCGCCCATCTGGCAGAGTCGGGCGCTGCTGTGGACCGAGAGTAGCTGCTCGCGACTAGGGCGAGGCGTAGCTAGTCCCACACAACACTTCTGCCACATGACTAAGGGATAGCCACGTGGGTTCTGCGTCTTTGTACAGTAGCAGGGGGTACCCTAGTTTAGGGTACCGACAGTGGCCCCCGGGCCCACCTCAGGGGAGGATGCGGGCCTGCAGGTGGGGCCAAAACTTGTACTTCGCGTCAACGTGGCACGACCGGTGACTGGGGTGCCACCTCAGCGCGCGCCGCATTAACTCAGCGCATCTGGTGACGCACGCGCTTGCAATCCGCCCTTGACCACGTCAACTGCCACATCTGTCCTCGCGGCTGACTGACCCACGGCCCCACGTCTGGCGGTTGCATCGGGTCATGCGTGGGGTGCCTCGTTGCCGTCGCCTTGGTTAAAAATATCCCTCCACAGCGGCCCCGAGGTGGTGCACGGTCGTGCGTGGTGGTTCGCTCCCCGCGTGGTGGCTCGCGGTCATGTGCGACAGTTCGCCTTTTTCGCACTCAGAAACTAGCACACCAGCTACATGACTTGTGGGCTCGGGCCCCCATGTCAGACACTGGGCCGCATGGGCGCTGGGTGCACGCCGGACGGGATTTCCAGGGGCGCGAGCGGGAGAGTCTTCCTTGAAAAGGGATTCACCCACGTGCAGCAGTTACGCTTTCGCATTCTCTCCAACTGCTGCGCCTTTTCGCCTCCGAGCCCTCTACGCCCCTTTGCATTCGCGCTCTTCTGCTTTCCGCCGCCATAGTCGCCATGGCCTCACTGGTTCATCCCGAGCGTTTCCAGTCCGAGGGGGCACTCAACCTAGTGCGCAACCTGCTCGGATGGAGCGCGCCGACGTTCGCCAGAAGGATCCGCGCCAGCGCCTAGGACTGGGCAAAAAACCCGTTACCCGTTACCCGAACCCGAAAAACCCGAACCCGAACCCGTAATACCGGGTACCCGAAATTTGTTCGGGAATTTTGGGTACTAATTTGTGAAACCCGAAATTATTCTGGGTAATTCGGGTAGCGCAAACCGGTACCCGAATAACCCATACCCGAAATTCATACAGGCTACAGTCCAACTCTCCAAGTCCGCAAACGCCCACGGCCCACTAGCCAGTGGCCACTGTCCATATCGTGACACCGGCCGCCTGGCCGGCCCAGGCCCACCAGCGCACACCGCCGCAAACCCTAGGTGTCACTGTGTCAGGCCGTCACACGCAGACACGCACACCGGCACACGCAGTCACGCAGACGCCGCCTTCTTCCATCCAGGGGTACAGGCGGTCTAGCCTTCCACAGTCCAAACGCCGCCAGGCGCCAGCGCCGCCGCCCGTGAGCAGCAGGATCCAGCTCCACGTCCAACCGCACTACCGAAGCCAGGCAGCCAGCAGCCAGGGCTCCACGTCCAGCCGCAGCAGCTAGCAGGCTCCACGTCTAGCCGTAGCTAGGGCTCGCCGGGGATCCTGGACGCCGAGTCGCCCACCACGCCGGTCGGCCACGCCATCTAGGGTTAGGGCCACTGCCTCACCCACCCTAATCGAATCGAGCAGGCTCGCAGTGCCGCCAGCCTGGTGTGACCCCGAGATCAGATTCTGATTCCGAAGGGGCAAAAGGGGATGCGAAGTGGAATCCGGCTACATGGCTTTGCATTTTATCACTAGTGTAATGCCGCAATGGTGCTGATTATAGAGTGGTGATCAAATGTCTTTTTGTGACACGCTGCTCAACAAATCCTAGAAAATTCTTGCGCGAGTTCAAGTCGGACTGAGTTGTGATTTGTTTGTGACCGTATGTCACTGTCTGGTTCATATATTTTTTTATTCATATCTTGACTCTTAAGTATCCTGAATACCTATTATTATTGTGGCTGTGCTCTAGTGAGTGGTGAACTAGTGACTATTTTTAAAATTTGGTTAGTTCGGGAGTACCCGAAACCCGAACCCGAAGTGTCGGGTACCCGAAGTGTCGGGTACTATAATATCCAGAGCAAATTCGGGTAATACTTTCTAAAACTCGAAATTTTAATTACCCGGATTACCCGACCCGAAATATTCGGGTAACCCGAACGCCCAGGCCTACCAGCGCCACTCCCCTCGGTGATCTTGCCGCTGGGGAGTTCGTACTCTTCGTCTCCTACCTCTCCTGCGGGTTAGCGCTGCCGATCTCGCCTTTCTTCCTGCTGCTGCTGGAGGAGCTCGGCCTTCAGCTTCAGCACCTCACGCCCCACTCCATCCTCCAGGTGGCCATCTTCGCCCACTTGTGCGAGATGTTCGTGGAGGTGGCACCGTGTACCTCCCTCTTCCGCCATTTCTTCGTGCTGGTGAAGTCCGGGACGACCAAGGACCATCTCAGTGCCTACTACTTCCAGACGAGGCCGGATTCAGCCGACGCCTACGTCTCCTCCCTCGGTGGCGCGAGGTGGGAAAACTGGCGTGCCGACTGGGTGATCGTCAGCACCGAGGCCAACGACCGCCTCGTGCTGCCGAGCGACGGGCCAAGGCTCGATCGGAAGCAATGGAGGGCCAAGCCGTCACTGGCACCGGAGTTCGAGCCCGTACTGGACAGGATCAAGACCCTGGCAACCGGTGGCCTGACGTCGATGCATGTGGTCGATGATGTGGCAGAACCGCCCGAATTATTCCAGCTTAAGTGCCTAAGTCACGCCTCAGGGGCCGTAACACACTTAAATCGGAATAACCCGTCAGTCCCTCAGATCTAGTCTGATAGAGCCACTTAACCAGGATCAAATTCCACAATCTCACTCGAAGGTGAGTCACAGAAGAAATACAATAAAACAGGAAACCTCAAATTAAGTACTGAGTTATTACATAAATCGGAGTTTTCGAGTAGCAAATAAGAGTTCACAAAATAAAGTGCAGCGGATAATCGATGTCGTCGGTATCGAGAATTGGGCAAGGCCTAGCCCACTACTCCTCGTGCTCCTCCCCTGCCAGAGCAACATCCCACTCGACCGTCCAACCCGGTGGCAGGGTGGTAGGCCAAGTCACACCATCAACCATTTCCTGAATGGTACCTGCAAAAATTGTGCTACAAGCAAGGCTGAGTATACTAATACTCAGCTAGACTTAACCGGTGTGAGGAGTCTACTCCTCTACCTCTAGACTATGCAGCTGTTTGGCTGAGGGGTTTGGTTTGCCAAAAGCACTAGCTGTTTCTAAAATCAATTTTTAGCTTTTCAGATTCTATCATCATTTGCTTAGCTAGATTTGCTCCTTCTAAGCATACATGGTGACAAGCATTTAGTTCAATCAACAGATTATCTCATGTAACCTCATTTCACTTCTTACTCGATGCAGTACAAGGGGTCAAGCAATCTCATTAGCTGCGAAAAGTAGACGATTCGAATCGAGTTTTAACCTTGCAAGGTAAACCTAAACACACGGCATGTCAGGGTACTCCGACCCCACACATGACAACCGTCCCCATCGATTCCCCGTTCGCGTCCAGGCCTCACCGCCTTGGCATACAATGCTCCACTGACCCCGGCTGCCGCCGTGCAGTGACCGCACTTGTACCCACCATAGCTAGCATGGGAGACCCAGTCTCAGGTCGCATGAGGGATAAAGTCCGCGCCCGGCTTCAATCAGGTACTAGGTTTACCGGTTACCATTTTTCCCGGCATGTGCTTAGTACGTTCAAAAGCTTGACTCAGGTATCCACATATT
Source organism: Zea luxurians (assembly GCA_029449295.1). Classification (NCBI taxonomy): domain Eukaryota; kingdom Viridiplantae; phylum Streptophyta; class Magnoliopsida; order Poales; family Poaceae; genus Zea; species Zea luxurians. The sequence continues at coordinate 175,536,131 of JAOPSE010000002.1, forward strand.
AATCCTTAATTCTTTTTCCCGTCTCATGGACAAGTCATCCTCCCTGGATCCAAGTCCATAGACTAACATATATCCCGTTATCAAGATGAATACAATCAATTCCTGACCTCGCGCGAGTGCTAGAAAAATCACTCGACTTCTACCGAGATCCTAATTAGCAAGCAGCTACTCGACCTAGCATACTAGTATTCATCTCAAAAAGGAATCCTAAGTTCATGCAACTAGAGGTTTCAAGCAACTCCTACACTTAAGTGCACATTACAATCCTACAAGCATTAAGTGTAGTAAAATAGCATAATTAATAGGTTATGCATAAAACCGGGGCTTGCCTTCAATTGCTGGGGCTGCGGGGAGATCCTCAATAGCAGCCTCTGAAGCCTGCTCCTGGTCCTCCTCTTGGACAGGTCCTTGCTCGGGGATGAGCACGTACTCTCCGTCGGCAAGATTACAATCTAATGAATGCAATGCGTAAGATATATGCATGATATGATAGGTGTTTTTAGAAATTGCAACTTTTGACGATGTATGATCTACTTGAGTTAAACAAGGTTAACTTTACTTATGTAAGACCCTTGGGTGGTATACTTGGTAGAATTGGGTCAACTTTATCTATGGTAAGTGGTAGGTTTATTTTTTGGGGTTCCACTGAATTCTTTTTAAATCTTAGGGAGAATTGATAAGTATTCAAGATAGGCTCATTGGGGTGAGGTTTATTTCTTCTTTCCTTTTCTTTTATTCTCTTAAAAGTTTTGGAGTAGGTTTGAACTACAAGTTGTTTTTATAAAATTCTAATAATTCTGCAAAAATTACAGTGGCTTGGCACTGATGTATGTTTCTCTGTCTCAAAAATTGGGGATCAGAAAGTGAATAGTTTTCTCTGGACAAAATTATTAAATTCTAGGGCAGAAGGGGTGCTTTGAACTACAACTATTATTTAACAGTGGGTAGTTCTATAAAACTTATTTTTGCTGGCTTTTAGGGGTTATAACATGACTTGATACAAAATTTCTAGTCATTAATACCTTTTAGTTATTTTACTATGGTTTTCTCAAGTTTCTAGTCAAATGGGTGCTTTCTACTACCACTATATTTGAGAAATATCAAACAACAGAGTTCTTATTTTTCTTAGTTATTGTTTTGTGCAAGAGCAATCATTCTGAAGTTTGGCATCTTTTTGCTTAAGGGAAGGGGTGGTATGCATTATTTGAATTAAGTGGCCTTTCTCATAAAACATTAGCAATAGGTAAGAGTTTGCTCCTTTTTCATGGGTTTGTATTTTTCTCTGGTTGTTTATCTCATTATGGACTTAGCTAATTTTTGGTTGCCCATTATTGCATTATTAGGGGTTGTTCATGACTTATTTGGAAAATGCCTCATTATCATCTTATATTTAATTTCCTCATTTAAAAGATTGGGCTGATGTGTTCTTTATTTTTGTAGTCAGGCTCTGGTGGTTGTAAGTCCACTGGATTTTTATTATCCATTTTGGGTATAGTTTTGTAATTCTAATAATTGATTTTCAGTTCAAATAAGGCTAAATAAAGCATTCTAATTTAAAACTGATCTGGACTAATGGTCTCTTTATTTTTCCTAGGTTCTCTGTTACTTAAGCAAACTAGGAAAAATAATTTTAATCACTATTCATGAATTCCTAATGCCTTTCTGATTTTTCCTAAGTTTTGGGAAAAATAGCTTTAAATGAATATCTACATCATATTTTCCAATGCTGGGGTTCCTACTATTTTTAAACAGTGTCTAAATGAGGTTTGAATACCTACAAATTTTCTTAGGTTCAGTATAGAAGAAAAACTAATTTTCCTTAATTAAACAAGGTTTAGTAAGTTTCTGTTTTTAATTTTTAACTCAAAAATTCAGAATAGAAAGCATAGGGTTTATCATTTTTAAATGATAGTTCATAATATTCAGGAGCTAGCAAAATTAGTTTGACAACTTTTAATTAAGAATTCATCAAGTTATGGGTTTTCTAAGTTCTCTGGTCACTTTAAAAAGATTAACAGAATTGATTAAATGGAAAACCACTTTGCACTGGGGTCCCTAGCGGGTATTTTAAGTTTTCTTCGCGGATCAGTCCTCAGGCTACTATTCACATGGGTCACTGACGTTACAGAAAACCCCTCAGGTTCTACAAATCCTAACCCGAGGTCCTTCTCCTAACTCAAACAGTAACCGTGGCGGAAGAAAGGGCGGAGGGGCTTACCGGCGGCGAGATTGCTCCGGTGAAGTGGTCGAGGACGTAGGGGAGGTCTCGGGGATCACAGCGATGTGCGGGTCGCTGTCGGGGATGGTCGGAGTTGGATGGTCCACGTGCGCAGGCGGGGATGCTCGTCGGCGGCGAGGAGTCCGGCCGGTTAGCTCTGTCCACGCGCGGCGGCGAAAGACCGAAGTCCGATGAGGTCGATCTCGGGCCTCCGGTGAAGTCCGGCCTGGTCCGAGGGCTTGGAAAGCTTTACGGGCCACTGGCGGGGCTAGCCGAAGCATTGGCTCGACTTGGGGGTGGCTGGAGTGGGCTGGCCACAACGACCGAAGCTCTGGCGGCAATGGCGGGCGGAATTGAGCTCGCCGGAGCTAAGGAGAGGTGGCTGGCCGGTGAAGGTGAACGCGGGGTGAAGTGAGGCGCGCCCGGGGAGGCTTTATAGGCGTGGGCGAGCATGGCCGAGGGCGGGGCTCTGACATGCGCTCGGGGCGTGCGCGGCGAACGCTAGTGCGCGCTCTGGCGCCTGGCACAACGTCGAGCACGAGGCAGCGCAAAGAGAGGTCAAGTTCAAACGCGGATTGGGCCCAAATCTTTGAGATTAAGGCCACGATCCCGTTGAGAGATCTCTTCCTCTCAGGTCCCTTTGTCGTTTGTGTGTGGAGGCTAGCAAGTTTCGCTGACTGGATTAGGAGATAGAGAGGGGAGAAATCTTGTTTGTCTCACTGCCACACACAGGGGGAAAATCTGTAGTTTGACGTGTCCGAGGCACGCGTCCCAATGCCATCTCCTGGCATATGACAGAGGGGTTAATTAGGCACATTTTTGTTAATGGGGCCATTAGGATTCGAGTTAGGGATCAAGGTGAACATCCCTGATCTTTGGCTCAAGGTCTGAATTTCAGAATTATGAAATTCAGAATTCCCATTAAGTCCCCACATGAGAAGCTTGATTTGGGGTTTTATTGAGTTATTTTGGCTAAGCTTTCTCAACCTTTCTTGTTTCTTATTAAATATACTTCAATTTTTATAATTGGCTCAAGTCACAATTTTAAATTTTTCATGCCCTTTTCCTTATTTTCTTGAATTTTGCTCATGGGGCTCGCTTAGGGTTTATATTAGGGTTACAACATTAATACCTTTTTGAAAGACCCATTTGTTGTGATCATGATACTTTTAAGTATATGCTTGGTGAATTCTTTATCTTTAAGTTAATTTGATGCTCATGCTTACTTTGGTTCTCATAAAATGATGGTTCTTGGTTTGGCATTTTAAGAGAAACCCTAGGTGACACTGGGGTGTCACAGGTGACTTCCTGAAGCGCCGGATCGTGTCGCTGCAGAGGAGGGCACGTCTGTGTTGCTGGTTCACCAGCTCGAACGACATCGACCGGATCCAGCGCGGGCCTGGCACCGACCTATCCTGGGAGGAACTAGAACTCCTGGTGAAGGGGATCACTAGTGAGTCCTTTATTCCCGAGTCCCTAGTCCCTCCCCAGGGCATCTCTGCGCTCTACGATGACCCAGGGTTGAGGACGACGATCTTGGATTGGCTGCCGACCCTCGACGAGAACGGCGTGGCGGTTCGCCAAACCGGCGGTCGGGACCCCCACTACGGGATCCAGATCCCTGATGTACCGGCTGGAGGTTCCCAGCCTGTCGGTGTGGGTTCCAGAGCTCCCCCTACGGCCCCCAGCCCCTTGGACAAGGGCAAAGGGGCTGCAAGTAGATCCTCCACCCTGGGTGGCACCGGGGGTTGGAGGAAGAGAGGCGACGTCGGCTGCGTCGCGCCGACGGGTCGCTTGTCACGGACCCGCCCTTGATTCGGACCCGCCCCAGAAGCATCAGAGGATAGCTGGTAGGGTCAAGGAGGCCGGCTCCCAGGCCTAGGGCACGCAGAGGAGTGTCAGTCCTCCGCCACCACCACCACCACCACCATCGGATTTTCTGCCACCGTCGCCACCACCACCGTCGGTCCCGCCGCCACCACCACCTAGGGGTGATCTCCCCTAGGGGCACCAACAGCAGCAACAACAGCAGCGGACGTCCCGCTTCTAGGGTCGCTGGAAGGTCCAGGGTCCTAAGTAAGTGTAGCCCCATCTTTGTTTTTGCGAGTGTAGTTATCTTGCCGACGGGTCTCAACCCATCCTTGTTTGCTAGGGCTTCCTCCCCCTCTGCTCCCAAGGGCACGCCTCCTCCGCTGGATACAATGATCGTCGACGGGTCTGGCTCTCAGTAGCAGGCGTCTGCTGGGAGTGGTGCCGGCGGTCCGCCCCCGGCCGCTGCAACTGCGCCGACGGCTACCACAGCCTCAACGACGGCGACGCCGTCGAGTACACCGTCGGCGGCGGCCGAGGAGGTCCCAGCTACGCCCGTCCCCACCATGGGAGGTGACACAGGGGGTGCGTCCAGCTCCATCCCGCCGCCCACTCTAGAGGAGCCAGAGGTGGTTCTTGGGCGGCGGCTTCGATCCGGCGCCGAGCCAGAAGCAGCGCGGTTTCCCCTCTCCCGGGTGCTGTCTCGTGTGCATTAGGCCCTTCAAGAGACCGAGGCGGCGATCCAGCGGGAATGGGAGGCGCTGGAATCTGAGCACCAGCGCCTCAGCGACTGGCATACCCAGCTGGAGGAGCGCACCAAGGCGGCGTCCCAGCAGTTTGCCTGTGAGCGGTCCGAATTGGCGCGGGACCGCAAAGACTACAAGAAGGACCTCCAGAAGGTGTACGCCAGGGAGCTGGAGGCGAGCCGGAAGGAGAAGAGGTTGGCCAAGAAGGAGGAGCACTTGAACCAGAGGGAGGAGGTCGTCACAGAGCTGAGCGCCAAGTTGAGCGCCATGAACAAGATCTTGGACGAGCAGCGGACCCAGCAGACCGCGGCCATGGAGAGGATCCAAAAATGGGAGCGGGAGCTAGATGACAAGGCCAGCAACATTGCCCTAGCCGAGGAGAACCTCAAGGCGAAGGATGCCTCCCTGGATAAGCGGGCGACGGATCTCGCCTGGCAGGAGAAGGACCTCACCTTCAGGGAGGAGATGTTTGAAAGGCGGGAAAAGTTGCTGGCCGAGCATGAGCTCGAGGCGGAGTAGAAGGAGAAGGAGCTGGAGGTGCGGGTCCGCCGGTTCCAAGCGGCGCAGGCAGCTCCGGGCCCTTAGGCGGTGGAGGCGATGAAGAAAACACTTGAAGATCTCCGGGCGGAGCAGCGCGCCGGGGTCCAGCGCATCACTGCCTGGGCCAGCGAGGCGAGCACGGCACTGGTGCCGCTAGGGGTGAGCCCCATCCCGGTGTCGGAGCTGCCGACGTCCATCTCCAACGCGCTCCTATTGCTGGATTCCGCCGCTGACCGCCTCCGACGCCTGGACCAAATACTTGGCGCCCGCCTGGAGGTCGAGGGCGGTAGGCTCTACCGGGCGATGATAGAGTACATCCTGACGTGCTTCCGGAGCCACGACCTGGCCATCTCCCTGGAGCTGGTGATTGCTGGTCCGGTGGCCGACACCGAAGACGCCGCCCGGGAGGGCGTTCAAGATAACGTGGAGGTGGTGGCCGAGCGCTTCCAGCGGGACCTTGCCGTTGAGTAGTCCATTTTGTAGAGACAGAACAAGGGTTCCGCTGGGGTGTGGCTTGTAACAACTTTTGATTTTGTAAGATACTCTTGAGAAGTATTGATCTAATAGTGATAAAACTTATCTGTATGCTATTTGTCTTTGCAATGTGCGTCATTACCAACTTCTCCCTGGTACTTGGCCCCCCTGGGATGCAGGCTCGACGTGTCGAGGCTGGATGCCAGTATACTTAAGAAATAATTGGTGACCTGGCCCCCAGGAGGTAGTCTCGACTGGGACCTAGACCTGCACACAGCCTTGGCTAGGAAGTTTTAGTAGTGCACTCATGGACCCACTAACTGGTATCTTTTATCCTTTGATTCACGCAACAGGATCTGCAGGACCTAGACTGGGAAGCCAATCCATGTGTCCGGACCCCCTGGACCATAGCTCCAAATACTAGGGCACCCGTCGCAGAGTGGTGGAGCGTGTAGGCTTAGGGTGCAGGACCAGGCTAAGCGGTTACACAGCTCCGGACCACCCCAGGAGACGTGCATCCATTCTCTAGAACCGGACCCCAAGTTGCTGGACCCACAGGACTATAGTTCCAAATACTAGGGTACCCGCCACAGAGTGGTGGAGCCTGCAGGCTTAGGGTACGGAACCAAGCTAAGTGGCTACAGGCTTCGGACCACCCTAGAAGACAAGTACCCGTTCTCCAGAACTGGCCCCTAGGCTGCTGGACCCCCCTGCCGAGGGGTCCCATACTACAAGCCTGGCTACTCAATTCGGATGTCATTATACCAGCAAGGGTGGGGACTGTATGGGTGGGTTAGATAAAAAATGATGCTCGTGAATTGAAGCAAAATAAGACCATCACAAAAACAAATCTGGGGGGAATCTTTTCTTTATAACTTGATATTCATGAGTGCAGGCCAACAGTCCGGGTTTATGAGGGCGGACCTCACCGGGCTGGCGTACATATATGCGCTACCTAGTTACAAAGGAAGAAAACTGGGTCCCCTGGTCTGTTTTTATGGGTAAAACTTACGGAGATGCTCTATGTTCCAGGGATTGGGAAGAGGCTCCCCTTCAGTTGTAGCAAGGCGGACACACCCAGGTCAGCATATTTCTGTCACCTTGAAGGATCCCTCCTAGCTAGGGGAGAGCTTGTGGAGCCCTTCTCGGTTCAGTACTCGCCTTAGGACCAGGTCCCCGACCCGGAGCTCCCTACTATGCACAAAACATTGGTGGTAGCGCTGGAGAGCTTGGTTGTACCGTGCATTTCGGATCGCCGCTCGCCATCTACGCTCGTCGATGAAGTCCATGTCCTCACGTCATAGTTGTTCCTGCATAGACTCATCAAAAGCCTGGACCCGTGGGGAGCCCATAATGATTTCTGGGGGAAGGCCGGCTTCGGCCCTGTAGACCAGGAAGAACGGGGTCTCCCCGGTAGCTCGGCTGGGTGTGGTCCGGTTCCCCCAAAGCACGGACGGAAGCTCACTGACCCAATTTGCACCATGCTTCTTCAAGCAGTCATAGGTGCGTGTCTTGAGTCCCCTGAGGATCTCTGCGTTTGCCCTCTCCACTTGGTCGTTGCTCCTGGGATGAGCCACAGACGCAAAGCAGAGCTGGGTGCCGATGCCCTCGCAATACTCCTGGAAAAGCTGACTTGTAAACTGGGTCTCGTTGTCCGTAATGATACGGCTTGGGACCCCAAATCTACAGACAATCGACTTGAGGAAAGCAACAACAGCACCCTGGGTGATGTTGACCACAGGGGTGGCCTCTGGCCACTTGGTGAACTTGTCGATGGCGACGAAGAGGTACCGGTACCCGCCGACGGCCCTGGGAAATGGTCCCAGGATATGCACCCCCATACGGCGAATGGCCAGGAGGGCAGAATCATCTGTAGAGCCTGAGCTGGTGTGTGTATCTGCTTTGTGTGGAATTGACACGCCTTGCAGGACTTTACCATCTCAGCTGCATCCTGGAGGGCGGTTGGCCAGTAAAAGCCATGCCGGAAGGCCTTACCGACCAGCGTGCGGGATGAGGAATGACTTCCGCACTCTCCTCTATAGATCTCCGCGAGCAACTCACGACCCTCCTCCTGGGTGATGCACCGCATGAGAATGCCGTTGGCGCCACAGCGGTAGAGATCCCCTTCCACCACTGTGTGTCGTTTAGCCAACCGCACTATGCGTTATGCGGACACATGATCTTCAGGAAGGATGTTGTCCTTTAGGTAGTCCTGGATCTCGGAGATCCATGCATCGAGTCCACTTTGAGAAGCTGGATGTGGCGTTAAGGGATAGGCAGGGCCCCCTATAGCACACATAGTCTTCGGTGGGTTCTGTAGATGGTACGCCACCGGGATTGCTAGCTTCGAGGTGCTAGACTCGCCCCCTTCGCCCAGCTTGGCAGGCTGGGCGGTGGGTCTTAGTAGCTATCTTTGGAAGATGCCCTCGGGCACGGGTGCCCAAGTTGATGCCCTCTAGGAGAGTTCATCTGCCGCCGAGTTGTCAGCCCGAGGAACATGTTGCAGTTCCAGGGCCGTGAAGTCCTTCTCCAGCTTCCTTACGTGGAGGAGGTAAGCCGCGAGCCTGGGCTCATTGCAGCTACATTCCCCGTGGACTTGCTTGATGATCAGCTAGGAGTCCCCCTTCACGAGGAGCTGGCGGATCCCTAGGGATAGGCCCACCGACAAGCCGAAGATCAGTGCTTCGTACTCCGCCATGTTGTTGGTGGCCTTAAACTCTAGGCGCACCATGTACTTCACTTGATCTCCGCTTGGGTCGATAAGGACCACTCAGGCACCGCCACCTTGCTGACAAGCGGACCCATCGAAGAAGAGCATCTAGTGAGGCTCGGTGAAGACCGGACCCCTGGGCTACGCAGGTGTGGGGTCCGAATCGGGATCCGAACCCCCAGGGGTGCTTGGGGGAGGCGTCCACTCCACGATGAAGTCAGCTAGGACCTGGCTCTTAATGGCATGGCGAGGTTGGAAGTCCAGCTAGAACTCAGCAAGCTCCGCAGCCCACTTGGTGATGTTGCCTGTGGCATTAGAGTTGCGGAGGATGGCCCTTAATGGAAAGGAGGTCACGACCACAACCCTGTGTGCCTGGAAATAGTGGCGTAGCATCCTGGACGCAACAAGTACGGCATAGAGGAGCTTGTGCGTCTCAAGGTACCTGGTCTTTGCTTGATGGAGAAACTCACTGACATAGTAGACCGACCTTTGAACGGTCTGGGCCCCTGTAGCTGGTCCCGAGTCCTCAGGCTCTATGGTGGTCGGACCACCACCTTCTCCTGGGGGGAACCTCCTGACTCCCCTGGGAATGCTGCTCCGTCCTTTTGACGACCAGCACCATGCTCACCGCCTCCGCAGCCACTGCGATGTACATGTACATCGGCTCCCCTAGCTCCGGAGCTACCAGTATTGGCAGGGACACAAGGTGCTGCTTCAACTCTTAGAAGGCTTGTTCTGCCTCTTCGGTCCAAGAGAATGGACCGGATTTTCGCAGGAGCTTGAAGAAAGGCAGCGCCCTCTCAGCTAGCCTTGAGATGAAGCAGCTAAGGGCGGCTAATGACCCTGTAAGCTTCTGAACGTCATTGATTCGGGCCGGAGGCCTCATCGCCTCAATCGCCCTAATCTTCTCCGGGTTTGCTTCATTCCCCCGGTGTGAAACCAGGAATCCTAGCAACTTCCTAGCGGAGACGCCAAAGACACACTTGTCTAGGTTTAGCTTCGTGCGTGTCGCCCGCAGCTTGTCAAAGACCAAGGTCAGGTCTTCCAACAGAGTTGACCCCCTCCTAGTCTTGACCATGATGTCATCGACATATATCTCTACCTTGTCCCTAATCAGGTCACCGAAGGTCTTACTCATCGCACGTACAAATGTTGGCAAGGCGTTCTTCAGTCCGTAGGGTATTACAACATAGCAGTAGAGCTCATCCACTGTTACAAAAGCGGTATGCTTCCTATCCTCCCTAGCCATCCGGATCTGATGGAAACCAGAATAGGCATCTAGAAAGGACAAGAGGTCGCACCCGGAGGTAGAGTCCACGATTTGATCTATGCGTGGAAGTGGATACGGGTCCTTGGGACAAGCCTTGTTCAGGCTGGTGTAGTCGATGCACATCCGAAGCTTCCCGTTCACCTTTGGGACGATGACTGGGTTGGCCAGCCACACTGGGTGATGAACCTCTTCAATGAAGCCAGCGTCAAGCAGCTTCCGGACCTCTTGGCGAATGAAGTTCTGCCGCTCAACAGACTATCTCCAAGGCTTCTGACTCACCAGCCTGGTGTTGGGGTGGATCTTCAGATGATGCTCAATCACCTCCCTAGGGATCCCAGGCATCTGTGACGGTTCCCATGTGAAAACATCGACATTTGCCCAGAGGAAGGCGATGAGCGTGAGTTCCTATTTCTCTCCTAGATTGCCCGCGATGCGGGTAGTCTGGGAGGAGTCCGTGCCGACCTGGATGGTCTTCATGGGTCCGCCGTCTGCTTCGGACGGCTGCACCTTTGGCACCTTGGCAGGCGCCTTGGTACCGGAGGTTGAGGGGTCCATCCCTCCATCGTTCGGGCGAGCAGCTTCCGACGCCAGGGCGTGTAGCTTCTCGACCGCCGACGCCGCAGTGGCACGATCGCCCTGCATGGTGTGGACCCCAGCCGGGGACGACATCTTGAGGACCAAATACTCGTAATGGGCAATGGCCATGAACCGGTACAGGGCCGACCTACCAATGATGGCGTTGAAGGGGAGGTTAACCTCCGCAACGTCGAACTGTACATTCTCTGTGCGGAAGTTTTCCTCGGTCCCGAATGTGACCGGGAGTGCAATGCTCCCAAGGGGATACACCGGCTATGGGCCCACTCCGGAGAATGGTCGTGAGGGTCCCATACAGGACCCCGAGATCTATAGCTGCTTGAATGCAGCATGGCTGATGACGTTGAGGCCGGCCCCACCATCGACCAGCACATGGTGCAGCCGTATGTTGGCGATAACATGGGCAGTGATGAGCGGTAGTATATCGGCCCCTGCCATGTTGTCGGGGCAGTCGGATGCCCCGAAAGAGATGGTGGTGCTCCTCTACCGCTGATGTGGAGCAGCCTTCGGGACCTCTGGGGTCGTCGACAGGACCTCTCGGCGCAGGGACTTGACGTTCCTGCGGGAGGTGAGCTCCCAGCTCCCGCCGTACATGACGTACAACTTCTTACGGTGGTTGCTCTCGCCACCAGAGTCGGAGTCCCCGGTGAAGACGTCCTTCAGGACCCCCTTGGGTGACTGATACCCGAGGTCCCGTTCTCCGGCGACCACGTCACCGTCGTCGGCCCTCTCCTTGCCTAGGCCGGCGACGGGATGGGGAGCCATCCTTGGAGGTCTGTTCGCACCATTCGCGGACGTGCTTCGTGAGCTTGATAATCTCGTGGCACTCCGTGGCGCTGTGGCGGCTGTTGGGGTGCACAGGGCATGAGCCACTGTTGCCCCCCCTGTGGCTGTGGGTGCTTGTTGTGCTCGTTCCGGCCCCCAGCCGCTACTGCGACGACCAGAGCAGCCGCCTGCGGCCTCTCGTGGCCGCGATTATTCTTCTTCTTCTTTTTGCTGTCCTGGGCGACGGCACCGGAGCCATCCGTCTGGGCAACCCCGGTCTGTGGTGCCGAGTGCCATGCACGGCCCTCGATGGCTCTGGCACACTTGTCGGCCAGAGCGAAGAGCGTGTTGACAGTCTCCACGTCATGCATGGCCAACTTCTCTAGCATATTTTCATCACACATCCCATGGCGGAAAGCGGTGATGATGGAAGCATCAGAGATACGAGGTATGGTGCCTCGTACCTTGGTGAAGCGGGAGATGAAAGTCCGGAGAGTTTCCCCGGGTTCCTGCCTCACTGCATGGAGGTGAGCCTCCACGCCATGTTGCTGATAAGTGCTGGCAAAGTTCGCTGTGAACCGCGCACAGTGCTCTTCCCAGGAGTAGATCGATCCTGGGGTGAGGTTCATGAGCCAGGTCCGGGCCGGCCCAGACAAGGCTACATGGAAGTATGTTGCCATCACAGCGGTGTCCCCACCTGCTGCCGTAATGGCGGCGACGTATACCTGTAAGAATTTCGATGGATTTGACGTACCATCGTACTTTTCTGGCAGGTGTGGCCGGAACTTGGACGACCACGTCGCTGTGCGAAGATGATCCGCCAGGGCGGCGCAGCCTACGCCGGCCAATGGGATGCCCGCCTGAATTTGGGCGCCCCTTGGAGTCTGCGATGCGACCGCAGCGAAGTCTTGGTCGAGGTTGCGACCCTCGATGTTCTGTCGGTGCTCACGCGCCCTCTCTAGAGAGACACGGGCATCCTCGCCCACACGCCTGCGGTTGAGTTCTGCCCGTAGATCATCAGGCCTCTCCAGAGAGGCCGAAGCGTCCTCTCCTGCTCGTCTGCGGTTGAGCTCCGCCCATAGGTCCTCGGTTGGCGCAGCCCTCACTGAAGGCGAGCGCACCGATGCCGACGCCCACTACTACAGAATAAGTCATATGAGACAATTCATTTTTGCTTATTAAGATGTTTATGAAGTGTCCAAATTTGATGGAGTCGTAAAAAATATGTCTCATTTAAGACAATTGTAAACCACCTTAAAAGATATTACATAAGACGGTTTGTAGTTTATAATCGTCTAAAATGGTATTTGTCTAAGTCATTTTGTTTGATAAACCGTCTTGACTTGTGTTTTGTTTAAGACACTTCTTCTGAACAACCGTCGAGGATACGAACATTATAAGTCACAAGATATTCACTAAATTGTTTATAATGTACTATTATAATAGACACTTGCAATGTGAACACCGTCTTATTTGGTAAACCAAAATTGGACGTAACAAATAGTTGGGGAACCGTCTAATTTAGATTTAAACAAATTGTCTTACATATCATAACATTCTTTAATTTATAATCATTTTTCAAATACCCCATTAAAATAATTTGAAAGAAAATATACTTACACATATAATTAATACTAATATAATGAATATAGTATTAAATATGAGTATCATTCAACATTCCATAAATAAACAATGTCAAATAATCCATACACAATATTACTCTAAATCCAAAACAAAATACTAATCCAAAAACTACAATTGTTTGCACTAACGTTGAGCCTCATTGTATGTATATATGAATTCAAGTCATCACCCTTGCGCAGCCATCGACATTTAAGTTGCAATCCATCTTTTTCTGTAACAAATATGAGAGGTAATAGTCAGTAAGTAGACACATATGTTTAACACCTCTCATTTTTACATGTATTAGTTAGTGAACAAACTAAAACAAAGGCTAAAACAAATTGTTTTTCTCTATGGCAAGCAACTTATATCTCATTAGGCGTACATTTGGACTGCTTTACCATATGTGGCAGTGTCAAACTCTTATTGTATTGCAATGAAGAAACATATCTGAATGCCTTACAGTTCTAACAAAAATATATGCATTTAATAAATGTCAAATGTAAGATGTTCTTTCATTATTACCTGTAGTAAGATCCGCACAAGTTGAGTGCTTCCATAGCGTGCAGCTTCAACAAAGCATTGGTTCACATTATCTGCAGTCTGTATCATCCTCTACCAACAAGTCCAAAAGCCCTTGTATTGTAGCTGCTGATATTCCTTATGCCCATCCTTGGTCAAAGGTAGTTGAGAAGAATGTAGGAGGGAAGCATGCAGCATACTAAAATAAATGATGCTTCAAGCATTATAGTCTTAGCATCACCGAATCTGACAACTTGATATGGTTAAGGCTGCGCAAACAAATTAAATTGCCAAGAAAGGCATACCTGGAGCAGAAAAATAATTATAAGATGTCTTCTGCTCATATTTGGGCGAGAAGAAACCAAAGGTCTGTGCTGGAGAAAACATAGGACCTCTATCTGCAATATAATCTTGAGCTCCATTTTGAAACATACACATCCACATGTAATACATATAGAACAAGGGAAATAACATATTGTACCTAACAAATGGTTTGGGCAATATAATTAGGCATGCGAGAAATCAGCACTACAAAATCTTCCTCATGTATACAGTACCATTGTAGACCATTACAAACTTAAGGCACTATTCTCTAGTTATATATAAAGTGCAATTAGGTATCTGAAAAATCAGCACTACACAAGCTACTGATTGATTTACCAAAATAAACAAAAGAAAAAGATGACAAGCTTTCATTAACATTGATCCCATTAAATGCCTTGAAATAAAATATTTAAGCTCAACTTTTTAACTTTGGGGCCAAGTAGGGGGCTTAGGATATGAGTTTTTTGGACACAGACTCATAGTTCAGTTTCTTTCAAAAAAATGTTGCAAAATATATCCTATAGACAGACCTGGTTCTATACCTGATGTGGAGTTCAAGTTTTTTCCCAAATGAACATATTCAACTATTGATATAGTATGCACTACCAACATAACAACCTCATGAAGAAAAAGATAGGTCCCTATTCAATAACAACTATTATAGCATGCTCATGGGACCAACAAAATCAAACCAATTTCTAAGTTCCATCATACGTGTTGGTTAAAAAAGCCTAAATTTGCTATCTAAAAATATAAGAAACTTGAAAGTAGATGCATCCATGCGGGTGAGAAAAGGCAATGACAGGAAATATAAGGACAACGATGTGCATCACCCTGGGTAGATGAGAGAAAGGGTTGTATGCAGGGGCTAGGTCCGGTCCCATGGATTTCGAGGACAGGGGGATTTGGTGTGCTGTTGTTGATCCCTTCGTTGAAGACACGGCGTCATCCATTGTACAGTATATTGCATCTGCTTGCACCGGTGTCACCACTATCGCCGTTGCAACCTGTGACATGGCCAAGCGGATTAGAGGGTAGCAATTCATACAGGGAGGGGAGAGATTTAGAGGATGCCACCAACCTGCTTCATGTGTGGGCACATGATTTGACAGTGATAAAACCCTAGATGTGTGATGGGCTTGATGGCCGAATACAAGGATTCCTTGGCACCTGATACTGCTATGCACGTGGAGTGAGGGGGACCGCCACAATCCTCCTCCATAGCATCATGCACGTGTCATCCGTGGTGAAAATTGAAGAGATTTGTGGCCGGAGGACGGATGGGTCAGGGAGGCATGGGAGGAAGTGAGGCCGGAGGACGTCATCACCTGGGAGATCGACTGGGCATAGGCGGCGCGGTGGGGCTAGAGGGTGCAGGCGTGGGCGCGGTGGGGTTGGACAGCATTGGTGGTGCAGGGGAGAAGACCAGGTAGGGGGAGGCGCTGGCATGGAGAGGAGGAGACGACGGTGCTAAGTTGCAAGGAGGAGGCATTAGGGGAGCCAAGGAAACAACATTGAGGTTGGGGGGTTTGATAAAATTGAATTGGACTAGGGTTTATTTCTATAAAGATGAAGGTTTTTTTTATAAAAAATGACATGTCAAGTGACTACTCACACTAAAAATAGTAGAGAAGTAGAGAAAATCTTTCACGTTGAGATAAAATTGTCAAGAATAGAAAGAAGCACAATCATGCTTTGCACATACCATACATACTAACAACACTAAATCTTTTATTTGGATGTGTTTTGGTTTGGTTTTTGGCTTTGGCTTCCTAAAAGTCCAAAGCCAAACCAAAGGGCTAGATCCATTAAGCATTTTTTCCTAAAAGCCGACTTTTTGCAGTACAAAACTAAAAGCACATCTGGACCTACTTTTAGCGACTTTTGGATGGAACTGTGAAAATATATCTAGAAGAACTTTTAGTGGCTTTTATTGGTTTGTACCAAATACTTTTAAATTTTTTAATATCTCACAGTCTACAACATCTTTTTTCACAACTCATAGCCCACAACATTTTTTTCATTGCCAGAGCCTAACCAAACAGACCCTTAGTAGGTAATGATAAGAAAGAAAGCACAATGGTAACTTAGACGTGTTGTTCAACACATAAATGATCGAGTATCAATATAGTATATATCATCGATTTAATTGAATTCACTATTTACTACCTCTTCTGTCCAAAAAATATGTCACATATGAACTGACTAGCTTGTTAGAAACGTCATATATTTATGGACAGGGGAGTATGTTTTTTATAAGACGTCTTGTTAGAACAAGTTTAATATACTCACTAACATTTAAGACGATTCATATAGTATACATGACTCTAAAAGTATCCTTATCTTAGATGGTTTCATATATAGAAGTGTCTAATATACTCACCAACATCTAAGACAACTCTTACAGTGTCAATGACTCAAATATTATCCTTATTTGAGACGGTTTAATTAAAAATACACCTTAAATCAATATGAGACATTTGTTATGATATAACTGTCTCAAAATACTTTACTATTTAAGACGGATCTTCAAAAAACCGTCTTACCTTACTCAACACCATATGATATAAGACACTTCTATAAAATGTATCGATATACGTCTTAACATGTGTGTCTTAAATAACCACATTTGTAGTAGTGGCCTCATGTTGACGCCGGGATGACCGAGGCCTGGGCCTGGCTGAGCTAGAATGCGCCATGCCGAGCAGACGGTCGACGTCGTCGTGCCACTGCTTCATGGCCCCCGGTGAGGCCGTGGAGCTAGGAGGGTGGCGTAGCAACTCTCTGGCTGCTGACAAGGCCCTAGGCGCAGCCCTTAACGCCCCGGATGTCTGCGTAGGAGTGTGCTGCCACGCAGAGCGCACAACAGCTGCACCGGGCGCAGGGCGGCTGGAGGCCCGTGGCATTGAGGAGGTAGCTTCTTCCTCCATCGGGAAGTCCTCAGGAACGAAGTCATGGTGCTCGACGATATGGACCATGGTGTCGAGCAGGAAAACAAGCAAAAACCTAATGCCTACCCCCACCTGGCGCGCTAAATGTCGGAAAGAAAATTCTCCGGCCGAGTGGCGGAACGCACCCGCCCTAAATCCTAAGATGAGGAGGGGGCCTAATCGTTTTGCCTGCCTGCTAGATGGTCGAAGAACACAAGTGAACACGATGATTTGGAGTGGTTTAGGCCTCCAGAGCGTAAAACCCTACTCCACTGTGTGTAGTATTGCTGATGCTCGAGAGCTTGGAGAACTTCCCGAGGGTCTAAGTTGGCTTGAGTTCGGTCTAAGTGAGCCTCACTTGTAACGTCGTGTGCCTTCCCTTTTATAGCTCAAGGGTGGCACATATAAGGATGCTGAGCCCCGACATGTGGGCCCAGGAACATAACGGAAGGAATACCTAGAGCAACTAATGTAGGTGACGTCTGTGCAATCTCCAGGCCCATGTTGTCCGCAGCATGCGCAACGTTGACATGCGGCGACAGCTTCCTTGGTAACGTACGAGCAATGATGGGCGTAGTGCACGCGGCAGTATGGGCGTGCAGTCTGCCAGTGGAACAAACAGGCATGCCGCCTGTGGGATGGACAGGTCACTGCCTATCAGCGGAATAGACAAGTCTCATTTAATGCGGAGGCGGCACATCGCCTGCCAGTGGAATGGACAGGCACGCCGCCTGTGGAATGGACAGGTCTCATTAAATGCTGAGGCAGCACATCACCTGTCAGCGGGATGGACAGGCGGCGCGCCTTATTCACAAAAAATGCAGGGGCCGCGTTACCCGGAGGCCTTACGTCAGGCTCCACCCATTGTCTTATGTCACACGCGGTAGACCACGTGGCAGCATCGGGTCTCCGCCTGGGTGGGGAGCAGTAGCGCATGAGAACAGGTCCGCACCAGACTGGGTCTAGACACGTGTCGACACCGGACCCCCGCTTGGGTCCTGTTCAGGGCCCGGGTATGTTCTGTCCTGAGACCTTGGGACCCCCCTATGGGCGGCTCGGACCCCATATGGGGGGTCTGGATCCCATTCCAGGGGTCCAGCTTGCACAAGTGGAGGTCCGGGACCAATCTCGGAGGTCTGGCCTGTATATTTGGGGGTCCTGGGACCAACCTTGGGGGTCCGGACTGTATATCCAAGGGGTCCGGCGCTCTCCGGTGGGGGTCCGGACTCACTTTTGATGCTTTGGAGCATGCCGCCTTCTCTGGACACGTGGCGGCTTCGGACCCGCCCATCTGGCGAAGTTGGGCGCTGCTGCGGACCCAGAGTAGCCGCTCGCGACTGGGGCGAGGCGCAGCTTGGTCCCACACAGCACTTCTGCCACGCAACTAAGGGATAGCCGTGTGGGTTCTGCGTCTTTATACAGTAGCAGGGGCTACCCTAGTTTTAGGGTACCGACAGTCCATATAATAGAATGCGACCAAAGTAGCTCGGATGACAAATCAACAGAAGTATACGCGACTGAAATGGTTTGGCCAAAACAGGCCAAATCTTCGACTTGCTCCTCCTTACAGCCGGTTCAAAAGAAACAGCAAGAGGAGGTTAAGTTTACATTTAATGTTGGCAAATGTGATAAAATATTTGATGAATTACTAAAAAATGGCAACATTAAAATAAATCACACTGTTCCATCCACCGACGAGCTAAAACGTCGTGCATACTGCAAGTGGCATATTTCATTTTCTCATGCCACTAATGATTGTAATGTATTCCAGCGATAGATTCAATCGGCCATTAACGAAGGACGATTGAAATTTCAGGAAATGCAGGTAGACACGGAGTCCTTTCCGATGAACATGATCAACTTCGAGGGCAAGAGGGTCTTGATTCGGCCAAACACAGCCGATAAAGGCAAAGGCAAAGTGATTGAAAGGGAATTAGGCTTACACCTAGTCCCTAAATAATTTTGGTGGTTGAATTGCCCAACACAAATATTGAACTAACTAGTTTGCCCTAGTGTATAAGTTATACAGGTGCAAAAAGGTTCACACTCAGCCAATAAAAAGATCAAGTTTTGGATTCAACAAAGGAGCAAAGAGGCAACCGAAGGCACCTCTGGCTGAAGGCACCGGACTGTCCGGTGTACACCGGACAGTGTCCGGTGCGCTCAGAGGACTCCAACTCAAACTCTTCGCCCTCGGGAATTCTCGGAAGCCGGCGCACTATAATTCACCGGACTGTCCGGTGTACACCGGACAGTGTCCGGTGCTCCAAGGAAGCGCGGCCTCCGGAACTCGCCAGCCTCGGGTTTCACGCGGCAGCCGCTCCGCTATAATTCACCGGACATGTCCGGTGTGCACCGGACTGTCCGGTGTACCAGCGGGGCAACGGCTATTTCGGCGCCAACGGCTACCTGCGGAGCATTTAATGCGCGCGCAGCGCGCGCAGACGTCAGGCGCGCCCATACCGGCGCACCGGACAATGAACAGTTGTTGTCCGGTGTGCACCGGACACCCAGGCGGGCCCAGAAGTCAGAAGCTCCAACGGTCAGAATCCAACGGCATTGATGACGTGGCAGGGGCACCGGACTGTCCGGTGTGCACCGGACTGTCCGGTGCGCCATCGAACAGACGCCTCCAGCCAACGGTCAAGTTTGGTGGTTGGGGCTATAAATACCCCAACCACCCCACCATTCATTGCATCCAAGTTTTCCAACTTCCAACCACTATACAAGAGCTAGTATTCATTGCAAAGCACACCAAAAGAGATCGAATCCTCTCCCAACTCCATACAAAGCCCTAGTGACTAGAGAGAGTGATTTGTTGTGTTCATTTGAGCTCTTGCGCTTGGATCGCTTTCTTTCTTTCTCATTTGTTCTTGTGATCAAAACTTAATTGTAACCAAGGCAAGAGGCACCAATTGTGTGGTGGCCCTTGCGGGGAAGTTTTGTTCCCGTTTGATTGAGAAGAAGAAAAGCTCACTCGGTCCGTGGGACCGTTTGAGAGAGGGAAGGGTTGAAAGAGACCCGGCCTTTGTGGCCTCCTCAACGGGGAGTAGGTTTGCGAGAACCGAACCTCGGTAAAACAAATCCGCGTGTCACTCTTTTCATTTGCTTGCGATTTGTTTTGCGCCCTCTCTCGCGGACTCGTTTATATTTCTAACGCTAACCCGGCTTGTAGTTGTGATTATTTTTGAGATTTTCAGTTTCGCCCTATTCACCCCCCCTCTAGGCGACTTTCAATTGGTATCAGAGCCCGGTGCTTCATTAGAGCCTAACCGCTCGAAGTGATGTCGGGAGATCACACCAAGAGGGAGATGGAGACCGGCGACAAGCCCACTACAAGCCAAGGGAGCACTTCATCGGAAGAGTCCCGCACCAAGAGGAGGGAGAAGAAGAAGGACTCCTCCAAACGGAAGGAGAAAAGATCTTCCTCTTCTCACCACAATGAGAAGAAGGAAAAATCTTCTTCTCACAAATCGCATCGGAAAGGCGACAAGCACAAGAAGATGAGGAAGGTGGTCTACTACGAGACCGACACTTCATCAACATCCACCTCCAACTCCGATGCACCGTCCGTAACTTCTAAGCGCCAAGAGCGCAAGAAGTTTAGTAAGATCCCCTTAAACTATCCCCGTACATCTAGACATACTCCTTTACTTTCCGTTCCATTAGGCAAACCGCCAACTTTTGACGGCGAAGATTATGCTAGGTGGAGTGATTTAATGAAATTTCATCTAACCTCACTCCACAAAAGTATATGGAATGTTGTTGAGTTTGGAGCACAGGTACCATCAATAGGGGATGAGGATTATGACACGGACGAAGTGGCCCAAATCGAGCACTTCAACTCCCAAGCCACAACCATTCTCCTTGCCTCTCTAAGCAAGGAGGAATACAACAAAGTGCAAGGGTTGAAGAATGCAAAGGAGATTTGGGACCTACTCAAGACAGCGCACGATGGTGATGAACTCACCAAGATCACCAAGCGGGAAACGATCGAGGGGGAGCTCGGTCGCTTTCGTCTTCGCCAAGGGGAGGAGCCACAAGACATGTACAATCGGCTCAAGACCTTGGTGAACCAAGTGCGCAACCTCGGGAGCAAAAAATGGGATGACCACGAGGTGGTTAAGGTTATTTTAAGAGCACTTATTTTCCTTAACCCCACTCAAGTTCAATTAATTCGTGGTAATCCTAGATATCCACTAATGACCCCCGAGGAAGTTATCGGGAATTTTGTGAGCTTTGAATGCATGATTAAGGGCTCAAAGAAGATCAACGAGCTTGACGAACCTTCCACATCCGAGACGCAACCGGTGGCCTTCAAGGCCACGGAGGAGAAGAAGGAGGAGTCTACACCAAGTAGACAACCAATTGACGCCTCCAAGCTTGACAATGAGGAGATGGCCTTAATCATCAAAAGCTTTCGGCAAATCCTCAAGCAACGGAAGGGGAAGGACTACAAACCCCGTTCCAAGAAGGTTTGCTACAAGTGTGGTAAGCCCGGTCACTTTATTGCAAAATGTCCTATGTCTAGTGACAGTGACAGGGGCGACGACAAAAAGGGCAAGAGGAGAGAAAAGAAGAGGTACCACAAGAAGAAGGGCGGCGATGCCCACGTGTGCCGCGAGTGGGACTCCGACGAGAGCTCCACCGACTCATCCTCCGACGAGGACGCCGCCAACATCGCCGTCACCAAAGGCCTCCTCTTCCCCAACGTCGGCCACAAGTGTCTCATGGCCAAGGACGGCAAAAAGAAGGTAAAATCAAGGTCCTCCACTAAATATGAAACATCTAGTGATGAGGATGATGATAAAAATGAGGAGGATAACTTGCGCATTCTTTTTGCTAACCTCAACATGCAACAAAAAGAAAAATTAAATGAATTGATTAGTGCTATACATGAGAAGGATGATCTCTTGGATTCTCAAGAAGAATTCCTTATCAAAGAAAATAAGAAGCATGTTAAGGTTAAAAATGCTTATGCTCTTGAGGTAGAAAAATGTAACAAATTATCTAGTGAGCTAAGCACTTGCCATGACACTATAGACAACCTTAGAAATGAAAATGCAAATTTGTTAGCTAAGGTTGATTCTCATATTTGCAATGTTTCAATTCCAAACCCTAGAAATGATAATGATGATTTGCTTGCTAGGATTGAAGAATTGAACATTTCTCTTGCTAGTCTTAGATTAGAAAATGAAAATTTGATTGCTAAGACTAAAGATTTTGATGTTTGCAATGCTACTATCTCTGACCTTAGAAGTAAGAATGAAATATTGCATGCTAAGGTTGTAGAATTAAAAACTTGCAAACTCTCTACATCTACTGAGCATATCTCCATTTGTACTAGATGTAGAGATATTAATGTTGATGCTATCCATGATCACCTAGCCTTAATTAAAAAACAAAATGATCACATAGCACAACTTAATGCTAAGATTAGTGAGCATGACTTAGAAAATGAAAAATTTAAATTTGCTAGAAGCATGCTCTATAATGGGAGACGCCCTGGCATTAAGGACGGCATTGGCTTCCAAAGGGGAGACAATGTCAAACTTAATGCCCCTTCAAATAATTTATCTAACTTTGTTAAGGGCAAGGCTCCCATGCCTCAGGATAACGAGGGTTACATTTTGTACCCTGCCGGTTATCCCGAGAGCAAAATCAAGAAAATTCACTCTAGGAAGTCTCACTCTGGCCCTAACCATGCTTTTATGTATAAGGGTGAGACATCTAGTTCTAGGCAACCAACCCGTGCTAAGTTGCCTAGAAAGAAAATTCCTAATGCATCAAATGATCATGCTATTTCATTCAAAACTTTTGATGCATCATATGTTTTAACTAACAAATCCGGCAAGATAGTTGCCAAAATTGTTGGGGGCAAACACAAAGGATCAAAGACTTGTGTTTGGGTACCCAAAGTTCTTGTTTCTAATGCCAAAGGACCCAAAACCGTTTGGGTACCTAAAATCAAGAACTAAAATTGTTTTGTAGGTTTATGCATCCGGGGGCTCAAGTTGGATACTCGACAGCGGGTGCACAAACCACATGACAGGGGAGAAAAAGATGTTCTCCTCATATGAGAAAAACCAAGATCCCCAACGAGCTATCACATTCGGGGATGGAAATCAAGGTTTGGTCAAAGGATTGGGTAAAATTGCTATATCACCTGACCATACTATTTCCAATGTTTTTCTTGTAGATTCTTTAGATTACAATTTGCTTTCCGTATCCCAATTATGTCAAATGGGCTACAACTGTCTATTTACTGATATAGGTGTTACTGTCTTTAGAAGAAGTGATGATTCAATAGCATTTAAGGGAGTGTTAGAGGGTCAGCTATACTTGGTAGATTTTGATAGAGCTGAACTCGACACTTGCTTGGTTGCTAAGACTAACTTGGGTTGGCTTTGGCACCGCCGACTGGCCCATGTTGGAATGAAGAATCTTCACAAGCTTCTAAAGGGAGAACACATTTTAGGACTAACCAATGTTCATTTTGAGAAAGACAGGATTTGTAGCGCATGCCAAGCCGGGAAGCAAGTTGGCACTCGTCATCCACACAAGAACATCATAACTAGTGACAAGCCACTGGAGCTCCTACACATGGACCTATTCGGCCCGATCGCTTACATAAGCATCGGCGGGAGTAAGTACTGTCTAGTTATTGTGGATGATTATTCTCGCTTCACTTGGGTGTTTTTTTTGCAGGACAAATCTCATACCCAAGAGACCTTAAAGGGATTCTTAAGACGGGCTCAAAATGAGTTCGGCTTAAGGATCAAGAAAATTAGAAGCGACAATGGGACGGAGTTCAAGAACTCTCAAATTGAAGGCTTCCTTGAGGAGGAGGGCATCAAGCATGAGTTCTCTTCTCCCTACACCCCACAACAAAATGGTGTAGTGGAGAGGAAGAATCGAACTCTATTGGACATGGCAAGAACCATGCTTGATGAGTACAAGACACCGGATCGGTTTTGGGCCGAGGCGGTCAACACCGCCTGCTACGCCATCAACCGGTTATATCTTCACCGAATCCTCAAGAAGACATCTTATGAACTCCTAACCGGTAAAAAGCCAAATATTTCATATTTTAGAGTTTTTGGTAGCAAATGCTTTATTCTTGTTAAGAGAGGTAGAAAATCTAAATTTGCTCCTAAAACTGTAGAAGGCTTTTTACTAGGATATGACTCAAACACAAGGGCATATAGAGTCTTTAACAAGTCCTCAGGACTTGTTGAAGTTTCTTGTGACGTTGTGTTTGATGAGACTAACGGCTCTCAAGTAGAGCAAGTTGATCTTGATGAGATAGGTGAAGAACAGGCTCCATGCATAGCACTAAGGAACATGTCCATTGGGGATGTGTGTCCTAAGGAATCCGAAGAGCCTCCACATGCACAAGATCAACCATCCTCCTCCATGCAAGCATCTCCACCAACTCAAATCGAGGATGAGGCTCAAGATGTTGAACAAGAAAATCAAGAAGATGAGCCACCTCAAAATGACAGCAATGATCAAGGGGGAGATGCAAATGATGAAGACAAGGAGGATGAACAACCAAGGCCGCCACACCCAAGAGTCCACCAAGCAATACAAAGAGATCACCCCGTCGACACCATCCTCGGCGACATTCATAAGGGGGTAACCACTCGATCTCGTGTTGCACATTTTTGTGAGCATTACTCTTTTGTTTCCTCTATTGAGCCACACAGGGTAGAGGAAGCACTACAAGATTCGGATTGGGTGATGGCGATGCAAGAGGAGCTCAACAATTTCACAAGGAATGAGGTTTGGCACTTAGTTCAACGTCCTAACCAAAATGTTGTAGGAACCAAGTGGGTCTTCCGCAACAAGCAAGACGAGCATGGTGTGGTGACTAGGAACAAAGCTCGACTCGTGGCCAAGGGGTATTCACAAGTCGAAGGTTTGGATTTTGGTGAAACCTATGCACGCGTAGCTAGGCTTGAGTCAATTCGTATATTATTGGCCTATGCTACTTACCATGGCTTCAAGCTTTATCAAATGGACGTGAAGAGTGCCTTCCTCAATGGACCAATCAAGGAGGAGGTCTATGTTGAGCAACCTCCCGGCTTTGAAGACAGTGAGTATCCTAATCATGTTTATAGGCTCTCTAAGGCGCTTTATGGGCTCAAGCAAGCCCCAAGAGCATGGTATGAATGCCTTAGAGATTTCCTTATTGCAAATGGCTTCAAAGTCGGCAAGGCCTGATCCTACTTTATTTACTAAAACTCTTGACAATGATTTGTTTGTATGCCAAATTTATGTTGATGATATCATATTTGGGTCTACTAACGAATCTACATGTGAAGAATTTAGTAGGATCATGACACAAAAATTCGAGATGTCGATGATGGGGGAGTTGAAGTATTTTCTAGGATTCCAAGTCAAGCAACTCCAAGAGGGCACCTTCATTAGCCAAACGAAGTATACTCAAGATATTCTAAGCAAGTTTGGAATGAAGGATGCCAAGCCCATCAAGACACCCATGGGAACAAATGGGCATCTCGACCTCGACACGGGAGGTAAGTCCGTGGATCAAAAGGTATACCGGTCGATGATTGGTTCATTGCTTTATTTATGTGCATCTCGACCGGACATTATGCTCTCCGTATGCATGTGTGCAAGGTTCCTAAGCCGACCCTAAGGAATCACACCTTACGGTCGTGAAATGAATCTTGAGATATTTGGCTTATACTCCTAAGTTTGGGCTTTGGTACCCTCGGGGATCCACTTTTGATTTGATTGGTTATTCGGATGCCGATTGGGCGGGGTGTAAGATTAATAGGAAGAGCACATCGGGGACTTGCCAGTTCTTGGGAAGATCCTTGGTGTCATGGGCTTCAAAGAAGCAAAATTCGGTCGCTCTTTCCACCGCCGAAGCCGAGTATATTGCCGCAGGCCATTGTTGCGCGCAATTGCTTTGGATGAGGCAAACCCTGCGGGACTACGGTTACAAATTAACCAAAGTTCCTCTTCTATGTGACAATGAGAGTGCAATCAAAATGGCCGACAATCCCGTTGAGCATAGCCGCACTAAGCACATAGCCATTCGGTATCATTTTCTTCGGGATCACCAACAAAAGGGGGATATCGAGATTTCATACATCAACACTAAAGATCAATTAGCCGATATCTTTACCAAGCCACTTGATGAACAATCTTTTACCAGACTTAGGCATGAGCTTAATATTCTTGATTCTAGGAATTTCTTTTGCTAAACTTGCACACATAGCTCATAAATATACCTTTGATCATGTCTCTTTTATATATGCTATGACTAATGTGTTTTCAAGTGTATTTCAAACCAAGTCATAGGTATATTGAAAGGGAATTGAAGTCTTCGGCGAAGACAAAGGCTTCCACTCCACTCGACTACTCATCCTTCGTCGTCTCTCCAAGCATCTCTCCAACTTTGGTATAATCCTCACTCATTCATTTTATGACCAAAGGGGGAGAAAGTACTTCATTGGGCTCTAATGATTCCGTTTTTGGCGATTCATGCCAAAGGGGGAGAAAATATGAGCCCAAAGCAAAAGGACCGCACTATACCACCCTAATTTTAAAAATTGATGATTTTCAATTGGTAAATTTCAAAGTTGGTATCTCTTTGTGTTCTAAAGGGGGAGCAAGTAGTATTTTGAAACTTGATATCTTAAAACCCTCTTGAACACTAAGAGGAGACTTTATTTGAGGGGGAGTTTTGTTTAGTCAAAGGAAAAGCATTTGGGACAAAGGAAGAAAATTTCAAAACTTGAAAATGTTTTGCAAAATCTTATTCATTTACCCTTGACTATCTTGCAAAAGGACTTTGAAAAGAATTTACAAAAGAGTTTGCAAAAACAAAACTTGTGGTGTAAGTGTGGTCCAATATGTCAAAAACAAAGAAAACAATCCATGCGCATCACGTAAGTATTTATTGGCTCAATTCCAAGCAACCTTTGCACTTACCTTATGCAAACTAGTCAATTATGCACTTCTATATTTGCTTTGAGTTGTGTTGGCATCAATCACCAAAAAGGGGGAGATTGAAAGGGAATTAGGCTTACACCTAGTCCCTAAATAATTTTGGTGGTTGAATTGCCCAACACAAGTATTGAACTAACTAGTTTGCCCTAGTGTATAAGTTATACAGGTGCAAAAAGGTTCACACTCAGCCAATAAAAAGATCAAGTTTTGGATTCAACAAAGGAGCAAAGAGGCAACCGAAGGCACCTCTGGCTGAAGGCACCGGACTGTCCGGTGTACACCGGACAGTGTCCGGTGCGCCCAGAGGACTCCAACTCAAACTCTTCGCCCTCGGGAATTCTCGGAAGCCGGCGCACTATAATTCACCGGACTGTCCGGTGTACACCGGACAGTGTCCGGTGCTCCAAGGAAGCGTGGCCTCCGGAACTCGCCAGCCTCGGGTTCGCGAGGCAGCCGCTCCGCTATAATTCACCGGACATGTCCGGTGTGCACCGGACTGTCCGGTGTACCAGCGGGGCAACGGCTATTTCGGCGCCAACGGCTACCTGCGGAGCATTTAATGCGCGCGCAGCGCGTGCAGACGTCAGGCGCGCCCATACCGGCGCACCGGACAATGAACAGTTGTTGTCCGGTGTGCACCGGACACCCAGGCGGGCCCAGAAGTCAGAAGCTCCAACGGTCAGAATCCAACGGCATTGATGACGTGGCAGGGGCACCGGACTGTCCGGTGTGCACCGGACTGTCCGGTGCGCCATCGAACAGACGCCTCCAGCCAACGGTCAAGTTTGGTGGTTGGGGCTATAAATACCCCAACCACCCCACCATTCATTGCATCCAAGTTTTCCAACTTCCAACCACTATACAAGAGCTAGTATTCATTGCAAAGCACACCAAAAGAGATCGAATCCTCTCCCAACTCCATACAAAGCCCTAGTGACTAGAGAGAGTGATTTGTTGTGTTCATTTGAGCTCTTGCGCTTGGATCGCTTTCTTTCTTTCTCATTTGTTCTTGTGATCAAAACTTAATTGTAACCAAGGCAAGAGGCACCAATTGTGTGGTGGCCCTTGCGGGGAAGTTTTGTTCCCGTTTGATTGAGAAGAAGAAAAGCTCACTCGGTCCGTGGGACCGTTTGAGAGAGGGAAGGGTTGAAAGAGACCCGGCCTTTGTGGCCTCCTCAACGGGGAGTAGGTTTGCGAGAACCGAACCTCGGTAAAACAAATCCGCGTGTCACTCTTTTCATTTGCTTGCGATTTGTTTTGCGCCCTCTCTCGCGGACTCGTTTATATTTCTAACGCTAACCCGGCTTGTAGTTGTGATTATTTTTGAGATTTTCAGTTTCGCCCTATTCACCCCCCTCTAGGCGACTTTCAGTGATAATCATCGGCAACGCAAGAGGGGCCGGTGGAAATCATAAGATTTCTTGCAGGAAGGTGGTGGCCAAAAAGACTCCTGATGTAGGGGAGACTCTTAAGGTGACCATCACGACCTCCAGCACTAGGGGGGGCAAGCGCAGACCGAGGGGCAAGAGCAGGAGCCCATGCTGCGCATCCCGGACGGTCCGATGCACAGGCGCAGACGGTCCGGGACCATGCCGGATGGTCCAGAGAATTCCAGCGGACGATCCGGTTATACTCAAAACCCGCAACGACCTCGTACCTTCAAACCACAACGACCAGAGATATGTAAGTGGAAAACAAATACATTTAAAGCAGCTGGTCAGCTAGTCAAATCCGGCCCGACTTTCGATCAATTATTGTCCAAATATGTGAAAAAGAAGGCCGGGCCCAGTGACTGGCCAGCAAAGCGACCTTGCTCGCCTATTCTTGAGCAATATTAGGTAAGACCGATTGGACCACCCCACCAATCGGAAGAAATAGAAGGTCATACTGTCCAATTGAGACCTAACATACCTACATGGACACCTCCACCCCCTTATCCACCTATGTCATATCCATACACATATATACCTCCACCATATGTCCCAAATCAAATGTGGGACATGCCACCATATCCATTTGGGGTGCCACAGTACCCCGCTTGGGGGGCACCCCAAACATTTGTATTCAACAGGTTGGCACCTCCAGTACGAGACCGATTGAGCGCCGCTCAATCCGGTCACCAGACACAAGCCCAACAAGATTGCCGGAGTACTCGGCCTCAAAGGCCGACTAATCTGGCATGGGGGCATATACCTGCAGCGACCGAAAGAACAACAAAAAAGGATATCATCAAAATAGGTACTGCAGATGTCATCATACAGGAAGATAATGAAGGGCCGATGATTTTTGGTGAATCGGCCAACACAACCAAAAAAGAAGATACGACTACCATCAAAACAGCCGATCCAAAATACTCCATACCTCGATGGTGCGCAGCGGGATTGACACGGTCCCAAAAGCGAAAATTACAACACCTAAGAGCAAAAGAGAACCAGGAAAAGGAGGCGAAAAAGATATTCAATGACACACATCCATAGTACCCGCCACCGCAAAAGAAATGGAGACCAAAGGCCGTTGAGGAAAAGCAAACGGCCACAAAAATAGAAAATAAACAACACTTGTGCAAGCACCCTGCAGGTATGGTAGACAGCCTGGCTAAAAAGGCTGGACCAGCTACAGAAGGCGTGGACCGTCCGACCCCTGAGTCCGGACCATCCGCACCACACCAGGACGCCTCCGACGACGTAGTGACATTAATGGAGGAGGACGACCTACTGGGAGAAGATCTAGTCGACTATGAAGCTTCTCCAGAACGCCCAGGTATGGATGTAAATGTTATCACATTTTCTGCCAATTGTACTATTGTCGACGACGATGAACCTGTTGTTGCCCAGTTTGATTTTGGTCCTAAAGAAGTCGCCTTTACTAAACCAAAGGAATCAGTAAATCATTTAAAGCCGCTCTTCAGTGCGCGATCACATTGATGGGATACCGATTGCTAAAATGTTGGTAGATGGAGGTGCGGCTGTAAATCTAATGCCTTATTCATTGTACAGAAAATTAGGTAAACAAGATGACAAACTTATCAAGACCAACATGACCCTCAGCGGTGTTGGAACTGATAGTTCGATCAAAGCCAGGGGAGTCACATCCGTTGAATTAACCATCGAGTCTAAGACCCTTGCTGCTGCATTCTTCGTCGCTGATGTAGAAGGAAATTACAGTCTAATCCTAGGCAGAGATTGGATTCATGCCAACCAATGTATACCTTCTACATTACATCAAATGTTAATACAATGGGTAGGCGATGATGTAGTACAAGTACATGCTGATGTATCGGTCTGTATCGCTGTGGTCGATGCCCCTGTACTCTGGACTTATGAGACTGCTACATGTCTCACAGGAGTAGATTTTTCTGATTACCAGTTCATAAGTATAGATAATAAGGGTTTTATTCATGTAATGCTAGAGCCGATGGAGAATCGGCTAAATCCTAAATAAAGTTTAAATGATGAGAACACACAAAATTCATGAGTCCTTGGTCACGGACAGTTCGGCTTCTAAGGCCGGATGGTCCGGTCTTTCACAAAACAGTTCGTTTTTAAGACCGAACATCTACCACAGCGTAAAGACAGTATTACGGATGGTTTCGGCCCCCGAGACCGGAGAGTCCGTCATCACACAAAGATCATCTGATTCCTCTGTGGGGGACATGATAGAGGAACTCAGAGATATCGATAAACTAGGACAGGGGTTTACATCGACTGATCCTTTGGAGGAGATCGACACAGGAGATGGTAAAACTCCAAGGCCGACTTTTGTAAACAAGACCCTAGAGACCGATCCTAGAAATGAAATGATCGGTCTATTGAAGGAATATTCGAATTGCTTTGCTTGGAATTACACTGAGATGCTGGGATTAAGCCGAGAGATTGTAGAGCATCGGCTGCCCATTAAGTCCGGTTTCAGACCTTTCAAGCAGAGAGCTAGAACATTTCGTTCAGATCTTCTCCCATGAATCAAGGACGAAATCCACCAGCTGCTAGAAGCTAATTTTATTAGACCTTGCAGATACGCAGAGTGGGTCTCCAATATTGTGCCGGTGGAGAAGGAGGAGTCAGGTAAGCTTAGAGTATGCATTCATTTTCGCAATTTAAATAGAGCAACTCCTAAAGATGAGTATCCCATGCCCATAGTCGACACATTAATCAATAATGCATCAGGAAATAGAATTATTAGCTTTCTTGATGGTAATGCCGGATATAATCAGATTTTCATGGCCGAAGAAGATGCGTCTAAAACGACCTTTATATGTCCTGGCTTCATTGGTTTTTTGAGTGGGTTGTCATGACATTTGGTCTGAAAAATGCCGGTGATACTTATCAGAGGGCTATGAATTTGATCTTTCACGAGTTATTGGGAAACACTGTGAAAGTCTACATTGATGATATTGTAGTAAAATCGGCTGAGTTTAGTTCTCGTTTAGCTGATTTGTGCAAAGCCTTTGATAAGATGCGTCGGTATGGTTTGTAAATGAACCCACGTAAGTGTGCTTTTGGAGTGTCGGCTGGTAAGTTTTTAGGATTTGTCATCCATGAACATGGTATAGAAATAGACCCTGACCGAACCAAGTCTATTCGGAATGTAGGACCTCCGACCCGTAAGGTCAAAGTGCAGAAGTTTCTCGGCAAGCTGAATTATTTACGAAGGTTTATTTCTAACCTAGCCGAGAAGATTGATGCCTTCACCCCTATCCTTCGGTTTAAGAATGATGCCGAATTCGCTTGGGGGCAGAGCAGTAGGAAGCATTTGATCTCATTAAAAAATACTTGTCTTTGGCTCCTGCATTAAAAGCACCACAAGCAGGAGTACCATTCCGATTATACATTGCAGTTGAAGATAAGGTCATTGGGGCTGTTCTGACACAAGAAACTGAAGGAAAGGAGCATGTGGTGACATATCTAAGTCGGAGGTTGGTGGATGCTGAAACGAGGTACACTTTTATTGAGAAGTTATGCTTATGCTTGTTTTATGCATGCACCAAGTGTAGATGTTATTTACTGTCTAGTCATTGCACTGTTTCTGGTCAAGCCGATGTGATCAAATACATATTGCAAAACCCAATTATGAGTGGTAGAATTGATAAGTGGGCTTATGCGCTCATAGAATATGACTTGACCTATGAACCATTGAAATCTATGAGAAGCCAGGTCGTAGCGGATTTTATTGTAGAACATCGAATTAATGATACCCATAAACTAGACATGTTATACCTCACTATTACTCCTTGGACTTTGTATTTTGATGGATCGGTCTGCAATGAAGGGCAAGGAATTGGTATCGTACTTGTTTCACCAAGTGATGTCTCTTTTGACTTCTCTAGCCGATTGAAAACTTATTGCAGTAACAATCAAGCCGAATATGAGGCCCTTTTGTTCGGCTTGGAACTTTTAAATTGTATAGGAGTAAAACATGTGAAGGCATTTGGTGATTCTCAGCTGGTCGTCCAACAGGTGTTAGAAGAATATCAATGTTTTGATGGTACTCTAAATAGTTACCTTGAAAGATGTTGGGGCATAATTCATTCTTTTGACGAATTCAGTATTCGGCATATCTCTAGAGTTGATAATCATAGATCTAATAATTTGGCACAAGATGCATCAAAGTTATTGGATAAAGCGAGGGAGATTTCATAATACTGAAAATCTGATAACCGATGCAGGGCCAATTCCCCAGGTCGTGGACCGTCCGAGTAAAGACTTCGGACTGTCCGAGGTTACCAGGAAAGTTCTCTTAATTGATTCGGCTGATAATGAAGCCGATGCAAGTGATTGGAGGACACCCATAACTAATTATTTATGAAATCCCAATATCAGGACAGATAAGAACATTCGGCGTACAACTTTCAAGTATGTTTTGATGAGTGATGAACTCTACCGCCGAACAGTCAACGATGTCTTGCTTAAGTGCTTGGGCCCAGATGATGCTATATTAGCCATGGCCGAAGTACATGAAGGAATTTGTGGTACCCATCAATCGGCTCTAAAGATGAAGTGGTTGTTGCGAAGGTCTGGTTCTTATTGGCCTAACATGATAGCTGATTATTTCAAGTACTACAAAGGATGCCAAGTGTGTCAAAGATACGGTGACCTACAGTTGGTCCATGCAGCCGAATTATATCCTATCATCAAGCCTTGGCCTTTCAGAGGATAGGGATTAGACTTTATAGGGGAAATTCATCCTTCATCATCAAAGGGGCATCAGTTCGTGTTAGTTGCCACTGACTACTTTACCAAATGGACTGAAGCCGTTGCTCTGAAGAACATGACACACAAGGAGGTAATTGAGTTCATAACTGAACATATTATTCATAGATTCAGCATTCCCCAGACCTTGACTACAGATCAAGGAACTTCTTTTATGTCAAAGGAGGTACGTGAATTTGCTGAATTATATAGAATTAAGTTGCTTAATTCATCTCCATATTATGCTCAGGCCAATGGATAGGCCGAGTCTAGTAATAGGACATTAATTAACTTGATAAAAAAGAAAATATCCGATAATCCTAAGCATTGGCATAAGATTTTGTCTGAAGCTTTATGGGCTCACAGAATATCTAAACATAGTGCTACTAAAGTGTCTCCTTTTGAGCTTGTCTATGGGCAGGAAGCAGTGTTGCATGTGGAAATAAGTTTGAATGTTGTCAGGTTCACCAGACAAAATGATCTAACTGTCATTGATTATTATAATTCAATGACAGATAATATTGATGAGGTGACCAACAAGAGGGTGATAGCTTTGGGAGCAATAGAAAAGGATAAGATTATGGTAGCCAGGGCCTACAACAAGAAGGTCAAAGCAAAGTCATTTCAAGTAGGGGATCTGGTGTGGAAGACCATCCTGCCTCTAAGGAATAAAGGCCGGAAATTTGGAAAATAGTCGCCAAGCTGGGAGGGTCCTTATAAAGTAAAACAGGTAATGTCTGGTAACGCCTATTTACTACAAACATTACAAGGTAAGGATTTACCCAATGCTTTGAATGGACGTTTCCTTAAACAATACCATCCTAGTATGTGGCAAGATGCCTAAGAGAACCGATGTAATCACATCGAGTTAGTTGCTTTTGGTTTGTTCAGCTCCACTAAAAGGCAGGGGGCATATGTTGAGCACTAAAAAGAGACCGGATGGTCCGGCCCTGAGGTCGGACTGTCCATGGTCCGCGCCTGTGGGCCGGACGGTCCGTGCAAGCGCCGAACAGAGTAGGGTTCCGAGTTTCTTGCTATGTTTGTTGGCGAGAATCTTGGGATTATTTCGGGATTTTGTTTGTAACGGGTCCAGCCCCCCTCCTCTATAAAAGCAGAGGAATACGGCCGATTTAAAGAAGGAATCAAACCCTCAATCAGTACAATTTACATTTATTCTTAGAAGTAGTTCTAGTCTAATTCTATGTTAGTCTTCCAATCCCCAAATTCTCCGTTTCTCTTCGACTCTACGTCGATTAAAGGAGTCTAGGTCGGCCTGCCGAGCCTAGACATCACCTAGGATCTCTCCTCCCTGACGGGGTCCCTCCCGGGAGCGAGATCCAGGTGCTGCCGGCGAACTTCCCCCGCCCCTGCGCACATGTAGATCGTCCGGCCCTAGGGCGCGGACCGTCCGGCCGTCAGGCAGGAAACTCTAGCCTCGCGCCAGGTCGCGGACCATCCGGCCCCTGGTCGCGGACCGTCCGCGTCTGTGCAGAGAGCACCGCCGCTGGTTCTTGTTGAGTGATTAGCGCCCCAAAAAGGTGTCAACAACACCTAAATATGGTGTTCATTGAACTGCCATTGTCAAAATACACCTAAATATAATCGATTTCGTTAACATTGTACAAAATGACGGCCATCAGGTCCTAATTAGTAGCAGCTAGAACCCATTCCCTAAATACTTAGGTAGTGTTTGGTTGAAGAGCCAAGTAGAACGGAGCCGTTCCATCTCTGATTCTAGGAACGGAGCCGCTCTGTTCTATGTTTGGTAATCTGGAACGGAGCGGCTCTGTTTTTTGTTTGGTTGCAGAGTGAACGGAACGGAGCGTGGCTGTGAGAGCGGGATGGGAACGGAGCGGCTCCGTTCGGTTGATTTTTTGGAGCGAAATGGTTCTGGATCTAAGGAGAATATTCCCTAATTGGAGCCATTCCGTTCTACTTACTTTGTAACCAAACAGCAACAAAACTAGAACAAAAATGCTCCTTACATGAAGTCCTTAATCCCTAATAACTCTAAGTCACTATCAAATATTGGTTTATTTCATTTGATCCTCCCAATTCTGCCTGCATTTACCAGAAGCATCTGAATAGTCGTAACATGGAGATTGGAATTGATAAAAGGAGAGAAAAAATAGATGCACTTTAATGGATGTTCTGGATTCTCTAAATTCTGTGCATCGCATTGAGATTTAAACTGATTAACCTAGAATTATTGTACATTTCCTCTCAAAAAGAGAATAATCCCTGGAGCATCTGCAGTTGTGACTCGAGCAAGTTTGTCCTAACTTTGCATTCAAGTACTCTGAGCTGTTTCCCTCAGCATTAACTTGTTTAGTTTACCATAACTTCTTCCAGTTGACCTCCTTTATTGAAACGGCATTGCACATTAATAGGTGAAAGAACTTACAGTTGCCTGGCGAAACTCCTCAAGCATTCACCGATACTGCATCCTCACTTCAGTAGAGTCTACCATGGATAACACTCTTAACGCATCCTGTAATTTTAGTGTATAATAGATAATAATTTGTTGCTATTGTGTGAGATCACTTTTTTGGAGGTAATTCCAATGGTGATGTATCTGCAACGTCTTTCTAAGTGGGACTTTCTTCTTGCTATTAAGAAATAGATATAGTGATAATTATTAAACAGAATAAATTTATAAAGACTTGTTAGTATTTTCTTTTCCTAATTAACAGGGTAGTGATCATATTTAAACATAAGTTTTGTAGTTTTTGTAATAGTATACTATTTGGAAAAGTACTACAATATAATAAATTTAGAAATTCTTTTCAGTATTTTCTTTTCCTAGATAAGAGGGTATTGATCATAATTAAGCATAAGCGTTGTAGTTTTTGTAATAGTATACTATTAGTAAAATTACTATATACCTGTATTGGTGCTTTGTATGTCTGTGCATTGTATTTCTGAGTGGAACTTTCATCTTGCTGTTACAAAGTAGATACAATATGGTATTGTTAGTATTCGAATTTCCTAAATAATATGGTAGTGATTATATTCAAATACATTGCCATTGTTATATACAGGACATGTCCAGGGGATAGCTGTTCTTAGTTTCTATGCACATTAAAATTTGTTAAACAAAAGAAACGTTTATTACCTAAAAAACAATAACTTGTTATTTGCTTCATAGATTTGGTTTGATAATTGTTGGTTTTAAGTTTGCAATAACATGACACTGACAGAGTTCCATGAATACCCCAATTTCTTATCAATTTATTACCATATCCTAGAGATGTGCGCCATGAGATAACTGTTTAGCAGCCTTACTTTGCAAACATATTTGTCATAGTTATGTTATTTGGCATGCATATATAATTATTATATAATCTAAAATAGAGCAAGCTCACTGTAATTATGTGACAACAACAAGACCTAGGCATGGTGGTGAGGAGGTTGCCGGTGATGACACATGCAGTGGTGCGTAAGATGCAATGGCAGCCTTTTTATCTATCAATGTTGCGAAAGGGCCTCTAGTCGAGTTGGTTAGGTGATTTGAGTAGCACTCCTCAGATCCTGAGTTTGACTCCCGTGGGAACGAATTTCAAGCTGTGGTTAAAAAATACTATCGTCTATCCCACGCCAAAGCACAAAGTCTAAGGCTCAGCCCCAGTCACGGTCGTTATCACATGGGCTTCGATGCCGCTGTGTATGGGTGGGGCAGAGGTTCGGGATATTCTCTATGTCTACTTCTATTTGCCATATATACTAAAATCCTATATAGTTGGCTTCATCAACTTTGTCCGCAGTGTACTGTTATATGCTCGTGTGGCCTACAAGGATTACATCCTATCAGCATATTCACATGATATATGCATGAATGCTCCTAACAACTGAGAGCACCTAGAGGGGGGGTGAATAGGTGATCCTGTAAAATTCAACACTAAATAGCCACAAGCTTGGTTATAAAGATGTTAGTGCAATAGAACCAAGTGGCTATGGAGCGAGCTCTTGCGAACCACAATAATCACAGAGAAAGACAACACACGAGACACAGTGTTTTATCCCGTGGTTCGGCCAAGTATAGCACTTGCCTACTTCCACGTTGTGGTGTCCCAATGGATGAGGGTTGCAATCAACCCCTTTCAAGTGATCCAATAATCAACTTGAATACCACGATGTTCTTCTTTCTTAGACTTTCTCCCGTTTGTGAGGAATCTCCACAACTTGGAGCCTCTCGCCCTTACGATTGATGATCACAAAGAAGCACGGAAGTAAGGGAGGGGAGAGCAACACACACAAGCTCAAAACGAGAGCACAATCACGCACACAAGTCACAACTCGAGCTCAAAACACAACGCAAGGAATTCTCAACTCAAATGGAGCTCAAGTCACTATTTCAAAGAATCGAATGCGTGAGAATGGAGTCTTGGAGTCTTAGAATCTTTCTTGTAAGCTTGGGTGACTCCTCCATGCGCCTAGGGGTCCCTTTTATAGTCCCAAGGCAGCTAGGAGCCGTTGGAGACAATCTTGGAAGGCTAATCTTGCCTTCTGTCGGGTGGCGCACCGGACAGTCCGGTGCGCCACCGGACAGTCACTGTAGACGGTCCGGTGCGGATCTCCTTCCTTTTCTGGCGCAAACGATCATTGCACCTTAGCGTCGGTTGGCGCACCGGACACTGTTTGGTGCACACCGGACAGTCCGGTGCCCCCTTTCGACCGTTGGTGTGGGCCACATGTCGCCTGCCGATTTCGCTGCCGACCGTTACGCAGTCGACCGTTGGCTCACCGGATAGTCCGGTGCACCACCGGACAGTCCAGTGAATTTTAGCCGTACGCCGTTGAACTTTTCCTGAGAGCGACGACTTCGCCATGGACGACTCACCGGACAGTCCGGTGCACCACCGGATAGTCCGGTGAATTATAGTCGTGCGCCGCCGTCGAGTTCCGAGAGCGGCCGGTTCACCTTGGACTCGTCTGGCGCACCGGACACTGTCCGGTGCACCACCGGACAGTCCGGTGCACCAAGACCGAGCAGCAATTGGCTGTACACAACCAACTCTTTTCCAATCTATTTTCTCCTGTTTCTAGCACTTAGACACAATACATTAGTACCCAAATCAATGTACTAAGTCTAGAAACGTACCTTGTTACATGATTTGCACTTCTTCAATCTTTGGCACAAATTAACACTTAGAGAATATGTGTTGGGCACTTAATCACCAAAACACTTTAGAAATGGCCCAAGGGCACATTTCCCTTTCAATCTCCCCCTTTTTGGTGATTTATGCCAACACATCCAAAAGCAACAAAAAGAAGTGCAATATCAATGCAAAAGAGAACCAAATTGTTTTTGACTCTAATTTAGCATATTTTGATCATACTTTGCCACCACTTGGTTTGTTTTTGCGAATCAAATTCATTTTCCTATCTCTATAACAAACTCACTTGTTTGGGCACAAAGAGAGATAATCCAAGAGTACAATTGATTAAGAGCCAAAAACTCCCCCTTTTCTCATAGTCATAAATTCTCCCCACAAGAGACCAAAATTTGCAATAAGAGTGTTTTGGACAAATCAAAAAGTTCTAACTCTACTCTTTTCGAAATTTCACAAGTGGTAGCTGATCCATTTGCTTTGGCCTTAATTTCTCCTCCTTTGGCATTAAGCACCAAAATAGGATCATTCTTGGCCCTTTAACCCCATTGCCTCACCAAAATTGTCAATTAAGAGCAAAAAGGCAATAAGAGCATAGATATGAACTTGGAGTTAATACCGAAGTGCAGTGGAAGTCTTTGCATGGTCCAAGTTCACCTTTCCCTTTTAATTCACTTTTGAGACTAAATCAAGTAAACTCAAACACAAAGGTTAGTCTCAAATGGTCAAGTTGTAGCATGCCTCCCCCTAAATAAGTGCATCACTTGCAAATGGACTTGTGAGGTCCGGGGATCATGTGTACAACTTGAGCACCACAAATGAACAAAAATAGATTGAAATGCATAAATTAACATGATCAAAGGCATAAAACATATGTATGCTATAAATCAATCCAAGTTACGCGAATCTAAGACATTTAGCTCACTACGCAACCTGCAAAAGGTTTTCTCATCTAATGGCTTGGTAAAGTTATCGGCTAGCTGGTTCTCGGTGCTAATATGGAACACCTCGATATCTCCCTTTTGCTGGTGGTCCCTCAGAAAGTGATGCCGGATGTCTATGTGCTTAGTGCGGCTGTGTTCAACAGGATTATCCGACATGCGGATTGCACTCTCATTGTCACATAGGAGTGGGACTTTGCTCATATTGTAGCCAAAGTCCTGGAGGGTTTGCCTCATCCAAAGTAGTTGCGCGCAACACTGTCCTGCGGCAACATACTCGGCCTTAGCGGTGGATAGGGCAACAGAAGTTTGATTCTTTGAGCTCCACGACACCAGGGACCTTCCTAGGAATTGGCACGTCCCTGATGTACTCTTCTTATCAACCTTGCATCCAGCATAATCGGAGTCTGAATATCTAATTAAGTCAAAGGTAGACCCCTTTGGATACCAGATCCCGAAGCAAGGCATAGCAACTAAATATCTAAGAATCCGCTTAATGGCCACAAGGTGACATTCCTTGGGGTTGGATTGATATCTAGCACACATGCATACACTAAGCATAATATCCGGTCTACTAGCACATAAATAAAGTAATGACCCTATCATAGACCGGTATGCCTTTTGATCAACGGACTTACCTCCTTTGTTGAGGTCGACATGTCCGTCGGTTTCCATTGGTGTCTTTGCGGGCTTGGCGTTCTTCATCCCAAACCGCTTGAGAAGGTCTTGCGTGTACTTCGTTTGTGAGATGAAGGTGCCATCCTTGAGTTGCTTCACTTGGAACCCAAGGAAGTAGTTCAACTCGCCCATCATTGACATCTCAAATTTTTGTGTCATCACCCTGCTAAACTCCTCACAAGACTTTTGGTTAGTAGAACCAAATATTATGTCATCGACATAAATTTGGCACACAAAAAGATCACCGTCACAAGTCTTAGTGAAAAGAGTGGGATCAGCTTTCCCAACCTTGAAAGCATTAGCAATTAAGAAATCTCTAAGGCATTCATACCATGCTCTTGGGGCTTGCTTAAGTCCATAGAGCGCCTTAGAGAGCTTACACACATGGTCGGGGTACCGTTCATCCTCAAAGCCAGGGGGTTGCTCCACGTACACCTCCTCCTTGTTGAGGAAAGTGCTCTTCACATCCATTTAGAACAACCTGAAAGAGTGGTGAGCGGCATAGGATAATAGAATGCGAATAGACTCTAGCCTAGCCACAATAGCAAAAGTCTCCTCGAAATCCAAACCTACGACTTGGGCATAACCTTTTGCCATAAGTCGAGCCTTGTTTCGTGTCACCACCCCGTGCTCGTCTTGCTTGTTGCGGAACACCCACTTGGTTCCCACAACGTTTTGCTTTGGACGTGGCACCAGGCTCCAAACTTCATTCCTCTTGAAGTTGTTGAGCTCTTCCTGCATGGCCAACACATAGTCCGGATCTTGCAAGGCCTCTTCTACCCTGAAAGGCTCAATAGAAGAGACAAACGAGTAGTGCTCACAAAAGTTAGCTAGTCTTGAGCGAGTAGTTACTCCCTTGCTTATATCACCCAGAATCTGGTTGATGGGATGATTCCTTTGAATCGTCGCTCGGACTTGAGTTGGAGGGGCCCGTGGTGCTTCTTCCTCCATAGCTGGTTCTTCTTGTGCTCCCCCTTGATCACGCACCTCTTCTTAAGGAACCTGTTCATCATCTTGAGTTGGGGGATGCACCGTTGTTGAGGAAGAAGGTTGATCTTGCTCTTGTTGTTCCTGTGGTCGCACATCACCTATCGCCATCGTGCGTATTGCGGCCGTTGGAACATCATCTTCATCTACATTATCAAGATCA
The DNA here is from genome assembly GCA_029449295.1 of Zea luxurians. Lineage (NCBI taxonomy): Eukaryota > Viridiplantae > Streptophyta > Magnoliopsida > Poales > Poaceae > Zea > Zea luxurians. Next base: position 175,576,705 of record JAOPSE010000002.1, read on the forward strand.
ACTTGCTCTCTTGGAGAGCCATTAGTTTCATCAAATACAACATCGCTAGAGACTTCAACCAAACCCGATGATTTGTTGAAGACTCTATACGCCTTTGTATTTGAGTCATAACCGAGCAAAAACCCTTCTACAGCTTTGGGAGCAAATTTGGAATTTCTACCTTTGTTTACTAGAATGTAACATTTACTCCCAAATACACGAAAGTATGAAACGTTGGGTTTGTTACCGGTTAGAAGTTCATACGAGGTCTTCTTGAGGAGGCGATGAAGGTAGACCCGGTTTATGGCGTGGCAAGCTGTATTCACAGCCTCCAACCAAAACCGCTCGGGTGTCTTGAACTCTCTAAGCATCGTCCTTGCCATGTCGATAAGAGTCATGTTTTTCCTCTCTACCACACCGTTTTGTTGTGGTGTGTAGGGAGCGGAGAGCTCGTGCTTGATTCCTTCCTCCTCAAGGTACTCCTCCACTTGTAAGTTCTTGAACTCGGACCCGTTGTCGCTTCTTATCTTTTTCACCTTGAGCTCAAATTCATTTTGAGCTCTCCTTAGAAAGCGCTTTAGGGTCCCTTGGGTTTATGATTTATCCTGCAAAAATAATACCCAAGTGAAGCGGGAAAAATCATCAACAATAACAAGACCATACTTACTTCCCCCGATGCTGAGGTAGGCGACGGGTCCGAAGAGGTCCATATGAAGTAGCTCCAGAGGTCTTGATGTGGTCATCACATTCTTGCTGTGATGAGTGCTTCCCACCTGTTTACCTGCTTGACAAGCTGCACAAGGTCTATCTTTTTCGAAGAATACATTGGTTAGTCCTAACACATGTTCTCCCTTTAGAAGTTTATGAAGGTTCTTCATCCCAACATGTGCTAGACGGCGACCAACCCATGCTAGTCTTAGCAATTAAGCATGCATCTAGATCAGCCTCCTCTTTCGAAAAATCAACTAAGTAGAGTTTGCCGTCTAGTACACCCTTAAAAGCTAATGAACCATCACTCCTTCTAAAGACAGACACATCTACATTAGTAAATAGACAATTATAACCCATATTACATAGTTGACTGACAGACAATAAGTTGTACCCGAGCGATTCAACTAAGAACACATTGGATATGGAATGCTCGGATGAAATGGCTATCTTTCCTAGTCCTTTAACCTTGCCTTGGTTCCCATCTCCAAAGATGATCGAGTCCTGGGAATCCTTGTTCTTGACGTAGGAGGTGAACATCTTCTTCTCCCTCGTCATGTGGTTTGTGCATCCGCTGTCGATAATCCAGCTTGAGCCCCCGGATGCATAAACCTGCAAGGCAATTTACACTTGGGTTTTAGGTACCCAACTTTTGTTGGGTCCTACGAGGTTAGTTACAATAGCCTTTGGGACCCAAATGCAAGTCTTGTCTACCTTGCATTTGACCCCCAACTTCCTAGCAACCACTTTTTCATTTTTACATGTGAGTACAAAAGTAGTGTTGCACGCATGGAAAACAGTAGCAGATTCATTACGCATTTTCCTAGGTACATGATGCAAAACATGATTTTTCCTAGGCATATTTCTACCATGCACAAAAGTAGAGCTTGAAGCAATCATAGCATGTGAATCATACGCATCATAACTCCTATTATAATGAGCATTCCTAGAAAATTTTCTATCATAAACGAAAGCATGATTCTTTTGATTACTACTAGCCATAGGGGCCTTCCCTTTCTCCTTATTGGGAATGGGAGCCCTTTGGCTTGTTAAGTTCTTGGCTTCCTTTCGAAAGCCAAGTCCATCCTTAATTGAGGGGTGTCTACCAATTGTGTAGGCATCCCTAGCAAACTTTAATTTATCAAAATCTATCTTGCAAGTCTTAAGTTGAGCATTAAGACTTGCCACCTCATCATTTAATTTAGAAATGGAAATTAAGTGTTCATCACAAGCATCAACATTAAAATCCTTGCATCTATTGCAAATTACAACAAGTTCAACCCATGAACTAGATTTATTTGCTTCCTCTAGCTTAGCATTTAAATCATCATTTACACTCTTTAAACTAGACACAGTTTCATGGCAAGCAGATAATTCAGAAGATAGCATTTCATTTCTTTTGATCTCTAAAGCAAGAGATTTTTGCACACTAACAAACTTATCATGCTCTTCATACAAAATATCCTCTTGCTTTTCTAAAAGTCTATCCTTTTCATTTAAGGCATCGATTAACTCATTAATTTTATCTACTTTTGCTCTATCTAAACCCTTAAATAATTCAGTATAATCTACTTCATCATCACTAGAATCATCATCGCTTGAAGTAGTATACTTAGGGGTTTCTCGAGCGCTTACCTTTTTCTCCTTTGCCATGAGGCAAGTGTGGCGCTCGTTGGGGAAGAGTGACGATTTGTTGAAGGCTGAGGCAGCAAGTCGTTCATCGTCGGAGTCGGAAGAAGAGCAGTCTGAATCCCATTCTTTGCCAAGGTGCGCCTCACCCTTCGCCTTCTTGTAGGCCTTCTTCTTCTCCCTCTTCCCGCTCTTTTCTTGTTCCTGGTCATTAGCATTATCGGGACAATTTGCTATAAAGTGACCAGTCTTACCACACTTGAAGCAGGAGCGCTTTCCCCTTGTTTTGTTCTTGTTGGGGTACTCCTTGCGTCCTTTAAGGGCGGTCTTGAAGCGCTTGATGATGAGGGCATCTCATCTTCGTTTAGCCCAGCAGCCTCAACTTGTGCCACCTTGCTAGGTAGCGCCTCCTTGCTGCTTGTTGCCTTGAGCGCAACGAGCCGCGGCTTGTAGATGGGCATTGGGCCGTTTAGTGCATCATCAACATACCTTGCCTCCTTGACCATCATGCGCCCGCTCACAAATTTTCTGAGTATCTCCTCGGGCGTCATCTTTGTGTACCTGGGATTCTCACGGATGAGGTTCACAAGATGAGGGTCAATAATAGTAAAAGACCTGAGCATAAGTCGGACGACGTCACGGTCCGTCCATCTCGTGCTTCCATAGCTCCTAATCTTGTTGACCAGGGTTTGAGCCTGTTGTACATTTGTGTTGGCTCCTCTCCCCTGATCATTGTGAATCTTCCCAGCTCGCCTTCCACCAACTCCATTTTGGTGATCATGGTGGCGTCGTTTCCCTCATGTGATATTTTGAGGGTGTCCCAGATTTGCTTGGCGTTGTCCAAGCCGCTCACCTTGTTGTATTCGTCCCTGCATAAGGATGCTAGCAAAACAGTGGTAGCTTGTGCATTCTTATGAATTTGCTCATTGATAAACACAGGGTTATCGGTACTGTCAAAATGCATTCCATTTTCAAATATCTCCCATATACTAGGATGGAGAGAAAATAAGTGACTACGCATTTTGTGACTCCAAAAAGCGTAGTCCTCTCCATCAAAGTGTGGAGGTTTACCAAGAGGAATTGAAAGCAAATGAGCATTGGAATTAAAAGGAATACGAGAATAATCAAATGAATAATTTGAATTAACCGGTTTCTTTTTCTTGTCATCGTCGTCTCTTGGTGAAGAAGATTCATCGCTGTCGTAGTAGACGATCTTCTTGATGCGTCTCTTCTTCTTCCCGTCCTTCTTCTTGTGACTCGAGCCAGAGTCAGTGGGCTTGTCGTCCCTTGGCTCATTGAAGATGGACTCCTCCTCATCTTTGACCACCATCCCCTTTCCCTTAGGATCCATCTCTTCGGGCGATTAGTCCCTTACGTGAAGAGAACGGCTTTGATACCAATTGAGAGCACCTAGAGGGGGGGTGAATAGGTGATCCTGTAAAATTCAACACTAAATAGCCACAAGCTTGGTTATAAAGATGTTAGTGCAATAGAACCAAGTGGCTATGGAGCGAGCTCTTGCGAATCACAATAATCACAGAGAAAGACAACACACGAAACATAGTGTTTTATCCCGTGGTTTGGCCAAGTATAACACTTGCCTACTTCCACGTTGTGGCGTCCCAATGGACGAGGGTTGCAATCAAACCCTTTCAAGTGATCCAATGATCAACTTGAATACCACGGTGTTCTTCTTTCTTAGACTTTCTCCCATTTGTGAGGAATCTCCACAACTTGGAGCCTCTCTGAAAGGGAAATAGGGTCAAACCTTTTCCAATAAGAATTTTGGTGGTTGAATTGTCCAGCACAAATTATTGGACTAACTAGTTTGCTCTAGAAAATATGTTCTACAGGTGCCAAAGGTTCACAACAAACCAATACAAGTCAAAAGAAAGGGTTCAAACAAAGGGAGCAAAAGACAACCGAAGTGTGCCCTGGTTTGGCGCACCAGACAGTCCGGTGTGCCACCGGACAGTGTCCGGTGCACTAGGGAACCCAACTCCGAACTTGCCAGCTTCGGGAATTCTGGGAGCCGCACCACTATAATTCACCGGACTAGGGGTGGAAATTTGGCTCGGGCTCGACGAGCCGGCTCGGGCTCGGTGAGGCTCGGCTCGGCTCGAGCCGGCTCGCGAGCCAAAACGAGCCCGAGCCGAGCCTGATTTTGTAGCTCGCCAGAACTGCGAGCCGAGCCGAGCCGGCTCGGTCCAGCTCGCGAGCCGGCTCGCGAGCCGAGCTAACAACGTCAAGTATACTATTATACCATATTATTGTTATGTTTTGAACTATTTTATTGAATTTCTTGAACTTGATATGTGATACACTTATATTGTAGTCTAAAAATATATTATACATATTTTTTTTATCTTATATATAATAAAAAATATATAATTTATACTCTAAACGTGATTTAGTGTGAGGCTCGCGAGCTGGCTCGAGCCGGCTCGCGAGCCGTTACCGAGCCGAGCCGAGCCTCTAGGTCGGGCTCGCAAAATGACCGAGCCGAGCCTGGCTCGGCTCGCAGCTGCACCGAGCCACGTCGAGCCGAGCCGAGCCGAGCTCGGCTCGGCTCGTTTCCAGCCCTACACCGGACTGTCCGGTGTAGCACCGGACTGTCCGGTGTAGCACCGGACTGTCCGGTGTGCCAGCGGAGCAACGGCTACTTCGCACCAACGGTCGTCTGTGAAGGCATTAAATGCGCTACAGTGCGCGCCTGCGCGCGTAGAAGTCAGAGCAGGCGTTAGAAGGCGCACCGGACAGTCTATAGGACCTGTCCGGTGCACCACCGGACTGTCCGGGGGCCCCAAAAGTCAGAGCTCCAATGGTCGAACCCTAACGGCCGGGTGACGTGGCCAGCGCACCGGACAGTGTCCGGTGGCGCACCGGACTGTCCGATGCGCCATGCGACACCAGCCTCCACCAACTGCTACTTTGCTGGTTGGGGCTATAAATACCCCCAACCACCCACCATTCATTGCATCCAAGTTTTCAGACTTCAAACCTCATACAAGAGCTATAGCATTCAATACAAGACACAACCAAAGAGATCAAATCCTCTCCCAAGTCCGGAATTAGTCCAAACAAATTAGTGACTAGAGAGAGAGACATTTGTGTTCTTTTTGAGCTCTTGCGCTTGGATTGCTTTTCTTCTTCCTTCTTTCTTGTGCTCAACTCACTTGTAATCAAAACAAGAGACACCAATTGTGTGGTGGTCCTTGTAGCGGACTTAGTGTCCCATTTGATTAAGAAGAGAAGCTCACTCGGTCTAAGTGACCATTTGAGAGAGGGAAAGGGTTGAAAGAGACCTGGTCTTTGTGACCACCTCAACGGGGAGTAGGTTTGCAAGAACCGAACCTCGGTAAAACAAATCACCGTGTCATCCGCTCTATTTCCTTGGTTGATTTGTTTTGCGCCCTCTCTTTCAGACTCATTTATATTTCTAACGCTAACCCTGGCTTGTAGTTGTGCTTAAGTTTATAATTTTCAGATTCCGCCTATTCACCCCCCCTCTAGGCGACTTTCAATTGGTATCAGAACCCGGTGCTTCATTAGAGCCTAACCGCTCGAAGTGATGTCGGGAGAACACGCCAAGAAGGAGATGGTGACCGGCGACAAGCCCGTTACAAGCCACGGGAAGGCTCCATCGGGAGAGTCCCACAACAAGGGGAAGGAGAAGGAATCCCCTTCACACAAGTCGCATTAGAGTGGCGAAAAGAAAAAGAAGATGAGGAAGGTGGTCTACTACGAGACCGACTCTTCATCGCCATCCACCTCTGGCTCCGACGCGCCGTCTGTAACTTCTAAGTGCCATGAGCGCAAGAAGTTTAGTAAGATTCCCTTACACTACCCTCGCATTTCTAAACGTACTCCATTACTTTCCGTTCCATTAGGCAAACCACCGGTTTTTGACGGTGAAGATTATAACATGTGGAGTGATAAAATGAGGCATCACCTAACCTCACTCCACACTAGTATTTGGAACTGTTGGGGACTTGTTCTCGAATGCTAAGAGTTAAGAACAAGGCAACATAAAAAATGTCAAATGATAAAGTCCTTCGTCCTTCGAAGCATTATCTCCCTTCGGATATAATGAATCCCGGACGAAGGTTATGAAGGACAAGCCTTCATAAGCACAACAAATGATGGAGAAGGATTCATACACAAGATATGAATAAATAATATAAAAACTCTAAACATTGTTATCAATTTATTTTCATCTGTGTTACTATATTAATAATAACAAATTACAAATGTACCTTCGACTTGAAGGAAAGCAAGGGTACAAACGTGAAGCGAGAGCAAAATGCCAAGTCAACGTGAACAGTACGAGAGTATTGTTCATCTATTTATAGGCAAGGGACGCAGCCCATGTAAAATTACATTCATGCCCTTTATATTTGCTAGTAACTCTATAGTAATTCTTCGAGGTCTAATTTGTCTTTTCATCTTTAAGTCGGTTCCCCTTTTCTACTGTCATGCCGAAGCTTTCCTGTGCACAGCTTCGTGATCACCTTGTCCTTCGTCATAATCACCTTTCGTCTCGCTCAGGCTTCGTCCTGACCATGCTCTGTATGCTCATGATCCGAATCCGAAGATACCTATTCACATATTTCACTTGGAAAACATTGTCAAATCATGTTTTTGAGGACCTTCGGAAGCCGAAGGCCCCCAACAGTAGCCCCTCGCAATATTAATTTGCTAGAATAATAAATTCAGATTGCGATATAGACGAAGGCCTTAAGCCGAAGGTCCGAAAAACACCTTCCCTTTGCTAGAATAGCAATAGTCAATGACAAGTGGGGCCCTGCCACTTGCAACGTACTGGGCGTATAAATAAGAACGCACGGCGAGCACATTTAGCACGCTTTCTTGCCGTCGGCTCCTGCCTTCCTAATTTTTAGCTCTTTGCACACCAACACTTGCCTGGCTTTTTAAATTTTTAAGCTTCGTCTTTGAGAGCACTTTCCTAGCATTTTCAAAGATGTCTGAAGACAAGAAAGCTATCGCTGAGTCGAAGCTAAGCCTTTCTGAAGAGATGAATCTCGGCTTCCTTGAATCAATAGCAAAGACAAATACAGAGAAGATTACTAGGGAGATTTTAGAGGGTTTGTCTGAAGACACTGGTGACAATGACAGCTATGATGTGGAAAGTGGCGGTGAAGATTTCGAAGATCGACCTTGGCGACCAAGCCATGCAGTTTTTGGAAAATCAAGCATTAAACAAAGCCATCTTGTCAATATGAGGGGTAGATATTTTCAGGATTTATCTATTGTAAGGGTTGACGAAGGAGAGAAAACTTGTCTGACTCCCGAGGAAAATGAAGTCGTGATATTCCGAAGCTTCTTTAAGGCTGGACTTCGGTTTCCTTTGAGCAGTTTTGTGGTAGAAGTTTTGAAGATATTTGAAATCTGCCTCCATCAAATTACTCCCGAAGCAATCATAAGGATGGGAATCTTCGTATGGGCCGTGAAGAGCCAAGGTTTGGAACCAAATGCAAAAAGTTTCTGCAGTATGCATGAGTTATTGTATGAGACGAAACCATGGGGTAAGGAGCAATATCACAACAATTTTGGCTGTTATAGCTTCGGTGCCCGCTCTGGGTTAAGCTGTCCTGTGCCAACTTTTCGGAGAAGATGGCCTGGGGACTAGATGAAGGAATGGTTCTATGTGAAGAACGACTTGAAAACACGAGAAGATATTAAAGATATCATTATGCGCCCTATCTGGCAGCGCTTCGGCCTTCGGAAACCGAAGGTGGAAATTGATGAAGCAGCCGAAGAATGCCGGAGAGCCTTCGGTGTAGTTTGCTCTTTCATCGGGACAAGGGATTTGATCCAAGAACACATTGCCTTCAGAGTATGGCCACTTGCAGAAAAGTGGGAAATGCCAAAGGAAACCGTCAGCGAACCTAACGAAGGTGGACTAGTTAGGTTAAAATTCACCTTCAAATATGGAGATAAGTTCGTCGAGCCAGATGACGACTGGCTGAAAAGTATTGAGGCCATAAGCGATGAGCTACTTGGTCCATACTCGAAGGCAGAAGATACTGCACTGTCCGCAGCCTTCGGAGGCCAAAAGAAGAAAAGGCTCAACTGAGTATTTGATGCCATTGGGTTCGTGTATCCTGACTACCGTTACCCAACACGGGGTCAAAAAAGGAAAGATACGGCGTCTGCGAAGGAAGCCGCTTCAGCCGCTCTTAGTGAGCCAGCACCGAAGAGGAAAAAGATAAAGGTTCTTACGCACCGTCCACATTATATTGAACCGGCCACAATGCCCGAGTTTGTCGGTGAATCCTCTTCGGCCCCCGAAGCCAAGGAGCCGACTCCCCTGATGAATATTGAAGAGCCGGTCACAATGCCGGAGATAAAGAAAATAGAAGAACCGAAGGCTAAAGAAACAAGGACATCTGAAATTTTAAGTCCTTCAGCAAAAGTTGAAGTACCAAAAAGCCAAAAGGGTCCAGCATTGACCCCCAAAAGAAAAAGGATGGTTAATGTACTGGATGTATTGGAGACAATAAAGTCTTCAAGCACTACTCTGAAGAAAATTGCCGAAACTCCCAAAGTGCAAATCGAAGCCTTTGGTGCCGAAGCTTCAAAGCACCAAGCTGAGACTGAAGCTGGGCCTTCAGAGCCCGCTAAGGTAAAATCTTTGGAAACCAAAGAAACAGAAACAGCAGAACAAATTTTTGTTGAAGAAACTGGCACTGCCACCCCCGAAGCCTTTTTCGAAGCTTCCAATTATATTTTACGACATGCTTCGGGGAAGGAGTTGACTGAAAAAGAAAAGCAGGAGGCTCAGTTCTATGCCCAAAAACTGAAATATCCCAAGGGGGCGTTGATATTCAACGGCAGCGGAGAAGAAGACTTCTTGTATTGTCTCCCTGACAGCAAGGAGATTTCAGTCTGTCAGGAGATGAGCAAAAGCTTCGGATTCCCAACACTAGAAGACGGGCTCTCAGTGTTGTCAAAGAACGAGCTAGCCGATAGCTTAGCGTACAATAGTTTAAAGGTGAAAAAAATGATATCTTTGTATTATTTCTTAAAACCAAAATTTTTCATTTGCTTAAACTTATTAACACACATTTTTTTTCCCAGGGCCTTATACTTAGCAATGCCCTCAGGGCACAAAAAGATGTCGAAGACGAAGGGTGTACCATAGCCTTGAGCAACCTTCGTTCCGAAGTAATTGAACTAAGGAACGAAGGTCTCGAAAAAGATAAAATGTTACACTCGTTATTGAATAAAATAAAAGAAGACGAAGCTGCTTTCAAAGCTCAAGCTGAAGCTCAGAAGCGCGAAATTGAGGATCTTCGGACACAACTAGTCAGAGCTAAAGAAGAGTGCACACTTGAAGAAACAAAATGAGAAATTAGTGAACAATGGGCCAATCATTTAGAAAAAAACGTTGAAGAGCTTCGTGCATCCAAGAAAAAGTGTTATGAAAAATCTATAGAATGTGTCAAGAAAATAAGAACCAGCTTCGCCAGCGTCGGCGCATTCTCAAGTGAGGAGAACTTCATAAGGGGTGACCCTGAAGGCCCAATTGGATGGATCAGCCACGAAGCTGAAGCTTTTGAAGAAGTTTTGAATAGCCGTGGAGACATATGTGCCTTTTCGGGTGCCAGGGGGATTGCCACTATTTTGGAGAGGAAAGGCTGTGACCATGTGAAATTTTTGGCACAATCCGAAGCCGCCTTTTCTTCTAAAGATATAAAAGACCCCTCGGCCGAAGCGAGCCTAGTCGGTGGAAAATTTTTCACCGACATCTGGGACAATGGTGGCCGGGAGATGGCCCAAGAAATTATACGAAAGAGCGAGAAAGGTATTCATGACGCTAGAAAAGTAGCAAAGGCTACTGAGAAAAGTGCGGATCTCGAAGGGCAAATAGGTATTGACTAGCAGTTTTTGGCTCTGTTGTAATTTTTTGATTTCGAACTTGTTTACGCTTTGTAATACAGCCGCACTTTCTCCTCCCTCAGAGCCTACCAAGCCATCGGCGGAGCCCCACGTGAAGGGGGACAACGAAATTAGAAAAATGGCTGAAGCTATCATGGATAAAGTTGTTGATCAACTACTAAACGAAGCTGCAGAAGTAGTTCTAAGGGAAGATTAGATATTATTGTAAAAACATTTGGAATGTAATATTTATTGAACATGTGTAATATTTTGTAACTTTGAATGTAATATATAAGCTATTTATGGTTCAATTCTTTACGATGCATGAAACTTTACATATATACCGTTTTTTGAGCCTTCGGCGAAAAAACACCTTCCCTTCTTTTCATGCTTCGTAAATAATATCCGTATTTTCATAAAAACATCCAATCTTCGTAAAATCAATAACCGATAGATCTTTTCATTTCAGAGTTTAACGAAGGTATGCTTTTTCAATATTTACTTTTTTGTGCCTTGGCACTGTTTCTTCGAAACAATCTCCAAATATCAACATTGATCCCCTTCTTGCGTCATTGATGCAATATGATGTATGATGTTATGCTATGCAAATGATGTGATGATGTGATGTTATGCAAAATGATATTTGTCGAAGATCGACGTTTATTTTTCACTCTAAGCCTCCCTTAGGAGCTTCTTCGCCTTTTACTTCAGCAGAATCAGCGTTTATTTTTCGCTGTAAGCCTCCCTTAGGAGCTTCTTCGCCTTTTACTTTCAGCGGTATCATCGTTTATTTTTCGCTGTAAGCCTCCCTTAGGAGCTTCTTCGCCTTTTACTTTCAGCGGTATCAGCGTTTATTTTTCGCTGTAGGCTCTGCATTCTCTTCGGAACGACTTTTGAGCAGAAAACTTACGCTGCGCTCCCTTAGAAACGACTTTTTGTTATTTCGGAAATTCTCCTTGTAACCATAAATTCTTATGCTTTGGCAACTCCGCTATTCTGTGGAGAAGGTATATTTTTACTGTGGCGAAAATAAAACTATTACAAGAAATTAAAAAACAACAAAAAACACTTAGGCTTTCAATAATTGTTCCTTATTAAAAAGAAAATGATACTGAATGTAAAAACTGCTGCTGAGGTAGGATATTTGTTAGTAAATATGCTTCGATTCTGGCACAGTACTATTGACTGTGCGAGCTTCGGACTCTTCTCTGAAGTCCCGTTGGAGGTGGGTATGCTGACTCCCTTCTGGCTGCTGGCCTCGTTGCATTGGTGGTGGAGGAGGAGGTTGTTGCCAGGATGCCTGAGGTTGGCTTGCCGAAGCGACAGAAGCTGCAGGGTGGTTGCCTACATACTCTAGAATGTAAGGCGAATGGTACGAAGCAGTGTGCATAACTTGCTTCGGCTGGCTCTGTTGGGCTGCAGCTTCTGCTATCTCCTTTTGTTTCTGGATGGTAACATGGCACATCCTGGTGGTATGACCCTTGTCCTCACCGCAGAATAGGCAATAAATCTTCCTGGGCTGATCCCCAAATCTCCCTCCGAAGCCCCTGGCACCTCTGCCCCTTAGAGCTGGAGGCCGAGGATAGCTCTGCTGCTGCCCCGAAGCTTGGGAGGAATATTGTGGCCTCTGCTGCTGGCTTCCCCTGTCATCATTCTGAGTGGAATGAATCGATCTGACATGTCTGGGATGAATTCTCCCTCCGAAGCCCCTGGCTATTTCGGAGAACCTGTAAGCTTCCTCCCTTCTCTGTCGAAAATCATTGTCAGCGCGGATGTATTCATGCATCTTCTGAAGCAATTTCTCCAGAGTCTGAGGGGGCTTTCTAGCGAAGTATTGGGCTGAAGGTCCCGGCCGAAGCCCCTTAATCATGGCCTCAATGACAATTTCATTGGGCACTGTTGGCGCTTGTGCCCTCAGGCGTAAGAATCTTCGGACATACGCCTGAAGATATTCTTCGTGATCTTCGGTGCACTGGAATAAAGCTTGAGCGGTGACCGGCTTCGTTTGAAACCCTTGGAAACTGGTGATCAACATATCCTTCAACTTCTGCCATGATGTGATTGTTCCTGGCCGAAGGGAGGAGTACCAGGTTTGTGCAACATTCTTGACAACCATGACGAAAGACTTCGCCATGACTGCAGTATTGCCACCATAGGAAGATATTGTTGCTTCCTAGCTCATCAGAAACTGCTTCGGATCTGAGTGGCCGTCGTACATGGGGAGTTGAGGTGGCTTGTAGGACGGAGGCCAAGGTGTAGCCTGCAGTTCTGCTGACAGAGGAGAGGCATCATCAAAAGCAAAATTTCCATGATGGAAATTCTCATACCAGTCATCTTCGTTGAAGAGGCCCTCCTGATGAAGCTCTCTGTGTTGAGGCCTTCGGTTCTACTCATCTTGAGTAAGATGACGAACTTCTTCAGAGGCTTCGTCTATCTGCCTTTGCAGGTTAGCTAGCCTAGCCATCTTTTCCTTCTTCCTTTGCACCTGCTGATGGAGCATCTCCATATCTCTGATCTCTTGATCCAATTCGTCCTCCTGAGGCGTTGGACTAGTGGCCTTCCTCTTCTGGCTTCGGGCCTCCCGAAGAGAGAGGGTCTCCTGGTTGGGGTCCAGCGGTTGCAGAGCTGCAGCCCCTGTTGCTGAAGCTTTCTTTGGCGGCATGACGAAGGTATGCTTGCCGAAGGTGTTCGAAACTCAAAAAAGTGGAAGTGAGTTCACCGGAGGTGGGCGCCAATGTTGGGGACTTGTTCTCGAATGCTAAGAGTTAAGAATAAGGCAACATAAAAAATGTCAAATGATAAAGTCCTTCGTCCTTCGAAGCATTATCTCCCTTCGGATATAATGAATCCCGGACGAAGGTTATGAAGGACAAGCCTTCATAAGCACAACAAATGATGGAGAAGGATTCATACACAAGATATGAATAAATAATATAAAAACTCTAAACATTGTTATCAATTTATTTTCATCTGTGTTACTATATTAATAATAACAAATTACAAATGTACCTTCGACTTGAAGGAAAGCAAGGGTACAAACGTGAAGCGAGAGCAAAATGTCAAGTCAACGTGAACAGTACGGGAGTATTGTTCATCTATTTATAGGCAAGGGACGCAGCCCATGTAATAGCTAATTTGCCTTTTCATCTAAGTCGGTTCCCCTTTTCTACTGTCATGCCGAAGCTTTCCTGTGCACAGCTTCGTGATCACCTTGTCCTTCGTCATAATCACCTTTCGTCTCGCTCATGCTTCGTCCTGACCATGCTCTGTATGCTCATGAGCCGAATCCGAAGATACCTATTCACATATTTCACTTGGAAAACATTGTCAAATCATGTTTTTGAGGACCTTCGGAAGCCGAAGGCCCCCAACAGGAACGTTGTTGAGTTTGGTGTACAGGTACCATCCGTAGGAGATGAGGACTATGATTCGGACGAAGTTGCCCAAATCCGGCACTTCAACTCCCAAGCCACCACAATACTCCTCGCCTCTCTAAGTCGAGAGGAGTATAACAAGGTGCAAGGATTGAAGAACGCCAAAGAGATTTGAGACGTACTCAAAACGGCGCACGAAGGAGATGAGGTGACCAAGATCACCAAAAGGGAGATGATCGAGGGGGAGCTCGGTCGATTCATGCTTCACCAAGGGGAGGAGCCACAAGCGATGTACAATCGGCTCAAGACCTTGGTGAACCAAGTGCGCAACCTCGGGAGCACCAAATGGGATGACCATGAGATGGTCAAGGTTATTCTAAGATCACTAGTTTTTCTTAATCCTACTCAAGTACAATTAATTCGTGGTGATCCTAGATACAAACTAATGTCTCCCAAGGAAGTGATAGGTAAATTTGTGAGCTTTGAACTAATGATCAAAGGCTCCAAAAAGATCATCGAGCAAGGCGCATCCTCCTCCGTACCCGAAGCACAACCCGTTGCATTCAAAGCAACGGAGGAGAAGAAAGAAGATTCTACTCCAAGTAGTGTCGGGGACCATAATTAGGGGTACCCTCAAGACGCCTAATTCTCAGCTGGTAACCCCCATCAGCATAAAGCTGCAGAGGCCTGATGGGTTTGATTAAGTCAGGGATCAGTCCATACGAGCGACTCGATCGCGCCTCGCCCGAGCTTAGCCTCGGGCAAGGGCAGCCGACCCTGAGGTGTTTCCGTCTCGCCCGAGGCCCCCTTCTTTACGGCAGACGCATCTCCGGCTCGCCCGAGGCCTTGCCTTCGTTGAAAAGCAACCCTGACTAAATCACCGCGCCAACCGACCAAGTCACCGGGGCATTTAACGCAAAGAGTGAGACCGACGGGCGACCAGGCTTTGCTAGAGGTGCCATAGGAGGCTTCGCCCGACCCCAGGCTCGGACTCGGGCTAAGGCCCCGGAAGACGGCGAACTCCGCTCCGCCCGACCCCAGGCTCAGACTCGGGCTAAGGCCCCGGAAGACGGTGAACTCCGCTCCGCCCGACCCAGGGCTCGGACTCGGGCTAAGGCCCCGGAAGACGGCGGACTCGGGCTAAGGCCCCGGAAGACGGCGAACTCCGCCCGACCCAGGGCTCGGACTCGGGCTAAGGCCCCGGAAGACGGCGAACTCCGCTCCGCCCGACCCAGGGCTCGGACTCGGGCTAAGGCCCCGGAAGACGGCGAACTCCGCTCCGCCCGACCCAGGGCTCGGACTCGGGCTAAGGCCCCGGAAGACGGCGAACTCCGCTCCGCCCGACCCAGGGCTCGGACTCGGGCTAAGGCCCCGGAAGACGACGAACTCCGCCTCGCCCGACCCAGGGCTCGGACTCTGCCCTGGCCTCTGCCGAACGACCTCCGCCTCGCCCGACCCAGGAGTTCGGGCTCGGCCTCGGCCATGCAGGACAGACTCGACCTCGGCTTCGGAGGAGCCTCCACGTCGCCCGACCTAGGGCACGAGTCCGCCACGTCAATAGGAAGCGCCATCATCACCCTACCCCGAGCCGACTCGGGCCGCAGGGGACAGGACCGACGTCCCATCTGGCTAGCTCCGCCAGATGGGCAATGATGGCACCCCGCTGGACCCATGACGACGGCGGCTCCCAGCTCTCTTACGAAAGCAGGAGGACGTCAGCAAGGGCCCAACCGCTCCGACAGCTGTCCCTCCGCCAAGCTCCACTGCTTCTCCGACAGCCACGACGCCACACTAACAGGGTGCCAAGATCTCTCCGGCTGCCACCTTGGCATGTACTTAGGGCACTAGCTCTCCCCCGCTAGACACGTAGCACCTTGCTACACCCCCATTTTGTACACCTGGGGCCTCTCCTTACGCTTATAAAAGGAAGGACCAGGGCCTTCTTAGAGAAGGTTGGCCTCGCGGGAACGAGGGGCAGGGGCAGGCGCTCCCTTGGGGCCGCTCGCTCCCCTCACCCGCGCGGACGCTTGTAACCCCCTACTGCAAGCGCACCCGACCTGGGCGCGGGGCGAACACGAAGGCCGCGGGATCTCCGTCTCCCTCGTCACGACCCGGCTCCGGCCACCGACCTCTCGCTCTCTTCCCCCCTTCGCGCTCGCCCACGCGCTCGACCCATCTGGGCTGGGGCACGCGGCACACTCACTCGTCGGCTCAGGGACCCCCCAGTCTCGAAACGCCGACAGTTGGCGCGCCAGGTAGGGGCTCGCTGCGTGTTGACGAGCAGTTTCCCGTCAAGCTCCAGATGGGCAGTCTCCAACGACCTTTCCAACCCGGGACGGTGCTCCGTTTCGGGAGCCTCGAGTTCATGTCTCTCGACAGCGGCTACGACATGGTACTCCTTCCACCGCCGCGCGACGGCGATAATGGTGGCGGATAGTCCGCCCGCCGGCGGCGGAATCGACGACGTCTTTCCCGCGTGGGGGAAGGACAACTTTCGAGCTCGCCCCATCCTCTCCCTCGCCATCGGAGGAGGAGGAGGCGGGGCAACCAGGGCCGAGCGGGAGGCTGCGCTCCGACGGTTGTCGAGCAAATCGACATCCCCAGTGCCCCAACGGAGGACACGCTAGGCGTCACCCTCGCGTTCGAGGCGAAGGCGAGCGCCATCCCCCCGCAACACGTCGACCCCGAGCAGGTGGACGACGCCAGCACGCTCACGAAGGGCCTGCAGGACGTCGCCCTCGTACCCAAGACGACGGCGCGATCAGCCCCCGACGTGACTTCGTCGCTCCTCGTCGACAAAAAGGTACCGACTGCTTCCCATCCTTCGTCATTTCGACTCGACCTCAACCCGCCTGGCGACCTCGCTTTGGCGGACACTCACGTTGAGGCGAGTGCAACCCCTCTGGGGTTTTATGTGCGGTCGCCTTGGGACCGATTGACGGGCGTCTCGACCTACGGGCCCTCTGGGTCCGAGGAAGATGACGACCCCAGCATCTGCTGGGATTTCTCCGGATCTGGCAACCCCAGTGCCATGCGGGACTTCATGACCGCATGCGACTACTGCCTCTCCGACTGTTCCGACGGCAGCCGCAGCCTTGACGACGAGGACTGCGGCCCGAGCCGCGAATGTTTCCACGTCGAGCTAGGGGATCCCTCCAGAGGCAGCTGTCTCGGCATGCCGGAGGATGGAGATCCCCCTAGGCCAGCGCCTCGCGCCGACATCCCGCGGGAGCTAGCTGTGGTCCCCGTTCCGGCGGGGGGTCACGACCCACAGCTCGAGCAAGTCCGCAGGGCGCAGGCCGGGCTCGATGAGGGAGCAGGAGCGCTCGAGGCAATCCGCCGGGACGTCGGGCAGGTATGGGCGGGCCAGCCCCCGGCCGGAGAAATACGTCACCAGCCCCAGGGTCTCCAGCACCGCATCACCAACGATGCCAGGGGCAGACCGCCACCCGCATCCGGCGGAACCGGTCAGGACCTGGCAGCCGTAGCGATGCTCCTCCGTGCGATGCCGGAGTCATCAACCACCGAGGGTGGGCGAATCCAGGGAGAGCTCAAGCATCTCCTGGAAGGCGCTGCGGCCCGGCGGGCCGAGAGCTCTGCCTCCCGAAGGCAGGGGTACCCCTCGGAACCTCGTGCCGCGACTTCCCGACTCACGCGGGAAGCCTCGGTCTATACCGGGCGCACGCGCAACACCGCGCCTGCGGCCCCGGGCCACCTCGGCGACGAACACCCTCATCGCGACCGTCGGGCTCGCCTCGACGAAAGGGTGCGCCGAGGCTATCACCCCAGGCGTGGGGGACGCTACGACAGCGGGGAGGATCGGAGTCCCTCGCCCGAACCACCCGGTCCGCAGGTCTTCAGCCGAGCCATTCGGCGGGCGCCGTTCCCGACCCGATTCTGACCCCCGACTACTATCACAAAGTACTCGGGGGAAACGAGACCGGAATTGTGGCTCGCGGACTACCGCCTGGCCTGCCAACTGGGAGGAACGGACGACGACAACCTCATCATCCGCAACCTCCCCCTGTTCCTCTCCGACACTGCTCGCGCTTGGTTGGAACACCTGCCTCCGGGACAGATTTCCAACTGGGAGGATCTGGTCCAAGCCTTCGCCGGCAACTTCCAGGGCACGTACGTGCGCCCCGGGAATTCCTGGGACCTCCAAAGCTGCCGGCAACAGCCGGGAGAGTCCCTTCGGGACTACATCCGGCGATTCTCGAAGCAGCGCACCGAGCTGCCCAACATCACCGACTCCGATGTCATCGACGCATTCCTCGCCGGCACCACCTGCCGTGACCTGGTGAGCAAGTTGGGTCGCAAGACCCCCACCAGGGCGAGCGAGCTGATGGACATCGCCACCAAGTTCGCCTCTGGCCAGGAGGCGGTCGAGGCCATCTTCCGAAAGGACAAGCAGCCCCAGGGCCGCCCGTCGGAAGATGCTCCCGAGGCGTCTATTCCGCTCGGCGCCAAGAAGAAAGGCAGGAGGAAGTCGCAAGCGAAACGCGACGCCGCCGGCACGGACCTTGTTGCCGCCGCCGAGCACAAGAACCCTCGGAAGCCCCCCGGAGGCGCCAACCTCTTCGACAAGGCACTCAAGGAGACGTGCCCCTACCATCAGGGGCCCGTCAAGCACACCCTCGAGGAGTGCGTCATGCTTCGGCGCCACTTCCACAGGGCCGGGCCACCCGCAGAGGGTGGCAGGGCCCGCGACGATGACAAAAGGGAAGATCGCCAAGCAGGAGAGTTCCCCGAGGTACGCGACTGCTTCATGATCTACGGAGGGCATGCGGCGAATGCCTCGGCTCGGCATCGTAAGCAAGAGCGTCGGGAGGTCTGCTCGGTGAAGGTGGCGGCACCAGTCTACCTAGACTGGTCCGACAAGCCCATCACCTTCGACCGGGACGACCACCCCGACCATGTGCCGAGCCCGGGGAAGTACCCACTCGTCGTCGATCCCGTCATCGGCGACGTCAGGCTCACCAAGGTCCTGATGGATGGGGGCAGCTGCCTCAATATCATCTACGCCGAGACCCTCGGGCTCCTGCGCGTCGATCTGTCATCCGTCCGAGCCGGCGCTGCGCCCTTCCACGGGATCATCCCTGGGAAGCGCGTCCAGCCCCTCGGGCAGATCGACCTTCCTGTCTGCTTTGGAACGCCCTCCAACTTCCGAAGGGAGACTTTGACGTTCGAGGTGGTCGGGTTCCGAGGAACCTACCACGCAGTGTTGGGAAGGCCATGCTACGCGAAGTTCATGGCCATCCCCAACTACACCTACCTGAAGCTCAAGATGCCGGGCCCCAACAGGGTCATCACTGTCGGCCCCACGTACAAACACGCGTTCGAATGCGATGTGGAGTGCGTGGAGTACGCTGAGGCCCTCGCCGAGTCCGAGGCCCTCATCGCCGACCTGGAAAGCCTCTCCCGAGAGGTGCCGGACGTGAAGCGACATGCCGGCAACTTCGAGCCGGCGGAGACGGTTAAGGCCGTCCCGCTCGACCCCAGTGGCGACACCTCCAAGCAGATTCGGATCGGTTCCGGGCTCGACCCCAAATAGGAAGCAGTGCTCGTCGACTTTCTCCGCGCAAACGCCGACGTCTTTGCGAGGAGTCCCTCGGACATGCCCGGCATACCGAGGGATGTCGCCGAGCACTCGCTGGATATTCGGGCCGGAGCCCGACCGGTCAGACAGCCTCTGCGCCGATTCGACGAGGAAAGGCGCAGGGTGATAGGCGAGGAGATCCACAAGCTGATGGCAGGAGGGTTCATCAAAGAGGTATTCCATCCCGAATGGCTTGCCAACCCTGTACTTGTGAGGAAGAAAGGGGGGAAATGGCGGATGTGTGTAGACTACACTGGTCTCAACAAAGCATGTCCGAAGGTCCCCTACCCTCTACCTCGCATCGATCAAATCGTGGACTCCACTGCAGGGTGCGAAACCCTGTCTTTCCTCGATGCCTATTCAGGGTATCATCAAATCAAGATGAAAGAGTCCGACCAGCTCGCGACTTCTTTCATCACGCCCTTCGGCATGTACTGTTATGTCACCATGCCGTTCGGTTTGAGGAACGCGGGTGCAACGTACCAGCGGTGCATGAACCACGTGTTCGGCGAACACATTGGTCGCACGGTCAAGGCCTATGTCGATGACATCGTAGTGAAGACAAAGAAAGCCTCCGACCTTCTCTCCGACCTTGAAGTGACATTCCGGTGTCTCAAGGCGAAGGGCGTCAAGCTCAATCCCGAGAAGTGCGTCTTCGGGGTGCCCCGAGGCGTGCTCCTGGGATTCATCGTCTCCGAGCGGGGCATCGAAGCCAACCCGGAGAAAATCGCTGCCATTACCGGCATGGGGCCCATCAAGGACTTAAAAGGCGTACAGAGGGTCATGGGATGTCTCGCGGCTTTGAGCCGTTTCATCTCGCGCCTCGGCGAAAGAGGCCTGCCCCTGTACCGTCTCTTAAGGAAGGCCGAGTGCTTCACTTGGACTCCCGAGGCCGAGGAAGCCCTCGGGAACCTGAAGGCGCTCCTCACCCAGGCGCCCGTCTTGGTACCCCCAGCTGATGGAGAAGCCCTCCTGGTCTACGTCGCCGCTACCACTCAGGTGGTCAGCGCCGCGATCGTGGTCGAAAGGCAGGAAGAGGGGCATGCTTTGCCCATTCAGAGGCCAGTTTACTTCGTCAGCGAGGTACTGTCCGAGACCAAGATCCGCTACCCACAAGTCCAGAAGCTGCTGTATGCAGTGATCCTGACGAGGCGAAAGCTGCGACATTACTTCGAGTCTCATCCGGTGACTGTGGTGTCATCCTTCCCCCTGGGGGAGATCATCCAGTGCCGAGAAGCCTCGGGACGGATCGCAAAGTGGGCGGTGGAAATCATGGGCGAGACAATCTCGTTCGCCCCTCGGAAGGCCATCAAGTCCCAGGCACTGGCGGACTTCGTAGCCGAATGGGTCGACACCCAGTTGCCGACGGCTCCGATCCAACCGGAGCTCTGGACCATGTTTTTCGACGGGTCGCTGATGAAGACGGGAGCCGGCGCGGGCCTGCTCTTCGTCTCGCCCCTCGGGAAACACCTGCGCTACATGCTCCGCCTCCATTTCCCGGCGTCCAACAATGTGGCTGAGTACGAGGCTCTGATCAACGGATTGCGAATCGCCATCGAGCTAGGGGTCCGATGCCTCGATGCACGCGGCGACTCACAGCTCGTCATCGACCAAGTCATGAAGAACTCCCACTGCCGTGACCCGAAGATGGAGGCCTACTGTGAGGAGGTTCGACGCCTGGAAGACAAGTTCTACGGACTCGAGCTTAACCACATCGCCCGGCGCTACAACGAGACTGCGGACGAGCTGGCGAAGATAGCCTCGGGGCGAACGACGGTTCCCCCGGACGTCTTCTCCTGGGATCTGCACCAACCCTCCGTCAAGATAGGCGACACGCCCGAGCCCGAGGTGCCCTCGGCCCCATCCGAGGTGACCTCGGCCCAGCCCGAGCCATCCTCGGTTCAACCCGAGGAACCCTCGGCCCCCGAGGGCGAAGCGCTGCGCATCGAGGAGGAGCAGAGCGAGGTCATGCCAGATCAAGATTGGCAAACCCCGTACCTGCAATATCTCCGCCAAGGAGAACTGCCCCTCGACCGAGCCGAGGCTCGGCGGGTAGCGCGACGCGCCAAGTCGTTCGTCTTGCTGGGCGATGAGAAGGAGCTCTACCACCGTAGCCCCTCGGCCATCCTCCAGCGATGCATCTCCATCGCCGAGGGTCAGGAACTCCTGCAGGAAATACACTCGGGGGCTTGCGGCCATCATGCAGCACCTCGAACCCTCGTCGGAAACGCTTTCCGCCAAGGCTTCTACTGGCCGACAGCGGTGGCTGACGCCACTAGAATTGTCCGCGCCTGCGAAGGGTGCCAATTCTATGCGAAGCAGACCCACCTGCCCGCTCAGGCTCTGCAGACGATACCCATCACCTGGCCCTTCGCTGTGTGGGGTCTGGACCTCGTTGGCCCTCTGCAGAAGGCGCCCGGGGGCTACACGCACCTGCTGGTCGCCGTCGACAAATTCTCCAAGTGGATCGAGGTCCGACCCCTGAACAGCATCAGGTCCGAGCAGGCGGTGGCGTTCTTCACCAACATCATCCACCGCTTCGGGGTCCCGAACTCCATCATCACCGACAATGGCACCCAGTTCACCGGCAAAAAATTCTTGGATTTTTGCGACGATCACAACATCTGGGTAGACTGGGCCGCCGTAGCTCATCCCATGTCGAATGGGCAAGTAGAGCGCGCCAATGGCATGATTCTACAAGGGCTCAAGCCTCGGATTTACAACGACCTCAACAAGTTCGGCAAGCGGTGGATGAAGGAACTCCCCTCGGTGGTCTGGAGCCTGAGGACGACGCCGAGCCGAGCCACGGGTTTCACGCCGTTCTTCCTGGTCTACAGGGCCGAGGCCGTCTTGCCCACTGACCTGGAATACGGCTCCCCGAGGACGAGGGCCTACAACGAAGAAAGCAACCAAGCTAGCCGAGAAGACTCGCTGGACCAGCTGGACGAGGCTCGGGACAGGGCCTTACTACACTCGGCGCGGTACCAGCAGTCCCTGCGACGCTACCACGCCCGAGGGGTCCGACCCCGAGAACTCCAGGTGGGCGACCTGGTGCTTCGGCTGCGGCAAGACGCCCGAGGGAGGCACAAGCTCACGCCCCCCTGGGAGGGGCCATTCGTCATCGCTAAAGTTTTGAAGCCTGGAACGTACAAGCTGGCCAACAGTCAAGGCGAGGTCTACGGCAACGCTTGGAACATCCAACAGCTACGTCGCTTCTACCCTTAAGATGTTTCCAAGTTGTTCATATACCTCACACCCATGCAAAGTTTAGTCAACAAGGAAGGGTCGGCCTCGCCTCGGCAAAGCCCGACCCTCCCTCGGGGGCTAAAAGGGGGGAAACCCCCTCTGCGTCAAAATTTTCCTCGAACAGAAAATCTCTTTTACCAGAATATCTTCCGTGCTTTTTGACTACTTCGAAAAGTGGGTCCTCGAAACGACGGGGTACACGTAAGCAGTCAAGGCTGACCGAGCCGAGGGACTCCTACGCCTCCGGGATACGGATACCTCACTCATCACCTTCTGCGATAAGTAACTCGCGTTCGGATAAGGTGACTCTGCGGATCGAATAAGTCTCTACGTTCGGAAGCCCTTCTGTCGAAGCGATTTTTCGAGCCTTCTCGATCGAGTCGGTGACAGGGCCTCATGGACGGGTGAAAGTACGCGTAAGCGGCGAGGCCGACCGAGCCGAGGGACTCCCATGCCTCCGGGATACGGATACCTCACTCATCACCTTCCGCGAGAAGCAACTCTCGCTCGCACTAACATCCCTGCTACCGACAAAAAGTCCAGATACTCGAAACAAGAGGAAAAGAGACGCAGCTTTATAACGCAGCAAGGGTGTGTGTTCTGGCCTCGACGGCCGCACAAGGCCCACGCTACAAGACGATTTGACCCTGCAGGCTCGGGTCTTAACGCTGGAAGGGGGCGGCGACGCCCTCGGCATCGACGGTATCTTCGGCGAGGCCCGACCTAGCCTCGGACGGCGACGCGGTCCGAGGGCCTCCGCTCCGAAGGACGACGTCATCACCACGCCCGAGCGATCGCCGTCAGGGACTTCTCCGGATCCGGCCCGAGCGGGCGGCTCGGCCGGCCACCTCCGAGGCCTCGGCCAACCACCTTCCGAGGGCGCCAGCCCGGTCCGAAGCCTCGGCTGATCAACTCCGACGTCGATCCTGCCAACGGACAACTCGGCTAGGCTCCGGCCAAACGGGTTCCATTTTCGAGCCAACTCCGCCTCTGCTCATGCTGATATCGCTACCCCCGGCCTCGGCTCGTCAAAGAGCGACCGAGGGGTCTCTTTAACTAAGCTAGAGGAGCCTCGGACAACAGGTCCGACCGAGCCGAGGGACTCCTACGCCTCCGGGATACGGATACCTCACTCGTCACCTTGACACGGGGCGACTCATGCTTGGTGAAGCGGTTCAGATAATCAGCAGACGAATCTTAGTGCTCGAAAATGAGGAAAAAACACGGCTCCGTGCCGGCGTTACATACATGTTCAGGCCCCGAAAGCCGAAATGAACAAAAAACCCGGCACTCGAAGTGCCATTACAAACGGAACTCCGGTTCCCCCCTCCGCAGCAGCGCAGGCCTCAGGAGTAGGCACTGCTGCAGTCTTGCCCTCGCCCATAACGCCACCCGAGGGGCGAGGACAAGTACAAAGAGCCGGAGGCCCGAAGCGCGGATAGTGGCGGTGACCCCGCCGGCGACGGGGGCTTCTCGAGCCGCCTCCGCCTCGACGCTGACGGCAGAAGCCATCAGCCCTCCGGCAGATCCCCACTCAAATCCTCCCAGATGAGTGGGGCACCGGCCTCCGCGTGAGGACGCCGCCCTGGTGCAAAGGCAGGGCCACCCCAGAACACGAGCGCCGCCCTAGCGACGTGCGGCGTCTAGGGTGGACCTCCCGTGTACACGGCGCGGCAGCCGCCCCCCGACAGAAGGGGTCGCCGGAGCCGAGCCAGCGGACCCGACACGCTGGAGGTGACGACGTTCGCCGCCGACCCATCCCACGTTGTCGAAGTCCGGGCCGCCCGCAGGGCCAGTGAGCGCCCTCTCCCACGAACGTAGTGGGAGAGGATGACCCACGAACCCGCGCGGGAGGTAGAGCGCCGGCTCAGTCCGGCACCCACCCCAGCAAGGATGATGAACATCCTTGAAGCTGAGGGTGGGACCTAGATTGCAGTCCGGTTTGCCCCTCCCCACCATCAAGCTGGAGGTCACCACCTTGGGTGACCGCCGGTGGGGGGGTGCAGCCGGGCTGCATGATGAAAATCCTTGAAGCCAAACGATGGCTGAAAGGTACCAACTCCCACGGAGTTGCGTTCCTCCAACGATGGGGCGAAAAAAACGGCGGTTTCCCCCATCCGGGGGCTTGAAAGGTGGAGAGACACAATGCATAAGGGAGGAAGAAGACATGGTCACCTTACGAAGGGGGTCGCCCTCCTTTTAAAGGCAACTCCCCCTGCTTGCGCCCCCAACTGTCACGGGCTGAGTCTTCTCCAACACGCCTCCAAAGCCCTCCCCCGCGGCGCGGGGGCTGGGACCCACAAGTCATGGAGACCGGCTCCGAGCAGAAGAAGCCGAACCGCCGCGCACGGCGCGCGCAACCACCCAGCGGTTACAAGTAACCCTCCACTTTTGCCCAGACCAGCGGGCGAAAGGGGCAGGCAGCCATGCGGGCGGCATGCAACCGCGCCAAGTGGACGCGCCTCTCCGACTCCTGGCAGGCCAGCGCGGAGACCCAAGCCCACGCGTCGCGCAACCGGCGCGCCGGATGCTGCATGCAAGCCGCTGTACCACTTGCGCCACCACCGCACCTCCTCGATTGCGGAACCGATACCGCGATTCGAGGCGACCCAGCGCGCGACCCAGCAGCGCCAGCCTGACGCAGCGGTCAAACGCGGTCAAAAGTGGGCCGGCAGTAATGACGGTGGCAGGCGCGCGAGAGCAGCGGCCACGCCATCGGCCAAGCTCATGTCCCATCCAGAGGCAGCGAGAGAACCCCCTCTCACGGTGTGAAGACGACGCGCCCGTGACCCGTACCTCGAACGGCTCGCGCACGCGCAACGGCAGCCTCGCCAACTACTCGCCCCTGCGCATTAACTCCGCGGCTGGACAGGCGACGTTCCTGGCAGGAGCAGCTGGCTACGTTTCGCCTTCGCCAAAACGACCACACCAAAAGAGGTACGCCACGTCGCTCAATTTCGTATCTTTTTCCCTTTTTCCTCTTTCTCTATCTCTTGCAACAGGGACCGGGAAGGGGGATACCCCCAAAGGGATCCTTCCCCGTGAAGGAACTAGGCTCCGAGCCTCCTTACTGATCAGGGGTTCGAAGGCTGGCCCCCCGAAGGGTTCAACGGCCGCCTCAGATCGCGTGGGCCCGACACCCACTACTGGTCAGGGGTTCGAAGGTCGGCCCCCCGAAAGGTTCCACGACCGCCTCAGGCTACTCGGGCTCCGCGCCCATTACTGATCAGGGGTTCGAAGGCTGGCCCTCCGAAGGGTTCACAGTCGCCTCAGACATCGAGCGAGGGATGACCAGGGGTACGTTCGATACATAACCAAGGCTCGGGCTGCGCTCCCGAGGTACCCTAGGACATTTCCGAGACCAGCGAGAACGATCCTGTAACGGAATCCCATCGGAGGGAGGCAACGAGCCCTCGGACCCCGTCGCCAGGGGACCGGGTCCGGCAGATCACCCGCAGGTACTTTTGGGCGTGCCTCCGGGCCCCTAGCCGACCCCCAACGAACGGGGCACGGACGTCCACTCGGATTACCCGATCGCAGCTCACCGGAGACACCATGTTCGGTGCCCATCGAGGGTAACATGGCGCTCTCCCCCCCTCCTCCTTGCGGAAAGGCGACGTAGGGGCGTATGTAAAAAAGACGAGTCTGTCCCTGATCGTCCTCTCGCTCCGTGCGGAGGCTCGGGGGCTGCTCTCGCAAACCCGGCTCCGGCCGAACCGTTGACAGCGTCAACATACCAGCCCGAGAACTTGGGCCCCAACAGTGCACCCGGGCTATGGCCTGTTCGCATGAGGGAACCGCCAGACCAGCCGAAGCGTTACGCAAGGCATTAAGACCTCGAAGGAGTGAAACCACTCCTCCGAGGCCTCGGGGGCTACACCCGGCGGGTGCGCTCGCGCGCACCCACCGGAACAAAGTGCAACCGAGAAAGGCTGGTCCCCTTGCAAAAAAGTGCGACGAAAGCCTCCAAGCGAGTGCTAACACTCCCTTCGAGGCTCGGGGGCTACTGTCGGGGACCATAATTAGGGGTACCCTCAAGACGCCTAATTCTCAGCTGGTAACCCCCATCAGCATAAAGCTGCAGAGGCCTGATGGGTTTGATTAAGTCAGGGATCAGTCCATACGAGCGACTCGATCACGCCTCGCCCGAGCTTAGCCTCGGGCAAGGGCAGCCGACCCTGAGGTGTTTCCGTCTCGCCCGAGGCCCCCTTCTTTACGGCAGACGCATCTCCGGCTCGCCCGAGGCCTTGCCTTCGTTGAAAAGCAACCCTGACTAAATCACCGCGCCAACCGACCAAGTCACCGGGGCATTTAACGCAAAGAGTGAGACCGACGGGCGACCAGGCTTTGCCAGAGGTGCCATAGGAGGCTTCGCCCGACCCCAGGCTTGGACTCGGGCTAAGGCCCCGGAAGACGGCGAACTCCGCTCCGCCCGACCCCAGGCTCGGACTCGGGCTAAGGCCCCGGAAGACGGCGAACTCCGCTCCGCCCGACCCAGGGCTCAGACTCGGGCTAAGGCCCCGGAAGACGGCGGACTCGGGCTAAGGCCCCGGAAGACGGCGAACTCCGCCCGACCCAGGGCTCGGACTCGGGCTAAGGCCCCGGAAGACGGCGAACTCCGCTCCGCCCGACCCAGGGCTCGGACTCGGGCTAAGGCCCCGGAAGACGGCGAACTCCGCCCGACCCAGGGCTCAGACTCGGGCTAAGGCCTCGGAAGACGGCGAACTCCGCTCCGCCCGACCCAGGGCTCGGACTCGGGCTAAGGCCCCGGAAGACGGCGAACTCCGCTCCGCCCGACCCAGGGCTCGGACTCGGGCTAAGGCCCCGGAAGACGACGAACTCCACCTCGCCCGACCCAGGGCTCGGACTCCGCCCTGGCCTCTGCCGAACAACCTCCGCCTCGCCCGACCCAGGAGTTCGGGCTCGGCCTCGGCCATGCAGGACAGACTCGACCTCGGCTTCGGAGGAGCCTCCACGTCGCCCGACCTAGGGCACGAGTCCGCCACGTCAACAGGAAGCGCCATCATCACCCTACCCCGAGCCGACTCGGGCAGGGGACAGGACCGACGTCCCATCTGGCTAGCTCCGCCAGATGGGCAATGATGGCACCCCGCTGGACCCATGACGACGGCGGCTCCCAGCTCTCTTACGAAAGCAGGAGGACGTCAGCAAGGGCCCAACCGCTCCGACAGCTGTCCCTCCGCCAAGCTCCACTGCTTCTCCGACAGCCACGACGCCACACTAACAGGGTGCCAAGATCTCTCCGGCTGCCACCTTGGCATGTACTTAAGGCACTAGCTCTCCCCCGCTAGACACGTAGCACCTTGCTACACCCCCATTTTGTACACCTGGGGCCTCTCCTTACGCTTATAAAAGGAAGGACCAGGGCCTTCTTAGAGAAGGTTGGCCTCGCGGGAACGAGGGGCAGGGGCAGGCGCTCTCTTTGGGCCGCTCGCTCCCCTCACCCGCGCGGACGCTTGTAACCCCCTACTGCAAGCGCACCCGACCTGGGCGCGGGGCGAACACGAAGGCCGCGGGATCTCCGTCTCCCTCGTCACGACCCGGCTCCGGCCACCGACCTCTCGCTCTCTTCCCCCCTTCGCGCTCGCCCACGCGCTCGACCCATCTGGGCTGGGGCACGCGGCACACTCACTCGTCGGCTCGGGGACCCCCCGGTCTCGAAACGCCGACAAGTAGAATTCCCATCGATGCCTCCAATCTCGACAATGAGGAGATGGCGCTCATCATCAAGAGCTTCCATCAAATCCTCAAACAAAGGAAGGGGAAAGATTACAAGCCCCATTCTAAGAAGGTTTGCTACAAGTGTGGTAAGCCCGGTCATTTTATTGCAAAATGTCCATTATCTAGTGATAGTGATAGGGGCGACGACAAGAGGGGAAAGAGGAGAGAAAAGAAGAGGTACTACAAGAAGAAGGGCGGCGATGCCCATGTTTGCCGGGAGTGGGACTCCGACGAGAGCTCCACCGACTCCTCCTCTGCCGAGGATGCCGCCAACATCGCCGTCAACAAAGGGCTCCTCTTCCCCAACGTCGGCCACAAGTTCTTCATGGCAAAGGTAAAATCAAAATCCTCAACTAAATATGCAACATCTAGCGATGAGGCTAATTCTAGTGATAATGAGGATGACTTGTTTACTCTTTTGCCAACTTAAACATGCAACAAAAAGAAAAATTAAATGAATTAATTAGTGCTATTCATGATAAGGATGAACTCTTGGATAGCCAAGAGGACTTCCTAATTAAAGAAAACAAAAAGCATGTTAAGGTGAAAAATGCTTATGCTCTAGAAGTAGAAAAATGTGAAAAATTAACTAGTGAGCTAAGCACTTGCCATGATATTATTTCCAACCTTAGAAATGAGAATACCAATTTAATTGCTAAGGTTGGGAAGCTTGATGTTTGTGATGATTCAATTGTTAGTCTTAGAAATGATAATGCCAATTTAATTGCTAAGATTGATCAATTGAATACCTCTCTTGCTAGCCTTAGGAATGAGAATGAAAAATTGATTGCTAAGGCTAAGGAACTAGATGTTTGCAATGCTTCTATTTCCAATCTTAGAGATGAGAATGATATTTTGCATGCTAAGATTGTTGAATTTAATACTTGCAAACCCTCTACATCTTCCGTTGAGCATGTTACTATTTGCACTAGATGTAGAGATATCAATGTTGATGCTATTCATGATCACCTAGCTTTAATTAAACAACAAAATGATCACATAGCTCAACTTAGTGCCAAAATTAACGAGCATGACTTAGAAAATGAGAAATTTAAATTTGCTAGAAGCATGCTCTATAGTGGGAGATGCCCTAGTATTAAGGATGGCATTGGCTTCCAACAGGGAGACAATGTCAAGCTTAATGCCCCGCCTAAAAGATTGTCTAATTTTGTTAAGGTCAAGGCTCCCATGGTTCAGGATAACGAGGGTTACATTTTATACCCTGCCGGTTATCCCGAACACAAAATTAGGAG
Organism: Zea luxurians; assembly: GCA_029449295.1. NCBI lineage: Eukaryota > Viridiplantae > Streptophyta > Magnoliopsida > Poales > Poaceae > Zea > Zea luxurians. The sequence continues at coordinate 175,606,137 of JAOPSE010000002.1, forward strand.
AATTCACTCTAGGAAGTCTCACTCTGGCCCTAATCATGCTTTTATGTATAAGAGTGAGACATCTAGTTCTAGGCAATCAACCCATGCTAAATTGCCTAAGAAGAAAACTCCTAAAGCATCAAATGATCATAATGTTTCATTCAAAACTTTTGATGCTTCTTATGTGCTTAGTAACAAATCCGGCAAGGTAATTGCCAAATATGTTGGGGGCAAACACAAGGGCTCAAAGACTTATGTTTGGGTACCCAAAGTTCTTGTATCTAATGTCAAAGGACCCAAAACTGTTTGGGTACCTAAAATCAAGAACTAAATTTGTTTTGTAGGTTTATGCATCCGGGGGCTCAAGTTGGATCATCGACAACGGGTGCACAAACCATATGACTGGGGAGAAAAGGATGTTCTCCTCCTACGAGAAAAACTAAGATCTCCAACGAGCTATCACATTCGAGGATGGAAATCAAGGTTTGGTCAAAGGATTGGGTAAAATTGCTATATCACCTGACCATTCCATTTCCAATGTTTTTCTTGTAGACTCATTAGATTACAACTTGCTTTTCGTTTCTCAATTATGTAAAATGGGCTACAACTGTCTTTTTACAGATACAGGTGTTACTGTCTTTAGAAGAAGTGATGATTCAGTAGCTTTTAAGGGAGTATTAGAGGGTCAGTTATACTTAGTTGATTTCAATAGAGCTGAACTCGATACTTGCTTAATCGCTAAGACAAACATGGGTTGGCTCTGGCATCGCCGGCTAGCCCACGTTGGAATGAAGAATCTTCACAAGCTTCTAAAGGGAGAGCACATTTTAGGACTAACAAATGTGAATTTTGAGAAAGACAGAATTTGTAGCGCATGCCAAGCAGGGAAGCAAGTTGGTGTTCATCATCCACATAAGAACATCATGACGACTGACAGGCCACTTGAGCTCCTCCACATGGACCTATTCAGCCCGATCGCTTACATAAGCATCGGCGGGAGTAAGTACTGTTTAGTTATTGTGGATGATTATTCTCGCTTCACTTGGGTATTCTTTTTACAGGATAAATCTCAAACCCAAGAAACTTTGAAGGGATTCTTGAGACGGGCTCAAAATGAGTCCGGCCTAAGGATCAAGAAAAGAAGAAGCGACAATGGGACGGAGTTCAAGAATTCATAAATTGAAGGCTTCCTTGAGGAGGAGGGCATCAAGCATGAGTTCTCTTCTCCCTACATGCCACAACAAAATGGTGTAGTGGAGAGGAAGAATAGAACTCTATTGGACATGGCAAGGACCATGCTTGATGAGTACAAGACTTCGGATCGGTTTTGGGCCGAGGCGGTCAACACCGCTTGCTATGCCATCAACCGGTTGTATCTACATCGAATCCTCAAGAAGACATCCTACGAACTCCTCACCGGTAAAAAGCCTAATGTTTCATATTTTAGAGTCTTTGGTAGCAAATGCTTTATTCTTGTTAAAAGAGGTAGAAAATCCAAATTTGCTCCTAAGGTTGTAGAAGGCTTTTTACTAGGATATGATTCAAACATAAGGGCATATAGAGTCTTTAACAAGTCCACTGGACTAGTTGAAGTTTCTTGTGACATTGTGTTTGATGGGACTAACGGCTCTCAAGTAGAGCAAGTTGATCTTGATGAACTAGATGATGAAGAGGCTCCGTGCGTCGCGCTAAGGAACATGTCCATTGGGGATGTATGTCCTAAGGAATCCGAAGAGCCCATTCAAGCACAAGATCAACCATCTTCCTCCATGCAAGCATCTCCACCAACTCAAGAAGAGGATGAGGCTCAAGATGATGAAGGAGAAGATCAAGAAGATGAGCCACCTCAAGAAGACAACAATGATCAAGGGGGAGATACAAATGATCAAGACAAGGAAGATGAGCAAAATCAAAGGCCGCCACACTCAAGAGTCCACCAAGCAATTCAACGAGATCACCCCGTGAACACCATCCTAGGAGATATTCATAAGGGGGTAACTACTCGATCTCGTGTTGCTCATTTTTGTGAACACTACTCGTTTGTTTCCTCTATTGAGCCACACAGGGTAGAGGAAGCACATCAAGATTTGGATTAGGTGCTGGCGATGCAAGAGGAGCTCAACAATTTCAAGAGGAATGAGGTATGGCATTTAGTTCCACGTCCTAACCAAAATGTTGTAGGAACCAAGTGGGTCTTCCGCAACAAACAAGATGAGCATGGTGTGGTGACAAGGAACAATGCACGACTTGTGGCCAAAGGGTATTCACAAGTCGAAGGTTTGGATTTCGGTGAAACCTATGCACCCGTAGCTAGGCTTGAGTCAATTCGAATATTACTTGCCTATGCTACTCACCATGACTTTAAGCTCTACCAAATGGACGTGAAGAGTGCCTTCCTCAACGGACCTATCAAGGAAGAGGTCTATGTTGAGCAACCTCCCGACTTTGAAGATAGTGAGTATCCTAACTATGTTTACAAACTCTCTAAGGCGCTTTATGGGCTCAAGCAAGCCCCAAGAGCATGGTATGAATGCCTAAGGGATTTTCTTATCACTAATGGCTTCAAAGTCGGAAAAGTCGATCCTACTTTATTCACTAAAACCATTGAGAATGATTTGTTTGTATGCCAAATCTATGTTGATGATATCATATTTGGGTCTACTAACAAATCTATTTGTGAAGAGTTTAGTAGGATCATGATTCAAAAATTCGAGATGTCCATGATGGGGGAGTTGAAGTATTTTCTAGGCTTTCAAGTGAAGCAACTCCAAGAGGGCACCTTCATTAGCCAAATGAAGTACATTCAAGATATACTCACTAAGTTTGGAATGAAGGATGCCAAGCCCATCAAGACACCCATGGGAACTAATGGGCATCTCGACCTCGACACGAGAGGTAAATCCGTAGATCAAAAGGTATACCGGTCGATGATATGTTCTTTACTCTATTTATGTGCATCTCGACCGGACATTATGCTTTCTGTATGCATGTGTGCAAGGTTCCAAGTCGACCCTAAGGAAGTTCACCTTAGGGACGTGAAGCGAATCTTGAGATATTTAGTTCACACACCTAAGTTTGGTCTTTGGTACCCCCAAGGGATCCTCATTTGATTTATTTAGGATATTCCGGTGCTGATTGGGCAGGGTGTAAGATTAATAGGAAGAGCACATCAGGGACTTGTCAGTTTTTGGGAAGATCCCATGTGTCTTGGGCTTCAAAGAAACAAAACTCAGTAGCTCTTTCTACCGCCGAAGCCGAGTACATTGCTGCAGGTCATTGTTGCGCGCAATTGCTTTGGATGAGGCAAACCCTTAGGGACTATGGCTACAAGTTTAGCAAAGTCCCTCTCCTATGTGACAATGAGAGTGCAATCCGCATGGCGGATAATCCCGTTGAACACAGCCGCACTAGCACATAGCCATTCGGTATCACTTTCTGAGAGATCACCAACAAAAGGGGATATCGAGATAGCCTACATAAACACCAAAGATCAATTGGCCGATATCTTTACCAAGCCTTTAAATGAGCAATCCATTACCAAACTTAGGAATGAGCTAAATATTCTTGATTCTAGGAATTTTGATTGATTCTTTGCACACATAGCTCATTTATATACCTTTGATCATATCTCTTTTTATGTCTCTGACTAATGTGTTTTCAAGTGTCATCTTAAGCTTAGTCATAGATATTGAAAGGGAAATGGAGTATTTGGTGAAGAAGGCGCTTCCACTCAACTCCAATTGTATTCGTCGATACTCCGCATCGTTCTCCACTTTGGTATAATCTTCACTCATATATTTATGTTTGCCAAAGAGGGAGAAAGTTTGAAAATGGCTTATATCTCACTCACAAGTATCCGTTTTTGGCGATTCATGCCAAAGGGGGAGAAAGTATGAGCCCAAAGCAAAAGGACCGCACCACCACCAAATTTTAAAAATAAAGTTTTTCAAATTGATATCTTATTGTGTTCAAAAGGGGGTGAAAGTAGTATCTTCAAAACTTGCAAAACCCTCTTGAACACTAATGAGAAGAATTTTATTTAGGGGGAGTTTTGTTTTAGTCAAAAGAAAAGCATTTGAGACAGGGGGAGAAAATTTCGAATCTTGAAAATGCCTTCTTCAATCTTATTCATGTACCTTTGACTATTTGCAAAAGGATTTTGAAAAGAACTTTACAAAGAATTTGCAAAATAAAACCCGTGGTGCAAATGTGGTCCAAAATTTTAAATAAGAAGAAAACCATCCATGCACATCTATTGAGATAAGTATATTGGTTTCAACTCCAAGCAACCTTTGCACTTACATTATGCAAACTAGTTCAATTCTACACTTTTATATTTGCTTTGGTTTGTGTTGGCATCAATCACCAAAAAGGGGGAGATTGAAAGGGAAATAGGGTCAAACCTTTTCCAATAAGAATTTTGGTGGTTGAATTGCCCAACACAAATTATTGGACTAACTAGTTTGCTCTAGAAAATATGTTCTACAGGTGCCAAAGGTTCACAACAAACCAATACAAGTCAAAAGAAAGGGTTCAAACAAAGGGAGCAAAAGACAACCGAAGTGTGCCCTGGTCTGGCGCACCGGACAGTCCGGTGTGCCACCGGACAGTGTCCGGTGCACCAGGGAACACAACTCCGAACTTGCCAGCTTCGGGAATTCTGGGAGCCGCTCCGCTATAATTCACCGGACTGTCCGATGTGCCAGCGGAGCAACGGCTACTTCGCGCCAACGGTCGTCTGCGAAGGCATTAAATGTGCTACAGTGCGCGCCTGCGCGCGCAGAAGTCAGAGCAGGCGCCAGAAGGCGCACCGGACAGTCTACAGGACCTGTCCGGTGCACCACCGGACTGTCTGGTGGCCCCACAAGTCAGAGCTCCAACGGTCGAACCCTAACGGCCGGGTGACGTGGCCGGCGCACCGGACAGTGTCCGGTGGCGCACCGGACTGTCCGGTGCGCCATGCGACATCAGCCTCCACCAACGGCTACTTTGGTGGTTGGGGCTATAAATACCCCCAACCACCCACCATTCATTGCATCCAAGTTTTCAGACTTCAAACCTCATATAAGAGCTATAACATTCAATACAAGACACAACCGAAGAGATCAAATCCTCTCCCAAGTCCGGAATCACTCCAAACAAATTAGTGACTAGAGAGAGAGACATTTGTGTTCTTTTTGAGCTCTTGCGCTTGGATTGCTTTTCTTCTTCCTTCTTTCTTGTGCTCAACTCACTTGTAATCAAAACAAGAGACACCAATTGTGTGGTGGTCCTTGTAGCGGACTTAGTGTCCCATTTGATTGAGAAGAGAAGCTCACTCGGTCTAAGTGACCGTTTGAGAGAGGGAAAGGGTTGAAAGAGACCCGGTCTTTGTGACCACCTCAACGGGGAGTAGGTTTGCAAGAATCGAACCTCGGTAAAACAAATCACCGTGTCATCCGCTCTATTTCTTTGGTTGATTTGTTTTGCGCCCTCTCTTTCGGACTCGTTTATATTTCTAACGCTAACCCCGGCTTGTAGTTGTGCTTAAGTTTATAATTTTCAGATTCCGCCTATTCACCCCCCTCTAGGCGACTTTCACTCTCGCCCTTACAATTGATGATCACAAAGAAGCACGGAAGTAAAAGAGGGGAGAGCAACACACACAAGACTCAAAACGAGGGCACAATCACGCACACAAGTCACAACTCAAGCTCAAAACACAACGCAAGGAATTCTCAACTCAAATGGAGCTCAAGTCACTATCTCAAAGAATCGAATGCGTGAGAATGGAGTCTTAGAGTCTTAGGATCTTTCTTGTAAGCTTGGGTGACTCCTCCATGCGCCTAGGGGTCCCTTTTATAGCCTCAAGACAGCTAGGAGCCGTTGGAGACAATCTTAGAAGGCTAATCTTGCCTTCTGTCGGGTGGCGCACCGGACAGTCCGGTGCGCCATCGGACAGTCACTGTAGACGGTCCGGTGCGGATCTCCTTCCTTTTCTGGCAGACGACCGTTGCACCTCGGCGTCGGTTGGTGCACCGGACACTGTCCGGTGCACACCGGACAGTCCGGTGCCCCCTTCCGACCGTTGGTGCGGGCCACGTGTCGCCCGCCGATTTCGCTGCAGACCGTTGCGCAGTCGACCGTTGGCTTACCAGACAGTCCGGTGCACCACCGGACAGTCCAGTGAATTTTAGTCGTACGCCGTTGAACTTTTCCCGAGAGCGACGACTTCGCCGTGGACGACTCACCGGACAGTCTGGTGCACCACCGGATAGTCCGGTGAATTATAGTCGTACGCCGCCGTCGAGTCCCGAGAGCGGCCGGTTCACCTTGGACTCGTCTGCACCACCGGACACTGTCCGGTGCACCACCGGACAGTCCGATGCACCCAGACCGAGCAGCAGTTGGCTGTACACAGCCAACTCTTTTCCAATCTATTTTCTCCTGTTTCTAGCACTTAGACACAATACATTAGTACCCAAATAAATGTACTAAGTCTAAAAACGTACCTTGTTACATGATTTGCACTTCTTCAATCTTTGGCACAAATTAACACTTAGAGAATATGTGTTGGACACTTAATCACCAAAACATTTTAGAAATGGTCCAAGGGCACATTTCCCTTTCAACAACTAAAAAGCCTTGGGATTGTTTTTTAGATTTAGAGACCTTCATGAAGTAAAATGTAATAGATTCTTAGTAAGATCCTTAATATAGGAAAATGTACAAGTGTACATTAAAATAACAAAATACAGAACGAATGTGCCTCAGCATGTCTAACATTCTTTCTCTTCTTTTTTGACATTTTTGAAGTATAAGCATTTGTTATGAATTTGGTGATATCCGTAGGACCAAATCACTCGAATTTATTGCTAACTCCCTTTATTTATTCATGACCATCACTATTTTTGGAGTAGCCCTAGGTTGTCTACCACATCCTCTTTAATTCTGCCTAGGTTTCTTTCTTACTTCAATGGATCGCTATGTTTTCATTATGATACTAGTGGATTCTCTATCTCACATGCTAGCTAAAGTGACCACCATGTACTATAAATGCAGTCTCACAATTGTTGTTTACTAGTTTTTTATGGCAGTTGCCTAATTTGATTGCCATTCTCAGTGTTCTTGGTTGGTATTGTAATGTCACATTATACTATTAGCAGCACTAAACCACTAACCCTACAATTGGTAAAAGTGGGAAATGCAGTAAGTGGCGACTATTAAATGTAAGCATTGGAAGGGAAAAGAGCAAAGTAATGATAAATAAAATTAAAAACAAGAACTATGAAATGAGTTGTGGCATAAAGTTACATTAGGGAATAAGCTGGTTAAAGTTTTGTCATTGTAGCAGGAGGAGAAATATGTAAACATAGTAGAAGGTTTTATTGAAGTGTTTAGAGCCACAGACTCGGCATTCTGTTCTATTGGTAGCAAAGAGGAGCTTCTTCCATAAGCTGCTACTATTTACAAGCGGGGAACGGATCCGCTCCGGCTGGATGCCCTCGCCGGAGGTATTCCGCATGATTGGTTTCCGATGTCTGGAGCGTATGGCTCGCGTGAGCCTGGACCGGTAGAAACGTGCCTCACTAGTATCTCCGCGCATACAGGTAGATGGATAGAAAAATATCTCCGTTGTTTCTCCTCGTACAGGCTAGAATCATTTTATACAGGTTAGCAATCACATGCTGAAGCGCAGTCAACGCTCGCGGCCGCTCTGAACGTGGACAGTCTGTCAACCAATCATGCGGATTATGTCTGCAATTTTTCATTTGAAGATATACATGCACGCGCTAGATATTAAAGAGTACTCCTCTACAAGATATTGCCTCGTAGCACGAGGATATCATGGCTGCCAGACAAACTGTCCTAACACCCCATGTGATGAAAACCACAGCGAGCAAAGCAAAGCCATCTCGTCGACGCCCGAGCAATGACAGCTCGACAGGTGGGGGGCTCCGCGCGAGGATCACATGCGCTGTACTCGGTAGCTCTCCGACGAGAGACGATTGCTCTGTTTCGCGGCCACGGCGACTCGCCGCCTCGGCCTCATCTGAACCCAGCAGACATATCGACGCGGGCGTTTTCGCTAGGAAACAAACGAACCCGAGAGGTCTCCCCCAGCACCGGACGCCCCAACCACCACAGCACGCCCCCGCTCCACGCCTCCACAGAAAATAAAATCCCCAGCCGTCGTCGCCAGAGACAAGCTCTTCACCACAAACTGACAAACACGACCCAGGCCTTCTTCCTGCGAGTTTCATTTCATCCTACCTTACCTTTTTACTCCTCCAGTCCAGTCAGAGAACACCATAAGTGGCCGCTACACCTGCTCACTCCATTGCACCACTAGCAAGTAGCAACAGGAGCGCAGGCAGAACTAGAGCGGTCTTGGTATGGCTTCTTCCCTCGCGCCCGCTTCGTGGGCACTGCCGCTGCAGATGGGCGGGGCTGGGGCGGCAGCGGCGGGCCCTTCCTGCCGCGCGACGCTAGCCGTCACGGAGCCCCGCTGGGCCGCGTCGCTGCGCCGGGCAAGGGTTCTCGTGGCGCCCCGGTGCGTGGCGCTCGACGGGCCCAGCGCCAGCGGCGAGGAGGAGGCGCCCAAGATCGAGGACGAGAGGAAGAAGAGCGGTGAGACGAAGAAGCCGGCGCGCGGCCGGCCGGTGTGGAGCCGGATCCTCTTCGCCTCCAAGAAGACACGAAGTATCATCATCCTCAACGCCCTCACGGTCATCTATGGTGTGCGAATACTTCCTTTGCTCTTAATCTCTCTCTCTCTCTCACAGCCGCTCCAGTTCGTACTATATATGCTCAACTGCTCGGTCTCAAACTCTACTCTGCATGATTCTGGCATTGCTGATTGGTATTGAAAAAAATAGCAGTGCATCGCCTCTGTAATCTGTAGTGCTACTCCAAATACTCTTCATGCTAAAATTCTTTCTCCGACCACTGTGATTAGTTGTGAACTGTGGTTGGTATTAACAGTAAAATTGAGCCTTTTGAGATTCACTTTTGATCCTTTTTTTATCCTGCCAGCAAGTGATATTCCGGTTTTGAAAGAGGTCGAAGCCCTGACAGAGCCTGCGGTCTTCAACATGGTGCGGTTCGTTGTTGCAGCCATCCCCATCGTACCATTCGCGCTCCGTTCCTTCGGTGACCGCAGTGTACGCTACGCGGGACTGGAGCTGGGAGTCTGGGTTAGCTTAGCTTACCTTTCTCAAGCAATTGGATTGCTCTCATCTGATGCTGGCCGAGCATCCTTCATCACGGCCTTCACGGTAGATCCTGCTCCACGCCGTGTTCATTCTGAATTTTGGTGGTTTTGCTGAAATGGCCTGAACTGGCAAATGCTTCTGTTACTGTACAGGTCGTAGTTGTGCCTCTAATTGATGGCCTTCTTGGTGCTTCGATCCCCAAACTCACGTGGTTCGGAGCCATCATGTCTCTGTTCGGAATTGGCCTGCTGGAATGTGGTGGATCTCCTCCCAGTGTAAGTAACAACTTTGTTTTTACTAAGTAGTTTATTGGCTGTAGTGAATAATAGCTTTCAGGATCTTACAGAATGGTTAAAGATCTCTGGCACAGTTTCTTGCTTTCCTGACTTCTGTCCAAAAGGTTCTTTATGCATGCAACAATAGTCACACTCCCATTGAGTCTTCAATCTTGCATTGACGATGATCAACCGAATTTCAAACATATAAAACTTCTGTTAAATCCTCAGATTCGATAGATTTCATTATTCCAAGTCTTTGGATATATTTATGAACTGCTTGCTTTGTGCCTTAAAAATTAATACGATACTGATTCCTTGAACTGCTTTCATTGTGTTCAAAGGTTGGCGATATATTGAACTTCTTCAGTGCCGTGTTTTTCGGGATCCATATGCTTAGAACAGAACAAATATCAAGGAGTACGGACAAGAAGAAATTTTTAGCTCTTCTTGGCTTCGAGGTTGCGCGAACATATTCTCGTACCCTTTATACTGCTATATATCTTACCCGTTGCACCGGCGCAACGCCGTGGACACAATTTCACAAAATCTTCTATCATCCAGGTCCTTGTGGTTGCTTTCTCCTCCGTCCTCTGGTTTATGTTCAAAGATGGCTATGTTGATACAAGCGGATCCAGCTTTGAATCTTGGACGTTCGGGATGCTTTGGGATACCACAGTTTCGTTTCCTTGGATACCAGCATTGTACACTGGGGTTCTTTCTACGGTGTTATGCATGTGGGCAGAGGTCAGTTTACTTCTTTGAGTGTTCTTGTAGTGCACCTCTCGTTGAAGGCTTGCTTGTTCTAAGCTTGTGGACTGCTTGCATGTCCTCCTGCAGATGGTGGCGATGGGCGATGTTTCAGCAACTGAAACTGCAGTTGTTTACGGGTTGGAGCCAGTTTGGGGAGCTGCTTTTGCTTGGTTCCTCCTTGGTGAAAGATGGGATGACGCTGCATGGACTGGAGCTGCTCTCGTATTATGTAAAGCTTGTGTTCCCTTTCCTTAGTTCTTTGCCTCCTTTGTGAACGGAGTGCCCGAATTAAGTATTCCTTGGAGCTAAGCTAACAGGATACACTTGCTTTTCATCAGGTGGCAGTTTGACAGTTCAGCTATTTGGGTCAGCTCCTGAGAAGTCCAAGAAAGTTAAAAAACGTAGCAGCAATGCTTTAGAAACTCCAGTGAAACGACAAGACTACTTATCGTTGTCTCCCATACCAGTTGATTCCAGGAAGATCATAGGAAGGCAATTAGAAAGGTAACTGTAACGAGTTTATCTGTTAACTGTCTTACTTCTGCATTTGCCCGGTCTCCGTTTATGTATTGAGATTCTTTGCATTTACTTTGGTTAAATTATTTATTTTCTGCAATATAGGAAGAACAAAGCAGTATAGCCCAACTACAAGGCAAGAAGAAAGGTTGCTGCGATGATAGGGGCGCGCATATACCAAATTATTGTCCTGAGGCATCATCTGTTTGGTTCCGTCAATATGGGGATGCTGCTCGATTGCTCCGCATGGAGTTTTTCCTTTGTCCGTAATAGCTTGGAGCTCGTATTTGGATTTCTGTTGTCTCAGTTGACCGTGCTAGAGTACCTCATGCGTATTAGGAAATGAGGCATTGGTAGTTGCAACTCGAGGAGAATACTTAGACACATCTACTGGCGTAGTAATGGCGTTAAGTGAGATAATTTAGTATGTTTTGGGCACTGTTAACCGTACAGGTTCATGTAAATATAGTGGCTAAATGGTTCTAGAGTACTGAACTGAGCATACCTTTGTATAGTACTGGAATAACAAATACCACGCATGGTTTTATTTTTTTATTTTTTATTTTGTCGAAGGACAGTCTTGTATTATGTAAGTGTATGCTTCTTTGTTTAGTCATTTGTCTTTGGCAGTTGCACTTTTCATATTCAAATAGGCCACCTTAATATAGGTGTCGGCATTCACCCTGTCTAGCGTTGCTTGAGAACTGATCATATACTGAACAAACGACCAAGATCATTTGTTCTTTGAGCCGATTAAGTGCTCCTGCCATCCCAAAACGTAAGCTGCTGCTGCGGACCTGCGGTCTGATCTGGCGGTCTCCAAAAAAATAAAAGCTTTCCAGGATGTTACAGAGCGGGTTGGGTGGAGCGTATTTCGCCAGCTGGGCCGATATATGAACAAGACTGCCATACCATCCTTGAGTGGGCTGGACTAGAGAGGTCTTTAGAAATGTCGAATCTTTCTTACCTGTCCTTGTGGGCTTCGATCTTTTGCCCAGTGAACGATAATAACACTCCTCTCAAGTTCGGGAACTTGCACAGGCGATTAGGCAAGCGTTGCTTCTTTTATATTACAGGTGGCACGCTTCAACACATCTTAGGTTCGAATCTCGGCAACAGACTTGCCACATATCTGGCTGCAACTTGTGTGGGTAGCTGTAGGAGTACGTAATTTACTGGCGCCACTTGGAACATGCTGCTTGTATTTTGTTAGCACCAACACGGCGCGTATGAACGCCGCCGGGTGGTCCTCCTCCTCTCTGGTCTCTCTGCTCGCCTGTTCTCTCGGAAGAGGCGATCTGGGCCGGCAAGAAATACCAGGAATTTCCCAGGGCTCCAACTCCAAGGCGCGCATGTGACGACTTCCCTTCCCTTGTAACCAAAACCTAGCACTTGGCTCGGTTGCGAGCACAACTCAAACAGTCGACGATACCCCCAGCAGCAGCTCGTGCCTCTGTGCAAACGCGCGCAAACTATCAGGGTCAGCCACGATCGGATTTGGGCAAAAAGAAAAGCAACCGAACGCAACTCAGACGGATCGGATTAATAGCCGCGTTTATACGGGCTGGGATCGTTTCCGCGGCTGAGATCACCACCCCCAAAAGTTTCATGCATAATAGACTATCCGTTCATGCACTGCAAGAACATCGACCTCTCCCAAGTTGCATAATATATAACAGATATAAAGAGGAGATTAGGCCATCACCTAGTCGACCAACCAGTGAATGGGAGGAGAGGGAAAAAAGAGAGAGAGAGAAAAGCCCCATAAACAAGTCCTGATTCCTTGCAGTCCAGCTCAGCTACTCGCTTATTATAAAGCTCCCCAGCCGTCTACGTCGCCCGATGCCGCGAACGACGGTTTTTCTCTGGAACGACGATTTTCCCAGCGCAGCGTGGGCGTATGGTATGGTGCGGCAGAGAGGGACGTGCCGCTTTTTCAATTGGCCGTTAGGCCGGCCGGCGGGGGGCCCCCTCGCAACTGCGCCTGCATCGTTCGGGTTCGCTTTCCTTTCCCATCCCGTCCCGGGCCGCCGGCTGGCCCCATGGGCACGTTCTCCCGCTCCGCCCGCCCGTCCGCGTCATGCGGTGCGGCTGGCTGGCTGGCCGTCCTCGATTCCGTTCCACAGCCTGGCAGCCTGTCCTCGATTCCGCCCTCGCCCAGAATTCCCCCCGTGCAGGCGCCAGATTTTTTGTTCCCGCCCGCTGCGTCATCGCGCGGCCGGAGAGCAGCGCACGGAGGCCGGAGAAGAAGAGAAAAAAATTACTGGAAGCGCTGCTGCACGGCGTAGGCTAACCCCGCCTGCCGTGTGCGTTGGAGCAGCAGCTGGTAAGGCTGTTGACCAGTTGCTGTTGCAGGGTACGCCTAACTCCGGCTCCGGCCATGGCCACTTGCCCGGTTCTTCAGCTCTTCGCCGTTGACGCTGCGGGGGCTTTGTTAGTGCTGCTGCTGATCGTTTTATTTTGTACCTGCCTGTTTTTCAGTTGGTTTTTATATCTACTAGTAGGGGACTAGGGGTCTCTAAATTATAAGAGCATCTTCAACAATGCCTCAAACTAGTGCCTCAAATTGAAATATAGGGCTCTACACAGGAAAAACCACTCCAACAGTGCCTCAATTCAACAAATTTTGTTAAAAAACTATAGGGCACTCTCTCAAGTGCCTCAAATATACTACACCGTAGTGGGCTGCCCTATAATCTAGATTTGAGGCTTTACTGTTGGAGCGGGGTGCTTTATTGGTGCCCTAAATTCTATAAAATTTACTTATTTTTAAATTATAAGGCATTTTTATAGGTCACGTTGTTGGAGATGCTCTAAGGGAAGGAAAAGAAAACGGATAACGATGCACATTAGTTTTTCCTCCTTTTGCTCCGACGAAAAACACGCTTTACTCCTGAATAGACTTTCAATTCGCCTCTGACCATCAAATTAAATGTGAATAACTCGTCCTCCTCTATTTGAAACAAGGGGCGTTTCCGGTTCTGTGCGTGCTTCAAACAATTTTGTCTTCTCCATATTACCATATCTATGGAGTCAATAATTTTCTATGGGGAACTACTGAACTCAATCACTTGCTGTCGTTACTCGACAGTTTTCTGTTGAGGTCTATCCCGTAGAGGTAGTCAAATAGGATCAGTGATCGATTTCTAGGTTTCGTCGCAAACCTTATTGGTTACTTCCAATTACGTAAATCAATAGTTCAAACCGCACTCAAATGTAGGGCATTTTCCATTGATATAGGAACTTTTGTACCAGAAACAATAGTATCTCCAATTGTAGCCCCTCTGGGGTGTAAAATATATCTCTTCTCATCATCCCCATAGCGTATGAGACAAATGTATGCATTTCGATTAGGGTCGTATTCTATGGTTACGATTCTACCAGATATGTCTTTTTGATTCCGCCGAAAATCGATTTTATCTCAAATTATAGAGCCCTCTTTTTCTTCATTCACATTAATTTAAATAATAATAAATATAGATATCCATATAATTATAACCGTATGTTAATTAATGAATATTTGTTTAGTTTAAAATGAATTATATTTTGGAACGGACGGATATTCAAAACCTACTGCGGTTGAGGCGGCCAATCACCACCCGACAATTCCCCGCAACAGAGCAGCAGAGTCAAGCAGGTTGACAGCAAGTTTACCTTGGACGTCCAGTTGCAATCAACAAGCAGCAGTGCACCAAGGAGCCGGCCGGCCGGCGGGTCTCGGGCTCAGCTGGAGCGTGTGGTGGTGGCTGAGTCTGAGTGCACGGCCACGGCGAGGCGCGGTCAACTTAAACGCCTGGTGCAAAAGCACCGGCTCTCTCACATGACAGCTACGAGAACTCCCTAAGGTTATTCACAATGAAGGTTTCATGGGGTGTTTCATGTATTAATTAGACTGCCACATCAGCTATTTTGATGACATGTCACATCATTTAAGAAGGAAGAGTTTCATGGAGTTTCATGGGGATGAAACCATGTTAACTCGTTTCCAAGATCTTGGAAACTGTGTGAAACCTCCACTGAGAGTGTTTTGTTTCATCTTCATATAATTGAGTAAATCCTATTGGTTATTTATATGCAGCATTTAAGAAGTATGTTGACATATAAAATAGTGAGATGAAACTCTCTATTGAGAGAGGGTATTTCATTCATCCATAAATCTGATGTGGCATTTTTGGAAACAGTGACATGAAATCCCTATTGTGAATAGCCTAAACAAAACCCCCCAATTGGCAGCAATCACGAAACCGTTGCTTCACAAACCCACGTCTCATTTTCCACCGTCGCCTCGCCGGCCGGCCCCTGGGTTCTTCTCCAGCCTTCAGTTCTCCATACACATGCTACCATATATATACGTGTGCAGTGCTCTGCTGTATTTATAAACCCCATTGTCCATTTCTTCCGGGTATTCGTAGCTGTCGATCTTACCGAGATCCCGCGTTTGCTGTTCTCGGAAGACAGTCTGCGAGATTTCTTCCGCGGGCGATTACGCCAGCCGCTTTGATGACCGCATAGTGGCTAGGCTAATGAATTCGGATGGTGGGCCATGCGAACTCCTGCGCGAATCACTCGACCGATCTTTTTAGTTTACATGTAGCCGTAGAGCGGAGTACAGTCCAAGACTTGAAGGGGCTACTGCTCGGTCCTAACGCTGATGGAGGACGCCCACTTGGGCTGTCTAGATCATTCGGTCGCGGTACTATCGATTGGAAGGAAGACGCCTACTCACGTACATTCTACGCTCTTGGTGGCTAGCTGCCCATTGTTCATTTCCGATGTTTTCTTTTCGATAATTTTTAGGCCGGTCGGATCGGTCGGTTTGGCAACTGCGACGTCTGCAAATCTTTGTAGCTGTGAGTATGACAGTGGAGACCCACATGCATTTGGCTCTTGCCGATACGTACTGCAGACGGCGGAGGCACTGATCGTAGTTTTTTTTCCCCTCAGAACAGACGGGTTTGCCTTGCATGGCTGCATGTAGGCACATGACGTGAGAGGGTGTTTGAATGCCGTACGTAAAGTAAACATAAACATTATAACCAACAGCATAAGACCTACATATACTAACCATATTGAACCCCATAGTAAACATGCCAGCTTAAATTTCTAACTAGCTAACTGATCTAAAGATAGAGCAAATATAGCTAGCTATATGTATATGAAAAATCAAGGATAAACCCTCAGTCGATCGAAGTTTCATGATGCAGTCGATGCAGCTAAAATAGTTTACATCGCTTTATAAATATTTGTTTAAAACATCCTAACTAGCAAGGTTACTCTTCGAATGAACCATAAAAATAGAAAACGAGAGAGCATTATCTTGTCTTTAGCCATGAGAAGCTTGACGCCACCATCAACTTGCCTCAAGATGGTCAGATGGATGTCAGTGATTCATAGCGTTGGTGGCGCTCAGTAGACCGATGCGAGCATAAGAAAAAAAAAAGGAGAGACAGTGAGATCCATGCACCGATGCACGGCCGGTTCTATTATTGTATGCTTTCATATCGTTCCCGCCACAGCGCGCACATCATATC
Organism: Zea luxurians; assembly: GCA_029449295.1. Lineage (NCBI taxonomy): Eukaryota > Viridiplantae > Streptophyta > Magnoliopsida > Poales > Poaceae > Zea > Zea luxurians. The sequence continues at coordinate 175,622,385 of JAOPSE010000002.1, forward strand.
ACTGGTCAGCACACGTGTTAATAGTGGCAAGCCAGCCACGTCTTGCGAAATGACACGTGCCCTTAGTTTTAAAAATAGTTTTTAAATATATTGTTTTTAAACGTTTTTAAATAAAATAGAAAATACCGGGGCAAACCGGCAAAGGCTGGGAAACCCCACACGGCAGCGCGCCTCTGCCTCAGCCTGCCCCTGGCCACGTGATGTGACGCCCGGCTGGCCGGATAGAGCGGCATCCGCCGTCAGCAATAGCATTCGGCCTAACCGTGCTGCCGCCTGCGACGCGATCACGCGAGGCGCTCAAGGCCGTTGCGACCACTCGCGTCACGGCGAATCATTTTCTTTCCCTGCAGCCCCGTCCCCACTCCACGTTCCCAAATCCAAGCCCACGCTGGCTCGGCCCGGACCGCAAAACCCCCCAACCCCACGGGCCACCCACGACCGCGCCCGCCACGGACGCGACGGGAGACGCGGACACCGGACACGGAGCCGCGGGCCGCGCCCGCGGGGCTCTCGGGGCCAAGACGGCGTAGTGTCCCGTCGCGTCGAGTCCAGCACAGCGCAGCGCGCGCAGCGCAACGGCGCGGGGGGGACGGCACACCACGCCCGTGACCGCGGCGCGAGCGCGACGGGAACGTGCGCGCGCTGGCCCGGTGGGGGCGCGCTCCCTGCAGCGGCGTATGGGGCGCGGGGCCCGGATGGCAGGAAGGGCCCCCCGTGCCTGGTGTGCCCGTACGGCCGGCCGGGGAAAGGCAGGGCCCCGTCCCCGTCGGTCCTCGTCCTGAATTATCTATGCTACGTGCACTGCGCTTCTTACACCTGGCTATTGAACTACGACGAGTTTTTATTCCCCCAAAAATTGATTACGAGTAGTTGATGATGTCCTAAATGATGATTGAGTAGGCAGGAGCTCTCTCAGATCAGATGCGTGTTGGTATCCTACGCTAACACGATTGATTAGCCCAGAGTATACAATACGCTGTGCTAACGGAGGATGAGCTGGAGAAGGCAATTGTTTGCAGCTGCAGCCGCTGCAAACACGAGATAACAGCAGCAGCAGCCAGAAAGCAATACGCAGGCGCTCCTTAGCGTAAAATAAGGGCAGACGAAGATAAACAAATAAACAATGTCTTCGAGAGCTTAGTTCTGCCTAGCTACCGATAAGCTCGCGGTTGCCAAAGAGAGACGCGTCACGACTCACGCGTGCAAGCCTCTCGGCTTCACCTTCATTGGTATAGCAGGGAATGGATCAGGGGTCTCTAATGATTCGTTCCAAGTAATCTAGTAGTCTGATAAAGAGAGAGACAGGCAAAAAGAAAACCGGCACTTTGCTAATCTTAAACAGCTTAACGAGGTTGTTGTAGTGAATAAAATAGAAAAAAAAAAGTCAATCAGATTCCCAAATACACTAGAGATCATAAGATTAATGTTATGGTGCTGACACTACCCAAATCATGTATGTGATTCCTTCTTTCCGAAAGAAATACCTCAACAACCGGATGAACCTTCATGTCCCCTTTGTTTTAAATGATCATTTTTTAAGAGCTAAAGCACCTCAAGTCTAACTGAAATTATAGAAGGCTGACCAACACTATAGAGATAATTAGAAATATATATGACATTGATCAGATATACTATGGAAACATAATCAATAAAGAATGTGATAGATATTATTAATTTAATATATAAATTTCATCAAATTTAAGATGTTTTGATGGTAAAAAAATAAGAATAAATTATAGTCTGAGACTGGGAGTATTATTAGTGCACAGGAACCTCACGCTTCGTTAATCTAGTACGGCTTTGACATATCTCCAAAAGGCATATCCGGCGTCCGCTTGCATTGCATCTCAACTCTCAAAGGACAAAGGCGTGAATCGAGGCATGCAGTCGTGCACTTTCACAGCATGCTACCGTGCTCCTGGCCTCTGCACCAAAACGTGTAGGCGTACTCTGATTCTGTGCCCCCTCCCCCTACAGTCATGCACAACGACAGATAAGGTGTACCACCTCCGGCACCTCGTCTCCTTTTTCCCTTTTATTTCAATCTTTTTATCGAAATTTCATATTTACATATCCGATGGGACTAATAATATATTTAAACTTTAGGTTTGGAGTGTTATGACCTAAGAGCATCTCTAAAAGCTTCCTAGAAGTCTCTTATAAATTAAGTTTTTTAGGAAAAACATAAAAACGTGTCTCCAACAGTTTTTCTAAAACGCTCCAACTTTTTCATAGTCCTTAAAACTTCCTCATTTGTAGCTACAAATGAGGGGGGTTTTGGGCTTCCTAGAAACAATCCGCCGCTTTAAGGGATCTGTTGGAAAAAAGATTAAAATCCACCCTCACTAATTTTTTAGATGCCCCTTAAAACTGATTTTGAGAAGTAACTATCTAAGGGGCTCTTGGAGATGCTCTAAGGCTACCCGCACTACAAGTTACTCCACATCCTCACTCTATACCACTATTCACAGTCTAGTCAACAAGATTTCTTACCCTATGTCACAATTCTCACAGGTTTATATCCCTCTTCATATTCTCTCCATATATAAGGAAGACAACCGTGGTACTCAAGTTTGATCTCTGTATCACTTGAAAGGGGTTGAGTGCAACCCTGGTCCATTGGGACGCCACAAGGTGTAGGTAGGCCTCGGCCAAACCACGAGATAAATTTGTTTTGTCTCATTGTCCATTTACTTGCATTACGATTGTGTTCTTCCGAGCTCTACACTTCACTGTCATTATTGCTCTTGTTTTAATACACATCTTGTGAGAGCAATTAAGTGAAGAAATCCTCTTTCTATTCTCCATTGAACTTGGTTTTAGATTTCACTAACCTCATCTATAGACCAAATTTGTTGTTTTAGTTAAGTTTTTTTTTGCAAGAACACCTATTCACCCCCACCCTCTAGGTGCTCTCAGTGTAACATCCTTCACAAGTTGCAAGGTTGTTGTAGCCTTGGATTGCTGTAAGTCACGCTCATTCGTAGTGAAAGACCTTCTCATACTAAAAGTGAGAGCTCTTGTCTTGGGATCGAGGAAGGGTGTGTGACCCTTTGTCTTGGTGGCTCTCCTCAACAACGTGGAGGTAGGCAAGCCTTTGTAGCGAGCTAAACCACGAGATAAAATTCACGTCTATGTGTGCTGATCTAAAATGCTTAATTGAGTAGTTAGGGTTTAAGTTGTTCATATTTGAACATCTTTCTACCCTATATTGTTTGCTTATTGTGCTTGACTAGTTTTAGCTTCATATTCAAGGTAGAAGGTAGTTATCACCTCTGTTAGATTATGTAAAAGTTTGACAACATCTGGAGTATTTGATGTTGTTCAGCAGTACCGGGCTTAGATCGGCACCGCCATTCGGGGATTTAACTTTTCTTAAGCTGAAATTTTACAGGTAGCCTATTCACCACTCCCCCCTCCCTCTAAGCGTACTAGATCCATACGGGGATAGAGATCATCCCACATAAATGAGAGATATTTTAAGGCAAGAAGGATGAGATGGAGGAGCAGTCTTACAATGAGATTGGGATATCTCAACAACAAGACGAACCTTCAACTCAGCCTTCGCAACCTCTAGCATAAAAATTCTATCATCCTAGCCCTTACACTATAGACACTGACGCTTTTGACAATATCAAATGTAAATCTAAGAGGCGATGAAGGCGGCTTACAGGTTTGAACTATAGATGTATGGAATATTAGACTTTTTGAATTGTGCTACATTGGTTCATTTGATATTATAGACATTACAGGTTGCGGGACTCTAGATGAGACGTTCTTTTATATGTATGGTCTAACATAATGTTTTATAGTTTCTATGATGATTTATTGGTTGTATGTATGTTTTACGATGTATTCATGTCATGATTGTCAATATGGATACTTAGAAAATATGCAAAAAAAAATTGGTCTTTTTTTTCTCGCAACATAATAATCGTTTGGATAAGTCTACACTGAGAATTTAAAAGAAAGTACAAAGTACTACAATACATAACACAAAGCACTACAATACACGGTCATATCATCTAAGAAGGCTATGATGTAGTACCAACATAAATAACGCACTCAAACTTGTCTAAAAAGGCTACAACTAAATGGTTCGAATTCACAGAATGAAGACATTTAAAGATGAAAAAATGTTACATCACATGCAAAATAAAATCAAATATGACTTACTTTGTTAGTCGTGTCACCATTGTCGTGGAGCAATTTGTCGTCCTCATCCCGATACTTTACCATGACTTGGTTCATGTTGTTGGATCCACCTTTGTGTCCTTGATTTGCCTTCTGAGCGAATAATTCGACATCCAATCGATCAAACAACCTCACACATCTAACAAATAGTGTTCTAAGGTTGACTCTCATAGGCCAGCTAAAAGGACAGCCAAAGGCAAAATAGTTAGCGTATAGGTGTTATAGTGCATCCAAAAGGGAAGGTGAGAAGAACAGCCATTTTGGATAAGATGAGAGAGGAAAGCTAAAATGAATACTAACAAGGGGCAACTATTTTTATACGTGTCTCAATGATTGAATAATCTCTCCATCCAACAACCCCATACTAGGGCTGGGCAGAAAACCCAATACCCGAAATCCAAACCAGAAAAACCTGATCCCGAACCCGAACAACAATTTGGGTAGTACCTCCCAGCACCCAAATTTATTAACTCAATTTTGGGTAACAAGTACCGGTACCCGAAATAGCCATATACCCGAACATTTACATCCTCCGCTCTCCTCATAGGCTTTCTCTCATTCTTTGCAACGGGCACACTGCACACGGCCACACTTCCAGAAGAGCCACTTCTCACTGGTGGGGATCGGATGAAATGGAGCACCCCTAATCTAGTTGAATCCAATCCAATCGAGGGGAGACAAAAACCTAGTAGAGATTGAATCCCATGAATGAAGAAGCTAGAAGGTGCTGGAGCTACTAGTGCTCTGATGTCCCTCGCCTCATCTTCTTCCTCTCGACAGACTGAAAGGGAAATGGGCTTAGAACATTTCCTATAATCGGTTTTGGTGTTTGGCGTCCATCGTAAACCACGTAGACTAACTAGTTTGTCTAGATGTCACTTATCTCAGGTGCATAAGGTTCAACATAAACCAAGAAAGAAATTAAGTTGGGGACTCAACAAAGATTAGAGCAAAGACTAGCATTGGTGCTGCTAGTGGCACACCGGACAGTGTCCGGTGTGCACCGGACATAGGTCGAGCACCTCCCGAACTGGCCACTCTTAGGTTTCTCATGGAGCCACTCCGCTATAATTCATCGGACTGTCTGGTGTGCACCAGACATGTCTGGTGAGCCAACGGAGCAACGGTCACCTGCGATCAACGGTCGACTGTGTGAACAATAAAGCACACAGTGCAGAAGTCAAAAAGTCAGAGCCGCGAAGTCAGAACGCACCGGACTGTCCCGTGCAACAAGAGGACAAAGGACTTCAACGATCAACCGCTCCAAACCCCAGTGGTCTGCTGACATGGCAGGCACCGGACAGTGAACAATACTCTATCCGGTGCACCACCCGATTGTCCGGTGCGCCCATCGACAGCAAAAACAGCCAACGACTAGGAAGTGGTTGGAGGCTATAAATACCACCAACCACCTCCATTCAAGCCATCCAAGTTTTCTGAACTCCATATTCATTGCAAGAGCAAAGGCAAACACTACAAGACACAATCAAAACATTCAATCCACTCCAAGCTCAAAAATCAACTCTATTGCTTAGAGATTTGTGAGAGGATCATTTGTGTTCTTTTGTTGCTCTTGTTGCTTAGATTGCTTTCTCCTTCCTATTCTTATTCTTCTAAGTGCTTTGTAAAGATACCAAGAGACACCTAAGAGTGTGGTGATCCTTGCGGGGTCTTAGTTACCCAAGTGATTAAGGAGAAGCCTCGAGTGGTCTATGTGATCGATTGAGAGAGGGAAAGGGTTGGAATAGACCCGGCCTTTGTGGTCTCCTTAACGGTGACTGGGTTATTTGTAACCGAACCTCGGTAAATATATCACCGTGTTCACTTGTTGATCTTCACTTGATTTGTTTTCCCTCTCTCCTCTCTCTAAAAGTTCCCTTGCTCATGTTGATTTGAGTTGGTTCCCAAAGTTATCCGCATCGATAGAGCAACTCCTAGCAAGGAGAACTATCTTCCGCGCTCTGGATTATTTCTAACACTAACCCATAGCATAATACGTGTTCAAAGTTTATAATTTTTAGGTTTCACCTATTCACCCCCCTCTAGACAACTTTCACAGACGAAGCGAGACCCTGCACACAGCCACACTTTGAGAAGATCCACTGGTGGTGCGGAGGTGGGTGTGGACCGTGAGGACCTTACTCTAGGCTCCAGTTAGGCGGGCGACTGGGGTCTACGGCGTAGGCAGGGAGTGCGACGAGGTCATACCCGTGTGCCGACTCGTAGGCGCGTTTTTCCGCACGGATGCCATCATCACGCTGTGGAAGGATCGATCGGTGGCGGCTGGTAGACACTGGTGGTCGTGTGGGTTGGCGTGATAGAGGAACTTGGGGAGGTGCGCGAGGAGGATGAGAAGGAGAGCGTACGAGAGGAGGAAGAGCCGAGGGAGAGCGAACAGGAGGAGGATGAGAAGGAGCGGATCGGGTATATCAGATCAACCCAAACTCGAACCCAGAAATTCATGTTCGAGTTCGGGTCAACTTCTGGATACCCGAAATTAGGAAAACCCGAACCCGAAATTTCAGGTAAACCTGAACACCCAACCCTGTCTAATACCATTGCTATTTGGTATAAATATATAAGGTAAAATAACTTCTCTATTAAATAAATTTACAATTTAGATGGAAAGCTAAACCACTTATGACAACAAAAAGACTAAATGTCTCGTCGAAATGACTTCTTCGTCCTAACTCCTAAGGACACAAGTTCGCGGTGCACGGTGGACCGATCCCAGCCGGCCTAAGAAAAGGCGCGGTGGCAGTAGTTCTGGACTTCTGGTGCACAAAGAATCGGGCTTCACAGTGATCACCCAGGGAGCACGAGCAGCACGTGGCGCTGCCTGGCGCGTGGCAGGACCGGGCTCGCTCGCGTTCGTGTCGCGGTGAGGAGGATCGGGAGGCCTCGTGAACTTGTGCCTTGTGGCTCGTCGAGGACGGGACCGAGGAAACCAGATCCATTGCGCGAATCGCAAAGCGCGTTGGGGTCTCGCCGTCGCCGGCGACCGTCCGTGGCCCACGGCAGCCCAGCGCGCCTGTGACAGGATTACCACTTATGTGCGCAGCAGAAACAATGGATGCCACGGAATATTAAACAAAAACAAGAAAGAGACCGGGTCCAACAATTTGCATTTGCCCATGAACGGATGCCTTTTGTACCAACGAGCCATGTTTGGCTCCATGTAGCCAGCGGCATTACACCAATCTCCAGGATTTTTTAGACGAAAAGACACGTGTTTTATAGTTATTTTATTAATACTTCTACGGCATTGGTCAATTGTATTGACAACAGTGTTTAAAAAGATTCACCGTATTCGTAAAGAGCCCAGAAAATTACGAGTAACTGAAAAAATATCCCATTCGTTTTGAAAAAATAGTCTATTGATATTAATAATTAATCATCTAGTTCTATAAATCTAATAAAAAAGTCTACAGCAAATACGATTACAATACATAGCTAACTTTTTACATAAAATATAAGTCCCCGTTCTAAATTAGTATTCGTTTAGCTTTTAATTTTTATGTCTATATTTAAATGAATGATTTTTAAATGAATCTAGACACGTATATAAAACACATAGCTGGGAATTAGAATTAGCTTTCCTAAATTCTGTTGTTTGGTTGCACGTGGAATTGAGATTTGGAATCGTAGGCTCAATTCCCTGTAATTGAACTATAACTAGAAACTCCCTCTCCCAATACAAAGTCTCACAGCTTCAATTCAGTAACATCCAAACAATATAATTGGAATTACATCTTATTTCAATACCATGCACAATTTGGTATTAAACTCAATTCAACTCCATCCTCTTTAATATCCACATTCAATACCATACATTAATTATTGTACGAACCTAATAAAAGGCAAACAAATTTTAATTTAAGATAAAGAGAGTATGAGATATTATATCGGTTATAATTATTAATAATTAAATGGTTGGCTAAATCTCTAAGCCATACATGGGTTGCTGCACTATACGTATGCTACCGATATGTTTAGTGTAGTGTCAGGAAGCTCTGAAAGCAATCCAATGATACCATGATTTGTAGTAACGAAGGATTAAAGATATAGTTAAATTTAGGACTAAAGAATATAAAAGATACTATATATAGCTAAAATCCAAACTACAAGAAATGAAAGAGACTACCGAAATTAAAAGTTAATCCACGCTATACATGGGTTAGCCTACTATACATATATGATATCTGATATGTACACACTAGCTATTCAATAAAAAGATGTTTTATACTAATATGAACATTAATATAAATCTAAATTTTAAGTTTATATATATATATATATATATATATTTGTGATAGTGCTAGAATAAGTCACATGTTTATCGGGGGAAACTAGAAATCTCTATTAAATTCGTTATCTTAGATTCATAATTGTTATGGGCCCTCTATAGACAAAGGTTCTCGAAACATTATTGTGCTAATAGTTAAACATGTTCTAAGTATTATTAACATGTAGCGAAGTTAACCTTCGTCTGTAACAGTGTGCAAGCAAGTGACGAAGCAAGGGAGCTTCATCCTCGTCGGACTGATCGATGTTCAAGAATGAAGGGAAGAAGAAGATTTGACTGTGAGGCGCCAGCACACAAAGCAGAAGGAGATGAGAAGAATCTAGAAAATTAGTTGGCATGATATGAGAGAGGAAAAGACAATGTTAGCCTCACGAGATTTGTAGCTTATATGTATATAATTTAGGATCATATTTGTAATTTCAAATGAAGTTGTATCTCACCACTATAAGACCTTGTTCGGTTATTCCTATCCCATGTAGATTGGATGGGATTAAAAAAATTATGAAAGATTTTAACTTGTTCGGGATTAAAACTCACTCAATCTCACCTAATCCACATGGATTGAGAACAAAACGAACAAGCCCTAAATAGCAGCACAATATCATGCATGGGAGAGACTTTTGAAGTCCTAGGAGAATCTAGTCGCTCAAACTTCGAAGCTATTTTGTCTTATCTTCATACCTTTCTCTGTAAAATTGAATGTCCATATGTAATCATTTCAATATGAAATAATGAATAACAAAATGGGACAATACGAATTCATTTTGCCAAGTTTTTATTACCTTTTTACACCTTGTCACATTCATGAATCCCCTCTTGGGAGATTAATAAATGGGTGAAAGGGAATATTTTATTTGTGTTGCCTTGTTTTTATCTCTTTTAGGAATAAAAAAACAAGTGACCAACATTGATATCCACTTATGGTAAATTCACTGTTAGACTACCCATCTAGGAGTCTAGGGTTTGGGTTGTAATTACCGTCTCACCCCTCACTGTAATGGGCCTGGCCCAGTTACTACTCTATTAATACTACTCCTCATCCCTGGTTAGGGGAATGGGTTCAGTTTCCAACATGGTATCAACAGTCTAGGTTTAGGTTTTTCTGTTTCCTGTCCTACAGCCGCCAGGGGCTCCTCTCCCCTGCAGTCGCCGGCCCCTGCCGCCGGTTCCTCTCCCTCCTCTCCCCTGCGTCGGCCGCCGGCACCCAGCCAGCGTCCGCGCCCACGCTCTTCTCCCCTGCACCACCGTCGGCCCCTCCCAGCCGCCGCCGACCCAGCCTCCCAGCCGTGCGCGCCTCCCTCCCTCCGGCCGCCGCTGCCGCGCCTGCAAGCGCCCGACGTCGTGCGCCGCGGCCAAGCCGCCAGGACGCCGCCGCGCCGTTCTCCTGCGTCGTCCCGACGCCCGCCCTCTGCCCCGACGTTCTCCTGCGCCGTCCCGTCGACCGCCCTCTGCCCCGACGCCCGCCCCCTGCACCGACTGCTCGTTCCAGCTGCCAGGAACTCCGCCCGGACGCCACCGCCAAGCCGTGACCGTCCCTGCTGCGCCATCGCCCCGATGGACGCGGACAACGTCACCACCACTGCGGCCATGCTGGCCGCCATGGGCACCACCAGCCCCTCGATGCACCCCCCATTGCCCCTGCTGAAATCAGCAGCGCGCTCACCCATGGAGGGGCACCCTACATCGCCAGCCTCGGGCCACTCCACGTCGCTTCCACGCTGCCTCTGTGCCGCGGTTCCCCGTCGGGGTTTCCCGCCTTCGCTTCCCCAACCTGGAGCCACACCGTCGCGCCCTCCGCACTCCCCGCCACCGACTCCCCGCTCGTCGGCACCCTCGCTTCGATCCAGGCCGCAGTGACGGCCTCACGGGAGCGCGAGCGCGCCGCCTCCCTCGCCCTGGAGCGCGAGCGTGCCCTGGGTGCCGCTCTGACCACCCAGATGGCCACCACACAGCGCCTCCTCGGTCGCCCGCCGGTCGCCCCTGTGGAACCTCCGGAGGACCCCCTCGCCTCCGACCTCGACGCCGACCTCATCGCTGCTCTCCACGCCCAAGCCGCTGGACTGCACAACATCCGGGCCCTCGTGTCCGTGGTGTTGGATCCGACGTCTTCCCACTACCCGCGTTGGCGAGGACAGGTCCTTCTCACTCTGCGGCGTTTCATCCTCGACGATCACGTCCTCGTCGACCACGACGCTCCGCCACCTCGCTCCTGGTGCCTCATGGACAGCGTTGTCCTCTCGTGGCTCCACGGCACCATCACCGTTGAGCTCCAGGACATCATCCGCGACCAGGCGGACACTGCGCGCCAGGCGTGGCTCGCTCTCGAGGACCAGTTCCTCGGGAATCGGGACGCTCGGGCGCTCCACCTCGACGCCCAGTTCCACCTATTCTCTCAGGGGGACCTCTCCGTGGGAGAATACTGCCGCCAGATGAAGGGCCTGGCTGACTCTCTCCGCGATCTCGGCGAGCCAGTTGCCGATCGTACCCTGGTGCTGAACCTCCTGCGTGGCCTCAGCCCCCGCTACGGCCACCTGAAGGCTCTCATCAAGAGGAGCGTGCCCTTCCCCACCTTCCACGCCGTGCGGAACGAGCTTCTCCTCGAGGAGCTCACCATGGCGAATGAGGCACCCACTCCTGCCTCGGCCCTCTACAGCGCTCCTACCAGTGGTCAGCCGCCTTCAGGGGGCCAGGCCACCCGCCCTCCGTCGACCGGGGCTCCCACCCGCCCCCCACCTGCCGTCCCGGCGGCCCCTCGTCCGACTTCCACGACCGACGGGGGTCGTCGCTCCCGCAAGGGCGGCCGTGGGAGCGGCGGCTCCTCTCGTGGTGGTCCCTCCGGCAGGGGTGGCGGCCACGCGTGGCCGTCATTCTACAACCCCTGGACCGGGACCATCGCCATGTGGCCGGGCCAGGCACCGAGTACCCCCCGTCCTCCGGCGCCAGCCCTCCTGTCTACACCTCACTACGGCGCACCTCCTTATGGTGTTCCCGTCGTGCCCCAGGCTCCGCCCGCGCTCCTGCCCCCAGGGACCCACACCTCGACGCCTTGGTCCCCGCCGGCCGGTGGTTGGGACAGCGCCTCCCTCGCTGCTGCATTCAGCACCATGGCGATGACCCCACCCTCCTCTGACTGGGTGATCGACTCCGGTGCCTCGTACCACACCACTCCCACGGCAGGCACGCTCTCTCGCTCACATCCCCCCTCCCCTCTCACCCATCCTCGATCGTCGTTGGAAACGGTTCCACTCTGCCAGTCACCTCAGTAGGTGCCTCGGTTCTCCCTGGGCCGTTTTACCTCAACGATGTTCTCGTAGCTCCCCACATCACTCACAACCTTCTTTCTGTTCGTCGATTCACCACTGACAACTCCTGTTCCATTGAGTTGACCCCTCTGGTTTTTCTGTGAAGGATCTGGCCACCAGGACCCTTCTCGCCCGCTGTGACAGCTCGGGGCCACTCTACACGCTCCAGCCCTCCACCGCCGGCGTGTCTCCACCTCCTGCCCTGGTCTCCACCACCTCCTCCACCACATGGCATCGACGTCTTGGCCATCCTGGACCCGACGTCATGACCAAGATTACCAGTAGTCTAGATCTTTCATGTAGTAGGGGACATTTTGAGGGCCTCTGTCATGCTTGTCAGTTAGGCCGACATACTCGTCTCCCATTTACTACTTCTTCTTCTCGGGCTGAGCAGGCTTTTGACCTGGTTCACTATGATCTTTGGACCTCCCCTGTACTCAGTCTTTCTGGCTATAAATACTATTTGGTGATTTTGGATGATTTTTCCCATTTTCTCTGGACCTTCCCACTTCGTTTGAAGTCGGACACATTCACCACCCTCACACACTTCTTCACCTGGGTATCCACTCAGTTTCGTCGCCCGGTCCGTGCTCTGCAGTGTGACAATGGCCGCGAGTTCGATAACAACGCCTCTCGCTCTTTCTTCCTCACTCATGGCGTCCAGTTGCGTCTCTCATGCCCCTACACTTCTGCACAGAACGGCCGAGCCGAACGCATGATCCGCACCACCACTAATATGCTCCGCTGCCTCCTCTTCCAGGCGTCTCTCCCTGCCAGCTACTGGGCAGAGGCCCTACACACTGCCACCCACCTCCTGAACCGTCTTCCCTCGAAGGCGGTACGCCACCCTACCCCTCACTTCGCCCTATACGGCACAACCCCTTCCTATGACCACCTTCGCGTGTTCGGCTGTGCCTGCTACCCTAACACTTCCACTACCGCTCCACATAAGCTTTCTCCTCGCTCCACCCGCTGTCTATTCCTTGGCTACTCCCCTGACCATAAGGGGTACCGGTGTCTGGACCTCACCTCCCACCGCGTCATCATCTCTCGTCATGTCATCTTTGATGAAGATGTGTTTCCCCTTGCTGGCTCCACCCCACCCACCGATCTTGACTCCCTCCTCGAGTTCGATCCGATTCCTCCCCCACCTCCGGATCCCCGTCTTGCGCCGTTACCTGTTCCTCGTGCGGCCCCCACGACCTCTTCCGCGCCACGCGCGGCCCCGTCGACCCCGCCTGCGCCACGCGTGGCCCCGTCGACCCCGCCTTCGCCACGCGCGGCCCCGTCGATCCTGCCTGCGCCACGCGCGGCCCCGCCGACCCCGCCTGCGCCACGCGCGGCCCCGTCGATCCTGCCCGCGCCACGCGCGGCCCCGTCGACCCCGCCTGCGCCACGCGCGGCCCCGTCGACTCCGGCTCGATTCGCCAACCCCGCCCTCGTCTACCATCGTCGCGGCCACGCCACTACCTCGACGCCCCCCGACTCGGGCTCGTCAACAAGCGCGGCCCGATTCGCCGACTCCGCCGTCGTCTATCACCGCCGTGAGCCGGCCCCACCAGCCGCTCCCGACGTCCCGGCGGTTCACTCCGAGTCGTCCGTATACCACCCGGTCGCCATCCACCGCGACCCCGGGCACGTCCATCCGATGGTGACTCGGCGCGCTGCTGGCGTTCTCCGCCCCGTCGACCGGCTAATCCTGGCAGCTGCTGCGACTAGCACTCCACCCGACGCTTCCCCGGTACCCTCCTCCGTTCGCACTGCCCTCGCCGACCCACATTGGCGTCGTGCTATGGAGGAGGAGTACGCGGCCCTCTTGGCCAACCACACCTGGGACCTGGTGCCGCGTCCACCAGGCACCAACGTGGTCACCGGCAAGTGGCTATTTCGCCACAAGCTGACCTCGGACGGCTCCCTCGACCGCTACAAGGCTTGTTGGGTCCTTCGGGGCTTCACCCAGCGCCCCGGAGTGGACTACGACGAGACCTTCAGCCCTGTCGTCAAGTTCGCCACTGTTCGCGTCGTCCTCTCCCTCGCCCTCTCCCGCGACTGGGCGATCCATCAGCTCGATGTCAAGAATGCCTTCCTCCATGGCACTCTGACGGAGACTGTCTACTACAGCCAGCCCACCAGCTTCGTCGACGCTGACCGTCCGGATCTGGTTTGCCGGCTGAACAGGTCCCTGTACGGCCTCAAGCAGGCGCCACGGGCTTGGTACAGTCGCTTTGCCTCCTACCTGGCCTCCATCGGCTTCGTCGAGGCCAAGTCGGACACGTCCCTGTTCATCTACCGGCGCGGCGACGACACCGTCTACCTCCTGCTCTACGTCGACGACATTGTGCTCACGGCATCCACCGCCGACCTTCTACACCGCACGACCGTCGCCCTCCAGCGGGAGTTCGCGATGAAGGACCTGGGGCCCCTCCACCACTTCCTCGGCATCACCACCGAACATCGGCCTCAGGGTCTCTTCCTCCACCAGCGCCAGTACGCCATCGACATCCTGGAGCGGGCTGGCATGTCTGACTGCAAGCCCTGCTCCACGCCTGTCGACACTCAGGTGAAGCTCTCTGAGGACGACGAGCCTCCGGTCGCCGACGCGACGTCATACCGGAGCCTCACCGGCGCGCTCCAGTACCTCACGTTCTCCAGGCCCGACATCGCTTACGCTGTCCAGCAGGTGTGCCTACATATGCACACTCCACGGGAGCCCCATCTCACTGCGCTCAAGCGGATTCTACGCTACCTTCGCGGCTCCCTCGACTACGGCCTCCTACTCCGCCCATCCCCGACGTCGGAGCTCGTGGTCTACACCGACGCTGACTGGGCTGGCTGTCCCGACACGCGCCGGTCCACCTCCGGCTACGCCGTGTTCCTGGGCGCCAACCTCGTCTCTTGGGCCGCCAAGAGGCAGCCCGTCGTCTCTCGCTCCAGCGCTGAGGCCGAGTACCGTGCCGTGGCCAACGGTGTGGCCGAGGCCTCCTGGCTGCGCCAGCTCCTCCACGAGCTCCACAGTCCTCTTCAGCGCGCCACACTCATCTACTGCGACAACGTCAGTGCGGTCTACCTCTCCACCAACCCCGTGCAGCATCAGCGCACGAAGCACGTCGAGATCGACCTTCACTTCGTCCGCGAGCGTGTCGCTGCCGGTGACGTTCGGGTTCTCAGCGTCCCCACCACGCTGCAGTTCGCCGACATCTTCACCAAGGGACTGCCGTCGAGTGTATTTCTAGACTTTCGATCCAGTCTCAACATCTGTACAGGATAGAGTTGTGACTGCGGGGGGGTGTTAGACTACCCGTCTAGGAGTCTAGGGTTTGGGTTGTAATTACCGTCTCACCCCTCACTGTAATGGGCCTAGCCCAGTTACAACTCTATTAATACTACTCCCCATCCCTGGTTAGGGGAATGGGTTCAGTTTCCAACATTCACGACCACAATGAAGAGTGTGGCAAGCCTTGTAGCTTCATCATCGGGCTCGAAGAAGCTTGTCTTCCCCACCATCGGGCGATCATACTTCGAACCAAGCAACAAAAGATAGAAGAAATAAGCACTAAAGGTACAACTTGTTGGTGTTCAAGGGCCCTACATTAGATTTAAGAGGTCTCATATTCCAATCACATTATCTCGAGAAGACCTTCATATCAAATATTACCCACACAAAGATGCTATGGTAATCTTGTGTGTCATAAAAGGCTTCGTAGTCCATAATGTATTGGTCGACACAGGCAGTGCAACCGATATCATCTTTACGAAAGCGTTCAAAATGTAGAAAACATTGACGCCTAAGAGGGGGATGAATTAGGACTTCTAAAAACTATCTCTAAACAAGGCCACAATTAAATCTCTAGCGCAAAGCCTATGCAAAAAAACAATCTAGAATGTGCAAACTTAGGTTTTGTTATCTCTACCGCAAAGCCTAAGTTTCAATCCTAAATAATCTAACTAGAAAGGCAAGGTTGAAACTTAAATACTTAATTTAAATGCGGAAGGTAAAGAGTAAGGTAGAGATGCAAACTCTCGTGGATGACGTCAGTATTTTTACCGAGTTATCCAGATCCACGCAAGATTCCGACTAATCCTCGTTGGTGCCCCTACGCAAAGGGTAGCCCACGCGAGGGCCAAGCACATCGGTCAAGTAACTCCGTAGAGAGCCACAGGGCTATCGCCCCATTCAGTAGACTCGCACAAGAGCCGAGGGATTGTGTGATTTTTCTAAACTCATGCAACTAACTAGGATTCACCTAGAGCAAGCGCATAAGCAGTCTAAATAACTTAAGCACTTCCCAAAGTAACTACGCTAATCATCGAGTGATTCTATTAAGCACTAGGGTGTTTGAGCACTTGAAAATATCTACAATATGCCTTGGTATGTTGCTTAGGCTCCCACACTTTCAAATGGCCGGTTGGGGGTATTTATAGTCTTCCCCCTCAATTATAGTTATTGGACAGAAAGCTGCTATTTCTATCGATTGGTGCACCGGACAGTCCGGTGGCCTGGCCACGTCAGTCGACCGTTAGGGTCTGTAGCAGTTGACTGTTGGATCCGACCGTTAACCAGGCTGTTCGGTGCACACCAGATAGTCCGGTGCTACAGCCCAAGTGCGCTTGGTTGTGGGCCTCTCTACGCAAACTGTCGGTGTCCCACCGGATAGGTACTGTTCACCGTCTGGTCCGCCACCAGTGTGTTGGCTGACTACCCACTTTATGGATTTCTTCGTTGTCTCCTTCTTTTGTTCTTGAGTCTTAGACTTCTACGCTTCTTTTATGCCTTCTTTTGTGGTGTTGCATCCTCAGTGCCTTAGTCCAATCCTCTTCGCATCCCGTGGACTATAAATATAAACACTAGCAAACACATTAGTCCACAGGTGAAAGGGAAATGTGTCTTTGGACCATTTCTATAAATGTTTTGGTGATTAGATGCCCAACACATTGATTGAATTCTTATGTGCTAAATGAGTGAGAAGTGCAAATCAAAGAACAAGGTATGTTTTTAGACTTAGTAAATTGTTTTTGAATACTAACATTTTTATCTAAGTGCTAGAAATAGTGCCAAGAAAAGAAGATTTGAACTAGAGAAGAGTTGGCTAAGTACAGCTAAAACCAGCACCAGCCTGGCACGCCGGACTGTCCAGTGGTGCACTGGACTGTCCGGTGAGTCATCTGCGCCCGCGCCCAAGTCTTCGGCGATGAACTCGTCGCTCTTGGGAAAAGGAGAAAGCGCCGAGGCTAAAATTCACTAGACTATCCGGTGGCGCACCGGACTGTCCGGTGAGCCAACGGCGCTCGCGGCCAACGGTCGGTTGCGCAATCAGTGGGCGACGCGTGGCCTGCTCCAACGGTTGGTTGGGCACACCGGACTGTCCGGTGTGCACCGGACAGTGTTCGGTGCGCCAACCGGTCCCGAGGACCAACAGTCGGCTACACCCGATATGGAAGGAAATCATGCACCAGACATGAACAGTAGCTGTCCGGTGGTGCACCGGACTGTCCGGTGCACCACTCGACAGAAGGCAAGAATTGCCTTCCAAGTTGAACTCCAACGACTCCTAGCTGCCTTGGGGCTATAAAATGGAACCCTAGGCACATGGAGCATACAACCAAGCATTCAAGAAACATCCTAAGACTCCCAGACTCCGTCTCCACGCATTTAATCGACTGTGTTAGTTATTTGAGCTCCGTTTGAGTTGTGAACTCACTGTGCTGCGTTTCGAGCTTAATTCTTCGCTTGTGTGCGTGTGTGTGCTGTGGATTTGAGTCTTGCGTGTGTCATTCTCCCTTCCTTACTCTTGTGCTTCTTGTGATCATAACTTTGTAAGGGCGAGAGGCTCCAACTTGTGGAGATTCCTTGCAAATGGGAAAAAGAACTCAAAAAGAAAAGACCGTGGTATTCAAGTCGATCATTGGATCGCTTGAAAGGGGTTGAGTGCAACCCTCGTCCATTGGGACGCCACAACGTGGAAGTAGGCAAGTGTTACTTGGCCGAACCACGAGATAAAAATCGTGTGTCTCTTGTGTTGCTTTTCTATGATTGTTTTTGTTCGCAAGAGCTCGCTCCATAGCGACTTGGTCACACTAAACACTTTAATAATCAAGTTTGTGGCTATTTAGTGTTTGATATTATAGGATCACCTATTCACCCCCCTCTAGGTGCTCTCAATTGGTATCGGAGCCGTACTCTTCATTTAAGGGACTAACCGCCCAAAGAGATGGATCCTAAGGGTAAGGGGATGGTGGTCAACGACAAGGAGAAGGAGTCCCTCTTCAATGAGCCAAGAGACGATAAGCCCACTGACTCAGACTCGAGTCACAAGAAGAGGGATGGGAAGAAGAAGAGGCGCATCAAGAAGATCATCTACTACGACAGCGATGCCTCATCTTCTTCACCAAGGGACGACGACGACTCCTCGTCCAAGAAAAAGACGGTTAATCAAAACTACTCCTTTGATTATCCCCGTATTCCGTATAACTCAAATGCCCATTTACTTTCTATTCCTCTTGGAAAACCCCCACACTTTGATAGAGAGGATTACTCATTTTGGAGCCATAAAATGCATAGTCATTTATTTTCTCTCCATCCTAGCATTTGGGAAATTGTGGAAAATGGGATGTATTTTGATAATATGGATAATCCTGTTTTTATAAATGAACAAATTCATAAAAATGCCCAAGCTACTACTGTCTTGCTAGCGTCACTTTGCAGGGATGAGTACAATAAAGTGAGTGTCCTGGACAATGCTAAGCAAATCTGGGATACTCTCAAGATATCACATGAGGGTAACGATGCCACCATGATCACAAAGATGGAACTGGTGGAAGGCGAGCTAGGGAGGTTCGCGATGATCAGGGGAGAGGAGCCAACACAAACCTACAACAGGCTCAAAACCCTGGTCAACAAAATCTGAAGCTATGGAAGCACAAGATGGACGGATCATGACATCGTCCGACTCATGCTCAAGTCATTTACAGTAATTGACCCTCATCTTGTGAACCTTATTCGTGAAAATCCCAGGTACACCAAGATGACGCCCGAGGAAATCCTCGGAAAATTTGTGAGCGGGCGCGTGATGGTGAAGGAGGCGCGATACGTGGACGATGCGCTAAATGGTCCACTGCCCGTCTACGAGCCATAGCCCGTTGCTCTCAAAGTAACCAGCAGCAGGAAGCGCTACCTAGCAAGGTAGCACAAGTGGAGGCTGCCGGGCTCAACGAGGGCGAGATGGCGCTCATCATCAAGCGCTTCAAAACTGCCTTGAAAGGACGCAAGGAATACCCCAACAAGAATAAAACAAGGGGAAAGCACTCCTGCTTCAAATGCGGTAAGACTAGTCATTTCATAGCTCAATGCCCCGATAATGATGTCGGCGTTTTGACCCCGGGGGGTCCCTGGACCGACGAGTGAATTGTCGCTGCGTGTCCCTGCCCAGATGGGTTGGCGCGGGATGGAACACAAGAGGTGGGACAAGCCTTGTATTATCCTGCACCAGGGGTGCCGCTCGCAGTAGGGGTTACAAGCGCGTCGCGTGATAGTGAGAGAGGGACATAGAGCTCGTCCGCCGTTTCCCTCGCGCGAACCCCCCTCAGGGTGGCCCTGGACCTCCCTTTTATAGAGGCAACGAGAGAGTCCAGACGTACAACGGGGGGCGTAGCTATGCGCTAATGTGTCCAGTAGTGGAGTGACTAAGCCCTGTGTACATGCCAACGTGGCCGTTGGGGGAGAGCTTGGGCCCTGTACATGTGATGGCGTGGCCGTCGGAGGGGCGCCTGAGTCCTATAGGAGCATAGCTGGCAGCGTGGCGAGGATCCTGTTGACGTCTCCTTGCTGCCGTAAGGGGCTGAGAGCCACCGGCGTCATGGCGCACGCGGGGCACCATCATTACCCATCGCCGGGGTAAGCCAGATGGGACGCTGGTCTTGTTCCTTGTAGCCTGAGCAGGATAGGAATAGGGAAATGATGCATCCCCTATTAGCGCGGTCAGTCCGAGCCCAGGGTCGGTCGAGGCGGAGACTTCTCTTGAGGCCGAGGCCGGGGTCGGGCGAGGACGTGATTCCTCCTAAGAAAGAGGTCGAGGCCGAGTCCAGGGGTCAGGCGAGGCGGAGACCTCCTCCCGAGGTCGGGGCATGAGGTCGGGCGAGGCGGAAACCTCCTCCCGAGGCTGGAGCGTGAGGTCGGGCGAGGCGGAGCTTCCTGTTGCGCCCGAGGCTAAACTCGGTGGTTGATCGAGACTCGTTGTCAATCGTTGCCGGGGTGGCTGACACGGCAGTCGGAGTGGAGCGAGCGGCGCTGTTTTCCTGTCATATCGGACAGTAAAGAAGAGGGGCGAAGTGACTGCGGTCACTTCGGCCTGGCCGACTGAGGCGCGTGTGTCAGGATACGGCGTCAGGCGTCCCCTGCATTTAATGCGCCTGCGAAGCGGTCGGTTGGTGAGGCGGTGTGGCTAAGGTTGCTTCACAACGAAGCCTGCCCGAACCGGGCCTCGGGAGTGCCGAGGGGGCGCCCGCTGCATGAGGAGGCCCTCGGGCGAGGCGTGAACTCGTCTGGGACTACTGTTCCAACCCGAGGCTGGGCTCGGGTGAGATCGCGTCCCTCGGGTAGACGAAGTCTTGGCTTGAACCGCACCTGTCAGTTGGTCTGAGGGTGTTTACCAGCCATGATTAGGAGCGTTGGGGGTACCTCTAATTATGGTACCCGACAGTAGCCCCCGAGCCTCGAAGGGAGTGATGGTACTCGCTTGGAGGCTTTTGCCGCGTTTTTGGTGAGGGGACCAGCCTTTCTCGGTTTTTGCCTTGTTCTGGGGGGTGCGCGCGAGCGCACCCGCTGGGTGTAGCCCCCGAGGCCTCGGAGGAGTGGTTTGACTCCTCTGAGGTCTGAATGCTTTTCTTGGTGCTTCGGCCGGTCTGATCGTTCCCTCATGCGGCCCGGCCGTAGCCCGGGTGCGTGGTCGGGTTCCAAGTTATCAAGCTGGTTTGTTGACGCTGTCAACAGTTTTGGCCGTAGCCGGGTGCGAGAGCAGCCCCCGAGCCTCTGCACGGAGCGAGAGGACGATCAAGGACTTTCCCGACTTTTATTATACGCCCCTGCGTCGCCTTTCCGCAAGGAGGGGGAAAGCGCCATGTTGCCCTCGGAGGGCGCCGAACATGGTGTTTCCAGTGAGCTGCTAGCGGGTGATCCGAGTGGATGCCCGTTCCCCATTCGTTAGGCGTCGGCTGGTGGCCCAGAGGCGCGCTCCAAAAGTACCTGCGGGTGATTCGACGGACCTAGACCCCTTCGACAGGGTCTGAGGGCTCGATGCCTCCCTCCGGTGGGATTTCGTTACAAATCGTTCCTGTCGGTCTCGGAAATGTCCTAGGGTACCTCAGGAGTGTAGCCCAAGCCTCGGCTATGTATCGAACGTACCCAGAGTCATCCCTCACTCTGCGTGCTCTGGGGCGACTGTCGAACCCTTCCGACGGGCCAACCTACAAACCCCTGATCAGTAGTGGGCACGGAGCCCGGGCGCTCTGGGGCAGCTGTCGAACCCTTCCGAGGGGCCAGCCTTCGAACCCCTGATCAGTAGGAGGGCTCGAGGACCGCTTCCTCTGCCGAGAAGGATCCTTTCCACCACGTCCCCTTTCCCGGTCCCTGTGGCAAGAGAGAGAGAGAGGAGGAGGGGAAGGATATGAATTTAAATAAGGTGGCACACCTTTTTTGACGCGGTCATTATGGCGAAGGCGAAGCAACGCCCGCCTCGCCTACCAGAGGTGTTGCCTGCTCCGTCGGGGAGTTAATGCAACGGGACGGGCGAGTCGCGTGGCGCCCGTTGCGCGTGCGCGAGTCGTTCGAGGAACAGACATTTCGTCTCTGAGTTTGAACTTCGCGGCGGGTTCGGGCGAGGTGTTGAACGGGTCTTGCTCGGGCCTTTATATACCCGGAAGAGGGACTGGTTGCGGTTCTTTACTCTGTCGCTCGCCTCCTGCTTTGGTTTTCGCAACTTAAGGGAATAGCCAGAGAAAGAAAACCGCGCACCTTGTCCGCTCCGCCACCACCCCCTTTGTTTGGCGATGGCCGACCGGGTGACCGTCGTTCCGCCGCGTGACCCGTGGCCTTTTTCCATCGTCACAGTGGACGATCTGGAGGCCCTTGTCGCTGACGGTTTGCTCCGTCCCCTCTCCGGTGACCCACATCCAGAGTGGATGGTCCCTCCGAGCGGGGCTGACCCGACCCCGCCGCCGGGGTATGTGCTGAGCTTTGTCTCCTTCCATGAGCGGGGGTTCGGAGTGCCAGCGAGCCGTTTCATGCGGGCGCTCCTGCATTACTACGGGGTGGAGCTGCACAACCTCAACCCCAACTCCATTGCACAAGCGGCCATCTTAGCGGCGGTTTGTGAAGGCTTTTTGGGGATTGACCCCCACTGGGATCTATGGACCCATCTCTTCTCCGCGGAGCTATTTGCGTTGACGACAGGGGAGAAAAAGGTTCGTATGGCGGTGTGGGCCAGTGGCCGCACCATCCAGTTGAGGCAGGCGCGCGCGCAGCAGTACATCCCCGCCATCCTTGTGTCTTCGAACAAGGGGTGGCAGCGCCGGTGGTTTTACCTCCAGAATGACGATGGAAGGCTCCTGTTGTTTTCTCAACGAGTGGTGACTGCTCCCGGCAACAATTGGCGCTATGGGGCCGCGCGCGAGAAACAGGAGAAACTCCAGCCCCTTCTGGAGGCCTTGCAGGAGTTACGAGATGGGGGCTCACCGCCGCGGGGGTGGTTGCCGCCATCCATCGTTGGAGGGTGCTTCGCTTGGTAGAGCGGCGGTTGCCGCTTTCAGAGATGATGCCGGGAGTCGACTTGGAGGGTTCGCAGATGTCCTCGGTCCCCCTCTCTGCCGATGACCTTCGCAGGCGGGTAGCGGGCACGTTGGGGAGGCTAGACGCCGGTGCCCTTACCCAGCCCTTGATGCGTCCCGAGCGTGGGTGCGTGTCCTTGGTGAGTGTCTGCTCCTTCTCTTATCTTGTGTCAGGTTGCCTTTGATTCTCTCAGTCGGGATTTCCGCTCGTCTCCAGGAGTTGGGTTGTTACAAGCCTTCCCTGCCACCTGTCCCGGAGGACGCGATGGACCGAGCCGCGCGGAGGGTCGCTACGGAGAAGAAGAAGGAGAAGAAGGACACGAAAAAGGCTCGGGCTCGCGAGCGGATGCGGGCTTGGGACGCCTTGGAGAGGCGCCGTCGGAGGCAGGAGAGGGACGGGCTCCCGAGGGAGCCATCGCCGAAGACACTTGACGACGACGATGACGACGATGATGACGAAGACGACGACATGGTGGCCCGCCTTGGCCTCAGCCCGGATCTGAGGCTGGGCCAGGGGTCGTCGAGCCAGCCCCCGAGTGGGCTGGCGCCGTTGGTATCTAGGGCCGGGACATCAGGGTCCCGGTCCGAAGAGCAGGGGCAGGCTGAGGGGGTACTTGACCCCTTGGCCGAGGTAGTTGAGGTGACCCTGGGGAGTTAGGTCGTCCCGCCTGTCCCCCGCGAGCAATCGCCCGTGCCGGCCGTACAGGAGGTTGATCCTCGGGCCGTCGTGACGTCGCATGGGAAAGCCGTTCCTTCGACGCCCTGGGCGCCCGAAGTGGGAATGGCGCTGAAGCTAGCAGCGGGGCGAACCTCGGTGGCGCCTGCGGGGACCGAGGCCCGAGGGGCCTCCCCGCAGGCACGATTGGCCTTGGTCCGGAGCGGGTAAGTATCTGAGGATACCTATGTCCTGGCTCCTCCCTCGTGTGTCCTAATCCTGCTTTCCCTTTTCCTCCCAGCAAACGGAGGCACGGTTCGGCCAGTCTAGCTCCCAGGAAGGCCCTTAAGACGGTGCCGGCTTCTGCAGCCAGTGCCGCACCGCGCCACGCCGGTCGGCCGACCTCCGCACAAGATGCCCCCAAGCGGGGGGTCCAGGCGGCGCGAGTTGCCATGGGGCGAGCTCCCCAGGCCGACCCCTCCGTCGAGGCAGCCGTCGTGCTGGGGGAGACTACTGGCGCGGCCGCGGCCTTGAGCCCACCTGACGTGTTGTCGGCGCTGGCACCAGCTTCTGCCGAGGCCTAAACACTTTGTCGTCATGTTATAAAGCTGCATTTCTTTTCCTCTTGTTTCGACTATCCGAACTCGTTCGTCAGTAGCAGAATTGCTTATCCGAGTAAGAGTTATTTTTCGCGGAAGGTGACAAGTGAGGTATCCGTATCCCGGAGGCATAGGAGTCCCTCGGCTCGGTCGGCCTTACCGCTTACATGCACTCTTATTCGTTTTGTAGGGTTCTGTTACCGATGTTGGGGCCATGCTTCGTTGCGCCGAAGGTCTTGTAGGAAGAAGCAGCTTCGGCTGAAGTTGTCCCCAGGGGATGACCGAAGGTTCCTCTTCATGAAGCTTCGGTATTACAAACCGACTTAGAGATAGAATGACCTTCGTTCGATTCCGAGAGTCAAGCTTCGGCTGTGGTTAAAAATTTTGGCAGCAAAACAGTGCAAATAGCAATGAATGCTGTGGTAACTTCACACCTACCCGTCTGTTTATATAGTGCTGCAGGTAAGAAGGCGAAACGCCAGGAATTTTACACCAGGCGGACAGTCACTTGCACTCGCTGTGCGGTGGACCGCAGAGACAAAACAGTAACTCTGCAAAGTGGGCCTGACACGCGCTCGGAAATTGAATCGTTTCTCGACAACGAGCTCAGGGAAGGTGTTTTTTGGACCTTCGGCTTCCCGAAGCTTAAGAGGTTTTTTTTCACGGATCAAGCTCGTTACGAAAAACGATCTAGCACCGCGAAAGGGGCTACTGTTGGGGCCATGCTTCGTTGCGCCGAAGGTCTTGTAGGAAGAAGCAGCTTCGGCTGAAGTTGTCCCCAGGGGATGACCGAAGGTTCCTCTTCATGAAGCTTCGGTATTACAAACCGACTTAGAGATAGAATGACCTTTTAATCCATAAAGGTCTGAGTCAATGTTGTAAACTTTTATGAGGGGCATAATTGTAATTCTTCACAGGCTGTGTCCTGTGTCTATAAATAGATGAACAGTACCCCCGTACTGTTCACGCTGACTTGTATTCGCTCGTGCGTCACGCTTGTGTTTTTACCTTCCGTCAAATCGAAGGTACAAATGTAATTCAATACTGTTCTTATTCTTCCATAATTATATAATGATGACACTTATAATATCATATGATTATTCATGTATTCTTTCATGTTCATATGCTTTTCCTTTTATCGATAGAAACTGTGATGATGAAGGTATGTCCTTCATTACCTTCGTCCAAAATCGTTATATCCTAAAGGAAATAACGCTTCAGAGGACGAAGGACATTAACCATTAACTTCTTTTTATGTTGCCTTGTTCTTAATTCGAAGCATTTGAGAACAAGTCCCCAACATTGGCGCCCACCTCCGGTGAACTCACTTCCACTTTTCTGAGCTGATGGCTTCGTTCAATGATCAAGCTGGAGCTGCTTCGGTTCCGAAGCTGCTGTTCCCGATAACAGGCGGTTCATGTTCAGAGCCAGCCAACAAGAAGCAGAAGAAGGAAGCACAGAGAAGGGTACATCATGTTGGGGTGCAAGGACCCTTCATCAAGTCGAGATGGTCTCACATTCCTATTACCTTCTCTCAAGAGGACCTTCAACTCAAGGATTACCCACACAATGATGCTATGGTTATCTCTTGTGTGATCAAAGGATTTCTGGTCCACAATGTCTTAGTTGATACAGGTAGTGCAGCTGATATTATATTTGCTAAGGCCTTCAGACAAATGCAAGAGCCCGAAGACAAGATCCATGATGCTACGCACCCTCTTTGTGGCTTTGGAGGGCGGCAGATTGTAGCACTTGGGAAGATTACCATGCCAGTAACCTTCGGATTTGTTAACAACACAAGGACTGAGCAAATTGTGTTTGATATTGTTGACATGGAGTATCCTTACAATGCTATCATTGGTCGCGGTACTCTCAATGCCTTCGAAGCAATTCTTCACCCAGCTTACCTCTGCATGAAGATACCTTCGGACCAAGGGCCTATTGCTATTCATGGAAGCCAGGAAGCTGCTAGAAGGGCCGAAGGAAGCTGGACTGACTCCAAAGCAATCCATAACATAGATGGATGTAACACCCATTTGTAAATAGCTAGAAAAAAAATACCAATAGAGAAAACAATTTCTCTTTATGTGAGTTTGACCTTTATGCATCATCACATGTGAACACTAAATTCAAAAACAAATAAGTAATAAAAGGAGATACCATTAAAGTTTATGCATCATGCTGAGTTTTTTTTTATTTGGATGTGCATTTGTGCTTAATAAAATAAATATACCATTAATAGCATCTCAATGGATCCATAGAATTTAAAGTTTAACTTGAAAATAAAACCATGAAAATAGAGAAGAGAAAGGAATATTATTCAATACAAATAAAATTATCATTAAAATAACTGCACCACAGTTGATATGATCAAAATAAATAATTAGCCAGTATACAAAGTGCCACAAAGTTTGAATTTGAATTGAAGTTTGAATTTGAAAAAGAAATGAAACAGAAAATAAAAAAAAGAAAAAGAGAAGAAACTTACCTGGGCCTTACTACCTCAATTCGGCCCACAAACAGAACCCCCCCCCCCCCGCGTGGCCCAAAACTCCTCCACCGCGCAGCCCCTGCCATCCCTTCAATGACGGGGCGGCCCCACAGGTCAATCTCTCCGCGCCCCTCCTTTACTTCGCACGCGCGCGCGGGTCTGGCTCCCTTTCCCTGCGCCACTTCCAGGTGGGGGCCACATGTCATCGTCCATCGCCCTGGTTCTCTTCCACCCGCCGTTCTCGGATGCGGCTGACCGAGCACGGCGCCGGGCTCCGTAGATCTCGGCTGGGTTGGTTACTCCGCCTCCACTGCGGCCGTGGGTTCGCTCCGGATATAAATCCACCTGGGCTGCAGTTCAGAGCACCGACTAGCACATAGGAACACCCATCACCGCGTGAGAATCGTGCCGCCGTCGTCGCCTCGAGCCGCTAGCGTCGCCCGTGCTCCGGGAAGGAGTCCGGGGACTTCGTTCCGTGCTGTCGAAGCTCACCGGGCACTGAACGCGACGAGTAATCATCTGGGCCGTCGGCAATTGCTCACCGGAGTGCGCAAATCGCCGCGGATCCGCACACCTTCGTGGGCAGGGCGCAACTCGGCGTGATTCACGGTAAGGACTCTTTCCCCCGACTCGCATTCATCTCTAGTTCGTGTATCTTACGTTAGAATTAGGATTTGGGCCACCGAGCACTGGGTTTGGTCACGGCGGGGCGGCGCCGCCGCGGGCTATTCGCCGCCGTCTTGAGTATAGGCTAAGGGAAGGAGATGGTGCCGTGGCCATGGATCCGTGAATGGGCGGCTGTGATTAGAACAGGAAGATACCCCTTCGCTAGACAGATCCGGGCCGTAGGATCAAATCGGAGGGCTGCAGCGAGATCTCGGGTTCATAACATTCGTACCGTTGGATCTCGATCCAAGGGCGCCGGTGGAATACCCATTCGAAGATAGTAAGATCTAATCTGGTTCGTGCGTTTCGGATCGGACGGCCCAGGACTCACCATACCCCTTCAGGGCTTGTTCGCTTTGGAGTGGATTGAGGGGGATTGGAGGGGATTAAATCCCCTCCTATACAATTTTGTATAGGAGGGGATTTAATCCCCTCCAATCCCCCTCAATCCACTCCAAAGCGAACAAGCCCTCACGGGTAATTTTTGTTAAAGAGTCCCTCTGCTTCCAGGAAACCAACCCACAGTCCATGCGTTACTATTCTCTGTGTCTAGGCTAACTTACGCAGAGACCCCTGCACTTTTCAGTAATTGAGGCCCAGTCCAGAGATCGTTTAAATTAATAAATGAAGTAGAAAATAGATTTTTAATAGGAAAATAATTGCTAGAACTTCAATAATTCATAGAAAATCCATTTTTAGTCCAAATTAGTCCATTCCACTTTCTAAAATTTTGTAGTTTTATTCTCTATCACCTAGAGCCTCTGTTTTGTCATGAAAACAGTAAGAAATTTATTTCTCACTTAATCCTATTTTAAACACATAAAACCTTTGAAAATCCATAACTTAAAATCTATAACTCCAAAAATTATGATTCCTGTTCCTAGGATTCTATTTTAGTATGTAGAATATTACTGTGTATTTTGCTTTCATGTTTGGTGTGATGTTAATTTTCTCTATATATTGTGCTTGTTTGTATTGTGGCGAGTAGAAGGGCCCGTGACGGAGGATCCTGGTGAACAGCAGGTTGAAGTAGCTGAGCAGGAGCTCATTGAAGGCAAGTTGTGCCCTTGACCACTTTTTACCCAATAATGTTCTTTAATATCACTTATCCATGCATAGGTTAATTTTGATGGGACCCAATAGGTCACCCTAGATTGTTTATCTCATTGCCTTGTTTACCCCTGAATCACTTGGGTAGTTTGCTATTGCTTTACATGGTTTTGGGATAATCATTTATTATATCTATGTTCCAATTATTCTTGTTATTCTGTTTATGTTCATGTTGAGATCATTAATGTTAATTGGAACATAGAGCTTAACTTAAGAACCACGTGCCACCACAAGGGAGGAATGGGACCCCTTGGCTGACTAATTAGGAAAGCTAGTGGAAGACTACCTTACCCGAAAGGGGCAAGGGCAGTAGGGGAGTGGTCAGTGTAGGGAGGTCCCTGGTTGATTTTGCTGCGATGGCGGTCAGCCAGGAACCCTGCATTGGAACTTCCTATAAACTGTAGCGGGTTTTCGGAAGCTAGTGGAACTTTGTAAAGGCCTCGTAGTGTTGCCCTGCCGCGCTTCCTAGGTAGAGGTGTATGGGACTCGCGACCCCTTGGCAGATGGGTAACATGACTTGTGGGTAAAGGGTACAACCTCTGCAGAGTGTAAAACTGGTATACTAGCCGAGCTCACGGTCATGAGCGGCTCAGGACTCTCTGATGTTTAAATTATGGAACTTAAATTCAATTTTGTCATTTGCATTGCATGGGCTTATTATTAATTTTGTTCTATTACTTTACTTATGGTTTGGTATTTACTTACACTTAGTAATTGCTAATAAAATTTTGACCAACTACTTAAAAGCAATGCTCAGCTTTAACCCCTGTCATTGATTAAGCCTTACACATCACATGAACTCACACCTTTGTGAGTTTATGTCCACTGGTTCCCCACAACTTGTTGAGCTATGATCATGTGTGAGCTCACCCTTGCTGTCTCACACCCCCCCCACAGGAGAAGATCAGGTGGTTCAGGAGGAGCCGCCTAACACTGAGGAGTTCGATCTGATCTAGGTGGCATTTCCCAGTCGACATTGGCGCCGACGATCCTTAGATTGTTTTATCTTCATTACTTTATTTTGTAATAAGTCTTCCGCTATGTAATAAATACTCTGATGTTTTATGACATTTATCTCTATGCACTCTGTTATTATATGTGTTGTCTTCTTGGCGCATGTATGAGATGCACCTGGCTTTGTTCCTTAAAGCCGGGTGTTACAGAAGTGGTATCAAAGGAAATGTTGACTGTAGGACGAGACCTAGATAGAAATAGATAAACCCTCTCTTACTTACCTTACTCTGACTCCTTCTATACTCATCTCATCTTGATCTTGTCTCACCTTTTTGCTATTCTACTCTAATCATTCTTATCTTTTCTACTCTAAGACAAGATGGATTTCACACCTTGGAATCCTATGACTATGATCTTTCTAAGAGATAGGGAACCTAAGACAAAATTAAAACTATTTTCTCTATTTAAAAATGTTGTTTGATTGTGCTGATGCTAAATGCCTGATTTGCTTCTTTGATTGATTGAACTATGGACATCTTAGTATGTACCACCATAAGGTATTGAATTAGCTAGGATATGTAAAATATTAATCTGTTTAGCTAAAAAGTCCCCCAAAGTAACCTGATTTGTAAATACCTGCCTTGTCTATTATCTTCTTACCATATGTATCTAACTCAGATGGTCAATACCAGGCGGGGTGGTGGAATTGATTTGCCTCCTAATCGACATACTCGGAGGATATACAGACAACCCTAGCCACAACCTGCAGAGATGAATCCTCCTAATCCTCCACCGGGCGGAGTTGACCCACTGGTTGCTGCTCAGATGGCGGTGATGCAGCAAATGGCAGACACTATGGCTGATATGCGTGCCCAGATGCAGCAAGAACGCCAGGAGATGCGTCAAGAAAGAGAAGATATACGCCAGGAGTTGCGCCAGGAGAGAGATGAGATACGCTAGGAAAGGAGGGCGCAACAACAGCTGCTGCAACAACAAATGCAACAGCAACCACAGCAGCAACAGGTGCCACCACCACCACCACCACCAGTTCCACCCCGAGATAAGCATAGAGAGTTCATGAGTCATAAGCCACCTACATTCGCTAGCTCACCTGATCCACTGGACGCGGATGATTGGCTGAAGTCCGTTGAGAAGATGCTGAATATTGCACAGTGCACGGACCGGGAGAAGGTTTTATATGCTTCTGGACGTCTGACTGGTCCTGCTGCTGACTGGTGGGATTCCTATACTGCTGCCCATGATGCTGCGGATACTATTACTTGGGCAGAGTTCAGTACACAATTCAGGAACTACCATATTCCCGCTGGTATGATAAAGATCAAGAAGAAGGAATTTCTGTCGCTGAAGCAAGGAAGTATGTCAGTCAGCGAGTACCGCGACAAGTTTATTCAGTTATCCAGATATGCCCCTGAAGAAGTTGCTGAAGACGAGAGGAAGCAGGAGCATTTCATTGAAGGACTTAATGGACCACTGCAGTATGCTCTAGTGGCACACACATTTCTATCATTTCAGAGACTGTTGGATAAGGCTCTTGCTATTGAACACAAGCGTGTTCAGCTGGGTGATTTGAAGAGAAAGGCAATATCTCAAGGGCAAGGAAGCAGCAGTGTTCGTCCTCGCTACAGTTCACCCCAGGGTACACCGACTCGACCAGGAGGACCACGCCCAGTTCAGCAATCACCACTGAGGACTCCACCTCCTCGACAGGCTACCCCTACTGGCACCCCGACAAAGTTTTTAGGACAGAGTCCGGGCACTCAATGTTTCAAGTGTGGGAAGATTGGTCATTATGCAAATGTCTGCCCACAGAGGATTGCTACTACTCCAGTTCAGAACAGGCAGCAAACTCCAGGATCTGGCAAGGGATATTCTATTGCCAAGGTTAATCAAGTCAGCTTTGATGCTACTCCGGATGGAGGGGACCTCGTAATTGGTATGTTTTATGTTAATGCAATTCCTGCAACCATATTATTTGATTCTGGTGCTACACATTCATTCATGTCTGCTAGATATGCCAACACAAATGAAATACCACTGCTAAATATGAGAAAACCCATGATAGTAATTACACCTAAAGGGCCTGTTGAGGCGAATCAAATGACACGTAGATTGACATTAACCATTATGGGTAGAGAATTTGGAGCTACTGCTATAATATTGGAGTCAAGCGGTATAGATTTGATCCTTGGTATGTCATGGCTAAGAAAGGCAAAGGCCGTTATAGCCTGTGGTAGAGGTACTGTAGAACTCACTACCACTAAAGGAGAAAGGTTTCAAGTTAATATTGCAGTAACCTCCTCACCCATGCGTGCAATGTTCTTTATACCTGAGGAGTTTGTTGGTGACAATATCCGGGTGGTTAGAGATTTTCCGGATGTCTTTCCAGAGGAGTTACCAGGGATGCCACCTGATAGAGAAGTTGAGTTTGTTATTGACCTCTTACCTGGAACCTCCCCTATTTCTAAACGGCCATATAGGATGTCCGTAGAGGAGTTGAAGGAACTTAAGAAGCAGTTAACTGAGTTACAAAAGGCTGGGTACATTCGTCCGAGTTCCTCACCTTGGGGAGCACCGGTCTTGTTTGTACAGAAGAAGGATGGATCGCAGCGGATGTGTGTGGATTATAGATCTCTTAATGATGTTACGGTGAAGAACAAGTATCCGTTGCCCCGTATTGAGGATTTATTTGACAAGATGAGAGGTGCTAGAGTATTCTCGAAGATTGATCTCCGATCCGGTTACCATCAGATGAGGATTAGACCATCGGATATTCCCAAGACGGCTTTCTCGACTAGATATGGATTATATGAGTTTACTGTTATGTCGTTTGGATTAACCAATGCACCAGCTTATTTTATGAACTTGATGAATAAGGTGTTTATGGAGTATTTGGACAGATTCGTCGTGGTATTCATCGACGATATTCTTATCTATTCCAAGAGTGATAGTGATCACGAGGAACATCTGAGGATGGTGCTACAAAAGCTACGAGATAATCAACTCTATGCCAAGTTCAGCAAGTGCGAGTTTTGGATTGGCGAAGTGCCATTTCTTGGTCATATTATTTCTAATGGAGGAATAGCAGTGGATCCTGCTAAGGTTAAGGAGATAATGGAGTGGAGAGTACCCACTACAGTTACTGAGATTCGGGGTTTCTTAGGATTAGCAGGATATTATCGGAGATTTATTGAAGGATTTTCTAAGATTGCTAAGCCTATGACTTCACTTTTGGAGAAAGGAAAAGAATTCAAGTGGGACGAGAAGTGTCAAGACAGCTTTGATCTATTGAAGAAGAGGTTGATGTCGCCACCAGTATTGGTTATGCCAGACCTACAGAAAGGATTTGATATCTATTGCGATGCATGTGGCCAAGGCTTAGGATGTGTGCTCATGCAGGAAGGACATGTGATTGTCTATGCATCTCGTCAGTTGCGGAAACATGAAGTGAACTACCCCACTCATGACTTGGAATTGGCTGCCGTTGTGCATGCGCTTAAGATTTGGAGACATTATATCATGGGGACCAAGTGTCAAGTGTATACGGATCATAATTGTCTGAAATATATATTCACTCAGAAGGATCTCAACCTTAGGCAACGCCGTTGGTTGGAGCTTATTAAGGATTATGATTTGGAGATTCACTATCACCCGGGCAAGGCAAATTTGGTTGCAGATGCCTTGAGTCGCAAGGAACATGTTCATTCAGCTATTGTTGCCCAACTACCCGATGAGATTGTTGAGGATTTCAGGAGACTTAACCTGGGGATAGTTGCTCATACTGAGGGAGTTACTATTGATGTGGAACCTACTTTGGAGCAAGAGATCCGCAAAGGACAAATTGGTGATGCTAAAATAAAAGAGATTAAGGATCTGATCACTAAAGGTCGAGTTCCGGAATTTACGGAAGATGAGCAAGGCACTGTATGGTTCAAGGACAGGATGTGTGTCCCTGATATTAAAAGCCTTCGAGAGACTATTTTAAAGAAGGCCACTGGAATTTGAAGAAGGAGATTATGTGTACCTCAAGGTGTCACCACTGCGTGGAATGGGGAGATTTAAAGTTAAGGGCAAATTGTCCCCTCGCTACATTGGACCATTCTTGATCTTTAGAAGAGTTGGGGAGATGGCATACCAACTCGAGTTACCGGATAGTCTATCGGATGTGCATAATGTGTTTCACGTGTCTCAACTAAAGAAGTGTCTCCGTGTGCCCGAGGAACAGTTACCAATGGAAGAGCTCAGTGTTCAAGGTGATTTGACTTACACGGAGTACCCGATCAAGATTTTGGATACTTTGACCCGAGTTACAAGAAATAAGGTGATAAAGATGTGTAAAGTGCAATGGAGTCACCACGGTGAAGATGAAGCAACTTGGGAAAGAGAAGAAGAGCTTCGCATAGATTTTCCCCACCTTTTCCCTAGATCTTCTTAAATCTCGAGGACGAGATTATTTTTAAGGGGGGTAGGATTTGTAACACCCATTTGTAAATAGCTAGAAAAAAAATACCAATAGAGAAAACAATTTCTCTTTATGTGAGTTTGACCTTTATGCATCATCACATGTGAACACTAAATTCAAAAACAAATAAGTAATAAAAGGAGATACCATTAAAGTTTATGCATCATGCTGAGTTTTTTTTTATTTGGATGTGCATTTGTGCTTAATAAAATAAATATACCATTAATAGCATCTCAATGGATCCATAGAATTTAAAGTTTAACTTGAAAATAAAACCATGAAAATAGAGAAGAGAAAGGAATATTATTCAATACAAATAAAATTATCATTAAAATAACTGCACCACAGTTGATATGATCAAAATAAATAATTAGCCAGTATACAAAGTGCCACAAAGTTTGAATTTGAATTGAAGTTTGAATTTGAAAAAGAAATGAAACAGTAAAATAAAAAAAGAAAAAGAGAAGAAACTTACCTGGGCCTTACTACCTCAATTCGGCCCACAAACAGAACCCCCCCGCGCGGCCCAAAACTCCTCCACCGCGCAGCCCCTGCCATCCCTTCAATGACGGGGCGGCCCCACAGGTCAATCTCTCCGCGCCCCTCCTTTACTTCGCACGCGCACGCGGGTCTGGCTCCCTTTCCCTGCGCCACTTCCAGGTGGGGGCCACATGTCATCGTCCATCGCCCTGGTTCTCTTCCACCCGCCGTTCTCGGATGCGGCTGACCGAGCACGGCGCCGGGCTCCGTAGATCTCGGCTGGGTTGGTTACTCCGCCTCCACTGCGGCCGTGGGTTCGCTCCGGATATAAATCCACCTAGGGTTGCAGTTCGGAGCATCGACTAGCACATAGGAACACCCATCACCGCGTGAGAATCGTGTCGCCGTCGTCGCCTCGAGCCGCTAGCGTCGCCCGTGCTCCGAGAAGGAGTCCGGGGACTTCGTTCCGTGCTGTCGAAGCTCACCGGGCACTGAACGCGACGAGTAATCATCTGGGCCGTCGGCAATTGCTCACCGGAGTGCGCAAATCGCCGCGGATCCGCACACCTTCGTGGGCAGGGCGCAACTCGGCAGTGATTCACGGTAAGGACTCTTTCCCCCGACTCGCATTCATCTCTAGTTCGTGTATCTTACGTTAGAATTAGGATTTGGGCCACCGAGCACTGGGTTTGGTCACGGCGGGGCGGCGCCGCCGCGGGCTATTCGCCGCCGTCTTGAGTATAGGCTAAGGGAAGGAGATGGTGCCGTGGCCATGGATCCGTGAATGGGCGGCTGTGATTAGAACAGGAAGATACCCCTTCGCTAGACAGATCCGGGCCGTAGGATCAAATCGGAGGGCTGCAGCGAGATCTCGGGTTCATAACATTCGTACCGTTGGATCTCGATCCAAGGGCGCCGGTGGAATACCCATTCGAAGATAGTAAGATCTAATCTGGTTCGTGCGTTTCGGATCGGACGGCCCAGGACTCACCATACCCCTTCACGGGTAATTTTTGTTAAAGAGTCCCTCTGCTTCCAGGAAACCAACCCGCAGTTCCATGCGTTACTATTCTCTGTGTCTAGGCTAACTTACGCAGAGACCCCTGCACTTTTCAGTAATTGAGGCCCAGTCCAGAGGTCGTTTAAATTAAATAAATGAAGTAGAAAGTAGATTTTTAATAGGAAAATAATTGCTAGAACTTCAATAATTCATAGAAAATCCATTTTTAGTCCAAATTAGTCCATTCCACTTTCTAAAATTTTGTAGTTTTATTCTCTATCACCTAGAGCCTCTGTTTTGTCATGAAAACAGTAAGAAATTTATTTCTCACTTAATCCTATTTTAAACACATAAAACCTTTGAAAATCCATAACTTAAAATCTATAACTCCAAAAATTATGATTCCTGTTCCTAGGATTCTATTTTAGTATGTAGAATATTACTGTGTATTTTGCTTTCATGTTTGGTGTGATGTTAATTTTCTCTATATATTGTGCTTGTTTGTATTGTGGCGAGTAGAAGGGCCCGTGACGGAGGATCCTGGTGAACAGCAGGTTGAAGTAGCTGAGCAGGAGCTCATTGAAGGCAAGTTGTGCCCTTGACCACTTTTTACCCAATAATGTTCTTTAATATCACTTATCCATGCATAGGTTAATTTTGATGGGACCCAATAGGTCACCCTAGATTGTTTATCTCATTGCCTTGTTTACCCCTGAATCACTTGGGTAGTTTGCTATTGCTTTACATGGTTTTGGGATAATCATTTATTATATCTATGTTCCAATTATTCTTGTTATTCTGTTTATGTTCATGTTGAGATCATTAATGTTAATTGGAACATAGAGCTTAACTTGAGAACCACGTGCCACCACAAGGGAGGAATGGGACCCCTTGGCTGACTAATTAGGAAAGCTAGTGGAAGAGTACCTTACCCGAAAGGGGCAAGGGCAGTAGGGGAGTGGTCAGTGTAGGGAGGTCCCTGGTTGATTTTGCTGCGATGGCGGTCAGCCAGGAACCTTGCATTGGAACTTCCTATAAACTGTAGCGGGTTTTCGGAAGCTAGTGGAACTTTGTAAAGGCCTCGTAGTGTTGCCCTGCCACGCTTCCTAGGTAGAGGTGTATGGGACTCGCGACCCCTTGGCAGATGGGTAACATGACTTGTGGGTAAAGGGTACAACCTCTGCAGAGTGTAAAACTGGTATACTAGCCGAGCTCACGGTCATGAGCGGCTCAGGACTCTTTGATGTTTAAATTATGGAACTTAAATTCAATTTTGTCATTTGCATTGCATGGGCTTATTATTAATTTTGTTCTATTACTTTACTTATGGTTTGGTATTTACTTACACTTAGTAATTGCTAATAAAATTTTGACCAACTACTTAAAAGCAATGCTCAGCTTTAACCCCTGTCATTGATTAAGCCTTACACATCACATGAACTCACACCTTTGTGAGTTTATGTCCACTGGTTCCCCACAACTTGTTGAGCTATGATCATGTGTGAGCTCACCCTTGCTGTCTCACACCCCCCCCACAGGAGAAGATCAGGTGGTTCAGGAGGAGCCGCCTAACACTGAGGAGTTCGATCTGATCTAGGTGGCGTTTCCCAGTCGACATTGGCGCCGACGATCCTTAGATTGTTTTATCTTCATTACTTTATTTTGTAATAAGTCTTCCGCTATGTAATAAATACTCTGATGTTTTATGACATTTATCTCTATGCACTCTGTTATTATATGTGTTGTCTTCTTGGCGCATGTATGAGATGCACCTGGCTTTGTTCCTTAAAGCCGGGTGTTACAATGGAGCTGAAGCTTGTGAACAGTACAAATTCAGAAGGGAGAAAGCAGCTTCAGCAGATCAGCCGAAGCCCATGCTCTTATGTGAGGACATAGCAGAGCAGAAGGTGCTGTTGGGTTCTCAATTATCCGAAGAGCAGGAGAAACCTTGATAAGGTTTTTGTTTAACAACAAAGATGTTTTTGCATGGTCAGCTAATGACCTCTGCGGAGTAAATAGGGATGTTATTGAACACTCGCTCAATGTTGACCCATCCTTCAGACCCCGAAAGCAGAGGCTTCGGAAAATGTCTGATGACAAGGCCGAAGGGGCTCGCAATGAAGTAAAAAGACTCCTCAGTGCAGGAGTTATCAGAGAAGTAAAGTACCCAGAATGGCTAGCTAACACTGTTATGGTAAAGAAGGCCAACGGACAAGTGGAGAATGTGTATCGATTTTACAGATCTCAACAAGGCTTGTCCGAAGGACGAATTCCCATTGCCAAGGATAGACTCTTTAGTTGATGTAGCAGCTTCTTCAGAGCTCATGAGTCTGCTAGATTGTTACTCAGGCTATCACCAAATCTGGATGAAGAAGGAAGATGAGCCGAAGACTAGCTTCATAACCCCAAGTGGCACATATTGCTATCTTCGGATGCCTGAGGGGCTCAAAAACGCTGGAGGAAGTTTCAGCAGAATGACTGCGAAGGTCCTCCAGTCTCAGATAGGCAGAAATGTGCTAACTTATGTTGATGACATCATTGTAAAAAGCACGAAGCAGGAAAATCATATTGCTGATTTGCAGGAGACCTTCGCCAGTTTCAGACAAGCTGGTTTGAAGCTGAATCCAGAAAAATGTGTCTTCGGAGTAAAGAAGGGGAAATTTCTTGGATGCTTGGTTTCAACAAAGGGAATTGAAGCTAATCCAAATAAAATTGAAGCTATACTTCGAATGGAGCCACCAACTACAAGAAAGGGGGCCCAAAGATTGACAGGGAGGCTGGCATCTCTCAATAGATTCATATCCAGATCAGCAGAAAGAAATTTACCATTCTTCGAGGTGCTGAAGTCAGCTGAAGTCTTTCAATGGGGACCAAGCCAACAAAAAGCCTTCGAAGAGCTGAAGCAATATTTGATAGATCTAACAACATTAACTCCACCAACGCCAGGGGCTCCTTTGTTGTTATATGTGGCAGCTTCACACTCAGCAGTAAGTGCAGCACTTGTCCAGGAGAAGCTTGTTGGCCAAGTCAAGAAGCAGGTTCCAGTGTATTTTGTATCTGAAGTCCTTAGTGTATCAAAGAAAAACTATACAGAACTGGAGAAGGTATTATATGCCGTTTTGATGGCATCCAGGAAGCTTCGGACATTATTTTCAAGCATACAATATTGTTGTTCCTTCTTCGCAGCCGTTGAAGGATATTATGAGAAATAGAGAAGCTACTGGACGGATTGGAAAATGGGCTGCAGAGCTCAATGAATTTTGCATTGATTATGTGCATAGATCCTCGATCCAGTCTCAAGCGTTGGCAGATTTCATTGCCGATTGGACGCCAGGGGCTCAGGATGAAGAAGCAAATAAAGATGCCGAAGTGTGGACAGTGTTTTGTGATGGCTCTTGGGGAACCTTCGGAGCAGGAGCAGCCGCTGTGTTGGTCTCACCATCCAAGGTTAAAACTTGTTATGCGGCAAGACTTGATTTCAGCTGTACAAACAATATTACTGAGTACGAAGCCCTGCTCCTGGGCCTTCGGAAATTAAAGGCAATGGGAATCAGAAGGGCGATTCTTAAAACTGATTCCCAGGTTGTTTCGGGTCATATCGACAAAAGTTGCAAGGCTAAAGATCCGAAGCTTGAAAAATATCTAGACACGGTCCGAAGAATCGAAGCTTCCTTCGAAGGATTTTCTGTCAAAAATATCCCTCGAGGACAAAATGAGCATGCTGATTTGCTAGCCAAGTCAGCAGCACAGGGGCTGCCGTTACCTTCGGATGTGTTCTTCGAAACAATAAAGGCACCTTCAGTGGAGCTCCTTGAAAGAGCAGTCCTCAACATATCTCCTGTTTATAGCGAAGATTGGAGAACTGAGATCATCTCTTACCTTCAGGGCAAGTTCCTTTCAGATGACGAAGCTTATAACAGGAGAATAGAGGCAAGAGCTCGTCCATATGTCATGATAGAAGGGGAGTTGTACAAGCATGGAGTTTGTGCTCCGCTACTCAAGTGTTTATCTAGAACCGAAGGTATAGAGTTGATGAAAGAAATACATGCAGGCCTATGTGGATCCCACATTGGATCTAGGCCGTTACTTGGAAAAGTTTTCCGTCAAGGGTTTTATTGGCCGAAGGCAGCTTCGGATGCAGCGGAGTTAGTTCAAAAGTGCGAAGGCTGTCAGAAATGTGCAAGAGATCAAAAACAACCTTCGTCTTTAACACAGCTCATTCAACCCATCTGGCCATTGCAAAGGTGGGGCCTTGACTTGTTAGGACCATTACCACCGGCACAAGGGAATTTAAGATATGTCATAGTGGCTGTGGAGTATTTTTCTAAATGGATTGAGGCAAAGCCATTAGCCACAATAACTTCGGCCACAGTCCAAAAGTTTTTCTGGCAGAATATTGTTTGTCGTTTCGGGGTACCGAAGGCCATCACTGTGGATAATGGAACACAATTCGACTCTGAAGCTTTCAGAAATTTCTGTGATCAAATTGGTACGAAGATCCATTTTGCATCAGTCAGGCATCCGGAGTCAAATGGGCTCGTTGAAAGAGCCAACGACATTATAATGACAGGAATAATGAAGTTAATCTTCAACCAACCCAGGGGAAAGTGGCCAGATCAGTTAACCAAAGTGGTGTGGAGCCACAATACAACAACATCAAGATCTACAGGCTTTACTCCATTCAAGTTATTATTCGGTGACGAAGCAATAACTCCGGAAGAAGCTAAAACTGGATCAATAAGAGTAG
Organism: Zea luxurians; assembly: GCA_029449295.1. Taxonomy (NCBI): domain Eukaryota; kingdom Viridiplantae; phylum Streptophyta; class Magnoliopsida; order Poales; family Poaceae; genus Zea; species Zea luxurians. Next base: position 175,662,187 of record JAOPSE010000002.1, read on the forward strand.
TAGCTTCGGCAGAATCAGGCCCTGAAGATGCTTGTTTTGTGGAAAAAGATGCTTTAGAAGGGATCAGGCTTCAAGCTGTGGAAAATATCAATAAATACCAGGCCGAAACAGTCAAATGGCGAGATAGAAAAGTTCGGCTAAAGAATATTGAGCCGGGACATTTGGTGCTTCGGAGAGTGGCCAACCCAGACACAGTGGGCAAGTTACAGTTGAAATGGGAGGGACCTTTCTTGGTAGTATCTTCGTCAAGACCTGGTTCATACAGATTGAAGGACATGGACGGCAACGACATTCCAAGATCTTGGAATGCGGATGAGCTTCGGCGATATTATGTGTAATATGATGTAACTTTTCTTATGTTTTTTCTTTTTCATGGCACCCTTTTCCTTTCTAAAGGGGGAGAAAGGTTTTTAATGGGGCCATCATATGTAATCTCCTTTTTAGTTTTATAAGAGCAAAATCCCCCAAGGAATGTAAATGTAAAAGCTGAGAACGCACCATCGAGTGCCGAAAACTGAAAAAGCGAAGAAGCTCCAAAGTCGTTCCTAAGGGAATGCAGAGCTTACAGCGAAAAGTCAACGCTGATTCCGCCGAAAGTAAAAGGCGAAGAAGCTCCAAAGTCGTTCCTAAGGGAATGCAGAGCTTACAGCGAAAAGTCAACGCTGATTCCGCCAAAAGTAAAAGGCGAAGTAAGCTCCAAAGTCGTTCCTAAGGGAATGCAGAGCTGATGTGTGATTGTTTCTAAGGAAATAATGGCTAAGGCTATGGCTTCGGATATGTGTTTGGACATTCATTTGCACATCACGTTACATCATAGCATTTGCATTCATAAACATTCAGGCATATATAGGATAATCATCATCATGGCATAAGTGGCTGTTTCGGCATACGAGAAGAGCTTCTTCGTGTACAAAAAAAGGAAAGGTTTCGGCAAAAAGAAGAAGCGGTCTTTTATGCTTCGTTGTGTACGAAAAGAAGGGAAGGTGTTTTTTCGCCTTCGGCTCAAAATACTAATTTCGTCCACAATCAAAGCGCCTCAATGGAAGGGTAAGGATATATTACAAAGTATGAACAAAGCTCATTAAGAGCAGTTTAGCTGTATTTACAAAAGTTATTACAAAAGTCTCTTGAGTTTTTTCTACAGTCTACTCCTACTAATCTTCACCGGGCTTCAGCTTCGGCTGCATATTAAGCATCAGTTTCAGCTTCGTCATCCTACATGAATCAAGGTATTGTGAGTAAAAATCAAGTGTGAAGGAGAAGGTAAGCACAAGGTATGATTTCTTACTGGTTCAAGATGACTTCGAGCTTCATCTCCAGCCTTTTCTCGCCCGCCTTTTGTCCATATCATTTTTATAAATCTGTTTGAAATGCTTCGGGCGAGGTCAGGAATATCGTCCAGAATTGATGGAGATAGTGTGAAATTGGGCCTGTTGACGATTTTTCCATGATCACAGCCAGCCTTCAGAAACGCTGCAGCAGTGCCCCGAGAAGCTACCCAGGCACAGAAGTCACCGTGCCCGGCTATAACTTCGTCAAGCTCATCAATTTCAGCTTCAATATGTTCGAAGGTTCTTGGCAAATTTTCAGCTGAAGGGGTGAACTTTCCACTGCTGGCTCCAACTGAATAAAAGATCTTTTTTAATTGTTGAATACAGTTGTTACTAAATTTCAAACATTTGTCTTGAAGGCTGGTCAATGATTTTTTCAAATCTGAGTTTTCTTGGACTTCGGCCTCAAATTTTGAATTAAGCTCTTGCTTCTCTTGTTCAAATTGTTTTGATTGGCAGAGAAGCTTTGAATTCAATTCTGCTACTTTAGCTTCAGTTTCTGCCAATAAGCCTTCAGTTGTTTGGAGTTCGAAGTCTTTCTTTTCAATAATAGCTGATTGCTCTTTTATTTTGCTCTCTAAATTTTCAATTATAGCTTCGTGTTTTTTATCCTCTAGATCTTGCTGCATCTTCAAAGCTTTGCTCAGTAGCATGCTCTGCACATAAACAACCTTCGTTAGGAACATTTTCATTATTAAAAACAATAAAAGTCAGAGAAAAGTTGTTTACCTTGAAGTTGGAATAAAATAAGCTACCAACGATATGTTGTCGTCGGTAGCGGCTGATATCCGTTTCTAGCTTCGGAAAACCGATACTCTTTGATAGAGTACCGATGACCTTAGCTCCAGTTTGATCCCGGATGCAGCCTAATTTTTCATCGTCAATACCTCCGAAAAGAAGAGCTCCGGGCTTATATCCGCAAGATTTGGCATATTCTTTAAGCTCTTCTATTTCGGCCTTCGACAGTTCTTGCCCAACTAAATTTTGAAATATGAAGGCTTCGTCCTCCTGAAGTATCTTCGGCTATTTCCTTTTCCTTCCCAGGCACTGTGGCCATGGTTTCTTCGGCAGCGGTGGTGGCTTCTTCTGCGGCCATATCCAGTAGTATTTTGTCGATGTCTTCAATTGTAGTTTCCAAGTTCAAATCTTCGACCGAAGCGGCTTTGGTAGCCGCGACCTCCGAAGGTGCGACTTCGACATTTGTTGTGCCCTCAACCGCTGGCGCTTTCCGAGTTGAAGCCCTCGGTGGCGTCTTGTCAATGACTTCGGTCACTGCGATAATTCTTTGTCTTTTTGTTTTGGTTATCTTCTTCGTTTTTTCCGGCTCCTCCACCTTTCGAAAAAGCTTCGTCAGTTGAGGCCCTAATGGACTTAGCTTCGCGGGCAGGGGTTCAGTCATTACCTTTAAGATTTCCTCCACATCGGTGGTAGAGGGCGATGCAGGAGTCCTCTCTTCATCGGATAATTTTCGCATTCGGAGATGATATTCTTCTCTTCTTTGGAATATTCTTCTTTTTTGATGGTTCTTCCTCATCTTTGTTCAAAGTTTTGGCCACCCTTTTCCTTTTTTGGCCCTCAGCACCCTTATTTAGCTGTTCATAGTCAGGGTACTCAAAACCCAGGGCATCAAACACTCGGTTCAGCCTTCGCTTCGGACGGGTGCCGAAGGCCGCGGTCATCAATTGATCCTCTTTTTTCGAATAATTCCCAAGAATTTCATTGCACATTACTTCAACTGTGTCCAGCCACTCTTGGCAAGGTTTTTTAAAGTATTTCTTGAACTTGAAATGGTAAGGAAGCCGGACAAGTTCCCCTTCCTTCTTCTCCCCCTCTAGCTTCGGCATTTCCCATTCTTTTAAAGTAGGGAAAACCCTGAAGGCCAAGAACTCTTGAACCAGGTCCCTGGTACTGATGTGCTCTGAAATAGTTTTAAACTCACCCAGTGCAGCCCAAGTGGGACCTTCTAATGTCATGTGACATCGCGGTCTTGTTTCTCCGAAGATCAATTCAAGTGGGCTTTGTACCAACTTCTCTTTGTCTTCGTCAACTTTCACATAAAACCACTCTGACTTCCAGCCTGCCGGCCATTTGCTTCGGTAGCTAATAACAGGAAACTTTGTGGTTTTCCGATAGGCAAAATTGTAGCAACCAAAGTTATCATGTAACCCATCTTTTCTAGCCTTCGTCTGGTAATGCAGCTCATGGACTCGACAAAAGCTGTCGGCAAACGGCTCCACCGCTTGGCTTCGGAGGGTCCCAGATGTAAACACTAAGCCTAACGATAGCGTTAGGAGTCAACTGATGAAAGTAGATTCCAAACTTCTTCAATACATCTGCAATAATCCCATGAAGGGGGAATCTCAACCCAGCCTTTAGAAAGCTCTTGAAAATGACTATCTCATCCTTCTCTGACTTCGGGGTAGTTTCTTCTCCCCCGAAGCGAAGTAGCTTCTTTTGACTTTCACTGAAATAACCTGACTTTACCATCTTGGAGAGATCAGCCTTCGAAACGGTCGACTTTCCAAAGTCCAGGTGGCTGGGCTTACTTGGCATGGCAATGCGATAATCATCTTCAGGATCAGTTTCTTCAATGTTCTCATCTTCTGCTTCGGCGGTTGCTTGTTCTGCTTCAACAGTGGGGATTTCCTCCGAAGTTACCAGTCCGGATCGTTGCATTGCTTCGGAGATGGGAACAGTCTCCGAACCTTCAGCTTCGTCTCCTTCACGCTCAACCCTGGCAGTAGATCGCACTCTGGCCATTTAATTCTGAGTTTTTGGGAAATTGAATACTTTTTTCCCCCGAAGCCTTTCCTTCTCACGAAGCAGACTTCGAGTTGGACCTTCGTTCGATTCCGAGAGTCAAGCTTCGGCTGTGGTTAAAAATTTTGGCAGCAAAACAGTGCAAATAGCAATGAATGCTGTGGTAACTTCACACCTACCCGTCTGTTTATATAGTGCTGCAGGTAAGAAGGCGAAACGCCAGGAATTTTACACCAGGCGGACAGTCACTTGCACTCGCTGTGCGGTGGACCGCAGGAGACAAAACAGTAACTCTGCAAAGTGGGCCTGACACGCGCTCGGAAATTGAATCGTTTCTCGACAACGAGCTCAGGGAAGGTGTTTTTTGGACCTTCGGCTTCCCGAAGCTTAAGAGGTTTTTTTTTCACGGATCAAGCTCGTTACGAAAAACGATCTAGCACCGCGAAAGGGGCTACTGTTGGGGCCATGCTTCGTTGCGCCGAAGGTCTTGTAGGAAGAAGCAGCTTCGGCTGAAGTTGTCCCCAGGGGATGACCGAAGGTTCCTCTTCATGAAGCTTCGGTATTACAAACCGACTTAGAGATAGAATGACCTTTTAATCCATAAAGGTCTGAGTCAATGTTGTAAACTTTTATGAGGGGCATAATTGTAATTCTTCACAGGCTGTGTCCTGTGTCTATAAATAGATGAACAGTACCCCCGTACTGTTCACGCTGACTTGTATTCACTCGTGCGTCACGCTTGTGTTTTTACCTTCCGTCAAATCGAAGGTACAAATGTAATTCAATACTGTTCTTATTCTTCCATAATTATATAATGATGACACTTAATAATATCATATGATTATTCATGTATTCTTTCATGTTCATATGCTTTTCCTTTTATCGATAGAAACTGTGATGATGAAGGTATGTCCTTCATTACCTTCGTCCAAAATCGTTATATCCTAAAGGAAATAACGCTTCAGAGGACGAAGGACATTAACAATTAACTTCTTTTTATGTTGCCTTGTTCTTAATTCGAAGCATTTGAGAACAAGTCCCCAACAACCGATATAGTCGGGAAACACGAAAAGTCGTGTTGGTGGACGCAGAGGGGGTTCCCCCCTTCTAGCCTCCGAGGGAAGGGTCGGGCTTTGCCGAGGCAAGGCTGACCCTTCCTTGACGGTTAGACTCTAGTTGTGTATGTAAGGAGAACGAAGTATATGAACGACTTGAAAACATCTTAAGGGTAAAAGCGACGTAGCTGTCGGATGTTCCAAGCGTTGCTGTAGACCTCGCCCTGACTGTTGGCCAGCTTGTATGTTCTAGGCTTCAAGATCTTGGCGATGATGAAGGGCCCTTCCTAGGGTGGAGTGAGCTTGTGGCGCCCTCGGGCGTCCTGTCGTAGGCGAAGCACCAAGTCTCCCACTTGGAAGCCTCAGGATCGAACGCTTCGGGCGTGGTAATGCCGCAGCGACTGCTGGTACCGTGCCGAATGTAGCAAGGCGACGTCTCGAGCCTCCTCGAGTTGGTCCAGCAAGTCTTCTCGGCTAGTCTGGTTGCTTCGGTCGTCGTACGCCTTGGTCCTCGGGGAGCCATATTCTAAGTCCTTGGGGAGGACGGCCTCGGCCCCATAGACTAGAAAGAATGGCGTAAAACCCGTGGCGCGGCTTGGCGTCGTCCTCAGACTCTAGACTACCGAGGGTAGCTCTTTCACCCACCGCTTGCCAAACTTGTTGAGGTCGTTGTAGATCCTTGGTTTGAGCCCCTGCAAAATCATACCGTTGGCACGCTCCACCTGCCCACTCGTCATGGGATGAGCTACGGCGGCGCAGTCCACACGGATGTGGTGGTCGTCGCAGAAGTCCAGGAACTTTTTTCCGGTGAACTGCGTGCCATTGTCAGTGATGATTGAGTTTGGGACCCCGAAGCGATGGATGATGTTGGTGAAGAATGCCACCGCCTGCTCGGACCTAATGTTGTTTAGGGGTCGGACCTCGATCCACTTGGAGAATTTGTCGATAACGACCAGCAAGGTGCGTGAAGCCCCCGGGTGCCTTCTGTAAGGGACCGACGAGGTCTAGACCCCATACGGCAAATGGCCAGGTGATGGGTATCGTCTGCAAGGCCTGAGCGGGCAGATGCGTCTGCTTCGCGTAGAATTGACACCCCGGCAGGAGCGCACAATCCTAGTGGCGTCGACCACCGCGGTTGGCCAGTAGAAACCTTGTCGGAAGGCATTCCCCACGAGGGCTCGAGGCGCTGCATGGTGTCCGCAAGCCCTCGAGTGTATTTCTTGCAACAACTCTTGTCCTTGGGCGATAGATATGCATCGTTGAAGGATGCCCGAGGGGCTGTAGTGATAGAGCTCTTTTTCATCACCCAGCAAGACAAATGACTTGGCGCGCCGAGCCAGCCGCCGAGCTTTGGTCTTGTCGATGGGAAGCTCTCCTCGGAGGAGATATTCCAGGTACGGGGTCTGCCAGTTTGAATCTGGCGTGACCCCATCCTGTTCCTCCTCGACGGGCAAGGCCTCTTCCTCGATGGCCGAGGGTACCTCGGGCTAGGCCAAGGCTTCCTTAGGCTCAGGCACGTCGTCGATCTTGACGGATGGTTGATGTAGGTCTCTGGAGAAGACGTCCGGGGGAACCGTCGTTCGCCCCGAGGCTATTTTCGCCAGCTCGTCCGCAGTCTCATTGTGCCGTTGGGCGATGTGGTTGAGCTCCAGCCCGTAGAACTTGTTTTCCAGGTGCCGGACTTCGTCATAGTAGGCTTCCATCCTCCGGTCACGGCAGTGGGAGTTCTTCATGACTTGGTCGATGACAAGCTACGAGTCGCCTCGAGCATCAAGGCGTCGGACCCCTAGCTCGATGGCAATGTGTAGCCCGTTAACCAGTACCTCGTACTCGGCCACGTTGTTTGATGCCGGAAAATGGAGGCGAATGACGTAGCAGAGATGCTTTCCGAGGGGTGAAACGAAGAGCAGGCCAACGCCTGCCCCTGTTTTCATGAGTGACCCATCGAAGTACATGGTCCAGAGCTCGGGCTGGATTGGAGTTGTCGGTAACCGGGTGTCAGTCGACTCAGCCAGGAAGTCTGCCAAGACCTGGGATTTTATGGCCTTCCGAGGAGCGAATGATAGCGTTTCGCCCATAAGCTCCACCGCCCACTTTGCTATCCTACCCGAGGCCTCGTGGCACTGGATGATCTCCCCCAGGGGGAAGGATGACACCACAGTTACCGGATGAGACTCGAAGTAGTGTCGCAACTTTCGCCGTGTTAGGATCACTGCGTAGAGCAGCTTCTGGATCTGTGGGTAGCGGGCTTTGGTCTCGGAAAGCACTTCGCTGATGAAGTAGACTGGCCTCTGGATGGGCAGTGCATACCCTTCTTCTCGTCTCTCGACTACGATCGCGGCGCTGACCACCTGAGTAGTCACGGCTACGTAGATCAAGAGGGCTTCTCCTGCAGCGGGAGGCACCAGGATGGGTGTGTTCGTAAGGAGCGCCTTAAGGTTTCCGAGGGCTTCCTCGGCCTCGGGGGTCCAAGTGAAGCACTCAGGCCTTCCTTAAGAGGCGGTACAGAGGCAAGCCTTTCTCGCCAAGGCGTGAGATGAAGCGGCTCAGAGCCGCAAGGCATCCCATGACCCTCTGCACTCCTTTCAAATCTTTGATCGGTCCCATGTTGGTGATGGCCACGATTTTCTCCGGGTTGGCCTTGATGCCCCGCTCGGAGACGATGAATCCAAGGAGCATGCCTCGGGGGACTCTGAAGACACACTTCTCGGGATATAGTTTCACGCCTTTCGCTCTTAGACACTTGAATGTCGTTTCAAGGTCAGAGAGGAGGTCGGAGGCTCTCTTCGTCTTGACAACGATGTCGTCGACGTAAGCCTCGACTGTTCTGCCGATGTGTTCTCCGAACACGTGGTTCATGCACCTCTGGTAAGTGGCGCCTGCATTCCTCAACCCAAATGGCATTGTAATGTAACAGTACATGCCAAAAGGTGTGGTGAAAGAAGTCGCGGGCTAGTCGGACTCTTTCATCTTGATTTGGTGATAGCCTGAGTAGGCATCAAGGAATGACAGGGTTTCGCACCCAGCAGTGGAGTCCATGATTTGATCGATGCGAGGTAGAGGGTAGGGAACTTTCGGACATGCTTTGTTTAGACCAGTGTAGTCTACACACATCCTCCATTTCCCATCCTTCTTCCTTACAAGAACAGGGTTAGCTAACCATTCAGGATGGAATACCTCTTTGATAAACCCTGCCGCAAGTAGCTTGTGGATCTCCCTGCCTATGGCCCTGCGCTTTTCTTCGTCGAAACGGCGTAGGGTTTGCTTCACGGGTCGGGCTCCAGCTCATGTCCAGTGAGTGCTCGACGACATCCCTCGGTATGCCGGGCATGTCCGAGGGACTCCACGCAAAGACTTCAACGTTTGCATGGAGAAATCGATGAGCACTGCTTCCTATTTGGGGTCGAGCTTGGAGCCGATCCGAACTTGCTTGCTGGCGTCGTTGCTGGGGTCGAGAGAGACGGACTTGACCGCCTCAACTGGTTCGAAGTTGCCGGCATGCCGCTTCGCGTTGGGCGCCTCCTTGGAGAGGCATTCCAGATCGGCGATTAGGGCCTCTGACTCGGCGAGAGCCTCGGCGTACTCCATGCACTCCACATCGCATTCGTACGCGTGGCGGTACGTGGATCCGATGGTGATGATCCCATTCGGGCCCGTCATATTGAGCTTGAGGTAGGTGTAGTTTGGGACGACCATGAACTTGGCGTAGCATGGTCTTCCCAACACCGCATGGTAGGTTCCTCGGAACCCGACGACCTCAAAGGTGAGAGCTTCCTTTTGAAAGTTAGAAGGAGTTCCGAAGCAGACGGGTAAGTCGATCCGTCCGAGGGGTAGGATTCGCTTCCCGGGCGCGATCCCGTGGAAGAGTGCCGCACCGGCCCGGACCTCGGACCGATCAACTCCTAAGAGTTCCAGGTCTCGGCGTAGATGATGTTAAGGCTACTGCCTCCGTCCATGAGGACCTTGGAGAGCCTAACATTGCCGATGATCGGATCGATGACGAGCGGGTACCTTCTCGGGCTTGGCACGAAGTCGGGGTGGTCGCCTTGGTCGAAGGTGATAGGCTTGTCAGACCAGTCTAGGTAGATTGGCGCCACCACCTTCACCAAGCAGACTTCCCGACGCTCCTGTTTGTGGTGCCGAGCCGAGGCGTTCACCACCTGCCCGTCGTAGATCATGAAGCAGTTATGGACTTCCGGGAATCCCTCTTCCTTGCCGCCCTCCTTCTTGTCATTGTCATGGCCCTTGCCATCCTCCACCGGGGGCCCGATCTTATGGAAGTAGCGCCGGAGCATGACACATTCTTCGAGGGTGTGCTTGACAGGCCCCTGATGATAGGGGCACGGCTCTTTGAGCATCTTGTCGAACGTGCCAGCCCCTCCAGGAGGTTTCGAGGGTTCCTGTGCTCGGCCGCAGCAACGAGATTCGCGTCTGCGGTGTCGCGTTTCGCTCGCGACTTGCTTTTAGCCTTCTTCTTCGTGCCCCGCTGGGCGGACGCCTCAGGGGCGTTTGTCTTCGGCTCCCCCTGAGGCTGCTTGTCCTTCCAGAAGATGGCTTCGACTGCCTCTTGACCCGAGGCGAACATGGTGGCGACGTCCATTAGTTCGCTCGCACGGGTGGGAGTCTTGCGCCCCAGTTTGCTCACCAGGTCTCGGCAAGTGGTGCCGGCAAGGAAAGCCCCGATGACATCCGAGTCGGTAATGTTGGACAGCTCGGTGCGCTGCTTTGAAAACCGCCGGATGTACTCTCGGAGGGACACCCCTGGCTGCTGGCGGCAGCTTCGGAGGTCCCACGAGTTCCCAGGGCGCACGTACGTGCCTTAGAAGTTCCCCACGAAAGCTTTGACCAGATCGTCCAAGTCGGAGATCTGCGCAGGAGGCAGATGCTCCAGCCAGGCTCGGGCGGCGTCAGAGAGGAAAAGGGGTAGATTACGGATGATGAGGTTGTCATCATCCGCCCCTCCCAACTGGCATGCCAGTCGGTAGTCTGCGAGCCACAGCTCCGGCCTCGTCTCCCCCGAGTACTTGGTGATAGTAGTCAGGGCTCGGAAACGGGCAGGGAACGACGCTCGTCGTATGGCCCAGCTGAAGACTCGTGGGCCGGGTGGTTCGGGCGAAGGACTGCGATCCTCCTCGCTGTTGCAGCGTCCCCCGCGCCTAGGATAGTAGCCTCGGCGCACCTTCTCGTCGAGGCGGGCTCGATGGTCGAGATGGTGGTGCTTGTTGCCGAGGCGTTCCCAGGCGGCGAGCGCCTCGTCCCGTGTACACTCGGGATGGACCGAGGCTTCTCGAATGCGCCGGGAGGACACCGCGTGATGCTTCGAGGGGTCAGCTCGCCTGCGGGAGGCGAAGCTCTCGGCTCGTCGAACCGCGGCGCCTTCAAGGAGATTCTTGAGTTCGCCCTGGATACGCCGTCCCTCGGTGGTGAATGGCTCTGGCACGGCTCGAAGCAGCATCGCTGCTGCAGCCAGGTCCTGGCCAGACCCGCTGACGGCCGGGGGCAGCGCTGCCCTGGCGTTGTCGATGATGCGGCGCCGGATGTCTTGGGCCCGATGACAGGCTTCTCCGGCGAGTGTTCGGCCTGACCACTCCTGTTCAATGTTCTGTCGGAGCTGTACAAGTCGGCCTGCTTCCCCGTCGACCCGGGCCTGCATCTCACGGATTTGCTCGAGCTGTATGTCCTGACCCCCCGCAGGGACTGGGACCACAGCTAGCTCCCGCAGGATGTCAACGCGAGATGCGGGCCCAGGGGGATCGTCAACCTCTGGCATACCGAGGTGGTTGCCTTCGTTGTGATCTCCCAGATCGACGTGGAAACATTCGCGATTCAGGCCATAACCCTCGTCGTCAAGGTCATGGCCATCGTCAGAACAACCGGAGAGGCAGTGGTCACATGCGGACATGAAGCCCCGCATGGCATCGGGGTCATTGAGGGCAGAGAAATCCCAACTGGAGTCGGGGTCGTCCTCTTCCTCAGAACCCGCCGGTCCGGAGGTTGAGGCGGCTGTCAGTCGGTCCCAGGTCGACCACATGTGGTACCCCAAAAGGTTTGGATACGCCTTTACGAAGGCGCTCGCCATAGCGGGGTCGATAGGTGGATCGAAGCTGAACCGAAAAGGCATGGGATGGAAAACGGACTGTACCTCTTGGTCATTGGACGATGGTGAAGTCGCGTCGGGGGCGGAGCACACCGTCATCTCAGGTACGAGGGTAACGCCCAGCAGGTCATTCGCGAGGGTGCTGGCGTCGTCAGTCCGCTTGGGCCTGACACGTCGCGGGGAAGTGACACCCGTCGTCGCCTCAGGTGCGAGGGCAATGTCCGACATGTCCCCCGGGAGAGTGCCGGCGTCGTCGACTCGCTCTGGTGCGACAGCCGACAAGGTGCCGCCTCCTACGTGGCCATGGTTGCCTCGTCTCCGCCTCCTCCGATGAGGAGGGTGGCAGGGACGACCGCAGTGCTCCTCTTCTGCTGCGGGGAGATGCTGTCGTAGAGCTCGCCGCCGCCGGGCGAGTCGGAGACCGTCGTTGTTGTCACGCCGCGGGGGGAGGAGTACCATGTCGTAGCTGCCGTCGAGGGACATGAACTCAAGACTCCCAAAGCGGAGCACCGTCCCGGGCTGGAGAGGTTGCTGAAGACTCCCCATCTGGATCTCAACGGGAAGGTGTTCGTTAACACGCAGCAGGCCCCTACCTGGCGCGCCAACTGTCGGCGTTTCGACCCCGGGGGGTCCCTGGACCGACGAGTGAATCGTCGCTGCGTGTCCCTGCCCAGATGGGTTGGCGCGGGATGGAACACAATAGGTGGGACAAGCCTTGTATTATCCTGCACCAGGGGTGCCGCTCGCAGTAGGGGTTACAAGCGCGTCACGTGAGAGAGAGAGAGAGGGACACATAGCTCGTCCGCCGCTTCCCTCGTGCGAACCCCCCCTAGGGTGGCCCTGGACCTCCCTTTTATAGAGGCAAGGAGAGTGTCCAGACGTACAACGGGGGGCCTAGCTATGCGCTAACGTGTCCGACAGTGGAGTGCCTAAGCCCTGTATACATGCCAACGTGGCCGTTGGGGGAGAGCTTGGGCTCTGTACATGTGATGGCGTGGCCGCCGGAGGAGCGCCTGAGTCCTGTAGGAGCACAGCTAGCAGCGTGGCGAGGATCCTGCTGACGTCTCCTTGCTGTCGTAAGGGGCTGAAAGCCACCGGCGTCATGGCGCACGCGGGGCACCATCATTACCCATCGTCGGGGTAAGCCAGATGGGACGCCTGTCTTGTTCCTTGTAGCCTGAGTAGGCTAGGAATAGGGAAATGATGCATCCCCTATTAGTGCGGTCAGTCCGAGCCTAGGGTCGGTCGAGACGGAGACTTCTCTTGAGGCCGAGGCCGGGGTCGGGCGAGGACGCGATTCCTCCCGAGACTGGGGTCGAGGCCGAGTCCGGGGGTCGGGCGAGGCGGAGACCTCCTCCCGAGGACGGAGCCTGAGGTCGGGCGAGGCGGAAACCTCCTCCCGAGGCTGGAGCGTGAGGTCGGGCGAGGCGGAGCTTCCTGTTGCGCCCGAGGCTGAACTCGGTGGTTGATCGAGACTCGTTGTCAGTCGTTGCCGGGGTGGCTGACACGGCAGTCGGAGTGGAGCGAGCGGCGCTGTTTTCCTGTCATATTGGACAGTAAAGAAGAGCGGCAAAGTGACTGTGGTCACTTCGGCCTGGCTAACTGAGGCGCGTGTGTCAGGATACGGCGTCAGGCGTCCCCTGCATTTAATGCGCCTGCGAAGCTGTCGGTTGGTGAGGTGGTATGGCCAAGGTTGCTTCACAACAAAGCCTGCCCGAACCGGGCCTCGGGAGTGCCGAGGGGGCGCCCGCTGCCTAAGGAGGCCCTCGGGCGAGGCGTGAACTCGTCTGGGACTACTGTTCCAACCCGAGGCTGGGCTCGGGTGAGATCGCGTCCCTCGGGTAGACGAAGTCTTGGCTTGAACCGCACCCGTCAGTTGGTCTGAGGGTGTTTACCAGCCATGATTAGGAGCGTTGGGGGTACCCCTAATTATGGTACCCGACAAATGATAATGATCAGGGACAAGAAAAGCATGAAAAGAAAGAGAAGAAGAAGAATTACAAGAAGGCGAAGGGCGAGGCGCATCTTGGAAAAGAATGGGATTCTGACTGCTCTTCATCCGACTCCGACAATGAAGAACTGGCTGCCTCAGCCTTCAACAAATCTTTAGTCTTCCCCAACGAACGCCATACTTGCCTTATGGCTAAGGAGAAGAAGGTACGTATTCGGGACACTCACAAGTATACTTCTTCTAGTGATGAAGAGTCATCCGATGATGAAGTAGACTATACTGACTTATTTAAAGGATTAGATAGAAATAAAGTAGACAAAATAAATGAATTAGTTGATGCCCTTAATGAAAAGGATAGATTGCTAGAAAAGCAAGAAGATATCTTGTATGAGGAACATGATAAATTTGTTAGTGTTCAAAAATCTCTTGCTATAGAAATTAAAAGAAATGAAATGCTATCCTCTGAGTTGTCTTCTTGCCATGAATCTGTCTCTAGTATAAAGGAGTTAAATGATGAATTAAATGCCAAACTAGAGAAAGCAAATGCAACTAGTTCATGTGTAGAACCTGTAGTTATTTGCAATAGGTGTAAAGATGTTAATTTTGATGAACATGCTGTCACCATTGCTAAATTAAACAATGAGGTCGCAAGTCTTAATGCTCAACTTAAGACTTGCAAAGATGATTTTGGTAAATTAAAATTTGCTAGGGATGTCTACACTATTGGTAGACACTCCTCAATTAAGGATGGACTTGGTTTTTGAAAGGAAACCAAGAACTTAACAAGCCAGAGGACCTCCGATCTCAAAGGGAAAGGGAAGGCTCCTATGGCAAATAGCTCACATTATCAAAAGAAACATGCATATCTTTATACTCATGCTAAGAAAGTTTCTCATTATAATCAAAGTTATGATCGTGCTGCTTATAATGATTCACATGCTATGTTTGCATCTAGTTCTGCTCTTGTTCATGGTAGAAGTAGGCCTAGGAAAAATTATGCTACTTCTCATACCTCAAGGAAAGTTTGCAATGGACCTACTACTGTTTATCATGCTTGCAATACTTCTTTTTTACTTTCATGTAAGAATGCAAAAGTAATTGCTAGAAAGTTGGGATCCAAATGCAAGGGAGACAAAACTTGCATATGGGTTCCAAAAACTATTGTGACTAACCTTGTAGGACCCAACAAGAGTTGGATACCTAAAACCCAAGCTTAAATTGCCTTGCAGGTTTATGCATCCGGGGGCTCAAGCTGGATTATCGACAGCGGATGCACGAACCACATGACGGGGGAGAAGAAGATGTTCACCTCCTACGTCAAAAACAAAGATTCCTAGGATTCGATCATCTTTGGAGATGGGAACCAAGGAAAGGTCAAAGGATTGGGAAAGATAGCCATCACATCCGAGCATTCTATCTCTAATGTGTTTTTAGTTGAATCGCTCGGGTATAATTTGTTATATGTGAGCCAATTATGTAACATGGGTTATAATTGTCTATTCATAAATGTAGATATATCTGTTTTTAGAAGAAGTGATGGTTCACTAGCTTTTAAGGGTGTACTAGATGGCAAGCTCTATTTAGTTGATTTTTCGAAAGAGAATGTCGATCTAGATGCATGCTTAATAGCTAAGACTAATATGAGCTGGCTTTGGCATCGCCGTCTAGCACATGTTGGGATGAAGAGCCTTCATAAGCTTCTAAAGGGAGATCATGTGTTAGGACTAACCGATGTCTGTTTTGAGAAAGACAGACCTTGTGCAGCATGTCAGGCAGGGAAACAAGAGGAAAGCACTCATCATAGCAAAAATGTGATGACAACGTCAAGACCACTGGAACTTCTTCATATGGATCTCTTCGGTCCCGTTGCCTATCTCAGCATAGGGGAAAGTAAGTATGGTCTTGTAATAGTTGATGATTTTTCCCGCTTCACTTGGGTATTCTTTTTGCAGGTCAAATCAGAAACCCAAGGGGCCCTAAAGCGCTTCTGTCAGAGAGAAAATCCTCCGGCCGAGTGGCAGAATGCACCCGCCCTAATCCTAAGATGAGGAGGGGGCCTAAGCGGTTGCCTGTATGGTGGATTGTTGATGAACACAAGAACACACGAGGGTTTATAGTGGTTCAGGCCGCCAGAGCGTAATACCCTACCTCCACTGTATGTAAGTTGTATTGAGTATGTATATTGAGCCTGTGATTGAGCGTGTGTCTAAGCGTGTGAGCTTGTCCTTTGTAACGTTGTGTGCCTTCCATTTATAGTTTAAGGGAGGCACATACAAGGATGCTGAGCCTCGACATGTGGGCCCAGGAGCATAATGGAAGAAATACATTATGTGAATAACTAATGCTGACAGAGTAAAGCATGAGTAATCAGCGGGAGTCATGATGACTGCAGTCCATGCAGCATTGATACGCAGAGTAATGGAGAGTCATTGCCCTTGATATGGTAACATGTGAGTAACTGCACGGTCCACGTATCATGGACTGAACAGCCGCCTGCCAACGGAATGGACCGACGCATGTCTTATCCGTGATGAATGCGAAGGCGCGCGTAGCCCAGAGGCGTCGTGCTAGGTTCCGCCCGTTGGCTTATGCCACACGCAGTATGCCACATGGCAGCATTGGGTCTCCGCCTGAGCGGGGAGCAGGAGTGTATGCAGATAGGTCCGGATCCCACCAGACCAGGTCTGGACACGTGTCAGCACTGGACCCCGCCTGGGCCCAGATTAAGGCTAGGGTGTGTTCTGTCCTGGAACCTTGGGACCCTACTGTGGGTGGCCCGGACCCCATACAGGGGGGGTCCGGATCCCATTCCAGGGGTCCGGTCTGTACACGTGGGGGTCCTGGACCAATCTTGGAGGTTCGGACTGTATATCCAGGGGTCCGACACTTTCCCATGGGGGTCTGGTCTCACTGTTGATGCCTTGGAGCATATCACGTGGCGGCTCCGGACCTGCCCATGTGGTGGGGTCAGGCGCTGTTGCTGGCCCAAAGTCGTCGCCCGAGGCTGGGCGAGTCATGGCCTGGTCCCACATACAACTCTTTTACCACGCGACTAAAGATAGCCGCGTGAGTACTGCGTCTTTATACAGTAGCAAGGGGTACCCTAGTTTCAGGGTATCGACAGTGGCCCCCAGGCCCGCCTCAGGGGAGGATGCGAGCCTGTAGATGGGGCCAAAGCTTGTACTTTGCCTCAACATGGCCTGATTGGAGATTGGCGTGATGTTTCAGCACGTTTGCTCACGCACCCTCTGTCAATCACCTTCAGTCACGCCAACTGCCATATCTGTCCCCGTGGCTGACTGACCCATGGCCCCCACGCCTGGTGGTTTCGTCGGGCCACGCGCGGGGCATCTCATTACCGCTGCATTAGTTTAAAAATTTACCTTTTGTCTTCTGCAGCGGCCCTAAGGAGGCGCACTACCGGCACTTGCGGTAGTTCGCTCTTTCCGCACCCGAAATCTGACACACAAACTATATGACTTGTGGACCCGGGCCCCCGTGTCATAGACTGGGCTGCCTAGGTCCTAGGTACCCATCGAGCGGGATTTCCTGTGGCGATTCAGGGGCGTATAGAAGGGTTTCCTTGAACAAGGACTCATGTTTCCTTGAAAAAGGATTCACCCCGCGTGCAGCGGTTACCTTTTCGCATTCTCTTCCAATCGACTGCGCCTCTTTGCCTTCGTGCTCTTTTGCTCTACGCCCGCGCCGCCGCACACGCCATGGCTTCGCTAGGTCATCCCGAACGCTTTCAGTCTGAGGAAGCGCTTAATCTGGTGCGCGGCCTGCTTGGGTGGAGCGCTCCAGGGCTCGCCGGAAGAATCCGTGCCGGCGCTGCCCCCCTTGGCGATCTCGCTGCCGAGGAGTTCATGTTGTTCACCTCCTACATCTCTTGCAGGTTGACGCTGCCATCTCGCCCTTCTTCCTGCTACTGCTGGAGGAGTTCGGGTTTCAGCTTCAACACCTCACGCCCCACTCCATCCTCCAACCTCTAGGCAGCCATCTTCGTCCACCTCTGTGAGATGTTCGTAGGTGTGGCCCTGCACTTCCCTTGTAACACCCTGAATTTGGGGTATAAAATTTCTTTGCTCATATTCACAAATTCAGGTGTTATTCCTCTCTTCACGCCTTTCCCAATCTCCTCTTTCTCTTTTCTATAGAAGAAGAGTGGTAATTTTTAATTGTAAATGTAATTATAATCTAGTAGGTTAAACCCTAAGGGAACAATGGTTGTTGCATCATGTTAGAAAGCATTTGTTTCTTTTTGCTTGATGAATGGTTTGCTTGATCTTTCATTTAATCATTGATTTGCACATAATGTCAAACTGAAATAAATAGAAAAGAGAAAGAAAAGAAAAAAAAAAGAGAAATAGAATTCAGCCTCCTCCCCTCCCTGGCCCATCTCGGCCGGCCCAGCCGCCCCCCTCCCCTCTCTTCCCTCCCCCCGCTCGGCCCACCGTGTCGCGGCCCAGCTCGCAGCGCGGCGCTAGCCTCCCCCCCCCCGCGCGGCCCAGCTCAGCGCCGCGGCCTAGCCAGCGCCGCGCTCGCCGCGCCCCCCAGCCCAGCCCCGCGGCTAGCCCCGCCCGCAGCGCGCGCGCGCTCTCAGCGCCGTGGCCCAATGCAGCGCACGGCCTGCCGCGCCCAGCGCGCCTGCTGCTGCCGCCGCCTAGCTCCGCCTAGCTCCGCGCCCACGAGGTTCCGCGCCGCCGCCTGCTCTGCCGGGCCCGCGCGTTAGGAGCCGCCACTGTTTATCTTCTTAGAACCACCAGACGCGCAATTTCTTCCGCCCGTCGCCCAGTTTTCTCGCCACGAACCACCCGCGATCCCTGCGCAGTTCCCGCCCACCGCCACCTCACCTCGGTCTCGCTCTTCGTCTCGCCAGCGCCGCCACCGTCGCCGAACTCGCGCGCACAGCGCCTCGCGGTGCTTCGCCGAGGTGAGCTCGCCCCCCATTCTCTCTCTCTTCCCCCACCGTGTAAATTCGCCGTGTCCCTGCAGCCCCTTGTCTCGCTGCTCTTCTTCCCCGGCGAGACCTCGCCCTGCCGTCGTGGCTCGTAGCGCGCAGCGAGCCCGGTGCCCGGCGTGGAAGCCCCGCGCGCCCTCGCCTTGTCCCTGTGCGCAGCCGCTCTTCCCTTGTCCTCTCTTTCCCCGAACGCCGACGTAGCAGCCACGCCGATGTCGCAGCCTCGCCCCTGCGCGTCGCAGCCGGGTCGCTGCGCGCTCGCCGCTGCCCAGCTCGCCCCCGTGCCTCCGGCCGCCGGTGCGCTGCGAGTACGGCCGAACCCAGCTCAAAACAGCGATTCGCCGCACGCCCAGCACCCCGCCATGGCTAGCTATGGTGACCGAACAGCCGAGCCGATCCCGCCGATGTCCCTGCAGCCCGCCCCGGCCGTTCGTCTACCTTCGCCGTGCCTCGCTACTGTTACCTAGCGCGTCGCGTACTCGTCAAGTCTCACGCGCGCAGTTTCGCACGTGATCACGGGTATCGCGCGCGCCGTCGTCGTTGTTTGCATAGTCCTCGCGCTGTTTCGCGCGTGTCGCGCGCGCCATCTGCGCGCATTAGTTAATCACTTCGCTATAATCGCCCGTACGCATTAGTCAATTAATCCTCGTATTAATCATCGATTAATTGATAATTTATTTTATTTAAAATATCCCATCCAAATAATTTATGTTAACTAAGTTGAACTTAGAAAAAAATATAGTTTTCGCGTTTAAGCGTAATATAGGTTGTCCGTTCGTCACGTCATTATTTAGCCGCGGTTTGTTAACTATTCGATGTGTCGTGCGTCGCACAACTAGTGCGCACGCTCGCGTTCGCTTGCGCGCAGTGCGTCGACGGGACTCCGTCTACCCCCCCCCCCCCCCCCCCCCGTCTACCCCTCGTCTACCACTAGACGACTCTCGTCTACCCCCCGTCTACCTCTCGTCTAACCCCGTGTGCGTTCGTGTCGTTCGCCATCGCCCGCGCATCGCGCATTAAACCGTCGCGTGCTGTTCGCACGCGTTGTCGCGTGCCATTTCTGCATGCCGTGTGTTGTCCGCGCGCTAAGACGCACGAGCTCGCGCGCCATTCGTGTGTGTGTCACTCGTTGTTCGCACGTGTTGTGCGCGTCGTTCGCGCATGTCGCATGTACTGTTTCGCGTGTCGCGCGCGCGCTGTGAGTGCACAATATTTAACCGTTCGATTATAATCACTCATGTCGATTAATTAACTATTTGTTTGATCGTCCACTATTAAAAAAATAGTAAAATAGTCAAAACGAAGTAGTGCTTTTAATTTATATTTGGTATGATAATGTCAATTTGTGTAATTATAATTAAGCCGAATTAAATATTATAATTCATATCCGCTTAGTGTAAACGTGATATCCCTCGACCGTAGCGGCAGTCGTCTCAGTTCCATTCTCGCATAGTCGTAGATGCGAAATCTATGTCGCGTGCATATTCATTTGATCTATATTGTTGTATGGTGTACTGTTTTCTGCCATTTCAAGAATGTTGGATGTATGTTTGCACTCGCGTAGATATCGGGCCGTTCGTGGAGTCTGAGGGAATTGCAGGAGAAGACCCTGAGCAGCAGCAGCTTGGTGAAGGCAAGTGTCCTCTGTCCCATTATGTCCCATTTATTTTATAATACACTGTCTCGCATAATATGAACAACCTAAGGATTTACTAGCTTTCTATTTACCTTGTCCTTGATTTACCTTTTGGGTTACTATGGTTAACTACATGCTAGCGCTTTACTTTAATCAATGAACATGATGAGATACAATGATGATACTGTGATTTTATTCTGGGTATGATTATATACTTGTGGCATTTAAGGGGACTCAGGCCATTTTCCCTGAGTACCTCTCCGTAAGGACCTGTTCGTTGAGAGACCACCCGGGATAACAGTGCAACCATGAGGGTGAAATGGGATGCCCTTAGGCGGCAACCCCCAGTCAGCTGCCTGTGAAGGCCTTATCTTTACTGCGTTTCGCTTAGCACTTTGATTTATCAGTTAAGTTGATGACTATGTGGATGTCTCTAACTCTGTGATGTAATAAGTTAATACTCTTTTATGTTATTATTCGAGCACTGTGCGATGATGTTCATTTATGTAATCGCTGTGTACGTGAGTTCTGATCCTGGCACGTACATAGTTCGCATTCGGTTTGCCTTCTGAAACCGGGTGTGACATAAGTGGTATCAAAGCCGTGTTGACTGTAGGACCGCTGACCTAGAGTAGTACTGGCCGTACTAAGGACTATTGACCCTCATTCTCACCTTGACCTCTGGTGTCACTTCAAAAGTCGGTCACCTCGACCAACCCTATATTCTACTACATATATATACATATATATTATATTATACCTTGCTAAAATTTTATTTTGTTCTGTCTATGGTTTACTCACTTGTCATATTAGTTCTGTTCTTACTCTTATGCTTACGGTGTCTTTTGTAGATGGCTCGTCTTAGACACACTGCTCGTAAGTCGGTGATCCCTTTCCTGCCGTCTCGCCTTGCGGAGCGTCCTCTGCGCCGCACCGTGTCCGGTCAGTCGAGTCACCTGGAGAGGCTGCACCACCGCCTGCGTGAGGAGCAGGAGCACCAGCGTCAGCAGAGGGAGCAGCGGGGCTCTTCCTCCCCACCTGAGCCGCAGGATGTGGAGTCCGTGAGGCGCCGCTCCCTTGTTCCCCAGCTGGAGGCGCCCCCTGCACCACCGCGGGACGCCCCGGCTGTTGGAGGAGCTACTGGAGGAGACCCCGACGACGGCGGCTCAGACCACAGCACTAAGTCCTCTGAGCCGCAGGAGGCGGAGGGATGGGTCGCCCGACCCATCACCCGTGACGCCGCTCGCGGTTGTCACTTCCACGACGCACTCGACACCTTGTTGCGCTGGGCTTTCGACCGGCACACCTGGTCGATCGAGTATCGTTGTGTAGTCTACCAGCACAGTCGTGGGAGGTACCCGGACCGCTGGGAGGCTACCTGCCTAGTTCGCCGTCCGGAGGATGACCTCCAGCGTGCAGAGGCCTTTTCGGAGCATTACTCCATCTCTGAGAGGGACACTGCGGAGGCGGTTATGCAGGACGCAGCACGGCGTGCACTCTCCCAGTACTTTTCTTTGTTCGGTGGGGTGGCCGACGGTCTTAACCTTAGGTACTACCCCCGTCGTCCTACTGGCAGCACAGAGAGTGTGGTTGTCTCGCCTATTAGTGAGGATAACCCTAGGTTGAGCAGCACAGTCAACCTAGTCACGGTGCTTAACACCGAGCTGGATCACTCTCTAGACGAGCTGAGTAGGGCTCGAACGGAGATTGCTGAGTTGCGTGCTGAGCTGGCAGAGCGCCGCCACCAGGAGGGTGGTTCTCCCGCTCCTGTTGGGACTCAGCACCCTTACCGCTCGCCGCCGCGGGGTCACCACACTTATGGTTCCCCTGCCTGTAGGACCAGGATAGATCTGGATCCTTAGATCGTTAGCGTCAGAGTTTGTAATAAATGCTTAAGTCAGATGTCTCAGTCTTAGATAGTCAGTTTAGTTTGCTTATCAGTTGCTTCCATTCAGTTTAGTTTGCTTATCAGTTGCTTACATGCTTGTTATGATGAACTTGTGCTGGATTTGAATCTTTGTAATGACTGTTGCCAACATGTGGGTTTCCCCTGCAGTTTGGCTTAGCTAGTGATGTTAATGAGGTCAGCTATTTAGTTGGGAAATCATTTACTTCTACTTTCCTTTTTATCTGAGAAGCTGTAGTGGATCATAATGAGGATCAGTGAAGTTCTTTGTTCACTCAGTGTCATGAAGAATTCTGTATTCCCTTTTCTTATGCTGAAGGATTGTAAGATCAATGCTGATGTGTGAATGTCTTCCACAGATGTCTGACAACAGACACCGATGTAACAGGCGTGTTCAGCAAGAGCAGCGTGCCCAGCAGGAGGAACATCGGAGGCAGCCTCCCCCGCCACCCCCGATGATAGTGGAGCAGATGTTCTTGATGCAAACTCAGGCAGTGCAGGCTATTGGGCAGACTCTGGCAGCCATGTAGCAGGCTCAACAACAACCCCAACCCCAGTTACAAGTGCAGATGCCACAGATGCCACGGGACAAACGTGGCGAGTTCATGAGAGGGCACCCTCCTACCTTCACGCACTTTGCCGACCCCATGGATGCAGAAGACTGGCTGCGTGCAGTGGAAAGGGAACTGCGCACCGACCAATGTGAC
Organism: Zea luxurians; assembly: GCA_029449295.1. Lineage (NCBI taxonomy): Eukaryota > Viridiplantae > Streptophyta > Magnoliopsida > Poales > Poaceae > Zea > Zea luxurians. The sequence goes on from JAOPSE010000002.1 coordinate 175,684,590, forward strand.
GACAGGGAGAAGGTTTTGTATGGTCCCCGCCAGCTAAGGGGAGCAGCCTAGTCCTGGTGGGAGTCTTACCTCGCCACCCATGCTGACCCCGAAGCCATCACTTGGGAGGAATTTAGCGAGAGTTTCCGTAGGTACCATGTTCCAGAGGGACTGATGATCGTGAAGAGGGAGGAGTTTCTGGCTCTGAAGCAGGGACCCCTGTCTGTTAGTGAATACAGGGACATGTTTCTGCAGCTATCTCGTTATGCACCTGAAGACGTCATTCTGATGCTAAAAGGCAGTACAGGTTCATGAGGGGTTTGGTGGATCCCCTGCATTACCAGCTGATGAACCACACCTTCCCCACCTTCCAGCACCTGATCGATAGGGCAATCATGACCGAGAGGAAGCGCAAGGAAATGGAAGATCGGAAGCGCAAGATGAGTGGACCGCAGTCCGGGAGCAACAGCCGCCCCCGCTTCTCAGGCAGTTCATCTCAGCAAGGCAAGCATGGTCACCCACAGGGATATCAGCATCAGAGTCAGCGCCCGTATCAGTAGCAGTCTCAGAGGCAGTACCCACAGCAGCAGCAGTATCGTCAGAACAGCCAGCAGGGAGGTAACCAGTATCAGAGGCAGAACAACCAGGCACCTCGCCTTCCTGCCCTAGCAGCGAATCAGAACAACCAAGCAGCCCCAGCACAAGGAGGAGGCAGAGGATGTTTCCACTGTGGAGAACAAGGCCACTGGGCGATGCATTGCCCAAAGAAGATGGCGCAGCAGCAGACAAACCCTAATGCTCTGGCAAGGCAAGGTGTACCTCAACAGGCAGCAGGTAATCGTGGTCAAGCGTACAACCATGGAAAGGTGAACCACTTGGAGGCCAAAGCGATCCAGGATGCACCCGATGTGGCAGTAGGTATGTTCTCAGTCGAATCTCATCCCGCAAAAGTGCTATTTGATACTGGTGCAACTCATTCATTTGTCACTGCAACATGGGTAGAAATGCATAACATCTCAGTAGAGGCAATGATGCCGCCCATGAGGATTAATTCGGTCGGTGGTAAAGTGCAAGAAGATAAAATATGTTCAAATATAAGGGTGGAAATAAGGGGATAGGGTTCCCCAGCGACCTAATAGTAATAGACACCCCTGGGGTAGATGTCATCCTAGGGATGAATTGGTTAATGAAGTATGAAGCGAATGTTAGCTGTGACAAGAGGACCATAACACTGAAGTCCCCACTCGGAGAGAGTGGCTGAGCTAAGGATGCCTAAAACAACGAAGGGAGATTGTCACCAGATTTCGGTTGATAGCAAGGAGGCCAACCCGCTCGAGGCTATCAAAGTTGTGTCGGACTTTCCAGATGTGTTTCCCGAGGAGCTAACGGGCATGCCACCCGAGAGAAAAGTCGAATTTGCCATAGAGCTTATCCCTGGTACCGCCCCCATTTCCAAAAGAGCCTATCGAGTGTCTGGACCAGAATTGGTGGAACTCAAGAAGCAGATAGATGAGCTGAGAAGGGTTACATCAGACCAAGTACCTCGCCTTGGGCTGCTCCAGTATTGTTTGTAGAGAAGAAAGATGGTACCAAAAGGATGTGCATAGATTACAGAGCCCTGAATGAAGTCACCATTAAGAACAAGTACCCCCTACCAAGAATAGAAGATCTATTTGACCAACTCAGAGGTGCCAGCGTATTCTCAAAGATAGATCTGAGATCAGGGTACCATCAGCTTAGAATCCGACCCTCAGACATACCGAAGACAGCATTCATCACCAAGTATGGGTTATATGAGTATACAGTTATGTCCTTTGGTTTGATAAATGCGCCAGCCTTCTTTATGTATCTGATGAACAGTGTGTTTATGGACTACCTAGACAAGTTTGTGGTAGTGTTCATCGATTATATTCTCATATATTCTCAAAGTGAGGAAGAACATGTGGAACATTTGAAGATGGTATTGCAAAGACTACGAGAGCATCAGTTGTATGCCAAGCTGAGTAAATGCGAGTTCTGGATTCATGAAGTCTTGTTTCTGGGTCACATCATAAACCAAGATGGGTTAGCTGTGGATCCAAAGAAAGTAGCAGATATCCTGAACTGGAAAGCACCGAAGGATGTTCGTGGAATCAAGAGTTTCATTGGAATGGCCGGATACTATAGGCGTTTCATTGAAGGCTTTTCAAAGATTGCTAAACCAATGATAGCGTTGCTAGCGAAGAAAGTTGAGTTTAAGTGGACCCAAAAGTGCCAAGAGGCATTTGAAGAACTGAAGAATAGATTGACTACAGCACCTGTGTTAGTTCTGCCTGATGTTCACAAGCCATTCTCGGTATACTGTGATGCTTCCTACACCGGATTGGGATGTGTGCTAATGCAAGAAGGAAGAGTTGTAGCATACTCATCTCGACAGCTGAAGATCCATGAGAAAAATTATCCCACACACGACCTGGAGTTGGCGGCAGTGGTTCATGCTTTAAAGACATGGAGACATTACCTGTATGGGCAGAAGTGCGACATCTACACAGATCATAAAAGTCTGAAATACATATTCACCCAGTCGGAGTTAAACATGAGGCAGCGAAGATGGTTGGAATTGATCAAGGATTACGAGTTGGAGATACATTACCATCCAGGCAAAGCCAATGTTGTTGCAGATGCTCTGAGCAGGAAGAGTTAAGTCAATATGATGGCCACGTACCCAATGTCATATGAGTTAGCCAAGGAGTTCGACAGACTGAGTCTCGGTTTTCTGAACAGTACACAAGGAGTAACAGTGGAATTAGAGCCCACCCTAGAGCGGGAGATCAAAGAAGGGCAGAAGGATGATGAAAACATCAACAAGATCCGGCAGCTGATCTTAGAAGGAAGAGGCAAAGACTTTCGAGAGGATGAAGAGAGAGTAATATGGTTCAAGGACCGATTGTGTGTTCCCGACATCAAACCTATTCGGGAGCTGATCCTCAAGGAAGCTCATGAGATAGCTTACTCCATACACCCTGGAAGTGAAAAGATGTATCAGGATTTGAAAAGGAGGTTTTGGTGGTATGGCATGAAAAGAGAAATCGCAGAATATGTCGCCATCTGTGATAGCTGTCAAAGAACTAAAGCAGAGCATCAGAAGCCCGCCGGACTGTTGCAGCCATTGCAAATTCCTCAGTGGAAGTGGGATGAGATCGGGATGGATTTTATAGTTGGCCTACCTCGTACCCGGACCGGCTATGATTCCATTTGGGTGGTTGTGGACCGCTTAACAAAGGTGGCCCATTTCATACCTGTGAAGACAACATACACCGGAGCAACATTAGCCGAGTTATACATGTCCCGGATCGTCTGCCTACATGGTGTGCCAAAGAAGATAGTGTCAGATCGAGGAACACAATTCACCTCTCATTTTTGGCAGCAGCTACAAGAATCCTTGGGCATGCATCTGAACTTCAGCTCGACTTATCACCCGCAGACAGACGGTCAGACTGAAAGAACTAATCAGATCCTAGAAGATATGTTGAGAGCCTGCGCGTTGCAAGACAAGTCAGGATGGGACAAAAGGTTACCTTATGCAGAATTCTCCTACAACAATAGTTACCAAGCCAGCTTGAAGATGTCACCGTTTCAGGCGCTCTATGGACGGAGTTGTAGGACTCTGCTGCATTGGGACCAGCCTGGAGAGAGACAGATGTTTGGCCCCGACATTTTGCTTGAAGCCAAAGAGAATATCAAAATGGTTCGGGAGAACCTGAAGATAGCACAATCAAGGCAGCGAAGCTATGCTGATAGAAGGAGAAGAGAACTGAGTTTTGAAGTGGGAGATTACGTCTATCTGAAGGTGTCGCCTATCAGAGGAGTCAGAAGGTTCGGAGTCAAGGGCAAGTTAGCACCCCGGTACGTTGGACCATATCAGATTCAAGCAAAGCGTGGAGAAGTGGCCTACCAGCTCAACCTACCAGAAAGTCTGTCGGCAGTGCATAATGTGTTCCACGTGTCGCAATTGAAGAAGTGTCTGCGAGTACCAGAAGAACAGTTGCCAGTGGAGGACTTGGAAGTTCAAGAGGATCTGACATACATAGAGAAGCCAACGCAGATTCTGGAGTTTGCAGACAGAGTCACCCGGAGGAACACCATCAGAATGTGCAAAGTCAGATGGGGTCACCACTCAGAGGAAGAAGCAACCTGGGAACGAGAAGAGGATCTGAAAGCCAAATACCCTGAACTCTTTGCTGACCAACCTTGAATCTCGGGGCGAGATTCTTTTAAGGGGGATAGGTTTGTAACACCCTGAATTTGGGGTATAAAATTTCTTTGCTCATATTCACAAATTCAGGTGTTATTCCTCTCTTCACGCCTTTCCCAATCTCCTCTTTCTCTTTTCTATAGAAGAAGAGTGGTAATTTTTAATTGTAAATGTAATTATAATTTAGTAGGTTAAACCCTAAGGGAACAATGGTTGTTGCATCATGTTAGAAAGCATTTGTTTCTTTTTGCTTGATGAATGGTTTGCTTGATCTTTCATTTGATCATTGATTTGCACATAATGTCAAACTGAAATAAATAGAAAAGAGAAAGAAAAGAAAAAAAAGAGAAATAGAATTCAGCCTCCTCCCCTCCCTGGCCCAGCCGCCCCCTCCCCTCTCTTCCCCCCCCCCCCCCGCGCGGCCCACCTCAGCGCCGCGGCCCAGCCAGCGCCGCGCTCGCCAGCCCAGTGCGCTGCGCCCCCCCAGCCCCGCCCGCAGCGCGCGCTCTCAGCGCCGCGGCCCAGTGCAGCGCGCGGCCTGCCGCCGCCCAGCTCCGCGCCCACGACCGCGCGTGGGCGGTTCCGCGCCGCCGCCTGCTCTGCCGGGCCCACGCGTCAGGAGCCGCCACTGTTTATCTTCTTGGAACCGCCAGACGCGCAATTTCTTCCGCCCGTCGCCCAGTTTTCTCGCCACGAACCACCCGCGATCCCTGCGCAGTTCCCGCCCACCGCCACCTCGCCTCGGTCTCGCTCTTCGTCTCGCCAGCGCCGCCCCGTCGCCGAACTCGCGCGCACAGCGCCTCGCGGTGCTTCGCCGAGGTGAGCTCGCCCCCCATTCTCTCTCTCTTCCCCCACCGTGTAAATTCGCTGTGTCCCTGCAGCCCCTTGTCTCGCTGCTCTTCTTCCCCGGCGAGACCTCGCCCTGCCGTCGCGGCTCGTAGCGCGCAGCGAGCCCGGTGCCCGGCGTGCAAGCCCCGCGCGCCCTCGCCTTGTCCCTGTGCGCAGCCGCTCTTCCCTTGTCCTCTCTTTCCCCGAACGCCGACGTAGCAGCCACGCCGATGTCGCAGCCTCGGCCCTGCGCGTCGCAGCCAGGTCACTGCACGCTCGCCGCTGCCCAGCTCGCCCTCGTGCCTCTGGCCGCCGGTGCGCTGCGAGTACGGCCGAACCCAGCTCAAAACTGTGATTCGCCGCACGCCCAGCACCCCGCCATGGCTAGCTATGGTGACCGAACAGCCGAGCCGACCCCGCCGATGTCCCTGCAGCCCGCCCCGGCCGTTCGTCTACCTTCGCCGTGCCTCGCTACTGTTACCTAGCGCGTCGCGTACTCGTCAAGTCTCACGCGCGCAGTTTCGCACGTGATCACGGGTATCGCGCGCGCCGTCGTTGTTGTTTGCATAGTCCTCGCGCTGTTTCGCGCGTGTCGCGCGCGCCATCTGCGCGCATTAGTTAATCACTTCGCTATAATCGCCCGTACGCATTAGTCAATTAATCCTCGTATTAATCATCGATTAATTGATAATTCATTTTATCTAAAATATCCCACCCAAATAATTTATGTTAACTAAGTTCAACTTAGAAAAAATATAGTTTTCGCGTTTAAGCGTAATATAGGATGTCCGTTCGTCACGTCATTATTTAGCCACGGTTTGTTAACTATTCGATGTGTCGTGCGTCGCACAACTAGTGCGCGCGCTCGCGTTCGCTTGCGCACAGTGCGTCGACGGGACTCCGTCTACCCCCGGTTTGTTAAAAAAATAGTAAAATAGTCAAAGCGAAGTAGTGCTTTTAATTTATATTTGGTATGATAATGTCAATTTGTGTAATTATAATTAAGCCGAATTAAATATTATAATTCATATCCGCTTAGTGTAAACGTGATATCCCTCGACCGTAGCGTCAGTCGTCTCAGTTCCTTTCTCGCATAGTCGTAGATGCGAATTCTATGTCGCGTGCATATTCATTTGATCTATATTGTTGTATGCTGTACTGTTTTCTGCCATTTCAAGAATGTTGGATGTATGTTTGCACTCACGTAGATATCGGGCCGTTCGTGGAGTCTGAGGGAATTGCAGCTTGCAGGAGAAGACCCTGAGCAACAGCGGCTTGGTGAAGGCAAGTGTCCTCTGTCCCATTATGTCCCATTTGTTTTATAATACACTGTCCCGCATAATATGAACAACCTAAGGATTTACTATCTTTCTATTTACCTTGTCCTTGATTTACCTTTTGGGTTACTATGGTTAACTACATGCTAGCGCTTTACTTTAATCAATGGACATGATGAGATACAATGATGATACTGTGATTTTATTCTGGGTATGATGATATACTTGTGGCATTTAAGGGGACTCAGGCCATTTTCCCTGAGTACCTCTCCGTAAGGACCTGTTCGTTGAGAGACCACCCGGGATAACAGTGAAACCATGAGGGTGAAATGGGATGCCCTTAGCTAATCAATTAGAGGGACTAGAGGTGTAGTTGCTTCTCCGTCGTGCCGTCAATGGGGTCCAGGCACGGTGCTTGCTCTGTCGAGGCTGAGTGCCGAGGTTCTTTCGTTTTGCTTTTTGTTAGTCACTCTCCTGCGGGGAGAGGTACTGTGTTTATCAAACTAGAGAAACCTAATGGGCGGCTATGACCTCTAGGGAATCTTTGTAAAAGCTACGTAGTGATGCCCTGCCGGACCACCTAGGAAGTGGTCAATGGGGATTAGCTCTCCCCGGGCAGAACGGGAATCACGGCTCATGGGTAAAGTGTGCGACCTCTGCAGAGGGTATTGAAACTGATATATCAGCCGTGCTCACGGTTAAGAGCAGCCTTGGGATCCTCTTTGATTAGAGATACTCCAGATACACCTCAGATGATGACTTTAATGATGATGGTTAAGGATGGTGACTTTAATTATGCATTCTAGTATTTCCTCTCTGAGGAGGTACTTTTTGGGATTATAACTTGGGCGTGATGACAAAATCTGGCTTCTACTAACAATAAATACCTGACCAACTAAAAGCAACTGCTTGAGCCTAACCCCACATAAAAGCCAGTCCACTTCAGCCAAACGGGGCATTTGCTGAGTACGTTGAAGTGTACTCATCCTTGCTTTACCACAAAACACCAGGTTGTCCACATTGTAACCAGTGCTCAGGAGAAGATGAAGCCGTGGAAGGAGACTTCCAGGAGTTCCAAGACTACGACGAGTTTTAGGTGTGGGTTGGCGGCAACCCCCAGTCAGCTGCCTGTGAAGGCCTTATCTTTACTGCGTTTCGCTTAGCACTTTGATTTATCAGTTAAGTTGATGACTATGTGGATGTCTCTGACTCTGTGATGTAATAAGTTAATACTCTTTTATGTTATTATTCGAGCACCGTGCGATGATGTTCATTTATGTAATCGCTGTGTACGTGAGTTCTGATCCTGGCACGTACATAGTTCGCATTCGGTTTGCCTTCTGAAACTGGGTGTGACATCCCTCTTCCGCTACTTCTTTGTGCTTGTCAAGTCCGGGAAGACTAGGGACCACATCGGGGCCTACTACTTCCAGACGAGGCCAGATCCGGTCGTAGTCTACATTCCCACCTTTGGTGGAGCGAGTTTGAAAAACTGGCGCAGCAACTGGGTGATTGCCAACGCCGAGGCCAACGACCACCTCGTCCTACCATCCAATGGACCAGCCCTCGACCGCAAGCAAGGGAGGGCCAAGCCGTCCCTCTCGCCGGAGTTCCTGCCCATATTGGACAGGATCAAGGTCTTGGCCACGGACGGCCTGACCTCAATGCACGTGGTCGGCGACCTCCTGAAGCATCGAATCATGCCACTACAGAGGAGGCCACGCCTGTGCTGCTGGTTCACCGGCCCGAACAACATCAGTCGGATCCAGCGTGGGTCGGGCACCGATCTGTCCTGGGACGAGCTGGCAGTCCTGGTGAGAGGGATTACTAGGGAGACTTTTGTCCCAAAGTCCCTGATACTCCCCCAGAACATCCCCGATGCTCTGCAATGACCCAGGGCTGAGGACGGCGATCCTGGCCACGCTGCCGACCCTCGACGATAGCGGCGTGGCGGTTCGCCAGACCGGTGGCCGAGACCCCCTCCGCGGGATTCAGATCTCCGAAGCACTGGTTGGAGGTCCCTAGCCCACCGGTATGGCTCCCAGCGCCAATCCCGCCATGGCCCCCAGCCCCTTGGACAAGGGCAAAGGGGCTACGAGCAGTGCCTCCACCCTAGGTAGCTCCGGGGGGTCAGAGGAGAGGCGACGCAGGCTGCATCGCGCTAACGGGTCGCTTGTTTCGTACCCTCCCCAGAAGCACCAGAGTACTGCTGGTGGGGCCAAGGAGGCCAGCTCCCAGGCCCACGGCGTGCAGCCACCACCACCATCTGGGGGGTCACCCCCAGGGGCACCAACAGCAGCAACAGCAACAGCAGCGGTCGCCCCGCTTCTAGGGTCATTGGAAAGTCCAGGGCCCCAAGTAAGTGTAGCCCCTTTTTCCATGAGTCTAATCATCATGCCGACAAGTATTAACCCATCATCTGTTCGCTAGGGCTTCTTCCTCCGCCGCTCCCAAGGTCACGCCTCCTCCACTCCGAAGGTCACGCCTCCTCCGCTAGATACTAGGCCCACCGACAGGTCTGGCTCTCAGCAGCAGGAATCCGCTGAGAGTGGTGCCGGCTGACCGCCCCCAGCTGTTGCCAAGACAGCGCCAGCGGCGGCAACGGCGCCAGCGTCAGGCGGCGTCACAGTGGTGGAGGTGATCCCAGCTGGGGGATCCGCGCCCACTCCCGACACTGGGGGTGATGCAGGAGGCACGTCCAGCTCTAATCCCTCGCCTGCTCCGGAGGAGATGGAGGTGGTGTTTGGGCAGCGACTCCGGCCGGGTGTCGAACGAGAAGCTGCGCCAGTCCCCCTCCCCACATGCTGTCCCGTTCCCACCAGGTCCTTAGTGACACTGGGGCAGCAATCTTGCGGGAGTGGGAGGCACTTGAGGCCGAGCACCAGCGCCTCAGTGACTGGCGCACCCAACTGGAGGAGCGCACCAAGACGGCGTCCCACCAGTTCATCTCCGAGCAGTCCCAACTCGAGCAGGACCGTAAGGAGTACAAGAGGGACCTCCAGAGGGTGTGCGCCAGGGGGCTGGAGGCACACCGAAGGGAGAAGAAGGTGGCCAGGAGGGAGGAGGTCGTGACCTAGAGGGAGGCCCTCACAACAGAATTCCAGGCCAAGCTGAATGCCTTGGACCAGACTCTGGAAGCCCAGCGGGCCTAGCAGGTCAAGGTTGTGGAGAGGCTGCAGAAATGGTAGCAGGAGCTCGAGGGCAAGGCCAGCGATGCCGCCCTCGCCAAGGAAAATCTTCAGGCGAAGGAACAGTCCTTGGACGGGCGGGAGACGGATCTCGCCTTCAGGGAAGAAATGCTCACCCGGCGAGGTGAGTTGCTGGCCGAGCATGAGCTCGAGGTGGAGGAGAAAAAGAGGAAGCTGGAGGAGCAGATCAGGCAGTTCAACGCGGCATAGGCGGCGCCGGGTCCCCAGGCGGTGGAGGCCACCAGGAAGGCCCTTGAAGATCTCCAAGCGGAGCACCGCGCCGGGGTCCAGCGCATTGCCGCGTCGGCCGGCGAGACAAGCACGACACTGGTGCCGCTAGGGATGAGCCTTATCCCAATGTCGGAGCTGCCAACGTCAATTTCTGATGCGCTCCCAGTGCTGGACTCCGCGGTCGATCGCCTCCGACGCCTGGATCAGATCCTCGGCACCCGCCTGGAGGCAGTTGGTAGCAAGCTCTACTGGGCGGTGGTTGAATATGTCCCGACGTGCTTCCGGAGTCACGACCCTGCCATATCCTTGGCGCCGGTGATCGCTGGTTCGGTAGCCGCCATAGAAGATGCCGCCCGGGAGAGCGTACAAGACGCTGTGGAGCTAGTGGCCGAGCGCTTCCAGCGTGATCCTGCTGACGACGAGTAGCCGAATATGCAGAGACAAGGCGAGGGTTCCGCTGGGAGGCGGCTGTAATAATTTTTGGTCTTGTAACATATTCTAAGAACCGTTTAATCAAGTAAAACTGGAACTTATCTTGTATGTTATTCGTCATTGTTGTGTGTAGCGTTATCAACTTCTCCCTGGTACTTGTACTTGGCCCCCTGGGAGGTAGGCTCGACGTGTCGAGGCTGGATACCAGTATATCAAAAAGAGAAAATTGGTTGCCCAGTCCCTAGGAGGTAGTCTCTACGGTGTGAGACTACCTACCTCTGGATTGGGAGCTAGACCTGCACACAGCTTCGGCTTTGAAGTGTTAGGAGCACACCCATAGGAGCCATCGTCTGGTATTTGTCATCCTTTGATTCATGCAACAGGACCTGCAGGATTTAGCTTGGGAAGCCAAGCCGTATGTCCGGACCCACAAGATCATAGCTCCAAATACTAGGGTGCCCGTTGCAGAGTGGTGGAGCATGCAGGCTTAGGGTACGGAACCAGGCTAAGCGGCTACATAGCTCCGGACCACTCCAGGAGACGAGCTTCTATTCTCTAGAACTGGTCCGCAGGTTGCTGGACCGCCCTGTAGCAGTAGAGGGAACCTGAACTGCAAGCCCGGATACTCAATTCAGATGTCATCATACCAGCAAGGGTGGGAAACTGTATGGGTGGGTTAGATAAAAAATAATGCTTGAAAACTATAGCGGAATAAAACCATCACAAAAGCACATCTGGGGGGTAAATCTCTTCCTTATAACTTGATATACATGGGTGTAGACCAACAGGCCAGGCTTACGAGGGCGGACCTCACCGGATTGACGTACACATATGCGCAACCCAGTTACAGAGGAAGAAAACTCAACCTCCTAGTTTTGCTTTTATGGATAGAACTTACGGAGATGCTCTATGTTCCAGGGGTTGGGAAGAGGTACTCCTTCTGTTGTAGCAAGGCGGACACAGCCGGGTCGGCATATTTCCGTCACCTAGAAGGGTCCTTCCCAACTGGGGGAGAGTTTGTGGAGCCCTTCTCGGTTCAGTACTCGCCTTAGGACTAGGTCCCCGACCCTAAGCTCCCTACTATGCACAAACCGTTGGTGGTAGCGCCTGAGCGCTTGGTTGTACCATGCATTTCGGATCGCCGCTTGCCATCTGCGTTCATCGATGAAGTCCACGTCCTTACGCCGTAGCTGTTCCTACATAGACTCATCGAAAGACTGGACCCATGGGGAGCCCATAATGATTTCCGGGGGAAGAAAGGCTTCGGCCCCGTAGACCAGGAAGAATGGAGTCTCCCCGGTAGCTCGGCTAAGTGTGGTCCGGTTCCCCCATAGTACAGATGGAAGCTCGTCGACCCAATTTGCACCATGCTTTTTTAAGCAGTCATAGGTGCGTGTCTTGAGTCCCCTAAGGATTTCTACGTTTGCCCTCTCAGCCTCGCCGTTGCTCTTGGGATTAGCCACAAACGCAAAGCAGAGCTGGGTGCCGATGCCCTCGCAATACTCTTGGAAGAGCCGACTTTTGAACTGGGTCCTGTTGTCCGTAATGACACGGCTTGGGACCCCAAATCTGCAGATAATCGACTTAAGGAAGGCAACAACAGCACCCTGGGTGATACTGACCACAGGGGTGGCCTCTGGCCACTTTGTGAACTTGTCGATGGCGACGAAGATGAAACGGTACCCACCGACAGCCCTAGGGAATGGTCCTAGGATATCCAACCCCCATACAGTGAATGGCCAGGAGGGTGGAATCATTTGTAGAGCTTGAGCCGATGTGTGTATCTGCTTTGCATGGAACTGACATGCTTTGCAGGACTTTACCAACTCAGTTGCATCATAGAGAGTGGTTGGCCAATAGAAGCCGTGCCGGAAGGCCTTACCTACCAGTGTGCGGGATGTCGAATGACTTCCGCACTCACCTCCATGGATCTCCGTGAGCAACTCACGACCCTCCTTCTGGGTGATGCACCGCATGAGAATGCCGTTAGCGCCACAGCAGTAGAGATCCCCTTCTACCACTGCGTATTGTTTAGCCAACCACACTATGCGCTCTGCGGACACATGATCTTCAGGAAGGATATTTTCTTTCAGGTAGTCCCGGATCTCGAAGATCCATGCATCGGGACCACTCTGAGATACTGGCTATGGCACTAAGAGGTTGGCAGGACCCTCTGTAGCACACACAATCCTTGGTGGGTTTTGCAGATGGAACGCCACCGGGACCGCTAGCTTCGAGGTGCTAGTCTCACCCCCTTCAGTCGGTTCGGCAGGCTAGGCGATAGGTCTCAGTGGCCGTCTTTCAAAGACGCCCTCGGGCACGGATGCCCAAGTTGATGCCCTCGTGGAGAGTTCATCTGCCGCTGAGTTGTTAGCCCGAGGAACATGTTGCAGTTTCAGGGCAACGAAGTCCTTTTCCAGCTTCCTTACGTAGAGGAGGTAAGCTGCGAGCCTGGGCTCGTTGCAGCTACATTCTTCGCGGACCTGCTTGATGATCAGCTGGGAGTCCCCCTTCACGAGGAGCTAGCGGATCCCTAGGGATAGGCCTGCAGACAAGCCAAAGATCAGTGCTTCATACTCTGCCATGTTGGTGGTGGCCTTGAACTCAAGGTGCACCATGTACTTCACTTGATCTCTGCTTGGGTCGATGAGGACCACTCTAGCGTCGTCTCCCTGCTTGCGGGCAGATCCGTCGAAGAAGAGCGTCCAGTGGGGCTCGGTGAAGACCAGAGCCCTGGGCTCCGCAAGTGTGGGGTCCAAGTCGGGATCTGGACCCCCAGGAGCGCTTGGGGATGGGGTCCATTCCACAATGAAGTCAGCCAGGACCTAGCTCTTGACAGCGTGGCGAGGCTGGAAGTCCAGTTGGAACTCAACAAGCTCTGCTGCCCACTTGGTGATATTGCCTGTGGCGTTAGAGTTGTGGAGGATGGCCCTTAACAGGAAGGAGGTCACCACCACGACCCTGTGTGCCTGGAAATAGTGGCGCAACTTCCTGGACGCAATAAGTACAACATAGATAAGCTTGTGCGTCTCAAGGTACCTGGCCTTTGCCTCATGGAGGACCTCGCTGACGTAGTAGACCAACTTCTGGATGGTTCGGACCCCTGCAATTGGTCCCGAGCCCTCAAGCTCCATGGTGGTCGGACCACCACCTTCTCCTAGGGGAACTTTCTGACTCCCCTGGGATGTTGTGTCGTCCATTCGACGACCAGCACCATGCTCACTGCCTCTGTAGCTGCTGCAATGTACAAGTACAGCGGCTCCCCTGGCTCCGAAGCTACCAGTATTGGTAGGGACACAAGGTGCTGCTTCAACTCTTGGAAGGCTCGCTCTGCCTCCTCGGTCCAAGAGAATGCGCCGGACTTTCGTAAGAGCTTGAAGAAGGGTAGCGCCCTCTCAGCCAGCCTTGAGATGAAGCGGCTAAGGGCGGCCAGTGACCCCATAAGCTTCTGGACGTCCTTGATCTGGGCTGAAGGCCTCATCACCTCAATCGCTTTGATCTTCTCCGGGTTTGCTTCAATGCCTCGGTGTGAAACCAGGAACCCCAGTGACTTCCCTGCGGAGACACCAAAGGCGCACTTCTCCGGGTTCAGCTTCGTGCGTGTTGCCCGTAGCTTGTCAAAGACCAGGGTTAAGTCTTCCACTAGGGTCCACCCTCTCTTAGTCTTGACCACGATGTCATCGATGTATATCTCTATCCTGTCCCTAATTAGGTCACCGAAGGTCTTACTCATCGCCCGTACAACTGTCGGCAAGACGTTTTTCAGATCGTAAGGCATTACAACATAATAGTAAAGCCCATCCACAATTACAAAAGTGGTATGCTTCCTATCTTGCCTAGACATCTGGATCTGATGGAATCCAGAGTAAGCATCTAGGAAGGATAGGAGGTCGCACCCAGAGGTAGAATCCATGATTTGATCTATTCATGGAAGTGGATATGGGTCCTTAGGGTAGGCCTTATTGAGGCTGGTGTAGTCGATGCACATTCGAAGCTTCCCGTTTGCCTTGGGAACGATGACTAGATTGGCCAGCCATATTGGGTTATGGACCTCTTTGATGAAGCCAGCATGTAGCAGCTTCCGGACCTCCTCACGGTTGAAATTCTGCCGCTCAACGGACTGTCTCTGAGGCTTCTGACTCACCGGTTTGGCATCAGGGTGGATCTTTAGATGGTGCTCAATCACCTCCCTGGGGATCCCAGGCATCTACGATGGTTCCCATGTGAATACTTTGGCATTTGTCTGGAGGAAGGCGACGAGCGCGATTTCCTATTTTTCCTCTAGATTGCCCGCGAAGCGGGTGGTCTGGGAGGAATCCGTGCCAACCTGGATGGTTTTGATGGGACCGATGTCTGCTTCTGATGGCTGCACCTTAGGCACCTTGGTAGGCGCCTTGGTACAGGAAGTCGAGGGGTCCCTCCCTCCGTCATCTAGGCGAGCAGTTTCTGCCGCCAGGGCGTGCAACTTCTCGACGGCTGCAAGCGCAGCGGCGCGATCGCCCCGCGCGGTGAGGAACCCAGCAGGGGACGGCATCTTGAGGACCAAGTACCTGTAATGGGCAATGGCCATGAACCGGTATAGGGCCGGCCTACCAATGATGGCATTGAAAGGGAGGTTAACCTCCGCGATGTTGAACTAGACGTTCTCTGTGCGGAAGTTCTCCTCGGTCTCGAATGTAACCAGGAGTGCGATGCTCCCATGGGGATACACCGGTTGTGGGCCCACTCCGAAGAATGGGCGAGAGGGTCCCAATCGGGATCCTGGGATCTGCAGCTGCTTGAACGCAGCGTGGCTGATAACGTTGAGCCTAGCCCCACAGTCAATCAAGACATGATGTAGCCTCATGTTGGCGATGACAGAGGCGGTTATGAGTGGTAGTATGCTAGCCCCTGCCATGTTCTCGAGGTAGTCGGATGCCCTGAAGGAGATAGTGGTGCTCCACCACTGCTCATGTGGAGCAGCCTTCGGGACCCCTGGGGTCACCGAAAGGACTTCTCGGCATAGGGACTTCACGTTCCTACGGGAGGTGAGCTCCTAGCTCCCGCCGTACATCACGTACAACTTCTTGTGGTGGTTGTTGTCGTCACCGGAGTCAGAGTCTCTAGTGAAGATGTCCTTGAGGACTCCCTCAGAGGACTGATACCCGAGGTCCCGTTCTCCGCGGTCGCGTCACCTTCATCGACCTTCTCCTTGCCAGGCCGGCGACGAGGCGGCGAGCCATCCTTGGATGCCTGCTCGCGCCGCTCGCTGACGCGCTTCGCGAGCTTGATGATCTCTCGGCATTCTGAGGCACTGTGGCGGCCGTTGGGATGGACAGGGCATGACCCACTGTTACCTCCATGTTGCCATGGGCACTTGCCGCGCTCGTTCTAACCCCCAGTCGTAGCTATGACGACCGGAGCAGCACACTGCGGCCTATCGTGGCCGCGGTTCTTCTTCTTGTTGTTGTTGCCACCCTGGGTGGCGGCACCTGAGCCACCAGTCTGGGTAACTCCGGTCTGCGGTGCCGAGAGCCATGCATGGCCCTCGGCAGCTCTAGCACATTTGTCGGCTAGAGCGAAGAGCGTAGCGACGGTTTTCGTCATGCGTCGCTAATTTCTCCAACATCTTCTCATCACGCACTGTCGGTACCCCGAGTCAGGGGGTACCCACTACTACAGTATAAAGACGTCGCGCGGAGAACGGCATCCCAACCTCACCACATGGGCAGGTTCAGGGGTACCGCGTGGCAGGGAAAGATAATACACCCAGGGTGCATTATCGGGTCTGGACCCCCGCGGAGGAACACCGGACCCCTGTACGCACAGCCCGAGCCTTTGATTATAGTCCGGGACTCCCAGGAAGGTATGTCGGGTCCCTCCGTTGGGCCCCAGGTTCCTCCGAGTAAGGTCCGGACCATAACAAGGACCCGGGATGGGGGTAACCCCGGCATGAGTAAGGGTCCGGCGCTGGCATGTGTCCAGACCTTGCCCTACGCTCCCCGCTCCGGCGGAGACCCGCTGCTGCCGCGTGGCTTGTGGCCCGTGACATAAGCCAACGGGCGGAGCCTGACGTAAGGCCCCTAAAGCCGCGTAGTCTCTGCATTTAATACGAAGAGGACGCGCCGCCTGCCACCACGCTGACAGACGATGTGCCCTCTCAGCATTTAATGCGTCATGTCCACTCCGCTGGCAGACGGCGTCAGGGTAACCTTGCAGGCGGCGCGCCTATCAGGTCTGTTACCAAACAGTGCGCCCGTGCTATTCGGTGCACTATGGATATCGTCCCTTGTACAAGAAGCTTCCCCGGCACGCTGACGATACGCAGATCTCGAGTGTCAGGGCACGAGAAGATTGCCCCAGCATCGAACATTAGTAGCTCCAAGTGCTATATACATTTTGTCCCTGGACCCACATGTCGGGGCTCAGTACCTTTGTGCATGCCCCCCTTCAGCTATAAAAGGGGAGGTATGCGACGTTACAACACAAGTTCACTCAGACTCTCAAGCTTCGACAGCAATCCAACACACAGTGGAGTAGGGTATTACGCTCCGGCGGCCCGAACCACTCTAAACCCTCGCGTGTTCTTGTGTTCGTCCATCCATCTCGCATAACAGGCAAAATGCTTAGGCCCTCCTCATCTTAGGATTTACGGCGGGTGCACTCCGCCACTCGGCCGGAGATTTCCTCTCGACATTTGGCGCGCCAGGTAGGGGTTTAGGCTTTAGGTTTTGCCCGTGTTCTTATTCGGCATGATGGTGTGAATCATCGAGCACCACACTGAAACTTCGGAGGATTATGCGATGGAGCAAGAAGTTGCGTCCTCTATGCCGTGAGTACCTGACCGCCCTGAGTCTGGGACTGCTGCTGTACACGCCGTGCAGCAGCACACGCCTGCACAAGCATCCCGGACTCCGTCAAGGGCAGCGCCTACGGTGTTGTCTGTAGCCAAGGAGTTGCTACGCCACCCCCCTAGCTCCACGGTCCCACCGAGGGCCATGAAGCAGTGGTGTGACGATGTCGACCGACTACTCGGCATGGCACATTCTACTTCGACCAGGTCCAGGCCTCGGTCATCCTCCAGGCAGACGGTGTCTGTGCGCTCGCCCTCCGTAAGGGGTGCACACACTGACAACCTCCAGGCAGAACTCAACCGCAGGCGTGCGGGGGAAGATGCCCGGGTCTCCCTAGAAAGGGCGCGTGAGCGCCGACAAAACATCGAGGGCTGCAACCTCGACCAAGATTCCGCTGCAGAAACACCGTGAACCCCAATGGGTGCCTGGTTCCAGGCGGGTGTCCCCCTAGCCGGCGTGGGATGTGCCACTCTCACGGATCATCTCCGCGCAGCATCATGGCCACCCAAGTTCAGGTCGCACCTGCCGGAAAAATACGATGGTACATCAAATCCGTCAGAATTCCTGCAGGTATACGTCACCGCCATCACAGCAGCAGGTGGAAACATAGCTGTGATGGCAACTTATTTTCATGTCGCCTTGTCTGGGCCCGCCCGGACTTGGCTCATGAACCTCGCCCCAGGGTCAATCTACACCTGGGAAGAGCTCTGCGCGTGGTTCGTTGCAAACTTCGCCAGCGCTTACTAGCAACACGGCGTGGAGGCCCACCTACACGCAGTGAGGCAGGAGCCCGGAGAGACCCTCCGGACGTTTATCTCCTGCTTCACCAAGGTACGAGGTACTATACCTCGCATTTCCGATGCCTCCATTATCACAGCCTTCCGACAGGGGGTACGTGATAAGAAAATGTTGGAGAAGCTGGCCACACATGACGTGGAGACTGTTCCATGCTCTTCGCTCTGGCTGACAAGTGCGCCAGAGCCGCCGAGGGCCGTGCATGGCACTCGGTCCCACAAACCGGGACTACCCAGACAGGTGGCTCGGGTGCCGTCCCCCGGGTCGGTAAAAAGAAAAAGAAGGGTCGTGGCTACGAGAGGCCGCAGTCTACCGCGCTGGTCATCGCAGCTGTGACCGGGAGCCTGGGCGATCGCAACAAACACCCACGGCCGCAGAGGGGTAACAGTGGCTCGTGCCCTGTACACCCCAACGGTCGCCACAGCGCCGCGGAGTGTCGTGAGATCATTGATCTCACGAAACGCGTCAGCGAGCGGCGTTAGCAGTCTTGCAAGGACAGCTCCCCACCTCGTCACCATCCTGGCAAGGAAAAGGTCAACGACGGTGAGGTGGCCACGGCTGAACGAGACCTCGGGTATCAGTCACCCGAAGGGGACCTGAAGGACGTCTTCACTAGAGACTCCCACTCTGATAACGATGACTAGACGGACCACCGGAGGGACCCCGTGTCCCCCGATCTACGGGGTCGAAGTCTGTCTTCCCCCAAAAACCCTACTGGACTCCCCACGGGTCCAGTCCTCATCCAGGGACGAGGGCTCCTCCATCAAACGCAGACGGGAACCCAGGATTAGGACCTAGTCCTACGACAAGTACCAAACCAAGGAGGGCTCCTCAAACACTCCCCCAGCTGGGAAGGACCCTTCAAGGTGATGGAAACACGCCGACCCAAGGGTGACCATCCTGCTACGACTAAAGGAGTACCCCTTCCTAACCCCTGTAGCATCTCTGTAAGTTTTATCCATAGGAGCAAGTCTGAGGGATCCAACTTTTCTCCCTTTTTAACTAAGTAACACACACGTGTATGCCAGCCCGGTGAGGTCCGCCCTCATAAACCCGGCCTGTTTGCCTGCACCCATGCATGTCATGTTATGCGGGGAGGATTTACCCCCTCGGATGCGCTTCTATGATAGTTCTATCCTACTGCTCCAAGGTCTTACCCTGCAGATTCCGGATTGTATTTTACCTAACCCACCCGATCAGTACCCATCCTATCAGGCATAATGCATCCGAATTGAACAGCCAGGCTTATAGTTTAGGACCTCTATGCGAAAGCAGAAGGGCCCGACAACCTAGGGGTCGGTTCTAAAGAATGGGAGCCCATTCCATGGGGTGGTCCGGAGCCTCTGTGGCCGCTTAGCCTGGTTCCGTACCCAAAATCCTGCACACTCCACCGCTCCCGTGATGGGTACCCTAGTATTTGGAGCTATAAGTCCTGTGGGTCCGACAACCTAGGGTCTGGAACTAGAGAAGAGACACTTGTCTCCTAGGGTGGTCCAGAGCCGTGTAGCCGCTCAGCCTGGTACCGTACCGTGGGCCTACATGCTCCACCACTCTGTGACGGGTGTTCTAGTACATAGAACTACCATCCAGGGGGTCCGAACGCACAACTTGGCTCCCCCAGACTAAACCCTGCAAGTCCCGAGCATGTATCGAAGGATGGCTAGTGCCAGATGATGGTCCTACGGGTGTATTACTAATGCTCCTTAGCTAAAGCTGTGTACAGATCCAGGTCTCAGCGAGGCTGCCTCCCAAGAGTCATTGACAACTCTTTCATACACGCTCGTATCCAACCTTGACACATCGAGCCTGCATCCCAGGCAGGGGGCCAGGCACCAGGGGGAGTCAACAACGTAACATCGCACACAACAGGAACGAGTGATACACAGATAAGTGTTAAATACTGCTTCAATAAATAATACTCAGGAGTACCTTACAAAAATAGGAAAAAGCCTGGGGGCCAGTTCTAAAGAACGGGAGCCCGTTCCATGAGGTGGTCCAGAGCCTGTGTGGCTGGTTAGCCTGGTTCCGTACCCGAAATCCTGCACACTCCACCACTCCGTGACGGGTACCCTAGTATTTGGAACTATAAGTCCTGTGGATCCGACAACCTAGGGTCCAGAACTAGAGAAGAGACGCTTGTCTCCTGGGGTGGTCCGGAGCCGTGTAGCCGCTCAGCCTGGTCCCGTACCGTGAGCCTGCACACTCCACCTCTCTGCGGTAGGTGTCCTAGTACCTAGAACCACCATCTAGGGGGTCCCGACACACAACTTGGCTCCCCAGGCTAAAATCCTGCGTACATATGTTATTACATTCTGCTTTCAAGCAAACATATGTTATTACATTCCCTTACAAGCGGGGCCCTAGCTCCATTTCTGCAGGAATGGACTACGCTGCACTAGCAGGAGTCGCGCTGGAAGCTGGCTCCGGGCAGCCTCACCAGCGGCGACGACCACCTCTGCACCAATGGTTTGCCGGTGACAGCGACCACCTCTGCACTAGCAGCGACAACCACCTCCTCTCCAAGCGGCTTGCCAGTGGCGGCGACCACCTCAGGGTGTGCACCACTACGGGGAGGTCCTCACCCCTGTCCTCCTACGGGGGCGACAACGAGGCCATTAAAGCCAAAGAGTCGGAGACTCGATGACAGATGGCTTTGATGGTCCCGCCAGCCGAGGCAACCACCTCTGCAATGGGTAGCCTCACCAGTGGCGCCGACCACCTCAGCACCGACGACAGTGGCCACCTCTGCACCGGTGGACGGCGGCTGCCTCAGCGCGCGCGAAGGGGTCCTCGCTCTCGTCCCCCACGGGAGTGAGGACAAGACCATCCAAGAACGTGGCCACCACCTCCACGGCGTGCGACGTCTTGTACAGGCCCCCGGGCAGCGTCGGAACAACGTGGTCGGCAGCGCTAGGGACACTGCGGGTGCGGCAGACCTGCGCATGGCTTGACCGTCACCCGTGCGGTGGATGGACAGCTCCGCCCCGCTTGGTGGCAGGAGGCAACGTTGGAGGTGACACCAAAGCCATCTAGCCCAAAGGGCCAAACACGCTGCAGCTGACGGCCTGCAGCCAGTCGGCCCCGCGTAGCCGAGGTTCGCCTCCTCCGTAAGGCTGGTGAATGCCCTTCTCCCCTGAATGCTGGAGGAAGAAGCGGGTCACCGGCCCATGTGGAAGGGAGGACCCTGGCTCGGCTCACCTTCCACCCCAGCGAGGATGATGAACATCGTTGAAGCTGAGGGCAGGAGGGAGGCCACAACCCGGCTCGCTTCTCCCCACCACGAGGCTGGTGGTCATCCTTCTGGATAACCACTGGCGGGGAACTGTAGCCGGGCTGCATGATGAAAATCCTTGAAGTCGAGCGATGGCAGAAGAGCGCGAGCTCCCCGGCGGTGAGATTGCTGGAGGGGGTGACCCTGATGCGGATCCTCCCAGCAAACACTGGCGCGCCTCATCCATAGGCTTGAGAGGCGGAAGGGCGCGGTGAATGCAAGAAAAGCAAGGCATGGCTACTGCCCGGGGGTGAACTCCATTTTAAAGGCAGATTTCCCCCTCGCGTCCCGAAGCGTCGTGGGCAAAGTCTCCACTAGTGCGCACCAAGGATTCCCACCCTATGACACGGGGTCCAGGCCCCACATGCCAAACCGACTGGCTCGAAGCGTGGAGAAGGCGAACCGCCGCACAAGGAGCGTGCAACCGCCCCGCGGTTATGCGCCTCTTCATTTTCGACGAAACCAGCGGTCAAGAAGGCGAACCGCCGAGCAGGAAGCGTACAACCGCCCCGTGGTTGTGCGCCCCTAGCTTCGCTGCAATCGACAGTCCAACATTGGGGACCAGGCCCACACGTCATGCAACCGGCGTTTCGGTTACAAGGTGCGGAAAAATCGCACCGCCGCTTGCGCCAATTCCACGTCTCCTCAACCGTGGGAATAGGTGTGGCAGTCGGCGTGACCATAGGTGGGCCAGCAGTAATCGCATCGATAGACACGCAGGAGCAGCGGGCCAACTGCCAATCAGACTCTGGCCCCACCTGCAGGCTCGCATCCTCCCCTGAGGCAGGCCCGGGGGCCACTATCGGTACCCCGAGTCAGGGGTACCCACTACTACAGTATAAAGACGCCACACGGAGAACGGCACCCCAACCCCACCACATGGGCAGGTTCAGGGGTACCACGTGGCAAAGAAAGATAATACACCCCAAGGTGTATTATCGGGTCCGAACCCTCACGGAGGAACACTGAACCCCTGTACGCACAGCCTGAGCCTTTGATTACAGTCCGGGACTCCTAGGAAGGTATGTCGGGTCCCTCCGTTGGGCTCTAGGTTCCTCCGAGTAAGGTCCGAACCACAACAAGGACCCGGGATGGGGGAAACCCCGCCATGAGTAAGGGTCCGGCGCTGGCACGTGTCCAGGCCTTGCCCTACGCTCCCCGCTCAGGCGGAGACCCGCTGCTGCCGCGTGGCTTGTGGCCCGTGACATAAGCCAACGGGCGGAGCCTGACGTAAGGCCCCTAAAGCCACGCAGTCTGCATTTAATATGGAGAGGACGCGCCGCCTGCCACCACGCTGACAGACGATGTGCCCTCTCAGCATTTAGTGCGTCCTGTCCACTCCGCTGGCAGATGGCGTCAGGGTAACCTTGCAGGCGGCGCGCCTGTCAGGTCTGTTACCAAACAGTGCGCCCGTGCTATGCGGCGCACTATGGATATCGTCCCTTGTACAAGAAGCTTCCCCGGCACGCCGAGGATACGCAGATCTCGGGTGTCAGGGCACGAGAAGATTGCCCCAGCAGCGAACATTAGTAGCTCCAAGTGCTATATACATTTTGTCCCTGGGCCCACATGTCGGGGCTCAGTACCTTTGTGCATGCCCCCCTTCAGCTATAAAAGGGGAGGTATGCGACGTTACAACACAAGTTCACTCAAACTCTCAAGCTTCCACAACAATCCAAACACAGTGGAGTAGAGTATTACGCTCCGGTGGCCCAAACCACTCTAAACCCTCGCGTGTTCTTGTGTTCGTCCATCCATCTCGCATAACAGGCAAAACGCTTAGGCCCCTCCTCATCTTAGGATTTAGGGCGGGTGCACTCCGCCACCCGGCCAGAGATTTCCTCTCCGACACGCACCCCCTGTCGGAAAGCAGTGATAATGGAGGCATCGGAGACGCGAGGTATGGTCCCGCGAACCTTGGTAAAGCGGGAGATGAAAGCCTGGAGAGTCTTCCCGGGTTCCTGCCTTACGGCATGGAGATGAGCCTCCACACCATGCTGCTGATAAGCACTGGCGAAGTTTGCTATGAACTACGCACAGAGCTCTTCCTAGGAGTAGATGGACCCCGGGGTAAGGTTCATGAGCCAGGTCTGGGCCGGCCCGGTCAAGGCTACATGGAAGTAGCTTGCCATTACAGCAGTGTTTCCACCAGCTGCCGTAATGGCGGTGACGTAGTCCTACAAGAATTCCGATGGGTTTGACGTACCGTCGTACTTCTCCGACAGGTGTGGCCGAAACTTGGGTGGCCAAGTCGCCGCGCGGAGGTGATCCGCTATTGCGGCACAGCCCACGCCGACCAATGGGAGACCCGTGTGGATTCGGGCACCCCTTGGAGTTTGTGGCGCAACTGGAGCAAAGTCTTGGTCGAGGTTGTGACCCTTGAAGTTTTGCCGGCGCTCACGCGCCCTCTCCAGAGAGACTCAGGCATCCTCGCCCGCACGCCTGCGGTTGAGCTCTGCCCGTAGGTCATCAGTCCATGCACCCCTCACTGAGGGTGAGCACACGGATGCTGACGCCTCGCATTGACGCCGGAATGACCGAGGCCTAGGCCTGGAAGAGCCAGAATGTGCCATGCCGAGGAGACGGTCAACATCTTCACGCCACTACCTCATGGCCCCCGGTGAGGCCGTGGAACTTGGAGGGTGGCGTAGCAACTCCCTGGCTGCAGACAACACCCCAGGAGCAGCCCTTGACGGAGCCTTGGATGTCTACGCGGGTGTGTGCTGCTGCGCAGCGTGCATAGCAGCAGCACCAGGCGTAGGGCGGTTAGAGCCCTGTGGCATGGAAGATGCAGTCTCTTCCTCCATAAAGAAATCCTCAGGAGACAGGTCGTGGTGCTCGACGATCTAAACCATCGTGTCAAGCAAGAAAAATAGGTGAAAAACCTAAAGCCAAGCCCCCTACCTGGCGCGCCAAATGTCGGAGAGAAAATCCTCCGGCTAGGTGGCGGAATGCACCCTCCCTAATCCTAAGATGAGGAGGGGGCCTAAGTGGTTGCCTGTATGGTGGATTGTTGATGAACACAAGAACACACGAGGGTTTATAGTGGTTCAGGCCGCCAGAGCGTAATACCCTACCTCCACTGTATGTAAGCTATATTGAGTGTGTATATTGAGCCTGTGATTGAGTGTGTGTCTAAGCGTGTGAGCTTGTCCTTTGTAACGCTGTGTGCCTTCCCTTTTATAGTTTAAGGGAGGCACATACAAGGATGCTGAGCCCCGACATGTGGGCCTAGGAGCATAATGGAAGAAATACATTATGTGAATAACTAATGCTAACAGAGTAACGCATGAGTAATCAGCGGGAGTCATGATGACTGCAGTCCATGCAGCATTGATAGGCAGAGTAATGGTGAGTCATTGCCCTTGATATGGTAACATGTGAGTAACTGCACGGCCCACGTATCGTGGACTGAACACGCCGCTTGTCAGCGGAATGGACCGGCGCATGTCTTATCCATGATGAATGCGAAGGCACGCGTAGCCCAGTGGCGTCATGCTAGGTTCCGCCCGTTGGCTTATGCCACGCGCAGTATGCCATGTGGTAGCATCGGGTCTCCGCCTGAGTGGAGAGCAGGAGTTTATGCAGATAGGTCCGGATCCCACCAGACCAGGTCTGGACACGTGTCAGCACCGGACCCCCGCCCGGGCCCTGATTAAGGCCCAGGTGTGTTCTGTCCTGGAACCTTGGGACCCTACTATGGGCGGCCCAGACCCCATAGGGGGGCGGATCCCATTCCAGGGGTCCTGGACCAATCTTGGAGGTCCAGACTGTATATCTAGGGGTCCAGCACTTTCCCATGGGGGTCCGGTCTCACTGTTGATGCCTTGGAGCATATCACTTTCTCTGGACATGTGGCGGCTCTGGACCCGCCCATGTGGTGGGGTCAGGCGCTGTTGCTGGCCTAGAGTAGTCGCCCGAGGCTGGGGCGAGTCATGGCCTGGTCCCACATACAGCTCTTTTACCACGTGACTAAAGATAGCTGTGTGGGTACTGCGTCTTTATACAGTAGCAAGGGGTACCCTAGTTTC
This sequence comes from Zea luxurians, assembly GCA_029449295.1. NCBI lineage: Eukaryota > Viridiplantae > Streptophyta > Magnoliopsida > Poales > Poaceae > Zea > Zea luxurians. Next base: position 175,709,689 of record JAOPSE010000002.1, read on the forward strand.
AGGGTACCGACAGCTTCTTAAGGAGAGCTCAAAATGAGTTTGAGCTAAAGGTAAAGAAAATAAGAAGCGACAATGGGTCCGAGTTCAAGAATCATTAAGTCGGAGAGTTTCTTGAGGAGGAAGGCATCAAGCACGAGTTCCCCGCTCCCTACACACCACAACAAAATGGTGTGGTAGAGAGGAAGAACAGGACGCTAATCGACATAGCGAAAACGATGCCTGGAGAGTACAAGACACCTGAGCGGTTTTGGTCGGAAGCTGTGAACACAGCTTGCCATGCCATAAACCGACTCTATCTGCATCGCCTCCTCAAGAAGACTTCCTACGAACTCCTTACTGCTAACAAACCCAATGTTTCTTATTTTCGTGTATTTGGGAGCAAATGCTACATTCTGGTGAAGAAAGGTAGACATTCAAAGTTTGCTCCCAAAGCAGTAGAAGGGTTTTTACTTGGATATGACTCAAATACAAAGGCGTATAGGGTCTTCAACAAATCATCAGGATTATTTGAAGTCTCTAGCGACGTTGTATTTGATGAGACTAATGGCTCTCCAAGAGAGCAAGTTGATCTTGATGATATAGATGAAGAAGAAGTTCCGACGGCCGCAATGCGCACGATGGCGATAGGTGATGTGCGACCACAGGAACTCCAGGAACAAGATCAACCATCTTCCTCAACAATGGTGCATCCCCCAACTCAAGACGATGTACAGGTACCTCAAGAAGAGGGGTAGGATCAAGGGGGAGCACAGGAAGAGCAGATTATGGAGGAAGAAGCACCACGGGCCCCTCCAACCCAAGTCCGAGCGACAATCTAAAGACATCACCCTGTCGATCAGATTATGGGTGACTTCAGTAAGGGAGTAACTACTCGCTCACGATTAGCTAATTTCTGTGAGCATTACTCGTTTGTCTCTTCTATTGAGCCTTTTAGGGTAGAAGAGGCCTTGTAGGATCCGGACTGGGTGTTGGCCATACAAGAAGAGCTCAACAACTTCAAACGGAATGAAGTCTGGAGCCTGGTGCCACGTGCAAAGCAAAACGTTGTGGGAACTAAGTGGGTGTTCCACAACAAGCAAGACGAGCACTGAGTGGTGACAAGAAACAAGGCTCGACTTGTGGCAAAAGGTTATGCCCAAGTCGTAGGTTTGGATTTTGAGGAGACTTTTGCTCCTGTTTCTAGGCTAGAGTCCATTCGGATATTATTAGCCTATGCTGCTCACCATTCCTTTAGGTTATTCCAAATGGACGTGAAGAGCGCCTTCCTCAATGGGCCAATCAAGGAGGAGATATACGTGGAACAACCCCATGGCTTTGAGGATGACAGGTATCCCGACCATGTGTATAAGCTCTCTAAGGCGCTCTATGGACTTAAGCAAGCCCCAAGACCATGGTATGAATGCCTTAGAGATTTCCTTATTTCTAATGCTTTCAAGATTTGGAAAGCTGATCCCACTCTTTTCACAAAGACATGCAATGGTGATCTTTTTGTTTGCCAAATTTATGTCGATGACATAATATTTGGTTCTACTAACCAAAAATCTTGTGAGGATTTTAGCAGGGTGATGATGCAAAAGTTCGAGATGTCAATGATGGGCGAGTTAACCTACTTCCTTGGATTCCATGTGAAGCAACTTAAGGACGGCACCTTCTTCTCCGAAACGAAGTACACTCAAGATCTTCTCAAGAGGTTTGGGATGAAGGACGCCAAGCCTGCAAAGACACCGATGGGAACTGACGGACATCTCGACCTCAACAAAGGAGGTAAGTCTGTTTATCAAAAGGCATACCGATCAATGATAGGTTCATTACTTTATCTTTGTGCTAGTAGACCGGACATTATGCTTAGTGTATGCATATGTGCTAGATTTCAATCCGACCCCAAGGAGTGTCACCTTGTGGCCGTTAAGCGAATTCTTAGGTATTTAGTTTCTACGCCTTGCTTCAGAATCTGGTATCTTAATGGGTCTACCTTTGACTTGATTGGATATTCAGACTCCAACTATGCCGGGTGCAAGGTTGATAGGAAGAGCACATCAGGGACGTGGCAATTTCTAGGAAGGTCTCTAGTGTCTTGGAGTTCCAAGAAACAAACATCTGTTGCCCTATCTACCGCTGAGGCCGAGTATGTTGCCGCAGGACAGTGTTGCGTGCAACTACTTTAGATGAGGCAAACCCTCTGGGACTTTGGCTACAATCTGAGCAAAGTCCCACTCCTATGTGACAATGAGAGTGCAATCTGCTTGGCGGATAATCCTGTTGAACACAGCCGCACTAAGCATATAGACATCCGACATCACTTCCTGAGAGACCACCAGCAAAAGGGAGATATCGATGTGTACCACATTAGCACCGAGAACCAGCTAGCCGATATCTTCACTAAGCCTTTAGATGAGAAAAGGTTTTGCAGGTTGCGTAGTGAGCTAAATGTCTTAGATTCGCATAACTTGGATTGATCTACAACATACATGTGTTCTATCTATGCCTTTGACCCTGTAACTTTGAGAATTTCAATCAATTATTGTTTGTTTGTGGTGCTCAAGTTGTACAAGTCATCCCTGGTCCTCACAAGTCTGTATGCAAATGATGCACATGTTTAGGGGGAGATGTGCTACAACTTGACTCCTCTGAGACTAACTTGCTTGCTTGAGTACACTTGAAGTAGCCTCAAAGGACCATTGAAAGGGAAAATGAACTTGGACGATAAGAAGATTTCCTCTGCACTCTGGTATTAGTGTATTTACTTCTAAGTTCATGCTAATACTCTCGTTGCCTTTTTGCTCTTATTTGCCATTTTGGTGAGGCAATGGGGTTAAAGGGCAAAAAATGATCCTGTTTTGGTGCTTAATGCCAAAGGGGGAGAAATTAAGGCCAAAGCAAATGGGTCAGCCAACCACTTGTGAATTTTGAAACTAGAAGAGTTAGAATTTGTATTTTGTCAAAATACTCTTATTGCAAAATTTGGTCTCTTATGGGGGAGAAATTTGATTATGGGAAAAAGGGGGAGTTTTTGGGAAGTTTTTGGCACTTGATCAATTTTACTCTTGAAATATCTTTCTATTTACTCAAACAAGTGTGTTTGACTTAGAGATAGGAAAAAGAATTTGATTTGCAAAAACAAACCAAATGGTGGTAAGGAATGATCCAAGAATTTGGTCTTCAATTTGAATTGGTATTGCACTTCTTGTGTTGCTTTTTAATGTGTTGGCATAAATCACCAAAAAGGGGGAGATTGAAAGGGAAATGTGCCTTTGGGCCATTTCTATAAATGTTTTGGTGAATAGATGCCCAACACATATTGATTGAATTCTTATGTGCTAAATGAGTGAGAAGTGCAAATCAAAGAACAAGGTATGCTTCTAGACTTAGTAAATTGTTTTTGAATACTAACATTTTTATCTAAGTGCTAGAAACAGTGCCAAGAAAAGAATATTTGAATTAGAGAAGAGTTGGCTAAGTACAGCCAAAACCAGCACCAGCCTGGCACACCGGACTGTCCGTTGGTGCACCGAACAGTGTCCGGTGCCCCAGGCTGGCCCGGCGGCGAAGTATCTGCTCTCGGGAATCGGAAGGGCGATGTGGCTAAAAATCACCTGTCTGTCCGGTGGTGCACCGGACTGTCCGGCGAGTCATCTGCGCTCGCGCCCAGGTCTTCGACGATGAACTCGTCGCTCTCAAGAAAAGGAGGAAGCGTTGTGGCTAAAATTCACCGGACTGTCCGGTGGCGCACCGGACTGTCCGATGAGCCAACGGCGCTCGCAGCCAACGGTCGGCTACGCAATCAGTGGGCGACGCGTGGCTTGCTCCAACGGTTGGTTGGGCACACCGAACTATCCGGTGTGCACCAGACAGTGTCCGGTGCGCCAACCGGTCCCGAGGACCAACAGTCGGCTGCGCCCGATATGGAAGGAAATCGTGCACTGAACATGAACAAGTAGTTGTCCGGTGGTGCACGTGACTGTCCGGTGCACCACTTGACAGAAGACAAGAATTGCCTTCCAAGTTGAACTCCAACGGCTCCTAGCTGCCTTGGGGCTATAAAAGGGACCCCTAGGCGCATGGAGCATACAACCAAACATTCAAGAAGCATCCTAAGACTCCCAGACTCCGTCTCCACGAATTTGATCGACTGTGTTAGTGATTTGAGCTCCGTTTGAGTTGTGAACTCACTGTGCTGCGTTTCGAGCTTAAGTCTTGGCTTGTGTGCGTGTGTGTGCTGCAGATTTGAGTCTTGTGTGTGTCATTCTCCCTTCCTTACTCTTGTGCTTCTTGTGATCATAACTTTGTAAGGGCGAGAGGCTCCAACTTGTGGAGATTCCTCACAAATGGGAAAAAGAACACAAAAAGAAAAGACCATGGTATTCAAGTCGATCATTGGATCGCTTGAAAGGGGTTGAGTGCAACCCTCGTCCATTGGGACGCCACAACGTGGAAGTAGGCAAGTGTTACTTGGTCGAACCACGAGATAAAAATCGTGTGTCTCTTGTGTTGCTTTTCTATGATTGTTTTTGTTCGCTAGAGCTCGCTCCATAGCAACTTGGTCACAGTAAACACTTTAATAATCAAGTTTGTGGCTATTTAGTGTTTGATATTACAGGATCACCTATTCACCCCCCCTCTAGGTGCTCTCAACAGGTTATGTTGGTCATCAAACACCAAAATCCCTTTAGCCAAATGGCACGGGGTCCATTTTCCTTACACAAACAATGCAAGAACCAGAAAACAAATTTCAATAATCAGCTTACCCATTATGTGGCTTCAGAGGCAAGCAAATGTTGGATCCCGAAAATTTGGCTATGCATGTTACCTTTGACTACGTCAACAACACTAGAACATAAGTTGCTTTCGATATCGTTGATATGGAGTTCCCATACAATGCAATCGTTGGAAGAGGAGCAATTAATCCTTTCGAAGTAGTCCTAGATTTAGCTTATATTTGTATGAAGGTATCAAGCAAGCAGGACATTATATCAGCATACAAAAGCCAAGAAGCCACGAGAAGGGTCGAAGGAACCTAGCAAGAATACAAGGCCATCCATAATATTGAATAAACCGAAGATCAAGCACAAGACAAACAAGTTAAATAAAAAAATAGTTTTGGCAGATTAGCCGAAGTCAATTCTCCTCTATGAAGATGTGGCCGACCAAAGGGTTTTGTTCGATTCACAATCAACCTCAGAACAAGAGACGTGCCTTAAAAGATTCATGTTTAACAACAACGATGTCTTCGCTTGGTGAGCCAACAATCTATGTGGGGTTGATAGGAACATCATAGAGCATGCACTCAATGTTGATCCAAGTATTAAACTAAGAAAGAAAAATCTTCAAAAGATATCTAATGATAAGGCCGAAGTTAAAAGGCTCCTTGGTGCTAGAGTAATAAGAGAAGTTGCCTACCTAGAATGGCTTGCTAACACATGCATGGTTAAGAAACCAAATGGAAAATGGAGGATGTGCATTGATTTCACAGATCTTAACAAAGCTTGCCCGAATGATAAATTCCCCTTGCCATGGATTAACTCACTTGTATACGTAGCATACACTTCGGAGCTCATGAGCTTGCTAGATTGTTATTCAGGGTATCATCAAATTTGGATGAGAAAAGAAGACGAACCAAAGACCAACTTTATAACCCCTAGTAGAACTTATTATTACCTTCGGATGCCTAAAGGGCTGAAGAATGCTGGTGGAACGTTTAGCAGAATGACAGACAAAGTCCTCAACACACAAATTGGGAGAAATGTACTAACATATGTGGATGATATCATTGTTAGAATCACAAGACAAGAAGACCAAAATTCTTATTTACAAGAAACCTTTGTCAACTTCTGAAAAGCTGGTATGAAGCTTAATCCCGAAAAATGTGTGTTCGAGGTGAAGGGGAAATTCTTTGATTGCCTCATGTCGACCAAAGGAATTGAAGCAAACCCCCACAACATAGAAGCTATCTTATGAATGGAGCCACCAAAGTCAAGAAAAGGGGCTCAGCTGTTGGTAGGCAGACATGATTCCTTGAATGGATTCATCTCAATATCTGCATAATGAAGCTTGCCATTCTTTGAAGTGCTAAAGTCAGCTGAAGTATTTCAATGGGGACCAACTCATCATCAAGCCTTCAAAGGGTTTAAGCAGCATCTAATTCAGCTGACAACTCTCGTGCTTTCTCGTGCATACAAATTTAAAGGAGAGGTTCCTGGGATCGGTTACGCTTATTGCTTTCTTGTGCTCCAACCTTTGTCCTTTCCTTTCCCTAGAAGCTTTTCTACCATCGCGCCTCCTTGCTCGTGTGTCCGTCCTGCTTGCTCCTCGCGCCCATGGCCTCCTTCCCAGCCTGCTCGATTCGCAGAGCTACCTTCTTGGTCTGAAGAAGATGGGGTTCATCCCCTCGATGAAGGTCTCGGGGTGGAGATTGGAAAATGAGGGTGAGGTTCTGCATCCAAGGGACAAAGAGGTGTCATGCTTGTGTCCTGCTACAAGCATGGGTTCGGCCTGCCCCTTCGTCCCTTCGTGTGGGATACTCCACTACTACTAGCTGGAGATCCAGAATCTCCACCCCAACACCATCCTCCATATAGCTTGTTTTATTATGCTATGTGAGGCTTTCATGGGCATTGATCCCTATTGGAAGTTGTGGCAGTATCTCTTTAGCGCGCGGGTGACTTTGGGCCCTGGTGGTCAATCGTTTGTTGGCTCGGCCCCCATCCAACTCCGCTCTAGCCGGAAGGCAGAGTATTTCAAGATCAAGCTTCCCTCCATCGTTCGGTACGAGGGTGAGTGGTTCTACGCCAAGAATCTGGCCGACAATGCTGCACCGTTCACTGGATGGGAGCAGGTTTCGATGAATAAGTGGCACTATGGCACAGAGGCACGTTCCAAGAGCAAAGTGGAGCAGCTTCTGAAGGTGATCGCCACGTTGAAGCAGCAGGATCTTACCGGCGCGTGGCTTGTGCGTATTTTAATGCAACGCCGGGTTAAGCCCAAATAGTCCGCTAAAACCCGTTGTACAAGTACTCTAGCGTCGACAACCCCGGCCACCATTCCTCCAAGCCTCTCGCGTTGACCGAGATCCAGGACCAGGTCTAGGCTATCACTGCTCTATTGTCGTGGGCCTTTATGGACGAGAATTTGCCTCACCCACTTTCCAAAGTTCTTCTGATATGCTTTGTGCTAGGTATATGTAACACCCGAAATCTTGTTTTGGGGATTAGTAGAAAAGATCAAAGTAAAATATCAACTAATGGATAATTATACTTTGGAATTCACCCTTTCTAAAATAAATAGTAAAAATTTAAAGCAATGAGAGTTAATATACATATATATAATAAAAGAATTACAATTTATTATCCCCTTCAAGAAATATATAAACTATTCTCTTTTGAGTTAAAGTCACTTTTAGATGTCACATTAAATCCTTCCTAAATTAAAAGGGTAAGATATACATTCAATATAATGACTTCTTTGGAATAAGTGGATGTGAATCATCTTAACTAAATAAATAAAATAATGAATAGATTAATAGAAAAATATATTCATGTATTCGTACCAAAGTTTTTACTGAACATGTATTTGAAATTGAAACTTGAATTCTGTTTGAATTGGGAATTTAGAAATAGAAAACAATAAAAGAAAAACAAAAGGAAAAGAGGAACCTCCAACTGGGCCAAATCCCTTTGCTTCGGCCCATTTTCCCTGGGATTCACGCGTCCTGGCGCTGGCTGGGCTCGGCCCAACTCGGCCTCCACCGCGCGCCCTCAGGTTTGGCGTCACTGACGCGTGGGACCCACGTCCACCGGCGCGCGTTAAACTCTGGATTCCGGTCGCTGTCACATGGGCCCGCCTCGTCAGCTTCTTCCTCCTTCCCGACTTCCTTGCTAACAGACGCGCTAAGACCCGCCAGTCTCCGCTGCCCGTAGATCTCGCTGGCCAGGTGCGGCTTTCAGTTGAGCTCCGCGCGGACCCGTCTTCTGTGCACTCGCCACCGACCACCAATGACCCTGGGGTCCCACGCCCTCTTGGCCGTCGCAACAACCGTACGCGCATGTATCCCTTCGTTCTCATCACTTCCAAGCTCAGCGGAACATCGTAACGGATGCCGTGATCGCCGGCAACTACCCTTGACGGCTATTGCGGCTAAGAATCCACCTGCGGATATAAAGATCGGACCCCACCTTTAATATTGTCCTCCGAGAACTATTGTCGCGTTCTAGTTTCCAGAGAAAACCAGGGGGACGAATACCGTCGCGGCCGAGCAAGCCTCGTCGCCATTAGCGCTCGGCGCCGTCGGTGTGAGAAAAGGGAGGTGAGGGCAGTACTCCGGTGCTGACATCGGAGCTCGAGGGAGGGCTTTCGCCGCACCTAGCCACGTTCCGTCGTCAGCGGACCTGTTTCTATCGAAGGTAAGGACAACCGCCCTTCCCCTGGCATCTGCTATCTTGCGCTCGCAGGAACAGGGCGCAGAATCCGGGGGCACCACCGCTCTCGGCGTGGGTTGGGAAGAAGTTCCCCTGGCTGTCGGTTTCACGGACTGCGAATGAGAGTAGAGTGTAGGATTGCGTTTTCCCGGTGATGGATCCGCCGTGGTCGACCACGCGCCGCCGCGCTTTGAACGGCGCCGCCACAACCGGCCACGGATGGAAGACGAGGGCTGTGGGCCGTTCATCGTAGGTATGAACGGCACAGATGAGGCACCGCTTACCCCCTTCGCGCAAACATATCGCGGCCGTTGGATGCTATCGGACGGACGTGAGCCTGCCGCGGTCATTTTTAAATCCACACCGTTAGTCTCTGATCCGAGGGACGTCGTCGCGTAACGTTTCATAATAAGCCAGATCTAATCGTAGCCTTCCGATGTTGATCCGACGGCCAGGAAACCTGGATACCCCTTTGGCCTGGGAATCTTTCTAAAGAGACCCTGTCGTTTTCCAGAATCAACCCGCCATCCTCGCAGGGAGAATTCTGAGTCTGTGGACTTTTTGTGTTAACGCCCCTGCACTTCTGTTTAATTGAGGCGCAGTCCTGAGGGTTATAAAATCATAGAAAATGATTTAGAAAATGATTTTTAGTGTTAAAATAAATCCAGAAACTTATTTAATTCATAACTAATTCATTTTAGCTCCAAATTGAACCATTCCAGTTTCTAAAATTTTGTAATAATATTCTTCATCATTTAGTGTCTCTGTTTTGACATGAACTCTGTCAGAAAATTTATTTATCATTTAACCAAATTTTAATCACATTAAACCTTAGGAAATTCATAACTTAAAATCTATAACTCCAAAATTAATAATTCTTGTTCCTGTGATCATATTTCATCATGTAGATTATTAATATGTATTTTGCATATATGTTTGGTGTAATGTTAATTCTGCCTATACACTGTTTGTTTGTAATGCTACGACTAGCAGTGAGGACACGTGTGATCTGAAGAAATCATCCTGGTACCTGGATCTCAAGGCCCAGGCAAGTTGTTCCCTTGATCACTTCTTTTTTACCCAGCCATGTTCTGATTAATCATAATGATCTGCATAGGTTAATTTTGATGGGACCCAATAGGTTACCCTAGTTTGATTATCTTTATACCTTGTTTACCACTGAACCTTTTTGGGTAGTACTTGCTAGTGCTATATGTGGTTTTGGGTATGAAGATACACTATTCATGATTACACTTTTGTTATCAGTTGTTATTTATTGTTCATGATAAGATCATTATGTTAATTGGAACATGGAGCGACCACCCGGGAAAACAGTGCTACCACAAGGGAGGAATGGGACCCCTTGGCTGATTAATTAGGAAAGCTAGTGGAAGACTACCTTACCCGAAAGGGGCAAGGGCAGTAGGGGAGAGGTCAGTGTAGGGAGGCCCTCGGGAGGATTTTGCTGCGATGGCGGTCCTGCAAGGGATTCCTGCACTGGATCTTCCTATAAACTGTAGCGGGTTTTCGGAAGCTAGTGGAACTTTGTAAAGGCCTCGTAGTGGATCCCTAGCCATTCACCTCGGTAGTGTCTAAGGGCTTTGCAAACCCTGGCGACATGGGATACACGACTTGTGGGTAAAGATGCGCAACCTCTGCAGAGTGTAAAACTGGTATACTAGCCGTGCTCACGGTCAAGAGCAGCTCGGACCCTCACATGATTAAATTATGGAACTTAAATTCAATTTGTCATATGCATTGCATTGCAGGTGATGGTGTTACTTTTGTTCTACTATTTAATTGGGCTGGTATTTACTTATACTTAGTAATTGCTAATAAAATTTTGACCAACTTTAAAAGCAATGCTCAGCTCTAACCATCTTCTTTGGTAAGCCTTACACTTCACGTGAGCTCCCACCTTTGGCGAGTTCATGCACATTATTCCCCACAACTTGTTGAGCGATGAACGTATGTGAGCTCACTCTTGCTGTCTCACATACACCACAGGTCAAGAACAGGTACTGCAGGATGATGCTTATGGAGGCTGCTGTGATGAGTTCGTGAGAGGTCTAGGTCGTCGTCTCCCAGTCAACTTTGGGTTGCTGGACCGTTGTCTCCTTATAATGTAATTATTTATTTTGTATAGAACTCCTGTTATATAGTAAAGATGTGACATTCGATCCTGTGCCACTATACATCATATGTATGAGACTTGGTCCCAGCATACCTGGTGTTTTAACCCCGGGTTTTGGATCCCTAAAATCCGGGTGTTACAGTATATCTATTTATCCTCTTTTCATGTTGTTAGAAGCCAAAAAGATCGTGCGGACGGTCCGGCCCTGAGGCCGGACGGTCCGCGGTCCGGACTGTCCGCGGTGGTGGCGCAGACGGTCCGTGCGTGCGCAGAGTCAGTTAGGGTTCCTAGTTTCTCGCGGGATTTGTTACCTAAAACCGTGGGATTGACTCGGAAATCAGTTCGAAGCGGATCCAGACCTCCCCCTTTATATAGATGAAGGGCTACGGCCGATTGAACCCCCGAACAATCGATCAAATCCAGTCTATTACTCGTTTTTTACCTTATGCATTAGGAGTAGTTCTAGTCTAGTTCTAGTTTAGCACTAGTTTAGTATTCCAATCCCTAAATTCTTCGCTTCTCTTCGACTCTACGTCGATTAGAGGAGTCTAGGTCGGCCTGTCGAGCCTAGACAACCCCTAGGATCTCTCCTCCCTGATGCGGTCCCTCCCGAGAGTGAGATCTAGGCGCCGCCGGCGACCTTCCACCGCCCCTGCGCACGCGTGGACCGTCCGGCCCTAGGGCGCGGACCGTCCGACCGTCAGGCAGGGAACGCCAGCCCCTGTACCAGGTCGCGGATCGTCCGCGCCTGTGCAGAGAGCACCGCCGCCAGTTCTTGTTGAGTGTTTGGCGCTCGAAAAAGGTGTCAACATACTTTTTGGCGACTCCGCTGGGGACTAGGTGTCTAGATCTGCTAAAAATCAGCCCATAAATGGCCGGTTCTATGGATCACACCAAGATCTCCACTACCAACATCATCAAGCCGACCATGGAGGCGCTCCCGGCTGATGACCAAAGGCCCTTTGATGACCTCGTAATGCGCGATGAGAAGGAGGTGATGCGGCAATGGAACGAACAACGTGACAAGGAAGAGGCGGAACTGCTGCATAAACTCTCCGAACGGCGCAAGGAGGCGGCGGACAAGTACTTGTCACACTTCACGGTAGATCGCCACCAGAAGATCGTCCGTCAAGGGGAGATCGATATGGCATCTCTCCTACCTCCACTTCAGGGTCCCGCTGTAAGTACTCCAGATCTATCTCTTACGACTTTCATGGATCAACGAGGAGATCAGTTAAAGCAATATGTAGATGAATCTATTAAAATGCATTTACGTGCATACGAGAAATCAGCTGCTCCTACCTTTCCATCGCGAGAGTCTAATGCAGTGCCACCCACGTCAAACACATCGGCTATAAACGGGTCACCCTTGACCCAGCCATCATATGGTATGCCGATGCATGCTTTCGTGTCACCATCACAGCCGCAACCACTAGGCACGCGGCAGGTACTGGACGCGACCGGACCGTCCGAGCATCGTCTCAGACAGTCCGGCTATACCGTGGACCGTCCGGCGTATTTTGTCAGACCGACCGACCAGATGCAGGCCCGCACACAAAACACTCAGGTCGCACCGTACATGGCCGGACCATCAGGGTACAACCCTGAACACTTCGGCCCCATCACGGACCGTCCGGTGCATCACGCCGGACCGTCTGGATATGTTGCGGACCGTCTGCCATCTTACGCTGGACCGTCCGGATATGGCATGAACCGGCCAACGTATTACGCTGGACCATCTGACTCTACACGAGTCCACGCGCAGACTACCCAAGTCGCGCCATATATGACCGATCCGTTCGGGTACAGCCCTGGACCATTCGGCCCGATCACGGACCGTCCAGTTCTTTACGACAGACGATCTGGGTATGAGACTACCCACGTAGCACCATATATGGCTGGACAATCCGGATATACCTTCGGACCGTTTGGCCAGGTCACGGACCATCCGGCCTCTTACGTCGGACCGTCCGGATATGCATATGCAGAGCCGAGAGCTGCGCAATACGCACAGTTCCCACATTCATCACAGCAACATTATGGTGCCCCACCAGCAACACATTATAAACATGCCATACCACCTCATGGACATAGGGCTGAATACTATTCGACCACAAGAGAGCCTGAGAGGTATAGGGCAGGAGCTGGTGACATAAATAGGACACCTAACACACACCTCAAACATCCCTGGGAGGAAAACCGACAGAGTGATGTCAGGCAACCTGAGATTTCCACCCACAAACTCAATGGATGGTCGCCAGACATGGCGGAGAGGGTCAGAGACGAGGTAGCCGGGATGTTCAGGGACAAACTCGGTGTTAGTGTGTCAGGTACAATGCAATCGTATCGGAAGCCTTATAGCCACCGATTCGACACCGTGCCATATCCACAGGGAACTAGAATACCAGACTTCTCTAAGTTTTCTGGTGAAGGTGGGAAAAGCACACACGAACATATAAGCCAATTCATAGCACACTTGGGAGAATTGGCTGATGGGGAAGCCTACAGCGTTCGTTTATTCTCGTTGTCCCTTACTGATACTGCATTCGCATGGTACGCAGCCTTGCCACCAAACTCTATTAACTCTTGGAAAGAATTAGAGCAGAAATTTCATGAACACTTCTTCTCAAGAGAACATGAATTAGAATTGGCTGACTTAGCCTCAGTCCGACAGGGGCCTGAAGAATCGGTTAATGACTATATCCGGAGATTCCGAGACACTAGAAACCGATGCTTTCAGATCCATGTCGCAGAAAAACAACTAACAGGACTGGCTTTCAATGGGTTGCGACCCTACTTAAAAGAAAAATTAGATGGCACCCAATTCTTTTCGCTAGTGCACTTGCACCAGCGGGCTATGACCTGTGAAAGCTGAAGTAAAGAAACATCAAAATCGGCTAGCCATAAGATGCATCTAGTGGGATACGATAATTCAGACGATGAATCCACGGATGTATACACCGCCGAACTGGTTTGGCTAGGACAGGCTAAACCTTCAGCGTGTTCTGCTTTACAGTCGATTCGAAAGAATCGACAAGAAGTTAAGTTTACTTTTAATGTTGCCAAATGCGATAAAATATTTGACGAGTTACTGAAAAACGGCAACATTAAATTAACTCATACTATTCCTCCTCCTGATGAATTAAAGAGGCGTGCTTATTGTAAGTGGCATAATTCCTTTTCTCATGCCACCAATGATTGTAATGTTTTTCGTCGACAGATACAATCGGCCATAAATGAGGGTCGATTGGCTTTTCAGGAGATGCAAGTAGACACACAACCCTTTCCTGTTAATACAATAGAACTCACATGCAAAAAGGTCTTGGTTCGGCCCGAAATGGCCGATAAAGGCAAAGGCAAGGGCATCGTCATTGGCGATCCTCGCATGTCAGATAAATCACAAAAGGAGATTGCTCGAAAGGCTTCGGACGAGAAGGCTAAAAAGTCCGAAGACGCCGGGGGGCAGGCACAGTTAATGAACCAAACACATCAGCCTAGCCCGAGCATCGTAGATGGTCCGGCAGCTATGTGCGGACGATCCGGTGCTTAGACAAACGGTCCGGCTAACTCAGCCGGACAGTCCACCTATGACCAAAGGCGTCAACCTCTACACGGAGCAAGGAAAAAGACGCAAGGTCAAAGAACATATAGTCGGCTTATCAAAGCCGACCCTACTTTTGATCAGTTGCTCTCCAAAAATGCTAGCAAAAAGACCGTTCCACGTGATCGGTCAACAAGGAAACCCCGGTCACCTACTAAAACGAAACGGTCGAACAAAACGGCCCAAAAGGCGACGCGACAAGCATCGTCTGTTCATCCTATGAGACCAGGGTACTTTCCACCCGTTTATTCATCGTCGGTATATTGTCCTACCAAAATGTGGAATAGCATGGCGATGAATCCATGGTACATGTATAGTCCCTTTGTCTATCCAGGCTGGGGGCACCTCCATTCTATTCATTTTGATCTATTAATCAAATGGTCATGGCCGAGAAAGATACAATCCAAAACGGCCTTTATACATTGGTGCTTTATTGAATGATCTTTATTTTGAAAAGCCGATGACTTACATCAGGTTTAGTTCATATGCTTTTGGTTCATCAAACTTCACCAAAAGGCAGGGGACATATGTTAGAACCCAAAAAGACCGTGCGGACGGTCCGGCCCTGAGGCCGGACGGTCCGCGGTCCGGACTGTCCGCGGTGGTGGCGCGGACGGTCCGCGCGTGCGCAGAGTCAGTTAGGGTTCCTAGTTTCTCACGGGATTCGTTACCTAAAACCGTGGGATTGACTCGGAAATCAGTTCGAAGCGGATCCAGACCTCTCCTTTATATAGATGAAGGGCTACGGCCGATTGAACCCCCGAACAATCGATCAAATCCAGTCTATTACTCGTTTTTTACCTTATGCATTAGGAGTAGTTCTAGTCTAGTTCTAGTTTAGCCCTAGTTTAGTATTCCAATCCCTAAATTCTCTGCTTCTCTTCGACTCTACGTCGATCAGAGGAGTCTAGGTCGGTCTGCCGAGCCTAGACAACCCCTAGGATCTCTCCTTCCCGACGGGGTCCCTCCCGGGAGCGAGATCCAGGCGCCGCCGGCGACCTTCCGCCGCCTCTGCGCACGCGCGGACCGTCCGGCCGTCAGGCAGAGAACGCCAGCCCCTGTACCAGGTTGCGGACCGTCCGGCCCCTGACCGCGGACCGTCCGCGCATGTACAGAAAGCACCGCCGCCGGTTCTTGTTGAGTGTTTAGCGTCCGAAAAAGGTGTCAACACATGTTATCAAATTACATATCAAATCTCATCTTCCACCGGCTCACGAGCCACCAACATCAATCGTTCCTTCGTATACACACGCTCAGTACACTAGTTGGTACATGAATCTAATGAAGTCAGGGAAAGAGTACTAATTTTCGCGAGTAAAGGGAAGGCTGGATCCTTTTTAGTTGCATTGATCTTGGCTTGGTAGTCCTCCCCACTCGCGACATTTCTCTAGCCGCACGCTGGACTACAGAGTTAGTTCCGCAAGCTATAAAATTCGGCTCGCCATTGGCTTGCAAGATTGAGTAGTGAGCCGTGGACGCAGCTCCCCACTTCTCATCGCCCCCTTTTTTAATTTGTGGCAATCTTTGGGGTGGTGGGCGGAGGATTTCTAACTGGATGGTGAAGTTTGTCTGGCGAAAAGGACGGCTGCGACGAACCCGTCCATCGATCCAACGCTGTGCGCGCGTTGGGGGAGGGACCTGCCAGGCCCCACCTGCAGCGACAGACTATAGATAGATGCCTTCCTCTCTGATCACCTGATGGCTGATGCCTTCGCGGCCGTCTTCGCCTGCCGCTGCTACTACTAGTTGCCTTCCTCGCTTCCCCGTCTCGCCCCAGCCGCTTCCCCCCTCCCCTACCCTTTCCTTCCCCACTCGCACTTCCCAACCCTGGATCCAAATCCCAAGCTATCCCAGAACCGAAACCGAGGCGCGCAAGCCATTATTAGCTGGCTAGCTAGGCCTGTAGCTCCGAAATCATGAAGCGCGAGTACCAAGACGCCGGCGGGAGCGGCGGCGACATGGGCTCCTCCAAGGACAAGATGATGGCGGCGGCGGCGGGAGCAGGGGAGCAGGAGGAGGAGGACGTGGACGAGCTGCTGGCCGCGCTCGGGTACAAGGTGCGTTCGTCGGATATGGCGGACGTCGCGCAGAAGCTGGAGCAGCTCGAGATGGCCATGGGGATGGGCGGTGTGGGCGGCGCCGGCGCTACCGCTGATGACGGGTTCGTGTCGCACCTCGCCACGGACACCGTGCACTACAATCCCTCCGACCTGTCGTCCTGGGTCGAGAGCATGCTGTCCGAGCTCAACGCGCCCCCAGCGCCGCTCCCGCCCGCGACACCGGCCCCAAGGCTCGCGTCCACCTCGTCCACCGTCACAAGTGGCGCCGCCGCAGGTGCTGGCTACTTCGATCTCCCGCCCGCCGTGGACTCGTCCAGCAGTACCTACGCTCTGAAGCCGATCCCCTCGCCGGTGGCGGCGCTGTCGGCCGACCCGTCCACGGACTCGGCGCGGGAGCCCAAGCGGATGAGGACTGGCGGCGGCAGCACGTCGTCCTCCTCTTCCTCGTCGTCATCCATGGATGGCGGCCGCACTAGGAGCTCCGTGGTCGAAGCTGCGCCGCCGGCGAAGCAAGCATCCGCGGCGGCCAACGGGCCCGCGGTGCCGGTGGTGGTGGTGGACACGCAGGAGGCCGGGATCCGGCTCGTGCACGCGCTGCTGGCGTGCGCGGAGGCCGTGCAGCAGGAGAACTTCTCTGCGGCGGAGGCGCTGGTCAAGCAGATCCCCATGCTGGCCTCGTCGCAGGGCGGTGCCATGCGCAAGGTCGCCGCCTACTTCGGCGAGGCGCTTGCCCGCCGCGTGTATCGCTTCCGCCCGCCACCGGACAGCTCCCTCCTCGACGCCGCCTTCGCCGACCTCCTTCACGCGCACTTCTACGAGTCCTGCCCCTACCTGAAGTTCGCCCACTTCACCGCGAACCAGGCCATCCTCGAGGCCTTCGCCGGCTGCCGCCGCGTCCACGTCGTCGACTTCGGCATCAAGCAGGGGATGCAGTGGCCGGCTCTTCTCCAGGCCCTCGCCCTCCGCCCTGGCGGCCCCCCGTCGTTCCGGCTCACCGGCGTCGGCCCGCCGCAGCCCGACGAGACCGACGCCTTGCAGCAGGTGGGCTGGAAACTTGCCCAGTTCGCGCACACCATCCGCGTGGATTTCCAGTACCGTGGCCTCGTCGCGGCCACGCTCGCCGACCTGGAGCCGTTCATGCTGCAACCGGAGGGCGATGACACGGATGACGAGCCCGAGGTGATCGCCGTGAACTCCGTGTTCGAGCTGCACCGGCTTCTTGCGCAGCCCGGTGCCCTCGAGAAGGTCCTGGGCACGGTGCGCGCGGTGCGGCCGAGGATCGTGACCGTGGTCGAGCAGGAGGCCAACCACAACTCCGGCACGTTCCTCGACCGCTTCACCGAGTCGCTGCACTACTACTCCAGCATGTTCGATTCTCTCGAGGGCGCCGGCTCCGGCTCCGGCTCCGGCCAGTCCGCCGACGCCTCCCCGGCCGCGGCCGGCGGCACGGACCAGGTCATGTCGGAGGTGTACCTCGGCCGGCAGATCTGCAACGTGGTGGCGTGCGAGGGCGCGGAGCGCACGGAGCGCCACGAGACGCTGGGCCAGTGGCGCAGCCGCCTCTGCGGCTCCGGGTTCGCGCCCGTGCACCTGGGCTCCAATGCCTACAAGCAGGCGAGCACGCTGCTGGCGCTCTTCGCCGGCGGCGACGGGTACAGGGTGGAGGAGAAGGACGGGTGCCTGACCCTGGGGTGGCATACGCGCCCGCTCATCGCCACCTCGGCGTGGCGCGTCGCCGCCGCCGCCGCTCCGTGATCAGGGGGCGGGTGGGAGTTCTGGACGGCCGATCAAGGCACACGTACGTCCCCGAGCATGGCGCACCCTCCCTCGAGCTCGCCGGCACGGGTGAAGCTAGACGTCAATGAGCGCTGAATCGCAGTTAGCGACCGGGCCAAGGTTCTCGCCGGCGTGATGAGATGGAACACTTTGACTCCCGCGGCCGGATCGGCCTGTGTTCGTTCTTGTTTCCGATCTTTCCCGTTCCTTGGATCCCGTCAAGTATGGTAGACCGTAGCCTATTGTTATGTTTAAATGTCAATTATTATGTGTAATTCCTCCAAGCGCCGATATCCAATAAGGACGAACCGGATTTTCGTTAGCTTCGACCTCGAATGAGAATTTTGTATACAACGCATCCTCGTTAAGCTATGTTTCATCTGTTGGAAAGCTTCTCGCATCATGTGCACTATGTATTGTGATTTGTGAATGAGCTCAGTCATGCCAGATTGGAATTCGCGGCTTGCTTTGCCTTTGAGGAGTATAAAAAATATTATATGTTTATCTCACAAGAACCGGTAAGGTCTGTTTATTTCTTTTCCTTGCCCTGCCCATCCTGTAATAAGAAATCCTCCATGGCCGATGCGGAAACATCTCGTTGCTTTGCCTTGCATGTATCCCTTCGCCTGTGTGGCCGTCCTCTGCCGGGGCTGTTCACGATCTAAAAATAAACATGGGGGGAGCGGTCACATGGGAGCCGCATCGCAATCCAGACGGACTGTTCCTGTGCGATATTGAATGGTTGTTTATCTGCAATGCAATCAGTGGGCATTATTATTGTTAATCAATTTCTGGAGTAATCAGGTACTACTAGGACCGTAGAAGCAGGACTAGAGCGCTACAGTACAGTAGAAGTTATGTGCGTGCCTAGCTTTTGACGGGAGAAAGGGGAACAATGACCAATGGAAAACCAAGCAGTAGGAGTAACGTTTTACTGTCACAAGACGGAGGGGCTACTCCTGTACACACGGCGGCGTGCGTGCGCCCTGTAGTAGTAGTAGTAGCGTTTAACCAGCGCCGTTTAAAATCGCCAGCTGCTGGGGCACAAGAACTTTTACTGCCTGCGCTGCTGGGATTGGCGCAGACGGGGTGGGGGAGGAGCAGTTGCAACCTGAGAGGGCACTGCTGGTACTGTACGATACATTGCCACTTCTATTGAGGTCTTGTCCTCCCCTGGGGCGCACACACGTCCGTCCCGCCCTTTCAAATTAACCGCGCGGCGCGGTAATTGTCCGCTGCCGCGAGGGGGCGCAGAGGAACATTTCACGCGTCCCGTGATCCCTCCCGAGCCCCACTGAAATCTGCAGGCGCGCGTGGTCCGTGGAATCTCCGCGCTCGCGCCACAAAATCTCCACCGAGGAATGCGTGCTTTGCACAGAGGGTTACCGATAAAACTAGTGCTTACTTATAGTAGCTGCTTTGTTTAATCTTGATCTGTCTGCGACTCCGTGGAGATTTTTTTTCATTTTATTTTATTAACCCCGCGGCAGAGGAGGGCGGCCAATGGGGGGTGCGAGTGCGACGCAGTAGAAGTTGGAGGGAGGAGAGAGCGGGGGGCGGCAGCAACAGCTGTCCAATCGGGATCAGGTGGCTCATGTCAGGAGATGATGGAGGCAGCGGCGTGGTGGCGGGGCCCATCCGTCGGTCTGTACCCCCTCTCTCTCTCTTCCCATCCCAGTCACCCAGCTAGCTCGAGCTCTGGGTCTCTGACTCCCCTCCTCCTCCTGCTCGCGCTGGGGACAGCCCTGGCCCACTGCGGGGTAAAGAAAACTAAAAAGGGGCAGAAAAATATGAGATGGGCTGCACTGGCGGGGACGGGGTCCCCCCCCCCACCGGCCGATCCGGCTGTGTTGGTGTGGCCCGGCCGGTCAATTCGCGTGTGACTGGCTGGCCCACCCGACGCGATCGCGCGCCTGCCACTGCCGTTCAATCAAGACCCCGTCGCCCCGTTTTTTCGGTTTCCCGTCGCGGGCGACGTTTTCCGCTTCGCTGTTGCGGCCCTCACACCCACATGCGCCGGCCGGTTCGCGGCGGGGGCGGGGCAGGGCACGGACACCCTCGCGCGCGCGCGCTGCGGCTGACCTCACCCGTAACCAACCCAAACTCTACGACTAGTCAGTCCCTATCCCTATTGCTATCCATCGACCGACGCAGCTATCCATCCCGCGGCTGGATCGCACTCCGACCCACGCCGCGGGCCGCGGCGGCATGGCAGGGCAGGGGGGCGTGGAATTTCGTTGCGGCGGCAGCGCGGCGTTGCGCGTGGAGCCCCGTGTACGGGTCCGATTCGGCCGGTCGGAATCGGGCGCCGTAGGCCGGAGACGTGGTGCGCTCACATGCAGGTTCGGTGCGGTGGCGGGTCAGGGCTCGCTCCATCGCACATTCGCACGCTGCGCAGCAGCCCAGCGGCGTGAAGAAAAGGAAACGGGCCTGCGTCAACTCATCTCACCGCTCCTACAATGGTAGGATAAGGCTCTTGGACAAGATGTTTTTCTTTGTATGTGCAGAAAAAAAAAAGAAAGGGGTGAGAGATTCCGACTTCCAAAGGATAAATTATGATGGAGCGATGTTGAACACTACAACTCTACAAGTGGTAGTGCTCTCGCGATTTAATTGATTCGGATGATTAGTCTTGTGCACGATTATCTATCTAATCATATAAGATCTGTTGGCTATCGTGTGTATATATATATATATATATATATATATATATATATATATATATATATATATATATATATATATATATATATATATATATATATATATATATATATATATATATATACGACAACACTAAAATGCACCTGGGTGCATTCTCTATATTGAATGCACCCAGACGTAATATATAAATACACCCCGATCAAGTCTCATCGCGCCCTCGGCCGTCCTGTTCCCGCGCCTCTCTGCCCCCCACCGCCGCCGCGCGCCTCCCTGACCCCGCGCCATCCTATACCCCGCAGCCACCGATCGCATCCCTGTCACCGCGCCGCCGCCGTCTCCTCCTTCCTCCGATCCTCTAACCCTAGATCCATGGCCCCACCGTCGCTGCCGCACCTTGAATCGCCTCGATGCTCCTCCCCTAATTCCTTGGCGATTGTTGTGGCTGGAGGTGCTGATCCGATATTGCCGTCTCCGATTGCGACAACGGGAGCGGGTGTACGCGGCGGATCAGGTGATCCTAGGGATGGCAATGGGTAAAATATCCGCGGATAGTGTCTCTAGACATCCATATCCGCGACTCATATCCGATATCCGAACCCGTACCCGTTACCCGCTATGGATAACAAACAGTATCCACATCCGTTACCCGCGGATAATGGATATCCGCGGATATATCCGTTTGCCCACTACACATACAAAATATTTAAATCCAACAAATTCAAACATGATATCATATTTGTCCAGCAAATTTAAATATGATAAAAACATAAAGCCATACAAAATTTGTCCAACAAATTCAAACATGATATCATATTTGTCCAGCAAATATAAAATTGTCTACGGATATCAAGTGCTACCCATATTTGGGACGGGAGTACAAGATATTTTAACGGATATTCGGGTATTTGGGTATGGATATTGATTTTCCTTATCCATTTTAAAAATATCCATGGATATCAAGTGCTACCCATATTCGTATCCATGGGTACAGACTCGTACCCAAAACCGTGCCCAACGGGTTTTTTATCCGCGGGTACGCGGATAAATAACATCCATTGCCATCCCTAGGTGATCCCTTGCATCACAAAACGTTGCTGACGCCACCGCCTTCAATTCCACCTGGATCGCTGGTCACTCCGGATGCAGCCCAGCTGTTCCATCCGGTAAGAAAAAAAACAATCAAAAATTGTTGCTCCACCGTGCGTGGTTTGTTGATTTTCTGTTGCATCGTTTGTTGCAAACTTGAGTCTCTGTTTTTACTCATTGATTACAATTGCATGGTGTGTTTGTGTTCCAGTTGCAACGTTTGTTGCTTGTTGATTGCAACTAGGTGTATACTCTAATTGCAAACTTGAGTCTCTGTTTTTACTCATTGATTACAGTTGCATGGTGTGTTTGTGTTCCAGTTGCAACGTTTTTTGCTTGTTGATTGCAACTAGGTGTATACTCTAATTGCAAACTTGAGTCTCTGTTTTTACTCATTGATTACAGTTGCATGGTGTGTTTGTGCTCCAGTTGCAACGTTTGTTGCTTGTTGATTGCAACTAGGTATATACTCTAATTGCAAACTTGAGTCTCTGTTTTTACTCACTGATTACAGTTGCATGGTGTGTTTGTGCTCGAGTTGCAACGTTTGTTGCTTGTTGATTGCAACTAGGTGTATACTCTAATTGCAAACTTGAGTCTCTGTTTTTACTCATTGATTACAGTTGCATGGTGTGTTTGTGCTCCACTTGCAACGTTTGTTGCTTGTTGATTGCAACTAGGTATATACTCTAATTGCAAACTTGAGTCTCTGTTTTTACTCACTGATTACAGTTGCATGGTGTGTTTGTGCTCGAGTTGCAACGTTTGTTGCTTGTTGATTGCAACTATGTGTATCCTCTAATTGCAAAACTCATGATTGCGTGTTGTCCTGCAGGATGCAAACATACTTGATGTGTTTGTCCCCAGGGTGCAACAAACATTTGATACAAAAGAAGAAGCCTACCTCTTTTACCTTGACTACGCAAAATTGGCTGGTTTTAGTGTCAGGACAAAAAGGACTAGTAAAGAAACCAGACACTGGGTTTGCAACCGTGAGGGGTTTCTGAAGCCAGGTCAAGAGAATGAGGAGCCTATGACAAATAAGACATCGATGAGAATTGGTTGCCCTGCTTATGTGAAGGTGAAGGAGGACAAGAAGCGCAATATTTGGTATTTTCATCATGTTCAGGAAGCACACAATCACAAACTTGAACCCTCACCAAGGATGGTGAGATATATGCATTCTCATAAGCAGAGGGAGGCAGCGTTGGATGACCTGTTTGCAATCATGTCAAAGAGTGGTGTGCCAACACAAGCAGCAATGAATGTAATGTCAGAATTATTTGGAGGCCGTCAAAACTGGCCATTCACAGAGAAAGATGTCCATAACAAGTAGGTCATAAAAAAACTGACATCATATCTTTGTGCGATATATTGACAACAGCATCTTCATTTGTTTTTTCTTTTATGGTACAGGAAAGCTGAGCAAGCAAGGGAGGAGAGGGATGGTGACATGGATAAACTGTTCCAATTTTTCAAGGAGTGCAAAGAACACAATGAATACTTTTACTGGGATGTGGATTTTGAACCAAAAACAAATGTGCTTCGGAGCATTTTTTGGTGTCATGCAAGTCAGCATGCAGAATACAAGGATTTTGGGGATGTAGTCACATTTGACACAACACACAAGACTAACAACAAGCATATGCCGTTGGCCATGTTTGTGGGTTGCAGCAATAATTTGAAAAATGTGTCCTTTGGCCAAGCACTTCTTCGGGATGAAACAATAGACACATTCAGATGGCTTTTTGAGACCTTTAAAAGTTGCATGGGTGGTCAGCAACCTTTTGTGATTCTTACAGGTATGCTTTGGCTACAAAAAAATGCTTGTCACATAATTACTGCTGTGTTGTTGCAACTGTATCTTTGAAGATGATTGCAATATTTTAAACTGCTTGATTGCAAACCTATTGGAGTTTTTTTGCTGATTTTTATTTTTGACAAACAGATGAAGATGCAGCGATGAAGGAAGCAATAAGGATTGTGTTTAACAAGACACAACACCGAAATTGCCGATGGCACATAACCAGAACATGGGATTACGAACTCGAGTAGCTGTACAAATTGCACAATGATAATAATCTAAAGGAGAAACTGCAATCCCTGATAAACTATCCTCTGGGGCCCACACAATTTGAGGTGGAGTGGAATAAGCTGGTGGATGAATGTGGCATAAGAGAACACCCTGCAATTGTTGCATTGTGGCAGAAAAGGAAGAGATGGATAGCAACATATTTCAAAGGCATGTACTGTGGGCGAATGACTTCCACCCAGAGATCTGAGAGCCAAAATAGGGTTTTGAAAGATGGTTATGTTAACAGTGTGACAAGCCTGCATATATTTGCAAAGAGGGTGCTTGACTCGATTCAGCACACAAACCACATGGATGCTGGGGAGTCACACTACTCACAGGTATTTGCCCACACCCCTGAATTTTTTGGTCTGATTGTAAAAAAACTGTTAAACATAATAACTCTGTTAAAAAATGTAAACAAAATGATTGCAACTACTGTTGTGTTGTAATTGCAACTGCTGGTGTGGTGTGGATGCAAGCACTGAATAACTCTGGGGAATTTTGTTAAACAAACAATGATTACAACTGTTGTCTGGTGTAATTGCAACTGATGGTCTAGTGTGATTGTAACTTCTATATAACTATGCCCAAAAATTGGTTAAACAAACAATGATTACAACTGCTGTCTCGTGTAATTGCAACTGCTGTCTGATGTGATTGCAACTGCTGGTCTTGATGCAGACTGAAGTTGTGAAAGGGAAATGTGCCCTTGGGCCATTTGTAAGTATTTTGGTGATTGAGTGCCAACACAAGTGCTTAAATGTGAATGTATGTCCATGGATGAACAAAGTGCAAATCATGAAGTAAAGGTATGTTTCTAAGCCTTAGTACATTGGTTTTGTGTACTAATATACTTGTCTAAGTGTTAGAAACAGAAAGAAGAAGAAAAGAAGAAAGGTGCAAAAGACTTGGCTGTGTACAGCCAAGACTCAGCTCGGTCTGGCACACCGGACTGTCCGGTGGTGCACCGGACAGTGTCCGGTGCGCCAGGCTGACTCGGCGTGAAGAGGCCGCTCTCGGGAATTCGCCGACGGCGTACGGCTAAAATTCACCGGACTGTCCGGTGTGCACCGGACTGTCCGGTGAGCCAACGGTCGGCTGGACCAACGGTCGGCCGCGCAATCTACGCGAGACACGTGGCCGAGCCAACGGTCGGAAGGGGGCACCGGACTGTCCGGTGTGCACCGGACATGTCCGGTGCGCCAACGGCTCCCAGATCTGCAACGGTCGGCAACGCTGTTTAAGGAAAGAAATCGGGCACCGGACAGTGTCCGGTGTGCACCGGACTGTCCGGTGCACCCGACGACAGAAGGCAAGGATGGCCTTCCAGATTTGCTCTCAACGGCTCCTAGCTGCCTTGGGGCTATAAAAGGGACCCCTAGGCGCATGGAGGAGACACCCAAGCAACCTTAGAGCATTCTTGATCATCCACACTCGGTCTTTGCGCATTCGTTTGTCATTCTCAGTGATTCGAGCTCCGTTCTAGTGAGAACTTTGAGATAGTCTTTTGAGCTCGATTCTTGGCCGTGTGTGTGCGCGTTTCGCTGTGGATTTGTGTGTGTTGCTTCCCTCCCTTACTCTGTGCTTCTTTGTGATCATATACTTGTAAGGGCAAGAGACTCCAATTTGTGGAGATTCCTTGCAAACGGGATAAAGAAAAGAAAGCAAAACACTGTGGTATTCAAGTGGGTCTTTGGACCGCTTGAGAGGGGTTGATTGCAACCCTCGTCCGTTGGGACGCCACAACGTGGAGTAGGCAAGCATTGGTCTTGGCCGAACCACGGGATAAACCACTGTGCCATCTCTGTGATTGATCTTCTGTGGTTATTGTGTTTTGTGGAGACTCCTCTCTAGCCACTTGGCATTATCTGTGCTAACACTTAACAAGTTTTTGTGGCTATAAGTTTAAGTTTCATAGGATCACCTATTCACCCCCCCTCTAGGTGCTCTCAATTGGTATCAGAGCCGTTCTCTTCACAGAGGGACTAACCGCCCGAAGAGATGGATCCTAAGGGGAAGGGTATCGTGATCAACGACAAAGAGAAGGAATCCTTCGTCAACGAGCCAAAGGACGATAAGCCTACCGACTCCGGCTCGGGCCACAGACGGAAGGAAGGGAAGAAGAAGAAGACAAGGCGCATCAAGGAGATCGTCTACTACGACAGCGATGAGTCTACTTCTTCCCAAAAGGACGACGACCACAACGACTACGAAAGAAGGAAACCGGTTAATTCGAACTTTTCCTTTGACTACTCTCGTATTCCGCAAAGTTCAAATTCACATTTGCTCTCCATTCCACTCGGCAAGCCCCCACACTTTGATGGGGAGGACTACGGATTTTGGAGCCACAAAATGCGTAGTCACCTATTCTCTCTCCATCCTAGTATATGGGAGATTGTAGAGAGTGGAATGCACTTTGATAGTTCGGATAGTCCCATGTTCATTAATGAACAAATTCATAAGAATGCACAAGCTACTACTGTTCTTCTAGCTTCTTTGTGCAGGGATGAATACCATAAAGTGAGCGGCTTGGATAACGCCAAGCAGATCTGGGACACCCTCAAGATTTCTCATGAGGGGAACGACGTCACCTTGCTCACCAAGATGGAGTTGGTGGAGGGTGAGCTTGGACGGTTCGCAATGATAAGGGGCGAGGAGCCGACGCAAACATACAACCGGCTCAAGACCCTTATCAACAAGATAAGGAGCTACGAAAGCACGCGATGGACGGACCACGACGTCGTCCGACTGATGCTAAGGTCCTTTACCGTTCTTGATCCTCATTTGGTAAATAATATTCGTGAAAATCCCAGGTACACCAAAATGTCGCCCGAGGAAGTCCTAGGAAAATTCGTCAGCGGGCGAATGATGATCAAGGAGGCGAGGTATGTGGACGACGCCTTGAATGGACCGATCAACGAGCCGCAACCTCTTGCTCTCAAGGCAACGAGGAGCAAGGAGGCACTACCGAGCAAGGTGGCGCAAGTTGAGGCGGCCGGGCTAAATAATGAGGAGATGGCCCTCATCATTAAGCGCTTCAAGACGGCGCTTAAGGGTCGCAAGGGACAGCCAAGCAAGACCAAGACAAAGGAGAAGCGCTCGTGCTTCAAATGTGGTAAGATTGGTCATTTCATTGCTAACTGTCCCGATAATGAAAGTGACCAGGAAAAGGGGAACAAGAGGGAGAAGAAGAAGGCATACAAGAAGGCAAAGGGTGAGGCACATCTAGGAAAGGAGTGGGATTCGGATTGCTCCTCCTCCGACTCCGACAATGAAGGACTCGCTGCCACCGCCTTCAACAAGTCATCCCTTTTCCCCAACGAGCGTCTCACATGCCTTATGGCAAGGGAGAAGAAGGTATGTACTCGAGACTCTACGTATGCTTCTTCAAGTGAGGATGATTCTAGCGATGAGGAAATAGATTACTCTAGCTTGTTCAAGGGATTGGATAGAAATAAAATTGATAAAATCAATGAATTGATTGATGCCTTGAATGAAAAGGATAGGCTTTTAGAAAAGCAAGAGGATTTGTTGTATGATGAACATGATAAATTTGTAGAGGCACAAAAATCATATGCTTTAGAAGTTAAAAGAAATGAAATGCTTTCTTATGAACTATCTACTTGTCATGAAACCATTTCTACTTTACAAGGTGTTAACAATGATTTAAATGCTAAATTAGAAGTAGCAAATAAATCTAATTCTTGTGTAGAACATGTTATGATTTGCACTAGGTGTAAGGATTTCGATATTGATGCCTGTAGTGAACACCTAGTTTTAATTTCCAAATTAAATGAGGAATTGGCTAGTCTTAATGCCCAACTTAAGACTAGCAAGAATGAATTTGATAAGCTGAAATTTGCAAGGGATGCCTACACGATTGGTAGACACCCCTCAATTAAGGATGGACTTGGCTACAAGAGGGAAGCCAAGGACTTGACAAGCCATAAGGCTCCCATCTCTGCCAAGGAGAAAGGGAAGGCCCCTATGGCAACTAGTGCTAAAAAGAACCATGCCTTTATGTACCATGGTAGGAGACAAACTAGAAATACTTATAGGAGTTATAATGCTTATAATGATTTTGACATGTTTGCTTCTAGTTCCTCCTATGTGCATGATAGAAATATTGGTAGGAGAAATGTTGCTCATAACGTGCCTAGAAAGAATATTATTCATGCTCCTAGGAAAGTAGTGAATGAACCTTCTACAATTTATTACGCTTTAAATGCTTCCTTTGCTATTTGTAGAAAGGATAGAAAAATAGTTGCTAGGAAGTTAGGGGCAAAATGCAAGGGAGACAAAACTTGCATTTGGGTCCCTAAGGATATTTGCACTAACCTTGTAGGACCCAACATGAGTTGGGTACCTAAGACCCAAGCCTAAATTTGCCTTGCAGGTTTATGCATCCGGGGGTTCAAGCTGGATTATCGACAGCGGATGCACAAACCATATGACGGGGGAGAAGATGTTCACCTCCTACGTCAAAAATAAGGATTCCCAAGATTCAATTATATTCGGTGATGGGAATCAAGGCAAGGTAAAAGGGTTAGGTAAAATTGCAATTTCTAATGAGCACTCAATCTCCAATGTGTTTTTAGTTGAGTCTCTTGGTTACAATTTGCTATCTGTTAGTCAACTATGCAATATGGGATATAATTGTCTTTTTACAAATGTAGATGTGTCTGTCATTAGAAGAAGTGATGGTTCACTAGCCTTTAAGGGTGTATTAGACGACAAGCTTTACTTAGTTGATTTTGCAAAAGAAGAGGCCGGTCTAGATGCATGCTTAATGGCTAAGACTTGCATGGGCTGGCTGTGGCATCGCCGCTTAGCACATGTGGGGATGAAGAACCTTCACAAGCTTCTAAAGGGAGAACACGTGATAGGTTTGACTAACGTACAATTCGAAAAAGATAGACCTTGTGCAGCTTGTCAGGCAGGTAAACAGGTGGGAGGAGCGCATCACAGCAAAAATGTGATGACCACATCAAGACCCCTGGAACTGCTACATATGGACCTCTTCGGACCCGTTGCCTATCTAAGCATAGGAGGAAGTAAGTATGGTTTAGTTATTGTTGATGACTTTTCCCGCTTCACTTGGGTGTTCTTTTTGCAGGATAAGTCTGAAACCCAAGGGACCCTCAAGCGCTTCCTCAGGAGAGCTCAAAATGAGTTTGAGCTCAAGGTGAAGAAGATAAGAAGCGACAACGGGTCCGAGTTCAAGAACCTTCAAGTGGAGGAGTTCCTTGAGGAGGAAGGGATCAAGCACGAGTTCTCCGCTCCCTACACACCTCAGCAAAATGGTGTGGTAGAGAGGAAGAACAGGACGCTCATAGATATGGCGAGGACTATGCTTGGAGAATTCAAGACCCCCGAGTGCTTTTGGTCGGAAGCCGTGAACACGGCTTGCCACGCCATCAACAGGGTCTACCTTCACCGCCTCCTCAAGAAGACGTCGTATGAGCTACTAACCGGTAACAAACCCAATGTATCTTACTTTCGTGTATTTGGGAGCAAGTGCTACATTCTAGTGAAGAAGGGTAGAAATTCTAAGTTTGCTCCCAAAGCTGTAGAAGGGTTTTTGTTAGGTTATGACTCAAATACAAAGGCGTATAGAGTCTTCAACAAATCATCGGGTTTGGTTGAAGTCTCTAGCGACGTTGTATTTGATGAAACTAATGGCTCTCCAAGAGAGCAAGTTGTTGATTGTGATGATGTAGATGAAGAAGATGTTCCAACGGCCGCGATACGAACCATGGCGATTGGAGACGTTCGGCCACAGGAACAAGATGAACGAGATCAACCTTCTTCCTCAACAACGGTGCAGCCCCCAACTCAAGATGATGAACAGGTTCATCAAAAGGAGGCGTGTGATCAAGGGGGAGCACAAGATGATCACGTGATGGAGGAAGAAGCACAACCGGCACCTCCAACCCAAGTTCGAGCGGTGATTCAAAGGGATCATCCCGTCGACCAAATTTTGGGTGACATTAGCAAGGGAGTAACTACTCGATCTCGATTAGTTAATTTTTGTGAGCATTACTCCTTTGTCTCTTCTATTGAGCCTTTCAGGGTAGAGGAGGCCTTGCTAGATCCGGATTGGGTGTTGGCCATGCAGGAGGAACTTAACAACTTCAAGCGCAATGAAGTTTGGACACTGGTGCCTCACCCCAAGCAAAATGTCGTGGGAACCAAGTGGGTGTTCCGCAACAAACAGGACGAGCACGGGGTGGTGACAAGGAACAAGGCTCGACTTGTGGCAAAAGGTTATGCCCAAGTCGCAGGTTTGGACTTTGAGGAGACTTTTGCTCCTGTGGCTAGACTAGAATCAATTCGTATCTTGCTAGCATATGCCGCTCACCATTCTTTCAGGTTGTACCAAATGGATGTGAAGAGCGCTTTCCTCAACGGGCCAATAAAGGAGGAGGTGTACGTGGAGCAACCCCCTGGCTTTGAGGATGAACGGTACCCCGACCACGTGTGTAAGCTCTCTAAGGCGCTCTATGGACTTAAGCAAGCCCCAAGAGCATGGTATGAATGCCTTAGAGACTTTTTAATTGCTAATGCTTTCAAGGTTGGGAAAGCCGATCCAACTCTTTTTACTAAGACTTGCGATGGTGATCTTTTTGTATGCCAAATTTATGTCGATGACATAATATTTGGTTCTACTAATCAAAAGTCTTGTGAAGAGTTTAGCAGGGTGATGACGCAGAAATTCGAGATGTCGATGATGGGCGAGTTGAACTACTTCCTTGGGTTCCAAGTGAAGCAACTCAAGGATGGCACTTTCATCTCCCAAACGAAGTACACACAAGATTTGCTAAAGAGGTTTGGGATGAAGGACGCCAAGCCCGCAAAGACGCCGATGGGGACCGACGGACACACCGACCTCAACAAAGGAGGTAAGTCCGTTGATCAAAAAGCATACCGGTCCATGATAGGTTCTTTGCTTTATTTATGTGCTAGTAGACCGGATATTATGCTTAGCGTATGCATGTGTGCTAGATTTCAATCTGATCCGAAGGAGTGTCACTTAGTGGCTGTGAAGCGAATTCTTCGATATTTAGTCGCTACGCCTTGCTTCGGGATCTGGTATCCAAAGGGGTCTAACTTTGACTTGATTGGGTACTCAGATTCCGACTATGCTGGATGTAAGGTCGATAGGAAGAGTACATCGGGGACGTGCCAATTCTTAGGAAGGTCCCTGGTGTCATGGAACTCTAAGAAACAAACATCCGTTGCCCTATCCACCGTTGAGGCCGAGTATGTTGCAGCAGGACAGTGTTGCGCGCAACTACTTTGGATGAGGCAAACCCTCAGGGACTTTGGCTACAATCTGAGCAAAGTCCCACTCCTATGTGATAATGAGAGTGCTATCCGAATAGCGGAAAATCCTGTTGAGCACAGCCGCACAAAGCACATTGACATCCGGCATCACTTTTTGAGAGACCACCAGCAAAAGGGAGATATCGAAGTGTTTCATGTTAGCACCGAGAACCAGCTAGCCGATATCTTTACCAAGCCTCTAGATGAGAAGACCTTTTGCAGGCTGCGTAGTGAGCTCAATATCTTAGATTCGCGGAACTTGGATTGAAATGTAGCATACATGTGTTTATGCCTTTGATTATGTCCATTCTGCATTTTGTTGCTTACTATGGTGCTCAAGTTGTACAAACACTCCCTGGACCTCACAAGTCCGTTGCAAAGTGATGCACATGTTTAGGGGGAGATGTGTTACAACTTGACCCTTTGAGACTAACCATATACTTGAGTTTGCTTGATTTAGTCTCGAAGGAGAATTGAAAGGGAAAAGGTGGACTTGGACCATGAAAGACTTCCACTGCACTCCGATGAGAGGGTAACTTATTCCAAGTCCATCTCATGAACTCTTATTGTCATTTGCTCTTAATTGAAGATTTTGGTGAGGCAATGGGGTTAAAGGGCCAAGATTAATCCCGTTTTGGTGCTTGATGCCAAAGGGGGAGAAAATAAAGGCCAAAGCAATAAATGGATCAGCTACCACTTGAGAAATTTGAAAATAGTAGAGTAGAGCTACCACTTGAGAAATTTGAAAATAGTAGAGTAGAGCTTTTGGTTTGTCAAAACTCTTTTATTGTCTCTTTTGTCAAAAGTTGGCTTCTTGTGGGGAGAAGTAGTAATTATGGGAAAAAGGGGGAGTTTTTGAAGGAAAAAGGGGGAGTTTTTGAAATCTTTAATCAATCTCTTTTGGAATGACTCTCTTTATGCTTCAACATGTGTGTTTGACTTAGAGATAGAGATTTGAGTTTGATTTGCAAAAACAAACCAAGTGGTGGCAAAGGATGATCCATATATGCCAAAATTGAATCAAAATAAATTTGAGTTTTATTTGAAGTGAGGTTGCACTTGTTCTAGTTGCTTTATGTTGTGTTGGCATAAATCACCAAAAAGGGGGAGATTGAAAGGGAAATGTGCCCTTGGGCCATTTGTAAGTATTTTGGTGATTGAGTGCCAACACAAGTGCTTAAATGTGAATGTATGTCCATGGATGAACAAAGTGCAAATCATGAAGTAAAGGTATGTTTCTAAGCCTTAGTACATTGGTTTTGTGTACTAATATACTTGTCTAAGTGTTAGAAACAGAAAGAAGAAGAAAAGAAGAAAGGTGCAAAAGACTTGGCTGTGTACAGCCAAGACTCAGCTCGGTCTAGCACACCGGACTGTCCGGTGGTGCACCGGACAGTGTCCGGTGCGCCAGGCTGACTCGGCGTGAAGAGGCCGCTCTCGGGAATTCGCCGACGGCGTACGGCTAAAATTCACCGGACTGTCCGGTGTGCACCGGACTGTCCGGTGAGCCAACGGTCGGCCGCGCAATCTACGCGAGACACGTGGCCGAGCCAACGGTCGGAAGGGGGCACCGGACTGTCCGGTGTGCACCGGACATGTCCGGTGCGCCAACGGCTCCCAGTTCTGCAACGGTCGGTAACGGTCGGCAGCGCTGTTTAAGGAAAGAAATCGGGCACCGGACAGTGTCCGGTGTGCACCGGACTGTCCGGTGCACCCGACGACAGAAGGCAAGGATGGCCTTCCAGATTTGCTCTCAACGGCTCCTAGCTGCCTTGGGGCTATAAAAGGGACCCCTAGGTGCATGGAGGAGACACCCAAGCAACCTTAGAGCATTCTTGATCATCCACACTCAGTCTTTGCGCATTCGTTTGTCATTCTCAGTGATTCGAGCTCCGTTCTAGTGAGAACTTTGAGATAGTCTTTTGAGCTCGATTCTTGGCCGTGTGTGTGCGCGTTTCGCTGTGGATTTGTGTGTGTTGCTTCCCTCCCTTACTCTGTGCTTCTTTGTGATCATATACTTGTAAGGGCAAGAGACTCCAATTTGTGGAGATTCCTTGCAAACGGGATAAAGAAAAGAAAGCAAAACACTGTGGTATTCAAGTGGGTCTTTGGACCGCTTGAGAGGGGTTGATTGCAACCCTCGTCCGTTGGGACGCCACAACGTGGAGTAGGCAAGCATTGGTCTTGGCCGAACCACGGGATAAACCACTGTGCCATCTCTGTGATTGATCTTCTATGGTTATTGTGTTTTGTGGAGACTCCTCTCTAGCCACTTGGCATTATCTGTGCTAACACTTAACAAGTTTTTGTGGCTATAAGTTTAAGTTTCACAGGATCACCTATTCACCCCCCCCCCCTCTAGGTGCTCTCAAGTTGTCAGAGCCTGCAAATCAAGATTTGATGAGCAACTCAGCAGGGTGTACACCAGGGCTGTGTACAATGAATACAAGAGGGAATATATTAACAGCACAGCTTTTGTGATAGAGCCTGATCCGGGAGTGGAATGCGGTTACTTGGTGAAACATGAGAAAGGCGATGGGACATTTTGCTGGGCACAACATGCATTCAAGGTGGTGGCTGACAAAGCAGCAGGCGTGTATAAATGCGAATGCATGCAGTGGGAGCATACAGGTGAGATGAATTGCAACCTCGTTACATTAACAAAATTAAACATTGATGTTCCTGCATATTTACATCCAAATTGCAACAAAAAAATGCAGGTCTGTTCTGCATGCACATAATAAAGGCATTCACCCACCTCCAAGTCCAAAACATACTTGAAAAGTACATTCTGAAGCGATATACACGTAATGCAAGATCTGTGGTTCCGTGGGACCGGCACGATGTGAGTGTTGGTGGTCAAAATGAGACAAAGCAGTCAAGGTTGTCGAAGCTGCTGCCAAAGTTAATGCGACTGGGAAGAGCGGGAAGCAAATCTGATAGAGCATACACTGAAACTATCAGGCACATCGACATGATAACTCCTGGGATTGAGCTTCTACGAACAGCGGAGATTGGTCCGATTGGTCCGGACGAAGCAACAAATACTGAGTTGCAGCAAGATGCAGAAGGACGGCGGAATATTGGTCCCATTGCACCAACACAACAAAGTTCTGACAACAATATAGAACCTGTTGTGATGCCAACTGGACCTACACCACCACCGGAATCGGGCCTGAATCTAGATTCTGCAAACTGCCTCACTGATCTAAGATTGACTGAACCGCCAGTGTCGCGCACGAAGGGTAGGAAGTCTGCCAGTGGGGCTAAATGTGCTAAAAATAGTATGGAACCTGCTAATCCATACAACACATATAGTGGTGGTCAGGGCATAAGAGAGTGCCAAACCTGCCATGTTAGGGGGCACTATAGCACAACATGCCCTCAGAACCCAAACAGAAGCAGAGCGGCCGAGAACAAGGACAAAAAGAGAAGTGCGAAAACTGTAGGTTGGACTCCAAGAAAAAGAGGTCGCCCAACAATAAAAAAAGGACTAGATGGGAATCAAGATGAGGCACAGAGTGAGGGGGATGATACACAGCAATCTGGGTGCACTATGGCGGTGCAGGAGTCAGCAGCACACGCGGCGATTGCAAGAATTAGGAGGGCGACAACTTGCCATGTTAATTACCAGGACGAAAGTGATTAAGGATGACTATGAATCTGACTGAATCTCCAATGTAATATTTCAATTTTATCTTATTTTATAACTCTGTGTAAGTTAAACTCAATAATGACTGTGTGACTGTTCGGAAAACAGTGGACACACATGACCAACCAATTGCAACATCGTAGTTGCGCTGATTGCAACTGTATGTATACACTGAATAATACATGAATCTGTGTTATCTGTTTACGTCTCGACATCTAATTAAAATATATCTTGTTTTATTATCATATAACAGTTGCTACTACTCATAAACAGGTTTGCAAAGTTTGCCATCATGCTGGTTACCAAACATAGAAATAAAAATGAGTGGTCATGGTCAGTTGCAACTACGATTACAATTTCAGTTGCAACTGTAACATATACGCTGGTTGCAACTGTAACATATACGCTGGTTGCAACTGCCTCATATGGAAGGGCTCCACCTCGCCGGTGGGTACAGAACACAAACATATACATTGGTTGCAACTGCAATGGCTGGGATTTTTCAAACAAAATTGGAAACTGCAGTTTAGAGTACGATAACAACTAGATGAATAGACCAGTTGCAAATGGAACCAGTGCGCTGGTTGCAACCTAAACAACATTACTGGATTGTTTCTGGAGATAACATAACACAACTGATTGTTTCTGACTACTGCATAACACAACAGATTGTTTTTGCATGAATCTAATTGTTCGACTGACTACTATCCCATTCAATTGGCAACGGACGACCACCAATTCTAAACTTATCAAGCGAACCAGGAATTTCAGCTTGGTTCAAAGGGTGGAAGATCTCGTAATGCAACAGCTCACATCTGTATATCGGGCCCTTGAACTGCAATGGCATAAAAACATCATAATGGTCAGTGACTATATTATGATGCACACATAGAAAACACACAAAAAAAAGCACCAAAACAGATAGAAAATCAGTTGACAGCATGGCTAACCGGATTGATTTCCTTGGTCATTTTGTCCCCATCATAATATTCCATGTACTTCCATACAAAAAAAAGACAATCGCTTTGATCTGCTTGCTTTGGCACATCAATAAAAGGCCGCCTCCACTTGCTAACTCTGGGTAACTTGAGGTTGGAAACTTTCTGGAAGGCTGCATCAATGATTGGGATTTTGGCAAAGACAACCTTGTGCCGTTCTTCCTGATTAGAACAATTCAGGAAGTAGTCGTTTGAGTCCAGCACATCAATACGCTTATGGATAAAATTGAAGCAATATACAAAATAGTGAGCACCATCTTTGATAGGGACAAAAACCTGGTGCAAGGAAGGAGTAGAAAACTAATTACTAAAAATGGAAAACATATATGAAAAAAGAAGTTGCAAGAAAAAAGTATAGACAGTTGCAAAGTATGTGTCCTGGTGATTGCAACTGTAAATGATGGAAAGTAAAAAATTGTAGGTATGAAAAAAGTGGGTTGGGGAAAAGGTCTGCTAACCAATTTTGCTCTTGACAAATCATAGTT
Organism: Zea luxurians; assembly: GCA_029449295.1. Lineage (NCBI taxonomy): Eukaryota > Viridiplantae > Streptophyta > Magnoliopsida > Poales > Poaceae > Zea > Zea luxurians. The sequence continues at coordinate 175,745,956 of JAOPSE010000002.1, forward strand.
TTCGCACTCAGACATCAGATGATTCCATACATATATGAATTCTTCCGTCTCAGATTTATCAGCGTTGAGTACTGCTTCACACGTTGATACATTGAACTGTATGTGTTTTCCAGTTTGGAGAATAAATAAAAAAGAGAAATGATAAATGATTAAATTAGTTTAAACACATAAATGCAAGACAGTATACAAAAAATACATGGTTTTGGAGAAGAAACTTACATAAAAACCAGTGGTCAGAAACACTCTGTATCCACAAGAATCAACCTTGTGCACAATATCATCATGTCGCATGCAGTGCACGAAAAAGTCTATGATTCCTGACTCACCAAGGGTGTCATTAGAAAAAGATGTTAAAATTTCCTCGCCAGTTAGTCTAACAAGAAGGCCAAACTCCAACAAAATTCTCCTGCATCAACAAAAAAAAGAAAAAAACATATGGATTAGTGAGAAGAACAGTAGAATGTGCAATTGCTGGTGTGCTGTGATTGCAACTGTTGGTCTAGTGTGATTTCAAAGTACTGAATAACTCTGGGAAATTCTGTTACACAAATATGATTGCAAACTACTGGTGTAGTATAATTGCAACTAGTGTGTTGTAATTGCATGTACTATATAACTCTGTGAAATTCTTTTTAAATAAAAATGATTGCAACTTCTGTTATGGTGTGATTGCAACCACGCATTAGGTGCGATTGCTACTGCTATATAAGTAACTAACTGTTCAAGAAAAATAATTGCTACTTGGTTAGAATTGCAAAATAAAAAGTAAATAGAAATTGCAACTTGGGAAAAACAAAAAAAAACCCTTTCAGCTCAGGATCAGATGCGATCTTCCGCCTAAGTGCAACAGCCTTGGCCAGGGGTATCTCAGGTCGATTACGAGGGATCTTGAATGGGGATATGTACTCCCTAGGCTTCTTCAGCACTCTATCACCTAGGCGCTTGAATATCATCCTTTGAAACTCACTGAAATCAGCCTGGCCTACTGAGACTTCGTCTTGAGAAAGTCAGATTGGTTGGGTCAAATTGTTGATATCATCATCAGACTCCACCGGGAACTGGATATCATCAAATGATGAGCTGGGTCCTGCCTGGCCATCAATGCTCTTCTCCAAACTATCAATCTCAGCTTTGGCCTCCTGACGAAGCATGTTCAACCTATCCTCGTACTGTTGGCGCTGCTCAGCATATTCTTTTGACATTTGTAACTGGAACATCTTCTTTAACTTGGCAGCGGGCACCGGCTTTTTCAAAGCTCTGATGTTGTCCTTTAGCTGTTTCTGGATTGCAACCTGTATCCTTTTCTCCTCCGCTTCAACCTTCTTCTCGGCATCAGCCTTCTTCTTCACAACTTCTTCAGCTGCAGCCATTCTCTTAATCTCAGCTTCTTCAGCCTCAGCCTTTCTCTTAATCTCAGCTTCTTCGGCCTCAGCCTTTCTCTTAATCTCAGCTTCTTTGGCCTCAGCCTTTCTCTTATCCTCAGCTTCTTCTTCCTTCTTCTTCTCACCTTCTTCAGCTGCAGCCTTTCTCTTGATCTCAGCTACTTCGGCCTCAGCCTTTCTCTTATTCTCAGCTTCTTCTGCCTTCTTCTTATCAGCTTGTTCGGCTTCAGCCTTTCTCTTCTCAGCCTCCTCAGCTTCAGCATTCTTCATCTCAATCTCAGCCTTCTTCTTCTCAGCCTCTGCCTTCTGTGTGTTGGCAACTTGAATGGACCTATCGCTCCTCCTTGAGTAAGTTATATGATCCTGGTGCAGTTGAGTAGAATAGCCAAATTAACATATTTGTATTATGAAAGTGAATCATTTATATTATAAAAAAAGACACGAATTGCATGAACATACCTGGGCAGTAGGATGCTGCATCCCAGTGTCCCTGCTCAGAGGATCCTCTTCTGTCTCAGGTGGTCCCTGTTCATAATATATGATTAATTGCAAGTTAGTATAGGCTATGATTACTACAATAGGTGGGGCCCGATTGCAACTATGGATTGCTTTCACATGGGTATCAGATGATCTTACCACAGGCCGTTGATCATTGCCAGGGGGGTTTGAGGAAGCCTTCCTCTTGCGAACAGTAATTCGTGGTGCACGAGTCGGCTGGCTATTGGGAGGGGACTGTAATTGTAGAAAAAGGGGAAAAAATCATAATATTAATCAGAAAAAAGGAGTTGATGGTAATAAAAAAAACACAATAAACTAACCTCGCCATCAATGCTTGCAAAGTGCTCTGGGGAATACATCATTTGCAATATATCATCAATACTTCGGATTGACCCACGTAAATCAGGAGGTACTGCCAGGGGAAAGAATAAAAAATATAAATGAAAAAAGGAATAATGAAGATGAGAGAAAACATTTTTTAAGCATGGAAGACATAGGTAGGCTTACTTCTATTCAAATTTCCCTCTTCCAGATCAATGTCATCACCACACAATGGGGTTCTCGTAAAATCTAAGCTGTCATCAAGATCTCCACCACTGCAATCCAACTGTATTTCTTCACTATCACCTCCTCCAGGTTGGTCTTCCGGTACATTTGAAGTAGTTCCTGATCCTCCATACAAATTTAAAAAAGTGATTGAAAGCACAAAGTGATGTATATGGGTAAAATTGCAACTTGTATGGTGGGTGGTTGCAACAATAATATTATACTGTATGCAATAAAAAATACCTGCTCCTGCTCTAGTGTCAATTACAACGGGACTCCGTATAATTTCTTTACCATCACCTCCTCTAGATTGGTCCTCCGGTGCAATTGAACTAGTTCCTGCTCCTGCATACAAATTTAAAAATGATTGTAAACACATATTGATGTGTCTGGGAAAATTGCAACTTGTATGGTGGGTGCTTGCAAACAATAATATTATCCTATATGCAACAAAAAATACCTGCTCCTGCTCTAGGGTCGTTCTTCACCTTCCTCCTGCGCTCTTTGGCAGCTCGCTTCTCAACGATAGCGTCAGCGATAAGCTTCTGAATGCCAGTGTAGCACTCGTGGTGAGCTTTTGCCATAAGGTCGCGGGATATTGTTGAATACTTCACAGCCTTCTGTGCGTATGACTGGGCTTCACTAGTGCTTTCATCAAACGCCTTCAAGATGTTCAGCGCATCTGACTTCCTACTCCTTCCAACTAAATCAGTAATACTCTGACCAAAAGAAGATCTAAAGCTAGGGTACTGGTAAAAGACTGGGGGTTGGATATTGAAGGAAGCATGACCGACGGGATCATGGGATGTGCCAAGCACATCAGCAGATGTCCCAGTAGGTGCTGCTGTTGCTACTGGGACAGATGCTGCTGCTACTGGGTTAGGTGCTGCTGTTGGATTATGGACTGCTACTGGGGCAGGTGCAGGTACTGGAGCATGTAATATTGCTAGAGCACCAATGGGGACGCCGTAGCACGTGTCAGTGATACTTCTCAACTGAAAGTAAAAAAAACAATGATAAAATGATAAATGAATAACAAATTGCAACTATTGTGGAGTATCATTTGCAACTTACCCTGAGGTGTCCAAACTCAGTGGTCCCAGGAGGAACATCTCCCCTGAGATCCATATTTGCTACAGCATCAATCATCTTGGAGTCCAAGAAAGCACATCGAGGGATTGAAAAAGGACTTGTGTCTAATCCATGTTGCAGGTTGTCGACATAAAGCATCTGCATGTTTTTAACATTAGGTAAAACACACATGGGTATTTTAGGTTGAATTCATATAATGAAAAAAAGTAAACCAAATTGGCACAGGTGCAATAAGCCAGTTGAAATAGCCTCATACTAAAATTATTGCTACTTTATGAACAACATAAATTACAAAATATATGTGAATGTGTGAACTAAGTTATCATAAAAAAATAAAAAAATGCCCTCAAATTGCAACTTGTAACATATGACAGTTGTAACAGTAAACATAAAAAATTACTACTTGTGTAATTGGAAGAGTAAGTTGCAAGGGCAAAAATTGAATGTGTGTGTTGAGCTTACAGCTACAAAGATCCCGCATCCACTGATGGGTGCGTTAATGCCTTTCTCCGCAAAATCCTTTCTATAAAGACGAGCAGCTATGCTCAGCCTGTCTACTACAGCTTTGCACCAGTTCTTGTTGCCCATGTTCTGGATGTCCTGAGTGTACTTCACATCATCAATCCTGATGCGAGTGTCAGTATTGGAGAATAGAAGACACTGAAATGCTGCCATGAAAAAGGCTCTCAGGCCCAGCTCCCCATTGAGAGTCCTCTTCTGCAATCTATCAGTGATAACAAATATATTGATACCAGATATGCGTCTATAAGATTTGCCACAAATTTGCTCCCCCAGCTCGTCCCGCAAGGCACGAGCATCTGCATCAGACATGGGGGCGGATCACTGCCAACGTTTGGTAACTGCAAAACACACCAAACACTGTGTTCAGTGATTTGAATCTCTTTCCCACCACCAATCTCTAATTTCATTGTTTCTGGGTTAAGCTTCCGCATCAGCCAGCTAAGCAACTTTCTCGACAATAAATGTGGCTTGAATCTAAGCAGGCCGCCAAACCCCTTAGCAACCACTTCACTTTTCAATTCATCAGATAGAGAATTCACAAGCTTTATAAACTTCCCAGGTGAGCATCGAATAGCTTGTGTCTTAGTTATACCCTTATTTTCATCTCCACCAACAATACCAACATTGTCATCACCAGACCCATCGCCACCAGGAACAAACTCCGTGTCTTTTTCATCATCACTTTCGGCGTCTTGTATAGGAGGGACTTTCAACCTTAATCTCTTCTTCCTTTCCTTCAATTCATTTTTATCTAATTGCTTTCTCTTGTTTTCAACACGGGGAGAGCGACGGACAGCATGAGCGCCTTGCTGGCCTGTGACATTCTGATCTTGATCCATTATAAAAAACACTGAAAAAATGGGAATGAAAAAAACATGAGGGCACAAACACATGGTACAGATCTCATAACCAAAAATTGCTAATCAACAAACTAAAACACACAGTACAAAAATAGGAACAAAAAATAGTTGCAATACACACTAATGCTGCACACATACATTAGTACTGGGACAGAATTGCAACATGCGACATAAGCCAGTTGCAACAAGACTGCTAAAAAATTACTACTGGGACAGTTGCAACAGTGAATTTAAACAAATAACTAGTTGTATACGAGCACAGTTATAAAAGACAGTAATGATGTATGTGGTCTGAAAGTAAAAATTATACAGTTGCAACTTATGTCATGGACCAGTTGCAACAAAAGGTACACTGCAGTTACAAAAGAAGTGTAAACATCTGAGATTATAATCTAGAACACAAACTGCTTATTCAAAAATGAAATGTATCCGCATAAAATACAACAATTAATAATTCCAATCAACGAATAATACTAGTTGCAACACTTGGGGAAAAAATGGGGTTTACCTGTCTATTACCGAAAATAACAAAACAAATCCAAAAAATGGGGACAGAGAAATGGGAGAGAGAGCGGATGCGCTTACACGGCGGGCGCGGGCGCAAACTACTCCGGCGCGGGCTACGTCGACGTTCGCGGTCTACGTCTCAGGCGAGCAAACGATTCTGACGGGAGCGGAGGATCCGTTCGCGGAAAAGTGTGGAGGGGGCCGGAGCTGGGAACGAGCGGGAGCGTGCGGGAGCGTGCGGGATGGACGAAGACGGGAACGGGAGCGAGCGCACAACGGCTACGGCGAGGGCTAGGTCGCCGGGGAAGAGAATGGATTGAGCTGTACGTGGGGGGCCAGGAAAGTGGAAAAGGCGCAGTCGGGCGCGGGGAAGTGAAAAGGCACAATATCAGTTCCGCTGCGTCGGTTCAGGCTGTGTGGATCGGTTGGGTCGGACCATGTGCACCTGGGCGCGTAGGTTGCGCCCTGGGCGCGTAGGTTGCGCCTGGGTGCATTCTCTATATTGAATGCACCCAGGTGTAATATATAATAACAGTGTATATATATATATATAGTACGACCGATCGAGAACCTCAAATATATTTCAATCGAACTAATTTACTTTATTCACCATTCCTATCCTATGAGTAGATATAGCATAGTTCTAATTGTAACTTTTCGCATATCCACCCACACACCTATTCGACTCTACGTCGCCCGGATCTGCCTTGGTGCCCTGTCGACCCCAACACAATCTCAGGATCTGGTCTCCCCGAGGGGCAAGATCCACTCGTCCCTTACATTAATTTCATCAATTGTCCTTAGGCGACTCTACGTCGTCTAGGGGCATCCCGGATAACCTGTCTATCCAGAGCACCCTAAGGTCTCTCCCCTAGGGGCGAGATCTAGGTTACGGCGAGGATCGTCCGGAGCGACGCAAGGAAGGCATCGCTCCTGTGCCCAGAGCATGGATCATCCGGTCTAGGGCCGCGAATTGTCCATCTCGCCGCATTGGGCACCGCTCAGGTGGTACCCCGCCAGTGACTGGCGTCCAGATCGATGCCAACATACTTTTTACCGACGCAGAGTCGGACGAAGGTTACAGATCTACAAAAACAGGCTTATATGGTCAATTCTAAAGATCTAAACAGCGTTTCTCCAAATAGCGACACAAGACTGAGTAATTTGTCAGCCACTGAGCATAACAATTAGAAGATGACATAAAGAAGCTGGACGAGGAGATCCAGCGACAACAAGATCAGGTGCTCAAGGTGGCGGAGAAGTGGTACCTCTCGTACTTCAGGGTAGATCGCCACAAGAAGGTCGTCCGGGAGAGAAATAAACGTCGATTACATGTCAGCCGTGCAACAACAGCTCCCCATGGTTTAGAGACACTAGGTTGGAGATGACTCCGATGAGTGGGTGTCGGTGTCTAATGTCCGACCGCACACCCGGGGTACCCTCGTGGTGCTTTTGGGTAGGACGGTGTCGCTGATTGTAGCTTATTGGTTCATGCCAGAAGCACGAGAGAGAGAGAGAGAGATTCGGGCGATTTTCTACATGTTCGGGCCACTTTGAGAGGCGTAATACCCTACTTCCTAGGGTGGCTTTGTATGTGTGGTGTGTTTACAAGTGATGTTTCCCGAATGGAGAGGTGCTGATGAGATGAAAAATGATGGGGTTCTCCCTAGGCCTTATATACACGACCGTGGGGCACTCCCTACGCACACGCTGATCACACTCTTCCAGCTTATCTTCTAGCAAATAGCGAACTGACTTTGCTTATCTTAAGGAAAACCCGATGGCTTCGTCCCGATCTATCTCCGGCGTTTGAGGGCGTCGGGCGCGGGAAAGACGGACGGCTCCCACAGGATTATGCCTAATCCACGAACGATCCGGGCGTGAGTCCATCGCCTTATTGGGTCGGGCCATTTCAATTGTAGTCTTTGCCCGGCCCACGATGAAACGACCTTGCTGGGCGATTGGTTTGTGGCCCCACGCGAGGGTTTTCGCCTTCTAGTGGACCCAGGGGATATCTGTCCCCCACAGTAGGTCCTACACATCAGACAATGTGATTAAGAGTTCGCACGCGGTTTAACAAATTTTTAACATTATGCAAAAAACTGTTGCGTTATTTTTTTCCTATTCACACCTAAAATTTGGAAAATTTCTAGTGTGCCAATCCGTGATGGAAACTCGGTAGATTTCTAGCCATTCGCCCTAGTATGTGTAGCCATGAAAGGGAAATGTGCCCTTGGGCCATTTCTAAGTATTTTGGTGATTGAGTGCCAACACATGTGTTTAATTATGAATTTGTGTACATGGATGAACAAGGTGCAAATCATGAGATAAAGGTATGTTTCTAAGCCTTAGTACATTGGTTTTATGGACTAACATATTTGTCTAAGTGTTAGAAACAGAAAGAAGAAAAAGAGAAAAGGGGAGAGAAAGACTTGGCTGTGTGCAGCCAAGGCTCAGCTCGGTCTGGAGCACCGGACTGTCCGGTGTGCACCGGACAGTGTCCGGTGCGCCAGGCTGACTCGGCTCGAACTGGCCGCTCTCGGGAATTCGCCGACGGCGTACGGCTAAAATTCACCGGACTGTCCGGTGTGCACCGGACTGTCCGGTGAGCCAACGGTCGGCCAGGGCCAACGGTCGGCCGCGCAATCCGCGCGGGACACGTGGCCGAGCCAACGGTCGGAAGACGGCACCGGACTGTCCGGTGTGCACCGGACTGTCCGGTGCGCCAACGGCTCGCAGATCCACGGCAGTCTTCCAACGGTCGGAAGCACTAAAAAAAGGAAACAAATCGGGCACCGGACAGTGTCCGGTGTGCACCGGACTGTCCGGTGCCCCCGACGACAGAAGGCCAGGATAGCCTTCCAGAATTGCTCTCAACGGCTCCTAGCTGCCTTGGGACTATAAAAGGAGCCCCTAGGCGCATGGAGAAGACACACAAGCAACTCTTGAGCATTCTTGATCATCCACACAAGTTCTTTGCGCATTCGTTTGTGATTCTAAGTGATTCGAGCTCTGTTCTAGTGTGAACTCTGAGATAGTCATTCGAGCTCGAGTCTTGGCCGTGTGTGTGCGCTTTTGTTGTGGATTTGTGTGTGTTGCTTCCCTCCCTTACTCTGTGCTTTCTTTGTGATCATACACTTGTAAGGGCAAGAGACTCCAATTTGTGGAGATTCCTTGCAAACGGGATAGTGAAAGGAACAACAAAACAACGTGGTATTCAAGTGGGTCTTTGGACCGCTTGAGAGGGGTTGATTGCAACCCTCGTCCGTTGGGACGCCACAACGTGGAAGTAGGCAAGCATTGGCTTGGCCGAACCACGGGATAAACCACCGTGTCACCTCTGTCTTGATCTCTTGTGGTATTGTGTTTTGTTGAGACTTCACCTTAGCCACTTGGCAATAATCGTGCTAACACTTAACAAGTTTGTGGCTTAAGTTTGAAGTTTTTACAGGATCACCTATTCACCCCCCCCTCTAGGTGCTCTCAATTGGTATCGGAGCCGTTCTATTCACAAAGGGACTAACCGCCCGAATAGATGGATCCTAAGGGGAAGGGTATAGTGATCAACGACAAAGAGAAGGAGACCTTCGTCAATGAGCCGAAGGACGACAAGCCTACCGACTCCGGCTCGGGTCAAAGACGAAAGGAAGGGAAGAAGAAGAAGACCAGGCGCATCAAGGAGATCATCTACTACGACAGCGACGAGTCTACTTCTTCCCAAAAGGATGAGGACAACAACGACTACGAGAGGAGAAAACCGGTTAATTCGAACTTTTCCTTTGATTACTCTCGTATTCCGCAAAGTTCACATTCTCATTTGCTCTCCATTCCACTTGGCAAGCCCCCACACTTTGATGGAGAGGACTACGGATTTTGGAGTCACAAAATGCGTAGTCACCTATTCTCTCTCCATCCTAGTATATGGGAGATTGTAGAGAGTGGAATGCACTTTGATAGTTCGGATAGTCCCATGTTCATTAATGAACAAATTCATAAAAATGCACAAGCTACTACTGTTCTTCTAGCTTCCTTGTGCAGGGATGAATATCATAAGGTGAGCGGCTTGGACAACGCCAAGCAAATCTGGGACACCCTCAAGATTTCTCATGAGGGGAACGACGTCACCTTACTCACCAAGATGGAGTTGGTGGAGGGCGAGCTTGGACGGTTCGCAATGATAAGGGGCGAGGAGCCAACGCAAACGTACAACCGGCTCAAGACCCTTATCAACAAGATAAGAAGCTACGGGAGCACGCGATGGACGGACCACGACGTCGTCCGCCTAATGCTCAGGTCCTTTACCGTACTTGATCCTCATCTCGTGAACAATATTCGTGAGAATCCCAGGTACACGATGATGACGCCCGAGGAAGTACTTGGAAAATTCGTGAGCGGGCGGATGATGATCAAGGAGGCAAGATACGTCGACGACGCGTTGAACGGACCACTCCACGAGCCTCAACCCATTGCTCTAAAGGCAACGAGGAGCAAGGAGTCGCTACCTAGCAAGGTGGCGCAAGTTGAGGCGGCTGGCCTTAATGATGAAGAGATGGCTCTCATCATTAAAAGATTCAAGACGGCGCTAAATGGTCGCAAGGGGCAGCCAAGCAAGACCAAGACCAAGGGAAAGCGCTCGTGCTTCAAATGCGGTAAGCTTGGTCATTTTATTGCTAACTGTCCCGATAATGAAAGTGACCAGGAAAAGGGGAACAAGAGAGAGAAGAAGAAGGCATACAAGAAGGCAAAGGGCGAGGCGCATCTAGGAAAGGAGTGGGACTCGGATTGCTCCTCCTCCGACTCCGACAATGAAGGACTCGCCGCCACTGCCTTCAACAAATCGGCTCTCTTCCCCAACGAGCGTCTCACTTGTCTTATGGCAAGAGAGAAGAAGGTAAGTACTAAAGACTCCACTTATGCTTCTTCTAGTGATAGTGAGTCTAGTGATGATGATATAGATTATTCTTGCTTGTTCAAGGGCTTAGATAGATCTAAGATAGATAAAATCAATGAATTGATTGATGCATTGAATGAAAAGGATAGGCTTTTAGAAAAGCAAGAAGATTTATTGTATGATGAACATGATAAGTTTGTGGAGGCACAAAAATCATATGCTTTAGAAGTGAAAAGAAATGAAATGCTTTCTAGTGAAATATCTTCCTGTCATGAAACCATTTCTACCTTAAGAAGTGTTAATATTGATTTAAGTGCTAAACTAGAAGTAGCTAGTAAATCAAATTCTTGTGTTAAACATGTTGAAATTTGTACTAGGTGTAAGGATTTTGATGTTAATGCTTGTAGTGAACACCTAGTTCTAATTTCCAAATTAAATGATGAAGTGGCTAGTCTTAATGCCCAACTTAAGACTAGCAAGAATGAAGTTGATAAAATAAAATTTGCAAGGGATGCCTACACGGTTGGTAGACACCCCTCAATTAAGGATGGGCTTGGCTTCAAGAGGGAAGCCAAGAACTTAACAAGCCATAAGGCTCCCGTCTTCGTCAAGGAGAAAGGGAAGGCCCCTATGGCTAATAGTGCTAAAAAGAACCATGCTTTTATGTATTATGATAGGAGACATGCTAGAAATGCTTATAATCATTTTGATTCACATGTTTATGATTCTCATGCAATGTTTGCTTCTAGTTCTTCTTATAACCATGGTAGAGATATGTGTAGGAGAAATGTTGTACATATGCCTAGGAGATATATTGCTCATGTACCTAGAAAGAATGTTATTCATGCTCCTAGGAAAGTAGTGAATGAACCTTCTACCATTTATTATGCTTGTAATGCTCCCTTTGCTATTTGTAGAAAGGGTAAGAAGGTAGTTGCTAGGAAATTAGGGGCTAGATGCAAGGGAGATAAATCTTGCATTTGGGTCCCTAAAGACATTTGTGCTAACCTTGCAGGACCCAACATGAGTTGGGTACCTAAGACCCAAGCCTAAATTTGCCTTGCAGGTTTATGCATCCGGGGGTTCAAGCTGGATTATCGACAGCGGATGCACAAACCATATGACGGGGGAGAAGAAGATGTTCACCTCCTACGTCAAGAATAAGGATTCCCAAGATTCAATTATATTCGGTGATGGGAATCAAGGCAAGGTAAAAGGGTTAGGTAAAGTTGCAATTTCTAATGAGCATTCTATTTCAAATGTATTCTTAGTGGAGAGTCTTGGATATAATTTGCTATCTGTTAGTCAATTATGTCAAATGGGATATAATTGTTTATTTACAAATGTAGATGTGTCTGTCTTTAGAAGATGTGATGGTTCACTAGCTTTTAAGGGTGTACTAGACGGCAAGCTTTATTTAGTTGATTTTGCAAAAGAAGAGGCCGGTCTAGATGCATGCTTAATGGCTAAGACTTGCATGGGCTGGCTGTGGCATCGCCGCTTAGCACATGTGGGGATGAAGAATCTCCACAAACTTCTAAAGGGAGAACACGTGATAGGTCTAACCAATGTTTATTTCGAAAAAGATAGACCTTGTGCAGCTTGTCAGGCAGGTAAACAAGTTGGAGGAGCACATCACAGCAAGAATGTGATGACCACGTCAAGACCTCTGGAGCTGCTGCATATGGACCTCTTCGGACCCGTCGCCTATCTAAGCATAGGAGGAAGTAAGTATGGTTTAGTTATTGTTGATGACTTTTCCCGCTTCACTTGGGTGTTCTTTTTGCAGGATAAGTCTGAAACCCAAGGGACCCTCAAGCGCTTCCTCAGGAGAGCTCAAAATGAGTTTGAGCTCAAGGTGAAGAAGATAAGGAGCGACAACGGGTCCGAGTTCAAGAACCTTCAAGTGGAGGAGTTTCTTGAGGAGGAAGGGATCAAGCACGAGTTCTCCGCTCCCTACACACCACAGCAAAATGGTGTGGTAGAGAGGAAGAACAGGACGCTAATCGATATGGCGAGGACGATGCTTGGAGAGTTCAAGACCCCCGAGTGCTTTTGGTCGGAAGCCGTGAACACGGCTTGCCACGCCATCAACAGGGTCTACCTTCATCGACTCCTCAAGAAGACTTCGTATGAGCTACTAACCGGTAACAAACCCAATGTATCGTACTTTCGTGTATTTGGGAGCAAGTGCTACATTCTAGTGAAGAAGGGTAGAAATTCTAAGTTTGCTCCCAAAGCTGTAGAAGGGTTTTTATTAGGTTATGATTCAAATACAAAGGCGTATAGAGTCTTCAACAAATCATCGGGTTTGGTTGAAGTCTCTAGCGACGTTGTATTTGATGAGACTAATGGCTCTCCAAGAGAGCAAGTTGTTGATTGTGATGATGTAGATGAAGAAGATGTTCCGACGGCCGCTATACGAACCATGGCGATTGGAGACGTTCGGCCACAGGAACAGGATGAAAGTGATCAACCTTCTTCCTCATCGACGGTGCATCCCCCAACTCAAGACGATGAACAGGTTCATCAAAAGGAGGCGTGTGATCAAGGGGGAGCACAAGACGATCAAGTGATGGAGGAAGAAGCGCAACCGGCACCTCCAACCCAAGTTCGAGCGATGATTCAAAGGGATCATCCCGTCGACCAAATTTTGGGTGACATTAGCAAGGGAGTAACTACTCGATCTCGATTAGTTAATTTTTGTGAGCATTACTCTTTTGTCTCCTCTATTGAGCCTTTCAGGGTAGAGGAGGCCTTGCTAGATCCGGATTGGGTGTTGGCCATGCAGGAGGAACTCAATAACTTCAAGCGCAACGAAGTTTGGACACTGGTGCCTCGTCCCAAGCAAAATGTTGTGGGAACCAAGTGGGTGTTCCGCAACAAACAGGACGAGCACGGGGTGGTGACGAGGAACAAGGCTCGACTTGTGGCAAAAGGTTATGCCCAAGTCGCAGGTTTGGACTTTGAGGAGACTTTTGCTCCTGTGGCTAGGCTAGAGTCCATTCGTATCTTGCTAGCATATGCCGCTCACCATTCTTTCAGGTTGTACCAAATGGATGTGAAGAGCGCGTTCCTCAACGGGCCAATAAAGGAGGAGGTGTACGTGGAGCAACCCCCTGGCTTCGAGGATGAGCGGTACCCCGACCACGTGTGTAAGCTCTCTAAGGCGCTCTATGGACTTAAACAAGCCCCAAGAGCATGGTATGAATGCCTTAGAGATTTCTTACTTGCTAATGCTTTCAAGGTTGGGAAAGCCGATCCAACTCTTTTTACAAAGACATGTGATGGTGATTTGTTTGTATGCCAAATTTATGTCGATGACATAATATTTGGTTCTACTAATCAAAAGTCTTGTGAAGAGTTTAGCAGGGTGATGACGCAGAAATTCGAGATGTCGATGATGGGCGAGTTGAACTACTTCCTTGGGTTCCAAGTGAAGCAACTCAAGGACGGCACCTTCATCTCCCAAACGAAGTACACGCAAGATCTGCTGAAGCGGTTTGGGATGAAGGACGCCAAGCCCGCAAAGACTCCGATGGGAACCGACGGACACACCGACCTCAACAAAGGAGGTAAGTCCGTTGATCAAAAAGCATACCGGTCAATGATAGGATCTCTACTTTATTTATGTGCTAGTAGACCGGATATTATGCTTAGCGTATGCATGTGTGCTAGATTTCAATCCGATCCTAAGGAGTGTCACTTGGTGGCGGTGAAGCGAATTCTTAGATATTTAGTCGCTACGCCCTGCTTCGGGATCTGGTATCCAAAGGGGTCTAACTTTGACTTGATTGGGTACTCAGATTCCGACTATGCTGGATGTAAGGTCGATAGGAAGAGTACATCGGGGACGTGCCAATTCTTAGGAAGGTCCCTGGTGTCATGGAACTCTAAGAAACAAACCTCCGTTGCCCTATCCACCGCTGAGGCCGAGTACGTTGCCGCAGGACAGTGTTGTGCGCAACTACTTTGGATGAGGCAAACCCTCAGGGACTTTGGCTACAATCTGAGCAAAGTCCCACTCCTATGTGATAATGAGAGTGCTATCCGAATAGCGGAAAATTCCGTTGAGCACAGCCGCACAAAGCACATAGACATCCGGCATCACTTTTTGAGAGACCACCAGCAAAAGGGAGATATCGAAGTGTTTTATGTTAGCACCGAGAACCAGCTAGCCGATATCTTTACCAAGCCTTTAGATGAGAAGACCTTTTGCAGGCTGCGTAGTGAGCTAAATGTCTTAGATTCGCGGAACTTGGATTGAATTGTAGCATACATGTATTTATGCTTTTGATCATGTTCCCTTCTGCATTTTGTTGCTTATTATGGTGCTCAAGTTGTACAAACACTCCCTGGACCTCACAAGTCCGTTGCAATGTGATGCACATGTTTAGGGGGAGATGTGTTGCAACTTGACCCTTTGAGACTAACCATATGCTTGAGTTTGTTTGATTTAGTCTCAAAGGAGAATTAAAAGGGAAAAGGTGGACTTGGATCATGCAAGACTTCCACTGCACTCCGATGAGAGGGTAACTTATTCCAAGTCCATCTCTGAACTCTTATTGCCATTTGCTCTTAATTGAAGATTTTGGTGAGGCAATGGGGTTATAGGGCCACAATTGATCCCGTTTTGGTGCTTGATGCCAAAGGGGGAGAAAATAAAGGCCAAAGCAATAAATGGATCAGCTACCACTTGAGAGATTTTGAAAATAGTAGAATAGAGTTTTGGTCTGTCAAAATTCTTAAGTTGTCTCTCTTGTCAAAAGTTGGCTTCTTGTGGGGAGAAGTATTGATTATGGGAAAAAAGGGGGAGTTTTTGAAATCCTTGATCAATCTCTTTTTGAATGACTCTCTTTATGCTTAAACATGTGTGTTTAACTTAGAGATAGAGATTTGAGTTTGATTTGCAAAAACAAACCAAGTGGTGGCAAAGGATGATCCATATATGCCAAAATTGATTCAAAATAAATTTAAGTGTTATTTGAATTGAGTTTGCACTTGTTCTAGTGGCTTTATGTTGTGTTGGCATAAATCACCAAAAAGGGGGAGATTGAAAGGGAAATGTGCCCTTGGGCCATTTCTAAGTATTTTGGTGATTGAGTGCCAACACATGTGTTTAATTATGAATTTGTGTACATGGATGAACAAGGTGCAAATCATGAGATAAAGGTATGTTTCTAAGCCTTAGTACATTGGTTTTATGGACTAACATATTTGTCTAAGTGTTAGAAACAGAAAGAAGAAAAAGAGAAAAGGGGAGAGAAAGACTTGGCTGTGTGCAGCCAAGGCTCAGCTCGGTCTGGAGCACCGGACTGTCCGGTGTGCACCGGACAGTGTCCGGTGCGCCAGGCTGACTCGGCTCGAACTGGCCGCTCTCGGGAATTCGCCGACGGCGTACGGCTAAAATTCACCGGACTGTCCGGTGTGCACCGGACTGTCCGGTGAGCCAACGGTCGGCCAGGGCCAACGGTCGGCCGCGCAATCCGCGCGGGACACGTGGCCGAGCCAACGGTCGGAAGACGGCACCGGACTGTCCGGTGTGCACCGGACTGTCCGGTGCGCCAACGGCTCGCAGATCCACGGCAGTCTTCCAACGGTCGGAAGCACTAAAAAAAGGAAACAAATCGGGCACCGGACAGTGTCCGGTGTGCACCGGACTGTCCGGTGCCCCCGACGACAGAAGGCCAGGATAGCCTTCCAGAATTGCTCTCAACGGCTCCTAGCTGCCTTGGGACTATAAAAGGAGCCCCTAGGCGCATGGAGAAGACACACAAGCAACTCTTGAGCATTCTTGATCATCCACACAAGTTCTTTGCGCATTCGTTTGTGATTCTAAGTGATTCGAGCTCTGTTCTAGTGTGAACTCTGAGATAGTCATTCGAGCTCGAGTCTTGGCCGTGTGTGTGCGCTTTTGTTGTGGATTTGTGTGTGTTGCTTCCCTCCCTTACTCTGTGCTTTCTTTGTGATCATACACTTGTAAGGGCAAGAGACTCCAATTTGTGGAGATTCCTTGCAAACGGGATAGTGAAAGGAACAACAAAACAACGTGGTATTCAAGTGGGTCTTTGGACCGCTTGAGAGGGGTTGATTGCAACCCTCGTCCGTTGGGACGCCACAACGTGGAAGTAGGCAAGCATTGGCTTGGCCGAACCACGGGATAAACCACCGTGTCACCTCTGTCTTGATCTCTTGTGGTATTGTGTTTTGTTGAGACTTCACCTTAGCCACTTGGCAATAATCGTGCTAACACTTAACAAGTTTGTGGCTTAAGTTTGAAGTTTTTACAGGATCACCTATTCACCCCCCCCCCTCTAGGTGCTCTCAAGCCATCATAGTTTTCGGTCTATAATGGGTTGAATGCAGTCTCTATAATGGGTTGAATGCAGTCGGCCATGTAACCTCCCTTAGGCCAATCGTCAGAGCTGTCAGAAAAAGTAAGGCGCGGACGGTCCGTTGACGTCACATATCAACAACCCGAGCTATGGCTCACCTAACTTTCATACCTACAGACGGTCCGGCACCTAGGCATGCACGATTCACGACCTAGGAACTTGCACCGTCCATAACCTGGGTACAGACAATCTGCAAGTCAACCCAAAAGCTACACAATTCCTGCACAGATCAACCATGAACGGTCCGCGTGTCTTGGTTAGACGGTCCACATAGCGCACCAAGGATTTAACCAAATCGAGGCCCTTCTGGCCAATACTGTCGAATGATCTGGCCACCTGAACCAGATAGTACGCAGTACAAAACTTCTTGACCACACTGAAACACGTTAGATCTTCCCAAATCTCTGTTAGCCCTGCGGACGGTCTGGCATCCTGGCCCGGATAGTCCGCCCTTCATCATTTCATCCTTTTTTTTCAAAATTCGCTTTTGAAAAGATTTTCTCTCACATTCGGAAGCACTATTAGCCCTTATGCACATGCATCAACTATATGCTCTATGAGGCACTAAGTATCTCATAAAGTAAATATCATTGATCCCTCTTTATGGTACGACTATCTAGCCTACTAACCCGATCAATTTACTTCTATAATCAACTCTTGTCCGTTAAAAGTAAAAACCTACCGTTTACCTTTGCCTTGAGGTATTTAGGGATGACAATTTTACCCGCGGGTTCGGATATCCACGGATATCCGACCCGTCGGATTCGGGTTCGGGTACGAAATTTAACCCGCGGGTCTCACCCATACCCGACCCGTGATAAAATCGGGTTGGGTACGGGTTTTAACTTTTACCCGCGGGTCTTGGCGGATATCCGAAATTATTTCAGTTTTCACTTTTCAGCCCACCAGAAACCGGCGGACCGGCCCATTCTCCATCCTTATTCACTAGAAACCCTAGTCTCCCACACGCAGTCACGGTCTCTCTCAGACTCTCACGGTCTCACCGTCTCTCTCTCAGCCAGCCACCACCAGCCGCCAGAAACCGAGCGCCGACCTCCAAGGCTCGCAGGGGGAGCACGAGCATCGGAGGCGTGGTGCCGCTGGACGCTGGTGTGTGGAGCAGGCTATAGGCATCATCACGCAGGAAGTCGCTGTCACTCGTGCGCTCCACTTAGGATCGCTCAGCCACTAGCAAGCAGTCGCACGCTGCCATGGGAGGCAGGCACAAGCCGCACAAGTATTCTCTTATGTTTTCTATATTTTGATGTTATTTGGTTGTAATCATATTTAAGTTTGACTAGGAAAGATGAGCTCAGAGAGCAGCACAGACAGATTGAGTAAGGGTGTGAGACCAAGACCTTTGCTTCATTTATTTTGCAGAACAGTACTCATTTATTGTTTTGTAACAATACTCATATATTGTTTGGTTCAAGTGTAAACGCTATGTACTCATATATTGTTTTGTCAACCTTCTGTAACAGTACTCATATATTGTTTTGTGATTATACCCGCGGGTATCCGATACCCGCCCGATACCCGATGGGTATGGGCACGGGTACAAAATCCTACCCGCAGGTATAGTCGCGGGCGGGTATGAGTAAAACCCGCGGGTATTGTCGCGGGTGGATATTTACCATACCCGATCCGAACCCGACCCATTGCCATCCCTAGAGGTATTCCACAATACGTACAGAAGTCCTCCAAGGCTTAGTATAGCTCACTTGTTAATAAACCAACTGAAAGTCGCCTAGAGGGGGGTGAATAGGTGGAATCTGGAATTTACAAACTTTAAGCACAACTACAAGCCGGGGTTAGCGTTAGAATAAAATCCGAGTCCGAGAGAGAGGGTGAAAAACAAATCAAAGGCAAATGAAGCGGATGACACGGTGATTTGTTTTACCGAGGTTCGGTTCTTGCAAACCTACTCCCCGTTGAGGTGGTCACAAAGACCGGGTCTCTTTCAACCCTTTCCCTCTCTCAAACGGTCACCAAGACCGAGTGAGCTTTTCTCCTTAATCAAACCAGGTCACTTAGACCCCTACAAGGACCACCACAACTTGGTGTCTCTTGCTTTGATTACAAGTTGCTTGAGAACAAGAATATAGAAACAAGAAAAGCGATCCAAGCGACAAGAACTCGAGTGAACACAAATGTCTCTCTCTCTCTCACAAGCCACTAAGTCTTTGGAATGAGTTTAGGACTTGGAGAGGATTTGATCTTTTGTTTATGTCTTGGAGTGAAGTCTAGAGCTCTTGTATTGAATGCAAAATGCTGGAAACTTAGATGCCTTGAATGGTGGTGGTTGGGGGTATTTATAGCCCCAACCACCAAAACAGCCGTTGGGGAGGGCTGCTGTCGATGGGCGCACCGGACAGTCTGGTACACCAGCCACGTCACCCAACTGTTAGGGTTCTGACGGATTCGACCGTTGGAGCTCTAACATCTTGGGACACCGGACAGTCCGGTGCCGCACCAGACAAGCACTGTTCACTGTCTGGTGCGCCTTCTGGCTCTGCTCTGACTCTGCGCGAACTGTCCGCTGTTCACGCCACTGTTCACTTTTGCAGACGACCGTTGGCGCAGTAGCCATTGCTCCGCATGGCACATCGGACAGTCCGGTGGCACATCAGACAGTCCGATGAATTATAGCGGAGCAGCTCTCCAGAAACCCGAAGCTGAGGAGTTTAGAGTTGATCTCCCTGGTGCACCGGACACTGTCCGGTGCGCTTGACCAGGGCTGCCTTCGGTTTCTTTTGCTCCTTTCTTTTTGAACCCTAACTTGTTTTTTTGGTTTGTATTGAACCTTTTGCACCTGTAGAACATATAATCTAGAGCAAACTAGTTAGTCCAATTGTTTGTGTTGGGCAATTCAACCACCAAAATTATTTAGGAAAATGTTTGACCCTATTTTCCTTTCAATCTCCCCCTTTTTGGTGATTGATGCCAACACAAACCAAAGCAAATATATAAGTGCAGAATTGAACTAGTTTGCATATGGTAAGTGCAAAGGTTGCTTGGAATTAAACCAATTTATATTTTCACTAGATACGCGTGGATTGTTTTCTTCTTATTTAACATTTTGGACCACATTTGCACCACTTGTTTTGTTTTTGCAAATTCTTTTGGAAAATCTTTTCAAAGTCCTTTTGCAAATAGTCAAAGGCATATGAGTAAGATTGCAAAAAGTATTTTCAAGATTTGAAATTTTCTCCCCCTGTTTCAAATGCTTTTCCTTTGACTAAAACAAAACTCCCCCTAAATAAAATTCTCCTCTTAGCTTTCAAGGGGGTTTTGGGATATACCAATAGAGACACTTTCATTAGAGGAATACAATTTGAAAGATACTAATTTGAAATATACCAATAAAAATTTTCAAACCACAATTAAAAATTAGATGGTGGTGCGGTCCTTTTGCTTTGGGCTAATGCTCTCTCCCCCTTTGGCATTAATCGCCAAAAACGGAGACGTTGTGAGCCCTTTTTTAAATTCCCTCCCCCTCTGGCAAACAATATATGAGTGAAAGATTATACCAATGTGGAGAGATGGCAGAATACCAGCAAAGAGTAAATAGTACCGATGGAGTTGAGTGGAAGCGTCGTCTTTGCCGAATACTCCATTTCCCTTTCAATTCTATGACTAAGCATAAGAATACACTTGAAAACTCATTAGTCATAGACATAAAAGAGATATGATCAAAGGTATATAGATGAGCTATATGTGCAAAGTGTCAATCAAAATTCTGAGAATCAAGAATGTTTAGCTCATTCCTAAGTTTGGTAAAGGTTTTCTCATCTAATGGTTTGGTAAAGATATCGGCTAGTTGTTCTTTGGTGTTTATATAAGCAATCTCGATATCCCCCTTTGTTGGTGATCTCTCAAAAAGTGATACCGAATGGCTATGTGCTTAGTACAGCTGTGTTCAACGGGATTATCGACCATGCGGATTGCACTCTCATTATCACATAGGAGAGGGACTTTGCTAAATTTGTAGCCATAGTCCCTGAGGGTTTGCCTCATCCAAAGTAATTGCGCACAACAATGGCCTGCGGCAATGTACTCGGCTTCAGTGGTAGAAAGAGCTACTGAGTTTTGTTTTTTTGAAGCCCAAGACACCAGGGATCTCCCTAGAAACTGACAAGTTCCTGATGTGCTCTTCCTATCAATTTTACACCCTGCCCAATCAGCATCTGAATATCCTAATAAATCAAAAGAGGATCCCTTGGGGTACCAAAGACCAAACTTAGGCGTATAAACTAAATATCTCAAGATTCTTTTCACGGCCCTAAGGTGAATGTCGGTACCCTGAAACTAGGGTACCCCCTGCTACTGTACAAAGACAAATAACCCACGCGGCTATCCCTTAGTCGCGTGCTAGAAGTGCTGTGTGTAGGACCAAGCCATGGCTCGCCCCAATCTCAGGCGGCTATTCTGGGTCCACAGTAGCGCCCGACCCAACCACATGGGCGGGTCTGAGGCCGCCATGTGTCCAGAGAAGGTGGCATACTCCAAAGCATCAACAGTATGTCCGAACCCCCACGGGAGAGCGCTGGACCCTCGGATATACAGTCCAGACCCCCAAGGTTGGTCCCGGACCTCCACTGTGCAAGCCGAACCCCGGGAATGGGATCCGAACCCCCTCGTATGGGGTCCGGGCCGCCCACATGGGGTCCCAAGGTCCTAGGACAGAACATACTCAGACCTTGAACAGGACCCAGGCGGGGGTCCGGTACCGACACGTGTCCAGACCTAGTCTGGTGCGGACCTGTCCGCACACGCTTCTGCTCTCCGCCCAGGCGGAGACCCGATGCTGCCACGTGGATTACTGCGCGTGACGTAAGGCCTCCGGGTTACGTGGCCCCTGCATTTATTGCGGATAAGGTGCGCCGCCTGTCCATTCCACTGACAAGCGGTGTGCCGCCTCCGCATTTATTAAGACCTATCCATTCTGCTGTCAGGCGACGACCTGTCCATTCCACTGGCAAGCAGTGTGCCGCCTCTACATTTAATGAGACCTATCCATTCCGCTGGCAGGCAGCATGCCTGTCCATTCTATTGGTAGGCGGCACGCCCATGCTGCCGCGTGCACTACGCTCATCATCACTCGTACGTTACCCAGGAAGCTATCGTTGCATATCAATACTGTGCGGGCTGCGGACATCATGGCGCCAGGAGATTGCTCATGCGTCACCTGCATGAGTTACTCCATGTATTTCTTCCATTCTGTTCCTGGGCCCACATGTCGGGGCTCAGCA
This sequence comes from Zea luxurians, assembly GCA_029449295.1. Lineage (NCBI taxonomy): Eukaryota > Viridiplantae > Streptophyta > Magnoliopsida > Poales > Poaceae > Zea > Zea luxurians. The sequence goes on from JAOPSE010000002.1 coordinate 175,767,901, forward strand.
TCCTTGTTTGTGCCTCTCTTGAGCTATAAAAGGGAAGGCACACAACGTTACAAGGCAGACTCACTTAGGTTCGCAACACCCTCAGACTCACACACAAGTTCTCTAGGCTTAAGCTCAAGTGCTCAGACACTCAATACAACACAAAGTGGAGTAGGGTTTTATGCTCCGGTGGCCTGAACCACTCTAAACCCTCGTGTCCTCTTGTGTTCTTCCACGAATCCATGTAGCAGGCAAACTGCTAAGGCCCCTCCTCATCTTAGGATTTAGGGTGGGTGCGTTCCGCCACCCAGCCGGAGAATTTCCTCTTCGACATTTGGCACGCCAGGTAGGTGTCTTGGCTTTAGGTTTTCGCCTATTTTTCTGCTCGATACGATGGTCCAGATCGTTGAGCATCGCAGCTTGACTCCTGAGGACTTCCTCATGGAGGAGGAGGCTGCGTCGTCCATGCCACGGGCCTCCAACTGCCCTGCACCTGGTGCTGCTGTTGTGCATGCTGCATAGCAGCACACTCCTGCTCAGTCGTCCCGAGCCCCATCAAGGGCTGCTCCCGGTGCGCTGTCTGCAGCCAAGGAGTTGTTGCGCCACCCTCCGAGCTCCACGACCTCGACGGGGGCCATGAAGCAGTGGCGCGACGATGTTGATCGTCTCCTGGGCATGGCGCAATCTAGCTTGGCCAGGCCTAGGCCTCGATCGTTCCGGCGTCAACACGAGGCGTCGGCGTCAGTGCGCTCACCCTCGGTGAAGGCCGCACCAACTGAGGATCTGCGGGCAGAACTCAACCGCAGGCGTGCGGGAGAGGACGCTCCGGTCTCTCTGGAGATGCCTGATGACCTACATGCAGAACTCAACCGCAGGCGTGCGGGCGAGGATGCCCGAGTCTCTCTGGAGAGGGAGCGTGAGCGCTGGTAGAACATCAAGGGTCGCAACCTCGACCAAGACTTCGCTGCGGTCGCACCGCAAACTCCAAGGGGTGCCTAAATTCAGTCGGGTGTCCCATTGGCCGGTGTGGGCTGCGCCGCTCTGGCGGATCATCTCCGCGCGGCGACTTGGCCATCCAAGTTCCGGTCGCACTTGCCAGAAAAGTACGACGGTACGTCAAACCTGTCGGAATTCTTGCAGATATACGTCATCGCCATTACGGCAGCAGGTGGAGACACTGTTGTAATGGCAACATACTTCCATATAGCCTTGTCTGGGCCGGCCCGGACCTGGCTCATGAACCTCGCCCCAGGATCGATCTACTCCTGGGAAGAGCTCTGTGCGCGGTTCACAGCGAACTTCACCAGTGCTTATCAACAACACGGCGTGGAGGCTCACCTCCATGCATTGAGGTAGGAACCCGGGGAAACTCTTTGGGCTTTCATCTCCCACTTCACTAAGGTACGGGGCACTATACCTCATACCTCCGATGCTTCCATCATCACTGCTTTTCGCCAGGGGGTACGTGATGAGAAGATGCTAGATAAGTTGGCCACACATGACGTGGAAACTGTCACCACGCTCTTCGCTCTGGCGGACAAGTGTGCCAGAGCCGCCGAGGGCCATGCATGGCACTCGGCACCACAGACTGGGGTTGCCTAGGCAGGTGGCCCGGGTGTCGTCACCCAGGATGGCAAAAAGAAGAAGAAGAACCGCGGCCACGAGATGCCGCAGGCTGCTGCCCCAGTCGTCACAACTGCGACTGGGGGCCGGAGCGAGCGCAACAAGCGCCCACGGCCACAGGGGGGGCAACAGCGGCTCATGCCCTATGCTCCCCAACAGTCGCCATGGTGCCGCGGAGTGCCGTGAGATCATCAAGCTCATGAAGCGAGTCAGCGAGCGGCACGAGCAAACCTCCAAGGATGGCTCCCCACCTCGTCGCCGGCCTGGCAAGGAGAGGGCCGACGACGGTGATGTGGCGGCAGGAGAATGGGACCTCGGGTATCAGTCACCCGAGGGGGTCCTCAAGGACGTCTTCACCGGAGGCTTTGACTCTAGTGGCGAGAGTGACCGCCGCAAGAAGCTGCACGTCATGTACGGCGAGAGCTGGGAGCTCACCTCCCGCAGGAACGTAAAGTCCCTGCGTCGCGAGGTCCTGTCGTCGACCCAGGGGTCCCGAAGGCTGCTCCACACCAGCGGTGGAGGAGCACTACTATCTCCTTCGGGGCATCTGACTGCCCCGACAACATGGCAGGGGCCGGTATACTACCGCTCATCACCGCCCCTATCATCGCCAACATGCGGCTGCACCATGTGCTGATTGACGGTGGGGCAGGCCTCAACGTCATCAGCCATGTTGCGTTCAAGCAGCTGCAGATCCTAGGGTCCCGACTGGGACCCTCTCGTCCATTCTCTGGAGTGGGCCCACAACCAGTATATCTCCTTGAGAGCATCGCCCTCCCGGTAACATTCGGGACCAAGGAAAACTTTCGCACGGAGAACGTCCAGTTCGACGTCGCGGAGGTTAACCTCCCCTTCAACGCCATCATTGGCAGGCTGGCCCTGTACCGATTCATGGCCATTGCCCATTACAAGTATTTGGTCCTCAAGATGCCGTCCCCTTCTAGGGTCCTCACCGTGCGGGGCGACCGTGCCGCTGCGGTGATGGCTGTCGAGAAGCTGCACGCCCTAGCGGCATAAGCTGCTCGCCCGGACGACGGGGAAGGACCCCCCGACCTCCGGTACCAAGGCGCCTGCCAAGGTGCCAAAGGTGCAGCCGTCCGGAGCAGACGCCAGACCCGTCAAGACCATCCAGGTCGGCGCGGACTCCTCCCAGACCACCCGCATCACGGGCAATCTGGGAGAGAAATAGGAACTCGCGCTCGTCGCCTTCCTCCGAGCAAATGTTGACGTTTTCGCATGGGAGCTGTCATAGATGCCTGGGATCCCCAGGGAGGTGATTGAGCACCATCTGAAGATCCACCCCGACGCCAAGCCGGTGAGTCAGAAGCCTCGGAGACAGTCCGTTGAGCGGCAGGACTTCATTCGCCAGGAGGTCCGGAAGCTGCTTGACGCTGGCTTCATCGAAGAGTTTCATCACCCAGTGTGGCTGGCCAACCCAGTCATCATTCCAAAGGCGAACGAGAAGCTTCAGATGTGCATCGACTACACCAGCCTGAATAAGGCTTGTCCCAAGGACCCGTATCCACTTCCACGCATAGATCAAATCATGGACTCTACCTCCGGGTGCAACCTCTTGTCTTTTCAAGATGTCTACTCTGGTTTCCATCAAATCCAGATGGCTAGGGAGGATAGGAAGCATACCGCTTTTGTAACAGTGGATGGGCTTTACTGCTATGTTGTAATGCCTTGCGGTCTAAAGAACGCCTTGCCAACATTTGTACGGGTGATGAGTAAGACCTTCGGGGACCTGATCAGGGACAGAGTAGAGATATACGTCGATGACATTATGGTCAAGACTAGGAGGGGGTTGACTCTAGTGGAAGACATGACCCTAGTCTTTGACAAGCTACGGGCGACGCACACGAAGCTGAACCCGGACAAATGCGTCTTTGGTGTCTCCGCTGGGAAGTTGCTGGGATTCCTGGTTTCGCGCCGGGGGATCGAAGCAAACCCGGAGAAGACCAGGGCAATTGAGGTGATGAGGCCTCCGGCCTGTATCAAGGACGTCCAGAAGCTTACGAGATCATTAGCCGCCCTCAACTGCTTCATCTCATGGTTGGCTGAGAGGGCGCTACCCTTCTTCAAGCTCCTGCGGAAGTCTGGTCCATTCTCTTGGACCGAAGAGGCAGAACGTGCCTTCCAAGAGTTGAAACAGCACCTTGTGTCCCTGCTGATACTGGTAGCTCAAGAGCCAGGGGAGCCGCTGTACTTGTACATTGCAGCGGCTGCGGAGGCGGTGAGCATGGTGCTGGTCGTCGAAAGGATGGAGCAGCATTCCTAGGGGAGTCAGGAGGTTCCCCCAGGAGAAGGTGGTGGTCCGACCACCATCGAGCCTGAGGACTCGGGACCAGCTACAGGGGTTCGGATCGTTCAGAGGCCGGTCTACTACGTCAACAAGGTCCTCCATGAGGCAAAGATCAGGTACCTTGAGACGCATAAGCCTCTCTATGCCGTACTTGTTACGTCCAGGAAGCTGCACCACTATTTCCAGGCACACAGGGTTGTGGTGGTGACCTCCTTTTCATTAAGGGCCATCCTCCACAACTCTAACACCATAGGCAACATCGCCAAGTGGGCCGCGGAACTCGCCGAGTTCTAGCTGGACTTCCAGCCTCGCCACGCTGTCAAGAGCCAGGTCCTGGCTGACTTCATCGTGGAGTGGACGCCTCCCCCGAGCGCCCCTGGGGGTCCGGATCTCGATTCGAACCCCACACCTACGGAGCCCAGGGGTCCGGTCTTCACCGAGCCCCACTGGACGCTCTTCTTCGACGGATCCGCTCGTCAGCAAGTTGGCGGGGGCTGGGATGGTCCTCATCGACCCAAGCAGAGATCAAGTGAAGTACATAGTGCACCTTGAGTTCAAGGCCACCAACAATATGGCAGAGTACGAAGCATTGATCTTTGGCCTGACGGTCGCCCTATCCCTGGGGATCCACCAGCTCCTCGTGAAGGGGGACTCCCAGCTGATCATCAAGCAAGTCCACAGGGAATGTAGCTGCAACGAGCCCAGGCTCACAGCTTACCTCCTCCACGTAAGGAAGCTAGAGAAAGACTTCATGGCCCTAGAACTGCAACATGTTCCTCGGGCTGACAACTCGGCGACAGATGAACTCTCCACGAGGGCATCAACTTGGTCACCCATGCCCGAGGGCGTCTTCGAAAGGCGGCTGCTGAGACCTGAAAGGGAATTAGGCTTACACCTAGTTCCTATATAATTTTGGTGGTTGAATTGCCCAACACAAATCTTTGGACTAACTAGTTTATTCTAGTGTATAAGTTATACAGGTGCAAAAGGTTCACACTTAGCCAATAAAAAGACCAAGTATTGAGTTCAACAAAAGAGCAAAGGAGCAACCGAAGGCTCCTCTGGTCTGGCGCACTGGATTGTCCGGTGTGCCATCGGACAGTGTCCGGTGCACCACCGGACAGTGTCCGGTGCACCAGAGGACTCCAACTCCAACTCGTCACCTTCGGGAAAATCCAGAACCGGCGCGCTATAATTCACCGGACTGTCCGGTGTACACCAGACAGTGTCCGGTGCTCCAACGAAGACGCTGCTCCGGAACTCGCCAGCCTCGAGATTTCACAAAGGCTGCTCCGCTATAATTCACCGGACATGTCCGGTGTGCACCGGACTGTCCGGTGCATCCTCGGAGCAACGGCTACTTCGCGCCAACGGCTACCTGCAACGCATTAAATGCGCGCGCAGCGCGCGCAGAAGGCAGGCACGCCCATACCGGCGCACCGGACACTGAACAGTTCATGTCCGGTGCGCCACCGGACATCGAGGCGGGCCCAGAAGTCAAAACTCCAACGGTCAGATTCCAACGGCACTGGTGACGTGGCTGGGGCACCGGACATGTCCGGTGTGCACCGGACTGTCCGGTGCGCCATCGAACAGACAGCCTCCACCAACGGTCAAGTTTGGTGGTTGGGGCTATAAATACCCCAACCACCCCACCATTCATTGCATCCAAGTTTTCCACTTCCCAACTACTTACAAGAGCTCTAGCATTCAATTCTAGACACACCAAAGAGATCAAATCCTCTCCAAATTCCACACAACGCTCTAGTGACTAGAGAGAGAGATTTGCTTGTGTTCTTTCGAGCTCTTGCGCTTGGATTGCTTTCTTCTTTCTTGATTCTTTCATTGCGATCAAACTCACTTGTAATTGAGGCAAGAGACACCAAACTTGTGGTGGTCCTTGTGGGAACTTTGTGTTCCAAGTGATTAAGAAGAGAAAGCTCACTCGATCCGTGGGATCGTTTGAGAGAGGGAAGGGTTGAAAGAGACCCGGCCTTTGTGGCCTCCTCAACGGGGAGTAGGTTTGCGAGAACCAAACCTCGGTAAAACAAATCCCGTGTCACACTCTCCATTTGGTTGCGATTTGTTTTTAACCCTCTCTCGTGGACTCGTTTATATTTCTAACGCTAACCCGGCTTGTAGTTGTGTTTTATATTTGTAAATTTCAGTTTCGCCCTATTCACCCCCCCTCTAGGCGACTATCAATTGGTATCAGAGCCCGGTGCTTCATTAGAGCCTAACCGCTTGAAGTGATGTCGGGAGATCACGCCAAGAAGGAGATGGAGACCGGCGAAAAGCCCACTACAAGCCACGGGAGCACTTCATCAGAAGAGTCCCACACCAAGAGGAAGGAGAAGAAGAAGAGCTCCTCCAACAAAGGGAAGGAGAAGAAATCTTCTTCTCACCACAAAGAGAATAAGGAGAGATCTTCCTCTCACAAGCCACATCGGAGTGGGGACAAGCACAAGAGGATGAGGAAAGTGGTCTACTACGAGACCGACACTTCATCAACATCGACCTCCGGCTCCGATGCGCCCTCCGTAACTTCTAAACGCCAAGAGCGTAAGAAGTTTAGTAAGATCCCCTTACACTATCCTCGTACATCTAGACATACTCCATTACTTTCCATTCCATTAGGCAAACCGCCAACCTTTGACGGTGAAGATTATGCTAGGTGGAGTGATTTAATGAAATTTCATCTAACCTCACTCCACAAAAGTATATGGAATGTTGTTGAGTTTGGAGCACAGGTACCATCCGTAGGGGATGAGGATTATGATGAGGACGAGGTGGCCCAAATCGAGCACTTCAACTCCCAAGCCACAACCATACTCTTGGCCTCTCTAAATAGAGAGGAGTACAACAAGGTGCAAGGGTTGAAGAATGCAAAGGAAATTTGGGACCTCCTCAAGACCGCGCACGAGGGTGATGAACTAACAAAGATCACCAAGCGGGAAACGATCGAGGGGGAGCTCGGTCGCTTTCGACTTCGCCAAGGGGAAGAGCCACAAGACATGTACAACCGGCTCAAGACTTTGGTGAACCAAGTGCGCAACCTCGGGAGCAAGAAGTGGGATGACCACGAGGTGGTTAAGGTTATTCTTAGATCACTCATTTTCCTTAACCCCACTCAAGTTCAATTAATTCGTGGTAATCCTAGATATACTCAAATGACCCCCGAGGAAGTTATCGGGAATTTTGTGAGCTTTGAATGTATGATCAAGGGCTCCAAGAAGATCAACGAGCTTGATGAACCCTCCACGTCCGAAGCACAACCGGTGGCATTTAAGGCGACGGCGGAGAAGAAGGAGGAGTCTACACCGAGTAGACAACCAATTGACGCCTCCAAGCTCGACAATGAGGAGATGGCTTTAATCATCAAAAGCTTTCGCCAAATCCTCAAGCAACGGAAGGGGAAGGATTACAAATCCCGTTCCAAGAAGGTATGCTACAAGTGTGGTAAGCCCGGTCACTTTATCGCTAAATGTCCATTATCAAGTGACAGTGATAGGGATAACGACAAGAAGGGAAAGAGGAAAGAAAAGAAGAGGTACCACAAGAAGAGGGGCGGCGATGCCCACGTGTGCCGCGAGTGGGACTCCGACGAGAGCTCCACCGACTCCTCCTCCGACGAGGACGCCGCCAACATCGCCGTCACCAAGGGACTCCTCTTCCCAAACGTCGGCCACAAGTGCCTCATGGCAAAGGACGGCAAAAGGAAGAAGGTAAAATCAAGATCCTCCACTAAATATGAAACCTCTAGTGATGAGGATGATGCTAGCAATGAGGAGGATAACTTGCGCGTTCTTTTTGCCAACCTTAACTTGGAACAAAAGGAAAAACTAAATGAGCTAATTAGTGCCATCCATGAAAAGGATGACCTCTTGGACTCCCAAGAGGACTTCCTAATCAAGGAAAATAAAAAGCATGTTAAGGTTAAAAATGCTTATGCTCTAGAGGTAGAAAAATGTGAGAAATTATCTAGTGAGCTAAGTACTTGCCATGATACTATTACCAACCTTAGAAATGAAAATGCTAGTTTAAATGCTAAGGTTGACTCACATGTTTGTAATGTTTCAATTCCCAATCTTAGAAATGATAATGATGATTTGCTTGCTAAGATTGAAGAATTAAACATTTCTCTTGCTAGCCTTAGAGTAGAAAATGAAAATTTAATTGCTAAGGCTAAAGAACTAGATGTTTGCAATGTTACAATTTCCGATCTTAGAGATAATAATGATATCTTGCGTGCTAAGATCGTTGAACTTAATTCATGCAAACCCTCTACATCTAGTGTTGAGCATGTTTCCATTTGTACTAGATGTAGAGATGTTGATATTAATGCTATTCATGATCACATGACTTTGATTAAACAACAAAATGATCATATAGCAATTTAGATGCAAAAATTGCCGAGCATAACTTAGAAAATGAAAAGTTTAAATTTGCTAGAAGTATGCTCTATAATGGGAGACACCCTGGCATTAAGGATGACATTGGCTACCAAAGGGGAGACAATGTCAAACTTAGTGCCCCTCCTAAAAGATTGTCAAATTTTGTTAAGGGCAAGGCTCCCATGCCTCAGGATAACGAGGGTTACATTTTATACCCTGCCGGTTATCCTGAGAGCAAAATTAGCAAAATTCACTCTAGGAAGTCTCACTCTGGCCCTAACCATGCTTTTATGTATAAGGGTGAGACATCTAGCTCTAGGCAACCAACCCGTGCTAAGTTGCCTAAGAAGAAAACTCCTAGTGCATCAAATGAGCATGACATTTCTTTTAAAACTTTTGATGCATCATATGTTTTAACTAACAAATCCGGCAAGTTAGTTGCCAAGTTTGTTGGGGGCAAACACAAGGGGTCAAAGACTTGTGTTTGGGTACCCAAAGTTCTTGTATCTAATGCCAAAGGACCCAAAACCGTTTGGGTACCTAAAGTCAAGAACTAAACTTGTTTTGTAGGTTTATGCATCCGGGGGCTCAAGTTGGATACTCGACAGCGGGTGCACAAACCACATGACAGGGGAGAAGAATATGTTCTCCTCATATGAGAAAAACAAAGATCCCCAACGAGCTATCACATTCGGGGATGGAAATCAAGGTTTGGTCAAAGGTTTGGGTAAAATTGCTATTTCACCCGACCATTCCATTTCCAATGTTTTTCTTGTTGATTCATTAGATTACAACTTGCTTTCTGTTTCCCAATTATGTCAAATGGGCTACAACTGTCTATTCACTGATGTAGGTGTCATTTTCTTTAGAAGAAGTGATGATTCAATAGCATTTAAGGGAGTGTTAGAAGGTCAGCTATACCTGGTAGATTTTGATAGAGCTGAACTTGACACTTGCTTAATTGCTAAGACTAACATGGGTTGGCTCTGGCACCATCGACTAGCCCATGTTGGGATGAAGAATCTTCATAAGCTTCTAAAAGGAGAACACATTTTAGGATTAACAAATGTTCATTTTGAGAAAGACAGGATTTGTAGCGCATGCCAGGCAGGGAAGCAAGTTGGAGCCCATCATCCACACAAAAACATCATGACGACCGACAGGCCACTGGAGCTCCTACACATGGATCTATTCGGCCCGATTGCTTACATAAGCATCGGCGGGAGTAAGTACTGTCTAGTTATTGTGGATGATTATTCTCGCTTCACTTGGGTATTCTTTTTACAGGAAAAATCTCAAACCCAAGAGACCTTAAAGGGATTCTTGAGACGAGCTCAAAATGAGTTCGGCTTAAGGATCAAGAAAATAAGAAGCGACAACGGGTTGGAGTTCAAGAACTCTCAAATCGAAGGTTTCCTTGAGGAGGAGGGCATCAAGCATGAGTTCTCTTCTCCCTACACACCTCAACAAAATGGTGTAGTGGAGAGGAAGAATCGAACTCTATTGGACATGGCAAGGACCATGCTTGATGAGTACAAGACTTTGGATCGGTTTTGGGCCGAGGCGGTCAACACCGCCTGCTGCGCCATCAACCGGTTATATCTACACCGAATCCTCAAGAAGACATCCTACGAACTCCTAACCGGTAAAAAGCCCAACATTTCATATTTTAGAGTCTTTGGTAGCAAATGCTTTATTCTTGTTAAAAGAGGTAGAAAATCTAAATTTGCTCCTAAGACTGTAGAAGGCTTTTTACTTGGTTATGACTCAAACACAAGGGCATATAGGGTCTTTAACAAGTCCACTGGACTAGTTGAAGTCTCATGTGACGTTGTGTTTGATGAAACTAACGGCTCTCAAGAAGAGCAAGTTGATCTTGATGAGATAGGTGATGAAGAGGCTCCATGCATAGCGCTAAGGAACATGTCCATTGGGGATGTGTGTCCTAAGGAATCTGAAGAGCCTCCAAAAGCACAAGATCAACCATCCTCCTCCACGCAAGCATCTCCACCGACTCAAAATGAGGTTGAAGCTCAAGCTGATGAAGTAGAAGATCAAGCAAATGAGCCACCTCAAGATGATGGCAATGATCAAGGGGGAGATGCAAATGATCAAGAAAAGGAGGATGAGCAAGAACCAAGGCCGCCACACCCAAGAGTCCACCAAGCAATCCAACGAGATCACCCCGTCGACACCATCCTCGGCGACATTCATAAGGGGGTAACTACTCGATCTCGTGTTGCACATTTTTGTGAACATTACTCGTTTGTTTCCTCTATTGAGCCACACAGGGTAGAGGAAGCACTACAAGATTCGGATTGGGTGGTGGCGATGCAAGAGGAGCTCAACAACTTCACTAGAAATGAGGTATGGCATTTAGTTCCACGTCCTAATCAAAATGTTGTAGGAACCAAATGGGTTTTCCGCAACAAGCAAGATGAGCATGGTGTGGTGACAAGGAACAAAGCACGACTTGTGGCCAAGGGATACTCCCAAGTCGAAGGTTTGGATTTCGGTGAAACCTATGCACCCGTAGCTAGGCTTGAGTCAATTCGTATATTATTTGCCTATGCTACTTACCATGGCTTTAAGCTTTATCAAATGGACGTGAAAAGTGCCTTCCTCAATGGACCAATCAAGGAAGAGGTCTATGTTGAGCAACCTCCCGGCTTTGAAGATAGTGAGTACCCTAACCATGTCTATAAGCTCTCTAAGGCGCTTTATGGGCTCAAGCAAGCCCCAAGAGCATGGTATGAATGCCTTAGAGATTTCCTTATTGCTAATGGCTTCAAAGTCGGAAAGGCCGATCCTACGCTATTTACCAAAACACTTGAGAATGATTTGTTTGTATGCCAAATTTATGTTGATGATATTATATTTGGGTCTACTAACGAATCTACATGTGAAGAGTTTAGTAGGATCATGACACAAAAGTTTGAGATGTCTATGATGGGGGAGTTGAAGTACTGTTGGGGGCCTTCGTCCTCCGAAGGTCCTCAAAAATATGTTTTGACAATGTTTTCCAAGTGGATTATGTGAACAGGTATCTTCGGACTCAGAATTATGAACATGAAGTACGGTCAGGACGAAGCCTGAACCAGACGAAGGGGGATTAAAATGGAGGACGGGCTGATTACCAAGTTCCACGAAGGATGGTGCACAGCCGAAGCTGTGCGCAGGGAAGCTTCGGCGCGATGGCAGAGAAAGGGAACCGACTTAAAGACGAAAAGACTACTTGGGCCTTGACAGATTTCCATAAGTCATTGGCAAATGTAATGGTCATGAATGTAATTTTACGTGGGCTGCGTCCCGCGTCTATAAATAGATGAACAGTACTCCCGTACTGTTCACGCTGACTTGGCATTTGCTTTTGCGTCACGCTTGTACTTTTTTACCTTCTCTCAGGACCGAAGGTACACTTGTAATTTGAAATCATTTCTATTTCTCCATGTTAATAAAATAGAAATGATTCCATAATAATATCTATATTATACTTCATGCTTTATGTGAATCCTTCGTCATTAGTTGTTATATTTACGAAGGTATGTCTCTTATGACCTTCGTTCGAAACTCATTATTTCCCGAAGGGACATAATGTTTCGAAGGACGAAGGACTTTAACACTTAACACTTTTTATGTTGCCTTGTTCTTAACTCTTAGCATTTGAGAACAAGTCCCCAACATTGGCGCCCACCTCCGGTGAACTCACTTCCACTTCGAGTTTTTTGAACACCTTCGGAAGCTATAGACCTTCGCTATGGCGCCGAAGAAAGCTTCAGCGACTGGGGCTGCAGCACTGCAACCGCTGGACCCCAACCAGGAGACCGTCTCTCTTCGGGAGGCCCGAAGCCAGAAGAGGAAGGCCGTCAGCCCGACGCTTCAGGAGGATGAACTAGACCAAGAGATCAGGGATATGGAGATGCTTCATCAACAGGTGCAGAGGAAAAAGGAAAAGATGGCCAGGCTAGCTGAGCTGCAAAGGCAGATAGACGAAGCTTCTGAAGAAGTTCGTCATCTTACCCATGATGAGCAGAACCGAAGGCCTCAACAAAAAGACCTTCATTAGGAGGGCTTCTTCAACGAAGATGACTGGTATGACAATTTCCATCATGGAAATTTTGTTTTCGATGATGCCTCTCCTCTGTCCGCTGAGCTGCAGGCTACACCTTGGCCTCCATCCTATAAGCCACCCCAGCTTCCCATGTTTGACGGCCACTCAGACCCGAAGCAGTTCTTGATGAGCTACGAAGCAACAGTGTCTTCGTATGGGGGCAATGCTGCAGTCATGGCAAAGTCTTTCGTTATGGCCGTCAGGAGTGTTGCTCAGACCTGGTATTCCTCCCTTCGACCAGGAACGATCACCTCATGGCAGAAGCTGAAGGATATGTTGTTAACCAGCTTTCAAGGATTTCAGACGAAGCCGGTCACTGCTCAAGCCTTGTTCCAGTGCACTCAGGATCATGAAGAATACCTTCAGGCGTATGTCAGAAGGTTCTTGCGTTTGAGGGCGCAGGCACCAACGGTGCCCAATGAAATTGTCATCGAAGCTATGATCAAGGGGCTTCGTCCTGGACCTGCAGCTCAATACTTTGCTAGGAAGCCTCCTCAGACTCTGGAGAAGCTGCTCCAAAAGATGGACGAGTACATTCGTGCCGATAATGACTTTCGCCAAAGAAGGGAGGAGGCCTTCAGGTTTTCTGAGATGACCAGGGGCTTCGGAGGAAGATTCTATCCGAGGCATGTCAGGTCCATCCACAACTCCACTCAAAATGATGATAAGGGGAGTCAGCAGAACAGGCCGCAGTGCTCCTCACAGGCTTCGGGGCAACAGCAAACTTTCTTCCGGCCACCAGCTCCAAGAGGCAGAGGCGCCAGGGGCTTCGGCGGAAGATTTGGAGATCAACCAAGGAGGATGTTTTGCTTATTCTGTGGTGAAAACAAGGGTCATACCACCAGGATGTGCCATGTCACCATTCAGAAACAAAAGGAGCTAGCAGAAGCTGCAGCGCAACAGGGCCAGCCGAAGCAGGTCATGCATACTGCTTCGTATCATCAGCCTTACATCCCGGAGTACGTGGGCAACCACCCTGCAGTTTCCGTAGCTTCGGCGAGTCAACCTCAAGCTTCATGGCAACAGCCCCCGCCTCCACCTCCGCTGCAACAAGGCCAACAGCCAGAAGGGAGCCAATATGTTCCGCACCAAAGGGATCTCAGAGAGCAATCTGAAGCCCGCACAGTCAATAGTACTGTGCCAGAGTCGAAGCACATTTATTGACAAATATCCTACTTTCATAGCAGTCTTTTCCGTTTAAGTTCTATTTTCTGTGTAATAAAGAACATTTCAGTTTTCATATAATAGTTTCGTGGTTGGTTATCAGGAAAACCTATCTTCTCTACAGGCTTAAGTTGCTAAAGCTTAAAAATTTGCGGTAACAAGGAGGACCTTCGGATTATTAAAAATTCTTCAACACAACAAAAAGTCGTTCTAAGGAACGCAGAGTAAGTTGCCGAAGTTACAAAAAGCCGTTCCAAAGGGAGCGCAGTGTAAGTTTTTTGCTCCAAAGACGTTCCTAAGGGAATGCAGAGCATACAGCGAAAAGTCAACGCTGATACCGCCTAAGTAAAAGGCGAAGAAGCTCCAAAGACGTTCCTAAGGGAATGCAGAGCTTATACCGCCTAAGTAAAAGGCGAAGAAGCTCCAAAGACGTTCCTAAGGGAATGCAGAGCTTATACCGTCTAAGTAAAAGGCGAAGAAGCTCCAAAGACGTTCCTAAGGGAATGCAGAGCTTACAAAGATATTTTGTGTGTATCTTCGGAACAAACGTCATTTGCATAACATAACATCATCACATCATTTTGCATAGCATAAGCATCATACATCATGTTGCATATGGCAAAAGAAGGGGACACAGTATCAACCTTCGAAAGGACGCTTTGAGAAAGTGCAAATTGTGTAAAATCACGAGGGAACACAATGATAATCTTCGGAATACAGCTTCGGAAAATGTTTTTACGAAGCATGGATGAGCTTCATCAGAGTAATATCGAAATTGTACAGCTTCGGAAAATGTTTTTACGAAGCATGGATGAGCTTCATCAGAGTAATATCGAAATTGTACAGCTTCGGGGAATGTCTTTACGAAGCATGGATGTGATTCATCAGAATAGCTTTAACGGAGAATGTCTTCTTCACGAAGCATGAAAAGAAGGGAAGGTGTTTTTTCGCCAAAGGCTCAAAAGTGGTATGTATGTAGAATTTCATGCATCGTAAAGAATTGAATAATAAAAAGAGACTTGTATATTACATTCAAATGTACGAAATATTACATAGATTACACTTCAAATGTTTTTTCTAAATAACACCTAGTCTTCTCTTAATACTACTTCGGCAGCCTCATTTAGAAGTTGTTCAACAACTTTATCCATGATAGCTTCGGCCATTTGCTTAATTTCGTCATCCCCTTTTGTGTGAATATCACCAGACGATCCAGCAGGTTCTGAGGGAAGAAGGATATTTTTGCATTACTGTTACAAACCGCGAGCAAAGTTTGAAATAAAAATTACAACACAATAAGAACGACTAATTAATACCTATTTGCCCTTCGGCAACTTCTGTCGCTTTCCTAGCATCATGGATGCCTTTTTCACTCCTTTGAATGATCTCTTGCGCCATTTCTCGGCCGCCGTTGTTCCAGACATCAGTAAAGAATTTGCCGCCAACCATGCTTGCTTCGGCCGAGGGGTCTTTGATGTCTTCGGAGGATAAGGCAGCTTCGGACTGAGCTAAAGATTTTACATGCCCGCAACCTTTCTTCTCCAAGACAGAAGCAACTCCCCTGGCGCCCGAAAAAGCGCAAATGTCACCACGGCTACTCAGGATTTCCTCAAAGGCTTCTGCTTCGTGGCTGATCCATTCTATTGGACCTTCGGGATTGCCTCTTGAAAAATTCTCCTCACTGGAAAATGCGCCCACGCTGGCGAAGCTGGTTTTAATTTTCTTTACGCATTCCATGGATTTTTCGTAGCATTTTTTCTTAGAAGACCGAAGCTCTTCCACGGTTGCTTCCAAATGATCAGCCCATTGGTCGCTGCATTCCCGTCTTGTCTCTTCAAGTATGCGTTCTTCTTTCGCCCGGGCCAATTGCTTCTGAAGATCTTTAATTTCGCGTTTCTGAGCTTCGGTCTGAATCTTTGCAGCAGCTTCGTCCTTTTTTATCTTGTCTACTAATGTAACCAGCATTTTATCTTTTTCTACAGCTTTGTTTCTCAGTTTAATAACTTCTGATCGTAAATTGTTGAACGCAATTTCATAGCTTTCATCTTCGGCACTCTTTTGTGCTCTTAATGCGTTGCTCAGGATTAGACCCTATACAAAAAAGAATCTATATAAGAATAAACGAATGAATTACGTATTGTAAAATTTTTTCAAACGTCTAATTCCCATACCTTCAGGCTATTATATGCAAGACTATCCGCGAGATCTTCCTTCGTCATAGCACATAATCCAGCTTCGAGCTTCGGGAATCCCATACTTCTAGCCATCTCTCGGCAGACAGATAGTTCTTTATTATCAGGAAGGCAGTACAGGAAGTCATCTTCATTTGTCCCGTTAAACACTACTGCCCCCTTCGGATATTTTAGCTCTCTAGCATAGTAGTTAGCTTCGTAAGTCTCCTCTTCGGATAATTTCTTCCCCGAAGCATGTCGTACGATGTAATCGCGTATGCTGGAAGGAGCTTCGGGGGCGGCAGTGTCAATTTCTTTAACCAAAGCTGGTTCTGATATTTTCTCGGTTTCTAAAGATTGTTCCTTGGTGGGCTCTGAAGGCCCAGCTTCAGCTTCAGGTTGTTGCTTCGAAGCTTCAGCAACTTCAGCTTCGGTAGACACTTCAGCATCTTCAATAGCCCCCTTTGGAGTTGTGCTTGAAGACTTAATTGTCTCCAAAACATCTAACACGTTCACCATTCTTTTTCTTCTCGGGGTCACCGACGGGCCCTTTTAATTTTTTATTGTTTCAACATTTGCTGAAGGACTTAAGATTTCCGATATTTTTGGCTCTTCAATTTTCAGTTTTTCTGCTTTTTCAGCTGAAGGTGCTTCAGTTTTCTTTTCTATCTTCGGCACTGGAGCTGGTTCTGTAGCTTCAGAGGCCAAAGAGACTTCACCAATAAATTTTGGCACTGTGGCCGGCTCAATAAAGCGCGCTCGGTGGGTGAGCACCTTCATCTTTTTCCTTTGCGGCGCTGGCTCACTAGTGGCACTCGTGGTAGCTTCTGTCGCAGGAGAAGTAATTTTTCTTTTGCGACCCAGTACCGGAAAGTGATAGTCAGGGTAGACAAACCCGACTGCGTCAAATACCCGGTTGAGCCTTTTCTTCTTTCGGCCTCCGAAGGCTGCTGATAACGCAGTATTCTCGGCCTTCGAATATGCCCCAAGCAGTTCGTCACTTAGTGTTTCAATGCTTTTCAGCCAGTCATCATCAGGTTCAACAAACTTATCTCCGTATTTGAATGTGTATTTCAGTCTGACTAGTCCACCTTCGTCGGATTCTTTGATGGTTTCTTTCGGCATTTCCCACTTTCCTGCAAGTGGCCACACTCTGAAGGCAATATGCTCTTGGACCAAGTCCCTTGTCCCAATGAAAGAGCAGACTACGCCGAAGGCTCTTTGGCATTCCTCGGCTGCTTCATCCATTTCAACCTTCGGCCTTCGAAGTCCGAAGCGTTGCCAGATGGGGCGCATAATAATACTCTTGACATTTTCTTGCGCTGTTAAGTCATTCTTTACATAAAACCATTCAGTCATCCAGGCTCCGGGCCACCTCTTCCGAAAGGTTGGCACAGGGCGGCTTGACCCGGAGCGTGCACCGAAGCTGTAACACCCAAAGTTGTTGTGATATTGTTCTTTCCCCCAGGGCTTCGTCTCGTGTAACAATTCATGAATGTTGCAAAAGCTTTTAGCATCTGGTTCTAAACCTTGGCTTCTCGCAGCCCAGACAAACATCCCCATTCTTATGATAGCTTCGGGAGTAATTTGATGAAGGTAGACTTGAAATGTCTTCAGGACTTCAACAACAAAGTTGCTTAGGGGGAATCGAAGCCCAGCCTTGAGAAAGCTTCGGAAGATTACGACTTCATCTTCTTCGGGGGTGGGAGAAGTCTTTTCTCCAGCATCAACCCTCACAATAGATATATCTCGGAAATACCTCCCCCTCATATTATCAATATGATTCTGCTTAATAGTGGTTTTCCCGAAAACCGTGTGACTTGGCCGCCATGGTCGATCTTCGGACTCTTCCCCGCCACTTTCTACATCGAAACTGTCGCTGTCACCAGTATCTTCGGACAAACCTTCAAGAATCTCTTTGGTGATTTTCTCCGTATTGGTCTCCGCCATCGCTATAAGGAACCCCAAGTTCTTCTCTTCGTCAAGACTCAGCTTCGTCTCAGCAGGGATCTTCTTACCTTCAGACATCTTTGGAAACGCTAAAAAACTGTTTTCAAGGCCGAAGCTTCAAAATCAAAAAGATCAGCAAATCTTAGTGCACAAGAGCTAAAAATTTAGTGGGCCGAAGCAAATGGCAAGTGTGCGTACCAAATAAGTTTGCGGTATGATCTTATTTATACCCCCAGGGCGTTGAAAATTGAAAGACCCCGCTTGTCAGTGAATGTTGCTATTCTAGCAAAGGGAAGGTGTTTTTTCGGACCTTCGGCTCAAGGCCTTCGTCCATATCGCAATCTGAATTTATCATTAACAAATTAATATTGCGAGGGGCTACTGTTGGGGGCCTTCGTCCTCCGAAGGTCCTCAAAAATATGATTTGACAATGTTTTCCAAGTGGATTATGTGAACAGGTATCTTCGGACTCAGAATTATGAACATGAAGTACGGTCAGGACGAAGCCTGAACCAGACGAAGGGGGATTAAAATGGAGGACGGGCTGATTACCAAGTTCCACGAAGGATGGTGCACAGCCGAAGCTGTGCGCAGGGAAGCTTCGGCGCGATGGCAGAGAAAGGGAACCGACTTAAAGACGAAAAGACTACTTGGGCCTTGACAGATTTCCATAAGTCATTGGCAAATGTAATGGTCATGAATGTAATTTTACGTGGGCTGCGTCCCGCGTCTATAAATAGATGAACAGTACTCCCGTACTGTTCACGCTGACTTGGCATTTGCTTTTGCGTCACGCTTGTACTTTTTTACCTTCTCTCAGGACCGAAGGTACACTTGTAATTTGAAATCATTTCTATTTCTCCATGTTAATAAAATAGAAATGATTCCATAATAATATCTATATTATACTTCATGCTTTATGTGAATCCTTCGTCATTAGTTGTTATATTTACGAAGGTATGTCTCTTATGACCTTCGTTCGAAACTCATTATTTCCCGAAGGGACATAATGTTTCGAAGGACGAAGGACTTTAACACTTAACACTTTTTATGTTGCCTTGTTCTTAACTCTTAGCATTTGAAAACAAGTCCCCAACAAGTACTTCTTAGGATTTCAAGTGAAGCAACTCCAAGAGGGCTCCTTCATTAGCCAAACAAAGTATACTCAAGACATTCTAAACAAGTTTGGAATGAAGGATGCCAAGCCCATCAAGACACCCATGGGAACTAATGGGCATCTCGACCTCGACACGGGAGGTAAGTCCGTGGATCAAAAGGTATACCGGTCGATGATAGGTTCTTTACTCTATTTATGTGCATCTCGACTGGATATTATGCTTTCCGTTTGCATGTGTGCAAGGTTCCAATCCGACCCTAAGGAATCCCACCTTACGGCCGTAAAACGAATCTTGAGATATTTGGCTTATACTCCTAAGTTTGGGCTTTGGTACCCTCGGGGATCCACTTTTGATTTAATTGGTTATTCGGATGCCGATTGGGCGGGATGTAAGATTAATAGAAAGAGCACATCGGGGACTTGCCAGTTCTTGGGAAGATCCTTGGTGTCTTGGGCTTCAAAGAAGCAAAATTCGGTCGCTCTTTCAACCGCCGAAGCCGAGTACATTGCCACAGGTCATTGTTGCGCGCAATTGCTTTGGATGAGGCAAACCCTGCGGGACTACGGGTACAAATTAACCAAAGTCCCTTTGCTATGTGATAATGAGAGTGCAATCAAAATGGCCGACAATCCCGTCGAGCATAGCCGCACTAAGCACATAGCCATTCGGTATCATTTTCTTAGGGATCACCAACAAAAGGGAGATATCGAGATTGCATACATTAATACTAAAGATCAATTAGCCGATATCTTTACCAAGCCACTTGATGAACAAACTTTTACCAAACTTAGGCATGAGCTCAATATTCTTGATTCTAGAAATTTCCTTTGCTAACTTGCACACATAGCTCATAAATATACCTTTGATCATGTCTCTTATATGCTATGACTAATGTGTTGTCAAGTCTATTTCAAACCAAGTCATAGGTGTATTGAAAGGGAGTTGGAGTCTTCGACAAAGACAAAGGCTTCCACTCCGTAACTCATCCTTCGTCGTCACTCCGAACCGCTCTCTATCTTTGAGGGAGAGAGCAAAGCAAAAGGACTCCTACTTTGGTTTAATCTTCACTCTTTTATTTATGACCAAAGGAGGAGAAAGTAATTTAAAGGGCTCTAATGACTCCGTTTTTGGCGATTCATGCCAAAGGGGGAGAAAGTATTAGCCCAAAGCAAAAGGACCGCACCATCACCTAATTTTAAAATATAATTTTCAATTGTCAATTTGGTATCTTAATATGTTCAAAAAGGGGAGAAAGTAGTATTTCAAAAATTGATTCATCAAAACCCTCTTGAACACTAAGAGGAGGATTTCATTTAGGGGGAGTTTTGTTTGGTCAGAGGAAAAGCATTTGAAACAGGGGGAGAAAATTTCAAAACTTGAAAATGCTTTGCAAACTCTTATTCATTTACCTTTGACTATTTGCAAAAGAACTTTAAAAAAAATTTACAAAAGATTTTGCAAAAACAAAACATGTGGTGCAAGCGTGGTCCAAAATGTTAAAAATGAAGAAACAATCCATGCATATCTTGTAAGTATTTATATTGGCTCAATTCCAAGCAACCTTTGCACTTATATTATGCAAACTAGTTCAATTATGCACTTCTATATTTGCTTTGGTTTGTGTTGGCATCAATCACCAAAAAGGGGGAGATTGAAAGGGAATTAGGCTTACACCTAGTTCCTATATAATTTTGGTGGTTGAATTGCCCAACACAAATCTTTGGACTAACTAGTTTATTCTAGTGTATAAGTTATACAGGTGCAAAAGGTTCACACTTAGCCAATAAAAAGACCAAGTATTGAGTTCAACAAAAGAGCAAAGGAGCAACCGAAGGCTCCTCTGGTCTGGCGCACCGGACTGTCCGGTGTGCCACTGGATAGTGTCCGGTGCACCACCGGACAGTGTCCGGTGCACCAGAGGACTCCAACTTCAACTCGTCACCTTCGGGAAAATCCAGAACCGGCGCGCTATAATTCACCGGACTGTCTGGTGTACACCGGACAGTGTCCGGTGCTCCAACGAAGACGCTGCTCCGGAACTCGCCAGCCTCGGGATTTCACGAAGGCTGCTCCGCTATAATTCATCGAACATGTCCGGTGTGCACCGGACTGTCCGGTGCATCCTCGGAGCAACGGCTACTTCGCGCCAACGGCTACCTGCAACGCATTAAATGCGCGCGCAGAAGGTAGGCGCGCCCATACCGGTGCACCGGACACTGAACAGTTCATGTCCGGTGCGCCACCGGACATCGAGGCGGGCCCAGAAGTCAGAACTCCAACGGTCAGATTCCAAAGGGACTGGTGACGTGGCTGGGGCACCGGACTGTCCGGTGCGCCATCGAACAGACAGCCTCCACCAACGGTCAAGTTTGGTGGTTGGGGCTATAAATACCCCAACCACCCCACCATTCATTGCATCCAAGTTTTCCACTTCCCAACTACTTACAAGAGCTCTAGCATTCAATTCTAGACACACCAAAGAGATCAAATCCTCTCCAAATTCCACACAACGCTCTAGTGACTAGAGAGAGAGATTTGCTTGTGTTCTTTCGAGCTCTTGCGCTTGGATTGCTTTATTCTTTCTTGATTCTTTCATTGCGATCAAACTCACTAGTAATTGAGGCAAGAGACACGAAACTTGTGGTGGTCCTTGTGGGAACTTTGTGTTCCAAGTGATTAAGAAGAGAAAGCTCACTCGATCCGTGGGATCGTTTGAGAGAGGGAAGGGTTGAAAGAGACCCGGCCTTTGTGGCCTCCTCAACGGGGAGTAGGTTTGCGAGAACCGAACCTCGGTAAAACAAATCTCGTGTCACACTCTCCATTTGGTTGCGATTTGTTTTTCACCCTCTCTCGTGGACTCGTTTATATTTCTAACGCTAACCCGGCTTGTAGTTGTGTTTTATATTTGTAAATTTCAGTTTCGCCCTATTCACCCCCCCTCTAGGCGACTATCAAGACCCACCGCCTAGCCTGCTAAACTGGGCGAAGGGGGCGAGACTAGCACCTCGAAGCTAGCGGTCCCGGTGGCGTTACATCTGCAGAACCCACCAAAGGTTGTGTGTGCAACAGGGGGTTCTGCCTACCCCTTAGTGCCACAGCCAGTATCTCAGAGTGGTCCCGATTTATGGATCTCCGAGATCTAGGACTACCTGAAGGAAACTAGACCGCGCTGTGGGGAAACCGGACCACACCCAGCCGAGCCACCGAGGAGACCCCGTTCTTCCTGGTCTACGGGGCCGAAGCCTGCCTTCCCCCAGAAATCATTATGGGCTCCCCATGGGTCCAAGCTTTCGATGAGTCTATGCAGGAGCAGCTACGGCGTGCGGACGTGGACTTCATCGACGAGCGTAGATGGCAAGCGGCGATCCGAAATGCACGGTACAACCAGGTGCTCAGGCGCTATCACCAATGGTTCGTGCATAGTAGGGAGCTTAGGGTCGGGGACCTGGTCCTAAGGCGAGTACTGAACCGAGAAGGGCTCCACAAACTCTCCCCCAGATGGGAAGAACCCTTCAAGGTGACAGAAATATGCCGACCCGGGTGTGTCCGCCTCGCTACAACTGAAGGAGAGCCTCTTCCCAATCCCTGGAACATAGAGCATCTCCGTAAGTTTTACCCATAAAAACAAACCTGGGGACCCGGTTTTCTTCCTTTGTAACTAGGTAGCGCATATATGTACATCAACCCGGTGAGGTCCGCCCTCATAAACCCGGTCTGTTGGCCTACACTCATGAATTTCAAGTTATAAAGAGAAGATTCACCCCTAGACTTGTTTTTCTGATGTTTTTAGTCTGCTTCAATTTACAAGCACTATTTTTTATCTAATCCACCCATACAGTTTCCACCCTTGCTGGTATAATGACATCCAAATTGAGTAGCCAGGCTTGCAGTTTGGGACCCCTCAGCAGGGGGGGTCCGGCAGCCTAGGGGCCAGTTCTAGAGAACGGGTACTTGTCTCCTAGGGTGGTCCGGAGTCGTGTAGCTGCTTAGCTTGGTTCCGTACCCTAAGCCTGCACGCTCCACCACTCTGTGATGGGTATCCTAGTATTTGGAACTAAAGTCTTGTGGGTCCGGCAACCTAGGGTCCGGTTCTAAAGAATGGACACTTGTCTCCTGGGGTGGTCCGGAGCTATGTAGCCGCTTAGCCTGGTCCTGTACACTAAGCCTACACGCTCCACCACTCTGCGATAGCTGTCCTAGTATTTGGAGCTGCGATCCAAGGGGGTCCGGACAAACAGATTGGCTTCCCAGTCTAAACCCTGTAGGTACTGTTGCGTGAATCAAAGGATAAAAGATACCAGTTAGTGGGTCCTATGGGTGCACTAGTAAAACTTCCTAGCCAAGGCTGTGTGCAGATCGAGGTCCCAGTCGAGACTACCTCCTAGGGGCCAGGTCACCAATTCTTTCTTAAGTGTACTGGCATCCAGCCTCGACATGTCGAGCCTACATCCCAGGGGGGCCAAGTACCAGGGAGAAGTTGGTAATGACACACACAGCAAAGACAAATAGCATACAGATAAGTTTTGTCACTGTTAATACTTCTCAAAAGTATCTTACAAAACCAAAAGTTGTTACAAGCCTCACCCCAGCGAAACCCTTGCCCTGTTTTTGCAGATCTAGCTACTCATCATCGGCAGGATCCCGCTGGAAGCGCTCGGCCACCACTTCCATAGTATCTTGTACGCCCTCCCGGGCGGCGTCTTCAGTGTCGGCCACCGGACCAGCGATCACCAGCTCCAAGGAGATGGCTGGGTCATGGCTCCGGAAGCACGTTAGGATGTACTCGATTACCGCCTGGCAGAGCCTACCGCCTTCGGCCTCTAGGCAGGTGCCAAGAATTTGGTCCAGGCGTCGGAGGTGGTCCGCGGCGGAGTCCAGCATCGAGAGCGCGTCGGAGATGGACGTCAGCAGCTCCGACACTAGGATGGGACTCATCCCTAGCGGCACCAGCGCCATGCTCGCCTCGTCAACCCATGCAGCGATGCGCTGGACCCCGGCGCGATGCTCCGCCTGGAGATCTTCAAGTGCTTTCTTCGTCGCCTCCATCGCCTGGGGGCCCGGTGCAGCCTACGTCGCCTGGAACTGCCGGATCCACTCTTCCAGATTTTTCTCCTTCTCCTCCGCCTCGAGCTCATGCTCGGCCAGCAACTTGTCTCGGCTTTCAAACATTTCCTCCCTGAGGGCGAGGTCCTTCTCCCGCTAGGCGAGATCCGTCGCCCGCTTATCCGGGGAGGCATCCTTCTCCTTGAGGTTCTCCTCCGCCAGGGCAATGTTGTTGGCCTTGTCCTCCACCTCCCGCTCCCATTTCCGGATCCTCTACACAGTCGCGGTCTGCTAGGTCCGCTGCTCTTCCAAGATTGCGTTCATGGCACTCAGCTTGGCACTCAGCTCGGTGATGACCACCTCCCTCTGGTTCAAGGCCTCCTCCTTCTTGGCCAGCCTCTTCTCCTTCCGGCTCGCTTCCAGCTCCCTAGCGTACACCTTCTGGAGGTCCTTCTTGTAGTCTTTGCGTTCCCGCACCAGTTCGGACCACTCAAAGGTGAACTGGTGGGATGTTGCCTTGGTGCGCTCCTCCAGCTGGATGCGCCAGTCGCTGAGGCGCTGGTGCTCAGATTCTAGCGCCTCCCATTCCCGCCGAATCATTGCCTCGGTCTCTTGAAGAGCCTGATGCGCACGAGACAGCACCCAGGGGAGGGGAACCGGCACTGCTTCTGGCTCGGCGCTGGATCGGAGCCGCCGCCCAAGAACCACCTCTGGCTCCTCTAGAGTGGGCGGCGGGTTGGAGCTGGACGCGCCCCCCGTGTCACCCTCGATGGCGGGGGCGAGCGCAGTTGGGACCTCCTCCGCTGCTGCCGATGGTGTACTCGATGGCATCACCGTCGTTGAGGCCGCGGTAGCCATCGACGTAGTTGCAGCAGCCGGGGGTGGACCGCCGGCACCACTCCCAGCAGACGCCTGCTTCTGAGAGCCAGACCCGCCGATGGGCATGGTACCTGGCGGAGAAGGCGTGGCCTTGGGAGCAGAGGGGGAGGAAGCCCTGGCAAGCAAAGGATGGGTTAAGACCCGTCGGCATGATAGTTACACTCGTCGAAAAAAGGGCTACACTTACTTGGGGCCCTGGACCTTCCAGCGACCCTGGAAGCAGGACGTCCGCTGCTGTTGCTGCTGCTGTTGTTGCTGCTGCCGCTGGTGCCCCTGGGCCTGGGAGCCAGCCTCCTCGGCCCCACCAGCTGTCCTCTGACGCTTCTGGGGGGTTTGAATCAAAAGGAGGATTCGAAACAAGCGACCCGTCGGCGCAACGCAGCCGGCGTCGCCTCTCTTCCTCTGACCCTCTAGTGCCACCTAGGGCGGAGGAACTGCTTGCAGCCCCTTTGCCCTTGTCCAAGGGGCGGGGGGCCACGGCGGGGACGCTGGGAGCCACGACGGGGGGCGTTGGGGGCCACGTCGACAGACTGGGGGCCTCCAACCAGCGCGTCGGAGATCTAGATCCCGCGGTGGGGGTCCCGGCCGTCGGTCTCTAGGCTTAAGCTCCGACAATGAACTTCCTTATGATCGGCTTGGAACCTTGCACACATGCATACGAAAAGCATAATATCCAGTCGAGATACACATAAATAGAGTAGAGATCCTATCATCGACCGATATACCTTTTGATCTACGGATTTACCTCCCGTGTCGAGGTCGAGATGCCCATTGGTTCCCACGGGTGTCTTCATGGGTTTGGCATCCTTCATTGCAAACTTGGTAAGTATGTCTTGTATGTACTTCGTTTGGCTGATGAAGGTGCCCTCTTGGAGTTGCTTAACTTGAAATCCTAGAAAATACTTCAATTCCCCCATCATAGACATCTCGAATTTTTGAACCATGATCCTACTAAACTCTTCACAAGTAGATTTGTTAGTCGACCCAAATATGATATCATCAACATAAATTTGGCATACAAACAAATCTTTTTCAATAGTTTTAGTAAAGAGAGTAGGATCGGCTTTACCGACTTTGAAGCCATTAGTGATAAGAAAATCTCTTAGGCATTCATACCATTCTCTTGGGGCTTTCTTGAGCCCATAAAGCGCCTTTGAGAGTTTGTAAACATGGTTAGGGTACTCACTATCTTCAAAGCCGGGAGGTTGCTCAACATAGACCTCTTCCTTGATTGGTCCATTGAGGAAGGCACTCTTCACGTCCATTTGGTAGAGCTTAAAGCCATGGTAAGTAGCATAGACAAGTAATATGTGAATTGACTCAAGCCTAGCTACGGGTGCATAAGTTTCACCGAAATCCAAACCTTCGACTTGTGAATAACCCTTGGCCACAAGTCGGGCTTTGTTCCTTATCACCACACCATGCTCGTCTTGCTTGTTGCGGAATACCCACTTGGTACCCTACAACATTTTGATTAGGACGCGGAACCAAATGCCATACCTCATTCCTCGTGAAGTTGTTGAGCTCCTCTTGCATTGCCAACACCCAATCTAAATCTCTTAGTGCATCCTCTACCCTGTATGGCTCAATAGAGGAAACAGAAGAGTAATGTTCACAAAAATGTGCGACTTGAGATCGAGTGGTTACCCCCTTATGAATATCGCCGAGGATGGTGTTCACGGGGTGATCTCTTTGAATCGCCTGGTGGACTCTTGGGTGTGGCGGTCTTTGATCCTGAGTTTCTTGCTCATCTTCCTTGTCATTATCTTCATCATCTCCCCCTTGATCATTGCCCTCTTCTTGAGGTGGCTCATCTTCTTGATCTTCTTCATCACCTTGAGCCTGTTCCTCGTCTTGAGTTGATGGAGATGCTTGATTGGAAGATGAAGGTTGATCTTGTGCTTATGGAGGCTCTTCGGATTCCTTAGGACACACATCCCCAATGGACATGTTCCTTAGCGCGACGCATAGAGCCTCTTCATCATCTAGATCATCAAGATCAACTTGCTCTACTTGAGAGCCAT
This sequence comes from Zea luxurians, assembly GCA_029449295.1. Taxonomy (NCBI): domain Eukaryota; kingdom Viridiplantae; phylum Streptophyta; class Magnoliopsida; order Poales; family Poaceae; genus Zea; species Zea luxurians. Next base: position 175,794,662 of record JAOPSE010000002.1, read on the forward strand.
TAGTCTCATCGAACACAATGTCACAAGAAACTTCAACTAGTCCAGTGGACTTGTTAAAGACTCTATATGCCCTTGTGTTTGAATCATAGCCTAGTAAAAAGCCTTCTACAGCCTTAGGAGTAAATTTAGATTTTCTACCACTTTTGATAAGAATAAAACATTTGCTACCAAAGACTCTAAAATATGAAACATTGGGCTTTTTACCAGTGAGGAGTTCATATGATGTCTTCTTGAGGATTCAGTGAAGGTAGAGCCGGTTGATGGAGTAGCATGCGGTGTTAATCGCCTCAGCCCAAAACCGATCCGGTGTCTTATACTCATCAAGCACGGTCCTCGCCATGTCAAGTAGAGTTCTATTCTTCCTCTCCACTACACCATTTTGCTGAGGTGTGTAGGGAGAAGAGAACTCATGCTTGATGCCCTCCTCCTCAAGGAAGCCTTCAATTTGTGAATTCTTGAACTCCGTCCCATTGTCGCTTCTAATCTTTTTGATCCTTAAGCCGAACTCATTTTGAGCCTGTCTAAAGAATCCCTTTAAGGTCTCTTGGGTTTGAGATTTTTCCTGCAAAAAGAATACCCAAGTGAAGCGAGAATAGCCATCCACAATTACAAGGCAATACTTACTCCCGCTGATGCTTATGTAAGCTATCGGGCAGAATAAATCCATGTGGTGTAGCTCAAGCGGCCTGTCGGTCGTCATGATGTTCTTGTGTGGATGATGAGCACCAACTTGCTTTCCTGCTTGACATGTTGAGAGCACCTAGAGGGGGGGTTGAATAGGTCATCCTGTAAAAACTTAAAACTTATAGCCACAAAACTTTGTTAGGTGTTAGAGAGATAATACCAAGTGACTATAAGGCGAGCTCTTGCGAATCACAACAAACACACAAAAAGCAATCACAAGAGACACGCGAGTTATCCCGTGGTTCGACAAGTACAACACTTGTCTACCTCCACGTTGTGGCATCCCAATGGACGAGGGTTGCACTCAACCCCTTTCAAGTGATCCAATGATCAACTTGAATACCACGGTGTTTTTCTTTCTTTCACTATATCCCATTTGCGAGGAATCTCCACAACTTGGAGCCTCTCGCCCTTACAATTGATGATCACAAAGAAGCACGGATGTAAGGGAGGGAAGAACAACACACACAAGACTCAAAGCAAGAGCACAAACATGCACACTAGCCACAACTTGAGCTCACAACACAATGCTAGGAGTTCCCTACTCAAATAGAGCTCAAGTCACTATCACAAAGAATCAAATGCGCGAGAATGAAGTCTTGGTGCTTAGAGATGATCAAAGAATGCTTGTGTATCTCCTCCATGCGCCTAGGGGTCCCTTTTATAGCCCCAAGGCAGCTAGGAGCTGTTGGAGGCATTCCAAGAAGGCAATTCTTGCCTTCTGTCGGGTGGCGCACCGGACAGTACGGTGCAGCACCGGACATCCACTGTTCATTGTCTGATGCGGATCTCCTTCCTAAATTGGCGTAGCCGACCGTTGCACACTTGGAGCCGTTGGCGCACCAGACACTGTCCGGTGCACACCGGACAGTCCGGTGCCCCCATCAGACCGTTGGCTTGGCCATGCGTCCCGCACGGATTGCGCGGCCGACCGTTGGCGCGGCCGACCGTTGGCTCACCGGACAGTCCGGTGCACCACCGGATAGTCCGGTGAATTTTAGTCGTACGCCACTGACGAATTCCCGAGAGCGACCAGTTGACCAGACGCCAGCCTGGCGCACCGGACACTATCCGGTGCACCACCGGACAGTCCGGTGCACCTAGACTGCGCAGAGTCTTGGCTGCTCCAGCCAAGTCTTTTTCCTTTTGTATTTTCTCTGATTCTAGCACTTAGACAAATATGTTAGTGCACAAAAACCAATGTACTAAGTCTAGAATCATACCTTTGTGTTGATTTGCACTTCATCCACCATTTGGCACTTATTAATACTTAAGGCAATTGTGTTGGACACTTAATCACCAAAATACTTTAGAAATGACCCAAGGGCACATTTCCCTTTCAATCTCCCCCTTTTTGGTGATTTATGCCAACACATCAAAAAGCAACAAATAGAAGTGCAACATCAATGCAATTAAGAACAAGAATTGTTTTTTATTCAAATTTGGTATATTTGGATCATTCTTTGCCACCACTTGGTTTGTTTTCAAAATCAAACTCAATTTCCTATCTCTAAGTCAAACACACTTGTTTAGGCATAAAGAGAGGTACTTCATGAGAAAATTTGATCAAGAGCCAAAAACTCTCCCTTTTTCCCATAATCCTATATTCTCCCCACAAGAGGCCAAATTTTGCACATAAGAGTATTTTGATAAAACAAAAGCTCTAACTCTACTATTTTCAAAATTCTCAAGTGGTAGCTGATCCATTTGCTTTGGCCTTAATTTCTCCCCCTTTGGCATTAAGCACCAAAACGGGATCATTATTGGCCCTAAAACCCTATTGCCTCACCAAAATCTTCACTTAAGAGTAAAAAGGCAATAAGAGCACGGAGATGAACTTGGAGTAAATTACCCTCTCATCGGAGTGCAATGGAAGTCTTGCATGGTCCAAGTTCACCTTTTCCCTTTCAATCACCTTTGAGACTAGATTAAGAAAGCTCAAGCACACGGTTAGTCTCAAAGGGTCAAGTTGTAGCATTTCTCCCCCTAAATATGTGCATCATTCACACATGGACTTGTGAGGTCCGGGGATCCCTTGCACAACTTGAGCACCATAAATAAGCAATAATATGCATAAAGGAACATGATCAAAGGCATAAAACACATGTATGCTCTAGATCAATCCAAGTTACGCGAATCTAAGACATTTAGCTCACTACGCAGCCTACAAAAGGTCTTCTCATCTAAAGGCTTGGTAAAGATATCGGCTAGCTGGTTCTCGGTGCTAACATAAAACACTTCGATATCTCCCTTTTGTTGGTGGTCTCTCAAAAAGTGATGTCAGATGTCTATGTGCTTTGTGCGGCTGTGTTCAACAGGATTGTCCGCCATGCGGATAGCACTCTCATTGTCACATAGGAGTGGGACTTTGCTCAGATTGTAGCCAAAGTCCCGGAGGGTTTGCCTCATCCAAAGTAGTTGCGCGCAACACTGTCCTGCGGCAACATACTCGGCCTTAGCGGTGGATAGGGCAACGAAAGTTTGTTTCTTAGAACTCCAAGACACCAGGGACCTTCCTAGGAATTGGCACGTCCCTGATGTACTCTTCCTATCGACCTTACATCCAGCATAATCGGAGTCTGAATATCCAATTAAGTCAAAGGTAGACCCCTTTGGATACCAGATCCCGAAGCAATGCGTAGCAACTAAATATCTAAGGATTCGCTTAACGACCACAAGGTGACACTCCCTTGGGTCGGATTGAAATCTAGCACACATGCATACGCTTAGCATAATATCCGGTCTACTAGCACATAAATAAAGTAAAGACCCTATCATAGACCGGTATGCCTTTTGATCAACGGACTTACCTCTTTGTTGAGGTCGACATGTCCGTCGGTTCCCATTGGAGTCTTTGCGGGCTTGGCGTCCTTCATCCCGAACCGCTTGAGCAAGTCTTGCGTGTACTTTGTTTGAGAGATGAAGGTGTCGTCCTTGAGTTGCTTCACTTGGAACCCAAGGAAGTAGTTCAACTCGCCCATCATCGACATCTCGAATTTCTGTGTCATCACCCTGCTAAACTCTTCACAAGACTTTTGGTTAGTAGAACCAAATATTATGTCATCGACATAAATTTGGCATACAAATAGGTCACCATCACAGGTCTTAGTGAAAAGAGTTGGATCGGCTTTCCCAACCTTGAAAGCATTAGCAATTAGAAAGTCTCTAAGGCATTCATACCATGCTCTTGGGGCTTGCTTAAGTCCATAGAGCGCCTTAGAGAGCTTACACACGTGGTCGGGGTACCGTTCATCCTCAAAGCCAGGGGGTTGCTCCACGTACACCTCCTCCTTGATTGGCCCGTTGAGGAAAGCGCTCTTCACGTCCATTTGGAACAACCTGAAAGAATGATGAGCGGCATAGGCTAACAAAATACGAATCGACTCTAGCCTAGCCACAGGAGCAAAAGTCTCCTCAAAGTCCAAACCTGCGACTTGGGCATAACCTTTTGCCACAAGTCGAGCCTTGTTCCTTGTCACCACCCGGTGCTCGTCCTGTTTGTTGCGAAACACCCACTTGGTTCCCACAAGGTTTTGCTTGGGACGTGGCACCAGTGTCCAAACTTCATTTCGCTTGAAGTTGTTGAGCTCTTCCTGCATGGCCAATACCCAGTCCGGATCTAGCAAGGCCTCTTCTACCCTGAAAGGCTCAATAGAAGAGACAAAAGAGTAATGCTCACAAAAATTAGCTAATCTAGAGCGAGTGGTTACTCCCTTGCTAATATCACCCAATATCTGGTCGACGGGATGATTCCTTTGAATCGTCGCTCGAACTTGAGTTGGAGGGGCCTGTGGTACTTCTTCCTCCTCATCTTGGACATCCTATGCTCCCCCTTGATCACACGCCTCTTCTTGAGGGACCTGTTCGTCATTTTGAATTGGGGAATGCACCATCGTTGAGGAAGAAGGTTGATCTTGCTCCTTGTGTTCCTGTGGTCGCACATCTCCAATAGCCATGGTGCGTATTGCGTCCGTTGGAACATCGTCCTCATCTACATCATCAAGATCAACTTGCTCTCTCGGAGAGTCATTAGTTTCATCAAATACAACGTCGCTAGAGACTTCCACCAAACCCGATGATTTGTTGAAGACCCTATACGCCTTTGTATTTGAGTCATAACCTAACAAAAACCCTTCTACAGCTTTGGGAGCAAATTTTGAATTCCTACCTTTCTTCACTAGAATGTAGCATTTACTCCCAAAAACTCGAAAATATGAATCGTTGGGTTTGTTACCGGTTAGAAGTTCGTACGACGTCTTCTTGAGGAGGCGATGAAGGTAGACCCGGTTTATGGCGTGGCAAGCTGTGTTCACAGCTTCCGACCAAAACCGCTCGGGCGTCTTGAACTCTCCAAGCATCGTCCTCGCCATGTCTATGAGCGTCCTGTTCTTCCTCTCTACCACACCATTTTGCTGTGGTGTGTAGGGAGCGGAGAACTCGTGCTTGATTCCTTCCTCCTCAAGGTACTCCTCCACTTGAAGGTTCTTGAACTCCGACCCATTGTCGCTTCTAATCTTTTTCACCTTGAGCTCAAATTCGTTTTGAGCTCGCCTTAGAAAGCGCTTGAGGGTCCCTTGGGTTTCTAATTTATCATGCAAAAAGAATACCCAAGTGAAGCGGGAAAAATCATCAACAATAACAAGACCATACTTACTTCCCCTGATACTGAGGTAGGTGACGGGTCCGAAGAGGTCCATGTGAAGTAGCTCCAAAGGTCTTGATGTGGTCATCACATTCTTGCTATGATGAGAGCTTCCCACCTGTTTACCTGCTTGACAAGCTACACAAGGTCTATCTTTTTCGAAAGTTACATTTGTTAGACCTAACACATGTTCTCCCTTTAGAAGTTTGTGAAGGTTCTTCATCCCCACATGTGCTAGACGGCGATGCCACAACCAGCCCATGCTAGTCTTAGCGATTAAGCATGCATCTAGATCGGCCTCCTCCTTCGAAAAAATCAACTAAATAGAGTTTGCCATCTAGTACACCCTTAAAGCTAATGAACCATCACTCCTTCTAAAGACAGACACATCTACATTTGTAAATAAGCAATTGTAACCCATATTACATAATTGACTAACAGACAACAAGTTATACCCGAGCGATTCAGCTAAAAAGACATTAGATATGGAATGCTCGGATGAAATAGCTATCTTTCATAGTCCTTTAACCTTGCCTTGATTCCCGTCACCGAATATGATTGAATCTTGGGAATCTTTGTTCTTGACGTAGGAGGTGAACATCTTCTTCTCCCTCGTCATGTGGTTTGTACATCCGCTGTCGATAATCCAGCTTGAGCCCCCGGATGCATAAACCTACAAGGCAAATTAGGCTTGGGTTTTAGGTACCCAACTCTTGTTGGGTCCTACAAGGTTAGTTACAATAGCCTTAGGGACCCAAATGCAAGTCTTGTCTCCCATGCATTTGGCCCCCACCTTTTTAGCAGTCACTTTTTCATTTTTACATGAAAGAACAAACTTAGTATTGCAAGCATGAAAGACAGTGGTAGATCCATTATACACTTTCCTAGGAGCATGAGACACAAAATTCCTCCTAGATCTACCATTAAAGTTTGAACTTGAAGCAATCATGGCATGTGAGTCAAAAGCATTATAACTCCTATTAGCATTTCTAGAAAATTTCCTATCACTGTAGATAAAAGCATGATTCCTTTGAGCATTACTAGTCATAGGGGACTTCCCTTTGGCCTTGGCGGAGATGGGAGCCCTTTGACTTGTTAAGTTCTTGGCTTCGTTTCGAAAGCCAAGCCCATCCTTAATAGAGGGATTTCTACCAATAGTGTAGGCATCCCTTGCAAATTTTAGTTTACCAAAATCACTTTTGCAAGTCTTAAGTTGGGCATTAAGACTTGCCACTTCATCATTAAGTTTTGTAATGGAAGTAAGGTGCTCAACACATGCATCAACATTGAAGTCCTTACACCTATTACAAATGACAACATGCTCTACACAAGAACTAGATTTATTTGCTACTTCTAGCTTAGCATTTAAATCATCATTAATACTTCTTAAGCTAGCCACAGTCTCATGACAAGTAGATAATTCACAAGAAAGCATTTCATTCCTTTTAACTTCTAAAGCAAGAGACTTTTGCACACTTACAAATTTATCATGCTCTTCATATAAAAGATCCTCATGCTTTTCTAAAAGTCTATTCTTTTTCATTTAGAGCATCAATCAATTCATTGATCTTTTCTACTTTTGCTCTATCTAATCCTTTGAACAGGCTAGTGTAATCAATTTCATCATCACTAGGGTCCTCATCACTAGAAGTAGAGTACTTAGGAGTTTCTCTAGTGTTTACCTTCTTTTCCTTTGCCATTAGACATGTATGGCGCTCGTTGGGGAAGAGCGACGACTTGTTGAAGGCTGAGGCGGCGAGTCCTTCGTCATCGGAGTCGGACGACGAACAATTCGAGTCCCATTCTTTGTCGAGGTGCGCCTCGCCCTTCGCCTTCTTGTAGGCCTTCTTCTTTTCCCTCTTCCCGCTTTTCTATTGTTCCTGGTCATTAGTATTGTCGGGCCAATTTGCTATAAAATGACCATACTTACCACATTTAAAGCAAGAGCGTTTTCCCTTTGCTTTGCTATTGTTTGGATGCTCCTTTCTTCCTTTTAGCGCCATCTTGAAACGCTTGATAATGAGGGCCATTTCATCCTCATTTAGCCTGGCCGCCTCAACTTGCGCCACCTTGCTAGGTAGCGCCTCCCTGCTACTTGTTGCTTTGAGAGCAACGGTTTGAGGCTCGTGGATCGGCATTGGGCCATTCAATGCCTCATCAACATATCTTGCCTCCTTGATCATCATTCACCCGCTTACAAACTTTCCGAGTATTTCCTCGGGCGTCATCTTGGTGTACCTAGGATTTTCACGAATAGAGTTTACAAGATGAGGATCAAGGACAGTGAAGGACCTTAGCATAAGCCGGACAACGTCGTGGTCCGTCCATCTCGTGCTTCCATAGCTCCTGATTTTGTTGACCAGGGTCTTGAGCCTATTGTACGTTTGGGTTGGCTCCTCCCCCCTGATCATTGCGAACCTTCCCAGTTCACCCTCCACCAACTCCATCTTGGTGATCATGGTGGCGTCGTTCCCCTCATGCGAGATCTTGAGGGTGTCCTAAATCTGCTTGGCGTTATCCAAGCCACTCACCTTATGGTATTCTTCCCTGCACAAGGATGCTAATAGAACAGTGGTAGCTTGTGCATTTTTGTGAATTTGTTCATTGATAAACATGGGATTATCCGTACTATCAAATTGCATTCCATTTTCTACTATCTCCCATATACTTGGATGAAGAGAGAACAAATGGCTACGCATTTTGTGACTCCAAAATCCGTAGTCCTCTCCATCAAAGTGTGGAGGTTTCCCAAGTGGAATTGAAAGTAAATGAGCATTGGTGTTAGACGGAATACGAGAATAATCAAAAGAAAAGTTTGAGTTAACCGCTTTCTTTTTCTCGTCGTCGTCGTCTTTTTGGGAAGAGGAAGACTCGTCGCTGTCGTAGTAGACTATCTTCTTGATACGCCTCTTCTTCTTCCCGTTCTTCTTCTTGTGACTCGAGCCAGAGTCAGTGGGCTTATCATCTCTTGGCTCGTTGAAGACGGATTCCTTCTCCTTATCGTTGACCATCATCCCCTTTCCTTTAGGATCCATCTCTTCGGGCGATTAGTCCCTTTCGTGAAGAGAACGGCTCCGATACCAATTGAGAGCACCTAGAGGGGGGTGAATAGGTGATCCTGTAAAAACTTAAAACTTATAGCCACAAAACTTGGTTAGGTGTTAGAGAGATAATACCAAGTGACTATAAGGCGAGCTCTTGCAAATCACAACAATCACACAAAAAGCAATCAAAAGAGACACGCGAGTTATCCCGTGGTTCGACAAGTACAACACTTGTCTACCTCCATGTTGTGGCGTCCCAATGGACGAGGGTTGCACTCAACCCCTTTCAAGTGATCCAATCATCTACTTGAATACCACGGTGTTTTTCTTTCTTTCACTATATCCCGTTTACGAGGAATCTCCACAACTTGGAGCCTCTCGCCCTTACAATTGATGATCACAAAGAAGCACGGATGTAAGGGAGGGAAGAGCAACACACACAAGACTCAAAGCAAGAGCACAGACACGCACACTAGCCACAACTTGAGCTCACAACACAATGCGAGGAGTTCTCTACTCAAATAGAGCTCAAGTCACTATCACAAAGAATCAAATGCGCGAGAATGAAGTCTTGGTGCTTAGAGATGATCAAAGAATGCTTGTGTATCTCCTCCATGCGCCTAGGGGTCCCTTTTATAGCCCCAAGGCAGCTAGGAGCCGTTGGAGGCATTCCAGGAAGGCAATTCTTGCCTTCTATCGGGTGGCGCACCGGACAGTCCGGTGCACCACCGGACATCCACTGTTCATTGTCCGGTGCGGATCTCCTTCCTAAATTGGCACAGCCGACCGTTGCAGACTTGGAGCCATTGGCGCACCGGACACTGTCCGGTGCACACCGGAAAGTCTGGTGCCCCCATCAGACCGTTGGCTCGGCCACGCGTCACGCGCGGATTGCGCGGCCGACCGTTGGCTCACCGGACAGTCCGGTGAATTTTAGTCGTACGCCGCCGACGAATTCCCGAGAGCGGCTAGTTGACCAGACGCCAGCCTGGCGCACCGGACACTGTCTGGTGCACCACCGGACAGTCCGGTGCACCCAGACTGCGCAGAGTCTTGACTGCTCCAGCCAAGTCTTTTTCCTTTTGTATTTTCTCTGATTCTAGCACTTAGACAAATATGTTAGTGCACAAAAACCAATGTACTAAGTCTAGAATCATACATTTGTGTTGATTTGCACTTCATCCACCATTTGGCACTTATTAATACTTAAGGCAATTGTGTTGGACACTTAATCACCAAAATACTTTAGAAATGGCCCAAGGGCACATTTCCCTTTCACATGCGCTACAAACCCTGTCTTTCTCAAAATGAACATTGGTTAGTCCTAAAATGTGCTCTTCCTTTAGAAGCTTGTGAAGATTTTTCATCCCAACATGGGCTAGTCGGCGATGCCAGAGCCAACCCATATTAGTCTTAGCAATTAAGCAAGTGTCGAGTTCAGCTCTTTTGAAATCAACTAAGTATAGCTGACCTTCTAACACTCTCTTAAAGGCTATTGAATCATCACTTCATCTAAAGACAGTAACATCTACATCAGTAAATAGACAGTTGTAGCCCATATTGCATAATTGAGAAATAGAAAGCAAATTGTAATCTAATGAATCTATAAGAAAAACATTGGAAATAGAGTGGTCAGGTGATATAGCAATTTTACTAAGTCCTTTGACCAGACCTTGATTTCCATCCCCGAATGTGATAGCTCTTTGGGGATCTTGGTTTTTCTCATAGGAGGAGAACATCCTTTTCTCCCCAGTCATATGGTTTGTGCACCCGCTATCAATGATCCAACTTGAGCCCCCGGATGCATAAACCTGCAAAACAAGTTTAGGCCTTGTTCTTAGGTACCCAAATGGTCTTGGGTCCTTTCACATTAGAAATAAGCACCTTGGGTACCCAAACACAAGTCTTGGAGCCCTTGTGTTTGCCCCCAACATATTTGACAACTACCTTACCTGATTTGTTAGTTAAAACATAAGAAGCATCAAAGGTCTTAAATGAAATGTTATGATCATTTGATGCAGTAGGAGATTTCTTTTTAGGCAATTTAACATGGGTTGATTGCCTAGAGCTAGAAGCCTCATTCTTATACATAAAGGCATGATGTGAAACATTATGAGGTTTCCTAGCATGAATTCTCCTAATCTTATGTTTGGGATAACTAGTAGGATATAAAATATAGCCCTCGTTATCCTGAACCATGGGAGCCTTGCCCTTAATAAAATTAGACAATTCCTTGGGGCCATTAAGCTTGACATTGTCTCCCTGTTGGAAGCCAATGCCATCCTTAATGCCAGGGCATCTCCCATTATAGAGCATGCTACAAGCAAATTTAAATTTTTTATTCTCTAGTTCATGCTCGGCAATTTTAGCATCTAATTTAGCTATATGATCATTTTGTTGTTTAATCATAGCAATGTGATCATGAATAGCATCAACATTAATGTCTCTACATCTAGTGCAAATAGAAACATGATCAACACTAGATGTAGAGGGTTTGCAAACATTTAATTCATCAATCTTAGCATGTAACATGGCATTTTCATTCCTAAGATTGGAAATAACATTATTGCAAACATTTAAATCTTTAGCCTTAGAAATTAATTTTTCATTCTCAATTTTAAGGCTAGAAATTGCAACATTCAATTTGTCAATCTTAGCAATTAAATCATCATTTTAATTTCTAAGACTAACAATTGAATTATCACAAGCATTTAACTTCTCAACCTTAGCAATAAAACTAGCATTCTCGGCTCTAAGGTTGGAAATGGTGTCATGGCAAATGCTAAGCTCACTAGTTAATTTTTCACATTTTTCTATCTCCTGAGCATAAGCATTTTTCACCTTAACATGCTTCTTATTTTCCTTAATAAGGAATTCCTCTTGGCTATCCAAGAGTTCATCCTTCTCATGAATAGCACCTATCAACTCATTCAATTTTTCTTTTTGTTGCATGTTTAAGTTGGCAAAAAGAGCAAGCAAATCATCTTCATTATCATTAGAGCTAGCCTCATCACTAGATGTTGTATATTTTGTAGAGGCTCTAGATTTTACCTTCTTCTTCTTGTCGTCCTTTGCCATGAGGCACTGGTGGCCGACGTTGGGAAAGAGGAGGCCCTTGTTGATGGCGATGTTGGCGGCGTCCTCGTCGGAGGAGGAGTCGGTGGAGCTCTCATTGGAGTCCCATTCCTGACACACATGGGCATCGCCGCCCTTCTTCTTGTAGTATCTCTTCTTTTCCTTCCTCTTTCCCTTCTTGTCGTTGTCCCTGTCACTATCACTAGGCATAGGGCATTTAGCGATAAAATGACCGGGCTTACCACATTTGTAGCACACTTTCTTGGAGTAGAGTTTGTAATCCTTCCCCCTCCTTTGCTTGAGGATTTGGCGGAAGCTCTTGATGATGAGCGCCATCTCCTCATTGTCGAGCTTGGAGGCGTCAATGGGGAGCCTACTTGATGTAGACTCTTCTTTCTTCTCATTCGTCGCCTTGAATGCGACGGGTTGCACCTCGGGTGTGGAGGTGCTGCCTTGCTCAATGATTTGTTTGGAGCCTTTGATCATCAATTCAAAGCTCACAAACTTTCCTATCACTTCCTCGGGAGACATTATCTTATATCTAGGATCACCACGAATTAATTGAACTTGTGTAGGATTACGAAAAACGAGTGATCTGAGAATAACCTTGACCATTTCATGGTCATCCCATTTGGTGCTCCCGAGGTTGCGCACTTGGTTGACCAAGGTCTTGAGCCGGTTGTACATTGCTTATGGCTCCTGTCCTTGGTTGAGGACGAACCGACCGAGCTCCCCCTCGATCGTCTCCCGCTTGGTGATCTTGGTCACCTCATCTCCCTCGTGCGCGATTTTGAGTACATCCCAAATATCCTTGGCGCTCTTCAACCCTTGCACTCTATTATACTCCTCTTGATATAGAGAGGCGAGGAGTATAGTAGTGGCTTGGGAGTTGAAGTGCCGGATTTGGGCAACTTCATCCGAGTCATAGCCTTCATCCCCCACGGATGGTACCTGCGCTCCAAACTCAACAATGCCCAAATGCTAGCGTGGAGTGAGGTTAGATGGTGCCTCATTTTATCACTCCATATACAATAATCTTCACCATCAAAAACCGGTGGTTTGCCTAGTGGGACAGAAAGTAAAGGAGTGTGTTTAGAAATGCGAGGGTAGCGTAGGGGGATCTTACTAAACTTCTTGCGCTCATGACGCTTAGAAGTGATGGATGGCGCGTCGGAGCCGGATGTAGAAGGTGATGAAGAATCGGTCTCGTAGTAGACCACCTTCTTCATTTTCTTTTTCTTTTCGCCGCTCCGATGCGACTTGACGTGTGAAGGGGATCCCTTCTTCATCTTGTTGCCGGACTCCCCCGATGGAGCCTTCCCGTGGCTTGTAGACTTGTCACCACCGGTCACGATCTCCTTCTTGGCGTGATCTCCCGACATCACTTTGAGCGGTTAGACTCTAATGAAGTACCGAGCTCTGATACCAATTGAAAGTCGCCTAGAGGGGGGTGAATAGGCGGAATCTAAAATTTACAAACTTTAAGCACAACTACAAGCTGAAGTTAGCGTTAGAATAAAATCCAAGTCTGAGAGAGAGGGTGAAAAACAAATCAAAGGCAAATGAAGCTGATGACACGGTGATTTGTTTTACCGAGGTTCGGTTCTTGCAAACCTACTTCCCGTTGAGGTGGTCACAAAGACCGGGTCTCTTTCAACCCTTTCCCTCTCTCAAATGGTCACCTAGACCGAGTGAGCTTTTCTCCTTAATCAAACTGGGTCACTTAGACCCCTACAAGGACCACTACAACTTGGTGTCTCTTGCTTTGATTACAAGTTGCTTGAGAACAAGAATAGAGAAAGAAGAAAAACGATCCAAGCGACAAGAACTCGAGTGAACACAAATGTCTCTCTCTCACAAGCCACTAAGTCTTTGGAATGAGTTTGGGACTTGGAGAGGATTTGATCTTTTGTTTGTGTCTTGGAGTGAAGTCTAGAGCTCTTGTATCGAATGCAAAATGCTGGAAACTTGGATGCCTTAAATGGTGGTGGTTGGGGGTATTTATAGCCCCAACCACCAAAACAGCCGTTGGGGAGGGTTGCTGTCGATGGTCCGGTGCGCCACCGGATACTGTCCAGTTCGCCAGTCACGTCACCCAACCGTTAGGGTTCTGACGGATTCGACCGTTGGAGCTCTGTCATCTTGGGGCACCGGACAAGCACTGTTCACTGTCCGGTGCGCCTTCTGGCTCTGCTCTGACTCTGCGCGAACTGTCCGCGCACTGTTCACGCCACCGTTCACTTTTGCAGATGATCGTTGGCGCAGTAGCCGTTGCTCCGCATGGCACACCGGACAGTCCGGTGAATTATAGCGGAGCGGCTCTCCAGAAACCCGAAGCTGAGGAGTTCATAGTTGATCTCCCTGGTGCACCGGACACTATCCGGTGGCAAACCAGACAATCCGGTGCGCCAGACCAGGGCTGCCTTCGGTTTCTTTTGCTACTTTCTTTTTGAACCCTAACTTGTTATTTTTATTGGTTTGTGTTGAACCTTTTGCACCTGTAGAACATATAATCTAGAGCAAACTAGTTAGTCCAATTGTTTGTGTTGGGCAATTAAACCACCAAAATTATTTAGGAAAAGGTTTGACCCTATTTCCCTTTCACCAACCTATATTCATATTTTCTCCGAGAAACCATCAGTCCACATATAAATGTTATTAATTACCAAAATACTACTTAGGGGCGTAGATGCTTTGCATTCGTGCCGCTGATCGCCATTAATCGTCGCCCTCGACAGTAAGCCCTCGCCACCTGACGCATGCTGTCAAACACCCTGGCGCTGCATGCTCTAATTTATGTTCTCTCTTCTTAATTTTTTATTCGATTTTGTTCAATCCTACATGTAGGCCCTAACCCTAAAGTGTAACCTCAACCCTAGTTTACTAGTGTAGATACTATGTAATTTCTTTGCTTATAGCAATAGTTTAGTATAATGGCATGCTTGTATTTTTGTATATTCTATTAAAAAGTTTTACAAGGTACCAATAAATTCATCATCAATATTATATTATTATAACATAATTTATGCCTTTTTTCCCACCATCATTAGCTGTGTATATTATCCATAAGCTTTTGATGCTCATCTCAGACCTTATTCGGATGTGGATTGAGAGGAATTAAATTCTTTCTTATTTAATTTTAACTAGTAAAGAATTTAATCCATTCTAATTTTCTTTAAACCCTCTAAAAGGAATGAGCCCTCACTCGGTTGCTTGCTCCGCTACTGAATGTGTGGTGTACTCTTGCGCAATGCAAGATTATTTAAAGCATGGTGAAAAAACATAGAAGAGGCAACCCCCTATCCACATCTTTGACTATCTCCAGTAGTTTATCTATCGGCATACCTATATTTAAATGCGACGACTAATATGCAAGCATGCACTAGGTGAAAGCGTGCGAGAAGATATTTTACTCCGTTAGATCTAGATCTAACGGTATGTCATATTTGGCACTTAAACCCTTTCACCACCACCTGATTTAGCTTTATAAAAAAAACACTAACAAACCACAATTGTATCTACCGTTAGATTTAGATCTAACAAACAAAAAAGTCTGCTTGCACGTAATATCTATTTGCATATTAGTCGTTGTTATATTTAAAATCTAATATACGAACAGTATAGTTTAGGATGCCGAACCGTGTACTTCTAGGTAAACTATGTTAAACTTCTGCTGGGGGGGGTGGCTTTTAACTTCCTTTTCATCCACTGACTGTCGCCGTCACTAAAAATCCCAAGCACCATTCACCAGAGACGTAATCACCGTGGCTCCGATCATCATGTTAACCACTCAGCACACAGCACTTACAACGCCCGGTCATTTTTTCTTCATGTGGGGTGTACTCTTGCGCAATGCAGGATTCTTTAAAGTATGGTGAAAAAAACATAGAAGAGACAACCCTCTCCCTCAAAAAAGAAAAGAATCGTGAGCGTTTTATTGTACATCTTGAACTATCTTCAGCTGTTTAGTCATCTCCTATCTATATGTAAACTTCATTATACGGGTAGTTTATAATATAGAACAATGGTTGTAAATGTTCTCAGTTCCGCTACGTGTCGCGATTCTCCTCCTCAACAGGTCAAAACTTCGGCCGCGGGGGGAGCTTTTTACTTCCTTTTCATCCACTCACTGCCGCCGTTACTAAAAATCCCAAGCACCATTCAGCAGAGACGTACTCACCGTGGCTCCGATCATCATGTTAACCACTCAGCACACAGCACTTACAACGCCCGGTCATTTTTTTTTCTTCCATCGAAGCAACACACACGGCCGGCGCTCACATCCATCCGGATCAGGATCACATTCCTCGTCTCCGCCAGATAACACCCCCTCTCCGCCTGTCTTGTCCCAATCCCGTTATCCTCACATGTACCATCGCTTTTTTTTAAAAAAAACCCCACACACCAAAGAGCACGCAGCTCCAGCTCCCCGGGGCTAATCATTCATTCCAGCAGCATGTGGCGTTGTGGATCGGTCGGCAGAGGCAGAGGCAGAGCAAAGCCAAGCCAACGCGCCCTTGGACTAAACAAAACCAGGCTAGCAGTGGTTGCACGAGGGGTAAGTTTACCGTCAATACAATACAACACAATACCGGATTGCTTAGGGTCCTCTCCTCTCCTCTCCTCTGGCTATTATTTGTTTTGTTCTCACAGAATCTCTAAGCAAAGCCACAGCCCACAGGTGGTCCCGCCAATCAGACGGTCAGAGGCCCACCGGCCAGCTCGTGCCACCTGCAGAAATCTCATTCCTGCGCAGAATATGGCGGGGTTTTTTTTTTAAGAGGAGCTCTGCAATTATCAGGAGGCGAGTAGCAGTAGTAGTATTAGAATAATCCGAGGGCCGGATTCCCTATCGCTCTCGGGATGATTAACCTGGTGGCCAAGTGGTTGGGGTTAGGGAGAGAGCCTGTCTAGTAACTGATTTGTTTAATTAGAGTGTGCGCGAGCCGACAGCGGTCTCGGAAAGCTGAGTGCTTGTCCGGGCGTCCGTGGCTCCATCCATTGCCAACTTGCCATCGCCCCTGCAGCTTTCGCGCACAAAGGGACCCTTGCCCCTTGCCCCGCCGCGGCCATGGGGTCGCCGGTGAATGGTCGCTAGTGGCACGACGAGAGGTAAAGACCATGATTGTTGCAAGTTACAGGTGGAAATGGGTATCTGCATGGACAACCTCCAGCTTGTTTCGTCTCGTGTCTCTGTCAATCGTCATGGCGGCACTACTCTGCTGGAAGAGCCTTGGACAAGTTACAGGTGGAGACGGATACCGCCATTTTTCACTGGTTCCTTCGGTAACCATTTTGGCAATATTTCAATGGCAAATACGAGCGGATGCTTTTAGTCTTGTAAAGAAAATAGTACCAAAACCTTTTAGTAATTGAAACTTTGGTGTTTGATGAATATAGGAGTAATTAGTGCTGGGATAGGAAAGGTGCGTCCGTCGCGGGGGTTGCGTCCCAGAAGATCCGCGGCGGCGCTCCCACGTCCCACGGCCAGCAAGTGGCGGCGACCCCTGGCGATCTGATCTCGTTCCGGCTGTTGATCCGTGTGCACGGACCCGACGCGCGCGCATTGGGCGACGCCGACGCTGAATGGTATTGGTGGCCCGCCCACCACCACCATTGGGAGGCGCAACTGTATATGTATCCGCATCAGATGGATCGCCTCGCCCCGATATATACCCCTCCCTGCCCTCAGGTAGTCACGTGAAGCTCCTGCTCCCCTCCCCGGCTGTCGGAGCAGGATTTGCAGCAAATCTCAGACATGCATCTCTTGTTCCAACCCACCCGTTTGCATGTGTGTGTGTGTGTGTGTTGGTGGCAGCGCGCATTCCGTTGCCTGGACCACGCACGCCGTCAGAGCCAGCAGCAAACCTCTTTGCGCGGTTCAAAATAATCGCGCACGGCACAGGGCGCGTTTGCTGCGCCGATCTTCACAGGTTTCCAGACGTGTGGCTTGGCATGACACGCTGGATACCGCAGCTGTAGTTAGCATTAGTAATTAGTAGAGACTAGAGAGGCCTGAAGTACCTGCGGCCAGGCGGCCACAATGGATCCGACACACAGGAGTCATCCTAAACAAAAAAAAAAAGCTGGAGGCAAGCCGGCCGGCCGGCCGGCACGGGACCAATCGATCGATCGTCCGTCTACTTAAGTACTACTACTAGGAACTAGAAAGGGCATCTATGGACTCTATATATAGTACAGTAACGAGAGACGTCTGCTCCTTTTATTTTACTTTGACACGGATGGAAATCGCCCTGGTCAGTCAAAGCTTTCAGACGCCCTGTTTGTTGTGGTGTGCTGTGACCACAGCAGAGCGAGCGCGCGTACTCCGCCGCGACAGGACGGACGTACCCCCAAACTCCGTGCCCTACCCAAGCACCCGTTCCCGCTGTGACGGACGCGAGAGAGAAATATACCGTACGCAGCAGACACGACACGACACGGGCTGCTGCACTTGCACCTGCACGGCTGCACCGCACCACCTCCGTGCCGTCGTTTTCGAGGCCGGCCGGCCGGCCGGGCGCGCGGGACGGACGATTGCCAGACAGCAACGGCTCGCGAGTGTTGTTTTTTTTTTAACTCGGAGGACGGCGACGAGCCCCGGCGACGGCGACAGGGAGTAGTAGCTATAGCTAGCTAGCTTAGGTTAGCTTCGTCATCTGAATGCTCCATCTGATCAGCCGACGGATGGACGCTGCGTAGGCGCTTGAGATTGTTACAAAATATATTGTTCATGTGATCAAATCCCTGACAGTCTTTTCCCAAGGGACACACCCCTTGGGAAACACTGTATCCACTTGTATATAAACAAGTATCACTGCAATAAAGAATAACTGTCTCTGGCATTTGCACAATCTCTGAGTCTCGTTACTACTACGCTTTAACACGTTATCAGCACGAGATTCTCCACAGAGTTAATCGGCAGAAGAGAACGAAACTACGCAGTCGCTAGAGCAGTTCTCAGCGACATGATGCTGCAGAGGTAATTTTCTAGCCTTAATCATGATGATGGATGAATGCCTCGCGTCGCATCAACAATGGCCAACCGTATTGGATACTGTCCCAAATCAGAAGAGCATGGCCTAAATCATGCATGAATGCATTGCTCTGACACTGACTTGCGTTGGACACAACAAAGATTAAAAATGGTACGCGATTTATGCTTACTCGTTTTGTTATGTTTGGTGGCAACAAAATCATCTTGTATCTATCGGTTCTCATCGGTGATGGCGCTGTTCTTGCACACATGTGTGCTGCAATCTAACGGACAGACAATGGTAGCGCTGCCCGCCAGAGAAGCCTCGCGCCCGCACCGCTGGGGCTGACAGGGACGCGCCGGCGCCACCGAGGCTGCTGGGCCCGTGCCCACGCCGGGGACGCCCTCGGCCGGACGGGGCCATGCCAATCGCACCGGCGCCGTCGGGGCCGCGCCGGCTGCCCGCACGCCGAGACCGTGCCGACACTTGGCCGGGGGCCGCACGCCCGCGTCTGGGCCACACCCGCGCGCTCGCCCGGGATGGCTGTGCCCGCGCGCCCCCGCGCCGTGCCGCGGGGGGCCGCACCCACGCCGTGTGCCCGTGCGTCGGTGCAGCCTGCACCGTCGTCGAAGGGGCCGCGCGCTTGCGCCGGGCCGAGCGACCGTGCCGTCCTTGGAGGTCGGGCAGCCGGCATGCACCGAGCCGTCGAAGGCCGCGCCCGCGCTTAGGGGCGGCTGCTCGCCCGCCGGGGTTGCACGCCGGGGTCGCGACACCAGAGGCCGGACTGCCGCGGTGCTTCTCGCCCGCGCCCAAACCAACGGGGTCGGGGCCCACCGCGCTGCGGGATGCCGCGCGGGCGTTGGTGCCACGCCGCTGCGCCCGCGCCGAGCGGCCGAGCCGTCCTCGGAGGCCGGGCAGCCGGCCTGCATCGAGCCGCCGTGCAGCCGCGCCCGTGCCGTCGAAGATCCGCGCCCGAACTCGGGGATCCGTACCGACGGCTGTGTGGGCTACGCCCGCCGCACCTGTGCCCTATGGCGGCCGCCGCTAGCCAGATGAGAGAGGTCGGTTAGGGTTCAACCCTAACCGCCAGACCTTATGGCTTCGCCAAGATGGGCCTCATGGGCCGTCTTGGCTTGTTTCGATAACATAGGCCATTTGGACCTACGAAATTTATTATTTTAGTCTGCTGATGATATGTGTAATTGCACATACTTGTCTGTTTTATTATGAAAAATACAGACTTGATAGTGAATTATATTTTATTTACATTTAAAATTCACATATTTTCGACTTGCTTTTGTTTTTGCATTCTTTTATGTTGCATGGAAAACATAGCACATTAATAAGTCGAAACTCATTGGTCCTCATGCAAAATAAGGTTGCATTTTGGGGGGGAAAGCATAGGGTGATGGAGACCTAAGCACTGGCTGCGCTAAATTCTTTATAGAATTTAGTAGCCCAGAGACCGTGCTTTAGGCCACATTTGAAATGTCTATCACTATGAGGTCTACATCTTTCGAGATGATTACCTATACGTGCTACCCAAAAAGATCACGGACCATGCAGGCGTCGCGGGCTATGGAGTCTGGTTGGACGCTGCAGTCATGCTGACAGCTAAAAGAATTCTTTTAATTAAGTTCTACTTAATTAAACGATGAATTCTTGCAAAATATGACACATATCTTGAACTTGGGATATTTTAACACATGATGGAGATCTAGGCTTTGGCTGCAATAAATTCTTGGAATTTATTTGCCCTGAGACCAAGCTTTTAGACAGCAAAATGTTATTTGCCCATCAGTAAAAGGTCTACATCATATGGTTATGATGATTACCTATGTGTTCTCCCAAGTATATATGTTGGAGATGTGATGTTGGTTATTCACCTTTATGGTGATTTCCATTTTATTTTTGAAATTTTGGTCAAGCACAGGGTAGTGGAGTCCTAAGCATTGGCTGCGGTATGTTCCTTGAATATATCAGCCCAGAGACCATGCTTTCAGGCAGCAAAAGTTTTGCCCACTACTGGGAGATCTACTCCATTGTTTCATTACATGGAGATTATCTACGTTGTGTACACCAATTTTCAAAAATCATTTGGTACACTTTATGTGATACCTAGAATTCTTCAACATATAAAGATATGATATATTTTGCGGCAAAGTTGCAATAGCAAACAAAAATGGTTAAGCCATTTGGAGGATAATTATTTAATAGAGTTTGATGAACTCGCCTAATGGGCTTAATTATCCTTAATGTTCATTAGATATGTTCATTTCATCTTTGCATAATATGGGGATTCACTTCTTTATTTTGGAGGAAGTGAGATGCTCCTTTTCTCTTGTGGTTCTTATGAAAAGAACTAATGTGCTTTTGTGGCCTGATGTGCAAGCCCAAAATGAATAGCAAAGAAAATCATAAGACTTGTGGACTTATGTGTATGTGTCTACAATATGTTGTAGACTAACACTTTGTATTCATATATTTTGCTTGAAAGCAAATATACAAGCACATTAAAAATGAAAGGGCAATGTGTATGACAAATTTTTTTGTCATTACACTATACATGATATAGTGTTGTATACCCAGGCATCTAATCTTGTATATGAAATCCCAATAGATGCATACTACTCATGAAAGCTAAGATATGAAGTGTACTTCAATCTTCCATCTAACATGATAACAGTGGTTAGTTGTGTAATTCATGATTTGGACTAATCATGTAACAACACTTCTTTTTCTAAGAGAAGACCACTTTGTTAGATGATTTGCTTTTGAGTATTATTCAAATGATCTATGAGATTTGATATAATCTCATTATTATCGATATCACATTTATTGACATTGTGATATGTTCAAGCTCATGTGATTTGAGTTGAACAAACTCATATGAATTTGAGTTAAACAAACTCATCGATTGGAGTTGATCACTCATGTGATTTGAGTTGATAAGCTCATCGATTAGAGTTGAACCAACTCATCAAGGGAGTTGAATACTCACTAATTTGAGTTGTGCAAACTTGTCTGGGGATTCTTCTAATTGAGGAAGAACATGCAATGTGGAGGATTGAACCACAAACTCTATACATGGGGAAACAAAATATTCTCATATTCCTTTGGAAAGAGGAAAGAATATTTTAACAATCGCTTCGCGCGATATCATGATATGTTATTATCATATCCCCTTTGGTATTGGAAGTATCAATGATGTGTTGATATATCCCAATTGTTATCTTACCATATTATAGAGATATCCATATAATTTCTATCGTGTGGAAACACAAGGTGATAGTGATGGATATTGCATATGTTTCTCAGAAACATTTCTTATGGACTGTATTTTACATACATCCTCCCATACAATGTGTTGCATTTGTTATAACTTTTCAGATGATGATACTTACCATGCTGGGTAAGACTAAATTGGTCATTCCATTGTTGGGATGAAATGAAAAGTTATGGACAATTCTATTGGTCATGTTTTTCTCATAAGATGGATACTTGATGAGTATCATCGAAATTGAGATTTTAAGTCCCTCTTATCTTAAAATCTGATCTGCATTGGTTAAGTTCTTTGAATTGCTTCAAAAGAACGAGTGTGATCCATTACAAAGATGGTATGGACATTGAAGGCTTTTTATGGTTCTTTGGTGCATCTATATGATGACCTCAAGTGTGTCCTTCGGACAACACATGACCATTAAATAATAATGTCTCAAGCTTGAGCACATTAGCCTCCACACTACTGAATTTACCAAATGTGCTTACAATGATGATTGTTTGTCTTGGTATTCAGAATGATATCCATAAAGGATATGATGAATCTGTGATAGATTCGAAAATTTTAGATCATTAATGACCATCAGTAATGAATTGTCATTTCCAACTAGTTATGGTTGGAGTCAGGAAGTTTTGCACGCTCCTGACTTGTGATTAACTACATGTACTGCATGTACAAGTTCCCCTATGGTTTTTAGTACGTGGGAATCCGTGAAAAATTTCCCATGCGTACATTGGGTATGTTCCCAATCTCACCACCGCAGCGTACATATATGGTGAAAGGGAATTAGGCTTAGACCTAGTTCCTAAATAATTTTGGTGGTTGAATTGCCCAACACAAACATTGTATTAACTAGTTTACTCTAGTGCATAAGTTATACAGGTGCAAAAGGTTCACAATCAGCCAATAAAAAGACCAAGTGTTGGATTCAGCAAAGGAGCAGCAAGGCAACCGAGGGCTCCTCTGGCCGGAGGCACCGGACTGTCCGGTGTGCACCGGACTGTCCGGTGCGGCCAGAGGACTTCGACTTCAAACTCTTCGCTCTCGGGATTTCTCGGTGGACAGCGCGCTATAATTCACCGGACTGTCCGGTGTGCACCGGACATGTCCGGTGCTCCAAGGAAACGCCGTCCCCGGAACTCGCCAGCCTCGGGTTCGCTCGGCAGCCGCTCCGCTAAAATTCACCGGACTGTCCGGTGTGCACCGGACTGTCCGGTGTACCAGCGGAGCAACGGCTCTCTGCGGCGCCAACGGCTCCCTGCGATGCATTAAATGCGCGCGCAGCGCGCGCAGACGTCAGGCTCGCCCATGCCGGTGCACCGGACATCAAACAGTACTTGTCCGGTGTGCACCGGACACCCAGGAGGGCCCACAAGTCAGAAGCTCCAACGGTCAGAATCCAACGGCACTGGTGACGTGGCAGGGGCACCGGACTGTCCGGTGTGCACCGGACTGTCCGGTGCGCCATCGAACAGAGGAGTTCCAGCAACGGTCACTTTTGGTGGTTGGGGCTATAAATACCCCAACCACCCCACATTCATTGCTATCCAAGTTTTCCAACTCTCAACCACTTACAAGAGCTAGGCATTCAATTCTAGACACATACAAAGAGATCAAATCCTCTCCAATTCCACTCAAACCCTTAGTGACTAGCGAGAGAGATTTGCCGTGTTCTTTTGAGCTCTTGCGCTTGGATTGCTTTCTTTCTTTCTCATTTGTTCTTGAGATCATCACTCAATTGTAACCAAGGCAAGAGGCACCGATTGTGTGGTGGCCCTTGCGGGGAAGCTTTGTTCCCGGTTGATTGAGAAGAAGAGAAAGCTCACTCGATCCGTGGGATCGTTTGAGAGAGGGAAGGGTTGAAAGAGACCCGGCCTTTGTGGCCTCCTCAACGGGGAGTAGGTTTGCGAGAACCGAACCTCGGTAAAACAAATCCTTGCGTCACACTCTTATTTGCTTGCGATTTGTTTTGCACCCTCTCTCGCGGACTCGTCTTGTTATTACTAACGCTAACCCGGCTTGTAGTTGTGATTATTTTTGTAAATTTCAGTTTCGCCCTATTCACCCCCCCTCTAGGCGACTATCAATTGGTATCAGAGCCCGGTACTTCATTAGAGCCTAACCGCTCGAAGTGATGTCGGGAGAACCCGCCAAGAAGGAGATGGAGACCGGCGACAAGCCCACTACAAGCCAAGGGAGCACTTCATCGGAAGAGTCCCGCACCAAGAGAAGGGAGAAGAAGAAGATCTCCTCCAAGCGGAAGGAGAAAAGGTCTTCCTCTTCTCACCACAAGGAGAAGAAGGAAAAGTCTTCTTCTCACAAGCCGCATCGGAGTGGGGACAAGCACAAAAGGATGAGGAAGGTGATCTTCTACGAGACCGACACCTCATCGACATCTACCTCCGGTTCCGACGCGGCATCCGTTACTTCTAAACGCCAAGAGCGTAAGAAGTATAGTAAGATTCCCCTACGCTACCCTCGCATTCCTAAACATACACCTTTACTTTCCGTCCCTTTAGGCAAACCACCAACTTTTAATGGTGAAGATTATGCTATGTGGAGTAATTTGATGCGATTTCATCTAACCTCTCTCCACAAAAGATTATGGGATGTTGTTGAGTATGGTGTACAGGTACCATCCGTAGGGGATGAAGACTACGACACGGACGAAGTGGCCCAAATCGAGCACTTCAACTCCCAAGCCACAACCATTCTCCTTGCCTCACTAAGCAAGGAGGAATACAACAAAGTACAAGGGTTGAAGAACGCCAAGGAGATTTGGGACCTACTCAAGACGGCGCACGAGGGTGATGAACTCACCAAGATCACCAAGCGGGAAACGATCGAGGGGGAGCTCGGTCGCTTCCGTCTTCGCCAAGGGGAGGAGCCACAAGACATGTACAACCGGCTCAAGACCTTGGTGAACCAAGTGCGCAACCTCGGGAGCGCAAAATGGGATGACCACGAAGTGGTTAAGGTTATTCTAAGAGCCCTTATTTTCCTTAACCCCACACAAGTTCAATTAATTCGTGGCAATCCTAGATATACACAAATGACCCCCGAGGAAGTTATCGGGAATTTTGTTAGTTTTGAATGCATGATTAAGGGCTCCAAGAAGATCAACGAGCTTGACGAGCCTTCCACATCCGAGGCGCAACCCGTGGCCTTCAAGGCAACGGAGGAGAAGAAGGAGGAGTCTACACCAAGTAGACAACCAATTGACGCCTCCAAGCTCGACAACGAGGAGATGGCCCTAATCATCAAGAGTTTTCGGCAAATCCTCAAGCAACGGAAGGGGAAGGATTACAAATCCCGTTCCAAGAAGGTTTGCTACAAATGTGGTAAGCCCGGTCACTTTATTGCTAAATGTCCATTATCAAGTGATAGTGACAGGGACAACGACAAGAAGGGCAAGAGGAAGGAGAAGAAGAAGTACTACAAGAAGAAGGGCGGCGATGCCCATGTTTGTCGGGAGTGGGACTCCGACGAAAGCTCAAGCGACTCCTCCGACGACGAGGACGCCGCCAACATCGCCGTCACCAAGGGCCTCCTCTTCCCAAACGTCGGCCACAAGTGCCTCATGGCCAAGGACGGCAAAAAGAAGGTAAAATCAAAGTCCTCCACCAAATATGAAACATCTAGTGATGAGGATAATGATAAAAATGAAGAGGATAATTTGCGTATTCTTTTTGCCAACCTTAACATGGAACAAAAAGAAAAATTAAATGAATTGATCAGTGCCATCCATGAAAAGGATGATCTCTTGGACTCCCAAGAGGACTTCCTAATCAAGGAAAACAAAAAACATGTTAAGGTTAAAAATGCTTATGCTCTAGAAAGAGAAAAATGTGAAAAATTGTCTAGTGAGCTAAGTATTTGCCATGAGACTTTAGACAACCTTAGAAAAGAAAATGCAAATTTGTTAGCTAAGGTTGATTCTCATGTTTGCATTGATCCTAGAAATGATAATGTTGATTTGCTTGCTAGGATTAATGAGTTAAATATTTCCATTGCTAGCCTTAGAAATGAAAATGAGAAATTAATTGCTAAGGCTAAGGATTTTGATGTTTGCAATGCTACTATTTCCGACCTTAGAACTAAAAATGATATGTTGCATGCTAAGGTTGTTGAACTTAAAACTTGCAAACCCTCTACATCGAATGTTGAGCATATTTCCATTTGCACTAGATGTAGAGATATTAATGTTGATGCTATCCATGATCACCTAGCTTTAATTAAGAAACAAAATGATCACATAGCACAACTTAATGCTAAGATTAGAGAGCATGACTTAGAAAATGAAAAATTTAAACTTGCTAGAAGCATGCTCTATAATGGGAGACGCCCGGGCATTAAGGACGGCATTGGCTTCCAAAGGGGAGACAATGTCAAAATTAATGCCCCTCCTAAGAACTTGTCTAACTTTGTTAAGGGCAAGGCTCCCATGCCTCAGGATAACGAGGGTTACATTTTGTACCCTGCCGGGTATCCTGAGAGTAAAATTAAGAAAATTCATTCTAGGAAGTCTCACTCTGGCCCTAATTATGCTTTTATGTATAAGGGTGAGACATCTAGATCTAGGCAACCAACCCATGCCAAGTTGCCTAGAAAGAAAACTACTAATGCATCAAATGATCATGCCATTTCATTTAAAACTTTTGATGCATCTTATGTGTTAACTAGCAAATCTGGCAAGGTAGTTGCCAAAATTGTTGGGGGCAAACACAAGGGCTCCAAGACTTGTGTTTGGGTACCCAAAGTTCTTGTATCTAATGCCAAAGGACCCAAAACCGTTTGGGTACCTAAAACAAAGAACTAAACTTGTTTTGTAGGTTTATGCATCCGGGGGCACAAGTTGGATACTCGACAGCGGGTGCACAAACCACATGACCGGGGAGAAAAGGATGTTCTCCTCTTATGAGAAAAATCAAGATCCCCAACGAGCTATCACATTCGGGGATGGAAATCAAGGTTTGGTCAAAGGTTTGGGTAAAATTGCTATATCCCTTGACCATACTATTTCCAATGTTTTTCTTGTAGATTCCTTAGATTACAATTTGCTTTCCGTATCCCAATTATGTCAAATGGGCTACAACTGTCTTTTTACTGATACAGGTGTTACTGTCTTTAGAAGAAGTGATGATTCAATAGCTTTTAAGGGAGTGTTAGAGGGTCAGCTATACCTAGTAGATTTTCATAGAGCTGAACTCAACACTTGCTTGATCGCTAAGACTAACTTGGGTTGGCTCTGGCACCGCCGACTAGCCCATATTGGAATGAAGAATCTTCACAAGCTTCTAAAGGGAGAACACATTTTGGGACTAACCGATGTTCATTTTGAGAAAGACAGGATTTGTAGCGCTTGCCAAGCCGGGAAGCAAGTTGGTGTCCATCATCCACACAAAAACATCATGACTACCGACAGGCCACTGGAGCTCCTACACATGGATTTGTTCGGCCCGATCGCTTACATAAGCATCGGCGGTAGTAAGTATTGTCTTGTAATTGTGGATGATTATTCTCGCTTCACTTGGGTATTCTTTTTGCAGGAAAAATCACAAACCCAAGAGACCTTAAAAGGATTCTTGAGACGAGCTCAAAATGAGTTCGGCTTAAGGATCAAGAAAATTAGAAGCGACAATGGGACGGAGTTCAAGAACTCTCAAATAGAAGGCTTTCTTGAGGAGGAGGGCATCAAGCATGAGTTCTCTTCTCCCTACACTCCACAACAAAATGGTGTAGTGGAGAGGAAGAATCGAACTCTATTGGACATGGCAAGAACCATGCTTGATGAGTACAAGACACCGGATCGGTTTTGGGCCGAGGCGGTCAACACCGCCTGCTACGCCATCAACCGATTATATCTTCATCGAATCCTCAAGAAGACATCTTATGAACTCCTAACCGGTAAAAAGCCCAATATTTCATATTTTAGAGTTTTTGGTAGCAAATGTTTTATACTTGTTAAAAGAGGTAGAAAATCTAAATTTGCTCCTAAAACTGTAGAAGGCTTTTTACTAGGATATGACTCAAACACAAGGGCATATAGAGTCTTTAACAAGTCCTCAGGACTTGTTGAAGTTTCTTGTGACGTTGTGTTTGATGAGACTAACGGCTCTCAAGTAGAGCAAGTTGATCTTGATGATGTAGGTGAAGAACAGGCTCCATGCATAGCGCTAAGGAACATGTCCATCGGGGATGTGTGTCCTAAGGAATCCGAAGAGCCTCCAAATGCACAAGATCAACCATCCTCCTCCATGCAAGCATCTCCACCAACTCAAGTTGAGGATGAGGCTCAAGATGTTGAACAAGAAAATCAAGAAGATGAGCCACCTCAAAATGACGGTAACGATCAAGGGGGAGATTCAAATGATGAAGACAAGGAGGATGAACAACCAAGGCCGCCACACCCAAGAGTCCACCAAGCAATACAACGAGATCACCCCGTCGACACCATCCTCGGCGACATTCATAAGGGGGTAACTACTCGATCTCGTGTTGCTCATTTTTGTGAACATTACTCGTTTGTTTCCTCTATTGAGCCAACCAGGGTAGAGGAGGCACTTCAAGATTCGGATTGGGTGATGGCAATGCAAGAGGAGCTCAACAATTTCACGAGGAATGAGGTATGGCACTTAGTTCCACGTCCTAACCAAAATGTTGTAGGAACCAAGTGGGTCTTCCGCAACAAGCAAGACGAGCATGGTGTGGTGACAAGGAACAAAGCTCGACTCGTGGCCAAGGGGTATTCACAAGTCGAAGGTTTGGATTTTGGTGAAACCTATGCACCCGTAGCTAGGCTTGAGTCAATTCGCATATTATTAGCCTATGCTACTTACCATGGCTTCAAGCTTTATCAAATGGACGTGAAGAGTGCCTTCCTCAATGGACCGATCAAGGAGGAGGTCTATGTTGAGCAACCTCCCGGCTTTGAAGACAGTGAGTATCCTAACCATGTTTATAGGCTCTCAAAGGCGCTTTATGGGCTCAAGCAAGCCCCGAGAGCATGGTATGAATGCCTTAGAGATTTCCTTATTGCAAATGGTTTCAAAGTCGGCAAGGCCGATCCTACTTTATTCACTAAGACTCTTGATAATGATTTGTTTGTATGCCAAATTTATGTTGATGATATCATATTTGGGTCTACTAACAAATCTACATGTGAAGAATTTAGTAGGATCATGACACAGAAATTCGAGATGTCTATGATGGGGGAGTTGAAGTATTTTCTAGGATTCCAAGTCAAGCAACTCCATGAGGGCACCTTCATTAGCCAAACGAAGTATACTCAAGATATCCTAAGCAAGTTTGGAATGAAGGATGCCAAGCCCATCAAGACACCCATGGGAACTAATGGGCATCTCGACCTCGACACGGGAGGTAAGTCCGTGGATCAAAAGGTATACCGGTCGATGATTGGATCATTGCTTTATTTATGTGCATCTCGACCGGACATTATGCTTTCCGTTTGCATGTGTGCAAGATTCCAAGCCGACCCTAAGGAATCACACCTTACGGCCGTAAAACGAATCTTGAGATATTTGGCTTTTACTCCTAAGTTTGGGCTTTGGTACCCTCGGGGATCCACCTTTGATTTGATTGGATATTCGGATGCCGATTGGGCAGGGTGTAGAATTAACAGGAAGAGCACATCGGGGACTTGCCAGTTCTTGGGAAGATCCTTGGTGTCATGGGCTTCAAAGAAGCAAAATTCGGTCGCTCTTTCCACCGCCGAAGCCGAGTATATTGCCGCAGGCCATTGTTGCGCGCAATTGCTTTGGATGAGGCAAACCCTGCGGGACTACGGTTACAAATTAACCAAAGTTCCTTTGCTATGTGACAATGAGAGTGCAATCAAAATGGCCGACAATCCCGTCGAGCACAGCCGCACTAAGCATATAGCCATTCGGTATCATTTTCTTCGGGATCACCAACAAAAGGGGGATATCGAGATTTCTTACATTAATACTAAAGATCAATTAGCCGATATCTTTACCAAGCCTCTTGATGAACAATCTTTTACCCGACTTAGGCATGAGCTTAATATTCTTGATTCCAGGAATTTCTTTTGCTAGTCTTGCACACATAGCTCATAAATATACCTTTGATCATGTCTCTTTTATATATGCTATGACTAATGTGTTTTCAAGTGTATTTCAACCAAGTCATAGGTATATTGAAAGGGAATAGGAGTCTTCGGCGAAGACAAGGCTTCCACTCCACTCTACTACTCATCCTTCGTCGTCGCTCCACATCACCTCTCCAACTTTGTTATAACTTTCACTCATTTATTTCATGACCAAAGGGGGAGAATGTACTTCATTGGGCTCTAATGATTCCGTTTTTGGCGATTCATGCCAAAGGGGGAGAAAATATGAGCCCAAAGCAAAAGGACCGCACCACCACTTAAAATTTTAAATTTGATGATTTTCAATGGTAACTTTCAAAATTGGTATCTCTTTGTGTTCTAAAGGGGGAGCAAGTAGTATTTTCAAAACTGATGGAAAACCCTCTTGAACACTAAGAGGAGACCTTATTTTAGGGGGAGTTTTGTTTAGTCAAAGGAAAAGCATTTGAAACAGGGGGAGAAAATTCCATATCTTGAAAATGCTTTGCAAAATCTTTTTCATTTACCTTTGACTATCTTGCAAAAGTACTTTGAAAAGAATTTACAAAAGAATTTGCAAAAACAAAACTCGTGGTGCAAATATGGTCCAATATGTCAAAAACAAAGAAACCATCCATGCGCATCATATAAGTTTATATTGGCTCAATTCCAAGCAACCTTTGCATTTACATTATGTAAACTAGTTCAATTATGCACTTCTATATTTGCTTTGGTTTGTGTTGGCATCAATCACCAAAAAGGGGGAGATTGAAAGGGAATTAGGCTTAGACCTAGTTCCTAAATAATTTTGGTGGTTGAATTGCCCAACACAAACATTGTATTAACTAGTTTACTCTAGTGCATAAGTTATACAGGTGCAAAAGGTTCACAATCAGCCAATAAAAAGACCAAGTGTTGGATTCAGCAAAGGAGCAGCAAGGCAACCGAGGGCTCCTCTGGCCGGAGGCACCGGACTGTCCGGTGTGCACCGGACTGTCCGGTGCAGCCAGAGGACTTCGACTTCAAACTCTTCGCTCTCGGGATTTCTCGGTGGACAGCGCGCTATAATTCACCGGACTGTCCGGTGTGCACCGGACATGTCCGGTGCTCCAAGGAAACGCCGTCCCCGGAACTCGCCAGCCTCGGGTTCGCTCGGCAGCCGCTCCGCTAAAATTCACCGGACTGTCCGGTGTGCACCGGACTGTCCGGTGTACCAGCGGAGCAACGGCTCTCTGCGGCGCCAACGGCTCCCTGCGATGCATTAAATGCGCGCGCAGCGCGCGCAGACGTCAGGCTCGCCCATGCCGGTGCACCGGACATCAAACAGTACTTGTCCGGTGTGCACCGGACACCCAGGAGGGCCCACAAGTCAGAAGCTCCAACGGTCAGAATCCAACGGCACTGGTG
This sequence comes from Zea luxurians, assembly GCA_029449295.1. Classification (NCBI taxonomy): domain Eukaryota; kingdom Viridiplantae; phylum Streptophyta; class Magnoliopsida; order Poales; family Poaceae; genus Zea; species Zea luxurians. The sequence goes on from JAOPSE010000002.1 coordinate 175,825,878, forward strand.
ACGTGGCAGGGGCACCGGACTGTCCGGTGTGCACCGGACTGTCCGGTGCGCCATCGAACAGAGGAGTTCCAGCAACGGTCACTTTTGGTGGTTGGGGCTATAAATACCCCAACCACCCCACATTCATTGCTATCCAAGTTTTCCAACTCTCAACCACTTACAAGAGCTAGGCATTCAATTCTAGACACATACAAAGAGATCAAATCCTCTCCAATTCCACTCAAACCCTTAGTGACTAGCGAGAGAGATTTGCCGTGTTCTTTTGAGCTCTTGCGCTTGGATTGCTTTCTTTCTTTCTCATTTGTTCTTGAGATCATCACTCAATTGTAACCAAGGCAAGAGGCACCGATTGTGTGGTGGCCCTTGCGGGGAAGCTTTGTTCCCGGTTGATTGAGAAGAAGAGAAAGCTCACTCGATCCGTGGGATCGTTTGAGAGAGGGAAGGGTTGAAAGAGACCCGGCCTTTGTGGCCTCCTCAACGGGGAGTAGGTTTGCGAGAACCGAACCTCGGTAAAACAAATCCTTGCGTCACACTCTTATTTGCTTGCGATTTGTTTTGCACCCTCTCTCGCGGACTCGTCTTGTTATTACTAACGCTAACCCGGCTTGTAGTTGTGATTATTTTTGTAAATTTCAGTTTCGCCCTATTCACCCCCCCCCCCTCTAGGCGACTATCATATGGGCACACAGAAAACTGGGGATCTGTGAGAATTCATTCTCCGTCGATCATTAAGTTTTATAATCTCTTCATGAGAATCTATTTACGGCCCGTACTCTTGCTTGAATCATGAGCTTTTCCAGGCATTAGGGGGAGATTTCGAGTACCAAAAAGAATGCCAGGAAATTATAATGAATGCAGTAAGCATTCAGGCTCAGGATCACGTACTAAAACTGAACCTTTGGGTTCGAATGATTTGCAAGAAGTTGCAAATCAACTGCCATGTGCATTTACTATGAGGTGTCACTCAAATTAATCCTATGTGGAAGTGCCAGAAAGAGTGGTTAAATGGAACACCACTTAAATTCCCTATTGCAACGTTGTTGTAAATAAGAGGGGGAGAAGTATGGTCACAATTTGGGATTAAGATGCTTGCAAGCAGCTGAAGGCTAGGCCTTCTGAGATAGTAAATGCAGACCATCTATTTGTTGGTAACCAACATAGTGTTGGTTGACACCTAAAGGATATTGATTATCCTGTGAATGGAAGACATTCACAACCTTGCTCAGTACGCACTGATGAGGCTAGGTTATCGGAAGCCCTTGATTCTCGTTTTGGGATTTCACGAGGAATCATAAGGGTACATAAAAATGACTTTATGTCAACTGGAGAATTGTGTTATTTAAAAGCTACAAGTGTCGACACATACATCTCAGCAATTGTATATGCGCTCTAAGTGATCCAAAAGACTATGGCCATAGCAGAGCACGAGTATGCTCAAAATGGATCTTGTTGAGTGATACAATGTTGCAGAGATAGCCTTGCTCACCGGAAAGAAGTGTTAACTTATTTTCACTTCAAGGTATCTTACTGTGGATACAAGTTTGTTTTCATGGACTTGGAAACAATGAGGTGGTGAGAAAGCATGGCTAGTAGCAACTGGGTTTTACGCAAACCCAAGCATTATTTTAATGCTATAAATTCTCCTCTACTGCGAGTAGTTAAATTCTGATACAATAATATGGGCAGTGAATCATTTATCTGTGCAGTTGATAGATGTAGTGACAACATGTGCATATGTGGTCACTGGATTATGGTATTTATGGAGTCTTGAAGGATTCCAAATACATAATCACCAATCACAAATTTGCAATGCTTGGAAAGTCTTTGTGACTTAGAGCATCTTGGTCAAATATGGTACATTCGACCTAGTGAATCCTTCTTTCTGAAAGGATACACAAAGTATGGTATGTTCAGTGTAAATATGTGCAACATATTTTAAACATACATTACTTATCGACAGAGTTCGAGATAGAGGATATGAATTGAAAGAGATTTTCAATTCAAACTAAACTATCTTGAGTATCTGAGAGCACCTAGAGGGGGGGGGGGGTGAATAGGTGATCCTGTAAAAACTTCAAACTTAAGCCACAAAACTTGTTAAGCGTTAGCACGATTTATGCCAAGTGGCTAAGGTGAAGTCTCAACAAAACACAATACCACAAGAATCAAGCACAGAGGGACACAGTGGTTTATCCCGTGGTTCGGCCAAGCCAATGCTTGCCTACTTCCACGTTGTGGCGTCCCAACGGACGAGGGTTGCAATCAACCCCTCTCAAGCGGTCCAAAGACCCACTTGAATACCACGGTGTTTTGTTGTTCCTTTCACTATCCCGTTTGCAAGGAATCTCCACAAATTGGAGTCTCTTGCCCTTACAAGTATATGATCACAAAGAAAGCACAGAGTAAGGGAGGGAAGCAACACACACAAATCCACAACAAAAGCGCACACACACGGCCAAGACTCGAGCTCGAATGACTATCTCAGAGTTCACACTAGAACAGAGCTCGAATCACTTAGAATCACAAACGAATGCGCAAAGAACTTGTGTGGATGATCAAGAATGCTCAAGAGTTGCTTGTATGTCTCCTCCATGCGCCTAGGGGCTCCTTTTATAGCCCCAAGGCAGCTAGGAGCCGTTGAGAGCAAATCCGGAAGGCCATCCTTGCCTTCTGTCGTCGGGGGCACCGGACAGTCCGGTGCACACCGGACACTGTCCGGTGCCCGATTTGTTTCCTTTTCTGGCGCTGCCGACCGTTGCAGCCCGTTGGAGATCTGCGAGCCGTTGGCGCACCGGACAGTCCGGTGCACACCGGACAGTCCGGTGCCGTCTTCCGACCGTTGGCTCGGCCACGTGTCTCGCGCGGATTGCGCGGCCGACCGTTGGCCCTGGCCGACCGTTGGCTCACCGGACAGTCCGGTGCACACCGGACAGTCCGGTGAATTATAGCCGTACGCCGCCGGCCAGTTTCCCGAGAGCGGCCAGTTCGAGTCGAGTCAGTCTGGCGCACCGGACACTGTCCGGTGCACACCGGACAGTCCGGTGCTCCAGACCGAGCTGGGACTTGGCTGCTCATTCTCTCCCCTTTTCTCTTTTTCTTCTTTCTGTTTCTAACACTTAGACAAATATGTTAGTCCACAAAACCAATGTACTAAGGCTTGGAAACATACCTTTACTTCATGATTTGCACCTTGTTCGTCCATGTACACAAATTTACAATTAAACACATGTGTTGGCACTCAATCACCAAAATACTTAGAAATGGCCCAAGGGCACATTTCCCTTTCAATCTCCCCCTTTTTGGTGATTTATGCCAACACAACATAAAGCCACTAGAACAAGTGCAAACTCAATTCAAATAACACTTAAATTTATTTTGAATCAATTTTGGCATATATGGATCATCCTTTGCCACCACTTGGTTTGTTTTTGCAAATCAAACACAAATCTCTATCTCTAAGTTAAACACACATGTTTAAGCATAAAGAGAGTCATTCAAAAAGAGATTGATCAAGGATTTCAAAAACTCCCCCTTTTTCCCATAATCAATACTTCTCCCCACAAGAAGCCAACTTTTGACAAGAGAGACAACTTAAGAATTTTGACAAATCAAAAACTCTATTCTACTATTTTCAAAATCTCTCAAGTGGTAGCTGATCCATTTATTGCTTTGGCCTTTATTTTCTCCCCCTTTGGCATCAAACACCAAAACGGGATCAATTTTGGCCCTTTAACCCCATTGCCTCACCAAAATCTTCAATTAAGAGCAAATGGCAATAAGAGTTCATGAGATGGACTTGGAATAAGTTACCCCTCATCGGAGTGCAGTGGAAGTCTTTCATGGTCCAAGTCCACCTTTTCCCTTTCAATTCTCCTTTGTGACTAACACAAGCAAACTCAAACATATGGTTAGTCTCAAAGGGTCAAGTTGTAACACATATCCCCCTAAACATGTGCATCACATTGCAACGGACTTGTGAGGTCCAGGGAGTGTTTGTACAACTTGAGCACCATAATAAGCAACAAAATGCAGAATGAACATGATCAAAGGCATGAATACATGTATGCTACAATTCAATCCAAATTCCGCGAATCTAAGACATTTAGCTCACTACGCAGCCTGCAAAAGGTCTTCTCATCTAAAGGCTTGGTAAAGATATCGGCTAGCTGGTTCTCGGTGCTAACATAAAACACTTCGATATCTCCCTTTTGCTGGTGGTCTCTCAAAAAGTGATGCCGGATGTCAATGTGCTTTGTGCGGCTGTGCTCAACAGGATTTTCCGCTATTCGGATAGCACTCTCATTGTCACATAGGAGTGGGACTTTGCTCAGATTGTAGCCAAAGTCCCGGAGGGTTTGCCTCATCCAAAGTAGTTGCGCACAACACTGTCCTGCGGCAACGTACTCGGCCTCAGCGGTGGATAGAGCAACGGAGGTTTGTTTCTTAGAGTTCCATGACACCAGGGACCTTCCTAAGAATTGGCACGTCCCCGATGTACTCTTCCTATCGACCTTACATCCAGCATAGTCGGAATCTGAGTACCCAATCAAGTCAAAGTTAGACCCCTTTGGATACCAGATCCCGAAGCAAGGCGTAGCGACTAAATATCTAAGAATTCGCTTCACCGCCACCAAGTGACACTCCTTAGGATCGGATTGAAATCTAGCACACATGCATACGCTAAGCATAATATCCGGTCTACTAGCACATAAATAAAGTAGAGATCCTATCATTGACCGGTATGCTTTTTGATCAACGGACTTACCTCCTTTGTTGAGGTCGGTGTGTCCGTCGGTTCCCATCGGAGTCTTTGCGGGCTTGGCGTCCTTCATCCCAAACCGCTTCAGCAGATCTTGCGTGTACTTCGTTTGGGAGATGAAGGTGCCGTCCTTGAGTTGCTTCACTTGGAACCCAAGGAAGTAGTTCAACTCGCCCATCATCGACATCTCGAATTTCTGCGTCATCACCCTGCTAAACTCTTCACAAGACTTTTGATTAGTAGAACCAAATATTATGTCATCGACATAAATTTGGCATACAAACAAATCACCATTACAAGTCTTAGTGAAAAGAGTTGGATCGGCTTTCCCGACCTTGAAAGCATTAGCAAGTAAGAAATCTCTAAGGCATTCATACCATGCTCTTGGGGCTTGTTTAAGTCCATAGAGCGCCTTAGAGAGCTTACACACGTGGTCGGGGTACCGCTCATCCTCGAAGCCAGGGGGTTGCTCCACGTACACTTCCTCCTTTATTGGCCCGTTGAGGAACGCGCTCTTCACATCCATTTGGTACAACCTGAAAGAATGGTGAGCGGCATATGCTAGCAAGATACGAATGGACTCTAGCCTAGCCACAGGAGCAAAAGTCTCCTCAAAGTCCAAACCTGCGACTTGGGCATAACCTTTTGCCACAAGTCGAGCCTTGTTCCTCGTCACCACCCCGTGCTCGTCCTGTTTATTGCGGAACACCCACTTGGTTCCCACAACATTTTGCTTGGGACGAGGCACCAGCGTCCAAACTTCGTTGCGCTTGAAGTTATTAAGTTCCTCCTGCATGGCCAACACCCAATACGGATCTAGCAAGGCCTCCTCTACCCTGAAAGGCTCAATAGAGGAGACAAAAGAGTAATGTTCACAAAAATTAACTAATCGAGACCGAGTAGTTACTCCCTTGCTAATGTCACCCAGAATTTGGTCGACGGGATGATCCCTTTGAATCATCGCTCGAACTTGGGTTGGAGGTGCCGGTTGCGCTTCTTCCTCCATCACTTGATCTTCTTGTGCTCCCCCTTGATCACACGCCTCCTTTTGATGAACCTGTTCATCGTCTTGAGTTGGGGGATGCACCGTCGTTGAGGAAGAAGGTTGATCACGTTCATTCTGTTCCTGTGGCCGAACGTCTCCAATCGCCATGGTTCGTATAGCGGCCGTCGGAACATCTTCTTCATCTACATCATCACAATTAACAACTTGCTCTCTTGGAGAGCCATTAGTCTCATCAAATACAACGTCGCTAGAGACTTCAACCAAACCCGATGATTTGTTGAAGACCCTATACGCCTTTGTATTTGAATCATAACCTAATAAAAACCCTTCTACAGCTTTGGGAGCAAACTTAGAATTTCTACCCTTCTTCACTAGAATGTAGCACTTGCTCCCAAAAACACGAAAGTAAGATACATTGGGTTTGTTACCGGTTAGTAGCTCATACGAAGTCTTCTTGAGGAGTCGATGAAGGTAGACCCTGTTGATGGCGTGGCAAGCCGTGTTCACGGCTTCCGACCAAAAGCACTCGGGGGTCTTGAACTCTCCAAGCATCGTCCTCGCCATATCGATTAGCGTCCTGTTCTTCCTCTCTACCACACCATTTTGTTGTGGTGTGTAGGGAGCGGAGAACTCGTGCTTGATCCCTTCCTCCTCAAGAAACTCCTCCACTTGAAGGTTCTTGAACTCGGACCCGTTGTCGCTCCTTATCTTCTTCACCTTGAGCTCAAACTCATTTTGAGCTCTCCTGAGGAAGCGCTTGATGGTCCCTTGGGTTTCAGACTTATCCTGCAAAAAGAATACCCAAGTGAAGCGGGAAAAGTCATCAACAATAACTAAACCATACTTACTTCCTCCTATGCTTAGATAGGCGACGGGTCCGAAGAGGTCCATATGCAGCAGCTCCAGAGGTCTTGACGTGGTCATCACATTCTTGCTGTGATGTGCTCCTCCAACTTGTTTACCTGCCTGACAAGCTGCACAAGGTCTATCTTTTTCGAAATAAACATTGGTTAGACCTATCACGTGTTCTCCCTTTAGAAGCTTGTGGAGGTTCTTCATCCCCACATGTGCTAAGCGGCGATGCCACAGCCAGCCCATGCAAGTCTTAGCCATTAAGCATGCATCTAGACCGGCCTCTTCTTTTGCAAAATCAACTAAATAAAGCTTGCCGTCTAGTACACCCTTAAAAGCTAGTGAACCATCACATCTTCTAAAGACAGACACATCTACATTTGTAAATAAACAATTATATCCCATTTGACATAATTGACTAACAGATAGCAAATTATATCCAAGACTTTCCACTAGGAATACATTTGATATAGAATGCTCATTAGAAATTGCAATTTTACCTAACCCTTTTACCTTGCCTTGATTCCCATCACCGAATATAATTGAATCTTGGGAATCCTTATTCTTGACGTAGGAGGTGAACATCTTCTTCTCCCCCGTCATATGGTTTGTGCATCCGCTGTCGATAATCCAGCTTGAACCCCCGGATGCATAAACCTGCAAGGCAAATTTAGGCTTGGGTCTTAGGTACCCAACTCATGTTGGGTCCTGCAAGGTTAGCACAAATATCTTTAGGGACCCAAATGCAAGATTTATCTCCCTTGCATCTAGCCCCTAATTTCCTAGCAACTACCTTCTTACCCTTTCTACAAATAGCAAAAGGAGCATTACAAGCATAATAAATGGTAGAAGGTTCATTCACTACTTTCCTAGGAGCATGAATAACATTCTTTCTAGGCACATGAGCAATATTTCTCCTAGGCATATGCGCAACATTTCTCCTACTCATATTTCTATCATGCTTATGAGAGGAACTAGAGGCAAACATGGCATGAGAATCATAAACATGTGAATCAAAATCATTATAAATATTTCTAGCATGTCTCCTATCATGGTATAAGAAAGCATGGTTCCTTTTAGCACTATTAGCCATAGGGGCCTTCCCTTTCTCCTTGACGAAGATGGGAGCCTTATGGCTTGTTAAGTTCTTGGCTTCCCTCTTGAAGCCAAGCCCATCCTTAATTGAGGGATGTCTTCCAATTGTATAGGCATCCCTTGCAAATTTTATCTTTTCAACTTCACTCTTGCTAGTCTTAAGTTGAGCATTAAGACTAGCCACTTCATCTTTTAGTTTTGAAATTGAAACTAAGTGTTTGCTACAAGTGTTAACATCAAAATCTTTACACCTAGTGCAAATTGTAACATTTTCAACACAAGACTTAGATTTATTTGTTACTTCTAATTTAGCATTTAAATCATGGTTAACACTTTGTAAAGTAGCAATGGTTTCATGACAAGAAGATATTTCACTAGAAAGCACTTCATTTCTTTTCACTTCTAAAGCATATGATTTTTGTGCCTCTATAAACTTATCATGTTCATCATACAATAAATCCTCTTGCTTCTCTAAAAGCCTATCCTTTTCATTCAAAGCATCAATCAATTCATTGATTTTATCTATCTTAGATCTATCTAAGCCTTTGAACAAGCAAGAATAATCTATGTCATCATCGTCACTAGACTCACTATCACTAGAAGAAGCATAAGTGGAGTCTTGAGTACTCACCTTCTTCTCCCTTGCCATAAGGCAAGTGAGACGCTCATTGGGGAAGAGAGCCGATTTGTTGAAGGCAGTGGCGGCGAGTCCTTCGTTGTCGGAGTCGGAGGAGGAGCAATCCGAGTCCCACTCCTTTCCTAGATGCGCCTCGCCCTTTGCCTTCTTGTATTGCTTCTTCTTCTCTCTTTTGTTCCCCTTTTCCTGGTCACTTTCATTATCGGGACAGTTAGCAATGAAATGACCAAGCTTACCGCATTTGAAGCATGAGCGCTTCCCCTTGGCTTTGGTCTTGCTTGGTTGTCCCTTATGACCTTTAAGCACCGTCTTGAATCTTTTAATGATGAGAGCCATCTCTTCATCATTAAGGCCAGCCGCCTCAATCTGTGCCACCTTGCTAGGTAGCGCCTCCTTGCTTCGTGTTGCCTTGAGAGCAAGGGGTTGCGGCTCGTTGACGAAGGTCTCCTTCTCTTTATCGTTGATCACTATACCCTTCCCCTTAGGATCCATCTCTTCGGGCGGTTAGTCCCTTTGAGAAGAGAACGGCTCTGATACCAATTGAGAGCACCTAGAGGGGGGGGGGGGGTGAATAGGTGATCCTGTAAAAACTTCAAACTTAAGCCACAAAACTTGTTAAGCGTTAGCACGATTTATGCCAAGTGGCTAAGGTGAAGTCTCAACAAAACACAATACCACAAGAATCAAGCACAGAGGGACACAGTGGTTTATCCCGTGGTTCGGCCAAGCCAATGCTTGCCTACTTCCACGTTGTGGCGTCCCAACGGACGAGGGTTGCAATCAACCCCTCTCAAGCGGTCCAAAGACCCACTTGAATACCACGGTGTTTTGTTGTTCCTTTCACTATCCCGTTTGCAAGGAATCTCCACAAATTGGAGTCTCTTGCCCTTACAAGTATATGATCACAAAGAAAGCACAGAGTAAGGGAGGGAAGCAACACACACAAATCCACAACAAAAGCGCACACACACGGCCAAGACTCGAGCTCGAATGACTATCTCAGAGTTCACACTAGAACAGAGCTCGAATCACTTAGAATCACAAACGAATGCGCAAAGAACTTGTGTGGATGATCAAGAATGCTCAAGAGTTGCTTGTATGTCTCCTCCATGCGCCTAGGGGCTCCTTTTATAGCCCCAAGGCAGCTAGGAGCCGTTGAGAGCAAATCCGGAAGGCCATCCTTGCCTTCTGTCGTCGGGGGCACCGGACAGTCCGGTGCACACCGGACACTGTCCGGTGCCCGATTTGTTTCCTTTTCTGGCGCTGCCGACCGTTGCAGCCCGTTGGAGATCTGCGAGCCGTTGGCGCACCGGACAGTCCGGTGCACACCGGACAGTCCGGTGCCGTCTTCCGACCGTTGGCTCGGCCACGTGTCTCGCGCGGATTGCGCGGCCGACCGTTGGCCCTGGCCGACCGTTGGCTCACCGGACAGTCCGGTGCACACCGGACAGTCCGGTGAATTATAGCCGTACGCCGCCGGCCAGTTTCCCGAGAGCGGCCAGTTCGAGTCGAGTCAGTCTGGCGCACCGGACACTGTCCGGTGCACACCGGACAGTCCGGTGCTCCAGACCGAGCTGGGACTTGGCTGCACACAGCCAAGTCATTCTCTCCCCTTTTCTCTTTTTCTTCTTTCTGTTTCTAACACTTAGACAAATATGTTAGTCCACAAAACCAATGTACTAAGGCTTAGAAACATACCTTTACTTCATGATTTGCACCTTGTTCGTCCATGTACACAAATTTACAATTAAACACATGTGTTGGCACTCAATCACCAAAATACTTAGAAATGGCCCAAGGGCACATTTCCCTTTCAGTATCTTGGATACAAAGTTGTCTATATCCAACGTATATTGAAGAAATTCAATATAATGGAATCATAGTCATTTGATTCTTTCCGATCATGAGATGTGCTATTGTATCTTACAAGAGCATCCGACCGGATATTGCTTTGCAATGATTTGCTAGCTAACAGCACATGAGATCGAGTTATGATCTCCAGGTGTACTCATGCTCTCCTTATGTTTGGATATACTGATCTTGGATATCTATAGAAGATCCCCAGGTACAAGATCAATGACATACTTCTGGTAAGTTGGACCTACTATTTGATAAATGTTGATCAACAGAGATTAATGGTCACTTACACTAATCATTCTATAGTACAGAATGATATACTACATACAGAGGGTATGTGGTGGTCATGATTTTTATATCACTGACATTATTATCTATGGAGATAATATTACTTTGTGTTGTTTAGATGGAAAACAAGTTACGAACTAAGTCTCTACCTTACTCCACATTTTAAGTGTGTTTGAGAGTATGTATGGGATGACTTAGTAATTTGCAAAGATCAGGGGGAGTTTTCTCTTGATCGAAAGAACTTGTTTATGCATCATGTTGTACTCTTTTCTTCGCATGAGTTTTCCCTGCTTGGGTTTCTCATTCAAAGTTTTTAACGAGACAACATCAACACAAGGCCTATGTCGTATCATCTATTTTTCCCGTAGAGGTTTTCGAGGATGATACATTATGGCATAGTTATTGTTGTATTTGAATTAGGTGATGAGTTTATCTCCCTAGAGTTCAAATTAATCAACAATAGAGTATGACTAATCTCCTTATTTCTCCCACTGGGTTTTTAAGGAGACTCAGCTGATATGTTGATTTCTCAGATTTTCTGGCAAGATTATCTTGGAGAAATATTAGCCTGAGTTATATGTCTCATCATTTATTTTCCCCACTGGGGTTTTTGAGATGATGACTATAGACATATTATTGTTCTTTGGGCTAGAGGTCCATGGGAGAACAATGGCATACCATGGTTCAATTGAACCACCGACAATTATCTATAAGGATAATTGAGCTTATGTTGTTCAGATGGAAACAGGTTATATGAGGAGCAACATATTGCTCCTAAATTGTTTTATCCCCATGAACTTCAGGAAAAAGGGGATATAAATATCTTGCAAACAAAGTCTTGTGATAATATTGTTGATCTATTCACAAAATCTCTACCATGCTCCACGTTTCAGAAATATGTTAAAGTGGTTGGTATGAGAAGACTTAAGTGATTGCAAGAATCAGGGGAGAAATTCTCTGTGATATTTGACCTGTTTTGTCCATCATATTACACTCTTTTCTTTGTATGAGTTTTGCCTTATTGAGGTTTTCTCATCCAAAGTTTTTAACGAGGTAATATCAACTAAGCTATATGCTTCATCATTAACTTTTCCCCACTGGGGTTTTTATGAATGATGATTATAGGCATATTAATCTTTTGAAGGTCAGTGTGAGTTCTACTCATGATCCAAAGGCATTGTGTACTCCTTATTTTTCCCACAGGGTTTTTGAGGAGATAATAACTTGGAAGACAAATTGCAGATGATCAAATGGACTTGGATTGATCAAGGGGGAGTGTTACAAAATATATTGTTCATGTGATCAAATCCCTGACAGTCTTTTCCCAAGGGACACACCCATTGGGAAACACTGTATCCACTTGTATATAAACAAGTATCACTGCAATAAAGAATAACTGTCTCTGGCATTTGCACAATCTCTGAGTCTCGTTACTACTACGCTTTAACAGAGATTGAGCCGGCCCGCGTCACATCGCTAGGCCTTACTAATTACACCTTGATGCCGAGCATTAGTGGCAGCAGCTAGGATCATGGTTCAATTTAAGACAGCTGATGGGCCGGCGGCCGATCACTTGCCCGCCGTCCCTGTGGCTGCTCCTCTAGCTTGGCTATAACAAGACAGCAACTGGGACGGAACACTCGAGGGATCGGATGTTTACTATTATGTGCACGTCAAGATCCGATGAACGCACGCACACACACCGGCGAAGATCGCAGCCAGATACCGGGGTGTCGGGGGTTCGCGTCACGCTGTCACTTGTGTGTGTGTTTGTGTACCTGGTTGTTGTGTGTGTGTGTGTGCCAGGACGCAGCAAACGCCGCTTAGCTTTCGATGCCTTTCTCGTCGTCGCCACAGCCCACACAGTGCAGTGCTCTCTGCCTGTGCCCTGTGTACGTACGATGCGTGCCTGCCCTCTCTCTCTCTCTCTCTCTCTCGCTCTCTCTCTCTCTCTCTCTATATATATATATATATATATATATATATATATATTTCTTGTTTCCGTTCCCTTGGCTCTACCAATGGCTTTTTTTCCTTCGCACCCACCATCACGCAGTACGTACTCACTCTGCTGCACTCGTCTTTGATGAAAGGCATGCGCGCGCGGTGCGCCCGTGCTGGACCGTACGTAAACTCGTCGTAGGCAGCCGTGTGTGTGTGTTTCGCGTATCCCTTTTGTTAGACAAGGACGGTGCGCATGTGAGCCCCCTCTGCCACGCGCGTACCGCCGTGCATGGGGCTGTACCGACACATTCAGTGCCCCCCATCTTTTTTTGATAACGATCGATTATTACTAGCCTGTGCGTTTGATTTTAATTCTTAACGGTTTTTACTGCAATGCTTTTGTCTCTGTTCGCTTTGCGCTCGCATCGGAGTTGTCACGTCGGAACACGTAGGAAACGCACTGCATACATAGAGAGAGAGCGGCTCGCGCTAATAATTCGTCCAAGGGGCTTAATCGGGCCAGGCAGATAAAAGACCGCGCCGATATTATTTGGTTCTCTTGCGCTACGTAGCGCAGGCAGGACCGCAGGAGCCAAGCAAAGCTTTTCCAATCTTTTTTTTCTCTCTCTCTCTTCCGCGTCTGGACTGGTGTGGTGAATCTGAATCACAGGAGGGGAGAGGTTGGCAAGTGCCGTCTTGTCCGGTCGGCGTGAGTTGAGTGTGAGGTCCCGTCAGCTTTACGGCGCCTCATGAGATGAGGAGAGGCGCCGAAGCAAGCACTCGGCGCACCCCGCCCGGATGGCCCGAGGCCTCCGTCGATCGGTCCAATCCGCCTGCGCGCGGTGAAAACGCGGCGGAGGGAGGCGAGCACAACTATTATTATTAGGAACAATTGGATCTATACCATTAAAAGATCCAAACTTTAGATATATACCATGGACCCCACATGTCATTGACTCATGTGGACCCACATGTAAGTGAGATAGTAATGGTATGGATCCAAAGTGGTGATCTTTTAATGGTATGGATCCAAATTTCCCTTATTATTATCACAGCACGGCCGAACTCCTGGTGTGCCCGCCCGGCCCGGAACGTCCCCTAGACCGCAAAAGTGTTTTGATCGGATGACCCTACCAACTACTGAATTAGTGGTGCATGCACAAGCTCATATGGTGCTGATATGGTGACGCAAGATGACACGTCTTTCTCTTGGTTTGAGCAAAAAATAACATACTTCTAGTAAAGGGTGGATGAGACTTATATTAATTGCACCTAAATGGTTGTAGCAGGAGATACAAACAGCTAGGGAGAGGGAGAAGTTCCTAAATCCATGGGATTGATTGAGGCAGGTGTCAATATCAGTGTGGTGGTGAAAACCATGAAGTATGGGCTCCTCTATTTATAGCTTCAAGGAGGCCTACCAGAAGCGCCAGGGCTTGTCGTATATGGGAGAAGAGGCGCTTATGAGCCCCTGTAGCCAGCATGTTCCTCGTATTTGCTGTTGACTTGAGCCGGAAAGGAGGTGTCTGGTTCCTGTATTTGCATATTTGACCGTGCAGAGCCGAGGCTAGTGACCGGGGCTCGATCGCGTGCCTCGAGACTGTCGGGTGATCTTGTTGTCCTAGTCGTAGTGCTTGAAGCACTAATAAGTATGCCATAAAGCTCTTGGCAATCCGTAGAGTAATTAACATAAACTCTATAGCTTCTGGTGACGTTGGTTCCCGCGACTTTTGACTGAGGCTGGGCTTGGAGTTGTCCTCCTGCCCGAGACGGGTTTGGGCGAGGCGGAAACAGTTGTTCCATGAAGAGCGGACCTTAGACGGGAAGAGGATTTCCCCGAGTGATGCTCTTGCCCGAGGACAGGCGTGGGGGAGGCGGGGTTTTGAGCGACCACTGAGTGGGGTCTCGGATGAATCGTGGCTCACACTTTCTTGATCTTGTTTAATGTGTCTTACGGTAGTTTAGGGGTTAAACTTGTTTAGGGGCTTGGCCTAGTTAACCCTAAGTACCATACACGATACCCGACAAATGAGTTAATATACCTTTTTTTAGTCTAGATCTATTTGCAACTATTGTGTCACCTGAATAAAAATAGTTCCCTGAGTGTTGCTCTTGCCCGAGGGTAGTCTTGGGCGAGACGGAGTCTTGAGTGACCGCCGAGTCGGCCTCATGTGAATCGTGGCTCACACTTTCTTGATATCGGGTAATGTGTCTTACGGTAGTTTAGGGGTTAAGCTTGTTTAGGGGTTTGGCCCAGTTACTCCTAAGTACGATACCTGACAATAAGTTAATATACTTTTTTTTAGTATAGATCTATTTGCAGCTATCGTGTCACCCAAATAAAAATAGTCCTCTGATGGGTTTGGACTCAACAATGAGGCTGGTACTGATACATAGTGCTGATGAACTCGATTCACTTTTATTTTTTTAAAACTATGGTACTGTGCGAATAGATCCTTAACATTTTTTTGCCACTACAAGAACAAAACTCATTTCAGGCGGCTACTAGGTCTAGCCACTGAAAATAATATTAGCTGCCGAAAATCATCATCCGTCTGTTTGGTTAGAGGACACGAGCGTGTACCTGCAGTCGCGGAGTCTCAAAGCTTCCCATCTCATACAGACTGAATAGATATACAAAACGAGGGGGCACAGCTAGGCTCACAGCATACGTAGCCGGTGGGCATCTCCACGCAAGCAGGCGCTACCCATGCAACTGCATGTATTTGCACGCAAAACGAGAAAGCTTTTAAGGTTGTTTTTTATTATATTTTCTAATTAAAAGATTTAATCATCAAATCAATTTTATATTCATGATCCTCAAAATTTTACGAACAAAACTAGACTGTTGTATAATATTTGAAAAATTATTTATGCACTATTTTTTTATACATGTTCTCCTGATATAGATTACCAAACATGAGCTATATTTATCTTGAATGCACTGATACAAACAACCAAACAAAAGACTATGTATGGATAGAGCCTGTGCCCAAAATATGTGGCTCCTCAGGTACGGGTTATGCTACCACCGTTCAGCGACCAAACAACCAAACACACGGCATGTGTGCGTGCCCGGACATGTGAGCCTCTGGTCGCGCGTAGCTCGCTCGCGATCGGCGCGGCAGCGGCACACATGTGTATGTGTAGCCGAATCTGACGCCGGCCCGGCCGCTACCGTCGCCATCGCGTCGCTAGCTCGGCCGAGCTGTACGCGACCGTGCTGAGCTGTTGCCCTGTGATGCGGGCGGGCGGGCGGGCGCCCGACCGGGATTGGGAGCGCTGCTGGGGCGCGGATCCATGTGCCGCCCGCCCGCCCACTAGGCACAGGCAAGGCAGCTGGATGGATCGATCTCATCGGCCGAGGCGTGGGGACGGGCAGGGCGGCGAGTTCTTGAGACCTACGTCGGCCGTCCAGTCAGTCGCTTTGCAGTCACATTTTTGCACGGTTGCGCCTTGATGCGCGGATACATAGTACATTGCATACGGCGGGGAGCAGGGAGCTAGCACTAGTATAGCGCGCTACACGCTACCACCACCCTCTTGGCCGGCCTCACAGACGTCTGTGGTTGCAGTGGCTTCTTGTCGCTGGAAAAGCAAGCCCTCCGTCTCCGTCTCCGTCTCGATCAAGCGACGAAGGTGAGGCGAGCGAGACGGACGGAACGCAACGCAACGCGAGCGGATCGGGCCGGCGGGGCAAGCAGGCAGTCAACAAAAGGCAAGGCCGAGAGGCACGGCGAAAGCGAAGCGTGCGGTGCGTGCATGTGTACGGATAGGAGCAGCTAGATTAACCGCGAGCTGGTTTTGTCGGCCGGACGGACGCGTGTCGCGCGGCCACGCTTCTGTGCCGCGGATTAGGCGGGCTTCAAAAGCACGGGAAGGAATTAAGCGGTCGATCGACGACGCTAGAGAGATAGTAGTACAGTGCTTATGGATCTGGCTATTAGCGCTAACTAATAATTTTGCTCTGGAGATGGTGACCAGAGGACTTGGGGCGGGGGGCGTCGCCACTACCGGAATCAGTCGCTTTGCCGAGTGCCTGAAGCACTCGGCGAAGCGTTCAAAACACTCGGCAAAGGCTTTGCCGAGTGTTACACTCGGCAAAGAAGGCTCGGCGAACAGTGCATCGGCAAAGCCTTCTTTGCCGAGAGCTTTTTATCGGGCTTTGCCGAGTGCCAGAGAGCACTCGGCAAAGAAAAGCAGCCGTTACGGCGTCGAGTGACGGAGACGGCGGCTTTGCCGAGTGTCCCACGTGTTTGCCGAGTGTCTTCCGTGCAGCACTCGGCAAAGAATCCATCTTTGCCGAGTGCCACATGGGACACTCGGCAAAGAACCCGCCAGGGAGGGTCCCCATGTCAGGTTCTTTGCCGAGTGTCCCGTGCGGCACTCGGCAAAGCCGACCTCTTTGCCGAGTGCCAGGGACGTAACACTCGGCAAAGAACCTAAGCCGGTGCCCAGGTCTGTGCTCTTTGCCGAGTGTTGTGACCTTGACGCTCGGCAAAGAGCCTCTTTGCCGAGTGTTACACTCGGCAAAGTGACCAGTATGTACCTTTTTTATTTGTTTTTTGTATTCCATCCACACAAACAGAAGATATCACATATATATCACATATATACATCACACATATCATCACAGACATAAATAGCCAACACAAACATAAAACCGTCACCACAAACATAAATATCCATCACAAACATAAGTATTCAACATAAGTATCAAACACAAACATAAGTCTCTAACGTCGCAAGCTCTCACATAAGTATCAAACACAGACATAAGTATTATACACAAGTACAGAAGTCTAAAGCAATGAAAACACAACACTCATGGAGGTGGGCGGCTTGACCGGGGCTGCGTTGGGCTGAACCCTTCCGGAGGATTGTTGGATGCCTCCCCAGATTGGCCCTGCACAGAAAAGAGATTGCATGTGTTATACCAGATGCATTACAAACATCTAACTACAATTTTGATACTCACAGGAGTGTGGAAGAGAGCAGGGTCAACTGGAGGGAACAATGGAGGTGGCGGAGCGATGCCCTGTGCGGCGCCAAGGCTCTGCATGTACTGGAACATCTCCGCCATCCTCTGTTGATCTGCCCGGCGGGCCTCCCGCTCCGCCTCCCGCTCCGCCATGATCCTCGCCTCCATCTCGCGACGTTCCCTCCTCTCTTCTTCTAGTTGGGTCTGTAATATTACAAGCCAACGTTATAGTAACTCAAAGAGTAGGTATATAACTCAAGGAAGGACGAGTTACACTAACCTCGAGTGCCTGTATGCGATGCTGTGAGCTGTCGTGCCGAGGTCGTATGGCTGGACTCGAGCCCGTGCTCCTTGCTCTCACCTGAGACAGAGTGGGAGTGGAGGACGAGTCGATTGCCCCGTCGGCAATCCAGTACCGCCCATGTCTCTTGCCTCCTCCGACCCTCATGAGCACATCGGTGTCGATCGGCTCGGTGCTCGGATCATAGTCTGGGCCATGGACCTCCTGCGCCATGGCGGTGTAGTCATGGAGGCGGCTGTAGACGGCGGGGTTGGTGTAGGCCTCGGGCCCGTCATCCGGGTTGTAGGTGACGTCGGACGTCGCCTTACCCTTATGGGCCATAGCATAGGCCGAGAAGGTGGAGCAAGGCCTTCCACCATGTGACGCCGACTGCAACGAAAACCAACGAGATAGTTAGAAATAATATCTAACTTAGTGCTATATATCTAAATAAAAAAGGTGGCGTACCCATGCTTCGGCATATTGGCCCAGGCTCCGGCTGCCTTGGTGGTGGGAGGGGCCTTGCATCATCAAACGCCGTTCCCGGCTAGCTGTGTGCGCCTCGTCCCACTCAGCCGAACACCACCTATCCACCATCTGCTCCCAGCACAGAGGATGTGCGGCACACCAATGTGGAATCATCTGCAAAGTAAACACGTAAAGTGCATATCAGAAGATAAAATAAAATTCATGTATCGAGTACTGGTACCAAACATGCATGACTTTACCTGCAGGTACTGCTCCCTGGTCAACGACATGGTTCGGGCTTGAGTTTTGGTCACCTTCTCCCCAAGGACGGAGCCGTGGTAGGTGATGATGGCCTGGATGCGGGCCTCATAGTGCATGTCCACGACGAGCTTCTTACAGCTCGTGGTGGCCACCACATCCGCCCTAGCCTCGTATCCAGCATCGCATCTGAAGAAATCCTGCATACAAAAACGATGTATCCATACATTATTTCAAGAATTTGCAACGAATGCGACATATTTTACATTATACTAAGACTTACCCACAGCTCTTGCTTCACCCGCTCCGCCTTGTTATTGAATTCCCTGCCGTCCCGGTCTACTGCATCGGGGGCGACGGCGTAGTGGTCAAAGGTGAAGGCTGGGCCCGTCACTCCGGCGTACTCCACAAGTCCAGGGAAGTGTTCCCTGCACAGCAGGCCGAGGATGCCATTGGGGGGGCGACGATGACCCCCAGCATAATCCAAAACCGTCCAAGACCTGTCCAAGTGATAAATAAAAAGTATTAGTTTATATTATGATTTTGAACACATAATATGAACAAGAATGAAGAACATAAAGTTACATACCTCTCCCCTTCCGGCCGAATCAGCGGCCGTCTGTCCCGAAGTATGGGACGCTGAGGGAGACTCGCGGGGCCTCGCAGGTAGATGCTCCTCGAACTAGAGCCGCCTGAACCTGAGGCGTCCTGCTCCTGGTCGTCGTCGTCCTGCTGCTGGCCGTCGTCGTCCTGAGGCGCCGCCTGCTGCTGCGCTGCCTGCTCTGCCTCGTCCTGTTGCGCTGCCTGCTGTGCATCGTCCGCCGTCCTACTCCTCCTCCCCCTCCTCCTCCTCAGGAAACCGCCCACCATATTTGTCCAACAACCTGCAATTAAGAGTAAACAAATAAGCACATATAAAAAGATGTATTTAAAAACAGGTGCGAAATAAAAAGTCATATAGCATTACATCGATTAAAAATAATCTTCATATGTGTCGGGGTTAGCCGGATCATAACTCTCATCATCACTATCAAGCATTTCAATCTCCACACCATCGGAAGATGCAAGTTCGTCAGTAATGTCATTGCCTTCAAGGATTACTAAGTCATTATCATTTTGCACCTCATCCTCCTCCTCATCAACAACCATTTCAATATCTACGTCCATTCCGATAGCTTCGGTTAAGTCTATCTCAAATCGCCCTTCTAGCCCATCTTCTTGGAAGAACTCTCCATCATATGTGTCCGGGTCTAAGTTGTAATCTTCATCGTTAGGAACAGGTAACCTCCCGTGCGGCGATACCTTATACACAACATCCCAACCCTTAAGATGTTCTTTCGTTTGACACGCATATGGGAGATAATACACTTGTGTGGCCTGTTGGGCAACGATATAGACATCGTCTCCTGCTAAGGTGGAATCTTGTCGAATTTCGACTATCCCAAGATTAGAATGTGTCCGTCTCGTCACTTGAGGGTCAAACCAATGACATTTGAATATCACTGGAGTAAGAGGTTTGGAACCATAAAAATTGAGCTCATATATTTCTTCGATTCGTCCAAAATAATCGACATTGTCAAGGCCCGGCGTAAAGACCCCAGAACACGTTGTTTTCCGATTGGGCCGACTTTTGTCATAGTGTGTTGTGCGAAAACGGTATCCATTGACGTCATACCCAGAATATTTCTTGACCCTATAAGCAAAGCCGTTGGCTACTTGTCTCAATTCGGCACTCATAGACGGATCTCTTTGGCCCTGCAAGTATTCGCAAGTTAAAAGACGCTAAATTGAGTTTAAAGACGTATCTCTTTTACAAACTAAGCACGTACCTTATGTTTGAACCAGGAAATGAAATCGGGCAACCCATTTCTCGCACCCTTTCTAAGAAGAGCGTCATATTCCTGTGGAGTGGGGTCCCTTGATCGACGCCAGAATTCATGAAGAAATTGTTCCATGTATGGCGTCACCTCTTCAAGGTTGGTCAATACGTATAGCATGATATGCCGCCACTCTTCATGTGTCAGGGTCTTGGTGGTCGAGCCACTTGCGCTTCCGAGTTGGCCTCGAAATATGCTAAGGTTCGATTCATTGTCGCCATCATTGTAACGAGGGGGTGGATTATGCACGCTCGGCAGTTTGTCACCATAATAAGTTGTTGTGAAGTTTGAGACCTCCTCTAGAATGTATGCCTCTGCAATGGAAGCCTCGATTTTGCATTTATTTCTACATTTCTTTCGAATAGTCTTTAGACATCTCTCGATTGGATAGCACCAACGTCCCTGCACGGGGCCCCCCATTCGTGCCTCATAGGGGAGATGAAGAATCAAATGCTGCATTGGATTGAAGAAGCCAGGTGGAAATATCTTCTCAAGCTTACACAGTAACACGGGGTCCAATCTTTCCAAGTCTGCAACCACGGTCCGAGATAACTCTTTTGCACAAAGCTGACGGAAGAAATAGCTCAACTCTGAAAGCGCTAGCCAGACATGCTCAGGGACATAGCCTCGAACCATCGCAGGAAGAATCCGTTCAATCCATATGTGGAAGTCATGACTCTTCATCCCTAAGACTCGCATAGTAGATAAGTTCACCCCCCTACTCAGGTTAGCTGCATATCCATCAGGGAACATCAACATCTTTATCCACTGAAGTACTTCCTTCCTCTGGGCCCTGCTTAGGACGAAATCGGCCTTAGGCCTTCTCCACGTCTTTCCCCCACTTGGCGGCTTCATCTCTAGTTTTGGTCTATCACATAACGCTGCCAGATCCACTCTTGCCTTCACATTATCCTTTGACTTATCAGGAATGTCCATAATTGTTGCCCACAGTGCCTCGGCAACATTCTTTTCAGTGTGCATCACGTCAATGTTGTGTGGAAGGAGCAAGTCATCATAATAGGGGAGCCGAGTCAAGCCAGACTTATGTGTCCACATATGCTGCTCACCATATCCCACAAAACCACCTTCTGTATTGGTCACGAGCCCATCTATCTGTTGACGAATTTCGGCACCAGTCATCGTTGCAGGTGGGCGGTCTGTCACTACGACACCTTTCGTAAAGTTCTTGATGTCTAGGCGGAATGGATGGTCAGCAGGAAGAAATTGTCGATGTTTATCGAAGGACGAATATTTGCCACCCTTTTTCAACCAAATGAACCTGAGAGCTTCCTTGCAAACTGGGCATGGGAATTTACCGTGAACACACCAGGCACAGAATAGCCCATACGCCGGTAAGTCATGCATGGAGTACTGGTACCAAACATGCATTCTGAAGTTTGTCTTCGTAGCTCGGTCATATGTCCATACCCCTTCCTCCCAGGCACGTACCAATTTATCGATCAAAGGCTCCATGTACACGCCCATTTTGTTCCCCGGGTGTCCGGGAATTATCAACGACACGAATATATTCTGCCTTTG
Source organism: Zea luxurians (assembly GCA_029449295.1). Lineage (NCBI taxonomy): Eukaryota > Viridiplantae > Streptophyta > Magnoliopsida > Poales > Poaceae > Zea > Zea luxurians. The sequence continues at coordinate 175,847,719 of JAOPSE010000002.1, forward strand.
AAAGCACACACCAGGGGGAGATTGATTGGGATAACAAACACGGGCCAACATGTGTACGGGGCAGCGCTCATTCCATAGGGATTGAACCCATCTGTGGCCAACGCAACACGTACATTACGAGCCTCTTCGGCTTTCTCACGGTGAATGTCATCAAAGTGTTTCCATGCTTCACCATCTGACGCGTGCACCATCTTGTCAGGATTGTATCGTTTTCCATTTTTGTGCCATGTCATCTGTTTCGCGGATTCCTCTGTCATGTAAAGACGCTGGATCCTCGGTATGAACGGAAGGTGTCGTAGGATTGTCAAGGGGATGTCGAGCTGCCTCTTCTGTCCATCACCAGAGTCTACCTCCATAAACCTAGACGAATTACACTTGGGACAGTACTTTGCCTCCGCGTATTCTTTCCTAAATAGCACGCAGCCCTTCGGACAAGCATGAATCTGCTCATACGTCATCTTAAGTGCACGAAGTAGTTTCTGTGCCTCGTACATGCTCTTTGGCAGAATGTGATCATCCGGAAGCAGACTCCCAATAACTGTCAACAAGCCATCGAATGCATCTCTACTGATGCTGTACTGCGACTTGAACGCCATTACACGCCCAATGGCATCAAGTTGAGAAACCTTTGTCTGGCCGTGAAGGGGCTTCTGTGCCACGTCGAACATGTCGTAGAACGCCTTTGCAGTCGGCTCTGGCTCGTCATCCATACATCCTCCCGTGTACTGTGCCTCCTGATAGTCGTTCAACATATCCGCTACCCCCGCATCCGCGTCATAATCCTCGACACGTTGTCTCAGCACCTCTTCTCTCGTACGATACGCTTCACCATGAAATATCCACCGAGTATAGCCCGGCGTAAATCCATTCTTCCAAATATGTTCTACCATGGTCTTCTTTGGTTTTCTTTTCCGGTTGTCACATTTGCTGCACGGGCATGGGACTAGACTCGCTCCTTTAGCAGCTTCGCCATATGCCCGTTCCACGAAATCATCGGTCTTTCTAATCCATTCAGTGGTGACATCGTTCCTTCCTCTACGGCCCGTGTACATCCACTCACGGTCCTCCATCCTCTAACATATATAACCGAGTATAGTTTGATATAGACATGTAATGCATGTACACTACGTTCCTACCTTCTAATAGGTGAGGATAGGTCCTAATCCCACCCGCGGTTGCGTAGATGGTGTTAGTTTCATGCTCTACTCCGATCCGAGATAGAATTTCGGCAGCACCTCCCCGCTGTTCTCCGGATACACGTCCTGGCAGGGAGAGTGTACTGTCCGGAGAACAACAGGGAGGTGACGCCGAAACTCTATCTCAGACCGGAGCAGAGCATGAAACTAACACCATCTACGCAACCGCGGGCTGTCCAAAAAACGTGGACAATTCGAAACTGATACATTTGTAGATATGCAAAGATCTGCATATCTACACCGTATCACTTTCGAACGGGAGACGCCTAACTGGGTTAGGTGATCTACGACCATGATGCGGATGTAGAGGTTATACCTAGGGTGGCGGTGGAGTCAGGCTAGTGGGGCTGTGGCGGGTCGGTGTAGTGGCGACGGGACGCGGTGCAGGGAGACCCGCAGCGGCTAGAAAGACAAGTATCTTCTCTGTAAAAAAGAAACACAAGTCTGTTAATACAAAAGCCTAGCAACAGAAAATTTCGGCAGCACCTCCCCTGCACGGGGAGGTTTCAAAATCCTGCAAATAAAACTATCAGCACGATGGCTGACATCCACGCATAATTCAACGGCACGATGGCCGGCAATCCACAAGACTACATATTAACCTAATCATGCACGTATATAATTAACTTAATATTAAAACTAATCATTTCATATAAATCATACACGTATAACATAAAACAAGTAATCACCTTAGAGGTTTCGGCGGGCGAGGCGCTTGGCGGGCGAGGGCACGGCGGGGAAACGGCGGGGTCACGACGAGGAGAGCGGCGGGGGCACGGGCGGGGGCGGTGGGCGAGGAAACGGCGGTGGCACGGGCGAGGGCGAGGGGTTAGGCGAGGGGCACGACGACGGGCGAGGGCGAGCGTAGGCACGGCACGGCACGGCGAGCGCGGGCAACGGCACGGCGAGCGCGGGCACGACGGGCGCGGCTTCGGCGAGCGCGAGGGCGAGCGCGGGCGCGCGGCGGCGGCACGGGAGCGCGCACGAGCGAGGGCGCGCGGCGGCGGCGGGCACGGGAGCGCGCTCGGCGAGGGCGCGCGGCGGCGCGGGAACGGGCGCGCACGGCGGCGCGGGAATGGGCGCGCGGCGGCGCGGGAGCGCACACGGCGGCGCGGGAGCGCGCGCAGGCGCGCGGCGGCGCGGGCGCGCGGCGGCGAGGGCGCGCGGCGGCGCGGGCGAGGGGGCGGCGCCGGCGAGCAACGGCACGGCGGCGGCGCGGAACGGCGGCGCGGCGCAGGCGAGTGAGTGAGAGAGAGAGTGAGGAAGAAGATGCCCGCGGGCTGTTGTATGTAGGGCGCTTTGCCGAGTGCCCGTGATCTGGCACTCGGCAAAGTTTTTTTTTAATTTTAAAATAAGCTTTGCCGAGTGCCAGATCGCGGGCACTCGGCAAAGCGGTCTTTGCCGAGTGTCCCTTGAGCGACACTCGGCAAAGACTCTTTCCCTATTCTTTGCCGAGTGCCACGCAGCTGGCACTCGGCAAAGGAAGCTTTGCCGAGTGTCTTATCCAGACACTCGGCAAAGTATATTTTTATTTTTTTGATTTTGTCTCCCAAACTTTTTGTGGTATGTTCCTACACTATGTAGACCTACATGTATCATTTGTGGACAATTATAACATAGTTTTCAATCGTTAGTAGATTTAGTTTGTTTTTTTGAAATTCTTCGGAAAATTGAAATTTGAACTGCAGGTCACTCGAAACTTGGAAAACCGTGCATGAAAAAATGATATTCATGTTACTTAGCATAAGTTACGACCGATTACAGGAGCGGACCGAAAACTTAAAGCAACATGCTCACTAAACATGGCCGTGAACTTGCCATCCACATGTTTAAAAATTGTATAAAACACAAACAAAGTCAGAAAATCATGAAACTTGTCCACGTGTCATGATATCATATGTACAGGTTGTGATAAAAAATTGAGAATGTTTGGACAAAGTTGTGAGACACTATGTGTAGAAACCTAAGAGAACTACACATGAAATCATAGAGTTTCAATGTGGATCTCTTAGGTTTGTACACATAACGCGTCATAGTTTTCTCGAAATTTTTTCAATTTTTTATCGCAGCCTGTACATATCATATCATGACACGTGGACAAGTTTCAAGATTTTCTGACTTTGTTTGTGTTTTATACAATTTTTAAACATGTGGATGCCAAGTTCACGGCCATGTTTAGTGAGCATGTTGCTCGAAGTTTTTGGTCCGCTCCTGGAATCGGTCGTAACTTATGCTAAGTAACATGAATATCATTTTTTCATGCACGGTTTTCCAAGTTTCGAGTGACCTGCAGTTCAAATCTAAATTTTCCGAAGAAATTCAAAGAAACGAACTAAATCTACTAACGATTGAAACTCTGTTAAAATTGTCCACAAATGATACATGTAGGTCTACATAGTGTAGGAACATACCACAAAAAGTTTGGGAGACAAAATAAAAGAAATAAAAATAAACTTTGCCGAGTGTCTAGGGATGACACTCGGCAAAGAGATCTTTGCCGAGTGTCAACTGGGCGACACTCGGCAAAGAAGACTCTTTGCCGAGTGCCAACCATTGGCTCTCGGCAAAGACTGACGGCCGTCAGCTTTGGGACGGCCGCTGACGGCCCTTTGCCGAGAGCCCCCTTTGCCGAGTGTTTGACACTCGGCAAACATGTATTTGCCGAGTGTGGACCTGTACCGAGTGTCCAACGCTCGGTAAAGACACTCGTTACCGAGAGCCGAGCTTTGCCGAGTGCGGCTCTCGGCAAAGCCATCTTTGCCGAGTGCCCGAGAAAAGGCACTCGGCAAAGCTTCCAGCACTCGGCAAAGGCTCGGATTCCGGTAGTGCGCGGGGTGAGACGGACGCCCCCACTTACCGATCGTGTCAAGGTAACCGGTCCCGTCGACCTGTAATGTAAGTAAGCTTCTCGCGTCGTCGTCAGAGAAAACGATGCCTGCGACTGCGAGGCGAGCTAGGAGGCACGTACTACTGCTACTGCTACTCGTACAACAAAGATCTATCAGCTGAGGCAGAGATCTCGAAAGGTACGGTGCAGGTTCACCAGCCGGTCCAAAGGAACACCCAGTGAATTCCACGCTGGGGGACGAGAACGAGAGGATGCGTGGGGGGCCCCTACCCTTCCACTGGAACGGCCACATGTTATTGTGCCTCGCTGACGCTGACGCTGCCGTCCAGATGCAAAAAAATAAAAAAAATATTACTACAAGGCTCCGGCCTCCGAGCAGAGCATACAGTCTGCTGCTAGATCTGGCAGGCAGCGAGCGGCATGGAACCCGAAGCCTGTCGCCCGCCGAGACGGTGGTCCTCTCCTCTCGATCGGGTCCGGGTCCGTGTCCGTCTGCGCTGTGCGTGCCTCCTCCTCCTCCTCCTCCTCCTCCTCTCCTGGTGACCACGCGGGCGGGCGGACGACGAGGAAGGAGAGGGACAGGGACAGGGACAGCCGCAACGACGCACGCGCGGAGGCAGACGTCGTCCGAGTCGCTGCGGTTTCGGCAGGCGGTAGACGTAGACCCCATATACGATCGATCGAGACTGAGGTGAACAATAATGCGACGATTCAGAGCACCACCACATGGGCCATCGCCAGACCGTATTGTTCGTCACTTGGCGAGCTGGCGAGAGAGAGAGAGAGAGATGGTCGTTCGAGAACTCGTTGTTGTTCTTGCTGCTGCTGCTGCGTGCGTTGTGGAATTAAGACCTTGCTGCGGTGTCGAGGGACAGGATGTCACAGGCTCACAGCGACGATGCACCACGAGGTAAACCGCCGGGTGCCGGCAATTTTTTGTATTTTAGCCCTTAAATAGAAGTAAAATCACGTTTAGACCTAAAAAAATTTTAAACTCAGTTTTGGACCCTTAGCTCGGCGCCATAGCCTGTGGCGCCGAGCTAACACAGCTCGGCGTCACAGCCTATGGCGCCGAGCTATGACGTGGCAGCAACGTCTAGGGCTGACCTGGCTCTGACGTGGTGGTGGTGGCGGCGCGGCCTCGTAGCTCGGCGCCACAGATCTTGGCGCCGAGCTACGAATTCCTATAAAACCGCCCGCGCGGCTGGCCGAGAGCAGCTCATTTCATCACATTTCCAAACTTCGTCAAAAATTGCTGGATTCAAAGATTTGAGTTGGTTCACTTCGTAGACCAAGGTATGATTTCCAACTGATTCGTTTTGTATATTGGGTTGTTAGGTTAATAATTTGTATACACCTATCATATTATCATTTCGATTATTAGTTTGTGTAAACTTATTATAAAGCATAATAGGTACAAGTGATAATTATAATCGTTTATTAGATGAAGGACATGTACCGAGAGGCGTTGTGGCAGAAGAGAGGTCGTCCTCGTGAGTTATATCCGGACGTATCTAGTAAGGATGCTCCTGTTCCTCCTGAACTCCCCGTGCCTAACTGTGACTGTGGCAGACTGGCTTGGGTACATCAATCACAACATCCAGACACGGTTGCTCGCTGCTACTACCTTTGTGGCACTTTGGACGTACGTAGCTTATGACTTGTCACTTAATTTTGTTCGCATTCATTATTTTGTAGATATGTAATAGTGCATCTTTCCATTATTTTAGGGACATCAGAGGTGTTTCTTTTTCCAGTGGATCGATGGTCCTGATAAATTTGACCCTCGATATCTTCTTTTCGTTAATTGGTTGAGTGGAAGGACCAGTCATGAGCGTTTTAAGCGTTGGGTACCTCCTCCCCCGAATCCTCCACCAATGACGGATGCGGAGAAGGAGGTAGCAACAGAAAGACGGATGGACTCACCGCCTCGATGCGATTGTGGAGACCGTGCTGTCATCGACGAAGACTATGACAAGCAGTTCTGTTGTCCGAACATTGATTATGTGAGCCCATTCCTACGCTAAATGTATGAACTAGTTTTTATTTACAATTAATTACTAATTTTTTCTCCTGCAGCCATACGGGTGGCGTAAGTGTCGTTTCAGAGAGTGGTTGTATGGTCCTTTGTCCCATTGGCCAGAGCCAGAGGTAAAGGAAAAGAGATACATGGGGTGGGCGGCAGAAGAGGTCAAATTTGATCCAGTACTCTGCAAATGTGGTATTGAAGCTAAGTATGGATTAGTTCCTTCGGAGCTTGGTGTTGGATATTTTTGTGGACATATGGTCGATTACGATGAGGTTGGTATTTTTTTTGCACAAGATGTAATGTTATAGCGGTACTTACTATTTTTTTGTAGGAGACGAGGAAATGCAGTTGGGAGAGTTACGAGGACAAAGGAGAGGTGATGCGCACAATAGAGTCCAAGAGAATAATGGGACAGAAGATGCGTTGTGGATCTCGGCTCGTCGATTCGTACATTAACGATCGCATACGCGACATGCGTAGGGAAGCAAAATCTACCTTTTATGATAGCCCGAAGCGTGCAGAGTATAGGAGGTTGAAGGCGGCAGATGAGAAGAGAGCACAGGATGCAAGGGAATGGGAAGCGGCTCAAGCCGAGAAACAGATGTTGGATAATCTTGCTGATCGCCTCAAGGGAAGTAAGTGAGATAAATGATATTATAATTATGTTAGTACAATTTATTTATCCTAACTTTGCTAACTTAATTTTCTCATTATATTTGTAGAGATTGGAAGCGGCGTAAACTATTTGGCCGATGAGGCGCATGCGAGATATGTTCAGGATAAAATGGCAACGGTTGAGCTGATGGAGGAGGAGGACGACGACACATCTAGATTGAGTGAGCTTATCGCCCTCGCAGAGGCAGGATTACATGAAGAAGAGGAGGACGACACGTCAAGGTTGAGTGAGCTCATCGCACTAGCTGAGGCAGGATTACGTGCTCAAGAGGAAGAGGATGAGTTTATGTCTCAGGCCGCCGCAGAGGTAGAGGCAGCTTATTACAAGAAGAAGTCTGATGAGGCTGAGGCTGAGGATGAGCTATTCTCCCAAGCTGCAGATGAAGCAGAAGCCAATTATTACAAAAGAACTGGTGACAAGTGTGATGCAGGACAATACAGCAAGTGGAATGAGGTTGTTGTTGAGGATTGCGCGACGGATGACTCCGAAGATGAGTTACTCATAGATTGTGATTCAGACTGAAGAATTGTAGCCTATTATGTAGTATTTACGTATCAAAAATAATTTAGAACTCTAAAGATGCGTTACTTATTGGTTATTATGTTTTTTACAGTTCACAAAAATTTTTTGCAAGAGTTCCCCTTGTTTTATTAACAACCACAGTTCAAATAATCACATATTATAAGACATATAAGCATTTGAACATATAATACATCACAAAATAACATCGAATATAAAAACATCCACAGAGAATAGTTCTTCATACAATGTCCACAAACAAAGTCCAAAATACAAGTTTCACAACACATAGTCCAAAACACATAACATAGTTCATATTACAACGTCTCCAGCATGAGTCCAAATCACACAATTTTCAGGATAGAGACCAACATCACAACAATATTCATTTCCTCCTAGTCTTACCCTTGCCCTTGGCCCCAAGAGCGTCGGTGCCTGGAGTGTAAGGGTCTCGTGAACGCCTTCTACATGGTGTCAGCTGTGATGGCTGAGTTGTAGGAGCATCCTGCAACTGAGACGGTCCAATCTCCACCTGACCTGCGGCGCCAGTGCCAGCGTCGTCGTCGTCGTCGTCGTCATCGTCCTCGTCGTCCTGGGCCACGTTCTCAAACGTGTCCCGCGTCGATCGCGACGAGCTGAGTCCTGCTGTAGATGGTCCAACTGCAGAAATGGGAGGCTGAACATCCTGCTGCATACGAGGCACAGGCAGCTGCACGTCAACGCCCGCTAGAGACCGGCATCCACACCGAGCCGCTGCTCGACGAAGACGACGTGATACCCTCTGTAATCGAAAAGTTAGTTAAAGACATATGTTACAACATACAAATAAACAAGTTTTCTGTTAGACATTGATACTCACTGATAGTAACGATAGCGTAGTAGTATCTGAAGTTCTCTGTGAGATACGCTCGAGTTCAACAACAGATACGAGCATAGAGTTTCCCTATCACAAGTTAAGACATTAGGATGCTCAAAACTTCTCATAAAACATTGAATTGAAATCTCTAATTTTAGTAAAGAAATAGTTACCACTCTATCAAGGATTGGAGCAGCCTCAATTTGGGTCCCGTGCCGAGCAGCTATGTCGAAAGCTGTGTCTTCGTCGTCTGACGATTCTTGCTCGGCGTAGTCTGCAGCTGTCCACTGTCCCTTCAGCTTGCACCTAGTCACACCAGAATACCAAATCAAATACCTCCGGAAGTTGTAGTTTGTGTGCGCCTGGTCATTCTCATAGTTAAGATCCCCCTGCTGGTCCCATTCATCAATGTAATCACGATGGTGCGTCTCGAAGTCCTTGACCTTCTTTTGTCTCTGTCTGTCGAACCTGCAAAAGTTAGAACCATATATTAGCGACTAACTGATATTTCAATTATTAGTTAGAATAACAAGTGCATGTAGTAACTCACTTATGAAGTTGTATTGAAGTCGAGAATGGCTCCACTGGAAACTCCTGGCGCAATCCGAACTGTCGAGCAACTCTGTGGGGCAAGTGGTACTCAACAGCATAAAAACAGATGAGTGGACACCTCATGAGGTAGAGGTTCTCGTCTATTGAGCACATGCTGCTCAACTGTATGCTGGCGAAATATGGATCAAGATACGGTTGCCAAGTCACCTGCAAAAGTTTTAGAAAGCCCACGTAAGCACGCTGGTGTCGTGCGATAAAAGTAGAAAGGACATGTAAAAAGATAAAGGAGACAACTCACCATCGAAGGAGTAAGTGCGTCGAGCTCGTTTGAGTACTCCACGTAAGCACGCTGGTGTCGTGCGAATGGCTCCTCGACCTGGTCCCGGCGGTAAGCAGCCGTGGGCTTAAGCCGATGTCCGGCTACCACGAACCACTCACGAGGAGGAAACTCTCTGGGTCGCCCGACGGGTATGTGTGCCCACATCCACAGCTGTAGTAGGTAGACACATCCACCTAAGCTGGCGGTCCTCGACGAACGACGACAAGCCTCGCAAAGAACTGAACCAAAGAGATGGAGAATCCAAGCTCGACAATGGTATCCAACCGTCTGCTCATCTGCACCAGGTGGACACTGCCCAAAGGTCTGCCTAAGCCAGGTCAGTGGGACTCCGGTGTTGTGGCTACCTCGTAGCTCATCCGGAAGCAGTCTCCCAAGAAAGGCCTCCACCCTCTGCCTCCAACCGCCTGGTGATGCCTGACCGGTCACTGGACGACCCATAATGCTGAGACCAAGAATCTTCTGGCAATCTTCAAGCGTCACGGTCATCTCACCGCAGGGAAGGTGGAAAGTGTGAGTCTCTGGCCGCCACCTATTGGAAGACAAACGAATACAAAATCATTAGTATGCAAAGTAGATTTGATAATTGTAAATATTAAACAACTAGAGAAGTCTTTACCTGTCGACCAGAGCCGTCAACGCCGCTGGGTTGAAAGTGGGCAGCCCACGGCGGACCTGGTACGATAAGACGTCCAAGCCAGCCCTCTGTAGGAGAGGAGTGTACCTCTCATCGTACCTCATCTCCTCCAGAAACCGGTCGTGGGTCCGGACCCGCAGAACGGGCAACACCTATCAATCAAAAGAATTTTCGTTAGTCAAATATAGGTCGCATATATTAATTCGAAAATTTAATTTATGTACAAAATATTACCTCTCCCTCTGCGGTGAGACGGCCCCTGTGGTGCTCGTCGTAGTGAGGGTTCAGCAAGTGGAACTGCGCCATCCTGCAAATTAAGATATCAACATATTAGAATATAACTTGTGTACAAAGTGTAACAAAAACATCGACATATTAGAATAAAATTTGTGTATAAAAAAATATATCACACCTGACTAAGTGTCCAAATGCATGTACGTGAGTTGTGGCCAAGTCTACCGCATTTTCCGCATTCATTCTGCTCTGGGTCCACGAGAAAGGGGGACGCTCGACCTCTCCTACTGCGACCGGAAACCTGATCCATAACCATGTTGCACCGGCTCCTTTTCCTACTACCACGTTTGTCCCATCGATGCGCTGGATCAGCAACGTATACCGGACCGGTGTACGTTGGCCATTGTGACTCATCAAGAAATGGCTCAAAACGAGGGCTCCAGGTACGTACTAAGCTCTCTACACTGAACTCAGAAGGTATTCTGCTCTCAAATGCAAAGTTACGATGACGTGCGGCCGCAACATAATGAGAACATGGAAAATGGTATTGTCTAGGTTTACCACATCCGCACCAGAATGCATCAAGTAACACGACATGTGTCCTCGAAGGTCGCACCTCACCGTCGGAAGTTATGCCGCCTAGTGTTGTTACCTCGTATTTACCCAACTCCTCATCAAAGCATTGTACCTCATGTCTATGGGCACGTTCCTTTGCATTATTAAGGTGTGATGTTGGTTTAGGTGCCCATCTCTGCCCTCGGGTCTGAAAGCTCTCTTGTGAGTTTTGGTGTTTGGATGACAACTCAATTAAAGGACTAACAAGTGTACTAAGTGTTGAACAGGTGCTTAAGGTAAAGCTAACAAGGTTCAACAAGTGAACAAGTGTGATGGTCCAAGGACTAGATGATGATAGATAATGGGCATCACAAGTAAGATGGACATTGCAAAAGTGATACTCGGGTGCGTAGCTCGGAGACAACTGATCAAGCCAAGGACGGAGGCAAGAAGAGCTTCGAGGTACCAAGTGCATGGGAGAAGGTCAAGAAGGCTGAGGAACCCAAAGCCAAGGGTGAAGAAGAAGGCTTGCAAAGTCAAGGGTGATCGAGTTGAGAACAGCTACGGCACATCAAGGATCACTACATAAGGACATGACTTACAACCAATGAGGCAACAACAACAGTTATGTGGTGTAAGTCATAAGGCTCAAGATCAAGCTCGAGAAATGAACAAGGGAGTTGGAGCTCAGATATGTCAATCTAGATCAAGTCAAGTTGACTTAATGGTTTAGAGTCCAACATCGACCTCAAACATGCCAAATTGGGTAAAATGGTGAAAAAGGTTAAGTATGTAAGGTTTGAGTGTTCAACCATGTTGCATACACCTCTTACTACAAATTTGGTGCTTTGGTTTGCTCTCTAACTCTTTCTGTAGAGAAAGTACCATTCTGAGCTCTGTTGGAGGAGAAACAGAAAAGCTAGGAGAAGAACAAGAAAGATGTAAGTTTCTAGGACTAAATCAATTGGATTATACTCTAAATGTGTTTGTTTAAGTCTCAGGAAAATCCTCCCAAAAGTTGAAGTCAAACGGAGAAAGAACGGAGGAAAAAGCACTTAGTGTGCTGTTGGCTGGTGCACAGGACAGTGAATAGTAGCTCTGTCCGGTGCACAGGACAGTGAATAGTACTGTGTCCGGTGCACAGGACAGTGAATAGTCGCAGCGTCCGGTGCACAGGACAGTGAATAGTCGCAGCGTCCGGTGCACAGGACAGTGAATAGTAGCTGTGTCCGGTGCACAGGACAGTGAATAGTGACCTGTCCGGTGCACAGGACAGTGAATAGTAACCTGTCCGGTGCACCAACGGCTAGCTGTTCCAGAGAAAGAAACTGTCAATCAGATCCGGTACTGTTCACTGTCCGGTGCGCCACCGGACAGTCCGGTGCACCCGCAACCAGGGAAAGCTGGGAGCTTCCAAATGAAGCTCCAACGGCTCCTAGGCCATTTGGGGCTATAAAAGGGACCCCTAGGCGCCTCAACCAAGCACACAAGTGCAGCCAACAAGTCCATACACCATTTGGATCAATTCTTTCTCTCCCTCTCTTGTGTATCTCTCTAGTTTGTGTAGAGGCGAAGTTATAAGCCTTTAGAGAGAGGGGAAGTGCTGCTGAGAGCTAGAGCAAAATCTTGAGCGCATTGTTACTCTGTCGGAGTGCTGTTGAGAAGATTGTAAGCAGCCACGACATCGTTGTAACTGATATCAACATAGTGGAAGGCTCTATCTGTCGCCCGACAGATCTGAGCAAACGGAGGAAGGAGTTGAAATAGACTCCAAGCCAAGGTGTGGCTAACTCCAACGAGGACTAGGCAAGCATTTCAGGCTTGGCCGAACCTCGGGATAAATCCCTGTGTCTGTGTGCTCTGCTCTATGCTGTGTGCTGTTTCTCTGTCTTATTTGTTGTTTATACTTGCACTTCAATATTTATATGTGCTATAAGCTGTCTTCGAAGTGCAGGGTATTTTAAGACAGGGACTTCAATTCCGCTGCAACCTACTCGAAGGGTCCTTCATTCCACTGCGATCCAGCCTTCGAGTAGAGTAAGAATTTCTAGTTATAAAGTGATAATTTTTATTCGCCTATTCACCCCCCCCCCTCTAGGCGACATCCAGATCCTGTTCCCGGGCAAAGGGAACTTTCAGGGTCTGCATTGCCTTGGCCTGCGCGTGTCTCTCATTAAACCAAGCCACAAGCCTATAAAAAGTGAATGTTACTATAGCATTGACTGGCATGCCCCGTATACCCTTGAGCACACTGTTAAATGACTCGGCCATGTTGCTAGTCTGAAACTCGAACCGCCAGCCACCTTCGTCGTAGGCCCTTGTCCATTTCTGCGGTTCCCTCAGCAATCCAGCAATCCAGTTCTTACCTTCAACATTTGTTGCATCTTTTAGTTCCTTCAACTTATCCTCGAAAAACGAAACCTCCAACTGTCGACATACCTCCTCAAAAAGGGGGAAGTTAGCCTTGCTATGATCCTTTCGAAGAAGATTTTCTGCTAGATGTCGAGTGCACCATCTGTGGTGCATGGGTGCGTAGCCAGGAATCTGATCTTGCACTGCATTAAGAATACCTTGGTGTCTGTCAGATATGACACCAACCTCGTGTCCAGGGCCTACGACATGGATGCGTACAAGCCGCAAGAACCAAGACCAACTATCTCTGTTCTCTCTCTCCACCAAAGCAAATGCCAAAGGAACCAGTGCGTTGTCTGCGTCGCATGATATGGCAACCAACAATGTGCCCTTATACTTCCCAAGCAGAAAAGTACCATCAATAGAGAGCACGGGACGACAATGCTTGAAGGCCTCTACGCACTGCGAGAAACACCAGAAAGCACGAAAAAATATCTCTCTGCCGTTCCTCCATTCATTAGGTTTGGGGATGTACTCGTAATGCATGCCTGGGTTTTTTGCTTTCATTGCATTGAACAATGCTGGTAACTTCTCATAACCCTCCTCCCAATCCCCGTATATCATCTTCCATGCTCGCTGCTTTGCCCTCCATGCTTTCCCATATTTGATCTTGTAACCAAACAGCTCCGAAGTCATGGTCATAATTGACTTCACCTTCAAGTTTGGCTGACCCTTCAATATCCCCAATATCCTTTTCGCAATCAGGGTAGATGTCAACTGACGATGCTTAGTGCTCAGCTCTGTCTGGGCACAAGTGTGTGGACCTACAATTTTGGTGATCTTAAACTTTCCGGTGTCCTTCTGCCTTCGGGCACATACCCTCCAATTACATTCCGACACCTCGCACACAACAGTGTAACGACGCTGTGCATACGAATGTCTCACCTTGAACGGCCTCTTCCGGTTCACTGAATATTCCTGTAGCCATCGTCTTAGTGTAGGCAGGTCCTTGAAAAGTAAGCCTACCTTAATCTCAATGCTGTCGGCGTTATCCGGAGCCTCTAGCAGTTCATCGTCACGTCCTTCAGCATAAGCACGGGTGGAATGACTTAAACTGCTAAATTCATGTACTGCAGGGTCTCGCTCCGGACACAAACGTCTTATGAGTTCAATTTCTTGCTCCGTCATTTCTTGAACCAGACGGTCATCATCAGAATCTAAGGCCCGTGCAGCCTCATATGGCTCCTCCTCATCCTCAATCTGAACATCAACACTATTGGATGCCCTGCATATGTTGTCCATATTATATGACACAGGCACATCAAGATAAGCAGCATTATCCATATGTGGAGATCCTGCATCGTGTCGGAGCAAGAAAAACCACATTAAAAAGTCTAATCAAACGAAATTACGATGGATACGAACAATGTGTCGAAGACACTTACTAGGATGATCGTGAACTGGATCCTGGGTCAATGGGATCTCTTGGGGGGGTACCACCGCATTAGAAGCCCCACAAACGCCAGGAAGAGGACGAGAAATCCCATACTCGTGCGGACCCGATTGAGCATCGGGCACAACAACCACTTCTTCATGAAGCTCTACCAAAGGAGCTTCAATACGAGATGCATTTGGCATTTGTGGAGACAAACCGACTGGACCATCGCAATGACTAACGGGTAACTTTTGAACAACCATATCCAAACATGGTGGAACCATCGTCTTCACAATTCTTAAATATATCACCCAATCATCTTCTGATGTAATGGAGATCAATCGTCGGACAACTGTTCCATATGTAATATGGGACAACAAACCCTGAATTGATATTGTAGGGTCGTTTATGTCGCAACTAATCTCCTCACAAGCTCGAGCGAAAATCTGGTCAAAAGATGGTCTTTCATCGAACAACATGGTCACGATCTTCATACCATCAAAAGTAACATTCCCATAAGCATCTATCTCCACCCGTCCTCCATGGTATAGTGTTACTAGGCTCTCCATCTATTGCAAAAATGGATTACTAACTCAATAATGGCTATATACTTAAGCCTAAAAACTTACTAAGTAATAAATATATATTACCTAATAACTATATAGTAAATATTAAATGAACACATCAAACGAAATTACATAATCTATGAATAATGTACGAAAACAATGTATACCTGAGATCGCGTACGAGTCCAGCTAACGGTGGAGAAGGTCAAGTCGGACGAACACCTACGTACAAAAAAAACTATTGTCAATAAAAAATTTGGCAGCACCTCCCCTGTAAAGTTATGTTTATAGAACCTGCAAATAAACGACAACACGATGGTTGCCAACAAAATGCTAACGAAATGGTTAACACGATGGTTAACACGATGGTGCCAACGATGGTTGCCAACGAAAACATGTAATATCAATGCGCTAAACAAAATGCTAACTATATAATCACTAAGAATTTACTAAACACTAACAATATGCTAAGCAAGACACTAGCTAACTATTTTACTAAACACTAACAAGAAAATATCTAACTATTTACTAAACAATAAAAAAATACCTAACAATAGCTAACAATTTACTAACTAATACCTAACAATAGCTAACAATTTACTAACTAAGTAAATACCTAACGATAGCTAACAATTTACTAACAATAGCTAACAATTTACTAATTAAGTAATTAAAAAAAAATATGTAGCGGCAGCGGCCGGGTCGGGGGCGCGCGGCGGCCGGGGCGGGAGCTGGCGCGGCGGCCGGTGGCCGGGCCCGGCCGGGGCGGTGGCGTGGTGCCTGGGGCGCGCGGCGAGCTCGGCGGCCGAGCTCGGCGGCCTAGCGCGCTCGGCGGGCGGGGCAGGGGGAGCGGGGGATGCCGGTCGCCGGCGCTGGCGAGCTCGGCGTGCGGGGCGGGGGGGTGAAAGGGAAATGTGCCTTTGGGCCATTTCTAAGTATTTTGGTGATTTAGTGCCCAACACAGGTGCCTAATTATAAAATGGTGGACAAAGTACAAATCAAGGATAAAGGTATGTTTCTCAGACTTAGTACATTGTTTTATGGACTAATGTATTGTGTCTAAGTGCTGGAAACAGAAAAAATCGAGTTGGAGAAGAAATGGCTCGAGCAGCCAAAGTCTGCCCAGTCTGGGTACACCGGACTGTCCGGTGTGCACCGGACATGTCCGGTGCGCCAGGCTGGCTCAGCGCGAAGTGGCTGCTCTCGGGAATTCACCGGCGACGTACGGCTAAAATTCACCGGACTGTCCGGTGTGCACCGGACTGTCCGGTGAGCCATCGGTCGGCCGGGCCAACGGTCGGCCGCGCAATCTGCGCGGGACACGTGGCCGAGCCAACGGCTAGAAGACGGCACCGGACTGTCCGGTGTGCACCGGACATGTCCGGTGCGCCAACGGCTCCCAGATCTACAACGGTCTGCCAACGGTCGGCTTCGCCATTTTAGGAAGGAAATCGGGCACCCCCCGACGACAGAAGGCAAGGATAACCTTCCAGATTTGCTCTCAACGGCTCCTAGCTGCCTTGGGGCTATAAAAGGGACCCCTAGGCGCATGGAGGAGCACACCAAGCAACCTTAGAGCATTCTTGATCATCCACACTCATTCTTTGCGCATTCGTTTGTGATTCTAAGTGATTCGAGCTCCGTTCTAGTGAGAACTTTGAGATAGTCATTCGAGCTCGATTCTTGGCCGTGTGTGTGCGCATTTCGCTGTGGATTTGTGTGTGTTGCTTCCCTCCCTTACTCTGTGCTTCTTTGTGATCATATACTTGTAAGGGCAAGAGACTCCAATTTGTGGAGATTCCTTGCAAACGGGATAAAGAAAAGAAAACAAAACACCGTGGTATTCAAGTGGGTCTTTGGACCGCTTGAGAGGGGTTGATTGCAACCCTCGTCCGTTGGGACGCCACAACGTGGAGTAGGCAAGCGTTGGTCTTGGCCGAACCACGGGATAAACCACTGTGTCATCTCTGTGATTGATCTTCTGTGGTTTCTGTGTTTTGTTGAGACTCCTCTCTAGCCACTTGGCATTATTTGTGCTAACACTTAACCAAGTTTTGTGGCTTAAGTTTGAAGTTTTACAGGATCACCTATTCACCCCCCCCCCCCTCTAGGTGCTCTCAATTGGTATCGGAGCCGTTCTCTTCAAGAAAGGGACTAACCGCCCGAAGAGATGGATCCTAAGGGGAAGGGAATCGTGATCAACGACAAGGAGAAGGAGTCCTTCGTCAACGAGCCTAAGGACGACAAGACTACCGACTCAGGCTCGGGGCACAGACGCAAAGAAGGGAAGAAGAAGAAGACAAGACGCATCAAGGAGATCATCTACTACGACAGCGACGAATCTTCCTTTTCCCAAAAGGACGACGACAACGATTACAAAAAGACGGTCAATTCGAACTTTTCATTTGATTATTCTCGTATTCAACATAGTTCGAATTCGCATTTGCTTTCCATTCCTCTTGGCAAACCTCCACACTTCGATGGGGAGGACTACGGATTTTGGAGTCACAAAATGCGTAGTCACTTATTCTCTCTCCATCCAAGCATTTGGGAGATTGTAGAGAATGGAATGAAGTTTGATAGCTCGGATAACTCTATGCTCATAAATGAACAAATCCATAGAAATGCACAAGCTACTACTGTTCTCTTAGCGTCCTTGTGCAGGGAAGAGTACAACAAGGTGAGCGGCTTGGACAATGCCAAGCAAATATGGGACACCCTCAAGATCTCTCACGAGGGGAATGACATCACCATGCTCACCAAAATGGAGTTGGTGGAGGGCGAGCTTGGACGATTCGCCATGATAAGGGGAGAGGAGCCAACCCAAACGTACAACCGGCTCAAGACCCTTATCAACAAAATAAGGAGCTACGGAAGCACGCGATGGACGGACCACGATGTCGTCCGCCTAATGCTAAGGTCTTTTACCGTTCTTGATCCTCATCTCGTGAACAATATTCGTGAGAATCCCAGGTACACGATGATGACGCCCGAGGAGGTACTTGGAAAATTTGTAAGCGGGCGGATGATGATCAAGGAGGCAAGATACGTCGACGATGCGTTGAACGGTCCACTCCACGAGCCTCAACCTATTGCTCTAAAGGCAACGAGGAGCAAGGAGTCGCTACCTAGCAAGGTGGCGCAAGTTGAGGCGGCCGGGCTCAATGATGAAGAGATGGCTCTCATCATCAAGAGATTCAAGACGGCGCTAAATGGTCGCAAGGGGCAGCCAAGCAAGACCAAGACAAAGGGGAAGCGCTCATGCTTCAAATGTGGTAAGATTGGTCATTTTATTGCTAATTGTCCCGAAAATGATAGTGACCAAGAGCAAGGGAAAAATGGGAAGAGAGAGAACAAGAAGGTTTACAAGAAGGCCAAAGGCGAAGCACACCTTGGAAAGGAGTGGGATTCGGATTGCTCTTCGTCCGACTCCGACGACGAAGGACTCGCCGCCACTGCCTTCAACAAATCGGCTCTCTTCCCCAACGAGCATCACACTTGCCTCATGGCAAGGGAAAAGAAGGTAATCACTCGTAATGCTAATACTTATGATTCTTCTAGTGATGATGAATCTAGTGATGAAGAAATAGATTACTCTAGTTTATTCAAAGGATTGGATAGAACTAAAATAGCTAAGATTAATGAATTGATTGATGCCTTGAATGAAAAGGATAGAATCTTAGAAAAACAAGAAGACCTTTTATATGAAGAGCATGATAAATTTGTTACTGCACAAAATTCACTTGCTCTAGAAGTTAAAAGAAATGGAATGCTGTCTTGTGAACTTTCTACTTGTAATGAAACCATTTCTTCTTTAAAAGGTGAAATTAATGATTTAAATGCTAAACTAGAGGTAGCAAATAAATCTAACTCTTGTGTTGAACATGTTTGCACTAGGTGTAAAGATTTTGACATTAGTGCTTGTAGTGAACACTTAGTTTCAATTTCAAAACTAAATGATGAAGTGGCTAGTCTTAATGCCCAACTTAAGACTAGCAAGAGTGAAGTTGATAAAATAAAATTTGCAAGGGATGCCTACACGATTGGTAGACACCCCTCAATTAAGGATGGTCTTGGCTTCAAGAGAGAGACCAAGAACTTAACAAGCCATAAGGCTCCCATTCCCGCCAAGGAGAAAGGGAAGGCCCCTATGGCTAGTAGCGCTAAAAAGAACCATGCTTTTATGTATAATGATAGGAGACATGCTAGAAATGCTTATAATGATTTTGATTCACATGTTTATAATTCTCATGCCATGTTTGCTTCTAGTTCTTCCTATAAGCATGATAGAGATATGTGTAGGAGAAATGTTGTGCATATGCCTAGGAGAAATTTTGCTCATGTTCCTAGAAAAGTTGTGAACAAACCTTCTACCATTTATTATGCTTGCAATGCTCCCTTTGCTATTTGTAGAAAGGGTAAGAAGGTAATTGCTAGGAAGTTAGGGACAAGATGCAAGGGAGATAAAACTTGCATTTGGGTCCCTAAGGATATATGTGCTAACCTTGTAGGACCCAACATGAGTTGGGTACCTAAGACCCAAGCCTAAATTTGCCTTGCAGGTTTATGCATCCGGGGGTTCAAGCTGGATTATCGACAGCGGATGCACAAACCATATGACGGGGGAGAAGAAGATGTTCACCTCCTACGTCAAAAATAAGGATTCCCAAGATTCAATTATATTCGGTGATGGGAATCAAGGCAAGGTAAAAGGGTTAGGTAAAATTGCAATTTCTAATGAACACTCAATCTCCAATGTGTTTTTAGTTGAGTCTCTTGGTTACAATTTGCTATCTGTTAGTCAACTATGCAATATGGGATATAACTGCTTATTTACAAATGTAGATGTGTCTGTCTTTAGAAGATGTGATGGTTCACTAGCTTTTAAGGGTGTACTAGACGGCAAGCTTTACTTAGTTGATTTTGCAAAAGAAGAGGCCGGTCTAGATGCATGCTTAATGGCTAAGACTTGCATGGGCTGGCTGTGGCATCGCCGCTTAGCACATGTGGAGATGAAGAACCTCCACAAGCTTCTAAAGGGAGAACACGTGATAGGTTTGACTAACGTGCAATTCGAAAAAGATAGACCTTGTGCAGCTTGTCAGGCAGGTAAACAGGTGGGAGGAGCGCATCACAGCAAGAATGTGATGACCACATCAAGACCCCTGGAGCTGCTACATATGGACCTCTTCGGACCCGTCGCCTATCTAAGCATAGGAGGAAGTAAGTATGGTTTAGTTATTGTTGATGACTTTTCCCGCTTCACTTGGGTGTTCTTTTTGCAGGATAAGTCTAAAACCCAAGGGACCCTCAAGCGCTTCCTCGGGAGAGCTCAAAATGAGTTTGAGCTCAAGGTGAAGAAGATAAGGAGCGACAACGGGTCCGAATTCAAGAACCTTCAAGTGGAGGAGTTTCTTGAGGAGGAAGGGATCAAGCACGAGTTCTCCGCTCCCTACACACCTCAGCAAAATGGTGTGGTAGAGAGGAAGAACAGGACGCTCATAGATATGGCGAGGACTATGCTTGGAGAATTCAAGACCCCCGAGTGCTTTTGGTCGGAAGCCGTGAACACGGCTTGCCACGCCATCAACAGGGTCTACCTTCACCGCCTCCTCAAGAAGACATCGTATGAGCTACTAACCGGTAACAAACCCAATGTATCTTACTTTCGTGTATTTGGGAGCAGGTGCTACATTCTAGTGAAGAAGGGTAGAAATTCTAAATTTGCTCCCAAAGCCATAGAAGGGTTTTTGTTAGGTTATGATTCAAATACAAAGGCGTATAGGGTCTTCAACAAATCATCGGGCTTGGTTGAAGTCTCTAGCGACGTTGTATTTGATGAGACTAACGGCTCTCCAAGAGAGCAAGTTGTTGATTGTGATGATGTAGATGAAGAAGATGTTCCGACGGCCGCTATACGAACCATGGCGATTGGAGAAGTGCGGCCACAGGAACAAGATGAACGAGATCAACCTTCTTCCTCAACAACGGTGCATCCCCCAACTCAAGACGATGAACAGGTTCATCAAAAGGAGGCGTGTGATCAAGGGGGAGCACAAGATGATCACGTGATGGAGGAAGAAGCGCAACCGGCACCTCCAACCCAAGTTCGAGCGGTGATTCAAAGGGATCATCCCGTCGACCAAATTTTGGGTGACATTAGCAAGGGAGTAACTACTCGATCTCGATTAGTTAATTTTTGTGAGCATTACTCTTTTGTCTCTTCTATTGAGCCTTTCAGGGTAGAGGAAGCCTTGCTAGATCCGGATTGGGTATTGGCCATGCAGGAGGAACTCAACAACTTCAAGCGCAACGAAGTTTGGACACTGGTGCCTCGTCCCAAGCAAAATGTTGTGGGAACCAAGTGGGTGTTCCGCAACAAACAGGACGAGCACGGGGTGGTGACGAGGAACAAGGCTCGACTTGTGGCAAAAGGTTATGCCCAAGTCGCAGGTTTGGACTTTGAGGAGACTTTTGCTCCTGTGGCTAGGCTAGAATCAATTCGTATCTTGCTAGCATATGCCGCTCACCATTCTTTCAGGTTGTACCAAATGGATGTGAAGAGCGCTTTCCTCAATGGGCCAATCAAGGAGGAGGTGTACGTGGAGCAACCCCCTGGCTTCGAGGATGAACGGTACCCCGACCATGTGTGTAAGCTCTCTAAGGCGCTCTATGGACTTAAGCAAGCCCCAAGAGCATGGTATGAATGCCTTAGAGACTTCTTAATTGCTAATGATTTCAAGGTTGGGAAAGCCGATCCAACTCTTTTTACTAAGACTTGCGATGGTGATCTTTTTGTGTGCCAAATTTATGTCGACGACATAATATTTGGTTCTACTAACCAAAAGTCTTGTGAAGAGTTTAGCAGGGTGATGACGCAGAAATTCGAGATGTCGATGATGGGCGAGTTGACCTACTTCCTTGGGTTCCAAGTGAAGCAACTCAAGGACGGCACCTTCATCTCCGAAACGAAGTACACGCAAGATTTGCTAAAGAGGTTTGGGATGAAGGACGCAAAGCCCGCAAAGACACCGATGGGAACCGACGGACACACCGACCTCAACAAAGGAGGTAAGTCCGTTGATCAAAAAGCATACCGGTCCATGATAGGTTCTTTGCTTTATTTGTGTGCTAGTAGACCGGATATTATGCTTAGCATATGCATGTGTGCTCGATTTCAATCCGATCCGAAGGAGTGTCACTTAGTGGCTGTGAAGCGAATTCTTCGATATTTAGTCGCTACGCCTTGCTTCGGGATCTGGTATCCAAAGGGGTCTAACTTTGACTTGATTGGGTACTCAGACTCCGACTATGCTGGATGTAAGGTCGATAGGAAGAGTACATCGGGGACGTGCCAATTCTTAGGAAGGTCCCTGGTGTCATGGAACTCTAAGAAACAAACCTCCGTTGCCCTATCCACCGCTGAGGCCGAGTACGTTGCCGCAGGACAGTGTTGCGCGCAACTACTTTGGATGAGGCAAACCCTCAGGGACTTTGGCTACAATCTGAGCAAAGTCCCACTCCTATGTGACAATGAGAGTGCTATCCGAATAGCGGAAAATCCTGTTGAGCACAGCCGCACAAAGCACATTGACATCCGGCATCACTTTTTGAGAGACCACCAGCAAAAGGGAGATATCGAAGTGTTTCATGTTAGCACCGAGAACCAGCTAGCCGATATCTTTACCAAGCCTCTAGATGAGAAGACCTTTTGCAGGCTGCGTAGTGAGCTCAATATCTTAGACTCGCGGAACTTGGATTGAATTGTAGCATACATGTGTTTATGCCTTTGATCATGTTCATTCTGCATTTTGTTTATTGTGGTGCTCAAGTTGTACAAACACTCCCTGGACCTCACAAGTCCGTTGCAAAGTGATGCACTGTTTTAGGGGGAGATGTGTTACAACTTGACCCTTTGAGACTAACCATATGCTTGAGTTTGCTTGTTTTAGTCTCAAAGGAGAATTGAAAGGGAAAAGGTGGACTTGGACCATGAAAGACTTCCACTGCACTCCGATGAGAGGGTAACTTATTCCAAGTTCATCTCATGAACTCTTATTGCCATTTGTTCTTAATTGAAGATTTTGGTGAGGCAATGGGGTTAAAGAGCCAAGATTAATCCCGTTTTGGTGTTTGATGCCAAAGGGGGAGAAAATAAAGGCCAAAGCGATAAATGGATCAGCTACCACTTGAGAGATTTTGAAGCTACCACTTGAGAGATTTTGAAAATAGTAGAATAGAGCTTTTGGTTTGTCAAAACTCTTTTGTTGTCTCTCTTATCAAAAGTTGGCTTCTTGTGGGGAGAAGTATTGATTATGGGAAAAAGGGGGAGTTTTTGACATCTTTGATCAATCTCTTTTGGAATGACTCTCTTTATGTGAAAGGGAATTAGGCTTACACCTAGTTCCTAAATAATTTTGGTGGTTGAATTGCCCAACACAAATATTGGACTAACTAGTTTGCTCTAGTGAATAAGTTATACAGGTGCAAAAGGTTCACACTTAGCCAATAAAAAGATCACAGTGTCCGGTGCGCCCAGAGGACTCCGACTTCAAACTCTTCGCCCTCGGGAATTCTCGGAAGCCGGCGCGCTATAATTCACCGGACTGTCCGGTGTGCACCGGACATGTCCGGTGCTCCAAGGAAGCGCGGTCTCCGGAACTCGCCAGCCTCGGGTTCGCGCGGCAGCCGCTCCGCTAAAATTCACCGGACTGTCCGGTGTGCACCGGACTGTCCGGTGTGCCAGCGGAGCAACGGCTCTTTTCGGCGCCAACGGCTCCCTGCGGTGCATTTAATGCGCGCGCAGCGCGCGCAGACGTCAGACGTGCCCATACCGGTGCACCGGACATCAAACAGTACATGTCCGGTGTGCACCGGACACCCAGGAGGGCCCAGAAGTCAGAAGCTCCAACGGTCAGAATCCAACGGCAATGGTGACGTGGCGGGGGCACCGGACTGTCCGGTGTGCACCGGACTGTCCGGTGTGCCATCGAACAGACAGCTTCCAGCAACAGTCACTTTTGGTGGTTGGGGCTATAAATACCCCAACCACCCCACCATTCATTGCATCCAAGTTTTCCAACTTCCAACCACTTACAAGAGCTAGGCATTAAATTCTAGACACACCAAAGAGATCAAATCCTCTCCAATTCCACTCAAGCACTTAGTGACTAGCGAGAGAGATTTGCCGTGTTCTTTTGAGCTCTTGCGCTTGGATCGCTTTCTTTCTTTCTCACTTGTTCTTGTGATCAACACTCAATTGTAACCAAGGCAAGAGGCACCAATTGTGTGGTGGCCCTTGCGGGGAAGTTTTGTTCCCGTTTGATTGAGAAGAAGAAAAGCTCACTCGGTCCGAGGGACCGTTTGAGAGAGGGAAGGGTTGAAAGAGACCCGGCCTTTGTGGCCTCCTCAACGGGGAGTAGGTTTGAGAGAACCGAACCTCGGTAAAACAAATCCGGGTGTCACACTCTTCATTTGCTTGCGATTTGTTTTGCACCCTCTCTCGCGGACTCGTTTATATTTCTAACGCTAACCCGGCTTGTAGTTGTGATTATTTTTGAGATTTTCAGTTTCGCCCTATTCACCCCCCCTCTAGGCGACTTTCAATTGGTATCAGAGCCAGGTTCTTCATTAGAGCCTAACCGCTCGAAGTGATGTCGGGAGATCACACCAAGAGGGAGATGGAGACCGGCGATAACAAGCCCACTACAAGCCAAGGGAGCACTTCATCGGAAGAGTCCCGCACCAAGAGAAGGGAGAAGAAGAAGAACTCCTCCAAGCGGAAGGAGAAAAGATCTTCTTCTTCTCACCACAAGGAGAAGAAGGAAAAATCTTCTTCTCACAAGCCGCATCGAAGTGGGGACAAGCACAAGAGGATGAGGAAGGTGGTCTACTACGAGACCGACACTTCATCGACATCCACCTCCGGCTCCGACGCGGCATCCGTCACTTCTAAACGCCAAGAGCGTAAGAAGTATAGTAAGATTCCCCTACGCTACCCTCGCATTCCTAAACATACACCTTTACTTTCCGTCCCATTAGGCAAACCACCAACTTTTAATGGTGAAGATTATGCTATGTGGAGTAATTTAATGCGATTTCATCTAACCTCTCTCCACAAAAGTATATGGGATGTTGTTGAGTATGGTGTACAGGTACCATCTATAGGGGATGAGGACTATGACATGGACGTAGTAGCCCAAATCGAGCACTTCAACTCCCAAGCCGCAACCATTCTCCTTGCCTCTCTAAGCAAGGAGGAATACAACAAAGTACAAGGGTTGAAGAACGCAAAAGAGATTTGGGACCTACTCAAGACGGCGCACGAGGGTGATGAACTCACCAAGATCACCAAGCGGGAAACGATCGAGGGGGAGCTCGGTCGCTTCCGTCTTCGCCAAGGGGAGGAGCCTCAAGATATGTACAACCGGCTCAAGACCTTGGTGAACCAAGTGCGCAACCTCGGGAGCGCAAAATGGGATGACCACGAGGTGGTTAAGGTTATTTTAAGAGCATTTATTTTCCTTAACCCCACTCAAGTACAATTAATTCGTGGTAATCCTAGATATCCACTAATGACCCCCGAGGAAGTTATCGGGAATTTTGTAAGCTTTGAATGCATGATTAAGGGCTCGAAGAAGATCAACGAGCTTGACGAGCCTTCCACATCCGAGGCGCAACCGGTGGCCTTCAAGGCAACGGAGGAGAAGAAGGAGGAGTCTACACCAAGTAGACAACCGATTGACGCCTCCAAGCTCGACAATGAGGAAATGGCCCTAATCATCAAAAGCTTTTGGCAAATCCTCAAGCAACGGAAGGGGAAGGATTACAAATCCCGTTCCAAGAAGGTTTGCTACAAGTGTGGTAAGCCCGGTCACTTTATTGCAAAGTGTCCTATGTCTAGTGACAGTGACAGGGGCGACGACAAGAAGGGAAGAAGAAAGGAGAAGAAGAAGTATTACAAGAAGAAGGGCGGCGATGCCCATGTTTGTCGGGAGTGGGACTCCGACGAAAGCTCAAGCGACTCCTCCGACGACGAGGACGTCGGTAACATCGCCGTCACCAAGGGCCTCCTCTTCCCCAACGTCGGCCACAAGTGTCTCATGGCCAAGGACGGCAAAAAGAAGGTAAAATCAAGGTCCTCCACTAAATATGAAACGTCTAGTGATGAGGATGATGATAAAAATGAGGAGGACAAATTGCGCATTCTTTTTGCTAACCTCAACATGCAACAAAAAGAAAAATTAAATGAATTGATTAGTGCTATACATGAGAAGGATGATCTCTTGGATTCTCAAGAGGACTTCCTTATTAAAGAAAATAAGAAGCATGTTAAGGTTAAAAATGCTTATGCTCTAGAAATGGAAAAATGTGAAAAATTGTCTAGTGAGCTAAGTACTTGCCATGAGACTATAGACAACCTTAGAAATGAAAATGCAAATTTGTTAGCTAAGGTTGATTCTCATATTTGCAATGTTTCAATTCCTAGAAATGATAATGATGATTTGCTTGCTAGGATTGAAGAATTGAACATTTCTCTTACTAGCCTTAGAAATGAGAATGAAAAATTAATTGCTAAGGCTAAAGATTTTGATGTTTGCAATACTACTATTTCCGACCTTAGAACTAAAAATGATATGTTGCATGCTAAGGTTGTTGAACTTAAATCTTGCAAACCCTCTACATCTAAGGTTGAGCATGTTTCCATTTGTACTAGATGTAGAGATATTAATGTTGATGCTATCCATGATCACCTAGTCTTAATTAAAAAACAAAATGATCACATAGCACAACTTAATGCTAAGATTAGTGAGCATGACTTAGAAAATGAAAAATTTAAATTTGCTAGAAGCATGCTCTATAATGGGAGACGCCCTGGCATTAAGGACGGCATTGGCTTCCAAAAGGGAGACAATGTCAAAATTAATGCCCCTCCAAAGAACTTATCTAACTTTGTTAAGGGCAAGGCTCCCATGCCTCAGGATAACGAGGGTTACATTTTGTACCCTGCCGGCTATCCTGAGAGCAAGATTAGGAAAATTCAATCTAGGAAGTCTCACTCTGGTCCTAACCATGCTTTTATGTATAAGGGTGAGACATCTAGTTCTAGGCAACCAACCCGTGCCAAGTTGCCTAGAAAGAAAACTGCTAATGCATCAAATGATCATGCCATTTCATTTAAAACTTTTGATGCATCTTATGTTTTAACTAACAAATCCGGCAAGGTAGTTGCCAAAATTGTTGGGGGCAAACACAAGGGCTCCAAGACTTGTGTTTGGGTACCCAAAGTTCTTGTATCTAATGCTAAAGGACCCAAAACCGTTTGGGTACCTAAAATCAAGAACTAAAACTGTTTTGCAGGTTTATGCATCCGGGGGCTCAAGTTGGATACTCGACAGCGGATGCACAAACCACATGACAGGGGAGAAAAGGATGTTCTCCTCATACGAGAAAAACCAAGATCCCCAACGAGCTATCACATTCGGGGATGGAAATCAAGGTTTGGTCAAAGGATTGGGTAAAATTGCTATATCACCTGACCACACTATTTCCAATGTTTTTCTTGTAGATTCCTTAGATTACAATTTGCTTTCCGTATCCCAATTATGTCAAATGGGCTACAACTGTCTATTTACTGATGCAGGTGTTACTGTCTTTAGAAGAAGTGATGATTCAATAGCATTCAAGGGGGTGTTAGAGGGTCAGCTATACTTGGTAGATTTTGATAGAGCTGAACTCGACACTTGCTTGATTGCTAAGACTAACTTGGGTTGGCTCTGGCATCGCCGACTAGCCCATGTTGGAATGAAGAATCTTCATAAGCTTCTAAAGGGAGAACACATTTTGGGACTAACCAATGTTCATTTTGAGAAAGACAGGATTTGTAGCGCATGCCAA
The DNA here is from genome assembly GCA_029449295.1 of Zea luxurians. Classification (NCBI taxonomy): domain Eukaryota; kingdom Viridiplantae; phylum Streptophyta; class Magnoliopsida; order Poales; family Poaceae; genus Zea; species Zea luxurians. The sequence continues at coordinate 175,875,408 of JAOPSE010000002.1, forward strand.
GCAGGGAAGCAAGTTGGCACTCATCATCCACACAAAAACATCATGACTACCGATAGGCCACTGGAGCTCCTACACATGGACTTATTCGGCCCGATCGCTTACATAAGCATCGGCGGTAGTAAGTATTGTCTTGTAATTGTGGATGATTATTCTCGCTTCACTTGGGTATTCTTTTTGCAGGAAAAATCACAAACCCAAGAGACCTTAAAGGGATTCTTAAGAAGGGCTCAAAATGAGTTCGGCTTAAGGATCAAGAAAATTAGAAGCGACAATGGGACGGAGTTCAAGAACTCTCAAATTGAAGGCTTCCTTGAGGAGGAGGGCATCAAGCATGAGTTCTCTTCTCCCTACACTCCACAACAAAATGGTGTAGTGGAGAGGAAGAATCGAACTTTATTGGACATGGCAAGAACCATGCTTGATGAGTACAAGACACCGGATCGGTTTTGGGCCGAGGCGGTCAACACCGCCTGTTACGCCATCAACCGGTTATATCTTCACCGAATCCTCAAGAAGACATCCTATGAACTCCTAACCGGTAAAAAGCCCAATATTTCATATTTTAGAGTTTTTGGTAGCAAATGTTTTATTCTTATCAAAAGAGGTAGAAAATCTAAATTTGCTCCTAAAACTGTAGAAGGCTTTTTACTAGGATATGACTCAAACACAAGGGCATATAGAGTCTTTAACAAGTCCTCAGGACTTGTTGAAGTTTCTTGTGACGTTGTGTTTGATGAGACTAACGGCTCTCAAGTAGAGCAAGTTGATCTTGATGAAATAGGTGAAGAACAGGCTCCATGCATAGCGCTAAGGAACATGTCCATTGGGGATGTGTATCCTAAGGAATCCGAAGAGCCTCCACATGCACAAGATCAACCATCTTCCTCCAAGCAAGCATCTCCACCAACTCAAGTTGAGGATGAGGCTCAAGATATTGAACAAGAAGATCAAAAAGATAAGCCACCTCAAAATGACGGCAACGATCAAGGGGGAGATGCAAATGATGAAGACAAGGAGGATGAACAACCAAGGCCGCCACACCCAAGAGTCCACCAAGCAATACAACGAGATCACCCCGTCGACACCATCCTCGGCGACATTCATAAGGGGGTAACTACTCGATCTCGTGTTGCACATTTTTGTGAACATTACTCGTTTGTTTCCTCTATTGAGCCACACAGGGTAGAGGAAGCACTTCAAGATTCGGATTGGGTGATGGCGATGCAAGAGGAGCTCAACAATTTCACAAGGAATAAGGTATGGTACTTAGTTCCACGTCTTAATCAAAATGTTGTAGGAACCAAGTGGGTCTTCCGCAACAAGCAAGACGAGCATGGTGTGGTGACAAGAAACAAAGCTCGACTCGTGGCCAAGGGGTATTCACAAGTCGAAGGTTTGGATTTTGGTGAAACCTATGCACCCGTAGCTAGGCTTGAGTCAATTCGCATATTATTAGCCTATGCTACTTACCATGGCTTCAAGCTTTATCAAATGGACGTGAAGAGTGCCTTCCTCAATGGACCAATTAAGGAAGAGGTCTATGTTGAGCAACCTCCCGGCTTTGAAGACAGTGAGTATCCTAACCATGTTTATAGGCTCTCAAAGGCGCTTTATGGGCTCAAGCAAGCCCCAAGAGCATGGTATGAATGCCTTAGAGATTTCCTTATTACAAATGGCTTCAAAGTCGGCAAGGCCGATCCTACTTTATTCACTAAGACTCTTGACAATGATTTGTTTGTATGCCAAATTTATGTTGATGATATCATATTTGGGTCTACTAACAAATCTACATGTGAAGAATTTAGTAGGATCATGACACAAAAATTCGAGATGTCGATGATGGGGGAGTTGAAGTATTTTCTAGGATTCCAAGTCAAGCAACTCCAAGAGGGCACCTTCATTAGCCAAACAAAGTATACTCAAGACATTCTAAGCAAGTTTGGAATGAAGGATGCCAAGCCCATCAAGACACCCATGGGAACCAATGGGCATCTCGACCTCGACACGGGAGGTAAGTCCGTGGATCAAAAGGTATACCGGTCGATGATTGGTTCATTGCTTTATTTATGTGCATCTCGACCGGACATTATGCTTTCCGTATGCATGTGTGCAAGATTCCAAGCCGACCCTAAGGAATCACACCTTACGGCCGTAAAACGAATCTTGAGATATTTGGCTTATACTCCTAAGTTTGGGCTTTGGTACCCTCGGGGATCCACATTTGATTTGATTGGTTATTCGGATGCCGATTGGGCGGGGTGTAAGATTAATAGGAAGAGCACATCGGGGACTTGCCAGTTCTTGGGAAGATCCTTGGTGTCATGGGCTTCAAAGAAGCAAAATTCGGTCGCTCTTTCTACTGCCGAAGCCGAGTATATTGCCGCAGGTCATTGTTGCGCGCAATTGCTTTGGATGAAGCAAACCCTGCGGGACTACGGTTACAAATTAACCAAAGTCCCCTTGCTATGTGATAATGAGAGTGCAATCAAAATGGCCGACAATCCTGTCGAGCACAGCCGCACAAAGCACATAGCCATTCGGTATCATTTTCTTCGGGATCACCAACAAAAGGGGGATATCGAGATTTCATACATTAACACTAAAGATCAATTAGCCGATATCTTTACCAAGCCTCTTGATGAGCAATCCTTTACCAGACTTAGGCATGAGCTCAATATTCTTGATTCTAGGAATTTCTTTTGCTAGTCTTGCACACATCGCTCATAAATATACCTTTGATCATGTCTCTTTTATATATGCTATGACTAATGTGTTTTCAAGTGTATTTCAAACCAAGTCATAGGTATATTGAAAGGGAATTGGAGTCTTCGGCGAAGACAAGGCTTCCACTCCACTCTACTACTCATCCTTCGCCGTCGCTCCGCATCACTCTCCAACTTTGGTATAATCCTCACTCATTCATTTTATGACCAAAGGGGGAGAAAAGGACTTCATTGGGCTCTAATGATTCCGTTTTTGGCGATTCATGCCAAAGGGGGAGAAAATATTAGCCCAAAGCAAAAGGACCGCACCACCACCCTAATTTTAAATTTGATGATTTTCAATGGTAAATTTCAAAATTGGTATCGCTTTGTGTTCTAAAGGGGGAGCAAGTAGTATTTTCAAAATTGATGGAAAACCCTCTTGAACACTAAGAGGAGACCTTATTTGAGGGGGAGTTTTGTTTAGTCAAAGGAAGAAAACTTCAAAACTTGAAAATGCTTTGCAAATCTTATTCATTTACCTTTGACTATCTTGCAAAAAGACTTTGAAAAGAATTTACAAAAGAGTTTGCAAAAACAAAACTTATGGTGCAAATATGGTCCAATATGTCAAAAACAAAGAAAACAATCCATGCGCATCATATAAGTATTTATATTGGCTCAATTCCAAGCAACCTTTGCACTTACATTATGCAAACTAGTTCAATTATGCACTTCTATATTTGCTTTAGTTTGTGTTGGCATCAATCACCAAAAAGGGGGAGATTGAAAGGGAATTAGGCTTACACCTAGTTCCTAAATAATTTTGGTGGTTGAATTGCCCAACACAAATATTGGACTAACTAGTTTGCTCTAGTGAATAAGTTATACAGGTGCAAAAGGTTCACACTTAGCCAATAAAAAGATCACAGTGTCCGGTGCGCCCAGAGGACTCCGACTTCAAACTCTTCGCCCTCGGGAATTCTCGGAAGCCGGCGCGCTATAATTCACCGGACTGTCCGGTGTGCACCGGACATGTCCGGTGCTCCAAGGAAGCGCGGTCTCCGGAACTCGCCAGCCTCGGGTTCACGCGGCAGCCGCTCCGCTAAAATTCACCGGACTGTCCGGTGTGCACCGGACTGTCCGGTGTGCCAGCGGAGCAACGGCTCTTTTCGGCGCCAACGGCTCCCTGCGGTGCATTTAATGCGCGCGCAGCGCGCGCAGACGTCAGACGTGCCCATACCGGTGCACCGGACATCAAACAGTACATGTCCGGTGTGCACCGGACACCCAGGAGGGCCCAGAAGTCAGAAGCTCCAACGGTCAGAATCCAACGGCAATGGTGACGTGGCGGGGGCACCGGACTGTCCGGTGTGCACCGGACTGTCCGGTGTGCCATCGAATAGACAGCTTCCAGCAACGGTCACTTTTGGTGGTTGGGGCTATAAATACCCCAACCACCCCACCATTCATTGCATCCAAGTTTTCCAACTTCCAACCACTTACAAGAGCTAGGCATTCAATTCTAGACACACCAAAGAGATCAAATCCTCTCCAATTCCACTCAAGCACTTAGTGACTAGCGAGAGAGATTTGCCGTGTTCTTTTGAGCTCTTGCGCTTGGATCGCTTTCTTTCTTTCTCACTTGTTCTTGTGATCAACACTCAATTGTAACCAAGGCAAGAGGCACCAATTGTGTGGTGGCCCTTGCGGGGAAGTTTTGTTCCCGTTTGATTGAGAAGAAGAAAAGCTCACTCGGTCCGAGGGACCGTTTGAGAGAGGGAAGGGTTGAAAGAGACCCGGCCTTTGTGGCCTCCTCAACGGGGAGTAGGTTTGAGAGAACCGAACCTCGGTAAAACAAATCCGCGTGTCACACTCTTCATTTGCTTGCGATTTGTTTTGCACCCTCTCTCGCGGACTCGTTTATATTTCTAACGCTAACCCGGCTTGTAGTTGTGATTATTTTTGAGATTTTCAGTTTCGCCCTATTCACCCCCCCTCTAGGCGATTTTCATTATGTTTCAACATGTGTGTTTGACTTAGAGATAGAGATTTGAGTTTGATTTGCAAAAACAAACCAAGTGGTGGCATAGAGTGATCCATATATGTCAAAATTGAATCAAAATAATTTGAGTTCTTATTTGAAGTGTTTTTGTACTTGTTCTACTTGCTTTATGTTGTGTTGGCATAAATCACCAAAAAGGGGGAGATTGAAAGGGAAATGTGCCTTTGGGCCATTTCTAAGTATTTTGGTGATTTAGTGCCTAACACAGGTGCCTAATTATAAAATGGTGGACAAAGTACAAATCAAGGATAAAGGTATGTTTCTCAGACTTAGTACATTGTTTTATGGATTAATGTATTGTGTCTAAGTGCTGGAAATAGAAAAAATCGAGTTGGAGAAGAAATGGCTCGAGCAGCCAAAGTCTGCCCAGTCTGGGTACACCGGACTGTCCGGTGTGCACCGGACATGTCCGGTGCGCCAGGCTGGCTCGGCGCGAAGTGGCTGCTCTCGGGAATTCACCGGCGACGTACGGCTAAAATTCACCGGACTGTCCGGTGTGCACCGGACTGTCCGGTGAGCCATCGATCGGCCGGGCCAACGGTCGGCCGCGCAATCTGCGCGGGACACGTGGCCGAGCCAACGGCTAGAAGACGGCACCGGACTGTCCGGTGTGCACCGGACATGTCCGGTGCGCCAACGGCTCCCAGATCTGCAACGGTCTGCCAACGGTCGGCTTCGCCATTTTAGGAAGGAAATCGGGCACCGGACAGTGTCCGGTGTGCACCGGACTGTCCGGTGCCCCCGACGACAGAAGGCAAGGATAGCCTTCCAGATTTGCTCTCAACGGCTCCTAGCTGCCTTGGGGCTATAAAAGGGACCCCTAGGCGCATGGAGGAGCACACCAAGCAACCTTAGAGCATTCTTGATCATCCACACTCATTCTTTGCGCATTCGTTTATGATTCTAAGTGATTCGAGCTCCGTTCTAGTGAGAACTTTGAGATAGTCATTCGAGCTCGATTCTTGGCCGTGTGTGTGCGCATTTCGCTGTGGATTTGTGTGTGTTGCTTCCCTCCCTTACTCTGTGCTTCTTTGTGATCATATACTTGTAAGGGCAAGAGACTCCAATTTGTGGAGATTCCTTGCAAACGGGATAAAGAAAAGAAAACAAAACACCGTGGTATTCAAGTGGGTCTTTGGACCGCTTGAGAGGGGTTGATTGCAACCCTCGTCCGTTGGGACGCCACAACGTGGAGTAGGCAAGCGTTGGTCTTGGCCGAACCACGGGATAAACCACTGTGTCATCTCTGTGATTGATCTTCTGTGGTTTCTGTGTTTTGTTGAGACTCCTCTCTAGCCACTTGGCATTATTTGTGCTAACACTTAACCAAGTTTTGTGGCTTAAGTTTGAAGTTTTACAGGATCACCTATTCACCCCCCCCCTCTAGGTGCTCTCAGGGGGGCGCGGTTGCCGGCGCTCGGCCGGCTGGGAGGGCGGAGCGCGGCGCAACGGCGGGGAGGGCGGCGGTGGAAGGCAACGGCGGGAGCGCTCGTAGAGTGAAGACAGAGAAGAAACGAAGAGGAAAGGGAGGGGATTTCGGTTAAATCCTAGCTCGGCGCCAAGATCTGTGGCGCCGAGCTTTCGTAGCTCGGCGCCACAGATCTTGGCGCCGAGCTACGAGGCCGCGTCGCCCACGTCGGTGCCAGGTCGGCTAGGCCACGTCACAGCTCGGCGCCATAGGCTGTGGCGCCGAGCTGTGTTACCTCGGCGCCACGGCCTATGGCGCCGAGCATCGGGTCCAAACGTGCAAATAAAATTTCTGGGGGTCCAAACGTAAATTTTTGTCACGAAAGAGGCTAAAAACAAAAAATTCGGCCGGCAGGCTCTACGGACTACGGGGACTCGTCAAACCGAGCCTCGGATACTCTTTCCGACGGTCCGGCGTCGCGCGGGGAGGGAGAGTGGAGTGGTCAGTAGGGATAGTAACGGGTTTGAAACTCATATAGGTAGAGGGTTTTTAAACCCACATCTATGAGTTTATTAATCACGGTTTCCACCCGCAATCATTCCTCCCTCATCAATCATGTTTCCACCCGTGATCCCCTCACATGGACATGGTTGAGGGTAACGAGTCACAGCTGGTGGCGACGTACGGTTGGAGTGGAGGTGTCGTGCGCGGCGTCAACCATCGGAGGGAGCCGACCGTATGACGGGAACGACGTGTAAACGTGCATGGAGGGAGCCGAGCGTGATGGGCTGGCTCATGGAGGAGGAACTTGGCGTCTCGTCGGAGAAGGGCGTGTCTTGGCCTAAGGCTATCCACAACCGTTACCCCTAAATTTTTCCCCCTATATCACTTTTTCCCCCTATTTTCCTCCCTATTTTTTCATCTCCCGCAGCGGTTCCCCCTAAATACTCCCCCTATACCCCACTACCACTATAAAATATCATTTTCTATATCAAAAATCAATTTTTTATCTACTAACAATTACTCGTGGACCCACACCATAGTGTTTAGGATGATGAACAGTGACACGCTAGATCTGGGGGGAGAGAGAAGGAGACCGACACGTAGGGGACGCTGTAGGGGGCACCCTATGGCCGCAGCGGTGCCCCCTACGCGCCGCATGCAAGGGGAGGGGGAGGGGCAGCGTCCACCGCTGCGGCTAGTCTAAGGAGTAAGGAGAGGGAGATGATGTCGACGTGGTCATGGATGGCGGACTCGAAGTCCCCGAGGGCAGTGGCAGCGATGTACTCCGCCGACTAGCAGACCTTGTAGGCGGCGACGCGCATCGACAGGGTTGCTAAGCAGCATTGTCCTTGTTGACGAATCCGGCGCCGATAAGCTTGTGGTAGCAACGCCGTGTTTTTGCAGGAGCCTTTTCCCAGCGGGATAGCACTGGGCGTCATCGTTTTGATCTTGCACGGGCATATTTTTTTTACTAGTATTTAATAGTTCTCAACCAACGAGAATGACAACTGCAGAGAGAGTACATGCAGACCCGTCTCGTCTTTCAAACCTGAACTGTGGTCACTGCCGCAGTTTTTGTTGATGCATTGCCCTGCCTGTGTTTGCGTCGCATGGTCCCGGACCCGGATGAGAAGGGAGGGGGGGCTAACCTAGCCAGCCTAGCGAGAGCCACCGGGCAGCAGGAAGGAACACGTACGGCGTACCTACTCTCCTCGCCACATGGAGCCTCCTGCGCCTGCGCCTCACGGGCGGGCGGGCGGGCGGGCTGGCCGGCTGGGCCCTGGCCCTGCCTCGTGGTCGTGCTGCTCCTGTTGAGGCCGTCCGGCCGGCCCAGTGCGCCCCGCATGATGTTGTCTGTCTGTTCACTTCACGGCTTCAGTTTCGGTGGTGTGTACCTGGTGCTCATCTTTTTCTGGACTCAGGGATATATGATTGTGATCGCACAGAGAAATTCCACGGTACTCGTTGCCCCAAATAATATAAGGCCCTATGTGTGGCTCCCTGGGGCAGCAGCAACAACAACAATAAAAAAAACTCGACGAATATCTTGCGTAGGATTCACAAAAATACATTTTTTTTCTAAAGGGAAATATATTTACCGAATACTCTGAAAAGTACTCGCAGCTTTGCCAACGGCCATTGTGTTCGGTTGATGCCGGAACCTTCCTATCCTTCTGCCCCGCTCGTGGTCGTGCAAGGGGGTCTGTTTTCTTCGCGAAAAAGGGTTCGGGCTCCGGGTCCCCATCAAGATTAGTTTACGACCACGCACGTACGGCGCGGCGCCCTCCTCCCTCCGTTGGCCAGGGCCCAGGGCGGAGTGGTAGTGGAAGCCAAGTCAAAGGACCGCTCCTCCACACCGTGCGGCTGAGGATCGCTTTTTCATTTCCGAGCAACAATGATAGAGAAACGCATTCGGCGCCGGTTGGCCGGTCCCGTCCACGTCGTCGTCGAGGAGCAGCACTGGGCTGGGGGAAGGACGGCGGCACTGCCGTGTTGCCTCGCCCGTGTCGCCCGGCCCCGTACCGGTCAAACCAGCGGCTGTTTCTCGCTGCTGCCAATGATTCCTCAGAGTCCAGGCCACAAGGTGTCTAACTTTTTCACGGAGCAACCAGTGATTCTCACGGCGGCTAGCTACTCTGTTCGCCGTGGTGAAACTGTTTGGTTTGATGCTTAAGACGCCACAAGGTCTAATCCAACATTAGTTTTTCGATCTATGTAAGTTACGACGGCTTATTCGGAAATCAAAGAGGCCCGTCTTCCTTCTCGCAGGGCGTCAAATTGTTAGGCCACATGCGATATGACGACATGGCGCCTAGGGCTGGACAAAATACTCGCGGCTCGTCGGCTCGCTCGGTTCGTGGCCAGCTCGGCTCGGCTCGGCTCGTTTGAATTTTTTCACGAGCTGAGCTGGCATCCTAGCTCGGTTCGTTAACGAGCCAGCTCGGTTTGTTAATGAGCCAGCTCGCGAGCTAAACGAGCTATCACATTTCAGCAAAATAAATCTATATACATATCATATATGTAACAATTGATGAATATGTTATATGTATGTGTGGTGTCTATAACCTATAAGTTAAACTAATGATTGATGAATTATGTCTATGTATGAAATTGGTCTATGCGAATATAAGTGTGGGTTAAACTGCTGAACATGTGTATGAATAGTGAATTGATGAGTGATGAGTTGTGTTAATTTGGTGTTATATTGATGTGGTCTATGAAACTATGAGTATAATTACTATTTTCCGTTGTTAAATTAGTTTGAAATTAACTAGAAATTGATTATTATACACATATTATTTTTTCTGCTCTGGCTCGCGAGCTAAACGAGCCAGCTCGAGCTCGTAAACGAGCCGAGCCGAGCTGACTCTGTGGCTCGCTACCTTAACGAGCCGAGCCGAGCCAGCTCGTTAGCTTAACGAGCCAGCTCGAGCTCGAACGAGCCGAGCTGGCTCGATATCCAGCCCTAATGGCGCCGCGCTTACAACCAGCAAGGGGAATAGAATCTTTGCACGGTGCACATCCCAGTACTGGGTCCGCACAACATGCAACGTCCAGTGTCCGTAGCTCGCTAGCAGTAGGTGAGTTCCACACAATCAGGGTAACGAGCTTAGGTTAGCGCCCGCTCCTGTATATGGCCCAAAACTATCCCAACAGCCTATGCGTAACAACAGCAATCACCGGATCACCAATCTATTGAAACAGGAACTAGCCTCAGCCCTCAGGACCACTTGCACATCCACGCACTGGACAGGGTACCTCTTGTTAAGCAATCCATCAACATACGATTAGGCACCCGTCATTTGACGCAGACAGCCGCTACTATAATACAGAAAATTTCAGTGACGCTGACAGCAACTAGCAAACAACCGAAACTGAAAGGGCTGAAAGGTTCAGCCGGCGAAGCGACTGCGCGTCAGCACATGGCCGCCTAACAGCCTCCACGAGCGACCTCACTGGTGGCAGCCGTTTTCAGAGCGAGCCCGCAAAAAAAGCTGCAGCTCAGAACGGCAAGGAGAGATGGGTACAGGTAAGCATGGCAGAAAAAGTTCGATTGGCAAAGCGTCTGAACAAATAATTGGCGAAACTATATTATACATGGTGGGATGGCGGACACCCGTAAACTGCTTTCCGGTTCCCAAAAAACCTTCTTTATTTTGCTTTTCCAAAACTTTGGGTGGGGAGAGAAACCACTAAATTGACCCTTAACCTGATCTCAGTATTGAAATCCGTTCCCACTAGCTCAAACTGTGATCAGCATCCGTCGGTTGAACTCAGGTACTTCAATCCCACCCCACTGACACGCACAATTTGTGTGTGCACAAAATATGAGGTTATCATATCTTCATGCAGCTTCATATTCAAGGAAACAGCTTCTTTAACCTGTTGATGGCAACACCAGCCGTCTTGTTCATTGGTTCTAGAACAAGGGCGTGGTTGAAATCTGCAACATAATATAAGGTCATAATTAGATCCAGTTCATTGGATATTAAACAAACAGACGATTCCTTGCATATAGTATTAACTAAAGGGCAAAAGGCAAGACTGACCATCAACGGCCTCCTTATAATAACCTAGCATCTCCCTTGCAGTGCCTCTCCGTAAATAAGCTTTCACGCTCTGTCAACGATAAATAGATTGGAGTTAGAATATAAAGCAAATATCAAACCAATAATTTAGGGGGAACTTGCATTGCCTATCAAAACATCAACCAAAATTAAATGTGTCCAAAGTTTGAAAAAATGAACAAAGTCTACCAACGATAGATACAACTAGTAAAAATAAACATTGGAATGTTTCCCTACAGCACACCCGTAAGTAAATTTTAATACAATTCGCAATATCATATGCTCTATTTTAATTTCGCCTGTATTGAATACGTTAGAATAATATCCATTGCACATTGCTCTGTAATAAAATGCAAAAACCCAGAATACAAAACAAAGACCGAACCTTGGAATCAAGTTCGATGGCACTTGTGCAATCTGCCTCAGCCTGACGGTAGCTGAAAGGAACCATCGAGCAACAAAGTGTTGAGAAAAAAACTCAATGTCAAATCATTAAAAATTTGTAAGAAAAATATGTCTGATAAGTAGGGGAAAATCATACCTAGTTAGTTCTAGAAAGGCAGCAGCTCTGTTGCTGTAGTATGTAGCCACTTTTCCATTTAACTTTATTGCTTCAGTGTAGAAATTTACTGCCTTTTGCCATTGTTTTTCCTTAAATGCAGCATTACCCTGTGGAGAAGCAAACAGTAAAAAGAAAACTAGTAAGAACAATGTTAACATACTAATCCTCCAAGAAAGATTTGATTGGAGGACTTGATTCACTGATTGAGCATTGTTACAGGGCATATGAGAAATAAGTATGCCCAAGACTGTTGGGACAGTAAGTAGGACAATGTATCTTCCAAGTGAACTACCACCAGATTGTTCTTTGATACACAAATGAGCAATCAGAAAATTTAACTTCCTTTGATGCCACCAGGTTCTAAGTGAACATTTTTTTTATTGCTGTTAAGCCAAAAATAAGTATGCCCAAGACTGCTGGGACAGTAGGACTATGTATCTTCCAAGTGAACTACCATCAAGTTGTTCTTTCATATATTAAATGAGCCATCAGAAATCTAAACTTCCTTTGATGCCATCAGGTTCTAAGTGAACATTGTCTTACTGCTGTTAAGCCAAAGTGCTACTAGAAGATTTGCACAGGAGTTAGAAAATTTTACATCCTACAAGAATGTGCAATAAGAAAAACTAACTTTCTCTTTAGCAGCTTCAGCTGCTTCTTCATTCATTGCCTGTTTACTTGAAACACTAGATTTCGCTAGTATCTCCACTTGCTCTTGGATGGTTGTATACATGGTTTGTGTGGTGTCCAACAAAAACCGATCACCACCATGCCTAGCAATCAACGAAACTGAAATGGGGCACTTATCATGTGTACCCAAAGGAATGGAAACCTGAAATGATCACCAAACAGCTGAGGATTAGTACAAAATTAAAAGAGTGGTTACTGGAAAAGCAAGCTCACACGCTATGCACTTAAAGCTAGGAATGATATCGAAACTCATCATTTTTATCTAGATCCATACTCACCAAATATTCACCCGAATTATATTAGCACATTTATTCTATAATAACAAGTATTAGTGTATGACATGGCCCTACCACCAAAAAAACAAAGACATGTTTAGGACAGTATCTATTCCAATGACTATTTATATTCACCCAGGACCAAACCTAAATCATAAAAGTAGTGGCTTCATTTATACAGGTTACACTAGTATTCACATCTCCAATCTTCCATCACTCAGAGATTTTGAAAGAAAAAAAACTTCATCATTTTTATGCTACTGATTGAGCCCATGTAATAAATCATGAGTCCTTCCCTAATTCCCTTGTTGCCAAACATTGTTTGTCTGTTGTTAAGAGTCTGAGTAGGGATGGGCACTTTAAACCCGCAACCTAAAAACCGACCCGTACCCGACTAGACCAAATTTGTGGTCTATCCGGGTGTCGGATCTCGGACTCAGTCCATGATCTGTGCTAATTCAGGTTTCAGGTTCGGGTTCGGTTCCTGACCCCTTAAACCCGAAAAGACCTAGTAACCCGAAATAAATCCCTATTATGCTGTCACCTAGCCGAGCAATGTTTCTACTTAGTTTTCTTTTTTTTAATCCAGCAAACCGCTTCTGGTAAGTATGCAAGGCAAAAAAATGCTAAAATAGGTGGGAAATGAACCACTTTTGCTGATCTGGACTAGTTAATTCAAGATTTTTTTTATGGCATACTGTTATTTCGGTCTAATCGGTGGACCGAATAGACCGAACCAAAATTTTTGATTTATTTGGGTTCGGTTCCTATAATTGTGTCTATCATTTTGGTCGATATTTTCTGATGCCCGAAATTTTCGGAACCCGAACAGACTGAACCGTATAGACCAAATAGACCGAATGCCCACCCCCAAGTCTGAGTAATCTGCTACTTTGGAACAACTTTTGCAAAGATTCTATTTCATTCAGAGTAAAGTTCGCCCTACCTGTAGGCTACAGTGATTCTTTTCTCTAGAAGATTTCAGTAAACTTAATTATTCTGGTAGCTTAACTCATGCTGTGTAAAGATCAACTGATTGTCACTCTAGACTCTTCACTTGTTAAGAGTTTTTAACTACAGACTTCAGACACTCTACAAGTTGTTATGCTTCCATAGAACATGCATTTCGTGAGTTTGCACATGACAGTAGTTGTTAGATTTATTCCTTGTTTGAATTAGGACTAATATTCAAAATGATTGCAAGCTTGCAACCTCATAAAGAAAAAGGTTCAGCAGATCACTGGAAGAGAACTAGAGAAGAAAGAACAGGTTCATATAATTCATGTGCTACTAAACCCAATACAGAAAAAACTGTACCTGGCAACACCCTGACATGCTAGCTAAAGACAAAAGGCGTAGTGTCTGAGAATTGTAGCTTTCAGACGAGAGTTCCTTAGCGTTAAGCTTCGGGGGGCACCCCAAAGCAGTTGGAATCACCAGAATCCCATCATCCTGCGTATTAGCACATCACCAGAAAATAAGGCATTAGCAGTACGCTATTAAATAGTAAGTAGCACATTCAGTGGTACCACTTCTCTATATACAGAAAAAACGATGGATCATAGAACACAAACAGTATTAGCAAAAGTGCATGAGAAAGGGAAAAAATACAAAGGATTATTTTTTTAAAAAAAGCTCAGTTGTTGGCTTGTTACACACTCTTGACTGGGCAGTATTATACTTAGCTGAAACATCAACCTAGAAAATTTCGGCAAAAGAACTTTACTTTCTGGAATGTTCCTCAAGTGGTTAATTACTTAATTATACATTCTTATTAGTAAGAAAAAACGGAATGTATCAGATTCAACTGTGATAGATAACATGTTTTTGAACAAAAAAGTATACTTTGGTCATACATCGTGTTTCTGGTAACCATTTGGGGGGGTAATAGTAACTGTAACTTTGCTAGGCTAATCTGCCATTCTATGCACATGTGAAACATATAAGGCAAAGTTTGCAATGGAATATGCAAAACCTACGAAACAGGTTTTGCTTCCCTATGGTAGTCCAGAAATATCAGCCATGCCAAGGTTTTGAAATGATATTTACCAAGTAAAACTACCAGTAACGGTCATAAACCTGTGCTAACTGCTAAACAAAAAAACATAATTGCGGTTTTTAGTAATATTGTTAGCAAGCACTATCATAAGCTCTCGACTAAGAAATAAACAATAGTTCATTCTGAAACTGATGTCCCAGTACCTTAAGAAGTTCACTTAGAGCAGAGCGCGCTTCTTTCCTCACATTTTGGCAGCCATCAATATCTGAATCACCATCCTCAGACAAATCACTGATTATGCGTGCATCCACAGCAGGCTTAACTGAATTTATCCACTCCATATGCTTATCTTTGAATTCCCGCCTGAATCCAATTCGTGAATAAATATTATTAACCAAATGTGCCAAATTGCTAAAGGATGATAAAGAGAAAGAACTAACCATTACAACACACAACAGACAAGTCGAATTACAATCAAGTAATAATATATAGGGAATAACAGATTAACAATAGAAGTGGCGAGCAAATGGCAAAATTTACGATCATTTTGGAGAACTAAGGAATTTGCAATCATACACCACAGAATTTGCAACTACACTCTGCAGTTAAAAAGTCCTAACTTACAGCACCTTCGGAAGGAGAATGCTTTACTACTTTTTCTAATTTAATTCACATTTTAACTTTTAGAGTGTGTTCCTATTATCCTTGTATGTGTAGATGGGCTGGCACCACTGTTGGGCTGCCGGCCCATTAGGGTTTCCTGGGTAGTATATATGTAACCATCTTCTATGCAATACATAAGGTGTTCCATTTTCTTACATGGTATCGGAGCTAGGTTTTCTTCTTCCTTCCATTCCTATCCGCCGACAACCTCTTGCACAGAGGTCGGCATCTGCTTCTACGCCACCATGCCCGGGAGGCTCCGCTTATCCTTTCCTCCCGAGGCGACCCCCATCCCAGCCGTCGGCCACCTTCCACACCTTGGCCGCCAGCCCATGTGCCCCTGCTCCCAAGGCCGGCCCCGCCCGCCCAAGCCACGAGACCCGCACGCCTCCGCTCCTTCTGCTAGATCCGACGCTAATGCCTCCTGTCCGTTTCCACAACGTCTACACTGCGCCGTTGGCGCTCCCTTCTGGCCGCGGCTACGACACCGCGGCCACACCATGGTCGGCACGTCTCCCTCCTTCCCTCCGCTCTCCGGCGACGCCCGCCGTTCCCCTCCCGTTCCCTACACGAGCTTCTCCCGTCGCGGCGTCAAACCCCCTGCCAGGCCCAACGCAGCCCCCTGCCCAGTCTCATTGCTTGGGGTGCCCACATTGAGACTGCGGGGGATGTTAGAGTGTGTGTTCCTATTATCCTTGTATGTGTGTAGATGAGCTAGCACCACTGTTGGGCTGCCGGCCATTAGGGTTAGGGTTTCCTGGGTCTATACATATAACCATCTTCTATGCAATACACAAGGTGTTCCATTTTCTTACATTAACTAACACCTAAGTATTTGGATCCAAAAACAATCTTTCCGACTCTAAGAATTGTGTCAAAAACCTATAAGCATCTTCAACTAAAGTGAGTCCTGGAAGTCATAGATTGAATAGTATTAATAATATTTTACATTGAACGATCGCTAATTATTTCTTTAGCAGCAACAGTATGACTGTTAGGAAGACATACTTGTGAAGTGATATCATGGCGTTACAGAGTGCTAGCAACAGAGGGAACTTTGAATCCCCATTCTTATGCCCATTTGAATAGTTACCCAGGCTGGATATTCTTGAACTCAAATAATTTTCGAGATTCACATGACGGACTTGTCCTAATAAAATAAAAAAGAAATCCTTCACCATTAGGAAGTTAACTGCCAGAAAAGAATTCAGAAAGTTTTGAAATAATGAAGGAAATCACAGAGAGTAAAAACACATACTTCCAAAGAGCTTCTCCACAGATTTTGTCACCACCTGAGTAAGTCTCCTAGCAGGTATCTTTGAAAGTTCAAAGCAATCATCTGCTATGTAAAAAATTCTTGGTTGGCGAATACCAGCATAAGGAAGTCTAAGAAGAAGATGCCCAACACGATGCAAAACACTTGGATCCTTTGCAAACCAACCTGTAATAGAATAAATAAAATATTGGGTCATGCCAAGTTCAAAGAGATTGGTTTTAGAGCACAGTTTTCAAAGAGGTTATGCCACTCATGACATAAACTCCACACTGGAGAAAAAAACAATTCCAGCAAATACCTATAGTGTCCAGGCTAGGTGCAACAGGAATGACACCACTGTTGGAAACCACAGCATGCGAAGGCCTGAATGCTAAGACACCACAATAAGCACCAGGTATCCTTACACCTCCAATTGAGTCAATACCTGCCAAAACCACATTTTCTGTAGCATTAATCAAATGAAAAATGGGCCAACCCACATTTAATGTACAGTACACGCGTAGCGTAGATATGGCATGGGCCAAATTTTTTGATCTAGAAATGTCAGCCACCACCAGGTATCAAGAATTATAATGACATCTCTAGAATACTCGATTTTTGTAATGGCATATATCTGAAAACCCCTATTAAAAAGGGCAGACCCAGTGCCGGAGGCTCCCAAATGAGGGGTATGAGGAAGAGATAAACCGAGGCAAGCCTTCCCTCCACAAATGCAGAGAGGCCGCTTTGAACTCGCAGACCCAGTGCCGGAGGCTCTCACTATTACACCAGACCTGTCCTTCTGTCAATATTAAAAAATATATTTTTTAAAAAAATGCTGTCCATGCAATAGGCCTCTGGAGTTTAGGTACGTGAGGGACGTCAAGGTAAGCTTGTTTGGGCATATAGATGAAACAACAGAATATACTTAGGACATGATCAGTGTGTTATACAGAAGCAGTTTTCTGATATTAAGAGAAAGAAAGACACCCTAGGTAGAACAAATAAGAGAGCTACAGATAAGCACATGTGCAGTATACTTTAGACCTGCACCACAATAGTTGACAGCTACCAACTCTATAAAATCCACTTTTTGACATGAACTGAACCATAAGAAAAGAATATTTGCACATATCAAGAGAGATGTAATGGTTCATTGGTTCCAACTTCCAACTCTAAACCTAAACATTTGAAAAGAAATCTCACTATTATATTAAAACTCAACGATCCTTTCTTATAATTCAGTTTACAAATTATTGAGGAGGCTTTAAGGTTTAAGCCCTCTTTTGCAACACATTGTGTGAACATTGTACTAAAAGTACAAATTCTCATGAAATAAAACATTAAAGGGGTAAGTATCAAGAACATATGCAAGTATTCATCAAGATTCAAAGCATATTTTGTTTTACCACGAGTTACATGCGAAATGATACCGTTTTTGTTTCTTTCTTGGAGCTTAGAGATGGTTCAGTTGGGTACCCGCTGCCATAACACATGTGATATTAAGAAAACTATGAAAGCTTCAGCCCAAATAGCCAATGCCTTTCGAATAAAGAAAACTCGTAACATAATAGCATGCACAGGCTGTCCAGAAATTCTACAGGTATTTATGAAGAAAAAAACTCACCCAGGGCAAAATCTACCATTCCACCAGCAACTGCAACAGCTGATCCACTTGAACATCCTCCTGGTACTCGATCTGGAGCGGCAGGATTTGTTGGTGTATCAAAATATCTATTCTCACCATGGATACTGAAAGAATATGTATTAAGCCACACACACATAATATAGCTAAAAAATATATCATACTAAATGCAACGAGCCTTTGTTGCCATTACAGTATGCAAAAAAATTAGAATCAGCAAGAGATAAAGAAAAATCAGCTCTACAATACAAATGTCAAGCAAAAATGATTTTACCTGTATGCCATCTCATCAATAACAGTTTTCCCAACACAAATAGCACCACCATCGACAAGAGCTTTAACCACTGAAGATGTTAGCACTTCTGCATCGCGTGTCTTTGCCCATTCAAGACTGCCGAAACTTGTAATATAACCACTGACATGCAATCTGCAAATCATCAAAGCAGATATTTGTTCTCAAGGGTAAATAACACAAGATGACAAAAACCACCATTGCAGATGTACTACTGATTACTGGTTGTCAGGTCAGGTGCAGAAATCATGACATGTAACTATTTCATGCAACATTGGAAAGAATAAATTTGACACCTAGGTAGCGCAAGCATCTATTAAAGTTCTTTCTCATGATGTGCGTGCAACAATTACCAACCTACAGATCTAAAACTACTGGTGTATCACAAAACAGCAACAAACTTTCTACCATAATACATATCTATGGTATACTGGTATAGTATGAAAATGCCCTCCTAAAAAACTAACTACACGAACGTTTTCAGGGAGTAGTGATGGCAAATCTAGGTATTAATTATTAATTTCTGGTCGGGTAATAAAGTTCAATAAATTTATAACTGCTTAAATATGTGAGTAGAAGCAATATTACCCTTGGTTCAGATACTTACTCACCGGGCGGCTGTCACTACATAACTAAGAGGCCAAAATCTGTACGAGGAATGACTAATTATATTATACCTTAAACCAGTTTAGAACACCTTATCAAGCATGCCTTTATGACTGGCAGCATTTATACACCATACGACTGCAGATACAATGAGATGGTTGGCATGCAAAGTATTGTGTTGAAACTGATAGAACATTATCTTATATCTCAAAGTTCTCAATTGTTTACAAGAAGGTAAAGCCCTGTATAATTTTATGGCAGATAACTGCAACTCCTATAGAAAACCCAATGCCGGAGGTTCCCACATGAGTAGGGTCTGGGAAGAGGTAAACCGAGGCAAGCCTTCCCCCGCAGATGAGGGGAGGCTACGAATCTCATCAACGGACAAAACTCATCCATCGGCATTGGTAGCGCCCAGATGCCACATCCAGATCTGGCACAGGACGCTGCATCCACCATCCATCTGTCCTATCCTTTGATCCACAGTTCATTTAATTTAGTCCACAAGCAATCACATATCTACTTCTAATTAATCCAAGTGAAATGGGACTATCTTTGTGCATTCCTTTACCTCCACATCTGCCTACCTCTTGCACCATCGCTATTTCTCTCGTGCGGAATTTCAAGGCTGGGTTAGAAAAACACGGAACACCCCTCACCCCTGTTGGCCTGTTCTTCCACTGACGCAGCTGCAGAGATATAAGTAACCTGCAGCCACATCCTGGTCGCTCCTGGACAGATAACCTATGCGGATGGAGCCTTCAGGGTGTTTTCGCGGTCCTGCAGCGAGAAAATCTCTTCTTCTTTAATACCCGGGGTGGTCTATCCCCCAAGGACTGAGTCTGACATCCAGGAAAACCCTTGCAACAAATAATTTAAGATATTGAAACATTCTGAGAAAAGCGACGAAGCATTGCCGCAGCAAGTGCTCCATGGAGTAGAGGTCCTGTTGGCCAGACTGCTGTTGCTGCACATGGCACCTAAGCTTGTGTCAACTTGATGATGACACAATCACCTCCAGGGATGCTCTTCCTCTTCCCCTTGACCTACTCCTTGACCCATGAGGAAGCAGGAGCAGCCGAACAGGATGGGGTCAGCAGCCCAGCAACCATGACGGACAACTTCTTCATGTTAAGAGTGGTGGTGGCATTGATAAGGGGTGTGTATGCTGCCCTTTGGTTCTTGCCAGGTCAGATCTCTAGCATCTCGAATTTGGCATCAACAGCACTAGATTGGTGCTTGAAGAGATGAGGTGTGAGGAGAGAGGAGAGCACGGGAGGAAATAGAGGCAAATGGGGAATCGGAGAGGGATGAGGTGTGTCGAGCAGGGGTATAATAAAAAAGCTAGTGGTGGTGGTGGAGGTTTGATGGTGGAAATCATGTGTTTTAGGGGGTGTTTGAATGCACTATAGCTAATAGTTAGTGGATAAAATTAGTTGACACATCCAAACACCTTAACTAATATTTCAACTATTTTTGGTAAATTAGTTAATAGTTAGATAGTTATTTGTTAGCTAGCTAATTCTACTACCAATTTTTAGCCAACTAACTATTAGTTCTAGTGCATTCAAACACCCCTTAATTGATTGGAGAAGTGGTCCTATGTGGAAGGAGTAGCCAATGCGTCGTACACACGACGAGGAGCATTTCCACGGGTCCATTCATGTTCCTTTGCAGCCAACATTTTGGTATAAAGAAAGCCATGCATAAAGCTGTCTGATGTGAGGCAATTTACTCAGTTCCAAGAGTATATACCGGTTTGCAAGGCAAAACAAGCTCTGTGCAATTCATTGTCCTTTTTGGCTCAGGCAAGCCATGCAAGAATTTGTCTAGTGTGAGGAAATTTAGTATCAACTGACAGAACGTATCCGCTTTGCCACATAGAGCAAGCTAAAGAAAACACACAATCATGTTGTGCTGAAATAGATAAGAGCAAAAGCATGCTATACTTTGGCATGATGAGCATCCAATGCACCATGTCAAATGAATTTGTATCGCCCTAGCTCAGTGATACCAGACAAAAATTCCACCACTCGCGACATCGACCTGATATCGATAACAACCTAGCATTATCCAATCTATCGAATTACTATTCATGCAGCTCTAAAAAGCCTTCCACCGATCCAAATCCGACGCTAAATCATATAATCAACCAAACACAAGGATATGTGGTCGCTAGAGCTTACGCGTCAGCGATGGCGAAGCAGAGTCCGGTGAGCGGGTGGGGCGCCTGCGGCGGCGGAGGCTGGGGCGGCGGGAGGAGCTCGAGGCGGGCGATGAAGGCGCCGTGATCGGGGCGCGCAGGGCGCCTCAGTCGCCGCGCCGCCAGGAGAACGCCCGCGATGCCGAGACCAAGCAGTACCCAGAGGTTAGCGGCGGCCCCTGAGGACGCCATGGACGAGGAGGACGGGCTCAGGCTCGTCTGCTCCGCGCGGGCAGGGGAAGGAATTCGAGGGCTAGGGTTTTAGCACGGCGCCAGGGGTTTTGAGGCAAGCGTACAAGCGCTGAGGACGACGACGGACGGCGAGGGGTGGAAGAGGAAGGCGAGGCGGCGTGAGAAGCAGATGCAGCGTGGTGGATGGATAATACCGCGGGCGATTGCTTTCTCGCAGACCTAGGAGATACTGCGCCGAAGAAAGAATGTAAGGGGAGCTTGTTATGACCACGAATAAGTACACTAGGAGGCAAAGGCGATCAGCTCTCAGGAGGCTGAACCGCGACAATTAGATAAGTTTGTTAGAAAGAGGAAGATAAAATAGTAGATAAGTTAGAATGATTAGTTTCAGAGAGATAAAATAGGAGATAAGTTAAAAAGATTAGTTTCGAAGAGATAAAATAGGAGATAAGTTAGATGGATTAGTTCCAAACATGATAAGCTGAGATAAATTAGGAGATGTATTATGATGCCGAGCTATATTATGCACCGGTAATAATTCAATGAAAAGCAGAGAAGAATTAATCTAAGAAAAGAGATTATCTTCTCACTTCTCTCCAGCAACCCTCGACGGCGCTCCAGCCACTTCACCGTCGTCGAGCCTATCGACCTCGGCCAGCAATCTCCCATCCGTAGCTCAGGCTTGGTTCTTCCAATTTGGTATCGAAAATATCAGGTTTTACAGAAGAAGATGCACCAGGACCCGTCGTCGCCACCACCAGTTCGGGTTCCAATCACAAACTCGACCATGTCCTCAAGATCGTCACCGACCTAGTTACCAAATTCTTCGACCTTTCCACCTGTGTCACAGCATTGAAGCCTGCCCAGCTGCATCCACACCCTTTCCCACCATTCCACCGGAATTCCCTTACGACCTGCCTAGATATGGCGATATGTCGGCGGCCACCATGCAGTAAGCGTTGCTAGTGTCAACCAAAATTTTGGTGCTCAGTTTAAATCTTGTGTGCATATCTTACGTTACTATTGTCTCTAATGCTAAAAAAGGACAAGCATTTAATATTATGGTAATATCTTCTTAGGACACTTAAGTGTTATCCTAGGCATCTCTTTCTCTAACGACTCCCCTGTCAGGGGCTCGAAAATTCTGGTGGTGCCTAAAAAGCAGTACTAAGTCAAACTCGCAATCAACTTAAATTCACTAATTCTAATATACTCAAACATGAATGTACCTTAGGAATGGAGTTAGCTTTTCAAAAGAACATTTTCAGTTGCATCTCACTATTTAGTTAGGTATAATGCAAATATAAGTTAGTTCACACCTAGTGCCACTCGGACAACCATTTAGCGTTAGAGTTCGCCTCTTAATAGTACGACTATCTAACATAAACACCCTCTATTATTTCTTAGTCAACAAAAGAAAAAATCTAACATATATCTTTGACTTTGATTTTGCTCCTAACTTCTTTTCTCTAATGTTGAAACTTTATCAGCTTGAGGCCTTGTCACGACCCGGTCGTGCCAACCTTCTGTTCACAAGAACCATGGGCATAATCTACACTTCAAAATTCATATTTTAAAAACTTGCATATTAACTCTACACTTTTGGGTTCTGCGATATTCAGACAATTCGGTTGTCCTACAAAACAGCCTCACAATGGATGATTTCTTGTAGTGTTTGCACTTACATTCACTTTAAACCATGTTATACTTTGGCAATGCTTAGTATAAGGTCCACATTTACATTCTTGTATAAAAATGCTTTTATGCAAAACCAAATGTGTCCCTTTCTACTAACCAAATGCATTATCCTTGTATTATATTAGGTAAGTCTTGTAGAGTATATTTGAGTATTGATCTTGTGATTGTTTAAGTTTTGTAGGTAGTGTTGCACCGGCCTATTAGTTTTTCTATGCACCTGATTCTGTTGAGGACCTAGAGTGGTAGAGAAATCCATGTTGCATAGATATGTGGAACATAACACCGTCCACATGTGTTAATTTTCAAACACTATGTCATTAATATTTCTGCTATCTTCTTTAATATTGGTATTTTTAATTAGATGGTTGTATTTCATGTGTGATAAATTAAGTTTGGAACAATAGTTTGTAAAGCCAGTGTACATATTGTGATGTGATATGATCTACTCATGTGTTGTGATATTTTATTTCCCTTGTGTGATCCTGGATGAAGGTCAGACATAGTACATCATACTGGTGGTGTACTAGGATGACTAATTAAGTGTTTATCTAATCTAGTACTCAATGAAACACTACTAATCATGTATTCTACTTAAAATGGATATGATCCTGACCTTTTTGGGTTCTTGGGTTGGGACAAGGACGTGGTTTTACAATGCTTGTGACATCTTATATGGCTCTTAGCTTCTCTTTATCTCTTGGTCTATAACAATGAATCGATGGGTTGCCTTCTTAGCCACTTAACACTAGTACTTAAGGTCTTCTCTTAAGGGGGGGTTTTTGAAAGTTCCCTTTGACCCGGGAACAGGATCTGGATGTCGCCTAGAGGGGGGGGGTGAATAGGCGAATAAAAATTATCACTTTATAACTGGAAATTCTTACTCTACTCGAAGACTTAGTACGCAGTGGAATGAGAAGACTCTTCGAGTAGGTCACAGCGGAATGGAAGATCCTGTCTCAAAATGTCCTGCACTTCAAATCAAGCTTATACCACAGATAAGTATTGAAGTGCAGATATAAAGACGAGTAAGACAGAGAGTCAGGATACAATACAGAATAGAGCACACAGACGCAAGGATTTATCCCGAGGTTCGGCCAAGCCTGAAATGCTTGCCTAGTCCTCGTTGGAGTTAGCCACACCTGGGCTTGGAGTCTATTTCAACTCCTTCCTCCGTTTGCTCAGATTTGTCAGTATGACAGATAGAGCCTTTCACTATTGAGTGGGGTTGCAACAGAACCGCGGCTGCTTACAAAACTTCTTGGCAGCACCCCGGCAGAATAACGATACGCTCAAGACCTTGCTCTAGCTCTAAGCAGCACTTCTCCTCTCTCTAAAGGCTTATAGTTGTGCCTTCTACACAAACTATAGAGTTACACACAAGAGGGAGAGCGAGAATTGATTCCGATGAAGTCTACACTTGTTTGCTGCACTTATCTCTTACTTGAGGCGCCTAGGGGTCCCTTTTATAGGCACAAGGGGCCTAGGAGCCGTTGAGAGCAAATCTGGAAGGCCAAACTTGCCTTCTGTCGTCGGGGGCACCGGACAGTCCGGTGCACACCGGACACTGTCCGGTGCCCGATTTGTTTCCATATCGGGCGCTTCCGACCGTTGCAGACCGGCGGAGATCTGAGAGCCGTTGGCGCACCGGACATGTCCGGTGCACACCGGACAGTCCGGTGCCGTCTTTCGACCGTTGGCTCGGCCACGTGTCCCGCGCGGATTGCGCGGCCGACCGTTGGCCCTGGCCGACCGTTGGCTCACCGGACAGTCCGGTGCACACCGGACAGTCCGGTGAATTTTAGCCGTACGCCGTCGGCGAATTCCCGAGAGCGGCCAGTTCGAGCCGAGTCAGCCTGGCGCACCGGACACTGTCCGGTGCACACCGGACAGTCCGGTGCTCCAGGCCGAGCTGAGACTTGGCAGCACACAGCCAAGTCTTTTCTCCTCTTCTTCTTTTCTTCTACTTTCTGTTTCTAACACTTAGACAAATATATTAGTACACTAAAACCAATGTACTAAGTCTAGAAACATACCTTCTCTTAATTATTACATCCATAGTATTTCTCATGCTTGAGCTTTGATGTTGGACTCATAAATCATCAAGTCGGCTTGACTTGATCCAGATTGACATTTCTTAGCTCCAACATCCTGCAAAGGTCACATAGAACATCTCCAAACATAGGAACAATCCAAACTAAGGATTAAGGTGAACTTAGCTCTTTTGGGCTGGTTCCAGTTCTGGTTTTGACACTTGTTCTCCTTCTAGTGACCTTGATCTCTTTCTCAAAGCTTGGTCTTGAGCCTTATGACTTACACCACATAACTGTAGCTGTTACCTCATTGGTTGTAAGTCACGTCCTTATGTAGTGATCCTTGATGTGCTATAGCTCTTCTCAACTCGATCACCCTTGACTTTGCAAGCCTTCTTCTTCACCCTTGGCTTTGGGTTCCTCAGCCTCCTTGACCTTCTCCCGTGCACTTAGTACCTCGAAGCTTCTCTTGCCTCCGTCCTTGGCTTGATCAGTTGTCTCCGAGCTTCGCACCTGAGTCTCACTTTATGCAATGTCCATCTTACTAGTGATGCCCATTATCTATCACCATCTAGTCCTTGGACCATCACACTTGTTCACCTGTTCAACACTTAGTACACTTGTTAGTCCTTTAATTGAGTTGTCATCCAAACACCAAAACTCACAAGAGAGCTTTCAATCTCCCCCTTTTTGGTGATTGATGGCAACACAATTAAAGCTTACATGAGAATAAGATTTGAAGCACAAATTTTGAATTCTAAGTTTATAGAATGCTCCCCCTAAATATGTGCTTACTTCAAAAACATAATTTTGGCCTCAGACGCCAATTTGCACATACTTAGGCAATTCGAAACATTTCTACATCTTAGCACTTTTTAGGATGCATTGTGTCAAGAATCAAACCATGATGCTATAACACACAAATGCACAAAATCAGAGTTAAACACCATTCAAATTAGTGGATTTATCACAGGAATATCAACCTACCACTATTCATCATTAAGATACCAATTCAAACTAATACCAATTCATACTAAGACACTAGATTTAAGACAATCTTAACGCACCATGACAATCTTAAAGCACCATTTAACCACATGACTATCTACACATATAATAACTGCAAGAAGCATATGAATACATCACCCCTTAGGATAAGCTTTCCTCTCAGGTTGAGATAAGCTTTAATACACACAAATTCTCCCCCTTTGACATCAAACACCAAAAACTATACTCAAGCAAGAACATAGGATGATGTCAAGGGACAACAGGGTGTTAAGGAGGAAAAAAACGACTATCTAAAACTCCCCCTTACTTATTGAACATATGCACTATCAACATTTATGCAAGAAGATTAATACTTCCTTTTGTACCTTTGCCATGTTGTAGTGTACTTTCCACCTTGAAAGTATTTAATCTCTCGAGAGCTTCTCCACACTTGTGCCTGATTCTTTATCCTAACTTTTTCTTGTTGCTAAGACACCAACCTTAGAACAAGTTATAGTATTGGGCACAAGAAGAAACTTCTATTCTAATGATTATCAAGAGATGTCAATTGAAGCAAACTATCACGGCTACTAATTGAAAGATACCATTTGCAAAGTTCATTTATTATCGTGACTCCATGATATTTAAGAATAAGCATCTATTATCACCAGATATAGAGCATGAGCAATCTAAAGATATACAATTACTCATGACTTAAGATACCAATTACTTGACTTACAGAGGTACCCAAGTCCTGATTGCTCCATTTCATGCTCATCTTCTCTTTTCCACCTAGAGACTACACAAGATTGCTCAAGAAACAGTTAGTCTCACAAGACATAAGTTATGTGTGCTCCCCCTCAAGTTGTGCATCAAGTATTTGAATGACTTGCACTTTGCACATTCTAGCTTCCTTAGAACTAGAGGGAATCACAACATACCTTGGTCAAAGCATACTCTATCACACAAAGATGCCAATTTGAATATCAAATGAAAAGCCACTTAATCATCAATTGAAGGCTAAATGAAAGGTTGACTAAATACAACAATGCAGGCCTCAGTGGCACGTAAGCCAATTTGATACTCTCAGGAAGTCTATCATTTACACGCAACTTAGACATACTTAACAATCATTGGAGCACATATACCAATTGAAAGACAACACGATCATGTCTTAAGTACATCATAGTTAAGAAGGTTCTTTAGGTACACCAAAAGAAACAACATTCTAATGCATAAGCCACGATACTACCAATGAAATGCAAGAACACAGCTATGATCACTATCAATGGAACTTCAAGATATTCAATAAAATTGCACAGTTCCATTTTCCATACCTTTGCCTTTATGAGAGCACTTGTTATCACCAATTCAGGGCTCCTTTTGCTCATGCACCACATAGCTCAAAGGGCACAACATGGATTTGAAATTCACACAGTACAAAACTAGGGTAATCATGTGAACATGGACTAAACAATATGTCAATATTTGCACATAGCATGACTTACACAAAGTTACAGGTTTATCCATATACACAAGAGAGTTAATCGTTGTGGATATAACAAATGAAAGAGCTACCAATGAATGATTCAAAAGATATATCCTATATAGCACCAGTTATGATTAAGCGAGCATCATTGTGATTCATTTAACATAAAGCGTAACTACTCCAAAGACAGGTAGCACAACAAGCCATCTTAAGAGCAATACTAAATTGCAATTATGTACTTAAAACACACGGGTACCATCCTTTGGAGAGCAAGGTGTAAATTCTCATCAAAGTCCTTTACTTGATACACCAATAATGGTTTAGGACCTACACACCTTATTTCACTTGAGATGAACATGGGATTAGTGTTTCACAATACTTCAACCTTGGGTCAATAAACACCAAAACAATTAATAGTTTAAGCATAGAGTTTAAGATAACCGTCTTAAGCTCTCCCATGGTCTCCAGTTCATCTCAAGGCACCTGCATGGTCTAGTTAGCACAATTTGGTACCCATCTTGGGATGGGTCCATAATGATCATCTAAATGTGCCTTTGGTACCCAAATTGCCTTTGTGCTAGTTCTAGGTGATCTCGTTATAGATCTAGCACAAGTGTATGATTTGGGTCTCCTACCCGAATAAGATTGACACAAATTCACTTGCTTAGGAATCTTACCTTTATAACATACCTTGAATAGATGACCCTGCTCACCACACTTGTAGCAGAAGCGTCGCTCAATCTGACATGACGCTTGCTGTTTGTCATTTTCCTTGGTGAGGGTTATCTTGGAGGATGCACATCCTTGATTCTTCATGACCGGACATGAAGTGATCGTGTGGTCCTTTTTGTTGCATCCAAAACAACTCCTTGTCCCTTCATTCTTGTCTTTGTACGGACAAGACGCGATGAGGTGGCCTAACTTCTTGCACTTGAAACACCTCCTTTTTCCTTTTCCCTTTTTATACTTGAATGACATGGAGAGAAGGTCAGTGCAAACAACATGATTAATTGAATCTTTACCTTTTTCTTTTTTCATATTGATTTCTTCATTTATAGCTTTGGGAACATTCTTCTTATTGAGCTTAACACTTGCTGCAGTTTTTCCTTTCTCAAGCTTCTTCACCACGCGCCCGTGGATATCTTGAGAGAGTTGAGCTAAGCGTCTTCTCCTCAATTGTCGTTGCTTCTTATTCCCACAGAATTTCTTTTGTGACCCTAAAACTTGTTGCTCAATCAATGATTGGCTTTCTTTTGAGCAACAGGGGTTAGCACATGATGATATACAATTCAAATGCGCACACGTGCGAGAATGAGGTTCACATGAATTTAAGTTTAAAATTACAACCTCATGAGCAACATTAAGCATGATATGGTTATCAACTAATTCATTATGAGAATAAGATAGCATATCATATTTTTTACTTAGAGCAAGTTTTTCTAAATTTATCATTTCCACTTGACTCTTAAGCATAGAATTCTCAGTTTTAAGTTGAGCAACATCAGATAATACATCATGATTATTTCTTTGCTCAAATAAAATAGATTCATACCGTTGGACCAAATTATCATGAGAGCACTTTAGCTCCTCATGTTCTTTGGTCATCTTCTCTAGGCTGTCGTTGGTTTTGATGAGCGACTCCTCTAGCCTGAGAAGCGTTTCGCCTTGTTCCTTGTTCCTTTTCAACAGCTTAACCAAGAGTGCCTTGTCCTCTTTGTTGAGATGGATGTAGAAACGGCGAATCTCCTCTTCTTCCACATCATCAGTCTCATTTTCCCTGTCATTAATGTCAGTGGAAGCCAAATAGGAAAATGTACCTTGAGGTGATGAAGATTCATCCTCGCTATCATCCTCATATTCCTCCTCATCATTGCTTTTGTCTCCACCATCATTGTTAGCAATAAAACATTTATCACTAGTGGAGAGCAAACCTGTCGATGAGGTGGATTCATTGTTTGGATGCCATCGTTCTTGTTCCTCTCCCTCTGAATGGTTAGTAACACAAGTAATATAGGGAGTAGGAGCAACACAATTTGCCACAGAATATTTTTCTTTAATTCTACTCCATAAATCATGAGCATCAACAAATAAATCACTATCACTACTCATGATGGAAAAATAAGCACTTCTAGAAAGAGAGTCAACTAAGATGTTGCAAGCATGGTGATTGAGAGATAAACATCTTAGTTCTTCATTGGAAGGATTTTTACTAAAATCAGAGGGAAAAATACTTCTACTAAAGATCTGTCTCAAATCAGAATCAACATTCATGAAAGCTTTGTAAATAGAGACAGACCAAGATTTGTAATTAGAACCATCGCCTAAAAGAAGTTCTACAGTTACCTCTTGTGACGACATCGTTATCTCCGGACGGCTAAGCCCACACTGGAGAGGCCTAGCTCCGATACCAATTGAAAGTTCCCTTTGACCCGGGAACAGGATCTGGATGTCGCCTAGAGGGGGGGTGAATAGGCGAATAAAAATTATCACTTTATAACTGGAAATTCTTACTCTACTCGAAGACTTAGTACGCAGTGGAATGAGAAGACTCTTCGAGTAGGTCACAGCGGAATGGAAGATCCTGTCTCAAAATGTCCTGCACTTCAAATCAAGCTTATACCACAGATAAGTATTGAAGTGCAGATATAAAGACGAGTAAGACAGAGAGTCAGGATACAATACAGAATAGAGCACACAGACGCAAGGATTTATCCCGAGGTTCGGCCAAGCCTGAAATGCTTGCCTAGTCCTCGTTGGAGTTAGCCACACCTGGGCTTGGAGTCTATTTCAACTCCTTCCTCCGTTTGCTCAGATCTGTCAGTATGACAGATAGAGCCTTTCACTATTGAGTGGGGTTGCAACAGAACCGCGGCTGCTTACAAAACTTCTTGGCAGCACCCCGGCAGAATAACGATACGCTCAAGACCTTGCTCTAGCTCTAAGCAGCACTTCTCCTCTCTCTAAAGGCTTATAGTTGTGCCTTCTACACAAACTATAGAGTTACACACAAGAGGGAGAGCGAGAATTGATTCCGATGAAGTCTACACTTGTTTGCTGCACTTATCTCTTACTTGAGGCGCCTAGGGGTCCCTTTTATAGGCACAAGGGGCCTAGGAGCCGTTGAGAGCAAATCTGGAAGGCCAAACTTGCCTTCTGTCGTCGGGGGCACCGGACAGTCCGGTGCACACCGGACACTGTCCGGTGCCCGATTTGTTTCCATATCGGGCGCTTCCGACCGTTGCAGACCGGCGGAGATCTGAGAGCCGTTGGCGCACCGGACATGTCCGGTGCATACCGGACAGTCCGGTGCCGTCTTCCGACCGTTGGCTCGGCCACGTGTCCCGCGCGGATTGCGCGGCCGACCGTTGGCCCTGGCCGACCGTTGGCTCACCGGACAGTCCGGTGCACACCGGACAGTCCGGTGAATTTTAGCCGTACGCCGTCGGCGAATTCCCGAGAGCGGCCAGTTCGAGCCGAGTCAGCCTGGCGCACCGGACACTGTCCGGTGCACACCGGACAGTCCGGTGCTCCAGGCCGAGCTGAGACTTGGCAGCACACAGCCAAGTCTTTTCTCCTCTTCTTCTTTTCTTCTACTTTCTGTTTCTAACACTTAGACAAATATATTAGTACACTAAAACCAATGTACTAAGTCTAGAAACATACCTTCTCTTAATTATTACATCCATAGTATTTCTCATGCTTGAGCTTTGATGTTGGACTCATAAATCATCAAGTCGGCTTGACTTGATCCAGATTGACATTTCTTAGCTCCAACATCCTGCAAAGGTCACATAGAACATCTCCAAACATAGGAACAATCCAAACTAAGGATTAAGGTGAACTTAGCTCTTTTGGGCTGGTTCCAGTTCTGGTTTTGACACTTGTTCTCCTTCTAGTGATCTTGATCTCTTTCTCAAAGCTTGGTCTTGAGCCTTATGACTTACACCACATAACTGTAGCTGTTACCTCATTGGTTGTAAGTCACGTCCTTATGTAGTGATCCTTGATGTGCTATAGCTCTTCTCAACTCGATCACCCTTGACTTTGCAAGCCTTCTTCTTCACCCTTGGCTTTGGGTTCCTCAGCCTCCTTGACCTTCTCCCGTGCACTTAGTACCTCGAAGCTTCTCTTGCCTCCGTCCTTGGCTTGATCAGTTGTCTCCGAGCTTCGCACCTGAGTCTCACTTTATGCAATGTCCATCTTACTAGTGATGCCCATTATCTATCACCATCTAGTCCTTGGACCATCACACTTGTTCACCTGTTCAACACTTAGTACACTTGTTAGTCCTTTAATTGAGTTGTCATCCAAACACCAAAACTCACAAGAGAGCTTTCAGTTTTGTCTAGTTGGGCTCGAGCGTATTTTTATTCTAACTCTAGTGACTCTAGACAAGGTTTGGCAACTATGGAAATTATGGTGTAGGGACATGTAGGTTGGACTATTCATTGGGACACTAGAAGTAGCTACTCATTAGCACTTGCTAGGATATTGAACTTACAAGATTTTAGTTCAAGGAAAACAAGGTTAACAATGAAGGACTTGACAATAACTATGGGTCTTGCAGTGCCTATGTTGGAGGGTAAGGTTAATGCACTTGGAATCAGAGGAAATTCCAACATGGTTCAAGAGCCATCATGGGGAAACAATACAAACAACTTAAAGAGATGTCTAGCTCATGGGGTTAGGAAGAAAAATCAATGGATTAGACAAGATATAGGTGATCTTTACCTTCCATTGGGGGATAACAAGGCTGACCAAGCTAGAAGAAAATCATGAGCATGACTTAACCACTACAAGATTAATGATGGATAAGGGCCCAATTGATTCACTAGGGTGTAATGAGACTATAGCTAAAGATGGCCAAACTAGATAGAAGACAATTTCTAAATAGAGGGGGTCTAATTGTCTCTTCTACTAATTAGCGGTGAAAATGGTACTCATACTACCAGGCCATCTTTTGTCTAATTGGCTGAGGTCTAGCCTACATAGTTGCTTTTGGCTAGGCTCCTGTAGAAGGCTTGTAGAGTCAGCTAAGCTTGATTAAAAAGACTAATCTTGACCCATCGAGATATAGATTTTTTTAAC
Organism: Zea luxurians; assembly: GCA_029449295.1. Taxonomy (NCBI): domain Eukaryota; kingdom Viridiplantae; phylum Streptophyta; class Magnoliopsida; order Poales; family Poaceae; genus Zea; species Zea luxurians. Next base: position 175,907,828 of record JAOPSE010000002.1, read on the forward strand.
ATGGTTGGGTATTAGAGTTATGAAATCAATTGCTTAGTCTTAGGTTTATCAATAACTGAAAGTCACCTAGAGGGGGTGGATAGGTGGAATCTGAAAATTATAAACTTAAGCACACACTACAAGCCGGGGTTAGCGTTAGAACAAATATCAAGTCCGGGAGAGAGGGGAAAACAAATCAACCAAGAAATAAAGCGGATGAACACGGTGATTTGTTTTACCGAGGTTCGGTTCTAAAGAACCTAGTCCCCGTTGAGGTGGTCACAAAGACAGGGTCTCTTTCAACCCTTTCCCTCTCTCAAACGGTCACCTAGACCATTGCTTGTGGCTCCTATTCTTGGTTGAGGACGAATCGACCGAGCTTCCCCTCGATCGTCTCCCGCTTGGTGATCTTGGTCACCTCATCTCTTTCGTGCGCAGTCTTTAGGACATCCCAAATCTCCTTGACACTTTTTAGCCCTCGCACCTTATTATACTCCTCTCGACATAGAGAGGCGAGGAGTATAGTAGTGGCTTGGGAGTTAAAGTGCTGTATTTGGACAACCTCGTCCGAGTCGTAGCCCTCGTCCCCTACGGTAGGTACATGCGCTCCAAACTCAACAATGTCCCATATGCTTGCGTGGAGTGAGGTTAGGTGATGTCTCATTTTGTCACTCCACATACAATAATCTTCACCATCAAAATATGGTGGTTTGCCTAATAAAACGAAAAGTAAGGGAGCACGTTTATAAATGCGAGGATAGCGTAGGGGGATCTTACTAAACTTCTTGCGCTCATGGCGCCTAGAAGTGACGGATGCGACGTCGGAGCCGGATGTGGAGGGCGACAAAGAATCGGTCTCGTAGTAGACCACCTTCTTCATCTTTTTCTTCTTGTCGCCACTCCGATGTGACTTGACGTGGGGAGGTGATTCCTCCCTTCATTTGGCGCGCGGACTCCCTTGATGGAGCCTTCCCATGGCTTGTGGCCTTCTCACCGGTTTCTATCTCCCTCTTGGCGGATCCTCCCAACATCACTTCGAGTGGTTAGACTCTAAATGAATCACCGGGCTCCGATACTAATTGAAAGTCGCCTAGAGGGGGAGTGGATAGGCGGAATCTGAAAATTATAAATTTAAGCACACACTACAAGCCGGGGTTAGTGTTAGAACAAATATCAAGTCCGGGAGAGAGGGGAAAAATAAATCAACCAAGAAATAAAGCGGATGAACACAGTGATTTGTTTTACCGAGGTTCGGTTCTAAAGAACCTAGTCCCCGTTGAGGTGGTCACAAAGACCGGGTCTCTTTCAACCCTTTCCCTCTCTCAAACGGTCACCTAGACCGAGTGAGCTTTCTTCCTTGATTCCTTGGGTCACTTAGACCCCGCAAGGACCACCACACGATTGGTGTCTCTTGCTTCGCTTACAAGGCTTTGAGAATAAGAATGAGAGAAAGAAGAAAGCCAACCAAGCAACAAGAGCAACAAAGAAACACAAGAACGATCCTCTCACAAGTCCTAAAGCAATAGAATTGAATTAGGGACTTTGATTGGATTGGTGGCTTTTATTTTGTGTCTTGGAGTGTTGCACTTTGCTCTTATATTAAATGAAGTGTGATGAATGCTTGGATTGTTGGGATGGAGGTGGTTGAGGGGTATTTATAGCTCTCAACCACCAAACAACCGTTGGGGTTGGGCTGCTGTCGATGGGCGCACCGGATAGTCCGGTGTGCCAGCCACGTCACCCAACCATTAGGGTTCGGGCGCAGACGACCGTTGGAGCTTTGTCTTCTAGTGGCACCGGATAGTCCGGTACCGCACCAGACAGGCACTGTTCACTGTCCGGTGTGCCTCTGACTCCTGCGCTCTGACTCTGCGCGCACTGTTCTTCACTATTCACGGAGTCAGCGGCTTTTGCAGTCGACCGTTGCGCGAAGGAGCCGTTGCTCCGCTGGTGCACCGGACAGTCCGGTGGCACACCGGACAGTCCGGTGAATTATAGCGGAGCGCGGCCTGAGAAACCCGAGGGTGGCGGGTTTGGATTTGTACGGTCCTGGTGCACTGGACACTGTCCGGTAGCACACGGGACAGTCCGGTGCACCAGACTAGGGCACCCTTGGTTCTTTTGCTCCTTTGCTTTTGAACCCTAACTTTGATCTTTTATTGGTTTGTGTTGAACCTTTATGCAGTGGCGGACCTAGAATTTTTATATAGGGTGTGCCGCAACAAAATTTTTATGTAAAATTCTATCAAATGTACATATAATTTACAGTAAATTTGGTAAACAATTCGATATGTAGATATAAAATTTGGCATTCATTAAGCATGAAAGTTGCATACATTAAACATACAGATTTCAATAATACTACTTATCTGGCCTGCGCTTCCTCAACGCCATAAAAGTCTCAATTATATCTTCTTCATTCACTTCGAAGAAAATATCCCTCTCGATGTATGTAACAAGACAATCATCCAAAAGACTATCACACATCTTGTTTCTCAATTTAGTCTTCACTAAACTCATTGCAGAAAATGCCCTTTCAACACTTGCTGCCGCTACCGGCAAAAGCAATACCAATTTGAGAAGCAAATAAACCATATCAAACACCTTATGTCTCTTTGTTTGAACAAGCTTAACTGAGAGGTCCACAAGATTAGTTATGTCTTTGAATCTATCATCTTCTCTTATGCCATCATATAATTGTCAAGTTGCAAGTCAAGCTTTAACGAGTCAATGTTTGACATGTCATTAGGATAGAAATCAGCTAGCTTTCGTACCTTGTGTGCATCAAAAGAAGCAAAGGAGTTTGAAGGATCTAATGCTGACATACAAGAAAGCAGCTCCATATTAGCCTCACTAAATCGACTATCAAGCTCTAGGCTAATTTGATCAATGACCCCAATATATACTTCTCTTCTGAAGTGGTCATCATTTGTTTGGTTATGAACAAATCGTGATGATTTTCCATAAGGCTTATAATTTCCATCCATAGCAGGAACTTCGATATCATGTTTGTTGCAAAATGAAGTGATTCTTTGAAGGAATTGATCCCAACCATCAAGCCTTAACTGTTGCATTCTTCTCTTTGCCACATTAACAAGTGAAATTGCATTAATAATATCTTGCTCCCTTCTTTGCAAACACACTGATAGATCATTTGTATATCCAAGAATAATAAACATTAAGTGTGCATCAAAAACAAAGTCAAATGACTCAAATGCTCCAAGCATAGAATGTATCCTTGTCCAATCACTTCTAACTGTAGTATCCTCTCCAAGAATCATGAGAACATCTCGGATTACAGGATACATAGTAATTATGTTACATATAGTTTTGTAATAAGAGCCCCATCGAGTCTCACCAGGCCTAGGCAACCCCATCTCTTGATTCAATCCTCTCCCAGTTTCAAGTTCACCACATTCAAGTGATTTCATTAGATTCTCAAGTCTAGCATCTCGAAGCATACCGTGACGCTTACAAGAAACTCCAACAATATTCAATAAGAGAGTTACTTGGTCAAAAAACCACACACAATCATTATTTCCCTTGGCAACAACAACAAGAACTAGTTGGAGTTGATGTGCAAAACAATGGATATAATAAGCAGAAGGTGACTCTTGCATGATCAATGTTTTCAATCCTTTAATATCACCTCTCATGTTGCTAGCCCCATCATAACCTTGTCCACGAATTCGTGTCAAAGTCAAGCCATGACTAACCAGTAAAGCTTCAATTGCATTCTTAAGTGATAAAGAGCTAGTATCATCTACATGAACAACTCCAATGAAGTGCTCACATGGCCTTCCCAATGCATCAACATAACGCAAGCAAAGAGCTAGTTGTTCTTTGTGTGATATGTCACTAGACTCATCCGCTAAAATTGCAAATGGCTCTTCACCAAGCTCTTCAATTATTTTCTTTCTAGTTTCTATAGCGCAACACTGAATAATATGCTTTTGTATCTTTGGGCTAGTCAAAGTGCAATTACCTGGAGCGTTGTTAAGAACATACTTGTTGACCTCTTCACTATTTGCAGCAAGAAATTTCAAGATTTCAATAAAGTTTCCTCTGTTGCCAGACTCCTCACTTTCATCATGTCCACGAAATGACAATCCTTGATGCAAAAGAAACTTCAAACATCGAAGTGAATATGTCAACCTTATCTTATAAAGATTGCGATCATCATCACTCCACTTCTCAATTTTATTATCAATTCTTGCATTAGGATTTATAAAGCCAAGATATTTCTCTTCGGCTGTCTTATGTGTCATAGAACCCACATGTTTTAGAAGTGCTTCAGACCCTTTATTCCAATTATTCCAACCATCTGAAGTAAATGCAGAAGTCCCTTTGCCCTTATTTGCTTTACTTTTGAATAAGTAGCACATAAAGCAAAATGCAGCATCTTTCTTGACACTATATTCAATCCAAGGAAAATTTTGAAACCACACAAAATTAAAATGGCGATCTCTATCTCCAATTTTCCTATTTAGAAATTTATGTGCATACGGTTGAAATGGACCTCTAAGAATATATGCTCTTCGAATTGCATCGTGATCATTAGCATGGTAACTTGCAATAGGTTGTCTTTCACCTGGATCATGTGGAAGACGACTGACGTCATAAATTGTTGGCGGTGGCGATGCAGATGGCATTGGATTCACAATTTCTTCATTTATCCTCTCTTCCTCTTGTTCTTGAGGTATCGGCGCTTAAGTAACATCCGGAGATAATGAAGAAGCAATAAACTTCTGTTTCTTTACAGCATGATTGCGAAAAAGAGATGCAATATCTCTCTGCTTCTTCATATTTTAGACACTACAAAAACAATTGTAGTGATCAACAATCAATAAGAATATATATATATATATGTACACACTGCGTTAGACAAAATTCAACAAAAAATATATATGTACATTAGTACATTACCTGGCCGGCTGAAGCGTTGAACAGCAGAGCAAAGGCTTGAACAGTTGCAGTCAAATACGGCACTACGGCCAGACCAAGAGGCAAGAGGCAACAACTAACATCCAGCAGCCAAGTAGCCAACAGGCAACAGGTACTTGGGTCTTGGGCAGACGTCCAGACGAAGACTCCAAGAGCCAACAGCCAACTAGACGAGCAGACGGAGGCAGGCTAGCAGGGCGCCGCCGTGCATCGCGCAGGCAACTGGGCACTTCGGTCTTCGGTAGCAGATCGCACCGTGCTGGCCGGACGGAGGCAGGGGCAGGGGCGCCGCCGCACACCGCTCTCCTCTAGTCGTATGTCGTCTCGTGCGCAGATCGCAGAAAGACGAAAACTAATCTCAGCTGCCGCCCGCCGTCTGATGTAATGGAAGCTGAACGATCGCTCGGGATGCGGGGATGGGGTCTTCGGTGGGCCTGGCTTAGGGTGTGCCAGGGCCCACCTGGACCCCCTGTGGGTCCGCCCCTGCCTTTATGCATCTGTAGAATATATAATTTAGAGCAAGCTAGTTAGTCCAATGTTTGTGTTGGGCATTGAACCACCAAAATTATTTATAGGAAAAGGTTAAACCCTATTTCCCTTTCAATAACTAAAACCAAAATCGATGCTTTGATGCATTTATTTGTTCTACGCAAGATTATCCATTATTCCTCTTGACCCTTCATCAAATTTTCTGATGCTATTGTGCATCGATAACTTCTTTATCGCCACCTCTCTAGTCATGATAGTGATTTGGTGGACTTGTCCTTCATTTTAGTGGATTGTCCTGTGGTCATTATATCTTTATATGATCCATTGTTCACTAGTAACTTTGTCAAATGCATGCTTCACCATTTTATTTTGGATTTTGTTTGTCCTTCCACATTCATAGTACCTATATAAATCTATTTAACATATCTTAAGTCACATGTTAACCTTGTTGATTGTGTATGCCATTTCAACCACCAAAACAACTAATAACATTTCATATGGGACCCTACCATGCTTCATCAACCTAACCCAACACCATCCTTGCGTTGACACCTACAAACCTAAATTTGGAGGGCAACGTATCAGGTGCAAACCAAATTTCTATGCAAACTTCGTGCAAACCAAGTAACGAAAGTCACAAAAAAATATCAAAAAAATTAGAGATGTACTTCATTGTCTACTCTAGCACTGTATAAAATTTTAAGTTCAAATTCATTATACGTTAAGAAATACAAAAAAAATAAAACTATGAGATACAAAAAAGTAAAAACCATCACAGAAATTTCTATTTTTGTATCTTTTAACATATGATGAATTTGAACTTGAAATTTTATACAGTGACAAAGTAGGCAATGAAGTACATCTATATTTTTTTGAGAATTTTTTGTGACTTTGTTAGTTGGTTTGCACGAAAATTTGATTTGCACCTAATACTTTGCCAACTTAGAGCTTTTAAATGGCTTTCAATGTATTATTTGTTTTTTTACTTTATGTGAAACTAGATGAAATTACATATAAGAGAAAAATGCTCGGTATAGCACATGATATGTGAGTGGAGAAGTTTCGAGCCTCAATTCTCTTTTATAAAGGACCTCAATTTTACATGGTGAGAAAGTGAATGAGCATAATTTTTTATTTTAAAACAAAATAAAGTTCTTAATATATACACACGTGTGCTCATGTACGTGCACACTAGTTCACTCACTCACGTAAACAGGTGCACCCTCACTCCTATCAGCACAAACATGCATAACATACTTAAAGCACCATCGAGAAATTAATGAGGTGTTTGGTTTGATGAATCACTTTATCCAAAATAAAGTGGTGCATCATGGTTCTATTCCTCAAATTTGGTGGGATGACTCCATTCCACATATTAGTACTAAACAACTAACTATAAGGAATGAGATGGTGATGAATTAACTCACTCCATTCCATAAACCAAACAAAAAAGTGAGGAGTGAGAAGATGATAGACTATATCATTTCTCAAACCAAACACTCCATAAAGGTTTGTTATATGGCCTCGACTCTGGCGTCTCCAGTGGAAAAAAGCTAAAACCAACTAAACATCGTTTTTTTTAAATGGCTTATTTCGAAAAGTACCCAAAAAATCCGAACTATTTTATACTCCAGAGAAAAAGCCACAGTTCCTAGCTTCACCGGCTTGGCTCCTTCCAATAGGAAGGGTGTTTTATAAAATTAGCTATAAACCTTTTTTACCAATGATTTATGAAATGGTTTGGCTATACTAAAAAGCTTTTTTTTAGAAAAAACAGAGCCAGAGTCCCTTTTTACAAGCCAGAGTCATGACAAGCAGACGCTAACACACGTTGATAATGGGATTGACGAGCTCACTACACGTGGTCACGTGCTTTACCTTGTCGTGTATAGACATCGTTGAAAGAATAGTACAGTTAAACACTAAATAATAAATTTAGTAAAATACAATCGTTTATACTACCGAGTCAAGAACTTAAGACATTCTATCATAAGAAACCTAACTATAAAACTATTTTCAACAGCTTACTCATACACATATTCAAATTTTACTTTACGAACAGTGCAATCTACAGTACAAAATATTACCTACGGATAAACTTTAGATAAACCGTTGAAGTCGGCCTAAGATAAACCTCAGTTCACTACTATCATAAAAGCTGAATGCAAATTACCAAATGCTCAAGTAATAAAGCCTCATTTTTTTTTGCTGTCCACGTGAATATGAGAAAAAGACATGAAATGTTTTTTTAATTTAAATCTGGAATTAGTTTTGCTTCGACATTGATTACCTTAACTAACTTCTTTTAGTTACACCAATGGATCACAAGCGTGCTAATCAAGTTTCACATTCATCATTACAGTACGGTGAGGCCATATGAAGTGAACCTATCTGTCATTTGCAATTGCCGCGCGGGGACCAATGCCCTCCATTAGCACTAGAGATACTGTTCCTTCAGAATTGTAGAATTCTATAGCTAAATCCAAGGACCACTGGCATGATGGACTCGGGCTCTGGTACAACGGCTGAAGAATATATATGCAGCACCCTCATCAAAACACGATGGGCAAAAATCGTGTATTCAGCTAATCGAATGCTCTTCAGTACGTGCTGTACCTCCATATACTCGATGGTACTGTTATTTGTTTTCTATTTGTAGCTTTGATTTATTCGCTTTCTATTCATAGGTTTCGTTCCCGCTCACACATATAGCCCCCTACACCTATCTCCTGCGTCGGGAATGATCTCGGAATTCCAATCATGTCTGGTCCAAATGGTTTGCTGCCGGTTGTGAATAGAGAGTAAGGCGCCGTTTGGTTCACATATTTGTAACGTAATAGGTAACTGATAACGTTAAATCATGTTTGTTTTAGTCCAACCGCAATCAGATACCACACTAAAATTGACACTAGCCTATTCAAATTTGTTACCGCCAGTAATTGAGTGTCAACCATGTTAGAATTATAGGCATTTTCCGTATCATTTTAATTCCATAAATTAATATTATGATGATGACATATAAAAGATAATTAATCATAGAAATCGTAATCTCAAACATATCCATAACAATATGGATCATGAGAACACAAAGCATATGAATCATATAGATCATATAAATACGATAAACATATAAACTGACTGAACAATTGAAAATAAACAAATAGAAACATAAACAGCATGATTGTAAAATTAAAACAAACAGATATAACACATTATAAGGTAACAGAACAGATGAGATAAACTCTTTGCTATACATGAAACAGTACAAATGCATATATAAAACATATATAATCTGTAGAACGCAAAACAGTAAGGAAATAAACTGATCAAACCCTCCCGTGTGCTCTGATCCAGATCCTTGTCCAACTTCCTTTGTCATGTCGCAGATGTTTTGGGCAGTCGCGTAGACGCTCCCCAAAAACCTAATTGCCGATCCCCCGTGCAAGGTCTCGAATGGCACCGGCTTCGGAGGCACCTGCCCTCTCGCTTCTCTGTGCGCGCAGAGTCACGAGATGGAAATACCCTCACTCGGCGGCTGGACTGTGATTCTGAAAGTGGTGTGTTCGCGTGTACCGAGTGACAGGGGTGCTCCTCTATTTATCCTCTCGCAGAGGGAAGCTGAAGGAGAAAGGTCGCCGAGTCACGCCAAGGGTCGGTCAGCTCTCGCCGAGTCATGCCATGAGTCGGCCAGCACTCGCCGAGTCACGCCATAAGTCGGCCAGCTGAAGGAGAAGGGTCACTCGGCTGGCTGACGAAGAGACAGAGTCACTCGGCTGACGAAGAGACAGGGTCACTCGGCTGACGTACGCGGTTAGTGAGTGCTAAAAATTAACACAACCACACCACGCCTGCCTGCCTGCCTGCCTGCCTCGCCACGCCACGCCCGGCCCGGCCGGCGGCGGCGGCGGCGCGCGCGCGCGCGTGTGGCACGCCCTTGTCCATTTCTTGACTTCTCAAGTTAAGTGGAATAAATCCCACCATATAAGTCAAGGCAAAAGACCCTTGGACTTCCAATGTGGTACTATTGGTATTCTCCACCATTACACACCATAGAGTTTATTCAATAAATGGGCCAAGCCCATAAAAGATTCAACAATCCCCACCAAACTCTAGGGTTTGTAATGATGAAGTATCAGAATCACAATCCTTTGATATACCAGTGTTTCGATGGAGACTGTTAAGTTGAACATCCATCTAGAATAAGAGTTTCACTCATTCACAACTGAACAATGGACTAAGCCTTGAATTGACAGTTTTGTGCGAAATAAGATTCACTCAAATCCTTTGCTGATACTAGGCTGCAAAAGGGTATTTCCGCTGTTTAGAAGCATATAAGTCACACTTCAGTGCCTTTCATGAGTATTTAGGGATTACCCAAGTCCCATAGACTGTGACCAGCAGTCGACTCATATAGGTGTATTCCTCAAAAGATATTCTGTAGGACAACATCTCACCTTTATAAGACTCTTGGAATACATTAAGGTAAATACCATCCTGCCTTACAGATAGGAAAGATGTGCATCAGAAATGAGTTAAGAAAGGGATCTTTCCTCACAACCTACTCCTAGCTTGTTTCTCCACTCTACTTCACGGGATCTCCGATCACATAGAGCAGGTTACCACTAGAGTAGATCTCACATGGGTCTCATACCCATTTCCCTCGATGCACTTTCTATCACATTGCGTGATAGACCCTTAGTGAATTGATCTGCCAGATTATTCGATGTGTGGACATAATCCACAGTTATAACTCCGGAGTTTTTTAACTTTCTGACAGATTTCAATCTCCTCTTAACATGCCTTGTAGACTTCATGTTATTCCTAGAACTGTTAACCTTTGTAATCACCGTTTGATTGTCACAGTTCATGGAAATAGCCAGTATCGGTTTTTCAACTACCGGTAAGTCCAATAGGAAATCACGAAGCCACTCGGCCTCAGCCCCAGCAGTGTCTAATGCTGCGAGTTCTGCTTCCATTGTAGACTTCGTTAAGATAGTCTGCTTGCAAGACTTCCAGGAAACAGCGCCACCTCCAAACAGAAACACATATCCGCTTGTGGCATAAAGCTCATCAGCATCAGAAATCCAGTTGGCATCACTGAGAGCACCTAGAGGGGGGGGGGGTGAATAGGTGATCCTATAAAACTTCAAACTTAAGCCACAAAACTTGGTTAAGTGTTAGCACAAATAATGCCAAGTGGCTAGAGAGGAGTCTCAACAAAACACAGAAACCACAGAAGATCAATCACAGAGATGACACAGTGGTTTATCCCGTGGTTCGGCCAAGACCAACGCTTGCCTACTCCACGTTGTGGCGTCCCAACGGACGAGGGTTGCAATCAACCCCTCTCAAGCGGTCCAAAGACCCACTTGAATACCACGGTGTTTTGTTTTCTTTTCTTTATCCCGTTTGCAAGGAATCTCCACAAATTGGAGTCTCTTGCCCTTACAAGTATATGATCACAAAGAAGCACAGAGTAAGGGAGGGAAGCAACACACACAAATCCACAGCGAAATGCGCACACACACGGCCAAGAATCGAGCTCGAATGACTATCTCAAAGTTCTCACTAGAACGGAGCTCGAATCACTTAGAATCACAAACGAATGCGCAAAGAATGAGTGTGGATGATCAAGAATGCTCTAAGGTTGCTTGGTGTGCTCCTCCATGCGCCTAGGGGTCCCTTTTATAGCCCCAAGGCAGCAAGGAGCCGTTGAGAGCAAATCTGGAAGGCCAATCTTGCCTTCTGTCGTCGGGTGCACCGGACAGTCCGGTGCACACCGGACACTGTCCGGTGCCCGATTTCCTTCCTAAAATGGCGCTGCCGACCGTTGCCGACCGTTGCAGATCTGGGAGCCGTTGGCGCACCGGACATGTCCGGTGCACACCGGACAGTCCGGTGCACACCGGACAGTCCGGTGCCCCCTTCCGACCGTTGGCCCGGCCACGTGTCGCGCGCAGATTCCGCAGCCGACCGTTGGCCCGGCCGACCGTTTGCTCAACGGACAGTCCGGTGCACACCGGACGGTCCGGTGAATTTTAGCCGTACGTCGCCGGTGAATTCCCGAGAGCAGCCACTTCACGCCGAGCCAGCCTGGCGCACCGGACACTGTCCGGTGCACCACCGGACAGTCCGGTGTGCCAGACTGAGCAGACTTTGGCTGCTCAAGCCATCTCTTCTCCAACTCGATTTTTTCTGTTTCCAGCACTTAGACACAATACATTAGTCCATAAAACAATGTACTAAGTCTGAGAAACATACCTTTATCCTTGATTTGTACTTTGTCCACCATTTTACAATTAGGCATCTGTGTTGGGCACTAAATCACCAAAATACTTAGAAATGGCCCAAGGGCACATTTCCCTTTCAATCTCCCCCTTTTTGGTGATTTATGCCAACACAACATAAAGCAAGTAGAACAAGTACAAAAACACTTCAAATAAGAACTCAAATTATTTTGATTCAATTTTGACATATATGGATCACTCTATGCCACCACTTGGTTTGTTTTTGCAAATCAAACTCAAATCTCTATCTCTAAGTCAAACACACATGTTGAAACATAAAGAGAGTCATTCCAAAAGAGATTGATCAAAGATTTAAAAAAACTCCCCCTTTTTCCCATAATCAATACTTCTCCCCACAAGAAGCCAACTTTTGATAAGAGAGACAACAAAAGAGTTTTGACAAACCAAAAGCTCTATTCTACTATTTTTAAAATCTCTCAAGTGGTAGCTGATCCATTTATCGCTTTGGCCTTTATTTTCTCCCCCTTTGGCATCAAACACCAAAATGGGATCAATCTTGGCCCTATAACCCCATTGCCTCACCAAAATCTTCAATTAAGAGCAAATGGCAATAAGAGTTCATGAGATGAACTTGGAATAAGTTACCCTCTCATCGGAGTGCAGTGGAAGTCTTTCATGGTCCAAGTCCACTTTTTCCCTTTCAATTCTCCTTTGAGACTAAAGCAAACTCAAGCATATGGTTAGTCTCAAAGGGTCAAGTTGTAACACATCTCCCCCTAAAACTGTGCATCACTTTGCAACGGACTTGTGAGGTCCAGGGAGTGTTTGTACAACTTGAGCACCATACTTAACAACAAAATGCAAAAAGGAACATGATCAAAAGCATCAATACATATATGCTACAGTTCAATCCAAGTTCCGCGAATCTAAGACATTTAGCTCACTACGCAGCCTGCAAAAGGTCTTCTCATCTAAAGGCTTGGTAAAGATATCGGCTAGCTGGTTCTCGGTGCTAACATGAAACACTTCGATATCTCCCTTTTGCTGGTGGTCTCTCAAAAAGTGATGCCGGATGTCAATGTGCTTTGTGCGGCTGTGCTCAACAGGATTTTCCGCTATTCGGATAGCACTCTCATTGTCACATAGGAGTGGGACTTTGCTCAGATTGTAGCCAAAGTCCCTGAGGGTTTGCCTCATCCAAAGTAGTTGCGCACAACACTGTCCTGCGGCAACGTACTCGGCCTCAGCGGTGGACAGGGCAACGGAGGTTTGTTTCTTAGAGTTCCATGACACCAGGGACCTTCCTAAGAACTGGCACGTCCCTGATGTACTCTTCCTATCGACCTTACATCCAGCATAGTCGGAGTCTGAGTATCCAACCAAGTCAAAGGTAGACCCCTTTGGATACCAGAGTCCGAGGCAAGGCGTAGCAACCAAGTATCTAAGAATTCGCTTCACTGCCACTAAGTGACACTCCTTAGGATCGGATTGAAATCTAGCACACATGCATACGCTAAGCATAATATCCGGTCTACTAGCACATAAATAAAGTAAAGACCCTATCATTGACCGGTATGCTTTTTGATCAACGGACTTACCTCCTTTGTTGAGGTCGGTGTGTCCGTCGGTCCCCATCGGAGTCTTTGCGGGCTTGGCGTCCTTCATCCCAAACCGCTTCAGCAAGTCTTGCGTGTACTTTGTTTGGGAGATGAAAGTGCCGTCCTTGAGTTGCTTCACTTGAAACCCAAGGAAGTAGGTCAACTCGCCCATCATCGACATCTCGAATTTCTGCGTCATCACTCTGCTAAACTCTTCACAAGACTTTTGGTTAGTAGAACCAAATATTATGTCGTCGACATAAATTTGGCACACAAAAAGATCACCATTGCAAGTCTTAGTAAAAAGAGTTGGATCGGCTTTCCCAACCTTGAAAGCATTAGCAATTAAAAAGTCTCTAAGGCATTCATACCATGCTCTTGGGGCTTGCTTAAGTCCATAGAGCGCCTTAGAGAGCTTACACACATGGTCGGGGTACCGTTCATCCTCGAAGCCAGGGGGCTGCTCCACGTACACCTCCTCTTTGATCGGCCCGTTGAGGAAAGCGCTCTTCACATCCATTTGGTACAACCTGAAAGAATGGTGAGCGGCATATGCTAGCAAGATACGAATTGATTCTAGCCTAGCCACAGGAGCAAAAGTCTCCTCAAAGTCCAAACCTGCGACTTGGGCATAACCTTTTGCCACAAGTCGAGCCTTGTTCCTCGTCACCACCCCGTGCTCGTCCTGTTTGTTGCGGAACACCCACTTGGTTCCCACAACATTTTGCTTGGGACGAGGCACCAGTGTCCAAACTTCATTGCGCTTGAAGTTGTTGAGTTCCTCCTGCATGGCCAATACCCAATCCGGATCTAGCAAGGCCTCCTCTACCCTGAAAGGCTCAATAGAAGAGACAAAGGAGTAATGCTCACAAAAATTAACTAATCGAGATCGAGTAGTTACTCCCTTGCTAATGTCACCCAAAATTTGGTCGATGGGATGATCCCTTTGAATCATTGCTCGAACTTGGGTTGGAGGTGCTGGTTGCGCTTCTTCCTCCATCACGTGATCATCTTGTGCTCCCCCTTGATCACACGCCTCCTTTTGATGAACCTGTTCATCGTCTTGAGTTGGGGGATGCACCGTTGTTGAGGAAGAAGATTGATCTCGTTCATCTTGTTCCTGTGGCCGCACTTCTCCAATCGCCATGGTTCGTATAGCGGCCGTCGGAACATCTTCTTCATCTACATCATCACAATCAACAACTTGCTCTCTTGGAGAGCCATTAGTCTCATCAAATACAACGTCGCTAGAGACTTCAACCAAACCCGATGATTTGTTGAAGACCCTATACGCCTTTGTATTTGAATCATAACCTAATAAAAACCCTTCTACAGCTTTGGGAGCAAATTTAGAATTTCTACCCTTCTTCACTAGAATGTAGCACCTGCTCCCAAATACACGGAAGTAAGATACATTGGGTTTGTTACCGGTTAGTAGCTCATACGACGTCTTTTTGAGGAGGCGGTGAAGGTAGACCCTGTTGATGGCGTGGCAAGCCGTGTTCACGGCTTCCGACCAAAAGCACTCAGGGGTCTTGAATTCTCCAAGCATAGTCCTCGCCATATCTATGAGCGTCCTGTTCTTCCTCTCTACCACACCATTTTGCTGAGGTGTGTAGGGAGCGGAGAACTCGTGCTTGATCCCTTCCTCCTCAAGAAACTCCTCCACTTGAAGGTTCTTGAATTCGGACCCGTTGTCGCTCCTTATCTTTTTCACCTTGAGCTCAAACTCATTTTGAGCTCTCCTTAGGAAGCGCTTGAGGGTCCCTTGGGTTTCAGACTTATCCTGCAAAAAGAACACCCAAGTGAAGCGGGAAAAGTCATCAACAATAACTAGACCATACTTACTTCCTCCTATGCTTAGATAGGCGACGGGTCCGAAGAGGTCCATATGCAGCAGCTCCAGAGGTCTTGACGTGGTCATCACATTCTTGCTGTGATGTGCTCCTCCCACTTGTTTACCTGCTTGACAAGCTGCACAAGGTCTATCTTTTTCGAAATAAACATTGGTTAGACCTATCACGTGTTCTCCCTTTAGAAGCTTGTGGAGGTTTTTCATCCCCACATGTGCTAAGCGGCGATGCCACAGCCAGCCCATGCAAGTCTTAGCCATTAAGCATGCATCTAGACCGGCCTCTTCTTTTGCAAAATCAACTAAGTAAAGCTTGCCGTCTAGTACACCCTTAAAAGCTAGTGAACCATCACATCTTCTAAAGACAGACACATCTACATTTGTAAACAAACAGTTATATCCCATATTGCATAATTGACTAACAGATAACAAATTATATCCAAGAGACTCAACTAAAAACACATTGGAGATTGAGTGTTCATTAGAAATTGCAATTTTACCTAACCCTTTTACCTTGCCTTGATTCCCATCACCGAATATAATTGAATCTTGGGAATCCTTATTTTTGACGTAGGAGGTGAACATCTTCTTCTCCCCCGTCATATGGTTTGTGCATCCGCTGTCGATAATCCAGCTTGAACCCCCGGATGCATAAACCTGCAAGGCAAATTTAGGCTTGGGTCTTAGGTACCCAACTCATGTTGGGTCCTATAAGGTTAGTGCAAATATCCTTAGGGACCCAAATGCAAGTTTTGTCTCCCTTGCATTTTGCCCCTAACTTCCTAGCAACTATTTTCCTATCCTTTCTACAAATAGCAAAGGAAGCATTTAAAGCACAATAAATTGTAGAAGGTTCATTCACTACTTTCCTAGGAGCATGAATAATATTCTTTCTAGGCACATGATGAACAACATTTCTCCTACCTATATTTCTATCATTCACATAGGAGGAACTAGAAGCAAACATGTCAAAATCATTATAAGCATTATAACTCCTATAAGTATTTCTAGTTTGTCTCCTACCATGGTACATAAAGGCATGGTTCTTTTTAGCACTAGTTGCCATAGGGGCCTTCCCTTTCTCCTTGGCAGAGATGGGAGCCTTATGGCTTGTCAAGTCCTTGGCTTCCCTCTTGTAGCCAAGTCCATCCTTAATTGAGGGGTGTCTACCAATCGTGTAGGCATCCCTTGCAAATTTCAGCTTATCAAATTCATTCTTGCTAGTCTTAAGTTGGGCATTAAGACTAGCCAATTCCTCATTTAATTTGGAAATTGAAACTAGGTGTTCACTACAGGCATCAATATCGAAATCCTTACACCTAGTGCAAATCATAACATGTTCTACACAAGAATTAGATTTATTTGCTACTTCTAATTTAGCATTTAAATCATTGTTAACACCTTGTAAAGTAGAAATGGTTTCATGACAAGTAGATAGTTCATAAGAAAGCATTTCATTTCTTTTAACTTCTAAAGCATAGGATTTTTGTGCCTCTACAAATTTATCATGTTCATCATACAACAAATCCTCTTGCTTTTCTAAAAGCCTATCCTTTTCATTCAAGGCATCAATCAATTCATTGATTTTATCAATTTTATTTCTATCCAATCCCTTGAACAAGCTAGAGTAATCTATTTCCTCATCGCTAGAATCATCCTCACTTGAAGAAGCATACGTAGAGTCTCGAGTACATACCTTCTTCTCCCTTGCCATAAGGCATGTGAGACGCTCGTTGGGGAAGAGGGATGACTTGTTGAAGGCGGTGGTAGCGAGTCCTTCATTGTCGGAGTCGGTGGAGGAGCAATCCGAATCCCACTCCTTTCCTAGATGTGCCTCGCCCTTTGCCTTCTTGTATGCCTTCTTCTTCTCCCTCTTGTTCCCCTTTTCCTGGTCACTTTCATTATCGGGACAGTTAGCAATGAAATGACCAATCTTACCACATTTGAAGCACGAGCGCTTCTCCTTTGTCTTGGTCTTGCTTGGCTGTCCCTTGCGACCCTTAAGCGCCGTCTTGAAGCGCTTAATGATGAGGGCCATCTCCTCATTATTTAGCCCGGCCGCCTCAACTTGCGCCACCTTGCTCGGTAGTGCCTCCTTGCTCCTTGTTGCCTTGAGAGCAAGAGGTTGCGGCTCGTTGATCGGTCCATTCAAGGCGTCGTCCACATACCTCGCCTCCTTGATCATCATTCGCCCGCTGACAAATTTTCCTAGGACTTCCTCGGGCGACATTTTGGTGTACCTGGGATTTTCACGAATATTATTTACCAAATGAGGATCAAGAACGGTAAAGGACCTTAGCATCAGTCGGACGACGTCGTGGTCCATCCATCGCGTGCTTCCGTAGCTCCTTATCTTGTTGATAAGGGTCTTGAGCCGGTTGTATGTTTGCGTCGGCTCCTCGCCCCTTATCATCGCGAACCGTCCAAGCTCACCCTCCACCAACTCCATCTTGGTGAGCAAGGTGACGTCGTTCCCCTCATGAGAAATCTTGAGGGTGTCCCAGATCTGCTTGGCGTTATCCAAGCCGCTCACTTTATGGTATTCATCCCTGCACAAAGAAGCTAGAAGAACAGTAGTAGCTTGTGCATTCTTATGAATTTGTTCATTAATGAACATGGGACTATCCGAACTATCAAAGTGCATTCCACTCTCTACAATCTCCCATATACTAGGATGGAGAGAGAATAGGTGACTACGCATCTTGTGGCTCCAAAATCCGTAGTCCTCCCCATCAAAGTGTGGGGGCTTGCCGAGTGGAATGGAGAGCAAATGTGAATTTGAACTTTGCGGAATACGAGAGTAGTCAAAGGAAAAGTTTGAATTAACCGGTTTCCTTCTCTCGTAGTCGTTGTGGTCGTCATCCTTTTGGGAAGAAGTAGACTCATCGCTGTCGTAGTAGACGATCTCCTTGATGCGCCTTGTCTTCTTCTTCTTCCCTTCCTTCCGTCTGTGGCCCGAGCCGGAGTCGGTAGGCTTATCGTCCTTCAGCTCGTTGACGAAGGATTCCTTCTCTTTGTCGTTGATCACGATACCCTTCCCCTTAGGATCCATCTCTTCGGGCGGTTAGTCCCTTTGTGAAGAGAACGGCTCCGATACCAATTGAGAGCACCTAGAGGGGGGGGGGGTGAATAGGTGATCCTGTAAAACTTCAAACTTAAGCCACAAAACTTGGTTAAGTGTTAGCACAAATAATGCCAAGTGGCTAGAGAGGAGTCTCAACAAAACACAGAAACCACAGAAGATCAATCACAGAGATGACACAGTGGTTTATCCCGTGGTTCGGCCAAGACCAACGCTTGCCTACTCCACGTTGTGGCGTCCCAACGGACGAGGGTTGCAATCAACCCCTCTCAAGCGGTCCAAAGACCCACTTGAATACCACGGTGTTTTGTTTTCTTTTCTTTATCCCGTTTGCAAGGAATCTCCACAAATTGGAGTCTCTTGCCCTTACAAGTATATGATCACAAAGAAGCACAGAGTAAGGGAGGGAAGCAACACACACAAATCCACAGCGAAATGCGCACACACACGGCCAAGAATCGAGCTCGAATGACTATCTCAAAGTTCTCACTAGAATGGAGCTCGAATCACTTAGAATCACAAACGAATGCGCAAAGAATGAGTGTGGATGATCAAGAATGCTCTAAGGTTGCTTGGTGTGCTCCTCCATGCGCCTAGGGGTCCCTTTTATAGCCCCAAGGCAGCAAGGAGCCGTTGAGAGCAAATCTGGAAGGCCAATCTTGCCTTCTGTCGTCGGGTGCACCGGACAGTCCGGTGCACACCGGACACTGTCCGGTGCCCGATTTCCTTCCTAAAATGGCGCTGCCGACCATTGCAGATCTGGGAGCCGTTGGCGCACCGGACATGTCCGGTGCACACCGGACAGTCCGGTGCCCCCTTCCGACCGTTGGCCCGGCCACGTGTCGCGCGCAGATTCCGCAGCCGACCGTTGGCCCGGCCGACCGTTTGCTCACCGGACAATCCGGTGCACACCGGACAGTCCGGTGAATTTTAGCCGTACGTCGCCGGTGAATTCCCGAGAGCAGCCACTTCACGCCGAGCCAGCCTGGCGCACCGGACACTGTCCGGTGCACCACCGGACAGTCCGGTGTGCCAGACTGAGCAGACTTTGGCTGCTCAAGCCATCTCTTCTCCAACTCGATTTTTTCTGTTTCCAGCACTTAGACACAATACATTAGTCCATAAAACAATGTACTAAGTCTGAGAAACATACCTTTATCCTTGATTTGTACTTTGTCCACCATTTTACAATTAGGCATCTGTGTTGGGCACTAAATCACCAAAATACTTAGAAATGGCCCAAGGGCACATTTCCCTTTCAATCACAATAGCCTTCCAGCACTTTTGGGTTTCCGGTATAATGAATACCGTATGTCATAGTACCTTTCAAATACCGCAACACTCTCTCAAGAGCACGCCAGTGATCATCTCCTGGTTTCGACACAAACCGACTTAGCTTACTCACAGCATAAGAGATGTCTGGCCTTGTTGCACTTGCAAGGTACATGAGCGAGCCAATGATCTGGGAGTATGTCAATTGATCCCTTGCTATTCTCCGATTCTTTCTCAATAGCACACTAGGATCATAAGGTGTTGGAGCAGGATCACAGTCACTAAAACCAAAGCGACTCAATACCTTTTCCACATAATGGGATTGTAACAAAGTTACCCCACCATCAGCTTCTCTAACAAGCTTGATGTTTAGAATGACATCAGCTTCTCCCAAATCTTTCATCTCGAAATTGCTCGATAGAAGATTTTTAACTTCCTCAATCACATTGAGATTTGATCCAAAGATCAAAATGTCATCAACATAAAGGCACAACATAACAGACTCACCCCCACCATACCGATAGTATACACACGTGTCAGATTCATTTACAACAAAGCCAGCTGCTGTAAGAGTATTATCAAACTTTTCATGCCATTGCTTAGGTGCTTGTTTTAGGCCATACAATGATTTTATCAACCTGCACACCTTGTTCTCTTGACCATCCGCAATGAACCCTTCTGGCTGATCCATATAGATCTCCTCATCCAACTCTCCATTTAGGAAAGCTGTCTTAACATCCATCTGATGAATGATAAGACCATAAGAGGCGTGCGAATTGTAGTCAATCGAGCCACTGGTGAGTAGGTATCAAAGAAATCTTCACCCTCCTTTTGGGTATATCCTTTGGCCACAAGTCTTGCCTTGTACCTCTCGATTGTACCATCAGGCCTAAGCTTTTTCTTGAAGATCCATTTGCAACCTATAGGTTGACAACCATAAGGACGGTCAACGACCTCCCAAGTTCCATTAGACATAATAGATTCCATCTCACTCCTTACTGCTTCCTTCCATAAGTCAGCATCAGGAGAGGAATATGCCTCACTAATGGTAGTTGGTGTGTCTTCCACAAGGTACACTATAAAGTCATTACCAAAGGATTTTTCAACCCTCTGTCTCTTGCTCTTTCGAGTGACTATAGTGTCATCCTCCTCAGGGATGTGCACGTGAGAATCCTCAGCATGATGTATAGGAATCGACAGTTCGTGCTCATGGGGAATTATAGTCTCATGACTTGTATCACTAGGTGTATTCTTCATGGGAAACTCATTCTCAAAAAATGTTGCGTCTCTTGATTCCATGATAGTATCAACATACATATCTGGCACATCAGATTTTATAATTAAGAACCTATACCCAGTGCTGTGAAAAGAGTACCCAAGGAATATACAGTCAACAGTTTTAGGCCCAAGTTTACGCTTTTTGTTGATTGGCACATTCACTTTAGCCAAGCAACCCCAAGTGCGCAAATATGAGAGATTTAATCTTCTCTTTTCCCATTCCTCGAATGGTGTGATCTCTTTGTTCTTTGTTGGAACTCTATTCAGGACATGACATGCTGTCAAAATCGCCTCACCCCACCATGCCTTGGATAATCCCGCTGTACTCAACATGGCATTCACCAAATCTGTTAGAGTGCGGTTTTTCCTTTCAGCAATCCCATTGGATTGTGGTGAGAATGGCGGTGTCCTCTCATGAATAATACCATGTTCCACGCAGAACTCATCGAACACATTAGAGAAATATTCTCCACCTCGATCAGACTTTAACCGTTTTATTTTCCTCTCAAGTTGGTTCTCAACTTCAGCTTTATAGGCCTTAAAATAATTGAACGCTTCATCTTTTGTTTTTAAGAGATACACATAGCAAAATCTAGTGGAGTCATCTATAAAAGTGAGAAAGTATCTTTTACCACCTTTGGTCAAAATTCCATTCATCTCGCACAGATCAGAATGAACAAGTTCTAGAGGTGCCAAACTCCTCGCCTCAGCAGCCTTGTGAGGCTTGCGGGGTTGTTTTGATTCAACACACACATGGCACTTAGACCTTTTGACCAAGTTAAATTTAGGAATTAAATTTATATTTGCTAACCGCATAAGACAGCCAAAGCTTGCATGACAAAAACGTGAATGCCATAAATCCGACTCATCAGAAAAATGAACAGAATTCACGAGTTTATTACACACATCATGCAGTGATAAGCGGAACTACCCTCCGCAGCCATATCCTTTACCAACAAAAGTACCATGTTTTGACACAACGCATTTATTAGACTCAAGAACAACTTTGTATCCATCTCGACATAGCATAGACGCGCTAACGAGATTCTTCTTGATAGAGGGCACATGCTGCACGCTCTTCAATGGCACCGTCTTTCCCGAAGTAAACTTCAGAATGACCGTACCAACACCAAGAACATGAGCACGCGACCCATTTCCCATTAACAAGGCGCCAGACCTCCCGACCTGGTAGGAGGAGAACATAGAGGCATCAGCACACACATGAATGTTTGCACCACTGTCCATCCACCACTCAGGTGAATTACAAACTGAGAGAACAAATGGTAAAGAATTACCATACCCAGATGTTCCATCTCCAGTTTCAGTGGTGTAGGAAACGGGTGACGCCTAAGAGGGGGGGGGGTGAATTAGGACTTCTAAAACTTTTACTAAACTAGGCCACAATTAAATTCCTAGAGCAAAACCTATGCAAATAATCAAAACTAGAATGTGCAAACTAGGTTTTGTCTAAGTGTTGTTATCTCTACCGCAAAAGGCTAAGTTTCAATCTATACTAAATAAGTATGACTACAAGATTGAAACTTAAATGCTTAATATAAATGCGGAATGTAAAGAGCTAAGTAGAGAAGCAAACTCTCGTGGATGACGCCGGTATTTTTACCGAGGTATCCGGAACCACGCAAGGTCCCGACTAATCCTCGTTGGTGCCCCTACGCAAAGGGAAGCCCACGCGAGGGCCAAGCACCACGGTCGAGTAACTCCGTAGAGAGCCGCGGGCCTTCTCCACGCGCAAGTGGTGCTCCGCTTCCGGCTCCTCTCGGACGCTCCCCGCCGTCTCCACTATCGAGCTTCCGGCCGAAACGCCGCGGGCCTCGTTCCCTCCGGTACACGGTGGCGGCCGTGACACAAACGCGGTTGTCACGGTCTCGCAAGACTCTCGCCCCACTCGGTACAATTACAACGACTCGCGCAAGAGCCGAGGGGTTGTGTGGTTTTACAAAACTCACTCAACTAACTAGGATTCACCTAGAGCAAGCGCTAAAGCGGTCTAACTAACCTAAGCACTTCGCAAAGCACCTACGCTAATCACCGAGTGATTCTATTAAGCACTTGGGTGTTTGAGCTCTTAGAAATGTGCACTATATGCCTTGGTATGTTGCTTGGGCTCTCACGCTTGAGAATGGCCGGTTGGGGTGGTATTTATAGCCTCCACACCCCCAACTAGCCGTTGGACAGAAAGCAGCAGCTTTCTGTCGTCGGGTGCACCGGACAGTCCGGTGCACCACCGGACACTGCACAGTAGATGTCCGGTGCACGCCACGTCAGCAGACCGTTGGCGCCTGTAGCAGTCGACCGTTGGATTCGACCGTTGCCGTCTGCCCGTTGGCACACCGGACAGTCCGGTGCACATCGGACAGTCCGGTGCTACAGCCAGAGAGCGCCTGTCTGTGGCCTCTCTGCGCAGACTGTCTGGTGCCTCACCGGACAGTCCGGTGCACACCACGTCAGCAGACCGTTGGCGCCTGTAGCAGTCGACCGTTGGATCCGACCGTTGCCGTCTGCCCGTTGGCACACCGGACAGTCCGGTGCACATCGGACAGTCCGGTGCTACAGCCAGAGAGCGCCTGTCTGTGGCCTCTCTGCGCAGACTGTCTGGTGTCTCACCGGACAGTCCGGTGCACACCGGACACCAATGTCCGGTGCGCCACCAGGCGCTGGCTGACAGCCCTTATCTTGGATTTCTTCGCTGATTTCTTCGGGCTTCTTTGTTCTTGAGTATTGGACTCCTATGTATCTTTTTATGTCTTCTTTTGAGGTGTTGCATCCTCATTGCCTTGGTCCAATTCTCTTCGCATCCTGTGAACTACAAACACAAACACTAGAAAACTTATTAGTTCACGGATTGTGTTGTTCATCAAACACCAAAACTCAATTAGCCAAATGGCCCGGGGTCCATTTTCCTTACAAGTGGTTACAACATTAGCTGATTTCTTGTCCTGAGTGAACTTGCGATCAGGGCACTCTCTAGCCCAATGTTGATCACTGCCACAGACAAAGCAACCTCCCTTTCCCTTGTTGTTGTTCTTCTTCTTTTTAAACTGTGCTGTATGAACAGGTTTATTTGCATTCTCTTGTTTGTTCTGGTTTTTCTTCTTGTTAAACTTGCGGAAGTTTCTCTTCTGCACCACATTAGCAGTAGAGGTCTCCACACCTTTTCCATTGTCCTTTGATCTAGCTCTTTCCTCAACATCAAGAGTACCAATGAGCTCCTCCACATTGAACTCTTGTCTCTTATGTTTGAGAGAGGTAGCAAAGTCCTTCCAAGAAGGTGGCAACTTGGCGATTATACCGCCAGCCACAAACTTGTCAGGCAAAGGACAAGGAAAAAGTTCGAGTTCCTTAGCTAGTGCCTGAAACTCATGAGCCTGTTCCACTACAGATCGGTTCCCAACCATCTTGTAGTCATACAGCTGCTCCATGAGGTACAGCTTGCTACCAGCGTCAGTTACTCCAAACTTTCCGACAAGTGCATCCCACAGCTCTTTCCCTGTGGGAAGAATGATATAGCTTTTCTGGAATTTTGTATCCAGTGCGCTAATAACTGCTCCTCGAAAGAGGTTGTCTTCAGCCTTAAACTTAGCCTCATCCTCAGGAGGTAAGTTGGCAGGCTTGCCCTCAGCAGCATGAAAACAAGACATTGCAGTTAGCCACAATTCCATCTTAGCTTTCCATATCAAGAAGTTTTTACCATCAAAAGGATCAGGCTTTAGCACAGTAGCAAAACCTCTGACAGAAAAATGCCTAACATTAGGTTTTTGGATTGTTAGAATTATAGGCATTTTCTGTATCATTTTAATTCCATAAATTAATATTATGATGATGACATATAAAAGATAATTAACCATAGAAATCGTAATCTCAAACATATCCATAACAATATGGATCATGAGAACACAAAGCATATGAATCATATAGATCATATAAATACGATAAACATATAAACTGACTGAACAATTGAAAATAAACAAATAGAAACATAAACAGCATGATTGTAAAATTAAAACAAACAGATATAACACATTATAAGGTAACAGAACAGATGAGATAAACTCTTTGCTATACATGAAACAGTACAAATGCATATACAAAACATATATAATCTGTAGAACGCAAAACAGTAAGGAAATAAACTGATCATACCCTCCCGTGCGCTCTGATCCAGATCCTTGTCCAACTTCCTTTGTCATGTCGCAGATGTTTTGGGCAGTCGCGTAGACGCTCCCCAAAAACCTAATTGCCGATCCCCCGTGCAAGGTCTCGAACGGCACCGGCTTCGGAGGCACCTGCCCTCTCGCTTCTCTGCGAGACAGGGTCACTCGGCTGACGTACGCGGTTAGTGAGTGCTAAAAATTAACACAACCACAACCACACCACGCACGCACGCCCGCACGCCCGCACGCCCGCCCGCCCGCCACGCCACGCCCGGCCCGGCCGGCGGCGGCGGCGGCGGCGGCGCGCGCGCGCGTGTGGCACGCCCTTGTCCATTTCTTGACTTCTCAAGTTAAGTGGAATAAATCCCACCATATAAGTCAAGGCAAAAGACCCTTGGACTTCCAATGTGGTACTATTGGTATTCTCCACCATTACACACCATAGAGTTTATTCAATAAATGGGCCAAGCCCATAAAAGATTCAACAAACCATTACCATTTGCGTTACATTTTGTGAACCAAACAACACCTAAGTTAGGTTGGTTAGGTCATTGTCAGGAGCAGCTTCATCACACCATTTCTAATGTTTTCATGCCAATAAAAATAAAACTAGTCGGTTGTTCGATGGCTCACAACAATACCCACGTAAACTATACACCAAAAAGATCTCAAGATTTTTTATTTATTGTCTCCGCTCTCCTCATAATATTTTTTTGATTTGACTAACTGACGTTGTTGTTTACTATATCCAATATGTCTTTGTACAATACGAGCAATGAAGGTAGAGATTAGAAGAGAGTTCACAACGACTGATTGAACGAACTTAGATTATAGAATGACATAATTCCACCATACAAAGACCAAATAAGAGTAAGTTTGTGAGCTCAAGTTTCTAAAATAAGTCACATGAACGCAAACTTATAAAAAAGATAGATCAAAATATGGAGTGATTGCTAAAGTCAGGCATCAATAAAATCTGAATACGTTCCATACAAATTATGGTACTTCGTAGCAATTACTAATGTTTAAAACCAACAAATAATCTTTCCTTTTACCGTTAGCGTGACAATTTATTGCTGTTCCATCTAACTCAGCAACCTCAAACACTATGGAGTCCATTGCGATAATATGATCTCAGAAACGATCTAATGTATGCAAGAGCCAAGAACACAATGAATGAGCACCTTGTGGTAGTGCCCGCATAGATCTCCAAATCCTAACACATATTTTGTAGGATCCATGAGCCATCATCAGAAGAACACAAAACCATGTGCAGGCTGAAAGTCGACTAGAGGGGGGTGAATAGACGGAATCTGAAAATTATAAACTTAAGCACACACTACAAGCCGAGGTTAGTGTTAGAATTCAATCCGAGTCTAAAAGAGAGGGAAAAACAAATCAACCAAGAAATAAAACGGATGAACACGGTGATTTATTTTACCGAGGTTCGGTTCTAAAGAACCTAGTCCCCGTTGAGGTGGTCACAAAGACCGGGTCTTTTTCAACCCTTTCCCTCTCTCAAACGGTCACCTAGACCGAGTGAGCTTTCTCCTTAATCAAACGGGTCACTTAGACCCCACAAGGACCACCACACACTTGGTGTCTCTTACTTTGATTACAATTCACTTGGGAACAAGAATGAGGAAGGAAAAAGCGATCCAAGCAACAAGAGCACAAAGAACACGAACAAAACTCTCTCTCAAGTCACTAAGTGGTTGGAGTGGATTTGGCACTTGAAGAGGCTTTGATTCTTTTGATTTGTGTCTAGGAGTGAATGCACTAGCTCTTGTATTGAATGAGAACCTTAGAAAACTTGGATGCTTGGAGTGGAGGTGGCTGCTGTCGATGGGCGCACCGGACAGTCCAGTGTGCCATCGGACACTGTCCGATGCGCTAGCCACGTCACCCAACCGTTATGGTTCGAGAGCTTCTGACCGTTGGAGGCTTTGTCCTTTAGTGGCACCGGACAGGCACTGTTCACTGTCCGGTGCGCCTCTGACGATTGCTCTGACTTCTGCGCGCATTGTTCGTGCACTTTAGCGTTGCAGGGTGTCCGTTGCAGTTGACCGTTGCGCTGGATAGCCGTTACTCCGCTGGTGCACCGGACAATCCAGTGAATTATAGTGGAGCACGCTGGCGAAAACCCGAGAGTGGCTGGTTTGGGATTGTACTGTCCTGGTGCACTGGACACTGTCTGGTGGCACACCGGACAGTCCGGTGCGCCAGACCAGGGCACACTCAGTTTCTTGCTCCTTGTTTGTGTTGAACCTTTATGCACCTCTAGAGTATATAATCTAGAGCAAACTAGTTAGTCCAATATTTGTGTTGGGCATTCAACCACCAAAATTAATGCTGTGAAAAGGTTAACCCTATTTCCCTTTCAATCTCCCCCTTTTTGGTGATTGATGCCAACACAAACCAAAGCAAATATATAAGTGCAGAATTGAACTAGTTTGCATAAGGTAAGTGCATAAGTTACTTGGAATTAAACCAATTTATAATCTTACTTAGATATGAATGGATTGCTTTCTTCTATTCAATATTTTGGACCACATTTGCACCTCTTGTTTTGTTTTTGCAAATTCTTTTTGGAAATTCTTTTCAAAGTCTTTTGCAAATAGTCAAAGGTATATTAATAAGATTGTGAGAAGCATTTTCAAGATTTAAAATTTTCTCCCCCCTGTTTCAAATGCTTTTCCTTTGACTAAACAAAACTCCCCCTGAATGAAATTCTCCTCTTAGCTTTCAAGAGGGTTTTAATAGGTACCAATTAGAAGTATGTAATTTAGATGCCAATTTTGAAAATATACCAATTGAAGAAATTGCTTATCATAATATACCAATTGGAAAAACAAACTTTTGTGAAAACCAAATAAATCATCATTTCGAAAATTTTTGAAGTTGGTGGTGGTTGTACGGTCCTTTTGCTTTGGGCTAAATATTTCTCTCCCTTTGGCATTAATCGCCAAAAATAGAGACTTTTGAGAGCCCTCGTTACTTTCTCCCCCTTTGGTAAACGAAATATGAGTGAAAGATTATACCAAATTGGAGTGATGCGGAGTGACGGCGAAGGGTAAATGGTACCGTTAAGAGTGGAGTGGAAGCCTTGTCTTCGCCGAAGACTCCATTTCCCTTTCAATCTACGACTTAGCATAGAAATACACTTGAAAACACATTAGTCGTAGTCATGAAAGAGATATGATCAAAGGTATACAAATGAGCTATGTGTGCAATGTTTTAATCAAAATTTCGAGAATCAAGTATATTTAGCTCATTCCTAAGTTTGCTAAAGGTTTTCTCATCTAAAGGCTTAGTAAAGATATCGGCTAATTGTTCTTTGGTGCTAACATAAGCAATCTCGATATCCCCCCTTTGTTGGTGATCCCTCAGAAAGTGATACCGAATGTCTATGTGCTTAGTGTGGCTGTGTTCAACGGGATTATCCGCCATGCGGATTGCACTCTCATTGTCACATAGGAGAGGGACTTTGCTCAATTTGTAGCCATAGTCCCTAAGGGTTTGCCTCATCCAAAGTAATTGCGCACAACAATGACTTGCGGCAATGTACTCGGCTTCGGCGCTAGAAAGAGCTACTGAGTTTTGTTTCTTTGAAGCCCAAGACACCAGGGATCTCCCCAGAAACTGATAAGTCCCTGATGTGCTCTTCCTATCAATTTTACACCCTGCCCAATCGGCATCTGAATATCCTATTAAATCAAAAGTGGATCCCTTGGGGTACCAAAGCCCAAACTTAGGAGTATAAACTAAATATATCATGATTCTTTTCATAGCCCTAAGGTGAACTTCCTTAGGATCGGCTTGGAACCTTGCACACATGCATACAGAAAGCATAATATCCGGTCGAGATGCACATAAATAGAGTAGAGATCCTATCATCGACCGGTATACATTTTGATCTACGGACTTACCTCCCGTGTTGAGGTCGAGATGCCCATTTGTTCCCATGGGTGTCTTGATGGGCTTGGCATTCTTCATTCCAAACTTGTTAAGTATATCTTGAATGTACTTTGTTTGGCTGATGAAGGTGCCGTCTTGGAGTTACTTGACTTGAAATCCTAGGAAATACTTCAACTCCCCCATCATAGACATCTCGAATTTTTGTATCATGATCCTACTAAACTCTTCACAAGTAGATTTGTTACTAGACCCAAATATGATATCATCAACATAAATTTGGCATACAATCAAATCTTTTTCAATAGTTTTAGTAAAGAGAGTAGGATCAACTTTTCTGACTTTGAAGCCATTAGTGATAAGAAAATCTCTTAGGCATTCATACCATGCTCTTGGGGCTTGCTTGAGCCTATAAAGCGCATTTGAGAGTTTATACACATGGTTAGGGTACTCACTATCTTCAAAGCCAGGAGGTTGCTCAACATAGACCTCTTCCTTGATTGGTCCATTGAGGAAGGCACTTTCGCGTCCATTTGATAAAGCTTAAAGCCATGGTAAGTAGCATAGGCAAGTAATATACGAATTGACTCAAGCCTATCTACGGGTGCATAAGTTTCACCAAAGTCCAAACCTTCGACTTGTGAATATCTTTTGGCCACAAGTCGGGCTTTGTTCCTTGTCACCACACCATGCCCATCTTGCTTGTTGCGGAATACCCATTTGGTACCTACAACATTTTGGTTAGGACGTGGAACTAAATGCCATACCTCATTCCTCGTGAAGTTGTTGAGCTCCTCTTGCATTGCCAACACCTAATCCGAATCTCTTAGTGCATCCTCCACCCTGTATGGCTCAATAGAGGACACAAAAGAGTAATGTTCACAAAAATGTGCAACTCGAGATCTAGTGGTTACCCCCTTATGAATGTCACCGAGGATGGAGTTGATGGGGTGATCTCGTTGAATTGCTTGGTGGACTCTTGGGTGTGGCGGTCTTTGACCCTAAATTTCTTGCTCATCTTCCTTGTCTTCATCTCCCCTTGATCATTGTCCTCCTCTTGAGGTGGCTCATCCTCCTGATCTTCATCATTTTGAGCCTGATCCTCATCTTGCATTGGTGGAGATGCTTGTATGGAAGATGACGGTTGATCTTGTGCTTGTGTAGGCTCTTCGAATTCCTTAGGACACACATCCCCAATGGACATGTTCCTTAGCGCCACGCACGGAGCCTCTTCATCATCTAGCTCATCAAGATCAACTTGCTCCACTTGGGAGCCATTAGTCTCGTCAAACACAATGTCACAAGAAACCTCAACTAATCTAGTGGATTTGTTGAAGACTCTATATGCCCTTGTGTTTGAGTCATAACCAAGTAAAAAAACCTTCTACAGCCTTAGGAGCAAACTTAGATTTTCTACCTCTTTTAACAAGAATAAAACATTTGCTACCAAAGACTCTAAAATATGAAACATTGGGCTTTTTACCGGTGAGGAGTTTATATGATGTCTTCTTGAGAATTCGGTGGAGGTAGAGCTGGTTGATGGAGTAACAGGCGGTGTTAATCGCCTCAGCCCAAAACCGGTCCAGAGTCTTGTATTCATCAAACATGGTTCTTGCCATGTCCAGTAGAGTTCTATTCTTCCTCTCCACTACACCATTTTGTTGAGATGTGTAGGGAGAAGAGAACTCATGCTTGATGCCCTCATCCTCAAGAAAGCCTTCAATTTGAGAGTTCTTGAACTCCGTCCCATTGTCGCTTCTTATCTTTTTGATTCTCAATCCGAACTCGTTTTGAGCTCGTCTTAAGAATCCTTTTAAGGTCTCTTGGGTTTGAGATTTTTCCTGCAAAAAGAATACCCAAGTGAAGCGAGAGTAATCATCCACAATTACTAGACTGTACTTACTCCCGCCGATGCTTATGTAAGCTATCGGGTCGAATAGATCCATGTGTAGTAGTTCCAGTGGCATGTCTGTTGTCATTTTGTTCTTGTGTGGATGATGGGCGCCAACTTGTTTTCCTGCTTGACATGCGCTACAAACCTTGTCTTTCTCAAAATGAACATTTGTTAGTCCTAAAATGTGCTCTCCCTTTAGAAGCTTGTGAAGATTCTTCATCCCAACATGGGCTAGTCGGTGATGCCGGAGCCAACCCATATTAGTCTTAGCAATTAAGCGAGTATCGAGTTTAGCTTTGTTAAAATCAATTAAGTATAGATGACCCTCTAATACTCCCTTAAATGCTACTGAATCGTCACTTCTTCTAAAGACAGTAACACCTACATCTGTAAATAGACAGTTGTAGCTCATTTTGCATAATTGAGATATAGAAAGCAAGTTATAATCTAAAGAATCTACAAGAAAAACATTGGAAATGGAATGGTCAGGTGATATAGCAATTTTACCAAGTCCTTTGACCAAACCTTGATTCTCATCCCCGAATGTAATAGCTCTTTGGGGATCTTCGTTTTTCTCGTAGGAGGAGAACATCCTTTTCTCTTCTGTCATGTGGTTTGTGCACCCGCTATCAATTATCCAACTTGAGCCCCGGATGCATAAACCTACAAAACATATTAGGCCTTGTTCTTAGGTACCCAAACAGTCTTGGGTCCTTTCACGTTAGAAAGAAGCACCTTGGGTACCCAAACACAAGTCTTGGAGCCCTTGTGTTTGCCCCCAACATATTTGGCAACTACTTTGCCTGATTTGTTAGTGAGCACATAAGAAGCATCAAAAGTTTTGAATGAAATATTATGATCATTTGATGCAATAGAAGTTTTCTTTTTAGGCATTTTAACATGTGTAGAATGCCTAGAGCTAGATGCCTCATTCTTATACATAAAAGCATGATGTGAAACAGTATGAGGTTTCCTAGCATGAATTCTCCTAATTTTGTGCTCAGGATAATTAGCAGGATATAAAATATAGCCCTCATTATCCTGAACCATGGGAGCTTTCCCTTAATAAAGTTAAACAATTTCTTAGGGGCATTAAGCTTGACATTGCTTCCCTGTTGGAAACTAATGCCATCCTTAATGCCAGGGCGTCTCCCATTATAGAGCATGCTTCTAGCAAATTTAATTTTTTTCGTTTTCAATTTCATGCTCATTAATTTTAGTGGTTAATTGAGCTATATGATCATTTTGTTGTTTAATTAAAGCAAGGTGATCATGAATAGCTTCTACATTAACATCTCTACATCTAGTACAAATAACAATATGTTCAACAGTAGATGTAGAGGGTTTGCAAGATTTTAGTTCCTCTATCTCAGCATTTAAAATTGCATTTTCATCTCTAAGACAGGAAATAGAATCATTGCAAATATTTAAATCTTTAGCCTTAGAAATTAAACTAGCGTTTTCAGTTTTAAGGCTAGAAATTGATTCATTCAATTTATCAATCTTAGCATTAAACTAGCATTTTCATTTCTAAGTTTGGTAATTGAATCACGGCACATGCTAAGCTCCTTAGTCAAATTTTCACATTTTCCAACTTCTTGAGCATAAGCATTTTTTTTACTTTAACATGATTTTTGTTTTCCTTAATAAGGAATTTCTCTTGGCTATCCAAAAGTTCATCCTTCTCATGAATGGCTCCTATTAATTCATTTAATTTTTCCTTTTGTTGCATGTTAAAGTTGGCAAAAAGAGTAAGCAAGTCATCTTCATCTTCACTAGAACTACCCTCATCACTAGATGTAGTATACTTGGGGGCGGTTCTAGTTTGTACCTTCTTCCTTTTGCCATCCTTTGCCATGAAGCACTTGTGGCCGACGTTTGGGAAGAGGAGGCCTTTGTTGACGGTGATGTTGGCGGTATCCTTGTCGGAGGAGGAGTCGGTGGAGCTCTCGTCGGAGTCTCATTCCCGACACATGTGGGCATCGCCGCCCTTCCTCTTGTAGTACTTCTTCTTCTCCTTCTTCTTTCCCCTCTTGTCGTCGCCCCTATCACTATCACTAGACATAGGACATTTAGCAATAAAATGATCGGGCTTACCACATTTGTAGCACACCCTCTTGGAGCGGGGTTTGTAGTCCTTCCCCCTCTTTTGCTTGAGGATTTGATGGAAGCTCTTGATGATGAGCGCTATCTCGTCATTGTCGAGCTTGGAGGCGTCAATCGGGAACCTACTTGATGTAGACTCTTCTTTCTTCTCTTCCGTCGCTTTGAATACGACGGGTTGCACCTCGGGTGTTGAGGTGGCGCCTTGCTCCAAATTGACAATATGTTTGGAGTCTTTGATCATAAGTTCAAAGCTCACAAACTTGCCAATTACTTCCTTGGGAGACATCTGTTTATATCTAGGGTCTCCACGGATTAGTTGCACTTGAGTGGGATTACGAAAAACAAGTGATCTAAGAATAACCTTGACCATTTCATGGTCATCCCACTTGGTGCTCCCAAGGTTGCGCACTTGGTTGACCAAGGTCTTGAGCCGGTTGTACATTGCTTATGGCTCCTCTCCTTGGTTGAGGACGAATCGATCGAGCTCCCCCTCGATTGTCTCCCGCTTGGTGATCTTGGTCACCTCATCTCCTTCGTGCGCGGTCTTTAGGATGTTCCAAATCTCCTTGGCACTTTTTAACCCTTGCACCTTATCATACTCCTCTCGACATAAAGAGGCGAGGAGTATAGTAGTTGCTTGGGAGTTAAAGTGCGGGATTTGGGCGACCTCGTCCGAGTCGTAGCCCTCGTCCCCCACCGTAGGTACCTGCGCTCCAAATTCAACAATGTCCCAAATGCTTGCGTGGAGTGAGGTTAGGTGATGCCTCATTTTATCACTCCACATACAATAATCCTCACCATAAAAAATGGTGGTTTGCCTAATGGAACAAAGAGTAGAGGAGCGCGCTTAGAAATACGGGGATAACGAAGTGGCATCTTACTATACTTCTTGTGCTCTTGGCGCTAATGTGGAGGGCGACGAAGAGTCGGTCTCGTGGTAGACCACTTTCTTCATATTTTTCTTCTTATCGCCACTCCGGTGTGACTTGACGTGGAGAGGGGGATCCCTCTTTGCCTTTGGTGCCGGACTCCCTTGTTGGAGCCTTCCCGTGGTTTGTGGCCTTCTCGCCGGTTTCCATCTCCCTCTTGGCGAATCCTCTCGACATCACTTTGAGTTGTTAGACTCTAATGAAGCACCAGGCTCTGATACCAATTGAAAGTCAACTAGAGAGGGGGGGGTGTCACACCCGGTTTTAGAAGGCAAACCGAATGCGAACCATGTACGTGCCAGGATCAGTTATTCACGTACACAGCAGTTACATAACATGGACATCATCACACAGTGCTCAAAATAGTATTAAAAGGGAAATAATAGTCGATTACATCATACGCCTGAGACGTCCATATAGTCCTTACAATAAATCAAAGTGCGAAAACGAAACGTAGATAACTACGGCCTTCACAGGCAGCCGACTGGGGGGTTGCCGCTAACCCACACCTAGAACTCGTCGTAGTCTTGGAACTCCTGGAAGTCTCCTTCCAAAGCTTCATCTTCGCCTGAGCAGTGGTTGCAATGCTGACAACCTGGGGATGGGGGGGGTTTGGTGTGTAGAACAAGGGTGAGTACACATCAACATACTCAGCAAGTATCCTGTTTGGCTGTAGTAGACTAGCTTTATGTGGGGATAAGTCAAGCAGTTGCTTTTAGTTGGTCAGATTATTACTTACTAGTAGAAAGCCAGGTTTTAGCATTAACCCAAGTTATTAGCCCGATGTACCCTTTCCAAACGGAAAGAATACCACTTACCAGCACCATAGTCATAACCAAAACCATCAGTCTCATTGCCACCTATAAACCAAAATGTCTCTGATCAAGTACCACTAATCATTGGAGCTCCCTTAGCCGCTCATAACCGCGAGCACAGCTGATATATCAGTTTTCAAACACTCTGCAGAGGTTGTGCACTTTACCCACAAGCCGTGATTCCCATTCTACCCGGAGATCATGACTCTCCATTGATCACTACCAAGGTGACCCAGCAGGGCATCACTACATAGCCTTTACAAAGATTCCCCGGGGCTGTAGCCGCCCGTTAGGTTTCCTAAATGTACCGCACTCCTCCCCAAGGGACAAATCAACCTTGGCAGAGCGAGCCGCATACACCGAGCCCCATTGACGGCACGATGGCGAAGCGAACTACACCCCGGATCCTCTAATTATTCAGCTAGGGGCATCCCATTCCACCCTCATGGTTGCACTGTTTTCCCGGGCGGTCATCCATAGAACAGGTCCTTACGGAGAGGCACTCGAGAAACTGCTCGAGCCCCCTTAAATGCCACAAATATATCATCATAAATAAGAAGGAAAACAGCGTATCATAGATAAATCTCATCATGTTCATTGATTAATGTTAAGCAATAGCATAAAGCTAAACCATAATAATCCAACCCAAATAGGTAAACAAGGAACATGTATAACAAAAGCTAGTCAATCCTTAGGTATACATGTGTAAAGCGGGAGGTGAAGTAAAGAATGAATAGGACAGAGATAGGTCAAAGGACACTTGCCTCCACCAACCGACTGCTGCTCAGGGGCTTCTCCTGCGAGCTCTTCGGGTTCCTCGACCAGGTCGCTCTCTATGCGAACACAATCATACATTCACATTTCAAAACAGAAAGGTAACCAATACACCATACAAGAAGGTGAAACCCATAATCATACACACGACGTATGGCTTAGCGCTAACGACCATTTGAAGTAGTGAGAATGACATAACTCTTACCATACTCGACAACTCGCTATGCTCATGTTTGGCGAGAGAATGAACTTAAACACTTTATTTCATGTAGTTATAATAACCGATATTTAATGCAGGTGCAACTATGGTTAATATTTAAGCATAGTTAATTCTACGTTTAGTTAATGTGTCGCTCCCTAACCTGAACCGATCAATGTTAGCAAACTTAGGTGGTGTAGGGAGTCGCCGTGCGAAACTACGCATAACGAGAGCCAAAACATGTGTATTATCACGTGCACAAAGCTACAAGCCACTACACATGTGATTATCGCGTGAACGGGTTGGCTGTGCCCCGTACAAGCCGATGCAGGCGAGCCGGGGATGGACCAGCCACGCGCGCGAGCGAGTCGCCACGAGCAAACCGCGCAGGCTGCTGTGAGCGTGCTACGGACGAACGTCGAGTAGGGGCCGCGAACGCGCCACGCCGGGGGTCGCGAACGTGCCGCGAACGCGAGCAGCGGGCACGCCGCGGACGAGCTGCGTGGGCAGGCTGCGCCGGGTGGCCATGGGCACGCCACGCCGCCATGCCGAGGCCGGGCGTAGGCCGCGACGGGCGCTGGCCGAGCCAGGGGAGCGGGCAGGCGAATCGCGCGCCGCGCGCAGGGGCCGCGTCGGGCATGCCGAAGGGAGCGGGCGGGCGCACAGGGGCCGCGCTACGGCAGGCAGGCGGGGCGCCGCGCGGGCGGGGCGGGGCGCCGTGGCCGATCTCCCGCTGCCACGGCCGAGCTGGGGGCAGGCGAGCTGCGCCGCCACGTCAAGCCGCGCGCAAGGCTGGGGCCGGGCCGACCACGGGCGGGTGAGCCGCCATGGCTGCGCGCAAGGCCGAGCCGGGGCCGCGGCGGGCACGCCGCGCCGGGCCACGCCAGCCAGACGGACGCGAGGGAGGAGGGGGAGGGGGTCGGGGCGAGCGCGCAGGGGCCGCGCCACCATGGCCGAGCGCCAGAGGCCGGGGAAGCGGGCGGGCGAGCCGCGCGCCGCCACGCCGCGACATCCGCCGCGCCGAGCGCGCCGTGGTGAGGAACGGAGGGGGAAGGGGACGGGGCGAAGGGGAGCAGGACGGGCTCACCGTGGGCGAGGGCGCGTGCGGACGGCGGCGGTTTTCCTGCAGCCGGGCGATGGAGGAAGAGGGGCGAGCGATTTGCGCGCGAGAGAGAGAAAAACGCGAGTTCGTGGGAGGGAGGAGATGAACAGGAGGCGACTACGGAGGCTTACAGGCGGGCCCCACGGGGAGGGTGGTGGCGGCTGGGCGATTGCTCAGCGCGCACGCGCGTGACGGGTGCGGGCAAGCCGCTAGGCGGCTGGGCCGCGAGTCAGCCGGCCTGTGGGCCGCGCGGGGGAAAAAACGGGGGGGGGGGGGGGGCGACTGGGCCGCGCCAGCCGTCGAGTTGGGCCGCGAGCCGGCCCAGGAGAGGGGGCGCGAGGGGGGGGGGGGGAGAAGAGGGGGGCGCCAGATGGGCCGCAGGAGGAGAATGTCGGCCCAAGGGAGAGAGGGGAGAGAGGGAAGGGAAAAAGAAAGGGTCTTTTTCCCATTTTAATCATTTTTCTAAAAGCAGGATTTCACAAATTCAATCCACACAAAAAATATGCAGGGACCGGCATGATGCAACAATCCAAATAAAATACTCTTAGGGTTTATTATTATTATACGATTTGGAGTTTTGGAAATAGGTAGGGTTTTTGCGAAAAGAAATGGGAAAGGGAGGTAACGCCCGAATTTAGCGAGCGATATAGAAAGAAAAAAAAATTCAACTCGAAATTCGGGGCGTTACAAACCTATCCCCCTTGAAAGAATCTCGCCCTCGAGATTCAGGGTTGGCTAGCAAAGAGCTCAGGGTATTTGGCCATCAGATCATCTTCACGCTCCCAGGTTGCTTCTTCCTCTGAATGGTGATTCCACCTAACTTTGCACATCCTGATGGTCTTCCTTCGGGTGACTCTGTCTGCAACCTCAAGGATTTGCACTGGCTTCTCAACGTAGGTCAAGTCCTCCTAGACTTCGAGACCTTCCACTGGCAGTTGCTCCTCTAGCACACGCAAACACTTCTTCAACTGAGACACATGAAAAACATCATGCACAGCAGACAAATTCTCTGGCAGGCTGAGCTGATAGGCCACTTCTCCACGCCTTGAGAGAATTTGGTACGGACCAATGTAGCGGGGTGCTAGCTTGCCTTTCACTCCGAACCTTCTGACTCCTCTGATCGGTGACACTTTCAGATAGACAAAGTCTCCGACTTCAAAACTCAGCTCTCTTCTTCTTGTGTCTACGTAGCTTCGCTGCCTTGATTGCGCTATCTTCAGATTCTCTCGGACCATCTTGATGTTCTTTTCAGCTTCCAGCAGAATGTCTGGCCCAAACACTTGCTTCTCTCCAGGCTGATCCCATTGCAACGGAGTTCTACAACTCCTCCCATAGAGCGCCTGAAATGGTGACATCTTCAAACTGGCCTGGTAGCTATTGTTATAGGAGAACTCTGCATAAGGCAATCGCTTGTCCCATCCGGACTGATCTTGCAACGCACAAGCTCTCAACATGTCTTCAAGAATTTGATTGGTTCTTTCGGTCTGACCATCTGTCTGCGGGTGGTAAGCTGAACTGAAATTTAGATGTGTGCCCAAGGCTTCATGCAAC
The DNA here is from genome assembly GCA_029449295.1 of Zea luxurians. Taxonomy (NCBI): domain Eukaryota; kingdom Viridiplantae; phylum Streptophyta; class Magnoliopsida; order Poales; family Poaceae; genus Zea; species Zea luxurians. The sequence goes on from JAOPSE010000002.1 coordinate 175,946,027, forward strand.
TGCTGCCAGAAATGGGAGGTGAACTGCGTTCCTCTGTCTGACACTATCTTCTTTGGCACACCATGAAGACAAACGATCCGAGACATATACAATTCTGCCAATACAGCACTGCTGTAGTTGGTCTTGACAGGTATGAAGTGGGCTGACTTGGTCAAGCGGTCCACTACTACCCAAATGGAACCGTAGCCGGCTCGAGTGCAAGGCAATCCGACTATGAAATCCATACCGATTTCATCCCATTTCCACTGAGGGATCTGCAACGGTTGCAACAATCCAGCAGGTCTCTGGTGCTCTGCCTTAATTCTTCGGCAACTATCGCACATAGCCACATGCTCTGCGATTTCCTCTTCATTCCGTACCACCAGAATTTCTTCTTCAGATCCTGATACATCTTCTCACTACCAGGGTGAATCGAATAGGCTGTCTCATGAGCTTCCTTGAGGATCAACTCCCGAATAGATTGGACATTAGGAACACACAAGCGGACTTTGAACCATATCACGCCTTCTGCATCTTCTCGAAAATCTTTGCCTTTGCCTTCTAGAATCAGTCGTCGGATCTCACTGATCTTCTCATCATTCTTCTGCGCTTCTTTGATTTCGCGCTCCAAGGTAGGTTCCAACTCGACTGTGACTCCTCGCGAATTGTTCAAAAACCCGAGACTCAACCTGTCAAACTCCTTGGCCAACTCATAGGCATCGGACGAGCGACCATCAGATTGACTTGACTCTTCCTGCTCAAAGCATCTGCCACTACGTTTGCTTTGCCTGGGTGGTAATGGATCTCCAACTCATAGTCTTTGATCAACTCTAACCATCTTCGCTGCCTCATATTCAACTCTGACTGAGTGAATATGTACTTCAGACTCTTGTGGTCTGTGTAAACATCACATTTCTGTCCATACAGATAGTGCCTCCATGTCTTCAGTGCGTGAACCACTGCTGCCAACTCTAGGTCATGGATTGGGTAGTTCTTCTCATGAACCTTCAACTGTCGGGACGAGTAGGCCACAACTCTTCCCTCTTGCATCAACACGCATCCCAAACCTGTGTAACAAGCATCACAATACACCGAGAAGGGCTTGTGCACATCAGGCAAGACTAGGACAGGCGCTGTAGTCAACTTTTCTTTCAGCGCTTCGAAGGCCTCTTGACATTTCTGGGTCCACTTGAACTCAACCTTGTTGCCTAGCAACGCTGTCATTGGTTTCGCAATCTTCGAAAACCCTTCAATGAATCGCCGATAATATCCGGCCATTCCAATGAAGCTCTTGATTCCTCGAGCATCTGTTGGCGCTTTCCAGTTCAGAATGTCTGCCACTTTTTTCGGATCCACAGCCAATCCTTCTTTGTTGATTATGTGACCCAAGAACAGGACTTCATTGATCCAAAATTCACATTTGCTCAACTTTGCATACAACTGGTGCTCTCGCAATCTCTGCAATACCATCATCAAATGATCTGCATGCTCTTCTTCGCTTTGAGAATAAATCAGAATGTCATCAATGAATACCACCACAAACTTATCAAGATAATCCATGAATACACTGTTCATCAAGTTCATGAAGAACGCTGGTGCATTGGTCAAACCAAAAGACATCACTGTGAACTCATACAACCCATACTTGGTAATGAATGCTGTCTTCGGAATATCCGAAGGTCGGATCCTGAGCTGATGATAACCTGACCTCAGATCAATCTTGGAGAACACACTGGCGCCTCTCAACTGGTCGAATAGATCTTCTATTCTGGGCAAAGGGTACTTGTTCTTGATCGTGACCTCATTCAAAGCTCGATAATCGTTACACATCCTTTTGGTGCCATCTTTCTTCTCCACAAATAGGACAGGGGCGGCCCAAGGCGAGGTGCTTGGCCGGATGTAACCTTTCTCTGACAGCTCATCAATCTGCTTCTTAAGTTCAACCAACTCTGGTCCAGATATTCTGTAAGCTCTCTTAAAGATGGGGGCGGTTCCAGGAAGAAGCTCTATGGCAAACTCAACTTTCCGCTCAGGTGGCATACCCGGTAAGTCTTTTGGAAACACATCTGGGAACTCGGACACAACCCTGATACTCTCAATTGGGTCTACTTCACTGCTGTCGACAGCTATCTGATAACAACTTCCTTTCTTTGGCTCAGGCGGGACTAACTCGGTCACCACTTCCTCTCCTAGTGGGGACACCAACTTGATGGTCCTTTGATCACAACTGATAATTGCCTGATACTTATCTAGCCAATTCATCCCTAGGATGACATCTATTCCCTGAGTACCCATTACTATAAGGTTGGCGGGAAACGCTATCCCCCTTATTTCCACACATACATTCAAACAAATGTTATCGGCTCGAATCCTACCACCGGCTGAGTCGATTTGAATGGGGGTTGACATGGTAATAATTGGAAGATTATGTGCTTCTACCCATGATGCAGTAATGAAAGAATGCGTTGCTCCAGTATCAAATAACACTTCTGCAATATGGGAGTCGACTGGGAACATACCTACTATCATGCCGGGGGTCTCCTGAACTGCTTCAGCGTCCAAGTGGTTCAGTCTTCCATGATTGTAGCGTGGCTGAGAGCGGTTGCCTGTGCCAGGCTGAGACACATTCTGCTTTGCTGGGGCATTGGGGCCTGACTGTTGCTGGGCTGCCTTCTTCGGACACTGCATCACCCAGTGGCCTTGCTCTCCACAGTGGAAACATGCTCTGTTTCCAACCTGAGCTGGTGCTGCCTGATTGTTCTGCTGGGTTGCTGGGGCAGGGAGACGAGGTGCTTGCTGATTCTGCCTCTGAAACTGACCTCCTGACTGATTGCTCTGATGGTTCTGGTACTGGTGCTGAGGATACTGCCTTTGGAACTGCTGATGCTGCTGAGGTGGACGCTGGTTCTGCCTGAACTGCTGAGGTTGATTGCCTGAGAAACGAGGACGATTGCTGCTTCCAGGCTGGGGTCCACTGATCTTGCGCTTACGATCCTCCATCTCTTTACGCTTCCTTTCTGTCATGATTGCTCTGTCAATCAGGTGCTGGAACGTCGGGAAGGTGTGATTCATCAGCTGATAATGCAGAGGGTCAACCAAGCCTCTTAGGAAACGGTACTGCCGCTTGGCGTCGGTGTTGACATCATCAGGAGCATAGCGGGACAGCTGCAGAAATCTGTCCCGGTATTCACTGACAGACGATGACCCTTGTTTGAGAGCCAGGAACTCCTCCTTCTTCACTGTCATCAGACCTACAGGTACATGGTACTGACGAAAGCTTCCCCTGAACTCTTCCCAGGTGATGGCGTCGGGGTGGGCATAGGTGGCGAGGTAAGACTCCCACCATGACTGAGCTGCTCCTCTCAATAGACGGGGACCGTACAGGACTTTCTCCCTATCGTCGCACTGAGCGGTATGCAACTCCCGCTCCACAGTGCGCAGCCAGTCTTCAGCATCCATGGGGTCAAAAGAGTGAGCAAACCTTGGTGGATGACCTCTCATGAACTCAGCACGCTTGTCTCTGTGCATTTGAGGCATCTGAGGCTGAGGTGGTGCCTGCTGCTGTTGCTGCTGCTGCTGCTGAATGGCGGCCAAAGTCTGACCGATGGCTTGAACTGCCTGAGTCTGCATCAGAAACATTTGCTCGATCGACATCGGGGGCGGGGGCGGCAGGTGCTGCTGCTGGGGCACCTCATCCTGCTGAGCGACTCGCTCCTGCTGAGCACGCCTTCCTCCTCTGCGCCTGTTCTCTGACATCTGCACAATGCAACCACACATCAGAACTGATCTGGCAAATCTTGCAGCATAAGAAAAGAGTATAGAATTCTTCAACAGCACTGAACAGATGAGCATCTTCACTGATCTCCAACACAGACCACACAGCTTCTCAGATAAAGAGGAAAGTGGAATAAAAGGTTTCCCAACTATATAGCTAACTCCTTTAACATATATCGGGTAAACCAAAATGCAGGGGATACCCACACTCTGGTGACAGTCATTACAAAGATCCAAACCAAACATAGTTCATCATGACAAGCATAAATGCACAGGATATAGCAAACTACCCTGTCTAACTAAGACTAACTAAGAGCGAGACTAATGCTAAAATTGAGACTAAGACTAAGAGTAAAACTTCTATATTAAGCACTTATTACAAGACTCCACACTGACAATCTATGGTTCCAAGTCTATCTTGGTCCTGCAGTCGGGATTGCCATAAGGCTGGTGTCCACGCCGAGGGGAGCGGTACGGGTACTGAGTCCCAACGGGAGCGGGGGAACCACCATCCAGGTGACGACGTTCCGCGCGCTCAGCCCGCAGCAGGGCGATCTCAGCACGAGCCCTACTCAGCTCGTCTAATGCATGGTCCAGCTCCGTGTTTAGCACGGCGGCTAGGTTGACTGTGCTGCTCAACCTAGGATTGTCCTCACCGACAGGTGAGACAATCACGCCTCCTGTGCTGCCAGATGGACGACGGGGGTAATACTTCAGGTCAAGACCGTCAGCTACCCCACCGAGAACCGAGCAGTAGTGCGAAAGCGCACGCCGTGCAGCATCTTGCATGGCCGCCTCAGCTGAGTCCCGCTCAGAGATAGAATAGTGCTCTGAGCAGGCCTCAACACCCTGGAGACTGTTCTCCGGACGGCGCACCAAGCAGGTCGCCTCCCAGCGGTCCGGGTAGACCCCGCGACTATGCTGGTAGACCACACAGCGATACTCGATGGACCAAGTACGTCGGTTAAGTGCCTAACGTAGCAGGGTGTCGAGCGCGTCGTGGAAGTGACACCCGCGAGCGGCGTCGCGAGTGATGGGTCGAGCAACCCATCCTTCCGGCTCCTGGTCAGCAGGGAAGTCAGTGTCGTGGCTCGAGCTGTCGTCGCCACCTCCGTCGTCTGGGTCTCCTCCAGCAGCTACTCCAGAGGCTAGTGCGCCTAGTGGTGGTGCAGGGGGCGCCTCCAGGGGAAGCACAGGAGAGCAGCTCCTCACAGACTCTATCTCCTGCTGGAGCGAGAAGGAAGAGCCCTGCTGCTCCTGTCGTCGACGTTCCTGCTCCTCATGCAGGCGGTGGTGCAGTCTCTCCATATGGCTGGACTGTCCGGCCACGGGACGGTGAAGCGGATGCTCAGCAAGGCGGGAGGGTAAGAAGGGGATGACGGACTTTCGTGCAGTGTGTCTAAGTCGAGCCATCTACAAAAGACACCGCAAGCAAAAGAGTGAGAACAGAATTAATATGACCAGCAAATAATGAACAATAAATAAATGGAGGATTAGAAACAAACATAATTTTTAGCAAGGTATAATATATAGTAGAACGTAGGTTTGGTCAGTATGACCAACTTTTGAAGGGATATCAAAATCAAGGCAGGGACAGAGGTCTATAATCCTTAGAACGACCATCCTACTCTAGGTTAGCGGTCCTACAGTCAGCACGGCTTTGACACCACTTATGTCACACCCGGTTTTAGAAGGCAAACCGAATGCGAACCATGTACGTGCCAGGATCAGTTATTCACGTACACAGCAGTTACATAACATGGACATCATCACACAGTGCTCAAAATAGTATTAAAAGGGAAATAATAGTCGATTACATCATACGTCTGAGACGTCCATATAGTCCTTACAATAAATCAAAGTGCGAAAACAAAACGTAGATAACTGCGGCCTTCACAGGCAGCCGACTGGGGGGTTGCCGCTAACCCACACCTAGAACTCGTCGTAGTCTTGGAACTCCTGGAAGTCTCCTTCCACAGCTTCATCTTCGCCTGAGCAGTGGTTGCAATGCTGACAACCTGGGGATGGGGGGGGGGGTTTGGTGTGTAGAACAAGGGTGAGTACACATCAACATACTCAGCAAGTATCCTGTTTGGCTGTAGTGGACTAGCTTTATGTGGGGATAAGTCAAGCAGTTGCTTTTAGTTGGTCAGATTATTACTTACTAGTAGAAAGCCAGGTTTTAGCATTAACCCAAGTTATTAGCCCGATGTACCCTTTCCAAACGGAAAGAATACCACTTACCAGCACCATAGTCATAACCAAAACCATCAGTCTCATTGCCACCTATAAACCAAAATGTCTCTGATCAAGTACCACTAATCATTGGAGCTCCCTTGGCCGCTCATAACCGCGAGCACGGCTGATATATCAGTTTTCAAATACTCTGCAGAGGTTGTGCACTTTACCCACAAGCCGTGATTCCCATTCTACCCGGAGATCATGACTCTCCATTGATCACTACCAAGGTGACCCAGCAGGGCATCACTACATAGCCTTTACAAAGATTCCCCGGGGCTGTAGCCGCCCGTTAGGTTTCCTAAATGTACCGCACTCCTCCCCAAGGGACAAATCAACCTTGGCAGAGCGAGCCGCATACACCGAGCCCCATTGACGGCACGACGGCGAAGCGAACTACACCCCGGATCCTCTAATTATTCAGCTAGGGGCATCCCATTCCACCCTCATGGTTGCACTGTTTTCCCGGGCGATCATCCATAGAACAGGTCCTTACGGAGAGGCACTCGAGAAACTGCTCGAGCCCCCTTAAATGCCACAAATATATCATCATAAATAAGAAGGAAAACAGCGTATCATAGATAAATCTCATCATGTTCATTGATTAATGTTAAGCAATAGCATAAAGCTAAACCATAATAATCCAACCCAAATAGGTAAACAAGGAACATGGATAACAAAAGCTAGTCAATGCTTAGGTATACATGTGTAAAGCGGGAGGTGAAGTAAAGAATGAATAGGACAGAGATAGGTCAAAGGACACTTGCCTCCACCAACCGACTGCTGCTCAGGGGCTTCTCCTGCGAGCTCTTCGGGTTCCTCGACCAGGTCGCTCTCTATGCGAACACAATCATACATTCACATTTCAAAACAGAAAGGTAACCAATACACCATACAAGAAGGTGAAACCCATAATCATACACACGACGTATGGCTTAGCGCTAACGACCATTTGAAGTAGTGAGAATGACATAACTCTTACCATACTCGACAACTCGCTATGCTCATGTTTGGCGAGAGAATGAACTTAAACACTTTATTTCATGCAGTTATAATAACCGATATTTAATGCAGGTGCAACTATGGTTAATATTTAAGCATAGTTAATTCTACGTTTAGTTAATGTGTCGCTCCCTAACCTGAACCGATCAATGTTAGCAAACTTAGGTGGTGTAGGGAGTCGCCGTGCGAAACTACGCATAACGAGAGCCAAAACATGTGTATTATCACGTGCACAAAGCTACAAGCCACTACACATGTGATTATCGCGTGAACGGGTTGGCTGTGCCCCGTACAAGCCGATGCAGGCGAGCCGGGGATGGACCAGCCACGCGCGCGAGCGAGTCGCCACGAGCAAACCGCGCAGGCTGCTGTGAGCGTGCTACGGACGAACTAAGACGCAAGAGGCACTCTACGTCGAGCAGGGGCCGCGAACGCGCCACGCCGGGGGTCGCGAACGTGCCGCGAACGCGAGCAGCGGGCACGCCGCGGACGAGCTGCGCGGGCAGGCTGCGCCGGGCGGCCACGGGCACGCCACGCCGCCATGCCGAGGCCGGGCGCAGGCCGCGACGGGCGCTGGCCGAGCCAGGGGAGCGGGCAGGCGAATCGCGCGCCGCGCGTAGGGGCCGCGTCGGGCACGCCGAAGGGAGCGGGCGGGCGCGCAAGGGCCGCGCTACGGTGGGCAAGCGGGGCGCCGCGCGGGCGGGGCGCCGTGGCCGAGCTTCCGCTGCCACGGCCGAGCTGGGGGCAGGCGAGCTGCGCCGCCACGTCAAGCCGCGCGCAAGGCTGGGGCCGGGCCGACCACGGGCGGGTGAGCCGCCACGGCTGCGCGCAAGGCCGAGCCGGGGCCGCGGCGGGCACGCCGCGCCGGGCCACGCCAGCCAGACGGACGTGAGGGAGGAGGGGGAGGGGGTCGGGGCGAGCGCGCAGGGGCCGCGCCACCATGGCCGAGCGCCAGAGGCCGGGGAAGCGGGCGGGCGAGCCGCGCGCCGCCACGCCGTGACATCCGCCGCGCCGAGCGCGCCGTGGTGAGGAACGGAGGGGGAAGGGGACGGGGCGAAGGGGAGCAGGACGGGCTCACCGTGGGCGAGGGCGCGTGCGGACGGCGGCGGTTTTCCTGCAGCCAGGCGATGGAGGAAGAGGGGCGAGCGATTTGCACGCGAGAGAGAGAAAAACGCGAGTTCGTGGGAGGGAGGAGATGAACAGGAGGCGACTACGGAGGCTTACAGGCGGGCCCCATGGGGAGGGCGGCGGCGGCTGGGCGATTGCTCAGCGCGCACGCGCGCGACGGGTGCGGGCAAGCCGCTAGGCGGCTGGGCCGCGAGTCAGCCGGCCTGTGGGCCGCGCGGGGGAAAAACGGGGGGGGGGGGGGGGGGGGCGACTGGGCCGCGCCAGCCGTCGAGTTGGGCCGCGAGCCGGCCAGCCGGCCCAAGAGAGGGGGCGCGAGGGGGGTGGGAGAAGAGGGGGGGCGCCAGATGGGCCGCAGGAGGAGAATGTCGGCCCAAGGGAGAGAGGGGAGAGAGGGAAGGGAAAAAGAAAGGGTCTTTTTCCCATTTTAATCATTTTTCTAAAAGCAGGATTTCACAAATTCAATCCACACAAAAAATATGTAGGGACCGGCATGATGCAACAATCCAAATAAAATACTCTTAGGGTTTATTATTATTATACGATTTGGAGTTTTGGAAATAGGTAGGGTTTTTGCGAAAAGAAATGGGAAAGGGAGGTAACGCCGAATTTAGCGAGCGATATAGAAAGAAAAAAAATCAACTCGAAATTCGGGGCGTTACAGGTGAATAGGCGGAATCTGAAAATTATAAACTTAAGCACACACTACAAGCCAGGGTTAGTGTTAGAATTCAATCCGAGTCCAAAAAGAGAGGGGAAAACAAATCAACAAAAAAATAAAACGGATGAACACGACGATTTGTTTTACCGAGGTTCGGTTCTAAAGAACCTAGTCCTCGTTGAGGTGGTCACAAAGACCGGGTCTCTTTCAACCCTTTCCTTCTCTCAAACAGTCACCTAGACCGAGTGAGCTTTCTCCTTAATCAAACGGGTCACTTAGACCCCACAAGGACCACCACACACTTGGTGTCTCTTGCTTTGATTACAATTCATTTGGGAACAAGAACGAGGAAGGAAAAAGCGATCCAAGCAACAAGAGCATAAAGAACACGAACAAAACTCTCTCTCTCAAGTCACTAAGTGGTTGGAGTGGATTTGGCACTTGGAGAGGTTTTGATTCTTTTGATTTGTGTCTAGGAGTGAATGCACTAGCTCTAGTATTGAATGAGAACCTTGGAAAACTTGGATGCTTGGAGTGGAGGTGGTTGGGGGGTATTTATAGCCCTCAACCACCAACAAGCCGTTGGGGGTGGCTGCTGTCGATGGGCGCACCGGACAGTCCTGTGTGCCAGCCACGTCACCCAACCGTTAGGGTTCATGAGCTTCTGACCGTTGGAGGCTTTGTCCTTTAGTGGCACCGGACAGTCCGGTGCCACACTGGGCAGGCACTGTTCACTATCCGGTGCGCCTCTAACGACTGGCCTGACTTCTGCGCACTGTTCATGCACTGTAGCGTTGCAGGGTGTCCGTTGCAGTCGACCGTTGCGCTGGATAGCCGTTACTCCGCTGGTGCACCGGACAGTCCGGTGAATTATAGAGCGTGCTGGCGAAAACCCGAGAGTGGCTGGTTTGGGATTGTACTGTCCTGGTGCACTGGACACTGTCCGGTGGCACACCGGACAGTACGGTGCACCAGACCAGGGCACACTCGGTTTCTTGCTCCTTTGTATTTGAACCCTTTCTTCAATCTTTTATTGGTTTGTGTTGAACCTTTATGCACATGTTGAGTATATAATCTAGAGCAAATTAGTTAGTCTAATATTTGTGTTGGACATTCAACCACCAAAATTAATGCTGGGAAAAGGTTAACTCTATTTCCCTTTCACAGACAATAAATAAAGTATTAACACACTCAAATTATGTTCAGTCCTTAGCACAACAAAAAACTAACACCCAAAACAACAGAGGAACAACACAATAATTTTTGCAATGGCAGAAGGAACCACCAACTCCGTAGCATATGTTGACTGTTGCTGCGCTATAAGCCTTAGACCTGGACTCCTCATCACCAAGATAACCTAAGCGTGGAAAGCGCCACCGTGTCCTCCACGACGACATGCACCGAAGAAAGGCTAGGAGTATAGGTGTACATTCGGGCCGCTCGGCCCAACCCGGCCCAAGCCCTAAAAGGCCCATATTGTTTGAATTTCGGACCGGCCTAACCCGTTTGAATTTCGGGCCGTGCCGGACCGGCCCACGGCCCGACACGTAATTGCTTAAACGTGTCGGGCTTATTTCGGGCGGCCCGAAATTATAAAAGCCCGAAATTCAGTTTTTGGCTCGAAATTCACATTAGGGCCCGAAATTCAGTTTTTGGCCCGAAATTCACATGAGGGCCCGAAATTCACATCAGAGCCCTAAATTCAAAACAAATTTAATAAATCAAATAAAAGATAAGACAAATAAATTTGACCAAAAGCAAACTTAATATTTGTATTAAGTTACCAGAGCTATGCAATGACTAACTTGTTTACAAATCATTTTGTTAGAAGGAAAAAGAGTATAATCAGCTCTATACAAAGTTCGTAAGTTCAGTTCATTATCTAATGTTCATAACAAAAGTAAAATTACATCACATACTCTAATTCAAAGCTACGAAAAACATCTAACTAGCATTATCTCTAGCTTTGTATTTTTTATAAGTACATGAAAGTGTGGAATGAAGTGTGGTTTCAATAAATATATGGGCCTTTTCGTGCCTCTATATGGGTCATTTCGTGCCTGCCTTAAACGGGCCGTGCTCGTGCCCGCCCATGGGCCGCGACCTCGGCCCAAACCCAGCCCGATATATCGGGCCGTGCCGGCCCGGCACTAAATTATTTCTAGCCGTGCCTGGGCCATGCTTTTTTTTCCGTGCTTCGGACCGGTCCATCAGGACCGGCCCAAATGTACACCTATAGCCAGGAGGACTCGCCCCATACCCGCATCGACGAGCATCGGTTGGCTCGCGGCTGTAACCGTGGGCGGGGTAGTAGGTTGGGGAGAAAGAACGAGGCGAAGGCCAGGAAGACAAACGGGATGTCTGACGATGGCGAAAATGATGGTGCACGCATGTTGTGAAATGTCTTCATGGATGTGCAATAGCCACTATGCGGGCCGGTGTCAAGGCTGGTGTCAGACGAATACGAGGAGGAGGCGCCTGCTCTCACGCCCTCTACCGAGAATGGGGTGGCGCAGAGGCGGAGACATGAGGGAGAGAGAAAAGAAGCATGATGGCGAACGAGGTGGCGACAACTAAGACGAGGACCATCATTATTGCGTGGAGATATAGATGGTCAAATTGGTCGTGTCTGACTGGCCGGCCCGAGGCATGACCCATTTAATAGTGCCTGGACCAACCCTGCACGAGCACCGTGCCGTGCTTGGGTCGTAGCCTCGGCCTGTAGTTCTGGTCCGGGTCGATACGATTATATTTTTTATTTTACAAAAATCATATATACATATGTACAATTTATATTCGATATTAAAAACACGTAAGCATGACGTTTTAGTGGTTAGACTGCTTCACCTAGTGTCTTCCTCTCTTCTTCTATCAAGGCGTGGGTTTGAACCCCACCTCCTGCACCGTTTTTAACATTTTACGCTGATTTAACATTTGATTTTACCAAATGGCTCGATGGACTAACGGGCTGGGCTGGCACAATCAGCAGGCCTATGTGGAGGTTGGTTGCGCAGAGGGAACGAGTTAAAATATATGTGAGGAGTTATTTGTAAAAAGATGACGCGGAACAACACAATAATTTTTGTAATGGCAGAAGGATGGGTGACAGGTACATAGAAGTGGTAGAAGCATACAGACTCGACACTGTGGTAAGGGAAAGACCACGTAGACAGGCGATGTCGAGCCATTAAACAGGTACCATAGGCAACAAATCAGGGACTTCCATCCCTCGCCTCCCCCACTTTCAATGTTTCGTAGAACAGGAAGGGAAGGGAAGAGGCGGGCATACCTGTTCGTTGTCGGAGAAGGACGCGACGAAGACCTGAGCATCTAGAGGCAGCATAGGTAGTATACCGCTAGATACATATAGGCAGAGAGCAAGCAAGTGAAGAAAGAAACACAACTGGAGCAGCTCCAAATCGAGAGGCACCCACACGAGGTGTCAGTCCAAGAAAGGCGAGAGAATGCAACTGCCTTCCCAGCCCTGGACCCATCGAGACGACACAACACCACCACCAACTCCGTAGCATATGTCGATTGTTGCCGCGCTACGAGCCTTAGACCTAGACTCCTCATCACCAAGATAACCTAAGTGTGACAAGTGCCACCGTGTCCTCCTTGGTGGCACACACCGAAGAAAGGCAGGAGGACTCGCCCCGTACTGCGTCGACGAGCATCGGTTGGCTCGTGGCTGTGACCGTGGGCGGGGGCAGTAGGTTGGGGAGAAAGAACGAGGCGAAGGCCAGGAAGATAAACAGGACGTCCGGCGACAACGAAAACCATGGTGCGCGCATGCTATAAAACGTCTTCGTGGATGTGCAATAGCCACTGTGCAGGTCGGTGTCAGGGCTGGTGTCGAACGAATACGGGGAGAAGGAGACTGCTCCCACGCCCTCTACCGAGAATGGGTGGCGCAGAGGCGGAGACATGAGGGGAGAGAGAAAAGAAGCATGATGGAGAACGAGGTGGCAACAACTATGACGAGGACCATTATTATCGTGCAGAGGTATAGATGGCCAAATGGATCGTATCTGACTGGCAGGCCTGAGGCACGACTCATTTAATAGTGCATGGACCAGTCCTGCACGAACGTCGTGCCGTGCTTGGGCCGTAGCCTCGGCCCATAGTGCTAGCCTAACCCGACATGATTATATTTTTTATTTTACAAAAAAATGTATATACATATGTACAATTTATATTCAATATTAAAACATGTAAGCTTGATGTTTTATTGGTTAGACTGCTTCACCTAGTGTGTCTCTCTCTTCTTCCATCAAGGCGTGGGTCCGAACCCTACCTCGTGCACCGCTTTTTAACATTTTACGCTGATTTAACATTTGATTTTACCAAATGGCCCGACGGGCTAACGGATCGGGCCGACACAATCATCAGACCGGTGTGGAGGTTGGTTGCGTGGAGGGGGAGTTGAAATAGACATGAGGGGTTAATTGTAAAAAGATGACGTGTGGGACGACCATTGAAATTGATGCTTTAATATAGTATAGATAAAACGAAGAATGAAAAATGGCATCTTAGTGAAGAGTTTTATGTCATAATTTTATAGGCTAACATGTGATATAAATGTTGCATCTAAATAACTAATATGAATAGACGAAATAGATGGAGGTGAAATAAAATGATCTTAATGGTGGTTTCACGCGCTTTTCAATACCTTGGAAACGCGTTGACATAGGGAGTGTTTGGTTTTTAGGGTTTAATTTTTAGTTTCTATATTTTATTCCATTTTAGTCTCTAAATTGCTAAATACGTTTAGTTTCCGTATTTACTAATTTATAGAATAAAATGGAATAAAATGAAGAGACTAAAAATTATTCCCTAATAACCGGTCACCCCCATAGTTTCTGTAACACCCTAAATCCATCAATCAAAAGTAACCTAGTTTAATTTATTAATTCCCGGTAGAAAGAAAAAATATTTATGTTTTCGAATAATGAAATGTTGATATAAATAAATTAAAAAATTTATTAAATAGATAAGTTTTGTCAAGTATTTGGTGCATTATATGAAGCATATATTTTGTTGATTTGATTTCCAAATTCAAATTTTAGATTTATTTTTTGGTATGAATTCTTTTTAGAAATATATGAGTCCCTGAATAATCATCCTCTAAATATATTTTATTTGTAACATTTTTGATTTATTATAATTTTTTGGATTATATATATATGTATTGATTATATATTATGTTATAAAATAAGAGTAGAAAATATCATTTTCGAATTTAATATTTTTTTGAAATATATATATATATATTGATTATATATTATGTTATAAAATAAGAATAGAAAATATCATTTTCGAATTTAATATTTTTTTGAAATATATATATATTAAAAAAGAGAAAAAAACACAAAAGGAAAATGCACACACGCACACCTCTATTTAGAAAAAAAAATGAACGTTTACTAGCCAGTCATCCGTTCTTCTCCCTCCTCTCTCATATTCACTGACATGTGGTCCTATCATTGTCAGCACCTTTTCATCTTCAATCTTGGACGTTTCAGCAGCCGGTGTCTGTTCCTAGTTCCTACGATGCACGACGCCAACGTCGGTCTGTGCCATCTCTCAGCGGTCCTCGCCGTGTCCGCCTCAGCCCGCTACGATGCCTCGCCTTCGTGTGGACCGCACCACTGCCATAGCCAAGCTCTGTCAGTTCCTCTTCCCTCCCCACTTCCGCCTAGAGATGGCAACGGGTACAAACCCGCTGGGTTTTGCCGTCCCAAACCCGTACCCATGAAAAATATTTATGTCCATTAAAAAACCCGTACCCATGATGGGTTTGAGATTTTGCCCAAACCCGTACCCATCGGGTTAGCGGGTACCCACGGGTTTTATCTCCGATATGCTTGTTCTTCCTATAATCAATAAGTATCGTAATGATTAATGAGATCATGGTCCAAAATTTATGTGATGAACAACGAGTTCATGATTTGGTATAAAAATTATTAGTAGAGAGAATGGAATTCAAATAATAAGTTGTATAATTAAGTGATCTTGCACTAAGTTATCCATCCACCACATATATAACGCTAGTAAAAACTATAATAGCAAGCAAGCAACACTCTCACCGACTACTTATACATTCACCATTTGATAAAAATTAGGAAGTAAATAAGAAATAACAAGTTTGTTGTTCGTTTATAAAATAAAATGACAATATGTACTAGGTTTGGTCGGGTTTAAAAAACCCACGGGTTCACGGGTTTGGGTACTATAGGAACAAACCCGTACCCATAAACCCGTCGGGTATAGATTTATGCCCGTTAACAAACCCATAGGTATGAAAATTGACCCAAATCCGTACCCTAATGGGGTAAAAACCCATCGGGTTTCGGGTTTCGGGTACCCATTGCCATCTCTACTTCCGCCCAGGCGTTTCTCCTCTCATTCACACTGCCGTTAATGGCGTCCATGTTCGACTGCTCCATTCCCCTTCCCAGACGCTTGCTGTTTCTCCTACCCGTACAACGCTTCCCGCCACCAAGCTGCCAAACAAAACGCCCCGCGCTGGACGTCCATTTCTCCTTCTCCATTAATCCGACAGTTTATTCTCCCGTGGCGTAGCTTCATTAATGGCGACATTTTTTCTCCCCATTATTCCCTCCTCCCTCGCCTAAGCTACGACGCCGAGCCTCTGCTTGCGTCCTTTCCCTGCTGCTCGCACACACTATCTCCTCCTGGCCATATCGCGCCCAGCTCGTTGATTGCGACTCGCAGAGCGTCGTGCCATCGCTTTCCGAACTCTATCACCGCCGGATCTCCTCCTTCTCCTTTGCCTCGAGCCGGCATGGAGTCGTGCGCCGCCTGCTGACCGTCAACGTGTCGTTGGTGCCGCACCGGCGAGAGCCCATCCCTGCCGCTCGAATCCCCTGCTGCTCTATGTGTTCGTCGTCGGCTCGTCGCATCAGCGGAAACTCTTCTGCTCGCACTGCTGCTGCTGTTCCACTTGACGTCGCTTGCCAGAGTTCGCGCCATCGTAACCTTGGCCTCGCCGGTGCCCTGCCACGTCCTCACCGGTTCCGTGCTCTAGTCTTCTCATTTGCCATGCAAAAGTAGAAGAATATCATATTTCTAATCTACCTTCTAGAAGCTATAACTAATAATATATTAATTATTACGATATTGATTTATTTATAAAAAGTATGTATTTAATATATAAAAAGATTAATATTATTTAGATAGTTATATATTAATGCGCTTAGTTGGAGGCAACATTTGATTTATCCATCGAGAAAACCGGTTTCTCAGTGATTTCTCATTCCCGGACGGCTGCGCTGTAACAGTAAAAACGAGATTTCATAACAGTAAAAACGGAAATGTAAACACTGCTTGTAGGTGGCCGGGCTCATCGCTCGCTATGACAAACCAAAACCCTAATAAAATAAGCACGGAGCCAGTGAACACAACAAAACGTTTATTCTCCGCCGAAAGGAACCATCCCCAAAGAGGGCATCGGTCCGGCCCATAGCTCTGGTTCTGTGCATGCTGCGCTGGCGCAGCTGCTGGTGCATGCACAGCAGAGCGCCCGGCGTCTCTTCTCCCTGCCGCCCGTGAGCGGATGGATGCTCACGGGACGAATACGACCAAAACGCGCACGCCTTCCTCCCACCACCCTGGCCTGGCCTGTAAATCAGCGCCAGGCAGTCACAGCGGCAAGTCCGCACCGCAACTGCAGTTGGAAAACCAGCTCGCCGCCACTAGATAATCTCGTCTCGCCAGGGACGGGAACGGCAGGCCGTGCCGTCACGAGACTCCTCGCGACCGAGAGAGAGAGAGAGAGCGCGCTTGCGCGTGGTGGGAGAGACTTCGTTCTAGAGCTCCCGCGAGGATGGAGCGCGGCAGTTCCTGGCGGCTCCCGGCGGTGGTCGTCGGCATCCTTGTCTGCGCGTGCGCGGCCCTCTTCTCGCCGCCCGCCGCCGCGCTCAACATCGGCATCCAGTCCGCCGGCGACGGTGTGGTACGTACTAGTACGCAGGATAAATCATGGTTGGAGTAATAGCTTTCATCATGCTCATACACCCACACACAGCACGCCGTACGTTGCCCTACTAATCTAGCTCCTCTGATCCACTCCCCTGTACGCTAATTGCGCTCTTTGATTCGCGCGCAGAGCAAGCAGCAGGCGTGCAGCCGCACGTGCGAGTCGGACCACTGCACGAGTACGTACATACAATTAACCCGTCTCTTATTGCACGACTCTCGCTTTAAGCGCCCGACATGATCTTCTGCCGCTCACCGGCGTTAACTCGTCTTGCGACAGCGCCGCCGTTCCTGCGGTACGGCAAGTACTGCGGCATCCTGTACAGCGGCTGCCCCGGCGAGCCGCCGTGCGACGCGCTGGACGCCTGCTGCATGCACCACGACAACTGCGTCCAGGCAAAGAGTACGTTACGTACGGCGTTATCTTTATACACACAAGCAGCTTAGTGAGTCTTCAGTTCGACGACACGCACGCATGGACGTGGGCTGATGACGGCTGCGCGCGTACGCGTATTGGTGTTGGTATACATGTGCAGTGGACTACCTGAGCACGGCTTGCAACGAGGCCCTGCTGGACTGCCTGGCCAGGCTGCGGGAGGGCACGTCCACGTTCGACGGGAACAAGTGCATGATCGACGAGGTCATCGACGTGATCTCGCTCGTCATAGAGGCCGCCGTCGTCGCCGGCAGGGTGCTGCACAAGCCGTAGCCGCGCCGGCCGTGGTGGGCGCGCAGGGACATGTGAACAGCAGCCTGCGGTTGGTGGGCGATACATCTTTTTCGTGCTTGGTTTAGGGCTTCCTTTCCGGCTGGCCGGGGCCCGGGCTCTGCGTCGGCTCACATGGCGGCATGTGTGCTACTAGCTGGCGAGCTCCCAGGCTCCCAACCCGGCCAAAACTGACGACAAGGTATATGGAGATTATTAAAGATATAGCTTGTTTGGTTTTGATCATCTCGTGTTCCTATCACTGTATTACCGTACAAAATAAGTATAAGAAAGTTTCCTCATGGTGCTTTTCGCTTCTTGGACAATGCGTATTCTACACTCTACGTTCGTGTAGCTTAGGTTGTTGCAAATGACCTGCGCGTCCTTTGATTTAGGATCTTGTACGCGCTGCCGCCGGAACGATTTCGTGATCGCGCGATTTGTTTGTTCCTGGGACTGAATCTGCGCTGTTCGATAGAGATCGGAGATTGAGTGGCATTAAATTTCTTTTTATTTAATTTTAATTAACAGGTCTAGTTTGAAAACTTAAATCTTCTTTGAGATTGGAGGGGGTTAAGGGAATATTAGTTCATTTCTTCTTTGAGTTTCCAAACTAGTCTACAAGAGATTTAATTCTCATTCAGGGCTGATTTGGTGACCGAAGAAATGGAGGGGATCTATGGGGAATAATATCTTTGCTATTCAAAATTAAATATCAAGAGGATTTATTCCCATGGATCTTTTTCATTTTCCTTGTCACACCAAATTAGCCCTCAGTTCTCTTTGGCCCCTGTTCGGTTGTATAGGATCAGAGGGGGTTGAGACAGATTTAATCCCCTTCTATTCAATTTTAGCTAGCAAGAGATTTAATCCCCTCTAATCTTCTAACCGAATGAGACATTAATCCACTTCTAATCAAATAAGTCCTAAAACATCTTGCAACGACCTTTGAGTAATATGTGTTGAATATATGTCTATCATCTACAAGAATTTTAAAGAATTTTTAGATAAAAAATATTAACAAGAGTCTATATATAAGAAGGTGCTAGCATACTAGAGTATTTTATTTGAGTTGCAGTCGTCACCTGTCTCTTTTAAGACTGCATACACTCCAAGGTGTCATCACGGTTTCTCTTGTTCCACGCACGGTGCTAGCACATCAGTGTCGTAGTGTTTCATCTCTGTACGTGTAGATATCATGGAGACGATATTATTGTTGTTGTGATCTTGATCAACAATGATTTTAGGAGCATGGGTGAACGTGTTACTATTGTTGACACGCGATAACGTTTGGCTACTTCCACTGTATTGACGAGGTCTTCTTTCACTATGCTACGTATTTAGTGGTGGTGATCTATATATGATCTTCTACTTACAATGGTATCTTAATTGAATGTGGTGTAGCTATGCTAGTACGCAGCCTATCCTTTTCTCTACAGTGGTATCAAAGCCACAAAGCCACAAAGCCATGTCATATGAAGTTTTTGATTTAGATGGTTTGCATATAGGGAATATGCCTAGTAGATGGGACCTACTTTTGCCTTGGTTATAACACATATTAGGACATATAAGGTAGGTATCAGTATCATCACACAATATGTTCGTCCCTACTGGCTAGAATCACCATCAGGACATAAGATCAGTTCACTTTCCCTTTTGACCACTTGCACAACTCGCCCTTGTTGACTGATATCATTACCAGGGCTAACAATATGTGTATATTTTAGGTTGGGAAAGATAATAGATCTAAGTTGGATGTATTGTTATCCATCTACCTCATGTGATAGTCAATACGATTGATAGTGAAAATAGAGGCATTTGGAATGTATCATAATCAACTTGATTTGATCAAACCGTTGAGATTTTCGTAGCGATTTCATTGTTGAAAGCATCTAGGTCCCTGGTTGGTTTTAGTGATTAATGACAACATAAGATTATATGTGACTAACGTGTGTTTTGAAGACCAAATGGTAAGTTAGGTCGCATTACAGGAGGTTGTGCTGCAACGGTGAAAAAATCCCTCAGATGAGAACTTGAAGCGACGACTGAAATAGGCGAATCAAAATATGATGGTCTTCATATTCCAAGTGTTGAAGGAGTTGTGGACACTTGGTATAGAGTTAGGTCTTCTATTTTTATTTTAGCCATACTATAAAGAGGAGTTGTGGATGAGTAGTTTGACCAACAGAACTAGTGTAGTGTTAGTGCATATTCACACTCACAACTAGTGCTAGGTGTCACTCTATAACACACTCACGAGTTAGAACGAAATCGGGTTAGAAAAAACCAAAGGAAAAGAAGTAGGTCTTGCTGACCTAGGAGCACCGGACTGTCCGGTGTGCACCGGACTGTCCGGTGCAACCCCTGACGATGGGTCCAACAAAGCCCTGGGAGCAACCCTCTGCTCCCAGGAAAACCCGAGAGCGCATAGTTCATTGGCTCGAAGTTTAGCCGCGCACCGGACCGTCTGGTGCACGCCGGGCAGTCACTGTTCACTGTTCGGTGCTCCGTCAAAGCAACAACTAGCTATCAGAACTAGCCATTGGCTACACACTGTTGGCGCACCGGTGGCGCATCGGACTGTCCGGTGCGCCCATGCGCAGAAACCAAAGTAACAACTAGTTTTGGTTGGTGAGGGTATTTATACCTCCTCTACCAACCACATTTAGTGCCTTGCTGCCCATATACACTTGTATTCATTGCTAGTGCATTGCAAGCCCACAAAGCCTAGTGAGGTAATTAGAAAAATCAAAATGCCATGTTAGGACCTCATTAGTGCGCATGAGAGCCACCTAGAGCACACACCATATGCATTAGGCTTCTCTTGATCAAGTGAAAGTCTATAGCTTGTTACTCTTAGTGATCGGCATCACCTAGACGGCTTGGTGGCGATTGGAGTTCAGTGATCACCCCGGAGGACTTGTTGGTGACCCGACTCAAGATTGTACGTGGTTGTGAGGGATCCACCGCGCCGGAGAGGCAAATGATCATCTCATAGAGAGCACTTGGTTCTTGCGAGGACCAAGGGAGAGCGATACCCTTGCGCGGGTGCTCAAACGAGGACGAGGGAAGAGTGCTGACTCTTCTATACCTCGGCAAAAAATTGGAAGAGTCTTCTTGCCCTTACTTTACATCCAGCATTTACTTTGAGCATTTTACTTTGTGCAATTGTTGAGTTAGTATTTATAGTAATGACTTAGGGTTGTTGTCTATCTAGTAGTATTTACTTATTGTTGTTAGTTTGGGTGAAGTTGGGTTCATGCTTAGGGTTTAACTTTTGTTGGAATTTTGGAAAAGCCCAACTCACCCCCTCTTAGGCATTGTGATTCTTTCATTTTTTATGATCAATGATTTTTCGAGAATTTAGATTGTTTGGACAACACATAGATCATTATGTTTGTGTATAGCACATGAATTATTCTGATAATCCCTTTTCACACCATGTGGTAGTATTCGGTTCTCCATGTAACTTGGTTTTGCAGGAAATTTTGGAAATGGTATGGATTAAATATAGCAACTAAGGATGATATTTGATGATGGAGACCATTGTGATAAAGGGTCATACTATCTTGCATTTAATATGATTATCTATGATGATTTCATTTCCTTGTCATAGTATCAGTCCATGTATTAAATGTGATAAAATAACTTTCCTTAGAAAAATTAAGAGTTTTTTCTAATTGTTGCACCTATAAAGATTCTAATCATCGTTTGGTAGGTCAGTCACAGGAGCAGAGTGCCATCAGTTGTCTTGGTGAAAGTGCATTCATCCCTTTTGTGAGTTTTGGTGATTTGGATAACAACACATTTAAAGGTCTAACGAGTTTGCTAAGTGTTGAACAGGAAATTCAGTATGATGAACATACTTGAATAGTGTATAATGATCAATGAGCAAAGGTTCAACACGAGGTTAAATAACCAATGAGACAATGAAATGGATATAGTATGGTCTCTGTTTTGGTTTGAATATATACGGACAAGACCTAAGAAATCACTACATAGATATGATCAGAATAGAGGTTGAAGTGATTAAGAGGATTGGTCAAGCCAAAGTAAATAATATATAAGGAATCGTGAATTGGCTTGACCATATTACTTTAAGTCCATATATGCTTCTATGAGAATCAAACTAGAGCTTGATTGATCTTAACATTTATATCTAGATGACATTCAAGCAAGGTTCACAATATCGAAGAAATGATTCTCTCAATGGATGCTCAATGTGATGTGACTCAAGAATGGCTTGATAGGGTGAAGATAGCAAGGAAAGGGCTTTGAGGAACTAAGCGAAGGTGAAGGCCAAGCGACAGCTTGTGGACCAAGATACCATGGCTAAGGTGAAGAAGAGAGTACTTGCACTAAGTCGGTGAACTAATCAGCTATGAAGAGTTATAATATGTTGATGCATCAGTAAGGTGACTTGAAGCCATGATTTGAACTCATATATGGTGAAATAGTACAAGTCATAGGGTTTGATTTGTGTTTGCTTCAAAAGGTGAGACAAAGATGTTTGTGATCCTTATGAAGCAATGCCATGGATAAATCACACATGAGACACCAAATACTCAAGGAGTTTACTTAATTATATTTTATTTAACTTGAGTATAGGAATCGTCGTACTATCAAGGGGGATCCAAAAAGAAGGTTGATGTTGGTACTAAAGCTCAAAATCCTTGATCCAAAACTTCTATTTTACCCTTGTTAATCCTTAGTGAAAGTATGTAGTACAACCTTTTTAAGTCTATCTTGGCCAAAATTGCTCTCTAGAAAATACTGGTTCAGCTGGTTTTCAGGCTGGTTCAGCTGGTATTCAAATACAGGTTCAGCTGGTTTTTAGGCTAGTTCAGCTGGTATTCAAAAACAGTCAACCAGTTTTTGGACCAGCTCAGCCGGACTCTCAACCGATTTTCAGTCTGGTGGAAACCGGTTCAACCAGTTTTAAAACCGGTTCAACCGGTTTTTGCACTGTTCACTTTTTTCTGCCAGTCTGTTGTGTCAGCCAAAAAGTTGTGCGCAGCTTTTTGAAAACAGGTTCAGCCGGTTTTGGGACCGGTTCAACCGGTTTTTGTGCAGAAAAGTCAAATACGGCTAGTTTTGGAGCCCCACCTATATATGCTCACTCCTACCTCTCTCCCCCATAGAAGAGCACGACTGGACCTCCATTTCTAACCTGAGAAACACCTCCCACTCCCTCTCACACATCTCTTGCCTCTCCCATTTCAAATCTTTGGAGAGAAATCTTTGAGTGAGTTTGAGAGCTGTGGTTTTTGTGCTTCATCTCCAAATCTCTCTTGCTCTTCTTCATTTGAGCTTTGGTACTACATTGAGTTCTTTGTGGATTCATTACCCTTGGAGCTTCTAGCTCCTAGACGACTAGGTGTCTTTTGTGAGTCTCCAAATCTTGTGGAAGACCACAAGAAAGTTTGTATTACTCGCTCGTTTGAGCAAAGATTAGTGTGTGGGCTTGACCTTTGTGGTCGGCAAAGGGAGGATTAGGGTTGAAAGAGACCCGACTCTTTGTGGGCGCCTCAACGAGGAAGTAGGGCACCTTGGTGGTGTGACCGAACCTCGAGATAAATCTTGTGTCTCTTGTGTTCTTGTTCATTGTGCTTATTTGTGTTCTTCGTTCTCTCACCATTCCGTGGAAGATTTGTTTATATCTTTTTTGGTGTGTGGATTTTGAGAAGTGCCCCTCTCAGATCTACTACTTTGAACCCTGTGGATCAACTAGAACATCTCATTTCCAAAGTTAACTGGGTGGATTTTGAGACCAATTCAGTTTTATATCTCATTCTTTAGTTGAGCTCGTGCAAACCGGTTGAACCGGTTTTGACATCGGCTGAACCGGTTTTGCCCAGTTCGTTTCTAGTTTTTGTTGAAAAAGTTTCTGTTTGCCTATTCACCCCCTCTAGACAACTTTCAATTGGTATCAGAGCCTAATCCTCATTCTAATGCTTAACCGCGTGAGGAAAAGATCATATCAGGGGGACTAAGAAACGAAAGTACTTCTAAGCTTGGAAAAGTTGGTGTTGCCTTGACTTCATCTTTTGGTGCAGATGTTGATCCGGGCAATAGACCTTGCCATGAGAATTGCCGAAAGGATGTTCCTCAAAATGAAGGAAGATGAGGCGAAGAACAATATTGAAGAAGAAGAAAATGATCGATGGAGACCAAACGACGAATCCACCTCTTCACAAGGTTCGTCTTTCAAATCCACTTCTCATATGTGCTTTATTGCTAATAGGAGTGACTGTGAAAGCGAAAGTGAGGATGAGGAGGAGCAAGAAAGTGATAGTGAAGATGAGGATGATCTTCAACAATTCTTCGCTCAGCTAAGCAAGAAACATCGGATGAGCTTGCTCAAACTCATGAAAAGAGCGGAAGAACAAAAAGAAATGCTTCATAAGCAAAAAGACTTCCTCATCAGAAAAATCAAAGACTTAGAGAAGTTGACCAAAGAGCATGAGAAGCTAAAGTGCTCTCATGATGATTTGGTCCAAAGGTATGAAGACATTTCAATTGAGCAAATTAAAGCTGTTAATCATTCATCATATATTGCTCAATTAGAAAATAAAAATGCTATGTTCAAGAACACGATAGAAAGGCTAAATATTGAAAATCTAGCTTTGCAAGAAAAACATGATATGCTTGTGTGCTCTCATAATGAATTTATGGATTCACATATCATGTTAGAAATGGCTCATGATGTTGTGTTAACTAATTTGAAATCATACCAACCTCACATATGCACATGTATTCAAGTAGAACCTATATTATCATGTGCTAACAAATGTTGCTCTCAAGAAAGCCAATCTTCCATTGAGCTAGAAATTTTAGGAATTAGTGATATTTCTATCACACAAGAAAATAAAGAGCTCAAGAAAGAAGTTGGAAGGCTAAGAAGGAGCTTAACTCTTTTGAAGGGAAAGTGTCATGCTCAACCTTCTCAAGATAACCGTGATAATATGGTGAAAAAGCTTGAGAAGGGGACAAACGTAGCATGTACAAAACCCCTTCAAAAGAATACCAAGCTTTCCAAGAAGGGCATGAGCAAAATTCATGGTAAGAAAATTAATGCTCATACTATTTGCTCTAACAATGTACCTATGTGCTTCAACAAAGAAAGATCAAAGAGAAGCGACAGAAGGTGCTATGGATGCAAGAAGAAGGGTCATGAAATTGATTCATGCCCCCACATGAAGAATCAAGACCTTGCACGATCAAGAAAGATGACCATCAAGAAAGATGAAAGCAAAAGTCAAATGCATTGCAAGGACAAGCACCACATTTTCTACAATTGCCGTGAAAAAGGTCATCTATTCAAGGTTTGTCCAAAGGGTAAAATTCCTAAGCCTAACTTGTCAATACATTCAGATATGCTTGAAGACCCAAATTTGACTCTTCTGCTAGAAAGGTGATGAGTTCACCACATTCTAGGACCAAGGCTATTTGGGTGCCTAAGTCCTTATTGGCTAACATTGATGGACCCATCATGAGATGGGTACCAAAATATACTTAATGAGTTTTGCAGGTACCCAGAGATGATATGAAGCTTTGGGGTGCTTGAGCAGTTTAACTCAATTCTTATCTCAAGCTATCAATCTTACATTGTCTATCCTTTAAGATTGACCCAAAGATGAATTGAGTTGTTATATCACTAACTTCATATTCATCTCTAGCAAGAACTTGTGTTGTAGGGAATAAGGATTAACCTTTGTGGGAATCAAGCAAAAGGCCTACAACCAAGTGATATCCAAAGGATGGTAACAATTAAATCTTAAGCGCACATTGTTTTTAATTATTATATTCCTTTGTGTCTTTTGTAGCCACATAGGAAAAATGAAGCACATGAGAATGAACTTAAAATATTTTACCGTGCCTTGGAAAAGTTCCAATCATATGGTAGATTGCAAGTTTATATTTTTATATTGTGACAATCTACATGCTTTAAATTGGTTGTATGTATCTTGTGGCATATTTCAAATTTATTATCGTATTATTGCCATGACCTAGACATAAAGAGGATTATCCCATGTTCTTAAATGAATAGAGTGCTAAGTAAGAAATTCAAATTCTTAAAACACTTACCAAAAGGGGAATTCTCTATATGACTAGAGTTGTGAGACTAATGTTTCTATCTAAGTGTTTATGTAGTCTCACAACATGAGAATGTGTTTCTCAAATGGAATGTGTCATTCAACATTCAAAGAAGATCAATACAATACTATGTGATGTATTCCTTCTTGTTTAAATTGGTTTTGAGTCTTCTACATTAATCACTCACCATGTTATGAATTAAACTTGCCCTATAAACTTAATGAAATAATCATGCTACTTTTATCTTGTTTCAATTAATGTTATGCATTATGCTTGTAAGGGTAATTTAGTTCATATCATGAGGTTTCCTTATTTTAGTAACCTTTTTATCATTCATATACTAGAGGTTGCTAAAAAGAAAGATATTGCTTGTGTTTCTAATGTAATCTCTTTTAAGATATTTCATGGAAATTCATAAGTAGAGATTGTGCTCTTTCAATTGGTAAAATCACAAGCATTAAAGGTTAATCTTCACCTAAAAGAAAGAATAGGAATGCTCAAGGCAAAGGTATAGAACAAATTGCTTCAATTGGTAGTTGATCAATAGTAGTTCCTTTTAAGTGGCATTATTTCAATTGGTAATAATATATTCTATGGAAAGAAATGTCAATATGAAGGTTAAATTCCTTTTGGCTTAAATTTGTAAATATGTGCATATTGTTAATTCACTCCTCTATGTGCATTAACTTAAAAGGAATTTAATTTATGCCTTTACGCCTCATAAATGATGATTTGTTTGCCATTCATATATAAATACCATCATTTATTAAATATTTCCTTGTACTACTAATATCTCTTTTTCAAAGTGCTTTTTTGACTAGTTTTAAAAGGAAAAGAGATAACAAGCTAAAGAAGGAAGTCTCCACAAATGAAGAAAAGAAGAATACTTAGATGACACCATCACATATAGTAAGATCTTTCAATTGATATAACAAATGGTACATTCTATATGGTGGTAAGTATTCTTAGGCATAAGTTAATTCATTGCAAATTTGTCATGCCTTGACCAATATATGTAATGTACTCCTCATGAGACTCTTAACTAAATTGAAAGTGCATTTTGCAAGTCATTCAAATACTTGATGCACATATCTAGTGGGGGCACATTATATATATCTTGTGTCATAGAGAATAAGTTTCCCTTGAGTAAGATATTCTAAGACAATCCATAATGGTAAATTTGTATCTCATTAATATGGATGTAATCTTCATAGCTACTCTTGATGTAGTTTAAAATTTCCTTTATATTATATCAAGTCCATAATAATCCTTTTTGTTGATATTCATCATATGCATATGCACTAATATGGATATGTTTTTTAAACTGTAAAAAGTGAAATTAGTGATCCATACTCTAAATTTTGGAAACCTACAAATTGATATCTTAGAAATCTACTTATATCGGTATCCATATGCTTCACACTGGATTGGATCACTAAGTTGTAAATTCCATGCATAACTTGTCCTCATTGGTTAAGATGTGATATGAATGCTTGTGTGACTAACCTTGATAAGCTAGGTGCACTCAAGGTCAAGCTAGGTAAATTATCAAGAAGACGTTCACCAATGATGATGTATCAATAAAAGTTGAAGCCAAGAATAAGTCCCTAAGAAACAACCATGGACGAAGGGCACTTGGCTACAACCCATCTAAGCATATAACATGATCAACATGGGTTGTTTGAAGAGCAATTTAAGTGAAATGTAACAAAAGGAGAAAAGGCTCCTATTCTTAACTCTAGCTCTTATATGTGTGATTACATATTGACTTGAAACCACGTAAGATGGTTGTCAAGTATATGTGGGTGCCTACACAAAGAGAAAGGCCACAATAAGGAATTTGTGGGTACCCAAGGCTCTTACTACTAATCTCAAAGGACCCAATTCAAATTGGGTACCAAAATACAAAGCTTAAACTTGTTTTGCAGGATCACTTCTTAAATGGATCAAGCTGGGTGCTCGATAATGGATGTAAATCATATTTGGAATTAGTAGCAAGGGTGGTAACAATTGAATCTCAAGTGCATATTATTTTCAATTCTTACCTCCTTTATGACTTGTGTAGCCACTAAGGAAGAGGGAGCACTTGAGGGTATACATCAATTGTTGATTATGAAATAAAGGTCCAATTGGAAGAAAAATGAATCTTATCATATGGTCAATAATTCAAAACTATGTGATGTATTATCTCTCTCTAATTAATTTGGATTTGCTTCTTCCATATTAGACACTCACCATAATATGGATTAAGTCAGCCCTTTAGACTTCATTGAACAACCATGCATATTATCCATGTCATTCAAAATATATTGTGCATAAGGGCTCAAGGGAAATTTAGTCCATATTATGAGGTTTCTCTATTTTAGCAACACGCTTGCCTTCCACATATAAAGGGTTGCTAAATAAGAAACTAGTGCTTGTGCTACTAATGTCATCTCTTGTGTTGAGTTTATGCGTAGAAAATCTATGTTGAGAGATGGTGCTTATTATTAAATTGGATAAATCACAAGCTTAAAGGATACTATTCAACTAAAGTAAGATGAAGTTGATAAGAGGCCAAGGTATGAAAACTTCCTCTCCTTCAGTTGTTTTAGTATTTTATCCTTAGTGGAATGTACCATAGTATAGGTTAAATTCCTCGCAATATAAAATGTTTAATAGTGCATATAACTTTGACATCAACTATATGTGTGCACTAATTTAAAGGAGTTTAGTCTATCCTTTTGGGTTTCAATAATGATGATTCATTTGCCATCCTTATATAAGGATCATCATTTGTAAAACCCTCCCTTCTATTTCTAATGCTCTCTTTTCTAAGTGTTTCAATATGGTCCTTCCAAGTGCTTTCAAGATGGGTTCAAAATCTACGGATATAAGAGTCTCGGTTGTTTCAATCATTGAGTTTCAATTGATCTCATATCAAGTATGATCGAATCAAGAAAAGATGGAAGGAGTTCATGATCACTTGGTTGGATGAAATCGTAAAGAGAAAAGAGATCACAGTGATTCAAGAAGGGAGTTGTTTTTTTGTTGTCAACCAAATAATGAAGATGTAGTGACATATTTATATGATATCCTTCATTATGAGGTTTGAGGTTCATATTAGCATGCTTTGCCCTTTAGGATTTCAATTGATATACTTTCAGTTCTTAAACTTCAATTGGCTTAATTTTCATCATCTATGTAAAGCATGTTATGTTAAACCAAGATATAGTGCAAACATCTCCTTTAACATCGTATTGTTGATGTGCATAAGTGTACTTTGTGTACTCTTGCATGCACAAATTGAGGGAGAGTTTATCCTATATCCTGTGAAACTAATGATTTCTTTCAAGTTCATGTTGTGTAGTCTCACATCTTGGAGAACATCAAATGAGGATGAATGGTTCCATAGAAATGAAAATGAGTTTCTCTTGAACCTATCAAGAAAATGAGTTTCTCTTAATCATTTGAAGAGGATAAGTTTCTCTTTGAAATGTCAAGCCTATCAAAAGCTAAGATGGAAATTCATGATTATAATGGAGAACATGTGGCATAAAACAAAGGTGTGTCACTCCATGAACTATTGTATTACATTTGTGTATCTAGGCTCGTACATGCTAGTGTGTGTATGTATATGCAATATCTTAAGTCACACCATAAGGTTGAACTTGTGGTGACGATTAAAAGAATCTCTAGATATTTGATTAATACATCTTGTGGTGATGTCATAAGTTAGTCTTAAGTCATCTTAGTAAGGTATGAGTCAAACATGCTAACTTCTCAAGAATCTTGGCTTAAAATATTGCATATCATGTCTGTTAGTATACCTTTTGATTATGAGTAATTCCTTCAATTGGTACAATTTCACATTCTAATACTTTATCTGTACTAAGGTTCGAATTGTAGAACTTAATCCCCTGGCCTCACAAGTCCAAGTGCATAAGCTAAACAAGTATTCATCACTTGTATGCACACATTTAGGGGGATAATAGTCTATAATTTGAATCTTTGAGACTAACTTCATTTTCAAGTCTATTATGTATGTAGTCTCAAATTAGAATGGAATCTTCAAGCAAAGACAATCGCTTACACTACAAATTTGATGGGTATCAAAGATTTTTTGCTCCAATAAATGTATCTTTTATACATTTCATAAGAGAATGAGTTTCTCTTGTATATGCTACTCCAACGTCATCTAACATTGGTAAAAATGTATAACATCCTTTTGGATTGCAAATGTCTAAAAGTAGCATAGCTTATAAATTCTCCTGTCTAGCACTTAATTGATTAAATAGTGCACATGTTCCTTATGTTGCATGATTATGTTCAGTTGATACTCCTTTTATGCTAATGGTACTTAAAATTGCACATAAGTACTCTCAACAGGTAGCAATTGAATTCATATATATGTGCGTACTAAAACTTGAGGAGAACTTAGTGTAATATGCAATTAGTGATCTGCTTATCTACAAATTGTATCAATTGGTGGTTTTCAATTGATATTTTTCATACATGATCACTAGCTGTAGAATCCATACTTGTGCAATTTTCATATTGCCTCTTGTTGTGATAAGAAAATGCTAGATGACATCTAGACTCCAGGTATCAAGATTCAGCTTTCAATTAGTATGACAATATTCATTTGATATCTTGGACCTATGTCACAACTATGCCAACAAGAGCTTGCAAATGAATTCTAAATCCAACAAAAGTCTGGAAACCCCTTGAAAAGGTAAAACACAAAGGTACATCACTTCATGTCACTTCTACATTACTTTTGTGTCATCTAAGGACCCTTTTCATGATAGTGTGTTCACATCTTGCTTAATCATAATTTCTACCCTTTATATTCTTTGTATCCTTTTTGGAGATTTATGACAAAGGGGGAGAAATTTTGCATTAAAGCTTATCTTTATTTTTTTGAAAAGGGGATAAATAATTAACAAAAAGGGGGATTCATAAGAAAAACATAAGATATAGAAAGTTAATGAGTGCATAGTATGTCATGAGCATCACGTTTATTTATGACAAACTGGGATAAATAATTAACAAAAAGGGGGATTCATAAGAAAAACATAAGATATAGAAAGTTGATGAGTGCATAGTATGTCATGAGCATCACGTTTATTTTATGACAAACTGCACCCCATGAATAGTATGATATAAATTGTCTCCATATTTTGACCCAAATATGTGCTTTTGGCATTTAAGTTCAAAAGTGTTATTTTTTGAAATGCACATATTTAGGGGGAGGAAACGATATCATATGATTCAAAATTTTATTTATCAAATCTTATGTAAGCTTTAAATGTGTTGTCATCAATCACCAAAAGGGGGAGATTGAAAGTGCATTCATCCCTTTTGTGAGTTTTGGTGATTTGGATAACAACACATTTAAAGGTCTAACGAGTTTGCTAAGTGTTGAACAGGAAATTCAGTATGATGAACATACTTGAATAGTGTATAATGATCAATGAACAAAAGTTCAACATGAGGTTAAATAACCAATGAGACAATGCAAATGGATATAATATGGTCTCTGTATTGGATTGAATATATACGGACAAAACCTGAGAAATCACTACATAGATATGATCAGAATAGAGGTTGAAGTGATTAAGAGGATTAGTCAAGCCAAAATGAATAATATATGAGAAATCGTGAATTGGCTTGACCATATTACTTTCAGTCCATATATGCTTCTATGAGAATCAAACTAGAGCTTGATTGATCTTAGCATTTATATCTAGATGACATTGAAGCAAGGTTCACAATATCGAAGAAATGATTCTCTCAATGGATGCTCAATGTGATGTTACTCAAGAATGGCTTGATAGGGTGAAGATAGCAAGGAAAGGGCTTCGAGGAACTAAGCGAAGGTGAAGGCCAAGCGACAGCTTGTGGACCGAGGTACCGTGGCTAAGGTGAAGAAGAGAATACTTGCACTAAGTCGATGAACTAATCAGCTATGAAGAGTTATAATATGTTGATGCATCAGTAAGGTGACTTGAAGCCATGATTTGAACTCATATATGGTGAAATGGTACAAGTCACAGGGTTTGATTTGTGTTTGCTTCAAAAGGTGAGACAAAGATGTTTGTGATCCTTATGAAGCAATGCAATGGAGAAATCACACATGAGACACCAAATACTCAAGGAGTTACTTAATTATATTTTATTTAACTTGAGTATAGGAATCATCGTACTATCAAGGGGGATCCAAAAAGAATGTTGATGTTGGTACTAAAGCTCAAAATCCTTGATCCAAAACTTCTATTTTACCCTTGTTAATCCTTAGTGAAAGTATGTAGTACAACCTTTTTAAGTCTATCTTGGCCAAAATTGCTCTCTGGAAAATACTGGTTCAGCTGGTTTTAAGGCTGGTTCAGCTAGTATTCAAATACTGGTTCAGCTAGTTTTCAGGCTGGTTCAGCTGGTATTCAAAAACAGTCAACCGGTTTTTGGACCACCTCAGCCGGACTCTCAACCGATTTTCAGTCTGGTGGAAACCGGTTCAACTGGTTTTAAAACCGGTTCAACCGGTTTTTGCACTGTTCACTTTTTTCTGCCAGTCTGCTGTGTCAGCCAAAAAGCTGTGCGCAGCTTTTTGAAAACCGGTTCAACCGGTTTTGGGACCGGTTCAACCGGTTTTTGTGCAGAAAAGTAAAAAACGGCTAGTTTTGGAGCCCCACCTATATACACTCACTCCTACCT
Source organism: Zea luxurians (assembly GCA_029449295.1). Taxonomy (NCBI): domain Eukaryota; kingdom Viridiplantae; phylum Streptophyta; class Magnoliopsida; order Poales; family Poaceae; genus Zea; species Zea luxurians. The sequence continues at coordinate 175,978,306 of JAOPSE010000002.1, forward strand.
CTCTCCCCCACAGAAGAGCACGACTAGACCTCCATTTCTAACTTGAGAAACACCTCCCACTCTCTCTCACACATCTCTTGCCTCTCCCATTTCAAATCTTTGGAGAGAAATCTTTGAGTGAGTTTGAGAGCTGTGGTTTTTGTGCTTCATCTCCAAATCTCTCTTGCTCTTCTTTATTCGAGCTTTGGTACTACATCAAGTTCTTTATGGATTCATTAACCTTGGAGCTTCTAGCTCCTAGACGACTAGGTGTCCCTTGTGAGTCTCCAAATCTTATGGAAGACCACAAGAAAGTTTGTATTACTCGCTCGTTTGAGCAAAGATTAGTGTGTGGGCTTGACCTTTGTGGTCGGCAAAGGGAGGATTAGGGTTGAAAGAGACCCAACTCTTTGTGGGCGCCTCAACGAGGAAGTAGGGCACCTTGGTGGTGTGACCGAACCTCGGGATAAATCTTGTGTCTCTTGTGTTCTTGTTCATTGTGCTTATTCGTGTTCTTCGTTCTCTCACCATTCCGTGGAAGATTTGTTTATATCTTTTTGGTGTGTGGATTTTGAGAAGTGCCCTTCTCAGATCTACTACTTTGAACCCTATGGATCAACTAGAACATCTCATTTCCAAAGTTAACTGGGTGGATTTTGAGATCAATTCAGTTTTATATCTCATTCTTTAGTTGAGCTCGTGTAAACCGGTTGAACCGGTTTTGACACCGACTGAACCGGTTTTGCCCAGTTCATTTCTAGTTTTTGTTGAAAAGTTTCTGTTTTCCTATTCACCCCCTCTAGGCAACTTTCACTTGGTCTAATAAGATATATGTCAGACATCTGCATGCATAGTATTAGTTTGCTTAATGAGGCTATCCAATAAGATTTGGGCCTTGAGCATGATGTTAGGAGCTAGGGCATTAGATGCCACCCAACAAATAAGATTCATACAGGATGTGATTAACAAATGTTGCTTGCCTATGTCATTATACTCTAGGCATGATGCCAAAGCTCACTAGAAGTTACAGAACATATATCTTATCCGCTATACGTCGTTAGAGGGAAGATGATTTCAAATCATATAGTGGAAGATTTTTTTGTTAAATTGTTTAATAAAATATTGAAGTAAATATTGTGTTGAACTTTGATTTTATTTGTTGTAGTGATGGCACCTAATGCTCTTATAAGTTTTAATTTGTGATCAATTGTTGACAAAGAAAAACACACCTAAACAAACTTTATCGATTGGTACCATAATTTGAAAATTATTCTCAAGCTAGATAAAAGAAGTATGTTCTTGAGACTCTCTATCTTGATTAGCCAGCTGTCACACCCGGTTTTAGAAGGCAAACCGAATGCGAACCATGTACGTGTCAGGATCAGCAATTCACGTACACAGCAGTTACATAATTGGACATCATCACACAGTGCTAAAATAATGACATAAAAGAGGGTATAATAGTCGATTACATCATGATGTCCAAGACATCCACATAGTCTTTAACAATAATCAAAGTGCGGAAAAGAAACATAGATACACACGGCCTACACAGGCAACCGACTGGGGGTTTGCCGCTAACCCACGCCTAGAACTCATCGTACTCTTGGAACTCCTGGAAGTCCTCCTCCATGACTTCATCTTCACCTGAGCAGTGGTTGCAACGCGGACAACCTAGGGGGGTTTGGTGTGTAAAGCAAGGGTGAGTACACATCAACATACTCATCAATATGTCCCGTTTGGCTGTAGTGGACTAGCTTTATGTGGAGTTAAGTCAAGCAATTGCTTTTAGTTGGTCAGGTTATTATTACTAGTAGAAAGCCAGGTTTTAGCATTAACCCAAGTTATTAACCCAATGTATCCTTTCCAAACGGAAAGAATACCACTTACCATTACCATAGTCATAACCAAAATCATCATCCTCATCACCACCTGCGAACTATACATCTCTGATCAAGTATCTCTAATCAATGGAGATCCCTTGGCCGCTCATAACCGTGAGCACGATTGATATATCAGTTTCATAACACTCTGCAGAGGTTGCGCACTTTACCCACAAGCCGTGATTCCCTCTTGCCTCGGGCCGATCAAACCCTTAAACACTACCAAGGTGAATAGACAGGGTCTCACTACGTAGCCTTTACAAAGATTCCCTAGGGCTGTAGCCGCCCGTTAGGTTTCCTAAATGCACTGCACTCCTCTCCAAGGGGCGAACCAACCTTGGCAGAGCGAGCCACATACACCGAGCCCCATTAACGACACGACAGCGAAGCGAACTACACTCCAGTTCCTCTAATTACTCAGCTAAGGGCGTCCCACTCCACTCTCATGGTTGCACTGTTTTCCCGGGCGGTCATCCAACGAACCAGTCCTTACAGAGAGGCACTCGAGAAATAGCTCGAGTCCCCTAAATGTCACAAAACCATCATCATAATCAAAAGGGAAAACATTGTATGATAGATAATCTCATCATGTTCATTGATTAATGTGAAGCACTAGCATATAGCTAAACCAAAATAACCCAACCAAAATAGGTAAACAAGGACAAGATAAACAAAAGCTAGTCGATCCTTAGATATAAATTGTGTAAATGCGGGTAGTGAATTATAAGAATCAGTAGGACATAGATGGGTCAAGGGACACTTGCCTTCACCAACCAGCTGCTGCTCAGGGTCTTTACTTGCAACCCCTTCGGACTCCGCCAACTGACCGTTATCTATACGAGTTTCAAACATACATTCCACAAATTTAATACAAAGGAACAGTACACCAAACAATAGAATGTAATAAATAAACGGATGTTCGACGCAGGGCTCACACCTACGACTAAGTGAGAAAGGGAAAGTAACGGTCGAGGCTACGGCAGATGAGCGATCACGTCACACGATTATAAATTAAATCGTCTAAACAGAATGATATTAATTTAGCCATCGCGTTAAGCATAGGGTAAAGTCATGTTTCATGTTTAATTATTATGAACAGATAAAGGTAAATTAAAAGGATTATCGCGCGACGAGACGCGCGGCACAACACTTGGGGCGCAACGAGACTCTTGCATTAATTATAAAGAAACGTTAAGCATCGCGCGATGAAACGCGCGACGGCATACATCATCTGAACTGGATTTAAAACGAAACATCGCACAACGAAGCGCGCGACACAGCTCATTAATAAAGATGAATTTAAAATGAATCGTCGCGTGACGAAGCGCGCGACACAGCACATCGACTAAACTAAAATAAAAAACGGATTAAACTGAAATTTGAATGTCGCGCAATAGCGGTCGCGTGCGCGAGAACACGCTGCACGCGCCGGGGGCCCGCGAGCCTCGTCGGTGCACGAGCCGCTGGGGACGCGGACATGACCACCAGGGCGCGAGGGCGCGGGGTCGCAGGGCGCGGGGCCGCCGGGGCGCGCCGACGTGCAGGGCGTGGGGCGAGCCACCGCCAGGGTGTGGGCGCGCAGGGGCGCGGGCGCGGGGGCCGCCGGGGCGAGCCGCCGCCAGGGCGCGGACACGCAGGGGCGCGTGCGCGGGGGCCGCCGGGGCAAGCCGCCACCGGGGCGCGAACGCGCAGGGGCACGGGGGCGAGGACGTGAGGCCGCGGGGCGAGCCGCTGCCAGGGCGCGCGCGCAGGAAGGAAGGAGAAAAAAGGGGCACGCAGGGAACGCGCGCGGGGGAGAAGGAAGGGGAGGGGGAGGGGAAGAGAGAAAGGGAGAGGGAGCTCACCTCGAGGTCAAAATCTAGCGATCACCGTCTCCAAAACCTAGGGCACCACGAAGAAGAGAGAGAGGTGGAGGAGAGGAGGTTGCGGCGCAGGAAAATCAAATGAGAGATAGGGAGAGAAAGGAGGGGGCGCATGGGGAGGGGCAGGGCGCTGGGGGCGCGCGGGCCAGAGCGGGTCGGGTCGGGCTGGGTCGCGTCGTGGGGCAAAAACCCACGACACGCACAACCACCGATCGGAATCCGATCACGAAACAAAATCCGAAATGAGACTAAGCAACACACGCGATTAAACACGACATCAGACAAAGAAATATGCCTCGGGGTGACTCTGTATGCAGTCTCTAGAATCTGCGCTGGCTTCTCTATATAGGTCAAGTCCTCCTAGACCTCAAGACCTTCCACTAGCAACTGCTGTTCTGGCACACACAGACACTAAAAGGGAAATGTGCCTTTTGGGCCATTTCTATAATGTTTTGGTGATTAAATGTCCAACACGTTTGATTAAGTTCTTATGTGCCAAATAAAGTGAGAAGTACAAGTCAAGGCACAAGGTATGTTTCTAGACTTAGTACATTGTTTTTTGAACGCTAATGTGTTTGTCTAAGTGCTAGAAACAGTGACAAAAGAAGGAGAATCGAATTGCAAAAGACTTGGCTGTGTGCAGCCAAATCTCCAGTTCGGCCTGGTGCACCGGACAGTGTCCGGTGCGCCAGGCTGGTCCGCGTGAACTTGCCGCTCTCGGGATTCGACGACAGCGTACGGCTAAGTCGCTGGCGCCAACGGTCGGCCGCGAAATGTGCCGGTGACGCGTGGCAGCTCCAACGGTCGGTAGGGTGCACCGGACAGTTCGGTGCGCACCGGACAGTGTCCGGTGCGCCAACGAACCCCGAGGGGCAACTGTCGGATATGCCTATTTTGGAAGGAGATCGTGCACCGGACTGTCTATAGGACCTGTCCGGTGGCGCACCGAACTGTCCGGTGCGCCACTCGACAGAAGGCAAGATTGGCCTTCCAAGTTGGTCTCTAACGGCTCCTAGCTGCCTTGGGGCTATAAAAGGGAACCCTAGGCGCATGGAGGAGTAACACCAAGCATTCTCTAAGTATTCTAAAGCATCCAGACTCCGCTCCCATGCATTCGCTTTATTGTGTTAGTGATTTGAGCTCCATTTGAGTTGCAAACTCCGTGTGTTGTGTTTCAAGCTCAAGTCTAGACTTGTGTGCGTGGTTGTGCTACGAATTTGAGTCTTGCGTGTGTTGCTCTCCCTAACCTTACTCTGTGCTTTCTTTGTGATCTCTATTGTAAGGGCGAGAGACTCCAAGTTGTGGAGATTCCTCGCAAATGGGAAAACACTAAAGGAAAAGACTGTGGTATTCAAGTTGATCATCGGATCACTTGAAAGGGGTTGAGTGCAACCCTCGTCCATTGGGACACCACAACGTGGAAGTAGGCAAGTGTTACTTGGCCGAACCACGGGATAAAATCGCGTGTCTCTTGTGTTGCTTTCTCTGTGATTGTTTTGTCCACCAGAACTCGCCTCAAAACTATTTAGTCGCACTAACACTTTTATAACTAAGTTTTGTGGCTATTCAATGTTTGATTTTTACAGGATCACCTATTCATCCCCCCTCTAGGTGCTCTCAATTGGTATCGGAGCTGTACTCTTCACTTAAGGGACTAACCGCCTGAAGAGATGGATCCTAAGGGTAAGGGGATGGTGATTAACGACAAGGAGAATGAGTCCCTCCTCAACGAGCCAAGAGACGACAAGCCTACCGACTCAGGTAGAGATGGCAATGGGTACCCACGACCCGATACCCGATGGGTATTTACTCCATTAGGGTATGTATGTGGGCTAAATATTCTACCCGTGGGTCTGTTATTGGGCAAAAATCTTCACCCAATGGGTAAACGGGTATTAGAACGTTCCGCCTTCACCCATACCCGTTAACCCGTGGGTATAAAATACCCAATATAAACTTAGCCCAAGCATGAACTTGGACTTTAGTCATCCATCCTTTTTACTATTTAACAACCTTTTAGGCCATAATGTAATAGAAGGCTTATCGACAATTTAATGACCATATAATGGAACATATAATGTGCTATGTAGTACTATCCTAGTGTTACTACTTTATCCAATTATCTTTGGTGTGTTGAATGGATGGTTAAATGATGCTAGAAATTTTGTAATGGTATTTAGATGGATATACTTGACATTTGTATAATATAATATTTTGATAGATGTTTAATTTTTATGGGTACGGGTGACCCGATGGGTAACCCATACCCGCATGGGTATGGGTATGGGGATAAATTCATACCCGTCAATGTATATGGATGACCCGATGGGGTTATTTTTGTGTCGTAGGTATGGGTATGGGGTAGTAATACCCGGTGGGTATTTACCCATTGCCATCTCTAGACTCAGGCTCAAGTCACAAGAAGAGGGACGGGAAGAAGAAGAGGCGCATTAAGAAAATCATCTACTACGACAATGATGCCTCTTCATCTTCACCAAGAGACGACGATGACGACGACTCTTTGTCGAAAAAGAAAACAATTAATCAGAACTACTCTTTTGACTATTCTCGTATGCCACACAATACAAATGCACATTTACTATCAATTCCACTTGAGAAACCTCCACACTTTGATGGAGAAGATTACTCTTTCTGGAGTCATAAAATGCGTAGTCATTTATTTTCCCTCCATCCTAGTATCTGAGAGATTGTTGAAAATGGAATGTATTTTGATAGGACTGACAATCCTATTTTCATAAATGAGCAAATTCATAAAATGCACAAGCTACTACTGTCTTGCTAGCTTCACTTTGCAGGGATGAATATAATAAGGTGAGCGGCTTGGACAACACCAAGCAAATCTGGGACACCCTCAAGATATCTCATGAGGGAAACGATGCCACCATGATTACCAAAATGGAGCTAGTGGAAGGCAAACTGGGGAGATTCGCGATGATCAGGGGAGAGGAGCCAGCTCAGACATACAACAGGCTCAAGACCCTGGTCAACAAGATCCGAAGCTATGAAAGCACAAGATGGATGGATCATGATGTCGTCCGACTCATGCTAAGGTCATTTACTGTAATTGACCCCCATCTTATCAATCTTATACGTGAAAACCCCAGGTACACCAAGATGACGCCCGAGGAGATCCTTGGAAAATTTGTGAGCGGGCGTATGATGGTAAAGGAGGCACAATACGTGGATGACGCCTTAAACGGTCCACTACCCATCTACGAGCCGCAGCCCGTTGCTCTCAAAGCAACAAGTAGCAAGGAGGCGCTACCAAGCAAGGTAGCTCAAGTGGAGGCTGCCGGACTCAATGAAGATGAGATGTCACTTATCATCAAGCGCTTCAAGACCGCACTCAAAGGACGCAAGGAGTACCCCAACAGAAATAAAGCAAAGGGAAAATGCTCCTGCTTCAAATGCGGTAAGACTGGTCACTTTATTGCAAATTGTCCCGATAATGATAGTGACCAGGGACAAGAAAAGAGCGGGAAGAAGGAGAAAAAGAAGAACTACAGGAAGGCAAAGGGCGAGGCGCACCTTGGAAAGGAATGGGACTCGGACTGCTCCTCTTCCGACTCCAACGACGAAGGACTTGTTGCCTCGGCCTTCAACAAATCCTCACTCTTCCCCAATGAACGCCATACATGTCTTATGGCCAAGGAGAAAAAGGTATGTGTTCGGGACACACCCAAGTACACTTCATCTAGTGATGAAGAATCCTCCGATGATGAAGTAGATTACTCTAGTTTATTTAAGGGTTTAGATAGAGCCAAAGTATAGAAAATTAATGAATTGATTGATGCTCTAAATGAAAAGGATAGACTTTTAGAAAAGCAAGAGGACATTTTGTATGAAGAACATGATAAAGTTGTTAGTGTTCAAAAATCTCTTGCTCTAGAAATTAAAAGAAATGAAATGCTATCCTCTCAGTTGTCTGCATGCCATGAATCTGTCTCTAGTTTAAAGAATTTAAATGATGAATTAAATGCTAAGCTAGAGGAGGCAAATACAACTAGATCATGTGTAGAACATATAGTTATTTGCAATAGATGCAAGGACTTTGATGTTAATGCTTGTGATGAACACCTTAATTCTATTACTAAATTAAATGATGAGGTGGCAAGTCTTAATGCTCAACTTAAGACTTGCAAAATTAATTTTGATAAATTAAAATTTGCTAGGGATGCCTACACTGTTGGTAGACACCCCTCAATTAAGGATGGACTTGGTTTTCGAAAGGAAACCAAGAACTTAACAAGCCAAAAGGCTCCCGTTCTCAACAAGGAGAAAGGGAAGGCCCCTATGGCTAGTAGTTCTCAAAAGTGTCATGCCTACATTTATGATAGAAAATTTTCTAGGAATGTTTATAATGATAGAGACTATGATCATGCTATGATTGCTTCCAGCTCTACTTAAGATTGTAGTAGAAATAAGCCTAGGCGCAATCATGTTGTGTCTCATGCGCCTAGGAGAAACCATGTTGTGTCTCACGTTTCTAGAAAGTTGTGCAAAGAACCTTCAACTATTTATCATGCTTGCAATACTTCATTTGTACTTTCATGTAAAAATGCAAAAGTAGTTGCTAGGAAGTTGGGATCCAAATGCAAGGGAGACAAAACTTGTATTTGGATTCCAAAAGTAATTGTGACTAACCTTGTAGGACCCAACAAGAGTTGGGTACCTAAAACCCAAGCTTAATTCCTTGTAGGTTTATGCATCCAAGGGCTCTAGCTGGATAATCGACAGCGGATGCACAAACCACATGACAGGGGAGAAGAAGATGTTTACCTCCTACGTCAAGAACAAGGATTCCCAGGATATGATCATCTTTGGAGATGGGAACCAAGGCAAGGTCAAGGGCTTGGGCAAGATTGCCATCACTAACGAGCACTCAATTTCGAATGTATTTCTAGTAGAGTCGCTTGGGTACAACCTTATGTCTGTAAGTCAATTGTGTCACATGGGTGTCGGTGTTTTGGGTCCGACCGCACACCTGGGGTTGCCCCTCAAGGTGTTTTAGGAGTAGGGAGGTGTCGACAACTGTAGCAAAATGGTTCGCGCCGATCGCACGAGAGACGGTAGACAAGGTTTACAGGTTCGGGCCGCTTAGTGATGCGTAACACCCTACGTCCTGATGAGTATGCTTGGCGTGTTGGGTTACAAGGGAAGCTCTCTGGATCGAGGGTACAGAGAGTTGATGTGGGTGGCTAAAGAATGGGTCGATCGTTCTGAAGGGGTGCCCCCTAGGCCTTATATACTCGACCGTGGGGCAGTACACATGGATAAGATAACAACAAGTGGCTAAAAGATAGTGAACCTCTTGAAATTATCCTTTACGTAACCCTCGCCGACTTATCCTCACGTGGCTTCGTTGCATGGAGGCTCCAACGCGGGAAAGTCGGATCTCCGTTGCGGTCACCTGCTCGGCGCTGTGGGCCGTCCGGGTTTGCACCAATCCGGCCTCATGTCGTTCTGCGTTGCTGGTTGTTTCTCCCCAGGCCCACGAAAGAATAACCTTACGATTTATTGGGCCCTTGGGCCCTTCGTGAGGTCCTTTTACTCTTTTAGTGGACCCGGGGGATATCTATCCCCCGCAAGCCCCCGATCTTTGGGTTAATTTAGAGGTAATCAACCCGAAGATCTCAGGTCCAGCTTGTAGGTGATTTGAAGAAAGATGGCTTCCTGTTGTTCTCTCCTGCTTCGATCACTTGTTGACCAAAACCCAGCTTCGTGTCTGTGCCTTAGAGATCGGCATTCCTGTTTGTAGGATTCTGAACTTCATTGGGTGCACCGGAGGTGCACCCAATGGGTGTAGCCCCCGAGCTTCGAGTAGATTTTAGAAAATAATCTACTCGAAGGTCTTCAGCAGAGATTATTCCCATTTGTGTTCCTTCATTTCAGTTGAGGATTGGCTTTTTTAATCTTGTCCCATGCTCTTAGAAATTGGTACTATCTTGGCTTAGAATGACAATCCATGGGGTGCACCGAAGGTGCACCCAATGGGTGTAGCCCCCGACCTTCAAGTGGATTTTTTGAGGATAATTCGCTTGAAGGTCTTCTTTTTGTGTCCTTTTGCTGAAGATTACTCTTTCTGCTTATAAAAAAGTTGGCATGATGTCATCCGTGCTATGTCATCAATATTATGCTTCAGAGGTCAGCATGTGTTTTGTCTTTTGCAGCCGAGTTTGCAATCCTTCCATATCTTGCCAGGTAGCGTAGTTTATTTGCTCCGCAACTGATTGGACATTCGATGGACGCTCTCTGTCTAGTCTTCAAGTCATGTCTGTCGACCATATTTTGCACTCTGCTGGCTATACTTGGCTTCCCTCTAACTCTTGTTGATATCTTATTTTTGTCTTGAGGCATTCACTGCATGCTCTGTACAGATGTGACCATTTTGAAAAATATACTGACAATTCCTGGGCGTCCCCCCCAATGGGTGTGGGCAAGGGACGGCTTGGTACGCTGAGTGTTTTAACCGGTTGCTTCTGAGTTGTAATGTGATGGGACGGCGAGTGTAATCATATCCTTTGCGCTGTTGACTGGAGTCCCAATGGGTGTAGTGCTGCATGAAACGGCGTCAGCCGCCTGACGTGTCTTCGGACGGGTGGAAGTGCATATTGAATGCTTTGCGACTGTTCAGTGACCGCGGTTGGAGGTGAGCGGTTGCCTTTCTCTTCTATAAATAACGCTGTTGCCCCTCTGGTTTATTCACGTCTCTTTGCTATTCCTTACTGCTTCCTTCTCTTCTTTCCCGCTTTCTTCCACTATGGGAAAAAACAACAAGCGCAAGCGCGAGCCGACTCCTCCATCGGAGGACTTCGGCGACTCGGAATACTCGGAGGAGGAGTTCTCCTCCGAGTCCGAGGGGACTCCGGCTCCCGTCTCTCCCCCGGCGTCGTCCGATGACTCGGACGACTCCCAGGGGATAGCCGCGGAGGTCTGGACGTACATCCGGGCCGTCGAGCGTTTCGGGCTCGAGGGCTCGGATGAGTCTGAGTACTCCTCGGATGAGGAGGACTCGGACGGCGGCGGCGAGGGCGGGGACGACGACGACGACGACGACGACGACGGCAGCGGCAGTGGCGGGGGCGGTGGCAACGGCAGCAGCAAGGGCAGCACCAGGGGCGGCGGCAGCAGGGGCAGCACCAGGAGCAGCGGCGGCGGCAGGGGCGGCACCAAGAGCGGCGGCGGCGGCAGGGGCAGGGCCAGTGGCTAAATGCCACTGGTCTTTTTAGATATTAGTATAAATTAGAAATAGTATAGTTAAATAATGTAGTAGTATTAGTAATGTAGAGTAGTATAGTGTAGCGTAGTAGTAGTAGTAGCAGTAGGGGGGTATCAACTCATAATGAGTTGATTTGTAAGTATTGCCACTTCCCTTGAATGAAGAATGAATTTGGTTTCCTCTTGATGACTCGTTTTGTTTGACTATAAATCTGATTCTTTTGAGACGAACAGTTTGATTATTATACCGACGCTTCCGAGCAATATTGCAGTCTGTATCCATGTTTTTAGAAGTAAAGCCGAGCGATTGAAGGTCAACGTTGGCATTTTAGAAGTAATGCCGAACGATTGAACTCGAGATCAACGTTTTAGAGGCAACGCCGAGTGACTGAGTAATGACGCCGGCATTTTAGAGGCAACACCGAGTTATTGAACTCGAGATCAGCATTTTAGAGGCAACGCCGAGTTATTAAGGGTCGTTGTCGGCATTTTAGAATTAATGCCGAGCGATTGAACTCAAGATCGACGTTTTAGAGGTAACCCCGAGTGACTGAGTAGTGACGACGGCATTTTAGAGGCAACGCCGAGTTATTTAACTTGAGATCAGCGTTTTAGAGGCAACGCCGAGTGATTGAAGGTCAACGTTGGCATTTTAGAAGTAATGCCGAACGATTGAACTCGAGATCAGCGTTTTAGAGGCAACGCCGAGTGACTGAGTAGTGACGTCGGCATTTTAGAGGCAACGCCGAGTTATTGAACTCGAGATCAGCGTTTTAGAGGCAACGCCGAGTTATTAAGGGTCGTTGTCGGCATTTTAGAAGTAATGCCGAGCGATTGAGCTCAAGATCGACGTTTTTAGAGGTAACGCCGAGTGACTGAGTAGTGACGTCGGCATTTTAGAGGCAACGCCGAGTTATTTTGAGGATTAACACCCGAGTGAAGAGATGGCCCACCAGTTTTTGGAAATAACTGCCGAATGACCACGTGTCATGCTGGGATTTCGGAAATAACTGCCGGGTGATGACTGGGCACTTTTTGAAATGGTATCTGGTCCGAGAATATCCCATAAGAGCTGCACTTTTAGCCGCCTTTGCTTTCCGCGCCCTAGTTCTTGCATTCCTGCTTCCAAATCCTCTCTGCGCTCGCCTCCAATCTGCTCACTGGTGAAATCGAGATGGCTCCCAAGAGGAAAATCGCGAGCTCTTCCGCTGTGGTCATTCCTCCAATTGATCCCAACAGCCAGTTGCCCTTTGCAGGTAACCACATGTCCATCATCTCTGAAGCCGAACTCCTCCACCTCGTGTCCATCGGGGTTCTTCCTCCACGGGAACTCTGTTCTTGGCGGATTTGCCACGGGACTACGGTCCCGACGGAGGATACCCACGAGTCCGTGGTTTACGCACCTTTTCTTCTCCGCGGCCTTGGCCTTCCTATTTCTCCCTTTTTCCGTGGTCTTCTTGATTTCTACCACATCAACCTAACCCATCTGAACCCTAACTCAATTCTGCAAATTTCTATCTTCGTCCACTTATGTGAAGCCTTTCTTGGCGTGCTGCCGCATTTTGGCTTGTGGAAACACCTGTATCATTGTCGCCCTGGGATGGCCGTGTGACAACATCAGTTGGTTGGAGGTGCCAGTTTGGAGATGCGCCGGGGGCGGAAAACTGAATATCTTGAGATTCCCCTTAAAGACAGCATTAAGGGATGGCGTCTGGAGTGGTTTATAGTTGATAACTATGGAAATTCTCTCCCCCCCGGTCGGGAAGACAGCCAGATGTTCGCACCCCAAGCTGGACCGAGTCGCCCACAGACGAGGAGGTAGCCGAAGCCAGTGTGCTGCTAGCTGAAGTTGGACTATTGAAAGAGAGAGGTTTAACTGCTGAAGCTGTAGTTGCTGACTTCGTTTTCAAAAACATTCAGCCACTGAAAGATAGGGTCCACCCGGCTTATCTATATCAAGGGCTAGCCAACTCAACTCGAGTTACCAATAGAAGAATCCCTTCTGCAGATTTGGTGAGCCGACTGGAGATGATTCTTAGAGGCAAAGTATCCAATGTTGGTGCTCCGGTGGCGTACTCGGCCTAGAATCTGCCTCCTGCCAAAGCCTTCACTCTTTTCGTGTCAAACCCACCTGCAACTGATGGCAATTTGGGCCTCAGAACGCGGCCCTCTGATGAAGAAGTCAAAGCTTTGGTTGCCTCACTTGGGAAAATTCCTGATGATGAACGACAAGTCCATTTCGAGGTGCCTTTGGATCCTAATGACGCAGAAATGAATGCTATGCTTGATATGTTGGCTGAAGATTCTTCTGATGCTACTCCTGCTGAGACATTGGCAGTGGCACCTCTTCCAGAGGTCGGTATAACCTTGGATGTCCAGAGACCTGTCCGTGCTCGCTCGAGGCGTCCCCGCCGAACCAATCAAACTGATCTTTCTGTTGATGAGCAGAAAAAGAAGAAGAGACGTATTCGGCGAGTATCTAGTTTGGATCAGGATGCTGGTCCCTCGGTTCCTGCCGATGAGGAGGTTCCTGTGCCTGAATCTACTGACGCTGATCCCAATGGGTGTGGTATGTCTGTTGCTGATCCCAATGGGTGTACTCCATCCGTCGCTGATCCCAATGGGGGTGTTGCCAGTGTTGCTGATGAAGACGACGAAGAAGAAGAAAATGAGGTCCCTCTGACTCGGAAGAACAGTCGGCGATTCATCGCCAGTGGGGAAAGTAGTGGAGTTCCTTCTCCTGCTTTATCTGCCCTTGTTGGTCTGCAAAACATATCCCTAGCCGACTTTGATCAAACTCTCGAGGATATGGTCCCAGAGGACTTGTTATCAGGGCCAGTGGATGATGATGTAATGGAAGCTTGTGGTGCCGTGCCGGACGCTGGGTTGAGGTCATCCCGTGCCTCGTCAACCTTAGAGCGCGATCTCGAGGGTCGGGATGCTAACTTGGATTGTCCTGATTCCATGGAAGTAGCCGAGGGCCCATCAACCTTAGAGGTGGTTACTGCTGAAAATTTGGACCTCAAGAATGGTGTTGACACATGTCCAGCCCCCGAGGGTGTTGTCGGGGATGACTTAGCTCGGGCGAAGAGTGCGAGCTACTGCCCAGCCCCCGAGGGTGTTGCTGGGGATAATCCAGCTCAAGTGGGCAGTGCCAACTATGGCCCAGTCCCCGAGGGTGCCCAAACAGGGTCTCCTTCCGGCACTTCCATGGACGTTCACGCAGGGTCACCTCCACACTCTGGCTGCATGGTGGTGGCCCAAACTTTGGACCGGGGCGTCGCTTTGGAGGGCAGCGTCCCCGCTGATCGGGTATCCGGCTCTGTTGAAAGCGCCGAACTGATTCCCACTGTTCCGTTGCAAGCTGCTTCGGGTGATGACCTTGCGCCTGGTTATCATCTGATTTCTCCTGATTTGGGGATCCCTTCGTTCTTCTCCAACCTCCAGGTACTGTGCTGTTTCTTAGCTTGATTTTTACATTGCATGAACTTTTGCCATTATGCTCATCTGTTCTTCTCATCAGGTTTTGGTGGATGGGATGACCAGCCAGCTGAAATTGCATGGTGCTCCTGTCCCAGAAGTGGCTTCGTCTTTTTCGTGTTGGAATCCAGTGTCACTTCATCGTCGTGTATCCGAGTTGGAGGCGACTAACGCTGGTTAGTGCCCTTTTTTCTTTTCTCCGCGCTTGTTGTGGACTGTTTTACCATCTGACCTCGCTTTGTTTGGTTATCTTTTGCTAGGAATGACTCGACAGATTGCACTTCTTGAGGAAAAACATTCTCAAGATCGGGCTGAACTGTCTCAGCGATGCACTGATCTTGAGGAAAAGTATTCTCAAGGTCAGATTGAACTGAGTCAGGTCTCTGCCGCCTTAGATGATGCCAATGCGTTGAGTTCTTCCCTGCATGCTCAGCTCGACTCTGAAAAGGTGATATACGAAACTGCGCTTTCGCCTTGCTGTACTCCTATTATTTGCCTGGTTTTCTGAAGGAACTGATTTGTGCTTGCAGGAAGAAAAACGCATCCTTGCCGCTTCTCGTGACAATCTTGATAGGTTGTATCGTGATTCTAGCAACTCGCTGACCATCCTGGAGAGGAGTCATCGCTTTTCCATGGAGGAGTTAGACAGTCTTCGCTATAAGCTGCAGGAGTCCTTGGATGATGTGATTCGCCTTAGGGAGTTGATATCGGCTAAAGACGTTGTCATCAAGAATCTGCGTGCTTCCAAGAAATCTGTTACCCAGGAGCTAGAGGCTGCCCAGTTGGCTGTCAAGGTTGCTGAAGAGACTTCCAATACTCTGAGAGCCCAGCGCGATAGGGCCATGGATAAGGCCATTCGAGCGGGACGAATCCTGATGAGGAGACCTGGCGTAGTCGTTCCTGAAGATATAAGGGCTGACGTGAACGCTGCTCCCGATTCCTCGAGTCGTCCTTCTTCGTCAATTGCTCCTGGAAAAGATACTGCAAAATAGAGAAAACACTTCGCGTGCCCCAAGCGCGCAGCTTGCATAACTGAATATTTGTTAGAGGACACCGGTTTATTTGGATAACATAGTTACTCTCTCATTGTATCAGAATTTTTTAGTTAATGAGTTTGGTAGCTATGACGCATGATGACTATGAATTTTGTCTGTGGGATATGGAAATCATCCCCTGAATTGTATAGGCGCAAGCATGTTGCATTGGTCTTAAGTAGCCGCCAACTTAAGTTGATTGCTCCGTTAGCAGGGCATAGTGGTCACCCCGAGTTAAGTAAGCGTGAGCATGTCGCACCGCCTTAAGTCGTTGCCGACTTAAGTCGATTGCTCCGTTAGCAGGGCATAGTGGTCACCCCGAGCTAAGTAAGCGTGAGCATGTCGCACCGCCTTAAGTCGTTGCCGACTTAAGTCGATTGCTCCGTTAGCAGGGCATAGTGGTCACCCCGAGTTAAGTAAGCGTGAGCATGTCGCACCGCCTTAAGTCGTTGCCGACTTAAGTCGATTGCTCCGTTAGCAGGGCATAGTGGTCACCCCGAGTTAAGTAAGCGTGAGCATGTCGCACCGCCTTAAGTCGTTGCCGACTTAAGTCGATTGCTCCGTTAGCAGGGCATAGTGGTCACCCCGAGTTAAGTAAGAATGCAAGTCAATCGTGAATAAATTGAGTATCCTTGAAACCTTTTCTTTATTGATGACATATTTTCACTTTACAGAGTACATCCTCGTTATCCCAGCAGTTTTGAGGTACGGCTAAGGATAAAACTTTCTCAGGTGTTCTATATTCCAGGAGTTCCCAACTTCCGTGCCATCCATCTGAGTGAGACGATATGATCCGGGCCGAGTGACTTCTGCTACTATGAAGGGTCCTTCCCATAAGGGTGATAACTTGTGTCGTCCTTCTCCCATTAGAATTCGGCGAAGGACGAGCTCCCCTACTGAGAAGAATCGTTGCCGCACAGCCTTGTCGTGATAGCGCCTTAGAGTCTGCTGGTATCTTGCTGATTGGATTACTGCGCTTAACCGTTCTTCTTCGAGTACGTCTATGTCCTCCAGCCTGGTGGTCTCAGCTTCTGCTATACTTTCAAAGATCAGCCTTGGCGCCCCAAACTTGAGATCAGCAGGCAGCACTGCCTCCGACCCATAGACCATGAAGAAAGGAGTGTTTCCATGCAAAGCTCGGCTAGGTTGGGTTCTTAGGCTCCAAACAACATAGGGTAACTCCCTTATCCACTTTCCTGCGAATTTTTCATTCTTATCGAAAATCTTTTTCCTGAGTGCATCCAATATCATCCCGTTGGCTCGCTCAACTTGCCCGTTGGCTCTTGGATGGGCTACAGATGCATACTTGATCTGAATGCTCTTTTGCTCGCAGAAGTCAAAGAATTCTGAACTCGTGAAGTTGGATCCTAAATCAGTTATGATGCTGTTTGGTATCCCGAATCTGAATATTATGTCTTGTATGAATTCCACGGCCTTAGCAGAAGTTAAGGAGGCAATGGGCTTGAATTCTATCCATTTAGTGAACTTGTCAATCGCTACCAATACATGAGTGTATCCCCCTTGAGCTTTCTTAAAAGGTCCAATCATATCCAGCCCCCAGCATGCAAAAGGCCAAGTTACTGGTATGGTCTGCAGCTGCTGTGCTGGCAGGTGTTGTTGCTTTGACAAGTATTGGCAGGCTTCGCACCTCTGAACTAACTCGGCTGCATCATTCTTTGCTGTTGGCCAATAGAATCCTGACCTGAAGACTTTCCCGACTAGTGTTCTGGAGGCTGCATGTATTCCACACTGCCCATCATGGACTTCCTCCAGAAGTTGCTTTCCAGTGGATGGGAGAATGCACTTCATGAAGACGCCTGATGCACCCCTTTTGTATAATGTCTCCCCAATAAGTGTATAGTGAGCTGACTGTCTTGCAATGCGCTCTGCCGAGTTCTTATCGTCTGGTTCTTCTTCATTCCTTATGTACTTAATGATTGGCTTTCTCCAGTCATCGGGATCTGACTCGGGTTGATCTATGATGTTGCACTCTTCCATTTGATCCATTGAGATACTTGGCTGCAGAATTTCTTGCACAAAAACCCCGGGTGGGACCTGGGTTCGACTGGACCCCAGCTTGGACAGTACATCGGCTGCCGTGTTCCGATCTCTTTCCACATGATGAAATTCTAGACCCTCGAATTTATCCTCCAGCTTTCGGACGGCAGTGCAGTATCTTCCCATAGAATCGTTTGAGCAATCCCACTCCTTATTTATCTGGCTGATGACTACCAGAGAATCCCCGTATATCATTAATCTTTTGACGCCCAATGATATGGCAATGTTCAATCCATGGATCAAAGCTTCATATTCGGCTGCATTGTTGGAGGCCGGGAATAGCAACTGGAGGGCGTACTTGAGGTGTTCGCCTCCAGGTGCAGTGAAGAGAATCCCCGCTCCTGCTCCCTGCAGTTTTAGTGAGCCATCAAAATACATTCGCCATACTTCTGCAGTCTCCGGGTTGTCTGGTACTTGTTGTTCAGTCTACTCCGATACGAAATCAACCAGTGCTTGGGTTTTGATGGCAGTGCGAGGCCGAAACTCGATGTCATGAGATCCCAGCTCATAGGCCCACTTGGCTATTCGACCGATGGCTTCCTTGTTGTGAAGAATATCCCCTATTGGAAAACTCGTGACTACTATGACTTTGTGGTCGTCAAAGTAGTGACACAGCTTGTGGGCAGTTAGAAGTACTGCATATAATAGTTTCTGAACTTGAGGATACTTTTTCTTTGAGGGGCCGAGGACTTCACTAATGAAGTAGACAGGATGTTGTATTGGGTAGGCATGCCCTTCTTCTACTCGCTCGACTACCAACGCAGTGCTTACCACGTGAGTCGTGCAAGAGATGTACAATAGCAAATCTTCAGCTGGTTGAATTGACGTAGCTCGCCGAGGTGGTTTCAGTACTGGTGGTGTTGTCAAGAATTTTTTCAGAGCATCCAGAGCTTCTTGTGCTTCTGAAGTCCACTGGAATTTATCCACCTTCTTGAGTAACTTGTAAAACGGCAAACCTTTTTCTCCCAGCCTGGATATAAATCTGCTTAAAGCTGCCATGCATCCAGTAAGTCGCTGAACCTTCTTCTGCGATCGAGGTGCTTCCATCTTCATGATAGCTTCAATCTTATCCGGATTAGCCTCAATTCCCCGGTGGCTGACAATAAATCCGAGCAACTTTCCGGCTGGTACCCCAAAAACACATTTCTCGGGATTAAGCTTCCATCTATACCGCCTTAGGCTGTTGAAAACCAGTTGCAAATCTTCGATGAAGTCTTTTGAGTCCTGTGTTTTGATCACCATGTCATCCACATAAGCCTCCACACGCTTGCCCCAGTGATCGGCTAAGCATGTTTGAATAGCTCTCTGGTAAGTCGCTCCAGCGTTTTTGAGGCCAAACGGCATGGAGGTATAACAGAAAGCGCCAAATGGAGTAATGAATGCCGTCTTTTCTTCATCTTCCTTCGCCAGACTAATCTGATGATATCCGGAATAACAATCCAGGAAAGACAGCATAGAACATCCAGCGGTGGAGCTGATGATGGCCGTCTTGCGCTCATCAGCGAATCCCAGGTTGATTCTCTTGGTTTCTTCAGTCGGCCGCATAGAGGTCGCGGTCTGAGCTTCATTTGCCGGTATTGCGAGGTCCTCCTCAGGCTTAGAGTTCGCCATTGCGGAGGGAGCTGTCGACGGCTTGGCGGTGAGGGCTGCTTGAATAGCCACTCGGAAACATTCTGCGGCGCCTTGGAAGTCGGCGCGCACAGTTATGATCCCTTGCGGCCCTGGCATCTTTAGTATCATGTATGTGTAATGCGGAATGGCCATGAACTTGGCCAATCCAGGCCTCCCAATGATGGCGTTATACCCGCAGTCGAAGTTCGCCACTTCAAACCTCAGGAACTCGGTTCTGTAGTTCTCCGGAGTTCCGAAGGTGACTGGCATGTAGATGTGGCCCAGCGGGTATTCCCCTTCCGTCGGCACGATGCCGAAGAAAGGAGTGTCCGACTCGTGGAGCTCTTTGAGGTGAACTCCCAAGCCTTGGAGTGTCCGGGGGAAGGTGACGTTGATGCTGCTCCCCCCGTCCACTAGCACCTTCTTCACCCGGCTTTCTCGGATCACCGGATCGACGAGAAGCGGGTACTTGCCCGGGTGGTCGAAGTTGAGCCATTGATCTGCCCGAGTGAAGGTGATCGGGTGCTCCGACCACCGGTATGGAGCAGGAGGGCCGGTGGTCGCCACCAGTACGTGGCGATCGTTGAGCTTTTGCTGTCTTCTGCTCTCCTGCGACCCGTGTCCGCCGAAGATGACGTTGACCTCCCTGTCAACGCGTGGAAAAGCTCCTCCTCCTCCTCCCTCCTCCTGCCGATGGGGTTGTCGTGGTTCATCTGGTCCTCCCCTCGGCGGAGGAGGAGGTAGAGGTTGGAAGGGTCGGCCGTGTCCGACGGAGTGCTTGAAGTCTCGGCAGTTACGAAGAGTGTGGCGCATGTCCTTGTGGTACGGGCACTGGGCGTCGAGGATGTCGTCCAGCGTACGTTCGCCTCCACGAGGTCCTCCTCGAGCGCGAGAAGCAGGTGGTCCGGCAGCGTGCACTTCTTCGCGTGACCTCTTCTCCCACCGCTTGTCAGGTTGCTGGTTCGTGTCGCGTCGTGGTGCAGCCGGTGCGGGCTTCGCTCCTCCGATGAGGTCCTGGGCTCGCTCGTCGGCGGTGATGTAGAGGTCGGCTTCCCGGAACAGCTCCTCCGAGGTGGTCGGCGCCTTTTGTAGTATGGCTCGGACGAAAACCGAATCATTAGATCCTCGGTAGAAGTCCTCGATCACGGCCGCCTCCGTGACATCTGGAATACGATTCCTCATGGTTTGAAACCTTTTGAGGTACGACCAGAGAGTTTCGTCCCCCCGGCGCTTGATAGATTTAAGGTCCCACGGCTGTGCCGGCTTGTCGGAGAGGGACTGGAAGTTGGCGGTGAAGCGTCGACTGAAGTCTCCCCAGACGTCGATGCAGTGTCGGGGTAGATGCCGTAGCCATTGCAGCGCGTCTTGCCCAAGGACAATGGGTAAGTATGCGGTCATCACGTCTTCGGACGCTCCGGCAGCTCGAGCAGCGGTGGTGTAGACGGCTAGCCAACCCCATGGATCCTGCTTAGGTTCATATTTGTCAACATTGGATACCTTGAAGTTGGGAGGCCATTGGATGGCCCTAAGGCGCGGAGTAAGGGCGGACACTCCGCACGTGTCCTCCTGTCGTCGGGGTCGATGTCTGTCCCGGGGAGGGGAGTTGTGATTGTGATTCCTCGACCGTCCCCGGGTGGTTCCGCCAGTTGAAGCCGTTGCCGACTCAGTCCTGGTAGCTTGGCTCTGAGTCGGGGCGCCATGATCCCTGTCGTACTCCTCTCGACGACGAATTTCGTTCTCATGCCGCCGTTCCCGCGAAGCATTGATGGAGCTCCGCGCGTCTCGGCGACTGTTGATGGCGTGTCGTAGATCGTTCGGCGGGTGAGCAAGCGGTAGAAGATGGTTGGCCGCCTGGGTGAACAGTCGTCGGTAGCCGTCGGCGTCAGGAGTCCGAGGAAGTCCCTCCGCTATCCGAGCCAGCACCCCTCCGACTTCGCTCGGCGTGTTCATGGCTCGGGCGAAGTCGGGGTTCAGATTGCGCCCGAAGAGTGGATTCTCTCGACGTTGCCTTGCATCCTGCTCAGCCTGTCCCTGAGCTCGTCGGCGATCACGCCGTCGGGAGTTCCTTCGCTCTCTGAAGACGCGTTCTTCCGGGGTTTCTCCTACCTCCGAGACCTCGTCTCGCGAGACAGGTTGTTCCGGATTCCGCTCTCTGGCTGCGTGATGTCGTCGAACGTTCCTACGCCGGTTCCTCCGTCGACGGGACTCTCGCTGAGGCGGTTCCTCCCCGGGTACAGTCGGCTCGTCGTCGGAGATGGCGGGCGATTCCGCCCTTCCGATGAAGAGGACGTCGGGGTAGAATGGTGCTGTCGTCGTAGTGATCTTCTTTCGGAGAGCCGGAGATTGCACTTCTCCGGTATTTTCGGAGTTTGTTGGGGAAGATTCCTTTTCCGGCGGATCCGCGATACGGTGCAGAATTCCTTCTTCGTCCGCTACGAATGAGATTGTTCCGAAGCAGAACATAGATCCGGGGCGTAGGGCGATCTTGCTGTAGAAAGAGATGGCCATTGAGCTAGCTTAGATTGTCGACACACCCCCTACCTGGCGCGCCAGCTGTCGGTGTTTTGGGTCCGACCGCACACCTGGGGTTGCCCCTCAAGGTGTTTTAGGAGTAGGGAGGTGTCGACAACTGTAGCAAAATGGTTCGCGCCGATCGCACGAGAGACGGTAGACAAGGTTTACAGGTTCGGGCCGCTTAGTGATGCGTAACACCCTACGTCCTGATGAGTATGCTTGGCGTGTTGGGTTACAAGGGAAGCTCTCTGGATCGAGGGTACAGAGAGTTGATGTGGGTGGCTAAAGAATGGGTCGATCGTTCTGAAGGGGTGCCCCCTAGGCCTTATATACTCGACCGTGGGGCAGTACACATGGATAAGATAACAACAAGTGGCTAAAAGATAGTGAACCTCTTGAAATTATCCTTTACGTAACCCTCGCCGACTTATCCTCACGTGGCTTCGTTGCATGGAGGCTCCAACGCGGGAAAGTCGGATCTCCGTTGCGGTCACCTGCTCGGCGCTGTGGGCCGTCCGGGTTTGCACCAATCCGGCCTCATGTCGTTCTGCGTTGCTGGTTGTTTCTCCCCAGGCCCACGAAAGAATAACCTTACGATTTATTGGGCCCTTGGGCCCTTCGTGAGGTCCTTTTACTCTTTTAGTGGACCCGGGGGATATCTATCCCCCACAATGGGTTACAATTGTCTTTTTACAAACGTTGATGTATCTGTCTTTAGAAGGAGTGATGGTTCATTAGCTTTTAAGGGTGTATTAGACGACAAACTCTACTTAGTTGATTTTTCGAAAGAGGAGGCCGATCTAGATGCATGCTTAATAGCTAAGACTAGTATGGGCTGGCTTTGGCATCGCCGTCTAGCACATGTTGGGATGAAGAACCTTCATAAACTTCTAAAGGGAGAACATGTGTAAGGACTACCAATGTTTGTTTCGAGAAAAACAGACCTTGTGCAGCATGTCAGGTAGGAAAACAGGTGGGAAGCACTCATCACAGCAAGAATGTGATGACCACATCAAGACCACTAGAGCTCCTTCACATGGACCTCTTCGGACCCATTGCCTACCTTAGCATCGGGGGAAGTAAGTATGGTCTTGTGATTGTTGATGACTTTTCCCGCTTCACTTGGGTATTCTTTCTGCAGGACAAATCAGAAACCCAAGGGACCCTAAAGCGCTTCTTAAGGAGAGCTCAAAACGAATTTGAGCTAAAGGTGAAAAAGATAAGGAACGACAACGGATCCGAGTTCAAGAATCTACAAGTTGAGGAGTATCTTGAGGAGGAAGGCATCAAGCACGAGTTCTCTGCTCCCTACACACCACAACAAAATGGTGTAGTAGAGAGGAAGAACAGGACGCTAATCTACATGGCAAGAACGATGCTCGGAGAGTTCAAGACGCCCGAGCGGTTTTGGTCAGAAGCTGTGAACATAGCTTGCCATGCCATAAACCGGCTCTATCTGCATCGCCTTCTCAAGAAGACCTCCTACGAACTCCTTACCGGTAACAAACCCAATGTCTCTTACTTTCATGTATTTGGGAGCAAATGTTACATCTGGCGAAGAAAGGTAGACATTCTAAATTTGCTCCCAAGGCAGTAGAAGGGTTTTTACTAGGGTATGGCTCAAATACAAAGGCGTATAGAGTCTTCAACAAATCATCGGGTTTGGTTGAAGTCTCTACAACGTTGTATTTGATGAGATTAATGGCTCTTCAAGAGAGCAAGTTGATCTTGATGACATAGATGTAGATGATGTTCCGATGGCTGCAATACGCACAATGGCGATCGGTGATGTTCGACCACAGGAACAATAGGAGCAAGATTAGCCATCTTCCTCCACAATGGTGCATCCCCCAACTCAAGATGATGAACAGGTACTTCAAGAAGAAGGGCATGATCAAGGGGGAGCACAAGAAGATCAAGTGATGGAGGAAGAAGCACCACAAGTCCGTCCAACTCAAGTCCAAGCAACGATCCAACGACATCACCCCGTCGACCAAGATTCTGGGTGACATCAGCAAGAGAGTAACTACTCGCTCAAGATTAGCTAACTTTTGTGAGCATTACTCGTTTGTCTCTTCTATTGAGCCTTTCAGGGTAGAAGAGGCCTTGTAGGATCCGGATTAGGTGTTGGCCATGCAGGAAGAGCTCAACAACTTCAAGAGAAATGAAGTTTGGAGCCTGGTGCCACGTCCAAAGCAAAATGTTGTGGGAACCAAGTGGGTGTTCTGCAACAAGCAAGACGAGCACGGGGTGGTGACAAGAAGCAAGGCTTGACTTGTGGCAAAAGGTTATGCCCAAGTCGCAGGTTTGGATTTCGAGGAGACTTTTGCTCCTGTGGCTGGGCTGGAGTCTATTCGAATTTTATTAGCCTACGCCGCTCACCACTCTTTCAAGTTGTTTCAAATGGATGTAAAGAGTGCTTTCCACAATGGGCCAATCAAGGAGGAGGTATACGAGGAACAACCCCTGGCTTTGAGGATGACAGGTATCCTGACCACGTGTATAAGCACTCTAAGGCGCTCTATGGACTTAAGCAAGCCCCAAGAGCATGGTATGAATGCCTCAGAGATTTCTTAATTTCTAATGCTTTCAAGGTTGGGAAAGCCGATCCCACTCTTTTCACAAAGACATGCAATAGTGATCTCTTTGTGTGCCAAATTTATGTCGATGACATAATATTTGGTTCTACTAATCAAAAGTCTTGTGAGGAGTTTAGCAGGGTGATGACACAAAAGTTCGAGATATCGATGATGGGCGAGTTGACCTACTTCCTTGGGTTCCAAGTGAAGCAACTCAAGGACGGCACCTTCATCTCCCAAACGAAGTACACACAAGAACTTCTCAAGCGGTTTGGGATGAAGGACGCTAAGCCCGCGAAGACACCTACAGGAACCAACGGGCATGTTGACCTCAACAAAGGAGGTAAGTCTGTTGATCAAAAGGCATATCGGTTTATGATAGGTTCATTGCTTTATTTATGTGCTAGTAGACCGAACATCATGCTTAGTCTATGCATGTGTGCTAGATATCAATCCGACCCCAAGGAATGTCACCTTGTGGCCATTAAGCGAATTCTTAGATATTTAGTTTCTACGCCTTGCTTCGGGATCTGGTATCCAAAGGGGTCTACCTTTGACTTGATTGGATACTCAGACTCCGATTATGCCGGGTGCAAGGTTGATAGGAAGAGCACATTAGGGACATGCCAATTTCTAGGAAGGTCCCTGGTGTCCTGGAGTTCAAAGGAATAGACATTCGTTGCCCTATCCACCGCTGAGGCCGAGTATGTTGCCACAGGACAGTGTTGCGCGCAACTACTTTGGATGAGGCAAACCCTCCGGGACTTTGGCTACAATCTGAGCAAAGTCCCACTCCTATGTGACAATGAGAGTGCAATTCCGCATGGCGGATAATCCTGTTGAACACAGCCACACTAAGCACATAGACATCCAGCATCACTTCCTGAGAGACCACCAGCAAAAGGAAGATATCGAGGTGTACCATATTAACACCGAGAACCAGCTAGCTGATACCTTCACCAAGCCTTTAGATGAGAAAAGGTTTTGCAGGTTGCGTAGTGAGCTAAATGTCTTAGATTAGCGTAACTTGGATTGATCTATAACATACATGTGTTCTATGCTTTTGATCATGTTACTTTGTGCATTTCAATCAATTATTGTTATTTATGGTGCTCAAGTTGTACAAGTGATCCCCGGACCTCACAAGTCCATATGCGAATGATGCACATATTAAGGGGGAGATGTGCTACAACTTGACCCTTTGAGACTAACCAGTTTGTTTGAGTACTCTGGATGTAGTCTCAAAGGTGCATTGAAAGGGAAAATGGACTTGGACGATGCAAAGACTTCCACCGCACTCCGGTATTGGTGTATTTAATTCCAAGTTCATTCTTATGCTCTATTTGCCTTTTGTTCTTAATTGACATTTTTGGTGAGGCAATGGGGTTAAAAGAGCCGCAAATGATCCCGTTTTGGTGCTTAATGCCAAAGGGGGAGAAATTAAGGCCAAAGCAAATGGATCAGCTACCACTTGTGAATTTCAAAAATAATAGAGTTAGAATTTTTGATTTGTCCAAAATTCTCTTATTGCAAAATTTGGTCTCTTATGGGGGAGAATTTTGATTGTGGGAAAAGGGGAGTTTTTAACACTTGATCAATTTCACCCTTGGAATCTCTCTTTGTGCCCAAACCAAGTGGTGACAAAGAATGATCCAAATATGTCAAATCTTGTGCAAAAATGATTTAGTCCTCATTTGCATTGATGTTGCACTTATTTTGGTTGCTTATTGATGTGTTGGCATAAATCACCAAAAAGTGGGAGATTGAAAGGGAAATGTGCCTTTGGGTCATTTCTATAATGTTTTGGTGATTAAATGTCCAACACATTTGATTAAGTTCTTATGTGCCAAATAAAGTGAGAAGTACAAATCAAGGCACAAGGTATGTTTCTAGACTTAGTACATTGTTTTTTGAACGCTAATGTGTTTGTCTAGGTGCTAGAAACAGTGACAAAAGAAGGATAATCTAATTGCAAAAGACTTGGCTGTGTGCAGCCAAATCTCCAGTTTGGCCTGCTGCATCGGACAGTGTTTGGTGCGCCAGGCAGGTCCACGTGAACTTGTCGCTCTCGGGATTCGACGGCGGCGTACGGCTAAAATTCACTGGACTGTCCGGTGAGCCAATGGTCGCCGGTGCCAACGGTCGGCCGCGAAATTTGCGGGCGACGCGTGGCAGCTCCAACGGTCGGCAGGGTGCACCGGACTGTCCGGTGTGCACCGGACAGTGTCCGGTGCGCCAACGGACCACAAGGGGCAACGGTCGGATATGCCTATTTTGGAAGGAGATCATGCAGCGGACTGTCTACAGGACCTGTCCGGTGGCGCACCGGACTGTCCGGTGCGCCACTCGACAGAATGCAAGATTGGCCTTCCAAGTTGGTCTCCAACGGCTCCTAGCTGCCTTGGGGCTATAAAAGGGACCTCTAGGCGCATGGAGGAGTAACACCAAGCATTCTCTAAGTATTCTAAAGCATCCAGACTCCGCTGCCACGCATTCGCTTCATTGTGTTAGTGATTTGAGCTCCATTTGAGTTGCGAACTCCGTGTGTTGTGTTTCGAGCTCAAGTCTAGACTTGTGTGCGTGGTTGTGCTACGAATTTGAGTCTTGCGTGTGTTGCTCTCCCCAGCCTTACTCTGTGCTTTCTTTGTGATCTCTATTGTAAGGGCGAGAGACTCCAAGTTGTGGAGATTCCTCGTAAACGGGAAAACGCTAAAGGAAAAGACCGTGGTATTCAAGTTGATCATCGAATCACTTGAAAGGGGTTGAGTGCAACCCTCATCCATTGGGACGCCACAACATGGAAGTAGGCAAGTGTTACTTGGCCGAACCACGGGATAAAATCACGTGTCTCTTGTGTTGCTTTCTCTGTGATTGTTTTGTCCACAAGAACTCGCCTCAAAACTACTTAGTCGCACTAACACTTTTATAACTAAGTTTTGTGGCTATTCAGTGTTTGATTTTACAGGATCACCTATTCACCCCCCTCTAGGTGCTCTCAGACACTTCTTCAACTGAGACACGTGAAAGACATCATGCACTGCGGACAGACCTTCTGGCAGACTGAGCTGATAGGCCACTTCTCCACGCTTTGCGAGAATCTGATACGGACCGATGTAGCGGGGTGCTAGCTTGCCTTTGACTCTGAATCTTCTGACTCCTCTGATAGGTGATACTTTCAAATAGACAAAATCTCCAACTTCGAAACTCAGCTATCTCCTTCTTGTGTCTGCATAGCTTTGCTGCCTTGATTGCGCTATCTTTAGATTCTCCCAAACCATCTTGATGTTCTTTTCAGCTTCGAGCAAAATGTCTGGCTCGAACACTTGCTTTTCTCTAGGCTGATCCCATTGCAACGGAGTTCTACAACTCCTCCCATAAAGCGCCTGAAATGGTGACATCTTCAAGCTGGCCTGGTAGCTGTTGTTATAGGAGAACTCTGCATAAGGTAACCTCTTGTCCCACCCGGACTGATCTTGCAACACACAGGCTCTCAACATATCTTCAAGGATTTGATTAGTTCTTTCGGTCTGACTGTCTGTCTACGGATGGTAGGCTGAACTGAAATTTAAATGTGTACCCAAAGCTTCATGCAACTACTGCCAGAAATGAGAGGTGAACTATGTTCCTCTGTCTGACACTATCTTCTTTGGCACACCGTGGAGACAAACGATCCGAGACATGTACAACTCCGCCAATGCTGCACTGCTGTAGTTGGTCTTGATGGGTATGAAGTGGGCTGACTTGGTTAAGCGATCCACCACTACCCAAATGGAATCGTAGCCGGCTCGGGTGCGAGGCAATCCGACTATGAAGTCCATTCTGATTTCATCCCATTTCCACTGAGGGATTCACAACGATTGAAACAATCTAGCTAGCCTCTGATGCTCTGCCTTGATCCTTTGACAACTGTCACATATAGCCACATGCTCTGTGATCTCTCTTTTCATTCTGTACCACCAGAAATTCTTCTTCAGATCCTGATACATCTTCTCACTTCTAGGATTTATAGAATAAGCTGACTCATGAGCTTCCTTGAGGATCAATTCCCGAATGGACTAGACATTGGGAACACACAAGCGGTCCTTGAACCATATCACACCTTCTGCATCTTCCCGAAAATCTTTGCCTCTGCCCTCTAGAATTAGTTGCCGGATTTCACTGATCTTCTCATTATTCTTTTGTGCTTCTTTGATTTCCCGCTCTAGGGTAGGCTCTAACTCGACTGTCACTCCTCGCATACTGTTCAGAAATCCAAGGCTCAACCTATCAAACTCTTTGGCCAATTCATAAGGCATCTGATGAGCGACCATCAGGTTGACTTGACTTTTCCTGCTCAAAGCATCTGCCACTATGTTCACTTTGCCTAGATGGTAATGAATCTCCAATTCATAGTCTTTGATTAACTCTAACCATCTTCGTTGCCTCATATTCAGCTCCGACTGAGTGAATATGTACATCAGACTCTTGTGGTCTGTGTAAACATCGCATTTTTGCCCATACAGGTAGTGCCTCCATGTCTTCAGTGCGTGAACCACTGCTGCTAACTCTAGGTCATGGATTGGATAATTCTTCTCATGAACCTTCAGCTGTCGGGACGAGTAAGCCACAACTCTTCCCTCTTGCATCAACACGCATCCCAAACCAGTGTAACAAGTGTCGCAATACACTGAGAAGGGCTTGTACACATCAGGCAAGACTAAGACAGGTGCTATAGTCAACTTCTCTTTCAGTGCTTCAAAGGCTTCTTGGCATTTCTGGGTCCATTTGAACTCAACCTTGTTGCCTAGCAACGCTGTCATCGGTTTCGCAATCTTCAAAAACCCTTCAATGAATCGCCGATAATATCTGGCCATTCCAATGAAGCTATTGATTCCTCGAGCATCTGTTGGCGCTTTCCAGTTCAGAATGTCTACCACTTTCTTCGGATCCATAGCTAATCCGTCTTTGTTAATTATGTGACCCAAGAACAGGACTTCATTGATCCAGAACTCGCACTTACTCAACTTTGCATACAACTCGTGCTCTCGCAATCTCTGCAATACCATCTTCAAATGATTCACATGCTCTTCTTCACTTTGAGAATATATAAGAATATCATCAATAAATACCACCACAAACTTGTCAAGATAATCCATGAATACACTGTTCATCAGATTCATGAAGAAGGCTGGTGCATTCGTTAAACCAAAAGACATAACAGCAAACTCATACAACCCATACTTGGTAATGAATGTCGTCTTCGGAATGTCTGAAGGTCGAATCCTGAGCTGGTGATAACCTGACCTCAGATCTATCTTTGAAAACACGCTGGCTCCTCTCAACTGGTCGAACAGATCTTCTATTCTAGGCAAGGGGTACTTGTTCTTGATTGTGACCTCATTCAGAGCTCGATAATCGATACACATCCTTATGGTGCCATCCTTCTTCTCCACGAACAGGACAGGTGTAATATCCCAAAAAAATGTTGACCCAAAAGTTGATCTTCGGCGAGTGGATGTGGGAAAAAGGGTTGTGGGCCGTTGGATGCTGCATCAGAAGTCATCTGAGGCATCACTTCTTTTCTCCCACAAAATAAACCCTAGGTGGCCACCCCTTCCCCTTCTTGGCCGCCACCCCCTCCCCTTTCTTGGCCGCCTCACTTTCCCCCCTTGGCTGGCTGCCCCCTCTCCCCCCATTGCAGCAGCCCTCCAATACTTCTTCCTCCCTAGATCTCCCCCCCCCCCCACGCAACAAGGATCGAGAAGAGGAGGAACAAGATGGATTGAAGAGGAAGAGAGGATCAAGGAGATGTGCTACCCCCATCTCTTGCAGATTTTTCTTAGGGAAAACCCTAGGTAAGGATGGGATCCTTGTTCCTCCCTATAATTATGTGCTTTTGGAGGTTGTGGATCATGTGGATCGAAGGATTAGAGGTTGGATTAGGTGTGGGGTTAGGTTTTGATTTCGAATTTAATTTCTGCAGAATGGCAGATTCGACAGTTTCTGTTCATGCCAGTTTTCCGTGGTCTTAGTGACCTCAAAAAATAAAAAGTCTATATATGAGTCGTAGATAATTTGTAGATCTTTCCGTGGCCGCAAAGAACACCTCAATCGGACATCAGAACAGAAAGTTATGGCAGTTTGATTATAGCAGTTTTTCAGTCTCATAATTCTGTGCAGAATCTGTTCTCTTAAGAGTTAGGCAATTTTATCAACAGAATTAAACTGTGGGTTGATAAAAGAAGTTGTAGATAATTTCATAAGCTTTTCAGATTGTTAAAGAGTGCATTCATATGATTTGTGAAACTCCAGTTATGTTTATTTTACTGTGGCTGTTCCTGTTTGCCTGACAAAAATGAGTGGGT
This sequence comes from Zea luxurians, assembly GCA_029449295.1. NCBI lineage: Eukaryota > Viridiplantae > Streptophyta > Magnoliopsida > Poales > Poaceae > Zea > Zea luxurians. The sequence goes on from JAOPSE010000002.1 coordinate 176,008,889, forward strand.
CTGTTCACTGGTGGGTTTCATCTAGTAAATGGCCGAATTGGCTCTTCCAACTATGGAGACTTTTGTAGAGGGATAAACGTTCTTACTTCCAGCAGAATTTCATAATTTTTGGTTCAGTAGTTTGGGAGATATCGAATTTTAAAGTTAACCATACTGCTGTCTAAAACAGATTCAGACAGTTATCCTGTCAGATGTTTTAGAACTTATAGATGGCAGAATTTAATTATTCATTGAATACTGAAGTTGTAGAGTATTTTGTGTAGATACTCCTAGAGTATTTGTTTGATATCACCGCTGTTTTAATTTTAAAGATACAAAATTAACAAACAGCGCTGCTGCTGTATGGCATGTGGTTCAGGGTGGAAGTCTTTCCACTGGGTCTTGGTTTCAAGTGTAGGAGTGTTTTGTTGATTGATGGCAAATGTTTATGAAATATTTGTACTAAGTTTTATGCTCGCTAGCAGGTGGCTACACTCCAGATCATGTCTAGTACATTTCTTCTTCTTCGATGAAGGCAAGTGAATGTAGCGGTGGTTGCTTCCGTTCTGACCTGTTATTTCTATTGCCTACACTCTAATATTCAGAAGTATTGGATTCTTTCATAATTGGACTCTATGGTGATGCTTTACTTGCTTGCATTATACTGATGCTCAATCATATATTGATCATGATTATGGTTTGAGTATGATTCATGAGATTAATTCGCACCCCTGAAGGTAAATAAAGTATTATTTGAGGTTGCTATTGTATCTGAAGGTAAATAAAGTATTATTTGAGGTTTGTATTGTATCTGAAGGAAGTGAAGTTTATTGATAAATGCAGCATGCCATATACATTGCATGACTCATTTGCATTTGAAGTTTTGTCGTGACCTATGGTCCGACCGTACCGGTACAATTTAGCATCGTACGTTGCCCGAGGAGGGGTACGATGCGGCTTCATACCCTTAGAAGTATGAAGGCAGAGGACATATGCATTGCATTCATATGCATTCATTGAAGTGATATTTGCAGATGATGTGGTTTTATACCCTCAGAGGTATGAAGATAGAGTACCTACACATTGCATTCCTATGTATACATTGAAGTGATATTTGCAGGTATTGTTGACGCAGGAAAGTGTTATAGAACCTATTGTGGTTGTTCGAGGAAATGAGATGGTATTGGTTATAGTGGGACTACTGAGTTCTATATCTAAAAGTATTTTTTATTTTAATTGTGACTCTTTTAAAATGTTGATGAATTCAATTTGTGGTTTAAATATCTCGTCAAAATAATTCGCTTGCTGAGATGTTTCATCTCACTCTTGCATTACTCAATGCAGGTGCTTGTTGCTCATCAAGGGAAGTGGGAAGTAGCAGCACGTCCACCTTCACTCTTATAATAACGCTGCTTAGGCGCAGTCATGATTTAATTAGAAGCTTCTTGTCAAAGGATGTTTGTTTCTAACTAGTTGTGCGCACTGGTTAATTTAGCTCATGTCGTTATGGTTGTCTTCCCATTGCTAGTAGACTATTAATGTCTAGTATGTTTTCTTATCATGATATCTATTTATACTTTGTTGCTTCCCCGTTTATGCAATTTTCAAAGGAGATGCTGTCGAAATTTTATATACGAATGTTAGATGTGTAGTTTAGTAGCATTCTGGGGTGTTTGTGGATCCCGGGGTGTTACAACAGGGGCGGCCCAAGGCGAGGTGCTTGGCCTTATATAACCTTTCTCTGACAACTCATCAATCTGCTTCTTAAGCTCAACCAACTCTGGTCCAGACACTCTGTAGGCTCTTTTAGAAATGGGGGTGGTGCCAGGAAAAGCTCTATGGCAAACTCAACTTTCCGCTCAGGTGGCATGCCTGGTAAGTCTTCTGGAAACACATCTGGGAATTCTGACACAACCTTGATAATCTCGAGTGAATCTGGCTCCTTGCTATCGATAGCCATCTGATGACAACTTTCCTTCCTTGGTTCAGGTGAGACTAGCTCGGCTATCACTTCTTCTCCTAGTGGGGGACACCAATTTGATTGTCCTCTTATCACAGCTGATAATTGCTTGGTACTTATCTAACCAGTTCATCCCTAGGATGACATCTATTCCCTAGGTACCCATTACTATGAGATTAGCGGGAAACGCTATCCCCCTTATTTTCACACTTACATTCAAGCAAATACTGTCGGCTCGAATTCTACCACCGGCTGAGTCAATTTGGATGGGGGTTGACATGGTAGTTATTGGAAGAATATGTGCTTCTACCCAAGATGTAGTTATAAAAGAATGCGTTGCTCCAGTATCAAATAACACTTCTGCAATATGGGATTCGACTCGAAACATACCTACTGTCATGCCGAGGGTTTCCTGAACTGCTTTAGCCTCCAAGTGATTCAGTCTCCCATGGTTGTAGCATGGCTGAGAGCGGTTGCTTGCTCCAGGCTGAGACACATTCTGCTTTGCTGGGGCACTAGGGCCCGACTGTTGCTGGGCTGCCTTCTTCGGACGTTGCATCACCTAATGGCCTTGCTCTCCACAATGGAAACATGCTCTGCTTCCACCTTGAACTGGGGCTGCTTGACTGCTCTGGTTGGTTGCTGGGGCAGGGAGGTGAGGTGCTTGCTGATTCTGCCTCTGGAACTGACCTCCTCCTGACTGGTTGTTCTGACGATTCTATTGCTGGTACTGAGGGTACTGCCTCTGAAACTGCTGCTGCTGGGGTGGGTGCTGGTTCTGCCTAAACTGCTGAGGTGGGTTGCCTGAGAAACGAGGGCGATTGCTGCTCCTAGGCTGGGGTCCACTGATCTTACGCTTGTGATCCTCCATCTCCTTGCGCTTCTTCTCTGTCATGATCGCTCTATCGATCAGGTGCTGAAATGTGGGGGAAGGTATGGTTCATCAACTGGTAGTGCAAGGGATCGACTAAGCCTCTCAAGAAATGATACTGTCTCTTGGCATCTGTGTTGACATCTTCAGGAGCATAGCAGGACAGCTGTAGAAACTTGTCTCGGTACTCACTAACAGACATAGGCCCTTGCTTGAGCGCCAGGAACTCCTCCTTCTTCACTGTCATCAGACCTACGGGAACATGGTACTGACGGAAATTGTCTTTGAATTCCTCCCAAGTGATAGTGTCGGGGTTGGCATGGGTGGCGAGATAGGACTCCCACCAAGACTGGGCTGCAAATCTCAATAGATGGGGACCATACAGAACTTTCTCCCTGTCATCGTATTGAGCGTTGTGCAACTCCCGCTCCATAGTGCGCAGCCAATCTTAAGCATCCATGGGGTCAGAAGAGTGAGCGAACACTGGGGGATGACCTCTCATGAATTCAGCACGCTTGTCTCTGGGCATCTGAGGCATCTGAGGCTGAGGTGGTGGCTGCTGCTGCTGCTGCTGCTGAATAGTGGCCAGAGTTTGACCGATGGCTTGAACTGCCTGAGTCTGCATTAGGAACATCTGCTCGATGGTCATTGGGGGTGGGGGTGGTAGCTGCTGACAGGGTATGTCTTCCTGCAGGGCTGCCTGCTCCTGCTGAGCATGCCTTCCTCCTCTACGCCTGTTTTCTGACATCTGCAGAATGCAATCACACATCAGAACAGATCTTGCAACTTGCAGCATAAGAAAAAGTATATAATCCTTCCACAACACTGAACAGATGAACATCTTCACTGACTTCCAACATAGGCAAACACAGCTTCTCAGATAAACAGGAAAGTGGAATAAAAGGCTTCCCAACTAGATGACTAACTTTTATTAACATTTCATAGGTAAACCAAAGTGCAGGGGATACCCACACTCTGGTGATAGTCATTACAAAGATCCAAAACCAGCATAGTTCATCATGACAATCATAAAGGCACAGGATAAGCAAACTACCCTGTCTAACTAAGACTAACTAAGAGTAAGACTGATGCTAAGACTATAGCGACTATATATATATTTTGCATTAATTACAAGATTTGACGCTGACGATCTATGGTTCTAAATTTATCTTGATCCTGCAGTCGGGGTTACCATAAGCATGGTGTCCACGCTGAGGTGAGCGGTACGAGTGTTGAGTCCCGACAGGAGTGGGGGAGCCATCCTCTAGGTGACGATGCTCCGCGCGCTCAGCCCGCAGCTGGGCAATCTCAGCACGAGCCCTACTCAGCTCATCTAATGCATGGTTCAGCTCCTTGTTTAGCACGGCGGCTAGGTTGACTGTGCTGCTCAACCTAGGATTGTCCTCACCGACAGGTGAGACAACCACGCCTCCTGTGCTGCCAGATGGACGGCGGGGTAATACTTCAGGTTGAGACCATCAACTACCCCACCGAGCATTGAGCAGTAGTGCGAAAGCGCACGCCATGCGGCATCTTGCATGACCGCCTCAGCTGAGTCCCGCTCAGAGATAGAATAGTGCTCTAAGTAGATCTTCGCACCCCAGAGACTGTTCTCCGGACGGCGCACCAAACAAGTCGCCTCCCAGCGGTCCAGGTAAACCCTGCGACTATGCTGGAAGACAACACAGCCGTACTCGATGGACCAGGTACGCCGGTCAAGTGCCTGGCGTAGCAAGGTGTCGAGCGCATCGTGGAAGTGACACCCGCGAGCGGCATCGCGAGTGATGGGTCGAGCAACCCATCCTTCCAACTCCTGCTCCTCTGAAAGGTCGATGCTGTGGCTCGAGCTGCTGTCGCCACCTCCGTCGTCTGGGTCTCCTCCAGCAGCTACTCCAGCGGCTGGGGCGCTCAGTGGTGGTGCAGGGGGTGCCTCCAGTGGGAGCACAGGGGAGCAGCTCCTCATAGACTCTATCTCCTACTGAAGTGAGAAAGAAGAGCCCTGCTGCTTCAGCTCCTGTCATTGACGCTCCTACCTCTCGTGCAGGCGGTGGTGCAGCCTCTCCAAGTGGCTAGACTGACTAGTCACCGGACGCCGAAGCGGACGCTCCGCGAGACAAGAAGGCAAGAAAGGAATGACTGACTTCCGTGCAGTGTGTCTAAGACGAGCCATCTACAAAAGACACCGTAAGCATAAGAGTGAGAACTGAACTAATATGACCAGCAAGTAGACCATAAATAAATGAGGAATTAGAATAAAACAAAATTTTCAGCAAGGTATAATAATATGTAGTAGAACATAGGTTTGGTCGATATGACCAACTTTTGAAGGGATACTAAAGTCAAGGTGATAATAGGGGTCTATAATCCTTAGAACGACCATTCTACTCTAGGTTAGCGGTCCTACAGTCAGCACGGCTTTGATACCACCTATGTCACACCCGGTTTTAGAAGGCAAACCGAATGCGAACCATGTACGTGCCAGGATCAACAATTCACGTACACAACAGTTACATAACTGGACATCATCACGCAGTGCTAAAATAATGACATAAAAGAGGGTATAATAGTCGATTACATCATGATGTCCAAGACATCCACATAGTCTTTAACAATAATCAAAGTGCGGAAAAGAAACATAGATACACACGGCCTACACAGGCAGCCGACTGGGGGTTTGCGCTAACCCACACCTAGAACCCATCATACTCTTGGAACTCCTGGAAGTCCTCCTCCACGACTTCATCTTCACCTGAGTAGTGGTTGCAACACGGACAACCTGGAGGGGTTTGGTGTGTAAAGCAAGGGTGAGTACTCATCAACATACTCAGCAATATGTCCCGTTTGGCTGTAGTGGACTAGCTTTATGTGGAGTTAAGTCAAGCAGTTGCTTTTAGTTGGTTAGGTTATTATTACTAGTAGAAAGCTAGGTTTTAGCATTAACCCAAGTTATTAACCCAATGTATCCTTTCCAAACGGAAAGAATACCACTTACCATTACCATAGTCATAACCAAAATCATCATCCTCATCACCATCTGCGAACTATACATCTCTGATCAAGTATCTCTAATCAATGGAGCTCCCTTGGCCGCTCATAACCATGAGTACGGCTGATATATCAGTTTCATAACACTCTGCAGAGGTTGCGCACTTTACCCATAAGTCGTGATTCCCTCTTGCCTCGGGCCGATCAAACCCTTAAACACTACAAAGGTGAATAGGCAAGGTCTCACTACGTAGCCTTTACAAAGATTCCCTGTGGCTATAGCCGCCCGTTAGGTTTCCTAAATGCACCGCACTCCTCCCTAAGGGGCGAACCAACCTTGGCAGAGCGAGCCACATACACTGAGCCCCATTAACGGCACGACGGCGAAGCGAACTACACCCCAGTTCCTCTAATTACTCAGCTAAGGGCGTCCCACTCCACCCTCATGGTTGCACTGTTTTCTCGGGCGGTCATCCAACGAACCAGTCCTTACGGAGAGGCACTCGAGAAATAGCTCAAGTCCCCTAAATGTCACAGAACCATCATCATAATCAAAAGGAAAAACAGCGTATCATAGATAATCTCATCGTGTTCATTGATTAATGTGAAGCACTAGCATATAGCTAAACCAAAATAACCCAACCAAAATAGGTAAACAAGGACAAGATTAATAAAAGTTAGTCGATCCTTAGATATAAATTGTGTAAATACGGGGAGTGAATTATAAGAATGAGTAGGACATAGATGGGTCAAGGGACACTTGCCTTCACCAACCAGCTGCTGCTCAGGGTCTTCACCTGCAACTCCTTCGGACTCCACCAACTGACCATTATCTATACGAGTTTCAAACATACATTCCACAAATTTAATACAAAGGAATAGTACACGAAACAATAGAATGTAATAAATAAACGGACGTTCGACGCAGGGCTCACACCTACGACTAAGTGAGAAAGGGAAAGTAATGGTCGAGGCTACGGTCGACGAGCGGTCACGTCACACGATTATAAATTAAAATACTCGTTTAAACAGAATGGTATTAATTTAGCCATCGTGTTAAGCATAGGGTAAAGTCATGTTCCATGTTTAATTATTATGAATAGATAAAGGTAAATTAAAAGGATTGTCGCGCGGTGAGACGCGCGACACAACACTTAAATTAAATTAAGAAATAAACGACCCATCGCGTGACGGGGCGCGCAACGAGACTCTTGCATTAATTATAAAGAAACGTTAAGCGTCGCGCGATGAAACGCACGACGGCATACGTCATCTGAACTGAATTTAAAACGAAACGTCGCGCGACGTAGCGTGCGACACAGCTCATTAATAAAGATAAATTTAAAATAAATCGTCGCACGACGAAGCGCGTGACGCAGCACATCGACTAAACTAAAATAAAAAATGGATTAAACTGAAAGTTGCATGTCGCGTAACTACGGTCGCGTGCGCGAGAACACGCTGCGTGCGCCGGGGGCACGCGAGCCACGTCGGGGCACGCAAGGCCACGCCGGGGCATGAGCCACCGGGGACGTGGGCACGGCCACCAAGGCGCGAGGTCATGGGGCGCGCAGGCGCGTAGGGCGTGGGGCCGCCGGGGCGCGAGGGCCACCGAGGGGCGCAGCCGCAGGGGCGCGAAGGCGCAGGGCCGCGCGCGGGGGCCGCGGAGGGCGTGCCGGCACGCAGGGCGTGGGGGCGCGGGTGCGGGGGCCGCCGAGGCGAGCTGCCGCTGTGGCGTGGACGCGCAGGGGCGTGGGGGCAAGGCCGCCGGGCCGCCGGGGTGCGGACGCGAGGTCGCGGGGCGAGCCGCCGCCAGGGCGCGTGCGCAGGAAGGAAGGAGAAAATAAAGGGGCACGCAGGGAACGCGCGTGGGGGAGAAGGAAGGGGAGGGGGAGGGGAAGAGAGAGAGGGAGGGGGAGAGGGAGCTCACCTCGGGGTCCAAATCCGGCGATCACTGTCTCCAAAACCTAGGGCACCACGGAGAAGAGAGGGAGGTGGAGGAGAGGAGGTTGCTGCACAGGAAAATCAAATGAGAGACAGGGAGAGAAAGGAGGGGGGCGCGCGCATGGGGAGGGGCAGGGCACCAGGGGCGCGCGGGCCGGAGCGGGCCGTGCCGGGCTGGGTCGCGTCGTGGGGCAAAAACCCACGACACGCACAACCATCGATCGGAATCCGATCGCGAAACAAAATCTGAAATGAGACTAAGCAATACATGCGATTAAACATGACATCAGACAAAGAAATATGCCTCGGCATGATGCAACACTCATGTCGACTTAGGTTTTGTTTACATGTAATATGGACACCAGTCGCTATACTGCTTTGAAATTGGGAAGAAGGGGCAAAATGGGAAGAGAAAAGAGAGTAACACCTGAATTTGGTGAGTAAAAAGAAGAAAAAATTCTACCCCCAAATTCAGGGCATTACACCAGCGAAGAATGCAAGTGATGCTGACCAAAGTGCTTATGAGAAACATACAAATGACTCCCTAGATGTTAGTTGCCTCATGCTTGTCACTATGTCATTTGAGCTTCAGAAGCAATATGAGGATGTAGATACCCACACTATGATTGTGAGACTTCATGTCTTGTTTTTCATGAAGGCTAACTAAAGGAAGTCCAGTCAGTCCTCATGTAATCAAGATGATGGGTTACAATGAGAGTCTTAGTGCACTTGGTTTCACTCTTCTTGATGAGATGTCTATGGATGTGATCCTCCCATTTATTCCTCTAAGTTATGAGTCGTTCATTTTTTAAATTTCACATGAATAACATAGAGGAGACCTTAGGTGAGTTGCATGGAATGCTTAAGATATTTGAGAAGAGCACTAACAAGAACTCTAATTATGCGATGATGGTTCAAAAGGACATAAAAAATTGGAAACACTTTATCAAGGGTAAGGGCAAGGGCAAGGCTAAATATAAGATCTCAAAGCCAAATGCAAAGTCCAAGTCCTAAAGACAAATGCTTCCATTGTGGCAACTTGGGCATCGATCTAGAATCTACAAGAAGAACTTAGAAGACAAGAAAAAGAATAAAAATGAGACTTACACTTTAGGTATATATGTCATTGAAATTAATCTTGTTGTTTCTTATAGTGAATCATGGTATTTGATACTAGATTGATGGTCCATACTTGCAAATCATTACAAGTACTAAAAGTACTAATTTTTTTTGCAAGAGGTGTGTTGAATGTGCACACTTGCAATGGAGCAAAGGTTGTTGTGATGGCCATTGATACTTATCATTTATCATTACCCTCAAAATTAGTTTTGGAATTAAATTATTGTTATTATATTATGGCTTTGTGTAATAACATTATATCTTCTTCATGTTTAGAGAAAGATAAAGATAATAATTGAGAACAAATGTTGTTCCCTTTATTTGAATAACATGTTTTATGCATGATGTCCATTAGTATTATATACCCTATATCTTGATGATAAGCATGTTCCTAACATTAATATGAAAAGGCTCCAACCTAATGATTTGAAGCCCACTTTTATTTGATAGTCAATTAGCTCATATAAATGAGAAACCAATATAGATGTTGCATAAAGATGGTTTTCTCAACTCTTTTGATTTAGAATCATTTGAGACTTTTGAGTCATGCTTTCTTAGCAGGATGACTAATGTGCCTTCACTGATCAAACTGAGATAACAAGTGACTTGTTGGGTCTAGTACATAGTGATGTATGTGGACCAACAGTTTAGTGGCTAGAGGTGGTTTTCAATGCTTCATCACTTTTACTGATGAATTTAATAGATATGGATATGTCTACTTAATGAGACACGAGTTTGAATCATTTAAAATACAAAGAATTTAGAATGAGGTACAAAATCTCTTATGAAACAATTAAGTTTCTATGATCAGATCATGGAGGCAAATATTTGAGCCACAAGTTTGGAAATTATCTAAAACAATGTGAAATTGTTTCACAAATGACTTCACCTGGTACACCTCAATGGAATGGGGTCTCTGAGTAGAGGAAACAAACTTTGTTGGACATGGTTAGGTCAATGATGAGCCAAGCTAAACTTTCATTGTCCTCTTAAGGATATGCTCTATAAACTTCTATGCTTACACTAAAAAGAGATCCATTTAAATTGATCGATAAGACACCATATGAGATATGGACCAGGAAACATCCTAGATTGTCTTTCTTTAAGATATAGGGTTGTGAGGCTTATGTGAACCATTTGACGTCTGATAGATTCCATCTCAAATCTAATAAATGCTTATTTTGTGGGTTATCCAAGGAAAACGAAAGGATATTATTTCTATACCCGAGAAGAACACGAAGTGCTAACTATCTAGAATGGTGTGTCTTTGGAGAAAGAGTTTCTCTCAAAAGGAGTTAGTGGGAGCATGGCAAAAAGTTGGATAAATTCTAGAAACACTTGAAAATTTTTAACCCCTACCGTTACTCTATTGGAAATACAAGATGTTGTATAACCAATTATCGAGGCACCACCCTGCATAGGTATAAGAGGGCACATCATGCTACCGACAGGCTATCGCTCCTAATCATGGGACAACATTGCATGTTACTATTGGACAATGATGAGCCCTCAAACTACATGGAAGTAGTGGTGTAATCAGACTCTAAGAAATGGTTTGGAGCCATGAGATTTGAAATATAATTCGTGCATGATAATCAAGTTTGGAACTTGGTTGATCCATCAGATGGTGTTTTTTATCATAGTCGTCTACGTATGAATCTAACGAGCCATACACTAAAGTGGAATATTATTGAATATATGCACAAAAGGTAATCATGATCTACGAGAATGTTAATGAGCCTTTAGGGTAAAAGCTCATCAGCAAGAGTTTATACGAAGAGGTTAGCGTACTAGAGAATCTCATATGAGCCATTGCCACTGTCTCTCCCTAGACTTACAAGCGCCCATGACATCGCTATTGTTTCTCTCGTTGCGCGTGCAATGCTATTACACCGGTGTCACGATATCTTTTATCCCCGCATGTGGGTACCATAGAACATTGCTACTATTGATGCGATGTTGATCAATAACAAACCTATTGCGATGTTGATCAATAACGAACCTATTGTTGTTGTGATGTTGATTAATAACAAATCTATTGCGAGGTTGATCAATAACGAACCTCAAGAGCACAGGTGAATGTGTAGCTATTACTAGTACGCGGGAATGTTCAACAAATCCTCGACTAATGCTAACAATTTATGATTCTCTTCTCGCATGATATCTTGATTAAACATCATAGTATGACCTTGTGTGATGTACTCCCTCCTTCCCATGAAACAAGGCGTTTAAGATTCTCAATTTTTCCCATGAAACAAGGTGTGTGGTTGTTTTCTAGCTAATGTGGACGCATGTGCCCTTGCTCTGCATATGATTAGAGAGTAAATGAGAGTGAGGAAGTTTATGGCAGTCTATTCCATATGCAGTGGTTTTCTGGCTAATGTGGATCCACTATTGTCTATGCATACACACACAAGGCAAGGTAGAGATTCTAGGGATTTTTAATTCCATTCACATGCAGGACATCTTCCTAGCCATACACTCCTAGTCTTGAAGCAGCAGCCATACGTCTACCACAAACATCGAAGCAACCACACGTCATGCTTACTTTGTGTGTGCGTATGGCCACCGACGTTATGTGTTGTGTTTGTGTGGCCGACATCAACATTTTGACCTCCATGTTCATCGTGGGCTGCACGAGATCAAACGAATTGTTCATTTGATTAGCAAGACAACTAGAGAGCGGTCAAGAAATGTAGCGAACGTAATTGGATTGACCTACCTTCATCCACTACGGCGTGAAGATCTTCACAATGACCAAGAAGACACGCCAGGAGCAGCATGCATCGTGCAAAGAGGGCCATGAGGTAGTGACTAGTGAAACATGAAGCTTTCTTCATGGGGTATTTAGTGCTAATTTTCCCCTCCAAAATTTTCACCGGCCAGCACCACGCGCACGCAAATCCTTTTTCCTCCACCGCATAATGAGTCAGGAAGCAATGAACGCGCCAAAAATTCCTTCGGTCGGCAACATAATCTATTCCTTGCATGCATGGCGCTAATATATTTCCATCCATACAGTTTCCTGCATGTGCATGTCCACGATTCTCTCTCACGCCCACAAATTTCTCCTCCACCCTTGTAGCTAGGGGCAACTAGCGAAAAAAACAAAGCTACACTAATTCTTGTTTCATAGGAAGGAGGGAGTATATTTTACTGTCAAGTCATGCATACAAATATTCATACTAGTAGCGTGTAGTGTCTATCTCCTGTCCTACACTCATAATCTCAACAATCTGGAATAGCCAGAACTACAAAGCTGATGCGACGCCAAATAACAAAATAAAGAGCAACAACTGCACCAAAAAGAGGGCAATAAAAATGGACCAAAGAGCAGGGCAGCATTCCATCATCATCAAATAGGAAGCGAGCTTGTGTTCTCATCAATTAGCACAAACAAATTTTATTGGATAAAAAACATAACATATCAACGAGAGCCTCTCGCTGAGTTTTACTCTCGCTGAGTTTTAGTTAGATGGTCTGAGTATTCCTTAGGTTCTGAGTTCGAATTCGAATCCCAATGAGAACAAATTTCAGGCTAAAATTAAAAAAGATTCGAATCCTAGTGAGAACGAATTTCAGGCTAAGGTTAAAAAATATCACTCGTTGATTTCCTAGACACATGATATGGAGTGAAATATGGGAGGTGGATCATCGTGTAGAGGCTTAGAGGGCTCAAAGCACGAGTAAAGATCTGACCTACAAGGACAGACCCTCTTGCTATACATAGGATGACACATTTCGTAGCCTTTATCGGTCTTTCTCCTACCGGTCGATAGAGATCTTTTTATGGTATTACAGTAGCAAGAGTATTTACAGTTTACATGTTTACAGGTGAAACAGAAACAGCATGGCGCAGCTTGATTCCCCTATTTTATTGTGCAGAGAAGCGATCCACAAATCACTTGCTGGGAATCTCTATTGTTTTACCGCACTAGTTACTGGTTTTGCTAAGACACATAGAGCGGTTCAGGGGCCGTTTTCCTTTGTATCCTGATAAAAGAAAAGGAATTGTCAGAAAAACGGAGGAAATATAAAATCTATGACGACACTCAGTGTACATCAGTGACAAAGCTAGAGCAAACTGGACAGAGATATGCTTACCTTCTGGGGGCATAAACTTGTGTTACAAGGGGTGCATATATAGGGAATTTTAGTCATAATCACTATTTTACAATTTTGAGCCCCTTATATATGTGCATCGCAGTGGCCTCGTTTCATAGTAAAAAATGGTGCATCTATATTGTTGAAACATTACCCTAATTCCCCCATGTTATACTGTTACCACTATTGTCAACTTACCAAAGAGCAACATTGTCAACTGAAACATCATACTATCATAAGTGTGTCTAGATCAGGAACTTAATAAGATACAGAGCAAACATAATAAGCAACCGACAACTTTATGCACAAAATGTGTTATTTTGTTTGTCAATGTGAGGAGTTACCAAGGACTAATGTGTTTTGGTTTAGTGATGAAAACTGCAAACTACTACATCCGTTCACAAATATGACACCGTTGACTTTTTTGAAACCTTTGACCACTCCTCTTATTCAAAATATTTATTCAAAAATGTAAAATTTTAAGTCAACCACAGACTACCTTAAGTGATAAAACGAAATACAACAAAATATATTATAACTCATTATTTTTTGAATAAGACGAGTGGACAAAGTTTTTTAAAAAGTCAACAGTGTCATATATTTACAAAGATACCAATGCGATAATTCTGTTGTCACAAGCTTGATTTCAGAAGGAAAACAGTACTAGCCACATCCCATTCAAGATCGAATACAGAATATATAAGCATTTCTAAACTCAAATAATACTGATAGTCAATTATGCCAAGACCTTCTAGGGCCAATGGAAAATCAAAATAGTATTATAAATAAAGAATTCTTCAATAATACCATTATGAATATGAACTAACCAGTTGTCTTCGGACCATTTACATCCTTCAGTATCGACTACATGTAAGCTGAATGCATGTCTTGACGCTGGAGAAAGGTTCTCAAAACTGTACACAAAAAGTCATAACACTATTAATTTGAAACAATACATCTCAAGTAGGAAGAATTAGCAATGTAAAGGAGAATCACCTCTGATGTATAAGATCTCCATGTATAACCACCAAAGCACCAGATTTTACCTCCAGCGGTACAAATTCTTTCTGATCATAGACTGGGGAGGGCCGATCAAAATGTGTACCATTTTCATCTCTGACCATACGTCTCACCAAACCCTCTAATACAAAACACAAAAGTTAAAAATTAAACTTAGACAGTCCTGCCTTCCAAGACGTTCTTAGGCATAAAGTAATTGTGTTAAAAAATACTTTTATGTGATCCTGGAATTGCCCACAGGCAACCATTGTTGATTGTTGCATCTTCAAGTGCAAGCCACAGCCCTGTGCATGTTCGAGGTTCCGTGTAAAGGAATGTATTATCCTGGTGCGGCACGACCTCACCACCAATACCTGGTTGCTATCAAAAAGAAGAAAAAAAACTAAGAATTTAAGAAATAACATATAATGTCAGCAAAAATAGAGTCCAAACAATCTACCTTAAATATGTACATAGATTGAATGACTGCAGGCCTCTTGTAGCCTAAAGAAGAGAACAAGCTTGCAACACTCTCTGAGAAAGAAAACTTTTTGAACACCGGATCAAGTTCATGTAATGCTGCATATCAGGAAAGATGGCGAAGGTAAGATACATCAAGCCCTGTTGTTCAGGACTTCAGGATACGCTGGACACCATTGTTTCTTAAACAGCTTACATAATACATTCACAATATGGAAGATAATATACACTGTAAAGCAGAAGCAAGCAAACAGGAGCGGTCTATCTAAAAAATGATGGGGGTTATAACATAACACCACTATAGAAAACAAATTGAATCATAAATATTTAAGATAGCTAGATTACACAAACTACAAATATCGATAACAAAGAACTCTATAGCGGTGCATTTAGAATAAACATAACATAACTAGATTAAATGCAACAAATTTCTTATTTTTAAGAATATTACCACCAGAAACTCTAAAATTCATTTAAAAGTGGAATCTTTAGAAGTTATATTTTATCCTCTTTGTGTAGAGCCAGAGGTATAATAACATACTGTTATTACAATACTTCAATAACAGAAGGTGATGATAATTTTCTTACGATATTAACAAAAGATTAAGCCCCACATATGAAACAAAAGTAGATATAAATGCTTTCTAGCTGAATATGACAACACAATGCCCATACTTACCATGCCCAACTTTATTAATTGAAAGTTCTTTCGGCTGTTTCAAGCATCCATCATCTCCATATGCCTTTTCTGTGAGTGGAAGTGTCAAAGGAAAAAAAATCAGGCTTTCAAGCAGGAATAGAAAAATCTCAGTATCAAGTAAAAAGTTTTCACAGACGTACAGCTACAAAAACACTAAAATAAGTCGGTGAATGAAGTACAGCTATTTGCACATAGTCCAAGGCAGTATCAAATCCTAATTCGAAAAATAGATTTAAGAGGGGAACAAATCACGTACCCTCAAAGAAGAATGAGATATTCTCAGCACTCTTAAAGAAGTAGTCGTCCTTTAACTGCCGCTGCAACGGAAAACAACTTACCATTGTTAAATCTGAGCATGCACAACTGATATTTGCCATCACCACGAAACAAGTTCGTAAAACTGCCATCAGACCCACATTTCATATACACAGATGGACTCATGGACCCACAATTCATAGACACAGGGGCAATTATAACAGGCAACGTTTCAAGTGGCAAAATTCCTATTATTTCCACCAAGCAATGGAATTTTCAAAAAGATAAAGATGTAGGTGTTTCGGCAACAGGGTGTGTATGAGAAGAAGGAAAGGAGCGTAACAAACGCATGGATCGAGACTAGCCCAATCGAAGTGGATGACATACATGATCCTTGGTGGAGAAGACCGCGGAGTTGGCGCCATCGAACCCAGCGACAAGGTCGGCCATGCGGTTCCGCATCTCCCGCACCTCCTCCGCGCTCGAGAACGAGTCCATCACGAGGTACCCTGGAACCAACCAACGAGATTAAGAGTTAGGGTTTCCGCTCAATCCGAGCAGCGACATTCGCCTCCGGTTGCCGGGATACCAGGAGCGCGAGGGCGAGAGAATAGGCCTGAGTGCGGACAAGCGGTCGACGCGCTCACCATTGGCCTCGAAGAAGCTGAGCTGGTCGGCGGTGAGGCTACTGGCTGGCGGCATAGCGGCGGGCGGACGCGGAAGCGGAGGAAAGGGGGACATGGGTTGACCGGAATAGTGGAGTGAAGGGTACGGAACTTCTTCTCCAGACGCTGCTTGGGGTTGGACCGTTGGTCTGTTGGAGGTACATATGACAATATGGACCCGATTTTGTTCCGTTGCAAGCGAATCCGAGGAAATTTTGAGGGATTAAAGCCTTGTTTGAAATATTGGTGTATATTTGGGCTAGGTCTAATGCACTGATCTAAGCACGAAAAAAACACGGCTTAGAAACGCCACGACTCAAAATATTTTAGTGTCAGATTGGTACGGTCCGATATATTGGGCCGCGATCGCGGACACGAGCACGACTTGTTTAAGGCAGATATGAAATGATCTATATAGAGGCACGAAAAGACATATCTCTATCTCTTCTCTACTATATTAAAGTACCAGTTTCAACAGTCGTCCTGTGTCAATATTTTTTAAAAAAACCCTATATTTCTTTAGAATCAACCCGCTCTCTTATAATCTCTTCTCTACTACTATAATAGAAGAGTTTATATAAAAAAATAAGGTGAATATCTACTATATTGAAGCACTAATTTCAACGGTCGTTTCATATCAATATTTTTTTAAAAAAAACTCTACATTTCTTTAGAATCAACTCGCACTCCTATAATCTCTTCTCTACTACTATAATAGGAGAGTTTATGTAAAAAATAAGGTGACATTATGTATAAGTGAGTGTTTGAACCTTGGTTGTTGGGTCTATATTCACACCCACCTAATCAATAGAAAACATATATTTTGTGCTTTATTAAAACAAATTTTATCATATGTCATATATATAAAAACCATAGCAATGCACTGACATATGACTAGTATTCATTAAAACCAAACTTCATTCCACACTTTTATGTACTTCATAAAGAACACAAAGCTAGAGATGATGCTAGCTAGATGTTTTTTTAGCTTTGGATTAGAGTATGTGATGTCTTTTTACTTTTCTTATGAACATTAGATAATGAACTAAACTTACCAACTTTGTATAGAGCTGATTATACTCTTTTTCCTTCTAACAAAATGTGTTTTAAATGAGGTAGTCATTACATATCTCTAGTAACTTAATACAAATATTAAGTTCGCTTTTGGTCATATTTAAGTGTCTTATCTTTTATTTGTTTTATTAAATTTGTTATGAATTTAGGGTTCTGACGTGAATTTCGGACTCTGACGCTAAATTAAATTTTAGACTTTTATAATTTCGGGCCGCCCGAAATAAGCCCGACACATTTAAGTAATTATGTGCCAGACCGCGAGCCGAAGGCTAGGCCCTTGTGTCGGTTCGGCTCGGCCCGGCCCGAAATTCAAACAGGTCGGCCTGGCCCAAAATTTAAACAGATCGGGACATTTCGGGCTTGAGTCGGGCCAGGCCGAACGGCCTGAATGTACACCTATAGTTTGGAACCTCTAAAGTTAATAGGTAGCCAACTAATAAATTATTAGCTTGGTTGTGCCAGCTAATAAACTAATTATTAGCTGTGAGGTAGCTAACAATTAGCTATAGTATTAGCCAAGGCTGTTTGGAACCCAACAACTAATTTTTAGTAGCTAACTATTAGTTCTAAATGTTCTAAATAGGGCCTATATCCCCTTCTGATCTATTCAATTTTGACTACGAGTGGTTTTAATTCCTTTCAATCCCCATCAATTCACTCCTAACCGAACAAGGTTTTAGAGGATGTGGATGGAGAAGAAACTTCCCCATAGGGATGTCAAAAGAAAAATTCATCCCTTGACGGGTAAACTGGAACGGGGACAGGGTTCCCTACGGGGACCCGTTAAACTTGCACGTGACGATGTTTTCTTGTAATAGTTAATGATAAAAATAAATAATTACCTTGTCAAGAGACAAATCATTGTACAAATGTGTTCATTTTAATGTATACATATAATTTCTTACATCTAACAATATGTATAAGTGACAATTTTTTAAATTAATAACAAAGAACATATATCATAATTATAATTTAAGCGGGGACGAGGATCCCCATCAGAATTTATTCCTGTGGGAACAAGAATGAAGAAGAAAATTCCCTCAAAGCGTCGTGAGGATCCCTGCGATAAAATCGTCGCAGAGACGGAAATAGATAGTTATTTCCGACGAGGAATTTTCTATTACCATCCCAATTGTTGGAGGTGGTTCCCTTCATAATATCCTCGGCAGCCCGCACCGTTGGAACCGTTCAGTGGGAAACGACTCTACTAATCTTTAATTTGGTCAATGCATGTTTCCTAGTATTTGTAGTAACCTAATATGAACACCTGGTACTACCCACACGCCTCGACAGGTTCTCCCGCCTCCCGCGCCCCACCTCAGCGCCGTGTCATGTGGGTCTCACATCCAGCGCTCTCCAAGCTACTGCTATGTGGACTCCAAAAGCCAGCTACTGCGTCTGCACCCGACTCCGCCCGTGCAACTACTACATCACGTAAAAAAGTGTAGAGCGAGTACTCAAACTCACGCTCTCTGCTTCAGAAATTTGTGACTAACCATAAGAACACACGTACCTTAGTGTTTAGAAATAAACAATAATTATATTTAATAAATATCTCAATACTTATTTATATGATATATACAAACTATAGTAAAACACGGGCAACTTGCTAGCTTTAACTATTATGACAATTGTGAGAGTGAATGACCTATATGGTATGTATAACCCTAACACAATGGTACAAGTAGAAGACATAATTAATGTACGCAGATATAACGTGGTGTATCTAAATCTTCTAACTTGTTTAATAAAATTTTTAAGATATGAATTATCTTATTCAATATTTTTTTCTTAAGATATGAATTATTCACGTGGGTTTTAATAGTAAAGCTATATTTTGGATTTAGAAAACCGAGACATAGGTATATCTTGATGAAGATATAGTTTCCTTGTTTTTTATACATAGCTTTTAGACATATTTTAGATACGATTCATTAATATATATTGTACATGTCCTTATACACCCAGGACGATAGCGTTTTCAATACGTATACGGTATATGCCTATCGTTGTCGTGCCATCTATTTATGAGCTTTCCCACGATCCGTGGAGGGTGGGCGGGGCGAGCACTGAGCAAGCTTAGCGAGGCAAGCGTGAACAGAAGAAAAAAATCATCACCGTAGAAGGCACACAAACTTTGGCTTGTAAAACGACGATTTCTTTCGTCACCGTGGCCCAAATGATCGAGGAAGAATCTAGACGTTTGGATGGGTTTTTGAACTTTTTTTTATCTATAGAATGTGATTTTAGTTAGATACAAACAAGCTCGAGGAGAGCACGGAACCTTAACGGATCGTCCGGAACAATTCTCAGTTTCCCACCTAGATCCGTTGTCTAATTTATATAATAGTTGATCATCAGAAACAATTTCTTGCTTCGTTCTGATGTAACCGAACATGCACTAAATCAAAATGGTAAAGTTTTCTAAGTTAGGAACCTAAAGGAGATATAGAGCATGGCATACAGGGAATTAGTCCGGGGCAATTCCTGTATGCCATCGGAAATTATCTTCATCCCTTGAGTCATTGTGTGTCACTGGTCCACATGTCATACACACAAAAAATCTCTATATGCCACTCCATGCACAAAATGGATGAAAATAAGTACCATATTCTATGTTTGTATATATTTTCAAGAAGCACCAACCTTCTCCATGTATAGTCTTTTCCAGAAGCACCATCCTTCTCCATACACAAGCTACACTGTACATGTTGTTTGGATTTACGAAATGGTTGCTTAGTTTTTGGATTTACGAAAGAGTTGCTTAGATTTACGAAAAGATTGTTTAGATATATACATGATTTATTCCTTATTTAAAAATTTGAAAAATGGATTTCTTTATTTTATTAATTTTTGATCCAGAACCACAAGAATTCTCACATACATAGCTAGTGCTATGGTCATTGCTTGGGTATGGTTAAAGAACATTTTAGATGCCAGTATTACTCTTGCCAACCATATTTAGGCAAATGGTTGGGGCTATACCACGCCCACACATCATTGTAGCTGTAACCAGACTACGATGCAGGAACTTGTCCGACCGTCCGCTGAGACAATGGACGACGGCTGTGGTACCGCGTCGGCCAGCGCTGACCACGCGAGGCTCGTCTACCAAACACGCCTGTGCCACGCAGGACTGGGAAGGTTTCATGCGAGCGTGACGTTTGTTGAGAAATGATATATCCCTTTAAGTCACCCTTTGGGTTGTAGAGACATCTCTTCGATTTACCATTTCAAAGCACTCCTTTGTATCTGAAAGTCGCCTATAGGGGGGTGAATAGGCGAAACCTGAAAATTAAAAATTTATACCCCAACTAGATCCCTTGATTAGTGGTTAGAACAAGATGCACAATTATTGGAGTACAAAAACTAAGTCCTTTGCTTGTAAAGAGTATTGCTTTCAAATAATGCGGAATTGATAAATCAATACAACTAAAAGATCTATGAGAATAAAGCAAGAGGGCTTAGATAAGAAAAGCAATGTCACAAGTTCTTTCTTGCAAAGCGTTGCTTCACTAAATGAGAATTTAACTTGAAGCAACACCAAATAATGTAAGCAAAGAGTAGTGCAAGAAAAACTTAGAAAGGGAAAGAACAAACAAATCACAAGCAATAAGCACACGAGACACGGGTGATTTGTTTTACCGAGGTTCGGCCCTCGAAGGCCTAGTCCCAGTTGAGGAGTCCACTAAGGACGGGTCTCTTTCAACCCTTTCCCTCTCTCCACCGATCACCAAAGACCGGCGAGCTCTTCTTCTTCTCAAGGATCACTTAAGACCCCGCAAGGATCACCACACTCTTTGGTGTCTCTTGCTAGCTTTACAAGCCTCCGAAACTTTGGAGGAAGTTCAATGGGAGTCTAAACTCCACGCACAAATGAACACAAAGATGTAGCACACACTATCTCTCAATGAATCTCACAAGGCACTAATGCTAAACTCAAATGAGTAGCTCTCTCTTTCTTGCTCTCTCTTTTGTGGCACTTGTGTTGGTTGTAGTGGTCTAAATCTTGTGTATAGGATGGATCAATGAATAGAGGTGGTTGGGAGGGCTTGAATATGTCAACTAGATGACTTGGAATGTTGCTTGGGCTCCCTCACTTTGAAGTGGCCGGTTGGGGTGGTATTTATAGCCACAATCCAAATTGTAGCCGTTGGAGAAGGCTGCTGGCGATGGGCGCACCGGACAGTCCGGTGCGCCACCGGACAGTGTCCGGTGTGCCGCCACGTCATCCTCCCGTTAGGGTTTGGAGCTGGTCGACCATTGGAGGCTTTGTCCTCATGCGGCACCGGACAGTCCGGTGCGACACCGGACAGTCCAGTGCGACACCGGACGTTCGGTGCCCCTCTGACCAACTGCTCTGACTTCTGCCGCGTTCACTGTGCTGCACTGTTCACTGTCAGAGTCGACCGTTGCGCGCAGGTAGCCGTTGCTCCGCTGGCACACCGGACAGTCTGGTGGGACACCAGACAGTCTGGTGGCCCACCGGACAGTTCGGTGAATTATAGCGGAGCTGCGCCTGAGAAACCCGAAGCTGAAGAGTTTGAGGTCGATCCTCCCTGGTGCACCGGACACTGTCCGGTGGCACACCGTACAGTCCGGTGCGCCAGACCAGGGAGCACTTCGGTTTCCTTTGCTCCTTTCTTTTTGAACCCTTTTTAATCTTTGTATTGGTTTTGAGTTGAACCTTTGGCACCTGTAGAACATATACTCTAGAGCAAACTAGTTAGTCCAATTGTTTGTATTGGGCAATTCAACCACCAAAATCATTTAGGAAAAGGTTAGACCCTATTTCCCTTTCAATCTCCCCCTTTTTGGTGATTGATGCCAACACAAACCAAAGCAAATATATAAGTGCAGAATTGAACTAGTTTGCATAAAGTAAGTGCAAAGGTTGCTTGGAGTTAAACCAATATATTATTTCTACTAGATATGCATGGATGTTTTTCTTCTTATTATTTAAAAATTTGGACCACGCTTGCACCACTAGTTTTGTTTTTGCAAATTCTTTGTAAAATTCTTTTCAAAAGCTTTTTGCAAATGGTCAAAGGTACATGAATAAGATTGAAAGAAGTATTTTCAAGATTTGAAATTTTCTCCCCCTTTTTCAAATGCTTTTCCTTTGACTTAAACAAAACTCCCCCTCAATGAAATTCTCCTCTTAGTGTTCAAGAGGGTTTTACAAATTTTTGAAGATACTAGTACCTACTCTCCCTTTTGAACACAATAAGATACCAATTTGAAAACTTCCATTTTTTTAAAATTCAGTGGTGGTGCGTCCTTTTGCTTTGGGCTAATACTTTCTCCCCCTTTGGCATGAATCGCCAAAAACGGATACTTGTGAGTGAAATACAAGCCCTTGTACTTTCTCCCCAATGGTAAACAAATAAATATGAGTGAAGATTGTACCAAAGTGGAGAACAATGCGGAATACCGGCAAAGAGTAGATAAAACCGATGGAGTTGAGTGGAAGCGTCGTCTTTGCCGAATACTCCATTTCCCTTTCAATTCTATGACTAAGCATAAGATTACACTTGAAAACACATTAGTCATAGACATAAAGAGATATGATCAAAAGATATATCAATTAAGCATAATCATAGTTCTATATAATATAGATTGCTCCCCCTAAATATATGCATGGAGAGGAATACATATTTTGGCCTAAAATGCCAATTGCACATAATTAGGTTAATGAGAACATAGCTATATCATACAGAATGTGAAGTGCATTGTGTCATAGTATAAGTGTGACGCTCATGACAGTTTATGCACTTATGAAAGCATGTTATAAACATCTTAAGCATTTTCCCTTAAGGATTTCAAAGAGACTTAAGGACCATCCACCTTTGGAACAAAGGTAGCTTATCCTCGTTACAAGGTTAAGCTTTAATCTCTTTGACAATAAAATTACTTCACCTAGTTTCAACAAAGATGCATTAATGCAGGAATGAAACTTTAAGAGGTTAAACTAGGTATGAAGCAGGGATAATGCATGGACATGCTTTCTCTTCCTTTTATACAAGATATGCAAAGAATGTATATAAGAGGAAGATTTAGGTACATGTATAAATGAGATGAAGTAGTTTTACCCTTTTGTACCTTCACATAGAGACGCTCTCTTCATTGTGCTTTGACCTTAGTCTTAGTTGCTTAAGACCTATATTCAAGACAATGTATGGAAATATTTTGCATAGTAGAGAGTTCTACAACTAGTGATCCTTCTCCAAGTCATTGTTAGCATATATCATATGGATCACTAATTGCATAAATGTATCATGAATTCTCCTTTTAACTTAGTGCATATCAAGAGAGATATCGATTGATAGTATATGCGGCACTAAGAAACATAAGTGTTAATTGAAGTTATTCAATAATCAAACAAATAACAGATGTGATCAGGAGAACAACATATGCATTAGATAAGCTAAAAGTAGGAGAATCCAGTAAATATGCTACTTTAGCAATGAAAGCAACAATCCTTGATATGTAGTAGCACACTTCATGAAAAACTTATTCTCATACTTGAGACCATATGATATTACTAAGATAAAGTGTTAGTCTCAATATAATCAAGATATAGAAATAGGCTCCCCCTAAAGATATGCATTAAAGTATTTGAATGAATTGAATAGATGCACTCATTTTTAGACACGAATAGGGAGAAGCATTATACATCTTGATCAAGGCTTATAAGATTTGCAATAACCAACTTATGCCTGGTATTCTCACAAGAAAAGGATTTAGAATACTCACAACCACACCATTGACTGTTTTGAAGATCTTATTGTCCAAGTAGGTGATGTTATTCTTGATGTCTTCCTCTTTCATTTGAGTGTCCTCCCTTTGTAGTTGTCTCTTTTTCCTTCCAAACTTATTGAAAATACTCAAGAAAGATGTTAATAGCACAAGGGAGTACATGATGAAGGATGATTTCTTTAGATAGTGTCGGGGACCGTAATTAGGGGTACCCCCAAGGCTCCTAATCTCAGCTGGTAACCCCCATCAGCACAAAGCTGCAAAGGCCTGATGGGCGCAATTCCGGTTAAGGCTCCGTCCACTCAAGGGACACGATCTCGCCTCGCCCGGGCCCAGCCTCGGGCAGGAACGGAAGACCAAGGCAGATTCACGCCTCCCCCGAGGGTCTCCTCAAGCAGCGGGCGCAACTTTGACTCGCCCGAGGCCCAGCTTGGGTAGGCTTCACGGAGAAGCAACCTTGGCCAGATCGCCTCACTAGCCGACCGGATCGCAGGAGCATTCAATGCAAGGATCGCCTGACACCTTATCCTAATGCGTGCTTTCCAGTCGACAAGGCCGAAGTGACCGCAGTCACTTCGCCCCTCCACTGACTGACCTGACAGGAAAACAGCGCCGCCTGCGCTGCTCCGACTGCTGTGCCACCCGCCAGGGTGAGGCTGATAGCAACCAAGTCCAGCCTCGGGCGCCATAGGAATCTCCACCTTACCCGACTCCGGGGCTCGGACTCGACCTCGCCTCGAACGACGATCTTCGCCTTGCCCGACCCCCAGGCTCGGACTTAGCCTCAACTCTAGAAGACGGTCTCCGCCTCGCCCGACCCCAGGGCTCGGACTCAGCCTCGACCTCGGAGGAGTCACCACCTCGCTCGGGCCGACCACGCCACAAGGGGAGGCCATCATTACCCTACCCCTAGCTAGCCCAGGCTACGGGGAACAAGACCGGCGTCCCATCTGGCTCGGCCCGGTAAAACAAGTAATGATGGCACCCCGCGTGCTCCATGACAATGGTGGTTCTCAGCCCCCTACGGAAGCAAGGATACGTTAGCAAGGATCCAACAGCCCCGACAGCTGTGCTTCTACAGGGCTCAAGCGCTCCTCCGACGGCCACGACGCCACATGAACAGGGCTCCAACACCTCTCCGACAGCCACGTCGGCACGTACATAGGGCTCTAGCTCCTCTCTGCTAGACACGTTAGCACACTGCTACACCCCCCGTTGTACACCTGGACCCTCTCCTTATGACTATAAAAGGAAGGTCCAGGGCTCTCATACGCAAAAGGTGGCCGCGCGGGAGAACGGGCAGCCTCACACCCCCTCTCTCTCTCCCCCGCGAACGCTTGTAACCCCCTACTGCAAGCGCATCCGCCCTGGGCGCAGGACAACACGAGGCTGCGTGTTTCCCCTTACTGTTTTCCCCCCTTGTGTCTCCGTCTTGCGCCGACCCATCTGGGCTGGGACACGCAGCGACAATTTACTCGTCGGTCCAGGGACCCCCCGGGGTCGAAACGCCGACAGTTGGCGCGCTAGGTAGGGGCCTGCTGCGTGTTGACGAATAGCTTCCCGTCAAGCTCCAGATGGGGAGTCTCCAGCAACCTCTCCAACCTGGGACGAAGCTCCGTTTTGGGAGTCTCGAGTTCATGTCCCTCGACGGCAGCTACAACATGATGCTCCTTCCTCCGCCGCGTGACAACGACAATGGCGGCCGTCAGCCCGCCCGCCGGCGGCGGAATCGACGACGTCTTCCCCGCGTGGCGGAAGAACAACATTCGAGTCTGTCCTGTCACCTTCCCCGTCAACGGGTAAGGAGGCAGGGCAATCATGGCCAAGCAGGAGGTGGCGCCTCGTCGGCTATCGAGCGAGTTGATGACACCGGCGCCCCAGCGGGGGACACGTCGGGCGTTGACCTCGCGTTTGAGACAAAGACGAGCGTCGTTTCCCCGCAACATGCCAACCCCAAGCATACGACGGGCGACGCCAGCACGCTCGCGAAGGACTTGCTGGGCGTTAGCCTTGTACCTGAGATAACGGTGCAGTCCATCCCCGACGTGACTTCGTCACCGTCCGTCGATCAAGAGGTACCGTCCATTTCCCATCCTGTGCCTTTTAGATTCAGCTTCGACCCACCAAGCAACCCCGCTTCGGTGGACGCTTTCATAAAGGCATATCCAAACCTCCCGGGGTACCATATGTGGTCAACTTGGGACAGATTGACGGTCGTCTCAACCTACAGGCCCCCAAGTTCTGAGGAAGACGACAAGCCCGACTCTGGTTGGGATTTCTCCGAGCTCGGTAACTCTAGTGCCATGCGGGACTTCATGACTGCATGTAACTACTGCCTCTCTGATTGCTCTGATGATAGCCACAGCCTCGGCGACGAGGACTGTGGCCCAAGTCACGAATGTTTCCACGTCGATCTAGAGGGTCTCGACGAAGGCAACCACCTTGGTATGCCGGAGGACGGCGATCCCTCTAGGCTTGCGCCTCGCGTTGACATCCTTCGGGAGCTAGCTGTGGTCCCAATCCCTGCGGGGGGTCAGGACACACAGCTCGAGCAAATCCGTGAGATGCAGGCCAGGCTCGACGATGAAGCAGGACAACTTGTGCAGCTCCGGCAGAACATTGGGCAGGAGCGGGCAGGCCGAGCACCGGCCAGAGAAGTGTGTCATCTGGCCCAGGACGTCCAGCGCCGCATCACCGACGATGCCAGGGCAAGGCTGCCCCCGGCTTCCAGTGGGGTCGGCCAGAACCTGGCTGCAGCAGCAATACTGCTCCGAGCGATGCCGGAACCATCCACCACCGAGGGGCGGCGTATCCAGGGAGAACTCAAGAATCTCCTGGAGGATGCCGCGGTCCGACGGGCCGAAAGCTCTGCCTCCCGAAGGCAGGGATACCCCCGAAGCATCGCGCCGCGACTTCCCGATTCATGCGGGAGGCCTCGGTCCACACCGGGCGCACGCGGGACACAACGCCTGCAGCCCCGGGCCGCGTCGGCAACGAGCACCATCGCCGCGACCGTTGAGCCCACCTCGACAAGAGGGTGCGCCGAGGCTATCACCCCAAGCGTGGGGGACGCTACGACTGCGGGGAGGATCAGAGCCCTTTGCCCGAACCACCCGGTCCGCAAGCTTTCAGCCGGGCCATACGACGGGCGCCGTTCCCGACCCGTTTCCGGGCCCCGACTACCATCACCAAGTACTCGGGGAGACGAGGCCTGAACTGTGGCTCGCGGACTACCGGCTGGCCTGCCAGCTGGGTGGAACGGACGATGACAACCTCATCATCCACAACCTCCCCCTGTTCCTCTCCGACGCCGCCCGAGCCTGGCTAGAGCATCTGCCTCCTGCACAGATCTCCAACTGGGACGACCTAGTCAAAGCCTTCGCCGGCAACTTCCAGGGCACATACGTGCGCCCTAGGAACTCCTGGGATCTCCGAAGCTGCCGCCAGTAGCTGGGAGAATCCCTGCGGGACTACATCCGGCGATTTTCGAAGCAGCGCACCGAGCTGCCCAATATCACCGACTCCGATGTCATCGGCGCGTTCCTCGCCGGCACCACTTGCCGCGACCTGGTGAGCAAGCTGGGTCGCAAGACTCCCACCAGGGCAAGCGAGCTGATGGACATCGCCACCAAGTTCGCCTCTGGACAAGAGGCGGTCGAGGCCATCTTCCGAAAGGACAAGCAGCCTCAGGGGCGCCAGCCGGATGATGCCCCCAAAGCGTCCGCTCATCGTGGCACGAGGAAGAGGGGCAAGAAGAAGTCGCAAGCGAAACGCGACGTCGCTGACACAGACCTTGTCGCCGTCGCTGAGCACAAGAACCCTCAGAAACCTCCCGGAGGCGCTAACTTGTTCGACAAGATGCTCAAGGAGTCGTGCCCCTATCATCAGGGTCCCGTAAAGCACACCCTTGAGGATTGCGTCATGCTTCGGCGCTACTTCCACAAGGCCGGGCCACCGGCGGAAGGTGGCAAGGCCCCCGACAATGACAAGAGGGAAGCTCACAAGGTAGAGGAGTTCCCCGAGGTCCATGACTGCTTCATGATCTACGGTGGGCGGGTGGCGAACGCCTCGGCTCGGCATCGCAAGCAAGAGCACCGGGAGGTCTGCTCGGTAAAGGTGGCGGCGCCAGTCTATCTAGACTGGTCCGACAAGCCCATCACCTTCGACCAAGACGACCACCCCGACCGCGTGTCGAGCCCGGGGAAGTACCCGCTCATTGTTGATCCCATCATCGGCAACGTCAGGCTTACCAAGGTCCTCATGGACGGAGGCAGCAGCCTCAACATCATCTACGCCGACACCCTCAGGCTCTTGCAGATCGATCTGTCCTTGATCCGGGCCAGTGTGGTGCCCTTTCACGGGATCATTCCTGGGAAGCGCATCCAGCCCCTTGGACAACTCGATCTGCCCGTCTGCTTCGGGACTCCCTCCAACTTCCGAAAGGAAACCCTCACGTTCGAGGTGGTCGGGTTTCGAGGAACCTACCACGTAGTGCTGGGGAGACCATGTTACGCCAAGTTCATGGCCATCCCCAACTACACCTACCTCAAGCTCAAGATGCCGGGCCCCAACGGGGTCATCACCGTCGGCCCCATGTACCGACACGCGTACGAATGCGACGTGGAGTGCGTGGAGTACGCCGAGGCCCTCGCCGAATCTGAGGCCCTCATCGCCGACATGGAGAGCCTCCCCAAGGAGGTTCCAGATGCAAAGCGCCATGCCGGCAACTTCGAACCAGCAGAGGCGGTTAAGTCCGTCCCTCTCGACCCCAGCAACGACGCCTCCAAGCAGATCCGGATCGGCTCCGAGCTCGACCCCAAATAGGAAGCAGTGCTCGTCAACTTTCTCTGCGTGAACGCCGAGGTTTTTGCGTGGAGTCCCTCAGACATGCCTGGCATACCGAGGGAAGTCGCCGAGCACTCACTGGATATCCGAGCTGGAGCCCGACCCGTGAAGCAGCCTCTGCGCCGATTCAACGAAGAAAAGCGCAGAGCCATAGGCGAGGAGATCCACAAGCTGATGGATGCAGGGTTCATCAAAGAGGTATTCCATCCCGAATGGCTAGCCAACCCCATGCTTGTGAAAAATAAAGGTGGGAAATGGCGGATGTGTGTAGACTACACTGGTCTAAACAAAGCATGTCCGAAGGTTCCCTACCCTCTGCCTCGTATCGATCAAAATCGTGGATTCCACTGCTGGGTGCGAAACCCTGTCGTTCCTCGATGCCTACTCGGGGTATCACCAAATCAGGATGAAAGAGTCCGACTAGCTCGCGACTTCTTTCATCACACCTTTTGGCATGTACTGTTATATTACTATGCCATTCGGTTTGAGGAATGCGGGTGCAACATACCAAAGGTGCATGAACCACGTGTTCGGACAGCACATTGGTCGAACGATCGAGGCCTACGTCGATGACATCGTAGTCAAGACGATTAAAGCCTCCGACCTCCTTTCTGACCTTGAAATGACATTCAAGTGTCTCAAAGCGAAAGGCGTAAAACTCAATCTCGAGAAGTGTGTCTTCGGAGTCCCCCGAGGCATGCTCCTGGGGTTCATCGTCTCCGAGCGGGGCATCGAGGCCAACCCGGAGAAAATCGCGGCCATCACCAACATGGGGCCTATCAAGGACTTGAAAGGAGTACAGAGGGTCATGGGATGCCTTGCGTCTCTGAGCCGCTTCATCTCATGCCTCGACGAAAGAGGCCTGCCCCTGTATCGCCTCTTAAGGAAGACCGAGCGCTTCACTTGGACCTCCGAGGCCGAGGAAGCCCTCGGGAACTTAAAGGCGCTCCTTACAAGCGCGCCCATCCTGGTGCCCCCTTCTACCGGAGAAGCCCTCTTGATCTACGTCGCCGCTACCACTCAGGTGGTCAGCGCCGCGATCGTGGTCGAGAGACGAGAAGAAGGGCACGCACTGCCCGTCTAGAGGCCGGTTTACTTCATCAGCGAGGTACTGTCCGAGACCAAGATCCGCTACCCGCAAATTCAGAAGTTGCTGTACGCGGTGATTCTAACACGGCGAAAGTTGCGACACTACTTCGAGTCTCATCCGGTGACTGTGGTGTCATCCTTCCCCCTGGGGGAGATCATCCAGTGCCGAGAGGCCTCGGGTAGGGTTGCAAAGTGGGCGGTGGAGATCATGGGCGAGACAATCTCGTTCGCCCCTCGGAAGGCCATCAAGTCCCAAGTCTTGGCGGATTTTGTGGCTGAAAGGGTCGACACCCAGCTTCCAACAGCTCTGATCCAACCGGAACTCTGGACTATGTTTTTCGACGGGTCGCTGATGAAAACAAGAGTGGGCGCGGGCCTGCTCTTCATCTCACCCCTCGGGAAGCACCTCCGCTACGTGTTGCGCCTCCATTTCCCGGCGTCCAACAACGTGGCCGAGTATGAGGCTCTGGTTAACGGGTTGTGCATCGCCATCAAGCTAGGGGTCCGACGCCTCGACGCTCGCGGCGACTTGCAGCTTGTCATCGACCAAGTCATGAAGAACTCCCACTGCCGCGACCCGAAGATGGAAGCCTACTGCGACGAGGTTCGGCGCCTGGAGGACAAGTTCTACGGGCTCAAGCTCAACCACGTCGCTCGACAATACAACAAGACTACGGACGAGCTGGCTAAGATAGCCTCGGGGCGAACAACAGTTCCTCCGGACGTCTTCTCTCGAGACCTACATCAACCCTCCATCAAGACCGACGACACGCCCAAGCCCGAGAAGGCCTCAGCTCTGCCCGAGGCGCCCTCGGCCCAGCCCGAGGCGCCCTCGGCTCGGCCCGAGGCAGCCTCGGCCCCGCCCGAGGCACCCTCAGCCCCCGAGGGTGAGGCACTGCGCGTCGAGGAAGAGCGGAATGGGGCCATGCCTAATCGAAATTGGTAGACCCCATACCTGCAATATCTCCACCGAGGAGAGCTACCCCTCGACAGAGCCGAAGCTCGGCGACTGGTGCGGCGTGCCAAGTCGTTCGTCTTGCTAGGTGACGAAAAGGAGCTCTACCACCGCAGCCCCTCAGGCATCCTCCAACGATGCATATCCATCACCGAAGGTCAAGAGTTATTGCAAGAAATACACTCGGGGGCTTGCGGTCACCACGCAGCACCTCAGGCCCTCGTGGGAAACGCCTTCCAACAGGGTTTCTACTGGCCAACCGCGGTGGCCGACGCCACTAGGATTGTACGCACCTGCCAAGGGTGTCAATTCTACGCAAAGTAGACTCACCTGCCCGCTTAGGCTCTGCAAACAATACCCATCACCTGGCCGTTTACTGTGTGGGGTCTGGACCTCGTCGGTCCCTTGCAGAAGGCACCCGGGGGCTTCACTCACCTGCTGGTCGCCATCGACAAATTCTCCAAGTGGATCGAGGTCCGACCCCTAAACAGCATCAGGTCCGAACAGGCGGTGGCGTTCTTCACCAACATCATCCATCGCTTCGGAGTCCCGAACTCCATCATCACCGACAACGACACCCAGTTCACTGGCAGAAAGTTCCTGGACTTCAGTGAGGACCACCACATCCAGGTGGACTGGGCCGCCGTAGCTCACCCCATGACGAATGGGCAGGTAGAGCATGCCAACGACATGATTCTACAGGGGCTCAAGCCGAGGATCTACAACGACCTCAACAAGTTCGGCAGGTGGTGGATGAAGGAACTCCCCTCGGTGATTTGGAGTCTGAGGACGACGCCAAGCCGAGCCACGGGCTTCATGCCGTTTTTTCTAGTCTATGGGGCCGAGGCTATCCTGCCCACAGACTTAGAATACGGCTCCTCGAGGACAAGGGCATACGACGCCCGAAGCAACCAGACAAACCGAGAAGGCTCACTTGACCAGCTGGAAGAGGCTCGGGACATGGCCTTACTACACTCGACGCGGTATCAGCAGTCTCTGCGACGCTACCACGCCCGAGGGGTTTGGTCCCGAGACCTCCAGGTGGGCGACTTGGTGCTTCGGCTATGACAAGACGCCCGAGGGTGCCACAAGCTCACGCGTCCCTGGGAAGGGCCGTTCATCATCGCCAAGATTCTGAAGCCCGAAACATACAAGCTGGACAATAGTCAAGGAGAGGTCTACAGCAACGCTTGGAACATCCGACAGCTACGTCGCTTCTACCCTTAAGATGTTTTCAAGTCGTTCATGTACCTCGTTTACATACACAAGCAAAGTCTAACCTTCAAGGAAGGGTCAGCCTTGCCTCGGCAAAGCCTGACCCTCCCTCGGGGGCTAGAAGGGGGGAACCCCCTCTGCGTCAAAATTTTCCTCGGAAAAAGTCTTTCTGCCAGAACATCTTTTGTGCTTTTCGACTACTTCGATAGTGGAGTCCTAAAAACGACGGAGTACACATAAGCAGGCAAGGCCGACCGAGCCGAGGGACTCCTACGCCTCCGGGATACGGATACCTCACTCATCACCTTCTGCGATAAGTAACTCACGCTCGGATAAGGGATTTCGCTGTCCGAACAAGTATTAACGCTCGAAAACTTCTTCTGCCGAAACGATTTTTCGTGCTGTCTCGACTATATCGATAACAGAATCCTACGGACGAGTAAGAGTACACGTAAGCAGGCAAGGCCGACCGAGCCGAGGGACTCCTACGCCTCCAGGATACGGATACCTCACTCATCACCTTCTGCGATAAGTAACTCACGCTCGGATAAACGATTCTGTTACCGACGAACAAGTCCTGATACTCGAAACAAGGGGAAAAGAAACACAGCTTTACAACACGACGACGGTATGTTTTGGCCTCGGCGGTCGCAAAAAACATAAGCACGCTACAGACAAACTGTTCCTGCAGGTTCAAACGTCAGCAGGGGGAGCAGTAGCGCCCTCGGCATCGACTCCACCCTCGGCGGAATCCGACCAGGCCTCGAACAGCGACACATGGTCGAAGGATCTCCACCTCGAGGGAAGATGTCAGCACTGTGCCTGGGCCATCACCGCCAGGGTCTCCTCCAGGAACCCGGCCCAAGCAGACAACCGGACCGGCCGCTCCGTAGCCTCAGCCAGCTGTCCCCCGAGGACACCAGCCCGGCTCATGGCCTCGGCAGCCCGACTCCAGGGTTGGTCCCGCCAGCGGACGACCTGGCCAGGTCCCAGCCGCCACTGCGACGCCTCGTCGGCCTGGGAAGTCCCCTACTCCTGAGCCGATGAAGTTTCTTCTCCAGCCAACTCCGCCTCTGTCCATGCTGACACCGCTGCCTCCGGCTTCGGCTCGTCGTAGAGCAGCCGAGGTTTCCTTCACTAAGCAAGAGGAGCCTCGAGCGGCAAGGCCGACCGAGCCGAGGGACTCCTACGCCTCCAGGATACAGATACCTCACTCGTCACCTTCCGCACAAGGCAACTCACACTTGGTTAAGCGGTCCAGCTTGCCGA
Organism: Zea luxurians; assembly: GCA_029449295.1. Classification (NCBI taxonomy): domain Eukaryota; kingdom Viridiplantae; phylum Streptophyta; class Magnoliopsida; order Poales; family Poaceae; genus Zea; species Zea luxurians. Next base: position 176,042,156 of record JAOPSE010000002.1, read on the forward strand.
CAGGCGAGTTCTGGTGCGCAAAATGGAGAAGAAACATGGCTTTATGCCCAAATACACAAATGTTCAGGCCCCAACAGCCGCAATGAACATACGCCAGCACTCAAGGTGCCATTACAAATGAGACTCCGGTTCTGTTCCCGCGGGTGCAAACAAACTCCATACCATGAGGCCCGCGGGACGACAAACTCCAATCGGCTCACCGCCGCCCGCTCCGACAGCAGCGGCAACGACCTCCGTCCCAGGCAAGACCCGTTCAACGCCCCGCACGAACCCGCCGCGAAATCCAAAACTTGAAGGCGAAACGCCCGTTCCTCGAACGGCTCGCGCATGCACAACGGCTGCCCCGCGAACCACTCGTCCCGTCGCATTAACTCTGCGACAGGACAGGCGACACCTTTGGCAGGCGAAGCGGGCGATGCTTCACCTCCGCCATAATGACCACGTCAAAAAAGGTGCGCCACGTCGTTCAATTTCGTATCCTTTTCCTCTTCCCCTTTCTCTCTCTTGCTACAGGGACCGGGAAAGGGGATGCTCCGAAAGGGATCCTTCTCCACGAAGGAAGTGGGCCCTGAGCCCCCTACTGATCAGAGGTTTGAAGGCTGGCCCCTCGGAAGGGTTCGACAGCTGCCTCAGAGCACCCGGGCTCCACGCCCACTACTGGTCAGAGGTTCGAAGGCTGGCCCCTCGGAAGGGTTCGACAGCCGCCTCAGGCCACTCGGGCTCCACGCCCACTACTGATCAGGGGTTCGTAGGCTGGCCCCCCGACGGGTTCGACAGTCGCCCCAGAGCACGTAGAGTGAGGGATGACTCTGGGTACGTTCGATACATAACCAAGGCTCGGGCTACGCTCCCGAGGTACCCTAGGACATTTCCGAGACCAGCAGGAATGATTCTGTAACGGAATCCCATCAGAGGGAGGCATCAAGCCCTTGGACCCTATCGAACGGGACCGGGTCCGGCAAATCACCTGTAGGTACTTTTGGAGCGTGCCTCTGGGCCACTAGCCGACCCTTATCAAACGGGGCACGGGCGTCCACTCGGATCACCCGTTAGCAACTCACTGGAGACACCATGTTCGGCGCCCACCAAGGGCAACATGGCGCTTTCCCCCCCTCCTCCTTGCGGAAAGGCGACGCAGAGGCGTATGAAAAAAGCCGAGTCTGCCCTTGACCGTCCTCTCGCCCTATGCAGAGGCTCGGGGGCTGCTCTCGCAAACCCGGCTTCGGCCAAACCGTTGACAGCGTCAACATACCAGCCCAAGAACTCGGAACCTGACTATGCACCCGGGCAACGACCAGTTCGCATGAGGGAACAGCCAGACTGGCCGAGCCATCATGAAAGGCATTAAGACCTCGAAGGAGTCAAACCACTCCTCCGAGGCCTCGGGGGCTACACCCAGCGGGTGCGCTCGCGCGCACCCACCGGAACAAAATGCAACCGAGAAAGGCCGGTCCCCTTGCAAAAAAGTGCGACAAAGCCTCCAAGCGAGTACCCACACTCCCTTTGAGGCTCGGGGGCTACTGTCGGGGACCGTAATTAGGGGTACCCCCAAGGCTCCTAATCTTAGTTGGTAACCCCCATCAGCACAAAGCTGCAAAGGCCTGATGGGCGCAATTCCGGTTAAGGCTCCGTCCACTCAAGGGACACGATCTCGCCTCGCCCAGGCCCAGCCTCGGGCAGGAACAGAAGACTAAGGCAGATTCATGCCTCGCCCGAGGGTCTCTTCAAGCAGCGGGCGCAACTTCGACTCGCCCGAGGCCCAGCTCGGGTAGGCTTCACGGAGAAGCAACCATGGCCAGATCGCCTCGCCAGCCGACCGGATCGCAGGAGCATTCAATGCAAGGATCGCCTGACACCTTATCCTGACGCGCACTTTCCAGTCGACAAGGCCGAAGTGACCACAGTCACTTCGCCCCTCCACTGACTGACCTGACAGGAAAACAGCGTCGCCTGCGCTGCTCCGACTGCTGTGCCACCCGCCAGGGTGAGGCTGACAGCAACCAAGTCCAGCCTCGGGCGCTATAGGAATCTCTGCCTCGCCCGACCCCGGGGCTCGGACTCGACCTCGCCTCGGACGACGATCTCCGCCTCGTCCGACCCCCGGGCTCGGACTCAGCCTCAACTCCGGAAGACGGTCTCCGCCTCGCCCGACCCCAGGGCTCGGACTCAGCCTTGACCTCGGAGGAGTCACCATCTTGCTCGGGCCGACCATGCCACAAGGGGAGGCCATCATTACCCTACCCCTAGCTAGCCCAGGCTACGGTGAACAAGACCGGCGTCCCATCTGGCTCGCCCCGGTAAAACAAGTAATGATGGCACCCCGCATGCTCCATGACAACGGTGGTTCTCAGCCCCCTACGGAAGCAAGGATACGTCAGCAAGGATCCGACAGCCCTGACAGCTGTGCTTCTATAGGGCTCAAGCGCTCCTCCGATGGCCACGACGCCACATGAACAGGGCTCCAACACCTCTCCGACAGCCACGTCGGCACGTACATAAGGCTCTAGCTCCTCTCTGCTAGACACGTTAGCACACTGCTACACCCCCCGTTGTACACCTAGACCCTCTCCTTACGACTATAAAAGGAAGGTCCTGGGCTCTCATACGCAAAAGGTGGCCGCGCGGGAGAACGGGCAGCCTCACGCCCCCTCTCTCTGTCTCCCTCGCGAACGCTTGTAACCCCCTACTGCAAGCGCATCCGCCCTGGGCGCAGGATAACACGAGGCCGCGGGTTTCCCCTTACTGTTTTCCCCCCTTGTGTCTCCGTCTTGCACCGACCCATCTGGGCTGGGACACGCAGCAACAATTTACTCGTCGGTCCAGGGACCCCCCGGGGTCGAAACGCCGACAGATAGGAAATAAAAACAATTCATCATCCATAAGCCACATAGACATGAAGTAAACTCCTTAACATTAGTGCACATCATTAGTAAAAAGGAATATGCATCTTTTAAACATTTTGATCAATCATAGGAAATTTACTTCTTCATATTGAATTTATTAATCATTACTTAGAAGCAAATCAATATGAGAACATATAAAGCAAAGGCATGAAATAGATTCCAATGGACTAGTGCATTTATGAGAACGAGATTGAATGCACACCTATCAAAAATTAAGTCCAATAAAGAATCTATTCTTCACACAGGTAGAATAAGATAATTTAGAGTAAATAACCATTGATGAGAAAAGGAGTTCCCATACCTTTGCTTTTACCTTTCTTCCTTTGGGTGAAGAGTAACCCTAGAGGCTTGTGGCTATGCACTTTCTCTTTTGTAGATTCCCATAAGTAAGCTCAAGAGATACGTTGTTAGTAACACAAGCACTAGTTTCCCTTTTTGTAATCATTTTGATAAGGAATGAAGAGTGGATTACTAAAACATGGAAACTTTATAATATGAACTAGATTATTTCATGATGATGTTATGCTCAATTTTAACTCATAAAACAAGCATAATTAATCCTTTAAGATTATGGGAATAAATCTAATTCATAACATGGAGAGCGATGAATGTAGAAGAATCATATCCAATTTAAGCAAGAAGCACAACAACATAAGTCATTGGATTGATTTTTCTTTTTATGTTAGATTACGCATTTCCAAAGAGAAACTTATTCTCTACAAGTGAGACTACTTGGGTTACTTAGATAAAAGCATTAGTCTCACTATTCTAGTTATAGAGAGAATTTTTTTCTTTTATAAGTGTCCTAAGGATTTGAATTCCTTACATGACACCTTATTCTTTTAAGAACTTGAAGTATCTCTCTATATCTAGAATCATGGCAATAATAAGATAATTAGAGTAAAACATGCCATGAGGTACTTACAAAAATTTAAAGCATGTAGATTGCCATAGAATATAAATGATGAATATGCAATCTACCATATGGGAGGAATTTCTTCAAAGAATGGTGACATAATTTTAAGACATTTGAAGTGCTTCTTTTTCTATGTGACTACACAAGACACATGAGAAATGATAATTTAAGATACGTGCACTTAAAACATAAGTGTTACCATCCTTTGGCTTTCCTCCATGTTGTAGGCCTTGATCTTTTTTCGCATAGGATAATTCTTTATTTCCTACAACATCCATATCTTCCCCGAGATGATATGAATTTTAGACATAATAATTTGAAATAACCTTGGGTCAATCTTGGATATGTAGATCATTGAAGATTGATAGCTTGAGTTAATAAGAATTGAATTGACTCTCTCAAGCACCCCAAAGCTTCATATCATCTCCTTCTCCTGCAAAGCTTGTCAAGCATATTTTGGTACCCATCGCTTGATGGGTCCATCAAGGTTAGTCAACAAAGATCTAGGAACCCAAATGTCCTTTGTGCTAGCACTAGGTAAACTCATTACCTTTCTAGCACAAGTTGCAATTTTGGGTTGCCTAGTTACATGAGAATTAATTAACAAGCTAGGAGTGGGGTTGTTACCAATGGGACAATTTTTGCATTGATGTCCCTTCTTTTGGCATATGTAGCATAGGCGGTCTTCAAGCCTTAAAGATTTCTTCCTTCCTTGTTTCTTGCTTGCTACATGGTTAGTGGATATTTTTTTTCTAACATAATGCCTTTTTGTTTTAAGTAGGGACAAGACCTAATTAAGTGTCCCTTCTTTGAGCATTTAAAACAAAGTTTATCATCCTTGTTAATAATCAAGTCATTTTTAATATAGGGACATGACATAATCGAGTGCCCCTTTTCAAATAATTCACTACACTTCTTACTTCTCTTAGTGTGAAGTGTGGCTTGATTATTACCTTGGATGTTACCTTTTATGGAGGCGTGGTTGAGGCTTTTGGAGGAGGCATTGATTTCCATCTTTTGTTCCTTCCTCTTGACATTTTCTTCAAGGGATTTAGTGCATGCCACGGTTGTTCCCGTCTCAAGCTTCTTCACCATGTGATCACGGTTATCTTGAGAAGGTTGAGCAATGCACTTCCCTTTTAGTTGTGTCAAGCTCATTTTTAGCCTCTCATTTTCTTCTCTGAGCTTTTGATATGTATCATCTTTCGTTCCTGCAAATTCTAGCTCAAAGGAAGATTTGCTTGTCGACGGACAACAAGCATTAGCACATGGTAATGTAGTTTCAATTTGAATACATGTGCATGAGTGAGGTTGTTGGAATTTTAAGTTTTCTATCACAACCTCATGAGCAATATTTAATATGATATGATCATCCATAAGATTTACATGAGAACATAGAAGCATATCATATTTTTCTTGAAAAACTAGATTTTCAAATTTTAGCTTTTCTACTTGGTCCTCAAGTAAGGCATTCCTATTTACTAATTGAGCGATACAATGTAAAGAGTTATCTTGCTCAATTGAAATAGTTTCATACCTTTGGACCAAATCAACATGAGAGCACTTTAGCTCCTCATATTCTTTAGTCAACTCGTCAAAGCTTAGCATTTTTATGGAGAGAATATCTTCTAGCCTTTGACGAGCTTCGCTTTGCTCTCTCGCTCTTTTTAGAAGTTTGAGCATGATTGCCTTATCTTCTTGGCATAGGCGAGCGTAGAGTTGCAAGAAGCTTCTTTCTTCCTCCTCATCCTCATTTGTGCTTTCGCTATCATTTTCATTAGCCACACAACATGTGTGGGAATCGAGATGTGAAGACAAACCTTTTGGAGAGGTGGATTCATCCTTTGGTCTCCATCGTTCATTTTCTTCTTCTTCCTTCAAAGGGTTAGTTTCACAAATACCAAAGGAAGTAGAGGCACAAAATGAACTATCATGTTTGGACTCATCAAATTTTCTTTTAATTCTAGTCCAAATATCATGCGCATCATGAATGGATTCATTATAATTTGATACGAAGGCACGATAATCTTCATTGCTAAGAGAATTACTTAAGATGTCATAAGCTTGGTGGTTTAAGCGAAAACATCTTTGATCCTCCTTGAAAATATTTTTTCTATTATAACTAGAGGGGAAGATACTCTTGTCTATAATTTGTTCTAATTGTGGATCTACGGTTCTAAAAGCATTTATTACCCTAGTAGACCATGAATCATAATTAGAACAATCGGAAAGTAATATCTCAAGAGTTACCTCATTGTTTTCCTTCGGAGGTGTCTTCTTGTTCTTTTGGGATCTTCTACAAGCCATCACTTCGAGTTGTTAGACTCAAGATGAAGTGCCTAGCTCTGATACCAATTGAAAGTCGCCTAGAGGGGGGTGAATAGGCGAAACCTGAAAATTAACACTTTATACCCCAACTAGATCCCTTGATTAGTGGTTAGAACAAGATGCACAATTATCGGAGTATAAAAACTAAGTCCTTTGCTTGTAAAGAGTATTGCTTTCAAATAATGCGGAATTGATAAATCAATGCAACTAAAAGATCTATGAGAACAAAGCAAGAGGGCTTAGATAAGAAAAGCAATGTCACAAGTTCTTTCTTGCAAAGCGTTGCTTCACTAAATGAGAATTTAACTTGAAGCAACACCAAATAATGTAAGCAAAGAGTAGTGCAATAAAAACTTAGAAAGGGAAAGAACAAACAAATCACAAGCAAAAAGCACACGAGACACGGGTGATTTGTTTTACCGAGGTTCGGCCCTCGAAGGCCTAGTCCCCGTTGAGGAGTCCACTAAGGACGGGTCTCTTTCAACCCTTTCCCTCTCTCCATCAATCACCAAAGACCGGCGAGCTCTTCTTCTTCTCAAGGATCACTTAAGACCCCGCAAGGATCACCACACTCTTTGGTGTCTCTTGCTAGCTTTACAAGCCTCCAAAACTTTGGAGGAAGTTCAATGGGAGTCAAAACTCCACACGCAAATGAACACAAAGATGTAGCACACACTATCTCTCAATGAATCTCACAAGGCACTAGTGCTAAACTCAAATGAGTAGCTCTCTCTTGCTTGCTCTCTCTTTTGTGGCACTTGTGTTGGTTGTAGTGGTCTAAATCTTGTGTATAGGATGGATCAATGAATAGAGGTGGTTGGGAGGGCTTGAATATGTCAACTAGATGACTTGGAATGTTGCTTGGGCTCCCTCACTTTGAAGTGGCCGGTTGGGGTGGTATTTATAGCCACCATCCAAATTGTAGCCGTTGGAGAAGGCTGCTGGCGATGGGCGCACCGGACAGTCTCGTGCGCCACCGGACAGTGTCCGGTGTGCCGCCACGTCATCCTCCCGTTAGGGTTTGGAGTTGGTCGACCGTTGGAGGCTTTGTCCTCATGCAGCACCGGACAATCCAGTGCGACACCGGACAGTCCGGTGCCCCTCTGACCAACTGCTCTGACTTCTGCCGCGTTCACTGTGCTGCACTGTTCACTGTCAGAGTCGACCGTTGCGCGCAGGTAGCCGTTGCTCCGCTGGCACACCGGGCAGTCCGGTGGCCCACCAGACAGTCCGGTGAATTATAGTGGAGCTGCGCCTGAGAAACCTGAAGCTGAAGAGTTTGAGGTCGATCCTCCCTGGTGCACCGAACACTGTCCGGTGGCACACCGGATAGTCCGGTGCGCCAGACCAGGGAGCACTTCGGTTTCCTTTGCTCCTTTCTTTTTGAACCCTTTTTAATCTTTGTATTGGTTTTGAGTTGAACCTTTGGCACCTATAGAACATATACTCTAGAGCAAACTAGTTAGTCCCATTGTTTGTGTTGGGCAATTCAACCACCAAAATCATTTAGGAAAAGGTTAGACCCTATTTCCCTTTCAGTATCTATATAAACAAAGCATCCCATCAATAGAGTACATAGTTTTCATTCTTGTCATTTATCTCTCGCTTTCGCTCCATACTCAAACACGTTATCAGCACTTTTGCTCTCACCGATCTGGAGTTGAAGAACGAGGATTGCTAGAATATGCTGGCGTAATCGTCCCTACTCGATTGCCCCATCCCACTGCAAGTACCGCAGGAAAGGACAAGAGCCCAGTACAAGAATCGAAAACAAAGAAGATGACAGACAAGCAACAATAAGGTAAATCCACAGCCGCATTTGTTGTGAAACAAACATACCGTTGCATGACCGGGGCCCACCGTCGGGGGCTACGCGCCCGAGTCAGGCCGCAACATGGCCGAGGACGTGCCGCCGGGGGCTATGCTACCTCTTTGGGATGCTGTGACTGGCAGAGCCCGCCAAAGCCGCTCACCCGCGCCACGAGGTTGCAACCGCACCCGTGCGCCGAGGCCACGCCTGGACGGCTGTGCGCCTGCGCTGCGGGGTTGCATGCCCACATGCCGATGCACCCATGGTCTGGGATGTTGTGGCCGGTAGAGCCCACCAAAGTCGTTCGCCCGCGCCACGGGGCTGCGACCGCACCCGTGCGCCGAGGCCATAATCGATTTTGGTGGTTGACGTCCATCACAAACCACGTGGACTAATTAGTTTGCCAAGATGCCCTTTTCTCAGGTGCATAAGGTTCAACACAAATTAAGAAAAGAAATTCAGTTGGGGACTCAATTTAATTTAGAGCAAAGGACTTGAGAGTGTGCTGCAAATGGCGCACTGGACACTGTCTGGTGTGTGTCTGGTGCACCAGACCGAGGTCCACCCTGTAAGTGCAATCAACCCCAAGTGAGGGTTTTGGTGATTTAATGACAAAACAAATAAGGGTACTAACAGTTTTTGTTCCCAGTGTTTGATTAGAAGGAAACAGGAACTTAAGGAAGCTCCAAGGACTTCATGCAACAGACGTATAAAAATTTATGTAAAATCTTGTGTTGCATGATGTAATTCTTCCTTGTTCTTTTCCGCACAGGTATAGGTGTTTGCTATAGCTCAAGTCCCCAAATTCAAAAGCTATTTTTGAAAACCAAAAATCTCTTTAACATTATTTGGTTGACCATGGTTTGGGTTGAGAAACCTAGAGTGTTCTTGCTGAAAAGCAGCTTAACTTCTTCAACTGCAGCTGAGCTTTCCAGCTGAACTTAACTTCAGCTGTGATGAGCTTCTTCAGCTGCAGCTGAGCTTTTCAGCTGAGCTGGACTTCAGCTGAGTTGAACTTTTTCAACTCCAGCTGAACTTCAACTTCAGCTGTGGACCTCTTTGACCATACCCAGCTGAACTTGCCCCCGGGCAGCTGAGCTGGGGTTTTCTCTCCAAAACTCTCTGGTCTAGACCAGCTGAACTGGTCCTGGGGGGCAGCTCAACTGGTCTCTGACCCTCTGACTTCTGATCTGCAGTCTGCCAGTCAGACTGGCAGTCAGGTCGCCAGGGGTGTCAGGGGGCGGTTCAACCGCCCTAGGGGGGCGGTTCAACCGGTCCTGGCCTGTCTGACCCGCTGCAGGTCAGTCTGCCAGTCAGTCTGGCAGTCAGACTGGCAGATAGACTGCTGACCTGTCAGGGGGCGGTTCAACCGCCCTAGGGGGCGGTTCAACCGGTTTTCAGCGGGGTTTTTGGTCAAACGGCTAGTTTTTGAGCCGTGGCTATAAATAGACCCCCCCTCTCTCTCTTCTTCAATACGGCTGAACACTCACTCATTTATTGCTCACCTAACTTGAGACAAAGCACTCATCTCTCCATCTCTCTCACACTTAAATCTTCCTCAAGATTCAACCTTGTTGGAGGAGCTCTTGGGTGTGAGGTTTGTGCTTGTGCTCACGATTTGGTTTTCTTCTCCCATCTCTTTTTCAAAGACTTGAGCTTGTGCAAACCCCTCTTGTGCGTTCTTGGTGTTCTTGAAACCCTAGGTTTCAAGATCTTTTGAGGTTGCTTGGGAGTCTCCAAATTTGTGGACGACCCTAAGAAGTTTGTATCACCCGCTCTTTGAGCTAAGATAAGAAGAGATAGCCTTGACCTTTGTGGTCGGCTTTTGGAGGATTAGGGTTGAAAAAGACCCGACCCTTTGTGGGCTCCTCAACGGGGAGTAGGACACCTTTGTGGTGTGGCCGAACCTCGGATTAAATCTTGTGTCTTGTGTTCTTGCTTGTTTTAACTTGAGATATTTTTACTTGCAAGATTGACATAAAGATTTTTCCGTAGAGTTTATCTAGAAGTAAAATAGCCTTTACCTATTCATCTTTTCATCCTCACTTAGCTATATCTTACTTCTCTCAAGAACTTGCGAAATACTTTTTCGAGTAGATTTTAGTCTAAAGTTTATAAAACAGTTGGATTGGTTCAGAGTGGTTCTACTTGCGCACGTAGCTGTTGAACCGGCCTGCACCAGTCGAACTGTGTATCTAACAATCTTTCGAAGTTTGTTGTGAAAATTTTTAGATTAGCCTATTCACCCCTCTCTAGGCTACTTTCACACCCAAACTCACCACTCTCGGGTTTCTCTGGGGCGCGCTCTGCTATAATTCACCGGACTATCCGGTGTGCACCGGACATGTCCGATGAGCCAATGGAGCAACGGCTACCTAGCGCAACAGTTGACTGCAAAAGTGAACAGTTATGAACAGTGCGCGACAGGTGTAAGAGCGCAGAAGTCAGAGCATGCCGGACATGTCCGGTGTGGCACCAGACTGTCCGGTGCAGCCGTTCCAACGGTCAAGTCGCTCCAAGCCCCAACGGGCGTGCTGACGTGGCATGCACTGGACAGTGAATAGTGGTTGTCCTGTGCACCACCGGACTGTCCAGTGTGTCCATCGCCAGCAAAAACGGCTAACGGCTAGGAAGTGGTTAGAGGCTATAAATACCCCCAACCACCTCCTTCAATGGCATCCAAGTTTTCTGAACTCCATATTCATTGCAAGAGCAAAGCCAAACACTCCAAGACACATTCAAAGCATTCAATCCACTCCAAGCTCCCAAAATCAACTCTAGTGCTTAGAGACTTGTGAGAGGATTATTTGTGTTCATTTGTTGCTCTTGTCGCTTGGATTGCTTTCTTCTTCCCCATTCTTATTCTCTAAGTGCTTTGTAAAGCTAGCAAGAGACACCTAAGTGTGTAGTGGTCCTTGCGGGGTCTTAGTGACCCAAGTGATCAAGGAGAAATCTCAACCAGTCTAAGTGACCGATTGAGAGAGGGAAATGGTTGAAATAGACCCAGCCTTTGTGGCCTCCTCAACGGGGACTAGGTTCTTTGGAACCGAACCTCGGTAAAACAAATCACCGTGTTCACTTGCATTGATCTTCGCTTGATTTGTTTGCCCTCTTTCCTCTCTCTAAAGTTTCCTTGCTACTATTGATTTGAGTTTGCTCCCAAACGTCATCTGCATCAATTGAGCAACTCTTAGCAAGAGAAACAATCTTCCGCACTCGAATTTAATTCTAACGCTAACCCCGACGAGGTGAGTGAGTTCATCAAAGTCCTACCAAACTTTAGATCTGGGAGGACACTTACTAGAACTGGAGGCAGCAGTGCTTGTGCCGATCGGTGTCGGGCTCGTGGAGGCTATGCCTGTCTGACCATCGGCGGTGGCGGCACCAGGGACATCATCATCATTGTCGATGTTGATGGCAGCACTACCTCCAAACAGGGCTCGGGCATCCTCTGCTTCGTTATGATCTTCTAGCCGGTGCTCCTCCTCCATGGGGGCCGGATGAAGGTCATCGTCCATGCTGCCGTAGATGGCTGGCTCCTCACCGGCGACTGAGGTCCCTTGACGACTACGCGGCACCGACACAAGCGATACCTAGGAGATTCATCACGTCCATCGGATTTAAATCAAGATCTAATACATAAGAAGGGGTGGAGATTAGAGTTTAGGACCTAACCTGCATAGCCAGAGCACCTTAGTTGCCTTGAGAGCACCACCGCGAGGACGAGGAGGAACACCACTGCTAAGAGGATGCCAGGAGCAGAGGAGCCCAGGATGGGTATTACCCGATTAGGGTTCGGGATGTGAGGAAGGGAAGAGGATGAGCGAAGAGATTAGGAGAAGATGAGGAGACTATAGATGTCCAAACAAGCCGTCGCCGGTAGCCGTCACCAGTAGCCATCGACAGGAGAAGCGAAATTTCGCCGGCCGCCAGGGAGCAGGAGGTAGAAGCCACGAGAGGAGGGGATTAGGTTTAGGGTTTCGAGCGAGTGAGAGCGAGTGTAGGCACGTCGTGGGCGGGGCCGGCGTCGGCTTGTAGCCTTGTATTATGTGGGCGACGGGGAACGGGCCGACCTCGTGCCAGGCTAAATTTTGTGCCGGGCCAGGCCGAGCACGGCGTACCGGCCTCAGAGCACAAGCACGGCACGACTACCGTGGCAGGCCAGCCCAAGCACGGTGTGTAGCAGGGCGGGCTGGATCGGTTCCGAGCTTTAATAGTACCCGGGCTTCGGGTAAACGGACTACCGAACCTGGCCCATATGGACATCTATACCTACATCCCTCTCTGGTCCCAAAATCGGCGAGCGCCCCGCGAGGGACGAACCTACCTCTCCTTCGCCTCCTTGGTCCTCGCCGCAATCCCACCCCGTTCGCTACACTCGCCCCACGACGTCCCGCGCTATCACCATGATCGACTAGGTGGGGCTCCACGAGGACCTGCTGGTCCTCATCGCCGTGGCATGCCTCTCGTCGCTCGACCTCCTCCGCTTTCGTGTCGTCTGCGGCTCCTGGCGCACCGCCGTAGCCGCGTGCACCTGGGTGTGTCTGTCACACCCGGCTTTAAGGAACAAAGCCAGGTGCATCTCATACATGCGCCAAGAAGACAACATATATAATAACAGAGTGTATAGAGAAAAATGTCACAGTAACATCAGAGTATTTATTACATAGCGGAAGTCTTATTACAAAATAAAAGATAAATATAAAACGAACTAAGGATCGTCGTTGGCGCCAATGTCAACTGAGAAACACCACCTAGATCAGATCAAACTCCTCGCCTTGTGGCTCCTCCTGAACCACCTGTTCTTCTCCTGTGGGGGGTGTGAGACAGCAAGGGTGAGCTCACACATGATCATAGCTCAACAAGTTATAGGGAACCAGTGGACATGAACTCACAAAGGTGGGAGCTCATGTGATGTGTAAGGCTAATCAATGACGGAGGTTAAAGCTGAGCATTGCTTTTAAGTAGTTGGTCAAAATTTTATTAGTAGCTACTAAGTGTAAGTAAATACCAAACCTTAAATAAAGTAATTGTACAAAATTAATAATAAACCCATGCATATGCAAATGACAAAATTGAATTTAAGTTCCATAATTTAATCATCAGAGAGTCCTGAGCTGCTCATGACCGTGAGCTCGGCTAGTATACCAGTTTTACACTCTGCAGAGGTTGTACCCTTTACCCACAAGTCATGTTACCCATCTGCCAAGGGATCGCGACTCCCATACACCTCTACCTAGGAAGCGAGGCAGGGCAACACTACGAGGCCTTTACAAAGTTCCACTAGCTTCTTAAAACCCACTACAGTTTATGGGAAGAGCACTTGCAAGAATCCCCCGTCTGACCGCCATCGCAGCTAAATCAACCCAAGAACCTCCTTGCATGCAACTCCCCTACTGCCCTTGCCCCTTTCGGGTAAGGTAGTCTTCCACTAGCTTTCCTAATTAGTCAGCCAAGGGCGTCCCATTAAACCCTTGTGGTGGCACGTGTTTCTCAAGTTAAGCTCTATGTTCCAATTAACATTAATGATCTTGACATGAACATAAATATAACAACAAAAGAATTGGAACATAGATGTAATAAATGATTATCCCCAAAACCATGTAAAGCAATAGCAAACTACCCAAATGATTCAGGGGTAAACAAGGTAATGAGATAAACAATCTAGGGTGACCTATCGGGTCCCATCAAAATTAACCTATGCATGAATAAATGATATTAAAGGACATTATTGGGTAAAAAGTGGTCAAGGGCACAACTTGCCTTCAATGAGCTCCTGCTCAGCTACTTCTATCTGCTGCTCACCCGGATCCTCAGTCACGGGTTCTTCTACTCGCCACAATACAAACAAGCACAGTATATAGAGAAAATTAACATCACACCAAACATATAAACAAAATACACAGTAATAATCTACATATTAAAATAAAATCCTAGGAACATGGATCATAATTTTTGGAGTTATAGATTTTAAGATATGAATTTCCAAAGGTTTTATGTGTTTAAAATAGGATTAAGTGAGAAATTATTTTTATTACTGTTTTCATGACAAAACAGAGGCTCTAAGTGGTAAAGAATAAAATTACAAAATTTCAGAAAATAGAATGGATAAATTTGGACTTCATATGAATTTTCTATGAATTTTATAAGTTCTAGTAATTATTTCCATATTAAAAATCTATTTTCAATTCAGTTATTCAATTTTAAGTCAGCTCTGGACTGGACCTCATTTTCTAGAAAATTCAGGGGCCCCAGGGTAACATTTCTAAGACACAGCGCACAGCTCCAGGTGGATGGCGGGTTTATTTCTATAAACTACAGGGACTCATATGAAAGAGTGTAAGGCCGAAAGAGTGTGGTGTAATCTGAGCAGTCAGATCCCTCCTGGACGGCCCGGATTAGACCGAACCATCCAGAGCCCATGAGCAATGTGGTTCCACGGATCATGCATCAACGGTGAGGATTTAACTGACTAGCGCATACGCACGTGCGTTCGATCTTCATCTAACGGCGTGCATCAATCGCGCGAAGGGGTAACCTTACGACCTAATCTCAACCGTTGCCCCAAGATCCGACGGTGTCCACCAGTCTTCTACCCCCGGGCAACCCAGCGGCGGCGCGAACCTAGGCCAACGCACACGCCACGCCGGCGACCTCCCTGCCCAGCGATCCTCGGCGCTAATCCTCGATTCTACTAGTGTCGGGGACCATAATTAGGGGTACCCTCAAGACTCCTAATTCTCAGCTGGTAACCCCCATCAGCATAAAGCTGCTAAGGCCTGATGGGTGCGATTAAGTCAGGGATCAGTCCATTCGAGCGACTCGATCACGCCTCGCCCGAGCCTAGCCTCGGACAAGGGCAGCCGACCCCGGAGGATTTCCGTCTCGCCCGAGGCCCCCCTCCAACGGCGGACATATTTCCGGCTCGCCCGAGGCCCTGCCTTCGCTAAGAAGCAACCCTGACTAAATCGCCGCACCGACCGACCAAGTCACAGGAGCATTTAATGCAAAGGTGACCTGACACCTTTGTCCTGACGCGCGCCCCCTGGCAGAGCTGAAGTGACCGTCGTCACTTCGCCGCTCCACTGACCGGCCTGACAGAAGGACAGCGCCGCCTGCGCCACTCCGACCGCAGTGCCACTTGACAGATTGAGACTGACAGGCAGTCAGGCCCTGCCAAAGGCACCATAAGAAGCTCCGCCCGACCCAGGGCTCGGACTCGGGCTAAGCCCCGGAAGACGGCGAACTCCGCTCCGCCCGACCCAGGGCTCGGACTCGGGCTAAGCCCCGGAAGACGGCGAACTCCGCTCCGCCCGACCCAGGGCTCGGACTCGGGCTAAGTCCCAGAAGACGGCGAACTCCGCTCTGCCCGACCCAGGGCTCGGACTCGGGCTAAGTCCCGGAAGACGACGAACTCCGCTTCGCCCGACCCCAGGGCTCGGACTCGGGCTCAGCCCCAGAAGACGACGAACTCCGCTCCGCCTGTTGGGGGCTTGTTCTCAAATGCTATGAATTAAGAACAAGGCAACACAGAAAGAAGTTAATGATAAATACCCTTCGTCCTTCGAAGCGTTATTTCCCTTAGGATATAACGATCTTCAGACGAAGGTCACGAAGGACATACCTCCATCATTGCAGTTTATATTGACAATAAGGAGAAGCATATGAAACATGAGGGAATGATATGAATAATCACATAACATTATTACGTGTTCTTATCAAATAATCATGGAAGAATAAAAACAATGTTGAATTACATTTGTACCTTCGGCTTGACAGAAGGCAAAGGTACAAGCGTGACGCACGAGCGAGTACCAGTTAGCGTGAACAGTACGGGGGTACTGTTCATCTATTTATAGACACAGGACACAGCCTGTGACGAATTACAATTATGCCCCTCATAAAAGTTTACAACATTGACTCAGACCTTCATGGATTAAAAGGTCATTCTATCTCTATGTCGGTTTGTAATGCCAAAGCTTCATGAAAAGGAACCTTCGGCCATCTCCTGGGGACAACTTCAGCCGAAGCTGCTTCTTCCCGTAAGACCTTCGGCGCAACGAAGCATGGCCCCAACAGTAGCCCCTTTCGCGGCGCTAGATCGATTTTCGTAACGAGCTTGATCCGTGAAAAAAGCCTCTTAAGCTTCGGGAAGCCGAAGGTCCAAAAAACACCTTCCCTGAGCTCGTTGTCGAGAAATGATCCAGTTTCCGAGCGCGTGCCAGGCCCACCCTGCAGAGTTACTGTTTGGTCTCTGCGGTCCACCGCGCAGCGAGGGCTAGTGACTGTCCGCCTGGTGTAAAAATCCTGGCGCTTCGCCTTCTTACCTGCAGCACTATATAAACAGACGAGTAGGTGTGAAGTTACTACAGCATTCATTGCTATTTGCACTGTTTTGCTGCCAAAATTTTTAACCATAGCCGAAGCTTGACTCTTGGAATTGAACGAAGGTCCAACTCGAAGTCTGCTTCGTCAGAAGGAAAAGCTTCGGGAGAAAAAAGTATTCAATTTGCACAAACTCAGAATCAAATGGCCAGGGTGCGATCCACCGCCAGGGTTGAGCGTGAAGGAGACGAAGCTGAAGGTTTGGGGACTGTTCCCATCTCCGAAGCGATGCAACGATTCGGACTGGTAACTGCGGAAGAAATCCCCGCTGCTGAAGAAGACCCGGCAACTGCCGAAGGAGAAGAAGAGAACATTGAAGAAACTGATCCCGAAGATGATTATCGCATTGCCATGCCCAGTAAGCCCAGCCACTTGGACTTCGGAAAGTCGACCGTTTCGAAGGCTGATCTCTCCAAGATGGTAAAATCAGGTTATTTCAGTGAAAATCAGAAGAAGCTACTTCGCTTCGGGGGAGAAGAAACTACCCCGAAGCCAGAGAAGGATGAGATAGTTATTTTCAAGAGCTTTCTAAAGGCTGGGTTAAGATTCCCCCTTCATGGGATTATTGCAGATGTATTGAAGAAGTTTGGAATCTACTTTCATCAGTTGACTCCTAACGCTATCGTTAGGCTTAGTGTTTACATCTGGGCCCTCCGAAGCCAGGCGGTGGAACCGTTTGCCGACAGTTTTTGTCAAGTTCATGAGTTACATTACCAGACGAAGGCCAGAAAAGATGGATTACATGATAACTTTGGTTGCTACAATTTTGCCTATCGGAAGACCACAAAGTTTCCTGTTATTAGCTACCGAAGCAAATGGCCGGCAGGCTGGAAGTCAGAGTGGTTTTATGTGAAGGTTGACGAAGACGAAGAGAAGTTGGTACAAAGCCCACTTGAATTGATCTTCGGAGAAACAAGGCCGCGATGCCACATGACATTAGAAGGTCCCACCTGGGCTGCACTGGGTGAGTTTAAAATTATTTCAGAGCATATCAGTACCAGGGATCTGGTTCAAGAGTTCTTGGCCTTCAGAGTTTTCCCTACTTTAAAAGAATGGGAAATGCCGAAGCTGGAAAGGGAGAAGAAAGAGGGGGAACTTGTCCGGCTTCCTTACCATTTCAAATTCAAGAAATACTTTAAAAAACCTTGCCAAGAATGGCTGGACACAGTTGAAGTAATGTGCAATGAAATTCTTGGGAATTATTCCAAAAAAGAAGATCAGCTAATGACTGCGGCCTTCGGCACCCGTCCGAAGCGAAGACTAAACCGAGTGTTTGATGCCTTGGGTTTCGAGTACCCTGACTATGAACGGTTGAATAAGGGTGCTGAGGGCCAAAAAAGGAAAAGAGTGGCCGAAACTTTGAACAAAGATGAGGAAGAATCACGAAAAGAGAAGAAAATTCCAAAGAAGAGAAAAATATCATCTCCAAAGCGAAAATTATCCGATGAAGAGGGGACTCTTGCACCACCCTCTACCAGCGACGTGGAGGAAATCTTAAAGGTAATGACTGAACCCCTGCCCGCGAAGCTAAGTCCATTAAGGCCTCAACTGACGAAGCTTTTTCGAAAGGTGGAGAAGCCAGAAAAAACGAAGATAACCAAAACAAAGAGGCAAAGAATTATTGCAGTGACCGAAGTTATCGACAAGACGCCACCGAGGGCTTCAACTCGGAAAACGCCAGCGGTTGAGGGCACAACAAATGTCGAAGTCGCACCTTCGGAGGTCGCGGCTACCGAAGCCGCTTCAGCCGAAGATGTGAACTTGGAAACTACAATTGAAGACATCGACAAAATTTTGCTAGACATGGCCGCAGAAGAAGCTGCCACTGCTGCTGAAGAAACCATGGCCACAGTGCCTGGAAAGGGAAAGGAAATAACCGAAGATACTTCGGAAGACGAAGCCTACACATTTCAAAATTTAATTGGGCAAGAACTGTCGAAGGCCGAAATAGAAGAGCTTAAGGAGTATGCCAAATCTTGCGGATACAAGCCAGGAGCTCTTCTATTCGGAGGCATTGACGACGAAAAGCTAGACTGCATCCGGGATCAAACTGGTGCTAAGGTCATCGGTACTCTATCAAAGAGTATCGGTTTTCCGAAGCTAGAAACAGATATCAGCCGCTACCGACGACAACATATCGTCAGTAGCTTATTTTATTCCAATTTCAAGGTAAACAACTTTTCTCTGACTTCTATTGTTTTTAATAATGGAAATATTCCTAACGAAGGTTGTTTATGTGCAGAGCATGCTACTAAGCAAAGCTTTGAAGATGCAGCAAGATCTAGAGGATAAAAAACACGAAGCTATAATTGAAAATTTGGAGAGCAAAATAAAAGAGCAATCAGCTATCATTGAAAAGAAAGACTTCGAACTCCAAACAACTGAAGGCTTGTTGGCAGAAACTGAAGCTAAAGTAGCAGAATTGAATTCGAAGCTTATCTGCCAATCAAAACAATTTGAACAAGAGAAGCTAGAGCTTAATTCAAAACTTGAGGCCGAAGTCCAAACCAACTCAGATTTGAAGAAATCATTAACAAGCCTTCAAGACAAATGTTTGAAATTTAGTAACAATTGTATTCAACAATTAAAGAAGATCTTTTACTCAGTTGGAGCCAGCAGTGGAAAGTTCACCCCTGCAGCTGAAAATTTGCCAAGAGCCTTCGAACATATTGAAGCTGAAATTGATGAGCTTGACGAAGTTATAGCCGGGCACGGTGACTTCTGTGCCTGGGTAGCTTCTCGGGGCACTACTGCAGCGTTCTTGAAGGCCGGCTGTGATCATGGAAAAATCGTCAACAGGCCGAATTTCACTCTGTCTCCATCAATTCTAGACGATATTCCTGACCTCGCCTGAAGCATTTCAAACAGATTTATAAAAATGATATGGACAAAAGGCGGGCGAGAGAAGGCTGGAGATGAAGCTCGAAGTCATCTTGAACCAGTAAGAAATCATACCTTGTGCTTACCTTCTCCTTCACACTTGATTTTTACTCGCAATACCTTGATTCATGTAGGATGACGAAGCTGAAGGTGATGCTTAAAAAAAATATGCCGCCGAAGCTGAAGCTCGGTGAAGATCAGTAGGAGTACACTGTAGAAAAAACTCAAGAGACTTTTGTAACAACTTTTGTAAATACAGCTAAACTGTTCTTAATGAACTTTGTCCATACCTTGTAATATATCCTTACCCTTCCATTGAGGTGCTTTGATGTGGACGAAATTAGTATTTTGAGCTGAAGGCGAAAAAACACCTTCCCTTCTTTTCGTACACAACGAAGCATTAAAAGACCGCTTCTTCTTTTTTGCCGAAACCTCTCTTTTTTATACACAACTGTCGGCGTTCCGAGACCGGGGGGTCCCCGAGCCGACGAGTGAGAGTGCCGCGTGCCCCAGCCCAGATGGGTCGAGCGCGTGGAGCGAGCGCGAAGGGGGGAACAGAGAGAGAGGTCGGTGGCCGGAGCCGGGTCGTGAGGGAGTCGGAGAATTCCCGCGGCCTTCGTGTTCGTCCCGCGCCCAGGTCGGGTGCGCTTGCAGTAGGGGGTTACAAGCGTCCGCGCGAGGTGAGGGGAGTGAGCGGCCCTGAGAGAGCGCCTGCCCCTGCCCTTCGTCCCCGCGAGGCCAACCTTCTCTAAGAAGGCCCTGGTCCTCCCTTTTATAGTCGTAAGGAGAGGATCCAGGTGTACAAGATGGGGGTGTAGCAAGGTGCTACGTGTCTAGCGAGAGAGAGCTAGCGCCCTATGTACATGCCAAGGTGGCAGCCGGAGAGATCTTGGCACCCTGTTGGTGTGGCGTCGTGGCTGTTGGAGGAGTAACGGAGCCGGACGGGGAGACAGCTGTCGGAGTGGCTGGGCCCTTGCTGACGTCCTCCTGCTTTCGTAAGGGAGCTGAGAGTCGCCGTCGTCATGGTCTAGCGGGGCGCCATCATTTGCCTATCTGGCGTGGCTGGCCAGATGGGACGCCGGTCTTGTTCTCTGCGACCCAAGTCGGCTCAGGGCAGGGCGATGATGACGCTTCCTGTTGACGTGGCGGTCTCGTGTCCTAGGTCGAGCGTCGTGGAGGCTCCTCCGAAGCCGAGGTCGAGTCCGTCCTGCAAGACAGAGGCAGAGTCCGAGCCCTGGGTTCGGGCGAGGCGGAGATCGTTAGGCAGAGGCCGAGGCGGAGTCCGAGCCCTGGGTCGGGAGAGGCGGAGTTCGTCGTCTTCCGGGGCTTTAGCCCGAGTTCGAGCCCTTGGGCGGAGCGGAGTTCGCTGTCTTCCGGGGCCTTAGCCCGAGTCCGAGCCCTTGGGCGGAGCGGAGTTCGCCGTCTTCCGGGGCCTTAGCCCGAGTCCGAGCCCTTGGGCGGAGCCTCCTATGGCACCTCTGGCGAAGTCTGGTCGCCCGTCGGTCTTACCTTTTGCGTTAAACGCCCCGGTGACTCGGTCGGTTGGCGCGGTGATTTAGTCAGGGTTTCTTCTTATCGAAGGCGGGGCCTAGGGCGAGCCGGAGATGCGTCTGCCGTGAAAGAGGGGGCCTCAGGCGAGACGGAGTCATCTTAGGGTCGGCTGCCCTCGCCCGAGGCTAGGCTCGGGCGTGGCGTGGTCAAGTCACTCGTATGGACTGATCCCTGACTTAATCAAACCCATCAGGCCTCTGCAGCTTTATGCTGATGGGGGTTACCAGCTGAGAATTAGGCGTCTTGAGGGTACCCCTAATTATGGTCCCCGACAGTAGCCCCCGAGCCTCGAAGAGAGTGTTAACACTCGCTTGGAGGCTTGCGTCACACTTTTTTGCAAGGGGACCAGCCTTTCTCGGTGGTACTTTGTTCCGGTGGGTGCGCGCGAGCGCACCCGCCGGGTGTAGCCCCCGAGGCCTCGGAGGAGTGGTTTCACTCCTTCGAGGTCTTAATGCCTTGCGTAATGCCTCGGCTGGACTAGCGGTTCCCTCATGCGAGCAGGGCGTAACCCAGGTGCACTGTCGGGGCCCAAGTTCTCGGGCTGGTATGTTGACGCTGTCAACGGTTTGGCCGGAGCCGGGTTTGCGAGAGCAGCCCCCGAGCCTTCGCACGGAGCGAGAGGACGATCAGGGACAGACTCGACTTTTTATATACGCCCCTACGTCGCCTTTCCGCAAGGAGGAGGGGGGGAGTGCGCCATGTTACCCTCGATGGGCACCGAACATGGTGTCTCCGGTGAGCTGCAATCGGGTAATCCGAGTGGACGTCCGTGCCCCGTTCGTTGGGGGTCGGCTAGGGGCCCGGAGGCACGCCCAAAAGTACCTGCGGGTGATCTGCCGGTGTAACACCCGGATTTTAGGGGTCCAAACCCGGGGTTAACATAAACACCAGGTATGCTGGGACCAAGTCTCATACATATGATGTACAGTGGCACAGGATCGAATGTCACATCTTTATATACAACAGGAGTTCTATACAAAATAAATAATTACATTATAAGGAGACAACGGTCCAGCAACCCAAAGTTGACTGGGAGACGACGACCTAGACCACTCACGAACTCATCGCAGCATCCTCCAAGAGCATCATCCTGCAGTACCTGTTCTTGACCTGTGGTGTATGTGAGACAGCAAGAGTGAGCTCACATACGTTCATCGCTCAACAAGTTGTGAGGAATAATGTGCATGAACTCACCAAAGGTGGGAGCTCATAAAGTGTAAGGCTTACCAAAGAAGATGGTTAGAGCTGAGCATTGCTTTTAAAGTTGGTCAAAATTTTATTAGCAGTTACTAAGTATAAGTAAATACCAACCCAATTAAGTAGTAGAACAGAAGTAATAACAACAGCACCTGCAATGCAATGCATATGACAAATTGAATTTAGTTCCATAATTTAATCATGTGAGGGTCCGAGCTGCTCATGACCGTGAGCACGGCTAGTATACCAGTTTTACACTCTGCAGAGGTTGCGCATCTTTACCCACAAGCCGTGTTACCCATCTGCCAAGGGGTCATGAATCCCATTCACCTCTACCAAGGAAGCGAGGCAGGGTAACACTACGAGGCCTTTACAAAGTTCCACTAGCTTCCGAAAACCCGCTACAGTTTATAGGAAGATCCAGTGCAGGAATCCCTTGCAGGACCGCCATCGCAGCAAAATCCTCCCGAGGGCCTCCCTACACTGACCTCTCCCCTACTGCCCTTGCCCCTTTCGGGTAAGGTAGTCTTCCACTAGCTTTCCTAATTAATCAGCCAAGGGCATCCCATACTACCCTTGTGGTAGCACTGTTTTCCCGGGTGGTTCTCCATGTTCCAATTAACATAATGATCTTAACATGAACCATAAATAACAACTGATAACAAAAGTATAATCATGAATAGTGTATCTCCATACCCAAAACCACATATAGCACTAGCAAGTACTACCCAGAAAGTTCAGTGGTAAACAAGGTATAAAGATAGACAAACTAGGGTAACCTATTGGGTCCCGTCAAAATTAACCTATGCAGATCATTATGATTAATTAGAACATGAGTGGGTAAAAAGAAGTGATCAAGGGCACAACTTGCCTGGGTCTTGAGAATCCAGGTACCAGGATGATTCTTCAGATCCTCGTGACCTCACTGCTAGTCGTAGCAATACAAACATACATAGTATAGGCAAATTTAACATAACACCAAACATAAGAACAAAATACACAGTAATAATCTACACATTAAAATAAAACCACAGGAACTGGAATCACTAAATTTGGTGTTGTAGATTTTAAGTTATGATTTTCCTAAGGTTTAATGTGATTAAAATATGAGTAAATGATAAATAAATTTTCTGACAGAGTTCATGTCAAAACAGTGATTCAAAATGGTAGAGAATATTATTACAAAATTTTAGGAATTGGAATGACTCAATTTGGAGCTAAAATGAATTAGTTATGAATTAATTAAGTTTCAGGATTTATTTTAACACTAAAAATCATTTTCTAAATCATTTTCTATGATTTTCTTATTCACTGGACTGGGCCTCAATTTTCAGAAAGCGCAGGGGGTTCGGCGCAAGAATTCCCAGACACAGGGAATAGTGTCCGAGGACGGCGGGTTGTTTTCACGGAAACAGGAGGGCTCATATGCAAAACAACCCGGCCGAAGGGGTATCGGCCATCGAGAGCCATCCGATCAAGCGTGAACGGTCTGGATTAAATCCACTACCCAGCGAACCGGTACGCAATCTAAGCCTTTCGATCTAACTTGGACGGTTCTGATTTAAATAACGTAATCCCACACACGTCCGATCGATCGTAATCGAACGGCTCATGCCCCATCCGACCAGATCGGTATTCTGTTTCTAATCGCCGCCGTCCTTCATCAAATCGACGGTACAGGGATCATCATCTACACCATACCAACCAGGCGGCGGCGCAGGGCAAGCTGCAGCGGCGATCCCGCCGGCGTAGGCCAATTCGGCGCCCCGA
Source organism: Zea luxurians (assembly GCA_029449295.1). Lineage (NCBI taxonomy): Eukaryota > Viridiplantae > Streptophyta > Magnoliopsida > Poales > Poaceae > Zea > Zea luxurians. The sequence continues at coordinate 176,065,896 of JAOPSE010000002.1, forward strand.
TATTCTAATCCATGGGCGATTTGGTGCCATACGATGAGGGAACGGAGTAGAACTCGAACGTGGAACCAATTTCTGCTATTAACTTCTCAACAATCCCAGCCACAGGATGGTGCGGCCCGCGGCGGCGCCAAGCTCCACGACGAGCGACTCCACTAGCCTGACGCAAGCCAACCAGTGCAACGCGACCCAGTAGAAAGGGAGTTCAAGAGGGAGCAATCCGTACCGTGAATCCGATGGCACAATGCCCCAACCGCAGTGGTGGTCGCGGATGGCGGTCCTTCGCAGCTCCCACCCACGTCATCTGCACACGGCCAGGAACGGGTTGGCGACGAACCCCGGCAAGAGGTCCCGACGAGCACCATACGACTCGACGGAAATCTGCGTGGGAGAAATCGGATCGGCACCAGGTTCGATCGGTTGTGCTCTTCGCGAAGTTCGGATGGCGGCACAAGAGCTTGACGCTGGCTTTTATGGCCCAGAGGCGAGTCCGGTTAGGTGCCAGAAGTCCTACCGAAGCGGGTTGTTGCGGATTTGGCGGCGAAGTCAGATTCGCTCCAGATCGCAACGGATTTCCGCGTTGATTGCGCGCAAGCCTGGATACGGTATGAGGAAGATGCTGCTGACGAATGGGGCCTACCTGTAGGTGACTGGGACAGAGTTCGCGCAGGAGGAGAGTGGCTGACCGGCTCAGTCCGTCTGTTAGCGCCCAGCCGCGCAGCGAGGGTGTGTGGCTGCGTTGTGGGCCCCACCAGGCAGCCGCAGGAAAGAAAAATGAAAACGTGGGGTAAGTGGGCTGCACTGTGGGAGGAATGGGCCGAATTAGGGCAGAAACGGCCCGTGAAGCGTTTTATTCTTTTTCCTTTTCCATTTCTAATTCCTTTTCCTTTTCTCTCCTTTCCAAATTCAAACTTCAATTTGAATTCAAACTTTTGTGGCTCTTCATTCTCGACTATATTTGTTCAATAACAATACCAAGTCTGAAAATATTTATTTATATATTTTATTTATTTATATGTATCCTTTCTCTTTTTCTTATTTCCAAACTCTAATTTCAATTTAGGGTTTTAATCCATCTTCTAGTAATTATTATCTTTATTATTTTTTTTGTAATGCACAAACACATAAATCTCCAACAAGATACACTTTATTTTGTATCATTTGTTTTAGTTCATCTCTTAATTATAGGTATGTTCTTTTCATAAGGCAAATAAGACACACAAAATGAGAATAACTCTCTATTATTATTTGTATACAATTTTGAGTATTACAAATCCTACCCCCCTTAAAAATAATCTCGTCCTCGAGATTTGTAAGAAAGAGGATATAGGAAAAGTGATTTGAAATCTAGCTTTTAGTTTCTAATTAGTTCAAAATCAAGAGTCTTTTTTTTTTAGTTATTAGGAGAGCATAGGTATATATGGTTATAGACACTTTATTATGCAGGATAAAGGATATCTTTTTAAAGCCTATATAGGTTTGGGCAAGAAAGAGTGGGGTAAAGAAAGACTCCATCCAAGATTGTGGATCTTGACTCATCTGGTGACCTCACTTGATCCTTGAAGACTTGAGTTGGTGCTCATCCTCCTTTGATGTGGTTGGTCTTCCTTGGCCTTTATTCTTGGAGTTGTCATCCGAGTTAAGGACGTATGGCTAAGGATATATAGTTAGGATAGCCGGGGTACTCGGGGTAGGTAGGTTCGAACCGAGTTTTACTTTGCTTTTGGAGTAGATGACTAGGCAACCTGTGGTGTAGGTTGGGTCGTTGATCACTGGCGAGTTGGTGTAGGGCACCAATTTAGGTTCATGTTTTATCGGATTGGGGTCTAATCTATTTCACCAATATCACTAATCCGTTTTAGTAGACCACATTAGGTTAGATCACATTAGATTAAATCTAGGTTAGATTGTTATGACTAGATAGACTAGATAAGATCTTAATTAATTTGGATTGGATCATGATTGTTTCTCCGGGGTGAGCAAAGTGGTTAGGATAAAATAAGATAAGATATATTCTTTTAAGATAAGAATGGATGCTAGATATATTTTAATTAGGATAAGTTAGGATCTTTTGAGATAAGATGGATCTATGAGTATAGAGTATGAATCTTTCAAGATGAGATATATATTGTTAGGCTAGCTGCATTAATGGGGCATAATCTAGTTTGCCTAGTTAGGTTTATAAGCATTATGTATATGTAGATGGAATTGTGGATATTACTCCACAACTCATCACACTCAATCAAAGATCCAAATCAAACAAGTATCATAAGAACAAACACTCAAGCATGCCAATATCTACAGAAATAGTTTTGCTTTTGTCCCTAAGATTAGGTCTCCTATTCCTAAAGGTCACTTTAGGTACAGGATTTCAAAGTTTGAAATCCACATTTGTCTTTAGAATGAAAAGGTAAGAATAATCAGAGTAAAGCGGAAATAGATGAGAAAAGATTAAGATAAGTTTAGAAAAGAATCAGAGTAGCAAAGGTAAGTAGATATTGGTTGTCCAGTTCTATCTAGGTTTCGTCCTACAGCCAACATTCCTCTGATACCACTTCTGTAACACCCGGATTTTAGGGGTCCAAACCCGGGGTTAACATAAACACCAGGTATGCTGGGACCAAGTCTCATACATATGATGTACAGTGGCACAGGATCGAATGTCACATCTTTATATACAACAGGAGTTCTATACAAAATAAATAATTACATTATAAGGAGACAACGGTCCAGCAACCCAAAGTTGACTGGGAGACGACGACCTAGACCACTCACGAACTCATCGCAGCATCCTCCAAGAGCATCATCCTGCAGTACCTGTTCTTGACCTGTGGTGTATGTGAGACAGCAAGAGTGAGCTCACATACGTTCATCGCTCAACAAGTTGTGAGGAATAATGTGCATGAACTCACCAAAGGTGGGAGCTCATAAAGTGTAAGGCTTACCAAAGAAGATGGTTAGAGCTGAGCATTGCTTTTAAAGTTGGTCAAAATTTTATTAGCAGTTACTAAGTATAAGTAAATACCAACCCAATTAAGTAGTAGAACAGAAGTAATAACAACAGCACCTGCAATGCAATGCATATGACAAATTGAATTTAGTTCCATAATTTAATCATGTGAGGGTCCGAGCTGCTCATGACCGTGAGCACGGCTAGTATACCAGTTTTACACTCTGCAGAGGTTGCGCATCTTTACCCACAAGCCGTGTTACCCATCTGCCAAGGGGTCATGAATCCCATTCACCTCTACCAAGGAAGCGAGGCAGGGTAACACTACGAGGCCTTTACAAAGTTCCACTAGCTTCCGAAAACCCGCTACAGTTTATAGGAAGATCCAGTGCAGGAATCCCTTGCAGGACCGCCATCGCAGCAAAATCCTCCCGAGGGCCTCCCTACACTGACCTCTCCCCTACTGCCCTTGCCCCTTTCGGGTAAGGTAGTCTTCCACTAGCTTTCCTAATTAATCAGCCAAGGGCATCCCATACTACCCTTGTGGTAGCACTGTTTTCCCGGGTGGTTCTCCATGTTCCAATTAACATAATGATCTTAACATGAACCATAAATAACAACTGATAACAAAAGTATAATCATGAATAGTGTATCTCCATACCCAAAACCACATATAGCACTAGCAAGTACTACCCAGAAAGTTCAGTGGTAAACAAGGTATAAAGATAGACAAACTAGGGTAACCTATTGGGTCCCGTCAAAATTAACCTATGCAGATCATTATGATTAATTAGAACATGAGTGGGTAAAAAGAAGTGATCAAGGGCACAACTTGCCTGGGTCTTGAGAATCCAGGTACCAGGATGATTCTTCAGATCCTCGTGACCTCACTGCTAGTCGTAGCAATACAAACATACATAGTATAGGCAAATTTAACATAACACCAAACATAAGAACAAAATACACAGTAATAATCTACACATTAAAATAAAACCACAGGAACTGGAATCACTAAATTTGGTGTTGTAGATTTTAAGTTATGATTTTCCTAAGGTTTAATGTGATTAAAATATGAGTAAATGATAAATAAATTTTCTGACAGAGTTCATGTCAAAACAGTGATTCAAAATGGTAGAGAATATTATTACAAAATTTTAGGAATTGGAATGACTCAATTTGGAGCTAAAATGAATTAGTTATGAATTAATTAAGTTTCAGGATTTATTTTAACACTAAAAATCATTTTCTAAATCATTTTCTATGATTTTCTTATTCACTGGACTGGGCCTCAATTTTCAGAAAGCGCAGGGGGTTCGGCGCAAGAATTCCCAGACACAGGGAATAGTGTCCGAGGACGGCGGGTTGTTTTCACGGAAACAGGAGGGCTCATATGCAAAACAACCCGGCCGAAGGGGTATCGGCCATCGAGAGCCATCCGATCAAGCGTGAACGGTCTGGATTAAATCCACTACCCAGCGAACCGGTACGCAATCTAAGCCTTTCGATCTAACTTGGACGGTTCTGATTTAAATAACGTAATCCCACACACGTCCGATCGATCGTAATCGAACGGCTCATGCCCCATCCGACCAGATCGGTATTCTGTTTCTAATCGCCGCCGTCCTTCATCAAATCGACGGTACAGGGATCATCATCTACACCATACCAACCAGGCGGCGGCGCAGGGCAAGCTGCAGCGGCGATCCCGCCGGCGTAGGCCAATTCGGCGCCCCGATATTCTAATCCATGGGCGATTTGGTGCCATACGATGAGGGAACGGAGTAGAACTCGAACGTGGAACCAATTTCTGCTATTAACTTCTCAACAATCCCAGCCACAGGATGGTGCGGCCCGCGGCGGCGCCAAGCTCCACGACGAGCGACTCCACTAGCCTGACGCAAGCCAACCAGTGCAACGCGACCCAGTAGAAAGGGAGTTCAAGAGGGAGCAATCCGTACCGTGAATCCGATGGCACAATGCCCCAACCGCAGTGGTGGTCGCGGATGGCGGTCCTTCGCAGCTCCCACCCACGTCATCTGCACACGGCCAGGAACGGGTTGGCGACGAACCCCGGCAAGAGGTCCCGACGAGCACCATACGACTCGACGGAAATCTGCGTGGGAGAAATCGGATCGGCACCAGGTTCGATCGGTTGTGCTCTTCGCGAAGTTCGGATGGCGGCACAAGAGCTTGACGCTGGCTTTTATGGCCCAGAGGCGAGTCCGGTTAGGTGCCAGAAGTCCTACCGAAGCGGGTTGTTGCGGATTTGGCGGCGAAGTCAGATTCGCTCCAGATCGCAACGGATTTCCGCGTTGATTGCGCGCAAGCCTGGATACGGTATGAGGAAGATGCTGCTGACGAATGGGGCCTACCTGTAGGTGACTGGGACAGAGTTCGCGCAGGAGGAGAGTGGCTGACCGGCTCAGTCCGTCTGTTAGCGCCCAGCCGCGCAGCGAGGGTGTGTGGCTGCGTTGTGGGCCCCACCAGGCAGCCGCAGGAAAGAAAAATGAAAACGTGGGGTAAGTGGGCTGCACTGTGGGAGGAATGGGCCGAATTAGGGCAGAAACGGCCCGTGAAGCGTTTTATTCTTTTTCCTTTTCCATTTCTAATTCCTTTTCCTTTTCTCTCCTTTCCAAATTCAAACTTCAATTTGAATTCAAACTTTTGTGGCTCTTCATTCTCGACTATATTTGTTCAATAACAATACCAAGTCTGAAAATATTTATTTATATATTTTATTTATTTATATGTATCCTTTCTCTTTTTCTTATTTCCAAACTCTAATTTCAATTTAGGGTTTTAATCCATCTTCTAGTAATTATTATCTTTATTATTTTTTTTGTAATGCACAAACACATAAATCTCCAACAAGATACACTTTATTTTGTATCATTTGTTTTAGTTCATCTCTTAATTATAGGTATGTTCTTTTCATAAGGCAAATAAGACACACAAAATGAGAATAACTCTCTATTATTATTTGTATACAATTTTGAGTATTACAGCCGGACCCGGTCCCCTAGCGACGGGGTCCGAGGGCTCGTTGCCTCCCTCCGATGGGATTCCGTTACAGAGTCGTTCCCGCTGGTCTCGGAAATGTCCTAGGGTACCTTGGGAGCGCAGCCCGAGCCTTGGTTATGTATCGAACGTACCCCTGGTCATCCCTCGCTCGGCGTCTGAGGCGGCTGTGAACCCTTCGACAGGCCAGCCTTCGAACCCCTGATCAGTAGGGGGCACGGAGCCCGAGTAGCCTGAGGCGGTCATGGAACCTTTCGGGAGGCCGACCTTCGAACCCCTGACCAGTAGTGGGTGTCGGGCCCACGCGATCTGAGGCGGCTGTTGAACCCCTCGGGGGGCCAGCCTTCGAACCCCTGATCAGTAGGGAGGCTCGGAGCCTAGTTCCTTCACGGGGAAGGATCCCTTTGGGGTTATCCCCCTTCTCGGTCCCTGTTGCAAGAGATAGAGAAAGAAGGAAAAGGGAAAAAGGATTCGAAATTGAACGTCGTGGCGTACCTTTTTCCGGCGTGGTCGTTTTGGCGGAGGCGAAGCGTCGCCAGCTGCCCCTGCCAGAAACGTCACCTGTTCCGCCGCGGAGTTAATGTGCCGGGGTAAACGGTCGGCGAGGCTGCCGTTGCGTGCGCGAGCCGTTCGAGGTACGGGTCACGGGCGCGTCGTCTTCACGCCGTGAGAGGGGGCTCTCTTGCTGCCTCCGGATGGGACATGAGCTTGGCAGATGTCGTGACCGCTGCTCTCGCGCGCCTGCCACCGTCATTACTGCCGGCCCATTTTTGACCGCTTTTGACCGCTGCGCCAGGCTGGCGCTGCCGGGTCGCGGGCTGGGTCGCCTCGAATCGCGGTATCGGTTCCGCAATCGAGGAGGTGCGGTGGTGGAGCGAGTGGCATAGCGGTTCGCATGCAGCGCCCGGCGCGCCAGTTGCACGACGCGTGGGCTGGAGCCGTCGCGCTGGCCTGTCAGGAATCGGAGAGGCGCGTCCACTTGGCGCGGTTGCATGCCGCCTGCATGGCCGCCTGCCCCTTTCGCCCGCTGGTCCGAGCAAAAGTGGAGGGTTACTTGTAACCGCTGGGTGGTTGCGTGCGTCGTGCGCGGCGGTTCGGCTTCTTCTGCTTAGAGCCGGTCTGCATGACAGGCGGGCCCCAGCCCCCGCGTCGCAGGGAAGGGCTTTGGAGGCGTGTTGGAGAAGACTCAGCCCGTGACGGTTTGAGGGCGCAAGCAGGGGGAGTTGCCTTTAAAAGGAGGGCGACCCCCTTCGTGAGGTAACCATGTCTCCTTCCTTCCCAATGCATTGTGTCCCTCCATCTTCCGAGCCCCCGGATGGGGGGAAACCGCCGTCTTTTCGCTCCACCGCTGGAGGAACGCAACTCCGTGGGAGTTGGTACCTTTCAGCCACCGTTCGGCTTCAAGGATTTTCATCATGCAGCCCGGTTGCCCCCCTCGGCTGGGGGTCACCCAAGAGGGCGACCTCCGGCTTGATGATGGGGAGGAGCAAACCGGACTGCGATCTGGGTCCCACCCTCAGCTTCAAGGATGTTCATCATCCTCGCTGGGGTGGGTGCCGGACTGAGCCGGCGCTCCGCCTCCCGCACGGGTTCGTGGGTCATCCTCTCCCACGATATTCGAGGGAGAAGGCGCTCACTGGCCCTGCGGGCGGCGCGGACTTCGACAACGCGGGATGGATCGGCGGCGAACGCCGTCACCTCCAGCGTGTCGGGTCCGCTAGCTCGGCTCCGGCGGGCCCTTTCGTCGGGGGGCGGCTGCCGCGCCGTGTACACGGGAGGTCCACCCTAGATACCGCACGCCGCAAGGGCGGCGTTCGTGTTCTGGGGTGGCCCTGCTTTTGCACCGAGGCGGCGCCTTTGCGCGGAGGCCGGTGCCCCACTCATCGGGGAGGATTTGAGTGGGGATCTGGCGGTAGGCTGGTGGCCCTTGGCGTCAGTGCCGAGGTGGAGGCGGCTCGAGAAGTCCCCGTCAGCGACGGGATCACCGCCACCATCGGCGCTTCGGGCCTTCGGCTCTTTGTACTTGTCCTCGCCCCTCGGGTGGCGTCACGGGCGAGGGCAAGACAGCAGCTGTGCCTTCTCCTGAGGCCTGCGCCGCCGCAGAGGGAGGAACCGGAGTTCCGCTTGTAATGGCACTTCGAGTGCCGGGTTTTTTGTTCATTTCGGCTTTCGGGGCCTGAACATGTATGTAACTCCGGCGCAGAGCCGTGTTTTTTCCTCATTTCTGAGCACTAAGACTCGCCTGTTGTTTGCCTGAACCGCTTCACCAAGCATGAGTCACCCCGTGTCAAGGTGACGAGTGAGGTATCCGTATCCCGGAGGCGTAGGAATCCCTCGGCTCGGTCGGACCTGTTGTCCGAGGCTCCTCTAGCTTAGTTAAAGAGACCCCTCGGCCGTTCTTCGACGAGCCGAGGCCAGGGGTAGCGATATCAGCATGAGCAGAGGCGTTGTCGGCTCGGAAATGAAACCTGGTTGGCCGGAGCCTAGCCGGGTTGTTTATTGGCAGGATCGGCGTCGGAGCTGATCAGCCGAGGCTTCGGACCGAGCTGGCGCCCTCGGAAGGTGGTCGGCCGAGGCCCCGGAGGTGGCCGGCCGAGCCGTCCGCTCGGGCCAGGTTCTCGGAGAAGTCCCTGGCAGAGATTGCTCGAGCGTGGTGATGACATCGTCCTTCGGAGCGGAGGCCCTCGGACCGCGTCGCCGTCCGAGGCTAGGTCGGGCCTTGCCGAAGGTGCTGTTGATGCCGAGGGTGTCTTCGCCCTCTTCCAGCGTCAAGATCCGAGCCTGCAGGGTCAAATCGTCTTGTAGCGTGGGCCTTGCGCGGCCGTTGAGGCCAGAACACATACCCTTGTTGCGTTGTAAAGCTGCGTCTCTTTTCCTCTCGTTTCGAGTATCTGGACTTTTTGTCGGTAGCAGGGATGTTAGTGCGAGCAAGAGTTGCTTCTCGCGGAAGGTGATGAGTGAGGTATCCGTATCCCGGAGGCGTGGGAGTCCCTCGGCTCGGTCGGCCTTGCCGCTTACGCGTACTTTTACCCGCCCATGAAGCCCTGTCACCGACTCGGTCGAGAAGGCTCGAAGAATCGCTTCGACAGAAGAGCTCCCGTACGTAAAGACTCGTTCGATCCGCGGATTCGCCTTATCCGAGCGCGAGTTACTTATCGCAGAAGGTGATGAGTGAGGTATCCGTATCCCGGAGGCGTAGGAGTCCCTCGGCTCGGTCATCCTTGACTGCTTACGTGTACCCCGTCGTTTCCATGACCCGCTTTTCGAAGTAGTCAAAAAGCACGAAAGATGTTCTGGTAAAAGGGATTTTTTGTTCGAGGAAAATTTTGACGCAGAGGGGGTTTCCCCCCTTTTAGCCCCCGAGGGAGGGTCGGGCTCTGCCGAGGCGAGGCTGACCCTTCCTTGTTGACTAAACTTTGCGTGGGTGCGAGGTATATAAACAACTTGGAAACATCTTAAGGGTAGAAGCGACGTAGCTGTTGGATGTTCCAAGCGTTGCCGTAGACCTCGGCTTGACTGTTGGCCAGCTTGTACGTTCCGGGCTTCAGTACTTTGGCGATGATGAACGGCCCCTCCCAGGGGGGCGTGAGCTTGTGCCTCCCTCGAGCGTCTTGCCGCAGCCGAAGCACCAGATCGCCCACCTGGAGATCTCGGGGTCGGACCCCTCGGGCGTGGTAGCGTCGCAGGGACTGCTGATACCGCGCTGAGTGTAGTAAGGCCCTGTCCCGAGCCTCGTCCAGCTGGTCCAGCGAGTCTTCTCGGCTAGCTTGGTTGCTTTCTTCGTTGTAGGCCCTCGTCCTCGGGGAGCCGTATTCCAGGTCCGTGGGCAGGATGGCCTCGGCCCCGTAGACCAGGAAGAACGGCGTGAAACCCGTGGCCCGGCTTGGCGTCGTCCTCAGGCTCCAGACCACCGAGGGGAGTTCCTTCATCCATCGCTTGCCGAACTTGTTGAGACTGTTGTAAATCCGAGGCTTGAGCCCTTGTAGAATCATGCCGTTGGCACGTTCCACTTGCCCATTCGTCATGGGGTGAGCTTCGGCGGCCCAGTCTACTCGGATGTTGTGATCATCGCAAAAATCCAAGAATTTTTTGCCGGTGAACTGGGTGCCATTGTCGGTGATGATGGAGTTCGGGACCCCGAAGCGATGGATGATATTGGTGAAGAACGCCACCGCCTGCTCGGACCTGATGCTGTTCAGGGGTCGGACCTCGATCCACTTGGAGAATTTGTCGATGGCGACCAGCAGGTGCGTGTAGCCCCCGGGCGCCTTCTGCAGAGGGCCGACGAGGTCCAGACCCCACACAGCGAAGGGCCAGGTGATGGGTATCGTCTGCAGAGCCTGAGCGGGCAGGTGGGTCTGCTTCGCATAGAATTGGCACCCTTCGCAGGCGCGGACAACTCTAGTGGCGTCAGCCACCGCCATTGGCCAGTAGAAGCCTTGGCGGAAAGCATTCCCGACGAGGGTTCGGGGTGCTGCATGATGACCGCAAGCCCCCGAGTGTATTTCCTGCAGGAGTTCCTGGCCCTCGGCGATGGAGATGCATCGCTGGAGGATGCCCGAGGGGCTTCGGTGGTAGAGTTCCTTCTCATCGCCCAGCAAGACGAACGATTTGGCACATCGCGCTACCCGCCGAGCCTCGGCGCGGTCGAGGGGCAGTTCTCCTTGGCGGAGATATTGCAGGTACGGGGTTTGCCAATCTTGATCTGGCACGACCCCGTTCTGCTCCTCCTCGATGCGCAGTGCTTCGCCCTCGGGCTCCGAGGGTTCCTCGGGGCGAGCCGAGGATGGCTCGGGCTGGGCTGAGGGCACCTCGGACGAGGTCGAGGGTGCCCCGGGCTCGGGCGCGTCATCTATCTTGACGGAGGGTTGGTGCAGATCTCGGGAGAAGACGTCCGGGGGGACCGTCGTTCGCCCCGAGGCTATCTTCGCCAGCTCGTCCGCAGTCTCGTTGTAGCGCCGGGCGATGTGGTTAAGCTCGAGCCCGTAGAACTTGTCTTCCAGGCGTCGAACCTCCTCACAGTAGGCCTCCATCTTCGGGTCGCGGCAGAGGGAGTTCTTCATGACCTGGTCGATGACGAGCTGCGAGTCGCCGCGTGCATCGAGGCGTCGGACCCCTAGCTCGAGGGCGATTCGCAAACCGTTGATCAGAGCCTCGTACTCAGCCACATTGTTGGACGCCGGGAAATGGAGGCGTAGCACGTAGCGCAGGTGTTTCCCGAGGGGCGAGACGAAAAGCAGGCCCGCGCTAGCTCCCGTCTTCATCAGCGACCCGTCGAAAAACATGGTCCAGAGCTCTGGTTGGATCGGAGCCGTCGGCAACTGGGTATCGACCCATTCGGCTACGAAATCCGCCAGTACCTGGGACTTGATGGCCTTCCGAGGGGCAAACGAGATTGCCTCGCCCATGATTTCCACCGCCCACTTCGCGATCCGGCCGGAGGCTTCTCGGCACTGGATGATCTCCCCCAGGGGGAAGGATGACACCACAGTCACCGGATGGGACTCGAAGTAATGTCGCAGCTTTCGCCTCGTCAGGATCACTGCATATAGCAGCTTCTGGACTTGTGGGTAGCGGATCTTGGTTTCGGACAGCACTTCGCTGACGAAGTAGACTGGCCTCTGAATGGGCAAAGCATGCCCCTCCTCCTGCCTTTCGACTACGATCGCGGTGCTGACCACCTGAGTGGTTGCGGCGACGTAGACCAGGAGGGTTTCTCCATCAGCCGGGGGTACCAAGATGGGCGCCTGGGTGAGGAGCGCCTTCAGGTTCCCGAGGGCTTCCTCGGCCTCGGGAGTCCAAGTGAAGCGCTTGGCCTTCCTTAAGAGGCGGTACAGGGGCAGGCCTCTTTCGCCGAGGCGCGAGATGAAACGGCTCAAGGCCGCGAGGCATCCCATGACCCTCTGTACGCCTTTTAAGTCCTTGATGGGCCCCATGTTTGTGATCGCTGCGATCTTCTCCGGGTTGGCTTCGATGCCCCGCTCGGAGACGATGAACCCCAAGAGCATGCCTCGGGGCACCCCGAAGACGCACTTCTCGGGATTGAGCTTGACGCCCTTCGCCTTGAGACACCGGAATGTCAGTCCGAGGTCGGAGAGAAGGTCGGAGACTTTCCTCGTCTTGACTACGATGTCATCGACGTAGGCCTCGACCGTGCGACCAATGTGTTCGCCGAACACATGGTTCATGCACCGCTGGTACGTTGCACCCGCGTTTCTCAACCCGAACGGCATTGTGACATAACAGTACATGCCGAAGGGCGTGATGAAAGAAGTCGCGAGCTGGTCGGACTCTTTCATCTTGATTTGATGATACCCTGAGTAGGCATCGAGGAAAGACAGGGTTTCGCACCCTGCAGTGGAGTCCACAATTTGGTCGATGCGAGGTAGAGGGTAGGGGACCTTCGGACATGCTTTGTTGAGACCAGTGTAGTCTACACACATCCGCCACTTCCCCCCTTTTTTCCTCACAAGTACAGGGTTGGCAAGCCATTCGAGATGGAATACCTCTTTAATGAACCCTGCTGCCATCAGCTTGTGGACCTCCTCGCCTATCACCCTGCGCCTTTCCTCGTCGAATCGGCGCAGAGGCTGTCTGACCGGCCGGGCTCCGGCCCGAATATCCAGCGAGTGCTCGGCGACATCCCTCGGTATGCCAGGCATGTCCGAGGGACTCCACGCAAAAACGTCGGCGTTTGCGCGGAGAAAGTCGACGAGCACTGCTTCCTATTTGGGGTCGAGCCCGGAACCGATCCGGATCTGCTTGGAGGTGTCGCCACTGGGGTCGAGAGGGACGGCCTTAACCGTCTCCGCTGGCTCGAAGTTGCCGGCATGCCGCTTCACATCCGGCACCTCTCGGGAGAGGCTTTCCAGGTCGGCTATGAGGGCCTCGGACTCGGCGAGGGCCTCGGCGTACTCCACGCACTCCACATCGCATTCGAATGCGTGTTTGTACGTGGGGCCGACGGTGATGACCCCGTTGGGGCCCGGCATCTTGAGCTTTAGGTAAGTGTAGTTGGGGATGGCCATGAACTTCGCGTAGCATGGCCTTCCCAACACTGCGTGGTAGGTTCCTCGGAACCCGACCACCTCGAACGTCAAAGTCTCCCTTCGGAAGTTGGAGGGTGTTCCGAAGCAGACAGGGAGGTCGAGCTGTCCGAGGGGCTGGACGCGCTTCCCGGGAATGATCCCGTGGAAGGGCGCAGCGCCTGCTCGGACGGATGACAGGTCGACGCGCAGGAGCCTGAGGGTCTCGGCGTAGATGATGTTGAGGCAGCTGCCTCCATCCATCAGGACCTTGGTGAGCCTGACGTCGCCGATGACGGGGTCGACGACGAGCGGGTACTTCCCCGGGCTCGGCACGTGGTCGGGGTGGTCGTCCTGGTCGAAGGTGATGGGCTTGTCGGACCAGTCTAGGTAGACTGGTGCCGCCACCTTGACCGAGCAGACCTCCCGACGCTCTTGCTTACGATGCCGAGCCGAGGCGTTTGCCGCATGCCCTCCGTAGATCATGAAGCAATCGCGGACCTCCGGGAACTCTCCTGCTTGGCGATCCTCCCTTTTGTCGTCGTCGTGAGCCCTGCCACCCTCTGCGGGCAGCTCGGCCCTGTGGAAGTGACGCCGAAGCATGACGCACTCTTCGAGGGTATGCTTGACGGGCCCCTGATGGTAGGGGCACGTCTCCTTGAGTGCCTTGTCGAAAAGGTTAGCACCTCCGGGGGGCTTCCGAGGGTTCTTGCGCTCGGCGGCGGCGACAAGGTCTGCATCGGGAACGTCGCGTTTCGCTTGCGACTTCCTCCTGCCTTTCTTCTTGGCGCCGCGCGGAGTAGACACCTCGGGAGCATCTTCCGACGGGCGGCCCTGGGGCTGCTTGTCCTTTCGGAAGATGGCCTCAACCGCCTCCTGGCCGGAGGCGAACTTGGTGGCGATGTCCATCAGCTCGCTCGCCCTGGTGGGGGTCTTGCGACCCAACTTACTCACCAGGTCGCGGCAGGTGGTGCCGGCGAGGAACGCGCCGATGACATCGGAGTCGGTGATGTTAGGCAGCTCGGTGCGCTGCTTCGAGAACCGCCGGATGTAGTCTCGGAGAGACTCTCCCGGCAGTTGCCGACAGCTCCGGAGGTCCCAGGAATTCCCGGGGCGCACGTACGTGCCCTGGAAGTTCCCGGCGAAAGCCTGGACCAAATCTTCCCAGTTGGAAATCTGCCCCGGAGGCAGGTGCTCCAACCAGGCACGAGCGGTGTCGGAGAGAAACAGGGGGAGGTTTCGGATGATGAGGTTGTCATCGTCCGTCCCACCCAGTTGACAGGCCAGGCGGTAGTCCGCAAGCCATAATTCCGGTCTCGTCTCCCCCGAGTACTTCGTGATAGTAGTCGGGGGTCGGAATCGGGGCGGAAACGGCGCCCGCCGAATGGCTCGGCTAAAGACCTGCGGACCGGGTGGTTCGGGCGAGGGACTCCGATCCTCCCCGCTGTCGTAGCGTCCCCCACGCCTGGGGTGGTAGCCTCGGCGCACCCTTTCGTCGAGGCGTGCTCGACGGTCGCGATGAGGGTGCTCGTCGCCGAGGTGGCCCGGGGCCGCAAGCGCGGTGTTGCGGGTGCGCCCGGTGAAGACCGAGGCTTCCCGCGTGAGTCGGGAAGTCGCGGCACGAGGTTCCGAGGGGTATCCCTGCCTTCGGGAGGCAGAGCTCTCGGCCCGCCGGGCCGCAGCGCCTTCCAGGAGATGCTTAAGTTCTCCCTGGATTCGCCGACCCTCGGTGGTTGATGACTCCAGCATCGCGCGGAGGAGCATCGCTGCAGCGGCCAGGTCCTGACCGGTTCCGCCGGATGCGGGAGGCGGTCTGTCCCTGGCATCGTTGGCGATGCGGTGCTGGAGACCTTGGGGCAGGTGACGTATTCCTCCGGCCGGGGGCTGGCTCGCCCATACCTGCCCGATGTTCTGGCGGATTGCCTCGAGCGCTCCTGCTCCCTCATCGAGCCCGGCCTGCGCCCCGCGGACTTGCTCGAGCTGTGGGTCGTGACCCCCCGCCGGAACGGGGACCGCAGCTAGCTCCCGCGGGATGTCGGCGCGAGGCGCTGGCCTAGGGGGATCACCATCCTCCGGCATGCCGAGACAGCCGCCTCCGGAGGGATCCCCTAGCTCGATGTGGAAACATTCGCGACTCGGGCCGCAGTCCTTGTCGCCAAGGCTGCGGCTGCCGTCGGAACAGTCGGAGAGGCAGTAGTCACATGCGGTCATGAAGTCCCGCATGGCACTAGGGTTGCCAGATCCGGAGAAATCCCAGCAGATGCTGGGGTCGTCATCTTCCTCGGACCCAGAGGGTCCGTAGGTCGAGACACCCGTCAATCGGTCCCAAGGCGACCGCACACGAAACCCCAGAGAGGTTGCACTCGCCTCAATATGAGCGTCCGCCAAAGCGAGGTCGCCAGACGGGCTGAGGCCGAGTCGAAATGACGAAAGATGGGTAGCAGTCGGTACCTTTTTGTCGACGAGGAGCGATGAAGTCACGTCGGGGGCTGACCGCGCCGTCGTCTTGGGTACGAGGGCGACGTCCTGCAGGCCTTCCGTGAGCGTGCTGGCGTCGTCCACTTGCTCGGGGTCGACGTGTTGCGGGGGGATGGCGCTCGCGTTTGCCTCGAACGCGAGGGCGATGCTTGGCGTGTCCTCCGTCGAGGCGCCGGGGATGTCGATTTGCTCGACAGCCGTCGGAGCGCGATCTCTCGCTTGGCCCCGGTTGCCCCGCCTCCTCCTCCTCCGATGGCGAGGGAGAGGATGGGGCGAGCTCGAAAGTTGTCCTTCCCCCACGCGGGAAAGACGTCGTCGATTCCGCCGCCGGCGGGCGGGCTGTCCGCCACCATTGTCGCTGTCGCGCGGCGGTGGAAGGAGTATCATGTCGTAGTTGCCGTCGAGAGACATGAACTCGAGGTTCCCGAAACGGAGCACCGTTCCGGGTTGAAGAGGTCGTTGGAGACTGCCCATCTGGAGCTTGACGGGAAATCGAACGTCAACACGCAGCAGGCCCCTACCTGGCGCGCCAACTGTCGGCGTTCCGAGACCGGGGGGTCCCCGAGCCGACGAGTGAGAGTGCCGCGTGCCCCAGCCCAGATGGGTCGAGCGCGTGGAGCGAGCGCGAAGGGGGGAACAGAGAGAGAGGTCGGTGGCCGGAGCCGGGTCGTGAGGGAGTCGGAGAATTCCCGCGGCCTTCGTGTTCGTCCCGCGCCCAGGTCGGGTGCGCTTGCAGTAGGGGGTTACAAGCGTCCGCGCGAGGTGAGGGGAGTGAGCGGCCCTGAGAGAGCGCCTGCCCCTGCCCTTCGTCCCCGCGAGGCCAACCTTCTCTAAGAAGGCCCTGGTCCTCCCTTTTATAGTCGTAAGGAGAGGATCCAGGTGTACAAGATGGGGGTGTAGCAAGGTGCTACGTGTCTAGCGAGAGAGAGCTAGCGCCCTATGTACATGCCAAGGTGGCAGCCGGAGAGATCTTGGCACCCTGTTGGTGTGGCGTCGTGGCTGTTGGAGGAGTAACGGAGCCGGACGGGGAGACAGCTGTCGGAGTGGCTGGGCCCTTGCTGACGTCCTCCTGCTTTCGTAAGGGAGCTGAGAGTCGCCGTCGTCATGGTCTAGCGGGGCGCCATCATTTGCCTATCTGGCGTGGCTGGCCAGATGGGACGCCGGTCTTGTTCTCTGCGACCCAAGTCGGCTCAGGGCAGGGCGATGATGACGCTTCCTGTTGACGTGGCGGTCTCGTGTCCTAGGTCGGGCGTCGTGGAGGCTCCTCCGAAGCCGAGGTCGAGTCCGTCCTGCAAGACAGAGGCAGAGTCCGAGCCCTGGGTTCGGGCGAGGCGGAGATCGTTAGGCAGAGGCCGAGGCGGAGTCCGAGCCCTGGGTCGGGCGAGGCGGAGTTCGTCGTCTTCCGGGGCTTTAGCCCGAGTCCGAGCCCTTGGGCGGAGCGGAGTTCGCTGTCTTCCGGGGCCTTAGCCCGAGTCCGAGCCCTTGGGCGGAGCGGAGTTCGCCGTCTTCCGGGGCCTTAGCCCGAGTCCGAGCCCTTGGACGGAGCCTCCTATGGCACCTCTGGCGAAGTCTGGTCGCCCGTCTGTCTTACCTTTTGCGTTAAACGCCCCGGTGACTCGGTCGGTTGGCGCGGTGATTTAGTCAGGGTTTCTTCTTATCGAAGGCGGGGCCTAGGGCGAGCCGGAGATGCGTCTGCCGTGAAAGAGGGGGCCTCAGGCGAGACGGAGTCATCTTAGGGTCGGCTGCCCTCGCCCGAGGCTAGGCTCGGGCGTGGCGTGGTCAAGTCACTCGTATGGACTGATCCCTGACTTAATCAAACCCATCAGGCCTCTGCAGCTTTATGCTGATGGGGGTTACCAGCTGAGAATTAGGCGTCTTGAGGGTACCCCTAATTATGGTCCCCGACAACAACGAAGCATAAAAGACCGCTTCTTCTTTTTTGCCGAAACCTCTCTTTTTTATACACAACGAAGCATAAAAGACCGCTTTTTCTTTTTTGCCGAAACAACCACTTATGCCATGAATGAATGTTTATGAATGCAAATGCTATGATGCAATGTGATGTGCGAATGAATGTCCAAACACATATCCGAAGCCATACCCTCAGCCATTATTTCCTTAGAAACAATCACACATTAGCTCTGCATTCCCTTAGGAACGACTTTGGAGCTTCTTCGCCTTTTACTTTTGGCGGAATCAACGTTGACTTTTCGCTGTAAGCTCTGCATTCCCTTAGGAACGTCTTTGGAGCTTCTTCGCCTTTTACTTTCGGCGGAATCAGCGTTGACTTTTCGCTGTAAGCTCTGCATTCCCTTAGGAACGTCTTTGGAGCTTCTTCGCTTTTTCAGTTTCGGCACTCGATGGTGCGTTCTCAGCTTTTACATTTACATTCTTTGGGGGATTTTGCTCTTATAAAACTAAAAAGGAAATTACATATGATGGCCCCATTAAAAACCTTTCCCCCCCTTTAGAAAGGAAAAGGGTGCCATGAAAAAGAAAAGAAAAAACATAAAAAGTTACATCAAGTTATACATAATATCGCCGAAGCTCATCCGCATTCCAAGATCTTGGAATTTCGTTGCCGTCCATGTCCTTCAATCTGTATGAACCAGGTCTTGACGAAGATGCTACTAAGAAAGGTCCTTCCCATTTCAACTGCAACTTGCCCACTGTGTCTGGGTTGGCCACTCTCCGAAGCACCAAGTGTCCCGGCTCAATATTTTTTAGCCGGACCTTTCTATCTCGCCATTTGACTGTTTCAGCTTGGTATTTATTGATATTCTCCACAGCTTGAAGCCTGATCCCTTCTAAAGCATCTTTTTCCACAAAACAGGCATCTTCAGGACCTGATTCTGCCGAAGCTACTACTCTTATTGATCCAGCTTTAGCTTCTTCCGGAGTTATTGCTTCGTCACCGAACAATAACTTGAATGGAGTAAAGCCTGTAGACCTTGATGTTGTTGTATTGTGGCTCCACACCACTTTGGTTAACTGATCTGGCCACTTTCCCCTGGGTTGATTGAAGATTAACTTCATTATTCCTGTCATTATAATGCCGTTGGCCCTTTCAACGAGCCCATTTGACTCCGGATGCCTGACTGATGCAAAATGGATCTTCGTACCAATTTGATCACAGAAATTTCTGAAAGCTTCGGAGTCGAACTGCGTTCCATTATCCATAGTGATGGCCTTCGGTACCCCGAAACGACAAACAATATTCTGCCAGAAAAACTTTTGGACAGTGGCCGAAGTTATTGCGGCTAATGGCTTCGCCTCAATCCATTTAGAAAAATACTCCACAGCCACTATAACATATTTTAGATTCCCTTGAGCCGGTGGTAATGGACCTAACAAGTCAAGGCCCCACCTTTGCAATGGCCAGATGGGTTGTATCAGCTGTGTCAAAGACGAAGGTTGCTTTTGATCTCTTGCACATTTCTGACAACCTTCGCACTTTTGAATTAACTCCGCTGCATCCGAAGCTGCCTTCGGCCAATAAAACCCTTGGCGGAAAACTTTTCCAAGTAGCGGCCTAGATCCAATGTGGGATCCACACAGGCCTGCATGTATTTCTTTCATCAACTCTATACCTTCGGTTCTAGATAAACACTTGAGCAGCGGAGCGCAAACTCCATGTTTGTATAACTCCCCTTCTATCATGACATATGGACGAGCTCTTGCCTCTATCCTTTTATTATAAGCTTCGTCATCTGAAAGGAACTTACCCTGAAGGTAAGAGATGATCTCAGTTCTCCAATCTTCGCTATAAACAGGAGATATGTTGAGGACTGCTCTTTCAAGAAGCTCCACTGAAGGTGCCTTTATTGTTTCGAAGAACACATCCGAAGGTAACGGCAGCCCCTGTGCTGCTGACTTAGCTAACAAATCAGCATGCTCATTTTGTCCTCGAGGGATATTCTTGACAGAAAATCCTTCGAAGGAAGCTTCGATTCTTCGGACCGTGTCTAAATATTTTTCAAGCTTCGGATCTTTAGCCTTGCAACTTTTGTCAATGTGACCCGAAACAACCTAGGAATCAGTTTTAAGAATCGCCCTTCTGATTCCCATTGCCTTTAATTTCCGAAGGCCCAGAAGGAGGGCTTCGTACTCAGTAACATTGTTTGTACAGCTGAAATCAAGTCTTGCCGCATAACAAGTTTTAACCTTGGATGGTGAGACCAACACAGCGGCTGCACCTGCTCCGAAGGTTCCCCAAGAGCCATCACAAAACACTGTCCACACTTCGGCATCTTTATTTGCTTCTTCATCCTGAGCCCCTGGCGTCCAATCGGCAATGAAATCTGCCAACGCTTGAGACTGGATCGAGGATCTATGCACATAATCAATGCAAAATTCATTGAGCTCTGCAGCCCATTTTCCAATCCGTCCAGTAGCTTCTCTATTCCTCATAATATCCTTCAACGGCTGCGAAGAAGGAACAACAATATTGTATGCTTGAAAATAATGCCGAAGCTTCCTGGATGCCATCAAAACGGCATATAATACCTTCTCCAGTTCTGTATAGTTTTTCTTTGATACACTAAGGACTTCAGATACAAAATACACTGGAACCTGCTTCTTGACTTGGCCAACAAGCTTCTCCTGGACAAGTGCTGCACTTACTGCCGAGTGCGAAGCTGCCACATATAACAACAAAGGAGCCCCTGGTGTTGGTGGAGTTAATGTTGTTAGATCTATCAAATATTGCTTCAGCTCTTCGAAGGCTTTTTGTTGGCTTGGTCCCCATTGAAAGACTTCAGCTGACTTCAGCACCTCGAAGAATGGTAAATTTCTTTCTGCTGATCTGGATATGAATCTATTGAGAGATGCCAGCCTTCCTGTCAATCTTTGGGCCCCCTTTCTTGTAGTTGGTGGCTCCATTCGAAGTATAGCTTCAATTTTATTTGGATTAGCTTCAATTCCCTTTGTTGAAACCAAGCATCCAAGAAATTTCCCCTTCTTTACTCCGAAGACACATTTTTCTGGATTCAGCTTCAAACCAGCTTGTCTGAAACTGGCGAAGGTCTCCTGCAAATCAGCAATATGATTTTCCTGCTTCGTGCTTTTTACAATGATGTCATCGACATAAGTTAGCACATTTCTGCCTATCTGAGACTGGAGGACCTTCGCAGTCATTCTGCTGAAACTTCCTCCAGCGTTTTTGAGCCCCTCAGGCATCCGAAGATAGCAATATGTGCCACTTGGGGTTATGAAGCTAGTCTTCGGCTCATCTTCCTTCTTCATCCAGATTTGGTGATAGCCTGAGTAACAATCTAGCAGACTCATGAGCTCTGAAGAAGCTGCTGCATCAACTAAAGAGTCTATTCTTGGCAATGGGAATTCGTCCTTCGGACAAGCCTTGTTGAGATCTGTGAAATCGATACACATTCTCCACTTGCCATTGGCTTTCTTTACCATAACAGTGTTAGCTAGCCATTCTGGATACTTTACTTCTCTGATAACTCCTGCACTGAGGAGTCTTTTTACTTCATTGCGAGCCCCTTCGGCCTTGTCATCAGACATTTTCCGAAGCCTCTGCTTTCGGGGTCTGAAGGATGGGTCAACATTGAGCGAGTGTTCAATAACATCCCAATTTACTCCACAGAGATCATTAGCTGACCATGCAAAAACATCTTTGTTGTTAAACAAAAACCTTATCAAGGTTTTCTCCTGGTCTTCGGATAATTGCGAGCCCAACAGCACCTTTTGCTCTGCTATGTCCTCACACAAGAGCATGGGCTTCGGCTGATCTGCTGAAGCTGCTTTCTCCCTTCTGAATTTGTACTGTTCACAAGCTTCAGCTCCATCTATGTTATGGATTGCTTTGGAGTCAGTCCAGCTTCCTTCGGCCCTTCTAGCAGCTTCCTGGCTTCCATGAATAGCAATAGGCCCTTGGTCCGAAGGTATCTTCATGCAGAGGTAAGCTGGGTGAAGAATTGCTTCGAAGGCATTGAGAGTACCGCGACCAATGATAGCATTGTAAGGATACTCCATGTCAACAATATCAAACACAATTTGCTCAGTCCTTGTGTTGTTAACAAATCCGAAGGTTACTGGCATGGTAATCTTCCCAAGTGCTGCAATCTGCCGTCCTCCGAAGCCACAAAGAGGGTGCGTAGCATCATGGACCTTGTCTTCGGGCTCTTGCATTTGTCTGAAGGCCTTAGCAAATATGATATCAGCTGCACTGCCTGTATCAACTAAGACATTGTGGACCAGAAATCCTTTGATCACACAAGAGATAACCATGGCATCATTGTGAGGATAATCCTTAAGCTGAAGGTCTTCCTGAGAGAAAGTGATTGGAATGTGGGACCATTTTGACTTGATGAAGGGTCCCTGTACTCCAACATGCTGCACCCTTCTCTGAGCCTCCTTCTTTTGCTTCTTGTTAGCCGGCTCTGAGCAAGAACCGCCTGTTATCGGGAGCACCAGCTTCGAAGCCGAAGCAGCTTTAGCTTGATTGTTGAACGAAGCCATCAGCTCAGAAAAGTGGAAGTGAGTTCACCGGAGGTGGGCGCCAATGTTGGGGGCTTGTTCTCAAATGCTATGAATTAAGAACAAGGCAACACAGAAAGAAGTTAATGATAAATACCCTTCGTCCTTCGAAGCGTTATTTCCCTTAGGATATAACGATCTTCAGACGAAGGTCACGAAGGACATACCTCCATCATTGCAGTTTATATTGACAATAAGGAGAAGCATATGAAACATGAGGGAATGATATGAATAATCACATAACATTATTACGTGTTCTTATCAAATAATCATGGAAGAATAAAAACAATGTTGAATTACATTTGTACCTTCGGCTTGACAGAAGGCAAAGGTACAAGCGTGATGCACGAGCGAGTACCAATTAGCGTGAACAGTACGGGGGTACTGTTCATCTATTTATAGACACAGGACACAGCCTGTGACGAATTACAATTATGCCCCTCATAAAAGTTTACAACATTGACTCAGACCTTCATGGATTAAAAGGTCATTCTATCTCTATGTCGGTTTGTAATGCCGAAGCTTCATGAAAAGGAACCTTCGGCCATCTCCTGGGGACAACTTCAGCCGAAGCTGCTTCTTCCCGTAAGACCTTCGGCGCAACGAAGCATGGCCCCAACACCGCCCGACCCCAGGGCTCGGACTCCGCCCTGGCCTCTGTCGAACGACCTCTGCCTCACCCGACCCAGGGGCTCGGACTCGGCCTCGGCCATGGAAGACAGACTCGACCTCGGCTTCGGAGGAGCCTCCACGTTGCCCAACCTAGGGCGCAGGCCAGCCACGTCAACAGGAAGCGCCATCATCACCCTACCCCGAGCTGACTCGGGCCGCAGAGAACAAGACCGGTGTCCCATCTGGCTAGCTCCACCGGATAGGCAATGATGGCGCCCCGCATGCTCTGTGACGACGACGGCTCTCAGCTCTCTTACGGAAGCAGGAGTTTGTCAGCAAGGACTCAACCGCTCCGACAGCTGTCCCTCCGCCAGGCTCCGTCGCTCCTCCGACGGCCACGACATCACACCAGCTGGGTGCCAAAATCTCACCGGCTGCCACATCGGCATGTACTTAGGGCGCTAGCTCTCCCCCGCTAGACACGTAGCACTCTGCTACACCCCCATTGTACACCTGGATCCTCTCCTTACGCCTATAAAAGGAAGGACCAGGGCCCTCTTAGAGGAGGATGGCCGCGCGGGGACGAGGACGGGACAGGCGCTCTCTTGGGGCCGCTCGCTTCCCTCTCCCGCGTGGACGCTTGTAACCCCCTACTGCAAGCGCACCCGACCTGGGCGCGGGACGAACACGAAGGCCGCGGGATTTCCACCTCTCTCACGCCCATCTCCGGCCACCTCACTTCCCCCTTCGCGCTCGGCCTCGCGTCGACCCATCTGGGCTGGGGCACGCGGCGACATTCACTCGTCGGCTTAGGGACCCCCCGGTCTCGAAACGCCGACAGTTGGCGCGCCAGGTAGGGGCCTGCTACGTGTTGACGAACAGCTTCCCGTCAAGCTCCAGATGGGCAGTCTCCAGCAACCTCTCCAACCCGGGACGATGCTCCGTTTCGGGAGTCTTGAGTTCATGTCCTTCGACGGCAGCTACGACATGATACTCCTTCCATCGCCGCGCGACGACGACAATGGCGGCCGACAGCCCTCCCGCCGGCGGCGGAATCGACGACGTCTTCCCCGCGTGGTGGAAGAACAACATTCGAGCTCGCCCCGTCCTCTCCCCTGCCAACGGAGGAGGAGGCAGGGCAACCAAGGCCAAGCGGGAGGCCGCGCCTCTCGGCTGTCGAGCGAATCGACGTCCCTAGCGCCCCAACGGGGGGCGCGTCGGGCGACGACCTCGCGTTTGAGACGAAGGCGAGCGCCGTCTCCCCGCGACACGCCAATCCCGAGCAAGCGGACGACGCCATTACGCTCGCGGAAGGCTTGCTGGGCGTCACCCTCGTACCTGAGATGACGGTGCAGTCAGTCCCCGACGCGACTTCATCGCCGTTCGTCGACCAAAAGGTACCGACCGATTCCCATCCTACGTCATTTAGATTCAGCCTCAACCCGCCTAGCAACCTTGCTTTGGCGGGCACTCTCGTAGAGGCGAATTCAAACCCTCTGGGGTTCCGCACGCGGTCGCCTTGGGACCGGCTGACGGACGTCTCGACCTATGGGCCCTCCGGGTCCGAGGAAGACGACGACCCCAGCATCTGTTGGGATTTCTCTGGACTTGGCAACCCTAGTGCCATGCGGGACTTCATGACCGCATGTGACTACTGCCTCTCCGACTGTTCCGACGGTAGCCGCAGCCTCGACGACGAGGACTGCGGCCCAAGCCGCGAATGTTTTCACGTCGATCTAGGGGGTCCCTCCGAAGGCAATCATCTCGGCATGCCGGAGGACGGTGATCTCCCTAGGCCGGTGCCCCGCGCTGACATCCCGCGGGAGCTAGCTGTGGTCCCCGTTCCGGCGGGGGTCACGACCCACAGCTCGAGCAAGTCCGCGGGGCGCAGGCCAGGCTCGACGAGGGAGCAGGAGCGCTTGAGCCGATCCGCCGGGACGTCGGGCAGGCATGGGCGGGCCAACCCCCGGCCGGAGAAATACGTCACCTGCCCCAGGGTCTCCAGCTCCACATCGCCAATGACGTCAGGGTCAGGCCACCACCCGCATCTAGTGGGGTTGGTCAGAACCTGGCTACAGCAGCGATGCTTCTCCGCGCAATGCCGGTGCCATCAACCACCGAGGGTCGGCGAATCCAAGGGGAGCTCAAGAATCTCCTGGAAGGCGCTGCGGTCCGACGGGCCGAGAGCTCTGCCTCCCGAAGGCAAGGATACCCCTCGGAACCTCATGCTGCGACTTCCCGATTCATGCGAGAAGGCTCGGTCTACACCGGGCGCACGCGCAACACCGCGCCTGCGGCCCCGGGCCACCTCGGCAACGAGCACCATCATCGCGACCGTCGGGCTCACCTCGATGAGAGGGTGCGCTGAGGCTATCACCCCAGGCGTGGGGGACGCTACGACAGCGGGGAGGATCGGAGTCCCTCGCCCGAACCACCCGGTCCGCAGGCCTTCAGCCGGGCCATCCGGCGGGCACCGTTCCCGACCCAGTTCCGACCCCCGACTACTATCACAAAGTACTCGGGGGAAACAAGACCGGAATTGTGGCTCGCGGACTACCGCCTGGACTGCCAGCTGGGTGGAACGGACGACGACAACCTCATCATCCGCAACCTCCCCCTGTTCCTCTCCGACACCGCTCGCGCCTGGTTGGAGCACCTGCCTCCGGGGCAGATCTCCAACTGGGATGACCTGGTCCAAGCCTTCGCCAGCAATTTCTAGGGCACGTATGTGCGCCCCGGGAATTCCTGGGACCTCTGAAGCTGCCGACAGCAGCCGGGAGAGTCTCTCCGGGACTACATCCGGCGATTCTCGAAGCAGCGCACCGAGCTGCCCAACATCACCGACTCGGATGTCATCGGCGCGTTCCTTGCCGGCACCACCTGCCACGACCTGGTGAGCAAGTTGGGTCGCAAGACCCCCACCAGGGCGAGCGAGCTGATGGACATCGCCACCAAGTTCGCCTCTGGCCAGGAGGCGGTCGAGGCTATCTTCCGAAAGGACGAGCAGCCCCAGGGCCGCCCATCGGAAGATGCTCCCGAGGCGTCTACTCAGCGCGGCGCCAAGAAGAAAGGCAAGAAGAAGTCGCAAGCGAAACGCGACGCCGCCGACGCGGACCTTGTCGCCGCCGCCGAGCACAAGAACCCTCGGAAGCCCCCCGGAGGTGCCAACCTCTTCGACAAGATGCTCAAGGAGCCGTGCCCCTATCATCAGGGGCCCGTCAAGCACACCCTTGAGGAGTGCGTCATGCTTCGGCGCCACTTCCACAGGGCCGGGCCACCCGCGGAGGGTGACAGGGCCCACGACGACGACAAGAAGGAAGATCACCGAGCAGGAGAGTTCCCCGAGGTCCGCGACTGCTTCATGATCTACGGTGGGCAAGCGGCGAATGCCTCGGCTCGGCACCACAAGCAAGAGCGCCGGGAGGTCTGCTCGGTCAAGGTGGCGGCACCGGTCTATCTAGACTGGTCCGACAAGCCCATCACCTTCGACCAAGACGATCACCCCGACCACGTGCCGAGCCCGGGGAAATACCCGCTCGTCGTCGACCCCGTCATCGGCGATGTCAGGCTCACCAAGGTCCTTATGGACGGGGGCAGCAGCCTCAACATCATCTACGCCGAGACCCTCAGGCTCCTGCGCGTCGATCTATCCTCCGTCCGAGCAGGCGCTGCACCCTTCCACGGGATCATTCTCGGGAAGCGCGTCCAGCCCCTCGGGCGACTCGACCTTCCCGTAATCCCGTCTGCTTCGGAACGCCCTCCAACTTCCGAAGGGAGACTCTGACGTTCGAGGTGGTCGGGTTCCGAGGAACCTACCACGCGGTACTGGGGAGGCCATGCTACGCGAAGTTCATGGCCGTCCCCAACTACACCTACCTGAAGCTCAAGATGCCGGGCCCCAACGGGGTCATCACCGTCGGCCCCACGTACAAACACGCGTTCGAATGCGACGTGGAGTGTGTGGAGTACGCCGAGGCCCTCGCCGAGTCCGAGGCCCTCATTGCCGACCTGGAAAGCCTCTCCAAAGAGGTGCCAGACGTGAAGCGTCATGCCGGCAACTTCGAGCCGGTGGAGACGGTTAAGGCCGTCCCCCTCGACCCCAGTGGCGACGCCTCCAAGCAGATCCGGATCGGTTCCGGGCTTGACCCCGAATAGGAAACAGTGCTCGTCGACTTTCTCCGCGTGAACGCCGATGTCTTCGCGTGGAGTCCCTCGGACATGCCCGACATACCGAGGGATGTCGCTGAGCACTCACTGGATATTCGGGCCAGAGCCCAACCTGTCAAGCAGCCTCTGCGCCGATTCGACGAGGAGAAGCGCAGAGCGATAGGCGAGGAGATCCACAAGCTAATGGCAGCCGGGTTCATCAAAGAGGTATTTCATCCCGAATGGCTTGCCAACCCTGTGCTTGTGAGAAAGAAAGGGGGGAAATGGCGGATGTGTGTAGACTACACTGGTCTCAACAAAGCATGTCCGAAGGTTCCCTACCCTCTGCCTCGCATCGATCAAATCGTGGATTCCACTGCTGGGTGCGAAGCCCTGTCTTTCCTTGATGCCTACTCAGGGTATCACCAAATCAGGATGAAAGAGTCCGACCAGCTCGCAACTTCTTTCATCACGCCCTTCGGCATGTACTGCTATGTCACCATGCCATTCGGTTTGAGGAATGCGGGCGCGACGTACCAGCGGTGCATGAACCATGTGTTCGGCGAACACATCGATCGCACGGTCGAAGCCTACGTCGATGACATCGTAGTCAAGACGAGGAAAGCTTCCGACCTCCTCTCCGACCTTGAAGTGACATTCCAATGTCTCAAGGCGAAAGGCGTCAAGCTCAATCCCGAGAAGTGTGTCTTCGGGGTGCCCCGGGGCATGCTCTTGGGGTTCATCGTCTCCGAGCGGGGCATCGAAGCCAACCTCGAGAAGATCGCAGCCATCACCAGCATGGGTCCCATCAAGGACTTAAAGGGCGTACAGAGGGTCATGGGATGTCTCGCGGCTCTGAGCCGCTTCATCTCACGCCTCGGCGAGAGAGGCCTGCCTCTGTACCGCCTCTTAAGGAAGGCCGAGCGCTTCACTTGGACCCCTGAGGCCGAGGAAGCTCTCGGGAACCTGAAGGCGCTCCTCACAAAGGCGCCTATCTTGGTGCCCCCAGCTGACGGAGAAGCCCTCTTGGTCTACGTCGCCGCGACCACCCAGGTGGTTAGCGCCGCGATTGTGGTCGAGAGGCAAGAAGAGGGGCATGCATTGCCCGTTCAGAGGCCAGTTTACATCGTCAGCGAGGTACTGTCCGAAACCAAGATCCGCTACCCACAAGTTCAGAAGCTGCTGTATGCAGTGATCCTGACGCGGCGGAAGTTGCGACACTACTTCGAGTCTCATCCGGTAACTGTGGTGTCATCCTTCCCCCTGGGGGAGATCATCCAGTGCCGAGAGGCCTCGGGCAGGATTGCAAAGTGGGCAGTGGAAATCATAGGCGAGACAATCTCGTTCGCCCCTCGGAAGGCCATCAAGTCCCAGGTCTTGGCGGACTTCGTAGCCGAATGGGTCGACACCCAGCTACCGACGGCTCCGATCCAACCAGAGCTCTGGACCATGTTTTTCGACGGGTCGCTGATGAAGACGGGAGCCGACGCGGGCCTACTCTTCATCTCGCCCCTCGGGAAACACCTACGCTATGTGCTACACCTCCACTTCCCGGCGTCCAACAATGTGGCTGAGTACGAGGCTCTGGTCAACGGGTTGCGGATCGCCATCGAGCTAGGGGTCAGGCGCCTCGACGCTCGCGGTGACTCGCAGCTCATCATCGACCAAGTCATGAAGAACTCCCACTGCCGCGACCCGAAGTTGGAGGCCTACTGCGATGAGGTTCGGCGCCTGGAAGACAAGTTCTACGGGCTCGAGCTTAACCACATCGCTCGGCGCTACAACGAGACTGCGAACGAGCTAGCAAAAATAGCCTCGGGGCGAACAACGGTTCCCCCGGACGTCTTCTCTCGGGATCTGCATCAACCCTCCATCAAGATCGACGACGCGCCCGAGCCTGAGGCGCCCTCGGTCCAGCCCGAGGTGCCCTCGGCACAGCCGGAGGCACCCTCAGCTCAGCCCGAGGCGGCCTCGGTTCGACCCGAGGTACCCTCGGCCTCCGAGGGTGAGGCACTGCGCATCGAGGAGGAGCGGAGCGGGGCCACGCCTGATCGAAATTGGCAGACCCCGTACCTGCAATATCTCCGCCAAGGAGAGCTACCCCTCGACCGAGCCGAGGCTCGGCGGGTAGCGCGACACGCCAAGTCGTTCGTCTTGCTGGGCGATGAGAAGGAGCTCTACCACCGCAGCCCCTCGGGCATCCTCCAGCGATGCATCTCCGTCGCCGAAGGTCAGGAACTCCTGCAAGAGATACACTCGGGGGCTTGCGGCCATCACGCAGCGCCTCGAGCCCTTGTCGGGAATGCTTTCCGGCAAGGCTTCTACTGGCCAACGGCGGTGGCTGACGCCACTAGAATTGTCCGCACCTGCGAAGGGTGTCAATTCTATGCGAAGCAAACCCACCTGCCCGCTCAGGCTCTGCAGACGATACCCATCACCTAGCCCTTTGCTGTGTGGGGGCTGGACCTCGTCGGCCCCTTGCAGAAGGCGCCCGGGGGCTACACGCACCTGCTGGTCGCCATCGACAAATTCTCCAAGTGGGTCGAGCTCCGACCTCTGAACTGCATCAGGTCCGAGCAGGCGGTGACGTTCTTCACCAACATCATCCATCGCTTCGGGGTCCCGAACTCCATCATCACCGACAACGGTACCCAGTTCACCGGCAGAAAATTCTTGGACTTCTGCGAGGATCACCACATTCGGGTGGACTGGGCCGCCGTGGCTCATCCCATGTCGAATGGGCAAGTAGAGCGTGCCAACGGCATGATTCTACAAGGGCTCAAGCCTCGGATCTACAACGACCTCAACAAGTTCGGCAAGCGATGGATGAAGGAACTCCCCTCGGTGGTCTGGAGCCTGAGGACAACGCCGAGCCGGGCCACGGGTTTCACGCCGTTCTTTCTGGTCTACGGGGCCGAGGCCGTCTTGCCCACTGACCTGGAGTATGGCTCCCCGAGGACGAGGGCCTACAGCGATCAAAGCAACCAAGCCAGCCGAGAAGACTCGCTGGACCAGCTGGAAGAGGCTCGGGACAAGGCCTTGCTACACTCGGCGCGGTACCAGCAGTCCCTGCGACGCTACCACGCCCGAGGGGTCCGGCCCCGAGACCTCCAGGTGGGCGACCTGGTGCTTCGGCTGCGACAAGACGCCCGAGGGAGGCACAAGCTCACGCCCCCCTGGGAGGGGCCATTCGTCATCGCCAAAGTTCTGAAGCCCGGAACGTACAAGCTGGCCAATAGTCAAGGCGAGGTCTACGGCAACGCTTGGAACATCCAACAGCTACGTCGCTTCTACCCTTAAGATGTTTTCAAGTTGTTCATATACCTCGCACCCGCGCAAAGTTTAGTCATCAAGGAAGAGTCGGCCTTGCCTCGGCAAAGCCCGACCCTCCCTCGGGGGCTAAAAGGGGGGGAACCCCCTCTGCGTTGAAATTTTCCTCGAAAAAAAAGAAAAAAGAGAGATCTCTTCTGCCAGAATATCTTTCGTGCTTTCTGACTAGTTCGAAAAGTGGATCCTGAAAACGACGGAGTACACGTAAACAGCCAAGGCTGACCGAGCCGAGGGACTCCTACGCCTCCGGGATACGGATACCTCACTCATCACCTTCTGTGATAAGTAACTCGCGTTCGGATAAAGTGATTCCGCGGACCGAACAAGTCTTCACGTTCGGAAGCTCTTCTGCCGAAGCGATCCTTCGAGCCTTCTCGACTGAGTCGGTGACAGGGCCTCATGGATGGGTGAAAGTGCGCGTAAGCGGCAAGGCCGGCCGAGCCGAGGGACTCCCACGCCTCCAGGATACGGATACCTCACTCATCACCTTCCGCGAGAAGCAACTTTCGCTCGCACAAACATCCCTGTTACCGACAAAAAAGTCCAGATACTCGAAACAAGAGGAAAGGAGACGCAGCTTTACAACACAGCGAGGGTGTGTATATTCTGGCCTCAGCGGCCGCAGAAGGCACACGCTACAAGACACTCTGATCCTGCAGGCTCGGGTCTTGACGCTGGAAGGGGGCAGTCACACCCTCGGCATCGACGACACCTTCAGTAAGGTCCGACCTAGCCTCGGAAGGCGACGCGATCCAAGGATCCCCACTCTAGAGGACGACGTCATCGTCACGCCCGGACAGTCGCTGCCAGGGACTTCTCCAAGAATCCGGCCCGAGCAGGCGGCTCGGCCGGTTACCCCTGGGGCCTCGGCCAACCATCTTCCAAGGACGCTAGCCCGACCTGAGGCCTCGGCTGATCGACTCCGGCGTCGGTCCCGCTAACGGACAACCCGACTAGGCTCCGGCCAACCAGGTTTCATTTTCGAGCCAACTCCGCCTCTGTTCATGCTGATATCGCTACCCCTGGCCTCGGCTCATCGAAGAGCGGCCAAGGGGTCCCTTTAACTAAGCTAGAGGAGCCTCAGACAACAAGGCCGACCGAGCCAAGGGACTCCTACGCCTCCGGGATACGGATACCTCACTCGTCACCTTGACACGGGGCGACTCATGCTTGGTGAAGCGGTTCAGACAACCAACAGGCGAGTCTTAGTGCTCGAAAATGAGGAAAAAAACACGGCTCCGTGCCGAAATTACATACGTGTTCAGGCCTCGACAGCCGCAATGAACAGAAAAACACTGGCATTCGAAGTGCCATTACAAACGGAACTCCGGTTCCCCTTCCGCAGGTACGAACAACCCCACTCCATGGGGGAGGGCCTGCGGAACAACAGAAGACTGACGAGCGGCTCGCGGCCGCCCGCTCTGACTACGACGACAACGACCCCCGCTCCGGGTGGCCGAACTGCAGCAGCGCAGGCCTCAGGGTAGGCACTGCTGCAATCTTGCCCTCGCCCACACCGACGCTCGAGGGGCGAGTACAAGTACAAAGAGCTGGAGGCCCGAGGCGCGGATGGTGGCGGTGATCCCGTCGGTGACGGGGACTTCTCGAACCGCCTCCGCCTCGGCACCGACGGCAGGGGCCATCAGCCCTCCGACAGATCCCCACTCAAATCCTCCCGGAAGAGTGGGGCACCGGCCTCCGCGTGAAGATGCCACGCCGATGCAAAGACAGGACCACCCCAGAACATGAACGCCGCCCTAGCAGCGCGCGACATCTAGGGTGGTCCTCCCGTGCACACGGCGCGGCAGCC
The DNA here is from genome assembly GCA_029449295.1 of Zea luxurians. Lineage (NCBI taxonomy): Eukaryota > Viridiplantae > Streptophyta > Magnoliopsida > Poales > Poaceae > Zea > Zea luxurians. Next base: position 176,097,760 of record JAOPSE010000002.1, read on the forward strand.
GCCCTCCGGCAGAAGGGGCCGCCGGGAGCCAAGCCGACGAACCCGACACGCTAGAGGTGACGACGCCTGCCGTCGACCAGCCCCGCATTGTCGAAGTCCGGGCCGCCCGCAGGGCCAGTGAGCGCCCTCTCCCTCGAATGCCGCGGGAGAGGATGACCCACGAACCCGCGCGGGAGGTAGAGCGCCGGCTCAGCCCGGCACCCACCCCAGCGAGGATGATGAACATCCTTGAAGCTGAGGGTGGGACCAAGATCGCAGCCCGGCTTGCTCCTCCCCACCCAGGAGCTAGTGGTCACTGTCTCGGGTGACCGCCGGCGAGGGGGTACAGCCGGGCTGGCTGATGAAAATCCTTGAAGCCGAACGATGGCTGAAAGGTACCAACTCCTACGGAGTTGCGTTCCTCCAACGATGAGGCGAAAAGACGGCGGGTATCCCCCATCCGGGGGCTTGGAAGGTGGAAAGACTCAATGCATAAGGGAGCGAGAGGACATGGTCGCCTTCCGGAGGGGGTCACCCTCCTTTTAAAGGCAACTCTCCCTACTTGCGCCCCCAACCGTCACGGGCTGAGTCTTCTCCAACACGCTCCAAGGCCCTCCCCTGCGGCGCGGGGGCTGGGTCCCGCATGTCATGCAAACCGGCTCAGAGCAGAAGAAGCCAAACCGCCGCGCGTGGTGCGCACAACCGCCCAGCGGTTGCAAGTGACCCTCCGCTTTTGCCCAGACCAATGGGCGAAAGAGGCGGGCAGCCATGCAGGCGGCATGCAACCACGCCAAGTGGACGCGCTTCTCCGACTCCCGACACGCCAGCATGGAGGCCCAGGCCCACGCGTCACGCAACCGGCGCGCCGGATGCTGCATGCAAGCAACTGCACCGCCACTTGCGCCACCACCGCGCCTCCTCGATTGCGGAACCAATACCGCGACTCAAGGCGACCAGGCGCACGACCCAGCAGCGCCAGCCTGACGCGGCGGTCAATGCGGCCAAAGGTGGGCTGGCAGTAATGACGGTGGCAGGCGGGCGGGAGCAGCGGTCACGTCGTCAGCCAAGCTCACGTCCCATCCGGGGGCAGCAAGAGAACCCCCTCTCACGGCGTGAAGACAACGCGCCCGTGATCCGTTCCTCGAACGGCTCGCGCACGCGCAACAGCCGCCTCGCCAACCGCTCGCCCCGTCGCATTAGCTCCGCGGCAGGACAGGCGGCGCTTCCGGCGGGAGCAGTGGGCGACGCTTCGCCTTCGCCGTAATAACTGCGACAAAAAAAGGTACGCCGCGTCGTTCGATTTCGTATCCTTTTCCTTTTTTCCTCTTTCTCTATCTCTTGCAGCAGGGACTGGGAAAGGGGGATACCCCGAAAAGGATCCTTCCCCGTGAAGGAACCAGGCTCCGAGCCTCCTTACTGATCAGAGGTTCGAAGGCTGGCCCCCCGAAGGGTTTCAACAGCCGCCTCAGATCGCGTGGGCCCTACACCCACTACTGGTCAGAGGTTCGAAGGCCGGCCCCCCGAAGGGTTCCACGGCCGCCTCAGGCTACTCGGGCTCCGCGCTCATTACTGATCAGGGGTTCGAAGGCTGGCCCCCGAAGGGTTCACAGTCGCCTCAGACGCCGAGCGAGGGATGACCAGGGGTACGTTCGATACATAACCAAGGCTCGGGCTGCGCTCCCGAGGTACCCTAGGACATTTCCGAGACCAGCGGGAGTGATCTTGTAACGGAATCCCATCAGAGGGAGGCATCGAGCCCTCGGACCCCGTCGCCAGGGGACCGGGTCCGGCAGATCACCCGCAGGTACTTTTGGGCGTGCCTCTGGGCCCCTAGCCGACCCCTAACGAACGGGGCACGGACGTCCACTCGGATTACCCGCTTGTAGCTCACCGGAGACACCATGTTCGGCGCCCATCGAGGGTAACATGGCGCTTCCCCCCCCCCTCCTCCTTGCGGAAAGGCGACGCAGGGGCGTATGTAAAAAAGCCGAGTCTGTCCCTGATCGCCCTCTCGCCCTGTGCGGAGGCTCGGGGGCTGCTCTCGCAAACCCGGCTCCGGCCGAACCGTTGACAGCGTCAACATACCAGCCCGAGAGCTTGGGCCCCGACCGTACACCCGGGCTACGACCAGTTCGCATGAGGGAACAACCAGACCAGCCGAAGCATTACGCGAGGCATTAAGACCTCGAAGGAGTGAAACCACTCCTCCGAGGCCTCGGGGGCTACACCCGGCGGGTGCGCTCGCGCGCACCCACCTGAACAAAATGCAACCGAGAAAGGCTGGTCCCCTTGCAAAAAAGTGCGACGAAAGCCTCCAAGCGAGTGCTAACACTCCCTTCGAGGCTCGGGGGCTACTGTCGGGGACCATAATTAGGGGTACCCTCAAGACTCCTAATTCTCAGCTGGTAACCCCCATCAGCATAAAGCTGCTAAGGCCTGATGAGTGCGATTAAGTCAGGGATCAGTCCATTCGAGCGACTCGATCACGCCTCGCCCGAGCCTAGCCTCGGACAAGGGCAGCCGACCCCGGAGGATTTCCGTCTTGCCCGAGGCCCCCCTCCAACGGCGGACATATTTCCGGCTCGCCCGAGGCCCTGCCTTCGCTAAGAAGCAACCCTGACTAAATCGCCGCACCGACCGACCAAGTCACAGGAGCATTTAATGCAAAGGTGACCTGACACCTTTGTCCTGACGCGCGCCCCCCGGCAGAGCCGAAGTGACCGCCGTCACTTCGCCGCTCCACTGACCGGCCTGACAAAAGGACAGCGCCGCCTGCGCCACTCCGACTGCAGTGCCACTTGACAGAGTGAGACTGACAGGCAGTCAGGCCCTGCCAAAGGCACCATAAGAAGCTCCGCCCGACCCAGGGCTCAGACTCGGGCTAAGCCCCGGAAGACGACGAACTCCGCTCCGCCCGACCCAGGGCTCGGACTCAGGCTAAGCCCCGGAAGACGGCGAACTCCGCTCCGCCCGACCCAAGGCTCGGACTCGGGCTAAGTCCCGGAAGACGGCGAACTCCGCTCCGCCCGACCCAGGGCTCGGACTCGGGCTAAGTCCCGGAAGACGACGAACTCCGCTTCACCCGACCCCAGGGCTCGGACTCGGGCTCAGCCCCAGAAGACGACGAACTCCGCTCCGCCCGACCCCAGGGCTCGGACTCCGCCCTGGCCTCTGCCGAACGACCTCCGCCTCGCCCGACCCAGGGGCTCGGACTCGGTCTCGGCCATGGAAGACAGACTCGACCTCGGCTTCGGAGGAGCCTCCACGTCGCCCAACCTAGGGCGCAGGCCAGCCACGTCAACAGGAAGCGCCATCATCACCCTACCCCGAGCTGACTCGGGCCGCAGAGAACAAGACCGGTGTCCCATCTGGCTAGCTCCGCCGGATAGGCAATGATGGCGCCCCGCATGCTCTGTGACGACGACGGCTCTCAGCTCTCTTACGGAAGCAGGAGGACGTCAGCAAGGACTCAACCGCTCCGACAGCTGTCCCTCCGCCAGGCTCCGTCGCTCCTCCGACGGCCACGACATCACACCAGCTGGGTGCCAAAATCTCTTCGGCTGCCACATCGGCATGTACTTAGGGCGCTAGCTCTCCCCCGCTAGACACGTAGCACTCTGCTACACCCCCATTGTACACCTGGATCCTTTCCTTACGCCTATAAAAGGAAGGACCAGGGCCCTCTTAGAGGAGGTTGGCCGCGCGGGGACGAGGACGGGACAGGCGCTCTCTTGGGGCCGCTCGCTTCCCTCTCCCGCGTGGACGCTTGTAACCCCCTACTGCAAGCGCACCCGACCTGGGCGCGGGACGAACACGAAGGCCGCGGGATTTCCACCTCTCTCACGCCCATCTCCGGCCACCTCACTTCCCCCCTTCGCGCTCGGCCTCGCGTCGACCCATCTGGGTTGGGGCACGCGGCGACATTCACTCGTCGGCTTAGGGACCCCCCGGTCTCGAAACGCCGAAAACTAGCGCAAAATGATTACAGCTATCGCGTGAATACGCAGAAGGGCTACTCACCACGAATTATTGCGCGGGCGAGTTTGGCCACGGAGAATGGCGGGTCTACGGCGGCGTGTGCACGACGGCGAGAAATTCCTTGCTCGCTGTCCACGAATCGCTTCCGCCGAGGGCACCACAAGCACCGGGGTGCCCCAACGAAGGCCCCGACCGTCGTCCGAGGCCAGAGCGATGACTAGGGCACGTAATCACGGTGGCGGCACTCTCTTACTCACGGCGAAGTCGTTCTCTCCCTCACCGACGATGGCACGAGGAACATAGGTATGCGAGGGTATGAGGCGAACAAGTCCATGACCACATTGGCTTTATAATCCATAAGGATGGTAGCCGGGCTAGCGAATTCTACGCGGCAATGGCGGCGTGCGCCGCGGCTAGGTGGTTGCGGCAGGTGGATAGTGACCAACAGTGCCCAGAGCCAATGACAGGTGGGCCCCATGCGCCAGAGAAGGGAAGGGGAGACACGAGCGCGGCGGGAGAGCCAGTACGTGGACCCGTGCTGTCGGCGCGTGACATCGCGAGGTTGGGCTGCGCAGGGATAGATTTGTTAGGTGGGCCAAAATGAGTTTCCGCAGCCCAGGTGGGTTTTTCCCTTTTTTCTTTTTCCTATTTATTTTTCTTTCCTTCTTTTTCCAATTCAAATTCAAATTCCAATTTAATTTCAAACTTGTGGCTAATTCACTCTTATTTTATATTGTGTCATGATAAGTTTCCATTTGGAGATATATATATTGTTTATACTTTTATATCACATAATATTTGTTTGCTTCTCTTCTTAAATTTTAGAATCTCTTTTAAGTTTTGCATTCCACTTTGGACTTGTTACTATATTCCTTATCACAAAATGCGCACACAAAAACAATATCCAGCATGATGCATGATTTATTTGAGTGTCTTTTGTTAATTATTTATTTGTTTAATTGTGGTGTTCACATGAAATGAGAAACATAGATAACTCATATATGTATACGGAATACAATTTCTCTGTTTAGACTCTGTTTACAAAGTGGGTGTTACAGTGTCCCGGGCTAAGGCCCAACACCATGTACTATGCCTTGGATCTCGAGGGAGAGACGCGGGTGTGGGCGTACAGCTTCGCCGACAAGCACAAACGCCGACGGGTACATGGCCCGTGCTTCTGGTTCGCATTGCACTGGTGTACTCGCAGATGCATCGATGTTGCATTGACATGCTTAGGCTGTCTCCAGCAGCGTCCCCTAAATTTCGTCCCCTAAAGGAATATTCCCTGTACTTTACAGCACACTCTAAAAGATTCTGTCCTCTATATCTTCTGTGTCTCCAGCAACGTCCCCTAAATTCGATCCCCTAAAGCTACAGTGTTAACAGAATTCCTTTTTCCATTTCTTTTTCTGTTTTCTTTGTTTTGTACCCATTTCTATTGAAAGGATGTTAAAAATATTGTATTCGATAATTTTAGAAATAATAATGTAAAAACAATGGTTGATTAATAATTTCGAATTGTACAAAATAAATAACATTCCATTTTTTGTTGTGTGTAATTGTTGTCGAAAAACGTGTCACAGTATTTGAATCGTATGAAAAAAATGTTTAGAAATTGACATGCTTCCACCGTAAGCCACGACACTTTTTCAACAAGCCATCGACTAGCTTCGGCTGCACGACAAGAGCATGGCTTCTCTCCGAAGCCTATCCCTTCTATAAATATTCACTACTTCAACACTTCACTCACACTTCGCATACACTCCTCCACATCAATGAACCGGTTCGTAGATTCCAATATTTTTCTTAGGATGGTGCAAGACATGGAAGATGAAGACCATGAGCTCGAGGTTGCGACGTACCAACATCGTAGGCGTCGTGCACTTAACGAGCGTCGGTATGCTGGTTCCATTCTCGGTCGTGTTCGAATCCATCGTGACCATATCAGTGGTGATGCAAGAATCTGAGCCGACTACTTTTGCGCGCAACCGGTTTACACGGATGCACAATTTCGGAGGAGGTATGTTTTTTCTTACGCACATCTATTCACGTCCATAGTACGTACTTGACACTTGTACTCAAAAAAGTTTGCAATATAGGTTTCGCATGCGTCACCATGTGTTCGAGCGCCTCGTTCTTGCTGTGCAACAAGTGGATCCCTACTTTGTTCAACGTCCAAACTGTGCTGATGAGCTAGGTCTATCTGCCCTTCAGAAAGTTGTTGCTGCCGTACGTATCCTTGCGTACGGTGTTCCTGCGGATGCCGTTGACGAATACATACGCATTGGTGAATCTACGGCACATGAGGCTTTGAAACACTTTTGCATCGCCATCAATACCGCTTTTGGGGGGTACTATCTCAGGAAACCTACTCCTGCTGATATCGCTAGGCTTCTCCAAGTTGGAGAGTCACGCGACTTCCCTGGTATGCTTGGTAGTGTGGATTGCATGCATTGGGAGTGGCGTAACTGCCCAACTGCATGGAAGGGGATGTTTACCGGTCGCGGTAAACACCCTACAATGATCCTCGAAGTTGTTGCCTCATATGACCTATGGATTTGGCATGCATACTTCGGCATGCCCGGTAGCTGTAACGACATCAATGTTCTTCAGCGTTCAAACCTGTTTGATTCACATCTTAATGGTGATAGTCCACCAGTTACTTTCTCCGTCAATGGACACACGTACAACATGGGATATTACCTAGCAGATGGTATTTATCCGGACTAGCCAGCGTTTGTCAAGACAATCCGTCATCCGTATGATGTGAGGACCCAACACTTCGCCACTATTCAAGAGTCTGCTAGAAAAGACATTGAACGAACATTTGGAGTACTACAGAAGCGATGGGCCATAGTTCGTGGTCCTGCATATGGTTGGTCTCCACAACACATTGGAGATATAATGAAAACTTGCATCATATTGCACAACATGATCGTAGAAGATGAAGGTCCTTCGTCTTTGAACACAAGCTTCGACAACATTGGAGTTTTGGTGGACACTAGTCATGGTTCCATTTCGGAGCGCAATGAGTACATCAACAATAGGTACGACCAACTACATGATCCAGTGAAATATAATCAGTTGCAGGTTGATCTAATCCACCACCACTGGGCGCGGCATGGATCCGGAGCTGCTTAAGTATGAAGTTTATGTTTGCATCAATAATAAAATGTCGTAGTGTCATGTGTAATGTGTGATGTCGTAGGTTCTGTTATTCCCAAGCTACTATGTGTACTGCAATCAGATCAAGTTCTTCACATTTCTGGTTGTCCAATGTGTGATGCTGTAATTGACGAATGATATAACAAGTCTACTATTATTAAGCAACATGACTCAGTTCAAACATCACACAATAGAAAATTGTCAAGTGCGCAAGTGCACAAACATAAACTTGTTCTAAAAAACAAATAACAGTACTTCCTCAACCACTACAATGCCTTCATCAACTTTCACTTGCTTGACGATGAGCTTCCAGTAACCCTTGCTAGAATCTCCTGTTGTTTTGCCTCGTAGTACTGTCGAAGTAGGAGGTTACATTTAGTCAAATCCATGCTCAATATGAGAACCTCCTGTTCCGTGTCCTCTTTCACCTTTTGTCGTTCCATCTTCATCTTCTCTAAATTTAGCTTCTTCCTCTCCAATATCAGTTTCTGCCTCTCCTGTCTTTTCATGAACTCCAACTTCTTCTCCTCAGTTGAAGCTACTGATTTGTAGACAGATAACCGTTCCAAAGAAAGCTCACCCATCCATGTTAGGTACTCGGAATCACTGGATGATGTGTTCTCTGATCTTTGCTTCATTGCCTTTTCCTTGGCTGAATCACGACCAAGCGGTCTCTTCGAAGTAAAGCTTGATGGACCTGAGTCTTCAGCAGCATCTAAGTCAATAGTATTTGATTGGGTACCAATTGGGTTGGGTGGAGGATTTTGGTTGCCCATGTGCTGGTCCATCCATTTTGGTTGATCCTTCAATATGGACCAACAATGTAAGAAATGGAAGGGCTTCTTTTCAACAGCAGCAAACCGAGTAGCCACAAGAGAAGTCTGCAAAACAAAAAATGCATTTCATGAAACACTGGGATGTAGTTAAGTACATTGAAGAACATATGCATAATAGTACATACACGTACCTTATCTGCATCAGTCATGCCACTTGGGTTTTGTCGAAGCACAACCATCATGTATCCAGCAAAGGTAGAACATTGAGTTTTGATACTGTCCCACCTGCTCATGAGAGATTTCGTCGACCTCTCTGGCATTGATCCTCTGCGAGAGTTGTATGTCTCTGTAATCCGATTCCAAAATCCTTGACGCTTCTGACCAGTGTTGACAATGGGATCACAACTCACAGCCAACCATGCTTGACAAACCCTCATATCCTCTTCAGACGTGAAATTTGCTAGCTTTGTGCGTTGAGGAGCCTTCTTCACTGGAGGTGCTGCTGGTGAGGCCTGGGCTGGTATATCAGGCGGAGGAGGAAATGCAGTGTTCTCAAACTGAGTGGCATCATCCTTGGATAGGAAAGTGCCATACTGTGCCATAACTTGGTTCCAGTCCATACCCATGTTGTACATTGAAGGTACTCACATAAAAAATACATGAGATTTAAATGAAACCATGAGACAGTAAACAGGACAGGCACAACAAAGTCACATGTGCTGAAGACTAGATATATTGGAAAGTTGATAACATTGAACATAGCACGTCAAAATAAACATGTCATCAACATCGCGTCCGGATAGGTGTCGACAACATAAACATGGCATCAACTAAACCAGGAACTTGTGGCACACATCTATTGTGTTCACATACAAAAGACTAGTACGACTTACATAAACCTAACACATACACATATTCCTTAGGTGCATGCTAATCTAGTAGGGATAGGTGTCGTCGGTGGAGTAGTCACGTCCGTCGTCGTAGCCGACGATATCATCAGTATTCAACTCTGAATCATAATCAAGCAGAAGCTCATCCTCTGTTTCTGATGATTCAGCAATTGGAGAAGGGGCCATGTGCTCCATCTCCCAGTCTTTTTCCAGTGCAAGGTGATCAAGGTCCTTGGCGAGGTCCTCGATCTGAACTAAAGCACGATTCATTTCATTGAGGACTGGTCCGCTAACTGGTTGGAAGGCATCGTGGACGACATCGATGATGTCGGCACAACGCTGCTCCACTACTCTGATTAAATGAGCGAGTGCTCTTCGGAGCTTTGCGTTCTCCGAATCCATGGTCTACATAAAACATATGGTTCTGTTAATATATGTACGTGAAAATTTTATGTATACCGTGACCTAGTTGCTAAATTATTTGTGAATACACATCGTAATGTCAACATCAATTTATCAAGAGAAAACCTAGTGCTCATGATTTAGTGTGTCAAAACCATTGGCCAAGTATTTGTGAATACACATCGATTCCTAGAACAACAAAGATTCTAGCACAATCAAATTTCCTTAATGTGAACATCAATTATCAAGAGAAAACCTAGTGCTCATGATTCAATCTCTCAAAATCAGTCGCCATGTATTTGTAAATACACATCGATTCCTAGAATAACAAAGCTTCTAGCACAATCAAATTTTGTTAATGTCAACATCAATTATCAAGAGAAAACCTAGTGCTCAAGGAATCCTACAACCATCGAATGTATGTTGGGTGAACCTTAAACCCTAGATCTGGACGAGTTCTACCATTTGAAGTACTAGAATCATAGAAAGCAAAATGGATCTGCAATGTGTACCTTTTTCTCTTCGGATCTGGACCACCCGACCGAATGGAAGACGATGACGATGTCAGCGACGAGATGCGCTTGCGTTTCTCCGCACCTTCCTTTGTCGGCGCCGTGGATCTTCTCAGCTTCTTCGCGATGGCGGTTCGACGACGACAAACACCGACGGTTGCACCCGATCCTTGGATCTTTGTCTCGTCGCCGGCCACCTCCTTGCCTCTAGCCACCAAGAGCGGTCCGCCGCCGGACCCGCTCGAGCATGGCCGCTTGGAGCCCAGCTTGGCCGGCTCCGCCGACGAGCAGCGCTGCGAGGCCCCCTCGCCGAGATGGATCGAAGTCGCCAGCGATGGGGCAACAACGCGTCCGGATTTTTAACCCCCGCGGGAGCTCGACCCCTCGCCCGGATAGCGGACGTCTGCAAGTCTCCACATCTAGGGTGCGTGCGGCGTCCTCTATAATTTAGAGTACCATTTAGAGTTCCTTGCTGGGCGCCTAGAGGACCCGTCTGAACCCTAAATTTAGAGTACAGAACGCTTTACCGTGTATTGCTGGAGACAGCCTTATATATTACTTTTGTCGGTGCTAGACTACATGTAACGGGGGTGATTTGTCCGTTAGCGAGAATTGCATGCGTTGGTGAATGATCTCGATCGTGCACGTTACTCTTGCTTCACTGTGTTTCCTCGCTCGTTGATTTCCATGTGTCAGTATGTTGCAGCTTGCATGTGTATATACGACATACATACTTGTTTTGTATATACTTGTGTTTTATCTTATTACTATGATTTGTCAGCATGAATTCAGTTTCCTCGTAATATTTCATCAATTTGGTGCCATCCCCGCTCCTAATATTTCAGTCACATTGAGTACAATTCAATTTCTGCATAACTGAGGATAATTTCGTACCTCAGTGGACAGGGCCTTTGAAGGACTTCTGAAACTTAACGTTGTTTATCTTAACGTTGTTTATCAGTTTACTGAATACCGCCTGTTGGATATGATTGAAATTCAGCATTTACCGAATGTGGCCTGTTGGATATGCTCTAGCTACCACTTATCGGAATTAGAGTAATGAGTGGCCCAGTCCACATGGAAGATATATATAGCTTCATTTTGTTGTTGCAGCTGGGCGCCTAGGCCATTAGGACTAGACTGTTTAGATTAGCGGCTATTCTCTACTAATCCTTAAGACGATAGTGTAGACCAGGCACAACCATGCCCCGCCTCCATCTCCACCGTTCGATTGCGTCCATCCCCATCGTCCGATCTTGTCCATCCTTGCTCCCGAGTCGCGCCTAGCGCCGGATCCGCTCCCGACCCCGCCTCCATCCCCGCCATGCGTGCAACCGCCCCCGCCTCCATCCCAACAAAGCGCGCAGCTGCCTCCATCCCCGCCATGCGCGCAGCCGCCTCCATCCCAACAACCATGCGGGATTCTCGCTCGCGCCTAGCGCCCGTCGTCCAACAGAGATCCGCCCTCGCATGCCTTGCTGCCGCCCCCGCATGTCTAGCGCCAGATCCGCCGTCGGTAAACAACCATGCCCCCGCCCCCTACCCGAATCGCACACGCACGCCACCGTCCTCATCCGGGAGCCGCCCCAGCGCCCCGCTCTCCCGTCTTCTTCGCCTCGGCGCCGCTGCCTCCCGCAAGCCCACCCATGTGCGCGCTTCTCCCACTAGATGCGCGCGTGCCCGCACCGATACGTCTCCCTCCGACGACGCGTGCCCGCTCTACGGCGAGATCGTCGACCCCCCTCGCGTGTCGCCCTCGGCAGGCGGTCCTTGCCCTCCGATGCCCTCGCGCTTGTGGTGTCCCCCGTCAACGAGGCGTTCGCGCTGTGCGAGGTGCTGGTGCGACACCGTCACGGTGTCCGGGACCTGCAGGCAGATCCTCCTCTATAGGCCCGTACAGCTCCCACCCGTCCTCAGATCGACGTGCGCCGCCATTCGCCTCCGTGATACACGCGCCCCCTGACTCGTGGCCTCACCGCGGCGCCCCCTGACTCGTGGCCTCTCCGCGGCGCCCCTTTCCTCCCCTTGCCTTGATGCGCAGGCCGAGAAGGAGATCCAAACAGCCAAGTCCCATATTCTCTCCACCATGCTCACCGCAACACGCCTATTGGAGTGCTGCTGCCTCCTCGACCATCTCATCACCGACCTCACAACCCGCACCGCCGACCTCACAACCCACGGCCTTCTCCTCGCGGCCCACACGGCCCCTCCACTCGCACTGCAGCAACCACGGCGACAATGGCGTGCGGCGGGCTACACGTTCGGGCGCTCCTTCCCAACTTACTCCCTCCAGCTTCGGCCTCACGCGCTATGAAGGTGTCGTGCCGGTGCGCACAAGTGGATGTGGGCCTAAGCGACAACAGGTATGCCAGGGGGCTGTGCCCAGTGGCACATCCACTGGTACGTATCTCGATCCACCTGGTGGTTTGGTTTTTTAGTGCTCCGTTCTTGAGCCACTGCTTGGTTTGCTTGCTCCTATTTTGCTTGGTTAGGAAGTCTAGATTGCTTCGACAGATGCATCGTCTTGCTATGTTATGTGTAATATTTTCTCTGTTATGAGCCCTGGAATCAAAATGTTTCTCCTGCGTCTACTGCCTTCCTCCATCCAATTCCTTGTGGATTTGCTTCTTGTGTGTTGTTGTGCTAATAATACCTATTTAATTTTGCAATTTCTTAGGTGGTCAAGTTCTGCACCTGCGTGTTGTTTCTTTGTGCTATCATAGTTCATGAAGCTAACTTTGATTTTAAATTGGCAGCCTTATCGGTCCAGTTGGTACATGATTGATGTTTTATATGCTTCTAACAGACAAAGTCATGCCATAGAAATTGTGTCAGTCACAACAACTTAGTGTCATTGCCATCATAACATAAGCCATACTTTGTAAATTGGTGCTTTTCAAAATGAAATTTAATGGAATACAACCTGGGCATGACTTTTCATACTCTTTTGAACTGATATGGATGCACACTTAGGAAATAATGGCACCTATTACAAAAAATAAATCAAAAGGTTAGCCAATTCAACTTAAAGCAACAATGTCCCATGGATGTTGGTCTCATGATGATATTTTAGTAGTCTTGAAAATAGAGATGCCACACAACTGATGAATGGTGAAATTAAGTTTTGCTTCAAAAATTCCCATAGATGACTGTCGGCGTTCCGAGACCGGGGGGTCCCCGAGCCGACGAGTGAGAGTGCCGCGTGCCCCAGCCCAGATGGGTCGAGCGCGTGGAGCGAGCGCGAAGGGGGGAACAGAGAGAGAGGTCGGTGGCCGGAGCCGGGTCGTGAGGGAGTCGGAGAATTCCCGCGGCCTTCGTGTTCGTCCCGCCCCCAGGTCGGGTGCGCTTGCAGTAGGGGGTTACAAGCGTCCGCGCGAGGTGAGGGGAGTGAGCGGCCCTGAGAGAGCGCCTGCCCCTGCCCTTCGTCCCTGCGAGGCCAACCTTCTCTAAGAAGGCCCTGGTCCTCCCTTTTATAGTCGTAAGGAGAGGATCCAGGTGTACAAGATGGGGGTGTAGCAAGGTGCTACGTGTCTAGCGAGAGAGAGCTAGCGCCCTATGTACATGCCAAGGTGGCAGCCGGAGAGATCTTGGCACCCTGTTGGTGTGGCGTCGTGGCTGTTGGAGGAGTAACGGAGCCGGACGGGGAGACAGCTGTCGGAGTGGCTGGGCCCTTGCTGACGTCCTCCTGCTTTCGTAAGGGAGCTGAGAGTCGCCGTCGTCATGGTCTAGCGGGGCGCCATCATTTGCCTATCTGGCGTGGCTGGCCAGATGGGACGCCGGTCTTGTTCTCTGCGACCCAAGTCGGCTCAGGGCAGGGCGATGATGACGCTTCCTGTTGACGTGGCGGTCTCGTGTCCTAGGTCGGGCGTCGTGGAGGCTCCTCCGAAGCCGAGGTCGAGTCCGTCCTGCAAGACAGAGGCAGAGTCCGAGCCCTGGGTTCGGGCGAGGCGGAGATCGTTAGGCAGAGGCCGAGGCGGAGTCCGAGCCCTGGGTCGGGCGAGGCGGAGTTCGTCGTCTTCCGGGGCCTTAGCCCGAGTCCGAGCCCTTGGGCGGAGCGGAGTTCGCCGTCTTCCGGGGCCTTAGCCCGAGTCCGAGCCCTTGGGCGGAGCGGAGTTCGCCGTCTTCCGGGGCCTTAGCCCGAGTCCGAGCCCTGGGGTCGGGCGGAGCGGAGTTCGCCGTCTTCCGGGGCCTTAGCCCGAGTCCGAGCCCTTGGGCGGAGCCTCCTATGGCACCTCTGGCGAAGTCTGGTCGCCCGTCGGTCTTACCTTTTGCGCTAAACGCCCCGGTGACTCGGTCGGTTGGCGCGGTGATTTAGTCAGGGTTTCTTCTTATCGAAGGCGGGGCCTAGGGCGAGCCGGAGATGCGTCTGCCGTGAAAGAGGAGGCCTCAGACGAGACGGAGTCATCTCAGGGTCGGCTGCCCTCGCCCGAGGCTAGGCTCGGGCGTGGCGTGGTCAAGTCACTCGTACGGACTGATCCCTGACTTAATCAAACCCATCAGGCCTCTGCAGCTTTATGCTGATGGGGGTTACCAGCTGAGAATTAGGCGTCTTGAGGGTACCCCTAATTATGGTCCCCGACAGTAGCCCCCGAGCCTCGAAGGGAGTGTTAACACTCGCTTGGAGGCTTGCGTCGCACTTTTTTGCAAGGGGACCAGCCTTTCTCGGTGGTACTTTGTTCCGGTGGGTGCGCGCGAGCGCACCCGCCGGGTGTAGCCCCCGAGGCCTCGGAGGAGTGGTTTCACTCCTTCGAGGTCTTAATGCCTTGCGTAATGCCTCGGCTGGACTAGCGGTTTCCTCATGCGAGCAGGGCGTAACCCAGGTGCACTGTCGGGGCCCAAGTTCTCGGGCTGGTATGTTGACGCTGTCAACGGTTTGGCCGGAGCCGGGTTTGCGAGAGCAGCCCCCGAGCCTTCGCACGGAGCGAGAGGACGATCAGGAACAGACTCGACTTTTTATATACGCCCCTACGTCGCCTTTCCGCAAGGAGGAGGGGGGGAGTGCGCCATGTTACCCTCGATGGGCACCGAACATGGTGTCTCCGGTGAGCTGCAATCGGGTAATCCGAGTGGACGTCCGTGCCCCGTTCGTTGGGGGTCGGCTAGGGGCCCGGAGGCACGCCCAAAAGTACCTGCGGGTGATCTGCCGGACCCGGTCCCCTAGCGACGGGGTCCGAGGGCTCGTTGCCTCCCTCCGATGGGATTCCGTTACAGAGTCGTTCCCGCTGGTCTCGGAAATGTCCTAGGGTACCTCGGGAGCGCAGCCCGAGCCTTGGTTATGTATCGAACGTACCCCTGGTCATCCCTCGCTCGGCGTCTGAGGCGGCTGTGAACCCTTCGACAGGCCAGCCTTCGAACCCCTGATCAGTAGGGGGCACGGAGCCCGAGTAGCCTGAGGCGGTCATGGAACCTTTCGGGAGGCCGACCTTCGAACCCCTGACCAGTAGTGGGTGTCGGGCCCACGCGATCTGAGGCGGCTGTTGAACCCCTCGGGGGGCCAGCCTTCGAACCCCTGATCAATAGGGAGGCTCGGAGCCTAGTTCCTTCACGGGGAAGGATCCCTTTGGGGTTATCCCCCTTCTCGGTCCCTGTTGCAAGAGATAGAGAAAGAAGGAAAAGGGAAAAAGGATTCAAAATTGAACGTCGTGGCGTACCTTTTTCCGGCGTGGTCGTTTTGGCGAAGGCGAAACGTCACCAGCCGCTCCCGCCCGTAGCGCTGTCCGCCGAGCCGCGGAGTTAATGCGCCGGGGTGAGTAGTTGGCGAGGTTGCCGTTGCGCGTGCGCGAGCCGTTCGAGGTACGGGTCACGGGCGCGTCGCCTTCACGCCGCGAGAGGGGGCTCTTTTGCTGCCTCCGGATGGGACATGAGCTTGGCAGATGGCGTGACCGCTGCTCTCGCGCGCCTGCCACCGTCATTACTGCCGGCCCATTTTTGACCGCTTTTGACCGCTGCGCCAGGCTGGCGCTGCCGGGTCGCGGGCTGGGTCGCCTCGAATCGCGGTATCGGTTCCGCAATCGAGGAGGTGCGGTGGTGGACCGAGTGTCATAGCGGTTCGCATGCAGCGCCCGGCGCGCCAGTTGCACGACGCGTGGGCTGGAGCCGTCGCGCTGGCCTGCCAGGAATCGGAGAGGCGTGTCCACTTGGCGCGGTTGCATGCCGCCTGCATGGCCGCCTGCCCCTTTCGCCCGCTGGTCCGGGCAAAAGTGGAGGGTTACTTGTAACCGCTGGGTGGTTGCGTGCGTCGTGCGCGGCGGTTCGGCTTCTTCTGCTTAGAGCCGGTCTGCATGACAGGCGGGCCCCAGCCCCCGCGCCGCAGGGAAGGGCTTTGGAGGCGTGTTGGAGAAGACTCAGCCCGTGACGGTTGAGGGCGCAAGCAGGGGGAGTTGCCTTTAAAAGGAGGGCGACCCCCTTCGTGAGGTAACCATGTCTCCTTCCTTCCCAATGCATTGTGTCCCTCCATCTTCCGAGCCCCCGGATGGGGGGAAACCGCCGTCTTTTCGCTCCATCGCTGGAGGAACGCAACTCCGTGGGAGTTGGTACCTTTCAGCCATCGTTCGGCTTCAAGGATTTTCATCATGCAGCCCGGCTGCACCCCTCCACCGGCGGTCACCCAAGAGGGCGACCTCCGGCTTGATGGTGGGGGAAAGCGAGCCGGGCTGCGGCATCCGCCCCTTCCTCAGCCTCAAGGATTTTCATCACCAGGGCTGAGGAGGGGCGTGTGCCGGGTCGGGGTTGGTCCCTGCGCGGGTGGTGACCCGCTCCTTCCCTTAGTGATCGGGGGGGAGGGCGGGAGTCGCCCGTGGCGCCAACAGCTGCAGCGTGCCCGGCTCTCTGAGCCGAGCACGCTCGGAGCCGCCCGCGGTGCCGCCTCCTGCCACGGCAGCTGGAAGAGGTTCTTCCGCCGGCGCGACAGCCGAGGTTGGACACGGGCCGACCTCCGACTCTACGGCCTTCTGTCCGTCCTTGCCTCTCGAGTTTGGGCAAGGGCGGGGGCCTCCCAGCAGCAGTATCCACCCTGAGGCCATCACTGCTGCTGTTGGGCCCCCCGGGACAGACGTCTTCATCGTCGCCGCTGCCGGGGCGGGACGGCGACGTGCCGTTCGTCGGTCTTCTGCTGCCCCGCAGGCCCTCCCCCGTCGAGTGGGGTTAATCGTACCTGCGGGGGGGAACCGGAGTTCCGTTTGTAATGGCACTTCGAGTGCCGGGTTTTTTGTTCATTTCGGCTTTCGGGGCCTGAACATGTATGTAACTCCGGCACAGAGCCGTGTTTTTTCCTCATTTCTGAGCACTAAGACTCGCCTGTTGTTTGCCTGAACCGCTTCACCAAGCATGAGTCGCCCCGTGTCAAGGTGACGAGTGAGGTATCCGTATCCCGGAGGCGTGGGAGTCCCTCGGCTCGGTCGGACCTGTTGTCCGAGGCTCCTCTAGCTTAGTTGAAGAGACCCCTCGGCCGCTCTTCGACGAGCCGAGGCCAGGGGTAGCGATATCAGCATGAGCAGAGGCGTTGTCGGCTCGGAAATGAAACCTGGTTGGCCGGAGCCTAGCCGGGTTGTTTGTTGGCAGGATCGGCGTCGGAGCTGATCAGCCGAGGCTTCGGACCGAGCTGGCGCCCTCGGAAGGTGGTCGGCCGAGGCCCCGGAGGTGGCCGGCCGAGCCGTCCGCTCGGGCCGGGTTCTCGGAGAAGTCCCTGGCAGAGATTGCTCGAGCGTGGTGATGACGTCGTCCTTCGGAGCGGAGGCCCTCGGACCGCGTCGCCGTCCGAGGCTAGGTCGGGCCTTGCCGAAGGTGCTGTTGATGCCGAGGGTGTCTTCGCCCTCTTCCAGCGTCAAGATCCGAGCCTGCAGGGTCAAATCGTCTTGTAGCGTGGGCCTTGCGCGGCCGTTGAGGCCAGAACACATACCCTTGTTACGTTGTAAAGCTGCGTCTCTTTTCCTCTCGTTTCGAGTATCTGGACTTTTTGTCGGTAGCAGGGATGTTAGTGCGAGCAAGAGTTGCTTCTCGCGGAAGGTGATGAGTGAGGTATCCGTATCCCGGAGGCGTGGGAGTCCCTCGGCTCGGTCGGCCTTGCCGCTTACGCGTACTTTTACCCGCCCATGAAGCCCTGTCACCGACTCGGTCGAGAAGGCTCGAAGAATCGCTTCGACAGAAGAGCTCTCGTACGTAAAGACTCGTTCGATCCGCGGATTCGCCTTATCCGAGCGCGAGTTACTTATCGCAGAAGGTGATGAGTGAGGTATCCGTATCCCGGAGGCGTAGGAGTCCCTCGGCTCGGTCATCCTTGACTGCTTACGTGTACCCCGTCGTTTCCAGGACCCGCTTTTCGAAGTAGTCAAAAAGCACGAAAGATGTTCTGGTAAAAGGGATTTTTTGTTCGAGGAAAATTTTGACGCAGAGGGGGTTTCCCCCCTTTTAGCCCCCGAGGGAGGGTCGGGCTCTGCCGAGGCGAGGCTGACCCTTCCTTGTTGACTAAACTTTGCGTGGGTGCGAGGTATATAAACAACTTGGAAACATCTTAAGGGTAGAAGCGACGTAGCTGTTGGATGTTCCAAGCGTTGCCGTAGACCTCGCCTTGACTGTTGGCCAGCTTGTACGTTCCGGGCTTCAGTACTTTGGCGATGATGAACGGCCCCTCCCAGGGGGGCGTGAGCTTGTGCCTCCCTCGAGCGTCTTGCCGCAGCCGAAGCACCAGATCGCCCACCTGGAGATCTCGGGGTCGGACCCCTCGGGCGTGGTAGCGTCGCAGGGACTGCTGATACCGCGCTGAGTGTAGTAAGGCCCTGTCCCGAGCCTCGTCCAGCTGGTCCAGCGAGTCTTCTCGGCTAGCTTGGTTGCTTTCTTCGTTGTAGGCCCTCGTCCTCGGGGAGCCGTATTCCAGGTCCGTGGGCCGGATGGCCTCGGCCCCGTAGACCAGGAAGAACGGCGTGAAACCCGTGGCCCGGCTTGGCGTCGTCCTCAGGCTCCAGACCACCGAGGGGAGTTCCTTCATCCATCGCTTGCCGAACTTGTTGAGACTGTTGTAAATCCGAGGCTTGAGCCCTTGTAGAATCATGCCGTTGGCACGTTCCACTTGCCCATTCGTCATGGGGTGAGCTACGGCGGCCCAGTCTACCCGGATGTTGTGATCATCGCAAAAATCCAAGAATTTTTTGCCGGTGAACTGGGTGCCATTGTCGGTGATGATGGAGTTCGGGACCCCGAAGCGATGGATGATATTGGTGAAGAACGCCACCGCCTGCTCGGACCTGATGCTGTTCAGGGGTCGGACCTCGATCCACTTGGAGAATTTGTCGATGGCGACCAGCAGGTGCGTGTAGCCCCCGGGCGCCTTCTGCAGAGGGCCGACGAGGTCCAGACCCCACACAGCGAAGGGCCAGGTGATGGGTATCGTCTGTAGAGCCTGAGCGGGCAGGTGGGTCTGCTTCGCATAGAATTGGCACCCTTCGCAGGCGCGGACAACTCTAGTGGCGTCAGCCACCGCCGTTGGCCAGTAGAAGCCTTGGCGGAAAGCATTCCCGATGAGGGTTCGGGGTGCTGCATGATGACCGCAAGCCCCCGAGTGTATTTCTTGCAGGAGTTCCTGGCCCTCGGCGATGGAGATGCATCGCTGGAGGATGCCCGAGGGGCTTCGGTGGTAGAGTTCCTTCTCATCGCCCAGCAAGACGAACGATTTGGCACGTCGCGCTACCCGCCGAGCCTCGGCGCGGTCGAGGGGCAGTTCTCCTTGGCGGAGATATTGCAGGTACGGGGTTTGCCAATCTTGATCTGGCACGACCCCGTTCTACTCCTCCTCGATGCGCAGTGCTTCGCCCTCGGGCTCCGAGGGTTCCTCGGGGCGAGCCGAGGATGGCTCGGGCTGGGCTGAGGGCACCTCGGACGAGGCCGAGGGTGCCTCGGGCTCGGGCGCGTCATCTATCTTGACGGAGGGTTGGTGCAGATCTCGGGAGAAGACGTCCGGGGGGACCGTCGTTCGCCCCGAGGCTATCTTCGCCAGCTCGTCCGCAGTCTCGTTGTAGCGCCGGGCGATGTGGTTAAGCTCGAGCCCGTAGAACTTGTCTTCCAGGCGTCGAACCTCCTCACAGTAGGCCTCCATCTTCGGGTCGCGGCAGAGGGAGTTCTTCATGACCTGGTCGATGACGAGCTCCGAGTCGTCGCGTGCATCGAGGCGTCGGACCCCTAGCTCGAGGGCGATTCGCAATCCGTTGATCAGAGCCTCGTACTCAGCCACATTGTTGGACGCCGGGAAATGGAGGCGTAGCACGTAGCGCAGGTGTTTCCCGAGGGGCGAGACGAAAAGCAGGCCCGCGCCAGCTCCCGTCTTCATCAGCGACCCGTCGAAAAACATGGTCCAGAGCTCTGGTTGGATCGGAGCCGTCGGCAACTGGGTATCGACCCATTCGGCTATGAAATCCGCCAGTACCTGGGACTTGATGGCCTTCCGAGGGGCAAACGAGATTGCCTCGCCCATGATTTCCACCGCCCACTTCGCGATCCGTCCGGAGGCTTCTCGGCACTGGATGATCTCCCCCAGGGGGAAGGATGACACCACAGTCACCGGATGGGACTCGAAGTAATGTCGCAGCTTTCGCCTCGTCAGGATCACTGCATATAGCAGCTTCTGGACTTGTGGGTAGCGGATCTTGGTTTCGGACAGCACTTCGCTGACGAAGTAGACTAGCCTCTGAATGGGCAAAGCATGCCCCTCCTCCTGCCTTTCGACTACGATCGCGGCGCTGACCACCTGAGTGGTTGCGGCGACGTAGACCAGGAGGGTTTCTCCATCAGCTGGGGGTACCAAGATGGGCGCCTGGGTGAGGAGCGCCTTCAGGTTCTCGAGGGCTTCCTCGGCCTCGGGAGTCCAAGTGAAGCGCTCGGCCTTCCTTAAGAGGCGGTACAGGGGCAGGCCTCTTTCACCGAGGCGCGAGATGAAACGGCTCAAGGCCGCGAGGCATCCCATGACCCTCTGTACGCCTTTTAAGTCCTTGATGGGCCCCATGTTTGTGATCGCTGCGATCTTCTCCGGGTTGGCTTCGATGCCCCGCTCGGAGACGATGAACCCCAAGAGCATGCCTCGGGGCACCCCGAAGACGCACTTCTCGGGATTGAGCTTGACGCCCTTCGCCTTGAGACACCGGAATGTCAGTTCGAGGTCGGAGAGAAGGTCAGAGGCTTTCCTCGTCTTGACTACGATGTCATCGACGTAGGCCTCGACCGTGCGACCAATGTGTTCGCCGAACACATGGTTCATGCACCGCTGGTACGTTGCACCCGCGTTTCTCAACCCGAACGGCATTGTGACATAACAGTACATGCCGAAGGGCGTGATGAAAGAAGTCGCGAGCTGGTCGGACTCTTTCATCTTGATTTGATGATACCCTGAGTAGGCATCGAGGAAAGACAGGGTTTCGCACCCTGCAGTGGAGTCCACAATTTGGTCGATGCGAGGTAGCGGGTAGGGGACCTTCGGACATGCTTTGTTGAGACCAGTGTAGTCTACACACATCCGCCACTTCCCCCCTTTTTTCCTCACAAGTACAGGGTTGGCAAGCCATTCGGGATGGAATACCTCTTTAATGAACCCTGCTGCCATCAGCTTGTGGACCTCCTCGCCTATCACCCTGCGCCTTTCCTCGTCGAATCGGCGCAGAGGCTGTCTGACCGGCCGGGCTCCGGCCCGAATATCCAGCGAGTGCTCGGCGACATCCCTCAGTATGCCGGGCATGTCCGAGGGACTCCACGCAAAAACGTCGGCGTTTGCGCGGAGAAAGTCGACGAGCACTGCTTCCTATTTGGGGTCGAGCCCGGAACCGATCCGGATCTGCTTGGAGGTGTCGCCACTGGGGTCGAGAGGGACGGCCTTAACCGTCTCCGCTGGCTCGAAGTTGCCGGCATGCCGCTTCACATCCGGCACCTCTCGGGAGAGGCTTTCCAGGTCGGCTATGAGGGCCTCGGACTCGGCAAGGGCCTCGGCGTACTCCACGCACTCCACATCGCATTCGAATGCGTGTTTGTACGTGGGGCCGACGGTGATGACCCCGTTGGGGCCCGGCATCTTGAGCTTTAGGTAAGTGTAGTTGGGGATGGCCATGAACTTCGCGTAGCATGGCCTTCCCAACACTGCGTGGTAGGTTCCTCGGAACCCGACCACCTCGAACGTCAAAGTCTCCCTTCGGAAGTTGGAGGGTGTTCCGAAGCAGACAGGGAGGTCGAGCTGTCCGAGGGGCTGGACGCGCTTCCCGGGAATGATCCCGTGGAAGGGCGCAGCGCCTGCTCGGACGGATGACAGGTCGACGCGCAGGAGCCTAAGGGTCTCGGCGTAGATGATGTTGAGGCAGCTGCCTCCATCCATCAGGACCTTGGTGAGTCTGACGTCACCGACGACCGGGTCGACGACGAGCGGGTACTTCCCCGGGCTCGGCACGTGGTCGGGGTGGTCGTCCCGGTCGAAGGTGATGGGCTTGTCGGACCAGTCTAGGTAGACTGGCGCCGCCACCTTGACCGAGCAGACCTCCCGACGCTCTTGCTTACGATGCCGAGCCGAGGCGTTTGCCGCATGCCCTCCGTAGATCATGAAGCAATCGCGGACCTCCGGGAACTCTCCTGCTTGGCGATCCTCCCTTTTGTCGTCGTCGTGAGCCCTGCCACCCTCTGCGGGCAGCCCGGCCCTGTGGAAGTGGCGCCGAAGCATAACGCACTCTTCGAGGGTGTGCTTGACGGGCCCCTGATGGTAGGGGCACGTCTCCTTGAGTGCCTTGTCGAAAAGGTTAGCACCTCCGGGGGGCTTCCGAGGGTTCTTGCGCTCGGCGGCGGCGACAAGGTCTGCATCGGGAACGTCGCGTTTCGCTTGCGACTTCCTCCTGCCTTTCTTCTTGGCGCCGCGCGGAGTAGACGCCTCGGGAGCATCTTCCGACGGGCGGCCCTGGGGCTGCTTGTCCTTCCGGAAGATGGCCTCAACCGCCTCCTGGCCGGAGGCGAACTTGGTGGCGATGTCCATCAGCTCGCTCGCCCTGGTGGGGGTCTTGCGACCCAACTTACTCACCAGGTCGCGGCAGGTGGTGCCGGCGAGGAACGCGCCGATGACATCGGAGTCGGTGATGTTGGGCAGCTCGGTGCGCTGCTTCGAGAACCGCCGGATGTAGTCTCGGAGAGACTCTCCCGGCAGTTGCCGACAGCTCCGGAGGTCCCAGGAATTCCCGGGGCGCACGTACGTGCCCTGGAAGTTCCCGGCGAAAGCCTGGACCAAATCTTCCCAGTTGGAAATCTGCCCCGGAGGCAGGTGCTCCAACCAGGCACGAGCGGTGTCGGAGAGAAACAGGGGGAGGTTTCGGATGATGAGGTTGTCGTCGTCCGTCCCACCCAGTTGACAGGCCAGGCGGTAGTCCGCAAGCCACAATTCCGGTCTCGTCTCCCCCGAGTACTTCGTGATAGTAGTCGGGGGTCGGAATCGGGGCGGAAACGGCGCCCGCCGAATGGCTCGGCTAAAGACCTGCGGACCGGGTG
The DNA here is from genome assembly GCA_029449295.1 of Zea luxurians. Taxonomy (NCBI): domain Eukaryota; kingdom Viridiplantae; phylum Streptophyta; class Magnoliopsida; order Poales; family Poaceae; genus Zea; species Zea luxurians. Next base: position 176,120,956 of record JAOPSE010000002.1, read on the forward strand.
GTTCGGGCGAGGGACTCCGATCCTCCCCGCTGTCGTAGCGTCCCCCACGCCTGGGGTGGTAGCCTCGGCGCACCCTTTCGTCGAGGCGTGCCCGACAGTCACGATGAGGGTGCTCGTCGCCGAGGTGGCCCGGGGCCGCAGGCGCGGTGTTGCGCGTGCGCCCGGTGAAGACCGAGGCTTCCCGCGTGAGTCGGGAAGTCGCGGCACGAGGTTCCGAGGGGTATCCCTGCCTTCGGGAGGCAGAGCTCTCGGCCCGCCGGGCCGCAGCGCCTTCCAGGAGATGCTTGAGTTCTCCCTGGATTCGCCGACCCTCGGTGGTTGATGACTCCGGCATCGCGTGGAGGAGCATCGCTGCAGCGGCCAGGTCCTGACCGGTTCCGCCGGATGCGGGAGGCGGTCTGTCCCTGGCATCGTTGGCGATGCGGTGCTGGAGACCTTGGGGCAGGTGACGTATTCCTCCGGCCGGGGGCTGGCTCGCCCATACCTGCCCGATGTTCTGGCGGATTGCCTCGAGCGCTCCTGCTCCCTCATCGAGCCCGGCCTGCGCCCCGCGGACTTGCTCGAGCTGTGGGTCGTGACCCCCCGCCGGAACGGGGACCACAGCTAGCTCCCGCGGGATGTCGGCGCGAGGCGCTGGCCTAGGGGGATCACCATCCTCCGGCATGCCGAGACAGCCGCCTCCGGAGGGATCCCCTAGCTCGATGTGGAAACATTCGCGACTCGGGCCGCAGTCCTTGTCGCCAAGGCTGCGGCTGCCGTCGGAACAGTCGGAGAGGCAGTAGTCACATGCGGTCATGAAGTCCCGCATGGCACTAGGGTTGCCAGATCCGGAGAAATCCCAGCAGATGCTGGGGTCGTCATCTTCCTCGGACCCAGAGGGTCCGTAGGTCGAGACACCCGTCAATCGGTCCCAAGGCGACCGCACACGAAACCCCAGAGAGGTTGCACTCGCCTCAATGTGAGCGTCCGCCAAAGCGAGGTCGCCAGGCGGGCTGAGGCCGAGTCGAAATGACGAAAGATGGGTAGCAGTCGGTACCTTTTTGTCGACGAGGGGCAATGAAGTCAAGTCGGGGGCTGACCGCGCCGTCGTCTTGGGTACGAGGGCGACGTCCTGCAGGCCTTCCGTGAGCGTGCTGGCGTCGTCCACTTGCTCAGGGTCGACGTGTTGCGGGGGGATGGCGCTCGCGTTTGCCTCGAACGCGAGGGCGACGCTTGGCGTGTCCTCCGTCGAGGCGCCGGGGATGTCGATTTGCTCGACAGCCGTCGGAGCGCGATCTCCCGCTCGGCTCCGGTTGCCCCGCCTCCTCCTCCTCCGATGGCGAGGGAGAGGATGGGGCGAGCTCGAAAGTTGTCCTTCCCCCACGCGGGAAAGACGTCGTCGATTCCGTCGCCGGCGGGCGGGCTGTCCGCCACCATTGTCGCTGTCGCGCGGCGGTGGAAGGAGTATCATGTCGTAGTTGCCGTCGAGAGACATGAACTCGAGGTTCCCGAAACGGAGCACCGTTCCGGGTTGAAGAGGTCGTTGGAGACTGCCCATCTGGAGCTTGACGGGAAATCGAACGTCAACACGCAGCAGGCCCCTACCTGGCGCGCCAACTGTCGGCGTTCCGAGACCGGGGGGTCCCCGAGCCGACGAGTGAGAGTGCCGCGTGCCCCAGCCTAGATGGGTCGAGCGCGTGGAGCGAGCGCGAAGGGGGGAACAGAGAGAGAGGTCGGTGGCCGGAGCCGGGTCGTGAGGGAGTCAGAGAATTCCCGCGGCCTTCGTGTTCGTCCCGCGCCCAGGTCGGGTGCACTTGCAGTAGGGGGTTACAAGCGTCCGCGCGAGGTGAGGGGAGTGAGCGGCCCCGAGAGAGCGCCTGCCCCTGCCCTTCGTCCCCGCGAGGCCAACCTTCTCTAAGAAGGCCCTGGTCCTCCCTTTTATAGTCGTAAGGAGAGGATCCAGGTGTACAAGATGGGGGTGTAGCAAGGTGCTACGTGTCTAGCGAGAGAGAGCTAGCGCCCTATGTACATGCCAAGGTGGCAGCCGGAGAGATCTTGGCACCCTGTTGGTGTGGCGTCGTGGCTGTTGGAGGAGTAACGGAGCCGGACGGGGAGACAGCTGTCGGAGTGGCTGGGCCCTTGCTGACGTCCTCCTGCTTTCGTAAGGGAGCTGAGAGTCGCCGTCGTCATGGTCTAGCGGGGCGCCATCATTTGCCTATCTGGCGTGGCTGGCCAGATGGGACGCCGGTCTTGTTCTCTGCGACCCAAGTCGGCTCAGGGCAGGGCGATGATGACGCTTCCTGTTGACGTGGCGGTCTCGTGTCCTAGGTCGGGCGTCGTGGAGGCTCCTCCGAAGCCGAGGTCGAGTCCGTCCTGCAAGACAGAGGCAGAGTCCGAGCCCTGGGTTCGGGCGAGGCGGAGATCGTTAGGCAGAGGCCGAGGCGGAGTCCGAGCCCTGGGTCGGGCGAGGCGGAGTTCGTCGTCTTCCGGGGCCTTAGCCCGAGTCCGAGCCCTTGGGCGGAGCGGAGTTCGCCGTCTTCCGGGGCCTTAGCCCGAGTCCGAGCCCTTGGGCGGAGCGGAGTTCGCCGTCTTCCGGGGCCTTAGCCCGAGTCCGAGCCCTGGGGTCGGGCGGAGCGGAGTTCGCCGTCTTCCGGGGCCTTAGCCCGAGTCCGAGCCCTTGGGCGGAGCCTCCTATGGCACCTCTGGCGAAGTCTGGTCGCCCGTCGGTCTTACTTTTTGCGCTAAACGCCCCGGTGACTCGGTCGGTTGGCGCGGTGATTTAGTCAGGGTTTCTTCTTATCGAAGGCGGGGCCTAGGGCGAGCCGGAGATGCGTCTGCCGTGAAAGAGGAGGCCTCAGACGAGACGGAGTCATCTCAGGGTCGGCTGCCCTCGCCCGAGGCTAGGCTCGGGCGTGGCGTGGTCAAGTCACTCGTACGGACTGATCCCTGACTTAATCAAACCCATCAGGCCTCTGCAGCTTTATGCTGATGGGGGTTACCAGCTGAGAATTAGGCGTCTTGAGGGTACCCCTAATTATGGTCCCCGACAATGACATAATTGCAGACTTGAAATTAAGATAGTAGAAGTAATATTCTATACCAACTTCTACAGTCGTCCAAGCACCTTACCACATATCATCGAAACTTTGAAATGCATTTCCAAAAAAAATATGTGTAGTACCATGTAGTTTTGTGGCTGAATTACTAAGTAACTTACCATAACATGGAGTTACTGAATTGCTTAGTCGGTAACTAGCATTTGTAGCTCTTGTTTTGTAATACAACAATCTCAAATACAATTTCCCTTGCAGAAACATTTTAGTTGAGCAATCTGCGGGAAATATGATATTTTCATTCATCCAAGATGAAGTTGTTCAAAAGGTGGTAGATTTTATGGATACATACTCTTTAAGCCAGGAAGACTTCAACACGATTGTGGAAGTATCCAAATTTAAGGGTAGCAATATCGTAGAATTAGTTTGGTTTTGCAGTCTAATGTCGTATTCACTTGAGCATTCTTGATTGGTCCCGTTATTTTTGAATTTATGTTTGCGTTGAGAATTTTTATTTTGACATGGTCCATTCTGTCAACAACTATTATTATTCTTAAATTTCTTGAGTAGTGTGTTTATTAGGAGTAACCTATTGAACACTTCAGCTATGATGTTCAATCCTGTGCAATTTGCTTGCATTGTCGCCATGTCATGTCAACTGTAAAATGTGTAATCATGTCATTTTTGTATGGATATTGGATACAAAACTAGACTTTAAAATACAACAAATATGTTACATGACTTGTAGATAAATGCATTGTCCCTGGCGAGTAAACTTGTTTTTCATAGTAATTACCTTTGTCGTCGTTCCCTGTCATTGGAGGGTCGGAATTTGTCTACTAATCCTTAAGACGATAGTGTAGACTTGGGACAACCATGCCCCTGCCTCCATCCCCACCGTCCGATTGCGATGCCATCCTCACTCGCGCCTAGCGCCGGATCCGCCCCCGCATGCCTCATCTGCCATCCATCCTCGCGCCCCCGCATGCCTCGCTCCCGCCATGCGCGCAGCCGCCTCCGCCCAACAACCATGCGGGATCCTCGCTCGCGCATAGCGGCCAACAGCCATGTGCGCCGCCTACGACAACGTCGGATCCGGCCTTCCTATGTACCTGCTCGCCACAGAGATCATCGGCTACGGTGGCCACGACTTCGCCTTCGCTCCCTACGGGGCCTACTGGAGGGCGCTGCACAAGTTGTGCACGCTGGAGCTCCTCAGCACGCGCAAGGTGAGGTAGCTCACGCCCATCGGGGGCAGTGAGACCATGTCCCTCGTCAGGGAGATTCGCCGCCGTTCCTGCTCCCGCGGACGACGACGACGACCTCGGCTCGATGCCGGCGGAGATGTTCTGCCCGTGGTCTCCCGGGTGGTCGGCCGTAGCCGCAGCGGCGTCCTCCCAGGCGCGGTGCAAGAAAAGCGGCTCCACGGGGACCGTGCTCCAGTGGCGGCCCCGGCTCGCCGTCGGGCGTAGCCAGAGCGATGGCAAGGAAAGTTCGTCTTCCTGAGTGCCTCCTCCGACGGGTCCGGGCGTCAGAGCCAGAAGGGGCGAGGCAGCGCCGTGGATGTGGAGGGTGGTGTCCGAGCTCATGAGGAACCCGGAAGCCATGGCCAAGGCCCAAGCAGAGGTTCGGCGAGCACTCGACAGCAAGAACCCAGGCGACCACGAGTCGCTCCTGGGCTGCCTGAGCTACACCGGCATGGTGATCAAGGAGACGATTAAGCATTATATATTTACTCTTTAGAAATTATTTGTACGATTCCATTTTAATCTATTTAGGTAGACATATTTATATCGTTCTGTATCTATGTTTAATCACATATTTTGCCGTCACTATTGTACTCACGCCGCCCGTCGCCGGGGCCCTAAGTCCATTGGAGGGTCGTAATTTGTGTTCCGTGGCATCGCACGGGCACGTTCCTAGTATGTTCATATTTTTCTTGTTCAAAGTAGCTGCACGGTACAGGTTTATGTGCAACTCTGGGAGAAGATTAACTTGTACGTGAGCTGAAAAAATGCACTCCAACTTACTGTACAGCAGATAGGCCAATTTAGAGTGTGGGGTACAGTACATGTCTATGTGCGAGCCTGGGGAGAAGATTAACATACTTGTCACGCCTCCTGTTCATGAGCTGAAAAGAGCACTCCAGTTTACTACACCAGAGTGAAGAACCATTATTGGGTGAACGAGGTTGTGTAATTTGGGCATTCCAATTCCAACCACCAACCTATAGAATGGATTGCTGTGTTTTAAGCAGGATCATGGATTTCCTAACTTGAATAATCAGTGCTCGATATTGCGTAATCTGGGCATTCCGGTGCTCGCATGGATGCGTCGGGCACCGGCTAGATCGCCAACCAGGTCGCGGTGGTGGGCCTAGGCGAGTCCATGTCCTTAGCCCTGCGAGGCGGGGCTCCATGCGCCACTGTTCCTCGGTGCAGTGTCCAGGGGCGAGTGTTCCAAAGAAATCGAATGGACGTTAGATAAGCAGAGCGGCGACAGGTGATAGCAGGCGGCCACGGGTTGGTCAGCGAGCGGAAGCAGGAAGATGTAGAGCATCGCGACAACATCGAGGAGGAAGTGCTGGAGCATCATCGCCGGCAGTGCCGCCGCGGTATAACACCCAAAATACTACTGTAGGATTTATAACTGTTTCTCTAAAAGATTTAGAATTAAAATATCTGTTAATATAAAATTCCCAACTTTTTAAAATCATTCTCTCCTAAAATAAATTATTGACAATACTAAAATGTTATTAGTCAAATATATATAAATCCTAAAACCTTTAATGATTTGGTGATAAGGGGATCACGGGATGATTCGAAGGGATTGCGGGGGAAAAAGAAAACATAATTTGTTTATTAAAATGGAATAATCCTCACATGAACTATACAATTGGGGATACCTTTCAAAGATATACAAATACTTCTTAAAAGGGAATACGTGTTGCTTTCTCTCAAAAATAAGCAAAGCCACATAAATTCAATTTTGTTTTTTAACCCTTAATTTGATCACATATTCACAAATGATATTTTCCAAAATGAATAACATATGAATTATTCCTTATTGTATGGTTAGAGGCATTTATTTAAAGCATGTAATAATAAGTAAATAATAATAATAACATAATAATGATAATAACAGTATACTTTGCAACATGTTGGGTTTTTGTTTGAGCATTTATATTGAAATTTCAAACTAAGATTTGAATCTGGAATTTGAAAAGGAAACAAGCTAGGAAATAAATGAAAAAGAACATCTACAGTGCTAGGGCCAAAACTCTCCCAGCTCGGCCCAACTAAGCCTCTAACCGGCCCAACCGCGCGCGCCAACGCTTCCCCAGTGCCGCTGGCACATGGACCCCTCCAGCTGCTCCCCTCGGCCAGTCACTGATGGCTGGCCCATGCACAGTGTCATCTTCTCCCTTCTGCCTTGCAACAAAAGACAACGACTAATATGCAAGCAGTTATTAGGTGCAAGCGTGCAAACAACTCTTTTGGTTCGTTGGATCTAGATCCAACCGTATGTGTAATCGTGGTTTGTTAGGGGCTTTTTTTATAAATCCACACGAGGTGGCGGTGGGAGGATTTAAATGCTAAATATAGCATACGTTTAGATTTAGACCTAATGGACCAAAAGAGCTGCTTGCACGCTTGCACCAAATGATTACTTGCATATTAGTCGTTGCCGCAAAAAAAACCTCTGTAACAAACACCGTGGAGACCGTGCGTCCGTTGCCTGGGGCACGTTTCCCCCACCTGCATATATGCGGACCGAATACCAGGAACCTATCCTCATCTATCCTGAGCATCATCGTGTACCAAGGGAAAGAGAGAGCGTCGACTCGTGAAGATCGGCTAGAGCAGAGTAGCGGGCGCGGAGGAAGCTTCCGTAATCAGTTTGAGTGCTCGCTGCTGTTACGACCTCAGAGCCGCGCCCAGGATGTGTCACTATGCCTCGAAGATGAGATTTGTGGCCTCACCGCGTGGGTCTGGTGACCGGGGCCCTAGAATTCGTCATCGATGGCCATCCTCTGCCGCGGAACCGTGCTACGTCATGGGCAGAGCATGTCAACCCTCGTATGTCGGTAAGAAGTCATCCAATGAGTTCTACTTCACCTCCTCTACGTGTAGAGTAGTGCAAATCAAGGTTTGGAGCCTCGGGGCACCTGATCGAGAACCTCGACCATGGCACCGCCCCAGATAAGGTCGGTTCTACCCCAATCCATATGGATTGAGGGGGATTGAGGGGGTTTCAATCCCTGGTAAGTCAAAATCCCCTCCAATCCGTATCAATCCCCTCCAATCCATATGGATTGAAAATAACCGAACAAGCCCTAATAGGGTGTCACCGCCGTTGTCTGGCGTGTTGGGGTACTGCGGTTGTGGCCATTGATCCCAAACTGTGCGGCCAACATTAGTTCATAATGCACCCCTTCGATGCATGCGATCGGGATCGTTGATCGATTAATGAGCGGGGCAGGGTTGCTGACCGTCGTGGCACGTTTTCAGCCGTCGATCACGAATCCGACGACAGATACTACGTACCGGTTTAGGGCTGTATGATTTAATTCGGGCCATCCACTTCATATCCTACGGCTCAGATGAACCATACCTCTTCACTGAGCGCTTTTTGCAAAAGGGCCCCTCGGGTTTGGGATAACCAACCCGCCATCCAGTGATAGTTATAAAGAATTTAATTTAAGTCCAGGTTTTACAAATTAAACCCTATCCTTTTTGAAAATAGTAGCCGCAGTCCTAGGTGATCAGAATTTTTATAAAATCAATTCTGAAATTAATTTGTAATGTGAAATTCATATAAACACTTAGAAAATACATAACTTCTCCGTTTAACCCCAATTTGATCCGTTCAAGTTGCGTTAGAATCGTATTAATATTGTCTACACTTTAGTAACATTATTCTATCATGGAACATGTTCTAAAAATAGATGACTAATTGGTTCAACCTATGTTTATCGAATTAACATGTTTAAACTGAGTTAATATAATATTTTTAATTCGGAGTATCTATAATGTTACTAGAATATGATTATGTTATAACTTAGTTTAAAGTTGAATTAGTTAATTCTTTGTAATATGTTTCTCATATGATAAATAACATAGACTATATTATTATCATTTAATCACCTAAAACCTTAGAGAACCATACCTTCTGAATCATAAATCCGATTTTAGTCATTCTCGAACCTACTCTCTCATAGCATCATGTAGAATATTTTTACGTTGTTTGTTCACATGTTTGGTGTACTATTATTTTTATGTGATCCTTGTCAATTTATATGTATTGCTACGAATAACAGTGAGGCCACGAGAATCCGAAGATCAATTTGGTGAAGCGCCTGGTATCTCAAGTCACAGGCAAGTTGTGCCCTTGATCACTTTTCTCTTTACCTAATAATGTTCCTGTTAATTACTGTGACATGCTCAGGTTAATTTGATGGGACCCAATAGGTTTCCCTAGCATTGTTTATCCCACACCTTGCAAACAAAAGAACTATTGGGTAGATTTGCTATTGCTCTACCTAGTTTTGGGAAATTAATGTTATATTATGATCATGTTCCAATTGTGTTGTTGTTTTAATTATTGTTCATGATAAGATCATCATGTTAATTGGAACATGGAGAACCACCCGGGAAAACAGTGCTACCACAAGGGTGGAATGAGACGCCCTTGGCCAAGTAATTAGGAAAGCTAGGGAGAGATTACCTTACCCGAAAGGTGCAAGCGGGAGGCATCACCGCAGAGTATAGGGAGGTTCTCGGGTCGAACTGCTGCGATGGCATTTCGGACGAGGGATTCATATGCTTCCTTCTTCCTAAATCCATAGCTGGTTTTCTCGAACTAGTGGAACTTTGAAAAGGCCTCGCAGTAGATACCTAGCCATTCACCATGGAAGTGTATAAGGGTCTAGCTAACCTTGGCAATCGGGAAACATGTCTTGTGGGTAAAGATGCACAACCTCTGCAAAGTGTAAAACTGATATATTAGTCGTTCTCACGGTCATGAGTGGCTCAGACACTCACATGATTAAATTATGAAATTAAAATTTATTTGTCATATGCATTGCATTGTGGGTGTTATTATTAATTGTGATCTCTTATTTAATTGGGTTGGTATCTACTTATACTTAGGAACTGCTAATAAAACTTTAACTAACTTTAAAAGCAGTGCTCAGCTTTAACCGTCTCCTTTGGTAAGCCTTACACTTCACATGAGCCCTCACTATAAGTGAGCTCATGCACATTATTCCCCACAACTTGTTGAGCGATGAACGTATGTGAGCTCACCCTTGCTGTACTCACATCCCCCAGGTCAAGAACAGGTACCGCAGGATGAGGAGCATAAAGGATGTCACAATGAGTACGTGAGAGGTCTAGGTCGTCGTCTCCCAGTCAACTTTGGTTGTTGGATCGTGGTCTTCGTATGATGTAATTATTTAACTATTTTGTATAGAACTCCATTATATATTAAAGATCTGACATTCGTTTATGTACCATGTGTCATCATATGTGTGAGACTTGGTCCCAACACACATTTGATTCGCGCCCGGGTTTGCCCCTTAAATCCGGGTGTGACAGAAGTGGTATCAGAGGAATGTTGACTTTAGGATGTAACCTAGATAGAACTGGACAACCCTTACCTACTTACCTTTGTTACTCTGATTCTGTCAAAACTTACCTTAATCCTTTTTCATCTATTGTTGCTTTACTCTAATTACTCTTACCTTTTCTCTTCTAAAGATAAAAGTTGATTTCACACTTTGAAATCATGTACCTAAAGTGGCCCTTAGGAATAGGAGTCTTAATCATATGCATAAAATCTATTTTTGGAGGTATCTATATGCGCGAATGTTTGTTCTTATGGTACCTTTCTGATTTGGTTCTTTGAATGAGTGTGATGAGTTGTGGAGTAATGTCCATAAGTACATCTGCATATGCATATAGGCATAAAAATATAGATTATCCCCGATATAAAAAACAAATAAATCTATCTTATAGACCCATCTTACCTTAAAAAAGATTCTATCTTATCCTAGCAACTTTGCTTATCTCATCGTAGAGTAATAACCATGATGTAATCCAAAACAATTAGATGTCATCTAGTCTAATCTAGTTATAGCAGTCTAATCTAGATCCCATCTAAATTAATGTGATCCAATATGATCTAATCTAATATGGTTAATTTGATCTAATCTAGGTCAGTCACTTAACAAGTTAATGTTGATGAAATAAATCGAACCCTACTCCGATAAACATGTTTTAAACTAATTCACCTACAACTAAACAAGGTTGTAGACCAACTCGGCCTCACAAAACTACCAAACCTACCTGGTAGGTTACCTAAATCCACCTACTCCAAAAGCAAAGTAAACCTTGTTGGGCCTACCCATCCCAAGCACCGATAACTATCTTAGCCATATGTACTTAACTCGGATGGCAACTCCAAGAATGAAGGCCAAAGAAGACCACCCTCGTCAAGGAAGGATAAGCACCAACTCAAGTCTTCAAAGAGCAAAGCTGGATCACCAGATGAGTCAAGATCCACCATCCATGATGGAGTCTTTCCTTGCCCTAATCCTTCTTATCCCAACCTTATCTACTGCTGCCTAATAGCTAAACATAATATACCCATGTTTTGCTAACCATTTCCTTATTTAATGACTTAAAAAACATTTGTGCTTAAAACCCCTTGGGGAAACTCGAAGCTAAACTACAACCAAACATGTGGCTTTCTATATCCCTTTTCTTACTAATCTCGAGGACGAGATTATTTTTAAGGGGGATAGAATTTGTAACACCCAAAATCCTATTGGGGGATTTATAACTGTTTCTTTAAAATATTTATAATTAAAATGTCTCTTAATATTAAATTCCCCACTTTTTAAAGTCATTCTCTCCTAAAATAAATTATTGGCAATAATAAATGTTATTAGTCAAATATAAATCCTAAAACCTTTAAGTCTAGGCTTTAATCCAAAAAAGAAAACATAATTTGTTTATTAAAATGGAATAATCCTCTCATGAACTATACAATTGGGGATAGCTTTCAAAGATATACAAATACTTCTTAAAAGGGAATATGTATTGCTTTCTCTCAAAAATAAGCAAATCCACATAAATTCTTTTTTGATTTTTAACCCTTAATTTGATCACACATTCACAAATGATATTTTCCAAAATGAATAACATATGAATTATTCCTTATTGTATGGTTAGAGGCATTTATTTAAAGCATGTAATAATAAGTAAATAATAATAATAATAACATAATAATGTTAATAACAGTATACTTTGCAAAATGTTGGGTTTTTATTTGAGCATTTATATTAAAATTTCAAACTAAGATTTGAATATGGAATTTGAAAAGAAAACAAGCTAGGAAGTAAATGAAAAAGAACATCTACAGTGCTTGGGCCAAAACTCTCCCAGCTCAGCCCAACTAAGCCTCTAACCGGTCCAACCGCGCGTGCCAACGCTTCCCAGTGCCATTGGCGCATGGACCCCTCTCCACCTGCTCCTCTCGGCCAGTCACTGATGGGTGGCCCATGCACATGGCTATCTTCTCCCTTCAGCCATGCAACAAAAACCTATGTAACAAACACCGCGGAGACCGCGCGTCCGTTGCTTGGGGCACGTTCCCGCCACCTCCATATAAGCCGACCGAATACCAGGAACCTATCCGCATCTATCCTAAGCATCATCGTGTACCATGGGAGAGAGAGAGAGAGAGAGAGAGCGTCGACTCGTGAAGATCGACTAGAGCAGAGTAGTGGGCATGGAGGAAGCTTCCGTAATCAGTTCGGGTGCTCGCTGCTGTTACGACCTCGGAGCCATGCCTAGGATGTTTCACTATGCCTTGAAGATGAGATTTGTGGCCTCACCGCGTGGGTCTGATGACCGGGCCCCCAGAATTCGTCATCGATGGCCATCCTCGGTCACGGAACCGTGCTGCGTCGTGGGCAGAGCATGTCAACTCTCGTATGTCGGTAAGAAGTCATCCAATGAGTTCTACTTCACCTCCTCTGCGTGTAGAGTAGTGCAAATCAAGGTTTGGAGCCTCGGGGCGCCAGATCGAGAACTTCGGTCATGGCACCGCCGCAGATAATAGAGCGCCGCCGCCGTAGTCCGGCGTGTTGGGGGTACTACGGCTATGGCCGTTGATCCCAAATTATGCGGCCAAGATTAGTTCATAACGCACCCCTTCGATGCATGCGATCGAGATCGTTGACCAGTTAATGAGCGGGGCAGGGTTGGTGACTGTCGTGGCACGTTTTCAGCCGTTGATCATGAATCCAGCGACAAACATTACGTACCGGTTCAGGGCTGTATGATTTAATCCGGGCCATCCACTTCATATCCTATGGCTTAGATGAGCCATACCTCTTCATTGAGCGCTTTTTGCAAAAGAGCCCCTCGGGTTTGGGATAACCAACCCGCCATCCAATGATAGTTATAAAGAATTTAATTTAAGTCTAGGTTTTTACAAATTAAACTCTGTCATTTTGAAAATAGTAGCCGTAGTCCAATGTGATCAGAATTTTTATAAAATCAATTCTGAAATTAATTTGTAATATGAAATTAATATAAACACTTAGAAAATCCATAACTTCTCCGTTTTAACCCCGATTTGATCCGTTCAAGTTGCGTTAGAATCGAATTAATATTGTCTACACTTTAGTAACATTATTTTATTATGTAACATGTTCTAAAAAATAGATGACTAATTGGTTCAACCTATGTTTATCCAATTAACATGTTTAAACTGAGTTAATATAGTATTTTTAATTCGGAGTATTTATAGTTTTACTGGAATATGATTATGTTATAACTTAGCTTAAAGTTGAATTAGTTAATTCTTTGTAATATGTTTCTCACGTGATTTATAACATAGACTATATTATTATCATTTAATCACCTAAAACCTTAGAGAACCATAGCTTCTAAATCATAATTTCGATTTTATTCGTTCTCGAACCTACGCTCTCATAGCATCGCGTAGAATATTTTTACGCTGTTTGTTCTGATGTTTAGTGTACTATTACTTTTATGTGATCCTTGTCGATTTATATGTATTGCTGCGAATAGCAGTGAGGTCACGAGAATCCGAAGATCAATTTGGTGAAGCACCTAGGATCTTAAGTCACAGGAAAGTTGTGCCCTTGATCACTTTTCTCTTTACCTAATAATGTTCCTGTTAATCACTGTGACATGCTTAGGTTAATTTGATGGGACCCAATAGGTTTGCCTAGCATTGTTTATCCCACACCTTGCAAACAAAAGAACTATTAGGTAGATTTGCTATTGCTCTACCTGGTTTTGGGAAATTAATGTTATATTATGATCATGTTCCAATTATGTTGTTGTTTTAATTATTGTTCATGATAAGATCATCCTGTTAATTGGAACATGGAGAACCACCCGGGAAAACAGTGTACCACAAGGGTGGAATGGGATGCCCTTAGCTAAGTAATTAGGAAAGCTAGGGAGAGGTTACCTTACCCGAAAGGGGTAATAAGCGGGGAGGCGTCGCTGCAGAGTATAGGGAGGTTCTCGGGTCGAATTGCTGCGATGGCATTTCAGATGAGGGATTCCTATGCTTCCTTCTTCCTGAATCTGTAGCGGGTTTTCTCGAACTAGTGGAACTTTGGAAAGGCCTCGCAGTGGATCTGTAGCCATTCACCTTGGAAGTGTCTAAGGGTCTAGCTAACTGTGTCTAATCGAGAAACACTTCTTGTGGGTAAAGATATACAACCTGTGCAGAGTGTAAAACTGGTATATCAGCCATGCTCACGGTCATGAGCGGCTCAGACGCTCACATGATTAAATTATGGAATTAAACTTAATTTGTCATATGCATTGTATTGTGGGTGTTATTATTAATTGTGATCTCTTATTTAATTGGATTGGTATCTACTTATACTTAGTAACTGCTAATAAAACTTTGACCAACTTTAAAAGCGATGCTCAGCTTTAACAATCTCCTTTGGTAAGCCTTACACTTCACATGAGCCCCCACTGTAAGTGAGCTCATGCATATTATTACCCATAACTTGTTGAGCAATGAACGTATGTGAGCTCACCCTTGCTGTACTCACATCCCCTAGGTCAAGAACAGGTACCGTAGGATGAGGAGCATGAAGGATGTCGCGATGAGTTCATGAGAGGTCTAGGCCGTCGTCTCCCAGTCAACTTTGGTTGCTGGATCATTGTCTTCGTATGATATAATTATTTAATTATTTTTTATAGAACTCCATTAAATATTTAATATGTGACACTTGTTTTTGTACCATGCATCATCATATGTGTCAGACTTGGTCCCAGCGCACATTTGATTCACGCCCGGGTTTGCCCCTTAAATCCGGGTGTGACATCCCGCGACCAGAGGGCATACCTCAGCGAAGGTGTGAGTGGGCGCCCCGGCGACAGCGCTGGTGAGGTGGTGCGGCGACGGTGGAGGCTGCATGTATTTCCTCGCCTCCTCACTACTTGCAGGAGGAGAGAGGACATGTCTGAGGTGAGCTGACTATTTCCTCCGTCTTTATGCTGCAACAAAAGTTATCCATTTTACAGTTCGGTATGATTAGCTTATAATGTGGTTTTAGCACTTATCTTTTCAATACAAGAATTCATATCCCCTTTCCAATTTTTAAACCCTTGTGTTGGCACCAATCTGGACGTCAAACACCAGAATGGACTGTCTGGCGGTGCTCTCTGCGGAGGCACGGGTGGTCCGTGGCACAGGGCCAGACTGTCCGCGACTTGGGCGCAGGAGCAGATCCTCCTCTGCACACTTTCGGATGGTCCGCGCCTAAGGTCGGGCGTTCTGTGATGGCGTAGAGGGTCTTCTTCTCCGCAAAGAACCCTAGAACTCGCCCTACGAGAGATTCCAAAGAGGGGGAGAGTTCCAAGGCGTTGCTCCGGGTCGGCAGACTACCAGGTGCCCCTCTAATCGGCGTAGAGTCGAAGAGATATTGTTCTAGAAAACTAAACTAGATCTAAACCTAAGGCTAAATTACTCCTACTCCTAGGAATTAGAAAAACGATACAAATAAGGTAAAACTGATAAATAGATTTGATTTGATGTGGGGGGTCAATCGGTCGTAGCCCTTCATCTATATGAAGGGAGAAGGTCTGGACCTGTTACAAGTTCATCCCCGATCTAATCCCGCAGGTTTAGCTAACAAATCCCGCAAGAAATTTTGAACCTAATTGATTTTGTGCACGCGTGGACGGTCCGCGCCTATATGGCGGACCGTTCAGACCGCGGACCGTCTGGCCTCAGGCCTGGACCGTCCACCTGCCTATTTCGGTCATCAACACCTTGGTTCCATACTTTTCTTAAATCCAGGTGTTAAGTCCTCTAGATCAATGTTCTGAACTTCAACTTTTTTGCAACAGATCCATAAGCCTCCCCATTCTAATATTTCATCTTTCCCCAAGGTTCTACTAAACCTTACATTCAACCCATCCCATACCCAACAGTCTACAACCCTATATTTTCTAAAACCTAAACCTATCAAGTTATAGCCGGGTGCATTCCATCAAGATTGGTATGTTCCTACAAAGCTTAAGTACTCTTTTCCCAATTTAAGAAATAATGTTCCTGCAAACATCTGTACTAACTCAGTTATTCTATTATGTTCCTTCCATATATTCCACGAGAACTATAAATTCATAAAAACCTTTCTTTGTGGATAGACCCTCAAGTCACAATACATCTCCAGTCTCCACCAACAACTACAGATTGAGGGGGTGTTTGGTTTTTAGGGACTAATTTTTAGTCCATCCATTTTATTTCCATTTTAGTCCCTAAGTTGCCAAATATGTAAACTAAAACTCTATTTTAGTTTCCATATTTAGAAATTTAGAAATAAGATGGAAAGACTAAAAATTTGTCCCTAAAAGCCAAACACCACATGAGTTGCATTGGTTTTTTTTTTCTGAACATGGGATACTTTGCACCATGTCGCACTGTTGCATAGGTCTTCTTTGTGAAGATACTGAAAGAACCTTGATGTTTCAGGTCAAATAAGTTCCTCTGGAACAAAAAATAAAATTTGAGTAAAACATATTTTCAGTTCTTAAACTTGTTTGCTGGTGTCATTCTAGTCCATAAACTTTTAAGGTGTGTCTTTTAAATGCTTATACTCTTTTGGATCTCTGCTAGGTCCTAACAGATTAAAATGGTCGATGTGTTAGTCTCTGTTAGACTCCCTTGTTGAGAACTACGTTACCATGGATCACCAGACCCGCTCTCTTCCCCCATCAGTAGATTGGGCACGAGAAGATGTGGAAGACACGTATTCCTTCCTAGAAGCACGACACTCAGAGCACACGAGAAAAATGATGTAGGGTTGGGCCTTTGGCCTCTTTCTCTTATGTATTACATATGAGGGGGGCACATGTTCTATATATAGAGACGTGATAGCCCTCAGGGGTATATTCGGTATTTGCCCACATAACCCTTCATTAGGGTTTCTCAACACTCCCCCTTGGGCGAATACCGTGACCAACACATGCCTCATTAAAACTCCCAAAAAAACCCAGTGGAAAAATATGGAGAAAGAGCACATATTGACGCATATTGCATTTGCACTTTGTTGCCTCGTTAAAAACGTCATGTGAGAAACTTCAGAAAAACTCACTAAGGGAAAAAGAGTACAACAGCTATCATCAGGACATATTTCAAGCTTCTGGATCTGGATTGCATCGAATCTTCTACAAGGAATAACTTTAGAAATGTGCCCCCCCCTAATCTTCGCAAAATTGTCTCAATATGACAAAACACCTTCTTCTGGAAGTATATGCATACAGAGACTTAGCAAACGAATTGCATACTGTTGCAATGATTATATTAAGAACTTCACCTCAACTCACTTCTAGGATATATGATGTAAGTGCATGTATCAATATAAATAAGCCACTTTGACTGGTGGTGTTCGATCGACTGGATCTACATATTTGATAGAAACTTCCATAAAGGTTCACATATTGATCATCAAGCTAACGCCTTCAGGGCATAGAATATGACATTTAGCATCTCACGACCGTGATCAATATAAGCGTTCGCTCCCCCTAACGATGACATCTGTCAAAGTAGCTATCCCTCATAACTCAAGCATATTCTTCAAGATATATGTCTCATTGTTCATATGGAATAACAAAAATAGATGAGATTGGGGTGCTATCATTTTATATCTTACACCACAATTTATACATAGTTGTGCAAAGCAAGTAACATGTCCTTCCATAGGACTTAGAGGATACTATAGTTGTAGTAGTACATATTTTAGATATGACTCATCGCTCTAGGCGTTCATTCATTACAACTTATATGATGGTGTAGCATAAGTCCATCAAAGATCATAATCCATCAGTGATTCTTTATCGATTAGATACATCGTTATAGTCTGTCATTCTGGCAAAATGGGGATTTTTTGCCAGTAGCACATAAACCTTATAAGTTTTTTCCATCAGGGCTTTTGAGGATACCACAATTCCACATATCGTGGAATACACGAGTGTACATACACCCGGTAAAACTCATATATTGTGAATCAAGAACAAGGCAACACAATTGTTAAAGATTAAGAACCTTCGTCCTTCGAAGCATTATCTCCTTTCGGATATAACGATCTTTGGACGAAGGTCATGATGGACACACCTTCGTCATTTATGAGAATGAGAGTTCATAGAGATAGTATATGTTATTCATTCATTCATTCATCCATATATTTATTTTATGATATACATATGAACATTAATAGAATTTATATTACATTGATACCTTCGGCTTGTTTGAAGGTGTTGACGCGAGAGCGATTACAATCCAGCGTGAACAGTACGAGGGTACTGTTCACCTATTTATAGGCACGTGACATGTCACACCTGGTTTTGGAAGGCAAAATTGAATGCGAACCATGTACGTGCTAGGATCAGAAACTCACGTACATAGCGATTACATAATTGGACATCATCACACATTGCTCAAAGTAAATAGCGGAAAGGCACTTTATTACACCAAGATGACCAATACATCCACAAAGTCATTACTTAACATAGTCATTAGTATTATCAAAGTACGGAATATGAAACATAGCAGATAAGGCCTTCACAGGCAGCTGACTCGAGGGTTTGCCACTAAGATAACTAGAACTCCTTAAAGTCCTCCATGTTTCCTCCTCCTGAGCACTAAATACAATGGGGACAACCTGGGGTGGGGTGTTTCTAAAGCAAGGGTGAGTACACATCAACATACTCAGCAAATGTCCTGTTTGGCTAAATTGGACTAGCTGTATGTGGAGTTAAGGTTAAGCAGTTGCTTTTAGTTGATCAAGTATTTATTACTAATAGTAGAGCCAAATTTTAGTAATAAACCCAGTTATTACCCAAATGTACTCCCTCCAAGAGGAAATACCAGAGATCAAAATTGTAATCATCATTAATAACCATCATCATAAAAGTAGCCAAAGTTCTTCTAATCAAAGAGGATCCCAAAGCTGCTCTTAACTGTTAGCAAAACTGATATACCAGTTTCTAACACTCTGCAGAGGCTGCACACTTTACCCACAAGTCGTGATTCACATTCTGCCCGGAGATCTTGACTCTCCATTGATCACTACCAAGGTGACCTGCAGGGTCTCACTACATAGCCTTTACAAAGATTCCCTAGAGGTCATAGTTGCTTGTTAGGTTTCTCTAGTTTGATAGGCACAATACTTCTCCCCACAGGAAGGGTGACTAACAAAACCAAATCGAAGAACCTCGACAACCAGCCTTGGCAGAGCATGTACTATGCCCGGACCCCATTGACGGCCCTACGACGAAGCCAACTACACCTCAAGTTCCTCTAATTAATCAGCTAAGGACGTCCCATTCCACCCTCATGGTTGTACTGTTATCCCAGGTGGTCACTCAACGAACAGGTCCTTACGGAGAGGTACTTAGGAAATAGCCTGAGTCCCCTAAAGTATCACAATATCATCATCGGGATAAAATCATTGTATCAGAAATATTCACATCATATTCGTTGATTAAGTTAAAGCAATAACATAAAGCTAACCATGATAACCCAAAAGGTAAACAAGGATAAGGTAAATATAAACTAGTCAATCCTTAGGTTTCAATAAAGTAATGTGGGGTGATGAATTATAAAATATGTAGGACATAATAGGTCAGAGGACACTTGCCTTCACCAGGTTATTGCTTAGGAAGATCTTCGGCAACACACTCAAGAACCACAGGCTGCTCGTTGTCTAAGCAAAGCGATCATGCATTCAATACAATTTGGATAAAGACAAATGAACAATACACCAAACATATAGAATCAAGTGCACACCAGTTTGGCAGAACAGTATAAACACCAAAGGTAAACCTAAGTGTTAGGGTGAACTGGTACACTTAGAGATTTGTGATTCCCTAAACATTATCTATCTCCATGGTTTACATAATTTAGTTCCACTAATTTTAGTGAGACACAAAATCATACCAGGGATAAATTCATACATTACATATTATTAATCTCACAAAGTTAAATACCTAAGTACCATTAGGGTTTTCATTTTTATTTTTCTTATTTCATAAACAAATTATTACATACACTAACATATATCTTAGGGATAAAATTAAAGTGTACATACAGTGAATGATCATAATTTATTTGGACAGAGAATAATCTTATGAACATTTTGTAATTTGAATCACTCAATTTGGAGTTCATATGCAAAAGATGTGAAATAAACAAGTTTTGAAGTTAAAAATACAAAATTAGGCCTTAATATGTGATTAATTAAAAGGTCAGGGTCTATCTGCAAGATTACAGGGGCCTGCGCGCGAAGCAGAGGGACGACAGGTTGATTACTAAAAAGCCAGCTGTTTCTTTAACAAAATTACACGCAAAGGGGTATCGGGCCATCTCGACCGCACGATCACGAACGAACGGTCGAGATCAGATCCCGCGGACGAGCGCGCGTGCGGATGCGCGGCGAGTGCTGACTGGTGGGCCAGGGGGCATCAGCGACCTGGGGCAGGACTGACTGGCGGGGCCTAGCTGCAAGGTGTGGGTGAGGGGGGATCCGAGCAACCGGATCTAAATCGGACGGTTGAGGTTGGGTCGGGTTAAATGAAAGCTAGGCCGTTAGATCCTAGATGGACGCCGGAGATCTGATGGCGAGCTCGGGCTGGGTTGCTGACCAGTTCGTGGCAAAGTTTCACCGGAGGCGAGGGCACTACCACGACGAAAGTCTGGGGCACTGGGAAAGGGCTCATGCGGGATCGGGGTGACTCGATGGACCCAGCTGTGGGCACGACACCGGCGTAGAGGCACCAGAGGCGTAGACCGTGACGGAGCAGCTCAACGGTGGCGCGGACTCGGTTCGACGAGCAATTACAGGGACACAACCAAGCAGTAACTAGGGAAATAAGGGCATAGGAGGGTTGCTCACCTCGAGTGGAGACTCTAGAACGCTTGAGCAATGATGGGGATGCAAGGATGCCTCGGGTCGATGGCGACAAGACTTTGGCTGCATGGGGAGAACGCTGGTGAGCGCGGACCGGGCGAACCAGAGGGGTTGGGGGCAAACCGGAAGACGTCCCAAGGTGCTGGCGAAGAGGCAAAGCTCACCGAGGCAGCGGGCGTGACAAAGACTCAATGAAGGCCACAGAATGGGTGGCAGACCACGACGAATGACGGCGGAACTCCCTGGATGCGCGCGCGGTGCGAGGCGAGTGCTGAGGGCTGCGAGTGCGCGAGTGAGGGAAGAGGAGTGCGAGTGGGCACTGGGCGGCTAGAAAAAGGTCGGGGTGGGGACGGGCGTGCGTTGTGGGCGCGGAATCCACGACGACGCGCGGGTTGTGCGCGGGCGGTTCGGGAGTAGTGTCCACAGTTGCATCTGCATGTTTTTAGGCATAAAAATATGTTTATAATAATTAAGATAATATTAAGAATCTAATGTGGGCACCTGGTGCTACCACGACTTCACCTTCCGCGCTGACACTTTTGGCTCGCCCCACGCGAGTCAATTGGTTCTCCCATCCCACGCGCACAGCCTCGGCGCCGTGAACCCCCGGTGCAGCTACCTTAGTGTTTTTATAAATAAAATTAAATATATAAAAAATATTGCAGAGCAAGCACTCGAACTCATGCCCTTTGCTCCAAAAATTTTAAGACTAATCACTAGACCAGATGTACCTTAGTGTTTAGAAATAAACAATAACTATATTTGGAAAAATATCTCAACACACATTTATATGAAATGTAAAACCGTAGCAAAACACGAGCAACTGAATAGTTTGTTTATAAGATAATTAGACGATTTAGATTTTCTCTATTAAAATATATCTAGCTTAATAGATCCATTTCATCTTAAAAGATTACATCTTTATCCTAATAGATTTATCTTGTCCTGATAAGTATACTTAACCCACATTAGTGTATCAACCGTGATCTAATCCAAATTAATTAGATCTTATCTACTCTAATCTAGTCATACTATTCTAATCTAGATCCCATCTAATTTAATATGATCTAACCTAACTTGAGTTACTTAACACTAGTGAAATAGGTTAGACCCAAATCTGGTTTTGATCTTTTCTTATGGATTGATGAAGATGGCGCTTGCTAACTTCAACCGTGCATAAGGTTTTGATCGGAATTAACTGGTCCAACAGGATGCATGCTCTAACAAGAACAACAGTTTGTAGTATTTTACACATTCAGAGCACCGCGGAGAAAAAAGTCACAAACAGAAACAGACAAGACCAAAAGTTGGAAAACTTTCTGGATAATAATAGGCGGTAGCAGTATAAGTTTGTTTACATGCACGATTGAAGTGCTAATTTGGCCCCTGCTTAAACCCTCTATGACGCGTCGACGTCGAGAAGCGCCTCTCGTCCCTGTATCTCCAGCTGCTCGCCCGGCTCGTGCTCTTCGTGTCCCTGTATCTCCAGCTGCTCGCCCGGCTCCTGCTCTTGGTGTCCATGGATCTCCAGCTGCTCCTACTCTTGATGTCCGGCTCCATCTTCCTTGGCCTGTCCTCGACCTTCTCAGGGACGTTGCGCTGCCGCTTCTCGTCATCAGCATCAGCATCAGCTTCTCGGTAGTAGCCTGGGTGCTTGCGTTTCGCATCTCCTGTCTGCTCGCTCCTGACGCGATCGCCGCCGGCATTGGAAACGACAGGAGGCATCTTCTCGTCCGAGATCTTGGGGGTATCAGCTAGTAGAACGGCTGTCTCAGGCCTCTGCGCCTGCTGCGGACGCATCCGGGGAGTGGACGGACGAGCGGCCAACACCGTGGTGTCCAACACGCCGCCTTCCGTCCACTGGATCAAGATGCCGTGCGCGAGGGCGCGCACCTTCCCGGCCTCGTGGCTCAGCAGGCCTTCGACGGCCTTGTCCACGCCGGTGGTGGTCAGCATGGTCGTCGTCACCGGGACCACATGCAGCGTCAAAAGCGCCTCGGTCATGGCCGCGTCGAGCAGCCGGCAGAGCCCCTTGACTCGATCGACGTCGTCGTCCGCGGCATCGCAGAGCATCTCCACCAGCTCGCTCCTCAGTTGCCGGAACTTGTCCCGGGAGCGGGCCCCGGTGGCGGTCTCTATGGCGGTGTCGATGGCGGCGAACGCCGGGAAGAAGGGCTTCCACCGGCGGAGCGCCATCACCGCTGCGCGTTTGGATTGGCTGCAGGGAACCGATGCGCGCTCGCCAACTATCGATGGGGGTATTGGTTGAAGCGTAATACCACGCCGCAGGTCTCTTGTTTATATAGTGCCAAAGGCCAGGCGATCGACATGTACAGGATCTATCTATAGCTAACAAACTAGCAACTACCTGAAGGTATTCAATGGATAATCATCGGGAATGGATAATCACTAGGAGCATCTATATATCACCGTAACAAAGAGGAGATTGGTTGTTCGATTCGAACGCGATCAGGCATTCAGTTATGCCCCTCTCGGTGATCCCATCCTAGGCAGTCAGAATAATAATTAATTTAGATCTGCATTTGTCCAAACCTCTGTTTGCTACTGTGCAGTTTTCAACACTGGAGATTGCCAAAAACTGAAAGCTTAAAACCGACTGCAAATGGGTAGTGCGCGAGGCTGGGTTGAAGACTGGCGCCGACGAGGGCAGCGACATCGCAGACCGGAGCACACCACTGGATGGACAAACGGCGACCGGTAGCGGACCATCAGCACCAAGAGGTGCTACAACGCATCTACGATGGAAAGGGATTCATCAACGGAGCCGTTGCACGCTCGCGTGGCGCCTTGAGCCTTGCCTGCTGATGGAGCTCCAAGCCTCCAAATTCCATGAGAGTTAGGTACAGGGAGTAGCTTCGGTGTGCGACGAACAACGGCGAGCTTGAGAGCAACAGAGGAGCGCTTAGTGGCGTGGTTCACTGCCGATGGACAGGAGAGTGGGGAGCGTTCCTGGGATAGAGAAGAGAGTGATTGAGTTCACGGAAAGGAGAGGGGGCGGTAACTTCCAAACTCCAAAGAGTGAATCGACTAGATGTTTAAAGCACAACATGTGATTTGGGCTTGAAGAGAGAGAGTCTGGGTCCTATTTTTTGGAAGCGACAATGGCACGGTTCTGTAGTTGAAGCAAACAACGTTGGCAGTCTCATTTTCAGCATGCATCCTCATGCCTGTTAGGGAGAATGGCCTTGGCGAATGATGCACACTACTCTTGCTTCTTTGTGTTCCATCGCCCCGTTGATTTCCATCTGTTTACACGATATACATACTTGTTTTGTATATACTTGTGTTTTACCTTATTATTAAGATTTGTCAGCATGAATTCAGTTTCCTCCTAATGTTTCATCAAATTTGGTACCCTCCCCGCTCCTAATATTGTAGTCACATTAAGCACAATTCAATTTCTGCATGACTAAGGATAATTTCGTACATTGGTGGACAGAGCCTTTGAAAGACATCTAAAACTTAACGTTGTTCGTTATTTTGCTCAATATGGCTTGTTGGATATGATCTAACTTCTGTATTTGCCGAATGTGGCATGTTGGATATGCTCTAGCTACCGCCGATTGGAATTAGGTGTTGTTTGGTTTACATATTTGTAACGTGAACGGTAACCGATAACGTTAAACCATGTTTGTTTAAGTCTAACCGTAATCAGATACTACACTAGAAACTGGTATCGTCTTATTCAAACTTATTACAGCTTGAAAACGAGTGTAAATTATTACTGTTGTCATTTGCGTTGCATTTCGTGAACCAAACGATATCTTAGAGTAATGTGTGTCCTAGTCAGCATGGAGGATAGAGCTTCATTTTGCCAACAAGAAAAGGTGGGGAAGGCAGCAAGTTCATGACCATGAAGCCTAGGTTGTTGTGGTCTGATTGCCAGCATTTTGATGTTGCAGCTAGGCTATTAGGACTGAACTGTTCAGATTAGCGGCTACTACGTTCACGACTTGCACTTTTTCCTTGTTCAAAGTAGCTGTGTGGTACAGGTTTATGTGCAACCCTGGGAGAAGATTAACAGATTTGGCACGCATGTACGTGAGCTGAAAAATACACTCCATCTTACTAAACCCTTGTTCAAAGTAGCAGACAGGCCAATTTGGATCGTGCGGTACTGGTTTATGTGTGAGGCTGGGGAGAAGAGTAACATATTTCACGCCGGTACAACAGTGCCATTGTTGGGTGAATGAGGTTGTGTAATTCGGGCATTTCCTGTTAGATTCTATGGTGCCTAGGATCGATTCATAAGCCCCTAAATACGAATCTGTAACTGTAAATACTTGATGACGAGTAGATCTATTCTACTGAACGAATCAAACCCATGTACTGTCCTAACTGGAAAAGGACCACAAATATCTGTATGAATAATTTCTAACACTCTCGTACTGTGTTTATCATTTTTCTTAAGCTACTTCACAAATTTACCCTTAATGCAATCTCTACAGTACTGGGCTATTAGGACTGAACTGTTCAGATTAGCGGCTACTAAGTTCAAGGCTTGCACATTTTTCTTGTTCGAAGTAGTTGTGCGGTATAGGTTTATGTGCAAACCTAGGAGAAGATTAATAGATTTGGCACGCCTGTACGTGAGCTAAAAATGCACTCCAGCTTACTATACCCTTATTCAAAGTAGCAGATAGGCCAATTTAGATCGAACAGTACAGGTTTATGTGCAAGCCTGAGGAGAAGAGTAACATATTTCACGTCGGTACAATAGTCCCATTGTTGGGTGAATGAGGTTGTGTAATTTGGGCATTTCTTGTTAGATTCTATGGTGCATAGGATCGATTCCTAAGCCCTTAGAATACCAATCCGCAACTAGAAATCTTCGATGACGAGTATATCTGTTCTACTGAGAGGAATAAGAAAACATACTTTCGTTGTTGTTGTTAACGCGTCCCGTGAGATGGTGGTGGAGAGTTGTCGTTGTTGCCGGCCTCACCTCCATTGCCCTTGTAGAGGAACAACAAGCACCGAGATCTGAGCCGTCGTTGGTCGTCACACTTCTAGTCACTCTGACGCCTAGGCGATGGAACCTCTGTGGGGATTAGGGTTTCCAGGCGAGGTACTAGTGTTGGATTTTCCTGCAAACCCTTAATCCTTTATATAACATCGTGTTACCGAGGGCTCCAACCGAGGTCAGCGTGTGTAACACCCCGTCCAATCTCGGACTGGCGGTACTTACTCCTGGCAGCTCTCTAGGATCGTATATTGTCCCCATAGATCAACACGGGTCTTTTGTGCACACTTTGTCCTCATTTATGCGCACCCAAGAAAAACTTCCCGATCGGTCACCCATTCCAAATTGCTCTAAGCCAAGCACGCTTAACTTGGAGGTTCTTTCGAGATAGTCTTCCAAAAAAGAAGATGCACCTTGTTGGTATGGATACTCTATTAATTCTATTAAGCCTTGGACCAGGATATCACCATCCCAAAAGCCAGGATATCACAGCGTAGGTCCTCCCAATCAAGGGCCTGATCGATTAAAGAGACGATTAGTTGGTTGAGCCCAATCTAGTCTTCATTGATCGGTTGTAGGGGACACACCCAACAATCTCCTCTTTGTTCTCTACGTTCCTTATACTCAACTTTTCTAGATTCCATCCCTCAACAAGTTTACACATAGAGTCCAATGTGTGACAATGACCGATTAAGTATCACCACACTCATTGACTACAACATGGTCCCTTGCTTTAAAACAAAAAGATACTTTACTAGGTTGTAATCTGTAGCCCCTGTGATTCAAGATCATACACACTCCCTTAAATCCATGCTGGTTACGTGCTGATTTAACACATTGGGTGGAAGGCCTTTTATGAGCGGATCCGCTAGCATCTGCTATCTATTGTTATGATCAACTTCTATGGTTCGATCCTGAATCATCTCGTTAACAACATAACACTAAATGTCAATGAACTTGGCAGCGCCACTTGACTTGGTGTTATAGGAGTAAAATACTGATGTCTCATTATCGCAGTAAATTCTCAGTGGTCTTTCCATGCTATGAACCACTCTTAATCTGGGTATGAATTTGTGCATCTATAGTGCCTGGCCATTTGCCCGCCGATAGTATAAGCATTTTTCTAACATTCTCGTACTGTGTTTAGCATTTTTCTTAATTTGTTTTGCAAATTTACCCTTAATGCAATCTCTACAGTACTGGGCTATTAGGACTGAACTGTTCAGATTAGCGGCTATTATGTTCACGGCTTGCACATTTTTCTTGTTCAAAGTAGTTGTGCGATATAGGTTTATGTGCAACCCTAGGAGAAGATTAACAGATTTGGCACGCCTGTACGTGAGCTAAAAAATGCACTCCAGCTTACTATACCCTTGTTCAAAGTAGCAGATAGGCCAATTTGGATTGTACAGTACAGGTTTATGTGCAAGCCTGGGGAGAAGAGTAACATATTTCACGACGGTACAACAGTCCCATTGTTGGGTGAATGAGGTTGTGTAATTTGGGCATTTCCTGTTAGATTCTATGGTGCCTAGGATCGATTCCTAAGCCCCTAGAATACTAATCCGTAACTAGAAATCTTCGATGACGAGTAGATCTGTTCTACTGAGAGGAATAGGAAAACATACCATTGTTGTTGTTGTTGACGCGTCTCGTGAGGTGGTGGTGGAGAGTTGTCGCTGTCACCGGTCTCACCTCCATTGCCCTTGTAGAGAAACAACAAGCACCGAGATCCAAACCACCGTTGGTCGTCACGCTTCTAGTCACTCCGATGCCTAGGCGATGGAACCTCTATGTGGATTAGCGTTTCTAGGCAAGGTACTATCTTTGGCTTTATATAGCGCCGTGTGACTAGGGGCTCCAACCGAGGTCAGCCTAGGCCCTCCCAATCAAGGGCCTATTAAAGAGACGATTAGTTGGTTGAGCCCAATCTAGTCTCCATTGATCGGTTGTAGGGGACACACCCAACAATCTCCTCTTTGTTCTCTACATTTCTTATACTCATCTTTTCTAGATTCCATCCCTCAACAAGTTTACACATAGCGTCCAATGCATGACAATGACCGATTAAGTATAACCATACTCATTGACTACAACATGCTCCCCTTCTATAGAATGAATAGATACTTTACTAGGTTGCAATCTGTAGCCCCTGTGATTCAAGATCATAGACACTCCGTTAAATCCATGCTAGTTACGTGCTGTCTTAACACGTTGGGTGGAAGGCCTTTTATGAGCGGATCCGCTAGCATCTTCTATCTACTGTTAAGATCAACTTTTATGGTTTGATCCTAAATCTTCTCCTTAACAACATAACACTAAATGTCAATGAACTTGGCAGCGCCACTTGACTTGTTGTTATAGGAGTAAAATATTGATGTCCCATTATCACAGTAAATTAACAGTGGTCTTTCTATGCTATGAACCACTTTTAATCTGGGTATGAATTTGTGCATCTATAGTGCCTGCCCATTTGCCTCATACATGGCTACAAACTCAGTGTGCATTGTCGATGATGCTCTCGTTATCTGTTTGCACCTTTTCCAAGAAATAACTCCCCTAGAGAGTGTACATACCCCAAAGTAGACTTTAGTGTAATCTTTACAGCCTCCTTAGTTAGAATCTGCATAGCCAACTATTTGTAGGGATCTAGATCTTCTGTATGTTAGCATGAGACCTTTTAGTACCTTCTAGGTACCTTAGAGCCTTCTTAACAGCTTTAAAGTGTTTTATGCCTGGGTTGATCTCATATCTCCCAAGCATCCCAGTTGTAAATTCTAAGTCAGGGCGAATACATATTTGAGCATACATAAAGCTTCCGATAGTCTCTACTAACTATTAAGAACCTATTGTAGACTGCCCCGCCCTACGCCCGCCCGCCAGCCTACCTATGCCCGCCCGCCCGCAAAACCCGCCGCAGCCGCCCGCAATCCCGCGAACCACCCGCCCGCACGCCCTACGCCCGCCACCATTCTCGGGGGGCAGTATAGGCACAACGTGCCCGTGCAGCAGCAGCCACCGGCGGCGTTGCCTGCGAGAGCGTTCTTGGGGTTGTGCAACGAGGTGGTCGGGGGAGATCTTGCTTGTGATCTTGGTCTGGTAGCGTAGCGAGTAGGAGCCCTCGATGGAGAACTCGCAGATGGAGGATCCCGCGCCGGACGCAGAGGCATCGAGCGTGGCCGTGAAGGCGCCCGTGGCGTTGTCGACCGTGTAGGCGACCACGCCCTTGGGAAGGATCCCCCGGGGGAAGTCGTAGTCGGTGAGGGCTTTGTACGCCGTCGGCTTAGCGGAGGCGATGCCGCTCGCCGAAGCCGTGGCGACGGCAACGAGGGGGAGGAAGCGGTGGGTGAGCATAGCTGATTGGGGAGGAGAGCGGTGGAGTGCGGCTTCGGTTTGGTTTGGTGAACAAGCGGAAGCAATGAGACGGATGGATTTCTTTTGTGCTCTACTTCTGCAGTGCATCTGCAATTCTGCATCTGCCCTGCACTGCTGCAGTGTGCTGGTTTAAGCCCCGGGTCCTACACAGTTTGGTCAACTGATGCCAAACAATTTTCTGCTAAAAAAATATGGCCTCAAATTTTAAAACTCGACACTTTTTAAATTTCCAAATTTAAACATGACACTTTAATTGCAAAATTAAACTGGGCTTCCAAAAATCTCAGCTATAAACATGGGCAAATATTTTTTTATCAAACAAAAAACATGCGCAACATTGGGAATTTTTTAGGTCTGTTTAATGGCCCCGGGCAATCTGGTCTAGCAAGAGGTTTCGTCTTCTATTTCTAGAAAATATATAATTCTCAATTTAGATTAAAGAGGTGTCTGTTTCGAATTATAATAATTTTTTACTGCAAATAGCTTCAACCATGGAGGCCTTGCGTTTTTTTCTTCCTCATTTATTGTTAAAGAGAGGTTCTTAACTGTGCTTAGTGCTTTTTTCATGTGGATACAATTCTGGACAAAGAAAATTTTACATTGGAAGAACTTCTTGATGAGGATAAATTTTTTTTATTTATTTCTGTGATATGAGCAGCATATTCAATCTACTGATGGAACTTACATTAGTATTTGTTTTTTTGGGCTGTCTTATTATAACTTCACTTGTGACTTCTGATACATACAGTGGAGTGGTTGTGGCGTCAAATGAAATGCCTATTAGAGAATACAAATAATAGTCAATAATATGCTTATATGATATAAATTTTTATGCACTTATCGTTCCTGTAAAGGTCCTCATATGCACATGAAATTGTACTTCAGTAAACTCTATATTTGATTATTAGTACTGTTCTATATATAGTCTGTATTATCTGCAAAGAGTTGCACTTTTTTCTATGGGCCAAAATGTGTTACTACCTCTACTCACTTTTTGCAGTCATCCAGAGAGATTATGATCCATTACAAACATAGAAAATATGGAGATTATGATACTAGGTTATTACCAGTTTCAGAGATGAACTCAAACATATCATAGAAGCAGGTAAATTAGTTTTCGTTTTTCGTTCAGTGTCATCTATAATTCTGCATACCAATGATACATTGTTCCTAATAATGATAGGTCCTACATAGGACTACTGTTAAGGTCAAAAGGGGAAGAAGAAATTGTATAATTAAGAAAGCATCTTGCTGATTACTCTACAAAGGTAATACATTTCTTACATGTAAAGGTCAGTTTACTGTATTTTCCTTCTTGAGCTTCTGTTGACCCTAAACAACTCCTGATAGGAATCACAAATACTCGATAATAAATACAAGTTAAGGATTATTTTTGGGCTCCAAGCTGCAGCTACCCTCCCCTCCCCATTCTGATTCCAAGAACAACACTTGTGGCCACTGGGAGGAAGGGAATTAACAACCCGCACGCTAAGAAGCTGGCTAAGCATCACATGGTGGACCTTATCAAGGTTACTGGCACCGGGACGTACGATCGAATTACGCCGATAGGTATTGAAGCGGCTGCCGGAATCTAGCCAAAGTCTCTGCTCGCTCCTGGTGGTGTTCATGGGTATTACAGTCTTGTAGAAGATAAGTATGAAATACTATGTGGTTCAAGATTTTAGGTTTCTGAATTAGTTTTCGAGCTGTTCATACCACTATTTTGTTGGTAAAATGAAGCCTTCAATGAAATGGATGGCTGATTACTTCTATTTTTATTGCTCTCACAATTCCAATTTCCACTTGTGTGAATGACCAAGCGATGATGCTATCGCAGATGGTGTGGCGTGAGCCTACAATTTCACTGTAGTTATGAAAACTGATCAGTCAATGATGATGAATCATACGAGACTTTTTTACTTCAGCACATTCTTTGATAGGGGATGAATTTTCATGCGGTGTTATGAACTGCAGGCAGAGGTGAGCAGTGGGAGCGTTTGCATATTAAAGTGCACTGCACTACAATACTTGTTTTTGGATGTTAAGCATTTACTTTAGCTTAATCAATCTTGTAGTTTTTTTAATGTTATCTTTGTCGTCCATGCAAGAGGATCTCTATTGTGTTTCGCAAGACGAAAGCCACCAAGCACCTGTTCGGTTTTGTGTAGAACTTCACGCTCATTCCTGTCCTGGATACTTCTATCCTTATCCGGATGATGGTGCCTAGCAACAATGATAGTCTGTCATCGACCTGGACGAGTAGCCATAGATCTCCCTCAACAATTTATGTGCCGTCGCAACGCACGGGCACCTACCTAGTAGAAGCATAAGGTATTGACTTCATCTGATCCTTGTGACACTGATTTTGGAGACACTGATGATTCCCAAACTTATCACCCTTGACTATTGGCGCAGGCATGGCCTTACAGTGATAAAAATTGTACCTCTTCAGTACATTTTCTATGTATGACTTCTGTAAGATCGAGTCCTAATACTCCCTTATGTCTATTCCTATGAATTTCTATTTCTATAACATAAGAGGCTTCTCCCATGTCTTTCATTTCAACTCTCTAGTAGTCTTATCAAACTTGATGTACCATGGTATGGAGGCCAGTTTTAATCCATAAACGGAGCTCCTTAAGTGACATCCCATGTGTTCTTTGTCACTCACGACAAAACCCTTTGGTTGTGCCATGAACACATTTTTAGCTAAATCTCAATTTAGGAATGTTGTTTTTACATCCTTCTGATGGAGCTCTAGATCAAATTGGGCCACTATTGACATATTGATCCATAGTGAATCTTTTATTTATAAAGGGAGGTCCTCGCGTCGGACTGTATGTAAATCTTTTCGGATGAGGGATTCCTATATCGCCTTTGGCCCGAAATCTATAGCAGGTTCTCTCATCTAGTAAAACTTTATAAAGGTCTCGTTGTGGATCCCTAGTCATTCACCTTGGGAGTTTCTAAGGGTCTTGTAAGCCCTAGTTAATGGGAAACTGAGACCACCTAGAGGGGGGGGGGGTGAATAGGTGATCCTGTAAAATTCAACACTTAAATAACACAAACTTGGTTTATGGAATGTTAGTGAAGTCAAAACCAAGGTGCTATGAATATAGAGAGAACTCTTCACTTGATTGTTCCTTTAGAATGAGTATTGAACTTAGGAACAATAACACAAGTAATTAAGTGAGAACCCTAAGAAAGAAATCAATCACACAGAAAAGTGGCACAAGAGACACGGTGATTTTATCCCGTGGTTCGGCCAATGCCTACTCCACGTTGTGGTGACCTCCTTCGGTCAAGGATTGCACTCAATCCCTCTCAAGTGATCTAGTGATTAACCTTGAGTACCACAGTTTTCTTCCTTATAGCAGATGTTTCCCTTTGTGAGGAATCTCCACAAGTTGGAGCGTCCCACCCTTACAATATTGATCGCAATGAAACCACAAGAGTAAGGGAGGGAATAGAAACACACGCAAGCACTAGAGTCGCAGGAACACAATGCACACAAGTCAAGAAACAAGCACACAAACACAACGCAGAGAGTTCACAGCTCAACAAGTGCTCAAATCTCTAACACAATGAATCAGATGCATGCTTGTGGAGTCTAGGCATCTTAGGATGTTCAATAGAGGCTTGGTGTTCTGCTCCATGCGTCTAGGGGTCCCTTTTATAGCCCCAAGGCAGCTAGGAGCCGTTGGAGATTTGGTAGGCAATTCTTGTCTTCTGTCCATGGGCGCACCGAACAGTCCAGTGCACCACCAGACTTGAACAGTGCATGATTTCTTTCCTTGTTTGGTGAAGCCAACCGTTGTACCCGTGGTCCCCTTGGTACACCGGACACTGTCCGGTGCACACCAGATAGTTCGGTGCGGCCTGGTGACCGTTGGCTCTGGCCACGCGTCGCCCGTTGATTTAGCTCTGATCATGCTACCGACCGTTGGCGCACCAGACAGTCCGGTGCACACCGGACAGTCTAGTGAATTTTAGCCACAACGTCTTTGGTGATTCCCGAGAGCAGCGAGTTCGTCGCCGTGCCAGCCTCGGCACTAGATAGTGTCCGGTGCACCCGCAGCTGGTGCAAGTCTGGCTGTTTTAGCTAAACTTCTTTGCTCCTTTTTGACTTTACTCAACTGAGTTTCTGGCACTTAGACAAGCATGTTTAGCACAAAAAACAATTGACTAAGTGTCTAGAACTTACCTTCATACTTTATCCATCTAGATTTGCTTCATATACCTTTGCCCAACATCATGTTAGTTCTCACATAGTGTGTTGTGCATCTAATCACCAAAACAATATAGAAATGGCCCAAGTGCACATTTCCCTTTCAATCTCCCCCTTTTTGGTGATTTATGCCAACACATTAAAAAGCAACTCATTTTGAACTAACGTATCTAGAAGAGCTCAAAAATGCAAATATATTTTTAATTGAAGACCAATAAGATAGATTATCATATAATTTGGCATATTTGGATCACTTTTGCCACCACTTGGTTTATTTTCACAAAACAAATTCTTTTTCCTATCTCTATGTCAAAAACACTTGCTTTGGCAAATCAAGAGATCTTTCAAGAGTAAATTTGATCAAATGCAAAAAACTCCCCCTTTTCCCATAATCGAATTTCTCCCCCGTAAGAGAACAATGCAATAAGAGGGTTTGAACAAACACAGGAATCTAACTGTACAATTTTTGAAATTCACAAGTGGGTGGCTGATCCAGTTGCTTTGGCCTTAATTTCTCCCCCTTTGGCATTAAGCACAAAAACAGGAGACTTTTTGGCCCTTTAACCCCATTGCCTCACCAAAATGTCAAATAAGAGCAAAAGGCAATGAGAACACAAGTAAGAACTTGGGACAAGATACATTGATACCGGAATGCAGTGGAAGCCCTTTCTTTGTCCAAGTTCACTTTTCCCTTTCAATACAACTTTGAGACTATATCAAGAGTACTCAAACAAACAAGTTAGTCTCAAGGGAGTCAAGTTGTAGCACATCCTCCCCCTCAACATGTGCATCATTTGCATAAGGACTTGTGAGGTCCGAGGATGACTTGTACAACTTGAGCACCAAAAGTAAGCAATTAAAAACATTAATGCTTAAAGTAATATGATCAAAGGCATAGAGCACATGTATGCTATAGATCAATCCAAGTTACATGAATCTAATACATTTAGCTCACTACGCAACCTGCAAAACCTTTTCTCATCTAAAGGCTTGGTGAAGATATCGGCTAGCTGGTTCTCGGTGCTAATATGGAATATATCAATATCTCCCCTTTGCTGGTGGTCTCTCAAAAAGTGATGTCAGATGTCTATGCGCTTAGTGCGGCTGTGTTCAACAAGATTATCTGCCAAGTGGATTGCACTCTCATAATCACATAGGAGTGGGACTTTGCTTAGATTGTAGCCAAAGTCCCAGCGGGTTTGCCTCATCCAAAGCAGTTGCGTGCAACACTATCATGTGACAACATACTCGGCCTCTATGGTGGATAGGGCAACAGAAGTTTGTTTCTTAGAGCTCCAAGACACCAGGGACTTTCCCAAAAACTGACAAGTCCCTGATGTGCTCTTCCTATCAACCTTGCACTTGGCGTAGTCAGAATCTGAGTATCCTATTAAGTCAAAGGTAGACCCCTTTGGATACTGGATCCTGAAGCAAGGAGTAGAAACCAAATATCTAAGGATTCGCTTAGCGGCCACATACTCTCCTTGGGGTCGGATTGAAATCTAGCACACATGCATACACTTAGCATAATATCCGGTCTACTAGCACAAAGGTAAAGCAAAGATCCTATCATAGACCGGTATGCCTTTTGATCAACGGACTTACCTCCTTTGTTGAGGTCCAGATGTCCGTCTGTTCCCATCGGTGTCTTTGCGGGCTTTGCATCCTTCATCCAAACCTCTTGAGCAGATCTTGAGTATACTTCATTTGGGAGATGAAGGTCCCTTCCTTGAGTTGCTTCACTTGAAATCCAATGAAATAGTTCAACTCGCCCATCATTGATATCTCGAATTTCTGCATCATCACCCTGCTAAACTCCTCACAAGACTTTTGATTATTAGAACCAAATATTATGTCATCGACATATATTTGGCATACAAAAAGATCACCATTACAAGTCTTATTAAAGAGACTAGGATCAGCTTTCATACCATGCTCTTGGGGCTTGCTTAAGTCTATAGAGCGCCTTAGAGATCTTGTAGACGTGGTTGGGATACCTGTCATCCTCAAAATCAGGGGGTTGTTCCACATACACTTCCTCCTTGATTGGTCCATTAAGGAAGGCACTCTTCACATCCATTTGAAACAACTTAAAAGAGTGGTGAGCAGCATAGGCCAATAATATGTGAATTGATTCTAGCCTATCTACAGGAGCAAAAGTCTCCTCAAAATCCAAACCTGCGACTTAGGCATAACCTTTTGCCACAAGTCGAGCCTTGTATCTTGTCACCACACCATGTTCATCTTGCTTATTGCGGAACACCCACTTGGTTCCCACAACATTTTGCTTTGGACATGGCACCACGCTCCAAACTTCATTTCTCTTGAAATTATTGAGTTCTTCCTGCATGGCCAACACCCAGTCCGGATCCTGCAAGGCTTCTTCTACCCTGAAATGCTCAATAGAAGAAACAAACGAGTAGTGCTCACAAAAATTAGCTAAACGTGAGCGAGTGGTTACTCCCTTGCTAATATCACCCAGGATCTGATCCACTAGATGATTTCTTTGAATTGTCACCCGGATTTGAGTTGGAGGAGCTTATGGTGCTTCTTCCTCCTTACCACGTTCTTCATGTGCTCCCCCATGATCCAGCCCTTCATTTTGAGGTACCTGTTCCTCATCTTGAGTTGGGGGATGCACCAATGTGGAGGAAGAAGGTTGATCTTGCTCTTGTTGTTCCTATGGTTGCACATCACCTATCGCAATTGTTCGTATTGCGGCCGTCGGAACTTGTAAAATTCAACATTTAAACAACACGAACTTGGTTTATGGAATGTTAGTGAAGTCAAAACCAAGGTGCTATGAATATAGAGAGAATTCTTCACTTGATTTTTCCTTTAGAATGAGTATTGAACTTAGGAACAATAGCACAAGTGATTAAGTGAGAACTATAAGAAAGAAAACAATCATAGAGAAAAGTGGCACAAGAGACACGGTGATTTTATCCCGTGATTCGGCCAATGCCTACTCCACGTTGTCATGACCTCCTTCGGTCAAGGATTGCACTCAATCTCTCTCAAGTGATCCAATGATCAACCTTGAGTACCACAGTTTTCTTCCTTATAGAAGATGTTTTCCTTTGTGAGGAATCTCCACAAGTTGGAGCCTCTCACCCTTACAATATTGATCACAATGAAACCACAAGAGTAAAGGAGGGAATAGAAACACACGCAAGCACTAGAGTCACAGCAACACAATGCAAAGAAGTCAAGAAACAAGCACACAAACACAGCGCAGAGAGTTCACAGCTCAACAAGTGCTCAAATCTCTAACAAAACGAATTGGATGCGTACTTGCGGAGTCTATGCGTCATAGGATGTTCAATAGAGGCTTGGTGTTCTGCTCCATGCGCCTAGGGGTCCCTTTTATAACCCCAAGGCAGCTAGGAGTCGTTGGAGCTCCATTTGGTAGGCAATTATTGTCTTCTGTGTGTGGGCGCACCGGACATGAACAATGCATGATTTCTTTCCTTGTTTGGTGAAGCCAACCGTTGCACCCGTGGTACCCTTGGTACACCGAACATTGTCTGGTTCACTCCGAACAGTTCGGTGCGGCCTGGTGACCATTGGCTCTGGCCACGTGTCGCCCGTTTATTTAACACTGATCGCGTCGCCGACTGTTGGCACGGACGCTGTTGGCGCACTAGACAGCCTAGTGCACACCGGACAACCCAGTGAATTTTAGCCGCAGCGTCTTTGGCACGCTAGCCTGGGCAGCGGACACTGTCTGGTGCACCCGTTGGTGGTGCAAGTATGGTTGTTTCAGCTAAACTTCTTTTGCTCCTTTTTGACTTTACTCAACTGAGTTCCTCGCAGTTAGACAAGCATGTTTAGCACAAAAAACAATTGACTAAGTGTCTAGAACTTACCTTCATACTTGATCCATCTAGATTTGCTTCATATACCTTTGCTCAACATCATGTTAGTTCTCACATAGTGTGTTGTGCATCTAATTACCAAAACAATATAGAAATGACCCAAGGGGACATTTTCCTTTTAGAAACATGTCTTGTGGGTAAAGACGCGCAACCTCTACAGAGTGTACAACTGGTATGTCAATCGTGCTCACGGTCAAGAGCGATTCATGACTCTCACATGATTAACTTATGTAATTAAACTTAATATGTCATTTGCATTGCACTATGAGATTTATTATTAATTATGATATCTTATTTAATTGGGATGATATCTACTTATATTTAGTAACTGCTAATAAAATTTTGACGAACTTGTTAAAAGCAATGCTCAGCCTTAACCATTCATATTTCGTAAGCCTTACACTTCACATGAACCCCATCGTAGGTGAGCTCATGCACATTATTCCCCACAACTTGTTGAGCGATGAATGTATGTGAGCTCACCCTTGTTGTACTCACCCCTAGGTCAACGACAGGTACAACCAAGATGAGGAGCATGAAGGATGACACGATGAGTTCGTGAGAGGTCTAGGCTGTCATCTCCTAGTCAACTATGGTTGCGGAGGATCGTCGTCGTTATACGATGTAATATTTAGCTATTTTGTACAAAACCTGTATTATACAATAAAGTTGTGACATTGATTTCTGTACCATGAGTCATCATATGTGTGAGACTTGATCCTACCACAAATTTGAGACGCACCCAGGTTTGCTATGTAGAACGTAACCTAGATAGAACTGGACAACACTTACCTACTTACTTTGCTCTGATTCTTTCTAAACTTTCTCATCTATTGTGGATTTACTCTGATCATTCTTACCTTTTAACTTCTAAAGACTAAGTGGATTTCACAATTTGGAATCTTGTACCTTAGGAAAAAGAGTCCTAATCATAGTCATAAAAACTATTTTTATAGATATCTATGTGCTTGATTGTTTGTCCTTATGATACCTGTTTGATTTGGTTCTTTAATTGAGGGTGATGAATTGTGAAGTAATGTCCACAATTGCATTTACATGTTTTTAGGCATAAAAATATGTTTATAATAATTAAGATAATATTAAGAATCTAATGTGGTCACCTAGTGCTCATGCCCTTTGCTCTAAAAATTTTAAGGCTAATCACTAGACCACATATACCTTAGTGTTTAGAAATAAATAATAACTATATTTGAATAAATATCTCAACACATATTTATATGATATATAAAACCGTAGCAAAGCACGAGCAACTGACTAGTATGTTTATAAGATAATTAGACGATTTAGATTATCCCTATTAAAATATATCTAGCTTAATAGATCCATATCATCTTAAAAGATTCTATTTTTATTCGAATAGATTTATCTTGTCCTGATAAGCATACTTAACCCAAACTAGTGTATCAACCGTGATCTAATCTAAACTAATTAGATCTTATCTACCCTAATCTAGTCATACAAATCTAATCTAGACCCATCTAATTTAATACGATCTAACCTAACTTGAGTTACTTAACACTGGTGAAATAGGTTAGACCCAAATCTGGTTTTGATCTTTTTGTAACACCCCATGCTTTAAGGAACAAAGCCGGGTGCATCTCATACATGCGCCAAAGAAGACAACATATATAATAACAGAGTGTATAGAGATAAATGTCACAATATAATCAGAGTACTTATTACATAGCGGAAGACTTACAAAAATAAAAGATAAATATAACAGGATCTAAAATCCATCCTTGGCGCCAGAAAGTCAACTGGGAGACGATGACCTATATCTCTCACGAGCACAGCGCATCATCTACCATGTGCTTCATCATGTGGTACCTGTCCTTAACCTATGGGGGGTGTGAGACAGCAAGGGTGAGCTCACACATGTTCATCGCTCAACAAGTTGTGGGGAATAATGTGGCATGAACAAGTTGAAGCTGAGCATTGCTTTTATAAGTTGGTCAAAGTTTTATTAGCAGTTACTAAGTGTAAGTAAATACCAAACCATAATAAATAAGTAAAAGTAATAAAAAATAATCCCAATGCAATGAAATGACCAAATTGAGTTTAGGTTCCATAAATTAATCATGTGAGTGTCCGAGCTGCTCATGACCGTGAGCACGAGCACGGCTAGTATACCAGTTTTACACTCTGCAGAGGTTGTGCATCTTTACCCCCAAGCCATGTTACCCATCTGCCAAGAGGTCATAAATCCCATACACCTCTACCAAGGAAGCGAGGCAGGGTAACACTACGAGGCCTTTACAAAGTTCCACTAGCTTTAGAAAACCCGCTACAGTTTATAGGAAGCTCCAATGCAGGGATCCCTCGCCTGACTGCCATCGCAGCAAAATCAACCCAAGGACCTCCCTACACTGACCACTCCCCTACTGCCCTTGCCCCTTTTAGGTAAGGTAGTCATCCACTAGCTTTCCTAATTAATCAGCTAAGGGCATCCCATTAAACCCTTGTGGTAGCACTGTTTTCCCAGGTGGTTCTCCATGTTCCCGTTAACATAATGATCTTATCATGAACATAAATAACATAACAGAATAATAGGAACATGGATATAATGAAATATTAACCCAAAACCACATAATGCAATAGCATAACTACCCATGTGAATCAGGGGTAAACAAGGTAAACAGGATAAATAGACTAGGGTGACCTATTGGGTCCCATCAAAATTAAACCTATGCATTGAATAGTGATAATAAAGCGTATTATTGGGTAATAAAAGTGGATAAAGGGCACAACTTGCGTGGCACTTGAGATTCCAGTTACCAAGGTGATTCTTCAGATCCTCGAAACCTCGCGCTAGTCGTAGCAATACAAACAAGCATTATATAGACAAAAATTAACATCACACCAAAATATAAGAACATACTGAATAATAATAATCTACGCGTTGCTATGAGATCGTGGGATCGAGAGCTACTAAGCTCGGAATTACGGTTAAAAAGATATGGTTTTTCGGAGGACCTACTCGATTGAACAATTAGTTACAGATCTTTATGTTGATTTTATGAATCATGTGATAAAGATATTAAATAAATAACTCTAATCTATATTATATTTGAGTAGAGACCATATTTTAGTTAGATCATAATCATAGACAAACCATCTTCGATTAAGGAGATTAGTCTATTAAACCTAGGTTTAAATAATATCTAATTATACAAGTAAGTAATATGGCACAAATAATAATATTACTGTGTAGTTAATATTATTATGAAGCTAATGCAATTTGAACGGGTTAATTTGGAGTTGAAACAAAGAAGTTATGGATTTACTAAGCTTTTGAATTAAATTTTGTACTAAAATTCGATTTTCGGATTAAATTCAGAATTACATCCTGCTATTGGACTGTGGCTACTAATATCACCAAGATCAGGGGCTAAAGCATAAAGCTTACGCAGACTCAGAACTCCCCCGCCAGGACTGCGGGTTGGTTTTGGAAAAGTGGAGGGTCTCTTGTGCTATTCTGCCATGGCGAAGGGGTACGGAGAGATTCTGGCCGCACGATCCGATATCGGTGGCCAAGATTAGATTTCCCCATCCCGAACCGATACGCGCTGTGGTACGCCAGATCTCCATCTAACGGTTCTGGACCACCCACACTGAGATGCCACCGGATCCGTCCACTGACAGATCGACGACCAGGATTTTATTTACACCCGTCGCGATCATATCTATCCAGAAACGATCCAGCGGCCACGATCTATTGAAGCAAAGGGATACCAGGCGATTTAATCCAAGCCATCCGTTGGCCGATCAATGGCCACCGTGAACTCACCCACCTCGCTCCCTGAAGCGTCCCGATCCTTTGGGACCCAAATGTGATACAATTACTAGTCCCAGGAGGCTAGTAACCACATTCATTACTTCAAATAGTTACAGAGTCTGAATAGTGTTATTACAATACCGGGGGTACAAGCTCGAGAGTGAGCCGAAAATCATAAAGCACAGTGGAAGATAAAATAGCCCAGGCCACAGGCAGAACTGGGTGAAGTCACAGCCCCATCAATCAAGCATAGCAGAAAAGAAGTCTTCAGCTGCTAAAAAACATAAATAAATCTGGGTGAATACACTAGGTATTCCGCAAGCCCACCCGGCTCCCGTAAAGAGAAAGTGACCTATATTGTACATGCTTTATATGGTGGAGTTGAAGTCACTCATACTTTTTCAGAGAAAGGCAGTATTCGCTGTTTATGGTTTTCCCAAGACAATAGAAATGATACCTGCTTGACCACCACTGAGCTTCCCGCTCCCGTGGTATCACTTTCTTTCCAGAACATACACACGCATCTCCCTGTTCCCAGTTGTAGAAGAAACACTAATTGTCATACCATACCAGACTCGTCCATACCAGTGGACACGAACTATTCGAATAGGTTTAGACTCTGCGTAGAGGGGTACACTTTACCCACTAGTCTGGCTCTGCGATCTCATGGCCAATGAGATCCGAATCCGAAACTCTTTCCTTCCTTGCACGTTCGAACCTTAACGGTTATACCGGAAGGAGTCAGGCCACCGCCATGTCCAAACCGGACAAAACATTCCCCCTCCTTATCCTCCCGGTGCTCCCCAGCCTTCATAACCCTGGGGTTGGACCGTACGAGTTCAGATCGAGTGGCTGCCCACACAGCCTCGAGTGGTTGTACTTTTTGTGAGTACAGGTAATGAAAGATGACAAACCGGTCCTTATACGAGAGGACAATCCTTTTGCTCACGCCTAAACCAGCTGAGCCAACACCTTAGGCCCTCCCCTAAACCAGGGAGTCCCTGATCATCCTACTCACCAGGTGATGAGGGTGAATACCCTTCATCGCACACTTTTGGAAAACATGCCACTTGTACCATTTTTACTTGCCCCATATC
The DNA here is from genome assembly GCA_029449295.1 of Zea luxurians. Lineage (NCBI taxonomy): Eukaryota > Viridiplantae > Streptophyta > Magnoliopsida > Poales > Poaceae > Zea > Zea luxurians. Next base: position 176,162,825 of record JAOPSE010000002.1, read on the forward strand.
TTTAAATCAAAGTAATAGTTAATGCGGGCTCTCTCATGCTCACCATGCAATTTGATTCCCATAATCCAGGCTTAGGCAGTGGTAGAGAGAAATAGGTAAATAATGCATCAAGGGAAGGATGGACTTGCCTTCGTCGAAGCTTTCCTGGCACAAGAGGTTTAACTCGAAGGGGTCGGGTTCTTGCCCTTCTTCCGGAGCTATAAGTTCCGGAGGATCGGATCCCTCTTCCGCTAATCAAACACAGATAATAGCAATACATCAAACATAGTGACTTTAGCGGGGTGTGCAAGTTCTTATACTTTATTATTTTTGTGCCCTATAATTTATTTAGACTATTTTTGGTGCATAAAATATTAGCATCTAAATATATATGTGAAAAATGGGGAAAAAGAAATGGGAAAGGAAAAAGAGAAAGGATTTCCCAGCTAGCCGGGCCGAGGGGGGGGGGGGGATTTTGGCCCAGCTGGCGCGAGCGCGCGCGGGCGGGCGCGCTTTCGGCCCACTTGGCCCAGCCGCGCGGGGCGACGGTGGGGAACGGCGCTGCGGCGCGGGCCCGCACGCCTGAGAGAGGGGGGTGGACGACGTTAACGGCACGGAGGGAGGGGCGGGAGCTCGACCGGGGCCCGGTCGGCGACGAGCCCTGCGGCGGTTCTCTGCCGTCGGTCCGGTTTTGTGGTGGGGAAACGGTGGCGAAGCATGGGCGGGTGATGGGGGTCACGGGGGTGGGGCGAATTTTGCCTGCGGGGGCCTATGGCGGCCGGTCCGCGGCACGATGGCGGGTGCCCGCGGCGGTGATGCCGCCGGTGAGGTTGCCGACCACAATAGAGGGGGAGAAGTAGCGCCCTGTGACCGTGAGAGTGTGGCGGAGCTTCTGGCATAACTTAATTGGACAGAGGGTCGCTAGAGAGGGGGAGGGGAGCTCACCGGAGCGATGAAGGGAGCACGGCGGCGCTAGCTCGAACGGCTCGGGGAAGAGGGCAGTGGGGGTGGCCGGAGCTGTGTGGCGAAGACGGGGCTCGGGTAGGTCCTTTTATAGGCGCTCGGGGGAGGGAGGGGGATGGAGGAGACGGCGAGCACCGGCGAGCTCGCCATGATGGCGGGAATGGCGCTAACGCCGATTGCGATGGCTCGAGCAGGCGAGGGGGGGGTGAGGGGACGGCTCGAGCACAGTGGCGGGGTTGTCGCGGAGGCTGGGCGGGCATTGATGGCGAGGCGACGAGGCGAGGGGGCTCGGCGGTGGATGCACCGGTGAGGGATGGGCGAGGGGGATGAAACTGACCGGTGGACCCTGGATGCCAGCGAGAGGAAACGGCGCGAGAGGGAGGGGGATGAGGCGCTGACGGGCGGGGCCCGGGTGTCAGTGGGAGGGAGCCACGCGTGGGGTTGGGCCGCCTAGGCCGGGGAGAGAGGAGGGGAAGCGCGGGCGCGTGGGGCGGGTTGGGCCGGAATTCGGCCCAGCCGAGGGAGGGGGGAGTTTTCCTTTTTCTTTTCTTTTTCTAATTCTAATTCCTTTCTTCTCCTTTTTCTATTTTTGTTTCTTTTTCTTTGGAGACCAAAAATATTTTCTAAGTGATCTTGAGTGAGAAATAGAGTCTATGTGAAGTGCTCTAATTATTTCAAGTATATGCACATGAGAAGGGGTTCTAAGGGTAGGGTTAAGGGAGAAAGGTAAAATAAAAGGGGGGAAATTAGGAGGTTAGGGTTTCAAACTTTAGGTGGGATTTTGGGATGTTACAAACCTACCCCACTTAAAGGAATCTCGTCCTCGAGATTTAGACTGGATTTGAGAAAAGGTAAGGGTATTCCCTCCTCAAGGAGTCCTCACTCTCCCAGGTAGCTTCCTCTTCTCCTTCTCTGCTCCACTGAACTTTACAGAGCTTCACCTCTGAGGTGCAGGTCTTTCTGACTACTGAATCAAGAATCTTCACTGGTTTTTCACGGTACTGAAGGTCTTTCTGAATCTGTATTGTCTCTTCTTCGATGTGACTTTCTGGTGCTTGCAGGCATTTGCGGAGCTGGGATACGTGAAACACATTGTGGATGTCGGACATGGATTCTGGTAATTCCAGACGGTATGCTGCGGGTCCTACCCTGCCAATGATGGGATAGGGACCTACGAAATGTGGGGCTAGCTTCCCTTTTACTTGGAACCTCCTGACACCACACATTGGAGAAACCTTGAGGTAGACGAAGTCTCCTTCCTCAAATCAGAGTTCCCTCCGCCTGTTGTCTGCATAACTCTTCTGCCGACTCTGAGCTTCAAGTAACCTTCTGCGGATCAGTGCAACTTTCTCTTCTGCCTCTTTGACAAAGGCAGGTCCTTCTAGTGCTTTTTCCCCCACGTTGCACCACATGAGAGGGGTCTGGCATTTCCGTCCATACAGTGCTTCGAATGGCGACATCTTGATACTGGCCTGATAGCTATTGTTGTATGAGAACTCTGCGTAGGGTAGACTGGATTCCCAACTTCTATCAAAAGCTAGCACACATGCTCTTAACAGATCTTCAAGGACTTTGTTGACTCTTTCTGTCTGCCCATCTGTCTGAGGGTGATAAGCGGTACTGAAATCTAGCTTGGTGCCCATAGCTTTCTGAAGGCTTGTCCAGAATTTGGATGTGAACTGGGTTCCCCTGTCTGACACTATCTTCCTTGGGATGCCATGGAGTCTGACTATCTCCTTGAGATAAATCTGGGCAAGGGTGGCTCCTCCAAAGGTAGTTTTCACTGGGATGAAATGGGCTACCTTGGTGAGGCGATCTTTTATTACCCAGATGGAATCATTCCCTTTTTGCGTCCACGGCAGTCCGGTTACGAAGTCCATGCCTATTTCTTCCCACTTCCATTCAGGTATTGGGAGGGTTTGTAATAGGCCTGCAGGTTTTTGGTGTTCGGCCTTCGTTCGCTGGCAGATGTCACATTGGGCCACATACTGAGCTATTTCTTTCTTCATCCCTTTCCACCAGTACCTGGTTTTGAGGTCTAGGTACATCTTGGTAGTTCCTGGGTGGATGGAGTAGGCCGAGTTGTGAGCTTCCTTGAGTTGGACTTCTCGGGCCTCCCCTTTTGGTACACACAGACGGTATTTGAACCAAAGGACTCCTTGGTCATCTGTCCTGAGGTCCGGGAGATGTTCCTTGCGGGCTTTCTCCACAAGTCTTGTTGTCTCTGAGTCTAGACGTTGAGCTTTGCATATGAGGTCTTCTAGCATTGGTTTGACTTCGAGACTATCGCTGTTTCCCAGACATGTATTTAGTTGAGCTGATTCTTTCTTCCAATCTTCTAAAAAGTTGGTCCTCTTGATGCCGAATGGTTTTCGACTGAGGGCGTCTGCTACCACGTTGGCCTTCCCGGGGTGATAATGAATTTCCAGGTCATAATCCTTGATCAGCTCTAACCATCTTCGCTGACGGAGGTTTAGATCTGGTTGAGTGAATATATCCTTTAGACTCTTGTGATCGGTGAAAATGTGGCACTTGTTTCCGATTAGGTAGTGCCTCCATATCATCAAGGCATGCACTATGGCTGCCAATTCCAAATCATGGGTGGGGTAATTCTGTTCGTGCGGCTTGAGTAGGCGCGATGCATAAGCAATGACTTTCTCGTTTTGCGTCAGTACACACCCTAAGCCTTGCCTCGAGGCATCACATAAGATGACAAAATCTTGATGAATATCTGGTAGTGACAGAACGGGTGCTGTTGTGAGTTTCTCCTTTATGATCTGGAAACTCCCTTCACATTTTGGGGTCCACACAAATTTATGGTCTTTCTTGAGAAGTTCTGACATTGGTCTTGCTATGCTGGAGAATCCTTTGATGAAGCGGCGGTAATACCCTGCCATTCCCAGGAAGCTTCGAACTTCACTGACGTTGGTCGGCTGCCTCCATTTTGATACTGCTTCCACCTTGGAAGGGTCCACTTCTATTCCTTCTGCGGTTAAGATATGCCCAAGGAAGGCTATCTTTTCCAACCATAATTCACATTTACTGAGTTTAGCATAAAGTTGGTGTGCTCTGAGTTTTCCGTGGACGATCCGAAGGTGACACTTATGGTCTTCGCGGTTCTTGGAGTAGATAAGGATGTCGTCAATGAAGACCACGACAAACTTATCTAGCTCTTCCATAAACACTTTGTTCATGAGGTTCATGAAAAAGGCGAGTGCGTTGGTCAGTCCGAACGGCATCACTGTGAATTCATATTGCCCGTACCGGGTGACAAATGCAGTCTTCTGGATGTCTGCTTCCTTGATCCTCAATTGGTGGTAACTAGACCTTAGGTCTATCTTGGAGAAGTACTTGGCTCCTTGAAGCTGATCGAAGAGGTCGTCAATCCGAGGAAGTGGATACTTGTTCTTGATGGTGACTTCATTTAACAATCAGTAATCAATACACATTCTCATGCTTCCATCTTTCTTAGAGACGAACATGACTGGTGCTCCCCAAGGGGATGAGCTAGGACGAATGTATCCCTTTTGCTGAAGATCTGCGATTTGAAGCTTCAGTTCTGCTAACTCGGTCGGAGCCATGCGGTATGGTCTCTTTGCGATGGGTGCTGTTCCAGGGAGCAGATCTATGTAGAACTCCACTTCTCTTTCTGGTGGCATTCCTGGTAACTCTTCTGGAAACACATCCATGAATTCTTCTACCACTGATATACTTTCTGTTGCTAGATTGAACATCATTGGGTCACTGGCGGGTGGCTGTGCCTGACAAGAGACTGACTCTCCCTGCTGGTCGGTGAGGAGGACTGTCTTGTCTGCGCAACTGATGATGCCTTTGTGTTTAGTTAGCCGATCCATCCCTAGGATCACATCAATTCCTTTGGATGGCAAGACAGTTAAGTCTGCCAGAAATACTACCCCACTTAAAAGGATTCTGACATGGGAGCATTTGAGCTGGCATAGAAGGTCGGACCCTGGGGTTCGGGTGACCAAGGGAATCTCTAGAGGAGTAGAGGGAATGCCATACTTTTCCACAAAACTAGTGGCTATGAAGGAGTGGGATGCTCCAGAATCGAAAAGTACGGTAGCAGGAGTAAATTCAACAAGGAACTCACCGAGCACTACTCCCGGAGCTTGCTGAGCCTCCTGGGCATCGACGTGATTCACTTGTGCCCTTCCTTGGTACGGAGCCTTGTTCTGCTGGCTGACGGAGGAGGGCGCCTTGGGGGCGGATGCCGAGGTATTCTTGGGGCCATTCACCGAGTTGGAGTAGGCGAGTCCTGGTGGCTTCAGCTGCGGACAGTTGTTCTTGAAGTGACTAGGATCACCGCAGTGCCAACATGCATTCGCCGGGGGTTGGTTGCTTGCCACTGAGGGAGAATGGAAAGAGCTCTGACTCTGCTGACTGAACTGTGATGGGGCGGGTCCAGCTGGTCTACTGAAGTTTGGCCCCTTGGGTGGAAACCCAAATGATCGAGTCTTCTGGTGCCGGTCCTGCTATTGTGCCCGGAGAACCTGGAACTTTCTTTTGAGATGTCCTTTTTCTTCCTCCTTTGCCCTTTCAACTTGCATGGCCTTGTTGGAAAGGTGAGAGAAATTGAGGAAGTCTTGGCTAGCCAGAATTGTCTTGAGTTCTGGCCTGAGTCCATTCAGGAAACGGGCCATCTTCTTGCCCTCGGTACTGACATCATCTGGCGCGTAGCGGGCTAACTCTGTGAACTTGTGCACATATTCGCTGACAGATCTTCCGTCTTGAGTCAATTCTCGGAACTCGTCCTCCTTAAGCTGTACAAGTCCTTGGGGCACATGGTGCTCCCGGAAAGCCGCTTCAAATTTTGCCTAGGTAGCATCTCTGATGGTGACGTTGAAGGTGTCTGTGATGCCCAAAATCTGTATAAGAAAAAAATTAATAATAAATAAATAAAATACATGAAGGAATGAAATAGTAAATTCTAATATCTCAAATTATATTTGAGACTCAAAATTTGAGAACGGAATTTTTTTTAACCAAGAATTATTTTTTAAAAAAAGTAATGGAAATGTTTCCTATCCAACTAAATGATTATTCATTTCATCAAACGATACACTATAAGCATTTATTTAAGTATTAATATATACAAGGATAATATCAAACTTATATGACTCAAATCTAGACGAGGCTTTTAAAATTTATTTTTAACTCGTAAAAATAAATTAAATTGGAGGATTTTCTATCTATTTGAGAAAATACCCCCTCTTCATCAATATTTTATTTAGAGGCATTAACTAAAGTAAGTAAAACATAAAAAAGTAAAAGAGACTTTGCACCCATGCTGATATTTTTATGTGATGCATTGATTTGAATAAAGGAACCATGACATAGATTTGAATTAAATTATAAACTAGAAAATATAACAGAAAAGGAGTAAAGAAAGGAAAAAAAAAGGATAAGAAAAAGAGGAAATCGGCCACCTCGGCCCAAAGCCACGCGCCGGCCCAACCGGTAATACCCTCATGCTGCCGCACTTTTCCTTTGCTGTGTCGCATGCACATGTGGGCCCCACTCGCACCTTCTTCCACCGGATGGACGAACCCGCCGCTGGGTCCTTCGCAAGGTTGTTGTGGCCGCAACCACCTCCTCCGAAGTCCGCGCTCTGGAGCTTTGGCCGCCGGGCTACTTTGACCTGGCTCGGGCTATAACTATGGGGTGGATTGTGGCCTCGGTGTTAGCTTCCATCACGGTAGAGCCGCCGAAATCCTCGCCCAGCCGCCACTTCAACCACCTTGGCGACTTCCTCAGAGCCATGCGGGGCAAATCCGTCGATGCCCAATGTGGAGCCGAGGGACCCGCTAAACTCCTTGGCCGGGTCTTTTGAGTACTTATGCGGCGCGGCGTTCTCTCCATTACACTCAAAACCACCAGCAGCTCCTTCATTCTCGCCATTGCCGCCGACTGTGAGAGAGAGGGAGAAAGGGGGAAGAACTTGGTGGACTGGTGCGTCGTCGTGGGCTCCAACCGTTGCGCTGTGGGACTGGGATCGTCCTGACCTTCATTGGTGCGCGTGGCGAGGATCACCAGTCGGCCCCGTCGCGGATCAGCATCACCGTGGAGCGCGCTCCGTCACAGCAGCTGGTGAGCACCCTTCCTGGCTTGCGAGGAGAGAGAATATGAGCATCTGTGCAGCTCTTCCTCACGCGCGGCACCTGGTTGCGTCCGCCGTGGTCGAACGCCACGGGCACTGGTCGCTGGTGTACTCATCGCCGTGGGCCATGGGGACTGGGTGCCGCGCCGCCGTTGGCCAGCCGCTGAGTGGAAGAAGACTTGGAAGGCTGGGAACCGTAGATCAAATATCTGGGGCTGGGATTGGTTGGGTGAGTGGATGGTTTCTGGGCCGTTGATCCAATGGCGTTCGGTCGTGATTAGAGCGTGCGATACTGGTTCGATCATTGGTCCAGTGTCGTTGATCTTTAGATCAGTGGATGAGATCGGATCGTGTTTATTTAAATCGAGTACCGTCTGATTAGGATCGGGCGGTCAGGATTGCGTACCGCATCGGGTCGAGGACAATTTAATCTTAGCCCTCCATCTGTGATCGCACGACTCAGAATAGACAATACCCTTTCGTCCGATAGATTTAGCAAAAGAGCCCCTCGCGTTTTAATTAATCAACCCGCGGTCCATGTAGTTGGGTTCTGTTTCTTGGTGACACTTGCGCTGAGGCCCCTGGATTTCCGTTTATTAGTGTGCGCGGACCAGAGACAGATGAATTCATTTTAGAAATGATTTTCAATACAAAATTAATTACAGAAACTTATTTAATTCTTAGAAAACTCATTTGAAGTCCAAATTGACCCATTCCAGTTCCTATAATTTTATAATAATATTGTTTATCACATAGTGCCACTGTTTTCACACGAAGGTCAGATTAAAATTTATATCCTATTTAATCTTGTGCAAAACACATAAAATCATTAGAAAATTCATAACTTAAAATCGATGATTCCGATTTGACTCGTTCCAGTTGCGTTAGTCTCGTACAAATATTTTCTATACAATAATAACATTTATTGTACCATGTTTCATTCTTTTATAACTAGACTTTTATTTTTACGTTGGTTAGTCTTGTTAATCTCTTTATCATTATAATCTACTAGAATGTAATTTATGGTCAATTTATGACTTAGATTAAAGTTGAGATAATTATTTATAGAATAACCACTTATATGATTTATATTAACCAATTTATAATATAGTTTAACATTTTAATCACACAGATCTTCTATATAATCATAACTCCTTAATCATAACTCTGATCTTAGTAGTTCTTGATCCAGCGATCTCGTAGCGACGCGTAGATCATTATTATTCAGTTTGTACTTATGCTTGGTGTGATGTTAATTTTGTCTATACCATGTCTGTTTGTATTGCAACGACTAGCAGTGCGGTCACGAGAAATCTGAAGAATCACCCTGGTAACTGGAATCTCAAGTGCCAGGCAAGTTGTGCCCTTGATCACTTACTTTTCCCAGCCATGTTCTTATTAATTTTAATGATCTGCATAGGTTAATTTTGATGGGAGCCTTTATGTTACCCCAGTTTTGATTACCTCTATACCTTGTTCACCCCTGAAATATTTTTTGGGTAGTACTTGCTATTGCTTTATGTGGATTGGGTATGGAGATACACTATTCATGATTATTCTGTTATTATCTTGTTATTATTACTGTTCATGTTAAGATCATTAAATTAATGGGAACATGGAGCGACCACCCGGGAAAACAGTGCTACCACAAGGGTTTAATGGGACGCCCTTGGCTGATTAACTAGGAAAGCTAGTGGAGGGCTACCTTACCCGAAAGGGGCAAGGGCAGTAGGGGAGTGGTCAGTGTGGGGAGGTCCTTGTTTGATTTTGCTGCGATGGCGGTCAGGCAAGAACCCTGCACTGGAGCTTCCTATAAACTGTAGCGGGTAGTCTGAAGCTAGTGGAACTTTTTAAAGGCCTCGTAGTGTTACCCTGCCTCGCTTCCTTGGTAGAGGTGTATGGGATTCATGACCCCTTGGCAGATGGGTAACACGGCTTGTGGGTAAAGATGCGCAACCTCTGTAGAGTGTAAAACTAGTATACTAGCCGTGCTCACGGTCATGAGCGGCTCGGACCCTCACATGATTAATTATGGAACTTAAATTCAATTTTGACATTTGCATCGCATTTGGGATTATTTTACTATTACTGTTCTTTATTATTATTAAGGTTTGGTATTTACTTACACTTAGTAATTGCTAATAAAATTTTGACCAACTTATAAAAGCAACGCTTAGCTTCAGCCTTTATTTCATTGATCAGCCTTACACTACATGAACTCCCACCTTTGGTGAGTTCGTGCCACATTATTCCCCACGACTTGTTGAGCTATGAACGTATGTGAGCTCACTCTTGCTGTCTCACACCCCCCCACAGGAGAAGAACAGGTGGTCGAAGAGGAGCCGCCTAACACTGAGGAATTCGATCTGATCTAGGTGGCGTTTCTCAGTCGACATTGGCGCCGACGATCCTTAGTTTGTTTTATGGTTATACTTTTATTTTGTAATAAGTCTTCCGCTATGTAATAATTACTCTGATGTTTTATGACATTCATCTCTATACACTCTGTTATTATATATGTTGTCTTCTTGGCGCATGTATGAGATGCACCTGGCTTTGTTCCTTGAAGCCGGGTGTGACAGAAGTGGTATCAGAGGAATGTTGACTGTAGGACGAAACCTAGATAGAACTGGACAACCATTACCTACTTTCCTTACTCTGATTCTTTCTATACTTTTCTTGATCCTGTCTCACCTTCTACTGTTCTACTCTGATTAACCTTACCTTTGCTACTCTGATTCTTTTCTAAACTTATCTTAATCTTTTCTCATCTATTTCCGCTTCACTCTGATTATTCTTACATGTTCCTTCTAAAGACAAACGTGGATTTCACACTTTTGAAATCTTGTGCCTAAAGTGGCCTTTAGGAATTGGAGACCTACTCTTAGGAACAAAAACAAAACTATTTTTATAGGTATTTATACGCTTGAGTGTTTCTTCTTATGATATTTGTCTGATTTGGATCTTTGATTGAGTGTGATTAGTTGTGGAACAGTGTCCACAATTACATCGGCATATACATATAGGTATAAATAAAATTCATGAGATAACTAAACGATTTAGATTATCTTCCATTAAAGTGTATCTATTTTAAATAGACCCTTCTTACCTTAAAAGATTATCCCTCACTTTAACGGATACCTCTTATCTCAAAAGACTCTCTCTTACTATAATGGATCCCTCTTAACCTAAAGGAATCTATCCTATCCAAATAGATCCATCTTATTCTAAAAGATTCTTTCTTATCTTAACAGAATCATCTTATCTTAAAAGATTCTCTCATATCTTAATAGACCTATATAATCTTAAAAGATTCTTTCTTATCTTAACAAAGATCCATCTTATCTCGAAAAGATTCTATCCTATCCTAGTAGATCTAACTAATCACAAAAGATTCTACCATGATCTTAGAGATTCATCTTGTTCTAATAAGCATACTTATCTCCACCACTATGCTTATCTCATAATGGTGTGACCGACATAATCTATTCTAAAATAAACTAAGTAGATCTTATCTGGATTAATCTGGTCATTCCTAGACCCCATTCGACCTAAACTGATTCGAAATTAATTAGGTCTTATTTAGTCAATCTAGTTATGCTAAACTAATCTAGTTTCCATCTAATCTGAACTAACCCAATGTGACCCACTTAAACAGATTAGTTAATACTTGTAACATGGATTAGACCCTATCCACTTGTTCTAACGTGATTCACTTGGCACTAATTTAAGAATAACCGACCAACTCAGCCTTATGCAACTACCTTAACCATCCGATGGTTGCATAACTCCTCTGTTTTAATTTAAATAGAAAATTCTGATCTACCTCAAGTATTAACTAAACCATATTCTTATAAATGGGTTTTAAACATAAACGGGGGTCTTAGACCCACTTGTCCGAGAAACCACGACCTAGCCTATGTTATGGGTTGCCCGACCCATTTATCTCCAAAGCAAAGTAAAACTCTGCATAATCTATCTATCCCCAACTAACATCAAACAAACTTTTGATCTACATCATGTGGTTTATCTCATTATCTATCTTAACCATATTTTCAACCCCGATAATATACACTAACCTCGAATCAATGAAACCAAGACCGAAGAAGAAAATATCAACATCGACAAGGAGGGGTATAACAGTCAAAGCGAATCTCGAGATGAATCAGGACTTAAACATTTTGGATAAAGTCTTTTCCTTGCCATAATCTTTCTTACCTCAACCTGTTCAGTTTATATCCCACATAAATATTAGCTGGATACCTATGCTCTCTTAATCTTCAACTACCTCCATCACCACCAACTCCACCAAGCTACATAAATATATATATACATACTATTATTTATAAGATCTAAGTGTTACTTAAATTAGTAGTCGGTGTTGTGATACTATTTAGGAGGAATAATAAGGTCTTATTGACCCCATGTGTTGCTAATAAAGTATGCATCATGCTGAAATTTTTGTTCGTGCATATGTTTTGAGATAACTTGGTTATATACCATTTCCTTACAAATCTCGAGGACGAGATTTCTGTTAAGGGGGTAGGATTTGTGATGCCCAAAATCTGTATAAGAAAAAAATTAATAATAAATAAATAAAATACATGAAGGAATGAAATAGTAAATTCTAATATCTCAAATTATATTTGAGACTCAAAATTTGAGAACGGAATTTTTTTTAACCAAGAATTATTTTTTAAAAAAAGTAATGGAAATGTTTCCTATCCAACTAAATGATTATTCATTTCATCAAACGATACACTATAAGCATTTATTTAAGTATTAATATATACAAGGATAATATCAAACTTACATGACTCAAATCTAGACGAGGCTTTTAAAATTTATTTTTAACTCGTAAAAATAAATTAAATTGGAGGATTTTCTATCTATTTGAGAAAATACCCCCTCTTCATCAATATTTTATTTAGAGGCATTAACTAAAGTAAGTAAAACATAAAAAAGTAAAAGAGACTTTGCACCCATGCTGATATTTTTATGTGATGCATTGATTTGAATAAAGGAACCATGACATAGATTTGAATTAAATTATAAACTAGAAATTATAACAGAAAAGGAGTAAAGAAAGGAAAAAAAAGGATAAGAAAAAGAGGAAATCGGCCACCTCGGCCCAAAGCCACGCGCCGGCCCAACCGGTAATACCCTCATGCTGCCGCACTTTTCCTTTGCTGTGTCGCATGCACATGTGGGCCCCACTCGCACCTTCTTCCACCGGATGGACGAACCCGCCGCTGGGTCCTTCGCAAGGTTGTTGTGGCCGCAACCACCTCCTCCGAAGTCCGCGCTCTGGAGCTTTGGCCGCCGGGCTACTTTGACCTGGCTCGGGCTATAACTACGGGGTGGATTGTGGCCTCGGTGTTAGCTTCCATCACGGTAGAGCCGCCGAAATCCTCGCCCAGCCGCCACTTCAACCACCTTGGCGACTTCCTTGGAGCCATGCGGGGCAAATCCGTCGATGCCCAACGTGGAGCCGAGGGACCCGCTAAACTCCTTGGCCGGGTCTTTTGAGTACTTATGCGGCGCGGCGTTCTCTCCATTACACTCAAAACCACCAGCAGCTCCTTCATTCTCGCCATTGCCGCCGACTGTGAGAGAGAGGGAGAAAGGGGGAAGAACTTGGTGGACTGGTGCGTCGTCGTGGGCTCCAACCGTTGCGCTGTGGGACTGGGATCGTCCTGACCTTCATTGGTGCGCGTGGCGAGGATCACCAGTCGGCCCCGTCGCGGATCAGCATCACCGTGGAGCGCGCTCCGTCACAGCAGCTGGTGAGCACCCTTCCTGGCTTGCGAGGAGAGAGAATATGAGCATCTGTGCGGCTCTTCCTCACGCGCGGCAACTGGTTGCGTCCGCCGTGGTCGAACGCCATGGGCACTGGTCGCTGGTGTACTCATCGCCGTGGGCCATGGGGACTGGGTGCCGCGCCGCCGTAGGCCAGCCGCTGAGTGGAAGAAGACTTGGAAGGCTGGGAACCGTAGATCAAATATCTGGGGCTGGGATTGGTTGTGTGAGTGGATGGTTTCTGGGCCGTTGATCCAATGGCGTTCGGTCGTGATTAGAGCGTGCGATACTGGTTCGATCATTGGTCCAGTGTCGTTGATCTTTAGATCAGTGGATGAGATCGGATCGTGTTTATTTAAATCGAGTACCGTCTGATTAGGATCGGGCGGTCAGGATTGCGTACCGCATCGGGTCGAGGACAATTTAATCTTAGCCCTCCATCTGTGATCGCACGACTCAGAATAGACAATACCCTTTCGTCCGATAGATTTAGCAAAAGAGCCCCTCGCGTTTTAATTAATCAACCCGCGGTCCATGTAGTTGGGTTCTGTTTCTTGGTGACACTTGCGCTGAGGCCCCTGGATTTCCGTTTATTAGTGTGCGCGGACCAGAGACAGATGAATTCATTTTAGAAATGATTTTCAATACAAAATTAATTATAGAAACTTATTTAATTCTTAGAAAACTCATTTGAAGTCCAAATTGACCCATTCCAGTTCCTATAATTTTATAATAATATTGTTTATCACATAGTGCCACTGTTTTCACACGAAGGTCAGATTAAAATTTATATCCTATTTAATCTTGTGCAAAACACATAAAATCATTAGAAAATTCATAACTTAAAATCGATGATTCCGATTTGACTCGTTCCAGTTGCGTTAGTCTCGTACAAATATTTTCTATACAATAATAACATTTATTGTACCATGTTTCATTCTTTTATAACTAGACTTTTATTTTTACGTTGGTTAGTCTTGTTAATCTCTTTATCATTATAATCTACTAGAATGTAATTTATGGTCAATTTATGACTTAGATTAAAGTTGAGATAATTATTTATAGAATAACCACTTATATGATTTATATTAACCAATTTATAATATAGTTTAACATTTTAATCACACAGATCTTCTATACAATCATAACTCCTTAATCATAACTCTGATCTTAGTAGTTCTCGATCCCGCGATCTCGTAGCGACGCGTAGATCATTATTATTCAGTTTGTACTTATGCTTGGTGTGATGTTAATTTTGTCTATACCATGTCTGTTTGTATTGCAACGACTAGCAGTGCGGTCACGAGAAATCTGAAGAATCACCCTGGTAACTGGAATCTCAAGTGCCAGGCAAGTTGTGCCCTTGATCACTTACTTTTCCCAGCCATGTTCTTATTAATTTTAATGATCTGCATAGGTTAATTTTGATGGGAGCCTTTATGTTACCCCAGTTTTGATTACCTCTATACCTTGTTCACCCCTGAAATATTTTTTGGGTAGTACTTGCTATTGCTTTACGTGGATTGGGTATGGAGATACACTATTCATGATTATTCTGTTATTATCTTGTTATTATTACTGTTCATGTTAAGATCATTAAATTAATGGGAACATGGAGCGACCACCCGGGAAAACAGTGCTACCACAAGGGTTTAATGGGACGCCCTTGGCTGATTAACTAGGAAAGCTAGTGGAGGGCTACCTTACCCGAAAGGGGCAAGGGCAGTAGGGGAGTGGTCAGTGTGGGGAGGTCCTTGTTTGATTTTGCTGCGATGGCGGTCAGGCAAGAACCCTGCACTGGAGCTTCCTATAAACTGTAGCGGGTAGTCTGAAGCTAGTGGAACTTTGTAAAGGCCTCGTAGTGTTACCCTGCCTCGCTTCCTTGGTAGAGGTGTATGGGATTCATGACCCCTTGGCAGATGGGTAACACGGCTTGTGGGTAAAGATGCGCAACCTCTGCAGAGTGTAAAACTAGTATACTAGCCGTGCTCACGGTCATGAGCGGCTCAGACCCTCACATGATTAATTATGGAACTTAAATTCAATTTTGACATTTGCATCGCATTTGGCATTATTTTACTATTACTGTTCTTTATTATTATTAAGGTTTGGTATTTACTTACACTTAGTAATTGCTAATAAAATTTTGACCAACTTATAAAAGCAACGCTCAGCTTTAGCCTTTATTTCATTGATCAGCCTTACACTACATGAACTCCCACCTTTGGTGAGTTCGTGCCACATTATTCCCCACGACTTGTTGAGCTATGAACGTATGTGAGCTCACTCTTGCTGTCTCACACCCCCCCACAGGAGAAGAACAGGTGGTCGAAGAGGAGCCGCCTAACACTGAGGAATTCGATCTGATCTAGGTGGCGTTTCTCAGTCGACATTGGCGCCGACGATCCTTAGTTCGTTTTATGGTTATACTTTTATTTTGTAATAAGTCTTCCGCTATGTAATAATTACTCTGATGTTTTATGACATTCATGTCTATACACTCTGTTATTATATATGTTGTCTTCTTGGCGCATGTATGAGATGCACCTGGCTTTGTTCCTTGAAGCCGGGTGTGACAGTGTCCCACCAGGCTAAGGCCATCCCGGAAAGTTGGTGGGCAGCCAGTTGAACACGCTGATTTTCTGGGCAACCAATGGCTTCTAGTTTTCTTTTGATCGTGCGCATCCAATCGTCTGCATCGAGGGGGTTGCTTGATCCGGCGAACGTGGGAGGTTTGAGTCTCAGGAAATCCCCCATTCTGTCTTGCGGTCTTCCACCATTTGGCCGTTGATTTTCTAGATTTCGAGTGAGGACCTCGATGAGTCGGGTTTGATTGGCTAGAACTTGGGCTAGGTCTAAGGGTAGTGGTGGAGGTGCGGGGAGGTGGGTTTCACTTTCCTCTCTAACGGCTTCCCCTTCAGCTCTCAGGGGAAACCCTGCTCCAATCCCGGAGGCGGTAGGCGTGGTTTTATCCGAAGCCATCTGCCAGGGAAGAGAGTCACTATTATGCACATGCAAATTGTTTTCAACCAAGTTATTTTATTCATTACACCAGCACATTACAAGCATAGGACTAATACAGGTGGAGCTACACGAGAGCGTTCCCTGAGGTACTACCGAACTCTTTCTCTAAGGTATCCCCAAACTCCTTGAGAAGATCATCAA
Organism: Zea luxurians; assembly: GCA_029449295.1. Lineage (NCBI taxonomy): Eukaryota > Viridiplantae > Streptophyta > Magnoliopsida > Poales > Poaceae > Zea > Zea luxurians. The sequence continues at coordinate 176,178,849 of JAOPSE010000002.1, forward strand.
GGCTTGCTAGGGATATATCCTCGGCGTTGGACCAATCATCTACCCTGGGGGGAGGTGGGGCTGGAGGGGTCTTCTTCTTCTCCGTTTGGCATCCTCGGTTGGTGGTCTTCTTCTGGATTTTCTTCTTGGGGGCGAGCTTCTTTAGCTTCTTGTCATAGTCCATCTTTAAGGTTCGATAAGCCTCACGGGTGTTGGCCTCCTTGCCTTCTGCTATGTCGAGACACTCTTGAAGGGATGCCTTCTCTTGCTTAAGCTCTCTGACTTGCCGCTCCAGGCTTTCCACCCGGGAGTTTAGGTGGGCGCAGTGGGAGGAGAGGTCATCGTAGTGGTTGTCGAGGGTGTGGAGGTATCCGGCCATGTAGACAATGGTGGGGTCATCCTCGGTGGGGTCTCTCCCTGACAGAGCCTGAAGTCTTTTCCTCCAGGTGGGGGTATTTTTGTTGCTGGGTGGGAAATGACGAAGGGGGGTTTCAGAGATCTCTTGGCTGTAGTTTTGGCATAGCTGTTTAAGGGCTTTTCGGGCTACACTTTGGCAAGTGTCTGGGAAGCGGTGTCCGGTGGAGTTGACTTGGAAGGGAGGGTGGTTTGGGTAGCTTCGGCTTTCTCCCAGGTAGACTGCCATAGAGCACTTTTCTACTCCATTTTCGTGGTATTCCTTCCAGACATATTCGGGCTTCTTGCGGATCCCCATGCGTAGCGCGCAACTTCGTAAAAGGTGAGGGAATCCTTCTTCCCCTGAGCAATAGGATGTCCTAATAACCCAAGAGTCTTCCATCTGGTAGACGAAAAGAAGGGTCTGTTAATATCGGGGAAAGGAGAGAGTGTTTCTTGGGGGGTAAGAGGTGTTTTCTTGTTAAGGCAACTTTTTAAGGTCAGGGCTGCGGTCTACGGCCAGTCCTATAGGTTCTGATACCACCTGAAGCGTCCCGATCCTTTGGGACCCAAATGTGATACAATTACTAGTCCTAGGATGCTAGTAACCACATTCATTACTTCAAATAGTTACAGAGTCTGAATAGTGTTATTACAATACTGGGGGTACAAGCTCGAGAGTGAGCCGAAAATCATAAAGCGCAGTGGAAGATAAAACAGCCCAGGCCACAGGCAGAACTGGGTGAAGTCACAACCCCATCAATCAAGCATAGCAGAAAAGAAGTCTTCAGCTGCTGAAAAACATAAATAAATCTGGGTGAATACACTAGGTATTCCGCAAGCCCACCCGGCTCCCGTAAAGAGAAAGTGACCTATATTGTACATGCTTTATATGGTGGAGTTGAAGTCACTCATACTTTTTCAGAGAAAGGCAGTATTCGCTGTTTATGGTTTTCCCAAGACAATAGAAATGATACCTGCTTGACCACCACTGAGCTTCCCGCTCCCGTGGTATCACTTTCTTTCTAGAACATACACACGCATCTCCCTGTTCCCGGTTGTAGAAGAAACACTAATTGTCATACCATACCAGACTCGTCCATACCAGTGGACACGGACTATTCGAATAGGTTTAGACTCTGTGCAGAGGGGTACACTTTACCCACTAGTCTGGCTCTGCGATCTCATGGCCAATGAGATCCGAATCCGAAACTCTTTCCTTCCTTGCACGTCCGAACCTTAACGGTTATACCGGAAGGAGTCAGGCCACCGCCATGTCCAAACCGGACAAAACATACCCCTCCTTATCCTCCCGGTGCTCCCCAGCCTTCATAACCCTGGGGTTGGACCGTACGAGTTCAGATCGAGTGGCTGCCCACACAGCCTCGAGTGGTTGTACTTTTTGTGAGTACAGGTAATGAAAGATGACAAACCGATCCTTATACGAGAGGACAATCCTTCTGCTCACGCCTAAACCAGCTGAGCCAACACCTTAGGCCCTCCCCTAAACTAGGGAGTCCCTGATCATCCTACTCACCAGGTGATGAGGGTGAATACCCTTCATCACACACTTTTGGAAAACATGCCACTTGTACCCTTTTTACTTGCCCCATATCTTTAAATCAAAGTAATAGTTAATGCGGGCTCTCTCATGCTCACCATGCAATTTGATTCCCATAATCCAGGCTTAGGCAGTGGTAGAGAGAAATAGGTAAATAATGCATCAAGGGAAGGATGGACTTGCCTTCGTCGAAGCTTTCCTGGCACAAGAGGTTTAACTCAGAGGGGTCGGGTTCTTGCCCTTCTTCCGGAGCTATAAGTTCCGGAGGATCGGATCCCTCTTCCGCTAATCAAACACAGATAATAGCAATACATCAAACATAGTGACTTTAGCGGGGTGTGCAAGTTCTTATACTTTATTATTTTTGTGCCCTATAATTTATTTAGACTATTTTGGTGCATAAAATATTAGCATCTAAATATATATGTGAAAAATGGGGAAAAAGAAATGAGAAAGGAAAAAAGAGAAAGGGTTTCCCAGCTAGCCGGGCCGGGGGGGGATTTTGGCCTAGCTGGCGCGAGCGCGCGCGGGCGGGCGCGCTTTCGGCCCACTTGGCCCAGCCGCGCGGGGGCGACGGCGGGGAACGGCGCTGCGGCGCGGGCTCGTACGCCAGAGAGAGGGGGGGTGGACGGCGTTAACGATACGGAGGGAGGGGCAGGAGCTCGACCAGGGCCCGGTCGGCGGCGAGCCCTGCGGCGATTCTCCACCGTCGGTCCGGTTTTGTGGTGGGGAAACGGTGGCGAAGCATGGGCGGGTGATGGGGGTCACGGGGGTGGGGCGAATTTTGCCTGCGGGGTCCTATGGCGGCCGGTCCGCGGCACGGTGGCGGGTGCCCGCGGCGGTGATGCCGCCGGTGAGGTTGCCGGCCACAATAGAGGGGGAGAAGTGGCGCCCTGTGACTGTGAGAGTGTGACGGAGCTTCTGGCATAGATTAATTGGACAGAGGATCGCTAGAGAGGGGGAGGGGAGCTCACCGGAGCGATGAAGGGAGCACGGCGGCGCTAGCTCGAACGGCTCGGGGAAGAGGGCAGTGGGGGTGGCCAGAGCTGTGTGGCGAAGACGGGGCTCGGGCGGGTCCTTTTATAGGCGCTCGGGGGAGGGAGGGGGATGGAGGAGACGGCGAGCACCGGCGAGCTCGCCATGATGGCGGGAATGGCGCTAACGCCGATTGCGATGGCTCGGGCAGGCGAGGGGGGGTGAGGGGACGGCTCGAGCACAGTGGCGGGGTTGTCGCGGAGGCTGGGCGGGCCTTGATGGCGAGGCGACGAGGCGAGGGGGGAGGGCTCGGCGACGGATGCGCCGGTGAGGGATGGGCGAGGGGGATGAAACTGACCGGTGGGCCCTGGCTGCCAGCGAGAGGAAACGGCGCGAGAGGGAGGGGGATGAGGCGCTGACGGGCGGGGCCCGGGTGTCAGCGGGAGGGAGCCACGCACGGGGTTGGGCCACCTGGGCCGGGGAGAGAGGAGGGGAAGCGCAGGCGCGTGGGGCAGGTTGGGTCGGAATTCGGCCCAGCCGAGGGAGGGGGGTTTTTCCTTTTTCTTTTCTTTTTCTAATTCTAATTCCTTTCTTCTCCTTTTTCTATTTTTGTTTCTTTTTGTTTCTTTTTCTTTGGAGACCAAAAATATTTTCTAAGTGATCTTGAGTGAGAAATAGAGTCTATGTGAGGTGCTCTAATTATTTCAAGTATATGCACATGAGAAGGGGTTCTAAGGGTAGGGTTAAGGGAGAAAGGTAAAATAAAAGGGGGGAAATTAGGAGGTTAGGGTTCCAAACCTTAGGTGGGATTTTGGGATGTTACACTCCCGTTAGCCAGCTTCACCAGGGGTGGCGGCACCGCCGCGCGGCAAGGTACGCCGGCGAACAATCGAGCCAAGGCTTCGGTGCACTAAATAGTCGCGGATAGGTGCTACACGCAGAGGAGGGTAAACCAAATTGGTTAAATAACTCCTTACCGGCGATGGAGGCAGCAGCAGGGCCACCCATGGCAGCATGAGATCTTGCGACAATACTTCTACTCCGGTGAGCGATTGGTGCGGCTCCCGCCACCGGACCGGCCCTGCGATATCGCGAACACTCACAGCACGATCCAGCGAAACCGGCAGACCACACCACTGGCTAGAAGCAGTACCATAGGCGAGTTGAGCGTGCGGCGACGCCATTCGAAATCCCGGCGAGAAATTGCCGACCCCACGGCGGCTGTCTTCGCATGCTGAGGTCACACGCACGTGCGGCGGCATCCCGCGACACGCCTGGAACACCCGTCGGGCCGGGGAGTTGCCCACGGACGAGGTCCATGTTGGCGGCCACTCTCTCTGGTTCTCTCTCTCGGTCGCTCCCCTTCGATCTCCCTCACCTGTTTCCTCTAGCTCGGAATTCATGGCGTCGTGCAGGTATTCATGGCCGGGGCTTGGTCTTTATACCCCCAAGGCCGGTTGTAACGCCCACGACTCCAGGGAAGCACCACGCGGATCTTGCGCGGCTTCAGTTGCGAGCACGCGAGTTCTTCGGAAGGGATGATTCCGACTTACCGAGTCCACCTGCCAGACATACCAAATGCGCACGGCAGGGGAAACGAGCGGTGGGTGAAGGGAATGACAGATTTGGCCCACATGTACGTGACGCGCGCTTCGGTTTGGGCTGGGAGCGCGCGAGGGGAAAAGGGTAGTGGGCTGCGCTGTAGATGGGATTAGGTGGGCTGGCAGGTGGTTTGGGCCCAATCCGCAGTTTATTCTTTTCCCCTTTTTTTCTTCCTTTTCCTTTTCTTTTATTTCCAAATTCAAGCTTCCTTTCAAATTTGAATTTAGTGTTGTGAAATTTGTCTTCAAATTACATTTTACATTTAGGGTACTAATTTTAAAAATACATTTCTATGCATATTTTATGTAAGTTTCATATTCCTCTATTTCTCCACGGTCTAATTATAATTTTAGGTCTAAAATCCAATTTTGCACCTTATTGAATTTTCTATTAATATATTTATTATTATTACTATGAAATGCACACACAATAAACTCCAACTTGATGAATAGATATCTTATTTATTGTAATTAATTTATTTGCTTGATAAATGTTTGAAATATGAGACACACTCATATTATTTTCTTTCTATTTAGAAAAAATAGTATTTTGTTTGTGGCACAAGAATTTGGACTTACTTCAAAATTAACTATTCATGTAAATAAATGCTTATGGTGCATTTTTTAATGAAATGAATATTCATTTAGTTGAATTGAAAATCTTTCCACTACTTCTTTTCTAATATAATTTTTTTTCAAAATTCAGTCCTCAACATTCATTGCTCAAGTATAAGTTGAGATGTCAGAATTTACTATTTTATTTTTTATATATTTATTTTATTATTAATAATAATAATTTTTTTTAAAAAATTATATAGATTTTGGGCCTTACACTTTTCTTATGGATTGATGAAGATGGCGCTTGCTAACTTCAACCGTGCATAAGGTTTTGACCGGAATTAACTGGTCCAACAGGATGCATGCTCTAACAAGAACAACAGTTTGTAGTATTTTATACATTCAGAGCACCGCGGAGAAAAAAGTCACAAACAGAAACAGACAAGACCAAAAGTTGGAAAACTTTCTGGATAATAAGAGGCGGTATTGAAATGCACTTCAAGTTCGTTTACATGCATGATTGAAGTGCTAATTTGGCCCCAGCTTAAACCCTCCTATGACTATGACGCGTGGACGTCGAGAAGCGCCTCTCGTCCCTGGATCTCCAGCTGCTCCCCCGGCTCGTGCTCTTCGTGTCCCTGGATCTCCAGCTGCTAGCCCGGCTCCTGCTCTTCATGTCCCTGGATCTCCAGCTGCTCCTACTCTTGATGTCCGGCTCCATCTTCATTGGCCTGTCCTCGACGACCTTCTCAGGGACCTTGCGCTGCCGCTTCTCGTCATCAGCGTCAGCTTCTCGGTAGTAGCCTGGGTGCTTACGTTTCGCATCTCCTGTCTGCCCGCTCCTGACGCGATCACCGCCGGCATTGGAAACGACAGGAGGCATCTTCTCGTCCGAGATCTTGGGGGTATCAGCTAGTAAAACGGCTGTCTCAGGTCTCTGCGCCTGCGGACGCATCCGGGGAGTGGACGGACGAGCGGCCAACACCGTGGTGTCCAACACGCCGCCTTCCGTCCACTGGATCAAGATGCCGTGCGCGAGGGCGCGCACCTTCCCGGCCTCGTGGCTCAGCAGGCCTTCGACGGCCTTGTCCACGCCGGTGGTGGTCAGCATGGTCGTCGTCACCGGGACCACATGCAGCGTCAAAAGCGCCTCGGTCATGGCCGCGTCGAGCAGCCGGCAGAGCCCCTTGACTCGATCGACGTCGTCGTCCGCGGCATCGCAGAGCATCTCCACCAGCTCGCTCCTCAGTTGCCGGAACTTGTCCCGGGAGCGGGCCCCGGTGGCGGTCTCTATGGCGGTGTCGATGGCGGCGAACGCCGGGAAGAAGGGCTTCCACCGGCGGAGCGCCATCACCGCTGCGCGTTTGGATTGGCTGCAGGGAACCGATGCGCGCTCGCCAACTATCGATGGGGGTATTGGTTGAAGCGTAATACCACGCCGCAGGTCTCTTGTTTATATAGTGCCAAAGGCCAGGCGATCGACATGTACAGGATCTATCTATAGCTAACAAACTAGCAACTACCTGAAGGTATTCAATGGATAATCATCGGGAATGGATAATCACTAGGAGCATCTATATATCACCGTAACAAAGAGGAGATTGGTTGTTCGATTCGAACGCGATCAGGCATTCAGTTATGCCCCTCTCGGTGATCCCATCCTAGGCAGTCAGAATAATAATTAATTTAGATCTGCATTTGTCCAAACCTCTGTTTGCTACTGTGCAGTTTTCAACACTGGAGATTGCCAAAAACTGAAAGCTTAAAACCGACTGCAAATGGGTAGTGCGCGAGGCTGGGTTGAAGACTGGCGCCGACGAGGGCAGCGACATCGCAGACCGGAGCACACCACTGGATGGACAAACGGCGACCGGTAGCGGACCATCAGCACCAAGAGGTGCTACAACGCATCTACGATGGAAAGGGATTCATCAACGGAGCCGTTGCACGCTCGCGTGGCGCCTTGAGCCTTGCCTGCTGATGGAGCTCCAAGCCTCCAAATTCCATGAGAGTTAGGTACAGGGAGTAGCTTCGGTGTGCGACGAACAACGGCGAGCTTGAGAGCAACAGAGGAGCGCTTAGTGGCGTGGTTCACTGCCGATGGACAGGAGAGTGGGGAGCGTTCCTGGGATAGAGAAGAGAGTGATTGAGTTCACGGAAAGGAGAGGGGGCGGTAACTTCCAAACTCCAAAGAGTGAATCGACTAGATGTTTAAAGCACAACATGTGATTTGGGCTTGAAGAGAGAGAGTCTGGGTCCTATTTTTTGGAAGCGACAATGGCACGGTTCTGTAGTTGAAGCAAACAACGTTGGCAGTCTCATTTTCAGCATGCATCCTCATGCCTGTTAGGGAGAATGGCCTTGGCGAATGATGCACACTACTCTTGCTTCTTTGTGTTCCATCGCCCCGTTGATTTCCATCTGTTTACACGATATACATACTTGTTTTGTATATACTTGTGTTTTACCTTATTATTAAGATTTGTCAGCATGAATTCAGTTTCCTCCTAATGTTTCATCAAATTTGGTACCCTCCCCGCTCCTAATATTGTAGTCACATTAAGCACAATTCAATTTCTGCATGACTAAGGATAATTTCGTACATTGGTGGACAGAGCCTTTGAAAGACATCTAAAACTTAACGTTGTTCGTTATTTTGCTCAATATGGCTTGTTGGATATGATCTAACTTCTGTATTTGCCGAATGTGGCATGTTGGATATGCTCTAGCTACCGCCGATTGGAATTAGGTGTTGTTTGGTTTACATATTTGTAACGTGAACGGTAACCGATAACGTTAAACCATGTTTGTTTAAGTCTAACCGTAATCAGATACTACACTAGAAACTGGTATCGTCTTATTCAAACTTATTACAGCTTGAAAACGAGTGTAAATTATTACTGTTGTCATTTGCGTTGCATTTCGTGAACCAAACGATATCTTAGAGTAATGTGTGTCCTAGTCAGCATAGAGGATAGAGCTTCATTTTGCCAACAAGAAAAGGTGGGGAAGGCAGCAAGTTCATGACCATGAAGCCTAGGTTGTTGTGGTCTGATTGCCAGCATTTTGATGTTGCAGCTAGGCTATTAGGACTGAACTGTTCAGATTAGCGGCTACTACGTTCACGACTTGCACTTTTTCCTTGTTCAAAGTAGCTGTGTGGTACAGGTTTATGTGCAACCCTGGGAGAAGATTAACAGATTTGGCACGCATGTACGTGAGCTGAAAAATACACTCCATCTTACTAAACCCTTGTTCAAAGTAGCAGACAGGCCAATTTGGATCGTGCGGTACTGGTTTATGTGTGAGGCTGGGGAGAAGAGTAACATATTTCACGCCGGTACAACAGTGCCATTGTTGGGTGAATGAGGTTGTGTAATTCGGGCATTTCCTGTTAGATTCTATGGTGCCTAGGATCGATTCATAAGCCCCTAAATACCAATCTGTAACTGTAAATACTTGATGACGAGTAGATCTATTCTACTGAACGAATCAAACCCATGTACTGTCCTAACTGGAAAAGGACCACAAATATCTGTATGAATAATTTCTAACACTCTCGTACTGTGTTTATCATTTTTCTTAAGCTACTTCACAAATTTACCCTTAATGCAATCTCTACAGTACTGGGCTATTAGGACTGAACTGTTCAGATTAGCGGCTACTAAGTTCTAGGCTTGCACATTTTTCTTGTTCGAAGTAGTTGTGCGGTATAGGTTTATGTGCAAACCTAGGAGAAGATTAATAGATTTGGCACGCCTGTACGTGAGCTAAAAATGCACTCCAGCTTACTTTACCCTTATTCAAAGTAGCAGATAGGCCAATTTAGATCGAACAGTACAGGTTTATGTGCAAGCCTGAGGAGAAGAGTAACATATTTCACGTCGGTACAATAGTCCCATTGTTGGGTGAATGAGGTTGTGTAATTTGGGCATTTCTTGTTAGATTCTATGGTGCATAGGATCGATTCCTAAGCCCTTAGAATACCAATCCGCAACTAGAAATCTTCGATGACGAGTATATCTGTTCTACTGAGAGGAATAAGAAAACATACTTTCGTTGTTGTTGTTAACGCGTCCCGTGAGATGGTGGTGGAGAGTTGTCGTTGTTGCCGGCCTCACCTCCATTGCCCTTGTAGAGGAACAACAAGCACCGAGATCTGAGCCGTCGTTGGTCGTCACACTTCTAGTCACTCTGACGCCTAGGCGATGGAACCTTTGTGGGGATTAGGGTTTCCAGGCGAGGTACTAGTGTTGGCTTTTCCTGCAAACCCTTAATCCTTTATATAACATCGTGTTACCGAGGGCTCCAACCGAGGTCAGCGTGTGTAACACCCCGTCCAATCTCGGACTAGCGGTACTTACTCCTGGCAGCTCTCTAGGATCGTATATTGTCCCCATAGATCAACATGGGTCTTTTGTGCACACTTTGTCCTCACTTATGCGCACCCAAGAAAAACTTCCCGATCGGTCACCCATCCCAAATTGCTCTAAGCCAAGCACGCTTAACTTGGAGGTTCTTTCGAGATAGTCTTCCAAAAAAGAAGATGCACCTTGTTGGTATGGATACTCTATTAATTCTATTAAGCCTTGGACCAGGATATCACCATCCTAAAAGCCAGGATATCACAGCGTAGGTCCTCCCAATCAAGGGCCTGATCGATTAAAGAGACGATTAGTTGGTTGAGCCCAATCTAGTCTTCATTGATCGGTTGTAGGGGACACACCCAACAATCTCCTCTTTGTTCTCTACGTTCCTTATACTCAACTTTTCTAGATTCCATCCCTCAACAAGTTTACACATAGAGTCCAATGTGTGACAATGACCGATTAAGTATCACCACACTCATTGACTACAACATGGTCCCTTGCTTTAAAACAAAAAGATACTTTACTAGGTTGTAATCTGTAGCCCCTGTGATTCAAGATCATACACACTCCCTTAAATCCATGCTGGTTACGTGCTGATTTAACACATTGGGTGGAAGGCCTTTTATGAGCGGATCCGCTAGCATCTGCTATCTATTGTTATGATCAACTTCTATGGTTCGATCCTGAATCATCTCGTTAACAACATAACACTAAATGTCAATGAACTTGGCAGCGCCACTTGACTTGGTGTTATAGGAGTAAAATACTGATGTCTCATTATCACAGTAATTCTCAGTGGTCTTTCCATGCTATGAACCACTCTTAATCTGGGTATGAATTTGTGCATCTATAGTGCCTGGCCATTTGCCCGCCGATAGTATAAGCATTTTTCTAACATTCTCGTACTGTGTTTAGCATTTTTCTTAATTTGCTTTGCAAATTTACCCTTAATGCAATCTCTACAGTACTGGGCTATTAGGACTGAACTGTTCAGATTAGCGGCTATTACGTTCACGGCTTGCACATTTTTCTTGTTCAAAGTAGTTGTGCGATATAGGTTTATGAGCAACCCTAGGAGAAGATTAACAGATTTGGCACGCCTGTACGTGAGCTAAAAAATGCACTCCAGCTTACTATACCCTTGTTCAAAGTAGCAGATAGGCCAATTTGGATTGTACAGTACAGGTTTATGTGCAAGCCTGGGGAGAAGAGTAACATATTTCACGACGGTACAACAGTCCCATTGTTGGGTGAATGAGGTTGTGTAATTTGGGCATTTCCTGTTAGATTCTATGGTGCCTAGGATCGATTCCTAAGCCCCTAGAATACTAATCGGTAACTAGAAATCTTCGATGACGAGTAGATCTGTTCTACTGAGAGGAATAGGAAAACATACCATTGTTGTTGTTGTTGACGCGTCTCGTGAGGTGGTGGTGGAGAGTTGTCGCTGTCACAGGTCTCACCTCCATTGCCCTTGTAGAGAAACAACAAGCACCGAGATCCAAACCACCGTTGGTCGTCACGCTTCTAGTCACTCCGATGCCTAGGCGATGGAACCTCTATGTGGATTAGCGTTTCTAGGCAAGGTACTATCTTTGGCTTTATATAGCGTCGTGTGACTAGGGGCTCCAACCGAGGTCAGCCTAGGCCCTCCCAATCAAGGGCCTATTAAAGAGACGATTAGTTGGTTGAGCCCAATCTAGTCTCCATTGATCGGTTGTAGGGGACACACCCAACAATCTCCTCTTTGTTCTCTACATTTCTTATACTCATCTTTTCTAGATTCCATCCCTCAACAAGTTTACACATAGCGTCCAATGCATGACAATGACCGATTAAGTATAACCATACTCATTGACTACAACATGCTCCCCTTCTATAGAATGAATAGATACTTTACTAGGTTGCAATCTGTAGCCCCTGTGATTCAAGATCATAGACACTCCGTTAAATCCATGCTAGTTACGTGCTGTCTTAACACGTTGGGTGGAAGGCCTTTTATGAGCGGATCCGCTAGCATCTTCTATCTACTGTTAAGATCAACTTTTATGGTTTGATCCTGAATCTTCTCCTTAACAACATAACACTAAATGTCAATGAACTTGGCAGCGCCACTTGACTTGTTGTTATAGGAGTAAAATATTGATGTCCCATTATCACAGTAAATTAACAGTGGTCTTTCTATGCTATGAACCACTTTTAATCTGGGTATGAATTTGTGCATCTATAGTGCCTGCCCATTTGCCTCATACATGGCTACAAACTCAGTGTGCATTGTCGATGATGCTCTCGTTATCTGTTTGCACCTCTTCCAAGAAATAACTCCCCTAGAGAGTGTACATACCCCAAAGTAGACTTTAGTGTAATCTTTACAGCCTCCTTAGTCAGAATCTGCATAGCCAACTATTTGTAGGGATCTAGATCTTCTGTATGTTAGCATGAGACCTTTTAGTACCTTCTAGGTACCTTAGAGCCTTCTTAACAGCTTTAAAGTGTTTTATGCCTGGGTTGATCTCATATCTCCCAAGCATCCCAGTTGTAAATTCTAAGTCAGGGCGAATACATATTTGAGCATACATAAAGCTTCCGATAGTCTCTACTAACTATTAAGAACCTATTGTAGACTGCCCCCGCCCTACGCCCGCCCGCCAGCCTACCTACGCCCGCCCGCCCGCAAAACCCGCCGCAGCCGCCCGCAATCCCGCGAACCACCCGCCCGCACGCCCTACGCCCGCCACCATTCTCGGGGGGCAGTATAGGCACAACGTGCCCGTGCAGCAGCAGCCACCGGCGGCGTTGCCTGCGAGAGCGTTCTTGGGGTTGTGCAACGAGGTGGTCGGGGGAGATCTTGCTTGTGATCTTGGTCTGGTAGCGTAGCGAGTAGGAGCCCTCGATGGAGAACTCGCAGATGGAGGATCCCGCGCCGGACGCAGAGGCATCGAGCGTGGCCGTGAAGGCGCCCGTGGCGTTGTCGACCGTGTAGGCGACCACGCCCTTGGGAAGGATCCCCCGGGGGAAGTCGTAGTCGGTGAGGGCTTTGTACGCCGTCGGCTTAGCGGAGGTGATGCCGCTCGCCGAAGCCGTGGCGACGGCAACGAGGGGGAGGAAGCGGTGGGTGAGCATAGCTGATTGGGGAGGAGAGAGGTGGAGTGCGGCTTCGGTTTGGTTTGGTGAACAAGCGGAAGCAATGAGACGGATGGATTTCTTTTGTGCTCTACTTCTGCAGTGCATCTGCAATTCTGCATCTGCCCTGCACTGCTGCAGTGTGCTGGTTTAAGCCCCGGGTCCTACACAGTTTGGTCAACTGATGCCAAACAATTTTCTGCTAAAAAAATATGGCCTCAAATTTTAAAACTCGACACTTTTTAAATTTCCAAATTTAAACATGACACTTTAATTGCAAAATTAAACTGGGCTTCCAAAAATCTCAGCTATAAACATGGGCAAATATTTTTTTATCAAACAAAAAACATGCGCAACATTGGGAATTTTTTAGGTCTGTTTAATGGCCCCGGGCAATCTGGTCTAGCAAGAGGTTTCGTCTTCTATTTCTAGAAAATATATAATTCTCAATTTAGATTAAAGAGGTGTCTGTTTCGAATTATAATAATTTTTTACTGCAAATAGCTTCAACCATGGAGGCCTTGCGCTTTTTTCTTCCTCATTTATTGTTAAAGAGAGGTTCTTAACTGTGCTTAGTGCTTTTTTCATGTGGATACAATTCTGGACAAAGAAAATTTTACATTGGAAGAACTTCTTGATGAGGATAAATTTTTTTTATTTATTTCTGTGATATGAGCAGCATATTCAATCTACTGATGGAACTTACATTAGTATTTGTTTTTTTTGGGCTGTCTTATTATAACTTCACTTGTGACTTCTGATACATACAGTGGAGTGGTTGTGGCGTCAAATGAAATGCCTATTAGAGAATACAAATAATAGTCAATAATATGCTTATATGATTGTCGGGGACCATAATTAGGGGTACCCTCAAGACGCCTAATTCTCAGCTGGTAACCCCCATCAGCATAAAGCTGCAAAGGCCTGATGGGTTTGATTAAGTCAGGGATCAGTCCATACGAGTGACTTGACCACGCCACGCCCGAGCCTAGCCTCGGGCGAGGGCAGCCGACCCTAGGATGACTCCGTCTCGCCTGAGGCCTCCTCTTTCACGGCAGACGCATCTCCGGCTCGCCCTAGGCCCCGCCTTCGATAAGAAGAAACCCTGACTAAATCACCGCGCCAACCGACCGCGTCACCGGGGCGTTTAACGCAAAAGGTAAGACCAACGGGCGACCAGACTTCGCCAGAGGTGCCATAGGAGACTCCGCCTGACCCAGGGCTCGGACTCGGGCTAAGGCCCCGGAAGACGGTGAACTCCGCTCCGCCCGACCCAGGGCTCGGACTCGGGCTAAGGCCCCGGAAGACGGCGAACTCCGCTCCGCCCGACCCCAGGGCTCGGACTCGGGCTAAGGCCCCGGAAGACGGCGAACTCCACTCCGCCCGACCCAGGGCTCGGACTCGGGCTAAGGCCCCGGAAGACGGCGAACTCCGCTCCGCCCGACCCCAGGGCTCGGACTTGGGCTAAGGCCCCGGAAGACGGCGACCTCCGCCTCGCCCGACCCAGGGCTCGGACTCCGCCTCGGCCTCTGCCGAGTGATCTCCGCCTCGCCCGACCCAGGGCTCGGACTCTGTCTCTGTCTTGCAGGACGGACTCGACCTCGGCTTCGGAGGAGCCTCCACGACGCCCGACCTAGGACACGAGACCGCCACGTCAACAGGAAGCGTCATCATCACCCTGCCCTGAGCCGACTTGGGTCGCAGAGAACAAGACCGGCGTCCCATCTGGCCAGCTATGCCAGATAGGCAATGATGGCGCCCCGCTAGATCATGACGACGGCGGCTCCCAGCTCCCTTACGAAAGCAGGAGAACGTCAGCAAGGACCCAGCCACCTCGACAGCTGTCCCCCCGTCCGGCTCCGTTACTCCTCCAACAGCCACGACGCCACACCAACAGGGTGCCAAGATCTCTCCGGCTGCCACCTGGGCATGTACATAGGGCGCTAGCTCTCCCTCGCTAGACACGTAGCACCTTGCTACACCCCCATCTTGTACACCTGGACCCTCTCCTTACGACTATAAAAGGAAGGGCCAGGGCCTTCTTAGAAAAGGTTGGCCTCACGGGGACGAAGGGCAGGGGCAGGCGCTCTCTCTCGGGGCCGCTCTCTCCCCTCACCTCGTGCGGACGCTTGTAACCCCCTACTGCAAGCGCACCCGACCTGGGCGCGGGACGAACACGAAGGCCGTGGGAATTTCTCCGACTCCCTCACGACCCGGCTCCGGCCACCGACCTCTCTCTCTGTTCCCCCCTTCGCGCTCGCTCCACGCGCTCGACCCATCTGGGCTGGGGCACGCGGCACTCTCACTCGTCGGCTCGAGGACCCCCCGATCTCGGAACGCCGACAGTTGGCGCGCCAGGTAGGGGCGCGCTGCGTGTTGACGTTCGATTTCCCGTCAAGCTCCAGATGGGCAGTCTCCAACGACCTCTTCAACCCGGAACGGTGCTCCGTTTTGGGAACCTCGAGTTCATGTCTCTCGACGGCAACTACGACATGATACTCCTTCCACCGCCGCGCGACAGCGACATTGGTGGCGGACAGCCCGCCCGCCGGCGGCGGAATCGACGACGTCTTTCCCGCATGGGGGAAGGACGGCTTTCGAGCTCGCCCCATCCTCTCCCTCGCCATCGGAGGAGGAGGAGGCGGGGCAACCGGGGCCGAGCGGGAGATCGCGCTCCGACGGCTGTCGAGCAAATCGACATCCCCGGCGCCTCGACGGAGGACACGCCAAGCGTCGCCCTCGCGCTCGAGGCAAACGCGAGCGCCATCCCCCCGCAACACGTCGACTCCGAGCAAGTGGACGACGCCAGCACGCTCACGGAAGGCCTGCAGGACGTCGCCCTCGTACCCAAGACGACGGCGCGGTCAGCCCCCGACGTGACTTCATCGCCCCTCGTCGACAAAAAGGTACCGACTGCTACCCATCTTTCGTTATTTCGACTCGGCCTCAGCCCGCCTGGCGACCTCGCTTTGGCGGACGCTCACATTGAGGCGAGTGCAACCTCTCTGGGGTTTCGTGTGCGGTCGCCTTGGGACCGATTGACGGGTGTCTCGACCTACGGACCCTCTGGGTCCGAGGAAGATGACGACCCCAGCATCTGCTGGGATTTCTCCGGATCTGGCAACCCTAGTGCCATGCGGGACTTCATGACCGCATGTGACTTCTGCCTCTCCGACTGTTCCGACGGCAGCCGCAGCCTTGGCGACAAGGACTGCGGCCCGAGTCGCGAATGTTTCCACATCGAGCTAGGGGATCCCTCCGGAGGCGGCTGTCTCGGCATGCCGGAGGATGGTGATCCCCCTAGGCCAGCGCCTCGCGCCGACATCCCGCGGGAGCTAGCTGTGGTCCCCGTTCCGGCGGGGGGTCACGACCCACAGCTCGAGCAAGTCCGCGGGGCGCAGGCCGGGTTCGATGAAGGAGCAGGAGCGCTCGAGGCAATCCGCCAGAACATCGGGCAGGTATGGGCGAGCCAACCCCCGGCCGGAGGAATACGTCACCTGCCCCAAGGTCTCCAGCACCGCATCGCCAACGATGCCAGGGACAAACCGCCACCCGCATCCGGCGGGACTGGTCAGGACCTGGCCGCTGCAGCGATGCTCCTCCGCGCGATGCCGGAGTCATCAACCACCGAGGGTCGGCGAATCCAGGGAGAACTCAAGCATCTCCTGGAAGGCGCTGCGGCCCGGCGGGCCGAGAGCTCTGCCTCCCGCAGGCAGGGATACCCCTCGGAACCTCGTGCCGCGACTTCCCGACTCACGCGGGAAGCCTCGGCCTTCACCGGGCGCACGCGCAACACCGCGCCTGCGGCTCCAGGCCACCTCGGCGACGAGCACCCTCATCGTGACCGTCGGGCACGCCTCGACGAAAGAGTGCGCCGAGGCTACCACCCCAGGCGTGGGGGACGTTACGACAGCGGGGAGGATCGGAGTCCCTCGCCCGAACCACCCGGTCCACAGGTCTTTAGCCGAGCCATTCGGCGGGCGCCGTTTCCGCCCCGATTCCGACCCCCGACTACTATCACGAAGTACTCGGGGGAGACGAGACCGGAATTGTGGCTAGCGGACTACCGCCTGGCCTGTCAACTGGGTGGGACGGACGATGACAACCTCATCATCCGAAACCTCCCCCTGTTTCTCTCCGACACCGCTCGTGCCTGGTTGGAGCACCTGCCTCCGGGGCAGATTTCCAACTGGGAAGATTTGGTCCAGGCTTTTGCCGGGAACTTCCAGGGCACGTACGTGCGCCCCGGGAATTCCTGGGACCTCCGAAGCTGTCGGCAACTGCCGGGAGAGTCTCTCCGAGACTACATCCGGCGGTTCTCGAAGCAGCGCACCGAGCTGCCTAACATCACCGACTCCGATGTCATCGGCGCGTTCCTCGCCGGCACCACCTGCCGCGACCTGGTGAGCAAGCTGGGCCGCAAGACCCCCACCAGGGCGAGCGAGCTGATGGACATCGCCACCAAGTTCGCCTCCGGCCAGGAGGCGGTAGAGGCCATCTTCCGAAAGGACAAGCAGCCTCAGGGCCGCCCGTCGGAAGATGCTCCCGAGGCGTCAACTCCGCGCGGCGCCAAGAAGAAAGGCAGGAGGAAGTCGCAAGCGAAACGCGACGTTCCCGATGCAGACCTTGTCGCCGCAGCCGAGCGCAAGAACCCTCGGAAGCCCCCCGGAGGTGCAAACCTCTTCGACAAGGCACTCAAGGAGACGCGCCCCTACCATCAGGGGCCCGTCAAGCACACCCTCGAAGAGTGCGTCATGCTTCGGCGTCATTTCCATCGGGCCGGGCCACCCGCGGAGGGTGGCAGGGCTCACGACGACGACAAAAGGGAGGATCGCCAAGCAGGAGAGTTCCCAGAGGTCCGCGATTGCTTCATGATCTACGGAGGGCATACGGCAGACGCCTCAGCTCGGCATCGTAAGCAAGAGCGTCGGGAGGTCTGCTCGGTGAAGGTGGCGGCGCCGGTCTACCTAGACTGGTCCGACAAGCCCATCACCTTCGACCGGGACGACCACCCTGACCACGTGCCGAGCCCGGGGAAGTACCCGCTCGTCGTCGATCCCGTCATCGGCGACGTCAGGCTCACCAAGGTCCTGATGGATGGAGGCAGCTGCCTCAACATCATCTACGCCGAGACCCTCAAGCTCCTGCGCGTCGACCTGTCATCCGTCCGAGCAGGCGCTGCGCCCTTCCACGGGATCATTCCCGGGAAGCGCGTCCAGCCCCTCGGACAGCTCGACCTCCCTGTCTGCTTCGGAACGCCCTCCAACTTCCGAAGAGAGACTTTGACGTTCGAGGTGGTCGGGTTCCGAGGAACCTACCACGCAGTGTTGGGGAGGCCATGCTACGCGAAGTTCATGGCCATCCCCAACTACACCTACCTGAAGCTCAAGATGCCGGGCCCCAACGGGGTCATCACCGTCGGCCCCACGTACAAACACGCATTCGAATGCGATGTGGAGTGCGTGGAGTACACCGAGGCCCTCGCCGAGTCCGAGGCCCTCATAGCCGACCTGGAAAGCCTCTCCCGAGAGGTGCCGGATGTGAAGCGGCATGCCGGCAACTTCGAGCCAGCGGAGACGGTTAAGGCCGTCGCTCTCGACCCCAGTGGTGACACCTCCAAGCAGATCCGGATCGGTTCGGGGCTCGACCCCAAATAGGAAGCAGTGCTCGTCGACTTTCTCCGCGCAAACGCCGACGTTTTTGCATGGAGTCCCTCGGACATGCCCGGCATACCGAGGGATGTCGCCGAGCACTCGCTGGATATTCGGGCCGGAGCCCGACCGGTCAGACAGCCTCTGCGCCGATTCGACGAGGAAAGGCGCAGGGTGATAGGCGAGGAGGTCCACAAGCTGATGGCAGCGGGGTTCATTAAAGAGGTATTCCATCCCGAATGGCTTGCCAACCCTGTACTTGTGAGGAAAAAAGGGGGGAAGTGGCGGATGTGTGTAGACTACACTGGTCTCAACAAAGCATGTCCGAAGGTCCCCTACCCTCTACCTCGCATCGACCAAATTGTGGACTCCACTGCAGGGTGCGAAACCCTGTCTTTCCTCGATGCCTACTCAGGGTATCATCAAATCAAGATGAAAGAGTCCGACCAGCTCGCGACTTCTTTCATCACGCCCTTCGGCATGTACTGTTATGTCACAATGCCGTTCGGTTCGAGGAACGCGGGTGCAACTTACCAGCGGTGCATGAACCATGTGTTCGGCCAACACATTGGTCGCACGGTCGAGGCCTACGTCGATGACATCGTAGTCAAGACGAGGAAAGCCTCTGACCTTCTCTCCGACCTCGAACTGACATTCCGGTGTCTCAAGGCGAAGGGCGTCAAGCTCAATCCCGAGAAGTGCGTCTTCGGGGTGCCCCGAGGCATGCTCTTGGGGTTCATCGTCTCCGAGCGAGGCATCGAAGCCAACCCGGAGAAGATTGCAGCGATCACAAACATGGGGCCCATCAAGGACTTAAAAGGCGTACAGAGG
Source organism: Zea luxurians (assembly GCA_029449295.1). Taxonomy (NCBI): domain Eukaryota; kingdom Viridiplantae; phylum Streptophyta; class Magnoliopsida; order Poales; family Poaceae; genus Zea; species Zea luxurians. The sequence continues at coordinate 176,197,891 of JAOPSE010000002.1, forward strand.
GTCATGGGATGCCTCGCGGCCTTGAGCCGTTTCATCTCGCGCCTCGGCGAAAGAGGCCTGCCCCTGTACCGCCTCTTAAGGAAGGCCGAGTGCTTCACTTGGACTCCCGAGGCCGAGGAAGCCCTCGGGAACCTGAAAGCGCTCCTCACCCGGGCGCCCATCTTGGTACCCCCAGCTGATGGAGAAACCCTCCTGGTCTACGTCGCCGCAACCACTCAGGTGGTCAGCGCCGCGATCGTAGTCGAAAGGCAGGAAGAGGGGCATGCTTTGCCCATTCAGAGGCCAGTCTACTTCGTCAGCGAAGTGCTGTCCGAAACCAAGATCCGCTACCCACAAGTCCAGAAGCTGCTATATGCAGTGATCCTGACGAGGCGAAAGCTGCGACATTACTTCGAGTCCCATCCGGTGACTGTGGTGTCATCCTTCCCCCTGGGGGAGATCATCCAGTGCCGAGAAGCCTCAGGACGGATCGCGAAGTGGGCGGTGGAAATCATGGGCGAGGCAATCTCGTTTGCCCCTCGGAAGGCCATCAAGTCCCAGGTACTGGCGGATTTCGTAGCCGAATGGGTCGATACCCAGTTACCAACGGCTCCGATCCAACCAGAGCTCTGGACCATGTTTTTCGACGGGTCACTGATGAAGACGGGAGCTGGCGCGGGCCTGCTTTTCGTCTCGCCCCTCGGGAAACACCTGCGCTATGTGCTACGCCTCCATTTCCCGGCGTCCAACAATGTGGCTGAGTACGAGGCTCTGATCAACGGATTGCGAATCGCCATCGAGCTAGGGGTCCGACGCCTCGATGCACGTGGCGACTCGCAGCTCGTCATCGACCAAGTCATGAAGAACTCCCTCTGCCGCGACCCGAAGATGGAGGCCTACTGTGAGGAGGTTCGACGCCTGGAAGACAAGTTCTACGGGCTCGAGCTTAACCACATCGCCCGGTGCTACAACGAGACTGCGGACGAGCTGGCGAAGATAGCCTCGGGGCGAACGACGGTTCCCCCGGACGTCTTCTCCCGAGATCTGCACCAACCCTCCGTCAAGATAGGCGACGCGACCGAGCCCGAGGCACCCTCGGCCTCGTCCGAGGTGACCTCGGCCCAGCCCGAGCCATCCTCGGCTCACCCCGAGGAACCCTCGGAGCCCGAGGGCGAAGCACTGCACATCGAGGAGGAGCAGAACGGGGTCGTGCCAGATCGAGATTGGCAAACCCCGTACCTGCAGTATCTCCGCCAAGGAGAACTGCCCCTCGACCGAGCCGAGGCTCGGCGGGTAGCGCGACGTGCCAAATCGTTCGTCTTGCTGGGCGATGAGAAGGAGCTCTACCACCGCAGCCCCTCGGGCATCCTCCAGCGATGCATCTCCATCGCCGAGGGCCAGGAACTCCTGCAGGAAATACACTCGGGGGCTTGCGGTCATCATGCAGCACCCCGAACCCTCGTCGGGAATGTTTTCCGCCAAGGCTTCTACTGGCCAACGGCGGTGGCTGACGCCACTAGAGTTGTCCGCGCCTGCGAAGGGTGCCAATTCTATGCGAAGCAGACCCACCTGCCCGCTCAGGCTCTGCAGACGATACCCATCACCTGGCCCTTCGCTGTGTGGGGTCTGGACCTCGTCGGCCCTCTGCAGAAGGCGCCCGGGGGCTACACGCACCTGCTGGTCGCCATCGACAAATTCTCCAAGTGGATCGAGGTCCGACCCCTGAACAGCATCAGGTCCGAGCAGGCGGTGGCGTTCTTCACCAATATCATCCATCGCTTCGGGGTCCCGAACTCCATCATCACCGATAATGGCACCCAGTTCACCAGCAAAAAATTCTTGGATTTTTGCGATGATCACAACATCCGGGTAGACTGGGCCGCCGTAGCTCACCCCATGACGAATGGGCAAGTGGAACGTGCCAATGGCATGATTCTACAAGGGCTCAAGCCTCGGATTTACAACGACCTCAACAAGTTCGGCAGACGATGGATAAAGGAACTCCCCTCGGTGGTCTGGAGCCTGAGGACGACGCCAAGCCGAGCCACAGGTTTCACGCCGTTCTTCCTGGTCTACGGGGCCGAGGCAATCCTGCCCACGGACCTGGAGTACGGCTCCCCGAGGACGAGGGCCTACAACGAAGAAAGCAACCAAGCCAGCCGAGAAGACTCGCTGGACCAGCTGGACGAGGCTCGGGACAGGGCCTTACTACACTCAGCGCGGTATCAGCAGTCCCTGCGACGCTACCACGCCCGAGGGGTCCGACCCCGAGATCTCCAGGTGGGCGATCTGGTGCTTCGGCTGCGGCAAGACGCTCGAGGGAGGCACAAGCTCACGCCCCCCTGGGAGGGGCCGTTCATCATCGCCAAAGTACTGAAGCCCGGAACGTACAAGCTGGCCAACAGTCAAGGCGAGGTCTACGGCAACGCTTGGAACATCCAACAGCTACGTCGCTTCTACCCTTAAGATGTTTCCAAGTTGTTTATATACCTCGCACCCACGCAAAGTTTAGTCAACAAGGAAGGGTCGGCCTCGCCTCGGCAGAGCCCGACCCTCCCTCGGGGGCTAAAAGGGGGTTAACCCCCTCTGCGTCAAAATTTTCCTCAAACAAAAAACCTCTTTCACCAGAACATCTTTCGTGCTTTTTGACTACTTCGGAAAGTGGGTCCTGGAAACGACGGGGTACACGTAAGCAGTCAAGGCTGACCGAGCCGAGGGACTCCTACGCCTCCGGGATACGGATACCTCACTCATCACCTTCTGCGATAAGTAACTCGCGCTCGGATAAAGTGACTCCACGGATCGAACGAGTCTTTACGTACGGAAGCTCTTCTGTTGAAGCGGTTCTTCGAGCCTTCTCGACCGAGTCGGTAACAGGGCCTCATGGATGGGTAAAAGTACGCGTAAGCAGCGAGGCCGACCGAGCCGAGGGACTCCCACGCCTCCGGGATACGGATACCTCACTCATCACCTCCCGCGAGAAGCAACTCTTGCTCGCACTAACATCCCTGCTACCGACAAAAAGTCCAGATACTCGAAACAAGAGGAAAAGAGACACAGCTTTACAACGCAACAAGGGTGTGTGTTCTGGCCTCAACGGCCGCACAAGGCCCACGCTACAAGACGATTTGACCCTGCAGGCTCGGATCTTGACGCTGGAAGGGGGCGACGACACCCTCGGCATCAACAGCACCTTCGGCAAGGCCCGACCTAGCCTCGGGCGGCGACGCGGTCTGAGGGCCTCCGCTCCGAAGGGCGACGTCATCACCACGCTCGAGCAATCTCTGCCAGGGACTTCCCCGAGAACCCGGCCCGAACGGATGGCTCGGCTGGCCACCTCCGGGGCCTCGGCCGACCACCTTCCGAGGGCGCCAGCTCGGTCCGAAGCCTCGGCTGATCAGCTCCGACGCCGATCCTGCCAACAAACAACCCGGCTAGGCTCCGGCCAACCAGGTTTCATTCCCGAGCCGACAACGCCTCTGCTCATGCTGATATCGCTACCCCTGGCCTCGGCTCGTCGAAGAGCGGCCGAGGGGTCTCTTTAACTAAGCTAGAGGAGCCTCGGACAACAGGTCCGACCGAGCCGAGGGATTCCTACGCCTCCGGGATACGGATACCTCACTCGTCACCTTGACACGGGGCGACTCATGCTTGGTGAAGCGGTTCAGGCAAACAACAGGCGAGTCTTAGTGCTCAGAAATGAGGAAAAAACACGGCTCTGCGCCGGAGTTACATACATGTTCAGGCCCCGAAAGCCGAAATGAACGAAAAACCCGGCACTCGAAGTGCCATTACAAACGGAACTCCGGTTCCTCCCTCTGCGGCGGCGCAGGCCTCAGGAGAAGGCACAGCTGCTGTCTTGCCCTCGCCCGTGACGCCGCCCGAGGGGCGAGGACAAGTACAAAGAGCCGAAGGCCCAAAGCACCGATGGTGGCGGTGATCCCGTCGCTGACGGGGACTTCTCGAGCCGCCTCCACCTCGGCACTGACGCCAGGAGCCGCCAGCCTACCACCAGATCCCCACTCAAATCCTCCCCGATGAGTGGGGCGCCGGCCTCCGCGCAAAGCCGCCGCCCTGGTGCAAAAGCAGGGCCACCCCAGAACACGAGCGCCGCCCTAGCAGCGTGCGGTGTCTAGGGTGGACCTCCCGTGTACACGGCGCGGCAGCCGCCCCCCGAGGGGCCCGCCGGAGCCGAGCTAGCGGACCCGACACGCTGGAGGTGACGGCGTTCGCCGCCGATCCATCCCGCGTTGTCGAAGTCCGCGCCGCCCGCAGGGCCAGTGAGCGCCTTCTCCCTCGAATATCGTGGGAAAGGATGACCCACGAACCCGTGCGGGAGGTGGAGCGCCGGCTCAGTCCGGCACCCACCCCAGCGAGGATGATGAACATCCTTGAAGCTGAGGGTGGGACCAAGATCGCAGTCCGGTTTGCTCCTCCCCACCCAGGAGCTGGTGGTCACCGTCTCGGGTGACCCCCAGCCGAGGGGGGCAACCGGGCTGCCTGATGAAAATCCTTGAAGCCGAACGATGGCTGAAAGGTACCAGCTCCCACGGAGTTGCGTTCCTCCAGCGATGGAGCGAAAAGACGGCGGTTTCCCCCCACCCGGGGGCTCGGAAGATGGAGAGACACAATGCATTGAGGAGGAAGGAGACATGGTTACCTCACGAAGGGGGTCGTCCTCCTTTTAAAGGCAACTCCCCCTGCTTGCGCCCTCAACCGTCACGGGCTGACTCTTCTCCAACACGCCTCCAAAACCCTTCCCTGCGGCGCGGGGGCTGGGGCCCGCCTGTCATGCAGACCGGCTCTAAGCAGAAGAAGCCGAACCGCCGCGCACGACGCACGCAACCACCCAGCGGTTACAAGTAACCCTCCACTTTTGCCCGGACCAGCGGGCGAAAGGGGCAGGCGGCCATGCAGGCGGCATGCAACCGCGCCAAGTGGACGCGCCTCTCTGATTCCTGACAGGCCAGCGCGACGGCTCCAGCCCACGCGTCGTGCAACTGGCGCGCCGGGCGCTGCATGCAAACCGCTATGCCACTCGCTCCACCACCGCACCTCCTCGATTGCGGAACCGATACCGCGACTCGAGGCCGCCCAGCCTGCGATCCAGCGGCGCCAGCCTGGCACAGCGGTCAAACACGGTCAAAAATGGGCCGGCAGTAATGACGGTGGCAGGCGCGCGAGGGCAGCGGTCACGCCATCGGCCAGGCTCACGTCCCATCCGGAGGCAGCAAGAGAACCCCCTCTCACGGCGTGAAGACGACGCGCCCGTGACCCGTACCTCGAACGGCTCGCGCACGCAACGGCAGCCTCGCCGACCGCTTACCCCGGCGCATTAACTCCGCGGCGAAACAGGTAACGTTTCTGGCAGGGGCAGCTGGCGACGCTTCGCCTCCGCCAAAACGACCACGCCGAAAAAGGTACGCCACGACGTTCAATTTCGAATCCTTTTTCCCTTTTCCTTCTTTCTCTATCTCTTGCAACAGGGAACGAGAAGGGGGATAACCCCAAAGGGATCCTTCCCCGTGAAGGAACTAGGCTCCGAGCCTCCCTACTGATCAGGGGTTCGAAGGCTGGCCCCCCGAGGGGTTCAACAGCCGCCTCAGATCACGTGGGCCCGACACCCACTACTGGTCAGGGGTTCGAAGGTCGGCCCCCGAAAGGTTCCATGACCGCCTCAGGCTACTAGGGCTCCGTGCCCCCTACTGATCAGGGGTTCGAAGGCTGGCCTGTCGAAGGGTTCACAGTCGCCTCAGACGCCGAGCGAGGGATGACCAGGGGTACGTTCGATACATAACCAAGGCTCGGGCTGCGCTCCCGAGGTACCCTAGGACATTTCCGAGACCAGCGGGAACGACTCTGTAACGGAATCCCATCGGAGGGAGGCAACGAGCCCTCGGACCCCGTCGCTAGGGGACCGGGTCCGGCAGATCACCCGCAGGTACTTTTGGGCGTGCCTCCGGGCCCCTAGCCGACCCCCAACGAACGGGGCACGGACGTCCACTCGGATTACCCGATTGCAGCTCACCGGAGACACCATGTTCGGTGCCCATCGAGGGTAACATGGCGCACTCCCCCCCTCCTCCTTGCGGAAAGGCGACGTAGGGGCGTATATAAAAAGTCGAGTCTGTCCCTGATCGTCCTCTCGCTCCGTGCGAAGGCTCGGGGGCTGCTCTCGCAAACCTGGCTCCGGCCGAACCGTTGACAGCGTCAACATACCAGCCCGAGAACTTGGGCCCCGACAGTGCACCTGGGTTACGCCCTGCTCGCATGAGGGAACCGCTAGTCCAGCCGAGGCATTACGCAAGGCATTAAGACCTCGAAGGAGTGAAACCACTCCTCCGAGGCCTCGGGGGCTACACCCGGCGGGTGCGCTCGCGCGCACCCACCGGAACAAAGTACCTCCGAGAATGGCTGGTCCCCTTGCAAAAAAGTGCGATGCAAGCCTCCAAGCGAGTGTTAACACTCTCTTCGAGGCTCGGGGGCTACTGTCGGGGACCATAATTAGGGGTACCCTCAAGACGCCTAATTCTCAGCTGGTAACCCCCATCAGCATAAAGCTGCAAAGGCCTGATGGGTTTGATTAAGTCAGGGATCAGTCCATACGAGTGACTTGACCACGCCACGCCCGAGCCTAGCCTCGGGCGAGGGCAGCCGACCCTAGGATGACTCCGTCTCGCCTGAGGCCTCCTCTTTCACGGCAGACGCATCTCCGGCTCGCCCTAGGCCCCGCCTTCGATAAGAAGAAACCCTGACTAAATCACCGCGCCAACCGACCGCGTCACCGGGGCGTTTAACGCAAAAGGTAAGACCAACGGGCGACCAGACTTCGCCAGAGGTGCCATAGGAGACTCCGCCCGACCCAGGGCTCGGACTCGGGCTAAGGCCCCGGAAGACGGCGAACTCCGCTCCGCCCGACCCAGGGCTCGGACTCGGGCTAAGGCCCCGGAAGACGGCGAACTCCGCTCCGCCCGACCCCAGGGCTCGGACTCGGGCTAAGGCCCCGGAAGACGGCGAACTCCGCTCCGCCCGACCCAGGGCTCGGACTCGGGCTAAGGCCCCGGAAGACGGCGAACTCCGCTCCGCCCGACCCCAGGGCTCGGACTTGGGCTAAGGCCCCGGAAGACGGCGACCTCCGCCTCGCCCGACCCAGGGCTCGGACTCCGCCTCGGCCTCTGCCAAGTGATCTCCGCCTCGCCCGACCCAGGGCTCGGACTCTGTCTCTGTCTTGCAGGACGGACTCGACCTCGGCTTCGGAGGAGCCTCCACGACGCCCGACCTAGGACACGAGACCGCCACGTCAACAGGAAGCGTCATCATCACCCTGCCCTGAGCCGACTTGGGTCGCAGAGAACAAGACCGGCGTCCCATCTGGCCAGCTATGCCAGATAGGCAATGATGGCGCCCCGCTAGATCATGACGACGGCGGCTCCCAGCTCCCTTACGAAAGCAGGAGAACGTCAGCAAGGACCCAGCCACCTCGACAGCTGTCCCCCCGTCCGGCTCCGTTACTCCTCCAACAGCCACGACGCCACACCAACAGGGTGCCAAGATCTCTCCGGCTGCCACCTGGGCATGTACATAGGGCGCTAGCTCTCCCTCGCTAGACACGTAGCACCTTGCTACACCCCCATCTTGTACACCTGGACCCTCTCCTTACGACTATAAAAGGAAGGGCCAGGGCCTTCTTAGAAAAGGTTGGCCTCACGGGGACGAAGGGCAGGGGCAGGCGCTCTCTCTCGGGGCCGCTCTCTCCCCTCACCTCGTGCGGACGCTTGTAACCCCCTACTGCAAGCGCACCCGACCTGGGCGCGGGACGAACACGAAGGCCGTGGGAATTTCTCCGACTCCCTCACGACCCGGCTCCGGCCACCGACCTCTCTCTCTGTTCCCCCCTTCGCGCTCGCTCCACGCGCTCGACCCATCTGGGCTGGGGCACGCGGCACTCTCACTCGTCGGCTCGAGGACCCCCCGGTCTCGGAACGCCGACAATGATATAAATTTTTATGCACTTATCATTCCTGTAAAGGTCCTCATATGCACATGAAATTGTACTTCAGTAAGCTCTATATTTGATTATTAGTACTGTTCTATATATAGTCTGTATTATCTGCAAAGAGTTGCACTTTTTTCTATGGGCCAAAATGTGTTACTACCTCTACTCACTTTTTGCAGTCATCCAGAGAGATTATGATCCATTACAAACATAGAAAATATGGAGATTATGATACTAGGTTATTACCAGTTTCAGAGATGAACTCAAACATATCATAGAAGCAGGTAAATTAGTTTTCGTTTTTCGTTCAGTGTCATCTATAATTCTGCATACCAATGATACATTGTTCCTAATAATGATAGGTCCTACATAGGACTACTGTTAAGGTCAAAAGGGGAAGAAGAAATTGTATAATTAAGAAAGCATCTTGCTGATTACTCTACAAAGGTAATACATTTCTTAAATGTAAAGGTCAGTTTACTGTATTTTCCTTCTTGAGCTTCTGTTGACCCTAAACAACTCCTGATAGGAATCACAAATACTCGATAATAAATACAAGTTAAGGATTATTTTTGGGCTCCAAGCTGCAGCTACCCTCCCCTCCCCATTCTGATTCCAAGAACAACACTTGTGGCCACTGGGAGGAAGGGAATTAACAACCCGCACGCTAAGAAGCTGGCTAAGCATCACATGGTGGACCTTATCAAGGTTACTGGCACTGGGACGTACGATCGAATTACGCTGATAGGTATTGAAGCGGCTGCCGGAATCTAGCCAAAGTCTCTGCTCGCTCCTGGTGGTGTTCATGGGTATTACAGTCTTGTAGAAGATAAGTATGAAATACTATGTGGTTCAAGATTTTAGGTTTTTGAATTAGTTTTCGAGCTGTTCATACCACTATTTTGTTGGTAAAATGAAGCCTTCAATGAAATGGATGGCTGATTACTTCTATTTTTATTGCTCTCACAATTCCAATTTCCACTTGTGTGAATGACCAAGCGATGATGCTATCGCAGATGGTGTGGCGTGAGCCTACAATTTCACTGTAGTTATGAAAACTGATCAGTCAATGATGATGAATCATACGAGACTTTTTTACTTCAGCACATTCTTTGATAGGGGATGAATTTTCATGCGGTGTTATGAACTGCAGGCAGAGGTGAGCAGTGGGAGCGTTTGCATATTAAAGTGCACTGCACTACAATACTTGTTTTTGGATGTTAAGCATTTACTTTAGCTTAATCAATCTTGTAGTTTTTTTTAATGTTATCTTTGTCGTCCATGCAAGAGGATCTCTATTGTGTTTCGCAAGACGAAAGCCACCAAGCACCTGTTCGGTTTTGTGTAGAACTTCACGCTCATTCCTGTCCTGGATACTTCTATCCTTATCCGGATGATGGTGCCTAGCAACAATGATAGTCTGTCATCGACCTGGACGAGTAGCCATAGATCTCCCTCAACAATTTATGTGCCGTTGCAACGCACGGGCACCTACCTAGTAGAAGCATAAGGTATTGACTTCATCTGATCCTTGTGACACTGATTTTGGAGACACTGATGATTCCCAAACTTGTCACCCTTGACTATTGGCGCAGGCATGGCCTTACAGTGATAAAAATTGTACCTCTTCAGTACATTTTCTATGTATGACTTCTGTAAGATCGAGTCCTAATACTCCCTTATGTCTATTCCTATGAATTTCTATTTCTATAACATAAGAGGCTTCTCCCATGTCTTTCATTTCAACTCTCTAGTAGTCTTATCAAACTTGATGTACCATGGTATGGAGGCTAGTTTTAATCCATAAACGGAGCTCCTTAAGTGACATCCCATGTGTTCTTTGTCACTCACGACAAAACCCTTTGGTTGTGCCATGAACACATTTTCAGCTAAATCTCAATTTAGGAATGTTGTTTTTACATCCTTCTGATGGAGCTCTAGATCAAATTGGGCCACTATTGACATATTGATCCATAGTGAATCTTTTATTTATAAAGGGAGGTCCTCGCGTCGGACTGTATGTAAATCTTTTCGGATGAGGGATTCCTATATCGCCTTTGGCCCGAAATCTATAGCAGGTTCTCTCATCTAGTAAAACTTTATAAAGGTCTCGTTGTGGATCCCTAGTCATTCACCTTGGGAGTTTCTAAGGGTCTTGTAAGCCCTAGTTAATGGGAAACTGAGACCACCTAGAGGGGGGGGGTGAATAGGTGATCCTGTAAAATTCAACACTTAAATAACACAAACTTGGTTTATGGAATGTTAGTGAAGTCAAAACCAAGGTGCTATGAATATAGAGAGAACTCTTCACTTGATTGTTCCTTTAGAATGAGTATTGAACTTAGGAACAATAACACAAGTAATTAAGTGAGAACCCTAAGAAAGAAATCAATCACACAGAAAAGTGGCACAAGAGACACGGTGATTTTATCCCGTGGTTCGGCCAATGCCTACTCCACGTTGTGGTGACCTCCTTCGGTCAAGGATTGCACTCAATCCCTCTCAAGTGATCTAGTGATTAACCTTGAGTACCACAGTTTTCTTCCTTATAGCAGATGTTTCCCTTTGTGAGGAATCTCCACAAGTTGGAGCGTCCCACCCTTACAATATTGATCGCAATGAAACCACAAGAGTAAGGGAGGGAATAGAAACACACGCAAGCACTAGAGTCGCAGGAACACAATGCACACAAGTCAAGAAACAAGCACACAAACACAACGCAGAGAGTTCACAGCTCAACAAGTGCTCAAATCTCTAACACAATGAATCAGATGCATGCTTGCGGAGTCTAGGCATCTTAGGATGTTCAATAGAGGCTTGGTGTTCTGCTCCATGCGTCTAGGGGTCCCTTTTATAGCCCCAAGGCAGCTAGGAGCCGTTGGAGATTTGGTAGGCAATTCTTGTCTTCTGTCCATGGGCGCACAGAACAGTCCAGTGCACCACCAGACTTGAACAGTGCATGATTTCTTTCCTTGTTTGGTGAAGCCAACCGTTGTACCCGTGGTCCCCTTGGTACACCGGACACTGTCCGGTGCACACCGGATAGTTCGGTGCGGCCTGGTGACCGTTGGCTCTGGCCACGCGTCGCCCGTTGATTTAGCTCTGATCATGCTACCGACCGTTGGCGCACCAGACAGTCCGGTGCACACCGGACAGTCTAGTGAATTTTAGCCACAACGTCTTTGGTGATTCCCGAGAGCAGTGAGTTCGTCGCCGTGCCAGCCTCGGCACTAGATAGTGTCCGGTGCACCCGCAGCTGGTGCAAGTCTGGCTGTTTTAGCTAAACTTCTTTGCTCCTTTTTGACTTTACTCAACTGAGTTTCTGGCACTTAGACAAGCATGTTTAGCACAAAAAACAATTGACTAAGTGTCTAGAACTTACCTTCATACTTTATCCATCTAGATTTGCTTCATATACCTTTGCCCAACATCATGTTAGTTCTCACATAGTGTGTTGTGCATCTAATCACCAAAACAATATAGAAATGGCCCAAGTGCACATTTCCCTTTCAATCTCCCCCTTTTTGGTGATTTATGCCAACACATTAAAAAGCAACTCATTTTGAACTAACGTATCTAGAAGAGCTCAAAAATGCAAATATATTTTTAATTGAAGACCAATAAGATAGATTATCATATAATTTGGCATATTTGGATCACTTTTGCCACCACTTGGTTTATTTTCACAAAACAAATTCTTTTTCCTATCTCTATGTCAAAAACACTTGCTTTGGCAAATCAAGAGATCTTTCAAGAGTAAATTTGATCAAATGCAAAAAACTCCCCCTTTTCCCATAATCGAATTTCTCCCCCGTAAGAGAACAATGCAATAAGAGGGTTTGAACAAACACAGGAATCTAACTGTACAATTTTTGAAATTCACAAGTGGGTGGCTGATCCAGTTGCTTTGGCCTTAATTTCTCCCCCTTTGGCATTAAGCACAAAAACAGGAGACTTTTTGGCCCTTTAACCCCATTGCCTCACCAAAATGTCAAATAAGAGCAAAAGGCAATGAGAACACAAGTAAGAACTTGGGACAAGATACATTGATACCGGAATGCAGTGGAAGCCCTTTCTTTGTCCAAGTTCACTTTTCCCTTTCAATACAACTTTGAGACTATATCAAGAGTACTCAAACAAACAAGTTAGTCTCAAGGGAGTCAAGTTGTAGCACATCCTCCCCCTCAACATGTGCATCATTTGCATAAGGACTTGTGAGGTCCGAGGATGACTTGTACAACTTGAGCACCAAAAGTAAGCAATTAAAAACATTAATGCTTAAAGTAATATGATCAAAGGCATAGAGCACATGTATGCTATAGATCAATCCAAGTTACATGAATCTAATACATTTAGCTCACTACGCAACCTGCAAAACCTTTTCTCATCTAAAGGCTTGGTGAAGATATCGGCTAGCTGGTTCTCGGTGCTAATATGGAATATATCAATATCTCCCCTTTGCTGGTGGTCTCTCAAAAAGTGATGTCAGATGTCTATGCGCTTAGTGTGGCTGTGTTCAACAAGATTATCTGCCAAGCGGATTGCACTCTCATTATCACATAGGAGTGGGACTTTGCTTAGATTGTAGCCAAAGTCCCAGCGGGTTTGCCTCATCCAAAGCAGTTGCGTGCAACACTATCATGTGACAACATACTCGGCCTCTACGGTGGATAGGGCAACAGAAGTTTGTTTCTTAGAGCTCCAAGACACCAGGGACTTTCCCAAAAACTGACAAGTCCCTGATGTGCTCTTCCTATCAACCTTGCACTTGGCGTAGTCAGAATCTGAGTATCCTATTAAGTCAAAGGTAGACCCCTTTGGATACTGGATCCTGAAGCAAGGAGTAGAAACCAAATATCTAAGGATTCGCTTAGCGGCCACATACTCTCCTTGGGGTCGGATTGAAATCTAGCACACATGCATACACTTAGCATAATATCCGGTCTACTAGCACAAAGGTAAAGCAAAGATCCTATCATAGACCGGTATGCCTTTTGATCAACGGACTTACCTCCTTTGTTGAGGTCCAGATGTCCGTCTGTTCCCATCGGTGTTTTTGCGGGCTTTGCATCCTTCATCCAAACCTCTTGAGCAGATCTTGAGTATACTTCATTTGGGAGATGAAGGTCCCTTCCTTGAGTTGCTTCACTTGAAATCCAATGAAATCGTTCAACTCGCCCATCATTGATATCTCGAATTTCTGCATCATCACCCTGCTAAACTCCTCACAAGACTTTTGATTATTAGAACCAAATATTATGTCATCGACATATATTTGGCATACAAAAAGATCACCATTACAAGTCTTATTAAAGAGACTAGGATCAGCTTTCATACCATGCTCTTGGGGCTTGCTTAAGTCCATAGAGCGCCTTAGAGATCTTGTAGACGTGGTTGGGATACCTGTCATCCTCAAAATCAGGGGGTTGTTCCACATACACTTCTTCCTTGATTGGTCCATTAAGGAAGGCACTCTTCACATCCATTTGAAACAACTTAAAAGAGTGGTGAGCAGCATAGGCCAATAATATGTGAATTGATTCTAGCCTATCTACAGGAGCAAAAGTCTCCTCAAAATCCAAACCTGCGACTTAGGCATAACCTTTTGCCACAAGTCGAGCCTTGTATCTTGTCACCACACCATGTTCATCTTGCTTATTGCGGAACACCCACTTGGTTCCCACAACATTTTGCTTTGGACATGGCACCACGCTCCAAACTTCATTTCTCTTGAAATTATTGAGTTCTTCCTGCATGGCCAACACCCAGTCCGGATCCTGCAAGGCTTCTTCTACCCTGAAATGCTCAATAGAAGAAACAAACGAGTAGTGGTCACAAAAATTAGCTAAACGTGAGCGAGTGGTTACTCCCTTGCTAATATCACCCAGGATCTGATCCACTAGATGATTTCTTTGAATTGTCACCCGGATTTGAGTTGGAGGAGCTTATGGTGCTTCTTCCTCCTTACCACGTTCTTCATGTGCTCCCCCATGATCCAGCCCTTCATTTTGAGGTACCTGTTCCTCATCTTGAGTTGGGGGATGCACCAATGTGGAGGAAGAAGGTTGATCTTGCTCTTGTTGTTCCTATGGTTGCACATCACCTATCGCAATTGTTCGTATTGCGGCCGTCGGAACTTGTAAAATTCAACATTTAAACAACACAAACTTGGTTTATGGAATGTTAGTGAAGTCAAAACCAAGGTGCTATGAATATAGAGAGAATTCTTCACTTGATTTTTCCTTTAGAATGAGTATTGAACTTAGGAACAATAGCACAAGTGATTAAGTGAGAACTATAAGAAAGAAATCAATCATAGAGAAAAGTGGCATAAGAGACACGGTGATTTTATCCCGTGATTCGGCCAATGCCTACTCCACGTTGTCATGACCTCCTTCGGTCAAGGATTGCACTCAATCTCTCTCAAGTGATCCAGTGATCAACCTTGAGTACCACAGTTTTCTTCCTTATAGAAGATGTTTTCCTTTGTGAGGAATCTCCACAAGTTGGAGCCTCTCACCCTTACAATATTGATCGCAATGAAACCACAAGAGTAAGGGAGGGAATAGAAACACACGCAAGCACTAGAGTCACAGCAACACAATGCAAAGAAGTCAAGAAACAAGCACACAAACACAACGCAGAGAGTTCATAGCTCAACAAGTGCTCAAATCTCTAACACAACGAATTGGATGCGTACTTGCGGAGTCTATGCGTCATAGGATGTTCAATAGAGGCTTGGTGTTCTGCTCCATGCGCCTAGGGGTCCCTTTTATAACCCCAAGGCAGCTAGGAGTCGTTGGAGCTCCATTTGGTAGGCAATTATTGTCTTCTGTCTGTGGGCGCACCGGACATGAACAATGCATGATTTCTTTCCTTGTTTGGCGAAGCCAACCGTTGCACCCGTGGTACCCTTGGTACACCGAACATTGTCTGGTTCACTCCGAACAGTTCGGTGCGGCCTGGTGACCATTGGCTCTGGCCACGTGTCGCCCGTTTATTTAACACTGATCGCGTCGCCGACTGTTGGCACGGACGCTGTTGGCGCACTAGACAGCCTAGTGCACACCGGACAACCCAGTGAATTTTAGCCGCAGCGTCTTTGGCACGCTAGCCTGGGCAGCGGACACTGTTTTGTGCACCCGTTGCTGGTGCAAGTATGGTTGTTTCAGCTAAACTTCTTTTGCTCCTTTTTGACTTTACTCAACTGAGTTCCTGGCAGTTAGACAAGCATGTTTAGCACAAAAAACAATTGACTAAGTGTCTAGAACTTACCTTCATACTTGATCCATCTAGATTTGCTTCATATACCTTTGCTCAACATCATGTTAGTTCTCACATAGTGTGTTGTGCATCTAATTACCAAAACAATATAGAAATGACCCAAGGGGACATTTTCCTTTTAGAAACATGTCTTGTGGGTAAAGACGCGCAACCTCTACAGAGTGTACAACTGGTATGTCAGTCGTGCTCACGGTCAAGAGCGATTCATGACTCTCACATGATTAACTTATGTAATTAAACTTAATATGTCATTTGCATTGCACTATGAGATTTATTATTAATTATGATATCTTATTTAATTGGGATGATATCTACTTATATTTAGTAACTGCTAATAAAATTTTGATGAACTTGTTAAAAGCAATGCTCAGCCTTAACCATTCATATTTCGTAAGCCTTACACTTCACATGAACCCCATCGTAGGTGAGCTCATGCACATTATTCCCCACAACTTGTTGAGCGATGAATGTATGTGAGCTCACCCTTGTTGTACTCACCCCTAGGTCAACGACAGGTACAACCAAGATGAGGAGCATGAAGGATGACACGATGAGTTCGTGAGAGGTCTAGGCTGTCATCTCCTAGTCAACTATGGTTGCGGAGGATCGTCGTCGTTATACGATGTAATATTTAGCTATTTTGTACAAAACCTGTATTATACAATAAAGTTGTGACATTGATTTCTGTACCATGAGTCATCATATGTGTGAGACTTGATCCTACCACAAATTTGAGACGCACCCAGGTTTGCTATGTAGAACGTAACCTAGATAGAACTGGACAACAATTACCTACTTACTTTGCTCTGATTCTTTCTAAACTTTCTCATCTATTGTGGATTTACTCTGATCATTCTTACCTTTTAACTTCTAAAGACTAAGTGGATTTCACAATTTGGAATCTTGTACCTTAGGAAAAAGAGTCCTAATCATAGTCATAAAAACTATTTTTATAGATATCTATGTGCTTGATTGTTTGTCCTTATGATACCTGTTTGATTTGGTTCTTTAATTGAGGGTGATGAATTGTGAAGTAATGTCCACAATTGCATTTACATGTTTTTAGGCATAAAAATATGTTTATAATAATTAAGATAATATTAAGAATCTAATGTGGTCACCTGGTGCTCATGCCCTTTGCTCTAAAAATTTTAAGGCTAATCACTAGACCACATATACCTTAGTGTTTAGAAATAAATAATAACTATATTTGAATAAATATCTCAACACATATTTATATGATATATAAAACCGTAGCAAAGCACGAGCAACTGACTAGTATGTTTATAAGATAATTAGACGATTTAGATTATCCCTATTAAAATATATCTAGCTTAATAGATCCATATCATCTTAAAAGATTCTATTTTTATTCGAATAGATTTATCTTGTCCTGATAAGCATACTTAACCCAAACTAGTGTATCAACCGTGATCTAATCTAAACTAATTAGATCTTATCTACCCTAATCTAGTCATACGAATCTAATCTAGACCCATCTAATTTAATACGATCTAACCTAACTTGAGTTACTTAACACTGGTGAAATAGGTTAGACCTAAATCTGGTTTTGATCTTTTTGTAACACCCCATGCTTTAAGGAACAAAGCCGGGTGCATCTCATACATGCGCCAAAGAAGACAACATATATAATAACAGAGTGTATAGAGATAAATGTCACAATATAATCAGAGTACTTATTACATAGCGGAAGACTTACAAAAATAAAAGATAAATATAACAGGATCTAAAATCCATCCTTGGCGCCAGAAAGTCAACTGGGAGACGATGACCTATATCTCTCACGAGCACAGCGCATCATCTACCATGTGCTTCATCATGTGGTACCTGTCCTTAACCTATGGGGGGTGTGAGACAGCAAGGGTGAGCTCACACATGTTCATCGCTCAACAAGTTGTGGGGAATAATGTGGCATGAACTCACCAAAGGTGGGAGTTCATGTGAAGTGTAAGGCTGATCAACAAAATAAAGGTTGAAGCTGAGCATTGCTTTTATAAGTTGGTCAAAGTTTTATTAGCAGTTACTAAGTGTAATTAAATACCAAACCATAATAAATAAGTAAAAGTAATAAAAAATAATCCCAATGCAATGAAATGACCAAATTGAGTTTAGGTTCTATAAATTAATCATGTGAGTGTCCGAGCTGCTCATGACCGTGAGCACGAGCACGGCTAGTATACCAGTTTTACACTCTGCAGAGGTTGTGCATCTTTACCCCCAAGCCATGTTACCCATCTGCCAAGAGGTCATAAATCCCATACACCTCTACCAAGGAAGCGAGGCAGGGTAACACTACGAGGCCTTTACAAAGTTCCACTAGCTTCAGAAAACTCGCTACAGTTTATAGGAAGCTCCAATGCAGGGATCCCTCGCCTGACTGCCATCGCAGCAAAATCAACCCAAGGACCTCCCTACACTGACCACTCCCCTACTGCCCTTGCCCCTTTTAGGTAAGGTAGTCATCCACTAGCTTTCCTAATTAATCAGCTAAGGGCGTCCCATTAAACCCTTGTGGTAGCACTGTTTTCCCAGGTGGTTCTCCATGTTCCCATTAACATAATGATCTTATCATGAACATAAATAACATAACAGAATAATAGGAACATGGATATAATGAAATATTAACCCAAAACCACATAATGCAATAGCATAACTACCCATGTGAATCAGGGGTAAACAAGGTAAACAGGATAAATAGACTAGGGTGACCAATTGGGTCCCATCAAAATTAAACCTATGCATTGAATAGTGATAATAAAGCGTATTATTGGGTAATAAAAGTGGATCAAGGGCACAACTTGCGTGGCACTTGAGATTCCAGTTACCAAGGTGATTCTTCAGATCCTCGAAACCTCGCGCTAGTCGTAGCAATACAAACAAGCATGATATAGACAAAAATTAACATCACACCAAAACATAAGAACATACTGAATAATAATAATCTACGCGTTGCTATGAGATCGTGGGATCGAGAGCTACTAAGCTCGGAATTACGGTTAAAAAGATATGGTTTTTCGGAGGACCTACTCGATTGAACAATTAGTTACAGATCTTTATGTTGATTTTATGAATCATGTGATAAAGATATTAAATAAATAACTCTAATCTATATTATATTTGAGTAGAGACCATATTTTAGTTAGATCATAATCATAGACAAACCATCTTCGATTAAGGAGATTAGTCTATTAAACCTAGGTTTAAATAATATCTAATTATACAAGTAAGTAATATGGCACAAATAATAATATTACTGTGTAGTTAATATTATTATGAAGCTAATGCAATTTGAACGGGTTAATTTGGAGTTGAAACAAAGAAGTTATGGATTTACTAAGCTTTTGAATTAAATTTTGTACTAAAATTCGATTTTCGGATTAAATTCAGAATTACATCCTGCTATTGGACTGTGGCTACTAATATCACCAAGATCAGGGGCTAAAGCATAAAGCTTACGCAGACTCAGAACTCCCCCGCCAGGACTGCGGGTTGGTTTTGGAAAAGTGGAGGGTCTCTTGTGCTATTCTGCCATGGCGAAGGGGTACGGAGAGATTCTGGCCACACGATCCGATATCGGTGGCCAAGATAAGATTTCCCCATCCCGAATCGGTACGCGCTGTGGTACGCCAGATCTCCATCTAACGGTTCTGGACCACCCACACTGAGATGCCACCGGATCCGTCCACTGACAGATCGACGACCAGGATTTTATTTACACCCGTCGCGATCATATCTATCCAGAAACGATCCAGCGGCCACGATCTATTGAAGCAAAGGGGTACCAGGCGATTTAATCCAAGCCATCCGTTGGCCGATCAATGGCCACCGTGAACTCACCCACCTCGCTCCCTGAAGCGTCCCGATCCTTTGGGACCCAAATGTGATACAATTACTAGTCCCAGGAGGCTAGTAACCACATTCATTACTTCAAATAGTTATAGAGTCTGAATAGTGTTATTACAATACAGGGGGTACAAGCTCGAGAGTGAGCCGAAAATCATAAAGCGTAGTGGAAGATAAAATAGCCCAGGCCACAGGCAGAACTGGGTGAAGTCACAGCCCCATCAATCAAGCATAGCAGAAAAGAAGTCTTCAGCTGCTGAAAAACATAAATAAATCTGGGTGAATACACTAGGTATTCCGCAAGCCCACCCGGCTCCCGTAAAGAGAAAGTGACCTATATTGTACATGCTTTATATGGTGGAGTTGAAGTCACTCATACTTTTTCAGGGAAAGGCAGTATTCGCTGTTTATGGTTTTCCCAAGACAATAGAAATGATACCTGCTTGACCACCACTGAGCTTCCCGCTCCCGTGGTATCACTTTCTTTCCAGAACATACACACGCATCTCCCTGTTCCCAGTTGTAGAAGAAACACTAATTGTCATACCATACCAGACTCGTCCATACTAGTGGACACGGACTATTCGAATAGGTTTAGACTCTGCGTAGAGGGGTACACTTTACCCACTAGTCTGGCTCTGCGATCTCATGGCCAATGAGATCCGAATCCGAAACTCTTTCCTTCCTTGCACGTCCGAACCTTAACGGTTATACCGGAAGGAGTTAGGCCACCGCCATGTCCAAACCGGACAAAACATTCCCCCTCCTTATCCTCCCGGTGCTCCCCAGCCTTCATAACCCTGGGGTTGGACCGTACGAGTTCAGATCGAGTGGCTGCCCACACAGCCTCGAGTGGTTGTACTTTTTGTGAGTACAGGTAATGAAAGATGACAAACCGGTCCTTATACGAGAGGACAATCCTTTTGCTCACGCCTAAACCAGCTGAGCCAACACCTTAGGCCCTCCCCTAAACCAGGGAGTCCCTGATCATCCTACTCACCAGGTGATGAGGGTGAATACCCTTCATCGCACACTTTTGGAAAACATGCCACTTGTACCATTTTTACTTGCCCCATATCTTTAAATCAAAGTAATAGTTAATGTGGGCTCTCTCATGCTCACCATGCAATTTGATTCCCATAATCCAGGCTTAGGCAGTGGTAGAGAGAAATAGGTAAATAATGCATCAAGGGAAGGATGGACTTGCCTTCGTCGAAGCTTTCCTGGCACAAGAGGTTTAACTCGGAGGGGTCGGGTTCTTGCCCTTCTTCCGGAGCTATAAGTTCTGGAGGATCGGATCCCTCTTCCGCTAATCAAACACAGATAATAGCAATACATCAAACATAGTGACTTTAGCGGGGTGTGCAAGTTCTTATACTTTATTATTTTTGTGCCCTATAATTTATTTAGACTATTTTTGGTGCATAAAATATTAGCATCTAAATATATATGTGAAAAATGGGGAAAAAGAAATGGGAAAGGAAAAAGAGAAAGGATTTCCCAGCTAGCCGGGCCGAGGGGGGGATTTTGGCCCAGCTGGCGCGAGCGCGCGCGGGCGGGCGCGCTTTCGGCCCACTTGGCCCAGCCGCGCGGGGCGACGGTGGGGAACGGCGCTGCGGCGCGGGCCCGCACGCCTGAGAGAGGGGGGTGGACGGCGTTAACGGCACGGAGGGAGGGGCGGGAGCTCGACCGGGGCCCGGTCGGCGGCGAGCCCTGCGGCGGTTCTCTGCCGTCGGTCCGGTTTTATGGTGGGGAAACGGTGGCGAAGCATGGGTGGGTGATGGGGGTCACGGGGGTGGGGCGAATTTTGCCTGCGGGGGCCTATGGCGGCCGGTCCGCGGCACGATGGCGGGTGCCCGCGGCGGTGATGCCGCCGGTGAGGTTGCCGGCCACAATAGAGGGGGAGAAGTAGCGCCCTGTGACCGTGATGTGACGGAACCTCCCAAGTAATTAGGCCCACCTACAGTTGTCCTTGTCCAACGGACCTCAGACAACCCTGTAGGTGTCCCTGAACTACTTGACAAGTTCGGTATCTTACCTTACTTTACCAGGAACGATTCACCCGTCTTGCAGACATTACAGAACATCGGAGATAAAGAATTGCGGAAGCGATTACATAATTCACATTTATTTAAAAGCAAGCTCAAGTTGTTTTATTACAGACCAGAACTAAGAGCGAGTGCTGAGTAATATTATTATACAAACCAAGGGAGGCAAAAACTCCTCCTGAGAAGATTTAAGTAAAAGATCTATATGGAGGACCAAGTCCTCCCGCACTTCAGTCTTGTGTTTCTTCTTTGGGAACCACCTTGGCACAGAAGCAGCAGAAATCTGCTACTTCCTCACCTAAAAACAACGAAGGGATAAACCCTGAGTATGGAATTACTCAGCAAGACTTACCCGACTAAAGAAAAGACTCTCAAGGGTATGCTGGCTTTTAGGGAGTCAAGGTAAGGCTTCTCAATACTCAAAGACTCTGTTTTGCAGAAATGCTTACTAAAGTGGATCCTTAAAAATCCAGTTTTATTTGTCAAGTTACGTTCAATTACCTGCAACTAGAGTTCTTTCTACCCTAGTTCAATCGCTGGTCCTGCACTAGCCAATTTCTTGACAAATACCCATCATCTTTAGTGGAATGCTACGTGTAGGGTAGTGACCAAGTCTTCATAACCGCGAAGGTACGGCGATCCGAATCGATTATACTCAGCTGAGGATCTCCAATCACACGACATATGTAGCACTTAACCCTTGCATATGTCAACCCGCCACCGAGGTTCTTAAGACCGGATCAGGTTCACGCAAACCGAGAGCACAGATACACCACCGTCCAGCCTCTTGCTACGGAGGGTACACGCTACTCTCGCCACCGCTCCACGCCCATTTCGTGTTATCTTATTCTGGCCTTAGTCCGCCCGAGGCAAGGCTTACCCATGACGAGGCATGTGACCAGCTTAAGGGTCCTCGATCAACAAGCCTACATCGAGACGGTCCTTAATCGACTCAGACGGAGACACTACACCGAGACTCCTTTCTCGTGCAAGTCACCCGCCCGGTCTCAGCTTAATCTTTTTAAACCCAAAGTTTGGTACCTGGCAGAGGTACATCTTTTCCAGATGTTGAATCCATCACGGCCCTGATGGATCCACCATCAAATTTTATTTTCAAAAACATCCCACCCACTTTTGCCACATCATCTTTTGTAAAAACAAAACATTTTGTTTTTCTAAAGCAAGGCTAAGCATCAAAATCTTTTGTAAAAGGGTGATCAAGGAAGGTAATCAAATTCAAGGAAGGTAATGCAGGAATTGTTTTAGCAATCAACTCCTATCACCTAATGCATCAATCAAGTGAGAAAGATTTTTTTTAAAACATCAAGGAAGGTGGCAAATGCACTGGGGCTTGCCTTTGTTAACAGGTGAGTCCTGCTCGGATCCACAAATATCGAAATAAAAGCAGTTGCCTGCTGGAGGATCTGAGGTTGGTGGTGTCCCCTCTTCAGTGACTTCTTCTTCTTCTTCGTGTTCTAACATAACCATATATATGCATAAGAATGGATGCCATGGGATGCTCATGAGGATGCGAAGATAATATAAACTTATTATCTAAGTCTTGAGTACAACTTTCCTTCACGGTACTCCGAGAACCTAGGGTTTCCGGAGTCAGTAAAGGAGTTCATAGGGCAGGGGGGTGGTTTTGGGTTCTAGTTATCAAACATGGTCCAGATCAACCCAAATTCTACCCAAGGCTTCTAAATATTGTTTTAAGTTCCCATAAAAAGTTTAGGCATTTTTGGACTTACCAATTATTTTCTAAAAATCCATAACTAATACTTTTAACTACTTTAAATGCCCTAAAATTTCTTATTTCCACTAAAAATCACAAAACTATTTTTATTAAATTCTAGGGAAAATAACAAGCCTAGGAAAATTGGTTTCACAATTTTATTATTTTTCTACTGTTTTCTATAATTGTTTTGGCTCTGGAGATAAAAGAAAAAGAAAAACAGATGAATAGTATTGGACCGAATCCAGCCCAGGTCGGCCCACTACCAGCAGAAGCACGCCCACGCGCGCGCCCGCGCTGGCAACTTTACAGGAAAGGCCTCGGGGTTTTCACTATCTGCGAACGGGTTTTCTCACTGTTTAACAGAGTCACTGACACTTTGCAAGAAGGTCCCTCGAGTTCTATTCCTTTACGTTCCACGGTCCCCGACGGAGTGGAGCACGGCTGAGCTCCGGCGAGCTCCCACGCCAGCCGATTGGGGCAACGGCTAGGGTTCCCGAGCGGCGGACATCAAATTGGACCACGCCCGAGTGTTTTCCCTAATCTAATTTCAAGAATGATGAACTAATTTGGCCTGGCCACGGTAACCGCGCGGATGAACCAAAGAACCACACGTTCCCGGCGATTGGTGGCGGTCTAATTCAATTGGAGGGGTCGAAGAGCTTAAGGAGGGCATAAAGATGCTAGAACAAGCAGCAGAGGGACTTGAGCTCACCTGAATTGAGCTGGTCACGGTGAGGTCTTCTTTGCGGCGGCGGAAACCGAATTGGGGGAAGTGAGCGATTCTCTGGCTATGGGGGCTAATCGGAGACGGGAGTAGTGGCTATGGCTTTGGTACGACCTAGCGCAACTGGCCGGGGGCTCAATTTATAGATCCCCGGGGCGGTGGCGCTCAATTTGAGCGGATAACGGAGGCGGCCGGAGATGAGGAAGAAGGCGGCGCGGTGAATACGTGGCTAACGCCGTGGCAAGCTCATCGACGCTGATGGGACTGCAGTAGGGAATCACGGTGATGAAATGTCGCGGTTAGGACACGCGGTGGCCAACGGCGAGGGCACTTCGGCGGTGAGCACTTTACCCGCAGGCGATGAACCAGGGGAGGAGTACCGCGGCCGACCGAGGTGATTTCCAGCTTGACGACGATGAGGATCTTTTACCCCGAGAGGTTATCCACAAGTCCGGTGCACGAATCCAAACGCCGGTGACCCGAATCACGGTGGAGGGATCCGTCGGTGGTGAGGGCAGCCGCGCGGTTGATCTGATCCAGTCAAGCTACTGTACCATGGCGAGCTCCTTTCAGATGAACTGACAGAGAGATTTGAGGCTAGATTTTCTCCCGATTTTGTATAGTAACCGAGCAAGCTTTCTGTACCAAAGTTATAGGGCTACATACCAGCTACAAATCGACTATAGTGAC
Organism: Zea luxurians; assembly: GCA_029449295.1. NCBI lineage: Eukaryota > Viridiplantae > Streptophyta > Magnoliopsida > Poales > Poaceae > Zea > Zea luxurians. Next base: position 176,222,214 of record JAOPSE010000002.1, read on the forward strand.
TAAGCTCATTTGATAACTAGATCATGGTTGAATTCAGCTCCAAAGATGGCTTTGCTACACTGAAAGTCTGAATTTTAGAATAAACCAGCCTGTCAGTCTGACTTTGGGTGTGATTATCTCCAAAATCTTCATAACAACTGTGCTTACACTCTTAAGTAAAGTTTTTCACCTAAGATAGATCTACATAGTTGATGTGGTGACCTAGGGCAAAAACCTTATAGTTTGAAAGTTACAAAGCTCAAAAGTTGAGCCCATAACACTAAGTTTCAGACTTAGAGAAATCTCAATTGGGGGTCCTTTTTGCATTTAAGTCCAAAACTTAGGGTTTGGCTTGTAAATTCACATATGAGTGCCCCAAATGACTTTAGATACTTATTTAACTTGGTTTTTGCACTTTAGTCCAAGAGTGGACCAATTTTGCACAAAGACCCCTAGGGTTTAGTTTTAGGGTTTTCCAGGGTTTCATTTAGGGTTTCTAGTATCCCAGGGGTATAAATGAGATTCAACTTTGTTTTTGGGGATATTTTATAGCTATTTCACTAAAGCCTTTAGGTTTTCTCAATTTGGGTTAAGTTTTAGCCTCTTTAATCCTTGTTTAGGGTAATGCTTCCTATCCAGGGTCCTATTTGCAAAACCTTAAAACAATACAACTTGTTTGAAATTTTTGCCTAGTGAATGCACTCTAGGTGTATCAAACATATGAAATGTCAATGCTTATGATGCCATGCTCAAGTTTTAGTCATAGTAACACCAGGAGTGTTACATCCTTCCCCCCATAAAAGAATCTCGTCCCGAGATTTAAAGTCCTAGGGTGAGTAATGGAAAAGGAAATGTGTCACATTTTTATTTCCTTATTTCTGGTACAAGGCAGGGTGGTGTGGGGTTCATTCCTTTATTGCCATAACTATATACATTTTACAAATTACATGAGGCTAGAAAGCCTGGGAAATTCTTATTCAAGAAGTCTTGAGTTTCCCACGTAGCCTTTTCCTCAGAATGCTAGTTCCATTGTACCTTGTAGAACTTGAGAGTCTTTCTCTGGGTAACCCTATCCTTTTGATCCAGAACTCGAATAGGATGTTCTGAGTACGTTAAGTCTGGTTCCAGGACAACATCTGTCACTTCAATGGTTCGATCGGGAACCCGAAGACACTTCTTCAATTGCGATACATGGAACACATTATGTACTGCAGACAATGTTTCGGGAAGTTGAAGTTGATACGCCACTGGTCCATATCTTTGAAGAATAGGAAATGGACCAATGTACCTGGGGGCAAGCTTTCCCTTTACCCCGAAACGTGATACTCCCTTCATTGGTGAAACCTTTAAGTAGACGTAGTCTCCTTCCCGGAAGTATAAGGGCATTCGCCGTTTGTCTGCATAACTCTTCTGACGAGCTTGTGCTTGCTTCAGATTACGAATAATTTTCTAAACTTTATCCTTGGCTTCTTTCACCAGATCAGGTCTAAAGAAGCACCTCTCACCAGGTTCAGACTAATTTAGCAGAGTCCGACACCGTCGTCCATATAAAGCTTCAAAAGGTGCCATCCTAATACTTTCTTGATAACTATTATTGTATGAAAACTCCGCCAAAGGTAAACATTCATCCCATTTTGGTGAGAAATCCAGGACACATGCCCGCAGCATATCTTCAAGTATTTGGTTCACTCTCTCAGTTTGTCCACTGGTTTGAGGATGATAGGCCGAACTGTGGAGTAGCTTAGTACCCAAGGATTTATGAAGTTCTTCCCAAAATTTGGATACAAATTGTGGTCCACGATCCGACACTATAGTCTTTGGAACCCCATGCAAACTGAGAATACGGGCGATGTACAACTCCGCATAGGTAATGACGTGATATTTTACCTTGACAGGGAGGAAGTGGGCGATCTTGGTAAATCGATCAATGATAACCCAAATAGAGTCATACCCTTTTGTGGTCCTGGGCAATCCCACAATGAAGTCCATGCTTATGTCTTCCCATTTCCATGTTGGTATTGGTAATGACTGCAATGGACCGGCAGTCCTCATGTGTATGGCTTTGACACGTCTGCAAGTGTCACACTTAGCCACATAGCGTGCAATTTCAATTTTCATCTTCGTCCACCAGTAGTGTTGTTTTAGATCGTGATACATCTTAGTGCTTCCCGGATGAATAGAATAGCGACTAAGATGCGCTTCATCTAAGATTTGCTGGCGGAGTTCTTCATTCTTTGGCACTACTATGCGGTTGTTAAACCATAACACACCTTGATCGTCTTCCTTAAAACATTTGGCTGTTCCAGCCCTTATCTTCTCTCGTATGTGCTTCATACCCAGATTATCCTTTTGAGCATCAATTATCTTTTGCAGAATGATTGACTCAAGCTTTAGCTGATTTAGAGTCCCTTGTTGGATTATTCCCAGGTTTAACTTTTCCATCTCTTGACATAAAGTATTGTCAGAGGTTTTTACCATAAGGCAGTGGCAGGAAGCCTTACGGCTTAATGCGTCTGCCACTACATTGGCCTTGCCTGGGTGATAATGGATCTCCAGCTCATAGTCCTTAATAAGCTCAAGCCATCGTCTTTGTCTCATATTTAACTCTGACTGGGTGAAGATGTACTTCAAACTTTTATGATCTGTATATATGTGACAGATATTTCCCAGTAGATAGTGACGCCATATTTTCAGGGCATGAACCACAGCAGCTAGCTCCAGATCATGAGTTGGATAATGCTCCTCATGTCGGCGCAACTGCCTTGAAGCATACGCAATTACTCGGCCTTCTTGCATCAGTACACAGCCGAACCCACTGCCAGATGCATCACAATATACATCAAAAGGCTTAGTGATGTCCGGTTGAGCCAATACCGGAGCAGTGGTTAATAATGTCTTCAATTGCTCAAAGGCTTCATTACACTTAGAAGACCAATTGAACTTAATATCATTCTTCAATAAACTTGTGATTGGCTTCACAAGCTTAGAAAAATCGGGTATGAATCTGCGATAATATCCAGCTAGTCCAAGAAAACTCCGGACTTGGTGAACAGTGGTTGGGGGTTTCCACTCCAGAATATCTTTGACCTTGCTAGGATCTACCGCAATTCCTTTAGCTGATAACACGTGCCCCAAAAATTGAATTTCCTCCAGCCAGAACGCGCACTTGCTGAACTTGGCATATAGCTGATGTTCCCTCAGGCGCGTCAATACAATCCGTAGATGCTGAGCATGCTCCTCTTCATTTTTAGAGTATATCAAAATATCGTCGATGAAGACCACCACGAACTTGTCCAACTCGGGCATGAACACCGAGTTCATCAAATAGGTGAAGTGGGCAGGAGCATTTGTGAGCCCGAAAGACATTACCAAGTATTCAAACAATCCATACCGTGTAGTAAATGCGGTCTTCGGTATATCCTCGGGCCGAATACGGATTTGGTGATAGCCCGATCTGAGATCAATTTTGGAAAATACCCTCGCCCCAGTCAGTTGATCAAATAAGATGTCGATCCTTGGAAGAGGGTACTTATTCTTGACGGTGACCTCATTCAGGGGTCGATAATCCACGCACATCCGCAAGGTTTGATCCTTCTTCTTAACAAAAATGGCGGGGCAACCCCATGGGGACGAGCTTGGCCGGATGAATCCCTTATTCAGTAGATCTTGTAATTGAATCTTCAATTCCGCCAACTCATTAGGGGGCATACGGTACGATCTTCGAGAGATGGGAGCCGTACCGGGCTTTAGCTCAATTACGAATTCTACATCTCTTTCAGGGGGCAGTCCAGGCAAATCTTCCGGAAATACATCTGGAAACTCACATACTACCGGAATGTTCTTGATCTCCGGTACAATGGCTTCAAATATTCCACCAGAAGCTTTGGCTGGATTGGTTACGGGGAGAGACAAAAGAATTTCTTCTTGATTATAGCTCAACCTGACGGTTCTGAGTTCAGTGTTGAGGATTGCCTTGTGTTGGGTTAACCAATTCATACCCAAAATTACATCTATATCCTGGCCTTTCAGAACAATCATGTTAGCAGGAAAGTTCCGTCCGGCCATTGTTACTGGCACTTCATATGCCACTTCTCTAGTAAAAATGTGTCCCCCAGGTGAATGAATTTTAAATCCCTCTTTTGATTCATGGCATGCAATGTGATGTTGCTCCACAAATTTCTTGCTAATGAAGGTATGCGAAGCACCAGAATCAAAAAGAATAATTGCAGGGTGACTGGCCACGGGAAACGTACCCATCATCACCGGCTCTCCTTCCGGTGTAGTGGCCACTTGAGTGTAGTATACACGCCCCGTTTTCTTGGTATTTCTCCCCACAGCATTACCCTTGGGCTGAGTAGACTTTCCAGTTCCTTGCTGAGCATTGGATTGATTTTGCTTGGGGTATGGGCAGTCTTTGATAAAATGTCCTGATTTGCCGCAGTTGAAACACCCGGTTGAAGAGCTGGGCAAGGCAGGGAATCGAGTGCCTGGGGCACCCGGCTGATTTGGGGAAGTGGAGGTATTGTTGGGGCGGATAATAATGGGCTGTTTGAAAGGGAATGCTGGTGGACGAGAAAAAGCACGGTTTTGGCTAGAAGGCCGGATGACGAACCGTTGCCTCTTCGCCTGGCCCTGATTAGGCCTCTCACCACTGAATCCCTTATTCTTCCCAGAACTTGCGTATTTTGCTTCCACAGATAAGGCTGTACTGACAGCCTTTCCATATGTGAGATCAATACATGTGGCCATCTTTCGCTGCAACCGGTCATTTAGACCTCTCATAAAACAGTTCTTTTTCTTCAAATCAGTATTCACCTGGTCGATGGCATACTGCGACAGGTGATTAAACTTGTTAAGATACTGATTGATGGTGTCTCCTCCTTGTTTCAGCTTCATGAATTCCTCTTGTTTCATATGCAGCACCCCTTCCGGTATGTAGTGCTCACGGAAGGCTGCTTTAAATTCTTCCCAAGTGATTTGATGGTTGTCAGGTTGGATAGCCACAAAATTTCCCCACCAAGTACTGGCAGGGCCACGTAGTTGCTGTGCCGCGAACAATGGCTTCTGCGTTTCAGAACAACGAAGAAGACCAAACTTTTGTTCAATAACTCGTATCCACTCGTTGGCTTCTAGCTGGTCTTCTGCCTTGGTGAATAGAGGTGGACGAGTTTCGGAGAAGTCCAGATAAGTGGTTTCACGGGGACTTTGCTGAAAACCTCTTCCTGCCTGCTGCTGGAACTGCTGCTGACCCGCCATTTCCCTAAGGAAGCGGGTATTGTCTGCGGTGGCATTCACCAAGGCGGCAATCGCCTCGGCTAGCGTGGGTGGAACCGGAGGTGGATTTGGGGTGACATCTCGACCCCCAGAAGTTCCGGCTGCGTCCTGTCCTCGAGTTCTGGTCGGCATCTGAGGCAAAAACATTTGAAATAAACATAATATGCCAAAGAGACCTTCCATTTTACATTACTATAAAAAGTAATGATACAGACTTGATATTACCTAACAGGATACATTACCCATTATACAAAAGTTCAACCTATTATACAACAGTGCATCCTACAATACACTTTTGGCGGCCTCATTGTCAGGTGTGGGAGTCCAGACGTCAACCAACCTCAAAGAAGGAGGGGGTTCAAAAAGGTCTAACTCCCCACCCAACGCGCGTCCTGCAACGTGAGAGGGTCCGGCTTCTGCCTTGGCAGAGTGTGCAGGCACACTAGGGTGTAATTGTGAGTATAGTATATGGACTTCCTCATGCAACGTATTGCAGTAGACCTGCAGGTCGTCGACAGTTGAGCTAAGTTCTTTAATTCGGGCCTGAGCCCTTGCTTCCTTAGCACATGCCAGCAAATGAGACTGTACTGCCCAGTCAAGTGCTAAGTCTCGATCAGCAAGCTGATCCTGCAGGTGACGGATGTCCCTTCTTAGTTCATTGATTCTATCTCCGTCTGCGACCCAAGCATTGGTCCTGTGTTGCAGCTCTGCTTGAAGTCGACTCACTCGGGCTTCAAGGTCTCCTATGGGGTCATTACTTCCGCTGCTGCTGCTTTCATGTCGAGGGGCTAGTTGATTCCGGGGTACTCCAATTGGTCCCGTTGACTTACGTGCCGTTAGCCTTGTGCGTGGCGGCATCTTTCTAAGGGGGAAAATTTATTAGCATAATTCTTAGCATGATGCATGAATAAGTACAGAATCAACCTTAGTCGATTCAACCTTCTATACATTGCACTCTTCCTATCTGGTCTTTAAGATAGACTCTTCAGAATACTTAGGTAAGAAGAGAAAAGAATTTTTTTTTAGGTAAGACTTTCGAAAATCCTTTTGAAGATGCCTAATAATGTCTGCAAAGAAGGGCTACGCTCCGATACCAGCTGTGACGGAACCTCCCAAGTAATTAGGCCCACCTACAGTTGTCCTTGTCCAACGGACCTCAGACAATCCTGTAGGTGTCCCTGAACTACTTGACAAGTTTGGTATCTTACCTTACATTACCAGGAACGATTCACCCGTCTTGCAGACATTACAGAACATCAGAGATAAAGAATTGCGGAAGCGATTACATAATTCACATTTATTTAAAAGCAAGCTCAAGTTGTTTTATTACAGACCAGAACTAAGAGCGAGTGCTGAGTAGTATTATTATACAAACCAAGGGAGGCAAAAACTCCTCCTGAGAAGATTTAAGTAAAAGATCTATATGGAGGACCAAGTCCTCCCGCACTTCAGTCTTGTGTTTCTTCTTTGGGAACCACCTTGGCACAGAAGCAGCAGAAATCTGCTACTTCCTCACCTAAAAACAACGAAGGGATAAACCCTGAGTATGGAATTACTCAGCAAGACTTACCCGACTAAAAAAAAGACTCTCAAGGGTATGCTGGCTTTTAGGGAGTCAAGGTAAGGCTTCTCAATACTCAAAGACTCTGTTTTGCAGAAATGCTTACTAAAGTGGATCCTTAAAAATCCAGTTTTATTTGTCAAGTTACGTTCAATTACCTGCAACTAGAGTTCTTTCTACCCTAGTTCAATCGCTGGTCCTGCACTAGCCAATTTCTTGACAAATACCCATCATCTTTAGTGGAATGCTACGTGTAGGGTAGTGACCAAGTCTTCATAACCGCGAAGGTACGGCGATCCGAATCGATTATACTCAGCTGAGGATCTCCAATCACACGACATATGTAGCACTTAACCCTTGCATATGTCAACCCGCCACCGAGGTTCTTAAGACCGGATCAGGTTCACGCAAACCGAGAGCACAGATACACCACCGTCCAGCCTCTTGCTACGGAGGGTACACGCTACTCTCGCCACCGCTCCACGCCCATTTCGTGTTATCTTATTCCGGCCTTAGTCCGCCCGAGGCAAGGCTTACCCATGATGAGGCATGTGACCAGCTAAAGGGTCCTCGATCAACAAGCCTACATCGAGACGGTCCTTAATCGACTCAGACGGAGACACTACACCGAGACTCCTTTCTCGTGCAAGTCACCCGCCCGGTCTCAGCTTAATCTTTTTAAACCCAAAGTTTGGTACCTGGCAGAGGTACATCTTTTCCAGATGTTGAATCCATCACGGCCCTGATGGATCCACCATCAAATTTTATTTTCAAAAACATCCCACCCACTTTTGCCACATCATCTTTTGTAAAAACAAAACATTTTGTTTTTCTAAAGCAAGGCTAAGCATCAAAATCTTTTGTAAAAGGGTGATCAAGGAAGGTAATCAAATTCAAGGAAGGTAATGCAGGAATTGTTTTAGCAATCAACTCCTATCACCTAATGCATCAATCAAGTGAGAAAGATTTTTTTAAAACATCAAGGAAGGTGGCAAATGCACCGGGGCTTGCCTTTGTTAACAGGTGAGTCCTGCTCGGATCCACAAATATCGAAATAAAAGCAGTTGCCTGCTGGAGGATCTGAGGTTGGTGGTGTCCCCTCTTCAGTGACTTCTTCTTCTTCTTCGTGTTCTAACATAACCATATATATGCATAAGAATGGATGCCATGGGATGCTCATGAGGATGCGAAGATAATATAAACTTATTATCTAAGTCTTGAGTACAACTTTCCTTCACGGTACTCCGAGAACCTAGGGTTTCCGGAGTCAGTAAAGGAGTTCATAGGGCAGGGGGGTGGTGGTTTTGGGTTCTAGTTATCAAACATGGTCCAGATCAACCCAAATTCTACCCAAGGCTTCTAAATATTGTTTTAAGTTCCCATAAAAAGTTTGGGCATTTTTGGACTTACCAATTATTTTCTAAAAATCCATAACTAATACTTTTAACTACTTTAAATGCCCTAAAATTTCTTATTTCCACTAAAAATCACAAAACTATTTTTATTAAATTCTAGCGAAAATAACAAGCCTAGGAAAATTGGTTTCACAATTTTATTATTTTTCTACTGTTTTCTATAATTGTTTTGGCTCTGGAGATAAAAGAAAAAGAAAAACAGATGAATAGTATTGGACCGAATCCAGCCCAGGTCGGCCCATTACCAGCAGAAGCACGCCCACGCGCGCGCCCGCGCTGGCAACTTTACAGGAAAGGCCTCGGGGTTTTCACTATCTGCGAACGGGTTTTCTCACTGTTTAACAGAGTCACTGACACTTTGCAAGAAGGTCCCTCGAGTTCTATTCCTTTACGTTCCACAGTCCCCGACGGCGTGGAGCACGGCCGAGCTCCGGCGAGCTCCCACGCCAGCCGATTGGGGCAACGGCTAGGGTTCCCGAGCGGCGGACATCAAATTGGACCACGCCCGAGTGTTTTCCCTAATCTAATTTCAAGAATGATGAACTAATTTGGCCTGGCCACAGTAACCGCGCGGATGAACCAAAGAACCACACGTTCCCGGCGATTGGTGGCGGTCTAATTCAATTGGAGGGGTCGAAGAGCTTAAGGAGGGCATAAAGATGCTAGAACAAGCAGCAGAGGGACTTGAGCTCACCTGAATTGAGCTGGTCACGGTGAGGTCTTCTTTGCAGCGGCGGAAACCGAATTGGGGGAAGTGAGCGATTCTCTGGCTATGGGGGCTAATCGGAGACGGGAGTAGTGGCTATGGCTTTGGTACGACCTAGCGCAACTGGCCGGGGGCTCAATTTATAGATCCCCGGGGCGGTGGCGCTCAATTTGAGCGGATAACAGAGGCGGCCGGAGATGAGGAAGAAGGCGGCGCGGTGAATACGTGGCTAACGCCGTGGCAAGCTCATCGACGCTGATGGGACTGCAGTAGGGAATCACGATGATGAAATGTCGCGGTTAGGACACGCGGTGGCCAACGGCGAGGGCACGTCGGCGGTGAGCACTTTACCCGCAGGCGATGAACCAGGGGAGGAGTACCGCGGCCGACCGAGGTGGTTTCCAGCTTGACGACGATGAGGATCTTTTACCCCGAGAGGTTATCCACAAGTCCGGTGCACGAATCCAAACGCCGGTGACCCGAATCACGGCGGAGGGATCCGTCGGCGGTGAGGGCAGCCGCGCGGTTGATCTGATCCAGTCAAGCTACTGTACCATGGCGAGCTCCTTTCAGATGAACTGACAGAGAGATTTGAGGCTAGATTTTCTCCCGATTTTGTATAGTAACTGTTGGGGCCATGCTTCGTTGCGCCGAAGGTCTTACGAGAAGAAGCAGCTTCGGCTGAAGTTGTCCCCAGGAGATGACCGAAGGTTCCTCTTCATGAAGCTTCGGCATTACAAACCGACATAGAGATAGAATGACCTTTTAATCCATAAAGGTCTGAGTCAATGATTGTAAACTTTTATGAGGGGCATAATTGTAATTCGTCACAGGCTGTGTCCTGTGTCTATAAATAGATGAACAGTACCCCCGTACTGTTCACGCTGACTTGCATCCACTCGCGCGTCACGCTTGGACTTTTGCCTTCTGTCAAGCCGAAGGTAAAAATGTAATTCAATATTGTTCAAGTGCATTCATGGCTATATGATTAAAGGATATTAATGATGACATATGATTATTCATGTTATTTCTCATGTCTCATATGCTTCTCCTTTCATTGAGATATATCGAAATGTCGAAGGTATGTCCTTCATGACCTTCGTCTGAAGATCATTATATCCTAAGGGAGATAATGCTCTGAAGGACGAAGGGCATTAATCATTAACCTTTTTATGTTGCCTTGTTCTTAATTCATAGCACTTGAGAACAAGTCCCCAACATTGGCGCCCACCTCCGGTGAACTCACTTCCACTTTTCTGAGCTGATGGCTTCGTTCAACAATCAAGCTGAAGCTGCTTCGGCTTCGAAGCTGGTGCTCTCGATAACAGGCGGTTCTTGCTCAGAGCCGGCTAACAAGAAGCAAAAGAAGGAGGCTCAGAGAAGGGTGCAGCATGTTGGAGTACAGGGACCCTTCATCAAGTCAAAATGGTCTCACATTCCAATCACTTTCTCTCAGGAAGACCTTCAGCTTAAGGATTATCCTCACAATGATGCCATGGTTATCTCTTGTGTGATCAAAGGATTTCTGGTCCACAATGTCTTAGTTGATACAGGCAGTGCAGCTGATATTATATTTGCCAAGGCCTTCAGACAAATGCAAGAGCCCGAAGACAAGGTCCATGATGCTACGCACCCTCTTTGTGGCTTCGGAGGACGACAGATTGCAGCACTTGGGAAGATTACCATGCCAGTAACCTTCGGGTTTGTTAACAACACAAGGACTGAGCAAATTGTGTTTGATATTGTTGACATGGAGTATCCTTACAATGCTATCATTGGTCGCGGTACTCTCAATGCCTTCGAAGCAATTCTTCACCCAGCTTACCTCTGTATGAAGATACCTTCGGACCAAGGGCCTATTGCTATTCATGGAAGCCAGGAAGCTGCTAGAAGGGCCGAAGGAAGCTGGACTGACTCCAAAGCAATCCATAACATAGATGGAGCTGAAGCTTGTGAACAGTACAAATTCAGAAGGGAGAAAGCAGCTTCAGCAGATCAGCCGAAGCCCATGCTATTGTGTGAGGATATAGCAGAGCAGAAGGTGCTGTTGGGCTCGCAATTATCTGAAGACCAGGAGAAAACCTTGATAAGGTTTTTGTTCAACAACAAAGATGTTTTTGCATGGTCAGCTAATGATCTCTGTGGAGTAAATCGGGATGTTATTGAACATTCGCTCAATGTTGACCCATCCTTCAGACCCCGAAAGCAGAGGCTTCGGAAAATGTCTGATGACAAGGCCGAAGGGGCTCGCAATGAAGTAAAAAGACTCCTCAGTGCAGGAGTTATCAGAGAAGTAAAGTATCCAGAGTGGCTAGCTAACACTGTTATGGTGAAAAAGGCCAATGGCAAGTGGAGAATGTGTATCGATTTCACAGATCTCAACAAGGCTTGTCCGAAGGACGAATTCCCGCTGCCAAGGATAGACTCTTTAGTCGATGCAGCAGCTTCTTCAGAGCTCATGAGTCTCCTAGACTGCTACTCAGGTTATCATCAAATCTGGATGAAGAAGGAAGATGAGCCGAAGACTAGCTTCATAACCCCAAGTGGCACATATTGCTATCTTCGGATGCCTGAGGGGCTCAAAAATGCTGGAGGAAGCTTCAGCAGAATGACTGCGAAGGTTCTCCAGTCTCAGATAGGCAGAAATGTGTTGACTTATGTCGATGACATCATCGTAAAAAGCACGAAGCAGGAAAATCATATTGCTGATTTGCAGGAGACCTTCGCCAGCTTCAGACAAGCTGGTCTGAAGCTGAATCCAGAAAAATGTGTCTTCGGAGTGAAGAAGGGGAAATTTCTTGGATGCTTGGTTTCAACAAAAGGAATCGAAGCTAATCCAAATAAAATTGAAGCTATACTTCGAATGGAGCCACCAACTACAAGAAAGGGGGCCCAAAGATTGACAGGAAGGCTGGCATCTCTCAACAGATTCATATCTAGATCAGCAGAAAGAAATTTACCATTCTTCGAGGTGCTGAAGTCAGCTGAAGTCTTTCAATGGGGACCAAGTCAACAAAAAGCCTTCGAAGAGCTGAAGCAATATTTGATAGATCTAACAACATTAACTCCACCAACGCCAGGGGCTCCTCTGTTGTTATATGTGGCAGCTTCGCACTCAGCAGTAAGTGCGGCACTTGTCCAGGAGAAGCTTGATGGCCAAGTCAAGAAGCAGGTTCCAGTGTATTTTGTATCTGAAGTCCTTAGTGTATCAAAGAAAAATTATACAGAGCTGGAGAAGGTATTATATGCCGTTTTAATGGCATCCAGGAAGCTTCGGCATTATTTTCAGGCATACAATATTATTGTTCCTTCTTCGCAGCCGTTGAAGGATATCATGAGAAATAGAGAAGCTACTGGACGGATTGGAAAATGGGCTGCAGAGCTCAATGAATTTTACATTGATTATGTGCATAGATCCTCGATCCAGTCTCAAGCATTGGCAGATTTCATTGCCGACTGGACGCCAGGGGCTCAGGATGAAGAAGCAAATAAAGATGCCGAAGTGTGGACAGTGTTTTGTGATGGCTCTTGGGGAACCTTCGGAGCAGGTGCAGCCGCTGTGTTGATCTCACCATCTAAGGTTAAAACTTGTTATGCAGCAAGACTTGATTTCAGCTGTACAAACAATATTACTGAGTACGAAGCCCTGCTCCTGGGCCTTCGGAAATTAAAGGCAATGGGAATCAGAAGGGCGATTCTTAAAACTGATTCCCAGGTTGTTTCGGGTCATATTGACAAAAGTTGCAAGGCTAAAGATCCGAAGCTTGAAAAATACCTAGACACGGTCCGAAGGATCGAAGCCTCCTTCGAAGGATTTTCTGTCAAAAATATCCCTCGAGGACAAAATGAGCATGCTGATTTGCTAGCCAAGTCTGCAGCATAGGGGCTGCCGTTACCTTCGGATGTGTTCTTCGAAACAATAAAGGCACCTTCAGTGGAGCTCCTTGAAAGAGCAGTCCTCAACATATCTCCTGTTTACAGTGAAGATTGGAGAACTGAAATCATCTCTTTCCTTCAGGGTAAGTTCCTTTCAGATGACGAAGCTTATAATAAAAGGATTGTAACACCCGGCTTTAAGGAACAAAGCCAAGTGCATCTCATACATGCGCCAAGAAGACAACATATATAATAACAGAGTGTATAGAGATAAATGTCATAAAACATCAGAGTACTTATTACATAGCGGAAGTCTTATTACAAAATAAAAATAAATATAAAACGATCTAAGGATCGATGGCGCCAATGTCGACTGAGAAACGCCACCTAGATCAGATCGAACTCCTCAGTGTTAGGCAGCTCCTCCTGAACCACCTGGTCATCTCCTGTGGGGGGGGTGTGAGACAGCAAGGGTGAGCTCACACATGATCATAGCTCAACAAGTTGTGGGGAACCAGTGGACATAAACTCACAAAGGTGTGAGTTCATGTAATGTGTAAGGCTAATCAAAGATAGGGGTTAAAGCTGAGCATTGCTTTTAAGTAGTTGGTCAAAATTTTATTAGCAATTACTAAGTGTAAGTAAATACCAAACCATAAGTAAAGTAATAGAACAAAATTAATAATAAACCCATGCAATGCAAATGACAAAATTGAATTTAAGTTCCATAATTTAAACATCAGAGAGTCCTGAGCTGCTCGTGACCGTGAGCTCGGCTAGTATACCAGTTTTACACTCTGCAGAGGTTGTACCCTTTACCCACAAGTCATGTTACCCATCTGCCAAGGGGTCATGAATCCCATATACCTCTACCTAGGAAGCACGGCAGGGCAACACTACGAGGCCTTTACAAAGTTCCACTAGCTTCCGAAAACCCGCTACAGTTTATGGGAAGATCCAGTAAAGGGTTCCTGGCTGACTGCCATCCCAGCAAGACCAACCAGGGACCTCCCCGCACTGACCTCTCCCCTACTGCCCTTGCCCCTTTCGGGTAAGGTAGTCTTCCACTAGCTTTCCTAATTAGTCAGCCAAGGGGTCCCATTCCTCCCTTGTGGTGGCACGTGGTTCTCAAGTTAAGCTCTATGTTCCAATTAACATTAATGATAACAATATGAACATAAACAGAATAACAACAAGAATTGGAACATAGAGGTAATAAATGATTATCCCAAAACCATATAAAGCAATAGCAAACTACCCAAGTGATTCAGGGGTAACAAGGTAATGAGATAATCAAATCTAGGGTGTCCTATTGGGTCCCATCAAAATTAACCTATGCATGGATAAGTGATATTAAAGAACATTATTGGGTAAAAAGTGGTCAAGGGCACAACTTGCCTGCAATGAGCTCCTGCTCAGCTACTTCAACCTGCTGCTCACCAGGATCCTCAGCAACGGGCTCTTCTACTCGCCACAATACAAACAAGCACATTGTATATAGAGAAATTAACATTACACCAAACATATAAATAAAATACACAGAGATATTCTACATATTAAAATAAAATCCTAGGAACAGAAATCATAATTTTTGGAGTTATAGATTTTAAGTTATGCATTTTCAAAGGTTTTATGTGCTTTAAATAGGATTAAGTGATAAATAAATTCCTTACTGTTTTCATGACATAACAGAGGCTCTAGGTGTTAGAGCATAAAATTACAAAATTTTAGGGACTGGAATGGCTCAATTTGGAGTTAGTATGAATTTTCTATGAATTATTGAAGATTTAGCACTTATTTTTGTATTAAAAATACATTTTCTAATTCATTTACTCATTTTAAAACAGCAGTGGACTGGGCCTCAAATTTGTAAAAGGGCAGGGGCTTTGGCGTAAAATATACTATGACTCAGTCAACAACAGGGAAGGACCGCGGGTTTATTCTTAAATAATAGAAGGACTCATGTGCAAAACCGACCCGCGGAGGGGTATGAAAGATTTCTGGTCGTCGGATCTTGCATGGACGACGCGGATTAGACCCCATCCGCGACGAACCGGTACACAACGAGACCCCTTGGATCTCAAGTCAACGGTATGGATTTAATTACTCCCGGATTCATCCAGACCCGACCGATCTAACATTAACGGTTGAGATCACGTAACCCCAGGGATCGACACAGATCCGTCCGATCCCGATCCAACGGCCGCGAACGCGTCTTCACCAATTCAACCCGCGCCGCCCCATCTTGCCTCTGCGCACGGCGGAGGAGCCGCCGGAGTCCACGAAGTCCGGTCATCCCGAGCGCCAATCCCAAATTAAAAGGCGCTGCACGATCTAGAGGGCACTGCGAACCGCATGGCTGACTCACAATCCCGAAACAATGCGCCCCGCGCCCTGCCCACGGAGTTCACCGCACGCGGCGGAGGCCCCTGCTCCGTCGAGAAATTGCCAGCGACTAACTACCTCCCGATGAGCTAATCTGGGCGCAATTGAACGAGGAGGGATAGGGGTAGTTACTCACCCGGAATAGGCACGGTCAGAGCGGGAATCCTTGGCAATGGCGGCCGCGGCGGAGACGCGACTCCGGTGAGAAATTCACACCCCGCCGTGGATTGGCGCGCACGATTTCCACCCGGCGCACGATCCACACGCCCACCAGAGTCTCTGGAAGTGTATCGCAAGCGCTAATCGAGGCCTAAGATGCTAATTTGCCACGGCGGCCCTCGGCGGTGATTCTCGGGTCGCGGTGAGGGCTGACGTGATGGGCGAGGTAGCGCAACAAGGCGAGGGCCAGCTCTTTATATGGTTGCGCCGCAAGGGGATCCACTGGTTGACCACCACGGCCACGTGAGCACCGCACCCGACGCCGCTGGACTCGGCAGGTTCGTTGGAGGAATCGCGCGAGCTGTTATGCGAAGGGGATGACAAGTAGGCCCCTATGGTCAGCCAGACAGAGCGTTAGCCGCGCGGTAGACTTGAGGCTGAGAACGTGGGCCCACCAGTCAGCGTAATGGCGAACGAGTAAGGCTGCGCCGTGGACCCCGTTTGTCGGCGCGCCGTGGACCCCGTTTGTCGGCGCGCCTGGAGCGCTCAGTTGGGCCGCGCGGTTCAAAAGCGGGACTTGGGCTGAATGTGAGTTAGCCGGCCCAGTTAGGTATTTTATCTTTTTCTTTTTTTATATTTTCTGTTTTCTGTTTTCTTTTCTTTTTATTTTTTTTCAATTTCCCAATTTGAATTCCAAATATGACTTTGAATTTGTACTCAAATTGTAGATAAGTTTCAATCATACCAGTATGGTTGAGTTTGTATATTTATAAATTGTGTTTTACATTTTATATTATTTCTTTCTTTCTTTCTCCTTTTTCCTCCAATCCTCTTCTCATTGTCATTTTATTTCTATGTTGTCACCAAATGCACACACAAATAAAATATCCAGCATGATGCAACAATTTAATAGTAGATCTTTTATTAATTGTTCTTGGACATGGTGTTCTCATATGATGGTGCATAAAGATCAAACTCACATAAAGAGAAAATGTTTCTCTATTGATATATTTCTAGCAATTTACAAAGTGGGTGTTACAAATCCTACCCCCCTTAAAAATAATCTCGTCCTCGAGATTTAAGAAGAACTAGAGAAAAGGTGGGGGAAATCTATGCGAAGCTCTTCTTCTCTTTCCCAAGTTGCTTCATCTTCACTGTGGTGACTCCATTGAACTTTGCACATCTTTATCACCTTATTCCTTGTATCTCGAGTCAAAGTATCCAAAATCTTGATCGGGTACTCCGTGTAAGTCAAATCACCTTGAACACTGAGCTCTTCCATTGGTAATTGTTCCTCGGGGACACGGAGACATTTCTTCAGTTGAGATACATGGAACACATTATGCACATCTGATAGACTAGCAGGTAACTCGAGTTGGTATGCCATCTCCCCAACTCGCCTAAAGATCAGGAATGGTCCAATGTAGCGAGGGGACAATTTGCCCTTGACTTTAAATCTCCTCATTCCACGCAGTGGTGACACCTTGAGATACACATAATCTCCCTCTTCAAATTCCAGTGGTCTCCTTCTATTATCAGCATAACTCTTTTGCCTGGTTTGAGCCACTCTCAAATTCTCTCGAATTATACGAACTTGTTCTTCTGCTTCTTGAATCAGTTCAGGCCCAAAGAACTGTCTTTCTCCAGTCTGATCCCAATATAGAGGAGTCCTGCACTTCCTCCCATATAAAGCTTCAAAAGGTGACACCTTCAGACTGGCCTGATAACTATTATTATATGAGAATTCAGCATAAGGCAGACTCTTATCCCAACTTCCTCCATGCTGAAGGGCACATGCTCTCAACATATCCTCCAATACTTGATTAGTCCTTTCAGTCTGTCCATCAGTCTGAGGATGATAAGCCGTGCTAAAATTCAACTTCGTACTCATGTTCTCATGAAAGCTTCTCCAAAATCTTGAGGTAAACTGCGAACCTCGATCAGACACAATCTTCTTTGGTACTCCATGTAAGCACACAATCCGAGCCATATATAACTCTGCTAGCTGAGAACCTTTATAAGTAGTCTTGACAGGAATAAAGTGAGCCACTTTAGTCAATCTATCCACAATCACCCATATAGCATCATATCCTTTCTGGGTGCGAGGCAATCCAGTAATGAAATCCATACCAATCTCTTCCCATTTCCACTCGGGTATCTTCAGTGGATGTAATAGTCCAGCTGGCCTCTGGTGTTCAGCCTTAACTCTTTGACATACATCGCACATAGCCACATGTGCAGCTACATCTCTTTTCAGTCCATACCACCAATATTTCCGTTTCAAATCCTGATACATCTTGGTACTACCAGGATGAATAGAATAATCCGAATCATGTGCCTCCTTTAAAATAGTCTCTCGCAGGCTTTTAACATCAGGAACACACATCCTGTCCTTGAACCATACGGTGCCCTGCTCATCTTCCGTGAACTCCGGAACTCGACCTTCAGTAATCAGATCCTTAATCTCTTTTATCTTATCATCACCAATTTGTCCTTTGCGGATCTCTTGCTCCAAAGTAGGTTCCATATCAATAGTAACTCCCTCAGTATGAGCAACTATCCCCAGGTTAAGTCTCCTGAAGTCCTCCACAATCTCATCGGGTAGCTGGGCAACAATAGCTGAATAAACATGCTCCTTGCGACTCAAGGCATCTGCAACCAAGTTTGCCTTGCCCGGGTGATAGTGAATCTCCAAATCATAATCCTTAATAAGCTCCAACCAACGGCGTTGCCTAAGGTTGAGATCCTTCTGAGTGAATATATACTTCAAACTCTTATGATCCGTGTACACTTGGCACTTGGTCCCCATGATATAATGTCTCCAAATCTTAAGTGCATGCACAATGGCTGCCAATTCCAAGTCATGAGTGGGGTAGTTCAATTCATGTCTCCGCAACTGACGAGAAGCATAAGCAATCACATGTCCTTCCTGCATGAGCACACATCCTAAGCCTTGGCCACATGCATCGCAATAGATGTCAAATCCCTTCTGTAGGTCCGGCATAACCAATACTGGTGGCGACATCAACTTCTCCTTCAATAGATCAAAGCTGTCTTGACACTTCTCGTCCCACTTAAATTCTTTTCCTTTCTCCAAAAGCGAAGTCATAGGCTTGGCAATCTTAGAAAATCCTTCGATAAACCTCCGATAGTATCCAGCAAGTCCTAAGAAACTCCGAATCTCAGTAACTGTAGTGGGTACCCTCCACTCCATTATCTCCTTAACCTTAGCAGGATCCACTGCTATTCCTCCATTAGAAATAATATGACCAAGAAATGGCACTTCGCCAATCCAAAACTCGCACTTGCTGAACTTAGCATAGAGTTGATTATCTCGTAGCTTCTGTAGCACCATCCTCAGATGTTCCTCGTGATCACTATCACTCTGAGAATAAATAAGAATATCGTCGATGAATACCACGACGAATCTGTCCAAATACTCCATAAACACCTTATTCATCAAGTTCATAAAATAAGCTGGTGCATTAGTCAATCCAAACGACATAACTGTGAACTCATATAATCCATATCTAGTCGAGAAAGCCGTCTTGGGAATGTCCGACGGTCTAATCCTCATCTGATGGTAACCGGATCGAAGATCAATCTTCGAAAATACTCTTGCACCTCGCATCTGATCGAATAAATCCTCAATACGGGGCAACGGATACTTGTTCTTCACCGTAACATCATTAAGAGATCTATAATCCACACACATCCGTTGCGATCCATCCTTCTTCTGTACAAACAAGACCGATGCTCCCCAAGGTGAGGAACTCGGACGAATGTACCCAGCCTCTTGTAACTCAGTTAACTGCTTCTTAAGTTCCTTCAACTCCTCTACGGACATTCTATATGGCCGTTTAGAAATAGGGGCGGTTCCAGGTAAGAGGTCAATAACAAACTCAACTTCTCTATCAGGTGGCATCCCTGGTAACTCCTCTGGAAAGACATCCGGAAAATCTCTAACCACCCGGATGTTGTCACCAACAAACTCTTCAGGCATAAAGAACATTGCACGCATAGATGAGGAGGTTACTGCAATATTAACTTGAAACCTTTCTCCTTTAGTAGTAGTGAGTTCTACGGTACCTCTACCACATGCTATAACGGCCTTTGCCTTTCTTAGCCATGTCATACCAAGGATCAAATCTATACTGCTTGACTCCAATATTATAGCAGTGGCTCCAAATTCTCTACCCATAATGGTTAATGTCAATTTACGTGTCATTTGATTCGCCTCAACAGGCCCTTTAGGTGTAATTACTATCAGGGGTGTTCTCATATTTAGCAGTGGTATTTCATTTGTGTTGGCATATCTAGCAGACATGAATGAATGTGTAGCACCAGAATCAAATAATATGGTTGCAGGAATTGCATTAACATAAAACATACCAATTACGAGGTCCCCTCCATCCGGAGTAGCATCCACGCTGACTTGATTAACCTTGGCAATAGAATATCCCTTGCCAGGGGTCTGTTGCTGCCTGTTCTGCACTGGAGTAGTAGCAATCCTCTGGGGGCAGACATTTGCATAATGACCAATCTTCCCACACTTGTAACATTGAGTGCCTGGACTCTGTCCTGAAAACTTCGTCGGGGTGCCAGTAGGAGTAGCCTGTCGAGGGGGTGGAGTCCTCAGTGGTGATTGCGGAACTGGGCGTGGTCCTCCGGGTCGAGTCGGTGTACCCTGTGGTGAACTGTAGCGAGGACGAACACTGCTGCTTCCTTGTCCTTGAGATATTGCCTTCCTCTTCAAATCTCCCAGCTGAACACGCTTGTGTTCAATAGCCAGGGCCTTATCAAGCAGCCTCTGAAACGATGGAAATGTGTGTGCCACTAGAGCATACTGCAGTGGTCCATTAAGTCCTTCAATGAAATGCTCCTGCTTCCTCTCGTCTTCAGCAACTTCTTCAGGGGCATATCTGGATAACTGAATAAACTTGTCTCTGTACTCGCTGACTGACATACTCCCTTGCTTCAGCGACAGAAATTCCTTCTTCTTAATTTTTATCATACCAGCTGAAATATGATAGTTCCTGAATTGTGTGCAAAACTCTGCCCAGGTAATAGTATCCGTAGCATCATGGGCAGCAGTATAAGAATCCCACCAGTCAGCAGCAGGACCAATCAGACGTCCAGAAGCATATAAAACCTTCTCCCGGTCAGTGCATTGTGCAATATTCAGCATCTTCTCAATTGCTTTCAGCCAATCATCTGCATCAAGTGGATCTGGTGAGCTTGCAAATGTGGGTGGCTTATGGCTCATGAACTCTCTATGCTTGTCTCGGGGTGGAACTGGTGGTGGTGGAGGTGGAGGCAGTGGCACTTGTTGCTGTTGTTGTTGCATTTGCTGTTGCAGCTGTTGTTGTTGCGCCCTCCTTTCCTGGCGTATCTCATCTCGCTCCTGGCGCAACTCCTGGCGTATATCCTCTCTTTCTTGACGCATCTCCTGGCGTTCTTGCTGCATCTGAGCACGCATATCCGCCATAGTATCTGCCATTTGCTGCATCACCGCCATCTGAGCAGCAACCAGTGGGTCAACTCCGCCTGGTGGAGGATTGGGAGGATTCATCCCCGCAGGTTGTGGCTGAGGTTGTCTTCGAGTGTGTTGGTTAGGAGGCAAGTCAATTCCACCACCCTGCCTGGTATTGACCATCTGAGTTAGATACATATGGTAAGAAAATAGTGGACAAGGCAGGTATTTACAAATCTGGTTACTTTGGGAAATTTTATTAGCTAAGCAGATTAATATTTTACCTACCAAAGCTATTTCAACACCTTATGTTGGTACATGCTAAGATGTCCATCTATAGTAATTCAATCAATCGAAGAAGCAAATCAGGCATCTAGCATCAGCACAATCAAACAACATTTTTTTTAATAGAGAAAATAGTTTTAATTTTGTCTTAGGTTCCCTATCTCTTAGAAAGATCATAGTCACAAGATTCCAAGGTGTGAAATCCATCTTGTCTCAGAGTAGAAAAGATAAGAATGATCAGAGTAGAACAGTAGAAGGTGAGACAGGATCAAGATAAGTGTAGAAAGAATCAGAGTAAGGTGAGTGTAGAATGAATCAGAATGAGATAAGTAGGTAAGGGTTTGTCCATTTCTATCTAGGTTTCGTCCTACAGTCAACATTTGCTCTGATACCACTTCTGTAACACCCGGCTTTAAGGAACAAAGCCAAGTGCATCTCATACATGCGCCAAGAAGACAACATATATAATAACAGAGTGTATAGAGATAAATGTCATAAAACATCAGAGTACTTATTACATAGCGGAAGTCTTATTACAAAATAAAAATAAATATAAAACGATCTAAGGATCGATGGCGCCAATGTCGACTGAGAAACGCCACCTAGATCAGATCGAACTCCTCAGTGTTAGGCAGCTCCTCCTGAACCACCTGGTCATCTCCTGTGGGGGGGGTGTGAGACAGCAAGGGTGAGCTCACACATGATCATAGCTCAACAAGTTGTGGGGAACCAGTGGACATAAACTCACAAAGGTGTGAGTTCATGTAATGTGTAAGGCTAATCAAAGATAGGGGTTAAAGCTGAGCATTGCTTTTAAGTAGTTGGTCAAAATTTTATTAGCAATTACTAAGTGTAAGTAAATACCAAACCATAAGTAAAGTAATAGAACAAAATTAATAATAAACCCATGCAATGCAAATGACAAAATTGAATTTAAGTTCCATAATTTAAACATCAGAGAGTCCTGAGCTGCTCGTGACCGTGAGCTCGGCTAGTATACCAGTTTTACACTCTGCAGAGGTTGTACCCTTTACCCACAAGTCATGTTACCCATCTGCCAAGGGGTCATGAATCCCATATACCTCTACCTAGGAAGCACGGCAGGGCAACACTACGAGGCCTTTACAAAGTTCCACTAGCTTCCGAAAACCCGCTACAGTTTATGGGAAGATCCAGTAAAGGGTTCCTGGCTGACTGCCATCCCAGCAAGACCAACCAGGGACCTCCCCGCACTGACCTCTCCCCTACTGCCCTTGCCCCTTTCGGGTAAGGTAGTCTTCCACTAGCTTTCCTAATTAGTCAGCCAAGGGGTCCCATTCCTCCCTTGTGGTGGCACGTGGTTCTCAAGTTAAGCTCTATGTTCCAATTAACATTAATGATAACAATATGAACATAAACAGAATAACAACAAGAATTGGAACATAGAGGTAATAAATGATTATCCCAAAACCATATAAAGCAATAGCAAACTACCCAAGTGATTCAGGGGTAACAAGGTAATGAGATAATCAAATCTAGGGTGTCCTATTGGGTCCCATCAAAATTAACCTATGCATGGATAGGTGATATTAAAGAACATTATTGGGTAAAAAGTGGTCAAGGGCACAACTTGCCTGCAATGAGCTCCTGCTCAGCTACTTCAACCTGCTGCTCACCAGGATCCTCAGCAACGGGCTCTTCTACTCGCCACAATACAAACAAGCACATTGTATATAGAGAAATTAACATTACACCAAACATATAAATAAAATACACAGAGATATTCTACATATTAAAATAAAATCCTAGGAACAGAAATCATAATTTTTGGAGTTATAGATTTTAAGTTATGCATTTTCAAAGGTTTATGTGCTTTAAATAGGATTAAGTGATAAATAAATTCCTTACTGTTTTCATGACATAACAGAGGCTCTAGGTGTTAGAGCATAAAATTACAAAATTTTAGGGACTGGAATGGCTCAATTTGGAGTTAGTATGAATTTTCTATGAATTATTGAAGATTTAGCACTTATTTTTGTATTAAAAATACATTTTCTAATTCATTTACTCATTTTAAAACAGCAGTGGACTGGGCCTCAAATTTGTAAAAGGGCAGGGGCTTTGGCGTAAAATATACTATGACTCAGTCAACAACAGGGAAGGACCGCGGGTTTATTCTTAAATAATAGAAGGACTCATGTGCAAAACCGACCCGCGGAGGGGTATGAAAGATTTCTGGTCGTCGGATCTTGCATGGACGACGCGGATTAGACCCCATCCGCGACGAACCGGTACACAACGAGACCCCTTGGATCTCAAGTCAACGGTATGGATTTAATTACTCCCGGATTCATCCAGACCCGACCGATCTAACATTAACGGTTGAGATCACGTAACCCCAGGGATCGACACAGATCCGTCCGATCCCGATCCAACGGCCGCGAACGCGTCTTCACCAATTCAACCCGCGCCGCCCCATCTTGCCTCTGCGCACGGCGGAGGAGCCGCTAGAGTCCACGAAGTCCGGTCATCCCGAGCGCCAATCCCAAATTAAAAGGCGCTGCACGATCTAGAGGGCACTGCGAACCGCATGGCTGACTCACAATCCCGAAACAATGCGCCCCGCGCCCTGCCCACGGAGTTCACCGCACGCGGCGGAGGCCCCTGCTCCGTCGAGAAATTGCCAGCGACTAACTACCTCCCGATGAGCTAATCTGGGCGCAATTGAACGAGGAGGGATAGGGGTAGTTACTCACCCGGAATAGGCACGGTCAGAGCGGGAATCCTTGGCAATGGCGGCCGCGGCGGAGACGCGACTCCGGTGAGAAATTCACACCCCGCCGTGGATTGGCGCGCACGATTTCCACCCGGCGCACGATCCACACGCCCACCAGAGTCTCTGGAAGTGTATCGCAAGCGCTAATCGAGGCCTAAGATGCTAATTTGCCACGGCGGCCCTCGGCGGTGATTCTCGGGTCGCGGTGAGGGCTGACGTGATGGGCGAGGTAGCGCAACAAGGCGAGGGCCAGCTCTTTATATGGTTGCGCCGCAAGGGGATCCACTGGTTGACCACCACGGCCACGTGAGCACCGCACCCGACGCCGCTGGACTCGGCAGGTTCGTTGGAGGAATCGCGCGAGCTGTTATGCGAAGGGGATGACAAGTAGGCCCCTATGGTCAGCCAGACAGAGCGTTAGCCGCGCGGTAGACTTGAGGCTGAGAACGTGGGCCCACCAGTCAGCGTAATGGCGAACGAGTAAGGCTGCGCCGTGGACCCCGTTTGTCGGCGCGCCTGGAGCGCTCAGTTGGGCCGCGCGGTTCAAAAGCGGGACTTGGGCTGAATGTGAGTTAGCCGGCCCAGTTAGGTATTTTATCTTTTTCTTTTTTTATATTTTCTGTTTTCTGTTTTCTTTTCTTTTTATTTTTTTTTCAATTTCCCAATTTGAATTCCAAATATGACTTTGAATTTGTACTCAAATTGTAGATAAGTTTCAATCATACCAGTATGGTTGAGTTTGTATATTTATAAATTGTGTTTTACATTTTATATTATTTCTTTCTTTCTTTCTCCTTTTTCCTCCAATCCTCTTCTCATTGTCATTTTATTTCTATGTTGTCACCAAATGCACACACAAATAAAATATCCAGCATGATGCAACAATTTAATAGTAGATCTTTTATTAATTGTTCTTGGACATGGTGTTCTCATATGATGGTGCATAAAGATCAAACTCACATAAAGAGAAAATGTTTCTCTATTGATATATTTCTAGCAATTTACAAAGTGGGTGTTACAAGGATAGAGGCAAGAGCTCGTCCGTATGTCATGATAGAAGGGGAGTTATACAAACATGGAGTTTGCGCTCCGCTGCTCAAGTGCTTATCTAGAACCGAAGGTATAGAGTTGATGAAAGAAATACATGCAGGCCTGTGTGGATCCCACATCGGATCTAGGCCGTTACTTGGAAAAGTTTTCCGCCAAGGGTTTTATTGGCCGAAGGCAGCTTCGGATGCAGCGGAGTTAGTTCAAAAGTGCGAAGGTTGTCAGAAATGTGCAAGAGATCAAAAGCAACCTTCGTCTTTGACACAGCTGATACAACCCATCTAGCCATTGCAAAGGTGGGGCCTTGACTTGTTAGGTCCATTACCACCGGCTCAAGGGAATCTAAAATATGTTATAGTGGCTGTGGAGTATTTTTCTAAATGGATTGAGGCGAAGCCATTAGCCACAATAACTTCGGCCACTGTCCAAAAGTTTTTCTGGCAGAATATTGTCTGTCGCTTCGGGGTACCGAAGGCCATCACTGTAGATAATGGAACACAATTCGACTCCGAAGCTTTCAGAAATTTCTGTGATCAAATTGGTACGAAGATCCATTTTGCATCAGTCAGACATCCGGAGTCAAATGGGCTCGTTGAAAGAGCCAACGGTATTATAATGACAGGAATAATGAAGTTAATCTTCAATCAACCCAGGGGAAAGTGGCCAGATCAGTTAACCAAAGTGGTGTGGAGCCACAATACAACAACATCAAGGTCTACAGGCTTTACTCCATTCAAGTTATTGTTCGGAGACGAAGCAATAACTCCGGAAGAAGCTAAAGCTGGATCAATAAGAGTTGTAGCTTCGGCAGAATCAGGTCCTGAAGATGCCTGTTTTGTGGAAAAAGATGCTTTAGAAGGGATCAGGCTTCAAGCTGTGGAGAATATCAATAAATACCAGGCTGAAACAGTCAGATGGCGAGATAGAAAGGTCCGGCTAAAAAATATTGAGCCGGGACACTTGGTGCTTCGGAGAGTGGCCAACCCAGACACAGTGGGCAAGTTACAGTTGAAATGGGAAGGGCCTTTCTTAGTAGCATCTTCGTCAAGGCCTGGTTCGTACAGATTGAAGGACATGGACGGCAACGAAATTCCAAGATCTTGGAATGCGGACGAGCTTCGGCGATATTATGTATAACTTGATGTAACTTTTTATGTTTTTTCTTTTCTTTTTCATGGCACCCTTTTCCTTTCTAAAGGGGGAGAAAGGTTTTTAATGGGGCCATCATATGTAATTTCCTTTTTAGTTTTATAAGAGCAAAATCCCCCAAAGAATGTAAATGTAAAAGCTGAGAACGCACCATCGAGTGCCGAAGCTGAAAAAGCGAAGAAGCTCAAAAGACGTTCCTAAGGGAATGCAGAGCTTGCAGCGAAAAGTCAACGCTGATTCCGCCGAAAGTAAAAGGCGAAGAAGCTTAAAAGACGTTCCTAAGGGAATGCAGAGCTTACAGCGAAAAGTCAACGCTGATTCCGCCAAAAGTAAAAGGCGAAGAAGCTCAAAAGACGTTCCTAAGGGAATGCAGAGCTAATGTGTGATTGTTTCTAAGGAAATAATGGCTGAGGGTATGGCTTCGGACATGTGTTTGGACATTCATTCGCACATCACATGGCATCATAGCATTCGCATTCATAAACATTCATTCATGGCATACGTGGTTGTTTCGGCAAAAAAGAAGAAGCGGTCTTTTATGCTTCGTTGTGTATAAAAAAGAGAGGTTTCGGCAAAAAAGAAGAAGCGGTCTTTTATGCTTCGTTGTGTACGAAAAGAAGGGAAGGTGTTTTTTCGCTTTCAGCTCAAAATATTAATTTCGTCCACATCAAAGCACCTCAATGGAAGGGTAAGGATATATTACAAGGTATGAACAAAATTCATTAAGAACAGTTTAGCTGTATTTACAAACGTTGTTACAAAAGTCTTGAGTTTTTCTAGTCTACTCCTACTAATCTTCGTCAGGCTTCCGCTTCGGCGGCATATTCTTTAAGTATCACCTAAGCTTCGTCATCCTACATGAATCAAGGTATTGCGAGTAAAAATCAAGTGTGAAGGAGAAGGTAAGCACAAGGTATGATTTCTTACTGGTTCAAGATGACTTCGAGCTTCGTCCCCAGCCTTCTCTCGCCCGCCTTTTGTCCATATCATTTTTATAAATCTGTTTGAAATGCTTCGGGCGAGGTCAGGAATATCGTCTAAAATTGATGGAGACAGAGTGAAATTCGGCCTGTTGACGATTTTTCCATGATCACAGCCGGCCTTCAGGAACGCTGCAGCTGTGCCCCGAGAAGCTACCCAGGCACAGAAGTCACCGTGCCCGGCTATAACTTCGTCCAGCTCATCAATTTCAGCTTCAATATGTTCGAAGGCTCTTGGCAAATTTTCAGCTGCAGGGTTGAACTTTCCGCTGCTGGCTCCAACTGAGTAAAATATCTTCTTTAATTGTTGAATGCAGTTGTTACTAAATTTCAAGCATTTGTCTTGAAGGCTTGTTAATGATTGCTTCAAGTCTGAGTTGGTTTGGACTTCGGCTTCAAGTTTCGAATTAAGCTCTAGCTTCTCTTGTTCAAATTGTTTTGATTGGCAGAGAAGCTTCGAATTCAATTCTGCTACTTTAGCTTCAGCTTCTGCCAGCAAGCCTTCGGTTGATTGGAGTTCGAAGTCTTTCTTTTCAATAATAGCTGATTGTTCTTTTACTTTGCTCTCTAAATTCTCAATTATAGCTTCGTGTTTTTTATCTTCTAAATCTTGCTGCATCTTCAAAGCTTTGCTTAGTAGCATGCTCTGCATATAAACAACCTTCGTTAGGAATATTTCCATTATTAAAAACAATAGAAGTCAGAGAAAAATTGTTTACCTTGAAATTGGAATAAAATAAGCTACCGACGATATGTTGTCGTCGGTAGCGGCTGATATCTGTTTCTAGCTTCGGAAAGCCGATACTCTTTGATAGAGTACCGATGACCTTAGCCCCAGTTTGGTCTCGGATGCAGCCCAATTTCTCATCATCAATGCCTCCGAATAGAAGAGCTCCTGGCTTGTATCCGCAAGATTTGGCATATTCCTTAAGCTCTTCTATTTCGGCCTTCGACAGTTCTTGCCCAATTAAATCTTGAAATATGTAAGCTTCGTCTTCCGAAGTATCTTCGGCTATTTCTTTTCCCTTCCCAGGCACTGTGGCCATGGTTTCTTCAGCAGCAGTGGCAGCTTCTTCTGCAGCCATGTCTAGCAAAATTTTGTCGATGTCTTCAATGGTAGTTTCTAAGTTCACATCTTCGGCTGAAGCGGCTTCGGTAGCCGCGACCTCCGAAGGTGCGACTTCGACATTTGTTGCGCCCTCGACCGCTGGTGTTTTCCGAGTTGAAGCCCTCGGTGGCGTCTTGTCGATAACTTCGGTCACTGCAATAATTCTTTGCCTCTTTGTTTTGGTTATCTTCGTTTTTTTCGGCTTCTCCACCTTTCGAAAAAGCTTCGTCAGTTGAGGCCCTAATGGACTTAGCTTCGCGGGCAGGGGTTCAGTCATTACCTTTAAGATTTCCTCCACATCGCTGGTAGAGGGTGGTGCAGGAGTCCCCTCTTCATCGGATAATTTTCGCTTTGGAGATGATATTTTTCTCTTCTTTGGAATTTTCTTCTCTTTTGTTGGTCCTTCCTCATCTTTGTTCAAACTTTCGGCCACTCTTTTTCTTTTTTGGCCCTCAGCACCCTTGTTCAACCGTTCATAGTCAGGGTACTCGAAACCCAGGGCATCAAACACTCGGTTCAGCCTTCGCTTCGGACGGGTGCCGAAGGCCGCAGTCATCAGTTGATCTTCTTTTTTGGAATAATTCCCAAGAATTTCATTGCACATTACCTCAACTGTGTCCAGCCACTCTTGGCAAGGTTTTTTAAAGTATTTCTTGAACTTGAAATGGTAAGGAAGCCGGACAAGTTCCCCCTTCTTCTTCTCCCCTTCTAGCTTTGGCATTTCCCATTCTTTTAGAGTAGGGAAAACCCTGAACGCCAAGAATTCTTGAACCAGATCCCTGGTACCGATATGATCTGAAATAATTTCAAACTCACCCAGTGCAGCCCAGGTGGGACCTTCTAATGTCATGTGGCATCGCGGTCTTGTCTCTCCGAAGATTAATTCAAGTGGGCTTTGTACCAATTTCTCTTTGTCTTCGTCAACTTTCACGTAAAACCACTCAGACTTCCAGCCTGCCGACCATTTGCTTCGGTAGCTGATAACAGGAAACTTTGTTGTTTTCTGGTAGGCAAAATTGTAGCAACCAAAGTTATCATGTAATCCATCTTTTCTGGCCTTCGTTTGGTAATGTAACTCATGAACTCGACAAAAACTGTCGGCAAACGGTTCCACAGCCTGGCTTCGGAGGGCCCAGATATAAACATTAAGCCTAACGATAGCGTTAGGAGTCAATTGATGAAAGTAAATACCAAACTTCTTCAATACATCTGCAATAATACCATGAAGGGGGAATCTCAGCCCAGCCTTTAAAAAGCTCTTGAAAATGACTATCTCGTCCTTCTCTGGCTTCGGGGTAGTCTCTTCTCCCCCGAAGCGAAGTAGTTTCTTCTGATTTTCACTGAAGTAACCTGATTTTACCATCTTCGAGAGATCAGCCTTCGAAATGGTCGACTTTCCGAAGTCTAAGTGGCTGGGCTTGCTGGGCATGGCAATGCGATAGTCATCTTCGGGATCAGTTTCTTCAATGTTCTCTTCTCCTCCTTCGGCAGTTGTCGGGTCTGCTTCAGCAGCGGGGATTTCTTCCGCAGTTACCAGTCCGGATCGTTGCATTGCTTCGGATATGGGAACAGTTTCTGAACCTTCAGCTTCGTCTCCTTCACGCTCAACCCTGGCAGTGGATCGCACTCTGGCCATTTGATTCTGAGTTTGGGGAAATTGAATACTTTTTTCTTTTTCTTTTTCTCCCGAAGCCTTTCTTTCTGACGAAGCAGACTTCGAGATAGACCTTCGTTCGATTCTGGGAATCAAGCTTCGGCTACAGTTAAAAATTTTGGCAGCAAAACAGTGCAAATAGCAATGAATGCTGTGGTAACTTCACACCTACTCGTCTGTTTATATAGTGCTGCAGGTAAGAAGGTGAAGCGCCAGGATTTTTACACCAGGCGGGCAGTCACTTGCACTCGCTGCGCGGTGGACCGCAGAGGCCAAACAGTAACTCTGCAAGGTGGGCCTGGCACACGCTCAGAAACTGGATCGTTTCCCGGCAACGAGCTCAGGGAAGGTGTTTTTTGGACCTTCGGCTTCCCGAAGCTTGAGAGGCTTTTTTCACGGATCAAGCTCGTTACGAAAAATGATCTAGCGCCGCGAAAGGGGCTACTGTTGGGGCCATGCTTCGTTGCGCCGAAGGTCTTACGAGAAGAAGCAGCTTCGGCTGAAGTTGTCCCAGGAGATAACCGAAGGTTCCTCTTCATGAAGCTTCGGCATTACAAACCGACATAGAGATAGAATGACCTTTTAATCCATAAAGGTCTGAGTCAATGATTGTAAACTTTTATGAGGGGCATAATTGTAATTCGTCACAGGCTGTGTCCTGTGTCTATAAATAGATGAACAGTACCCCCGTACTGTTCACGCTGACTTGCATCCACTCGCGCGTCACGCTTGGACTTTTGCCTTCTGTCAAGCCGAAGGTAAAAATGTAATTCAATATTGTTCAAGTGCATTCATGGCTATATGATTAAAGGATATTAATGATGACATATGATTATTCATGTTATTTCTCATGTCTCATATGCTTCTCCTTTCATTGAGATATATCGAAATGTCGAAGGTATGTCCTTCATGACCTTCGTCTGAAGATCATTATATCCTAAGGGAGATAATGCTCTGAAGGACGAAGGGCATTAATCATTAACCTTTTTATGTTGCCTTGTTCTTAATTCATAGCACTTGAGAACAAGTCCCCAACAGTAACCGAGCAAGCTTTCTGTACCAAAGTTATAGGGCTACTACCAGCTACAAATCGACTATAGTGACTAAGCTCATTTGATAACTAGATCATGGTTGAATTCAGCTCCAAAGATGGCTTTGCTACACTGAAAGTCTGAATTTTAGAATAAACCAGCCTGTCAGTCTGACTTTGGGTGTGATTATCTCCAAAATCTTCATAACAACTGTGCTTACACTCTTAAGTAAAGTTTTTCACCTAAGATAGATCTACATAGTTGATGTGGTGACCTAGGGCAAAAACCTTATAGTTTGAAAGTTACAAAGCTCAAAAGTTGAGCCCATAACACTAAGTTTCAGACTTAGAGAAATCTCAACTGGGGGTCCTTTTTGCATTTAAGTCCAAAACTTAGGGTTTGGCTTGTAAATTCACATATGAGTGCCCCAAATGACTTTAGATACTTATTTAACTTGGTTTTTGCACTTTAGTCCAAGAGTGGACGCAAGTTTTAGTCATAGTAACACCAGGAGTGTTACACGTGAGAGTGTGGCGGAGCTTCTGGCATAACTTAATTGGACAGAGGATCGCTAAAGAGGGGGAGGGGAGCTCACCGGAGCGATGAAGGGAGCACGGCGGCGCTAGCTCGAACGGCTCGGGGAAGAGGGCAGTGGGGGTGGCCGGAGCTGTGTGGCGAAGACGGGGCTCGGGCAGGTCCTTTTATAGGCGCTCGGGGGAGGGAGGGGGATGGAGGAGACGACGAGCACCGGCGAGCTCGCCATGATGGCGGGAATGGCGCTAACGCCGATTGCGATGGCTCGAGCAGGCGAGGGGGGTGAGGGGACGGCTCGAGCACAGTGGCGGGGTTGTCGCGGAGGCTGGGCGGGCATTGATGGTGAGGCGACGAGGCGAGGGGGGCTCGGCGGCGGATGCGCCGGTGAGGGATGGGCGAGGGGGATGAAACTGACCGTGTGGGCCCTGGATGCCAGCGAGAGGAAACAGCGCGAGAGGGAGGGGGATGAGGCGCTGACGGGCGGGGCCCGGGTGTCAGCGGGAGGGAGCCACACGTGGGGTTGGGCCGCCTGGGCCGGGGAGAGAGGAGGGAAAGCGCGGGCGCGTGGGGCGGGTTGGGCCGGAATTCGGCCCAGCCGAGGGAGGGGGGAGTTTTCCTTTTTCTTTTCTTTTTCTAATTCTAATTCCTTTCTTCTCCTTTTTCTATTTTTGTTTCTTTTTCTTTGGAGACCAAAAATATTTTCTAAGTGATCTTGAGTGAGAAATAGAGTCTATGTGAAGTGCTCTAATTATTTCAAGTATATGCACATGAGAAGGGGTTCTAAGGGTAGGGTTAAGGGAGAAAGGTAAAATAAAAGGGGGGAAATTAGGAGGTTAGGGTTTCAAACCTTAGGTGGGATTTTGGGATGTTACAAACCTACCCCACTTAAAGGAATCTCGTCCTCGAGATTTAGACTGGATTTGAGAAAAGGTAAGGGTATTCCCTCCTCAAGGAGTCTTCACTCTCCCAGGTAGCTTCCTCTTCTCCTTCTCTGCTCCACTGAACTTTACAGAGCTTCACCTCTGAGGTGCGGGTCTTTCTGACTGCTGAATCAAGAATCTTCACTGGTTTTTCACGGTACTGAAGGTCTTTCTGAATCTGTATTGTCTCTTCTTCGATGTGACTTTCTGGTGCTTGCAGGCATTTGCGGAGCTGGGATACGTGAAACACATTGTGGATGTCGGACATGGATTCCGGTAATTCCAGACGGTATGCTGCGGGTCCTACCCTGCCAATGATGGGATAGGGACCTACGAAATGCGGGGCTAGCTTCCCTTTTACTTGGAACCTCCTGACACCACACATTGGAGAAACCTTGAGGTAGACGAAGTCTCCTTCCTCAAATCGGAGTTCCCTCCGCCTGTTGTCTGCATAACTCTTCTGCCGACTCTGAGCTTCAAGTAACCTTCTGCGGATCAGTGCAACTTTCTCTTCTGCCTCTTTGACAAAGGCAGGTCCTTCTAGTGCTTTTTCCCCCACGTTGGACCACATGAGAGGGGTCTGGCATTTCCGTCCATACAGTGCTTCGAATGGCGACATCTTGATACTGGCCTGATAGCTATTGTTGTATGAGAACTCTGCGTAGGGTAGACTGGATTCCCAACTTCTATCAAAAGCTAGCACACATGCTCTTAACAGATCTTCAAGGACTTTGTTGACTCTTTCTGTCTGCCCATCTGTCTGAGGGTGATAAGCGGTACTGAAATCTAGCTTGGTGCCCATAGCTTTCTGAAGGCTTGTCCAGAATTTGGATGTGAACTGGGTTCCCCTGTCTGACACTATCTTCCTTGGGATGCCATGGAGTCTGACTATCTCCTTGAGATAAATCCGGGCAAGGGTGGCTCCTCCAAAGGTAGTTTTCACTGGGATGAAATGGGCTACCTTGGTGAGGCGATCTTTTATTACCCAGATGGAATCATTCCCTTTTTGCGTCCACGGCAGTCCGGTTACGAAGTCCATGCCTATTTCTTCCCACTTCCATTCAGGTATTGGGAGGGTTTGTAATAGGCCTGCAGGTTTTTGGTGTTTGGCCTTCGTTCGCTGGCAGATGTCACATTGGGCCACATACTGAGCTATTTCTTTCTTCATCCCTTTCCACCAGTACCTGGTTTTGAGGTCTAGGTACATCTTGGTAGTTCCTGGGTGGATGGAGTAGGCCGAGTTGTGAGCTTCCTTGAGTTGGACTTCTCGGGCCTCCCCTTTTGGTACACACAGACGGTATTTGAACCAAAGGACTCCTTGGTCATCTGTCCTGAGGTCCGGGAGTTGTTCCTTGCGGGCTTTCTCCACAAGTCTTGTTGTCTCTGAGTCTAGACGTTGAGCTTTGCATATGAGGTCTTCTAGCATTGGTTTGACTTCGAGACTATCGCTGTTTCCCAGACATGTATTTAGTTGAGCTGATTCTTTCTTCCAATCTTCTAAAAAGTTGGTCCCCTTGATGCCGAATGGTTTTCGACTGAGGGCGTCTGCTACCACGTTGGCCTTCCCGGGGTGATAATGAATTTCCAGGTCATAATCCTTGATCAGCTCTAACCATCTTCGCTGACGGAGGTTTAGATCTGGTTGAGTGAATATATACTTTAGAATCTTGTGATCGGTGAAAATGTGGCACTTGTTTCCGATTAGGTAGTGCCTCCATATCTTCAAGGCATGCACTATGGCTGCCAATTCCAAATTATGGGTGGGGTAATTCTATTCGTGCGGCTTGAGTAGGCGCGATGCATAAGCAATGACATTCTCGTTTTGCGTCAGTACACACCCTAAGCCTTGCCTCGAGGCATCACATAAGATGACAAAATCTTGATGAATATCTGGTAGTGACAGAATGGGTGCTGTTGTGAGTTTCTCCTTTATGATCTGGAAACTCCCTTCACATTTTGGGGTCCACACAAATTTATGGTCTTTCTTGAGAAGTTCTGACATTGGTCTTGCTATGCTGAAGAATCCTTTGATGAAGCGGCGGTAATACCCTGCCATTCCCAGGAAGCTTCGAACTTCACTGACGTTGGTCGGCTGCCTCCATTTTGATACTGCTTCCACCTTGGAAGGGTCCACTTCTATTCCTTCTGCGGTTAAGATATGCCCAAGGAAGGCTATCTTTTCCAACCAGAATTCACATTTACTGAGTTTTGCATAAAGTTGGTGTGCTCTGAGTTTTCCGAGGACGATCCGAAGGTGACACTTATGGTCTTCGCGGTTCTTGGAGTAGATAAGGATGTCGTCAATGAAGACCACGACAAACTTATCTAGCTCTTCCATAAACACTTTGTTCATGAGGTTCATGAAAAAGGCGAGTGCGTTGGTCAGTCCGAACGGCATCACTGTGAATTCATATTGCCCGTACCGGGTGACAAATGCAGTCTTCTGGATGTCTGCTTCCTTGATCCTCAATTGGTGGTAACTAGACCTTAGCTCTATCTTGGAGAAGTACTTGGCTCCTTGAAGCTGATCGAAGAGGTCGTCAATCCGAGGAAGTGGATACTTGTTTTTGATGGTGACTTCATTTAACAATCGGTAATCAATACACATTCTCATGCTTCCATCTTTCTTAGAGATGAACAGGACTGGTGCTCCCCAAGGGGATGCGCTAGGACGAATGTATCCCTTTTGCTGAAGATCTGCGATTTGAAGCTTCAGTTCTGCTAACTCGGTCGGAGCCATGCGGTATGGTCTCTTTGCGATGGGTGCTGTTCCAGGGAGCAGATCTATGTAGAACTCCACTTCTCTTTCTGGTGGCATTCCTGGTAACTCTTCTGGAAACACATCCATGAATTCTTCTACCACTGATATACTTTCTGTTGCTAGATTGAACATCATTGGGTCACTGGCGGGTGGCTGTGCCTGACAAGAGACTGACTCTCCCTGCTGGTCGGTGAGGAGGACTGTCTTGTCTGCGCAACTGATGATGCCTTTGTGTTTAGTTAGCCAATCCATCCCTAGGATCACATCAATTCCTTTGGATGGCAAGACAGTTAAGTCTGCCAGAAATACTACCCCACTTAAAAGGATTCTGACTTGGGAGCATTTGAGCTGGCATAGAAGGTCGGACCCTGGGGTTCGGGTGACCAAGGGAATCTCTAGAGGAGTAGAGGGAATGCCATACTTTTCCACAAAACTAGTGGCTATGAAGGAGTGGGATGCTCCAGAATCGAAAAGTACGGTAGCAGGAGTAAATTCAACAAGGAACTCACCGAGCACTACTCCCGGAGCTTGCTGAGCCTCCTGGGCATCGACGTGATTCACTCGTGCCCTTCCTTGGTACAGAGCCTTGTTCTGCTGGCTAACGGAGGAGGGCGCCTTGGGGGCGGATGCCGAGGTATTCTTGGGGCCATTCACCGAGTTGGAGTAGGCGAGTCCTGGTGGCTTCAGCTGCGGACAGTTGTTCTTGAAGTGACTAGGATCACCGCAGTGCCAACATGCATTCGCCGGGGGTTGGTTGCTTGCCACTGAGGGAGAATGGAAAGAGCTCTGACTCTGCTGACTGAACCGTGATGGGGCGGGTCCAGCTGGTCTACTGAAGTTTGGCCCCTTGGGTGGAAACCCAAATGATCGAGTCTTCTGGTGCCGGTCCTGCTGTTGTGCCCGGAGAACCTGGAACTTTCTTTTGAGATGTCCTTTTTCTTCCTCCTTTGCCCTTTCAACTTGCATGGCCTTGTTGGAAAGGTGAGAGAAATTGAGGAAGTCTTGGCTAGCCAGAATTGTCTTGAGTTCTGGCCTGAGTCCATTCAGGAAACGGGCCATCTTCTTGCCCTCGGTACTGACATCATCTGGCGCGTAGCGGGCTAACTCTGTGAACTTGTGCACATATTCGCTGACAGAT
Source organism: Zea luxurians (assembly GCA_029449295.1). Classification (NCBI taxonomy): domain Eukaryota; kingdom Viridiplantae; phylum Streptophyta; class Magnoliopsida; order Poales; family Poaceae; genus Zea; species Zea luxurians. The sequence continues at coordinate 176,258,404 of JAOPSE010000002.1, forward strand.
CTTCCGTCTTGAGTCAATTCTCGGAACTCATCCTCCTTAAGCTGTACAAGTCCTTGGGGCACATGGTGCTCCTGGAAAGCCGCTTCAAATTCCGCCTAGGTAGCATCTCTGATGGTGACGTTGAAGGTGTCCCACCAGGCTAAGGCCATCCCGGAAAGTTGGTGGGCAGCCAGTTGAACACGCTGATTTTCTGGGCAACCAATGGCTTCTAGTTTTCTTTTGATCGTGCGCATCCAATCGTCTGCATCGAGGGGGTTGCTTGATCCGGCGAACGTGGGAGGTTTGAGTCTCAGGAAATCCCCCATTCTGTCTTGCAGTCTTCCACCATTTGGCCGTTGATTTTCTAGATTTCGAGTGAGGACCTCGATGAGTCGGGTTTGATTGGCTAGAACTTGGGCTAGGTCTAAGGGTAGTGGTGGAGGTGCGGGGAGGTGGGTTTCACTTTCCTCTCTAACGGCTTCCCCTTCAGCTCTCAGGGGAAACCCTGCTCCAATCCCGGAGGCGGTAGGCGTGGTTTTATCCGAAGCCATCTGCCAGGGAAGAGAGTCACTATTATGCACATGCATATTGTTTTCAACCAAGTTATTTTATTCATTACACCAGCACATTACAAGCATAGGACTACTACAGGTGGAGCTACACGAGAGCGTTCCCTGAGGTACTACCGAACTCTTTCTCTAAGGTATCCCCAAACTCCTTGAGAAGATCATCAAGGCTTGCTAGGGATATATCCTCGGCGTCGGACCAATCATCTACCCTGGGGGGAGGTGGGGCTGGAGGGGTCTTCTTCTTCTTCTCCGTTTGGCATCCTCGGTTGGTGGTCTTCTTCTGGATTTTCTTCTTGGGGGCGAGCTTCTTTAGCTTCTTGTCATAGTCCATCTTTAAGGTTCGATAAGCCTCACGGGTGTTGGCCTCCTCGCCTTCTGCTATGTCGAGACACTCTTGGAGGGATGCCTTCTCTTGCTTAAGCTCTCTGACTTGCCGCTCCAGGCTTTCCACCCGGGAGTTTAGGTGGGCGCAGTGGGAGGAGAGGTCATCGTAGTGGTTGTCGAGGGTGTGGAGGTATCCGGCCATGTAGACAATGGTGGGGTCATCCTCGGTGGGGTCTCTCCCTGATAGAGCCTGAAGTCTTTTCCTCCAGGTGGGGGTATTTTTGTTGCTGGGTCGGAAATGACGAAGGGGGGTTTCAGAGATCTCTTGGCTGTAGTTTTGGCATAGCTGTTTAAGGGCTTTTCGGGCTACACTTTGGCAAGTGTCTGGGAAGCGGTGTCCGGTGGAATTGACTTGGAAGGGAGGGTGGTTTGGGTAGCTTCGGCTTTCTCCCAGGTAGACTGCCATAGAGCACTTTTCTACTCCATTTTCGTGGTATTCCTTCCAGACATATTCGGGCTTCTTGCGGATCCCCATGCGTAGCGCGCAACTTCGTAAAAGGTGAGGGAATCCTTCTTCCCCTGAGCAATAGGATGTCCTAATAACCCAGGAGTCTTCCATCTGGTAGACGAAAAGAAGGGTCTGTTAATATCGGGGAAAGGAGAGAGTGTTTCTTGGGGGGTAAGAGGTGTTTTCTTGTTAAGGCAACTTTTTAAGGTCAGGGCTGCGGTCTACGGCCAGTCCTATAGGTTCTGATACCACCTGAAGCGTCCCGATCCTTTGGGACCCAAATGTGATACAATTACTAGTCCTAGGAGGCTAGTAACCACATTCATTACTTCAAATAGTTACAGAGTCTGAATAGTGTTATTACAATACTGGGGGTACAAGCTCGAGAGTGAGCCGAAAATCATAAAGCGCAGTGGAAGATAAAACAGCCCAGGCCACAGGCAGAACTGGGTGAAGTCACAACCCCATCAATCAAGCATAGCAGAAAAGAAGTCTTCAGCTGCTGAAAAACATAAATAAATCTGGGTGAATACACTAGGTATTCCGCAAGCCCACCCGGCTCCCGTAAAGAGAAAGTGACCTATATTGTACATGCTTTATATGGTGGAGTTGAAGTCACTCATACTTTTTCAGAGAAAGGCAGTATTCGCTGTTTATGGTTTTCCCAAGACAATAGAAATGATACCTGCTTGACCACCACTGAGCTTCCCGCTCCCGTGGTATCACTTTCTTTCCAGAACATACACACGCATCTCCCTGTTCCCGGTTGTAGAAGAAACACTAATTGTCATACCATACCAGACTCGTCCATACCAGTGGACACGGACTATTCGAATAGGTTTAGACTCTGTGCAGAGGGGTACACTTTACCCACTAGTCTGGCTCTGCGATCTCATGGCCAATGAGATCCGAATCCGAAACTCTTTCCTTCCTTGCACGTCCGAACCTTAACGGTTATACCGGAAGGAGTCAGGCCACCGCCATGTCCAAACCGGACAAAACATTCCCCCTCCTTATCCTCCCGGTGCTCCCCAGCCTTCATAACCCTGGGGTTGGACCGTACGAGTTCAGATCGAGTGGCTGCCCACACAGCCTCGAGTGGTTGTACTTTTTGTGAGTACAGGTAATGAAAGATGACAAACTGATCCTTATACGAGAGGACAATCCTTCTGCTCACGCCTAAACCAGCTGAGCCAACACCTTAGGCCCTCCCCTAAACTAGGGAGTCCCTGATCATCCTACTCACCAGGTGATGAGGGTGAATACCCTTCATCGCACACTTTTGGAAAACATGCCACTTGTACCCTTTTTACTTGCCCCATATCTTTAAATCAAAGTAATAGTTAATGCGGGCTCTCTCATGCTCACCATGCAATTTGATTCCCATAATCCAGGCTTAGGCAGTGGTAGAGAGAAATAGGTAAATAATGCATCAAGGGAAGGATGGACTTGCCTTCGTCGAAGCTTTCCTGGCACAAGAGGTTTAACTCAGAGGGGTCGGGTTCTTGCCCTTCTTCCGGAGCTATAAGTTCCGGAGGATCGGATCCCTCTTCCGCTAATCAAACACAGATAATAGCAATACATCAAACATAGTGACTTTAGCGGGGTGTGCAAGTTCTTATACTTTATTATTTTTGTGCCCTATAATTTATTTAGACTATTTTGGTGCATAAAATATTAGCATCTAAATATATATGTGAAAAATGGGGAAAAAGAAATGAGAAAGGAAAAAAGAGAAAGGATTTCCCAGCTAGCCGGGCCGGGGGGGATTTTGGCCTAGCTGGCGCGAGCGCGCGCGGGCGGGCGCGCTTTCGGCCCACTTGGCCCAGCTGCGCGGGGGCGACGGCGGGGAACGGCGCTGCGGCGCGGGCTCGCACGCTAGAGAGAGGGGGGGGTGGACGGCGTTAACGACACGGAGGGAGGGGCGGGAGCTCGACCAGGGCCCGGTCGGCGGCGAGCCCTGCGGCGATTCTCCACCGTCGGTCCGGTTTTGTGGTGGGGAAACGGTGGCGAAGCATGGGCTGGTGATGGGGGTCACAGGGGTGGGGCGAATTTTGCCTGCGGGGGCCTATGGCGGCCGGTCCGCGGCACGGTGGCGGGTGCCCGCGGCGGTGATGCCGCCGGTGAGGTTGCCGGCCACAATAGAGGGGGAGAAGTGGCGCCCTGTGACTGTGAGAGTGTGGCGGAGCTTCTGGCATAGATTAATTGGACAGAGGATCGCTAGAGAGGGGGAGGGGAGCTCACCGGAGCGATGAAGGGAGCACGGCGGCGCTAGCTCGAACGGCTCGAGGAAGAGGGCAGTGGGGGTGGCCAGAGCTGTGTGGCGAAGACGGGGCTCGGGCGGGTCCTTTTATAGGCGCTCGGGGGAGGGAGGGGGATGGAGGAGACGGCGAGCACCGGCGAGCTCGCCATGATGGCGGGAATGGCGCTAACGCCGATTGCGATGGCTCGGGCAGGCGGGGGGGGGGGGGGGTGAGGGGACGGCTCGAGCACAGTGGCGGGGTTGTCGCGGAGGCTGGGCGAGCCTTGATGGCGAGGCGACGAGGCGAGGGGGGCTCGGCGGCGGATGCGCCGGTGAGGGATGGGCGAGGGGGATGAAACTGACCGGTGGGCCCTGGCTGCCAGCGAGAGGAAACGGCGCGAGAGGGAGGGGGATGAGGCGCTGACGGGCGGGGCCCGGTTGTCAGCGGGAGGGAGCCGCGCACGGGGTTGGGCCACCTGGGCCGGGGAGAGAGGAGGGGAAGCGCAGGCGCGTGGGGCGGGTTGGGTCGGAATTCGGCCCAGCCGAGGGAGGGGGGTTTTCCTTTTTCTTTTCTTTTTCTAATTCTAATTCCTTTCTTCTCCTTTTTCTATTTTTGTTTCTTTTTGTTTCTTTTTCTTTGGAGACCAAAAATATTTTCTAAGTGATCTTGAGTGAGAAATAGAGTCTATGTGAGGTGCTCTAATTATTTCAAGTATATGCACATGAGAAGGGGTTCTAAGGGTAGGGTTAAGGGAGAAAGGTAAAATAAAAGGGGGGAAATTAGGAGGTTAGGGTTCCAAACCTTAGGTGGGATTTTGGGATGTTACACTCCCGTTAGCCAGCTTCACCAGGGGTGGCGGCACCGCCGCGCGGCAAGGTACGCCGGCGAACAATCGAGCCAAGGCTTCGGTGCACTAAATAGTCGCGGATAGGTGCTACACGCAGAGGAGGGTAAACCGAATTGGTTAAATAACTCCTTACCGGCGATGGAGGCAGCAGCAGGGCCACCCACGGCAGCATGAGATCTTGCGACAATACTTCTACTCCGGTGAGCGATTGGTGCGGCTCCCACCACCGGACCGGCCCTGCGATATCGCGAACACTCACAGCACGATCCAGCGAAACCGGCAGACCACACCACTGGCTAGCAGCAGTACCATAGGCGAGTTGAGCGTGCGGCGACGCCATTCGAAATCCCGGCGAGAAATTGCCGACCCCACGGCGGCTGTCTTCGCATGCCGAGGTCACACGCACGTGCGGCGGCATCCCGCGACGCGCCTGGAACACCCGTCGGGCCGGGGAGTTGCCCACGGACGAGGTCCATGTTGGCGGCCACTCTCTCTGGTTCTCTCTCTCGGTCGCTCCCCTTCGATCTCCCTCACCTGTTTCCTCTAGCTCGGAATTCATGGCGTCGTGCAGGTATTCATGGCCGGGGCTTGGTCTTTATACCCCCAAGGTCGGTTGTAACGCCCACGACTCCAGGGAAGCACCACGCGGATCTTGCGCGGCTTCAGTTGCGAGCACGCGAGTTCTTCGGAAGGGATGATTCCGACTTACCGAGTCCACCTGCCAGACATACCAAATGCGCACGGCAGGGGAAACGAGCGGTGGGTGAAGGGAATGACAGATTTGGCCCACATGTACGTGACGCGCGCTTCGGTTTGGGCTGGGAGCGCGCGAGGGGAAAAGGGTAGTGGGCTGCGCTGTAGATGGGATTAGGTTGGCTGGCAGGTGGTTTGGGCCCAATCCGCAGTTTATTCTTTTCCCCTTTTTTTCTTCCTTTTCCTTTTCTTTTATTTCCAAATTCAAGCTTCCTTTCAAATTTGAATTTAGTGTTGTGAAATTTGTCTTCAAATTACATTTTACATTTAGGGTACTAATTTTAAAAATACATTTCTATGCATATTTTATGTAAGTTTCATATTCCTCTATTTCTCCACGGTCTAATTATAATTTTAGATCTAAAATCCAATTTTGCACCTTATTGAATTTTCTATTAATATATTTATTATTATTACTATGAAATGCACACACAATAAACTCCAACTTGATGAATAGATATCTTATTTATTGTAATTAATTTATTTGCTTGATAAATGTTTGAAATATGAGACACACTCATATTATTTTCTTTCTATTTAGAAAAAATAGTATTTTGTTTGTGGCACAAGAATTTGGAGTTACTTCAAAATTAACTATTCATGTAAATAAATGCTTATGGTGCATTTTTTAATGAAATGAATATTCATTTAGTTGAATTGAAAATCTTTCCACTACTTCTTTTCTAATATAATTTTTTTTTCAAAATTCAGTCCTCAACATTCATTGCTCAAGTATAAGTTGAGATGTCAGAATTTACTATTTTATTTTTTATATATTTATTTTATTATTAATAATAATATTTTTTTTAAAAAAATTATATAGATTTTGGGCCTTACACTTTTCTTATGGATTGATGAAGATGGCGCTTGCTAACTTCAACCGTGCATAAGGTTTTGACCGGAATTAACTGGTCCAACAGGATGCATGCTCTAACAAGAACAACAGTTTGTAGTATTTTACACATTCAGAGCACCGCGGAGAAAAAAGTCACAAACAGAAACAAACAAGACCAAAAGTTGGAAAACTTTCTGGATAATAAGAGGCGGTAGCAGTACAAGTTTGTTTACATGCACGATTGAAGTGCTAATTTGGCCCCAGCTTAAACCCTCCTATGACTATGACGCGTGGACGTCGAGAAGCGCCTCTCGTCCCTGGATCTCCAGCTGCTCCCCCGGCTCGTGCTCTTCGTGTCCCTGGATCTCCAGCTGCTAGCCCGGCTCCTGCTCTTCGTGTCCCTGGATCTCCAGCTGCTCCTACTCTTGATGTCCGGCTCCATCTTCATTGGCCTGTCCTCGACGACCTTCTCAGGGACCTTGCGCTGCCGCTTCTCGTCATCAGCGTCAGCTTCTCGGTAGTAGCCTGGGTGCTTGCGTTTCGCATCTCCTGTCTGCCCGCTCCTGACGCGATCACCGCCGGCATTGGAAACGACAGGAGGCATCTTCTCGTCCGAGATCGTCTGCCCGCTCCTGACGCGATCACCGCCGGCATTGGAAACGACAGGAGGCATCTTCTCGTCCGAGATCTTGGGGGTATCAGCTAGTAAAACGGCTGTCTCAGGTCTCTGCGCCTGCGGACGCATCCGGGGAGTGGACGGAGGAGCGGCCAACACCGTGGCGTCCAACACGCCGTCTTGCGTCCACTGGATCAAGATGCCGCGCGCGAGGGCGCGCACCTTCCCGGCCTCGTGGCTCAGCAGGCCTTCGACGGCCTTGTCCACGCCGGTGGTGGTCAGCATGGTCGTCGTCACCGGGACCACATGCAGCGTCAAAAGCGCCTCGGCCATGGCCGCGTCGAGCAGCCGGCAGAGCCCCTTGACTCGATCGGCGTCGTCGTCCGCGGCATCGCAGAGCATCTCCACCAGCTCGCTCCTCAGTTGCCGGAACTTGTCCCGGGAGCGGGCCCCGGTGGCGGTCTCTATGGCGGTGTCGATGGCGGCGAACGCCGGGAAGAAGGGCTTCCACCGGCGGAGCGCCATCACCGCTGCGCGTTTGGATTGGCTGCACGGAACCGATGCGCGCTCGCGGCTCGCTAACTATCGATGAGGGTATGGGGCAGGACTGTGAAACTGTATTGGTTGAAGCGTAATACCACGCCGCTGGTCTCATGTTTATATAGCGTCAAAGGCCAGGCGATCGACATGTACAGGATCTATCTACAGCTAACAAACTAGCAACTACCTGAAGGTATTCAATGGATAATCATCGGGAATGGATAATCACTAGGAGCATCTATATATCACCGTAACAGACAGGAACATCTTCCATCTTCAATTCCAACAAGGACGACGGGACACCGGGCTTTATATCCATCGTCACGAACAAGAATCCAACTGATGAGGAGATTGGTTGTTCGATTCGAACGCGATCAGGCATTCAGTTATGCCCCTCTCGGTGATCCCATCCTAGGCAGTCAGATTAATGATTAATTTAGATCTGCATTTGTTCAAACCTCTGTTTGCTACTGTGCAGTTTTCAACACTGGAGATTGTCTAAAACTGAATTTTAAAACCGACTGCAAATGGGTAGTGCGCGAGGCTGGGTTGAAGACTGGCGCCGACGAGGGCAGCGACATCGCAGACCGGAGCACACCACTGGATGGACAAACAGCGACCGGTAGCGGACCATCAGCACCGAGAGAACTTGCCACCAAGAGATGCTACAACGCATCTACGATGGAAAAGGATTCATCAATGGAGCCGTTGCACGCTCGCTTGGCGCCTTGAGCCTTGCCTGCCGATGGAACTCCAAATTCCATGAGAGTTAGGGACAGGGAGTAGCGCTAAGAGAGAGCAGATATAATGAGCTTCGGTGAGCGACGAACAACGGCGAGCTTGAGAGCAAGAGAGGAGCGCTTAGTGGCGAAGTGGCGTGGTTCACTGCCGATGGACAAGAGAGGAGCGCTTAGTGGGTAACGTCCAAACTCCAAAGAGTGAATCGACTAAATGTTTAAAGCACAACATGTGATTTGGGCTTGAAGAGAGAGAGTCTGGGTCCTATTTTTTAGAAGCGACAATGGCACGGTTCTGTAGTTGAAGCAAGCAACGTTGACAGTCTCATTTTCAGCGTGCATCTTCATGCCTGTTAGCGAGAATGGCGTTGGCGAATGATGCACACTACTCTTGCTTCTTTGTGTTTCATCGCCCCATTGATTTCCATCTGTTTACACTGGCCTTATACATACTTGTTTTGTATATACTTGTGTTTTACCTTATTATTAAGATTTGTCAGCATGAATTCAGTTTCCTCCTAATGTTTCATTAAATTTGGTACCCTCCCCACTCTTAATATTGTAGTCACATTAAGCACAATTCAATTTCTGCATGACTGAGGATAGCTTCTTACATTGGTGGACAGAGCCTTTGAAGGACTTCTAAAACTTAACGTTGTTCGTTATTTTGCTCAATATGGCTTGTTGGATATGATCTAACTTCTGTATTTGCTGAATGTGGCATGTTGGATATGCTCTAGCTACCGCCGATTGGAATTAGGTGTTGTTTGGTTTACATATTTGTAACGTGAACAATAACCGATAACGTTAAACCATGTTTGTTTAAGTCCAACCGTAATCAAATACTACACTAGAAACTGATATTGTATTATTCAAACTTATTACAGCTTGAAAACGAGTGTAAATTATTACCGTTGTCATTTGCGTTGCATTTCGTGAACCAAACGATATCTTAGAGTAATGTGTGTCCTAGTCCACATGGAGGATAGAGCTTCATTTTGCCAACAAGAAAAGGTGGGGAAGGCGGCAAGTTCATGACCATGAAGCCTAGGTTGTTGTGGCCTAATTGCCAGCATTTTGATGCTGCAGCTGGGCTATTAGGACTGAACTGTTCAGATTAGCGGCTACTACGTTCACGACTTGCACTTTTTTTCTTGTTCAACGTAGCTGCGTGGTACAGGTTTATGTGCAACCCTGGGAGAAGATTAACAAAATTGGCACGCATGTACGTGAGCTGAAAAATGTATCCATCTTACTAAACCCTTGTTCAAAGTAGCAGACATGCCAATTTGGATCGTGCGGTACAGGTTTATGTGTGAGGCTAGGGAGAAGAGTAACATATTTCACGCTAGTACAACAGTGCCATTGTTGGGTGAATGAGGTTGTGTAATTTGGGCATTTCTTGTTAGATTCTATGGTGCCTAGTATCGATTCATAAGCCCCTAGAATACCAATATGTAACTGTAAATACTTGATGACGAGTAGACCTGTTCTACTGAACGAATCAAACCCATCTACTGTCCTAACTGGAAAAGGACCACAAATATCTGTATGAGTAATTTCTAACACTCTCGTACTATGTTTATCATTTTTCTTAACATGCTTCAAAAATTTACCCTTAATGCAATCTCTATAGTACTGGGCTATTAGGACTGAACTATTTAGATTAGCGGCTACTAAGTTCAAGGCTTGCAATCTCTTCAAAGTAGTTGTGCGGTACAGGTTTGTGTGCAACACTAGGAGAAGATTAACAGATTTGGCACGCCTGTATGTGAGCTAAGAAATGCACTCCAGCTACTATACCCTTGTTCAAAGTAGCAGATAGGCCAATTTGGATCGTACAATACAAGTTTATGTGCAAGCCTAGAGAGAAGAATAACATATTTCACGCCGATACAATAGTCTCATTGTTGGGTGAATGAGGTTGTGTAATTTGGGCATTTCCTGTTAGATTCTATGGTACCTGGGATCGATTCCTAAGCCCCTAGAATACCAATTCGTAACTAGAAATCTTCGATACCGAGTAGATCTGTTCTACTGAGAGGAATAGGAAAACATACCATCGTTGTTGCTGACGCGTCCCGCGAGGTGGTGGTGGAGAGTTGTTGCTGTCACCGGTCTCACCTCCATTGCCCTTGTAGAGGAACAACAAGCACTGAGATCCGAGCCACCGTTGGTCGTCACGCTTCTAGTCACTCCGACGCCTAGGCGATGGAACCTTTGTGTAGATTAGGGTTTCTAGGCGAGGTACTAGCGTTGGCTTTATATAGCGTCGTGTGACCGGGGGCTCCAACCAAGGTTAGCCTGGGCTCTCCCAATCAAGGGCCTAATTAAAGAGACGATTAGTTGGTTGAGCCCAATCTAGTCTCTATTGATCGGTTGTAGGGGACACACCCAACAATCTCCTCTTTGTTCTCTACATTTCTTATACTAAACTTTTCTAGATTCCATCCATCAACAAGTTTACACATAGAGTCCAATGCGTGACAATGACCGATTAAGTATCACAGCACTCATTGACTACAACATCCTCCCCTTCTTTAGAACGAACAGATACTTTACTAGGTTGCAATCTATAGCCCATGTGATTCAAGATCATAGGCACTCCATTAAATCCATGCTGGTTACGTGTTGTCTTAACACGTTGGGTGGAAGGCCTTTTATGAGCAGATCCGCTAGCATCTTCTATCTATTGTTAAGATAAACTTTTATGGTTTGATCCTGAATCTTCTCCTTAACAACATAAAACTAAATGTCAATGAACTTGGCAGCGCCACATGACTTGTTGTTATAGGAGTAAAATACTGCTGTCTCATTATCACAGTAAATTCACAGTGGTTTTTCTATGCTATGAACCAATTTTAATCTGGGTATGAATTTGTGCATCTATAGTGCCTACCCATTTGCCTCATACATGGCTACAAACTCAGCGTGCATTGTCGATGATGCTCTCGCTGTCTGTTTGCACCTCTTCCAAGAAATAACTCCCCTAGAGAGTGTACATGCCCTAAAGTAGACTTTAGTGTAATCTTTACAACCTCCTTAGTCAGAATCTGCATAGCCAACTATTTGTAGGGACCTAGATCTTCTGTATATTAGCATGACACCTTTTAGTTTCTTCTAGGTACCTTAGAGCCTTCTTAACAGCTTTACAGGGTTCTATGCCTGGGTTGATCTCATATCTTCCAAGCATCCCGATTGTAAATTCTAAGTTAGGGCGAATACATATTTGAGCATACATAAAGCTTCCGATAGTAGAAGCATATGGTATTGACTTCATCTGATCCTTGTGACACTGATTTTGGAGACACTGATGATTCCCAAACTTATCACCCTTGACTATTGGCGCATGCATGGCCTTACAGTGATACAAATTGCACCTTTTCAGTACAATTTCTATGTATGACTTCTGTAAGAGTCCTAATACTCCCTTCTGTCTATTTCTATGAATTTCTATTTCTATAACATATATAAGAGGCTTCTCCCATGTCTTTCATTTCAACTCTCTAATAGTCTGATCAAACTTGATGTACCACGGTCTGGAGGCTAGTTTTAATCCATAAATGGAGCTCCTTAAGTGACATCCCATGTGTTCTTTGTCACTCACGACAAAACCCATTGGTTGTGCCATGAACACAATTTCTGCTAACTCTCAATTTAGGAATATTGTCTTTACATCCATCTGATGAAGCTCTAGATCAAAATGGGCCACTATTGACATATTGATCCATAATGAATCTTTCGTTGAGACAGTTGAAAAGGTTTCATGGTAGTCAATGCCTTCTCTCTGTGTGAACCCCTTGGCCACATGACTAGCCTTGTATCTTTCTACATTCCCTTTGGAGTCACGCTTGGTATTGTTGACCCACTTATAGCCTACTGTTTTGGCTTCTTGGGCAATGACCTCTAAGCCCCAAACTTTGTTCATTCTCAGGGATTCTAATTCATCTTCCATGGCTAAAATCCATTTGGATGAATTTGGACTTCTCATAACTTATTCATATGTAGTGGGATCATCTTCTGCATCAATGTCCTTACTAGCATATATATCATTAGTTTCTATGTCTACACTTGTGTACACTTCATAGTCATCAGGAATCGCATATCGTCAGGATCATTGAGACCTTCTTAGACTTGTTTCTGTTCTGGTTTGTTCAGGGGCTTCTACAATGGTACGTCATTTGGCACAACACTACCATATTCTTATGAACTCTCCTGTGTAATCGACTTAGAAGAGCTAGGCTGTGCAGAAGGTGAATCAACATGCTCTGTAGTAGTTACACTGGATAATGCAACATTTGCAACAGGGTTTTCACCTCCACTTGGTACAACCTTTGGTGGAACCACAACGGGTATCGAGAAGTATGGTTCTTCAACCATCGGAATCGGGATATACATCCTCTTTTCTTGAAGGTCAACCTCTCTGAGTACCTTACTCCCCTTGATCATGTCATCCTCTAGGAAAATGGCATGTCTGGTTTCTATAAACTTGGTTTGTCTGCCTGGGTAGTAGAATCTGTAAGCCTTCGATCTCTCAGGGTAGCTAATAAAATGGTAGCTAGTGGTTCTATCATCTAGCTTTCGCTGTACAGGATTAAATATTCTAGTTTCTGCTGGACAACCCCATATGTGAAAATAGTTGAGCGTGGGCTTTCAGCTAGTCCACAACTCATATGGAGCTATGGATACTGATTTACTAGGGACTCTATTGAGTATATGGACAAAAGTTTCTAAACCTCCTTCCACAGACCCAATGGTAAGCTGGAGTAACTTAGCATTCTCCTTACCATGTCCATTAGCATTCTGTTACGACTTTTGGTTACCCCATTCTGTTGGGGTTCACCAGGTGTAGAATACGGAGAAACAATACATTTTCTCTTAGGAACCTCACAAAAGGCCACGAGACATGGCCATACTTAGTATGGTGGTCGTGGTACTTCCTCCACGATCTAAACTAACATTTTTTATCTTCAAATTGTGTTGATTTTCTACATCAGACTTAAACTGTTTAAACTTGTCTAAAACTTCTGATCTTTGCTAAATAGTATAAATGTAACCATAGCGAGAGTAGTCATCTATGAAGGTTATGAATGAATCAAACCCATCTTCTGTCCTAACTGGAAAAGGTCCACATAATATATCTGTATGAATAATTTCTAACAACCTCGTACTGTGCTTAGCATTTTTCTTAATCTGCTTCGCAAATTTACCCTTAATGCAATCTCTATAGTGCTTTAAGTCTGTAATGTCTAAAGGATGGAAAATTTGTTACCTTTATTCTCCCCCTCGAAATATGGGTCAAACGATAGTGCCATAATTTCGATGAGGATTCTCCATCACCTCTTTTTCTTTTCTTGCCACTATTGTCTAGATCGTTTTCTAGTGTATCTAAGACATTAAATACATCACTCTGTGAAAGTAAATAAAGGATGTCTTGTCGAACGATGAGACTAACATCTTTATTACCAAACTGAATAACACACGATGTTTGTCACTGTCTGTCACCGAAGTGACAATGGATGTGTTGATCATCTAATCTTGAAACTGAAGTTAAATGTCTGCTTACTTTCTGTTAGACACTGTAATTGTTTTCTAGCCCTGTGGGAGCCTTAGGCTTGTACGAAATTCCTTTCTGTGGTAGGTACTACACTGGGCACTTTCTATTGTAATGCCCTGTCTTATTGCAGTAGAGGTAGGTGTAAGTGGAAAATGAGGAACTGCCTAACTACTTCAGCTGACTGTTGCTTGTAAAAGCCGGGTGATCATGCTTCATTTGTTTCTTGAACTTTTTCTTAGAGTTCTTATTCTATTTGGGGATATTGACTTTTGGCAAGGTTGACAGAGTCACCTTTTTGACTCTTCAACCTTTCCTCCTCCTGGACACACTGTGCCATGATTTGATCTGTGTTGGGGGCCTTCGGCTCCCGAAGGTCCTTAAAAACATAGTTTGACAATGTTTTCCAAGTGCAAAATGTGAACAGGCACCTTCGGAACAGGCACCTTCGGAGTCAGGTCGCGAGTATACAAGGGCATGTTTAAGACGAAGCTGAGATGAAAAGCGAACATGACGAAGGATAAGACGATCATGAAGTCATATACAGAAAAGCTTCGGCATAACGACAGAAAAGAGGAACCGACTTAAAGATGAAAAGCCAAATTGGACCTCGAAGGATTACTATAGAGTTATTGATAAGTGTAAAGGGCATCAATGTAATTTTACACGGGCTGCGTCCCGTGCCTATAAATAGGTCCCGTACTGTTCACGCTGACTTAGTACACGTCTTTTCGCATCATGATTTGTACCTTTCCTTACATCAGTCTGAAGGTACATTTGTAATTCGTTTTCATGAATTTAATAATAATGGAAATGTATTGATGATAATGCTGGTATTAGTACTTGCACATTTTATATATATGTTTATTCTGTTTAATTATTTATCAACTTAACGAAGGTCTTTCCCTTCGTAACTTTCATTATATTATGTTTATATCCTTCGTCCGAAGTTCATTAAACCCTTGAGGAGATAATGCTCCAGCGGACGAAGGATATTTAACACTTAACATCTTCGTGTTGTCTTGTTCTTGATTCATAGCATTTGAGAACAAGCCCCCAACATTGGCGCCCACCTCCGGTGAACTCACTTCCACTTTTTGAGTTTTGAAAATCTTCGGCAAGCATCACCTTCGTCATGCCACCGAAAAAAGCTTCAGCGACAGGGGCTGCTGCTCTGCAGCCGTTAGACCACAATCAAGATGTCGTTTCTCTTAGGGAGGCCCGAAGCCAGAAGAGAAAGGCCACCAGTCCAACACCTCCGGAAGACGAATTGGATCAAGAAATCCAAAATTTGGAAATGCTCAATCAACTGGTCCAACGCAAGAAGGAGAAGATGGCTCGTCTAGCTGATCTTCAAAGGCAGATAGACGAAGCCTCTGAAGAGCTTCGACATCTTGCTCAAGATGACCAGAACCAAAGGCCCCCGCGCAGAGAGCTTCATCAAGAGGGTTTCTATAACGAGGACGACTGGTATGAAGTTTTCCATCACAGAAATTTTTCTTTTGATGATGCTTCTCCCTTGTCAACAGAACTGCAGGCTATTCCTTGGCCACAGTCTTACAAGCCGCCTCAGCTCCCCATGTACGACGGTCATTCAGACCCGAAACAATTCTTGATGAGCTACGAAGCAACTATATCTTCGTATGGTGGCAACACGGCGGTTATGGCAAAGTCCTTCGTCATGGCTGTCAGAAGCGTTGCACAAACTTGGTACTCTTCCCTTAGGCCAGGGACAATCACCTCATGGCAAAAGTTGAAGGACATGCTGATAACCAGCTTCCAAGGCTTTTAGACGAAGCCAGTCACTGCTCAAGCTTTATTCCAGTGCACCCAGGATCACGAAGAATATCTTCAGGCATATGTCCGAAGATTCCTACGTCTGAGGGCGCAGGCACCAACAGTGCCCAATGAAATTGTCATTGAGGCCATGATCAAGGGGCTTCGACCAGGACCTGCAGCTCAGTACTTTGCCAGGAAGCCTCCTCAAACTCTGGAGAAGCAACTCTAGAAGATGGACGAGTACATTCGAGCTGACAATGATTTTCGCCAAAGAAGGGAGGAAGCCCTCAGGTTCTCTGAAATGACTAGGGGCTTCGGAGGAAGATTTTATCCAAGGCACGTCAGGTCAATTCACAATTCTACTCAAAATGACGACAAAGCGAGTCAACAGCAAAGACCACAGTGCTCCTCGCAAGCTTCAGGGCAGCAGCAAAGCTCTTTCCGGCCGCCAATGCCAAGGGGCAGAGGTGCCAGGGGCTTCGGGGGAAGATTTGGGGATCAACCAAGAAAAATATACTGCCTATTCTGTGGTGAAGGTAAGGGCCATACCACCAGGATGTGTCACATTACCATCCAGAAGCAAAAGGAGCTAGTGGAAGCTGCTACACAGCAGAATCAGCCGAAGCAGGTCTTGCATACTGCTTCGTACCATTCGCCTTACATTCCAGAATATGTAGGCAATCACCCTGCAGCTTCTGTTGCTTCGGCAAGTCAACCCCAAGCATCTTGGCAACAGCCTCCACCACCGCCACCGACGCAGCCAGGGCTTCAGCCAGAAGGGAGTCACCACAATCACCTTCAGAGGGATTTCAGAGAGGAGTCCGAAGCTCGCACAGTCAATAGCACTGTGCCAGAGTCGAAGCACATTTACTGATAAATATCCTACCTCAACAGCAGTTTTTTCGCAGTCTTACATTCGGTATTACTTTTTTGTTAATAAGGAACAATTATGGGAAGATTAAGTGCCCTTTATCATTTTTCAATTCCTTGTAACACTTTCGTCTTCCACTTTAATAAAAATGTGACTTTTTCATAGGCTTGAATCGTTGAAGCATACGAATTTATGGAGGCGTCAAGGACCTTTGTATTATCAAAATTTTGTTTTAATAGACACAGAGCAAGTTGTTCGAAACAGTAAAAAGTCGTTCCCAAGCGAGCGCAGTGTAAGTTTTCTGAGATTACAGCGAAAAGTCAGCGCTGATTCCGCCGAAAGTAAAAGGCGAAGAAGCTCCTAAGGGAGGCTTACAGTGAAAAATAAACGCTGATTCCGCTGAAAGTAAAAGGCGAAGAAGCTCCTAAGGGAGGCTTACAGCGAAAAATAAACGCTGATTCCGCTGAAAGTAAAAGGCGAAGAAGCTCCTAAGGGAGGCTTACAGCGAAAAGTCAACGCTGATATAAAAAGTGTGTATGCTCTATTACAGGGATATGTATCTGTGATACAAACGTCATCTTGCATAACATAACATCATCACATCATTCTGCATAACATAAGCATCATACAATATATTGCATGTGGAACAAGAAGGGGATACAGTATTGATCTTCGGAGAATAATTTGGGAAAGAGAAAATCGTGCTAAAGCACAAGACAAGCCGACAAGAGGTGTAGCTTCATTAGAGAGGCAACAAAAACTTTTCTATAGCTTCGGAGAATATTTCACGAAGCTTGGATTTTCTTCACGAAGCATGAAAAGAAGGGAAGGTGTTTTTTTCGCCGAAGGCTCAAAAAACGGTATGTATGCAAGATTTCATGCATCGTAAAGAATTAAAACTGTACATGGATTATATATTACACAATATATTACATATGTTACGTTCCAAATGTTTTTACAGTAGCATTTAATCCTCTTTAAGAACTATTTCTGCAGCTTCGTTCAGTAGCTGGTCAACAACCTTGTCCATAATGGCTTCGGCCATTTTTCTAATTTCATCGTCCTCCTTCGGGTGGGGGCCCGGAGATGCCTCAGCAGGTTCTGAGCGAAGAGAAGATACGACTATATTACTATTACAAACCATGAACAAAGTTTGGAATCCAAAATTACAACATAATAAAATCACTAATTAATACCTATTTACCCTTCGGGCTCTGTACTTTTTTCGGCAGTCGCCGCTACTTTTCTAGCATCATGGATGCCTTTTTCGCTCTTTTGAATAATTTCTTGCGCCATCTCTCGGTCGCCGTTGTCCCAGATATCAGTGAAAAATTTTCCGCCGATCATGCTTGCTTCGGCTGAGGGATCTTTAATGTCTTCGGAGGACAGAGTAGCTTCGGATTGCGCTAAAGATTTTACATGCTCACAACCTTTCTTCTCCAAAACAGTAGCAATTCCTCTTGCACCCGAAAAAGCACATATGTCTCCGCGGCTATTCAGGATTTCTTCGAAGCCCTCAGCTTCGTTGCTAATCCATTCCATCGGACCTTCAGGATTGCCCCTTGAGAAATTCTCTTCGCTAGAGAATGCGCCAACGTTGGCAAAACTGGATTTTATCTTCTTAACGCACTCTATGGATTTAACATAGCATTTTCTTTGAGAAGCACGAAGCTCTTTAACATTAACTTCCAAATGATCTGCCCATTGTTCACTTAACTCTCGTTTTGTTTCTTCAAGAATACGTTCTTCTTTGGCTCGGGCTAGTTGTTTACGAAGATCTTCAATCTCACGCCTCTGAGCTTCGGCTTGAGTTTTAGAGTTAGCTTCTTCCTCTTTCATTTTTTCCACTAATGTAAGCAGAATTCTGTCTTTCTCCGAGGCCTCGTTTCGTAGTCTGATAACCTCTGTTCGAAGGTTGTTGAGAGCAATGGTGCAGCTCTCGTCTTCAGCATTCTTTTGTGCCCTTAAGGCATTGCTGAGAATTAAGCCCTATTCAAAAAGAATGAAGGGATTAACACAACAGTAAAGGATTCATTCAAAATCCACAAAATTCAAAATTTACAATCTTCGCACCTTTAGACTGTTATATGCAAGACTATCCGCAAGATCCTCCTTCGTCATGGCGCAGAGGCCAGCTTCAAGCTTCGGGAATCCCATGCTTCTAGCCATTTCCCGGCACACGGCTAATTCTTTATTGTCTGGGAGGCAATATAAGAAGTCATCTTCGTTTGTCCCGTTGAACACTACGGCCCCCTTCGGATATTTCAGTTCTCGGGCATAGTGATTGGCTTCAAAAATCTCTTCTTCAGACAGTTTCTTTCCCGAAGCATGTCGCACAATATAATCATGTATATTGGATGATGCTTCGGGGGTGGCAACACCAATTTCCCCAATCAGAATCGGTTCTGTTATTGTTGTTTTTTCAGTTTCTAAACCTGCCTTTGACATTTTTTCGACCTCCAAAGGCTGTATCTTGGTGGATTCCGAAGGCCCAGCTTCAGTTTCAGATTGCTGCTTCGAGGTTTCAGCAGCAAAGGCTTCAATAGGCGCTTCATTAGTTTTCTTTGGAGCTGTGCTTGAGGATTTAATTGTCTCCAAGACATCCAGCACATTAACCATTCTTTTTCTTTTCGGGGTTGCTGCTGGCCCCTTCTGGTTTTTAGCTGTCTCAACTTTTGATGAAGGACTTATAACATCTGGTGTTTCTCTTTCTTCAGATTTATCCTTTCTTATTGCTGATGCCTCGCCCATTTCTTCGAATTTTAGCGCTGTAGTTGGTTCTCTGGCTTCGGTGGCCGAAGAGGCCTCGCCAATAAACTCGGGCACTGTGGCCAGCTCAATACAGCGTGGAGGGTGTGTGGACACTTTTACTTTCTTCCTCTTCGGTGCTGGCTCCCCGGGAGCAGCCGAAGTAGTGTCCTTTGCAGGAGCAGTATTTTTTCTCTTTTGGCCTCGCATTGGATAATAGTAGTCGGGATAGATAAACCCAATAGCATCAAATACTCGGTTGAGCCTCTTCTTCTTTCGGCCTCCGAAAGCCGATGATAATGCAGTGTTTTCAGCCTTTGAATAGGTCCCAAGCAATTCATCACTTACATTCTCAATACTTTTTAGCCAATCATCATCCGGTTCAACAAATTTATCTCCGTACTTGAATGTATATTTCAGTCTAATTAGTCCACCCTCGTCAGCTTCTTTGACGGTCTCCTTTGGCATTTCCCAGTCATCTACAAGTGGCCACACTCTGAAGGCAATGTGCTCTTGCATTAAATCCCTGGTCCCAATAAAGGAACAGACTACGCCGAAGGCCCTCTGACATTCTTCAGCTGCTTCGTCCATTTCTACCTTTGGTTTCCGAAGTCCGAAGAGCTGCCAGATGGGGCACATGATGATATCCTTGATATCTTCCCGAACCTTCAAATCGTTCTTCACATAGAACCATTCCTTCATCCATTCCCCGGGCCATCTCTTCCGAAAGGTTGGCACGGGACAGCTTGACCCAGAGCGGGCACCGAAGCTGTAACAACCAAAATTATTATGATATTGTTCCTTGCCCCACGGTTTCGTCTCGTATACTAGCTCGTGTATATTGCAAAAACTTTTAGCACTTGGCTCCAAACCCTGGCTCCTCACGGCCCAGGCGAAGATTTCCAATCTTATCACTGCTTCAGGGGTAAGTTGATGAAGGTAAATCTGATATATTTTCAGAACTTCTACTACAAACTTGCTTAGAGAGAATCGTAGCCCAGCCTTTAAAAAGCTTCGGAAGATTACAACCTCATTATCTTCGGGGGTCGGCGTAGTTTTTTCTCCGTCATCCGCCCTCACGATGGATATATCTCGGAAGTATCTCCCCCTCATGTTTTCAAGGTGACTTTGCTTTATAGTTGATTTTCCGAAGTTTGAGTGACTAGGCCGCCACGGGCGATCTTCGGAATCCTCTCCGCCACTATCCACATCATAGCTATCACTGTCGCCAGTATCTTCAGATAAGCCCTCCAAAGTTTCCCTGACAATCTTTTCAGTATTGGTCTTCAACATTGATTCAAGAAAACCCAGGTGCATTTCCTCCGAAAGGCTTAGCTTCGAAGCACCAGCGGCTGTCTTATCTTCAGACATTTTCGCGAATGCTGGCAAACTAGACTTGAAGCCGAAGCTTAAAAAATTTAAGACCGAGCAAATGCTGTCGCGCGCAGGCTAAGAGCAGGGTGCGCAGGTTGAAAGCTGGTGAGAAAAAAGTAGGTGGCAAAAGGGCGTGTCAAATAAACTCGCGGAGAGCTTGTATTTATACACCCAGTATGTCGAAAACTGGAGGGCCCTGCTTGTCAATGACTGTTGCTATTCTAGCAAAAGGAAGGTGTTTTTACGGACCTTCGGCTTAAAGCCTTCGTCCATGTCGCAATATAAATTTATCTTTACAATAAATTGATATTGCGAGGGGCTACTGTTGGGGGCCTTCGGCTCCCGAAGGTCCTCAAAAACACAGTTTGACAATGTTTTCCAAGTGCAAAATGTGAACAGGCACCTTCGGAACAGGCACCTTCGGAGTCAGGTCGCGAGTATACAAGGGCATGTTTAAGACGAAGCTGAGATGAAAAGCGAACATGACGAAGGATAAGACGATCATGAAGTCATATACAGAAAAGCTTCGGCATAACGACAGAAAAGAGGAACCGACTTAAAGATGAAAAGCCAAATTGGACCTCGAAGGATTACTATAGAGTTATTGATAAGTGTAAAGGGCATCAATGTAATTTTATACGGGCTACGTCCCGTGCCTATAAATAGGTGAACAGTACTCCCGTACTGTTCACGCTGACTTAGTACACGTCTTTTCGCATCATGATTTGTACCTTTCCTTACATCAGTCTGAAGGTACATTTGTAATTCGTTTTCATGAATTTAATAATAATGGAAATGTATTGATGATAATGCTGGTATTAGTACTTGCACATTTTATATATATGTTTATTCTGTTTAATTATTTATCAACTTAACGAAGGTCTTTCCCTTCGTAACTTTCGTTATATTATGTTTATATCCTTCGTCCAAAGTTCATTAAACCCTTGAGGAGATAATGCTCCAGCGGACGAAGGATATTTAACACTTAACATCTTCGTGTTATCTTGTTCTTGATTCATAGCATTTGAGAACAAGCCCCCAACAATCTGTATTGCACTTGTCCTTTACACGATGTTATACTAAATATAAAGTGTCTCATACTCTGGAATAGCACCCATAAAAGGGTCCTTGATGGGACTGTTATTGTGATCAAGTACTTTACATTTGGATTCTTTTCCACTTGACCTTATCGATGCTATACTGGAACATCTTATGGTCATACTGATGTGAGCCCACTATAGGCTCAATGGGTTTCTGATACCGCAAGGAGTAAACTATCTCACCCATTGTAGTCATCATCTCAATCTTTTCCCACCATAACTGGTAATTAGTACCATTTAGCGGTTTATTTTGTTCTATCTTACCAACTAGTAGGCCAGTATGTGCACTTTTGTAAAATAAAATAGAAAATATTTAGGACAACTGAACTGAAATACTGAATCATCGTTGGAGGATCCAGAAAATATAAACTTCTATTGAAAATGTGGTAACAATAACTAACATATTTTTAAAATATTCAATTACCACAACTTTTTGAATTCTATGCAATTTAAATAATAATTAATCCATGCTGATTTCATAATTAACTGAAATTGCATAAAATATAAACAAAAGGTAACAAAGTATGCATCATAATATAAACTAGTACAAAAATATCTCTATAATTTTCTTTATCTGAGAAAAATGTTTCTAAAGTTATCTGAATTTTCTCTTCATTGTTTTTCTAATTTCTTTTCTATTCACTTTTTCTAGGAATAATTAAAAACAAAATCTTCAAAATTCACTTGAAATGGAAAAATGCCATTTAGCCTGTCAGCGTCTTGGCCCAGCCTTTGGCTGCACAACCGCTCGCCCACTATTGGCCCACTAGAGCCAACAGGGACGCAGGCACGCACATGCCTAGGCCACAACCTGGGCCTATGCCACGGTTTTAGCCAAATGGCGGCATCTACGCGCTCCCCCTCTCGTGGTCTCGACCTTCCATTGTGATCGTACGGTCCATGTGCATTGGGTAATGTAGGACGGCCAATAAAATGCGAGAATTTCGGAGACTGTTGAAACCATAGCCGCATTTGGCCTCTCCTTGCGCCACAACATGTCTGATGGCCCTCTCCCTGCCCGCTGGGACACTCAGCAGCCGATGCTCCTTCTCCGCTTTATATTCTTGTGTCCTCTACTCCTCTATGTTCTTTGCTCTTGTTCTCCGTCGCTCTCTGTTCTATGCCTGGCTCTAGGCTGACGAGGCTCATGGGTTTCGTAGGATTTATCGCCGGCGTGCGCATCCCCTAGGGTGAGCGTAACACCTCAAGATTCTATTTTGGGATTTATGAAAACTTCTCTAAATGTACTTCAGTCTAAATGACTTCTAATAAGGATTTCCTTTTATTTCGAAGTTATTTTTTTCTGAAGGGAATAAAAAGGGTAATATTAAAATGTTGGGAAAAATATAATAGACCCAAATATTGAAACTAGAAATCAACCTACCTAGAAAAGAAATAGGACTTTTAAATTATTGATTAAAGTAAATTATGCCCCATTTAAATATATAGAAACACTCTTTAATGGATTTGAGATAAAATATTTTTTGATAGAGGTAGTACATTAGAAAATAAATTTTCCTCTTTAAAATAAGTGAGTAATAAATCATATACTTTTAATATAAAAATATTATAATCCATGCAAATTGCTTAATTGAACTATTTATCTAGATAAATAAAATCAATTAAGAATATAAGTGGTGCATCCCACGTTGAGTTGTTTTGTTATGCATATAAACTTGAGTGGAAGTTCATAGCCAATTTTGAATCGAATTTGAAACTTAGAAGTTGAAAAGAAAGGAAAACTAATAAAAAATAAAAAGATACATCACCTACTGCTCGCTGGCCACATTCCTTTAGTCCAGGTCGCTACCCTTCCTCCTTCACCGAACTAGGCTAAAATAACACTGCTCGCAGGCCATATTCATTCATTTGTTGACCGATGTCTCACTGGCGTGCGGGCCCCACCCGTCAGCCTGCCAGCTATCTTCTTCCCCGATTCTACACGGAGTATGTTACGATCTAGGAATCGCCCGTTATGATCCTATACATCCCCTTGTGCCTATAAAACTATGCACCTCCCATGCCTGCCACCACCTACGTATCCACCGTCGAGTTCGCCACCACCACTGGGTTCGTATGCCACCATCTCCATGGAGAGTGTCGACGCTGAAGTAGAGAGTGGAACATGTTGCCACAGTCGAACCCGCGGTTCACCATCGCCAGGTCCTCGAGGAATTACCATGGAGCATCGCCGGGGCATGTGGGAGCTGGCGCAAGTGTTGGCGTGCACAGGTAGCAGTGGGGTGACCGGGAATTGCTCGCTGGAGACCTACTTCGCCACATCTGCTCTAGATCCTATCCTCCGGGGCACCGGTCGGGCACTCTCCAGTGGTGGCTTCACCATGGACGTCCGGTCAGCTTGAGGAGGGTGCAACGCCGTGACCATCCGATCCTATCTGGGCGGCCACGATTGATCGAATTCATACTGATTGTCCCAGTGTGATGAGAATCATCCATTTATCGAGGAGCGATCGCAATCAGGGCATGACGACATGGACGTCTTAGGGACCATTGGTCCAAGACCTAGCCGTGTATAATGCGTACCTGATTCGAATTAAGAATTGGTCGAATCGTAGCAGTAGATGTCTTATCGAAGGGAGGACATACACCAATACCGTTTCGGCTGAGCGAGTTTGCAAAAGAATCCCCGCAATGTTTAAATAATAACCTGCCGTCCACCAGTTCAAAGAATATCACAAGTAGGTCCTAATTTTTATGAGTTAGACCTCGAGTTTCCAAGGAAATTATAAAATAAAATCAGAATCAGTTTCTAGTGTGAAAATAATTCTAAAAACCTTAGAAAAATCATATATGCTACATTTTAACTCTGTTTCAACCCGTTCTAGTTGCATTAGCTTCTTAATAAAATTATCTACACTTCAGTAACCTTATTTTTTTTATCATGTAACATGTTTTAAATAAATTAATAATTAATTTGTTTACCCTATGTTCAGTGGATTAACTTCTCTAATTAAAGTTAAAGTAATGTTTTCAGTCCCTAGTTATAATTTGACTAATCAAGTTTTAACTTAGATTAAAGTTGAATTAGTGTTTTCTTTGGAATATCTTTCTCACATGATTTATTAATCAATATAGACATAGTTTTCATACTTAATCACATAAAACTTCAGAAAACTATATCTTTTTAACCGTAATTCAGATTTTAGTAGTTCTCGAACCTGCGATCTCATAGCGGCGTGTAGAATATTCTTACGCTGTTTGTTCATATGCTTGGTGCAATGTTACCATATCCATTATTTTCTTGATTGTATGTATTGCTACAAGTACAAGCGAGGTCACGTGAAATCTGAAGACCAAATTGGAGAAGTAACAAGAGTTGCACCAAAAAGGCAAGTTATGCCCTTGATCACTCTTCTTTACCTAATAATGTTCCTATTAATCACTGTGACATGCTCAGGTTAATTTGATGGGACCTAATACTTTACCCTAGTTTTATTCACCCTACACCTTGCATACAAATGAATTATTGTGTCAACTTGCTATTGCTCTACCAGGTTTTGGGATTAAAGTTATATCTGCATTATGATCATGCTCCATTTTTGTTATGGTTTAATTATTGTTCATGGTATGATTATTGTGTTAATTAGAACATGGAGCTTAACTTGAGATAACAATGCTAGCACAAGGGTGGAATGGGACGCCCTTGGCTGATTAATTAGGAAAGCTAGTGTGACTTGATCCTTTCCCGAAAGGGGCATGCGAGGTAGAGGAGTGCAGGTATAAGGAGGTCCTCACGTCGAACTGTCTGTAAAGCTTTTTGGACGAGGGATTCCTATATCGCCTTTGACCCAGAATCTGTAGCGGGTTCTCTCATTTAGTAAAACTTTATAAAGGCCTCATTGTGGATCCCTAGCCATTCACCTTGGGAGTTTCTAAGGGTCTTGTAAGCCTTGGTTAATAGGAAACTGAGAGCACCTAGAAGGGGGGGTGAATAGGTGATCCTATAAAATTCAACACTTAAACAACACAACCATGGTTTATGGACTGTTAGTGAAGTCAAAACCAAGGTGCTATGATTATAGAGAGAACTCTTCACTTGATTGTTCCTTTAGAATAAGTATTGAACTTAGGAACAATAACACAAGTGATTAAGTGAGAACTCTAAGAAAGAAATCAATTACAGAGAAAAGTGGCACAAGAGACACGATGATTTTATCTCGTGGTTCGGCCAATGCCTACTCCACGTTGTGGTAAACTCCTTCGATCAAGGATTGCACTCAATCCCTCTCAAGTGAACCAGTGATCAACCTTGAGTACCACGGTTTTCTTCCTTATAACAAATGTTTTCCTTTGTGAGGAATCTCCACAAGTTGGAGCCTCTCACCCTTACAATATTGATCGCAATGAAACCACAAGAGTAAGGGAGGGAATAGAAACACATGCAAGCAATAGAGTCGCAGCAACACAACACACACAAGTCAAGAAACAAGCACACAAACACAGCGCAGAGAGTTCATAGCTCAACAAGTGCTCAAATCTCTAACACAACGAATCAGATGCGTGCTTGTGGAGTCTAGGCGTCTTAGGATGTTCAATAGAGGCTTGGTGTTCTGCTCCATGTGCCTAGGGGTCCCTTTTATAACCCCAAGGCAGCTAGGAGCCGTTGGAGCTCCATTTGGTAGGCAATTCTTGCCTTCAGTCCGTGGGCGCACCGGACAGTCCTGTGCACCACCGGACATGAACAGTGTATGATTTCTTTCCTTGTTTGGCGAAGCCGCCCGTTGCACCCGCGGTCCCCTTGGTACACCGAACACTGTTCGGTGCACACCAAACAGTTTGGTGCAGCCTGGTGACCGTTGGCTCTAGCCACGCGTTGCCCGTTGATTGAGCGTTGATCGCGTTGCCGACCGTTGGCACGGACGCTTGGCGCACCGGACAGTCCGGTGAATTTTAGCTACAGTGTCTTTGGCACGCCAGCCTGGGCACCAGACACTGTCCGGTGCACCCACAGCTGGTGCAAGTCTGGCTGTTTCAGCTAACCTTCTTTTGCTCCTTTTTGACTTTACTGAACTGAGTCCTGGCACTTAGATAAGCATGTTTAGCACAAAAAACAATTGACTAAGTGTCTAGAACTTACCTTCATACTTGATCCATCTAGATTTGCTTCATATACCTTTGCTCAACATCATGTTAGTTCTCACATAGTGTGTTGTGCGTCTAATCACCAAAACAATATAGAAATGACCCAAGGGGACATTTTCCTTTTAGAAACACGTCTTGTGGGTAAAGACGCACAACCTCTATAGAGTGTAAAACTGGTATGTCAGTCGTGCTCACAGTCAAGAGTGACTCATGACTCTCGCATGATTAATTTATGTAATTAAACTTAATATGTCATTTGCATTGCACAATGAGATTTATTATTAATTATGATCTCTTATTTAATTGGGATGATATCTACTTATATTTAGTAACTGCTAATAAAATTTTGATGAACTTGTTAAAAGCAATGCTCAGCCTTAACCATCCATATTTGGTAAGCCTTACACTTCACATGAGCCCCCACCGTAGGTGAGCTCATGCACATTATTCCCCACAACTTGTTGAGCGATGAATGTATATGAGCTCACCCTTGTTGTACTCACCCCCAGGTCAACGACAGGTACAACCAAGATGCGGAGCATGAAGGATGACACAATGAGTTTGTGAGAGGTCTAGGCTGTTGTCGCAGAACCTCCCAAGTTATCGGGCCCACATGCACCTGTCCTTGTCTCAAAGACCTCAGACGGCTATGCATGTGCACCAAACAACTTAACAGGATCTGTCCGAGTGTCCCGATGACCCCGGATAAACGACTTACCGCCAAGATCACAGGATTAAGTAAACACAAATCACACACCAATATTTGCAAGGAAAAAAATTCTTTATTACAAAATGGTTACAAGTTACAACATTTATAAGTTATAGCAAGATTACAATATATACCATCGGAGTTGGTTACAAAAGAAATCAATTCAAAAAGATTACAATTTGAATGTATAAAACATTTATAAGTTTTAAAATACATGCTAGCTTAAGAGACAACCCTCGATAGAGAAGCTAAAGATGGGATATACTTATATAAGAAGGCCGAGCCCACCGGCACTTAGCACCATCCACAACAGAACAAAATTATAACCTGAAAAACAATAGGGAATAAAACCCTGAGTACGCAATTACTCAGCAAGACTTACCCGACTAAAGAAAAGACTCTCAATGGTATGCTGGTTTTAAAAGGATTCAAGGTAAGGCTCATCAAGTTTCAAAGACTCATTTTTGCAGAAAAGCTTACTAGTAGTGGATCCTTATGCCAAAACTTTTACTTCACAAATTAAGTACTTTTCCTGAATCTAGATTTGCCTAATCTAGAGTATTCACTTGTCCTACACTAGCTTTATTTTAGCAGCTTTAGTTTCACTTGTTATCTACGCTGAAGGTCGAAGATCCAGTCTTCATATCCGAGAAGTTCGGCGATCCGAATCGATTAATACCCAGCTGGGGATCTCCAACCACATGACATATGTAGCACTTAACCCTTGCATATGTCAACTCGCCACCAGGTTTCTCAAGACCAGAACGGGTTCACGCGACCCGAGAACACAGCACTCCACCGTCCAGCCGTTGGCCTGGTTGGTACACGTTACTCTCGCCATGGTGCCCGCCATGTTTCCGAGAGTACAGCACCCCACCTTCCAGTCTCTTGCCACGGAGGGTACAAGCTACTCTCGCCATCTCTCCACTCCCAGTGCGTGCGAGATGTTCGAGTATTGGTCCGACCGTGGCAAAGCTTACCCATGATGAGGCATGTGGCCAGTTAAAGGGTCCTAGATCAGCAGGCCAACAATCGGAACGGTCCTTAAGCGACACAGACGGGCGACCTTTCCTGCTCAACGTCTGGTCTCATCTTATTATTTAACACCCAAACCATGTACCTGACAGAGGTACCATACTTGAATGATGAATTCATCGCTGCAGATGATGCGCTCACCATTACAAGTCCTTTTTCATAAAACAAACCCATACCCAGTGTCACACATCATTCTTTTAAAAAGAAACAAGTTTATTCTCTAGGCAGGGCTAAGCCTCATTAGTTTTCTTTATAAAACAAGTAGCAAGGAGGATAATCAAATTACAAGGAATGGTAATGCATCAATTGTTTCATCACTCAACTCCTATCACCTAATGAAGCATATAAGTGATAAAAGTTTTAAAAACAACAAGGAGGTGGCAAATGCACCGGGGCTTGCCTGGGATAACACTAGGTTAGTGTTGTTAGATGATGCTTGCTTGGTGAGCATCTCCCATTTTGGCACTCGATCAGATCATAAATCTTCAGGTTTATTCATCAGCATCACCATGAGACAAATCCAACTCTTGTCCTCCACATCACGTGATCAATTAGCGTACCTAAATGATATGCATAATGCACATGTATGAACATAGGAAGGAATAATAAGGCTAAACAATGTCACAAAGAAGAAAACTCAATATTACAGGCAAGATCTCACCAACATACATAATCAAACATGAGAGAAAATCTACACAATCATGATCCTCGAGTTAATCGGACCTAATTCAAACATTAGGCAACGTAACTAAACACAAGCCTTAAGCTAAAGCATAACATCGATAGGTTACTACTCGTAGACTTATCAATTTCGGATACTTAATTTAGGTTTATGAATAGAAGTATTTCAACTAGTTCTTAGAACTACTAATCTAACTTATTAGGCATAACACATCAACCAAACAAATTATTACAATCATTCGATCAAGCAAGTAAACATTATCAAGATCATAGAAATTTGTAAGACTATAAGCAATAAAGGGTAACATCACGGATAGACGAGAGAAGTGATAAATTTTACTACTTGCATTACTATTTCATTATGCACATACAAGGCCTAAATAGTCACTACTCAAATACATTCACCAAGGCATTTACTTCCTTCTCCAAAATGCTAAAGTCTAAAGCAAGCATTAAGAAAGAAAAGAAACAACCATTTGCCACTACAAGACTTCATTAATCAAGACAAGAACTAACCAAACATAGGTATCCTCACAAAAGAAACTCCAAGTAATCATTTCATATTTGCTGAATTTGGACAGCAGAACAGCAGCTAGTTGTTTTATTCATAACTTACACAATATTCATCCAAAAATAGTAAACTAAGACTTTTTGGAAAGCTTATAAAGTCCTCTACAATTTTGGTATTATCATCACAATGAGATTCGACATATAGAAATGTCAAACAGTACTAAACGCAATTTCTGTCCAGATTTGGACAGAATTCGGCCACTCACTTTAAAATTCCATAACTGGAGTTTCAGACATCCAAATCAGGTGATCCTAGACTTTTTAGAAAGCTAATAGAATTGTCTACAATTCATTTATAATCATCTCAAGGTGATTCAATGTGTATCAAAGTCAGTTAATACAAACAAACATTGCTGTCCAGATTTGGACAGATTCAGACTCTATAGTTCAAACAACTGTAACTTGGTCTCTAGACCACCAAAAAGGGTGCTCCAAAATTTGTTGGAAAGCTTAAACAAAGTACTACAATTCTCCTATAATTACTAAGAGCTGATTCTCAGTTTAACTTGGGAAAACAAGGTCATTTTCGAAATCTGTACAGAATCTAGACAGATTCTGAAACTGGACTTGGAAAAATCATAACTTCTAAACTACAAGACCTATGGTCATGAAATTTTTACACAAGCAAGATAAAGGAGTTAGCTACAACTTTTCTATATAACACTTTCAAAGAAAACCTGATTTACTTTACTCCATTAGTTGAACAATTAAAACTGTACCTGCAGCCCTAAACAGCAAAAATTCCAGCTTAGTTCCTATTTAACTTAACCACACCTTGCATATATTTCTACCATGACACATTGCAAAATTTGCACATAAGAACTAAACTTTAACGCATGACTCGACTACTTCAAAATCGTGAATCCATTCATTTCACATAATTTGCAATCCAAATCTAAAAATCATGTCGCAACGGAGAACCGCTTTCTTGACACCACGCACGTTTCATTTAGCACAAATATCGACCCCATACAAATCAACCATTTATTCGATTAACGGAAATAACAGATCGATTTACCATGACTAAACTCGAAGCGACGTTCGCGAACACGGCGAAGGTTTTGGGTTCGGTCCTTCTACCGAACACTTAATAAGCGTCCCACGGGCTTCGGTTCTTCACCGTCGGAACCTAGGGGTTTCTCTCCTCACAAGCATACACAAACACACACATAGTTAGCCTCTACTTAATCGACGCCGAGTACATGTACTAGCGAGGAATAAACACAAGAAAAACAATGGGTTCTCACCAGGGTTCAACGGTGTCGCAGATGGGGCTGCACACAACACAAAGCTCCATACAACCATTCCATCGAACACCTAGAGCGCTCCGAACGGGATGGACGACGCCACTGCCGGGGCTGCGCAGGCACGACATGCTGTAGGGACACAAAAGCTTGGGCACCGAGGACCAAACTAGAGAAAAGGGGAGGGGGGAAACAGCACATGTAGTGGAGGCGAGTGGCTGGACGAGCTCGCCATGGGGAGAAGACTAGGCGCCATGGAAGGGGCTCCTGCAGGGACGACGGCCGACGTGCAGCACGCAGGGGCACGACGGGGTTCACTGTAAGCCGGTTAAGGAGGGCTCTAGAATTCCAACAGAGACAGGATTATGGCACGTGGTTGCACTGCTATCTTCCACCCAGGATCCATGAATAGAGGGACACGGTGTGGTGGTTTAATGTGGCTTTGACAGCAAATCACAAGCAGCTGCGTCACCACCTTCTAGATAGGTTTCAAGTCTGCCCCATTTCCTCCCCTTGGGCAGTAAAAATATCCAACGTGACCCCCTTTTTACCATAACGAAATTCTTGTTGTTTTGCACTTATCCAAAGTCATCTGGAAACAGCTAGTGGATGCAGATCTTTTTCCTGAGATATTTTCAGACTGCCTGATCTAGTTCAGTCGACAGCAGCAGCCACCTTGTCCCCTCCGTTTCTCCAATTTCTTTAATGACAGAGCTACCTCTCCACATCAAACTTATTCCCTGAACATTGGTCTTTTAATTTGTTATAGACTTCCAGAGTCAATACCTTATAGGTTTTGAGTTATAGATCTCCAAAGTGAGGCAGATCACACAGAAACCACATTTCAGTTTTCAGTTTTCTGAAACTGAACCCAGAAATTGCAGACTGTCAAGGCAACTTTAAGGGTACTTATCTATTTATTTTATATGGTACCAAGTTAATCATTGTTAAGTAAACTTGTACACCAATATGTACTCTTCAACTTTTCTATAAAGATCCCAGTCCAAAACTGTCCAGAACAGTCACCATATAGCTCCAAATTTAAACCAAACACTAGAATTCAGATTTGTTCACTCTTCCTTATCTGAAAAATTACAGACGTCTGACAACCCATCTTTAGGGGTCAGTAACTCCACTTTTTATGTACTACCGAGTCCATTTCCCTTCAACAAAGTTGCACATTCATAGATCCTCTACCATTTTGATATAATGGTCCTAAGCTAAAACCCAATGGACTGAATAATAAAAGGGGTTCAAAGTTGGCTTAGGCATAAAAGTTCAGAACCCAGAATTATCACTAAATCTGAAAATTCAGATTTGAGGATAGGACTTTTGGGTCAAGTTCTCTAATAGTTCCATATGGATTTAGGGCTTCAACACTTAATAAAAGTTTTTCTCCTATAGTTACTCTACAATTTTACTATAGCAACCTTTTGCTAAAAGCCCACAGATTTTAAAAAAATACAGGGATCCAAAATAGATAAACCAAACTGTTTTTAGTTGAACCAAAACTAAGATCTAAACGAGGTATAACTGAAAACTCTAGAAGATAAGCACAACAACAGCCCGCGAGCCCAAGAACCACCACGACGCTAACATGCCGGACACGCGGCAGTGGAGTGAAGGAAGGCACGACACGTGGTGATGAGTTGGAGCGGTGGCCGATTCAGATAAACGGGAAGGATAGCGGTAGGGAAATAAGGTATATCCACAAATTTTTACGGGGACGATAGGTGTCATTCACGTAGGCGAGAAGTCATGCGTTGCCACACACGGATTTGCACCCGCCACACGACACGATGTGCGGTCACAGAGAGACACGTGCATCGCAGGCGTGAGGGGATCCAGGATGAAGTTCAAGGGACTAGATTCGGTTTTAAGAGTTAGAGTTTGGACAAGACGTCGAGGGCTCAACCCAAACAATATTGGATCTGATATTTCGGAAGATTACTAAAGTCTGAATTTTTGCAAACTAAATTAAGACAATTTAGACAGATGGAGACAGAGACGATATCAAAATCATGAAAAACAAGGATGATTAAAATTTAGTGACCTTTACATTTACAGGTATTACGTGTTAAAGTCCGCACTCGTGGTCGAGTAGACGATAAACACCTGGGGTGTTACAGCCTTCCCCCCTTAAAAGAATCTCGTCCTGAGATTCAGAATGAAAGACTTCTAAGAGTAGAGAGGCATGTAGCCCTATCCATAATAGTGTTAGCATAAACTAATTCCAAGCAAAGACGAGCATCTCAAAATGTTGCTTCTCTAATGGGTATAGCACATACCACTTTAATTTAACTAGAGACGTCAACAAACAAGCTATAACTGACAAAAGAACACATAAGGTTCCATGTGTGTAGTTTGCTTTTTCTGATGACACTGTACTATCTGAGTCTGTTGAACGAGCTGTAGATATGCGACTTTACCCAAACAGAATTATTTGCAACTTCTTGGGTAAAACACACAGAAAGAGGTTTGTTGATAAACTAGCATTGGAAATCCATGGGACATAAGACAAGTGTGGATATCAAACAACATCATGGTTACCCATGGTTATCCAGGGATTCCGAGCTCAATAAATATGATAGAGATTTGAGGAATACATTAGTGAAGGAGATCAACAATTGTTGACTTCACCAAAGACCAACTTCATCTAGCGCTAGCATAACTCTATCAAACCACATATGTTGGGAAATCACATGTGAAACGATCGAGACACGACTAGAACTGTGGTCAGGCTGTTACCAGTTAGCTGAGGATGGTAAAGTACCTCGGGCAACAATTTTGAGCTAAGATGCATATGCTCATAATCTAATCCAATATGGCACAAGATCTGTGCATATGTTCATAACCTTCACCTGATCTTGATAAGGGTTTCTTCAGGATATGCTGAACTAAAGTGAGTTTAGACAACTCGATAAAACGATCTCTAAACTCAATCTTTGTTCGCAATGCAATGGTCGAGAGTTCACATTGGTTAACAAGAGATCATGCATTTGGGTAGAAATCCATTTGGTCAGGTTGTTCATCCGTTTCTTCATGCAAGATGAACTGACTTGGTTCAGGAATACATGGATTAAATAAGGGAGCGTATGAACAAACTCCTGCATCTCAGCAGCAGGGAAAATCAATTCTCCATTTTGAGAACTAATTAGCTATCTTCCAACACTAAAAAGCTTCAAGGCTT
The DNA here is from genome assembly GCA_029449295.1 of Zea luxurians. Taxonomy (NCBI): domain Eukaryota; kingdom Viridiplantae; phylum Streptophyta; class Magnoliopsida; order Poales; family Poaceae; genus Zea; species Zea luxurians. The sequence goes on from JAOPSE010000002.1 coordinate 176,292,313, forward strand.
CAGCTTTGCAACAAAGGATGCAAAGGGAACTTGTATGGGTGCCGTCACTACCAAAGTCAAGAAAAATGAAACTACACCGATAAGAATGGTTACAGGTAGAGAGCCAAATAGGTCCTGACCCGATGAAAGGAATACGAGATTGCCAAAACCTAAAATGGTTGATGAGGGAGTACGATGGGAGACTATTATTTCAGCCCCAAGCATATTTCTATGCCCATCATAGCAATTTTAAGGTCAAGGATGAGCGCCTGATTAGATACACAGGAAAAACGATCGGAAGATTAAATTAATATGCCTTCGAGAGATATGAGGAAACCAAAGGCATTAAATTCAAGAAAATTTATTGGGCATTCCTTTCCTAGGTTAGATTGAGAAAATGACAATGTGATCCTCAAGCAGAGGCAAACTAGAATAGGGATACCAATTTGCACCAACCGAACAAGTCGAAGCTTACGAGGAAAACACGACCATAAGAGAGCTACAAGTGGATTGTCAAGATCATAGACTCGAGATCCTTATCTTAAGCACCAGTGCATTTATTTTCTACGAGAAGATTACCTAAACACCTATTTAGATAAGCTTGATCCTAAAGTAATGATAGAAATTCAGACTCGTCCACTTTTGGAAACTGGGGAAAAAAACTTTGGGGAATTAACATCGATTCGGGTCATGGCTCCTGGGTGAGGACATGGCCAGATTTTTAGTTTACACAAACATACCATAACAAACACAAGTTGGACTAGCCGCTAGCGGTCAAATTAAGAAGAACCACAAACCACATAAAGACATGTCCAAAGGACACAACAAACAAAGCTAGAAATTGCTTATAGAACAGTAATACTTCATAAAGTTTCCAATTATTTATTATCGGAATAAAGATGAGAAAAGCATGTTCGTTCACAATTACCAATTATTAGAATAAAGGTGAGGGAAACATTTTTGTGCGTAAACAACAAACACAATGCAACAATCAGGATGCATGCTCGTCCTATTCGTCCTCACGAATTTTGCCAACTTAATATGGCAATAGCGTTCTATATCGGTGGCATACCTACGTTCTCTCTCGATATATTGCTAGTCAACAGCTACACATACGAGTTCGAAGTTAGTGTACCTGCAGAAAATTTCATCACAGCCCAGTTCCCAAAGATGCAATTCACACCTGACAGTTTATCTCAGTATATACTCCATATATTTCTATATGGAGGCCAGCTCTTCATTAAGCACCGAGCCACGCATAGGCGCCACTGCCACACTTCAACCATAGGGCAGCTCATTATGGTAACTCACCTTTTTACCTGAGCGTAGGTGCGTTGTTGTGAGTACATTACACTTCTCAGTATTCTCATGTCTGCATACCCATACACATCCATGGGGTACTGAATCCCAGAAAATTATATACTCCACATCGCAGCCTTCATATATACATATGTAAAACATGTATATAATCAAGCGCTGTTTATGCTCTCCCCTAGACCGACGTTTGTCCGGTCACGCTCTCACATCTCACCTTACCTGAGCGTCGATCCATTAAAGACTGAATGGCCTCAAAAATAACAATACACATGTATGCATTATCCTTTCCAGGTTGTGGGTTAGTATTCTGAACTAAGCCACCTAATAGTCCTTAATTTAGAGCTTAACAGAGGATGTCGCTAGCATTATAGTTTTTCAAATCTGTTTTGTCAAAACCAAACAATGTGTTTAGTTGAAAATAGATTTTCCAAAACCAAAATTTTGTTTTGAAAATACGTATGTGACCGTATCATACTTAATCAAGCTCCGATACCAGCTGTCGCAGAACCTCCCAAGTTATCGGGCCCACATGCACCTGTCCTTGTCTCAAAGACCTCAGACGGCTATGCATGTGCACCAAACAACTTAACAGGATCTGTCCGAGTGTCCCGATGACCCCGGATAAACGACTTACCGCCAAGATCGCAGGATTAAGTAAACACAAATCACACACCAATATTTGCAGCGGAAAAAAATTCTTTATTACAAAATGGTTACAAGTTACAACATTTATAAGTTATAGCAAGATTACAATATATATCATCGGAGTTGGTTACAAAAGAAATCGATTCAAAAAGATTACAATTTGAATGTATAAAACATTTATAAGTTTTAAAATACATGCTAGCTTAAGAGACAATCCTCGATAGAGAAGCTAAAGATGGGATATACTTATATAAGAAGGCCGAGCCCACCGGCTTAGCACCATCCACAACAGAACAAAATTATAACCTGAAAAACAATAGGGAATAAAACCCTGAGTATGCAATTACTCAGCAAGACTTACCCGACTAAAGAAAAGACTCTCAATGGTATGTTGGTTTTAAAAGGATTCAAGGTAAGGCTCATCAAGTTTCAAAGACTCATTTTTGTAGAAAAGCTTACTAGTAGTGGATCCTTATGCCAAAACTTTTACTTCACAAATTAAGTACTTTTCCTGAATCTAGATTTGCCTAATCTAGAGTATTCACTTGTCCTACACTAGCTTTATTTTAGCAGCTTTAGTTTCACTTGTTATCTACGCTGAAGGTCGATGTCGCAGAACCTCCCAAGTTATCAGGCCCACATGCACCTGTCCTTGTCTCAAAGACCTCAGACGGCTATGCATGTGCACCAAACAACTTAACAGGATCTGTCCGAGTGCCCCGAGGACCCCGGATAAACGAGTTACCGCCCAGATCGCAGGATTAAGTAAACACAAATCACACACCAACATTTGCAGCGGAAATAAATTCTTTATTGCAAAATGATTACATGTTACAATAATTTTACATTATACAATTATCGGAGTGATTACAAAAGAAAATGATTAAAAAGAATTACAATTTAAAATGTATAAAATATTTATAAGTTTTAAAATACATGCTAGCTTAAGTGACAATCCTCAATAGAGAAACTAAAGACGGGATATACTTATAGAAGAAGGCCGAGCCCACTGGCACTTAGCATCATCCACAACAGAACAAAATTACAACCTGAAAAACAACAGGGAAAAAACCCTGAGTACGCAATTACTCAGCAAGACTTACCCGACTAAAGAAAAGACTCTCAAGGGTATGCTGGTTTATTGGGAATCAAGGTAAAGCTTATCAAATTTCAAAGACTCATTTTGCAGAAGAGCTTACTAGTAGTGGATCCTTATGCTAAAATTTTACTTCACAGGTTAAGTACTTTTCCTGAATCTAGATTTGCCTAGTCTAGAACATTCACTTGTCCTATACTAGCTTCATTTTAGGAGCTTTAGTTTCACTTGTTAGCTACGATGCAGGGCAGTGATCCAGTCTTCATATCCGAGAAGTAACGGCGATCCGAATCGATTAATACTCAGCTGAGGATCTCCAACCACACGACATATGTAGCACTTAACCCTTGCATATGTCAACTCGCCACCGGGTTTCTCAAGACCAGAACGGGTTCACGCGACCCGAGAGCACAGCACTCCACCGTCCAGCCATTGGCCTGGTTGGTACACGTTACTCCCGCCATGGTGCCCGCCATGTTTCCGAGAGTACAGCACCCCACCTTCCAGTCTCTTGCCACGGAGGGTACAAGCTACTCTCGCCATCTCTCCACTCCCAGTGCGTGCGAGCTGTTCTGGTATTGGTCCGACCGAGGCTAAGCTTACCCATGACGAGGCATGTGGCCAGTTAAAGGGTCCTAGATCAGCAAGCCTACTTTCGGTACGGTCCTTAATCGACACAGACGGGCGACCTTTCCTGCTCAACGCCTGGTCTCATCTTATTATTTAACACCCCAAACCATGTACCTGACAGAGGTACAATACTTGAATAATGAATTCATCATCGCGAGTGATGCCTTCATTACTGCAAGTTTCTTTTTCATAAAACCCATATCCAGTGTTACACAATATTCTTTTAAAAAGGAACAAGTTTTAATTTTCTAGGCAGGTCTAAGCCTCATTAGTTCTTTTTGTAAAACAGGTATCAAGGAGGATAATCAAATTCCAAGGAATGGCAATGCATCAACTGTTTCATCACTCAACTCCTATCACCTAATGCAGCATATAAGTGATAAAAGTTTTAAAACAACAAGGAGGTGGCAAATGCACCGGGGCTTGCCTGGGATAACACTATGTTAGTGTTGTTAAATGACGATCACTTGGTGAGTATCTCCCATCCTGGCACTTGGTTGATTCATCCACTTTAGCTTCGTCCATCAGCATCGTCTTGTGATTAATCCAGCTCTTGTCATTCACATCACATGATTAATTAACGTACCTAGATGATATGCATAATGCATATGAGTGAATAGGAGCATAAATAGCGCAAGATAGATAAGTTATACTAAGGAGGATACAGACTTAAAGCAAGACATCACAATTCTTATGTGTAACAACTAGATATATTTAACTCTACATCAGACATGACGTTCTAGTCAATTGAACCTAAACCAATCATCAAGTAACATTAGCAATATTCAATTCCTGATGTACCGCAATATTTAAAAACAATTACTATATGTTGACATATCACTACGTATCACAATTACATTTTTTTCATTTAAACGGATGAACTCAAGCATCAAAAAAGGCTACACATAAATCCAACCTCATGAACTAGAATATCCTACCGAATGATTAACACCACTCTTAGTACTAAGAAACAACTCATTATTAAGAAGCATAGAATTTTATAGTATAGTATTTATCTTAATTTAAAGGTTTAAAACACTTATATGCATAAACACTAGATGCTTCTGATTTTATACAATCATGAACTTTGAGGTAATCAGACCTAACCCAAACATTAGGTAACAATAACTAAACACATTAAACATGGGACACATGTTCACTTTAGGTTAGCTATTTCAAGACTTCGTCAATCAAGAACCAAGAACTAATTAATCCTATCTAGCCAAGCAAGAATGATTCCAAGCAATCAATTTAACACATGCAGATTTTCTGGACAGCACTCAGCAGTCAATTGTTTTGTTCATAACTCACAGGATATTAATCCAAAAATAGTGAATTAAGACTTTCTAGAAAGCTTATGGAATCCCCTATAACTTTTGTATTACAAGCACAACATGATTCGACCCTTAAGAAGGTCAAACAGAACTAAACATAAATTCTGTCCAGATTCGGACAGAATTCGACTACTTACTTCAAAAATTCATAACTGGAGTTTCAGGCATCCAAATCGGGTGATCTTAGACTTTTTAGAAATCTTATAGAATTGTCTACAATTCATTTATAAACACCTCAGGGTGATTCAATGTGTATCGAAGTCAGTTAATACAAACAAGCATTGCTGTCCAGTTTTTGACAGCTTCAAACATCACGTTTCAATCAGCCATAACCTGACTTCTAGACCACCAAAAAGGGTGCTCCAAAATTTGTTGGAAAGCTTAAGAAAAGTATTACAATTCTTCTATAATTACTAAGGGCTGATTTTCAGTTTAGCTTAGCCAAACAGTCCAATTTTCGGAACCTGTACATAATTTGGACAGATTCAGAAACTGGACTTGAGAAAATCATAACTCCTAAACTGCTAAGCCTATGGTCATGAAATTTATACACAAGTAAGATAAAGAGATTATCTACAAGTTTTATATATATTACTTCTACAGAAAACATGATCTAATTCACTCAATTATTACCACAACAGAGAGAATGTGTGCAGCAAAATTCAGCTCCGGGACAATCAGATTCCCTAAGCAAACATCACCACAAAGCACCTATGCTAATCGCAAAGAATCATCGACCACCTAAATATTTAGCGCACCATTCAAGCTGACAATTATAGATAGCGAAGGAACTCACCCAAAATTTAATTCGACTCGGAGACTATAAGCACAACGTCGAGCTACACTTTAGCCCATACGTCGAGCACCTAATGAACGACACCTGGGGACTTCGCTTTCATATTGAACCAAACCTCCAGGGATTTCTCTCCTCACAAACACACCATAACATACATACGATTAGCATCTAATAAATCGATGTCGGGTAAAGAAAGGAAGAGGTAAAACAACAATAGCAGGACCTCACCGAGTAGACGATGATTTCCAGTTTAAGCATAACACTAAACACCAGACAATCATCGCGTGGCTTGTCTCGTTTCACACATATGAGATTTTTCCTCACATCCCACACATAAGCATACACATATACACATGGTTAGCATTTAATTAATCGGCGTCGAATACATGCACCGGAGAGGAATAAACACAAGGAAAACAACGGGTTCTCACCGGGGTTCGGCGAGGTCACAACTAGGGCTGCACAGATCGAGGTGGAGCTCGCTGCGGTATTTCATCGAGCACATCGAGGGCGCGACACGATGGGGTTTCATGGCTGTTGCTGCTGTACCACAGTCGGGCTTGAGGATAATCTGTGCAGGGCCAATCAGCAAGATTCGAGCAGGGAGAGATGGAGTAAAGGTAGCGCTTCACAAACCTAGGGCACGAGCAACCGGCCATGGCGAAGTGAAGGTCCGGCCGGGCGAGTTCCGGCATGGCCGAGCGCCGACGAAGATGAGCGAAGGGAGGAGAGCTCGGCGAGTGCACAGCAAGGGGGCTCACCAAGGATGACGTCGTGGCCATGGCCATGCCACGACGAGGAGAGCGAGACTGAACACGTCCGCTGATGGAGGGGGGACACCGAACGCAAGGACGCAGCAGGAAGGAGGAAGCCGCGCAGGGAGCAGAGGAGATGGGAGGACGAGCTCGCCATGGGAGCTGCTGGAGCAGAGAGCGCCGGCCAGCAGAGAACCGAGAGGGAGAGGGCGGCTGCTTGGAAAAGGATACGTGAAGGATTTGCCTAGGAGCAAATACGAAGGGGATAAGGAAAAGGAGCTAGGGCGGTGAGAGGATAATGGAGAGTTTAGATTTTTTTTTCTCCAATTTGTAACAAAAGAAAATACCTATATAATCTAGGATTTAAATCCGAACGAGATGCAAACAGACCAATCAATACAATATAAATTTTCCAGAGTTTATGACAGTTTAAATGAGTCAGCCTAAAATACATTTTAGACTACGTATTTTATTTTCCGAACTACGAATTAGAGAACCAAATTAATTACCAATTACTCGCTTTCAGTTAGTTCTAATTACTCTAGTCCGGTTTGTTTCGAACTGAAAACCATTGTCGCCGAGTTCCAATTAATTTGTTCGGGTTAAAAATTTGTAAGAGTGGGTCGAGCTTCCAATTTTGTATTCTCTTAGTTCATAAATTTTAAACAGACACAAGACTCGACATTTTGCGAAATAAATACGCGAGATCGATGCGACATCGAAATTATGATCCTTTCGGAAGCAACGTCACACATTGTTCGCATGGGTGAGAGGTTGTGCGCTGTCCAGACACCGGTTAGCACCCGTCACACGCGTCACGATGTCAGGCCACAGAGAGACACGTGCAACGCAAGCGTGAAAGAATTTCAAATGAAGTTTAAGAAGCTACATTTGATTTCAAAAATTAAAGTTTGGGCAAGACGTCGATGGCTTAACCCAAACGATATTAGATTCGATGTTTCGAAAGATTACTAAAGTCTGAATTTTTGCGAAATAATTTAGGATAATTTAGATAGATGGAGACAGACACGATATCAAAATCGTGATAGACGAAGATTATTAAAATTTAGTGTCATTTACATTCATCGCTATCACGTGTTAACGTCCGCACTCGTGGTCGAGTAGACGATAAACACCTGGGGTGTTACAGCCTTCCCCCCTAAAAAGAATCTCGTCCCGAGATTCGGAGCGAAAGACATTTGAGAGTAGAGAAGCATGTAACTCCTGTCCATACCAGTGATAGCACAAGCTAGTTCCAAACGAAGGCGAGTGTCTCAGAATGTTGTTTCTCTAGTGGGTATAGCATGTATCACTTTCCATCTAAGCAGAGAGGTCAACCATTAGAGACGGTATCTGCTAGAAGAACACATAAGGTTCCATGTGTGCAGTTTGCTTTTTCTGATGACACTGTACTATCTGAGTCTGTTAGGCAAGCGATAGATATGCGACTTTATCCAAACAGAATTAGTTGCAACCTCTTGGATAAATCACACAGAAAGAGGTTTACCAACAAGGGGTCACGGTAAATCCGTAGCACATGAGAAGGGTGTGGATGTGAATACTGTCGCGGTTAACATGTGGCTAACCCGAGAATTCAAGTCCACAAAAGATAGTAGAGACTTGAGAAAATATCAATGAAAAGATCCATTGATGCTGACTTCGCAACCAACCCATTTCATCAAATACTTAGCACGGCTCGACATGATCACACATGTTAGAAAATCACATGTGATACGATCGAGGCATGACTAGAGCGATAATTAGGTGATTATCAGTCGATTTTAACTTGATCTTTGTAAGAACTTTCTTAGGATGGGTTGAACCAAAGTGAGTTTAGACAACTCGACAAAACGATCTCTAAACTCAACCTTTGTTCACAATGCAGTTACAAGTTAGTAAAACCAACTTGTTGAACTACCTATGACATTGAGCAGGTCCTCTCAGTACCATCGGTAAGCCAACGGTCGAGAGCTCACATTTACGAGCAAAAGGTCATGCCTTTGGGTAGAAATCCATTTGGTCAGATTGTTCATCCATTTCTTCATGCAAGATGAACGGACTTGGTTCGGGAATACATGGATTAAATAGGAGAGCGAATGAACAAACTCCTGCATCTCAGTGGCAGGAAAAAATCAATCTCCATTCTGAGAGCTAACCAGTTGTTTTCCAACACTAAAAAGCTCCAAGGCTTCACCTTTACACAAAGGACGTAAAGGGAACTTGTATGTGTGTCGTCACTACCAAAGTCAAGAGAAAAGAGACTACACCGATAAGAATGGTTACAGGTAGAGAGCCAAATAGGTCCTGGCCCGATGAAAGGAATACGAGATTGCCAAAACCTAAAATGGTTGATGAGGGAGTACGATGGGAGACTATTATTTCAACCCCAAGCATATTTCTATGCCCATCGCAAAGATTACAAGTTCGATGATTAATGTCAGATTAGATATAGAGGGGACACAATCATAAGTCTAAATTGAGAAGCCTTAGAGAGATATGAGAAATCGAAGGCATTAAATTCAAGAAAATAATTGGGCACTCCTTTCCTAGGTGGGACTGAGAAAGCAACAAGGTGATCCTGATGGAGATGCAAACTGACATAGAGATATCAGCTTGCACCAACCAAACAAAGGTATGTTTTAGGATGAAAATATGACCATAAGAGCTACAAGTTGGCTGTTAAGATCAGGGACTCGAGATATTTTTTTTAAGTTTGAATGCATCTTAGGTCTAATAAGGGAATTACCTAAACATCTGTTTATATGAGCTTGATCACAAAGTAACGACGAAAAAATTCAGACTCGTCCACGTTTGGAAACTGGGGAAAAATTTCAGGGAATTAACATCGATTTGGGTCATGGCTCCTAGATGAGGACATGGCCAAATTTTTAGCTTACACAAACATACCAGCAACATTCTACTAGCACAAACACACCAGAACAAACACAAGTTGGACTAGCGATCAAATTAAGAGGAACCACAAACTACATAAAGACATGTCTAAATGACATAACAAACAAAGCTAGAAATTGCTTATAGAACAGTAATACTTCATAAAGTTTCCAATTATTTATTATCGGAATAAAGATGAGAAAAGCATGTTCGTTCACAATCACCAATTATTAGAATAAAGGTGAGGGAAGCATTTTTGCGCGCAAACAACAAACACAATGCAACAATCAGGATACATGCTCGTCCTATTCGTCCTCACAAATTTCGCCAACATAATGTGGCAATAGCGTTCTATATCGGTGGCATATCTACGTTCTCTCTCGATATATTGCTAATCGTCATCTACACATACGATTTCGAAGTTAGTGTACCTGCAGAAAATTCCATCACAGCCCAGTTCCCAATGATGCAATTCACACATGACAGTTTATCACAGTTTATACTCCATATATTTCTATATGGAGGCCAGCTCCTCATTAAGCGCCGAGCCATGCATAGGCGCCGCTGCCACACTTTAACCATAGGGCAGCTCATTATGGTAACTCACCTTCTTACCTGAGCGTAGGTGCGTCATTGCGAGTACATTACACTTCTCAGTATTCCCATGTTTGTATACCCATACACATCCATGGGGTACTGAATCCCAGAAAATTAAATACTCCACATCGCAACCTTCATATATACATATGTGTAACATGTATATAATCAAGCGCTTTTTATGCTCTTCCCTAGACCGACGTTTGTTCGGTCATGCTCTCACATCTCACCTTACCTGAGCGTCGATCCATTCAAAACTGAATGGCCTTAAAAATAACATTACACATGTATGCATTACCCTTCCCTGGTTGTGGGTTAGTATTCTGAACTAAGCCACCTAGTAGTCCTTAACTTAGGGCTTAACAGAGGATGTCGCTAGCATTATAGTTTTTCAAATCTGTTTTTCAAAACCAAACAATGTGTTTAGCTGAAAATAGATTTTCCAAAACCAAAATTTTGTTTTGAAAATACGTATGTGACCGTATCATACTTAATCAAGCTCCGATACCAGCTGTCGCAGAACCTCCCAAGTTATCAGGCCCACATGCACCTGTCCTTGTCTCAAAGACCTCAGACGGCTATGCATGTGCACCAAACAACTTAACAGGATCTGTCCGAGTGCCCCGAGGACCCCGGATAAACGACTTACCGCCAAGATCGCAGGATTAAGTAAACACAAATCACACACCAACATTTGCAGCGGAAATAAATTCTTTATTGCAAAATGATTACATGTTACAATAATTTTACATTATACAATTATCGGAGTGATTACAAAAGAAAATGATTAAAAAGAATTACAATTTAAAATGTATAAAATATTTATAAGTTTTAAAATACATGCTAGCTTAAGTGACAATCCTCAATAGAGAAACTAAAGACGGGATATACTTATATAAGAAGGCCGAGCCCACTGGCACTTAGCACCATCCACAACAGAACAAAATTACAACCTGAAAAACAACAGGGAAAAAAACCCTGAGTACGCAATTACTCAGCAAGACTTACCCGACTAAAGAAAAGACTCTCAAGGGTATGCTGGTTTATTGGGAATCAAGGTAAAGCTTATCAAATTTCAAAGACTCATTTTGCAGAAGAGCTTACTAGTAGTGGATCCTTATGCTAAAATTTTACTTCACAGGTTAAGTACTTTTCCTGAATCTAGATTTGCCTAGTCTAGAACATTCACTTGTCCTATACTAGCTTCATTTTAGGAGCTTTAGTTTCACTTGTTAGCTACGATGCAGGGCAGTGATCCAGTCTTCATATCCGAGAAGTAACGGCGATCCGAATCGATTAATACTCAGCTGAGGATCTCCAACCACACGACATATGTAGCACTTAACCCTTGCATATGTCAACTCGCCACCGGGTTTCTCAAGACCAGAACGGGTTCACGCGACCCGAGAGCACAGCACTCCACCGTCCAGCCATTGGCCTGGTTGGTACACGTTACTCCCGCCATGGTGCCCGCCATGTTTCCGAGAGTACAGCACCCCACCTTCCAGTCTCTTGCCACGGAGGGTACAAGCTACTCTCGCCATCTCTCCACTCCCAGTGCGTGCGAGCTGTTCTGGTATTGGTCCGACCGAGGCTAAGCTTACCCATGACGAGGCATGTGGCCAGTTAAAGGGTCCTAGATCAGCAAGCCTACTTTCGGTACGGTCCTTAATCGACACAGACGGGCGACCTTTCCTGCTCAACGCCTGGTCTCATCTTATTATTTAACACCCCAAACCATGTACCTGACAGAGGTACAATACTTGAATAATGAATTCATCATCGCGAGTGATGCCTTCATTACTGCAAGTTTCTTTTTCATAAAACCCATATCCAGTGTTACACAATATTCTTTTAAAAAGGAACAAGTTTTAATTTTCTAGGCAGGTCTAAGCCTCATTAGTTCTTTTTGTAAAACAGGTATCAAGGAGGATAATCAAATTCCAAGGAATGGCAATGCATCAACTGTTTCATCACTCAACTCCTATCACCTAATGCAGCATATAAGTGATAAAAGTTTTAAAACAACAAGGAGGTGGCAAATGCACCGGGGCTTGCCTGGGATAACACTATGTTAGTGTTGTTAAATGACGATCACTTGGTGAGTATCTCCCATCCTGGCACTTGGTTGATTCATCCACTTTAGCTTCGTCCATCAGCATCGTCTTGTGATTAATCCAGCTCTTGTCATTCACATCACGTGATTAATTAACGTACCTAGATGATATGCATAATGCATATGAGTGAATAGGAGCATAAATAGCGCAAGATAGATAAGTTATACTAAGGAGGATACAGACTTAAAGCAAGACATCACAATTCTTATGTGTAACAACTAGATATATTTAACTCTACATCAGACATGACGTTCTAGTCAATTGAACCTAAACCAATCATCAAGTAACATTAGCAATATTCAATTCCTGATGTACCGCAATATTTAAAAACAATTACTATATGTTGACATATCACTACGTATCACAATTACATTTTTTTCATTTAAACGGATGAACTCAAGCATCAAAAAAGGCTACACATAAATCCAACCTCATGAACTAGAATATCCTACCGAATGATTAACACCACTCTTAGTACTAAGAAACAACTCATTATTAAGAAGCATAGAATTTTATAGTATAGTATTTATCTTAATTTAAAGGTTTAAAACACTTATATGCATAAACACTAGATGCTTCTGATTTTATACAATCATGAACTTTGAGGTAATCAGACCTAACCCAAACATTAGGTAACAATAACTAAACACATTAAACATGGGACACATGTTCACTTTAGGTTAGCTATTTCAAGACTTCGTCAATCAAGAACCAAGAACTAATTAATCCTATCTAGCCAAGCAAGAATGATTCCAAGCAATCAATTTAACACATGCAGATTTTCTGGACAGCACTCAGCAGTCAATTGTTTTGTTCATAACTCACAGGATATTAATCCAAAAATAGTGAATTAAGACTTTCTAGAAAGCTTATGGAATCCCCTATAACTTTTGTATTACAAGCACAACATGATTCGACCCTTAAGAAGGTCAAACAGAACTAAACATAAATTCTGTCCAGATTCGGACAGAATTCGACTACTTACTTCAAAAATTCATAACTGGAGTTTCAGGCATCCAAATCGGGTGATCTTAGACTTTTTAGAAATCTTATAGAATTGTCTACAATTCATTTATAAACACCTCAGGGTGATTCAATGTGTATCGAAGTCAGTTAATACAAACAAGCATTGCTGTCCAGTTTTTGACAGCTTCAAACATCACGTTTCAATCAGCCATAACCTGACTTCTAGACCACCAAAAAGGGTGCTCCAAAATTTGTTGGAAAGCTTAAGAAAAGTATTACAATTCTTCTATAATTACTAAGGGCTGATTTTCAGTTTAGCTTAGCCAAACAGTCCAATTTTCGGAACCTGTACATAATTTGGACAGATTCAGAAACTGGACTTGAGAAAATCATAACTCCTAAACTGCTAAGCCTATGGTCATGAAATTTATACACAAGTAAGATAAAGAGATTATCTACAAGTTTTATATATATTACTTCTACAGAAAACATGATCTAATTCACTCAATTATTACCACAACAGAGAGAATGTGTGCAGCAAAATTCAGCTCCGGGACAATCAGATTCCCTAAGCAAACATCACCACAAAGCACCTATGCTAATCGCAAAGAATCATCGACCACCTAAATATTTAGCGCACCATTCAAGCTGACAATTATAGATAGCGAAGGAACTCACCCAAAATTTAATTCGACTCGGAGACTATAAGCACAACGTCGAGCTACACTTTAGCCCATACGTCGAGCACCTAATGAACGACACCTGGGGACTTTGCTTTCATATTGAACCAAACCTCCAGGGATTTCTCTCCTCACAAACACACCATAACATACATACGATTAGCATCTAATAAATCGATGTCGGGTAAAGAAAGGAAGAGGTAAAACAACAATAGCAGGACCTCACCGAGTAGACGATGATTTCCAGTTTAAGCATAACACTAAACACCAGACAATCATCGCGCGGCTTGTCTCGTTTCACACATATGAGATTTTTCCTCACATCCCACACATAAGCATACACATATACACATGGTTAGCATTTAATTAATCGGCGTCGAATACATGCACCGGAGAGGAATAAACACAAGGAAAACAACGGGTTCTCACCGGGGTTCGGCGAGGTCACAACTAGGGCTGCACAGATCGAGGTGGAGCTCGCTGCGGTATTTCATCGAGCACATCGAGGGCGCGACACGATGGGGTTTCATGGCTGTTGCTGCTGTACCACAGTCGGGCTTGAGGATAATCTGTGCAGGGCCAATCAGCAAGATTCGAGCAGGGAGAGATGGAGTAAAGGTAGCGCTTCACAAACCTAGGGCACGAGCAACCGGCCATGGCGAAGTGAAGGTCCGGCCGGGCGAGTTCCGGCATGGCCGAGCGCCGACGAAGATGAGCGAAGGGAGGAGAGCTCGGCGAGTGCACAGCAAGGGGGCTCACCAAGGATGACGTCGTGGCCATGGCCATGCCACGACGAGGAGAGCGAGACTGAACACGTCCGCTGATGGAGGGGGGACACCGAACGCAAGGACGCAGCAGGAAGGAGGAAGCCGCGCAGGGAGCAGAGGAGATGGGAGGACGAGCTCGCCATGGGAGCTGCTGGAGCAGAGAGCGCCGGCCAGCAGAGAACCGAGAGGGAGAGGGCGGCTGCTTGGAAAAGGATACGTGAAGGATTTGCCTAGGAGCAAATACGAAGGGGATAAGGAAAAGGAGCTAGGGCGGTGAGAGGATAATGGAGAGTTTAGATTTTTTTTCTCCAATTTGTAACAAAAGAAAATACCTATATAATCTAGGATTTAAATCCGAACGAGATGCAAACAGACCAATCAATACAATATAAATTTTCCAGAGTTTATGACAGTTTAAATGAGTCAGCCTAAAATACATTTTAGACTACGTATTTTATTTTCCGAACTACGAATTAGAGAACCAAATTAATTACCAATTACTCGCTTTCAGTTAGTTCTAATTACTCTAGTCCGGTTTGTTTCGAACTGAAAACCATTGTCGCCGAGTTCCAATTAATTTGTTCGGGTTAAAAATTTGTAAGAGTGGGTCGAGCTTCCAATTTTGTATTCTCTTAGTTCATAAATTTTAAACAGACACAAGACTCGACATTTTGCGAAATAAATACGCGAGATCGATGCGACATCGAAATTATGATCCTTTCGGAAGCAACGTCACACATTGTTCGCATGGGTGAGAGGTTGTGCGCTGTCCAGACACCGGTTAGCACCCGTCACACGCGTCACGATGTCAGGCCACAGAGAGACACGTGCAACGCAAGCGTGAAAGAATTTCAAATGAAGTTTAAGAAGCTACATTTGATTTCAAAAATTAAAGTTTGGGCAAGACGTCGATGGCTTAACCCAAACGATATTAGATTCGATGTTTCGAAAGATTACTAAAGTCTGAATTTTTGCGAAATAATTTAGGATAATTTAGATAGATGGAGACAGACACGATATCAAAATCGTGATAGACGAAGATTATTAAAATTTAGTGTCATTTACATTCACCGCTATCACGTGTTAACGTCCGCACTCGTGGTCGAGTAGACGATAAACACCTGGGGTGTTACAGTCGAAGATCCAGTCTTCATATCCGAGAAGTTCGGCGATCCGAATCGATTAATACCCAGCTGGGGATCTCCAACCACACGACATATGTAGCACTTAACCCTTGCATATGTAAACTCGCCACCGGGTTTCTCAAGACCAGAACGGGTTCACGCGACCCGAGAGCACAACACTCCACCGTCCAGCCGTTGGCCTGGTTGGTACACGTTATTCTCGCCATGGTGCCCGCCATGTTTCCGAGAGTACAGCACCCCACCTTCCAGTCTCTTGCCACGGAGGGTACAAGCTACTCTCGCCATCTCTCCACTCCCAGTGCGTGCGAGCTGTTCTGGTATTGGTCCGACCGAGGCAAAGCTTACCCATGATGAGGCATGTGGCCAGTTAAAGGGTCCTAGATCAGCAGGCCAACAATCGGAACGGTCCTTAAGCGACACAGACGGGCGACCTTTCCTGCTCAACGTCTGGTCTCATCTTATTATTTAACACCCAAACCATGTACCTGACAGAGGTACCATACTTGAATGATGAACTCATCACTGCAGATGATGTGCTCACCATTACAAGTCCTTTTTCATAAAACAAACCCATACCCAGTGTCACACATCATTCTTTTAAAAAGAAACAAGTTTTAATTCTCTAGACAGGGCTAAGCCTCATTAGTTTTCTTTATAAAACAGGTAGCAAGGAGGATAATCAAATTACAAGGAATGGTAATGCATCAATTGTTTCATCACTCAACTCCTATCACCTAATGCAGCATATAAGTGATAAAAGTTTTAAAAACAACAAGGAGGTGGCAAATGCACCGGGGCTTGCCTGGGATAACACTAGGTTAGTGTTGTTAGATGATGCTTGCTTGGTGAGCATCTCCCATTTTGGCACTCGATCAGATCATAAATCTTCAGGTTGATTCATCAGCATCACCATGAGACAAATCCAACTCTTGTCCTCCACATCACGTATTCAATTAGCGTACCTAAATGATATGCATAATGCACATGTATGAACATAGGAAGGAATAATAAGGCTAAACAATGTCACAAAGAAGAAAACTCAATATTACAGGCAAGATCTCACCAACATACATAATCAAACATGAGAGAAAATCTACACAATCATGATCCTCGAGTTAATCGGACCTAATTCAAACATTAGGCAACGTAACTAAACACAAGCCTTAAGCTAAAGCATAACATCGATAGGTTACTACTCGTAGACTTATCAATTTCGGATACTTAATTTAGGTTTATGAATAGAAGTATTTCAACTAGTTCTTAGAACTACTAATCTAACTTATTAGGCATAACACATCAACCAAACAAATTATTACAATCATTCGATCAAGCAAGTAAACATTATCAAGATCATAGAAATTTGTAAGACTATAAGCAATAAAGGGTAACATCACGGATAGACGAGAGAAGTGATAAATTTTACTACTTGCATTACTATTTCATTATGCACATACAAGGCCTAAATAGTCACTACTCAAATACATTCACCAAGGCATTTACTTCCTTCTCCAAAATGCTAAAGTCTAAATCAAGCATTAAGAAAGAAAAGAAACAACCATTTGCCACTACAAGACTTCATTAATCAAGACAAGAACTAACCAAACATAGGTATCCTCACAAAAGAAACTCCAAGTAATCATTTCATATTTGCTGAATTTGGACAGCAGAACAGCAGCTAGTTGTTTTATTCATAACTTACACAATATTCATCCAAAAATAGTAAACTAAGACTTTTTGGAAAGCTTATAAAGTCCTCTACAATTTTGGTATTATCATCACAATGAGATTCGACATATAGAAATGTCAAACAGTACTAAACGCAATTTCTGTCCAGATTTGGACAGAATTCGGCCACTCACTTTAAAATTCCATAACTGGAGTTTCAGACATCCAAATCAGGTGATCCTAGACTTTTTAGAAAGCTAATAGAATTGTCTACAATTCATTTATAATCATCTCAAGGTGATTCAATGTGTATCAAAGTCAGTTAATACAAACAAACATTGCTGTCCAGATTTGGACAGATTCAGACTCTATAGTTCAAACAACTGTAACTTGGTCTCTAGACCACCAAAAAGGGTGCTCCAAAATTTGTTGGAAAGCTTAAACAAAGTACTACAATTCTCCTATAATTACTAAGAGCTGATTCTCAGTTTAACTTGGGAAAACAAGGTCATTTTCGAAATCTGTACAGAATCTGGACAGATTCTGAAACTGGACTTGGAAAAATCATAACTTCTAAACTACAAGACCTATGGTCATGAAATTTTTACACAAGCAAGATAAAGGAGTTAGCTACAACATTTCTATATAACACTTTCAAAGAAAACCTGATTTACTTCACTCCATTAGTTGAACAATTAAAACTGTACCTGCAGCCCTAAACAGCAAAAATTCCAGCTTAGTTCCTATTTAACTTAACCACACCTTGCATATATTTCTACCATGACACATTGCAAAATTTGCACATAAGAACTAAACTTTAACGCATGACTCGACTACTTCAAAATCGTGAATCCATTCATTTCACATAATTTGCAATCCAAATCTAAAAATCATGTCGCAACGGAGAACCGCTTTCTTGACACCACGCACATTTCATTTAGCACAAATATCGACCCCATACAAATCAACCATTTATTCGATTAACGGAAATAACAGATCGATTTACCATGACTAAACTCGAAGCGACGTTCGCGAACACGGCGAAGGTTTTGGGTTCGGTCCTTCTACCGAACACTTAATAAGCGTCCCACGGGCTTCGGTTCTTCACCGTCGGAACCTAGGGGTTTCTCTCCTCACAAGCATACACAAACACACACATAGTTAGCCTCTACTTAATCGACGCCGAGTACATGTACTAGCGAGGAATAAACACAAGAAAAACAATGGGTTCTCACCGGGGTTCAATGGTGTCGCAGATGGGGCTGCACACAACACAAAGCTCCATACAACCATTCCATCGAACACCCAGAGCACTCCGAACGGGATGGACGACGCCACTGCCGGGGCTGCGCAGGCACGACATGCTGTAGGGACACAAAAGCTTGGGCGCCGAGGACCAAACTAGAGAAAAGGGGAGGGGGGAAACAACACATGTAGTGGAGGTGAGTGGCTGGACGAGCTCGCCATGGGGAGAAGACTAGGCGCCTTGGAAGGGGCTCCTGCAGGGACGACGGCCGACGCGCAGCACGCAGGGGCACGACGGGGTTCACTATAAGCCGGTTAAAGAGGGCTCTAGAATTCAGAGACAGGATTATGGCACGTGGTTGCACTGCTATCTTCCACCCAGGATCCATGAATAGAGGGACACGGTGTGGTGGTTTAATGTGGCTTTGACAGCAAATCACAAGCAGCTGCGTCACCACCTTCTAGATAGGTTTCAAGTCTGCCCCATTTCCTCCCCTTGGGCAGTAAAAATATCCAACGTAACCCCCCTTTACCTGTTGACACCTTTTTGGAGGCATCAATTACTCAAGAGAACCAGCGGCGGTGCTCTCTGGTCAGGCGCGGACGGTCCGCGGCACAGGGCCGGACGGTCCGTGACCTGGTGCAGGAGCTCGGGTTCCCTGCCTGACGGCCGGACGGTCCGCGCGTGCGCAGGGGCGGCGGAAGATCGCCGGCGGCGCCTGGATCTCGCTCCCGGGAGGGACCCCGTCGGGGAGGAGAGATCCTAGGAGTTGTCTAGGCTCGGGTAGACCGACCTAGACTCCTCTAATCGACGTAGAGTCGAAGAGAGACAGAGAATTTGGGGATTGGAAGACTAAACTAGGGCTAAACTAGAACTACTCCTAAGATAAAATGCGAAATAGAAGTTGTATTGATTCGATTGATGATTACAAATCGGCCGTAGACCTCTCTATTTATAGAGGAGGGGGGCTGGACCCTTTACACAACTGATTCTGAGCTAATTCCGCGAATATAGCTAACAACCGTAGCACAAAACTCGGAACCCTAATCTGTTCTGCGTACGCGTGGACCGTCCGGCCCATAGGCGCGGACCGTCCGGACCGCGGACCGTCCGGCCTCAGGGCCGGACCGTCCGCTGGCTCATTATGGCACTCAACATATGCCCCCTGCCTTTTGGTGGAGCTGAGCAAACCAAAAGCAACTAACTCGATGTGATCACATCGGTTCTCTTAGGCATCTTGCCACATACTAGGATGGTACTGTTTGAGGAAACGCCCATTCAAAGCCTGAGGCAAATCCTTGCCTTGTAATGTTTGTAGCAAATAGGCGTTGCCAGACATCACTTGTTTTACTTTATAAGGACCCTCCCAGCTTGGCGACCATTTCCCGAACTTCCGGTCTTTATTCCTTAGAGGCAGAATGGTCTTCCACACCAGGTCCCCTACTTGAAATGATTTTGCTTTGACCTTCTTGTTGTAGGCCTTGGCTACCATGATCTTGTCCTTTTCTATTGCTCCCAAAGCTATCATCCTCTTGTCGGTCACCTCATCAATATTATCCATCATTGAATTATAATAATCAGTAGCAGTTAGATCATTTTGTCTGGCGAACCTGACTGCATTCAAGCTTATTTCCACAGGCAACACTGCTTCCTGCCCATAGACAAGCTCAAAAGGAGATACTTTAGTAGCCCTATGTTTAGATATTCTATGAGCCCATAAAGCTTCAGACAAAATCTTATGCCAATGTTTAGGATTATCAGATATCTTCTTTTTTATCAAATTAATCAATGTCCTATTACTAGACTCGGCCTGTCCATTGGCCTGAGCATAATATGGAGACGAATTAAGTAGCTTAATTTTGTATAATTTAGCAAATTCACGTACCTCCTTTGACATAAAAGAAGTACCTTGATCTGTAGTCAAGGTCTGGGGAATGCCGAATCTATGAATAATATGCTCAGTTATGAACTCAATTACCTCCTTGTGCGTCATGTTCTTTAGAGCAACGGCTTCAGTCCATTTGGTGAAATAGTCAGTGGCAACTAACACAAATCGATGCCCCTTTGATGATGAAGGATGAATTTCTCCAATAAAGTCTAATCCCCATCCTCTGAACGGCCAAGGCTTGATGATAGGATGTAATTCGGCTGCAGGGACCAACTGTAGGTCGCCGAATTTTTGACACACTTGGCAACCCTTGTAGTACTTGAAACAATCAGCTATCATACTAGGCCAATAAAAACCAGACCTTCGCAACAACCACTTCATCTTTGGAGCTGATTGATGAGTACCACAAATTCCTTCATGTACTTCGGCCATGGCTAATATAGCATCATCTGGGCCCAAGCACTTAAGCAGGACATCATTGACCGTTCGGCGGTAAAGTTCATCACTCATCAAAACATACTTGAAAGTTGTTCGCCGAATGTTCTTATCTGTCCTGATATTGGGATTTCGTAAATAATTAAGTATAGGTGTCCTCCAATCACTTGCATCGGCTTCATTGTCAGCCGAATCGATTAAGAGAACATTTCTGGTAACCCCGGACGATCCGGCGTCATCACGCGGACGGTCCGCGACCTGGGAATTTGGCTCTGCACTGGTTATCAGATTTTTAGTTTTGTGAAATTTCCCTCTCTTTATCCGATAACCTGATGCATCTTGTGCCAAATCGTTAGCTCTATGATTCTCAACTCTAGAAATATGCCGAATACTGAATTCGTCAAAAGAATGGATTATGCTCCAACATTTCTCAAGGTAACTATTTAGAGTACCATCAAAACATTGATATTCTTCTAACACTTGTTGGACAACCAGCTGAGAATCACCAAATACCTTCACATGTTTTACTCCCATACCATTTAAAAGTTCTAAGCTGAATAGGAGGGCCTCATATTCAGCTTGATTATTAGTGCAATAAGTTTTCAATCGGCTAGAGAAGTCAAAGGAGACATTACTTGGTGAAACAAGCACAATGCCAATTCCTTGCCCTTCATTGCAAACCGATCCATCAAAATATAAAGTCCAAGGAATAATAGTGAGGTATGACATGTCTAGTTCATGAATATCATTAACCCGATGTTCTACAATGAAATCCGCTACGACTTGGCCTTTCATAGATTTCAATGGTTCATAGGCCATGTTGGGGACTTGTTCTCAAATACTTCGGATTAAGAACAAGGCAACATAAAAAGTGTTAAATGGTAAAGTCCTTCGTCTTTTGAAACATTATTTCCCTTCGGGATATAATGTGTTCCGGACGAAGGTCACAAACAACATATCTTCGTAAGCACAATAAACTATGACGAAGAACTTACATACAATATAAAAAGTAATATAAACATTTAAATATTATCACAATGTCATTTCTATTTTATTATCATATAAAAATAGAAACGACTTCAAATTACAAGTGTACCTTCGGATTGCAAGAAGGCAAAAGTACAAGGATGACAGAGAGCAAATGCCAAGTCAGCGTGGACAGTACGGGAGTACTGTTCATCTATTTATAGGCGTGGGACGTAGCCCATGCAAAATTACATTCATGTCCATTACATTTGCTAATGACTTATGGGAATCTATTAAGGCCTAAGTAGTCTTTTCATCTTTAAGTCGGTTCCCCTTTCTGCTATCGCGACGAAGCTTTCTGCGCATAGCTTCGGCTGTGCACCATCCTTCGTACAGCTTGGTAATCAGCTTCGTATAGCTTGGTAATCAGCTTCGTTCTGACCGTACTCCGTGTTCATGATCTGAGTCCGAAGATACCTGTTCATATAATTCACTTGGAAAATATTGTCAAATCATGTTTTTGAGGACCTTCGGAGGACGAAGGCCCCCAACAGTAGCCCCTCGCAATATTAATTTGTTAGTAATAAATTCAGATTGCGATATGGACGAAGGCCTTAAGCCGAAGGTCCGAAAAAACACCTTCCCTTTGCTAGAATAGCGAAAGTCACTGACACCTGGGACCACACAGTTTCCGTCATATCGAGTGTATAAATAGGAGCCCGCCACATTTGATTTGGCACGCTCACCTTGCCATCTGTTTTTCCTGCTTATAAAACTTTCTGCCCAAAAATATTTGTTTTCTTTCCTAGTTTTAAGCTTCGGAAGCGAGAAGTAGGATCTCCGAAGAGATGTCTGAGGAGAAGAAAGCTGTTGTCGAGATGAAGCTAAGTCTCTCTGAAGAGAAGAACCTGGGCTTTCTTGAGGCGATGTCGAAGACCAATACAGAAAAGATCACCAAAGAGATTTTAGAAGGTTTATCTGAAGATACTGGTGACAGCGACAGCTATGATGTAGAAAGCGGCGGGGGAGAGTCTGAAGATCGACCATGGCGGCCAAGTCACTCGGTTTTCGGGAAAACCACTATTAAGCAGAGTCATATTGACAATATGAGGGGGAGATATTTTCGAGATATATCTATTGTGAGGGCTGATGCTGGAGAAAAGACTTCTCCCACCCCCGAAGAAGATGAGGTCGTGATCTTCCGAAGCTTTCTCAAGGCTGGGCTTCGGTTCCCCCTAAGCAGCTTTGTTGTCGAAGTCCTGAAGACATTTCAAATCTACCTTCATCAAATTACTCCCGAAGCTATCATAAGAATGGGAATCTTTGTCTGGGCTGTGAAAAGCCAAGGTTTAGAACCAAATGCTAAAAGCTTTTGCAAAATTCATGAGTTGGTATATGAGACGAAGCCCTGGGGGAAAGAACAATATCACAACAACTTTGGTTGTTACAGCTTCGGTGCCCGCTCCGGGTCAAGCTGCCCTGTGCCAACCTTTCGGAAGAGGTGGCCCGGGGCCTGGATGACAGAATGGTTCTATGTAAAGAATGACTTGACAGCGCAGGAAGATGTTAAGAGTATCATTATGCGCCCCATCTAGCAACGCTTCGGACTCCGAAAGCCGAAGGTTGAAATGGATGAAGCGGCCGAAGAATGCCAAAGAGCCTTCGGCGTAATCTGCTCTTTTATTGGGACAAGGGATCTGGTCCAAGAGCATATTGCCTTCAGGGTGTGGCCACTTGCAGGAAAGTGGGAAATGCCGAAGGAGACCATCAAAGAGTCTGACGAAGGTGGACTAGTCAGACTAAAATACACATTCAAATACGGGGATAAGTTTGTTGAACCTGATGACGACTGGTTAAAAAGCATTGAAACATTAAGTGACGAACTGCTTGGGGTATATTCGAAGGCCGAGAACACTGCATTATCGGCAGCCTTCGGAGGCCGAAAGAAGAAGAGGCTCAACCGGGTATTTGATGCAATCGGGTTTGTCTACCCTGACTATCATTATCTGGTGCTGGGCCGCAAAAGAAAAAATACTTCTCCTGCAACAGAAGTTGCCACAAGTGCTTCTAGTGAGCCAGCGCCGCAAAGAAAAAAGATGAAGGTGCTCACCCACCGGGCACGTTTTATTGAGCCGGCCATAGTGCCTGAATTTATCGGTAAAGTCTCCTTGGCCACTGAAAGTACAGAGCCAGCTCCAGTGCCGAAGATCGAAGAAAAAACTGAAGTACCTTCAGCAGAGAAAGCAGAAAAACCGAAAATTGAAGGACCAAAAATATTAGAAATCTTAAGTCCTTCAGCAAGTGTTGAAACAATAAAAAATCAAAAGGGTCCATCGGTAACCCCGAAAAGAAAAAGAATGGTGAACGTGCTAGATGTTTTGGAGACAATTAAGTCTTCAAGCACAACTCCAAAGAAGACTGTTGAACTTTCTGAAGTGTCTACTGAAGCTTTAGTTGCTGAAGCTTCGAAGCAACAACTTGAAGTTGAAGCTGGGACTTCAGAGCCCACCAAGGAACAACCTTTGGAAACCGAAGAAAAAGTAAAAATGTCAGAGCCAATTTTGGTTGAAGAAATTGACACTGCTGCCCCCGAAGCTCCTTCCACCATATGCGATTACATTGTGCGAATGCTTCGGGGAAGAAATTATCTGAAGAAGAGATTTATGAAGCCAACCACTATGCCAAAGAATTAAAATATCCGAAGGGGGCACTAGTGTTCAATGGGACAAACGAAGACGACTTCCTATACTGTCTCCCTGACAACAAAGAATTATCTGTCTGCCGGGAGATGGCTAGGAGTATGGGGTTTCCGAAGCTTGAAGCTGGACTATGCGCTATGACGAAGGAGGATCTTGCGGATAGCCTTGCATATAATAGTCTGAAGGTGCGAGAATTGCGCATTTTGGAAATTTTATGATTCGAAATCTATTGTTTTATTCTTATACTAACTTTTTACATATAGGGATTAATACTAAGCAACGCGCTGAGGGCGCAAAAGAGTGCCGAAGACGAAAGCTATGAAATTGCCTTCAACAACCTTCGAAGAGAGGTTATCAAGCTAAGGAACGATGCCCTGGAAAAGGACAAGATTCTAGTTACATTAGTGGATAAAGTAAAGGAGAACGAAGCTGCGTCCAAAGCACAAATTGCAGCTCAAAAGCATGAGATTGACGATCTTCGGAAGCAATTGGCCCGGGCGAAAGAAGAACGCATACTTGAAGAAACAAGGCGAGAATGTAGCGACCAATGGGCTGATCATTTGGAAGGAACCGTTGAAGAGCTTCGGTCTTCTAAGAAAAGGTGCTACGAAAAATCCATGGAATGCGTAAAGAAAATAAAAACCAGCTTTGCCAGTGTTGGCGCATTTTCGAGTGAAGAAGATTTTGTGAGAGGTAACCCAGAAGGACCGATCGAATGGATCTGCCACGAAGCTGAAGCCTTCGAAGAAATTCTAAGCAGTCGTGGAGACATTTGCGCCTTCTCGGGTGCCAGGGGGATTGCTACTATACTGGAGAAAAAAGGCTGCGATCATATTAAGGTTCTTGCACAATCCGAAGCCAGCTTATCCCCTGAAGATATTAAAGACCCCTCGGCCGAAGCTAGCCAAGCTGGTGGAAAATTTTTCACCGACGTCTGGGACAATGGTGGCCGAGAAATGGCCCGAGAAATTATTCAGAAAAGTGAGAAAGTCATTCACGACGCTAGAGAAGTAGCTAAGGCCGCTGACAAAATCTCAGAGCCTGAAGGGCAAATAGGTATTAGCTAATGGTTCTTATTGTGTTGTAATTTTTGATTTTAAACTTCGTTCGCAATTTGTAATAGCAATATGGCCGTATCATGTCCTCCTTCAGATCCTACTAAAGCGTCTCCGGGCCCTCACCCGAAAGGAGACGACGAAATTAAAAAGATGGCTGAAGCTATTATGGATGAAGTTGTTGACCGGCTCCTGAACGAAGCTGCCGAAGCTGTTTTGAGGGAAGATTAAGCACTTTTGTAAAGACTTCTGAAATGAAATATGTGTGACATTTTGTAATCCTGTGATATATTTGCTTTTAATGATTCGATTCTTTACGATGCATGAAACTTTACATACGTACCGTTTTTGAGCCTTCGGCGAAAAAACACCTTCCCTTCTTTTCATGCTTCGTGAAGATAGAAAAACTTTTATGCATCACGACAATGTTCATAGTGCTCTGATAAAAGATATCCAAGCTTCATGAAAATATTCTCCGAAACTATATTCCGAAGATCAATATTGTATCCACTTGTGACTTAGCACGATTTTCACTTTCTCAAAGTATCCTTCCGAAGGTTGATACCGTGTCCCCTTCTTTTGCCATATGCAACATGATGTATGATGCTTATGCTATGCAAAATGATGTGATGATGTTATGTTATGTAGATGACATTTGTTCCGAAGATACACACATATCCCGTAAAACACAAAATTTTTTTGTACCAGCGTTGACTTTTCGCTGTAAGCTCTGCATTCCCTTAGGAACGACTTTGGAGCTTCTTCGCCTTTTACTTAGGCGGCATCAGCGTTGACTTTTCGCTGTAAGCTCTGCATTCCCTTAGGAACGACTTTGGAGCTTCTTCGCCCTTTACTTAGGCGGTATCAGCGTTGACTTTTCGCTGTATGCTCTGCATTCCCTTTGGAACGACTTTGGAGCAGAAAACTTACACTGCGTTCCCTTTGGAACGACTTTTTGTGATTTCAGCAAACTTACTCTGCGTTCCTTAGAACGACTTTTTGTTGCTTCGAAGGATTTTCGATAATTCGAAGGTCCTCCTTGTTATCGTAAATTTTTAAGCTTCAGCAACTTAAGCCTGAGAAAATACCTTTTCCTTGGAGCAAACAAAGAAACTTTTACATGAAAACTAAAAAATGTCCTTTATTACACAGAAAATAGAACTGAATGGAAAAAACTGGTAGGATATTTGTCAATAGATGTGCTTCGATTCTGGCACAGTGCTATTGACTGTGCGAGCTTCGGATTGTTCTCTGAGATCCCTTTGGTGTGGAGCATATTGGCTCCCTTCTGGCTGTTGGCCTTGTTGCAACGGTGGTGGAGGCGGAGGCTGTTGCCAGGAAGCTTGAGGTTGACTGGCCGAAGCAACAGAAACTGCAGGGTGGTTGCCCATGTATTCTGGGATGTAAGGCGGATGGTACGAAGCAGTATGCATGACCTGCTTCGGCTGAGCTTGTTGCGCTGCAGCTTCGGCTATCTCCTTTTGCTTCTGGATGGTAACATGGCACATCCTGGTGGTATGGCCCTTGTTTTCACCACAGAATAAGCAAAATACTCTCCTTGGTTGATCTCCAAATCTTCCGCCGAAGCCCCTGGCGCCTCTGCCTCTTGGAACTGGTGGCCGGAAGAAACTTTGCTGTTGCCCCGAAGCCTGTGAGGAGCACTGCGGCCTGTTCTGCTGACTCCCCTTATCATCATTTTGAGTAGAGTTGTGGATGGACCTGACATGCCTCGGATAGAATCTTCCTCCGAAGCCCCTGGTCATTTCAGAAAACCTGAAAGCCTCCTCCCTTCTTTGGCGAAAATCATTGTCGGCACGAATATACTCGTCCATCTTCTGGAGCAATTTCTCCAAAGTTTGAGGAGGCTTCCTAGCAAAGTATTGAGCTGAAGGTCCAGGCCGAAGTCCCTTGATCATGGCCTCAATGACAATTTCGTTGGGCACCGTTGGTGCCTGCGCCCTCAAACGCAAGAACCTTCTGACATACGCCTGAAGGTATTCTTCATGATCCTGAGTGCATTGGAACAGGGCCTGAGCAGTGACCGGCTTCGTCTGAAACCCTTGGAAGCTGGTTAACAACATGTCCTTCAGTTTTTGCCATGAAGTGATCGTTCCTGGTCGAAGGGAGGAATACCAGGTTTGAGCAACACTCCTGACAGCCATAACAAAAGACTTTGCCATGACTGCAGCATTGCCACCATACGAAGATACTGTTGCTTCGTAGCTCATCAAAAACTGCTTCGGGTCTGAATGGCCATCAAATATGGGAAGCTGGGGCGGCTTATAGGACGGAGGCCAAGGTGTAGCCTGCAGCTCAGCGGACAAGGGAGAAGCATCATCGAAAACAAAATTTCCATGATGGAAATTGTAATACCAGTCATCTTCGTTGAAGAAACCCTCCTGATGAAGGTCTTTTTGTTGGGGCCTTCGGTTCTGCTCATCGTGAGTAAGATGGCGAACTTCTTCAGAAGCTTCGTCTATCTGCCTTTGCAGTTCAGCTAGCCTGGCCATCTTTTCCTTCTTCCTTTGCACCTGTTGATGAAGCATTTCCATATCTCTGATTTCTTGGTCTAGCTCATCCTCTTGAGGCGTCGGGCTGACAGCCTTCCTCTTCTGACTTCGGGCCTCCCGAAGAGAGACAGTCTCCTGATTGTGGTCCAGCGGTTGGAGAGCTGCAGTGCCAGCTGCTGAAGCTTTCTTCGGCGCCATAGCGAAGGTTGATGATCGCCGAGGGCGCTCAAAGACTCAAAGAGTGGAAGTGAGTTCACCGGAGGTGGGCGCCAATGTTGGGGACATGTTCTCAAATACTTCGGATTAAGAACAAGGCAACATAAAAAGTGTTAAATGGTAAAGTCCTTCGTCTTTTGAAACATTATTTCCCTTCGGGATATAATGTGTTCCGGACGAAGGTCACAAACAACATATCTTCGTAAGCACAATAAACTATGACAAAGAACTTACATACAATATAAAAAGTAATATAAACATTTAAATATTATCACAACGTCATTTCTATTTTATTATCATATAAAAATAGAAACGACTTCAGATTACAAGTGTACCTTCGGATTGCAAGAAGGCAAAAGTACAAGGATGACAGAGAGCAAATGCCAAGTCAGCGTGGACAGTACGGGAGTACTGTTCATCTATTTATAGGCGTGGGACGTAGCCCATGCAAAATTACATTCATGTCCATTACATTTGCTAATGACTTATGAGAATCTATTAAGGCCTAAGTAGTCTTTTCATCTTTAAGTCGGTTCCCCTTTCTGCTATCGCGACGAAGCTTTCTGCGCATAGCTTCGGCTGTGCACCATCCTTCGTACAGCTTGGTAATCAGCTTCGTATAGCTTGGTAATCAGCTTCGTTCTGACCGTACTCCGTGTTCATGATCTGAGTCCGAAGATACCTGTTCATATAATTCACTTGGAAAATATTGTCAAATCATGTTTTTGAGGACCTTCGGAGGACGAAGGCCCCCAACAGGCCAAGTCATATTCTATGAGTGCATAAGCCCACTTACCAATCCTACCACTCATAATTGGGTTATGCAACATGTATTTGATCACATCGGCTTGACCAGAAACAGTGCAATGACTAGACAGTAAATAACATCTACATTTGGTGCATGCATAAAACAGGCATAAGCATAACTTTTCAATAAAAGTGTACCTTGTTTCAGCATCCACCAACCTTCGGCTTAGATATGTCACCACATGCTCCCTCCCCTCAGTTTCTTGTGTCAGAACAGCCCCAATAACCTTGTCTTCAGCTGCAATGTATAATCTGAATGGTGCTCTTACTTGTGGTGCTTTTAACACGGGAGCCGAAGACAAGTATTTTTTAATGAGATCAAATGCTTCCTGCTACTCTGCCCCCAAGTGAATTTGGCATCATTCTTAAGCCGAAGGATAGGGGTGAAGGCATCAATCTTTCCGGCTAGGTTAGAAATAAACCTTCGTAAATAATTCACCTTGCCGAGAAACTTCTGCACTTCGACCTTACAAGTCGGAGGTCCCACATTCCGAATAGACTTGATTCGGTCAGGGTCTATTTCTATACCATGTTCATGGATGACAAATCCTAAAAACTTACCAGCCGACACTCCAAAAGCACATTTACGTGGGTTCATTTTCAAACCATACCGACACATTTTATCAAAGGCTTTGCGCAAATCAGCTATATGAGGACTAAACTCAGCCGATTTGACTACAATATCATCAATGTAGACTTCCACAGTGTTTCCTAACAACTCATGGAAGATCAGATTCATAGCCCTCTGATAAGTAGCACCAGCATTTTTAAGACCGAATGTCATGACAACCCATTCAAATAAACCAATGAAGCCTGGACATATAAAGGCCGTTTTAGACGCATCCTCTTCGGCCATGAAAATCTGGTTATATCCGGCATTACCATCAAGAAAGCTAATAATTCTATTTCCTGATGCATTATTGATTAATGTGTCGGCTATGGGCATGGGATATTCATCTTTAGGAGTTGCTCTATTTAAATTGTGAAAATCAATGCATACCCTAAGCTTACCTGACTCCTTCTCTACCGGCACAATATTGGAGACCCACTCTGCGTATCTACAAGGTCTAATAAAATTAGCTTCTAGCAGCCGGTGGATTTCGTCCTTGATTCGTGGGAGAAGATCTGTACAAAATGTTCTAGCTTTTTGCTTGAAAGGTCTGAAACCAGACTTAATAGGCAGCCGATGTTTGACAATCTCTCGGCTTAGTACAGGCATTTCAGTGTAATTCCAAGCAAAACAATCTGAATATTCCTTCAATAGACCGATCATCTCATTTCTAGAATCGGTCTCTAGGGTCTTGTTTACAAAAGTCGGCCTTGGAGTTTTACCATATCCTATGTCAATCTCCTCCAAAGGATCGGTCGATGTAAACCCCTGTCCTAGTTTATCAAGATCTCTGAATTCCTCTATCATGTCCCCCACAGAGGAATCAGATGATCTTTGTGTGATGGCGGTCTTTCCGGTCTCGGGGACCGGATCATCCGTAATACTGTCTTTTCGCTGTGGTAGATGTTCGGTCTTGAAGTCCGAACTGTTTTGTGAAAGACCGGACCATCAGGCTTTGAGAGCCGAATTTTCCGTGATCAATGACTCATGAACTTTGTGTGTATTCATCATTTAAACTTTATTTAGGATTTAGCCGATTCTCCATCGGCTCTAGCATTACAGGAATGAAACCTTTCTTATCTATACTTATGAACTGATAATCAGAAAAATCTACTCCTGTGAGACATGTAGCAGTCTCATAAGTCCAGAGTACAGGGGCATCGGCCACAGCGATGCAGGCCGATACATCAGCATGTACTTGTTCTACCTCATCGCCTACCCATTGTATTAGCATTTGATGTAATGTAGAAGGTATACATTGATTGGCATGAATCCAATCTCTACCTAGAATTAAACTGTAATTCCCTTCTACATCAGCGACGAAGAATGCAGCAGCAAGGGTCTTAGTCTCGATGGTTAATTCAACAGACGTGACTCCCCTGGCTTTAATCGAACTATCCCCAACACCGCTGAGGGTCATGTTGGTTTTGACAAGTTCGTCATCTTGTTTACCTAATTTTCTGTATGATGAATAAGGCATTAGATTTACAGCCGCCCCTCCATCTACCAACATCTTAGCAATCGGTATTCCATCAATGTGACCGCGCACGAAGAGCGGCTTTAAATGATTTACCGATTCCTTTGGTTTAGTAAAGGCGGCTTCTTTAGGACCGAAATCAAACTGGGCAACAACAGGTTCATCGTCGCCGATAATAGTACAATCGGCAGAAAATATAATAATATTTACATCCATACCTGGGCGTTTGAGAAGCCTCGTAGTCGACCAGGTCTTCTCCCAGCAGGTCGTCCTCTTCCATTGATGTTGTCGTGTCGTTGGAGGCTTCCTGGTGAACGGCGGACGGTCCGCGTGCGAGGGCCGGACGGTCCGCGCCTGGTGCAGGTTGTCCAGAGACTTCCTGGTGAACGGCGGACGGTCCGTGCGCAGGGGCTGGACGGTCCACGCCTGGTGCAGATTGACTTTCTATTTCTGTGGCTGTTTGTTTTTTCTCAACGGCCTTCGGTCTCCATTTCTTTTGCGGTGGCGGGAATAGTGGATGTGTGTCATTAAATGTCTTTTCTGCCTCCTTCTCCTGGCTCTCCTTTGCTCTTAGGCGCTGTAATTTTCTCTTTTGGGATCGTGTCAATCCCGCTGGGCACCATCGAGGCATGGAGTATTTTGGATCGGCTGTTTTGGTGGTAGCCGTATCCTTTTCGGTTGTGTTGGCCGATTCGCCGAAAATCATCGGCCCTTTATTGTCTCCCTGTATGACAACATCTGCAGTGCCTATTTTGATGATGTCCTTTTTTGTTGTTCTTTGAGTTGCTACAGGCATATGCCCCCCTGCCGGATTGGTCGGCCTAGGAGGCCGAGTAGTCCGGCAATCTTGTTGGGCCTGTGCCCGGTGACCGGATTCAGCAGCGCTCAATCGGTCTTGTACTAGCGGCGCCAACCTATCAAAAACGGATGTTTGGAGTGCCCCCCAGGCGGGGTACTGTGACATCCCAAATGGATATGGTGGCATGCCCCACATTTGATTTGGGACATACAGTGGAGGTAAGTATGTGTATGGATATGTCATAGATGGATAAGGGGGTGGAGGGGTCCATGTCGGCATGTTAGGTCTTAATTGTACAATAGGACCTTTCATTTCTTCCGATTGGTGGGGTGGTCCAATCGGCCTAACCTGACGTTGCTCATGAATGGGTGAGCGGGGTCGCTTTGGTGTCCGGTCACTGGGGCCGGCCTTCTTTTTTACATATTTAGACAACAATTGATCAAAAGTCGGGCCAGGCTTGATCAGCCGACCAGCTGCTTTAAATGTATTTGTTTTCCACGTACCTATCTCTGGTCGTCGTGGTTTGAAGGTACGTGGTCGCTGCGAGTCCTGAGCATGGCCGGACCGTCCGCTGGAGTCCTCCGGACCGTCCGGAGGAGCGTCGGACCGTCCGCGTTTGGACGGCGGACTGTCCGTGATGCGCAGCACGGGTTCCCGCAACTGTCTCCCTATCTGCGCTTGCCCCCCAGTGCTAGAGGCTGTGATGGTCACCTTCAGGGTCTCCCCTCCATCGGGAGTCTTCTCGGCTACCACTTTCCTGCAAGAAACTTTACAATCTCCATCGGCCTTTTTAGCATTGCCGATGATTGTTTCCTTGCCTTTGCCTTTATCGGCTGTATTTGGCCGAACCAGGACTTTCTTGCCCTCGAAGTCAATCATGTTCATCGGAAAGGGCTCTGTATCCACCTGCATTTCCTGAAATTTCAATCGTCCTTCGTTAATGGCCGATTGAATCTATCGCCGAAATACATTACAATCATTAGTGGCATGAGAAAATGAGTTATGCCACTTGCAGTACGCACGACGTTTTAGCTCGTCGGCGGATGGAACAGTGTGATTTATTTTAATATTGCCATTTTGAGTAATTCGTCAAATATTTTATCACACTTACCAACATTAAACGTAAACTTAACCTCCTCTTGCCGTTTCTTTTGAACCGGCTGCAAGGAGGAACATGCCGAAGATTTGGCCTGTTTTGGCCAAACCATTTCAGCAGCATACACTTCCGCTGATTCGTCATCCGAGCTACTTTGGTCGCATTATACTATATGTACGTTGTGACACATTGTTTTAGCAGTTTCTTTGCTCCGGCTTTCGCAAGCCAAAGCTCTCTGGTGTAACTGTGCTAGCATAAAAAATTGGATGCCTTCTAATCTTTCTTTTAAATAATATCGTAAACCATTAAAGGCTAATCCTGCTAGCTGTTTTTCTGCTAAATGAATTTGGAAGCATCGGTTTCTTGTATCTCGGAATCTCCGGATGTAATCATTAACCGATTGATCTTTTGCTTGTCGTAATGACACTAAATCTACCAAATCCAACTCATAGTCACCGGAGAAAAATGATCATGAAATTTTTGTTCTAAATCCCCCCATGATGAAATGGAATTAGGAGGTAAAGTGGCGTACCATGCAAACGCAGTTCCTGTTAAAGATAATGAAAATAAACGTATGCGAAATGCCTCTGTGTCGGCCAACTCTCCTAATTGTGCTAAAAATTGGCCTATGTGTTCACGTGTGTTCTTTCCTTGATCACCCGAAAATTTTGTGAATTCAGGTATCCTGGTTCCCTGTGGGTATGGGTGGTGATCAAATCGGCTGTCATAAGGTTGCCGATATGATTGCCCCCCAGGGACCATGCTTACTCTGAGCTTATCTCGGAACACCTCGGCTATTTCTTCCCTTACTATATCAATGGCAGCCGGTGCGAGACCACTGGCTCTCTGGTCAAACATAGGTGGGGTTGGCTAGATATTAGCATGTTGTCTTTTCCCCCATTGGTTTGAGTTACGTGGTGCATTTTCATTTGCCCTATATGGGTCATAGGTTTGATTGTTTCTTTCCGGCCTCCTGGGTGGGGCCAGAAAGCTTTACTGGGCTCTGGATCTTGAATTAATGGGCTGGTGCATTGCATAGTGTGATGGGAAGTGTTGCTGAGACGGGTGAGGATTCAGGTAATAATCCTCCTCAAAAGACTCATGCGCGGACTGTCCGGATATGTACCCGGACCGTCCGTGGTTATATGCGGACCGTCCGTCGTTGTATGCGTACCGTCTGACTGGGTAGTTTGGGTTCTATGCCGTGTGTGGTGGCTCGGGCGCATATCTAGGTAACTCATTAAAAATAGGCCTGACTGTTGCTAGCTCGGACGGTCCGCGCTCACGTGCGGATGGTCCGGGCATGTGCAGATCGGCTGATTTACTGCCGATTTGCGGTTGCTCAGGGTATGTGTCCATCGGCATCCCATAAAGGGGTTGTGACTGGTCGTGACAACCTGTAGCCGATGTATTACGCGTGTTATCCCCTAACTCAACCTCGTGCGAAGGAAAATTTGCGATATTAGATTTATCAAATGCACGTACTAGTCTCTTAAAATCGCTTTACATACCCCCTATGATGTTCTGCATTTGCTCACGTTGCTCTTCTACATAATTTCTAAGAGATTGTAGCTCGTTGGTATTACTTACATTGAGGATATCTGGTGTGGGTTGGAGCAAAGCCGGATCCGTCGCCCGATGTCGGACGACCTTGTTGTTCCTGTCCACTTTGAAGCTGGCCAAGAATTTTGCTTTTGCCTCCTGGATCATACACTCCTTGTGCTCCTCAAACTGGAGCTGTTCATCAGCCGGCAAGGTTTCCCAAGTCGGCTCAATGATGTTGCTTGGGGAAATATCAGAGCTATCCCTTGAACCGGCCATTGAGGGCCGATTTGATGCGTCTATATTTGTTGTCCCCAGCGGAGTCGCCAAAAAGTATGTTGACACCTTTTTGGAGGCGTCAATTACTCCAGAGAACCAGCGGCGGTGCTCTCTGGTCAGGCGCGGACGGTCCGCGGTCCAGGGCCAGACGGTCCACGACCTGGCGCGAGGTGGCGGTGCTCTCTGGTCAGGCACGGACGGTCCGCGGCACAGGGCCGGACGGTACACGACCTGGTGCAGGAGCTCGGGTTCCCTGCCTGACGGCCGGACGGTCCGTGCCCTAGGGCCGGACGGTCCGTGCCCTAGGGCCGGACGGTGCGCGCGTGTGCAGGGGCGGCGGAAGATCGCCGACGGCGCCTGGATCTCGCTCCTAGGAGGGACCCCGTCGGGGAGGAGAGATCCTAGGAGTTGTCTAGGCTCGGGTAGACCGACCTAGACTCCTCTAATCGACGTAGAGTCGAAGAGAGACAGAGAATTTGGGGATTGGAAGAATAAACTAGGGCTAAACTAGAACTACTCCTAAGATAAAATGCGAAATAGAAGTTGTATTGATTCGATTGATGATTACAAATCGGCCGTAGACCTCTCTATTTATAGAGGAGGGGGGCTGGACCCTTTACACAACTGATTCCGAGCTAATTCCGCGAATATAGCTAACAACCGTAGCACAAAACTCGGAACCCTAATCTGTTCTGCGCACGCGCGGACCGTCCGGCCCACAGGCACGGACCGTCCGGACCGCGGATCGTCCGGCCTCAGGGCCGGACCGTTCGCTGGCTCATTATGGCGCTCAACATTACCATAACGAAATTCTTGTTGTTTTGCACTTATCCAAAGTCATCTGGAAACAGCTAGTGGATGCAGATCTTTTTCCTGAGATATTTTCAGACTGCCTGATCTAGTTCAGTCGACAGCAGCAGCCACCTTGTCCCCTCCGTTTCTCCAATTTCTTTAATGACAGAGCTACCTCTCCACATCAAACTTATTCCCTAAACATTGGTCTTTTAATTTGTTATAGACTTCCAGAGTCAATACCTTACAGGTTTTGAGTTATAGATCTCCAAAGTGAGGCAGATCACACAGAAACCACATTTCAGTTTTCAGTTTTCTGAAACTGAACCCAGAAATTGCAGACTGTCAAGGCAACTTTAAGGGTACTTACCTATTTATTTTATATGGTACCAAGTTAATCATTGTTAAGTAAACTTGTACACCAATATGTACTCTTCAACTTTTCTATAAAGATCCCAGTCCAAAACTGTCCAGAACAGTCACCATATAGCTCCAAATTTAAACCAAACACTAGAATTCAGATCTGTTCACTCTTCCTTATCTGAAAAATTACAGACGTCTGACAGCCCATCCTTAGGGGTCAGTAACTCCACTTTTTATGTACTACCGAGTCCATTTCCCTTCAACAAAGTTGCACATTCATAGATCCTCTACCATTTTGATATAATGGTCCTAAGCTAAAACCCAATGGACTGAATAATAAAAGGGGTTCAAAGTTGGCTTAGGCATAAAAGTTCAGAACCCAGAATTATCACTAAATCTGAAAATTCAGATTTGAGGATAGGACTTTTGGGTCAAGTTCTCTAATAGTTCCATATGGATTTAGGGCTTCAACACTTAATAAAAGTTTTTCTCCTATAGTTACTCTACAATTTTACTATAGCAACCTTTTGCTAAAAGCCCACAGATTTTAAAAAAAATACAGGGATCCAAAATAGATAAACCAAACTGTTTTTAGTTGAACCGAAACTAAGATCTAAACGAGGTATAACTGAAAACTCTAGAAGATAAGCACAACAACAGCCCGCGAGCCCAAGAACCACCACGACACTAACATGCCGGACAAGCGGCAGTGGAGTGAAGGAAGGCACGACACGTGGTGAGGAGTTGGAGCGGTGGCCGATTCAGATAAACGGGAAGGATAGCGGTAGGGAAATAAGGTATATCCACACATTTTTACGGGGACGATAGGTGTCATTCACGTAGGCGAGAAGTCATGCGTTGCCACACACGGATTTGCACCCGCCACACGACACGATGTGCGGTCACAGAGAGACACATGCATCGCAGGCGTGAGGGGATCCGGGATGAAGTTCAAGGGACTAGATTCGGTTTTAAGAGTTAGAGTTTGGACAAGACGTCGAGGGCTCAAC
Organism: Zea luxurians; assembly: GCA_029449295.1. Classification (NCBI taxonomy): domain Eukaryota; kingdom Viridiplantae; phylum Streptophyta; class Magnoliopsida; order Poales; family Poaceae; genus Zea; species Zea luxurians. The sequence continues at coordinate 176,329,484 of JAOPSE010000002.1, forward strand.
CCAAACAATATTGGATCTGATATTTCGGAAGATTACTAAAGTCTGAATTTTTGCAAACTAAATTAAGACAATTTAGACAGATGGAGACAGAGACGATATCAAAATCATGAAAAACGAGGATGATTAAAATTTAGTGACCTTTACATTTACAGGTATTACGTGTTAAAGTCCGCACTCGTGGTCGAGTAGACGATAAACACCTGGGGTGTTACAGCTGTCATCTCCTAGTTAACTATGGTTGCGAAGGATCGTCGTCGTCATACGATAAAGATGTGACATTGATTTCTGTACCATGAGTCATAATATGTGTGAGACTTGCTCCTACCACAAATTTGAGACGCACCCAGGTTTGCCCTTAAATACGGGTGTGACAGAAGTGATATCAGAGGAATGTTGACTGTAGAACGTAACCTAGATAGAACTGGACAACACTTACCTTCTTACCTTTGCTCTGATTCTTTCTAAACTTTCTCATCTATTGCGGATTCACTCTGATCATTCTTACCTTTTCACTTCTAAAGACCAAGTGGATTTCACAATTTGGAATCTTGTACCTTAGGAAAAAGAGTTCTAATCATAGGCATAAAAAACTATTTTTATTGATATCTATGTGCTTGAATTTTTTCCTTATGATACCTGTTTGATTTGGTTCTTTGATTGAGTATGATGAATTATGGAGTAATATCCACAATTGCATCTGCATGTTTTAGGCATAAAAATATGTTTATAATATTTAAGATAATATTAAAAATCTAATGTGGGCACCTAGTGCTACAACGGCTTCACCTTCCACGCTGACACTTTGGGCTCGCCCCACGCGCGCCAATTGGTTCTCCCACCCCACGCGCCCGGCCTCGGCGCCGTGACCAACCCCGGCGCAGCTACCTTAGTGTTTAGAAATAAACAATAAATATATAAAAAAATTGCAGAGCAAACACTCGAACTCATGCCCTTTGCTCCAAAAGTTTTAAGGCTAATCACTAGACCACATATACCTTAGTGTTTAGAAATAAACAAAAACTATATTTGAATAAATATCTCAACACATATTTATATGATACATATATATAAAACCGTAGCAAAGCACGAGCAACTGACTAGTATCTTTATAAGATAATTAGACAACTTATATTATCCCTATTATTTAAAATATATCTACCTAATAGATCCATCTCGTCTTAAAAGATTATATCTTTATTCTAATAAATTTTTCTTGTCCTGATAAGCATAATTAACCCACACTAATGTATCAAACATGATCTAATCCAAACTAATTAGATCTTATCTAGCCTATTCTAGTCATACTATTCTAATCTAGATCCCATCTAATTTAATACTATCTAACCTAACTTGAGTTACTTAACATTGGTGAAATAGGTTATTCCAAATCTGGTTTTGATCTTTTCTTATTGGTTGATGAAGATGGCGCTTGCTAACTTCAACCGTGCATAAGGTTTAGATCGGACTGGTCCAACAGGATGCATGCTCTAACAAGAACAACAGTTTGTAGTATTTTACACGTTCAGAGCACCGCGGAGAAAAAAAGTCACAAACAGAAATAGACAAGATCAAAAGTTGGAAAACTTTCTGGATAATAAGAGGCGGTAGGCGGTAGCAGTTCAAGTTTGTTTACATGCACGATTGAAGTGCTAATTTGGCCCCAGCTTAAACCCTCCTATGACTATGACGCGTCGACGTCGAGAAGCGCCTCTCGTCCCTGTATCTCCAGCTGCTCGCCCGGCTCCTGCTCTTCGTGTCCCTGGATCTCCAGCTGCTCCTACTCTTGATGTCCGGCTCCATTTTCCTTGGCCTGTCCTCGACCTTCTCAGGGACCTTGCGCTGCCGCTTCTCGTCATCAGCATCAGCTTCTCGGTAGTAGCCTGGGTGCTTGCGTTTCGCATCTCCTGTCTGCCCGCTCCTGACGCGATCTTCGCCAGCATTGGAAACGACAGGAGGCATCTTCTCGTCCGAGATCTTGGGGATATCAGCTAGTAGAACGGCTGTCTCAGGAACCATGTATAGCTGATATCCCCAAGATTGGTGTCTCAGGCCAGGCGATCGACATGTATATATCAATGGATAATCATCGGGAATGGATAATCACTAGGAGCATCTATATATCACCGTAACAGACAGGAACATCTTCCATCTTCAACTCCAACAAGGACGACGGGACACCGGGCTTTATATCCATCGTCACGAACAAGAATCCAACTGATGAGGAGATTGGTTGTTCGATTTGAACGCGATCAGGCATTCAGTTATGCCCCTCTCGGTGATCCCATCCTAGGCAGTCAGATTAATGATTAATTTAGATCTGCATTTGTTCAAACCTCTGTTTGCTACTGTGCAGTTTTCAACACTGGAGATTGTCTAAAACTGAATTCTAAAACTGAATCCAAATGATTAATGTTTGAAGACTGGCGCCTGTTTGAATAAATCCTAGCTGCTAACTATAGAAGGCAGAGGCCCTTAGCGCCATTAGAAGAAGGTCTGCCCAGATTACGGCATACCCCAGGTGATTGGGATGGCAATCATCGAGCACGATTATGCCGGGATTGGGTAACCATGTATAGCTGCGTATGTTCTCTTTAAATAGCAATAGCAAAACAACAGAAGCAAGCAAGTCGCTCTGCTTCACCAAAATACATCTCGTGTGTCTGTCTTCATCGTACGGGACTCTGTCATTTGGTATCAGAACCTATTCTCCGCCGTCGCCATGTCGTCCCGACCACCATCCAAGGTGAAGCCAACGGACGACCTCGACGGGGAGCAGAAGGTCAAGCACTCGCGATCGCCGTCGCGACGCCGTGGCCGCTCACACAGCCGCCGCCGCTCCGGCTCACGCGTCGTCGAGCGCGTCATCGAGCGCCCGTCCGCGAACGTCGCGTGGCCGATGCTCACGCGGACGAATTACTCCGAGTGGGCGCTCGTAATGCAAGTCAACTATCAGACACTCTGTGTCTGGGACGTCGTCGAGCACGGCATTGACGACAACGACGATGAAGACGAGTACCAGCAGGACCGTCAGGCCATGGCCGGCCTCCTGCGCTCGGTACCATCTGAGATGTGGGCAACACTCGGCCGCAAGGAGACCGTCAAGGAGGCATGGGACGCAGTCAAGGTGCTCCGGATCGGTGACGATCGCGCGCGCGATGCCAGCGCGCAGCAACTGCGCCGCGAGCTCGGCGCAATCGCCTTCAAGGAAGGCGAGACCGTTTCCGAGTTCGGCATCCGCATCTCGACGCTCGCCGCCAACCTCCGCACCCTCGGCGACAACATCACGGACGCCGAGGTAGTGAAAAAACTTCTGCAGGTTGTCCCGGATCGGCTCTCGCAAGCCGCCGTCTCCCTCGAAATGTTCCTCGATCTGAACAAGGTGTCGATCGAGGAGGTCATCGGGAGGCTACGCGTCTTCGAGGAACGCGGCAAGCCGAAGGAGGTCACGGACGCCTTGGGGCGCCTGATGCTCTGTGAGGAAGACTGGGAGGCACGCTGCAAGGCCCGACGTGAGCAGAAGAGCTCTGGTGGCAGCGGCGGCTCCAGCAGCCGCGGGAAGCGCCAAAGCCGAGGACGTGGTCGTGGCGACGCAAGATCCACGATGCATGTCCACGATGGCCAGAACGCTGGTGCCAGGAACGCGGGCGGTGGAAAGCCGCCACCTGGCACGGCCTGCCACAACTGCGGCAAGGAAGGGCACTGGGCCCGAGACTGCCGCGGGAAGAAGAAGAAGGGTGCGGCACACGTTGCGCAGGCCGAAGAAGATGACGAGCGCGCGCTGATGTACATCGCTGCAGACACGGAGGTAATCAGGCCACCCGTGTCATGCTGCCACTCTGTTTCACCGGCGTTTGCAGCTGAGACGCAGGAGCAGGTCCACATCATCGAACCCAAGGTACTCCTTCACCTCAGCCAGGAGAAGGAGGAGGAGGCTGTGATGCTTCACCGCTGGGTACTGGACACCGGGGCGACGAACCACATGACGGGCTCGCGCAACGTCTTCGCCGAGCTGGACTCCGGCGTAACGGGCACCGTCAAGTTCGGAGATGGGTCCCTGGTGGATATCCAGGGCAAGGGCACGGTGTTGTTTGCCTGCAAATCCGGCGAACACCGTCGGCTCGACGGCGTCTACTACATCCCGCGGCTCACCACCAGCATTGTCAGCCTCGGCCAAATGGACGAGGACGGATTCAAGATCGACATCGAAGCAGGCGTCCTACGCTTGTACGATCTGCAGCGACAACTACTGGCAAAGGTGCACCGAACACCTAGCCGACTCTACCTCCTCGACATGAACATAGCTACTCCGGTGTGCTTCACCGCGCGGGTCAGCGACGTGGCGTGGCGCTGGCATGAGCGCTATGGCCACCTCAATTTCCGGGCGCTGCGCAAGCTCGGGCGCGCAGACATGGTGCGAGGACTCCCGCCGATCGACCATGTGGACCAAGTCTGTGAGGACTGCGTCCTGGCAAAACAGAAACGGACACCGTTCCCGCAGGCTGCCAAGTACCGGGCTCAGGAGGAGCTCGAACTGGTCCATGGCGATCTGTGCGGCCCGATCTCGCCACCAACACCTGCGGGGAACCTCTACTTCCTGCTACTTGTCGATGACATGAGTCGATATATGTGGCTCACGCTGCTGCGCTCAAAGGCGGATGCAGCGGCGGCAATTATGACATTCCAGGCGCGCGTCGAACGCGAAACCGGCAAGAAACTGAAGGTCCTCCGTACTGACAATGGAGGAGAATTCACATCTGTACAGTTTGGAGAATATTGTGCAGGTGAAGGCATCCAGCGCCATCATTCGGCGCCATACTCGCCGCAGCAAAACGGCGTTGTAGAACGCCGGAACCAGATGGTCGTGAACACGGCAAGGAGCATCCTACGCGCGCGGGGCATGCCAGGCTATTTCTGGGGAGAGGCAGTGCACACTGCTGTGTTTCTCCTCAACCGATCGCCTACAAACGCACTTGACGGCATGACTCCGTTCCAGGCTTGGTATGGCAAGAAACCTCCCGTGCATTTCCTCAGGGTGTTCGGATGCATTGCCTACGTCAAGCATCTCCGCCCGCACCAAGACAAGCTGGATGATCGTGGAGTCAAGGCGGTCTTCATCGGCTATGAAGCAGGAAGCAAGGCATACCGCTTCTATGATCCCATCCGTACCCGTGTGATCGTCTCCCGTGATGCTGTGTTTGACGAGCACGCACGCTGGGACTGGGAGGGTGCCTCCACGGGTGTCAGCCTGGACCCGTTCACCATCGAACAGGAGTACGAACTCCAGCATCGTACTACGGCTGTACCACCGTCGACTGTGACATCACCTGCGCCTTCAACACCATCCACTGGCCCGACGTCGCCTGTGCCTGCTACATCGCCTGTACCTGCTACGTCTCCACCGATCAACACTCCGGTGCCAGCAACACCTGCTGCTGGAACGCATGTTGAGTTCGTGACGCCGCTCACCACCGACCCCAACTTCGACGCCGATGATGTGGGGGAGCTTCGGTACCGGACGATGGACAATATTCACAACGTGGGTGCAGCGCCCGGACTGGTGCACTACGACCAAGTGGAAGCTGAGCTGCACGCGGTGAGCGTGGAGGAGCCGAGAACGCTGAAGGAGGCCAACAGTGATCCAAGTTGGGTCGCCGCGATGGAGGAGGAGCTTTCCTCAATCTGCGACAACGAAACATGGTCGCTGGTCGACCTCCCGCGCGGTCACCGCGCCATTGGCCTCAAGTGGGTGTACAAGGTCAAGCGCGATGAGAACGGCAACATCGTCAAGTACAAGGCCCGCCTCGTCGCCAAGGGCTATGTGCAGCAACCGGGCATCGACTTTGAAGAGGTCTTCGCGCCGGTCGCACGACAGGAGTCGGTGCGGCTGCTTCTCGCCATTGCGGCACACTACAGCTGGGGCGTCCACCATATGGACGTCAAGTCGGCTTTTCTGAACGGCGAACTCCAGGAAGAAGTCTACGTTCACCAACCCCCTGGCTTCATCAACGACAAGCACAAGAACAGGGTGATGCGCCTCCACAAGGCACTCTACGGACTCCGCCAAGCGCCGAGGGCGTGGAACCAAAAGCTCGACGCCGAGTTATTGGGCCTCGGGTTCACGCGCTGCGTGAATGAGCACGGGATGTACACCCGGGGAAGCGGAGCTGAGCGCCTAATTGTAGGCGTGTATGTCGATGACCTCATCATCACAGGTGGTGATGCCGACGCCATCAAGAAGTTCAAGGCGCAGATGCTGCGCACATTTCGCATGAGCGATCTCGGCCTCCTGTCTTACTATCTGGGGCTCGAGGTCACTCAAGGTGGCCATGGCATCACACTGCGGCAAAGTGCCTACGCCACCAAGATCCTTGAGAAGGCTGCACTGGCCGACTGCAATGCCAGCGCCACACCCATGGAGATGAAGCTGAAGCTCCACAAGGAAGGCACAACGTCGGCCGTCGATGCCACGGAATACCGCAGCCTCATCGGAAGCTTGAGGTACTTGTGCAACTCCAGACCGGATCTTGCCTATTCGGTCGGGTACCTCAGCAGGTTCATGGAGGCACCGAGACAGGAGCACCTTGCTGCTGTGAAGCGAGTGCTCCGCTATGTTGCGGGCACAGTGCACTGGGGTCTGCACTATCATCCTGCTGGAAGGAGGGGAACGCCGCCTAGACTGGTGGGATATTCCGACAGCGACTTAGCGGGTGACATCAATGATCGGAAGAGCACGAGCGGACTTATCTTCTTCCTCGCTGGAGGGCCGGTTGCTTGGCAATCGGCGAAACAAAAGGTTGTTGCTCTGTCTTCCTGTGAGGCGGAGTATATCGCAGCCGCTGCGGCCGCGTGCGAGGCAGTCTGGTTGGCACGGCTGCTGGCTGAGCTCATCGGAGGAGCGGTACTCGCTCCCAATCTCAAGGTGGACAACAAGTCCGCCGTTGCTTTGATGAAGAACCCTGTGCACCACGACCGGAGTAAGCACATTGACGTAAGGTTTCATTTCATCCGGGAGTGCTGTGACAGGAAGCTGATCAACGTTGAGTTCGTCGGCACTGAGCTGCAACTAGGTGACATACTGACAAAAGCACTTGGGCGCAGTCGGTTTCAGGAGCTCCGTGGTCTGATCGGCATGAAGAAATTAGGCTAGGACTTAGGAGGAGATTGTTTGAATAAATCCTAGCTACTAACTATAGAAGGCAGAGGCCCTTAGCGCCATTAGAAGAAGGTCTGCCCAGATTACGGCATACCCCAGGTGATTGGGATGGCAATCATCGAGCACGATTATGCCGGGATTGGGTAACCATGTATAGCTGCGTATGTTCTCTTTAAATAGCAATAGCAAAACAACAGAAGCAAGCAAGTCGCTCTGCTTCACCAAAATACATCTCGTGTGTCTGTCTTCATCGTACGGGACTCTGTCAGCGCCGACGAGGGCAGCGACATCGCAGACCGGAGCACACCACTGGATGGACAAACGCAGACCGAAGCACACCGAGAGAACCTGCCACCAAGAGGTGCTACAACGCATCTACGATGGAAAAGGATTCATCAACGCATCTACGCTCGCTTGGCGCCTTGAGCCTTGCCTGCCGATGGAGCTCCAAATTCCATGAGAGTTAGGGACAGGGAGTAGCGCTAAGAGAGAGCAGGGATAATGAGATTCGGTGAGCGACGAACAACGGCGAGCTTGAGAGCAAGAGAGGAGCGCTTAGTGGCGGAGTGGCGTGGTTCACTGCCGATGGACAGGAGAGTGGGGACCGTTCCTGGGATAGAGAAGAGGGTGATTGAGTTCACGGGAAGGAGAGGGGGCGGAAAGAAGAGGGTGATAGAGAAGAGGGTGATTGAGTTCCAAAGAGTGAATCGACTAGATGTTTAAAGCACAACATGTGATTTGGGCTTGAAGAGAGAGAGTCTGGGTCCTATTTTTTGGAAGCGACAATGGCACGGTTGACGGTTCTGTAGTTGAAGCAAGCAACGTTGGCAGTCTCATTTTCAGCATGCATCTTCATGCCTGTTAGCGAGAATGGCGTTGGCGAATGATGCACACTACTCTTGCTTCTTTGTGTTTCATCGCCCCGTTGATTTCCATCTGTTTACACGATATACATACTTGTTTCGTATATACTTGTGTTTTACCTTATTATTAAGATTTGTCAGCATGAATTCAATTTCCTCCTAATGTTTCATCAAATTTGGTACCCTTCCCGCTCCTAATATTGTATTCACATTAAGCACAATTCAATTTCTGCATGACCGAGGATAATTTCGTACCTTGGTGGACAGAGCCTTTGAAGGACTTCTGAAACTTAACGTTGTTTGTTATTTTTGTTGAATATGGCTTGTTGGATATGATCTAACTTCTGTATTTGCTGAATGTGGCATATTGGATATGCTCTAGCTACCGCCGATTGGAATTAGGTGTTGTTTGATTTATATATTTATAACGTGAACGGTAACCGATAACGTTAAACCATGTTTGTTTAAGTCCAATCATAATCAGATACTACACTAGAAACTGATATCGTCTTATTTAAACTTATTACAACTTGAAAACGAGTGTAAATTATTACCGTTGTCATTTGCGTTACATTTCGTGAACCAAACGATATCTTAGAGTAATGTGTGTCCTAGTCCGCATGGAGGATAGAGCTTCATTTTGCCAACCAGAAAAGGTGGGGAAGGCGGCAAGTTCATGACCATAAAGCCTAGGTTGTTGTGGCCTGATTGCCAGCATTTTGATGTTGCAGCTAGGCTATTAGGACTGAATTGTTCAGATTAGTGGCTATTACGTTCACGACTTGCACTTTTTTCTTGTTCAAAGTAGCTGCGTGGTACATGTTTATGTGCAACCCTGGGAGAAGATTAACAGATTTGGCACGCCTGTACGTGAGCTAAAAAATGCACTCCATCTTACTAAACCCTTGTTCAAAGTAGCAGATAGGCCAATTTGGATCATGTGGTACATGTTTATGTGTGAGGCTGGGGAGAAGAGTAAGATATTTCACGCCGGTACAGCAATGCCATTGTTGGGTGAATGAGGTTGTGTAATTTGGGCATTTCCTGTTTGATTCTATGGTGCCTAGTATCGATTCATAAGCCCCTAAAATACCAATCTGTAACTGTAAATACTTGATGACGAGTAGATCTGTTCTACTAAACGAATCAAACCCATCTAGTGTCCTAACTGGAAAAGGATCACAGATATCTGTATGAATAATTTCTAACACTCTCGTACTGTGTTTATCATTTTTCTTAATCTGCTTCGCAAATTTACCCTTAATGCAATCTCTATAGTACTGGGCTATTAGGACTGAACTGTTCAGATTAGCGGCTACTAAGTTCAAGGCTTGCACATTTATCTTGTTCAAAGTAGTTGTGCGGCATAGGTTTGTGTGCAACCCTAGGAGAAGATTAACAGATTTGGCACGCCTGTACGCGAGCTAAAAAATGCACTCCAGCTTACTATACCCTTGTTCAAAGTAGTAGATATGCCAATTTGGATCGTATAGTACAGGTTTATGTGCAAGCCTGGGGAGAAGAATAACATATTTCACGCCGGTACAACAGTCCCATTGTTGGGTGAATGAGGTTGTGTAATTTGGGCATTTCCTGTTAGATTCTATGGTGCCTAGGATCGATTTCTAAGTCCCTAGAATACCAATCCGTAACTAGAAATCTTCGATGACGAGTAGATCTGTTCTACTGAGAGGAATAGGAAAACATACCATCATTGTTGTTGACGCTTCCCGTGAGGTGGCGGTGGAGAGTTGTCGCTGTCACCGGTCTCACCTCCATTGCCCTTGTAGAGGAACAACAAGCACCGAGATTCGAGCCGCCGTTGGTCGTCACGCTTCTAGTCACTCCGACGCCTAGGCGATGGAACCTCTGTGTGGATTAGGGTTTCTACGCGAGGTACTAGCGTTGGCTTTATATAGCATCGTGTGACCGGGGGCTCCAACCGAGGTTAGCCTGGGCTCTCCCAATCAAGGGCCTAATTAAAGAGAAGATTAGTTGGTTGAGCCCAATCTAGTCTCTATTAATCGGTTGTAGGGGACACACCCAACAATCTCCTCTTTGTTCTCTACATTTCTTATACTCAACTTTTCTAGATTCCATCCGTCAACAAGTTTACACATAGAGTCCAATGCATGATAATGACCGATTAAGTATCACCGCACTCATTGACTACAACATGCTCCCCTTCTTTAGAACGAATAGATACTTTACTAGGTTGCATCTGTAGCCCATGTGATTCACGATCATAGGCACTCCATTAAATCCATGTTGGTTATGTGTTGTCTTAACACGTTGGGTGGAAGGCCTTTTATGTGAGGATCCGCAAGCATCTTCTATCTTCTGTTAAGATCAACTTTTATGGTTTGATCCTGAATCTTCTCCTTAACAACATAACACTAAATGTCAATGAACTTGACAGCGCCACTTGACTTGTTATAGGAGTAAAATACTACTGTCTCATTATCACAATAAATTCACAGTGGTCTTTCTATGCTATGAACCACTTTTAATCTGGGTATGAATTTGTGCATCTATAGTGCCTGCCCATTTGTCTCATACATGGCTACAAACTCAGCGTGCATTGTCGATGATGCTCTCGCTATCTGTTTGCACCTCTTCCAAGAAATAACTCCCCTAGAGAGTGTACATACCCCAAAGTGTAATCTTTACAACCTCCTTAGTCAGAATCTGCATAGCCAACTATTTGTAGGGATCTAGATCTTCTGTATGTTAGCATGAGACCTTTTAGTACCTTCTAGGTACCTTAGAGCCTTCTTGACAGCTTTACAGTGTTCTATGCCTGGGTTGATCTCATATCTCCCAAGCATCCCGGTTGTAAATTCTAAGTCAGGGCGAATACATATTTGAGCATACATAAAGCTTCCGATAGTAGAAGCATATGGTATTGACTTCATCTGATCCTTGTGGCACTGTTTTTGGAGACACTGATGATTCCCAAACTTATCACCCTTGACTATTGGCGCAGGCATGACCTTACAGTGATACAAACTGTACCTCTTCAGTACATTTTCTATGTATGACTTCTATAAGAGTCCTAATACTTCCTTATGTCTATTTCTATGAATTTCTATTTCTATAACATATAAGAGGCTTCTCCCATGTCTTTCATTTCAACTCTCTAATAGTCTGATCAAACTTGATGTACCATGGTCTGGAGGCTAGTTTTAATCCATAAATGGAACTCCTTAAGTGACATCCCATGTGGTCTTTGTCACTCACGACAAAACCCTTTGGTTGTGCCATGAACACATTTTCTGCTAACTCTCAATTTAGGAATGTTGTCTTTACATCCATCTGATGGAGCTGTAGATCAAAATGGGCCGCTATTGACATATTGACCCATTATGAATCTTTTGTTGAGACATGTGAGAAGGTTTCGTGGTAGTCAATGCCTTCTCTCTGTGTGAACCCCTTGGCCACATGTCTAGCCTTGTATCTTTCTACATTCCCTTTGGAGTCACGCTTGGTATTGTTGACCCACTTACAGCCTACTGTTTTGGCTCCTTGGGGAATGACTTCTAAGCCCCAAACTTTGTTCATTATCAAGGATTCTAATTCATCTTCCATGGCTAAAATCCATTTGGATGAATTTGAACTTCTCATAACTTATTCATATGTAGTGGGATCATCTTCTGCATCAATGTCCTTACTAACATATATATCATTAGTTTCTATGTCTACATCAGACTTAAACTGTTTAACTTGTCTAAAACTTCTAATCTTTGCTAAATAGGATAAATGTAACCATAGCGAGAGTAGTCATCTATGAAGGTTATGAACGAATCAAACCCATCTTCTGTCCTAACTGGAAAAGGTCCACATATATCTATATGAATAATTTCTAACAATCTTGTACTGTGCTTAGCATTTTTCTTAATCTGCTTTGCAAATTTACCCTTAATGCAATCTCTATAGTTCTTTAAGTCCGTAATGTCTAAGGGATGGAGAATTTGTTACCTCTATTCTCCCCCTCGAAATATGGGTCAAACGATAGTGCCATAATAAAAATGAGGATTCTCCATCACCTCTTTTTCTTTTCTTGCCACTATTGTCTAGATCGTTTTCTAGTGTATATAAGACACTAAATACATCACTCTGCGAAAGTAAATAAAAGATGTCTTGTCGAACGATGAGACTAAAATCTTCATTACCAAACTGAATAACGCACGATGTTTGTCACTGTCTGTCACCGAAGTGACAATGGATGTGTTGATCATCTAATCTTGAAACTGAAGTTAAATGTCTACTTACTTTCTGTTAGACACTGTAATTGTTTTCTAGCCCTATGGGAGCCTTAGGCTTGTACGGAATTCCTTTCTGTGGTAGGTACTACACTGGGAACTTTCAATTGTAATGCCTTGTCTTATTGCAGTAGAGGTAGGTGTAAGTGGAAAATGAGGAACTGTCTAACCGCTTCAGCTGACTGTTGCTTGTATAAGCCTGGTGATCATGTTTCATTTGTTTCTTGAACTTTTTCTTAGAGTTCTTTTTCTATTTGGGGATATTGACTTTTGGCAAGGTTGACAGAGTCACCTTTTTGACTCTTCAACCTTTCCTCCTCCTGGACACATGAGAGCACCTAGAGGGGGGGGGGTGAATAGGTGATCCTGTAAAAACTTGAAACTTAAAGCCACAAACTTGATTAAGTGTTAGCACAATGAAATCAAGTGGCTAAGAAGAGCTCTTAGGAACCACAATTGACACAGTGAGAACAAGCACAAGAGGCACAGAGATTTATCCCGTGGTTCGGCCAAGTACAACACTTGCCTAGTCCACGTTGTGGCGTCCCAATGGACGAGAGTTGCACTCAACTCCTCTCAAGTGATCCAATGATCAACTTGAATACCACGGTGTTCTTCTTTCTTTACTCTTTCCCGTTTGCGAGGAATCTCCACAACTTGGAGTCTCTCGCCCTTACAACAAGAATCAAATGAAGGCACTAGAGTAAGGGAGGAAAGCAACACACACAAATCCACAGCAATACGCACACACACAGCCAAGACTTGAGCTCAAATGAATAACACAAGGTTCACCACTAGAACGGAGCTCAAATCACTAAGAATGCCAATCGTGTGCAAAGACAAAGTGTGAATGATCAAGAGTGCTTAGAGTATGCTGGGTGTGTTCCTCCATGCGCATAGGGGTCCCTTTTATAGCCCCAAGGCAGCTAGGAGCCGTTGAGAGCAATCCGGGAAGGCAATTCTTGCCTTCTGTCGGGTGGCACACCGGACAGTCCGGTGCACCACCGGACACTGTCCGGTGCTGATTCCCTTCCTATTCTGGCGCAGCCGACCGTTGACAATTTGGAGCCGTTGGCGCACCGGACACTGTCCGGTCCACGGACAGTCCGGTGCCCCCTTCTGACCGTTGGCTTGGCCACGCGTCACGCGCGGATTGCGTGGCCGACCGTTGGCTCGGCCGACCGTTGGTTCACCGGATAGTCTGGTGCACCACCGGACAGTCCGGTGATTTTTAGCCGTACGCCTCCATCGAGACCCGAGAGCAGGCAGTTCACCAGATGCCAGCCTGGCGCACCGGACAGACAGTCCGGTGCACCCAGACTGAGCAGAGTCTTGGCTGCTCGAGCCAAGTCTTTTCCATTTGTTTTTTCTTTGATTCTAGCACTTAGACAAATACGTTAGTACACAAAAACCAATGTACTAAGTCTAGAGTCATACCTTAGTATTGACTTTGCACTTCTTCCACCATTTGAGATAGTTTCACACTTAAACCATTTGTGTTGGCACTTGATCACCAAAATACTTAGAAATGGCCCAAGGGCACATTTCCCTTTCAATCTCCCCCTTTTTGGTGATTTATGCCAACACAACAAAAAGCAACTAAAAGAAGTGCAATCTCAATGCGAATGAGTACACAAATTTGTTTTGATTCAAATTTGGCATATTTGGATCATTCTTTGCCACCACTTGGTTTGTTTTTGCAAATCAAACTCAATTTCCTAACTCTAAGTCAAATTCACTTGTTGAGGCATAGAGAGAAGTATTCTAAGAGAAATTGATCAAAGATTCAAAAACTCGCCCTTTTTCCCATAATCAAACATTCTCCCCACAAGAGACCAATTTTTGACAATAAGAGACCATAAGAGTATTTTGACAAAACAAAGGCTCTAACTCTACTATTTTCAAAATTTCTCAAGTGGTAGCTGATCCATTTCTTACTTTGGCCTTAATTTCTCCCCCTTTGGCATCAAGCACCAAAACGGGATCATTTTTGGCCCTCAAACCCCATTGCCTCACCAAAATCTTCAATCAAGAGTAAAAAGGCAATAAGAGTACGGAGATGAACTTGGAGTAAATTACCCTCTCATCGGAGTGCAGTGGAAGTCTTTCATGGTCCAAGTCCACCTTTTCCTTTCAATCTACTTTTGAGACTAAACAAGTAAACTCAAGCACATGATTAGTCTCAAAGAGTCAAGTTGTAGCAAATCTCCCCCTAAATATGTGCATTACTCACACATGGACTTTTGAGATCCGGGGATTTCTTGCACAACTTGAACACCATAAATAAACAACAATATGCAGAAAGGAACATGATCAAGGGCATAAAACACATGTATGCTATAAATCAATCCAAGTTTCGCGAATCTAAGACATTTAGCTCACTACGCAGCCTGCAAAAGGTTGACTCATCCAGAGGCTTGGTAAAGATATCGGCTAGCTGGTTCTCGGTGCTAACATAAAACACTTCAATATCTCCCTTTTGCTGGTGGTCTCTCAAAAAGTGATGCCGGATGTCTATGTGCTTAGTGCGGCTGTGTTCAACAGGATTATCCGCCATGCGGATTGCACTCTCATTATCACATAGGAGTGGGACTTTGCTCAGATTGTAGCCAAAGTCCCGGAGGGTTTGCCTCATCCAAAGTAGTTGCGCGCAACACTGTCCTGCGGCAACATACTCGGCCTCAGCGGTGGATAGGGCAACGGAAGTTTGTTTCTTAGAACTCCAAGACACCAGGAACCTTCCTAAGAACTGGCACGTCCTTGATGTACTCTTCCTATCAACCTTACATCCAGTATAATCGGAGTCTGAATATCCAATTAAGTCAAAGGTAGACCCCTTTGGATACCAGATCCCGAAGCAAGGCGTAGCGACTAAATATCTAAGAACTCGCTTCACGGCCACTAAGTGACACTCCCTTGGATCGGATTGAAATCTAGCACACATGCATACACTAAGCATAATATCCGGTCTAATAGCACATAAGTAAAGCAAGGAACCTATCAGAGACCGGTATGCTTTTTGATCAACGGACTTACCTCCTTTGTTGAGGTCGACGTGTCCGTCAGTTCCCATTGGAGTCTTTGCGGGCTTGGCGTCCTTCGTCCCAAACCGCTTGATCAAGTCTTGCGTGTACTTCGTTTGGGAGATGAAGGTACCGTCCTTGAGTTGCTTTACTTGGAACCCAAGGAAGTAGTTCAAATCGCCCATCATCGACATTTCAAACTTTTGAGTCATCACCTTGCTAAACTCTTCACAAGACTTTTGGTTAGTAGAACCAAATATTATGTCATCGACATAAATTTGGCACACAAATAAGTCACCATCACAAGTCTTAGTGAATAAAGTTGGATCAGCTTTCCCAACCTTGAAAGCATTAGCAATTAAAAAGTCTCTAAGGCATTCATACCATGCTCTTGGGGCTTGCTTAAGTCCATAGAGCGCCTTAGAGAGCTTACACACGTGGTCGGGGTACCGTTCATCCTCAAAGCCAGGGGGTTGCTCTACGTACACCTCCTCCTTGATTGGCCCGTTGAGGAAAGCGCTCTTCACATCCATTTGGAACAACCTGAAAGAATGGTGAGCGGCATAGGCTAACAAAATACGAATAGACTCTAGCCTAGCCACAGGAGCAAAAGTCTCCTCAAAGTCCAAACCTGCGACTTGGGCATAACCTTTTGCCACAAGTCTAGCCTTGTTCCTTGTCACCACTCCGTGCTCGTCTTGTTTGTTGCGAAACACCCACTTGGTTCCCACAACGTTTTGCTTTGGACGAGGCACCAGTGTCCAAACTTTATTTCGCTTGAAGTTATTGAGCTCTTCCTGCATGGCCAACACCCAGTCCGGATCGAGCAAGGCCTCTTCTACCCTGAAAGGCTCAATGGAAGAGACAAAAGAGTAATGCTCACAAAAATTAGCTAATCTAGAGCGAGTAGTTACTCCCTTGCTTATATCACCCAATATTTGGTTGACGGGATGATTCCTTTGAATCGTCGCTCGAACTTGGGTTGGAGGGACTTGAGGTGCTTCTTCCTCCATAACATGATCATCTTGTGCTCCCCCTTGATCACACGCCTCTTCTTGATGAATCTGTTCATCGTCTTGAGTTGGGGGTTGCACCATGGTTGAGGAAGAAGGTTGATCTTGCTCTTGGTGTTCCGGTGGTCGCACATCTCCAATCGCCATGGTGCGAATTGCGTCCGTTGGAACATCATATTCATCTACATCATTAGGATCAACTTGCTCTCTTGGAGAGCCATTAGTCTCATCAAATACAACATCGCTAGAGACTTCAACCAAACCCGTTGATTTGTTGAAGACTCTTTACGCCTTTGTATTTGAGTCATAACCTAACAAAAACCCTTCTACAGCTTTGGGAGCAAATTTTGAATTCCTACCTTTCTTCACTAGAATATAACATTTACTCCTAAATACACGAAAGTATGAAATGTTGGGTTTGTTACCGGTTAGAAGCTCATACGAAGTCTTCTTGAGGAGGCGATGAAGGTAGACCTGGTTTATGGCGTGGCAAGCCGTGTTCACGGCTTCCGACCAAAACCGCTCGGGCGTCTTGAACTCTCCAAGCATCGTCCTCGCCATGTCTATGAGTGTCCTATTCTTCCTCTCTACCACACCGTTTTGCTGTGGTGTGTAGGGAGCGGAGAACTCGTGCTTGATTCCTTCCTCCTCAAGGTACTCCTCCACTTGAAGATTCTTGAACTCGAACCCGTTGTCGCTCCTTATCTTCTTCACCTTGAGCTCAAATTCATTTTGAGCTCTCTGTAGGAAGCGCTTGAGGGTTCCTTGGGTTTCAGATTTATCCTACAAAAAGAATACCCAAGTGAAGCAGGAAAAATCATCAACAATTACTAAACCATACTTACTTCCCCCGATGCTAAGGTAGGCGACGGGTCCGAAGAGGTCTATATGCAGCAGCTCCAGGGGTCTTGATGTGGTCATCACATTCTTGCTGTGATGTGCACTTCCCACTTGTTTACCTGCTTGACAAGCTGCACAAGGTCTATCTTTTTCGAAAGTAACATTTGTTAGTCCTAACACATGTTCTCCCTTTAGAAGTTTGTGAAGGTTCTTCATCCCCACATGTGCTAGACGGCGATGCCACAGCCAGCCCATGCTAGTTTTAGCAATTAAGCATGCATCTAGACCGGCCTCCTCCTTTGCAAAATCAACTAAATAGAGTTTGTCGTCTAGTACACCCTTAAAAGCTAATGAACCATCACTCCTTCTAAAGACAGATACATCTACATTTGTGAATAAGCAATTGTATCCCATATTACATAATTGACTAACCGATAGAAGATTATAACCTAGCGACTCTACTAAAAATACATTGGAGATAGAGTGCTCGGATGAAATAGCAATCTTCCCTAGTCCTTTAACCTTGCCTTGATTCCCGTCACCGAATACGATTGAATCTTAGGAATCTTTATTCTTGACGTAGGAGGTGAACATCTTATTCTCCCCCGTCATGTGGTTTGTGCATCCGCTATCGATAATCCAGCTTGAGCCCTCGGATGCATAAACCTGCAAGGCAAATTAGGCTTGGGTTTTAGGTACCCAACTCTTGTTGGGTCCTACAAGGTTAGTAACAATAGCCTTAGGGACCCAAATGCAAGTCTTGTCTCCCTTGCATTTGGCTCCCACCTTTTTAGCAACAACCTTTTTATTTTTACATGAAAGAATAAATTTAGCATTGCAAGCATGAAAGATAGTGGTAGATCCATTAAACTCTTTCCTAGGAGCATGAGACATAACATTCTTCCTAGATCTATCATTAAAGTTTGAACTCGAAGCAATCATGGTATGAGAGTCAAAGGCATTATAACTCTTATCATAATGAACATTTCTAGAATATTTCCTATCATGATACAAGAAAGCATGATTTTTATGAACACTATTAGCCATAGGGGCCTTCCCTTTCTCCTTGGCGGGAATGGGAGCCTTTTGGCTTGTTAAGTTCTTGGCTTCCCTTTGAAAGCCAAGCCCATCCTTAATAGAGGGGTGTCTACCAATAGTGTAGGCATCCCTTGCAAATTTTAGTTTATCAAATTCATTTTTACTAGTCTTAAGTTGGGCATTAAGACTAGTCACTTAACCATTTAATCTTGCAATAGAGGTAAGGTGCTCAACACATGCATCAACATTAAAATCTTTGCACCTATTGCAAATCACAACATGTTCTACACAAGAGGTTGATTTATTAGCTATTTCTAACTTAGCATTCAAGTCATCATTGATATTCTTTAAGCTAGAAATAGATTCATGGCATGTAGATAATTCACATGAAAGCATCTCATTTCTTTTAACTTCTAAAACAAGAGAATTTTGCGCACTTACAAATTTATCATGTTCTTCATATAAAAGATCTTCTTGCTTTTCTAAAAGTCTATCTTTTTCATTTAGTGCATCAATCAATTCATTGATCTTCTCTACTTTTGTTCTATCTAATCCTTTAAACAAGCTAGTGTAATCAATTTCATCATCACTAGAGTCTTCATCACTAGAAGTAGAGTACTTAGGAGTTTCTCTAGTGATTACCTTCTTTTCTTTTGCCATTAGGCACGTGTGGCGCTCGTTGGGGAAGAGGGATGATTTGTTGAAGGCAGAGGCGGCAAGTCCTTCGTCGTCGGATGAGGAGCAATCCGAGTTCCACTCTTTGCCAAGGTGTGCCTCGCCCTTTTCTTTCTTGTAAGTCTTCTTCTTTTCCCTCTTCTTTTGTTGATCCTGGTCACTATCATTATCAGGACAGTTAGCAATAAAGTGACCAACCTTACCACACTTGAAGCAGGAGTGCTTCCCCTTCGTCTTGTTCTTGTTGGGATGCTCCTTGCGACCCTTTAGCTCCGTCTTGAAACACTTGATGATGAGGGCCATTTCTTCCTCGTTAAGCCCGACCGCCTCAACTTGTGCCACCTTGATAGGTAGCGTCTCCCTGCTACTTGTTGCTTTGAGAGCAACGGTTTGAGGCTCATGGATCAGCATTGGACCATTTTGCGCATCATCAACATATCTCGCCTCCTTGATCATCATTCGCCCGCTTACGAACTTTCCAAGTATTTCCTCGGGCGACATCTTGGTGTACCTAGGATTTTCATGAATAGAGTTTACAAGATGTGGATCAAGAACAGTGAAGGCCCTTAGCATAAGTCGGACGACGTCGTGGTCCGTCCATCTTGTGCTTCCATAGCTCCTTATTTTGTTGACCAGGGTCTTGAGCCTGTTGTATGTTTGAGTTGGCTCCTCTCCCCTGATCATTGCGAACCTTCCTAGTTCGCCCTCCACCAACTCCATCTTGGTTAGCATGGTGACATCATTCCCCTCATGCGAGATCTTGAGGGTGTCCCATATCTGCTTGGCGTTATCCAAGCCGCTCACTTTATGGTATTCATCCCTGCACAATGATGCTAACAGAACAGTAGTAGCTTGTGCATTTTTGTGAATTTGTTCATTGATAAACATGGGACTATCCATACTATCAAATTGCATTCCATTCTATACTATCTCCCATATACTTGGATGGAGAGAGAATAAGTGGCTACGCATTTTGTGACTCCAAAATCCGTAGTCCTCTCCATCAAAGTGTGGAGGTTTACCAAGAGGAATGGAAAGCAAATGAGCATTGGAATTTTGCGGAACACGAGAATAATCAAAGGAAAAGTTTGAATTAACCGATTTCTTTTTCTCCTCGTGTTCGTCGTCCTTTTGGGAAGAAGAAGATTTGTCGCTGTTGTAGTAGACAACCTTCCTGATGCGTCTCTTCTTCTTTCCGTCCTTCTTCTTTTGACTCGAGCCGGAGTCATTGACTTTGTCGTCCCTTGGCTCGTTGAAGATGGACTCCTTCTCATTGTCGTTGACCACCATCCCCTTTCCCTTAGGATCCATCTCTTCGGGCGATTAGTCCCTTTCTTGAAGAGAATGGCTCCGATACCAATTGAGAGCACCTAGAGGGGGGGGGGGTGAATAGGTGATCCTGTAAAAACTTGAAACTTAAAGCCACAAACTTGATTAAGTGTTAGCACAATGAAATCAAGTGGCTAAGAAGAGCTCTTGGGAACCACAGTTGACACAGTGAGAACAAGCACAAGAGGCACAGAGATTTATCCCGTAGTTCGGCCAAGTACAACACTTGCCTAGTCCACGTTGTGGTGTCCCAATGGACGAGAGTTGCACTCAACTCCTCTCAAGTGATCCAATGATCAACTTGAATACCACGGTGTTCGTCTTTCTTTACTCTTTCCCGTTTGCGAGGAATCTCCACAACTTGGAATCTCTCGCCCTTACAACAAGAATCAAATGAAGGCACTAGAGTAAGGGAGGAAAGCAACACACACAAATCCACAGCAATACGCACACACACAGCCAAGACTTGAGCTCAAATGAATAACACAAGGTTCACCACTAGAACGGAGCTCAAATCACTAAGAATGCCAATCGAGTGCGCAAAGACAAAGTGTGAATGATCAAGAGTGCTTAGAGTATGCTGGGTGTGTTCCTCCATGCGCCTAGGGGTCCCTTTTATAGCCCCAAGGCAGCTAGGAGCCGTTGAGAGCAATCCGGGAAGGCAATTTTTGCCTTCTGTCGGGTGGCACACCAAACAGTCCGGTGCACCACCAGACACTGTCCGGTGTTGATTCCCTTCCTATTCTGGCGCAGCCGACCGTTGACGATTTGGAGCCGTTGGCGCACCGAACACTGTCCGGTGCACACCGAACAGTCTGGTGCCCCCTTCTGACCGTTGGCTCGGCCACGCGTCACGTGCGGATTGTGCGGCCGACCGTTGGCTCGGCCGACCGTTGGTTCACCGGACAGTCCGGTGCACCACCGGACAGTCCGGTGATTTTTAGCCGTACGCCGCCATCGAGACCCGAGAGCAGGCAGTTCACCAGATGCCAGCCTGGCGCACCGGACACTATCCGGTGCACCACCGGACAGTCCGGTGCACCCAGACTGAGCAGAGTCTTGGCTGCTCGAGCCAAGTCTTTTCCATTTGTTTTTTCTTTGATTCTAGCACTTAGACAAATACGTTAGTACCCAAAAACCAATGTACTAAGTCTAGAATCATACCTTAGTATTGACTTTGCACTTCTTCCACCATTTGGGATAGTTTCACACTTAAACCATTTGTGTTGGCACTTGATCACCAAAATACTTAGAAATGGCCCAAGGGCACATTTCCCTTTCAACACACTGTGCCATGAATTGATCTGTATTGCACTTGTCCTTTACACGATGTTATACTAAATATAAAGTGTCTTGTACTCTGAATAACACCCATAAAAGGGTCCTTGATGAGGCTCTTATTGTGATCAAGTACTTTACATTTGGATCTTTTCCACTTGACCTTATCGATGTTATACTGGAACATCTTATGGTCATATACTGATGTGAGCCCACTATAGGCTCAGTGGGTTTCTAAAACCGCAAGGAGTAAACTATCTCACCCATTGTAGTCATCATCTCAATATTTTCCCACCATAACTGGTAATTAATACTATTTAGCGGTTTATTCTGTTCTATCTTACCAACTAGTAGGCCAGTATGTGCACTTTTGTAAAATAAAATAGAAAATATTTAGGACAACTGAACTGAAATACAGAATCATCGTTGGATGATCTAGAAAATATAAACTTATGTTGAAAATGTGGTAACAATATCTAACGTATTTTTAAAATATTCAATTACCACAATTTTTTTGAATTCTATGCAATTTAAATATCAATTAATCCATGCTGATTTCAAAATTAACTGAAAATTGCATAAAATATAAAAAGTAACAAAATATGCAGCATAATATAAACTATTCCAAAAATATCTCTGTAATTTTCTTTATCTGAGAAAAATGTTTCTAAAGTTATCTGAATTTTCTCTTAACTATTTTTCTAATTTCTTTTCTATTCACTTTTTCCAGGAATAAATAAAAAACAAAATCTTTAAAATTCACTTGAAATGGAAAAAAGCCATTTAGCCTGTCAGCGTCTTTGCCCAGCCTTTGTCGGCCCAACCGCTCGCCCACTATTGGTCCACTAGAGCCAGCAGGGAGGCAGACACGCACACGTCTAGGCCACAACCTGGGCCTAGGCCACGGTTTTAGCCAAATGGCGGCATCCACGCGCTCCCCCTCTCACGGCCTCGACCTTCCATTGTGATCGTACAGTCCATGTGCATTGGGTACTGTAGGACGGCCAATAAAATGTGAGAATTTCGGAGACTATTGAAACCCTAGCCGCATGTGGCCTCTCCTTGCGCCACATCATGTCTGATGGCCCTCTCCCTGCCCGCTGGGACACTCAACAGCCGGTGCTCCTTCTGCGCTTTCTATTCTTGTGTCCTCTACTCCTGTATGTTCTTTGCTCTTGTTCTCCACCGCTCTCTGTTCTATGGCTGGCTCTAGGCTGACGAGGCTCATGGGTCTCGCGGGATTTATCACCGGCGTGCGCATCCCTTAGGGTGAGCATAACACCTCAAGATTCTAGTTTGGGATTTATGAAAACTTCTCTAAATGTACTTCAATCTAAATGACTTCTAATAAGGATTTCCTTTTATTTCGAAGTTATTTTTTTCTGAATGGAATAAAAAGGGTAATATTAAAATGTTGGGAAAAATATAATAGACCCAAACTTTGAAACTGGAAATCAACCTACCCAGAAAAGAAATAGAAGGACTTTTGTATTATTGATTAAAGAAAATTATTCCCCATTTAAATATATAGAAACACTCTTTAAAGGATTTGAGATAAAATATTTTTAGATAGAGGCAATACATTAGAAAATGATTTTTCCTCTTTAAAATAAGTGAGTAATAAATCGTATACTTTTAATATAGAAATATTATAAAGCATGCAAATTGCTTAATTGAACTGTTTATCTAGATAAATAAAATTAGTTAAGAATATAAGTGGTGCATCCCATGTTGAGTTGTTTTGTTATGCATATAAACTTGAGTGGAAGTTCATAGCCAATTTTGAATCGAATTTGAAACTTAGAAGTTGAAAAGAAAGGAAAACTAATAAAAAAAATAAAAAGATACATCACCTACCTGCTCACGGGCCACATTCCTTCAGTCCAGGTCGCTACCCTTCCTCCTTCACCGAACTGGGCTAAAATAATACTGCTCGCAGGCCACATTCATTCATTTGTTGACCGATGTCTCACTGGAGTGCGGGCCCCACCCATCAGCCTGCCAGCCGTCGTCTTCCCCGATTCTGCGCGAAGTATGTTACGATCTAGGAATTGGCTGTTACGATCCTATACATCCCCTTGTGCCTATAAAACTATGCACCTCCCCGTGCTCGCCACCACCTACGTATCCACCGTCGAGTTCGCCACCACCACTGGGTTCGTATGCCACCATCTCCATGGAGAGTGTCGACGCCGAATTAGGGAGTGGAACATGTCACCACAGTCGAACCCGTGGTTCACCATCGCCAGGTCCTCGAGGAATTACCATGGAGCATCGTCGGGGCATGTGGGAGCTGGCGCAAGTGTTCGCGTGCACAGGTAGCAGTGGGGTGACCGGGAATTGCTCGTCGGAGTCCTCCTTCGCCGCCTGAACCGTCGCTTGCCATGGGCGAAGGCCATCGACTCATTGTTTGACGGTAAGTATGTCTTGATTGAGTTCGCGTGGTTCTCTGCTGTGTGTATGACTTATTCGCTCTAGATCCTATTCTCCGGGGCACCGGTCGCGGACTCTCCAGTGGTGGCTTCACCGTGAACAGTAGAGCGCCGCCGCGTCCGGTTAGCTTGAGGAGGGTGCAACGTCGTGACCGTTCGATCCTACCTAGGCGGCCATGATTGATCTAATTCATACCGATTGTCCCGGTGTGATAAGAATCGTCCATTTGTCAAGGAGCGATCGCGATCAGGGCATGGCATGGACGTCTTTAGGACCATTAGTCCGAGATCTAGCGGTGTATAATGCGTACCTGATTTGAATTAAGAAGTGGTCGAATCGTAGCCGTAGATGTCTGATTGAAGGGAGGACATACACCAATACCGTTTCGGCTGAGCGAGTTTGCAAAAGAATCCCCGCAATGTTTAAATAATAACCTATCGTCCACCATGTGGGGGACAGATATCCCCCGGGTCCACCGGCAGGGTGAAAGACCTCACGAAGGGCCCAAGGGCCCAAGAAGTCGTAAGGTCATTCCTTCGTGGGCCTAGGGGGGACAATCAGCAAAGCAAACCAACGTAAAGCCGAATCGACGCAAGTCCAGATGGCCCCACAACGTCGAGCGAGAAATCACAACAGAAGATCCAACTTTCCCGCGCTGGAGCACCATGCAGCAGAGCCGGGCGAGGATAGGTCGGCTAAATCATAGGAAGATAGACTCAAACAGTTCACTATTTTTTAGGTGCACGTTGTTATCATAAGCGCATGTATTGCCCCACGGTCGAATATATAAGGCCCAGGGGGCACCCCTTCAGAACGATCGAACACACTACCCAACCATTTACCTCAACCCTCCACGCTCTTGCTTTAGAGAACCACCTTGTAATCCATAACACGAAGCATCTCCGCCAGGACGTAGGGTGTTACGCATCTCTAAGCGGCCCGAACCTGTAAACATTGTCTATTGCCCCTCGTGCATCTGGCACGAACCATTTTGCTACAGTCGGCGACACCATCCTACTCCTAAAAACACCTCGAGGGGCAACCCCAGGTGTGCGGTCAGACCTAAAACACCGACAGCTGGCGCGCCAGGTAGGGGGGGTGTCAATGATCTAAGTTAGCTCAATGGCCGTCACCATCCACAGCAAGATCACCTTCCGTCCCGGATCCACGTACTGCTTTGGGACGATCTCGTCCATAGCCGATGAAGAGGGAACTCTACACCGCGTTGCTGATCCGCCGAGAAAGAAGCTTCCTCCAACAAACTCCGAAAATACCGGAGAAGCGCAATCTCCAGCTCTCCGAAAGAGGATCGCCACGACAGCCACGCCATTCTACCCCGACGTTCTTTTCATCGGGAAAGTGGAATCACCTCCCGTCTCTGACGACGAGCCGACTGCGCCAGGGGAAGAACCACCTCAGCGAGAATCCCGTCGACGAAGAAACCGGCGCCGAAACATCCGGCGACATCACCAAGCCGGAGAACGAGATCCGGAACAGCCTGTCTCGCGAGATGAGGTCTCGGAGATGGGAGAAACTCCGGAAGAACGCGTCTTCAGAGAACGAAGGAACTCCCGACGGCGTGATCGTCGGTGGGCTCAGGAACAAGCCGAGCAAGACGCAAGGCAGCGCCGAGAAAATCCACTCTTCGGTCGCAACCTGAACCCCGATTTCGCCCGAGCCATGAACACGCCGAGTGAAGTCGGAGGAGTACTAGCTCGGATAGCTGATGGACTCCCTCGGACTCCCAATGCCGAGGGCTATCGACGCCTGTTCACCCAGGCAGCCAACCATCTTCTACCTCTCGCTCACCCGCCGAATGATTTGCGACATGCCATCAACAGTCGTCGAGACGCGCGGAGCTCCATCAACGCTTCGCGTGAACGACGGCACGAGAACGAGATCCGCCACCGGGAGGAGTACGACAGGGATCATGGCATCCCAACTCAAAGTCAAGCCACCAAAGCCGAATCAACGATGGCCTCGATTGGTGGAACTGCCCGGGGACGGTCGAGGAACCACAACAACTACTCCCCTCCCCGGGACAGACATCATCCCAGACATCATCCCCGACGACAGGAGGACACATGTGGAGTATCTGCCCTTACTCCACGCCTTAGGGCCATTCAGTGGCCCCCTAACTTCAAGGCATCCAACGTCGACAAGTATGAACCTAAGCAGGATCCGGGAGGCTGGCTGGCCGTCTACACCATCGCCGCTCGAGCCGCCGGAGCATCCGAGGATGTGATGACTGCATACTTACCCATTGTCCTCGGGCAAGACGCACTGCAATGGCTACGACATCTACCTCGACACTGCATCGACGACTGGAGCGACTTCAGTCGGCGCTTCACTGCCAATTTTCAGTCTCTCTCCAACAAACCGGCGCAACCATGGGACCTCAAATCCATCAAGCGCCGGGGGGACGAAACTCTCCGATCGTACCTCAAAAGGTTCCAGACCATGAGAAATCGTATTCTCAAGGTCACGGAGGCGGCCATGATCGAGGACTTCTATAGAGGGTCCAACGACTCGGCCTTCGTCCGAGCCATATTACATAAGGTGCCAACTACCTCCGAGGAGCTGTTCCGGGAAGCCGACCTCTACATCACCGCCGACGAGCGAGCCCAGGACATCATCGGAGGAGCGAAGCCCGCACCGGCAGCACCACGACGCGACGCGAACCAGCAACCTGACAAACGCTGGGAGAAGAGACCGCACGAAGAGGTGCATGCCGCCGGACCACCTGCCTCTCGTGCCCGGGGGGGGGACCCCGCGGAGGCGAGCGCACGCTGGACGACATCCTCGACGCCCCGTGCCCGTACCACAAGGACATGCGCCACACCCTTCGGAACTGCCAAGACTTCAAGCATTCCATCGGACACGGCCGACCCTTCCAACCTCTACCTCCTCCTCCGCCGCGGGGAGGACCAGAAGAACCACGACAACCCCAGCAGCAGGAGGAGGGAGGAGGAGGAGCTTTCTCGCGCGTTGACAGGGAGGTCAACGTCATTTTCGGCGGACACGGATCACAGGAGAACAAAAGGCAGCAAAAGCTCAACGATCGCCAAATACTTGTGGCAACCACCGGAGCGCCCGCTCCGTACCGATGGTCGGAGCACCCAATCACCTTCACTCGAGCAGATCAATGGCTCAACTTCGACCACCCGGGCAAATACCCGCTCCTCGTCGATCCGGTGATCCGAGAGAGTAGGGTGAAGAAAGTGTTAGTGGACGGGGGGAGCAGCATCAACGTCACCTTCCCCCGGACACTCCGAGGCTTGGGAGTTCACCTCAAAGAACTCCACGAGTCAGACACTCCCTTCTTCGACATCGTGCCGACTGAAGGAGAATACCCGCTGGGCCACATCTACATGCCCGTCACCTTCGGAACCCCGGAGAACTACAGAACCAAGTTCCTGAGGTTCGAAGTGGCAAACTTAGACTGCGGGTACAACGCCATCATCGGGAGGTCGGGACTGGCAAAATTCATGGCCATCCCCGCATTACACGTACATGATATTGAAGATGTCGGGACCACAAGGAATCATAACTGTGCGTGCTGACCTCCAAGGCGCCACAGAATGTTTCTGAGTGGCCATCCAGGTGGCCCTCACCACCAAACCGTCGGCGACTTCTTCGACCCAGGCAAACTCTAAGCCTGAGGAAGACCACACAGCACCGGCGAATGAAGCTCAAGCCGCGACCTCTATGCGGCCGACTGAAGAAACTAAAAGGATCAATCTAGGGTTTGCTGATGAACGCAAAACTGCTATCATCAGCTCTAGCTTGGATGATAAATAGGAAAGCGCGCTCGTCCAGTTTTTGCAAGACAACCGAGATGTATTCGCATGGCAACCTGCGGATACGCCGGGAGTCCCGAGAGAACTGGCCGAGCACAAACTGAAGGTCTACCCCCAAGCAAGACCAATCCGGCAAAAGCTACGTCGTTTCACGCCCGACAAGAGAGAGGCCATTCGCGCTGAGCTGGCCCGCCTGGTCGCGGCTGGGTTCATTAGAGAAGTGTTACATCCCGAGTAGTTAGCCAACCCTGTTCTTGTACTCAAAAAGAATAAAGTGGATTGGCGCATGTGCGTCGACTATACTGATCTCAACAAACATTGTCCGAAGGATCCCTTCGGGCTCCCAAGGATAGATCAGGTGGTAGACTCCACCGCTGGATGTTCTGTGCTATCTTTTCTGGATTGCTATTCCGGATACCATCAGATCAGCTTGGCAAAGGAAGACGAGGAAAAAACGGTGTTCATCACTCTGTTTGGTGCTTTCTGTTATACCTCCATGCCGTTCGGCCTCAAGAACGCTGGAGCGACTTATCAGAGAGCCATCCAAACATGCTTAGCCGATCACTGGGGCAAGCGTGTGGAAGCCTACGTAGACGATGTGGTAATCAAAACGGAGAACTCGGAAAACTTCATCGAAGACTTGCAGCTGGTTTTCAACAGTCTACGGCGGTATCGGTGGAAGCTTAATCCCGAAAAATGTGTTTTTGGGGTACCAACAGGGAAGCTACTCGGATTTATTGTAAGCCACCGGGGAATTGAAGCTAATCTGGAAAAGATTGAAGCTATCATGAAAATGGAAGCTCCACGATCACAAAAGAAGGTTCAATGACTTACCGGATGTATGGCAGCTCTAAGCAGATTTATATCCAGGCTGGGAGAAAAAGGTTTACCGTTTTACAAGCTACTCAAGAAGGTGGACAAGTTTTAGTGGACTTCAGAAGCGCAGGAAGCCTTGGACGCACTGAAAAAATTCTTGACAACCCCACCAATACTGAAACCACCACGGCGAGCCACGTCGACTCAACCAGCTGAAGATCTGCTGCTATATATCTCTTGCACGACTCACGTGGTAAGCACCACGTTGGTAGTCGAGCGAGCAAAAGAAGGACATGCCTACCCTATGCAACACCCCGTTTATTTCATTAGTGAAGTTTTGGGTCCCTCGAAGGAAAAGTATCCTCAAGTGCAGAAGCTATTATATGCAGTACTTCTAACTGCCCGCAAGCTGCGTCACTACTTTGATGACCACAAAGTCATAGTAGTCACCAGTTTTCCGATAGGGGATATTCTCCACAACAAGGAAGCCATCGACCGAATAGCCAAGTGGGCCTGTGAACTGGGATCTCATGACATTGAATTTCGACCTCGTACTGCCATTAAGTCCCAAGCATTGGTTGACTTCGTATCAGAATGGACTGAACAACAAATACCAGAGAACCCGGAAACTGCAGAAGTATGGAGAATGTATTTTGATGGCTCGCTGAAGCTGCAGGGAGCAGGCGCAGGAATTCTCTTCATCGCGCCTAGAGGCGAACACCTCAAATATGCCCTCCAATTGTTATTTCCAGCCTCTAACAATGCAGCCGAGTATGAAGCTCTGATCCATGGACTAAACATCGCCATATCATTGGGCATCAAGAGATTAACGGTATACGGAGATTATCTGGTGGTCATAAGTCAGATAAACAAAGAATGGGATTGTTCGAAAGATTCGATGGGAAAATACTGCACTGCCGTCTGGAAACTAGAAGATAAGTTTAAAGGTCTAGAATTTCACCATGTGGAGAGAGATCGAAACACAGCAGCTGATGTATTGTCCAAGCTAGGATCCAGCCGAACTCAGGTCCCACCCGGAGTCTTCGTGCAAGAAATACCACGACCGAGCATCTCAACAGATCAAGCAGAAGAATGTAATATCATGGATCAACCCGGGTCAGACTCTGACGACTGGAGAAGGCCGATCATCAGATATATAAAGAATGAAGAGGAACCAGATGACAAAAACGCAGCCGAACGCATTGCCAGACAGTCAGCCCACTACACACTCATTGGAGAAACATTATACAGAAGGGGTGCATTAGGCGTCTTCATGAAGTGCATTCTCTCATCCACTGGGAAGCAACTTCTAGATGAGGTCCATGCTGGGCAATGTGGAATACACACAGCATCCAAGACACTAGTCGGGAAGGTCTTCAGGTCAGGATTCTATTGGCCAACAGCGAAAAACGATGCAGCCGAGTTAGTTCAGAGGTGCGAAGCTTGCCAGTACTTGTCAAAGCAACACCATTTACCAGCACAGCAATTGCAAACCATACCAGTAACTTGGCCCTTCGCATGCTGGGGACTAGATATGATTGGACCTTTTAAGAAAGCTCAAGGAGGATACACTCATGTACTGGTAGCAATCGACAAGTTCACCAAATATATAGAATTCAAACCCATTGCTTCCTTAACCTCAGCCAAGGCCGTGGAATTCATACAAGACATAATATTCAGATTCGGAATACCAAACAATATCATAACTGACTTGGGATCCAACTTCACAAGCTCAGAATTCTTCGATTTCTGCGAGCGAAAGGGCATTCAGATCAAGTACGCTTCGGTAGCGCACCCGAGGGCCAACGGGTAGGTTGAGCGAGCTAACGGGATGATACTGGAGGCACTCAGGAAAAGGGTCTTCGAAAAGAATGAAAAGTTCGCAAGAAAGTGGATACGCGAATTGCCCTATGTTGTCTGGAGCCTAAGAACTCAACCTAGCCGAGCTCTGCATGGAAACACTCCCTTCTTCATGGTCTATGGATCAGAGGCAGTATTACCCGCCGATCTCAAGTTCGGGGCGCCAAGGTTGGTCTTCGAAAGCATAGCAGAAGCTGAAGCTACTAGGCTGGAGGACATCGATGTACTCGAAGAAGAACGGCTGAATGCAGTAATTCAATCAGCACGGTACCAGCAGACTCTGAGACGCTATCACGACAAGGTCGTGCGACAACGATCCTTCTCAGTGGGAGATCTCGTCCTCCGCTGAATTCTAACGGGGGAGGGACGGCACAAGTTATCCCCCTTATGGGAAGGACCATTCATAGTAGCAGAAGTCACTCGGCGGGGATCATATCGTCTAACTCAGATGGACGACACAGAAATTGGGAACTCCTGGAATATAGAACACCTCAAGAAGTTTTACCCCTAGCTGAATTTCAAAAGCTATCGTGACGACAATGTACTCTGTAAAACGGGAGATATGTCATCAATAAAGAAGGCTTCAAAGATACTCAATTTGTTCATGATTGACTAGCACTCTTACTTAACCAGGGGTGACCACTATACCCTTTAACGGAGCAATCGACTTAAGTCGGCAAAGACTTAAGACGGTGCAACATGCTCACGCTTACTTAACTCGGGGTGACCACTATGCCCTGCTAACGGAGCAATCGGCTTAAGTCGGCAAAGACTTAAGACGGTGCAACATGCTCACGCTTACTTAACTCGGGGTGACCACTATGCCCTGCTAACGGAGCAATCAGCTTCAGTCGGCAAAGACTTAAGACGGTGCAACATGCTCACGCTTACTTAACTCGGGGTGACCACTATGCCCTGCTAACAGAGCAATCGGCTTAAGTCGGCAAAGACTTAAGACGGTGCAACATGCTCACGCTTACTTAACTCGGGGTGACCACTATACCCTACTGACAAAGCAATCGACTTAAGTTGACAACGACTTAAGGCGATACGACATACTCGTGCTTATGTAACTCGGGGTGACCACTATGCCCTACAAACAGAAGCAATCAACTTAAGTCCGCAGCGACTTAAGGCGATATGACGTGCTTACAACTATTCATATAGGGATGACTTCTATATCCCATAAACAAGTTTCAAAACCATCACACAGCCTTTTTACTACTGCAAATTTATGCACTGTTGAATTCTAAAACAGTAGGAGAATAACGATATCATTCAAATGCTAAACTGGTGTCCTCTAATAAATATATGACTGTGCTAACTGCGCGCTCAAAGCACGCAAAACATTTCTCTATTTCGCGGTGTCTTTCTCAGGAGCAACCGACGAGGAAGGGCGACTTGAGGAATCAGGCGTAGCATTCACATCAGCCCTTATATCTTCAGGAACGACTACACCGGGTCTCCTCATCAAGATTCGTCCCGCTCGAATGGCCTTATCCATGGCCCTGTCGCGCTGGGCTCTCAGAGTAGTGGAAGTTTCTTCAGCAACCTTGGCAGCCAATCGAGCGTTTTCCAGCTCCTGGGTGATGGATTTCTTGGAAGCACGGAGTTCTTTGATAGTAGCATCCTTAGCTGATATCAACTGTCTGAGACGGATCACGTCATCTGTGGATTCCTGCAGTCTGTAGCGAAGATTGTCTAACTCCTCCATGGAAAAGCGATGACTCCTCTCCAAGATGGTCAATGAATTGCTAGAATCGCGATACAGTCTGTCAAGATTGTCGCGGGATGCAGCAAGGACACGTTTTTCTTCCTGCAAGCAAGAATCAACTCCTTTTAAACATCAAACAAGCAATAAGAACACAACAATGCAAGGTACAACTTCATAAGTCACATTTTCAGAATCAAGCTGAGTGCGAAGGGAAGAGCTCAGTGCATTGGCATCATCTAGGGCAGCAGAAACCTGGGCTAATTCAGTCTGGCTTTGAGAATACTTTTCTTCAAAATCAGAGCACCGCTGCACCAATTCGATTTGATCCCGAGAATGTTTTTCTTCAAGAGTGGAAATTCGCCGAGTCATATCTAGCAGGAGACAATCAAACAAAAAGGGTCAGAATATAAAGCAGTCCAATAATACAGACAAAGAGAAGCAGAAAGGCCCTAACCAGCATTGGTCGCCTCCAAGTCAGAAACACGTTGTTGAAGTAACACCGGATTCCAACGTGCAAGAGACAAAGCTCCTTCTGGAACAGAAGTACCCTGCAACCTCAGTTGGCTAGCCATCCCGTCCACCAAAGCCTGATAAGGAGAACAGATGAGTGTAATGACAGCAGTTCACACAGTGCAACACTCAAGACAAGATATATTACAGTACCTGGAGATTAGAGAAGAACGAAGGGACTCCCAAATCATGAGAGATCAATTGATGACCTGGCGTAAGGTCACCACCCGAAGCAGTTCGCAACAAACCGGCAGAAACCAACTCAGTGCCATCAACAGAGCTCAAAACTTGGCCAGCAGGGACGCTGCCCTCCAAAGCGACTCCCTGGTTCGAGGCTTGAGCAACCACCATACAACCGGAGTGCGGGGGCGATCCCGCATGAACGTCCATGGAAGTACAAGAGGGGGACCCCGCTCGGACACTCTCGGGGGCTGGGTCGTAGTTTGCGCTGCCCATGTGAGCCGGATCATCTCCGGCAGTACCCTCGGGGGCTGGACAGTGGCTTGCACTTCCCACCTGAGCCGAGTCACCCTCGGCAACACCCTCGGGGGCTGGGTAAGCGTCAACACCATCCTTGAGAGCCGAGTTCTCTGCAGTGGCCACCTCTAAGGCTGAAGGCCCCTCAGTTGCTTCCATGGGACCGAGACGATCCAAATCAGTCTCCTGGCCCTCAAGACCGCGCTCTAAGGTCGATGAGGCGTGGGATGACCTCAACCCAGCATCGAGCACATCAGCACAAACTTCCATCACACCATCATCCGCTCGCTCTAACAAAAGGTCCTCTGGAACCATATCCTCTAGGGTCTGATCAAAGTTTGCCAGAGATAACTCCTGTAGGCCAACGAGGGCTGACAAAGCAGGAGAAGGAACTCCACTACTCTCCCCACTGGCAGTATATCGTCGACTGTTCTTCCGGGTCAGAGGGACATCATCTTCTTTGTCCCTGTCATTTTCATCAACAACATAAGCAGCACACCCATTGGGATCAGCATCGGATGGGGCACACCCATTGGGATCAGCAGCAGATGGAGCACACCCATTGGGGTCGGCGTCAGTAAAATCAGGCACGGGAACCTCCTCAGCAGTAGGAACCGAAGGACCAGCACCCCGATCCAAACTAGATACTTGCCGAAGACGTCTCTTTTTCTTTTTCTGCTCATCCGCAGAAGGATCAAGTTGATTGGCTCGGCAAGGGCGTCTTGGGCGAGCACTGGCAGGCTTCTGAACATCCAAAGTTACACTAGCTTCTGGGAAAGGCACCACCACCAATGTCCCGGCAGGAGCAGCATCAGGAGAGTCCTCAGCTAGCAAATCAAGCATAGCACTTATTTCTGCGTCACTAGGATCCAAAGGCACCTCAAAGTGGACTTGTCGTTTGTCGTCAGGAATTTCCTCGAGCGAAGCAACCAAAGTATTAACCTCGTCGACAGAGGGTCGCACTCTAAGGCCCAAATCGCCATCAGTGACAGGTGGATTCGACACAAACAGAGTGAAGATCTTGGGAGAGGGCAGGTTCCATGCTGAATATGCCACTGGGGCGCCAATATTTGATACCTTGCCTCTAAGGATCATCTCAAGTCGGTTCACCAAGTCTACAGAGGGAATTCTCCTGTTAGTAACCCGAGTTGGATCAGCTAGGCCTCTATACAGATAAGCCGGATATGCTCTGTCCTTCAACAGCTGAACATTCTTGAAAACAAAATCAGCAACCACAGCTTCAGCAGTCAGACCCCTTTCCTTCAGTAGACCAACTTCAGCTAGCAAAGTCCTCGCTTCAGCTACCTCCTGATCCGTGGGAGACTCAGTCCAACTTGGGGTGCGAACATCCGGTTGTCTTCCCGACCGCGGGGGGAGGGAATTCCCATGGTTCTCAACAATAAACCATTCCAAGCGCCACCCCTTAATACTGTCTTTGAGGGGAATTTCAAGATACTCAGTCTTCCTCCCACGGCGCATCTCCTAGCTAGCACCCCCGACCAGCTGATGCTGACCCCCGGCCATTCCAGGGCGGCAGTGATACAAGTACTTCCACAACCCAAAATGTGGCAGCACGCCCAGGAAAGCTTCGCACAAATGAACATAAATAGAAATTTGAAGAATAGAATTGGGATTCAGGTGGGTCAAGTTAAGTTGGTAGAAATCAAGGAGGCCACGGAAGAAAGGTGAAATGGGGAGAGCGAGACCGTGGAGAAGAAAAGGAACGTAAATCACGGACTCATGGGTATCCTCTGTCGGGACAGTGACCCCATGGCAAATCCGCCAAGAACAAAGCTCCCTCGGGGGAAGAACCCCGATGGACACAAGGTGGAGGAGATCAGACTCGGAGACAACAGACATGTGATTACCTGCGAAAGGCAATTGGCTGTTGGGGTCGATAGGGGGAATTACCGCAGCGGATGAACTCGAGGCCTTTCTCTTGGGCGCCATCTCGAATCTACTGGCGAACAGAGCGAGAGTTGAATTGTAGAGAGGATTTGGAGGCAGAAAAACAAGAACTAGGGCACGGAAAGCAGAGGCGGCTGAAAGCGCTGTATAAGCGGGATATTCCCGAGCTGGATACCATTTCCAAAAGCGCCCAGTCAGCACCCGGCGGTTACTTCTAAAACACCGGTGTGCCACATCATCACTCGGCGGTTACCTCTAAAACCCCGATGTGCCACATCATCACTCGGCTATTATCCTCAAAAGTGGCCGACGCGACCCGTTTTAACTCGGCTGTTATTTCTAAAACGCAGATGTTATCATCAGTCGCTCGGCAGCTATCTCTAAAGCGCCAACGATATCCTTAGTCACTCGGCAGTTGCTTCTAAAACGCCGACGACGCTACAAGTCACTCGGCTGTCACATCTAAGAGCGCCGAGTGGTCAATAGTTATTCCAACGCTGACATGATTTCGTCATTACTCGGACTCTACGTCAAAAACATAAATATCGACAATAATAACTCGGCCATCACCCCTGAGGGGGCGATATGACGCCCGAGTTATTTAAATCACTATCCCAAAAGAGTCAACTCCATGAACAAGGCAGGCGGAGGAAGGACTCAAAAACTCTAAGTTACGTCACAAACGGAACAACAAGATGATCTGCACAGAAGGGACGAAACTGTTCTTCATTAAGGGAAGTTTTCATACTTACAAATCAACTCATTATGATTTGATAACTTCCCTATTGATACTACAACTACTACTACTATAACTACTACTGCTACTACTACTACTACGCTACACTATACTACTTTACATTACTAATATTACTACATTATACTACTTCTAATCTATACTAATATTTAAAAACCAGTGGCATTTAGCCACTGGCCTTGTTGCCGCCCCTGCCGCCGCCGCTGCCGCCCCTGCTGCCGCCGCTGCTGCCCCTGCCGCCGCTGCTGCCGCCCCTGCTGCTGCCGTTGCCGCCCCTGCTGCCGCCGTCGTCGCCGCCATCGCCTCCATCGTCGTCGTCGTCATCCTCGCCGCCGCCGCCGTCCTCCTCGGACGAGTCCTCCTCGCCCGAGGAGTACTCCGACTCATCCGAGCCCGTGAGCCCGGAGCGCTCGACGGCCTGGATGTAAGTCCAGACCTCTGCTGCGAGCCCCTGGGAGTCGTCTGAATCGTCAGACGACTCACGCAGAGGGATGGGAGCTGGAGACCCCTCGGACTCAGAGGAGAACTCCTCCTCTGAGTATTCTGAGTCACCAAAGTCCTCAGACGGGGGAGTCGGCTCGCGCTTGCGTTTCTTGCCCATGGCGGAAATGCGAGGAGAGGAAGAAAGCAGGCAGTGGAGAACAGCGAGAGATGTGAAAAAACCAGAGAGGCAAAGGCACTATTTATAGGAAGAGAAGGCAACCGCTCACCTCCAACCGCGGTCACTGAACAGTCGTGAAGCATTCAATACACACTTAAACCCGTCTGAAGACGCGCGGCTGACGCCGTTTCACGCAATGCAACACCCATTGGGACTCCAGTCAACAGCACAGAAGATATGATTACACCCGCCGTCACATCACATTACAACTCAGAAGCAGCCGGTTAAAACACTCAGCGTACCAAGCCGTCTCTTACCCACACCCATTGGGGGGACGCCTAGGAATTATCAGTATATTTTTCAAAAAAACTGTCACATCCGTGCAGGGCGTGCAATGAACACCTCAAGACAAAAATGAGATATCAGTAAGGATCAGAGGAAAGCCAAATATAGCTGGTGAAGTACAAAATCTGACCGATGGAAGCGACGTGAAGACTAGCCAGGGAACGTCCATCAAATGTCCAATCAGTCACAGAGCAAATAAATTGCACCACTTAGCAAGATATGGGCAGATCACGGACTCGGCTGCAAAAGACAAAATACATGCTGACCTCGGATGCATGATATTGATGACATAATGCTGACCTTTAAAGCATAATATGGATGACATAATGCCGACTTCTAAGGCATCCAAAAAACAAAAAAAGAGAGAAAGTATGACTCTCGGTAAAAGGACACGAGGTAAAGACCTTTGAGAGGATTGTTTTCAAAAATCCACTCAAAGCTTGGGGGCTACACCCATTGGGTGCACCTTCGGTGCACCCAATGAAATTCAAGGTCCTGCAAAATGAGAAGCCGACCTCTAAGACACAAGTGTGAGGCAAAATTACAGACTTCGAGTGAAGCAAAGCAAAAGAAGACAGTAAGAAATCATTTTCACCAGATTGCCCGAGAAGCGTTTCTTGTCGTAAGCAAAACCTGCAAGTTGGGCCTAGGATCTTTAGGCCGATTATCTCAAAATCAACCCAAAGATCGGGGGCTTGTGGGGGACAGATATCCCCCGGGTCCACTGGCAGGGTGAAAGACCTCACGAAGGGCCCAAGGGCCCAATAAATCGTAAGGTCATTCCTTCGTGGGCCTAGGGGGGGACAATCAGCAAAGCAAACCAACGTAAAGCCGGATCGACGCAAGTCCAGATGGCCCCACAACGTCGAGCGAGAAATCACAACAGAAGATCGGACTTTCCCGCGCTGGAGCACCATGTAGCAGAGCCGGGCGAGGATAGGTCGGCTAAATCATAGGAAGATAGACTCAAACAGTTCACTATTTTTTAGGTGCACGTTGTTATCATAAGCGCATATATT
Organism: Zea luxurians; assembly: GCA_029449295.1. Classification (NCBI taxonomy): domain Eukaryota; kingdom Viridiplantae; phylum Streptophyta; class Magnoliopsida; order Poales; family Poaceae; genus Zea; species Zea luxurians. Next base: position 176,367,195 of record JAOPSE010000002.1, read on the forward strand.
GCCCCACGGTCGAATATATAAGGCCCAGGGGGCACCCCTTCAGAACGATCGAACACACTACCCAACCATTTACCTCAACCCTCCACGCTCTTGCTTTAGAGAACCACCTTGTAATCCATAACACGAAGCATCTCCGCCAGGACGTAGGGTGTTACGCATCTCTAAGCGGCCCGAACCTGTAAACATTGTCTATTGCCCCTCGTGCATCTGGCACGAACCATTTTGCTACAGTCGGCGACACCATCCTACTCCTAAAAACACCTCGAGGGGCAACCCCAGGTGTGCGGTCGGACCCAAAACACCGACACACCAGTTCAAAGAATATCACAAGTAGGTCCTAATTTTTATGAGTTAGACCTCGAGTTTCCAGGGAAATTATAAAATAAAATCAAAAATCGGTTTCTAGTGTGAAAATAATTCTAAAACCTTAGAAAACTCATATCTGCAACATTTTAACTATGTTTCAACCCCTTGTAGTTGCGTTAGCTTCGTAATAAAATTATCTACACTTTAGTAACCTTATTTTTTTTATCATGTAACATGTTTTAAATAAATGAATAATTAATTTGTTTACCCTATGTTCAGTGGATTAACTTTTCTAATTAAAGTTGAAGTAATGCTTTCAGTCCCTAGTTATAATTTGACTAATCAAGTTTTAACTTAGATTAAAGTTGAATTAGTGTTTTCTTTGGAATATCTTTCTCACATGATTTATTAATCGACATAGACATAGTTTTCATATTTAACCACATAAAACTTTGGAAAACTATATCTTTTTTTACCGTAATTTAGATTTTAGTAGTTCTCGAACCTGCGGTCTCATAGCGGCATGTAGAATATTCTTATGCTGTTTGTTCATATGCTTGGTGTAATGTTACCATATCCATTATTTTCTTGATTGTATGTATTGCTACGAGTACAAGCGAGGTCACGTGAAATCTGAAGACCAAATTGGAGAAGTAACAAGAATTGCACCAAAAAGGCAAGTTGTGCCCTTGATCACTCTTCTTTACCTAATAATGTTCCTATTAATCACTGTGACATGCTCAGGTTAATTTGATGGGACCTAATAGGTTATACTAGTTTTGTTCACCCTACACCTTGCATACAAATGAACTATTGGGTCAACTTGCTATTGCTCTACCAGGTTTTGGGAATAATGTTATATCTGCATTATGATCATGCTCCATTTTTGTTGTGGTTTCAATATTGTTCATGGTATGATTATTGTGTTAATTAGAACATGGAGCTTAACTTGAGATAGCAATGCTACCACAAGGGTGGAATGGGACGCCCTTGGCTGATTAATTAGGAAAGCTAGTGTGACTTGACCCTTTCCTGAAAGGGGCAAGCGGGGTGGAGGAGTGTAAGTATAGGGAGGTCCTTGAGTCGGACTATCTGTAAAGCTTTTCGGACGAGGGATTCCTATATCGCCTTTGGTCCAGAACCTGTAGCGGGTTCTCTCATCTAGTAAAACTTTATAAATGCCTCATTGTGGATCCCTAGCCATTCACCTTTGGAGTTTCTAAGGGTCTTGTAAGCCCTGGTTAACGGGAAACTGGGAGCACCTAGAGGGGGGTGTTTGGTGATCGTGTAAAATTCAACAATTAAACAACACAAACTTGGTTTATGGAAAGTTAGTGAAGTCAAAACCAAGGTGCTATGAATATAGAGAGAACTCTTCACTTGTTTGTTCCTTTAGTATGAGTATTGAACTTAGGAACAATAACACAAGTGATTAAGTGAGAACTCTAAGAAAGAAATCAATCAGAGAGAAAAGTGGCACAAGAGACACGATGATTTTATCCCGTGGTTCGGCCAATGCCTACTGCACGTTGTGGTGACCTTCATTCGGTCAAGGATTGCACTCAATCCCTCTCAATTGATCCAGTGATTAACCTTGAGTACCATGATTTTCTTCCTTATAGCAGATGTTTCCCTTTGTGAGGAATCTCCACAAGATGGAGCCTCCCACCCTTACAATATTGATCGCAATGAAACCACAAGAGTAAGGGAGGGAATCAAAACACATGCAAGCACTAGAGTCGCAGGAACACATCGCGCACAAGTCAAGAAACAAGCACACACACACACACAGCACGGAGAGTTCACAGCTCAACAAGTGCTCAAATCTCTAACACAACGAATTAGATGTGTGCTTGCAGAGTCTAGGCGTCTTAGGATGTTCAATAGAGGCTTGGTGTTCTGCTCCATGCGCCTAGGGGTCCCTTTTATAGCCCTAAGGCAGCTAGGAGCCATTGGAGCTCCATTTGGTAGGCAATTCTTGCCTTCTGTCTGTAGGCGCACAGGACAGTCCGGTGCACCACTGGACATGAACAGTGCATGATTTCTTTCCTTGTTTGGCGAAGCCAACCATTGCATCCGCGGTCCCCTTGGTACACTGGACACTGTCTGCTGCACACCGAATAGTCCGGTGCGGCCTGGTGATCGTTGGCTCTCGCCACGCGTCGCCCGTTGATTTAGCACTGATCGTGCTGCCGACCATTGGTGCGGACGCTGTTGACGCACCGGACAGTCAGGTGCAGACTAGACAGTCCGGTGAATTTTAGTCGCAACGTCTTTGGCGATTACTGATAGCAGCGAGTTCATCGCCACGCCAGCCTCGGCACCGGACAGTGTCCGGTGCACCCGCAACTAGTGCAAGTCTGGCTGTTTTAGCTAAACTTCTTTTGCTCCTTTTTGACTTTACTCAACTGAGTTCCTGGCACTTAGACAAGCATGTTTAGCACAAAAAATGATTGACTAAGTGTCTAGAACTTACTTTCATACTTGATCCATCTAGATTTGCTTCATATACCTTTGCTCAACACCATGCTAGTTCTCACATAGTGTGTTGTGCATCTAATCACCAAAACAATATAGAAATGGCCCAAGGGCACATTTCCTTTCAATCTCCCCCTTTTTGGTGATTTATGCCAACACATTAGAAAGCAACTCATTTTGAACTAACATATCTAGAAGAGCTAAAAAATGCAAATATATGTCAAATTGAAGACCAATAATATTATCATAGAATTTGGCATATTTGGATCACTTTTGCCACCACTTGGTTTATTTTCGCAAAACAAATTCTTTTTCCTATCTCTATGTCAAAAACACTTGTTTTGGCAAATAAAGAGATCTTTCAAGAGTAAAATTGATCAAATGCCAAAACTCCCCCCTTTTCCCATAATCGAATTTCTCCCCTGTAAGAGAACAATTTTTGCAATAAGAGGGTTTTGAACAAACACAAGAATCTAATTCTACAATTTTTGAAATTCACAAGTGGGTGGCTGATCCAGTTGCTATGGCCTTAATTTCTCCCCCTTTGGCATTAAGCACCAAAACAGGAGACTTTTTGGCCCTTTAACCCCATTGCCTCACCAAAATGTCAAATAAGAACAAAAGGCAATAAGAACACAAGTAAGAACTTAGGACAAGATACATTGATACCAGAATGCAGTGGAAGCCCTTTATTTGTCCAAGTTCACTTTTTCCTTTCAATACAACTTTGAGACTATATCAAAAGTACTCAACAAACAAGTTAGTCTCAAAGGAGCCAAGTTGTAGCACATCCTCCCCCTCAACATGTGCATCATTTGCATAATGACTTGTGAGGTCTAGGGATGACTTGTACAACCTGAGCACCAAAAGTAAGCAATTAAAAACATTAATGCTTAAAGTAATATGATAAAGGCATAGCGCACATGTATGCTATAGATCAATCCAAGTTACACGAATCTAATACATTTAGTTCACTACACAACCTATAAAACATTTTCTCATCTAAAGGCTTGGTGAAGATATCAGCTAGCTGGTTCTCGGTGCTAATATGGAATATATCGATATCTCCCCTTTGCTGGTGGTCTCACAAAAAGTGATGCCGGATGTCTATGTGCTTAGTGCGGCTGTGTTCAACAGGATTATCCGCCTAGCGGATTGCACTCTCATTATCACATAAAAATGGGAGTTTGCTCATATTGTAGCCAAAGTCCTAGAGGGTTTGCCTCATCCAAAGCAGTTGCGCGCAACACTGTCCTAGGGCAACATACTCGGCCTCAGCTATGGATCGGGCAACAGAAGTTTGTTTCTTAGAGCTCCAAGACACCAGGGACCTTCCCAGAAACTGACATGTCCATGATGTGCTCTTCCTATTAACCTTGCACCCGGCATAGTCGGAATTTGAGTATCCGATTAAGTCAAAGGTAGACCCCTTTAGATACCAGATCCCGAAGCAAGGCGTAGAAACCAAATATCTAAGGATTCGCTTAACGGCCACAAGGTGACACTCCTTAGGGTCGGATTGAAATCTAGCATACATGCATACACTTAGCATAATATCCGGTTTACTAGCACAAAGGCAAAGCAAAGATCCTATCATAGACTGGTATGACTTACCTCCTTTGTTGAGGTCCAGATGTCCGTCTGTTCCCATCGGTGTATTTGCGGGCTTTGCATCCTTCATCCCAAACGTCTTGAGCAGATCTTGAGTATACTTTGTTTGGGAGATGAAGGTCCCTTCCTTGAGTTGCTTCACTTGAAATCCAAGAAAGTAGTTCAACTCGCCCAACATTGACATCTCGAATTTCTGCATCATCACCCTGCTAAACTCCTGATGACTTGTTCTCGTATTGCGGCCGTCGAAACCTCATCCTCACCTACATCATCAAGATCAACTTGCTCTCTTGGAGAGCCTTAGTCTCATCAAATACAACGTTGCTATAGACTTCAACTAATCCTGATGACTTGTTGAAGACCCTATACACCTTTGTATTTGAGTCATATCCTAGTAAAAACCCTTCTACAGCTTTGGGAGCAAACTTCGAATGTCTACCTTTCTTTACCAAGATGTAGCATTTTCTCCCAAATACACAAAAATAGGAAACATTGGATTTGTTACCGGTTAGGAGTTCGTATGATGTGTTCTTGAGGAGGCGATGCAAATAGAGCCGATTCATGGCATGGCACGTTGTATTAACAACTTCCGACCAAAACCGCTCAGGCGTCTTGTACTCTCCAAGCATTGTCCTCGCCATATCAATTAGTGTCATGTTCATCCTCTCTACTACACCATTTTGCTGTGGTGTGTAGGGAGCAGAGAACTCGTGCTTGATGCCTTCCTCCTCAAGATATTCTTTGACTTGAAGGTTCTTGAACTCCGATCCATTATCGCTCCTTATATTTTTCACCTTTAGCTCAAACTCATTTTGAGCTCTCCTTAGGAAGCGCTTTAGAGTTTCTTGGGTTTCAGATTTATCCTGCAAAAAGAAAACCCAAGTGAAGCGGGAAAAATCATCAACAATAACAAGACCATACTTACTTCCCCCAATGCTAAGATAAGCAACGGGCCCGAAGAGATCCATATGTAGGAGTTCCAGTGGTCTAGATGTCATCATCACATTCTTGCTTTGATGAGTACTTCCCACCTGCTTCCCTGCCTGGCACGCTGCACAAGGTCTGTCTTTCTCAAAATAGACACCGGTTAGTCCGAACACATGTTCTCCCTTTAGATGTTTATTAAGGTTCTTCATACCAACATGTGCTAGACGGTGGTGCCAGAGCCAGCCCATATTAGTCTTAGCGATTATGCATGCATCTAGATCGACATTATCTTTTGAGAAATCAACTAAGTAGAGCTTGCTGTCTAATACACCCTTAAAGGCTAATGAACCATCACTTCTTCTGAAGATAGATACATCAATATTTGTAAATAAGCAATTATAACCCATATGACATAATTGGCTTACATACAACAAATTGTACTCGAGCGATTCTACTAGAAACACATTTGAAATCGAATGCTCGGTAGTAATGGCTATTTTGCCTAAGCCCTTGACCTTGCCTTGGTTCCCATCTCTAAAGATGATAGTTTCTTAGTAATCCCTGTTCTTGACGTAGGAGGTGAACATTTTCTTCTCACCGGTCATGTGGTTTGTGCATCCGCTATCAATGATCCAGCTTGAGCCCCCAGATGCATAAACCTGCAAGGTAATTAAGCTTGGGTTTTAGGTACCCAACTCTTGTTGGGTCCTACAAGGTTAGTCACAACAGACTTTGGAACCCAGATGCTAGTTTTGTCTCTCTTGCACTTAGGTCCCAAATTTCTAGCAACTACTTTATCATTTTTGCATAATAGTACAGATGAAGCATCACATGTTTGATAAAGCATAGTTGGTCCAATTCATGCCTTCCTAGGTGCATGGGAAGCAACATGATGGCGCCTAGGTCTTTTACTACCATGAGCATATGAAGAGCTATATGTAAACATGGCATGAGAATTAAATGTAGCATCATGACGAGTAGATAAAACAGCATAATCATGACACCTATCATGATGAGAAACATTAAAAACATTCTTATCATTAGCATAAAGATAGGCATGGTTCTTTTGAGAGCTACTAGCCATAGGAGCCTTCCCTTTCTCCTTGTTGAGATTGGAAGTCCTTTGGCTTGTTAAGTTCTTGGTTCCCTTTTGGAAACCAAGTCCATCCTTAATAGAGGGGTGTCTACCAATGGCGTAGGCATCCCTGGCAAATTTTAGTTTCTCATAATCATCCTTGCAAGTCTTAAGTTGAGCATTAAGACTTGCAACATCATTATTTAACTTAAGAATGGTAGAGGCATGTTCATTGCAAGCATTAATATTAAAATATTTACACCTATTGCAGATAACAACATGCTCTACAGATGAACTAGAAGAATTCACTTCTTCTAACTTAGCATTTAAATCAACATTCAAATTTTTAAGACTAGAAATAGAATCATGGCAGGTAGACAGCTCAGAAGACAATAGTTCATTTTTCTTAATTTCTTGAGCAAGAGATCTTTGAACATTAATAAATTTATCATGTTCCTCATATAGAATATCTTCTTGCTTTTCTAGTAGCCTATCTTTTTCATTAAGAGCATCAATCAGAAGATTCCTATAAATAGATCACTATAATCTACTTCATCATCAGAAGATTCCTCATCACTATAAGAAGAATACTTAGGTGTTTCTCGTGTACGTACCTTCTTCTCCTTAGCCATGAGACACGTGTGACATTCGTTGGGGAAGAGGAAAGACTTGTTCAAGGCTGAGGCAGCTAGTCCTTCATCATCAGAGTCGGATGAAGAATAGTTGGAGTCCCATTCTTTTCAATGTGCTCCTCGCCCTTATCCTTCCTGTAGTTCTTCTGCCTTTCCTTCTTCCCTTTCTTTTCTTGTGCCTGATCATTGTCATTATCAGGGCATTGTGCTATAAAATGACCAGACTTACCACACTTGAAGCAGGAGCGCTTTCCCTTGGACTTGCTCTTGTTGGGATATTCCTTGCGTCCCTTCATAGCGGTCTTGAAGCGCTTGATTATAAGTGACATTTCGTCCTTGTTGAGCCCTACAACCTCCACTTGTGCTACCTTGATGTAGGAAATGGGTGACGCCTAAGAGGGGGGGGGGTGAATTAGGACTTCTAAAACTTTTACAAAACTAGGCCACAATTAAATCCCTAGAGCAAAACCTATGCAAATAATCAAAACTAGAATGTGCAAGCTAGGTTTTGTCTAAGTGTTGCTATCTCTACCGCAAAGACTAAGTTTCAATCTACACTAAATAAGTATGACTACAAGATTGAAACTTAAATGCTTAATATAAATGCGGAATGTAAACAGCTAAGTAGAGAAGCAAACTCTCGTGGATGACGCCGGTATTTTTACCGAGGTATCCGGAACCACGCAAGGTCCCGACTAATCCTCGTTGGTGCCCCTACGCAAAGGGAAGCCCACGCGAGGGCCAAGCACCACGGTCGAGTAACTCCATAGAGAGCCACGGGCCTTCTCCACGCGCAAGTGGTGCTCCGCTTCCGGCTCCTCTCGGACGCTCCCCGCCGTCTCCACTATCGAGCTTTCGGCCGAAACGCCGCGGGCCTCGTTCCCTCCGGTACACGGTGGCGGCCGTGACACAAACGCGGTTGTCACGGTCTCGCAAGACTCTCGCCCCACTCGGTACAATTACAACGACTCACGCAAGAGCCGAGGGGTTGTGTGGTTTTACAAAACTCACTCAACTAACTAGGGTTCACCTAGAGCAAGCGCTAAAGCGGTCTAACTAACCTAAGCACTTCGCAAAGCACCTACGCTAATCACCGAGTGATTCTATTAAGCACTTGGGTGTTTGAGCTCTTGGAAATATGCACTATGTGTCTTGGTATGTTGCTTGGGCTCCCAAACTTGAGAATGGCCGGTTGGGGTGGTATTTATAGCCTCCACACCCCCAACTAGCCCTTGGACAGAAAGCAGCAACTTTCTGTCGTCGGGTGCACCGGACAGTCTGGTGCACCACCGGACACTACACAGTGGATGTCCGGTGCACGCCACGTCAGCCGACCGTTGGCGCCTGTAGCAGTCGACCGTTGGATCCGACCGTTGCCTTCTGCCCGTTGGCACACCGGACAGTCCGGTGCACACCGGACAGATCGGTGCTACAGCCAGAGAGCGCCTGTCTGTGGCCTCTCTGCGCAGACTATCCGGTGCCTCACCGGACAGTCCGGTGCCTCACCGGACAGTCCGGTGCCTCACCGGACATCAATGTCAGGTGCGCCACCAGGCGCTGGCTGACAGCCCGTTTCTTGGATTCCTTTGCTAATTTCTTCGGGCTTCTTTTGTTCTTGAGTATTGGACTCCTACGCATCTTTTTATGTCTTCTTTTGAGGTGTTGCATCCTCTTTGCCTTGGTCCAATTCTCTTCGCATCCTGTGAACTATAATAATAAACACTGGCAAACATATTAGTCCACAGGTTGTGTTAATCATCAAACACCAAAACTCAATTAGCCAAATGGCCCGGAGTCCATTTTCCTTACAATCTCCCCCTTTTTGGTGATTGATGACAACACAACCATAGCAAGCAAATAATACAAGTGTTTGAATTAAAATATGCAATCTACTTGCTAAGATGCATGATTATCCCCACAATGTGATATTATGGACTTAAGCCTCCCCCTAACTCCATAATTCACTTACTTCCTATTTTAGGACCAAATAACCAAAACCACTTGAAATACCATTTGTAGATATAAAATTTTAAATTTGTGGTGTTTGGTGTTTGATATAGTTTTCATTGCTTTGGTCCCTAAACTTCTCCCCCTTTGGCATCAACCACCGAAAAGAAAGACATTAAAAGCATGTAGGAAGAAAATAAAAGTTTGCCCTCATCAAGAAATCTATCAAATGATACCACTAGAAGGATATTAAATTAAACCATATGAATGATATCAGTTGAAAGGAACTCCCCCTAAATGAGTGTTCTCTTTAGAAAGAAGTTTCTCCCCCTTTTTAGAGATGAAGAAATACTCCCCCTGACAGAGATCCTCTACTTAGGAAAAAGCATGTGAAAAATTAGAGGTGCAAGACATGGTTTGAAAAGACTAACTTCCCTTATGCATAGGTAACAGAATATGAGTTAACTACTTATGCATTTTTAGCAACATGGAAGCATATGATATGAAATATAGTCTAATCAAATATTGGAGAAGACATGTAAATGATACTGAATGTAGTCTCAAAAGATACCAATTGAAAGTCAATGGTGAGCTTGAGAGACATGAGAGTTCTTGGAGATTTTGCAGTGGAAGATTGTTGTCTTTCTCCGGGGACCTGATTTTCCTTACAATGAGACTATCACATGAAATAGACTTGAAAAGGTGTTAGTCTCAAAGCGTTAGATTATAGAGTAATCTCCCCCTAAAGGTGTGCATACAAGTTTTGAATACTTGTAGGAGACATGCACTTTGATTCGATATCAAGAGGGGCAAATTATCTATAATCCTAACTTTGGCACATATAAGTTAAATGATACAACTTGTAGAGATCAAAATTTTCAATTGATGCATCATTTACTATGGAGTGATATAGAAGCTATGCGCCGTGCTTAAATAAACATTTTAAGCCATGTAGGTTTGCTTAAGTATATGAATTAAAAACAAGCAATCCTACCATATGATTTACCTAGTATGCATGATTTTAAACAAAAGTACATAACAAATGTAATACTAGGCAAGAAAGGTAAACTAGATAAAAGGTAAATAGATACGCATATTTAAAAACGAAGAATACAATAAAACTAGTTACCTTAGTCATGGATGGGAAATTTGGGTCCAAAATTTTCACTAACCCACTTGGCAATAAACTTGATCCAATATGACGTATCCCATGATATACATCCCAATTTAGCCAAGTCTCCAAATTTCCCGAGGACCTTCGGTCCACTCACTTCCCTTTCGGGATCCAAACCTTCTTAGTGCTTTTCATGGTTGAAATTATCTCCTTTGGCACCCAGATGCGTTTGGCCCCCTTTCCTTTGTTGGCTTGCTTGTTGGCCTTGATTGCTATCACCTTTCCGTTCTTTTTCTTCTTGATCAAATATGGTGTAGCATCCTTTTTGTTCACCTTTTTGATGTAGGTGTTTGAGATTTTGCTTGATGGATTTTGCTTGAGCTTTTGTCTTTGTTTATCCCCGGTCATCGCCTTGCATTGGAAAGACTTGTGGCCTTCCTTGTGGCATAGCCTACAAATCACAGTTTCTCCCTCCATAGGCTTGTTCACTCCCGCAGTGGTGTTATCCTGTGGAGGTTGGATTTGTTTGGCTTTGCCTTTCTTGTCATACAAAGCCTTGCCAAGGCGAGCCACTTCTTGCTTTAATTGTTCATTTTCCTTTGCAACCTCATCCGTACATGTCTCTACAACAATATACTCAACAACGACTTGGTTGCAGGGGTTAGAATCATCAATTAAATCAAAGCAGGAAGTAGAAGCATCTTTCTTAATTATTTCAGGTATTTCAACTAAAGATGCTGCTGGGGTGCTACCAATGTTTTCTAGCTTAGTAGTTAGCTCATTGTTGTGTATGCTAAGAATTTTCATTTTCTCTAGCAAATTTTTAATAGCTTCTTGGGAGCTAGCTAACTTAGCCTTAAGTTTTTCATTCTTTTTAATAAGGCTATCATCGGTAGCAGTGGATGGAGCACTAGATTCTAATAGCTCAATTTTAGTTGATAGCTCACTATTTAAGTTTGCAAAAGTTTCAAATTTTTCTAGCAAACCTTTGTAATCATTTTGAGAGCTAACCAACTTATTTTTCAAAGTTTTAAGTTGAGCTTTTTGCTTAGTGCAAACATCCTGGAAAAATTCTACGGCTTCCGCAAGCTCATCTAGAGAGGGCTTTCCCTCACCTTCATCATCACTACTACTTTCATCACTAGAGGATGGAATGCTTTTGTTACCTCTTGCCATAAGGCATTTGTGTGATGACCGTGATGATCGTGACGAGGACCGGTGGCTGCGCGTCCTTGGAGGTTCATCTTCACTTGAAGAATCATCCCAAGTTCTAACACTTGTTAGCGCCTTGCCTTTGCTCCTCTCCTTTTTGGGTTTGGCCATATTTGGACAGTTGTCCCTGAAGTGGCCCTTCTCCCCACATGTGAAGCATCCTCTCTTCCTTTGCTTTTTCCTGTCAATGTTAAAGAGAAGATCCTCGACCTGCAGGGGCACACCCATTAGATTAATCTTGCGGATCATCCTCATTACCTTTCCAACGCGTCGGATTGTTTCTTCGTCCTCGGAGGATGATGTGCATGGTTGATTATCTTCATCATCATCACTTTCTTCTTCTTCCTCTTCTTCACTTGAGGAACTTGGAGTGGGAGCCTTCTTTTTGCCCTTCCTTTCATCACATGCAAAAGCATATGGCCTTGAGGAAGTTGGCTCCTCTCCCCGACTCATTTTTCGCGACATCTCAAAGGCCGCGATTTTCCCAATCACGATGGTCGGGGTCATGTTGCTCAAGTCCTCCATGTTGTGAAGGATGGTGATGATGCTCCCATATCTTTGTTGTGGTAGCAGGGAGATAATCTTCCTCACAATGTCCGCATCACCTAGCTTATTAATGCCAATCGAATTGAGCTCATTGATAATTAGATTCAAACGAGAATACATGTCTCTAACAAGCTCATCATCTTTCATAGCAAAAGAATTATACTCATTTAAGACTAGGCAATGTTTTTGCTCACGGACATTGGATGTGCCGTCATGGAGCTCATGCAATTTTAGCCAAATCTCATTAGCAGTTTTCAGGGTAAATACTTGATTGAAAATATCCATGCTAAGAGACTCATACAAGCAATTTTTGGCTCTAGCATTTAAATGGATTTCTTTTTCCTCACTCGTGGTGGGTTTCTCGGGATTCTTGAGGGGTTTCATCCCGTCACGAGTGACTCTCCAAACACCTAGATCAACGGCCTCCAGGTAACAAGCCATTCTAGCACTATAATATGGGAAGTTAGTGCCGTCGAAGTGTGGTGGCCTATGGGTATCCATCCCTTCCTCTAAAAAGCGTCAGCTCTTTTAGCGGTGAAGCTAAAGCGTTTCAAATGAGCCAAACCGGGCTCTGATACCACTTGTAGGAAACGGGTGATGCCTAAGAGGGGGGTGAATTAGGACTTCTAAAACTTTTACAAAACTAGGCCACAATTAAATCCCTAGAGCAAAACCTATGCAAATAATCAAAACTAGAATGTGCAAGCTAGGTTTTGTCTAAGTGTTGCTATCTCTACCGCAAAGATTAAGTTTCAATCTACACTAAATAAGTATGACTACAAGATTGAAACTTAAATGCTTAATATAAATGCGGAATGTAAAGAGCTAAGTAGAGCAGCAAACTCTCGTGGATGACGCCGGTATTTTTACCGAGGTATCCGGAACCACGCAAGGTCCCGACTAATCCTTGTTGGTGCCCCTACGCAAAGGGAAGCCCACGCAAGGGCCAAGCACCACGGTCGAGTAACTCCGTAGAGAGCCACGGGCCTTCTCCACGCGCAAGTGGTGCTCCGCTTCCGGCTCCTCTCGGACGCTCCCCGCCATCTCCACTATCGAGCTTCCGGCCGAAACGCCGCGGGCCTCGTTCCCTCCGGTACACGGTGGCAGCCGTGACACAAACGCGGTTGTCATGGTCTCGCAAGACTCGCGCCCCACTCGGTACAATTACAACGACTCACGCAAGAGCCGAGGGGTTGTGTGGTTTTACAAAACTCACTCAACTAACTAGGGTTCACCTAGAGCAAGCGCTAAAGCGGTCTAACTAACCTAAGCACTTCGCAAAGCACCTACGCTAATCACCGAGTGATTCTATTAAGCACTTGGGTGTTTGAGCTCTTGGAAATATGCACTATATGTCTTGGTATGTTGCTTGGGCTCCCACACTTGAGAATGGCCGGTTGGGGTGGTATTTATAGCCTCCACACCCCCAACTAGCCCTTGGACAGAAAGCAGCAGCTTTCTGTCGTCGGGTGCACCGGACAGTCCGATGCACCACCAGACACTCCACAGTGGATGTCCGGTGCACGCCACGTCAGCCGACTGTTGGCGCCTGTAGCAGTCGACCGTTGGATCCGACCATTGCCTTCTGCCCGTTGGCACACCGGACAGTCCGGTGCACACCGGACAGACCGGTGCTACAGCCAGAGAGCGCCTGTCTGTGGCCTCTCTGCGCAGACTGTCCGGTGCCTCACCGGACAGTCCGGTGCACACCGGACATCAATGTCTGGTGCGCCACCAGGCGCTGGCTGACAGCCCGTTTCTTGGATTCCTTTGCTGATTTCTTCGGGCTTCTTTTGTTCTTGAGTATTGGACTCCTATGCATCTTTTTATGTCTTCTTTTGAGGTGTTGCATCCTCTTTGCCTTGGTCCAATTCTCTTCGCATCCTGTGAACTATAATAATAAACACTGGCAAACATATTAGTCCACAGGTTGTGTTAATCATCAAACACCAAAACTCAATTAGCCAAATGGCCCGGGGTCCATTTTCCTTACACTTGATATGTAGCGCCTCCTTGCTACTTGTTGCTTTTAGAGCAATAGTGTCGGCGTTTCGAGACCGGGGGGTCCCCGAGCCGACGAGTGAGTGTGCCGCGTGCCCCAGCCCAGATGGGTCGAGCGCGTGGGCGAGCGCGAAGGGGGGAAGAGCGAGGTGGCCGGAGCCGGGTCGTGAGGGAGGCGGAGATCCCGCGGCCTTCGTGTTCGTCCCACGCCCAGGTCGGGTGCGCTTGTAGTAGGGGGTTACAAGCGTCCGCGCGGGTGAGGGGAGCGAGCGGCCCCAAGAGAGCGCCTGCCCCTGCCCTCGTTCCCGCGAGGCCAACCTCCTCTAAGAAGGCCCTGGTCCTTCCTTTTATAGGCGCAAGGAGAGGATCCAGGTGTACAATGGGGGTGTAGCAGAGTGCTACGTGTCTAGCGGGGGAGAGCTAGCGCCCTAAGTACATGCCAAGGTGGCAGCCCGAGAGATCTTGGCACCCAGCTGGTGTGGTGTCGTGGCTGTCGGTGGAGCAACGGAGCCTGGCGGAGGGACAGCTGTCGGAGATGTTGGGTCCTTGCTGACGTCCCCCTACTTCCGTAAGGGAGCTGAGAGCCGCCGTCGTCATAGGGCTAGCGGGGCGCCATCATTGCCTATCTGGCGGAGCTAGCCAGACGGGACGTCGGTCTTGTTCTCTGCGGCCCGAGTCGGCTCGGGGTAGGGTGATGATGGCGCTTCCTGTTGACGTGGCGGGCTTGTGCCCTAGGTTGGGCGACGTGGAGGCTCCTCCGAAGCCGAAGTCGTGTCTGTCCTGCATGGCCGAGGCCGAGCCCGAGCTTCTGGGTCGGGCGAGGCGGAGGTCGTTCGGCAGAGGCCAGGGCGGAGTCCGACCCCTGGGGTCGAGCGAAGCGGAGTTCGTCGTCTTCCGGGGCCTTAGCCCAAGTCCGAGCCCTGGGTCGGGCGGAGCGGAGTTCGCCGTCTTCCGGGGCCTTAGCCCGAGTCCGAGCCCTGGGTCGGGCGGAGCAGAGTTCGCCGTCTTCCGGGGCCTTAGCCCGAGTCCGAGCCCTGGGTCGGGCGGAGCGGAGTTCGCCGTCTTCCGGGGCCTTAGCCCGAGTCCGAGCCCTGGGTCGGGCGGAGCGGAGTTCGCCGTCTTCCAGGGCCTTAGCCCGAGTCCGAGCCCTGGGTCGGGCGGAGCGGAGTTCGCCGTCTTCCGGGGCCTTAGCCCGAGTCCGAGCCCTGGGTCGGGCGGAGCGGAGTTCGCCGCCTTCCGGGGCCTTAGCCCGAGTCCGAGCCCTGGGTCGGGCGGAGCGGAGTTCGCCGTCTTCCGGGGCCTTAGCCCGAGTCCGAGCCCTGGGTCGGGCGGAGCTTCCTATGGCGCCCTCGGCAAGGCCTGGCTACCCGTCAGTCTCACTCTTTGCGTTAAATGCCCCTGTGACTTGGTCGGTCGGCGTGGCGATTTAGTCAGGGTTGCTTCTTAACGAAGACAAGGCCTCGGGCGAGCCGGAGGTGCGTCTGCCGTGAAAAGGGGGCCTCGGGCGAGACGGAAACACCTCGGGGTCGGCTGCCCTTGCCCGAGGCTGGGCTCGGGCGAGGCGTGATCGAGTCGCTCGTATGGACTGATCCCTGACTTAATCGCACCCATCAGGCCTCTGCAGCTTTACGCTGATGGGGGTTACCAGCTGAGAATTAGGCGTCTTGAGGGTACCCCTAATTATGGTCCCCGACAGTAGCCCCCGAGCCTCGAAGGGAGTGTTAGCACTCGCTTGGAGGCTTCCGTCGCACTTTTTTGCAAGGGGACCAGCCTTTCTCGGTTGCACTTTGTTCCGGTGGGTGCGCGCGAGCGCACCCGCCGGGTGTAGCCCCCGAGGCCTCGGAGGAGTGGTTTCACTCCTTCGAGGTCTTAATGCCTTGCGTAATGCTTCGGCTGGTCTGGTGGTTCCCTCATGCGAACAGGCCGTAGCCCGGGTGCACTGTCGGGGCCCAAGTTCTCGGGCTGGTATGTTGACGCTGTCAACGGTTTGGCCGGAGCCGGGTTTGCGAGAGCAGCCCCCGAGCCTCCGCACAGGGCGAGAGGGCGATCAGGGACAGACTCGGCTTTTTTACATACGCCCCTACGTCGCCTTTCCGCAAGGAGGAGGGGGGAAAGCGCCATGTTACCCTCGATGGGCACCGAACATGGTGTCTCCGGTGAGCTGCAATCGGGTAATCCGAGTGGACGTCCGTGCCCCGTTCGTTGGGGGTCGGCTAGGGGCCCGGAGGCACGCCCAAAAGTACCTGCGGGTGATCTGCCGGACCCGGTCCCCTGGCGACGGGATCCGAGGGCTCGTTGCCTCCCTCCGATGGGATTCCGTTACAGGATCGTTCCCGCTGGTCTCGGAAATGTCCTAGGGTACCTCGGGAGCGCAGCCCGAGCCTTGGTTATGTATCGAACGTACCCCTGGTCATCCCTCGCTCGGTGTCTGAGGCGACTGTGAACCCTTCGGGGGGCCAGCCTTCGAACCCCTGATCAGTAATGGGCGCGGAGCCCGAGTAGCCTGAGGCGGCCGTGGAACCTTTCGGGAGGCCGACCTTCGAACCTCTGACCAGTAGTGGGTGTCGGGCCCACGCGATCTGAGGCGGCTGTTGAACCCTTCGGGGGGCCAGCCTTCGAACCCCTGATCAGTAAGGAGGCTCGGAGCCTAGTTCCTTCACGGGGAAGGATCCCTTTGGGGGTATCCCCTTTCCCGGTCCCTGTTGCAAGAGATAGAGAAAGAGGAAAAAGGGAAAAAAGGATACGAAATCGAACGGTGTGGCGTACCTTTTTTGGTGCGGTCGTTTTGGCGAAGGTGAAGCGACGCCAGCTGCTTCTGCCAGAAGCGCCGCCTGTCCAGCCGCGGAGTTAATGCGCCGGGGCGAGTAGTTGGCGAGGCTGCCGTTGCGCGTGCGTGAGCCGTTCGAGGAACGGGTCACGGGCGCGTCGTCTTCACGCCGTGAGAGGGGGTTCTCTCGCTGCTTCCGGATGGGACGTGAGCTTGGCTGATGGCGTGACCGCTGCTCCCGTGCGCCTGCCACCGTCATTACTGCCGGCCCACTTTTGACCGCGCTTGACCGCTGCGTCAGGCTGGTGCTGCTGGGTCGCGCGCTGGGTCGCCTCGGGTCGCGGTAGTGGGAGTTCTTCATGACTTGGTCGATGACGAGCTGCGAGTCGCCACGAGCGTCGAGGCGTCGGACCCCTAGCTCGATGGCGATTCGCAATCCATTGATCAGAGCTTCGTACTCAGCCACATTGTTGGACGCCGGGAAATGGAGGCGTAGCACGTAGCGCAGATGTTTCCCGAGGGGCGAGACGAAGAGCAGGCCCGCGCCGGCTCCCGTCTTCATCAGCGACCCGTCGAAAAACATGGTCCAGAGCTCCGGTTGGATCGGAGCCGTCGGCAACTCGGTGTCGACCCATTCGGCTATGAAGTCCGCCAGTACCTGGGACTTGATGGCCTTCCGAGGGGAGAACGAGATCGTCTCGCCCATGATTTCCACCGCCCACTTTGCGATCCGTCCCGAGGCCTCTCGGCACTGGATGATCTCCCCCAGGGGGAAGGATGACACCACAGTTACCGGATGAGACTCGAAGTAATGTCGCAACTTTCGCCTCGTCAGGATCACTGCATACAGCAGCTTCTGAACTTGTGGGTAGCAGGCCTTGGTTTCGGACAGCACCTCGCTGACAAAGTAAACTGGCCTCTGAATGGGCAAGGCATGCCCCTCTTCTTGCCTTTCGACCACGATCGCGGCGCTGACCACCTGAGTGGTAGCGGCGACGTAGACCAAGAGGGCTTCTCCATCAGCTGGGGGCACCAAGACAGGCGCCTGGGTGAGGAGCGCCTTCAGGTTCCCAAGGGCTTCCTCGGCCTCGGGGGTCCAAGTGAAGGATTCGGCCTTCCTTAAGAGACGGTACAGGGGCAGGCCTCTTTCGCCGAGGCGCGAGATGAAACGGCTCAAAGCCGCGAGACACCCCATGACCCTCTGTACGCCTTTTAAGTCCGTGATGGGCCCCATGCTGGTGATGGCTGCGATCTTCTCCGGGTTGGCTTCGATGCCCCGCTCGGAGACGATGAATCCCAGGAGCATGCCCCGGGGCACCCCGAAGACACACTTCTCGGGATTGAGCTTGACGTCCTTCGCCTTGAGACACCGGAATGTCACTTCAAGGTCAGAGAGAAGGTCGGAGGCTTTCCTTGTCTTGACTACGATGTCATCGACGTAGGCCTCGACCGTGCGACCGATGTGTTCGCCGAACACATGGTTCATGCACCGCTGGTACGTGGCACCCGCGTTCCTCAATCCGAACGGCATGGTGACATAGCAGTACATGCCGAAGGGCGTGATGAAAGAAGTCGCGAGCTGGTCGGACTCTCTCATCTTGATTTGATGATACCCTGAGTAGGCATCGAGGAAAGACAGGGTTTCACACCCAGCAGTGAAATCCACGATTTGATCGATGCGAGGTAGAGGGTAGGGAACCTTCGGACATGCTTTATTGAGACCAGTGTAGTCCACACACATCCGCCATTTCCCCCCTTTCTTCCTCACAAGCACAGGGTTGGCAAGCCATTCGGGATGGAATACCTCTTTGACGAACCCTGCTGCCATCAGCTTGTGGATCTCCTCGCCTATCACCCTGCGCCTTTCCTCGTCGAATCGGCGCAGAGGCTGTCTGACCGGTCGGGCTCCGGCCCGAATATCCAGCGAGTGCTCGGCGACATCCCTCGGTATGCCGGGCATGTCCGAGGGACTCCACGCAAAGACGTCGGCGTTTGCGCGGAGAAAGTCGACGAGCACTGTTTCCTATTTGGGGTCGAGCCCGGAACCGATCCGGATCTGCTTGGAGGTGTCGCCGCTGGGGTCGAGAGGGACGGCCTTAACCGTCTCCACTGGCTCGAAGTTGCCGGCGTGTCGTTTCACGTCCAGCACCTCTCGGGAGAGGTTTTCCTGGTCGGCGATGAGGGCCTCGGACTCGGCGAGGGCCTCGGCGTACTCCACGCACTCCACATCGCATTCGAACGCGTGCTTGTACGTGGGGCCGACGGTGATGACCCCGTTGGGGCCCGGCATCTTGAGCTTCAGGTAGGTGCAGTTGGGGATGGCCATGAACTTCGCGTAGCATGGCCTCCCCAACACTGCGTGGTAGGTTCCTCGGAACCCGACCACCACGAACGTCAAAGTCTCCCTTCGGAAGTTGGAGGGTGTTCCGAAGCAGACAGGAAGGTCGAGCTGTCCGAGGGGCTGGACGCGCTTCCCAGGAATGATCCCGTGGAAGGGCGCAGCGCCTGCTCGGACAGAGGACAGATCGACGCGCAGGAGCCTGAGTGTCTCGGCGTAGATGATATTGAGGCAGCTGCCCCCATCCATCAGGACCTTGGTGAGCCTGACGTCGCCGATGATGGGATCGACGACGAGCGGGTACTTCCCCGGGCTCGGCACGTGGTCGGGATGGTCATCTCGATCGAAGGTGATGGGCTTGTCGGACCAGTCTAGGTAGACTGGTGCCGCCACCTTCACCGAGCAGACCTCCCGTCGCTCTCGCTTGCGATGCCGAGCCGAGGGATTCGCCGCATGCCCTCCGCAGATCATGAAGCAGTCGCGGACCTCGGGGAACCCTCCTGCTTGGTGATCTTCCTTTTTGTCGTCGTCGCGGGCCCTGCCACCCTCTGCGGGTGGCCCGGCCTTGTGGAAGTGGCGCCGAAGCATGACGCATTCCTCGAGGGTATGCTTGACGGGCCCCTGATGGTAAGGGCACGTCTCCTTGAGCATCTTGTCGAAGAGGTTGGCACCTCCGGGGGGCTTCCGAGGGTTCTTGTACTCGGCGGCGGCGACAAGGTCCGAGCTGGCGGCGTCGCGTTTTGCTTGCGACTTCCGCCTGCCTTTCTTCTTGGCGCCACGCGGAGTAGACGCCTCGGGAGCATCTTCCGATGGGCGGCCCTGGGGCTGCTTGTCCTTTCGGAAGATGGCCTCGACCGCCTCCTGGCCAGAGGCGAACTTGGTGGCGATGTCCATCAGCTCGCTCGTCTTGGTGGGGGTCTTGCGACCCAACTTGCTCACCAGGTCACGGCAAGTGGTGCCGGCAAGGAACGCGTCGATGACATCGGAGTCGGTGACGTTGGGCAGCTCGGTGCGCTGCTTCGAGAATCGCCGGATGTAGTCCCGAAGAGACTCTCCCGGCTGTTGCCGGCAGCTCCGGAGGTCCCAGGAGTTCCCGGGGCGCACGTACGTGCCCTGGAAGTTGCCGGCGAAAGCTTGGACCAAATCCTCCCAATTGGAAATCTGCCCCGGAGGCAGGTGCTCCAACCAAGCGCGAGCAGTGTCGGAGAGGAACAGGGGGAGGTTGCGGATGATGAGGTTGTCGTCGTCCGTTCCACCCAGTTGACAGGCCAGGCGGTAGTCCGCGAGCCACAATTCCGGTCTTGTTTCCCCCGAGTACTTTGTGATAGTAGTCGGGGGTCGGAATCGGGTCGGAAACGGCGCCCGCCGAATGGCTCGGCTGAAGACCTGCGGACCGGGTGGTTCGGGCGAGGGACTCCGGTCCTCCCCGCTGTCGTAGCGTCCCCCACGCCTGGGGTGATAGCCTCGGCGCACCCTTTCGTCGAGGCGGGCCCGACGGTCGCGATGAGGGTGCTCGCCGCCGAGGTGGCCCGGGGCCGCAGGCGCGGTGTTGCGCGTGCGTCCGGTATAGACCGAGGCTTCCCGCATGAGTCGGGAAGTCGCGGCACGAGGTTCCGAGGGGTACCCCTGCCTTCGGGAGGCAGAGCTCTCGGCCCACCGGGCCGCAGCGCCTTCCAGGAGATGCTTGAGCTCTCCCTGGATTCGCCGACCCTCGGTGTTTGATGACTCCGGCATCGCGCGGAGGAGCATCGCTGCGGCTGCCAGGTCCTGACCGGTCCCGCCGGATGCGGGTGGCGGCCTGTCCCTGGCATCGTTGGCGATGCGGTGCTGGAGACCCTGGGGCAGGTGACGTATTTCTCCGGCCGGGGGCTGGCCCGCCCATACCTGCCCGACGTCCCGGCGGATCAACTCGAGCGCTCCTGCCCCCTCGTCGAGCCCAGCCTGCGCCCCGCGGACTTGCTCGAGCTGTGGGTCGTGACCCCCCGCCGGAACGGGGACCACAGCTAGCTCCCGCGGGATGTCGGCGCGAGGCGCTGGCCTAGGGAGATCACCATCCTCCGGCATGCCGAGACGGCTGCCTCCGGAGGGATCCCCTAGCTCAACGTGGAAACATTCGCGGCTCGGGCCGCAGTCCTTGTCGTCAAGGCTGCGGCTGCCGTCGGAACAGTCGGAGAGGCAGTAGTTGCATGTGGTCATGAAGTCCCGCATGGCACTGGGGTTGCCAGATCCAGAGAAATCCCAGCAGATGCTGGGGTCGTCATCTTCCTCGGACCCAGAGGGTCCGTAGGTCGAGACGCCCGTCAATCGGTCCCAAGGCGACCGCACACGAAACCCAAAAGAGGTTGCACTCGCCTCAACGCGAGCGGCCGCCAGAGCGAGGTCGCTAGGCGGGTTGAGGTCGAGTCGAAATAACGAAGGATGGGGAGCAGTCGGTACCTTTTGGTCGACGAGGAGCGACGAAGTCACCTCGGGGGCTGATCGCGCCGTCGTCCTGGGTACGAGGGCGACGTCCTGCAGGCCCTCCGTGAGCGTGCTGGCGTCGTCCACTTGCTCGAGAGCCGACGGAGCGCGGCCTCCTGCTTGGCCCTGGTTGCCCCGTCTCCTCCTCCGATGGCGAGGGAGAGGATGGGGCGAGCTCGAAAGTTATCCTTCCCTCACGTGGGAAAGACGTCGTCGATTCCGCCGCCGGCGGGCGGGCTGTCGGCCACCATTGTCGCCGTCGCGCGGCGGTGGAAGGAGTATCATGTCGTAGCCGCCGTCGAAAGACATGAACTCGAGGCTCCCGAAACGAAGCACCGTCCCGGGTTGGAGAGGTCGTTGGAGACTGCCCATCTGGAGCTTGACGGGAAACTGCTCGTCAACACGCAGCAGGCCCCTACCTGGCGCGCCAACTGTCGGCGTTTCGAGACCGGGGGGTCCCCGAGCCGACGAGTGAGTGTGCCGCGTGCCCCAGCCCAGATGGGTCGAGCGCGTGGGCGAGCGCGAAGGGGGGAAGAGCGAGGTGGCCGGAGCCGGGTCGCGAGGGAGGCGGAGATCCCGCGGCCTTCGTGTTCGTCCCGCGCCCAGGTCGGGTGCGCTTGCAGTAGGGGGTTACAAGCGTCCGCGCGGGTGAGGGGAGCGAGCGGCCCCAAGAGAGCGCCTGCCCCTGCCCTCGTTCCCGCGAGGCCAACCTCCTCTAAGAAGGCCCTGGTCCTTCCTTTTATAGGCGCAAGGAGAGGATCCAGGTGTACAATGGGGGTGTAGCAGAGTGCTACATGTCTAGCGGGGGAGAGCTAGCGCCCTAAGTACATGCCAAGGTGGCAGCCGGAGAGATCTTGGCACCCAGCTGGTGTGGTGTCGTGGCTGTCGGTGGAGCAACGGAGCCTGGCGGAGGGACAGCTGTCGGAGATGTTGGGTCCTTGCTGACGTCCCCTGCTTCCATAAGGGAGCTGAGAGCCGCCGTCGTCATAGGGCGAGCGGGGCGCCATCATTGCCTATCTGGCGGAGCTAGCCAGACGGGACGTCGGTCTTGTTCTCTGCGGCCCGAGTCGGCTCGGGGTAGGGTGATGATGGCGCTTCCTGTTGACGTGGCGGGCTTGTGCCCTAGGTCGGGCGACGTGGAGGCTCCTCCGAAGCAGAAGTCGTGTCTGTCCTGCATGGCCGAGGCCGAGCCCGAGCTTCTGGGTCGGGCGAGGCGGTGGTCGTTCGGCAGAGGCCAGGGTGGAGTCCGACCCCTGGGGTCGAGCGAAGCGGAGTTCGTCGTCTTCCGGGGCCTTAGCCCAAGTCCGAGCCCTGGGTCGGGCGGAGCGGAGTTCGCCGTCTTCCGGGGCCTTAGCCCGAGTCCGAGCCCTGGGTCGGGCGGAGCGGAGTTCGCCGTCTTCCGGGGCCTTAGCCCGAGTCCGAGCCCTGGGTCAGGCGGAGCGGAGTTCACCGTCTTCCGGGGCCTTAGCCCGAGTCCGAGCCCTGGGTCGGGCGGAGCGGAGTTCGCCGTCTTCCGGGGCCTTAGCCCGAGTCCGAGCCCTGGGTCGGGCGGAGCTTCCTATGGCGCCCTCGGCAAGGCCTGGCTGCCCGTCAGTCTCACTGTTTGCGTTAAATGCCCCTGTGACTTGGTCGGTCGGCGCGGCGATTTAGTCAGGGTTGCTTCTTAACGAAGGCAAGGCCTCGGGCGAGCCGGAGGTGCGTCTGCCGTGAAAAGGGGGCCTCGGGCGAGACGGAAACACCTCGGGGTCGGCTGCCCTTGCCCGAGGCTGGGCTCGGGCGAGGCGTGATCGAGTCGCTCGTATGGACTGATCCCTGACTTAATCGCACCCATCAGGCCTCTGCAGCTTTACGCTGATGGGGGTTACCAGCTGAGAATTAGGCGTCTTGAGGGTACCCCTAATTATGGTCCCCGACAAATAGACTGCGGCTCGTAGAGTGGAAGCGGTCTGTTTGCGACATCGTCCACATACCTCGCTTCATTCACCATCATGCGCCCGCTCACGATTTTTTCGAGAATTTCCTCGGGCGTCATTTTTGTGTACCTGGGGTTCTCATAATAAGATTTGCAAGAGGAGGATCAATAATGGTAAATGACCTCAGCATGAGTCGGACGACATCATGATCCGTCCATCTTGTACTCACATAGCTTCGAATCTTGTTGACCAGGGTCTTAAGCCTGTTGTATGTTTGAGTTGGCTCCTCTCCCCTTATCATGGCGAATCTCCCTAGCTCGCCTTCCACCAGCTCCATCTTGGTAATCATGGGGCATCGTTACCCTCGTGAGAGATCTTGAGAGTATCCCATATTTGCTTGGCGTTGTCCAAGACGCTAACTTTGTTGTATTCATCCCTGCATAGAGATGCTAACAAAACAGTAGTAGCTTGGGCATTTTTATGTATTTGTTCATTAATCAATACAGAATTATCAGTGCTATCGAAATGCATTCAATTTTCAACAATTTCCCAAATACTAGGTTGGAGAGAAAATAAATGACTACACATTTTATGACTCCAAAATGAATAGTCTTCTCCATCAAAGTGTGGGGGTTTTCCGAGTGGAATAGGTACCAAATGAGCATTTGAATTATAAAGGATGCGAGAATAATCAAAGAGTAATTCTGATTAACCGTTTTCTTTTTCGACGAAGAATCTTCGTCGTCGTCATCCCTTGGTGAAGAAGAGGACGTGTCGCTATCGTAGTAGATGATTTTGTTTATGCACCTCTTCTTCTTTTCATCCCTCTTCTTGTGACTTGAGCCTGAGTCAGTGGGCTTGTCACCTTTTGGCTCGTTGACGTAGATGGTCTCCTTTTCCTTGTCGTTGATCACCATCCCCTTGCCTTTAGGATCCATCTCTTTGGGTGATTAGTCCAGGATTGAAGAGTATGGCTCCAATACCAATTGAGAGCACCTAGAGGGGGATGAATAGGTGATTCTGTAAAATTCAACACTTAAACAACACAAAATTGGTTTATGGAATGTTAGTGAAGTCAAAACCAAGGTGCTATGAATATAGAGAGAATTCTTCACTTGATTGTTCCTTTAGAATGAGTATTGAACTTAGGAACAAGAGCGCAAAGAGTTCACAGCTCAACAAGTGCTCAAATCTCTAACACAACGAATCGGATGTGTGCTTGCGGAGTTTAGGCATCTTAGGATGTTCAATAGAGGCTTGGTGTTCTGCTCCATGCGCCTAGGGGTCCCTTTTATAACCCCAAGGCAGCTAGGAGCCGTTGCAGCTCCATTTGGTATGTAATTCTTGCCTTCTGTCTATGGGAACACCGAACATGAACAATATATGATTTCTTTCCTTGTTTGGCGAAGCCGACCGTTGCACCCGCGGTCCCCTTGGTACACCGAACACTATCCAATGCACACCGAACAGTTCGTTGCAGCCCGGTGACCGTTGGCTCTAGCCACGCGTCGGCCGTTGATTTAACGTTGGTCGCGTTGCCGAACATTGGCGTGGACGCTGTTGGCGCACCAGACAGTCCGGTGAATTTTAGCCGCAACGTCTTTGGCACGCCAGCCTGGGCACCGGACACTGTCCGGTGCACCCGCAGCTGGTGCAAGTCTGGCTGTTTCAGCTAAACTTCTTTTGCTCCTTTTTGACTTTACTCAACTGAGTTCCTGGCACTTAGATAAGCATGTTTAGCACAAAAAACAATTGACTAAGTGTCTAGAACTTACCTTCATACTTGATCCATCAAGATTTGCTTCATATACCTTTGCTCAACATCATGTTAGTTCTCACATAGTGTGTTGTGCATCTAATCACCAAAACAATATAGAAATGACCCAAGGGGACATTTTCCTTTTAGAAACACGTCTTATGCGTAAAGACGCGCAACCTCTACAGAGTGTAAAACTGGTATGTCAGTCGTGCTCACGGTCAAGAGTGACTCATGACTCTCGCATGATTAACTTATGTAATTAAACTTAATATGTCATTTGCATTGCACAATGAGATTTATTATTAATTATGATCTCTTATTTAATTGGGATGATATCTACTTATATTTAGTAACTGCTAATAAAATTTTGATGAACTTGTTCAAAGCAATGCTCAGCCTTAACCATTCATATTTGGTAAGCCTTACACTTCACATGAGCCCCCACCGTAGGTGAGCTCATGCACATTATTCCCCACAACTTGTTGAGCGATGAATGTATGTGAGCTCACCCTTGTTGTACTCACCTCTAGGTCAACGACAGGTACAACCAAGATGCGGAGCATGAAGGATGACACGATGAGTTCGTGAGAGGTCTAGGCTGTCATCTCTCAGTTAACTATGGTTGCGAAGGATCGTCGTCGTCATACGATGTAATATTTAGCTATTTTCTAGAAAACCCATATTATACAATAAAGATGTGACATTGATTTCTGTACCATGAGTCATAATATGTGTGAGACTTGATCCTACCATAAATTTGAGACGCACCCAGGTTTGCCCTTAAATACGGGTGTGACAGAAGTGGTATCAGAGGAATGTTGACTGTAGAACGTAACCTAGATAGAACTGGACAACACTTACCTTCTTACCTTTGCTCTGATTCTTTCTAAACTTTCTCATCTATTGCGGATTTACTCTGATCATTCTTACCTTTTCACTTCTAAAGACCAAGTGGATTTCACAACTTGGAATCTTGTACCTTAGAAAATGAGTTCTAATCATAGACATAAAAAACTATTTTTATTGATATCTATGTGCTTGAATTTTTTCCTTATGATACCTGTTTGATTTGGTTCTTTGATTGAGTATGATGAATTGTGGAGTAATATCCACAATTGCATCTGCATGTTTTTAGGCATAAAAATATGTTTATAATAATTAAGATAATATTAAAAATCTAACGTGGGCACCTAGTGCTACAACGGCTTCACCTTCCACGCTGACACTTTGGGCTCGCCCCACGCGCGTCAATTGGTTCTCCCACCCCACGCGCCCGGCCTTGGCGCCGTGACCCACCCCGGCGTAGCTACCTTAGTATTTAGAAATAAACAATAAATATATAAAAAAATTGCAGATTAAACACTCGAACTCATGCCCTTTGCTACAAAAGTTTTAAGGCTAATCACTAGACCACATATATCTTAGTGTTTAGAAATAAACAAAAACTATATTTGAATAAATATCTCAACACACATTTATATGATATATATATAAAACCGTAGCAAAGCACGAGCAACTGACTAGTATCTTTATAAGATAATAAAACAACTTATATTATCCCTATTATTTAAAATATATCTAACCTAATAGATCCATCTCGTCTTAAAAGATTCTATCTTTATTCTAATAAATTTTTCTTGTCCTGATAAGCATAATTAACCCACACTAATGTATCAAACATGATCTAATCCAAACTAATTAGATCTTATCTAGCCTATTCTAGTCATACTAATCTAATTTAGATCCCATCTAATTTAATATGATCTAACCTAACTTGAGTTACTTAACATTGGTGAAATAGGTTATTCCAAATCTGGTTTTGATCTTTTCTTATTGGTTGATGAAGATGGCGCTTGCTAACTTCAACCGTGCATAAGGTTTTGATCGGACTGGTCCAACAGGATGCATGCTCTAACAAGAACAACAGTTTGTAGTATTTTACACGTTCAGAGCACCGCGGAGAAAAAAAGTCACAAACAAAAATAGACAAGATCAAAAGTTGGAAAACGTTCAGTTTGCAGTTCAAGTTTGTTTACATGCACGATTGAAGTGCTAATTTGGCCCCAGCTTAAACCCTCCTATGACTATGACGCGTCGACGTCGAGAAGCGCCTCTCGTCCCTGTATCTCCAGCTGCTCGCCCGGCTCCTGCTCTTCGTGTCCCTGGATCTCCAGCTGCTCCTACTCTTGATGTCCGGCTCCATTTTCCTTGGCCTGTCCTCGACCTTCTCAGGGACGTTGCGCTGCCGCTTCTCGTCATCAGCATCAGCTTCTCGGTAGTAGCCTGGGTGCTTGCGCTTTGCATCTCCTGTCTGCCCGCTCCTGACGCGATCGCCGCCGGCATTTCATCTTAAAAGATTACATCTTTATCCTAATAGATTTATCTTGTCCTGATAAGTATACTTAACCCACATTAGTGTATCAACCGTGATCTAATCCAAATTAATTAGATCTTATCTACTCTAATCTAGTCATACTATTCTAATCTAGATCCCATCTAATTTAATATGATCTAACCTAACTTGAGTTACTTAACACTAGTGAAATAGGTTAGACCCAAATCTGGTTTTGATCTTTTCTTATGGATTGATGAAGATGGCGCTTGCTAACTTCAACCGTGCATAAGGTTTTGATCGGAATTAACTGGTCCAACAGGATGCATGCTCTAACAAGAACAACAGTTTGTAGTATTTTACACATTCAGAGCACCGCGGAGAAAAAAGTCACAAACAGAAACAGACAAGACCAAAAGTTGGAAAACTTTCTGGATAATAATAGGCGGTAGCAGTATAAGTTTGTTTACATGCACGATTGAAGTGCTAATTTGGCCCCTGCTTAAACCCTCTATGACGCGTCGACGTCGAGAAGCGCCTCTCGTCCCTGTATCTCCAGCTGCTCGCCCGGCTCGTGCTCTTCGTGTCCCTGTATCTCCAGCTGCTCGCCCGGCTCCTGCTCTTGGTGTCCATGGATCTCCAGCTGCTCCTACTCTTGATGTCCGGCTCCATCTTCCTTGGCCTGTCCTCGACCTTCTCAGGGACGTTGCGCTGCCGCTTCTCGTCATCAGCATCAGCATCAGCTTCTCGGTAGTAGCCTGGGTGCTTGCGTTTCGCATCTCCTGTCTGCTCGCTCCTGACGCGATCGCCGCCGGCATTGGAAACGACAGGAGGCATCTTCTCGTCCGAGATCTTGGGGGTATCAGCTAGTAGAACGGCTGTCTCAGGCCTCTGCGCCTGCTGCGGACGCATCCGGGGAGTGGACGGACGAGCGGCCAACACCGTGGTGTCCAACACGCCGCCTTCCGTCCACTGGATCAAGATGCCGTGCGCGAGGGCGCGCACCTTCCCGGCCTCGTGGCTCAGCAGGCCTTCGACGGCCTTGTCCACGCCGGTGGTGGTCAGCATGGTCGTCGTCACCGGGACCACATGCAGCGTCAAAAGCGCCTCGGTCATGGCCGCGTCGAGCAGCCGGCAGAGCCCCTTGACTCGATCGACGTCGTCGTCCGCGGCATCGCAGAGCATCTCCACCAGCTCGCTCCTCAGTTGCCGGAACTTGTCCCGGGAGCGGGCCCCGGTGGCGGTCTCTATGGCGGTGTCGATGGCGGCGAACGCCGGGAAGAAGGGCTTCCACCGGCGGAGCGCCATCACCGCTGCGCGTTTGGATTGGCTGCAGGGAACCGATGCGCGCTCGCCAACTATCGATGGGGGTATTGGTTGAAGCGTAATACCACGCCGCAGGTCTCTTGTTTATATAGTGCCAAAGGCCAGGCGATCGACATGTACAGGATCTATCTATAGCTAACAAACTAGCAACTACCTGAAGGTATTCAATGGATAATCATCGGGAATGGATAATCACTAGGAGCATCTATATATCACCGTAACAAAGAGGAGATTGGTTGTTCGATTCGAACGCGATCAGGCATTCAGTTATGCCCCTCTCGGTGATCCCATCCTAGGCAGTCAGAATAATAATTAATTTAGATCTGCATTTGTCCAAACCTCTGTTTGCTACTGTGCAGTTTTCAACACTGGAGATTGCCAAAAACTGAAAGCTTAAAACCGACTGCAAATGGGTAGTGCGCGAGGCTGGGTTGAAGACTGGCGCCGACGAGGGCAGCGACATCGCAGACCGGAGCACACCACTGGATGGACAAACGGCGACCGGTAGCGGACCATCAGCACCAAGAGGTGCTACAACGCATCTACGATGGAAAGGGATTCATCAACGGAGCCGTTGCACGCTCGCGTGGCGCCTTGAGCCTTGCCTGCTGATGGAGCTCCAAGCCTCCAAATTCCATGAGAGTTAGGTACAGGGAGTAGCTTCGGTGTGCGACGAACAACGGCGAGCTTGAGAGCAACAGAGGAGCGCTTAGTGGCGTGGTTCACTGCCGATGGACAGGAGAGTGGGGAGCGTTCCTGGGATAGAGAAGAGAGTGATTGAGTTCACGGAAAGGAGAGGGGGCGGTAACTTCCAAACTCCAAAGAGTGAATCGACTAGATGTTTAAAGCACAACATGTGATTTGGGCTTGAAGAGAGAGAGTCTGGGTCCTATTTTTTGGAAGCGACAATGGCACGGTTCTGTAGTTGAAGCAAACAACGTTGGCAGTCTCATTTTCAGCATGCATCCTCATGCCTGTTAGGGAGAATGGCCTTGGCGAATGATGCACACTACTCTTGCTTCTTTGTGTTCCATCGCCCCGTTGATTTCCATCTGTTTACACGATATACATACTTGTTTTGTATATACTTGTGTTTTACCTTATTATTAAGATTTGTCAGCATGAATTCAGTTTCCTCCTAATGTTTCATCAAATTTGGTACCCTCCCCGCTCCTAATATTGTAGTCACATTAAGCACAATTCAATTTCTGCATGACTAAGGATAATTTCGTACATTGGTGGACAGAGCCTTTGAAAGACATCTAAAACTTAACGTTGTTCGTTATTTTGCTCAATATGGCTTGTTGGATATGATCTAACTTCTGTATTTGCCGAATGTGGCATGTTGGATATGCTCTAGCTACCGCCGATTGGAATTAGGTGTTGTTTGGTTTACATATTTGTAACGTGAACGGTAACCGATAACGTTAAACCATGTTTGTTTAAGTCTAACCGTAATCAGATACTACACTAGAAACTGGTATCGTCTTATTCAAACTTATTACAGCTTGAAAACGAGTGTAAATTATTACTGTTGTCATTTGCGTTGCATTTCGTGAACCAAACGATATCTTAGAGTAATGTGTGTCCTAGTCAGCATGGAGGATAGAGCTTCATTTTGCCAACAAGAAAAGGTGGGGAAGGCAGCAAGTTCATGACCATGAAGCCTAGGTTGTTGTGGTCTGATTGCCAGCATTTTGATGTTGCAGCTAGGCTATTAGGACTGAACTGTTCAGATTAGCGGCTACTACGTTCACGACTTGCACTTTTTCCTTGTTCAAAGTAGCTGTGTGGTACAGGTTTATGTGCAACCCTGGGAGAAGATTAACAGATTTGGCACGCATGTACGTGAGCTGAAAAATACACTCCATCTTACTAAACCCTTGTTCAAAGTAGCAGACAGGCCAATTTGGATCGTGCGGTACTGGTTTATGTGTGAGGCTGGGGAGAAGAGTAACATATTTCACGCCGGTACAACAGTGCCATTGTTGGGTGAATGAGGTTGTGTAATTCGGGCATTTCCTGTTAGATTCTATGGTGCCTAGGATCGATTCATAAGCCCCTAAATACCAATCTGTAACTGTAAATACTTGATGACGAGTAGATCTATTCTACTGAACGAATCAAACCCATGTACTGTCCTAACTGGAAAAGGACCACAAATATCTGTATGAATAATTTCTAACACTCTCGTACTGTGTTTATCATTTTTCTTAAGCTACTTCACAAATTTACCCTTAATGCAATCTCTACAGTACTGGGCTATTAGGACTGAACTGTTCAGATTAGCGGCTACTAAGTTCTAGGCTTGCACATTTTTCTTGTTCGAAGTAGTTGTGCGGTATAGGTTTATGTGCAAACCTAGGAGAAGATTAATAGATTTGGCACGCCTGTACGTGAGCTAAAAATGCACTCCAGCTTACTATACCCTTATTCAAAGTAGCAGATAGGCCAATTTAGATCGAACAGTACAGGTTTATGTGCAAGCCTGAGGAGAAGAGTAACATATTTCACGTCGGTACAATAGTCCCATTGTTGGGTGAATGAGGTTGTGTAATTTGGGCATTTCTTGTTAGATTCTATGGTGCATAGGATCGATTCCTAAGCCCTTAGAATACCAATCCGCAACTAGAAATCTTCGATGACGAGTATATCTGTTCTACTGAGAGGAATAAGAAAACATACTTTCGTTGTTGTTGTTAACGCGTCCCGTGAGATGGTGGTGGAGAGTTGTCGTTGTTGCCGGCCTCACCTCCATTGCCCTTGTAGAGGAACAACAAGCACCGAGATCTGAGCCGTCGTTGGTCGTCACACTTCTAGTCACTCTGACGCCTAGGCGATGGAACCTCTGTGGGGATTAGGGTTTCCAGGCGAGGTACTAGTGTTGGCTTTTCCTGCAAACCCTTAATCCTTTATATAACATCGTGTTACCGAGGGCTCCAACCGAGGTCAGCGTGTGTAACACCCCGTCCAATCTCGGACTGGCGGTAATTACTCCTGGCAGCTCTCTAGGATCGTATATTGTCCCCATAGATCAACATGGGTCTTTTGTGCACACTTTGTCCTCACTTATGCGCACCCTAGAAAAACTTCCCGATCGGTCACCCATCCCAAATTGCTCTAAGCCAAGCACGCTTAACTTGGAGGTTCTTTCGAGATAGTCTTCCAAAAAAGAAGATGCACCTTGTTGGTATGGATACTCTATTAATTCTATTAAGCCTTGGACCAGGATATCACCATCCCAAAAGCCAGGATATCACAGCGTAGGTCCTCCCAATCAAGGGCCTGATCGATTAAAGAGACGATTAGTTGGTTGAGCCCAATCTAGTCTTCATTGATCGGTTGTAGGGGACACACCCAACAATCTCCTCTTTGTTCTCTACGTTCCTTATACTCAACTTTTCTAGATTCCATCCCTCAACAAGTTTACACATAGAGTCCAATGTGTGACAATGACCGATTAAGTATCACCACACTCATTGACTACAACATGGTCCCTTGCTTTAAAACAAAAAGATACTTTACTAGGTTGTAATCTGTAGCCCCTGTGATTTAAGATCATACACACTCCCTTAAATCCATGCTGGTTACGTGCTGATTTAACACATTGGGTGGAAGGCCTTTTATGAGCGGATCCGCTAGCATCTGCTATCTATTGTTATGATCAACTTCTATGGTTCGATCCTGAATCATCTCGTTAACAACATAACACTAAATGTCAATGAACTTGGCAGCGCCACTTGACTTGGTGTTATAGGAGTAAAATACTGATGTCTCATTATCACAGTAAATTCTCAGTGGTCTTTCCATGCTATGAACCACTCTTAATCTGGGTATGAATTTGTGCATCTATAGTGCCTGGCCATTTGCCCGCCGATAGTATAAGCATTTTTCTAACATTCTCGTACTGTGTTTAGCATTTTTCTTAATTTGCTTTGCAAATTTACCCTTAATGCAATCTCTACAGTACTGGGCTATTAGGACTGAACTGTTCAGATTAGCGGCTATTACGTTCACGGCTTGCACATTTTTCTTGTTCAAAGTAGTTGTGCGATATAGGTTTATGTGCAACCCTAGGAGAAGATTAATAGATTTGGCACGCCTGTACGTGAGCTAAAAAATGCACTCCAGCTTACTATACCCTTGTTCAAAGTAGCAGATAGGCCAATTTGGATTGTACAGTACAGGTTTATGTGCAAGCCTGGGGAGAAGAGTAACATATTTCATGACGGTACAACAGTCCCATTGTTGGGTGAATGAGGTTGTGTAATGTGGGCATTTCCTGTTAGATTCTATGGTGCCTAGGATCGATTCCTAAGCCCCTAGAATACTAATCTGTAACTAGAAATCTTCGATGACGAGTAGATCTGTTCTACTGAGAGGAATAGGAAAACATACCATTGTTGTTGTTGTTGACGCGTCTCGTGAGGTGGTGGTGGAGAGTTGTCACTGTCACCGGTCTCACCTCCATTGCCCTTGTAGAGAAACAACAAGCACCGAGATCCAAACCACCGTTGGTCGTCACGCTTCTAGTCACTCCGATGCCTAGGCGATGGAACCTCTATGTGGATTAGCGTTTCTAGGCAAGGTACTATCTTTGGCTTTATATAGCGTCGTGTGACTAGGGGCTCCAACCGAGGTCAGCCTAGGCCCTCCCAATCAAGGGCCTATTAAAGAGACGATTAGTTGGTTGAGCCCAATCTAGTCTCCATTGATCGGTTGTAGGGGACACACCCAACAATCTCCTCTTTGTTCTCTACATTTCTTATACTCATCTTTTCTAGATTCCATCCCTCAACAAGTTTACACATAGCGTCTAATGCATGACAATGACCGATTAAGTATAACCATACTCATTGACTACAACATGCTCCCCTTCTATAGAATGAATAGATACTTTACTAGGTTGCAATCTGTAGCCCCTGTGATTCAAGATCATAGACACTCCGTTAAATCCATGCTAGTTACGTGCTGTCTTAACACGTTGGGTGGAAGGCCTTTTATGAGCGGATCCGCTAGCATCTTCTATCTACTGTTAAGATCAACTTTTATGGTTTGATCCTGAATCTTCTCCTTAACAACATAACACTAAATGTCAATGAACTTGGCAGCGCCACTTGACTTGTTGTTATAGGAGTAAAATATTGATGTCCCATTATCACAGTAAATTAACAGTGGTCTTTCTATGCTATGAACCACTTTTAATCTGGGTATGAATTTGTGCATCTATAGTGCCTGCCCATTTGCCTCATACATGGCTACAAACTCAGTGTGCATTGTCGATGATGCTCTCGTTATCTATTTGCACCTCTTCCAAGAAATAACTCCCCTAGAGAGTGTACATACCCCAAAGTAGACTTTAGTGTAATCTTTACAGCCTCCTTAGTCAGAATCTGCATAGCCAACTATTTGTAGGGATCTAGATCTTCTGTATGTTAGCATGAGACCTTTTAGTACCTTCTAGGTACCTTAGAGCCTTCTTAACAGCTTTAAAGTGTTTTATGCCTGGGTTGATCTCATATCTCCCAAGCATCCCAGTTGTAAATTCTAAGTCAGGGCGAATACATATTTGAGCATACATAAAGCTTCCGATAGTCTCTACTAACTATTAAGAACCTATTGTAGACTGCCCCCGCCCTACGCCCGCCCGCCAGCCTACCTACGCCCGCCCGCCCGCAAAACCCGCCGCAGCCGCCCGCAATCCCGCGAACCACCCGCCCGCACGCCCTACGCCCGCCACCATTCTCGGGGGGCAGTATAGGCACAACGTGCCCGTGCAGCAGCAGCCACCGGCGGCGTTGCCTGCGAGAGCGTTCTTGGGGTTGTGCAACGAGGTGGTCGGGGGAGATCTTGCTTGTGATCTTGGTCTGGTAGCGTAGCGAGTAGGAGCCCTCGATGGAGAACTCGCAGATGGAGGATTGAAAGTCGCCTAGAGGGGGGGTGAATAGGGCGAAACAAAAATAATCACAACTACAAACCGGGTTAGCGTTAGAATTATAAACGAGTCCGCGAGAGAGGGCGCAAAAACAAATCGCAAGCAAATGAAGAGTGTGACACGTGGATTTGTTTTACCGAGGTTCGGTTCTCGCAAACCTACTCCCCGTTGAGGAGGCCACAAAGGCCGGGTCTCTTTCAACCCTTCCCTCTCTCAAACGGTCCCTCGGACCGAGTGAGCTTTTCTTCTTCTCAATCAAACGGGAACAAAACTTCCCCGCAAGGGCCACCACACAATTGGTGCCTCTTGCCTTGGTTACAATTGAGTTTTGATCACAAGAACAAGTGAGAAAGAAAGAAAGCGATCCAAGCGCAAGAGCTCAAAAGAACACGGCAAATCTCTCTCGCTAGTCACTAAAGGCTTGAGTGGAATTGGAGAGGATTTGATCTCTTTTGGTGTGTCTAGAATTGAATGCCTAGCTCTTGTAAGTGGTTGGAAGTTGGAAAACTTGGATGCAATGAATGGTGGGGTGGTTGGGGTATTTATAGCCCCAACCACCAAACTTGACCGTTGGCTGGAGGCTTCTGTTCGATGGCGCACCGGACAGTCCGGTGCACACCGGACAGTCCGGTGCCCCTGCCACGTCATCACTGCCGTTGGATTCTAACCGTTGGAGCTTCGGACTTCTGGGCAAGCCTGGATGTCCGGTGCACACCGGACATGTACTGTTTGATGTCCGGTGCACCGGTATGGGCACGTCTGACGTCTGCGCGCGCTGCGCGCGCATTAAATGCACCGCAGGGAGCCGTTGGCGCCGAAAAGAGCCGTTGCCCCGCTGGTACACCGGACAGTCCGGTGCACACCGGACAGTCCGGTGAATTTTAGCGGAGCGGCTGCCGCGCGAACCCGAGGCTGGCGAGTTCCGGAGACCGCGCTTCCTTGGAGCACCGGACATGTCCGGTGCACACTGGACAGTCCGGTGAATTATAGCGCGCCGGCTTCCGAGAATTCCCGAGGGCGTAGAGTTTGAGTTGGAGTCCTCTGGGCGCACCGGACACTGTCCGGTGAACACCGGACAGTCCGGTGCCTCCACCCAGAGGTGCCCTCGGTTGCCTCATTGCTCCTTAGTTGAATCCAAAACTTGATCTTTTTATTGGCTAAGTGTGAACCTTTTGCACCTGTATAACTTATTCACTAGAGCAAACTAGTTAGTCCAATATTTGTGTTGGGCAATTCAACCACCAAAATTATTTAGGAACTAGGTGTAAGCCTAATTCCCTTTCAATCTCCCCCTTTTTGGTGATTGATGCCAACACAAACCAAAGCAAATATAGAAGTGCATAATTGAACTAGTTTGCATAATGTAAGTGCAAAGGTTGCTTGGATTTGAGCCAATATAAATACTTATATGATGCGCATGGATTGTTTTCTTTGTTTTTGACATATTGGACCATATTTGCACCATAAGTTTTGTTTTTGCAAACTCTTTTGTAAATTCTTTTCAAAGTCTTTTTGCAAGATAGTCAAAGGTAAATGAATAAGATTTGCAAAGCATTTTCAAGTTTTGAAGTTTTCTTCCTTTGACTAAACAAAACTCCCCCTCAAATAAGGTCTCCTCTTAGTGTTCAAGAGGGTTTTCCATCAATTTTGAAAATACTACTTGCTCCCCCTTTAGAACACAAAGAGATACCAATTTTGAAATTTACCATTGAAAATCATCAAATTTAAAATTAGGGTGGTGGTGCGGTCCTTTTGCTTTGGGCTAATATTTTCTCCCCCTTTGGCATGAATCGCCAAAAACGGAATCATTAGAGCCCAATAAAGTCCTTTTCTCCCCCTTTGGTCATAAAATGAATGAGTGAGGATTATACCAAAGTTGGAGAGTGATGCGGAGCGACGGCGAAGGATGAGTAGTAGAGTGGAGTGGAAGCCTTGTCTTCGCCGAAGACTCCAATTCCCCTTTCAATATACCTATGACTTGGTTTGAAATACACTTGAAAACACATTAGTCATAGCATATATAAAAGAGACATGATCAAAGGTATATTTATGAGCGATGTGTGCAAGATTAACAAAAGAAATTCCTAGAATCAAGAATATTGAGCTCATGCCTAAGTCTGGTAAAAGATTGCTCATCAAGAGGCTTGGTAAAGATATCGGCTAATTGATCTTTGGTGTTAATGTATGAAATCTCGATATCCCCCTTTTGTTGGTGATCCCGAAGAAAATGATACCGAATGGCTATGTGCTTAGTGCGGCTGTGCTCGACGGGATTGTCGGCCATTTTGATTGCACTCTCATTGTCACATAGCAAGGGGACTTTGGTTAATTTGTAACCGTAGTCCCGCAGGGTTTGCCTCATCCAAAGCAATTGCGCGCAACAATGACCTGCGGCAATATACTCGGCTTCGGCAGTGGAAAGAGCGACCGAATTTTGCTTCTTTGAAGCCCATGACACCAAGGATCTTCCCAAGAACTGGCAAGTCCCCGATGTGCTCTTCCTATTAATCTTACACCCCGCCCAATCGGCATCCGAATAACCAATCAAATCAAATGTGGATCCCCGAGGGTACCAAAGCCCAAACTTAGGAGTATAAGCCAAATATCTCAAGATTCGTTTTACGGCCGTAAGGTGTGATTCCTTAGGGTCGGCTTGGAATCTTGCACACATGCAAACGGAAAGCATAATGTCCGGTCGAGATGCACATAAATAAAGCAATGAACCAATCATCGACCGGTATACCTTTTGATCCACGGACTTACCTCCCGTGTCGAGGTCGAGATGCCCATTAGTTCCCATGGGTGTCTTGATGGGCTTGGCATCCTTCATTCCAAACTTGCTTAGGATGTCTTGAGTATACTTTGTTTGGCTAATGAAAGTGCCCTCTTGGAGTTGCTTGACTTGAAATCCTAAGAAATATTTCAACTCCCCCATCATAGACATCTCGAATTTCTGTGTCATGATCCTACTAAATTCCTCACATGTAGATTTGTTAGTAGACCCAAATATAATATCATCAACATAAATTTGGCATACAAACAAATCATTATCAAGTGTTTTGGTGAACAAAGTAGGATCAGCTTTGCCGACCTTGAAGCCATTTGCAATAAGGAAATCTCTAAGGCATTCATACCATGCTCTTGGGGCTTGCTTGAGCCCATAAAGCGCCTTAGAGAGCCTATAGACATGGTTAGGGTACTCACTGTCTTCAAAGCCGGGAGGTTGCTCAACATAGACCTCTTCCTTGATTGGTCCATTGAGGAAGGCACTCTTCACGTCCATTTGATAAAGCTTGAAGCCATGGTAAGTAGCATAGGCTAATAATATGCGAATTGACTCAAGCCTAGCTACGGGTGCATAGGTTTCACCAAAATCCAAACCTTCGACTTGTGAATACCCCTTGGCCACGAGTCGAGCTTTGTTCCTAGTCACCACACCATGCTCGTCTTGCTTGTTGTGGAAGACCCACTTGGTTCCTACAACATTTTGGTTAGGACGTGGAACTAAATGCCATAGCTCGTTCCTCGTGAAATTGTTGAGCTCCTCTTGCATCGCCATCACCCAATCCGAATCTTGAAGTGCTTCCTCCACCCTGTGTGGCTCAATAGAGGAAACAAAAGAGTAATGTTCACAAAAATGTGCAACACGAGATCGAGTAGTTACCCCCTTATGAATGTCGCCGAGGATGGTGTCGACGGGGTGATCTCGTTGTATTGCTTGGTGGACTCTTGGGTGTGGCGGCCTTGGTTGTTCATCCTCCTTGTCTTCATCATTTGCATCTCCCCCTTGATCGTTGCCGTCATTTTGAGGTGGCTCGTCTTCTTGGTCTTCTTTTTCAACATCTTGAGCCTCATCCTCAATTTGTGTTGGTGGAGATACTTGCATGGAGGAGGATGGTTGATCTTGTGCACTTGAAGGCTCTTCGGATTCCTTAGGACACACATCCCCAATGGACATGTTCCTTAGCGCTATGCATGGAGCCTGTTCTTCACCTATCTCATCAAGATCAACATGCTCTACTTGAGAGCCGTTAGTCTCATCAAACACAACGTCACAAGAAACTTCAACAAGTCCTGAGGACTTGTTAAAGACTCTATATGCCTTTGTGTTTGAGTCATATCCTAGTAAAAAGCCTTCTACAGTTTTAGGAGCAAATTTAGATTTTCTACCTCTTTTGACAAGAATAAAACATTTGCTACCAAAAACTCTAAAATATGAAATATTGGGCTTTTTACCGGTTAGGAGTTCATAAGATGTCTTCTTGAGGATTCGGTGAAGATATAACCGGTTGATGGCGTAGCAGGCGGTGTTGACCGCCTCGGCCCAAAACCGATCCGGTGTCTTGTACTCATCAAGCATGGTTCTTGCCATGTCCAATAGAGTTCGATTCTTCCTCTCCACTACACCATTTTGTTGTGGAGTGTAGGGAGAAGAGAACTCATGCTTGATGCCCTCCTCCTCAAGGAAGCCTTCGATTTGAGAGTTCTTGAACTCCGTTCCATTGTCGCTTCTAATTTTCTTGATCCTTAAGCCGAACTCATTTTGAGCCCGTCTCAAGAATCCCTTTAAGGTCTCTTGGGTATAAGATTTGTCCTGTAAAAAGAACACCCAAGTGAAGCGAGAATAATCATCCACAATTACAAGACAGTACTTACTACCGCCGATGCTTATGTAAGCGATCGGGCCGAACAAATCCATGTGTAGGAGCTCCAGTGGCCTGTCGGTAGTCATGATGTTTTTGTGTGGATGATGGACACCAACTTGCTTCCCGGCTTGGCATGCGCTACAAATCCTGTCTTTCTCAAAATGAACATTTGTTAGTCCTAAAATGTGTTCTCCCTTTAGAAGCTTGTGAAGATTCTTCATTCCAACATGGGCTAGTCGGCGGTGCCAGAGCCAACCCAAGTTAGTCTTAGCAATTAAGCATGTGTCGAGTTCAGCTCTTTCAAAATCTACTAAGTATAGCTGACCCTCTAACACACCCTTAAATGCTATTGAATCATCACTTCTTCTAAAGACAGTAACACCTATATCAGTGAATAGACAATTGTAGCCCATTTGACATAATTGGGATACGGAAAGCAAATTGTAATCTAAAGAATCTACAAGAAAAACATTGGAAATAGTATGGTCAGGTGATATAGCAATTTTACCCAGACCTTTGACCAAACCTTGATTTCCATCCCCGAATGTGATAGCTCGTTGGGGATCTTGGTTTTTCTCGTATGAGGAGAACATCCTTTTCTCCCCTGTCATATGGTTTGTGCACCCGCTGTCGAGTATCCAACTTGAGCCCCCGGATGCATAAACCTACAAAACAAGTTTAGTTCTTTGTTTTAGGTACCCAAACGGTTTTGGGTCCTTTGGCATTAGAAACAAGAACTTTGGGTACCCAAACACAAGTCTTGGAGCCCTTGTGTTTGCCCCCAACAATTTTGGCAACTACCTTGCCAGATTTGTTAGTTAAAACATAAGATGCATCAAAAGTTTTAAATGAAATGGCATGATCATTTGATGCATTAGGAGTTTTCTTTCTAGGCAACTTGGCACGGGTTGGTTGCCTAGAACTAGATGTCTCACCCTTATACATGAAAGCATGATTGGGGCCAGAGTGAGACTTCCTAGAATGAGTTCTCCTAATTTTGCTCTCAGGATAGCCGGCAGGGTACAAAATGTAACCCTCGTTATCCTGAGGCATGGGAGCCTTGCCCTTAACAAAGTTAGATAAATTCTTTGGAGGGGCATTAAGTTTGACATTGTCTCCCCTTTGGAAGCCAATGCCATCCTTGATGCCAGGGCGTCTCCCATTATAGAGCATGCTTCTAGCAAATTTAAATTTTTCACTTTCTAAGTCATGCTCACTAATCTTAGCATTAAGTTGTGCTATGTGATCATTTTGTTTTTTAATTAAGGCTAGGTGATCATGGATAGCATCAACATTAATATCTCTACATCTAGTACAAATGGAAACATGCTCAACATTAGATGTAGAGGGTTTGCAAGATTTAAGTTCAACAACCTTAGCATGCAACATATCATTTTTAGTTCTAAGGTCGGAAATAGTAGCATTGCAAACATCAAAATCTTTAGCCTTAGCAATTAGTTTCTCATTCTCATTTCTAAGGCTAGCAAGAGAAATATTCAATTCTTCAATCCTAGCAAGCAAATCATCATTATCATTTCTAGGATATGGAATTGAAACATTGCAAATATGAGAATCAACCTTAGCTATCAAATTAGCATTTTCATTTCTAAGGTTGTCTATAGTCTCATGGCAAGTACTTAGCTCACTAGACAATTTTTCACATTTTTCCATTTCTAGAGCATAAGCATTTTTAACCTTAACATGCTTCTTATTTTCTTTAATAAGGAAGTCCTCTTGAGAATCCAAGAGATCATCCTTCTCATGTATAGCACTAATCAATTCATTTAATTTTTCTTTTTGTTGCATGTTGAGGTTAGCAAAAAGAATGCGCAATTTGTCCTCCTCATTTTTATCATCATCCTCATCACTAGATGTTTCATATTTAGTGGAGGACCTTGATTTTACCTTCTTTTTGCCGTCCTTGGCCATGAGACACTTGTGGCCGACGTTGGGGAAGAGGAGGCCCTTGGTGACGGCGATGTTGGCGGCGTCCTCGTCGTCGGAGGAGTCGCTTGAGCTTTCGTCGGAGT
This sequence comes from Zea luxurians, assembly GCA_029449295.1. Taxonomy (NCBI): domain Eukaryota; kingdom Viridiplantae; phylum Streptophyta; class Magnoliopsida; order Poales; family Poaceae; genus Zea; species Zea luxurians. The sequence goes on from JAOPSE010000002.1 coordinate 176,408,550, forward strand.
CCCACTCCCGACAAACATGGGCATCGCCGCCCTTCTTCTTGTAATACTTCTTCTTCTCCTTTCTTCTTCCCTTCTTGTCGTCGCCCCTGTCACTGTCACTAGACATAGGACACTTTGCAATAAAGTGACCGGGCTTACCACACTTGTAGCAAACCTTCTTGGAACGGGATTTGTAATCCTTCCCCTTCCGTTGCTTGAGGATTTGCCGAAAGCTTTTGATGATTAGGGCCATTTCCTCATTGTCGAGCTTGGAGGCGTCAATCGGTTGTCTACTTGGTGTAGACTCCTCCTTCTTCTCCTCCGTTGCCTTGAAGGCCACCGGTTGCGCCTCGGATGTGGAAGACTCGTCAAGCTCGTTGATCTTCTTCGAGCCCTTAATCATGCATTCAAAGCTTACAAAATTCCCGATAACTTCCTCGGGGGTCATTAGTGGATATCTAGGATTACCACGAATTAATTGTACTTGAGTGGGGTTAAGGAAAATAAGTGCTCTTAAAATAACCTTAACCACCTCGTGGTCATCCCATTTTGCGCTCCCGAGGTTGCGCACTTGGTTCACCAAGGTCTTGAGCCGGTTGTACATATCTTGAGGCTCCTCCCCTTGGCGAAGACGGAAGCGACCGAGCTCCCCCTCGATCGTTTCCCGCTTGGTGATCTTTGTGAGTTCATCTCCCTCGTGCGCCGTCTTGAGTAGGTCCCAAATCTCCTTTGCGTTCTTCAACCCTTACACTTTGTTGTATTCCTCCTTGCTTAGAGAGGCAAGGAGAATGGTTGCGGCTTGGGAGTTGAAGTGCTCGATTTGGGCCACTTCGTCCGTGTCATAGTCCTCATCCCCTACAGATGGTACCTGTACACCATACTCAACAACATCCCATATACTTTTGTGGAGAGAGGTTAGATGAAATCGCATTAAATTACTCCACATAGCATAATCTTCACCATTAAAAGTTGGTGGTTTGCCTAATGGGACGGAAAGTAAAGGTGTATGTTTAGGAATGCGAGGGTAGCGTAGGGGAATCTTACTATACTTCTTACGCTCTTGGCGTTTAGAAGTGACGGATGCCGCGTCGGAGCCGGAGGTAGATGTTGATGAAGTGTCGGTCTCGTAGTAGACCACCTTCCTCATCCTTTTGTGCTTGTCCCCACTACGATGCGGCTTGTGAGAAGAAGATTTTTCCTTCTTCTCCTTGTGGTGAGAAGAGGAAGATCTTTTCTCCTTCCGCTTGGAGGAGTTCTTCTTCTTCTCCCTTCTCTTGGTGCGGGACTCTTCCGATGAAGTGCTCCCTTGGCTTGTAGTGGGCTTGTTATCGCCGGTCTCCATCTCCCTCTTGGTGTGATCTCCCAACATCACTTCGAGCGGTTAGGCTCTAATGAAGCACCGGGCTCCGATACCAATTGAAAGTCGCCTAGAGGGGGGGTGAATAGGGCGAAACAAAAATAATCACAACTACAAACCGGGTTAGCGTTAGAATTATAAACGAGTCCGCGAGAGAGGGCGCAAAAACAAATCGCAAGCAAATGAAGAGTGTGACACGTGGATTTGTTTTACCGAGGTTCGGTTCTCGCAAACCTACTCCCCGTTGAGGAGGCCACAAAGGTCGGGTCTCTTTCAACCCTTCCCTCTATCAAACGGTCCCTCGGACCGAGTGAGCTTTTCTTCTTCTCAATCAAACGGGAACAAAACTTCCCCGCAAGGGCCACCACACAATTGGTGCCTCTTGCCTTGGTTACAATTAAGTTTTGATCACAAGAACAAGTGAGAAAGAAAGAAAGCGATCCAAGCGCAAGAGCTCAAAAGAACACGGCAAATCTCTCTCGCTAGTCACTAAAGGCTTGAGTGGAATTGGAGAGGATTTGATCTCTTTTGGTGTGTCTAGAATTGAATGCCTAGCTCTTGTAAGTGGTTGGAAGTTGGAAAACTTGGATGCAATGAATGGTGGGGTGGTTGGGGTATTTATAGCCCCAACCACCAAACTTGACCGTTGGCTGGAGGCTTCTGTTCGATGGCGCACCGGACAGTCCGGTGCCCCTGCCACGTCATCACTGCCGTTGGATTCTGACCGTTGGAGCTTCGGACTTCTGGGCAAGCCTGGATGTCCGGTGCACACCGGACATGTACTGTTTGATGTCCGGTGCACCGGTATGGGCACGTCTGACGTCTGCGCGCGCTGCGCGCGCATTAAATGCACCGCAGGGAGCCGTTGGCGCCGAAAAGAGCCGTTGCCCCGCTGGTACACCGGACAGTCCGGTGAATTTTAGCGGAGCGGCTGCCGCGCGAACCCGAGGCTGGCGAGTTCCGGAGACCGCGCTTCCTTGGAGCACCGGACATGTCCGGTGCACACTGGACAGTCCGGTGAATTATAGCGCGCCGGCTTCCGAGAATTCCCGAGGGCGTAGAGTTTGAGTTGGAGTCCTCTGGGCGCACCGGACACTGTCCGGTGAACACCGGACAGTCCGGTGCCTCCACCCAGAGGTGCCCTCGGTTGCCTCATTGCTCCTTAGTTGAATCCAAAACTTGATCTTTTTATTGGCTAAGTGTGAACCTTTTGCACCTGTATAACTTATTCACTAGAGCAAACTAGTTAGTCCAATATTTGTGTTGGGCAATTCAACCACCAAAATTATTTAGGAACTAGGTGTAAGCCTAATTCCCTTTCAAGGATCCCGCGCCGGACGCAGAGGCATCGAGCGTGGCCGTGAAGGCGCCCGTGGCGTTGTCGACCGTGTAGGCGACCACGCCCTTGGGAAGGATCCCCCGGGGGAAGTCGTAGTCGGTGAGGGCTTTGTATGCCGTCGGCTTAGCGGAGGCGATGCCGCTCGCCGAAGCCGTGGCGACGGCAACGAGGGGGAGGAAGCGGTGGGTGAGCATAGCTGATTGGGGAGGAGAGCGGTGGAGTGCGGCTTCGGTTTGGTTTGGTGAACAAGCGGAAGCAATGAGACGGATGGATTTCTTTTGTGCTCTACTTCTGTGCATCTGCAATTCTGCATCTGCCCTGCACTGCTGCAGTGTGCTGGTTTAAGCCCCGGGTCCTACACAGTTTGGTCAACTGATGCCAAACAATTTTTTGCTAAAAAAATATGGCCTCAAATTTTAAAACTCGACACTTTTTAAATTTCCAAATTAAACATGACACTTTAATTGCAAAATTAAACTGGGCTTCCAAAAATCTCAGCTATAAACATGGGCAAATATTTTTTTATCAAACAAAAAACATGCGCAACATTGGGAATTTTTTAGGTCTGTTTAATGGCCCCGGGCAATCTGGTCTAGCAAGAGGTTTCGTCTTCTATTTCTAGAAAATATATAATTCTCAATTTAGATTAAAGAGGTGTCTGTTTCGAATTATAATAATTTTTTACTGCAAATAGCTTCAACCATGGAGGCGTTGCGTTTTTTTCTTCCTCATTTATTGTTAAAGAGAGGTTCTTAACTGTGCTTAGTGCTTTTTTCATGTGGATACAATTCTGGACAAAGAAAATTTTACATTGGAAGAACTTCTTGATGAGGATAAATTTTTTTTATTTATTTCTGTGATATGAGCAGCATATTCAATCTACTGATGGAACTTACATTAGTATTTGTTTTTTTTGGGCTGTCTTATTATAACTTCACTTGTGACTTCTGATACATACAGTGGAGTGGTTGTGGCGTCAAATGAAATGCCTATTAGAGAATACAAATAATAGTCAATAATATGCTTATATGATATAAATTTTTATGCACTTATCGTTCCTGTAAAGGTCCTCATATGCACATGAAATTGTACTTCAGTAAGCTCTATATTTGATTATTAGTACTGTTCTATATATAGTCTGTATTATCTGCAAAGAGTTGCACTTTTTTCTATGGGCCAAAATGTGTTACTACCTCTACTCACTTTTTGCAGTCATCCAGAGAGATTATGATCCATTACAAACATAGAAAATATGGAGATTATGATACTAGGTTATTACCAGTTTCAGAGATGAACTCAAACATATCATAGAAGCAGGTAAATTAGTTTTCGTTTTTCGTTCAGTGTCATCTATAATTCTGCATACCAATGATACATTGTTCCTAATAATGATAGGTCCTACATAGGACTACTGTTAATGTCAAAAGGGGAAGAAGAAATTGTATAATTAAGAAAGCATCTTGCTGATTACTCTACAAAGGTAATACATTTCTTACATGTAAAGGTCAGTTTACTGTATTTTCCTTCTTGAGCTTCTGTTGACCCTAAACAACTCCTGATAGGAATCACAAATACTCGATAATAAATACAAGTTAAGGATTATTTTTGGGCTCCAAGCTGCAGCTACCCTCCCCTCCCCATTCTGATTCCAAGAACAACACTTGTGGCCACTGGGAGGAAGGGAATTAACAACCCGCACGCTAAGAAGCTGGCTAAGCATCACATGGTGGACCTTATCAAGGTTACTGGCACTGGGACGTACGATCGAATTACGCCGATAGGTATTGAAGCGGCTGCCGGAATCTAGCCAAAGTCTCTGCTCGCTCCTGGTGGTGTTCATGGGTATTACAGTCTTGTAGAAGATAAGTATGAAATACTATGTGGTTCAAGATTTTAGGTTTTTGAATTAGTTTTCGAGCTGTTCATACCACTATTTTGTTGGTAAAATGAAGCCTTCAATGAAATGGATGGCTGATTACTTCTATTTTTATTGCTCTCACAATTCCAATTTCCACTTGTGTGAATGACCAAGCGATGATGCTATCGCAGATGGTGTGGCGTGAGCCTACAATTTCACTGTAGTTATGAAAACTGATCAGTCAATGATGATGAATCATACGAGACTTTTTTACTTCAGCACATTCTTTGATAGGGGATGAATTTTCATGCGGTGTTATGAACTGCAGGCAGAGGTGAGCAGTGGGAGCGTTTGCATATTAAAGTGCACTGCACTACAATACTTGTTTTTGGATGTTAAGCATTTACTTTAGCTTAATCAATCTTGTAGTTTTTTTAATGTTATCTTTGTCATCCATGCAAGAGGATCTCTATTGTGTTTCGCAAGACGAAAGCCACCAAGCACCTGTTCGGTTTTGTGTAGAACTTCACGCTCATTCCTGTCCTGGATACTTCTATCCTTATCCGGATGATGGTGCCTAGCAACAATGATAGTCTGTCATCGACCTGGACGAGTAGCCATAGATCTCCCTCAACAATTTATGTGCCGTCGCAACGCACGGGCACCTACCTAGTAGAAGCATAAGGTATTGACTTCATCTGATCCTTGTGACACTGATTTTGGAGACACTGATGATTCCCAAACTTATCACCCTTGACTATTGGCGCAGGCATGGCCTTACAGTGATAAAAATTGTACCTCTTCAGTACATTTTCTATGTATGACTTCTGTAAGATCGAGTCCTAATACTCCCTTATGTCTATTCCTATGAATTTCTATTTCTATAACATAAGAGGCTTCTCCCATGTCTTTCATTTCAACTCTCTAGTAGTCTTATCAAACTTGATGTACCATGGTATGGAGGCCAGTTTTAATCCATAAACGGAGCTCCTTAAGTGACATCCCATGTGTTCTTTGTCACTCACGACAAAAACCCTTTGGTTGTGCCATGAACACATTTTCAGCTAAATCTCAATTTAGGAATGTTGTTTTTACATCCTTCTGATGGAGCTCTAGATCAAATTGGGCCACTATTGACATATTGATCCATAGTGAATCTTTTATTTATAAAGGGAGGTCCTCGCGTCGGACTGTATGTAAATCTTTTCGGATGAGGGATTCCTATATCGCCTTTGGCCCGAAATCTATAGCAGGTTCTCTCATCTAGTAAAACTTTATAAAGGTCTCATTGTGGATCCCTAGTCATTCACCTTGGGAGTTTCTAAGGGTCTTGTAAGCCCTAGTTAATGGGAAACTGAGACCACCTAGAGGGGGGGGGTGAATAGGTGATCCTGTAAAATTCAACACTTAAATAACACAAACTTGGTTTATGGAATGTTAGTGAAGTCAAAACCAAGGTGCTATGAATATAGAGAGAACTCTTCACTTGATTGTTCCTTTAGAATGAGTATTGAACTTAGGAACAATAACACAAGTAATTAAGTGAGAACCCTAAGAAAGAAATCAATCACACAGAAAAGTGGCACAAGAGACACGGTGATTTTATCCCGTGGTTCGGCCAATGCCTACTCCACGTTGTGGTGACCTCCTTCGGTCAAGGATTGCACTCAATCCCTCTCAAGTGATCTAGTGATTAACCTTGAGTACCACAGTTTTCTTCCTTATAGCAGATGTTTCCCTTTGTGAGGAATCTCCACAAGTTGGAGCGTCCCACCCTTACAATATTGATCGCAATGAAACCACAAGAGTAAGGGAGGGAATAGAAACACACACAAGCACTAGAGTCGCAGGAACACAATGCACACAAGTCAAGAAACAAGCACACAAACACAACGCAGAGAGTTCACAGCTCAACAAGTGCTCAAATCTCTAACACAATGAATCAGATGCATGCTTGCGGAGTCTAGGCATCTTAGGATGTTCAATAGAGGCTTGATGTTCTGCTCCATGCGTCTAGGGGTCCCTTTTATAGCCCCAAGGCAGCTAGGAGCCGTTGGAGATTTGGTAGGCAATTCTTGTCTTCTGTCCATGGGCGCACCGAACAGTCCAGTGCACCACCAGACTTGAACAGTGCATGATTTCTTTCCTTGTTTGGTGAAGCCAACCGTTGTACCTGTGGTCCCCTTGGTACACTGGACACTGTCCGGTGCACACCGGATAGTTCGGTGCGGCCTGGTGACCGTTGGCTCTGGCCACGCGTCGCCCGTTGATTTAGCTCTGATCATGCTGCCGACCGTTGGCGCACCAGACAGTCCGGTGCACACCGGACAGTCTAGTGAATTTTAGCCACAACGTCTTTGGTGATTCCCGAGAGCAGCGAGTTCGTCGCCGTGCCAGCCTCGGCACTAGATAGTGTCCGGTGCACCCGCAGCTGGTGCAAGTCTGGCTGTTTTAGCTAAACTTCTTTGCTCCTTTTTGACTTTACTCAACTGAGTTTCTGGCACTTAGACAAGCATGTTTAGCACAAAAAACAATTGACTAAGTGTCTAGAACTTACCTTCATACTTTATCCATCTAGATTTGCTTCATATACCTTTGCCCAACATCATGTTAGTTCTCACATAGTGTGTTGTGCATCTAATCACCAAAACAATATAGAAATGGCCCAAGTGCACATTTCCCTTTCAATCTCCCCCTTTTTGGTGATTTATGCCAACACATTAAAAAGCAACTCATTTTGAACTAACGTATCTAGAAGAGCTCAAAAATGCAAATATATTTTTAATTGAAGACCAATAAGATGGATTATCATATAATTTGGCATATTTGGATCACTTTTGCCACCACTTGGTTTATTTTCACAAAACAAATTCTTTTTCCTATCTCTATGTCAAAAACACTTGCTTTGGCAAATCAAGAGATCTTTCAAGAGTAAATTTGATCAAATGCAAAAAACTCCCCCTTTTCCCATAATCGAATTTCTCCCCCGTAAGAGAACAATGCAATAAGAGGGTTTGAACAAACACAGGAATCTAACTGTACAATTTTTGAAATTCACAAGTGGGTGGCTGATCCAGTTGCTTTGGCCTTAATTTCTCCCCCTTTGGCATTAAGCACAAAAACAGGAGACTTTTTGGCCCTTTAACCCCATTGCCTCACCAAAATGTCAAATAAGAGCAAAAGGCAATGAGAACACAAGTAAGAACTTGGGACAAGATACATTGATACCGGAATGCAGTGGAAGCCCTTTATTTGTCCAAGTTCACTTTTCCCTTTCAATACAACTTTGAGACTATATCAAGAGTACTCAAACAAACAAGTTAGTCTCAAGGGAGTCAAGTTGTAGCACATCCTCCCCCTCAACATGTGCATCATTTGCATAAGGACTTGTGAGGTCCGAGGATGACTTGTACAACTTGAGCACCAAAAGTAAGCAATTAAAAACATTCATGCTTAAAGTAATATGATCAAAGGCATAGAGCACATGTATGCTATAGATCAATCCAAGTTACATGAATCTAATACATTTAGCTCACTACGCAACCTGCAAAACCTTTTCTCATCTAAAGGCTTGGTGAAGATATCGGCTAGCTGGTTCTCGGTGCTAATATGGAATATATCAATATCTCCCCTTTGCTGGTGGTCTCTCAAAAAGTGATGTCAGATGTCTATGCGCTTAGTGTGGCTGTGTTCAACAAGATTATCTGCCAAGCGGATTGCACTCTCATTATCACATAGGAGTGGGACTTTGCTTAGATTGTAGCCAAAGTCCCAGCGGGTTTGCCTCATCCAAAGCAGTTGCGTGCAACACTATCATGTGACAACATACTCGGCCTCTACGGTGGATAGGGCAACAGAAGTTTGTTTCTTAGAGCTCCAAGACACCAGGGACTTTCCCAAAAACTGACAAGTCCCTGATGTGCTCTTCCTATCAACCTTGCACTTGGCGTAGTCAGAATCTGAGTATCCTATTAAGTCAAAGGTAGACCCCTTTGGATACTGGATCCTGAAGCAAGGAGTAGAAACCAAATATCTAAGGATTCGCTTAGCGGCCACATACTCTCCTTGGGGTCGGATTGAAATCTAGCACACATGCATACACTTAGCATAATATCCGGTCTACTAGCACAAAGGTAAAGCAAAGATCCTATCATAGACCGGTATGCCTTTTGATCAACGGACTTACCTCCTTTGTTGAGGTCCAGATGTCCGTCTGTTCCCATCGGTGTCTTTGCGGGCTTTGCATCCTTCATCCAAACCTCTTGAGCAGATCTTGAGTATACTTCATTTGGGAGATGAAGGTCCCTTCCTTGAGTTGCTTCACTTGAAATCCAATGAAATAGTTCAACTCGCCCATCATTGATATCTCGAATTTCTGCATCATCACCCTGCTAAACTCCTCACAAGACTTTTGATTATTAGAACCAAATATTATGTCATCGACATATATTTGGCATACAAAAAGATCACCATTACAAGTCTTATTAAAGAGACTAGGATCAGCTTTCATACCATGCTCTTGGTGCTTGCTTAAGTCCATAGAGCGCCTTAGAGATCTTGTAGACGTGGTTGGGATACCTGTCATCCTCAAAATCAGGGGGTTGTTCCACATACACTTCCTCCTTGATTGGTCCATTAAGGAAGGCACTCTTCACATCCATTTGAAACAACTTAAAAGAGTGGTGAGCAGCATAGGCCAATAATATGTGAATTGATTCTAGCCTATCTACAGGAGCAAAAGTCTCCTCAAAATCCAAACCTGCGACTTAGGCATAACCTTTTGCCACAAGTCGAGCCTTGTATCTTGTCACCACACCATGTTCATCTTGCTTATTGCGGAACACCCACTTGGTTCCCACAACATTTTGCTTTGGACATGGCACCACGCTCCAAACTTCATTTCTCTTGAAATTATTGAGTTCTTCCTGCATGGCCAACACCCAGTCCGGATCCTGCAAGGCTTCTTCTACCCTAAAATGCTCAATAGAAGAAACAAACGAGTAGTGCTCACAAAAATTAGCTAAACGTGAGCGAGTGGTTACTCCCTTGCTAATATCACCCAGGATCTGATCCACTAGATGATTTCTTTGAATTGTCACCCAGATTTGAGTTGGAGGAGCTTATGGTGCTTCTTCCTCCTTACCACGTTCTTCATGTGCTCCCCCATGATCCAGCCCTTCATTTTGAGGTACCTGTTCCTCATCTTGAGTTGGGGGATGCACCAATGTGGAGGAAGAAGGTTGATCTTGCTCTTGTTGTTCCTATGGTTGCACATCACCTATCGCAATTGTTCGTATTGCGGCCGTCGGAACTTGTAAAATTCAACATTTAAACAACACGAACTTGGTTTATGGAATGTTAGTGAAGTCAAAACCAAGGTGCTATGAATATAGAGAGAATTCTTCACTTGATTTTTCCTTTAGAATGAGTATTAAACTTAGGAACAATAGCACAAGTGATTAAGTGAGAACTATAAGAAAGAAATCAATCATAGAGAAAAGTGGCACAAGAGACACGGTGATTTTATCCCGTGATTCGGCCAATGCCTACTCCACGTTGTCATGACCTCCTTCGGTCAAGGATTGCACTCAATCTCTCTCAAGTGATCCAGTGATCAACCTTGAGTACCACAGTTTTCTTCCTTATAGAAGATGTTTTCCTTTGTGAGGAATCTCCACAAGTTGGAGCCTCTCACCCTTACAATATTGATCGCAATGAAACCACAAGAGTAAGGGAGGGAATAGAAACACACGCAAGCACTAGAGTCACAGCAACACAATGCAAAGAAGTCAAGAAACAAGCACACAAACACAACGCAGAGAGTTCACAGCTCAACAAGTGCTCAAATCTCTAACACAACGAATTGGATGTGTACTTGCGGAGTCTATGCGTCATAGGATGTTCAATAGAGGCTTGGTGTTCTGCTCCATGCGCCTAGGGGTCCCTTTTATAACCCCAAGGCAGCTAGGAGTCGTTGGAGCTCCATTTGGTAGGCAATTATTGTCTTCTGTCTATGGGCGCACCGGACATGAACAATGCATGATTTCTTTCCTTGTTTGGCGAAGCCAACCGTTGCACCCGTGGTACCCTTGGTACACCGAACATTGTCTGGTTCACTCCGAACAGTTCGGTGCGGCCTGGTGACCATTGGCTCTGGCCACGTGTCGCCCGTTTATTTAACACTGATCGCGTCGCCGACTGTTGGCACGGACGCTGTTGGCGCACTAGACAGCTTAGTGCACACCGGACAACCCAGTGAATTTTAGCCGCAGCGTCTTTGGCACGCTAGCCTGGGCAGCGGACACTGTCTGGTGCACCCGTTGCTGGTGCAAGTATGGTTGTTTCAGCTAAACGTCTTTTGCTCCTTTTTGACTTTACTCAACTGAGTTCCTGGCAGTTAGACAAGCATGTTTAGCACAAAAAACAATTGACTAAGTGTCTAGAACTTACCTTCATACTTGATCCATCTAGATTTGCTTCATATACCTTTGCTCAACATCATGTTAGTTCTCACATAGTGTGTTGTGCATCTAATTACCAAAACAATATAGAAATGACCCAAGGGGACATTTTCCTTTTAGAAACATGTCTTGTGGGTAAAGACACGCAACCTCTACAGAGTGTACAACTGGTATGTCAGTCGTGCTCACGGTCAAGAGCGATTCATGACTCTCACATGATTAACTTATGTAATTAAACTTAATATGTCATTTGCATTGCACTATGAGATTTATTATTAATTATGATATCTTATTTAATTGGGATGATATCTACTTATATTTAGTAACTGCTAATAAAATTTTGATGAACTTGTTAAAAGCAATGCTCAGCCTTAACCATTCATATTTCGTAAGCCTTACACTTCACATGAACCCCATCGTAGGTGAGCTCATGCACATTATTCCCCACAACTTGTTGAGCGATGAATGTATGTGAGCTCACCCTTGTTGTACTCACCCTTAGGTCAACGACAGGTACAACCAAGATGAGGAGCATGAAGGATGACACGATGAGTTCGTGAGAGGTCTAGGCTGTCATCTCCTAGTCAACTATGGTTGCGGAGGATCGTCGTCGTTATACGATGTAATATTTAGCTATTTTGTACAAAACCTGTATTATACAATAAAGTTGTGACATTGATTTCTGTACCATGAGTCATCATATGTGTGAGACTTGATCCTACCACAAATTTGAGACGCACCCAGGTTTTCTATGTAGAACGTAACCTAGATAGAACTGGACAACACTTACCTACTTACTTTGCTCTGATTCTTTCTAAACTTTCTCATCTATTGTGGATTTACTCTGATCATTCTTACCTTTTAACTTCTAAAGACTAAGTGGATTTCACAATTTGGAATCTTGTACCTTAGGAAAAAGAGTCCTAATCATAGTCATAAAAACTATTTTTATAGATATCTATGTGCTTGATTGTTTGTCCTTATGATACTTGTTTGATTTGGTTCTTTAATTGAGGGTGATGAATTGTGAAGTAATGTCCACAATTGCATTTACATGTTTTTAGGCATAAAAATATGTTTATAATAATTAAGATAATATTAAGAATCTAATGTGGTCACCTGGTGCTCATGCCCTTTGCTCTAAAAATTTTAAGGCTAATCACTAGACCACATATACCTTAGTGTTTAGAAATAAATAATAACTATATTTGAATAAATATCTCAACACATATTTATATGATATATAAAACCGTAGCAAAGCACGAGCAACTGACTAGTATGTTTATAAGATAATTAGACGATTTAGATTATCCCTATTAAAATATATCTAGCTTAATAGATCCATATCATCTTAAAAGATTCTATTTTTATTCGAATAGATTTATCTTGTCCTGATAAGCATACTTAACCCAAACTAGTGTATCAACCGTGATCTAATCTAAACTAATTAGATCTTATCTACCCTAATCTAGTCATACGAATCTAATCTAGACCCATCTAATTTAATACGATCTAACCTAACTTGAGTTACTTAACACTGGTGAAATAGGTTAGACCCAAATCTGGTTTTGATCTTTTTGTAACACCCCATGCTTTAAGGAACAAAGCCGGGTGCATCTCATACATGCGCCAAAGAAGACAACATATATAATAACAGAGTGTATAGAGATAAATGTCACAATATAATCAGAGTACTTATTACATAGCGGAAGACTTACAAAAATAAAAGATAAATATAACAGGATCTAAAATCCATCCTTGGCGCCAGAAAGTCAACTGGGAGACGATGACCTATATCTCTCACGAGCACAGCGCATCATCTACCATGTGCTTCATCATGTGGTACCTGTCCTTAACCTATGGGGGGTGTGAGACAGCAAGGGTGAGCTCACACATGTTCATCGCTCAACAAGTTGTGGGGAATAATGTGGCATGAACTCACCAAAGGTGGGAGTTCATGTGAAGTGTAAGGCTGATCAACAAAATAAAGGTTGAAGCTGAGCATTGCTTTTATAAGTTGGTCAAAGTTTTATTAGCAGTTACTAAGTGTAAGTAAATACCAAACCATAATAAATAAGTAAAAGTAATAAAAAATAATCCCAATGCAATGAAATGACCAAATTGAGTTTAGGTTCCATAAATTAATCATGTGAGTGTCCGAGCTGCTCATGACCGTGAGCACGAGCACGGCTAGTATACCAGTTTTACACTCTGCAGAGGTTGTGCATCTTTACCCCCAAGCCATGTTACCCATCTGCCAAGAGGTCATAAATCCCATACACCTCTACCAAGGAAGCGAGGCAGGGTAACACTACGAGGCCTTTACAAAGTTCCACTAGCTTCAGAAAACCCGCTACAGTTTATAGGAAGCTCCAATGCAGGGATCCCTCGCCTGACTGCCATCGCAGCAAAATCAACCCAAGGACCTCCCTACACTGACCACTCCCCTACTACCCTTGCCCCTTTTAGGTAAGGTAGTCATCCACTAGCTTTCCTAATTAATCAGCTAAGGGCGTCCCATTAAACCCTTGTGGTAGCACTGTTTTCCCAGGTGGTTCTCCATGTTCCCATTAACATAATGATCTTATCATGAACATAAATAACATAACAGAATAATAGGAACATGGATATAATGAAATATTAACCCAAAACCACATAATGCAATAGCATAACTACCCATGTGAATCAGGGGTAAACAAGGTAAACAGGATAAATAGACTAGGGTGACCTATTGGGTCCCATCAAAATTAAACCTATGCATTGAATAGTGATAATAAAGCGTATTATTGGGTAATAAAAGTGGATCAAGGGCACAACTTGCGTGGCACTTGAGATTCCAGTTACCAAGGTGATTCTTCAGATCCTCGAAACCTCGCGCTAGTCGTAGCAATACAAACAAGCATGATATAGACAAAAATTAACATCACACCAAAACATAAGAACATACTGAATAATAATAATCTACGCGTTGCTATGAGATCGTGGGAACGAGAGCTACTAAGCTCGGAATTACGGTTAAAAAGATATGGTTTTTCGAAGGACCTACTCGATTGAACAATTAGTTACAGATCTTTATGTTGATTTTATGAATCATGTGATAAAGATATTAAATAAATAACTCTAATCTATATTATATTTGAGTAGAGACCATATTTTAGTTAGATCATAATCATAGACAAACCATCTTCGATTAAGGAGATTAGTCTATTAAACCTAGGTTTAAATAATATCTAATTATACAAGTAAGTAATATGGCACAAATAATAATATTACTGTGTAGTTAATATTATTATGAAGCTAATGCAATTTGAACGGGTTAATTTGGAGTTGAAACAAAGAAGTTATGGATTTACTAAGCTTTTGAATTAAATTTTGTACTAAAATTCGATTTTCGGATTAAATTCAGAATTACATCCTGCTATTGGACTGTGGCTACTAATATCACCAAGATCAGGGGCTAAAGCATAAAGCTTACGCAGACTCAGAACTCCCCCGCCAGGACTGCGGGTTGGTTTTGGAAAAGTGGAGGGTCTCTTGTGCTATTCTGCCACGGCGAAGGGGTACGGAGAGATTCTGGCCGCACGATCCGATATCGGTGGCCAAGATTAGATTTCCCCATCCCGAACCGGTACGCGCTATGGTACGCCAGATCTCCATCTAACGGTTCTGGACCACCCACACTGAGATGCCACCGGATCCGTCCACTGACAGATCGACGACCAGGATTTTATTTACACCCGTCGCGATCATATCTATCCAGAAACGATCCAGCGGCCACGATCTATTGAAGCAAAGGGGTACCAGGCGATTTAATCCAAGCCATCCGTTGGCCGATCAATGGCCACCGTGAACTCACCCACCTCGCTCCCTGAAGCGTCCCGATCCTTTGGGACCCAAATGTGATACAATTACTAGTCCCAGGAGGCTAGTAACCACATTCATTACTTCAAATAGTTATAGAGTCTGAATAGTGTTATTACAATACCGGGGGTACAAGCTCGAGAGTGAGCCGAAAATCATAAAGCGCAGTGGAAGATAAAATAGCCCAGGCCACAGGCAGAACTGGGTGAAGTCACAGCCCCATCAATCAAGCATAGCAGAAAAGAAGTCTTCAGCTGCTGAAAAACATAAATAAATCTGGGTGAATACACTAGGTATTCCGCAAGCCCACCCGGCTCCCGTAAAGAGAAAGTGACCTATATTGTACATGCTTTATATGGTGGAGTTGAAGTCACTCATACTTTTTCAGAGAAAGGCAGTATTCGCTGTTTATGGTTTTCCCAAGACAATAGAAATGATACCTGCTTGACCACCACTGAGCTTCCCGCTCCCGTGGTATCACTTTCTTTCCAGAACATACACACGCATCTCCCTGTTCCCAGTTGTAGAAGAAACACTAATTGTCATACCATACCAGACTCGTCCATACCAGTGGACACGGACTATTCAAATAGGTTTAGACTCTGGGTAGAGGGGTACACTTTACCCACTAGTCTGGCTCTGCGATCTCATGGCCAATAGATCCGAATCCGAAACTCTTTCCTTCCTTGCACGTCCGAACCTTAACGGTTATACCGGAAGGAGTCAGGCCACCGCCATGTCCAAACCGGACAAAACATTCCCCCTCCTTATCCTCCCGGTGCTCCCCAGCCTTCATAACCCTGGGGTTGGACCGTACGAGTTTAGATCGAGTGGCTACCCACACAGCCTCGAGTGGTTGTACTTTTTGTGAGTACAGGTAATGAAAGATGACAAACCGGTCCTTATACGAGAGGACAATCCTTTTGCTCATGCCTAAACCAGCTGAGCCAACACCTTAGGCCCTCCCCTAAACCAGGGAGTCCCTGATCATCCTACTCACCAGGTGATGAGGGTGAATACCCTTCATCGCACACTTTTGGAAAACATGCCACTTGTACCATTTTTACTTGCCCCATATCTTTAAATCAAAGTAATAGTTAATGTGGGCTCTCTCATGCTCACCATGCAATTTGATTCCCATAATCTAGGCTTAGGCAGTGGTAGAGAGAAATAGGTAAATAATGCATCAAGGGAAGGATGGACTTGCCTTCGTCGAAGCTTTCCTGGCACAAGAGGTTTAACTCGGAGGGGTCGGGTTCTTGCCCTTCTTCCGGAGCTATAAGTTCGGGAGGATCGGATCCCTCTTCCGCTAATCAAACACAGATAATAGCAATACATCAAACATAGTGACTTTAGCGGGGTGTGCAAGTTCTTATACTTTATTATTTTTGTGCCCTATAATTTATTTAGACTATTTTTGGTGCATAAAATATTAGCATCTAAATATATATGTGAAAAATGGGGAAAAAGAAATGGTAAAGGAAAAAGAGAAAGGATTTCCCAGCTAGCCGGGCCGAGGGGGGGGGGGGATTTTGGCCTAGCTGGCGCGAGCGCGCGCGGGCGGGCGCGCTTTCGGCCCACTTGGCCCAGCCGCGCGGGGCGACGGTGGGGAACGGCGCTGCGGCGCGGGCCCGCACGCCTGAGAGAGGGGGGTGGACGGCGTTAATGGCACGGAGGGAGGGGCGGCCGGGAGCTCGACCGGGGCCCGGTCGGCGGCGAGCCCTGTGGCGGTTCTCTGCCGTCAGTCCGGTTTTATGGTGGGGAAACGGTGGCGAAGCATGGGCGGGTGATGGGGGTCACGGGGGTGGGGCGAATTTTGCTTGCGGGGGCCTATGGCGGCCGGTCCGCGGCACGATGGCGGGTGCCCGCGGCGGTGATGCCGCCGGTGAGGTTGCCGGCCACAATAGAGGGGGAGAAGTAGTGCCCTGTGACCGTGATGTGACGGAACCTCCCAAGTAATTAGGCCCACCTACAGTTGTCCTTGTCCAACGGACCTCAGACAACCCTGTAGGTGTCCCTGAACTACTTGACAAGTTCGGTATCTTACCTTACTTTACCAGGAACGATTCACCCGTCTTGCAGACATTACAGAACATCGGAGATAAAGAATTGCGGAAGCGATTACATAATTCACATTTATTTAAAAGCAAGCTCAAGTTGTTTTATTACAGACCAAAACTAAGAGCGAGTGCTGAGTAGTATTATTATACAAACCAAGGGAGGCAAAAACTCCTCCTGAGAAGATTTAAGTAAAAGATCTATATGGAGGACCAAGTCCTCCCGCACTTCAGTCTTGTGTTTCTTCTTTGGGAACCACCTTGGCACAGAAGCAGCAGAAATCTGCTACTTCCTCACCTAAAAACAACGAAGGGATAAACCCTGAGTATGGAATTACTCAGCAAGACTTACCCGACTAAAGAAAAGACTCTCAAGGGTATGCTGGCTTTTAGGGAGTCAAGGTAAGGCTTCTCAATACTCAAAGACTCTGTTTTGCAGAAATGCTTACTAAAGTGGATCCTTAAAAATCCAGTTTTATTTGTCAAGTTACGTTCAATTACCTGCAACTAGAGTTCTTTCTACCCTAGTTCAATCGCTGGTCCTGCACTAGCCAATTTCTTGACAAATACCCATCATCTTTAGTGGAATGCTACGTGTAGGGTAGTGACCAAGTCTTCATAACCGCGAAGGTACGGCGATCCGAATCGATTATACTCAGCTGAGGATCTCCAATCACACGACATATGTAGCACTTAACCCTTGCATATGTCAACCCGCCACCGAGGTTCTTAAGACCGGATCAGGTTCACGCAAACTGAGAGCACAGATACACCACCGTCCAGCCTCTTGCTACGGAGGGTACACGCTACTCTCGCCACCGCTCCACGCCCATTTCGTGTTATCTTATTCCGGCCTTAGTCCGCCCGAGGCAAGGCTTACCCATGACGAGGCATGTGACCAGCTAAAGGGTCCTCGATCAACAAGCCTACATCGAGATGGTCCTTAATCGACTCAGACGGAGACACTACACCGAGACTCCTTTCTCGTGCAAGTCACCCGCCCGGTCTCAGCTTAATCTTTTTAAACCCAAAGTTTGGTACCTGGCAGAGGTACATCTTTTCCAGATGTTGAATCCATCACGGCCCTGATGGATCCACCATCAAATTTTATTTTCAAAAACATCCCACCCACTTTTGCCACATCATCTTTTGTAAAAACAAAACATTTTGTTTTTCTAAAGCAAGGCTAAGCATCAAAATCTTTTGTAAAAGGGTGATCAAGGAAGGTAATCAAATTCAAGGAAGGTAATGCAGGAATTGTTTTAGCAATCAACTCCTATCACCTAATGCATCAATCAAGTGAGAAAGATTTTTTTTAAAACATCAAGGAAGGTGGCAAATGCACCGGGGCTTGCCTTTGTTAACAGGTGAGTCCTGCTCGGATCCACAAATATCGAAATAAAAGCAGTTGCCTGCTGGAGGATCTGAGGTTGGTGGTGTCCCCTCTTCAGTGACTTCTTCTTCTTCTTCGTGTTCTAACATAACCATATATATGCATAAGAATGGATGCCATGGGATGCTCATGAGGATGCGAATATAATATAAACTTATTATCTAAGTCTTGAGTACAACTTTCCTTCACGGTACTCCGAGAACCTAGGGTTTCCGGAGTCAGTAAAGGAGTTCATAGGGCAGGGGGGTGGTTTTGGGTTCTAGTTATCAAACATGGTCCAGATCAACCCAAATTCTACCCAAGGCTTCTAAATATTGTTTTAAGTTCCCATAAAAAGTTTGGGCATTTTTGGACTTACCAATTATTTTCTAAAAATCCATAACTAATACTTTTAACTACTTTAAATGCCCTAAAATTTCTTATTTCCACTAAAAATCACAAAACTATTTTTATTAAATTCTAGGAAAAATAACAAGCCTAGGAAAATTGGTTTCACAATTTTATTATTTTTCTACTGTTTTCTACAAGTGTTTTGGCTCTGGAGATAAAAGAAAAAGAAAAACAGATGAATAGTATTGGATCGAATCCAGCCCAGGTCGGCCCACTACCAGCAGAAGCACGCCCACGCGCGCGCCCGCGCTGGCAACTTTACAGGAAAGGCCTCGGGGTTTTCACTATCTGCGAACGGGTTTTCTCACTGTTTAACAGAGTCACTGACACTTTGCAAGAAGGTCCCTCGAGTTCTATTCCTTTACGTTCCACGGTCCCCGACGGAGTGGAGCACGGCCGAGCTCCGGCGAGCTCCCACGCCAGCCGATTGGGGCAACGGCTAGGGTTCCCGAGCGGCGGACATCAAATTGGACCACGCCCGAGTGTTTTCCCTAATCTAATTTCAAGAATGATGAACTAATTTGGCCTGGCCACGGTAACCGCGCGGATGAACCAAAGAACCACACGTTCCCGGCGATTGGTGGCGGTCTAATTCAATTGGAGGGGTCGAAGAGCTTAAGGAGGGCATAAAGATGCTAGAACAAGCAGCAGAGGGACTTGAGCTCACCTGAATTGAGCTGGTCACGGTGAGGTCTTCTTTGCGGCGGGGGAAACCGAATTGGGGGAAGTGAGCGATTCTCTGGCTATGGGGGCTAATCGGAGACGGGAGTAGTGGCTATGGCTTTGGTACGACCTAGCGCAACTGGCCGGGGGCTCAATTTATAGATCCCCAGGGCGGTGGCGCTCAATTTGAGCGGATAACGGAGGCGGCCGGAGATGAGGAAGAAGGCGGCACGGTGAATACGTGGCTAACGCCGTGGCAAGCTCATCGACGCTGATGGGACTGCAGTAGGGAATCACGGTGATGAAATGTCGCGGTTAGGACACGCGGTGGCCAACGGCGAGGGCACGTCGGCGGTGAGCACTTTACCCGCAGGCGATGAACCAGGGGAGGAGTACCGCGGCCGACCGAGGTGGTTTCCAGCTTGACGACGATGAGGATCTTTTACCCCGAGAGGTTATCCACAAGTCCGGTGCACGAATCCAAACGCCGGTGACCCGAATCACGGCGGAGGGATCCGTCGGCGGTGAGGGCAGCCGCGCGGTTGATCTGATCCAGTCAAGCTACTGTACCATGGCGAGCTCCTTTCAGATGAACTGACAGAGAGATTTGAGGCTAGATTTTCTCTCGATTTTGTATAGTAACCGAGCAAGCTTTCTGTACCAAAGTTATAGGGCTACATACCAGCTACAAATCGACTATAGTGACTGAGCTCATTTGATAACTAGATCATGGTTGAATTCAGCTCCAAAGATGGCTTTGCTACACTGAAAGTCTGAATTTTAGAATAAACCAGCCTGTCAGTCTGACTTTGGGTGTGATTATCTCCAAAATCTTCATAACAACTGTGCTTACACTCTTAAGTAAAGTTTTTCACCTAAGATAGATCTACATAGTTGATGTGGTGACCTAGGGCAAAAACCTTATAGTTTGAAAGTTACAAAGCTCAAAAGTTGAGCCCATAACACTAAGTTTCAGACTTAGAGAAATCTCAATTGGGGGTCCTTTTTGCATTTAAGTCCAAAACTTAGGGTTTGGCTTGTAAATTCACATATGAGTGCCCCAAATGACTTTAGATACTTATTTAACTTGGTTTTTGCACTTTAGTCCAAGAGTGGACCAATTTTGCACAAAGACCCCTAGGGTTTAGTTTTAGGGTTTTCCAGGGTTTCATTTAGGGTTTCTAGTATCCCAGGGGTATAAATGAGATTCAACTTTGTTTTTGGGGATATTTTATAGCTATTTCACTAAAGCCTTTAGGTTTTCTCAATTTGGGTTAAGTTTTAGCCCCTTTAATCCTTGTTTAGGGTAATGCTTCCTATCCAGGGTCCTATTTGCAAAACCTTAAAACAATACAACTTGTTTGAAATTTTTGCCTAGTGAATGCACTCTAGGTGTATCAAACATATGCAATGTCAATGCTTATGATGCCATGCTCAAGTTTTAGTCATAGTAACACCAGGAGTGTTACATCCTTCCCCCCATAAAAGAATCTCGTCCCGAGATTTAAAGTCCTAGGGTGAGTAATGGAAAAGGAAATGTGTCACATTTTATTTCCTTATTTCTGGTACAAGGCAGGGTGGTGTGGGGTTCATTCCTTTATTGCCATAACTATATACATTTTACAAATTACATGAGGCTAGAAAGCCTGGGAAATTCTTATTCAAGAAGTCTTGAGTTTCCCACGTAGCCTCTTCCTCATAATGCTGGTTCCATTGTACCTTGTAGAACTTGAGAGTCTTTCTCCGGGTAACCCTGTCCTTTTGATCCAGAACTCGAATAGGATGTTCTGAGTACGTTAAGTCTGGTTCCAGGACAACATCTATCACTTCAATGGTTCGATCGGGAACCCGAAGACACTTCTTCAATTGCGATACATGGAACACATTATGTACTGCAGACAATGTTTCGGGAAGTTGAAGTTGATACGCCACTGGTCCATATCTTTGAAGAATAGGAAATGGACCAATGTACCTGGGGGCAAGCTTTCCCTTTACCCCGAAACGCGATACTCCCTTCATTGGTGAAACCTTTAAGTAGACGTAGTCTCCTTCCCGGAAGTATAAGGGCATTCGCCGTTTGTCTGCATAACTCTTCTGACGAGCTTGTGCTTGCTTCAGATTACGAATAATTTTCTGAACTTTATCCTCGGCTTCTTTCACCAGATCAGGTCTAAAGAAGCACCTCTCACCAGGTTCAGACCAATTTAGCGGAGTCCGACACCGTCGTCCATATAAAGCTTCAAAAGGTGCCATCCTAATACTTTCTTGATAACTATTATTGTATGAAAACTCCGCCAAAGGTAAACATTCATCCCATTTTGGTGAGAAATCCAGGACACATGCCCGCAGCATATCTTCAAGTATTTGGTTCACTCTCTCAGTTTGTCCACTGGTTTGAGGATGATAGGCCGAACTGTGGAGTAACTTAGTACCCAAGGATTTATGAAGTTCTTCCCAAAATTTGGATACAAATTGTGGTCCACGATCCGACACTATAGTCTTTGGAACCCCATGCAAACTGAGAATACGGGCGATGTACAACTCCGCATAGGTAATGACGTGATATTTTACCTTGACAGGGAGGAAGTGGGCGATCTTGGTAAATCGATCAATGATAACCCAAATAGAGTCATACCCTTTTGTGGTCCTGGGCAATCCCACAATGAAGTCCATGCTTATGTCTTCCCATTTCCATGTTGGTATTGGTAATGACTGCAATGGACCGGCAATCCTCATGTGTATGGCTTTGACACGTCTGCAAGTGTCACAGTTAGCCACATAGCGTGCAGTTTCAATTTTCATCTTCGTCCACCAGTAGTGCTGTTTTAGATCGTGATACATCTTAGTGCTTCCCGGATGAATAGAATAGCGACTAAGATGCGCTTCATCTAAGATTTGTTGGCGGAGTTCTTCATTCTTTGGCACTACTATGCGGTTGTTAAACCATAACACACCTTGATCGTCTTCCTTAAAACATTTGGTTGTTCCAACCCTTATCTTCTCTCGTATGTGCTTCATACCCAGATTATCCTTTTGAGCATCAATTATCTTTTGCAGAATGATTGACTCAAGCTTTAGCTGATTTAGAGTCCCTTGTTGGATTATTCCCAGGTTTAACTTTTCCATCTCTTGACATAAAGTATTGTCAGAGGTTTTTACCATAAGGCAGTGGCAGGAAGCCTTACGGCTTAATGCGTCTGCCACTACATTGGCCTTGCCTGGGTGATAATGGATCTCCAGCTCATAGTCCTTAATAAGCTCAAGCCATCGTCTTTGTCTCATATTTAACTCTGACTGGGTGAAGATGTACTTCAAACTTTTATGATCTGTATATATGTGACAGATATTTCCCAGCAGATAGTGACGCCATATTTTCAGGGCATGAACCACAACAGCTAGCTCCAGATCATGAGTTGGATAATGCTCCTCATGTCGGCGCAACTGCCTTGAAGCATACGCAATTACTCGGCCTTCTTGCATCAGTACACAGCCGAGCCCACTGCCAGATGCATCACAATATACATCAAAAGGCTTAGTGATGTCCGGTTGAGCCAATACCGGAGCAGTGGTTAATAATGTCTTCAATTGCTCAAAGGCTTCATTACACTTAGAAGACCAATTGAACTTAATATCATTCTTCAATAAACTTGTGATTGGCTTCACAAGCTTAGAAAAATCGGGTATGAATCTGCGATAATATCCAGCTAGTCCAAGAAAACTCCGGACTTGGTGAACAGTGGTTGGGGGTTTCCACTCCAGAATATCTTTGACCTTGCTAGGATCTACCGCAATTCCTTTAGCTGATAACACGTGCCCCAAAAATTGAATTTCCTCCAGCCAGAACGCGCACTTGCTGAACTTGGCATATAGCTGATGTTCCCTCAGGCGCGTCAATACAATCCGTAGATGCTGAGCATGCTCCTCTTCATTTTTAGAGTATATCAAAATATCGTCGATGAAGACCACCACGAACTTGTCCAACTCGGGCATGAACACCGAGTTCATCAAATAGGTGAAGTGGGCAGGAGCATTTGTGAGCCCGAAAGACATTACCAAGTATTCAAACAATCCATACCGTGTAGTAAATGTGGTCTTCGGTATATCCTCGGGCCGAATACGGATTTGGTGATAGCCCGATCTAAGATCAATTTTGGAAAATACCCTCGCCCCAGTCAGTTGATCAAATAAGATGTCGATCCTTGGAAGAGGGTACTTATTCTTGATGGTGACCTCATTCAGGGGTCGATAATCCACGCACATCCGCAAGGTTTGATCCTTCTTCTTAACAAAAATGGCGGGGCAACCCCATGGGGACGAGCTTGGCCGGATGAATCCCTTATTCAGTAGATCTTGTAATTGAATCTTCAATTCCGCCAACTCATTAGGGGGCATACGGTACGATCTTCGAGAGATGGGAGCCGTACCGGGCTTTAGCTCAATTACGAATTCTACATCTCTTTCAGGGGGCAGTCCAGGCAAATCTTCCGGAAATACATCTGGAAACTCACATACTACCGGAATGTTCTTGATCTCCGGTACAATGGCTTCAAATATTCCACCAGAAGCTTTGGCTGGATTGGTTACGGGGAGAGACAAAAGAATTTCTTCTTGATTATAGCTCAACCTGACGGTTCTGAGTTCAGTGTTGAGGATTGCCTTGTGTTGGGTTAACCAATTCATACCCAAAATTACATCTATATCCTGGCCTTTCAGAACAATCATGTTAGCAGGAAAGTTCCGTCCGGCCATTGTTACTGGCACTTCATAGGCCACTTCTCTAGTAAAAATGTGTCCCCCAGGTGAATGAATTTTAAATCCCTCTTTTGATTCATGGCATGCAATGTGATGTTGCTCCACAAATTTCTTGCTAATGAAGGTATGCGAAGCACCAGAATCAAAAAGAATAATTGCAGGGTGACTGGCCACGGGAAACGTACCCATCATCACCGGCTCTCCTTCCGGTGTAGTGGCCACTTGAGTGTAGTATACACGCCCCGTTTTCTTGGTATTTCTCCCCAAAGCATTACCCTTGGGCTGAGTAGACTTTCCAGTTCCTTGCTGAGCATTGGATTGATTTTGCTTGGGGTATGGGCAGTCTTTGATAAAATGTCCTGATTTGCCGCAGTTGAAACACCTGGTTGAAGAGCTGGGCAAGGCAGGGAATCGAGTGCCTGGGGCACCCGGCTGATTTGGGGAAGTGGAGGTATTGTTGGGGCGGATAATAATGGGCTGTTTGAAAGGGAATGCTGGTGGACGAGAAAAAGTACAGTTTTGGCTAGAAGGCCGGATGACGAACCGTTGCCTCTTCGCCTGGCCCTGATTAGGCCTCTCACCACTGAATCCCTTATTCTTCCCAGAACTTGCGTATTTTGCTTCCACAGATAAGGCTGTACTGACAGCCTTTCCATATGTGAGATCAATACATGTGGCCATCTTTCGCTGCAACCGGTCATTTAGACCTCTCATAAAACAGTTCTTTTTCTTCAAATCAGTATTCACCTGGTCGATGGCATACTGCGACAGGTGATTAAACTTGTTAAGATACTGATTGATGGTGTCTCCTCCTTGTTTCAGCTTCATGAATTCCTCTTGTTTCATATGCAGCACCCCTTCCGGTATGTAGTGCTCACGGAAGGCTGCTTTAAATTCTTCCCAAGTGATTTGATGGTTGTGAGGTTGGATAGCCACAAAATTTCCCCACCAAGTACTGGCAGGGCCACGTAGTTGCTGTGCCGCGAACAATGGCTTCTGCGTTTCAGAACAACGAAGAAGACCAAACTTTTGTTCAATAACTCGTATCCACTCGTCGGCTTCTAGCGGGTCTTCTGCCTTGGTGAATAGAGGTGGACGAGTTTCGGAGAAGTCCAGATAAGTGGTTTCACGGGGACCTTGCTGAAAACCTCTTCCTGCCTGCTGCTGGAACTGCTGCTGACCCGCCATTTCCCTAAGGAAGCGGGTATTGTCTGCGGTGGCATTCACCAAGGCGGAAATCGCCTCGGCTAGCGTGGGTGGAACCGGAGGTGGATTTGGGGTGACATCCCGACCCCCAGAAGTTCCGGCTGCGTCCTGTCCTCGAGTTCTGGTCGGCATCTGAGGCAAAAACATTTGAAATAAACATAATATGCCAAAGAGACCTTCCATTTTACATTACTACAAAAAGTAATGATACAGACTCGATATTACCTAACAGGATACATTACCCATTATACAAAAGTTCAACCTATTATACAACAGTGCATCCTACAATACACTACTCTACTTCTATTACACCATTAGTCCTGCTTTCCGTTACTTTTGGCGGCCTCATTGTCAGGTGTGGGAGTCCAGACGTCAACCAACCTCAAAGAAGGAGGGGGTTCAAAAAGGTCTAACTCCCCACCCAACGCGCGTCCCGCAACGTGAGAGGGTCCGACTTCCGCCTTGGCAGAGTGTGCAGGCACACTAGGGTGTAATTGTGAGTATAGTATATGGACTTCCTCATGCAACGTATTGCAGTAGACCTGCAGGTCGTCGACAGTTGAGCTAAGTTCTTTAATTCGGGCCTGAGCCCTTGCTTCCTTAGCACATGCCAGCAAATGAGACTGTACTGCCCAGTCAAGTGCTAAGTCTCGATCAGCAAGCTGATCCTGCAGGTGACGGATGTCCCTTCTTAGTTCATTGATTCTATCTCCGTCTGCGACCCAAGCATTGGTCCTGTGTTGCAGCTCTGCTTGAAGTCGACTCACTCGAGCTTCAAGGTCTCCTATGGGGTCATTACTTCCGCTGCTGCTGCTTTCGTGTCGAGGGGCTAGTTGATGCCGGGGTACTCCAATTGGTCCCGTTGACTTACGTGCCGTTAGCCTTGTGCGTGGCGGCATCTTTCTAAGGGGGAAAATTTATTAGCATAATTCTTAGCATGATGCATGAATAAGTACAGAATCAACCTTAGTCGATTCAACCTTCTATACATTGCACTCTTCCTATCTGGTCTTTAAGATAGACTCTTCAGAATACTTAGGTAAGAAGAGAAAAGAATTTTTTTAGGTAAGACTTTCGAAAATCCTTTTGAAGATGCCTAATAATGTCTGCAAAGAAGGGCTACGCTCCGATACCAGCTGTGACGGAACCTCCCAAGTAATTAGGCCCACCTACAGTTGTCCTTGTCCAACGGACCTTAGACAACCCTGTAGGTGTCCCTGAACTACTTGACAAGTTCGGTATCTTACCTTACTTTACCAGGAACGATTCACCCGTCTTGCAGACATTACAGAACATCGGAGATAAAGAATTGCGGAAGCGATTACATAATTCACATTTATTTAAAAGCAAGCTGAAGTTGTTTTATTACAGACCAGAACTAAGAGCGAGTGCTGAGTAGTATTATTATACAAACCAAGGGAGGCAAAAACTCCTCCTGAGAAGATTTAAGTAAAAGATCTATATGGAGGACCAAGTCCTCCCGCACTTCAGTCTTGTGTTTCTTCTTTGGGAACCACCTTGGCACAGAAGCAGCAGAAATCTGCTACTTCCTCACCTAAAAACAACGAAGGGATAAACCCTGAGTATGGAATTACTCAGCAAGACTTACCCGACTAAAGAAAAGACTCTCAAGGGTATGCTGGCTTTTAGGGAGTCAAGGTAAGGCTTCTCAATACTCAAAGACTCTGTTTTGTAGAAATGCTTACTAAAGTGGATCCTTAAAAATCTAGTTTTATTTGTCAAGTTACGTTCAATTACCTGCAACTAGAGTTCTTTCTACCCTAGTTCAATCGCTGGTCCTGCACTAGCCAATTTCTTGACAAATACCCATCATCTTTAGTGGAATGCTACGTGTAGGGTAGTGACCAAGTCTTCATAACCGCGAAGGTACGGCGATCCGAATCGATTATACTCAGCTGAGGATCTCCAATCACACGACATATGTAGCACTTAACCCTTGCATATGTCAACCCACCACCGAGGTTCTTAAGACCAGATCAGGTTCACGCAAACCGAGAGCATAGATACACCACCGTCCAGCCTCTTGCTACGGAGGGTACACGCTACTCTCGCCACCGCTCCACGCCCATTTCGTGTTATCTTATTCCGGCCTTAGTCCGCCCGAGGCAAGGCTTACCCATGACGAGGCATGTGACCAGCTAAAGGGTCCTCGATCAACAAGCCTACATCGAGACGGTCCTTAATCGACTCAGACGGAGACACTACACCGAGACTCCTTTCTCGTGCAAGTCACCCGCCCGGTCTCAGCTTAATCTTTTTAAACCCAAAGTTTGGTACCTGGCAGAGGTACATCTTTTCCAGATGTTGAATCCATCACGGCCCTGATGGATCCACCATCAAATTTTATTTTCAAAAACATCCCACCCACTTTTGCCACATCATCTTTTGTAAAAACAAAACATTTTGTTTTTCTAAAGCAAGGCTAAGCATCAAAATCTTTTGTAAAAGGGTGATCAAGGAAGGTAATCAAATTCAAGGAAGGTAATGCAGGAATTGTTTTAGCAATCAACTCCTATCACCTAATGCATCAATCAAGTGAGAAAGATTTTTTTTAAAACATCAAGGAAGGTGGCAAATGCACCGGGGCTTGCCTTTGTTAACAGGTGAGCCCTGCTCGGATCCACAAATATCGAAATAAAAGCAGTTGCCTGCTGGAGGATCTGAGGTTGGTGGTGTCCCCTCTTCAGTGACTTCTTCTTCTTCTTCGTGTTCTAACATAACCATATACATGCATAAAAATGGATGCCATGGGATGCTCATGAGGATGCGAAGATAATATAAACTTATTATCTAAGTCTTGAGTACAACTTTCCTTCACGGTACTCCGAGAACCTAGGGTTTCCGGAGTCAGTAAAGGAGTTCATAGGGCAGGGGGGATAGTTTTGGGTTCTAGTTATCAAACATGGTCCAGATCAACCCAAATTCTACCTAAGGCTTCTAAATATTGTTTTAAGTTCCCATAAAAAGTTTGGGCATTTTTGGACTTACCAATTATTTTCTAAAAATCCATAACTAATACTTTTAACTACTTTAAATGCCCTAAAATTTCTTATTTCCACTAAAAATCACAAAACTATTTTTATTAAATTCTAGGGAAAATAACAAGCCTAGGAAAATTGGTTTCACAATTTTATTATTTTTCTACTGTTTTCTATAATTGTTTTGGCTCTGGAGATAAAAGAAAAAGAAAAACAGATGAATAGTATTGGACCGAATCCAGCCCAGGTCGGCCCACTACCAGCAGAAGCACGCCCACGCGCGCGCCCGCGCTGGCAACTTTACAGGAAAGGCCTCGGGGTTTTCACTATCTGCGAACGGGTTTTCTCACTATTTAACAGAGTCACTGACACTTTGCAAGAAGGTCCCTCGAGTTCTATTCCTTTACGTTCCACGGTCCCCGACGGAGTGGAGCACGGCCGAGCTCCGGCGAGCTCCCACGCCAGCCGATTAGGGCAACGGCTAGGGTTCCCGAGCGGCGGACATCAAATTGGACCACGCCCGAGTGTTTTCCCTAATCTAATTTCAAGAATGATGAACTAATTTGGCCTGGCCACGGTAACCGCGCGGATGAACCAAAGAACCACACGTTCCCGGCGATTGGTGGCGGTCTAATTCAATTAGAGGGGTCGAAGAGCTTAAGGAGGGCATAAAGATGCTAGAACAAGCAGCAGAGGGACTTGAGCTCACCTGAATTGAGCTGGTCACGGTGAGGTCTTCTTTGCGGCGGCGGAAACCGAATTGGGGGAAGTGAGCGATTCTCTGGCTATGGGGGCTAATCGGAGACGGGAGTAGTGGCTATGGCTTTGGTACGACCTAGCGCAACTGGTCGGGGGCTCAATTTATAGATCCTCGGGGCGGTGGCGCTCAATTTGAGCGGATAACGGAGGCGGCCGGAGATGAGGAAGAAGGCGGCGCGGTGAATACGTGGCTAACGCCGTGGCAAGCTCATCGACGCTGATGGGACTGCAGTAGGGAATCACGGTGATGAAATGTCGCGGTTAGGACACGCGGTGGCCAACGGCGAGGGCACGTCGGCGGTGAGCACTTTACCCGCAGGCGATGAACCAGGGGAGGAGTACCGCGGCCGACCGAGGTGGTTTCCAGCTTGACGACGATGAGGATCTTTTACCCCGAGAGGTTATCCACAAGTCCGGTGCATGAATCCAAACGCCGGTGACCCGAATCACGGCGGAGGGATCCGTCGGCGGTGAGGGCAACCGCGTGGTTGATCTGATCCAGTCAAGCTACTGTACCATGGCGAGCTCCTTTCAGATGAACTGACAGAGAGATTTGAGGCTAGATTTTCTCCCGATTTTGTATAGTAACCGAGCAAGCTTTCTGTACCAAAGTTATAGGGCTACATACCAGCTACAAATCGACTATAGTGACTGAGCTCATTTGATAACTAGATCATGGTTGAATTCAGCTCCAAAGATGGCTTTGCTACACTGAAAGTCTGAATTTTAGAATAAACCAGCCTGTCAGTCTGACTTTGGGTGTGATTATCTCCAAAATCTTCATAACAACTGTGCTTACACTCTTAAGTAAAGTTTTTCACCTAAGATAGATCTACATAGTTGATGTGGTGACCTAGGGCAAAAATCTTATAGTTTGAAAGTTACAAAGCTCAAAAGTTGAGCCCATAACACTAAGTTTCAGACTTAGAGAAATCTCAATTGGGGGTCCTTTTTGCATTTAAGTCCAAAACTTAGGGTTTGGCTTGTAAATTCACATATGAGTGCCCCAAATGACTTTAGATACTTATTTAACTTGGTTTTTGCACTTTAGTCCAAGAGTGGACCAATTTTGCACAAAGACCCCTAGGGTTTAGTTTTAGGGTTTTCCAGGGTTTCATTTAGGGTTTCTAGTATCCCAGGGGTATAAATGAGATTCAACTTTGTTTTGGGGGATATTTTATAGCTATTTCACTAAAGCCTTTAGGTTTTCTCAATTTGGGTTAAGTTTTAGCCCCTTTAATCCTTGTTTAGGGTAATGCTTCCTATCCAGGGTCCTATTTGCAAAACCTTAAAACAATACAACTTGTTTGAAATTTTTGCCTAGTGAATGCACTCTAGGTGTATCAAACATATGCAATGTCAATGCTTATGATGCCATGCTCAAGTTTTAGTCATAGTAACACCAGGAGTGTTACACGTGAGAGTGTGGCGGAGCTTCTGGCATAACTTAATTGGATAGAGGATCGCTAAAGAGGGGGAGGGGAGCTCACCGGAGCGATGAAGGGAGCATGGCAGCGCTAGCTCGAACGGCTCGGGGAAGAGGGCAGTGGGGGTGGCCGGAGCTGTGTGGCGAAGACGGGGCTCGGGCAGGTCCTTTTATAGGCGCTCGGGGGAGGGAGGGGGATGGAGGAGACGGCGAGCACCGGCGAGCTCGCCATGATGGCGGGAATGGCGCTAACGCCGATTGCGATGGCTCGAGCAGGCGAGGGGGGGTGAGGGGACGGCTCGAGCACAGTGGCGGGGTTGTCGCGGAGGCTAGGCGGGCATTGATGGCGAGGCGACGAGGCGAGGGGGGCTCGGCGGCGGATGCGCCGGTGAGGGATGGGCGAGGGGGATGAAACTGACCGTGTGGGCCCTGGATGCCAGCGAGAGGAAACAGCGCGAGAGGGAGGGGGATGAGGCGCTGACGGGCAGGGCCCGGGTGTCAGCGGGAGGGAGCCACATGTGGGGTTGGGCCGCCTGAGCCGGGGAGAGAGGAGGGGAAGCGCGGGCGCGTGGGGCGGGTTGGGCCGGAATTCGGCCCAGCCGAGGGAGGGGGGATTTTTCCTTTTTCTTTTCTTTTTCTAATTCTAATTCCTTTCTTCTCCTTTTTCTATTTTTGTTTCTTTTTCTTTGGAGACCAAAAATATTTTCTAAGTGATCTTGAGTGAGAAATAGAGTCTATGTGAAGTGCTCTAATTATTTCAAGTATATGCACATGAGAAGGGGTTCTAAGGGTAGGGTTAAGGGAGAAAGGTAAAATAAAAGGGGGGAAATTAGGAGGTTAGGGTTTCAAACCTTAGGTGGGATTTTGGGATGTTACAAACCTACCCCACTTAAAGGAATCTCGTCCTCGAGATTTAGACTGGATTTGAGAAAAGGTAAGGGTATTCCCTCCTCAAGGAGTCTTCACTCTCCCAGGTAGCTTCCTCTTCTCCTTCTCTGCTCCACTGAACTTTACAGAGCTTCACCTCTGAGGTGCGGGTCTTTCTGACTGCTGAATCAAGAATCTTCACTGGTTTTTCACGGTACTGAAGGTCTTTCTGAATCTGTATTGTCTCTTCTTCGATGTGACTTTCTGGTGCTTGCAGGCATTTGCGGAGCTGGGATACGTGAAACACATTGTGGATGTCGGACATGGATTCTGGTAATTCCAGACGGTATGCTGCGGGTCCTACCCTGCCAATGATGGGATAGGGACCTACGAAATGCGGGGCTAGCTTCCCTTTTACTTGGAACCTCCTGACACCACACATTGGAGAAACCTTGAGGTAGACGAAGTCTCCTTCCTCAAATCGGAGTTCCCTCCACCTGTTGTCTGCATAACTCTTCTGCCGACTCTGAGCTTCAAGTAACCTTCTACGGATCAGTGCAACTTTCTCTTCTGCCTCTTTGACAAAGGCAGGTCCTTCTAGTGCTTTTTCCCCCACGTTGGACCACATGAGAGGGGTCTGGCATTTCCGTCCATACAGTGCTTCGAATGGCGACATCTTGATACTGGCCTGATAGCTATTGTTGTATGAGAACTCTGCGTAGGGTAGACTGGATTCCCAACTTCTATCAAAAGCTAGCACACATGCTCTTAACAGATCTTCAAGGACTTTGTTGACTCTTTCTGTCTGCCCATCTGTCTAAGGGTGATAAGCGGTACTGAAATCTAGCTTGGTGCCCATAGCTTTCTGAAGGCTTGTCCAGAATTTGGATGTGAACTGGGTTCCCCTGTCTGACACTATCTTCCTTGGGATGCCATGGAGTCTGACTATCTCCTTGAGATAAATCCGGGCAAGGGTGGCTCCTCCAAAGGTAGTTTTCACTGGGATGAAATGGGCTACCTTGGTGAGGCGATCTTTTATTACCCAGATAAAATCATTCCCTTTTTGCGTCCACGGCAGTCCGGTTACGAAGTCCATGCCTATTTCTTCCCACTTCCATTCAGGTATTGGGAGGGTTTGTAATAGGCCTGCAGGTTTTTGGTGTTCGGCCTTCGTTCGCTGGTAGATGTCACATTGGGCCACATACTGAGCTATTTCTTTCTTCATCCCTTTCCACCAGTACCTGGTTTTGAGGTCTAGGTACATCTTGGTAGTTCCTGGGTGGATGGAGTAGGCCGAGTTGTGAGCTTCCTTGAGTTGGACTTCTCGGGCCTCCCCTTTTGGTACACACAGACGGTATTTGAACCAAAGGACTCCTTGATCATCTGTCCTGAGGTCCGGGAGTTGTTCCTTGCGGGCTTTCTCCACAAGTCTTGTTGTCTCTGAGTCTAGACGTTGAGCTTTGCATATGAGGTCTTCTAGCATTGGTTTGACTTCGAGACTATCGCTGTTTCCCAGACATGTATTTAGTTGAGCTGATTCTTTCTTCCAATCTTCTAAAAAGTTGGTCCCCTTGATGCCGAATGGTTTTCGACTGAGGGCGTCTGCTACCACGTTGGCCTTCCCGGGGTGATAATGAATTTCCAGGTCATAATCCTTGATCAGCTCTAACCATCTTCGCTGACGGAGGTTTAGATCTGGTTGAGTGAATATATACTTTAGACTCTTGTGATCGGTGAAAATGTGGCACTTGTTTCCGATTAGGTAGTGCCTCCATATCTTCAAGGCATGCACTATGGCTACCAATTCCAAATTATGGGTGGGGTAATTCTATTCGTGCGGCTTGAGTAGGCGTGATGCATAAGCAATGACATTCTCGTTTTGCGTCAGTACACACCCTAAGCCTTGCCTCGAGGCATCACATAAGATGACAAAATCTTGATGAATATTTGGTAGTGACAGAACGGGTACTGTTGTGAGTTTCTCCTTTATGATCTGGAAACTCCCTTCACATTTTGGGGTCCACACAAATTTATGGTCTTTCTTGAGAAGTTCTGACATTGGTCTTGCTATGCTGGAGAATCCTTTGATGAAGCGGCGGTAATACCCTGCCATTCCCAGGAAGCTTCGAACTTCACTGACGTTGGTCGGCTGCCTCCATTTTGATACTACTTCCACCTTGGAAGGGTCCACTTCTATTCCTTCTGCGGTTAAGATATGCCCAAGGAAGGCTATCTTTTCCAACCAGAATTCACATTTACTGAGTTTAGCATAAAGTTGGTGTGCTCTGAGTTTTCCAAGGACGATCCGAAGGTGACACTTATGGTCTTCGCGGTTCTTGGAGTAGATAAGGATGTCGTCAATGAAGATCACGACAAACTTATCTAGCTCTTCCATAAACACTTTGTTCATGAGGTTCATGAAAAAGGCGAGTGCGTTGGTCAGTCCGAACGGCATCACTGTGAATTCATATTGCCCGTACCGGGTGACAAATGCAGTCTTCTGGATGTCTGCTTCCTTGATCCTCAATTGGTGGTAACTAGACCTTAGGTCTATCTTGGAGAAGTACTTGGCTCCTTGAAGCTGATCGAAGAGGTCGTCAATCCGAGGAAGTGGATACTTGTTCTTGATGGTGACTTCATTTAACAATCGGTAATCAATACACATTCTCATGCTTCCATCTTTCTTAGAGACGAACAGGACTGGTGCTCCCCAAGGGGATGAGCTAGAACGAATGTATCCCTTTTGCTGAAGATCTGCTATTTGAAGCTTCAGTTCTGCTAACTCGGTTGGAGCCATGCGGTATGGTCTCTTTGCGATGGGTGCTGTTCCAGGGAGCAGATCTATGTAGAACTCCACTTCTCTTTCTGGTGGCATTCCTGGTAACTCTTCTGGAAACACATCCATGAATTCTTCTACCACTGATATACTTTCTGTTGCTAGATTGAACATCATTGGGTCACTGGCGGGTGGCTGTGCCTGACAAGAGACTGACTCTCCCTGCTGGTCGGTGAGGAGGACTGTCTTGTCTGCGCAACTGATGATGCCTTTGTGTTTAGTTAGCCAATCCATCCCTAGGATCACATCAATTCCTTTGGATGGCAAGACAGTTAAGTCTGCCAGAAATACTACCCCACTTAAAAGGATTCTGACTTGGGAGCATTTGAGCTGGCATAGAAGGTCGGACCCTGGGGTTCGGGTGACCAAGGGAATCTCTAGAGGAGTAGAGGGAATGCCATACTTTTCCACAAAACTAGTGGCTATGAAGGAGTGGGATGCTCCAGAATCGAAAAGTACGGTAGCAGGAGTAAATTCAACAAGGAACTCACCGAGCACTACTCCCGGAGCTTGCTGAGCCTCCTGGGCATCGACGTGATTCACTCGTGCCCTTCCTTGGTACGGAGCCTTGTTCTGCTGGCTGACGGAGGAGGGCGCCTTGGGGGCGGATGCCGAGGTATTCTTGGGGCCATTCACCGAGTTGGAGTAGGCGAGTCCTGGTGGCTTCAGCTGCGGACAGTTGTTCTTGAAGTGACTAGGATCACCGCAGTGCCAACATGCATTCGCCGGGGGTTGGTTGCTTGCCACTGAGGGAGAATGGAAAGAGCTCTGACTCTGCTGACTGAACTGTGATGGGGCGGGTCCAGCTGGTCTACTGAAGTTTGGCCCCTTGGGTGGAAACCCAAATGATCGAGTCTTCTGGTGCCGGTCCTGCTGTTGTGCCCGGAGAACCTGGAACTTTCTTTTGAAATGTCCTTTTTCTTCCTCCTTTGCCCTTTCAACTTGCATGGCCTTGTTGGAAAGGTGAGAGAAATTGAGGAAGTCTTGGCTAGCCAGAATTGTCTTGAGTTCTGGCCTGAGTCCATTCAGGAAACGGGCCATCTTCTTGCCCTCGGTACTGACATCATCTGGCGCGTAGCGGGCTAACTCTGTGAACTTGTGCACATATTCGCTGACAGATCTTCCGTCTTGAGTCAATTCTCGGAACTCGTCCTCCTTAAGCTGTACAAGTCCTTGGGGCACATGGTGCTCCTGGAAAGCCGCTTCAAATTCCGCCTAGGTAGCATCTCTGATGGTGACGTTGAAGGTGTCCCACCAGGCTAAGGCCATCCCGGAAAGTTGGTGGGCAGCCAGTTGAACACGCTGATTTTCTGGGCAACCAATGGCTTCTAGTTTTCTTTTGATCGTGCGCATCCAATCGTCTGCATCGAGGGGGTTGCTTGATCCGACGAATGTGGGAGGTTTGAGTCTCAGGAAATCCCCCATTCTGTCTTGCGGTCTTCCACCATTTGGCCGTTGATTTTCTAGATTTCGAGTGAGGACCTCGATGAGTCGGGTTTGATTGGCTAGAACTTGGGCTAGGTCTAAGGGTAGTGGTGGAGGTGCGGGGAGGTGGGTTTCACTTTCCTCTCTAACGGCTTCCCCTTCAGCTCTCAGGGGAAACCCTGCTCCAATCCCGGAGGCGGTAGGCGTGGTTTTATCCGAAGCCATCTGCCAGGGAAGAGAGTCACTATTATGCACATGCATATTGTTTTCAACCAAGTTATTTTATTCATTACACCAGCACATTACAAGCATAGGACTACTACAGGTGGAGCTACACGAGAGCGTTCCCTGAGGTACTACCGAACTCTTTCTCTAAGGTATCCCCAAACTCCTTGAGAAGATCATCAAGGCTTGCTAGGGATATATCCTCGGTGTCGGACCAATCATCTACCCTGGGGGGAGGTGGGGCTGGAGGGGTCTTCTTCTTCTTCTCCGTTTGGCATCCTCGGTTGGTGGTCTTCTTCTGGATTTTCTTCTTGGGGGCGAGCTTCTTTAGCTTCTTATCATAGTCCATCTTTAAGGTTCGATAAGCCTCACGGGTGTTGGCCTCCTCGCCTTCTGCTATGTCGAGACACTCTTGGAGGGATGCCTTCTCTTGCTTAAGCTCTCTGACTTGCCGCTCCAGGCTTTCCACCCGGGAGTTTAGGTGGGCGCAGTGGGAGGAGAGGTCATCGTAGTGGTTGTCGAGGGTGTGGAGGTATCCGGCCATGTAGACAATGGTGGGGTCATCCCCGGTGGGGTCTCTCCCTGACAGAGCCTGAAGTCTTTTCCTCCAGGTGGGGGTATTTTTTTTGCTGGGTGGGAAATGACGAAGGGGGGTTTCAGAGATCTCTTGGCTGTAGTTTTGGCATAGCTGTTTAAGGGCTTTTTGGGCTACACTTTGGCAAGTGTCTGGGAAGCGGTGTCCGGTGGAATTGACTTGGAAGGGAGGGTGGTTTGGGTAGCTTCGGCTTTCTCCCAGGTAGACTGCCATAGAGCACTTTTCTACTCCATTTTCGTGGTATTCCTTCCAGACATATTCGGGCTTCTTGCGGATCCCCATGCGTAGCGCGCAACTTCGTAAAAGGTGAGGGAATCCTTCTTCCCCTGAGCAATAGGATGTCCTAATAACCCAGGAGTCTTCCATCTGGTAGACGAAAAGAAGGGTCTGTTAATATCGGGGAAAGGAGAGAGTGTTTCTTGGGGGGTAAGAGGTGTTTTCTTGTTAAGGCAACTTTTTAAGGTCAGGGCTGCGGTCTACGGCCAGTCCTATAGGTTCTGATACCACCTGAAGCGTCCCGATCCTTTGGGACCCAAATGTGATACAATTACTAGTCCTAGGAGGCTAGTAACCACATTCATTACTTCAAATAGTTACAGAGTCTGAATAGTGTTATTACAATACTGGGGGTACAAGCTCGAGAGTGAGCCGAAAATCATAAAGCGCAGTGGAAGATAAAACAGCCCAGGCCACAGGCAGAACTGGGTGAAGTCACAACCCCATCAATCAAGCATAGCAGAAAAGAAATCTTCAGCTGCTGAAAAACATAAATAAATCTGGGTGAATACACTAGGTATTCCGCAAGCCCACCCGGCTCCCGTAAAGAGAAAGTGACCTATATTGTACATGCTTTATATGGTGGAGTTGAAGTCACTCATACTTTTTCAGAGAAAGGCAGTATTCGCTGTTTATGGTTTTCCCAAGACAATAGAAATGATACCTGCTTGACCACCACTGAGCTTCCCGCTCCCGTGGTATCACTTTCTTTCCAGAACATACACACGCATCTCCCTGTTCCCGGTTGTAGAAGAAACACTAATTGTCATACCATACCAGACTCGTCCATACCAGTGGACACGGACTATTCGAATAGGTTTAGACTTTGTGCAGAGGGGTACACTTTACCCACTAGTCTGGCTCTGCGATCTCATGGCCAATGAGATCCGAATCCGAAACTCTTTCCTTCCTTGCACGTCCGAACCTTAACGGTTATACCGGAAGGAGTCAGGCCACCGCCATGTCCAAACCGGACAAAACATTCCCCCTCCTTATCCTCCCGGTGCTCCCCAGCCTTCATAACCCTGGGGTTGGACCGTACGAGTTCAGATCGAGTGGCTGCCCACACAGCCTCGAGTGGTTGTACTTTTTGTGAGTACAGGTAATGAAAGATGACAAACCGATCCTTATACGAGAGGACAATCCTTCTGCTCACGCCTAAACCAGCTGAGCCAACACCTTAGGCTCTCCCCTAAACTAGGGAGTCCCTGATCATCCTACTCACCAGGTGATGAGGGTGAATACCCTTCATCGCACACTTTTGGAAAACATGCCACTTGTACCCTTTTTACTTGCCCCATATCTTTAAATCAAAGTAATAGTTAATGCGGGCTCTCTCATGCTCACCATGCAATTTGATTCCCATAATCCAGGCTTAGGCAGTGGTAGAGAGAAATAGGTAAATAATGCATCAAGGGAAGGATGGACTTGCCTTCGTCGAAGCTTTCCTGGCACAAGAGGTTTAACTCAGAGGGGTCGGGTTCTTGCCCTTCTTCCGGAGCTATAAGTTCCGGAGGATCGGATCCCTCTTCCGCTAATCAAACACAGATAATAGCAATACATCAAACATAGTGACTTTAGCGGGGTGTGCAAGTTCTTATACTTTATTATTTTTGTGCCCTATAATTTATTTAGACTATTTTGGTGCATAAAATATTAGCATCTAAATATATATGTGAAAAATGGGGAAAAAGAAATGAGAAAGGAAAAAAGAGAAAGGATTTCCCAGCTAGCCGGGCCGGGGGGGATTTTGGCCTAGCTGGCGCGAGCGCGCGCGGGCGGGCGCGCTTTCGGCCCACTTGGCCCAGCCGCGCGGGGGCGACGGCGGGGAACGGCGCTGCGGCGCGGGCTCGCACGCCAGAGAGGGGGGGGTGGACGGCGTTAACGACACGGAGGGAGGGGCGGGAGCTCGACCAGGGCCCGGTCGGCGGCGAGCCCTGCGGCGGTTCTCCACCGTCGGACCGGTTTTGTGGTGGGGAAACGGTGGCGAAGCATGGGCGGGTGATGGGGGTCACGGGGGTGGGGCGAATTTTGCCTGCGGGGGCCTATGGCGGCCGGTCCGCGGCACGGTGGCGGGTGCCCGCGGCGGTGATGCCGCCGGTGAGGTTGCCGGCCACAATAGAGGGGGAGAAGTGGCGCCCTGTGACTGTGAGAGTGTGGCGGAGCTTCTGGCATAGATTAATTGGACAGAGGATCGCTAGAGAGGGGGAGGGGAGCTCACCGGAGCGATGAAGGGAGCACGGCGGCGCTAGCTCGAACGGCTCGAGGAAGAGGGCAGTGGGGGTGGCCAGAGCTGTGTGGCGAAGACGGGGCTCGGGCGGGTCCTTTTATAGGCGCTCGGGGGAGGGAGGGGGATGGAGGAGACGGCGAGCACCGGCGAGCTCGCCATGATGGCGGGAATGGCGCTAACGCCGATTGCGATGGCTCGGGCAGGCGGGGGGGGTGAGCGGACGGCTCGAGCACTGTGGTGGGGTTGTTGCGGAGGCTGGGCGGGCCTTGATGGCGAGGCGACGAGGCGAGGGGGGGGCTCGGCGGCGGATGCGCCGGTGAGGGATGGGCGAGGGGGATGAAACTGACCGGTGGGCCCTGGCTGCCAGCGAGAGGAAACAGCGCGAGAGGGATGGGGATGAGGCGCTGACGGGCGGGGCCCGGGTGTCAGCGGGAGGGAGCCGCGCACGGGGTTGGGCCACCTGGGCCGGGGAGAGAGGAGGGGAAGCGCAGGCGCGTGGGGCGGGTTGGGTCGGAATTCGGCCCAGCCGAGGGAGGGGGGGTTTTCCTTTTTCTTTTCTTTTTCTAATTCTAATTCCTTTCTTCTCCTTTTTCTATTTTTGTTTCTTTTTGTTTCTTTTTCTTTGGAGACCAAAAATATTTTCTAAGTGATCTTGAGTGAGAAATAGAGTCTATGTGAGGTGCTCTAATTATTTCAAGTATATGCACATGAGAAGGGGTTCTAAGGGTAGGGTTAAGGGAGAAAGGTAAAATAAAAGGGGGGAAATTAGGAGGTTAGGGTTCCAAACCTTAGGTGGGATTTTGGGATGTTACACTCCCGTTAGCCAGCTTCACCAGGGGTGGCGGCACCGCCGCACGGCAACGTACGCCGGCGAACAATCGAGCCAAGGCTTCGGTGCACTAAATAGTCGCGGATAGGTGCTACACGCAGAGGAGGGTAAACCGAATTGGTTAAATAAATCCTTACCGGCGATGGAGGCAGCAGCAGGGCCACCCACGGCAGCATGAGATCTTGCGACAATACTTCTACTCCGGTGAGCGATTGGTGCGGCTCCCGCCACCGGACCGGCCCTGCGATATCGCGAACACTCACAGCACGATCCAGCGAAACCGGCAGACCACACCACTGGCTAGCAGCAGTACCATAGGCGAGTTGAGCGTGCGGCGACGCCATTCGAAATCCCGGCGAGAAATTGCCGACCCCACGGCGGCTGTCTTCGCATGCCGAGGTCACACGCACGTGCGGCGGCATCCCGCGACGCGCCTGGAACACCCGTCGGGCCGGGGAGTTGCCCACGGACGAGGTCCATGTTGGCGGCCAC
This sequence comes from Zea luxurians, assembly GCA_029449295.1. Classification (NCBI taxonomy): domain Eukaryota; kingdom Viridiplantae; phylum Streptophyta; class Magnoliopsida; order Poales; family Poaceae; genus Zea; species Zea luxurians. The sequence continues at coordinate 176,448,825 of JAOPSE010000002.1, forward strand.
TCTCTCTGGTTCTCTCTCTCAGTCGCTCCCCTTCGATCTCCCTCACCTGTTTCCTCTAGCTCGGAATTCATGGCGTCGTGCAGGTATTCATGGCCGGGGGTTGGTCTTTATACCCCCAAGGCCGGTTGTAACGCCCACGACTCCAGGGAAGCACCACGCGGATCTTGCGCGGCTTCAGTTGCGAGCACGCGAGTTCTTCGGAAGGGATGATTCCGACTTACCGAGTCCACCTGCCAGACATACCAAATGCGCACGGCAGGGGAAACGAGCGGTGGGTGAAGGGAATGACAGATTTGGCCCACATGTACGTGACGCGCGCTTCGGTTTGGGCTGGGAGCGCGCGAGGGGAAAAGGGTAGTGGGCTGCGCTGTAGATGGGATTAGGTGGGCTGGCAGGTGGTTTGGGCCCAATCCGCAGTTTATTCTTTTCCCCTTTTTTTCTTCCTTTTCCTTTTCTTTTATTTCCAAATTCAAGCTTCCTTTCAAATTTGAATTTAGTGTTGTGAAATTTGTCTTCAAATTACATTTTACATTTAGGGTACTAATTTTAAAAATACATTTCTATGCATATTTTATGTAAGTTTCATATTCCTCTATTTCTCCACGGTCTAATTATAATTTTAGGTCTAAAATCCAATTTTGCACCTTATTGAATTTTCTATTAATATATTTATTATTATTACTATGAAATGCACACACAATAAACTCCAACTTGATGAATAGATATCTTATTTATTGTAATTAATTTATTTGCTTGATAAATGTTTGAAATATGAGACACACTCATATTATTTTCTTTCTATTTAGAAAAAATAGTATTTTGTTTGTGGCACAAGAATTTGGAGTTACTTCAAAATTAACTATTCATGTAAATAAATGCTTATGGTGCATTTTTTAATGAAATGAATATTCATTTAGTTGAATTGAAAATCTTTCCACTACTTCTTTTCTAATATAATTTTTTTTCAAAATTCAGTCCTCAACATTCATTGCTCAAGTATAAGTTGAAGTATAGGTTGAGATGTTAGAATTTACTATTTTATTTTTTATATATTTATTTTATTATTATTAATAATAATTTTTTTAAAAAAAAATTATATAGATTTTGGGCCTTACACTTTTCTTATGGATTGATGAAGATGGCGCTTGCTAACTTCAACCGTGCATAAGGTTTTGCCCGGAATTAACTGGTCCAACAGGATGCATGCTCTAACAAGAACAACAGTTTGTATTATTTTACACATTCAGAGCACCGCGGAGAAAAAAGTCACAAACAGAAACAGACAAGACCAAAAGTTGGAAAACTTTCTGGATAATAAGAGGCGGTATTGAAATGCACTTAAGTTCGTTTACATGCACGATTGAAGTGCTAATTTGGCCCCAGCTTAAACCCTCCTATGACTATGACGCGTGGACGTCGAGAAGCGCCTCTCGTCCCTGGATCTCCAGCTGCTCCCCCGGCTCGTGCTCTTCGTGTCCCTGGATCTCCAGCTGCTAGCCCGGCTCCTGCTCTTCATGTCCCTGGATCTCCAGCTGCTCCTACTCTTGATGTCCGGCTCCATCTTCATTGGCCTGTCCTCGACGACCTTCTCAGGGACCTTGCGCTGCCGCTTCTCGTCATCAGCGTCAGCTTCTCGGTAGTAGCCTGGGTGCTTACGTTTCGCATCTCCTGTCTGCCCGCTCCTGACGCGATCACCGCCGGCATTGGAAACGACAGGAGGCATCTTCTCGTCCAAGATCTTGGGGGTATCAGCTAGTAAAACGGCTGTCTCAGGTCTCTGCGCCTGCGGACGCATCCGGGGAGTGGACGGAGGAGCGGCCAACACCGTGGCGTCCAACACGCCGTCTTGCGCCCACTGGATCAAGATGCCGCGCGCGAGGGCGCGCACCTTCCCGGCCTCGTGGCTCAGCAGGCCTTCGACGGCCTTGTCCACGCCGGTGGTGGTCAGCATGGTCGTCGTCACCGGGACCACATGCAGCGTCAAAAGCGCCTCGGCCATGGCCGCGTCGAGCAGCCGGCAGAGCCCCTTGACTCGATCGGCGTCGTCGTCCGCGGCATCGCAGAGCATCTCCACCAGCTCGCTCCTCAGTTGCCGGAACTTGTCCCGGGAGCGGGCCCCGGTGGCGGTCTCTATGGCGGTGTCGATGGCGGCGAACGCCGGGAAGAAGGGCTTCCACCGGCGGAGCGCCATCACCGCTGCGCGTTTGGATTGGCTGCACGGAACCGATGCGCGCTCGCGGCTCGCTAACTATCGATGAGGGTATGGGGCAGGACTGTGAAACTGTATTGGTTGAAGCGTAATACCACGCCGCTGGTCTCATGTTTATATAGCGTCAAAGGCCAGGCGATCGACATGTACAGGATCTATCTACAGCTAACAAACTAGCAACTACCTGAAGGTATTCAATGGATAATCATCGGGAATGGATAATCACTAGGAGCATCTATATATCACCGTAACAGACAGGAACATCTTCCATCTTCAATTCCAACAAGGACGACGGGACACCGGGCTTTATATCCATCGTCACGAACAAGAATCCAACTGATGAGGAGATTGGTTGTTCGATTCGAACGCGATCAGGCATTCAGTTATGCCCCTCTCGGTGATCCCATCCTAGGCAGTCAGATTAATGATTAATTTAGATCTGCATTTGTTCAAACCTCTGTTTGCTACTGTGCAGTTTTCAACACTGGAGATTGTCTAAAACTGAATTTTAAAACCGACTGCAAATGGATAGTGCGCGAGGCTGGGTTGAAGACTGGCGCCGACGCGGGCAGCGACATCGCAGACCGGACCATCAGCACCGAGAGAACTTGCCACCAAGAGATGCTACAACGCATCTACGATGGAAAAGGATTCATCAATGGAGCCGTTGCACGCTCGCTTGACGCCTTGAGCCTTGCCTGCCGATGGAGCTCCAAATTCCATGAGAGTTAGGGACAGGGAGTAGCGCTAAGAGAGAGCAGAGATAATGAGATTCAGTGAGCGACGAACAACGGCGAGCTTGAGAGCAAGAGAGGAGCGCTTAGTGGCGAAGTGGCGTGGTTCACTGCCGATGGACAAGAGAGGAGCGCTTAGTGGGTAACGTCCAAACTCCAAAGAGTGAATCGACTAAATGTTTAAAGCACAACATGTGATTTGGGCTTGAAGAGAGAGAGTCTGGGTCCTATTTTTTGGAAGCGACAATGGCACGGTTCTGTAGTTGAAGCAAGCAACGTTGACAGTCTCATTTTCAGCATGCATCTTCATGCCTGTTAGCGAGAATGGCGTTGGCGAATGATGCACACTACTCTTGCTTCTTTGTGTTTCATCGCCCCATTGATTTCCATCTGTTTACACTGGCCTTACACATACTTGTTTTGTATATACTTGTGTTTTACCTTATTATTAAGATTTGTCAGCATGAATTCAGTTTCCTCCTAATGTTTCATTAAATTTGGTACCCTCCCCACTCTTAATATTGTAGTCACATTAAGCACAATTCAATTTCTGCATGACTGAGGATAGCTTCGTACATTGGTGGACAGAGCCTTTGAATGACTTCTAAAACTTAACGTTGTTCGTTATTTTGCTCAATATGGCTTGTTGGATATGATCTAACTTCTGTATTTGCTGAATGTGGCATGTTGGATATGCTCTAGCTACCGCCGATTGGAATTAGGTGTTGTTTGGTTTACATATTTGTAACGTGAACAATAACCGATAACGTTAAACCATGTTTGTTTAAGTCCAACCGTAATCAAATACTACACTAGAAACTGATATTGTATTATTCAAACTTATTACAGCTTGAAAACGAGTGTAAATTATTACCGTTGTCATTTGCGTTGCATTTTGTGAACCAAACGATATCTTAGAGTAATGTGTGTCCTAGTCCACATGGAGGATAGAGCTTCATTTTGCCAACAAGAAAAGGTGGGGAAGGCGGCAAGTTCATGACCATGAAGCCTAGGTTGTTGTGGCCTAATTGCCAGCATTTTGATGTTGCAGCTGGGCTATTAGGACTGAACTGTTCAGATTAGCGGCTACTACGTTCACGACTTGCACTTTTTTTCTTGTTCAACGTAGCTGCGTGGTACAGGTTTATGTGCAACCCTGGGAGAAGATTAACAAAATTGGCACGCATGTACGTGAGCTGAAAAATGTATCCATCTTACTAAACCCTTGTTCAAAGTAGCAGACATGCCAATTTGGATCGTGCGGTACAGGTTTATGTGTGAGGCTAGGGAGAAGAGTAACATATTTCACGCTAGTACAACAGTGCCATTGTTGGGTGAATGAGGTTGTGTAATTTGGGCATTTCCTGTTAGATTCTATGGTGCCTAGTATCGATTCATAAGCCCCTAGAATACCAATATGTAACTGTAAATACTTGATGACGAGTAGACCTGTTCTACTGAACGAATCAAACCCATCTACTGTCCTAACTGGAAAAGGACCACAAATATCTGTATGAATAATTTCTAACACTCTCGTACTATGTTTATCATTTTTCTTAACATGCTTCGAAAATTTACCCTTAATGCAATCTCTATAGTACTGGGCTATTAGGACTGAACTATTTAGATTAGCGGCTACTAAGTTCAAGGCTTGCAATCTCTTCAAAGTAGTTGTGCGGTATAGGTTTGTGTGCAACACTAGGAGAAGATTAACAGATTTGGCACGCCTGTATGTGAGCTAAGAAATGCACTCCAGCTACTATACCCTTGTTCAAAGTAGCAGATAGGCCAATTTGGATCGTACAATACAAGTTTATGTGCAAGCCTAGAGAGAAGAATAACATATTTCACGCCGATACAATAGTCTCATTGTTGGGTGAATGAGGTTGTGTAATTTGGGCATTTCCTGTTAGATTCTATGGTACCTAGGATCGATTCCTAAGCCCCTAGAATACCAATTCGTAACTAGAAATCTTCGATACCGAGTAGATCTGTTCTACTGAGAGGAATAGGAAAACATACCATCGTTGTTGCTGACGCGTCCCGCGAGGTGGTGGTGGAGAGTTGTTGCTGTCACCAGTCTCACCTCCATTGCCCTTGTAGAGGAACAACAAGCACTGAGATCCGAGCCACCGTTGGTCGTCACGCTTCTAGTCACTCCGACGCCTAGGCGATGGAACCTTTGTGTAGATTAGGGTTTCTAGGCGAGGTACTAGCGTTGGCTTTATATAGCGTCGTGTGACCGGGGGCTCCAACCAAGGTTAGCCTGGGCTCTCCCAATCAAGGGCCTAATTAAAGAGACGATTAGTTGGTTGAGCCCAATCTAGTCTCTATTGATCGGTTGTAGGGGACACACCCAACAATCTCCTCTTTGTTCTCTACATTTCTTATACTCAACTTTTCTAGATTCCATCCGTCAACAAGTTTACACATAGAGTCCAATGCGTGACAATGACCGATTAAGTATCACAGCACTCATTGACTACAACATCCTCCCCTTCTTTAGAACGAACAGATACTTTACTAGGTTGCAATCTATAGCCCATGTGATTCAAGATCATAGGCACTCCATTAAATCCATGCTGGTTACGTGTTGTCTTAACACGTTGGGTGGAAGGCCTTTTATGAGCAGATCCGCTAGCATCTTCTATCTATTGTTAAGATAAACTTTTATGGTTTGATCCTGAATCTTCTCCTTAACAACATAAAACTAAATGTCAATGAACTTGGCAGCGCCACATGACTTGTTGTTATAGGAGTAAAATACTGCTGTCTCATTATCACAGTAAATTCACAGTGGTTTTTCTATGCTATGAACCAATTTTAATCTGGGTATGAATTTGTGCATCTATAATGCCTACCCATTTGCCTCATACATGGCTACAAACTCAGCGTGCATTGTCGATGATGCTCTCGCTGTCTGTTTGCACCTCTTCCAAGAAATAACTCCCCTAGAGAGTGTACATGCCCTAAAGTAGACTTTAGTGTAATCTTTACAACCTCCTTAGTCCGAATCTGCATAGCCAACTATTTGTAGGGACCTAGATCTTCTGTATATTAGCATGACACCTTTTAGTTTCTTCTAGGTACCTTAGAGCCTTCTTAACAGCTTTACAGGGTTCTATGCCTGGGTTGATCTCATATCTTCCAAGCATCCCGATTGTAAATTCTAAGTCAGGGCGAATACATATTTGAGCATACATAAAGCTTCCGATAGTAGAAGCATATGGTATTGACTTCATCTGATCCTTGTGACACTGATTTTGGAGACACTGATGATTCCCAAACTTATCACCCTTGACTATTGGCGCATGCATGGCCTTACAGTGATACAAATTGCACCTTTTCAGTACAATTTCTATGTATGACTTCTGTAAGAGTCCTAATACTCCCTTCTGTCTATTTCTATGAATTTCTATTTCTATAACATATATAAGAGGCTTCTCCCATGTCTTTCATTTCAACTCTCTAATAGTCTGATCAAACTTGATGTACCACGGTCTGGAGGCTAGTTTTAATCCATAAATGGAGCTCCTTAAGTGACATCCCATGTGTTCTTTGTCACTCACGACAAAACCCATTGGTTGTGCCATGAACACAATTTCTGCTAACTCTCAATTTAGGAATATTGTCTTTACATCCATCTGATGAAGCTCTAGATCAAAATGGGCCACTATTGACATATTGATCCATAATGAATCTTTCGCTGAGACAGGTGAAAAGGTTTCATGGTAGTCAATGCCTTCTCTCTGTGTGAACCCCTTGGCCACATGACTAGCCTTGTATCTTTCTACATTCCCTTTGGAGTCACGCTTGGTATTGTTGACCCACTTATAGCCTACTGTTTTGGCTTCTTGGGGAATGACCTCTAAGCCCCAAACTTTGTTCATTCTCAGGGATTCTAATTCATCTTCCATGGCTAAAATCCATTTGGATGAATTTGGACTTCTCATAACTTATTCATATGTAGTGGGATCATCTTCTGCATCAATGTCCTTACTAGCATATATATCATTAGTTTCTATGTCTACACTTGTGTACACTTCATAGTCATCAGGAATCGCATATCGTCAGGATCATTGAGACCTTCTTAGACTTGTTTCTGTTCTGGTTTGTTCAGGGGCTTCTACAATGGTATGTCATTTGGCACAACACTACCATATTCTTATGAACTCTCCTGTGTAATCGACTTAGAAGAGCTAGGCTGTGCAGAAGGTGAGTCAACATGCTCTGTAGTAGTTACACTGGATAATGCAACATTTGCAACAGGGTTTTCACCTCCACTTGGTACAACCTTTGGTGGAACCACAACGGGTATCGAGAAGTATGGTTCTTCAACCATCGGAATCGGGATATACATCCTCTTTTCTTGAAGGTCAACCTCTCTGAGTACCTTACTCCCCTTGATCATGTCATCCTCTAGGAAAATGGCATGTCTGGTTTCTATAAACTTGGTTTGTCTGCCTGGGTAGTAGAATCTGTAAGCCTTCGATCTCTTAGGGTAGCTAATAAAATGGTAGCTAGTGGTTCTGTCATCTAGCTTTCGATGTACAGGATTAAATATTCTAGTTTCTGTTGGACAACCCCATATGTGAAAATAGTTGAGCGTGGGCTTTCAGCTAGTCCACAACTCATATGGAGCTATGGATACTGATTTACTAGGGACTCTATTGAGTATATGGACAAAAGTTTCTAAACCTCCATCCACAGACCCAATGGTAAGCTGGAGTAACTTAGCATTCTCCTTACCATGTCCATTAGCATTCTGTTACGACTTTTGGTTACCCCATTCTATTGGGGTTCACCAGGTGTAGAATACTGAGAAACAATACATTTTCTCTTAGGAACCTCACAAAAGGCCACGAGACATGGCCATACTTAGTATGGTGGTCGTGGTACTTCCTCCACGATCTAAACTAACATTTTTTATCTTCAAATTGTGTTGATTTTCTACATCAGACTTAAACTGTTTAAACTTGTCTAAAACTTCTGATCTTTGCTAAATAGTATAAATGTAACCATAGCGAGAGTAGTCATCTATGAAGGTTATGAATGAATCAAACCCATCTTCTGTCCTAACTGGAAAAGGTCCACATAATATATCTGTATGAATAAATTCTAACAGCCTCGTATTGTGCTTAGCATTTTTCTTAATCTGCTTCGCAAATTTACCCTTAATGCAATCTCTATAGTGCTTTAAGTCTGTAATGTCTAAAGGATGGAAAATTTGTTACCTTTATTCTCCCCCTCGAAATATGGGTCAAACGATAGTGCCATAATTTCGATGAGGATTCTCCATCACCTCTTTTTCTTTTCTTGCCACTATTGTCTAGATCGTTTTCTAGTGTATCTAAGACATTAAATACATCACTCTGTGAAAGTAAATAAAGGATGTCTTGTCGAACGATGAGACTAACATCTTTATTACCAAACTGAATAACACACGATGTTTGTCACTGTCTGTCACCGAAGTGACAATGGATGTGTTGATCATCTAATCTTGAAACTGAAGTTAAATGTCTGCTTACTTTCTGTTAGACACTGTAATTGTTTTCTAGCCCTGTGGGAGCCTTAGGCTTGTACGAAATTCCTTTCTGTGGTAGGTACTACACCAGGCACTTTCTATTGTAATGCCCTGTCTTATTGCAGTAGAGGTAGGTGTAAGTGGAAAATGAGGAACTGCCTAACTGCTTCAGCTGACTGTTGCTTGTAAAAGCCTGGTGATCATGCTTCATTTGTTTCTTGAACTTTTTCTTAGAGTTCTTATTCTATTTGGGGATATTGACTTTTGGCAAGGTTGACAGAGTCACCTTTTTGACTCTTCAACCTTTCCTCCTCCTGGACACACTGTGCCATGATTTGATCTGTGTTGGGGGCCTTCGGCTCCCGAAGGTCCTTAAAAACATAGTTTGACAATGTTTTCCAAGTGCAAAATGTGAACAGGCACCTTCGGAACAGGCACCTTCGGAGTCAGGTCGTGAGTATACAAGGGCATGTTTAAGACGAAGCTGAGATGAAAAGCGAACATGACGAAGGATAAGACGATCATGAAGTCATATACAGAAAAGCTTCGGCATAACGACAGAAAAGAGGAACCGACTTAAAGATGAAAAGCCAAATTGGACCTCGAAGGATTACTATAGAGTTATTGATAAGTGTAAAGGGCATCAATGTAATTTTACACGGGCTGCGTCCCGTGCCTATAAATAGGTCCCGTACTGTTCACGCTGACTTAGTACACGTCTTTTCGCATCACGATTTGTACCTTTCCTTACATCAGTCTGAAGGTACATTTGTAATTCGTTTTCATGAATTTAATAATAATGGAAATGTATTGATGATAATGCTGGTATTAGTACTTGCACATTTTATATATATGTTTATTCTGTTTAATTATTTATCAACTTAACGAAGGTCTTTCCCTTCGTAACTTTCGTTATATTATGTTTATATCCTTCGTCCGAAGTTCATTAAACCCTTGAGGAGATAATGCTCCAGCGGACGAAGGATATTTAACACTTAACATCTTCGTGTTGTCTTGTTCTTGATTCATAGCATTTGAGAACAAGCCCCCAACATTGGCGCCCACCTCCGGTGAACTCACTTCCACTTTTTGAGTTTTGAAAATCTTCGGCAAGCATCACCTTCGTCATGCCACCGAAAAAAGCTTCAGCGACAGGGGATGCTGCTCTGCAGCCGTTAGACCACAATCAAGATGTCGTTTCTCTTAGGGAGGCCCGAAGCCAGAAGAGAAAGGCCACCAGTCCAACACCTCCGGAAGACGAATTGGATCAAGAAATCCAAAATTTGGAAATGCTCAATCAACAGGTCCAACGCAAGAAGGAGAAGATGGCTCGTCTAGCTGATCTTCAAAGGCAGATAGACGAAGCCTCTGAAGAGCTTCGACATCTTGCTCAAGATGACCAGAACCAAAGGCCCCCGCGCAGAGAGCTTCATCAAGAGGGTTTCTATAACGAGGACGACTGGTATGAAGATTTCCATCACAGAAATTTTTCTTTTGATGATGCTTCTCCCTTGTCAACAGAACTGCAGGCTATTCCTTGGCCATAGTCTTACAAGCCGCCTCAGCTCCCCATGTACGACGGTCATTCAGACCCGAAACAATTCTTGATGAGCTACGAAGCAACTATATCTTCGTACGGTGGCAACACGGCGGTTATGGCAAAGTCCTTCGTCATGGCTGTCAGAAGCGTTGCACAAACTTGGTACTCTTTCCTTAGGCCAGGGACAATCACCTCATGGCAAAAGTTGAAGGACATGCTGATAACCAGCTTCCAAGGCTTTTAGACGAAGCCAGTCACTGCTCAAGCTTTATTCCAGTGCACCCAGGACCACGAAGAATATCTTCAGGCATATGTCCGAAGATTCCTACGTCTGAGGGCGCAGGCACCAACAGTGCCCAATGAAATTGTCATTGAGGCCATGATCAAGGGGCTTCGACCAGGACCTGCAGCTCAGTACTTTGCTAGGAAGCCTCCTCAAACTCTGGAGAAGCTACTCTAGAAGATGGACGAGTACATTCGAGCTGACAATGATTTTCGCCAAAGAAGGGAGGAAGCCCTCAGGTTCTCTGAAATGACTAGGGGCTTCGGAGGAAGATTTTATCCAAGGCACGTCAAGTCAATTCACAATTCTACTCAAAATGACGACAAAGCGAGTCAACAGCAAAGACCACAGTGCTCCTCGCAAGCTTCGGGGCAGCAGCAAAGCTCTTTCCTGCCGCCAATGCCAAGGGGCAGAGGTGCCAGGGGCTTCGGGGGAAGATTTGGGGATCAACCAAGAAAAATATACTGCCTATTCTGTGGTGAAGGTAAGGGCCATACCACCAGGATGTGTCACATTACCATCCAGAAGCAAAAGGAGCTAGCGGAAGCTGCTACACAGCAGAATCAGCCGAAGCAGGTCTTGCATACTGCTTCGTACCATTCGCCTTACATTCCAGAATATGTAGGCAATCACCTTGCAGCTTCTGTTGCTTCGGCAAGTCAACCCCAAGCATCTTGGCAACAGCCTCCACCGCCGCCACCGACGCAGCCAGGGCTTCAGCCAGAAGGGAGTCACCACAATCACCTTCAGAGGGATTTCAGAGAGGAGTCCGAAGCTCGCACAGTCAATAGCACTGTGCCAGAGTCGAAGCACATTTACTGATAAATATCCTACCTCAACAGCAGTTTTTTCGCAGTCTTACATTCGGTATTACTTTTTTGTTAATAAGGAACAATTATGGGAAGTTTAAGTGCCCTTTATCATTTTTCAATTCCTTGTAACACTTTCGTCTTCCACTTTAATAAAAATGTGACTTTTTCATAGGCTTGAATCGTTGAAGCATACGAATTTATGGAGGCGTCAAGGACCTTTGTATTATCAAAATTTTGTTTTAATAGACACAGAGCAAGTTGTTCGAAACAGTAAAAAGTCGTTCCCAAGCGAGCGCAGTGTAAGTTTTCTGAGATTACAGCGAAAAGTCAGAGCTGATTCCGCCGAAAGTAAAAGGCGTAGAAGCTCCTAAGGGAGGCTTACAGCGAAAAATAAACGCTGATTCCGCTGAAAGTAAAAGGCGAAGAAGCTCCTAAGGGAGGCTTACAGCGAAAAATAAACGCTGATTCCGCTGAAAGTAAAAGGCGAAGAAGCTCCTAAGGGAGGCTTACAGCGAAAAGTCAACGCTGATATAAAAAGTGTGTATGCTCTATTACAGGGATATGTATCTGTGACACAAATGTCATCTTGCATAACATAACATCATCACATCATTCTGCATAACATAAGCATCATACAACATATTGCATGTGGAACAAGAAGGGGATACAGTATTGATCTTCGGAGAATAATTTGGGAAAGAGAAAATCGTGCTAAAGCACAAGACAAGCCGAGAAGAGGTGTAGCTTCATTAGAGAGGCAACAAAAACTTTTCTATAGCTTCGGAGAATATTTCACGAAGCTTGGATTTTCTTCACGAAGCATGAAAAGAAGGGAAGGTGTTTTTTTCGCCGAAGGCTCAAAAAACGGTATGTATGCAAGATTTCATGCATCGTAAAGAATTAAAACTGTACATGGATTATATATTACACAATATATTACATATGTTACGTTCCAAATGTTTTTACAGTAGCATTTAATCCTCTTTAAGAACTATTTCTGCAGCTTCGTTCAGTAGCTGGTCAACAACCTTGTCCATAATGGCTTCGGCCATTTTTCTAATTTCATCGTCCTTCTTCGGGTGGGGGCCCGGAGATGCCTCAGCAGGTTCTGAGCGAAGAGAAGATACGACTATATTACTATTACAAACCATGAACAAAGTTTGGAATCCAAAATTACAACATAATAAAAATCACTAATTAATACCTATTTACCCTTCGGGCTCTGTACTTTTTTCGGCAGTCGTCGCTACTTTTCTAGCATCATGGATGCCTTTTTCGCTCTTTTGAATAATTTCTTGCGCCATCTCTCGACCGCCGTTGTCCCAGATATCAGTGAAAAATTTTCCGCCGATCATGCTTGCTTCGGCTGAGGGATCTTTAATGTCTTCGGAGGACAGAGTAGCTTCGGATTGCGCTAAAGATTTTACATGCTCACAACCTTTCTTCTCCAAAACAATAGCAATTCCTCTTGCACCCGAAAAAGCACATATGTCTCCGCGGCTATTCAGGATTTCTTCGAAGCCCTCAGCTTCGTTGCTAATCCATTCCATCGGACCTTCAGGATTGCCCCTTGAGAAATTCTCTTCGCTAGAGAATGCGCCAACGTTGGCAAAACTGGATTTTATCTTCTTAACGCACTCTATGGATTTAACATAGCATTTTCTTTGAGAAGCACGAAGCTCTTTAACATTAACTTCCAAATGATCTGCCCATTGTTCACTTAACTCTCGTTTTGTTTCTTCAAGAATACATTCTTCTTTGGCTTGGGCTAGTTGTTTACGAAGATCTTCAATCTCACGCCTCTGAGCTTTGGCTTGAGTTTTAGAGTTAGCTTCTTCCTCCTTCATTTTTTCCACTAATGTAAGCAGAATTCTGTCTTTCTCCGAGGCCTCGTTTCGTAGTCTGATAACCTCTGTTCGAAGGTTGTTGAGAGCAATGGTGCAGCTCTCGTCTTCAGCATTCTTTTGTGCCCTTAAGGCATTGCTGAGAATTAAGCCCTATTCAAAAAGAATGAAGGGATTAACACAACAGTAAAGGATTCATTCAAAATCCACAAAATTCAAAATTTACAATCTTCGCACCTTTAGACTGTTATATGCAAGACTATCCGCAAGATCCTCCTTCGTCATGGCGCAGAGGCCAGCTTCAAGCTTCGGGAATCCCATGCTTCTAGCCATTTCCCGGCACACGGCTAATTCTTTATTGTCTGGGAGGCAATATAAGAAGTCATCTTCGTTTGTCCCGTTGAACACTACGGCCCCCTTCGGATATTTCAGTTCTCGGGCATAGTGATTGGCTTCAAAAATCTCTTCTTCAGACAGTTTCTTTCCCGAAGCATGTCGCACAATATAATCATGTATATTGGAGGATGCTTCGGGGGTGGCAACACCAATTTCCCCAATCAGAATCGGTTCTGTTATTGTTGTTTTTTCAGTTTCTAAACCTGCCTTTGACATTTTTTCGACCTCCAAAGGCTGTATCTTGGTGGATTCCGAAGGCCCAGCTTCAGTTTCAGATTGCTGCTTCGAGGTTTCAGCAGCAAAGGCTTCAATAGGCGCTTCATTAGTTTTCTTTGGAGCTGTGCTTGAGGATTTAATTGTCTCCAAGACATCCAGCACATTAACCATTCTTTTTCTTTTCGGGGTTGCTGCTGGCCCCTTCTGGTTTTTAGCTGTCTCAACTTTTGATGAAGGACTTATAACATCTGGTGTTTCTCTTTCTTCAGATTTATCCTTTCTTATTGCTAGTGCCTCGCCCATTTCTTCGAATTTTAGCGCTGCAGTTGGTTCTCTGGCTTCGGTGGCCGAAGAGGCCTCGCCAATAAACTCGGGCACTGTGGCCGGCTCAATACAGCGTGGAGGGTGTGTGGACACTTTTACTTTCTTCCTCTTCGGTGCTGGCTCCCCGGGAGCAGCCGAAGTAGTGTCCTTTGCAGGAGCAGTATTTTTTCTCTTTTGGCCTCGCATTGGATAATAGTAGTCGGGATAGATAAACCCAATAGCATCAAATACTCGGTTGAGCCTCTTCTTCTTTCGGCCTCCGAAAGCCGCTGATAATGCAGTGTTTTCAGCCTTTGAATAGGTCCCAAGCAATTCATCACTTACATTCTCAATACTTTTTAGCCAATCATCATCCGGTTCAACAAATTTATCTCCGTACTTGAATGTATATTTCAGTCTAATTAGTCCACCCTCGTCAGCTTCTTTGACGGTCTCCTTTGGCATTTCCCAGTCATCTACAAGTGGCCACACTCTGAAGGCAATGTGCTCTTGCATTAAATCCCTGGTCCCAATAAAGGAACAGACTACGCTGAAGGCCCTCTGACATTCTTCAGCTGCTTCGTCCATTTCTACCTTTGGTTTCCGAAGTCTGAAGCGCTGCCAGATGGGGCACATGATGATATCCTTGATATCTTCCCGAACCTTCAAATCGTTCTTCACATAGAACCATTCCTTCATCCATTCCCCGGGCCATCTCTTCCGAAAGGTTGGCACGGGACAGCTTGACCCAGAGCGGGCACCGAAGCTGTAACAACCAAAATTATTATGATATTGTTCCTTGCCCCACGGTTTCGTCTCGTATACTAGCTCGTGTATATTGCAAAAACTTTTAGCACTTGGCTCCAAACCCTGGCTCCTCACGGCCCAGGCGAAGATTCCCAATCTTATCACTGCTTCAGGGGTAAGTTGATGAAGGTAAATCTGATATATTTTCAGAACTTCTACTACAAACTTGCTTAGAGGGAATCGTAGCCCATCCTTTAAAAAGCTTCGGAAGATTACAACCTCATTATCTTCGGGGGTCGGCGTAGTTTTTTCTCCGTCATCCGCCCTCACGATGGATATATCTCGGAAGTATCTCCCCCTCATGTTTTCAAGGTGACTTTGCTTTATAGTTGATTTTCCGAAGTTTGAGTGACTAGGCCGCCACGGGCGATCTTCGGAATCCTCTCCGCCACTATCCACATCATAGCTATCACTGTCGCCAGTATCTTCAGATAAGCCCTCCAAAGTTTCCCTGACAATCTTTCAGTATTGGTCTTCAACATTGATTCAAGAAAACCCAGGTGCATTTCCTTCGAAAGGCTTAGCTTCGAAGCACCAGCGGCTGTCTTATCTTCAGACATTTTCGCGAATGCTGGCAAACTAGACTTGAAGCCGAAGCTTAAAAAATTTAAGACCGAGCAAATGCTGTCGCGCGCAGGCTAAGAGCAGGGTGCGCAGGTTGAAAGCTGGTGAGAAAAAAGCAGGTGGCAAAAGGGCGTGTCAAATAAACTCGCGGAGAGCTCGTATTTATACACCCAGTATGTCGAAAACTGGAGGGCCCTGCTTGTCAATGACTGTTGCTATTCTAGCAAAAGGAAGGTGTTTTTACGGACCTTTGGCTTAAAGCCTTCGTCCATGTCGCAATATAAATTTATCTTTACAATAAATTGATATTGCGAGGGGCTACTGTTGGGGGCCTTCGGCTCCCGAAGGTCCTCAAAAACACAGTTTGACAATGTTTTCCAAGTGCAAAATGTGAACAGGCACCTTCGGAACAGGCACCTTCGGAGTCAGGTCGCGAGTATACAAGGGCATGTTTAAGACGAAGCTGAGATGAAAAGCGAACATGACGAAGGATAAGATGATCATGAAGTCATATACAGAAAAGCTTCGGCATAACGACAGAAAAGAGGAACCGACTTAAAGATGAAAAGCCAAATTGGACCTCGAAGGATTACTATAGAGTTATTGATAAGTGTAAAGGGCATCAATGTAATTTTATACGGGCTACGTCCCGTGCCTATAAATAGGTGAACAGTACTCCCGTACTGTTCACGCTGACTTAGTACACGTCTTTTCGCATCATGATTTGTACCTTTCCTTACATCAGTCTGAAGGTACATTTGTAATTCGTTTTCATGAATTTAATAATAATGGAAATGTATTGATGATAATGCTGGTATTAGTACTTGCACATTTTATATATATGTTTATTCTGTTTAATTATTTATCAACTTAACGAAGGTCTTTCCCTTCGTAACTTTCGTTATATTATGTTTATATCCTTCGTCCGAAGTTCATTAAACCCTTGAGGAGATAATGCTCCAGCGGACGAAGGATATTTAACACTTAACATCTTCGTGTTATCTTGTTCTTGATTCATAGCATTTGAGAACAAGCCCCCAACAATCTGTATTGCACTTGTCCTTTACACGATGTTATACTAAATATAAAGTGTCTCATACTCTGGAATAGCACCCATAAAAGGGTCCTTGATGGGACTGTTATTGTGATCAAGTACTTTACATTTGGATTCTTTTCCACTTGACCTTATCGATGCTATACTGGAACATCTTATGGTCATACTGATGTGAGCCCACTATAGGCTCAATGGGTTTCTGATATCGCAAGGAGTAAACTATCTCACCCATTGTAGTCATCATCTCAATCTTTTCCCACCATAACTGGTAATTAGTACCATTTAGCGGTTTATTTTGTTCTATCTTACCAACTAGTAGGCCAGTATGTGCACTTTTGTAAAATAAAATAGAAAATATTTAGGACAACTGAACTGAAATACTGAATCATCGTTGGAGGATCCAGAAAATATAAACTTCTGTTGAAAATGTGGTAACAATAACTAACATATTTTTAAAATATTCAATTACCACAATTTTTTGAATTCTATGCAATTTAAATAATAATTAATCCTTGCTGATTTCATAATTAACTGAAAATTGCATAAAATATAAACAAAAGGTAACAAAGTATGCATCATAATATAAACTAGTACAAAAATATCTCTATAATTTTCTTTATCTGAGAAAAATGTTTCTAAAGTTATCTGAATTTTCTCTTCATTGTTTTTCTAATTTCTTTTCTATTCACTTTTTCTAGGAATAATTAAAAACAAAATCTTCAAAATTCACTTGAAATGGAAAAATGCCATTTAGCCTGTCAGCGTCTTGGCCCAGCCTTTGGCTGCACAACCGCTCGCCCACTATTGGCCCACTAGAGCCAACAGGGACGCAGGCACGCACATGCCTGGGCCACAACCTGGGCCTATGCCACGGTTTTAGCCAAAATGCGAGAATTTCGGAGACTGTTGAAACCATAGCCGCATTTGGCCTCTCCTTGCGCCACAACATGTCTGATGGCCCTCTCCCTGCCCGCTGGGACGCCGATGCTCCTTCTCCGCTTTATATTCTTGTGTCCTCTACTCCTCTATGTTCTTTGCTCTTGTTCTCCGTCGCTCTCTGTTCTATGCCTGGCTCTAGGCTGACGAGGCTCATGGGTTTCGTAGGATTTATCGCCGGCGTGCGCATCCCCTAGGGTGAGCGTAACACCTCAAGATTCTATTTTGGGATTTATGAAAACTTCTCTAAATGTACTTCAGTCTAAATGACTTCTAATAAGGATTTCCTTTTATTTCGAAGTTATTTTTTTCTGAAGGGAATAAAAAGGGTAATATTAAAATGTTGGGAAAAATATAATAGACCCAAATATTGAAACTAGAAATCAACCTACCTAGAAAAGAAATAGGACTTTTAAATTATTGATTAAAGTAAATTATGCCCCATTTAAATATATAGAAACACTCTTTAATGGATTTGAGATAAAATATTTTTTGATAGAGGTAGTACATTAGAAAATAAATTTTCCTCTTTAAAATAAGTGAGTAATAAATCATATACTTTTAATATAAAAAAATTATAATCCATGCAAATTGCTTAATTGAACTATTTATCTAGATAAGTAAAATCAATTAAGAATATAAGTGGTGCATCCCACGTTGAGTTGTTTTGTTATGCATATAAACTTGAGTGGAAGTTCATAGCCAATTTTGAATCGAATTTGAAACTTAGAAGTTGAAAAGAAAGGAAAACTAATAAAAAATAAAAAGATACATCACCTACTGCTCGCTGGCCACATTCCTTTAGTCCAGGTCGCTACCCTTCCTCCTTCACCGAACTAGGCTAAAATAACACTGCTCGCAGGCCATATTCATTCATTTGTTGACCGATGTCTCACTGGCGTGCGGGCCCCACCCGTCAGCCTGCCAGCTGTCTTCTTCCCCGATTCTACACGGAGTATGTTACGATCTAGGAATCGCCCGTTACGATCCTATACATCCCCTTGTGCCTATAAAACTATGCACCTCCCATGCCTGCCACCACCTACGTATCCACCGTCGAGTTCGCCACCACCACTGGGTTCGTATGCCACCATCTCCATGGAGAGTGTCGACGCTGAAGTAGAGAGTGGAACATGTTGCCACAGTCGTACCCGCGGTTCACCATCGCCAGGTCCTCGAGGAATTACCATGGAGCATCGCCGGGGCATGTGGGAGCTGGCGCAAGTGTTGGCGTGCACAGGTAGCAGTGGGGTGACCGGGAATTGCTC
This sequence comes from Zea luxurians, assembly GCA_029449295.1. Taxonomy (NCBI): domain Eukaryota; kingdom Viridiplantae; phylum Streptophyta; class Magnoliopsida; order Poales; family Poaceae; genus Zea; species Zea luxurians. The sequence continues at coordinate 176,467,315 of JAOPSE010000002.1, forward strand.
GCTGGAGACCTACTTCGCCACATCTGCTCTAGATCCTATCCTCCGGGGCACCGGTCGGGCACTCTCCAGTGGTGGCTTCACCATGGACGTCCGGTCAGCTTGAGGAGGGTGCAACGCCGTGACCATCCGATCCTATCTGGGCGGCCACGATTGATCGAATTCATACTGATTGTCCCAGTGTGATGAGAATCATCCATTTATCGAGGAGCGATCGCAATCAGGGCATGACGACATGGACGTCTTAGGGACCATTGGTCCAAGATCTAGCCGTGTATAATGCGTACCTGATTCGAATTAAGAAGTGGTCGAATCGTAGCAGTAGATGTCTTATCGAAGGGAGGACATACACCAATACCGTTTCGGCTGAGCGAGTTTGCAAAAGAATCCCCGCAATGTTTAAATAATAACCTGCCGTCCACCAGTTCAAAGAATATCACAAGTAGGTCCTAATTTTTATGAGTTAGACCTCGAGTTTCCAAGGAAATTATAAAATAAAATCAGAATCAGTTTCTAGTGTGAAAATAATTCTAAAAACCTTAGAAAAATCATATATGCTACATTTTAACTCTGTTTCAACCCGTTCTAGTTGCATTAGCTTCGTAATAAAATTATCTACACTTCAGTAACCTTATTTTTTTATCATGTAACATGTTTTAAATAAATTAATAATTAATTTGTTTACCCTATGTTCAGTGGATTAACTTCTCTAATTAAAGTTAAAGTAATGTTTTCAGTCCCTAGTTATAATTTGACTAATCAAGTTTTAACTTAGATTAAAGTTGAATTAGTGTTTTCTTTGGAATATCTTTCTCACATGATTTATTAATCAACATAGACATAGTTTTCATACTTAATCACATAAAACTTCAGAAAACTATATCTTTTTAACCGTAATTCAGATTTTAGTAGTTCTCGAACCTGCGATCTCATAGCGGCGTGTAGAATATTCTTACGCTGTTTGTTCATATGCTTGGTGCAATGTTACCATATCCATTATTTTCTTGATTGTATGTATTGCTACAAGTACAAGCGAGGTCACGTGAAATCTGAAGACCAAATTGGAGAAGTAACAAGAGTTGCACCAAAAAGGCAAGTTATGCCCTTGATCACTCTTCTTTACCTAATAATGTTCCTATTAATCACTGTGACATGCTCAGGTTAATTTGATGGGACCTAATACGTTACCCTAGTTTTATTCACCCTACACCTTGCATACAAATGAATTATTGTGTCAACTTGCTATTGCTCTACCAGGTTTTGGGATTAAAGTTATATCTGCATTATGATCATGCTCCATTTTTGTTATGGTTTAATTATTGTTCATGGTATGATTATTGTGTTAATTAGAACATGGAGCTTAACTTGAGATAACAATGCTAGCACAAGGGTGGAATGGGACGCCCTTGGCTGATTAATTAGGAAAGCTAGTGTGACTTGATCCTTTCCCGAAAGGGGCATGCGAGGTAGAGGAGTGCAGGTATAAGGAGGTCCTCGCGTCGAACTGTCTGTAAAGCTTTTCGGACGAGGGATTCCTATATCGCCTTTGACCCGGAATCTGTAGCGGGTTCTCTCATTTAGTAAAACTTTATAAAGGCCTCATTGTGGATCCCTAGCCATTCACCTTGGGAGTTTCTAAGGGTCTTGTAAGCCTTGGTTAATAGGAAACTGAGAGCACCTAGAAGGGGGGGGGGTGAATAGGTGATCCTATAAAATTCAACACTTAAACAACACAACCATGGTTTATGGACTGTTAGTGAAGTCAAAACCAAGGTGCTATGATTATAGAGAGAACTCTTCACTTGATTGTTCCTTTAGAATAAGTATTGAACTTAGGAACAATAACACAAGTGATTAAGTGAGAACTCTAAGAAAGAAATCAATTACAGAGAAAAGTGGCACAAGAGACACGATGATTTTATCTCGTGGTTCGGCCAATGCCTACTCCACGTTGTGGTAAACTCCTTCGGTCAAGGATTGCACTCAATCCCTCTCAAGTGAACCAGTGATCAACCTTGAGTACCACGATTTTCTTCCTTATAACAAATGTTTTCCTTTGTGAGGAATCTCCACAAGTTGGAGCCTCTCACCCTTACAATATTGATCGCAATGAAACCACAAGAGTAAGGGAGGGAATAGAAACACATGCAAGCAATAGAGTCGCAGCAACACAACACACACAAGTCAAGAAACAAGCACACAAACACAGCGCAGAGAGTTCACAGCTCAACAAGTGCTCAAATCTCTAACACAACGAATCAGATGCGTGCTTGTGGAGTCTAGGCGTCTTAGGATGTTCAATAGAGGCTTGGTGTTCTGCTCCATGTGCCTAGGGGTCCCTTTTATAACCCCAAGGCAGCTAGGAGCCATTGGAGCTCCATTTGGTAGGCAATTCTTGCCTTCAGTCCGTGGGCGCACCGGACAGTCCTGTGCACCACCGGACATGAACAGCGTATGATTTCTTTCCTTGTTTGGCGAAGCCACCCGTTGCACCCGCGGTCCCCTTGGTACACCGAACACTGTTCGGTGCACACCAAACAGTTTGGTGCAGCCTGGTGACCGTTGGCTCTAGCCACGCGTTGCCCGTTGATTGAGCGTTGATCGCGTTGCCGACCGTTGGCACGGACGCTTGGCGCACCGGACAGTCCGGTGAATTTTAGCTACAGTGTCTTTGGCACGCCAGCCTGGGCACCAGACACTGTCCGGTGCACCCACAGCTGGTGCAAGTCTGGCTGTTTCAGCTAACCTTCTTTTGCTCCTTTTTGACTTTACTGAACTGAGTTCCTGGCACTTAGATAAGCATGTTTAGCACAAAAAACAATTGACTAAGTGTCTAGAACTTACCTTCATACTTGATCCATCTAGATTTGCTTCATATACCTTTGCTCAACATCATGTTAGTTCTCACATAGTGTGTTGTGCATCTAATCATCAAAACAATATAGAAATGACCCAAGGGGACATTTTCCTTTTAGAAACACGTCTTGTGGGTAAAGACGCACAACCTCTATAGAGTGTAAAACTGGTATGTCAGTCGTGCTCACAGTCAAGAGTGACTCATGACTCTCGCATGATTAATTTATGTAATTAAACTTAATATGTCATTTGCATTGCACAATGAGATTTATTATTAATTATGATCTCTTATTTAATTGGGATGATATCTACTTATATTTAGTAACTGCTAATAAAATTTTGATGAACTTGTTAAAAGCAATGCTCAGCCTTAACCATCCATATTTGGTAAGCCTTACACTTCACATGAGCCCCCACCGTAGGTGAGCTCATGCACATTATTCCCCACAGCTTGTTGAACGATGAATGTATATGAGCTCACCCTTGTTGTACTCACCCCCAGGTCAACGACAGGTACAACCAAGATGCGGAGCATGAAGGATGACACAATGAGTTTGTGAGAGGTCTAGGCTGTTGTCGCAGAACCTCCCAAGTTATCGGGCCCACATGCACCTGTCCTTGTCTCAAAGACCTCAGACGGCTATGCATGTGCACCAAACAACTTAACAGGATCTGTCCGAGTGTCCCGATGACCCCGGATAAACGACTTACCGCCAAGATCGCTGGATTAAGTAAACACAAATCACACACCAATATTTGCAGGGAAAAAAATTCTTTATTACAAAATGGTTACAAGTTACAACATTTATAAGTTATAGCAAGATTACAATATATACCATCGGAGTTGGTTACAAAAGAAATCAATTCAAAAAGATTACAATTTGAATGTATAAAACATTTATAAGTTTTAAAATACATGCTAGCTTAAGAGACAATCCTCGATAGAGAAGCTAAAGATGGGATATACTTATATAAGAAGGCCGAGCCCACCGGCACTTAGCACCATCCACAACAGAACAAAATTATAACCTGAAAAACAATAGGGAATAAAACCCTGAGTACGCAATTACTCAGCAAGACTTACCCGACTAAAGAAAAGACTCTCAATGGTATGCTTGTTTTAAAAGGATTCAAGGTAAGGCTCATCAAGTTTCAAAGACTCATTTTTGCAGAAAAGCTTACTAGTAGTGGATCCTTATGCCAAAACTTTTACTTCACAAATTAAGTACTTTTCCTGAATCTAGATTTGCCTAATCTAGAGTATTCACTTGTCCTACACTAGCTTTATTTTAGCAGCTTTAGTTTCACTTGTTATCTACGCTGAAGGTCGAAGATCCAGTCTTTATATCCGAGAAGTTCGGCGATCCGAATCGATTAATACCCAGCTGGGGCTCTCCAACCACATGACATATGTAGCACTTAACCCTTGCATATGTCAACTCGCCATCGGGTTTCTCAAGACCAGAACGGGTTCACGCGACCCGAGAGCACAGCACTCCACCGTCCAGCCGTTGGCCTGGTTGGTACACGTTACTCTCGCCATGGTGCCCGCCATGTTTCCGAGAGTACAGCACCCCACCTTCTAGTCTCTTGCTACGGAGGGTACAAGCTACTCTCGCCATCTCTCCACTCCCAGTGCGTGCGAGCTGTTCTAGTATTGGTCCGACCGAGGCAAAGCTTACCCATGATGAGGCATGTGGCCAGTTAAAGGGTCCTAGATCAGCAGGCCAACAATCGGAACGGTCCTTAAGCGACACAGACGGGCGACCTTTCCTGCTCAACGTCTGGTCTCATCTTATTATTTAACACCCAAACCATGTACCTGACAGAGGTACCATACTTGAATGATGAATTCATCGCTGCAGATGATGCGCTCACCATTACAAGTCCTTTTTCATAAAACAAACCCATACCCAGTGTCACACATCATTCTTTTAAAAAGAAACAAGTTTTAATTCTCTAGGCAGGGCTAAGCCTCATTAGTTTTCTTTATAAAACAAGTAGCAAGGAGGATAATCAAATTACAAGGAATGGTAATGCATCAATTGTTTCATCACTCAACTCCTATCACCTAATGAAGCATATAAGTGATAAAAGTTTTAAAAACAACAAGGAGGTGGCAAATGCACCGGGGCTTGCCTGGGATAACACTAGGTTAGTGTTGTTAGATGATGCTTGCTTGGTGAGCATCTCCCATTTTGGCACTCGATCAGATCATAAATCTTCATGTTTATTCATCAGCATCACCATGAGACAAATCCAACTCTTGTCCTCCACATCACGTGATCAATTAGCGTACCTAAATGATATGCATAATGCACATGTATGAACATAGGAAGGAATAATAAGGCTAAACAATGTCACAAAGAAGAAAACTCAATATTACAGGCAAGATCTCACCAACATACATAATCAAACATGAGAGAAAATCTACACAATCATGATCCTCGAGTTAATCGGACCTAATTCAAACATTAGGCAACGTAACTAAACACAAGCCTTAAGCTAAAGCATAACATCGATAGGTTACTACTCGTAGACTTATCAATTTCGGATACTTAATTTAGGTTTATGAATAGAAGTATTTCAACTAGTTCTTAGAACTACTAATCTAACTTATTAGGCATAACACATCAACCAAACAAATTATTACAATCATTCGATCAAGCAAGTAAACATTATCAAGATCATAGAAATTTGTAAGACTATAAGCAATAAAGGGTAACATCACGGATAGACGAGAGAAGTGATAAATTTTACTACTTGCATTACTATTTCATTATGCACATACAAGGCCTAAATAGTCACTACTCAAATACATTCACCAAGGCATTTACTTCCTTCTCCAAAATGCTAAAGTCTAAAGCAAGCATTAAGAAAGAAAAGAAACAACCATTTGCCACTACAAGACTTCATTAATCAAGACAAGAACTAACCAAACATAGGTATCCTCACAAAAGAAACTCCAAGTAATCATTTCATATTTGCTGAATTTGGACAGCAGAACAGCAGCTAGTTGTTTTATTCATAACTTACACAATATTCATCCAAAAATAGTAAACTAAGACTTTTTGGAAAGCTTATAAAGTCCTCTACAATTTTGGTATTATCATCACAATGAGATTCGACACATAGAAATGTCAAACAGTACTAAACGCAATTTCTGTCCAGATTTGGACAGAATTCGTCCACTCACTTTAAAATTCCATAACTGGAGTTTCAGACATCCAAATCAGGTGATCCTAGACTTTTTAGAAAGCTAATAGAATTGTCTACAATTCATTTATAATCATCTCAAGGTGATTCAATGTGTATCAAAGTCAGTTAATACAAACAAACATTGCTGTCCAGATTTGGACAGATTCAGACTCTATAGTTCAAACAACTGTAACTTGGTCTCTAGACCACCAAAAAGGGTGCTCCAAAATTTGTTGGAAAGCTTAAACAAAGTACTACAATTCTCCTATAATTACTAAGAGCTGATTCTCAGTTTAACTTGGGCAAACAAGGTCATTTTCGAAATCTGTACAGAATCTGGACAGATTCTGAAACTGGACTTGGAAAAATCATAACTTCTAAACTACAAGACCTATGGTCATGAAATTTTTACACAAGCAAGATAAAGGAGTTAGCTACAACTTTTCTATATAACACTTTCAAAGAAAACCTGATTTACTTTACTCCATTAGTTGAACAATTAAAACTGTACCTGCAGCCCTAAACAGCAAAAATTCCAGCTTAGTTCCTATTTAACTTAACCACACCTTGCATATATTTCTACCATGACACATTGCAAAATTTGCACATAAGAACTAAACTTTAACGCATGACTCGACTACTTCAAAATCATGAATCCATTCATTTCACATAATTTGCAATCCAAATCTAAAAATCATGTCGCAACGGAGAACCGCTTTCTTGACACCACGCACATTTCATTTAGCACAAATATCGACCCCATACAAATCAACCATTTATTCGATTAACGGAAATAACAGATCGATTTACCATGACTAAACTCGAAGCGACGTTCGCGAACACGGCGAAGGTTTTGGGTTCGGTCCTTCTACCGAACACTTAATAAGCGTCCCACGGGCTTCGGTTCTTCACCGTCGGAACCTAGGGGTTTCTCTCCTCACAAGCACACACAAACACACACATAGTTAGCCTCTACTTAATCGACGCCGAGTACATGTACTAGCGAGGAATAAACACAAGAAAAACAATGGGTTCTCACCAGGGTTCAACGGTGTCGCAGATGGGGCTGCACACAACACAAAGCTCCATACAACCATTCCATCGAACACCTAGAGCGCTCCGAACGGGATGGACGACGCCACTGCCGGGGCTGCGCAGGCACGACATGCTGTAGGGACACAAAAGCTTGGGCGCCGAGGACCAAACTAGAGAAAAGGGGAGGGGGGAAACAGCACATGTAGTGGAGGCGAGTGGCTGGACGAGCTCGCCATGGGGAGAAGACTAGGCGCCATGGAAGGGGCTCCTGCAGGGACGACGGCCGACGTGCAGCACGCTGGGGCACGACGGGGTTCACTGTAAGCCGGTTAAGGAGGGCTCTAGAATTCCAACAGAGACAGGATTATGGCACGTGGTTGCACTGCTATCTTCCACCCAGGATCCATGAATAGAGGGACACGGTGTGGTGGTTTAATGTGGCTTTGACAGCAAATCACAAGCAGCTGCGTCACCACCTTCTAGATAGGTTTCAAGTCTGCCCCATTTCCTCCCCTTGGGCAGTAAAAATATCCAACGTGACCCCCCTTTTTACCATAACGAAATTCTTGTTGTTTTGCACTTATCCAAAGTCATCTGGAAACAGCTAGTGGATGCAGATCTTTTTCCTGAGATATTTTCAGACTGCCTGATCTAGTTCAGTCGACAGCAGCAGCCACCTTGTCCCCTCCGTTTCTCCAATTTCTTTAATGACAGAGCTACCTCTCCACATCAAACTTATTCCCTGAACATTGGTCTTTTAATTTGTTATAGACTTCCAGAGTCAATACCTTATAGGTTTTGAGTTATAGATCTCCAAAGTGAGGCAGATCACACAGAAACCACATTTCAGTTTTCAGTTTTCTGAAACTGAACCCAGAAATTGCAGACTGTCAAGGCAACTTTAAGGGTACTTATCTATTTATTTTATATGGTACCAAGTTAATCATTGTTAAGTAAACTTGTACACCAATATGTACTCTTCAACTTTTCTATAAAGATCCCAGTCCAAAACTGTCCAGAACAGTCACCATATAGCTCCAAATTTAAACCAAACACTAGAATTCAGATCTGTTCACTCTTCCTTATCTGAAAAATTACAGACGTCTGACAACCCATCTTTAGGGGTCAGTAACTCCACTTTTTATGTACTACCGAGTCCATTTCCCTTCAACAAAGTTGCACATTCATAGATCCTCTACCATTTTGATATAATGGTCCTAAGCTAAAACCCAATGGACTGAATAATAAAAGGGGTTCAAAGTTGGCTTAGGCATAAAAGTTCAGAACCCAGAATTATCACTAAATCTGAAAATTCAGATTTGAGGATAGGACTTTTGGGTCAAGTTCTCTAATAGTTCCATATGGATTTAGGGCTTCAACACTTAATAAATGTTTTTCTCCTATAGTTACTCTACAATTTTACTATAGCAACCTTTTGCTAAAAGCCCACAGATTTTAAAAAATACAGGGATCCAAAATAGATAAACCAAACTGTTTTTAGTTGAACCAAAACTAAGATCTAAACGAGGTATAACTGAAACTCTAGAAGATAAGCACAACAACAGCCCGCGAGCCCAAGAACCACCACGACGCTAACATGCCGGACACGCGGCAGTGGAGTGAAGGAAGGCACGACACGTGGTGATGAGTTGGAGCGGTGGCCGATTCAGATAAACGGGAAGGATAGCGGTAGGGAAATAAGGTATATCCACAAATTTTTACGGGGACGATAGGTGTCATTCACGTAGGCGAGAAGTCATGCGTTGCCACACACGGATTTGCACCCGCCACACGACACGATGTGCGGTCACAGAGAGACACGTGCATCGCAGGCGTGAGGGGATCCAGGATGAAGTTCAAGGGACTAGATTCGGTTTTAAGAGTTAGAGTTTGGACAAGACGTCGAGGGCTCAACCCAAACAATATTGGATCTGATATTTCAGAAGATTACTAAAGTCTGAATTTTTGCAAACTAAATTAAGACAATTTAGACAGATGGAGACAGAGACGATATCAAAATCATGAAAAACGAGGATGATTAAAATTTAGTGACCTTTACATTTACAGGTATTACGTGTTAAAGTCCGCACTCGTGGTCGAGTAGACGATAAACACCTGGGGTGTTACAGCCTTCCCCCCTTAAAAGAATCTCGTCCCGAGATTCAGAATGAAAGACTTCTAAGAGTAGAGAGGCATGTAGCCCTGTCCATAATAGTGATAGCATAAACTAATTCCAAGCAAAGACGAGCATCTCAAAATGTTGCTTCTCTAATGGGTATAGCACATACCACTTTAATTTAACTAGAGACGTCAACAAACAAGCTATAACTGACAAAAGAACACATAAGGTTCCATGTGTGCAGTTTGCTTTTTCTGATGACACTGTACTATCTGAGTCTGTTGAACGAGCTGTAGATATGCGACTTTACCCAAACAGAATTATTTGCAACTTCTTGGGTAAAACACACAGAAAGAGGTTTGTTGATAAACTAGCATTGGAAATCCATGGGACATAAGACAAGTGTGGATATCAAACAACATCATGGTTACCCATGGTTATCCAGGGATTCCGAGCTCAATAAATATGATAGAGATTTGAGGAATACATTAGTGAAGGAGATCAACAATTGTTGACTTCACCAAAGACCAACTTCATCTAGCGCTAGCATAACTCTATCAAACCACATATGTTGGGAAATCACATGTGAAACGATCGAGACACGACTAGAACTGTGGTCAGGCTGTTACTAGTTAGCTGAGGATGGTAAAGTACCTCGGCCAACAATGTAGAGATAAGATGCATATGCTCATAATCTAATCCAATATGGCACAAGATCTGTGCATATGTTCATAACCTTCACCTGATCTTGATAAGGGTTTCTTCAGGATATGCTGAACTAAAGTGAGTTTAGACAACTCGATAAAACGATCTCTAAACTCAATCTTTGTTCGCAATTCAATGGTCGAGAGTTCACATTGGTTAACAAGAGATCATGCATTTGGGTAGAAATCCATTTGGTCAGGTTGTTCATCCGTTTCTTCATGCAAGATGAACTGACTTGGTTCAGGAATACATGGATTAAATAAGGGAGCGTATGAACAAACTCCTGCATCTCAGCAGCATGGAAAATCAATTCTCCATTTTGAGAACTAATTAGCTATCTTCCAACACTAAAAAGCTTCAAGGCTTCAGCTTTGCAACAAAGGATGCAAAGGGAACTTGTATGGGTGCCGTCACTACCAAAGTCAAGAAAAATGAAACTACACCGATAAGAATGGTTACAGGTAGAGAGCCAAATAGGTCCTGACCCGATGAAAGGAATACGAGATTGCCAAAACCTAAAATGGTTGATGAGGGAGTACGATGGGAGACTATTATTTCAGCCCCAAGCATATTTCTATGCCCATCGTAGCAATTTTAAGGTCAAGGATGAGCGCCTGATTAGATACACAGGAAAAACGATCGGAAGATTAAATTAATATGCCTTCGAGAGATATGAGGAAACCAAAGGCATTAAATTCAAGAAAATTTATTGGGCATTCCTTTCCTAGGTTAGATTGAGAAAATGACAATGTGATCCTCAAGCAGAGGCAAACTAGAATAGGGATACCAATTTGCACCAACCGAACAAGTCGAAGCTTACGAGGAAAACATGACCATAAGAGAGCTACAAGTGGATTGTCAAGATCATAGACTCGAGATCCTTATCTTAAGCACCGGTGCATTTATTTTCTACTAGAAGATTACCTAAACACCTATTTAGATAAGCTTGATCCTAAAGTAATGATAGAAATTCAGACTCGTCCACTTTTGGAAACTGGGGAAAAAAACTTTGGGGAATTAACATCAATTCGGGTCATGGCTCCTGGGTGAGGACATGGCCAGATTTTTAGTTTACACAAACATACCATAACAAACACAAGTTGGACTAGCCGCTAGCGGTCAAATTAAGAAGAACCACAAACCACATAAAGACATGTCCAAAGGACACAACAAACAAAGCTAGAAATTGCTTATAGAATAGTAATACTTCATAAAGTTTCCAATTATTTATTATCGGAATAAAGATGAGAAAAGCATGCTCGTTCACAATTACCAATTATTAGAATAAAGGTGAGGGAAACATTTTTGTGCGCAAACAACAAACACAATGCAACAATCAGGATGCATGCTCGTCCTATTCGTCCTCACGAATTTTGCCAACTTAATATGGCAATAGCGTTCTATATCGGTGGCATACCTATGTTCTCTCTCGATATATTGCTAGTCGACAGCTACACATACGAGTTCGAAGTTAGTGTACCTGCAGAAAATTTCATCACAGCCCAGTTCCCAATGATGCAATTCACACCTGACAGTTTATCTCAGTATATACTCCATATATTTCTATATGGAGGCCAGCTCTTCATTAAGCACCGAGCCACGCATAGGCGCGTTGTTGCGAGTACATTACACTTCTCAGTATTCTCATGTCTGCATACCCATACACATCCATGGGGTACTGAATCCCAGAAAATTATATACTCCACATCGCAGCCTTCATATATACATATGTAAAACATGTATATAATCAAGCGCTGTTTATGCTCTCCCCTAGACCGACGTTTGTCCGGTCACGCTCTCACATCTCACCTTACCTGAGCGTCGATCCATTAAAGACTGAATGGCCTCAAAAATAATAATACACATGTATGCATTATCCTTCCCAGGTTGTGGGTTAGTATTCTGAACTAAGCCACCTAATAGTCCTTAATTTAGAGCTTAACAGAGGATGTCGCTAGCATTATAGTTTTTCAAATCTGTTTTGTCAAAACCAAACAATGTGTTTAGTTGAAAATAGATTTTCCAAAACCAAAATTTTGTTTTGAAAATACGTATGTGACCGTATCATACTTAATCAAGCTCCGATACCAGCTGTCGCAGAACCTCCCAAGTTATCGGGCCCACATGCACCTGTCCTTGTCTCAAAGACCTCAGACGGCTATGCATGTGCACCAAACAACTTAACAGGATCTGTCCGAGTGTCCCGATGACCCCGGATAAACGACTTACCGCCAAGATCGCAGGATTAAGTAAACACAAATCACACACCAATATTTGCAGCGGAAAAAATTCTTTATTACAAAATGGTTACAAGTTACAACATTTATAAGTTATAGCAAGATTACAATATATATCATCGGAGTTGGTTACAAAAGAAATCGATTCAAAAGATTACAATTTGAATGTATAAAACATTTATAAGTTTTAAAATACATGCTAGCTTAAGAGACAATCCTCGATAGAGAAGCTAAAGATGGGATATACTTATATAAGAAGGCCGAGCCCACCGGCACTTAGCACCATCCACAATAGAACAAAATTATAACCTGAAAAACAATAGGGAATAAAACCCTGAGTATGCAATTACTCAGCAATACTTACCCGACTAAAGAAAAGACTCTCAATGGTATGTTGGTTTTAAAAGGATTCAAGGTAAGGCTCATCAAGTTTCAAAGACTCATTTTTGCAGAAAAGCTTACTAGTAGTGGATCCTTATGCCAAAACTTTTACTTCACAAATTAAGTACTTTTCCTGAATCTAGATTTGCCTAATATAGAGTATTCACTTGTCCTACACTAGCTTTATTTTAGCAGCTTTAGTTTCACTTGTTATCTACGATGAAGGTCGAAGATCCAGTCTTCATATCCGAGAAGTTCGGCGATCCGAATCGATTAATACCCAGCTGGGGATCTCCAACCACACGACATATGTAGCACTTAACCCTTGCATATGTAAACTCGCCACCGGGTTTCTCAAGACCAGAACGGGTTCACGCGACCCGAGAGCACAACACTCCACCGTCCAGCCGTTGGCCTGGTTGGTACACGTTATTCTCGCCATGGTGCCCGCCATGTTTCCGAGAGTACAGCACCCCACCTTCCAGTCTCTTGCCACGGAGGGTACAAGCTACTCTCGCCATCTCTCCACTCCCAGTGCGTGCGAGCTGTTCTGGTATTGGTCCGACCGAGGCAAAGCTTACTCATGATGAGGCATGTGGCCAGTTAAAGGGTCCTAGATCAGCAGGCCAACAATCGGAACGGTCCTTAAGCGACACAGACGGGCGACCTTTCCTGCTCAATGTCTGGTCTCATCTTATTATTTAACACCCAAACCATGTACCTGACAGAGGTACCATACTTGAATGATGAACTCATCACTGCAGATGATGCGCTCACCATTACAAGTCCTTTTTCATAAAACAAACCCATACCCAGTGTCACACATCATTCTTTTAAAAAGAAACAAGTTTTAATTCTCTAGACAGGGCTAAGCCTCATTAGTTTTCTTTATAAAACAGGTAACAAGGAGGATAATCAAATTACAAGGAATGGTAATGCATCAATTGTTTCATCACTCAACTCCTATCACCTAATGCAGCATATAAGTGATAAAAGTTTTAAAAACAACAAGGAGGTGGCAAATGCACCGGGGCTTGCCTGGGATAACACTAGGTTAGTGTTGTTAGATGATGCTTGCTTGGTGAGCATCTCCCATTTTGGCACTCGATCAGATCATAAATCTTCAGGTTTATTCATCAGCATCACCATGAGACAAATCCAACTCTTGTCCTCCACATCACGTGATCAATTAGCGTACCTAAATGATATGCATAATGCACATGTATGAACATAGGAAGGAATAATAAGGCTAAACAATGTCACAAAGAAGAAAACTCAATATTACAGGCAAGATCTCACCAACATACATAATCAAACATGAGAGAAAATCTACACAATCATGATCCTCGAGTTAATCGGACCTAATTCAAACATTAGGCAACGTAACTAAACACAAGCCTTAAGCTAAAGCATAACATCGATAGGTTACTACTCGTAGACTTATCAATTTCGGATACTTAATTTAGGTTTATGAATAGAAGTATTTCAACTAGTTCTTAGAACTACTAATCTAACTTATTAGGCATAACACATCAACCAAACAAATTATTACAATCATTCGATCAAGCAAGTAAACATTATCAAGATCATAGAAATTTGTAAGACTATAAGCAATAAAGGGTAACATCACGGATATACGAGAGAAGTGATAAATTTTACTACTTGCATTACTATTTCATTATGCACATACAAGGCCTAAATAGTCACTACTCAAATACATTCACCAAGGCATTTACTTCCTTCTCCAAAATGCTAAAGTCTAAAGCAAGCATTAAGAAAGAAAAGAAACAACCATTTGCCACTACAAGACTTCATTAATCAAGACAAGAACTAACCAAACATAGGTATCCTCACAAAAGAAACTCCAAGTAATCATTTCATATTTGCTGAATTTGGACAGCAGAACAGCAGCTAGTTGTTTTATTCATAACTTACACAATATTCATCCAAAAATAGTAAACTAAGACTTTTTGGAAAGCTTATAAAGTCCTCTACAATTTTGGTATTATCATCACAATGAGATTCGACATATAGAAATGCCAAACAGTACTAAACGCAATTTATGTCCAGATTTGGACAGAATTCGGCCACTCACTTTAAAATTCCATAACTGGAGTTTCAGACATCCAAATCAGGTGATCCTAGACTTTTTAGAAAGCTAATATAATTGTCTACAATTCATTTATAATCATCTCAAGGTGATTCAATGTGTATCAAAGTCAGTTAATACAAACAAACATTGCTGTCCAGATTTGGACAGATTCAGACTCTATAGTTCAAACAACTGTAACTTGGTCTCTAGACCACCAAAAAGGGTGCTCCAAAATTTGTTGGAAAGCTTAAACAAAGTACTACAATTCTTCTATAATTACTAAGAGCTGATTCTCAGTTTAACTTGGGCAAACAAGGTCATTTTCGAAATCTGTACAGAATCTGGACAGATTCTGAAACTGGACTTGGAAAAATCATAACTTCTAAACTACAAGACCTATGGTCATGAAATTTTTACACAAGCAAGATAAAGGAGTTAGCTACAACATTTCTATATAACACTTTCAAAGAAAACCTGATTTACTTCACTCCATTAGTTGAACAATTAAAACTGTACCTGCAGCCCTAAACAGCAAAAATTCCAGCTTAGTTCCTATTTAACTTAACCACACCTTGCATATATTTCTACCATGACACATTGCAAAATTGCACATGAGAACTAAACTTTAACGCATGACTCGACTACTTCAAAATCGTGAATCCATTCATTTCACATAATTTGCAATCCAAATCTAAAAATCATGTCGCAACGGAGAACCGCTTTCTTGACACCACACACATTTCATTTAGCACAAATATCGACCCCATACAAATCAACCATTTATTCGATTAACGGAAATAACAGATCGATTTACCATGACTAAACTCGAAGCGACGTTCGCGAACACGGCGAAGGTTTTGGGTTCGGTCCTTCTACCGAACACTTAATAAGCGTCCCACGGGCTTCGGTTCTTCACCGTCGGAACCTAGGGGTTTCTCTCCTCACAAGCATACACAAACACACACATAGTTAGCCTCTACTTAATCAACGCCGAGTACATGTACTAGCGAGGAATAAACACAAGAAAAACAATGGGTTCTCACCGGGGTTCAATGGTGTCGCAGATGGGGCTGCACACAACACAAAGCTCCATACAACCATTCCATCGAACACCCAGAGCACTCCGAACGGGATGGACGACGCCACTGCCGGGGCTGCGCAGGCACGACATGCTGTAGGGACACAAAAGCTTGGGCGCCGAGGACCAAACTAGAGAAAAGGGGAGGGGGGAAACAACACATGTAGTGGAGGTGAGTGGCTGGACGAGCTCGCCATGGGGAGAAGACTAGGCGCCATGGAAGGGGCTCCTGCAGGGACGACGGCCGACGCGCAGCACGCAGGGGCACGACGGGGTTCACTGTAAGCCGGTTAAGGAGGGCTCTAGAATTCAGAGACAGGATTATGGCACGTGGTTGCACTGCTATCTTCCACCCAGGATCCATGAATAGAGGGACACGGTGTGGTGGTTTAATGTGGCTTTGACAGCAAATCACAAGCAGCTGCGTCACCACCTTCTAGATAGGTTTCAAGTCTGCCCCATTTCCTCCCCTTGGGCAGTAAAAATATCCAACGTAACCCCCCTTTACCTGTTGACACCTTTTTGGAGGCGTTAATTACTCAAGAGAACCAGCGGCGGTGCTCTCTGGTCAGGCGCGGACGGTCCGCGGCACAGGGCCGGACGGTCCGCGACCTGGCGCGAGGCGGCGGTGCTCTCTGGTCAGGCGCGGACGGTCCGCGGCACAGGGCCGGACGGTCCGTGACTTGGTGCAGGAGCTCGGGTTCCCTGCCTGACGTCCGGACGGTCCGCGCGTGCGCAGGGGCGGCGGAAGTTCGCCGGCGGCGCCTGGATCTCGCTCCCGGGAGGGACCCCGTCGGGGAGGAGAGATCCTAGGAGTTGTCTAGGCTCGGGTAGACCGACCTAGACTCCTCTAATCGACGTAGAGTCGAAGAGAGACAGAGAATTTGGGGATTGGAAGACTAAACTAGGGCTAAACTAGAACTACTCCTAAGATAAAATGCGAAATAGAAGTTGTATTGATTCGATTGATGATTACAAATCGGCCGTAGACCTCTCTATTTATAGAGGAGGGGGGCTGGACCCTTTACACAACTGATTCCGAGCTAATTCCACGAATATAGCTAACAACCGTAGCACAAAACTCGGAACCCTAATCTGTTCTGCGTACGCGCGGACCGTCCGGCCCATAGGCGCGGACCGTCCGGACCATAGGCGCAGACCGTCCGGACCGCGGACCGTCCGGCCTCAGGGCCGGACCGTCCGCTGGCTCATTATGGCACTCAACATATGCCCCCCTGCCTTTTGGTGGAGCTGAGCAAACCAAAAGCAACTAACTCGATGTGATCACATCGGTTCTCTTAGGCATCTTGCCACATACTAGGATGGTACTGTTTGAGGAAACGCCCATTCAAAGCCTGAGGCAAATCCTTGCCTTGTAATGTTTGTAGCAAATAGGCGTTGCCAGACATCACCTGTTTTACTTTATAAGGACCCTCCCAGCTTGGCGACCATTTCCCGAACTTCCGGTCTTTATTCCTTAGAGGCAGAATGGTCTTCCACACCAGGTCCCCTACTTGAAATGATTTTGCTTTGACCTTCTTGTTGTAGGCCTTGGCTACCATGATCTTGTCCTTTTCTATTGCTCCCAAAGCTATCATCCTCTTGTCGGTCACCTCATCAATATTATCCATCATTGAATTATAATAATCAGTAGCAGTTAGATCATTTTGTCTGGCGAACCTGACTGCATTCAAGCTTATTTCCACAGGCAACACTGCTTCCTGCCCATAGACAAGCTCAAAAGGAGATACTTTAGTAGCCCTATGTTTAGATATTCTATGAGCCCATAAAGCTTCAGACAAAATCTTATGCCAATGTTTAGGATTATCAGATATCTTCTTTTTTATCAAATTAATCAATGTCCTATTACTAGACTCGGCCTGTCCAATGGCCTGAGCATAATATGGAGACGAATTAAGTAGCTTAATTCTGTATAATTTAGCAAATTCACGTACCTCCTTTGACATAAAAGAAGTACCTTGATCTGTAGTCAAGGTCTGGGGAATGCCGAATCTATGAATAATATGCTCAGTTATGAACTCAATTACCTCCTTGTGCGTCATGTTCTTTAGAGCAACGGCTTCAGTCCATTTGGTGAAATAGTCAGTGGCAACTAACACAAATCGATGCCCCTTTGATGATGAAGGATGAATTTCTCTAATAAAGTCTAATCCCCATCCTCTGAACGGCCAAGGCTTGATGATAGGATGTAATTCGGCTGCAGGGACCAAGTGTAGGTCGCCGAATTTTTGACACACTTGGCAACCCTTGTAGTACTTGAAACAATCAGCTATCATACTAGGCCAATAAAAACCAGACCTTCGCAACAACCACTTCATCTTTGGAGCTGATTGATGAGTACCACAAATTCCTTCATGTACTTCGGCCATGGCTAATATAGCATCATCTGGGCCCAAGCACTTAAGCAGGACATCATTGACCGTTCGGCGGTAAAGTTCATCACTCATCAAAACATACTTGAAAGTTGTTCGCTGAATGTTCTTATCTGTCCTGATATTGGGATTTCATAAATAATTAAGTATAGGTGTCCTCCAATCACTTGCATCGGCTTCATTGTCAGCCGAATCGATTAAGAGAACATTTCTGGTAACCCCGAACGATCCGGCGTCATCACGCGGACGGTCCGCGACCTGGGAATTTGGCTCTGCACTGGTTATCAGATTTTCAGTTTTGTGAAATTTCCCTCTCTTTATCCGATAACCTGATGCATCTTGTGCCAAATCGTTAGCTCTATGATTCTCAACTCTAGAAATATGCCGAATACTGAATTCGTCAAAAGAATGGATTATGCTCCAACATTTCTCAAGGTAACTATTTAGAGTACCATCAAAACATTGATATTCTTCTAACACATGTTGGACAACCAGCTGAGAATCACCAAATACCTTCACATGTTTTACTCCCATACCATTTAAAAGTTCTAAGCCGAATAGGAGGGCCTCATATTCAGCTTGATTATTAGTGCAATAAGTTTTCAATCGGCTAGAGAAGTCAAAGGAGACATTACTTGGTGAAACAAGCACAATGCCAATTCCTTGCCCTTCATTGCAAACCGATCCATCAAAATATAAAGTCTAAGGAATAATAGTGAGGTATGACATGTCTAGTTCATGAATATCATTAACCCGATGTTCTACAATGAAATCCGCTACGACTTGGCCTTTCATAGATTTCAATGGTTCATTGGCCAAGTCATATTCTATGAGTGCATAAGCCCACTTACCAATCCTACCACTCATAATTGGGTTATGCAACATGTATTTGATCACATCGGCTTGACCAGAAACAGTGCAATGACTAGACAGTAAATAACATCTACATTTGGTGCATGCATAAAACAGGCATAAGCATAACTTTTCAATAAAAGTGTACCTTGTTTCAGCATCCACCAACCTTCGGCTTAGATATGTCACCACATGCTCCCTCCCCTCAGTTTCTTGTGTCAGAACAGCCCCAATAACCTTGTCTTCAGTTGCAATGTATAATCTGAATGGTGCTCCTACTTGTGGTGCTTTTAACACGGGAGTCGAAGACAAGTATTTTTTAATGAGATCAAATGCTTCCTGCTACTCTGCCCCCAAGTGAATTTGGCATCATTCTTAAGCCGAAGGATAGGGGTGAAGGCATAAACCTTCGTAAATAATTCACCTTGCCGAGAAACTTCTGCACTTCGACCTTACAAGTCGGAGGTCCCACATTCCGAATAGACTTGATTCGGTCAGGGTCTATTTCTATACCATGTTCATGGATGACAAATCCTAAAAACTTACCAGCCGACACTCCAAAAGCACATTTACGTGGGTTCATTTTTAAACCATACCGACGCATTTTATCAAAGGCTTTGCGCAAATCAGCTATATGAGGACTAAACTCAGCCGATTTGACTACAATATCATCAATGTAGACTTCCACAGTGTTTCCTAACAACTCATGGAAGATCAGATTCATAGCCCTCTGATAAGTAGCACCAGCATTTTTAAGACCGAATGTCATGACAACCCATTCAAATAAACCAATGAAGCCTGGACATATAAAGGCCGTTTTAGACGCATCCTCTTCGGCCATGAAAATCTGGTTATATCCGGCATTACCATCAAGAAAGCTAATAATTCTATTTCCTGATGCATTATTGATTAATGTGTCGGCTATGGGCATGGGATATTCATCTTTAGGAGTTGCTCTATTTAAATTGCGAAAATCAATGCATACCCTAAACTTACCTGACTCCTTCTTCTCTACCGGCACAATATTGGAGACCCACTCTGCGTATCTACAAGGTCTAATAAAATTAGCTTCTAGCAGCCGGTGGATTTCGTCCTTGATTCGTGGGAGAAGATCTGTACGAAATGTTCTAGCTTTTTGCTTGAAAGGTCTGAAACCAGACTTAATAGGCAGCCGATGTTCGACAATCTCTCGGCTTAGTCCAGGCATTTCAGTGTAATTCCAAGCAAAACAATCTGAATATTCCTTCAATAGACCGATCATCTCATTTCTAGAATCGGTCTCTAGGGTCTTGTTTACAAAAGTCGTCCTTGGAGTTTTACCATATCCTATGTGAAAGGGAAATGTGCCCTTGGGCCATTTCTAAGTATTTTGGTGATTTAGTGCCCAACACAGGTGCCTAATTGTAAAATGGAACAAAGTACAAATCATGGAGTAAAGGTATGTTTCTAATCCATAGTACATTGGTTTTGTGTACTAATATACTTGTCTAAGTGTTAGAAACAGAAAGAAGAAGAAAAGAGAAGGGGAGAGAAAGACTTGGCTGTGTGCAGCCAAGACCCAGCTCGGTCTGGAGCACCGGACTGTCCGGTGTGCACCGGACAGTGTCCGGTGCGCCAGACTGACTCGGCTCGAACTGGCCGCTCTCGGGAAGTTGGCCGACGGCGTACGGCTATAATTCACCGGACTGTCCGGTGTGCACCGGACTGTCCGGTGAGCCAACGGTCTGCCGGGCCAACGGTCGGCCGCGCAATCTGCGCGGGACACGTGGCGGAGCCAACGGTCGGAAGACGGCACCGGACTGTCCGGTGTGCACCGGACATGTCCGGTGCGCCAACGGCTCTCAGATCTCCAACGGTCTGCAACGGTCGGCAGCGCCAGATAAGGAAACAAATCGGGCACCGGACACTGTCCGGTGTGCACCGGACTGTCCGGTGCCCCCGTCGACAGAAGGCAAGGATGGCCTTCCGGATTTGCTCTCAACGGCTCCTAGCTGCCTTGGGGCTATAAAAGGAGCCCCTAGGCGCATGGAGGAGACACACAAGCAACTCTTGAGCATTCTTGATCATCCACACCTAGTCTTTGCGCGTTCATTTGTGATTCTAAGTGATTCGAGCTCCGTTCTAGTGAGAACTGTGTGAAACTCTTGTGAGCTCGATTCTTGGCCGTGTGTGTGCGCGTTTCGCTGTGGATTTGTGTGTGTTGCTTCCCTCCCTTACTCTGTGCTTTCTTTGTGATCATACTTGTAAGGGCAAGAGACTCCAATTTGTGGAGATTCCTTGCAAACGGGATAGTGAAAGGAACAACAAAACACCGTGGTATTCAAGTGGGTCTTTGGACCGCTTGAGAGGGGTTGATTGCAACCCTCGTCCGTTGGGACGCCACAACGTGGAGTAGGAAAGCGTTGGCTTGGCCAAACCACGGGATAAACCACTGTGTCCCTCTGTGCTTGATTCTTGTGGTATTGTGTTTTGTTGAGACTTCATCTTAGCCACTTGGCATTAATCGTGCTAACGCTTAACAAGTTTTTGTGGCTTAAGTTTGAAGTTTTTACAGGATCACCTATTCACCCCCCCCTCTAGGTGCTCTCAATTGGTATCGGAGCCGTTCTATTCACAAAGGGACTAACCGCCCGAATAGATGGATCCTAAGGGGAAGGGTATAGTGATCAACGACAAAGAGAAGGAATCCTTCGTCAACGAGCCGAAGGACAATAAGCCTACCGACTCCGGCTCGGGCCAAAGACGGAAGGAAGGGAAGAAGAAGAAGACAAGGCGCATCAAGGAGATCATCTACTACGACAGCGACGAGTCTACTTCTTCCCAAAAGGACGAGGACCACAACGACTACGAGAGGAGAAAACCGGTTAATTCGAACTTTTCTTTTGATTACTCTCGTATTCCGCAAAGTTCACATTCACATTTGCTCTCCATTCCACTCGGCAAGCCCCCACACTTTGATGGAGAGGACTACGGATTTTGGAGTCACAAAATGCGTAGTCACCTATTTTCTCTCCATCCTAGTATTTGGGAGATTGTGGAGAGTGGAATGCACTTTGATAGTTCGGATAGTCCCATGTTCATTAATGAACAAATTCATAAGAATGCACAAGCTACTACTGTTCTTCTAGCTTCTTTGTGCAGGGATGAATACCATAAGGTGAGCGGCTTGGATAACGCCAAGCAAATCTGGGACACCCTCAAGATTTCTCATGAGGGGAACGACGTCACCTTACTCACCAAGATGGAGTTGGTGGAGGGCGAGCTTGGACGGTTCGCAATGATAAGGGGCGAGGAGCCGACGCAAACATACAACCGGCTCAAGACCCTTATCAACAAGATAAGGAGCTACGGGAGCACGCGATGGACGGACCACGACGTCGTCCGCCTAATGCTCAGGTCCTTTACCGTACTTGATCCTCATCTCGTGAACAATATTCGTGAGAATCCCAGGTACACGATGATGACGCCCGAGGAAGTACTTGGAAAATTCGTGAGCGGGCGGATGATGATCAAGGAGGCAAGATACGTCGACGACGCGTTGAACGGACCACTCCACGAGCCTCAACCCATTGCTCTAAAAGCAACGAGGAGCAAGGAGTCGCTACCTAGCAAGGTGGCGCAAGTCGAGGCGGCCGGGCTCAATGATGAAGAGATGGCTCTCATCATCAAGAGATTCAAGACGGCGCTAAATGGTCGCAAGGGGCAGCCAAGCAAGACCAAGACCAAGGGGAAGCGCTCATGCTTCAAATGCGGTAAGCTTGGTCATTTTATCGCTAACTGTCCCGATAATGAAAGTGACCAGGAAAAGGGGAACAAAAGAGAGAAGAAGAAGCAATACAAGAAGGCAAAAGGCGAGGCGCATCTAGGAAAGGAGTGGGACTCGGATTGCTCCTCCTCCGACTTCGACAACGAAGGACTCGCCGCCACTGCCTTCAACAAATCGGCTCTCTTCCCCAACGAGCGTCTCACTTGCCTTATGGCAAGGGAGAAGAAGGTAAGTACTCAAGACTCCACTTATGCTTCTTCTAGTGATAGTGAGTCTAGTGATGACGACATAGATTACTCATGTTTGTTCAAGGGCTTAGATAGATCTAAGATAGATAAAATCAATGAATTGATTGATGCTTTGAATGAAAAGGATAGGCTTTTAGAAAAGCAAGAGGATTTATTGTATGATGAACATGATAAGTTTGTAGAGGCACAAAAATCATATGCTTTAGAGGTGAAAAGAAATGAAGTGCTTTCTAGTGAAATATCTTCTTGTCATGAAACCATTGCTACTTTACAAAGTGTTAACCATGATTTAAATGCTAAATTAGAAGTAACAAATAAATCTAAGTCTTGTGTTGAAAATGTTACAATTTGCACTAGGTGTAAGGATTTTGATGTTAACACTTGTAGCAAACACTTAGTTTCAATTTCAAAACTAAAAGATGAAGTGGCTAGTCTTAATGCCCAACTTAAGACTAGCAAGAGTGAAGTTGAAAAGATAAAATTTGCAAGGGATGCCTATACAATTGGAAGACATCCCTCAATTAAGGATGGGCTTGGCTTCAAGAGGGAAGCCAAGAACTTAACAAGCCATAAGGCTCCCATCTTCGTCAAGGAGAAGGGGAAGGCCCCTATGGCTAGTAATGCTAAAAAGAATCATGCTTTTATGTATTATGATAGGAGACATGCTAGAAATGCTTATAATCATTTTGATTCACATGTTTATGATTCTCATGCCATGTTTGCTTCTAGTTCTTCTTATAAGCATGATAGAGATATGTGTAGGAGAAATGTTGTACATATGCCTAGGAGAGATATTGCTCATATGACTAGAAAGAATGTTATTCATGCTCCTAGGAAAGTAGTAAATGAACCTTCTACCATTTATTATGCTTGTAATGCTCCCTTTGCTATTTGTAGAAAGGGTAAGAAAGTAGTTGCTAGGAAATTAGGGGCTAGATGCAAGGGAGATAAATCTTGCATTTGGGTCCCTAAAGATATTTGTGCTAACCTTGCAGGACCCAACATGAGTTGGGTACCTAAGACCCAAGCCTAAATTTGCCTTGCAGGTTTATGCATCCGGGGGTTCAAGCTGGATTATCGACAGCGGATGCACAAACCATATGACGGGGGAGAAGAAGATGTTCACCTCCTACGTCAAAAATAAGGATTCCCAAGATTCAATTATATTCGGTGATGGGAATCAAGGCAAGGTAAAAGGGTTAGGTAAAATCGCAATTTCTAATGAGCATTCTATCTCAAATGTATTCTTAGTGGAGAGTCTTGGATATAATTTGCTATCTGTTAGTCAATTATGTCAAATGGGATATAATTGTTTATTTACAAATGTAGATGTGTCTGTCTTTAGAAGATGTGATGGTTCACTAGCTTTTAAGGGTGTACTAGACGACAAGCTTTATTTAGTTGATTTTGCAAAAGAAGAGGCCGGTCTAGATGCATGCTTAATGGCTAAGACTTGCATGGGCTGGCTGTGGCATCGCCGCTTAGCACATGTGGGGATGAAGGACCTCCACAAGCTTCTAAAGGGAGAACACGTGATAGGTCTAACAAATGTTTATTTCGAAAAAGATAGACCTTGTGCAGCTTGTCAGGCAGGTAAACAAGTGGGAGGAGCACATCACAGCAAGAATGTGATGACCACGTCAAGACCTCTGGAGCTGCTGCATATGGACCTCTTTGGACCCGTCGCCTATCTAAGCATAGGAGGAAGTAAGTATGGTCTAGTTATTGTTGATGACTTTTCTCGCTTCACTTGGGTGTTCTTTTTGCAGGATAAGTCTGAAACCCAAGGGACCCTCAAGCGCTTCCTCAGGAGAGCTCAAAATGATTTTGAGCTCAAAGTGAAGAAGATTAGGAGCGACAACGGGTCCGAGTTCAAGAACCTTCAAGTGGAGGAGTTTCTTGAGGAGGAAGGGATCAAGCACGAGTTCTCCGCTCCCTACACACCACAGCAAAATGGTGTGGTAGAGAGGAAGAACAGGACGCTAATCGATATGGCGAGGACGATGCTTGGAGAGTTCAAGACCCCCGAGTGCTTTTGGTCGGAAGCCGTGAACACGGCTTGCCACGCCATCAACAGGGTCTATCTTCATCGACTCCTCAAGAAGACTTCGTATGAGCTACTAACCGGTAACAAACCCAATGTATCTTACTTTCGTGTTTTTGGGAGCAAGTGCTACATTCTAGTGAAGAAGGGTAGAAATTCTAAGTTCGCTCCCAAAGCTGTAGAAGGGTTTTTATTAGGTTATGATTCAAATACAAAGGCGTATAGGGTCTTCAACAAATCATCGGGTTTGGTTGAAGTCTCTAGCGACGTTGTATTTGATGAGACTAATGGCTCTCCAAGAGAGCAAGTTGTTGATTGTGATGATGTAGATGAAGAAGATGTTCCAACGGCCGCTATACGAACCATGGCGATTGGAGACGTTCGGCCACAGGAACAAGATGAACGAGATCAACCTTCTTCCTCAACAACGGTGCATCCCCCAACTCAAGACGATGAACAGGTTCATCAACAGGAGGCGTGTGATCAAGGGGGAGCACAAGATGATAAAGTGATAGAGGAAGAAGCGCAACCAGCACCTCCAACCCAAGTTCGGGCGATGATTCAAAGGAATCATCCCGTCGACCAAATTCTGGGTGACATTAGCAAGGGAGTAACTACTCGATCTCGATTAGTTAATTTTTGTGAACATTACTCTTTTGTCTCCTCTATTGAGCCTTTCAGGGTAGAGGAAGCCTTGCTAGATCCGGACTGGGTGTTGGCCATGCAGGAGGAACTTAACAACTTCAAGCGCAATGAAGTTTGGACGCTGGTGCCTCGTCCCAAGCAAAATGTCGTGGGAACCAAGTGGGTGTTCCGCAACAAACAAGACGAGCACGGAGTGGTGACAAGGAACAAGGCTCGACTTGTGGCAAAAGGTTATGCCCAAGTCGCAGGTTTGGACTTTGAGGAGACTTTTGCTCCTGTGGCTAGGCTAGAGTCCATTCGTATCTTGCTAGCATATGCCGCTCACCATTCTTTCAGGTTGTACCAAATGGATGTGAAGAGCGCTTTCCTCAACGGGCCAATAAAGGAGGAGGTGTACGTGGAGCAACCCCCTGGCTTCGAGGATGAGCGGTACCCCGACCACGTATGTAAGCTCTCTAAGGCGCTCTATGGACTTAAGCAAGCCCCAAGAGCATGGTATGAATGCCTTAGAGATTTCTTACTTGCTAATGCTTTCAAGGTTGGGAAAGTCGATCCAACTCTTTTTACAAAGACATGTGATGGTGATTTGTTTGTATGCCAAATTTATGTCGATGACATAATATTTGGTTCTACTAATCAAAAGTCTTGTGAAGAGTTCAGCAGGGTAATGACGCAGAAATTCGAGATGTCGATGATGGGCGAGTTGAACTACTTCCTTGGGTTCCAAGTGAAGCAACTCAAGGACGGCACCTTTATCTCCCAAACGAAGTACACGCAAGATCTGCTAAAGAGGTTTGGGATGAAGGACGCCAAGCCCACAAAAACTCCGATGGGAACCGACGGACACACCGACCTCAACAAAGGAGGTAAGTCCGTTGATCAAAAAGCATACCGGTCAATGATAGGGTCTTTACTTTATTTATGTGCTAGTAGACCGGATATTATGCTTAGCGTATGCATGTGTGCTAGATTTCAATCCGATCCTAAGGAGTGTCACTTGGTGGCGGTGAAGCGAATTCTTAGATATTTAGTCGCTACGCCTTGCTTCGGGATCTGGTATCCAAAGGGGTCTAACTTTGACTTGATTGGGTACTCAGATTCCGACTATGCTGGATGTAAGGTCGATAGGAAGAGTACATCGGGGACGTGCCAATTCTTAGGAAGGTCCCTGGTGTCATGGAACTCTAAGAAACAAACCTCCGTTGCCCTATCCACCGCTGAGGCCGAGTATGTTGCCGCAGGTCAGTGTTGCGCGCAACTACTTTGGATGAGGCAAACCCTCAGGGACTTTGGCTACAATCTGAGCAAAGTCCCACTCCTATGTGATAATGAGAGTGCTATCCGAATAGCGGAAAATCCTGTTGAACACAGCCGCACAAAGCACATAGACATCCGGCATCACTTTTTGAGAGACCACCAGCAAAAGGGAGATATCGAAGTGTTTTATGTTAGCACCGAGAACCAGCTAGCCGATATCTTCACCAAGCCTTTAGATGAGAAGACCTTTTGCAGGCTGCGTAGTGAGCTAAATGTCTTAGATTCGCGGAACTTGGATTGAATTGTAGCATACATGAATTCATGCTTTTGATCATGTTCCTTTCTGCATTTTTGTTGCTTATTATGGTGCTCAAGTTGTACAAACACTCCCTGGACCTCACAAGTCCGTTGCAATGTGATGCACATGTTTAGGGGGAGATGTGTTACAACTTGACCCTTTGAGACTAACCATATGTTTGAGTTTGCTTGTGTTAGTCACAAAGGAGAATTGAAAGGGAAAAGGTGGACTTGGACCATGAAAGACTTCCACTGCACTCCGATGAGGGGTAACTAATTCCAAGTTTATCTTATGAACTCTTATTGCCATTTTCTCTAATTTGAAGATTTTGGTGAGGCAATGGGGTTAAAGGGCCAAAATTGATCCCGTTTTGGTGTTTGATGCCAAAGGGGGAGAAAATAAAGGCCAAAGCAATAAATGGATCAGCTACCACTTGAGAGATTTTGAAAATAGTAGAATAGAGCTTTTGGTTTGTCAAAACTCTTTTGTTGTCTCTCTTGTCAAAAGTTGGCTTCTTGTGGGGAGAAGTAGTAATTATGGGAAAAAGGGGGAGTTTTTGAAATCTTTGATCAATCTCTTTTGGAATGACTCTCTTTATGCTTCAACATGTGTGTTTGACTTAGAGATAGAGATTTGAGTTTGATTTGCAAAAACAAACCAAGTGGTGGCAAAGGATGATCCATATATGCCAAATCGATTCAAAATAATTTGAGTTATTATTTGAAGTGTTTTTGTACTTGTTCAACTTGCTTTATGTTGTGTTGGCATAAATCACCAAAAAGGGGGAGATTGAAAGGGAAATGTGCCCTTGGGCCATTTCTAAGTATTTTGGTGATTTAGTGCCCAACACAGGTGCCTAATTGTAAAATGGAACAAAGTACAAATCATGGAGTAAAGGTATGTTTCTAATCCGTAGTACATTGGTTTTGTGTACTAATATACTTGTCTAAATGTTAGAAACAGAAAGAAGAAGAAAAGAGAAGGGGAGAGAAAGACTTGGCTGTGTGCAGCCAAGACCCAGCTCGGTCTGGAGCACCGGACTGTCCGGTGTGCACCGGACAGTGTCCGGTGCGCCAGACTGACTCGGCTCGAACTGGCCGCTCTCGGGAAGTTGGCCGACGGCGTACGGCTATAATTCACCGGACTGTCCGGTGTGCACCGGACTGTCCGGTGAGCCAACGGTCTGCCGGGCCAACGGTCGGCCGCGCAATCTGCGCGGGACACGTGGCGGAGCCAACGGTCGGAAGACGACACCGGACTGTCCGGTGTGCACCGGACATGTCCGGTGCGCCAACGGCTCTCAGATCTCCAACGGTCTGCAACGGTCGGCAGCGCCAGATAAGGAAACAAATCGGGCACCGGACACTGTCCGGTGTGCACCGGACTGTCCGGTGCCCCCGTCGACAGAAGGCAAGGATGGCCTTCCGGATTTGCTCTCAACGGCTCCTAGCTGCCTTGGGGCTATAAAAGGAGCCCCTAGGCGCATGGAGGAGACACACAAGCAACTCTTGAGCATTCTTGATCATCCACACCTAGTCTTTGCGCGTTCATTTGTGATTCTAAGTGATTCGAGCTCCGTTCTAGTGAGAACTGTGTGAAACTCTTGTGAGCTCGATTCTTGGCCGTGTGTGTGCGCGTTTCGCTGTGGATTTGTGTGTGTTGCTTCCCTCCCTTACTCTGTGCTTTCTTTGTGATCATACTTGTAAGGGCAAGAGACTCCAATTTGTGGAGATTCCTTGCAAACGGGATAGTGAAAGGAACAACAAAACACCGTGGTATTCAAGTGGGTCTTTGGACCGCTTGAGAGGGGTTGATTGCAACCCTCGTCCGTTGGGACGCCACAACGTGGAGTAGGAAAGCGTTGGCTTGGCCGAACCACGGGATAAACCACTGTGTCCCTCTGTGCTTGATTCTTGTGGTATTGTGTTTTGTTGAGACTTCATCTTAGCCACTTGGCATTAATCGTGCTAACGCTTAACAAGTTTTTGTGGCTTAAGTTTGAAGTTTTTACAGGATCACCTATTCACCCCCCCCCCCCTCTAGGTGCTCTCACTATGTCAATCTCCTCCAAAGGATCGGCCGATGTAAACCCCTGTCCTAGTTTATCAAGATCTCTGAATTCCTCTATCATGTCCCCCACAGAGGAATCAGATGATCTTTGTGTGATGGCGGTCTTTCCGGTCTCGGGGACCGGATCATCCGTAATACTGTCTTTTCGCTGTGGTAGATGTTCGGTCTTGAAGTCTGAACTGTTTTGTGAAAGACCGGACCATCCGGCTTTGAGAGCCGAATTGTCCGTGATCAATGACTCATGAACTTTGTGTGTATTCATCATTTAAACTTTATTTAGGATTTAGCCGATTCTCCATCGGCTCTAGCATTACAGGAATGAAACCTTTCTTATCTATACTTATGAACTGATAATCAGAAAAATCTACTCCTGTGAGACATGTAGCAGTCTCATAAGTCCGGAGTACAGGGGCATCGGCCACAGCGATGCAGGCCGATACATCAGCATGTACTTGTTCTACCTCATCGCCTACCCATTGTATTAGCATTTGATGTAATGTAGAAGGTATACATTGATTGGCATGAATCCAATCTCTACCTAGAATTAAACTGTAATTCCCTTCTACATCAGCGACGAAGAATGCAGCAGCAAGGGTCTTAGTCTCGATGGTTAATTCAACGGACGTGACTCCCCTGGCTTTAATCGAACTATCCCCAACACCGCTGAGGGTCATGTTGGTTTTGACAAGTTCGTCATCTTGTTTACCTAATTTTCTGTATGATGAATAAGGCATTAGATTTACAGCCGCCCCTCCATCTACCAACATCTTAGCAATCGGTATTCCATCAATGTGACCGCGCACGAAGAGCGGCTTTAAATGATTTACCGATTCCTTTGGTTTAGTAAAGGCGGCTTCTTTAGGACCGAAATCAAACTGGGCAACAACAGGTTCATCGTCGCCGATAATAGTACAATCGGCAGAAAATATAATAATATTTACATCCATACCTGGGCGTTTGAGAAGCCTCGTAGTCGACCAGGTCTTCTCCCAGCAGGTCGTCCTCTTCCATTGATGTTGTCGTGTCATTGGAGGCTTCCTGGTGAACGGCGGACGGTCCGCGTGCGAGGGCCGGACGGTCCGCGCCTGGTGCAGGTTGTCCAGAGACTTCCTGGTGAACGGCGGACGGTCCGTGCGCAGGGGCCGGACGGTCCGCGCCTGGTGCAGATTGACTTTCTATTTCTGTGGCCGTTTGTTTTTTCTCAACGGCCTTCGGTCTCCATTTCTTTTGCGGTGGCGGGAATAGTGGATATGTGTCATTAAATGTCTTTTCTGCCTCCTTCTCCTGGCTCTCCTTTGCTCTTAGGCGCTGTAATTTTCTCTTTTGGGATTGTGTCAATCCCGCTGGGCACCATCGAGGCATGGAGTATTTTGGATCGGCTGTTTTGGAGGTAGCCGTATCCTTTTCGGTTGTGTTGGCCGATTCGCCGAAAATCATAGGCCCTTTATTGTCTCCCTGTATGACAACATCTGTAGTGCCTATTTTGATGATGTCCTTTTTTGTTGTTCTTTGAGTTGCTACAGGCATATGCCCCCCTGCCGGATTGGTCGGCCTAGGAGGCCGAGTAGTCCGGCAATCTTGTTGGGCCTGTGCCCGGTGACCGGATTCAGCAGCGCTCAATCGGTCTTGTACTAGCGGCGCCAACCTATCAAAAACGGATGTTTGGAGTGCCCCCCAGGCGGGGTACTGTGACATCCCAAATGGATATGGTGGCATGCCCCACATTTGATTTGGGACATACGGTGGAGGTAAGTATGTGTATGGATATGTCATAGATGGATAAGGGGGTGGAGGGGTCCATGTCGGCATGTTAGGTCTTAATTGTACAATAGGACCTTTCATTTCTTCCGATTGGTGGGGTGGTCCAATCGGCCTAACCTGACGTTGCTCATGAATGGGTGAGCGGGGTCGCTTTGGTGGCCGGTCACTGGGGCCGGCCTTCTTTTTTACATATTTAGACAACAATTGATCAAAAGTCAGGCCAGGCTTGATCAGCCGACCAGCTGCTTTAAATGTATTTGTTTTCCACGTACCTATCTCTGGTCGTCGTGGTTTGAAGGTACGTGGTCGCTGCGAGTCCTGAGCATGGCCGGACCGTCCGCTGGAGTCCTCCGGACCGTCCGGAGGAGCGTCGGACCGTCCGCGTTTGGACGGCGGACTGTCCGTGATGCGCAGCACGGGTTCCCGCAACTGTCTCCCTGTCTGTGCTTGCCCCCCAGTGCTAGAGGCTGTGATGGTCACCTTCAGGGTCTCCCCTCCATCGGGAGTCTTCTCGGCTACCACTTTCCTGCAAGAAACTTTACAATCTCCATCGGCCTTTTTAGCATTGCTGATGATTGTTTCCTTGCCTTTGCCTTTATCGGCTGTATTTGGCCGAACCAGGACTTTCTTGCCCTCGAAGTCAATCATGTTCATCGGAAAGGGCTCTGTATCCACCTGCATTTCCTGAAATTTCAATCGTCCTTCGTTAATGGCCGATTGAATCTATCGCCGAAATACATTACAATCATTAGTGGCATGAGAAAATGAGTTATGCCACTTGCAGTACGCACGACGTTTTAGCTCGTCGGCGGATGGAACAGTGTGATTTATTTTAATATTGCCATTTTTGAGTAATTCGTCAAATATTTTATCACACTTACCAACATTAAACGTAAACTTAACCTCCTCTTGCCGTTTCTTTTGAACCGGCTGCAAGGAGGAACATGCCGAAGATTTGGCCTGTTTTGGCCAAACCATTTCAGCAGCATACACTTCCGCTGATTCGTCATCCGAGCTACTTTGGTCGCATTATACTATATGTACGTTGTGACGCATTGTTTTAGCAGTTTCTTTGCTCCGGCTTTCGCAAGCCAAAGCTCTCTGGTGTAACTGTGCTAGCGTAAAAAATTGGATGCCTTCTAATCTTTCTTTTAAATAATACCGTAAACCATTAAAGGCTAATCCTGCTAGCTGTTTTTCTGCTAAATGTATTTGGAAGCATCGGTTTCTTGTATCTTGGAATCTCTGGATGTAATCATTAACCGATTGATCTTTTGCTTGTCGTAATGACACTAAATCTACCAAATCCAACTCATAGTCACCGGAGAAAAAATGATCATGAAATTTTTGTTCTAAATCCCCCCATGATGAAATGGAATTAGGAGGTAAAGTGGCGTACCATGCAAACGCAGTTCCTGTTAAAGATAATGAAAATAAACGTACGCGAAATGCCTCTGTGTCGGCCAACTCTCCTAATTGTGCTAAAAATTGGCCTATGTGTTCACGTGTGTTCTTTCCTTGATCACCCGAAAATTTTGTGAATTCAGGTATCCTGGTTCCCTGTGGGTATGGGTGGTGATCAAATCGGCTGTCATAAGGTTTCCGATATGATTGCCCCCTAGGGACCATGCTTACTCTGAGCTTATCTCGGAACACCTCGGCTATTTCTTCCCTTACTATATCAATGGCAGCCGGTGCGAGACCACTGGCTCTCTGGTCAAACATAGGTGGGGTTGGCTAGATATTAGCATGTTGTCTTTCCCCCCATTGGTTTGAGTTACGTGGTGCATTTTCATTTGCCCTATATGGGTCATAGGTTTGATTGTTTCTTTCCGGCCTCCTGGGTGGGGCCAGAAAGCTTTACTGGGCTCTGGATCTTGAATTAATGGGCTGGTGCATTGCATAGTGTGATGGGAAGTGTTGCTGAGACGGGTGAGGATTCAGGTAATAATCCTCCTCAAAAGACTCATGCGCGGACTGTCCGGATATGTACCCGGACCGTCCGTGGTTATATGCGGACCATCCGTCGTTGTATGCGGACCGTCTGACTGGGTAGTTTGGGTTCTATGCCGTGTGTGGTGGCTCGGGCGCATATCTAGGTAACTCATTAAAAATAGGCCCGACTGTTGCTAGCCCGGACGGTCCGCGCTCACGTGCGGACGGTCTGGGCATGTGCAGATCGGCTGATTTACTGCCGATTTGCGGTTGCTCAGGGTATGTGTCCATCGGCATCCCATAAAGGGGTTGTGACTGGTCGTGACAACCTGTAGCCGATGTATTACGCGTGTTACCCCCTAACTCAACCTCGTGCGAAGGAAAATTTGCGATATTAGATTTATCAAATGCACGTACTTGTCTCTTAAAATCGCTTTACATACCCCCTATGATGTTCTGCATTTGCTCACGTTGCTCTTCTACATAATTTCTAAGAGATTGTAGCTCGTTGGTATTACTTACATTGAGGATATCTGGTGTGGGTTGGAGCGAAGCCGGATCCGTCGCCCGATGTCGGACGACCTTGTTGTTCCTGTCCACTTTGAAGCTGGCCAAGAATTTTGCTTTTGCCTCCTGGATCATACGCTCCTTGTGCTCCTCAAACTGGAGCTGTTCATCAGTCGGCAAGGTTTCCCAAGTCGGCTCAATGATGTTGCTTGGGGAAATATCAGAGCTATCCCTTGAACCGGCCATTGAGGGCCGATTTGATGCGTCTATATTTGTTGTCCCCAGCGGAGTCGCCAAAAAGTATGTTGACACCTTTTTGGAGGCGTCAATTACTCAAGAGAACCAGCGGCGGTGCTCTCTGGTCAGGCGCGGACGGTCCGCGGTCCAGGGCCAGACGGTCCACGACCTGGCGCGAGGCGGCGGTGCTCTCTGGTCAGGCGCGGACGGTCCGCGGCATAGGGCCGGACGGTCCGCGACCTGGTGCAGGAGCTCGGGTTCCCTGCCTGACGGCCGGACAGTCCGTGCCCTAGAGCCGGACGGTGCGCGCGTGTGCAGGGGCGGCGGAAGATCGCCGACGGCGCCTGGATCTCGCTCCCAGGAGGGACCCCGTCGGGGAGGAGAGATCCTAGGAGTTGTCTAGGCTCGGGTAGACCGACCTAGACTCCTCTAATCGACGTAGAGTCGAAGAGAGACAGAGAATTTGGGGATTGGAAGACTAAACTAGGGCTAAACTAGAACTACTGCTAAGATAAAATGCGAAATAGAAGTTGTATTGATTCGATTGATGATTACAAATCGGCCATAGACCTCTCTATTTATAGAGGAGGGGGGCTGGACCCTTTACACAACTGATTCCGAGCTAATTCCGCGAATATAGCTAACAACCGTAGCACAAAACTCGGAACCCTAATCTGTTCTGCGCACGCGCGGACCGTCCGGCCCACAGGCACGGACCATCCGGACCGCGGACCGTCCGGCCTCAGGGCCGGACCGTCCGCTGGCTCATTATGGCGCTCAACATTACCATAACGAAATTCTTGTTGTTTTGCACTTATCCAAAGTCATCTGGAAACAGCTAGTGGATGCAGATCTTTTTCCTGAGATATTTTCAGACTGCCTGATCTAGTTCAGTCGACAGCAGCAGCCACCTTGTCCCCTCCGTTTCTCCAATTTCTTTAATGACAGAGCTACCTCTCCACATCAAACTTATTCCCTGAACATTGGTCTTTTAATTTGTTATAGACTTCCAGAGTCAATACCTTACAGGTTTTGAGTTATAGATCTCCAAAGTGAGGCAGATCACACAGAAACCACATTTCAGTTTTCAGTTTTCTGAAACTGAACCCAGAAATTGCAGACTGTCAAGGCAACTTTAAGGGTACTTATCTATTTATTTTATATGGTACCAAGTTAATCATTGTTAAGTAAACTTGTACACCAATATGTACTCTTCAACTTTTCTATAAAGATCCCAGTCCAAAACTGTCCAGAACAGTCACCATATAGCTCCAAATTTAAACCAAACACTAGAATTCAGATCTGTTCACTCTTCCTTATCTGAAAAATTACAGACGTCTGACAGCCCATCCTTAGGGGTCAGTAACTCCACTTTTTATGTACTACCGAGTCCATTTCCCTTCAACAAAGTTGCACATTCATAGATCCTCTACCATTTTGATATAATGGTCCTAAGCTAAAACCCAATGGCCTGAATAATAAAAGGGGTTCAAAGTTGGCTTAGGCATAAAAGTTCAGAACCCAGAATTATCACTAAATCTGAAAATTCAGATTTGAGGATAGGACTTTTGGGTCAAGTTCTCTAATAGTTCCATATGGATTTAGGGCTTCAACACTTAATAAAAGTTTTTCTCCTATAGTTACTCTACAATTTTACTATAGCAACCTTTTGCTAAAAGCCCACAGATTTTAAAAAAATACAGGGATCCAAAATAGATAAACCAAACTATTTTTAGTTGAACCAAAACTAAGATCTAAACGAGGTATAACTGAAAACTCTAGAAGATAAGCACAACAACAGCCCGCGAGCCCAAGAACCACCACGACGCTAACATGCCGGACAAGCG
Organism: Zea luxurians; assembly: GCA_029449295.1. Classification (NCBI taxonomy): domain Eukaryota; kingdom Viridiplantae; phylum Streptophyta; class Magnoliopsida; order Poales; family Poaceae; genus Zea; species Zea luxurians. The sequence continues at coordinate 176,502,873 of JAOPSE010000002.1, forward strand.
GCAGTGGAGTGAAGGAAGGCACGACACGTGGTGAGGAGTTGGAGCGGTGGCCGATTCAGATAAACGGGAAGGATAGCGGTAGGGAAATAAGGTATATCCACAAATTTTTACGGGGACGATAGGTGTCATTCACGTAGGCGAGAAGTCATGCGTTGCCACACACGGATTTGCACCCGCCACACGACACGATGTGCGGTCACAGAGAGACACGTGCATCGCAGGCGTGAGGAGATCCAGGATGAAGTTCAAGGGACTAGATTCGGTTTTAAGAGTTAGAGTTTGGACAAGACGTCGAGGGCTCAACCCAAACAATATTGGATCTGATATTTCGGAAGATTACTAAAGTCTGAATTTTTGCAAACTAAATTAAGACAATTTAGACAGATGGAGACAGAGACGATATCAAAATCAAGAAAAACGAGGATGATTAAAATTTAGTGACCTTTACATTTACAGGTATTACGTGTTAAAGTCCGCACTCGTGGTCGAGTAGACGATAAACACCTGGGGTGTTACAGCTGTCATCTCCTAGTTAACTATGGTTGCGATGGATCGTCGTCGTCATACGATAAAGATGTGACATTGATTTCTGTACCATAAGTCATAATATGTGTGAGACTTGCTCCTACCACAAATTTGAGACGCACCCAGGTTTGCCCTTAAATACGGGTGTGACAGAAGTGATATCAGAGGAATGTTGACTGTAGAACGTAACCTAGATAGAACTGGACAACACTTACCTTCTTACCTTTGCTCTGATTCTTTCTAAACTTTCTCATCTATTGCGGATTCACTCTGATCATTCTTACCTTTTCACTTCTAAAGACCAAGTGGATTTCACAATTTGGAATCTTGTACCTTAGGAAAAAGAGTTCTAATCATTGGCATAAAAAACTATTTTTATTGATATCTATGTGCTTGAATTTTTTCCTTATGATACCTGTTTGATTTGGTTCTTTGATTGAGAATGATGAATTATGGAGTAATATCCACAATTGCATCTGCATGTTTTAGGCATAAAAATATGTTTATAATATTTAAGATAATATTAAAAATCTAATGTGGGCACCTAGTGCTACAACGGCTTCACCTTCCACGCTGACACTTTGGGCTCGCCCCACGCGCGCCAATTGGTTCTCCCACCCCACGCGCCCGGCCTCGGCGCCGTGACCCACCCCGGCGCAGCTACCTTAGTGTTTAGAAATAAACAATAAATATATAAAAAAATTGCAGAGCAAACACTCGAACTCATGCCCTTTGCTCCAAAAGTTTTAAGGCTAATCACTAGACCACATATACCTTAGTGTTTAGAAATAAACAAAAACTATATTTGAATAAATATCTCAACACATATTTATATGATACATATATATATAACCGTAGCAAAGCACGAGCAACTGACTAGTATCTTTATAAGATAATTAGACAACTTATATTATCCCTATTATTTAAAATATATCTACCTAATAGATCCATCTCGTCTTAAAAGATTATATCTTTATTCTAATAAATTTTTCTTGTCCTGATAAGCATAATTAACCCACACTAATGTATCAAACATGATCTAATCCAAACTAATTAGATCTTATCTAGCCTATTCTAGTCATACTATTCTAATCTAGATCCCATCTAATTTAATACTATCTAACCTAACTTGAGTTACTTAACATTGGTGAAATAGGTTATTCCAAATCTGGTTTTGATCTTTTCTTATTGGTTGATGAAGATGGCGCTTGCTAACTTCAACCGTGCATAAGGTTTAGATCGGAGTGGTCCAACAGGATGCATGCTCTAACAAGAACAACAGTTTGTAGTATTTTACACGTTCAGAGCACCGCGGAGAAAAAAAGTCACAAACAGAAATAGACAAGATCAAAAGTTGGAAAACTTTCTGGATAATAAGAGGCGGTAGGCGGTAGCAGTTCAAGTTTGTTTACATGCACGATTGAAGTGCTAATTTGGCCCCAGCTTAAACCCTCCTATGACTATGACGCGTCGACGTCGAGAAGCGCCTCTCGTCCCTGTATCTCCAGCTGCTCGCCCGGCTCCTGCTCTTCGTGTCCCTGGATCTCCAGCTGCTCCTACTCTTGATGTCCGGCTCCATTTTCCTTGGCCTGTCCTCGACCTTCTCAGGGACCTTGCGCTGCCGCTTCTCGTCATCAGCATCAGCTTCTCGGTAGTAGCCTGGGTGCTTGCGTTTCGCATCTCCTGTCTGCCCGCTCCTGACGCGATCTTCGCCAGCATTGGAAACGACAAGAGGCATCTTCTCGTCCGAGATCTTGGGGATATCAGCTAGTAGAACGGCTGTCTCAGGCCTCTGCGCCTGCGGACGCATCCGGGGAGTGGACGGAGGAGCGGCCAACACCGTGGTGTCCAACACGCTGCCTTGCGCCCACTGGATCAAGATGCCGCGCGCGAGGGCGCGCACCTTCCCTGCCTCGTGGCTCAGCAGGCCTTCGACGGCCTTGTCCACGCCGGTGGTGGTCAGCATGGTCGTCGTCACCGGGACCACATGCAGCGTCAAAAGCGCCTCGATCATGGCCGCGTCGAGCAGCCGGCAGAGCCCCTTGACTCGATCGGCGTCGTCGTCCGCGGCATCGCAGAGCATCTCCACCAGCTCGCTCCTCAGTTGCCGGAACTTGTCCCGGGAGCGGGCCCCGGTGGCGGTCTCTATGGCGGTGTCGATGGCAGCGAACGCCGGGAAGAAGGGCTTCCACCGGCGGAGCGCCATCACCGCTGCGCGTTTGGATTGGCCGCAGGTCTCTTGTTTATATAGTGCCAAAGGCCAGGCGATCGACATGTATATATCAATGGATAATCATCGGGAATGGATAATCACTAGGAGCATCTATATATCACCGTAACAGACAGGAACATCTTCCATCTTCAACTCCAACAAGGACGACGGGACACCGGGCTTTATATCCATCGTCACGAACAAGAATCCAACTGATGAGGAGATTGGTTGTTCGATTTGAACGCGATCAGGCATTCAGTTATGCCCCTCTCGGTGATCCCATCCTAGGCAGTCAGATTAATGATTAATTTAGATCTGCATTTGTTCAAACCTCTGTTTGCTACTGTGCAGTTTTCAACACTGGAGATTGTCTAAAACTGAATTCTAAAACTGAATCCAAATGATTAATGTTTGAAGACTGGCGCCGACGAGGGCAGCGACATCGCAGACCGGAGCACACCACTGGATGGACAAACGCAGACCGGAGCACACCGAGAGAACCTGCCACCAAGAGGTGCTACAACGCATCTACGATGGAAAAGGATTCATCAACGCATCTATGCTCGCTTGGCGCCTTGAGCCTTGCCTGCCGATGGAGCTCCAAATTCCATGAGAGTTAGGGACAGGGAGTACCGCTAAGAGAGAGCAGGGATAATGAGCTTCGGTGAGCGACGAACAACGGCGAGCTTGAGAGCAAGAGAGGAGCGCTTAGTGGCGGAGTGGCGTGGTTCACTGCCGATGGACAGGAGAGTGGGGACCGTTCCTGGGATAGAGAAGAGGGTGATTGAGTTCACGGGAAGGAGAGGGGGCGGAAAGAAGAGGGTGATAGAGAAGAGGGTGATTGAGGGTGATTGAGTTCCAAAGAGTGAATCGACTAGATGTTTAAAGCACAACATGTGATTTGGGCTTGAAGAGAGAGAGTCTGGGTCCTATTTTTTGGAAGCGACAATGGCACGGTTGACGGTTCTGTAGTTGAAGCAAGCAACGTTGGCAGTCTCATTTTCAGCATGCATCTTCATGCCTGTTAGCGAGAATGGCGTTGGCGAATGATGCACACTACTCTTGCTTCTTTGTGTTTCATCGCCCCGTTGATTTCCATCTGTTTACACGATATACATACTTGTTTCGTATATACTTGTGTTTTACCTTATCATTAAGATTTGTCAGCATGAATTCAATTTCCTCCTAATGTTTCATCAAATTTGGTACCCTTCCCGCTTCTAATATTGTAGTCACATTAAGCACAATTCAATTTCTGCATGACCGAGGATAATTTGGTACCTTGGTGCACAGAGCCTTTGAAGGACTTCTGAAACTTAACGTTGTTTGTTATTTTGTTGAATATGGCTTGTTGGATATGATCTAACTTCTGTATTTGCTGAATGTGGCATATTGGATATGCTCTAGCTACCGCCGATTGGAATTAGGTGTTGTTTGATTTATATATTTATAACGTGAACGGTAACCGATAACGTTAAACCATGTTTGTTTAAGTCCAATCATAATCAGATACTACACTAGAAACTGATATCGTCTTATTTAAACTTATTACAACTTGAAAACGAGTGTAAATTATTACCATTGTCATTTGCGTTGCATTTCGTGAACCAAACGATATCTTAGAGTAATGTGTGTCCTAGTCCGCATGGAGGATAGAGCTTCATTTTGCCAACCAGAAAAGGTGGGGAAGGCGGCAAGTTCATGACCATAAAGCCTATGTTGTTGTGGCCTGATTGCCAGCATTTTGATGTTGCAGCTGGGCTATTAGGACTGAATTGTTCAGATTAGTGGCTATTACGTTCACGACTTGCACTTTTTTCTTGTTCAAAGTAGCTGCGTGGTACATGTTTATGTGCAACCCTGGGAGAAGATTAACAGATTTGGCACGCCTGTACGTGAGCTAAAAAATGCACTCCATCTTACTAAAGCCTTGTTCAAAGTAGCAGATAGGCCAATTTGGATCATGTGGTACATGTTTATGTGTGAGGCTAGGGAGAAGAGTAAGATATTTCACGCCGGTACAGCAATGCCATTGTTGGGTGAATGAGGTTGTGTAATTTGGGCATTTCCTGTTTGATTCTATGGTGCCTAGTATCGATTCATAAGCCCCTAGAATACCAATCTGTAACTGTAAATACTTGATGACGAGTAGATCTGTTCTACTAAACGAATCAAACCCATCTAGTGTCCTAACTGGAAAAGGATCACAGATATCTGTATGAATAATTTCTAACACTCTCGTACTGTGTTTATCATTTTTCTTAATCTACTTCGCAAATTTACCCTTAATGCAATCTCTATAGTACTGGGCTATTAGGACTGAACTGTTCAGATTAGCGGCTACTAAGTTCAAGGCTTGCACATTTATCTTGTTCAAAGTAGTTGTGCGGCATAGGTTTGTGTGCAACCCTAGGAGAAGATTAACAGATTTGGCACGCCTGTACGCGAGCTAAAAAATGCACTCCAGCTTACTATACCCTTGTTCAAAGTAGTAGATAGGCCAATTTGGATCGTATAGTACAGGTTTATGTGCAAGCCTGGGGAGAAGAATAACATATTTCACGCCGGTACAACAGTCCCATTGTTGGGTGAATGAGGTTGTGTAATTTGGGCATTTCCTGTTAGATTCTATGGTGCCTAGGATCGATTTCTAAGTCCCTAGAATACCAATCCGTAACTAGAAATCTTCGATGACGAGTAGATCTGTTCTACTGAGAGGAATAGGAAAACATACCATCATTGTTGTTGACGCTTCCCGTGAGGTGGCGGTGGAGAGTTGTCGCTGTCACCGGTCTCACCTCCATTGCCCTTGTAGAGGAACAACAAGCACCGAGATTCGAGCCGCCGTTGGTCGTCACGCTTCTAGTCACTCCGACGCCTAGGCGATGGAACCTCTGTGTGGATTAGGGTTTCTACGCAAGGTACTAGCGTTGGCTTTATATAGCATTGTGTGACCGGGGGCTCCAACCGAGGTTAGCCTGGGCTCTCCCAATCAAGGGCCTAATTAAAGAGAAGATTAGTTGGTTGAGCCCAATCTAGTCTCTATTAATCGGTTGTAGGGGACACACCCAACAATCTCCTCTTTGTTCTCTACATTTCTTATACTCAACTTTTCTAGATTCCATCCGTCAACAAGTTTACACATAGAGTCCAATGCATGATAATGACCGATTAAGTATCACCGCACTCATTGACTACAACATGCTCCCCTTCTTTAGAACGAATAGATACTTTACTAGGTTGCATCTGTAGCCCATGTGATTCAAGATCATAGGCACTCCATTAAATCCATGTTGGTTATGTGTTGTCTTAACACGTTGGGTGGAAGGCCTTTTATGTGAGGATCCGCAAGCATCTTCTATCTTCTGTTAAGATCAACTTTTATGGTTTGATCCTGAATCTTCTCCTTAACAACATAACACTAAATGTCAATGAACTTGACAGCGCCACTTGACTTGTTATAGGAGTAAAATACTACTGTCTCATTATCACAATAAATTCACAGTGGTCTTTCTATGCTATGAACCACTTTTAATCTGGGTATGAATTTGTGCATCTATAGTGCCTGCCCATTTGTCTCATACATGGCTACAAACTCAGTGTGCATTGTCGATGATGCTCTCGCTATCTGTTTGCACCTCTTCCAAGAAATAACTCCCCTAGAGAGTGTACATACCCCAAAGTGTAATCTTTACAACCTCCTTAGTCAGAATCTGCATAGCCAACTATTTGTAGGGATCTAGATCTTCTGTATGTTAGCATGAGACCTTTTAGTACCTTCTAGGTACCTTAGAGCCTTCTTGACAGCTTTACAGTGTTCTATGCCTGGGTTGATCTCATATCTCCCAAGCATCCCGGTTGTAAATTCTAAGTCAGGGCGAATACATATTTGAGCATACATAAAGCTTCCGATAGTAGAAGCATATGGTATTGACTTCATCTGATCCTTGTGGCACTGTTTTTGGAGACACTGATGATTCCCAAACTTATCACCCTTGACTATTGGCGCAGGCATGACCTTACAGTGATACAAACTGTACCTCTTCAGTACATTTTCTATGTATGACTTCTATAAGAGTCCTAATACTCCCTTATGTCTATTTCTATGAATTTCTATTTCTATAACATATAAGAGGCTTCTCCCATGTCTTTCATTTCAACTCTCTAATAGTCTGATCAAACTTGATGTACCATGGTCTGGAGGCTAGTTTTAATCCATAAATTGAACTCCTTAAGTGACATCCCATGTGGTCTTTGTCACTCACGACAAAACCCTTTGGTTGTGCCATGAACACATTTTCTGCTAACTCTCAATTTAGGAATGTTGTCTTTACATCCATCTGATGGAGCTGTAGATCAAAATGGGCCGCTATTGACATATTGACCCATTATGAATCTTTTGTTGAGACATGTGAGAAGGTTTCGTGGTAGTCAATGCCTTCTCTCTGTGTGAACCCCTTGGCCACATGTCTAGCCTTGTATCTTTCTACATTCCCTTTGGAGTCGCGCTTGGTATTGTTGACCCACTTACAGCCTACTGTTTTGGCTCCTTGGGGAATGACTTCTAAGCCCCAAACTTTGTTCATTATCAAGGATTCTAATTCATCTTCCATGGCTAAAATCCATTTGGATGAATTTGAACTTCTCATAACTTATTCATATGTAGTGGGATCATCTTCTGCATCAATGTCCTTACTAACATATATATCATTAGTTTCTATGTCTACATCAGACTTAAACTGTTTAACTTGTCTAAAACTTCTAATCTTTGCTAAATAGGATAAATGTAACCATAGCGAGAGTAGTCATCTATGAAGGTTATGAACGAATCAAACCCATCTTCTGTCCTAACTGGAAAAGGTCCACATATATCTATATGAATAATTTCTAACAATCTTGTACTGTGCTTAGCATTTTTCTTAATCTGCTTTGCAAATTTACCCTTAATACAATCTCTATAGTTCTTTAAGTCCGTAATGTCTAAGGGATGGAGAATTTGTTACCTCTATTCTCCCCCTCAAAATATGGGTCAAGCGATAGTGCCATAATAAAAATGAGGATTCTCCATCACCTCTTTTTCTTTTCTCGCCACTATTGTCTAGATCGTTTTCTAGTGTATATAAGACACTAAATACATCACTCTGCGAAAGTAAATAAAAGATGTCTTGTCGAACGATGAGACTAAAATCTTCATTACCAAACTGAATAACGCACGATGTTTGTCACTGTCTGTCACCGAAGTGACAATGGATGTGTTGATCATCTAATCTTGAAACTGAAGTTAAATGTCTACTTACTTTCTGTTAGACACTGTAATTGTTTTCTAGCCCTATGGGAGCCTTAGGCTTGTACGGAATTCCTTTCTGTGGTAGGTACTACACTGGGCACTTTCAATTGTAATGCCTTGTCTTATTGCAGTAGAGGTAGGTGTAAGTGGAAAATGAGGAACTGTCTAACCGCTTCAGCTGACTGTTGCTTGTATAAGCCTGGTGATCATGTTTCATTTGTTTCTTGAACTTTTTCTTAGAGTTCTTGTTCTATTTGGGGATATTGACTTTTGGCAAGGTTGACAGAGTCACCTTTTTGACTCTTCAACCTTTCCTCCTCCTAGACACATGAGAGCACCTAGAGGGGGGGGTGAATAGGTGATCCTGTAAAAACTTGAAACTTAAAGCCACAAACTTGATTAAGTGTTAGCACAATGAAATCAAGTGGCTAATGTCACACCCGGGTTTCGTGGCACCAAGACCCGGGCGCGAACATAAACACCAGGTATGCTGGGACCAAGTCTCACACATATGATGTATAGTGGCACAGGATCGAATGTCACATATTTATATATAACAGGAGTTCTATACAAAATAAATAATTACATAATAAGGAGACAACGGTCCAGCAACCCAAAGTTGACTGGGAGACGACGACCTAGACCTCTCACGAACAGATCACGGCATCCTCCATGCGCTTCATCCTGCGGTACCTGTTCTTGACCTGTGGGGGGGGGTGTGAGACAGCAAGAGTGAGCTCACATACGTTCATCGCTCAACAAGTTGTGGGGAATAATGTGCATGAACTCGCCAAAGGTGGGAGCTCACGTGAAGTGTATGGCTTACCAAAGAGGATGGTTAGAGCTGGGCATTGCTTTTAAAGTTGGTCAAAATTTTATTAGTAGTTACTAAGTATAAGTAAATACCAAACCCAATTAAGTAGTAGAACAAAAATAACAACATCACCTGCGATGCAATGCATATGACAAATTGAATTTAGTTCCATAGATTAATCATGTGAGTGTCCGAGCTGCTCATGACCGTGAGCACGGCTAGTATACCAGTTTTACACTCTGCAGAGGTTGCGCATCTTTACCCACAAGTCGTGTTACCCATCTGCCAAGAGACGGCCAATCCCATACACCTCTACCGAGGAGGCGAGGCAGGGTAACACTACGAGGCCTTTACAAAGTTCCACTAGCTTCAGAAAACCCGCTACAGTTTATAGGAAGTTCCAATGCAGGAATCCCTTGTAGGACCGCCATCGCAGCAAAATCCTCCCGAGGGCCTCCCTAGCAGGAATCCCTTGCAGGACTGCCAACGCAGCAAAATCCTCCCGAGGGCCTCCCTACACTGACCACTCCCCTACTGCCCTTGCCCCTTTCGGGTAAGGTAGTCTTCCACTAGCTTTCCTAATTAATCGGCCAAGGGCGTCCCATTAAACCCTTGTGGTAGCACTGTTTTCCCGGGTGGTTCTCCATGTTCCAATTAACATAATGATCTTAACATGAACAGTAAATAACAACTAACAATAAAAGTATAATCATGAATAGTAATGTGTATCTCTATACCCAAAACTACATAAAGCGATAGCAAGTACTACCCAAGGATTCAGTGGTGAACAAGGTATAAAGATAGTCAAACTAGGGTAACCTATTGGGTCCCATCAAAATTAACCTATGCAGATCATTATGATTAATTAGAACATGAGTGGGTAAAAAGAAGTGATCAAGGGCACAACTTGCCTGGGACTTGAGATTCCAGATACCAACTTGCTCTTCAGGTGACACGTGTTCTCACTGCTAAACGTAGCAATACAAACAAACATTGTATAGGCAAAATTAACATTACACCAAACATATATTCAAAATACATATTAATAATCTACATGTTGAATTATGATCACAGGAACAAGAATTATTAATTTTGGAGTTATAGATTTTAAGTTATGAATTTCCAAAGATCCTATATGTTTAGTACAGGATTAATTAAGATAACAATTTTAATGTGATTTTTATGTAAAAACAGTGGCACTATTTGAAAGGGAATTAGGCTTACCCCTAGTTCCTAAATAATTTTGGTGGTTGAATTGCCCAACACAAATATTGAACTAACTAGTTTGCTCTAGTACTCAAGTTATACAGGTGCAAAAGGTTCACACTTAGCCAATATAAAGACCAAGTTTTGGATTCAACAAAGGAGCAACGAGGCAACCGAAGGCACCTCTGGCTGAAGGCACCGGACTGTCCGGTGTGCACCGGACAGTGTCCGGTGCGCCAAGAGGACTCCAACTCCAACTCTTCGCTCTCGGGAATTCTCGGAAGCCGGCGCGCTATAATTCACCGGACTGTCCGGTGTGCACCGGACATGTCCGGTGCTCCAAGGAAGCGCGGTCTCCGGAACTCGCCAGCCTCGGATTCGCGCGGCAGCTGCTCCGCTAAAATTCACCGGACTGTCCGGTGTGCACCGGACTGTCCGGTGTACCAGCGGGGCAACGGCTCTCTTCGGCGCCAACGGCTCCCTGCAGTGCATTTAATGCGCGCGCAGCGCGCGCAGACGTCAGACGTGCCCATACCGGTGCACCGGACATCAAACAGTACATGTCCGGTGTGCACCGGACACCCAGGAGGGCCCAGAAGTCAGAAGCTCCAACGGTCAGAATCCAACGGCAGTGTTGACGTGGCAGGGGCACCGGACTGTCCGGTGCGCCATCGAGCAGACGCCTCCAGCCAACGGTCAAGTTTGGTGGTTGGGCCTATAAATACCCCAACCACCCCACCATTCATTGCATCCAAGTTTTCCAACTTCCAACCACTTACAAGAGCTAGGCATTCAATTCTAGACACAACAAAAGAGATCAAATCCTCTCCAATTCCACTCAAGCCTTTAGTGACTAGCGAGAGAGATTTGCCGTGTTCTTTTGAGCTCTTGCGCTTGGATCGCTTTCTTTCTTTCTCACTTGTTCTCGTGATCAAAACTCAATTGTAACCAAGGCAAGAGGCACCAATTGTGTGGTGGCCCTTGCGGGGAAGCTTTGTTCCCGTTTGATTGAGAAGAAGAAAGCTCACTCGGTCTGAGGGACCGTTTGAGAGAGGGAAGGGTTGAAAGAGACCCGGCCTTTGTGGCCTCCTCAACGGGGAGTAGGTTTGCAAGAACCGAACCTCGGTAAAACAAATCTGCGTGTCTCTTATTATTATTCGCTTGCGATTTGTTTTGCGCCCTCTCTCGCGGACTCGATTATATTTCTATCGCTAACCTTGTTTGTAGTTGTGTTTATATTTGTAAATTTTAGTTTCGCCCTATTCACCCCCCCCCCTCTAGGCGACTTTCAATTGGTATCAGAACCCGGTGCTTCATTAGAGCCTAACCGCTCGAAGTGATGTCGGGAGATCACACCAAGAGGGAGATGGAGACCGGCGATAACAAGCCCACTACAAGCCAAGGGAGCACTTCATCGGAAGAGTCCCGCACCAAGAGAAGGGAGAAGAAGAAGAACTCCTCCAAGCGGAAGGAGAAAAGATCTTCCTCTTCTCACCACAAAGAGAAGAAGGAAAAATCTTCTTCTCACAAGCCGCATCGGAGTGGGGACAAGCACAAGAGGATGAGGAAGGTGGTCTACTACGAGACCGACACTTCATCGACATCTACCTCCGGCTCCGACGCGACATCCGTTACTTCTAAACGCCAAGAGCGTAAGAAGTATAGTAAGATTCCCCTACGCTACCCTCGCATTCCTAAACATACACCTTTACTTTCCGTCCCATTAGGCAAACCACCAACTTTTAATGGTGAAGATTATGCTATGTGGAGTAATTTAATGCGATTTCATCTAACCTCTCTCCACAAAAGTATATGGGATGTTGTTGAGTATGGTGTACAGGTACCATCTGTAGGGGATGAGGACTACGACACGGACGAAGTGGCCCAAATCGAGCACTTCAACTCCCAAGCCGCAACCATTCTCCTTGCCTCACTAAGCAAGGAGGAATACAACAAAGTACAAGGGTTGAAGAACGCAAAAGAGATTTGGGACCTACTCAAGACGGCGCACGAGGGTGATGAACTCACCAAGATCACCAAGCGGGAAACGATCGAGGGGGAGCTCGGTCGCTTCCGTCTTCGCCAAGGGGAGGAGCCACAAGACATGTACAACCGGCTCAAAACCTTGGTGAACCAAGTGCGCAACCTCGGGAGCGCAAAGTGGGATGACCACGAGGTGGTTAAGGTTATTCTAAGAGCACTTATTTTCCTTAACCCCACTCAAGTACAATTAATTCGTGGTAATCCTAGATATCCACTAATGACCCCCGAGGAAGTTATCGGGAATTTTGTAAGCTTTGAATGCAAGATTAAGGGCTCGAAGAAGATCAACGAGCTTGACGAGCCTTCCACATCCGAGGCGCAACCGGTGGCCTTCAAGGCGACGGAAGAGAAGAAGGAAGAGTCTACACCAAGTAGACAACCAATTGACGCCTCCAAGCTCGACAACGAGGAGATGGCCCTAATCATCAAGAGCTTTCGGCAAATCCTCAAGCAACGGAAGGGGAAGGATTACAAATCCCGTTCCAAGAAGGTTTGCTACAAGTGTGGTAAGCCCGATCATTTTATTGCAAAATGTCCTATGTCTAGTGACAGTGACAGGGGCGACGACAAGAAGGGAAAGAGGAGAGAAAAGAAGAAGTACTACAAGAAGAAGGGCGGCGATGTCCATGTTTGTCGGGAGTGGGACTCCGACGAAAGCTCAAGCGACTCCTCCGACGACGAGGACGCCGCCAACATCGCCGTCACCAAGGGCCTCCTCTTCCCCAACGTCGGCCACAAGTGTCTCATGGCCAAGGACGGCAAAAAGAAGGTAAAATCAAGGTCCTCCACTAAATATGAAACATCTAGTGATGAGGATGATAATAAAAATGAAGAAGATCACTTGCGCATTCTTTTTGCTAACCTTAACATAGAACAAAAGGAAAAATTGAATGAGCTAATTAGTGCCATCCATGAAAAGGATGATCTCTTGGACTCTCAAGAGGACTTCCTAATCAAGGAAAATAAGAAACATGTTAAGGTTAAAAATGCTTATGCTCTAGCAATAGAAAAATGTGAAAAATTGTCTAGTGAGCTAAGTACTTGCCATGAGACTATAGACAACCTTAGAAATGAAAATGCTAATTTGATAGCTAAGGTTGATTCTCATATTTGCAATATTTCAATTCCAAATCCTAGAAATGATAATGATGATTTGCTTGCTAGGATTGAAGAATTGAATTTTTCTCTTGCTAGCCTTAGAAATGAGAATGAGAAACTAATTGCTAAGGTTAAAGATTTTGATGTTTGCAATGCTACTATTTCCGACCTTAGAACTAAAAATGATATGTTGCATGCTAAGGTTGTTGAACTTAAATCTTGCAAACCCTCTACATCTAAAGTTGAGCATGTTTCCATTTGTACTAGATGTAGAGATATTAATGTTGATGCTATCCATGATCACCTAGCCCTAATTAAAAAACAAAATGATCACATAGCACAACTTAATGCTAAGATTAGAGAGCATGACTTAGAAAATGAAAAATTTAAACTTGCTAGAAGCATGCTCTATAATGGGAGACGCCCTGGCATCAAGGATGGCATTGGCTTCCAAAGGGGAGACAATGTCAAAATTAATGCCCCTCCAAAGAATTTATCTAACTTTGTTAAGGGCAAGGCTCCCATGCCTCAGGATAACGAGGGTTACAATTTGTACCCTGCCGGATATCCTGAGAGCAAAATTAGGAAAACTCATTCTAGGAAGTCTCACTCTGGCCCTAATCATGCTTTTATGTATAAGGGTGAGACATCTAGATCTAGGCAACCAACCCATGCAAAGTTGCCTAGAAAGAAAACTACTAATGCATCAAATGATCATGCCATTTCATTTAAAACTTTTGATGCATCTTATGTTTTAACTAACAAATCCGGCAAGGTAGTTGCCAAAATTGTTGGGGGCAAACACAAGGGCTCCAAGACTTGTGTTTGGGTACCCAAAGTTCTTGTTTCTAATGCTAAAGGACCCAAAACCGTTTGGGTACCTAAAACAAAGAACTAAACTTGTTTTGTAGGTTTATGCATCCGGGGGCTCAAGTTGGATACTCGACAGCGGGTGCACAAACCATATGACAGGGGAGAAAAGGATGTTCTCCTCCTATGAGAAAAACCAAGATCCCCAACGAGCTATCACATTCGGGGATGGAAATCAAGGTTTGGTCAAAGGTTTGGGTAAAATTGCTATATCACCTGACCATACTATTTCCAATGTTTTTCTTGTAGATTCTTTAGATTACAATTTGCTTTCCGTATCCCAATTATGTCAAATGGGCTACAACTGTCTTTTTACTGATATAGGTGTTACTGTCTTTAGAAGAAGTGATGATTCAATAGCATTTAAGGGAGTGTTAGAGGGTCAGCTATACCTGGTTGATTTTGATAGAGCTGAACTCGACACTTGCTTGATTGCTAAGACTAACTTGGGTTGGCTCTGGCACCGCCGACTAGCCCATGTTGGAATGAAGAATCTTCACAAGCTTCTAAAGGGAGAACACATTTTGGGACTAACCAATGTTCATTTTGAGAAAGACAGGGTTTGCAGCGCATGCCAAGCCGGGAAGCAAGTTGGCACCCATCATCCACACAAAAACATCATGACTACCGACAGGCCACTGGAGCTCCTACACATGGATTTATTCGGCCCGATCGCTTACATAAGCATCGACGGTAGTAAGTATTGTCTTGTAATTGTGGATGATTATTCTCGCTTCACTTGGGTGTTCTTTTTACAGGACAAATCTTATACCCAAGAGACCTTAAAGGGATTCTTGAGACGGGCTCAAAATGAGTTCGGCTTAAGGATCAAGAAAATTAGAAGCGACAATGGGACGGAGTTCAAGAACTCTCAAATAGAAGGCTTCCTTGAGGAGGAGGGCATCAAGCATGAGTTCTCTTCTCCCTACACTCCACAACAAAATGGTGTAGTGGAGAGGAAGAATCGAACTCTATTAGACATGGCAAGAACCATGCTTGATGAGTACAAGACACCGGATCGGTTTTGGGCCGAGGCGGTCAACACCGCCTGCTACGCCATCAACCGGTTATATCTTCATCGAATCCTCAAGAAGACATCTTATGAACTCCTAACCGGTAAAAAGCCCAATATTTCATATTTTAGAGTTTTTGGTAGCAAATGTTTTATTCTTGTTAAGAGAGGTAGAAAATCTAAATTTGCTCCTAAAACTGTAGAAGGATTTTTACTAGGATATGACTCAAACACAAGGGCATATAGAGTCTTTAATAAGTCCTCAGGACTTGTTGAAGTTTCTTGTGACGTTGTGTTTGATGAGACTAACGGCTCTCAAGTAGAGCAAGTTGATCTTGATGATATAGGTGAAGAACAGGCTCCATGCATAGCGCTAAGGAACATGTCCATTGGGGATGTGTGTCCTAAGGAATCCGAAGAGCCTTCACATGCACAAGATCAACCATCCTCCTCCATGCAAGCATCTCCACCAACTCAAGTTGAGGATGAGGCTCAAAATATTGAACAAGAAGATCAAGAAGATGAGCCACCTCAAAATGACGGCAATGATCAAGGGGGAGATACAAATGATGAAGACAAGGAGGATGAACAACCAAGGCCACCACACCCAAGAGTCCACCATGCAATACAACGAGATCACCCCGTCGACACCATCCTCGGCGACATTCATAAGGGGGTAACTACTCGATCTCGTGTTGCACATTTTTGTGAACATTACTCGTTTGTTTCCTCTATTGAGCCAACCAGGGTAGAGGAAGCACTACAAGATTCGGATTGGGTAGTGGCGATGCAAGAGGAGCTCAACAATTTCACAAGGAATGAGGTATGGCATTTAGTTCCACGTCCTAACCAAAATGTTGTAGGAACCAAGTGGGTCTTCCGCAACAAGCAAGACGAGCATGGTGTGGTGACAAGGAACAAAGCTCGACTCGTGGCCAAGGGTTATTCACAAGTCGAAGGTTTGGATTTTGGTGAAACCTATGCACCCGTAGCTAGGCTTGAGTCAATTCGTATATTATTGGCCTATGCTACTTACCATGGCTTCAAGCTTTATCAAATGGACGTGAAGAGTGCCTTCCTCAATGGACCAATCAAGGAAGAGGTCTATGTTGAGCAACCTCCCGGCTTTGAAGACAGTGAGTACCCTAACCATGTTTATAGGCTCTCTAAGGCGCTTTATGGGCTCAAGCAAGCCCCAAGAGCATGGTATGAATGCCTTAGAGATTTCCTTATTGCTAATGGCTTCAAAGTCGGCAAGGCTGATCCTACCTTATTCACTAAAACTCTTGACAATGATTTGTTCGTATGCCAAATTTATGTTGATGATATTATATTTGGGTCTACTAACAAATCTACATGTGAAGAATTTAGTAGGATCATGACACAGAAATTCGAGATGTCGATGATGGGGGAGTTGAAATATTTCTTAGGATTTCAAGTCAAGCAACTCCAAGAGGGCACCTTCCTTAGCCAAACGAAGTATACTCAAGATATCCTAACCAAGTTTGGAATGAAGGATGCCAAGCCCATCAAGACACCCATGGGAACAAATGGGCATCTCGACCTCGACACGGGAGGTAAGTCCGTGGATCAAAAGGTATACCGGTCGATGATTGGTTCATTGCTTTATTTATGTGCATCTCGACCGGACATTATGCTTTCCGTATGCATGTGTGCAAGATTCCAAGCCGACCCTAAGGAATCACACCTTACGGCCGTAAAACGAATCTTGAGATATTTAGCTTATACTCCTAAGTTTGGGCTTTGGTACCCTCGGGGATCCACTTTTGATTTGATTGGTTATTCGGATGCCGATTGGGCGGGGTGTAAGATTAACAGGAAGAGCACATCGGGGACTTGCCAGTTCTTGGGAAGATCCTTGGTGTCATGGGCTTCAAAGAAGCAAAATTCGGTCGCTCTTTCTACTGCCGAAGCCGAGTATATTGCTGCAGGCCATTGTTGCGCGCAATTACTTTGGATGAGGCAAACCCTGCGGGACTACGGTTACAAATTAACCAAAGTCCCTTTGCTATGTGACAATGAGAGTGCAATCAAAATGGCCGACAATCCCGTCGAGCACAGCCGCACTAAGCACATAGCCATTCGGTATCATTTTCTTCGGGATCACCAACAAAAGGGGGATATCGAGATTTCATACATTAACACTAAAGATCAATTAGCCGATATCTTTACCAAGCCACTTGATGAACAATCTTTTACCAGACTTAGGCATGAGCTCAATATTCTTGATTCCAGGAATTTCTTTTGCTAATCTTGCACACATAGCTCATTAATATACCTTTGATCATGTCTCTTTTATATGTGCTATGACTAATGTGTTTTCAAGTGTATTCCAAACCAAGTCATAGGTATATTGAAAGGGAATTGGAGTCTTCGGCGAAGACAAGGCTTCCACTCCACTCTACTACTTATCCTTCGCCGTCGTTCCGCATCATATCTCCAACTTTGGTATAATCTTCACTCATTCATTTCATGACCAAAGGGGGAGAAAATACTTCATTGGGCTCTAATGATTCCGTTTTTGGCGATTCATGCCAAAGGGGGAGAAAATATGAGCCCAAAGCAAAAGGACCGCCCAAAGCAAAAGGACCGCACCACCACTTAAAATTTTAAAATTTTGGAGATTTTCAAATTGGTCAATTTCAAAATTGGTATCTTATTATGTTCTAAAGGGGGAGGAAGTAGTTTTTCAAAATGTTAAATCAAAACCCTCTTGAACCCTAAGAGGAGAATCTCATTTAGGGGGAGTTTTGTTTAGTCAAAGGGAAAGCATTTTGGAACAAAGGAAGAAACTTTCAAAACTTAAAAATGCTTTGCAAAATCTTATTCATTTACCTTTGTCTATCTTGCAAAATGACTTTGAAAAGAATTTACAAAAGAATTTGCAAAAACAAAACTCTTGGTGCAAATGTGGTCCAATATGTCAAAAACAAAGAAAACAATCCATGCGCATCATATAAGTATATATTGGCTCAATTCCAAGCAACCTTTGCACTTACATTATGCAAACTAGTTCAATTATGCACTTCTATATTTGCTTTGGTTTGTGTTGGCATCAATCACCAAAAAGGGGGAGATTGAAAGGGAATTAGGCTTACCCCTAGTTCCTAAATAATTTTGGTGGTTGAATTGCCCAACACAAATATTGGACTAACTAGTTTGCTCTAGTACTCAAGTTATACAGGTGCAAAAGGTTCACACTTAGCCAATATAAAGACCAAGTTTTGGATTCAACAAAGGAGCAACGAGGCAACCGAAGGCACCTCTGGCTGAAGGCACCGGACTGTCCGGTGTGCACCGGACAGTGTCTGGTGCGCCCAGAGGACTCCAACTCCAACTCTTCGCTCTCGGGAATTCTCGGAAGCCGGCGCGCTATAATTCACCGGACTGTCCGGTGTGCACCGGACATGTCCGGTGCTCCAAGGAAGCGCGGTCTCCGGAACTCGCCAGCCTCGGATTCGCGCGGCAGCTGCTCCGCTAAAATTCACCGGACTGTCCGGTGTGCACCGGACTGTCCGGTGTACCAGCGGGGCAACGGCTCTCTTCGGCGCCAACGGCTCCCTGCAGTGCATTTAATGCGCGCGCAGCGCGCGCAGACGTCAGACGTGCCCATACCGGTGCACCGGACATCAAACAGTACATGTCCGGTGTGCACCGGACACCCAGGAGGGCCCAGAAGTCAGAAGCTCCAACGGTCAGAATCCAACGGCAGTGTTGACGTGGCAGGGGCACCGGACTGTCCGGTGTGCACCGGACTGTCCGGTGCGCCATCGAGCAGACGCCTCCAGCCAACGGTCAAGTTTGGTGGTTGGGCCTATAAATACCCCAACCACCCCACCATTCATTGCATCCAAGTTTTCCAACTTCCAACCACTTACAAGAGCTAGGCATTCAATTCTAGACACAACAAAAGAGATCAAATCCTCTCCAATTCCACTCAAGCCTTTAGTGACTAGCGAGAGAGATTTGCCGTGTTCTTTTGAGCTCTTGCGCTTGGATCGCTTTCTTTCTTTCTCACTTGTTCTCGTGATCAAAACTCAATTGTAACCAAGGCAAGAGGCACCAATTGTGTGGTGGCCCTTGCGGGGAAGCTTTGTTCCCGTTTGATTGAGAAGAAGAAAGCTCACTCGGTCTGAGGGACCGTTTGAGAGAGGGAAGGGTTGAAAGAGACCCGGCCTTTGTGGCCTCCTCAACGGGGAGTAGGTTTGCAAGAACCGAACCTCGGTAAAACAAATCCGCGTGTCTCTTATTATTATTCGCTTGCGATTTGTTTTGCGCCCTCTCTCGCGGACTCGATTATATTTCTAACGCTAACCTTGTTTGTAGTTGTGTTTATATTTGTAAATTTCAGTTTCGCCCTATTCACCCCCCTCTAGGCGACTTTCACTATTTGATAGAGAATAATATTACAAAATTATAGGAACTTGAATGGTCCAATTTGGAGTTCATATGCATTTTCTATGAATTATACAAATTCTATGAATTGTTTTTATATTAAAAACTCATTTTCTAATTCATTTTCTTGATTTTATAACTCTCTGGACTGGGCCTCAATTAAACAGGAACGCAGGGGCTCAAGCGCAATAAAACCCAAGACTCAGTCATCCCCCGCATAGGACGGCGGGTTGAATAAGAAAAACTGCAGGGGCACTTTAGCGAAATGACATGGCGAAGGGGGGTATGGGCGATCCACAGCCGTTGGATCAAAACCGAGAGCCAAGATTAGATCTGGCGCCCAACGAACCGGTATGTGCTACTGGCCGTTAGATCTAAGACCCACGATCACGATTTAAAATAGCATGCCCCGCTCTCGGCCGTAGATCAACAGACGAACGCCCAGATTTCAATCGCCGAATAGCTCACCCTGCCGATTCAATCCTATCCACTAATCTCAGAACGGACGGCTAGCGCACTTTCCCCTTCCCACGCCGGCCAGAGGCGGCGCCAGGACCTCCCTACGGCGGAGTTCCACCGGCGCGCAGTCGATTCGACGCACCGGTACCAAATCCACCCACCGAAAGCGAGCAACACACAGAGCAGAGGACAGGGAACAACCTAGGGGCGACTACTCACCGAGAAGGAGCTGCGACGTAGCTGGCCACGGTGGAGAGCGGACCCGCGGCGGTGCCTGAGCTACGGCGAGCAATTCACCGAGACCTGGTTACGCCCCGAGTTCCGATGTCCACTGTGTAGTTTCCACGAAGCTTGGGGATGTTCCTAAACCCGCAAGCGAGAACACAACGACCGAGCAGGCCAGATTATCCTACGGCGGATCTCGGTCGGCTGAAGATGGAGCGAGGGCAACGCTTCGACTGGTGCATAAATAGGGGCAGGCAACGAGGATCTCGGCCGGTTGGTTAGAAGGTCGAATCGCGGATTCCGTTGGTTGGTCGGCGAGTATATCGCGCGCGCTTCCGTTGAACTCGGCTGTGGAGTCCGGGAGGAAGACGCTTCTGGACAGTGGGGCCCCCGAGTAAGTGGCATCAGGCGCGAACAGATGAGGGCCCGACCGGTGGGGCCCACCTGTAAGTGCCCGTCTGGGTTAGAGTGTGGATGAGGAGATGGGTCGGCGCGGTGAAGAGAAGGGAAACGGGGGAGTTGGGCCGCGGGGGAAGAAATTGACCCAGTGAGGTTTAGGTGAGCCTTTTTTTTTCTTTTTTTTATATTTTCTTTTCTTATTTCTTTTTCAAATCTGAAGCTTCAATTCAAATTTAAATCCTGTTTGAACTTCAACTTTCCAATATATCTAATAAAAACCCTAATATGAAGATAACACTTATTATTTATTTATAATATTTTAATTTTCTTTATAGTGTATATTCTTTTCCTCCTCTTTTTTTTTAGTTTTCTTTCTTTCTTCTTTTTTTTTAAACTTCGAATTCAAATTATAATTTGGATTCAAGTCTGAGTTTCATCTTCAAAAACAAATGCGCAACAAAAATACTTAAGCATGAGTTTAATTTAATTAATTTATTATACTTATTTCATCATCATCATTATTTTTTTTCTCCTACCAAATTTGGGCTTTACAGCTAAGAAGAGCTCTTAGGAACCACAATTGACACAGTGAGAACAAGCACAAGAGGCACAGAGATTTATCCCGTGGTTCGGCCAAGTACAACACTTGCCTAGTCCACGTTGTGGCGTCCCAATGGACGAGAGTTGCACTCAACTCCTCTCAAGTGATCCAATGATCAACTTGAATACCACGGTGTTCTTCTTTCTTTACTCTTTCCCGTTTGCGAGGAATCTCCACAACTTGGAGTCTCTCGCCCTTACAACAAGAATCAAATGAAGGCACTAGAGTAAGGGAGGAAAGCAACACACACAAATCCACAGCAATACGCACACACACAGCCAAGACTTGAGCTCAAATGAATAACACAAGGTTCACCACTAGAACGGAGCTCAAATCACTAAGAATGCCAATCGTGTGCAAAGACAAAGTGTGAATGATCAAGAGTGCTTAGAGTATGCTGGGTGTGTTCCTCCATGCGCATAGGGGTCCCTTTTATAGCCCCAAGGCAGCTAGGAGCCGTTGAGAGCAATCCGGGAAGGCAATTCTTGCCTTCTGTCGGGTGGCACACTGGACAGTCCGGTGCACCACCGGAAACTGTCCGGTGCTGATTCCCTTCCTATTCTGGCGCAGCCGACTGTTGACAATTTGGAGCCGTTGGCGCACCGGACACTGTCCGGTGCACGGACAGTCCGGTGCCCCCTTCTGACCGTTGGCTCGGCCACGCGTCACGCGCGGATTGCGTGGCCGACCGTTGGCTCGGCCGACCGTTGGTTCACCGGATAGTCTGGTGCACCACCGGACAGTCCGGTGATTTTTAGCCGTACGCCTCCATCGAGACCCGAGAGCAGGCAGTTCACCAGATGCCAGCCTGGCGCACCGGACAGACAGTCCGGTGCACCCAGACTGAGCAGAGTCTTGGCTGCTCGAGCCAAGTCTTTTCCATTTGTTTTTTCTTTGATTCTAGCACTTAGACAAATACGTTAGTACACAAAAACCAATGTACTAAGTCTAGAGTCATACCTTAGTATTGACTTTGCACTTCTTCCACCATTTGGGATAGTTTCACACTTAAACCATTTGTGTTGGCACTTGATCACCAAAATACTTAGAAATGGCCCAAGGGCACATTTCCCTTTCAATCTCCCCCTTTTTGGTGATTTATGCCAACACAACAAAAAGCAACTAAAAGAAGTGCAATCTCAATGCGAATGAGTACACAAATTTGTTTTGATTCAAATTTGGCATATTTGGATCATTCTTTGCCACCACTTGGTTTGTTTTTGCAAATCAAACTCAATTTCCTAACTCTAAGTCAAATTCACTTGTTGAGGCATAGAGAGAAGTATTCTAAGAGAAATTGATCAAAGATTCAAAAACTCCCCCTTTTTCCCATAATCAAACATTCTCCCCACAAGAGACCAAATTTTGACAATAAGAGACCATAAGAGTATTTTGACAAAACAAAGGCTCTAACTCTACTATTTTCAAAATTTCTCAAGTGGTAGCTGATCCATTTCTTACTTTGGCCTTAATTTCTCCCCCTTTGGCATCAAGCACCAAAACAGGATCATTTTTGGCCCTCAAACCCCATTGCCTCACCAAAATCTTCAATCAAGAGTAAAAAGGCAATAAGAGTACGGAGATGAACTTGGAGTAAATTACCCTCTCATCGGAGTGCAGTGGAAGTCTTTCATGGTCCAAGTCCACCTTTTCCTTTCAATCTACTTTTGAGACTAAACAAGTAAACTCAAGCACATGATTAGTCTCAAAGAGTCAAGTTGTAGCAAATCTCCCCCTAATATGTGCATTACTCACACATGGACTTTTGAGGTCCGGGGATTTCTTGCACAACTTGAACACCATAAATAAACAACAATATGCATAAAGGAACATGATCAAGGGCATAAAACACATGTATGCTATAAATCAATCCAAGTTTCGCGAATCTAAGACATTTAGCTCACTACGCAGCCTGCAAAAGGTTGACTCATCTAGAGGCTTGGTAAAGATATCGGCTAGCTGGTTCTCGGTGCTAACATAAAACACTTCAATATCTCCCTTTTGCTGGTGGTCTCTCAAAAAGTGATGCCGGATGTCTATGTGCTTAGTGCGGCTGTGTTCAACACGATTATCCGCCATGCGGATTGCACTCTCATTATCACATAGGAGTGGGACTTTGCTCAGATTGTAGCCAAAGTCCCGGAGGGTTTGCCTCATCCAAAGTAGTTACGCGCAACACTGTCCTGCGGCAACATACTCGGCCTCAGCGGTGGATAGGGCAACGGAAGTTTGTTTCTTAGAACTCCAAGACACCAGGGACCTTCCTAAGAACTGGCACGTCCTTGATGTACTCTTCCTATCAACCTTACATCCAGTATAATCGGAGTCTGAATATCCAATTAAGTCAAAGGTAGACCCCTTTGGATACCAGATCCCGAAGCAAGGCGTAGCGACTAAATATCTAAGAACTCGCTTCACGGCCACTAAGTGACACTCCCTTGGATCGGATTGAAATCTAGCACACATGCATACACTAAGCATAATATCCGGTCTAATAGCACATAAGTAAAGCAAGGAACCTATCAAAGACCGGTATGCTTTTTGATCAACGGACTTACCTCCTTTGTTGAGGTCGACGTGTCCGTCAGTTCCCGTTGGAGTCTTTGCGGGCTTGGCGTCCTTCGTCCCAAACCGCTTGATCAAGTCTTGCGTGTACTTCGTTTGGGAGATGAAGGTACCGTCCTTGAGTTGCTTTACTTGGAACCCAAGGAAGTAGTTCAAATCGCCCATCATCGACATTTCAAACTTTTGAGTCATCACCCTGCTAAACTCTTCACAAGACTATTGGTTAGTAGAACCAAATATTATGTCATCGACATAAATTTGGCACACAAATAAGTCACCATCACAAGTCTTAGTGAATAAAGTTGGATCAGCTTTCCCAACCTTGAAAGCATTAGCAATTAAAAAGTCTCTAAGGCATTCATACCATGCTCTTGGGGCTTGCTTAAGTCCATAGAGCGCCTTAGAGAGCTTACACACGTGGTCGGGGTACCGTTCATCCTCAAAGCCAGGGGGTTGCTCTACGTACACCTCCTCCTTGATTGGCCCGTTGAGGAAAGCACTCTTCACATCCATTTGGAACAACCTCAAAGAATGGTGAGTGGCATAGGCTAACAAAATACGAATAGACTCTAGCCTAGCCACAGGAGCAAAAGTCTCCTCAAAGTCCAAACCTACGACTTGGGCATAACCTTTTGCCACAAGTCTAGCCTTGTTCCTTGTCACCACTCCGTGCTCGTCTTGTTTGTTGCGAAACACCCACTTGGTTCCCACAACGTTTTGCTTTGGACGAGGCACTAGTGTCCAAACTTCATTTCACTTGAAGTTATTGAGCTCTTCCTGCATGGCCAACACCCAGTCCGGATCGAGCAAGGTCTCTTCTACCCTGAAAGGCTCAATGGAAGAGACAAAAGAGTAATGCTCGCAAAAATTAGCTAATCTAGAGCGAGTAGTTACTCCCTTGCTTATATCACCCAATATTTGGTTGACGGGATGATTCCTTTGAATCGTCGCTCGAACTTGGGTTGGAGGGACTTGAGGTGCTTCTTCCTCCATAACATGATCATCTTGTGCTCCCCCTTGATCACACGCCTCTTCTTGATGAATCTGTTCATCGTCTTGAGTTGGGGGTTGCACCATGGTTGAGGAAGAAGGTTGATCTTGCTCTTGGTGTTCCTGTGGTCGCACATCTCCAATCGCCATGGTGCGAATTGCGTCCGTTGGAACATCATATTCATCTACATCATTAGGATCAACTTGCTCTCTTGGAGAGCCATTAGTCTCATCAAATACAACATCGCTAGAGACTTCAACCAAACCCGTTGATTTGTTGAAGACTCTTTACGCCTTTGTATTTGAGTCATAACCTAACAAAAACCCTTCTACAGCTTTGGGAGCAAATTTTGAATTCCTACCTTTCTTCACTAGAATATAACATTTACTCCTAAATACACGAAAGTATGAAATGTTGGGTTTGTTACCGGTTAGAAGCTCATACGAAGTATTCTTGAGGAGGCGATGAAGGTAGACCCGGTTTATGGCGTGGCAAGCCGTGTTCACGGCTTCCGACCAAAACCGCTCGGGCGTCTTGAACTCTCCAAGCATCGTCCTCGCCATGTCTATGAGTGTCCTATTCTTCCTCTCTACCACACCGTTTTGCTGTGGTGTGTAGGGAGCGGAGAACTCGTGCTTGATTCCTTCCTCCTCAAGGTACTCCTCCACTTGAAGATTCTTGAACTCGGACCCGTTGTCGCTCCTTATCTTCTTCACCTTGAGCTCAAATTCATTTTGAGCTCTCTGTAGGAAGCGCTTGAGGGTTCCTTGGGTTTCAGATTTATCCTGCAAAAAGAATACCCAAGTGAAGCGGGAAAAATCATCAACAATTACTAAACCATACTTACTTCCCCCGATGCTAAGGTAGGCGACGGGTCCGAAGAGGTCTATATGCAGCAGCTCCAGGGGTCTTGATGTGGTCATCACATTCTTGCTGTGATGCGCACTTCCCACTTGTTTACCTGCTTGACAAGCTACACAAGGTCTATCTTTTTCGAAAGTAACATTTGTTAGTCCTAACACATGTTCTCCCTTTAGAAGTTTGTGAAGGTTCTTCATCCCCACATGTGCTAGACGGCCATGCCACAGCCAGCCCATGCTAGTTTTAGCAATTAAGCATGCATCTAGACCGGCCTCCTCCTTTGCAAAATCAACTAAATAGAGTTTGTCGTCTAGTACACCCTTAAAAGCTAATGAACCATCACTCCTTCTAAAGACAGATACATCTACATTTGTGAATAAGCAATTGTATCCCATATTACATAATTGACTAACCGATAGAAGATTATAACCTAGCGACTCTACTAAAAATACATTGGAGATAGAGTGCTCGGATGAAATAGCAATCTTCCCTAGTCCTTTAACCTTGCCTTGATTCCCGTCACCGAATATGATTGAATCTTAGGAATCTTTATTCTTGACGTAGGAGGTGAACATCTTATTCTCCCCCGTCATGTGGTTTGTGCATCCACTATCGATAATCCAACTTGAGCCCTCGGATGCATAAACCTGCAAGGCAAATTAGGCTTGGGTTTTAGGTACCCAACTCTTGTTGGGTCCTACAAGGTTAGTAACAATAGCCTTAGGGACCCAAATGCAAGTCTTGTCTCCCTTGCATTTGGCTCCCACCTTTTTAGCAACCACCTTTTTATTTTTACAAGAAAGAATAAATTTAGCATTGCAAGCATGAAAGATAGTGGTAGATCCATTAAACTCTTTCCTAGGAGCATGAGACATAACATTCTTCCTAGATCTATCATTAAAGTTTGAACTCGAAGCAATCATGGTATGAGAGTCAAAGGCATTATAACTCTTAGCATAATGAACATTTCTAGAATATTTCCTATCATGATACAAGAAAGCATGATTTTTATGAACACTATTAGCCATAGGGGCCTTCCCTTTCTCCTTGGCGGGAATGGGAGCCTTTTGGCTTGTTAAGTTCTTGGCTTCCCTTTGAAAGCCAAGCCCATCCTTAATAGAGGGGTGTCTACCAATAGTGTAGGCATCCCTTGCAAATTTTAGTTTATCAAATTCATTTTTACTAGTCTTAAGTTGGGCATTAAGACTAGTCACTTAACCATTTAATCTTGCAATAGAGGTAAGGTGCTCAACACATGCATCAACATTAAAATCTTTGCACCTATTGCAAATCACAACATGTTCTACACAAGAGGTTGATTTATTAGCTATTTCTAACTTAGCATTCAAGTCATCATTGATATTCTTTAAGCTAGAAATAGATTCATGGCATGTAGATAATTCACATGAAAGCATCTCATTTCTTTTAACTTCTAAAACAAGAGAATTTTGCGCACTTACAAATTTATCATGTTCTTCATATAAAAGATCTTCTTGCTTTTCTAAAAGTCTATCTTTTTCATTTAGTGCATCAATCAATTCATTGATCTTCTCTACTTTTGTTCTATCTAATCCTTTAAACAAGCTAGTGTAATCAATTTCATCATCACTAGAGTCTTCATCACTAGAAGTAGAGTACTTAGGAGTTTCTCTAGTGATTACCTTCTTTTCTTTTGCCATTAGGCACGTGTGGCGCTCGTTGGGGAAGATGGATGATTTGTTGAAGGCAGAGGCGGCAAGTCCTTCGTCGTCGGATGAGGAGCAATCCGAGTTCCACTCTTTGCCAAGGTGTGCCTCGCCCTTTTCTTTCTTGTAAGTCTTCTTCTTTTCCCTCTTCTTTTGTTGATCCTGGTCACTATCATTATCAGGACAGTTAGCAATAAAGTGACCAACCTTACCACACTTGAAGCAGGAGTGCTTCCCCTTCGTCTTGTTCTTGTTGGGATGCTCCTTGCGACCCTTTAGCGCCGTCTTGAAACACTTGATGATGAGGGCCATTTCTTCCTCGTTAAGCCCGACCGCCTCAACTTGTGCCACCTTGATAGGTAGCGTCTCCCTGCTACTTGTTGCTTTGAGAGCAACGGTTTGAGGCTCATGGATCAGCATTGGACCATTTTGCGCATCATCAACATATCTCGCCTCCTTGATCATCATTCGCCCGCTTACGAACTTTCCAAGTATTTCCTCGGGCGACATCTTGGTGTACCTAGGATTTTCACGAATAGAGTTTACAAGATGTGGATCAAGAACAGTGAAGGCCCTTAGCATAAGTCGGACGACGTCGTGGTCCGTCCATCTTGTGCTTCCATAGCTCCTTATTTTGTTGACCAGGGTCTTGAGCCTGTTGTATGTTTGAGTTGGCTCCTCTCCCCTGATCATTGCGAACCTTCCCAGTTCGCCCTCCACCAACTCCATCTTGGTTAGCATGGTGACATCATTCCCCTCATGCGAGATCTTGAGGGTGTCCCATATCTGCTTGGCGTTATCCAAGCCGCTCACTTTATGGTATTCGTCCCTGCACAATGATGCTAACAGAACAGTAGTAGCTTGTGCATTTTTGTGAATTTGTTCATTGATAAACATGGGACTATCCATACTATCAAATTGCATTCCATTCTATACTATCTCCCATATACTTGGATGGAGAGAGAATAAGTGGCTACGCATTTTGTGACTCCAAAATCCGTAGTCCTCTCCATCAAAGTGTGGAGGTTTACCAAGAGGAATGGAAAGCAAATGAGCATTGGAATTTTGCGGAACACGAGAATAATCAAAGGAAAAGTTTGAATTAACCGATTTCTTTTTCTCCTCGTGTTCGTCGTCCTTTTGGGAAGAAGAAGATTCATCGCTGTTGTAGTAGACAACCTTCCTGATGCGTCTCTTCTTCTTTCCGTCCTTCTTCTTTTGACTCGAGCCGGAGTCATTGACTTTGTCGTCCCTTGGCTTGTTGAAGATGGACTCCTTCTCATTGTCGTTGACCACCATCCCCTTTCCCTTAGGATCCATCTCTTCGGGCGATTAGTCCCTTTCTTGAAGAGAATGGCTCCGATACCAATTGAGAGCACCTAGAGGGGGGGTGAATAGGTGATCCTGTAAAAACTTGAAACTTAAAGCCACAAACTTGATTAAGTGTTAGCACAATGAAATCAAGTGGCTAAGAAGAGCTCTTGGGAACCACAGTTGACACAGTGAGAACAAGCACAAGAGGCACAGAGATTTATCCCGTAGTTCGACCAAGTACAACACTTGCCTAGTCCACGTTGTGGTGTCCCAATGGACGAGAGTTGCACTCAACTCCTCTCAAGTGATCCAATGATCAACTTGAATACCACGGTGTTCTTCTTTCTTTACTCTTTCCCGTTTGCGAGGAATCTCCACAACTTGGAGTCTCTCGCCCTTACAACAAGAATCAAATGAAGGCACTAGAGTAAGGGAGGAAAGCAACACACACAAATCCACAGCAATACGCACACACACAGCCAAGACTTGAGCTCAAATGAATAACACAAGGTTCACCACTAGAACGGAGCTCAAATCACTAAGAATGCCAATCGAGTGCGCAAAGACAAAGTGTGAATGATCAAGAGTGCTTAGAGTATGCTGGGTGTGTTCCTCCATGCGCCTAGGGGTCCCTTTTATAGCCCCAAGGCAGCTAGGAGCCGTTGAGAGCAATCCGGGAAGGCAATTTTTGCCTTCTGTCGGGTGGCACACCAAACAGTCCGGTGCACCACCAGACACTGTCCGGTGTTGATTCCCTTCCTATTCTGGCGCAGCCGACCGTTGACGATTTGGAGCCGTTGGCGCACCGAACACTGTCCGGTGCACACCGAACAGTCTGGTGCCCCCTTCTGACCGTTGGCTCGGCCACGCGTCACGTGCGGATTGCGCGGCCGACCGTTGGCTCGGCCGACCGTTGGTTCACCGGACAGTCCGGTGATTTTTAGCCGTACGCCGCCGTCGAGACCCGAGAGCAGGCAGTTCACCAGATGCCAGCCTGGCGCACCGGACACTGTCCGGTGCACCACCGGACAGTCCGGTGCAGCCAGACTGAGCAGAGTCTTGGCTGCTTGAGCCAAGTCTTTTCCATTTGTTTTTTCTTTGATTCTAGCACTTAGACAAATACGTTAGTACCCAAAAACCAATGTACTAAGTCTAGAATCATACCTTAGTATTGACTTTGCACTTCTTCCACCATTTGGGATAGTTTCACACTTAAACCATTTGTGTTGGCACTTGATCACCAAAATACTTAGAAATGGCCCAAGGGCACATTTCCCTTTCAACACACTGTGCCATGAATTGATCTGTATTGCACTTGTCCTTTACACGATGTTATACTAAATATAAAGTGTCTTGTACTCTGAATAACACCCATAAAAGGGTCCTTGATGAGGCTCTTATTGTGATCAAGTACTTTACATTTGGATCGTTTCCACTTGACCTTATCGATGTTATACTGGAACATCTTATGGTCATATACTGATGTGAGCCCACTATAGGCTCAGTGGGTTTCTAAAACCGCAAGGAGTAAACTATCTCACCCATTGTAGTCATCATCTCAATATTTTCCCACCATAACTGGTAATTAATACTATTTAGCGGTTTATTCTGTTCTATCTTACCAACTAGTAGGCCAGTATGTGCACTTTTGTAAAATAAAATAGAAAATATTTAGGACAACTGAACTGAAATACAGAATCATCGTTGGATGATCTAGAAAATATAAACTTATGTTGAAAATATGGTAACAATATCTAACGTATTTTTAAAATATTCAATTACCACAATTTTTTTGAATTCTATGCAATTTAAATATCAATTAATCCATGCTGATTTCAAAATTAACTGAAAATTGCATAAAATATAAAAAGTAACAAAATATGCAGCATAATATAAACTATTCCAAAAATATCTCTGTAATTTTCTTTATCTGAGAAAAATGTTTCTAAAGTTATCTGAATTTTCTCTTAACTATTTTTCTAATTTCTTTTCTATTCACTTTTTCCAGGAATAAATAAAAAACAAAATCTTTAAAATTCACTTCAAATGGAAAAAAGCCATTTAGCCTGTCAGCGTCTTTGCCCAGCCTTTGTCGGCCCAACCGCTCGCCCACTATTGGTCCACTAGAGCCAGCAGGGAGGCAGACACGCACACGTCTAGGCCACAACCTGGGCCTAGGCCACGGTTTTAGCCAAATGGCGGCATCCACGCGCTCCCCCTCTCACGGCCTCGACCTTCCATTGTGATCGTACAGTCCATGTGCATTGGGTACTGTAGGACGGCCAATAAAATGTGAGAATTTCGGAGACTGTTGAAACCCTAGCCGCATTTGGCCTCTCCTTGCGCCACATCATGTCTGATGGCCCTCTCCCTGCCCGCTGGGACACTCAACAGCCGGTGCTCCTTCTGCGCTTTCTATTCTTGTGTCCTCTACTCCTGTATGTTCTTTGCTCTTGTTCTCCACCGCTCTCTGTTCTATGGCTGGCTCTAGGCTGACGAGGCTCATGGGTCTCGCGGGATTTATCACCGGCGTGCGCATCCCCTAGGGTGAGCATAACACCTCAAGATTCTAGTTTGGGATTTATGAAAACTTCTCTAAATGTACTTCAATCTAAATGACTTCTAATAAGGATTTCTTTTTATTTCGAAGTTATTTTTTTCTGAATGGAATAAAAAGGGTAATATTAAAATGTTGGGAAAAATATAATAGACCCAAACTTTGAAACTGGAAATCAACCTACCCAGAAAAGAAATAGAAGGACTTTTGTATTATTGATTAAAGAAAATTATTCCCCATTTAAATATATAGAAACACTCTTTAAAGGATTTGAGATAAAATATTTTTAGATAGAGGCAATACATTAGAAAATGATTTTTCCTCTTTAAAATAAGTGAGTAATAAATCGTATACTTTTAATATAGAAATATTATAAAGCATGCAAATTGCTTAATTGAACTGTTTATCTAGATAAATAAAATCAGTTAAGAATATAAGTGGTGCATCCCATGTTGAGTTGTTTTGTTATGCATATAAACTTGAGTGGAAGTTCATAGCCAATTTTGAATCGAATTTGAAACTTAGAAGTTGAAAAGAAAGGAAAACTAATAAAAAAATAAAAAGATACATCACCTACCTGCTCACGGGCCACATTCCTTCAGTCCAGGTCGCTACCCTTCCTCCTTCACCGAACTGGGCTAAAATAATACTGCTCGCAGGCCACATTCATTCATTTGTTGACCGATGTCTCACTGGAGTGCGGGCCCCACCCATCAGCCTGCCTGTCGTCGTCTTCCCCGATTCTGCGCGAAGTATGTTACGATCTAGGAATTGGCCGTTACGATCCTATACATCCCCTTGTGCCTATAAAACTATGCACCTCCCCGTGCTCGCCACCACCTACGTATCCACCGTCGAGTTCGCCACCACCACTGGGTTCGTATGCCACCATCTCCATGGAGAGTGTCGACGCCGAATTAGAGAGTGGAACATGTCACCACAGTCGAACCCGTGGTTCACCATCGCCAGGTCCTCGAGGAATTACCATGGAGCGTCGTCGGGGCATGTGGGAGCTGGCGCAAGTGTTCGCGTGCACAGGTAGCAGTGGGGTGACCGAGAATTGCTCGTCGGAGTCCTCCTTCGCCGCCTGAACCGTCGCTTGCCATGGGCGAAGGCCATCGACTCATTGTTTGACGGTAAGTATGTCTTGATTGAGTTCGCGTGGTTCTCTGCTGTGTGTATGACTTATCCGCTCTAGATCCTATTCTCCGGGGCACCGGTCGCGGACTCTCCAGTGGTGGCTTCACCGTGAACAGTAGAGCGCCGCCGCGTCCGGTTAGCTTGAGGAGGGTGCAACATCGTGACCGTTCGATCCTACCTAGGCGGCCATGATTGATCTAATTCATACCGATTGTCCCGGTGTGATAAGAATCGTCCATTTGTCAAGGAGCGATCGCGATCAGGGCATGGCATGGACGTCTTTAGGACCATTGGTCCGAGATCTAGCGGTGTATAATGCGTACCTGATTTGAATTAAGAAGTGGTCGAATCGTAGCCGTAGATGTCTGATTGAAGGGAGGACATACACCAATACCGTTTCGGCTGAGCGAGTTTGCAAAAGAATCCCCGCAATGTTTAAATAATAACCTATCGTCCACCATGTGGGGGACAGATATCCCCCGGGTCCACTGGCAGGGTGAAAGACCTCACGAAGGGCCCAAGGGCCCAATAAGTCGTAAGGTCATTCCTTCGTGGGCCTGGGGGGGGGGACAATCAGCAA
The DNA here is from genome assembly GCA_029449295.1 of Zea luxurians. Lineage (NCBI taxonomy): Eukaryota > Viridiplantae > Streptophyta > Magnoliopsida > Poales > Poaceae > Zea > Zea luxurians. Next base: position 176,535,733 of record JAOPSE010000002.1, read on the forward strand.
AGCAAACCAACGTAAAGCCGAATCGACGCAAGTCCAGATGGCCCCACAACGTCGAGCGAGAAATCACAACAGAAGATGCAACTTTCCCGCGCTGGAGCACCATGCAGCAGAGCCGGGCGAGGATAGGTCGGCTAAATCATAGGAAGATAGACTCAAACAGTTCACTATTTTTTAGGTGCACATTGTTATCATAAGCGCATGTATTGCCCCACGGTCGAATATATAAGGCCCAGGGGGCACCCCTTCAGAACGATCGAACACACTACCCAACCATTTACCTCAACCCTCCACGCTCTTGCTTTAGAGAACCACCTTGTAATCCATAACACGAAGCATCTCCGCCAGGACGTAGGGTGTTACGCATCTCTAAGCGGCCCGAACCTGTAAACATTGTCTATTGCCCCTCATGCATCTGGCATGAACCATTTTGCTACAGTCGGCGACACCATCCTACTCCTAAAAACACCTCGAGGGGCAACCCCAGGTGTGCGGTCAGACCTAAAACACCGACAGCTGGCGCGCCAGGTAGGGGGGTGTCAATGATCTAAGTTAGCTCAATGGCCGTCACCATCCACAGCAAGATCACCTTCCGTCCCGGATCCACGTACTGCTTTGGGACGATCTCGTCCATAGCCGACGAAGAGGGAACTCTACACCGCGTTGCTGATCCGCCGAGAAAGAAGCTTCCTCCAACAAACTCCAAAAATACCGGAGAAGCGCAATCTCCAGCTCTCCGAAAGAGGACCGCCACGACAGCCACGCCATTCTACCCCGACGTTCTTTTCATCGGGAAAGTGGAGTCACCTCCCGTCTCTGACGACGAGCCGACTGCGCCAGGGGAAGAACCACCTCAGCGAGAATCCCGTCGACGAAGAAACCGGCGCCGAAACATCCGGCGACATCACCAAGCCGGAGAACGAGATCCGGAACAGCCTGTCTCACGAGACGAGGTCTCGGAGATGGGAGAAACTCCGGAAGAACGCGTCTTCAGAGAACGAAGGAACTCCCGACGGCGTGATCGTCGGTGGGCTCAGGAACAAGCCGAGCAAGACGCAAGGCAGCGCCGAGAAAATCCACTCTTCGGTCGCAACCTGAACCCCGATTTCGCCCGAGCCATGAACACGCCGAGTGAAGTCGGAGGAGTACTAGCTCGGATAGCTGATGGACTCCCTCGGACTCCCGATGCCGAGGGCTATCGACGCCTGTTCACCCAGGCAGCCAACCATCTTCTACCTCTCGCTCACCCGCCGAATGATTTGCGACATGCCATCAACAGTCGTCGAGACGCGCGGAGCTCCATCAACGCTTCGCGTGAACGACGGCACGAGAACGAGATCCGCCACCGGGAGGAGTACGACAGGGATCATGGCATCCCAACTCAAAGTCAAGCCACCAAAGCCGAATCAACGATGGCCTCGACTGGTGGAACTGCCCGGGGACAGTCGAGGAACCACAACAACTACTCCCCTCCCCGGGACAGACATCATCCCCGACGACAGGAGGACACATGTGGAGTATCTGCCCTTACTCCACGCCTTAGGGCCATTCAGTGGCCCCTAACTTCAAGGCATCCAACATCGACAAGTATGAACCTAAGCAGGATCCGGGAGGCTGGCTGGCCGTCTACACCACCGCCGCTCGAGCCGCCGGAGCATCCGAGGATGTGATGACTGCATACTTACCCATTGTCCTCGGGCAAGACGCACTGCAATGGCTACGACATCTACCTCAACACTGCATCGACGACTGGAGCGACTTCAGTCGGCGCTTCACTGCCAATTTTCAGTCTCTCTCCGACAAACCGGCGCAACCATGGGACCTCAAATCCATCAAGCGCCGGGGGGACGAAACTCTCCGATCGTACCTCAAAAGGTTCCAGACCATGAGAAATCGTATTCTCGAGGTCACGGAGGCGGCCGTGATCGAGGACTTCTACAGAGGGTCCAACGACTCGGCCTTCGTCCGAGCCATATTACATAAGGTGCCAACTACCTCCGAGGAGCTGTTCCGGGAAGCCGACCTCTACATCACCGCCGACAAGCGAGCCCAGGACATCATCGAAGGAGCGAAGCCCGCACCGGCAGCACCACGACGCGACGCGGACCAGCAACCTGACAAACGCTGGGAGAAGAGACCGCACGAAGAGGTGCATGCCGCCGGACCACCTGCCTCTCACGCCCGGGGGGGACCCCACGGAGGCGAGCGCACGCTGGACGACATCCTCGACGCCCCATGCCCGTACCACAAGGACATGCGCCACACCCTTCGGAACTGCCAGGACTTCAAGCATTCCATCGGACACGGCCGACCCTTCCAACCTCTACCTCCTCCTCTGCCGCGGGGAGGACCAGAAGAACCACGACAACCCCAGCAGCAGGAGGAGGGAGGAGGAGGAGCTTTCTCGCGCGTTGACAGGGAGGTCAACGTCATTTTCGGCGGACACGGATCGCAGGAGAACAAAAGGCAGCAAAAGCTCAACGATCGCCAAATACTTGTTTCAACCACCGGACCGCCCGCTCCGTACCGATGGTCGGAGCACCCAATCACCTTCACTCGAGCAGATCAATGGCTCAACTTCGACCACCCGGGCAAATACCCGCTCCTCGTCGATCCGGTGATCCGAGAGAGTAGGGTGAAGAAAGTGTTAGTGGACGGGGGGAGCAGCATCAACGTCACCTTCCCCCGGACACTCCGAGGCTTGGGAGTTCACCTCAAAGAACTCCACGAGTCAGACACTCCCTTCTTCAGCATCGTGCCGACTGAAGGAGAATACCCGCTGGGCCACATCTACATGCCCGTCACCTTCGGAACCCCGGAGAACTACAGAACCGAGTTCCTGAGGTTTGAAGTGGCGAACTTAGACTGCGGGTACAACGCCATCATCGGGAGGCCGGGACTGGCAAAATTCATGGCCATCCCGCATTACATGTACATGATATTGAAGATGTCGGGACCACAAGGAATCATAACTGTGCGTGCTGACCTCCAAGGCGCCGCAGAATGTTTCCGAGTGGCCATCCAGGTGGCCCTCACCACCAAACCATCGGCGACTTCTTCGACCCAGGCAAACTCTAAGCCTGAGGAAGACCACACAGCACCGGCGAATGAAGCTCAAGCCGCGACCTCTATGCGGCCGACTGAAGAAACTAAAAGGATCAATCTGGGGTTTGCTGATGAACGCAAAACTGCTATCATCAGCTCTAGCTTGGATGATAAATAGGAAAGCGCGCTCGTCCAGTTTTTGCAAGACAACCGAGATGTATTCGCATGGCAACCTGCGGATACGCCGGGAGTCCCGAGAGAACTGGATGAGCACAAACTGAAGGTCTACCCCCAAGCAAGACCAATCCGGCAAAAGCTACGTCGTTTCACGCCCGACAAGAGAGAGGCCATTCGCGCTGAGCTGGCCCACCTGGTCGCGGCTGGGTTCATTAGAGAAGTGTTACATCTCGAGTAGTTAGCCAACCCTGTTCTTGTACTCAAAAAGAATAAAGTGGATTGGCGCATGTGCGTCGACTATACTGATCTCAACAAACATTGTCCGAAGGATCCCTTCGGGCTCCCAAGGATAGATCAGGTGGTAGACTCCACCGCTGGATGTTCTGTGCTATCTTTTCTGGATTGCTATTCCGGATACCATCAGATCAGCTTGGCAAAGGAAGACGAGGAAAAAACGGTGTTCATCACTCCGTTTGGTGCTTTCTGTTATACCTCCATGCCGTTCGGCCTCAAGAACACTGGAGAGACTTATCAGAGAGCCATCCAAACATGCTTAGCCGATCACTGGGGCAAGCGTGTGGAAGCCTACGTAGACGATGTGGTAATCAAAACGGAGAACTCGGAAAACTTCATCGAAGACTTGCAGCTGGTTTTCAACAGTCTACGGCGGTATCGGTGGAAGCTTAATCCCGAAAAATGTGTTTTTGGGGTACCAGCAGGGAAGCTACTCGGATTTATTGTAAGCCACCGGGGAATTGAAGCTAATCCGGAAAAGATTGAAGCTATCATGAAAATGGAAGCTCCACGATCACAAAAGAAGGTTCAACGACTTACCGGATGTATGGCAGCTCTGAGCAGATTTATATCCAGGCTGGGAGAAAAAGGTTTACCGTTTTACAAGCTACTCAAGAAGGTGGACAAGTTTCAGTGGACTTCAGAAGCGCAGGAAGCCTTGGACGCACTGAAAAAATTCTTGACAACCCCACCAATACTGAAACCACCACAGCGAGCCACGTCGAATCAACCAGCTGAAGATCTGCTGCTATATATCTCTTGCATGTCTCACGTGGTAAGCACCGCGTTGGTAGTCAAGCGAGCAAAAGAAGGACATGCCTACCCTATGCAACACCCCGTTTATTTCATCAGTGAAGTTTTGGGTCCCTCGAAGAAAAAGTATCCTCAAGTGCAGAAGCTATTATATGCAGTAGTTCTAACTGCCCGCAAGCTGCGTCACTACTTTGATGACCACAAAGTCATAGTAGTCACCAGTTTTCCGATAGGGGATATTCTCCACAACAAGGAAGCCATCGGCCGAATAGCCAAGTGGGCCTGTGAACTGGGATCTCATGACATTGAATTTCGACCTCGTACTGCCATTAAGTCCCAAGCATTGGTTGACTTCGTATCAGAATGGACTGAACAACAAATACCAGAGAACCCGGAAACTGCAGAAGTATGGAGAATGTATTTTGATGGCTCGCTGAAGCTGCAGGGAGCAGGCGCAGGAATTCTCTTCATCGCGCCTGGAGGCGAACACCTCAAATATGCCCTCTAATTGTTATTTCCAGCCTCTAACAATGCAGCCGAGTATGAAGCTCTGATCCATGGACTAAACATCGCCATATCATTGGGCATCAAGAGATTAACGGTATACGGAGATTATCTGGTGGTCATAAGTCAGATAAACAAAGAATGGGATTGTTCGAAAGATTCGATGGGAAAATACTGCACTGCCGTCCGGAAACTAGAAGATAAGTTTAAAGGTCTAGAATTTCACCATGTGGAGAGAGATCGAAACACGGCAGCTGATGTATTGTCCAAGCTAGGATCCAGCCGAACTCAGGTCCCACCCGGAGTCTTCGTGCAAGAAATACCACGACCGAGCATCTCAATAGATCAAGCAGAAGAATGTAATATCATGGATCAACCCGGGTCAGACTCTGACGACTGGAGAAGGCTGATCATCAGATATATAAAGAATGAAGAGGAACCAGATGACAAAAACGCAGCCGAACGCATTGCCAGACAGTCAGCCCACTACACACTCATTGGAGAAACATTATACAGAAGGGGTGCATTAGGCGTCTTCATGAAGTGCATTCTCTCATCCACTGGGAAGCAACTTCTAGATGAGGTCCATGCTGGGCAATGTGGAATACACACAGCATCCAAGACACTAGTCGGGAAGGTCTTCAGGTCAGGATTCTATTGGCCAACAGCGAAAAACGATGCAGCCGAGTTAGTTCAGAGGTGCGAAGCTTGCCAGTACTTGTCAAAGCAACACCATTTACCAGCATAGCAATTGCAAACCATACCAGTAACTTGGCCCTTCGCATGCTGGGGACTGGATATGATTGGACCTTTTAAGAAAGCTCAAGGAGGATACACTCATGTACTGGTAGCAATCGACAAGTTCACCAAATGGATAGAATTCAAACCCATTGCTTCCTTAACCTCAGCCAAGGCCGTGGAATTCATACAAGACGTAATATTCAGATTCGTAATACCAAACAATATCATAACTGACTTGGGATCCAACTTCACAAGCTCAGAATTCTTCGATTTCTGCGAGCGAAAGGGCATTCAGATCAAGTACGCTTCGGTAGCGCACCTGAGGGCCAACGGGCAGGTTGAGCGAGCTAACGGGATGATACTGGAGGCACTCAGGAAAAGGGTCTTCGAAAAGAATGAAAAGTTCGCAGGAAAGTGGATACGCGAATTGCCCTATGTTGTCTGGAGCCTAAGAACTCAACCTAGCCGAGCTCTGCATGGAAACACTCCCTTCTTCATGGTCTATGGATCAGAGGCAGTATTACCCGCCGATCTCAAGTTCGGGGCGCCGAGGTTGGTCTTCGAAAGCATAACAGAAGCTGAAGCTACTAGGCTGGAGGACATCGATGTACTCGAAGAAGAACGGCTGAATGCAGTAATTCAATCAGCACGGTACCAGCAGACTCTGAGACGCTATCACGACAAGGTCGTGCGACAACGATCCTTCTCAGTGGGAGATCTCGTCCTCCGCTGAATTCTAACGGGGGAGGGACGGCACAAGTTATCCCCCTTATGGGAAGGACCATTCATAGTAGCAGAAGTCACTCGGCGGGGATCATATCGTCTAACTCAGATGGACGACACAGAAATTGGGAACTCCTGGAATATAGAACACCTCAGGAAGTTTTACCCCTAGCTGAATTTCAAAAGCTATCGGGACGACAATGTACTCTGTAAAACGGGAGATATGTCATCAATAAAGAAGGCTTCAAAGATACTCAATTTGTTCATGATTGACTAGCACTCTTACTTAACCCGGGGTGACCACTATACCCTGCTAATGGAGCAATCGACTTAAGTCGGCAAAGACTTAAGACGGTGCAACATGCTCACGCTTACTTAACTCGGGGTGACCACTATGCCCTGCTAACGGAGCAATCGGCTTAAGTCGTCAAAGACTTAAGACGGTGCAACATGCTCATGCTTACTTAACTCGGGGTGACCACTATGCCCTGCTAACGGAGCAATCAGCTTAAGTCGGCAAAGACTTAAGACGGTGCAACATGCTCCCGCTTACTTAACTCGGGGTGACCACTATGCCCTGCTAACGGAGCAATCGGCTTAAGTCGGCAAAGACTTAAGACGGTGCAACATGCTCACGCTTACTTAACTCGGGGTGACCACTATACCCTACTGACGAAGCAATCGACTTAAGTTGACAACGACTTAAGGCGATACGACATACTCGTGCTTACGTAACTCGGGGTGACCACTATGCCCTACAAACAGAAGCAATCAACTTAAGTCCGCAGCGACTTAAGGCGATATGACATGCTTACAACTATTCATATAGGGATGACTTCTATATCCCATAAACAAGTTTCAAAACCATCACACAGCCTTTTTACTACTGCAAATTTATGCACTATTGAATTCTAAAACAGTAGGAGAATAACGATATCATTCAAATGCTAAACTGGTGTCATCTAATAAATATATGACCGTGCTAACTGCGCGCTCAAAGCACGCAAAACATTTCTCTATTTCGCGGTGTCTTTCTCAGGAGCAACCGACGAGGAAGGGCGACTTGAGGAATCAGGCGTAGCATTCACATCAGCCCTTATATCTTCAGGAACGACTACACCGGGTCTCCTCATCAAGATTCGTCCCGCTCGAATGGCCTTATCCATGGCCCTGTCGCGCTGGGCTCTCAGAGTAGTGGAAGTTTCTTCAGCAACCTTGGCAGCCAATCGAGCATTTTCCAGCTCCTGGGTGATGGATTTCTTGGAAGCACGGAGTTCTTTGATAGTAGCATCCTTAGCTGATATCAACTGTCTGAGACGGATCACGTCATCTGTGGATTCCTGCAGTCTGTAGCGAAGATTGTCTAACTCCTCCATGGAAAAGCGATGACTCCTCTCCAAGATGGTCAATGAATTGCTAGAATCGCGATACAGTCTGTCAAGATTGTCGCGGGATGCAGCAAGGACACGTTTTTCTTCCGGCAAGCAAGAATCAACTCCTTTCAAACATCAAACAAGCAATAAGAACACAACAATGCAAGGTACAACTTCATAAGTCACATTTTCAGAATCAAGCTGAGTGCGAAGGGAAGAGCTCAGTGCATTGGCATCATCTAGGGCAGCAGAAACCTGGGCTAATTCAGTCTGGCTTTGAGAATACTTTTCTTCAAAATCAGAGCACCGCTGCACCAATTCGATTTGATCCCGAGAATGTTTTTCTTCAAGAGTGGAAATTCGCCGAGTCATATCTAGCAGGAGACAATCAAACAAAAAGGGTCAGAATATAAAGCAGTCCAATAATACAGACAAAGAGAAGCAGAAAGGCCCTAACCAGCATTGGTCGCCTCCAAGTCAGAAACGCGTTGTTGAAGTAACACCGGATTCCAACGTGCAAGAGACAAAGCTCCTTCTGGAACAGAAGTACCCTGCAACCTCAGTTGGCTAGCCATCCCGTCCACCAAAGCCTGATAAGGAGAACAGATGAGTGTAATGACAGCAGTTCACACGGTGCAACAGTCAAGACAAGATATATTACAGTACCTGGAGATTAGAGAAGAACGAAGGGACTCCCAAATCATGAGAGATCAATTGATGACCTGGCGTAAGGTCACCACCCGAAGCAGTTCGCAACAAACCGGCAGAAACCAACTCAGTGCCATCAACAGAGCTCAAAACTTGGCCAGCAGGGACGCTGCCCTCCAAAGCGACTCCCTGGTTCGAGGCTTGAGCAACCACCATACAGCCGGAGTGCGGGGGCGATCCCGCATGAACGTCCATGGAAGTACAAGAGGGGGACCCCGCTCGGACACTCTCGGGGGCTGGGTCGTAGTTTGCGCTGCCCACGTGAGCCGGATCATCTCCGGCAGTACCCTCGGGGGCTGGACAGTGGCTTGCACTTCCCACCTGAGCCGAGTCACCCTCGGCAACACCCTCGGGGGCTGGGTAAGCGTCAACACCATCCTTGAGAGCCGAGTTCTCTGCTGAAGGCCCCTCAGTTGCTTCCATGGGACCGAGATGATCCAAATCAGTCTCCTGGCCCTCAAGACCGCGCTCTAAGGTCGATGAGGCGTGGGATGACCTCAACCCAGCATCGAGCACATCAGCACAAACTTCCATCACACCATCATCCGCTCGCTCTAACAAAAGGTCCTCTGGAACCATATCCTCTAGGGTCTGATCAAAGTTTGCCAGAGATAACTCCTGTAGGCCAACGAGGGCTGACAAAGCAGGAGAAGGAACTCCACTACTCTCCCCACTGGCAGTATATCGTCGACTGTTCTTCCGGGTCAGAGGGACATCATCTTCTTCGTCCCTGTCATTTTCATCAACAACATAAGCAGCACACCCATTGGGATCAGCATCGGATGGGGCACACCCATTGGGATCAGCAGCAGATGGAGCACACCCATTGGGGTCGGCGTCAGTAAAATCAGGCACGGGAACCTCCTCAGCAGTAGGAACCGAAGGACCAGCACCCCGATCCAAACTAGATACTTGCCGAAGACGTCTCTTTTTCTTTTTCTGCTCATCCGCAGAAGGATCAAGTTGATTGGCTCGGCAAGGGTGTCTTGGGCAAGCACTGGCAGGCTTCTGAACATCCAAAGTTACACTAGCTTCTGGGAAAGGCACCACCACCAATGTCCCGGCAGGAGCAGCATCAAGAGAGTCCTCAGCCAGCAAATCAAGCATAGCACTTATTTCTGCGTCACTAGGATCCAAAGGCACCTCAAAATGGACTTGTCGTTCGTCGTCAGGAATTTCCTCGAGCGAAGCAACCAAAGTATTAACCTCGTCGACAGAGGGTCGCACTCTAAGGCCCAAATCGCCATCAGTGACAGGTGGATTCGACACAAACAGAGTGAAGATCTTGGGAGAGGGCAGGTTCCATGCTGAATATGCCACTGGGGCGCCAATATTTGATACCTTGCCTCTAAGGATCATCTCAAGTCGGTTCACCAAGTCTACAGAGGGAATTCTCCTGTTAGTAACCCGAGTTGGATCAGCTAGGCCTCTATACAGATAAGCCGGATATGCTCTGTCCTTCAACAGCTGAACATTCTTGAAAACAAAATCAGCAACCACAGCTTCAGCAGTCAGACCCCTTTCCTTCAGTAGAGCAACTTCATCTAGCAAAGTCCTCGCTTCAGCTACCTCCTGATCCGTGGGAGACTCAGTCCAACTCGGGGTGCGAACATCCGGTTGTCTTCCCGACCGCGGGGGGAGGGAATTCCCATGGTTCTCAACAATAAACCATTCCAAGCGCCACCCCTTAATACTGTCTTTGAGGGGAATTTCAAGATACTCAGTCTTCCTCCCACGGCGCATCTCCAAACTAGCACCCCCGACCAGCTGATGCTGACCCCCGGCCATTCCAGGGCGGCAGTGATACAAGTACTTCCACAACCCAAAATGTGGCAGCACGCCCAGGAAAGCTTCGCACAAATGAACATAAATAGAAATTTGAAGAATAGAATTGGGATTCAGGTGGGTCAAGTTAAGGTGGTAGAAATCAAGGAGGCCACGGAAGAAAGGTGAAATGGGGAGAGCGAGACCGTGGAGAAGAAAAGGAACGTAAATCACGGACTCATGGGTATCCTCTGTCGGGACAGTGACCCCATGGCAAATCCGCCAAGAACAAAGCTCCCTCGGGGGAAGAACCCCGATGGACACAAGGTGGAGGAGATCAGACTCGGAGACAACAGACATGTGATTACCTACGAAAGGCAATTGGCTGTTGGGGTCGATAGGGGGAATTACCGCAGCGGATGAACTCGAGGCCTTTCTCTTGGGCGCCATCTCGAATCTACTGGCGAACAGAGCGAGAGCTGAATTGCAGAGAGGATTTGGAGGCAGAAAAACAAGAACTAGGGCACGGAAAGCAGAGGCGGCTGAAAGCGCTGTATAAGCGGGATATTCCCGAGCTGGATACCATTTCCAAAAGCGCCCAGTCAGCACCCGGCGGTTACTTCTAAAACACCGGTGTGCCACATCATCACTCGGCGGTTACCTCTAAAACCCCGATGTGCCACATCATCACTCGGCTATTATCCTCAAAAGTGGCCGACGCGGCCCGTTTTAACTCGGGTGTTATTTCTAAAACGCAGATGTTATCATCAGTCGCTCGGTAGCTATCTCTAAAGCGCCAACGATATCCTTAGTCACTCGGCAGTTGCTTCTAAAACGCCGACGACGCTACAAGTCACTCGGCTGTCACATCTAAGAGCGCCGAGTGGTCAATAGTTATTCCAACGCTGACATGATTTCGTCATTACTCGGACTCTACGTCAAAAACATAAATATCGACAATAATAACTCGGCCATCACCCCTGAGGGGGCGATATGACGCCCGAGTTATTTAAATCACTATCCCAAAAGAGTCAACTCCATGAACAAGGCAGGCGGAGGAAGGACTCAAAAACTCTAAGTTACGTCACAAACGGAACAACAAGATGATCTGCACAGAAGGGACGAAACTGTTCTTCATTTTGGGAAGTTTTCATACTTACAAATCAACTCATTATGAGTTGATAACTTCCCTATTGATACTACAACTACTACTACTATAACTACTACTGCTACTACTACTACTACGCTACACTATACTAATTTACATTACTAATATTACTACATTATACTACTTCTAATCTATACTAATATTTAAAAACCAGTGGCATTTAGCCACTGGCCTTGTTGCCGCCCTTGCCGCCGCCGCTGCCGCCCCTGCTGCCGCCGCTGCTGCCCCTGCCGCCGCTGCTGCCGCCCCTGCTGCTGCCGTTGCCGCCCCTGCTGCCACCGTCGTCGCCGCCATCGCCTCCATCGTCGTCGTCGTCGTCGTCGTCGTCATCCTCGCCGCCGCCGCCGTCCTCCTCGGACGAGTCCTCCTCGCCCGAGGAGTACTCCGACTCATCCGAGCCCGCGAGCCCGGAGCGCTCGACGACCCGGATGTAAGTCCAGACCTCCGCTGCGAGCCCCTAGGAGTCGTCTGAATCGTCAGACGACTCACGCAGAGGGATGGGAGCCAGAGACCCCTCGGACTCAGAGGAGAACTCCTCCTCTGAGTATTCTGAGTCACCAAAGTCCTCAGACGGGGGAGTCGGCTCGCGCTTGCGTTTCTTGCCCATGGCGGAAATGCGAGGAGAGGAAGAAAGCAGGCAGTGGAGAACAGCGAGAGATGTGAAAAAACCAGAGAGGCAAAGGCACTATTTATAGGAAGAGAAGGCAACCGCTCACCTCCAACCGCGGTCACTGAACAGTCGTGAAGCATTCAATACACACTTAAACCCGTCTGAAGACGCGCGGCTGACGCCGTTTCACGCAATGCAACACCCATTGGGACTCCAGTCAACAGCACAGAAGATATGATTACACCCGCCGTCACATCACATTACAACTTAGAAGCAGCCGGTTAAAACACTCAGCGTACCAAGCCATCTCTTACCCACACCCATTGGGGGGACGCCTAGGAATTATCAGTATATTTTTCAAAAAAACTGTCACATCCGTGCAGGGCGTGCAATGAACACCTCAAGACAAAAATGAGATATCAGTAAGGATCAGAGGAAAGCCAAATATAGCTGGTGAAGTACAAAATCTGACCGATGGAAGCGACGTGAAGACTAGCCAGGGAACGTCCATCAAATGTCCAATCAGTCATAGAGCAAATAAATTGCACCACTTAGCAAGATATGGGCAGATCACGGACTCGGCTGCAAAAGACAAAATACATGCTGACCTCGGATGCATGATATTGATGACATAATGCTGACCTTTAAAGCATAATATGGATGACATAATGCCGACTTCTAAGGCATCCAAAAAACAAAAAAAAGAGAGAAAGTATGACTCTCGGTAAAAGGACACGAGGTAAAGACCTTTGAGAGGATTGTTTTCAAAAATCCACTCAAAGCTCGGGGGCTACACCCATTGGGTGCACCTTCGGTGCACCCAATGAAATTCAAGGTCCTGCAAAATGAGAAGCCGACCTCTAAGACACAAGTGTGAGGCAAAATTACAGACTTCGAGTGAAGCAAAGCAAAAGAAGACAGTAAGAAATCATTTTCACCAGATTGCCCGAGAAGCGTTTCTTGTCGTAAGCAAAACCTGCAAGTTGGGCCTAGGATCTTTGGGCCGATTATCTCAAAATCAACCCAAAGATCGGGGGCTTGTGGGGGACAGATATCCCCCGGGTCCACTGGCAGGGTGAAAGACCTCACGAAGGGCCCAAGGGCCCAATAAATCGTAAGGTCATTCCTTCGTGGGCCTGGGGGGGGGGGACAATCAGCAAAGCAAACCAACATAAAGCCGGATCGACGCAAGTCCAGATGGCCCCACAACGTCGAGCGAGAAATCACAACAGAAGATCCGACTTTCCCGCGTTGGAGCACCATGTAGCAGAGCCGGGCGAGGATAGGTCGGCTAAATCATAGGAAGATAGACTCAAACAGTTCACTATTTTTTAGGTGCACGTTGTTATCATAAGCGCATATATTGCCCCACGGTCGAATATATAAGGCCCAGGGGGCACCCCTTCAGAACGATCGAACACACTACCCAACCATTTACCTCAACCCTCCACGCTCTTGCTTTAGAGAACCACCTTGTAATCCATAACACGAAGCATCTCCGCCAGGACGTAGGGTGTTACGCATCTCTAAGCGGCCCGAACCTGTAAACATTGTCTATTGCCCCTCGTGCATCTGGCACGAACCATTTTGCTACAGTCGGCGACACCATCCTACTCCTAAAAACACCTCGAGGGGCAACCCCAGGTGTGCGGTCGGACCCAAAACACCGACACACCAGTTCAAAGAATATCACAAGTAGGTCCTAATTTTTATGAGTTAGACCTCGAGTTTCCAAGGAAATTATAAAATAAAATCAAAAATCGGTTTCTAGTGTGAAAATAATTCTAAAACCTTAGAAAACTCATATCTGCAACATTTTAACTCTGTTTCAACCCCTTGTAGTTGCGTTAGCTTCGTAATAAAATTATCTACACTTTAGTAACCTTATTTTTTTTTATCATGTAACATGTTTTAAATAAATGAATAATTAATTTGTTTACCCTATGTTCAGTGGATTAACTTTTCTAATTAAAGTTGAAGTAATGCTTTCAGTCCCTAGTTATAATTTGACTAATCAAGTTTTAACTTAGATTAAAGTTGAATTAGTGTTTTCTTTGGAATATCTTTCTCACATGATTTATTAATCGACATAGACATAGTTTTCATATTTAACCACATAAAACTTTGGAAAACTATATCTTTTTTTACCGTAATTTAGATTTTAGTAGTTCTCGAACCTGCGGTCTCATAGCGGCATGTAGAATATTCTTATGCTGTTTGTTCATATGCTTGGTGTAATGTTACCATATCCATTATTTTCTTGATTGTATGTATTGCTACGAGTACAAGCGAGGTCACGTGAAATCTGAAGACCAAATTGGAGAAGTAACAAGAATTGCACCAAAAAGGCAAGTTGTGCCCTTGATCACTCTTCTTTACCTAATAATGTTCCTATTAATCACTGTGACATGCTCAGGTTAATTTGATGGGACCTAATAGGTTATACTAGTTTTGTTCACCCTACACCTTGCATACAAATGAACTATTGGGTCAACTTGCTATTGCTCTACCAGGTTTTGGGAATAATGTTATATCTGCATTATGATCATGCTCCATTTTTGTTGTGGTTTCAATATTGTTCATGGTATGATTATTGTGTTAATTAGAACATGGAGCTTAACTTGAGATAGCAATGCTACCACAAGGGTGGAATGGGACGCCCTTGGCTGATTAATTAGGAAAGCTAGTGTGACTTGATCCTTTCCTGAAAGGGGCAAGCGGGGTGGAGGAGTGTAAGTATAGGGAGGTCCTTGAGTCGGACTATCTGTAAAGCTTTTCGGACGAGGGATTCCTATATCGCCTTTGGTCCAGAATCTGTAGCGGGTTCTCTCATCTAGTAAAACTTTATAAATGCCTCGTTGTGGATCCCTAGCCATTCACCTTGGGAGTTTCTAAGGGTCTTGTAAGCCCTGGTTAACGGGAAACTGGGAGCACCTAGAGGGGGGTGTTTGGTGATCATGTAAAATTCAACACTTAAACAACACAAACTTGGTTTATGGAAAGTTAGTGAAGTCAAAACCAAGGTGCTATGAATATAGAGAGAACTCTTCACTTGTTTGTTCCTTTAGTATGAGTATTGAACTTAGGAACAATAACACAAGTGATTAAGTGAGAACTCTAAGAAAGAAATCAATCAGAGAGAAAAGTGGCACAAGAGACACGATGATTTTATCCCGTGGTTCGGCCAATGCCTACTGCACGTTGTGGTGACCTTCATTCGGTCAAGGATTGCACTCAATCCCTCTCAATTGATCCAGTGATTAACCTTGAGTACCATGATTTTCTTCCTTATAGCAGATGTTTCCCTTTGTGAGGAATCTCCACAAGATGGAGCCTCCCACCCTTACAATATTGATCGCAATGAAACCACAAGAGTAAGGGAGGGAATCAAAACACATGCAAGCACTAGAGTCGCAGGAACACATCGCACACAAGTCAAGAAACAAGCACACACACACACAGCACGGAGAGTTCATAGCTCAACAAGTGCTCAAATCTCTAACACAACGAATTAGATGTGTGCTTGCAGAGTCTAGGCGTCTTAGGATGTTCAATAGAGGCTTGGTGTTCTGCTCCATGCGCCTAGGGGTCCCTTTTATAGCCCTAAGGCAGCTAGGAGCCATTGGAGCTCCATTTGGTAGGCAATTCTTGCCTTCTGTCTGTAGGCGCACAGGACAGTCCGGTGCACCACTGGACATGAACAGTGCATGATTTCTTTTGCTCCTTTTTGACTTTACTCAACTGAGTTCCTGGCACTTAGACAAGCATGTTTAGCACAAAAAATGATTGACTAAGTGTCTAAAACTTACTTTCATACTTGATCCATCTAGATTTGCTTCATATACCTTTGCTCAACACCATGCTAGTTCTCACATAGTGTGTTGTGCATCTAATCACCAAAACAATATAGAAATGGCCCAAGGGCACATTTCCCTTTCAATCTCCCTCTTTTTGATGATTTATGCCAACACATTAGAAAGCAACTCATTTTGAACTAACATATCTAGAAGAGCTAAAAAATGCAAATATATGTCAAATTGAAGACCAATAATATTATCATAGAATTTGGCATATTTGGATCACTTTTGCCACCACTTGGTTTATTTTCGCAAAACAAATTCTTTTTCCTATCTCTATCAAAAACACTTGTTTTGGCAAATAAAGAGATCTTTCAAGAGTAAAATTGATCAAATGCCAAAACTCCCCCCTTTTCCCATAATCGAATTTCTCCCCTGTAAGAGAACAATTTTTGCAATAAGAGGGTTTTGAACAAACACAAGAATCTAATTCTACAATTTTTGAAATTCACAAGTGGGTGGCTGATCCAGTTGCTATGGCCTTAATTTCTCCCCCTTTGGCATTAAGCACCAAAACAGGAGACTTTTTGGCCCTTTAACCCCATTGCCTCACCAAAATGTCAAATAAGAACAAAAGGCAATAAGAACACAAGTAAGAACTTAGGACAAGATACATTGATACCAGAATGCAGTGGAAGCCCTTTATTTGTCCAAGTTCACTTTTTCCTTTCAATACAACTTTGAGACTATATCAAAAGTACTCAACAAACAAGTTAGTCTCAAAGGAGCCAAGTTGTAGCACATCCTCCCCCTCAACATGTGCATCATTTGCATAATGACTTGTGAGGTCTAGGGATGACTTGTACAACCTGAGCACCAAAAGTAAGCAATTAAAAACATTAATGCTTAAAGTAATATGATAAAGGCATAGCGCACATGTATGCTATAGATCAATCCAAGTTACACGAATCTAATACATTTAGTTCACTACACAACCTATAAAACCTTTTCTCATCTAAAGGCTTGGTGAAGATATCGGCTAGCTGGTTCTCGGTGCTAATATGGAATATATCGATATCTCCCCTTTGCTGGTGGTCTCTCAAAAAGTGATGCCGGATGTCTATGTGCTTAGTGCGGCTGTGTTCAACAGGATTATCCGCCTAGCGGATTGCACTCTCATTATCACATAAAAATGGGAGTTTGCTCATATTGTAGCCAAAGTCCTAGAGGGTTTGCCTCATCCAAAGCAGTTGCGCGCAACACTGTCCTAGGGCAACATACTCGGCCTCAGCTATGGATCGGGCAACAGAAGTTTGTTTCTTAGAGCTCTAAGACACCAGGGACCTTCCCAGAAACTGACATGTCCATGATGTGCTCTTCCTATTAACCTTGCACCCGGCATAGTCGGAATTTGAGTATCCGATTAAGTCAAAGGTAGACCCCTTTAGATACCAGATCCCGAAGCAAGGCGTAGAAACCAAATATCTAAGGATTCGCTTAACGGCCACAAGGTGACACTCCTTAGGGTCGGATTGAAATCTAGCATACATGCATACACTTAGCATAATATCCGGTTTACTAGCACAAAGGTAAAGCAAAGATCCTATCATAGACTGGTATGACTTACCTCCTTTGTTGAGGTCCAGATGTCCGTCTGTTTCCATCGGTATATTTGCGGGCTTTGCATCCTTCATCCCAAACCTCTTGAGCAGATCTTGAGTATACTTTGTTTGGGAGATGAAGGTCCCTTCCTTGAGTTGCTTCACTTGAAATCCAAGAAAGTAGTTCAACTCGCCCAGCATTGACATCTCGAATTTCTGCATCATCACCCTGCTAAACTCCTGATGACTTGTTCTCGTATTGCGGCCGTCGAAACCTCATCCTCACCTACATCATCAAGATCAACTTGCTCTCTTGGAGAGCCTTAGTCTCATCAAATACAACGTTGCTATAGACTTCAACTAATCCTGATGACTTGTTGAAGACCCTATACACCTTTGTATTTGAGTCATATCCTAGTAAAAACCCTTCTACAGCTTTGGGAGCAAACTTCGAATGTCTACCTTTCTTTACCAAGATGTAGCATTTTCTCCCAAATACACGAAAATAGGAAACATTGGATTTGTTACCGGTTAGGAGTTCGTATGATGTGTTCTTGAGGAGGCGATGCAAATAGAGCCGATTCATGGCATGGCACGTTGTATTAACAACTTCCGACCAAAACCGCTCAGGCGTCTTGTACTCTCCAAGCATTGTCCTCGCCATATCAATTAGTGTCATGTTCATCCTCTCTACTACACCATTTTGCTGTGGTGTGTAGGGAGCAGAGAACTCGTGCTTGATGCCTTCCTCCTCAAGATATTCTTTGACTTGAAGGTTCTTGAACTCCGATCCATTATCGCTCCTTATATTTTTCACCTTTAGCTCAAACTCATTTTGAGCTCTCCTTAGGAAGCGCTTTAGAGTTTCTTGGGTTTCAGATTTATCCTGCAAAAAGAAAACCCAAGTGAAGCGGGAAAAATCATCAACAATAACAAGACCATACTTACTTCCCCCAATGCTAAGATAAGCAACGGGCCCGAAGAGATCCATATGTAGGAGTTCCAGTGGTCTAGATGTCATCATCACATTCTTGCTTTGATGAGTACTTCCCACCTGCTTCCCTGCCTGGCACGCTGCACAAGGTCTGTCTTTCTCAAAATAGACACCGGTTAGTCCTAACACATGTTCTCCCTTTAGATGTTTATTAAGGTTCTTCATACCAACATGTGCTAGACGGTGGTGCCAGAGCCAGCCCATATTAGTCTTAGCGATTATGCATGCATCTAGATCGACATTATCTTTTGAGAAATCAACTAAGTAGAGCTTGCTGTCTAATACACCCTTAAAGGCTAATGAACCATCACTTCTTCTGAAGATAGATACATCAATATTTGTAAATAAGCAATTATAACCCATATGACATAATTGGCTTACATACAACAAATTGTACTCGAGCGATTCTACTAGAAACACATTTGAAATCGAATGCTCGGTAGTAATGGCTATTTTGCCTAAGCCCTTGACCTTGCCTTGGTTCCCATCTCCAAAGATGATAGTTTCTTGGTAATCCCTGTTCTTGACGTAGGAGGTGAACATTTTCTTCTCACCGGTCATGTGGTTTGTGCATCCGCTATCAATGATCCAGCTTGAGCCCCCGGATGCATAAACCTGCAAGGTAATTAAGCTTGGGTTTTAGGTACCCAACTCTTGTTGGGTCCTACAAGGTTAGTCACAACAAACTTTGGAACCCAGATGCTAGTTTTGTCTCTCTTGCACTTAGGTCCCAAATTTCTAGCAACTACTTTATCATTTTTGCATAATAGTACAGATGAAGCATCACATGTTTGATAAAGCATAGTTGGTCCAATTCATGCCTTCCTAGGTGCATGGGAAGCAACATGATGGCGCCTAGGTCTTTTACTACCATGAGCATATGAAGAGCTATATGTAAACATGGCATGAGAATTAAATGTAGCATCATGACGAGTAGATAAAACAGCATGATTATGACACCTATCATGATGAGAAACATTAAAAACATTCTTATCATTAGCATAAAGATAGGCATGGTTCTTTTGAGAGCTACTAGCCATAGGAGCCTTCCCTTTCTCCTTGTTGAGATTGGAAGTCCTTTGGCTTGTTAAGTTCTTGGTTCCCTTTTGGAAACCAAGTCCATCCTTAATAGAGGGGTGTCTACCAATGGCGTAGGCATCCCTGGCAAATTTTAGTTTCTCATAATCATCCTTGCAAGTCTTAAGTTGAGCATTAAGACTTGCAACATCATTATTTAACTTAAGAATGGTAGAGGCATGTTCATTGCAAGCATTAATATTAAAATATTTACACCTATTGCAGATAACAACATGCTCTACAGATGAACTAGAAGAATTCACTTCTTCTAACTTAGCATTTAAATCAACATTCAAATTTTTAAGACTAGAAATAGAATCATGGCAGGTAGACAGCTCAGAAGACAATAGCTCATTTTTCTTAATTTCTTGAGCAAGAGATCTTTGAACATTAATAAATTTATCATGTTCCTCATATAGAATATCTTCTTGCTTTTCTAGTAGCCTATCTTTTTCATTAAGAGCATCAATCAGAAGATTCCTATAAATAGATCACTATAATCTACTTCATCATCAGAAGATTCCTCATCACTAGAAGAAGAATACTTAGGTGTTTCTCGTGTACGTACCTTCTTCTCCTTAGCCATGAGACACGTGTGACATTCGTTGGGGAAGAGGAAAGACTTGTTCAAGGCTGAGGCAGCTAGTCCTTCATCATCAGAGTCGGATGAAGAATAGTTGGAGTCCCATTCTTTTCAATGTGCTCCTCGCCCTTAGCCTTCCTGTAGTTCTTCTGCCTTTCCTTCTTCCCTTTCTTTTCTTGTGCCTGATCATTGTCATTATCAGGGCATTGTGCTATAAAATGACCAGACTTACCACACTTGAAGCAGGAGCGCTTTCCCTTGGACTTGCTCTTGTTGGGATATTCCTTGCGTCCCTTCATAGCGGTCTTGAAGCGCTTGATTATAAGTGACATTTCGTCCTCGTTGAGCCCTACAACCTCCACTTGTGCTACCTTGATGTAGGAAATGGGTGACGCCTAAGAGGGGGGGGGTGAATTAGGACTTCTAAAACTTTTACAAAACTCGGCCACAATTAAATCCCTAGAGCAAAACCTATGCAAATAATCAAAACTAGAATGTGCAAGCTAGGTTTTGTCTAAGTGTTGCTATCTCTACCGCAAAGACTAAGTTTCAATCTACACTAAATAAGTATGACTACAAGATTGAAACTTAAATGCTTAATATAAATGCGGAATGTAAAGAGCTAAGTAGAGAAGCAAACTCTCGTGGATGACGCCGGTATTTTTACCGAGGTATCCGGAACCACGCAAGGTCCCGACTAATCCTCGTTGGTGCCCCTACGCAAAGGGAAGCCCACGCGAGGGCCAAGCACCACGGTCGAGTAACTCCATAGAGAGCCATGGGCCTTTTCCACGCGCAAGTGGTGCTCCGCTTCCGGCTCCTCTCGGACGCTCCCCGCCGTCTCCACTATCGAGCTTCCGGCCGAAACGCCGCGGGCCTCGTTCCCTCCGGTACACGGTGGCGGCCGTGCCACAAACGCGGTTGTCACGGTCTCGCAAGACTCTCGCCCCACTCGGTACAATTACAACGACTCACGCAAGAGCCGAGGGGTTGTGTGGTTTTACAAAACTCACTCAACTAACTAGGGTTCACCTAGAGCAAGCGCTAAAGCGGTCTAACTAACCTAAGCACTTCGCAAAGCACCTACGCTAATCACCGAGTGATTCTATTAAGCACTTGGGTGTTTGAGCTCTTGGAAATATGCACTATGTGTCTTGGTATGTTGCTTGGGCTCCCAAACTTGAGAATGGCCGGTTGGGGTGGTATTTATAGCCTCCACACCCCCAACTAGCCCTTGGACAGAAAGCAGCAACTTTCTGTCGTCGGGTGCATCGGACAGTCCGGTGCACCACCGGACACTACACAGTGGATGTCCGGTGCACGCCACGTCAGCCGACCGTTGGCGCCTGTAGCAGTCGACCGTTGGATCCGACCGTTGCCTTCTGCCCGTTGGCACACCGGACAGTCCGGTGCACACCGGACAGACCGGTGCTACAGCCAGAGAGCGCCTGTCTGTGGCCTCTCTGCGCAGACTGTCCGGTGCCTCACCGGACAGTCCGGTGCACACCGGACATCAATGTCAGGTGCGCCACCAGGCGCTGGCTGACAGCCCGTTTCTTGGATTCCTTTGCTGATTTCTTCGGGCTTCTTTTGTTCTTGAGTATTGGACTCCTACGCATCTTTTTATGTCTTCTTTTGAGGTGTTGCATCCTCTTTGCCTTGGTCCAATTCTCTTCGCATCCTGTGAACTATAATAATAAACACTGGCAAACATATTAGTCCATAGGTTGTGTTAATCATCAAACACCAAAACTCAATTAGCCAAATGGCCCGGGGTCCATTTTCCTTACAATCTCCCCCTTTTTGGTGATTGATGACAACACAACCAAAGCAAGCAAATAATACAAGTGTTTGAATTAAAATATGCAATCTACTTGCTAAGATGCATGATTATCCCCACAATGTGATATTATGGACTTAAGCCTCCCCCTAACTCCATAATTCACTTACTTCCTATTTTAGGACCAAATAACCAAAACCACTTGAAATACCATTTGTAGATATAAAATTTTAAATTTGTGGTGTTTGGTGTTTGATATAGTTTTCATTGCTTTGGTCCCTAAACTTCTCCCCCTTTGGCATCAACCACCGAAAAGGAAGACATTAAAAGCATGTAGGAAGAAAATAAAAGTTTGCCCTCATCAAGAAATCTATCAAATGATACCACTAGAAGGATATTAAATTAAACCATATGAATGATATCAGTTGAAAGGAACTCCCCCTAAATGAGTGTTCTCTTTAGAAAGAAGTTTCTCCCCCTTTTTAGAGATGAAGAAATACTCCCCCTGACAGAGATCCTCTACTTAGGAAAAAGCATGTGAAAAATTAGAGGTGCAAGACATGGTTTGAAAAGACTAACTTCCCTTATGCATAGGTAACAGAATATGAGTTAACTACTTATGCATTTTTAGCAACAT
The DNA here is from genome assembly GCA_029449295.1 of Zea luxurians. Lineage (NCBI taxonomy): Eukaryota > Viridiplantae > Streptophyta > Magnoliopsida > Poales > Poaceae > Zea > Zea luxurians. Next base: position 176,558,059 of record JAOPSE010000002.1, read on the forward strand.
GGAAGCATATGATATGAAATATAGTCTAATCAAATATTGGAGAAGACATGTAAATGATACTGAATGTAGTCTCAAAAGATACCAATTGAAAGTCAATGGTGAGCTTGAGAGACATGAGAGTTCTTGGAGATTTTGCAGTGGAAGATTGTTGTCTTTCTCCGGGGACCTGATTTTCCTTACAATGAGACTATCACATGAAATAGACTTGAAAAGGTGTTAGTCTCAAAGCGTTAGATTATAGAGTAATCTCCCCCTAAAGGTGTGCATACAAGTTTTGAATACTTGTAGGAGACATGCTGTAATATCCACTTTTGTAATAAAGAGTATAAAGAAAATTATACTCCTGTATACATATGTGTGTCATCCAAGTTTATTATTTCATGAGCACATCACATATAACAAACAACTAAAGGACAAAAGGCACCTAAAAAGAATACATGCATCATGTTGGGATTTTTATTTAGTGTGCATTCTGTGACAACATAAAATAATATAAAAGAAAATAAATATGTTATAAAAAAATCCAAAGTGGAATTTATATTCCAAAGGAAAATTCAAGAATTGGAAAAAGAGAGAAGAAGAGAAATTACTAGATGAATAAAAATAAGTATATATATGTATTATTCTTATACATATTAGAGTTTGAATTTGTATAGTTGACTCAAAGGTGAAACTCATATTCAAATTCAAAATTTATTCAAAATGATTATGAATAAGAAAAACAGAAAATAAAAACAAAAGAAAAAGGGAAAGACCACATACCTGGGCTTCGGCTACGAATTCGGCCCACCAGGGAAAACCCCCTGCGCGGCCCAACTGTGGCTTCCTCACTCACCTGACGGGCGGGCCCAGTTCGACAGCCACGACGCATTAACGCTGCCTCATCGCTTACGCGTGGGCCCTACTCGTCGGCCACATACCGCGCTCGCTCCTCCCTCCCTTTCACTGGCGTGCGGGCCCGCCTTGTCATTCGCTCAGGCGCGCAGTAACTCGTTCTTCCTCCTCGCGCGCTAACAACCCGAAGCCGTCGCCGCCATTGCCGGGAACGGGACAACCTCTTCCCCTCTTCCCGACCTGGACTCTAGGAGATAAAAGGGGGAATCCCCGTGACCCGTTCCTCCTCCCACAACCTTCTCGCGCAAGCCTAGTTTCCTTAAACACATTAGCGCCGCCATTGCCGCCCACGGGTGTTGAGATCCACCGTAAGTTGACCGGCCGATTCACCGACGTGCGTGCCTCGGTGCTTGATCCGGGGTGATCGCGACGTCGTCTTGGTGGTGTCCACGGGTTTCTCAGCCCCTGGACTTGTTCTACCCCCACCGGAATTGCTCGCCGTTGCTCCTGCGCCGCCGCGGATCGCTTCTTGCCGCGGTCAGACCTCCACGCCGCATTGCAGCCGGTGAGTCCGTACCTCGCATGTTCGCCTTCATCTCCGCTTTGCGCATGTGCCTTCGGATTAGAGTTTGGGGCAATGGGTTCACGGATTGGGTTGGCGCCGGTGGCGCGCCGCCGCGGGGAAGGCCCAGCGCCGCTGCGTGACGGCGTGTTGGGCGATGGCGTGTGTACCGTTGGATCCAATACGGACGATCGGGATTTAAACCAGAGCTTACCGATTCGATCGATTGATCGTGTCCGTCGGTGGTAGATCAACGGCCATGGGAATTTATGACCTTGTTTTCATCGTAGCCGTAGGATCTTGATCTGATGGCCAGTAGTGCGTACCGGTTCGCAAGTGTGTTGATCTAATCTGGACCCCAGATTGCAGATCGGGCGGCCAGAAACGCTCGATACCCCTTCGGCCAAGCACTTTTTCATAAGAGACCCTCTGTTTATTTGAAAACAACCCGCCATCCTCGGTAGCAGTAAGCTGTGTCTGGGGATTTTTACCCCGGAGCCCCTAAGCTTTCTGAAATTCGTGCGCCCAGTCCAGAGATCATGAAAATTAAATAAATAAATTCAGAAATAGATTTTTAATATAAAAACAATTCCTAGAACTTATTTAATCCATAGAAAATTCATTTTTAGTCCAAATCACTCCATTCCAGTTTCTAAAATTTTGTAATAATGTTCTCTATCATATAGTGGCTCTGCTTTGGCATGAAAACAGTAAGAAAAATTATTTACCATTTAATCCTATTTTAATCACATTAAACATTAGGAAATTCATAACTTGAAATCTATAACTCCAAATTCTGTGATTCCAGTTCCTATGATCTCATTATAATATGTAGATTTTTACTGTGTATTTGATTTACATGTTTGGTGCAATGTTAATTTTTGCTATACTATGTATGTATTGTGTTGATGCGAATAGACGAGCAAGCCACTGTGGAAACTGAGGTTCAACAAGTAGAGATAGCTGAGCAGGAGCTCATTGAAGGCAAGTTGTGCCCTTGATCACTTCTTTTACCCATTCATGTTCTTATTATTCATAATAATCTGCATAGGATAATTTTGCTGGGACCCAATAGGATGCCCTAGATTTTGACTATCTTTATACCTTGCTTCACCACTGGTTTTACTACTAAAGTTTTGGGTAGTACATGCTATTGCTTTATGTGGATTTGGGTATAGAGATATTCATCACTCATTGTTATACTATTTATTGTTATCTGTTTTATTATTCCTTGTTCATGTTAAGATCATTATGTTAATGGGAACATGGAGCGACCACCCGGGAAAACAGTGCTACCACAAGGGTTTAATGGGACGCCCTTGGCTGATTAACTAGGAAAGCTAGGGGAGGGCTACCTTACCCGAAAGGGGCAAGGGCAGTAGGGGAGTGGTCAGTGTAGGGAGGTCCCTGGTTGATTTTGCTGCGATGGCGGTCAGCCAGGAACCCTGCACTGGAACTTCCTATAAACTGTAGCGGGTAGTCTGAAGCTAGTGGAACTTTGTAAAGGCCTCGTAGTGTTACCCTGCCTCGCCTCCTCGGTAGAGGTGTATGGGATTGGCCATCTCTTGGCAGATGGGTAACATGACTTGTGGGTAAAGATGTGCAACCTCTACAGAGTGTAAAACTAGTATACTAGCCGTGCTCACGGTCATGAGCGGCTCGGACCCTCACATGATTAATTATGGAACTTAAATTCAATTTGACATTTGCATCGCATTTGGGATTATTTTACTATTACTGTTCTTTATTATTATTAAGGTTTGGTATTTACTTACACTTAGTAACTGCTAATAAAATTTTGACCAACTTATAAAAGCAATGCTCAGCTTCAGCCTTTATTTCATTGATCAGCCTTACACTACATGAACTCCCACCTTTGGTGAGTTCGTGCCACATTATTCCCCATGACTTGTTGAGCTATGAACGTATGTGAGCTCACTCTTGCTGTCTCACACCCCCCCCCCACAGGAGAAGAACAGGTGGTCGAAGAGGAGCTGCCTAACACTGAAGAGTTCGATCTGATCTAGGTGGCGTTTCTCAGTCGACATTGGCGCCGACGATCCTTAGTTCGTTTTATATTTATCTTTATTTTGTAATAAGTCTTCCGCTATTTAATAATTACTCTGATGTTTTCTGACATTTATCTCTATACACTCTGTTATTATATATGTTGTCTTCTTGGCGCATGTATGAGATGCACCTGGCTTTGTTCCTTAAAGCCGGGTGTTACAGAAGTGGTATCAGAGCAAATATTGACTGTAGGACGAAACCTAGATAGAAATGGACAAAACCCTTCCCTACTTACCTTCTTCTGATTCATTCTATACTTACCTTACTCTGATTCTCTCTATACTTATCTTGATCATGTCTCACCTTCTACTGTTCTACTCTGATTATTCTTATCTTTTCTACTTCAAGACAAGATGGATTTCACACCTTGGGATCCCTACCCCTATGACATTTTAAGAGATAGGAGGCCTAAGACCAAATCAAAACTATTTTCTCTATTAAAAATATTGGTTGTTTGTGCTGATGCTAAATGCCTGATTTGCTTCTTTGATTGATTGAATTATTATAGATGGACATCTTAGCATGTACCAACATAAGGTAATAAATTAGCTATGGTAGGTAAAACATTAAACTGCTTAGCTAATAAATCCCCCAAAGCAACATGATCGTAATTACTGCCTTGTCTACTGCTCTCTCTTACCATATGTATCTAACTCAGATGGTCAATACCAGGAAAGGAAAGATTATCACGCAACAGCAAACAGAAATGAATCCCCCAAATCCTCCACCTGTTGAAACCGATCAAGTGATTGCAACCCAAAGGCTGGTAATACAACAGTTGACAGACATGGTGACCGAAATGCAAAACCAGATAAGACAAGAACGCGAGGAAATACGTCAGGCCCGTCTGGAGATACATCAAGAAATAAGGCAATCACGGTTGGAGAGACAACGACAACAACCACCATCTCCACCACCACCAGCTCCACCAAGCTACATAAACATATATATAAATTACTACTATTTGTAAGATCTACATGTTCCTTTAGTTAGTGTTCGGTATGATACCATTTTAGGAGGAATAAAAAGGTCTATTTGACCCCATGTGTTGCTAATAAAATTATGCGTCATGCTGAGATTTTGGTTTGTGCAAATGTGTTGGACAGTATGAGAAAACCCATGAGAGTAATTACGCCTAAAGGACCTGTTGTGGCGAATCAAATGACACGTAGATTGTCATTGACCATTATGGGTAGAGAATTTGGAGCCACTGCTATAATGTTAGAGTCAAGCAGTATAGATCTGATCCTTGGTATGTCATGGTTAAGAAAGGCAATGGTGGTTTATACACTGCGCTAAGGGAACCGTAGAACTCACCAGTTCCAAAGGAGAAAGATTTGAAGTTGGAATTGCAGTAACTACTGCCACCAGACTAGCGACATTTTTAGTAAATGAGAAGTTTGTGGGTGACAACATCCGTGCAGTTAGGGATTTTCCGGATGTCTTTCTAGAAGAGTTACCAGGGATGCCACCAGATACGGAAGTTGAGTTTGTCATAGATCTCTTACGTGGAACTGCTCCTATTTCTAAACGGCCATATAGGATGTCTGTAGAAGAGTTAAAAGAACTCAAGAAGCACTTAACGGAGTTGCAAGAGGCTGAGTACATTCGTCCGAGTCTTCACCTTGGAGAGCACCAGTTTTGTTTGTAAAGAAGAAAGATGGATTGCAAGGGAGGTGCGTGGATTAAAGGTCCCTTAATGATGTCACTGCGAAGAACAAGTTTCTGTTACCCCGCGTTAAGGATTTATTTAATCGGATGAGAGGAGCCAGGGTATTCTCGAAGATTGATCTCCGATCGGGTTACCATCAAATGAAGATTAGGCCATCAGATATTCCCAAGACGGATTTCTCGACTCGATATGGATTATATGAGTTCACCGTTATGTCATTTGGATAACTAATGCACCAGCCTATTTTATGGATCTGAGGAATAAGGTGTTCATGATTTGGACAGATTCATCGTGGTTTTCATCGACGATACTCTTATTTATTCTAAGAGTGATAGTAATCATGAGGAACATCTGAGATTGATGCTACAGAAGCGACGAGATTTCTGGATTGGTGAGGTGCCATTTCTTGGACATATCATTTTTAATGGAGGAATATTAGTGGATCCTGCTAAAGTCAAGGAGATAGTGGCGTGGAGCATACCCACTACAGTTATGGAAGTCCGGAGTTTCTTGAGACTTGCAGGATATTATCGAAGATTTACTGAAGGATTTTCTAAGATTGCTAAGTCTATCACCTCACTTCTGGAGAAGGAAGAGAGTTTAAGTGGGATGAGAAGTGCCAAGATAGCTTTGATCAATTAAAGAAGAGATTGATGTCGCTACGAGTGTTGGTTAAGCCAGATCTGCAGAAAGGATTTGACATTTATTGTGATGCATGTGGCCAAGGACTTGGATGTGTGCTTATGCAAGAAGGACATGTGATTGCCTATGCATTCCGTCAGTTGCGGAAGCATGAACTGAACTACCCCACTCATGACTTGGAACTGGCTGCCGTTGTACATGCACTTAAGATTTGGAGACACTATATTATGGGAACTAAGTGCCAAGTATACATGGATCATAAGAGTTTGAAGTATATATTCACTCAGAAGGATATCAACCTTAGGCAACGACGTTGGTTGGAGCTTATTAAGGACTATGATTTGGAGATTCACTATCACCCGGGCAAGGCAAATTTGGTTGCAGACGCCTTGAGTCGAAAGGAGCATATTCATTCAGCTGTTGTTGCCCAGCTACCCGATGAGATTGTTGAGGATTTCAGGAGACTTAACCTGGGGATAGTTGCTCATACTGAAGGAGTTACTATTAATGTGGAACCTACTTTGGAGTAAGAAATCCGCAAAGGACAAATTAGTGATGCTAAAAGATAAGTGATTAAGGATCTGATTACTGAAGGACGAGGTTCAGAATTCACGAAAGGTGAGCAAGGCACCATATGGTTCAAGGACAGGATATGTGTTCCTGAGATTGATAGCCTTTGTGAGACTATACTAAAGGAAGCCCATGACTTGGATTATTCTATTCATCCTGGTAGTACGAAGATGTATTAGGATTTGAGGCAGAAGTACTGATGGTATGGATTGAAGAGAGATGTGGCTACACATGTGGCTATGTGCAATGTGTGTCAAGGAGTTAAGGCTGAACACCAGAGACCAGCGGGACTACTGCATCCACTGAAGATACCCGAATGGAAGTGGGAAGAGATTGGTATGGACTTCATTACTGGATTGCCTCGCACCTCGAAAGGATACGATTCTATATGGGTTATTGTGGATAGATTAACCAAAGTGGCTCGTTTCATTTCGGATAAGACTACTTATAAGGGATCGCAATTGGCTAAGTTATACATGTCTCGGATTAAGTCTCTACACAATGTACCAAGGAAGATCATTTTGGATAGAGGATCACAGTTTACTCCCCAGATTTTGGAAAAGTTTTCATAAGAATATGGATACGAAGTTGAATCATAGTTCGACCTACCTCATACTGATGGACAGACTGAAAGGACTAATCATGTATTGGAATACATGTTGAGAGCTTGTACCCTTCAGCATGGTAGTAGTTGGGACAAGAGTCTACCTTATGCTGAGTTCTCATATAATAATAGTTACCAGGCCAGTCTGAAGATGTCCCCGTTCGAGACTCTATATGACAGGAAATGCCGGACTCCTCTATTTTGGACTAGACTAGAGGGAGACAGTTCTTTGGACCTAAACATATTCAAGTGGCAGAAGAACAAGTCCGTATAATTCGGGAGAGTTTGAGGGTAGCTCAGACCCGGAGAAAGAGCTACGCTGGTAATAGAAGAAAACCACTGGAGTTGAGGAGGGTGATTATGTACCTCAAGGTGTCACCACTTCGTGGAATGAGGAGATTCAAAGTCAAGGGCAAATTGTCCCCTCGCTTTATTGGACCATACAGAGTTTTTAGGCGAGTTGGAGAGATGGCCTATCAACTCGAGCTACCTGATAATTTATCTGATGTGCATAATGTATTCCAAGTGTCACAACTGAAGAAGTGTCTCAGGGTACCTGAAGAGCAGCTACCAATGGAGGACCTTAGTGTTCAAGAGGATCTAACTTATGCTGGGTACCCCATCAAGATTCTGGATACATTGACTCGAGTTACAAGAAATAAGGTTATAAAGATGTGCAAAGTGCAATGGAGTCACCACGGTGAAGATGAAGCAACTTGGGAAAGAGAAGAAGAGCTTCGTATAGATTTTCCCCACCTTTTTCCCTAGATCTTCTTAAATCTCGAGGACGAGATTATTTTTAAGGGGGGTAGGATTTGTAATATCCACTTTTGTAATAAAGAGTATAAAGAAAATTATACTCCTGTATACATATGTGTGTCATCCAAGTTTATTATTTCATGAGCACATCACATATAACAAACAACTAAAGGACAAAAGGCACCTAAAAAGAATACATGCATCATGTTGGGATTTTTATTTAGTGTGCATTCTGTGACAACATAAAATAATATAAAAGAAAATAAATATGTTATAAAAAAATCCAAAGTGGAATTTATATTCCAAAGGAAAATTCAAGAATTGGAAAAAGAGAGAAGAAGAGAAATTACTAGATGAATAAAAATAAGTATATATATGTATTATTCTTATACATATTAGAGTTTGAATTTGTATAGTTGACTCAAAGGTGAAACTCATATTCAAATTCAAAATTTATTCAAAATGATTATGAATAAGAAAAACAGAAAATAAAAACAAAAGAAAAAGGGAAAGACCACATACCTGGGCTTCGGCTACGAATTCGGCCCACCAGGGAAAACCCCCTGCGCGGCCCAACTGTGGCTTCCTCACTCACCTGACGGGCGGGCCCAGTTCGACAGCCACGACGCATTAACGCTGCCTCATCGCTTACGCGTGGGCCCTACTCGTCGGCCACATACCGCGCTCGCTCCTCCCTCCCTTTCACTGGCGTGCGGGCCCGCCTTGTCATTCGCTTAGGCGCGCAGTAACTCGTTCTTCCTCCTCGCGCGCTAACAACCCGAAGCCGTCGCCGCCATTGCCGGGAACGGGACAACCTCTTCCCCTCTTCCCGACCTGGACTCTAGGAGATAAAAGGGGGAATCCCCGTGACCCGTTCCTCCTCCCACAACCTTCTCGCGCAAGCCTAGTTTCCTTAAACACATTAGCGCCGCCATTGCCGCCCACGGGTGTTGAGATCCACCGTAAGTTGACCGGCCGATTCACCGACGTGCGTGCCTCGGTGCTTGATCCGGGGTGATCGCGACGTCGTCTCGGTGGTGTCCACGGGTTTCTCAGCCCCTGGACTTGTTCTACCCCACCGGAATTGCTCGCCGTTGCTCCTGCGCCGCCGCGGATCGCTTCTTGCCGCGGTCAGACCTCCACGCCGCATCGCAGCCGGTGAGTCCGTACCTCGCATGTTCGCCTTCATCTCCGCTTTGCGCATGTGCCTTCGGATTAGAGTTTGGGGCAATGGGTTCACGGATTGGGTTGGCGTCGGTGGCGCGCCGCCGCGGGGAAGGCCCAGCGCCGCTGCGTGACGGCGTGTTGGGCGATGGCGTGTGTACCGTTGGATCCAATACGGACGATCGGGATTTAAACCAGAGCTTACCGATTCGATCGATTGATCGTGTCCGTCGGTGGTAGATCAACGGCCATGGGAATTTATGACCTTGTTTTCATCGTAGCCGTAGGATCTTGATCTGATGGCCAGTAGTGCGTACCGGTTCGCAAGTGTGTTGATCTAATCTGGACCCCAGATTGCAGATCGGGCGGCCAGAAACGCTCGATACCCCTTCGGCCAAGCACTTTTTCATAAGAGACCCTCTGTTTATTTGAAAACAACCCGCCATCCTCGGTAGCAGTAAGCTGTGTCTGGGGATTTTTACCCCGGAGCCCCTGAGCTTTCTGAAATTCGTGCGCCCAGTCCAGAGATCATGAAAATCAAATAAATAAATTCAGAAATAGATTTTTAATATAAAAACAATTCCTAGAACTTATTTAATCCATAGAAAATTCATTTTTAGTCCAAATCACTCCATTCCAGTTTCTAAAATTTTGTAATAATGTTCTCTATCATATAGTGGCTCTGCTTTGGCATGAAAACAGTAAGAAAAATTATTTACCATTTAATCCTATTTTAATCACATTAAACATTAGGAAATTCATAACTTGAAATCTATAACTCCAAATTCTGTGATTCCAGTTCCTATGATCTCATTATAATATGTAGATTTTTACTGTGTATTTGATTTACATGTTTGGTGCAATGTGAATTTTTGCTATACTATGTATGTATTGTGTTGATGCGAATAGACGAGCAAGCCACTGTGGAAACTGAGGTTCAACAAGTAGAGATAGCTGAGCAGGAGCTCATTGAAGGCAAGTTGTGCCCTTGATCACTTCTTTTACCCATTCATGTTCTTATTATTCATAATAATCTGCATAGGATAATTTTGCTGGGACCCAATAGGATGCCCTAGATTTTGACTATCTTTATACCTTGCTTCACCACTGGTTTTACTACTAAAGTTTTGGGTAGTACATGCTATTGCTTTATGTGGATTTGGGTATAGAGATATTCATCACTCATTGTTATACTATTTATTGTTATCTGTTTTATTATTCCTTGTTCATGTTAAGATCATTATGTTAATGGGAACATGGAGCGACCACCCGGGAAAACAGTGCTACCACAAGGGTTTAATGGGACGCCCTTGGCTGATTAACTAGGAAAGCTAGGGGAGGGCTACCTTACCCGAAAGGGGCAAGGGCAGTAGGGGAGTGGTCAGTGTAGGGAGGTCCCTGGTTGATTTTGCTGCGATGGCGGTCAGCCAGGAACCCTGCACTGGAACTTCCTATAAACTGTAGCGGGTAGTCTGAAGCTAGTGGAACTTTGTAAAGGCCTCGTAGTGTTACCCTGCCTCGCCTCCTCGGTAGAGGTGTATGGGATTGGCCATCTCTTGGCAGATGGGTAACATGACTTGTGGGTAAAGATGCGCAACCTCTGCAGAGTGTAAAACTAGTATACTAGTCGTGCTCATGGTCATGAGCGGCTCGGACCCTCACATGATTAATTATGGAACTTAAATTCAATTTGACATTTGCATCGCATTTGGGATTATTTTACTATTACTGTTCTTTATTATTATTAAGGTTTGGTATTTACTTACACTTAGTAACTGCTAATAAAATTTTGACCAACTTATAAAAGCAATGCTCAGCTTCAGCCTTTATTTCATTGATCAGCCTTACACTACATGAACTCCCACCTTTGGTGAGTTCGTGCCACATTATTCCCCACGACTTGTTGAGCTACGAACGTATGTGAGCTCACTCTTGCTGTCTCACACCCCCCCACAGGAGAAGAACAGGTGGTCGAAGAGGAGCTGCCTAACACTGAAGAGTTCGATCTGATCTAGGTGGCGTTTCTCAGTCGACATTGGCGCCGACGATCCTTAGTTCGTTTTATATTTATCTTTATTTTGTAATAAGTCTTCCGCTATGTAATAAATACTTTGATGTTTTCTGACATTTATCTCTATACACTCTGTTATTATATATGTTGTCTTCTTGGCGCATGTATGAGATGCACCTGGCTTTGTTCCTTAAAGCCGGGTGTTACACATGCACTTTGATTCGATATCAAGAGGGGCAAATTATCTATAATCCTAACTTTGGCACATATAAGTTAAATGATACAACTTGTAGAGATCAAAATTTTCAATTGATGCATCATTTACTATGGAGTGATATAGAAGCTATGCGCCGTGCTTAAATAAACATTTTAAGCCATGTAGGTTTGCTTAAGTATATGAATTAAAAACAAGCAATCCTACCATATGATTTACCTAGTATACATGATTTTAAACAAAAGTACATAACAAATGTAATACTAGGCAAGAAAGGTAAACTAGGTAAAAGGTAAATAGATACGCATATTTAAAAACGAAGAATACAATAAAACTAGTTACCTTAGTCATGGATGGGAAATTTGGGTCCAAAATTTTCACTAACCCACTTGGCAATAAACTTGATCCAATATGACGTATCCCATGATATACATCCCAATTTAGCCAAGTCTCCAAATTTCCCGAGGACCTTCGGTCCACTCACTTCCCTTTCGGGATCCAAACCTTCTTAGTGCTTTTCATGGTTGAAATTATCTCCTTTGGCACCCAAATGCGTTTGGCCCCCTTTCCTTTGTTGGCTTGCTTGTTGGCCTTGATTGCTATCACCTTTCCGTTCTTTTTCTTCTTGATCAAATATGGTGTAGCATCCTTTTTGTTCACCTTTTTGATGTAGGTGTTTGAGATTTTGCTTGATGGATTTTGCTTGAGCTTTTGTCTTTGTTTATCCCCGGTCATCGCCTTGCATTGGAAAGACTTGTGGCCTTCCTTGTGGCATAGCCTACAAATCACAGTTTCTCCCTCCATAGGCTTGTTCACTCCCGCAGTGGTGTTATCCTGTGGAGGTTGGATTTGTTTGGCTTTGCCTTTCTTGTCATACAAAGCCTTGCCAAGGCGAGCCACTTCTTGCTTTAATTGTTCATTTTCCTTTGCAACCTCATCCGTACATGTCTCTACAACAATATTCTCAACAACGACTTGGTTGCAGGGGTTAGAATCATCAATTAAATCAAAGCAGGAAGTAGAAGCATCTTTCTTAATTATTTCAGGTATTTCAACTAAAGATGCTGCTGGGGTGCTACCAATGTTTTCTAGCTTAGTAGTTAGCTCATTGTTGTGTATGCTAAGAATTTTCATTTTCTCTAGCAAATTTTTAATAGCTTCTTGGGAGCTAGCTAACTTAGCCTTAAGTTTTTCATTCTTTTTAATAAGGCTATCATCGGTAGCAGTGGATGGAGCACTAGATTCTAATAGCTCAATTTTAGTTGATAGCTCACTATTTAAGTTTGCAAAAGTTTCAAATTTTTCTAGCAAACCTTTGTAATCATTTTGAGAGCTAACCAACTTATTTTTCAAAGTTTTAAGTTGAGCTTTTTGCTTAGTGCAAACATCCTGGAAAAATTCTACGGCTTCCGCAAGCTCATCTAGAGAGGGCTTTCCCTCACCTTCATCATCACTACTACTTTCATCACTAGAGGATGGAATGCTTTTGTTACCTCTTGCCATAAGGCATTTGTGTGATGACCGTGATGATCGTGACGAGGACCGGTGGCTGCGCGTCCTTGGAGGTTCATCTTCACTTGAAGAATCATCCCAAGTTCTAACACTTGTTAGCGCCTTGCCTTTGCTCCTCTCCTTTTTGGGTTTGGCCATATTTGGACAGTTGTCCCTGAAGTGGCCCTTCTCCCCACATGTGAAGCATCCTCTCTTCCTTTGCTTTTTCCTGTCAATGTTAAAGAGAAGATCCTCGACCTGCAGGGGCACACCCATTAGATTAATCTTGCGGATCATCCTCATTACCTTTCCAACGCGTCGGATTGTTTCTTTGTCCTCGGAGGATGATGTGCATGGTTGATTATCTTCATCATCATCACTTTCTTCTTCTTCCTCTTCTTCACTTGAGGAACTTGGAGTGGGAGCCTTCTTTTTGCCCTTCCTTTCATCACATGCAAAAGCATATGGCCTTGAGGAAGTTGGCTCCTCTCCCCGACTCATTTTTCGCGACATCTCAAAGGCCGCGATTTTCCCAATCACGATGGTCGGGGTCATGTTGCTCAAGTCCTCCATGTTGTGAAGGATGGTGATGATGCTCCCATATCTTTGTTGTGGTAGCAGGGAGATAATCTTCCTCACAATGTCCGCATCACCTAGCTTATTAATGCCAATCGAATTGAGCTCATTGATAATTAGATTCAAACGAGAATACATGTCTCTAACAAGCTCATCATCTTTCATAGCAAAAGAATTATACTCATTTAAGACTAGGCAATGTTTTTGCTCACGGACATTGGATGTGCCGTCATGGAGCTCATGCAATTTTAGCCAAATCTCATTAGCAGTTTTCAGGGTAAATACTTGATTGAAAATATCCATGCTAAGAGACTCATACAAGCAATTTTTGGCTCTAGCATTTAAATGGATTTCTTTTTCCTCACTCGTGGTGGGTTTCTCGGGATTCTTGAGGGGTTTCATCCCGTCACGAGTGACTCTCCAAACACCTAGATCAACGGCCTCTAGGTAACAAGCCATTCTAGCACTATAATATGGGAAGTTAGTGCCGTCGAAGTGTGGTGGCCTATGGGTATCCATCCCTTCCTCTAAAAAGCGTCAGCTCTTTTAGCGGTGAAGCTAAAGCATTTCAAATGAGCCAAACCGGGCTCTGATACCACTTGTAGGAAACGGGTGACGCCTAAGAGGGGGGGGGGTGAATTAGGACTTCTAAAACTTTTACAAAACTAGGCCACAATTAAATCCCTAGAGCAAAACCTATGCAAATAATCAAAACTAGAATGTGCAAGCTAGGTTTTGTCTAAGTGTTGCTATCTCTACCGCAAAGATTAAGTTTCAATCTACACTAAATAAGTATGACTACAAGATTGAAACTTAAATGCTTAATATAAATGCGGAATGTAAAGAGCTAAGTAGAGAAGCAAACTCTCGTGGATGACGCCGGTATTTTTACCGAGGTATCCGGAACCACGCAAGGTCCCGACTAATCCTCGTTGGTGTCCCTACGCAAAGGGAAGCCCACGCAAGGGCCAAGCACCACGGTCGAGTAACTCCATAGAGAGCCACGGGCCTTCTCCACGCGCAAGTGGTGCTCCGCTTCCGGCTCCTCTCGGACGCTCCCCGCCGTCTCCACTATCGAGCTTCCGGCCGAAACACCGCGGGCCTCGTTCCCTCCGGTACACGGTGGCGGCCGTGACACAAACGCGGTTGTCACGGTCTCGCAAGACTCTCGCCCCACTCGGTACAATTACAACGACTCACGCAAGAGCCGAGGGGTTGTGTGGTTTTACAAAACTCACTCAACTAACTAGGGTTCACCTAGAGCAAGCGCTAAAGCGGTCTAACTAACCTAAGAACTTCGCAAAGCACCTACGCTAATCACCGAGTGATTCTATTAAGCACTTGGGTGTTTGAGCTCTTGGAAATATGCACTATGTGTCTTGGTATGTTGCTTGGGCTCCCACACTTGAGAATGGCCGGTTGGGGTGGTATTTATAGCCTCCACACCCCCAACTAGCCCTTGGACAGAAAGCAGCAGCTTTCTGTCGTCGGGTGCACCGGACAGTCCGGTGCACCACCAGACACTGCACAGTGGATGTCCGGTGCACGCCACGTCAGCCGACCGTTGGCGCCTGTAGCAGTCGACCGTTGGATCCGACCGTTGCCTTCTGCCCGTTGGCACACCGGACAGTCCGGTGCACACCGGACAGACCGGTGCTACAGCCAGAGAGCGCCTGTCTGTGGCCTCTCTGTGCAGACTGTCCGGTGCCTCACCGGACAGTCCGGTGCACACCGGACATCAATGTCTGGTGCGCCACCAGGCGCTGGCTGACAGCCCGTTTCTTAGATTCCTTTGCTGATTTCTTCGGGCTTCTTTTGTTCTTGAGTATTGGACTCCTATGCATCTTTTTATGTCTTCTTTTGAGGTGTTGCATCCTCTTTGCCTTGGTCCAATTCTCTTCGCATCCTGTGAACTATAATAATAAACACTGGCAAACATATTAGTCCACAGGTTGTGTTAATCATCAAACACCAAAACTCAATTAGCCAAATGGCCCGGGGCCCATTTTCCTTACACTTGATATGTAGCGCCTCCTTGCTACTTGTTGCTTTTAGAGCAATAGACTACGGCTCGTAGAGTGGAAGCGGTCCGTTTGCGACATCGTCCACATACCTCGCTTCATTCACCATCATGCGCCCGCTCACGATTTTTTCGAGAATTTCCTCGGGCGTCATTTTTGTGTACCTGGGGTTCTCATAATAAGATTTGCAAGAGGAGGATCAATAATGGTAAATGACCTCAGCATGAGTCGGACGACATCATGATCCGTCCATCTTGTACTCACATAGCTTCGAATCTTGTTGACCAGGGTCTTAAGCCTGTTGTATGTTTGAGTTGGCTCCTCTCCCCTTATCATGGCGAATCTCCCTAGCTCGCCTTCCACCAGCTCCATCTTGGTAATCATGGGGCGTCGTTACCCTCGTGAGAGATCTTGAGAGTATCCCATATTTGCTTGGCGTTGTCCAAGACGCTAACTTTGTTGTATTCATCCCTGCATAGAGATGCTAACAAAACAGTAGTAGCTTGGGCATTTTTATGTATTTGTTCATTAATCAATACAGAATTATCAGTGCTATCGAAATGCATTCAATTTTCAACAATTTCCCAAATACTAGGTTGGAGAGAAAATAAATGACTACGCATTTTATGACTCCAAAATGAATAGTCTTCTCCATCAAAGTGTGGGGGTTTTCCGAGTGGAATAGATACCAAATGAGCATTTGAATTATAAAGGATGCGAGAATAATCAAAGAGTAATTCTGATTAACCGTTTTCTTTTTCGACGAAGAATCTTCGTCGTCGTCATCCCTTGGTGAAGAAGAGGACGTGTCGCTATCGTAGTAGATGATTTTGTTTATGCACCTCTTCTTCTTTTCATCCCTCTTCTTGTGACTTGAGCCTGAGTCAGTGGGCTTGTCACCTTTTGGCTCGTTGACGTAGATGGTTTTCTTTTCCTTGTCGTTGATCACCATCCCCTTGCCTTTAGGATCCATCTCTTTGGGTGATTAGTCCATGATTGAAGAGTATGACTCCGATACCAATTGAGAGCACCTAGAAATGACCCAAGGGGACATTTTTGCTTTTAGAAACACGTCTTGTGGGTAAAGACGCGCAACCTCTACAGAGTGTAAAACTGGTATGTCAGTCGTGCTCACGGTCAAGAGTGACTCATGACTCTCGCATGATTAACTTATGTAATTAAACTTAATATGTCATTTGCATTGCACAATGAGATTTATTATTAATTATGATCTCTTATTTAATTGGGATGATATCTACTTATATTTAGTAACTGCTAATAAAATTTTGATGAACTTGTTAAAAGCAATGCTCAGCCTTAACCATTCATATTTGGTAAGCCTTACACTTCACATGAGCCCCCACCGTAGGTGAGCTCATGCACATTATTCCCCACAACTTGTTGAGCGATGAATGTATGTGAGCTCACCCTTGTTGTACTCACCTCTAGGTCAACGACAGGTACAACCAAGATGCGGAGCATGAAGGATGACACGATGAGTTCGTGAGAGGTCTAGGCTGTCATCTCTCAGTTAACTATGGTTGCGAAGGATCGTCGTCGTCATACGATGTAATATTTAGCTATTTTCTAGAAAACCCATATTATACAATAAAGATGTGACATTGATTTCTGTACCATGAGTCATAATATGTGTGAGACTTGATCCTACCATAAATTTGAGACGCACCTAGGTTTGCCCTTAAATACGGGTGTGACAGAAGTGGTATCAGAGGAATGTTGACTGTAGAACGTAACCTAGATAGAACTGGACAACAAGTACCTTCTTACCTTTGCTCTGATTCTTTCTAAACTTTCTCATCTATTGCGGATTTACTCTGATCATTCTTACCTTTTCACTTCTAAAGACCAAGTGGATTTCACAACTTGGAATCTTGTACCTTAGAAAAAGAGTTCTAATCATAGACATAAAAAACTATTTTTATTGATATCTATGTGCTTGAATTTTTTCCTTATGATACCTGTTTGATTTGGTTCTTTGATTGAGTATGATGAATTGTGGAGTAATATCCACAATTGCATCTGCATGTTTTTAGGCATAAAAATATGTTTATAATAATTAAGATAATATTAAAAATCTAATGTGGGCACCTAGTGCTACAACGGCTTCACCTTCCACGCTGACACTTTAGGCTCGCCCCACGCGCGTCAATTGGTTCTCCCACCCCACGCGTCCGGCCTCGGCGCCGTGACCCACCCCGGCGCAGCTACCTTAGTGTTTAGAAATAAACAATAAATATATAAAAAAAAATTGCAGAGCAAACACTCGAACTCGTGCCCTTTGCTCCAAAAGTTTTAAGGCTAATCACTAGACCACATATAACTTAGTGTTTAGAAATAAACAAAAACTATATATATTTGAATAAATATCTCAACACACATTTATATGATATATATATAAAACTGTAGCAAAGCACGAGCAACTGACTAGTATCTTTATAAGATAGTTAGACAACTTATATTATCCCTATTATTTATTATTACTATGAAATGCACACACAATAAACTCCAACTTGATGAATAGATATCTTATTTATTGTAATTAATTTATTTGCTTGATAAATGTTTGAAATATGAGACACACTCATATTATTTTCTTTCTATTTAGAAAAAATAGTATTTTGTTTGTGGCACAAGAATTTGGAGTTACTTCAAAATTAACTATTCATGTAAATAAATGATTATGGTGCATTTTTTAATGAAATGAATAGTCATTTAGTTGAATTGAAAACCTTTCCACTACTTCTTTCCTAATATAATTATTTGGTTTTCAAAATTCAGTCATCAACATTCATTGCTCAAGTATAAGTTAAGATATCAGAATTTACTATTTTATTTTTTCATATATTTATTTTATTATCATTAATAATAATTTTAAAAAAATTATATAGATTTTGGGCCTTACACTTTTCTTATGGATTGATGAAGATGGCGCTTGCTAACTTCAACCGTGCATAAGGTTTTGACCGGAATTAACTGGTCCAACAGGATGCATGCTCTAACAAGAACAACAGTTTGTAGTATTTTACACATTCAGAGCACCGCGGAGAAAAAAGTCACAAACAGAAACAAACAAGACCAAAAGTTGGAAAACTTTCTGGATAATAAGAGGCGGTAGCAGTACAAGTTTGTTTACATGCACGATTGAAGTGCTAATTTGGCCCCAGCTTAAACCCTCCTATGACTATGACGCGTGGACGTCGAGAAGCGCCTCTCGTCCCTGGATCTCCAGCTGCTCCCCCGGCTCGTGCTCTTCGTGTCCCTGGATCTCCAGCTGCTAGCCCGGCTCCTGCTCTTCGTGTCCCTGGATCTCCAGCTGCTCCTACTCTTGATGTCCGGCTCCATCTTCATTGGCCTGTCCTCGACGACCTTCTCAGGGACCTTGCGCTGCCGCTTCTCGTCATCAGCGTCAGCTTCTCGGTAGTAGCCTGGGTGCTTGCGTTTCGCATCTCCTGTCTGCCCGCTCCTGACGCGATCACCGCCGGCATTGGAAACGACAGGAGGCATCTTCTCGTCCGAGATCGTCTGCCCGCTCCTGACGCGATCACCGCCGGCATTGGAAACGACAGGAGGCATCTTCTCGTCCGAGATCTTGGGGGTATCAGCTAGTAAAACGGCTGTCTCAGGTCTCTGCGGACGCATCCGGGGAGTGGACGGAGGAGCGGCCAACACCGTGGCGTCCAACACGCCGTCTTGCGTCCACTGGATCAAGATGCCGCGCGCGAGGGCGCGCACCTTCCCGGCCTCGTGGCTCAGCAGGCCTTCGACGGCCTTGTCCACGCCGGTGGTGGTCAGCATGGTCGTCGTCACCGGGACCACATGCAGCGTCAAAAGCGCCTCGGCCATGGCCGCGTCGAGCAGCCGGCAGAGCCCCTTGACTCGATCGGCGTCGTCGTCCGCGGCATCGCAGAGCATCTCCACCAGCTCGCTCCTCAGTTGCCGGAACTTGTCCCGGGAGCGGGCCCCGGTGGCGGTCTCTATGGCGGTGTCGATGGCGGCGAACGCCGGGAAGAAGGGCTTCCACCGGCGGAGCGCCATCACCGCTGCGCGTTTGGATTGGCTGCACGGAACCGATGCGCGCTCGCGGCTCGCTAACTATCGATGAGGGTATGGGGCAGGACTGTGAAACTGTATTGGTTGAAGCGTAATACCACGCCGCTGGTCTCATGTTTATATAGCGTCAAAGGCCAGGCGATCGACATGTACAGGATCTATCTACAGCTAACAAACTAGCAACTACCTGAAGGTATTCAATGGATAATCATCGGGAATGGATAATCACTAGGAGCATCTATATATCACCGTAACAGACAGGAACATCTTCCATCTTCAATTCCAACAAGGACGACGGGACACCGGGCTTTATATCCATCGTCACGAACAAGAATCCAACTGATGAGGAGATTGGTTGTTCGATTCGAACGCGATCAGGCATTCAGTTATGCCCCTCTCGGTGATCCCATCCTAGGCAGTCAGATTAATGATTAATTTAGATCTGCATTTGTTCAAACCTCTGTTTGCTACTGTGCAGTTTTCAACACTGGAGATTGTCTAAAACTGAATTTTAAAACCGACTGCAAATGGGTAGTGCGCGAGGCTGGGTTGAAGACTGGCGCCGACGAGGGCAGCGACATCGCAGACCGGAGCACACCACTGGATGGACAAACAGCGACCGGTAGCGGACCATCAGCACCGAGAGAACTTGCCACCAAGAGATGCTACAACGCATCTACGATGGAAAAGGATTCATCAATGGAGCCGTTGCACGCTCGCTTGGCGCCTTGAGCCTTGCCTGCCGATGGAACTCCAAATTCCATGAGAGTTAGGGACAGGGAGTAGCGCTAAGAGAGAGCAGAGATAATGAGCTTCGGTGAGCGACGAACAACGGCGAGCTTGAGAGCAAGAGAGGAGCGCTTAGTGGCGAAGTGGCGTGGTTCACTGCCGATGGACAAGAGAGGAGCGCTTAGTGGGTAACGTCCAAACTCCAAAGAGTGAATCGACTAAATGTTTAAAGCACAACATGTGATTTGGGCTTGAAGAGAGAGAGTCTGGGTCCTATTTTTTGGAAGCGACAATGGCACGGTTCTGTAGTTGAAGCAAGCAACGTTGACAGTCTCATTTTCAGCGTGCATCTTCATGCCTGTTAGCGAGAATGGCGTTGGCGAATGATGCACACTACTCTTGCTTCTTTGTGTTTCATCGCCCCGTTGATTTCCATCTGTTTACACTGGCCTTATACATACTTGTTTTGTATATACTTGTGTTTTATCTTATTATTAAGATTTTGTCGGCATGAATTCAGTTTCCTCCTAATGTTTCATCAAATTTGGTACCCTCTCCGCTCCTAATATTGTAGTCACATTAAGCACAATTCAATTTCTGCATGACTGAGGATAATTTGGTACCTTGGTGGACAGGGTCTTTGAAGGACTTCTGAAACTTAACGTTGTTTATCAGTTTGCTGAATATGACATGTTAGATATGATCTAAATTCAGTATTTACCGAATGTGGCCTGTTGGATATGCTCTAGCTACCACCGAACGGAATTAGAGTAATGAGTGGCCCAGTCCACATGGAGGATATATATAGCTTCATTTTGAAGTTGCAGCTGGGCGCCTAGGCCATTAGGACTGGACTGTTCCGATTAGCGGCTACTATGTTCATATTTTTTCTTGTTCAAAGTAGCTGCGCGGTACAGGTTTATGTGCAACTCTGGGACAGGTTTATGTGCAACTCTGGGACAAGATTAACTTGTACGTGAGCTGAAAAATGCACTCCAACTTTCTGTACCCTTATTCAAAGTAGCAGATAGGCCAATTTAGACTGTGCGGTACAGTACATGTCTACGTGCGAGCCTAGGAGAAGATTAACATACTTGTTTTTTTTAAGTAAAAGTTACTGTAGGGGTCCTACATTATTTTATTGCTTATTGTATTAAGGAAACCAGAGTGGGGGAGAAGATATAGGAGGGTGAGTACAGAAGAATTACATAACAGAATAAAGAAGTCAGGTTCTAATTTTATCTCCAATTACTGGTTTAACTCGGTGACTAAGAAGATTCATTTCATATTTGAACATAGCACGACAACCTTCCACCGTGGGCGGAGTCTCATTGAACACCCAATTATTTCTGCATTTCCAGATGCCCCAGGTCAATAGAATTATAGCTTCAAGTTTCCAAGGGACTTGCCAATGTCTTCTGATTCTTAAAATGGTGTTGAGTAAATCCGCATAACATGAAGGAGAGATTCCAATCAAGGACCAACATCTCTTAGCAAAATTGCATCTGAAAAAGAGGTGAATGGTCGTCTCTTCAACTTGAAGAATACAGTTGTCACAGGAATAAGAGTCCAAAAACATGGACCGCTGCCTCAGAAAAGCTCTAGTATTTAGTCTGTCCTTCAGAAGTAGACAAAAGAACACCTTGTGCTTGGGTTGACATTTGGATTTCCACAACCAAGAGAAAATGGGATGTGTCCACTGGTTACCCATCAGATGAGCATAAATTTTTTGCGAGGAAAATAAGCCAGAAGGAGTAGAGCAGCACCATTTGTCTTTGTAATTATTATGTGGAAGATTATCCAAGCAATCATTCAACTCTTGAAGTTGAACAAAGGCTTCGGTGGACAACGGTGCATGGAACAATTCTTGGGAGTCAACCAATCTTGCTTGTAGCACAGTGATGTCTTTGCAAGCAGAGAAGGACCAAAGTTCTGGATACTGTGTTGATTTGGGAATACCATCCCAGTTATCATGCCAGAGAAGTGTTGTTTTTCCATCTCCAAATTCCACCCTAGCAATACTCTTAAATGGTTCAAGCGTTTTAAGGACATCTCGCCACCAAAAAGAACCAACTGGTTTATCCGAGGGCAGAGAGTGACTGTAGTGATTGGTCCAAATAATATTAACCCAGGGGGTGGCAACTCTGTTGAAAAATTTATGAAGGTTTTTTATGAGAAGGGCTTGATTTTGTAATGACAGATTGATTACACCCAACCCCCTGATGTTTTGGCCTGCAAACCGAACTCCAAGCAACTTGAGGGCTTGTTTGGATAATCTTGGATTGAAGTGGATTGAGGTGGTATAAGGTGTATTGAAGTATAATATGAACTAATTTTCCTTTCAATACCTAAAATACACTTCGATCCCTCTTTATCCAAACAAGGCCTGAGGGGGTTTCTTGGCATTTAAATCAGCACCTCTCTAAAGGCAGTGTCGTCTGAGTCTGTCAATGTGCCTGATCACCATTTTGGGGAGCTTCAGAGTGCACATGTAATATGTTGGAAGAGAGGAGAAGACTGCATTAACCATTTGAAGCCTTCCAGTCTGTGATAAGAAGATGGAGGTTGACGCCAGTCTTTTTTCAATTTTTTGGATATGGGGTAGAAAAGCACCCAATTTAGGTCTTTGGATACCCAAGAGAAGCCCTAAGTAAGTAAAGGGCAATGATCCAATTTTGCAATGAAAAGTATTTGCAAGGATCTCCATTTTCTGGTCCGTGACATTGATGGGGTAAATGTTGGACTTATGGTAGTTCACATGGAGCCCAGTGGAGTCAGCGAAAGAGTTGAGCATTGCTTTTAAGAAGAAAAGCTGTCTAGGGCAGGCTTCCATTATGAGAATAGTATCATCAGCATATTGTATGATAGGGAAATCTGGGCCACAATTGTTTGGTAATGGAAGACGAAGAATGCCACTTTCGCAGGCCTTGTTGACAATAGACTGTAAAAGGTCAGCAGCAAGAACAAAAAGAAGCGGGGACAGAGAGTCGCCTTGCCTGACGCCGCGACGACAGTGAAATCTTTTCCCAGGGACTCCATTCAAAAGAACTTCAGAAGATCCGGAGCCAAGAATCATAGAGATCCAGTGGATCCATTTATTACCGAACCCCTTGTGCCTCAGGATCTCCAAGAGAGCAGCATGCTCCAGTTTATCAAACACCTTCTCAAAATCAAGCTTTAGGATGACCATTTCTTTTCTGGATTTGTGACACAGTGAAATATATTCATAAGCCCAAGCTAAGCAATCCTAGATCGATCTATCCTTGATAAAACCATATTGATTCTGATGGACGAGCTTTGTGATCACCAGCTGCAGGCGATTGGCTAAGATTTTTGTTAAAACTTTGACACTCGTGTTAAGGAGGGAGATGGGTCTGTAGTCACCAACTGAATCAGGAGAGCCATTTTTGGGAATGAGGGTCACATATGATCCGTTGATGCTATGCATACAGAGAGATCCTTCAAAAAATTTGTTGAATAGGTCATAGAAATCAGGGGCAATTACCAGCCAGCATTTTTTAACAAAGTCTGTGTTAAAGCCATCTGGACCTGGCGATTTATTTGAAGGCAGACATGCAATGATTTGATCGATCTCCCGGTTAGAGAAAGGTTGCTCAAGCTCGGATAGATTACCAATCGACTGAATCAAAGCAGGTAAGTTGAAAACCATAGTAGTTTGCTGAGAAGTCCCCAAACGGTTCTTGAAGGCATTAAAAAGCACAGCTTCTTTTTCATTATGAGAGAGAGCCAAATTTCCATTATCATCTTTAAGAGAAGAGATAAGGTTATGTCTGTGCTTGACAGTGGCATTGGCGTGAAAGAATTTAGTGCCTGCATCTCCAAGGGTGGCCCATTTGATTTGACCTCTTTGCTTCCAATAAATATGTTGTTTAGCTAAAAGATCTTGTAAGTGGAGAAGCAGGATTTCTTTGAAGTTCCATTCCTGAATGGTTAAGTCTCTGCTCTCCTCAATGAAGTCTAACAGCTGCACCACCAACTTGACCTTATCAATCAATTTTATTAAGTTGGGGAGAGACTTACACCAGACATGGATGTGCTTGCGTGCTCTTTTAAACTTTGCCATGAGCCTTTTAGCAGGGTCTGGTTGAAAGATAGGCTGATTCCAAGAGTCTTGAAAGATAGAGTGGAAATCATCAAGCTGAAGCCAATAGTTTTCAAATCTAAAGATGGGTGGTTTGGGCACATTGATTTGGACATTGACCATCCAAGGGATATGATCCGAGGTTCCTCTAGGAAGCGAGAGTGCAGAGGTAGCTGGAAAGGTGACCGACCAAGCTTGTGAAACAAAGCACCAATCAAGTTTTTCGAGAAGCGGGTGACGTTGCATATTTGACCAAGTGTAGGCTTGTCCTTTGAGGGGAATTTCCTGCAGCCCCAGTTGACTGATTGCCAAGTTAAAAGTCATCATTCTAAGGTGATCCCCACCCGGTTTGTTGCGGTTATCAGGAGATCTGATCATATTAAAGTCACCGAGGAAGATCCATAATTTGTTATCATCAATCTCAATGCTGGAAAACCAAGAGAGAAATTCTTCTCTCCTTTGAGGATTACAAGGGGCATAAATGTTGGTGAGCCACCAGGTTTGATTGGTAAGCTTTGTATGGAATCGGATTGTGTGACCGAAAGAATTTTGATCAATAATCTCCCCATCAAAAAGAGAACTTTTCCAAATTGTTATGAAGCCCCCAGAAGCGCCAATAGAAGGACCAAATTCAAACTTATCAAAGGATCTGCTGCAGAAGCGACGAATGTAGGAATCATCAAAGGACTCTTTTTTGTCTCTTGGATAAATATGATATCACATTTAGAGTCCGAGATGTTATTTCGTAAGGAATTCCATTTAGTCTCTGGGCTAATTCCTCTAATGTTATGAGACAAAATTTTCAAGGAGCGGTGTAAGTTCTGAGGGCCGGAAGTCATGGTAAACTATCAGTCTTAAAATTAAGGAATTCCGGTATGCATAGCATACACCAATAGATCCTTCTTCCAGTATAAATCCATAAGCAGTAGAATTGAAAGGGCCACAAGATCAGCATGACATGAGGGGAATAAGGCATCCAATGGGCCCAACAAGAAAAATGCAAAGGGAGCCCACATAAAAAATAACCGAACCTCCAGCCATCAAAATTAACCATTTCAGGCAGCAAAGAGTCATTGACTCCATCAGAGTTAATTGTATCAAACAGGAAATAAACCACGATTCCATCAGAGTAAGTTTCAGAAAAATCAAAGAGTGCCACAAGCGCGCCAGCTCTAACCGTTAACCGACAAAATAGTTGCCCACCAGTGCACCAAAAACACCAAATGGCCCAAAAGGGGGAGGCCAAAGCCTTACAACCCCACCGAGGTATTGGCTTCATCATCATTGTCATCATTGAAGTGAGGGTCCCCCACCTGTTCATCAGAGAAGTCGGATTCCTCATCCTTGCTGTCGGTGGAAGCAACCGGCCTCTGAATGGCAGTACCAGTGGCCTTGGATCTGTTCAAGTCCTCCGGATTTAGCTTGGAAGGGGTCATTTTACAGAACTCAGCACCCAATTTCTTGATGACGTCAAGATGCATAGAAGGAGGGGTATATTGAGTGCAGCATGAGCAATTTTTCTTGCCAATCCCAGTGCAATTTTTGAAGCCCTTGGCCTTTGCCCTAAGCCTAGCACTCCTTCTGACTGTCGTGTCGAATGAGATAGGCTGCCTTTTTCTGGGAGTTGCCTTTGACAGGGGAGGGAGTTGAGGCTTAGCAGGGGAATCCTGACTGGGTGGAGGGGGAATCTGATTGAAATGGTGTCCATGCTGGGTGCGACGAATGCCGAGATAGCTCCCAACAAAAGGAATTTCCTGGCCCAATCAAACGAATCTGGCCTCATTAAAAGGCCCATGAAGAAAGCAGCCCAAATCTTTGGAACCGAAACTGAGCCCTCATTGTCAGGGAACAAATCAGCCCAAGAGGAGGAACACTTTCTGGCCAAGAAATCTTCAAAAGCAGGATCAGGGATGGTTCGATCCAAGTGCAACATGAGGCCCACATTGATGTTATCTTCAATTTGCATGTCGTCCTATCCCTCGACATTGTTTCCCTCCAAATTTATGTTGTCAGGAGGGAAAGCAGGCAAGGCGAGAACCGCTTCAGCCGGCGCTGGGGCTTCCTCCTGCTGGAGCTGGACTCTCTGAGGGATAATGATGTCGTTAAAATAGCCCACCGAATCGTCAGAAGGGAGATCCTCAAGACCTGAAAGCTGGTAGCTGAACTGCTCTTCTTCATTGATCGCAGCGTTAACATTATTTGGTACAACCTCTGGCACAGGGGGCTGAGCCTGCTCAACAGGCCAAGTGTCCCAGTCATCATCAGCATTGGCAGCAACATTTTCCTCAGCATTGATTCCATCTTCAGGAGGAATATTGAGGTCGAACTGAAATGGAAGTTGGGCATCGGCTGTCCCATACCAAAAAACTCAACAGGGAGCTAGTGACCATCATGGGGGTAGGGAGGCACGGGGTCCTCATCCTAAGGTTGGGCGCCAAGCATGAACTGTTGCACAATGTCACATTGAACCGTCCAAGAGACACCCTGAAAACCATCAGCCATCGAGAAGACTATGAACTGTGGCACTTCCTGCAAAGAAGTCACCCTTGCACGGACCAACAGCCTAGTAGCATTGTTGGGATCAGGGTCCCACATGAGAACCCTTCCAAAGGCACCAACCGCATTCTGAATGTGTTCATGAGTCTAGAAATCCATAGGAAAACCAAGCAGAATCAGCCAACATTCGTGATTAAAGGTTAGGGCACACTGGTTCCAACCCTTATTGTGACAAATGACAGTAAAAGAAAACCCCAGGGCTTGCTGGGGGCCCAAAGCCACTAAGTTATCTCTGTCAAACGCGAACTTGAATCGCACCAAAGCCTGTCCCAGATGAGAGCGCTGGATGCTCCAGACTTGGACCCACCGGACTTCCACCAAATACTCACAGATGATATCATCGAAGATATGGAAGTTGACCTCATGCTCCGGTAAAGGGTGAACAAGCACAATGCCCCAATCTTCATGCGCCGAAGGTTGAGGACGAGTAACAGTACGTACCATTATCTCGCGATGATCGACTTGCTGCGCCACGAAGCCATGGGGGAGGAACGACGTAGGATCAACTCTACGAAAAGCCATTTCTTTAGCAGCACCAAGAATGCTGGAAGGCAAAGGTGGCGGAGGCCCCACACTCATAAGGGAGCACAACGGCGACGGATTCTTCCAGGGCAGCGGAGCGGAGTGGGGTTTTGTGAACAGTGCAAGTTCCGTGGAAGGCAAAGCGTCGGCACTCGAAAGAACCGCCTGAGAGAACTCACCAAAGTTGTTAAAAGTGGGCGGGTGAGGAGGTCCACCTGTAAGCGAGAGCAGGGGAGGCCGAAACCATAAGCGCGGAGGAAACCCCCAGGAGGCATTCGCGAACTTATCGGGAAAAGAGTCAACTGGTCGATTACACTTCTGACCCGAGATACCAAATATGTGAGAATTATTTCCAGAGAGAGAAAGATCCCGGAAATGCCGGTCACCCGACGCCGCAGGGACAGAAGAGCCATTAATGCCGGGGCAGAATCCTGTCCCAAATTCTCCGGGCACTGTTCCAAAATCTTCTTGGGCCTCCAAACCAACATCCGCGGGGCCCATGGGGAAACGCGAGGGGTCTCCAAAGAAGACCGAAATCCTGAGCGACCCATGCGGCACTGTTTCGGTCTTAGCGCTTGTCGCCCCCGGCGTCTTCCGGTGCGCCGTCAGTGGGCGCCCCCTGCTCGTGGCCATGGGGGGCCCCCTGGCGGGTTCGTCTGCTTCGTCCTTGGTCTTCTCCGACGGTCTCCGCTTTCAGGATTGGATTTTCAACAAGTTTAACCGTCCGATCAACCCCATCCCGGGTAAATTTGATCGTCATGAGTTCTTCTTAGTCGTCTCCTTTGGCAGATGCTCCATGCGTTTGTGCCCAGATTCTGTGGGTCTTTTGCTTCAATCGTTTGTTGGTGGCGAGGCTAGCTTATTCAGAGTTTTTCAGCTGGTGGACCGGGTGTTTCGCTTTTCGATCTCTTGCAAAGTTGTTGGTTTTGCAGTTTATCAGTTATGCTCCTATTCATGCTCCGTATTCAAGGCGTACCTGCACCTGTGGAATTCTGGCGGCCCTAATTGGTTCATTGAATGGCAGTGTTATTCTGCGGAGGAATCCAATTCCTAGAAACTGGTTTCTCATCGCCGTTCTTCCCCAGCTCCATTTGCTACTATGTCTCGTAAACCAGCTCTGTCAGGTGCAAATTTGGTCCCTTTAGGTCATCGAAAGAGGTCTGTTCGTGCTCCCGAAGAATTGATGCAGATGCAGCGGCGTTCGGTTTTTTATCAGATTTCCTTCCCCCGTCGTTCTGTTCGTGATCATGAAGCTGCTGCAAGTCCGCATTTTCAAGATTAACATACTTGTCACGCCTGTACATCTGTACTGTTCATGAGCTGAAAAGAGCACTCCAGTTTACTACACCAGAGTGAAGAACCATTATTGGGTGAATGAGGTAGTGTAATTTGGGCATTCCAATTCCAACCTATAGAATGGATTGTTGTGTTTTAAGCAGGATCATGGATTTCCTAACTTGAATAATCAATGCTCGATATTGCGTAATCTGGGCATTCCGGTGCTTGCCAAAGATTGCTCGGCTGCACACCTTTTAAGAAACTGTTTTCAACTTGACAAACAACAGGGGATAACTCCAAACAACGGCAAAAGTTTTATCTATATATATATAGTATTTAGAGCCCTGGGCTCTATTTAACTACAGGAAGCCCCGACCAGGGGCGCAGATCGCACCGGACCTTTTTTGGCTTATTGTACCTAACTGTGCTTACGCTAAATTATAATACGAGTTATGCTGATGTGTGTATCAGTTTATGCAAATATAGTCTGCGCATATTACGTGCATCGGGCCCACGATCCGGCCCACGCGCTCACAATTATCCAGTCCCACGCCGGCGCCACTATAAAACACCCCCATGTCGCCAGGGATTAGGTTTTAGCGGCGGCGGCGGTTCCCTCGGGCGTGCGAGCGGCGGTGATCCCGGGGCCAGCAGTGGTGTCGCCTCGAGGCAGGCGACCGACGGTGGCGCTCCACCAGGAACGAGCGACAACGATGCTCCGAGGCAGGCGGGCAAGC
Organism: Zea luxurians; assembly: GCA_029449295.1. Taxonomy (NCBI): domain Eukaryota; kingdom Viridiplantae; phylum Streptophyta; class Magnoliopsida; order Poales; family Poaceae; genus Zea; species Zea luxurians. The sequence goes on from JAOPSE010000002.1 coordinate 176,587,244, forward strand.
GGTGACGACGCTGTCAAAGCGGACGGACGACGGCAGCGCACCCTAGGCCCGGCGACAACGATGGTTGTCCCGTCCGTCTCTGCGATGGCCACCGCCGCCACCGCTCCAACATCTGTGGCGCCGTCCCTTGCACCCAAGGCCAACGACAGCAGGAAGGCGGTGGTGCCCGTGGACGCGTCGGAGCTGGAGAAGCACGTGCTGGCGGTGGACGACAAATCCGTGGACCGCGCCGCGATCGCTAGGATCCTGCGCGGCTCCAGGTACAGGGTGACCGCCGTGGAGTCAACGACGCGCGCGCTGGAGTTGCTCGCGATGGTCCTGCTCCCCGACGTCAGCATGATCATCACCGACTACTGGATGCCTGGGATGACTGGGTATGAGCTGCTCAAGCGCGTCAAGGAGTCGGCGGCGCTCAGGGTCATCTACGTCGTCATCATGTCGTCTATGACCATCGTGATTTATACATTTTCAAACAAAATTTTACGATAGCTCTTATTGCATTTTACGCTTCCACTAAAAAGCAAGTGCCACATTCGTCGTTACAAAACAGATCATTGGTTTACGCTAAAATTTGTATCCATTTACGCTGTTTCGGATCACGTTTGACGCTTAAATCCACCTGACCTAGAACCCGAGCACGATCGGAGCGCGATTTTCACGTCGTAATTTTAGGCCACATTCGTCGTTACGAAATAGATTGATGATGTATGATAAAATTTGTACCCATTTACGCTGTTTGGTTCACGTTTTACGCTGAAATTTGACCAAGCCAAAATCCGTGCACGATCGAACGTGATCAATTTTCATGCTGTAATTTTCGGACCCTATTCACTGTTACGAAACAGGTCTATAATTTACGTAAATTTCGTATTCATTTACGTTATGTCGATTCACGTTTTATGATTAAATCCACCCGAGCCAGAACCCTAGCATGATCGGCTGCACACGATTTTCACGCCGTAATTTTGGGCCCCGTTTGATGTTACAAAACAGATATAGGATTTACGCTAAATTTCGTATTCATTTACGCTGTTTTAGCTCACGTTTTATGCCGGAATCTGCCCTAGCCAGAACCCTCGCACGATTGGGTGCACGCGATTTTCACGCAGTAATTTTGGGCTTCGTTTGCTGTTACAAAACAGATATATGATTTACGCTAAATTTCATACTCATTTACGCTGTTTTAGCTCACGTTTTACGCTGGAATCCGCCCGAGCAGAACCCGTGAACTGCGCCTGTAAATTAAAATTTATTTCCTTCTACTAGTGCTCCTCAAACCGTAACTGTCCCTTTATTTACGCGATTATGCAGCACGTCTTTCCTTATATCAAACCGGTCAAGATTTATATAATGCATGGTTTATGCTATCATGTTACACATTGTTATGCAGTCGTAAACAGTGTGCACATGGTAATATTCGTTTTCGTGAGTCGAGGTACAAAAGATTCCTTCTATGCATGATTTATGCACATTACTACATATATTTATGCGTGCGTATATCTTCTGATGCGTATCACCCAGGATTCGTGGCTATCATCTGCATGGCTGACGCAAGCACGCGTACACTGGGCCGACAGCGACCTGACTGGCGTCCTGGCTAGGGCTTCCCCCACTAACGGAAGCCTAGGGCTTCCATTACCTCTTCCCTATAGATATATATATATATATATATATATATATATATATATATATTATGCTCCACCCCGATTCATTAGCGACACCGCGTGCGACGACGGCGGTTGCCCCAGAGCGTGCGCGGCGGTGGACCCCTAGCCGGTGGCCGTAGCTCCATGACCTCGACGCGCGGTGGCGGAGGTTCCTCGATCCAGAGTATTGGCGGCGGTTCCCAGGTCGGTGGTGGCGGCTCCCCGATCCAGAGGGCGAGCGACAGCAGGGCCCTTGTGTGGGCAAGCGGCGACGTCCCTGAGGCCCCGAGGAGGCGGCACTTCCAAGGCCGGCGAGCAAGCGGCGCCCGGCGACGTGCGAGTAGCGACGGCGACGCATGAGGCGCGATGTTCGAGCGAGCGACGTCACGGAAGGCGCGAGATGCGCGCAGCGTTGATCGCGCGTGACATCCTCCGATCCGGCACAGTTTGGGCGGCCCGAGTGACGACCTACATTTGTGCTTTTGTCATCGACAACGTCCTCCGGCCACTACCTCCTTCGATTCGTGTTTTCTTTTCGATTATTGTGTTTTATGCCTACCACATGTATTATTTACGCTAAAAACTGTATGATTTTATGCTTGAACACGGAGTTCGTATATCAGTTCACTGCATGCACATTGGAAAGGCAATTTCTTGATTTATGTTGTTCATAATTTGCGTGCATGCAATGGAAACTCCCACGATTTTGCCATAATTTTTGGATCTGTATAAAAATATAAACCGCATAATTTACGCGCATGCAATGAAAACTCCCACGATTTTGCCATAATTTTTAGATCTGTATAAAAATAGAAACTGCATGCATGTGGCTGCCATATTTTTCGGATCTACCATAAAAATAGGATCGTAATAACAACCTACTAGAACTATCAACCTCTCACATTGGCTCGGTATTTACGCTTATAATTGAGAGATTTTATGCTCAAAACTTAAGGTTTTACGCTCCACCCGGAGATGCGTCCACCAGTGAACAACATGCCAGATTTTTTACGCAGTGTAACGAATCGCATAAATACCTACACCGTGTAGTATAATTTGTATCAGTATATATCATAAACTAGTTCTAATGTGTTTAGCTGCATGGCTGTTGGAGGGATTTTATATTTATGAAGGAAATAAAACATTAAATACGATTTTTTGTTTCTATGCATGCAATTCATTTCCTTTCATTGCATATTCTTTCCATCATAAATTCGTGCGCATGCAACCGGTAACAGATTTTTACGCAGTATACCAAATTGCATAATTATCTACACAATGTAACATATTTAGTATCAGTATATATCATAAAATGATCATTACGAGTCTAGCTGCATGGCTGTTGCAGCGATCCTAAATTTATAGAGGAAATAAAGCATTTAAAAATAAAACCGCCACACATATCTTTCCTAAATTTACGTGCATGCAAAGGAACGTGTTAGAGCAATGCATGCATTTTGCCATAATTTTTGGATCTGTATAACCGCATGCATGCGGCTGCCATGTTTTTCGGATCTGCCATAAAAATAGGATCGTAATAACAATATACTAGAGCTATCAACCTCTCACATTGGCTCGGTATTTATGCTTATAACTGAGTGATTTTATGCTCAAAATTTAAGGTTATTACGCTCCAACCCGGAGATGCGTCCAACAGTGAACAGCATGCCAGATTTTTACGCAGTGTAACGAATTGCATAAATAACTACACCATGTAGTATAATTTGTATCGGTATATATCATAAACTAGATCTAATGTGTTTAGCTGCATGGCTATTGAAAGAATACTATATTTATGAAGGAAATAAAACATTAAATACGATTTTTTGTTTTTATGCGTGCAATTCATTTCGTTTCATTGCATATTATTTTCATCATAAATTCGTGCGCATGCAACTGGTAACAGATTTTTACGCAGTATACCGAATTGCATAACTATCTACACAGGGTAGCATATTTAGTAGCAGTATATATCATAAAATGGTCCTTACGAGTCTGGCTGCATGGCTGTTGCAGCGATCCTAAATTTATAGAGAAAATAAAGCATTCAAAAATAGAAACCGCCACACATATCTTTCCTAAATTTACGCGCATGCAAGGGAACGTGTTTAACTTATGCATGCATTCCTTTTTTGCGTGCACAGACGTGGGCGGGTGGCGCAACCGACGGCCTGATTCAGTGGGTGCGCTGGGTTGAACTAGGTTGCAGGGGTGATCGGCCTGGGCTTCCTTTAACTATTGCAAGCCCAGGGCTCCCGTTATACCTGCCCTATATATATATAGTTTATGTATTAGAAGTCCTAGGCTTCTTATAACTAGAGAGAGCCCTGGTCATACCATTCGGTCTGGCTGACTTGTGCGTGGCGGAGGTCCGAACCTCTGGAGGCCCAGCTGGCCAAGCCCGAGTGCTAGCCCAATTCACCCCCAGGTCACACCAAATTGCCAACCGCCCTCATTCCAAACCCTAGCCGTCGCCAGCCTTGGAGCTCTCGGACGCGGCGGCTCCTCCTCCACTCCCCCTCGACTCCTCCTCCATCCCCGACGCGACGGCTCCATCCCCGACGCGGCGGCGCCAGCCTGCAGGTACGTTTCCTTCCCAGTTCATCTCGATCTTCTCCCTAGTCCCCATTGGCCCAGTCCCATCGTCGGGGGGCATGTGGCGAGGCTGCGCTAGTGACACCGAGATCCAGGGCTGCGCCAGGGATGCTAAGATCTAGAGCTGCGTCAGGGACGCGGAGATCTATTTTATGTTCTCCACCGTCAGTCGACGCCACCGATCTCCAGCTTCCCCGAGGCTGCTCCAGGTGCTTCCTTTGCCTCCCTCCCATAGCGGCGAGGCATGGCATTGCTGGTGGCGTCGACGGCCACGGACGGCGCGGTGGTGATGACGCACCTCACGCGAGATCCTCCTCTGCCTCCCTTCCCTTTTTTCACTCGTTTGCGCCTACCTCAGCTGCCGCGCCTTCCTGGCCGCCGTCCGCTCCTTTTGCGCCTTCCGCCGCCGCTTCCGCGCGCTGCACCCACCTCCTCTCCTCGACTTCTTCTTCGACCCCGACGACAACGAAAATCCAGCCTTCATGCCCATTCGCCGTGGCTCCGACCGAGGCCACGCGGCCGCCGTCCGTGACCTAGACGCCTTACTGACCCCGCGTCTCGGCAACTAAACTTTAGCAGGGTGTGCCTATTATTATATGAATTAACATGGCCACAGTCTCTTACTTACTATCATTTGTGTTTTTTTCTTGTAATCAGGGGAAGAAGTTGTCTTCGTAGCCAATGATTGGCACACTGCTATTTTGCCATGTTATCTGAATAGCATGTATAAGCCAAATGGAATTTTATTGATGGGTAAGGCATTCATGTTCTATTGCTTCATAATGTCTATATGTTCTTATAGCTTCTTTGACATTGATACAATGCAAATGTGCGCAAACACGTTAAGCCTGTTCTAGGGAGAAAGCTTAACTGGATGAAGGCAGGGATCATTGAGAGTGATCTGGTTCTAACATTCAGTCCACATTATGTCAAGGAACTCACATCTGGCCCAGATAAGGGTGTTGAGTTGGATGGTGTCCTTCGTGCAAAGCCTCTAGAAATTGGAATCGTAAATGGCATGGATGTTTATGAATGGGATCCTTTAACAGATAAGTACATCAACGTGAAATATGATGCAACAACGGTAAGGCTATTATCACATCGCCCGTTCTAACCTCATAAGGAGATTTCTTTACTGAATGAAATAATTTGTCAGGTAACTGAAGCAAGGGCTCTCAATAAAGAGAGGTTGCAAGCCGAAGTCGGATTGCCTGTGGACTCGAGCATCCCTGTTATAGTTTTCGTGGGGCGTCTCGAAGAACAGAAAGGGTCCGACATACTCATTGCAACAATTCTAGAGTTCGTGGGCGAGAATGTCCAGATAATTGTTCTTGTATGTTTCAATTTACAAGTGGTTTCTATTCTTTCGCATGGCACGGTTCACGATCTGATAGTCGCTGAGAAAAAAATTGTTCTTCAGGGCACAGGAAAGAAGAAGATGGAGGCATAGCAAAATTCAATGTTCCATTGGCACACATGATGTTTGTCGGGGCTGACTTCATTATCGTCCTGAGCAGGTTTGAGCCATGTGGTCTCATTGAGCTACAAGGGATGAGATATGGAGTGGTGAGACTTCCTAGCTCCGCTTTGTTACAGCAGTTCAGATTTGAGTGCGTGTAGGATAAATTAATATTAGCAACCATTTTTTCTCTCATCTTGATTCCTATAAAGTGTTAGAAAATACCACGTAGTTAAGCAGCAGACAAAGTGCAAAAGAAAACGAATGACCATTGATGCTACAAATACTTTTTGCAGATCCCCATCTATTCATCCATTGGAGGACTTGTCGACACGGTTGAGGAGGGTGTCACCGGATTCCACATGGGTTCTTGCAATGTCGAGGTAATGAACAACACGGACTCATTGTTCTCACGCTCCATAAATGAAAATAGCCTTTGGTTAATCTACTCCTCCATCTTTTTTACTGTGAAACTGTAGACCCAGCCGACGTGACAGCAGTAGTGTCAACCGTCACGCGAGCCCTGAAGCCGTACGACACCCTGGCGTTCCATGAGATGGTTTAGAACTGCATGGCGCAAGATCTGTCCTGGAGATCTATTGATATGTTTTATGCCAATTTACGACATTTATTGATGTGTTTTGCGGCGATTTACGCTAAAATTCATACCCATTTACGCTGTGCTGTTTTGGTTCATGTTTTACATTTAAATCCGCCCGAGCCAGAACTTGCTCATGATCGTACGCGTGCGATTTTCACATAGTAATTTAGGCCACATTCGTCGTTACGAAACAGATCGATGATTTATGCTATTTTGGTTCACGTTTTACGCTTAAATCTACCTGAGTCAGAACCCGTGTACGACGCGCGAGATTTTCACGCCGTAATTTCTGGGCCCCATTCGCCGTTACGAAAGAGATATACGATTTACGCTAAAATTCATAATCATTTATGCTGTTTTGGTTCATGTTTTACGCTAAAATCTGTACGAGTCAGAACCCGATCACGATGGGACACGCGAGATTTTTACGCCGTAATTTTCGGCCCGCATTCGTCGTTTCGAAACAGATGTACGATTTACTCTAAAATTCGTAATCATTTATGCTGTTTTAGTTCATGTTTTACGCTACAATCTGTACGAGTTAGAACCCAATCACAATGGGACGCGTGAGATTTTTACGCCGTAATTTTCGGCCCACATTCATCGTTTCGAAACAGATGTACGATTTACGCTAAAATTCGTAATCATTTACGCTGTTTTAGTTCATGTTTTACGCTACAATCTATACAAGTCAGAACCCGATCACGATGGGACGCGCGAGATTTTTACGCCGTAATTTTCGGCCCGCATTCGCCGTTTCGAAACAGATGTACGATTTACGCTAAAATTCGTAATCATTTATGCTGTTTTAGTTCATGTTTTGCGCTACAATCTGTCCGAGTAAGAACCCGTGCCCGATGGAACGCACGCTGGTACGGGACGTGGCTATACCTGGCTGGGGCTTTCTGGTACTAATGGAAGCCCTGGGCTTCCATTACTTCGTCCCTATATATATACTAACTATTAAGAAGCTAATGTAGACCACAAAGTGCCCCCGCCTCCCCTTATGGCGCCCTGCATCCAGGCATGTAGCTGCCCTCCCACTCACCTCGCTTCCCGTTACAAGCAGGCATGCAGCTGCCCTCCCACTCACGCTACATGCAAGCCGTACTGTCATCCTACATAACGCACGGACACATTTGTAGACTGCGTACGAAGATGTTGGTATTGGCGTAGCGGACGACTGTGAGAACGCGCACGACGTCAACTTGTCTGATACGGGAGCATCGGCAGCAGCCAGCCCCAACCCCTAGGTCCTCCTACTCCCGGCTTCTCGGGCGTGAAATTTATTTGTCCATAGCTAGCTGGAGCTTTGATTAGTCTTGGTCTGACTAGCTAAGTGAAAGTTCCCTTTGCCCGGGAACAGGATCTGGATGTCGCCTAGAGGGGGGTGAATAGGCGAATAAAAAATTATCACTTTATAACTGGAAATTCTTACTCTACTCGAAGGCTGGATCGCAGTGGAATGAAGGACCCTTCGAGTAGGTTGCAGCGGAATTGAAGTTCCTGTCTTAAAATACCCTGCACTTCGAAGACAGCTTATAGCACATATAAATATTGAAGTGCAAGTATAAACAACAAATAAGACAGAGAAACAGCACACAGCACAGAGCAGAGCACACAGACACAGGGATTTATCCCGAGGTTCGGCCAAGCCTGAAATGCTTGCCTAGTCCTCGTTGGAGTTAGCCACACCTTGGCTTTGAGTCTATTTCAACTCCTTCCTCCGTTTGCTCAGGTCTGTCGGGCGACAGATAGAGCCTTCCACTATGTTGATATCAGTTACAACGATGTCGTGGCTGCTTACAATCTTCTCAACAGCACTCCGACAGAGTAACAATGCGCTCAAGATTTTGCTCTAGCTCTCAGCAGCACTTCCCCTCTCTCTAAAGGCTTATAACTTCGCCTCTACACAAACTAGAGAGATACACAAGAGAGGGAGAGAAAGAATTGATCCAAATGGTGTATGGACTTGTTGGCTGCACTTGTGTGCTTGTTTGAGGCGCCTAGGGGTCCCTTTTATAGCCCCAAATGGCCTAGGAGCCGTTGGAGCTTCATTTGGAAGCTCCCAGCCTTCCCTGGTTGCGGGTGCACCGGACTGTCCGGTGGCGCACCGGACAGTGAACAGTAACGGATCTGATTGGCAGTTTCCTTCTCTGGAACAGCTAGCCGTTGGTGCACCGGACAGGTACTATTCACTGTCGTGTGCACCGGACACAGCACTATTCACTGTCCTGTGCACCGGACGCAGCGACTATTCACTGTCATGTGCACCGGACAGGGACTATTCACTATCCTGTGCACCGGACAGGTTACTATTCACTGTCCTGTGCACCGGACAGAGTTACTATTCACTGTCCTGTGCACCGGACAGCTACTATTCACTGTCCTGTGCACCAGCCAACAGCACACTAAGTGATTTTTCCTCCGTTCTTTCTCCGTTTGACTTCAACTTTTGAGAGGATTTTCCTGAGACTTAAACAAACACATTTAGAGTATAATCCAATTGATTTAGTCCTAGAAACTTACATCTTTCTCGTTCTTCTCCTAGCTTTTCTGTTTCTCCTTCAACAAAGCTCAGAATGGTACTTTCTCTACAGAAAGAGTTAGAGAGCAAACCAAAGCACCAAATTTGTAGTAAGAGGTGTATGCAACATGGTTGAACACTCAAACCTTACATACTTAACCTTTTTCACCATTTTACCCAATTTGGCATGTTTGAGGTCGATGTTGGACTCTAAACCATTAAGTCAACTTGACTTGATCTAGATTGACATATCTGAGCTCCAACTCCCTTGTTCATTTCTCGAGCTTGATCTTGAGCCTTATGACTTACACCACATAACTGTAGCTGTTGCCTCATTGGTTGTAAGTCACGTCCTTATGTAGTGATACTTGATGTGCCGTAGCTGTTCTCAACTCGATCACCCTTGACTTTGCAAGCCTTCTTCTTCACCCTTGGCTTTGGGTTCCTTAGCCTTCTTGACCTTCTCCCATGCACTTGGTACCTCGAAGCTCTTCTTGCCTCCGTCCTTGGCTTGATCAGTTGTCTCCGAGCTACGCACCCGAGTATCACTTTTGCAATGTCCATCTTACTTGTGATGCCCATTATCTATCATCATCCAGTCCTTGGACCATCACACTTGTTCACTTGTTGAACCTTGTTAGCTTTACCTTAAGAACCTGTTCAACACTTAGTACACTTGTTAGTCCTTTAATTGAGTTGTCATCCAAACACCAAAACTCACAAGAGAGCTTTCAATCTCCCCCTTTTTGGTGATTGATGGCAACACAATTAAAGCTTACATAAGAATAAGATTTGAAGCACAAATTTTGAATTCTAAGTTTATAGAATGCTCCCCCTAAATATGTGCTTACTTCAAAAACATAATTTTGGCCTCAGACGCCAATTTGCACATACTTAGGCAATTCGAAACATTTCTACACCTTAGCACTTTTTGGGATGCTTTGTGTCAAGAATCAAACCATGATGCTATAACACACAAATGCATGTAATCAGAGTTAAACATCATTCAATTTAGTGGATATATCACAGGAATATCAACCTACCACTATTCACCATTAAGATACCAATTCAAACTAATACCAATTTAAACTAAGATACTAATTTAAAACAATCTTAAAGCACCATTAACCACATGACTATCTATTTCAGAAAGAACACAATAGATGCCAATTAATTCATAGCAGCACAAGCACTAGTCCATATGATGCAACACATATAATACTGCAAGAAGAAGCATATGAATATCACACTGGCAAGGCTCAAACTAACACATCACCCCTTATGATAAGCTTTCCTCTCAGGTTGAGATAAGCTTTAATGCACAACTTCTCCCCCTTTGACATCAAACACCAAAAACCATACTCAAGCAAGAACATAGGATGATGTCAAGGGACAGCGGGGTGTTTTAGGAGGAAAAACACACTATCAACACTCCCCCTTACTTATTGAACATATGTACCACCAACATTTAAGTAAGATACGTATACGCAAAAAGATTAATACTTCCTTTGAACCTTTACCATGTTGTAGTGCACTTCCCATCTTGAAAGTATTTAATCTCTCGAGAGCTTCTCCACCCTTGTGCCTGATTCTTTATCCTAACCTTTTCTTGTTGAGAGGTACCCAAGTCCTGATTGCTCCATTTCATGCTCATCTTCTCTTTTCCACCTTGAGATTGTACAAGATTGCTCAAGAAACAGTTAGTCTCAAAAGACACAAGTTATGTATGCTCCCCCTCAAGTTGTGCATCAAGTATTTGAATGACTTGCACTTTGCACATTCTAGCTTCCTCAGAACTAGAGGGGATCACAACATACCTTGGTCAAGGCATACTCTATCACTTTCATCCCAAAGAGATATCAATTAAATACCAAAAGCCACTTAATACAAATTGAAGGCTAAATGAAAGGTTGACTAAATACAACAATGCATGCCTCAGGAGCACCTAAGCCAATTGAATACTCACAGGAAGTCTAACTTTTACACGCAACTTAGACATGCTTCATACTTAACTATCATTGCATTACATAAACCAATTGAAAAACAACACGATCATGTCTTAAGCATAGTTAAGAAGGTTCTTTAGGTACACCAGAACACAGCTATGATCACAATCAATGGTGCACCAGAAGAAAAAACATTTTAAGGCATAAGTCTCCTAAGCCATGGTACTACCAGTGAAATGCAAGAACACAGCTATGATCACAATCAATGGAACTTCAAGATATTCAATAAAATTGCACAGTTCCATTTTCCATACCTTTGCCTTTTACCAGTATGGCCATGAGAGCACCAGTTATTACCACAAACCAACTGAAAGTTCCCTATTATTTATGCACTTCATAGCTCGAGAGAATGCATTAGAGACATAACACATAGTGCCACAATAGGGTCATCATATAAACTAAGCAATATGTCATATTTTCACACAGACTAATCATAAAACCATATAGCATAACTCACAACGGGATGCAGGTTTATTCACGAACACAACAAGAGTTAATCATGGAGGATATCTCAAATGATAAGTTACCCAAAGAATGATTAAGCAATGATAAGATACCAATTGAGAGTACCTAATCATGATTAAGCACGCATGGTTACGATCTTGGAAATCACTAATCATTGATTGAAAGATACTTAACACAGGCAATCAAGAGACATAACTACTCCAAGGACAGGTAACACACCGAGCAATACTGATTATCAACAAAGTACTTACGATACAAGGGTACCATCCTATGGAGAGCAAGTTGAAGAATCTCATCAAGGTCCTTTGTTTGATTCACCAATAATGATTAAGGACCTATACACCTTATTTCACTTGAGATGAACATGGGATTAGTGTCTCACAATAATTCAACCTTGGGTCAATAAACACCAAAACAATTAACAGCTTAAGCATAGAGTTTTAGATAACCGTCTTAAGCTCTCCCATGGTCTCCAGTCCATCTCAAGGCACCTGCATGGTCTAGTTAGCACAGTTTGGTACCCATCTCGGGATGGGTCCATAATGATCATCTAAATGTGCCTTTGGTACCCAAATTGCCTTTGTGCTAGTTCTAGGTGATCTCGTTATAGATCTAGCACAAGTGTATGATTTGGGTCTCCTACGCGAATAAAATTGAGACAAATTCACTTGCTTAGGAATCTTACCTTTATAACATACCTTGGATAGATGACCCTACTCACCACACTTGTAGCAGAAGCGTCGCTCAACCTGACATGACGCTTGCTGTTTGTCATTTTCCTTGGTGAGGGTCACCTTGGAGGATGCACATCCTTGATTCTTCATGACCGGACATGAAGTGATCGTGTGGTCCTGATTGTTGCATCCAAAACAACTCCTTGTCCCTTCATTCTTGTCTTGGTACGGACAAGACGCGATGAGGTGGCCTAACTTCTTGCACTTGAAGCACCTCCTTTTTTCTTTTCCCTTTTTGTACTTAAATGACATGGAGAGATGATCAGTGCAAACAACATGATTAATTGAATTTTTACCTTTTTCCTTGTTCATGTTGATTTCTTTATTTATTGCTTTGGGAACATCCTTCTCATGGAGTTTGACCCTTGCTGCGGTTTCTCCTTCCTCAAGCTTCTTCACCACGTGTTCGTAGATATCTTGTGGAAGTCGAGCAAGGCATCTTCTCCTTAATTGTCTTTGTTTCTTGTTCCCAAGCAATTTCCTTTTTGATCCTGCAACTTGTTTCTCAAACAAAGATTGGCCTTTCTTGGGGCGGTGGAGGTCAGCACATGATAATATTTTGACCAATTGATTACTAGTGCAAGAATGAGGTTCATATGAGTTTAAACTAGTAATTACTACCTCATGAGCAATATCGAGCATGATATGATCATCAACTAGTTTACTATGAGAGTATGACAACGTATCATACTTTTCACTAAGAGCAAGCTTTTCTAAATTCATTGTTTCTACTTGACTTCTAAGCATAGAATTTTCAGTTTTAAGTTGAGCAACATTAGATAGAGCGTCATCATTACTACTTTGCTCAATTAACATTGAATCATACTGTTGGACCAAGACATCATGAAAGCACCTTAGCTCCTCATGTTCTTTGGTCATCTTCTCCAGGCTGTTGTTTGTTTTGATGAGAGTCTCCTCTAGCCTGAGAAGCGTCTCGCCTTGTTCCTTGTTCCTTCTCAACAACTTAACCAAGAGAGCTTTGTCCGCTTTGTTGAGATGGTTGTAGAAACGGCGAATCTCCTCTTCTTCCACATCATCGGTCTCATTTTCCCTGTCATTAATGTCAGTGGAAGCAATATAGGAAAATGTACCTTGTGATGATGAAGATTCATCCTCGCTATCATCCTCATATTCCTTCTCATCATAGCTTTCGTCTCCACCGTCATTGTTAGCAATAAAACATTTATCACTAGTGGAGAACAAACCTGTCGACGAGGTGGATTCATCGTTTGGGTGCCATCGTTCTTGTTCTTCTCCCTCTGAATGGTTAGTAACACAAGTAATATAGGGAGTAGGAGCATCACAGTTTGTCACAGAATATTTTTCTTTAATTCTATTCCATAAATCATGAGCATCAACAAATAGATCACTATCACTGCTCATGATGGCAAAATAAGCACTTCTAGAAAGAGAGTCAACTAAGATGTTGCAAGCATGGTGATTGAGAGATAAACATCTTAGTTCTTCATTAGAAGGATTTTTACTAAAATCAGAGGGAAAAATACTTCTACTAAAGATCTGTCTCAAATCAGAATCAACATTCATGAAAGCTTTGTAAATAGAGACAGACCAAGATTTGTAATTAGAACCATCGCCTAAAAGAAGTTCTACAGTTACCTCTTGTGACGACATCGTTATCTCCGGACGGCTAAGCCCACACTGGAGAGGCCTAGCTTTGATACCAATTGAAAGTTCCCTTTGCCCGGGAACAGGATCTGGATGTCGCCTAGAGGGGGGTGAATAGGCGAATAAAAAATTATCACTTTATAACTGGAAATTCTTACTCTACTCGAAGGCTGGATCGCAGTGGAATGAAGGACCCTTCGAGTAGGTTGCAGCGGAATTGAAGTTCCTGTCTTAAAATACCCTGCACTTCGAAGACAGCTTATAGCACATATAAATATTGAAGTGCAAGTATAAACAACAAATAAGACAGAGAAACAGCACACAGCACAGAGCAGAGCACACAGACACAGGGATTTATCCCGAGGTTCGGCCAAGCCTGAAATGCTTGCCTAGTCCTCGTTGGAGTTAGCCACACCTTGGCTTTGAGTCTATTTCAACTCCTTCCTCCGTTTGCTCAGGTCTGTCGGGCGACAGATAGAGCCTTCCACTATGTTGATATCAGTTACAACGATGTCGTGGCTGCTTACAATCTTCTCAACAGCACTCCGACAGAGTAACAATGCGCTCAAGATTTTGCTCTAGCTCTCAGCAGCACTTCCCCTCTCTCTAAAGGCTTATAACTTCGCCTCTACACAAACTAGAGAGATAACAAGAGAGGGAGAGAAAGAATTGATCCAAATGGTGTATGGACTTGTTGGCTGCACTTGTGTGCTTGTTTGAGGCGCCTAGGGGTCCCTTTTATAGCCCCAAATGGCCTAGGAGCCGTTGGAGCTTCATTTGGAAGCTCCCAGCCTTCCCTGGTTGCGGGTGCACCGGACTGTCCGGTGGCGCACCGGACAGTGAACAGTAACGGATCTGATTGGCAGTTTCCTTCTCTGGAACAGCTAGCCGTTGGTGCACCGGACAGGTACTATTCACTGTCGTGTGCACCGGACACAGCACTATTCACTGTCCTGTGCACCGGACGCAGCGACTATTCACTGTCATGTGCACCGGACAGGGACTATTCACTATCCTGTGCACCGGACAGGTTACTATTCACTGTCCTGTGCACCGGACAGAGTTACTATTCACTGTCCTGTGCACCGGACAGCTACTATTCACTGTCCTGTGCACCAGCCAACAGCACACTAAGTGATTTTTCCTCCGTTCTTTCTCCGTTTGACTTCAACTTTTGAGAGGATTTTCCTGAGACTTAAACAAACACATTTAGAGTATAATCCAATTGATTTAGTCCTAGAAACTTACATCTTTCTTGTTCTTCTCCTAGCTTTCTGTTTCTCCTCCAACAGAGCTCAGAATGGTACTTTCTCTACAGAAAGAGTTAGAGAGCAAACCAAAGCACCAAATTTGTAGTAAGAGGTGTATGCAACATGGTTGAACACTCAAACCTTACATACTTAACCTTTTTCACCACTTTACCCAATTTGGCATGTTTGAGGTCGATGTTGGACTCTAAACCATTAAGTCAACTTGACTTAGTCTAGATTGACATATCTGAGCTCCAACTCCCTTGTTCATTTCTCGAGCTTGATCTTGAGCCTTATGACTTACACCACATAACTGTAGTTGTTGCCTCATTGGTTGTAAGTCACGTCCTTATGTAGTGATCCTTGATGTGTCGTAGCTGTTCTCAACTCGATCACCCTTGACTTTGCAAGCCTTCTTCTTCACCCTTGGCTTTGGGTTCCTCAGCCTTCTTGACCTTCTCCCATGCACTTGGTACCTCGAAGCTCTTCTTGCCTCCGTCCTTGGCTTGATCAGTTGTCTCCGAGCTACGCACCCGAGTATCACTTTTGCAATGTCCATCTTACTTGTGATGCCCATTATCTATCATCATCTAGTCCTTGGACCATCACACTTGTTCACTTATTGAACCTTGTTAGCTTTACCTTAAGCACCTGTTCAACACTTAGTACACTTGTTAGTCCTTTAATTGAGTTGTCTTCCAAACACCAAAACTCACAAGAGAGCTTTCACTAAGGAAGTGTGCTACGCCAATACACGCCATCCTCTCTCCGACGACACATCAGTAGGAGATGAAGGCGGGTATATATAATTAGACATCGTAATCCGCATGCAGAGCAGGCAACCTCAGCCCACGACTCATATATATTAAACCATACCACGTATACGTTGTTTTCAAGTGATTTGTTTACACTCGACAAAGTCAGATGATGTCGAGATGAAACGACACTAATGTTCTGGCATTAGAGTACCAAACAAGCAATACAATCTAAACTCGATCCAGAGCGTCTCCTCCTCTCTCTCTCTCTCTCTCGGTTGTTTAGCCACACATCACTGGCTGCAGCGCAAGACGGTAATGCTTATCTTAGCCAACTAACGACGTGCCCCCCTCATCCACTCATGTTACATGCAAGCCGCCGAAGCCGATCGTCGTGGCTCCCTCCACTCACGCTGCATGCAAGCATCGAAGCCGACTTACCCAACAACTGCTATCAGCTACTATGCACTAAGGAACGCTATGCCTAATGATGTGTGAACCCAGCCACATCCTGGGACCACGCGTCATAAGGCCATACGACCCGTCTCTTCTCCATGGCGTGTGAGCAAACTGGCTCGCGTCACGCGCGCGTTCTAGAAGGACCTACAACGCGCCAAGCGCTTCACTAACAAATGGACATTGTGATACCGTGCCCCCGCATAACGCTCGCCCCCGTTCCCCACCCCGTCGTCCCTGCCTGACGCCCCCATCCCCTCGCGACGTTGGTTGGCGAGAGGGCCGGTGAGGCGACTCGCTCCGCTGTTCGGTTTGGGAGAGATCTAGACCTGATCGGATCAGTCAGTGCCACCGATCCCTGATCGAGTGGCGTAAATATTCTACCGTCACATCTGATCTGCCGACTCCTTCCGACAAATTCTGACCACCCGCCGTCGACTCTCGTCTTGCGGTCTTCACACTTTTGCGTCTATTTGCTTGTTCGGCTTGAATACGTGCTTCAGCTTGTGCAACACAAGACATGCTAGAAATTTAACTATTTATTGCTGACATTAATATTTATGAAACAGGGATTGTGTGGAGCGCATTTGATTTAATGATGCGATTCTAGAAATCCCTTCCTTCAAACATTAACACACACATTTTTGCATTTATACTCCTAGAAAATGGAAATTTGGAGACCCCTCAAGTCCAAGTCCTTGTCGAGGCAAATTTTTGCACGTGTTCTTAATTAAAAACCTTGGTCATGTTTTTTATAGATATACCCAGTTTCATAGGCATACTTCTCTTTGTGCACAATATATATAAAATGATGACTAACTATCAATTACCGTCAAATTTACTCAATTATTTCCACAACACTTTTACAACATGCTGCTTATAACTAGCAGATATGAATGCTCATATGTGAAAAATAAGGATATGAAACTTATACCAAATGTCGTGTTAGCTACTCACAGGAGTACATTATTTATCTCCCAAGTTGCTTGAGCTATTTTAACCTACTTATCAATACATGTAGCTATGTTATGCTAGCTTTGATGAATGTTCAATCTGGAAGGATGAGTTGAACCGTGTGCATTTAGTTCT
The DNA here is from genome assembly GCA_029449295.1 of Zea luxurians. Lineage (NCBI taxonomy): Eukaryota > Viridiplantae > Streptophyta > Magnoliopsida > Poales > Poaceae > Zea > Zea luxurians. The sequence goes on from JAOPSE010000002.1 coordinate 176,604,453, forward strand.
TTCTCATCCTTCCAAATTGGGTTCTTGTTGTGTTCAGTGAATGATTAATCAAGTTTTCCCAGTTAAATCTTCAACTCTGAATAGATACCAGGGCATTCAGTCTATACTTAGAGTATAATATTAGTGTTAAGGTGATATTTTGCTACATGGATTTTGCATATCATAGTGTCGGTTGTCGTTCTATATCTATGTTTTATACGGACTTTTAACTCTCGTGGCAACGCACGGACACATATCTAGTTATTATTATTATTATTATATATTAAAACAGGGAGCAAATACGTGCTCCCCGTGTGTCCACGTCACCATCGTGTATCTCAGCCATCCGATCTTGTGTCAACGGCTGTTGAGCACGACCCGCACATCGGCCACATGCATGAACAGCCTCCGGAGATGCCACTCGATTCTTCCTGAGGGGCTCCCAAACGTGCTATGGGAAAGCGAAAAAAGGGCCCCCTTCCCGATCTTCGAGGGCGACACCGGCGCCCGGGACGACACACTAGCCATCTTTGCTGGCGGTGACGAGGCCGTTGTCGCCTGGCTCGCCCCGTTCTTCGCTAACCTTGGCAGGGCGACCCCCATGGATGCGTCGGGCATCGGCTAGAGCAGCACAAGATCGCCAACCAGGTCGCGGTGGTGGGCCTAGGCGAGTCCATGTCCTTAGCCCTGCGAGGCGGGGCTCCATGCGCCACTCTTCCTCGGTGCAGTGTCCAGGGGCGAGTGTTCCAAAGAAATCGAATGGACGGTAGATAAGCAGAGCGGCGACAGGTGATAGCAGGCGGCCACGGGTTGGTCGGCGAGCGGAAGCAGGAAGATGTAGGGCATCGCGACAACATCGAGGAGGAAGACTAGGAGCATCATCGCCGGCAGTGCCGCCACAGTATAACACCAAAATCATACTGTAGGATTTATAACCGTTTCTCTAAAAGATTTAGAATTAAAATGTCTATTAATATAAAACTCCCAACTTTTTAAAGTCATTCTCTCATAAAATAAATTATTGGCAATACTAAAATATTATTAGTCAAATATAAATCCTAAAACCTTTAAGTCTAGGGTTTAATCCAAAAAAGAAAACATAATTTGTTTATTAAAATGGAATAATCCTCTCATGAACTATACAATTGGGGATACCTTTCAAAGATATACAAATACTTCTTAAAAGGGAATATGTATTGCTTTCTCTCAAAAATAAGCAAAGCCACATAATTTCATTTTTTATTTTTAACCCTTAATTTGATCACACATTCACAAATGATATTTTATAAAATGAATAACATATGAATTATTCCTTATTGTATGGTTAGAGGCATTTATTTAAAGCATGTAATAATAAGTAAATAATAATAATAATAACATAATAATGATAATAACAGTATATTTTGCAATATGTTGGGTTTTTGTTTGAGCATTTATATTGAAATTTCAAACTAAGATTTGAATCTGGAATTTGAAAAGGAAACAAGCTAGGAAATAAATGAAAAAAGAACATCTATAGTGCTTGGGCCAAAACTCTCCTAGCTCGGACCAACTAAGCCTCTAACAGGCCCAACCGCGTGCGCCAACGCTTCCCTAGTGCCGCTGGCGTGTGGACCCCTCCACCTGCTCCCCTCGGCCAGTCACCGATAGGGATGGCAGCTGGACCCGTGGGTATGGATACCCGCGGGTTTCATACCCAACGGATATGGATATGGGTAAAAAAACTCACCCGCGGGTTCTATCGGGTCGGATACCCAAAATACATCGGGTCGGGTATGGGTAAAATACTTTACCCACGGATATCCAGTGGATACCCGACATATCAATATACATCTTTAAAGGTGCTACATCCACTAAAAATGTGCTACATTCAATAGAAAAACTCACCCGCATGTGTTGTTGATTAATGAATATTAATTTGTGTTGTGTTAATAGTCAACTATAATGTAATCGAGACCAATGAGACATTGACAATGTTATGACTGTCAACTGTCATGAACTCATTAAGCTTTTATTCTCTGTACTCAAATTTAAATTTATTGGATGTGATAATTATGAGTTGAGATATTGTATTGATATGTAGCCAAATATAGTCATTCTCGTGTTGCATTGGTGCTTAGATAAAAACTAAAATATTTTATGCATTTATTATAACACTGACCGAATGTTATTTAGTCTACAATAACATATCCACTGGATACCCGATACCCGGTGGATACCTGATGGGCACGGTACGGGTACAGTTTCTCGCCCGATTGGCTTGGTGGGTATGGATATTTGTAGAAGTCTCGGGTACAATTTCGGGTCGGGTATTATTATACCCGAACAAAATCCGACCCGCTGCCATCCCTAGTCACCGATGGGTGGCCCATGCACAATGTCATCTTCTCCCTTCTGCCTTGCTACAAAAACCTCTGTAACAAACACCGCGGAGACCGCGCGTCCGTTGCCTGGGGCACGTTTCCCCCACCTTCATATATGCCGACCGAATACCAGGAACCTATCCTCATCTATCCTGAGCATCATCGTGTACCAAGGGAAAGAGAGAGCGTCGAATCGTGAAGATCGGCTAGAGCAGAGTAGCGGGCGCGGAGGAAGCTTCCGTAATCAGTTTGAGTGCTCGCTGCTGTTACGACCTCAGAGCCGTGCCCAGGATGTGTCACTATGCCTCGAAGATGAGAATTGTGGCCTCACCGCGTGGGTCTGATGACCGGAGCCCCAGAATTCGTCATCGATGGCCATCCTCTGCCGAGGAACCGTGTTGCGTCATGGGCAGAGCATGTCAACCCTCGTATGCCGGTAAGAAGTGATCCAATGAGTTCTACTTCACCTCCTTTTCGTGTAGAGTAGTGCAAATCAAGGTTTGGAGCCTCGGGGCACCGGATTGAGAACCTTGGCCATGGCACCGCCGCAGATAATAGGGTGCCACCGCCGTTGTCTGGCGTGTTGGGGTACTGCGGTTGTGGCCGTTGATCCCAAACTGTGCGACCAACATTAGTTAATAACACACCCCTTCGATGCATGCGATCGGGATCTTTGATCGATTAATGAGTGGGGCAGGGTTGGTGACTGTCGTGGCACGTTTTCAGCCGTTGATCATGAATCCGGCGATAGACATTACGTACCGGTTCAGGGCTGTGTGATTTAATCTGGGCTATCCACTTCATATCCTACGGCTCAGATGAACCATACCTCTTCACCGAGCACTTTTTGCAAAAGGGCCCCTTGGGTTTGGGATAACCAACCCGTCATCCAGTGATAGTTATAAAGAATTTTATTTAAGTCCAGGTTTTACGTATTAAACCCTGTCCTTTTGGAAAATAGTAGCCGCAGTCCTAGGTGATCAGAATTTTTATAAAATCAATTCTGAAATTAATTTGTATTATGAAATTAATATAAACACTTAGAAAATACATAACTTCTCCGTTTAACCCCAATTTGATCCGTTCAAGTTGCGTTAGAATCATATTAATATTGTCTACACTTTAGTAACATTATTCTATCATGGAACATGTTCTAAAAAATATATGACTAATTGGTTCAATCTATGTTTATCGGATTAACATGTTTAAACTGAGTTAATATAGTATTTTTAATTCGGAGTATCTATAATGTTACTAGAATATGATTATGTTATAACTTAGCTTAAAGTTGAATTAGTTAATTCTTTGTAATATGTTTCTCATATGATAAATAACATAAACTATATTATTATCATTTAATCACCTAAAACCTTAGAGAACCATACCTTCTGAATCATACATCTGATTTTAGTCATTCTCGAACCTACGCTCTCATAGCATCACGTAGAATATTTTTACGCTGTTTGTTCACATGTTTGGTGTACTGTTATTTTTATGTGATCCTTGTCGATTTATATGTATTGCTGCGAATAACGGTGAGGCCACGAGAATCTGAAGATCAATTTGGTGAAGCGCCTGGGATCTCAAGTCACAGGCAAGTTGTGTCATTGATCACTTTTCTCTTTACCTAATAATGTTCCTGTTAATCACTGTGACATGCTCAGGTTAATTTGATGGGACCCAATAGATTTCCATAGCATTGTTTATCCCACACCTTGCAAACAAAAGAACTATTGGGTAGATTTGCTATTGCTCTACCTGGTTTTGGGAAATTAATGTTATATTATGATCATGTTCCAATTATGTTGTTGTTTTAATTATTGTTCATGATAAGATCATCATGTTAATTGGAACATGGAGAACCACCTCAGGAAAACAGTGCTACCACAAGGGTGGAATGAGACGCCCTTGGCCAAGTAATTAGGAAAGCTAGGGAGAGATTACCTTACCCAAAAGGTGCAAGCGGGAGGCATCACCGCAGAGTATAGGGAGGTTCTCGAGTCGAACTGCTGCGATGGCATTTCGGACGAGGGATTCCTATGCTTCCTTCTTCCTGAATCCGTAGCTGGTTTTCTCGAACTAGTGGAACTTCGGAAAGGCTTCGCAGTGGATACCTAGCCATTCACCATGGAAGTGTATAAGGGTCTAGCTAACCTTGGCAATCGGGAAACATGTCTTGTGGGTAAAGATGCGCAACCTCTGCAGAGTGTAAAACTGATATATTAGCCGTTCTCACGGTCATGAGCGGCTCAGACACTCACATGATTAAATTATGGAATTAAAATTTATTTTTCATATGCATTGCATTGTGGGTGTTATTATTAATTGTGATCTCTTATTTAATTGGGTTGGTATCTACTTATACTTAGGAACTGCTAATAAAACTTTAACTAACTTTAAAAGCAGTGCTCAGCTTTAACCGTCTCCTTTGGTAGGCCTTACACTTCACATGAGCCCCCACTATAAGTGAGCTCATGCACATTATTCCCCACAACTTGTTGAGCGATGAACTTATGTGAGCTCACCCTTGCTGTACTCACATCCCCCAGGTCAAGAACAGGTACCGCAGGATGAGGAGCATAAAGGATGTCACAATGAGTACATGAGAGGTCTAGGTCGTCGTCTCCCAGTCAACTTTGGTTGCTGGATCGTGATCTTCGTATGATGTATTTATTTAATTATTTTGTACAGAACTCCATTATATATTAAAGATGTGACATTCGTTTATGTACCATGTGTCATTATATGTGTGAGACTTGGTCCCAACACACATTTGATTCGCGCCCGGGTTTGCCCCTTAAACCCGGGTGTGACAGAAGTGGTATCAGAGTAATGTTGACTTCAGGATGTAACCTAGATAGAACTAGACAACCCTTGCCTACTTACCTTTGTTACTCTGATTCTGTCAAAACTTACCTTAATCCTTTCTCATCTATTGCTGCTTTACTCTGATTACTTTTACCTTTTCTCTTCTAAAGATAAAAGTTGATTTCACACTTTGAAATCATGTACCTAAAGTGGCCCTTAGGAATAGGAGTCTTAATCATCCGCATAAAAACTATTTTCGGAGGTATCTATATGCGCTAATGTTTGTTCTTATGGTACCTGTCTGATTTGGTTCTTTGAATGAGTGTGATGAGTTGTGGAGTAATGTCCACAATTACATCTGCATATGCATATAGGCTGTGACGGAACCTCCCAAGTAATCAGGCCCACCTACAGTTGTCCTTGTCTAACAGACATCAGACACCCTGTAGATGTTCCTAAGTTACTTGACAAGCTCGGTATCTTTCCTTACCTCACCAGGAACGTTTCACCCGTCTTGCAGACATTACAGATCATCGGAGATAAAGATATGCGGAAGCGAATTACATAATCTTACATTTATTTCCAAAAGTAAGATCAAGTTAATATATTACAGACCAGTTCTAAAAACGAGTGCATAAAAGTATTAATTATACAAACCAGGGAGACACAAACTTCTCCCGAAGGACTAAAAACAAAAGATCTTAAGATGGAGGACCGAGTCCTCCCGCACTTCGGTCTTGGTTTTCTTCCTTGGGAACCACCTTAGCACAGAAGCAGCAGAAGTCTGCTACTTCCCCACCTAAAAACAACAAAGGGATAAACCCTGAGTATGGAATTACTCAGCAAGTCTTACCCGACTAAGGAAAAGACTCTCAAGGGTATGCTGGATATATGGGAGTCAAGGTAAGGCTTCTCAATAGTCAAAGACTCTGTTTGCAGAAATGCTTACTAAAGTGGATCCTTAAAAATCCAATTTTATTTGTCAAGTTAGGTAAAATTACCTGCACTAGAGTTCTTTCTACCCTAGTTCAATCACTGGTCCTGTACTAGCCAATTTCTTAACCAAAAACCCATCATCTTTAGTGGAATGCTACGTGTAAGTCAGTGGCCAAGTCTCCATAACCGCGGAGGTACGGCGATCCGAATCGATTATACTCAGCTGAGGATCTCCAATCACACGACATATGTAGCACTTAACCCTTGCATATGTCAACCCGCCACCGGGGTTCTTAAGACCGGATCAGGTTCACGCAAACCGAGAGCACAGATACACCACCGTCCAGCCTCTTGCCACGGAGGGTACACGCTACTCTCGCCACCGCTCCACTCCCATTTCGTGTTATCTTATTCCGGCCTTAGTCTACCCGAGGCAAGGCTTACCCATGACGAGGCATGTGACCAGTTAAAGGGTCCTCGGTCAGCAGGCCTACATCGAGGCGGTCCTTAATCGACTCAGACGGAGACACTACACCGAGACTCTCTTCTCGTGCAAGTCACCCGCCCGGTCTCAGCTTAATCATTTCAAACCCAAAGGTTGGTACCTGGCAGAGGTACATCTTTTCCGATGTTGAATCCATCACGGCCGTGATGGATCCACCATCAAGTTTTATTTTCAAAAACATCCCTCCCACTTTGCCAAACATCCTTTGTAAAACAAATCCTTTTGTTTTTCTAAAGCAATACTAAGCAAAGTAAAACCTTTTTGTAAAAACAGGATTTCAAGGAGGGTAATCAAAATCAAGGAAGGCAATGCAGGAATTGTTAAATCAATCAACTCCTATCACCTAATGCAGCAAGTAAGTGAGAAAGAGTTTAAAAACATCAAGGAAGGTGGCAAATGCACCGGGGCTTGCCTTTGTTATCAGATGTGTCTGGCTCGGATCCACAGATGTCAAAATAAAAGCAGTTGTCTGCCTGGGGATCAGAGGTGGGTGGTATCCCTTCTTCGGAAACTTCTTCTTCTTCTTCTTGCTCTAATATAACCATATACATGCATAAGAATGGATGCCATGGAATGCTCATGAGGATGCAAAGGTAGCATAAACTTATTAGTTATGTCTTGAATACAACTTTCCTTCACAGAGGTCCGGGAACTTAGGGTTTCCGGAGTCAGTAAAGGAGTTCATGGAGCAGGGGGGGTGGTTTTGGGTTTAGGGATCAAACAAGGCCCAAATTGACCCAAATTCTACCCATGGCTTCTAAATAATGTGAAAAGCTCACATAAAAAGTTTGGGGAATTTTGGACTTATTATTTATTTTCTAAAAATCCAGAACCATTGGTTTAGGCTATTTTAAATATCCTAAAATTCCCTATTCCAACTAAAAATCACAAACTTATTTTTATAAAATTCTAGGGAAAATAAGGATCCTAGGAAAATTGGTTTCACAATTTTATCATTTTCCTACCATTTTCTATAATTGTTTTGGCTCTGGGAATAAAAGAAAAAGACAAACAGTGAATAGCACTGGGCCGAAACCAGCCCAGGTCGGCCCACTATCAGCAGAAACATGCCCACGCGCGCGCGCCCGCGGTAGTTTTGCACCGAGGACCCTGGCTTAACAGCTAAACCGAAACAGGGCCATTCACTATTGTTTTGAGTCGCTGACCGTTCACGAAAAAGCCCTCGGGGTTCTGTCAATTCACAACTTGCGGTCCCCGACGGCGTTCAAGCACGGCCGCGCTCCGGCGAGCAGCAGACCGGCCGATTGGGGCAGCGGCTGAGCTCTCCGAGCGGTGGACACGAAATTGGGGTTAGCCAGACCATTTCCCCTAACTCAATCGCACTGTTGGTGGATCGTGGAGCTCCGGCCACGGTGACCGAGAGCACGGCGGCTTGGGGATCGTGTTCTCGGCGATCCTAGGCGGTTTGGTTCAATTAAATTGGTCGGGGAGCATCACCAACATGTAAGGATGCTAGAACAGGGATGAGAAGAGGATGAGCGGACCAGGAGAAGGCTGGCCACGGTGAGCTCATTTCACGGCGGCGGAAAATGGATCTGGGGGCAACTCAAAATTCTAGCTCGTCGGTGATTAAATGGAGGCGATACGGGACGTCGAGGTACGCGATGAGGTTACGAAGCTACCGGTGGGCTCAATTTAAAGGCTCCGAGAGCGGTGGCTCTTAATTTGACCGCGATGCGCCGACGGCCGGAGAGGAGGAAGAAACGCAGACTTCGCGAGTACGTGGCCACGACGTGGCGGTAACTCCGGTGAGCCACGGAGGGGTCAGAGAAGGTCACGGCGACACGGTGAAAGTGTAGTGCCACGCGGCGCCCGGCCGAGAGGCGGCGGTCGACGGCGAACCTATCGCCAGCCGCAAAATCGAAGGAAGACAGGGGGGAAAGGTCGTCGGAGTGGTGGCCAGCTCATCGGTGACGAGGATCTTTACTGCGACGGGCTTATTTGATGACCGCCGAGCACGAATCACAACGACGACGATCGACGGCGTCGGCTATCGGTGGTGAGGACGAACGGATCTTCTTCAGTGTATTCGAGCACTGTACCATCAGAACATCGATTCAGGGTGACTGACAGTCCATGTTTGGGATTGATTTTCTCAAATTTTTACGTGGTGACAACGCCAACTATCTGCATCAAACTTATACACCTATCATCCATGATCAACTTTGCTACAAGACTTGCCATCAAATAGTTACCGAAGATCATTCAAAATCGAGCTCAAAGTTAATCCCATTACACTGCTCTTGAAAATTCAGTTCAGGGATCGACTGACAGCCCGACTTTGAGCTTCATTATCTCTCAAATACTCTTAACAACTATGCTTACAACCTTAAGCAAAGTTGTTCTCCTATAATAGGTCTTCAACTTTGATGTGGTGATCTAGGGCAAAAACCCTATATCCAGAAAGATACAAAGCCCCAAAGTTGAGCCAATTCACTGATTTTTCAGACTTAGAATAAACTCATATGAGGCCTATTTTGCATTTAGGTCCAAAACTTAGGGTTTTGCTTTCAAGTCCACATTTTTGTGATCTAATAGACTTGAAACACTTGTTTGACTTGGTTTTTGCACTTTAGCCCAAAAGTGGACTAATTTTTGCACTTAGGCCCCTAGGGTTTGGTTTTAGGGTTTTCCAGGGTTTTGATTAGGGTTTCTAGTATTCCAGGGGTATAAATGTGATTCAACCTTATTGTTGGGGTCACCTTATGACTTTTACCCTAAAGCCTTTAGGTTTTCTCAACTTTGGTTAAGTCTTACCCCTTTAACCACTATTTAGGGTTAAGTCCTTAAACCAGGGTCCTATTTGTAAAACAGCAAAACAATACAACTTGTTTGAAATTTTTGCCTAGTGAATGCACTCTAGGTGTATCAAACATATGCAATGCCCATACTCATGATGCCATGCTCAAGTTTTAGTTATAGTAACACCAGGGGTGTTACATCCTTCCCCCCATAAAAGAATCTCGTCCCGAGATTTAAAGTCCTAGGGTGAGTAATGGAAAAGGAAATGTGTCATGTTTTTATTTCCTTATTTCTGGTACAAGGCAGGGGTGGTGTGGGGGTTCATTCCTTTATTACACAGCTATACAAACTTTACAATTTACAAGAGGCTAGAAAGCCTGGGAAATTCTTATCTAAGAAATCTTGGGTTTCCCATGTAGCCTCATCTTCCGAATGCTGGTTCCACTGTATTTTATAAAACTTGAGAGTCTTTCTCCGGGTAACCCTGTCCTTTTGATCCAGAACTCGAATGGGATGTTCCGAGTACGTTAAATCTGGTTCCAGGACAACATCAGTCACTTCAACGGTTCGATCGGGAACCCGAAGACACTTCTTCAATTGTGACACGTGGAACACATTATGCACGGCAGACAATGTTTCGGGGAGTTGGAGTTGATACGCTACTGGTCCATATCTTTGAAGAATAGGGAATGGACCAATATACCTGGGTGCAAGTTTTCCCTTTACCCCGAAACGCGATACTCCCTTCATTGGTGAAACCTTTAAGTAGACATAGTCTCCTTCTAAAAAGAATAAGGGTATTCGCCGTTTGTCTGCATAACTCTTTTGTCGAGTCTGAGCTTTCTTCATATTATGAATGATTTTCTGAACCTTTTCTTCGACTTCTTTCACCATATTAGGCCTAAAGAAATACCTTTCTCCAGGTTCAGACCAATTTAGCGGAGTTCGACACCGACGTCCATATAAAGCTTCAAAAGGTGCCATCTTGATACTTTCCTGATAACTGTTATTGTATGAAAACTCCGCCAAAGGTAAGCATTCATCCCACTTTGTTGAGAAATCCAGGACACATGCCCGTAACATATCTTCAAGTATTTGGTTCACTCTCTCAGTCTGTCCACTGGTTTGGGGATGGTAGGCCGAACTGTGGAGTAACTTAGTACCCAAAGATTGGTGAAGTGCTTCCCAAAACTTGGCTACAAATTGAGATCCACGATCCGACACTATGGTCTTTGGAACACCATGCAGACTAAGAATACGAGCAATATACAATTGGGCGTAGACAGTAACCGGAGAATTTGTCTTGACCGGCAGAAAATGAGCAACCTTTGTAAGTCGATCAACAATCACCCAGATAGAGTCGTACCCTTTTGCAGTCCTGGGCAATCCCACAATGAAGTCCATGCTGATATCTTCCCATTTCCATGTTGGGGTTGGCAAAGATTGCAATGGACCAGCAGTTTTCATGTGTATGGCTTCGACACGTCTGCAAGTGTCACACTTAGCCACATAGCGTGCAATTTCAATCTTCATCTTCGTCCACCAGTAGTGTTGTTTCAGATCATGATACATCTTAGTGCTTCCCGGATGAATGGAATAGCGACTAAGATGCGCCTCATCTAAAATTTGCTGGCGGAGTTCTTCATTCTTTGGCACTACTATGCGGTTATTAAACCATAACACACCTTGATCAATTGCGTACTGGGACAGGTGATTGAACTTGTTGAGGTACTGGTTCACAGTATCTCCCCCTTGTTTCAATTTCATGAACTCTTCTTGCTTCATGTGCAGCACTCCCTCAGGAATATAGTGCTCGCGGAATGCTGCTTTGAACTCATTCCATGTAATTTGATGATTATCCGGTTGGATGGCCACAAAATTCCCCCACCAAGTGCTGGCAGGGCCTCGAAGTTGCTGTGCCGCAAACAACGGCTTCTGGGTTTCTGAACAACGTAGAAGGCCAAATTTCTGTTCAATGACCCTTATCCATTCGTCGGCTTCGAGCGGATCTTCTGCTTTGACGAAGAGAGGCGGACGAGTCTCAGAGAAATCCAGATAAGTGGTCTCACGGGGACCCTGTTGAAATCCTCTTCCTGCTTGTTGCTGAAGCTGTTGCTGACCCGCCATCTCCCTCAGGAAGCGGGTATTGTCGGCTGTAGCATTTACCAAGGCAGCGATTGCCTCGGCAAGCGTGGGTGGAACGGGAGGTGGATTCGGGGTAGCATCCCCACCCCCGGATGTTCCAGCTGCATCCTGTCCTCGAGTACGGGTCGACATCTGAGGCAAAAACATTTGAATAAACATAATGTGCCAAAGAAAACCTTCCGTTTTACATTACTGTAAAAAGTAATGGTACAGACTCGACATTACACAACAGGATACATTACCCATTTTACAAAAGTTTAACCTATTATACAACCGTACACCCTACAATACACTACTCTAATATAACAATACTCCCTACAATACACTACTCTACTCTTATTACACCACTAGTCCTGTTTTCCATTGCTTTTGGCGGCTTCATCATCAGGGGTGGGAGTCCAGACGTCCACCAACCTCAAAGAAGGAGGGGGTTCATACAGGTCTAATTCCCCACCCAACGCGCGTCCCGCGACGTGAGAAGGTCCGGCTTCCGCCTCAGAAGGGGGTATAGGCTCACTAGGGTGTAGTTGCGAGTAGAGCACATGGACCTCTTCATGTAGTGTATTGCAGTACACCTGCAGTTCGTCGACAGCTGTGCTGAGTTCTTTCACTCGGGCCTGAGCCCTTGCCTCCTTGGCCCATGCCAGTGAACGAGATTGAACAGCCCAATCGAGTGCCAAATCCCGATCGGCCAGCTGGTCTTGTAGATGGCGAATGTCTACTCGTAACTCATTTATACGGTCACCATCTCCAATCCATATAGCTGTCCTGCGGCGGAGTTCCAATTGGAGCCTGCTTACTTCTGCTTCCAGATCCCCTATGGGATCATTGCTCCCGCTACTACTATCTACATCTCGCGGAGCAAGCTGATGTCGAGGCACTCCAAGAGGTCCAGTCGACTTACGCGCGGTCTTTCTTGTGCGCGGCGGCATTTTCTAAAGGGGGAAATTTATTAGTAAAATTCTTAGCATGATGCATGAGTAAGTACAGAATCAACCTTGGTTGATTCAACCTTCTATATGTTGCACTCTTCCTAACTGGTCTTTAATATAAACTCTTCAGAATACTTAGGTAAGAAGAGAAAAGAATCTTGAGGTAAGACTTTTGAAAATCTTTTTGAAGATGTCCCGGAATATCTGCAAAGAAGGGCTACGCTCCGATACCAGCTGTGACGGAACCTCCCAAGTAATCAGGCCCACCTACAGTTGTCCTTGTCTAACAGACATCAGACACCCTGTAGATGTTCCTAAGTTACTTGACAAGCTCGGTATCTTTCCTTACCTCACCAGGAACGTTTCACCCGTCTTGCAGACATTACAGATCATCGGAGATAAAGATATGCGGAAGCGAATTACATAATCTTACATTTATTTCCAAAAGTAAGATCAAGTTAATATATTATAGACCAGTTCTAAAAATGAGTGCATAAAAGTATTAATTATACAAACCAGGGAGACACAAACTTCTCCCGAAGGACTAAAAACAAAAGATCTTAAGATGGAGGACCGAGTCCTCCCGCACTTCGGTCTTGGTTTTCTTCCTTGGGAACCACCTTAGCACAGAAGCAGCAGAAGTCTGCTACTTCCCCACCTAAAAACAACAAAGGGATAAACCCTGAGTATGGAATTACTCAGCAAGTCTTACCCGACTAAGGAAAAGACTCTCAAGGGTATGCTGGATATATGGGAGTCAAGGTAAGGCTTCTCAATAGTCAAAGACTCTGTTTGCAGAAATGCTTACTAAAGTGGATCCTTAAAAATCCAATTTTATTTGTCAAGTTAGGTAAAATTACCTGCACTAGAGTTCTTTCTACCCTAGTTCAATCACTGGTCCTGTACTAGCCAATTTCTTAACCAAAAACCCATCATCTTTAGTGGAATGCTACGTGTAAGTCAGTGGCCAAGTCTCCATAACCGCGGAGGTACGGCGATCCGAATCGATTATACTCAGCTGAGGATCTCCAATCACACGACATATGTAGCACTTAACCCTTGCATATGTCAACCCGCCACCGGGGTTCTTAAGACCGGATCAGGTTCACGCAAACCGAGAGCACAGATACACCACCGTCCAGCCTCTTGCCACGGAGGGTACACGCTACTCTCGCCACCGCTCCACTCCCATTTTGTGTTATCTTATTCCGGCCTTAGTCTACCCGAGGCAAGGCTTACCCATGACGAGGCATGTGACCAGTTAAAGGGTCCTCGGTCAGCAGGCCTACATCGAGGCGGTCCTTAATCGACTCAGACGGAGACACTACACCGAGACTCTCTTCTCGTGCAAGTCACCCGCCCGGTCTCAGCTTAATCATTTCAAACCCAAAGGTTGGTACCTGGCAGAGGTACATCTTTTCCGATGTTGAATCCATCACGGCCGTGATGGATCCACCATCAAGTTTTATTTTCAAAAACATCCCTCCCACTTTGCCAAACATCCTTTGTAAAACAAATCCTTTTGTTTTTCTAAAGCAATACTAAGCAAAGTAAAACCTTTTTGTAAAAACAGGATTTCAAGGAGGGTAATCAAAATCAAGGAAGGCAATGCAGGAATTGTTAAATCAATCAACTCCTATCACCTAATGCAGCAAGTAAGTGAGAAAGAGTTTAAAAACATCAAGGAAGGTGGCAAATGCACCGGGGCTTGCCTTTGTTATCAGATGTGTCTGGCTCGAATCCACAGATGTCAAAATAAAAGCAGTTGTCTGCCTGGGGATCAGAGGTGGGTGGTATCCCTTCTTCGGAAACTTCTTCTTCTTCTTCTTGCTCTAATATAACCATATACATGCATAAGAATGGATGTCATGGAATGCTCATGAGGATGCAAAGGTAGCATAAACTTATTAGTTATGTCTTGAATACAACTTTCCTTCACAGAGGTCCGGGAACTTAGGGTTTCCGGAGTCAGTAAAGGAGTTCATGGAGCAGGGGGGGTGGTTTTGGGTTTAGGGATCAAACAAGGCCCAAATTGACCCAAATTCTACCCATGGCTTCTAAATAATGTGAAAAGCTCACATAAAAAGTTTGGGGAATTTTGGACTTATTATTTATTTTCTAAAAATCCAGAACCATTGGTTGAGGCTATTTTAAATATCCTAAAATTCCCTATTCCAACTAAAAATCACAAACTTATTTTTATAAAATTCTAGGGAAAATAAGGATCCTAGTAAAATTGGTTTCACAATTTTATCATTTTCCTACCATTTTCTATAATTGTTTTGGCTCTGGGAATAAAAGAAAAAGACAAACAGTGAACAGCACTGGGCCGAAACCAGCCCAGGTCGGCCCACTATCAGCAGAAACATGCCCACGCGCGCGCGCCCGCGGTAGTTTTGCACCGAGGACCCTGGCTTAACAGCTAAACCGAAACAGGGCCATTCACTATTGTTTTGAGTCGCTGACCGTTCACGAAAAAGCCCTCGGGGTTCTGTCAATTCACAACTTGCGGTCCCCGACGGCGTTCAAGCACGGCCGCGCTCCGGCGAGCAGCAGACCGGCCGATTGGGGCAGCGGCTGAGCTCTCCGAGCGGTGGACACGAAATTGGGGTTAGCCAGACCATTTCCCCTAACTCAATCGCACTGTTGGTGGATCGTGGAGCTCCGGCCACGGTGACCGAGAGCACGGCGGCTTGGGGATCGTGTTCTCGGCGATCCTAGGCGGTTTGGTTCAATTAGATTGGTCGAGGAGCATCACCAACATGTAAGGATGCTAGAACAGGGATGAGAAGAGGATGAGCGGACCTGGAGAAGGCTGGCCACGGTGAGCTCAATTCACGGCGGCGGAAAATGGATCTGGGGGCAACTCAAAATTCTAGCTCGTCGGTGATTAAATGGAGGCGATACGGGACGTCGAGGTACGCGATGAGGTTACGAAGCTACCGGTGGGCTCAATTTAAAGGCTCCGAGAGCGGTGGCTCTTAATTTGACCGCGATGCGCCGACGGCCGGAGAGGAGGAAGAAACGCAGACTTCGCGAGTACGTGGCCACGACGTGGCGGTAACTCCGGTGAGCCACGGAGGGGTCAGAGAAGGTCACGGCGACACGGTGAAAGTGTAGTGCCACGCGGCGCCCGGCCGAGAGGCGGCGGTCGACGGCGAACCTATCGCCAGCCGCAAAATCGAAGGAAGACAGGGGGGAAAGGTCGTCGGAGTGGTGGCCAGCTCACCGGTGACGAGGATCTTTACTGCGACGGGCTTATTTGATGACCGCCGAGCACGAATCACAACGACGACGATCGACGGCGTCGGCTATCGGCGGTGAGGACGAACGGATCTTCTTCAGTGTATTCGAGCACTGTACCATCAGAACATCGATTCAGGGTGACTGACAGTCCATGTTTGGGATTGATTTTCTCAAATTTTTACGTGGTGACAACGCCAACTATCTGCATCAAACTTATACACCTATCATCCATGATCAACTTTGCTACAAGACTTGCCATCAAATAGTTACCGAAGATCATTCAAAATCGAGCTCAAAGTTAATCCCATTACACTGCTCTTGAAAATTCAGTTCAGGGATCGACTGACAGCCCGACTTTGAGCTTCATTATCTCTCAAATACTCTTAACAACTATGCTTACAACCTTAAGCAAAGTTGTTCTCCTATAATAGGTCTTCAACTTTGATGTGGTGATCTAGGGCAAAAACCCTATATCCAGAAAGATACAAAGCCCCAAAGTTGAGCCAATTCACTGATTTTTCAGACTTAGAATAAACTCATATGAGGCCTATTTTGCATTTAGGTCCAAAACTTAGGGTTTTGCTTTCAAGTCCACATTTTTGTGATCCAATAGACTTGAAACACTTGTTTGACTTGGTTTTTGCACTTTAGCCCAAAAGTGGACTAATTTTTGCACTTAGGCCCCTAGGGTTTGGTTTTAGGGTTTTCCAGGGTTTTGATTAGGGTTTCTAGTATTCCAGGGGTATAAATGTGATTCAACCTTATTGTTGGGGTCACCTTATGACTTTTACCCTAAAGCCTTTAGGTTTTCTCAACTTTGGTTAAGTCTTACCCCTTTAACCACTATTTAGGGTTAAGTCCTTAAACCAGGGTCCTATTTGTAAAACAGCAAAACAATACAACTTGTTTGAAATTTTTGCCTAGTGAATGCACTCTAGGTGTATCAAACATATGCAATGCCCATACTCATGATGCCATGCTCAAGTTTTAGTTATAGTAACACCAGGGGTGTTACATAGGCATAAAAATATAGATTATCTCTGATATAAAAAACAAATAAATCTATCTTATAGACCCATCTTACCTTAAAAAGATTCTATCTTATCCTTCCATCTTATCGTAGCAACTTTGCTTATCTCATAGTAGAGTAATAACCATGATGTAATCCAAAAGAATTAGATGTCATCTAGTCTAATCTAGTTATAGCAGTCTAATCTAGATCCCATCTAAATTAATGTGATCCAATATGATCTAATCTAATATGGTTAATTTGATCTAATCTTGGTCAGTCACTTAACAAGTTAATACTAGCGAAATAAATCGAACCCTACTCTGATAAACATGTTTTAAACTAATTCACCTACAACTAAACAAGGTTGTAGACCAACTCAGCTCGCAAAACTACCTAACCTACCTCGTAGGTTACCTAAATCCACCTACTCCAAAAGCAAAGTAAACCTTGTTGGGCCTACCCATCCCAAGCACCAACTCAAGTCTTTAAAAAGCAAAGCTAGATCACCAGATGAGTCAAGATCCACCATCCATGATGGAGTCTTTCCTTGCCCTAATCCTTCTTATCCCAACCTTCTCTACTGCTGCCTAATAGCTAAACATAATATACCCATGTTTTGCTAACCATTTCCTTATTTAATGACTTAAAAAAACATTTGTGCTTAAAACCCCTTAGGGAAACTCGAAGCTAAACTACAACCAAACATGTGGCTTTCTATATCCCTTTTCTTACTAATCTCGAGGACGAGATTATTTTTAAGGGGGATAGAATTTGTAACACCCAAAATCCTATTGGGGGATTTATAACTGTTTCTTTAAAATATTTATAATTAAAATGCCTCTTAATATTAAATTCCCCACTTTTTAAAGTCATTCTCTCCTAAAATAATTATTGGTAATACTAAATGTTATTAGTCAAATATAAATCCTAAAACCTTTAAGTCTAGGGTTTAATCCAAAAAAGAGAACATAATTTCTTTATTAAAATGGAATAATCCTCTCATGAACTATACAATTAGGGATAGCTTTCAAAGATATACAAATACTTCTTAAAAGGGAATATGTATTGCTTTCCCTAAAAAATAAGCAAATCCACATAAATTCTTTTTCGATTTTTATCCCTTAATTTGATCACACATTCACAAATGATATTTTCCAAAATGAATAACATATGAATTATTCCTTATTGTGTGGTTAGAGGCATTTATTTAAAGCATGTAATAATAAGTAAATAATAATAATAATATAATAATGTTAATAACAGTATACTTTGCAACATGTTGGGTTTTTATTTGAGCATTTATATTGAAATTTCAAACTAAGATTTGAATCTGGAATTTGAAAAGAAAACAAGCCAGGAAATAAATGAAAAAGAACATCTACAGTGCTTGGGCCAAAACTCTCCTAGCTCAGCCCAACTAAGCCTCTAACCGGTCCAACCGCGCGTGCCAATGCTTCCCTAGTGCCGCTGGCGCATGGACCCCTCTCCACGACTCCACCTGCTCCCCTCGGCCAGTCACTGACAGGTGGCCCATGCACATGGCCATCTTCTCCCTTCAGCCATGCAACAAAAACCTGTGTAACAAACACCACGGAGACCGCACATCTGTTGCTTGGGGCACGTTCCCGCCACCTCCATATAAGCCGACCGAATACCAGGAACCTATCCTCATGTATCCTAAGCATCATCGTGTACCAAGGGAGAGAGAGAGCGTCGACTTGTGAAGATCGACTAGAGCAGAGTAGCGGGCGCGGAGGAAGCTTCCGTAATCAGTTCGGGTGCTCGCTGTTGTTATGTAACACCCTGAATTTGGGGTATAAAATTTCTTTTCTAATATTCACAAAATTCAGGTGTTACCCTCTCTTTTCCATGCTTTTCTTTTCTTTTTCTAAAAATGGATAATTATTTTGTTATCGGCATAGGCCTAGTAAAATAAAACCTAAAAGAGTCTTTGATTGTTGCATAGCATGTTGAGACATTTTTATGTTGAATTGTTGTGTTTGTGCATCCTTTCAAACTCAATAAATATATTTTAATTTTGGATTTCAAAAACTATATTTAAAATTCGAATGGGAAAACTAAAAGGAAGAAAAACAAAAAAGGAAAAGGCCTCCCGCAGCCGCGCGGCCCACAAACCCCCCTCTCCCTGCGGCCTGCTCGGCCCAGCACCCCTCCCTGGACCACCAGCGCGCAGCAGCCAGCCCAGCGCCCGAACCCTAGCGCGCGCCCCCAGCCACCATCCCGCGCCGCCGCCACGCTCGCCTAGCTGCGCAGGCGCGCTCACCCAGCCACCGCGCAACCGCTGCGCCCCTTCCCCGCGGCTTGGCCGGCCCATCCCGCGCGCCCATGCGCGCACACGCACGGCGTCGCCACGACCGCGTCCAGCCGCTAGGGCGCCGACCTCGTCTCCGCGCCACGTCTCGCATGCACGCGCATGTCGTGCGCCTTTCCCGCGGCCCACGCGCGCCTGCTCGCTCCTTCCTTGCGCTCGCACGGACGCGCGCCACCGTGTCCCGTCCCTGGCAGGTGAGCCCCACCGGCCAGCCCGGCCTTCTTCCCCAACCGCTTACACCCATGACGCGAGAAGCACGGCTATGAGTTCTCTCCCTCTGCTCCCTCCCTCACACGTTCGTCCGCCCCGGACGCTCTTCAAGCCCGGCTCCCCTCTCCTCTCTCTCGACCGGCCACCTCCCTTCCACGCAGCACCGTGCGCCGGAGCAGCCGCATCGAGCGCCGCCTCGCCATCCCCGACGCGCTCGCCATTCATCTTCGCCCTGCCATTGCCATGTCTGCATCGTGGTGAGCTCCGTCTACCCTCCTCCCCTCTCCCTTCTTTTGCACAGCCAGACTATGGCCCTAGCCATGTTCCCCGACCCCGTTGCTGCTGGCCGTGGCCGCAGCTCGCTCCTACGCGATGTGCCCATCCTCGACTTCGGTAAGCCACCAACGAGGCCTCCCCCAGCCGAGCCTCGCCCTCACTGTTCGCACGTCCGTGCCATGAAGAGAAGCTTCATCGCCGTCCCTCGCCCCGCCATTGTTCGTGTCACGTGGCCAGCGCAGCCCTGCGCGCGCTCCGCGCGGTTTTACGCAGCACCCCGCACAGCCCCCTCGCCTTCGTGCGACGCATTTCTGCGCCCTCGCAGCGCGTCGTAGGGGTTTCGACAGTGTTTGTCTACGTGTGGACGACACCCGTCTACCCCCTGCACGTGCACGCCTTCGTGCCGTTCACACGTGTCCGTTGTTGTCGTTCGCGTGCGTCGCCGTCCGTTCGCGATGTTTCACGTGTGTCACGCGCGCGATCCGCGCACATTAATTAATCACTTCGCTATAATCATGGACTAATTGACAATTCAATTTTATCTAAAGCATCTTACGTAAATAATGCATATTAACTGAAATTAACTTAGAAATATAGTTTTAGCGTTTAATCATAATCTAGTGGTATTCGTATGTCACGTCGTTATTTAGCCGTGAATTTTTAATGACCCAATACGCTAAGCATTGCAAACCTGTTTCGACTCGTTTCTGTTGCGTCAACTCCGTAGAAGCGGTGATTTCACATTAGTAACCTTATTTGTCACGACATAAGTTTTAATCAACTAGTAATTATTTATTATCCATTATTTATTAGAAAAACAATTTGAATAAAACTGATTTCGAGTTTTATTTGTGCTTTTATAGATGCATATTAATATGACTACGCCTGCTCACATGTTTTCGAATTAGTGCTGGTGAGAATAAAAATGTCGTAGCATGTGTCATCTCCTATCAATCGTGCGTGTCTCACGCGCTGTCCGCACGTTATTTAATTATTTCCGTTAGTGTCGCTCGCGCTAAGTAGTCATATATTATTTAGTTGTCGGTTGTTTAAAATAACAATTTGATTAGAACGAGTTTATAGTTTTAATTTGTGCTTTTGTAAATATAAACGTTACTTAGCTTGATTAATACCACCATAAATATCTTTATTTAATTATTCGCTTGTTGTTTTTCGCGCGCGTAGTCGCATTGACACTTGTGTGTTGCGCGCTGTCGTGCTCATTGTTGCGCGTGTGTCACACGTGCTGTTCGCACGCATTGTCACATGTCGTGTGCGTACTCGCGTGTGTCTGCGCATCATCACGCATCGTTTGCGCGCTCCCGCGCTGCCTGCACGTTATCGTGTGCATGTTAGCGTGTCATTCAAGCGTTGTTTGCATGTCGTCGACATTTCCTTCGTGCGTTCGTGCCACGCGTCTGGTTCGTGTGTCGCGCGACGTCGGCGTGTGATAATAAATTAGTTTCATCTATAACTCATGTTAGTAACGTTAACTCGCCGGGTCGCATATTTTAGATAATTAACTTAAGGCTTGCTCGACTAATATCTATTTGATTAATATTCTAACTAGATTAGATGTGTAGTGTTCCACTTGGGGCTTTTACAATAAATATTAACATGGTAAATATTAACTTAAATACTTATTTATTTATTTATTTAATATTTGTTTAGTATAAACATGTCATCTATTTAGTTTTCCTCGTCTGTCACGCGTGCTGTTCTACACGTGGTGACGTGCTGGTTCGCGCATCGTTCGCTCTAGTCGCGCGCACTGTTTCGTGTGTCGTCAGCGTGCTATGTCGCGTGTGTCCGTGCGTCGTTTGCACGCTGTCGTGTTGTTTCGCTTGTCATAAATTCGTCTCGCTTAGAATCCCTTGTGTTAATTAAATTACTTATTTATTTGACAGCTGTTAGTGTAGCAGATTAATCAAACTAAATAGTAGATATAATTTATAATTGATAAGGTCTAATTAATTGTTAGCGTTAATACTTGTTTAGCGTAAACGCGATATTTTCCCGACCGTCGCTTCGAGTTCGACATTTCTTTTTCCTCGCGTGACCGTAGTAACGCGCCCTATTTTGTTTTGCATGTTTTATTATGTTTTATCTTGCATGGTGTAATGTTTTTATGCATATGTATATGTTTGTTTGCTTGTGCCTGTTCGTCTTCGCATCGTGTTGCGATTAGATCACGATTCGTTTCTGAGCTTCGAGGAATCGACGATCAAGCGTTGGCAACCAAGTGATCAGGCTCTTCGAGTTCCACAAAGTTGAAGACCCTGAGCATCTGTTTGGTGAAGGCAAGTGTCCTCTGACCCATTATGTCCTATCTACTTATAATTCACTGTCCTGCATCACTTAATTGAAACCTAAGGATTGACTAGCTTTCTGTTTATCTTATCCTTGTTTACCTTTTGGGTTATCATGGTTAGCTTTACGCTATTGCTTTACTACAATCAATGAACATGATGTGAATATTATGATACGATGATGTTATCCCGATGATGTTCCTATGATACTTTAGGGGGCTGAGCCTGTTTCCTGAGTACCTCTCCGTAAGGACCTGTTTGGGGAGTGACAACCCGTGATAACAGTGCCACCATGAGGGTGGAAAGGGACGCCCTTAGCTGATTAATTAGAGGAACCAGAGGAGTAGTTGGCTTCGCCGTAGGGCTGTCAATGGGGTCCAGGCACAGTACTTGCTCTGCCGAGGCTGGTTGCAGAGGTTCTTGATTTGGTTTTGTTAGTCACCCTTCCTTTGGGGAGATGTATTGTGTTTATCAAACAGGAGAAATCTAACGGGCGGCTATGACCTCTGGGAAATCTTTGTAAAGGCTACGTAGTGAGACCCTGCTAGGTCACCTTGGTAGTGATCAATGGAGAGTCATGATCTCCCGGCAGAACGGGAATCATGACTTGTGGGTAAAGTGTGCGACCTCTGCAGAGGGTTTGAAATTGATATATCAGCCGTGCTCACGGTTATGAGAGGCCTTGGGATCCTCTTTGATTAGAGATACAGATGGATCGAGATACAATGATTCTTTTTATGTTTTTGGTTCGATGATGATCATGATGTTCCTCGAGGAGGAAGTGGTTCACGGGTTGGCTGTTACTAAAACTTGACTTCCACTAATAATAAATACCTGACCAACTAAAAGCAACTGCTTGAGCTTAACCCCACATAAAGCTAGTCCACTTCAGCCAAACTGGGCATTTGCTGAGTACGTTGATGTGTACTCACCCTTGCTTTCACAAAACACTAGGTTGCCTTTTGTGCAATCTATGCTAAGGTAAAGAAGAAGGCGTCGAGGCGAACCTCCCGGAGTTCCACAACTTCGATGAGTTCGAGGATTGGGCTAGCGACCTCCCTCAGTTAGCTGCCTGTGGTGGGTTTATTTACATTGGCTACGTTTCTATTATGTGTACTTTGATTTATATTATGTAAATGACTCTAGTCTGTCGTATTATTACTTACTTTCTGGTTATTCGAAGCATTGTGCTATGATGAGTTATTTATGTAATTGCTGTGTACGTAAGTTCTAATCCTGGCACATACATGGTTCGCATTCGGTTTACCTTCCAAAATCGGGTGTGACATGTTACGACCTCGGAGCCGTGCCCAGGATGTTTCACTATGCCTCGAAGATGAGATTTGTGGCCTCACCGCGTGGGTCTGATGACCAGGCCCCCAGAATTCGTCATCGATGGCCATCCTCGGCCGCGGAACCGTGCTGCGTCGTGGGCATAATGAACATTTCTAGAATATTTCCTATCATGATACAAGAAAGCATGATTTTTATGAACACTATTAGCCATAGGGGCCTTCCCTTTCTCCTTGGCGGGAATGGGAGCCTTTTGGCTTGTTAAGTTCTTGGCTTCCCTTTAAATCCAAGCCCATCCTTAATAGATGGGTGTCTACCAATAGTGTAGGCATCCCTTGCAAATTTTAGTTTATCAAATTCATTTTTACTAATCTTAAGTTGGGCATTAAGACTAGTCACTTCACCATTTAATCTTGCAATAGAGGTAAGGTGCTCAACACATGCATCAACATTAAAATCTTTGCACCTATTGCAAATCACAACATGTTCTACATAAGAGGTTGATTTATTAGCTATTTCTAACTTAGCATTCAAGTCATCATTGATATTCTTTAAGCTAGAAATAGATTCATGGCATGTAGATAATTCACATGAAAGCATCTCATTTCTTTTAACTTCTAAAACAAGAGAATTTTGCGCACTTACAAATTTATCATGTTCTTCATATAAAAGATCTTCTTGCTTTTCTAAAAGTCTATCTTTTTCATTTAGTGCATCAATCAATTCATTGATCTTCTCTACTTTTGTTCTATCTAATCCTTTAAACAAGCTAGTGTAATCAATTTCATCATCACTAGAGTCTTCATCACTAGAAGTAG
Source organism: Zea luxurians (assembly GCA_029449295.1). Taxonomy (NCBI): domain Eukaryota; kingdom Viridiplantae; phylum Streptophyta; class Magnoliopsida; order Poales; family Poaceae; genus Zea; species Zea luxurians. The sequence continues at coordinate 176,628,380 of JAOPSE010000002.1, forward strand.
AGTACTTAGGAGTTTCTCTAGTGATTACCTTCTTTTCTTTGCCATTAGGCACGTGTGGCACTCGTTGGGGAAGAGGGATGATTTGTTGAAGGCAGAGGCGGCAAGTCCTTCGTCGTCGGATGAGGAGCAATCCGAGTCCCACTCTTTGCCAAGGTGTGCCTCGCCCTTTGCTTTCTTGTAAGTCTTCTTCTTTTCCCTCTTCTTTTCTTGATCCTGGTCACTATCATTATCAGGACAGTTAGCAATAAAGTGACCAACCTTACCACACTTGAAGCAGGAGCGCTTCCCCTTCGTCTTGTTCTTGTTGGGATGCTCCTTGCGACCCTTTAGCGCCGTCTTGAAATGCTTGATGATGAGGGCCATTTCTTCCTCGTTAAGCTTGGCCGCCTCAACTTGTGCCACCTTGCTAGGTAGCGTCTCCCTGCTACTTGTTGCTTTGAGAGCAACGGTTTGAGGCTCATGGATCGGCATTGGACCATTTTGCGCATCATCAACATATCTCGCCTCCTTGATCATCATCCGCCCGCTTACGAACTTTCCAAGTATTTCCTCAGGCGACATCTTGGTGTACCTAGGATTTTCATGAATAGAGTTTACAAGATGTGGATCAAGAATAGTGAAGGCCCTTAGCATAAGTCGGACGACGTCGTGGTCCATCCATCTTGTGCTTCTATAGCTCCTTATTTTGTTGACCAGGGTCTTGAGCCTGTTGTATGTTTGAGTTGGCTCCTCTCCCCTGATCATTGCGAACCTTCCCAGTTTGCCCTCCACCAACTCCATCTTGGTGAGCATGGTGACATCATTCCCCTCATGTGAGATCTTGAGGGTGTCCCATATCTGCTTGGCGTTATCCAAGCCGCTCACTTTATGATATTCATCCCTGCACAATGATGCTAACAGAACAGTAGTAGCTTGTGCATTTTTGTGAATTTGTTCATTGATAAACATGGGACTATCCGTATTATCAAATTGCATTCCATTCTCTGCTATCTCCCATATACTTGGATGGAGAGAGAACAAGTGGCTACGCATTTTGTGACTCCAAAATCTGTAGTCCTCTCCATCAAAGTGTGGAGGTTTACCAAGAGGAATGGAAAGCAAATGAGCATTGGAATTTTGCGGAACACGAGAATAATCAAAGGAAAAGTTCGAATTAACCGATTTCTTTTTCTCCTCGTGTTCGTCGTCCTTTTGGGAAGAAGAAGATTTGTCGCTGTCGTAGTAGACAACCTTCTTGATGCGTCTCTTCTTCTTTCCGTCCTTCTTCTTTTGACTTGAGCCGGAGTCATTGACTTTGTCGTCCCTTGGCTCGTTGAAGATGGACTCCTTCTCATTGTCGTTGACCACCATCCCCTTTCCCTTAGGATCCATCTCTTCGGGCGATTAGTCCCTTTCTTGAAGAGAATGGCTTCGATACCAATTAAGAGCACCTGGAGGGGGGGGGGGTGAATAGGTGATCCTATAAAAACTTGAAACTTAAAGCCACAAACTTGATTAAGTGTTAGCACAATGAAATCAAGTGGCTAAGAAGAGCTCTTGGGAACCATAATTGACACAGTGAGAACAAGCACAAGAGGCACAAAGATTTATCTCGTGGTTTGGCCAAGTACAACACTTGCCTAGTCCACGTTGTGGTGCCCTAATGGACGAGAGTTGCACTCAACTCCTCTCAAGTGATCCAATGATCAACTTGAATACCACGGTGTTCTTCTTTCTTTACTCTTTCCCGTTTGCGAGGAATCTCCACAACTTGGAGTCTCTCGCCCTTACAACAAGAATCAAATGAAGGCACTAGAGTAAGGGAGGAAAGCAACACACACAAATCCACAGCAATACGCACACACACAGCCAAGACTTGAGCTCAAATGAATAACACAAGGTTCACCACTAGAACGGAGCTCAAATCACTAAGAATGCCAATCGAGTGCGCAAAGACAAAGTGTAAATGATCAAGAGTGCTTAGAGTATGTTGGGTGTGTTCCTCCATGCGCCTAGGGGTCCCTTTTATAGCCCCAAGGCAGCTAGGAGCCGTTGAGAGCAATCCGAGAAGGCAATTCTTGCCTTCTGTCGGGTGGCACACCGGACAGTCCGGTGCACCACCGGACACTGTCCGGTGCTGATTCCCTTCCTATTCTGGCACAACCGACTGTTGACGATTTGGAGCCGTTGGCGCACCGGACATTGTCCGGTGCACACCGAACAGTCCGGTGCCCCCTTCTGACCGTTGGCTCGGCCACGTGTCACGCGCGGATTGCGCGGCCGACCGTTGGTTCACCGGACAGTCCGGTGCACCACTGGACAGTCCGGTGATTTTTAGCCGTACGCCGCCGTCGAGACCCGAGAGCAGGCAGTTCACCAGATGCTAGCCTGGCGCACCGGACACTGTTCGGTGCACCACCGGACAGTCCGGTGCACCCAGACTGAGCAGAGTCTTAGCTGCTCGAGACAAGTCTTTTCCATTTGTTTTTTCTTTGATTCTAGCACTTAGACAAATACGTTAGTACACAAAAACCAATGTACTAAGTCTAGAATCATACCTTAGTATTGACTTTGCACTTCTTCCACCATTTGGGACAGTTTCACACTTAAACCATTTGTGTTGGCACTTGATCACCAAAATACTTAGAAATGGCTCAAGGGCACATTTCCCTTTCAACACACTGTGCCATGAATTGATTTGTATTGCACTTGTCCTTTACACAATGCTATACTAAATATAAAGTGTCTCGTACTCTGAATAACACCCATAAAAGTGTCCTTGATGAGGCTCTTATTGTGATCAAGTACTTTACATTTGGATCTTTTCCACTTGACCTTATCGATGCTATACTGGAACATCTTATGGTTATACTGATGTGAGCCCACTATAGGCTCAGTGGGTTTCTAAAACTGCAAGGAGTAAACTATCTCACCCATTGTAGTCATCATCTCAATCTTTTCCCACCATAACTGGTAATTAATACTATTTAGCGGTTTATTCTGTTCTATCTTACCAACTAGGCCAGTATGTGCACTTTTGTAAAATAAAATAGAAAATATTTAGGACAACTGAACTGAAATACAGAATCATCGTTGGGTGATCCAGAAAATATAAACTTATGTTGAAAATGTGGTAACAATATCTAACGTATTTTTAAAATATTCAATTACCACAATTTTTTTGAATTCTATGCAATTTAAATATAATTAATCCATGCTGATTTCAAAATTAACTGAAAGTTGCATAAAATATAAAAAGTAACAAAATATGCAGCATAATATAAACTATTCCAAAAATATCTCTGTAATTTTCTTTATCTGAGAAAAATGTTTCTAAAGTTATCTGAATTTTCTCTTCACTATTTTTCTAATTTCTTTTCTATTCACTTTTTCCAGGAATAAATAAAAAACAAAATCTTCAAAATTCACTTGAAATGGGAAAAAGCCATTTATCCTGTCAGCGTCTTGGCCCAGCCTTTGTCGGCCCAACCGCTTGCCCACTATTGGCCCACTAGAGCCAGCAGGGAGGCAGACACGCACACGTCTAGGCCACAACCTAGGCCTAGGCCACGGTTTTAGCCAAATGGCGGCATCCGCGCGCTCCCCCTCTCACGGTCTCGACCTTCCATTGTGATCGTACGGTCCATGTGCATTGGGTACTGTAGGACGGCCAATAAAATGCGAGAATTTCGGAGACTATTGAAACCCTAGCCGCATTTGGCCTCTCCTTGCGCCACATCATGTCTGATGGCCCTCTCCCTACCCACTAGGACACTCAACAGCCGGTGCTCCTTCTACGCTTTCTATTCTTGTGTCCTCTACTCCTGTATGTTCTTTGCTCTTGTTCTCCGCCGCTCTCTGTTCTATGGCTGGCTCTAGGATGACGAGGCTCATGGGTCTCGTGGGATTTATCACCGGCGTGCGCATCCCCTAGGGTGAGCGTAACACCTCAAGATTCTAGTTTGGGATTTATGAAAACTTCTCTAAATGTACTTCAATCTAAATGACTTCTAATAAGGATTTCCTTTTATTTTGAAGTTATTTTTTCTGAATGGAATAAAAAGGGTAATATTAAAATGTTGGGAAAAATATAATAGACCCAAACTTTGAAACTGGAAATCAACCTACCTAGAAAAGAAATAGAAGGACTTTTGTATTATTGATTAAAGAAAATTATTCCCCATTTAAATATATAGAAACACTCTTTAAAGGATTTGAGATAAAATATTTTTAGATAGAGGCAATACATTAGAAAATGATTTTCCTCTTTAAAATAAGTGAGTAATAAATCATATACTTTTAATATAGAAATATTATAATCCATGCAAATTGCTTAATTGAACTATTTATCTAGATAAATAAAATCAATTAAGAATATAAGTGGTGCATCCCATGTTGAGTTGTTTTGTTATGCATATAAACTTGAGTGGAAGTTCATAGACAATTTTGAATCGAATTTGAAACTTAGAAGTTGAAAAGAAAGGAAAACTAATAAAAAAATAAAAAGATACATCACCTACCTGCTCACGGGCCACATTCCTTCAGTCCAGGTCGCTACCCTTCCTCCTTCACCGAACTGGGCTAAAATAATACTGCTCGCAGGCCACATTTATTCATTTGTTGACCGATGTCTCACTGGAGTGCGGGCCCCACCCATCAGCCCGCCAGCCGTCGTCTTCCCCGATTCTGCGCGAAGTATGTTACGATCTAGGAATTGGCCGTTACGATCCTATATATCCCCTTGTGCCTATAAAACTATGCACCTCCCCATGCCTGCCACCACCTACGTATCCACCATCGAGTTCGCCACCACCATTGGGTTCGTATGCCACCATCTCCATGGAGAGTGTCGACGCCGAATTAGAGAGTGGAACATGTCGCCACAGTCGAACCCGTGGTTCACCATCGCTAGGTCCTTGAGGAATTACCATGGAGCGTCGTCGGGGCATGTGGGAGCTGGCGCAAGTGTTCACTTGCACAGGTAGCAGTGGGGTGGCCGGGAATTGCTCATCGGAGTCCTCCTTCGCCGCCTGAACCATCGCTTGCCATGGGCGAAGGCCATCGACTCATAGTTTGACGGTAAGTATGTCTTGATTGAGTTCGCGTGGTTCTCTGCTGTGTGTATGACTTATCCGCTCTAGATCCTATCCTCCGGGGCACCGGTCGGGGACTCTCCAGTGGTGGCTTCACCGTGGACAGTAGAGCGCCGCCGCGTCTGGTCAGCTTGAGGAGGGTGCAAAGTCGTGACCGTCCGATCCTACCTGGGCGGCCATGATTGATCGAATTCATACCGATTGTCCCGGTGTGATGAGAATCGTCCATTTGTCGAGGAGCGATCGTGATCAGGGCATGGCATGGACGTCTTTGGGACCATTGGTCCGAGATCTAGCGGTGTATAATGCGTACCTGATTTGAATTAAGAAGTGGTCAAATCGTAGCCGTAGATGTCTGATTGAAGGGAGGACATACACCAATACCGTTTCGGCTGAGCGAGTTTGCAAAAGAATCCCCGCAATGTTTAAATAATAACCTATCATCCACCAGTTCAAAGAATATCACAAGTAGGTCCTAATTTTTATGAGTTAGACCTCGAGTTTCCAGGGAAATTATAAAATAAAATCAGAAATCGGTTTCTAGTGTGAAAATAATTCTAAAACCTTAGAAAACTCATATCTGCAACATTTTAACTCTGTTTCAACCCCTTGTAGTTGCGTTAGCTTCGTAATAAAATTATCTACACTTTAGTAACCTTATTTTTTTATCATGTAACATGTTTTAAATAAATGAATAATTAATTTGTTTACCCTATGTTCAGTGGATTAACTTTTCTAATTAAAGTTGAAGTAATGCTTTCAGTCCCTAGTTATAATTTGACTAATCAAGTTTTAACTTAGATTAAAGTTGAATTAGTGTTTTCTTTGGAATATCTTTCTCACATGATCTATTAATCGACATAGACATAGTTTTCATATTTAACCACATAAAACTTCGGAAAACTATATCTTTTTTTACCGTAATTCAGATTTTAGTAGTTCTCGAACCTGCGATCTCATAGCGACATGTAGAATATTCTTACGCTGTTTGTTCATATGCTTGGTGTAATGTTACCATATCCATTATTTTCTTGATTGTATGTATTGCTATGAGTACAAGTGTAACACCCTAGGTGTTAAGCGTCACTAAAAATTTAAGCATGGCATCATCTTGAGCATTATCATTACATGTGGTCATCCATAACAATTGACCACGTGTTGCATTCACTTTAAAATAATATAACTTGTAATGCTTATGCATGGTTTGTGATGAAAATGTGTGACGATTTGTTAAAAGTCCTATTTAGGAGTCAAATTTGGGAGATTTTATTTTATGCTCTCAGGTGAATAAAATGTAGAAAACCTTATTAAATTCTTTGGTAAAGGATGAGTACTTTGGTACAAATAAATCGTTTAGCCGAGTAGTGTGGGACAAGTCGCTAACAATTGCCGAAGTGAGCTAATAATAGGACCAAAACAAGTTTTACGACTAAGCGTTTCGATTTCTAAGCCACAAGGAGTTGTTATTTAAGTAATTTGCAAAGTTTTAGATTTTAGTTCAGTTTTGGAATTCTTAAAAAAAACAGCGACCTTGAGATGATTTTGGACCTCTATAATTTTCGATCCATGAACTTTTAGCAGACAATTTTTATATCAAAGTTGGAGAGCTATAGTGGGAGAGTAATTTTTACTAAAGATCATGCCCTTGGAATTTCTTGGAACTAGAAGAAAATCTTACTTAAATATAGGCTGTCAGACTTTGGGTCAGGCCTAGTCCAGTTAACCGAAGCTGAATTTTAGTATTCTGTGACTGATTCTGGAGCTTTGTGTGCTGAATCCATGGAGTTGTGAGTTAATGTTAAGATCAAAACTAGACATAATTGTGCGTTTGAAAAATTCGAATCAGAGACAAGAGTATATATATGTGCATAAAAAGAGATGTATGGAAAAATTTACCTTTCCATTTCTCTACCGTTAGCTTCTTTTCCTTATCCCTTCATCACTTTATTTGGTCGGCAAGTTGAACAGCTGTTTCTCTCTCACGCCATCTCTATCTTCACATTATTTTTCTCATCCTCACGTTTAGCTATTGGAAATATCCTACGTTTTTTTTTCTCTCTCCCGTGGCCACTTCTCTCCATTATCTTTACCGACGCTTATCTGCTGGCATGGATATTTTTCCTGAAGCCTCATCTCCCGCCGCCGCTCCTGCAACTGGGTTCCTTATCCTGCTTGCAACAGCTCCATCCCTAGTATTATCCCTCGCACGGAGCTGCTGAGCATCAGTACTCGGCATCCATCCCAGCCCACGCTCTCTGCTCCTCCCTCAGTCCCTCGCTGTGATCACCTGTGTTAGCCGCCAAACCCCCGTTCCCGTCAAGCTCTGGGTCCTGCGCGCCTCCTCACGACCACGCTCGGCCATCATCTAACGGTGTCTTGGGTCGTGCATCCCACTCTGCTCCTTCCATCGTCGGCCACGCCTTGCCGTTGGAGCTCGCCGGTGGTTTGCGTTGGCCGTCCTTCTGGTTCTGGGCTTGCGTCTGGGACATGGCCGCATGCCACGCCGTCCCTGTTCGTTCAACTGTCGAGCTCGCCGGCTCTCTAGAAATTCCCTAGTCGTCGTCCGGCTTCATTGCCTCACTGATTCATCGTTGTTGTCGTTATTTGTTTGAAACTACCGGTCGAAATTGTTAGCTTTGTTCGGCATCACCTCATGTAGTTCATCGCGTCGTCATCCCCGGCTATCTCGCGACGTCACGCTCCTCACATTTCATTTCCTCTAAGCTCAATGACGCCTGTGAAACGTCCGAGTAAGTGCTCCAATGTCCAAAAATTATAGTGGGTGCGCGTCGAGCCGTTTTATTTACTCGCTCAGTACGTCGCTTCTTGCGTCTGTGATTTTAATATCTTAGATTTATGCTTGCGTCGGTGAGGATGGTTTGGTGTGTTTTGATTGTAAGAGAGCATAGTCTGACAAATTGTTTCATGTGTGTTTTTGGTCGACTGGTGGTCTGCACCATCAATCTGTATCTTGTGCGGGTGCATCGCAGTAGTGCGATTAGTGGTCGGGATGAATTAGATAGTGAAGAAAAATAAATTTATGTATGTCGCTCGCTAAAAAAATGCCTGAGTCAGGTTCGCCGCCATTTTGGCGAATCTCCACTCGGCTTTGATATTGCGTAGACTTAGATTTTCTTGAAGTGCATTTTGATTTAATTGGGGCGTATTCTGTTAGTCGCCAATTATCTATGTAATTAGAAATACATTTTGCATTAGTTGTCAATTATCCGCTTAATTAGAAGTATCATACCATCGTGAAATAAGTCACCAATGAAAATAATAGAATAATTAATTTGTACCTTGAATTTTTGGAATTTTATGAATATTACACGCGAAGTGCAACTTTTTCGTGTAGGATTATTACGCTCGGGGGTTTATTGTTGAAATTCTTTATATTGCATCTGTGCCCATTTCATCATCATATCATGATCATAGCATGCATCTTTACTTTACGTGTAGATTGCGTTATCCGTGGATCAATCGCTTGGTGGAGTAATTTTCTAGAGACTGGTCATCACCCTGAAGACTCGTGAAATTTTATTTCCTTAGTCCTCGGCTCTTCTCTGCAACAAAGGCAAGCCCCGGTGCATTCACCACTTTCCTTGTTGTTTACAAAACTTTTATCACTTGATATGCTGCATTAGGTGATAGGAGTTACGTGATCAAACAATTGATGCATTACCATCCTTGAAAATTTGAATAATCATTCCTTGATACCTATTTTATGAAAACTAGTGTCGCATAGTCTTGCTTTAAGTGATAGGATTTTGAAATTTATTTTGATTACTGGTTATTGTTATGTGTGAATGAACTTGAGTTAGATAACTAATATGAGACCGGGCGGGTGGCTTGCATCGTGAAATGAGTCGGTGTAGTGCTCCGCCAGTGTCGATTAAAGACCGTTCGATGTAGGCTTGTTGTGGTTGAGACTTTGCAACTAGCCACATGCCTCGGTAAGCCTGAACCCGGCTATTCCATACGTGAAAAGACAACCGCGCACTGGGCGTGAGAGATGGTGGGAGTAGCGTGTACCCTCCTGGCTAGAGGCTGGACGGAGGAGTACTGTGCTCTCGGGTAGCGCGGACCGGTTCACGTTGTGGAGGATCTGTGGGAACGGTTGACATATGCAAGGGTTAAGTGCTACATATGTCGTGTGGTTAGGAATCCCCAGCTGGGTATAATTGGTTTGAATCGTCTTTGCTCCTCGGTTATGGAGACTTGACCCTCCGACCACTCATCGTAGTTAATAAGTGAAACAAGAGTTGGCTAAAAGAAAGCTAGATAGGACAAGTGAATGCTCTAGATCAGGAAAATCTAGAATCAGGTAAGAAATTAACTTGATAACTAAAAGATGGCTTAAGGATCCACTATTAGTAAGCGTTTCTGCAAAATGAGTCCTTGATTATTGCTTAGCCTTATCTTGATTCCCAACAAGCCAGCATACTCTTGAGAGTCTTTTCTTTAGTCGGGTAAGTCTTGCTGAGTAATTCCGTACTCAGGGTTTTATTCCCTGTTGTTTTTCAGGCTATAGTTTGTGCTGCTGATGGTGGTGTTAAGTGCCGGTGGGCTCGGCCTTCTTATAAGTCTAAGTAACCTTCTATACTTCTTATTGAGGATGATCTCTTGAGCTAGCATATATTTCAAACTTATACTTTGTAATCACTCTGATGAAAATAATGTAAAATTTTTGTAACTTGTAAAATTTGGTAATAAAATTTCCGCTGCAAGAATATTGAAGTGTGAGATTCGTGTTTACTTAATCTTGCGATCTTGGTGGTAGTGGTTTATCCGAAGTCCCCTGGGATACTCGGACAGATCCTGTTAAGTTATCGGGCACACATGCATAGCTGTTTGAGGTCTTTGAGACAAGGATAGATGCATGTGGGTCCTATAATTTGGGAGGATCCGCCACAACAAGCAAGGTCACGTGAAATCTGAAGACCAAATTGGAGAAGTAACAAGAGTTGCACCAAAAAGTCAAGTTGTGCCCTTGATCACTCTTCTTTACCTAATAATGTTCCTATTAATCACTGTGACATGCTCAGGTTAATTTGATGGGACCTAATAGGTTATACTAGTTTTGTTCACCCTACACCTTGCATACAAATGAACTATTGGGTCAACTTGCTATTGCTCTACCAGGTTTTGGGAATAATGTTATATCTGCATTATGATCATGCTCCATTTTTGTTGTGGTTTCAATATTGTGCATGGTATGATTATTGTGTTAATTAGAACATGGAGCTTAACTTGAGATAACAATGCTACCACAAGGGTGGAATGGGACGCCCTTGGCTGATTAATTAGGAAAGCTAGTGTGACTTGATCCTTTCCTGAAAGGGGCAAGCGGGGTGGAGGAGTGCAAGTATAGGGAGGTCCTCGAGTCGGACTATCTGTAAAGCTTTTTGGACGAGGGATTCCTATATCGCCTTTGGTCCAGAATCTGTAGCGGGTTCTCTCATCTAGTAAAACTTTATAAATGCCTTGTTGTGGATCCCTAGCCATTCACCTTGGGAGTTTCTAAGGGTCTTGTAAGCCCTGGTTAATGGGAAACTGGGAGCACCTAGAGGGGGGTGTTTGGTGATCGTGTAAAATTCAACACTTAGACAACACAAACTTGGTTTATGGAATGTTAGTGAAGTCAAAACCAAGGTGCTATGAATATAGAGAGAACTCTTCACTTGTTTGTTCCTTTTGTATGAGTATTGAACTTAGGAACAATAACACAAGTGATTAAGTGAGAACTCTAAGAAAGAAATCAATCACAGAGAAAAGTGGCACAAGAGACACGATGATTTTATCTCGTGGTTCGGCCAATGCCTACTGCACGTTGTGGTGACCTCCCTCGGTCAAGGATTGCACTCAATCCCTCAATTGATCCAGTGATTAACCTTGAGTACCACGATTTTCTTCCTTATAGCAGATGTTTCCCTTTGTGAGGAATCTCCATAAGATGGAGCATCCCACCCTTACAATATTGATCGCAATGAAACCACAAGAGTAAGGGAGGGAATCGAAACACATGCAAGCACTAGAGTCGCAGGAACACATCACACACAAGTCAAGAAACAAGCACACACACACAGCGCGGAGAGTTCACAGCTCAACAAGTGCTCAAATCTCTAACACAATGAATTAGATGTGTGCTTGTGGAGTCTAGGCGTCTTAGGATGTTCAATAGAGGCTTGGTGTTCTACTCCATGCGCCTAGGGGTCCCTTTTATAGCCCCAAGGCAGCTAGGAGCCATTGGAGCTCCATTTGGTAGGCAATTCTTGCCTTCTGTCCGTAGGCGCACAGGACAGCCCGGTGCACCACTAGACATGAACAGTGCATGATTTCTTTCCTTGTTTGGCGAAGCCAACCGTTGCATCTGCGGTCCCTTTGGTACACTGGACACTGTCTGCTGCACACCGAACAGTCCGGTGTGGCCTAGTGATCGTTGGCTCTGGCCACGCGTCGCCCGTTGATTTAGCACTGATCGTGCTGCCGACCGTTGGCGCGGATGCTGTTGACACACCGGACAGTCCGGTGCACACTAGACAGTCCGGTGAATTTTAGTCGCAACGTCTTTGGCGATTACTGATAGCAGCGAGTTCGTCGCCACACCAGCCTCGGCACCGGACAGTGTCCGATGCACCCGCAGCTGGTGCAAGTCTGGCTGTTTTAGCTAAACTTCTTTTGCTCCTTTTTGACTTTACTCAACTGAGTTCCTGGCACTTAGACAAGCATGTTTAGCACAAAAAACGATTGACTAAGTGTCTAGAACTTACCTTCATACTTGATCCATCTAGATTTGCTTCATATACCTTTGCTCAACACCATGCTAGTTCTCACATAGTGTGTTGTGCATCTAATCACCAAAACAATATAGAAATGGCCCAAGGGCACATTTCCCTTTCAATCTCCCCCTTTTTGGTGATTTATGCCAACATATTAAAAAGCAACTCATTTTGAACTAACATATCTAGAAGAGCTAAAAAAATGCAAATATATGTCAAATTGAAGACAAATAATATTATCATAGAATTTGGCATATTTGGATCACTTTTGCCACCACTTGGTTTATTTTCACAAAACAAATTATTTTTCCTATCTCTATGTCAAAAACACTTGTTTTGGCAAATAAAGAGATCTTTCAAGAGTAGAATTGATCAAATGCCAAAACTCCCCCCTTTTCCCATAATCGAATTTCTCCCCTGTAAGAGAACAATTTTTGCAATAAGAGGGTTTTGAACAAACACAAGAATCTAATTCTACAATTTTTGAAATTCACAAGTGGGTGGCTGATTCAGTTGCTATGGCCTTAATTTCTCCCCCTTTGGCATTAAGCACCAAAACAGGAGACTTTTTGGCCCTTTAACCCCATTGCCTCACCAAAATGTCAAATAAGAGCAAAAGGCAATAAGAACACAAGTAAGAACTTGGGACAAGATACATTGATACCAGAATGCAGTGGAAGCCCTTTATTTGTCCAAGTTCACTTTTTCCTTTCAATACAACTTTGAGACTATATCAAAAGTACTCAACAAACAAGTTAGTCTCAAAGGAGCCAAGTTGTAGCACATCCTCCCCCTCAACATGTGCATCATTTGCATAATTACTTGTGAGGTCTGGGGATGACTTGTACAACCTGAGCACCAAAAGTAAGCAATTAAAAACATTAATGCTTAAAGTAATATGATCAAAGGCATAGCGCACATGTATGCTATAGATCAATCCAAGTTACACAAATCTAATACATTTAGCTCACTACACAACCTGTAAACCTTTTCTCATCTAAAGGCTTGGTGAAGATATTGGCTAGCTGGTTCTCGGTGCTAATATGGAATATATCGATATCTCCCCTTTGCTGGTGGTCTCTCAAAAAGTGATGTCGGATGTCTATGTGCTTAGTGCGGCTATGTTCAACAGGATTATCCGCCTAGCGGATTGCACTCTCATTATCACATAAAAGTGGGAGTTTGCTCATATTGTAGCCAAAGTCCCAGAGGGTTTGCCTCATCCAAAGCAGTTGCGCGCAACACTGTCATGAGGCAACATACTCGGCCTCAGCTATGGATAGGGCAACAGAAGTTTGTTTCTTAGAGCTCCAAGACACCAGGGACCTTCCAAGAAACTGACTTGTCCATGATGTGCTCTTCCTATTAACCTTGCACCCGGCATAGTCGGAATTTGAGTATCTGATTAAGTCAAAGGTAGACCCCTTTGGATACCAGATCTCGAAGCAAGGCGTAGAAACCAAATATCTAAGGATTCGCTTAACGGCCACAAGGTGACACTCCTTGGGGTCGGATTGAAATCTAGCATACATGCATACACTTAGCATAATATTCGGTTTACTAGCACAAAGGTAAAGCAAAGATCCTATCATAGACCGGTATGACTTACCTCCTTTGTTGAGGTCCAGATGTCCGTCTATTCCCATCGGTGTATTTGCGGGCTTTGCATCCTTCATTCCAAACCTGTTGAGCAGATCTTGAGTATACTTTGTTTGGGAGATGAAGGTCCCTTCCTTGAGTTGCTTCACTTGAAATCCAAGGAAGTAGTTCAACTCGCCCATCATTGACATCTCGAATTTCTGCATCATCACCCTGCTAAACTCCTGATGACTTGTTCTCGTATTGCGGCCGTCGAAACCTCATCCTCACCTACATCATCAAGATCAACTTACTCTCTTGGAGAGCCATTAGTCTCATCAAATACAACGTTGCTATAGACTTCAACTAATCCTGATGACTTGTTGAAGACCCTATACGCCTTTGTATTTGAGTCATATCCTAGTAAAAACCCTTCTACAGCTTTGGGAGCAAACTTCGAATGTCTACTTTCTTTACCAAGATGTAGCATTTTCTCCCAAATACACGAAAATACAAAACATTGGATTTGTTACCGGTTAGGAGTTCGTATGATGTGTTCTTGAGGAGGCGATGCAAATAGAGCCGATTCATGGCATGGCACGTTGTATTAACAACTTACGACCAAAACCGCTCAGGCGTCTTGTACTCTCCAAGCATTGTCCTCGCCATATCAATTAGTGTCATGTTCATCCGCTCTACTACACCATTTTGTTGTGGTGTGTAGGGAGCAGAGAACTCGTGCTTGATGCCTTCCTCCTCAAGATATTCTTTGACTTGAAGGTTCTTGAACTCCGATCCATTATCGCTCCTTATATTTTTCACCTTTAGCTCAAACTCATTTTGAGCTTTCCTTAGGAAGCGCTTTAGAGTTTCTTGGGTTTCAGATTTATCCTGCAAAAAGAAAACCCAAGTGAAGCAGGAAAATCGTCAACAATAACAAGACCATACTTACTTCCCCCAATGCTAAGATAAGCAACGGGCCCGAAGAGATCCATATGTAGGAGTTCCAGTGGTCTAGATGTCATCATCACATTCTTGCTTTGATGAGTACTTCCCACCTGCTTCCCTGCCTGGCACGCTGCACAAGGTCTGTCTTTCTCAAAATAGACATCGGTTAGTCCTAACACATGTTCTCCCTTTAGATGTTTATTAAGGTTCTTCATACCAACATGTGCTAGATGGCGGTGCCAGAGCCAGCCCATATTAGTCTTAGCGATTATGCATGCATCTAGATCGACATTATCTTTTGAGAAATCAACTAAGTAGAGCTTGCTGTCTAATACACCCTTAAAGGCTAATGAACCATCACTTCTTCTAAAGACAGATACATCAATATTTGTAAATAAGCAATTATAACCCATATGACATAATTGGCTTACATACAACAAATTGTACTCGAGCGATTCTACTAGAAACACATTTGAAATCGAATGCTCGGTAGTAATGGCTATTTTGCCTAAGCCCTTGACCTTGCCTTGGTTCCCATCTCCAAAGATGATAGTTTCTTGGTAATCCCTGTTCTTGACGTAGGAGGTGAACATTTTCTTCTCACCCGTCATGTGGTTTGTGCATCCGCTATCAATGATCCAGCTTGAGCCCCTGGATGCATAAACCTGCAAGGTAATTAAGCTTGGGTTTTAGGTACCCAACTCTTGTTGGGTCCTACAAGATTAGTCACAACAGACTTTGGAACCCAGATGCTAGTTTTGTCTCTCTTGCACTTAGGTCCCAAATTTCTAGCAACTACTTTATCATTTTTGCATAACAGTACAGATGAAGCATCACATGTTTGATAAAGCATAGTTGGTCCAATTGATGCCTTCCTAGGCGCATGGGAAGCAACATGATGGCGCCTAGGTCTTTTACTACCATGAGCATATGAAGAGCTATATGCAAACATGGCATGAGAATTAAATGTAGCATCATGACGAGTAGATAAAGCAGCATGATTATGACACCTATCATGATGAGAAACATTAAAAACATTCTTATCATTAGCATAAAGATAGGCATGGTTCTTTTGAGAGCTACTAGCCATAGGAGCCTTCCCTTTCTCCTTGTTGAGATTGGAAGTCCTTTGGCTTGTTAAGTTCTTGGTTCCCTTTTGGAAACCAAGTCCATCCTTAATAGAGGGGTGTCTACCAATGGCGTAGGCATCCCTGGCAAATTTTAGTTTCTCATAATCATCCTTGCAAGTCTTAAGTTGAGCATTAAGACTTGCAACATCATTATTTAACTTAAGAATGGTAGAGGCATGTTCATTGCAAGCATTAATATTAAAATATTTACACCTATTGCAGATAACAACATGCTCTACAGATGAACTAGAAGAATTCACTTCTTCTAACTTAGCATTTAAATCAACATTCAAATTTTTAAGACTAGAAATAGAATCATGGCAGGTAGACAGCTCAGAAGACAATAGTTCATTTTTCTTAATTTCTTGAGCAAGAGATCTTTGAACATTAATAAATTTATCATGTTCCTCATATAGAATATCTTCTTGCTTTTCTAGTAGCCTATCTTTTTCATTAAGAGCATCAATCAGAAGATTCCTATAAATAGATCACTATAATCTACTTCATCATCAGAAGATTCCTCATCACTAGAAGAAGAATACTTAGGTGTTTCTCGTGTACGTACCTTCTTCTCCTTAGCCATGAGACACGTGTGACATTCGTTGGGGAAGAGGAAAGACTTGTTCAAGGCTGAGGCAGCTAGTCCTTCATCATCAGAGTTGGATGAAGAACAGTTGGAGTCCCATTCTTTTCAATGTGCGCCTCGCCCTTTGCCTTCCTGTAGTTCTTCTGCCTTTCCTTCTTCCCTTTCTTTTCTTGTGCCTGATCATTGTCATTATTAGGGCATTGTGCTATAAAATGATCAGACTTACCACACTAGAAGCAGGAGCGCTTTCCCTTGGACTTGCTCTTGTTGGGATATTCCTTGCGTCCCTTCATAGCGGTCTTGAAGCGCTTGATTATAAGTGACATTTCGTCCTCGTTGAGCCCTACAGCCTCCACTTGTGCTACCTTGATATGTAGCACCTCCTTGCTACTTGTTGCTTTTAGAGCAATAGACTGCGGCTCGTAGAGTGGAAGCGGTCCGTTTGCGACATTGTCCACATACCTCGCTTCATTCACCATCATGCGCCCGCTCACAATTTTTTCGAGAATTTCCTCGGGCATCATTTTTGTGTACCTGGGGTTCTCACAATAAGATTTACAAGATGCGGATCAATAACGGTAAATGACCTCAGCATGAGTCGGATGATGTCATGATCCGTCCATCTTGTACTCACATAGCTTCGAATCTTGTTGACCAGGGTCTTAAGCCTGTTGTATGTTTGAGTTGGCTCCTCTCCCCTTATCATGGAGAATCTCCCTAGCTCGCCTTCCACCAGCTCCATCTTGGTAATCATGGGGCGTCGTTACCCTCGTGAGAGACCTTGAGAGTATCCCATATTTGCTTGGCGTTGTCCAAGACGCTAACTTTGTTGTATTCATCCCTGCATAGAGATGCTAACAAAACAGTAGTAGCTTGGGCATTTTTATGTATTTGTTCATTAATCAATACAGAATTATCAGTGCTATCGAAATGCATTCCATTTTCAACATTTTCCCAAATACTAGGTTGGAGAGAAAATAAATGACTACGCATTTTATGACTCCAAAATGAATAGTCTTCTCCATCGAAGTGTGGGGGTTTTTCCGAGTGGAATAGATACCAAATGAGCATTTGAATTATAAAGGATGCGAGAATAATCAAAGAGTAATTCTGATTAACCATTTTCTTTTTCGACGAAGAATCTTCGTCGTCGTCATCCCTTGGTGAAGAAGAGGATGTGTCGCTATCGTAGTAGATGATTTTGTTTATGCACCTCTTCTTCTTTTCATCCCTCTTCTTGTGACTTGAGCCTGAGTCAGTGGGCTTGTCACCTTTTGGCTCGTTGACGTAGATGGTCTCCTTTTCCTTGTCGTTGATCACCATCCCCTTGCCTTTAGGATCCATCTCTTTGGGTGATTAGTCCATGATTGAAGAGTATGACTCCGATACCAATTGAGAGCACCTAGAGGGGGATGAATAGGTGATCCTGTAAAATTCAACACTTAAACAACACAAACTTGGTTTATGGAATGTTAGTGAAGTCAAAACCAAGGTGCTATGAATATAGAGAGAATTCTTCACTTGATTGTTCCTTTAGAATGAGTATTGAACTTAGGAACAAGAGCGCAAAGAGTTCACAACTCAACGAGTGCTCAAATCTCTAACACAACGAATCAGATGTGTGCTTGCGGAGTTTAGGCGTCTTAGGATGTTCAATAGAGGCTTGGTGTTCTGCTCCATGCGCCTAGGGGTCCCTTTTATAACCCCAAGGCAGCTAGGAGCCGTTGGAGCTCCATTTGGTATGTAATTCTTGCCTTCTGTCTATGGGCACACCGGACATGAACAATATATGATTTCTTTCCTTGTTTGGCGAAGACGACCGTTGCACCCGCGGTCCCCTTGGTACACCGAACACTGTCCGATGCACACCGAACAGTTCGTTGCGGCCCGGTGACCGTTGGCTCTAGCCACGCGTCGCCCGTTGATTTAACGCTGATCGCGTTGCCGAATGTTGGTGTGGACGCTGTTGGCGCACCGGACAGTCCGGTGAATTTTAGCCGCAACGTCTTTGGCACGCCAGCCTAGGCACCGGACACTGTCCGGTGCACCCGCAGCTGGTGCAAGTCTGGCTGTTTCAGCTAAACTTCTTTTGCTCCTTTTGACTTTACTCAACTGAGTTCCTGGCACTTAGATAAGCATGTTTAGCACAAAAAACAATTGACTAAGTGTCTAGAACTTACCTTCATACTTGATCCATCTAGATTTGCTTCATATACCTTTGCTCAACATCATGTTAGTTCTCACATAGTGTGTTGTGCATCTAATCACCAAAACAATATAGAAATGACCCAAGGGGACATTTTTGCTTTTAGAAACACGTCTTGTGCGTAAAGACGCGCAACCTCTACAGAGTGTAAAACTGGTATGTCAGTCGTGCTCACGGTCAAGAGTGACTCATGACTCTCGCATGATTAACTTATGTAATTAAACTTAATATGTCATTTGCATTGCACAATGAGATTTATTATTAATTATGATCTCTTATTTAATTGGGATGATATCTACTTATATTTAGTAACTGCTAATAAAATTTTGATGAACTTGTTAAAAGCAATGCTCAGCCTTAACCATTCATATTTGGTAAGCCTTACACTTCACATGAGCCCCCACCGTAGGTGAGCTCATGCACATTATTCCCCACAACTTGTTGAGCGATGAATGTATATGAGCTCACCCTTGTTGTACTCACCCCCAGGTCAACGACAGGTACAACCAAGATGCGGAGCATGAAGGATGACACGATGAGTTCGTGAGAGGTCTAGGCTGTCATCTCCCAGTTAACTATGGTTGCGAAGGATCGTCGTCGTCATACGATGTAATATTTAGCTATTTTCTAGAAAACCCATATTATACAATAAAGATATGACATTGATTTCTGTACCATGAGTCATAATATGTGTGAGACTTGATCCTACCATAAATTTGAGACGCACCCAGGTTTGCCCTTAAATACGGGTGTGACAGAAGTGGTATCAGAGGAATGTTGACTGTAGAACGTAACCTAGATAGAACTGGACAACACTTACCTTCTTACCTTTGCTCTGATTCTTTCTAAACTTTCTCATCTATTGCGGATTTACTCTGATCATTCTTACCTTTTCACTTCTAAAGACCAAGTGGATTTCACAATTTGGAATCTTGTACCTTAGGAAAAAGAGTTCTAATCATAGGCATAAAAAACTATTTTTATTGATATCTATGTGCTTGAATTTTTTCCTTATGATACCTGTTTGATTTGGTTCTTTGATTGAGTATGATGAATTATGGAGTAATATCCACAATTGCATCTGCATGTTTTAGGCATAAAAATATGTTTATAATAATTAAGATAATATTAAAAATCTAATGTGGGCACCTAGTGCTACAACGGCTTCACCTTCCACGCTGACACTTTAGGCTCGCCCCACGCGCGTCAATTGGTTCTCCCACCCCACGCGTCCGGCCTCGGCGCCGTGACCCACCCCGGCGCAGCTACCTTAGTGTTTAGAAATAAACAATAAATATATAAAAAAAATTGCAGAGCAAACACTCGAACTCGTGCCCTTTGCTCCAAAAGTTTTAAGGCTAATCACTAGACCACATATAACTTAGTGTTTAGAAATAAACAAAAACTATATATATTTGAATAAATATCTCAACACACATTTATATGATATATATATAAAACTGTAGCAAAGCACGAGCAACTGACTAGTATCTTTATAAGATAGTTAGACAACTTATATTATCCCTATTATTTATTATTACTATGAAATGCACACACAATAAACTCCAACTTGATGAATAGATATCTTATTTATTGTAATTAATTTATTTGCTTGATAAATGTTTGAAATATGAGACACACTCATATTATTTTCTTTCTATTTAGAAAAAATAGTATTTTGTTTGTGGCACAAGAATTTGGAGTTACTTCAAAATTAACTATTCATGTAAATAAATGATTATGGTGCATTTTTTAATGAAATGAATAGTCATTTAGTTGAATTGAAAACCTTTCCACTACTTCTTTTCTAATATAATTATTTGGTTTTCAAAATTCAGTCATCAACATTCATTGCTCAAGTATAAGTTAAGATATCAGAATTTACTATTTTATTTTTTCATATATTTATTTTATTATCATTAATAATAATTTTAAAAAAATTATATAGATTTTGGGCCTTACACTTTTCTTATGGATTGATGAAGATGGCGCTTGCTAACTTCAACCGTGCATATGTTTTTGACCGGAATTAACTGGTCCAACAGGATGCATGCTCTAACAAGAACAACAGTTTGTAGTATTTTACACATTCAGAGCACCGCGGAGAAAAAAGTCACAAACAGAAACAAACAAGACCAAAAGTTGGAAAACTTTCTGGATAATAAGAGGCGGTAGCAGTACAAGTTTGTTTACATGCACGATTGAAGTGCTAATTTGGCCCCAGCTTAAACCCTCCTATGACTATGACGCGTGGACGTCGAGAAGCGCCTCTCGTCCCTGGATCTCCAGCTGCTCCCCCGGCTCGTGCTCTTCGTGTCCCTGGATCTCCAGCTGCTAGCCCGGCTCCTGCTCTTCGTGTCCCTGGATCTCCAGCTGCTCCTACTCTTGATGTCCGGCTCCATCTTCATTGGCCTGTCCTCGACGACCTTCTCAGGGACCTTGCGCTGCCGCTTCTCGTCATCAGCGTCAGCTTCTCGGTAGTAGCCTGGGTGCTTGCGTTTCGCATCTCCTGTCTGCCCGCTCCTGACGCGATCACCGCCGGCATTGGAAACGACAGGAGGCATCTTCTCGTCCGAGATCGTCTGCCCGCTCCTGACGCGATCACCGCCGGCATTGGAAACGACAGGAGGCATCTTCTCGTCCGAGATCTTGGGGGTATCAGCTAGTAAAACGGCTGTCTCAGGTCTCTGCGCCTGCGGACGCATCCGGGGAGTGGACGGAGGAGCGGCCAACACCGTGGCGTCCAACACGCCGTCTTGCGTCCACTGGATCAAGATGCCGCGCGCGAGGGCGCGCACCTTCCCGGCCTCGTGGCTCAGCAGGCCTTCGACGGCCTTGTCCACGCCGGTGGTGGTCAGCATGGTCGTCGTCACCGGGACCACATGCAGCGTCAAAAGCGCCTCGGCCATGGCCGCGTCGAGCAGCCGGCAGAGCCCCTTGACTCGATCGGCGTCGTCGTCCGCGGCATCGCAGAGCATCTCCACCAGCTCGCTCCTCAGTTGCCGGAACTTGTCCCGGGAGCGGGCCCCGGTGGCGGTCTCTATGGCGGTGTCGATGGCGGCGAACGCCGGGAAGAAGGGCTTCCACCGGCGGAGCGCCATCACCGCTGCGCGTTTGGATTGGCTGCACGGAACCGATGCGCGCTCGCGGCTCGCTAACTATCGATGAGGGTATGGGGCAGGACTGTGAAACTGTATTGGTTGAAGCGTAATACCACGCCGCTGGTCTCATGTTTATATAGCGTCAAAGGCCAGGCGATCGACATGTACAGGATCTATCTACAGCTAACAAACTAGCAACTACCTGAAGGTATTCAATGGATAATCATCGGGAATGGATAATCACTAGGAGCATCTATATATCACCGTAACAGACAGGAACATCTTCCATCTTCAATTCCAACAAGGACGACGGGACACCGGGCTTTATATCCATCGTCACGAACAAGAATCCAACTGATGAGGAGATTGGTTGTTCGATTCGAACGCGATCAGGCATTCAGTTATGCCCCTCTCGGTGATCCCATCCTAGGCAGTCAGATTAATGATTAATTTAGATCTGCATTTGTTCAAACCTCTGTTTGCTACTGTGCAGTTTTCAACACTGGAGATTGTCTAAAACTGAATTTTAAAACCGACTGCAAATGGGTAGTGCGCGAGGCTGGGTTGAAGACTGGCGCCGACGAGGGCAGCGACATCGCAGACCGGAGCACACCACTGGATGGACAAACAGCGACCGGTAGCGGACCATCAGCACCGAGAGAACTTGCCACCAAGAGATGCTACAACGCATCTACGATGGAAAAGGATTCATCAATGGAGCCGTTGCACGCTCGCTTGGCGCCTTGAGCCTTGCCTGCCGATGGAACTCCAAATTCCATGAGAGTTAGGGACAGGGAGTAGCGCTAAGAGAGAGCAGATATAATGAGCTTCGGTGAGCGACGAACAACGGCGAGCTTGAGAGCAAGAGAGGAGCGCTTAGTGGCGAAGTGGCGTGGTTCACTGCCGATGGACAAGAGAGGAGCGCTTAGTGGGTAACGTCCAAACTCCAAAGAGTGAATCGACTAAATGTTTAAAGCACAACATGTGATTTGGGCTTGAAGAGAGAGAGTCTGGGTCCTATTTTTTGGAAGCGACAATGGCACGGTTCTGTAGTTGAAGCAAGCAACGTTGACAGTCTCATTTTCAGCGTGCATCTTCATGCCTGTTAGCGAGAATGGCGTTGGCGAATGATGCACACTACTCTTGCTTCTTTGTGTTTCATCGCCCCATTGATTTCCATCTGTTTACACTGGCCTTATACATACTTGTTTTGTATATACTTGTGTTTTATCTTATTATTAAGATTTTGTCGGCATGAATTCAGTTTCCTCCTAATGTTTCATCAAATTTGGTACCCTCTCCGCTCCTAATATTGTAGTCACATTAAGCACAATTCAATTTCTGCATGACTGAGGATAATTTGGTACCTTGGTGGACAGGGTCTTTGAAGGACTTCTGAAACTTAACGTTGTTTATCAGTTTGCTGAATATGACATGTTAGATATGATCTAAATTCAGTATTTACCGAATGTGGCCTGTTGGATATGCTCTAGCTACCACCGAACGGAATTAGAGTAATGAGTGGCCCAGTCCACATGGAGGATATATATAGCTTCATTTTGAAGTTGCAGCTGGGCGCCTAGGCCATTAGGACTGGACTGTTCCGATTAGCGGCTACTATGTTCATATTTTTTCTTGTTCAAAGTAGCTGCGCGGTACAGGTTTATGTGCAACTCTGGGACAGGTTTATGTGCAACTCTGGGACAAGATTAACTTGTACGTGAGCTGAAAAATGCACTCCAACTTTCTGTACCCTTATTCAAAGTAGCAGATAGGCCAATTTAGACTGTGCGGTACAGTACATGTCTACGTGCGAGCCTGGGAGAAGATTAACATACTTGTTTTTTTTAAGTAAAAGTTACTGTAGGGGTCCTACATTATTTTATTGCTTATTGTATTAAGGAAACCAGAGTGGGGGAGAAGATATAGGAGGGTGAGTACAGAAGAATTACAGAACAGAATAAAGAAGTCAGGTTCTAATTTTATCTCCAATTACTGGTTTAACTCGGTGACTAAGAAGGTTCATTTCAGATTTGAACATAGCACGACAACCTTCCACCGTGGGCGGAGTCTCATTGAACACCCAATTATTTCTGCATTTCCAGATGCCCCAGGTCAATAGAATTATAGCTTCAAGTTTCCAAGGGACTTGCCAACGTCTTCTGATTCTTAAAATGGTGTTGAGTAAATCCGCAGAACATAAAGGAGAGATTCCAATCAAGGACCAACATCTCTTAGCAAAATTGCATCTGAAAAAGAGGTGAATGGCCATCTCTTCAACTTGAAGAATACAGTTGTCACAGGAATAAGAGTCCAAAAACATGGACCGCTGCCTCAGAAAAGCTCTAGTATTTAGTCTGTCCTTCAGAAGTAGCCAAAAGAACACCTTGTGCTTGGGTTGACATTTGGATTTCCACAACCAAGAGAAAATGGGATGTGTCCACTGGTTACCCATCAGATGAGCATAAATTTTTTGCGAGGAAAATAAGCCAGAAGGAGTAGAGCAGCACCATTTGTCTTTGTAATTATTATGTGGAAGATTATCCAAGCAATCATTCAACTCTTGAAGTTGAACAAAGGCTTCGGTGTTCAATGGTGCATGGAACAATTCTTGGGAGTCAACCAATCTTGCTTGTAGCACAGTGATGTCTTTGCAAGCAGAGAAGGACCAAAGTTCTGGATACTGTGTTGATTTGGGAATACCATCCCAGTTATCATGCCAGAGAAGTGTTGTTTTTCCATCTCCAAATTCCACCCTTGCAATACTCTTAAATGGTTCAAGCGTTTTAAGGACATCTCGCCACCAAAAAGAACCAACTGGTTTATCCGAGGGCAGAGAGTGACTGTAGTGATTGGTCCAAATAATATTAACCTAGGGGGTGGCAGCTCTATTGAAAAATTTATGAAGGTTTTTTATGAGAAGGGCTTGATTTTGTAATGACAGATTGATTACACCCAACCCCCCCTTATGTTCTGGCCTGCAAACCGAACTCCAAGCAACTTGAGGGCTTGTTTGGATAATCTTGGATTGCAGTGAATTGAGGTGGTATAAGGTGTATTGAAGTGTAATATGAACTAATTTTCCTTTCAATACCTAAAATACACTTCAATCCACTTCAATCCCTCTTTATCCAAACAAGGCCTGAGGGGGTTTCTTGGCATTTGAATCAGCACCTCTCTAAAGGCAGTGCCGTCTGAGTCTGTCAATGTGCCTGATCACCATTTTGGGGAGCTTCAGAGTGCACATGTAATATGTTTAAAGCACAACATGTGATTTGGGCTTGAAGAGAGAGTCTGGGTCCTATTTTTTGGAAGCGACAATGGCACGGTTCTGTAGTTGAAGCAAGCAACGTGGACAGTCTCATTTTCAGCATGCATCTTCATGCCTGTTAGCGAGAATGGCGTTGGCGAATGATGCACACTACTCTTCCTTCTTTGTGTTTCATCGCCTTGTTGATTTCCATCTGTTTACACCTTATACATACTTGTTTTGTATATACTTGTGTTTTACCTTATTATTAAGATTTGTCAGCATGAATTCAGTTTTCTCCTAATGTTTCATCAAATTTGGTACCCTCCCCGCTCCTAATATTGTAGTCACATTAAGCACAATTCAATTTCTGCATGACTGAGGATAATTTTGTACCTTGGTGGACAGAGCCTTTGAAGGACTTCTGAAACTTAACGTTGTTCGTTATTTTGCTGAATATGGCTTGTTGGATATGATCTAACTTCTGTATTTGCTGAATGTGGCATGTTGGATATGCTTTAGCTACCGCCGATTGGAATTTGGTGTTGTTTGATTGATATATTTGTAACGTGAACGGTAACCGATAACGTTAAACCATGTTTGTTTAAGTCCAATCGTAATCAGATACTACACTAGAAACTGATATCGTCTTATTTAAACTTATTACAACTTGAAAATGAGTGTAAATTATTACTGTTGTCATTTGCGTTGCATTTCGTGAACCATACGATATCTTAGAGTAATATGTGTCCTAGTTCGCATGGAGGATAGAGCTTCATTTTGCCAACCAGAAAAGGTGGGGAAGGCGGCAAGTTCATGACCATAAAGCCTAGGTTGTTGTGGCCTGATTGCCAGCATTTTGATGTTGCAGCTGGGCTATTAGGACTGAATTGTTCAGATTAGCGGCTACTACGTTCACGACTTGCACTTTTTCTTGTTCAAAGTAGCTGCGTGGTACATGTTTATGTGCAACCCTAGGAGAAGATTAACAGATTTGGCACGCCTGTACGTGAGCTGAAAAATGCACTCCATCTTACTAAACCCTTGTTCAAAGTAGCAGATAGGCCAATTTGGATTGTGCGGTACAGGTTTATGTGTGAGGCTGGGGAGAAGAGTAAGATTTCATGCCGGTACAACAATGCCATTGTTGGGTGAATGAGGTTGTGTAATTTGGGCATTTCCTGTTAGATTCTATGGTGCCTAGTATCGATTCATAAGCCCCTAGAATACCAATCTGTAACTGTAAATACTTGATGACGAGTAGATCTGTTCTACTGAACGAATCAAACCCATCTAGTGTCCTAACTGGAAAAGGACTACAAATATCTGTATGAATAATTTCTAACACTCTCGTACCGTGTTTATCATTTTTCTTAATATGCTTCGCAAATTTACCCTTAATGCAATCTCTATAGTACTGGGCTATTAGGACTGAACTGTTCATATTAGCGGCTACTAAGTTCAAGGCTTGCACATTTTCCTTGTTCAAAGTAGTTGAGCGGTATAGGTTTGTGTGCAACCCTAGGAGAAGATTAACAGATTTGACACGCCTGTACGTGAGATAAAAAATGCACTCCAGCTTACTATACCCTTGTTCAAAGTAGAAGATAGGCCAATTTGGATCGTATAGTACAGGTTTATGTGCAAGCCTGGGGAGAAGAATAACATATTTCACGCCGGTACAACAGTCCCATTGTTGGGTGAATGAAGTTGTGTAATTTGGGCATTTCCTGTTAGATTCTATGGTGCCTAGGATCGATTTCTAAGCCCCTAGAATACCAATCCGTAACTAGAAATCTTCGATGACGAGTAGATCTGTTCTACTGAGAGGAATAAGGAAACATACTTTCGTTGTTGTTGTTAACGTGTCCCATGAGATGGTGGTTGAGAGTTGTTGCTGTCGCCGGCCTCACCACCATTGCCCTTGTAGAAGAACAGCAAGCACCGAGATCTGAGCCGCCGATGGTCATCACACTTATAGTCACTCCGACGCCTAGGCGATTAAACCTCTATGGGGATTAGGGTTTCCAGGCGAGGTACTAGTGTTGGCTTTTCCTGCGAGCCCTTAATCCTTTATATAACATCGTGTGACCGAGGGCTCCAACCGAGGTTAGCGTGTGTAACACCCCGTCCAATCAAGGATCGACGGTACTTACTACTAGCAGCTCTCTAGGTTCATATATTGTCCCTACAGACCAACACGGGTCTTTTGTGCACACTTTGTCCTCACTCATGCGCACCCGAGAAAAACTTCCCGGTCGGTCACCCATCCCAAATTGCTCCAAGCCAAGCACGCTTAACTTGGAGGTTCTTTCGAGATAGGCTTCCGTAAAAGAAGATGCACCTTGTTGGTATGGATACTCTATTAATTTTATTAAGCCTTGGACCAGGATATCACCATCCCAGGGGTCAGGATATCACAACATGGGCCCTCCCAATCAAGGGCCTGATAGATTAAAGAGACGATTAGTGGGTTGAGCCCAATCTAGTCTCTATTGATCGGTTGTAGGGGACACACCCAACAATCTCCTCTTTGTTCTCTACATTCCTTATACTCAACTTTTCTAGATTCCATCCCTCGACAAGTTTACACATAGAGTCCAATGTGTGACAATGACCAATTAAGTATCACTGCACTCATTAACTACAACATGTTCTCTTGCTTTAAAACGAAAAGATACTTTACTAGGTTGCAATCTGTAGCCCCTGCGATTCAAGATCATTGACACTCCCTTAAACCCATGCTGGTTACGTGTTGACTTAACACATTGGGTAGAAGGCCTTTTATGAGCGAATCTGCTAGCATCTGCTATCTACTATTATGATCAACTTCTATGGTTTGATCCTGAATCATCTCGTTAACAACATAACACTAAATGTCAATGCACTTGGCAGCGCCACTTGACTTGTTGTTATAGGGGTACAATACTGATGTCTCATTATCGCAATAAATTCTCAGTGGTCTTTCTATGCTATGAACCACTCTTAATATGGTTATGAATTTGTGCATCTATAGTGCCTAGCCATTTGCCCATCGATAGTAGAAGCATATGGTATTGACTTCATCTGATCTTTCTGACACTGATTCTAGGGACACTGATGATTCTCAAACTTATCTCCCTTGACTATTAACGCAGGCATGTCCTTAAAGTGATACATATTGTACCTCTTCAGTATGTTTTCTATGTATGACTTCTGTAAGAGTCCTAATACTCCCTTATGTCTATCTATGTGAATTTCTATTTCTATAACATAAGAGGCTTCTCCCATGTCTTTCATTTCAACTCTCTAATGGTCTGATCAAACTTGATGTACCACGGTCTAGAGGCTAGTTTTAATCCATAAATGGAGTTCCTTAAGTGACATCCCATGTGTTCTTTATCACTCACGACAAAACCCTTCAGTTGTGCCATGAACACCTTTTCTGCTAACTCTCAGTTTAGGAATGTTGTCTTTACATCCATCAGATGGAGCTCTAGATCAAAATGGGCCACTAATGCCAAATTGATCTATAATGAATCTTTCATTGAGAAAGGTGAGAAGGTTTCATGGTAGTCAATGCGTTCTCTCCATGTGAACCCCTTGGCCACATGTCTAGCCTTGTATCTTTCTACATTCCCTTTGGAGTCAAGCTTGGTATTGTAGACCCACTTACAACCTACTGTTTTGGCTCCTTGGGGAATGACCTCTAAGCCCCAAACTTTGTTCATTCTCATGGATTCTAATTCATCTTCCATGGCTAAAATCCATTTGGATGAATTTGGACTTCTCATAACTTATTCATATGTAGTGGGATCATCTTCTGCATCAATGTCCTTACTAACATATATATATAGTTTTTGTGTCTACACGTGTGTACACTTCATAGTTATCAGGAATCGCAGATCGTCTGGACCATTGAGACCTTCTTAGACTTGTTTTTGGTTCTGGTTCGTTTAGCGGTTCCTGCAATAGTACGTCATTCGGCACAACACTACCACTGTCTTTTGAACTTGTGATATCCTGGCCCAAGGCTTAATAGAATTAATAGAGTATCCATTCCAATAAGGTGCATCTTCTTTTTCGGAAGCATATATCGAAAGAATCTCCATGTTAAGCGTGCATGGCTTGGAGCAATTTGGGATGGGTGGCCGAATGGGAAGTTTTTCTCGGGTGCGCATGAGTGAGGACAAAGTGCGTATAAAAGACTCGTGTTGGTCTGTGGGGATAATATATGATCCTAGCGAGCTACCAGGAGTAAGTATTGTCGGTCCAAGGATTTGACGGGGTGTTACAAGTGGTATCAGAGCTGACCCTCGTGGTTTCACAGGCATGTGTGGGTTAGGGGTTCGAGTATATGACACATGGCGCATGTGGGTCTAGAGTGGTCACATGGCATGGTATATGACGACACTAGACACAGACGTGGCTAAGAGGGGATGTTCCTGGATTGGGGTTGATCGATGAGGACGTCTGTCTTCTAAGTGGGTGGATTGTGATATCCTAGCCCCTAGGATCGTGATATTCTGGCCCAAGGATTAATAGAATTAATAGAGTATCCATACCAATAAGGCGCATCTACTTTTTCGGAAGCCTATCTCTAAAGAACCTCCAAGTTAAGCGTGCATGGCTTGGAGCAATTTGGGATGGGTAACCGACCGGGAAGTTTTCTCGGGTGCACATCAGTGAGGACAAAGTGCGCACAAAAGACTCATGTTGGTCTGAGGGACAATATATGATCCTAGAGAGATTGGACCACCGGTCCGAGATTGGACGGGGTGTTATAGAACTCTCCTGTGCAACCGGCTCAGAAGGGCCAAGCTGTGCAGAAGGTGAAGAAACTTGCTCTGTAGTAGTTGCACTGGGTAATGCAACATTTGCAACAGGGGTTTCACCTCCACTCGGTACAACTGTTGGTGGAACCACAGCGGGTATCGAGACTGTTGCATGTAAAAGACTGGTGATCATGCTTCATTTGTTTCTTGAACTTTTTTCTTAGAGTTCTTGTTCTGTTTGGGGATATTGACTTTTGGCAAGGTTGATAGAGTCACCTTTTTGACTCTTCAACCTTTCCTACTCCTGGACACACTGTGCCATGATTGATCTGTATTGCACTTGTCCTTTACACAATGTTATACTGAATATGAAGTGTCTCATACTCTGGAATAGCACCCATAAAAGGGTCCTTGATGAGGCTCTTATTGTGATCAAGTACTTTTCATTTGGATCTTTTCCACTTGACCTTGTCGATGCTATAATGGAACATCTTATGGTCATATTGATGTGAGCCCACTGTAGGCTTCGTGGGTTTTTTGAAACTGCAAGGAGTAATCTATCTCACCCAATATAGTCATCATCTCAATCTTTTCCGCTATAAGTGGTAATTAATACCATCTAGAGGTTTATTCTATTCTATCTTACCAACTAGTACACCAGTATGTACACTTTTGTAAAATAAAATAAAATATTTAGGACAACTGAACTGAAATACTGAATCATCGTTGGGTGATCTAGAAAATATAAACTTCAATTGAAAATATGGTAACAATATCTAACATTTTTTAAAATATTCAATTACCACAAATTTTCTGAATTCTATGCAATTTAAGCAATAATTAATCCATGCTGGTTTCATAATTAACTGAAAATTGCATAAAATATAAACAAAAAGTAATGAAGTACGCAGTAGAATATAAAATAGTCCAAGTAATTTTCTTTATCTGAAAAAATATTTCTAAAGTTATCTAAATTTTCTAATTTCTTTTCTGTTCAATTTTTCCAGGAATAAATAAAAACAACGTCTTCAAAGTTCACTTGAAATGTAAAAAGGCCATTTAGCCTGTCAGCGTCTTGGCCTAGCCTTTGGCGGCCCAACCGCTCGCCCACTGTTGGCCAACCAGAGCCAGCAGGGAGGCAGGCACGCACCCGCCTAGGCCACAACCTGGGCCTAGGCCACGGTTTCAGCCAAATGGCGGCATCTGCGCGCTCCCCCTCACGCGATTTGGACCATCCATTGTGCATCGGGTACTGTAGGACGTCCTATAAAATGCGAGAATTTCGGAGACTGTTGAAACCCTAGCCACATTTGACCTCTCCTTGCGTCGTAGCACGTCTGATGGCCCTCTCCCTACGCACTGGGACACTCAGCGACTGGTGCTCCTTCTCCGCTTTTTGTTCTTGTCACCTATACTCCTCTATGTTCTTTGCTCTTGTTCTCCGCCGCTCTTTATTCTATGGCTGGCTCTAGGCTGATGGGGCTCATGGGTCTTGTGGGCTTTACTACCGTCGTGAGCATCCCTTAGGGTGGGCGTAACACCTCAAAATTCTATTTTAGGATTTATGAAAACTTCTACAAATGTACTTGAGTCTAAATGACTTCTAATAAGGATTTCCTTTTATTTTGAAGTTATTTTTTCTGAAGGGAATAAAAAGGCAATATTAAAATGTTGGAAAAAAATATAATAAACCCAAACATTGAAACTGGAAATCAACCTACTCAGACTAGAAATAGAAGTACTTTAAAATTATTAATTAAAGTAAATTATTCCCCATTTAAATATATAGAAACACTCTTTAAAGGATTTGAGATGAAATATTTTTAGATAGAGGCAATACATTAGAAAATGATTTTCCTCTTTAAAATAAGTGAGTAATAAATCATATATTTCAATATAAATATATTATAATCCGTGCAAATTGCTTATTTGAACTATTTATCTAGATAAATAAAATCAATTAAGAATATAAGTGGTTACTGAGTTGTTTGTTATGCATATAAACTTGAGTGGAAGTTCATAGCCAATTTTGAATCGAATTTGAAACTGACAAGTTGAAAAGAAAGGAAAAACTGAAATAAAAAAAATAAAAGAGACATCACCTACCTACTTGGCGACCACATTCCTTCAGTCTAGGTGGCTACCCTTCCTCCTTCATCGAACTGGCCTAAAATAACCCGACTCGCGGGCCACATTCCTTCATTTGTTGACCGATGTCTCACTGGCATGTGGGCCCCGCCCGTCAACCTGTCAGCCGTCTTCTTCCCTGATTATGTGCGGAGTCTGTTATGATATAGGAATTGGTCGTTACGATCCTATACATCCCCTTGTGCCTATAAAACCATGCACCTCCCCTCGCCCACCACCACCTACGTATCCACCATCGAGTTCACTACCACCACTGGGTTTGTATGCCACCATCTCCATGGAGAGTGTCGACGCCGAAGTAGAGAGACAAACATGTCGTCACAATCAAACCCATGGTTCACCATCGCCAGGTCCTCGAGGAATTACCATGGAGCATCGTTGGGGCATGTGGGAGCTGGCGCAAGTGTTGGTGTGTGCAGGTAGAAGTGGGGTGACCCGGAATTGCTCGCCGGAGTCCTCCTTCGCGGCCTAAACCGCTGCTTGTCATCGGCGAAGGCCATCGACTCATCGTTTGACGGTAAGTATCCCTTGATTGAGTTTGCGTGATTCTCTCCTGTGTGTAGGACTTATCTGCTCTAGATCTTTGTTGGAACATGCTCTCCTGGGCAAGATGATCCAACGGGTGAGTGAAAAGAATGCAAGCGCGGATTAACTCGAGATGGCAATTGCTCTGTTAATTCAGCATCTCAAGGGTACTGTACGGGGGTATTTATAGGTGCCCGAGCGTCCAATGTCCCGATGTAAGGACGCTTATGCCCTCAGGCACCTGGATTATCCCCAGAATATTCCCATAAGGGAGGGTTACAGACTGTTATTACAGAAAAGCTATTACAAATCAGGCCCGTAACACGCCCGAGCCTCGCGGGGCCTGTTACTGAAAGTCGCCTAGAGGGGGGGTGAATAGGGCGAAACTGAAATTTACAAAATTAATCACAACTACAAGTCGGGTTAGCGTTAGAAATAATAATGAGTCCGAGAGAGAGGGCACAAAACAAATCACAAGCAAATGAAGAGTGTGACACGCGGATTTGTTTTACCGAGGTTCGGTTCTCGCAAACCTACTCCCCGTTGAGGAGGCCACAAAGGCCGGGTCTCTTTCAACCCTTACCCTCTCTCAAACGGTCCCTCGGACCGAGTGAGCTTTCTCTTCTCAAATGTTTGGAACACAAAGTTCCCACAAGGACCACCACAAGATTGGTGTCTCTTGCCTCAATTACAAGTGAGTTTGATCGAAATGAAGAATCAAAGAAGGAAGAAAGCAATCCAAGCGCAAGAGCTTGAAAGAACACAAGCAAATCTCTCTCACTAATCACTAGGGCGTTGTGTGGAGTTTGGAGAGGATTTGATCACTTTGGTGTGTCTAGAATTGAATGCTAGAGCTCTTGTAAGTAGTTGAAGTGGGAAAACTTGGATGACTTGAATGTGGGGTGGTTGGGGGTATTTATAGCCCCAACCACCAAACTAGCCGTTTGGGTGGAGGCTGTCTGTCGTATGGTGCACCGGACAGTCCGGTGCACACCGGACATGTCCGGTGCGCCAGCCACGTCACCCGAACGTTGGGGTTCCGACCGTTGGAGCACTGACGCTGGGCCCGCCTGGATGACCGGTGGCGCACCGGACATGAACTGTAGGGTGTCCGGTGCGTCAGCATGGGCGTGCCAGACCCTGCGTGCGCTGGCGCGCATTTAATGCGCTGCAGGTAGCCTTTGGCGCCAGAAGTAGCCGTTGCCCCGCAGTTACACCGGACTGTCCGGTGTACACCGGACATGTCCGGTGAATTATAGCGGAGCAGCCGAAGCGAATTCCCGAGACTGGCGAGTTCAGAGCCGCGTCCTCTTGGAGCACCGGACACTGTCCGGTGTGCATAGGACAGTCCGGTGAATTATAGCGCGCCGGCTCTGAGAATTCCCGAAGGTGAAGAGTTTGAAGTCGGTCTTCCCTGGTGCACCGGACACTGTTCGGTGGCACACCGGACAGTCCGGTGCGCCCGACCAGGGTGCCTTCGGTTGTCCCTTTGCTCCTTTGTTTGAACCCTTTTTCTTGGTCTTTTTATTGGTTTATGGTGAACCTTTGTACCTGTAGAACTTATAAACTTGGGCAAACTAGTTAGTCCAATTATTTGTGTTGGGCAATTCAACCACCAAAATTAGTATAGGAAATAGGTGTAAGCCTAATTCCCTTTCAATCTCCCCCTTTTTGGTGATTGATGCCAACACAAACCAAAGCAAATATAGAAGTGCAGAATTGAACTTGTTTGCAAAATGTAAGTGCAAAGGTTACTTAGAATTGAGCCAATAAATATTACTTTCTAGATGTGCATGGATTGTTTCTTTATTTTTAACATTTTGGACCACGCTTGCACCACAAGTTTTGTTTTTGCAAATTCTTTTGTAAATTTTTTTCAAAGTCCTTTTGCAAGATAGTCAAATGCTTTTCCTTGACTAAAACAAAAACTACCCCTCAATAAAATTCTCCTCTTAGTGTTCAAGAGGGTTTTAAGATATCAATTTTGAAAATACTATTTTCTCCCCCTTTAGAACATAAAGAGATATCAATTTTGAAATTTACCAATTGAAAAACATTAATTTTAAAATTAGGGTGTGGTGGTGCAGTCCTTTTGCTTTGGGCCAATACTTTCTCCCCCTTTGGCATGAATCGCCAAAAACGAATACTTGGAATGAAATATAGGCCCTTTGACAACTATTTTCTCCCCTTTGGCAAATAAAACATATGAGTGAAGATTATACCAAAGATGGAGAGTGATGCGGAGCGACGGCGAAGGATGAGTAGTAGAGTGAAGTGGAAGCCTTGTCTTCGCCGAAGACTCCAATTCCCTTTCAATATACCTATGACTTGGTTTGAAATACACTTGAAAACACATTAGTCATAGCATATATAAAAGAGACATGATCAAAGGTATACTTATGAGCTATGTGTGCAAATTAGCAAAAGAAGTTCCTGGAATCAAGAATATTGAGCTCATGCCTAAGTTTGGTAAAAGTTTGTTCATCAAGTGGCTTGGTAAAGATATCGGCTAATTGATCTTTAGTGTTAATGTATGCAATCTCGATATCCCCCTTTTGTTGGTGATCCCTAAGAAAATGATACTGAATGGCTATGTGTTTAGTGCGGCTATGCTCAACGGGATTATCCACCATGCAGATTGCACTCTCATTATCACATAGAAGAGGAACTTTGGTTAATTTGTAACCATAGTCCCGCAGGGTTTGCCTCATCCAAAGCAATTGCGCGCAACAATGGCCTGCGGCAATGTACTCGGCTTCGGCGGTAGAAAGAGCGACCGAATTTTGCTTCATTGAAACCCAAGACACCAAGGATCTTCCCAAGAACTGGCAAGTCCCCGATGTGCTCTTTCTATTAATCTTACACCCTGTAACACCCGGATTTTAGGGGTCCAAAACCCGGGCGTAAACATAAACACCAGGTATGCTGGGACCAAGTCTCAAACATATGATGTAAAGTGGCACAGGATCGAATGTCACAACTTTATATATAACAGGAGTTCTATACAAAATAAATAATTACATTATAAGGAGACAGCAGTCCAGCAACCCAAAGTTGACTGGGAGACGACGGCCTAGACCTCTCACGAACTCATCGCAGCATCCTCCATGAGCATCATCCTGCGGTACCTGATCTTGACCTGTGGTGTATGTGAGACAGCAAGAGTGAGCTCACATACGTTCATCGCTCAACAAGTTGTGGGGAATAATGTGCATGAACTCGCCAAAGATGGGAGCTCATGTGAAGTGTAAGGCTTACCAAAGAAGATGGTTAGAGCTGAGCATTGCTTTTAAAGTTGGTCAAAATTTTATTAGCAATTACTAAGTATAAGTAAATACCAAACCCAATTAAGTAATAGAACAAAAGTAATAACAACTTCACCCGCGATGCAATGCATATGACAAATTGAATTTGGTTCCATAAATTAATCATGTGAGGGTCCGAGCTGCTCATGACCGTGAGCACGGCTAGTATACCAGTTTTACACTCTGCAGAGGTTGCGCATCTTTACCCACAAGTCGTGTATCCCATGTCGCCAGGGTTTGCAAGGCCCTTAGACACTTCCGAGGTGAATGGCTAGGGATCCACTACGAGGCCTTTACAAAGTTCCACTAGCTTCCGAAAACCCGCTACAGTTTATAGGAAGATCCAGTGCAGGAATCCCTTGCAGGACCGCCATCGCAGCAAAATCCTCCCGAGGGCCTCCCTACACTGACCTCTCCCCTACTGCCCTTGCCCCTTTCGGGTAAGGTAGTCTTCCACTAGCTTTCCTAATTAATCAGCCAAGGGCGTCCCATTCCACCCTCGTGGTAGCACTGTTTTCCCGGGTGGTTCTCCATGTTCCAATTAACATAATGATCTTAACATGAACCATAAATAACAACTGATAACAAAAGTATAATCATGAATGGTGTAATCTTCATACCCAAAACCATATATAGCACTAGCAAGTACTACCCAGAAAGTTCAAGGTATAAAGATAGACAAACTAGGGTAACCTATTGGGTCCCATCAAAATTAACCTATGCAGATCATTATGATTAATTAGAACATGAATAGGTGAAAAGAAGTGATCAAGGGCACAACTTGCCTGGGCCTTGAGATTCCAGGTACCAGGATGATCTTCAGATGACTCGTGACCTCGCACTAGTCGTAGCAATACAAACATACATGGTATAGGCAAAATTAACATTACACCAAACATAAGAACAAAATACTCATTAATAATATACATATTAAAATAAGATCATAGGAACAGAAATCATTAATTTTGGGGTTATAGATTTTAAGTTATGAATTTTCAAAGGTTTTATGTGTTTAAAATGAATTAAGTGAGAGATTAAATTTCTAATTGTATTCATGACCAAACAGAGGTTCTAGGTGGTAGATAATAAAATTACAAAGTTTTAGAAACTGGAATGGTTCAATTTGGAGCTAAAATGAATTTTCTATGAATTATCTAAGTTCTAGCAATTATTTTCATATTAAAAATCCATTTATAAATTATTTTCTCTGTTTTATAATACTTCTGGACTGGGCCTCAAATCCTGGAAAACACAGGGGCTCGGGGCAAGAATTCCCAGACACAGGGAACAGGATCCCTGGACGGCGGGTTGATTCTCTGGTTTCCAGAGGGTTCTTTTACAAAACTGGCGGCCGAAGGGGTATCGCGGGATCTCGGCCGTTGGATCACCAGTGTGCGGCCCAGATTAAATCGCTTATTTAAACGAACCGGTACGACACATGGGCCGTTCATCAACAGATCAACGGTCACGATTTTAAAACAGCGTCAATGCTTTACCCGCGCCGGATCAGAATCGAACGTCCAATATCAACCCTAGCCGAATCGTTTTCTAGACTCTAATCCCGGCCGCCCGTGGATGGATCAACGGCCCGCGCTAATTTTCCCTGGATCTAATCAGGGCCGTCCAGATAGGAATCGACGGCACTGACCGTGTCTTCCCCACTCCCAGCACGGGACGATGGCGCCGCCTAAGAACCACGGCGATCCAACGCCGGAGTTCAGTCAATACCCGAGTTCTGGTTTCCAATTCCCAAATCCCACCGATCCTATGAACTACTGCAAGTACAACCGAGGGGGTGACAACTCACCGAAGCCAGGGATGGTTGCGGGGAGGCTACCCACGGCGAGAGCGAATTTTAAAGCTCCAGTGAAGACCGGCAAGCCGTCGCGTCTTGCCCAGCGACTGTCTCCACCCGCGGACGGCGCGACACCCATCGAGACTACTTGGGGATGTCCCTGGGCTGATCCACGGGGATCCGACGCCGGCGGCACTCGATCCCCAACGCTGCGGCAGCCAAGCGGGGAGCCATGACAGGGGCTCGCGGCAGCAGGAGCAGGGAGAATGGCGCCTGCGCAGCCCTGGTAGTTGTGGCTGGGGAAGGCGCGACCGTGTGCTTTATAGCGCCGCCGCGGAGTCCGGCCAGAGAAGGAGGTTAGGCGCAACGGTCGCCGATTTTAGCGCGGCGGAAACGGAGATCCGGTGCCCGCGTGCACGATCCGGTGAAGAAGGAGCTCCTGGCGAGCGGGCCCCACCAGTCCGAGCGGATGACAAAATGGACCCACTGGCCAGTGTCACAGCTGTGAGCCCAGGTGTGTGTGCGGAATAGGCAGATGGGCTGGCGCACGGGATTAGGGAGATGGGCCGCACGCCGGGAGTTTGACCCAGGGGCGTTCGCGGGCAGGGAGGGCCACCTGGGCCGACTGGAGATTTGGGTCCAAGGCGCAGGTGAGCTACTTTCTCTTTTTTTTTTTTATTATTTCTTTTCTATTTTGTTTTCTAGTTTCTTTTTATAAATTTAAATCTGGTTTCAAAATTTCAAACTTAAAGTGATTATACAAACCAAAAGAGTTCAGCATGAAATGCATATTTATTTATTTATTTTATTTGCATAATTTTAATGCCTTTAGTTGAGTATGCAAAGAGAAATAAAAAGGAATTCAAGAAATCCCCAAAACACCTTATTATAAATTTATTTATTTATTCATTTTATTATTTTTTTTATACCAATTTTGGGCTTTACAAATCCTACCCCCCTTAAAAATAATCTCGTCCTCGAGATTTGTAAGAAAAGGGTTACACAAGGATTGGTTTGTAATCTTTTAGTCTATAATTGTTTTCAAAAATCCAGGGTCTCTCTTTTTTTTTTTTATAGTAGATAGTGGGTGATTGGGAAAGCATGTGTATCCATATGTAAAGCCATTTTATTATGTAGGGTAAAAGATATTTTTTTTTTAGCATATATAGGATTGGGTAGAAAGCAGTGGGGTAAAGGAAGACTCCATCCAAGATTGTGGATCTTGACTCTTCTTGGTGACCTCACTTAATCCTTGAAGACTTGAGTTGGTGTTCATCCTTTCTTGATGAAGTTGATCATCTTCGGTCTCCAATCTTGGTGTCTTCATTTGAGCTAGGGAGATATAGTTAAGATAGTTGGGTATATGAGTAGGACATTTTTTTTTAATCAATAGGTTCACATAAATGGATTGTGCAACTTATTGGGAGTGTATGGTTGAGTTGATCTATGACACTAACTTAGGCTTAAGTGACTTAAGAGTATGGCTTAATCCTGGTACCAGCATTAAGTAACTCACACTAGGTTGGATCATAATAGATTAGATAAAATCTAGATTAGGTTGTATATAACTAGGTTAGACTAGTTTAATTTATATAAATCCACTAGGGTAGGATATGTCTTATTAGAATCTGTTAGAATCTGTTGGGATAGTATGGATCATATGGGGTAGGTAAGTTAGAAGCTCTATTAGGTTAACACAGAGGGATTATGCAACCATCGGATGGTTAGGACAGTTGCATGAGGCCAAGTTGGTCTTGTCTTTCTTTAATTTAGTGCGGGGTGAACTAAGTTAAGACATGTTTTATAGGAGTAGAGTCTAATCTATTTCATCAGTATTATCTAGCATGTTTGATAAGTCACTTTAGATTTGATCAGATCCAGGTTAGATTGGTGTGACTGGTTTGACTAGGTAAGATCTAATTGATTTGCATTAGATCATGGTTGTTTAAACTAGGGTGGATAAGTATGCTTATTAGGATAATATGGATCCATAAAGATAAGATATAATCTTTTGAGATTAGTTGGATCTATTAGGCTAAGATAGAATCTTTTCAAGATAAGATGAGTCTATTGAGATAAGAAAGAATCTTTCAAGACAAGATGGAGCTATTAGGCTAGATATACTTTTAATGGGAAACATTCTTAGTTTGTATAGTCATCTTATGATTTATTTATTTATATTTATGTCTATACGTATATGTAAATGTAATTGTGGACATTACTCCACAACCCATCACACTCAATCAAAGATCCAAATCAGACAGATATCATAAGAACAAACATTCAAATACATAAACACTTATAAAAATAGTTTTGTTTTTGTTCCTAGGATTAGGTCTCCTATCCCTAAAGTCACTTTAGGCACAGGATTTCAAAGTGTGAAATCCACATTTGTCTTTAGAAGAAGAAAAGGTAAGGATAATCAGAGTAAAGCGGAAATAGATGAGAAAAGATTAAGAAAAGTTTAGAAAGAATCAGAGTAGCAAAGGTAAGTAAGTATTGGTTGTCCAGTTCTATCTAGGTTTCGTCCTACAGTCAACATTCCTCTGATACCACTTCTGTAACACCCGGATTTTAGGGGTCCAAAACCCGGGCGTAAACATAAACACCAGGTATGCTGGGACCAAGTCTCAAACATATGATGTAAAGTGGCACAGGATCGAATGTCACAACTTTATATATAACAGGAGTTCTATACAAAATAAATAATTACATTATAAGGAGACAGCAGTCCAGCAACCCAAAGTTGACTGGGAGACGACGGCCTAGACCTCTCACGAACTCATCGCAGCATCCTCCATGAGCATCATCCTGCGGTACCTGATCTTG
Organism: Zea luxurians; assembly: GCA_029449295.1. Taxonomy (NCBI): domain Eukaryota; kingdom Viridiplantae; phylum Streptophyta; class Magnoliopsida; order Poales; family Poaceae; genus Zea; species Zea luxurians. Next base: position 176,668,386 of record JAOPSE010000002.1, read on the forward strand.
ACCTGTGGTGTATGTGAGACAGCAAGAGTGAGCTCACATACGTTCATCGCTCAACAAGTTGTGGGGAATAATGTGCATGAACTCGCCAAAGATGGGAGCTCATGTGAAGTGTAAGGCTTACCAAAGAAGATGGTTAGAGCTGAGCATTGCTTTTAAAGTTGGTCAAAATTTTATTAGCAATTACTAAGTATAAGTAAATACCAAACCCAATTAAGTAATAGAACAAAAGTAATAACAACTTCACCCGCGATGCAATGCATATGACAAATTGAATTTGGTTCCATAAATTAATCATGTGAGGGTCCGAGCTGCTCATGACCGTGAGCACGGCTAGTATACCAGTTTTACACTCTGCAGAGGTTGCGCATCTTTACCCACAAGTCGTGTATCCCATGTCGCCAGGGTTTGCAAGGCCCTTAGACACTTCCGAGGTGAATGGCTAGGGATCCACTACGAGGCCTTTACAAAGTTCCACTAGCTTCCGAAAACCCGCTACAGTTTATAGGAAGATCCAGTGCAGGAATCCCTTGCAGGACCGCCATCGCAGCAAAATCCTCCCGAGGGCCTCCCTACACTGACCTCTCCCCTACTGCCCTTGCCCCTTTCGGGTAAGGTAGTCTTCCACTAGCTTTCCTAATTAATCAGCCAAGGGCGTCCCATTCCACCCTCGTGGTAGCACTGTTTTCCCGGGTGGTTCTCCATGTTCCAATTAACATAATGATCTTAACATGAACCATAAATAACAACTGATAACAAAAGTATAATCATGAATGGTGTAATCTTCATACCCAAAACCATATATAGCACTAGCAAGTACTACCCAGAAAGTTCAAGGTATAAAGATAGACAAACTAGGGTAACCTATTGGGTCCCATCAAAATTAACCTATGCAGATCATTATGATTAATTAGAACATGAATAGGTGAAAAGAAGTGATCAAGGGCACAACTTGCCTGGGCCTTGAGATTCCAGGTACCAGGATGATCTTCAGATGACTCGTGACCTCGCACTAGTCGTAGCAATACAAACATACATGGTATAGGCAAAATTAACATTACACCAAACATAAGAACAAAATACTCATTAATAATATACATATTAAAATAAGATCATAGGAACAGAAATCATTAATTTTGGGGTTATAGATTTTAAGTTATGAATTTTCAAAGGTTTTATGTGTTTAAAATGAATTAAGTGAGAGATTAAATTTCTAATTGTATTCATGACCAAACAGAGGTTCTAGGTGGTAGATAATAAAATTACAAAGTTTTAGAAACTGGAATGGTTCAATTTGGAGCTAAAATGAATTTTCTATGAATTATCTAAGTTCTAGCAATTATTTTCATATTAAAAATCCATTTATAAATTATTTTCTCTGTTTTATAATACTTCTGGACTGGGCCTCAAATCCTGGAAAACACAGGGGCTCGGGGCAAGAATTCCCAGACACAGGGAACAGGATCCCTGGACGGCGGGTTGATTCTCTGGTTTCCAGAGGGTTCTTTTACAAAACTGGCGGCCGAAGGGGTATCGCGGGATCTCGGCCGTTGGATCACCAGTGTGCGGCCCAGATTAAATCGCTTATTTAAACGAACCGGTACGACACATGGGCCGTTCATCAACAGATCAACGGTCACGATTTTAAAACAGCGTCAATGCTTTACCCGCGCCGGATCAGAATCGAACGTCCAATATCAACCCTAGCCGAATCGTTTTCTAGACTCTAATCCCGGCCGCCCGTGGATGGATCAACGGCCCGCGCTAATTTTCCCTGGATCTAATCAGGGCCGTCCAGATAGGAATCGACGGCACTGACCGTGTCTTCCCCACTCCCAGCACGGGACGACGGCGCCGCCTAAGAACCACGGCGATCCAACGCCGGAGTTCAGTCAATACCCGAGTTCTGGTTTCCAATTCCCAAATCCCACCGATCCTATGAACTACTGCAAGTACAACCGAGGGGGTGACAACTCACCGAAGCCAGGGATGGTTGCGGGGAGGCTACCCACGGCGAGAGCGAATTTTAAAGCTCCAGTGAAGACCGGCAAGCCGTCGCGTCTTGCCCAGCGACTGTCTCCACCCGCGGACGGCGCGACACCCATCGAGACTACTTGGGGATGTCCCTGGGCTGATCCACGGGGATCCGACGCCGGCGGCACTCGATCCCCAACGCTGCGGCAGCCAAGCGGGGAGCCATGACAGGGGCTCGCGGCAGCAGGAGCAGGGAGAATGGCGCCTGCGCAGCCCTGGTAGTTGTGGCTGGGGAAGGCGCGACCGTGTGCTTTATAGCGCCGCCGCGGAGTCCGGCCAGAGAAGGAGGTTAGGCGCAACGGTCGCCGATTTTAGCGCGGCGGAAACGGAGATCCGGTGCCCGCGTGCACGATCCGGTGAAGAAGGAGCTCCTGGCGAGCGGCCCCACCAGTCCGAGCGGATGACAAAATGGACCCACTGGCCAGTGTCACAGCTGTGAGCCCAGGTGTGTGTGCGGAATAGGCAGATGGGCTGGCGCACGGGATTAGGGAGATGGGCCGCACGCCGGGAGTTTGACCCAGGGGCGTTCGCGGGCAGGGAGGGCCACCTGGGCCGACTGGAGATTTGGGTCCAAGGCGCAGGTGAGCTACTTTCTCTTTTTTTTTTATTATTTCTTTTCTATTTTGTTTTCTAGTTTCTTTTTATAAATTTAAATCTGGTTTCAAAATTTCAAACTTAAAGTGATTATACAAACCAAAAGAGTTCAGCATGAAATGCATATTTATTTATTTATTTTATTTGCATAATTTTAATGCCTTTAGTTGAGTATGCAAAGAGAAATAAAAAGGAATTCAAGAAATCCCCAAAACACCTTATTATAAATTTATTTATTTATTCATTTTATTATTTTTTTTTATACCAATTTTGGGCTTTACACACCCCGCCCAATCGGCATCCGAATAACCAATCAAATCAAATGTGGATCCCCGAGGGTACCAAAGCCCAAACTTAGGAGTATAAGCCAAATATCTCAAGATTTGTTTTACGACCGTAAGGTGTGATTCCTTAGGGTCGGCTTGGAATCTTGCACACATGCATACGGAAAGCATAATGTCCGGTCGAGATGCACATAAATAGAGTAATGAACCAATCATCGACCGGTATACCTTTTGATCCACGGACTTACCTCCCGTGTCGAGGTCGAGATGCCCATTGGTTCCCATGGGTGTCTTGATGGGCTTGGCATCCTTCATTCCAAACTTGGTTAGAATGTCTTGAGTATACTTTGTTTGGCTAATGAAGGTGCCCTCTTGGAGTTGCTTGACTTGGAATCCTAGAAAATACTTCAACTCCCCCATCATAGACATCTCGGATTTCTGTGTCATGATCCTACTAAATTCTTCACATGTAGATTCGTTAGTAGACCCAAATATAATATCATCAACATAAATTTGGCATACAAACAAATCATTGTCAAGAGTTTTAGTAAATAAAGTAGGATCGGCTTTTCCGACTTTGAAGCCATTAGCAATAAGGAAATCTCTTAGGCATTCATACCATGCTCTTGGGGCTTGCTTGAGCCCATAAAGCGCCTTAGAGAGCCTATAGACATGGTTAGGATACTCACTGTCTTCAAAGCCGGGAGGTTGCTCAACATAGACCTCTTCCTTGATTGGTCCGTTGAGGAAGGCACTCTTCACGTCCATTTGATAAAGCTTGAAGCCATGGTAAGTAGCATAGGCCAATAATATGCGAATGGACTCAAGCCTAGCTACGGGTGCATAGGTTTCACCAAAATCCAAACCTTCGACTTGTGAATACCCCTTGGCCACGAGTCGAGCTTTGTTCCTTGTCACCACACCATGCTCGTCTTGCTTGTTGCGGAAGACCCACTTGGTTCCTACAACATTTTGATTAGGACGTGGAACTAAATGCCATACCTCATTCCTAGTGAAGTTGTTGAGCTCCTCTTGCATCGCCATCACCCAATCTGAATCTTGGAGTGCTTCCTCTACCCTGTGTGGCTCAATAGAGGAAACAAAAGAGTAATGCTCACAAAAATGTGCAACACGAGATCGAGTGGTTACCCCCTTATGAATGTCGCCGAGGATGGTGTCGACGGGGTGATCTCGTTGTATTGCTTGGTGGACTCTTGGGTGTGGCGGCCTTGGTTCTTCATCCTCCTTGTCTTCATCATTTGCATCTCCCCCTTGATCATTGCCGTCATCTTGAGGTGGCTCATCTCTTTGATCTTGTCCTTCATCAACTTGAGCTTCGTCTTCATTTTGAGTTGGTGGAGATGCTTGCGTGGAGGAAGATGGTTGATCTTGTGCATGTGGAGGCTCTTCGGATTCCTTAGGACACACATCCCCAATGGACATGTTCCTTAGCGCGATGCACGAAGCCTGTTCTTCACCTATCTCATCAAGATCAACTTGCTCTACTTGAGAGCCGTTAGTCTCATCAAACACAACGTCACAAGAAACTTCAACTAGTCCTAAGGACTTGTTAAAGACTCTATATGCCCTTGTGTTTGAATCATATCCTAGTAAAAAGCCTTCTACAGTTTTAGGAGCAAATTTAGATTTTCTACCTCTTTTAACAAGAATAAAGCATTTGCTACCAAAAACTCTAAAATATGAAATATTGGGCTTTTTACCGGTTAGGAGTTCATAGGATGTCTTCTTGAGGATTCGGTGTAGATATAACCGGTTGATGGCGTAGCAGGCGGTGTTGACCGCCTCGGCCCAAAACCGATCCGGTGTCTTGTACTCATCAAGCATGGTTCTTGCCATGTCCAATAGTGTTCGATTCTTCCTCTCCACTACACCATTTTGTTGTGGGGTGTAGGGAGAAGAGAACTCATGCTTGATGCCCTCCTCCTCAAGGAAGCCTTCTATTTGTGAGTTCTTGAACTCCGTCCCGTTGTCGCTTCTAATTTTCTTGATCCTTAAGCCGAACTCATTTTGAGCCCGTCTCAAGAATCCCTTTAAGGTCTCTTGGGTATGGGATTTTTCCTGCAAAAAGAACACCCAAGTGAAGCGAGAATAATCATCCACAATAACTAGACAGTACTTACTCCCGCCGATGCTTATGTAAGCTATCGGGCCGAATAAATCCATGTGTAGGAGCTCCAGTGGCCTGTCACTTGTCATGATGTTCTTGTGTGGATGATGAGTGCCAACTTGCTTCCCGGCTTGGCATGCGCTACAAATCCTGTCTTTCTCAAAATGAACATTTGTTAATCCTAAAATGTGTTCTCCCTTTAGAAGCTTATGAAGATTCTTCATTCCAACATGAGCTAGTCGGCGGTGCCAGAGCCAACCCATGTTAGTCTTAGCAATTAAGCTAGTGTCGAGTTCAGCTCTATCAAAATCTACCAAGTATAGCTGACCCTCTAACACTCCCTTAAATGCTATTGAATCATCACTTCTTCTAAAGACAGTGACACCGACATCAGTAAATAGACAGTTGTAGCCCATTTGACATAATTGAGATACGGAAAGCAAATTGTAATCTAAAGAATCTACAAGAAAAACATTGGAAATGGAATGGTCAGGAGATATAGCAATTTTACCCAAACCTTTGACCAAACCTTGATTACCATCCCCAAATGTGATAGCTCGTTGGGGATCTTGGTTTTTCTCGTAGGAGGAGAACATCGTCTTCTCCCCCGTCATGTGGTTTGTGCACCCTCTATCGATGATCCAACTTGAGCCCCCGGATGCATAAACCTACAAAACATGTTTAGTTCTTGACTTTAGGTACCCAAACGGTTTTGGGTCCTTTGGCATTAGAAACAAGAACTTTGGGTACCCAAACACAAGTCTTTGAGCCCTTGTGTTTGCCCCCAACAAACTTGGCAACTACCTTGCCGGATTTGTTAGTCAAAACATAAGATGCATCAACAGTCTTAAATGAAATGCCATGATCATTTGATGCACTAGGAGTTTTCTTTCTAGGCAACTTAGCACGGGTTGGTTGCCTAGAGCTAGATGTCTCACCCTTATACATAAAAGCATGGTTAGGGCCAGAGTGAGACTTCCTAGAATGAATTCTCCTAATTTTGCTCTCGGGATAACCGGCAGGGTACAAAATGTAACCCTCGTTATCCTAAGGCATGGGAGCCTTGCCCTTAACAAAATTAGACAATCTTTTAGGAGGGGCACTAAGTTTGACATTGTCTTCCCTTTGGTAGCCAATGCCATTCTTGATGCCAGGGCGTCTCCCATTATAGAGCATACTTCTAGCAAATTTAAACTTTTCATTTTCTAAGTTATGCTCGGCAATTTTAGCATCTAATAATGCTATATGATCATTTTGTTGTTTAATTAAAGCCATGTGATCATGAATAGCATTAATATCAATATCTCTACATCTAGCACAAATAGACACATGCTCAATAGTAGATGTAGAGGGTTTGCAAGAATTAAGTTCGACAATCTTAGCACGCAAAATATCATTGTTATCTCTAAGATTGGAAATTGTAACATTGCAAACATCTAATTCTTTAGCCTTAGCAAACAATTTCTCATTCTCATCTCTAAGGCTAGCAAGAGAAATATTCAACTCATCAATCCTAGCAAGTAAATCAACATTATCATCTCTAGGATTGGAAGTTGAAACATTACAAACATGAGAATCAACCTTAGCAATTAATTTAGCATTTTCATTTCTAAGGTTGGCAATAGTGTCATGGCAAGCGCTTAGCTCACTAGATAGTTTTTGACATTTTTCTATTTCTAGAGCATAAGCATTTTTAACCTTAACATGTTTCTTGTTTTCCTTAATTAGGAAGTCCTCTTGGGAATCCAAAAGGTCATCCTTTTCATGAATAGCACTAATTAATTCATTTAATTTTTCCTTTTGTTCCATGTTAAGGTTGGCAAAAAGGGTACGCAAGTTATCCTCCTCATCACTAGCATTTTCATCACTAGAAGACTCATATTTAGTGGAGGATTTAGATTTAACCTTCTTCTTTTTGCCGTCCTTTGCCATGAGGCACTTGTGGCCGATGTTGGGGAAGAGGAGTCCTTTGGTGACGGCGATGTTGGCGGCGTCCTCGTCGTCGGAGGAGGAGTCGGTGGAGCTCTCGTCGGAGTTCCACTCGCGGCACACGTGGGCATCGCCGCCCTTCTTCTTGTGGTACCTCTTCTTTTCTCTCCTCTTGCCCTTCTTGTCGTTATCCCTGTCACTGTCACTTGATAATGGACATTTAGCAATAAAGTGACTGGGCTTACCACACTTATAGCAAACCTTCTTGGAACGGGATTTGTAATCCTTCCCCTTCCATTGCTTGAGGATTTGGCGAAAGCTTTTGATAATTAAAGCCATCTCCTCATTGTCGAGCTTGGAGGCATCAATTGGTTGTCTACTTGGTGTAGACTCCTCCTTCTTCTCCTCCGTCGCCTTAAATGCCACCGGTTGTGCTTCGGACGTGGAGGGTTCATCAAACTCGTTGATCTTCTTTGAGCCTTTAATCATACATTCAAAGCTCACAAAATTCCCGATTACTTCCTCGGGAGTCATTAGTGTATATCTTGGGTTGCCACAAATTAATTGTACTTGAGTAGGGTTAAGGAAAATAAGTGATCTTAAAATAACCTTAACCACCTCGTGGTCATCCCATTTCTTGCTCCCGAGGTTGCGCACTTGGTTCACCAAGGTTTTGAGCCGGTTGTACATATCTTGTGGCTCCTCTCCTTGGCGAAGACGGAAGCGACCGAGCTCCCCCTCGATCGTTTCCCGCTTGGTGATCTTGGTGAGTTCATCACCTTCGTGCGCGGTCTTGAGTAAGTCCCAAATCTCCTTCGCATTCTTCAATCCTTGTACCTTGTTATATTCCTCTCTACTTAGAGAGGCGAGGAGAATGGTTGTGGCTTGGGAATTGAAGTGCTCGATTTGGGCCACTTCATCCACATCATAGTCTTCATCCCCTACGAATGGTACTTGTACACCAAACTCAACAACATCCCATATACTTTTGTGGAGTGAGGTTAGATGAAATCGCATTAAATCACTCCACCTAGCATAGTCTTCACCATCAAACGTTGGTGGTTTGCCTAATGGGACGGAAAGCAAGGGTGTATGTTTAGGAATGCGAGGGTAGCGTAAGGGGATCTTACTATACTTCTTACTCTCTTGGCGCTTAGAAGTGACGGACGCCGCGTCGGAGCCGGAGGTGGATGTCGATGAAGAATCGGTCTCGTAGTAGACCACCTTCCTCATCCTCTTTTTCTTGTCCCCACTCTGATGCGACTTGTGGGAAGAGGATTTTTCCTTCTCTTTGTGATGTGAAGAAGATCTTTTCTCCTTCCCTTTGGAGGAGTCCTTCTTCTTCTCCTTCCTCTTGGTGCGGGACTCTTCCAATGAAGTGCTCCCGTGACTCATATCGGCTTGTCGCCGGTCTCCATCTCCCTCTTGGTGTGATCTCCCGACATCACTTCGAGCGGTTAGGCTCTAATGAAGCACCAGGATCTGATACCAATTGAAAGTCGCCTAGAGAGGGGGTGAATAGGGCGAAACTGAAATTTACAAAATTAATCACAACTACAAGTCGGGTTAGCGTTAGAAATAATAATGAGTCCGAGAGAGAGGGCACAAAACAAATCACAAGCAAATGAAGAGTGTGACACATGGATTTGTTTTACCAGGTTCGGTTCTCGCAAACCTACTCCCCGTTGAGGAGGCCACAAAGGTCGGGTCTCTTTCAACCCTTACCCTCTCTCAAACGGTCCCTCGGACCGAGTGAGCTTTCTCTTCTCAAATGTTTGGAACACAAAGTTCCCACAAGGACCACCACAAGATTGGTGTCTCTTGCCTCAATTACAAGTGAGTTTGATCGAAATGAAGAATCAAAGAAGGAAGAAAGCAATCCAAGCGCAAGAGCTCGAAAGAACACAAGCAAATCTATCTCACTAATCACTAGGGCGTTGTGTGGAGTTTGGAGAGGATTTGATCACTTTGGTGTGTCTAGAATTGAATGCTAGAGCTCTTGTAAGTAGTTGAAGTGGGAAAACTTGGATGACTTGAATGTGGGGTGGTTAGGGGTATTTATAGCCCCAACCACCAAACTAGCCGTTTGGGTGGAGGCTGTCTGTCGTATGGTGCACCGGACAGTCCGGTGCATACCGGACATGTCCGGTGCGCCAGCCACGTCACCCGAACGTTGGGGTTCCGACCGTTGGAGCACTGACGCTGGGCCCGCCTGGATGACCGGTGGCGCACCGGACATGAACTGTAGGGTGTCCGGTGCGTCAGCATGGGCGTGCCGGACCCTGCGCGCGCTGGCGCGCATTTAATGCGCTGCAGGTAGCCGTTGGCGCCAGAAGTAGCCGTTGCCCCGCAGTTACACCGGACATGTCCGGTGAATTATAGTGGAGTAGCCGAAGCGAATTCCCGAGACTGGCGAGTTCAGAGCCGCGTCCTCTTGGAGCACCGGACACTGTCCGGTGTACACAGGACAGTCCGGTGAATTATAGCGCGCCGGCTCTGAGAATTCCCGAAGGTGAAGAGTTTGAAGTCGGTCTTCCCTGGTGCACCGGACACTGTCCGGTGGCACACCGGACAGTCCGGGGCGCCCGACCAGGGTGCCTTCGGTTGTCCCTTTGCTCCTTTGTTTGAACCCTTTTTCTTGGTCTTTTTATTGGCTTATGGTGAACCTTTGTACCTGTAGAACTTATAAACTTGGGCAAACTAGTTAGTCCAATTATTTGTGTTGGGCAATTCAACCACCAAAATTAGTATAGGAAATAGGTGTAAGCCTAATTCCCTTTTAGTTACAATGGGCCGAATCCCACGTGGGCCTCCAAGTCGGGTGGGGATGTGGGATGGAGAGACTTCGTCGTAGGCCTTCGTCTTGCAGTGAAGAGGGCGAAGGGTGGGCCGCGCCGGTCCTCTTGCATCCGTTGGAGCAGCGAGTTGACGAAGGCCTGGAGCGAAGGGTAGCGTCTTCACCTTTGCCCCAACATTTGCCCTCCGAGGGACCAGTTCGACTGAGTCATCTGGTGCCGAAGACATCGCTAGATGGTGGAGACGCTGCCCTTGCTCGAAGTGGTTCCACGGGGGTTTTTGATATGACCGTTGACAGACACGGTACTGTTGGACTGCGGGCTTCCCGAAGTGTAGCACCCTGTGTATAAAAAGGGGGGCGGCGCTGCTTAGGCTCTCTTACTTTTCTGTGCGCTGCAAAACCCTAGCATTTTGAAACCGTTCGCCCGCTCGCCTGCCCTCCTTGCTCCTGCTCATCGGAGATCTGGCCCGCGTCAAGCAGACTGCGCGCCGCCACTGACGGTACGTAGTAATGTCGTCTTCTTCTTCATCCGCTGTGAATACGCCACTGGGCAAATCGTCGTCTGAGGAAACCATGAGCGATCTGGCGGCAGTGGAGCTGCATCCGGGCCACACGGTGGAGTTCGGCGTTTTGAGGATCTCCTCGGTTCGCGTGCGAGACATGCAACAGTTGGGGTATTTTGGGAATGGAGTTGGACGAGTTCTGGGGGCGGAGGAGATTCTGGAGCCGGAGGGTGAGGTTGTTGTGTTCGAGGCATTTTTTACTGCCGGCCTTCGTTTGCCTGCGCATTGTTTTGTGGTGGAGGTGTTGCAGAGGTTTGACGTGCAGATTCATCAATTGACACCTAATGTCGTGGTGGCCCTGGCGAAGTATGTCTGGGCAGTGACTTCTTATGGCGGTCAGCCCTGCGTAGAGGTCTTTGCCAAAAATTATTGTTTGCACTGGCAGAAGAGGAAAGTTGGAAACAAGATTGCACAGTTTGGGTCATGCACCTTTACGCTGAGGACTGGCAAGACTTCGGCGGAGGTTGTGGAGCTAGTTCCTTGCGCCCGCAACAAGTGGGGCAACTGGTATGATTATTGGTTTTATGTGGCGGAGGCGAAGGCGAAGACCTCCCAGGACTCCCGGCTGCCATGATGTGCTCGCACTACTATGTGGCGTTCCCGCTGTTTGAGGTGGCGGGGGATGATAGTGACAAAGGGGCCCTTCGTTGCGCTGCCTGCATGAGTAGCAGGCGCGATTTAGTTGAGGAATTCATCGGCTACGGAGTGTGGCCCTTGGCGCATGGCTGGGCGTTGGGCGAAGTATGCCCTCACCAGATGCCCTCCCTGGGCGAGCAACTAGTGCGAAGTCCGGCCTTCACGTTGGATCTGCATGGCCGAGATCCCGCCGCATTCGTGCGTGAAGTGGAAGACAGAGTTGTGCGGATTGTGGGCCATTATGTGCCGAGGACGGAGGCTTTGCGGAGTTGGGATATCCGTGGATCCAACGTTCGCCTGAATAGGGTCTTCGAGCTGAATCGCTTGCCATACAGCGGCTATCCCGGGGATGACACTGTCGTGGCCGTCGACCGCCGCGGGAAAAGACCAATGGTCGTGACTGAGGAAGGCCCTTCGTAAGAGGCTGCCCCAACCGTGAAGAAGAGAAAAATAGGTACTGCAGTGGGGGGACTGGGGGTCTCTGATAGTTTTGCTATGGAGTTGATGGGGACAAGCACAGCCCCCGGGGGAGGGATGTCTTCGCCCGAGCTCCGGGAGTCTTCGGCGCGAATGCTGAAGGTTACCGGGGGTCGATGGCCAAAGAATGTTCCGATCCCCCGCGTGGCTGGCGAAGACTTTTTTACGTCTCGCATGGCTCATGACTTGAAGATTTTTCCTTATGGACGGAATATTGCTGCTGTTGTATCGGCAGTGATGGAGAAGGACCGTCAAGACGCTGTGTAGAAACGTCGGGCGGTCATTAGGATCAGGGATCCTTTCTGCGAGGCGAAGAAGGCGCGGGGAGGCCCGAAGTCTATCGCCCCAGGCAGTAGCAAACCAGTGCCGGCTGCGAAACCAGCCGCCCCCAGGCCCAGCAAGGCTTCGGTGGGTGTGAAGGTTGCTGCTTCTAGCGCGGGCAAGCCACCCTCAGGCGGGCCGGCGAAGGGGCGAAGGCTGCCTTCGCCTGCGCGTACGGACGAGGCAGCAGCGCGCGTTGCCGACTTTGACACGGACATCTGTGTCAGGGATTATCTTGTTGGTAAGTTTTTTTACTAGGTCTTTAACCAATATCATGGTGCAGGGTCGGATGCGGGGCAGCTGTCTGTTGTCCCGACTCCGGTGGTGGCCACGTCGCCAACAGTGGCGGTAGGGGCGAAGACTCCGGCGTGGGACCCGTGGTCCACCTTCTGCGCGAGCGGCGAGATTGTGTCGGCCGCCGTTGCTAAGGACGTGGCGGGCTCCGTGTCCCGGCAACTAAGGCAAGCGTTGCAGCAGCTGTCGCAGCAGTTGAAGCATGTAAGTCGCATTGGATTTTGATGGTTCGTTGTTTTTATGAGGTTGCGAGTCTCATGGGTTTTTGTGGCAGGCGACCGACTTCGCCGACCACGTCGCGTCGGGTGCTTTGACTATGGAGTTTGCTGCCGAGGTCGAGCATCTCCGGGCGCAGCATGCGGATGCTGTTCGGGAGAAGTCGGCTGTGGAAAGTAAAAACCGCAGGCTAACGGAGAAGGTGGCCGCTATGGAGGCCGAGAAGGGGGATCTCCGGTGCCAGCTGGTGGAGGAGAGGAGGGAGGCGAACAAGGCCATCGCTGATGCGCAGGCTGCGCAAGCCGAGGCTAAAGTTGCGCGAGCGGAGGGCAGTCTCGCCCGCCAACATGCCGAGGAGCTGGAGGCGAGGCTCAATGCCCTGCGCAACCACGTGGACAAAGCCGAAACCTCGACGCGCGCGGAGGTCGAGCGGACGCATGCGCAGTTCGTCGACACGTATCGGGAGCTGGATGCGCGGACCGCTGACTTCGCTGCGCCCAGCCAGGAAGCGGGCCTCCGCTTCCTTGAATGGTTGCAGGAGGAGCTGGGGGTGCTCCCGATGATCGTGACGGGTCTCATGTCCTTTGCCTCCCTCGTCACCTACGACGGGGCCGTGAATGCTTTGTCCCACGAGGGGTGCAGGCATTTCAAGGTCTTCGACCAATCGGATGAAAACTTTGAACGTGAAATCTTCAAGGTCGAGGACCCTGTGCTGAAGCAGTCGGCGGGGGCGCTCTTCGACAGGATGTGGGGCCCGCACGGCCGAGATACGGTCCAGGAGCGGTCCGACCGGGCAATAGATCAGGTAAGGGCTATTTTTTGTGTGGTTATATGTGTGGGTATGCATGGTTTTGTTGACTGAGTGTGCTGTTGCTGCAGATGGCACATACCGAAGGGGTTGAGGACCTTGGTGGTCTAGACGGCGCGCTGCCCGAGGCCGCGGCGGCGGAACTGGCGCCGCCATCCGATGCCGGCGAGGGCCCATTGTCGACCCCCGTGCCGACTGGAGCCGGCGAAGACTCCGCACCAGCTGAGAGCACCTAGAGGGGGGTGAATAGGTGATCCTGTAAAAACTTAAAACTTATAACCACAAAACTTGGTTAAGTGTTAGTTACAATGAAATCAAGTGGCTAAGGGCCGAGCTCTTGCGAAACACAATAGTTACAGTGAGAACAAGCACAAGAGACAGGATGATTTATCCCGTGGTTCGACCAAGTATAACACTTGCCTACTCCACGTTGTGGCGTCCCAACGGACGAGAGTTGCACTCAACTCCTCTCAAGTGATCCAATGATCAACTTGAATACCACGGTTTTCTTCTTTCTTTACTATTTCCCATTTGGGAGGAATCTCCACAACTTGGAGTCTCTCACCCTTACAATAAGGATCAAAGTGAAAGCACTAGAGTAAGGGAGGGAAGCAACACACACAAATCCACAGCAATACGCACACACACAGCCAAGACTTGAGCTCAAATGAATAGCACAAAGTTCACCACTAGAACGGAGCTCAAATCACTAAGAATGTCAATCGAGTGCGCAAAGACGGAGTGTGAATGATCAAGAATGCTCAAAGTATGCTTGGTGTTTTTTCTCCATGCGCCTAGGGGTCCCTTTTATAATCCCAAGGCAGCTAGGAGCCGTTGGAAGCAATCCGGGAAGGCAATCCTTGTCTTCTGTCGGGTGGTGCACCGGACAGTCCGGTGCACCACCGCACATCCCCTGTTCACTGTCCGGTGCAGATAGCCTTCCTATTTTGGCGCAGCCGACCGTTGAAGATTTAGAGCCGTTGGCGCACCGGACACTGTCCGGTGCCCCCATCAGACCGTTGGCTCGGCCACGCGTCACGCACGGATTGCGCGGCCGACCGTTGGCGCGGCCGACCGTTGGCTCACCGGACAGTCCGGTGCACCACCGGACAGTCCAGTGAATTTTAGCCGTACGCCGTTGATCACTTCCCGAGAGCGACGACTTCGCCGTGGATGGCTCACCGGACAGTCCGGTGCACCACCGGACAGTCCGGTGATTTATAGCCGTACACCACCGTCGAGTCCCGAGCGCGGGCTGTTCAGCGAGACTGATCCTGGCGCACCGGACACTGTCCGGTGCCCCACCGGACAGTCCGGTGCACCAGACCGAAGCTGTATTTGGCTGTTCACTGCCAACTCTTTTCCAAATCGTTTTCTCCTGTTTCTAGCACTTAGACACAATACATTAGTCTTCAAAACAATGTACTAATTCTAGAAACATACCTTGCACCTTGATTTGCACTTCTTGAGCCTTTGGCACAATTTAACACTTAAACCATTTGTGTTGGCACTTAGTCACCAAAATACTTAGAAATGGCCCAAGGGCACATTTCCCTTTCAATCTCCCCCTTTTTGGTGATTTATGCCAACACAACAAAAAGCAACACATAGAAGTGCAACATCAATGCAAATGAGAACAAGAATTGTTTTTGATTCAAATTTGGCATATTTGGATCATCCTTGGCCACCACTTGGTTTTGTTTTTGCAAATCAATTTCAATTTCCTATCTCTAAGTCAAACACACTTGTTGAGGCATAAAAAGAGGTATTCGAAAAGAAATTGATCAAAGATTCAAAAACTCCCCCTTTTTCCCATAATCAAACATTCTCCCCACAAGAGACCAACTTTTGACAAAAAGAGACACTTAGAGTATTTTGACAAAAAAAAATTCTAACTCTACTATTTTCAAAATTCTCAAGTGGTAGCTGATCCATTTGCTTTAGCCTTAATTTCTCCCCCTTTGGCATCAAGCACAAAAACGGGATCATTTTTGGCCTTTAAACCCCATTGCCTCACCAAAATCTTCAATTAAGAGTAAAAAGGCAATAAGAGCATAGAGATGAACTTGGAATTAGTTACTCTCTTATCGGAGTGCAGTGGAAGTCTTTCATGGTCCAAGTCCACCTTTCCCTTTCAATCCACTTTTGAGACTAAAACAAATAAACTCAAACGCAAGGTTAGTCTCAAAGTGTCAAGTTGTAGCATGCCTCCCCCTAAATAAGTGCATCACTTGCAAATGGACTTGTGAGGTCCGAGGATCATGGGTACAACTTGAGCACCATAAATAAGCAACAAAATGCATAAAGGAACATGATCAAAGGCATAAACACATGTATGCTATAGATCAATCCAAGTTACGCGAATCTAAGACATTTAGCTCACTACGTAGCCTGCAAAAGGTTGACTCATCTAGAGGCTTGGTAAAGATATCGGCTAGCTGGTTCTCGGTGCTAACATAAAACACTTCGATATCTCCCTTTTGCTGGTGGTCTCTCAAAAAGTGATGCCGGATGTCTATGTGCTTAGTGCGGATGTGTTCAATAGGATTATCCGCCATGCAGATTGCACTCTCATTATCACATAGGAGTGGGACTTTGCTCAGATTGTAGCCAAAGTCCCTGAGGGTTTGCCTCATCCAAAGTAGTTGCGCGCAACACTGTCCCGCGGCAACATACTCGGCCTCAGCGGTGGATAGGGCAACGGAAGTTTGTTTCTTAGAACTCCAAGACACTAGGGACCTTCCTAAGAATTGGCACGTGCCTGATGTACTCTTCCTATCAACCTTGCATCCAGCATAATCGGAGTCTGAGTATCCAATTAAGTAAAAGGTTGACCCTTTGGATACCAGATCCTGAAGCAAGGCGTAGCAAATAAATATCTAAGAATTCGCTTAATGGCCACAAGGTGACACTCCCTTGGATCGGATTGAAATCTAGCACACATGCATACGCTTAGCATAATATCCGGTCTACTAGCACATAAATAAAGTAAAGACCCTATCATAGACTGGTATGCCTTTTGATCAACGGACTTACCTCCTTTGTTGAGGTCGACATGTCCGTCGGTTCCCATTGGAGTCTTTGCGGGCTTGGCGTCCTTCATCCCAAACCGCTTGATCAAATCTTGTGTGTACTTCGTTTGGGAGATGAAGGTGCCGTCCTTGAGTTGCTTGACTTGGAACCCAAGGAAGTAGTTCAACTCGCCCATCATCGACATCTCAAACTTTTGAGTCATCACCCTGCTAAACTCTTCACAAGACTTTTGGTTAGTAGAACCAAATATTATGTCATCGACATAAATTTGGCATACAAATAAGTCACCATCACATGTCTTAGTGAATAAAGTTGGATCGGCTTTCCCAACCTTGAAAGCATTAGCAATTAGAAAGTCTCTAAGGCATTCATACCATGCTCTTGGGGCTTGCTTAAGTCCATAGAGTGCCTTAGAGAGCTTACACACGTGGTCGGGGTACCGTTCATCCTCAAAGCCAGGGGGTTGCTCTACGTACACCTCCTCCTTGATTGGCCCGTTGAGGAAGGCACTCTTTACATCCATTTGGAACAACCTGAAAGAATGGTGAGCGGCATAGGCTAACAAAATACGAATGGACTCTAGCCTAGCCACAGGAGCAAAAGTCTCCTCAAAATCCAAACCTGTGACTTGGGCATAACCTTTTGCCACAAGTCGTGCCTTGTTCCTTGTCACCACCCCATGCTCGTCTTGTTTGTTGCGGAACACCCACTTGGTTCCCACAACGTTTTGCTTGGGACGAGGCACCAGTGTCCAAACTTCATTTCGCTTGAAGTTGTTGAGCTCTTCCTGCATGGCCAACACCTAGTCCGGATCTAGCAAGGCCTCTTCTACCCTGAAAGGCTCAATAGAGGAGACAAAAGAGTAGTGCTCACAAAAATTAACTAATCTAGAGCGAGTAGTTACTCCCTTGCTTATATCACCCAATATTTGGTCGACGGGATGATTCCTTTGAATTGTCGCTCGGACTTGAGTTGGAGGGGCCTGTGGTGCTTCTTCTTCCATAACATGATCATCTTGTGCTCCCCCTTGATCACACGCCTTTTCTTGATGAACCTGTTCATCGTCTTGAGTTGGGGGGTGCACCGTTGTTGAGGAAGAAGGTTGATCTTGCTCTTGATGTTCCTGTGGTCGCACATCTCCAATCGCCATGGTGCGAATTGCGTCCGTTGGAACATCATATTCATCTACATCATTAAGATCAACTTGCTCTCTTGGAGAGCCATTAGTCTCATCAAATACAACGTCACTAGAGACTTCAACCAAACCCGATGATTTGTTGAAGACTCTATACGCCTTTGCATTTGAGTCATAACCTAACAAAAACCCTTCTATAGCTTTGGGAGCAAATTTGGAATTCCTACCTTTCTTCACTAAATATAACATTTACTCCCAAATACACGAAAGTATGAAACGTTGGGTTTGTTACCGGTTAGAAGCTCATACGAAGTCTTCTTGAGGAGGCGATGAAGGTAGACCCGGTTTATGGCGTGGCAAGCCATGTTCACGGCTTCTGACCTAAACCGCTCGGGCGTCTTGAACTCTCCAAGCATCGTCCTCGCCATGTCTATGAGCGTCCTGTTCTTCCTCTCTACCACACCGTTTTGTTGTGGTGTGTAGGGAGCAGAGAACTCGTGCTTGATTCCTTCCTCCTCAAGGTACTCCTTCACTTGAAGGTTCTTGAACTCGGACCCGTTGTCGCTCCTTATCTTCTTCACCTTGAGCTCAAATTCATTTTGAGCTCTCCTTAGAAAGCGTTTGAGGGTCCCTTGGGTTTCTGTTTTATCCTGCAAGAAGAATACCCAAGTGAAGCGGGAAAAATCATCAACTATAACAAGACCATACTTACTTCCCCCGATGCTTAGGTAGGCGATGGGTCCGAAGAGGTCCATATGCAGCAGCTCCAGGGGTCTTGATGTGGTCATCACGTTCTTGCGGTGATGAGCATTTCCCACTTGTTTACCTGCTTGACAAGCTGCACAAGGTCTATCTTTTTTGAAAGTCACATTTGTTAGACCTAACACATGTTCTCCCTTTAGAAGTTTGTGAAGGTTCTTCATCCCCACATGTGCTAGACGGCGATGCCACAGCCAGCCCATGCTAGTCTTAGCAATTAAGCATGCATCTAGACCAGCCTCTTCCTTTGCAAAATCAACTAAATATAGTTTGCTGTCTAGTACACCCTTAAAAGCTAATGAACCATCACTCCTTCTAAAGACAGACACATCTACATTTGTAAATAAGCAATTGTAACCCATATTACATAATTGACTAACAGACAACAGGTTATACCCAAGCGATTCAACCAAAAACACATTAGAGATGGAATGCTCGGATGAAATAGCTATTTTTCATAGTCCTTTAACCTTGCCTTGATTCCCGTCACCGAATATGATTGAATCTTGGGAGTCTTTGTTCTTGACGTAGGAGGTGAACATCTTCTTCTCCCCCGTCATGTGGTTTGTGCATCCGCTGTCGATAATCCAGCTTGAGCCCCCGGATGCATAAACCTGCAAGGCAAATTAGGCTTGGGTTTTAGGTACCCAACTCTTGTTGGGTCCTACAAGGTTAGTTACAATAGCCTTAGGGACCCAAATGCAAGTCTTGTCTCCCTTGCATTTGGCCCCTACCTTTTTAGCAATTACTTTTTCATTTTTACATGAAAGAACAAACTTAGCATTGCAAGCATGAAACATAGTGGTAGATTCATAAAACACTTTCCTAGGAGCATGAGACACATAATTTCTCCTAGGCCTACCATTAAAATTGGAACTTGACGCAACCATGGCATGAGAGTCATAAGCGTTGTAACTCCTATCATGATGAACATTTCTAGAAAATTTCCTATCATGATACATAAAAGCATGGTTCTTTTGACTACTATTTTCCATAGGGGCCTTCCCTTTCCCCTTGGCGGAGATGGGAGCCTTATGACTTGTTAAGTTCTTGGCTTCCCTTCGAAAACCAAGCCCATCCTTAATAGAGGGGTGTCTACCAATAGTATAGGCATCCCTTGCAAATTTTAATTTATCAAAATCATTTTTGCTAGTCTTAAGTTGGGCATTAAGACTAGCCACTTCACCATTTAATTTTGCAATAGAAGTAAGGTGCTCAACACATGCATCAACATTAAAATCCTTACACCTATTACAAATTACTACATGATCAATACATGAGCTAGATTTATTAGCTACTTCTAACTTAGCATTCAAGTCATCATTAATGCTCTTTAAGCTAGAAATAGATTCATGGCATGTAGATAATTCACATGAAAGCATTTCATTTCTTTTAACTTCTAGAGCAAGAGAATTTTGCGCACTAACAAATTTATCATGCTCTTCATATAAAAGATCCTCTTGCTTCTCTAACAATCTATTCTTCTCATTCAAAGCATCAATTAATTCATTGATCTTATCAATTTTAGTTCTATCTAAACCTTTGAATAAACTAGCGTAGTCTACTTCATCATCACTAGACTCATCATCACATGAAGAAGCATACGTAATGGTACTTCGAGTACTTACCTTCTTCTTCTTTGCCATGAGGTAGGTGTGATGCTCGTTTGGGAAGAGAGCTGACTTGTTGAAGGCTGAGGCGGCGAGTCCTTCGTTGTCGGAGTCGGACGAGGAGCAATCCGAATCCCACTCCTTTCCAAGGTGTGCCTCGCCCTTCGCCTTTTTGTAGGTCTTCTTCTTCTCCCACTTTCCGCTCTTTCCTTGTTCCTGGTCACTATCATTATCGGGACAGTTAGCAATAAAGTGACCAATCTTACCACACTTAAAGCAGGAGCGCTTTCCCTTCGTCTTGCTCTTGTTGGGATGCTCCTTGCGACCTTTGAGCGCCGTCTTGAAGCGCTTGATGATGAGGGCCATTTTGTCCTTATTTAGCCCGACCGCCTGAGAGCACCTAGAGGGGGGGTGAATAGGTGATCCTGTAACACTTAAAACTTAAGCCACAAAACTTGGTTAATTGTTAGCACAATAATTGCCAAGTGGCTAGAGAGGAGTCAAAACACAATAACCAACAAGATCAATCACAGAGATGGCACGGTGGTTATCCCGTGGTTCGGCCAAGACCAACGCTTGCCTACTCCACGTTGTGGCGTCCCAACGGACGAGGGTTGCAATCAACCCCTCTCAAGCGGTCCAAAGACCCACTTGAATACCACGGTGTTTTGCTTTCTTTTCTCAATCCCGTTTGCGAGGAATCTCCACAACTTGGAGCCTCTCGCCCTTACACTTGAAATTCACAAAGAAGCACAGAGCAAGGGAGGGATTAGCAACGCACTCAAGACAAGAAATCACAGCTACACCACGCACACAAGTCACAACGAGAGCTCACAACACAACTCAATGAGTTCACCACTCAACTAGAGCTCTAATTGCTATCGCAAAGAATCAAAGGCGCGGAATCGATGTCTTGGTGCTTAAGAATGTTGTAGGAGATGCTTGGTGTGCTCCTCCATGCGCCTAGGGGTCCCTTTTATAGCCCCAAGGCAGCTAGGAGCCGTTGAGAGCAATCTAGGAAGGCTGATCTTGCCTTCTGTCGACTGGCGCACCGGACAGTCCGGTGCACACCGGACACTGTCCGGTGCCCGATTTCCTTCCATAAATGGCGGAGTCGACCGTTGGCAGCCTGAGAGCCGTTGGCGCACCGGACATGTCCGGTGCACACCGGACAGACCGGTGCCCCCTTCTAGCCGTTGGCTCGGCCACGTGTCCCGCGCAGATCGCGCGGCCGAGCGTTGGCCCTGCTGACCGTTGGCTAACCGGACAGTCCGGTGCACACCGGACAGTCCGGTGAATTATAGCCGTACGTCGACGATGAATTCCCGAGAGCGACAAGTTCGCCTGTGAACGGCCCACCGGACAGTCCGATGCACCACCGGACAGTCCGGTGAATTATAGCCGTACACTGCCGTCGAAGTCCCGAGAGCAGCCTTTTCCCTCGAGCCAGTGTGGCGCACCGGACAGTCCGGTGCACCCAGACTGAGCAGACTTTGGCTGCTCGAGCCATCTCTTCTCCAACTCGATTTTTTCTGTTTCCAGCACTTAGACACAATACATTAGTCCATAAAACAATGTACTAAGTCTGAGAAACATACCTTTATCCTTGATTTGTACTTTGTCCACCTTTTTACACTTAGGCACTTGTGTTGGACACTAAACCACCAAAATACTGAGAAATGGCCCAAGGGCACATTTCCCTTTCAATCTCCCCCTTTTTGGTGATTTATGCCAACACAACATAAAGCAAGTAGAACAAGTACAAAATCAATTCAAATAAGAACTCAAATTGTTTTGATTCAATTTTGACATATATGGATCACTCTTTGCCACCACTTGGTTTGTTTTTGCAAATCAAACTCAAATTTCTATCTCTAAGTCAAACACACATGTTAAGACATAAAGAGAGTCATTCCAAGAGAAATTGATTCAAGATTTCAAAAACTCCCCTTTTTCCCATAATCAATACTTCTCCCCACAAGAAGCCAACTTTTGACAAGAGAGACAATAAAAGAGTTTTGACAAACCAAAAGCTCTATTCTACTATTTTCAAAATCTCTCAAGTGGTAGCTGATCCATTTATCGCTTTGGCCTTTATTTTCTCCCCCTTTGGCATCAAGCACCAAAACGGGATCAATCTTGGCCCTTTAACCCCATTGCCTCACCAAAAATCTACAAATAAGAGTACAAAGGCAATAAGAGTATAAAGATGAACACGGAAAAGGTACTCTTTTCATCGGAGTGCAGTGGAAGTCTTGCATGGTCCAAGTCCACCTTTCCCTTTCAATCCTCCTTTGAGACTAAAACAAGCAACCTCAAGCATATGGTTAGTCTCAAAGGGTCAAGTTGTAGCACAGCTCCCCCTAAATATGTGCATCACTTGCAGAAAGGACTTGTGAGGTCCAGGGAGTGTTTGTACAACTTGAGCACCACAATAAGCAACAAAATGCAGAATGAACATGATCAAAGGCATAAACACATGTATGCTACAATTCAATCCAAGTTCCGCGAATCTAAGATATTGAGCTCACTACGCAGCCTGCAAAAGGTCTTCTCATCTAGAGGCTTGGTAAAGATATCGGCTAGCTGGTTCTCGGTGCTAACATGAAACACTTCGATATCTCCCTTTTGCTGGTGGTCTCTCAAAAAGTGATGCCGGATGTCAATGTGCTTTGTGCGGCTGTGCTCAATAGGATTTTCCGCTATTCGGATAGCACTCTCATTATCACATAGGAGTGGGACTTTGCTCAGATTGTAGCCAAAGTCCCGGAGGGTTTGCCTCATCCAAAGTAGTTGCGCGCAACACTGTCCTACGGCAACGTACTCGGCCTTAGCGGTGGATAGGGCAACGGAGGTTTGTTTCTTAGAATTCCATGACATCAGGGACCTTCCTAAGAATTGGCACGTCCTCGATGTACTCTTCCTATCGACCTTACATCCAGCATAGTCAGAATCTGAGTACCCAATCAAGTCAAAGTTAGACCCCTTTGGATACCAAATCCCGAAGCAAGGCGTAGCGACTAAATATCGAAGAATTCGCTTCACGACCACTAAGTGACACTCCTTAGGATCGGATTGAAATCTAGCACACATGCATACGCTAAGCATAATATCCGATCTACTAGCACATAAATAATGCAAAGAACCTATCATGGACTGGTATGCTTTTTGATCAACGGACTTACCACCTTTGTTGAGGTCGGTGTGTCCGTCGGTTCCCATCGGCGTCTTGGCGGGCTTGGCGTCCTTCATCCCAAACCGCTTTAGCAAATCTTGCGTGTACTTCGTTTGGGAGATGAAGGTGTCGTCCTTGAGTTGCTTCACTTGGAACCCAAGGAAGTAGTTCAACTCGCCCATCATCGACATCTCGAATTTCTGCGTCATAACCCTGCTAAACTCTTCACAAGACTTTTGATTAGTAGAACCAAATATTATGTCATCGACATAAATTTGGCACACAAAAAGATCACCATCGCAAGTCTTAGTAAAAAGAGTTGGATCGGCTTTCCCGACCTTGAAAGAATTAGCAATTAAAAAGTCTCTAAGGCATTCATACCATGCTCTTGGGGCTTGCTTAAGTCCATAGAGCGCCTTAGAGAGCTTACACACGTGGTCGGGGTACCGTTCATCCTCAAAGCCAGGGGGTTGTTCCACGTACACCTCCTCCTTGATCGGCCCGTTGAGGAAAGCGCTCTTCACATCCATTTGGTACAACCTGAAAGAATGGTGAGCGGCATATGCTAGCAAGATATGAATTGATTCTAGCCTAGCCACAGGAGCAAAAGTCTCCTCAAAGTCCAAACCTGCGACTTGGGCATAACCTTTTGCCACAAGTCGAGCCTTGTTCCTTGTCACCACCCCGTGCTCGTCCTGTTTGTTGCGGAACACCCACTTGGTTCCCACAACATTTTGCTTGGGACGAGGCACCAGTGTCCAAACTTCATTGCGCTTGAAGTTGTTGAGTTCCTCCTGCATGGCCAATACCCAGTCCGGATCTAGCAAGGCCTCTTCTACCCTGAAAGGCTCAATAGAAGAGACAAAGGAGTAATGCTCACAAAAATTAACTAATCTTGAACGAGTAGTTACTCCCTTGCTAATATCACCCAATATTTGGTCGACGGGATGATCCCTTTGGATCGTCGCTCGAACTTGGGTTGGAGGTGCCTGAGGTGCTTCTTCCTCTTCAATTTGAACATCCTGTGCTCCCCCTTGATCATGCGCCTCCACTTGAGGTACTTGTTCGTCATCTTGGGTTGGGGGATGCACCATAGTTGAGGAAGACGGTTGATCTTGCTCCAATTGTTCCTGAGGCCGTACATCTCCAATCTCCATGGTGCGTATCGCGGCCGTTGGAACGTCTTCTTCATCTATATCATCAAGATCAACAACTTGCTCTCTTGGAGAGCCATTAGTCTCATCAAATACAACGTCGCTAGAGACTTCAACCAAACCCGATGATTTGTTGAAGACCCTATACGCCTTTGTATTTGAATCATAACCTAATAAAAACCCTTCTACAGCTTTGGGAGCAAATTTGGAATTCCTACCTTTCTTCACTAGAATGTAGCATTTACTCCCAAATACACGAAAGTACGATACATTGGGTTTGTTACCAGTTAGAAGCTCATATGAAGTCTTCTTGAGGAGGCGGTGAAGGTAGACCCTGTTGATGGCGTGGCAAGCCGTGTTCACGGCTTCCGACCAAAAGCGCTCGGGGGTCTTGAACTCTCCAAGCATAGTCCTCGCCATATCAATGAGCGTCCTGTTCTTCCTCTCTACCACACCATTTTGCTGAGGTGTGTAGGGAGCGGAGAACTCGTGCTTGATCCCCTCCTCCTCAAGGAACTCCTCCACTTGAAGATTCTTGAATTCGGACCCGTTGTCGCTCCTTATCTTCTTCACCTTGAGCTCAAACTCATTTTGAGCTCTCCTGAGGAAGCGCTTGAGGGTCCCTTGGGTTTCAGACTTATCCTGCAAAAAGAACACCCAAGTGAAGCGGGAAAAGTCATCAACAATAACTAGACCATACTTACTTCCTCCTATGCTCAGATAGGCGACGGGTCCGAAGAGGTCCATATGCAGCATCTCCAAGGGTCTTGATGTTGTCATCACATTTTTTGTGTGATGAGAGCCTCCCACCTGTTTCCCGGCTTGACAAGCTGCACAAGGTCTTTCTTTTTCGAATTGCACGTTAGTCAAACCTATCACGTGTTCTCCCTTTAGAAGCTTGTGAAGGTTCTTCATCCCCACATGTGCTAAGCGGCGATGCCACAACCAGCCCATGCTAGTCTTAGCAATTAAGCATGCATCTAGACCGGCCTCCTCTTTTGCGAAATCAACCAAATAAAGTTTGCCATCTAGTACACCCTTAAAAGCTAGTGAACCATCACATCTTCTAAAGACAGACACATCTACATTTGTAAATAGACAATTATATCCCATATTACATAATTGACTAACAGATAGTAAATTATAACCAAGAGACTCAACTAAAAACACATTAGAGATAGAGTGCTCATTAGATATTGCAATCTTGCCTAAACCTTTCACCTTGCCTTGGTTCCCATCACCGAATATGATTGAATCTTGGGAATCCTTATTCTTGACGTAGGAGGTGAACATCTTCTTCTCCCCCGTCATATGGTTTGTGCATCCGCTGTCGATAATCCAGCTTGAACCCCCGGATGCATAAACCTGCAAGGCAAATTTAGGCTTGGGTCTTAGGTACCCAACTCTTGTTGGGTCCTACAAGGTTAGTCACAATTTCCTTAGGGACCCAAATGCAAGTTTTATCACCCTTGCATTTTGCCCCTAATTTCCTAGCAACTATCTTCCTATCCTTTCTACAAATAGCAAAGGAAGCATTTAAAGCATGATAAATTGTAGAGGGACCATTCATAACTTTTCTAGGAACATGAACAATATTCTTCCTAGGCACATGATGAATATTTTTCCTAGGCATATCTCTACCATGCATATAGGAAGAATTGGAAGCATACATAGCATAAGAGTCATAGGCATGTGAATCAAAAGCATTACAACTCCTATGAGACTGTCTTCTATCATTGTACATAAAAGCATGGTTCTTTTTAGTACTACTTGCCATAGGGGCCTTCCCTTTCTCCTTGGCGGAGATGGATGCCTTATGGCTTGTTAAGTTCTTGGCTTCCCTCTTGAAGCCAAGCCCATCCTTAATTGAGGGGTGTCTACCAATCGTGTAGGCATCCCTAGCAAATTTTAGTTTATCAAAATCACTTTTGCTAGCCTTAAGTTGGGCATTAAGACTAGCCATTTCATCATTTAACTTTGCAATAGAAGCTATGTGTTCACTACAAGCATCAATATCAAAATCTTTACATCTATTGCAAATAACAACATTTTCTACACAAGTTGTTGATTTCCTAGCTATTTCTAACTTAGCATTCAAATCATCATTAATGCTCCTTAAGCTAGAAATTGTCTCATGGCAAGAAGATAATTCACAAGAAAGCATTTCATTTCTTTTAACTTCTAAAGCATGAGATTTTTGTGCTTCTACAAATTTGTCATGTTCTTCATACAACAAATCTTCTTGTTTTTCTAGAAGCCTATTCTTATCATTCAAGGCATCAATTAATTCATTAATTTTATCTACCTTGGTTCTATCTAGGCCTTTAAATAGACATGAATAATCTATTTCATCCTCATCACTAGATTCGTCCTCACTTGAAGAAGCATAAGTAGAGTCTCGAGTACATACCTTCTTCTCCCTTGCCATAAGGCATGTGTGACGCTCGTTGGGGAAGAGGGATGACTTGTTGAAGGCGGTGGCGGCGAGTCCTTCATTGTCGGAGTCGGAGGAGGAGCAATCCGAATCCCACTCCTTTCCTAGATGTGCCTTGCCCTTTGACTTCTTATAGTTCTTCTTCTTCTCCCTCTTGTTCCCTTGGTCCTGATCACTATCATTGTCGGGACAGTTAGCAATAAAATGACCAAGCTTACCACATTTGAAGCATGAGCGCTTCCCCTTTGTCTTGGTCTTGCTTGGCTGCCCCTTGCGACCCTTTAGCGTCGTCTTGAATCTCTTGATGATGAGGGCCATCTCTTCATCATTAAGTCCGGCCGCCTCAATTTGTGCCACCTTGCTAGGTAGCGCCTCCTTGCTTCTTGTTGCCTTGAGAGCAAGGGGTTGCGGCTCGTTGATCAGACCATTCAAGGCGTCGTCCATGTACCTCGCCTCCTTGATCATCATTCGCCCGCTCACGAATTTTCCAAGGACTTCTTCGGGCGACATTTTGGTGTACCTGGGATTCTCACGAATATTATTCACCAAATGAGGATCAAGAACGGTAAAGGACCTTAGCATCAGTCGGATGACGTCGTGGTCCGTCCATCGCGTGCTTCCGTAGCTTCTTATTTTGTTGATAAGGGTCTTGAGCCGGTTATATGTTTGTGTCGGCTCCTCGCCCCTTATCATCGCAAACCGTCCAAGCTCGCCCTCCACCAACTCCATCTTGGTGAGCAAGGTGATGTCGTTCCCGTCATGAGAAATCTTGAGGGTGTCCCAGATCTGCTTGGCGTTATCCAAGCCGCTCACTTTGTGATATTCATCCCTGCACAATGAAGCTAGAAGAACAGTAGTAGCTTGTGCATTCTTATGAATTTTCTCATTAATGAACATGGGACTATCCGAACTACCAAAGTGCATTCCACTCTCTACAATCTCCCATATACTAGGATGGAGAGAGAATAGGTGACTACGCATTTTGTGGCTCCAAAATCCGTAGTCCTCCCCATCAAAGTGTGGAGGCTTGCTGAGAGGAATGGAGAGCAAATGTGAATTTGAACTTTGTGGAATACGAGAGTAGTCAAAAGAAAAGTTCGAATTAACCGGTTTCCTTCTCTCGTAGTCGTTGTGGTCGTCGTCCTTTTGGGAAGAAGTAGACTCATCGCTGTCGTAGTAGACGATCTCCTTGATGCGCCTCGTCTTCTTCTTCTTCCCATCTTTCCGTCTATGCCCGAGCCGGAGTCTGTAGGCTTGTCATCCTTCGGCTCGTTGACGAAGGATTCCTTCTCTTTGTCATTGATCACGATTCCCTTCCCCTTAGGATCCATCTCTTCGGGCGGTTAGTCCCTTTGTGAAGAGAACGGCTCCGATACCAATTGAGAGCACCTAGAGGGGGGGGGGTGAATAGGTGATCCTGTAACACTTAAAACTTAAGCCACAAAACTTGGTTAATTGTTAGCACAATAATTGCCAAGTGGCTAGAGAGAAGTCAAAACACAATAACCAACAAGATCAATCACAGAGATGGCACGGTGGTTATCCCGTGGTTCGGCCAAGACCAACGCTTGCCTACTCCACGTTGTGGCGTCCCAACGGACGAGGGTTGCAATCAACCCCTCTCAAGCGGTCCAAAGACCCACTTGAATACCACGGTGTTTTGCTTTCTTTTCTCAATCCCGTTTGCGAGGAATCTCCACAACTTGGAGCCTCTCGCCCTTACACTTGAAATTCACAAAGAAGCACAGAGCAAGGGAGGGATTAGCAACGCACTCAAGACAAGAAATCACAGCTACACCACGCACACAAGTCGCAACGAGAGCTCACAACACAACTCAATGAGTTCACCACTCAACTAGAGCTCTAATTGCTATCGCAAAGAATCAAAGGCGCGGAATCGATGTCTTGGTGCTTAAGAATGTTGTAGGAGATGCTTGGTGTGCTCCTCCATGCGCCTAGGGGTCCCTTTTATAGCCCCAAGGCAGCTAGGAGCCATTGAGAGCAATCTAGGAAGGCTGATCTTGCCTTCTGTCGACTGGCGCACCGGACAGTCTGGTGCACACCGGACACTGTCCGGTGCCTGATTTCCTTCCATAAATGGCGCAGTCGACCATTAGCAGCCTGAGAGCCGTTGGCGCACCGAACATGTCCGGTGCACACCGGACAGACCGGTGCCCCCTTCTAGCCGTTGGCTCGGCCACGTGTCCCGCGCAGATCGAGCGGCCGACCGTTGCCCCTGCCGACCGTTGTCTCACCGGACAGTCCGGTGCACACCGGACAGTCCGGTGAATTATAGCCGTACGTCGACGATGAATTCCCGAGAGCGACGAGTTCGCCTGTGAACGGCCCACCGGACAGTCCGGTGCACCACCGGACAGTCCGGTGAATTATAGCCGTACACCGCCGTCGAAGTCCCGAGAGCAGCCTTTTCCCTCGAGCCAGCCTGGCGCACCGGACACTGTCCGGTGCACCACCGGACAGTCCGGTGCACCCAGACTGAGCAGACTTTGGCTGCTCGAGCCATCTCTTCTCCAACTCGATTTTTTCTGTTTCCAGCACTTAGACACAATACATTAGTCCATAAAACAATGTACTAAGTCTGAGAAACATACCTTTATCCTTGATTTGTACTTTGTCCACCTTTTTACACTTAGGCACTTGTGTTGGACACTAAACCACCAAAATACTTAGAAATGGCCCAAGGGCACATTTCCCTTTCACCGCCTCAACTTGTGCCACCTTGCTAGGTAGCGCCTCCCTACTACTTGTTGCTTTGAGAGCAACGGTTTGAGGCTCGTAGATCGGCATTGGGCCATTCAATGCCTCATCAACATATCTTGCCTCCTTGATCATCATTCGCCCGCTTACGAACTTTCCGAGTATTTCCTCGGGCGTCATCTTGATGTACCTAGGATTCTCATGAATAGAGTTTACAAGATGAGGATCAAGGACAGTGAAGGACCTTAGCATAAGTCGGGCGACGTCGTGGTCCGTCCATCTCGTGCTCCCATAGCTCCTTATCTTGTTGACCAGGGTCTTGAGCCTATTATATGTTTGAGTTGGCTCCTCTCCCCTGATCATCGTGAACCTTCCTAGTTCGCCTTCCACTAACTCCATCTTGGTGAGCATGGTGGCGTCGTTCCCCTCATGCGAGATCTTGAGGGTGTCCCAGATCTGCTTAGCGTTATCCAAGCCGCTCACCTTATTGTATTCTTCCCTGCACAAGGATGCTAAAAGAACAGTAGCTTGTGCATTTTTATGGATTTGTTCATTGATAAACATAGAATTATCCGAACTATCAAATTGCATTCCATTTTCTACTATCTCCCATATACTTGGATGAAGAGAGAACAAATGGCTACGCATTTTGTGGCTCCAAAATCCGTAGTCCTCTCCATCAAAGTGTGGAGGTTTACCAAGTGGAATGGAAAGCAAATGAGCATTGGAATTATGCGGAATACGAGAATAATCAAAAGAAAAGTTCGAGTTAACCGTTTTCTTTTTCTCCTCGTATTCGTCGTCCTTTTGAGAAGAGGAAGATTCATCGCTGTCGTAGTAGACAATCTTCTTAATGCACCTCTTCTTATTTCCATCCTTCTTCTTTTGACTCGAGCCGGAGTCATTTGCTTTGTCGTCCCTTGGCTCATTGAAGATGGACTCCTTCTCATTGTCGTTGACCACCATCCCCTTTCCCTTAGGATCCATCTCTTCAGGCAATTAGTCCCTTTCGTGAAGAGAACGGCTCCGATACCAATTGAGAGCACCTAGAGGGGGGTGAATAGGTGATCCTGTAAAAACTTAAAACTTATAACCACAAAACTTGGTTAAGTGTTAGTACAATGAAATCAAGTGGCTAAGGGTCGAGCTCTTGCAAAACACAATAGTTACAGTGAGAACAAGCACAAGAGACACGATGATTTATCCCGTGGTTCGGCCAAGTATAACACTTGCCTACTCCACGTT
Source organism: Zea luxurians (assembly GCA_029449295.1). Taxonomy (NCBI): domain Eukaryota; kingdom Viridiplantae; phylum Streptophyta; class Magnoliopsida; order Poales; family Poaceae; genus Zea; species Zea luxurians. Next base: position 176,698,727 of record JAOPSE010000002.1, read on the forward strand.
GTGGCGTCCCAACGGACGAGAGTTGCACTCAACTCCTCTCAAGTGATCCAATGATCAACTTGAATACCACAGTTTTCTTCTTTCTTTACTCTTTCCCGTTTGCGAGGAATCTCCACAACTTGGAGTCTCTCGCCCTTACAATAAGGATCAAAGTGAAAGCACTAGAGTAAGGGAGGGAAGCAACACACACAAATCCACAACAATACGCACACACAGCCAAGACTTGAGCTCAAATGAATAGCACAAAGTTCACCACTAGAACGGAGCTCAAATCACTAAGAATGTCAATCGAGTGCGCAAAGACGGAGTGTGAATGATCAAGAATGCTCAAAGTATGCTTGGTGTTTTTTCTCCATGCGCCTAGGGGTCCCTTTTATAGCCCCAAGGCAGCTAGGAGCCGTTGGAAGCAATCCGGGAAGGCAATCCTTGCCTTCTATCGGGTGGTGCAACGGACAGTCCAGTGCACCACCGGGCATCCCTTGTTCACTGTCCGGTGTAGATAGCCTTCCTATTTTGGCGCAGCCGACCGTTGAAGATTTGGAGCCGTTGGCGCACCGGACACTGTCCGGTGCCCCCATCAGACCGTTGGCTCGGCCACGCGTCACACGCGGATTGCGCGGCCGACCGTTGGCGCGGCCGACCGTTGGCTCACCGGACAGTCCGGTGCACCACCGGACAGTCCGGTGAATTTTAGTTGTACGTCGTTGATCACTTCCCGAGAGCGACGACTTCGCCGTGGATGGCTCACTGGACAGTCCGGTGCACCATCGGACAGTCCGGTGATTTATAGCCATACACCACCGTCGAGTCCCGAGAGCGGGCTGTTCACCGAGACTAGTCCTGGCGCACCGGACACTGTCCGGTGCACCACCGGACAGTCCGATGCACCCAGACCGAAGCTATATTTGGCTGTTCACTGCCAACTCTTTTCCAAATTGTTTTCTCCTATTTCTAGCACTTAGACACAATACATTAGTCTTCAAAACAATGTACTAAGTCTAGCAACATAACTTGCACCTTGATTTGCACTTCTTGAGCCTTTGGCACAATTTAACACTTAAACCATTTGTGTTGGCACTTAGTCACCAAAATACTTAGAAATGGCCCAAGGGCACATTTCGCTTTCACCAGCCCATGCGCCGACGTGTGAGGACGCCTCGAAGGCAGTGGTCGAAACAGCTGCCGAAGACCCCGCGGCGGTGGTCGAGCCTTCGCAGGTGGCGGAGTAGGGGTTAGGGATTGTATGTGTAAAATTTTTGTCTGTGTGATACTGAACCTCGGTTGCTGTGTAGGTTCCAACGTTTGGGCCTGCGCAAGCAACCACTACTGACAATACTGATTTTGCGGCGGAGACTTCAATAGTAGTGTCTGCCAATGTTAGTGTGCCTGGTTTTATGTCTGAATGTTTTGAGTCTGACGGGGAGTCTGGGAGTTCGTTTCTTTGGATGGAGGAGTCCTCGGATGAGGGCTTGGATTATTTTGTTGCGTTGGATGTGGCTGCGACTGAGACTTCCCCGCGTGTGGAGGGTGCCGAGGATCTTCCTGGTGCGAGTACTGGGTGTAGGCGGCGAAGGGTGGTCGGAAAACAAAGTGTGGGTGAATTTTCGCGGAGCGGCAGGCGCCGTCGCATGGGGATGGAGCGTGGCCGACTTCGGGTAGACGGGGTTGATAAGCGAGAGTTGTTGTCCTCGCCGATTGGGGCGGGCGTAGGCGAGGGGGATCTTCGGGAGCTTTTTGAGGGTGAGGAATTGAGAATAATGTTGTTTAATTACAGGGAGATGGGTATCATTCCGGTGGTTGAGCCGATGTAATAGGCGTTGCCCTCGCCGTGTGTATGTGATGGGCGATGCCCTCGCCGTGTGTATGTAATTGTAATTTGTATGGTGATGTGGCCTGTTGGTCGTATTCGTACACTTGTATTTGTCTGGCTGCGTACGTGGGCGACTTGATACGGAGCGTCTTTGTAATGATAGACTTCGAATAACATTATTCCGGCTGCGCCCTTAAGTAACTGTTGCACTGAGTGTCTTTCAAATAAAAGACTTCGACTAGCGCTCTCGTTGTGCTGGTCCGGCTGCACCCTTAGGCTACTTTTGCGCGGAGTGTCTTTAAATGAAAGACTAGCGCACTTGTGCTATTCCGGCTGCACCCTTAGGCGACTTTTGCTCAAAGTGCCTTGTAAGTAAAAGACTTTGATTAACGCTCTTGTTGAGCTATTCCGTCTGCACCCTTAGGCGTCTTTTGCACGGAGTGTCTTTTGAATAAAAGACTGATTAACGCACTTGTTGTGCTACTCCAGCTGCACCCTTAGGCGTCTTTTGCGCGGAGTGTCTTTTGAATAAAAGACTGATTAACACACTTGTTGTGCTATTCTGGCTGCACCCTTAGGCGACTTTTGCTCGGAGTGTTGCACGCGAGGGTAGTCTGCGCTGCCTCTCGCGGTGACTTCGGAGTGGTCGAATACCAAAGACCGTCGATGCGGTCTTTTTTGACATGTTGTATCTTAGTTTTTGCGGGGGATTTTTGCAGGTATATTACATGGCTCTGCCTCGTTAAAAACCTCACCCCTGGGAGGAAAAGAGTGTGGGCCTGAATAATACTGTTTGGTGAATTACAAGGGCGCGTAGGCCCTGAGGATTTAAACAAAAAATTTGTGGAGATTGTCAATGTTCTAGGAATGGTATAGGTCTTCGCCGGATGGCGTTGTTAGCCTGTATGCGCTGGGGGACGCCTTTGACTTGGCGATGAATGGACCGTCCCACTTTGGCTCCAGCTTGCCCTGTGACCCTGTCCGAGTGGTTTGGATGAGTACGAGGTCTCCTTCGGTTTATTCTCTTGGGACGGCTGCGTGGTCGCACCAGGCCTTCGTTTGAGCTTGGTATTTGTTGAGGGCCTGCAGGGCAAAGACGCGGTCTCCATCGATGAGGTCTTTGGATGTTGGTTCGTCGACGTCGGGGACGACTGATGCACTTGTTCGAGGTAACCCGTGTTTTATTTCCTACGAGGTCATGGCCTTCGATCCGTATGGTAGACGAAAAGGAGTGAATCTAGTCGCCTGGCATTCGATTGTGTTTAGTGCCCAGAGTACTTCAGGTAGCTGGTCGGCCCATTTACCCTTCCTATCATCGAGAAGCCTTTTCTTGATGGCAGTGAAAATCTTGCCATTGGCGCGCTCGACGACGCCGTTAGATTGTGGGTGATATACTGAGGCGAAGGCAAGCTTGGTGCCAATGGAGAAGCAGAAGTCCCTGAAGTCCTGGCTGTCAAACTGTTTGCCATTGTCGACTGTGAGCTCGGACGGGACTCCGAATCGGCAAACAGTGTTTTGCTAGAAGAATTTCTGGGCAGTCTTCGACGTTATCATGGATACTGCCCTTGCCTCGATCCACTTGGTAAAATACTTGACGGTGACAAAGGTGAACTTGAGGTTCCCTTGGGCCGTGGGTAGTGGCCCGACTATGTCCAGCCCCCAGCGTTGAAGTGGCCATGTGTGGGCAATCAGCTTTGTGAATTGCGAAGGGTTGCCCGATCGAGGAGAAAACTTCTGGCAGGCTTCGCATGACCTCGTGACTCGATTCGCGACACAGATTATAGTGGGCCAGTAGAACCCTTGATGGATCACCTTGGCAGCGAGGGCCCTAGGCCCCGAGTGAGAGCCACAAGTTCCGCTGTGGACATCGCGCAGGATCTGGATGCCTTCAGTTTTGGTGACGCATTTAAGCATGGGTTGACTGACCCCCTTCTTGTATAACTGGCCCTCAATGATTGCAAAGTCCCGGCTTCAGTGCTTGAGGCACTTGGCCTCGTTGACGTTGCTTGGATGGTAATATCCTTGCAGGAAAACGGTTATTGGAGCCCGCCAATCTTCGGTCATGATGAGGTTGACTATGCGGTGGCCCTCGGTGTCGTTGGTTATTTGTAGACCCTCTGGACTGCGGACGGCTGACGTGCCGATGACGTGGTAGAACACGTCGAAGGGCAAGGCTTCGCCTCTGGCAGCTGCTTTGGCCAGTGCATCGGCCTCCTCGTTCCTGGCTCGGTCCACATGCTGCAAGGTAAAACCCTTAAATTGTCTCTTAAGACTGCGAACAGCCGCGAGATACTGAGTGAGTGCGGGGTCTTTTGCTTAATATTCTTTTTCGACCTGGCCGGCAACCACTTTGGAATCTATCTTGATTATGCAGGTGGTGACACCAAGCGCTCGCAGCTTGCAAAGACCTGAAAGGGAAATGTGCCCTTGGGCCATTTCTAAGTATTTTGGTGGTCAAGTTCCAACATAAATGGTTTAAGTATGAAACTATGCCAAATGGTGGAAGAAGTGCAAATCAACACAAATGTATGATTCTAGACTTAGTACATTGGTTTTTGTGTACTAACATATTTGTCTAAGTGCTAGAATCAGAGAAAAGTCAAAAGGAAAAAGAGTTGGCTGTGTACAGCCAACTGATGTTCAGTCTGGGTGCACCGGACTGTCCGGTGGTGCACCGGACAGTGTCCGGTGCGCCAGGCTGGCTCTGGCGAAAAGGCTGCTCTCGGGTTTCGGCGGCGGCGTATGGCTAAAAATCACTGGACTGTCCGGTGGTGCACCGGAATGTCCGGTGGTGCACCGGACTGTCCGGTGAGCCAACGGTCGGCCGCGCAATCCGCGCGTGACGCGTGGCCGAGCCAACGGTCAGAAGGGGCACCGGACTATCCAGTGTGCACCGGACAGTGTTCGGTGCGCCAACGGCTCCAAACCTTCAACGGTCGGCTGCGCCAAAATAGGAAAGAAATCAGCACCGAACAGTGTCCGGTGGTGCACCGGACTGTCCGGTGCGCCACCCAACAGAAGGCAAGGATAGCCTTCCTGGATTGCTTTCAACGGCTCCTAGCTGCCTTGGGGCTATAAAAGGGACCCCTAGGCGCATGGAGGAGTACACCAAGCATACTCTAAGCATTCTTGATCATTCACACTCCATCTTTGCGCACTCGATTGGCATTCTTAGTGATTTGTGCTTCGTTCTAGTGGTGAACCTTGTGTTATTCATTTGAGCTCAAGTCTTGGCTGTGTGTGTGCGTATTGCTGTGGATTTGTGTGTGTTGCTTCCCTCCCTTACTCTAGTGCCTTCACTTTGATCCTTATTGTAAGGGCGAGAGACTCCATGTTGTGGAGATTCCTCGCAAACGGGAAAGAGTAAATAAAGAAGAACACCGTGGTATTCAAGTTGATCATTAGATCACTTGAGAGGGGTTGAGTGCAACCCTCGTCCGTTGGAACGCCACAACGTGGAGTAGGCAAGTTTTGTACTTGGCCGAACCACGGGATAAATCATCGTGTCTCTTGTGCTTGTTCTCACTGTGTCTATTGTGTTTCACAAGAGCTCGGTCGTTAGCCACTTGTATTAATTGTGCTAACACTTAATCAAGTTTTGTGGCTTTAAGTCTTAAGCTTTTACAGGATCACCTATTCACCCCCCTCTAGGTGCTCTCAATTGGTATCAGAACCGTTCTCTTCAAGAAAGGGACTAATCGCCCGAAGAGATGGATCCTAAGGGAAAGGGGATGGTGGTCAACGACAATGAGGAGTCCATCTTCAACAAGCCAAGGGACGACAAAGTCAATGACTCCGGCTCGAGTCAAAAGAAGAAGGACGGAAAGAAGAAGAGGCGCATCAGGAAGGTTGTCTACTACGACAGCGACGAATCTTCCTCTTCTCAAAAGGACGACGAATACGAGGAGAAAAAGAAAACGGTTAACTCAAACTTTTCTTTTGATTATTCTCGTATTCCACATAATTCCAATGCTCATTTGCTTTCCATTCCACTTGGTAAACCCCCACACTTTGATGGAGAGGACTACGGATTTTGGAGTCACAAAATGCGTAGCCACTTGTTCTCTCTTCATCCAAGTATATGGGAGATAGTAGACAATGGAATGCAATTTGATAGTTCGGATAACTCCATGTTTATCAATGAACAAATCCATAAAAATGCACAAGCTACTACTGTTCTTTTAGCATCCTTGTGCAGGGAAGAATACAATAAGGTGAGCGGCTTAGATAATGCCAAGCAAATCTGGGACACCCTCAAGATCTCGCATGAGGGGAACGACGCCACCATGCTCACCAAGATGGAGTTTGTGGAAGGCGAACTAGGAAGGTTTGCAATGATCAGGGGAGAGGAGCCAACTCAAACGTACAATAGGCTCAAAACCCTGGTCAACAAGATAAGGAGCTATGGGAGCACGAGATGGACGGACCACGACGTCATTCGACTTATGCTATGGTCCTTCACTGTCCTTGATCCTCATCTTGTAAACTCTATTCGTGAGAATCCTAGGTACATCAAGATGACGCCCGAGAAAATACTCGGAAAGTTCGTAAGCGGGCGGATGATGATCAAGGAGGCAAGATATGTTGATGATGCATTGAATGGCCCAATGCCGATCTACGAGCCTCAAACTGTTGTTCTCAAAGCAACAAGTAGCAGGGAGGCGCTACCTAGCAAGGTAGCACAAGTTGAGGCGGCCGGGCTAAATGAGGACGAAATGGCCCTCATCATCAAGCGCTTCAAGACGGCGCTCAAAGGTCGCAAGGAGCATCCCAACAAGAGCAAGACAAAGGGAAAACGCTCCTGCTTCAAGTGTGGTAAGATTGGTCACTTTATTGCTAACTGTCCCGACAATGATAGTGATCAGGAACAAGGAAAGAGCGGAAAGTGGGAAAAGAAGAAGACCTACAAAAAGGCGAAGGGCGAGGCACACCTTGGAAAGGAGTGGGATTCGGATTGCTCCTCGTCCGACTCCGACAATGAAGGACTCGCCGCCTCAGCCTTCAACAAGTCAGCTCTCTTCCCCAACGAGCATCACACATGCCTCATGGCAAAGGAAAAGAAGGTAAATACTCAAAGTACTATTACATATGCTTCTTCAAGTGATGATGAATCTAGCGATGATGAAATAGACTATGCAAGTTATTCAAAGGTTTAGATAGAACTAAAATTGATAAAATCAATGAAGTAATTGATGCTTTGAATGACAAGAATAGATTGTTAGAAAAGCAAGAGGATCTTTTGTATGAAGAACATGACAAATTTTTAGATGTCCAAAAATCTCTTGCTTTAGAAGTTAAAAGGAATGAAATGCTTTCTTGTGAATTATCTACTTGCCATGAGACCATTTCTAGTTTAAAAAGTGTTAATGATGATTTAAATGCTAAGCTAGAAGTAGCAAATAGATCTAGTTCTTGTGTAGAACATGTAGTGATTTGCAATAGGTGTAAGGACTTTAATGTTGATGCATGTGTTGAGCACCTTACTTCTATTGCAAAACTAAATGGTGAAGTGGCTAGTCTTAATGCCCAAATTAAGACTAGCAAAAATGAATTTGATAAACTAAAATTTGCAAGGGATGCCTACACTGTTGGTAGACACCCCTCAATTAAGGATGGGCTTGGCTTTAAGAGGGAAGCCAAGGACTTAACAAGTCATAAGGCTCCCATCTCTGCCAAGGAGAAAGGGAAGGCCCCTATGGCTAATAGTGTTCAAAAGAATCATGCTTTCATTTATAGTGATAGAAAATTCTCTAGAAATGCTTATAGGAATTATTCTTATGATTCATATGCTATGCCTGCTTCTAGTTCTTCTATTGTGCATGATATGCCTAGGAAAGATGTTATTCGTACACCTAGGAGAAATGTTGTTCATGTACCTAGGAAAGCAAGGAATGAACCTTCTACAATTTATCATGCTTGCAATGCTTCCTTTGCAATTTGTAGAAAGGATAAGAAAGTGATTGCTAAGAAATTAGGGGCAAAATGCAAGGGAGATAAAACTTGCATTTGGGTCCCTAAGGCTATTGTCACTAACCTTGTAGGACCCAACAAGAGTTGGGTACCTAAGACCCACGCCTAAATTTGCCTTGCAGGTTTATGCATCCGGGGGCTCAAGCTAGATTATCGACAGCGGATGCACAAACCACATGACGGGGGAGAAGAAGTTTTCACCTCCTACGTCAAGAACAAGGACTCCCAAGAGTTAATCATATTCGGTGATGGGAACCAAGGCAAGGTTAAAGGACTAGGAAAAATAGCAATTTCATCCGAGCATTCCATTTTTAATGTGTTCTTAGTAGAATCGCTTGGATATAACTTATTGTCCATTAGTCAATTATGTAATATGGGGTATAATTGCTTATTTACAAATGTAGATGTGTCTGTCTTTAGAAGGAGTGATGGTTCATTAGCTTTTAAGGGTGTACTAGACGACAAACTCTATTTAGTTGATTTTGCAAAGGAGGAGGCCGATCTAGATGCATGTTTAATTGCTAAGACTAGCATGGGCTGGATGTGGCATCGCCGTCTAGCACATGTGGGAATGAAGAACCTTCACAAACTTCTAAAGGGAGAACATGTGTTAGGACTAACAAATGTGTCTTTCGAAAAAGATAGACCTTGTGCAGCTTGTCAAGCAGGTAAACAAGTGGGAAGTGCGCATCACAGCAAGAATGTGATGACCACATCAAGACCCCTGGAGCTGCTGCATATGGACCTCTTCGGACCTGTCGCCTACCTTAGCATCGGGGGAAGTAAGTATGGTTTAGTAATTGTTGATGATTTTTCCCGCTTCACTTGGGTATTCTTTTTGCAGGATAAATCTGAAACCCAAGGGACCCTCAAGCGCTTCCTAAGGAGAGCTCAAAATGAATTTGAGCTCAAGGTGAAGAAGATAAGGAGCGACAACGGATCCGAGTTCAAGAACCTTCAAGTGGAGGAGTACCTTGAGGAAGAAGGTATCAAGCATGAATTCTCCGCTCCCTACACACCACAGCAAAACGGTGTGGTAGAGAGGAAGAACAGGACGCTCATAGACATGGCGAGGACGATGCTTGGAGAATTCAAAACGCCCGAGCGGTTTTGGTCGGAAGCCGTGAACACGGCTTGCCATGCCATAAACCGAGTCTACCTTCATCGCCTCCTCAAGAAGACTTCGTATGAGCTTCTAACCGGTAACAAACCCAACGTTTCATACTTTCATGTATTTGGGAGTAAATGCTACATTCTAGTGAAGAAAGGTAGGAATTCCAAATTTGCTCCCAAAGCTGTAGAAGGGTTTTTGTTAGGTTATGACTCAAATACAAAGGCGTATAGAGTCTTCAACAAATCATCGGGTTTGGTTGAAGTCTCTAGCGACGTTTTATTTTAATGGCTCTCCAAGAGAGCAAGTTGATCCTAATGATGTAGATGAATATGATGTTCCAACGGACGCAATTCGCACCATGGCGATTGGAGATGTGCGACCACAGGAACACCAAGAGCAAGATCAACCTTCTTCCTCAACAATGGTGCAATCCCCAACTCAAGATGACGAATAGGTCCCTCAAGAAGAGGAGTGTGATCAAGGGGGAGCACAAGATGATCATGTTATGGAGGAAGAAGCACCTCAAGTCCCTCCAACCCAAGTTCGAGCGACGATTCAAAGGAATCATCCCGTCGACGAAATATTGGGTGATATAAGCAAGGGAGTAACTACTCGCTCTAGATTAGTTAATTTTTGTGAGCATTACTCTTTTGTCTCTTCCATTGAGCCTTTCAGGGTAGAAGAGGCCTTGATAGATCCGGACTGGGTGTTGGCCATGCAGGAAGAGCTCAATAACTTCAAGCGAAATGAAGTTTGGACCCTCGTGCGACGTCCAAAGCAAAACGTTGTAGGAACCAAGTGGGTGTTCCACAACAAACAAGACGAGCACGGAGTGGTGACAAGGAACAAGGCTAGACTTGTGGCAAAAGGTTATGCCCAAGTCGCAGGTTTGGACTTTGAGGAGACTTTTGCTCCTGTGGCTAGGCTAGAGTCTATTCGTATTTTGTTAGCATATGCCGCTCACCATTCTTTCAGGTTGTTCCAAATGGATGTAAAGAGCGCTTTCCTCAACAGGCCAATCAAGGAGGAGGTGTACGTAGAGCAACCCCCTGGCTTTGAGGATGAACAATACCCCGACCACGTGTGTAAGCTCTCTAAGGCGCTCTATGGACTTAAGCAAGTCCCAAGAGCATGGTATGAATGCCTTATAGACTTTCTAATTGCTAATGCTTTCAAGGTTGGGAAGGCCGATCCAACTTTATTCACTAAGACTTGTGATGGTGACTTATTTGTGTGCCAAATTTATGTTGATGACATAATATTTGGTTCTACTAACCAAAAGTCTTGTGAAGAGTTTAGTAGGGTAATGACTCAAAAGTTTGAAATGCCGATGATGGGCGAGTTAAACTACTTCCTTGGGTTCCAAGTGAAGCAACTCAAGGACGGCACCTTCATCTCTCAAACGAAGTACACGCAAGACTTGCTCAAGCGGTTTGGGATGAAGGACGCTAAGCCCGCAAAGACTCCAATGGGAACCGACGGACATGTCGACCTCAACAAAGGAGGTAAGTCCGTTGATCAAAAGGCATACCGGTCTATGATAGGGTCTTTACTTTATTTAGGTGCTAGTAGTCCGGATATTATGCTTAGCGTATGCATGTGTGCTAGATTTCAATCCGACCCAAGGGTGTGTCACCTTGTGGCCGTTAAGCGAATTCTTAGATATCTAGTTGCTACGCCTTGCTTCGGAATCTGGTATCCAAAGGGGTCTACCTTTGACTTAATTGGATATTCAGACTCCGATTATGCTGGATGTAAGGTCGATAGGAAGAGTACATCAGGGACGTGCCAATTCCTAGGAAGGTCCCTGGTGTCGTGGAGTTCTAAGAAACAAACCTCCGTTGCCCTATCCACCGCTGAGGCCGAGTACGTTGCCGCAGGACAATGCTGCGCGCAACTACTTTGGATGAGGCAAACCCTCCGGGACTTTGGCTACAATCTGAGCAAAGTCCCACTCCTATGTGACAATGAGAGTGCTATCTGCATGGCGGACAATCCTATTGAACACAGCCGCACAAAGCACATAGACATCCGGCATCACTTTTTGAGAGACCACCAGCAAAAGGGAGATATTGAAGTGTTTTATGTTAGCACCGAGAACCAGCTAGTCGATATCTTTACCAAGCCTTTAGATGAGAAGACCTTTTGCAGGCTGCGTAGTGAGCTAAATGTCTTAGATTCGCGTAACTTGGATTGATATAGAGCATACATGTGTTTTTATACCTTTGATCATATTCAATTATGCATTTTAATTGCTTCTTCTTGGTGCTCAAGTTGTACACATGATCCCCGGACCTCACAAGTCCGTGTGCAAGTGATGCACTTATTTAGGGGGAGGCATGCCACAACTTGACCCTTTGAGACTAACCGTGTGCTTGAGTGTTCTTATTTTAGTCTCAAAAGTGGATTGAAAGGGAAAGGTGGACTTGGACCATGAAAGACTTCCACTGCACTCCGATGAGAGGGTAATTTACTCCAAGTTCATCTCCGTGCTCTTATTGCCTTTTTACTCTTAATTGAAGATTTTGGTGAGGCAATGAGGTTTAGGGGCCAAAAATGATCCCGTTTTGGTGCTTGATGCCAAAGGGGGAGAAATTAAGGCCAAAGCAAGAAATGGATCAGCTACCACTTGAGAATTTTGAAAATAGTAGAGGTAGAGCTTTTGTGTTGTCAAAATACTCTTATGGTCTCTTATTGTCAAAAATTGGTCTCTTGTGGGGAGAATGTTTGATTATGGAAAAAGGGTGAGTTTTTGAATCTTTGATCAATTTCTCTTGGAATACCTCTCTTTATGCCTCATCAAGTTAATTTGACTTAGAGATAGGAAATTGAGTTTGATTTGCAAAAACAAACCAAGTGGTGGCAAAGAATGATCCAAATATGCCAAATTTGAATCAGAACAAATTTGTGTACTCATTCACATTAAGGTTGCACTTCGTTTAGTTGCTTTTTGTTGTGTTGGCATAAATCACCAAAAAGGGGGAGATTGAAAGGGAAATGTGCCCTTGGGCCATTTCTAAGTATTTTGGTGGTCAAGTGCCAACACAAATGGTTTAAGTATGAAACTATGCCAAATGGTGGAAGAAGTGCAAATCAACACAAAGGTATGATTCTAGACTTAGTATATTGGTTTTTGTGTACTAACATATTTGTCTAAGTGCTAGAATCAGAGAAAAGTCAAAAGGAAAAAGAGTTGGCTGTGTACAGCCAACTGATGTTTAGTTTGGGTGCACCGGACTGTCTGGTGGTGCACCGGACAGTGTCCGGTGCGCCAGGCTGGCTCTGGCAAAAAGGCTGCTCTCGGGTTTCGTCGGCGGCGTACGGCTAAAAATCATCGGACTGTCCGGTGGTGCACCGGACTGTCCAGTGAGCCAACGGTCGGCCGCGCCAATGGTCAGCCGCGCAATCCGCGCGTGACGCGTGGCCGAGCCAACGGTCAGAAGGGGGCACCGGACTGTCCGGTGTGCACCGGACAGTGTCCGGTGCGCCAACGGCTCCAAACCTTCAACGGTCGGCTGCGCCAAAATAGGAAAGAAATCAGCACCGGACAGTGTCCGGTGGTGCACTGGACTGTCCGGTGCACCACCCGACAGAAGGCAAGGATAGCCTTCCTGGATTGCTTTCAACGGCTCCTAGCTGCCTTGGGGCTATAAAAGGGACCCCTAGGCGCATGGAGGAGTACACCAAGCATACTCTAAGCATTCTTGATCATTCACACTCCGTCTTTGCGCACTCGATTGGCATTCTTAGTGATTTGAGCTTCGTTCTAGTGGTGAACCTTGTGTTATTCATTTGAGCTCAAGTCTTGGCTGTGTGTGTGCGTATTGCTGTGGATTTGTGTGTGTTGCTTCCCTCCCTTACTCTAGTGCCTTCACTTTGATCCTTATTGTAAGGGCAAGAGACTCCAAGTTGTGGAGATTCCTCGCAAACAGGAAAGAGTAAAGAAAGAAGAACACCGTGGTATTCAAGTTGATCATTGGATCACTTGAGAGGGGTTGAGTGCAACCCTCGTCCGTTGGGACGCCACAACGTGGAGTAGGCAAGTTTTGTACTTGGCCGAACCATGGGATAAATCATCGTGTCTCTTGTGCTTGTTCTCACTATGTCTATTGTGTTTCAGAAGAGCTCGGTCATTAGCCACTTGTATTAATTGTGCTAACACTTAATCAAGTTTTGTGGCTTTAAGTCTTAAGCTTTTACAAGATCACCTATTCACCCCCCCTCTAGGTGCTCTCAAGACCTAGGATGACGGCTTCGTATTCTGCTACGTTGTTGGTGCATCTGTCGGATTCCAACGCAAAGCTGAGGCGTGCTGCATATCTGTGTTTGGCCCCTGTGGGTGATGTGATGACTGCAGCTGCGCCTGCCCCCGCATGGCACCACGCGCCGTCGCAGTGGATGGTCCACACTTTCTCTGTAGGCTCGTCCTGCTGCATTATTGGCCCTGTCCAATCAACGATGAAGTCTGCCAGGACCTGCGGCTTGATTGCTGTCCTGGGTTCGAAGGTGATATGGTAGCCGGAGAGCTCGGCTGCCCATTTGGCGATCCGGACAGACGCCTCCAGGTTGCGGAACAGCTCTACCAGTCCCCTGTCCGAGGTGACCCGCACCTTGAATGCTTCGAAGTAGTGGCGCAGCTTGCGTGAGGCCATGACGACTGCGTAGGAGATTTTTTCCAACTCGGTCATGTTGCACTTGGAGGTCGTGAGGACCTCAGAGACGTAGTAGACTGGACACTGCCGAGTTGTGCCCTCCCTATTTTACTCTTGGACTAGGGCTGCGCTGACTGCATATGGTGAGGCGGTGATGTAGAGCAGCAGCGACAGCCAAGGGTCTGGACTAGTGAGAATAGCCAAGTCTAACAGGTGCTGCTTGAGTGATGCGAAGGCTGCCGCCTGTTCTGGTCCCCACGCGAAGTCTTTCGTGCCGCGCAGTGTCTTGTGGAAAGGTAGACTCCGCTCGGCGGACCTGGAGATGAATCTGTTCAGAGCGGCTAATCTGCCTGTCAGACGCTGGACGTCCCTGGTTGACTGCGGGGGTGTCATGTTGATTATTGCCTGAATCTTGGTCGGGTTGGCCTCGATCCCGCGATGCGACACTAGGTAGCCCAGTATCTTCCCCTGGCAGACCCCAAAGACGCACTTCTCAGGGTTGAGGCAAAGTCGTGCGTCCCTCATGTTTGCGAATGTTTCTGCGAGGTCGGCCAGGTGATCCTCCTTATTTTTGCTGGCAACGACGATGTCATCCACATACGTGAAAATGTTCCGGCCTACTTGGCTCTCGAGCACCGTCTTGGTGAGGCAAGAGAAGGTTGACCCAGCGTTCTTGAGTCCCTCCGGCATTCTGATGAAGCAGTACGTGCCGAAGGGTGTGATGAAGCTGGTACTGGCCATGTCATCCTCCTTCATGTATATTTGGTGGTAGCTAGAGAAGCAGTCGAGGAGTGACATGACTTCACATCCGGCCGCACTATTGACTATCTTGTCGATCCGTGGCAGCGGGAAATTATCCTTGGGGCAGGCCTTGTTGAGGCTGGTGAAATCGATGCACATCCACCACTTGCCGCTCTTCTTTTGCACCATGACTACGTTGGACAGCCACATAGGGTAGGCGACTGGCTCGATGAAATTGGCCTCCAGCAGGCGGTGTACTTCGGCTTTGGCGGCTTCTGTTTTTTCATCGGACATCTTGTGCAACCGCTGCTTTTTTGGGCGCACCGAAGGGTCGATGCCCAGACTGTGCTCGATGACGGTGCAACTGACTCCGACCAGGTCAAGGGCAGACCAGGCGAAGACGTCCTTGTTTCTGGAGAGACAGGAGATGAGTTTCTCCTCCTCTTGCGAACTCAGGTCTTCGCTTATGATGACTGTTTGCTTGGGCGTTGCCGGGTCAAGGGGAACTGTCTTCGTTCCGTCGTTGCTTTGCAGCTGTGCCTTTTCATGTTCTTTGGCGGCTGGGCAGGTAGCCTCGGGGACTTCGCGCTGTGTCGTAAGGCAGTGTATGTTCCGTTGACCGGGAATGAAATCTCTCTCAATGTTACGCGTGATCTGTTGGTTCCCGTACATCGTTATTACGCCTTGCGGACCCGGAATTTTCATGCAGAGGTATAACCCATGGATTGCCGCTTCAAATTTGTTGATAGAACCCCGACCCATTATGGCGTTGTAGGGATAGACCATGTCAACGATGTCAAAAGTGACCTGTTCGCTTCGCACATTGGGTGCTACGCCGAAGGACAGGGGTAGCTCGATCTTACCCACAGGGAAGGTTCCCTTGCCGCCGAAGTCATATAGGGGATTGTCCGAAGGCTTGAGTAGGCTGTGGCTGATGCCCATGCGGTCGAAGGCATGGAGGAAGATGATGTCCGCCTGGCTGTCGTTGTCAACTAGGACTTTGTGCAGGTCCCAGCCTGCCACACTGCAGTTGATTACCATGGCGTCAATGTGGGGTGCGCTGCGCAGGTCAACATCTCTGGCGTCGAATGTCAGTGGCACATGGGACCACTTCGTTTGCACGACTGGGCCGGTGATGGTGACGTGGTTGATGCTTCGGTAGTGGTCCCTCTTTTGTCGCTTCGTGTCGAAGTCGACGCTGGATCCTCCAGTGATCATGTGAATGACTCCGCGATACGGCTGATCAGCGAAGTCTTCCTGTTTTGGTGCTTGGGGGTGTTTTTGGTGGTGGATGTTTGGCTGATGCGGGTGCGGAGGCAGAAGTGGGGGTGGTACGACTTGTACCTCCTGGTGGTGTTGGTATGCGTGGTTGGGTAGATGCTGGGCGGGACTGTGGTTGTATGGTTCTGGGAGGTGGTGTTGATATGTGTGTGCGACAACTCTTGGGTTGTCGGCGGGTTGTGCCCGAGACATCCTGTCCCTGGTGGCCTTCGTTTTCGGGCAATCCCTCGTTGGGTGCGTGCAGTCTTCACCGTGAAACAGGCAGTAAAATCTGCGCGGCTGCTACGCCCGTCCTCGGCCCCGACCACGTGCGCCATTGCCACGGCCCTGGGGGGGATAATCTTGATGGCGAGGGGCCTCGCCGGCTGGGTGCTGGTTGGCAATATTATGCACCTGCTACTGACTGCGGCTGTCCCGACCAGAGTCTGACTGCGGAGGTCTTGTCCATGTTTGGCTGGACTGTGGAGGGTTCTTGGGCTTTCTTTGAGACTCGACCTTGCGCTGGGGGAGCTCTTCAGATCTAGCGTACTTTTCAAACAACTGATAGAGTTCTTGGAGGTTTTTGGGTGGGTCCCTGATGCAGTGACTGTACAGGACGTCAGCCCGAAGGCCACTGATGGCATAGTGTATGGCAATTTGGTCGTCGACCGAGGGCAGTTGTGACTTGAGAGTCAAGAACTTGCGGTAGTACTCCCACAGGGTTTCTTTCTCCTGCTGCTTATAGAGTGATAATTCGGCCAAGGCATTGGTGTCTGGGCGGTAACCTTGGAAGTTGAGCAGAAATTTGTCCCGGAGACTTCTCCAGGAGTCGATGGACAATGGGGGCAACCTGGTGTACCAGGTCAAGGCCGGACCCTCGAGGGCGATGATGAAGGACTTGGCCATCGTGGCGTCGTCCCCTCCGGATGATGCGATAGCGACTTGATAGGTCATGATGTACTGTGCTGGGTCGATGCTGCCGTTGTACTTGGGTAGGTCCCTGCCCTGAAGTTGGCGGGCCATGGTGACACTTGCAGTTGCGGTGCCAAGGGGCTCCGCTCATCAAGGTAGTTGATGCCTTGGAATGCTGCGGCGTGCAGGATGAAGGGTCTGCGCTGAGGAATGAATAGGTCTCCGACTGGCGCGCGCTGTTGGAGGGGCGGGTCGTGCTACAGATCATGTTGGCCTTCGCGCTGCATGAGCGCAATCTCTTGCTCGAGTTCCTGAGCCCTCTGCTCCTCATCTCGTATCATCTGGCGCATCTTGGCCTGTATAGAGACACATTGGCGATTGGCCTCGAGGATTTCTTTCTGCTTCTGGAGGTTGCGGTTCTTGATGCGCAGGGCCCGCAGCTGTAGCTGTTCTTCTGTCGAAATGCCGATGACTTCGCCGTCCTCTGTGGGCGTCCTCGCCCTCTAGTGGAGCGAAGCCTGGGGTGGTTCCTGTGGATGTCCTCTGGAGCTGCAGGTGCGGAGGCTGCCTTCGGGAGTTGGTTGATCGTTGCGCTGTCTCTTGCTGACGGCGTCGTCTTCGCAGGCTTCTTGGTGGGTGGTGTCTGCAAGGGCCTTGCCCTTTTTCTCGGCTAGCAGCGCTGCCTTCGCTGCTTCGTCAACGGATGGGGCTACCTTCGAGCTAGCTCTCTTGGGTGCCATCGCGGGTGGTTTGTTCGTAGCACGAATGGTGGGCGCCAAATGTTGGAACTTGCTCTCCTGGGCAAGATGATCCAACGGGTGAGTGAAAAGAATGCAAGCGCGGATTAACTCGAGATGGCAATTGCTCTGTTAATTCAGCCTCTCAAGGGCACTGTACGGGGGTATTTATAGATGCCTGAGCGCCCAACGTCCCGATGTAAGGACGCTTATGCCCTCAGGCACCTAGATTATCCCCAGAATATTCACATAAGGGAGGGTTACAGACTGTCATTATAGAAAAGCTATTACAAATCAGGCCCGTAACACGCCCGAGCCACGCGGGGCCTGTTACAATGGACCGAATCCCACGTGGGCCTCCAAGTCGGGTGGGGATGTGGGATGGAGAGACTTCGTTGTAGGCCTTCGTCTTGCAGTGAAGAGGGCGAAGGGTGGGCCGTGCCGGTCATCTTGCCTCCATTGGAGCAGCGAGTTGACGAAGGCCTAGAGCGAAGGGTAGCGTCTTCGCCTTCGCCCCAACAATCCTATCCTCCGAGGCACCGGCCGGAACTCTCCGGCGGCGGCTCCGCCGTGGATAGCAGAGCACCACCGCGTTCGTTCAGCATGAGGAGGGTGCAATGCCGTGACCGTCCAATCCTATCTGGGCGACCACGATTGATCGGATACATACCGGTTGGACCGGTGTGATGAGAATCGTCCATTTGTT
The DNA here is from genome assembly GCA_029449295.1 of Zea luxurians. Taxonomy (NCBI): domain Eukaryota; kingdom Viridiplantae; phylum Streptophyta; class Magnoliopsida; order Poales; family Poaceae; genus Zea; species Zea luxurians. Next base: position 176,716,629 of record JAOPSE010000002.1, read on the forward strand.
GAGGAGCGATCGCAATCAGGGCATGGCGTGGACGTCTTTGGGACCATTGGTCTGAGATCTAGCAGTGTATAATGCGTACCATTTCGAATTAAGAAGTGATCGAATAGTAGTCGTAGATGTCTGATCGAAGGGAGGACATACACCAACAACGTTTCGACCGAGCGAGTTTGCAAAAGAGTCCCCGCAATGTTTAAATAATAACTCGCCGTCCACCAGTTCAAAGAATATCACAAGTAGGTCCTAATTTTTATGAGTTAGACCTCGAGTTTCTAGGGAAATTATAAAATAAAATCAGAAATCGGTTTCTAGTATGAAAATAATTCTAAAAATCATAGAAAAATCATATCTCCTACATATTAACTTCGCTTCAACCCGTTCTAGTTGCGTTAGCTTCGTAATAAAATTTTCTACACTTTAGTGACCTTATTTTTAATCATGTAACATGTTTTAAATAAATGAATAGTTACTTTGTTTACCCTATGTTCAGTGGATTAACTTTTCTAATTAAAGTTAAAGTAATATTTTCAGTACCTAGTTATAATTTGACTAAAATATGTTTTCTAATCAAGTTTTAACTTAGATTAAAGTTGAATTAGTGTTTTCTTTGGAATATCTTTCTCACATGATTTATTAATCAACATAGACATAGTTTTCATATTTAATCACATAAAACTTCGGAAAACTATATCTTTTTAATCGTAATTCTGATTCTAGTATTTCTCGAATCTACGATCTCATAGCGACGTGTAGAATATTCTTACGTTGTTTGTTCATATGCTTTGGTGTAATGTTACCATATCCATTATTTTCTTGATTTTATTTGTTGCTATAAGTAGAAGCGAGGTCACGTGAAATCTGAAGACCAAATTGGAGAAGTACCTGGAGTTGCACCAAAAAGGCAAGTTGTGCCCTTGATTATTCTTCTTTAGCTAATAATATTCCTGTTAATCTCTGTGACATGCTTGGGTTAATTTGATGGGACCTAATAGGTTACCCTAGTTTGGTTCACCCTACACCTTACAAACAAATGAACTATTGAGTCGACTTGCTATTGCTCTACCAAGTTTTGGGATTAATGTTATATCTACATTATGATCATGCTAAACTTTTGTTGTGGTTTAATTATTGTTCATGATAAGATTATTGTGTTAATTGGAACATGGAGCTTAACTTGAGATAATAATGCTACCACAAGGGTGGAATGAGACGGCCTTGGCTGATTAATTAGGAAAGCTATTGTGACTTGATCTTTTTCCGAAAGGGGCAAGCGGGGTGGAGGAGTGCAGGTATAGGGAGGTCCTCAGGTCGGACTGTCCGTAAATCTTTTCGGACGAGGGATTCCTATATCGCCTTCGGCTTGGAATCCGTAGCAGGTTCTCTCATCTAGTGGAACTTTGTAAAGGCCTCATAGTGGATCCATAACCATTCACCTAGGGAGTGTTTAAGGGTCTTGCAAGCCCTGGCTAAACAGGAAACATGTCTTGTGGATAAAGATGTGCAACCTCTACAGAGTGTAAAACTGGTATATCAGTCGTGCTCACGGTCAAGAGTGACTCAGGACTCTCGCATGATTAACTTTTGGAATTAAACTTAATCTGTAATTTGCATTGCATCGATGAGGTATGGGGCAGGACTGTTGAAGCGTAATACCACGCCGCTGGTCTCATGTTTATATAGCGCCAAAGGCCAGGCGATCGACATGTACAGGATCTATCTATAGCTAACAAACTAGCAACTACCTGAAGGTATTCAATGGATAATCATCGGGAATGGATAATTACTAGGAGCATCTATATATCACCGTTGGCGAAGGATCTCGATCGTGCACGCTACTGTCTGTGTTTGATCGCCCCCATTGATTTCCATCTGTTTATACGATATACATACTTGTTTTTGTATATACTTGTATATACTTGTGTTTTACCTTATTATTAAGATTTGTCAGCATGAATTCAATTTCCTCCTAATATTTCATCAAATTTGGTACCCTCCTTGCTACTACGTTCACGACTTGCACATTTTCCTTGTTCAAAGTAGCTGTGTGGTACAGGTTTATGTGCAACCCCGGGAGAAGATTAACAGATTTGGCACGCCTATACGTGAGCTGAAAAATGCACTCCATCTTACTAAACCCTTGTTCAAAGTAGCAGATAGGCCAATTTAGATCGTGCGGTAAAGTTTTATGTGTGAGGCTGGGGAGAAGAGTAACATATTTCACGCCGGTACAGCAGTGCCATTGTTGGGTGAATGAGGTTGTGTAATTTTGGAATTTCCTGTTAGATTCTATGGTGCCTAGGATCGATTCATAAGCTCCTAGAATACCAATCCGTAACTGAAAATCCTCGATGACGAGTAGATCTGTTCTACTGAGCGAATCAAACCCATCTACTGTCCTAACTGGAAAAGGACCACAAATATCTATATTAATAATTTCTAACACTCTCGTACTATGCTTAGCATTTTTCTTAACCCGCTTCGCAAATTTATCCGTAATGCAATGTATACAGTACTAGGCTATTATGACTTGTTCAGATTAGCGGCTACTACGTTCACGGCTTGCACATTTTTCTTGTTCAAAGTATATCTACGGTACAGGTTTATGTGCAACCCTAGGAGAAGATTAATATATTTGGCACGCCTATACTTGAGCTGAAAAATGCACTCCAACTTACTAAACCCTTGTTCGAAGTAGCAGATATGCCAATTTGGATCGTGCGGTAAAGGTTTATGTGCGAGCTTGGGGAGAAGAGTAAATTATTTCACGCCGGTACAGCAGTGCCATTGTTGGGTGAATGAGGTTGTGTAATTTGGGCATTTTCTGTTAGATCCTATGGTGCCTAGGATCGATTCCTAAGCCCCTAGAATACCAATCTGTAACTGGAAATCCTCGATGACGAGTAGATCTGTTCTACTCAGAGGATAGGGAAACATACCTTCGTTGTTGTTGTTGACGCTTCTGCGAGGTAGTGGTGGAGAGTTGTCGCTGACGCCGGACTCACCTCCATTGCCCTTGTGGAGAGTGATCGGGGGCTCCAACCGAGGTCAGCGTGGGCCCTACCAATCAAGGGCTAGATTAAAGAGACGATTGGTTGGTTGAGCCCAATCCAGTCTCTATTGATCGGTTGTAGAGGACACACCCAACAATCTCCCCTTTGTTCTCTACATTCAATATACTCAACGTTTCAAGATTCCATCCCTCAACAAGTTTACACATATTGTACAATACGTGACAATGACCGATTAAGTATCACCACACTCATTAACTACAACATGCTCCCCTGCTTTAGAACGAAATGATACTTTACTAGGTTGCAATCTATAGCACATGTGATTCAAGAGCAGAGGCACTCGCTTAAACCTATGTCGGTCACGTGTTGTCTTAACATGTTAGGTGGAAGCCCTTTTGTGAGCGGATTCGCTAGCATCTGCTATCTACTGTTATGGTCAACTTTTATGGTTTGATCCTGAATCTTCTCCTTAACAACATAACACTAAATGTCAATGAACTTCATAGCGCCACTTGACTTGTTATAGGATAAAATATTGCTGGCTCATTATCACAGTAAATTCTCAGTGGTCTTTCTATGCTATCAACCACTCTTAATCGGGGTATGAATTTCTGAATCTATATTGCTTGCCCATTTGCCTCATACATGGCTACAAACCCATCGTGCATTGTTGATGATGCTCTCGCTATCTATTTGCACCTCTTCCAAGAAATAACTCCCCTAGAGAGTGTACATATACCCCAAAGTAGACTTCAGTGTATCTTTACAACCTCCTTAGTCAGCATCTGCGTAGCCAACTATTTGTAGGGAACTAGATCTTCTGTATGTTAGCATGAGACATTTTAGTACCTTGCAGGTACCTTGGAGCCTTCTTAACTGTTTTATAGTGTTCTATGCCTAGGTTGATCTGATATCTCCCAAGCATCCTGGCTATAAATTCTAAATCAGGGGGAATATATATTTGAGCATACATAATGCTTCCGATAGTAGAAGCATATGGTATTGAGGCACCTAGAGGGGGTGAATAAGTGATACTGTAAAAAACAACTCAACAAAACAAACTTGGTCTAAAATAACTTAGTGAAACCAAGAACCAAGAACGAATGAAGAGTGAGAGAGGTGAGAACTTCTTCACTTGATTGCTCTTACAAGATGAGTGTTAAACATAGAGCAATATGAAAGTTGTCGGGGACCATAATTAGGGGTACCCTCAAGGCTCCTAATTCTCAGCTGGTAACCCCCATCAGCACAAAGCTGCAAAGGCCTGATGGGTGCGATTAAGTCAGGGATCAGTCCATTCGAGGGACACGATCACGCCTCGCCCGAACCTAGCCTCGGACAAGGGCAGCCGACCCCGGAGGATTTCCGTCTCGCCCGAGGCCCCCCTTCAGCGGCGAACATATTCCCGGCTCGCCCGAGGCCCTGCCTTCGCTAAGAAGCAACCCTGACCAAATCACCGCACCGACCGACCAAGTCGCAGGAGCATTTAATGCAAAGGTGGCCTGACACCCTTATCCTGACGCGTGCCCCCCAGCCGGCAGAGCCGAAGTGACCGCCGTCACTTCGCCGCTCCACTGACCGGCCTCACAGAAGGACAGCGCCGCCTGCGCCACTCCGACTGCAGTGCCACTTGACAGAGTAAGACTGACAGGCAGTCAGGCCCTGCCGAAAGCACCATAGGAAGCTCCGCTCCGCCCGACCCAGGGCTCGGACTCGGGCTTAGTCCCGGAAGACGGCGAACTCCGCCTGACCCAGGGCTCGGACTCGGGCTAAGTCCCAGAAGACGGCGAACTCCGCTCCGCCCGACCCAGGGCTCGGACTCGGGCTAAGTCCCGGAAGACGGCGAACTCCGCCCGACCCAGGGCTCGGACTCGGGTTAAGTCCCGGAAGACGGCGAACTCCGCTCCGCCCGACCCAGGGCTCGGACTCGGGCTAAGTCCTAGAAGACGGCGAACTCCGCCCGACCCAGGGCTCGGACTCGGGCTAAGACCCGGAAGACGGCTAACTCCGCCCGACCCAGGGCTCGGACTCGGGCTAAGTTCCGGAAGACGACGATCTCCGCCTCGCCCGACCTAGGGCTCGGACTTGGGCTCGGCCCCAGAAGACGACGAACCCCGCTTCGCCCGACCCTAGGGCTCGGACTCCGCCCCGGCACCAGCCGGCAATCTCCGCCTCGCCCGACCCGGGGGCTCGGACTCGACCTCGGCTTCGGAGGAGCTTCCACATTGTAACACCCGGATTTTAGGGGTCCAAAACCCGGGGTTAACATAAACACCAGGTATGCTGGGACCTAGTCTCATACATATGATGTATAGTGGCACAGGATCGAATGTCACAACTTTATATATAACAGGAGTTCTATACAAAATAAATAATTACATTATAAGGAGACAACGGTCCAGCAACCCAAAGTTGACTGGGAGACGACGACCTAGACCACTCACGAACTCATCACAGCATCCTCCATGAGCATCATCCTGCAGTACCTGTTCTTGACCTGTGGTGTATGTGAGACAGCAAGAGTGAGCTCACATACGTTCATCGCTCAACAAGTTGTGGGGAATAATGTGCATGAACTCGCCAAAGATGGGAGCTCACGTGAAGTGTAAGGCTTACCAAAGAAGATGGTTAGAGCTGAGCATTGCTTTTAAAGTTGGTCAAAATTTTATTAGCAATTACTAAGTATAAGTAAATACCAACCCAATTAAACAGTAGAACAAAAGTTAACAACTTCACCTGCAATGCAATGCATATGACAAATTGAATTTAGTTCCATAAGTTAATCATGTGAGGGTCCGAGCTGCTCATGACCGTGAGCACGGCTAGTATACCAGTTTTACACTCTGCAGAGGTTGCGCATCTTTACCCACAAGTCGTGTTACCCATCTGCCAAGGGGTCATGAATCCCATACACCTCTACCAAGGAAGTGAGGCAGGGTAGCACTACGAGGCCTTTACAAAGTTCCACTAGCTTCCGAAAACCCGCTACAGTTTATAGGAAGATCCAGTACAGGAATCCCTTGCAGGACCGCCATCGCAGCAAAATCCTCCCGAGGGCACTTCCCGCACTGACCTCTCCCCTACTGCCCTTGCCCCTTTCGGGTAAGGTAGTCTTCCACTAGCTTTCCTAATTAATCAGCCAAGGGCATCCCATACTACCCTTGTGGTAGCACTGTTTTCCCGGGTGGTCGCTCCATGTTCCAATTAACATAATGATCTTAACATGAACCATAAATAACAACTGATAACAAAAGTATAATCATGAATAGTAAGGTGTATCTCTATACCCAAAGCCACATATAGCACTAGCAAGTACTACCCAAAGATTCAGTGGTGAACAAGGTATAAAGATAGTCAAACTAGGGTAACCTATTGGGTCCCATCAAAATTAACCTATGCAGATCATTATGATTAATCAGAACATGGCTGGGTAAAAAGAAGTGATCAAGGGCACAACTTGCCTGGGCCTTGAGATTCCAGGTACCAGGATGATTCTTCAGATCCTCGTGACCTCACTGCTAGTCGTAGCAATACAAACATACATGGTATAGGCAAAATTAACATTACACCAAACATATATGCAAAATACATATTAATAATCTACATATTAAAATAAGATCACAGGAAAAAGAATTATTAATTTTTGAGTTGTAGAATTCAAGTTATGAATTTCCTAAGGTTTAATGTGATTAAAATATGGTTAAATGATAAATAAATTTCCTGACAGAGTTCATGTCAAAACAAAGACACTAAATGATGAGGAATATTATTACAAAATTTTAGAAACTGAAATGGTTCAATTTGGAGCTAAAATGAATTTTCTATGAATTAAACAAATTCTAGCAATTATTTTCCTATTAAAAATCCTTTTATAATTCAATTTCCCTGATTTTATTATGTTCTGGACTGGGCCTCAAATACAGCAAAGCGCAGGGTCTCTGGAGCAAAATTTCCTAAGACACAGAAAACCCCCGCGGTGGACGGCGGGTTGATTCCACAGAACCCGAGGGGCTCTTATGCAAAACCACCCGGCCGAAGGGGTATCGGCCATCGAGAGCCATCCGATCAAGCGCGGACGGTTCAGATTAGACCCAGTATAACCCGAACCGGTACGCATCAACAACCGTTCGATCAGCGATCAACGGCCCAGATTTAATGAAGCCGAGATCCACTCCGCGCCACTGGATCATGCATCCACGGTCCCCGTGCGATCGAGCGAAGGGGTATTCCTAATCTAATCACAGCCGTCAAAAGGTGATCGGACGATCCGAGAATCGTCCCCAACCCGACCGAGCTGCGCGGCGGCGCCGCCCTGCCCGCCCGGCGAAGCACGCCGGCGACGACTCCATCGGCCATTCCCGAGCTCTAATCTTCAATCAAACTGAGCTACACGATGCATGAGCAAGGGCGAACATGGACATGGGCAACTCACCCCGAATTATGCCGCGCAGTGGCTGGGCGACGATGAGGGGCGGATCCGCCGCGACAGAGATGCTCCGGCGACAAATTCGCAGCACCCCGGCCACCGAATCCGCAGGGTAAGGCCGCGGACACCACCCTCGTGTCGAGGCGAAGCAAGGGGAGGGAGTAGTACCGGCAGACACGGCGCGAAGCCCCCCGGCCACGGCGGACTGTGTTCCACGGTGGAGGAGGAGACCCTCGACGGAATCCGGCAGGCGATGGCTGATGAGGGGGAAAGGGAAGGTGTGGTCCTTTTTATACCCTGCCGCGATGGGATCTTGGCCGGATTGTTTGGAACGGCCAGCAGATTCCGCGCGGATTCCCCGGCGGCGAGTTCGCGCGCGCGATCGGCGTAGCTGTTGAAGACGCACCTGACGAGCGGGCCCCGCGAGCCAGCGAAAGAAGCAGGGAGGAGAGAGCGCGGGCGTGGGAGGCCGACGAGTGGGGTCCGCGAGACAGTGAGTCCGAGCGCACGCGAGCGCGGGGCGAGAGACCGCGTGTGGCTGACCCGTGGGCCCTGGTTGTCAGCGCGCGGCGGGGTGGAGTTGGGCTTGCGCGGGTGGAAAGCGGGATGGGCCAAAAACGGAATCCGAGGCCCAGTTAGGTATAGTGTCCTTTTTCTTTTTCTTTTCTATTTCCTTTTCCCCATTTTCAAATCCAATTCAAATCCAATTTGAATTCAAGTTTGAGTTCATCTTTGTGAATAACTTGTCCTCAGTTTGAAAGGTATAATTTATTAATATAAGTGTGAAGAATTTTTATTCTGATTTTATTTCATTTTATGTAGTATTTTCCCTACTCCTTTTATTTTTTTTTTCTATTTTCTATTTTTCCTTTCCATTTGAATTTCAAATCAACACAAGTTTAAAGTTCAAACACTTAATTTGGATACACATATAGAACTTTAGCATAATGTGCAAAAACCTATTTTATGTATTTCTTTATTTATTTTAGTTCTTTTAGACAAGCTTTTAATCATATAGTAGAATAATCCCTACCTTATTAGTTCTAGGGAAATCAAATTTTATATTGTAGACTATATATATTAAGAAATAGTTTAAATCCTAATTCTTATATATATCCTAACCCAAAGGCAATTTAGATTATCTAAGTATCTTTAATTATGTATTTTTAACATATTCATGAGTGGAAACTCCTAAATTATGATTATCTTTAAGGAAAGGTGTTTTGATTTAAAATCTTTGAGAATTTTTCTTTGTCTTCACAAGATTGAACTTTAGGGTGTTACAAATCCTACCCCCCTTAAAAATAATCTCGTCCCCGAGATTTGTAAGAAAAGGGATGTATACTCATATTGTTCTCGGAACATATGCACAAACAAAGAAATCTCAGCATGAGGTATAATTTTTTTTTTTAACAAAACATAGGGTCAATAGACCTTATTGTTCCTTCTAAAATAATATCATATCATCTACTAACTAAAGTAACATCTAGACCTTACAAATCATCATAATTTATATCTATGTAGCTTGGTGAAGCTGGTGGTGGTGGTGGAGGGTGTTGTTGTTGTCTCTCCAACCGTGCTTGCCTTATTTCTTGGCGGGCCTGACGTATTTCCTCGCGTTGTTGTCTTATCTGATTCTGCATCTCGGTCACCATGTCTGTTAACTGTTGTATTACCAGTCTTTGGGTAGCAACCACTTGATTGATGTCAACAGGTGGGGGATTTGGAGGATTCATTTCTGTTCGTTGTTATGTGATAATCTTTCCTTTCCTGGTATTGACCATGAAAGTTAGAAGCATATAGTTTTGCAAAGGGAATTATTCAATAGGCGGAATGAATAAGCTAGTAGCTGGTTATACTCTAAAGATTCTTTGGTAGGGCTTAATCTTTGTTTTATGTCCAGATTGGGGTGACCAATCATATAAGGTGAATATCCAAGGGTAAGATAGAATCAGTCGAGATGAGAGATATATATGGGTGAGATAGACTACAAGATGTAGGTTAAAAGTTTGTTTGTTGTTAGGTGGGAATAGAAAGGTTATACCATTCATCATGGCTCTAGGTTAGGTTAATACATGGCTAGTAGGGTTTAATCACTTCTATCAGTATCACTAATATGTTTAAGATCACATTAGATTAGATCATATTAGATTAGATGGGATCTAGATTAGATTGGTATGTTTGACTAGATAAGACTAGTTAAAGTTAGATAGATCTTCCCGGGTAGGATATATTTTATCAGGATATGTTAAAATCACTGTTAGGTTAAAACAGAGGGGTTATGCAACCGTCTGATGGGCAAGGTAGTTGCATATGGTTAGGTGGGTGTATATGGTAAAGTTGGTCTAGGGCACCAATTTTAGGTTAGATTGGTATAACTAGATTAGACTAGATAGAATCTCATTAATTTTAATTAGGTCATGGTTGTTATTCTAGAGTGGGATAAATATTTCAATTTAGGGCAAGATGAATCCATAAGATAAGATAGAATATTTCGAGGTCAGTTAGGTCTATTAGGATGACGTAAAATCTTTTCAAGATGAGATGAGTATATTTTAAGATGAGATGGATCTATTAAGATAGGGGAGAATCTTTTAAGATAAGATGAATTGGTTAGAATGAGATCTTTTTAGGATAAGATAAATCTCTTAAGCTAGATATGTTCCAATGGGGACAATCTAGGTTGTCTAGTTATTTTATAAATATATTTTAATACCTATGTATATATGCAGATGCAATTACTCCACAACTCATCACACTCAATCAAAGATCCAAATCAGACAGATATCATAAGAACAAACATTCAAGCATATAGATAAAAATAGTTTTGTTTTGTTCCTAAGATTAGGTCTCCTATTCCTAAAGGTCACTCTAGTCATAGGATTTCAAAGTGTGAAATCCACATTTGTCTTTAGAATGAAAAGGTAAGAATAATCAGAGTAAAGCGGAAATAGATGAGAAAAGATTAAGATAAGTTTAGAAAAGAATCAGAGTAGCAGAGGTAAGTAATTAGTGGTTGTCCAGTTCTATCTAGGTTTCGTCCTACAGTCAACATTCCTCTGATACCACTTCTGTAACACCCGGATTTTAGGGGTCCAAAACCCGGGGTTAACATAAACACCAGGTATGCTGGGATTTGTAACACCCTAAAGTTCAATCTTGTGAAGACAAAGAAAAATTCTCAAAGATTTTAAATCAAAACACCTTTCCTTAAAGATAATCATAATTTAGGAGTTTCCACTCATGAATATGTTAAAAATACATAATTAAAGATACTTAGATAATCTAAATTGCCTTTGGGTTAGGATATATATAAGAATTAGGATTTAAACTATTTCTTAATATATATAGTCTACAATATAAAATTTGATTTCCCTAGAACTAATAAGGTAGGGATTATTCTACTATATGATTAAAAGCTTGTCTAAAAGAACTAAAATAAATAAAGAAATACATAAAATAGGTTTTTGCACATTATGCTAAAGTTCTATATGTGTATCCAAATTAAGTGTTTGAACTTTAAACTTGTGTTGATTTGAAATTCAAATGGAAAGGAAAAATAGAAAATAGAAAAAAAAAATAAAAGGAGTAGGGAAAATACTACATAAAATGAAATAAAATCAGAATAAAAATTCTTCACACTTATATTAATAAATTATACCTTTCAAACTGAGGACAAGTTATTCACAAAGATGAACTCAAACTTGAATTCAAATTGGATTTGAATTGGATTTGAAAATGGGGAAAAGGAAATAGAAAAGAAAAAGAAAAAGGACACTATACCTAACTGGGCCTCGGATTCCGTTTTTGGCCCATCCCGCTTTCCACCCGCGCAAGCCCAACTCCACCCCGCCGCGCGCTGACAACCAGGGCCCACGGGTCAGCCACACGCGGTCTCTCGCCCCGCGCTCGCGTGCGCTCGGACTCACTGTCTCGCGGACCCCACTCGTCGGCCTCCCACGCCCGCGCTCTCTCCTCCCTGCTTCTTTCGCTGGCTCGCGGGGCCCGCTCGTCAGGTGCGTCTTCAACAGCTACGCCGATCGCGCGCGCGAACTCGCCGCCGGGGAATCCGCGCGGAATCTGCTGGCCGTTCCAAACAATCCGGCCAAGATCCCATCGCGGCAGGGTATAAAAAGGACCGCACCTTCCCTTTCCCCCTCATCAGCCATCGCCTGCCGGATTCCGTCGAGGGTCTCCTCCTCCACCGTGGAACATAGTCCGCCGTGGCCGGGGGGCTTCGCGCCGTGTCTGCCGGTACTACTCCCTCCCCTTGCTTCGCCTCGACACGAGGGTGGTGTCCGCGGCCTTACCCTGCGGATTCGGTGGCCGGGGTGCTGCGAATTTGTCGCCGGAGCATCTCTGTCGCGGCGGATCCGCCCCTCATCGTCGCCCAGCCACTGCGCGGCATAATTCGGGGTGAGTTGCCCATGTCCATGTTCGCCCTTGCTCATGCATCGTGTAGCTCAGTTTGATTGAAGATTAGAGCTCGGGAATGGCCGATGGAGTCGTCGCCGGCGTGCTTCGCCGGGCGGGCAGGGCGGCGCCGCCGCGCAGCTCGGTCGGGTTGGGGACGATTCTCGGATCGCCCGATCACCTTTTGACGGCTGTGATTAGATTAGGAATACCCCTTCGCTCGATCGCACGGGGACCGTGGATGCATGATCCAGTGGCGCGGAGTGGATCTCGGCTTCATTAAATCTGGGCCGTTGATCGCTGATCGAACGGTTGTTGATGCGTACCGGTTCGGGTTATACTGGGTCTAATCTGAACCGTCCGCGCTTGATCGGATGGCTCTCGATGGCCGATACCCCTTCGGCCGGGTGGTTTTGCATAAGAGCCCCTCGGGTTCTGTGGAATCAACCCGCCGTCCACCGCGGGGGATGGCTGTGTCTTGGGGAAACTTACCCCGAGCCCCCTGCGCTTTGCTGTAATTGAGGCCCAGTCCAGAACTCGTTTAAATTGAATAAATAAAATAGAAAATGGATTTTTAATACAAAAATAATTGCTAGAACTTAGATAATTCATAGAAAATTCATTTTAACTCCAAATTGAGTCATTCCAATTCCTAAAATTTTGTAATAATATTCTCTATCATTTAGAATCACTGTTTTGACATGAACTCTGTCAGAAAATTTATTTATCACTTAATCCATTTTAAATGCATAAAACCTTAGAAAATTCATAACATGAATTCTATAACTCCAAAATTAATAATTCTTTTTCCTGTGATCTTATTTTAATATGTAGATTATTAATATGTATTTTGCATATATGTTTGGTGCAATGTTAATTTTGCCTATACCATGTATGTTTGTATTGCTACGACTAGCAGTGAGGTCACGAGGATCTGAAGAATCATCCTGGTACCTGGATTCTCAAGGCCCAGGCAAGTTGTGCCCTTGATCACTTCTTTTTACCCAGCCATGTTCTGATTAATCATAATGATCTGCATAGGTTAATTTGATGGGACCCAATAGGTTACCCTAGTTTGTCTATCTTTATACCTTGTTTACCACTGGTCTTTCTGGGTAGTACTTGCTAGTGCTATATGTGGTTTTGGGTATGGAGATACACTATTCATGATTACACTTTTTGTTATCAGTTGTTATTTATTGTTCATGTTAAGATCATTATGTTAATTGGAACATGGAGCGACCACCCGGGAAAACAGTGCTACCACAAGGGTAGTATGGGATGCCCTTGGCTGATTAATTAGGAAAGCTAGTGGAAGACTACCTTACCCGAAAGGGGCAAGGGCAGTAGGGGAGAGGTCAGTGTAGGGAGGCCCTCGGGAGGATTTTGCTGCGATGGCGGTCCTGCAAGGGATTCCTGCACTGGATCTTCCTATAAACTGTAGCGGGTTTTCGGAAGCTAGTGGAACTTTGTAAAGGCCTCGTAGTGGATCCCTAGCCATTCACCTCGGAAGTGTCTAAGGGCCTTGCAAACCCTGGCGACATGGGATACACGACTTGTGGGTAAAGATGCGCAACCTCTGCAGAGTGTAAAACTGGTATACTAGCCGTGCTCACGGTCATGAGCAGCTCGGACCCTCACATGATTAATTTATGGAACTAAATTCAATCTGTCATATGCATTGCATTGCAGGTGAAGTTGTTAACTTTTGTTCTACTATTTAATTGGGTTGGTATTTACTTATACTTAGTAACTGCTAATAAAATTGTGACCAACTTTAAAAGCAATGCTCAGCTCTAACCATCTTCTTTGGTAAGCCTTACACTTCACGTGAGCTCCCACCTTTGGCGAGTTCATGCACATTATTCCCCACAACTTGTTGAGCGATGAACGTATGTGAGCTCACTCTTGCTGTCTCACATACACCACAGGTCAAGACCAGGTACTGCAGGATGATGCTCATGGAGGATGCTGTGATGAGTTCGTGAGTGGTCTAGGTCGTCGTCTCCCAGTCAACTTTGGGTTGCTGGACCGTTGTCTCCTTATAATGTAACTCTTTATTTTGTATAGAACTCCTGTTATATATAAAGTTGTGACATTCGATCCTGTGCCACTTTACATCATATGTTTGAGACTTGGTCCCAGCATACCTGGTGTTTTAACCCCGGGTTTTGGATCCCTAAAATCCGGGTGTTACAGAAGTGGTATCAGAGGAATGTTGACTGTAGGACGAAACCTAGATAGAACTGGACAACCACTAATTACTTACCTCTGCTACTCTGATTCTTTTCTAAACTTATCTTAATCTTTTCTCATCTATTTCCGCTTTACTCTGATTATTCTTACCTTTTCATTCTAAAGACAAATGTGGATTTCACACTTTGAAATCCTGTGACTAGAGTGACCTTTAGGAATAGGAGACCTAATCTTAGGAACAAAACAAAACTATTTTTATCTATATGCTTGAATGTTTGTTCTTATGATATCTGTCTGATTTGGATCTTTGATTGAGTGTGATGAGTTGTGGAGTAATTGCATCTGCATATATACATAGGTATTAAAATATATTTATAAAATAACTAGACAACCTAGATTGTCCCCATTGGAACATATCTAGCTTAAGAGATTTATCTTATCCTAAAAAGATCTCATTCTAACCAATTCATCTTATCTTAAAAGATTCTCCCCTATCTTAATAGATCCATCTCATCTTAAAATATACTCATCTCATCTTGAAAAGATTTTACGTCATCCTAATAGACCTAACTGACCTCGAAATATTCTATCTTATCTTATGGATTCATCTTGCCCTAAATTGAAATATTTATCCCACTCTAGAATAACAACCATGACCTAATTAAAATTAATGAGATTCTATCTAGTCTAATCTAGTTATACCAATCTAACCTAAAATTGGTGCCCTAGACCAACTTTACCATATACACCCACCTAACCATATGCAACTACCTTGCCCATCAGACGGTTGCATAACCCCTCTGTTTTAACCTAACAGTGATTTTAACATATCCTGATAAAATATATCCTACCCGGGAAGATCTATCTAACTTTAACTAGTCTTATCTAGTCAAACATACCAATCTAATCTAGATCCCATCTAATCTAATATGATCTAATCTAATGTGATCTTAAACATATTAGTGATACTGATAGAAGTGATTAAACCCTACTAGCCATGTATTAACCTAACCTAGAGCCATGATGAATGGTATAACCTTTCTATTCCCACCTAACAACAAACAAACTTTTAACCTACATCTTGTAGTCTATCTCACCCATATATATCTCTCATCTCGACTGATTCTATCTTACCCTTGGATATTCACCTTATATGATTGGTCACCCCAATCTGGACATAAAACAAAGATTAAGCCCTACCAAAGAATCTTTAGAGTATAACCAGCTACTAGCTTATTCATTCCGCCTATTGAATAATTCCCTTTGCAAAACTATATGCTTCTAACTTTCATGGTCAATACCAGGAAAGGAAAGATTATCACATAACAACGAACAGAAATGAATCCTCCAAATCCCCCACCTGTTGACATCAATCAAGTGGTTGCTACCCAAAGACTGGTAATACAACAGTTAACAGACATGGTGACCGAGATGCAGAATCAGATAAGACAACAACGCGAGGAAATACGTCAGGCCCGCCAAGAAATAAGGCAAGCACGGTTGGAGAGACAACAACAACACCCTCCACCACCACCACCAGCTTCACCAAGCTACATAGATATAAATTATGATGATTTGTAAGGTCTAGATGTTACTTTAGTTAGTAGATGATATGATATTATTTTAGAAGGAACAATAAGGTCTATTGACCCTATGTTTTGTTAAAAAAAAAAAATTATACCTCATGCTGAGATTTCTTTGTTTGTGCATATGTTCCGAGAACAATATGAGTATACATCCCTTTTCTTACAAATCTCGGGGACGAGATTATTTTTAAGGGGGGGTAGGATTTGTAACACCCTAAAGTTCAATCTTGTGAAGACAAAGAAAAATTCTCAAAGATTTTAAATCAAAACACCTTTCCTTAAAGATAATCATAATTTAGGAGTTTCCACTCATGAATATGTTAAAAATACATAATTAAAGATACTTAGATAATCTAAATTGCCTTTGGGTTAGGATATATATAAGAATTAGGATTTAAACTATTTCTTAATATATATAGTCTACAATATAAAATTTGATTTCCCTAGAACTAATAAGGTAGGGATTATTCTACTATATGATTAAAAGCTTGTCTAAAAGAACTAAAATAAATAAAGAAATACATAAAATAGGTTTTTGCACATTATGCTAAAGTTCTATATGTGTATCCAAATTAAGTGTTTGAACTTTAAACTTGTGTTGATTTGAAATTCAAATGGAAAGGAAAAATAGAAAATAGAAAAAAAAAATAAAAGGAGTAGGGAAAATACTACATAAAATGAAATAAAATCAGAATAAAAATTCTTCACACTTATATTAATAAATTATACCTTTCAAACTGAGGACAAGTTATTCACAAAGATGAACTCAAACTTGAATTCAAATTGGATTTGAATTGGATTTGAAAATGGGGAAAAGGAAATAGAAAAGAAAAAGAAAAAGGACACTATACCTAACTGGGCCTCGGATTCCGTTTTTGGCCCATCCCGCTTTCCACCCGCGCAAGCCCAACTCCACCCCGCCGCGCGCTGACAACCAGGGCCCACGGGTCAGCCACACGCGGTCTCTCGCCCCGCGCTCGCGTGCGCTCGGACTCACTGTCTCGCGGACCCCACTCGTCGGCCTCCCACGCCCGCGCTCTCTCCTCCCTGCTTCTTTCGCTGGCTCGCGGGGCCCGCTCGTCAGGTGCGTCTTCAACAGCTACGCCGATCGCGCGCGCGAACTCGCCGCCGGGGAATCCGCGCGGAATCTGCTGGCCGTTCCAAACAATCCGGCCAAGATCCCATCGCGGCAGGGTATAAAAAGGACCGCACCTTCCCTTTCCCCCTCATCAGCCATCGCCTGCCGGATTCCGTCGAGGGTCTCCTCCTCCACCGTGGAACACAGTCCGCCGTGGCCGGGGGGCTTCGCGCCGTGTCTGCCGGTACTACTCCCTCCCCTTGCTTCGCCTCGACACGAGGGTGGTGTCCGCGGCCTTACCCTGCGGATTCGGTGGCCGGGGTGCTGCGAATTTGTCGCCGGAGCATCTCTGTCGCGGCGGATCCGCCCCTCATCGTCGCCCAGCCACTGCGCGGCATAATTCGGGGTGAGTTGCCCATGTCCATGTTCGCCCTTGCTCATGCATCGTGTAGCTCAGTTTGATTGAAGATTAGAGCTCGGGAATGGCCGATGGAGTCGTCGCCGGCGTGCTTCGCCGGGCGGGCAGGGCGGCGCCGCCGCGCAGCTCGGTCGGGTT
Organism: Zea luxurians; assembly: GCA_029449295.1. Lineage (NCBI taxonomy): Eukaryota > Viridiplantae > Streptophyta > Magnoliopsida > Poales > Poaceae > Zea > Zea luxurians. Next base: position 176,733,892 of record JAOPSE010000002.1, read on the forward strand.
GGGGACGATTCTCGGATCGCCCGATCACCTTTTGACGGCTGTGATTAGATTAGGAATACCCCTTCGCTCGATCGCACGGGGACCGTGGATGCATGATCCAGTGGCGCGGAGTGGATCTCGGCTTCATTAAATCTGGGCCGTTGATCGCTGATCGAACGGTTGTTGATGCGTACCGGTTCGGGTTATACTGGGTCTAATCTGAACCGTCCGCGCTTGATCGGATGGCTCTCGATGGCCGATACCCCTTCGGCCGGGTGGTTTTGCATAAGAGCCCCTCGGGTTCTGTGGAATCAACCCGCCGTCCACCGCGGGGGATGGCTGTGTCTTGGGGAAACTTACCCCGAGCCCCCTGCGCTTTGCTGTAATTGAGGCCCAGTCCAGAACTCGTTTAAATTGAATAAATAAAATAGAAAATGGATTTTTAATACAAAAATAATTGCTAGAACTTAGATAATTCATAGAAAATTCATTTTAACTCCAAATTGAGTCATTCCAATTCCTAAAATTTTGTAATAATATTCTCTATCATTTAGAATCACTGTTTTGACATGAACTCTGTCAGAAAATTTATTTATCACTTAATCCATTTTAAATGCATAAAACCTTAGAAAATTCATAACATGAATTCTATAACTCCAAAATTAATAATTCTTTTTCCTGTGATCTTATTTTAATATGTAGATTATTAATATGTATTTTGCATATATGTTTGGTGCAATGTTAATTTTGCCTATACCATGTATGTTTGTATTGCTACGACTAGCAGTGAGGTCACGAGGATCTGAAGAATCATCCTGGTACCTGGATTCTCAAGGCCCAGGCAAGTTGTGCCCTTGATCACTTCTTTTTACCCAGCCATGTTCTGATTAATCATAATGATCTGCATAGGTTAATTTGATGGGACCCAATAGGTTACCCTAGTTTGTCTATCTTTATACCTTGTTTACCACTGGTCTTTCTGGGTAGTACTTGCTAGTGCTATATGTGGTTTTGGGTATGGAGATACACTATTCATGATTACACTTTTTGTTATCAGTTGTTATTTATTGTTCATGTTAAGATCATTATGTTAATTGGAACATGGAGCGACCACCCGGGAAAACAGTGCTACCACAAGGGTAGTATGGGATGCCCTTGGCTGATTAATTAGGAAAGCTAGTGGAAGACTACCTTACCCGAAAGGGGCAAGGGCAGTAGGGGAGAGGTCAGTGTAGGGAGGCCCTCGGGAGGATTTTGCTGCGATGGCGGTCCTGCAAGGGATTCCTGCACTGGATCTTCCTATAAACTGTAGCGGGTTTTCGGAAGCTAGTGGAACTTTGTAAAGGCCTCGTAGTGGATCCCTAGCCATTCACCTCGGAAGTGTCTAAGGGCCTTGCAAACCCTGGCGACATGGGATACACGACTTGTGGGTAAAGATGCGCAACCTCTGCAGAGTGTAAAACTGGTATACTAGCCGTGCTCACGGTCATGAGCAGCTCGGACCCTCACATGATTAATTTATGGAACTAAATTCAATCTGTCATATGCATTGCATTGCAGGTGAAGTTGTTAACTTTTGTTCTACTATTTAATTGGGTTGGTATTTACTTATACTTAGTAACTGCTAATAAAATTGTGACCAACTTTAAAAGCAATGCTCAGCTCTAACCATCTTCTTTGGTAAGCCTTACACTTCACGTGAGCTCCCACCTTTGGCGAGTTCATGCACATTATTCCCCACAACTTGTTGAGCGATGAACGTATGTGAGCTCACTCTTGCTGTCTCACATACACCACAGGTCAAGACCAGGTACTGCAGGATGATGCTCATGGAGGATGCTGTGATGAGTTCGTGAGTGGTCTAGGTCGTCGTCTCCCAGTCAACTTTGGGTTGCTGGACCGTTGTCTCCTTATAATGTAACTCTTTATTTTGTATAGAACTCCTGTTATATATAAAGTTGTGACATTCGATCCTGTGCCACTTTACATCATATGTTTGAGACTTGGTCCCAGCATACCTGGTGTTTTAACCCCGGGTTTTGGATCCCTAAAATCCGGGTTGGATTTGTAACACCCTAAAGTTCAATCTTGTGAAGACAAAGAAAAATTCTCAAAGATTTTAAATCAAAACACCTTTCCTTAAAGATAATCATAATTTAGGAGTTTCCACTCATGAATATGTTAAAAATACATAATTAAAGATACTTAGATAATCTAAATTGCCTTTGGGTTAGGATATATATAAGAATTAGGATTTAAACTATTTCTTAATATATATAGTCTACAATATAAAATTTGATTTCCCTAGAACTAATAAGGTAGGGATTATTCTACTATATGATTAAAAGCTTGTCTAAAAGAACTAAAATAAATAAAGAAATACATAAAATAGGTTTTTGCACATTATGCTAAAGTTCTATATGTGTATCCAAATTAAGTGTTTGAACTTTAAACTTGTGTTGATTTGAAATTCAAATGGAAAGGAAAAATAGAAAATAGAAAAAAAAAATAAAAGGAGTAGGGAAAATACTACATAAAATGAAATAAAATCAGAATAAAAATTCTTCACACTTATATTAATAAATTATACCTTTCAAACTGAGGACAAGTTATTCACAAAGATGAACTCAAACTTGAATTCAAATTGGATTTGAATTGGATTTGAAAATGGGGAAAAGGAAATAGAAAAGAAAAAGAAAAAGGACACTATACCTAACTGGGCCTCGGATTCCGTTTTTGGCCCATCCCGCTTTCCACCCGCGCAAGCCCAACTCCACCCCACCGCGCGCTGACAACCAGGGCCCACGGGTCAGCCACACGCGGTCTCTCGCCCCGCGCTCGCGTGCGCTCGGACTCACTGTCTCGCGGACCCCACTCGTCGGCCTCCCACGCCCGCGCTCTCTCCTCCCTGCTTCTTTCGCTGGCTCGCGGGGCCCGCTCGTCAGGTGCGTCTTCAACAGCTACGCCGATCGCGCGCGCGAACTCGCCGCCGGGGAATCCGCGCGGAATCTGCTGGCCGTTCCAAACAATCCGGCCAAGATCCCATCGCGGCAGGGTATAAAAAGGACCGCACCTTCCCTTTCCCCCTCATCAGCCATCGCCTGCCGGATTCCGTCGAGGGTCTCCTCCTCCACCGTGGAACACAGTCCGCCGTGGCCGGGGGGCTTCGCGCCGTGTCTGCCGGTACTACTCCCTCCCCTTGCTTCGCCTCGACACGAGGGTGGTGTCCGCGGCCTTACCCTGCGGATTCGGTGGCCGGGGTGCTGCGAATTTGTCGCCGGAGCATCTCTGTCGCGGCGGATCCGCCCCTCATCGTCGCCCAGCCACTGCGCGGCATAATTCGGGGTGAGTTGCCCATGTCCATGTTCGCCCTTGCTCATGCATCGTGTAGCTCAGTTTGATTGAAGATTAGAGCTCGGGAATGGCCGATGGAGTCGTCGCCGGCGTGCTTCGCCGGGCGGGCAGGGCGGCGCCGCCGCGCAGCTCGGTCGGGTTGGGGACGATTCTCGGATCGCCCGATCACCTTTTGACGGCTGTGATTAGATTAGGAATACCCCTTCGCTCGATCGCACGGGGACCGTGGATGCATGATCCAGTGGCGCGGAGTGGATCTCGGCTTCATTAAATCTGGGCCGTTGATCGCTGATCGAACGGTTGTTGATGCGTACCGGTTCGGGTTATACTGGGTCTAATCTGAACCGTCCGCGCTTGATCGGATGGCTCTCGATGGCCGATACCCCTTCGGCCGGGTGGTTTTGCATAAGAGCCCCTCGGGTTCTGTGGAATCAACCCGCCGTCCACCGCGGGGGATGGCTGTGTCTTGGGGAAACTTACCCCGAGCCCCCTGCGCTTTGCTGTAATTGAGGCCCAGTCCAGAACTCGTTTAAATTGAATAAATAAAATAGAAAATGGATTTTTAATACAAAAATAATTGCTAGAACTTAGATAATTCATAGAAAATTCATTTTAACTCCAAATTGAGTCATTCCAATTCCTAAAATTTTGTAATAATATTCTCTATCATTTAGAATCACTGTTTTGACATGAACTCTGTCAGAAAATTTATTTATCACTTAATCCATTTTAAATGCATAAAACCTTAGAAAATTCATAACATGAATTCTATAACTCCAAAATTAATAATTCTTTTTCCTGTGATCTTATTTTAATATGTAGATTATTAATATGTATTTTGCATATATGTTTGGTGCAATGTTAATTTTGCCTATACCATGTATGTTTGTATTGCTACGACTAGCAGTGAGGTCACGAGGATCTGAAGAATCATCCTGGTACCTGGATTCTCAAGGCCCAGGCAAGTTGTGCCCTTGATCACTTCTTTTCACCTACTCATGTTCTAATTAATCATAATGATCTGCATAGGTTAATTTTGATGGGACCCAATAGGTTACCCTAGTTTGACTATCTTTATACCTTGTTCACCACTGAATCTTTGGGTAGTACTTGCTAGTGCTATATGTGGCTTTGGGTATAGAGATACACCTTACTATTCATGATTATACTTTTGTTATCAGTTGTTATTTATGGTTCATGTTAAGATCATTATGTTAATTGGAACATGGAGAACCACCCGGGAAAACAGTGCTACCACAAGGGTGGAATGGGACGCCCTTGGCTGATTAATTAGGGAAGCTAGTGGAAGACTACCTTACCCGAAAGGGGCAAGGGCAGTAGGGGAGAGGTCAGTGTAGGGAGGCCCTCGGGAGGATTTTGCTGCGATGGCGGTCCTGCAAGGGATTCCTGCACTGGATCTTCCTATAAACTGTAGCGGGTTTTCGGAAGCTAGTGGAACTTTGTAAAGGCCTCGTAGTGATACCCTGCCTCGCTTCCTTGGTAGAGGTGAATGGGATTCATGACCCCTTGGCAGATGGGTAACACGACTTGTGGGTAAAGATGCGCAACCTCTGCAGAGTGTAAAACTGGTATACTAGCCGTGCTCACGGTCATGAGCAGCTCGGACACTCACATGATTAATTTATGGAACTAAATTCAATTTGTCATATGCATTGCATTGCAGGTGAAGTTGTTAACTTTTGTTCTACTATTTAATTGGGTTGGTATTTACTTATACTTAGTAACTGCTAATAAAATTGTGACCAACTTTAAAAGCAATGCTCAGCTCTAACCATCTTCTTTGGTAAGCCTTACACTTCACGTGAGCTCCCACCTTTGGCGAGTTCATGCACATTATTCCCCACAACTTGTTGAGCGATGAACGTATGTGAGCTCACTCTTGCTGTCTCACATACACCACAGGTCAAGATCAGGTACTGCAGGATGATGCTCATGGAGGATGCTGTGATGAGTTCGTGAGTGGTCTAGGTCGTCGTCTCCCAGTCAACTTTAGGTTGCTGGACCGTTGTCTCCTTATAATGTAACTCTTTATTTTGTATAGAACTCCTGTTATATATAAAGTTGTGACATTCGATCCTGTGCCACTTTACATCATATGTTTGAGACTTGGTCCCAGCATACCTGGTGTTTTAACCCCGGGTTTTGGATCCCTAAAATCCGGGTGTTACAGAAGTGGTATCAGAGGAATGTTGACTGTAGGACGAAACCTAGATAGAACTGGACAACCATTGTCTACTTACTTTTGCTACTCTGATTCTTTTCTAAAACTTATCTTAATCTTTTTCTCATCTATTTCCGCTTACTCTGATTATTCTTATCTTTTCTTTCTAAAAGACAAATGTGGATTTTACACTTTGAAATCCCATGCCTAAAGTGACCTTTAGGAATAGGAGACCTATTCTTAGGAACAGAAACAAAACTATTTTTATGGTTATCTATGCACTTGAATGTTTGTTCTTATGATACTTGTCTGATTTGGATCTTTGATTGAGTGTGATGGGTTGTGGAGTAATGTTCACAATTGCATCTGCATATACACATAGGTGTAAACATATAAAATAACTAGACAACTTAAATTATCCCCATTGGAATATATCTAGCTTAAGAGATTTATCTTATCCTAAAAGATCTCATTCTAGCCAATTCATCTTACCTTAAAAGATTCTCCCTTATCTTAGTAAATCCATCTCATCTAAAAAAAAAGATTCTATCTTATCTTATGGATTCATCCTGCCCTAAATTGAATATTTATCCCACTCTAGAATAAACAACCGTGACCTAATTAAAAAAATTAATGAGATTCTATCTAGTCTAATCTAGTTATACCAATCTAACCTAAAATTGGTGCCCTAGACCAACTTTACCATATACAACCATCTAACCATATCCAACTACCTTACCTATCTGATAGTTGCATAACCCCTCAATTTTAACCTAGCAAGAGATTCTATATCATCATAACATATCAAATTAATCTTAAAACATCCTAACATATCTTAATAATACATATTCTACCCAGTTGGACCTATCTAAGCCTAAACTAGTCTAATCTAGTCATATCCAATTCTTATCCTACCTAATGTGACCTGATCTATTGTGGTCTAATGTTATCTAACTTAATGTGGTCCACTTAAACAGATTAATGACACTAGTAGAAGAGATTAGACCCCACTAGCCATGTATTAACTTATCTTAGCACATTGGATCAATTCAACCATGAGCTAACCCAACCCATAGTGCCATAATGAATAGTATGACCTTTCTATTCCCACCTAATAACAAACAAACTTTTAACCTACATCTTGTAGCCTATCTCACCCATGTATATCTCTCATCTTGACAGATTCTATCCTACCCTTAGATATTCACCTTATATGACTGATTACCCCAATCTGGACATAAAACAAAGATTAAGCCCTACCAAAGAATCTTTAGATTATAACCAGCTACTAGCTTATTCATTCCGCCTATTGAATAATTCCCTTTGCAAAACTATATGCTTCTAACTTTCATGGTCAATACCAGGAAAGGAAAGATTATCACATAACAACGAACAGAAATGAATCCTCCAAATCCCCCACCTGTTGACATCAATCAAGTGGTTGCTACCCAAAGACTGGTAATACAACAGTTAACAGACATGGTGACCGAGATGCAGAATCAGATAAGACAACAACGCGAGGAAATACGTCAGGCCCGCCAAGAAATAAGGCAAGCACGGTTGGAGAGACAACAACAACACCCTCCACCACCACCACCAGCTTCACCAAGCTACATAGATATAAATTATGATGATTTGTAAGGTCTAGATGTTACTTTAGTTAGTAGATGATATGATATTATTTTAGAAGGAACAATAAGGTCTATTGACCCTATGTTTTGTTAAAAAAAAATTATACCTCATGCTGAGATTTCTTTGTTTGTGCATATGTTCCGAGAACAATATGAGTATACATCCCTTTTCTTACAAATCTCGGGGACGAGATTATTTTTAAGGGGGGGTAGGATTTGTAACACCCTAAAGTTCAATCTTGTGAAGACAAAGAAAAATTCTCAAAGATTTTAAATCAAAACACCTTTCCTTAAAGATAATCATAATTTAGGAGTTTCCACTCATGAATATGTTAAAAATACATAATTAAAGATACTTAGATAATCTAAATTGCCTTTGGGTTAGGATATATATAAGAATTAGGATTTAAACTATTTCTTAATATATATAGTCTACAATATAAAATTTGATTTCCCTAGAACTAATAAGGTAGGGATTATTCTACTATATGATTAAAAGCTTGTCTAAAAGAACTAAAATAAATAAAGAAATACATAAAATAGGTTTTTGCACATTATGCTAAAGTTCTATATGTGTATCCAAATTAAGTGTTTGAACTTTAAACTTGTGTTGATTTGAAATTCAAATGGAAAGGAAAAATAGAAAATAGAAAAAAAAAATAAAAGGAGTAGGGAAAATACTACATAAAATGAAATAAAATCAGAATAAAAATTCTTCACACTTATATTAATAAATTATACCTTTCAAACTGAGGACAAGTTATTCACAAAGATGAACTCAAACTTGAATTCAAATTGGATTTGAATTGGATTTGAAAATGGGGAAAAGGAAATAGAAAAGAAAAAGAAAAAGGACACTATACCTAACTGGGCCTCGGATTCCGTTTTTGGCCCATCCCGCTTTCCACCCGCGCAAGCCCAACTCCACCCCGCCGCGCGCTGACAACCAGGGCCCACGGGTCAGCCACACGCGGTCTCTCGCCCCGCGCTCGCGTGCGCTCGGACTCACTGTCTCGCGGACCCCACTCGTCGGCCTCCCACGCCCGCGCTCTCTCCTCCCTGCTTCTTTCGCTGGCTCGCGGGGCCCGCTCGTCAGGTGCGTCTTCAACAGCTACGCCGATCGCGCGCGCGAACTCGCCGCCGGGGAATCCGCGCGGAATCTGCTGGCCGTTCCAAACAATCCGGCCAAGATCCCATCGCGGCAGGGTATAAAAAGGACCGCACCTTCCCTTTCCCCCTCATCAGCCATCGCCTGCCGGATTCCGTCGAGGGTCTCCTCCTCCACCGTGGAACACAGTCCGCCGTGGCCGGGGGGCTTCGCGCCGTGTCTGCCGGTACTACTCCCTCCCCTTGCTTCGCCTCGACACGAGGGTGGTGTCCGCGGCCTTACCCTGCGGATTCGGTGGCCGGGGTGCTGCGAATTTGTCGCCGGAGCATCTCTGTCGCGGCGGATCCGCCCCTCATCGTCGCCCAGCCACTGCGCGGCATAATTCGGGGTGAGTTGCCCATGTCCATGTTCGCCCTTGCTCATGCATCGTGTAGCTCAGTTTGATTGAAGATTAGAGCTCGGGAATGGCCGATGGAGTCGTCGCCGGCGTGCTTCGCCGGGCGGGCAGGGCGGCGCCGCCGCGCAGCTCGGTCGGGTTGGGGACGATTCTCGGATCGCCCGATCACCTTTTGACGGCTGTGATTAGATTAGGAATACCCCTTCGCTCGATCGCACGGGGACCGTGGATGCATGATCCAGTGGCGCGGAGTGGATCTCGGCTTCATTAAATCTGGGCCGTTGATCGCTGATCGAACGGTTGTTGATGCGTACCGGTTCGGGTTATACTGGGTCTAATCTGAACCGTCCGCGCTTGATCGGATGGCTCTCGATGGCCGATACCCCTTCGGCCGGGTGGTTTTGCATAAGAGCCCCTCGGGTTCTGTGGAATCAACCCGCCGTCCACCGCGGGGGATGGCTGTGTCTTGGGGAAACTTACCCCGAGCCCCCTGCGCTTTGCTGTAATTGAGGCCCAGTCCAGAACTCGTTTAAATTGAATAAATAAAATAGAAAATGGATTTTTAATACAAAAATAATTGCTAGAACTTAGATAATTCATAGAAAATTCATTTTAACTCCAAATTGAGTCATTCCAATTCCTAAAATTTTGTAATAATATTCTCTATCATTTAGAATCACTGTTTTGACATGAACTCTGTCAGAAAATTTATTTATCACTTAATCCATTTTAAATGCATAAAACCTTAGAAAATTCATAACATGAATTCTATAACTCCAAAATTAATAATTCTTTTTCCTGTGATCTTATTTTAATATGTAGATTATTAATATGTATTTTGCATATATGTTTGGTGCAATGTTAATTTTGCCTATACCATGTATGTTTGTATTGCTACGACTAGCAGTGAGGTCACGAGGATCTGAAGAATCATCCTGGTACCTGGATTCTCAAGGCCCAGGCAAGTTGTGCCCTTGATCACTTCTTTTCACCTACTCATGTTCTAATTAATCATAATGATCTGCATAGGTTAATTTTGATGGGACCCAATAGGTTACCCTAGTTTGACTATCTTTATACCTTGTTCACCACTGAATCTTTGGGTAGTACTTGCTAGTGCTATATGTGGCTTTGGGTATAGAGATACACCTTACTATTCATGATTATACTTTTGTTATCAGTTGTTATTTATGGTTCATGTTAAGATCATTATGTTAATTGGAACATGGAGAACCACCCGGGAAAACAGTGCTACCACAAGGGTGGAATGGGACGCCCTTGGCTGATTAATTAGGGAAGCTAGTGGAAGACTACCTTACCCGAAAGGGGCAAGGGCAGTAGGGGAGAGGTCAGTGTAGGGAGGCCCTCGGGAGGATTTTGCTGCGATGGCGGTCCTGCAAGGGATTCCTGCACTGGATCTTCCTATAAACTGTAGCGGGTTTTCGGAAGCTAGTGGAACTTTGTAAAGGCCTCGTAGTGATACCCTGCCTCGCTTCCTTGGTAGAGGTGAATGGGATTCATGACCCCTTGGCAGATGGGTAACACGACTTGTGGGTAAAGATGCGCAACCTCTGCAGAGTGTAAAACTGGTATACTAGCCGTGCTCACGGTCATGAGCAGCTCGGACACTCACATGATTAATTTATGGAACTAAATTCAATTTGTCATATGCATTGCATTGCAGGTGAAGTTGTTAACTTTTGTTCTACTATTTAATTGGGTTGGTATTTACTTATACTTAGTAACTGCTAATAAAATTGTGACCAACTTTAAAAGCAATGCTCAGCTCTAACCATCTTCTTTGGTAAGCCTTACACTTCACGTGAGCTCCCACCTTTGGCGAGTTCATGCACATTATTCCCCACAACTTGTTGAGCGATGAACGTATGTGAGCTCACTCTTGCTGTCTCACATACACCACAGGTCAAGATCAGGTACTGCAGGATGATGCTCATGGAGGATGCTGTGATGAGTTCGTGAGTGGTCTAGGTCGTCGTCTCCCAGTCAACTTTAGGTTGCTGGACCGTTGTCTCCTTATAATGTAACTCTTTATTTTGTATAGAACTCCTGTTATATATAAAGTTGTGACATTCGATCCTGTGCCACTTTACATCATATGTTTGAGACTTGGTCCCAGCATACCTGGTGTTTTAACCCCGGGTTTTGGATCCCTAAAATCCGGGTGGGTTAACATAAACACCAGGTATGCTGGGACCTAGTCTCATACATATGATGTATAGTGGCACAGGATCGAATGTCACAACTTTATATATAACAGGAGTTCTATACAAAATAAATAATTACATTATAAGGAGACAACGGTCCAGCAACCCAAAGTTGACTGGGAGACGACGACCTAGACCACTCACGAACTCATCACAGCATCCTCCATGAGCATCATCCTGCAGTACCTGTTCTTGACCTGTGGTGTATGTGAGACAGCAAGAGTGAGCTCACATACGTTCATCGCTCAACAAGTTGTGGGGAATAATGTGCATGAACTCGCCAAAGATGGGAGCTCACGTGAAGTGTAAGGCTTACCAAAGAAGATGGTTAGAGCTGAGCATTGCTTTTAAAGTTGGTCAAAATTTTATTAGCAATTACTAAGTATAAGTAAATACCAACCCAATTAAACAGTAGAACAAAAGTTAACAACTTCACCTGCAATGCAATGCATATGACAAATTGAATTTAGTTCCATAAGTTAATCATGTGAGGGTCCGAGCTGCTCATGACCGTGAGCACGGCTAGTATACCAGTTTTACACTCTGCAGAGGTTGCGCATCTTTACCCACAAGTCGTGTTACCCATCTGCCAAGGGGTCATGAATCCCATACACCTCTACCAAGGAAGTGAGGCAGGGTAGCACTACGAGGCCTTTACAAAGTTCCACTAGCTTCCGAAAACCCGCTACAGTTTATAGGAAGATCCAGTACAGGAATCCCTTGCAGGACCGCCATCGCAGCAAAATCCTCCCGAGGGCACTTCCCGCACTGACCTCTCCCCTACTGCCCTTGCCCCTTTCGGGTAAGGTAGTCTTCCACTAGCTTTCCTAATTAATCAGCCAAGGGCATCCCATACTACCCTTGTGGTAGCACTGTTTTCCCGGGTGGTCGCTCCATGTTCCAATTAACATAATGATCTTAACATGAACCATAAATAACAACTGATAACAAAAGTATAATCATGAATAGTAAGGTGTATCTCTATACCCAAAGCCACATATAGCACTAGCAAGTACTACCCAAAGATTCAGTGGTGAACAAGGTATAAAGATAGTCAAACTAGGGTAACCTATTGGGTCCCATCAAAATTAACCTATGCAGATCATTATGATTAATCAGAACATGGCTGGGTAAAAAGAAGTGATCAAGGGCACAACTTGCCTAGGCCTTGAGATTCCAGGTACCAGGATGATTCTTCAGATCCTCGTGACCTCACTGCTAGTCGTAGCAATACAAACATACATGGTATAGGCAAAATTAACATTACACCAAACATATATGCAAAATACATATTAATAATCTACATATTAAAATAAGATCACAGGAAAAAGAATTATTAATTTTTGAGTTGTAGAATTCAAGTTATGAATTTCCTAAGGTTTAATGTGATTAAAATATGGTTAAATGATAAATAAATTTCCTGACAGAGTTCATGTCAAAACAAAGACACTAAATGATGAGGAATATTATTACAAAATTTTAGAAACTGAAATGGTTCAATTTGGAGCTAAAATGAATTTTCTATGAATTAAACAAATTCTAGCAATTATTTTCCTATTAAAAATCCTTTTATAATTCAATTTCCCTGATTTTATTATGTTCTGGACTGGGCCTCAAATACAGCAAAGCGCAGGGTCTCTGGAGCAAAATTTCCTAAGACACAGAAAACCCCCGCGGTGGACGGCGGGTTGATTCCACAGAACCCGAGGGGCTCTTATGCAAAACCACCCGGCCGAAGGGGTATCGGCCATCGAGAGCCATCCGATCAAGCGCGGACGGTTCAGATTAGACCCAGTATAACCCGAACCGGTACGCATCAACAACCGTTCGATCAGCGATCAACGGCCCAGATTTAATGAAGCCGAGATCCACTCCGCGCCACTGGATCATGCATCCACGGTCCCCGTGCGATCGAGCGAAGGGGTATTCCTAATCTAATCACAGCCGTCAAAAGGTGATCGGACGATCCGAGAATCGTCCCCAACCCGACCGAGCTGCGCGGCGGCGCCGCCCTGCCCGCCCGGCGAAGCACGCCGGCGACGACTCCATCGGCCATTCCCGAGCTCTAATCTTCAATCAAACTGAGCTACACGATGCATGAGCAAGGGCGAACATGGACATGGGCAACTCACCCCGAATTATGCCGCGCAGTGGCTGGGCGACGATGAGGGGCGGATCCGCCGCGACAGAGATGCTCCGGCGACAAATTCGCAGCACCCCGGCCACCGAATCCGCAGGGTAAGGCCGCGGACACCACCCTCGTGTCGAGGCGAAGCAAGGGGAGGGAGTAGTACCAGCAGACACGGCGCGAAGCCCCCCGGCCACGGCGGACTGTGTTCCACGGTGGAGGAGGAGACCCTCGACGGAATCCGGCAGGCGATGGCTGATGAGGGGGAAAGGGAAGGTGCGGTCCTTTTTATACCCTGCCGCGATGGGATCTTGGCCGGATTGTTTGGAACGGCCAGCAGATTCCGCGCGGATTCCCCGGCGGCGAGTTCGCGCGCGCGATCGGCGTAGCTGTTGAAGACGCACCTGACGAGCGGGCCCCGCGAGCCAGCGAAAGAAGCAGGGAGGAGAGAGCGCGGGCGTGGGAGGCCGACGAGTGGGGTCCGCGAGACAGTGAGTCCGAGCGCACGCGAGCGCGGGGCGAGAGACCGCGTGTGGCTGACCCGTGGGCCCTGGTTGTCAGCGCGCGGCGGGGTGGAGTTGGGCTTGCGCGGGTGGAAAGCGGGATGGGCCAAAAACGGAATCCGAGGCCCAGTTAGGTATAGTGTCCTTTTTCTTTTTCTTTTCTATTTCCTTTTCCCCATTTTCAAATCCAATTCAAATCCAATTTGAATTCAAGTTTGAGTTCATCTTTGTGAATAACTTGTCCTCAGTTTGAAAGGTATAATTTATTAATATAAGTGTGAAGAATTTTTATTCTGATTTTATTTCATTTTATGTAGTATTTTCCCTACTCCTTTTATTTTTTTTTTCTATTTTCTATTTTTCCTTTCCATTTGAATTTCAAATCAACACAAGTTTAAAGTTCAAACACTTAATTTGGATACACATATAGAACTTTAGCATAATGTGCAAAAACCTATTTTATGTATTTCTTTATTTATTTTAGTTCTTTTAGACAAGCTTTTAATCATATAGTAGAATAATCCCTACCTTATTAGTTCTAGGGAAATCAAATTTTATATTGTAGACTATATATATTAAGAAATAGTTTAAATCCTAATTCTTATATATATCCTAACCCAAAGGCAATTTAGATTATCTAAGTATCTTTAATTATGTATTTTTAACATATTCATGAGTGGAAACTCCTAAATTATGATTATCTTTAAGGAAAGGTGTTTTGATTTAAAATCTTTGAGAATTTTTCTTTGTCTTCACAAGATTGAACTTTAGGGTGTTACACACATCGCCCAACCTAGGGCCCAGACCAGCCACGTCAACAGGAGGCGCCATCATCACCCTACCCCGAGCTGACTCGGGCCGCGGGGAACAAGACCGGCGTCCCATCTGGCTCGCTCCGCCAGATAGGCAATGATGGCGCCCCGCATGCTCTGTGACGACGGCGGCTCTCAGCCCCCTTACGGAAGCAAGAGGACGTCAGCAAGGACTCAACCGCTCCGACAGTTGTCCCTCCGCCAAGCTCCATTGCTCCTCCGACGGCCACGACATCACACTAGCTGGGTGCCAAGATCTCTCCGGCTGCCACAACGGCATGTACCTAGGGCGCTAGCTCACCTCCGCTAGACACGTAGCACTCTGCTACACCCCCCATTGTACACTTGGATCCTCTCCTTACGCCTATAAAAGGGAGGACCAGGGCCCTCTTAGAGAAGGTTGGCCGCGTGGGGACGAGGACGAGAACAGGTGCTCGCCGGAGGCCGCTCGCTCCCTCTCCCGCGTGGACGCTTGTAACCCCCTACTGCAAGCGCACCCGACCTGGGCGCGGGACGAACACGAAGGCCGCGGGATTCCCACCTCTCTAACGCTGGTCTCCGGCCGCCTCACTCTCCTCCCTTCGCGCTCGCCCTCGCGCTCGACCCATCTAGGCTGGGGCACGTGGCGACATTCACTCGTCGGCCCAGGGACCCCCCGGTCTCGGAACGCCGACAGTTGGCGCGCCAGGTAGGGGCCTGCTGCGTGTTGACGAACAGCTTCCCGTCAAGCTCCAGATGGGCAGTCTCCAGCAACCTCTCCAACCCGGGACGGTGCTCCGTTTCGGGAGTCTTGAGTTCATGTCCCTCGACGGCAGCTACGACATGATACTCCTTCCACCGCCGTGCGACAACAACAGTGGCGGCCGACAACCCGCCTGCCGGCGGCGGAATCGGCGACGTCTTCCCCGCATGGTGGAAGAGCAACCTTCGAGCTCACCCCGTCCTCTCCCCCGCCGACGGAGGAGGAGGCGGGGCAACCTAGGCCAAGCAGGAGACAGCGCCTCGTCGGCTGTCGAGCGAGTCGACAGCCCCGGCACCCCAACGGGGGGCGCACCGGGCGTCGACCTCGCGTTTGAGACGAAGGCGAGCGCCGTCTCCCCGCGACACGCCAAACCCGAGCAAGCGGACGACGCCAGCATGCTCGCGAAAAGCTTGCTGGACGTCACCCTCGTACCTAAGACGACGGCGCAGTCAGTCCCCGACGCGACCTTATCGCCGCCCATCGACCAAAAGGTACCGATCGATTCCCATCCCGCGTCTTTCAGATTCAGCCTCAACCCGCCTAGTGACTTCGCTTTGGCGGGCGCTCTCATAGAGGCAAATCCAGACCCTCTGGGGTTTCGTGTGCGGTCACCTTGGGACCGGCTGACGGACGTCTCGGCCTACGGGCCCTCTGGGTCCGAGGAAGACGACGAACCCAGCATCTTTTGGGATTTCTCTGGACTTGGCAACCCCAGTGCCATGCGGGACTTCATGACCACATGCGACTACTGCCTTTTCGACTGTTCCGACGGTAGCCGTAGCCTCGGCGATGAGGACCGCGGCCCAAGTCGTGAATGCTTCCATGTCGATCTAGGGGGTCCCCCCGAAGGCAACCATCTCGGTATGCCGGAGGACGGTGACCTCCCTAGGCCGGTGCCTCGCATTGACATCCCACGGGAGCTAGCTGTGGTCCCCGTTCAGGCGGGGGGGGGGGGGGGTCATGACCCACAGCTCGAGCAAATCCATGGGGTGCAGGCCAGGCTCGACGAGGGAGCAGGAGCGCTTGAGCCGATCCGTCGGGACGTCGGGCAGGCATGGGCGGGCCAACCTCTGGCCGGAGAAATACGTCATCTACCCCAGGGCTTCCAGCACCGCATCACCGACGACGTCAGGGTCAGGCCACCACCCGCATCAAGTGGGGTCGGCCAGAACCTGGCGGCAGCAGCAATGCTTCTTCGCGCGATGCCGGAGCCATCAACCACCGAGGGGCGGCGAATCCAGGGAGAGCTCAAGAATCTCCTGGAAGGCGCCGCGGTCCGACGGGCCGAGAGCTCTGCCTCCCGAAGGTAGGGGTACCCCTCGGAACCTCATGCTGCGACTTCCCGATTCATGCGGGAAGCCTCGGTCTACACCGGGCGCACGCGCAACACCGCGCCTGCGGCCCCGGGTCGCCTCGGCAACGAGCACCATCACCGCGACCGTCGGGCCCACCTCGACGAGAGGGTGCACCGAGGCTACCACCCCAGGCGTGGGGGACGCTACGACA
The DNA here is from genome assembly GCA_029449295.1 of Zea luxurians. NCBI lineage: Eukaryota > Viridiplantae > Streptophyta > Magnoliopsida > Poales > Poaceae > Zea > Zea luxurians. Next base: position 176,750,459 of record JAOPSE010000002.1, read on the forward strand.
GCGGGGAGGATCGGAGTCCCTCTCCCGAACCACCCGGTCCGCAAGCCTTCAGCCGAGCCATCCGATGGGCGCCGTTCCCGATCCGGTTCCGACCCCCGATTACTATCACAAAGTACTCGGGGGAGACGAGACCGGAACTGTGGCTCGCGGACTACCGTCTGGCCTGCCAACTGGGTGGAACGGACGATGACAACCTCATCATCCGCAACCTCCCCCTGTTCCTCTCCGACTCCGCTCGCGCCTGGTTGGAGCACCTACCTCCGGGGCAGATCTCCAACTGGGACGACCTAGTCCAAGCTTTCGCCGGCAATTTCTAGGGCACGTATGTGCGCCCCGGGAATTCCTGGGACCTCTGAAGCTGCCGACAGCAGCCGGGAGAGTCTCTCCGGGACTACATCCGGCGATTCTCGAAGCAGCGCACCGAGCTGCCCAACATCACCGACTCGGATGTCATCGGCGTGTTCCTCGCTGGCACCACCTGCCGCGACCTGGTGAGCAAGCTGGGCCGCAAGACCCCCACCAGGGCGAGCAAGCTGATGGACATCGCCACCAAGTTCGCCTCCAGCCAGGAGGCGGTCGAGGCTATCTTCCGAAAGGACAAGCAGCCCCAGGGCCGCCCATCGGAAGGTACTCCCGAGGCATCAACTCAGTGCGGCGCCAAGAAGAAGGGCAAGAAGAAGTCGCAAGCGAAGCGCGATGCCGCCGACGCGGACCTTGTCGCCGCCGCCGAGTACAAGAACCCTCGGAAGCCCCCCGGAGGTGCCAACCTCTTCGACAAGATGCTCAAGGAGCCGTGCCCCTATCACCACGGACTCGTCAAGCACACCCTTGAGGAATGCGTCATGCTTCGGCGCCACTTCCATAGGGCCGGGCCACCCGTGGAGGGTGGCAAGGCCCGCGACGACGACAAGAAGGAAGATCACTAGGCAGGAGAGTTCCCCGAGGTCCGCGACTGCTTCATGATCTATGGTGGGCAAGCGGCGAACGCCTTGGCTCGGCACCGCAAACAAGAGCGCCGGGAGGTCTGCTCGGTCAAGGTGGCGGCGCCTGTCTATCTGGACTGGTCCGACAAACCCATCACCTTCGACCGAGACGATCACCCCGACCATGTGCCGAGCCCGGGGAAATACCCGCTCGTCGTCGACCCCATCATCGGCGACGTCAGGCTCACCAAGGTCCTCATGGACGGAGGCAGCAGCCTCAACATCATCTACGCCGAGACCCTCGGGCTCCTGCGTGTTGATCTGTCCTCTGTCCAGGCAGGCGCTGCGCCCTTCCATGGGATCATCCCCGGGAAGCGCGTCCAACCCCTCGGACAGCTCGACCTTCCCGTCTGCTTCAGAACACCCTCCAACTTCTGAAGGGAGACCCTGACGTTCGAGGTGGTCGGGTTTCGAGGAACCTACCACGCGGTGCTGGGGAGGCCATGCTACGCGAAGTTCATGGCCGTCCCCAACTACATCTACCTAAAGCTCAAGATGCCGGGCCCCAACGGGGTCATCACCGTCGGCCCTATGTACAAACACGCGTTCGAATGCGACGTGGAGTGCGTGGAGTACGCCGAGGCCCTCGCCGAGTCCGAGGCCCTCATCGCCGACCTGGAGAGCCTCTCTAAGGAGGTGCCAGACGTGAAGCGTCACGCCGGCAACTTTGAGCCAGCGGAGACGGTTAAGTCCGTCCCCCTCGACCCCAGCGGCGACACCTCCAAGCAGATCCGGATCGGCTCCGGGTTCGATCCCAAATAGGAAGCAGTGCTCGTCAACTTTCTCCGCGTGAACGCCGACGTCTTCGTGTGGAGTCCCTCGGACATGCCTGGCATACCGAGGGATGTCGCCGAGCACTCACTGGACATCCGAGCCGGAGCCCGACCCGTCAAGCAGCCGCTGCGCCGATTCGACGAGGAGAAGCACAGAGCCATAGGCGAGGAGATCCACAAGCTAATGGCGGCAGGGTTCATCAAAGAGGTATTCCATCCCGAATGGCTTGCCAACCTTGTGCTTGTGAGAAAGAAAGGGGGGAAATGGCGGATGTGTGTAGACTACACTGGTCTCAACAAAGCATGTCCGAAGGTTCCCTACCCTCTGCCTCGCATCGACCTAATCGTGGATTCCACTGCTGGGTGCGAAACCCTGTCTTTCCTCGATGCCTACTCAGGGTATCATCAAATCAGGATGAAAGAGTCCGACCAGCTCGCGACTTCTTTCATCACACCCTTCGGCATGTACTGCTATGTCACCATGCCGTTCGACTTGAGGAATGCGGGCGCGACGTACCAGCGGTGCATGAACCATGTGTTCAGCGAACACATTGGCCGCACGGTCGAGGCCTACGTCGATGACATTGTAGTCAAGACAAGGAAAGCCTCCGACCTCCTTTCCGACCTTGGAGCGACATTCCGATGTCTCAAGGCGAAAGGCGTCAAGCTCAATCCCGAAAAGTGTGTCTTCGGGGTGCCCCGAGGCATGCTCTTGGGGTTCATCGTCTCCGAGCGGGGCATCGAAGCCAACCCGGAGAAGATCGTAGCCATCACCAGCATGGGGCCCATCAAGGACTTGAAAGGCGTACAGAGGGTCATGGGATGCCTCTCGGCTCTGAGCCGCTTCATCTCACGCCTCGGCGAAAGAGGTCTACCTCTGTACCGCCTCTTAAGGAAGGCCGAGTGCTTCACTTGGACCCCAGAGGCCGAGGAAGCCCTCGGGAACCTGAAGGCGCTCCTCACAAAGGCACCTATCTTGGTGCCCCCAGCTGCCGGAGAAGCCCTCCTGGTCTACGTCGCCGCGACCACTCAGGTGGTTAGCGCCGCGATTGTGGTCGAGAGGCAAGAAGAGGGGCATACGTTGCCCATTCAGAGGCCAGTCTACTTCGTCAGTGAGGTACTGTCCGAAACCAAGATCCGCTACCCACAAGTTCAGAAGCTGCTGTACGCGGTGATCCTAACGCGACGGAAGCTGCGACACTACTTCGAGTCTCATCCGGTAACTGTGGTGTCATCCTTCCCCCTGGGAGAGATCATCCAGTGCCGAGAGGCCTCGGGTAGGATTGCAAAGTGGGCGGTGGAGATCATGGGCGAGACAATCTCGTTCGCTCCCCGGAAGGCCATTAAGTCCCAGGTCTTGGCGGACTTCGTGGCTGAATGGGTCGACACCCAGCTACCGATGGCTCCGATCCAACCGGAGCTCTGGACCATGTTCTTCGACGGGTCGCTGATGAAGACAGGAGCCGGCGCAGGCCTACTCTTCATCTCACCCCTCGGAAAGCATCTACGCTATGTGCTACGCCTCCACTTCCCGGCGTCCAACAATGTGGCCGAATATGAGGCTCTGGTCAACGGGTTGCGGATCGCCATTGAGCTAGGGGTCCGATGCCTCGACGCTCGCGGTGACTCGCAGCTCGTCATCGACCAAGTCATGAAGAACTCCCATTGCCGCGACCCGAAGATGGAGGCCTACTGCGATGAGGTTCGGCGCCTGGAAGACAAGTTCTACGGGCTCGAGCTCAACCACATCGCTCGGCGCTACAATGAGACTGCGGACGAGCTGGCTAAAATAGCCTCGGGGCGAACGATGGTTCCCCCGGACGTCTTCTCCCGAGACCTGCATCAACCCTCCGTCAAGATCGACGACACGTCCGAGCCCGAGGTACCCTCGGCTCAGTCCGAGGTACCCTCGGCTCAGTCCGAGGCACCCTTGGCTCAACCCGAGGCGCCCTCGGCTCATCTCGAGGCACCCTCAGCTCGGCCCGAGGCGCCCTCGGTTCAGTCCGAGGTACCCTCGGCCCCCGAGGGTGAGGCACTGCGCGTCGAGGAGGAACGAAGCGGGGTCGCGCCTAATCGAAACTGGCAGACCCCGTACCTGCAATATCTCCACCGAGGAGAGCTACCCCTCGACCGGGCCGAGGCTCGGCGGGTGGCGCAGCGCGCCGTCGTTCGTCTTGCTGGGAGATGAGAAGGAGCTCTACCACCGCAGCCCCTCCGGCATCCTCCAGCGATGCATCTCCATCGCCGAAGGTCAGGAACTCCTGCGAGAGATACACTCGGGGGCTTGCGGCCATCACGCAGCGCCTCGAGCCCTTGTCGGGAACGCTTTCCGGCAAGGCTTCTACTGGCCGACGGCGGTGGCCGACGCTACCAGAATCGTCCGCACCTGTGAAGGGTGTCAATTCTACGCGAGGCAGACCCACCTGCCCGCTCAGGCTCTGCAGACGATACCCATCACCTGGCCTTTTGCGGTGTGGGGTCTGGACCTCGTCGGCCCCTTGCAGAAGGCACCCGGGGGCTACACGCACCTGCTGGTCGCCATCGACAAATTCTCCAAGTGGATCGAGGTCCGACCCCTGAATAGCATCAGGTCCGAGCAGGCGGTGGCGTTCTTCACCAACATCATCCATCGCTTTGGGGTCCCGAACTCCATCATCACTGACAACGGCACCCAGTTCATCGGCAGAAAGTTCCTGGACTTCTGCGAGGATCACCACATCAGGGTGGACTGGGCCGCCGTGGCTCATCCCATGACGAATGGGCAGGTGGAGCGTGCCAACGGCATGATTCTACAAGGGCTCAAGCCTCGGATCTACAACGACCTCAACAAGTTCGGCAAGCGATGGATGAAGGAACTCCCCTCGGTGGTCTGGAGTCTGAGGACAACGCCGAGCCGAGCCACGGGCTTCACGCCGTTCTTCCTAGTCTACGAGGCCGAGGCCGTCTTGCCCACAGACCTGGAATACGGCTCCCCGAGGGCGAGGGCCTACACCGACCAAAGCAACCAAGTCAGCCAAGAAAACTCGCTGGACCAGCTGGAGGAGGCTCGGGACCAGGCCTTGCTACACTCGGCGCGGTACCAACAGTCCCTACGACGCTACCACGCCCGAGGGGTCCGGTCCCGAGACCTCCAGGTGGGCGACCTGGTGCTTCGGCTGCGACAAGACGCCCGAGGGCGGCACAAGCTCACGCCTCCCTGGGAGGGGCCATTCGTCGTCGCCAAGGTTCTGAAGCCCGGAACATACAAGCTGGCCAACAGTCAAGGCGAGATCTACGGCAACGCCTGGAACATCCAACAGCTACGTCGCTTCTACCCTTAAGATGTTTTCAAAGTTGATCATATACCTCGCACCCACGCAAAGTTTAGTCATCAAGGAAGGGTCGGCCTCGCCTCGGCAAAGCCCGACCCTCCCTCGGGGGCTAAAAGGGGGGGAACCCCTCCGCGTCAAGATTGAGGGACCTCTTTGTGTCCAAGATTTTCAATCAAAAAAGCTTTTGCGTTCCCCCGGCTATGTTGGAAGCAAGGCCCCAAGGAGCGAACGCGGGTGCATGTAAGTGGCAAGGCCGACTGAGCCGAGGGACTCCTACGCCTCCAGGTTAGGAACACCTCACTCGTCACCCGCCGCGAAAAGTGACCCCTACTTGGGGAAACCACCCTGTTACTAAACAGGCGAAGCCGGACACGCAAAAAGGAAAGGAGTACGACTTCATGCAACGATAACAAAGTGTTCAGGCCTCAGCGGTTGCAGAAGGACACACGTGCATCCGATAGAAACTGATCCAACAGAGTTAGGCGTCGCCTTGAGAAGGAGCCGCACCTTCGGCTTCATCCCCACCATCGGCAAAGTCCATCCCGGCTTCCGGCGACGGCACAGGTGGGAGGATCTCTGCCTCAAAGGTGGTCGCCAGCACTGCGCTCGGACCCGCGGCGGCCGCATCGAGCCTCTGGACTTCTGCCAGGGCGGCTTCATCTTCGTCGGGAAGGCAATACCCCTCGCTAACCCGCTCCAGGTCCACAACGTAGTGGGAAGCGAGTACGGCGAAGGCCCGCCTGACGCCGTGGTGTAACGCCTCGCGGAGTCTGCCGCGCACATGATCACCCAAGACTTGAAGGCGACTTCGAGGGGAGCTTCCTGAGGGGACGTCGCCGGAGCCAAGGACCCGGTAAACGTCCGAGACGGCCTCGGACATGGCCGCGTGGTCGGTTTCCCTCTGCTTGGCCGCCCCGGCAAGCGCCTCGGCAAGCGCCTTGGCGGACTCATCGAGGGCGGACTCGAGCTCTGCGAACAGCCAAAGGGAGGATCTCAAACACAAGCAGAGGAAACAAGCAGAAACAAAAACCGAAGATGGCCAAGGCGTACCTCCGGCTCGGGCACGCTGCTCCGAGGCTGCGACCTGGGCTACGGCTAGGTCGGCCGCAAGGGTTTCGGCCCGGCTTTCGGCCTCGGCAGCCGGGCCCCGAGATTGGTCCCGCTCCTTAACGACCCGGTCGAACTCCGATTGCTGTCGTTGCGCTTCTGCATGCGCCGCGGCCGCCTCCGCGCGCGCCGCTGCCGCCTCGGCTCTCAGATCGGTGCAGAGCAACCGAAGGTCCGCCACGTCGGCACCCTGCTGAGAGAGGCATGCTGTAGCCCCGGCAAGCGAGGTCCTTAGGGATCGCAGCGAGCCCCAGACGTCGACCTCGCGGCGGATGAACGACGACTTGGCGGCGCTCCGATCCGTCAGATCCTGAGGGAAGGAAGCGGGGCGTCACGAAAGACGCCTTGGTCACGAAAGAGAAAAGCTATGCCTGAAACCGTTACCTGGAGGATTTTGGGGACGTCCCTGCAGAAAACCTCCAGCGACGACCGGAGCGACCCCACCGTTGCTTCGGCACACTCGCGGAGCTCGTCCCAGGACTGGTCCTCCCGCTCATCATCGAGAAAGAAGCCGGGATCCGAGGCCTCACGGGTCCGGAACCGGAGCAACTGGCGCCGGCCCTCGGAGCTCCGCCGCACAGCGACGAGGCTGCCGCCCGGCGAGACAGATCGCGCCTCCACGCCCCCCTCTTCCGAGGCACCGAGCGCCGACGCCTCAGCCGTCTCGACGTCGGCAGCAGCCGGTCGCTCCCCGACTGGGACGGCGGCGACTTCAGTAGCGACAGGTGTCAGCATCGCCGGCACGTCCGGTGGGCCCGGGGCCACGTCCGCGTCAGCCGCCACCCCCATCACGATGGCCGCCCCAGCAGAAGCGCCAGCCTTGGGAACCCGCTCCACGGCGACTGGTGCCGCCTGAGCCCCTTGCTGTGGAGCGCCTTGCGAGAAGGTCACCTGAACGGCAAGGCCCGGAGCGGCGCTGGCCACGCAAGCCGGTGTCATCTTAAGGGCCTTCTGGGGCGCCAGGTCAGCCCATGGCTTCGCTTGCTGAGGAAAAAAGAAAAATCACGGCCGGGACATACGAATGAAAAGCCAGGACGAAGACATTCCAGGATACTCACCCGCTCCGGGCCATGATCAACCGTGCCTGGGGGGAGGTCTCTCGGATCTCGACCCCCGGCGACGCCGCCGAGGCCCGCTTCGCCGGCAGCTTCGGCATCACCCTTGCTTTGGGCACCCTGGACGCCTGGGAGGCGGGCTGCTCAGGCACTGCCACGACGACCTAGGGGCCGATCCCCTGCGCTGCCGGCGTGGGCGGCGGCTCTCGGGGAGTAGACGCCCCGGCCTGGCTCCCCGGGGTCGCCTCAGCTCCTCCAGCCGAGGGGTCAAGTACCCTCTCGGATTGCCCCCGCTCCTCGAGCCGGGACCCCGGCGTCCCGACTCCGAGGACTAATGGCATCAACCCGCTCGGGGGCTGGATTAATGGCTCCTGGCCTAACCCCAACTCGGGGCTGAGGCCAAGGCGGGCAGCCATGTCGTCTTCCTCGTCATCATCTTCATCATCGTCATCATCGTCGAGTGTTTCCGGCGACGGCTCCCTCGGGAGCCCCTCCCTCTCCTGCCGGCGACGAAGCTTTTCCAAGGTGTCCCGAGCCCGCCTCCGCTCGCGGGCCCGGGCCTTCTCCGCGTCCTTCTTTTTCTTCTTCTCCTCCGCGGCGACCCGCCGCGCTGCTCGGTCCGCCGCATCTTGTGGGACCCGTGGCAGGGAAGACTTGTGCCACCCTACCTCCTGAAGACGGGTGGAAATCCCGACCTTAGAAACCAGGGGCAATCCGACGCTAGAAGAAAGAAGTGGACACTCACCAGAGTCACGCACCCTTGGTCAGGGCGCATCAAAGGCTAGGAGAAGGCGCTGGGGTCCGGCTTCCCCAACGCAACGGACACCCGCCCGTGGAGGACGTCGAGGGGAAGAGGATCAGAGGACATCTGCGAGCCCTCCAAGTCCGCCTCCGGTGTCATTTCCCAAAGCGGCAGCCGTCGCTCCGCCAAGGGAAGCACCCTCCGGCGGTGGATGGCGGCAATCACCCCGGCAGCGGTGAGTCCCCCCTTCCGCAACGCCTCTAAGGCCTTGAGGAGGGGTTCGAGGTTCTTCTGTCTTTCGTGAGGGGTCTCGTGGCGCCAAGCATCAGCGACGGTGGTGACTACTCGCTGAGAGAACGGCGGGAGCAACTCGCCGTCATTCCGGAGGTAGAACCATCGGCGCTGCCACCCCTTGTTCGAGGACGCGAGGATGGCGGGAATATACAGCGACGCCTGTGACTGCCTTAGCAGGAGGGTGCAGCCGCCGGCCCGCACCGCTGCGCGGACCTTCCTCTCCCCCGTCGGCGAGGCAAAAAGCTCCGCGAAAAAGAGATGGGTCCACAGATCCCAATGGGGGGCAATCCCCAAGTACCCCTCGCACACCGCTACGAAGATGGCGGCCTGCGAGATGGAGTTGGGGCTGAGGTTGTGCAACTCCACCCCGTAGTGGTGCAAGATCGCCCGCATGAAGCGGCTCGCCGGCACACCAAAGCCCCGCTCGTGGAAGGAGACGAAGCTCACGATGTACCCCGGCGGTGGGGATGGAGCGGCTCCGCCCACGGGGGGAATCCATTCCGGTCGCTGCTCATCGGTGAGAGGGCGAAGTAAACCCTCGCCAACGAGATCCTCCAGATCACTCGCCGTCACCGTGGAGAAAGGCCATGGGTCGCGCGGCGAGATGATGGTCACCCGGTCAGCCATCGCCGAGCGGAAGGGGTGGCGGCGCAAAGGACAGGGAGGGCGGTTTCCTTTTCTCTGGCTAAGTCTCTTAGGCTGCGAAAAACCTAAGAGGGAGACAGGAAGCGGAGCAAAGAACCATCGCCAGACCCTCTCCTGAGTATATGAAGACCAAGGCGCGACCGGTTCAAACGTTTCGCCCGGACCGGACGTGGGATTCAAAAACGCGAAGCGAAACAATCGTCCCTCGAACGGCTCGCGCACGCGCAACGGTCGCCCCTCCAACCACTCGCCCCGTCGCATTGACTCCGCGGCGGGACACGTGGTGCCTCTGGCAGAAGAAGCGGGCGACGCTTCGCCTTCGACCGCATCCAAAAAAGGTACGCCGCGTCGTTCGATTTCGTATCCTTTTCCGCTTTTCCTCTTTCTCTCTCTTGCAACAGGGACCGGGAAAGGGGGATACCCCGAAAAGGATCCTTCCCCGAGAAGGAACCAGGCTCCGAGCCCCCCTACTGATCAGAGGTTCAAAGGCTGGCCCCCCCAGAAGGGTTCAACAGCCGCCTTAGATCGTGTGGGCCCTACACCCACTACTGGTCAGAGGTTCGAAGGTCGGCCCCTCGAAAGGGTTCAACGACCGCCTCAGGCTACTCGGGCTCCGCGCCCAATACTGATCAGGGGTTCGAAGGCTGGCCCCCGAAGGGTTCACAGCCGCCTCAGACGCCGAGCGAGGGATGACCATGGGTACGTTCGATACATAACCAAGGCTCGGGCTGCGCTCCCGAGGTACCCTAGGACATTTTTGAGACCGGCGGGAACGATCTTGTAACAGAATCCCATCAGAGGGAGGCATCGAGCCCTCGGACCCTGTCACCAGGGGACCGGGTCCGACAGATCACCCGCAGGTACTTTTGGGCGTGCCTCTGGGCCCCTAGCCGACCCCGAACGAACGGGGCACGGACGTCCACTCGGATCACCCGCTTGCAGCTCAACGGAGACACCATGTTCGATGCCCATCGAGGGCAACATGGCGCTTCCCCCCCTCCTCCTTGCGGAAAGGCGACGCAGGGGCGTATGTAAAAAAGCCGAGTCTGTCCCTGATCGCCCTCTCGCCCTGTGCAGAGGCTCGGGGGCTGCTCTCGCAAACCAGGCTCCGGCCGAACCGTTGACAGCGTCAACATACCAGCCCGAGAACTTGGGACCCGACCGTACACCCGGGCTACGGCCAGCTCGCATGAGGGAACGACCAGACCAGCCGAAGCATTACGCGAGGCATTAAGACCTCGAAGGAGTGAAACCACTCCTCTGAGGCCTCGAGGGCTACACCCGGCGGGTGCGCTCGCGCGCACCCACCGGAACAAAACGCAACCGAGAAAGGCTGGTCCCCTTGCAAAAAAGTGCGACGAAAGCCTCCAAGCGAGTGCAAACACTCCCTTCGAGGCTCGGGGGCTACTGTCGGGGACCATAATTAGGGGTACCCTCAAGGCTCCTAATTCTCAGCTGGTAACCCCCATCAGCACAAAGCTGCAAAGGCCTGATGGGTGCGATTAAGTCAGGGATCAGTCCATTCGAGGGACACGATCACGCCTCGCCCGAACCTAGCCTCGGACAAGGGCAGCCGACCCCGAAGGATTTCCGTCTCACCCGAGGCCCCCCTTCAGCGGCGAACATATTCCCGGCTCGCCCGAGGCCCTGCCTTCGCTAAGAAGCAACCCTGACCAAATCGCCGCACCGACCGACCAAGTCGCAGGAGCATTTAATGCAAAGGTGGCCTGACACCCTTATCCTGACGCGTGCCCCCCAGCCGGCAGAGCCGAAGTGACCGCCGTCACTTCGCCGCTCCACTGACCGGCCTGACAGAAGGACAGCGCCGCCTGCGCCACTCCGACTGCAGTGCCACTTGACAGAGTAAGACTGGCAGGCAGTCAGGCCCTGCCGAAAGCACCATAGGAAGCTCCGCTCCGCCCGACCCAGGGCTCGGACTCGGGCTAAGTCCCGGAAGACGGCGAACTCCGCTCCGCCCGACCCAGGGCTCGGACTCGGGCTAAGTCCCGGAAGACGGCGAACTCCGCCTGACCCAGGGCTCGGACTCGGGCTAAGTCCCAGAAGACGGCGAACTCCGCTCCGCCCGACCCAGGGCTCGGACTCGGGCTAAGTCCCAGAAGACGGCGAACTCCGCCCGACCCAGGGCTCGGACTCGGGCTAAGTCCTGGAAGACGGCTAACTCCGCCCGACCCAGGGCTCGGACTCGGGCTAAGTCCCGGAAGACGACGATCTCCGCCTCGCCCGACCCAGGGCTCGGACTTGGGCTCGGCCCCAGAAGACGACGAACCCCGCTTCGCCCGACCCTAGGGCTCGGACTCCGCCCCGGCACCAGCCGGCAATCTCCGCCTCGCCCGACCCGGGGGCTCGGACTCGACCTCGGCTTCAGAGGAGCTTCCACATCGCCCAACCTAGGGCGTAGACTAGCCATGTCAATAGGAGGCGCCATCATCACCCTACCCCGAGCTGACTCGGGCCGCGGGGAACAAGACCGGCGTCCCATCTGGCTCGCTCCGCCAGATAGGCAATGATGGCGCCCCGCATGCTCTGTGACGACGGCGGCTCTCAGCCCCCTTACGGAAGCAAGAGGACGTCAGCAAGGACTCAACCGCTCTGACAGCTGTCCCTCCTCCAAGCTCCATTGCTCCTCCGACGGCCACGACATCACACCAGCTCGGTGCTAAGATCTCTCCGGCTGCCACAACGACATGTACCTAGGGCGCTAGCTCACCTCCGCTAGACACGTAGCACTCTGCTACACCCCCCATTGTACACCTGGATCCTCTCTTTACGCCTATAAAAGGGAGGACCAGGGCCCTCTTGGAGAAGGTTGGCCGCGCGGGGACGAGGACGAGAACAGGCGCTCGCCGGAGGCCGCTCGCTCCCTCTCCCGCGTGGACACTTGTAACCCCCTACTGCAAGCGCACCCGACCTGGGCGCGGGACGAACATGAAGGCCGCGGGATTCCCACCTCTCTCACGCCGGTCTCCGGCCGCCTCACTCTCCCCCCTTCGCGCTCGCCCTCGCGCTCGACCCATCTGGGCTAGGGCACGCGGCGACATTCACTCGTCGGCCCAGGGACCCCCGGTCTTGGAACGCCGACAAAAGTGAAGTGAAGTACTAGAAGAAATAGAATCGCAGTTAAGTAGAGAGACAAGTGACACGACGATTTTTATTCTATGGTTTGGTCAAGCGTAATATGCTTCCCTAGTCCATGTTGTGGCGTCCCAATGGATGAGGGTTGCACTCAACCCTTCTCAAGTGATCCAAAGATCAAACTTGAATACCACAGTTTTCTTCCTTATATCAAATCCCTGAAGTGAGGAATCTCCACAATTTGGAGTCTCTCACACCATACACAATTGATCTCCAATAAACACAAGAGTAAGGAGGGAAGTCGAGACACACACAAGAAACAAACATGCAATAACACATGCACACGAGTCTCGAGAGAGGATCACAAAACAGCACAACAGAATTACAACTCAAAATAAGTGCTCAAATCTCTATCTAGCAAAGCAAGGGCGTGGATGCGATGTCTCGATGTTGTAGAATGTTCAATGGGAGCTTAGTGTCTTAGTAGAGGCGCCTAGGGGCCTCTTTTATAGCCCCCAAGGGCCAAAAGAGTCATTGCTCCTCCATTAGGAAGGCCTGATTGCCTTCGGTCCGTGGGCGCACCGGACTGTCCAGTACAAACCGGATAGTGAACAGTGCGTGATTCCTTTCCTTGTTTGGCAAATTCGACTGTTACCAACTTCTGGCTCCATGGCACACCAGACAGTCCGGTGGCGCACCTGACAGTCCGGTGCAGCCTGGTGACCGTTGATCGAGCACACGTGGCGCCCACTGATCATGCGGTCGACCGTTTGCCAGGCGCGCGGTTAGCACACCGGACAGTCTGGTGTACACTGAACAGTCGGTGTACACCGGACAGTCTAGTGAATTATAGTCGTGACGCCCTTCTGTTTTCCCGATAGCGACCTGTTCACCGGGGCTCCAGTTAGGGCACCGGATACTGTCCGGTACACATCGGACAGTCCGGTGCACCTCAGGCTGGTGCAGGTTTGTCTAGCTTGAGCCAAACTTCTCCATTTGAATTTCTCTTGATTTGAGAAGTTCCCTAGCACTTAGTAGAGCATAGTTAGTACCAAAAACAATTTACTAAGTGCTAGAATCATACCTTTGTTTTTCCAATATTGTAGAGTTTGCAATTTCTTCTTACAACTCTTAATTTGCTTCTCTTAGATTCTGAGCTCACAATTGCATGTTAGTTCAGGGTGATGTGTTAGAAACTTTAGGGCATGTTTGGTTCCCTACCTAACTTGCCACACTTTGCCTAACTTTTCTGCCTAAGGTTAGTTCTTCAATTTGAACGACTAACCTTAGGCAAAGTGTGGCGTAGTTAGCCACGAACCAAACAAGCCCTAATCACCAAAACACTTACAAGGGCACATTTCCCTTTCAATCTCCCCCTTTTTGGTGATTTATGCCAACAAATCAAAAGCAACTTAAAATATACTAATGTAATCAAATGTGAGCAAAAATGTGCAAACTGATGTCAAACTCAAAATCAATTGAATTATCATAGGATTTGGTATATTTGGATCATTGTACCACCACTTGCTTTGTTTTCGCAAGACAAATTAATTTTCTGATCATTATGTCAAAACACTTTGTTTTGGCAAATCAAAATAACTTCCAAAACTAGTTTTGATCAAAGCAACCAGAAACTCCCCCCTTTTCCCATAATCCAATTTCTCCCCCATAAGAGAGTAGTTTTGCAATAAGAGGGTTTTTATCAAAAACCAAGTATACTTACACTAAATTTTTGAAAAATTCACAAGTGGTAGTTGATTCAGTTGCTTTGGCCTTAATTTCTCCCCCATTTGGCATTAAGCACCAAAACAGAAGAACTAGTGGCCTTTTAACTCCATTGCCTTACAAAAATTGCAACTAAAAGCCAATGGCAACAGGAGAACACAATATTGACTTGGAACAAAGGTCGTTGATACCGTAATGCAGTGGAAGCCTTTTTTTGTCCAAGTCCACCTTTTCCCTTTCAATCCATCTTTGAGACTATATTATAAGCACTCAAGCAAACACATTAGTCCCAAAGGGTCAAGTTGTAGCCCATCCTCCCCCTAAACATATGCATCATTTGCACAAGGACTTGTGAGGTCCGAGGATGACTTTGTACAACTTGAGCACCAAAATAAGCAAGTAAAGACAATGATGCTTAAAGGAATATGATCAAAGGCATAAAGACACATGTATGCTATAAGTCAATCCAAGTTCCGCGAATCTAAGACATTTAGCTCACTATGCAACCTGCAAAACCTTCTTTCATCGAAAGGCTTGGTGATGGCTGGTTCTCGGTGCTAATATGATAAATATCTATATCTCCCCTTTGTTGGTGGTCTCTCAGAAAGTGATGTCAGATGTCTATGTGCTTAGTGCGGCTGTGTTCAACAGAATTATCCGCCAGGCGGATTGCACTCTCATTGTCACATAGGAGTGGGACTTTGCTCAGATTGTAGCCAAAGGCCCAGAGGGTTTGCCTCATCCAAAGCAGTTGCACGCAACACTGTCCTGCGGCAACATACTCGGCTTCAGCGGTGGATAGGGCAACAAATGTTTGTTTCTTAGAGATCCAAGACACCACACCTTCCCAGAAACTGACAAGTTCCTGATGTGCTCTTCCTATCAACCTTGCACCCGGCATAGTCGGAATTTGAATATCCGATTAAGTCAAAGGTAGACCCCTTTGGATACCAAATCCTAAAGTAAGGCGTATGAACTAAATATCAAAGAATTCGCTTCACAACCACAAGGTGACATTCCTTGGGGTCGGATTGAAATCTAGCACACATGCATACGCTAAGCATTATATCCGGTCTACTACCACAAAGATAAAGTAATAAACCTATCATAGACCGGTATGCCTTTTGATCAACGGACTTACCTCCCTTGTCAAGGTCCAAGTGTCCGTTGGTTCCCATTGGCATCTTCGCGGGCTTTGGGTCCTTCATCCCAAACCTTTTGAGCAAGTCTTGAGTGTATTTCGTTTGGGATATGAATGTTCCTTCCTTGAGTTGCTTCACTTGATATCTAAGGAAGTAGTTTAATTCACCCATTATCGACATCTCAAATTTCTACATCATTATCCTGCTAAACTCCTCACAAGACTTTTGGTTAGTAGAACCAAATATCATGTCATCGACATATATTTGACACACAAACAAATCACCATTGAAAGTCTTAGTAAAAAGAGTAGGATCAGCTTTCCCGACCTTGAAAGCATTAGAAATAAGAAAATCTCTAAGGCATTCATACCATGCTCTGTTGGAGCTTGCTTAAGCCCAAAGAGCGCGTTAGAGAGCTTACAGACATGGTCGAGATACCTGTCATCCTCGAAGCCAGGGGGTTGCTCCACGTATACCTCCTCTTTGATTGGCCCATTGAGAAAGGCACTTTTCACGTTCATTTGAAAAAACTTAAAGGAATGGTGAGCAGCATAGGCCAATAAATGTGAATCGACTCAAGCCTTGTTACAGGAGCAAAAGTCTCCTCAAAATCCAAACCTACGACTTGGGCATATCCTTTTGCCACAAGGCGAGCCTTGTTTTTTGTCACCGCCCCGTATTCATCTTGCTTGTTATGGAACACCCACTTGGTTCTTACAACGTTTTGCTTCGAACGTGGCACTAGGCTCCACACTTCATTTCTTTTGAAGTTGTTGAGCTCCTCCTACATGGCCAATACCCAGTCTGGATCCTGCAAAGCTTCTTCTACCCTGAAAGGCTCAATAGAAGAAACAAAAGAGTAATGATCACAAAAAATTGCTAATCGTGAACGAGTAGTTACTCCCTTGCTGATGTCATCGAGAATCTGATCCACTGGATGATTCCTTTGAATGGTGGCCCGGACTTGAGTTGGAGGTGCCTGTGGTACTTCTTCCACCTTGTCCTTTTCTTCCTGTGCTCCCCTTGATCCATGCCTTTTTCTTGAGGTACCTGTTCCTCATCTTGAGTTGGGGGTTGCACCATTGTTGAGGAAGAGGGTTGATCTTGTTCTTGTTGTTCCTGTGGTCGCACATCACGTATCACCATAGTCCTTATTGCGGTCGTTGGAACTTCATCTTCATCTACATCATCAAGATCAACTATCTCTCTTGGAGAGCCATTAGTCTCATCAAATAAAACATCACCGGTGACTTCAACTAAACCCGAAGATTTTTTGAAGACTCTATATGGCTTTGTATTTGAATCATAACCTAGTAAAAACCCTTCTACAGCTTTGGGAGCAAACTTAAAATGTCTACCTCTCTTAACCAAGATGTAGAATTTGCTCCCAAATACATGAAAGTATGAAACATTGGGTTTGTTACCATTTAGGAGCTCGTATGATGTCTTCTAGAGGAGGCGATGAAGATAGAGGTAGTTTATGGCATGGCAAGATGTATTCACGGCTTCCGACCAAAACCGCTCCAGCGTCTTATATTCTCCAAGCATCATTCTTTCCATGTCGATGAGCGTCATGTTCTTCCTCTCTATTATACCATTTTCTTGTGGTGTGTTGGGAGCGGAGAACTTATGCTTGATGCTCTCCTCCTCAAGATACTCTTCCACTTGAAGGTTCTTGAATTTTGATCCATTGTCGCTCCTGATCTTTTTCACTTTGAGCTCAAATTCATTTTGGGCTCTTCTTAGGAAGCACTTTAATGTACCTTGATTTTCTGATTTATCCTGCAAAAAGAATACCCAAGTGAAGCAGGAAAAATCATCAACAATTATAAGACCATACTCATGTCCCTTGATGCTAAGATAAGCAATGGGTCTGAAGAGATCCATATGAAGAAGTTCAGGTGGTCTTGACGTTGTCATTACGTTCTTGCTTGGATGTGTTGTTCCCACCTGCTTCCCCGCTTGGCACGCTGCACAAGGTCCATCTTTCTCAAAATAGACATCTGTTAGTCCTAACACATGTTCTCCCTTTAGAAGCTTATGAAGGTTCTTCATTCCAACATGTGCGAGACGGCGGGGCCAGAGCCAGCCTAAATTAGTCTTAGCAATTAAACATGCATCTAGATTGGCATTCTCTTTAGTAAAATCAACTAAATAAAGCTTGCCATCTAATACACCTTTAAAAGCTAATGAACCATCACTTCTTCTAAAGACAGATACATCAATATTTGTAAATAAGCAATTATAACCCATGTTGGGGGTCTGCTTTGTCGTCGAAGGTCCCATAAGAAGAAACACCTTCGGGAGATTGACATAAAACCGAAGCTATCAATCAGAGAGCTTCGGAGTATATTTCCAAATGCACTGACTTAAAGATGAAATGACCAATCGGCCCATGATAGCTTGTATTATGATTGCAATCATTTGTAAAGGGCATGAGTGTAATTTCTCATAGGCTACGTCCTGTGCCTATAAATAGATGAACAATACCCCTGTACTATTCACGCTATCTTGTATTCGCTCGTGTGCAACGCTTGGATTTTTACCTTCTGTTAAGCCGAAGGTACAAATGTAATTAAATATTGCCTTTAGATTTATTCAAGTTTATATAATGAAGATATGTTAATGATGTTATATGATTATTCATATTATCTTTCATGTTTCATATGCTTTGCCTTTCATTAACGTATACCTTGATGATGAAGGTACGTCCTTCATGACCTTCGTCCGAAGATCGTTATATCCTAAGGGAAATAATGCTTCGAAGGACGAAGGACATTAACATTTAATACTTTGTGTTGGCTTGTTCTTAACTCATAGCATTTGAGAACAAGTCCCCAACATTGGCGCCCACCTCCGGTGAACTCACTTCCACTGTTGAGCTGATGGCTTTGTTCAACAATCAAGCTGAAGTTGCTTCGGCTACGAAGCTGGTGCTCTCGATAACAGGCGGTTCATGCTCAGAACCGGCCAACAAAAAGCAGAAGAAGGAAGCTCAGAGAAGGGTGCAACATGTTGGGGTGCAGGGACCCTTCATCAAGTCAAAATGGTCCCACATCCTAATCACCTTCTCCCAGGAGGACCTTCAGCTCAAGGATTACCCTCATAATGATGCTATGGTCATATCTTGTGTCATCAAGGGATTTCTGGTCCACAATGTTCTGGTTGATACAGGCAGTGCAGCGGATATCATATTTGCTAAGGCCTTCAGACAGATGCAAGAGCCAGAGGACAAGATTCACGATGCTACACACCCTCTTTGTGGCTTCGGAGGAAGGCAAATTGTAGCACTTGGCAAAATCGCGATGTCAGTGACCTTCGGCTTCGTCCACAACACAAGGACTGAACAGGTTGTGTTTGACATCGTTGATATGGAATATCCCTACAATGCAATCATTGGTCGTGAGACACTCAATGCTTTCAAAGCAATACTTCATCCAGCATATCTATGCATGAAGATACCTTCGGAACAAGGGCCCATTGCTGTTCATGGTAGTCAGGAAGCTGCTAGAAAAGCCGAAGGAAACTAGATAGACTCAAAAGCAATCCACAATATAGATGGAGTCGAAGCTTGTGAACAGTACAAGTACAGAAGAGAGAAGGCTGCTTTGGCTGATCAACCAAAACCTATGCTTCTATGTGAAGACATAGCAGAGTAGAAGGTACTGCTTGGATCTCAGCTATCCGAAGAGCAGGAGAAAACTTTGATAAGGTTTTTATTCAACAACAAAGATGTTTTTGCTTCGTCGGCCAATGATCTCTATGGTGTCAACAGAGACATCATTGAACATTCACTCAATGTCGACCCGTCCTTCAGGCCAAGAAAGCAAAGGCTTCAGAAAATGTCTGATGATAAAGCTGAAGGTGCTCGAATTGAAGTAAAAAGACTTCTCAGTGCTAGTGTTATCAGAGAGGTAAAATATCCAGAGTGGCTAGCCAATACTGTTATGGTGAAGAAGGCCAATGGCAAATGGAGAATGTGTATTGATTTCACGAATCTCAACAAGGCCTGTCTGAAGGATGAATTTCTATTACCAAGGATAGACTCTCTTGTAGATGCAGCAGCTTCTTCAGAACTTATGAGTCTGTTGGATTGCTACTCAGGATATCATCAAATATGGATGAAGAAGGAGGATGAGCCGAAGACTAGCTTCATAACTCCCAGTGGCACCTATTGTTATCTTCGGATGCCTGAGGGGCTCAAGAATGCTAGAGGAAGTTTCAGCAGAATGACAGCCAAGGTCCTTCATTCCTAGATAGACAGAAATGTGGTAACATACGTTGATGATATCATAGTAAAAAGCACGAAGCAAGAAAATCATATCACTGATCTGCAAGAAATATTTGCTAATTTCAAGCAAGCTGGCCTGAAATTAAATCCTGAAAAATGTGTCTTTGGAGTGAAGAAGGGTAAGTTCCTTGGCTGTCTAGTTTCAACGAAGGGGATTGAAGCTAACCCAAGCAAGATCGAAGCTATCCTTCGAATGGAACCGCCAAGCACAAAGAAGGGGGCCCAACGGTTGGCAGGAAGCCTGGCTTTATTGAATAGATTTATATCTAGATCAGCAGAAAGAAACTTTCCATTCTTTGAAATACTAAAGTCAGCCGAAGTCTTTCAATGGGGCCTAGCTCAATAGAAAGCCTTCAAAGAGCTGAAGCAATACTTGATTGATCTAACAACATTAACTCCACCCGCGCTAGGGGCTCCGTTACTATTGTATATGGTAGCTTCGCACTCTGCAGTGAGTGTGGCGCTTTTGCAGGAGAAACTAGAAGGACAAATTAAAAAGCAAGCCCCAGTATACTTTGTCTCTGAAGTTCTAAGTTTATCAAAGAAAAACTATACAGAATAGGAGAAGGTGTTGTATGCTGTCTTAATGGCCTCCAGGAAGCTTCGGCATTATTTTCAAGCATTTCATATAATTGTTCCTTCATCACAGCCTCTGAAGGACATTATGAGGAACAGAGAAGCTACTGGAAGGATTGGAAAGTGGGCTGTGAAACTCAACGAATTCAGCATTGATTATGTGCATAGATCCTCAACTCAGTCCCAGGCGTTAGCAGACTTCATCGCTGACTAGACGCAGGGGCTCAGGAAGAAGAAGCAAATAAAGATGCCGAAGCTTGGGCAGTGTTCTGCGACGGTTCCTAGGGAACCTTTGGAGCAGGTGCGGCTGCTGTCTTAGTTGCACCTTCCAAAGTCAGAACATGCTATGCAATAAGGCTTGATTTCAGCTGTACAAATAATGTTGCTGAATATGAAGCTTTACTTTTGGGGCTTCGGAAGTTAAAGGCAATGGGGATAAGAAGGGCGGTCCTTAAAACCGACTCTCAAGTTATTTCTGGTCATGTTGACAAAAGTTGCAAGGCAAGAGATCCAAAGCTTGAGAAATACCTGGACACAGTTCGAAGGCTTGAAGCTTCTTTCGAAGGGTTTTCTGTTAAGAATATTCCACGAGGAGAAAATGAGCATGCTAATCTGTTAGCCAAGTCAGCGGCACATGGGCTGCCTCTACCTTCGGAAGTATTTTTTGAGACAATAAGAGCACCTTCGGTGGAACTTCTCGAAAGAGCAGTGCCCACTATATCTCTTGTCCATAGTGCAGATTGGAGGACTGAGATTATATCTTTCCTCCAAGGTAACTGTCTCTCGGATGATGAGGTTTATAACAAAAGAATGGAAGCAAGAACAAGACCATATGTCATAATAGAAGGGGAGTTATATAAACATGGAGTTTGTTCCCCACTTCTCAAGTGCTTGTCCAGAACCAAAGGTATAGAACTGATGAAGGAGATACATGCAGGATTGTGTGGGTCCCATATTGGGTCTAGACCTCTTCTGGGAAAGGTTTTTCGACAAGGATTCTATTGGCCGAAGGCAGCTTCGGATGCAGCAGACTTGGTTCAAAAGTGTGAAAATTGCCAAAAATGTGCAAGAGATCAGAAGCAACCTTCATCATTGACTCAGCTGATACAACCAACCTGGCCATTGCAAAGATGGGGCCTGGATTTACTAGGTCCACTTCCACCAGCGCAGGGCAACTTGAGATATGTCGTGGTGGCGGTAGAATATTTTTCTAAGTGGATCAAAGCGAAGCCTTTGGCGACAATAACTTCGGCTACAATCCAGAAATTTTTCTGGCAAAATATTGTTTGTCGCTTCGGCGTGCCGAAAGCTATAACTGTGGACAATGGAACACAATTTGATGTTGAAACGTTCAAGGATTTCTATGACCAAATTGGCACAAAGATTCATTTTGCATCAGTAAGGCACTCGGAGTCAAATGGGTTGGTCGAAAGAGCAAATGGCATTATAATGACGGGAATAATGAAGCTAATCTTTAATCAGCCTAGAGGAAAGTGGCCAGATGAGTTGATTAAAGTGGTGTGGAGCCACAATACAACTATATCAAGATCAACAGGTTTTACAACGTTCAAATTATTATTTCGTGATGAAGCTATAACCCCAGAAGAAGCTAAAGCAGGATCAATAAGAACAACAGCTTCGGCAGAAGACGAAGCTGATTATCACTTAGCAAAAGATACTATAGAAGGGACCAGACTTCAAGCTGTGGAGAATATCAATAAATACCAAGCCAAAACAATAAAATGGCACGATAGAAAGGTTCGATTGAAAGACATTAAGCCTAGACATTTGGTGCTTCAGAGAGTAGCTAACCCTGACACAGTAGGCAAGCTTCAGCTGAAGTGGGAAGGACCCTTTCTGGTAGTATCTTCGTCAAGACCCAGTTCTTATAGATTAAAGGACATGGACGACAACGACATTCCTAGATCTTAGAATGCGGATGAGCTTCGACGGTATTATATATAAATTGATGTAATCTTTTTCATTTTTCCTATGGCACCCTTTTCCTTTCCGAAGGGGGAGAAATGTTTTTAATGGGGCCATAGTTTGTAATTTTTCCTTCTTATTCAGCTCTACGAGAGCAAAATCCCCCAAAATATGTAAATGTAAAATCTGAGCATGCACCATCGAGTGCAGAGAAAAAGAAAAAAACAGGGAGAAGCTCGAAAGTCGTCCCTAAGGGGATGCAAAGCATGACGAAGCTACAAAAGGCCGTTCCTAAGGGAGCGCAGTGTAAGTTTTCTGCTCAAAAGTCGTTCCTAAGGGAATGCAGAGCCAAATACCGCCGAAATATAAGGCGAAGCGTGAAAAGTCAACGCGAATACCGTCAAAATAGAAGGCGAAGAAGTTCAAAAGGCGTTCCTAAGGGGATGCAGAACTTACACCGAAAAATAAGCGGTGAAGCCGAAAAATAAGCGGCAAAGAGACTCCAGTCATTCCTAAGGGAATAAAGGTTATGGTTGTGGCTTCATATGTGTGTGTTTGGACATTCATTTGCACGTCACATTACATCATACATTGCATTCATAAACATTCATTTAGGCATACATAGGATCATCATCATATCATACAGACACAGGCAGTTGCTTCGGCTATAAGGATAAGGCTTCGGCGAAAAGAAAGGAAGCAGTTTCATGCTTTGTTTTGTACGAAAAGACGGGAAGGTGTTTTCGCCTTCGGCTCAAAAAATACAAATTTCGTCCACATCAAAGCAGTTCATACATGGACGAAAAGGTAGAAATATATTACAAGGTATGGACAAATTTACAGAATAGTATCTGATTCCTAAATTACAATATTTTTTTACAAGGATAATACAAGATTTTTTCTAGAGTTTTTTCGTAGCAAGGTCTTCAGCTTCATCATCATTCATTAAGCTTCGGATCACTTGCCAAGCTTCGGCTCACTATTCCTCAGCTTCGTCATCCTGTACATATGTGGCGGAACTGCCCGAATTATTCCAACTTAAGTGCCTAAGCCCCGCCTTAGAGGCTAGACCACACTTAAATGGGAATAACCCGGCAATCCCTCGGATCTAGTCCGATACGGCCACTGACAGGATCAGGTACCATAATCTCACTCGAAGGTGAGTCACAGAGCAAATACAATAAGGCATAAAACCATACATGTCAGAGTATTAAATTATTACATCACCATCACCATCATCAGAGTTTTTGCAAAAGTAACCATCATTGTTCGAAGTGCAGCGGAAATAAACTAACGGTAAATAAATCGAGGGATGGGGAAGCCTCTCCCATCACTCCTCATGCTCCTCCTCAGCCGAGGCAGGGTCCCACTCGACAGTCCAACCCGGTGGCAAGATGGACGGCCAAGTCACTCCAGCAACCATTTCCTCCAGAGAACCTGTAAAAAATTATGCCACAAGCAAGGCTGAGTATACTAATACTCAGCTAGACTTACCCGGTGTGAGGAGTCTACTCCTCTACCTCTAGACATGCAGCTGTTTGGCTGTGGGGTTTGGTTGCCAAAAGCACTAGCTGAGTTTCTAAATCAAGTTTTTAACTTTGTCAAAATTAAGTGTGACTCTCTTAAGGCTAAAAGTGTACTATCTACTCATACATAGTAGCAAGCATTATTAGCAATCAACATCTTATATCAACTCATCATATTTCCACTTGTTACTCAATGCAGTACAATGGATCAAGCAGTCTCATTAGCTGCGAGAAGCAGACGATTCGAATCGAGTTTTTATCCTTACAAGGTAAACCTAAACACACGAAATGGAGGGGCACTCCGTCCCCACACACATCAGCCGTCCCCATCGATTCCCCGTCAGCAGATCAGGGCTCACCGCCTTGGCGTACAATGCCTCACTGACCCCGACTGGTCGTCGTGCAGTGACCGCACTTGTACCCACCATAACCGGAATGGGAGACCTCGTCTCAGGTCGCGTGAGGGGCAAAGTCTACTGCCAGGTTCAATCAGGTACTAGGCTTACCGATTTACCATATTTGTCGGTATGTGTTTAGTACGTTCAAACGCTTGATACAGGTATCCGCACGTTAATCCTTATTCCATTTTCCATCTCGTAGACAACCAATCCCCATGGATTGTTGTCCCCAATTAGTATTATGATAGTGTGAAAGTGGGTACAATCAAATTCCTGATCTCGCGCGAGTGCTAGAGAAATCACTCGTCTTCTACCGAGATCCTAATTTAATAAAGCAACTACTCGACCTATCATACTAGTATTCATCTCAAAAGGGATTCCTGAGATCATGCAACTAGGGTTTCAATCAACTCCTACACTTAAGTGCACAGTACAACCCTACAAACATTAAGTGCAGTAAAATAGCATATAGAACAGGTTATGCATAAAACCGGGGCTTGCCTTCCAAAGCAGTGGCAGACAGGTCCTCTGGTGCAGGCTCGGGTGCTGGATCCGGGGCTACCTCAAGAGCAGCTCCTTGCTCCGGCACGAGGATGTACTCTCCGTCAGCAAGGTTACAGTCTATCGAAATGCAATGAACATGTATGTCATGATTATGCAGGATTTAATAATATTATGCTAAAGAGAACTGAGTTAAGAAGTAACTTAGGGTTTCTTAGTCTTGCGGGGCTTCCAGTGGGTTAGGCTTATTACTCTTTAGGCTTGGGTTTTTAGTGAAGATAACATAGTGGATTGGTATTGTCTTGATACATTTTAGTGGACAGATTACAAAGGTTTTAGGATGACAATAGTTTACATTATTCATTTTCCTTACTTTAACTCCCATTTAGGGTTTCTAGTGTAGGTTCGAACTACGACAGTGTTTTAATAATTTCCAAAAATTCTGTAAAAATTACAGTGGGTTGTCATTTGCTATTCTAGCTTGTTTTAAGAATTTGAGGCTTAAAGTACAAGGCTAGGCTTTAAACAAAAATAACAAGAGTTATGCAAAAAGGGGCCACTTTACACTACATCTCTTAGCTAGGTGTAGGTTCTGTCCTAAAGGTTATTTTTGCTGGCATCCCATAGTAGTAATAGGCTTCTGTGCTAAAAATCACAGAAAACTAAGGGGTGGTTATTTAGTTATGATTTTCTTAAGTTTAATGTCAAAAAGGCACTTTCTACTACATTATTATTTGAAAAATGTCAAACAGCAGATTTCATATTTTTCCTAAGTTCTCATTAATAAAACATTAGTTATCCCAAGGGTGGGGGTGTTTTTACCTTGGGGTTATTTTTGTAGGGTTTTTCTAAGTTATCCTTAGTTTATTAAAATAAAAGGTTTCTTACTTATTTTTTTACTAAACCAGGGTATGATATATTTTTCCAGTGAACTACATTAAACAAGTACCCTAACAAAAATAGAGGTGCTCTCTGGTTCAATGTTTAAATTACATTTTCTATTTTTCTTATCCTTAAGCATATTATAGAATAAGGGGTAAAAACTAACTTAATGGAGTGGACAGAGAGGTTTAACATTTTTATTTGGGTTAGCAGGTAGATACAAACTTCTCAAAATTTTTCTAACCCCAGTCAATTAGTGCAACTAATTTTTGCCCTATTATTGAGCTTTTGGCCAAAACTATAATTAAATCAGAGCTTTAAAGTTTTCTATAGTACATAGGGGGTTTTATATTTTTCTTAAGTAGGTTACATTATTTAGAGTCTGACAAAATTGGTTTGACCAAATTTGGATGAGTTAAACAGAAGCTATGGGTTTTCAAAGTTTCTGTTCAAATTAAAAACAGATTTAGTAAAGGTTTTCTGGAAAAACAGTTTACACCGAGGTCCCTGGGTTTAAACTAAATCAACCTTCGCAAATCTACCCTCGCGCCACTATTCCCCTGTGTCTCTGACATTTCACAAGACCCCCTGACCTTCTCTCCCTCTCACCCACAGTCCTTCCCCTTACGCAAACAGTAACCGCGGGAAAGAAAAGGGTGGCGCGGCTTACCGGCGGCGAGGGAGGTCCGGCGAAGGGTGGGGTTGGCTCGGGGAGACTCTGGCGATCACGTCGAGGTACGGCTTGACGTCGGGGATGGCCGGAATCGCCCGGTCCACGCGTGCAGGCGGGTGTTCTCGTCGGCGGCGAGTGTACCGGCCAAACTACGGCGAACTGGTTCAATCCAAGGGCATGGTGAGCTTTACGGGGTAACGTAGCAACTGTATGCACAAGGAATCGAAGGATGGTTGGGTGGATTACCCGGTCCACGTACTCCGGCGGGGTTGAGAGCTCCGGCGAGCGTGGACTGGCCTCTCCGGCGAAGCAAACTCCGATTTCTTGCTCGGGGAGCTTCACGGAGGTGTGCACAGTCTTCTCCGAGGGCTGGACGGAGTTGGGAAAGGCTCCACTGGCCGGTCTACGGTGACAGAGGGATTGGGCGGCCGTGGACACGCTGCGCACGGGCAAACGGCGGCGAGCTGGACTCCGATGAGGTTTGAGGGTGCGCGGAAGAGTGCAGTCGAAGTCTGGGAGGGTTTTATAGGCGCGGGCGCGGGCCATGGCGCTGGCTTGGCTCGGGCGCGGCGCTGGGCATGCGGGGGCGCGCGCGAGCGTGCTCTGGCGCGGGCAGGAAGCGTCGAACACGTGGAGGTGTGTTTCTTCCATTGTTCAAACGTCTCCAGAGATCGCAAACGTGCGAATCTTGCCATGAATCCGGCGCAGGCCTCTTCCTGGCACCTAGGGCTATCTCACAAGTGTGAGTTCCAATGGAGGATACGCCCTAGATCAGGAGATAGACGGGCGCCAAATCTGGCTTGTCTCACTGCCCACACCGCGACAAAACTGATGCCAAATCCTATCAAACGTCCAAGTCTCGGTGTCCACTTTTTCCAGGGGGTGCCTTAGGTGGTATACCACATTTTTGGTATAGAACCTAAGTGGTTTTGGTGCCATCTTTAAGGTGAACACGGTTGGTCTTTGGAGTAGGGTTAGAATTTGACTTAGAGGGAAATAGAGAGCTCTAGCTCTCTCTCCACTTGGAGATTTGAATTGGGGTTTCTCCAGGGGTCTTTTTGCAATATTTCCCCCCCTAATTGATGGTTGTAAAGCTAGTTAAGGTTTGGGTAAAAATTACTCTTGCTTTGCACACTTGTTCACTCTCTTTCCCCTCTCACCTAGGGTTTTGGGAGATAGGGTTTAAGAGAGGTCTAGGGTTCTTCTCCCCTCTTATCCAAGGTAGTAAGTGAGCAAGGATTAGAGTAATGCTTCTTAGGTCATTGGCAACTTGATTAGCACATGATCTCCAAAGTTCTTATGTGTTGCCCTAAGCCTTTACCCCATATAACTCACAGTCCTTAGTGTCAAGGTGTGCTCTAGCCAAGGTAACACCTGGGGTGTTACAGCCCTCCCCCCTTAAAGGAATCCCGTCCCGAGATTTTAGGAAGAGTCCCTTGGAGGGTGCTTGAAGGTGTGCTGGTGTTGTTTTCCCTTTATACTTAAGTTTCTCTTATTAACTGCTCTTCGAATGTCATCCTCTTTGCAACTTCAGAAGGAAGCCCTTCTTAAGTTAAATCCACAACTTAGACTATCCTTGTTATCTAAGTTTTTCTTATAATTGAATTCAAAGGGCAGGTGGGGGTGGGGTTTTGGGGTTACGTACCGACTCCTTTGGGCAGAAAGTCGGGGAAGCGAGAGCGTAGAAAATCCTCAGTCTCCCATGTAGCTTCTTCTGCTGAATGGTGACTCCACTGAACTTTATACATTCTGACCGACCTTGCCCGAGTCGATCTTTCCTTTTGATCTAATATCTTGACGGGGTACTCCTGGTAGGATAAGTCTGGTTCTAACTCAATGTCTGGTTCCGGTAGCACTTCAGTGGGTAGACGAACACATTTTCGCAGCTGAGATACATGGAACACATTATGAACTGCTGACATGTGAGGTGGTAAATCCAATTGGTAGGCTACGGGTCCACAACTTGCCTTGACCTCATAGGGTCCAATGTAGCGAGGAGCTAACTTTCCCTTGATCCCGAATCTCTGGACACCCTTGGTGGGTGATACCTTAAGATAGACATGATCTCCCACCTCAAACTGTAGAGGCTTCCGCCTCTTATCATGATAGCTCCTTTTCCTGGCCTGAGCAGCTTCCAAGTTCTTGGTAATAACCCTGACCTTTGCCTCTGCCTCGAGTACCAAATCTGGCCCAAAAATTTCCCTTTCTCCTGCTTGAGACCAATTTAGTGGGGTCCTACACCTTCTCCCATATAAGGCCTCAAAAGGTGCCATCTTCAGACTGGACTGATAGCTGTTATTGTAAGAAAACTCTGCTAAAGACAGACATTGGTCCCAATCCTTCCCATAGTGTAGAGCACATGCTCGCAACATGTCTTCCAAAATCTGATTCACCCTTTCTGTCTGGCCATCTGTTTGAGGGTGATATGCTGAGCTTCGGATTACTTGGGTCCCAAGTGATTCTTGCAGTTTCTCCCAAAAGCGTGCCACAAACAGTGCTCCTCTGTCAGATACAATGGTCTTTGGAATACCATGCAACCTTATTATCTGATCAACATAAATTTCTGCGTACTTCTCTGTCTTGTGGGTGGTGTGCACCGGCAAGAAATGAGCAGTCTTGGTCAACCTGTCCACAATAACCCAAATGGAATCATGGTGCCTGGAGGTATTGGGCAATCCCACTATGAAGTCCATGCAAATGTCCTCCCATTTCCAAGATGGTATGGGAAGGGGTTGCAGAGGGCCTGCTGCCTTCAAATGACTAGCTTTGATCCTCTGGCAGGTGTCACACTCGGATATGTACTTGGCAATTTCCCTTTTCATTCTAGTCCACCAATATAGAGATCTAAGATCATGGTACATCTTGTTGCTGCCCGGGTGCATAGAGAATTTGGAGAGGTGAGCTTCATCTAGTATCTTTTTTCTGAGCTCAGGGTCCTTGGGAACAACCAATCGATCTCCAATCCATAGAATTCCCTTGCTGTCCTGTTGGAAACACTTGTATTTTTCTGCCTTTTGCTTGATCATACCTTTGATAACCTGAACACCCTTATCCTCAACCTGTGCCCTGATTATCTGTTCTTGCAATGTGGGCTCCACCGAGATATAGCTTAGGTCACCCGAAGAAACAACTTCCAGGTTCAGCTTGCACAACTCATCGCACAGGGTGGTGACTCTTGCATCCATGCTCATACAATTGCACTGGGCCTTTCTGCTCAAGGCATCTGCCACAACATTGGCCTTACCAGGATGGTAATGCACCTCCAAATCATAGTCCTTGATTAATTCCAACCATCTCCTTTGCCTCATGTTCAGATCTGCCTGAGTAAAGATGTATTTGAGACTCTTGTGATCAGTGTAGATGTTACAGTGGGCTCCCATCAAATAGTGTCTCCATATCTTTAGAGCATGAACTACAGCTGCCAATTCTAGATCATGTGTAGGGTAGTTCTGCTCATGGGGCCTGAGTGCTCTGGAAGCATAAGCAATGACTCTGTTTTCTTGCATCAAGACACATCCCAATCCGGTACCAGAAGCATCACAATAAACTTCAAATGGCTTGGTGTTGTTAGGTTGGGCCAGCACTGGGGCTGTTGTCAAGTGCTGCCTCAAGGTATGAAAGGCATCTTCACACTTTTGGCTCCAATTATACTTGGCTCCCTTCTTTAACAGTTCAGTCATTGGTTTGGCAATCCTGGAGAAATCCGGAATAAATCGTCGATAATACCCTGCCAATCCCAGAAAACTCCGAATCTGCTTCACTGTAGTTGGGGGTTTCCAATCCATTACCTCTTGTACCTTCTCAGGATCAACTGATATCCCATCCTGAGAAATGGTGTGACCCAAGAATTTAATCTCCTTCAGCCAGAATTCACATTTAGACAACTTAGCATAAAGGTGATGATCGCGCAGCCGCTGAAGCACGATGTGCAGGTGCTCAGTATGTTCGTCTTCATTCTTGGAATAGACCAGAATATCATCAATGAAAACGACCACAAACTTATCCAATTCTGGCATAAACACTGAGTTCATCAGGTACATAAAATAAGCCGGGGCATTGGTCAGCCCAAAAGACATTACCAAAAACTCATACAGCCCATATCTGGTTGAGAAGGCCGTCTTGGGAATATCACTAGCACGGATCTTGATTTGATGGTACCCTGAGCGAAGATCTATCTTGGAGAACACTTTGGCTCCTACCAACTGATCAAACAGAACATCAATACGGGGCAGTGGGTATTTGTTCTTGATAGTCACCGCATTAAGAGGGCGGTAGTCAACACACATCCTCAAACTCTCATCCTTTTTCTTCACAAATAATGCTGGACATCCCCATGGTGAAGTACTTGGGCGAATAAACCCCTTGTCCAACAATTCTTGCAATTGCTTCTTCAATTCTGCCAACTCCGCGGGAGGCATCCTATAGGGTCTCTTAGAGATAGGAGCAGTCCCGGGTTGCAATTCGATGGCGAACTCAATATCTCGGTCAGGTGGCATCCCTGGCAATTCATCCGGAAAAACATCCGGGTAGTCACAGACCACTGGGATCCTTTCCACTGGGGACTCTATCATAACAAAGGCACAAGAACGGGTGCATCCCTGGTCGGGTAGATATAAGGTGATCTCGCCATCCAAAGGGGAACGGATTTCTATGGCTCTGGCTGCGACATCAATCACCGCGTGATGTCATGATAACCAATCAGTCCCTAAGATGATATCCACACTGTCCAATCCCATTATCAATAGAGTGGTTTTGAAAATGAGACTACCCAGCTTAATTGGTACGTGTCTATTAATTTGATAGGTGGCAACCCTGCCTCCTGGTGTTGAGATTGTAATACCCCCATTGGTGTGGTGAAAAGGCAATTGGCACTTGGCACTAAATTTGGTACTGATAAAACTGTGCGATGCACCAGAATCAAAAAGAACAATAGCAGGATAATTCAAAACTGTAAAGATACCAGTCAAGACGGGTGCTCCCTCTGGAATATCAGCCATGGTGGTGAAGTTCAGCCTGCCTTGCCTCACTTGCACCTTTTGCCTCTTGCCTTGGTTCTGATTAGCATTCTGCCCCTACCTCTGCTGATTCCTGGGGCAATTCTTGGCATAGTGCCCGGTGTTGCCACAAGTGAAGCACCTGTTGTCATTTGCCTGACGATACTGCTGCTGCTGATTGTTCCTCTGAGCTAAAAACTGGGCGCGGTTGGGTGCCTGCTGCTGCTGCTGCTGTGGTCGGATCACCCATCGCCCTTGCTGCTGCTGGGGTCCCCTGCTCTGAGTGTCGGACACAATCCTGAAGCGTTGTGGCTGAGCTGAAGGTCCTGCCACAGGGGTCTTCCTCTTCTTCTCGGCCTGTCGAGCTGAAATGCAGTCCTCTTGGGAGATAGCCATGTTGACCAACTCATTGCAACTATTGGCCCTGACAGTGTTGAGACGGTCACGGAGCTTGGTGCTGAGCCCCCTCCTGAACCTGTCTCTCTTCTTCTCATCTGTATCTGCATGATACCCAGCATACTGGCACAAGTCATTAAAGGCCTGGGCATACTGCAACACTGTCCTGTTGCCCTGAGTGAGTGCCAAAAACTCTTTGAGCTTCCTGTCCAAAATCCCGGCGGGTATATGGTGTCCTCTGAAAGCTGCCTTGAACTCCCTCCACTCCACCTCTCGGTCCTCTGGCTGCATAGCAAGAAAATGATCCCACCAAGTCCTTGCGGGTCTGCGAAGCTGCTGGGTGGCAAACCTGACTTTGGTGACCTCTGAGCAAGCTCCATGGAACAGTGGGAATTTGGATTCCACCACTCGCAGCCACACATCTGCATCCAGCGGGTCCTCTGCCCTTGTGAACAATGGAGGCTGGGTGCTGAGGAACTCCTGATAGGTAGCCGCCGCGGGGTGACGCTGATGGTCTCCACCACCATAGTGCTGAGGTGGTGGCTGACGCTGAGCCAGCTGTCTCAAGATGTCATTCTGCTGAGCCATGAGCTCCTGCAGAGTGGGAGGCGGTGGCGGTGGAGGAACGTGCTCATTCTGGCCACGACGCTGCCTCCTGGCCATCTGAAAAACCACATACATGCTTAACACCACATCTCCAAGTTCAAGATTTTTTTTGCGAAGGAATAAGTTAAAACAACATGATAGACTCCGGCTTCAACAAAAGGATTTTAAAAAGGCACAAATTCTTCCTTCCAAATTTAAACTGATGACAGCATCCATCAAACAAGCTTTCAAGAGAGTTTAGCATGATTACATCAATTGTCCCAAAATGACTCAACTCTATCTAGCCTAGTACCCCAAGGGTGCAAAAGCTAAGCTAGCTGCGAGGAGTCCGACTATCCAACTTCTAAGCCTATCCTGAACACCTAGTGAATGAACGAAGCAACACTCGACTCGGGGGAAGGTGGTCTTCCCGAGCCAGCAGTGTCCACACTGGAGGCAGGCTCATCTCCTCCCTCGATGTCGACGTCCTCGTTGGCCTCCTGGTCCTGGATCTCCTGGTGATGCATGTCCAGGTGCTCGTTAGCCTCAGCAAGCTGCTGCTGAGTGTTAATGAGCTGATCCTCTAGAACCTCGATGGTGTTCTCCCTGGTGCCCACTAGCTCCTCCAATTCTTGGATATCCGTGGATAGCTGCTCCACCTGCAAGTCCTTCTCCACCATTTCTTGGGACAAGTCAACCACGAGCTCCTCTCTGTTGTCCAATGTAATCTTTGTTGCCTCCAGCAGTGCCATCAGATGGGACATCGCCTCACCGCGCATCACCTGCAGACGGTACAGAGCATTCATGCACCGTACGGTTAAGTGCGCGGTCTGTCCTGGGTAGATGGCCCAGATATCCTTGGCATGCTCCACCCGATCCTTCCACATTGGGTCGTCCTCCCTCTCAGCGGGGAACAAGCCAATGGGGTGGGTAGCCAGCTCCAAAGGATGGAATCCGCAGAAAGTAGTCAATCCATGCAGAGCGATCGCCTCGATCGTATCCTCCGCTCGGTATCCGAAAGACTCGGAGTCCAAAGAGCGCCAGCCTGGCTGCAGGGGATGAGGCTCCAAAGTCATCCTCACTCTACAGCGAGGCACTCGGTGCTTCTCGAACTGCTGCACCGCGTACTGAGGGGGTGTCGTGTATCCGGCCCCCTGAAGTACCTCCCATAAAATACGGGGAAAGCCCTCTCGTGCAAGTCTGTCAGTGTGGGTCAGTGCATTTCCGTCATCGGAGGATCCGTGGGAAGTCATCTGTGTACGATTAAGCGTAAGTAAAAGAAAAAGAATTATAAAAAGAACAAGGAAAAATAAAACTCAGCCTTTCTCTAGTTAAGTGAAAAGGCACTGGGGACCTAGTTGGTTGTTATCTTGTTTTTAAGTCCTTTACTCAGTTATCCATTTGCTTAATTAAGAATGCATGCATGCTCGTCCTGAACGACCTCACAAGAAGATAAAAGGAATAGGGAAGAACTCCCATCCTGTAAAAGTGGCCTGTAGGGCCTAGTTACTTAGCCACCTAGCTACCCTTCTATCATCCTAAGGCTTCACGTCCTAGGTCTATCCTGCTCATCCTACTATCTATCCAACATTGTTTCTATCAAATTTTTACTTGGAAAATTGATGGTATTTACATTTTATTGATTCCTCTGTGGTGGTACAGCTCCGATACCAGCTGTGGCGGAACTGCCCGAATTATTCCAACTTAAGTGCCTAAGCCCCGCCTTAGAGGCTAGACCACACTTAAATGGGAATAACCCGTCAATCCCTCGGATCTAGTCCGACACGGCCACTGACAGGATCAGGTACCACAATCTCACTCGAAGGTGAGTCACAGAGCAAATACAATAAGGCATAAAACCATACATGTCAGAGTATTAAATTATTACATCACCATCACCATCATCGGAGTTTTTGCAAAAGTAACCATCATTGTTCGAAGTGCAGCGGAAATAAACTAACGGTAAATAAATCGAGGGATGGGGAAGCCTGTCCCATCACTCCTCATGCTCCTCCTCAGCCGAGGCAGGGTCCCACTCGACAGTCCAACCCGGTGGCAAGATGGACGGCCAAGTCACTCCAGCAACCATTTCCTCCAGAGAACCTGTAAAAAATTATGCCACAAGCAAGGCTGAGTATACTAATACTCAGCTAGACTTACCCGGTGTGAGGAGTCTACTCCTCTACCTCTAGACATGCAGCTGTTTGGCTGTGGGGTTTGGTTGCCAAAAGCACTAGCTGAGTTTCTAAATCAAGTTTTTAACTTTGTCAAAATTAAGTGTGACTCTCTTAAGGCTAAAAGTGTACTATCTACTCATACATAGTAGCAAGCATTATTAGCAATCAACATCTTATATCAACTCATCATATTTCCACTTGTTACTCAATGCAGTACAATGGATCAAGCAGTCTCATTAGCTGCGAGAAGCAGACGATTCGAATCGAGTTTTTATCCTTGCAAGGTAAACCTAAACACACGAAATGGAGGGGCACTCCGTCCCCACACACATCAACCGTCCCCATCGATTCCCCGTCAGCAGATCAGGGCTCACCGCCTTGGCGTACAATGCCTCACTGACCCCGACTGGCCGTCGTGCAGTGACCGCACTTGTACCCACCATAACCGGAATGGGAGACCTCGTCTCAGGTCGCGTGAGGGGCAAAGTCTACTGCCAGGTTCAATCAGGTACTAGGCTTACCGATTTACCATATTTCTCGGTATGTGTTTAGTACGTTCAAACGCTTGACACAGGTATCCGCACGTTAATCCTTATTCCATTTTCCATCTCGTAGACAACCAATCCCCATGGATTGTTGTCCCCAATTAGTATTATGATAGTGTGAAAGTGGGTACAATCAAATTCCTGATCTCGCGCGAGTGCTAGAGAAATCACTCGTCTTCTACCGAGATCCTAATTTAATAAAGCAACTACTCGACCTATCATACTAGTATTCATCTCAAAAGGGATTCCTGAGATCATGCAACTAGGGTTTCAATCAACTCCTACACTTAAGTGCACAGTACAACCCTACAAACATTAAGTGCAGTAAAATAGCATATAGAACAGGTTATGCATAAAACCGGGGCTTGCCTTCCAAAGCAGTGGCAGACAGGTCCTCTGGTGCAGGCTCGGGTGCTGGATCCGGGGCTACCTCCTGAGCAGCTCCTTGCTCCGGCACGAGGATGTACTCTCCGTCAGTAAGGTTACAGTCTATCGAAATGCAATGAACATGTATGTCATGATTATGCAGGATTTAATAATATTATGCTAAAGAGAACTGAGTTAAGAAGTAACTTAGGGTTTCTTAGTCTTGCGGGGCTTCCAGTGGGTTAGGCTTATTACTCTTTAGGCTTGGGTTTTTAGTGAAGATAACATAGTGGATTGGTATTGTCTTGATACATTTTAGTGGACAGATTACAAAGGTTTTAGGATGACATTAGTTTACATTATTCATTTTCCTTACTTTAACTCCCATTTAGGGTTTCTAGTGTAGGTTCGAACTACGACAGTGTTTTAATAATTTCCAAAAATTCTGTAAAAATTACAGTGGGTTGTCATTTGCTATTCTAGCTTGTTTTAAGAATTTGAGGCTTAAAGTACAAGGCTAGGCTTTAAACAAAAATAACAAGAGTTATGCAAAAAGGGGCCACTTTACACTACATCTCTTAGCTAGGGGTAGGTTCTGTCCTAAAGGTTATTTTTGCTGGCATCCCATAGTAGTAATAGGCTTCTATGCTAAAAATCACAGAAAACTAAGGGGTGGTTATTTAGTTATGATTTTCTTAAGTTTAATGTCAAAAAGGCACTTTCTACTACATTATTATTTGAAAAATGTCAAACAGCAGATTTCATATTTTTCCTAAGTTCTCATTAATAAAACATTAGTTATCCCAAGGGTGGGGGTGTTTTTACCTTGGGGTTATTTTTGTAGGGTTTTTCTAAGTTATCCTTAGTTTATTAAAATAAAAGGTTTCTTACTTATTTTTTTACTAAACCAGGGTATGATATATTTTTCCAGTGAACTACATTAAACAAGTACCCTAACAAAAATAGAGGTGCTCTCTGGTTCATTGTTTAAATTACATTTTCTATTTTTCTTATCCTTAAGCATATTATAGAATAAGGGGTAAAAACTAACTTAATGGAGTGGACAGAGAGGTTTAACATTTTTATTTGGGTTAGCAGGTAGATACAAACTTCTCAAAATTTTTCTAACCCCAGTCAATTAGTGCAACTAATTTTTGCCCTATTATTGAGCTTTTGGCCAAAACTATAATTAAATCAGAGCTTTAAAGTTTTCTATAGTACATAGGGGGTTTTATATTTTTCTTAAGTAGGTTACATTATTTAGAGTCTGACAAAATTGGTTTGACCAAATTTGGATGAGTTAAACAGAAGCTATGGGTTTTCAAAGTTTCTGTTCAAATTAAAAACAAATTTAGTAAAGGTTTTCTGGAAAAACAGTTTACACCGAGGTCCCTGGGTTTAAACTAAATCAACCTTCGCAAATCTACCCTCGCGCCACTATTCCCCTGTGTCTCTGACATTTCACAAGACCCCCTGACCTTCTCTCCCTCTCACCCACAGTCCTTCCCCTTACGCAAACAGTAACCGCGGGAAAGAAAAGGGTGGCGCGGCTTACCGGCGGCGAGGGAGGTCCGGCGAAGGGTGGGGTTGGCTCGGGGAGACTCTGATGATCACGTCGAGGTACGGCTTGACGTCAGGGATGGCCGGAATCGCCCGGTCCACGCGTGCAGGCGGGTGTTCTCGTCGGCGGCGAGTGTACCGGCCAAACTACGGCGAACTGGTTCAATCCAAGGGCATGGTGAGCTTTACGGGGTAACGTAGAGACTGTATGCACAAGGAATCGAAGGATGGTTGGGTGGATTACCCGGTCCACGTACTCCGGCGGGGTTGAGAGCTCCGGCGAGCGTGGACTGGCCTCTCCGGCGAAGCAAACTCCGATTTCTTGCTCGGGGAGCTTCACGGAGGTGTGCACAGTCTTCTCCGAGGGCTGGACGGAGTTGGGAAAGGCTCCACTGGCCGGTCTACGGTGACAGAGGGATTGGGCGGCCGTGGACACGCTGCGCACGGGCAAACGGCGGCGAGCTGGACTCCGATGAGGTTTGAGGGTGCGCGGAAGAGTGCAGTCGAAGTCTGGGAGGGTTTTATAGGCGCGGGCGTGGGCCATGGCGCTGGCTTGGCACGGGCGCGGCGCTGGGCATGCGGGGGCGCGCGCGAGCTTGCTCTGGCGCGGGTAGGAAGCGTCGAACACGTGGAGGTGTGTTTCTTCCATTGTTCAAACGTCTCCAGAGATCGCAAACGTGCGAATCTTGCCATGAATCCGGCGCAGGCCTCTTCCTGGCACCTAGGGCTATCTCACAAGTGTGAGTTCCAATGGAGGATACGCCCTAGATCAGGAGATAGACGGGCGCCAAATCTGGCTTGTCTCACTGCCCACACCGCGACAAAACTGATGCCAAATCCTGTCAAACGTCCAAGTCTCGGTGTCCACTTTTTCCAGGGGGTGCCTTAGGTGGTATACCACATTTTTGGTATAGAACCTAAGTGGTTTTGGCGCCATCTTTAAGGTGAACACGGTTGGTCTTTGGAGTAGGGTTAGAATTTGACTTAGAGGGAAATAGAGAGCTCTAGCTCTCTCTCCACTTGGAGATTTGAATT
Source organism: Zea luxurians (assembly GCA_029449295.1). NCBI lineage: Eukaryota > Viridiplantae > Streptophyta > Magnoliopsida > Poales > Poaceae > Zea > Zea luxurians. Next base: position 176,787,760 of record JAOPSE010000002.1, read on the forward strand.
GGGGTTTCTCCAGGGGTCTTTTTGCAATATTCCCCCCCCCTAATTGATGGTTGTAAAGCTAGTTAAGGTTTGGGTAAAAATTACTCTTGCTTTGCACACTTGTTCACTCTCTTTCCCCTCTCACCTAGGGTTTTGGGAGATAGGGTTTAAGAGAGGTCTAGGGTTCTTCTCCCCTCTTATCCAAGGTAGTAAGTGAGCAAGGATTAGAGTAATGCTTCTTAGGTCATTGGCAACTTGATTAGCACATGATCTCCAAAGTTCTTATGTGTTGCCCTAAGCCTTTACCCCATATAACTCACAGTCCTTAGTGTCAAGGTGTGCTCTAGCCAAGGTAACACCTGGGGTGTTACAACATATCAAAAGCGGTATGAGGAAAGTGCAAATTTCAAGGAGAAGGTAAAGCAGCAGGCACAAATTTCTTACCAGTTTAAGGTAGCTTCGAGCTTCGTCGCAAACCAAGTTTCGCTCGCCCTTCGTCCAGATTTGCGTTATGAATCTATTTCCTATGCTTCGAGTCAGGCTGGGGATATCAAGTAAATCTGCTGCTGATAAGCTGAAGTTTGGTCTATTAACAATTTTCTCATGCATGCAACCAGATTTCATGAAGGCAACAGATGTGCCCCGAGAAGCTAGCAGCGCACTGAAATTGCCGTGTCCAGCTATAACTTCATCAAGAGCATCAATTTTGCCCTCAATGTGTTTGAAGGTCCCTGGCAGATCTTCAACCGAAGGATTGAATTTCTTAGAGCTGGCTCCAACCGAGTTGAAGACCTGCTTTCGCCGCTGCACGCATCGGTTGTCGAAGTCTAGACATTTATCTTGAAGCTCTTTCAATGATTTCTGCAAATTTGAACTCTTTTCGACTTCAGCCTCAAACTTCGCATCAAATTTCTGCTTTTCTTGTTCGAAGCTTTCTGACTTTGAGAGGAGTTCACTATTCAATTTTGCAATTTTGGCTTCAGCTTCTGCCAATAAACCCTCCACTGTTTGAAGTTCGAAATCTTTCTTTTCAAGAGCAGTTGCATGATCTTTTATTTTGCTCTCTAAACCTTCAATTATAACCTCATGTTTTTTGTCTTCAAGGTCCTGTTGCATCTTCAAAGCCTTACTTAATAGCATACTCTGTGCAGAAACAACCTCCGTCAGAAAACTCCTTCGTCGTTAAAACAATGAAAAGCCGAAGAAAAGTTTTTACCTTGAAATTAGAATAGAACAAACTACCGACGATATGATGTCGTCGGTAGCAGCTGATATCGGCCTCAAGCTTCGGGAAACCAGTACTCTTCGACAAAGTACTGATAACCTTCGCTCCAGTTAGATCTTGAAGGCAACCTAAGCTTTCATCGTCAATGCCGCCGAAGAGCAGCGCTCCTGGTTTGTAACCACAGGATATAGCATAATCTTTCAACTCTTCCTTCTCAGCTTCAGATAACTCCTGACCAATTATGTTTTGGAAATCGAAGTCCTTTTCCTCCGAAGTATCTTCGGCTTTCTCCTTTTCTTTTCCAGGCACTGTGGCCATGGTCTCTTCGGCGGCTGTAGCAGCTTCTTCCGCGGCCATATTTAGAAGCATTTTATCAATATCAAAAAATGTGCTCTCTAGATTTGTATCTTCGGTAGTTCTAGCTTCGGTGGGTGCAGCTTCGGCAGCAGTAGCACTCTCGACAGCGGGTGTTTTTGATGCCGAGGCCGGCGGTGGTGTTTCTTCAATGACTTCAATCACAGTAATAATCCTCTGTTTTTTCGGCCCAGCAGGTTTCTTTGCTGCCGAGGGCTCCTTTTTCTTCTGTAAAAGCTTCGTCAAATGTGGCACCAGTGGACTTAGCTTGATAGGCAAAGATTCAGTCATTACCTTTAGAATTTCTTCCACGTCGGCAGCAGAAGGTGTTGAAGGAGTCTCTTCCTCTATATCAGTCGCTTTTTGCTTAGGAGCCGCAGTTTTCCTTTTCTTTGGAGCAGCTACCTTCGGCTCAGGGCTCGATTTTCTCCTCTTCAGAATTTCTTCATCTTCTTTCACCATTCTAGCAGCTTGTCTGCACAGAACGCTAATAGTTCTTTTTCGTTTTTGTCCTTCGGCGCCCTTGTTCAATCGCTCATAGTCAGGATATTCAAAATTTAGGGCATCCATCACCCGATTCAACCTTCGCTTCGGCCGGGTGCCGAAGGCTATAGTCATCAATTGATCTTCTTTTTCGTATAATTACCTAGGATTTCATTGCACATAACTTCAATTGTATCCAACCATTCTTGGCAGGGTTCTTTGAAGTGTTTCTTGAACTCAAAATGATAGGGCAGCCGAACGAGTTCATTCTTCTTCTTCTCTCCTTTGAGCTTTGGCATACCCCATTCCTTTAGCGTTGGGAATGCCCTGTTGGCTAAGTATTCCTGAACTAAATCCCTAGTACCAATATGTTCAGACACAACTCTAAATTCGCCCACAGCATCTAGGCATGATGCCCCCGGCGTCATGTTGCACGAAGGCCTAGTCAACCCGAAGGTTAGCTCCAGCGGGCTCTGAACTAGCTTCTCCTTTTGCTCATCTATCTTAACATAGAACCATTCAGTCTTCCAACCAGTTGGCCACTTGGTGCGGTAGCTGACCACCGGTGTCTTCATGTCTTTGCGGTATGCAAATTTATAACATCCAAAATTCTCATGCAATCCATCTTCTCTAGCCTTCGTCTGATAGTGATGTTCGTGCACTCGGCAGAAGGCTTCGGCAAGTGGCTCCACTCCTTGGCTTCGAAGAGCCCAGATAAAGACGCTGAGCCTAACGATAGCGTTAGGAGTCAGCTGATGAAGATAAATCTCAAAATTTTCCAAAACATCTGCAATCATCCCATGCAGAGGAAACCTCAACCCTGCTTTGAAAAAGCTCTTAAAAACTACCACTTCATTATTTTCTGGTTTTGGGATGGTGTCTTCCCCGCCAAAGCGAATCAACTTCTTCTCGGCTTCCCTGAAGTAGCCTAGCTTCGTCATCATGGGCATATCAGCTTCGGAGACAGTCGACTTCCCAAAATCCAAATGGCTGGGCTTGGATGGCATATCGGTGTTATAATCAATCTCTTCTTCACCAGTATCGCCCTCTTCAATATCTGCCTACTCGGCTTCAGTAGCAGGTGCACCTTCGTCAAAAGCGCCCTCTGTCGCAACCAGTCCTGACCGTCTCATAACTTTGGAGATTGGAGCAGTTTCAACAACTTTGGTTTCCTCTCCGTCGCGTGTAACCCTAGCTGTTGAGCGCACCCTAGCCATTTGATGCTGAATTTCTTGCGTTTTGACGAAGTTGATTATTTTTTATCTTTGCCGAAACTCCCTCTTGTCACGAAGCTAGAGCAAAGCGATCCTTTGATTGAGAATACGTTGAACAAGCTTCGGCTATGGTCAATGTTGGGGACTTGTTCTCAAATGCTTCGGATTAAGAACAAGGCAACATAAAAAGTGTTAAATAATGAGGTCCTTCGTCCCTCGAAACATTATTTCCCTTCAGGATATAATGTACTCCGGACGAAGGTCACAAATAACATTATTCCCCTTCGGGAATAACGAGTTTCGGACGAAGGTCACAAAGGACATACCTTCGTAAATATAACAAGTAATAACGAAGGATTCATACAAAACATGAAATGTAAATCATAGAATCATTTCTATTTTATTAACACAGAGAAATAGAAATGATTACAAATTACAAATGTACCTTCGGTCTTGAGAGAAGGTAAGAAGTACAAGCGTGACGCAAATGCGAATGCCAAGTCAGCGTGAACAGTACGGGAGTACTGTTCATCTATTTATAGACGTGGGACGCAGCCCACATAAAATTACATTCATGTCCATTACAATCGTCAATGGCTTATGAAAATCTGTCAAGGTCCATGTAGTCTTTTCATCTCTAAGTCGGTTCCCCCCTCTGCCATCGCGCCGAAGCTTCCCTGCGCACAGCTTCGGCTGCGCTCGTCCTTCGTCTGGTTCAGGCTTCGTCCTGGTAGTGCTTCATATTCATAATTCTGAGTCCGAAAATACCTGTTCACATAATCCACTTGGAAAACATTGTCAAATCATGTTTTTGAGGACCTTCGGAGGACGAAGGCCCCCAACAGTAGCCCCTCGCAATATTAATTTGTTAATAATAAATTCAGATTGCGATATGGACGAAGGCCTTGAGCCGAAGGTCCGAAAAAACACCTTCCCTTTGCTAGAATAGCAACATTCACTGACAAGCGGGGTCTTTCAATTTTCAACGCCCTGGGCGTATAAATAAAATCACATCGCGGACTCATTTGGTACGCACACTTGCCATCTGCTTCGGTCCACTAAATTTTTAGCTCTTGTGCTTTAAGATTTGCTGGTCTTTTTGATTTTGAAGCTTCGGCCTCGAGAGCAGTTTTTTAGCGTTTCCGAAGATGTCTGAAGGTAAGAAGATTCCTGCTGATACGAAGCTGAGTCTCGAGGAAGAGAAGAATCTGGGGTTCCTGATTGCGATGGCGGAGACCAACACAGAGAAAATCACTAAAGAGATTCTCGAAGGTTTGTCCGAAGATACTGATGACAGCGACAGCTATGATGTAGAAAGTGGTGGAGAAGAGGCCGAAGATCGACCATGGCGGCCAAGTCACACGGTTTTCGGGAAGACAACTATCAAGCAGAGTCATATTGATAATATGAGGGGGCGGTATTTTCGAGATATATCTATTGTGAGGGCTGACGCTGGAGAAAAGACTTCTCCCACCCCCGAAGAAGATGAAGTTGTAATCTTCCGAAGCTTTCTTAAGGCTGGGCTTCGATTCCCCCTGAGCAACTTTGTTATTGAGGTACTGAAAACATTTCAAGTCTACCTTCATCAACTTATTCCCGAAGCTATCATAAGAATGGGGATGTTTGTCTGGGCTGCAAGAAGCCAAGGTTTAGAACCAAATGCTAAAAGTTTTTGCAACAGTCATGAATTGTTATATGAGACGAAGCCGTGGGGAAAAGAACAATATCACAATAATTTTGGGTGTTACAGCTTCGGTGCCCGCTCCGGGTCAAGCCGCCCTGTGCCAACCTTTCGGAAGAGGTGGCCCGGAACCTGGATGACTGAATGGTTCTATGTAAAGAGTGACTTAACAGCGCAAGAAAATGTCAAGAGTATCATTATGCGCCCCATCTGGCAACGCTTCGGACTTCGAAGGCCGAAGGTTGAAATGGACGAAGCAGCCGAGGAATGCCAAAGAGCCTTCGACATAGTCTGCTCTTTCATTGGGACAAGGGACTTGGTCCAAGAGCACATTGCCTTCAGGGTATGGCCACTTGCAGAAAAATGGGAAATGCCGAAGGAGACCATTAAAGAGTCCGACGAAGGCGGACTGGTCAGACTGAAATACACATTCAAATATGCAGATAAATTTGTTGAACCTGATGATGACTGGCTAAAAAGCATTGAAACATTAAGTGATGAACTACTCGGGGCATATTCGAAGGCCGAAAATACTGCGCTATCAGCAGCCTTCGGAGGCCGAAAGAAGAAAAGGCTCAACCGTGTGTTTGACGCGGTCGGGTTTATGTACCCTGACTATCACTATCCGGTGTTGGGTCGCAAAAGGAAAAATACTTCTCCTGCGACAGAAGCTACCACGAGTGCCCCTAGTGAGCCAGCGCCTCAAAGAAAAAAGATAAAGGTGCTCACCCATCGGACACGCTTTATTGAGCCGGCCACAGTGCCAGAATTCATTGGTGAAGTTTCTTTGGCCTCTGAAGCTACAGAACCAGCTCCAGTGCCGAAGATGGAAGAGAAGACTGAAGCACCTTCAGCAGTAGAAAAACCGAAGATTGAGGGGCCAAAAACATCAGAAATTTTAAGTCCTTCAACAAATGTCGACACAACAAAAAATCAAAAGGGCCCATTGGTGACCCCAAGAAGAAAAAGAATGGTGAACGTACTTGATGTCTTGGAGACAATTAAGTCTTCAAGCACAACAAAGGAGTCTGTTGAACTCACTGAAGCATCTACGGAAGCTTCGAAACAACAAGCTGAAGCTGAAGCTGAAGCTGAAGCTGGGCCTTCAGAGCCCGCCAAGGAACAATCCGAGAAAATATCAGAACCAGCTTTAGTTGAAGAGATTGACACTGCCGCCCCCGAAGCTCCCTCCAGCATACGCGATTACATCGTGCGACATGCTTCGGGGAAGAAACTGTCTGAAGAAGAGATCTATGAAGCGAATCACTATGCTAGAGAATTGAAGTATCCGAAGGGGGCAGTAGTATTCAATGGGACAAACGAAGATGATTTCCTGTACTGTCTCCCAGACAATAAAGAATTATCCATGTGCCGGGAAATGGCTAGAAGCATGGGGTTCCCAAAACTCGAAGCTGGATTATGCGCCATGACGAAAGAGGATCTCGCAGACAGTCTCGCATATAATAGCCTAAAGGTATGGAAATTAAGCGTTTGAAAAAACTTTTTAATGCGTAATTCATTCCTTTATTCTTATATGGATTCTTTTTCATATAGGGCTTGATTCTGAGCAACGCATTAAGAGCCCAAAAAAGCGCCGAAGATGAAAGCTATGACATTGCGTTTAACAATTTACGCTCCGAAGTTATCAAACTGAGAAACGAAGCTTTGGAAAAGGATAAGATTCTGCTTACACTGGTCGATAAAGTAAAGAAAGACGAAGCTGTTTCAAAAACCCAGGCCAAAGCCCAAAGATGTGAAATTAAAGATCTTCAAAAACAGCTGGCTAGAGCTAAAGAGGAACGTGTGCTTGAGGAAACAAAACGAGAACTCAGTGATCATATGGTCAATAAATTGGAGTTAAGTGTTAAAGAGCTTCGTGCTTCTCAGAGGAACTGTTATGTTAAATCTGTAGAATGCGTGAATAAAATTAAAAACAGCTTCGCCAGCGTGGGCGCCTTTTCCAGCGAGGAGAATTTCTCTCGGGGCAATCCCGAAGGTCCACTGGAATGGATTAGTCACGAAGCAGAGGCCTTCGAGGAGATCCTGAGCAGTCGTGGCGACATCTGCGCTTTTTCGGGCGCCAGAGGAATTGCTTCTGTCTTAGAGAAGAAAGGTTGCGGGCATGTAAAATTTTTAGCTCGGTCCGAAGCTGCCTTATCTTCCGAAAACATCAAGGACCCCTCGGCCGAAGCAAGCGTGGTTGGTGGCAAATTTTTTACTGATATCTGGAACGACGGCGGCCGAGGAATGGCGCAAGAAATCATCCAAAGGAGCGAAAAAGGCATCCATGATGCTAGGAAAGTGGCAGAAGCTGCCGAAAGAAGTACAGAGCCCGAAAGGCAATTAGGTATTAATTAGTCGTTCTTATTGTGTTGTAATTTTTATTTCAAACTTTGCTCACGGTTTGTAATAGTAATGAAGAAACGTTCTCTTCCCTCAGAAGCTGCTGGATCGACTGCCGACCCCCACACAAAAGGGGATGATGAGATTAAACAAATGGCCGAAGCTATCATGGACAAAGTTGTTGATCAACTTCTAAATGAAGCCGCCGAAGCAGTATTAAGAGAAGACTAGATGTTATTAAAAAACATTTAAATTGTGATCTATGTAATATTTTGTACATTTGAATGTAATATACAAGTTTCTTTTCATTATTCAATTCTTTACGATGCATGAAACTCTACATACATACCGTTTTTGAGCCTTCGGCGAAAAAACACCTTCCCTTCTTTTCATGCTTCGTGAAGAAGACATTCTCCGCTAAAATTATTCTGATGAAACACATTCATACTTCATGAAAACATTCTCCGAAGCTATACAATTTCGATATTGCTCTGATGAAGCTCGTCCATGCTTCGTAAAAATATTCTCCGAAGCTGTATTCCGAAGATTACCATTGTATTCCCTCGTGACTTTACACAATTTTCACTTTCTCAAAGCGTCCTTTCGAAGGTTGATACTGTGTCCCCTTCTTTTGCCAAATGCAACATGATGTATGATGCTTATGTTATGCAAAATGATGTGATGATGTTATGTTATGCAAATGACATTTGTTCCGAAGATACACACAAAATATATTCATAAGCTCTGCATTCCCTTAGGAACGTCTTTGGAGCTTCTTCGCCTCTTACTTAGACGGTATAAGCTCTGCATTCCCTTAGGAACGTCTTTGGAGCTTCTTCGCCTTTTACTTAGGCGGTATAAGCTCTGCATTCCCTTAGGAACGTCTTTGGAGCTTCTTCGCCTTTTACTTAGGCGGTATCAGCGTTGACTTTTCGCTGTATGCTCTGCATTCCCTTAGGAACGTCTTTGGAGCAAAAAACTTACACTGCGCTCCCTTTGGAACGGCTTTTTGTAACTTCGGCAACTTACTCTGCGCTCCTTAGAGCGACTTTTTGTTGCTTCGAAGGATTTGTAATAATCCGAAGGTCCTCCTTGTTACCTCCAATTTTTAAGCTTCAGCAACTTAGGCCTGTAGAAAAGATAGGTTTTTCTGATAACCAACCACGAAACTATTATATGAAAACTGAAATGTTCTTTATTACATCGAAAACAGAACTTAAACGGAAAAGACTGCTATCAAAGTAGGATATTTTGTCAATAAATGTGCTTCGACTCCGGCACAGTACTGTTGACTGTACGGGCTTCAGATTGCTCTCTGAGGTCCCTTTGGTGCGGAACATATTGGCTCCCTTCTGGCTGCTGGCCTTGTTGCAGCGGAGGTGGAGGCGGGGGCTGTTGCCATGAAGCTTGAGGTTGACTTGCCGAAGCTACGGAGACTGCAGGGTGGTTGCCCACGTACTCCGGGATGTAAGGCTGATGGTACGAAGCAGTATGCATGACCTGCTTCGGCTGTCCCTGTTGCGCTGCAGCTTCTGCTAGCTCCTTTTGTTTCTGGATGGTAACATGGCACATCCTGGTGGTATGGCCCTTGTTCTCACCGCAGAATAAGCAAAATGTCCTCCTTGGTTGATCTCCATATCTCCCGCCAAAGCCCCTGGCGCCTCTGCCTCTTGGAGCTGGTGGCCGAAAGAAAGTTTGCTGCTGCCCCGAAGCCTGTGAGGAGCACTGCGGCCTGTTCTGCTGACTCCCCTTGTCATCATTTTGAGTGGAGTTGTGAATGGACCTGACATGCCTCGGATAGAATCTTCCCCCAAAGCCCCTGGTCATCTCAGAAAATCTGAAGGCCTCCTCCCTTCTTTGGCGAAAATCATTATCAGCACGAATGTACTCGTCCATCTTTTGGAGCAGCTTCTCCAGAGTCTGAGGAGGCTTTCTAGCAAAGTATTGAGCTGCAGGTCCAGGACGAAGCCCCTTGATCATGGCTTCGATGACAATTTCATTGGGCACCGTTGGAGCCTGCGCCCTCAAACGCAAGAACCTTCTGACATACGCCTGAAGGTATTCTTCATGGTCCTGAGTGCACTGGAACAAGGCTTGAGCAGTGACCGGCTTCGTCTGAAATCCTTGAAAGCTGGTTAACAACATATCCTTCAGCTTCTGCCATGAGGTGATCGTTCCTGGTCGAAGGGAGGAGTACCAGGTCTGAGCAACATTCCTGACGGCCATGACGAAAGACTTCGCCATGACTGCAGCATTGCCCCCGTACGAAGACACTGTTGCTTCGTAGCTCATCAAGAACTGCTTCGGGTCTGAGTGGCCGTCGAACATGGGAAGCTGGGGTGGCTTATAGGATGGAGGCCAAGGTGTAGCCTGCAGCTCAGCGGACAAAGGAGAAGCATCATCGAAAACAAAATTTCCCTGATGGAAATTGTCATACCAGTCATCTTCGTTGACGAAGCCCTCCTGATGAAGGTCTTTCTGCTGAGGCCTTCTGTTTTGCTCGTCATGGGTAAGATGGCGGACTTCCTCAGAGGCTTCGTCTATCTGCCGTTGCAACTCAGCTAGCCGGGCCATCTTCTCCTTCTTCCTTTGCACCTGTTGGTGTAGGATCTCCATATCCCTGATTTCTTGGTCTAGCTCTTCCTCCTGAAGTGTCGGGCTGACGGCCTTTCTCTTCTGGCTTCGGGCCTCCCGAAGAGAGACGGTCTCCTGGTTGTGGTCCAGCGGTTGCAGTGCTGCAGCCCCAGCCGCTGAAGCTTTCTTCGGTGCCATAGCGAAGGTCTACAGCTTCCGAAGGTGTTCAAAAAACTCGAAGTGGAAGTGAGTTCACCGGAGGTGGGCGCCAATGTTGGGGACTTGTTCTCAAATGCTTCGGTCTTGAGAGAAGGTAAGAAGTACAAGCGTGACGCAAATGCGAATGCCAAGTCAGCGTGAACAGTACGGGAGTACTGTTCATCTATTTATAGACGTGGGACGCAGCCCACATAAAATTACATTCATGTCCATTACAATCGTCAATGGCTTATGAAAATCTGTCAAGGTCCACGTAGTCTTTTCATCTCTAAGTCGGTTCCCCCCTCTGCCATCGCGCCGAAGCTTCCCTGCGCACAGCTTCGGCTGCGCTCGTCCTTCGTCTGGTTCAGGCTTCGTCCTGGCAGTGCTTCATATTCATAATTCTGAGTCCGAAAATACATGTTCACATAATCCACTTGGAAAACATTGTCAAATCATGTTTTTGAGGACCTTCGGAGGACGAAGGCCCCCAACAGTCAAATTTTTCGGCAACACAATGGTGCAATAGCAGTAAATGCTGTGGTAACTTCACACCTACCCGTCTGTTTATATAGTGCTGCAGGTGGGAAGGTGAATCGTCAAGCCGCTCGCACCCGCTGAACAGTCAGCCGCACTCACTGTGGACCACAGTGCCCAAGAAGGTGAATCACCAGATCGCGTGTACCCGTTGTATGGTGGGACCACCTTTCACTCGGAATATTTAAATCGTTTCTCGACAACGAGCTAAGGGAAGGTGTTTTTTGGACCTTCGGCATTCCGAAGCCTGAGAGAATTTTTCACGGGTCGAGCTCGTTATGAAAAACGATCTGGCACCGTGAAGGGGCTATTGTTGGGGGTCTGCTTCGTCGCCGAAGGTCCCATAAGAAGAAACACCTTCGGGAGATCTACACAAAACCAAAGCTATCAATCAGAGAGCTTCGGAGTATATTTCCAGATGCACCGACTTAAAGATGAAATCACCAATTGGCCCATGATAGCTTGTATTATGATTGCAATCATTTGTAAAGGGCATGAGTGTAATTTCTCACAGGCTGCGTCCTGTGCCTATAAATAGATGAACAGTACCCCTGTACTGTTCACGCTATCTTGTATTCGCTCGTGTGCAACGCTTGGATTTTTACCTTCTGTTAAGCCGAAGGTACAAATGTAATTAAATATTGCCTTCAGATTTATTCAAGTTTATATAATGAAGATATGTTAATGATGTTATATGATTATTCATATTATCTTTCATGTTTCATATGCTTTGCCTTTCATTAACGTATATCGTGATGATGAAGGTATGTCCTTCATGACCTTCATCCGAAGATCATTATATCCTAAGGGAAATAATGCTTTGAAGGACGAAGGACATTAACATTTAATACTTTGTGTTGCCTTGTTCTTAACTCATAACATTTGAGAACAAGTCCCCAACAACCCATATGACATAATTGGCTTATAGAAAGTAAATTATAACCAAGCGATTCCACTAAGAACACATTAGAAATTGAATGCTCGGTGGTGATGGCTATTTTACCCAACCCTCTGACCTTGCCTTGATTCCCATCTCCAATGATGACCATGTCTTGGGAATCCTTGCTCTTGACGTAGGAGGTGAACATCTTCTCCTCTGTCATGTGGTTTGCACATCTGCTGTCAATAATCCAATTTGTGCCCCTGGATGCATAAACCTGCAAGATAATTTAAGCTTGGGACTTAGGTACCCAACTCTTGTTGGGTCCTACAAGGTTAGTCACATAGGATCTTGGAACCCAAACACAAGTCTTACCTTCCTTGCATTTAGGCCCCACATTTCTAGCAACAACTTTATCATTGTTTACAATGTAGCACATATGAGGCATCATAAGTACGATAAAGCATAGTTGGGCCATTAGATGTATTTTTAGGCGCATGAGAGACATGATGAACATGGCGTCTAGGTCTACTCCTACCATGAATATATGAAGAACTAGAAGATGCAAACATGGCATGAGAATCAAAAACAGAATCATGACTATCATGATGAGCAACATTAGAGGCATTCTTAACATGAGCATACAATTAAGCATGGTTCTTCTTATCATGAAAAGAATGCAAACTACTAGCCAAGGGTGCCTTCCCTTTCTCCTTGATGAGATTGGAGGTCCTTTGGCTTGTTAAGTTCTTGGCTCCCTTTTGGAAACCAAGTCCATCCTTAAGGAGGAATATCTACCAATGGTGTAGGCATCCCTGGCAAATTTTATCTTCTCATATTCATTTTTGCAAATTTTTAGTTGAGCATTAAGATTGTCAACTTCATCATTCAACTTAAGAATAGTAGAAGCATGATCATTACACGCATCAACATCAAAATCTTTACATCTATTGCAAATAGAAACATGCTCCATAGATGAACTAGCAATATTCAATTTTCTATTCTACCATTTAAATCAGCATTTAAACTTTTAAGGCTAGAAATATACTCATGGCAAGAAGACAATTAAGAAGAAAGTATTTCATTTTTCTTAACCTCTAAAGCAAGAGATTTTAAACATTAACAAGTTTATCATGTTCTTCATAAAGAATATCTTCTTGTTTTTCTAACAATCTATCCTTCTCATTAAGGGCATCAATTAATTCATTAATTTTGTCTACTTTGATCTATCTAATCCCTTAAAGAGATCGCTATGGTCTACATCATCATCAGAATCCTCATCACTAGAAGAAGTATACTTAGGAGTATCTCGTGTACGTACCTTCTTCTCCTTAGCCATGAGGCAGGTATGTCGCTCGTTGGGGAAGAGGGAAGACTTGTCGAAGGCGGAGGCAGCAAGTCCCTCATCATCGGAGTCGGATGAAGAGCAGTCCGAGTCCCACTCCTTGCCAATGTGAGCCTCGCCCTTTGACTTCCGGTAGTTCTTTTTCTTCTCCTTCTTCCATTTCTTTTCTTGTCCCTGGTCATTTTCATTATCAGGACATTGTGCAATAAAATGACCAGAATTACCGCATTTGAAGCAAGACCGCTTTCCCCTTGATTTGCTCTTGTTAGGGTACTCTTTGCATCCCTTCAATGCAGTCTTGAAGCGCTTGATCACAAGTGTCATTTCTTCCTCATTGAGCCCGGCAGCGTCCACTTGTGCCACCTTGTTAGGTAGCTCCTCCATGTTGTTTGTTGCCTTGAGTGCAGCGGGCTGCAGCTCGTAGAGAGGAAGCGGTCCGTTGGGAATGTCATCAACGTACCTTGCCTCCTTCACCATCATGCGTCTGCTTACGAATTTTTTGAGGATTTCCTCGGGCATAATCTTGGTGTACCTGGGATTCTCACGAATAAGGTTTACAAGATGAGGATCAATAACAGTAAATGACCTTAGCATGAGTCAAACGACATCATGATCCGTCCATCTTGTACTTCTGTAGCTTCGGATCTTGTTCACTAGGGTCTTGAGCCTGTTGTAGGTTTTAGTTGGCTCCTCTCCTCGTTTCATTGCGAACCTTCCGAGCTCTCCTTCCACCAGTTCCATCTTTATGATCATAGTGGCATCATTTCCCTCATGAGAAATCTTGAGGGTGTCCCATATTTACTTGGCATTGTCCAAGCCACTGACTTTGTTGTACTCATCCCTGCATAGAGATGCTAACAACACAGTAGTAGACCGGGCATTCTTATGAATTTGCTCATTAATAAATACAGGATTATCGCTACTATCAAAATGCATTCCATTTTCCACTATTTCCCAAATACTAGGATGGAGAGAAAATAAATGACTATGCATTTTATGACTCCAAAAAGAATAGCCTTCTCCATCAAAGTGAGGGGGTTTTCCAAGTGGAATAGACAACAAATGTGAATTTGAATTGTAAGGGATACAAGAGTAATCAAAATAATAGTTTTCCTTAACCATTTTCTTTTTTGATGAGGAATCTTCGTCCCTTGGTGAAGAAGAGGAAGCGTCACTGTCGTATTAGATGATCTTCTTGATGCACTTTTTCTTCTTCACGTCCTTCCTCTTGTTATTCGAACCTGAGTCAGTGATCTTGTCACATTTTGGCTTGTCGACATTGAGGATCTCCTTCTCCTTGCCATTGATCACGATCCCCTTGCCCTTAGGATCCATCTCTTCGGGCGGTTAGTCCCTTGATGAAGAGAATGACTCTAATACTAATTGAGAGCACCTAAAGGAGGTGAATAGGTGATCCTGTAAAAAATAGATCAACAAAACAAACTTGGTCTAAAATAACATAGTGAAACCAAGAACCAAGTTCAAATGTAGAGTGAGATAGGAGAGAACTTATTCACTTGATTGCTCTTACAAGGTGAGTATTAAACTTAGAGCAATATGAAAGTGAAGTGAAGTACTAGAAGAGATAGAATCGCAATTAAGTAGAGAGACAAGTGACACGATGATTTTATCCCGTGGTTCGGTCAAGCATAATATGCTTGCCTAGTCCACGTTGTGGTGTCCCAATGGACGAGGGTTGCACTCAACCCCTCTCAAGTGATTCAAAGATCAAACTTGAGTACCACAGTTTGCTTCCTTAATCAAATCCCTGAAGTGAAGGATCTCCACAATTTGGAGTCTCTCACGCCTTACACAATTGATCTCCAATAAACACAAGACTAAGGAGGGAAGTCGAGACACACACAAGGGACAAACTTGTAGCAACACACACACACGAGTCGAGAGAGAGAGTAGCACAAAATAGCACAACGGAATTACAAATCAAAAGAAGTGCTCAAATCTCTATCTACAAAAACAAGGGCGTGGATGTGATGTCTCGGCATTGTAGAATGTTGAATGTGAGCTTAGTGTCTTGGTAGAGGCACCTAGGGACCTCTTTTATAGCCCCTAAGGGCCAAAGGAGTCGTTGCTCCTCCATTAGGAAGGCTCTGATTGCCTTTGGTCCGTGGGCGCACCGGGTTGTCTAGTGCACACAGGACAGTGAACAACATGCGATTCTTTTCCTTGTTTGGCGAAGCCGACCATTGCCAACTTCTGGCTCCATGGCACACTGGATAGTCCGATGCAGCCTAGTGATCGTCGGCTGGGCACACGTGGCGCCGCTGATCGCTTGTCTGCCGTTGGCTAGGCGCGCAGTTGGCACATCGGACAGTCCGGTGAATAATAGCCCGTTTTCCTGAGAGTGGTCTGTTCACCGAGACTCCAGTCTAGGCACCGGACAGTCCGGTGCACCTCAGGCTGGTGCAGGTTTGGCTAGCTTGAGCCAAACTTCTCCATTTGAATTTCTCTTGATTTGAGAAGTTCCCTAGCACTTAGTAGAACATAGTTAGTACCAAAAACAATTTACTAAGTGCTAGAATCATACCTTTGTTTTTCCAATATTGTAGAGTTTGCAATTTATTCTTACAACTCTCAATTTGCTTCTCTTTGATTTTGAGCTCACAATTGCATGTTAGTTCAGGGTGATGTGCTGGGCACTTAATTACCAAAACACTTAGAAATGGCCTAAGGGCACATTTCCCTTTCAGGTATTGACTTCATATAATCTTTTTGACACTAATTCTGGGGACACTAATGATTCCCAAACTTATCACCCTTGACTATTGGCGCATGCATGTCCTTACACTAAAGCATATTGTACCTCTATAGTACATTTTTTATGTATGACTTCTGTGAGAGTCCTAAAACTCCCTTATGTCTATCTCTGTGAATTTCTATTTCTATAACATAAGTGGCTTCTCCCATGTCTTTCATTTCAACTTTCTGATAGTCTGATCAAACTTGATGTACCACTGTCTGAAGGCTTGTTTTAATCCATAAATGGAGCTCCTTAAGTGACATCACATGTGTTCTTTGCCGCTCAAGACAAAACCCTTTGGTTGTGCCATGAACACATTTTCTACTAAATCTCAATTTAGGAATGTTGTCTTAACATCCATCTGATGGAGCTCTAGATCAAAAAGGGCCACTAATGCCATATTAATCTGAAATGAATCTTTCATTGAGACACGTGAGAAGGTTTCATGGTAGTGAATGCCCTCTCTCTGTATGAACCCTTTGGCCACATGTCTAGCCTTGTATCTTTCTACATTCCCTTTGGAGTCACGCTTGGTCTTGTAGACCCACTTACAACCTACTATTTTGGCTCCTTGGGAATTGACCTCTAAGTCCCAAACTTTGTACATTCTCATGTATTCTAATTCATCTTTGTAACACCCGGTTTTAGCGGACATAGCCGGGTGCATCTCATACATGCGCCAAGAAGACAACATATATAATAACAGAGTGTATAGAGATAAATGTCATAAAACATCAGAGTATTTATTACATAGCGGAAGACTTATTACAAAATGAAATAATAAAGATAAAACGAACTAAGGATCGTCGGCGCCAATGTCGACTGGGAAACGCCACCTAGATCAGATCGAACTCCTCAGTGTTAGGCGGCTCCTCCTGAACCACCTGATCATCTCCTGTGGGGGGGTGTGAGACAGCAAGGGTGAGCTCACACATGATCATAGCTCAACAAGTTGTGGGGAACCAGTGGACACAAACTCACAAAGGTGTGAGTTCATGTGATGTGTAAGGCTAATCAATGATAGGGGTTAAAGCTGAGCATTGCTTTTAAGTAGTTGGTCAAAATTTTATTAGCAATTACTAAGTGTAAGTAAATACCAAACCATAAGTAAAGTAATAGAACAAAATTAATAACAAACACATGCAATACATATGACAAAATTGAATTTAAGTTCCATAATTTAAACATCAGAGAGTCCTGAGCTGCTCATGACCGCGAGCACGGCTAGTATACCAGTTTTACACTCTGCAGAGGTTGTACCCTTTACCCACAAGCCATGTTACCCATCTGCCAAGGGGTCATGAATCCCATACACCTCTACCTAGGAAGCGCGGCAGGGCAACACTACGAGGCCTTTACAAAGTTCCACTAGCTTCCGAAAACCCGCTACAGTTTATAGGAAGTTCCAATGCAGGGTTCCTGGCTGACTGCCATCGCAGCAAAATCAACCAGGGACCTCCCTACACTGACCACTCCCCTACTGCCCTTGCCCCTTTCGGGTAAGGTAGTCTTCCACTAGCTTTCCTAATTAGTCAGCCAAGGGCGTCCCATTAAACCCTTGTGGTGGCACGTGGTTCTCAAGTTAAGCTCTATGTTCCAATTAACATTAATGATATCAACATGAACATAAACAGAATAACAACAAGAATTGGAACATAGAGGTAATAAATGATTATCCCAAAACCATATAAAGCAATAGCAAACTACCCAAGTGATTCAGGGGTAAACAAGGTAATGAGATAAACAATCTAGGGTGACCTATTGGGTCCCATCAAAATTAACCTATGCATGAGTATGTGATATTAAAGAACATTATTGGGTAAAAAGTGGTCAAGGGCACAACTTGCCTGCAATGAGCTCCTGCTCAGCTACTCCAACCTGCTGCTCACCAGGATCCTCAGCAACGGGCTCTTCTACTCGCCACAATACAAACAAGCACAGTGCATATAGAGAAATTAACATTACACCAAACATGTAAAATACACAGAGATATTCTACATATTAAAATAAAAACCTAGGAACTGGAATCATAATTTTCTGAGTTATAGATTTCAAGTTATGGATTTTCAAAGGTTTTATGTGTTTTAAATGGGATTAAGTGTGAAATAATTTTTCATACTGTTTTCATGACATAACAGAGGTTCTAAGTGATAGAGAATAAAATTATAAAATTTCAGGAACTGGAATGGATTAATTTGGAGTCAGTATGAATTTTCTATGAATTATTGAAGTTCTAGCAATTATTTTCCTATTAAAAATCTATTTAATAATCACTTTCTCCGGTTTTATTATGTACTGGACTGGGCCTCAAATACTAAGGAGCACAGGGGTCTCGGGGTAAAACTCTTAAGACTCAGTGAACATTACCCTGGGACGGCGGGTTCTAATTCGTATAAACAGAGGGGCTCTTTAACAAAAGTGCCAGCGCGCGCGGCGAGATGGAAGGGGGACTGGGCCGCGCGGTGCTCCACTGCTGGTGGGCCGAAATGCGCGACAGAGGCCCAGGTAAGCTCCTCTATCCTTTTCTTTTTATGTTTTATTTCCTATTTTCAAATTTAAATCCCAATTTGAATTCAAACTTGTTTGTGAGCTTCTTAACTGGGTTAAACACTTAAATTAAAATATTAGTGGGGACAAAAATGTATTCTTTCATACATTTATTTTCCTCTATTTTGTATAACCTCCTCCTTCTCTTTTTTCTTAATTCTAGGATTATTTTAAATTCTAAATTTCCACTTGGGAATGTAATATATTTCTTATCACATTACTTTTATATTGCCACAACATGCACACAAAATAGAGGACCAGCATGATGCACATTTTTATGGTAAGTCTTTTATTAATTATTTATTTATTTTTGAATATGGTGTTCACATATGATGATGCATGAAGATCAAACTCACATAAAGAGAGAAATTGTTTTCTCTATTGGTATTTTATCTAGCACTTACAAAGTGGGTGTTACAAATCCTACCCCCCTTAAAAATAATCTCGTCCTCGAGATTTAAGAAGAACGAGGGAAAAGGTGGGGAAAATCTATGCGAAGCTCTTCTTCTCTTTCCCAAGTTGCTTCATCTTCACCGTGGTGACTCCATTGGACTTTGCACATCTTTATCACCTTATTTCTTGTCACCTGAGTCAATGTATCCAAAATCTTGATCGGGTACTCCGTGTAAGTCAAATCACCTTGAACACTGAGCTCTTCCATTGGTAACTGTTCCTCAGGAACACGGAGACACTTCTTAAGTTGAGACACGTGGAACACGTTATGCACATCCGATAGACTAGCAGGTAACTCGAGTTGGTATGCCATCTCCCCAACTCTTCTAAAGATCAAGAATGGTCCAATGTAGCGAGGGGACAATTTTCCCTTGACTTTAAATCTCCTCATTCCACGAAGTGGTGACACCTTGAGATACACATAATCTCCTTCTTCAAATTCCAGTGGTCTCCTTCTATTATCAGCATAGCTCTTTTGCCTGGTTTGAGCCACTCTCAAATTTTCTCGAATTATACGAACTTGTTCTTCTGCTTCTTGAATCAGTTCAGGCCCAAAGAACTGTCTCTCTCCAGTCTGATCCCAATACAAAGGAGTCCTGCACTTCCTCCCATATAAAGCTTCAAAAGGTGACATCTTTAGACTGGCCTGATAACTATTATTATACGAGAACTCAGCATAAGGTAAACTTTTATCCCAACTTCCTCCATGCTGAAGGGCACATGCTCTCAACATATCCTCCAAAACTTGATTTGTCCTTTCAGTCTGTCCATCAGTCTGAGGGTGATAAGCTGTACTGAAATTCAACTTCGTGCTCATGTTCTCATGAAAGCTTCTCCAAAATCTTGAGGTAAACTGCGAACCTCGATCAGACACGATCTTCTTTGGTACTCCATGCAAACACACAATCCGAGCCATATATAACTCTGCTAGCTGAGAACCTTTATAAGTAGTCTTCACAGGAATAAAGTGAGCCACTTTAGTCAATCTATCCACAGTCACCCATGTAGCATCATATCCTTTCTGGGTGCGAGGCAATCCAGTAATGAAATCCATACCAATCTCTTCCCATTTCCACTCGGGTATCTTTAGTGGATGCAATAGTCCAGCTGGCCTCTGGTGTTCAGCCTTAACTCTTTGACATACATCGCACATAGCCACATGTGCAGCCACATCTCTTTTCAATCCATACCACCAATACTTCCGTTTCAAATCCTGATACATCTTAGTACTACCAGGATGAATAGAATAATCCGAGTCATGGGCCTCCTTTAAAATAGTCTCCCGAAGGCTTTTAATATCAGGGACACACATCCTATTCTTGAACCATACAGTGCCCTGCTCATCTTCCGTGAATTCCGGAACTCGACCTTCAGTAATCAGATCCTTAATCTCTTTTATTTTAGCATCACCAATTTGTCCTTTGCGGATCTCTTGCTCCAAAGTAGGTTCCACATCAATAGTAACTCCCTCAGTATGAGCAACTATCCCCAGGTTAAGTCTCCTGAAATCCTCAACAATCTCATCGGGTAGCTGGGCAACAATAGCTGAATGAACATGCTCCTTGCGACTCAAGGCATCTGCAACCAAATTTGCCTTGCCCGGGTGATAGTGAATCTCCAAATCATAATCCTTAATAAGCTCCAACCAACGGCGTTGCCTAAGGTTGAGATCCTTCTGAGTGAATATATACTTCAAACTCTTATGATCCGTGTACACTTGGCACTTGGTTCCCATGATATAATGTCTCCAAATCTTAAGTGCATGCACAACGGCTGCTAATTCCAAGTCATGCGTAGGGTAGTTCAATTCATGTTTCCGCAACTGACGGGATGCATAGGCGATCACATGTCCTTCTTGCATGAGCACACATCCAAGTCCTTGGCCACATGCATCACAATAAATGTCAAATCCCTTCTGTAGGTCTGGCATAACCAATACTGGTGGCGACATCAACCTCTTTTTCAATTGCTCAAAGCTGTCTTGGCACTTCTCGTCCCACTTAAATTCTCTTCCTTTCTCCAAAAGCGAAGTCATAGGTTTGGCAATCTTAGAGAACCCTTCAATAAATCTCCGATAATATCCTGCGAGTCCCAAGAAACTTCGAATCTCAGTAACTGTAGTGGGTACTCTCCACTCCATTATCTCCTTAACTTTAGCAGGATCCACTGATATTCCTCCATTAGAAATAATATGACCAAGAAATGGCACCTCGCCAATCCAAAACTCGCACTTGCTGAACTTGGCATATAGCTGGTTATCTCGTAGCTTCTGTAGCACCATCCTCAGATGTTCCTCGTGATCACTATCACTCTTGGAATAGATAAGAATATCGTCGATGAATACCACGACGAATCTGTCCAAATACTCCATAAACACCTTGTTCATTAAGTTCATAAAATAAGCTGGTGCATTAGTCAATCCAAACGACATAACTGTGAACTCATATAATCCATATCTAGTCGAGAAAGCCGTCTTGGGAATATCCGATGGTCTAATCCTCATCTGATGGTAACCGAATCGGAGATCAATCTTCGAGAATACTCTAGCACCTCTCATCTGATCAAATAAATCCTCAATACGGGGCAACGGATACTTGTTCTTCACCGTAACATCATTAAGAGATCTATAATCCACACACATCCGTTGCGATCCATCCTTCTTCTGCACGAATAACACCGGTGCTCCCCAAGGTGAGGAACTTGGACGAATGTAACCAGCCTCTTGTAACTCCGTCAACTGCTTCTTAAGTTCCTTCAACTCTTCTATAGACATTCTATATGGCCGTTTAGAAATAGGGGCGGTTCCAGGTAAGAGATCAATAACAAACTCGACTTCTCTATCAGGTGGCATCCCTGGTAACTCCTCTGGAAAGACATCCGGAAAATCTCTAACCACCCGGATATTGTCACCAACAAACTCCTCAGGCATAAAGAACATTGCACGCATGGATGAGGAGGTTACTGCAATATTAACTTGAAACCTTTCTCCTTTAGTAGTAGTGAGTTCTACGGTACCTCTACCACATGCTATAACGGCCTTTGCCTTTCTTAGCCATGACATACCAAGGATCAGATCTATACTGCTTGACTCTAATATTATAGCAGTAGCTCCAAATTCTCTACCCATAATGGTTAATGTCAATCTACGTGTCATTTGATTCGCCTCAACCGGCCCTTTAGGTGTAATTACTATCATGGGTTTTCCCATATTTAGCAGTGGTATTTCATTTGTGTTGGCATATCTAGCAGACATGAATGAATGTGTAGCACCAGAATCAAATAATATGGTTGCAGGAATTGCATTAACATAAAACATACCAATTACGAGGTCCCCTCCATCCGGAGTAGCATCAACGCTGACTTGATTAACCTTGGCAATAGAATATCCCTTGCCAGGGGTCTGTTGCTTGTTCTGAACTGGAGTAGCCGCAATCCTCTGTGGGCAGACATTTGCATAATGACCAATCTTCCCACACTTGAAACATTGAGTGCCCGGACTCTGTCCTGAAAACTTCGTCGGGGTGCCAGTGGGGGTAGCCTGTCGAGGAGGTGGAGTCCTCAGTGGTGATTGCTGAACTGGGCGTGGTCCTCCTGATCGAGTCGGTGTACCCTGTGGTGAACTGTAGCGAGGACGAACACTGCTGCTTCCTTGTCCTTGAGATATGGCCTTTCTCTTCAAATCACCCAGCTGAACACGCTTGTGTTCAATAGCCAGTGCCTTATCAAGCAGCCTCTGAAATGATGGAAATGTGTGTGCCACAAGAGCATACTGCAGTGGTCCATTAAGTCCTTCAATGAAATGCTCTTGCTTCCTCTCGTCTTCAGCAACTTCTTCAGGGGCATATCTGGATAACTGAATAAACTTGTCGCGGTACTCGCTGACTGACATACTTCCTTGCTTCAGCGACAGAAATTCCTTCTTCTTGATCTTTATCATACCAGCTGGAATATGGTAGTTCCTGAATTGTGTACTGAACTCTGCCCAAGTAATAGTATCCGCAGCATCATGGGCAGCAGTATAAGAATCCCACCAGTCAGCAGCAGGACCTGTCAGACGTCCAGAAGCATATAAAACCTTCTCCCGGTCCGTGCACTGTGCAATATTCAGCATCTTCTCAACGGACTTCAGCCAATCATCCGCGTCCAGTGGATCAGGTGAGCTAGCGAATGTAGGTGGCTTATGACTCATGAACTCTCTATGCTTGTCTCGGGGTGGAACTGGTGGTGGTGGTGGTGGAGGCAGTGGCACTTGTTGCTGTTGTTGCTGCTGTTGTTGCTGTTGCATTTGTTGTTGCAGCTGCTGTTGTTGCGCCCTCCTTTCCTGGCGTATCTCATCTCGCTCCTGGCGCAACTCCTGGCGTATATCTTCTCTCTCCTGACGCATCTCCTGACGTTCTTGCTGCATCTGGGCACGCATATCAGCCATAGTGTCCGCCATTTGCTGCATCACCGCCATCTGAGCAGCAACCAGTGGGTCAACTCCGCCTGGTGGAGGATTGGGAGGATTCATCTGTGCAGACTGTGGCTGGGGTTGTCTGTATATTCTCCGAGTGTGTCGATTGGGAGGCAAATCAATTCCACCACCCCGCCTGGTATTGACCATCTGAGTTAGATACATATGGTAAGAAAATAGTAGACAAGGCAGGTATTTACAACTCAGGTTACTTTGGGGGATTTATTAGCTAAGCAGATTAATATTTTACCTACCAGAGCTAATTCAACACCTTATGTTGGTACATGCTAAGATGTCCATCTATGATTCAATCAATCAAAGAAGCAAATCAGGCATTTAGCATCAGCACAATCAAACAACATTTTTAATAGAGAAAATAGTTTTAATTTTGTCTTAGGTTCCCTACCTCTTAGAAAGATCATAGTCATAGGATTCCAAGGTGTGAAATCCATCTTGTCTTAGAGTAGAAAAGATAAGAATAATCAGAGTAGAACAGTAGAAGGTGAGACAAGATCAAGATGAGATGAGTATAGAATGAGTCAGAGTAAGGTAAGTAGGAGAGGGTTTGTCCATTTCTATCTAGGTCTCGTCCTACAGTCAACATTCCTCTGATACCACTTCTGTAACACCCGGTTTTAGCGGACATAGCCGGGTGCATCTCATACATGCGCCAAGAAGACAACATATATAATAACAGAGTGTATAGAGATAAATGTCATAAAACATCAGAGTATTTATTACATAGCGGAAGACTTATTACAAAATGAAATAATAAAGATAAAACGAACTAAGGATCGTCGGCGCCAATGTCGACTGGGAAACGCCACCTAGATCAGATCGAACTCCTCAGTGTTAGGCGGCTCCTCCTGAACCACCTGATCATCTCCTGTGGGGGGGTGTGAGACAGCAAGGGTGAGCTCACACATGATCATAGCTCAACAAGTTGTGGGGAACCAGTGGACACAAACTCACAAAGGTGTGAGTTCATGTGATGTGTAAGGCTAATCAATGATAGGGGTTAAAGCTGAGCATTGCTTTTAAGTAGTTGGTCAAAATTTTATTAGCAATTACTAAGTGTAAGTAAATACCAAACCATAAGTAAAGTAATAGAACAAAATTAATAACAAACCCATGCAATGCATATGACAAAATTGAATTTAAGTTCCATAATTTAAACATCAGAGAGTCCTGAGCTGCTCATGACCGCGAGCACGGCTAGTATACCAGTTTTACACTCTGCAGAGGTTGTACCCTTTACCCACAAGCCATGTTACCCATCTGCCAAGGGGTCATGAATCCCATACACCTCTACCTAGGAAGCGCGGCAGGGCAACACTACGAGGCCTTTACAAAGTTCCACTAGCTTCCGAAAACCCGCTACAGTTTATAGGAAGTTCCAATGCAGGGTTCCTGGCTGACTGCCATCGCAGCAAAATCAACCAGGGACCTCCCTACACTGACCACTCCCCTACTGCCCTTGCCCCTTTCGGGTAAGGTAGTCTTCCACTAGCTTTCCTAATTAGTCAGCCAAGGGCGTCCCATTAAACCCTTGTGGTGGCACGTGGTTCTCAAGTTAAGCTCTATGTTCCAATTAACATTAATGATATCAACATGAACATAAACAGAATAACAACAAGAATTGGAACATAGAGGTAATAAATGATTATCCCAAAACCATATAAAGCAATAGCAAACTACCCAAGTGATTCAGGGGTAAACAAGGTAATGAGATAAACAATCTAGGGTGACCTATTGGGTCCCATCAAAATTAACCTATGCATGAGTATGTGATATTAAAGAACATTATTGGGTAAAAAGTGGTCAAGGGCACAACTTGCCTGCAATGAGCTCCTGCTCAGCTACTTCAACCTGCTGCTCACCAGGATCCTCAGCAACGGGCTCTTCTACTCGCCACAATACAAACAAGCACAGTGCATATAGAGAAATTAACATTACACCAAACATGTAAAATACACAGAGATATTCTACATATTAAAATAAAAACCTAGGAACTGGAATCATAATTTTCTGAGTTATAGATTTCAAGTTATGGATTTTCAAAGGTTTTATGTGTTTTAAATGGGATTAAGTGTGAAATAATTTTTCATACTGTTTTCATGACATAACAGAGGTTCTAAGTGATAGAGAATAAAATTATAAAATTTCAGGAACTGGAATGGATTAATTTGGAGTCAGTATGAATTTTCTATGAATTATTGAAGTTCTAGCAATTATTTTCCTATTAAAAATCTATTTAATAATCACTTTCTCCGGTTTTATTATGTACTGGACTGGGCCTCAAATACTAAGGAGCACAGGGGTCTCGGGGTAAAACTCTTAAGACTCAGTGAACATTACCCTGGGACGGCGGGTTCTAATTCGTATAAACAGAGGGGCTCTTTAACAAAAGTGCCAGCGCACGCGGCGAGATGGAAGGGGGACTGGGCCGCGCGGTGCTCCACTGCTGGTGGGCCGAAATGCGCGACAGAGGCCCAGGTAAGCTCCTCTATCCTTTTCTTTTTATGTTTTATTTCCTATTTTCAAATTTAAATCCCAATTTGAATTCAAACTTGTTTGTGAGCTTCTTAACTGGGTTAAACACTTAAATTAAAATATTAGTGGGGACAAAAATGTATTCTTTCATACATTTATTTTCCTCTATTTTGTATAACCTCCTCCTTCTCTTTTTTCTTAATTCTAGGATTATTTTAAATTCTAAATTTCCACTTGGGAATGTAATATATTTCTTATCACATTACTTTTATATTGCCACAACATGCACACAAAATAGAGGACCAGCATGATGCACATTTTTATGGTAAGTCTTTTATTAATTATTTATTTATTTTTGAATATGGTGTTCACATATGATGATGCATGAAGATCAAACTCACATAAAGAGAGAAATTGTTTTCTCTATTGGTATTTTATCTAGCACTTACAAAGTGGGTGTTACAATCTTCCATGGCTAAAACCCATTTGGATGAATTTGGACTTCTCGTAACTTATTCATATGTAGTGGGATCATCTTCTGCATCAATGTCCTCACTAACATATATCTCATTAGTTTTTGTGTCTACACTTGTGTACACTTCATAGTCATCAGGAATCGCAAATTGTCTGGACCTTTGAGACCTTCTTAGCCTTGTTTTCTGAATCTGGTTCTGGTTCATTCAGGGGCTCCTGCAATGGTACATCATTTGGCACAACACTACCACTTTCTAATGAACTCTCCTGTGCAACCGGCTCAGAAGAGCCAGGCTGTGCAGAAGGTGAAGCAACTTGCTCTGTAGTAGTTGCACTAAGTAATGCAACATTTTTAGCAGGGGTTTCGCCTCCACTCGGTACAACCATTGGTGGAACCACAGCGGGTATCGAGAAGTATGGTTCTTCAACCATTGGAATCTGGACATACGTCCTCTTTTCCTGAAGGTCAACATCTCTGAGTATCTTACTCCCCTTGATCATGTCATCCTCTAGGAAAATGGTATGTCTGGTTTCTATAAACTCGGTTTGTCTGTCTGGGCAGTAGAATCTGTAACCCTTCGATCTCTTAGGATAGCTAATAAAATGGTAGCTAGTGGTTCTATCATCTAGATTTCGCTGTCCACGATTAAATATTCTTACTTCTACTAGACAACCCCATATGTGGAAATAGTTGAGCATGAGCTTTCAGCCAGTCCACAACTCATATGGAGTTTTGGATACTGATTTACTAGGGACTCTGTTGAGTATATGGACAACAGTTTTTAAAGCCTCCATCCACAGATCCAATGGTAAGCTGGAGTAACTTAAAATACTCCTTACCATGTTCATTAGCGTTCTATTATGACTTTCGGCTACCCCATTCTTTTGGGGTTCACCAGGTGTAGAATACTGAGCAACAATGTCATTTTCTCTTAGGAACCTCGCAAAAGGCCATGGGGCCTGTCCATACTTAGTATGGTGCCCGTGGTACTTCCTCCACGATCTGAACTAACAACATTTATCTTCAAATCGTGTTCTTTTCTTCATCAGACTTAAATTGTTTAAACATGTCTAAAACTTCCGATCTTTGCTTAATAGGATAAATGTAACCATAGCGAGATTAGTCATATGTGAAGGTTATGAACGAATGAAACCCATCTACTGTACTAACTAGAAAAGGACCACATATATCTATATGAATAATTTCTAACACTCTCGTACTATGCTTAGCACTTTTCTCAAACTGCTTCGCTAATTTACCCTTAATGCAATCTCTATAGTGCTCTAAGTTTGTAACATCTAAGGGATGGAGAATCTGTTACCTCTATTCTGCCATAATTCTGATGAGGATTCTCCATCTCCTCTTTTTCTTTTCCTGACACTGTTGGCTAGATCGTTTTCTGGTGTATCTAAGACATTAATTGCATCACTATGCGAAAGTAAATAAAGCATGTCTTATCGAACGATGAGACTAACATCTTTATTACCAAACTGAATAACACACAATATTTGTCACTCTTTGCCACCGAAGTGACAATGGATGTGTTGATCATCTAATCTTTAAACTGAAGTTAAATGTCTACTTACTTTCCGTTAGACACTGTAATCGTTTTTCGGCCCTGTGGGAGCCTTAGGCTTGTAAGGAATCCCTTTCTGTAGTAGTTAATGCAGGAATTCTGGGCACTTTCTATTATAATCCCTTGTCTTCTTGCAGTAGAGGTAGGTGTTAGGGGGAAATTAGAAACTGCATGACTGCTTCGGATGATTGTTCCTTGTAAAAGACTAGTGGTCATGCTTCATTTGTTTTGAACTTTTTCTTAGAGTTCTTGTACTATTTAGGGATATTGACTTTTGGCAAGATTGACAGTCACCTTTTTAACTCTTCAACCTTTCCTCCTCCAGGACACAATGTGCCATGAATTGATCTGTATTGCACTTATCCTTTTACATGGCGTTATACTGAATATGAAGTGTCTCATACTCTGGAATAGCACCCATAAAAGGGTCCTTGATGAGACTCTTGTTGTGATCAAGTACTTTACATTTAGATATTTTCCACTTGACCTTATCGATGCTATACTGGAACATCTTATGGTCATACTAAGGTGAGCCCACTGTAGGCTCAGTGGGTTTCTGAAACCGTAATGAGTAATCTATTTCACCCACTATAGTCATCATCTCAATCTTTTCCCGCCATAAGTGGTAATTAATATCTAGTAGTTTAATCTGTTCTATCTGACCAATTAGTAGGCTAGTATGTGCAATTTTGTAAAATAAAATAGAAATTATTTAGGAGAACTGAACTGAAATATTGAATCGTCGTTGGATGATCTAGAAAACATAAACTTTTATTCAAAATGTGGTAACAATATCTAACGTTGTTTAAAATATTCAATTACCACAAATTTTCTAAATTCTATGCAATTTAAACAAAAAATAATCCACGCTGGTTTCTTAATAAACTGAAAATTGCATAAAATATAAACCAAAAGTAACAAAGTACACATCGGAATATAAAATAGTCCAAAAATGTCTCTGTAATTTTCTTTATCTGAGAAAAATGTTACTAAAGTTATCTAAATTTTCTCTTCAATAATTTTCTAATTTCTTTTCTGTTCACTTTTTCAAGGAATAAATAAAAAACAAAGTATTCAAAATTCAGTGGAAATGGAAAAAGGCCATTTAGCCCGTCAGCCTCTTGGCCTAGCCTTTGGCGGCCCAACAGATCGGCCACTGTTGGCCCACTAGAGCCAGCAGGGAGGCATGCACGCACGTGCCCAATCCACAACCTGGGCCTAGACCACGGTTTCAGCCTAATGGCAGCATCCACGCGCTCCCTCTCTCGCGATCTCGACCGTCCATTGTGATCGAATGGTCCATGTGGATTGGGTATTGTAGGACAACTTGTAAAATGCGAGAATTTCGGAGACTGTTGAAACCCTAGCCGCATTTGGCCTCTCCTTGTGCCGCAGCACGTCTGATGGCCCTCTCCCTGTCCGCTAGGACACTGAGCGTCCGATGCTCCTTCTTTGCTTTCTGTTCTTGTCTCCTCTACTCCTCTATGTTCTTTGCTCTTGTTCTTCGTCGCTCTCTATTCTATGGCCGGCTCTAGTCTGGCGAGGCTCATGGGTCCCGCGGGCTTTACCGCTGGCGTGTGCATCCCGTAGAGTGGGCACGTCGCCGTCGATTGTAATACCTCAAAATTCTATTTTGGGATTTATGAAAACTTTCCCAAATGTACATGAGTCTAAATGACTTCTAATATGGATTTCCATTTATTTCGAATTTATTTTTTCTAAAGGGAATAAAAAGGGTAATATTAAAATGTTGGGAAAAATATAATAGACCCACATTTTGAAACTAGAAATCAACCTACTCCGAAAAGAAATAGAGGGACTTTCAAATTATTGATTAAAGTAAATTATTCTCCCATTTAAATATATAGAAACACTCTTTAAAGGATTTGAGATAAATTATTTTTAGATAGAGGCAATACATTAGAATATTATTTTTCCTCTTTAAAATAAGTGAGTAATAAATCATATAATTTTAATATAAAAATATTATAATGTGTGCAAATTGCTTAGATGAACTATTTATCTAAATAAATAAAACCAATTAAGAATATAAGTGGTGCATCCTATGCTGAGTTGTTTTGTTGTGCATATAAACTTGAGTGGAAGTTCAAAGCCAATTTTGAATCGAATTTGAAACTTAGATGTTGAAAAGAAAGAAAAGCTAAAATAAAAAAAAAACTACAAAGAGACATAACCTTCCTGCTCGCAGGCCATGTTCCTTCAGCCCAGGTCTCTACCCTTCCTCCTTCACCGAACTGGGCCAAAATAACCTTGGTCGACCCATTTCTTTCCCTTCCCTTCTCTTTTTCGTTTGTTGTCTGATGTCTCACTGGCGTGCGGGCCCCACCTGTCAGCCGTCTTCTTCCATGATTCTGCGCGAAATCTGTTACGATCTAGGAATCGACCATTACAATCCTATACATCCCATTGTGCCTATAAAACCATCCACCTCCCCTCGCCCGCTACCACCTACGTATCCGCCATTGAGTTCGCTACCACCACTGGGTTCGTATGCCACCATCTCCATGGAGAGTGTCGACTCCAAAGTAGAGAGAGGAACATGTCGCCACAGTCAAACCCACGGTTCACCATTGGCAGGTCCTAGAGGAATTACCAGGGAGTGTCACCGGGGCACGAGGGAGCTGACGCAAATGTTGGCGTGCGCAGGGAGTAGTGGGGTGATCGGGAATTGCTCGTCGGAGTCCTCCTTTGCCGCCTAAACCACTGCTTGTGAGAGCACCTAGAGGGGGGTGAATAGGTGATCCTGTAAAATTCAACAATAAATAGCAACAAAACTTAGTTATAGAAGTGTTAGTGCGACTAAGTAGTTGAGGAGCGAGTTCTTGTGGATAAAAACAATCACAGAGAGATCAACACAAGACATGCGATTTTTATCCCGTGGTTCGGCCAAGTAACACTTGTCTACTTCCACGTTGTGGCGTCCCAATGGACGAGGGTTGCACTCAACCCCTTTCAAGTGATCCGATGCTCAACTTGAATACCACGGTTTTTCCTTTAGATGATTATTCCCGTTTGCGAGGAATCTCCACAAGATTGGAGTCTCTCGCCCTTACAACAAAGATCACAATGAAAGCACGGAGTAAGGTTGGGATGAGCAACACACAAAAGACACAAATCGCAGCACACCCACGCACACAAGAGAATACTTGAGCTCAAATGACAACACAGGGAGTCCTTGACTCGAATAGAGCTCAAATCTCTAACACGACGAAACGAATGCGCGGGAACAGAGTCTGGATGCCTTAGGATTCTTAGTGAATGCTTGGGTCCCTCCTCCATGCACCTAGGGGTCCCTTTTATAGCCCCAAGGCAGCTAGGAGCCGTTGGAGGCCAACTTGGAAGGCCAAACTTGCCTTCTATCGGGTGGTGCACCGGACAGTCCGGTGCACCACCGGACAGCTACTGTTCATGTCGGGTGCTTGATTTCTTTCCATAAGAAGAGCAGCCGACCGTTGGGCCCCGGGATCGGTTGGCGCACCGGACACTGTCCGGTGCACACCGGATAGTCCGGTGTGCCCAACCGACCATTGGCGCGACCACGTGTCACGCGAAGATTGCGCGGCCAACCATTGGCACTGGCGGTCATTGGCTCACCGGACAGTCCGATGCACCACCGGACAGGCAGGTGAATTATATCCGTACGCCGCCGATCTTTTCCCGAGAGCGGCCTTTTCACTGGAGACCAGCCTAGCGCACCTGACCAGAGTTGCTGTTTGGCTGCACACAACCAAGTCTTTTCCAATTTGATTCGTTTCTTCTCTGCTCTGTTTCTAACACTTAGTCAAATACATTAGTATACAAAAACCAATTACTAAGTCTAGAAACATACCTTGTTATATGATTTGCACTTCTTGCTTGTTTAGCACATAGTAACTCACTCACTATGTGTTGGACACTTAATCACCAAAACATTATAGAAATGGCCCAAGGGCACATTTCCCTTTCAATCTCCCCCTTTTTGGTGATTTATGCCAACACATCAAAAAGCAACAAAAGAAGTGCAACATCAATGCAATTGAAGACCAAATTGTTTTTGACTATTATTTGGCATATTTGGATCGCTCTTTGCCACCACTTGGTTTGTTTTTGCAAATCAAATTCATTTTCCTATCTTTAAGTCAAACTCACTTGTTTGGGCATAAAGAGAGATAATCCAAGAGTGAAATTGATCAAGTGCCAGAAACTCCCCCTTTTTCCCATAATCATAAATTCTCCCCCATAAGAGACCAAATTTTGCAATAAGAGTATTTTGGACAAATCAAAAGTTCTAACTCTATTGTTTTCAAAATTCACAAGTGGTAGCTGATCCATTTGCTTTGGCCTTAATTTCTCCCCCTTTGACAGTAAGCACCAAAACAGGATCATTCTTGGCTCTTTAACCCCATTGCCTCACCAAGATGGTCAATTAAGAGCAAAAAGGCAATAAGAGCATAAGTATGAACTTGGAATTAAATGCACTAATACTGGAGTGCAGTGGAAGTCTTTGCAACGTCCAAGTCCATTTTCCCTTTCAATGCACCTTTGAGACTACATCAAGAGTACTCAAACACATAGGTTACTCTCAAAGAGTCAAGTTGTAGCACATCTCCCCCTTAATATGTGCATCACTTGCAAATGGACTTGTGAGGTCCGGGGATCATGTGTACAACTTGAGCACCACAAATAAACAATAATGGATTTAAATGCATAAAGTAACATGATCAAAGGCATAGAACACATGTATGCTATAGATCAATCCAAGTTACGCGAATCTAAGACATTTAGCTCACTACGCAACCTGCAAAAAGTTTTCTCATCCAACGGCTTGGTAAAGATATCGGCTAGCTGGTTCTTGGTGCTAACATGGTACACCTCGATATCTTCCTTTTGCTGGTGGTCTCTCAGGAAGTGATGTCGGATGTCTATGTGCTTAGCGTGGCTGTGTTCAAAAGGATTATCCGCCATGCGGATTGCACTCTCATTGTCACAAAGGAGTGGGACTTTGCTCAGATTATAGCCAAAGTCCCTGAGGGTTTGCCTCATCCAAAGTAGTTGCGCGCAACACTGTCCTGCGGCAACATACTCGGCCTCAGCGGTGAATAGGGCAACGGATGTCTGTTTCTTGGAACTCCAGGACACCAGGGACCTTCCTAGAAATTGGCACGTCCCCGATGTGCTCTTCCTATCAACCTTGCATCCAGCATAATCGGAGTCTGAGTATCCAATTTAGTCAAAGGTAGACCCCTTTGGATACCAGATCCCGAAGCAAGGCATAGCAACTAAATATCTAAGGATTCGCTTAACGGCCACAAGGTGACACTCCCTTGGGTCGGATTGAAATCTAGCACACATGCATACGCTAAGCATAATATCCGGTCTACTAGCACATAAATAAAGTAAAGACCCTATCATAGACCGGTATGCCTTTTGATCGACGGACTTACCTCCTTTGTTGAGGTCGACATGTCCGTCGGTTCCCATTGGAGCCTTTGCAGGCTTGGCGTCCTTCATCCCAAACTGCTTGAGCAAGTCTTGCGTTTACTTCGTTTGAGAGATGAAGGTGCCATCCTTGAGTTGCTTCACTTAGAACCCAAGGAAGTAGTTCAACTCGCCCATCATTGACATCTCGAATTTTTGAGTCATCACCCTCCTAAACTCTTCACAAGACTTTTGGTTAGTAGAACCAAATATTATGTCTGTCGGGGACCATAATTAGGGGTACCCTCAAGGCTCCTAATTCTCAGCTGGTAACCCCCATCAGCACAAAGCTGCAAAGGCCTGATGGGTGCGATTAAGTCAGGGATCAGTCCATTCGAGGGACACGATCACGCCTCGCCCGAGCCTAGCCTCGGACAAGGGCAGCCGACCCCGGAGGATTTCCGTCTCGCCCGAGGCCCCCCTTCAGCGGCGAACATATTCCTGGCTCGCCCGAGGCCCTGCCTTCGCTAAGAAGCAACCCTGACCAAATCGCCGCACCGACCGACCAAGTCGCAGGAGCATTTAATGCAAAGGTGGCCTGACACCCTTATCCTGACGCGCGCCCCCCAGCCGGCAGAGCCGAAGTGACCGCCGTCACTTCGCCGCTCCACTGACCGGCCCGACAGAAGGACAGCGCCGCCTGCGCCACTCCGACTGCAGTGCCACTTGACAGAGTAAGACTGACAGGCAGTCAGGCCCTGCTGAAAGCACCATAGGAACCTCCGCTTCGCCCGACCCAGGGCTCGGACTCGGGCTAAGTCCCGGAAGACGGCGAACTCCGCTCCGCCCGACCCAGGGCTCGGACTCGGGCTAAGTCCCGGAAGACGGCGAACTCCGCCCGACCCAGGGCTCGGACTCGGGCTAAGTCCCGGAAGACGGCGAACTCCGCCCGACCCAGGGCTCGGACTCGGGCTAAGTCCCAGAAGACGGCGAACTCCGCCCGACCCAGGGCTCGGACTTGGGCTCGGCCCCGGAAGACGGCGAACTCCGCCCGACCCAGGGCTCGGACTCGGGCTAAGTCCCGGAAGACGGCGAACTCCGCCCGACCTAGGGCTCGGACTTGGGCTCGGCCCCAGAAGACGACGATCTCCACCTTGCCCAACCCAGGGCTCGGACTTGGGCTCGGCCCCAAAAGACGACGAACTCCGCTTCGCCCGACCCCAGGGCTCGGACTCCGCCCTGGCACCAGCCGGCAATCTCCGCCTCGCCCGACCCGGGGGCTCGGACTCGACCTTGGCTTCGGAGGAGCTTCCACATCGCCCAACCTAGGGCGCAGACCAGCCACGTCACACAGGAGGCGCCATCATCACCCTACCCTGAGCTGACTCGGGCCGCAGGGAACAAGACCGGCGTCCCATCTGGCTCGCTCCGCCAGATAGGCAATGATGGCGCCCCGCATGCTCTGTGACGACGGCGGCTCTCAGCCCCCTTACGGAAGCAAGAGGACGTCAGCAAGGACTCAACCGCTCCGACAGCTGTCCCTCCGCCAAGCTCCATCGCTCCTCCGACGGCCACGACATCACACCAGCTGGGTGCCAAGATCTCTCCGGCTGCCACAACGGCATGTACCTAGGGCGCTAGCTCACCTCCGCTAGACACGTAGCTCTCTGCTACACCCCCCATTGTACACCTGGATCCTCTCCTTACGCCTATAAAAGGGAGGACCAGGGCCCTCTTAGAGAAGGTTGGCCGCGCGGGGGCGAGGACGAGAACAGGCGCTCGCCCGAGGCCGCTCGCTCCCTCTCCCGCTTGGACGCTTGTAACCCCCTACTGCAAGCGCACCCGACCTGGGCGCGGGACGAACACGAAGGCCGCGGGATTCCCACCTCTCTCACGCCGGTCTCCGGCCGCCTCGCTCTCCCCCCTTCGCGCTCGCCCTCGCGCTCGACCCATCTGGGCTGGGGCACGCGGCGACATTCACTCGTCGGCCCAGGGACCCCCCGGTCTCGGAACACCGACAGTTGGCGCACCAGGTAGGGGCCTGCTGCGTGTTGACGAACAGCTTCCCGTCAAGCTCCAGATGGGCAGTCTCCAGCAACCTCTCCAACCCGGGACGGTGCTCCGTTTCGGGAGTCTTGAGTTCATGTCCCTCGACGGCAGCTACGACATGATACTCCTTCCACCGCCGTGCGACAACAACAGTGGCGGCCGACAACCCGCCTGCCGGCGGCGGAATCGGCGACGTCTTCCCCGAATGGTGGAAGAGCAACCTTCGAGCTCACCCCGTCCTCTCCCCTGCCGACAGAGGAGGAGGCGGGGCAACCAAGGCCAAGTAGGAGACAGCGCCTCGTCGGCTGTCGAGCGAGTCGACGGCCCCGGCACCCCAACGGGGGGCACACCGGGCGTCGACCTCGCGTTTGAGACGAAGGCGAGCGCCGTCTCCCCGCGACACGCCAAACCCGAGCAAGCGGACGACGCC
Organism: Zea luxurians; assembly: GCA_029449295.1. Taxonomy (NCBI): domain Eukaryota; kingdom Viridiplantae; phylum Streptophyta; class Magnoliopsida; order Poales; family Poaceae; genus Zea; species Zea luxurians. The sequence goes on from JAOPSE010000002.1 coordinate 176,823,225, forward strand.
AGCACACTCGCAAAAAGCTTGCTAGACGTCACCCTCGTACCTGAGACGATGGCGCAGTCAGTCCCCGACGCGACCTTATCGCCGCCCGTCGACCAAAAGGTACCGATCGATTCCCATCCCGCGTCTTTCGAATTCAGCCTCAACCCGCCTAGCGACTTCGCTTTGGCGGGCGCTCTCGTAGAGGCAAATCCAGACCCTCTAAGGTTTCGTGTGCGGTCACCTTGGGACCGGCTGACGGACGTCTCGGCCTACGGGCCCTCTGGGTCCGAGGAAGACGACGAACCCAGCATCTGTTGGGATTTCTCTGGACTTGGCAACCCCAGTGCCATGCGGGACTTCATGACCGCATACGACTACTGCCTTTCCGACTGTTCCGACGGTAGCCGTAGCCTCGGCGACGAGGACCGCGGCCCAAGTCGCGAATGCTTCCACGTCGATCTAGGGGGTCCCCCCGAAGGCAACCATCTCGGTATGCCGGAGGACGGTGACCTCCCTAGGCCGGTGCCTCACGTTGACATCCCTCGGGAGCTAGCTGTGGTCCCCGTTCAGGCGGGGGGTCATGACCCACAGCTCGAGCAAATCCGCGGGGTGCAGGCCAGGCTCGACGAGGGAGCAGGAGCGCTTGAGCCGATCCGTCGGGACGTCGGGCAAGCATGGGCGGGCCAACCTCCGGCCGGAGAAATACGTCATCTACCCCAGGGCTTCCAGCACCGCATCACCGACGACGTCAGGGTTAGGCCACCACCCGCATCCAGTGGGGTCGGCCAGAACCTGGCGGCAGCAGCAATGCTTCTTCGCGCGATGCCGGAGCCATCAACCACCGAGGGGCGGCGAATCTAGGGAGAGCTCAAGAATCTCCTGGAAGGCGCCGCGGTCCGACGGGCCGAGAGCTCTGCCTCCCGAAGGCAGGGGTACCCCTCGGAACCTCATGCCGCGACTTCCCGATTCATGCGGGAAGCCTCGGTCTACACCGGGCGCACGCGCAACACCGCGCCTGCGGCCCCGGGTCGCCTCGGCAACGAGCACCATCACCGCGACCGTCGGGCCCACCTCGATGAGAGGGTGCGCCGAGGCTACCACCCCAGGCGTGGGGGACGCTACGACAGCGGGGAGGATCGGAGTCCCTCGCCCGAACCACCCGGTCCGCAAGCCTTCAGCTGAGCCATCCGACGGGCGCCGTTCCCGACCCGGTTCCGACCCCTGACTACTATCACAAAGTACTCGGGGGAGACGAGACCGGAACTGTGGCTCGCGGACTACCGTTTGGCCTGCCAACTGGGTGGAACGGGCGATGACAACCTCATCATTCGCAACCTCCCCCTGTTCCTCTCCGACTCCGCTCGCGCCTGGTTGGAGCACCTGCCTCCGGGGTAGATCTCCAACTGGGACGACCTAGTCCAAGCTTTCGCCGGCAATTTCCAGGGCACGTATGTGCGCCCCGGGAATTCCTGGGACCTCCGAAGCTGCCGACAGCAGCCGGGAGAGTCTCTCCGGGACTACATCCGGCGATTCTCGAAGTAGCGCACCGAGCTGCCCAACATCACCGACTCAGATGTCATCGGCGCGTTCCTCACTGGCACCACCTGCTGCGACCTGGTGAGCAAACTGGGCCGTAAGACCCCCACCAGGGCGAGCGAGCTGATGGACATCGCCACCAAGTTTGCCTTCGGCCAGGAGGCGGTCGAGGCTATCTTCCGAAAGGACAAGCAGCCCAGGGCCGCCCATCGGAAGGTACTCCCGAGGCGTCAACTCAGCGCGGCGCCAAGAAGAAGGGCAAGAAGAAGTCGCAAGCGAAGCGCGACGCCACCGACGCGGACCTTGTCGCCGCCGCCGAGTACAAGAACCCTCGGAAGCCCCCCGGAGGTGCCAACCTCTTCGACAAGATGCTCAAGGAGCCGTGCCCCTATCACCAGGGACCCGTCAAGCACACCCTTGAGGAATGCGTCATGCTTCGGCGCCACTTCCACAGGGCCGAGCCACCCGCGGAGGGTGGCAAGGCCCGCGACGACGACAAGAAGGAAGATCACCAGGCAGGAGAGTTCCCCGAGGTCCACGACTGCTTCATGATCTATGGTGGGCAAGCGGTGAACGCCTCGGCTCGGCACCGCAAACAAGAGCGCCGGGAGGTCTGCTCGGTCAAGGTGGCGGCGCCAGTCTATCTAGACTGGTCCGACAAGCCCATCACCTTCGACCGAGACGATCACCCCGACCATGTGCCGAGCCCGGGGAAATACCCGCTCGTCGTCGACCCCATCATCGGCTACGTCAGGCTCACCAAGGTCCTCATGGATGGAGGCAGCAGCCTCAACATCATCTATGCCGAGACCCTCGGGCTCCTGCGTGTCGATCTGTCCTCTGTCCGGGCAGGCGCTGCGCCCTTCCATGGGATCATCCCCGGGAAGCGCGTCCAACCCCTCGGATAGCTCGACCTTCCCGTCTGCTTCGGAACACCCTCCAACTTCCGAAGGGAGACCCTGACATTCGAGGTGGTCGGGTTCCGAGGAACCTACCACGCGGTGCTGGGGAGGCCATGCTACGCGAAGTTCATGGCCGTCCCCAACTACACCTACTTGAAGCTCAAGATGCCGGGCCCCAACGGGGTCATCACCGTCGGCCCTACATACAAACACGTGTTCGAATGCGACGTGGAGTGCGTGGAGTACGCCGAGGCCCTTGCCGAGTCCGAGGCCCTCATCGCCGACCTGGAGAGCCTCTCTAAGGAGGTGCCAGACGTGAAGCGTCACGCCGGCAACTTTGAGCCAGCGGAGACGGTTAAGTCCGTCCCCCTCGACCCCAGCGGCGACACCTCCAAGCAGATCCGGATCGGCTCCGGGTTCGATCCCAAATAGGAAGCAGTGCTCGTCGACTTTCTCCGCGCGAACGCCGACGTCTTCGCGTGGAGTCCCTCGGACATGCCCGGCATACCGAGGGATGTCGCCGAGCACTCGCTGGATATCCGAGCCGGAGCCCGACCCGTCAAGCAGCCCCTGCGCCGATTCGACGAGGAGAAGCGCAGAGCCATAGGCGAGCAGATCCACAAGCTAATGGCGGCAGGGTTCATCAAAGAGGTATTCCATCCCGAATGGCTTGCCAACCCTGTGCTTGTGAGAAAGAAAGGGGGAAATGGCGGATGTGTGTAGACTACACTGGTCTCAACAAAGCATGTCCGAAGGTTCCCTACCCTCTGCCTCGCATCGACCAAATCGTGGATTCCACTGCTGGGTGCGAAACCCTATCTTTCCTCGATGCCTACTCAGGGTATCATCAAATCAGGATGAAAGAGTCCGACCAGCTCGCGACTTCTTTCATCACACCCTTCGGCATGTACTGCTATGTCACCATGCCGTTCGGCTTGAGGAATGCAGGCGCGGCGTACCAGCGGTGCATGAACCATGTGTTCGGTGAACACATTGGCCGCACGGTCGAGGCCTACGTCGATGACATCGTAGTCAAGACGAGGAAAGCCTCCAACCTCCATTCCGACCTTGGAGCGACATTTCGATGTCTCAAGGCGAAAGGCGTCAAGCTCAATCCCGAAAAGTGTGTCTTCGGGGTGCCCCGAGGCATGCTCTTGGGGTTCATCGTCTCCGAGCGGGACATCGAAGCCAACCCGAAGAAGATCACAGCCATTACCAGCATGGGGCCCATCAAGGACTTGAAAGGCGTACAGAGGGTCATGGGATGCCTCGCGGCTCTGAGCCGCTTCATCTCACGCCTCGGCGAAAGAGGTCTACCTCTGTAGCGCCTCTTAAGGAAGGCTGAGTGCTTCACTTGGACCCCTGAGGCCGAGGAAGCCCTCGGGAACCTGAAGGCGCTCCTCATAAAGGCGCCTATCTTGGTGCCCCCAGCTGCCGGAGAAGCCCTCCTGGTCTACGTCGCCGCGACCACCCAGGTGGTTAGCGCCGCGATTGTGGTCGAGAGGCAAGAAGAGGGGCATGCATTGCCCGTTCAAAGGCCAGTCTACTTCGTCAGCGAGGTACTGTCCGAAACCAAGATCCGCTACCCACAAGTTCAGAAGCTGCTGTACGCGGTGATCCTAACGCGACGGAAGCTGCGACACTACTTCGAGTCTCATCCGGTAACTGTGGTGTCATCCTTCCCCTGGGAGAGATCATCCAGTGCCGAGAGGCCTCGGGTAGGATTGCAAAGTGGGCGGTGGAGGTCATGGGCGAGACAATCTCGTTCGCTCCCCGGAAGGCCATTAAGTCCCAGGTCTTGGTGGGCTTCGTGGCTGAATGGGTCGACACCCAGCTACCGACGGCTCCGATCCAACCGGAGCTCTGGACCATGTTCTTCGACGGGTCGCTGATGAAGACAGGAGCCGGCGCAGGCCTACTCTTCATCTCACCCCTCGGAAAGCATCTATGCTACGTGCTACGCCTCCACTTCCCGGCGTCCAACAATGTGGCCGAATATGAGGCTCTGGTCAATGGGTTGCGGATCGCCATCGAGCTAGGGGTCCGACGCCTCGACGCTCGTGGTGACTCGCAGCTCGTCATCGACCAAGTCATGAAGAACTCCCATTGCCGCGACCCGAAGATGGAGGCCTACTGCGATGAGGTTCGGCGCCTGGAAGACAAGTTCTACGGGCTCGAGCTCAACCACATCGCTCGGCGCTACAACGAGACTGCGGACGAGCTGGCTAAAATAGCCTCGGGGCGAACGACGGTTCCCCCGGACGTCTTCTCCCGAGACCTGCATCAACCCTCCGTCAAGATCGACGACACGTCCGAGCCCGAGGTACCCTCGGCCCAGTCCGAGGCACCCACGGCTCAACCCGAGGCGCCCTCGGCTCAGTCCGAGGCACCCTCGGCTCATCCCGAGGCACCCTCAGCTCGGCCCGAGGCACCCTCGGTTCAGTCCGAGGTACCCTCGGCCCCCGAGGGTGAGGCACTGCGCGTCGAGGAGGAGCGAAGCGGGGTCGCGCCTAATCGAAACTGGCAGACCCCGTACCTGCAATATCTCCACCGAGGAGAGCTACCCCTCGACCGAGCCGAGGCTCGGCGGGTGGCGCGGCGCGCCAAGTCGTTCATCTTGCTGGGAGATGAGAAGGAGCTCATCTACCGCAACCCCTCTGGCATCCTCCAGCGATGCATCTCCATCGCCGAAGGTCAGGGACTCCTGCGAGAGATACACTCGGGGGCTTGCGGCCATCACGCAGCGCCTCGAGCCCTTGTTGGGAATGCTTTCCGGCAAGGCTTCTACTGGCCAACGGCGGTGGCCGACGCTACCAGAATTGTCCGCACCTGCGAAGGGTGTCAGTTCTACGCGAGGCAGACCCACCTGCCCGCTCAGGCTCTGCAGACGATACCCATCACCTGGCCTTTTGCGGTGTGGGGTCTGGACCTCGTCGGCCCCTTGCAGAAGGCACCCAGGGGCTACACGCACCTGCTGGTCGCCATCGACAAATTCTCCAAGTGGATCGAGGTCCGACCCCTGAACAGCATCAGGTCCGAGCAGGCGATGGCGTTCTTCACCAACATCATCCATCGCTTCGGGGTCCCGAACTCCATCATCACCGACAACGGCACCCAGTTCACCGGCAGAAAGTTCCTGGACTTCTGCGAGGATCACCACATCCGGGTGGACTGGGCCGCCGTGGCTCATCCCATGACGAATGGGCAGGTGGAGCGTGCCAACGGCATGATTCTACAAGGGCTCAAGCCTCGGATCTACAACGACCTCAACAAGTTCGGCAAGTGATGGATGAAGGAACTCCCCTCGGTGGTCTGGAGTCTGAGGACAACGCCGAGCCGAGCCATGGGCTTCACGCCGTTCTTCCTAGTCTATGGGGCCGAAGCCATCTTGCCCACAGACTTAGAATACGGTTCCCCGAGGACGAGGGCCTACACCGACCAAAGCAACCAAGTCAGCCGAGAAAACTCGCTGGACCAGCTGGAGGAGGCTCGGGACCAGGCCTTGCTACACTCGGCGCGGTACCAGCAGTCCCTACGACGCTACCACGCCCGAGGGGTCCGGTCCCGAGACCTCCAGGTGGGCGACCTGGTGCTTCGGCTGCGACAAGACGCCCGAGGGCGGCACAAGCTCATGCCTCCCTGGGAGGGGCCACTCGTCATCGCCAAGGTTCTGAAGCCCGGAACATACAAGCTGGCCAACAGTCAAGGCGAGGTCTACGGCAACGCCTGGAACATCCAACAGCTACGTCGCTTCTACCCTTAAGATGTTTTCAAGTTGATCATATACCTCGCACCCACGCAAAGTTTAGTCATCAAGGAAGGGTCAGCCTCGCCTCGGCAAAGCCCGACCCTCCCTCGGGGGCTAAAAGGGGGGAACCCCCTCTGCGTCGAAATTTTCCAAGAAAAAAGATCTTTTCTGCCAGAATGTCTTTCGCGCTTTTTGGCTACTTCGAAAGTGGATCCTGAAAACGACGGAGTACACGTAAGCAGCCAAGGCTGACCGAGCCGAGGGACTCCTACGCCTCCGGGATACGGATACCTCACTCATCACCTTCTACGATAAGTAACTCACGTTCGGATAAGTGATTCTGCGGACCGAACAAGTCTTCGCGTTCGAAAGCTCTTCTGCCGAAGCGATCCTTCGAGCCTTCTCGACTGTGTCGGTGATAGAGCCCCATGGACGGGTAAGAGTGCGCGTAAGCGGCAAGGCCGACCGAGCCGAGGGACTCCTACGCCTCCGGGATACGGATACCTCACTCATCACCTTCCGCGAGAAGCAACTCTTGCTCGCACAAACATTTCTGTTGCCGACAAAAAAAGTCCAGATACTCGAAACAAAAGGAAAAGAGACGCAGCTTTACAACACGGCGAGGGTGTGTTTAGGCCTCGGCGGCCGCAGGAAACACACGCTACAAGACAATCCGATCCTGCAGGCTCGGATCTTGACGGCTGAAGGGAGCAGCAGCACCCTCGGCATCGACGACACCTTCGACGAGGGTCGACCTAGCCTCGGACGGCGACGCGGTCCGAGGATCTCCACTCTGGAGGACGACGTCATCACCATGCCCGGGCCATCGCCGCCAGGGTCTTCTCCGGGAATCCGGCCCGAGCAGGCGGCTCGGCCGGTCACCCCGGGGCCTCGACCAGTTACCTTCCAAGGACGTCAACTCCGGCTCGAGCAGGCGGCTCGGCTGGTCAGCTCCGGCCAACCAGGTTTTCTTTTCGAGCCAACTCCGCCTCTGTTCATGTTGACGCCGCTACCCTTGGCCTCGGCTCATCGAAAAGCGGCCGAGGGGTTCCTTTAACTAAGTGAGAGAAGCCTCGGACAACAAGGCCGACCGAGCCGAGGGACTCCTATGCCTCCGGGATACAGATACCTCACTCGTCACCTGTACACGGGGCGACTCTCGCTTGGTGAAGCGGTTCAGACAACCAACAGGCGAGTCTTAGTGCTCGAAAAGGAGGAAAAAACACGGCTTCGTGCCGAAATCACCTACATGTTCAGGCCCCGACAGCCACAATGAACAAAAACACTGGCATCCAAGGTGCCATTACAAACGGAACTCCGGTTCCGTCCCCGCGGGTATGGACAACCTCCACGACGGGGAAGCCCGTGGAGCGACAAGCTCTGGGCGAATCACCAGCAAACGCGGGTCGCCCCAAAGCGCATCGGCAGGTCCTCACTCCTGTCCTCGCCACGCAAGCGAGGAAGAGGACGGAATGTTGCATCCTAGTTGGACAGCAACAGCCCACCTCCCCCAGCATGACTGGAGGACGTCTCCACCGCAGAACTGGAGGATGGTCTCCACCACCAGAAGCTGGAAGAGGAGGCGGTCGACCGACCCACGCGGGGGGCAGAGCACCGGCTCGGCCCGGGCCCCGCCCCAGCGGGGATGATGAAGACCAGCTGGGGCGGGGCAAAGATCACAGCCCAGCTTGCTTCTCCCCATCCAGGGGCTGGTGGTCACCGTCTTGGGTGACCCCCGGCGAGGGGGAGCAGCTGGGCTGGCTGATGAAAATCCTTGAAGCCGAACGATGGCTGAAAGGTACCAACTCCCGCGGAGTTGCGTTCCCCCAACGACGAGGCGGAAAGACGGCGGATCTCCCCCATCCGGGGGCTTGGAAGGTGGAAAGACACGATGCATAAGGGAGCGCGAAGACATGGTCGCCTTCCAAGGGGGTCTCCCTCCTTTTAAGGGCGGTTCTCCCTACTCGCGTCCCCAGCCGTCACGGGCTGAGCCTTCTCCAACACACTCCAAGGTCCTCCCCTACGGCGCAGGGGCTGGGTCCCACACGTCATGCAAGCCGGCCCAGAGCAGAAGAAGCCAAACCGCCGCGCGCGGTGCGTACAACCGCCCAGCGGTTACAAGCGACCCTCCACTTTTGCCCAGACCAGCGGGCGAAAGGGTGGGCAGCCATGCAGGCGGCATGCGACCGCACCAAGTGGGCGCGCTTCTCCGACTCCCAACACGCCCGGCATGGAGGCCCAGGCCCACGCGTCATGCAACCGGCGCGCCGAATGCTTCGTGCATGCAACTGCACCGCCACTTGCGCCACTACCACGCCTCCTCGACTGCGGAACCAATACCACGACTCGAGGCGACCCGGCGCGCGACCCAGCAGCACCAGCCTGGCGCGACGGTCAACGCGGCCAAAAGTGGGTCGGTAGTAATGGCGGTGGCAGGCGGGCAGGAGCAGCGGCCACGTCGTCAGCCAAGCTTACGTCCCATCCGGGGGCAGCGAGAGAACCCTCTCTCACGGCATGAAGACAACGCGCCCGTGATCCGTTCCTCGAACGGCTCGCGCATGCGCAACGGTCGCTCCTCCAACCACTCGCCCCGTCGCATTAACTCTGCGACGGGACACGCGGCGCCTCTGGCAGGAGAAGCGGGCGACGCTTCGCCTTCTCCATAACGACCGCGTCCAAAAAGGTACGCCGTGTCGTTCGATTTCGTATCCTTTTCCGTTTTTCCTCTTTCTCTCTCTTGCAACAGGGACCGGGAAAAGGGGGATACCCCAAAAAGGATCCTTCCCCGGGAAGGAACCAGGCTCCGAGCCCCCTACTGATCAGAGGTTCGAAGGCTGGCCCCCCAGAAGGGTTCAACAGCCGCCTCAGATCGCGTGGGCCCTACACCGACTACTGGTCAGAGGTTCGAAGGCCGGACCCTCGAAAGGGTTCAACGACCGCCTCAGGCTACTCGGGGCTCCGCGCCCAATACTGATCAGGGGTTCGAAGGCTGGCCCCCGAAGGGTTCACAGCCGCCTCAGACGCCGAGCGAGGGATGACCATGGGTACGTTCGATACATAACCAAGGCTCGGGCTACGCTCCCGAGGTACCCTAGGACATTTCCGAGACCGGCGGGAACGATCTTGTAACGGAATCCCATCAGAGGGAGGCATCGAGCCCTCGGACCCCGTCGCCAGGGGACCGGGTCCGGCAGATCACCCGCAGGTACTTTTGGGCGTGCCTCTGGGCCCCTAGCCGACCCCTAACGAACGGGGCACGGACGTCCACTCGGATCACCCGCTTGCAGCTCAACGGAGACACCATGTTCGATGCCCATCGAGGGCAACATGGTGCTTTCCCCCCCTCCTCCTTGCGGAAAGGCGACGCAGGGGCGTATGTAAAAAAGCCGAGTCTGACCCTGATCGCACTGGCTCCCTGTGCAGAGGCTCGGGGGCTGCTCTTGCAAACCCGGCTCCGGCCGAACCGTTGACAGCGTCAACATACCAGCCCAAGAACTTGGGACCCGACCGTACACCCGGGCTACGGCCAGCTCGCATGAGGGAACGACCAGACCAGCCGAAGCATTACGCGAGGCATTAAGACCTCGAAGGAGTGAAACCACTCCTCCGAGGCCTCGGGGGCTACACCCGGCGGGTGCGCTCGCGCGCACCCACCGGAACAAAACGCAACCGAGAAAGGCTGGTCCCCTTGCAAAAAAGTGCGACGAAAGCCTCCAAGCGAGTGCAAACACTCCCTTCGAGGCTCGGGGGCTACTGTAGGGGACCATAATTAGGGGTACCCTCAAGGCTCCTAATTCTCAGCTGGTAACCCCCATCAGCACAAAGCTGCAAAGGCCTGATGGGTGCGATTAAGTCAGGGATCAGTCCATTCGAGGGACACGATCACGCCTCGCCCGAGCCTAGCCTCGGACAAGGGCAGCCGACCCCGGAGGATTCCCTTCTCGCCCGAGGCCCCCCTTCAGCGGCGAACATATTCCCGGCTCGCCCGAGGCCCTGCCTTCGCTAAGAAGCAACCCTGACCAAATCGTCGCACCGACCGACCAAGTCGCAGGAGCATTTAATGCAAAGGTGGCCTGACACCCTTATCCTGACGCGCGCCCCCCAGCCGGCAGAGCCGAAGTGACCGCCGTCACTTCGCCGCTCCACTGACCAGCCCGACAGAAGGACAGCGCCGCCTGCGCCACTCCGACTGCAGTGCCACTTGACAGAGTAAGACTGACAGGCAGTCAGGCCCTGCCGAAGGCACCATAGGAAGCTCCGCTTCGCCCGACCCAGGGCTCGGACTCGGGCTAATCCCGGAAGACGGCGAACTCCGCTCCGCCCGACCCAGGGCTCGGACTCGGGCTAAGTCCCGGAAGACGGCGAACTCCGCCCGACCCAGGGCTCGGACTCGGGCTAAGTCCCGGAAGATGGCGAACTCCGCCCGACCCAGGGCTCGGACTCGGGCTAAGTCCCGGAAGAGGGTGAACTCCGCCCGACCCAGGGCTCGGACTTGGGCTCGGCCCCGGAAGACGGCGAACTCCGCCCGACCCAGGGCTCGGACTCGGGCTAAGTCCCGGAAGACGGCGAACTCCACCCGACCCAGGGCTCGGACTTGGGCTCAGCCCCGGAAGACGACGATCTCCGCCTTGCCCGACCCAGGGCTCGGACTTGGGCTCGGCCCCAGAAGACGACGAACTCCGCTTCGCCCGACCCTAGGGCTCGGACACCGCCCCGGCACCAGCCGGCAATCTCCGCCTCGCCCGACCCGGGGGCTCGGACTCGACCTCGGCTTCGGAGGAGCTTCCACATCGCCCAACCTAGGGCGCAGACCAGCCACGTCAACAGGAGGCGCCATCATCACCCTACCCCGAGCTGACTCGGGCCGCAGGGAACAAGACCGGCATCCCATCTGGCTCGCTCCGCCAAATAGGCAATGATGGCGCCCCGCATGCTCTGTGACGACGGCGGCTCTCAGCCCCCTTACGGAAGCAAGAGGACGTCAGCAAGGACTCAACCGCTCCGACAGCTGTCCCTCCGCCAAGCTCCATCGCTCCTCCGACGGCCACGACATCACACCAGCTGGGTGCCAAGATCTCTCCGGCTGCCACAACGGCATGTACCTAGGGCGCTAGCTCACCTCCGCTAGACACGTAGCACTCTGCTACACCCCCCATTGTACACCTGGATCCTCTCCTTACGCCTATAAAAGGGAGGACTAGGGCCCTCTTAGAGAAGGTTGGCCGCGCGGGGACGAGGACGAGAACAGGCGCTCGCCGGAGGCCGCTCGCTCCCTCTCCCGCGTGGACGCTTGTAACCCCCTACTGCAAGCGCACCCGACCTGGGCGCGGGATGAACACGAAGGCCGCGGGATTCCCACCTCTCTCACGCTGGTCTCCGGCCGCCTCGCTCTCCCCCCTTCGTGCTCGCCCTCGCGCTCGACCCATCTGGGCTGGGGCACGCGGCGACATTCACTCGTCGGCCTAGGGACCCCCGGTCTCGGAACGCCGACAATGTCATCGACATAAATTTGGCACACAAATACATCACCGTCACAAGTCTTAGTGAAAAGAGTTGGATCGGCTCTCCCAACCTTGAAAGCATTAGCAATTAAAAAGTCTCTAAGGCATTCATACCATGCTCTTGGGGCTTGCTTAAGTCCATAGAGCGCCTTAGAGAGCTTACACACGTGGTCGGTGTGCCGTTCATCCTCAAAGCCAGGGGTTGCTCCACATACACCTCCTCCTTGATTGGCCCGTTGAGGAAAGCGCTCTTCACGTCCATTTGGAACAACCTGAAAGAATGGTGAGCGGCATAGGCCAACAAAATGCGAATCGACTCTAGCCTAGCCACAGGAGCAAAAGTCTCCTCAAAGTCCAAACCTGCGACTTAGGCATAACCTTTTGCCACAAGTCGAGCCTTGTTCCTTGTCACCACCTCGTGCTCATCCTGTTTGTTGCGGAACACCCACTTGGTTCCCACAATGTTTTGCTTGGGACGTGGCACCAGTGTCCAAACTTCATTTCGCTTGAAGTTGTTGAGCTCTTCCTGCATGGCCAACACCCAGTCCGGATCTAGCAAGGCCTCCTCTACCCTGAAAGGCTCAATAGAAGAGACAAACGAGTAATTCTCACAAAAATTAGTTAATCTAGAGCGAGTGGTTACTCCCTTGCTTATGTCACCCAAAATCTGGTCGACGGGATGATTCCTTTGAATCGTCGCTCGAACTTGAGTTGGAGGGGCCTGTGGTACTTCCTCCTCCTCAACTTGGTCTTCTTGTGCTCCCCCTTGATCACACGCCTCCTCTTGAGGAACATGTTCATCATCTTGAGTTGGGGGTGCACTATTGTTGAGGAAGAAGGTTGATCTTGCACTTGGTGTTCCTGTGGTCGCACATCTCTAATCACCATGGTACGAATTGCGTCCGTTGGAACATTGTCTTCATCTATATCATCAAGATCAACTTGCTCTCTTAGAGAGCCATTAGTTTCATCAAATACAACATCGCTAGAGACTTCAACCAAACCCGATGATTTGTTGAAGACCCTATACGCCTTTGTATTTGAGTCATAACCTAACAAAAACCCTTCTACAGCTTTGGGAGCAAATTTTGAATTCCTACCTTTCTTCACTAGAATGTAGCATTTATTCCCAAATACTCGAAAATATGGAACGTTGGGTTTGTTACCGGTTAGTAGTTCGTATGACGTCTATTTGAGGAGGCGATGAAGGTAGACCCGGTTTATGGCGTGGCAAGCTGTGTTCACAGCTTCCGACCAAAACTGCTCGGGCGTCTTGAATTCTCTAAGCATCGTCCTCGCCATGTCTATAAGTGTCCTGTTCTTCCTCTCTACCACACCGTTTTGCTGTGGTGTGTAGGGAGCGGAGAACTCGTGCTTGATTCCTTCCTCCTCAAGAAACTCCTCCACTTGAAGGTTCTTGAACTCGGACCCGTTGTCGCTTCTAATCTTTTTCACCTTAAGCTCAAATTCGTTTTGAGCTCGCCTTAGAAAGCGCTTGAGGGTCCCTTGGGTTTCTGATATATCCTGCAAAAAGAATACCCAAGTGAAGCGAGAAAAATCATCAACAGTAACCAGACCATACTTACTTCCCCCGATGCTGAGGTAGGCGACGGGTCCAAAGAGGTCCATATGCAGTAGCTCCAGAGGTCTTGATGTAGTCATCACATTCTTGTTATGATGAGCGCTTCCCACCTGTTTACCTGCTTGACAAGCTGCACAAGGTCTATCTTTTTCGAAAAACACATTTGTTAGACCTAACACATGTTCTCCCTTCAGAAGTTTGTGAGTGTTCTTCATCCCAACATGTGCTAGACGGCGATGCCACAGCCAGCCCATGCTAGTCTTAGCAATTAAGCATGCATCTAGACCGGCCTCCTCCTTCGAAAAATCAACTAAATAGAGTTTGTCGTCTAGTACACCCTTAAAAGCTAATGAACCATCACTCCTTCTAAAGACAGACACATCTACATTGGTAAATAAGCAATTGTAATCCATATTACATAATTGACTAACGGACAACAAGTTATACCCGAGCGACTCAACTAAAAACACATTAAATATGGAATGCTCGGATGAAATAGCTATCTTTCCTAGTCCTTTAACCTTGCCTTGATTTCCGTCACTGAATATGATTGAGTCTTGGGAATCTTTGTTCTTGACGTAGGAGGTGAACATCTTCTTCTCCCCCGTCATGTGGTTTGTGCATCCGCTGTCGATAATCCAGCTTGAGCCCCCGGATGCATAAACCTGCAAGGCAAATTAGGCTTGGGTTTTAGGTACCCAACTCTTGTTGGGTCCTACAAGGTTAGTAACAATAGCCTTAGGGACCCAAATGCAAGTTTTATCTCCCTTGCATTTTGCCCCCAATTTCCTAGCAACCACTTTCTTATTTTTACATGAAAGTACAAAATCAGTGTTGCAGGCATGAAAAACAGTAGCAGATTTATTTTGCCTTTTCTTAGGTACATGATGAACAACATTGTTCCTAGGCATATTTCTACCATGCACAAAGGAAGAACTTGAACCAAACATGGCATGTGAATCATAAGCATTAAAACACCTATTATGATGAGCATTCCTAGAAAATTTTCTATCATAAATAAATGCATGATTCTTTTGACTACTACTAGCCATAGGAGCCTTCCCTTTTTCCTTGTTGAAAATGGGAGCCCTTTGGCTTGTTAAGTTCTTGGCTTCCTTCTTAAAGCCAAGCCCATCCTTAATTGAGGGGTGTCTACCAACAGTGTAGGCATCCCTAGCAAATTTTAGTTTATCAAAATCACTTTTGCAAGTCTTAAGTTGAGCATTAAGACTCGCTACTTCATCATATAATTTAGAAATAGAAATTAAATGTTCATCACAAGCATCAACATTAAAATCCTTGCACCTATTGCAAATTACAACATGCCTACACAAGGACCGGATTTATTAACTAACTCTAGCTTAGTATTTAAATCATTATTCAAAATCTTCAAGCTAGAAATAGATTCATTGCAAATAGATAATTCAAAAGATAGTAATTCATTCCTTTTAATTTCTAAGGCAAGATACTTTTGAACATTAACAAATTTGTCATGTTCCTCATCCAAGATGTCCTCTTGCCTCTCTAGCAGTCTATCTTTTTCATTCAATGCATCAATCAGCTCATTAATCTTTTCTACCTTAGCTCTATCTAATCCTTTGAACAAGCTAGTGTAGTCAATTTCATCATCACTAGAAGTAGAGTACTTAGAAGTTTCTCTAGTGTTTACCTTCTTTTCCTTTGCCATTAGACAAGTATGACGCTCGTTGGGGAAGAGCGACGACTTGTTGAAGGCCGAGGCGGCGAGTCCTTCGTCGTCGTAGTCGGACGACGAACAATCCGAGTCCCACTCTTTGCCGAGGTGCGCCTCGCCCTTCGCCTTCTTGTAGGCCTTCTTCTTTTCCCTCTTCCCGCTTTTCTCTTGTTCCTAGTCATTAGTATTGTCGGGACAATTTGCTATAAAATGACCATACTTACCACATTTAAAGCAGGAGCGTTTTCCCTCCGTCTTGCTCTTGTTGGGATGCTCCTTGTGACCCTTAAGCATCGTCTTGAAGCGCTTGATGATGAGGGCCATTTCTTCCTTGTTAATCCCGGCCGCCTCAACTTGCACCACCTTGCTAGGTAGCGCCTCCCTGCTACTTGTTGCTTTGAGAGCAACGGTTTGAGGCTCGTGGATTGGCATTGGGCCATTTAGCGCATCATCAACATATCTCGCCTCCTTGATCATCATTCGCCCGCTTACAAACTTTCTGAGTATTTCCTTGGGCGTCATCTTGGTGTACCTAGGATTTTCACGAATAGAGTTTACAAGATGAGGATCAAGGACAGTGAAGGACCTTAGCATAAGCCGGACGACATCGTGATCCGTCCATCCCGTGCTTCCATAGCTCCTTATTTTGTTGACCAGGGTCTTGAGCCTGTTGTACGTTTGAGTTGGCTCCTCCCCCTGATCATTGCAAACCTTCCCAGTTCGCCCTCCACCAACTCCATCTTGGTGATCATGGTGACGTCGTTCCCCTCATGCGAGATCTTGAGGGTGTCCCAAATCTGCTTGGCATTATCCAAGCCGCTCACCTTATGGTATTCTTCCCTGCACAAGGATGCTAATAGAACAGTGGTAGCTTGTGCATTTTTGTGAATTTGTTCATTGATAAACATGGGGTTATCCGTACTATCAAAATTCATTCCATTTTCTACTATCTCCCATATACTTGGATGAAGAGAGAACAAATGGCTACGCATTTTGTGACTCCAAAATCCGTAGTCCTCTCCATCGAAGTGCGAAGGTTTCCCAAGTGGAATTGAAAGTAAATGAGCATTGGAGTTAGACGGAATACGAGAATAATCAAAAGAAAAGTTTGAGTTGACCGTTTTCTTTTTCTCGTCGTAGTCGTCGTCTCTTTGGGAAGAAGAGGACTCGTCGCTGTCGTAGTAGACTATCTTCTTGATGCGCCTCTTCTTCTTCCTGTCCTTCTTTTTGTGACTCGAGCCAGAGTCAGTGGGCTTATCGTCTCTTGGCTCATTGAAGATGGATTCCTTCTCCTTATCGTTGACCATCATCCCCTTTCCCTTAGGATCCATCTCTTCGGGCGATTAGTCCCTTTTGTGAAGAGAACTGCTCCGATACCAATTGAGAGCACCTAGAGGGGGGTGAATAGGTGATCCTGAAAAAATTTAAGACTTATTGCCACAAAACTAAGTTAAGTGTTAGTGCAATAGAATCAAGTAGCTGGAGAGGAGCACTTGTGAAACACAGAAACCATAGAGAGAAACAACACAGTAGACACAATGGTTTATCCCGTGGTTCGGCCAAGTACAAAACTTGCCTACTCCACGTTGTGGCGTCCCAATAGACGAGGGTTGCACTCAACCCCTCTCAAGTGATCCAACAATCAACTTGAATACCACGGTGTTCCTTTTTCTTATCACTTTTCCCGTTTGCGAGGAATCTCCACAAGTTGGAGTCTCTCGCCCTTACAACAAATATCAATGTGAAAGCACCAGAGTAAGGGAGGGAAGCAACACACACAAATCCCAGCAATACGCACACATGCAAGCCAAGACTTGAGCTCAAATGAAACGCAACAAGTTCACTACAAGAGCGGAGCTCAAATCACTAAGAATGTCAATCAAATGTGTGAAGATGGAGTGCGGGAGTCTTAGAATGTTCAAAGTATGCTTGGTGTCCTCCTCCATGCGCCTAGGGGTCCCTTTTATAGCCCCAAGGCAGCTAGGAGCCGTTGGAAGCAATCTGGGAAGGCAATTCTTGCCTTCTGTCGGGTGGCGCACCGGACAGTCCGGTGCACCACCGGACATCCACTGTTCACTGTCCGGTACAGATTGCTTACCTAAATTGGCGCAGCCGACCGTTGAAGATTTGGAGCCGTTGGCGCACCGGACACTGTCCGGCGCACACCGGATAGTCCGGTGCCCCCATCAGATCGTTGGCTCGGCCATGCGTCACGCGCGGATTGCGCGGCCGACCGTTGGCTCGGCCGACCGTTGGCTCACCGGACAGTCTAGTGATTTTTAGCCATACGCTGTTGACTGTTTCCCGAGAGCGGCGACTTCGTCGCAGACGACTCACCAGACAGTCCGGTGAACCATTGGACAGTCCGGTGAACCACCGGACAGTCCGGTGATTTATAACCGTACACCGCCATCGAGACCCGAGAGTAGACTGTTTATCGTGACTGGTCCTGGCACACCAGACACTGTCCGGTGCACCCAGACCGAGCAGCCTTTTTGGCTGAACATAGCCAACGTTTCTCCAAAATGATTTCTCCTATTTCTAGCACTTAGACATAATACATTAGTCTTCAAAACAATGTACTAAGTCTAGAAACATACCTTTAATCTTGATTTGCTCTTCTTGAGTCTTTGGCACAAATATCACTCAAAGCATTTGTGTGGAGCACTTAATCACCAAAATCTTATAGAAATGGCCCAAGGGCACATTTCCCTTTCAGGACGGTTTGGCCCCGAGGCCGAACGGTCTGCGGTTCGGACGGTGCGCACTGGTGGTGCGGACGGTCCGTGCGCGCCGAGTTAGTTAGGGTTTCGAGTTTCTTGCTACAGTTGTTGACTAGATTCGCAGAATTAACTCGGGAGATTATTTTGTAACAGGTCTAGTCCCCCTCCTCTATAAATATAGAGGAATACGACCGATTAAACATCAACAATCGAATCAATAATCAGTTTATCTCTCATTTTTTACCTTAGGCATTAGGAGTAGTTCTAGTTTAGTTCTAGTTTAGCCTCCCAATTCCCAAATTCTTCGCTTCTCTTCGACTCTACGTCGATTAGAGGTGTCTAGAGTGGCCTGTCGACTCTAGACAACACCTAGAATCTCTCCTCCCCGATAGGGTCCCTCCCGGGAGCGAGATTCAGGCGCCATCGGTGAACTCCGCCGCACCTGCGCACGTGCGGACCATCTGGACTATAGGCGCAGACCGTCCGGCTTGTCAGACAGGGAACCTGAGCCCTGCTCTAGGTCGTGGACCGTCCGGCCCCTGGCCAAGGATAGGAGTTCGCGCCTGTGCAAAGAGCACCGCCGCTGGTTATCATCGCAGTGATTGGTGCTCGGATCGGTGCCAACACACTTTTTGGTGACTCCGCTATAGACAACACATATAGACCTATCAAATCGACCATCAATGGCCGGTTCAAGGGATAACTCTGATGTCTCCCCTAGCAATATCATAGAACCGACTTGGGAAACCTTGTCGGCTGACGAACAGCTCCAGTTCGAGGAGCACATGGAGCAGCTGATCCAAGAAGTAAAGGAGAAGTTCCTGGCCAACTTCAAGGTGGATAGGAACAACAAGGTCGTTCGGCAAAGGGCGACTCATATGGCTTCGCTCCGACCCACAACGGATACCTCCAATGTAAGTAAACCAACGAGCTCCAATCTCTTAAAGCTTACATAGATGAACAGCGAGAGCAAAAGCAACATATTGTAGGGGGTATACAAAAGGATTATTGTCGGGAACCATAACTAGGGGTACCCTCAAGACCCCTAAATCTCAGCTAGTAACCCCCATCAGCACAAAGCTGCAAAGGCCTGATGGGTGCGATTAAGTCAAGGATCGGTCCATTCAAGGGACACGATCGTGCCTCGCCAGAGCCTAGCCTCGGGCAAGGGAAGCCGACCCTGGAGAACCTACGTCTCGCCCGAGGACCCCCCTCCAGCAACGGGCACACTATCGGCTCGCCCGAGGCCCAGTCTTCACCGAGAAGCAACCTTGGCCACATCGCCACGCCGACCGACCAAATCGCAGGGGCATTTAATGCAAAGGTGGCCTGACACCTTTATCCTGACGCACGCCCTCCAGTCGACAGAGCCGAAGTGACCGCAGTCACTTCGCCGCTCTACTGACCGGTCTGACAAGAGGATAGCGCCGCCTGCGCCACTCCAACTGCTGAGCCACCCGACAGAGTGAAGCTGACAGCAGCCAAGGCCGGCCTCGGGCGTCATAGGAAACTCCGCCTCGCCCGACCCCAGGGCTCGGACTCGGGCTCAGCCCCAGAAGACGGCGAACTCCACTCCGCCCGACCCAGGGCTCGGACTCGGGCTTAGCCCTGGAAGACGGCGAACTCCGCTCCGCCCGACCTAGGGCTCGGACTCGGGCTCAGCCCCAGAAGACGGCGAACTCCGCTCCGCCCGACCCAGGGCTCGGACATGGGCTCAGCCCCGGAAGACGGCGAACTCCGCTCCGCCCGACCCAGGGCTCGGACTCGGGCTCAGCCCCGGAAGACGGCGAACTCCGCTCCGCCCGACCCAGGGCTCGGACTCGGGCTCAGCCCCGGAAGACGGCGAACTCCGCTCCGCCCGACCCAGGGCTCGGACATGGGCTCAGCCCCGGAAGACGGCGAACTTCGCTTCGCCCGACCCAGGGCTCGGACATGGGCTCAACCCCGGAAGACGACGAACTCCGCCTCGCCCGACCCCAGGGCTCGGACATGGGCTCAACCCTGGAAGACGACGAACTCCGCCTCGCCCGACCCCAGGGCTCGGACATGGGCTCAGCCCCAGAAGACGACGAACTCCGCTCCGCCCGACCCAGGGCTCAGACTTGGGCTCAGCCCCAGGAGACGACGGACTCCGCTTCGCCCGACCCCAGGGCTCGGACTCAGCCCTGGCCTCAGCCGACGGTCTCCGCCTCGCCCGACCTAGGGGCTCGGACTCAACCACGGCCACGGAAGATAGACTCGACCTCGACCTCGGAGGAGCCTCCACATCGCCCAACCTAGGGCGCGGACCGACCACGTCGACAGGAGGCGCCATCATTACCCTACCCCGAGCTGACTCAGGCTACGGGGAACAAGACCTGCGTCCCATCTGGCTCGCTCCGCCAGATAGGCAATGATGGTGCCCCGCACGCTCTGTGACGACGGCGGCTCTCGGCCCCCTTACGGAAGCAAGAGGACGTCAGCAAGGACTCGACAGCCCTGACAGCTGTCCTTCCGCCAGGCTCCAACGCTCCTCCGACGGCCACGACACCACGCGAACTGGGCGCCAAGACCTCTCCGGCTGCCACGACGGCATGTACTTAGGGCGCTAGCTCACCACCGCTAGACACGTTAGCACATTGCTACACTCCCCATTGTACACCTGGATCCTCTCCTTACGCCTATAAAAGGGAGGACCAGGGCCCTCTTACAGAGGGTTGGCCCGCGCGGAGAAGGACGGGACGGCGCTCGCACAAGGCCGCTCGCTCCCACTCCCGCGTGGACGCTTGTATCCCCCTACTGCAAGTGCACCCGACTCAGGCGCGTGGCTAACACGAAGGCTGCGGGATCCGCTCTCTCACGCCTGCCTCCCTCTGGCTGCTTCCTTTCCCCCCTTCGCGTTCCGCCTCGCGTCGACCCATCTGGGCTGGGGCACGCGGCGACAGTTCACTCGTCGGTCCAGGGACCCCCCCGGGTTTCGAAACACCGACAGTTGGCGTGCCAGGTAGGGGCCTGCTGCGTGTTGATGAACAGCTCCCCGTCAAGCTCCAGATGGGCAGTCTCCAGCAACCTTTTTAGCCCGGGACGGTGCTCCGTTTCGGGAATCTTGAGTTCATGTCCCTCGACGGCAGCTACGACATGATACTCCTTCCCCGCCGCGCGACAGCGACAATGGCGGTCGACAACCCGCTCGCCGGCGGGGAAATCGGCGACGCCTTCCCCACGTGGTGGAAGGACGACATTCGGGCTTGTCCCGTCCCCTCCCCCGCCGACGGAGGAGGAGGCGGGGCAACCTAGGCCAAGCGGGAAGTGGCACCTCGTTGGCTGTCGAGCGAGTCGATGGCGCCGGTGCCCCAACGGAGGGCGCGTCGGGCATCGATCTCGCGTCTGAGATGAAGACGAGCGCCGCCTCCCCGCAACACGCCAATCTCAAGCAAATGCACAACGCCAGCACACTCGCGAAGGACTTGCTGGGCGTCACCCTCGTACCTGAGACAACGGTGCAGTCAGTCCCAGACGCGACCTCGTCACCGACCGTCGACCGAAAGGTACCGACCGGTTCCCATCTCGCGTCTTTTGGATTCGGCCTCGACCCACCAAGCGACTCTGCTTCAGTGAGCACTCTCTTAGAGGCGAGTCCAGACCCTCTGGGGTATCGTGTGCGGTCACCCTGGGACCGACTGACGGCCGACTCGACCTATGAGCCCTCGGGGTCCGAGGAAGATGGCGAGCCCGACCTCTGTTGGGATCTCTCCGGACTTGGTAACCCCAGTGCCGTGCGGGACTTCATGACTGCATGTGACTACTGCCTTTCCGACTGTTCCGACGGCAGCCGCGGCCTCGACAACGAGGACCGCGGCCCAAGTCGTGAATGTTTCCACGTCGATCTAGGGGGTCCCGGCGAAGGCAACCATCTTGGTATGCCGAAAAATGGTGATCCCCCTAGGCCCGTGCCTCGCGTTGACATCCTTCGGGAGCTAGCTGTGGTCCCCGTCCCGGTGGGCGGTCCTGACCCACAGCTCGAGCAAATCCGCGAGAGGCAGGCCAGGCTCGACGAGGGAGCAGGAACGCTTGTGCCGATCCGCCGGGACATCGGGCAGGAATGGGCGGTCCAACCCCCGGCCGGAGAAGCGCGTCATCTCCCCCAGGACATCCAGCGCCGCATCGCCGACGACGTCAGGGTGAGGCCGCCGCCGGATTCCAGCGGAGTCGGCCAGAACCTGGCTGCAGCGGCAATACTCCTCCGCGCGATGTCGGAGCCATCAACCACCGAGGGGCGGCGTATCCAGGGAGAGCTCAAGAATCTCCTGGAGAACGCCGCGGTCCGACGGGCCGAAAGCTCTGCCTCCCTGTGGCGGAACTGCCCGAATTATTCCAACTTAAGTGCCTAAGTCCCGCCTTAGAGGCTAGACCACACTTAAATGGGAATAACCCGTTAATTCCTCGGATCTCGTCCGACGAGGCCACTGACAGGATCAAGTACCACAATCTCACTTGAAGGTGAGTCACAGAGCAAATACAATAAAGCATAAAACCATGCAGGTAAGAGTGTTAAATTATTACATCATCATCGTTGGAGTTTTGCAAAAGTGACCATCATTGTTCGAAGTGCAGCGGAATAAAACTAATGGTAAATAAACAGAGAGATGGGGAAGCCTGTCCCATCACTCCTCATGCTCCTCCTCAACCGAGGCGGGGTCCCACTCGACAGTCCAACCTGGTGGCAAGGCGGACGGCCAAGTCACTCCAGCAACCATGTCCTCCAGAGAACCTGTAAAATTATGCCACAAGCAAGGCTGAGTATACTAATACTCAGCTAGACTTACCTGGTGTGAGGAGTCTACTCCTCTACCTCTAGACATGCAGCTGTTTGGCTGTGGGGTTTGGTTTGCCAAAAGCACTAGCTGTCTCTAAATCCAGTTTTAACTTTGTCAAATTTAAGTGTGACTCTCTTAAGGCTAAATATGTACTATCTACTCATACATAGTAGCAAACATTTTAGCAATCAACATCTTGTATCATCTCATCATATTTCCACTTGTTACTCAATGTAGCAGCATAAATCAAGCAGTCTCATTAGCTGCGAGAAGCAGACGATTCGAATTGAGTTTTATCCTTGCAAGGTAAACCTAAACACACGACGTGGTGAGGTACTCCGTCCCCACACACATCAACCGTCCCCATCGATTCCCCGTCAGCAGAGAGGGGCTCACCGCCTTGGCGTACAATGCCCCACTGACCCCGACTGCCGTCGTGCAGTGACCGCACTTGTACCCACCATAACCGGAATGGGAGACCACGTCTCAGGTCGCGTGAGGAGGGCAAACTGCTGCCAGGTTCACTCAGGTACTAGGCTTACCGATTTACCATATTTCTCGGTATGTGTTTAGTACGTTCAAACGCTTGACACACGGTACCACACCTTAATCCTTATTCAAATTTTCATCCCGTAGACAACCAATCCCCATGGATTGTTGTCCACATACCAACATCATTATGATATAAAAATGGATACAACCAATTCCTGACCTCGCGCGAGTGCTAGAAAAATCACTCGACTTCTACCGAGATCCCTGATTAGCAAAGCAGCTACTCGACCTAGCATACTAGTATCCATCTCAAAAGGAATCCTGAGTTCATGCAACTAGGGTTTCAAGCAACTCCTACACTTAAGTGCACATTCAATCCTACAATCAATAAGTGTAGTAAAATAGCATAATAACAGGTTATGCATAAAACCGGGGCTTGCCTTCCAAGGTGGTGGCAGGCAGATCCTCTGATGCAGACTCTGGGGCTAGATCCGGGGCTACCTCCTGAGCAGCTCCTTGCTCCGGCACGAGGACGTACTCTCCGTCAGCAAGGTTACAGTCTATCGAATGCAATGAACATGTATATCATGATTATGCAGGATTTAATAACCTTATGATAAGAAGAAACTAAGTCAAGAAGTAACTTAGGGTTTCTTAGCCATGCGGGGCTTCCAGTGGGTTATGCTTATTACTTTTTAGGCTTAGGGTTTTATTGAGGATAAACATAGTGGATTTGTATTGTCTTTATATATTTTCAGTGGACAATTTACAAGGAATTTAAGATGACACTAATTTCCATTATTCATTTTTCCCTTTTCTTCATTTTCTACTTATAGTTTCTAGTGTAGGTTTGAATTATGACAGTGGTTTAACCTTTTCCAAAAATTCTGTAAAAATTACAGTGGATTGCCATTGGTCATTATAGCCTATTTTAGGAAATTGAGGTTCAAAATAAAAAGGCTAAGCTTTAGGTAAAAAAATAACAAAGGTGGTGTAAAATAGGCCACTTTACACTACACCTCCTCATTAGAGACGAGTTCCTTCCTAAGGGTTATTTTTGTTAAGATCTAACAATAATAATAAACCTCTGTGCCAAAATTTACAGAAAGTTAATTGGTAATTATTTAGTTGTGGTTTTCTAAAGTTTTATGTCAAAAAGGTGCTTATAACTAACTTGTCATTTGAAAAATATCAAACAACAAATTTTGTATTTTTCTTATGTTCATAATAACAAAACATTAGTTATCCCAAGGGTTGGGGTATTGTCACCTTAGGGTTATTTTTGTAGGGTTTTTCTAAGTTATCCTTATTTTCTTCAAATAAAAGGGATCCTACTTAATTTATACTAAACCAGGGTAGGATAGATTTTTCTGGTGAACTACATTGGATAAGTGCCTTAACAAAAATAGAGGTGCCCTCTGATTCATTCTTTAAATCACCTTTTCTATTTTTCTTAACCTTAAGCATATTATAAAATAAGGGGTAAAAACTGACTTAATGGAGTGGACAGAGGGATTCAACACTTTTAATTAGGTCAGTAGGTAGATATAAACTTCTCCAAATTTTTCTAACCCTAGTCTAATAGTGCTACTAATTTTTGCCCTATTATTTAACTTATGGCCAAAATGATAATTAAATTAGAACCTTAAAGTTTTCTGTAGTACATAGGGGTTTTATATTTTTCTTAAGTAGGTTACATTATTTAGAGTTTGACAAAATTTGTTTGACCAAATTTGGATGATTTCAACAGAAGTTATAGATTTTCAAAGTTTCTGTTCAATTTAAAAACAGATTTAATAAGAGTTTCCTGGAAAAACAGTTTACACCGAGGTCCCTGGGTTTAAACTAAATCAACCCGCATAGATCTACCCCTGCGCCACTATTCCCCTGGGTCACTGACAACTCAAAAAGCCCCCTGACTTTCCTCTCTTCTTCCCCGAGGTCCTTCCCCCAATGTAAACAGTATCCGCGGGAAAGAAAAGGGTGGCGCGGCTTACCGGCGGCGAGATAGGTCCGGCGAAAGGCAGGGTTGGCTCGGGGAGGCTCTGGCGGTCACAGCGAGGTGCGGCTCGACAGCGGGGATGGCCGGAATTGCTCGGTCCACGTGCGCAGGCGGGTGTTCTCGTCGGCGGCGAGTGTACCGGCCAAAACACGGCGAGCTGGTTCAATCCAAGGGCACAGTGAGCTTCACGGGGTGATGTAGAGACTGTGTGCACAAAGAATTGGAAAATGGTTGAGTGGATTACCCGGTCCACGTACTCCGGCGAGGGTGTGAGCTCCGGTGACCGTGGACTGGCCTCTCCGGTGAAGCAGGCTTCGATTCCTCGCTCGGGGAGCTTCATGGGGGTGTACTTAGTCAGCTCCGAGGGTTGGACGGGGCTGGGAAAAGCTGGGCTGGCCGGTCTACGGCGGCAGTGGGTCGGGTGGCCGTGAACACGTCGCGCACTGGCAAACGGCGGCGAGCTAAGCTCCGGTGAGGCTTGAGGGTGCGCGGAGGAGTGTGTTCGATGCCTCTATGGGTTTTATAGGCACGAGCGCACACAGGGGACACGGGCGCGGCTCGGCGCAGCGCGGGGTCGGGCGCGGGCGTGCCCTGGCGCGGCAGAGCGCGTCGAACACGTGGAGCTTTTCTTCTGCCCTTGTTCCACAGCTCACCCAAGTCGCAAACGTGTGAATCTTGGCATAAATCCGGCGCGAGTCTTTTCCTGGCACCTAGGGCTATCACTCAACTGTGAGACGCCATGGCAGATATGGCCTAGGGAGGGAGATCTCCGGTCGCCAAATCGGGTGTGTCACACTGCCCACCTCACGACAAAAACCATGCCAAGGCATGTCAAACGTCCAAGTCTCGGGCTCAGCTTTTTCCAGTGGGTGCCCTAGGTGGTATGCCACATTTTTGGTATAGAACACAGGTGGATTTGGTGCCAGCTTCGAGGTGAACACGACTGATCTTTAGTGTAGGTGTAGTTTTTAACTTAGAGAGAAATAGAGAGCTCTAGCTCTCTCTCCACTTGGAGATTTGATTTGGGGTTTCTCCAGGGGTCTTTTTGCAATATTTCCCTCCCCTAATTGCTGGTTAAAAGGTTACTTAAGGTTTGGTTGAAGATTACCCATGTTTTGCACATTTGCTCACTCTTTCTCCCCCTCTCATTCATGGCCTTGAGATATAGGGTTAAAGAGAGGCCTAGGGTTTTCCCCCTCTTGTCCAAGGTAGTAAGTGCATAAAGATTTGAGTAATACCCCTTAAGTCATTAACAAACTTTGATTAACCCATGGGCTCCAAGTTCTTATGTAGTTCCTTATGTCTCTACCACATATGATCATAGTCCTTAGTGTCAAGGTGTGCTCTAGCCATGGTAACACCTGGGGTGTTACAGCCCTCCCCCCTTAAGGGAATCTCGTCCCGAGATTTTAGGTAGAGTCCTTAGGAGGGTGCCAAGAAGATGTGCTGGTGTGTGGTTTCTGCTTTCCTTTGAGTTTTCTTTGGTTAACTGTTCTTCGAATGTCATCCTTTTTGCAACTTCAGAAGGAAGTCCTTTTTAAGCTAAAACCACAACTTAGACTACCCTTACTATCTAAGTTTTTCTTATAATTGTTTTCAAAGGGCAGATGGGGGTGGGGTTTTGGGGTTACGTACCGACTCCTTTGGGCAGAAAGTCGGGGAAGCGGGAGCGTAGAAAATCCTCAGTCTCCCACGTAGCTTCCTCTGCTGAATGGTGACTCCACTGAACTTTATACATTCTAATTGATCTTGCCCGTGTTGACCTTTCTTTCTGATCCAGTACCTTGACAGGGTACTCTTGATAGGACAAGTCTGGTTCTATCTCAATGTCTGGTTCTGGTAGCACTTCAGTGGGTAGACGAACACATTTCCACAGCTGAGATATATGGAACACATTGTGAACTGCTGACATGTGAGGTGGCAATTCCAGTTGATAGGCTACGGGTCCACAAGCTTCCTTGATCTCGTATGGTCCAATGTAGCGAGGAGCTAACTTGCCCTTGATCCTGAATCTCTGGACACCCTTGGTGGGTGACACCTTAAGATAAACATGGTCTCCCACTGCAAACTGGAGAGGTTTCCGCCTCTTATCATGATAGCTCTTTTGCCTGGCCTGAGCAGCTTCTAAGTTCTTCTTGATGACTCTGACCTTTTCCTCTGCTTCAAGAACCAAATCTGGCCCAAATATTTCCCTTTCTTCTGCTTGAGACCAATTCAGCGGGGTTCTACATCTCCTCCCATATAAGGCTTCAAAAGGTGCGATCTTCAGACTGGACTGATAGCTGTTATTGTAAGAAAATTCCGCCAAGGAAAGACACTTGTCCCAATCCTTTCCGTAGTGTAGTGCACATGCCCTCAACATGTCTTCCAAAATCTGATTCACCCTTTCTGTCTGACCATTGGTTTGGGGATGATAGGCTGAGCTTCGTATGACCTGGGTCCCAAGTGATTCCTGCAATTGTTCCCAAAATCGTGCCACAAACGGCGCTCCTCGGTCTGAAACTATAGTCCTTGCTATCCCATGCAAACGAACTATCTGGTCGATGTAAATTTCTGCATACTTCTCCGTCCTGTGGGTGGTATGTACGGGCAAGAAATGAGCTGTCTTGGTCAATCTGTCCACAATAACCCAAATTGAATCATGGTGCCTGGAGGTGTTGGGCAATCCCACTATAAAGTCCATGCAAATGTCCTCCCATTTCCAAGATGGTATGGGAAGGGGTTGTAAAGGGCCTGCTGCCTTCAAGTGACTAGCTTTTATCCTCTGGCAAGTGTCACACTCAGATACGTACTTGGCAATTTCCCTCTTCATTCTGGTCCACCAATATAAAGATCTGAGATCATGGTACATCTTGTTGCTACCAGGGTGCAGGGAGAACTTGGAAAGGTGAGCTTCATCCAGTATCTTCTTTCTGAGCTCAGGGTCCTTGGGAACAACCAATCGATCTCCAAACCACAAAATTCCCTTGCTGTCCTGACGGAAGCACTTGTATTTTTCTGCCTTCTGCTTGAGCATGTCTTTGATAACCTGGACACCTTTATCCCCAATCTGTGCCTGGACTATTTGCTCTTGCAATGTGGGCTCCACCGAGATATAACTTAATTCACCGGAGGGAACAACTTCCAGGTTCAACTTACACAACTCATCACACAGGGTGGTGACTCTTGCATCCATGTTCATACAATTGCACTGGGCCTTTCTGCTCAAAGCATCTGCCACAACATTGGCCTTGCCAGGGTGGTAATGCACCTCCAAATCATAGTCCTTGATTAGTTCTAACCATCTCCTCTGCCTCATGTTAAGGTCTGCCTGAGTGAAAATATACTTGAGACTCTTGTGATCAGTGTAAATGTTACAGTGAGCTCCCATCAAGTAGTGTCTCCATATCTTAAGAGCATGAACCACGGCTGCCAATTCCAGGTCATGTGTAGGGTAGTTCTGCTCATGAGGTCTGAGTGCTCGGGAAGCATAAGCAATCACTCTGTTCTCTTGCATCAAGACACATCCCAATCCCGTACCAGAGGCATCACAATAAACTTCAAAGGGCTTGGTGCTATCGGGTTGAGCCAGCACTGGGGCGGTTGTCAAATGTTGCCTCAGTGTATGAAAAGCATCTTCGCACTTTTGGCTCCAAGTAAACTTGGCTCCCTTCTTCAATAACTCAGTCATTGGCTTGGCAATTCTGGAGAAATCTGGAATAAATCGTCGGTAATACCCTGCCAATCCCAGAAAACTCCTAATCTGCCTCACTGTAGTTGGAGGTTTCCAGTCCATCACTTCTTGTACTTTCTCAGGATCAACTGATATCCCATCCTGAGAAATTGTGTGACCCAAGAATTTTATTTCCTTCAGCCAGAATTCACATTTAGACAATTTAGCATAAAGACGATGATCGCGCAGTCGCTGAAGCACGATATGCAGATGCTCAGCATGCTCGTCTTAATTCTTGGAATAGACCAGAATATCATCAATGAAAACAACCACGAACTTGTCCAGCTCTGGCATGAATACTGAGTTCATCAAGTACATGAAATAAGCCGGGGCATTGGTCAGTCCAAAAGACATCACCAAAAACTCATACAGCCCATATCTGGTGGAGAAAGCCGTCTTGGGAATATCACTGGCACGGATCTTGATCTGATGGTAACCTGAGCGAAGGTCTATCTTGGAGAATACCTTGGCTCCCACTAACTGATCAAACAGAACATCAATACGGGGTAACGGGTATTTGTTCTTGATAGTCACCGCATTGAGAGGGCGGTAATCAACACACATCCTCAAACTCTCGTCCTTTTTCTTCACGAATAATGCAGGACATCCCCAAGGTGAAGTACTTGGGCGAATAAACCCCTTGTCCAACAGTTCTTGCAGTTGCTTCTTTAGTTCTGCCAGTTCCGCGGGAGGCATCCTATAGGGTCTCTTAGAGATAGGAGCAGTCCTGGGTTGCAACTCGATTGCGAACTCGATGTCTCGGTCAGGTGGCATCCCTGGCAACTCATCCGGAAACACATCCGGGTAGTCACAGACCACTGGGATCTTTTCCACTAGGGATTCTATCATAACGAAGGCACAGGAACGGGTACAACCTTGGTCGGGCAAATATAAAACAGTCTCACCATAAGCAGGGGAATGGATTTCAATGGCCCGGGCTGCAATATCCAACACTGCTCGATGCCTGGTCAACCAGTCAGCTCCCAATATAATATCCACGCTATCCAATCCTAAGATGAGAAGGGTGGTTCTAATCACAAGACTACCAAATTTTATAGGCACTTGCCTGCTGATTTGGTTGGTGGCAATCCTGCCTCCTGGTGTTGAAATTGTGATACCCCCGTTGGTGTGGTGAAAAGGCAACTGGCACTTGGCACTAAACTTGGCACTAATAAAGCTATGTGATGCACCAGAATCAAAAAAAATAACAGCAGGATAATTCAAAACTGTAAAGATACCAGTCATGACGGGTGCTCCCTCTGGAATATCAGCCATGGTGGTGAAGTTCAGCTTGCCCTGCCTCACTTGCACCTTCTGCCTCTTGCCCTGGTTTTGATTGACATTCTGCCCCTGCCTCTGCTGGTTCCTAGGGCAATTCTTGGCATAATGTCCGGTGTTGTCGCATGTGAAACACCTGTTGTCATTTGCCTGGCGATACTGCTGCTGCTGCTGATTGTTCCTCTGAACTGGAAACTAGGTGCGGTTGGGTGCCTGCTGCTGCTGCTGCTGCTGCTGCGGTGGTCGGATCACCCATCTCCCTTGCTGCTGCTGCTGTGGTCCCCTGTTCTGAGTATCAGACACAATCCTGAAGCGCTGTGGCTGAGCTGAGGGTCCTGCCACAGGGGTCTTCCTCTTCTTCTCTGCCTGACGAGTTGTGATACAGTCTTCCTGGGAAATGGCCATGTTGACCAACTCGTTATAACTGTTGGCCCTGACAGTGTTGAGACGATCACGGAGCTTAGTGCTGAGCCCCCGTCTGAACCTGTCCCTCTTCTTCTCATCCGTGTCTGGATGGTATCCAGCATACTGGCACAAGTCATTAAAAGCCTGGGCATACTACAACACTGTCCTGTTGCCCTGAGTGAGTGCCAGAAACTCGTTGAGCTTTCGGTCCATGATGCCTGCGGGTATGTGATGTCCCCTGAAAGCTGCCTTAAACTCCCTCCATTCCACCTCTCGATCCTCTGGCTGCATGGCAAGAAAATGGTCCCACCAAGTCCGTGCGGGTCCACAAAGCTGCTGGGTGGCGAATCTGACTTTAGTGACCTCTGAGCAAGCTCCATGGAGTAGCGGGAATTTGGATTCCACTACTCGCAACCACACATCTGCATCAAGTGGATCCTCTGCCCTTGTGAACAATGGGGGCTGGGTACTGAGGAACTCTTGGTAGGTAGCTGCCGCGGGGTGACGCTGATGGTCTCCACCACCATAGTGCTGAGGTGGTGGCTGACGCTGAGCTAGCTGCCTCAAAATCTCGTTCTGCTGGGCCATCAGCTCCTGCAGAGTGGGGGGGTGGTGGCGGTGGAGGAACGCGCTCATTCTGGCCACGACGCTGCCTCCCGGCCATCTGAAAAACCACATAAATACTTAACACCATATCTCCAGTTTAAGATTTTATCGCGACGAAAAGAGTCACAGCAAAACGATAGACTCCAATTTCACAAAAGATTTATAAAGGCATAACTTTTTCCTTCCAAATTTAAAACTGATAACAGCATCCATCCAACATGCTTCCAAAAGAGTTTATCACGATTACATCATTGTCCCAAAAAGACTCAACTCTATCCAGCCTAGTACCGCAAGGGTGCAAAAGCTAAGCTAGCTGCGAGGAGTCCTACATTACCGATCTCTATTCCTACTCTGGCAACTAATGAGCGAAAGAGGCGACACTCGACTCGGGGGAAGGTGGCCTCCCTGAGCCAGCAGTGTCTATGCTGGAAGCGGGCTCCTCCCCTCCCTCAATGTCGACGTCCTCGTCAGCCTCCCCATCATGGATCTCCTGATGATGCATATCTAGGTGCTCATTAGCCTCTGCGAGCTGCTGCTGGGTGTTGAGAAGCTGATCTTCGAGAACCTCGATGGTGTTCTCCCTCGTTCCCACCAATTCCTCCAACTCATGGATCTCATCAGACAGCTGCTCCACTTGTAAACCTTTTTATACCAGCTCCTGGGACAAGTCAACCACGAGCTCCTCCCTATTGTCCAGGGTGATCTTGATTGCCTCCAATAATGCCATCAGATGAGACATTGCCTCTCCACGCATCACCTGCAGACGATACAGGGCGTTCATGCACCACACCGACAAGTGAGCCGTGTGGCCCGGGTAGAGAGCCCAAATGTCCTTGGCATGCTCCACCTGATCCTTCCACATTGGGTCGTCCTCCTTTTTCGCGGGGAACAAGCTAATGGGGTGGGTGGAGAGCTCCAAGGGATGGAATCCACAAAAAGTCGTCAACCCGTGTAGAGCGATCGCCTCGATCGTGTCCTCCGCCTGGTATCCAAAAGACTCGGAGTCCAGCGAGCGCCATCCTGGCTGCAGGGGATGAGGCTCCAAGGTCATCCTCACCCTACAGCGGGGCACCCGGTGCTTCTCGAACTGCTGCACCGCGTACTAAGGGGGTGTCATGTACCCAGCTCCCTGAAGTACCTCCCACAAAATACGGGGGAAGCCCTCTCGTGCAAGCCCGTCAGTGTGGGTTAGTGCATTTCCGTCCTCTGAGGATCCGTGGGAAGTCATCTGTGTACGGTTGAGCGTAAGTAAAAGAAAAAGAATTATAAAAAGAACAAGAGAAATAAAACTCAACCTTTCTTTTAGTTAAATAAAAAAAGTACGGGAGACTTAGTTGGTTATCACTTTGTTTTTAAGTCTTTACTCAATTGCTTAATTTAGCAATGCATGCATGCTCGTCCTGAACGACCTCACCACAAGACAAAAGGAATAGGGAAGAACTCCCATCCTGTAAAAGTGGCCTGTAGGGCCTAATTACTTAGCCACCTAGTTACCCTTCTATCATCCAAAGGCTTCACGTCCTAGGTCTATCCTGCTCGTTCTCCTATCTATCCAACATTGTTTCTATCAAATTTTATTTTGGGAAAATGATAGTATTTACATTTTATTGATTCCTCTGTGGTGGTACAAGCTCCGATACCAGCTGTGGCGGAACTGCCCGAATTATTCCGACTTAAGTGCCTAAGTCCCGCCTTAGAGGCTAGACCACACTTAAATGGGAATAACCCGTTAATTCCTCGGATCTCGTCCGACGAGGCCACTGACAGGATCAAGTACCACAATCTCACTCGAAGGTGAGTCACAGAGCAAATACAATAAAGCATAAAACCATGCAGGTAAGAGTGTTAAATTATTACATCATCATCGTCGGAGTTTTGCAAAAGTGACCATCATTGTTCGAAGTGCAGCGGAATAAAACTAACGGTAAATAAACAGAGAGATGGGGAAGCCTGTCCCATCACTCCTCATGCTCCTCCTCAGCCGAGGCGGGGTCCCACTCGACAGTCCAACCCGGTGGCAAGGCGGACGGCCAAGTCACTCCAGCAACCATGTCCTCCAGAGAACCTGTAAAATTATGCCACAAGCAAGGCTGAGTATACTAATACTCAGCTAGACTTACCCGGTGTGAGGAGTCTACTCCTCTACCTCTAGACATGCAGCTGTTTGGCTGTGGGGTTTGGTTTGCCAAAAGCACTAGCTGAGTCTCTAAATCCAGTTTTAACTTTGTCAAATTTAAGTGTGACTCTCTTAAGGCTAAATATGTACTATCTACTCATACATAGTAGCAAACATTTTAGCAATCAACATCTTGTATCATCTCATCATATTTCCACTTGTTACTCAATGTAGCAGCATGGATCAAGCAGTCTCATTAGCTGCGAGAAGCAGACGATTCGAATCGAGTTTTATCCTTGCAAGGTAAACCTAAACACACGACGTGGCGAGGTACTCTGTCCCCACACACATCAACCGTCCCCATCGATTCCCCGTCAGCAGAGAGGGGCTCACCGCCTTGGCGTACAATGCCCCACTGACCCCGACTGCCGTCGTGCAGTGACCGCACTTGTACCCACCATAACCGGAATGGGAGACCATGTCTCAGGTCGCGTGAGGAGGGCAAACTGCTGCCAGGTTCACTCAGGTACTGGGCTTACCGATTTACCATATTTCTCGGTATGTGTTTAGTACGTTCAAACGCTTGACACACGGTACCACACCTTAATCCTTATTCAAATTTTCATCCCGTAGACAACCAATCCCCATGGATTGTTGTCCACATACCAACATCATTATGATATAAAAATGGATACAACCAATTCCTGACCTCGCGCGAGTGCTAGAAAAATCACTCGACTTCTACCGAGATCCCTGATTAGCAAAGCAGCTACTCGACCTAGCATACTAGTATCCATCTCAAAAGGAATCCTGAGTTCATGCAACTAGGGTTTCAAGCAACTCCTACACTTAAGTGCACATTCAATCCTATAATCAATAAGTGTAGTAAAATAGCATAATAACAGGTTATGCATAAAACCGGGGCTTGCCTTCCAAGGTGGTGGCAGGCAGATCCTCTGATGCAGACTCTGGGGCTGGATCCGGGGCTACCTCCTGAGCAGCTCCTTGCTCCGGCACGAGGACGTACTCTCCGTCAGCAAGGTTATAGTCTATCGAATGCAATGAACATGTATATCATGATTATGCAGGATTTAATAACCTTATGATAAGAAGAAACTAAGTCAAGAAGTAACTTATGGTTTCTTAGCCATGCGAGGCTTCCAGTGGGTTATGCTTATTACTTTTTAGGCTTAGGGTTTTATTGAGGATAAACATAGTGGATTTGTATTGTCTTTATATATTTTCAGTGGACAATTTACAAGGAATTTAAGATGACACTAATTTCCATTATTCATTTTTCCCTTTTCTTCATTTTCTACTTATAGTTTCTAGTGTAGGTTTGAATTATGACAGTGGTTTAACCTTTTCCAAAAATTCTGTAAAAATTACAGTGGATTGCCATTGGTCATTATAGCCTATTTTAGGAAATTGAGGTTCAAAATAAAAAGGCTAAGCTTTAGGTAAAAAAATAACAAAGGTGGTGTAAAATGGGCCACTTTACACTACACCTCCTCATTAGAGATGAGTTCCTTCCTAAGGGTTATTTTTGTTAAGATCTAACAATAATAATAAACCTCTGTGCCAAAATTTACAGAAAGTTAATTGGTAATTATTTAGTTGTGGTTTTCTAAAGTTTTATGTCAAAAAGGTGCTTATAACTAACTTGTCATTTGAAAAATATCAAACAACAGATTTTGTATTTTTCTTATGTTCATAATAACAAAACATTAGTTATCCCAAGGGTTGGGGTATTTTCACCTTAGGGTTATTTTTGTAGGGTTTTTCTAAGTTATCCTTATTTTCTTCAAATAAAAGGGATCCTACTTAATTTATACTAAACCAGGGTAGGATAGATTTTTTTGGTGAACTACATTGGATAAGTGCCTTAACAAAAATAGAGGTGCCCTCTGATTCATTCTTTAAATCACCTTTTCTATTTTTCTTAACCTTAAGCATATTATAAAATAAGGGGTAAAAACTGACTTAATGGAGTGGACAGAGGGATTCAACATTTTAAATTAGGTCAGTAGGTAGATATAAACTTCTCCAAATTTTTCTAACCCTAGTCTAATAGTGCTACTAATTTTTGCCCCATTATTTAACTTATGGCCAAAATGATAATTAAATTAGAACCTTAAAGTTTTCTGTAGTACATAGGAGTTTTATATTTTTCTTAAGTAGGTTACATTATTTAGAGTCTGACAAAATTTGTTTGACCAAATTTGGATGATTTCAACAGAAGTTATAGATTTTCAAAGTTTCTGTTCAATTTAAAAACAGATTTAATAAGAGTTTCCTGGAAAAACAGTTTACACCGAGGTCCCTGGGTTTAAACTAAATCAACCCGCATAGATCTACCCCTGCGCCACTATTCCCCTGGGTCACTAACAACTCAAAAAGCTCCCTGACTTTCCTCTCTTCTTCCCCGAGGTCCTTCACCCAATGTAAACAGTATCCGCGGGAAAGAAAAGGGTGGCGCGGCTTACCGGCGGCGAGATAGGTCCGGCGAAGGGCAGGGTTGGCTCGGGGAGGCTCTGGCGGTCACAGCGAGGTGCGGCTCGACGGCGGGGATGGCCGGAATTGCTCGGTCCACGTGCGCAGGCGGGTGTTCTCGTCGGCAGCGAGTGTACCGGCCAAAACACGGCGAGCAGGTTCAAACCAAGGGCACGGTGAGCTTCACGGGGTGATGTGGAGACTGTGTGCACAAAGAATTGGAAAATGGTTGAGTGGATTACCCGGTCCACGTACTCCGGCGAGGGTGTGAGCTCCGGCGACCGTGGACTGGCCTCTCCGGCGAAGCAGGCTTCGATTCCTCGCTCGGGGAGCTTCATGGGGGTGTACTTAGTCGGCTCCGAGGGTTGGACGGGGCTGGGAAAAGATGGGCTGGCCGGTCTACGGCGGCAGTGGGTCGGGTGGCCGTGAACACGTCGCGCACGGGCAAACGGCGGCGAGCTAAGCTCTGGTGAGGCTTGAGGGTGCGTGGAGGAGTGTGTTCGATGCCTCTGTGGGTTTTATAGGCGCGGGCGCACACAGGGGACACGGGCGCGGCTCGGCGCGGCGCGGGGTCGGGCGCGGGCGTGCCCTAGCACGGCAGAGCGCGTCGAACACGTGGAGCTTTTCTTCTGCCCTTGTTCCACAGCTCACCCAAGTCGCAAACGTGCGAATCTTGGCATAAATCCGGCGCGAGTCTTTTCCTGGCACCTAGGGCTATCACTCAACTGTGAGACGCCATGGC
This sequence comes from Zea luxurians, assembly GCA_029449295.1. Lineage (NCBI taxonomy): Eukaryota > Viridiplantae > Streptophyta > Magnoliopsida > Poales > Poaceae > Zea > Zea luxurians. Next base: position 176,859,531 of record JAOPSE010000002.1, read on the forward strand.
AGATATGGCCTAGGGAGGGAGATCTCCGGTCGCCAAATTGGGTGTGTCACACTGCCCACCTCGCGACAAAAACCATGCCAAGGCATGTCAAACGTCCAAGTCTCGGGCTCAGCTTTTTCCAGTGGGTGCCCTAGGTGGTATGCCACATTTTTGGTATAGAACACAGGTGGATTTGGTGCCAGCTTCGAGATGAACACGACTGATCTTTAGTGTAGGTGTAGTTTTTAACTTAGAGAGAAATAGAGAGCTCTAGCTCTCTCTCCACTTGGAGATTTGATTTGGGGTTTCTCCAGGGGTCTTTTTGCAATATTTCCCTCCCTAATTGCTGGTTAAAAGGTTACTTAAGGTTTGGTTGAAGATTACCCATGTTTTGCACATTTGCTCACTCTTTCTCCCCCTCTCATTCATGGCCTTGAGATATAGGGTTAAAGAGAGGCCTAGGGTTTTCCCCCTCTTGTCCAAGGTAGTAAGTGCATAAAGATTTGAGTAATACCCCTTAAGTCGTTAACAAACTTTGATTAACCCATGGGCTCCAAGTTCTTATGTAGTTCCTTATGTCTCTACCACATATGATCATAGTCCTTAGTGTCAAGGTGTGCTCTAGCCATGGTAACACCTGGGGTGTTACACTCCCGAAGGCAGGGGTTCCCCTCGGAACATCGCGCCGCGACTTCCCGATTCATACGGGAAGCCTCGGTCCACTCCGGGCGCACGTGCAACACAGCGCCTGCAGTCCCGGGTCGCCTCGGCAACGAGCGTCATCATCACAGCCGTCGGGCCCACCTCAACGACAGGGCGCGCCGAGGCTACCACCCCAGGCGTGGGGGACGCTACGACAGCGGGGAGGATCGGAGTCCTTCGCCCGAACCACCCGGTCCGCAGGCTTTCAGCCGCGCCATACGACGGGCACCGTTCCCGACCCGATTCCGAACACCGACTACTATCACAAAGTACTCGGGGGAGACGAGACCGGAACTGTGGCTCGCGGACTATCGGCTGGCCTGCCAACTGGGTGGAACGGACGATGACAACCTCATCATCCGTAACCTCCCCCTGTTCCTCTCCGACACCGCTCGAGCCTGGCTGGAGCACCTGCCCCTAGGGCAGATCTCCAACTGGGACGACCTGGTCCAAGCCTTCGTCGGCAATTTCCAGGGCACGTACGTGCGCCCTAGGAACTCCTGGGATCTCCGAAGCTGCCGCCAGCAGCCGGGAGAGTCTCTCCGGGATTACATCCGGCGATTCTCGAAGCAGCGCACAGAGCTGCCCAACGTCACCGATTCAGATGTCATCGGTGCGTTCCTCGCCGGCACCACCTGCCGCGACCTGGTGAGCAAGCTGGGTCGCAAGACCCCCACCAGGGCGAGCGAGCTGATGGACATCGCCACCAAGTTCGCCTCTGGCCAGGAGGCGGTTGAGGCCATTTTCCGGAAGGACAAGCAGCCCCAGGGCCGCCCACCGGAAGATGCTCCCGAGGCGTCAACTCAGTGCGGCGCCAAGAAGAAGGGCAAGAAGAAGTCGCAAGCGAAACGCGACGCCGCCGACGCGGACCTTGTCGCCGCTGCCGAGCACAAGAACCCTCGGAACCTCCCGGAGGTGCCAACCTCTTCGACAAGATGCTCAAGGAGTCGTGCCCCTATCATCAGGGGCCCGTCAAGCACACCCTTGAGGAGTGTGCCATGCTTCGACGACACTTCCACAAGGCCGGGCCACCCGCGGAGGGTGGCAAGGCCCTCGACGACGCGAAGGTGGAAGATCACAAGGCAGGAGGGTTCCCCGAGGTCCGCGACTGCTTCATGATCTACGGCGGGCAAGTGGTGAACGCCTCGGCTCAGCACCACAAGCAAGAGTGTCGGGAGGTCTGCTCGATAAAGGTGGCGGCGCCAGTCTACCTGGACTGGTCCGACAAGCCCATCACCTTCGACCGGGCCGACCATCCAGACTACGTGTCGAGCCCGGGGAGATACCCACTCGTTGTCGACCCCATCATCGGCAACGTCAGGCTCACCAAGGTCCTCATGGACGGAGGCAGCAGCCTCAACATCATCTACGCCGAGACCCTCGGGCTTCTGCGGATCGATCTGTCCTCGGTCCGGACGGGCGCTACGCCTTTCCACGGGATCGTCCCCGGGAAGCGCGTTCAACCCCTCGGACAACTCGACCTACCCGTCTGCTTCGGGACGCCCTCCAACTTTCAAAAGGAGACCCTCACGTTCGAAGTGGTCGGGTTTCGAGGAACCTACCACGCAGTGCTGGGGAGGCCATGCTACGCCAAGTTCATGGCCGTCCCCAACTACACCTACCTCAAGCTCAAGATGCCAGGCCCCAACGGGGTCATCACCGTCGGGCCCACGTACCGACACGCGTACGAATGCGATGTGGAGTGCGTGGAGTACGCCGAGGCCCTCACCGAATCTGAGGCCCTCATCGCTGACCTGGAGAGCCTCTCTAGGGAGGCGCCCGACGTGAAGCGCCACGCCGGCAACTTCGAACCGGCGGAGACGGTCAAGTTCGTCCCTCTCGACCCCTGCAACGACGCCTCCAAGCAGATCCAGATCGGTTTCGAGCTCGACCCCAAATAGGAAGCAGTGCTCGTCGACTTTCTCCGCGCAAATGCCGACGTTTTCGCGTGGAGTCCCTCGGACATGCCCGGCATACCGAGGGAAGTCGCCGAGCACTCTCTGGATATCCGAGCTGGGGCCCGACCCGTGAAGCAACCTCTGCGTCGATTCGACGAAGAAAAGTGCAGAGCCATAGGCGAGGAGATCCACAAGCTACTGGCGGCAGGGTTCATCAAAGAGGTATTCCATCCCGAATAGCTTGCCAACCCTGTGCTTGTGAGAAAGAAAGGGGGAAATGGCGGATGTGTGTAGACTACACTGGTCTAAACAAAGCATGTCCGAAGGTTCCCTACCCTCTGCCTCGCATCGATCAGATCGTGGATTCCACTGCTGGGTGCGAAACCCTGTCTTTCCTCGATGCCTACTCAGGGTATCACCAGATCAGGATGAAGGAGTCCGACCAGCTCGCGACTTCATTCATCACACCCTTCGGCATGTACTGCTATGTTACAATGCCGTTTGGTTTGAGGAATGCGGGGGCAACGTACCAGCGATGCATCAACCATGTGTTTGGCGAACACATCGGCCGAACGGTCGAGGCCTACGTCGATGACATCGTAGTCAAGACAAGGGAGGCCTCCGACCTCCTTTCCGACCTTGAAGCGACGTTCCGATGTCTCAAGGCGAAAGGCATGAAGCTTAATCCCAAAAAGTGTGTCTTCGGGATCCCCCGAGGCATGCTCTTGGGGTTCATCGTCTCCGAGCGGGGCATCGAAGCCAACCCGGAGAAGATTGCAGCCATCACCAGCATGGGGCCAATCAAGGACTTGAAAGGCGTACAGAGGGTCATGGGATGTCTCGTGGCTCTGAGTCGCTTCATCTCCCGCCTCGGCGAAAGAGGTCTGCCTCTGTACCGCCTCTTAAGAAAAGCTGAGTGCTTCGCTTGGACTCCTGAGGCCGAGGAAGCCCTCGGGAACCTGAAGGCGCTCCTCACGAACGCACCCATCTTGGTGCCCCCCGCTGCCGGAGAAGCCCTCTTGATCTACGTCGCCGCAACCACCCAGGTGGTTAGCGCCGCGATCGTGGTTGAGAGACGAGAAGAAGGGCATGCATTGCCCGTCCAGAGGCTAGTCTACTTCATCAGTGAGGTACTGTCCGAGACCAAGATCCGCTACCCGCAAATCCAGAAGCTACTGTACGCGGTGATCCTGACACGGCGGAAGTTGCGACACTACTTCGAGTCTCATCCGGTGACTGTGGTGTCATCCTTCCCCCTGGGAGAGATCATCCAGTCCCGAGAGGCCTCGGGTAGAATTGCGAAGTGGGCGGTGGAGATCATGGGCGAGACGATCTCGTTCACCCCTCGGAAGGCCATCAAGTCCCAGGTCTTGGCGGACTTCGTGGCTGAATGGGCCGACACCCAGCTCCCGACGGCTCCGATCCAACCGGAGCTCTGGACCTTGTTTTTCGATGGGTCGCTGATGAAGACGGGGGCCGGCGCAGGCCTCCTCTTCGCCTCGCCCCTTGGGAAGCACCTACGCTACGTGCTACGCCTCCACTTCCCGGCGTCCAACAATGTGGCTGAGTACGAGGCTCTGGTAAATGGGTTGCGAATCGCCATCGAGCTAGGGGTCCGACGCCTCGACGCTCGCGGTGACTCGTAGCTCGTCATCGACCAAGTCATGAAGAACTCCAACTGCCGCGACCCGAAGATGGAAGCCTACTGCGATGAGGTTCGGCGCCTGGAAGACAAGTTCTACGGGCTCGAGCTCAACCACATCGCCCGACGCTACAACGAGACTGCGGACGAGCTGGTTAAAATAGCCTCGGGACGAACAACAGTTCCCCCGGACATATTCTCCCGAGACCTGCATCAACCCTCCGTCAAGACCGAGGACACGCCCGAGCCCGAGGCACCCTCGGCTCAGTCCGAGGTACCCTCGGCCCAGTCCGAGGTACCCTCGGCACGGTCCGAGGTACCCTCGGCTCAGCCCGAGGTACCCTCGGCCCCTGAGGGTGAGGCACTACGCGTCGAGGGGGAACCGAGCGAGGTCACGCCTAATCAAAGCTGGCAGACCCCGTACCTGCAATATCTCCACCGAGGGGAGCTGCCCCTCGACCAAGCCGAAGCTCGGCGGTTGGCGCGGCGCGCCAAGTCTTTCGTCTTGCTGGGAGATGGGAAGGAGCTCTACCACCGCAGCCCCTCAGGCATCCTCCAGCGATGCATTTCCATCGCCGAAGGCCAGGAGCTCTTGCAAGAGATACACTCGGGGGCTTGCGGCCATCACGCAGCACCTCGAACCCTCGTTGGAAACGCCTTCCGACAAGGATTCTACTGGCCGACGGCGGTGGCCGACGCTACTAGAATTGTCCGCACCTGCGAAGGGTGTCAGTTCTACGCGAGGCAGACCCACCTGCCCGCTCAGGCTCTGCAGACCATACCCATCACCTGGCCGTTTGCTGTGTGGGGTCTGGACCTCGTTGGCCCCTTGCAGAAGGCACCCGGGGGCTACACGCACCTGTTGGTCGCCATCGACAAATTCTCCAAGTAGATCGAGGTCCGACCCCTAAACAGCATTAGATCCGAACAGGCGGTGGCGTTCTTCACCAACATCATCCATCGCTTTGGGGTCCCGAACTCCATCATCACCGACAACGGCACCCAGTTCACCGGCAGAAAGTTCCTGGACTTCTGCGAGGATCACCACATCCGGGTGGACTGGGCTGTCGTGGCTCACCCCATGACGAATGGGCAAGTGGAGCGGGCTAACGGCATGATCCTGCAAGGACTCAAGCCTCGGATCTACAACGACCTCAACAAGTTCGGCAAGCGGTGGATGAAGGAACTCCCCTCGGTGGTCTGGAGTCTGAGGACAACACCGAGCCGGGCCACGGGCTTCACACCGTTCTTTCTAGTATATGGGGCCGAGGCCATCTTGCCCACAGACTTGGAATACGGTTCCTCGAGGGTGAGGGCCTACACCGACCAAAGCAACCGAGCCAACCGAGAAGACTCACTGGACCAGCTGGAGGAGGCTCGGGACGTGGCCTTACTACACTCGGCGCGGTACCAGCAGTCCCTGCGACGCTACCACGCCCGAGGGGTTAGGTTCCGAGACCTCCAGGTGGGCGACCTGGTGCTTCGGCTGCGACAAGACGCCCGAGGGCGGCACAAACTCACGCCTCCCTGGGAAGGGCCGTTCGTCATCACCAAGGTCCTGAAGCTCGGAACGTACAAGCTGGCCAACAGCCAAGGCGAGGTCTACAGCAACGCTTGGAACATCCAACAGCTACGTCGCTTCTACCCTTAAGATGCTTTCAAGTTGCTCGTATACCTCGTTCACACACCAAGTCTGGTCATCAAGGAAGGGTCAGCCTTGCCTCGGTAAAGCCCGACCCTCCCTCGGGGGCTAGAAGGGGGCAACCCCCTCTGCGTCAAAATTTTCCTCGAAAAAAGAAAAAAATCTTTTCTGCCAGAATGCCTTTCGTGCTCTTCGACTACTTCAAAAGTGGATCCTGAAAACGACGGAGTACACGTAAGCAGCCAAGGCTGACCGAGCCGAGGGACTCCTACGCCTCCGGGATACGGATACCTCACTCATCACCTTCTGCGATAAGTAACTCGCGTTCGGATAAGTGACTCCGCGGACCGAACAAGTCTTCATGCTCGAGAGCTCCTCTGCCGAAATGATTTTTCGGGCCTTCTCGACTGCGTCGGTAATAGAACCCTATGGACGAGTAAGAGCGCGCGTAAGCGGCAAGGCCGACCGAGCCGAGGGATTCCTATGCCTCCGGGATACGGATACCTCACTCATCGCCTTCCGTGAAAAGCAACTCTCGCCCGCACGAACAATTCTGTTACCGACAAATGAGTCCGGATACTCGAAACAAGAGGAAAAGAAACGCAGCTTTACAACACGACGACGGTGTGTTTAGGCCTCGGTGGCCGCAGAAAACATACACACACTACAAGACAACCTGATCCTGCAGGCTCGGACGTCGACAGCCGAAGGGGGCAGCAGCACCCTCGGCATCAACTACACCTTCGGTAGGGTCTGACCTAGCCTCGGACGGCGACGCGGTCGAAGGGCCCCCACTCTGAAGGACGACATCAGCACCACACCCGGGCCATCGTCGCCAGGGTCTTCTTCGAGAATCCGGCCTGAGCAGGCAGCTCGGCCGGCCACCCCGAGGCCTCGGCCAGCTGACCCCCAAAGACATCAGCTCGGCTTGTGGCCTCGGCAGCTCAACTCCGGCGTTGGCTCCGCCAGTGGACGACCCGGCCAGGCTCTGGCCAACCACACCTCCTTTTCGAAGCCAACTCTGCCTCGGCCCATGCTGACACCGCTACCTCCGGCTTCGGCTCATCGAAGGGCGGCCGAGGGGTTCCTATAACTAAGCAAGAGGGGCCTCGGACAGCAAGGCCGATCGAGCCGAGGGACTCCAACTCCTCCGGGATACGGATACCTCACTCGTCACCTTTGCACGAGGCAACTCACGCTCGGTGAAGCGGTTCAGATAATCGACAAGGCGAGTCTTAGTACTCGAAACGAAGAAAAAATATGGCTCCGTGCCGAAAATATATACACGTTCAGGCCTCGACAGCCACATTGAACAAAACACCGGCGCTCAAGGTGCCATTACAAACGGAACTCCGGTTCCGACCCCACAGCAGCAGCCATGATCCCAGTACGGGCACGGCCACCGGAAGGCTTTTGTTCGCGTCCCTACTCAAGGGACGGAAACAGACATCAAAGCCAAAGAGCCGGCGGCTGGCCCGTGGGCGGCGCCGACGGCCTCAACGAGGGGGGAGCTTCCTCCGGCTGCCACCACCTCAGCACGGACGGCGGCGTCCGCCTCTCCACCAACGCCGACGGTCGGCAAGGCGCGCCGGCAGGTCGTCACTCCCGTCCTCGCCGCGAAAGCCAGGAGGAGGACGGAATGTTGCATCCTAGCTGGACGGCAACAGTTCGCCTTCCCCAGCATGGCTGGAGGACGCCTCCTCCGCAAGGCTGGAGGATGGTTTCCACCACCAGAAGCTGGAAGAGGAGGTGACCAGCCGGCCCGCGCGGGAGGTAGAGCTCCGGCTCAGCCTGGCCTCCGCCCCAGCGAGGATGATGAACATCCTTGAAGCTGAGGGCAGGACCAAGATCGCAGCCTGGCTCGCTTCTCCCCGCCGTCGAGCTGGTGGTCACCGTTTTGGGTGACCACCGGTGAGGGGATGCAGCCGGGCTGCACGATGAAAATCCTTGAAGCCGAACGATGGCTGAGAGGTACCAACTTCCACGAAGTTGCGTTCCTCCGACGACAAGGCGGAAGGACTGCGTGTCACACCCGGTTTTTAGAAGGCAAACCGAATGCGAACCATGTACGTGCCAGGATCAGTTATTCACGTACACAGCAGTTACATAACATGGACATCATCACACAGTGCTCAAATAGTATTAAAAGGGAAATAATAGTCGATTACATCATACGTCTGAGACGTCCATATAGTTCTTACAATAAATCAAAGTGCGGAAAAGAAACGTAGATAACGCGGCCTTCACAGGCAGCCGACTGGGGGTTGCCGCTAACCCACGCCTAGAACTCGTCGTAGTCTTGGAACTCCTGGAAGTCTCCTTCCATAGCTTCATCTTCTCCTGAGCAGTGGTTGCAATGCTGACAACCTGGGGGGGGATTGGTGTGTAGAGCAAGGGTGAGTACACATCAACATACTCAGCAAGTATCCTGTTTGGCTGTAGTGGACTAGCTTTATGTGGGGATAAGTCAAGCAGTTGCTTTTAATTGGTCAGGTTATTACTTACTAGTAGAAAGCCAGGTTTTAACATTAACCCAAGTTATTAGCCCAATGTATCCTTTCCAAACGGAAAGAATACCACTTACCAGCACCATACTCATAATCAGAACCATCAATCTCATTGCCACCTGTACCAAAATATCACTGATCAAGTATCACTAATCTCTGGAGCTCCCTTGGCCGCTCATAACCGCGAGCACGGCTGATATATCAGTTTCATAACACTCTGCAGAGGTTGCGCACTTTACCCACAAGCCGTGATTCCCTCTCTAGCCCGGGCTTGCAAGACCCTTATTCACTACCAAGGTGAATGGCTAGGGATTCACTACGAAGCCTTTACAAAGATTCCCCGGGACTGTAGCCACCCGTTAGGTTTCCTAAATGTACCGCACTCCTCCCCAAGGGACAAATCAACCTTGGCAGAGCGAGCCGCATACACCGAGCCCCATTGACGGCACAACGGCTAAGCGAACTACACCCCGGTTCCTCTAATTATTCAGCTAAGGGCGTCCCATTCCACCCTCATGGTTGCACTGTTTTCCCGGGCGGTCATCCATTGAACAGGTCCTTACGGAGAGGCACTCGAGAAACCGCTCGAGTCCCCTTAAATGCCACAAGTATGATCATAAATGAGAAGGGGAAAACAGCGTATCATAGATAATCACATCATGTTCATTGATTAGAGTTGAGCAATAGCATCAGACTAAGCAGTAATAATCCGACCCAAATAGGTAAACAAGGACATGGATAACAAAAGCTAGTCAATCCTTAGGTATAAATGTGTAATGCGGGAGGTGAATTAAAGAATGAGTAGGACAGAGATAGGTCAAAGGACACTTGCCTCCACCAACCGACTGCTGCTCAGGGGCTTCTCCTGCGAATTCCTCGGGTTCTTCGACCGGATCGTTCTCTATGCGAGCGCAAACATACATACATCCACATATTTAATACAAAAGAACAGTACACCATACAAGGGAACAAATAAAGTGAATATGCATCAAGTATGACATTCGACATCGCATTTGTTATGGTTAGAAAGAAATGGGAAAGGGTCTCGCAGGGGTTTAAAGTTTATGCACTAATGATTAGTTACAATTGATTCTTAACAAAAGAATTCTGTTATATATATACTAATGGAAACCTAATCATTTTTAGTTGATCAACATTGCACGGGTTAAACAATTAACTACGTGAATCAATAGCATAACGGAATTTTAAAGTAAACTTCCTATTTTCCATAGCATGAACAATGATCAGTCTACCTAAAATAAAGTAATTATGATCACAGAAAGTAAATAAAATAAAATAAAAAAAATAAAAAAAACAGAGGGGGGGCGGTTGAACCGGCCCTAGGGGCGGTTGAACCGGCCCTGGGCTGGGCGGCCGAGCTGGGGCGGGCGCGCGGGGGAGGGCGGCCGAGCTGGGGCGGGCGCGGCTGAGCCGGTCGGCCAGGGCGGCTGAACCGGCCCTGGGCTGGGGGCGCGGCCAAGGGGCCAGGGCGGCCGAGGGCGCGGCCAGAGGCTGGCCGGGGCTGGCCAGCGGCCAGGCGGGCGCGGCTGGGGGGCGGCCGGGGCTGGCCAGCGGCCAGGCGGGCGCGGCTGGGGGCGGCCGGGGCTGGCCAGGGGCTAGGGCGGCGCGGCCAGGGCGGCCAGGGGCGCTGGGGCGCGGCCAGGGGTGGCCGGGCGGGCTGGGGGAAAGGGGAGGGGAGAGGGGAGGGAGGGAGGAGGGAGGAGGGAGGGGGGGCCTCACCGGCGATGGGCGGCCGATCCGGCAGAGGGCGGCGGCCGGTGCTAGGGTAGGGGTAGGGGCGGCGGCTTAGGGAGAGAGAGAGGGAAAATGAGAGGGAGAGGGAGAGGGTTAGGGGAAAAGGGGAGGTGGGGGCGGCTGGGCCTTGCCAAGGCCCAAGAGGGGGCGCCAGGGGCGGCTGGGCCGGCCGGGGTCGGCCCAGGGCGCGGGAGAGAGAGAGAAAGAGGAGAGAGAAAGAGAGAGAAAGAAAAAGAAAAGATCATTTCCCTGTTTTCGAAATCCGATCTTTTAGATGAATGCGTTTGCACTTTCAAACAATCAAAAAATGCAAGGGTCGGCATGGTGCATCAAACAACACAAAGTATCTTTAGAGTTTTTCTTACACGGGAAATCCAAACCGAATCCCGCTAAAACTTTGGAAAAGGTCAAGGTTTAGCGAGAGGAAAAAGAAAAGGAAAAGGTAACGCCCGAATTTTGGCGAGTAAAGAAAAGAAAAAATTCAACTGCAAAATTCGGGGCGTTACAAACCTATCCCCCTTAAAAGAATCTCGCCCTCGAGATTCAGGGCTGGCTAGCAAAGAGTTCTGGGTACTTGGCCATCAAATCATCTTCACGCTCCCAGGTTGCTTCTTCCTCAGAGTGGTGACTCCATCTGACTTTGCACATTCTGATGGTCTTCCTTCGGGTGACTCTGTCTGCAACCTCAAGGATCTGAGCTGGCTTCTCAACATAGGTCAAGTCCTCCTGGACTTCCAGACCTTCCACTGGCAACTGCTCTTCTGGCACACGCAAGCACTTCTTCAACTGAGACACATGAAAGACATCATGCACAGCTGACAAATTCTCTGGCAGGCTGAGCTGATAGGCCACTTCTCCACGCTTTGCAAGAATCTGATACGGACCAATGTAGCGGGGTGCTAGCTTGCCTTTGATTCCGAACCTTCTGACTCCTCTGATCGGTGACACTTTCAGATAGACAAAGTCTCCGACTTCAAAACTCAGCTCTCTTCTTCTTGTGTCTGCATAGCTTCGCTGCCTCGATTGCGCTATCTTCAGATTCTCTCGGACCATCTTGATGTTCTCTTCAGCTTCAAGCAGAATGTCTGGTCCAAACACTTGCTTCTCTCCAGGCTGATCCCATTGCAACGGAGTTCTACAACTCCTTCCATAGAGCGCTTGAAATGGTGACATCTTCAAACTGGCCTGATAACTGTTGTTATAGGAAAACTCTGCATAAAGCAATCGCTTGTCCCATCCGGACTGATCTTGCAACGCACAGGCTCTCAACATATCTTCAAGAATTTGATTGGTTCTTTCGGTCTGGCCATCTGTCTGCGGATGATAAGCTGAACTGAAATTCAGATGCGTGCCCAAGGCTTCATGCAACTGCTGCCAGAAATGAGAGGTGAACTGCGTTCCTCTGTCTGACACTATCTTCTTTGGCACACCATGAAGACAAACGATCCGAGACATATACAGTTCCGCCAATACTGCACTGCTGTAGGTGGTCTTGACAGGTATGAAGTGGGCTGACTTGGTTAAACGGTCCACTACTACCCAAATAGAATCGTAGCCGGCTCGAGTGCGAGGCAATCCGACTATGAAATCCATACCGATTTCATCCCATTTCCACTGAGGGATCTGCAACGGTTGCAACAATCCAGCAGGTCTCTGGTGTTCGGCCTTGATTCGCCGACAACTATCGCACTTAGCCACATGCTCTGCGATTTCCCTCTTCATTCCATACCACCAGAATTTCTTCTTCAGATCCTGATACATCTTCTCACTGCCAGGGTGAATCGAATAGGCTGTCTCATGAGCTTCCTTGAGAATCAACTCCCGAATGGACTGGACATTGGGAACACACAAGCGGTCTTTGAACCATATCACGCCTTCTGCGTCTTCTCGAAAATCTTTGCCTCTGCCATCTAGAATCAGTCGCCGGATCTCACTGATCTTCTCATCATTCTTCTGCGCTTCTTTGATTTCTCGCTCCAAGGTAGGTTCCAATTCAACTGTGACTCCTCGCGAATTGTTCAGAAATCCGAGACTCAACCTGTCGAACTCCTTGGCCAACTCATAAGGCATCGGACGAGCGACCATCAGATTGACTTGACTCTTTCTGCTCAAAGCATCTGCCACTACGTTTGCTTTGCCTGGATGGTAATGAATCTCCAACTCATAGTCTTTGATCAACTCTAACCATCTTCGCTGCCTCATATTCAATTCTGACTGAGTGAATATGTACTTCAGACTCTTGTGATCTGTGTAAACATCGCATTTCTGTCCATACAGATAGTGCCTCCATGTCTTCAGTGCGTGAACCACTGCTGCCAACTCTAGATCATGGATTGGGTAATTCTTCTCATGAACCTTCAGCTGTCGGGACGAGTAAGCCACAACTCTTCCCTCTTGCATCAACACGCATCCCAAACCTGTGTAACAAGCATCACAGTACACAGAGAAGGGCTTGTGCACATCAGGCAAGACTAGGACAGGCGCTGTTGTCAACTTCTCTTCCAGCGCTTCAAAAGCCTCTTGACATTTCTGGGTCCACTTGAACTCAACCTTGTTGCCTAGCAACGCTGTCATTGGTTTCGCAATCTTCGAAAACCCTTCAATGAATCGACGATAATATCCGGCCATTCCAATGAAGCTCTTGATTCCTCGAGCATCCGTTGGCGCTTTCCAGTTCAGAATGTCTGCCACTTTCTTCGGATCCACAGCCAATCCTTCTTTGTTGATTATGTGACCCAAGAACAGGACTTCACTGATCCAGAACTCACACTTGCTCAACTTTGCATACAACTGGTGCTCTCGCAATCTCTGCAATACCATCCTCAAATGATCTGCATGTTCTTCTTCACTTTGAGAATAAATCAGAATGTCATCAATGAATACCACCACAAACTTATCGAGATAATCCATGAATACACTGTTCATCAAGTTCATAAAGAACGCTGGTGCATTGGTCAAACCAAAAGACATCACTGTGAACTCATACAAACCATACTTGGTGATGAATGCCGTCTTCGGAATGTCCGAAGGCCGGATCCTGAGCTGATGATAACCTGACCTCAGATCAATCTTGGAGAACACACTGGCTCCTCTCAACTGGTCAAACAGATCTTCTATTCTGGGCAAGGGATACTTGTTCTTGATCGTGACTTCATTCAAAGCTCGATAATCGATACACATCCTCTTGGTGCCATCTTTCTTCTCCACAAACAGGACAGGGGCGGCCCAAGGCGAGGTGCTTGGCCGGATATAACCTTTCTCTGACAGCTCATCAATCTACTTCTTAAGCTCAACCAACTCTGGTCCAGATATTCTGTAAGCTCTCTTGAAGATAGGGGCGGTTCCAGGAAGAAGCTCTATAGCAAACTCAACTTTCCGCTCTGGTGGCATACCCGGTAAGTCTTTCGGAAACACATCTGGGAATTCAGACACAACCTTGATACTCTCAATCGGGTCTGCTTCACTGCTATCGACAGCCATCTGATAACAACTTCCTTTCTTTGGCTCAGGCGGGACTAACTTGGTCACCACTTCCTCTCCTAGTGGGGACACCAACTTGATTGTCCTCTTATCACAACTGATAACTGCCTGATACTTATCTAGCCAATTCATCCCTAGGATGACATCTATTCCCTGAGTACCCATTACTATAAGGTTAGCGGGAAACGCTATCCCCCTTATTTCCACACTTACATTCAAACAAATGCTATCAGCTCGAATTCTACCACCAGCTGAGTCAATTTGAATGGGGGTTGACATGGTAGTAATTGGAAGATTATGTGCTTCTACCCATGATGCAGTAATGAAAGAATGTGTTGCTCCAGTATCAAATAACACTTCTGCAATATGGGAGTCGACTGGGAACATACCTACTATCATGTCGGGGGTCTCCTGAACTGCTTCAGCCTCCAAGTGGTTCAGTCTTCCATGATTATAGCGCGGTTGAGAGCGGTTGCCTGCTCCAGACTGAGACGCATTCTGCTTCGCTGGGGCATTGGGGCCTGACTGCTGCTGGGCTGCCTTCTTCGGACATTGCATCACCCAGTGGCCTTGCTCTCCATAGTGGAAACATGCTCTGTTTCCAACCTGAGCTGGTGCTGCCTGATTGTTCTGCTGGCTTGCTGGGGCAGGAAGACGAGGTGTCTGCTGATTCTGCCTCTGAAACTGACCTCCTGATTGATTGCTCTGACGGTTCTGGTACTGATGCTGAGGGTACTGCCTTTGGAACTGCTGATACTGCTGACGCTGCTGATGCTGCTGAGGTGGACGCTGATTCTGCCTGAACTGCTGAGGTTGATTGCCTGAAAAACGAGGACGGCTGCTGCTTCCAGGCTGGGGTCCACTGATCTTGCGCTTACGATCTTCCATCTCCTTACGCTTCCTTTCTGTCATTATTGCTCTATCAATCAGGTGCTGGAATGTCGGGAAGGTATGATTCATCAGTTGGTACTGCAGAGGGTCAACCAAGCCTCTCAAGAAACGGTATTGTCGCTTGGCGTCGGTGTTGACATCCTCAGGAGCATAGCGAGACAACTGCAGAAACCTGTCCCGGTACTCACTGACAGACATCGGCCCTTGCTTAAGGGCCAGGAACTCCTCCTTCTTCACTGTCATCAGACCTGCAGGCACATGGTACTGACGAAAGCTACCTCTGAACTCTTCCCAAGTGATGGCATCAGGGTTGGCATGGGTGGCGAGGTAAGACTCCCACCATGATTGGGCTGCTCCTCTCAACAGACGGGGACCATACAAGACTTTCTCCCTGTCATCACACTGAGCGGTATGCAACTCCCGCTCCACAGTGCGCAGCCAATCTTCAGCATCCATGGGGTCAGAAGAGTGAGCGAACGTTGGGGGATGACCTCTCATGAATTCAGCACGCTTGTCTCTAGGCATCTGAGGCATCTGAGCCTGGGGTGGAGCCTGCTGCTGCTGCTGCTGCTGCTGCTGCTGCTGCTGAATAGCGGCCAGAGTCTGACCAATGGCCTGAACTGCCTGAGTCTGCATCAGAAACATCTGCTCGATCGACATCGGGGGCGGGGGCGGCAGGTGCTGCTGCTGGGGCACCTCATCCTGCGGGGCGGCTTGCTCCTGCTGAGCACGCCTTCCTCCTCTGCGCCTGTTCTCTGACATCTGCAGAACGCAACCACACATCAGAACTGATCTGGCAAATCTTGCAGCATAAGAAAAGAGTATAGAATTCTCCAACAGCACTGAACAGATGAGCATCTTCACTGATCTCCAACACAGACCACACAGCTTCTCAGATAAAGAGGAAAGTAGAGTAAAGGGTTTCCCAACTATATAACTAACTCCATTAACATAATAGGTAAGCCAAAATGCAGGGGATACCCACACTCTGGTGACAATCATTACAAAGATCCAAACCAAACATAGTTCATCGTGACAAGCATAAATGCACAGGATATAACAAACTACCCTGTCTAACTAAGACTAACTAAAACCGAGACTAACGCTAAGACTGAAGCTTCTATGTACATATATTTTGTATTAATTACAAGATCCAACTCTAACGACCTATGGTTCTAGATTTATCTTGGTCTTGCAGTCGGGATTGCCATAAGACTGGAGTCCACGCCGAGGCGAGCGGTACGGGTGCTGAGTCCCGACGGGAGCGGGGGAACCATCATCCAAGTGACGACGCTCCGCGCGCTCAGCCCGCAGCAGGGCGATCTCAGCACGAGCCCTACTCAGCTCGTCTAATGCATGGTCCAGCTCCGTGTTTAGCACGGCGGCTAGGTTGACTGTGCTGCTCAACCTAGGATTGTCCTCACCAGCAGGTGAAACAATCACGCCTCCTGTGCTGCCAGATGGACGGCGGGGGTAATACTTCAGGTCGAGACCGTCAGCTACCCCACCGAGAACCGAGCAGTAGTGCGAAAGCGCACGCCATGCAGCATCCTGCATGGCTGCCTCAGCTGAGTCCCGCTCAGAGATAGAATAGTGCTCTGAGCAAGCCTCCGCGCCCTGGAGACTGTTCTCCGGACGGCGCACCAAGCAGGTCGCCTCCCAGCGGTCCGGGTAGACCCCGCGACTATGCTGGTAGACCACACAGCAATACTCGATGGACCAAGTACGCCGGTCAAGTGCCCGACGTAGCAGGGTGTCGAGCGCGTCGTGGAAGTGACACCCGCGAGCAGCGTCGCGAGTGATGGGTCGAGCAACCCATCCTTCCGGCTCATGGCTAGAGAGGTCGAGGTCGGTGTCGTGGCTCGAGCTGTCGTCGCCACCTCCGTCGTCTGGGTCTCCTCCAGCAGCTACTCCAGAAGCTGGGACGCCCAGTGGTGGTGCAGGGGGCGCCTCCAGAGGAAGCACAGGAGAGCAGCTCCTCACAGACTCTATCTCCTGTTGGAGCGAGAAGGAAGAGCACTGCTGCTCCTGTCGTCGACGTTCCTGCTCCTCATGCAGGCGGTGGTGCAGTCTCTCCAAGTGGCTGGACTGTCCGGCCACGGGACGGCGAAGCGGACGCTCAGCAAGGCGGGAGGGTAAGAAGGGGATGACGGACTTTCGTGCAGTGTGTCTAAGTCGAGCCATCTACAAAAGACATCGCAAGCAAAAGGGTGAGAACAGAATTAATATGACCAGCAAGTAATGAACCATAAATAAATGAAGGATCAGAATAATAATGAATCATAAATAAATGAAGGATCAGAATAAAACAAAATTTTCAGCAAGGTATAATATATAGTAGAACATAGGTTTGGTCAGTAGGACCAACTTTTGAAGGGATACCAAAGTCAAGGCAGGGACAGAGGTCTATAGTCCTTAGAACGACCATTCTACTCTAGGTTAGCGGTCCTACAGTCAGCACGGCTTTGATACCACTTATGTCACACCCGGTTTTTAGAAGGCAAACCGAATGCGAACCATGTACGTGCCAGGATCAGTTATTCACGTACACAGCAGTTACATAACATGGACATCATCACACAGTGCTCAAATAGTATTAAAAGGGAAATAATAGTCGATTACATCATACGTCTGAGACGTCCATATAGTTCTTACAATAAATCAAAGTGCGGAAAAGAAACGTAGATAACGCGGCCTTCACAGGCAGCCGACTGGGGGTTGCCGCTAACCCACGCCTAGAACTCGTCGTAGTCTTGGAACTCCTGGAAGTCTCCTTCCACAGCTTCATCTTCTCCTGAGCAGTGGTTGCAATGCTGACAACCTGGGGGGGGATTGGTGTGTAGAGCAAGGGTGAGTACACATCAACATACTCAGCAAGTATCCTGTTTGGCTGTAGTGGACTAGCTTTATGTGGGGATAAGTCAAGCAGTTGCTTTTAATTGGTCAGGTTATTACTTACTAGTAGAAAGCCAGGTTTTAACATTAACCCAAGTTATTAGCCCAATGTATCCTTTCCAAACGGAAAGAATACCACTTACCAGCACCATACTCATAATCAGAACCATCAATCTCATTGCCACCTGTACCAAAATATCACTGATCAAGTATCACTAATCTCTGGAGCTCCCTTGGCCGCTCATAACCGCGAGCACGGCTGATATATCAGTTTCATAACACTCTGCAGAGGTTGCGCACTTTACCCACAAGCCGTGATTCCCTCTCTAGCCCGGGCTTGCAAGACCCTTATTCACTACCAAGGTGAATGGCTAGGGATTCACTACGAAGCCTTTACAAAGATTCCCCGGGACTGTAGCCACCCGTTAGGTTTCCTAAATGTACCGCACTCCTCCCCAAGGGACAAATCAACCTTGGCAGAGCGAGCCGCATACACCGAGCCCCATTGACGGCACAACGGCTAAGCGAACTACACCCCGGTTCCTCTAATTATTCAGCTAAGGGCGTCCCATTCCACCCTCATGGTTGCACTGTTTTCCCGGGCGGTCATCCATTGAACAGGTCCTTACGGAGAGGCACTCGAGAAACCGCTCGAGTCCCCTTAAATGCCACAAGTATGATCATAAATGAGAAGGGGAAAACAGCGTATCATAGATAATCACATCATGTTCATTGATTAGAGTTGAGCAATAGCATCAGACTAAGCAGTAATAATCCGACCCAAATAGGTAAACAAGGACATGGATAACAAAAGCTAGTCAATCCTTAGGTATAAATGTGTAATGCGGGAGGTGAATTAAAGAATGAGTAGGACAGAGATAGGTCAAAGGACACTTGCCTCCACCAACCGACTGCTGCTCAGGGGCTTCTCCTGCGAATTCCTCGGGTTCTTCGACCGGATCGTTCTCTATGCGAGCGCAAACATACATACATCCACATATTTAATACAAAAGAACAGTACACCATACAAGGGAACAAATAAAGTGAATATGCATCAAGTATGACATTCGACATCGCATTTGTTATGGTTAGAAAGAAATGGGAAAGGGTCTCGCAGGGGTTTAAAGTTTATGCACTAATGATTAGTTACAATTGATTCTTAACAAAAGAATTCTGTTATATATATACTAATGGAAACCTAATCATTTTTAGTTGATCAACATTGCACGGGTTAAACAATTAACTACGTGAATCAATAGCATAACGGAATTTTAAAGTAAACTTCCTATTTTCCATAGCATGAACAATGATCAGTCTACCTAAAATAAAGTAATTATGATCACAGAAAGTAAATAAAATAAAAAAAAATAAAAAAAACAGAGGGGGGGCGGTTGAACCGGCCCTAGGGGCGGTTGAACCGGCCCTGGGCTAGGCGGCCGAGCTGGGGCGGGCGCGCGGGGGAGGGCGGCCGAGCTGGGGCGGGCGCGGCTGAGCCGGTCGGCCAGGGCGGCTGAACCGGCCCTGGGCTGGGGGCGCGGCCAAGGGGCCAGGGCGGCCGAGGGCGCGGCCAGAGGCTGGCCGGGGCTGGCCAGCGGCCAGGCGGGCGCGGCTGGGGGCGGCCGGGGCTGGCCAGTGGCCAGGCGGGCGCGGCTGGGGGCGGCCGGGGCTGGCCAGGGGCTAGGGCGGCGCGGCCAGGGCGGCCAGGGGCGCTGGGGCGCGGCCAGGGGTGGCCGGGCGGGCTGGGGGAAAGGGGAGGGGAGAGGGGAGGGAGGGAGGAGGGAGGAGGGAGCGGGGGCCTCACCGGCGATGGGCGGCCGATCCGGCAGAGGGCGGCGGCCGGCGCTAGGGCAGGGGTAGGGGCGGCGGCTTAGGGAGAGAGAGAGGGAAAATGAGAGGGAGAGGGAGAGGGTTAGGGGAAAAGGGGAGGTGGGGGGCGGCTGGGCCTTGCCAAGGCCCAAGAGGGGGCGCCAGGGGCGGCTGGGCCGGCCGGGGTCGGCCCAGGGCGCGGGAGAGAGAGAGAAAGAGGAGAGAGAAAGAGAGAGAAAGAAAAAGAAAAGATCATTTCCCTGTTTTCGAAATCCGATCTTTTAGATGAATGCGTTTGCACTTTCAAACAATCAAAAAATGCAAGGGTCGGCATGGTGCATCAAACAACACAAAGTATCTTTAGA
Source organism: Zea luxurians (assembly GCA_029449295.1). Taxonomy (NCBI): domain Eukaryota; kingdom Viridiplantae; phylum Streptophyta; class Magnoliopsida; order Poales; family Poaceae; genus Zea; species Zea luxurians. The sequence continues at coordinate 176,879,093 of JAOPSE010000002.1, forward strand.
GTTTTTCTTACACGGGAAATCCAAACCGAATCCCGCTAAAACTTTGGAAAAGGTCAAGGTTTAGCGAGAGGAAAAAGAAAAGGAAAAGGTAACGCCCGAATTTTGGCGAGTAAAGAAAAGAAAAAATTCAACTGCAAAATTCGGGGCGTTACACTTCGGGTGTCCCCCATCCGGGGGGCTCGGAAGATGGAAAGGCACGATGCATGAGGGGAGCACGAAGGACATGGTTGCCCTCCAAGGGGGCCACCCCCCCTTTTAAAGGCGACTCTCCCCACTTGCGCCCTCAACCATTGCGGGTCGAGTCTTCTCCAACACGCTCCAAGATTTCCCCCCCCCCCACGGCGCGGGGGCTGGGTCCCACACGTCATGCAAGCCGGTCCAGGGGAGAAGAAGCCAAACCGCCACGCGCGCGCGGTGCATGCAACCACCCGGCGGTTACAAGCACTCCTCCACTTTCGCCCAGACCAGCGGGTGAAAGGGCGGACAGCCATGCAGGCGGCATGCAACCGTGCCAAGTAGGCGCGCCCCCTCGACTCCAACGAGCCCAGCATGGAGGTCCAGGCCCATGCGTCATGCAACCGGCACGCCGGTTGCTACGTGTGAGCAACTGCACCGCCACTCATGCCACTACCGCGCCTCCTCGACTGCGGAGTCAATACCGTGACTCGAGGCAACCCTGCAGTGACAGCCAGGCGCGACGGTCAAATGTGGTCAAAATTGGGCCAGCAGTAATGGCGGTGACAGGCGGGCAGAAGCAGCGGTCACGTCGTCAGCCAAGCTCACGTCCCATCCAGGGGCAGCGGGGGAGCCCTCTCTCACGGCGTGAAGACGGCGTGCCCGTGATCCGTTCCTCGAACGGCGCCCACACGCGCAACGACCGCCTCGCAAACCACATGCCCCGTCGCATTAACTCCACGGCAGGACAGGCGGCGCCTCAGGCGGGAGAAGCAAGCGACGCTTTGCCTTCGCCATAATGACCGCGTCGAAAAAAAGGTACGCCACGTCATTCGACTTTGCATCCTTTTCCTTTTCCTCTTTCTCTCTCTTACAACAGGGACCGGGAAAGGGGGATACCCTGAAAAGGACCCTTCTCCGTGAAGGAAACAGGCTTCGAGCCTCCCTACTAATCAGAGGTTCAAAGGCCGGCCCCTCGGAGGGGTTCAACGGCTGCCTCAGATCGATTGGGTTCTGCGCCCACTACTGGTCAGAGGTTCGATGGCCGGCCCCTCGAAGGGTTCAACGGCCGCCTCAGGCCACTTGGGCTCCGTGCCCACTACTGATCAGGGGTTCGTAGGCTGGCCCTCGAAGGGTTCACAGTCGCCTCAGACACAAAGCGAGGGATGACCCTGGGTACGTTTGATACATAACCAAGGCTCGGGCTACGCTCCCGAGGTACCCTAGGACATTTCCGAGACCAGCGGGAATGATCTTGTAATGGAATCCCATCAGAGGGAGGCATCGAGCCCTCGGACCCCGTCGACAGGGGACCGGGTCCGGCAGATCACCCGCAGGTACTTTTGGGCGCGCCTCTGGGCCTCTAGCCGACCCCTAACAAATGGGGCACGGACGTCCGCTTGGATTACCCGCCAGCAGCTCACCGGAAACACCATGTTCGGCGCCCTCCGAGGACAACATGGCGCTTTCCCCCCCTCCTCCTTGCGGAAAGGCGACGCAGGGGCGTATGCAAAAAAGACGAGTCTATCCTTGACCGTCCTCTCGCCCTGTGCAGAGGCTCGGGGGCTGCTCTCGCAAACCCAGCTCCGGCCAAACCGTTGACAGCGTCAACATACCAGCCCGAGAACTTGGGACCCGACCGTGCACTTGGGCTACGGCCAGCTCGCATGAGGGAACAACTAGACCAGCCGAAGTGTTGCGAAACGCACTAAGACCTCGAAGGAGTAAAACTACTCCTCCGAGGCCTCGGGGGCTACACCCGGCGGGTGCGCTCGCGCGCACCCACCGGAACAGAATGCAACCGAAAAAGGCTGGTCCCCTTGCAAAAAAGTGCGGCAAAAGCCTCCAAGCGAGTATTAGTACTCCCTTGGAGGCTCGGGGGCTACTGTCGGGGACCATAATTAGGGGTACCCTCAAGACCCCTAAATCTCAGCTGGTAACCCCCATCAGCACAAAGCTGCAAAGGCCTGATGGGTGCGATTAAGTCAAGGATCGGTCCATTCAAAGGACACGATCGTGCCTCGCCCGAGCCTAGCCTCGGGCAAGGGAAGCCGACCCCGAAGAACCTACGTCTCGCCCGAGGACCCCCCTCCAGCAACGGGCACACTATCGGCTCGCCCGAGGCCCAGTCTTCACCGAGAAGCAACCTTGGCCACATCGCCACGCCGACCGACCAAATCGCAGGGGCATTTAATGCAAAGGTGGCCTGACACCTTTATCCTAACGCACGCCCTCCAGTCGACAGAGCCGAAGTGACCGCAGTCACTTAGCCGCTCTACTGACCGGTCTGACAAGAGGACAGCGCCGCCTGCGCCGCTCCGACTGCTGAGCCACCTGATAGAGTGAAGCTGACAGCAGCCAAGGCCGGCCTCGGGCGTCATAGGAAACTCCGCCTCGCCCGACCCCAGGGCTCGGACTCGGGCTCAGCCCCGGAAGACAGCGAACTCCGCTCCGCCCGACCTAGGGCTCGGACTCGGGCTCAGCCCCGGAAGACGGCGAACTCCACTCCGCCCGACCCAGGACTCGGACTCGGGCTCAGCCCCAGAAGACGGCGAACTCCGCTCCGCCCGACCCAGGGCTCGGACTCGGGCTCAGCCCCGGAAGACGGCGAACTCCGCTCCGCCCGACCTAGGGCTCGGACATGGGCTCAACCCCGGAAGACGGCGAACTTCGCTCCGCCCGACCCAGGGCTCGGACATGGGCTCAACCCCGGAAGACGACGAACTCCGCCTCGCCCGACCCCAGGGCTCGGACATGGGCTCAACCCCGGAAGACGACGAACTCCGCCTCGCCTGACCCCAGGGCTCGGACATGGGCTCAGCCCGGGAAGACGACGAACTCCGCTCCGCCCGACCCAGGGCTCGGACTTGGGCTCAGCCCTAGGAGACGACGGACTCCGCTTCGCCCGACCCCAGGGCTCGGACTCAGCCCTGGCCTCAGCCGACGGTCTTCGCCTCGCCCGACCCAGGGGCTCGGACTCAACCACGGCCACGGAAGATAGACTCGACCTCAACCTCGGAGGAGCCTCCACATCGCCCAACCTAGGGCGCGGACCGACCACGTCGACAGGAGGCGCCATCATTACCCTACCCCGAGCTGACTCAGGCTACGGGGAACAAGACCGGCGTCCCATCTGGCTCGCTCCGCCAGATAGGCAATGATGGCGCCCCGCACGCTCTGTGACGACGGCGGCTCTCGGCCCCCTTACGGAAGCAAGAGGACGTCAGCAAGGACTCGACAGCCCCGACAGCTGTCCTTCCGCTAGGCTCCAGCGCTCCTCCGACTGCCACGACACCACGCGAACTGGGTGCCAAGACCTCTCCGGCTGCCACGACGGCATGTACTTAGGGCGCTAGCTCACCACCGCTAGACACGTTAGCACATTGCTACACTCCCCATTGTACACCTGGATCCTCTCCTTACGCCTATAAAAGGGAGGACCAGGGCCCTCTTACAGAGGGTTGGCCCGCGCGGAGAAGGACGGGACGGCGCTCGCGCAAGGCCGCTCGCTCCCACTCCCGCGTGGACGCTTGTATCCCCCTACTGCAAGCGCACCCGACTCAGGCGCGGGGCTAACACGAAGGCCGCTGGATCCGCTCTCTCACGCCTGCCTCCCTCCAGCTGCTTCCTTTCCCCCCTTCGCGTTCTGCCTCGCGTCGACCCATCTAGGCTGGGGCACGCGGCGACAATTCACTCGTCGGTCCAGGGACCCCCGGGTTTCGAAACACCGACAACTATAAAAGGCAAGTACGTGCATTTAATAAATCTATTATTGCAAATTTTCCTTCACACGAGGTTGAATTGGGGGAAAACACGCGTAATTCATTGGCTACAGGTTGTCACGACCAGTCACAACCCCTTTATGGAAAGCCGATGGACACATACCCTGAGCAACTACAACCTCCTACGCACATCGGCAATAAATTAGTCGATCTGCACATGTCTAAACCGTCCGCACGTGAGCGCGGACCGTCCGGGCCAGCAACGGTCGGTCCCATTTTTAATGAGTTACCGAGATATGCGTCTGAGCCACCACCTGCTACACAAGCCCTAAACTACCCCATCATACAGTCCACATACAGCGACGGATGGTCCGCATACGATCACGGAAGGTCTGACCATATGGCCGGACAGTCCGCGCACGCAGTCGGACGGTCCGCGTATCCGATCGGACGGTCCAGCACAGGGTTGTTTGAGGAGGATAATTGCCTAAATCCTTGCCCGTCCTAGCAACACCTCCCATCGCACTATACAATGCACCAGTCCATTAATACAGAATCCCAAGCCCATGGGGGCGAGTACTTTTCGGCTCCGCCTAAAAGGCCAGAAAGGAATGGTCAGTCCTATGAACCATATAAGGCAAATAGTAATGTGCCATAGAACTCAAACCAATGGGGAGGAGACAACAAACTGATGTCCAAACAACCTCACCTATGATAGGACAAAGAGTCGATGATCTCCCACCGACTACTATTGATATAGTAAGGGAAAAAATAGTCGGGGCGTTCTGAGATAAGCTCGGAGTAAGCATGGTCCCTGGGGGCAATCATATCGGAGGCCTTATGACAGCCGATTTGACCACCACCCATACCCACAGGGAACCAGGATAACCGAATTCGCAAAATTTTTGGGTGACCAAGGAAAGAGCACACGTGAACACATAGGCCAGTTTTTAGCACAATTAGGAGAATTGGCCGACACAAAGGCGTTCTGTGTGCGTTTATTTTCATTATCTCTAACAGGAACCGTATTCGCATGGTATGCCACATTACCTTCTAATTCTATTTTGTCATGGGAGGATTTACAACAAAAACTCCATGATCACTCCTTTTCTGGTGACTATGAGTTAGATTTGGTAGACCTAGTGGCCCTACAACAAGCAAAAGATGAATCGGTTAATGAGTACATCCAGAGGTTCCGGGATACAAGAAACTGATGCTTTCAAATCCATTTGGCAGAAAAACAGCTAGCGAGACTAGCTTTTAATGGATTGCGATATTATTTAAAGGAAAGATTAGAAGGCATCTAGTTTTTCACACTAGCACAATTACATCAAAGAGCTTTGGCTTGTGAAAGCCGAAGCAAAGAAACTATTAAAACGGTTCATCACAACGTCCATATAGTAGAGTGTGACCAGAGTAGCTCGAACGACGAATCAAAAGAAGTATACGTGGCTAAAATAGTTTGGCCAAAGCAGACTAAATTTTTGGCTTGTTCCTCCTTACAGCCAATTCAAAAGAAATGGCAAGAGGAGGTTAAATTTACATTTAATGTTGGTAAATGTGACAAAATATTTGACGAATTACTCAAAAATGACAACATTAAAATCAATCATACTGTTCTGTCCCCCGACGAACTAAAACGTCATGCAAACTGCAAGTGGAACAACTCGTTTTCTCATGCCACTAATGATTGTAATGTGTTTCGACGATAAATCCAATCGGCTATTAACGAGGGACGATTGAAATTTTAAGAAATGCAGGTGGATACGGAGCCCTTCCCCATGAATGTGATCGACTTCGAGGGCAAAAAGGTCCTAATTCGGCACGGGATGGCCGATAAGGGCAAAGGCAAGGAAGTAATCATCGGCAATGCGCGAAAGGCCGATGAGAATGATAAAATCTCTTGCAGGAAAGTGGTGGCGGAAAAGACTCCTAATGGAGGGGAGACTTTGAAAGTTACCATCATCACCTCCAACGCTAGGGGACATGCACAAGCAAGGAGCCAGGCGCGTGCACCTATTTTGCGCATCACGGACGGTCCGATGCACAGACGCGGACGATCCGGGACACCGCCAAACAGTCCGAACCATTCTAGTGGATAGTCCAGCAATGCCTAGGAACCACGACGACCACATACCTTTAAACCTCAACGACCAGAAATAGGTATGTGGAAAACTAACATGGTAAAGGCAGCTGGCCGACTGGTCAGATCCGGTCTGACCTTTGATCAATTATTTTCTAAATATGTAAAAAAGAAGGCCGGCCCAAGTGACCGGCCAGCAAAGCGACCTCGCTCACCCACTCAAGAGCGACAGCGGGTAAGACCGATTGGACCACCTCACCAATCGGAAAGAATGACAGGTCATAATGTCCAATTACGACCTAACATACTTGCATGGACACCTCCACCCCCGTATCCACCTGTCCCATATCAATATACATACATGCCACCGACATATGTCCTGAAACAAATGTGGGGCATGCCACCATACCCATTTGGGATGCCCCAGTACCCCACTTGGGGGGCACCCCAAACATCTGTATTCAACAGGCTGGCACCTCCAGTACAAGACCGATTGGGCACCACTCAATCCAGTCATCAAGCATAGGCTCAACAAGATTACCGGACCACTCGGCCGCAAAGGCCAACCAATCCGGTAAGGGGGCATATAGCTACAACCTCCAACAGGATGACAAAAGGAGACGTCATCAAAATAGGAACAGCAGATGCCATCGTAACAGAAAATAACGAAGGGTTGATGATTTTTGGTGAATCAGCCAACACAATCAAAAAAGAAGATATGGCTGTCAACAAAACAGCAGATCCAAAATACTCCATGCACCAATGGCGCCCATCGGGATTGACACCATCGCAAAAGCGAAAATTACAGTGCCTAAAAGCGAAGGAGAACTAGGAAAAGGAGGCGGAAAAGATATTCAATGACACGCATCCACAGTACCCGCCACCACAAAAGAGATGGAGACCAAAGGCCATTGAGGAAAAGCAAACGGCCAAAAAACGAGAAATAAAACAACAATTATGCAGCTCTCTGCAGGTATGGCGGACAGTCCAGCTATAGAGGCCGGACCGTCTGCACAGGGCACGGACTGTCTGACCCCTGAGTCCGGACTGTCCGCACTACACCAGGACACCTCCAACGACGCGCCGACACTCGTGGAGGAGGATGACCTACTGGGGGAAGACCTAGTCGACTATGAAGCTTCTCCAGAACACCCAGGTATGGACGTAAATGTTATTACATTCTCGGCCGATTGTACTATTATCGGCGACGATGAACCTATCGTTGCTCAGTTCGACTTTGGTCCTAAAGAGGCCGCCTTTACTAAACCAAAGGAATCGGTAAATCATTAAAGCCGCTCTTCATGCGCGGTCACATTGATGGGATACCGATTGCTAAAATGTTGGTAGACGGGGGCGGTCGTAAATCTAATGTCTTATTCATTGTACAGAAAATTAGGTAAACAGGATGACGAACTTATCAAGACCAACATGACCCTCAGCGGCATTGGAACTGATAGTTCGATCAAAGCTAAGGGAGTCACGTCCGTTGAGTTAACCATCGGGACTAAGACCCTTGCTGCTGCATTCTTCGTTGCTAATGTAGAAGCAAATTTCAGTCCAATCTTAGGCAGAGATTGGATTCATGCTAATCAATGTGTACCTTCTAGGTTACATCACATGTTACTAAAATGGATAGGCGACGCTGTAGAACAAGTACATGCTGATGCATCGGCCTGTATTGCCATGGTTGATGCCCCTATACTTTGGACCTATGAGACTGCTACGTGTCTCACAGGAGTAGCCTTTTCTAATTATCAGTTTATAAGTATAGATAAAAAGGGTTTCATTCCTGTGATGCTAGAGCCGATGGAGAATCGGCTAAATCCTAAATAAAGTTTAAATGATGAGTACACACATAATGAACATGTCCCTGGTCACGGACGGTCCGACTCTGAGGCCGGACGGTCCGGTCTTTCACAGAACAGTTCGGCTTTTAAGGCCGAACAACCACCTCAACATAAAACAGTGTCGCGGACGGTCCGACCCTCGAGACTGGACAGTCCACCGTCACACAGAGATCATCTAATTCCTATGTGGGGGACATAATAGAGGAATTCAGAGATCTCGACAAATTAGGACAGGGGCTTACATCGGCCGATCCTTTGGAGGAGATCGATATAGGAGATGGTAAAACTCCAAGGTCGACCTTTATGAACAAAACCCTGGAGACCGATACTAGAGATGAAATGATCGGTCTATTGAAAGAATATTCTAATTGCTTTGCTTGGAATTACACTGAGATGTTAGGATTAAGCCGAGAGATAGTAGAACATCGGTTGCCTATTAAGTCTGGTTTCAGACCTTTCAAGCAAAAAGCTAGAACATTTCATCCAAACCTACTACCACGAATAAAGGACAAAATTTCATTAGACCTTGCAGATACGTAGAGTGGGTCTCCAATATTGTGCCGGTGGAGAAGAAAGAATCAGGTAAGCTCAGAGTATTGCATTGATTTTCGCAATTTGAATAGAGCAACTCCTAAAGATGAATATCCCATGCCCATAGCCGACACGTTGATCAATAATGCGTCAGGAATAGAATTATTAGCTTTCTTGATGGTAATGCCGGATATAATCAGATTTTCATGGCCAAAGAAGATGTGTCTAAAACGACATTTATATGTCTAGGCTTCATTGGTTTATTTGAGTGGGATGTCATGACATTTGGTCTGAAAAATGTTGGTGCTACTTATCAGAGGGCTATGAATTTGATCTTTCACGAGCAATTAGGAAACACTGTGGAAATCTATATTGATGATATTCTAGTCAAATCGGCTGAGTTTAGTTCTCATATAGCTGGTTTGCGCAAAGCCTTTGATAAAATGTGTCGGTATGGTCTGAAAATGAACCCACGTAAATGTGCTTTTGGAGTGTCGGCTAGTAAGTTCTTAGGATTCATCATTCATGAACATGGTATAGAGATATACCCTAACCGAATTAAATCCATTCGGAATATGGGACCTCCGACCTATAAGCTTGAAGTGCAGAAGTTCCTCGGCAAGGTAAATTATTTACGGAGGTTTATTTCTAACCTAGCCGGGAAGATTGATGCCTTCACTCCTATCCTTCGGCTTACAAATGATGTCGAATTCACCTGGGGGCAGAATAGCAGGAAGCGTTTGATCTCATTAGAAAGTATTTGTCTTCGGCTCCCGTGTTAAAAGCGCCATAGGTAGGAGTACCGTTCAGATTATACATTGCAGCTGAAGATAAAGTTATTGGAGCTATTCTGACGCAAGAGACCGAAGGAAAGGAGCATGTGGTAACCTATCTAAGTCGGAGGTTGGTGGATGCTGAAACAAGGTACACTTTCATCGAGAAGTTATGCTTATGTCTGTTTTATGCATGCACCAAGTGTAGATGTTATTTGTTGTCTAGTCATTGCATCATTTCCTGTCAAACCAATGTGATCAAATACATGTTGCAAAACCTGATTATTAGTGGTAGAATTGGTAAATGGGCGTACGCACTCATAGAATATGACTTGGCTTATGAACCATTGAAATCTATGAAAGGCCAGGTCGTAGCAGATTTTATTGTAGAACATCGGATTAATGATACTCATAAACTAGACATATCATACCTCACTGTTACTCCATGGACTTAATATTTTGATGGATCCGTTTGTAATGAAGGACAAGGAATTGGCATCGTGCTTGTTTCACCAAGTAATGTCTCCTTCGACTTCTCTAGATGATTAAAAACTTATTGCACTAACAATCAAGCCGAATATGAGGCCCTTTTGTTTGGCTCGGAACTTTTAAATTATATGGGAGTAAAACATGTGAAGGCATTTTGGTGATTCTCAGCTGGTTGTCCAACAGGTATAAGAAGAGTATCAATGTTTTGATGGTACTCTAAATAGTTACCTTCAAAAATGTTGGGGCATAATTCATTTGTTTGACAAATTCAGCATTCAGCACATCTCTAGAGTTGAGAATCACAGAGCTAACAATTTGGCACAAGATGCATCAGGATATCGGATAAAGCGAGGAAAATATCACAACACTAAAAATCTGAAAACTGGTACAAGGCCAATTCCCCAGGTCGTCGACCGTCCGGGTGAGGGCTCTGGACCATTCGAGGTTGCCAGGGAAGTTCTCCTGGTTAATTTGGCTAGGAATGAAGCCGATGCAAGCGATTGGAGGACACCCATAATTAATTATCTACGAAATCCCAGTGTTAGGACGGATAGGAACGTTCGGCGTACAACTTTCAAGTATGTTTTAATGAGTGATGAACTCTACCGCCGAATAGTCAAAGATGTCCTACTTAAATGCTTGGGCCCAAGTGATGTTATATTAGCCATGGCCGAAGTACATGAAGGGATTTGTAGTACCCATCAATCGGCTCCAAAGATGAAGTGGTTATTGCGAAGGTCTGCCTTCTATTGGCCTAACATGATAGCTGATTGTTTCAAGTACTACAAAGAATGCCAAGTATGTCAAAAATTTGGCGACTTACAGTTGGTCCCTATAGCCGAATTACATCCTATCATTAAGCCTTGGCCTTTCAGACGATGGGGATTGGACTTTATAGGAGAGATTCATCCTTCATCATCAAAAGGGCATTGGTTCGTGTTAGTTGCCACTGACTACTTTATCAAATGGACTGAAGTCGTTGCTCTAAAGAATATGACATACAAGGAGGTAATTGAGTTTATAACTGAGCATATGATTCATAGATTCGACATTCCCTAGACTTTGACTACAGACCAGTGGGGCTTCTTTTATGTCAAAGGAGGTACGTGAGTTTTCTGAATTATATAGAATTAAGTTACTCAATTCATCTCCATATTATGCTCAGGCCAATGGATAGGCTGAGTCTAGTAACAGGACATTGATTAGCCTAATAAAAAAAGATATCTGGTCATCCTAAGCATTGGCATAGAATTTTGTCCGAAGCTTTATGGGCTCATAGAATATCTAAACACCATGCTACTAAAGTATCTCTGTTTGAGCTTGTCTATGGGCAGGAAGCAGTGTTACCTGTAGAGATAAGTTTAAATGCTATCAGGTTCGCCAAGCAAAATGATCTGACTGTCGGTGATTATTGTAATTCAATGATGGACAATATTGATGAAGTGACCGACAAGAGAGTGACAGCCTTAGGAGAAATAGAAAAGGACAAGATCATGGTCGCCAAAGCTTACAACAAGAAGGTCAAGGCTAAATCGTTCCAGGTAGGGGACCTGGTATGGAAGACAGTCCTGCCTCTAAGGAGCAAAGACCGAAAGTTTGGGAAGTGGTCGCCAAGCTGGGAAGGCCCTTACAAGTCACACAGGTGATGTCCGGTAATGCCTACTTGTTGCAAACATTACAAGACAAAGACTTGCCTAAGGCGTTAAAAGGGCGTTTTCTCAAGCAGTACCATCCTAGTATGTGGCAAGATGCTTAAGAAAACCGATGTGATCACATCGAGTTAGTTGCTTTTGGTTCGCTCAGCTCCAAAAGGCAGGGGGCATATGTTGGATGGTGTTGGGGGTCTTCTTCTCCGCCGAAGGTCCTCAAGGAAAAAACACCTTCGGCAAAATGATACAATAGCTTGCCGAAGCTACCTTCAGCCCTGGCTCAGCTCCTCAAGACGAAACTCAATAGCTTTGGCGACAGTGCAAGATGTCGAAGCTCAATAGCTTTGGCCCAGACCAAGTAAAGAAGGAAAAAGGAATAGATAGACCTTATTAGTTTTAATTACTTGTAAACAAATGTTTGGGGGCATGGATGTAATCTTACCCGGGCTTCGTCCCATGCCTATAAATAGATGAACAGTACCCTCGTACTGTTCACGCTGGATTGTAATCACTCTCGCACCATTCTTGCCCCCTCACCCTTTGCCAAGCCGAAGGTATCATTGTATTATGAATATTGTTAATGATTACTCATGTTTGATGATGATAATAATAACAATAAATGAATTATTGGTATATAATAATTATTATCTTCATTCATCTATATTCCTTCGTATTCTTAAACTTTCTTATTTAAGTTCATATTTATATGATAAAATGATGAAGGTGTGTCCTTCAAGGCCTTCGTCTGAGAATCATTATATCCGAGAGAAAATAATGATTTGAAGGACGAAGGTCTTTAATTATTAATAATCGTGTTGCCTTGTTCTTGATTCATAGCATTTGAGAACACGTGACCAACGGATGGCAAAATGTCCCAGCGGTCTGGATGGTCCACACTGGTGGTGCGGACGGTCCGCACGCGCGCAGAGTCAGTTAGGGTTCCGAGTTTCTTGCTACAGTTGTTGGCTAGATTCGTGGAATTAACTCGGGAGATTAGTTTGTAACGGGTCCAGCCCCCTCCTCTATAAATATAGAGGAATACGGCCGATTAAACATCAACAATCGAATTAATAATCAGTTTATCTCTTGTTTTTACCTTAGGCATTAGGAGTAGTTCTAGTTTAGCCTCCCAATCCCCAAATTCTTTGCTTCTCTTTGGCTCTATGTCGATTACAGGTGTCTAGAGTGGCCTGCCGACTCTAGACAACACCTAGAATCTCTCCTCCCCGATAGGGTCCCTCCCGGGAGCGCGATTCAGGCGCCGTCGGTGAACTCCATCGCCCCTGCGCACACGCGGACCGTCCTGCCCGTCAAGCAGGGGACCCGAGCCCTGCTCCAGGTCGTGGACCGTTCGGCCCCTAGCCGTGGATAGTCCACGCTTGTGCAGAGAGCACCACCGCCGGTTATCATCACAGTGATTGGTGCCCGGATTGGCGCCAACACCTCTGTCTTCACTTTGGCTGGGATTGTGTATCGTCCTAACATGCCTTGGGTGGAGCCTTCCTCCGAAGCCCCTGGTCATCTCAAAATGTTTGTAAGCTTCTTCCCTTCTTTGTCGGAAATCATTGTCGGCTCTAATGTACTCATCCATCTTCTATAGAAGCTTCTCCAGGGTTTGTGGGGGCTTTCTGGCAAAATATTGCATTGTTGGTCCTAGACAAAGTCCCTTGATCATGGCTTCAATAACAATCTCATCTGGCACCATTGGCACCTAAGCTCTGAGACGTAGAAACCTTCGAAGTATGCTTGTAAATACTCCTTGTGGTCGTGTGTGCACTGAAATAGGGCTTGAGCAGTCACTGGCTTCGTCTGAAAGCTGGTGACTAGCATATCCTTCAACTTCTGCCACGATGTGATTGTTCCCGGCTGAAGAGAAGAATACCAGGTTTGAGCAACACTCCTGACTGCCATGACGAAGGATTTCGCCATGACAGCGGTATTGCCACCATATGATGATATGGTTGCTTTGTAACTCATGAGAAACTGCTTCGGGTCTGAATGCCCGTCATACATGGGAAGCTGTGGTGGTTTGTACGAAGGTGGCCATGGGGTAGCCTGCAATTCTGTAGCTGAGGGAAGCATCATCAAAAGCAATGTTATCATGATGAAAATCGTCATACCATACGTCATCATAGCTTGGGCTTTCTTGACGAAGCTCTCTCTATTGTGGCTTATGCCCTTGCTCGTTGTCTTGTGTGATGTGACGCATCTCTTCGGCTGCTTCATCAATCTTTTTCTAGAGTTTAGCCAGCCGAAGCATCTTCTCCCTTCTTCTCTCCACTTGTTGGTGGATAGCTTCTAGATCTCTGATTTCTTGGTCCAACTCTTCTTCCTGTGGTGTTGGGCTAATAGCTTTCCGTTTCTGTCTTCGGGCCTCCCTTAGAAGGAGCCCCTCTTGATTGGTGTCCAGCGACGCAAGGGCAGCCCTTAGCGCTGCTGCCTTCTTCGACGGCATGACGAAGATAGTTGTTCGAGTCCTTCTTGTCGAAGGTGGTCGTTTGAGTTTACCGGAGGTAGGCGCCAATGTTGGTCACTTGTTCTCAATTGTTGTGAATCAAGAGCAAGGAAACACATTTGTTATACGTTAAAGATCTTCGTCCTTCAAAGCATTATTCCCCATGGAGATAACGAATCTTAGACGAAGATTATGAAGAACAAGTCTTCATAATTCACAGATATAAAAACATAACTAGGTGAGTGTCCGTGCGTTGCAACGGGAACATATAATACCACGATAACTTAAATACAAAATGTGTGTTATATTGTCATGAGAAAAGGTTTCATAATCTATTTGTGATCATGGCCATACATAAATTTTGTTATTTTAATCTAGCTGTTTCACCACTACATTGTAACCATCAGTATCATGCAGACTTCGATATATGCCATGATTTGCATGGTCTCATCATTGTAGAGCACGTTCCACACCTGCCGGAAGAAGTTCCCTCGTACATCGTCAGTCATCCGGCATGCACCACCATACACGCTTGCTTAAACAAAAAGAAAAGTGTGTGTGTTTGTGAAGAGAATTAAAGGCAGGCCGACACAAAAGCTACCCTGATGGTGGCGAGGATGAAGAACTGGTCATTGTTGTCAGTCCTCCTCTACGTCACCTCCGGCGCCGAGATGACGCCACAGTCCTTGATATAGTAGTCATCAAATGCGCGCGATATGGCGAGTACCGATGACTCTTGGCTGGGCTACCAGACGAAGTGCACCTCGGGCTCATCAGCAAGGTAGTACACCTGACCGTAGCACCACCGGATGTGCTACTCCTCTACATACATCATGTTCGAGGACACTCACACAACGTTAGAACGACCATCGTCCTAGCGCACAGAATGCATGGCCGGTCAGTAATGACTTACGTGGCAGGATGGGCTTCAGGTGGACGATGAGCTGGACAGTGTGATGACGCCGTCGTTGGATGCAGTGCCCAGAACAACCCAAATTCGCCGATGTTGGCGACGATCATGAGGTCTCCCTGCTTGACGGTAGACAGCGCGATGCAGCCGCTCTAAACCGCGTCCAAGCGACAGCTGCGCTGGAGCTTGTAGTACACAACGGTGCATGAGGCCACGTAGGACTGCTTCCAGAGGTTGAACTGGCAGTTGCCAAGCTTCTTCTCGTCGCTAATGAGCGACGCCAACGCGAACACCTTCTGCTAGTGGTGTTTGTTCGGGGTTTCCAAGTAAGAAACATGGATTCATCCTTGGCGTTGGTTTATGAAAATGACTCACAAGTCAGATCCATGGAAAAAATATTACGGAGAATAAATGCCACGCATGCAAAAAAGAAATTTAAGTTGAAAATATTATTCAAACAAAAGAAATTGCATGCAAGGCTCTTCTTTAAATACTACTCCCTCCATCCAAAAATATAATTCAAGAATCTCGGTGAAACTTATCTACTACTATGTATTGTGCAAGGGTACCAGGTGGGCTTGGGGAGAGATGTAGTAGATATTTTTTCTGTCATAGATGTAGACATAAACACACATGTGGTGTAGCGGTAGCTACTGCTTGCATTTTCCTGAGGGGTCAAGGGTTCAAATCCCCTCAAGGACCATTTGTGTTTTTTAATTTTTAGCTAGATATTTTTTCTGTCATAGATGTAGACATAAACACACATGTGGTGTAGCGGTAGCTACTGCTTGCATTTTCCTGAGGGGTCAAGGGTTCAAATCCCCTCAAGGACCTGTTTTTTAATTTTTAGCTAGACGTGGGTTGTACAAGGGAATGGGAATGGTCTTTGTGGGGAGGGGGAATGGTAGGACAACAAGGAATGGGAAAGGCAGGCAGTTACTGTTCATCTATGTCATTTGTACTCAACAACTTGAACAACACCTTCTCCATGTGTCGTCTTCCTGCTTAGTCATGACAAAGCTTGCTTCGTCATATTTCTCTTGATCTATATCGAAGCTTTTCTGGTAAAGAAGCTCCTTTAATACTTAATAATATATTAAAACAAATGGTTAGCCGTGTTTTTGAGAACCTTCGGAAGACGAATGCCCCCAACAGGTACGATAGGCGAGGCATTGGACCGTCCATCGGTTGTAAAGAAAGCTCAGCTAGGGGTTCACCGACTAATTAGCCATTGGGACTAAATCTAGAGGAGGTGGTGGCCATGGTGGAGAGGCTAGGAAGCAAGAGCGAGAGAGCTCATTGGTGATTTGTTTCCCAAGTGTTGTGCATAGCCTTGACTCTCTACTCACATATGGTTGATAGAGAACAGGTCTAAGCATGTGAGAGTGGGCCTATAGTGTAATGGTTAAGGCTTCCGAGTATCAACTCTAGGTTTCTGGTTCGATCCCTCTCTAGCGTGAATTTTGGGCTTGGTAAAAAAATCCCCTCGTTGTGCCCCGCCCACTCCCGGGTTACGTCCTGTGCGCCACCCTCCGGCTGAGCCATTGTAGAGTGGGCGATAACGGCCCGCTAGTGATGGGGGCAGGGTTCGGGGATTTTCTCGGTCGGGATTATGTTTCGGTCTCTTATTAATATAATACTGGGAGGAAGGTCTTCCCCTTCCCGACCGAGTTTTTTGAATCCTAGCGTGTTGTGGTACCGTGTTGTGCTGAACTATTGCATCAAGTGGCATTAGATGGTCTAGTTACAAGTTGGTGGTGCTTGCTACTTTTGGAGGTTATCACTTTCTAGATGACCTAGAGGATGCAACTCTGAGGAAGCCTATGTAAGGTTATGTGTGGTTCTAGAGGGGTACCTTGCTTACCCCGCGAGAGACGTGAAAAGCAACATTAGTAGAGCGAGATATGAATAACGTCAAGTGGTTCATTTAAGAGCTGAATTGGGTGCCGCCGAAGGTTGTAGACGGGGAAGGAGGAGGCCACCGTCTCCAAGCAACCGGTGCCCCCCCCCCCCCTAATGGGCTATACAAAGATCAACGTTGACGCAGCTGTGTCAAAGTGGTCTGTGGTTGGCTTGGCTGCTACGGTGGCGAGGGATGACGGTAGCGTACGTGTTCTTGGGAGTGTCCGTTGTGGTGTTGTCAAGCATAACAGATAGGCTTGCCATGCCGGAAAGGCATGTTACTGGCCTCTGATCTAGGCATCCAGAGTTTCACACTTGCAAGCGACTGCCAATCTTGTTAGAAATATACATGGAGCAGTTGGGATAGGGGACACATCGAGATGACTTTGGAGAATTTTATCGTGGCGGAGATTGTTCACGAGGATGCATCATGTCCGTAGCGCTTTCTCTACGAAGAATGAATAAATGTAGGCGCTCCAATAAAAGAAACTGATTCTAAGAAGCAGAGCTCCCCCAAAGACAGTCCAGTTCACGAGACACCAGTGTGCAAGCTCGAAATGAACTGTGTTTGTATTTTGCAAGCTCCACAAATATATCTCTTTTGGGAAATCTTGCTTGAAAAGCGAGAATAAACATGTACCATGGGTCATGGCAGCTATGACAACCGTGGTCACGCTACCCAATGCCTACATAGAACCGAATCCTGCAAGAAAATTCAGAAACACCACAGAGCCGTGATATCTCCATTGATGTCGGTGGCGAAGTTATAGCAAATTTGAGGAGAGGCGCACGTGACTTATGCGTGCATAAGAATTTATTATAAAGATGCATATGTATATGTATTGAAATCTTAACTAAATTTATAGATTTTGTATATTTTTGGGTGCATTTGCACCTCTAAGAATAATGTAGCTTCGCCCCGGCTCCCGCCTCGGCAGGCCCTCACGCCGGCGCGATGGACACCTTGTCGACCTGCACGACGTACTCGAGCGTCGCGCCGGGCGGGATCTGGACGTGCTCCTCCCCGAAGTCGGCGCCGCCGTCGCCGAACGCGAGGCCCGGCGGGACGACCACCCGCCGCTTGCCGCCGGGCCTCATGGAGCGCACCACGTGCTCAACACCCTCGCACATGCCCCTGGTGTACGGCCGGGAGCCCATCACCAGCGCCAGCGGCCGCTTGCCGTCGCCGAACGTGTCCACGAACGCCTCCCCGCCGCTGCCGGCCACCCGGCCCTGCAGGTCGGTCACCACCAGGTCGCCCGGCCGCGGGACGTCGCCGCCACCAACGCGCATCTCGTAGTACCGGATCCCGTTGGGCAACACGACCTCGTGCTCCTGCTCCACGTCCCTGCGGCACGCGAGAGCGAGAGGAGCATTGGCGGTTTTGTAACAGAATGAATTAACGACCCGCAAGCATGGTGAATCGGGGTGGCACTGACGTGGTGTTGGCCTGCTGCTGCGCGACCTCGAATCGTGTCTTGAGCTGCTCCGACACGACGCCGACGGCCAGGAAGCCGGCCCACGCCAGCCCCGCACTGATTCCGGACCGCCGCGTCAACGACGCGGCTATCCAGTCAGTGGAGTCCGCGACGCCCGCGTGCTTCGGCCTCGCCGCCGCCGCCTGCTGTGGCTGCGCTTGCACGGAGTGCCGCTGTTTCTGTGGTTCCGGCTGCTCGCTGAACGGCGGCTGGTTCTGGGCAATTGCCGGGCGCGGGGTCTGCGCGCAGGAGATGTGCGGCTTGGCGATGGGACGAGCGAGGAGCGCCGGTGAGCTTCCCAGGAACGTGGCCATTGTGGTTCGGTGGGTCGTGGATGAACTGCGAGTCCAGGACGACGGGAGTGGATATTTAGGTTGATTTTCTAATGTTCTGAGATATTGTTTACTTCGTTCAATTCTCGTGTGAGCTTTTTGTGAGTGAAATATGGCCACAGATGTACGAGTACGAGTGTTTGGAGGCTTATCCTGGATCGATTCTCCAAGACTCTAACCATACCCATTGGCTACTCAACTTTCGGCTTTCCTTTTTTTCATCGAGAAGCTTTCCTTTCTTTCATTTCTTTCACACCTGTTTGGTTCCCAGGAATTGAAAAATAATCTGATAATAAAATATGAAGCACTTTGTAGATATTGATTTCAATTCATGGGATGCAGACTCAGGGAAAAAAACGAATAGGTAAAGCTTTGCTTTTTTATCGAGAAGAAAAAATCGGAATAGGTAAAGGCGTATCTGGAGCAAAGAGGGGTATCCACTATCCAGATCAAACCGCAAAGAGAATGATACCATGAACAAACAGCCGATTAAAATTACACTCAATTTCAGATTCCTCTTACAAAGTACAAACAGTACCCATCTTATTATTATTGCTCTAGTTTACGGTTTGAAAATTGAATCATATTGCTCAGATAGAAAACGGATCCACGAATTTACCACTTGTATCCAAGGTTATTAAGGCGTTAAGGCGAGACATGGCGACCGACCCCCTTCCAAACGCCTAGGCGAGTTAGGCGTGCGGCGAGGCGACGCCATATGAGGATCGCCTAGGCGAGGATATGCAAAAAAATCCTAACAATCTAACACTTGCAATAACAAAATTGGTAAGGTTAGAGAATACAATACAAGCTTTTTTGTTGTCCATGCTTTGGTATGTACTCTGCCCTTCTCTTTATTGTTCTTGTAGCATCCATGATCCATCTCTCTTATCGAAGATCCAACCCCTCTTCTTTTCTTTCAAGCTGCAAGCTACATTAACCTTTGAATATTGACATATTAAAACAGTAAGACATAAAATAGCAGCAGCAGACATGTATATCAAATTAAACCCACAATACATTGGTGGGAATAAAATAGCAGCAGCAACATATGCTAGACTGCTAGTCTTAGTGGCATAATTAGTTCCAGTGCAGCCCCATAATGACTTAGCGACATAGATCAATCAAAAGATTAAAAGACTAGTTGATTAAGAGCACAAGCAGTGAAGCATTGAAGCACTGCACAGTGCACAAAATTAGGTAAGCTGCAAATCTGAAATCAGCCAACTCTTAGTGAGTCAATATCCATCTTCGAACTCATCTGGAGCAGCCTCAGTGTTTTCTCCAC
The DNA here is from genome assembly GCA_029449295.1 of Zea luxurians. Taxonomy (NCBI): domain Eukaryota; kingdom Viridiplantae; phylum Streptophyta; class Magnoliopsida; order Poales; family Poaceae; genus Zea; species Zea luxurians. The sequence continues at coordinate 176,898,726 of JAOPSE010000002.1, forward strand.
CAACATCCTCATGTGCATCTTCAGAATCAGTCACATCAACATCATCATGTGGATCTTGGTCCTCCTCTTCTTCATTGGCTGAACCAAAATCTTCTTCAAAGTCAAACCTTGAGTGTGAAACTCTTGCACGCTTGTTGGCATTCCTTGGAAGATTTCGGCCTCGCAGCGAGCTTGATGCACCCACAGCTTGATCAACAAGTTCCCATGTAAGGCCATTCTCATCCTCACCACAATCACACCCACGAGCACCTTGAGGCTGCACATAGGAGGAATCAGCCCACTCATTATCCCAATCGAACTCTTCAATGACCAAAGGGTCAAAACCTTTCCCTTTCTTCTCACGCCTTATTTGAAACCTAGTCTTCATCCTTCGGTTGTAGGAAACATAGACAATATCATTCAATCTCTTATGCAGCAACCTATTACGTTTCTTTGTATGGATCTACAAAAGAATAATTTGTTGGCTTAAATTCTAGACACAAGCTAAGAATTAAACAATTAGACAAAGACAACAATACTCACAAACTCAAATCTACTCCAGTTTCTCTCACAACCCGATGATGAAGCGCAAAGACCAACAATACGCCTAGCAAACCTTTGAATCTCAATAGCACGCCCACCATATGAACGCCACCAATCAACTTGATTGCCAAATGTGAAATACAACATAAATTTAGATGTTAATGTATAAAACCTGCTGCAATTACAAGACAATTAGACAAGCATCACTTACGTGGGTTCATTGTCTCCAGGTTGTTCTTGGCCATTTTGTTTGAGAAGGCCTCTCCTCTAAGAGCTTCATAGTCTAAGGATTGAGCATCAATCTTGGCTCTTGTTTCTTCATCATCCACCATTCTTGCAAGCACATCAAGGAAACAACCTCTTAGTTGGCCAACAGTCGCATCATCATCATCTCGAATGAGAGGATGCAATTTTCCTGGATTCAAATAAAGAGCAGCCCCATACAAAGGATGGTCCATTTGTTTCATCCATCGTTTCTCAATGATGTCTATGATTCTCTTAAGTAAGCTTTTCTTGCTATCAATAGCAAAGCTTAGCTTGATCTTCTCTTTTGCATGTTTCATTAGTGCCGCGACCTCTGGCATTGCAGGTTTCTCATCACCATCAACCACTCTAAGTACAATGAGGAGAGGGGCTGAAGCTCTAAGACAATCTTCAACTTTATTCCAAAACTCCACAGAGAGCACAATATCACAAGCCTCCTTACCTGCAGCAGTTTTTGCCAACTTGTTTCCATTCCATTCTTCACTAAGAAATAGGGCCTTCAAAGGATCCTTGTGCTTGTACAGACTTTTCAAAGTAAGGAAAGCAGTGGCAAATCTAGTGGCTGCAGCTCTCACAAGATCTGCCCCACCTGTCTTCTCTCTCATTAAACTAAGAATTCTACCGTGCCTATAGATGAAAGTTGTGACACGTCTTGCACGTACAATGGGCTTCTTAAATTCCTTCAAGTTTCCTATGTCTTCTAGCATAAGATCTAAGCAATGTGCAGCGCATGGGCTCCAAAAAAGTGAAGGAAACCTCTCCATAAGTATCCTACCTGCTGCCTTGTAGTTAGCCCCATTATCAGTGATAACCTGAACCACTTTTTCTTTCCCAATCTCTTCAATTTTCTTCCCTAATAAATCAGCTAGCATAAATGCATCATGAACTTCACTTGATGCATCCACAGACTCTAAGAAGTATGTCCCCTCTGGACTATTCATAAGGAAGTTGATCAAATGCCTGCCCCTCCTATCTGACCATCCATCCGACATAAGCGTGCAACCATAATGCTTCCATGCCCTCTCATGTTCCTCCCTCATAGTACTTGTCAATTTCACAGCATCCTTTAGCAATGGCTGCCCAAGTTGATATGGAGATGGAGGCTTATAGCCTGAACCAAACTGGGCAGTTGCTTCAACTGCAACCTGAAATTGTCTTGCTGCTGCTGCATTAAATGGCACACCGCATTCATAAAACCACAAAGCCCATTGCATATCCACATAATTCTTCTCCTCTTTGGACTTCATCTTGGATGGAATTGTGGGTTGAGAACACCCTTTACGCCTTTCATCAACTACATCTTCAGGTGATTTCCGAAGCATCTCCACAATTGACTTTTGCTTGCTTGCTTGATTTGCCTTAGTCTTGATTGATGTTGTATCCTTGTACAGATAGGTTGCACGCCTGTGTTTGGCTGCAGTCCCTGAACTTGGTTGTACCTTAGAGCCTTGAGATTCTATAGGTTCATCTTGTTGAACTTGAACAGATTCAGCTGCTGCATCCACCACCATTACTTCCTCTTCCTCCTCTTGCTGCTCATTATCATCTAGGAAAATAACTCTTTTCCTTCTTTTGGATTCCAAGTAATCCCTCATCTCCTTTCTAATTGCAGTAGTGGTCTTTGAACATATCTTTGTATCTCCATAACCACCTGCTAGATGCTGCTTTAGCCTTTTTATCCCTCCAGAAACTATGGTGTCACAAAGGGTGCATGTCACTTGATCTCTATTTGCCAAATTTGCCCAATAACCATACTTCCAACCTGGATCATTTGAGCTAGCTTTCCTTGCTTTGTCTGTCTTTGGATCATAGTTGACATTGTTGACTGAAGATGGGCTAGCCATTGATTGATGAGGGTGCTGCTGGCCTGCTGCCTGCTGGCTGCTGTAGTGTTGCTGCTATGCTGCATAAAAATAGGAGATTAGGGAGAGCAGCAGGCAGCAGCAGAGCAGAGGAACTGAGGAAGTTCAAGAGCTGACAGCAGAGGAACTGAGGAAGAAGAAGCAGACAGCAGAGGAAAAAACCGGACCGGCTGGAGCAGAGGATTTCCTCGGATGGAGCAGGCGGATGGAGGAGGCGCTTCCGCGCTTGCCGCTTGGCTGGAGGAGGCAGCGGCCCGGCGCACCGGCTGGAGGAGGCGGCGCCGCGGCGGCCCGGCGCACCGGCTGGAGGAGGCGGCGGCGCGACGAGTGGAGGTGGAGGAGAGGCGGCGGCGCGACGAGTCCAATTGGAGGAGACGCGCGCGGCACTGGAAAGGCTGCAGGCTTTATTCGCGCGCGCGCTGCGAGCCTGCGACCTAAAACTACGCGCGCAGAGGCGCCAGCCGCCAGCCCTAAAACATTTACGTGGCGTCCGTGGCGAATTTTGGACGCCATGGCGACGCCTAGGCGAGCGCGGCGACGCCATACGCATCTATGGCGCGGCGAGCCCGACGCCCAGCTTCTGCAGCCGCCTGGACGCCTAGGCGTCGCCTAGGCGACGCCTAGGCGACGCCATAATAACCTTGCTTGTATCGGTACACAACCCCATCCTATTCAGTAAGAGTTTGTTCGGTTAGCTCTCAATCCATGTGGATTGAGTGGGATTGGATAGGTTTGAATCCCTAACAAGTAAAACTTCTTCTTAATTTTTTCCAATCTCATCCAATCAATATGTATTGGGAATAACCGAACAAGGCCCAAGTATGAATTTTTCTCAACAATTGACAAGAATCAACACCCACAAGTATAGTTTAACATACTTTCAGCAAGGTCTCAAAACCGGATTCATATATATGAACACAAATCAAACTGCAAATAGAAAGATCCCAGGAACATATCAGTGCAAAATGAGTAAAATTATTTAATAAAACACATTGACTGCATGGTTGACGAGTAAATTATCATCCATTGCTACAATCTGAAAATGGGTATCGTATTTGTGTGACAAAAAATATGCCATCCTTAGCTAAAATTTGGATGGCAGGTGTCTCATACTATCAAAATGTCTTCACTATCAATTCTTGTTCCTAACAGTTTAAATAACTACAATGCAACACCACAGATAAGATATACTCTTGTAATGTTGTACTCCCTCCGTCCAAAAATGGTCATCGTATTAGCCAAGAGAAGAAGTCATGCAAAATAGATTGACCACTAAGGACTTGTTCGGTTATTTTGAATCCATATGGATTGAAGGGGATTGATACGGGTTATGAGAGATTTTGACTTACTAGGGATTGAAACCCCTCAATCTCACTCAATCCATATGGATTGAGGTAAAACCAAACAAGCTCTAAGGGTGTTTGGCAGAGTTCACACAGCTCCACTCCCAGCGAGAATCACTCACTCTACCGTAGCTAAACGGTAAAAAAGTGAAATGCTCCATGGTGGAAGCGGAGTGGATTTAGTCTCCATTTGTACTAGAGAGTGGGAGCAAAAAAACATGCTTCTCGCCGCTTTCAACCTGCTCTCCACTCTCCAACCCCTCAAGAATCACTTCACACACTGTTTTCACACACTATTTGCTAAACAGTTTTCGCCAAATAGATTCACTTTTGCAATCAATCCATCGAAGAATCAACTCGCGAAGCTAGAGAATCATGGAGCAGAGCTCTACCAAACAAGTCCAATTATTGGACTTTTAACACAAATCTATTGATGTAAGTACAATTTCATTAATTATTGGTCAAAACCTTTAAAGTTTTCCTCTGGTCTAATATGATTACCATTTTTGGACGGACAAGCATATGATCAACACACATAAACAGTTTAACCACTACGAAACTTAAACAGAATATGTGCTACACTACCTACAAATATCAGATTAGGTTATTCTGCATGAATGTTTGTTCAGTTCCCTAGAACAGATGATACATTGGTGGTCAATTACTCACTAGCCAAAATACAGCTGTCTCGTTTTGAGTTTTGATGAAAATGCAACTTTTTGCTACATAGTTCTACCGGTAGCCAGAATGATCTGCAACTAGTGATTCAACTGCCTTTAGCACCAACAACATTGACACTACTGCTTTAGCACCAACATTGATACTACTTAAGCTCAAAAGTTTAGGCCCGCTTCCAAACCTCTAGAGCTAATTGTTAACCAGCTAATAAGTTGATAGCTGGGTCGAGGCAGCTAACAACTAATAGCTATTGAGGGGTATAACTAACAATTAACTGGTCCATTAGTTGGCACGTTCTAAACCTCTCAGCTAATTTTAGCTGCTAACTAATGTTTTTAGAGGTTTGGAACAGGGCCTTAATGCACATTGCTTAATCATGTTATTCTGAATACACAAGATCCATGTTAAGAAACCCAACCAATAGGGACACACATGTTTCCAAGCAAGATGAAACTATAAAATCAAACATTAAACCACATAACAGGGACACAAAAGGTAATATAATAAATTAAACAGCACTTCTTCAGACTAAAATGATATGTGAACCATGGTTGATAAATCTCTGCAATGATCTGATACAATATATGCCCTCTGCAAAAAAAAAGATAAAAGGATGATTCTGGAACAATATGCTACCAAATATAAAATAGCATTTATAGAACATGTATGAGATACTAAAATCCAGCCATGTCAAATCTTGCAGAATAGAACAAAATTATGATAAGCTACACATGTCCACAGCTAAATCACCACCAAAACATATTAAAGTTATGACAATGAGGCCAGTTTCCAAACAGAAATAAAACCAAAGATAATCGTCATAGTTTTACAACCTCATAAGTACATATTTCTAACCATCGAAGTTTTGTACCTCATAAATACTAATCTAGATTCCTCCCTCTATGGTAGAAGTTGAGCTCATAATAGTCCAAAAGATCTTCAGTCCCTTCTGAGGTAGATTGCTTCAATGATTAGCAAAGACTGTATCATTTCGCCTTGGAGGTCGATCAGGAATCGAGCCTGGCTTAAATTTTGATGCCTCATGCCTTGCAAGTTCAGGTGGCACAGGACTGTTGCTCTGTATAAGCATCTGTTTCAGATCAAAGAAAATATCAGTGTTCTCTAAAGTTAAAAATGAAGTTGCCACCCCCTTCTTTCCAGCACGACCTGTTCTTCCAATGCGATGTGTGTATGTGTCGACTGAACTAGGCATCTCATAGTTAATCACGTGTGCAACATCAGGAATATCAATACCACGCCCTGCAACATCAGTAGCCACAAGAACATTGAACCGACGATTTCTAAATCCATCAAGGCTGATCTCTCTCTGGTCTTGTGACTTCCCACCATGAAGGGTTGTGACGCGGAAGCCTGACTTGTCCAGATCCTTAGCACGCATGTCCGCTGTCTTCTTAGTATTGCAGAACACAATGGCTGTTTTGTCTCCGAGATCTGTGAGTATCTTCTGGAGCCGTGGCATCTTCTCAGACTCCTTCACCATGATCACATTCTGGGTGATCAGATCAGTGGCCTTGCCAGCTGTACCAATTGTCACAACAACTGGGTTTCGGAGGTACTTCCTAGCAAGACGCTCCACAGCAGGAGGCATGGTGGCACTGAACATATAAGTAGTCCTGTAAATCCTCTTCTCATCAAGTTCCTCATCCTCATTTTCAGGTTTCAAGTTACTCGATGGCATCGCGTCAAGGACACCAACAACTTGCGGCTCAAAGCCCATATCAATCATCCTATCAGCCTCGTCGAGCACAACATAGTTGCACTGGTTGAGAACAGCATACCTCCTTTCCAAGCAATCAAGAAGCCGACCAGGTGTAGCAATTACAATCTCACAGCCCTGCCTAATCTTGAAACCCTGTTCCTCAATTGATTGACCACCAACAATTGAGACAACTTTGATGCCTAGATAGGTTGCAAATTTCACAGTCTCCTCCTCAATTTGTTGAGCAAGCTCACGAGTAGGTGCCATCACAACGGCATAGGGACCCTCAGCCTCATTCTCCTCACTTATGGGCGGCAATCGGGTAATGTAAGACAACATGGGGAGTACAAAGGCTGCAGTCTTTCCAGAACCTGTCTCAGCAATACCAATAACATCACGCTGCTGTAGACCTAGCGGAATGGCAGCCATCTGGATTGGTGATGGTTTTTCATATCCAGCCTTGTCAATAGCGCGAAGCAACTCGGTGCCAAGCTTGCTTTCACTCCACTTCCGCATTGGTCGGGGTATGCGAGAACCCTTATAGGAGATATTGAAATCCTCACGGAAAATACGCCAATCTCGCTCAGTCATCTCCTCAAGCGCCTTCTCAGACCAGTGCCTGTCCACACGCATATCAAAAGCGTCATACATTTCAGCAGCGGCGGCCTTCTTCTTATCTACAGCGTCATCCTCTGGACGGTCCTCCACACCAGCCTTGCGCCGCAGCTCTGCACGGGTCTCCTTCTCATGCGCAGCTGCCGCCTTCTTCTGCTCACGTCGGTCGATGCCAGCAAGGAAGCCCCGGCCAAAGAGCAGTCGGGCCTCGTGCGGCGACTGGTAGAGCGCGTTCATGTCGCGGCTGGTGTCCTCGGTGTTTTCCCAGTCAAACGAGAAGCGGAACTTCTCAGAGGGCTTGATAACACGCTTCTTAGGCTTCTTGGAGCCGAGGTACTGCTCCTTGATCGCGTCGAGCTCCTTCTCGCGCTCCCGCTCCGCCATCTTCTCCAGCCGGTCCCTCTCCCGGTCCCCGCGATCCCCACGCTCCCTGTCGCGATCTCGCTCCCGCTCCATATCCCGGTCACGGTCACGGTCGCGGTCGCGCCGGTCTCGGTCTCGGTCGCGGTCGCGCCGGGAGGAGTCATCTCGGTCGCGGTCGCGGTCCCTATCTCGATCCCGATCTCGGTCGCGGCGGGAATCGTCGTCGCGGCGGCGTTCCCGGTCTCTGTCTCGGTCCCGGTCCCGGTCCCGGTCCCGGTCGGAGGAATCGCGATGAGAGTTGGATGAGTCGCGAGGAGCGGGGTTGGAGCCGGACGGTGGAGCGCCGCTGGGAGGCGGCGGAGGAGGGGCCCGGGGCAGGGACTGGAGGAGGTCGAGCGCGGTGCGGCGCTGGTCGGAGACGGCGGCCTGGCGGCGCTCGAGCGCGAGGCGCTCCCGCTCCGCCTTGGTGAGGAACACAGGCTTCGCCGGCTCAGTCATCGCGTCGGCCGAGCGCTTCATCGCGGCGGCGCCGATGCAGCGAGAGGGGAGGAGGGTTTGCGATTATGAAGCGGAGGACGGTTTAGGGAAACAGCCAAAACAAGGCGCAAGCGTCGCTATTCACCTCTGGAGTTGCCGGCTTGCCCCCTGTTTGGGCCGTTTCATCCGGCAGAAACGGAAATCGGATCGTGGGCCTGATTTTTTTGCTGGAAACGGAGATTTATCATGAATGGGTTCTGGGCTGGTGGGCGGTCAACAAAGGTGTTGCTTTCAGCGAAGCACTGTCAACAGCCCATTGTCGGAGGCACATAGGTTGTTGCTGTTCCAACTGGGCAGCTGGGGCCTGGCCTGGCCGGACATGTTCAAACGTTGGATCAGATTAAGATCGGATCATAGACCATTTATCACGGTCTATATCTGATCTGTGTCTAATATCGGGTCAGATCGTACCTCTCTGTTTGATGTGTTGGGTTGGGTTTTTTTGGGTTGGGTCAGGGTTTTAGCTTTGGGTCATGTTTTTTGGGTTGGGTCGAGTTTTGGGTTAAAATCAGGGTCAAGGTCGGGTCGAGTCAAGATCAGGTCGGGTCGGGTCATTTATCACGGCCCGTACCCGACCCGCTAGTGTCGGGTCGTGTCTCTCTGTTTGACGTGTCGGGTCAGGTTGGATCAGGTTTTTTCGGGTTGGATCGGTTTTAGGTCAAAAATCACGACTCATACCCGGTCCATGAATTATTACGGGTCAAAAATCATGGTCCGTGCAGGCCCGTTGCATTGGTCGGGTCAAGTTGGATCAGACCAGGTTTTTCGGTTAGGTCATGTTAGTCGAGTCGGGTGGCCTATGATCAGGTTCGACAATGTCAGGGCCCTGGGAGTATGGGGAAGATGGCGGTGGCATGCGGCATACCTCGGCTCTAGGGTTGTTGGCCGTGGCATGCCTCTTGGGTTTTTTATGCAAGATTTCTTATTTGGTTATTTATATTGTTACGAGCAAGCTACTCGAGTCGTTGGTTGATTAACGAACTTTTGATCCGATCCGAAGATAACACATAAGCCAAAAGCACCCAAGTTGGCTCGCGATAGCCAGGCACACAAAAAATGAATTTCAATCTCATTTCTATAAAGCTACAGAGCTAGGGTGGTGTACGAACCTTGCATGAGCTGAGAGTATGTTTGATTGAGCTGTAAATTTCTAAAAATCCGATTCTAATTGTGAAATGTGAGGAAGCTTGAGCTAACAGGTGTGGCAATGCTGAAAGGTATTTAGTTGAAACAATTGTTAAATATAGATTACGTAAAAATACTATGAACTTGGCTACATGGTGCGCCCTGACCATTCGAATGAGCCAATTCGACAGTATGATAAGCATGCTTAGTCTATTGTATACATGGTGTCAGTTGTAACATATTTGGTGTTATAAGAACTAAAACTTTAATATGTCATCATATATATTGGCATCATCTTGTTTGTTATATCTAGAATGCATTCGCTAGGTTAAAATTTCAAGTAAAATGTGATGTTGTGCTTAGTAGTGTGCTAGGGTAGTTTGAAAACCTTGTTTTAAGTTAAGGTGCAAACAATTAACTTCTAAACAAATGATAGTTTGACTATGAGATCTAAATACCAACGATAGATCTTAGAGTATTGAGTAACTTTGCTTTTAGAGGATGGATCAAAGTAGATAAATCACTCGAAGAAAATAATCACGTTCAAAGCCCTAATTTGGGATCCAAAAGTGAAATTCAAAATCAAATGAGAATTTTCCAAAGGTCTCAATACCAAAGTTGTGGGGTTTTGAAAACTAATAAACTTTCATGTTTGGATATTTTCAAGTTTTGTAGAGAGTTTGGAGTAATTTGCAAAATTCAAATTTGGTTCAGTTTTGGATTCCTGAAAAACTATGTGATTTAGCTGACTTTGGACCCCATGTATCTTTTAATATGTGGGCTTTGGGCAAAAGATCACTATAGAAACTTGTAGAACTATGATAGGGGAGACATCTTATTAAGGGTCATGCCCTTGAAACTGCTTGGAACAGGGAGAAAATGGTGTCTAGCAACATGTTGTCAGACTTTGAGTTTCAGACTTAGTTCAGTTCACTGAAACTGAATTTCAGTGCTTTTGGTTAAACTTTGGAGTTTCTCTGTGCCTGATCCATGGAGTTGTGGGCTTTCTTCTCTACATAAAAGTTGAAAACCATATGATAGTGAACATATTTTCTTAAGCATGTTTGGCTTAGTGATGCACACAAATTGGAGTAAACTGTGCCCAAACTCTCCCTGTCAGGTGTTGAGTTTAGTTTTTGTTTGAGTTAGCTGAATCTGAATTTTATTGTTTTACCCCACTTTGGAGCACTATAACTTTTGATCCATGACACTTTGACCTAGAGTTGCTGCAGCAAGTTTGTAGAGCTATGTTTGTGAACAAACTTTATTAACTATGGTTGGCATGTTATTACATGGAATCGTGAGGATCAAAGGGGTTAAATATGGGGGTTTAGTCTAGTGCCGAGTTCAATTCAAAATATGAAACGTGATTCAGTTTTTGCTGATTTTTTAGAAAACATGTATTCCTCTCAACTTTGGACCCATTTAATTCTTAAGCTTTTGGTGGATAATCTTTATATCAAACTTGGAGATCTATTGTAGGGGACCCTTTTTATGAAGAAGGATCTTCAAGTCCTTACATCGAATTGAGAGAAAAGGGTTCTCAAAGTCGCTCTGTCAGACAGAGGTGTGCTGAGTAAAATTCTGTTAGATGAATTGTGCAGTTAAGTAGTGTTGCCCCAACCTTAGAGCACCCTAACCTAAAGTCTGTTGAGTTGTAGCTGGTACCTTTAAAGCAAAGTTGAAGAGCTAATATAGGAGAACAATTTTTGTTAAGCATGATTTCTCTGTCTTTTCTTAAAATTGGTAGAAATTCGTGCTCCAAATCGCTCTGTCAAGCGAGTGGTGTGTTGAACACAGTTTCAACTTTCAACTGAAACTTGTTTCAGTATTGGGGAATTTGGTGTTGGGGCTATTTAATCCTCATGTTGTGGAGTTTGAGCTTTGAAAGGGTACAACTTTTTCTTTTGGAAATTTAAAAGTGAATTAGGAAAATAAAAGGGAAAAATAAAATATATTTTACCTTCTCCTTATATCTTTGCTTCAGTTTGCTTATCCTGAAGCACGCTCGTTTTCCTCTAGAATCCACCTCCCTTACCGATGGTAGCTTCCTGCTCCTTCCAGTCCATGCGTGTCGAGCCTTCCTTTGCATGCACCAACCAGTTCAACCCAAAAGCTTAAGCTGATGGAAGGAGGTGGTCAATTTACTTATATTATATTCTAACACTACCTCTCACGTCGAGCCTCTGTTGGGTCTCTAACGTGGAATATGGTATCGAAGCCAGAGATCTCGAGTTCCAATCCTGGTAAGTTGCATGCACCAATCAATTCAACCCAAAAAATTAAGCCGATGGGAGAAGGTGGACAATTCACTTATATTATAATCTAACTGAACCCAGACCCTTCCCTGTAGCGCTTGCCTCACTTCATCTCTCCTAGCCGCACTCTGGTTTTCTTGTCGTGGACGTCTCCTTCACTGCCCATAGTTCTCCTTCACACCTCCCCGTTCTTCCATTCCACGGCAGGGTGCTCGTTTCACATCTCCACGCCTCGACACCCCTCCTTCTCCATCTTCCCAGGCCATTGTCCTCACCACTCACCTCTGACTCTTTTATGCACCAGCCGTCGTCTCCTGCCATCAGCCAGGCGTACGCAGCCCATACATCAGTAATTCTAGCGAAGCGCATCAGTCCGCTTCAATGCGGAACCTCCACTTCTGTGCCTAAGAGCACCTAGAGGGGGTGAATAGGTGACCATGTAAAAGCAGCTCAATAAAACAAACTTGGACTAATATTGGATTAGTGAAAGCAAGAGCCAAATTCGAATGAGAAGTATGAAAGGAGTAAACTTCTTCACTTAATTTCTCTTCACTAAGTGAGTATTAAACTAAGAGTAATTATGTAAATGAAGTGAATAGAGATAAAATCGTAGTAATATAAAGACAAACGACACGGTGATTTTTATCCCATGGTTCGGTCAAGTAGAATAGTTGCCTACTCCACGTTGTGGCATCCCAATAGACGAAGGTTGCACTCAACCCCTTTCAAGTGATTCAAAGATCAACTTGAATACCACGGTTCTCTTTATCTCACCAATATCCTGTTGTGAGGAATCTCAACAATTTGGAGTCTCTCACGCCTTACACAAATGATCTCAAATGGACACAAGAGTAAGGGGGAGTAGAAACACACTCAAGAACTAGAGTTGCAGCAACAACACGCACACAAGTCACGAAAGAGCACACGAAACAACACAACGGGGTCACAGCTCAAAGAAGTGCTCAAATCTCTATCACAATGAAACAATTGTGTGCTTGTGAAGTCTCGGCGTTGTAGGATGTTCAATGAGTGCTCGGTGTGGAGCTCCAGGCACCTAGGAGTCTCTTTTATAGCCCCAAGAAACCTAGGAGCCGTTGGAGCTCCATTTGGAAGGCCCTGGTTGCCATCTGTCCACGGGTGCACCGGACTGTCCGGTGCACACCGGACTGTCCGGTGCACACCGGACTGTCCGGTGCACACCGGACAGTGAACAGTGCAACGACTGTGAATCACGTGATTGGCTGCTTTCCTGTTCTGGTGGGCACCGGACTGTCTGGTGGGAGGCACCGGACAGTCTGGTGCTCCTGTTGACCGTTGGCCCCCGACCGACGTGGCACTAGTCGTTGGCTGCTGGCACACTGGATTGTCCGACGCTACGCACGGATGGTCCGGTGAATTATAGCCGACGCGGGCTAGAATTCCCAAGAGCAGCAAGTTGGCCAGACCGTGCACCGGACCGTCTGGTGAGGGGCACTGGACCGTCCGGTGCTCTTCAGTCCAGCACGCTTTTTCTTTATTTGTTTTCTTTTGTCCCTTTTGACTTGACTTCATAAAGTTGAAAGCTCTCTTGTGGTTTTTGGTGGTTTGGATGACAACCCAATTAAAGGACTAACAAGTGTGCTAAGTGTTGAATAGGTGCTTAATGCAAAGCTTACAGGGTTCAACACAAGTGAACAAGTGTGATGGTCCAAAGACTGGAATATCTATAGACAATGGACATCACAAGTAAGATGGACATTGCTTAAGTGAGACTCGGCGTGCGTAACACAGAGACAACTGATCAAGTCAAGGATGGAGGCAAGAAGAGCTTCGAGGTACCGAGTGCATGGAAGAAGGTCAAAGAGGCCGAGGAACCCAAAGCCAGGGGTGAAGAAGAAGACTTGCAAAGTCAAGGTTGATCGAGTTAAGAAGAGTTATGGTACATCAAGGATCACTACATAAGGACATGACTTACAACCAATGAGGTAACATCTACAGTTATGTGGTGTAAGTGATAAGGCTCAAGATCAAGCTCGAGAAGTGAACAAGGTCACTAGAAGGAGGAGCAGTGTCACAATCAGAACTAGAAGCAGTCCTCTAGTTTGTGTAGAGGTGAAGTTATAAGCCTTTAGAGAGAGGGGAAGTGCTGCTGAGAGCTACAGCAAAATCTTGAGCGCATTGTTACTCTGCCGGAGTGCTGTCGAGAAGATTGTAAGCAGCCACAACATCGTTGTAACTGATATCAACGTAGTGGAAGGCTCTATCTGTCACACTGACAGATCTGAGCAAACAGAAGGAGTTGAAATAGACTCTAAGCGAAGGTGTGGCTAACTCCAACGAGGACTAGGCAAGCATTTCAGGCTTGGCCGAACCTCGGGATAAATTCCTGTGTCTGTGTGCTCTGTGTTGTGTGTTGTTTCTCTGTCTTATTTGCTTTTTATACTTGCACTTCAATACTTATATGTGGCACAAGCTGTCTTCGAAGTGCAGGGTATTTTAAGACAGGAACTTCAATTCCGCTGTAAGCTACTCGAAGGGTCTTTCATTCCACTGCGATCCAGTCTTCGAGTAGAGTAAGAATTTATAATTTTTAAGTGTTAATTTTTATTCGCCTATTCACCCCCTAAGCGACATCTAGATCTTATTCCCAGACAAAGGGAACTTTCAAAAGTCTCTGGTACTTAGACAAATATGATTAGTACACAAAACAATTTACTAAGTGTCCAAAGCTTACCTTTTTACTTAATCCATGTAGATTTGCACTATGTCCTCTTCCGAGCTCACTTTGCTTCATATACCTTTACTCATACATCATGTTAGTCTAAACGTAGTGTGTTGTGCATTTAATCACCAAAACAATATAGAAATGGCCCAAGGGCACATTTCCCTTTCATTGCCCTCGCTTTGGTCAAGATTCATCTGTTCGCTGCACTAGGCTGGACGTCGCGCCTCCCTGTCCTCTCCACATCCAGCGCCTTGGTCCGGTCTCGGCTGTTCTTCACCATCGCGCCCGGATATCAGCACCTGTCATCTACAGCTTCTCCCTGTACACTTCGTGTGTCGCAACAGGCTTGTCGTTGGCCATCTAACCCACGTCCATTCTTGCCAAGCTCGGCATCCTGCCTCCGACTTCAGCACCTGTTGTTTATATTAATAAAGAGTGGAAAAATCTCTATGAACTGATATGATCAAGCTAGAAATGTGAAGATAGAAATTGAAGTGAATAATAGGAAGTGTCAAGCCAAAATGAAGAGGTTATAAGGAATCATGAATTGGCTTGATCATATTGATGTTGGTCTATATATGTTCTTATGAGAATCAAATTGAAGCTTGATTGATCTTAGCATTCATATCTAGATGGCATTCAAGCAAGGACCACAATATTGAAGAAATAGTTTTTCAATGGATGCTCAATATATGTGACTCGAGGATGTCTTGATAGGGTGAATATAGCAAGGAAAGGGCTTCGAGGTACTAAGCGAAGGTGAATGTCAAGCGACGGCTTGAGAATCAAGGTACCATGACAAGGTGAAGAAAAGAGTACTTGCGTTGAGTCGAGGAACTAATCAAGCTATGAAGATTCATATTGTGTTGAGGATGAAATCATTAATGGAAGTGACTTGGAGCCATAAATTGAACTCATATACGATGAAATGATTCAAGTCACATGCTCAAGGTGTGTTTGCTTGAAGAGACGAGAGAAATATGATTGCAACCTCTTATGAAGTGATATTGAGAAGAAATAGCATATGAATACATTGAAGACTCAAGTGGTTAAAATAGTTATATTCTCTTGATCTTGAGTATAGGTATGCCATACTATCAAGGGGATGCAATACGAATCGTAGACAACTCTGAAGTGCTCAAACTAACCGAACCCCGAGTGTTAACGTGAGAGAAACACAAAGTGCAACGGGCGGCATTGCCGAACCTATACAGCCCCAAATGACTAGGTTTGCCCCCCCCCCAACGACTAGTTTTGGGTTGGGGTGCATATATACCCATCCCGCGCCCCCAGGGCATCATGTTGAAGTCTAGATTGCTCCCAACATATCCCAAGCCATATTTGAGCCTCTCTAACGTCTCTCTTTATGAGAGTGTTTGATCAAGTGTTAGAGAGTGATTACTATGTGATTAAGAGCTAGAGAGCATATCTAGAGCAAGACAACCTTAAGCACTTGCAGGGCTTCGTCAACATTCGTTGTGCATTCAGTACTCTTGGAGGTGAAGCCTCCTAGACAGTTAGGCGTTGCCCTATGAGCTTGCGTGCTTGTGGTGAGCCACAGGAAGGTCTATAATTATCCAACATTTTAGTGAAAATCTCAACCCATCACCTTAGTGGTGAGTTAGAGAAGAGGAGTGAGTTGAAAGAGACTCCAAAGATATTTTAGCTTCCTTAACAACGTGAAGGTAGACAAGCCTTTGTGACGAGCTGAACCACGAGATAAATCCTTGTTTCTTGTCTCTTTCACATTTTGAATTGTATTACTTGCTTTCCGCTGATATAATTGGTTGTGCATATTTATGAGTGCGGATCCTTAGTGGACTTGACACAGGACATCACCACGTACATATCTAAGTGTTACTTGCAGACGCATCGAGCGGCAGTGTTAGGCAGAGCGTGGCAGTGCTGGAGAGCAGCAGTGCCGTACATCCAAGCGGCAGTGCCGGACAGGTTCCTAACAGCATGTTAGATGCTGTTAGAGTTTCACTTAAACACACATTCCGTTGCATCCCTAATGTTCATTATACTGAATGTACAGCCGTGGCTGCAATATCCTCACTATTTTACTTCTAGCTGCAGCATTTGGCTGAGCAGCCAGTCAGCCACACCTTTAGCTTGACAACATTGCTAACAGCACGTGATACTTGATTTCGCATACTGCGGAAGCATTGTAACACTACGGCAGGAGAAAAAGCGGGAGGCAACCAGGCTTGATAGAAGCTGTTTTTTATCAGCTTATTAGATAAGCTGTTTTTTATCAACAAACAGCATTTATCCCAAAGGGCCAAGATCGAGCGCTATGCGAGCCAGGGATGGCAACGGGAAATTCTCCGTCGGGGAATAGCTCTCCATCCCCGTCCTCGCGATGAAAAAATTTCCCCGCGGGGATCCCCACGAACGCTTGTGGGGAACATTTCTTCCTCATCCCTGTTCCCCGCGGGGGTAAATCCCCAACGGGGATCCTCATCCCTGTTTAAATTATAATTAAGACATATGTTCTTTGTTATTAATATTAAACATTATCACTTATACACATTGTCAGATGTAGAAATCACTATGCATACATCAAAATGAACACATCTGTACAATTAGTGGTCTCTTGACAATATAATTATTTATTTTTGTTGTTAACCGGTACACAAAAACATAGTCACATGCAAGTTTAATGGGTCCCCGCGGGGAACGGGGATGCTTCTCCGTCCCCATTCCCGTTTACCCGTCGGGGGATAAACTTTTTCGGTTTATATCCCCGCGGGGGAAGTTTTTTACCCATCCTCATCCCCGGATGAAGGAATTCCTCGCGGGAAATCGGGTCCCTATTACCATCTCTAGTCACATCTCACCCTTCTGCCCGATCCACGCTTAGAGGTAAAGCAACCATCATCCTTGCGTCTTCAGTTTACTGGATGCGATGCGATGCATCTCGCGGTCTCCTTCCTCACCTCGCCCCCCGGTCCAAACCGGTACGGCTACTGACTGAACTACTCCACAGTTCACACTGTCTGCACTAGCCGAGCCGAGCTTCTCAACAAAGCTAGGTCGGTCGATCGGAGCTTGAGCTTCAATTAAAGCAAGAGAAAGCTGTCACTGACAGCTTAAAACCATAGTAGTACTAGTACCAGTGCCGGAACAGAGAAGATATTGCACAGGACAGGACCAACGAGCTCATGCATTGGTGAGCAGCACCAGCACTAGAACATGGCAGAGGCAGGCCCACCCCACCCAACACAGACTGTTTGGTGACCTGCATCCATGCACCGGCGCCCGCCCAACTGGGTCATCTCATGATTCTTGACAGCTAAACCAATCATGCATCATCGCACGACGCCGGTTGCTTTCAGAGTTCAATAACTAATAAGCA
Source organism: Zea luxurians (assembly GCA_029449295.1). Lineage (NCBI taxonomy): Eukaryota > Viridiplantae > Streptophyta > Magnoliopsida > Poales > Poaceae > Zea > Zea luxurians. The sequence continues at coordinate 176,916,078 of JAOPSE010000002.1, forward strand.
GCACTTGCATCAAAATATTGCAACGTCCAGAACAATAACAGCGAAAAAGAACAAAAGGGAAAGAAAAAAAGACCCATAAAACAACAGTCATGCTATGCACACACCCAACACCTCATCATTCCAAAGGCCGAAAGCACATTACATACAGCTAGAAGATTTACAGGGAAAGGATTTAGAAAGAAAAAAAGAAGAAAACAAAAACTAGTGAAGCCCAACATATCTGGCAGCAAAGCTGGCATCGGCATGTTTTCAGGTTAATGAATTCTAAAGCTTCTGCACAAGGCCATGATTGCCGCCACACCCCCCACAAACACACAGCCCCACAGGGGCCCGGGCGGCTCACCAACCACCCTCTTGCCCTTGGGCAAAAGTTTGGAACCCACCGGGAAAACTAAACCAACACAAAAAGAGAACGTGGGAAGTGGTCCACAAAAAAATCCTGGACCTTGGAAGGCAGAATTGCTCCGTGATCTGCCTTCCCAATGGTATCTTCGAACCGACTGTGACGGGTGTTCCAGGAGGAGCTCCTTCCACTCCAGGAACCAACAAAACTTCTCCAATGACAATACTACCTAGTCGGCAATCTTTTTTTTCCCCTTATCATTGTTGTATGATTTCCATCTTCAAGCAATATTCGCTGGACATAGGCAGCTGATCTGGGATCTGGAACCAACAAGCAAGAATTAGGTTCTCTCAAATCAATTAGGACAGAATGAGATATTTTAGGCACGGAATTTAAGTGCTGTGCAAAGGACATGTGGGGATGCACGACTTCTTTAGGAAATTAGAATTCTGTTTACTCATCGTGTGTGTAACACGGAATTCAATGAACAGTTTTTCTTAGAAGATATAGAGCAATCATTCTGTCACCATCCATGCTGACAAGAAAAGAAAAACCCAGCAAACTATCGATACTAGTTATCGCATGTTACCTTCAATCCGTGTGATGATGTAGGTAATGAGGCGAAAGCTCCCCAGAGTTCCTTGCACTTGCACGTTGCTCAATCCTTCTTAGGTCCCGAAGATGCTGTAATATCTCCTGAAGAAGATCAAACCCTTTCCCTCCCTTCTTCAAAGTCCTCACGCACTGTTTTATGTATTCCCTGTCTGCCTCAAGAGCATGCAGCCTCTCGTGTACCTGATCGATTTCATTGGCAATTGCAAGCTTATGTTGCTCTCTAGCAAGGTCCAGTGTGACCTCTGTTGAATGCTGTGCATCATTACCTTGGGGGACGTTTCCAGCTTCCACGGTAGCATCGTCGAACAATGGAAGGAGTTTCTTTCCTCTATAGGTTACATTCTTTCTCTTGTCATGGAGCTTAAAGCAGCTATCATCATCAGAGAAACCATTCGAGGCACCACTTAAATGGTTTTCTTCTGAGAAATGCTTCATGTTATCGGACTCTTCATCCTCAAGATCAAAAAGTTTATCTTCTAGCACTTTAAGCTGTTCCAGTATGGATAGTCTCTCTTCCTCAAAATCAGCTAGTGAGCCATCAAGGGTAACAAGATGCCTGGCAGTTTCTTGTAGCACCACATCAGTAGGAATACTCCCATTGCTTCCATTAATACCATGGGAAGATTCATCACCTTCATAGAAACTTTGTGAAAGGTCATCACTATCCTCAGCACTCGATGAAGTTGACGATGATCCATTCTGGTCATCAGCCTTGTGCCTGGACATTTTCCTCACCTTTACCTCATAGAGATGAACCTTGTGGCGATACAGCTCGAGTTCTCTCTCCAGATCTTGCTTCTCCTTCTCTCTCTTAACAACTAGTTCATTCAACCTCTGCAGTGCTTCTTGGTCATACTCTGACTGTTCCTCCATAAGCCGCTGGTATTGAATCGCCTCCATCTGCATTGCAGCTTTCTGTTCTTGCAAGCGGTTTATCATTGCCATGGTTTCATCGGCAGCTATAGCAGCAGCGTTCCTCTCATTTTCAAGTTCAGAATATAGGGTGTTCAATGATTTGCGTGTGGAAGCCAAAGCAGATTTTAGTTGATCGACACTCACCAATTCAGTGCTTTCCAGATCAGTAGACAAAGTAGCAACACTTGAATCTACAGATTTAGCATCAGAAACAACTGTTTTAGAATCCAGCAGTTCCTGTGAATCACATATACCTTCAATATGAGTTGGCGTATCAGGCTCTCTGTCTTCTTCAGAGACACTATGATCTAGAGAGAACTTGACTATGCTCGTCAAAGGTTCGTAACAAATTTGATGTATGGCTGTTAGAGCAGCTTCAGTTGGATCCTCTTCAATATCTTCTGTTAAATAATTAATAATCAGTTTCAAAATTTACACAATAATATTATAAGTAACAATCAGAATGCGCTAATCTTGGGAAACAAACAAAGCGTTCTTGTGATCTCAGCATCTTACCTTTCCATGAGTTTGTGTTAACATTAAAAGTGTCTGCTGCATAATGTAGAACATCTGCTGTTTCGGAAGTGACTTTCTGCTTCACCTCATCTTGCTCATCATCAGTATGAGCATATGAAGTCAGGCAACCGTGTTCCTCAGAATCAATTGGCACAGAGTCACACTCTTGTTCCAACCCAGCCTGTGCAGTTCTCTCTACTTCAAGTTCTTGATCAGCATGCTCCCTGGAACGTTTTGGTATTGAATCCAACTCCTGATTTACCTCAGCTTGTTGAACCTGCTTCTCTTCAATCCGAGTTACAGAAGTGACTTTCTGCTTCGCCTCATCTTGCTCATCATCAGTATGAGCATATGAAGTAAGGCAACCGTGTTCCCCAGAATCAATTGGCACAGAGTCACACTCTTGTTCCAACCCAGCCTGTGCAGTTCTCTCTCCTTGAAGTTCTTCATCAGCATGCTCCCTGGAACATTTTGGTATTGAATCCAACTCCTGATTTACCTCAGCTTGTTGAACCTGCTTCCCCTCAATCTGAGTTACAGCAACGTGCTTAGAAGCTTCCACTGGCATAGAGTTCATTTTATGCTTTGACTCAGCCAGTGGAAAATGCTCCAACTCAGTACTTCTATCTAACCTCTCAACAAATTCATGGTCACTAGGATCTGTTGGCATAGCACACAGTTCCCGTTGTTGAGTAGCCTGTTCAGCTTGCTCACCTTCAAATACCTCATTTTCAAATGATATTTTCTGATCCTTATCTTCCAATCCACTGTCATCCTCAAGAGCTGCATTTAACATGTTGAAAATAAGGTTATGACTAACTAGCTGGAAACATAGAAAAACATCACGGAACAACTTCGAGGACAATAAATTATATGTTTGGCTTCTATTCTGTTGAGAGGTCCAGTTCATCCTATCAATTTTTCTTAGGTCACTTTCCCCTTTTTTTTCTTCCAGTTCAAGTATTCAACTATAGGTCTACCAGACATAATGACAATAGAAGCGCAATGGATATCCCAGTGCTATCCAAAATCTAGAATGACTGAAGCACAGCTCAGTGAAAACATGGCAGAACCATGACTCCATTTGGTAGATAGAAATAATTAACTTCTGATTCAGCACTACAGGTGAGCAGAATAAACAGAAATGCATTAAAAAACACAAATACAATAAAAGTGATATCCAGAGCTATAGTCAGCATGGCTAAACTAGAATGATAGAAAAGGTAATTTTACAAAAGGAGGAACGACTTACACTGATGATCAGCAAAGGCATCCACGGTTTTGTCTGCATTTATGCCACCATCAAGTGTAGCTTCTATACAAGCTGGCACAAGGACTACGGAAACAATCTGTTCATCAATCAGCCGATCAACCACATCCACCTTATCATCAGATGGCATGACAATTTTCTCCTCATTGCGACTAACTGTGTTCTCCATGTCCACGTTGTTCTGCCTTACATCACCATGGTCAACTGCTTCCTTTCCTTCGCCACCGGATTGAGATGACACGGTGCCCATGGTGACCACCAACGAGTCAATTGATTCAAGAGCAACCGGCCGCTCAACATTGGCAACAACCTCGGCAGCCAAGACGCCGATTGAGTCATCCTCCACAAACGGCTTATCGTCGAAGAGCTCGATCACAGGACCTTCCTTGGAGACAACGACCACGTCTCCATTTGGCCTCGCTACCTCTTCCTCTTGCCCGAGGCCACAATCTGAACCACGCGGCGCCGACGTGGTGAGCAAGAAGGGCGGCGAGTAGAAGCCGCTTTCGAGCGCGACACCGCAGCAGGCACAGGCGAGGTCCCGCTCACCCAGCTCGCTCCGGCCCATCCACGACAGCATCGCCTTCCCGGGCGCCGCCGCCGCGGCGCAGTCCTCGCACATGTCCCCGGCGTCCGCGAGCCGGCGGTGCGCGCTGCAGTAGCCGAGGCGGGACAGCTCGGCGGCGTGCGCGTCGCACAGCAAGCGGCGCAGGGGCTCGGCGCCTCGGTGGTGCGGCGGGCGGGCCTCGAAGAGGCTGTCGACGCCGAGGCGGGAGCAGAGCGCGCACGGCGGCGCGAGGCCGAAGAAGGCGGCGAACCGGGATATGAGGTAGGAGAAGACGCCGTTGGCGAGGAGCAGCGCGATGAGGATCCACTCGAGCAGCGCGTACGCGAGCACCCGCGCGACGCGGTTGCTCTTCTTGCACAGCGACGCGGCGAGGCTGGCGCCCGCCCCGGCCCCCGCCACGGGAGCCTGCGACACCATCCCCACCACAGCAAGGTTGCTCGGGAACCGTAGCCGGAATGCGGTGCAGACGACGCCGACGTCGCAGCCGGGCTTTGCCGTGGAATCCAAGGAAGCACAAAAACTAGTGCCTTCCGTCCCGAATCCTTCCCCTGCGCCCCCAGAATTAGGCTGGAACGGAGCGGAGAACGCAACCCGAACGTGATTCGTCAGTGGCAAGCAACCACTGGCGAATTAGGTTCCCCCGGATCAAAAGAAGAAGAAAAGGAAAATAAACTCTGCACAAAGTCCTCCCTGCTACTTCTATAGATTGCAGCAAAGACGAGTTTCTTTAGCAGGCGGAATCGAGGACCGAGAACAAACGGGATCAGAAATTCGAAAGAGGAACGAACGAAATCTTTACAGGCAGAGGAGCTGGGGCGGGAGGGACTAGTGATGATGGTGACAGGATTGGGAGCGCTATTGACAAGAACAAGCAGCAGAAGAGGGGAGAGGGAGAGGGAGAGGAGGCGGAAGGGGAAAGAGGCCGTTTCGGTCGGCAGCGGATGGACTAATAGGGAGGGAATGACCGAATGACAGAAGATGCGCTTTTGAGCTAGTAAAATTCGCGTTACTTGGGGGCCCTAATGACCGTGATTACTACACGTCGCCCTAAAGCAGAGGTGAACGTTGGGGGTGAGTCGGCGGCAATTAGGCCGCCGGTGGCTGAAGAAAGGGTCCTCGGCCAGCGTAAGAACAACGGCATGATTTGTTAATGAGCACGGTTCCTCCTCTTCCAGTTGGAAAGGCTAGTGAGTTCCGTTTCCGTCCGAGAATACGTACGCGGCGGCAGCATAGATGAGATGAGTCGCATCAGTGCGTCACTGGCCGATGAGCATCTTTGAAGCTGAACACGAAAGCGACGGATATGTCTACTACAGTACGTGTGCCAGTAGCAGTACTACTAGAGTACGCACTACGCAGTGTCCAGTACTAAGCTAGTAGCAGGACCGACCGTTCTCGTGCTTTCCGTTTCTGCAGCAGTGGTGGATTGGATTCCTACAGCGGCGCGGCGCCGGTCGTTTTCCGTGGACCGGCGTTCCGTTGCGTCACCTGGACGGCGAGCCGGCGAGGGCTGGTCGGGCGGTCACCGTCCGCGTTGCGGCTTGGACGGACGGCCTCGTTTTCATTTACGTTCCTTCTCCCGAATCCGCGACGCAACCGCGGCAGCGGGAGGAAGGCGTCGTCGGAGAGAAGTTCGGCACGGCAAAGTGGACCTGCAGTCCTGCGCTTATTTTTTATTTATTTATTTCGTGTCGCGGAGGCGACTGGATCGGAGACATTCATAGGGGGGACGGGGACCGTTGGTTGGATTGGGTCGTCTCTGCAGTGCCGCCGTCGCGACCGCCACGGCCTCTCGATCCGGAACGGGAACAGGAGCACCGTGGCGGCACTGTTTGACATTGAATACCATTGTATCATCTAGTGTTGGTTCAAAACTGCAAAAATATTAAGCTTTCAAACATGATTATCGGCGTTTCGGACCCGGAGGATCCCTGGACTGCGTGCCCCTGTCTAGATGGGTTGGCGCGGGATGGAACATAAGAGATAGAACAAGCCTTGTATTATCCTGCACCAGGGGTGCCGCTCGTAGTAGGGGTTACAAGCACGTCGCGAGAGTGAGAGAGAGAGAGTGGGAGCCTGTTCGTTCGCTCCTTCCCTCGCGCGAACCCCCCTCCAAGATGGCCCTGAACCTTCCTTTTATAGACGCAAGAAGATGGTCCAGACGTACAATGGGGGGTGTAGCTATGCGCTAACGTGTCCGGCAGAGAAATGACTAAGCCTGTGTACATGCCAACGTGGCTGTCGGGGGAGAGCTTGAGCCATGTATACGTGATAGCGTGGCCGTCGAAGAAGCGCCTGAGCCCTGTAGGAGCACAGCTGACAGTGCGGCAAGGATCCTGCTGACGCCTCCTTGCTGCTGTAAGGGGCTGAGAGCCACCGGCGTCATGGTTGCACGCGGGGCACCATCATTACCCGTCACCGGGGTAAGCCAGATGGGACGCCGGTCTTGTTCCTTGTAGCCTGAGCTGGCTGGGATAGGGTAATGATGTATCCCCCGTTGGCGCAGTCGGTCCGAGCCCAGGGTCGGGCGAGGCGGAGACTTCTCTTGAGGGCGAGGCCAGGGTCGGGCGAGGACGCGATTCCTCCCGAGACCGAGGTCGAGGCCGAGTCCGGGGGTCAGGCAAGGCGGAGACCTCCTCCCAAGGCCGGAGCCTGAGGTCGGGCGAGGCGGAGCTTCCTGTTGCGCCTGAGGCCGAACTCGGTGGTTGATCGTGACTTGTTGTCAGTCTTCGCCTGGGTGGTTGGCACGACAGTCGGAGCGGGGCGAGCGGCGCTGTTTTCCCGTCATATCGGACAGTAAAAAAGAGGGGTGAAGTGACTGCGGTCACTTCGGCCTGGCCGACTGAGGCGCGTGTGTCAGGATACGGTGTCAGGCGTCCCCTGCATTGAATGCGCCTGCGAAGCGATCGGTTGGTGAGGCGGTCTGGCCAAGGTTGCTTCACAACGAAGCCTGCCCGAGCCGGGCTTCGGGAGAGCCGAGGGGGTGCCCGCTGCCTAAGAAGGCCCTCGGACGAGGCGTGAACTCGTCTGGGACTACTGCTCCAGCCCGAGGCTGGGCTCGGGCGAGGTCGCGTCCCTTGGGTAGACGAAGCCTTAACTTGAACCACGCCCGTCAGTTGGTCTGAGGGTGTTTACCAGCCGTGATTAGGAGTGTTGGGGGTACCCCTAATTATAGTACCCGACAGTAGCCCCCGAGCCTCGAAGGGAGTGTTGGTACTCGCTTGGAGGTTTTTGCCGCATTTTTGGTGAGGGGACCGACCTTTCTCGGTTTTGCTTTGTTCTGGTGGGTGCGCGCGAGCGCACCCGCCGGGTGTAGCCCCTAAGGCCTCGGAGGAGTGGTTTGACTCCTCTGAGGTCTTAATGCTTTTCGTGGTGCCTTAGCCGGTCTGATCGTTCCCTCATGCGGCCTGGCCGTAGCCCGGGTGCATGGTTAGGTTCCGAGTTATCAAGCTGGTTTGTTGACGCTGTCAACAATTTGGCCGTAGCCGGGTGCGAGAGCAGCCCCCGAGCCTCTGCACGGAGCGAGAGGACGATCAAGGACTTTCCCGACTTTTATCATACGCCCCTGCGTCGCCTTTCTGCAAGGAGGAGGGGGGAAAGCACCATGTTGCCCTCGGAGGGCGTCGAACATGGTGTTTTCAGTGAGCTGCTAACGGGTAATCCGAGTGGACGCCCGTGCCCCGTTCGTTAGGGGTCGGCTGGTGGCCTAGAGGCGCGCTCCAAAAGTACCTGCGGGTGATTCGCCGGACCCGGACCCCTTCGACTGGGTCCGGGGGCTCGATGCCTCCCTCCGGTGGGATTCCGTTACAAATCGTTCCCGCCGGTCTCGGAAATGTCCTAGGGTACCTCGGGAGTGTAGCCCGAGCCTCGGCCATGTATCGGACGTACCTAGAGTCATCCCTCACTCTGCGTGCTATGGGGCGGCTGTCGAACCCTTCCGAGGGGCCAGCCTTCGAACCCTTGATCAGTAATGGGCGCGGAGCCCGGGTGCTCTGGGGCGGCTGTCGAAACCCTTCCGAGGGGCCAGCCTTCGAACCCCTGATCAGTAGGAGAGCTCGGGGCCTGCTTCCTTCGCCGAGAAGGATCCTTTCCACAACATCCCCTTTCCCGGTCCCTACAGCAAGAGAGAGAGAGGAGGAGGAGGAGGAGGGGAAGGATATGAATTTAAATAAGGAGGCGCACCTTTTTGACGCGGTCGTCATGGCGGAGGTGAAACGACGCCCGCCTCGCCTGCCAGAGGTGTCGCTCGCTCTGCCGGGGAGTTAATGCGACGGGATGGGCGATTCGCGTGGCGCCCATTGCGCGTGCGAGCCGTTCGAGGAACGGGACGTGGGTGCGTCGTCTTTACGCCATGGGAGAGGGCTCTCCCGTTGCTTCAGGAGGGGACGCGAGCCTGCAGGCGATTTGACCGCTGCTTCCGCTCGTCTACCGCTGCAATTACTGCCGGCCCACTTTTGGCCATGCCAACCGTCGTGCCTACCCCCGCGGCTGACTGACCCGTGGCCGTCGCCTTTAATTGGCACTGTTGGGTCATGCGCAGGGCTGCCTCGAGTCGCGGTACTGGTTCCGCAGTCGAGGAGGCGCGGCATTCGGGGCAAGTGGCGGTGTGGCTCTTTGCACGTCGTAACCGGCGCGCCGGTTACATGACATGCGGGCCCGCTTCCTTTACGCTGGTCTACCGGATGTGGTCGAAGCCGAAAGGGTGTACAGTTGCGGTGCGGTTGGATGCCTGTCGCGTGGCAGTCCACCCTTTTGACCACCGGTTTCTGCGAAGATAGGAGAGCGCTTGTAACCGCGGGACGGTTATATGCCTCGCGTGCGGCGGCTCGCCTTCTTCGCACTTCGGATCAGCTCGTATGACGTGTGGGACCCAGCCCCCGTGTCGTAGGGGAGAACTCTGGAGCACGTTAGTGGAGACTTTGCCCGTGACGCTAGGGGGTGCAAGTGAGGAGGTCTGCCTATAAAAGGGGATTGATCCCCCGAGCAGTGGCCATGCCTTCGTTCTCCCCTCATGCATTGCGCCCTTCCACCTTTCGAGCCCCCAGATGGGGCGTACTGGCATCACCTTGCTCTTGCTGTCGTTGGAGGAGCGTGGCCTCGTGGAGATCGGCGCCCTTCAGCCATTGCTCGGCTTCAAGGATTTTTGTCGTGTAGCCCGGCTGCATTCCCTCACCAATGGTCAGTTTGGTGGGGAGAAGCAAGCCGGGCTACGACCTCCGCCCCGCCCTCAGCTTCAAGGATCTTCGTCATCCGGGCTGAGGCGGAGGGGCGCACCGAGTGGGGGGTTGCCTCCGCGTGGGTTGGTGACCCTTTTCTTCCCCCAGCGTTTGGGGGAGAAAGGCATCCTCCAGCCCTGCGGGGGAAGGCGAACTGCTGCTCCCTGGCTAGGGTGCAGCTTTCTGTCCTTCATCCGGGTGGCGGTCGTGTCGCGCGCGGGCCGGCCACGTCCAGGTCCTCCTCGCACCGTCAGCCGCGCCAGGGGGGTTGCCCAGCACGTCGTACGCTGCGAGGGCGGTACTCGTGTTCTGGGACGGCCTCGGTGAGGACGGGAGTGAGGACCTGCCGGTGCGCTTTGTGGCGGCCGTTGTTCGCCGGCGCGGTGTCGGTGGGTTCGATCCCACGGACGGCGCCCTTTGACTCTTCAGCCTTAACGGCTTGTCCTCGCCCCTCGTGTGGGGACGTGGGCGAGGGCCTTTTCACAGCAGCGTCTGTCCTGGGGTCATCGCTGCTGCTGTTTAGCCGTCCAAGGTGGAGGTCGTTGTCTCTGCTGCTGCAGAGGTCGCCAGCGAGCCGCTTGGAGTTCGTTGTCCTGCAGGCCCTCTGGTGTGGAGGTTGTTCATACCCGCGGGAGCGGAACCGGAGTCCCGTTTGTAAGGGGATATACTGGGTTTTTGCCGGAGCAAAATGTAACAGCTTCAAAGACTTAGACATTTGTCGTAGGTCGGGAGAACCGCCGAGGGTTCTGCCGACGTCTAAGTCTGTGTAGCATAGTTACCCCAAGTATATGTGTTTGTTCTTTGTGGCTGTCGAGGCCTGAACATTTGGGTATTCGAGTATAAAGCTGCGTTTCTTCCTCATGCCGAGCACTGGGACTTGCCTGTTGGCTAGCCGAACCACTTAACCGAGCGTGACTTGCCTTTCGCGGAAGGTGACGAGTGAGGTATCCGTATCCCGGAGGCGTAGGAGTCCCTTGGCTCGATCGGCCTTGCCGCTCTAGGCCTCTCTTGCTCAGTTTTTAGAACCCTCGGCTGCTTTGCGATGAGCCAGAGCCGGAGGCAGCGGTGTTGGCGCGGACAGAGGCGGAGTCGACTCGAAAAGAGACTTCATCGGCCCGGAAGCTTCCCAGGCCGAGGAAGATGTGGTAGCAGCGACTGGAGCTTGGCCAAGACATCCGCGGGCGCGGTGCTAGCGTCCTCCCTTGGGTGGAGGTCCTTTCGCCCAGGTCACCATCCGAGGCCGGACCAGGTTCCGCCGAGGGTGGAAACAACGCCGAGGGTGCTGCTGCTCCCCCTGCCGATGCCTGAACCTGCAGGAGCAGTTTGTCTATAGCATGCGTATGTTTTTCGCGGCCGCCGAGGCCTAAACACTTTATCGTTGTGTTAAAAAGCTGTGTTTTCTTTCCTCTCGTTTCGAGCATCACGACTTGTCTGTCAGTGGCATAATCGTTTATCCAAGCGAGAGTTACTTTTCGCGGAAGGTGATGAGTGAGGTATCCATATCCCGGAGGCGTAGGAGTTCCTCGGCTCGGTCAGCCTTGCCGCTTACGTGCACTCTCATTTGGTCATAGGATTCCGTTATCGATACAGCCGAGAAGGCACGAAAGTCGTTTTCTACCCAAGTGTTTGGACTTGTTCAGTAGCAGGATCGCTTATCCAAGCGTGAGTTACTTCTCGCGGAAGGTGATGAGTGAGGTATCCGTATCCCAGAGGCGTAGGAGTTCCTCGGCTCGGTCGGCCTTGCCGCTTACGTGTACTCCCGTCGTTTTCAGGATCCCGCTATCGATACAGAAGTCGAAAGCACGAAGGTCGTTTTGGTAGAAAATTTTTTCCGAGGAAAGTTTTGACGCAGAGGGGGTTCCCCCCTTCTAGCCCCCGAGGGAGGGTCAGGCTTTGCTGAGGCAAGGCTGACCCTTCCTTGATGGTTAGACTTTGTGTATGTAAAGAAAACGAGGTACATGAACGACTTAAAACATCTTAAGGGTAGAAGCGACGTAGCTGTTGGATGTTCCAAGCGTTTTTGTAGACCTCGCCTTGGTCGTTGGCCAGCCTATATGTTCCGGGCTTCAAGATCTTGGCGATGATGAATGGCCCTTCCCAAGGAGGAGTGAGCTTGTGGCGCCCTCGGGCGTCCTATCGCAGACGAAGCACCAAGTCTCCCACTTGGAAGCCTCGGGGCCGAATGCTTCGGGCGTGGTAGCATCGCAGCGACTGCTGATACCGCGCCGAATGTAGTAAGGCAACGTCCCGAGCTTCTTTGAGCTGGTCCAGCGAGTCCTCTCGGCTAGTCTGGTTGCTTTGGTCGTCGTACGCCCTGGTACTCGGGGAGCCGTATTCTAAGTCCATGGGGAGGACGGCCTCGGCCCCATAGACTAGAAAAAACGGCGAGAAACCCGTGGCTCGGCTCGGCGTCGTCCTCAGACTCCAAACTACCGAGGGTAGCTCTTTCATCCACCGCTTGCCGAACTTGTTGAGGTTGTTGTAGATCCTCGGTTTGAGTCCCTGCAAAATCATACCGTTGGCACGCTCCACCTGCCCATTCGTCCTGGGGTGAGCTACGGCGGCCCAGTCCACGCGGATGTGGTGGACGTCGCAGAAGTCCAGGAACTTTTTCCGGTGAACTGCGTGCCATTGTCGGTGATGATGGAGTTTGGGACCCCAAATCGAGGGATGATGTTGGTGAAGAACGCCACCGCCTACACGGACCTGATGCTGGTCAAGGGTCGGACCTCGATCCACTTGGAGAATTTGTCGATGGCGACCAGCAGGTGCGAGAAGCCCCTGGGTGCCTTCTGCAAGGGACCGACGAGGTCTAGACCACACACAGCAAATAGCCAGGTGATGGGTATCGTGTGTAGGGCCTAAGCGGGCAGGCGTGTCTGCTTCGCATAGAATTGACACCCCCGGCAGGAGCGAACAATCTTAGTGGCGTCGGCCACCGCGGTTGGCCAGTAGAAACCTTGTCGGAAGGCATTTCCCACGAGGGCTCGAGGTGCTGCATGGTGGCCGCAAGCCCCCGAGTGTATTTCTTACAACAGCTCTTGTCCTCGGGCGATGGATATGCATCGTTGGAGGATGCCCGAGGGGCTACGGTGATAGAGCTCCTTTTCATCACCCAGCAAGACGAACGACTTGGCGCACTGAGCCAGTTGCCGAGCTTTGGCCTTGTCGAGGGGAAGCTCTCCTCGGAGGAGATATTCTAGGTACGAGGTCTGCCAGTTCGGATCTGGTGTGACCCCATTCTGTTCCCCCTCGATGGGCAAGGCCTCCTCCTCGATGGCCGAGGGTACCTCGGGCTAGGCCGAGGCTTCTTCGGGCTCGGGCGTGTCGTCGATCTTGACGGATGGTTGATGTAGGTCTCTGGAGAAGACGTTCGGGGGAACCGTCGTCCGCCCCGAGGCTATCTTCGCCAGCTCATCCGCAGTCTCGTTGTACCGTCTAGCGATGTGGTTGAGCTCCAGCCCGTAGAACTTGTCTTCCAGGCGCCGGACTTCGTCGTAGTAGGCCTCCGTCCTCCGGTCGCGGCAGTGGGAGTTCTTCATGACTTGGTCGATAACAAGCTGCGAGTCGCCACGAGCGTCGAGGCGCCGGACCCCTAGCTCGACGGCGATGCGTAGCCCGTTAACCAGAGCCTCGTACTCGGCCACGTTGTTTGATGCCGGAAAATGGAGGCATATGTCGTAGCGAAGATGCTTTCCAAGGGGTGAAACGAAGAGCAAGCCAGCGCCTGCTCCTGTTTTCATGAGTGACCCATCGAAGTACATGGTCCAAAGCTCAGGTTGGATTGGAGTTGTTGGTAACTGGGTGTCAGTCCACTCAGCTAGGAAGTCTGCCAAGACCTGGGATTTTATGGCCTTCCGAGGGGCGAATGATAGCGTTTCGCCCATGTGTTCCACCGCCCACTTTGCTATCCTACCCGAGGCCTCATGGCACTGGATGATCTCCCCCAGGGGGAAGGATGACACCACAGTCACCGGATGAGACTCGAAGTAGTGTCGCAACTTTCGTCGTGTCAGAATCACTGCGTAGTGTAACAGTACATGCCAAAAGGTGTGATAAAAGAAGTCTCGAGCTGGTCGGACTCTTTCATCTTGATTTGGTGATAACCTGAGTAGGCATCGAGGAATGACAGGGTTTCGCACCCAGCAGTGGAGTCCACAATTTGATCGATGCGAGGTAGAGGGTAGGGAACTTTCGGACATGCTTTGTTTAGACTAGTGTAGTCTACACACATCCTCCATTTCCCATCCTTCTTCCTGAGAGCACCTAGAGGGGGGGTGAATAGGTGATCCTATGAAACTTGAAACTTAAGCCACAAAAACTTGGTTAAGCGTTAGTACAATAATGCCAAGTGGCTAGAGAGGAGTCTCAACAAAACACAATAACCACAAGGATATCAATCACAGAGATGGCACGGTGGTTATCCCGTGGTTCGGCCAAGACCAACGCTTGCCTACTCCACGTTGTGGTGTCCCAACGGACGAGGGTTGCAATCAACCCCTCTCAAGCGGTCCAAAGACCCACTTGAATACCACGGTGTTTTGCTTTGCTTTTCTTAATCCCGTTTGCGAGGAATCTCCACAACTTGGAGCCTCTCACCCTTACACTTGAAGTTCACAAAGAAGCACGGAGTAAGGGAGGGATGAGCAACGCACACAAGACACAAAATCAGAATATCAACACGCACACAAGTCGCAACAAGAGCTCGCAACACAACACGACAAGTTCACAACTCAACTAGAGCTCTAGATGCTATCATGAATGAACAAAAGCGCAGAATCGAAGTCTTGGTGCTTAGGAATGCTTAGTGTATGCTTGGTGTACTCCTCCATGCGCCTAGGGGTCCCTTTTATAGCCCCAAGGCAGCTAGGAGCCGTTGAGAGCATTCTAGGAAGGCTGATCTTGCCTTCTGTCGCCTGGCGCACCGGACAGTCCGGTGCACCACCGGACACTGTCCGGTGCGGATTCCCTTCCTTATTTGGCGAAGCCGACCGTTGGGATTTGAGAGCCGTTGGCGCACCGGACACTGTCTGGTGCACACCGGACAGTCCGGTGCCTCCTTCTAGCCGTTGGCTCGGCCACGTGTCCCGCGCAGATCGCGCGGCCGACCGTTGTCTCACCGGACAGTCCGGTGAATTTTAGCCGTATGCCGATAATCATCTCCCGAGAGCGACGAGTTCGCCTGTGAACGGCTCACCGGATAGTCCGGTGCACCACCAGACAGTCCGGTGATATTTAGCCGTACACCGCCGTCGAAGTCCCGAGAGCAGCCTGTTCGCTAGAGCCAGCCTGGCGCACCGGACACTGTCCGGTGCACCCAGACTGAGCAGACTTTGGCTGAACAAAGCCATCTCATTTCCAATTCAATTTTTCCTATTTCCAGCACTTAGACACAATACATTAGTCCATAAAACAATGTACTAAGTCTAGAAACATACCTTTTGATATGATTTGCACTTTGTCCACCACTTTGCATAGATTAACACAAAAGCACTTGTGTTGGCACTCAATCACCAAAATACTTAGAAATGGCCCAAGGGCACATTTCCCTTTCAATCTCCCCCTTTTTGGTGATTTATGCCAACACAACATAAGGCAACTAGAACAAGTGCAATATCAATGCAAATGAAAACTCAATATAGTTTTGATTCATATTTGGCATATATGGATCACTCTTTGCCACCACTTGGTTTGTTTTTGCAAATCAAACTCAAATTCCTATCTCTAAGTCAAATTCACTTGTAGAGACATAAAGAGAGGTATTCCAAAGAAAATTGATCAAGGATTTCAAAAACTCCCCCTTTTTCCCATAATCAACACTTCTCCCCACAAGAGGCCACAAAAGAGATAATAAAAGAGTTTTGACAAACCAAAAGCTCTAATCTACTATTTTCAAAATTTCTCAAGTGGTAGCTGATCCATCTATTGCTTTGGCCTTTATTTTCTCCCCCTTTGGCATCAAGCACCAAAACGGGATCAATCTTGGCCCTTGAACCCCATTGCCTCACCAAAATCTTCGAATAAGAATACAAAGGCAATAAGAGTACATGAGATGAACTTGGAATAAGTTACCCTCTCATCAGAGTGCAGTGGAAGTCTTTCATGGTCCAAGTCCACCTTTTACCTTTCAAACCTCCTTTGAGACTAAAACAAGCAAACTCAAGCACACGATTAGTCTCAAAGGGTCAAGTTGTAGCACATCTCCCCCTAAATATGTGCATCACTTGCAAGAGGACTTGTGAGGTCCAGGGAGTGTTTGTACAACTTGAGCACCACAAGTAAGCAACAAAATGTATAAGGAACATGATCAAAGGCATAAACACATGTATGCTATAAATCAATCCAAGTTCCGCGAATCTAGGACATTTAGCTCACTACGCAGCCTGCAAAAGGTCTTCTCATCTAAAGGCTTGGTAAAGATATCGGCTAGCTGGTTCTCGGTGCTAACATAAAACACTTCGATATCTCCCTTTTGCTGGTGGTCTCTCAAAAAGTGATGTCGGATGTCAATGTGCTTTGTGCGGCTGTGCTCAACAGGATTTTCCGCTATTCGGATAGCACTCTCATTATCACATAGGAGTGGGACTTTGCTCAGATTGTAGCCAAAGTCCCGGAGGGTTTGCCTCATCCAAAGTAGTTGCGCGCAACACTGTCCTGCGGTAACATACTCGGTCTCAACGGTGGATAGGGCAACAGAAGATTGTTTCTTAGAGTTCCACGACACCAGGGACCTTCCTAAGAATTGGCACGTCCCTGATGTACTCTTCCTATTGACCTTACATCCAGCATAGTCAGAGTCTGAGTATCCAATCAAGTCAAAGTTAGACCCCTTTGGATACCAGATCCCGAAGCAAGGCGTAGCGACTAAATATCTAAGAATTCGCTTCACAGCCACCAAGTGACACTCCCTTGGATCGGATTGAAATCTAGCACACATGCATACGCTAAGCATAATATCCGGTCTACTAGCACATAAATAAAGCAAAGAACCTATCATTGACCGTGTTGGGGACTTGTTCTCAAATGCTATGAATTAAGAACAAGGCAACACAGAAAGAAGTTAATGGTAAATATCCTTCGTCCTTCGAAGCGTTATTCCCCTTAAGATATAACGATCTTCAGACGAAGGTCATGAAGGTCATACCTTCATGATTGCAATTTATATTGATAAAAGGAGAAGCAAATGAAACATGAGAGAATAACATGAATAATCACATAGCATTATTATATGTTCTTATTAAATAATCATGGAAGAATAAAAACAATGTTGAATTACATTTGTACCTTCGGCTTGACAGAAGGCAAAAATGCAAGTGTGACGCACGTGCGAGTACAAGTCAGCGTGAACAGTACGGGGATACTGTTCATCTATTTATAGACACAGGACACAGCCTGTGACAAATTACAATTATGTCCCTCATAAAAGTTTACAACATTGACTTAGACCTTTATGGATTAAAAGGTCATTCTATCTCTATGTCGGTTTGTAATGCCGAAGCTTCATGAAGAGGAACCTTCGGTCATCTCCTGGGGACAACTTCAGCCGAAGCTGCTTCTTCCCGTAAGACCTTCGGCGCAACGAAGCATGGCCCCAACAGTAGCCCCTTTCGCGGCGCTAGATCGTTTTTCGTAACGAGCTTGATCCGTGAAAAAAGCCTCTTAAGCTTCGGGAAGCCGAAGGTCCAAAAAACACCTTCCCTGAGCTCGTTGTCGAGAAACGATCCAGTTCCCGAGCGCGTGCCAGGCCCACCTTGCAGAGTTACTGTTTGGTCTCTGCGGTCCACCGCGCAGCGAGTGCTAGTGACTGTCCGCCTGGTGTAAAAATCCTGGCGCTTCGCCTTCTTACCTGCAGCACTATATAAACAGACGGGTAGGTGTGAAGTTACCACAACATTCATTGCTATTTGCACTGTTTTGCTGCCAAAATTTTTAACCATAGCCGAAGCTTGACTCTCGGAATTTGAACGAAGGTCCAACTCAAAGTCTGCTTCGTCAGAAGGAAAGGCTTCGGGAGAAAAAAGTATTCAATTTCCACAAACTCAGAATCAAATGGCCAGAGTGCGATCTACTGCCAGGGTTGAGCGTGAAGGAGGCGAAGCTGAAGGTTCGGAAACTGTTCCCATCTTCGAAGCAATGCAACGATCCGGACTGGTAACTGCGGAAGAAATCCCCACTGTTGAAGCAGAACAAGCAACTGCCGAAGCAGAAGAGGAGAACATTGAAGAAACTGATCCCGAAGATGATTATCGTATTGCCATGCCAAGTAAGCCCAGCCACTTGGACTTCGGAAAGTCGACCGTTTCGAAGGCTGATCTCTCCAAGATGGTAAAATCAGGTTATTTTAGTGAAAATCAGAAGAAGCTACTTCGCTTCGGGGGGGGAAGAAACTACCCCGAAGCCAGAGAAGGATGAAATAGTCATTTTCAAGAGCTTTCTAAAGGCTGGGCTGAGATTCCCCCTTCATGGGATTATTGCAGATGTATTGAAGAAGTTTGGTATTTACTTTCATCAGTTGACTCCTAACGCTATCGTTAGGCTTAGTGTTTATATCTGGGCCCTCCGAAGCCAGGCGGTGGAGCCGTTTGCCGATAGCTTTTGTCGAGTCCATGAGCTGCATTACCAGACGAAAGCCAGAAAAGATGGATTACATGATAACTTTGGTTGCTATAATTTTGCCTACCGGAAAACCACAAAGTTTCCTGTTATTAGCTACCGAAGCAAATGGCCGGCAGGCTGGAAGTCAGAGTGGTTTTATGTGAAAGTTGACGAAGACAAAGAGAAGTTGGTACAAAGCCCACTTGAATTGATCTTCGGAGAAACAAGACCACGATGCCACATGAAATTAGAAGGTCCCACCTGGGCTGCACTGGGTGAGTTTAAAATTATTTCAGAGCAAATCAGTACTAGGGACCTGGTCCAAGAGTTCTTGGCCTTCAGGGTTTTCCCTACTTTAAAAGAATGGAAAATGCCGAAGCTAGAAGGGGAGAAGAAAGAAGGGGAACTTGTCCGGCTTCCTTACCATTTCAAGTTCAAGAAATACTTTAAAAAACCTTGCCAAGAGTGGCTGGACACAGTTGAAGTAATGTGCAATGAAATTCTTGGAAATTACTCGAAAAAAGAAGATCAACTGATGACTGCGGCCTTCGGCACCCGTCCGAAGCGAAGGCTGAACCGAGTGTTTGATGCCCTGGGTTTTGAGTACCCTGACTATGAACGGCTGGATAAGGGTGCTGAGGGCCAAAAAAGGAAAAGGGTGGCCGAAACTTTGAACAAAGATGAGGAAGAACCACCAAAAGAGAAGAATATTCCAAAGAAGAGAAGAATATCATCTCCGAAGCGAAAATTATCCGATGAAGAGGGGACTCCTGCACCACCCTCTACCAGCGAAGTAGAGGAAATTTTAAAGGTAATGACTGAACCCCTGCCCGCGAAGCTAAGTCCATTAGGGCCTCAACTGACGAAGCTTTTTCGAAAGGTGGAGGAGCCCGAAAAAACGAAGATAACCAAAACAAAGAGGCAAAGAATTATTGCAGTGACCGAAGTTATTGACAAGACGCCACCGAGGGCTTCAACTCGGAAAACGCCAGCGGTTGAGGGCACAACAAATGTCGAAGTCGCACCTTCAGAGGTCGCGGCTACCGAAGCCGCTGCGGCCGAAGATTTGAACTTGGAAACTACTATTGAAGACATCGACAAGATACTGCTGGACATGGCCGCAGAAGAAGCCACCACTGTTGCCGAAGAAACCATGGCCACAGTGCCTGGGAAGGGAAAGGAAATAGCCGAAGATACTTCGGAGGAGGAAGCCTTCATATTTCAAAATTTAGTCGGGCAAGAACTGTCGAAGGCCGAAATAGAAGAGCTTAAAGAATATGCCAGATCTTGCGGATATAAGCCAGGAGCTCTTCTTTTCGGAGGTATTGACGATGAGAAATTGGGCTGCATCCGGGATCAAACTGGGGCTAAGGTCATCGGTACTCTATCAAAGAGTATCGGTTTTCCGAAGCTGGAAACGGATATCAGCCGCTACCGACGACAACATATCGTTGGTAGTTTATTTTACTCCAATTTCAAGGTAAACAACTTTTCGCTGAGTTTTATTGTTTTTAATAATGAGAGTGCTCCTGACGAAGGTTGTTTATGTGCAGAGCATGCTACTGAGCAAAGCTTTGAAGATGCAACAAGATCTAGAGGATAAGAAACACGAAGCTATAATTGAAAATCTAGAGAGCAAGATAAAAGAGCAATCAGCTATTATTGAAAAGAAAGACTTCGAACTCCAAACAACTGAAGGCTTATTGGCAGAAACTGAAGCTAAAGTAGCAGAATTGAATTCGAAACTTCTCTGCCAATCAAAACAATTTGAACAAGAGAAGCTAGAGCTTAATTCAAAACTTGAGGCCGAAGTCCAAACCAGCTCAGATTTGAAGAAATCATTAACAAGCCTTCAAGACAAATGTTTGAAATTTAGTAACAACTGTATTCAACAATTGAAAAAGATCTTTTATTCAGTTGGAGCCAGCAGTGGGAAGTTCACCCCTTCAGCTGAAAATTTGCCAAGAACCTTCGAACATATTGAAGCTGAAATTGATGAGCTTGACGAAGTTATAGCCGGGCACGGTGACTTCTGTGCCTGGGTAGCTTCTCGGGGCACTGCTGCAGCGTTCCTGAAGGCCGGCTGTGATCATGGAAAAATCGTCAACAGGCCCAATTTCACTCTGTCTCCATCAATTCTAGACGATATTCCTGACCTCGCCCGAAGCATTTCAAACAGATTTATAAAAATGATATGGACAAAAGGCGGGCGAGAGAAGGCTGGAGACGAAGCTCGAAGTCATCTTGAACCAGTAAGAAATCATACCTTGTGCTTACCTTCTCCTTCAGACTTGATTTTTACTTGCAATACCTTGATTCATGTAGGATGACGAAGCTGATAGCGATGCTTAGAAAATATACCGCCGAAGCTGAAGCCCGGTGAAGATCAGTAGGAGTACATTGTAGAAAAAACCTAAGAGACTTTTGTAATAACTTATGTAAATACAGCTAAACTGTTCTTAATGAACTCTGTACATACCTTGTAATATATTCTTACCCTTCCATTGAGGTGCTTTGATGTGGACGAAATTAGTATTTTGAGCCAGAGGCGAAAAAAACACCTTCCCTTCTTTTCGTACACAACGAAGCATAACAGACCACTTCTTCTTTTTGCCGAAACCTTTCTTTTTTGCACTCAACGAAGCATAAAAGACCGCTTCTTCTTTTATGTCGAAACAACCACTTATGTCATGATGATGATTATCCTATATATGCCTGAATGAATGTTTATGAATGCAAATGCTATGATGTAATGTGATGTGCGAATGATTGTCCAAAACACATATCCAAAGCCATACGCTTAGCCATTATTTCCTTAGAAACAATCACACATCAGCTCTGCATTCCCTTAGGAACGACTTTGGAGCTTCTTCGCCTTTTACTTTTGGCGGAATCAGCGTTGACTTTTCGCTGTAAGCTCTGCATTCCCTTAGGAACGTCTTTGGAGCTTCTTCGCCTTTTACTTTCGGCGGAATCAGCGTTGACTTTTCGCTGTAAGCTCTGCATTCCCTTAGGAACGTCTTTGGAGCTTCTTCGCCTTTTACTTTCGGCGGAATCAGCGTTGACTTTTCGCTGTAAGCTCTGCATTCCCTTAGGAACGTCTTTGGAGCTTCTTCGCTTTTTCAGTTTTGGCACTCGATGGTGCGTTCTCAGCTTTTACATTTACATTCTTTGGGGGATTCTGCTCTTATAGAACTAAAAAGGAAATTACATATGATGGCCCCATTAAAAACCTTTCTCCCCCTTTAGAAAGGAAAAGGGTGCCATGAAAAAGAAAAAACATAAAAGAGTTACATCAAGTTACACATAATATCGCCGAAGCTCATCCGCATTCCAAGATCTTGGAATGTCGTTGCCGTCCATGTCCTTCAATCTGTATGAACCAGGTCTTGACGAAGATGCTACTAAGAAAGGTCCTTCCCATTTCAACTGTAACTTGCCCACTGTGTCTGGGTTGGCCACTCTCCGAAGCACCAAGTGTCCCGGCTCAATATTTTTTAGCCGGACCTTTCTATCTCGCCATTTGACTGTTTCAGCTTGGTATTTATTGATATTCTCCACGGCTTGAAGCCTGATCCCTTCTAAAGCATCTTTTTCCACAAAACAAGCATCGTCAGGACCTGATTCTGCCGAAGCTACTACTCTTATTGATCCAGCTTTAGCTTCTTCCGGAGTTATTGCTTCGTCACCGAATAATAACTTGAATGGAGTAAAGCCTATAGACCTTGATGTTGTTGTATTGTGGCTCCACACCACTTTGGTTAACTGATCTGGCCACTTTCCCCTGGGTTGATTGAAGATTAACTTCATTATTCCTGTCATTATAATGCCGTTGGCTCTTTCAACGAGCCCATTTGACTCCGGATGCCTGACTGATGCAAAATGGATCTTCGTACCAATTTGATCACAGAAATTTCTGAAAGCTTCGGAGTCGAACTGCGTTCCATTATCTACAGTGATGGCCTTCGGTACCCCGAAGCGACAAACAATATTCTGCCAGAAAAACTTTTGGATAGTGGCCGAAGTTATTGTGGCCAATGGCTTTGCCTCAATCCATTTAGAAAAATACTCCACAGCCACTATGACATATCTTAAATTCCCTTGTGCCGGTGGTAATGGTCCTAACAAGTCAAGACCCCACCTTTGCAATGGCCAAATGGGATGTATGAGCTGTGTTAAAGACGAAGGCTGTCTTTGATCTCTTGCACATTTCTGACAGCCTTCGCACTTTTGAACTAACTCCACTGCATCCGAAGCTGCCTTCGGCCAATAAAACCCTTGGCGGAAGACTTTTCCAAGTAACGGTCTAGATCCAATGTGGGATCCACACAGGCCTGCATGTATTTCTTTCATCAACTCTATACCTTCGGTTCTAGATAAACACTTGAGTAGCGGAGCACAAACTCCATGCTTGTACAACTCCCCTTCTATCATGACATATGGACGAGCTCTTGCCTCTATTCTCCTGTTATAAGCTTCGTCATCTGAAAGGAACTTACCCTGAAGGTAAGAGATGATCTCAGTTCTCCAATCTTCGCTATAAACAGGAGATATGTTGAGGACTGCTCTTTCAAGGAGCTCCACTGAAGGTGCCTTTATTGTTTCGAAGAACACATCCGAAGGTAACGACAGCCCCTGTGCTGCTGACTTGGCTAGCAAATCAGCATGCTCATTTTGTCCTCGAGGGATATTTTTGACAGAAAATCCTTCGAAGGAAGCTTCGATTCTTCGGACCGTGTCTAGATATTTTTCAAGCTTCGGATCTTTAGCCTTGCAACTTTTGTCGATATGACCCGAAACAACCTGGGAATCAGTTTTAAGAATCGCCCTTCTGATTCCCATTGCCTTTAATTTCCGAAGGCCCAGGAGCAGGGCTTCGTACTCAGTAATATTGTTTGTACAGCTGAAATCAAGTCTTGCCGCATAACAAGTTTTAACCTTGGATGGTGAGACCAACACAGCGGCTGCACCTGCTCCGAAGGTTCCCCAAGAGCCATCACAAAACACTGTCCACACTTCGACATCTTTATTTGCTTCTTCATCCTGAGCCCCTGGCGTCCAATCGGCAATGAAATCTGCCAACGCTTGAGACTGGATCGAGGATCTATGCACATAATCAATGCAAAATTCATTGAGCTCTGCAGCCCATTTTCCAATCCGTCCAGTAGCTTCTCTATTTCTCATAATATCCTTCAACGGCTGCGAAGAAGGAACAACAATATTGTATGCTTGAAAATAATGCCGAAGCTTCCTGGATGCCATCAAAACGGCATATAATACCTTCTCCAGTTCTGTATAGTTTTTCTTTGATACACTAAGGACTTCAGATACAAAATACACTGGAACCTGCTTCTTGACTTGGCCAACAAGCTTCTCCTGGACAAGTGCTGCACTTACTGCCGAGTGCGAAGCTGCCACATATAACAACAAAGGAGCCCCTGGCGTTGGTGGAGTTAATATTGTAAGATCTATCAAATATTGCTTCAGCTCTTCGAAGGCTTTTTGTTGGCTTGATCCCCATTGAAAGACTTCAGCTGACTTCAGCACCTCGAAGAATGGTAAATTTCTTTCTGCTGATCTGGATATGAATCTATTGAGAGATGCCAGCCTTCCTGTCAATCTTTGGGCCCCCTTTTTTGTAGTTGGTGGCTCCATTCAAAGTATAGCTTCAATTTTATTTGGATTAGCTTCAATTCCCTTTGTTGAGACCAAGCATCCAAGAAATTTCCCCTTCTTTACTCCGAAGACACATTTTTCTGGATTCAGCTTCAAACCAGCTTGTCTGAAACTGGCGAAGGTCTCCTGCAAATCAGCAATATGATTTTCCTGCTTCGTGCTTTTTACAATGATGTCATCAACATAAGTTAGCACATTTCTGCCTATCTGAGACTGGAGGACCTTCGCAGTCATTCTGCTGAAACTTCCTCCAGCGTTTTTGAGCCCCTCAGGCATCCGAAGATAGCAATATGTGCCACTTGGGGTTATGAAGCTAGTCTTCGGCTCATCTTCCTTCTTCATCCAGATTTGGTGATAGCCTGAGTAACAATCTAGCAGACTCATGAGCTCTGAAGAAGCTGCTGCATCAACTAAAGAGTCTATCCTTGGCAATGGGAATTCGTCCTTCGGACAAGCCTTGTTGAGATCTGTGAAATCGATACACATTCTCCACTTGCCGTTGGCCTTCTTTACCATAACAGTGTTAGCTAGCCATTCTGGGTACTTTACTTCTCTGATAACTCCTGCACTGAGGAGTCTTTTTACTTCATTGCGAGCCCCTTCGGCCTTGTCATCAGACATTTTCCGAAGCCTCTGCTTTCGGGGTCTGAAGGATGGGTCAACATTAAGCGAGTGTTCAATAACATCCCGATTTACTCCGCAGAGGTCATTAGCTGACCATGCAAAAACATCTTTGTTGTTGAACAAAAACCTTATCAAGGTTTTCTCCTGGTCTTCGGATAACTGAGAGCCCAACAGCACCTTCTGCTCTGCTATGTCCTCACATAAGAGCATGGGCTTCGGCTGATCTGCTGAAGCTGCTTTCTCCCTTCTAAATTTGTACTGTTCACAAACTTCAGCTCCATCTATGTTATGGATTGCTTTGGAGTCAGTCCAACTTCCTTCGGCCCTTCTGGCAGCTTCCTGACTTCCATGAATAGCAATGGGTCCTTGATCCGAAGGTATTTTCATGCAAAGGTAGGCAGGATGAAGGATTGCTTCGAAAGCATTAAGGGTGCCACGACCAATAATTGCATTGTAAGGGTATTCCATGTCAACAATGTCAAACACAACTTGCTCAGTTCTAGTGTTGTTGATGAACCCGAAGGTCACTGGCATGGTGATCTTGCCCAGCGCTACAATCTGTCTTCCTCCGAAGCCACAGAGAGGGTGCGTTGCATCATGAATCTT
The DNA here is from genome assembly GCA_029449295.1 of Zea luxurians. Classification (NCBI taxonomy): domain Eukaryota; kingdom Viridiplantae; phylum Streptophyta; class Magnoliopsida; order Poales; family Poaceae; genus Zea; species Zea luxurians. The sequence continues at coordinate 176,941,022 of JAOPSE010000002.1, forward strand.
ATCCTCTGGCTCTTGCATTTGCCTAAAGGCCTTAGCAAATATGATGTCAGCTGCACTGCCTGTATCAACCAAGACATTGTGAACCAGAAATCCTTTGATAACACAAGAGATAACCATGGCATCGTTGTGTGGGTAATCTTTGAGTTGAAGGTCCTCTTGGGAGAAGGTAATAGGAATGTGAGACCATCTCGACTTGATGAAGGGTCCTTGCACCCCAACATGCTGTACCCTTCTCTGCGCTTCCTTCTTCTGCTTCTTGTTGGCTGGCTCTGAACATGAACCGCCTGTTATCGGGAACAGCAGCTTCGGAGCCGAGGCAGCTCCAGCTTGGTCGTTGAACGAAGCCATCAGCTCAAAAAAGTGGAAGTGAGTTCACCGGAGGTGGGCGCCAATGTTGGGGACTTGTTCTCAAATGCTATGAATTAAGAACAAGGCAACACAGAAAGACGTTAATGGTAAATATCCTTCGTCCTTCAAAGCGTTATTCCCCTTAAGATATAACGATCTTCAGACGAAGGTCATGAAGGTCATACCTTCATGATTGCAATTTATATTGATAAAAGGAGAAGCAAATGAAACATGAGAGAATAACATGAATAATCACATAGCATTATTATATGTTCTTATTAAATAATCATGGAAGAATAAAAACAATGTTGAATTACATTTGTACCTTCGGCTTGACAGAAGGCAAAAATGCAAGTGTGACGCACGTGCGAGTACAAGTCAGCGTGAACAGTACGGGGATACTGTTCATCTATTTATAGACACAGGACACAGCCTGTGACGAATTACAATTATGTCCCTCATAAAAGTTTACAACATTGACTCAGACCTTTATGGATTAAAAGGTCATTCTATCTCTATGTCGGTTTGTAATGCCGAAGCTTCATGAAGAGGAACCTTCGGTCATCTCCTGGGGACAACTTCAGCCGAAGCTGCTTCTTCCCGTAAGACCTTCGGCGCAACGAAGCATGGCCCCAACAGACCGGTATGCCTTTTGATCAACGGACTTACCTCCTTTGTTGAGGTTGGTGTGTCCGTCAGTTCCCATCGGCGTCTTTGCGGGCTTGGCGTCCTTCATCCCAAACTGCTTTAGCAAGTCTTGCGTGTACTTCGTTTGGGAGATGAAGGTGCCATCCTTGAGTTGCTTCACTTGGAACCCAAGGAAGTAGTTCAACTCGCCCATCAGCGACATCTCGAATTTCTACGTCATCACCCTGCTAAACTCTTCACAAGACTTTTGGTTAGTAGAACCAAATATTATGTCATCGACATAAATTTGGCACACAAAAAGATCACCATCGCAAGTCTTAGTAAAAAGAGTTGGATCAGCTTTCCCAACCTTGAAAGCATTAGCAATTAGAAAGTCTCTAAGGCATTCATACCATGCTGTTGGGGCTTGCTTAAGTCCATAGAGCGCCTTAGAGAGCTTACACACGTGGTCGGGGTACCGTTCATCCTCGAAGCCAGGGGGTTGCTCCACATACACCTCCTCCTTGATCGACCCGTTGAGGAAAGCGCTCTTCACATCCATTTGGTACAACCTGAAAGAATGGTGAGCGGCATATGCTAGCAAAATACGAATTGATTCTAGCCTAGCCACAGGAGCGAAAGTCTCCTCAAAGTCCAAACCTGCGACTTGGGCATAACCTTTTGCCACAAGTCGAGCCTTGTTCCTTGTCACCACCCCGTGCTCATCCTGTTTGTTGCGGAACACCCACTTGGTTCCCACAACATTTTGCTTGGGACGAGGCACTAGTGTCCAAACTTCATTATGCTTGAAGTTGTTGAGCTCCTCCTGCATGGCCATCACCCAGTCCGGATCTAGCAAGGCTTCTTCTACCCTGAAAGGCTCAATAGAAGAGACAAAAGAGTAATGCTCACAAAAATTCACCAATCTAGAGCGAGTAGTTACTCCCTTGCTAATATCACCCAAAATTTGGTCGATGGGATGATTCCTTTGAATCGTCGCTCGAACTTGGGTTGGAGGTGCCTGAGGTGCTTCTTCCTCTTCCACTTGAACATCCTGTGCTCCCCCTTGATCATGCGCCTCCACTTGAGGTACCTATTCGTCATCTTGGGTTGGGGGATGCACCATTGTTGAGGAAGAAGGTTGATCTTGCTCCAAATGTTCCTATGGTCGCACATCGCCAATCGCCATGGTGCGCATAGTGGCCGTTGGAACGTCTTCTTCATCTACATCATCAAGATCAACAACTTGCTCTCTTGGAGAGCCATTAGTCTCATCAAATACAACGTCGCTAGAGACTTCAACCAAACCCGATGATTTGTTGAAGACCCTATACGCCTTTGTATTTGAGTCATAACCTAATAAAAACCCTTCTACAGCTTTGGGAGCAAATTTAGAAGTTCTACCTTTCTTCACAAGAATATAACACTTGCTCCCAAATACACGAAAATAAGACACATTGGGTTTGTTACCAGTTAGCAGCTCATACGAAGTCTTCTTGAGAAGGCGGTGAAGGTAGACCCTGTTGATGGCGTGGCAAGCCATGTTCACGGCTTCCGACCAAAAGCGCTCGGGGGTCTTGAACTCTCCAAGCATTGTCCTCGCCATATCGATGAGCGTCCTATTCTTCCTCTCTACCACACCATTTTGTTGTGGTGTGTAGGGAGCGGAGAACTCGTGCTTGATCCCCTCCTCCTCAAGGAATTCCTCCACTTGAAGGTTCTTGAACTCGGACCCGTTGTCGCTCCTTATCTTCTTCACCTTGAGCTCAAACTCATTTTGAGCTCTCCTGAGCAAGCGCTTGAGGGTCCCTTGGGTTTCAGATTTATCCTGCAAAAAGAATACCCAAGTGAAGCGGAAAAAATCATCAACTATAACAAGACCATACTTACTTCCTCCTATACTTAGATAGGCGACGGGTCCGAAGAGGTCCATATGAAGCATCTCCAAGGGTCTTGATGTGGTCATCACATTTTTGGTGTGATGAGAGCTTCCAACCTGTTTCCCTGCTTGACAAGCTGCACAAGGTCTATCTTTTTCGAAATGCACATTAGTTAGACCTATCACGTGTTCTCCCTTTATAAACTTGTGGAGGTTCTTCATCCCCACATGTGCTAAGCGGCGATGCCACAGCCAGCCCATGCAAGTCTTAGCAATTAAGCATGACCAAATAAAGTATGCCGTCTAGTACACCCTTAAAAGCTAGTGAACCATCACATCTTCTAAAGACAGACACATCTACATTTGTGAATAGACAATTATATCCCATATTGCAAAGTTGACTAACGGATAACAGATTATATCCAAGCGACTCAACTAAAAACACATTAGAAATAGAGTGCTCGGACGAAATAGCAATTTTCCCTAACCCTTTTACCTTGCCTTGGTTCCCATCACCGAATATTATTGAATCTTGGGGATCCTTGTTCTTGACGTAGGAAGAGAACATCCTCTTCTCTCCCGTCATGTGGTTTGTGCATCCGCTGTCGATAATCCAGCTTGAGCCCCCGGATGCATAAACCTGCAAGGCAAATTCAGGCTTGGGTCTTAGGTACCCAACTCTTGTTGGGTCCTACGAGGTTAGTCACAATAGTCTTAGGGACCCAAATGCAAGTTTTGTCACCCTTACATTTGGCCCCTAACTTCCTAGCAATTACCTTTTTACCCTTTCTACAAATGGCAAATGAAGCATTGCAAGCATGATATATTGTAGAAGGTTCATTAACTTTCCTAGGAACATTAACAACGTTTCTCCTAGGCATATGATGAAAAACATTTCTCCTAGCAACATTTCTATCATGCATAACATGGGAACTAGAAGCAGTCATAGCATGAAAATCAAAAGCATCACAGCTTCTAAAGGCATTCTTAGAATGTTTCCTATCATGATACATGAAAGCATGGTTCTTTTGCACACTACTAGCCATAGGGGCCTTCCCTTTCTCCTTGGCGGAGATGGGAGCCTTATGGCTTGTTAAGTTCTTGGCTTCCCTCTTGAAGCCAAGACCATCCTTAATTGAGGGGTGTCTACCAATCGTGTAGGCATCCCTTACAAATTTTAGTTTGTCAAATTCACTTTTGCTAGTCTTAAGTTGGGCATTAAGACTAGCCAATTCATCATTTAATTTGGAAATTGAAACTAGGTGTTCACTACAAGCATCAATGTCAAAATCTTTACACCTATTGCAGATCCTAACATGTTCTACACAAGAGTTAGATTTACTCGCTACTTCTAGTTTAGCATTTAAATCATCATTTACACTTTTTAAAGTAGAAATGGTTTCATGACAAGTAGATAGTTCATAAGAAAGCATTTCATTTCTTTTAACTTCTAAAGCATGAGATTTTTGTGCCTCTACAAATTTATCATGTTCTTCATACAACAAATCCTCTTGCTTTTCTAGTAACCTATTCTTGTCATTCAAGGCATCAATTAACTCATTAATTTTGCCAATTTTAATTCTATCTAAACCTTTAAATAAACTAGAGTAATCTATTTCTTCATCACTAGAATCATCATCACTTGAAGAATCATAAGTAGTACTGTCTCGAGTACATACCTTCTTCTCCTTCGCCATGAGGCATGTGTGACGCTCGTTGGGGAAGAGGGATGACTTGTTGAAGGCAGTGGCGGCGAGTCCTTCATTGTCGGAGTCAGAGGAGGAGCAATCCGAATCCCACTCCTTTCCGATATGTGCCTCGCCCTTGGCCTTCTTGTAATTCTTCTTCTTTTCCCTTTTGTTCCCTTTTTCCTGGTCACTTTCATTATCGGGACAGTTAGCAATAAAATGACCAATCTTACCACATTTGAAGCATGAGCGCTTCCCCTTTGTCTTGGTCTTGCTAGGTTTTCCCTTGCGACCCTTTAGCGTCGTCTTGAAGCGCTTGATGATGAGGGCCATCTCTTCATCATTGAGCCCAGCCAACTCAACTTGCGCCACCTTGCTAGGTAGCGCCTCCTTGCTCCTCGTTGCCTTAAGAGCAATGGGTTGAGGCTCATGGATTGGACCGTTCAACGCGTCGTCCACGTACCTCGCCTCCTTGATCATCATTCGCCCGCTTACGATCTTTCCGAGGACTTCTTCGGGCGACATCTTGGTGTACCTAGGATTTTCACGAATATTGTTCACCAAATGTGGATCAAGTACAGTGAAGGACCTTAGCATTAGGCGGACGACGTCGTGGTCCGTCCATCGCGTGCTTCCGTAGCTCCTTATTTTGTTGATAAGGGTCTTGAGCCGGTTGTATGTTTGGGTTGGCTCCTCGCCCCTTATCATCGTGAATCTTCCAAGCTCGCCCTCCACCAACTCGATCTTAGTGAGTAAGGTGACGTCGTTCCCCTCATGAGAGATCTTGAGGGTGTCCCAGATCTGCTTGGCATTGTCCAAGCCGCTCACCTTATGGTACTCGTCCCTGCACAAAGAGGCTAACAACACAATAGTAGCTTGTGCATTTTTATGAATCTGTTCATTAATAAATATAGGACTATCCGAGCTATCAAATTTCATTCCATTCTCAACAATCTCCCATATGCTTGGATGGAGAGAGAACAAGTGACTACGCATTTTGTGACTCCAAAATCCGTAATCCTCCCCATCAAAGTGTGGAGGTTTGCCAAGAGGGATCGAAAGCAAATGTGCATTTGAATTCTGCGGAATACGAGAGTAATCGAAAGAAAAGTTCAAATTAACCGTCTTTCGTTTCTCATAGTCGTAGTCGTCCTTTTGGGAAGAAGTACGTGGACTCATCACTGTCGTCGTAGTAGACGATCTCCTTGATGCGTCTCGTCTTCTTCTTCTTCCCATCTTTGCGTTTGTGGCCCGAGCCCGAGTCGGTAGGCTTGTCATCCTTCGGCTCGTTGACGAAGGACTCCTTCTCCTTATCGTTGATCACGATTCCCTTCCCCTTAGGATCCATCTCTTCGGGCGATTAGTCCCTTTGTGAAGAGAACGGCTCCGATACCAATTGAGAGCACCTAGAGGGGGGGGGGGTGAATAGGTGATCCTGTGAAACTTGAAACTTAAGCCACAAAAACTTGGTTAAGCGTTAGTACAATAATGCCAAGTGGCTAGAGAGGAGTCTCAACAAAACACAATAACCACAAGGATATCAATCACAGAGATGGCAAGGTGGTTATCCCGTGGTTCGGCCAAGACCAACGCTTGCCTACTCCACGTTGTGGCGTCCCAACGGACGAGGGTTGCAATCAACCCCTCTCAAGCGGTCCAAAGACCCACTTGAATACCACGGTGTTTTGCTTTGCTTTTCTTAATCCCGTTTGCGAGGAATCTCCACAACTTGGAGCCTCTCGCCCTTACACTTGAAATTCACAAAGAAGCACAGAGTAAGGGAGGGATGAGCAATGCACACAAGACACAAAATCAGAATGTCAACACGCACACAAGTCGCAACAAGAGCTCGCAACACAACCCGATGAGTTCACAACTCAACTAGAGCTCTAGATGCTATCACGAATGAACAAAAGCGCGGAATCGAAGTCTTGGTGCTTAGGAATGCTTAGTGTATGCTTGGTGTACTCCTCCATGCGCCTAGGGGTCCCTTTTATAGCCCCAAGGCAGCTAGGAGCCGTTGAGAGCATTCTAGGAAGGCTGATCTTGCCTTCTGTCGCCTGGCGCACCGGACAGTCCGGTGCGCCACCGGACACTGTCCGGTGCGAATTCCCTTCCTTATTTGGCGAAGCCGACCGTTGGGATTTGAGAGCCGTTGGCACACCGGACACTGTCCGGTGCACACCGGACAGTCCGGTGCCTCCTTCTAGCTGTTGGCTCGGCCACGTGTCCCGCGCAGATCGCGCGGCCGACCGTTGGCTCGGTCGACCGTTGGCTCACCGGACACCACCGGACAGTCCGGTGAATTTTAGCCGTACGCCGATAATCATCTCCCGAGAGCGACAAGTTCGCCTGTGAACGGCTCACCGGACAGTCCGGTGCACCGCCGGACAGTCCGGTGATATTTAGCCGCACACCGCCGTCGAAGTCCCGAGAGCAGCCTGTTCGCCAGAGCCAGCCTGGCGCACCGGACACTGTCCGGTGCACCACCGGACAGTCCGGTGCACCCAGACTGAGCAGACTTTGGCTGAACAAAGCCATCTCTTTTCCAATTCAATTTTTCCTGTTTCCAGCACTTAGACACAATACATTAGTCCATAAAACAATGTACTAAGTCTAGAAACATACCTTTTGATATGATTTGCACTTTGTCCACCACTTTGCATAGATTAACACAAAAGCACTTGTGTTGGCACTCAATCACCAAAATACTTAGAAATGGCCCAAGGGCACATTTCCCTTTCACTTCCTTACAAGAACAGGGTTAGCTAACCATTCGGGATGGAATACCTCTTTGATGAACCCTGCCGCGAGTAGCTTGTGGATCTCCTCGCCTATGGCCCTGCGCTTTTCTTCGTCAAAACGGCGCAGGGTTTGCTTCATGGGTCGGGCTCCAGCTCTGATGTCGGGCTACACGGGTCGGCGACATCCCTTGGTATGCCTGGCATGTCCAAGGGACTCCACGCAAAAACTTCGGCGTTCGCACGGAGAAAGTCGACGAGCACTGCTTCCTATTTGGGGTCGAGCTCGGAGCTGACTCGAACTTTCTTGTCGGCATCGTTGCTGGGGTCGAGAGAGACGGACTTGACCGCCTCGACTGGTTCGAAGTTGCCGGCGTGCCGCTTCGCGTCGGGCGCCTCATTGGAGATGCGTTCTAGGTCGGCGATGAGGGCCTCGGACTCGGCGAGGGCCTCAGCGTACTCCACGCATTCCACGTCGCATTCGTACGCGTGGCGGTACGTGGATCCGACGGTGATGATCCCGTTCGGGCCCGGCATCTTGAGCTTGAGGTAGGTGTAGTTGGGGACGGCCATGAACTTGGCGTAGCATGGTCTTCCCATCACCGCATGGTAGGTTCCTCGGAACCCGACGACCTCGAAGGTGAGTGTCGGGTACCATAATTAGGGGTACCCCCAACGCTCCTAATCATGGCTGGTAAACACCTTCAGACCAACTGACGGGTGCGGTTCAAGTCAAGGCTTCGTCTACCCAAGGGACGCGATCTCGCCCGAGCCCAGCCTCGAGCCGGAGCAGTAGTCCCAGACGAGTTCACGCCTCGCATGAGGGCCTCCTCAGGCAGCGGGCGCCCCCTCGGCTCTCCCGAAGCCTGGCTCGGGCAGGCTTCGTTGTGAAGCAACCTTGGCTAGACCGCCTCACCAACCGACCGCTTCGCAGGCGCATTCAATGCAGGGGATGCCTAACGCCGTATCCTGACACATGCGCCTCAGTCGGCCAGGCCAAAGTGACCGCAGTCACTTCCCCCCTCTTCTTTACTGTACTGATGTGACAGGAAAACAGCGCCGCTCGCCCTGCTCCGACTGCCGTGTCAACCACCCAGGCAAAGACTGACAACAAGTCATGATCAACCACCGAGTTCGGCCTTGGGCGTAACAGGAAGCTCCGCCTCGCCCGACCTCATGTTCCGGCCTCGGGAGGAGGTTTCTGACTCGGCCTCAACCTCAGGCTCCAGCCTCGGGAGGAGGTCTCCACCTCGCCCGACCCCCGGACTCGGCCTCGACCTTGGTCTCGGGAGGAATCGCATCCTCGCCCGACCCTGGCCTCGGCCTCGACAGAAGTCTCCGCCTCGCCCGACCTTGGGCTCGGACCGACCACGCCAATAGGGGATACATCATTACCCTATTCCTAGCCTGCTCAGGCTAGGAGGAACAAGACCGGCGTCCCATCTGGCTTACCCCGGCGATGGGTAATGATGGTGCCCCGCGTGCACCATGACGCCGGTGGCTCTCAGCCCCTTATGGCAGCAAGGAGACGTCAGCAGGACCCTTGCCGCACTGCCAGCTGTACTCCTACAGGACTCAGGCGCTCCTCCGACGGCCACGCTATCACGTGTACAGGGCTCGAACTCTCCCCCGACGGCCACGTTGGCATGTATACATGGCTTAGGCGCTCCTCTGCCGGACACGTTAGCGCATAGCTATGCCCCCCGTTGTACGTCTGGACCCTCTCCTTGCGTCTATAAAAGGGAGGTCCAGGGCCACCCTGAGGGGGGTTCGCGCGAGGGAAGGAGCGGACGAACTCTCTCTCTCTCTCTCTCTCTGTCTCTCTCTCCCTCCCTCTCGCGACGCGCTTGTAACCCCTACTACGAGCGGCACCCCTGGTGCAGGATAATACAAGGCTTGCCCCACATCTTGTGTTCCATCCCGCGCCAACCCATCTAGGCAGGGGTACGCAGCGATTTCACTCGTCGGTCCAAGGGACCCCCCCCCTCGGGTCCGAGACGCCGACAGTTGGCGCGCCAGGTACGGGCCTGTTGCGTGTTAACGAACACCTTCCCGTTGAGTTCCAGATGGGGAGTCTTCAGCAACCTCTTCAGCCCAGGACGATGCTCCGCTTCGGGAGTCTCGAGTTCATGTCCCTCGACGGCAGCTATGACATGGTACTCCTCCCCCCGTGGCGTGACAACAACGACGGTCTCCGACTCGCCTGGCGGCGGCGAGCCCTACGACAACATCTCCCCTCGGCGGAAGAGGAGCGCTCCGGTCATCCCCGCCACCCTCCTCGCCGGAGGAGGCGGAGACGAGGCAACCATGGCCACACAGGAGGCGGCACCTTGTCGGCTGTCGCACCAGAGCGAGTCGACGACGCTGGCACTCCCCCGGGGGACATGTCGGGCATTGTCCTCGCACCTGAGACGACAGCGGGTATCACTTCCCCGCGATGTGTCAGCCCCAAGCGGACTGATGACGCCATCACCCTCGCAAAGGACCTGCTGGGCGTTACTCTCGTACCTAAGATGACGGTGTACTCCGCCCCCGACGCGACTTCACCACCGTCCATCGACCAAGAGGTACCGTCCGTTTTCCATCCCGTACCTTTTCGGTTCAGCTTCGATCCACCTAGCGACCCCGCTGCGGTGAGCGCCTTCGTAAAGGCGTATCCAAACCTCCCGGAGTACCACATGTGGTCGACCTGGGGCCGACTGACAGCCGTCTCAACCTTCGGACCGGCGGGTTCTGAGGAGGAGGATGACCCCAACTCCGGTTGGGATTTCTCTGGCCTCAATGACCCCGGTGCCATGCGGGACTTCATGTTCGCATGTGACCACTGCCTCTCCGGTTGTTCTGACGATGGCCATGACCTTGGCGACGAGGGTTACGACCCAAGTCGTGAATGTTTCCATGTCGATCTGGGAGATCACAACGAAGGCAACCACCTCGGTATGCTAGAGGTTGACGATCCTCTTGGGCCCGTATCTCGCGTTGATATCCTGCGGGAGCTAGCTGTGGTCCCAGTCCCTGCAGGGGGTCAGGACATACAGCTCGAGCAAATCCACGAGATGCAGGCCCGGGTCGACGGGGAAGCAGGCCGGCTTGTGCAGCTCCGACAGAACATCGAACAGGAGTGGGCAGGCCGAACACTCGCCGGAGAAGCCTGTCATCGGGCCCAAGACATCCGACGCCGCATCGTCGACAATGCCAGGGCAGCGCTGCCCCCGGCTGTCAGCGGGTCCAGCCAGGACCTAGCTGCAGCGGCGATGCTACTTCGAGCCATGCTGGAGCCATCCACCACCGAGGGACGGCGTATCCAGGGCGAACTCAAGGATCTCCTGGAAGGCGCCACGGTTCAACGAGCCGAGAGCTCCGCCTCCCGCAGGCGAGCTAACCCCTCGGAGCATCATGCGGTGTCCTCCCGATGCATTCAGGAAGCCTCGGTCCATCCCGAGCGCGCGAGGGACGAGGCGCCTGCCGCCCGGGAACGCCTCGACAACGAGCACCACCATCCCGACCATCGAGCCCGCCTCGACGAGAAGGTGCGCCAAGGCTACCATCCCAGGCGTGGGGGACGCTGCAACGGCAAGGAAGATCGCAGTCCTTTGCCTGAACCACCCGGTCCATGGGTCTTCAGCCGGGCCATACGATGAGCGTCGTTCCCTGCCCGTTTCCGAGCCCCGACTACCATCACCAAGTACTCGGGGGAGACGAGGCCGGAGCTGTGGCTCGCGGACTACCGACTGGCATGCCAGTTGGGAGGGGCGGATGATGACAACCTCATCATCCGTAATCTACCCGTTTTCCTCTCCGACGCCGCCCGAGCCTGCCTGGAGCATCTGCCTCCTACGCAGATCTCTGACTAGGACGATCTGGTCAAAGCTTTCGCGGGAAACTTCCAAGGCACGTGCGTGCGCCCTGGGAACTCGTGGGACCTCTGAAGCTGCCGCCAGTAGCCAGGGGAGTCCCTCCGAGAGTACATCCGGCGGTTTTCGAAGCAGCGCACCGAGCTGCCCAACGTTACCGACTCAGATGTCATCGGGGCTTTCCTCGCCGGCACCACTTGCCGAGACCTGGTGAGCAAACTGGGGCGCAAGACTCCCACCCGTGAGAGAGAACTGATGGACGTTTCCACCATGTTCGCCTCGGGTCAAGAGGCGGTCGAAGCCATCTTCCGAAAGGACAAGCAACCTCAGGGAGAGCCGAAGACAGACGCCCCCGAGGCGTCCGCCCAGCGGGGCATGAAGAAGAAGGCCAAAAACAAGTCGTAAGCGAAACGCGACGCCGCTGACGCGAATCTCGTCGCTGCGGCCGAGCACAGGAACCCTCGAAAACCTCCTGGAGGGGCCGGCACGTTTGACAAGATGCTCAAGGTGCCATGCCCCTATCACCAGGGGCCCGTCAAGCACACCCTCGAAGAATGTGTCATGCTCCGGCGCTACTTCCATAAGACCGGGCTCCCGACGGAAGATGGCAAGGGCCATGACAATGACAAGGAGGGCGGCAAGGAAGAGGGGTTCCCAGAAGTCTATAACTGCTTCATGATCTACGTTGGGCAGGCGGTGAACGCCTTGGCTCGGCACCGCAAGTAGGAGCACCGGGAGGTCTGCTTGGTGAAGGTGGTAGCGCCCGTCTACCTAGACTGGTCCGACAAGCCTATCACCTTCGACCGAGGCAACCACCCTGACTTCGTGCCAAGCCCAGGAATGTACCCGCTCGTCGTCGATCCGATCATCGGCAATGTTAGGCTCTCCAAGGTCCTCATGGACGGAGGCAGCAGCCTTAACATCATCTACGCCGAGACCTTGGAACTCTTAGGGGTTGATCGGTCCGAGGTCCGGGCCGGTGCGGCACCCTCCCACGGTATCGCGCCCGGGAAGCGAATCCTACCCCTCGGACGGATCGACTTACCCGTCTGCTTCGGAACTCCCTCTAACTTTCGAAAGGAAGCTCTCACCTTTGAGGTCGTCGGGTTCCGAGGAACCTACCATGCGGTATTGGGAAGACCATGCTACGCCAAGTTCATGGCTGTCCCCAACTACACCTACCTCAAGCTCAAGATGTCAGGCCCGAATGGGATCATCATCGTCGGATCCACGTACCGCCACACGTATGAATGCGACGTGGAGTGCGTGGAGTACGCTGAGGCTCTCACCGAGTCCGAGGCCCTCATCACCGACCTGGAACGCCTCTCCAAGGAGGCGCCCGACGCGAAGCAGCACGCCGGCAACTTCGAACCAGTTGAGGCGATCAAGTCCGTCTCTCTCGACCCCAGCAACGATGCCAGCAAGAAAGTTCGGATCGGCTCCGAGCTCGACCCCAAATAGGAAGCAGTGCTCGTCGACTTTCTCCACGCAAACGCCGAAGTCTTTGTGTGGAGTCCCTCGGACATGCCCGACATACCAAGGGATGTCGCCGAGCACTCACTGGACATCAGAGCTGGAGCTCGACCCGTGAAGCAAGCCCAGCACCGTTTCGACGAAGAAAAGCGCAGGGCCATAAGCGAGGAGATCCACAAGCTACTCGCGGCAGGGTTTATCAAAGAGGTATTCCATCCCGAATGGTTAGCTAACCCTGTTCTTGTAAGAAGGATGGGAAATGGAGGATGTGTGTAGACTACACTGGTCTTAACAAGGCATGTCCAAAAGTTCCCTATCCTCTACCTCGCATCGATCAAATCATGGACTCCACTGCTGGGTGCGAAACCCTGTCATTCCTCGATGCCTACTCAGGCTATCACCAAATCAAGATGAAAGAGTCCGACCAGCTCGCGACTTCTTTCATCACACCTTTTGGCATATACTGTTACACTACAATGCCATTTGGTTTGAGGAATGTAGGCGCCATTGACCAGAGGTGCATGAACCACGTGTTCGGAGAACACATCGGCAGAACGGTCGAGGCTTGCGTCGATGACATCGTTGTAAAGATGAAGACAGCCTCCGACCTCCTCTCTGACCTTGAAACGACATTCAAGTGTCTAAGAGCGAAAGGCGTGAAACTCAACCCCGAGAAGTGTGTCTTTGGAGTCCCTCGAGGCATGCTCCTTGGATTCATCGTCTCCGAGCGGGGCATCGAGGCCAATCCAGAGAAAATCGCGGCCATCACCGACATGGGACTGATCAAAGATTTGAAAGGAGTACAGAGGGTCATGGGATGCCTTGTGGCTCTGAGTCGCTTCATCTCACGCCTTGGCGAGAAAGGCTTGCCTCTATACCGCCTCTTAAGGAAGGCCGAGTGCTTTACTTGGACCCCTGAGGCCGAGGATGCCCTCGGAAACCTTAAGGCGCTCCTTACAAATACACCCATCCTGGTGCCCCCCGCTACATGAGAAGCCCTCTTGATCTACATAGCCGCGACCACTCAGGTGGTCAGTGCCGCGATCGTAGTCGAGAGATGAGAAGAAGGGCATGCACTGCCCGTCCAGAGGCCAGTCTACTTCATCAGCGAAGTGCTTTCCGAGACGAAAGTCCGCTACCCACAAATCTAGAAGCTGCTCTACGCAGTGATTCTGACACGGCGAAAGTTGCGACACTACTTCAAGTCTCATCCGGTGACTGTGGTGTCATCCTTCCTCCTGGGGAGATCATCCAGTGCCATGAGGCCTTGGGTAGGATAGCAAAGTGGGCGGTGTAAGTTATGGGCGAAACACTATCATTCGGTCCTTGGAAGGCCATAAAATCCCAGGTCTTGGCAGACTTCCTGGCTGAGTGGACTGACACCCAGTTACCGATAACTCCAATCCAGCCCGAGCTCTGGACCATGTACTTCGATGGGTCACTCATGAAAACAGGAGCAGGAGCTGGCATGCTCTTCGTTTCACCCCTCGGAAAGCATCTCCGCTACGTCATTCGCCTCCATTTTCCGGCATCAAACAACGTGGCCGAGTACGAGGCCCTGGTTAACGGGCTGCGCATCACCATCGAGCTAGGGGTCCAGCGCCTCGACGCTCGTGGCGACTCATAGCTTGTCGTCGACCAAGTCATGAAGAACTCCCACTGCCATGACCGGAGGATGGAAGCCTACTGCGACGAAGTCCAGCGCCTGGAAGACAAGTTCTACGGGCTGGAGCTCAACCACATCGCCCGATGGTATAACGAGACTGCGGACGAGCTGGCGAAGATAGCCTCGGGGAGAATGACGGTTCCCAGGACGTCTTCTCCAGAGACCTACATCAACCATCCGTTAAGATCGACGATGCGCCTGAGCCTGAGGAAGCCTCAGCCTAGCCCGAGGTACCCTCGGCCGAGCCCGAGGTACCCTCGGCCGAGTGTGAGCACCTAGAGGGGGGGGGGGTGAATAGGTGATCCTGTAAAACTTCAAACTTAAGCCACAAAACTTGGTTAAGTGTTAGCACAAATAATGTCAAGTGGCTAGAGAGGAGTCTCAACAAAACACAGAAACCACAGAAGATCAATCACAGAGAAGACACAGTGGTTTATCCCGTGGTTCGGCCAAGACCAACGCTTGCCTACTCCACGTTGTGGCGTCCCAACGGACGAGGGTTGCAATCAACCCCTCTCAAGCGGTCCAAAGACCAACTTGAATACCACAGTGTTTTGTTTTGCCTTTCACTATCCCGTTTGCAAGGAATCTCCACAAATTGGGGTCTCTTGCCCTTACAAGTATATGATCACAAAGAAGCACAGAGTAAGGGAGGGAAGCAACACACACAAATCCACAGCGAAACGCGCACACACACGGCCAAGAATCGAGCTCGAATGACTATCTCAAAGTTCTCACTAGAACGGAGCTCGAATCACTTAGAATCACAAACGAATGCGCAAAGAATGAGTGTGGATGATCAAGAATGCTCTAAGGTTGCTTGGGTGTCTCCTCCATGCGCCTAGGGGCCCCTTTTATAGCCCCAAGGTAGCTAGGAGCCGTTGAGAGCAAATCTGGAAGGCTATCCTTGCCTTCTGTCGTCGGGGGCACCGGACAGTCCGGTGTACACCGGACACTGTCCGGTGCCCGATTTCTTTCCTTAAACAGCGCTGCCGACCGTTGCCGACCGTTGCAGATTTGGGAGCCGTTGGCGCACCGGACATGTCCGGTGCACACCGGACAGTCCGGTGCCGTCTTCTAGCCGTTGGCTCGGCCACGTGTCCCGCGCAGATTGCGTGGCCGACCGTTGGCCCGGCCGACCGTTGGCTCACCGGACAGTCCGGTGCACACCGGACAGTCCGGTGAATTTTAGCCGTACGTCGCCGGTTGATTCCCGAGAGCAGCCACTTCGCGCCGAGCCAGCCTGGCGCACCGGACATGTCCGGTGCACACCGGACAGTCCGGTGTACCCAGACTGGGCAGACTTGGCTGCTCGAGCCATTTCTTCTCCAACTCGATTTTTTCTGTTTCCAGCACTTAGACACAATACATTAGTCCATAAAACAATGTACTAAGTCTGAGAAACATACCTTTATCCTTGATTTGTACTTTGTCCACCATTTTACATAAATTCACATTTAAGCACTTTGTGTTGGCACTCAATCACCAAAATACTTAGAAATGGCCCAAGGGCACATTTCCCTTTCAATCTCCCCCTTTTTGGTGATTGATGCCAACACAACATAAAGTAAGTAGAACAAGTACAAAAACACTTCAAATAAGAACTCAAATTATTTTGATTCAATTTTGACATATATGGATCACTCTATGCCACCACTTGGTTTGTTTTTGTAAATCAAACTCAAATCTCTATCTCTAAGTCAAACATACATGTTGAAACATAAAGATAGTCATTCCAAAAGAGATTGATCAAAGATGTCAAAAACTCCCCCCTTTTTCCCATAATCAATACTTCTCCCCACAAGAAGCCAACTTTTGATAAGAGAGACAACAAAAGAGTTTTGACAAACCAAAAGTTCTATGCTACTATTTTCAAAATCTCTCAAGTGGTAGCTGATCCATTTATCGCTTTGGCCTTTATTTTCTCCCCCTTTGGCATCAAACACCAAAATGGGATCAATCTTGGCCCCATAACCCCATTGCCTCACCAAAATCTTCAATTAAGAGCAAATGGCAATAAGAGTTCATGAGATGAACTTGGAATAAGTTACCCTCTCATCGGAGTGCAGTGGAAGTCTTTCATGGTCCAAGTTCACCTTTTCCCTTTCAATTCTCCTTTGAGACTAAAACAAGCAAACTCAAGCATATGGTTAGTCTCAAAGGGTCAAGTTGTAACACATCTCCCCCTAAAACTGTGCATCACTTTGCAACGGACTTGTGAGGTCCAGGGAGTGTTTGTACAACTTGAGCACCACAATAAGCAATAAAATGCAGAACGAACATGATCAAGGGCATAAACACATGTATGCTACATTTCAATCTAAGTTCCGCGAATATAAGATATTGAGCTCACTACGCAACCTGCAAAAGGTCTTCTCATCTAGAGGCTTGGTAAAGATATCGGCTAGCTGGTGCTCGGTGCTAACATGAAACACTTCGATATCTCCCTTTTGCTGGTGGCCTCTCAAAAAGTGATGCCGGATGTCAATGTGCTTTGTGCGGCTGTGCTCAACAGGATTTTCCGCTATTCGGATAGCACTCTCATTGTCACATAGGAGTGGGACTTTGCTCAGATTGTAGCCAAAGTCCTTGAGGGTTTGCCTCATCCAAAGTAGTTGCGCGCAACACTGTCCTGCGGCAACGTACTCGGCCTCAGCGGTGGATAGGGCAACGGAGGTTTGTTTCTTAGAGTTCCACGACACCAGGGACCTTCCTAAGAATTGGCACGTCCCTGATGTACTCTTCCTATCGACCTTACATCCAGCATAGTCGGAGTCTGAGTATCCAACCAAGTCAAAGGTAGACCCCTTTGGATACCAGAGTCCGAGGCAAGGCGTAGCAACCAAATATCTAAGAATTCGCTTCACTGCCACTAAGTGACACTCCTTAGGATCGGATTGAAATCTAGCACACATGCATACGCTTAGCATAATATCCGGTCTACTAGCACATAAATAAAGTAAAGACCCTATCATTGACCGGTATGCTTTTTGATCAACGGACTTACCTCCTTTGTTGAGGTCGGTGTGTCCGTCGGTCCCCATCGGAGTCTTTGCGGGCTTGGCGTCCTTCATCCCAAACCGCTTCAGCAAGTCTTGCGTGTACTTTGTTTGGGAGATGAAGGTGCCGTCCTTGAGTTGCTTCACTTGGAACCCAAGGAAGTAGGTCAACTCGCCCATCATCGACATCTCGAATTTCTGTGTCATCACCCTGCTAAACTCTTCACAAGACTTTTGGTTAGTAGAACCAAATATTATGTCGTCGACATAAATTTGGCACACAAAAAGATCACCATCGCAAGTCTTAGTAAAAAGAGTTGGATCGGCTTTCCCAACTTTGAAAGCTTTAGCAATTAAAAAGTCTCTAAGGCATTCATACCATGCTCTTGGGGCTTGCTTAAGTCCATAGAGCGCCTTAGAGAGCTTACACACGTGGTCGGGGTACCGTTCATCCTCGAAGCCAGGGGGCTGCTCCACGTACACCTCCTCTTTTATCGGCCCGTTGAGGAAAGCGCTCTTCACATCCATTTGGTACAACCTGAAAGAATGGTGAGCGGCATATGCTAGCAAGATACGAATTGATTCTAGCCTAGCCACAGGAGCAAAAGTCTCCTCAAAGTCCAAACCTGCGACTTGGGCATAACCTTTTGCCACAAGTCGAGCCTTGTTCCTCGTCACCACCCCGTGCTCGTCCTGTTTGTTGCGGAACACCCACTTGGTTCCCACAACATTTTGCTTGGGACGAGGCACCAGTGTCCAAACTTCATTGCGCTTGAAGTTGTTGAGTTCCTCCTGCATGGCCAATACCCAATCCGGATCTAGCAAGGCCTCCTCTACCCTGAAAGGCTCAATAGAAGAGACAAAGGAGTAATGCTCACAAAAATTAACTAATCGAGATCGAGTAGTTACTCCCTTGCTAATGTCACCCAAAATTTGGTCGACGGGATGATCCCTTTGAATCACCGCTCGAACTTGGGTCGGAGGTGCCGGTTGCGCTTCTTCCTCCATCACGCGATCATCTTGTGCTCCCCCTTGATCACACGCCTCCTTTTGATGAACCTGTTCATCGTCTTGAGTTGGGGGATGCACCGTTGTTGAGGAAGAAGGTTGATCTCGTTCATCTTGTTCCTGTGGCCGCACTTCTCCAATCGCCATGGTTCGTATAGCGGCTGTCGGAACATCTTCTTCATCTACATCATCACAATCAACAACTTGCTCTCTTGGAGAGCCATTAGTCTCATCAAATACAACGTCGCTAGAGACTTCAACCAAACCCGATGATTTGTTGAAGACCCTATACGCCTTTGTATTTGAATCATAACCTAATAAAAACCCTTCTACAGCTTTGGGAGCAAATTTAGAATTTCTACCCTTCTTCACTAGAATGTAGCACTTGCTCCCAAATACACGAAAGTAAGATACATTGGGTTTGTTACCGGTTAGTAGCTCATACGACGTCTTTTTGAGGAGGCGGTGAAGGTAGACCCTGATGATGGCGTGGCAAGCCGTGTTCACGGCTTCCGACCAAAAGCACTCAGGGGTCTTGAATTCTCCAAGCATAGTCCTCGCCATATCTATGAGCGTCCTGTTCTTCCTCTCTACCACACCATTTTGCTGAGGTGTGTAGGGAGCGGAGAACTCGTGCTTGATCCCTTCCTCCTCAAGAAACTCCTCGACTTGAAGGTTCTTGAACTCGGACCCGTTGTCGCTCCTTATCTTCTTCACCTTGAGCTCAAACTCATTTTGAGCTCTCCTGAGGAAGCGCTTGAGGGTCCCTTGGGTTTCAGACTTATCCTGCAAAAAGAATACCCAAGTGAAGCGGGAAAAGTCATCAACAATAACTAGACCATACTTACTTCCTCCTATGCTCAGATAGGCGACGGGTCCGAAGAGGTCCATATGCAGCAGCTCTAGAGGTCTTGACGTGGTCATCACGTTCTTGCTGTGATGTGCTCCTCCCACTTGTTTACCTGCTTGACAAGCTGCACAAGGTCTATCTTTTTCGAAATAAACATTGGTTAGACCTATCACGTGTTCTCCCTTTAGAAGCTTGTGGAGGTTCTTCATCCCCACATGTGCTAAGCGGCGATGCCACAGCCAGCCCATGCAAGTCTTAGCCATTAAGCATGCATCTAGACCGGCCTCTTCTTTTGCAAAATCAACTAAGTAAAGCTTGCCGTCTAGTACACCCTTAAAGGCTAGTGAACCATCACATCTTCTAAAGACAGACACATCTACATTTGTAAACAAACAGTTATATCCCATATTGCATAATTGACTAACAGATAGCAAATTATATCCAAGAGACTCAACTAAAAACACATTGGAGATTGAGTGTTCATTAGAAATTGCAATTTTACCTAACCCTTTTACCTTGCCTTGATTCCCATCACCGAATATAATTGAATCTTGGGAATCCTTATTTTTGACGTAGGAGGTGAACATCTTCTTCTCCCCCGTCGTATGGTTTGTGCATCCGCTGTCGATAATCCAGCTTGAACCCCCGGATGCATAAACCTGCAAGGCAAATTTAGGCTTGGGTCTTAGGTACCCAACTCATGTTGGGTCCTACAAGGTTAGCACATATATCCTTAGGGACCCAAATGCAAGTTTTATCTCCCTTGCATCTTGCCCCTAACTTCCTAGCAATTACCTTCTTACCCTTTCTACAAATAGCAAAGGGAGCATTGCAAGCATAATAAATGGTAGAAGGTTTGTTCACAACTTTTCTAGGAACATGAGCAAAATTTCTCCTAGGCATATGCACAACATTTCTCCTACACATATCTCTATCATGCTTATAGAAAGAACTAGAAGCAAACATGGCATGAGAATCATAAACATGTGAATCAAAATCATTATAAGCATTTCTAGCATGTCTCCTATCATGGTACAAGAAGGCATGGTTCTTTTTAGCACTATTAGCCATAGGGGCCTTCCCTTTCTCCTTGACGAAGATGGGAGCCTTATGGCTTGTTAAGTTCTTGGCCTCTCTCTTGAAGCCAAGACCATCCTTAATTGAGGGGTGTCTACCAACCGTGTAGGCATCCCTTGCAAATTTTATTTTATCAACTTCACTCTTGCTAGTCTTAAGTTGAGCATTAAGACTAGCCAATTCATCATTAAGTTTTGAAATTGAAACTAGGTGTTCACTACAAGCATTAACATCAAAATCCTTACACCTAGTGCAAATTGTAACATTTTCAACGCAAGAGTTACTTGCTACTTCTAGTTTAGCAGTTAAAACATTAATTTCACCTTTTAAAGAAGAAATGGTTTCATTACAAGTAGAAAGTTCACAAGAAAGCATTCCATTTCTTTTAACTTCTAGAGCAAGTGAATTTTGTGCACTAACAAATTTATCATGCTCTTCATATAAAAGGTCTTCTTGTTTCTCTAAGATTCTATCCTTTTCATTCAAGGCATCAATCAATTCATTAATCTTAGCTATTTTAGTTCTATCCAATCCTTTGAATAAACTAGAGTAATCTATTTCTTCATCACTAGATTCATCATCACTAGAAGAATCATAAGTATTAGCATTACGAGTGATTACCTTCTTTTCTCTTGCCATGAGGCAAGTGTGATGCTCGTTGGGGAAGAGAGCCGATTTGTTGAAGGCAGTGGCGGCGAGTCCTTCGTCGTCGGAGTCGGACGAAGAGCAATCCGAATCCCACTCCTTTCTAAGGTGTGCTTCGCCTTTGGCCTTCTTGTAAACCTTCTTGTTCTCTCTCTTCCCATTTTTCCCTTGCTCCTGGTCACTATCATTTTCGGGACAGTTAGCAATAAAATGACCAACCTTACCACATTTGAAGCATGAGCGCTTCCCCTTTGTTTTGGTCTTGCTTGGCTGCCCCTTGCGACCATTTAGCGCCGTCTTGAATCTCTTGATGATGAGAGCCATCTCTTCATCATTGAGCCCGGTCGCCTCAACTTGCGCCACCTTGCTAGGTAGCGACTCCTTGCTCCTCGTTGCCTTTAGAGCAATGGGTTGAGGCTCGTGGAGTGGACCGTTCAACGCGTCGTCGACGTATCTTGCCTCCTTGATCATCATCCGCCCGCTTACAAATTTTCCAAGTACCTCCTCGGGCGTCATCATCGTGTACCTGGGATTTTCACGAATATTGTTCACGAGATGAGGATCAAGAACGGTAAAGGACCTTAGCATTAGGCGGACGACATCGTGGTCCGTCCATCGCGTGCTTCCGTAGCTCCTTATTTTGTTGATAAGGGTCTTGAGCCGGTTGTACGTTTGGGTTGGCTCCTCTCCCCTTATCATGGCGAATCGTCCAAGCTCGCCCTCCACCAACTCCATTTTGGTGAGCATGGTGATGTCATTCCCCTCGTGAGAGATCTTGAGGGTGTCCCATATTTGCTTGGCATTGTCCAAGCCGCTCACCTTGTTGTACTCTTCCCTGCACAAGGACGCTAAGAGAACAGTAGTAGCTTGTGCATTTCTATGGATTTGTTCATTTATGAGCATAGAGTTATCCGAGCTATCAAACTTCATTCCATTCTCTACAATCTCCCAAATGCTTGGATGGAGAGAGAATAAGTGACTACGCATTTTGTGACTCCAAAATCCGTAGTCCTCCCCATCGAAGTGTGGAGGTTTGCCAAGAGGAATGGAAAGCAAATGCGAATTCGAACTATGTTGAATACGAGAATAATCAAATGAAAAGTTCGAATTGACCGTCTTTTTGTAGTCGTTGTCGTCGTCCTTTTGGGAAGAAGTAGACTCATCACTATCGTCGTAGTAGATGATCTCCTTGATGCGCCTTGTCTTCTTCTTCTTCCCTTCCTTCCGTCTATGACCCGAGCCGGAGTCAGTAGGCTTGTCGTCCTTCGGCTCGTTGACGAAGGATTCCTTCTCTTTGTCGTTGATCACAATACCCTTCCCCTTAGGATCCATCTCTTCGGGCGGTTAGTCCCTTTGCGAAGAGAACGGCTCCGATACCAATTGTGAGCACCTAGAGGGGGGGGGTGAATAGGTGATCCTGTAAAACTTCAAACTTAAGCCACAAAACTTGGTTAAGTGTTAGCACAAATAATGTCAAGTGGCTAGAGAGGAGTCTCAACAAAACACAGAAACCACAGAAGATCAATCACAGAGAAGACACAGTGGTTTATCCCGTGGTTCGGCCAAGACCAACGCTTGCCTACTCCACGTTGTGGCGTCCCAACGGACGAGGGTTGCAATCAACCCCTCTCAAGCGGTCCAAAGACCAACTTGAATACCACGGTGTTTTGTTTTGCCTTTCACTATCCCGTTTGCAAGGAATCTCCACAAATTGGAGTCTCTTGCCCTTACAAGTATATGATCACAAAGAAGCACAGAGTAAGGGAGGGAAGCAACACACACAAATCCACAGCGAAACGCGCACACACACGGCCAAGAATCGAGCTCGAATGACTATCTCAAAGTTCTCACTAGAACGGAGCTCGAATCACTTAGAATCACAAACGAATGCGCAAAGAATGAGTGTGGATGATCAAGAATGCTCTAAGGTTGCTTGGGTGTCTCCTCCATGCGCCTAGGGGCCCCTTTTATAGCCCCAAGGTAGCTAGGAGCCGTTGAGAGCAAATCTGGAAGGCTATCCTTGCCTTCTGTCGTCGGGGGCACCGGACAGTCCGGTGTACACCGGACACTGTCCGGTGCCCGATTTCTTTCCTTAAACAGCGCTGCCGACCGTTGCCGACCGTTGCAGATTTGGGAGCCGTTGGCGCACCGGACATGTCCGGTGCACACCGGACAGTCCGGTGCCGTCTTCTAGCCGTTGGCTCGGCCACGTGTCCCGCGCAGATTGCGCGGCCGACCGTTGGCCCGGCCGACCGTTGGCTCACCGGACAGTCCGGTGCACACCGGACAGTCCGGTGAATTTTAGCCGTACGTCGCCGGTTGATTCCCGAGAGCAGCCACTTCGCGCCGAGCCAGCCTGGCGCACCGGACATGTCCGGTGCACACCGGACAGTCCGGTGTACCCAGACTGGGCAGACTTGGCTGCTCGAGCCATTTCTTCTCCAACTCGATTTTTCTGTTTCCAGCACTTAGACACAATACATTAGTCCATAAAACAATGTACTAAGTCTGAGAAACATACCTTTATCCTTGATTTGTACTTTGTCCACCATTTTACATAAATTCACATTTAAGCACTTTGTGTTGGCACTCAATCACCAAAATACTTAGAAATGGCCCAAGGGCACATTTCCCTTTCACCGAGCCCGAGGTACCCTCGGTCGAACCCAAGGCACCCTCGGCCATCAAGGAAGAGGCCTTGCCCGTCGAGGAGGAACAGAATGGGGTCACGCCAGATCCGAACTGGCAGACCCCGTACCTAGAATATCTCCTCCAAGGAGAGCTTCCCCTCGACAAGACCAAAGCTCGGCGGCTGGCTCGGCGCGCCAAGTCATTCGTCTTGCTGGGTGATGAAAAAGAGCTCTATCACCACAGCCCCTCGGGCATCCTCCAACGATGCATATCTATCGCCCAGGGACAAGAATTGTTGCAAGAAATAGACTCGAGGGCTTGCGGCCACCATGCAGCACCTCGAGCCCTCGTGGGAAATGCCTTCCAACAAGGTTTCTACTGGCCAACCATGGTGGCCGACGCCACTAGGATTGTGCGCTCCTGCCGGGGGTGTCAATTCTACGCAAAGCAGACGCATCTGCCTGCTCAGGCCTTGCAAACGATACCCATCACCTGGCCGTTTGCTGTGTGGGGTCTTGACCATGTCAGTCCCTTGCAGAAGGCGCCCGGGGGCTTCTCGCACCTACTGGTCGCCATCGACAAATTCTCCAAGTGGATCGAGGTCTGACCCTTGACCAGCATGTGGTCCGAGCAGGCGGTGACGTTCTTCACCAACATCATCCATCGATTTGGGGTCCCAAACTCCATCATCACCGACAATGGCACGCAGTTCACCGGAAAAAAGTTCCTGGACTTCTGCGACGACCACCACATCCGTGTGGACTGGGCCGCCGTAGCTCATCCCATGACGAATGGGCAGGTGGAGCATTCCAACGGCATGATTTTGCAGGGACTCAAACCGAGGATCTACAACGACCTCAACAAGTTCGGCAAGCGGTGGGTGAAAGAGCTACCCTCGGTAGTCTGGAGTCTGAGGACGACGCCGAGCCGCGCCACGGGTTTCTCGCCGTTCTTTCTAGTCTATGGGGCCAAGGCCGTCCTCCCCACGGACTTAGAATACGGCTCCCCGAGGACCAGAGCGTACGACGACCGAAGCAACTAGACCAGCCGAGAAGACTCGCTGGACCAACTCGAAGAGGCTCGGGACGTTGCCTTACTACATTCGGCACGGTACCAGCAGTCGCTGCGGCGCTACCACGCCCGAAGCATTCGGTCCCGAGGCTTCCAAGTGGGAGACTTGGTGCTTCGCCTGTGACAGGACGCCCGAGGGCGCCACAAGCTCACTCCTCCCTGGGAAGGACCCTTCATCATCGCCAAGATCTTGAAGCCCAGAACATACAAGCTGGGCAACGACCAAGGTGAGGTCTACAACAACGCTTGGAACATCCAACAGCTACGTCGCTTCTACCCTTAAGATGTTTTAAGTCGTTCATGTTCCTCGTTTACATACACAAAGTCTAACCGTCAAGGAAGGGTTGGCCTTGCCTTAGCAAAGCCCGACCCTCCCTAGGGGCTAGAAGGGGGGAACCCCCTCTGCGTCAAAATTTTCCTCGGAAAAATTTTCTACCAAAACAATCTTTGTGCTTTCGACTTCCGTATCGATACCGGGATCCTGAGAACGACGAGAGTACACGTAAGCGGCAAGGCCGACCGAGCCGAGGAACTCCTACGCCTCCGGGATACGGATACCTCACTCATCACCTTCCGCAAGAAGTAACTCTCGCTTGGATAAGCGATCCTGCTACCGAACAAGTCCTAACACTCGGGTAGAAAACGACTTTCGCGCCTTCTCGACTGTACGAATAATGGAATCCTTCGACCAAATGAGAGTGCACGTAAGCGGCAAGGCCGACCGAGCCGAGGGACTCCTACGCCTTCGGGATACGGATACCTCACTCATCACCTTCCACGAAAAGTAACTCTCGCTCGGATAAACGATTCTGCTATTGACAGACAAGTCGTGAAGCAAGAGGAAAGAAGACGCAGATTTTTAACACGACAATAAAGTGTTTAGGCCTCGGCGGTCGTGAAAAAACATGCGTGTGCTACAGACAAACTGTTTCCGCAGGTTCAGGCATCGGTAGGGGGAGCAGCAGCACCCTCGGCATTGTTTCCACCCTCGGCGAAACCTGGCCCGGCCTCGGACGGCGACCCAGGCAAAAAGGACCTCCACCTAAGGGAGGACGCCAGCACTGCGCCAGCGGATGTCTCGGCCAAGCTCCAGCGGCTGCTGCCACATCTTCCTCGGCCTGGGAAGCTGTCATCTCCCAGGCTGACGAAGTCTTTTTCCGAGCCGACTCCACCTCTATCCGCACTAACACCGCTACCTCCGGCTCCGGCTCATCGCAGAGCAGCCGAAGGTTCTAAAAACTGAGCAAGAGAGGCCTAGAGCGACAAGGCCGATCGAGCTGAGGGACTCCTAGACCTCCGGGATACGGATACCTCACTCGTCACCTTCCGTGAAAGGCAACTCACGCTCGGTTAAGTGGTTTGTCTAGCCAACAGGTAGGTCCCATTGCTCGGAATGAGGAAGAAACACAGCTTTATATTCGGAATACCCAAATGTTCAGGCCTCGACAGCCACGAAGAACAAAACATATACTTGGGGTAACTATGCTACACAGACTTAGACGTCGGCAGAACCCTCGGCGGTTCTCCCGACCTACGACAAATGTCTAAGTACTTGAAGCGGTTACATTTTGCTCCGGCAAAAACCCGGTATATCTCCTTACAAACGGGGCTCCGGTTCCGCTCCCGCGGGTATGAATGACCTTGAACCAGAGGGCCTTTGGGACAACAAACTCTGGGTGGCTCGCTGGTAGCCGCTCCGACAGCAACGACAACGACCTCTGCCTCGGGCGGCCAGATAGCTGCAGCAATGGCTTCAGGGCAAACGCTGCAGTAGAGAGGCCCTCGCCCGCAAAAGAACGAGAACGGGGCCGTCCCAGAACACGAACGCTGCCCTCGCGGCGTACGACGTGCTGGGCGACCCTCCGGCGCGGCTGACGGAGCAAGGAGGACCTGAACGTGGCTGGCCCGTGTGTGGCACGACCGCCGCCCGGAAGAAGGACGGAAAGCTGCACCGTGTCTAGGGAGCAGCAGTTCGCCTTCCCCCGCATGGCTGGAGGATGCCTCCGCAGGGCTGGAGGATGCCTTTCTCCCCCAAACGTCGGGGGAAGAAAAGGGTCACCGGCCCACGCGGAGGCAACCCCCCACTCAGTGCGCTCCTCCGCCCCAGCCCGAATGACAAAGATCCTTGAAGCTGAGGGCGGGGCGGAGGCCGCGGCCCAACTTGCTTCTCCCCACGAAACTGCCCATTGGTGAGGGAATGCAGCCGGGCTGCTCGACGAAAATCCTTGAAGCCGAGCGATGGCTGAAGGGCGCCGATCTCCACGAGGCCGCGCTCCTCCAACGACAGCAAGAGCAAGGCGGCGCTGGTGCTCCCCATCCGGGGGCTCGAAAGGTGGAAGGGCGCAATACATGAGGGGAAAACGAAGGCATGGCCACTGCCCGGGAGATCGATCCCCCTTTTATAAGCAGACCTCCTCACTTGCACCCCTTAGCGTCACGGGTGAAGTCTCCACTGACATACTCCAAGGTTCTCCCCCTACGACACGGGGGCTAGGACCCACACGTCATGCGAGCTGATCCGAAGCGTGAAGAAGGCGAACCGCCGCACGCGAGGCATGTAACCGCCCCGCGGTTACAAGCGCTTTCCCATCTTCGCATAAACCGGTGGTCGAAAGGGTGGACCGCCACGCGACAAGCATCCAACTGCACCGCAACTGTGCGCCCTTTCGGCTTCGACCATATCCGGTGGACCAGCACAAAGGAAGCGGGCCTGCATGTCATGTAACCGGCGCGCCGGTTACGACGTGCAAGAAGCTACCCCGCCACTCGCGTCAATGCTACGCCTCCTCGACTGCGGAACCAGTACCGCATCTCAAGGCAGCCCTGCACGTGACCCAGCAGTGCCAACTAAAGGCAACGACCACGGGTTAGTCGACTGAAGGGACAGGCACGACGGTCGGCATGGCCCAAAAGTGGGCCGGCAGTAACTGCAGCGGAAGCAGCGGTCAAATCACCCGCAGGCTCGCGTCCCCTCCTGAAGCGACAGGAGAGCCCTCTCCCACGACGTGAAGACGACGCACCCATGTTCCGTTCCTCGAACGGCTCACGCGCAACGGGCGCCACGCGAATCGCCCATCCCGCCGCATTAACTCCCCGGCGGAGCAGGCAACACCTCTGGCAGGCGAGGCGGACGTAGCTTCGCCTTCGCCATAATGACCATGTCAAAAAAAGGTGTGCCACCTTATTTAAATTCATATCCTTCCCCTCCTCCTCCTCTCTCTCTCTTGCTACAGGGACCGGGAAAGGGGATGTTGTGGAAAGGGTCCTTCTCGGCAAAGGAAGCGGGCCTCGAGCCCTCCTACTGATAAGGGGTTCTAAGGCTGGCCCCTTGGAAGGGTTTTGACAGCCGCCCCAGAGTGTAACACCCGGATTTTAGGGGTCCAAAACCCGGGGTTAACATAAACACCAGGTATGCTGGGACCAAGTCTCAAACATATGATGTAAAGTGGCACAGGATCGAATGTCACATCTTTATATATTTAACAGGAGTTCTATACAAAATAAATGATTACATTATAAGGAGACAACGGTCCAGCAACCCAAAGTTGACTGGGAGACGACGACCTAGACCTCTCACGAACTCATCACAGCATCCTCCATGAGCATCATCCTGCAGTACCTGGTCTTGACCTGTGGTGTATGTGAGACAGCAAGAGTGAGCTCACATACGTTCATCGCTCAACAAGTTGTGGGGAATAATGTGCATGAACTCACCAAAGGTGGGAGCTCATAAAGTGTAAGGCTTACCAAAGAAGATGGTTAGAGCTGAGCATTGCTTTTAAAGTTGGTCAAAATTTTATTAGCAATTACTAAGTATAATTAAATACCAACCCAATTAAATAGTAGAACAAAAGTTAACAACTTCACCTGCAATGCAATGCATATGACAAATTGAATTTAGTTCCATAAATTTACTCATGTGAGGGTCCGAGCTGCTCATGACCGTGAGCACGGCTAGTATACCAGTTTTACACTCTGCAGAGGTTGCGCATCTTTACCCACAAGTCGTGTTACCCATCTGCCAAGGGGTCATGAATCCCATTCACCTCTACCAAGGAAGCGAGGCAGGGTAACACTACGAGGCCTTTACAAAGTTCCACTAGCTTCCGAAAACCCGCTACAGTTTATAGGAAGATCCAGTACAGGAATCCCTTGCAGGACCGCCATCGCAGCAAAATCCTCCCGAGGGCACTTCCCGCACTGACCTCTCCCCTACTGCCCTTGCCCCTTTCGGGTAAGGTAGTCTTCCACTAGCTTTCCTAATTAATCAGCCAAGGGCATCCCATACTACCCTTGTGGTAGCACTGTTTTCCCGGGTGGTCGCTCCATGTTCCAATTAACATTAATGATATCAACATGAACATAACAGAATAACAACTAGAATTGGAACATGGAGGTAATAAATGATTATCCCAAAACCATATAAAGCAATAGCAAACTACCCAAGTGATTCAGGGGTGAACAAGGTAATGAGATAAACAATCTAGGGTGACCTATTGGGTCCCATCAAAATTAACCTATGCAGATCATTATGATTAATTAGAACATGAGTAGGTGAAAAGAAGTGATCAAGGGCACAACTTGCCTGGGCCTTGAGATTCCAGGTACCAGGATGATTCTTCAGATCCTCGTGACCTCACTGCTAGTCGTAGCAATACAAACATACATAGTATAGGCAAATTTAACATTACACCAAACATAAGAACAAAATATGCAGTAATAATCTACACATTAAAATAAAACCACAGGAACTGGAATCACTAAATTTGGAGTTGTAGATTTTAAGTTATGATTTTCCTAAGGTTTAATGTGATTAAAATATGATTAAATGATAAATAAATTTTCTGACAGAGTTCATGTCAAAACAGTGATTCTAAATGGTAGAGAATATTATTACAAAATTTTAGGAATTGGAATGACTCAATTTGGAGCTAAAAGGAATTAGTTATGAATTATCTAAGTTCTAGCAATTATTTTTCTATTAAAAATCTATTTAATAATCAATTTCTCTGGTTTTATAAAGTTCTGGACTGGGCGTCAATTTCCAGAAAACTCAGGGGCCTCTGCGCAATATCTCCTAGACACAGAGAACAGTGACAAATGGACCGCGGGTTGGTTTTACGATTCTGCGGGGGCTCTTTAGAAAAACTGCCACGGCGAAGGGTTACGGGCGATCCTCGGCCGTTGGATTAGACACCGAGCGCCCAGATTAAATCTGGATTGCGCCGAAGCGGTACGCAGCGCTGCCCATTGGATTCGAGATCGACGGCTGGTATTTAATGGGGCGAAGGGGTATCCTCTATCTAATCCGAGTCGCACGTTTAAGATCCAACGGTCCTGATTCAATAACGCGAACCGGTATCTCTGTTATGATCTCCGCCGTTAATTCCCCGATCAACGGCCACGGCATCATCACCAATCCCCCGACCGGGAGGCCGGCGGCGCCGCCCGAGGTCACGGCGGATCCCCGCCGGAGCCCCGTGATTCGACCGACCCGGGTCCTAATAATGTCATTCGAAGGCCTCAACGCACAATTCGGACCATGGCGAAAGATATTAGGGGCTTACCGTAGCTAGGGATGGCGTCCAGGGAGTGGTTCACGGCGCAATGCGGCGTCGCGGCGGAGCGCTCACGTCGGTGAGCAATTGAAGTTGCCCCGATGTTCGGTCCTGCTCGACCGACGCACAAACGGCTTCCCTGGGTCCCGGCGATGCTACACGACCACAAATCGGAGGCGGGGCGCAAGCACAGAGGAGGTTTGTCGGCGGCGGCCGCGAGGCGGCAATGGCGGGCGCAGTTCGGTATACAGAGGGGGTCGCGGCGCTGGACTTTTATACACCACGGGCAAGTCCGCGCGATGCGCACGGACGTTAGCTCCGCCCACGGCGTGAATTTCGCGCGAGAAAAACGACCACGGACACCGCGCGCCATGAGCGAGTTGTTCCCGAGCGCGCGAGGTCGTTTGTTCGGGTCAGCGCGGATCTTGTGAAGCTCGGCTGAGGAGATGACGGCGAATCCCGACGGTGACCGCGCCTCCCCGGATTTCACATTGCCCGCCGCGACCGAGCTCGCCTGAGCCGAGCGGCGAAGGAAGGGGAAAGGCTCTGACAGCGCGGTCCCGCGTGTCAGCGAAACAGAGGGGTGCGCGGCGTAAGACGGTGAGACTGCACGTGGGACCCACCAGTCGGTGTCTAGGCGCGCGCGCAGGAGACCGGAGCGTGGGCCCCATACGGCAGTGTCGAGCGCGCGCGGGGGAAGCGAAGCTGGGCCGCGCGGTAGGTTTCCTTAGGTGGGCCGATTTCCAGTAGCCGGCCCAGTTAGGGGTTTTTATTCTTTTTCTTTTTCTTTTCTATTTTCTTTTCTCCATTTTCAAATCCAATTTGAATTCAAGTTTAAATTCAAACTTTTGTGAATAACTTGTCCTCAGTTTGAATAGTATACTTTAATAATATAAGTGTGAAGAATTTTTATTCTGATTTTATTTTATTTTATGTAGTATTTTCCCTACTCCTTTTATTTTTCTATTTTCTATTTTCCTTTCCATTTGAATTTCAAATCATCACAAGTTTATAGTTCAAACACTTAATTTTGGATACACATATAGAACTTTAGCATAATGTGCACAAACCTATTTTATGTTTTTCTTTATTTATTTTAGTCCTTTTAGACAAGTTTTTATTCATATAGTAGAATAATCCCTACCTCATTAATTCTAGGGAAATCAAATTTAGACTTATATATGTTAAGAAATAGTTTGATCATGATTCTTCTTTATAACCTAACCCAAAGGCAATTTAGATTATCTAAGTATCTTTAATTATGTATTTTTAACATATTCATGAGTGGTAACTCCTAATTTATGATTATCTTTAAGGAATGGTATTTTGATTTGAGATCTTTTGAGAATTTTTCTTTGTCTTCACAAGATTTGAACTTTAGGGTGTTACAAATCCTACCCCCCTTAAAAATAATCTCGTCCTCGAGATTTGTAAGGAAAAAGGATGCATACTCATATGCACAAACAAAGAGATCTCAGCATGAGGTATAATTCTTTAACAAAACATTGGGTCAACAGACCTTTATTATTTCTTCTAAAATATTATCATTTTACTAAAGTAACACCTAGATCTTACAAATCATCATAATTTATATCTATGTAACTTGGTGAAGCTGGTGGTGGTGGGGGTTGTTGTTGTT
Organism: Zea luxurians; assembly: GCA_029449295.1. NCBI lineage: Eukaryota > Viridiplantae > Streptophyta > Magnoliopsida > Poales > Poaceae > Zea > Zea luxurians. Next base: position 176,972,776 of record JAOPSE010000002.1, read on the forward strand.
GTTGCCTCTCCAGCCGTGCTTGCCTTATTTCTTGGCGGGCTTGACGTATTTCCTCGCGTTGTTGTCTTATCTGATTCTGCATCTCAGTCACCATGTCTGTTAACTGTTGTATTACCAGTCTTTGGGTAGCAACCACTTGATTGAGGTCAACAGGTGGAGGATTTGGAGGATTCATTTTCTGTTTGTTGTTACGTGATAATCTTTCCTTTCCTGGTATTGACCATGAAAGTTAGAAGCATGTGGTAATAGTTTTGCAAAGGAAATTACTAAGCGGAATGGATAAGCTAGTTGTTGGTTATAATCTATAGATTCTTTGGTAGGGCTTAATTTATGTCCAGATTGGGGTAACCAATCATATAAGGTGAATATCCAAGGGTCAGATAGAATCTGTCAAGATGAGAGATATATATGGGTGAGATAGACTACAAGATGTAGGTTAAAAGTTTGTTTGATGTTAGGTGGGAATAGAAAGGTCATACTATTCATCTGGGTTCTTATGGGTTGGGTTAGCTCATGGTTGAATTGATCCAATGTGCTAAGATAAGTTAATACATGGCTAGTGGGGTTTAATCTCTTCTACTAGTGTCATTAATCTGTTTAAGTGGACCACATTAAGTTAGATAACATTAGACCACAATAGATCAGGTCACATTAGGTAGGATAAGAATTGGATATGACTAGATTAGACTAGTTTAGGCTTAGATAGGTCCAACTGGGTAGAATATGTATTATTAAGATATGTTAGGATGTTTTAAGATTAATTTGATATGTTATGATGAGATAGAATCTCTTGCTAGGTTAAAATTGAGGGGTTATGCAACTATCAGATAGTTGAGGTAGTTGTATATAGCCAAGTTAATCTATCATTCTTAATTTAGTGCGGGGTGAACTAAGTTAAGACTTGTTCTATAGGGGTAGAGTCTAAACTATTCCATCAGTGTTATCTAACATATTTGATAAGTCACTTTAGATTTGATCAGATCTAGGTTAGATTGGTGTGACTAGTTTGACTAGATAAGATCTAATTAATTTGTATTAGATCATGGTTGTTAAACTAGGGTGGATAAGTATGCTTATTAGGATAAGACAGATCCATAAAAATAAGATAAAATCTTTTGAGGTCAGTTAGATCTATTAGGATGAAATAAAGTCTTTTTAAGATAAGATGAGTATCTTTTAAGATGAGATGGATCTATTAAGATAAGGGAGAATCCTTTAAGATAAGATGAATTGGTTAGAATGAGATCTTTTAGGATAAGATAAATTTCTTAAGCTAGATATGTTCCAATGGGGACAATCTAGGTTGTCTAGTTATTTTATAAATATATTTTATACCTATGTGTATATGCAGATGCAATTGTGGACATTACTCCACAACCCATCGCACTCAATCAAAGATCCAAATCAGACAAGTACCATAAGATCAAAACATTCAAATATATAGACTCTTATAAAAATAGTTTTGTTTTTGTTCCTAGGATTAGGTCTCCTATTCCTAAAGTTCACTTTAAGCACAGGATTTCAAAGTGTGAAATCCACATTTGTCTTTAGAAGGAAAAGGTAAGAATAATCAGAGTAAAGCGGAAATAGATGAGAAAAGATTAAGAAATGTTTAGAAAAGAATCAGAGTAGCAAGGGTTGTCCAGTTCTATCTAGGTTTCGTCCTACAGTCAACATTCCTCTGATACCACTTCTGTAACACCCGGATTTTAGGGGTCCAAAACCCGGGGTTAACATAAACACCAGGTATGCTGGGACCAAGTCTCAAACATATGATGTAAAGTGGCACAGGATCGAATGTCACATCTTTATATATTTAACAGGAGTTCTATACAAAATAAATGATTACATTATAAGGAGACAACGGTCCAGCAACCCAAAGTTGACTGGGAGACGACGACCTAGACCTCTCACGAACTCATCACAGCATCCTCCATGAGCATCATCCTGCAGTACCTGGTCTTGACCTGTGGTGTATGTGAGACAGCAAGAGTGAGCTCACATACGTTCATCGCTCAACAAGTTGTGGGGAATAATGTGCATGAACTCACCAAAGGTGGGAGCTCATAAAGTGTAAGGCTTACCAAAGAAGATGGTTAGAGCTGAGCATTGCTTTTAAAGTTGGTCAAAATTTTATTAGCAATTACTAAGTATAATTAAATACCAACCCAATTAAATAGTAGAACAAAAGTTAACAACTTCACCTGCAATGCAATGCATATGACAAATTGAATTTAGTTCCATAAATTTACTCATGTGAGGGTCCGAGCTGCTCATGACCGTGAGCACGGCTAGTATACCAGTTTTACACTCTGCAGAGGTTGCGCATCTTTACCCACAAGTCGTGTTACCCATCTGCCAAGGGGTCATGAATCCCATTCACCTCTACCAAGGAAGCGAGGCAGGGTAACACTACGAGGCCTTTACAAAGTTCCACTAGCTTCCGAAAACCCGCTACAGTTTATAGGAAGATCCAGTACAGGAATCCCTTGCAGGACCGCCATCGCAGCAAAATCCTCCCGAGGGCACTTCCCGCACTGACCTCTCCCCTACTGCCCTTGCCCCTTTCGGGTAAGGTAGTCTTCCACTAGCTTTCCTAATTAATCAGCCAAGGGCATCCCATACTACCCTTGTGGTAGCACTGTTTTCCCGGGTGGTCGCTCCATGTTCCAATTAACATTAATGATATCAACATGAACATAACAGAATAACAACTAGAATTGGAACATGGAGGTAATAAATGATTATCCCAAAACCATATAAAGCAATAGCAAACTACCCAAGTGATTCAGGGGTGAACAAGGTAATGAGATAAACAATCTAGGGTGACCTATTGGGTCCCATCAAAATTAACCTATGCAGATCATTATGATTAATTAGAACATGAGTAGGTGAAAAGAAGTGATCAAGGGCACAACTTGCCTGGGCCTTGAGATTCCAGGTACCAGGATGATTCTTCAGATCCTCGTGACCTCACTGCTAGTCGTAGCAATACAAACATACATAGTATAGGCAAATTTAACATTACACCAAACATAAGAACAAAATATGCAGTAATAATCTACACATTAAAATAAAACCACAGGAACTGGAATCACTAAATTTGGAGTTGTAGATTTTAAGTTATGATTTTCCTAAGGTTTAATGTGATTAAAATATGATTAAATGATAAATAAATTTTCTGACAGAGTTCATGTCAAAACAGTGATTCTAAATGGTAGAGAATATTATTACAAAATTTTAGGAATTGGAATGACTCAATTTGGAGCTAAAAGGAATTAGTTATGAATTATCTAAGTTCTAGCAATTATTTTTCTATTAAAAATCTATTTAATAATCAATTTCTCTGGTTTTATAAAGTTCTGGACTGGGCGTCAATTTCCAGAAAACTCAGGGGCCTCTGCGCAATATCTCCTAGACACAGAGAACAGTGACAAATGGACCGCGGGTTGGTTTTACGATTCTGCGGGGGCTCTTTAGAAAAACTGCCACGGCGAAGGGTTACGGGCGATCCTCGGCCGTTGGATTAGACACCGAGCGCCCAGATTAAATCTGGATTGCGCCGAAGCGGTACGCAGCGCTGCCCATTGGATTCGAGATCGACGGCTGGTATTTAATGGGGCGAAGGGGTATCCTCTATCTAATCCGAGTCGCACGTTTAAGATCCAACGGTCCTGATTCAATAACGCGAACCGGTATCTCTGTTATGATCTCCGCCGTTAATTCCCCGATCAACGGCCACGGCATCATCACCAATCCCCCGACCGGGAGGCCGGCGGCGCCGCCCGAGGTCACGGCGGATCCCCGCCGGAGCCCCGTGATTCGACCGACCCGGGTCCTAATAATGTCATTCGAAGGCCTCAACGCACAATTCGGACCATGGCGAAAGATATTAGGGGCTTACCGTAGCTAGGGATGGCGTCCAGGGAGTGGTTCACGGCGCAATGCGGCGTCGCGGCGGAGCGCTCACGTCGGTGAGCAATTGAAGTTGCCCCGATGTTCGGTCCTGCTCGACCGACGCACAAACGGCTTCCCTGGGTCCCGGCGATGCTACACGACCACAAATCGGAGGCGGGGCGCAAGCACAGAGGAGGTTTGTCGGCGGCGGCCGCGAGGCGGCAATGGCGGGCGCAGTTCGGTATACAGAGGGGGTCGCGGCGCTGGACTTTTATACACCACGGGCAAGTCCGCGCGATGCGCACGGACGTTAGCTCCGCCCACGGCGTGAATTTCGCGCGAGAAAAACGACCACGGACACCGCGCGCCATGAGCGAGTTGTTCCCGAGCGCGCGAGGTCGTTTGTTCGGGTCAGCGCGGATCTTGTGAAGCTCGGCCGAGGAGATGACGGCGAATCCCGACGGTGACCGCGCCTCCCCGGATTTCACATTGCCCGCCGCGACCGAGCTCGCCTGAGCCGAGCGGCGAAGGAAGGGGAAAGGCTCTGACAGCGCGGTCCCGCGTGTCAGCGAAACAGAGGGGTGCGCGGCGTAAGACGGTGAGACTGCACGTGGGACCCACCAGTCGGTGTCTAGGCGCGCGCGCAGGAGACCGGAGCGTGGGCCCCATACGGCAGTGTCGAGCGCGCGCGGGGGAAGCGAAGCTGGGCCGCGCGGTAGGTTTCCTTAGGTGGGCCGATTTCCAGTAGCCGGCCCAGTTAGGGGTTTTTATTCTTTTTCTTTTTCTTTTCTATTTTCTTTTCTCCATTTTCAAATCCAATTTGAATTCAAGTTTAAATTCAAACTTTTGTGAATAACTTGTCCTCAGTTTGAATAGTATACTTTAATAATATAAGTGTGAAGAATTTTTATTCTGATTTTATTTTATTTTATGTAGTATTTTCCCTACTCCTTTTATTTTTCTATTTTCTATTTTCCTTTCCATTTGAATTTCAAATCATCACAAGTTTATAGTTCAAACACTTAATTTTGGATACACATATAGAACTTTAGCATAATGTGCACAAACCTATTTTATGTTTTTCTTTATTTATTTTAGTCCTTTTAGACAAGTTTTTATTCATATAGTAGAATAATCCCTACCTCATTAATTCTAGGGAAATCAAATTTAGACTTATATATGTTAAGAAATAGTTTGATCATGATTCTTCTTTATAACCTAACCCAAAGGCAATTTAGATTATCTAAGTATCTTTAATTATGTATTTTTAACATATTCATGAGTGGTAACTCCTAATTTATGATTATCTTTAAGGAATGGTATTTTGATTTGAGATCTTTTGAGAATTTTTCTTTGTCTTCACAAGATTTGAACTTTAGGGTGTTACACAGAGCACTCGGACTTCAAGCCCATTACTGATCAGGGGTTCGAAGGCTAGCCCCTCGGAAGGGTTCGACAGCCGCCCCAGAACGCTCGAGCTCCGTGCCCATTACTGATCAGGGGTTCGTAGGCTGGCCCCTCGGAAGGGTTCGACAGTCGCCCCAGAGCACGCAGAGTGAGGGATGACTCTGGGTACGTCCGATACATGGCCGAGGCTCGGGCTACGCTCCCGAGGTACCCTAGGACATTTCCGAGACCGGCGGGAACGATTTGTAATGGAATCCCACCGAAGGGAGGCATCGAGCCCTCGAACCCCGTCAAAGGGGTCTGGGCCCGGTGAATCACCCGCAGGTACTTTTGGAGCGCGCCTCTGGGCCACCAGCCGACCCCTAACGAACGGGGCATGGGCGTCCACTCGGATCACCCGTTAGCAGCTCACTGGAAACACCATGTTCGGCGCCCTCCGAGGGCAACATGGCGCTTCCCCCCCCTCCTTGTGGAAAGGCGACGTAGGGGCGTATGATAAAAGTCGGGAAAGTCCTTGATCGTCCTCTCGCTCCGTGCAGAGGCTCAGTGGCTGCTCTCGCACCCGGCTACGGCCAAAACTGTTGACAGCGTCAACAAACCAGCTTGATAACTTGGAACCCGACCACGCACCTGGGCTACGGCCAGGCCGCATGAGGGAATGACCAGACTGGCCGAAGCACCATGAAAAGCATTCAGACCTCAGAGGAGTCAAACCACTCCTCTGAGGCCTCGGGGGCTACACCCGGCGGGTGCGCTCGCGCGCACCCACCAGAACAAGGCAAAAACCGAGAAAGGCCGGTCCCCTCACCGAAAATGCGGCAAAAGCCTCCAAGCGAGTACCAACACTCCCTTTGAGGCTCGGGGGCTACTGTCGGGTACCATAATTAGGGGTACCCCCAACGCTCCTAATCATGGCTGGTAAACACCCTCAGACCAACTGACGGGTGCGGTTCAAGTCAAGGCTTTGTCTACCCAAGGGACGCAATCTCGCCCGAGCGCAGCCTCGAGCCGGAGCAGTAGTCCCAGACGAGTTCACGCCTCGCCTGAGGGCCTCCTCAGGCAGCGGGCGCCCCCTCGACTCTCCCGAAGCCCGGCTCGGGCAGGCTTCATTGTGAAGCAACCTTGGCTAGACCGCCTCACCAACCGACCGCTTCGCAGGCGCATTCAATGAAGGGGATGTCTAACGCCGTATCCTGACACACGTGGCTCAGTTGGCCAGGCCGAAGTGACCGCAGTCACTTCGCCCCTCTTCTTTACTGTACTGATGTGACAGGAAAACAACGCCGCTCGCCCTGCTCCGACTACCGTGTCAACCACCCAGGCAAAGACTGACAACAAGTCACGATCAACCACCGAGTTCGGCCTCGGGCGCAACAGGAAGCTCCGCCTCGCCCGACCTCAGGTTTCGGCCTCGGGAGGAGGTTTCCGACTCAGCCTCGACCTCAGGCTCCGGCCTCGAGAGGAGGTCTCTGCCTCGCCCGACCCCCGGACTCAGCCTTGACCTCGTCTCGGGAGGAATCGCGTCCTCGCCCGACCCCGGCCTCAGCCTCGACAGAAGTCTCCGCCTCGCTCGACCTTGGGCTCGGACCGACCGCGCCAACAGGGGATACATCATTACCCTATTCCTAGCCTGCTCAGGCTAGGAGGAACAAGACCAGCGTCCCATCTGGCTTACCTCGGCGACGGGTAATGATGGTGCCTCGCGTGCACCATGACGCCGGTGGCTCTCAGCCCCTTACGGCAGCAAGGAGACATCACCAGGACCCTTGTCGCACTGCCACCTGTACTCCTATAGGACTCAGGCGCTCCTCCGACGACCATGCTATCACGTGTATAGGGCTCGAACTCTCCCCGACGGCCACGTTGGCATGTACACAAGGCTTAGGCGCTCCTCTGCCGGACACGTTAGCGCATAGCTATGCCCCCCGTTGTACGTCTGGACCCTCTCCTTGCATCTATAAAAGGGAGGTCCAGGGCCACCCTAAGGGGGGTTTGTGCGAGGGAAGGAGCGGACAAACTCTCTCTCTCTCTCTCTCCCTCTCACGACGCGCTTGTAACCCCTACTACGAGCGGCACCCCTGGTGCAGGATAATACAAGGCTTGCCCCACATCTTGTGTTCCATCCCGCGCCAACCCATCTGGGCAGGGGCACGCAGCGATTTCACTCGTCGGTCCAAGGGACCCCCCCGGGTCCGAGACGTCGACAGTGAGAGTTTCCTTTCGGAAGTTGGAGGGAGTCCCGAAGCAGACGGGTAAGTCGATCCGTCTGAGGGGCAGGATTCGCTTTTCAGGCGCGATCCCGTGGAAGGGTGCCGCACCGGCCCGGACCTTGGACCTATCAACCCCCAAGAGTTCTAGGGTCTCGGCGTAGATGATGTTAAGGCTGCTGCCTCCGTCCATGAGGACTTTGGAGAGCCTAACGTTGCCGATGATCGAATCGACGACGAGCGGATACCTCCCTGGGCTTGGCACGAAGTCGGGGTGGTCGCCTCGGTCAAAGGTGATAGGCTTGTCGGACCAGTCTAGGTAGACTGGCGCTACCACCTTCACCAAGCAGACCTCCCGGTGGTCCTGCTTGCGGTGCTGAGCCGAGGCGTTCGCCGCCTGCCCGTCGTAGATCATGAACCAGTTGTGGACCTCCGGGAACTCCTCTTCCTTGTCGCCCTCCTTCTTGTTGTTGTAATGGCCTTTGCTATCTTCCGTCGGGGGCCCGGTGAAAGGGAAATGTGCTATGGGCCATTTCTAAGTATTTTGGTGATTGAGTGCCAACACAAGTGCTTTTGTGTTAATCTATGCAAAGTGGTGGACAAAGTCCAAATCATGTCAAAAGGTATGTTTCTAGACTTAGTACATTGTTTTATGGACTAATGTATTGTGTCTAAGTGCTGGAAACAGGAAAAATCGAGTTGGAAATGAGATGGCTTTGTTCAGCCAAAGTCTGCTCAGTCTGGGTGCACCGGACAGTGTCCGGTGTGCCAGACTGGCTCTGGCGAACTTGCTGCTCTCGGGAGTTCGATGGCGGTGTACGGCTATAAATCACCGGACTGTCCGGTGGTGCACCGGACTGTCCGGTGAGCCGTTCACAGGCGAACTCGTCGCTCTCGGGAAACCATCAACGGCGTACGGCTATAATTCACCGGACTGTCCGGTGTGCACCGGACTGTCTGGTGAGCCAACGGTCAGCCGGGGCAACGGTCGGCCGAGGATTCCGCGCGTGACGCGTGGCCGAGCCAACGGTCACATTGAGGCACCGGACTGTCCGGTGTGCACCGGACAGTGCCCGGTGCACCAACGGCTCTCAATCAGCAACGGTCGGCTGCGCCAAACAAGGAAAGAAATCCGCACCGGACAATGTCCGGTGGTGCACCGGACTGTCCGATGCGCCAGGCGACAGAAGGCAAGATCAGCCTTCCTGGAATGCTCTCAACGGCTCCTAGCTGCCTTGGGGCTATAAAAGGGACCCCAAGGCGCATGGAGGAGTACACCAAGCATACTAAAAGCATTCCTAAGCACCGAGACTTCGATTCCACACATTTGTTTCTTCGTGATAGCATCTAGAGCTCTATTAGAGTTGTGAACTCATCGGGTTGTGTTGCGAGCTCTTGTTGCGACTTGTGTGCGTGTTGACATTCTGATTTTGTGTCTTGTGTGCGTTGCTCATCCCTCCCTTACTCCGTGCTTCTTTGTGAACTTCAAGTGTAAGGGCAAGAGACTCCAAGTTGTGGAGATTCCTCGCGAACGGGATAAAGAAAAGCAAAGAAAAACACCGTGGTATTCAAGTGGGTCTTTGGACCGCTTGAGAGGGGTTGATTGCAACCCTCGTCTGTTGGGACGCCACAACGTGGAGTAGGCAAGCGTTGGTCTTGGCCGAACCACGGGATAAACCACTGTGCTATCTCTGTGATTGATCTCGTGTGGTTATTGTGTTTTGTTGAGACTCCTCTCTAGCCACTTGGCGATTATTGTGCTAACGCTTAACCAAGTTTTAGTGGCTTAAGTTTCAAGTTTTACAGGATCACCTATTCACCCCCCTCTAGGTGCTCTCACCCGGCCTTGTGGAAGTAGCGCCGGAGCATGACACATTCTTTGAGGGTGTGCTTGACGGGACCCTGGTGATAGGGGCACGACTCTTTGAGCATCTTGTCGAACACGCCGGCCCCTCCAGGAGGTTTCCGAGGGTTCCTATGCTCGGCCGCAGCGACGAGATTCGCGTCAGCGGCGTCGCGCTTCGCTTGCGACTTGTTCTTGGCCTTCTTCTTCGTGCCCCGCTGGGTGGACGCCTCGGGGGCGTCTTTCTTCGGCTCTCCCTAAGGTTGCTTGTCCTTTCGGAAGATGGCTTCGACCGCCTCTTGAACCGAGGCGAACTTGGTAGCGACGTCCATCAGTTCGCTCGCACTGGTGGGAGTCTTGCGCCCCAGTTTGCTCACCAGGTCTCGGTCAGTGGTGCCGGCAAGGAAAGCCCCGATGACATCCGAGTCGGTAACGTTGGGCAGCTCGGTGCGCTGCTTCAAAAACCGCCGGATGTACTCGCAGAGGGACTCCCCTGGCTGCTGGCGGCAGCTTCGGAGATCCCATGAGTTCCCAGGGCGCACATACGTGCCTTGGAAGTTTCCCGCGAAAGCCTTGACCAGATCGTCCCAGTCGGAGATCTGCGCAGGAGACAGATGCTCCAGGCAGGCTCAAGCGGCGTCGGAGAGGAAAAGGGGTAGATTACGGATGATGAGGTTGTCTTCATCCGCCCCTCCCAACTGGCATGCCAGTCGGTAGTCCGCGAGCCACAGCTCTAGCCTCGTCTCCCCCGAGTACTTGGTGATGGTAGTCGGGGCTCGGAAACAGGCAGGGAACGATGCTCATCGTATGGCCCGGCTGAAGACTCGCGGACCGGGCGGCTCGGGCGAAGGACTCTGATCCTCCTCGCTGTCGTAGCGTCCCCCGCGCCTAGGATGATAGCCTCGGCACACCTTCTCCTCGAGGCGAGCTCGACGGTCGAGATGGTGGTGCTCGTTGCCGAGGCGATCCCGGGCGGCGGGTGTCTCGTCCCGCGTGCGCTCGGGATGGACCGAGGCCTCCCGCATGCGTCGGGAGGACGTCGCGTGATGCTCCGAGGGGTCAGCTCGCCTCCAGGAGGCCGAGCTCTCGGCTCGTCGAACTACGGCGCCTTCCAGGAGATCCTTGAGTTCGCCCTGGATACGCACGTCCCTCGGTGGTGGATGGCTCTGGCATGGCTCGAAGTAGCATCGCCGCTGTAGCTAGGTCCTAGCCGGACCCACTTATGGCCGGGGGCAGCGCTGCCCTGGCATTGTCGACGATGTGGCGCTGGATGTCCCGGGCCTGATGACAGGCTCCTCTGGCGAGTGTTCGGCCTGCCCACTCCTGTTCGATGTTCTGTCGGAGCTGCACAAGCCGGCCTGCTTCCCCGTTGACCCGGGCCTGCGTCTCACAGATTTGCTCGAGCTGTGTGTCTCGACCCCCCGCAGGGACTGGGACCACAGCTAGCTCCTGTGGGATGTCAACGTGAGATGCGGGCCCAGGGGGATCGTCAACCTCTATGGTACCCCGGAAGGTTTGGATACACCTTTACGAAAGTGCTCACCATAGCGGGGTCGCTAGGTGGATCGAAGCTGAATCGAAAGGGTATGAGATGGAAAACGGACGGTACCTCTTGGTCGATGGACGGTGGTGAAGTCGCGTCGGGGGCGGAGCACACCGTCATCTCAGGTACGAGGGTAACGCCCAGCAGATCCTTTGCGAGGGTGCTGGCGTCATCAGTCCGCTTGGGGTTGACACGTTGCGGGGAAGTGACACCCGTCGTTGTCTCAGGTGCGAGGACAATGCCTGACATGTCCCCCGGGGGAGTGCCGGCGTCGTTGACTCGCTCTGGTGCGACAGCCGACAAGGTGCCGCACCCTGCGTGGCCATGGTTGCCCCGTCTCCGCCTCCTCCGGCGAGGAGGGTGGCGGGGATGACCGGAGTGCTCCTCTGCTGCCGCGGGGAGATGCTGTCGCCGAGCTCGCCGCCGCTGGGCGAGTCGAAGTCCGTCGTTGTCGTCGCGCCGCGAGGGGAGGAGTACCATGTCGTAGCTACCATCGAGGGACATGAACTCGAGGCTCCCGAAGCGGAGCACCGTCCCGAGCTGAAGAGGTTGCTGAAGACTCCCCATCTGGAACTCAATGGGAAGGCGTTCGTTAACACGCAACAGGCCCCTACCTGGCGCGCCAACTGTCGGCGTTTTGGACCCGGAGGGTCCCTGGACCGACGAGTGAAATTGTCGCTGCGTGCCCCTGCCCAGATGGGTTGGCGCGGGATGGAACACAAGAGGTGGGGCAAGCCTTGTATTATCCTGCACCAGGGGTGCCGCTCGTAGTAGGGGTTACAAGCACGTCACAAGAGGGAGAGAGAGAGAGTGGGAGCCTGTTCGTTCGCTCCTTCCCCCGCGTGAACCCCCCTCCAAGATGGCCCTAGACCTCCCTTTTATAGACGCAAGGAGATGGTCCAGACGTACAATGGGGGGTGTAGCTATGCGCTAACGTGTCCGGCAGAGAAATGCATAAGCCATGTGTACATGCCAACATGGCTGTCGGGGGAGAGCTTGAGCCCTGTATACGTGATAGCGTGGCCGTCGGAGAAGCGCCTGAGTCATGTAGGAGCACAGCTGGCAGTGCGGCAAGGATCCTGCTGACGTCTCCTTGCTGCCGTAAGGGGCTGAGAGCCACTAGCGTCATGGTTACACGCGGGGCACCATCATTACCCGTCGCCGGGGTAAGCCAGATGGGACGCCGGTCTTATTCCTTGTAGCCTGAGCTGGCTAGGGATAGGGTAATGATGTATCCCCTGTTGGCGTAGTCGGTCCGAGCCTAGGGTCGGGCGAGGCGGAGACTTCTCTTGAGGCCGAGGCCGGGGTCGGGCGAGGACGCGATTCCTCCCAAGACCGAGGTCGAGGCCGAGTCTGGGGGTCGGGCGAGGCGGAGACCTCCTCCCGAGGCCGGAGCCTGAGGTTGGGCGAGGCGGAGCTTCCTATTGCGCCTGAGGCCGAACTCGGTGGTTGATCGTGACTTGTTGTCAGTCTTCGCCTGGGTGGTTGGCATGACAGTCGGAGCGGGGCGAGCGGCGTTGTTTTCCCCGTCATATTGGACAGTAAAAAAGAGGGGCGAAGTGACTGCGGTCACTTCGGCCTGGCCGACTGAGGCGCGTGTGTTAGGATACGGCGTCAGGCGTCCCCTGCATTGAATGCGCCTGCGAAGCGGTCGGTTGGTGAGGCGGTCTGGCCAAGGTTGCTTCACAACGAAGCCTACCCGAGCCGGGCTTCGGGAGAGCCGAGGGGGTGCCCGCTGCCTGAGAAGGCCCTCAGGCGAGGCGTGAACTCGTCTGGGACTACTGCTCCAGCCCGAGGCTGGGCTCGGGCGAGGTCGCGTCCCTTGGGTAGACGAAGCCTTGACTTGAACCGCGCCCGTCAGTTGGTCTGAGGGTGTTTACCAGCCGTGATTAGGAGTGTTGGGGGTACCCCTAATTATGGTACCCGGCAATGGTCTTACGGTATAAGAGAGGGGAGGGGTTATACGAAACTTGAATTCCCTCGACTACGATCACACTATCTCTTTTTTATCATGTTCTTGGGGTCATATCGGAACCCATACCCTTGGTTGTGGAATAGTGTTAGATATGTCCTTTTTATGGCGATTGTCATATATGTCTGAGAGTCACCTATAGAGGATGAATAGTTAATGCTTGTAAAACACAACTTGGAACACAAACTTGGTTCAAATTAAGAGTTAGTGCAAAAATATGATTAAGTCCAAGTGAGAAGATGAGAGAAGTTCTCTTCACTTGATCATTCTTTCAAGATATTTAATTAACTAAGAGCAATATTGCAAGTGAAAGATGGAACTTAGATAGAGGATGAAAAATCACAAGGAAATAAGCATAAGATACACGATGATTTTTTTCGTGGTTCGATCAAGACTCAAATGCTTGCCTACTCCACATTGTGGTGTCCCAATGGATAAGAGTTGCACTCAATCCATCTCAAGTGGTCCAATGATCTACTTGAGTGTCACGGTCTTTCTTATATCAATAGTATTCCCCTTATAAGGAATCTCCACAAATTGTAGTCTCTTCCAGTCGTACACAGAAATCAGAGTTACGACTCAAAGAACAACACAAGAGGGAGGAGAGAGTACACACACAAGAGCTAAATGCAATCACACAACACAAGAAACAAGATCACAAGTGCTCAGTTACACATAATAGCAAGAACACCTTAGAACTGCGCCCAGATCTCTCCAAAATCACTAGAACATGTTGCGGCAGAGCGTTGGAATGAACTTTTGCTCTTGTTATACTCGGGGTACTAAAGGAGGGCGTCTAAGGGGTCCTTTTATAGCCCAAAAAGCCCCCATAGTCATTGCTCCTTCCATACAAAACTTGTTGAAATTTTGCAGATTTCTGGGGCACCGATCTGGTGCGCCACCGAATCGGGCACAGGGAGCGACCTCTGGGATCCTGATTGGATCCTTCCAAACTGGGGGGCACCGGACCGGTCCGTGCACCACCAGTCCGCAACGTGTTGCCTCCCCATGAAGTAGTCATTGGACGCCCAGAGCTAGCCGTTACCATATGGTATGGTGATTTTTATGAATAAAAATCTCGAGAGTCCCTTGTTCACGTATGGAGGTGGTCCGGTGCATCGCCGGACTGGTCCGATGAATCGCAGACAGGTACAATGAAGTCCTTTTGTGCATTTCTTCTTCGATTGACTTGGACCTTCTTGTGAGCTTTTCTATCAATTAGACAAACATTATTAGCACATAATCCAAATAACTAAGTGTAGAAATATCACATTTTACTCAATCTTTCTCCAAGATTTGCAGTTTGGCACAAACTATGTTCTAAAAGCACTTTTCTTACATAATTGAGTCAGAGAACAAATAAAGTGCTAGAAACATAGTCATAGGCATATGCAACTTATATAAGTGTTCAAACTTCATGATTTTCCCATTTTACCCGAAGTTCCACTTTCTAGCCTCCTATGAGCTCTTTTGGACTTAGCACCTTTAAATTGCATACAAGTGAACATGTGCTCATACTCATAGCAAACAAGTTAGCCCATGATGTGTTGGACACTTAATCGCCAAGAAATGGCTATCTAGTCCATTTCTCTTTCAATGTCGTAGGGGCAGATATGATATGTCGCGTCAATGGGTGCCAGCGTCCATGCTACCAAGTATGATGTAGTTAGCAGCTGGAATATCATTTTGTACTTGATAATACTTTATTATACACTTCATGAGTGCACGTGTAGATACAAGACTGATGCATGCATTGCATCGTGATCTCGAGTATTCTATAGCCTAAATCTTGCCAACAACATGTTTGTCAAATCTATAATATCACACATTTCATGTGTTGTACCTTAGATTTATCCGTTAAGTTGACGCTTGGGCTTGCCTTCTGACATTAAATACTCCCAAGGTTGTACTATCTACGGTGGACCTAGCCACATTCTTCTATCTTGGTAGGATTACACTTAGGCATAATGATCAGTCCTAGGTTTAGTAAGACTATCTCCAATAGCGTTCTCTATATTCAACCTCTATATAGCCTTCATTTACAGTTTTCTCTAAAAGATTCTCTCCTATATATCTCATTCATCTTTAGAAGCGTCCTCTAAATCTTGTCCATTATACATAAATACCTACATTAAACATATTTTATTTTGTTTTTGTAAATATGTGTCTATTATACCCTTAAATGTTCAATACATATTGTAGTTTTGTTTAATATGTTGTTTAAAGTATTAAAATCGATAGAGAAGATGAGGATCTCTTTATATAGAGAGGATGAAGAGATGTTCTCTGTATTAGAAGTCTAAATGTTCCCTGTGCCCGGGAACAGGATCTGGATGTCACCTAGAGGGAGGGTGAATAGGCGAATAATAATTATCACTGTAAAACTGAAAATTCTTACTCTACTCGAAGACTGGCTCGCAGTGGAATGAAAGACCCTTCGAGTAGGTTGCAGCGGAATTGAAGTTCCTATCATAAAATACCCTGCACTTCGAAGATAGCTTGTACCACATATAAGTATTGAAGTGCAAGTATAAAAAGCAAATAAGACAGAGAAACGACACACAATATAGAGCAGAGCACACATACACAGGGATTTATCCCGAGGTTTGGCCAAGGCTGAAATGCTTGCCTAGTCCTTGTTGGAGTTAGCCACACCTTAGCTTGGAGTCTATTTCAACTCCTTCCTCCGTTTGCTCAGATCTGTCAGTGCGACAGATAGAGCCTTCCACTATGTTGATGTCAGTCACAACGATGTCGTGGTTGCTTACAATCTTCTCGATAGCACTCCGGTAGAGTAACAATGCGCTCAAGATTTTGCTCTAGCTCTTAGCAGCACTTTCCCTCTCTCTAAAGGCTTATAACTTCGCCTCTACACAAACTAGAGAGATACACAAGAGAGGGAGAGAAAGAATTGATCCAAATGATGTATGCACTTGTTGGCTGCTCTTCTATGTTTGTTGGAGGCGCCTAGGGTCCCTTTTATAGTCCCAACGGGCCTAGGAGCCGTTGGAATTCCATTTGGGAGGCAATCCTTGCCTTCTGTCGGGTGGTGCACCGGACAGTCCGGTGCACCACCGGACATGAACAGTGCTTGTTCGGTGCTCGATCTCCTTCCTTTTCTGGCGAAGCCGACCATTGCCCCTCGGACCTCTTAGCGCACCGGACACTGTCCGGTGCACACCGGACAGTCCGGTGCGCCAACTGACTGTTGGCTCAGGCCACGCGTCGCCTGCTGATTGCGATGCCGACCGTTGGAGCGGGCGCTGTTGGCTCACCGGATAGTCCGGTGCACACCGGACAGTCCGGTGAATTTTAGCCGCAGCACTCCAATCGATTCCTGAGAGCGGCGAGTTCGCCAGCCGAGCAGCTGGGGCACCAGACACTGTCCGGTGCACACTGGACAGTTCGGTGCACCTGCAACAAGTACTCTACTGGCTTTTCAGCTGGACTTCCTTTGCTCTTTTGGATTTGACTCAAATTGGTCCCTGGCACTTAGAAAAATATGTTAGCTCCAAAAACAATTCACTAGGGCCAGAGACATACCTTGATTCTTTAACTTGCATGTCTTAACCACTTAGCACATATTACAATGACATGTGTTGGACATCTAAACTATCAAGTCAACTTGACTTGATCTAGATTGACATATCTGAGCTCCAACACCCTGCAAAGGTCACATAGAATATATCCAAACATAGTAACAACCTGAAAGTTCCCTTTGCCCGGGAACAGGATCTGGATGTCGCCTAAAGGGGGGAGGAGGGTGAATAGGCGAATAAAAATTATCACTTTAAAACTTTAGTTCTTACTCTACTCGAAGACCATATCGCAGTTGAATGAAAGACCCTTCGAGTAGGTTGCAGCGGTATAGAAAATCCTGTCTCAAAATGTCCTGCACTTCAAATATAACTTGTACCACAGATAAGTGTTGAAGTGTAGATATAAAAGTGAGTAAGACAGAGAGTCAGCACACAATACAGAGCGAAGCACACAGACGCAAGGATTTAGCCCGAGCTTCGGCCAAGCCTGAAATGCTTGCCTAGTCCTCGTTGGAGTTAGCCACACCTGGGCTTGGAGTCTGTTTCAACTCCTTCCTCCGTTTGCTTAGATCTGTCAGTATGACAGATAGAGCCTTCCACTATGTTGAGTTGGGTTACAACAAAGCCGCAGCTGCTTACAATCTTCTTGACAGCACTCCGGCAGAGTAACGATATGCTCAAGACCTTGCTCTAGCTCTTAGCAGCACTTCTCCACTCTCTCAAGGCTTATTGCTTTTCCTCTACACAAACTAGAGAGATATACACGAGAGGGAGAGAGAGAATCGATCCGAGTGATGTCTACAATTGTTGGCTGCACTTGTGTGCTTGTTGGGGGTGCCTAGGGGTCCCTTTTATAGACCAAGGGGCCTAGGAGCCGTTGGAAATCCTTTTGGAAGGCAATATTTGCTTTCTGTCGGGTGGCGAATCAGACAGTCTGGTGCACCACCGGACAGGTCTTGTAGCTTGTCCGGTGCGCGATCTCCTTCCAAATCGGGCTCAGCAGACCGTTGGAGCAACGGTCGACTTGGCTCACTGTCCGGTGAACACCGGACAGTCCGGTGCGCCAACTGACCGTTGGCTCAGGCCACGCGTCGCCCGCTGATTGCGCTACCGACCGTTGGCGCAGTCGACCGTTGGCTCACCGGACAGTCCGGTGCACCACCGGACAGTCCGGTGAATTATAGCCGTACGCCGCCAAACTTCTCCCGAGAGCGGCCTATTCACCGGAGTTCAATCTGGCGCACCGGACACTGTTCGGTGCACCACCGGACAGTCCGGTGTGCCAGACTGAGCTGAGCCTTGGCTGTACACAGCCAAGCCTTTTGCATCTCTTTTCTTTTCTTCTTTTCTCTATTTCTAACACTTAGACAGATATATTAGTACACAAAAACCAATGTACTAAGTCTAGAAACATACCTTCTCTTTGATTTTCACTTCTTTAGCATTTGGCATGATTGGGATTGATGTTGGACTCATAAATCATCAAGTCAGCTTGACTTGATCTAGATTGACATTTCTGAGCTCCAACATGCTGCAAAGGTCACATAGAATATTTCTAAACACAGGAACCACCCAAACTAAAGGTCAAGGTGCACTTAGCTCTTTTGGGCTGCTTCCAATTCTGATTTTGACATTGGTTCTCCTTCCAGTGACCTTGTTTACTTTTTGAGCTTGGTCTTGAGCCTTATGACTTACACCACATAATTGTAGATGTTACCTCATTGGTTCTAAGTCATGTCCTTATGTAGTGTTCCTTGATGTACCATAACTCTTCTTAACTCGATCAACCTTGATTCCACAAGTCTTCTTCTTCACCCCTGGCCTTGGGTTCCTAGTCTCCTTTACTTTCTCCCATGCACGTGGTACCTCGAAGCTCTTCTTGCTTCCATCCTTGGCTTGATCGGTTGTCTCTGAGTTATGCACATAGAGTCTCACTTAAGCAATGTCCATCTTTCTTGTGATGTCTATTATCCATAAATAATTCAGTCTTTGGACCATCACACTTGTTCACTTGTGTTGAACCACATTAGCTTTGCATAAAGCACCTGTTCAACACTTAGCACACTTGTTAGTCCTTTAATTGAGTTGTCATCCAAACACCCAAACCCACAAGAGAGCTTTCAATCTCCCCCCTTTTAGTGATTGATGGCAACATAATTAAAGCTTACACAAGAGTGAAATTTAAAGCACAAATTTTGAACTCTAAGTTTATAGAATGCTCCCCCTAAATATGTGCTTACATTAAAATATTAACTTTGGCCTTATATGCCAAATTTGCACATACGTAAGCTAAAATGAAGCATTACTACACCTTAGCACCTGTGGGATGCATTGTCGATAATTAAACATATGCACAGAATCAAAGTTAAACACCAATCAATTGAGTGGATATATCACAGGAATATCAACCTACCACTATTCACAATTAAGATACCAATTCAAAACAATTTTAAAGCACCATAACCACATGAACATCTATTACAGGATAAACACAATAGATGCCAATTAATTCATATCAACGGAAGCGCATCATCACCATATATGAATATCTATTACAACAAGAAGCATATGATAACAACAGGAAGCATATGATAAGAATCATCAATAACATAAACTAACACATCCTTCCTTAAGATCAAAGGAAGCATATGATAAGAATCATCAATAACACAAACTAACACATCCTTCCTTAAGATCAAAGGAAGCATATGATAAGAATCATCAATAACACAAACTAACAAAACTAACACATCCTTCCTTAAGATCAAAGGAACTCAAACTAACACATCCTTCCTTAAGATCAAAGGAACTCATGGAAACCTAAGCTTTAATGCACAAAATTCTCCCCCTTTGACATCAAACACCAAAACCACATTCAACCAAGAACATAGGATGATGTCAAGGGACACTGGGTTTTTTAGCAGGTAAAATACAACACACTAACATTACTCCCCCTTACACAGTAGACATATGCAACACAATCATTAGAGGAAAATTAAGGTACAAATACGCAAAAGGTCAACACTTCCTTTTGTACCTTTACCCTGTTGTGATGTACTTTCCATTTTGAGAGTTTAATCTCTAGGAAGCTCCTTCACACTTGTGCCTGATCCTTTATCCTGACCTTTTCTTGTTGCTAAGACATCAGACTTAGAACAAGTTATAGTATTGTGGCACAATATGAAGCTTCTATTCTAGTGATTACCAAAAGATATCAATTGAAGCACACTATCACGACTACTAATTGAAAAATCATTACTGTTATAGTTCCATGATATTTAAAGATAAGCATTTAGTATCACCAAATATTATAGATCATGAGCAATCTATAAAGATGCAATTACTCACAACTTAAGATACCAAATACTTGACTTATGGAGGAACCCAAGTCCTGATTGCTTCATTTCCTGCTCATCTTCCCTTTTCCACCTTGAGACTATACAAGATCACTCAAGAAACAATTAGTCTCAAAAGACACAAGTTATGTGTGCTCCCCCTAAAGTTGTGCATCAAGTATTTGATTGACTTGCACTTTGCACATTCTAGCTTCCTCAGAACTAGAGGGGATCACAACATATCTTGGTCAAGGCATACTCTGTCAATTTCATTACAAAGAGATACCGATTGAATAGTTGACTTAATACAACAATGCATGCCTCAAGGAGTATAACATTTTACAAGCAACCTAGGAATGCTTCATACATGACAATCATTGCACCACATATACCAATTGAAAACGACAAGATCATGCATATAAAGCGCAATGTCTAAGTACACCATGATTAAGAAGGTTTCTTAGGTACACCAAAAGAAACAACATTTTAAAGTAAAGAGCACTAAAGAAGATACTACCAATTCAGAGGCAAGAACATAGCTGTGATCACAATCAATGGAACTTCAAGATATGAAATTGCATAGTTCCATTTTCCATACCTTTGCCTTTTACCTGAATGCCATGAGATCCATTCTTTTAGGTAGTGTGGAGTGAGAGCACTTGTTATCACCAATTTAGGGCTCCTTTTGCTCATGCACCTCATAGCTTAAGAGAGTGCATTGGAGACACAACATGGGTTTCTTGTTTTGGTATACATAGAGTACCAAGACAAGGTAATCATGTGAACATGGACTAAACAAAGCTATCATGCTTGCACATAGGTTGATCATTAAAAACCACATAGCATGACTTACAGAAATATACAGGTTTATCCACATACACCAAGAGAGTTAATCATGGTGAATATATCAAATGAAAAAGCTACCCATCGAATGATTCAAAAGATATAACATCTAGAACGCATGATCATGATTAAGCAAGCATTATTATTATTTTGGAAATCATGAACCATTGATTAAAAGGTATTCAACATAGGCAATCTCAAAAGCATAACTACTCCAAGGACAGGTAGCACAACAATCAGACTTAAGTGCAATACTGATTTGCAATAATGTACTTAAGATACACAGGTACCGTCCTTTGGAGAGCAAGTTGCATATTCTCATCAAGGTCCTTTGCTTGATTCACCAATAATAATTAAAGACCTCTACAACTTATTTAACTCGAGATGAACATGGGATTAGGATTGCACAATAATTCAACCTTGGGTCAATAAATAGACAATAGAAATTAATAGCTTAAGCATAGAGTTTGAATTAACCATCTTAAGCTCTCCCATGGTCTCCAGTCCATCTCGAGGCACCTGCATGGTCTAGTTGGCATAGTTTGGTACCCATCTCGGGATGGGTCCATAACGATCATCCAAAAGAGCCTTTGGTACCCAAATAGCAATTGTGCTAGATCTAGGTGATCTCATTACTGATCTAGCACAAGTGTATGGTTTGGGTCTCCTAAGCGAATAAGATTGAGATAAATTTACTTGCTTAGGAACTTTACCCTTTTTACATACCTTGGATAGATGACCATGCTCACCACACATGTAGCAGAAGCGTCGCTTAACTCGACATGACGCTTGTTGTTTGTCTTCTTTCTTGGTGGGGGTCATCCCAGAGAGTGCACATGCTTGATTTTTCATGAGTGGACATGAAGTGATCATATAATCCATGTCATTGCATCCGAAGCATCTTCTCATCCCTTTATTCTTGTCATTGTATGGACACGATGCAATGAGGTGTCCTAACTCATTGCACTTAAAGCATACCCTTTTTCCTCTTCTCTTTTTGCTCTTGGAAAACATAGAGAGATGATCAGTGCAAACAACATGACTAATTGAATCTTTACCTTTCTCTTTGTTCATGTTGATTGCTCCACTTATTGCTTTAGGAACTTCTTTCTCGCGGAGTTTGATCCTTGCTTCGGTTCCTTCTTCCTCAAGCTTATTCACCACATGTTTGTAAATATCTTGAGGAGGTTGAGCATGGCGTCTCCTTCTCAATTGTCTTTGTTTCTTGTTCCTAAGCAATTTTCTTTTTGACCCTACAGCTTGATGCTTATTCAAAAGTTGGCTTCCTTTTGAGCAATAGGGGTTAGCACATGGTGATATATTATCTAAATGCGCACGTGTGCAAGAATGAGGTTCACATGAGTTTAAACTAGTAATTACTACCTCATGAGCAATATCGAGCATGATATGGTCATCAACTAATTTATTATGAGAATATGACAACATATCATACTTTTCACCTAGAGCAAGCTTTTCTAAATTTAGAAACTCTACTTGCCTTTCAAGCATGGCATTTTCCATTTTAAGTTGAGCAACACAAGATAAATCAGTATTATTATTTCTTTGCTCAATTAAAACTAAATCATACCGTTGGACCAAATCATCATGAGAGCCCTTTAGCTCCTCATGTTCTTTGGTCATCTTCTTCAGGCTGTCGTTGGTTTTGATTAGAGTCTCCTCTAGCCTGAGAAGCATCTCGTCTTGTTCCTTGTTCCTTCTAAATAGCTTAATCAATAGTGCTTTGTCTTCTTTGTTGAGATGGGTGTAGAACCGGCGAATCTCCTCTTCTTTCACATCGTTGGTCTCATTTTCCCTGTCATTATTATCAGTGGAAGCAAAATAAGAAAATGTACCTTGTGATGATGTAGACTTCTCATCCTCATATTCCTCCTCATCATCGCTTTCATCTCCACTTTCATTGTTAGCAACAAGACATGTATAACTAGTGGAAGACAAACATGTCGGTGAGGTGGATTCATCGTTTGGTTGCCATCGATTTCTTCTTCCTTTGAAAGGTTAGTACTACCAACAATAGAGGGAGCATAAGTAGTGCATATGGACTTAAAAAATTTCAACTTAATTTTAGTCCATATATCATGAGCATCAACAAATAAATCACTATCACTACACATGATGGCAAAATAGGCACTTCTAGAAAGTGAGTCAACTAAGATGTTGCAAGCATGGTGATTGAGAGATATACATCTTAGGTCATCATTAGAAGTATTTTGACTAAAATTGGAGGGAAAAATACTTCTACTAAAGATCTGTCTCAAATCAGGATCAATATGCATGAAAGCATTATAAATAGAGACAGACCAGGATTTATAATTAGAACCGTCACCTAAAAGAAGTTCTATGGTTACCTCTTGTGACGACATCGTCATCTCCGGACGGCTAAGCCCACACTGGAGAGGCCTAGCTCTGATACCAATTGAAAGTTCCCTTTGCCTGTGAATAGGATCTAGATGTCGCCTAGAGGGGGAGTGAATAGGCGAATAAAATTATCACTTTAAAACTTTAGTTCTTACTCTACTCGAAGACCAGATCGCAGTGGAATGAAAGACCCTTCGTGTAGGTTGCAGCGGAATAGAAAATCCTGTCTCAAAATGTCCTGCACTTCAAATATAACTTGTACCACACATAAGTGTTGAAGTGCAGATATAGAAGTGAGTAAGACAGAGAGTCAGCACACAATACAAAGCGAAGCACACAGACGCAAGGATTTATCCCGAGGTTCGACCAAGCCTGAAATGCTTGCCTAGTCCTCGTTGGAGTTAGCCACACCTGGGCTTGGAGTCTATTTCAACTCCTTCCTCCGTTTGCTCAGATCTATCAGTATGACAGATAGAGCCTTCCACTATGTTGAGTTGGGTTACAACAAAGCCGTGGCTGCTTACAATCTTCTTGACAGCACTCCGGCAGAGTAACGATATGCTCAAGACCTTGCTCTAGCTCTTAGCAGCACTTCTCCACTCTCTCAAGGCTTATAGCTTTTCCTCTACACAAACTAGAGAGATATACACGAGAGGGAGAGAGAGAATCGATCTGAGTGATGTCTATAATTGTTGGCTGCACTTGTGTGCTTGTTGGAGGCGCCTAGGGGTCCCTTTTATAGACCAAGGGGCCTAGGAGCCATTGGAAATCCTTTTGGAAGGCAATATTTGCTTTCTGTTGGGTGGCGCACCGGACAGTCCGGTGCACCACAGGACAGGTCCTGTAGCTTGTCCGGTGCGCGATCTCCTTCCAAATCGGGCTCCGCAGACCGTTGGAGCAACGGTCGACTTGGCTCATCGGGCACTGTCCGGTGAACACCGGATAGTCCGGTGCGCCAACTGACCGTTGGCTCAGGCCACGCGTTGCCCGCTGATTGCGCTAGCGACGTTAGCGCAGTCGACCGTTGGCTCACCGGACAGTCCGGTGAATTATAGTCGTACGCCGCCAAACTTCTCCCGAGAGCGGCCTGTTCACCGGAGTTCAATCTGGCGCACCGGACAAACTTCTCCCGAGAGCGGCCTGTTCACCGGAGTTCAATCTGGCACACCGGACACTGTCCGGTGCACCACCGGACAGTCCGGTGTGCCAGACTGAGCTGAGCCTTGGCTGTACACAGCCAAGCCTTTTGCATCTCTTTTCTTTTCTTCTTTTCTCTGTTTCTAACACTTAGACAAATATATTAGTACACAAAAACCAATGTACTAAGTCTAGAAACATACCTTCTCTTTGATTTTCACTTCTTTAGCATTTGGCATGATTGAGATTGATGTTGGACTCATAAATCATCAAGTCAGCTTGACTTGATCTAGATTGACATTTCTGAGCTCCAACATGCTGCAAAGGTCACATAGAATATTTCTAAACACAGGAACCACCCAAACTAAAGGTCAAGGTGCACTTAGCTCTTTTGGGCTGCTTCCAATTCTGATTTTGACATTGGTTCTCCTTCCAGTGACCTTGTTTACTTTTTGAGCTTGGTCTTGAGCCTTATGACTTACACCACATAATTGTAGATGTTACCTCATTGGTTGTAAGTCATGTTCTTATGTAGTGTTCCTTGATGTCCCATAACTCTTCTTAACTCGATCAACCTTGATTCCGCAAGTCTTCTTCTTCACCCCTGGCCTTGGGTTCCTGGTCTCCTTGACTTTCTCCCATGCACTTGGTACCTCAAAGCTCTTCTTGCTTCCATCCTTGGCTTGATCGGTTGTCTCTGAGTTATGCACATCGAGTCTCACTTAAGCAATGTCCATCTTTCTTGTGATGTCTATTATCCATAAATAATTCAGTCTTTAGACCATTATACTTGTTCACTTGTGTTGAACCACATTAGCTTTGCATAAAGCACCTGTTCAACACATAGCACACTTGTTAGTCCTTTAATTGAGTTGTCATCCAAACACCAAAACCCACAAGAGAGCTTTCACAACCCAAACTAAAGATCAAGGTGAACTTAGCTCTTTTGGGCTGCTTCCAGTTCTGGCTTTGACACTGCTCCTCCTTCTAGTGACCTTGTTCACTTCTTGAGCTTGATCTTGAGCCTTATGACTTATACCACATAATTGTAGATGTTACTGAAAGGGAAATGTGCCCTTGGGCCATTTCTATAATGTTTTGGTGATTAAATGTCCAACACGGTTGATTAAGTTCTTATGTGCCAAATAAAGTGAGAAGTACAAATCAAGGCACAAGGTATGTTTCTAGACTTAGTACATTGTTTTTTGAACGCTAATGTGTTTGTCTAAGTGCTAGAAACAGTGACAAAAGAAGGAGAAAAGAAATGGAAAGGACTTGGCTCTGTGCAGCCAAACTTTAGCTCGGTTTAGCACACCGGACTGTCCATTGGTGCACCGGACAGTGTCTGGTGCGCCAGGCTGGTCTCCGGTGAAAGTGCTGCTCTCGGGAATCGACGGTGGTGTACGGCTATAATTCACCGGACTGTCCGGTGGTGCACCAGACTGTCCGGTGAGTCATCTGCGGTGAACTCGTCGCTCTCGGGAAAAGGATCAGCGGCGTACGGCTAAAATTCACCGGACTGTCCGATGGTGCACGGGACTGTCCGGTAAGCCAACGGTCGCCTGTGCCAACAGTCAGCCACGCAATCTTCGCGCGACACGTGGTCGCGTCAACGGTCGGTTGGGCACACCGGACAGTGTCCGGTGCGCCAACCGATCCCGGGGTCCAACGGTCGGCTGCTCTCTGTATGGAAAGAAATCAAGCACCGGGCATGAACAGTAGCTGTCCGGTGCACCGCTCGACAGAAGGCAAGATTGACCTTCCAAGTTGGTCTTTGTAAGGAAAATGGACCCCGGGCCATTTGGCTAATTGAGTTTTGGTGTTTGATGATTAACACAACTTGTGGACTAATATGTTTGCTAGTGTTTATAATTATAGTTCACAGGATGCGAAGAGAATTGGACCAAGGCAATGAGGATGCAACACCTCAAAAGAAGACATAAAAAGATGCATAGGAGTCCAATACTCAAGAACAATAGAAGCCCGAAGAAATCAGCGAAGAAATCCAAGATGAGGGCTGTCAGCCAGCGCCTGGTGGTGCACCGGACATTGATGTCCGGTGTGCACCGGACTGTCCGGTGTGGCACCGGACAGTCTGCGCAGAGAGGCCACAGACAGGCGCTCTCTGGCTGTAGCACTGGACTGTCCGGTGTGCACCGGACTGTCCGGTGTGCCATGGGCAGACGGCAACGGTCGGATCCAACGGTCGACTGCTACAGGCGTCAACGGTCGGCTGACGTGGCGTGCACCGGACACTGCACAGTAGATGTCCGGTGGTGCACCGGACTGTCCGGTGCACCCAACGATAGAAAGCTGTTGCTTTCTGTCCAACGGCTAGTTGGGGGTGTGGAGGCTATAAATACCACCCCAACCGGCCATTCTCAAGTGTGAGAGCCCAAGCAACATACCAAGGCACATAGTGCATATTTCCAAGTGCTTAATAGAATCACTCGGTGATTAGCGTAGGTGCTTTGCGAAGTGCTTAGGTTAGTTAGACCGCTTTAGCGCTTGCTCTAGGTGAACCCTAGTTAGTTGAGTGAGTTTTGTAAAACCACACAACCCCTCGGCTCTTGCGTGAGCCGTTGTAATTGTACCGAGTGGGGAGAGAGTCTTGCGAGACCGTGACAACCGCGTTTGTGTCACGGCCGCCACCGTGTACCGGAGGGAACGATGCCCGCGGCGTTTCGGCCGAAAGCTCGATAGTGGAGACGGCGGGGAGCGTCCGAGAGGAGCCGGAAGCGGAGCACCACTTGCGCGTGGAGAAGGCCCGCGGCTCTCTACGGAGTTACTCGACCGTGGTGCTTGGCCCTCGCGTGGGCTTCCCTTTGCGTAGGGGCACCAACAAGGATTAGTCAGGACCTTGCGTGGTTCCGGATACCTCGGTAAAAATACCGGCGTCATCCACGAGAGTTTGCTTCTCTACTTAGCTCTTTACATTCCGCATTTATATTAAGCATTTAAGTTTCAATCTTGTAGTCATACTTATTTAGTGTAGATTGAAACTTAGCCTTTGCGGTAGAGATAGCAACACTTAGACAAAACCTAGTTTGCACATTCTAGTTTTGATTATTTGCATAGGTTTTGCTCTAGGGATTTAATTGTGGCCTATTTTAGTAAAAGTTTTAGAAGTCCTAATTCACCCCCCCTCTTAGGCGTCACCCGTTTCCTACAGTCTTCAACGGCTCCTAGCTGCCTTGGGGCTATAGAAGGGACCCTTAGGCGCATGGAGGAGCACACCAAGCATTCTCTAAGTATTCTAAAGCATCTAGACTCCGCTCCCACGCATTTGCTTCATTGTGTTAGTGATTTGAGCTCCATTTGAGTTGCGAACTCCGTGTGTTGTGTTTCGAGCTCAAGTCGTGACTTGTGTGCATGGTTGTGCTGCGGATTTGAGTCTTGTGTGTGTTGCTCTTCCCAACCTTACTCTGTGCCTTCTTTGTGATCTCTATTGTAAGGGTGAGAGACTCCAAGTTGTGGAGATTCCTTGCAAACGGGAAAATACACTAAATGAAAAGACCGTGGTATTCAAGTTGATCATCGGATTACTTGAAAGGGGTTGAGTGCAACCCTCGTCCATTGGGACGCCACAACGTGGAAGTAGGCAAGTGTTACTTGGCTGAACCACGGGATAAAATCGTGTGTCTCTTGTGCTGCTTTCTTTGTGATTGTTTTCATTCGCAAAGAACTCGCCTCAAAACTACTTAGTCACACTAACACTTCTATAACTAAGTTTTGTGGCTATTTAGTGTTTAATTTTATAGGATCACCTATTCACCCCCCCCCCTCTAGGTGCTCTCAATTGGTATTAGAGCCGTACTCTTCACTTAAGGGACTAACTGCCCGAAGAGATGGATCCTAAGGGTAAGGGGATGGTGATTAACGACAAGGAGGAGTCCCTCCTCAACGAGCCAAGAGACGATAAGCCTACCGACACAGGCTCAAGTCACAAGAAGAGGGACGGGAAGAAGAAGAGGCGCATCAAGAAAATCATCTACTACGACAGTGATGCCTCTTCATCTTCACCAAGAGACGACGATGACGACGGCTCTTCGTCGAAAAATAAAACGGTTAATCAAAACTACTCTTTTGACTATTCTCGTATGCCATACAATACAAATGCGCATTTACCAATTCCCCTTGGAAAACCTCCACACTTTGATGGAGAAGATTGTTCATTTTGGAGTCATAAAATGTGTAGTCATCTATTCTCACTCCATCCTAGTATTTGGGAAATTGTAGAGAATGGGATGCATTTTGATAGTTCTGATAACCCTGTGTTTATAAATGAACAAATTCACAAAAAGGCCCAAGCCACTACTGTGTTGCTAGCATCTCTCTGCAGGGATGAATATAATAAGGTGAGCGGCTTGGACAATGCAAAGCAAATCTAGGACACCCTCAAGATATCTCATGAGGGAAACGACGCCACCATGATAACCAAAATGGAGCTGGTGGAAGGCGAGCTAGGAAGATTCACGATGATCAAGGGAGAAGAGCCAACACAAACCTATAACAGGCTCAAGACTCTAGTCAACAAAATCTGAAGCTATGGAAGCACAAGATGGACGGATCATGACGTCGTACGACTAATGCTAAGGGCATTTACTGTAATTGACCCCCATCTTGTCAATCTTATTCGTGAAAACCCCAGGTACACCAAGATGACGCCCGAGGAGATCCTTGGAAAATTTATGAGCGGGCTCATGATGGTGAAGGAGGCTCGATACGTGGACGATGCTCTAAATGGTCCACTACCCATCTATGAGCCTCAACCCGTTGCTCTTAAGGCAACCAGTAGCAGGGAGGCGCTACCAAGCAAGGTGGCTCAAGTGGAGGCTGCTGGCCTCAACGAAGATGAGATGGCACTTATCATCAAATGTTTCAAGACCGCACTCAAGGGACGCAAAGAGTACCCCAACAAGAACAAAACAAGGGGGAAGCGCTCCTGCTTCAAATGCGGTAAGACTGGTCATTTCCTTGCACAATGCCCCGATAATGATAATGACCAGGGACAAGAAAAGAGCGAGAAGAAGGAAAAGAAGAAGAACTACAGGAAGGCGAAAGGCGAGGCACACCTTGGAAAGGAGTGGCATTCTGACTGCTCGTCATCAGACTCCAACGACGAAGGACTTGCTGTCTCGGCCTTCGACAAATCCTCACTCTTCCCCAACGAACGCCATACATGTCTTATGGCCAAGGAGAAAAAGGTACGTGTTCGGGACACACCCAAGTACACTTCATCTAGTGATGAAGAATCCTCCGATGATGAAGTAGATTACTCTAGTTTATTTAAAGGTTTAGATAGAGCCAAAGTAGAGAAAATTAATGAATTGATTGATGCTCTAAATGAAAAGGATAGACTTTTAGAAAAGCAAGAGGACATTTTGTATGAAGAACATGATAAATTTGTTAGTGTTCAAAAATATCTTGCTCTAGAAATTAAAAGAAATGAAATGCTATCCTCCGAGTTATCTTCATGCCATAAATCTGTTTCTAGTTTAAAGAATTTAAATGATGAATTAAATGCTAAGCTAGAGGAGGCAAATGCAACTAGATCATGTGTAGAACATGTATTTGTTTGCAATAGATGCAAGGACTTTGATGTTAATGCTTGTAATGAACACCTTATTTCTATTGCTAAATTAAATGGTGAGGTGACAAGTCTTAATGCTCAACTTAAGACTTGCAAAATTGATTCTGATAAATTAAAATTTGCTAGGGATGCCTACACTGTTGGTAGACACCCCTCAATTAAGGATGGACTTGGTTTTCGAAAGGAAACCAAGAACTTAACAAGCCAAAAGGCTCTCGTTCTCAACAAGGAGAAAGGGAAGGCCCCTATGGCTAGTAGTTCTCAAAAGTGTCATGCCTATATTTATGATAGAAAATGTTCTAGGAATGCTTATAATGATAGAAATTATGATCATGCTATGATTGCTTCCAGCTCTACTTATGATTGTAGTAGAAATAAGCCTAGGCGCAATCATGTTATGTCTCATGCGCCTAGGAGAAATCATGTTGTGTCACATATGCCTAGGAAAATGTGCAATGAACCCACTATCATTTTTCATGCTTGCAACACTTCTTTTGTTCTTTCATGTAAGAATGCAAAAATAGTGGCTAGGAAGTTGAGATCTAAATGCAAGGGAGATAAAACTTGCATATGGGTTCCAAAAAGTATTTTGACTAACCTTGTAGGACCCAACAAGAGTTGGGTACCTAAAACCCAAGCTTAAATTCCTTGCAGGTTTATGCATCCGGGGGCTCTAGCTGGATAATCGACAGCGGATCACTTGAAAGGGGTTGAGTGCAACCCTCGTCCATTGGGACGCCACAACGTGAAAGTAGGCAAGTGTTACTTGGCCGAACCACGGGATAAAATCGTGTGTCTCTTGTGCTGCTTTCTCTGTGATTGTTTTTGTTCGCAAAGAAATCGCCTCAAAACTACTTAGTCGCACTAACACTTCTATAACTAAGTTTTGTGGCTATTTAGTGTTTGATTTTACAGGATCACCTATTCACCCCCCTCTAGGTGCTCTCAGTTACCTCATTGGTTGTAAGTCATGTCCTTATGTAGTGATCCTTGGTGCGTCATAACTCTTCTTAACTCGATCAACCTTGACTTTGCAAGTCTTCTTCTTCACCCCTCGCTTTGGGTTCCTTGGCCTCTTTGACCTTCTCCCGTGCACTCGGTACCTCGAAGCTCTTCTTGCTTCCATCCTTGGCTTGATCGGTTGTCTCTGAGTTACGCACATCGAGTCTCACTTAAGCAATGTCCATCTTACTTGTGATGTCCATTATATATAGATAATCCAGTCCTAGGACCATCACACTTGTTCACTTGTGTTGAACCCTGTTAGCTTTGCATTAAGCACCTGTTCAACACTTATTATACTTGTGAGTTCTTTAATTAGGTTGTCATCCAAACCACCAAAACCCACAAGAGAGCTTTCAATCTCCCCCTTTTTGGTGATTGATGGTAACACAATTAAAGCTTACACAATAATAAGATTTAAAGCACAAATTTTGAATTCGAAGTTTATAGAATGCTCCCCCTAAATATGTGCTTATATTAAAATCTTAACTTTGGCCTTAAATGCCAAAATGCACATACTTAGGCTAATTCGAAGCATTGCTACACCTTAGCACCTATGGGATGCATTGTGTCAAGAATCAAACCGTGATGCGAATAACACACAAATGCACAGAACCAGAGTTAAGCACCAATTAAATGGATATACCACAGGAATATCATCCTACCACTATTCACCATTAAGATATCGATTTAAAGCGCTAGAAACACATGAAAATCTATCACAGGATAAACACAGTAAATACCAATTGATTCATATCAATGGAAGCACTAATTTTGCATTATCACCATATAATACAATAAGAAGCATATGATAAGTATTATCAACAAACTAACACATTTTTCCTTAAGATCTAAGGAACACAAGGAAACCCCTTAGCTCACAAAAAATTAATCTTCACCCTTAAGATAAGCTTTCCTCTCAGGTCGAGGTAAGCTTTAATGCACAAATTCTTCCCCTTTGACATCAAACACCAAAACCATATTCAAGCAAGAACATAGAATGATGTCAAGGGATAGTATGGTTTTAAGCAGGGAAAATGCAACACACTAACATTACTCCCCCTTACGCATTAAACATATGCAACACAAGCATTGGAGGAAAATTAAGGTACAAATATGCAAAAAGGTCAATACTTCCTTTTATACCTTTACTATGTTATGGTGTACTTTCCATCTAAGTAGGCGGAGTTCCTTTTGTCATCAATTTAAGATTTCCATCTTGAAAGTTTTATCTCTAGGGAGCTCCTTTACACTTGTGCCTAATCCTTTATCCTGGCCTTTTCTTGTTGCTAAGACATCAAACTTAGAACAAGTTATAGTATTGTGGCACAAGATGAAGCTTCTATTCTAGTGATTACCAAAAGATACCAATCTAAGCACACTACCAAGGCTACCAATTGAAAAATCATCACTGCCATAGCTCCATGATATTTGAAGATAAGCATCTAGGATCACCAACTATTATAGAGCACGAGCAACCTTTAAATACGCAATTACTCACAACTTTAGATACCAATTACTTGACTTGTGGAGGTACCCAAGTCCTGATTGCTCAATTTCTTGCTCATCTTCCCTTTTCCACCTTGAGACTATACAGGATCACTCAAGAAACAATTAGTCTCAAAAGACACAAGTTATGTGTGCTCCCCCTAAAGTTGTGCATCAAGTATTTAAATGACTTGCACCTTGCACATTCTAGCATCTCAGAATTAGAGGGGATCACAACATACCTTGGTCCAGGCATAATATATCAATTGCATCACAAAAAGATACCAATTGGATAGATGACATAATACAACTTATGACTAGTGGAAACAATGCATGCCTCAAGATATATAACATTTTAAAAGCAACCTAGGCACGCTTCACACATGATGATCATTGCAACACATATACCAATTGAAAAACGATAAGATCATGCATATAAAGCACAATGTCTAAGCACACCATGATTAAGAAGTATTTTCTTAGGTACACCAAAGGAAACAACATTTTAAAGCATAAAGCACCTAAGCCAAGATACTACCAATTGAAAGGCAAGAACATAGCTATGATCACAATCAAAGGAACTTCAAGATATTCAATGAAATTGCATAGTTCGATTCTCCATACCTGTGCCTTTTACTTGAATGCCATGATATCCATTCTTTTAGGTAGTGTGGAGTGAGAGCACCTGCTGTCACCAATTGAGGGCTCCTTTTGCTCATGCACCTCATAGCTCGAGAGGGTGCATTAGAGACACAACATAGATTTCTTGTTTTGGTATACACAGAGTATCAAGACAAAGTACCCATGTGAACATGGACTAAACAAAACTATCATGCTTGCACATAGGTTAATACATAATCATTAAAAACCACATAACATGATTTACAAAAAGATACAGGTTTAGCCACATACACCAAGAGAGTTAATCATGGTAGATATATCTAATGAAAAGCTACCCATTGAATGATTCAAGAGATATAACCTATAAAGCACACAATCATGATTGAGCAAGCATGATTATAATCTTGGAAATCATGGATCATTAATCGAAATATATTCAACACAAGCAATCTCAAAGGCATAACTACTCCAAGGATATGTATAGCATGACAATCCAACTTAAGAGTAATACTGATTGGAAATAATGCACTTAAGATACACGGGTACCGTCCTTTGGAGAGCAAGTTGCATATTCTCATCAAAGTCTTTTGCTTGATTTACCAATAATGATTAAGGACCTCTACAACTTATTTAACTCGAGATGAACATGGGATTAGTATTGCACAATAATTTAACCTTGGGTCAATAAATAGACAATAAAATTGACAACTTAAGCATAGATTTTGAATTAACCATCTTAAGCTCTCCCAGGGTCTCCAGTCCATCTCGAGGCACCTGCATGGTCTAGTTGGCACAGTTTGGTACCCATCTCGAGATGGGTCCATAATGTTCATCTAAAAGAGTCTTTGGTACCCAAATAGCAGTTGTGCTAGTTCTAGGTGATCTCATTACTGATCTAGCATAAGTGTATGATTTGGGTCTCCTAAGCGAATAAGATTGAGATAAATTTACTTGTTTAGGAATCCTACCCTTCTTACATACCTTATATAGATGACCATGCTCACCACACATGTAGCAAAAGTGTCGCTCAACCTGACATGACACTTGTTGTTTGTCTTTTTTCTTAGTGAGGGTCATCTTGGAGGGTGCACGTCTTTGATTCTTCATGAGCGGACATGAAGTGATCATATGGTCCTTATCGTTGCATCCAAAACATCTCATTCCTTCATCCTTGTCTTTATACGGACAAGACGCAATGAAGTGGCCTAATTCCTTGCACTGGAAGCACCTCCTTTTTCCTCTCCCCTTTTTGCTCTTGGATGACATAGAGAGATGATCAGTGCAAACAACATGACTAATTGAATCTTTACCTTTTTCTTTGTTCATGTTGATTGCCTCACTTATTGCCTTAGGAACTTCTTTCTCGTGGAGTTTGACCTTTGTTGCGGTTTCTCCTTCCTCAAGCTTCTTCACCACATGTTCGTAGATATCTTGAGGAAGTCGAGCATGGCGTCTCCTCCTCATTGTCTTTGTTTCTTGTTCCCAAGCAATTTTTTTTAACCCTACAACTTGTTGCTCAATCAAAGATTGGCCTTTCTTGGGGCAGTATTTGAGATGTTGAATTGTCTTTATTCAGGGCCTGCACATCAGTGTCATTGGGCAATGGTGAGCTCACTTGTTTCTGGAAAGATAGGTGGATTCAGGGTCAGGCTCCTCAGGACATTGCACCAAGTTGTTTCAGATTGGCGCGGAGAAAAAATCACTTAGTGGCAATGGCAATGAAGAATGGAAGATGGATGTAGGGTCTCTAGAGGATTTCTACTGCCGAGGAAATTAGAGAATTTATTGTTCTCTAGAATGTCATCAACCAAACAACTCTTCAACAGCGCCGAATGAGATCAACTAGAAGTTTGCAGCGGATGGCCAATACACCGCTCGGTCCGGCTTACAACATTCAGTTCTTGGGTCATCTACAGGAACCAGAATGGAGAAGGATCTGGAAGGCCAAAGTGCAGCACAAATGCAAAAATATTCTTATGACTATTGCTGCAAGGAAGACTACAAATTGCAGATTGTATTATAAAGTGTGGTGGACAAACCAAACCTCTTTGTGTTTTCTATAATGCTGCGTCGGAGATGCACCTCCATCTGGTTGCTCGGTGTCCCTTCTCGACGGCTTGTTGACAGCAAGTAACTAGCTGGTTCTAGCTCCAGCACAACGTCGGGATGGCCAATCGACTGGGCAAGTGGTGGCGCCGTCTAGTTAAGGCGATTACCTCTGTTCAACACTTGCAGGTCATCATCTACGCAATCTAGAACATTTGGAAGGAGCGTTGCTGGAGAGTGTTCCAGCAACAAGCTGAAACTTATCACCATTTAGCTTTAAGAATTAGAGAGGATGTACTAAATTATGAACTAGCGCTTCAGGAAGTAGGAGAGTAGTTCACTTTGATTTCCAATTGTAATCTCTGATTGTACATACAGTTCACCACTTCTTTAATGAAAGGTAGTAAACTACCACTTAATTATAATTATTGGATAGTATATTTTATTAGAAATCTAAATACTATAAAGTTTGTATTATAGTAGTTTAACAGTGTTAACTAAATTATTGGTTAAACATTACAAAGTTTGATTTTCCACGTATGAGAAATGTCTTGCATATCGGACAGAAGAGAATATCTATCTATCTGTCTATCTATCTATCTACTTCCTTCTCGCGTCTTAAGTCCTACTAGTCGGTTGCTCGTGCGTTGCGACGGCTTACAACAATACTCATGTAAACTATTCATAAAAAATCAATATTTTTTATTGATTGTTTCCGCTCTCCGTATAATATTTTTTTGATTTGGCTAACTGATGTTATTATTTACTCTATCCAGTATGTTTTGGTACAAAACGACCAATAAAGTGAGCGATTAAAAAAGAGTTCACAACGATTGACTGAACGAACAGAGATTATAAAATAACATAATTCCACCATACATAGACCAAATAAGAGAAAGTTTATGAGCTCAAGTTTCTAAAATAAGTCACATGAACTTAAACTTATAAAAAAAGATAAATCAAAATATGGAGTGATTGCTAAAGTCAGGCATCAATAAAAATTGGATACGCTCCATATAAATTATGTTACTTCATAGCAATTACTAATATTTAAAATCAACAAATAACCTTTCATTTTTACTGTTAGTGTGACAAATCATTGTTGCTGAAAGTCGCCTAGAGGGGGGGTGAATAGGGTGAAACAAAAATAATCTCAACTACAAACCGGGTTAGCGTTAGAAATATAAACGAGTCCGCGAGAGAGGGCGCAAAAACAAATCGCAAGCAAATGAAGAGTGTGACACGCGGATTTGTTTTACCGAGGTTCGGTTCTCGCAAACCTACTCCCCGTTGAGGAGGCCACAAAGGCCGGGTCTCTTTCAACCCTTCCCTCTCTCAAACGGTCCCTCGGACCGAGTGAGCTTTTCTTCTTCTCAATCAAACGGGAACAAAACTTCCCCGCAAGGGCCACCACACAATTGGTGCCTCTTGCCTTGGTTACAATTGAGTTTTGATCACAAGAACAAGTGAGAAAGAAAGAAAGCGATCCAAGCGCAAGAGCTCAAAAGAACACGGCAAATCTCTCTCGCTAGTCACTAAAGGCTTGAGTGGAATTGGAGAGGATTTGATCTCTTTGGTGTGTCTAGAATTGAATGCCTAGCTCTTGTAAGTGGTTGGAAGTTGGAAAACTTGGATGCAATGAATGGTGGGGTGGTTGGGGTATTTATAGCCCCAACCACCAAACATGACCGTTGGCTGGAGGCTTCTGTTCGATGGCGCACCGGACAGTCCGGTGCACACCGGACAGTCCGGTGCCCCTGCCACGTCATCAATGCCGTTGGATTCTGACCGTTGGAGCTTCTGACTTCTGGGCCCGCCTGGGTGTCCGGTGCACACCGGACATGTACTGTTTGATGTCCGGTACACCGGTATGGGCGATCCTGACGACTGCGCGCGCTGCGCGCGCATTAAATGCACAGCAGGTAGCCGTTGGCGCCGAAATAGCCGTTGCTCCGCTGGCACACCGGACAGTCCGGTGAATTTTAGCGGAGCGGCTGCCGCGCGAACCCGAGGCTGGCGAGTTCTGAAGACCCCGCTTCCTTGGAGCACCGGACATGTCCGGTGCACACCGGACAGTCCGGTGAATTATAGCGCGCCGGCTTGCGAGAATTCCCGAGAGCGAAGAGTTTGAAGTCGGAGTCCTCTGGTGCACTCGTGGCGCACCGGACACTGTCCGGTGTACACCGGACAGTCCGGTGCCCCCAGACCAGAGGTGCCTTCGGTTGCCTCATTGCTCCTTAGTTGAATCCAAAACTTGATCTTTTTATTGGCTGAGTGTGAACCTTTTGCACCTGTTATAACTTATGTACTAGAGCAAACTAGTTAGTCCAATATTTGTGTTGGGCAATTCAACCACCAAAATTATTTAGGAACTAGGTATAAGCCTAATTCCCTTTCAATCTCCCCCTTTTTGGTGATTGATGCCAACACAAACCAAAGCAAATATAGAAGTGCATAATTGAACTAGTTTGCATAAGGTAAGTGCAAAGGTTACTTGGAATTTGAGCCAATAAAAATGCTTACATGATGCGCATGGATTGTTTCTTTATTTTTTTTAACATTTTGGACCACATTTGCACCAAAAGTTTTGTTTTTGCAAATTCTTTTGTAAATTCTTTTCAAAGTCCTTTTGCAAGATAGTCAAAGGTAAATGAATAAGATTTTGCAAGACATTTTCAAGTTTTGAAATTTTCTTCCTTTGACCCAAATGCTTTTCCTTTGACTAAACAAAACTCCCCCTCAAATAAAGTCTCCTCTTAGTGTTCAAGAGGGTTTTAAGACATCAAATTTGAAAATACCACTTACTCCCCCTTTAGAACACAAGGAGATACCAATTTTGAAATTTACCAAATGAAAATCATCAATTTTAAAATTAGGGTGGTGGTGCGGTCCTTTTGCTTTGGGCTCATATTTTCTCCCCCTTTGGCATGAATCGCCAAAAACGGAATCATTAGAGCCCACAGAAGTACTTTCTCCTCCTTTGGTCATAGAATAAATGAGTGAAGATTGTACCAAAGTTGGAGAGATGATGCGGAGCGACGGCGAAGGATGAGTAGTAGAGCGGAGTGGAAGCCTTGTCTTCGCCAAAGACTCCAATTCCCTTTCAATATACCTATGACTTGGTTTGAAACACACTTGAAAACACATTAGTCATAGCATATATAAAAGAGACATGATCAAAGGTATATTTATGAGCTATGTGTGCAAGACTAACAAAAGAAATTCCTAGAATCAAGAATATTGAGCTCATGCC
Source organism: Zea luxurians (assembly GCA_029449295.1). Classification (NCBI taxonomy): domain Eukaryota; kingdom Viridiplantae; phylum Streptophyta; class Magnoliopsida; order Poales; family Poaceae; genus Zea; species Zea luxurians. The sequence goes on from JAOPSE010000002.1 coordinate 177,010,878, forward strand.
TAAGTCTGGTAAAAGATTGCTCATCAAGAGGCTTGGTAAAGATATCGGCTAATTGATCTTTAGTGTTAATGTATGAAATCTCGATATCCCCCTTTTGTTGGTGATCCTGAAGAAAATGATACCGAATGGCTATATGCTTAGTGCGGCTGTGCTCGACGGGATTGTCGGCCATTTTGATTGCACTCTCATTGTCACATAGCAAGGGGACTTTGGTTAATTTGTAACCGTAGTCCCGCAGGGTTTGCCTCATCCAAAGCAATTGCGCGCAACAATGACCTGCGGCAATATACTCGGCTTCGGCAGTAGAAAGAGCGACCGAATTTTGCTTCTTTGAAGCCCATGACACCAAGGATCTTCCCAAGAACTGGCAAGTCCCCGATGTGCTCTTCCTATTAATCTTACACCCCGCCCAATCGGCATCCGAATAACCAATCAAATCAAATGTGGATCCCCGAGGGTACCAAAGCCCAAACTTAGGAGTATAAGCCAAATATCTCAAGATTCGTTTTACGGCCGTAAGGTGTGATTCCTTAGGGTCGGCTTGGAATCTTGCACACATGCATACGGAAAGCATAATGTCCGGTCGAGATGCACATAAATAAAGCAATGAACCAATCATCGACCGGTATACCTTTTGATCCACGGACTTACCTCCCGTGTCGAGGTCGAGATGCCCATTGGTTCCCATGGGTGTCTTGATGGGCTTGGCATCCTTCATTCCAAACTTGCTTAGAATGTCTTGAGTATACTTTGTTTGGCTAATGAAGGTGCCGTCTTGGAGTTGCTTGACTTGAAATCCTAGAAAATACTTCAACTCCCCCATCATAGACATCTCGAATTTTTGTGTCATGATCCTACTAAATTCTTCACATGTAGATTTGTTAGTAGACCCAAATATAATATCATCAACATAAATTTGGCATACAAACAAATCATTGTTAAGAGTCTTAGTGAATAAAGTAGGATCGGCCTTGCCGACTTTGAAGCCATTTGTAATAAGGAAATCTCTAAGGCATTCATACCATGCTCTTGGGGCTTGCTTGAGCCCATAAAGCGCCTTAGAGAGCCTATAAACATGGTTAGGATACTCACTGTCCTCAAAGCCGGGAGGTTGCTCAACATAGACCTCCTCCTTGATTGGTCCATTGAGAAAGGCACTCTTCACGTCCATTTGATAAAGCTTGAAGCCATGGTAAGTAGCATAGGCCAATAATATACGAATTGACTCAAGCCTAGCTACGGGTGCATAGGTTTCACCAAAATCCAAACCTTCGACTTGTGAATACCCCTTGGCCACGAGTCGAGCTTTGTTCCTTGTCACCACACCATGCTCGTCTTGCTTGTTGCGGAAGACCCACTTGGTTCCTACAACATTTTGATTAGGACGTGGAACTAAATGCCATACCTCATTCCTTGTGAAATTGTTGAGCTCCTCTTGCATCGCCATCACCCAATCCGAATCTTGAAGTGCTTCCTCTACCCTGTGTGGCTCAATAGAGGAAACAAAAGAGTAATGTTCACAAAAATGTGCAACACGAGATCGAGTAGTTACCCCCTTATGAATGTCGCCGAGGATGGTGTCGACGGGGTGATCTCGTTGTATCGCTTGGTGGACTCTTGGGTGTGGCGGCCTTGGTTGATCATCCTCCTTATCCTCATCATTTGCATCTCCCCCTTGATCGTTGCCGTCATTTTGAGGTGGCTCATCTCCTTGATCTTCTTGTTCAATATCTTGAGCCTCATCCTCAATTTGAGTTGGTGGAGATGCTTGCGTTGAGGAGGATGGTTGATCTTGTGCATGTGGAGGCTCTTCGGATTCCTTAGGACACACATTTCCAATGGACATGTTCCTTAGCGCTATGCATGGAGCCTGTTCTTCACCTATCTCATCAAGATCAACTTGCTCTACTTGAGAGCCGTTAGTCTCATCAAACACAACGTCACAAGAAACCTCAACAAGTCTTGAGGACTTGTTAAAGACTCTATATGCCCTTGTGTTTGAGTCATATCCTAGTAAAAAGCCTTCTACAGTTTTAGGAGCAAATTTAGATTTTCTACCTCTTTTAACAAGTATAAAACATTTGCTACCAAAAACTCTAAAATATGAAATATTTGGCTTTTTACCGGTTAGGAGTTCATAGGATGTCTTCTTGAGGATTCGGTGTAGATACAACCGGTTGATGGCGTAACAGGCGGTGTTGACCGCCTCGGCCCAAAACCTGTCCGGTGTCTTGTACTCATCAAGCATGGTTCTTGCCATGTCCAATAGAGTTCGATTCTTCCTCTCCAATACACCATTTTGTTGTGGAGTGTAGGGAGAAGAGAACTCATGCTTGATGCCCTCCTCCTCAAGGAAGCCTTCAATTTGAGAGTTCTTGAACTCCGTCCCATTGTCGCTTCTAATTTTCTTGATCCTTAAGCCGAACTCATTTTGAGCCCTTCTTAAGAATCCCTTTAAGGTCTCTTGGGTTTGTGATTTTTCCTGCAAAAAGAATACCCAAGTGAAGCGAGAATAATCATCCACAATTACAAGACAATACTTACTACCGCCGATGCTTATGTAAGCAATCGGGCCGAATAAATCCATGTGTAGGAGCTCCAGTGGCCTGTCACTAGTCATGATGTTCTTGTGTGGATGATGAGTGCCAACTTGCTTCCCGGCTTGGCATGCGCTACAAATCCTGTCTTTCTCAAAATGAACATTTGTTAGTCCTAAAATGTGCTCTCCCTTTAGAAGCTTATGAAGATTCTTCATTCCAACATGGGCTAGTCGGCGGTGCCAGAGCCAACCCAAGTTAGTCTTAGCAACCAAGCAAGTGTCGAGTTCAGCTCTATCAAAATCTACCAAGTATAGCTGACCCTCTAACACTCCCTTAAATGCTATTGAATCATCACTTCTTCTAAAGACAGTAACACCAGTATCAGTAAATAGACAGTTGTAGCCCATTTGACATAATTGGGATACGGAAAGCAAATTGTAATCTAAAGAATCTACAAGAAAAACATTGGAAATAGTATGGTCAGGTGATATAGCAATTTTACCCAAACCTTTGACCAAACCTTGATTTCCATCCCCGAATGTGATAGCTCGTTGGGGATCTTGGTTTTTCTCATAAGAGGAGAACATCTTTTTCTCCCCTGTCATGTGGTTTGTGCACCCGCTGTCGAGTATCCAACTTGAGCCCCCGGATGCATAAACCTACAAAACAATTTTAGTTCTTGATTTTAGGTACCCAAACGGTTTTGGGTCCTTTGGCATTAGATACAAGAACTTTGGGTACCCAAACACAAGTCTTGGAGCCCTTGTGTTTGTTCCCAACAATCTTGGCAACTACCTTGCCAGATTTGTTAGTTAAAACATATGATGCATCAAAAGTTTTGAATGAAATTGCATGATCATTTGATGCATTAGGAATTTTCTTTCTAGGCAACTTAGCACGGGTTGGTTGCCTAGAACTAGATGTCTCACCCTTATACATAAAAGCATGGTTAGGGCCAGAGTGAGACTTCCTAGAATGAATTTTCCTAATCTTGCTCTCAGGATAGCTGGCAGGGTACAAAATGTAACCCTCGTTATCCTGAGGCATGGGAGCCTTGCCCTTAACAAAGTTAGATAAGTTCTTTGGAGGGGCATTAATTTTGACATTGTCTCCCCTTTGGAAGCCAATGCCGTCCTTAATGCCAGGGCGTCTCCCATTATAGAGCATGCTTCTAGCAAACTTAAATTTTTCATTTTCTAAGTCATGCTCACTAATCTTAGCATTAAGTTGTGCTATGTGATCATTTTGTTTTTTAATTAAGGCTAGGTGATCATGAATAGCATCAACATTAATATCTCTACATCTAGTACAAATAGAAACATGTTCAACATTAGATGTAGAGGGTTTGCAAGATTTTAGTTCAATAACCTTAGCATGTAATAAATCATTTTTAGTTCTAAGGTCGGAAATAGTAGCATTGCAAACATCAAAATCTTTAGTCTTAGCAATCAAATTTTCATTTTCTAATCTAAGACTAGCAAGAGAAATGCTCAATTCTTCAATCCTAGCAAGCAAATCATCATCATCATTTCTAGGATTTGGAATTGAAACATTGCAAATATGAGAATCAACCTTAGCTAACAAATTAGCATTTTCATTTCTAAGGTTGTCTATAGTCTCATGGCAAGTACTTAGCTCACTAGACAATTTTTCACATTTTTCCATTTCTAGAGCATAAGCATTTTTGACCTTAACATGCTTCTTATTTTCTTTAATAAGGAAGTCCTCTTGAGAATCCAAGAGATCATCCTTCTCATGTATAGCACTAATCAATTCATTTAATTTCTCTTTTTGTTGCATGTTGAGGTTAGCAAAAAGAATACGCAAGTTATCCTCCTCATTTTTATCATCATCCTCATCACTAGATGTTTCGTATTTAGTGGAGGACCTTGATTTTACCTTCTTTTTGCCGTCCTTGGCCATGAGACACTTGTGGCCGACGTTGGGGAAGAGGAGACCTTTGGTGACGGCGATGTTGGCGGCGTCCTCGTCGTCGGAGGAGTCGCTTGAGCTTTCGTCGGAGTCCCACTCCCGACACACGTGGGCATCGCCGCCCTTCTTCTTGTGGTACCTCTTCTTTTCTCTCCTCTTGCCCTTGAAGGCCACCGGTTGCGCCTCAGATGTGGAAGGCTCGTCAAGCTCGTTGATCTTCTTTGAGCCCTTAATCATGCATTCAAAGCTTACAAAATTCCCGATAACTTCCTCGGGGGTCATTAGTGGATATCTAGGATTACCACGAATTAATTGTACTTGAGTGGGGTTAAGGAAAATAAGAGCTCTTAGAATAACCTTAACCACTTCGTGGTCATCCCATTTTGCGCTTCCGAGGTTGCGCACTTGATTCACCAAGGTTTTGAGCCGGTTGTACATGTCTTGTGGCTCCTCCCCTTGGCGAAGACGGAAGCGACCGAGCTCCCCCTCGATCGTTTCCCGCTTGGTGATCTTGGTGAGTTCATCACCTTCGTGCGCCGTCTTGAGTAGGTCCCAAATTTCTTTTGCGTTTTTCAACCCTTGTACTTTGTTGTATTCCTCCTTGCTTAGAGAGGCGAGGAGGATAGTTGCGGCTTGGGAGTTGAAGTGCTCGATTTGGGCCACTTCGTCCGTGTCATAGTCCTCATCCCCTACAGATGGTACCTGTACACCATACTCAACAACATCCCATATACTTTTGTGGAGAGAGGTTAGATGAAATCGCATTAAATTACTCCACATAGCATAATCTTCACCATTAAAAGTTGGTGGTTTGCCTAATGGGACGGAAAGCAAAGGTGTATGTTTAGGAATGCGAGGGTAGCGTAGGGGAATCTTACTATACTTCTTACGCTCTTGGCGTTTAGAAGTGACGGATGCCGCGTCGGAGCCGGAGGTAGATGTCGATGAAGTGTCGGTCTCGTAGTAGACCACCTTCCTCATCCTTTTGTGCTTGTCCCCACTCCGATGCGGCTTGTGAGAAGAAGATTTTTCCTTCTTCTCCTTGTGGTGAGAAGAGGAAGATCTTTTCTCCTTCCGCTTGGAGGAGTTCTTCTTCTTCTCCCTTCTCTTGGTGCGGGAATCTTCCGATGAAGTGCTCCCTTGGCTTGTAGTGGGCTTGTTATCGCCGGTCTCCATCTCCCTCTTGGTGTGATCTCCCGACATCACTTCGAGCGGTTAGGCTCTAATGAAGCACCGGGCTCTGATACCAATTGAAAGTCGCCTAGAGGGGGGGTGAATAGGGCGAAACAAAAATAATCTCAACTACAAACCGGGTTAGCGTTAGAAATATAAACGAGTCCGCGAGAGAGGGCGCAAAAACAAATCGCAAGCAAATGAAGAGTGTGACACGCGGATTTGTTTTACCGAGGTTCGGTTCTCGCAAACCTACTCCCCGTTGAGGAGGCCACAAAGGCCGGGTCTCTTTCAACTCTTCCCTCTCTCAAACGGTCCCTCGGACCGAGTGAGCTTTTCTTCTTCTCAATCAAACGGGAACAAAACTTCCCCGCAAGGGCCACCACACAATTGGTGCCTCTTGCCTTGGTTACAATTGAGTTTTGATCACAAGAACAAGTGAGAAAGAAAGAAAGCGATCCAAGCGCAAGAGCTCAAAAGAACACGGCAAATCTCTCTCGCTAGTCACTAAAGGCTTGAGTGGAATTGGAGAGGATTTGATCTCTTTGGTGTGTCTAGAATTGAATGCCTAGCTCTTGTAAGTGGTTGGAAGTTGGAAAACTTGGATGCAATGAATGGTGGGGTGGTTGGGGTATTTATAGCCCCAACCACCAAACATGACCGTTGGCTGGAGGCTTCTGTTCGATGGCGCACCGGACAGTCCGGTGCACACCGGACAGTCCGGTGCCCCTGCCACGTCATCAATGCCGTTGGATTCTGACCGTTGGAGCTTCTGACTTCTGGGCCCGCCTGGGTGTCCGGTGCACACCGGACATGTACTGTTTGATGTCCGGTGCACCGGTATGGGCGATCCTGACGACTGCGCGCGCATTAAATGCACAGCAGGTAGCCGTTGGCGCCGAAATAGCCGTTGCTCCGCTGGCACACCGGACAGTCCGGTGCACACCGGACAGTCCGGTGAATTTTAGCGGAGCGGCTGCCGCGCGAACCCGAGGCTGGCGAGTTCCGAAGATCGCGCTTCCTTGGAGCACCGGACATGTCCGGTGCACACCGGACAGTCCGGTGAATTATAGCGCGCCGGCTTGCGAGAATTCCCAAGAGCGAAGAGTTTGAAGTCGGAGTCCTCTGGTGCACTCGTGGCGCACCGGACACTGTCCGGTGTACACCGGACAGTCCGGTGCCCCCAGACCAGAGGTGCCTTCGGTTGCCTCATTGCTCCTTAGTTGAATCCAAAACTTGATCTTTTTATTGGCTGAGTGTGAACCTTTTGCACCTGTTATAACTTATGTACTAGAGCAAACTAGTTAGTCCAATATTTGTGTTGGGCAATTCAACCACCAAAATTATTTAGGAACTAGGTATAAGCCTAATTCCCTTTCAGTTGCTCCATCCAATTCAACAACCTCAAACATCATGAAGTCCATTGCGCCAATGTGGTCTTAGAAACGACCTGATGCTTGAAAGAGTCAAGAACGTCGTGCTGTGATTGGGATGTAGCCTCGGCCCGTAGTGCTGGTCCGGCCCGACACGATTATATATTTTTTATTTTACAAAAAAAACGTATATACATATATATAATTTATATTCAATATTAAAAACATATGAGTATGATGTTCTACTGGTTAGACAGCTTTACCTAGTATCTTTCGCTCTTCTTCCATCAGGGCATGGGTTTAAACCCCATCTCCTGCACCGTTTTTAACATTTTATGCTGATTTAATCAAATGAGCCGACGGGCTAACGGGCTGGTCCGGCACAGTCAGCAGGCCGGCATGACGTGCCTGGGCCAGAGTTGTGAGGCGTGCAACGGATTAATTTGGGTTATTTGTAAAAAGATGATGCGGGACGACCGTTGAAACTGATGCTTTAAATATAGTATAGATAAAGAGTATCATTCTAATTTATCAAGGAATTAATTATTTTTAAATTTAAGAATGTATAAATATGCATTTATAGTAAATTGATTTGGATATATAAATGTTGGTGATATTTTCTATAAATTTAATTAAACTTAAGAAAGTTTGAGTATCATGAACTCCACAGTGACATTGTTTTTTGATAGACGAAGTATATACACATATACACACCAAATCTATATCTATATTTACACATATGAAATTTAGGGTTTTCTGCCTGACGGTCGGATGGTCCGCGCCCTAGGGCCGGACGGTCCGCGCGTGTGCAGGGGCGGCGGAAAGTCGCCGGCGGCACCTGGATCTCGCTCCCGGAAGGGACCCCGTCGGAGAGTAGAGATCCTAGGTGGTGTCTAGGCTCGGGTAGACCGACCTAGACTCCTCTAATTGACGTAGAGTCGAAGAGAAGCGGAGGATTTGGGAATTGGAAGACTAACCTAGAACTAGACTAGAACTACTCCTAAGAATAAATGTAAATTGTATTGATTGAGGGTTCGATTGATTGATTCTAATCGACCGTAATCCTCTATATTTATAGAGGAGGGGGCTGGACCCGTTACAAACTGATCTCCCGAGTTAACTCCACGAATTTCGCAAACAAACATAGCAAGAAACTCGGAACCCTAATCTGTTCTGTGCGTGCATGGACCGTCCGGACCCGCGGCGCGGACCGTCCGGACCGTGGACCGTCCGGCCTCAGGGCTGGACCGTCCGCCACTCATTTTGGTGTTCAACAGTAAGTCAATGCATTAGTCTAAAAAACAGCGTTTGCTTGGTTGTGTGCATGGGCGTGGATGCAGTAGTTAATCATGTATATGCGGATGAAATAACCTTGTGAAGATGCTCTCATTGATATGTGGATGGCTAGTGAAGCTCATTGTTTGTCTACATCTATCAAGTTAGGAACTCATTGTATAATCTAATCACCAATAAGGCATACCGTTGCCGCTGGATCACAGATTCTTCTCTGCCGTTTTAATTTCTTCTAGTTTGTTGCTCCAACTTTCTATTGCTGCAAAACGTTTACACGGGTTATACTTCCTCCATTCTTTTTTATTTGTCACGTTCTAGCAGACGACAAATATTTGAAAAGATAGGTAGTACCCAACGTCAGCAATCTCAAATATTTGAGAAGAGAAGTAGTACCCAACGTTAGCAATCTGTATAGGACGTTCAAATATTTAAGAAGCGAGGTAGTATCCATTGTCAGCAATCTCTATGGGACGTTAACCTGGAAGTGCAACGTCGATTGGACAGTTGTGATCCTTCTCATTAACTTTCAACGGATATATCCGGATATAAAAATCACTCCGAAACACTTGTTCGTCAACACGGCCGTGCCGTGCACACGGCGCGCTACGTAAGATTTTTTTTTTCTCGGTCGCTATCACGCTCGGCGCGCGTGTATCCACGGATCATCTCTGGGATATCGTTTACTATGGAAAACGAAATCAACCGGAGCGCAAACATCACATTTTATATCATATACATGCCGATAATGATAGTCACTAAGTCAGAGACCTACAGCTCGCCAGGGAGGCCCCTGGTGACATTTGAATGCACTGGCCAGGGCGGCGTACGCGGCCGAAAGAGCAGCGAAAAAGTACGTTGGGCAGCTCGACCTCGTGTGGGCGTGGTGTGGTGTGACGTGATGTTAGGTGTTGACACAAACAAAAACAGCGGCAAAATGTTGTGCGGGGCGGGCGGCGTACACACATCCTATGTTCATCGGATGCTTTTGTCTCTTTTCTTCCTTTTTTTTTTGGCTCTACCTTGCTCGGTACAATAGTACTCTACTCATAAGTATGTTCCTGAATATGAAGCAGAGCTTGTGCATCATAGTTTTCGTTAGCAAAAGCACAAGCACTCGACACAAGAAAATCTTACGGTATAGACACTTCGGGATGCAGGAATTTCGCGGGAACGACTATGTAAGAATTTCACAGGATCTAATTCAATTTCACATAAAAAGAGAGAGAAAACAGAAAAAAAAATCTCCATTCTAAAGAGCCTAAATGGTAAATATTAGTACATAAATAATCGGTCAGAGAGGACAGAGCCAGACTTGCACAGAGTGTATGCATGAGCATGAATGACGAGCTCAGCTTTTTGCCTTCAAGCTATCCATCTAGGTGGGCGCAGCGAGTGTTCATATAGTATTGTACTACCGTTAGCTTATAGGCTGCGGCATTCCAACGTTAATAAAATCTTAAAGCGCTCATCTTTCCTTTGGCCGCACGTACTACGGCTTTAAACAGAATGATCAGAGCACGATCATGGAAGATTCGAATCTTCTATTAACTTGTATGTTCTTTCGGTTTTTTTACGGCCAGATTCGGAGAAAGGTGTCGTCGTCCTACATGATTACACAGCGGTAGTGCACGTGTTGGGGCCAAACATGAAGGACATCTAACATTTCAAAAAGAAGGTATGGATTCCAGCAGACAATCATGTCAAAACCCGCATCAGTTTAACCAAGCCACCCAGTTTTTTTATTTTGCTTGCATGAATTATTGGCTCATCAACCTATGCCCTCACCCGGTTTATAACCACGCAAAAAAAAGCTTACCTATATATACCAATTATAACTCAACGTGCCTTTCCTCTAACTAGTGTTGGGAATTGGGTCAGGCCGGGCCAGCCCGGCCTAAACTCATCGTGCTTCGTGTCAAACAGGTTTAGGCCAGGAAAACCCAAAATACTTTTGGGCCGTGTCGTGCCAGCCCGAAGTACAAAAAGAGTGGTCCAGCCTGACTCTAAACCACGTCGTGCCTTCGTTGGGCCGTGCCGGTCCAAGTCCGGCCCGTATATTTGACCGCATAATATCAAAATATTACAACCACATAAAGTTCATGGCTTATTAAATTAAAGATATTAAACAATCCTAGCCAAGGTTCAGCTAGGCGCTAGGCGGAATCTAGGCGGTGACCCATTGCCTAGCGCCTAGTCGGGAGTACTCGGTCTTAGGCGCTTCTAGGCGTTTTGGCAATATAGCTATAAATTATATATATATATATATTATGTATAACTATATATACGTATATAACTAATTAACTACTATATATGACTATATGAGTCACAGTAAGTATAAAAAGAAGGCCAGTAGACATATCTGATTCCTAGCTGAGCTTACTCTTGCATGTTCCTAGCTCCTGCAAGGCTGCAACACATTTTGACAGCTAGTAGTTAGTAAATTAGTCAATAGACAGCTAGCTATTCATCAAAAAAATAGAAAACACTAAATTGTGACTTATCTGGATGATTTCAGCAGCCTCCCATTCATGAGCAGTTGAGCACACCATATCAGCAGCTGGTAATTACAACACAAGTGGATAGGACAGTAATACAAGTGCAGAACACAATTTATAAATAAAGGACAGCACAAGCACATAGTTCTTAGTTCAGGTCTCACACAAAAGAAGACACACAGACACAAAGTGACACATCTGCAGTTCATAAGACCAGGGCATCACAAAAGGCTTCACTACTAGATGGAGATGGTCCAGATCATATTTCATCTTCACTGTAGCACAAATCTTCATCTTCATACTCTTCTTCTTCAGACTCAAACTCTTCTCCTTCATGGAGCTCTCTCACTCTTGCACTTCTACGAGGCTCAAGCTGTTCTTCTGCTCCCACTGCCTCTCCAATAACAGACCAAGGTATCCCTGTACCTTCCATCTCATCTTCCTCCTCATCTCTAAAGACAACTTGTGCACAATCATCTCCACCCTCTTGGAGAAAACCTTGAGCTTCAGTTGTATCACTAGACAAGAGAACATCAGTGATTTTCTTTGACTTAATCTTTTCTCTGTTATTCATCAGCCTGTTATTGAACTGAATATAGACCAACTTGTTGAGGTGGGTTGTAGTCAGCCTATTTCTCTTCTTAGTGTGTATCTATAAATTAGAAACAAAAGCATTTTCAGTTCTGAAATTTAATCATAGTACTGCTGAAATGATTAATAGATAGGTACTAACCCCTTCAAACCCACTCCAATTTCTTTCACAACCAGAAGAGCTTGATGTCAAAGATAATATCCTTGTAGCCATCTTCTGTAAAGCTGGTGTTTCAGTTCCATATAACCGCCACCATGATGCTGAAATAAATTAGAAACACCTCTATTAGTTTAAAAAATAGCAAACAGCCATGGTAGAAAACAGCAAACAACCATATAATAAGTACCTCTACCTGGATTGTAATCATAGTTTTGAAAAGTTCTTGCAAGCTTCTTGCTAAATGGTCCTTCTCTATTCTGAAATTTTTTCAATTCAAAGTTGGCAGCCTGTTCTTGTTGGTCCTCATCATGATAATAAAATTGCTCGACATAAGATATGAAGGCTTCATTCATTTTGGGCTCATCAAAGATTGATGGGTTAGCATAGCTATAGTGTGGATTCAGCAAAAAAGTTGTCAAATGCAATGGAGAATCAACTCTTCCATTCATCTTCTTCTCAATTACAGCCATAACATCTTTGAATCGAGACTCAACATTGCCAAAGGCCTCTTTGATCTCTCTTTTTGCCTTTAGTAGCTCTCCATAAAGGAAACCCATGGATGGCTTCACATCCCCATCAACCAAACGGAGGACTTTGACCAATGGCTCAAAAACAGCCAACATTAGCTTCACATCCTTCCAAAAGGCTGGACTCAATATAGTAGCTGTGGCCTCTTTCCCTTTCTTTGATTTCACATCCTTTAATGAGTCCCACCTACTATGAACTACTAAAAGTCGCCTAGAGGGGGGGTGAATAGGGAGAAACTGAAATTCTCAAAAATAATCACAACTACGAGATGGGTTAGCGTTAGAAATAATAATGAGTCCGAGAGAGAGGGCGCAAAACAAATCACAAGCGAATGAAGAGTGTGACACGCGGATTTGTTTTACCGAGGTTCGGTTCTCGCAAACCTACTCCCCGTTGAGGAGGCCACGAAGGCCGGGTCTCTTTCAACCCTTACCCTCTCTCAAACGGTCCCTCGGACCGAGTGAGCTTCTCTTCTCAAATCAACCCGGGAATAAAACTTCCCCGCAAGGACCACCACACAATTGGTGTCTCTTGCCTCGGTTACAAATGAGTTTTGATCACAAGAACAATTGAGAAAGAAAGAAGCAATCCAAGCGCAAGAGCTCAAAAGAACACGACAAATCTCTCTCGCTAATCACTGAAACCTTGTGTGGAATTGGAGAGGATTTGATCACTTGAGTGTGTCTAGAATTGAATGCCTAGCTCTTGTATGTGGTTGAGAAGTGGAAAACTTGGATGACTTGAATGTGGGGTGGTTGGGGGTATTTATAGCCCCAACCACCAAACTAGCCGTTTGGGTGCAGGCTGTCTGTCGTATGGTGCACCGGACAGTCCGGTGCACACCGGACAGTCCGGTGCGCCAGCCACGTCAACCGAACGTTAGGGTTCCGACCGTTGGAGCTCTGTCGCTGGGCCCGCCTGGATGTCCGGTGGCGCACCGGACATCAACTGTAGGGTGTCCGGTGCGCCAGCATGGGCGTGCCTGACCTCTACGCGCGCTGGCGCGCATTTATTGCGCAGCAGGTAGCCGTTGGCGCCAGAAGTAGCCGTTGCCCCGCAGTTACACCGGACAGTCCGGTGTACACCGGACATGTCTGGTGAATTATAGCGGAGCAGTCGAAGCGAATTCCCGAGGCTGCCAAGTTCGGAGCTGCGTTCTCCTTGGAGCACCGGACACTGTCCGGTGTACACCGGACAGTCCGGTGAATTATAGCGCGTCGGCTCCGAGAATTCCCGAAGGTGAAGAGTTTGAGGTTGGTCTTCCCTGGTGCACCGGACACTGTCCGGTGGTGCACCGGACAGTCCGGTGCACCAGTCCAGGGTGCCTTCGGTTGGCCCTTGCTCCTTTGTTTGAACCCTTTCTCTTGATCTTTTTATTGGCTTATGGTGAACCTTTGGTACCTGTAGAACTTATAAACTTGGGCAAACTAGTTAGTCCAATTATTTGTGTTGGGCAATTCAACCACCAAAATTAGTTATAGGAAATAGGTGTAAGCCTAATTCCCTTTCAATCTCCCCCTTTTTGGTGATTGATGCCAACACAAACCAAAGCAAGTATAGAGGTGCATAATTGAACTAGTTTGCAAAGTGTAAGTGCAAAGGTTGCTTAGAATTGAGCCAATAAATATCACTTACTAGATATGCATGGATTGTTTCTTTATTTTAACATTTTGGACCACGCTTGCACCACATGTTTTTTTTTTGCAAATTCTTTTTGTAAATCCTTTTCAAAGTCCTTTTGCAAAATAGTCAAAGGTAAATGAGTAAGATTTTTGCGAAGCATTTTCAAGTTTGAAATTTTGACCCCTTGTTTCAAATGCTTTTCCTTTGACTAAACAAAACTCCCCCTCAATAAATTCTCCTCTTAGCGTTCAAGAGGGTTTTAAGACATCAACTTTTGAAAATACTACTTGCTCCCCCTTTAGAACATAAAGAGATATCAATTTGAAATTTTCCAATTGAAAACCATTAATTTTAAAATTAGGGTGGTGGTGCGGTCCTTTTGCTTTGGGCTCATACTTTCTCCCCCTTTGGCATGAATCGCCAAAAACGGATACTTTGAGTGAGATATAAGCCCTTTCCTAACTACATTCTCCCCTTTGGCAAATAAAACATATAAGTGAAGATTATACCAAAGACGGAGAGTGATGCGGAGCGACGGCGAAGGATGAGTAGTAGAGTGGAGTGGAAGCCTTTGTCTTCGCCGAGGACTCCAATTCCCTTTCAATATACCTATGACTTGGTTTGAAATACACTTGAAAACACATTAGTCATAGCATATAAAAGAGACATGATCAAAAGTATACTTATGAGCTATGTGTGCAAATTAGCAAAAGAAATTCCTAGAATCAAGAATATTGAGCTCATGCCTAAGTTTGGTAAAAGTTTGTTCATCTAGTGGCTTGGTAAAGATATCGGCTAATTGATCTTTAGTATTAATGTATGCAATCTCGATATCCCCCTTTTGTTGGTGATCCCGAAGAAAATGATACCGAATGGCTATGTGTTTAGTGCGGCTATGCTCAATGGAATTATCCGCCATGCGGATTGCACTCTCATTGTCACATAGAAGGGGAACTTTGGTTAATTTGTAACCATAGTCTCGCAGGGTTTGCCTCATCCAAAGCAATTGCGCGCAACAATGGCCTGCGGCAATGTACTCGGCTTCGGCGGTAGAAAGAGCGACCGAATTTTGCTTCTTTGAAGCCCAAGACACCAAGGATCTTCCCAAGAACTGGCAAGTTCCCGATGTGCTCTTCCTATTGATTTTGTACCCCGCCCAATCGGCATCCGAATAACCAATCAAATCAAATGTGGATCCCCGAGGGTACCAAAGCCCAAACTTAGGAGTATAAGCCAAATATCTCAAGATTCGTTTTACGGCCGTAAGGTGTGATTCCTTAGGGTCGGCTTGGAATCTTGCACACATGCATACGAAAAGCATAATGTCCGGTCGAGATGCACATAAATAAAACAATGAACCAATCATCGACCGGTATACCTTTTGATCGACGGATTTACCTCCTGTGTCGAGGTCGAGATGCCCATTGGTTCCCATGGGTGTCTTGATGGGCTTAGCATCCTTCATTCCAAACTTATTTAGAATGTCTTGAGTATACTTTGTTTGGCTAATGAAGGTGCCCTCTTGGAGTTGCTTGACTTGGAATCCTAGAAAATACTTCAACTCCCCCATCATAGATGTTGGGGGCCTTCGTCCTCCGAAGGTCCTCAAAAACATGATTTGACAACGTTTTCCAAGCGGATTATATGAACAGGTATTCTCGGATTCAGAATTATGGATATGAAGCACGACCAGGACGAAGCCTGAACCAGACGAAGGTCGAGGGCAGCCGAAGCTGTGCGCAGGGAAGCTTCGGCGCGATGGCATACGGGAGAACCGACTTAAAGATGAAAAGACTTCGGGGGCCTCGACAGATTTCCATAAACTGTTAACAAATGTAATGGACATGAATGTAATTTTACGTGGGCTGCGTCCCGCGTCTATAAATAGATGAACAGTACTCCCGTACTGTTCACGCTGACTTGGCATTCTGCTTTTGCGTCACGCTTGTACTATATACCTTCTTTCAGGACCGAAGGTACATTTGTAATTTGAAATCATTTCTATTTTTCTATGTTGATGAAATAGAAATGATTTTATGTTGTTTATATTATATTTCGTGCTTTATATGAATCCTTCGTCATTACTCGTTGTAATTACGAAGGTATGTCCCTCCTGACCTTCGTCCGAAATTCATTATTTCCCGAAGGGGCATAATGTTTCGAAGGACGAAGGACTTTAACATTTAACACTTTTTATGTTGCCTTGTTCTTAACTCTTAGCATTTGAGAACAAGTCCCCAACATTGGCGCCCACCTCCGGTGAACTCACTTCCACTTCGAGCTTTTTTGAACACCTTCGGAAGCTATGGCGCCGAAGAAAGCTTCAGCGACTGGGGCTTCAGCACTGCAACCGCTGGACCACAACCAGGAGACCGTCTCTCTTCGGGAGGCCCGAAGCCAGAAGAGAAAGGCTGTCAGCCCCACACTTCAGGAAGAAGAGTTAGACCAAGAAATCAGGGATATGGAGATGCTACACCAACAAGTACAAAGGAAGAAGGAGAAGATGGCCCGCCTAGCTGAGTTGCAAAGGCAGATAGACGAAGCCTCTGAGGAAGTCCGCCATCTTACTCACGATGAGCAGAACAGAAGGCCTCATCAGAAAGACCTTCATCAAGAGGGCTTCGTCAACGAAGATGAATGGTATGATAATTTCCATCAGGGAAATTTTGTTTTTGATGATGCTTCTCCTCTGTCTGCTGAGCTGCAGGCTACACCTTGGCCTTCATCCTATAAGCCACCCCAGCTCCCCATGTTTGATGGTCACTCCGATCCGAAGCAGTTCTTGATGAGCTACGAAGCAACAGTGTCTTCGTACGGGGGCAATGCTGCAGTCATGGCGAAGTCTTTCGTTATGGCCGTCAGGAATGTTGCTCAGACCTGGTATTCCTCCCTTCGGCCAGGAACAGTCACTTCATGGCAGAAGCTGAAGGACATGTTACTGACCAGCTTTCAAGGATTTCAGACAAAGCCGGTCACAGCTCAAGCCTTGTTCCAGTGTGTTCAGGATCATGAAGAGTACCTTCAGGCGTATGTCCGAAGGTTCTTACGATTGAGGGCGCAGGCACCAACGGTGCCCAATGAAATCGTTATCGAAGCCATGATCAAGGGGCTTCGTCCTGGGCCTGCAGCTCAATACTTTGCTAGAAAGCCTCCTCAGACCTTGGAGAAATTGCTCCAAAAAATGGATGAGTACATTCGTGCTGACAATGACTTTCGTCAAAGAAGGGAGGAGGCCTTCAGATTTTCTGAAATGACCAGGGGCTTCGGAGGAAGATACTACCCGAGACATGTCCGTTCCATCCATAACACTCAGAATGATGATAAGGGGAGTCAGAACAGACCACAATGCTCCTCACAGGCTTCGGGGCAACAACAAACTTCCTTCCGGCCACCAGCTCCAAGAGGCAGAGGCGCCAGGGGCTTCGGCGGAAGATTCGGAGATCAGCCAAGGAGACTGTTTTGCTTGTTCTGTGGAGAAGGCAAGGGCCATACCACTAGGTCGTGCCATATTACAATCCAGAAGCAAAAGGAAATTGCCGAAGCTGCATCTCAACAAGCTCAGCCGAAGCAGGTCATGCATACTGCTTCGTATCATCCGCCTTATATCCCACAATATATAGGCAATCACCCTGCAGCTTCTGTAGCTTCGGCAAGTCAACCTCAAGCTTCCTGGCAGCAGCTTCCGCCTCCACCTCCATTGCAGCAAGTTCAACAGCCAGAAGGGAGTCAACACGCTCCACATCAGAGGGACTTCAGAGAACAGTCCGAAGCTCGCACAGTCAACAGCACTGTGCCAGAGTCGAAGCACATTTATTGATACATATCCTACCTTTGATAGCAGTCTTTTCTTTTCAGTTTTATTTTATGTGAAGCAAAAAACATTGATAGTTTTAATGTAATAATTTCGTTGTTTTCCACGAGGAAGATCTATTTGCTCCACAAGCTTAAGTTGCCGAAGCTTAAAATTCTTTTTCCGTTACCAAGGAGGACCTTCGAATTAAAAATCCTTCGGAGTAACACAAAGTCGTTCTAAGGAACGCAGAGTAAGTTTGCGAAGTCACAAAAAGCCGTTCCAAAGGGAGCGCAGTGTAAGTTTTCTGCTCAGAAGTCGTTCCTAAAGGAATGCAGAGCCTACAGCGAAAAGTCAACGCTGATACCGCCTAAGTAAAGGGCGAAGAAGCTCCTAAGGGAGGCTTACAGCGAAAAGTCAACGCTGATACCGCCTAAGTAAAGGGCGAAGAAGCTCCTAAGGGAGGCTTACAGCGAAAAGTCAACGCTGAGATCGTCTAAGTAAAAGACGAAGAAGCTCCAAAGACGTTCCTAAGGGAATGCAGAGCTTACGAATATATTTTATGAGTATCTTCGGAGCAAATGTCACATGCATAGCATAACATCATCACATCATTTTGCACAACATAAGCATCATACATCATATTGCATTTGGCAAAAGAAAATGACACTCTCAACCTTCGAAAGGATGCTCTGAGAAAGTGATATCGAAATTGTATAGCTTCGGATTACAGCTTCGGAGAATATTTTTATGAAACATGGGTGAGCTTTATCAGATCAATATTGAGATTGTATAGCTTCGGAGTATAGCTTCGGGTGATGATTTCACGAAGCATGGATGTGATTCATCAGAATAATTTTAACGAAGAATGTCTTCTTCACGAAGCATGAAAAGAAGGGAAGGTGTTTTTTCGCCGAAGGCTCAAAAAGGTATGTATATAGAGTTTCATGCATCGTGAAGAATTGAATAATGAAAAGAAACTTGTATATTACATCCAAATGTACAAAATATTACACAGATCACAATTTAAATGTTTTTCTAATAGCATCTAGTCCTCTCTTAATACTGCTTCGGCGACTTCATTTAAAAGTTGGTCAACAACTTTGTCCATGATAGCTTCGGCCATTTGTTTGATTTCTTCATCTCCTTTTGTGTGGGGGTCGGCAGTCAACCCAGCAGCTTCTGAGGGAAGAGAACATTTCTTCATCACTATTACAAACTAAGTGCAGAGTTTGAAACAAAAATTACAACACAATAAGAATAACTAATTAATACCTAATTGCCTTTCGGGCTCCGTACTTTTTTCAGTAGTTTCCGCCACTTTTCTAGCATCATGGATGCCTTTTTCACTCCTTTGGATAATCTCTTGCGCCATTCCTCGGCCGCCGTCGTTCCAGATATCCGTAAAAAATTTGCCGCCAACCACGCTTGCTTCGGCCGAGGGGTCCTTAATGTCTTCGGAAGATAAGGCAGCTTCGGACTGAGCAAGAAATTTTACATGATCGCAACCTTTCTTCTCTAAGACGGAGGCAATTCCTCTGGCGCCCGAAAAAGCGCAGATATCGCCGCGGCTGCTCAGGATCTCCTCGAAGGCCTCTGCTTCGTGGCTAATCCATTCCAGTGGACCTTCGGGATTGCCTCGAGAGAAATTCTCTTCGCTGGAGAAGGCGCCCACGCTGGCAAAGCTGGCTTTAATTTTATTCACACATTCTATAGATTTGACATAACATTTTCCCTGAGATGTACGAAGCTCTTTAACCCTTAACTCCAATTTGTTGACCATATGATCACTGAGTTCTCGTTTTGTTTCCTCAAGAACGCGCTCCTCTCTAGCTCTAGTCAGCTGTTTCTGAAGATCTTTAATTTCGCGCTTGTGGGCTTCGGCCTGGGTTTTTGAAGCAGCTTCATCCTTTTTTACTTTGTCTATCAGCGTAAGAAGAATTTTATCCTTTTCTAGAGCTTCGTTTCTCAATTTGATAACTTCGGAGCGCAAATTGTTGAATGCGATCTCATAACTTTCATCTTCGGCGCTCTTTTGCGCTCTCAGCGCGTTGCTTAGGATCAGGCCCTATACGAAAAAGAATTCATATAAGAAAAAACGAATGTGCTGTGTAAAAAATATAATAATAATACAAGAGGGTTTTCTTTTCAAGCGTTAAATTCCCATACCTTCAGGCTGTTGTACGCAAGACTGTCTGCGAGATCTTCTTTTGTCATGGCGCTTAATCCAGATTCGAGCTTCGGGAAACCAATACTCCTGGCCATTTCTCGGCAGACAGAGAGCTCTTTGTTGTCAGGCAGGCAGTATAAAAAATCATCTTCATTTGTCCCATTGAATATTACTGCCCCCTTTGGATATTTTAGCTCCTTTGCATAATGGTTAGCTTCGTGGGTTTCTTCTTCAGATAATTTTTTCCCCGAAGCATGTCGTATGATGTAATCACATATGCTGGCAGGCGCTTCGGGGATGGCAGTATCAGTCTCTTCAATTAAAATTGGTTCTGGTATTTTTACTGCTTCGGCTTCCAAAGTTTGTTCCCTGGAGGGCTCTGAAGGCCCAGCTTCAGCTTCAGCTTGTTGCGTCGGAGCTTCAGAGGAAGCTTCAGCAATTTCAACACTCTTTTTTGGAGTTGTGCTTGAAGACTTAATTGTCTCCAAGACATCTAGTACATTTACCATTCTCTTCCTCTTTGGGGTCACCATTGGACCCTTTTGGATTTTTGATGCTTCGACATTTACTACGGGACTCAAAATTTCTGAGGCTTTTTCCTTAGTCAGATTTTTCGCTTCGTCCATTCTTTCTGTCGATGGTGTTTCGGTCATCTCTGCAATTTTTGGCAGCAAGGTTGGCTGTTCAGCTTCGGCGGCCGAAGAAGTTTCTCCAGTGAACTCAGGCACCGAAGCCGGTTCAATATGGCGCGGTCGGTGTGTAAGGACCTTCAACCTTTTTCCTTTTGGTTCTGGCTCGCTAGGAGCGGTTCCAGCTTCTTCTTTTTCAGAGGTTATGTTTTTCCTTTTTTGCCTTCGGATGGGATAACAATAATCAGGGTAGAAGAACCCGACTGCATCAAACACTCGGTTCAGTCTCTTCTTTTTTCGGCCTCCGAAGGCTGCTGATAGTGCAGTATTTTCAGCCTTCGAATATGCCCCAAGTAATTCATCACTTAATGTTTCAATGCTTTTCAGCCAGTCATCATCAGGTTCAATAAATTTATCTGCATATTTGAATGTGTACTTTAATCTGACTAGTCCGCCTTCGTCGGACTCTTTGATGGTTTCCTTCGGCATTTCCCACTTTTCTGCAAGTGGCCATACCCTGAAGGCGATGTGTTCTTGGACCAAATCCCTTGTCCCAATAAACGAGCAGACTACCCCGAAGGCTCTTTGGCATTCTTCGGCGGCTTCGTCCATTTCGACCTTCGGCCTTCGAAGACCGAAGCGTTGCCAGATTGGGTGCATAATAATACTCTTCACATTCTCTTGAGCTGTTAGATCATTCTTTACATAAAACCATTCAGTCATCCAGGCTCCGGGCCACCTCTTCCGAAAGGTCGGCACAGGGCAGCTCGACCCGGAGCGGGCGCCGAAGCTGTAGCACCCAAAGTTGTTGTGGTATTGCTCTTTTCCCCAGGGCTTCGTCTCGTATAATAACTCATGAATGTTGCAGAAGCTTTTAGCGTCCGGTTCCAAACCTTGGCTTCTTGCAGCCCAGACAAAAATCCCCATTCTTATAATAGCTTCGGGAGTGAGTTGATGAAGGTAGACTTGGAATGTTTTTAGTACCTCAACAACAAAATTGCTCAGGGGGAATCGAAGCCCGGCCCTGAGGAAGCTTCGGAAAATCACAACTTCATCCTCTTCGGGGGTGGGAGAAGTCTTCTCCCCGGCATCAGCTCTCACAATAGATATGTCTCGGAAATATCGCCCCCTCATATTATCAATGTGACTCTGCTTGATGGTCGTTTTCCCAAAAACTGTGTGACTTGGTCGCCACGGTCGATCTTCGGCCTCTTCCCCACCACTTTCCACATCATAGCTGTCGCTGTCATCAGAATCTTCAGATAAACCTTCGAGAATTTCCTTCGTAATTTTTTCTGTATTGGTCTCTGCCATCGCTATCAGGAACCCTAGATTCTTCTCCTCCTCGAGACTCAGCTTCGTCTCAGCAGGAATCTTCAGCTTCGCTTCAGCAGGGGTCTTCTTGCCTTCAGACATCTTCGGGAACGCTAAAAAATTCTTCCCGAGGCCGAAGCTTCAAAATCAAAAAGAACAGCAAATCTTAATGAACAAGCGCTAAAAATTTTAGTGGGCCGAAGCAAAAGGCAAGTGTGCGTATCAAATGAGTTCGCGATGTGATCTTATTTATACGCCTAGGGCGCTGAAAAACAAAAGGCCCCGCTTGTCAGTGAATGTTGCTATTCTAGCAAAGGGAAGGTGTTTTTTCGGACCTTCGGCTCAAGGCCTTCGTCCATATCGCAATCTGAATTTATTATTTACAAATTAATATTGCGAGGGGCTACTGTTGGGGGCCTTCGTCCTCCGAAGGTCCTCAAAAACATGATTTGACAACGTTTTCCAAGCGGATTATATGAACAGGTATTCTCGGATTCAGAATTATGGATATGAAGCACGACCAGGACGAAGCCTGAACCAGACGAAGGTCGAGGGCAGCCGAAGCTGTGCGCAGGGAAGCTTCGGCGCGATGGCATACGGGAGAACCGACTTAAAGATGAAAAGACTTCGGGGGCCTCGACAGATTTCCATAAACTGTTAACAAATGTAATGGACATGAATGTAATTTTACGTGGGCTGCGTCCCGCGTCTATAAATAGATGAACAGTACTCCCGTACTGTTCACGCTGACTTGGCATTCTGCTTTTGCGTCACGCTTGTACTATATACCTTCTTTCAGGACCGAAGGTACATTTGTAATTTGAAATCATTTCTATTTTTCTATGTTGATGAAATAGAAATGATTTTATGTTGTTTATATTATATTTCGTGCTTTATATGAATCCTTCGTCATTACTCGTTGTAATTACGAAGGTATGTCCCTCCTGACCTTCGTCCGAAATTCATTATTTCCCGAAGGGGCATAATGTTTCGAAGGACGAAGGACTTTAACATTTAACACTTTTTATGTTGCCTTGTTCTTAACTCTTAGCATTTGAGAACAAGTCCCCAACAATAGACATCTCGAATTTTTGTGTCATGATCCTACTAAATTCTTCACATGTAGATTCGTTAGTATACCCAAATATAATATCATCAACATAAATTTGGCATACAAACAAATCATTGTCAAGAGTTTTAGTAAATAAAGTAGGATCGGCTTTTCCGACTTTGAAGCCATTAGCAATAAGGAAATCTCTTAGGCATTCATACCATGCTCTTGGGGCTTGCTTGAGCCCATAAAGCGCCTTAGAGAGCCTATAGACATGGTTAGGATACTCACTGTCTTCAAAGCCGGGAGGTTGCTCAACATAGACCTCCTCCTTGATTGGTCCATTGAGGAAGGCACTCTTCACGTCCATTTGATAAAGCTTGAAGCCATGGTAAGTAGCATAGGCTAATAATATGTGAATGGACTCAAGCCTAGCTACGGGTGCATAGGTTTCACCAAAATCCAAACCTTCGACTTGTGAATACCCCTTGGCCACGAGTCGAGCTTTGTTCCTTGTCACCACACCATGCTCGTCTTGCTTGTTGCGGAAGACCCACTTGGTTCCTACAACATTTTGGTTAGGACGTGGAACTAAATGCCATACCTCGTTCCTTGTGAAATTGTTGAGCTCCTCTTGCATTGCCACCACCCAATCCGAATCTTGGAGTGCTTCCTCTACCCTGTGTGGCTCAATAGAGGAAACAAAAGAGTAATGCTCACAAAAATGTGCAACACGAGATCGAGTGGTTACCCCCTTATGAATGTCGCCTAGGATGGTGTCGACGGGGTGATCTCGTTGTATTGCTTGGTGGACTCTTGGGTGTGGCAGCCTTGGTTCTTCATCCTCCTTGTCTTGATCATTTGTATCTCCCCCTTGATTATTGCCGTCATCTTGAGGTGGCTCATCTCTTTGATCTTCTTCTTCATCAACTTGATCCTCGTCCTCATTTTGAGTTGGTGGAGATGCTTGCGTGAAGGAGGATGGTTGATCTTGTGCATGTGGAGGCTCTTTGGATTCCTTAGGGCACACATCCCCAATGGACATGTTCCTTAGCGCGATGCACGGAGCCTGTTCTTCACCTATTTCATCAAGATCAACTTGCTCTACTTGAGAGCCGTTAGTCTCATCAAACACAACGTCACAAGAAACTTCAACTAGTCCTGAGGACTTGTTAAAGACTCTATATGCCCTTGTGTTTGAATCATATCCTAGTAAAAAGCCTTCTACAGTTTTAGGAGCAAATTTAGATTTTCTACCTCTCTTAACAAGAATAAAGCATTTGCTACCAAAAACTCTAAAATATGAAATATTGGGCTTTTTACCGGTTAGGAGTTCATAGGATGTCTTCTTGAGGATTCGGTGTAGATATAACCGGTTGATGGCGTAGCAAGCGGTGTTGACCGCCTCGGCCCAAAACCGATCCGGTGTCTTGTACTCATCAAGCATGGTTCTTGCCATGTCCAAGAGAGTTCGATTCTTCCTCTCCACTACACCATTTTGTTGAGGAGTGTAGGGAGAAGAGAACTCATGCTTGATGCCCTCCTCCTCAAGGAAGCCTTCTATTTGTGAGTTCTTGAACTTCGTCCCGTTGTCACTTCTAATTTTCTTGATCCTTAAGCCGAACTCATTTTGAGCTCGTCTCAAGAATCCCTTTAAGGTCTCTTGGGTATGGGATTTTTCCTGCAAAAAGAACACCCAAGTGAAGCGAGAATAATCATCCACAATAACTAGACAGTACTTACTCCCGCCGATGCTTATGTAAGCGATCGGGCCGAATAAATCCATGTGTAGGAGCTCCAGTGGCCTGTCACTTGTCATGATGTTCTTGTGTGGATGATGAGTGCCAACTTGCTTCCCGGCTTGGCATGCGCTACAAATCCTGTCTTTCTCAAAATGAACATTTGTTAGTCCTAAAATGTGCTCTCCCTTTAGAAGCTTATGAAGATTCTTCATTCCAACATGGGCTAGTCGGCGGTGCCAGAGCCAACCCATGTTAGTCTTAGCAATTAAGCAAGTGTCGAGTTCAGCTCTATCAAAATCTACCAAGTATAGCTGACCCTCCAACACTCCCTTAAATGCTATTGAATCATCACTTCTTCTAAAGACAGTGACACCTACATCAGTAAATAGACAGTTGTAGCCCATTTGACATAATTGGGATACGGAAAGCAAATTGTAATCTAAAGAATCTACAAGAAAAACATTGGAAATGGAATGGTCAGGAGATATAGCTATTTTACCCAAACCTTTGACCAAACCTTGGTTTCCATCCCCGAATGTGATAGCTCTTTGGGGATCTTGGTTTTTCTCGTAGGAGGAGAACATCTTCTTCTCCCCCGTCATGTGGTTTGTGCACCCGCTATCGATGATCCAACTTGAGCCCCCGGATGCATAAACCTACAAAACAAGTTTAGTTCTTGACTTTAGGTACCCAAACGGTTTTGGGTCCTTTGGCATTAGATACAAGAACTTTGGGTACCCAAACACAAGTCTTAGAGCCCTTGTGTTTGCCCCCAACAAACTTGGCAACTACCTTGCCGGATTTGTTAGTCAAAACATAAGATGCATCAAAGGTTTTAAATGAATTGCCATGATCATTTGATGCACTAGGAGTTTTCTTTCTAGGCAACTTAGCACGGGTTGGTTGCCTAGAGCTAGATGTCTCACCCTTATATATAAAAGCATGGTTAGGGCCAGAGTGAGACTTCCTAGAATGAATTCTCCTAATTTTGCTCTCGGGATAACCGACAGGGTACGAAATGTAACCCTTGTTATCCTGAGGCATGGGAGCCTTGCCCTTAACAAAGTTAGACAAATTTTTAGGAGGGGCACTAAGTTTGACATTGTCTCCCTTTTGGAAGCCAATGCCATCCTTAATGCCAGGGCGTCTCCCATTATAGAGCATACTTCTAGCAAATTTAAACTTTTCATTTTCTAAGTTATGCTCGGCAATTTTAGCATCTAATAATGCTATATGATCATTTTGTTGTTTAATTAAAGCCATGTGATCATGAATAGCATCAATATCAATATCTCTACATCTAGCACAAATAGACACATGCTCAATAGTAGATGTAGAGGGTTTGCAAGAATTAAGTTCAACAATCTTAGCACGCAAAATATCATTGTTATCTCTAAGATTGGAAATTGTAACATTGCAAACATATAATTCTTTAGCCTTAGCAAACAATTTCTCATTCTCATCTCTAAGGCTAGCAAGAGAAATATTCAACTCATCAATCCTAGCAAGTAAATCAACATTATCATCTCTAGGATTGGAAGTTGAAACATTACAAACATGAGAATCAACCTTAGCAATTAATTTAGCATTTTCATTTCTAAGGTTGGCAATAGTGTCATGGCAAGCGCTTAGCTCACTAGATAGTTTTTGACATTTTTCTATTTCTAGAACATAAGCATTGTTAACCTTAACATGTTTCTTGTTTTCCTTAATTAGGAAGTCCTCTTGGGAATCCAAAAGGTCATCCTTTTCATGAATAGCACTAATTAATTCATTTAATTTTTCCTTTTGTTCCATGTTAAGGTTGGCAAAAAGGGTACGCAAGTTATCCTCCTCATCACTAGCATTTTCATCACTAGAAGACTCATATTTAGTGGAGGATTTAGATTTAACCTTCTTCCTTTTGTTGTCCTTTGCCATGAGGCACTTGTGGCCGACGTTGGGAAAGAGGAGTCCCTTGGTGACGGCGATGTTGGCGGCGTCCTCGTCGGAGGAGGAGGAGTCGGTGGAGCTCTCGTCGAAGTTCCACTCGCGGCACACGTGGGCATCGTCGCCCTTCTTCTTGTGGTACCTCTTTTTTTCTCTCCTCTTGCCCTTCTTGTCGTTATCCCTATCACTGTCACTTGATAATGGACATTTAGCAATAAAGTGACCGGCTTACCACACTTGTAGCAAACCTTTTTGGAACGGGATTTGTAATCCTTCCCCTTCCGTTGCTTGAGGATTTGGCGAAAGCTTTTGATGATTAAAGCCATCTCCTCATTGTCGAGCTTGGAGGCGTCAATTGGTTGTCTACTCGGTGTAGATTCCTCCTTCTTCTCCTCCGTCGCCTTAAATGCCACCGGTTGTGCTTCGGACGTGGAGGGTTCATCAAGCTCGTTGATCTTCTTTGAGCCTTTAATCATACATTCAAAGCTCACAAAATTCCCGATTACTTCCTCGGGAGTCATTAGTGTATATCTTGGGTTGCCACGAATTAATTGTACTTGAGTAGGGTTAAGGAAAATAAGTGATCTTAAAATAACCTTAACCACCTCGTGGTCATCCCATTTCTTGCTCCCGAGGTTGCGCACTTGGTTCACCAAGGTTTTGAGCCGGTTGTACATATCTTGTGGCTCCTCCCCTTGGCGAAGACGGAAGCGACCGAGCTCCCCCTCGATCGTTTCCCGCTTGGTGATCTTGGTGAGTTCATCACCTTCGTGCGCGGTCTTGAGTAAGTCCCAAATTTCCTTCGCATTCTTCAATCCTTGCACCTTGTTATATTCCTCTCTACTTAAAGAGGCGAGGAGAATGGTTGTGGCTTGGGAATTGAAGTGCTCGATTTGGGCCACTTCATCCACATCATAGTCGTCATCCCCTACAGATGGTACCTGTGCACCAAACTCGACAACATCCCATATACTTTTCTGGAGTGAGGTTAGATGAAATCGCATTAAATCACTCCACCTAGCATAGTCTTCACCATCAAACGTTGGTGGTTTGCCTAATGGGACGGAAAGCAAAGGTGCATGTTTAGAAACGCGAGGGTAGCGTAAGGGGATCTTACTATACTTCTTACGCTCTTGGCGCTTAGAAGTGACGGACGCCGCGTCGGAGCCGGAGGTGGATGTCGATGAAGAATCGGTCTCGTAGTAGACCACCTTCCTCCTCCTCTTTTTCTTGTCCCCACTCCAATGCGGCTTGTGGGAAGAGGATTTTTCCTTCTTCTCTTTGTGGTGTGAAGAAGAAGATCTTTTCTCCTTCCGTTTGGAGGAGTCCTTCTTCTTCTCCTTCCTCTTGGTGCGGGACTCTTCCGATGAAGTGCTCCCGTGGCTCGTA
Organism: Zea luxurians; assembly: GCA_029449295.1. Taxonomy (NCBI): domain Eukaryota; kingdom Viridiplantae; phylum Streptophyta; class Magnoliopsida; order Poales; family Poaceae; genus Zea; species Zea luxurians. Next base: position 177,038,600 of record JAOPSE010000002.1, read on the forward strand.
GTGGGCTTGTCGCCGGTCTCCATCTCCCTCTTGGTGTGATCTCCCGACATCACTTCGAGCGGTTAGGCTCTAATGAAGCACCGGGCTCTGATACCAATTGAAAGTCGCCTAGAGGGGGGTGAATAGGGCAAAACTGAAATTCTCAAAAATAATCACAACTATGAGACGAGTTAGCGTTAGAAATAATAATGAGTCCGAGAGAGAGGGTGCAAAACAAATCACAAGCGAATGAAGAGTGTGACACGCGGATTTGTTTTACCGAGGTTCGGTTCTCGCAAACCTACTCCCCGTTGAGGAGGCCACAAAGGCCGGGTCTCTTTCAACCCTTACCCTCTCTCAAACGGTCCCTCGGACCGAGTGAGCTTCTCTTCTCAAATCAACCCGGGAATAAAACTTCCCCGCAAGGACCACCACACAATTGGTGTCTCTTGCCTCGGTTACAAATGAGTTTTGATCACAAGAACAATTGAGAAAGAAAGAAGCAATCCAAGCGCAAGAGCTCAAAAGAACACGGCAAATCTCTCTCGCTAATCACTAAAACCTTGTGTGGAATTGGAGAGGATTTGATCACTTGAGTGTGTCTAGAATTGAATGCCTAGCTCTTGTAAGTGGTTGAGAAGTGGAAAACTTGGATGACTTGAATGTGGGGTGGTTGGGGTATTTATAGCCCCAACCACCAAACTAGCCGTTTGGGTGCAGGCTGTCTGTCGTATGGTGCACCGGACAGTCCGGTGCACACCGGACAGTCCGGTGCGCCAGCCACGTCACCCGAACGTTAGGGTTCCGACCGTTGGAGCTCTATCGCTGGGCCCGCCTGGATGTCCGGTGGTGCACCGGACATCAACTGTAGGGTGTCTGGTGCGCCAGCATGGGCGTGCCTGACCTCTGCGCGCGCTGGCGCGCATTTATTGCGCAGCAGGTAGCCGTTGGCGCCAGAAGTAGCCGTTGCCTCGCAGTTACACCGGACAGTCCGGTGTAAACCGGACATGTCCGGTGAATTATAGCGGAGCAGTCGAAGCGAATTCCCGAGGCTGCCGAGTTCGGAGCTGCGTTCTCCTTGGAGCACCGGACACTGTCCGGTGTACACCGGACAGTCCGGTGAATTATAGTGCGCCGGCTCCGAGAATTCCCGAAGGTGAAGAGTTTGAGGTTGGTCTTCCCTGGTGCACCGGACACTGTCCGGTGGTGCACCGGACAGTCCGGTGCACCAGTCCAGGGTGCCTTCGGTTGGCCCTTGCTCCTTTGTTTGAACCCTTTCTCTTGATCTTTTTATTGGCTTATGGTGAACCTTTGGTACCTGTAGAACTTATAAACTTGGGCAAACTAGTTAGTCCAATTATTTGTGTTGGGCAATTCAACCACCAAAATTAGTTATAGGAAATAGGTGTAAGCCTAATTCCCTTTCAACTACCATCTTCCTTAACTGGTCCTTCTTCTCTTGCATACTGTTCAAAGTGAGAAAGTATAAAGCAAACCTAGTCACTCCTGGCCTCACTAGCTCTTTCCCCTCTGTGAAGTATCTCAAGCACTCCAATGTTCGTGTGTGGCCATACACAAATATGGTAAATGACTTTGCTTGGTCAATCACTTTCCTGAACCGAGGCAAGTTGCCAATTCCTTGGAGCATCAAGTTGATTGTGTGAGCTGCACAAGAGGTCTAAAATATTTGTGGTCTCTTCTCAAGCAATAGCTTCTTTGCTCCCATGTTGTTAGAGGCATTGTCAGTGACTACTTGCACCACATTTTCTTCACCAATGTCTTCAATTGCTTTGTCCAATAATTCAAAAATGACTTTGCTTGTGTGTGACACATCTGACATCTCTTTTGAGCTGATGAAGGAGGTTCCATCAGCACAATTAGTGCATATATTCATTATGCTTCTCCTCTTCCTATCTGACCAAGCATCGGTCATAATAGAGCACCCATTTTTCATCTTCTCGGCTTCACGTTCCTGCAGCAAACACTTGGTTCTTTCATATTCTTCTTCCAGCAAACTACCTCGAAAGGCATCTTGAGTTGGAGGTGTAAGTCCTAGTCCAAATTGTCCAATTGCTTCACACATTTGCTTGAACTCATCATTGTCACATGCATTGAAAGGTATTCCTGCCAATGATTAAAAAATGAAGTCTAATTTTAAAATGTGTTCAGTTCATGAATTTTAAAATGTGAAAACAGCATCGTATACTAGCAATTTACCATGATTATAGGCCCATCTTGCAATAAACTTGTGCACCTCATGCTCTCTTTCTTTCCATAGTTCCTTGTTCAGCTGCTGTTGTTTGAATGAATCAGCCTTGGTAGGATCAATAGCACGTGTCCATTTGTCAATTGGCCCTAATTTGTGAGGCTGTGAGCTTCCAACACAAGTGACTTCTTCTGACTCCTCTCCAACCCTAGATACATTCACTTCCTCTCTAAGTTCTAGCTCACGAACAGTATTCTCCTCCCTCTTCCTTTTTGTAGCCTCTATTGCTTTCTTGCACTTCTCTTTAGCCTCTAGAGCTTGCGGTGTTGCAGACGTGCATTTCTTCACATTCTTTCCAACATGGGCAAGATGCTCCTTCAACCTATAAATCCCTCCCCTCATCTCCGTGTCACAGAACTTACACTTCACCTTGTCTTTGTTGTTAGCATCAACAAGAACACCATATTCCCATCCAACATCATCTGAATTTCTTTTTAGGAGATTCGCTCTAGCTGCTTCAGTTTCAGAAGGTGCAGCTGCAGTTTCTGATGACATCCTTAATCCTTTGATTCCTTTCACTTGTACACCGCAGGTTATCCTTTCTCTTGTACAAGTAGGAAAGCAGGGGAGGCCAAGTTAGCAAAGTTAGCAGGGGAGGAAAGCAGGGGAGCGACTGGTGGAGGGGGATGAGCAGGGAGGGGAGCAGCCGACGGGGGAGGAGAACTCACCGGCGGGAGAGCAGGGAGGGGAGCAGCCGGAGGGGATGAGCGCCGGAGGGGATGAGCAGGGAGGCAAGTTACGTGTGGAGGAGGGAGACCAAGCGGGAGCAGCGCGCGCGCTAAAAAATTGCCGCGCGCTCGCCGCCCGCCTGCGCGCCCGCTTCGGCGCCTGCGCGTCGCTAATTCGCCGCCTAGGCGCGGCTGAGCGCCGCCTAGTCGCTGCGGCCGCCTAGACGCCGCACAGAGCCCTAGGCTATGCGGCAGCCCATCGATTAGCGCCTAGGCGCGCCTAATCGCCGCCTAGTCGGCGCCCAGCTAATCAAGGGTCCTAGCATCATTTGATCACATAAACTATAAATATCACAACAATATAAAGTCAATATCTTACTAAATTAAAGGAATTAAACAAATTGGGCTTAATTGGTCTGTGCCGGCCTAAGCCCGTCTCATCTGTGTGGGCTATGCTGGGGCCTGACGGGACAGAATTTGAGGTCCGACCCAAGCTCGCCTTCGGGCCGTACTAGCTCGGCCCATATTATTTCGTGTCGGGCCGTGCTTTAAGCTCCTGCTTTCGGGTCATGCTCGTGCTGGCCGAAAAACTCAACCCATATCCCCAGCACTACCTCTAACTACTACGTACTACGTACTTAAGTGGTGATACCTTAACCCTAGGAACGGCTACATTGTATTTAATTCATGTCTTTGAGCATCCGCTTATGTCTACTCTAAAAGGATCAAGATGTATGCTTTCTACAAGTCGGTTCTTCTCGCTCCGGCACGATAAACAGCTCACAACCGTGTATTATATTGAATCGGGTCACCCACAAGCTTTCTGGATAATCATTGTACTCTAGATCACCAATAAACCATCTACTTGATGCTAATAACCAAGAGTAATAAGCATAAACTCTTACTTAACTCACCCAAGCTTTATGGGATCAATAGGTGCACACTAATTACTCTCTGTACACTAATAAGGTCGCTAATCAAGCAATTTCCAACTCTCAAGCCCCTGGCCATGCAAACGCTTTTTTCACACTCCAAATGGTTGCTTTCAGCCATTGTAAAATGGCCTGGTTGGTGGAGTATTTATAACCTCCAACTAGTCGTTACAATAACTCTAGCCATTTTTCGTGACCATCAAACCAACTAACACGGTCCGATAAGACATAATAGTAATTTTATACTTCTTATATCAGAGCTAGCCATTCGAGTTACTAAAACGAGAGTATTGTCTGTCGCTCACAAAATCTTCTCTGATCACCTAATAGAGGTCGTCAAACCATAATAACCCGGTACCATTGTTCACACTTCACAGGGTCCGACAACTCTATAGAAAGAACTCTAACTGCTACAATTATGTTAGGAAATACTATAGATGTCCAAGTAGATCGAGCATGTCGGACGGCCCGTAGCATGACATAATTTTGACCTGTCACGAGTCCGACTCGACCTGTTGACCATCAGGCCATGCCGGTATAGCACGATCATTGTGTCGTGCCTAGACCTTAAGTACGACACAGCAGGCTAGACCTAGCACGACCTGATTTTTTTACATGCTTCGTAATAATATATATATATATATTATGCTTGATTATATAATATAAAACACAAAAATAGTTGTATTCTGGTGATTAGGTGGGTGTGATTGTGGTAGTGTCTGTGGTTTGAATCACCACTTCTGCATATTTTGAACTTATTTTTACTATTTAAACATCATAGGTTGTCATGAGTCTATCGTGTCATGGACCGTTTCAGCACAATTATGGGCCTAGCATGTCATGCCTAGGTCTTGCTCGTGGCCTATGGGCCTACACGGCACGATCTGTTGGCATCTATGTCGTGCTTTAACAGGCGGGCCTGTGTGATGGCTTATTTGGATATCTATAAGTAAGACCGCCAGAATTAGGTGTGGGCCGTTAGAGTTAAGGGATGATGGTGCATATCAGCTGTGGCAGTTGCTTTTGCTCAGGGTATTTTGGTGCCCTCAAATGTCTTGTAAAGAGTAGGGATATTCCTAAAACATCCGACTTGTATCATAAATCTAATATTTTAGCATAGGTATACATATAATTTAAAGCTAATTTTTGGTAATATTATGAAGAATATTATGAAGTATTTAAATAAATTTTGTATAATTTTTTATGTACATTATTTTCTTCATACAACAAAAAAGATGAAAAAACATCTGAATCTGTATTCGGATAGACATCTGAATTTTATATCAATTATTTAAAAATATCTAGAACGAATTTAATGTTTATTTTTTTTGAAGATTAATAGCCTCAATGCTAAAAACAAGAATATAAATTTACATATCAAATTCTACATATTATTTGTTCACAATCGAAGAAAGAAGACCAAAAAATTGACATCCGAATAAATATCCGGATCCATCCCTAGTAAAGAGAAGAGAACGTTAGAATTAAGGCATGATGGCGCATGTCAGCTGTGGCAGGTGCTTTTGCTCAGGGTATTTAGCGGTATTTAGCCCCTGTTTGTTTCAGCTTTTTGGAGCTTCTGGCCACCAAAAGCTGCTACGGACTGCCAAACGCTCAACTTTTCAGTCAGCTTTTATAAAATTCGTTTGGATAAAAACCATTCAAAATCAACATAAACACATAATCGGTTGAGTCGTTGCAATAGTAGGAATCCGTCACTTTCTAGATCCTGAGTCATATGGACACCTTTATCTTCCTCCCGCACATAATCCTAATGATACTCAGATTCTCTACACAGTCAGATTCTCCTCACAGCTAGATTCTCAGAAAAGCTGGTCAGGAAAAAGCTAAACCAAACAGACCCTTAGTGTGTCCTCAAATGTCTTGTAAGAAAAGAGGTGAAAGCAAAAGGAAAATAAAAAGAGAGACAAAAGAAACCCCTTAATCAAAGTATTCGGTTTTAAAGACTGAGTTGAGTGTTGAAGGAAATCATACAGATTAAGAATCAAATATCGAAATTTCTCTAATTTTTTGCACTCGGTGGTTTCTACTGAGGTAGTAAGAATACACAAAATTTTTTTTGGTAAAATGCTCAGCGTAACAGGCTCAATGCAGACATTAAAGTGAAGAATGATATGTTAGAGGAGATCATTCAGAACAGAAGTGGTTTACAAGAAAACATAATATTATTCCACATGAAAAAGTTATCATTTGCGGCTAATAACATCAATGACAAGTCATGCGAACAAGCCAGAGGCAAAGCGAAGATTAGATATTAGGGGGTCGGCTCATTGAGTTGAGCACAAATAAAAAAAGTAGGGTCAGTTATAAATATACCACTCAAAATTTTGAAAAAATGAAAACTAGTTCGTTCATGCCACTCCATGTCATCAAAATAAGCTATACGTTCAATTTTATAAAAGTTGAGTGATATATATACAATTAATCCAAAGTAGGGTATCCTCATCTGATTTTTTATCGGCTTAAAAATTATTGACTTTGACACTTACTTAAAAAACAATAATAAAGTATCTTTAATCACTTCATTTTGGAAAAGTACTACCACCCTTTGTCTCTTTCTTTTGGTTTTTCTAGATGTTTCTATGCATCTAGATATACAATATATTTAGATACATAGAAAAAAATAATGTACCTAGAAATATCAAAATAATCTATAAATTAGAACCAAGAGAGTGAATATCTAAATTGAAGATAAAAATAGGAGATATTGTTCATAAACACATTATATTTATTTTTATTTAGACATTTCGTATTAGACAAGAGATGTATCAAGGAAAAACAGTCTACAATTGGTTTGGAAGGCTTATTTACTTATAATTCCCACGTTAATCCAGTAATTGTAGATTAGTACTGCTCAAATTATTAAACTCAACAATAATACCCAAGGCAAATATAGTAGTCTTTCTAAACCGAAAAGGCAAGAGCAGAAGTCAGGAAGACATTACAAAGTATAGAACACAGCAACCTTAAGTTCTATTCGTAGTAACATACTGTATGGGCGAAAGCGAACTTGCTTCATTGCCCAGCCCCTGGAGCACTCGACTAGAAGACAAGCATCCTCAGCATCCGGCTTAAGACATCAAGACCATCCATCATTCCATCCTCGATGAGCAACCACAGCCTCCGGTTACGTCAAGATCATCCATCCTCTGCACTCTCTACCGCTTGGCAAGTTCGCTTTCCTCAACACCACCATCCACATTATCGCCATTGATAATTCTCTCTTAACCTCACGCCTCCCTTAGGCACTCACTCCCCAAACACATCCAGGCATCCAGCACAGCATTTGCCATTTGATGCCACTGCTGCATGGTACCACCATTTTGCAGTCCACATTTATGATTTATCTCATTGCCAATTCCATTGTTCCAATTGAGGAGAGCAGCCACAACCTCAGTCTGCTCCTGCAACACCGAATCTGATGTGTGCTATAAGAGCTATACCTTTGTAATCGCCCAGTTGCCTGATTTCCTGCTCAAGGTAGAACACATTCGACACGGGAGCAGACAGCAGAGGACCTGATCACATTGTAGCCATGGAACAAATTGCATTTGTTCTCAATTTTCTTGATATGTTTCCTACCGCTATGATGTACTTGTTCCTTTACGAAAGCTGTCAAAATTTCCGTCTTTAGATAGGCTCTTAAAAGTCCATTACCAACAGTGCAGCGGTGCTAAATTAGATTGTCATATCTTACATTCTTACTACTTGTACAAATTAACAGTGGAAATCTACTTTCCCTTATTTAACATATTAGCTTTCACATATATATACAGTAACCATTGTATGAAAAAAAACAATTAAAATTCCAATTCTGAAATGAACATGTCATTTATTTTCACCTTTTGTAAGTGCAAAAATTCGAAATTGGTCTCAACCATAACACTCAACCAGTGAATGCATTTGCATGGTATTCCTAACAGTACAATTATAACACATTTCATGGTTGATTGTATATAGAAACATACAAGTGCTGGCAGTCTTAATCTTAATCAGTAGAACATGCATTGTATCCCCTCTACATTGGCTCTATGGAGCTCAACTCTCAAGGGTCAAGGCTACTGTAATCGATCAAACAAACTGACACCGGTAACACATACTTGAACGGTTGAACTCCCAACCCAAATCCACAAGCTGCAATAGTCCCATCCATTCCAAGAAACAGATTGAAACTTAAGATGCAATTTGGATCTAATTAAAGTGAACACTACCAAACTTAACATATTCTCTCACCTGAGGTGGCATCGATGTCCACGGTATCTCTTCTGCCCTCCCAATGTTAGCTCAGGGATGTCGCACGCTCCAGCATCTCATTCTGGATAGCTACCAAGCCATACCCGCGGCCTGCCTCTTCCTATCACAGCACAAATGAGTATGTACATAACAGAGAGAACAAAACTAATATGGTGAAAACAAAAATATCACGGTGGTGGCGGTGGCGGCCTGCACCACAACAGGTTAGAGATACCGCCATACCAGCGGAGACGGAGGTGGCTATGATCTTGCCTCTCCCGTGCCACTACTCACGCTAGGTGATGAAGCACCTGCTTCTCCATGGATTCTGAGGGCCAAGGCCGTGGTGACACTAGAGCCCACACACCCAAAACCTTGTACAGCCTGCAAGGAGGAGACCAGCCCTGGTAGCCTCGTGAAGAGGAAACTGTCACCTCCTTGGAGCTTGCTCCCACATGCTGCCACCGGGAGAGAAGGAAGTGTGCTATCCCACCACTCCTATCTGCCAGCCCAAGCAGCTCCATCCTCCTCTGGTAGAGCTCTGTTGAGCCCTGAGAGAAGGCGGGTGCTGCGGGTGGGCGTGTTGGGGTGGAAGCGTGGATGCACTCTGGCCCTCTGGGCAAGCGAGCAAGCCCAGAGATTTACAAGTATAACAGCTTCTAATTGAAAATTTGGAATGTGGCCGCATGAAGCTACACTAACGGAGCTATCATCTATATCAACAGCAAGAACCCATGCAAATAACAGTGCTAACACCATAGATTATTATGCTGCTCAAATTATTAAACACGAGGGGTACATAGGCAAATATAGTAGGCTTTCTAAGGGTCCAGCTGAGGAAGACATTACAAAGCATAGCACAATAACCTAGGTTCTATACACAACAAAGGGGCAAATGGTGGGAGGCACATCACCAAAACCACCAAAATCTATGCTTCACTGCCCAGCCGCTGCAGCATACTCGACGAGCAACCTCAGCCTCCGGCTCAAGACATCAAGCTCATCCATCCTCTGTGCTCTCCACCGCTTGGAGAGCTCGCTCTCCACATTGCCACCATTGATAATCCCGTTACTCTTTGCCTCCCTCAGGCATTCCTCAAACACATCTAGGACAGCATTTGCCGTTCGGTGCTCGTTGCTGCACGGCACCACCGTTTTACACTCCGCACTCATCTCATTGCCAGTTCCGTTGTTCCCATTCGGGAGAGTAACCACGGCCTCAGGCTGCTCCTGCACAACAACATCGAATTTGCTATCTGCTACAAGAGCAGCGCCTTCATGATTGCCCAGCTGCCCGCTTTCTTGCTCAAGGTAAAACGTAACCTCGCCGTTGGAACCATCCGGAAACAAACCGGGAGCAGAGGAGCTAATCCCATTGTAGTCATGGGAGTTGCTATCCCCAGACGCGTCTGCGGGAGGGAGCCGCGGGTTGGAGCGGCGGCGCTTGTTCCCCGACGTTCCGGCGCTGGCCGCGAAGGGCGAGGTGGCGGCGTTGGCAGGGTCCCACAGCCTGGAGCAGAGGTGGAGCACGTCGCGGTCGTGCGGCGCGAGGCGGGCCGGGTCTATGCCTCCCGCGACGCGCGCGGACATGCTGCGGAACTTGTTCTTGAGGCGGCGGAGCTTCTCCGAGAGCTGGGCGCGGGTGTAGGGCTGGGGCATGGACTCGGAGAAGCGGTCGTAGAAGACGTTGAGGTCGCGCGGGAAGACGAGGCCCTGCGTGCCGCAGCCGAGGAGGCCCTGCAGGAAGCGGAGCTCGTCGGACTCGGACCAGATGCGCTGGAACTTGAAGGGCGGCTGCTGCTGGTCGGATCCGCCGCCGGGCGCGAGCGCGCGGAGCGGGTCGGAGGAGGCCGGGGAGGAAGAGGACGGGGGCGAGGACGACGGCCGCGGGGAGCGGCGCTTGATGGGGAGCTTGCGCGCGGCGGACGCCGAGGGCGGGGTCAGGTCGGCTGGTGCGGTCGGGTTAGGGTTGGGCGGGACGGGGGCGGGGACCGGGAGGGTCTGTTGGTCCGAGGCCATGGCGCTGACTGGCGCGCACGGCTCGAGCGAGCGCGCACCCTCTCTCTGCGGGCGTGGCGAGGTGCGACGAGAACGAGACGGGACGGGAGGTAAGTGGCGTGGTAGATTGGGTCGCGCACGGCGCGGCCGGACGGGCGGACGGGGGGAGGTGGTGGGATGGAATGGAGACGGCTAGGGCGAGACGGGATTGGGTTAGGTTGGGGGGGATTGGTTGGCTCGCGCAGAATCCGTGGGTTCTACTACTTCTATGGGCTTGGGCTCTGCCCGTTGTCGACGGGCGAATGGCGATGCCGTGCCGCCGTTTGGTTGTGCGAGGAGCGTTGCACGTTTGGTTCAACCTAGCGATGAAAAACAGACCGAAACGTACCCAAAAAATTTCACTCCCACAATTCATCATCCAAAACGGGAGCAGAAACCGGAACGGAACAATGACGGATGAAAACGGGTGCAGGTTATACGAGTTTACCGAAACAAACAAATACGACCAAAAATTATAAAAAACAGAAATTGTATCAATAGAAAAATCTACTCTATAAATGGTTCTCACTCCAAACTGTACGAGTACAACCGGTTGGACACTTTATGAAAAGAAAATATGCTTAATAGCTATTCATACTTGTGTTTTGGTGATTAAGTATCCAACAACAATCATGGATTAACTTGTTTTATATGAGTATGAGTGTAGGTCTAATTGAAGGCAATTTAAAGGTTTTTTTATAAATGGTATGAAAATGATCATCTCCGTCGTTCTAGATGTTGGACCTGTTTCAACTTGTATATATAAATTGGTTCAATCAAAGTGAAGGCAATGCACATGATTTCAGACAACATTTTGTACATTGTGACCACTCTGTTTAAACTGGAGTTCTTTTTGCAGTGAAAACAACGCACTTGATCTTGGACCTGTTGAAACTGCGATACGCGATACATGAAAGGAGATCGCTGAGTGCTGACACTCGGCCATCGTCACCATGAGAATGCACGACGGAAGCTCCTCCCCCTGCCTGTGTCTAAATATTGAACAAAATCAGGTTTATTGGACAGGTTAAAGCTGTCTAGGGGAAGATTGTGTTTCAGTGAGTTTGAGTTCAACCCTATCATGCAGGAGCGGATCCAAGGGGTGGCCAAGGTAGGTCATAGCCCCACTTCAATTTTTTTAATCCCTTATACCTAGGTTTAGGTACACACCAAAATAAACAAATTTTTGTATAGTTAGCGTGGACAAATCTAATGAAAACTAGATTTTGATCTATTTTTATCTCGACGCTTCACTGCTTAGTCAACTCTTCACCTGAGCCATTTGATTCTCTTCCCTAGCGCAAGCCCACTCATGGCTCACTCGCTTCTTCGGTCATCGACTGATCAGTAAGTCGGTGACCTAACCAGACCCGCTGCAGCGCACCTTGCCTTCTCATTACTCATCAGCTCGTCGACTCGTCGGGATCCTGCACACAACATTGATATTTTGCCTCCTAGTCCACACCAGCAGATGGGCAAGCTGTTGGTAGGATCGTGGCGTCATCTGTCCCTCGCTAACTCATTAGGGTCCCACCGTGCTATCGCAACACGACAATAGTTGTCGCTTGCCGTCATCGTCAGCTATCATTTAACATTCATGTTATTATCATTAATCTACATTTATGGTCTAGTATGGTGATTTGTCTCTTACACTGTTAACACCTTTTTTGGGCGCCAAACACTTAACAAGAATCGGCGGCGGTGCTCTCTGCACAGGCGCAGACGGTCCACGGTCAGGGGCCGGACGGTCCGCGACCTGGTGCAGAGGCTGACGTTCCCTGCCTGACGGCCGGACGGTCCGCGCGTGCGCAGGTGGCGGCGAAGGTCGCCGGCGGCACCTGGATCTCGCTCCCGGGACGGATCCCGTCGAGGAGGAGAGATCCTAGGGTTGTCTAGGCTCGGGTAGACCGACCTAGACTCCTCTAATCGACGTAGAGTCGAAGAGAGGCGGAGAATTTGGAGATTGGAATACTAACCTAGGGCTAAACTAGAACTAGACTAGAACTACTCCTAATGCATAAGGTAAAAACGAGTAATAAACTGGATTTGATCGATTGTTGGGGGTTCAATCGGCCGTAGCCCTTCATCTATATAAAGGGGGAGGTCTGGATCCGCTTCGAACTGATTTCCGAGTCAATCCCACGATTTTAGGTAACAAATCCCGCGAGAAACTAGGAACCCTAACTGTCTCTGCGCACGCGCGGACCGTCCGCGCCGCCACCGTGGACAGTCCGGACCGCGGACCGTCCGGCCTCAGGGCCAGACCGTCCGCGTGACTCTTTTTGATCTCCAACATATGCCCCCCTGCCTTTTAGTGAAGGTTGACAAACCAAAAGCATATGAACTAAACCTGATGTAAGTCATCGGCTTTTCAAAATAGAGATCATTCAATAAAGCACCAATGTATAAAGGCTGTTTTGGATTGTATCTTTCTCGGCCATGACCATTTGATCAATGGATCAAAATGAATAGAATGGAGGTGCCCCCCAGCCTGGATAGACAAAGGGACTATACATGTACCATGGATTCATCGTCATGCTATTCCATATTTGGGTAGGACAATATACCGATGATGAATAAACGGGTAGAAAGTACCTTGGTCTCATAGGATGAACAGACGATGCTTGTCGCCTCGCCTTTTGGGTCGTTTTTTCGACCGTTTCGTTTTAGTAGGTGACCGGGGTTTCTTTGTTGACCGATCACGTGGAACGGTCTTTTTGCTAGCATTTTTGGAGAGCAACTGATCAAAAGTAGGGTCGGCTTTGATCAGCCGACTATATGTGCTTTGACCTTGCGTCTTTTTCCTTGCTTCGTGTAGAGGTTGACGCCTTTGGTCATAGGTGGACTGCCGGCTGAGTTAGCCGGACCGTTTGTCTGAGCACCGGATTGTCCGCACGTAGGTGCCGGACCATCCACGATGCTCGGGCTAGGCTGATGTGTTTGGTTCATTAACTGTGCCTGCCCCCCGGCGTCTTCGGACTTTTTAGCCTTCTCGTCCGAAGTCTTTCGAGCAATCTCCTTTTGTGATATATCTGTCATGCGAGGATCGCCAATGATGATGCCCTTGCCTTTGCCTTTATCGACCATTTCGGACCGAACCAAGACCTTTTTGCATGTGAGTTCTATTGTATTAACAGGAAAGGGTTGTGTGTCTACTTGCATCTCCTGAAAAGCCAATCGACCCTTATTTATGGCCGATTGTATCTGTGGACGAAAAATATTACAATCATTGGTGGCATGAGAAAAGGAATTATGCCACTTACAATAAGCATGCCTCTTTAATTCATCAGGAAGAGGAATAGTATGAGTTAATTTAATGTTGCCGTTTTTCAGTAACTCGTCAAATATTTTATCGTATTTGGCAACATTAAACGTAAACTTAACTTCTTCTTGTCGATTCTTTCGAATCGACTGTAAAGCAGAACACGGTGAAGGTTTAGCCTGCCCTGGCCAAACCAGTTCGGCGGTGTATACATCCGTGGATTCATCGTCCGAGTTATCGTATCCCACTAGATGCATCTTATGGCTAGCCGATTTTGATGTTTCCTTACTTCGGCTTTCACAGGTCATAGCCCGCTGGTGCAAGTGCACTAGCGAAAAGAATTGGGTGCCATCTAATTTTTCTTTTAAGTAGGGTCGCAACCCATTGAAAGCCAACCCTGTTAGTTGTTTTTCTGCGACATGGATTTGAAAGCATCGGTTTCTAGTGTCCCGGAACCTCCGGATATAGTCATTAACCGATTCTTCAGGCCCCAGTCGGACTGAGGCTAAGTCAGCCAATTCTAATTCATGTTCTCCTGAGAAGAAGTGTTCATGAAATTTCTGCTCTAATTCTTCCCAAGAGTTAATAGAGTTTGGTGGCAAGGCTGCGTACCATGCGAATGCAGTATCAGTAAGGGACAACGAGAATAAACGAACGCGGTAGGCTTCCCCATCAGCCAATTCTCCCAAGTGTGCTATGAATTGGCTTATATGTTCGTGTGTGCTTTTCCCACCTTCACCAGAAAACTTAGAGAAGTCTGGTATTCTAGTTCCCTGTGGATATGGCACGGTGTCGAATCGGTGGCTATAAGGCTTCTGATACGATTGCCCTGTACCTGACACACTAACACCGAGTTTGTCCCTGAACATCCCAGCTACCTCGTCTCTGACCCTCTCCGCCATGTCTGGCGACCATCCATTGAGTTTGTGGGTAGAAATCTCAGGTTGCCTGACATCATTCTGTCGGCTTTCCTCCCAGGGATGTTTGAGGTGTGTGTTAGGTGTCCTATTAATGTCACCAGCTCCTGCCCTATACCTCTCAGGCTCTCTTGTGGCCGAATAGTATTCAGCCCTATGTCCATGAGGTGGTATGGCATGATTATAATGTGTTGTCGGTGGGGCACCATAATGTTGCTGCGATGAATGTGGGAACCGTGCGTATTGCGCAGCTCTTGGCTCTGCGTGTGCATATCCGGACGGTCTGGCATAAGAAGCCGGATGGTCCGCGACCTGGCCAAACGGTCCGAAGGCATATCCGGATTGTCCAGTTGTATATGGTGCTACGTGGGTAGTCTCATACCCAGACCGTCTGTCATAAAGAACTGGACGGTCCGCGATCGGGCCGAATGGTCCAGGGTTGTACCCGGACGGATCGGCCATATATGGCGCGACTTGGGCAGTCTGCGCGTGGACTCGTGTAGAATCAGATGGTCCAGCGTAATACGTTGGTCGATTCATGCCATATCCAGACGGTCCGGCGTAAGATGGCGGACGGTCCACAACATATCCGGATGGTCCGGCGTGATGCACCGGACGGTCCGTGATGGGGCCGAATTGTTCGGGGTTGTACCCTGGTGGTCCGGCCATGTACGGTGCGACCTGAGTGTTTTGTGTGCGGGCCTGCATCTGGTCGGACGGTCCGGCGAAATACGCCGGACGGTCCGCGGTATAACCGGACTGTATGAGATGATGCTCGGATGGTCCGGTCACGTCTAGTACCTGCCGCGTGCCTAGTGGTTGTGACTGTGATGGTGACACGAAAGCGTGCATCGGCATACCATATGATGGCTGGATCAAGGGTGACCCGTTTATAGCCGATGTGTTTGACGTGGGTGGCACTGTATTAGACTCTCGCGATGGAAAGTTAGGAGCAGCTGATTTCTCGTATGCACGTAAATGCATTTTAATAGATTCATCTACATATTGCTTTAACTGATCTCCTCGTTGATCCATGAAAGTCGTAAGAGATAGATCTGGAGTACTTACAGCGGGACCCTGAAGTGGAGGTAGGAGAGATTCCATATCGATCTCCCCTTGACGGACGATCTTCTGGTGGCGATCTACCGTGAAGTGTGACAAGTACTTGTCCGCCGCCTCCTTGCGCCGTTCGGAGAGTTTATGCAGCAGTTCCGCCTCTTCCTTGTCGCGTTGTTCGTTCCATTGCCGCATCACCTCCTTCTCATCGCGCATTACGAGGTCTTCAAAGGGCCTTTGGTCATCAGCCGGGAGCGCCTCCATGGCTAGCTTGATGATGTTGGTGGTGGAGATCTTGGTGTGATCCTTAGAACCGGCCATCTATGGGCCGATTTTTAGCAGGTCTAGACACCTAATCCCCAGCGGAGTCGCCAAAAAGTATGTTGACACCTTTTTCAGGCGCCAAACACTCAACAAGAACCGGTGGCGGTGCTCTCTGCACAGGCGCGGACGGTCCGCGGTCAGGGGCCGGACGGTCCGCGACCTGGTGCAGAGGCTGACGTTCCCTGCCTGACGGCCGGACGGTCCGCGCCCTAGGACCGGATGGTCCGCGCGTGCACAGGGGGCGGCGAAGGTCGCCGGCGGCACCTGGATCTCGCTCCCGGGAGGGATCCCGTCGGGGAGGAGAGATCCTAGGGGTTGTCTAGGCTCGGGTAGACTGACCTAGACTCCTCTAATCGACGTAGAGTCGAAGAGAGGCGGAGAATTTGGGGATTGGAATACTAAACTAGGGCTAAACTAGAACTAGACTAGAACTACTCCTAATGCATAAGGTAAAAACGAGTAATGAACTGGATTTGATCGATTGTTGGGGGTTCAATCGGCCGTAGCCCTTCATCTATATAAAGGGGGAGGTCTGGATCCGCTTCGAACTGATTTCCAAGTCAATCCCACGGTTTTAGGTAACAAATCCCGCGAGAAACTAGGAACCCTAACTGTCTCTGCGCACGCGCGGACCGTCCGGCCTCAGGGCCGGACCGTCCGGGTGACTCTTTTTGATCTCCAACATGCACTGTTGGCTCCACCTAGAATTTTGTTCTGCGTCCGCCACCATTATCATGTCTTTACTAGTATAAATCTTTACCATACCTAAAAGAGCCTTTAGACGACTTGGTTAGGTTGAGGTTGAGGTTATTGTGGGTTGATAGGTCTATGTGGGCTGTGGCACACCCTAGGTCAGGTCCTGAGAACCTACCCCAACCATGTTTCTTCTAGCTTGTGGATTTTTCTTCCAGTAAGACGGTCTCCCTAGTGTCCCGAGCGAGCGGGAAGCGTCTACCAGTACGACACCCGATGGCCTTAGTCGCACTGGACATAAAACCCGAGCCCGAAGCTCAAAACCCGAAAAACCCGAGCCCAGACCCGGATAGCCCAATACCCGATACCCAAAACGTTTATGCGGTCAGTAAAACTTAAAACCCGATATTATTTCAGGCTTAATCGGGTAGCAACTTCTGGTACCCAAAATACCCAAATATCTAAACTATACAAACATCACCACATGCGTCTATTGATCTTGGAACATCTAATAATTTAATCAAAATGTAGATTGTGACTTTGTTTGTGTCTGGCTCACTTGTTATGTTTGTGTCTGACTCAAGTGGTTTAAAACTTTAAATATGTGCTATTTTATAGTGTGTTGCACGCTTGTGCTAGTGTGTTGTGCCTGTGCACCTGTTTTACATTGTGACATTGTCTGGTTCAAGTCTATGGCGGTGACCAGTGAGCAGCAAGTCTACCAGTACTTTCGTCAAAATATATGTGCAAATACTAACGTTATAATGTTGTTTGATTCCTCATATTTTTTGTAAAAATGCATGTGCAAATATTTGGTATCACATTGATCTGCAATGAAATCGGGTAGAACGGGCTATCTGTACCCGAATTTCCAGGTTTTGCTCAAATTGAGTACATATTCTGATAATGTTTCTGGAAGTCCAAATTGTCAAAAGCACAAAGAAAAATCGGGCTAACCCGAATGGCCAGCGTGAGGCCCTATCCCTAGCACCCGAACATCGCCACTCCTAGGCTAGGCTCACTAGCACCCGTCGTCGTCGCTTCTATGCTTAGGGCCAGCGGCCGCCGCACTTAGCCCTTTCGGCTAGTGCCTGCTGCCGAGAGTTGTCGTCATCATGTCCAACCTTGCGCCAGAGGGTCCAGCCGGCAGCCGCGGGCCACCACTCGCCGAGAGCCCACACGGCCACGCCTTGCCCACCTACTGTCTACTGCTCAAATGCCTTAGCGACAAGGCCACCACAGACTGCTCATCTGTCATCTCCTCCCCTACAGCAGAAAGCCAGCAATCCCTATTCTCTAACCCTCAATGTTTATTGTGATCCGTAAACCATAGCTATTACTCTATTCGCTTTAATAGTAAATATGTAATGGCTAATCTGCAACGTAGATATGTATCTCATTGCTAATTGTTTATAGAATGTATGCGAAAAAATGTTACGACACACCTGATATATAAATCCTAGACTAGATCCACCACCGGTCAGACCACGATTGAGTTCTCTTGGTGGTGGTCTTACCTGCTCGGCGAGCAAGCTAGGGGAAGGAGAGCGATTGTTCAGCGGCATGACGAAGAAGAGCGGCATCATGTCTAGCGAGTTCGGGTAGAGGTGGTAATGGTCATGATCTAAATGTTTTTTAATAATAAGTCAAATACTATATAAATATATATAGTGTAATTTTTATAGAAAATTAAATAGATAGTAAAATAGAGAGACCAAATGAAGAATCCTTGTAGATGCTCTAAGGCGTGTGGTTTGCTCTAGTATGATAATAATATAAATAAGTCCAAGAACTGTTACCAGCTGATTAAGGTTGCTATGCTGTCAATGCAGAACTGTACCAGCCAATACATCGCATAAACATAAAACCCAACCAGATTAATTCAAAACTGTTACACCCCGGCTTTAGATCGGTAGAAAATAAGGCGGATCGTGCCTCAAACACAAACCATTAACAACCATCTCATCTACAACGAAACCAGATCAGAGAGTGACAAGCAGCAAGAACTGTACGATTCACGCTTCAACCCATCTGTCTCCTCTTATTCCATCACAGCTATAAGACGCAGACGCACACTACTTTTGCTAATCAACACACAGACAAAGAAAGAAACGAGAACTCCGCTATAAAACCCCAAACGACTAGTGTCACAAAGTTTTGATGCTCAGATATAAACCCAGCCTGGAGGAGCTCACATATAAACCCAAAGTTTAGAGCATCTCCCTGATGAGCAGGTTGATGCCGAAAGATGCTGTGCAAATGATCAGCCCAAGCAACGCCAAGTAGTTGAGCCCCCTGCAGCACGCACCACAAGCAACTCAATCAGTAGGAACTTGCGACCACTACTAATGATAGATGGCATGAATTAGTAGCAACAATGATGAGGTGTGAATGTGTGATCTAACAGATGTCGTTTGCTACAACTTTTCAGATAACATTCTCGTTCAAGTGGGGACCACTACATGCAACACATATCAGAGGGCTTCCTGATAGTCACTAATAAAGGCAGCCAGGTGGGATTAGAATTTGCAATGGCTAAGGTTATCTTCTTCAGCTTACTCATCCAAATCTTCTATTTTAAACTCCACTATGTAAACAAAGCAATCTGCAGCACAAAATAGTGTTTTGTACGGCCATATCCACAAACAATCAAGTTAGCTAAAAATAGCGAAGCTAATACTCCAAAGCAAGGTACTGCCATAAAATATGAACAAACCGGACCTGCCAACCAAGGTCTATGCTCACGGTAGTTAATTATTTGAACTAGAATTTTTTGACAAAGTTGCGTGCCAAGAGAACAGAAGCACATTGAACAACTTAAAAAGTGTGCAATAAAATCAACAGACATTTAAGGCTACTCCACATCATTAGGTGAGAGTTAACCGAATGTACATCATTAGTGGGCATCGCAAGCCACAAACTTTCAGAGGAACCGTTAGCACACTGCACACGCAATCCTTGTATTACTCATCTGAGGACATTCTACCTAAACCAGAAGTGGTTAGGTCAGGACAAACCCTACAGGACTACAATTTGCCATTCCCACTGACCATGCTGAACAGCGGTTGACTGAGCTCGTAGCAAATCAAATCAGCTGTGATCCAAACATGTGAATTACAATTCACCTACCGGTGTAACCGGCCAAAAAGTCTCAAGCCACAGCAATGGCTTGTGTGAACATTGAGAGGCTGGACAGTTTGACCAGACAAGTAGCTAGCTACTTAGCTAGGGCCTCGAGGGTAAAAAAGAAGGACGCTATGGTGCAGAAATTCAGCACAAAGGCTCATTTAAAATTTCTAAAAAGCATGCGCCATTTCAACAGTCGCTTGATGCATCAACAGATAAATTCATCAATAAATGAATTCATAAACCTTAATGGGGTTCCGCTATCCTTAACTACCGTTACCGACTATCGAGCACTGGCTACCTGCCCACTACCAGCATTCAGGAAACCATAGAATATAGCAGAAGCTTCGTACCACGTAAACAAGGCAGAAAAAGAAATTGTGTGATAACGTGTGCCTCACTTTTAAAGGCGTAGAGTGCAATTGGTGGAGACGATTTGTACGAGTATACGACTACCGGTACTCTACGTTTTCATGGAGAGTTGGAGACTGATATTTCATAACAAACCGAAACAAGTTAAACTCTGTTAATTCTCCGTTATATGATTTACGTTTTCTGCAACTTTATCAGCATCTTCTGCATCTGACGCAAAGCCTCACTACGGAAGCAAACTTACCCAATCTTGAGACGGTTGTCCGGAACGCCGGTGGCGTATCCCTTGAAGTAGAAGAACCTCGCGACGATGTAGATGCCGCCCAGACCGGCGGCGATGGTCGGGTGCTGCAGGCCGCCCAGCATCAGTATGACGAAGAAAACGGGCATCCACTCTAGAGAGTTCTGGTGCCCCCTCTGCAGTCAAAACCACAAGAACCAGCGGAAATTTAGATGCCTCCCGACCCCTCACAAGAGCAATTAATTAATCACGGGGGGAGGGGAGAGGATGTCAGAATCTTGGGCGCACCTGCACGCAGTTGAAGAGCTTGGCGTCCTTGTTCTCCGACTCGATGGCGTACATGGTGGGGTAGAACACCTTGTAACTAAAGAAGAATCACCGCGGAAACCATCATATTATTATGTCCGTTGATGAAATAAGTTGGGCGGAGACAAACGAAGACAGCAATGGCGACGAGCGATTCAGATTTCGGAGAGCTTACTTTCTGCGGGCCTTGCCGACCTGGAAGCCCATCCAAAGGTTGAGGAAGACATAGGCCACCAGCACCAGCACGACGTAGCCGTACTCCTTGGTGAGCTCGATCGACACCGCCATGGCTGGAAATGGAGAACGGGAGTTCGTGGATGGAGGGCTGCAGGCTATGGTCTGGACTCTGGAGTCACAGTGGACAGGCACATCTTTTATAGGGGAGGCGTCTAGAAGGTTCCAGAACTTAAATTGCCCTCCGGCCCAAGAAAGCTTTGACCCAGCTGGGCCGTTTTATTACTCCGGTGACAGGACCTAGACTGTGTTGGATTATTCCGCTGTCACATGTGAGGGAAAGAATCATTCTCTCCAAGAAAAAGAGAGATGACTCAACGAATTGCTACTAGAGAGTAGAGATGGCAATGAGTACCCACTATCCAAAATTCAGTGAGTTTTTGCTGTATCAAGGCTAGTTTGGTAACGCCATTTTTCAAAGGGATTCTTATTTTCTAAAGAAAAATAAACTAATTTCTCTTAAAAAAATGGGTTCCCAAACTAGTCCTTAGGGTATAGTTTTGGTCAATTTCTCTACCCATAAGTTTATTAATAGATTCAAATGAAAACCCAACAGATACGTGGTATAGGTTTGTTCTTCCATTACCCATACTCGCAAGCCTATAGATTTTTTAAAACTCGTCTTAAAATCAACATATTTTATAAATATGTCTCATAATATTATTAATTGAATATGTTCTAATTGAAATAAACTCAATGTAACAAAGTTTAAGCTAAAATTAGTTATCACTTATTCCTTTTATTCTGGCTT
This sequence comes from Zea luxurians, assembly GCA_029449295.1. Lineage (NCBI taxonomy): Eukaryota > Viridiplantae > Streptophyta > Magnoliopsida > Poales > Poaceae > Zea > Zea luxurians. The sequence goes on from JAOPSE010000002.1 coordinate 177,060,018, forward strand.
ATTAATACATTGACTATCATTTATATGATGAATTATTTTTCGTGTTGATGTTAGTGGTTAAGGGAAACCTGTTGAATACCCGAAACCCGCATTTATATGATAAATTATTTTTCGTGTTGATGTTAGTGGTTAAAGGAAACCTGTTAAATACCCGAAACCCGCATGGACATAAGTTTAGACAAAATTTTATATCGGTTATGGGTATGGGTTTTTTAACGGACATATTTTTTTCTTCGCGGGTATGAATTTAGACAAGTAATACTCAGCCGGTTTTTACCTATTGTCATCTCAACTAGAGTGATGTAAAATTTAGTAAAGTCAACATTGAAGATTCATTAGCTATATGCGTCATGCGTGACGCCAGGCCTTATCCTTCAAATGTTGACATTGTCAATAGAGAAAAGTTTGGGAAGTGCTACATGTGAAATTATACAAAAAGATATAAATCAAAGAAACAAATACTACCTCCGTTTACAAATATATGACACCGTTGATTTTTTTCGAAAACTTTGATCACTTATCCTATTAAAAATATTTATTTTAAAATATTTATTTTAAATATAAAATTTTAAGTCAAGCACAAACTAACTTAAGTAATAAAACAAATTACAAAAAATAAATAATAATTTTTTAAATAAGATGAATAGTCAATTTTTTTTAAAAAAAAGTCAACGATGACATATATTTATGAACGGATGGAGTAGCAGGTGAGCCACTAATGTTACAACTTTCTTTTATGCTATGTGGTCTGTGGAGCATATAATCGGTAAGCTGTTAGCAAGCCCTTCTAGGATATACTCATGCTTATACACCGAGAACCTCGATGTCACCCTCGTTGAGAAACATTTTCCCTCTGTTTGCGTTGCTGGCTCTTCGTTGGGTAGGCGGTTGGCCTCGCTGTGAAAGGAGAATGTGTTAGCAAAACTGGCATGCAGTTCTGATGCCAACAAGAATCGAAAACACGTGTTGCGCAGTACCTTCCGCAGGACAAACGCGAGATAGAGATAGGAAACCTCCCACTCATCTTGTGACAGTGTACCTGCATTTCACGTATTAGTGCTGAGGTGGGGAAAAGCCGGCAGCATTCAGGGGTACAAAATCTATGAAGTTGGCAGGGAGCATTACTTTGGTCCTGCCTTCCATCACCGAGGGCGCCCAGCCTCCGCATCAGCTCGGCGAACTCTGGTTTTTGCAAGTACTCGTGTACAAATTCATGGAAGTTCTTCATCAGAACCAGCTCGAGATCATACTGCGAAACATTGGAAACAATATGTAACAAGCATTGGTGAGGCATATAGGCTGCACAGAGGACTGTTGAAGCAATAGAACCCCTCCAGTACCTCCTCTGCCAATAATTTGAAGAGATGGAATGGAACAACCCATTCTGGGCAATCAACAGCATCCTGCATGTTGCAGAAGAATTTAATTAACCACTTGTTTTTCTTTCAGAATTTATAAATACAGACAAAAGAAACTCCAAAAGAAAGCCAATCTGGAAAACTACTAATTTGAGACGACAGAAACTACTTACCCAAACTAGACTAGATATTTAAATCCAAAAGACTATTAAAAAATTAGTGACAAGATCAACGATCCTTTAAACGAAATACAAGGCATATATTAACGAAAAACAAGTCCCACTTACCTCTAAGTGAAACTTGTACTTGATACCAAACGGTCTGGATGCAGGGAATTTCTACACCATTATCAAAAGAAACAAATGGATCAGTTACTATACCAGAAAAAGGGAAAATATTACAAATATCTTACCAAATTTTACCTTTTCAGTGTACTCATTGCCAAAGCTAATCCAGTAAACACTGTTCCCAAATTCCAACCCTTCAGCTGACCATAGCAGAAGAGTTTATATACTTGTCACACAGCTTCCAGCAAATACAGTGACAAAGTTAACCAATGTAAGATGACAATGGTTGTTTACAGTAACATACATTCTCGAAGCCTTTTGATAATGACATTGGCATCAGGCATTGTCCCAATAAAAATGCCTCCAGGACGAAGTAATGCAGACACATTTGCCAAGGCTTGTCTAGCGCGTGCTTCAGTTGACCATGAATAATGTAAAGCAAACTGAAATATACAGAGAGATTGAAAATTGAGCACGTATGATCAAATAGAATTCCTTGTTCTGACATCAGGAAAGGTTTTTACAACTTTACTAGTTAGTAACTACTACCTAAAAGTTTAGAAGATTTGATGATGCATTACCAATTAAAAGGGCATTTTAGACATGCTAGTCACATTTTGTTTTAGGAACATCAGAGTTGCATTTCTTTTATTGTGCAAAGCGGTGATAGATGTTTAACCACCGTGTTATGGAACATTGTTTACAATTTTACATGATAACTGTCTGCCATGACTGTGTTCATGGCCATTTAGATTTAGAGAAGGTTCGACAAATACAAAACTGCACTAACAAGCACTCAAGAAGCAAAGGATATAGTTGGACCCACACAACAATAGCAGTGGGCCAGTGAAAGTTCAAGGGCTAGAAGTACAAGGCAAGACGACTCACCTGACAGCTACATATATCAAACGGAGCATCCTCATATAAATATTCATCCAAACGAGCCTAAGGAAGAAGAAAAGAAATTGATCAGTCATGTAGTTCATTCCTCATTTTCATCTGAACAAGTACTGTATGGTGGGTTGTTTTTCTTTCATTTGGGCACTTAGGTTTCAAATTTGACATGGTAATGTCTACATGCAATATAATTTGGTATTTCTTGTGGTATAAGGCTATGTCAGCCGACCATACATATGGCTGTGCAAAACAATGTTTTGTATTGTAGACTGAACTATTTACAGAGTGAAGTTTGAAATAGGAGATGAGATGAGTAACACTGCTGGAGATAGCCTAATTGGTACACCTGTACTCACATGCACCTACAAATCTACAATTGATCCGTCCCTGATAAGCATGTCATATTTTCAATTTTTCACCGGCAATAAACAATGAGGTACACTATATTCAGCTTGTGATGTGGATGATAAGACAATAGTGTCATCTTTTCAGTAGAGTATGAATAAGTCCAGGAGTACTCAATGCAAAGTGACATTCTAGCATATGATTTGGCATTCCGACATAATTATAGAAAATAACAATGGTTCGAAACAGCCTGTTGCTCTATGTCTGGTAACATGTTCATTCTATTAGTGGATTTGTAAATGCAAAATCAAACCATGAAGTTAGTCATGGATAATCAAGAAGCTTTCATCTCTACCTCATAGCAATCAGTACAAATAAGCCGTGCAGGGAAACTGAACCTTTTCCTTCTTTGTTGATCTGTGTCACCATTGTAGCGAGTCATGCAATCTTTTATCTGAAAGTCAGAAAGTGTAAGGTCTTAATATATTTATATGCCTGTGCTCAAAAGTGATGCAGAAACACAAAGTATATTTCACATCAGATATCATTACAACATAACGCGTTCAATTGATTAGTTCATACTGAGAATTCATAAGGCATCAATTATAAGAATTAAAAAAATGGTGAAGCTAAAAGCTAATACATAACAACTTCTGGTGCACTTGTGCAAATGTACACATAGAATAAATGTCTTATGTGACAGGATACTAACCGAGCCTTCAGCAATATCAACCCCTACATAGTAGCCAACCTTGGCTTTATCCCACTTTATCAAATCACCTCCCTGCATTACAAACAAATAAGCACACCTTAATGGTTAATGCTACCATCGAGCTCAGGAACCATTGCTTTCTACTATGCAAGGCAACGGCAACATGCCACTAACCTTCCCGCAAGCAAGATCAAGAACGCAGTCACCCGGGCGTGCATACAACTGGACCAAAACACTCTTGATCTGTCCAAACACACAGATTGAACAGTTATCCGTCAGTGCAGTTACTCACAGGATGTATCAAACACCACGGGTCCCCCATTTTTATCAAGAATCCAGGGACGGTTCGATAGGGCAGTAAACTGAATTGAGACCCACCCAGTTGTTGAGCTTCTTGAGGTGGATGATGGGGCTGTTCTCGCGTTCCTCGAGTGTCTGGTTGGACCGCGCGCTGTAGTGGTCGGCCACCCGCCGCGCGCTGCTCCGCTCTTCCGAGTAACCCTGCTGCGGGCCATACCCTCCGCCTGCCACTCAAGCCCCAAACCCTAGTTAGCCACCAAATCCGACCGCGGCAGCTAGCCTCGCCACGATGCCGGGAGGGGCAGTGGTGAGCAATAGAGGAAGGGGGGTGATGCGGATAGGGAGTACCTGCGCCATACTGGCGCTTGGGCGCGGAGGCGAAGGAGTGGTCGTCGCGGGGCCGCTTATTCATGACGCCGCCAACAGATGTTTTCCGGCGATTCACAATTCTACTGTACGTCCTCGTGCTTTCCTTGCCACGGATCGTTGTGTGGCCTGGAGGAAAAACCGAATCTAGGGTTACGAGAGAAAATTGCTTTTGTGGATTGGGCTAGAGTGAAGGAGTGAGAGAGCTCACCAGCGATGAGGCAGGCGGCTTATGGTCGTCGGCGGAGACAGTCGCGCGAGGGATAGGAGGGGCCGGGCGAGCAGACGAGGTGCTCGAGCCTCGAGTCTTCGAACGGCGGCGGCGGCGGACCCGCGTGTTAGGGACTTGGTGGAGAAGTAGAACAGAACTAAGAACAGAGAGATTACAGGAGGAAGCGAGTTGCGAGAGATCAGGTGAGTTTGTTAGCAGTTCAGTATTCTGTTTTATGATACCCTCTCCCTTTCCAGCATTAGATCATCTAGCAGTCATACACATACTAATATTTAAACTACACTATACATACAATAGAATCTACAATGCAAAATAGTGTAAAATGTGTTTTTGGTAACCATATGGGACTATTGTACATTACACCTATATGGTCACTAAAAACACCGTTTTGCTTCGTTTTATATTATAGATCATACTGTTTATAGAGTGTAATTTGAATATGATATGAGTATAGGTAAACTGTTGAAGATAGTCTTACATATACTTAGGCAACAAGATGCCAGCTTAGAGCCACTCTGGGCCACTAATACGTACATTCGGCCCTGCGAAGCCCAGCTTCTACATCTTTAGGTGTTGATATGTTCCGGCATCCATCCTTTTGAACCTGTTCATCGGCCATCTCCAGAGTTTGGTCCGTCTTTTGAACTTAATCATCAACATCCTTTAGACCTCGGGCGTTTGGTACAACAGAGGTGCTGACATTCCTCCCTTGAAGAGAAGTTGCTTGTCACCAAGCAGGAGCACTTGGAAAGGATTGATGAAGAGCTGTGTAATTCTCTCAAGTAGCTAAGGATTCATGCATACCAGACCACTTCACAAGCACCTAAAGCTGGCCAGCCGAGTCCAATCGACGACGCAATATAGCTTGTGGCACTTGAAGTCCTTCCAGTGTTACAGGCAAGTGAGCAACAGACATGGAGGTAGGAACCACCTGTTTCAACTCAGAAACATGGAAAACGGGATGGGTGGCTGAAGAAGACGGCAACTACAATTTGTAAGCCACAGAACCCATCTTGGATAGAATCTTAAACGGTCCAAAGAACCAGAAGGCCAACTTTTGATTTGCATGTGGGGCAAGTGAAGACTATACATAGGGCTGTAATTTCAAATAAACCATGTCACCCACTTGGAATGAACGTTCAGATCTTTTCTTGTCGGCCTGCATCTTCATGCGATGTTGAGCTCGAGCCAAATGTTGCTTGACTAACGCAGTCATGACTCCTTTCTCCTGAACCCAATCTTGTAGAGAAGGCACTGGATTGGTAGAAGACACCTTAATGCCAAAATGTTGGGGCACATAACTGTTGGGACCATGCTTTGTCGCCGAAGGTCCTGCAGGAAGAAACAACTTCGGCTAAAGCTGCTTATACATGATGACCGAAGCTACCACTCATGAAGCTTCGGTGTTATAGCATGCCCGAAGACGAAGGATCGAACCGACTTAAAGATAGAATAACCTTTTAGCCCATAAGGGTCTGAGTCATTGTTGTAAACTTTTATAAGGGGTATGGTTGTAATTCTTTACAGGTTGTGTCCTATGTCTATAAATAGTGAATAGTATTCCTTTACTGTTCACGGATTCCTGTAATTGCAAACGCATCGCCCGGGAATTATTATCTGTCAAGGAGAAGGTATAAATGTACTTAAACTCTGTGTTCTGACATTTTTATGTTCATATAATAAAATATGTGAATGATGTTACTTATTTCTGATACATCTATCTTTAATGTCTCATGTTTTATATATTATTTTCATATTATTTTGTAAGTTTAATCACAAAGGTATGACCTTCGTGATACTTCACTCATGGTCTTCGTCCGAAGTTCATTAAATCCTTGGGGAAATAATGCTTCAGCGGACGAAGGGCATTAATATTTAACATTTTATGTTGCCTTGTTCTTAATTCATAGCATTTGAGAACAAGTCCCCAACATTGGCGCCCACCTCCGGTGAACTCACTTCCACTTTCCTGAGACAATGGCTTCGTTCAAGAACCAAGCTAGAACTGCTTCGGCTCCGAAGCTGATTCTCCCGATAACAGGCGGTTCATGCTCAGAGCCGGCTAACAAGAAACAGAAGAAGGAGGTACAGAGAAGAGTACAACATGTAGGGGTACAAGGACCCTTCATCAAATCAAGATGGTCTCACATCCCAATTACCTTTTCTCAAGAGGATCTTCAGCTCAAGGATTACCCACACAATGATGCCATGGTTATTTCTTGTGTGATCAAAGGATTTCTGGTCCATAATGTTTTGGTTGATACAGGCAGTGCAGCAGATATCATATTTGCTAAGGCCTTCAGACAAATGCAAGAGCCCAAAGACAAGATTCATGATGCTACGCACCCTCTTTGTGGCTTCGGAGGGCGGCAGATTGTAGCACTTGGTAAGATTACCATGCCAGTAACCTTCGGATTCGTCAACAACACAAGGACTGAGCAAGTTATGTTTGACATTGTTGACATGGAGTATCCTTACAATGCTATCATCGGTCGCGGAACACTCAATGCTTTCGAAGCAATTCTTCATCCAGCATATCTTTGCATGAAGATACCTTCGGATCAGGGACCTATTGCTATTTATGGAAGTCAGGAAGCCGCCAGAAAGGCCGAAGGGAATTGGACTGATTCAAAGGCAATCCATAACATAGATGAAGCCGAAGCTTGTGAGCAGTACAAGCATAGAAGGGAGAAGGCTGCTTCGGCCGATCAGCCGAAACCCATGCTTTTATGCGAAGATATCGCAGAGCAGAAGGTGCTGCTGGGATCTCAATTGTCTGAGGAACAAGAGAAAACCTTGATAAGATTATTGTTCAACAACAAAGATGTCTTTGCATGGTCGGCTAATGATCTTTGTGGAGTTAACAGGGATGTTATTGAACATTCGCTTAATGTTGATCCATCCTTCAGACCTAGAAAGCAGAGGCTTCGGAAGATGTCTGATGACAAGGCCGAAGGTGCTCGAAATGAAGTGAAAAGACTTCTCAGTGCTGGAGTTATCAGAGAGGTAAAATACCCAGAATGGCTGGCTAACACTGTTATGGTAAAAAAGGCCAATGGTAAATGGAGAATGTGTATCGATTTTACTGATCTCAACAAGGCCTGTCCGAAGGACGAGTTTCCATTGCCAAGGATAGATTCCTTAGTTGATGCAGCAGCTTCATCAGAGCTTATGAGTCTGTTGGACTGTTATTCAGGCTATCATCAAATCTGGATGAAGAAGGAGGATGAGCCGAAGACCAGCTTCATAACCCCTAGTGGAACATATTGTTACCTTCGGATGCCTGAGGGGCTCAAGAATGCTGGAGAAAGCTTCAGCAGAATGACAGCGAAGGTTCTTCAGTCTCAGATAGGCAGAAATGTGTTAACTTATGTTGATGATATCATTGTAAAAAGCACGAAGCAAGAGAATCACATTACTGACCTCCAGGAAACCTTCGCTAATTTCAGACAGGCCGGTTTAAAGTTGAATCCAGAAAAATATGTCTTCGGGGTGAAGAAAGGGAAATTTCTTGGATGCCTAGTTTCAACAAAAGGGATTGAGGCTAATCCAAATAAAATCGAAGCTATCCTTCAAATGGAACCACCCAGTACAAAGAAGGGGGCTCAAAGATTGATAGGAAGACTGGCATCTCTCAACAGATTCATATCTAGATCAGTAGAGAGAAATTTACCATTTTTCGAAGTGCTGAAGTCAGCCGAAGTTTTTCAATGGGGACCGGTCCAGCAGAGAGCCTTCGAAGAGCTGAAGCAATATTTGATAAACCTAACAACGCTAACTCCACCAACGCCAGGGGCTCCTCTGTTGTTATATGTGGCAGCCTCGCACTTAGCGGTAAGTGCGGCACTTGTCCAAGAAAAGCTTGAAGGGCAAATCAAGAAGCAAGCTCCAATATACTTTGTATCTGAAGTTCTTAGTTTATCAAAGAAAAATTATACAGAATTGGAGAAGGTGCTATATGCTGTTTTGATGGCTTCTAGAAAGCTTCGGCATTATTTCCAAGCATACAATATAATTGTTCCTTCTTCACAACCATTGAAGGACATTATGAGAAATAGAGAAGCTACTGGAAGGATTGGAAAGTGGGCTGCAGAGCTTAATGAATTCTGCATTGATTGTGTACACAGATCTTCGATTCAGTCCCAGGCGTTAGCTGACTTCATTGCTGACTGGACGCCAGGGGCTCAAGTAGAAGAGGCAAATAAAGATGCCGAAGCATGGACAATATTCTGCGATGGTTCTTGGGGAACCTTTGGAGCAGGAGCAGCCGCTGTGTTGGTCGCACCCTCCAAAGTTAAAACTTGCTATGCAGCAAGACTTGATTTTAGCTGCACAAATAACATTGCTGAGTATGAAGCTTTACTTTTGAGTCTTCGGAAGTTAAAGGCAATGGAAATCAGAAGGGCAGTTCTTAAAACTGATTCCCAGGTTATCTCTGGTCATATTGACAAGAGTTGTAAGGCAAGAGACCCGAAGCTTGAGAAGTATCTAGATACTGTTCGAAGGATTGAAGCTTCCTTTGAAGGGTTTTCTGTAAAAAATATTCCTCGAGGGGAAAATGAGCATGCTGATTTGCTAGCCAAGTCAGCAGCACAGGGGCTGCCCTTACCTTCGAAAGTATTTTTTGAAACAATAAAAGCACCGTCGGTTGAACTTCTTGAAAGAGCGGTCCTCAACATATCTCCTGTTTATAGTGAAGACTGGAGAACTGAGATCATCTCTTACCTTAAGGGTAATTTCCTTTCAGATGACGAAGCTTATAACAAGAGAATAGAGGCAAGAGCTCGTCCATATGTAATAATAGAAGGGGAGCTGTACAAGCATGGTGTCTGCTCTCCGTTACTCAAATGTTTATCCAGAGCCGAAGGTATAGAATTGATGAAGGAAATACATGCAGGCTTGTGTGGATCTCACATTGGATCTAGGCTTTTGCTGGGAAAAGTTTTTCGCCAAGGATTTTATTGACCAAAAGCAGCTTCGGATGCAGCGGAACTAGTCCAAAAGTGCAAAGGTTGTCAGAAATGTGCAAGATATCAAAAACAACCTTCGTCTCTAACTCAGTTAATACAACCCACTTGGCCGTTGCAAAGGTGGGGCTTGATTTGTTAGGTCCGCTACCACCAGCACAAGGGAATTTAAGATATGTTGTAGTGGCAGTAGAATATTTTTCTAAATGGATTGAGGCAAAGCCTTTAGCCACAATAACTTCAGTTACTGTTCAAAAGTTTTTCTGGCAAAACATTGCTTGTCGCTTCGGAGTGCCGAAGGCTATCACTATGGACAATGGAACGCAGTTTGACTCCGAAGCTTTCAAAGAATTTTGTGAACAAATTGGCACAAAGATCCATTTTGCGTCAGTTCGACATCCGGAATCAAATGGACTAGTTGAAAGGGCTAATGGCATCATAATGACAGGAATAATGAAGTTAATATTCAATCAGCCAAGGGGAAAGTAGCTAGAAGAATTAATTAAAGTGGTGTGGAGCCACAACACAACAGTTTCAAGGTCAACAGGTTTTACACCATTCAAATTGCTGTTTGGTGATGAAGCAATAACCCTAGAAGAGGCTAAGGCAGGATCAATAAGAACAGTGGCTTCGGCGATAGACGAAGCTGATTGTTCTGTGGACAAAGATGCTATAGAAGGGATCAAGCTTCAGGCTGTGGAAAACATCAATAAATACCAAGCCGAAACAATAAAATGGCGCGATAGAAAGGTTCGGTTGAAGAACATTAAGCCAGGACATTTGGTGCTTCGAAGATTGGCCAACCCAGACACAGTGGGCAAACTGCAACTAAAATGGGAAGGCCCCTTTCTGGTAGTATCTTCGTCAAGACCCGGTTCCTACAGATTAAAGGATATGGACGACAACGACATTCCTAGATCGTGGAATGCGGATGAGCTTCGGCGGTATTATGTGTAACTTGATGTAATCTTTTTATTTTTTATTTTTTATTGTTGTTTTAGTTTTTCCTTATGGCACCCTTTTCCTTTCCAAAGGGGGAAAAAGGTTTTTAATGGGGCCACAACATGTAATTTTTCTTTTCCTTATTTCAATTCTATAAGAGTGATATCCCCCAAAAATGTAAATATAAAAGCTGACAACGCACCATCGAGTGCAATGGAAAAAGAAAAGAAGGAGAAGCTCAAAAGTCGTTCCCAAGGGAATGCAGAGCTTACAGCGAAAAATAAACGCTGATTCCGCCGAAAGTAAAAGGCGAAGAAGCTCCTAAGGGAGGCTTACAGCGAAAAATAAACGCTGATTCCGCCGAAAGTAGAAGGCAAAGAAGCTCCTAAGGGAGGCTTACAGCGAAAAGTCAGCGCTGATACACCGAAAAGTAAACGGCGAAGCCGAAAAATAAACGACAAAAAGATTTGAGTCATTCTCAAGGGAATGAGGGCTATGATTATGGTTTTTTGGATGTACATTCAAATAATCATTTGCACAATGCATTACATCATGACATTTGCATTCATAAACATTCATTTAGACATATATAGGATCATCATCATCGTATCATACAGAAAAGGCAGATGCTTCGGCTATGAGGAAAAACTTCGGAGAAAGAGGAAATTTTCATGCTTCGTTGTGTACGAAAAGAAGGGAAGGTGTTTTTCGCCTTCGGCTCAAAAGTAAAGTTTCATTCACAGCAAAGCAGATTGTACACGGATAAAGGAGAAAAGATATATTACAAGGTATGCACAAATTTACATAAGTTTTTTTCCACAATTATATTACAAAGATCTCTTCAGAATTTTTTGCAGGAAAGTCTTTTACAGCAACTGTTAAGCTTCAGCCCGTCATTCTTCAGCTTCATCATCCTGCACATATTAAAGCAAAATAAGAAAGGTGCAAATTTCAAGGAGAAGGTGAAAGTAACAAGTATAAGTTTCTCACCGGCTTAAGGTGGCTCCGAGCTTCGTCACCAGCCATTTTTCGCCCGCCATTTACCCAAATCTGAGTCATAAATCTGTTTCCAATGCTTCGGGCTAGGCTTGGGATGTCAACCAAATCTGCTGGTGACAAGCTGAAGTTTGTCCTATTTACAATTTTTTCGTGCGTACAGCCAGCCTTCAGAAAAGCGGTGGCTGTGCCTCGAGAAGCTAGCAGGGCGCAGAAGTCAGCATGCCCAGCAATAACTTCGTCAAGTGCATCAACCTCGCCTTCAATGTATTTTAGGGTGCTGGGCAGGTTCTCAGCTGAAGGTGTAAATGTATCAGAGCTGGCTCCAATTGAGTGAAACACATCCTTCAGCCGTTGCACGCATCGGTTGCCGAAATTTAAGCATTTCTCCTGAAGCTCCTTCAATGATTTTTGCAAATTTGAACTCTTCTCGATCTCGGTCTTGAGACTTGTTTCGAGGTTCTTCTTTTCCTGCTCAGATTTTTCTGACTTTTTGAGTAATTCATTGTTTAACCTGTTATTTTCGGCTTGGGCTTCAGCCAATGAACCTTCCATAGAATGAATGACGAAGTCCTTCTTTTCCAAGGCAGCTTCGTGATCTTTAACTTTGATTTTAAGATCTTGAACAACAGACTATTTTTCCTTCAGAGCAGCTTCGTAATTTTTGACTTTGTTTTCTAGATCTTTGATAGTAGCTTCATTCTTTTCATCCTCAAGATCTTGTTGCATTCTCAGCACTTTACTTAGAAGTATACTCTGCCAAAACAACCTTCGTCAGAAAACAACTTAATTCAAAATAAAAATATATAATAATAAAAAATCGAGACTTTTTTACCTTGAAATTAGCATAGAGCAAGCTACCGGCGATATGCTGTCGCTGGTATCTGCAGAGGTCCGCTTCAATCTTTGGCAGGCCAACGCTTTTGGAGAAGGTCCTAACAACCTTGGCCTCGGTTCAGTTCCGAAGGCATCTCAGCTTCCCTTCATTGACTCCACCAAATAGCAGAGACCCTGGTTTGTATCCACAGGATATAGCATATTTCTTCAGCTCTTCTTTTTCAGCGTCTGACAACTCTTGTCCAAGTATATCTTGAAAATTAAAATCTTCTTTTTCCAAAATGTCTTCAATCTGCTCTTTTCCTTTTTCTGTTGCCGTGTTCACTATAACCACAGCAGTTAAGCATATTGTCAATATCTTCAAGTGTAGTTTCCAGGTTAGGATCTTCGTTGGTCCCGGTTTCGGCCCCGGTGGCTTCGGCTCCGGTGGTTTCGGCTCCGGTGGCTTCGGCTCCTTCGGTTTCGGCTCCGGCGGTTTCGGCTCCGATGGCTGTGGGATCGGCAGTTAGGACTGGGCAAAAAAAACCGAGACCGAAAACCGAACCTGATTAAACCGAAACCGATCAGACCGAAATATTGGTTCTCGGTTGTAAATTCGGTTCCTGTTTGCTATAAACCGATATTTAGTCCGGTTCTTCAGTTTCGTACGTCGGTTACCCGATCAGACCGATATTCAGCATTTCCATTTCAGCCCATATTCGCTGACAGCCCAGGTCTCCAGTTTTCACTGGAACAAACCCTATCCGGCTATCCTAGACAGAATCCCAGAGTCCCAGTCCCTGTATCCGGCAGGTGGCGGCGCGGGTCTCCGGCATTTGGCGGCGCGGCGGCGGCGGCGCAGCCCCTGCTCCCTTGCTCAGCGAGCGCGCACTACCCCGAGTTCCCGAGCAGTCCTGACTCCCCGAGCGCCCCCCGGAGCCACTAGCCCACTACCCGAGCGCGAGCGGCGAGCGCGCACTCCCCTGTTCGGCTGCTGGTTGTTGCCTTGCTGCTAGAGACTCTGCGACGTTCCGCACCCTGAGCCACTACCCCGAGCGGCCGAGCCACGAGCCCCCGACGAGGCGACGACGACGGCGGCCGAGGCACCAAGCCACGACCAGTCGACCACGATAGACAGCTGGTAGCGATATTGTTTTGGGCCTTGGCCATATGTTGTTTAGCTGCCAGTCCTAGCATAGCAGAGTAGTCTGTAGCAGCCTAGCAGGTGTCATTGGAGATTTAGAGGCTTAGAGTTGATTCTCTGTTTCTCTGTTGGTAGCGACTTTGTAATCTGATGGTCAACATATCCAACCTCCATTAGGCTTAGAGCTACAGCCTGCAGATATGAAGTACTAGCTCTATTTCTCTGTTTGTTTTTAGACTGATTGGATATGATCTACTCTGTTAAATACATGGTAATTTTTCTTTAGAATTGGTACCCTAAACCTTGTTAGTCTCACTTTGTACAATTGTACTGTGTCTATTTTTAGCTTACCAGTACTGTCCGTGTCCGGTAGTGGACTCTTCCTCCGCTCGCTCGACGTCAGCTGCTCGGGTACTCGGCCTCTCCAACGCTCAAAGTCACCACTCCCCAGCTCGCAACGGAGTCCTTTGAGTCTTGTAATTGCAACGTAAGTATGCTCTTATCCCTAGATTTTCTTTTATCAAATCTATTCTATTTGTTGCCCCCAAGGCCCCAATACAGACTATTTGAGTGATTTGTTTACTATCCAATTCTGTAGATGTCCTCTGAACCTGATGATGAGATTGGGGCAAGAACTCAAACTGAAAATGCAGAGGTGGATGGTGCAGTGGTAAGGGTTGATGAGAATGTTGATAACCAAGGTAATGAAAGAGAGCAAAAAGGAACAGAAGGGGATGAGGAAGTTGATAAGGAAAAACATGCCAGAAAACCAATGGCACCAAGATCTAAAATGTGGGAACACTTCATCAAGATTAAGGATGACCAAGGTGTTGTGAAGAAAGGAAAATGCAAGTACTGCAGTCGTGCCATTAGAGCTGATTCTTATCTGAATGGCACTACTGCAATGCGGAGGCATTTTAATATCTGCAAGCGCAATCCCCATAAGAACAATAAGGATCCGATGCAAACAAATCTTAAAGTGAGCCAAGGCGAAGGTGTTAGCACTTGGAGGTATGATCCTGAGGCAATAAGGCAAGCTTTTGTTCAAATGGTCATAGAGGATGAACTCCCTTTTATGTTTGGTGAGAAGTCAGGATTTAAAAATTTTGTGAAGGTAGCTGCCCCACGTTGGACTCCACCATCTCGAAGGACGTGCACAAGGGACATAGTTAAAACTTATTTTGAAGAGAAAGCAAAGTTGAAACTATTCTTCAAGTCAAATTGTGAGAGAGTTTGTCTAACCACAGATTGTTGGACTTCTCAACAACAAGACAGCTACATGACAGTAACTGCGCACTTCATTGACAAGGATTGGCAACTCCATAAGAAGGTCATTAGCTTCTTTAAGGTGAAGGGGCATAAAGGAGATGATATTGGGAAGAACCTACAGTGATGTTTGGCTGAATGGGGTTTAGAAAAGGTTATGTGTGTCACAGTTGACAATGCTAGTTCTAATGATAGTGGTGTTAGTTACTTGAGGAGGATAATGAATATTGCAAAGACAAGCATAGCTGAAGGCAAGTTTCTTCATATGAGGTGTGCTGCACACATTGTCAATCTTATTGTACAAGATGGACTCAAACTAGTAGATATTTCAGTGAAGCATGTCCGAGCTGCTGTTAGATACATTAAAAATAGCACTTCTCGCTTGGCTAAATTCAAGGAGATCGCTGAGGAAGAGAAGGTTGAAACCAAGGCATTCTTGAACCTAGACATATGCACTAGGTGGAACTCAACATATCTTATGTTGAAAGCATCTATCTCATATGAGAAGGTGTTTGCAAGGTATTTGGATGAAGATCTAATGTATGCTATTGACTTGTCACAAGAGAAAGGAGGCCCAGGGTATCCTGATGAACAAGACTGGGAGAATGCAAAGAACATGGTTGAGTTCCTTGGACATTTTTTTGATCTCACCGAACGCATTTCTAGTTCTTTGCATGTCACTTCACACAACTTCTTTTTTGAGATTGGTGAAGTCCACTTTTTGATTAACAATTGGATTAATAGTGATGATTTTCTACGACAAGAAATGGGTCAGAAAATGAAAGACAAGTATGATAAGTATTGGGGAAACTGGCATGAACCTCTTGGCAAAACTGGTAGAAATGTGAATGAGAGAGGGAAGGGGAAGGAGAAAGAAAAAGAGAATATGAACATGCTGATTTTTGTTGCTGCAGCTTTGGATCCAAGATACAAACTATCAGAATACACAAAGCTAGCGATTGAAGAGATGTTTACTGAGGAAAATGGACATAAGGTTTGGGCTGCTGTTAAACTATGTGTTCGACAATTGTTTGAATAATATAGGAGACTTTATGCTCCACCTGATGCAACAACACCAGCCAATGATTCTCAAGAAGCAAGATAGTCCAAAGGCGGAAGGATGAAGTCCTTAATTGCACAAAAACTAAAACAACACAACTATGGCGGTGGCAACAACAAATCTGAACTTGAAAAATACCTTGCTAAAGATACTGAACCAGAAGATAATAAGTTTGATATTTTAGGATGGTGGAAGGTGAATTCCTCAAGATTCCCGGTATTAGCACACTTGGCTCGTGATGTGCTACCAATTCCGGTGTCAACTGTTGCTTCAGAATCAGTTTTTAGCACGTCTGGAAGAATCCTTGATGACTTCAGGACATCTCTTACTCCATTCATGGTGGAAGCACTTGTTTGCACTCAGGATTGGCTGCGAAGGACCACTCCAATTAATATCCAGGAGGACATGGAGCAATTGGCTGAATTAGAAAAAGGTAACCATGGCTTCATCTTATTTATTATACTTTATAGTTGTATAGGTCAATTCTAATCCAAATGAAGATATTATTCGCATGTTGTATAATGCCTCCACCACACTTTTAGAGTTGATTGAAGAACATGGTGAAAAGGGAAAAGACAAACGCAGAGGTAGTGGGCAGGAACAGGATGGCTCACAATCAAGCAAAGCTAGCAATTAGACACACCAAAGCACATCCTAGTTGCTAACCAGTTGCATTGTGACTTGTGAGTGTTCGTTCTTAATAAAATTTATAAGCTTCTACTTCACAGGCTGTGTAATTGAATTAGCCTTTTCTTTTGTTTTCTTTTCTTTAGCCTTGCAAGGAGGCTCCCACGGCTGTGTCATTCCACTACTGCGTCAATCTAAAAGTGGAGGATCTGAAAATCGTGAACAGCCAATAGATCCACATGTCAGTCGAGGATTGTGCAAATGTGCTGCTGGCGCGGTTGTCCATCACAGGCTCACAGCGCCTGGCACCATGTTCTAGTTCTAAACTATTTTATTGTGCAAATGTGATGTTGTGAACTATTTTATTGTCTCGCAGACTATGGTTGCTTTGCTTCTAGTTCTGAACATTACATTTTATGGTATAAGTTTTTGTAACTGAGTGGCACACATTATGTGATATACTATTATCAATTCTGCTTCTAATGGCAGTATGGCACCCAGGTACCCAGTTGTGAGTTGTGACATGATTTGGTCCTTTAACTGAACTTCTAGTTGGCTGCCTAGATTTTATTTGCCTTTTCAAGTGACCTTGGTTCGACTTTCTCTATTCTCTTTATATGTAAATTATCACTCTGTTTTGAGGAAAATGCCCATGTATGGAGTTCATAATCTTTTGTTCCGATTAATACCTTTTAGAATTACTGAATTTTTGAGTTCTATTCATGATTACAAGTTTAGCATGGCTAATTAATAGTCTATAACCTAGTCTTGCTGTTTCCATTTCTGCTTATGTTCTTTAAATTCCACTGGTTAATTGGCTACACATTAATATTTCTGCTTATGTTCTTTAAACTCCACTGCTTTGCTTCTAGTTCTGAATATGCCTGACTGTGAATTTGTGATGTCCTGGTTTGTTCGGTCAGTAAAAAACCAAACCGAATTTTTCAAAAAACCGAATTCTCGGTTATTGTTTGTTGGCACACTATTTCGGTTCTGAATTTTCAAAAACCGAATTTTTTAAAAACCGAAAAAACCAAACCGATTTCTCGGTTAAAACCGAATGCCCAGGCCTATCGGCAGTGACAATTTTTGACGCCGAGGTCGGTGGCGGTGTCTGATGAATGACATCAGCCACTTGGATAATTCTTCGTTTTTTCGGCTTTGCGGGACTTTCTGCTGCCGAAGCTTCTTTGCCCTTCTGAAAAAACTTCGTCAGTTCTGGCGCCAGCGGGCTTAGCTTGACAGGCAAAGATTCAGTCATTACCTTCAGAATCTCTTTCACTTCGGCAGCAGAAGGTGTCGCAGGAGCTTCCTCCTCCTGGGCCGACGTCTTTGGTTTTGGAGATGCAGGTTTTGGAGATGTATCTTTTCTTTTCCTTGAAACAGCTACCCTCGGTCCAGGGCTCAGTTTTTCAAAAATTTCTTTATCCTTTTTGGCCAATTTGGTGCTTTCTTTGTCCAAGGCGCTGGCAATCCTCTTTCTCTTCGGGCCTTCGGCATCTCCGCCCAGTTGCTCATAATCAGGGTAATCAAAATTCAAAGCATCTAGCACACGATTCAATCTTCGCTTCGGACGAGTGCCGAAGGCTGCAGTCATCAACTGATCTTCTTTCTTAGAGTAATTTCCGAGGATATCGTTGCACATAATCTCGATTGTGTCCAGCCACTCTTGGCAGGGCTTTTTAAAGTGTTTTTTAAACTTGTAGTAATACGGCAATCGAACAAATTCTCCCTTTTTCTTTTCTCCTTCCAGCTTCGGCATCTCCCAATCCCTCATTGTTGGAAACACTTTAAAAGCCAGAAACTCCTGCACCAGGTCTCTAGTGCCAATATGATCTGAAATCACGCGAAATTCAGCCAAAGCAATTTGGCTCGGGCTTCCACTTATCATGTTGCATCGGGGCCTCGTTTCTCCGAAGGTTAGCTCTAGTGGACTCTGGACCAATTTATCTTCATCTTTATCAACTTTAACATAAAACCACTCAGATTTCCATCCGGCTGGCCATTTGCTTCGGTAGCTTATCACTGGAAACTTCGAAGTTTTGCGATAAGCAAAGTTGTAACATCCAAAATTCTCATGAAGACCATCTCCTCTGGCTTTAGTCTGATAGTGTAGTTCATGGACTCGGCAGAAACCTTCACCGAACAGTTCCACTCCCTGGCTACGAAGGGCCCAAATATAAACATTTAATCTAACAATAGCGTTAGGGGTCAGCTGATGAAGGTAAACCCCAAACTTCTTCAACGCATCAGCAATCATCCCATTCAAAGGAAATCTTAATCCTGCTTTAAAGAAGCTTTTGAACACAACCACTTCATTCTTTTTCGGCTTCGGAGTAATCTCCTCCCCGCCAAAACGAACCAGCTCCTTTTTTGTTTCACTAAAGTAGCCTAGCTTCACCATTTTTGGAAGATCAGCTTCAGAGATGGTGGACTTTCCAAAGTCCAAATGACTAGGTTTGCTTGGCATCCTGCAGTTGTACTCATCTTCGGAACCAACTTCTTCAACATCAGCTTGCGTTGCTTCGGCAGCAGGTGTGTCTTCTGATGGAACTAGCCCGGAACGCCTCATCGCTTCAGAAATCGGAACAGTTTCAACGGCTTCGGTCTCGTCTCCATCACGCTCAACCCTAGCAGTGGAGCGTATTCTGGCCATTTGATTTTAAATTTTCTTGAAAAAATTCTTTGGAAGTCAATAACCTTTTTTCCGAAGCTATCCTCGTGATGAAGCACAAACCAAACTGGAGCTTCGTTTTGAATGCAAAAATCAAGCTTCGGCTATGGTTAAATTTTTGGCAGCAAAACAGTGCAATAGCAATGAATGCCGTGGTAACTTCACACCTACCTGTTTGTTTATATAGTGCTATAGGTAAGAAGGTGAATCGTCAGGATTTTTTCACCGGGCAAACAGTCACTCGCACCCACTGCACGGTGGGCCGCAAAAACCAAGAAGGTGAACCTGCATGGTAGGACCGCTCCGCGCTCGAAAACTGTATCGTTTCTCAGCAACGAGCTCAGGGAAGGTGTTTTTCGGACCTTCGGCTTCCCGAAGCCTAAGAGACTTTTTTCACGGATCAAGCTCGTTACAAAAAACGATCTAGCACCGCGAAGGGGCTACTGTTGGGACCATGCTTCGTCGCCGAAGGTCCTGCAGGAAGAAACAGCTTCGGCTAAAGCTGCTTATACATGATGACCGAAGCTACCACTCATGAAGCTTCGGTGTTATAGCATGCCCGAAGACGAAGGATCGAACCGACTTAAAGATAGAATGACCTTTTAGCCCATAAGGGTCTGAGTCATTGTTGTAAACTTTTATAAGGGGCATGGTTGTAATTCTTTACAGGCTGTGTCTGTGTCTATAAATAGTGAACAGTATTCCTTTACTGTTCACGGATTCCTGTAATTGCAAACGCATCGCCGGGGAATTATTATCTGTCAAGGAGAAGGTATAAATGTACTTAAACTCTGTGTTCTGACATTTTTATGTTCATATAATAAAATATGTGAATGATGTTACTTATTTCTGATACATCTATCTTTAATGTCTCATGTTTTATATATTATTTTCATATTATTTTGTAAGTTTAATCACAAAGGTATGACCTTCATGATACTTCACTCATGGTCTTCGTCCGAAGTTCATTAAATCCTTGGGGAAATAATGCTTCAGCGGACGAAGGGCATTAATATTTAACATTTTATGTTGCCTTGTACTTAATTCATAGCATTTGAGAACAAGTCCCCAACAATAACCATAGAGCACCTCAAACGGGGATAATCCCAACGCCGAATGCCAACTAGAGTTGTACCAAAACTCCACTAAGTAAATCCAATCCACCCATTTACTAGGACAAGCATTCACAAAGCATCTCAGTAAAGTCTATATTGATTCACATGTTCTGTCTGCCCGTCCGATTGAGAGCGATAAGTGGAACCCAGATTGAGAGACACACCAACGAGAGAAAATAAGGATTTCCAGGGCTGGCTAGTAAAGATTCGATCTCGATAAGAAATTATAGCTCTAGGCATTCCATGCAACTTATAAACATTCTGCATAAACACCTTAGCCACCATAGATGTTGTGAAAAGGGTGCTTTAATGGAATAAAAATAGTTGAACTTCGAGAATTTATCCACCACAACAAGTACACAATTCATACCTCCCGATGGTGGTAACCCTTCCACAAAATCCAAGCTAATTGTCTGTCAAGCACCCTCGGGAACTAACAAAGGTTGTAGAAGCCCTGGGTACCGTGCCCTATCAGGTTTAGCCTGAAGACAAACTGAACAGGAAGCAAAAAACTTGAAAGGGAAATGAGCTTAATAATTTCCTATAATCGATTTTGGTGGTTGACGTCCATCACAAACCACGTGGACTAACTAGTTTTGCCTAGATGTCATTTATCTCAGGTGCATAAGGTTCAATACATACCAAGAAAGAATTAAAGTTGGGGACTCAAATTAATTTGGAGCAAAGGACTTGAGAGTGTGCTGCCAGTGGCGCATCGGACACTGTCCGGTGCACCAGGCCGAGCACCAAGCGAACAGGCCACTCTCGGGTTTCTCAGGGCGCGCTCCGCTATAATTCACCGGACTGTCCGGTGTGCACCGGACTTGTCCGGTGAGCCAATGGAGCAATGGTAACCTAGTGCCAACGGTCGACTGCAAAAGGAAACAGCGCAAGTCAGAAGTCAGAGCAGAAAGTCAGAACACACCGGACATGTCCGGTGTGGCACCGGACTGTCCGGTGCAGCTACAAGACAAAGGGTTCCAACGGTCGACCGCTCCAAACCCCAACGGGCGTGCTGACGTGGCACGCACCGGACAGTGAACAGTAACTGTCCGGTACACCACCAGACTGTCCGGTGTACCCATCTCCAGCAAACTCAGCCAATGGCTAGGAAGTGGTTGGAGGCTATAAATACCACCAACCACCTCCTTTAGTGGCATCCAAGTGTTCTGAACTCCACATTCATTGCAAAAGCAAAAGACTTCACTCCAAGACACATTCCAAAGATCAAATCCTCTCCAAGTCTCAAAATCAACTCAATCGCTTAGTGACTTGAGAGAGTGTGTTTTGTGTTCTTTTGTTGCTCTTGTTGCTTGGATTGCTTTCTCCTTCTCTATTCTTATTTCTCTAAGTGCTTTGTAAAGCTATAAAGAGACACCTAAGTGTGTGGTGATCCTTGCGGGGTCTTAGTGACCCAAGTGATTAAGGAGAAGCCTCGACCAGTATGTGTGACCGATTGAGAAAGGGAAAGGGTTGAAATAGACCCGACCTTTGTGGCCTCCTCAACGGGGACTAGGTTCTTTGGAACCGAACCTCGGTAAACAAATCATCATGTCCACTTTCATTGATTCTCACTTGATTTGTTTTCCCTCTTTCCTCTCTCTAAAGTTCCCTTGCTCATAGTGATTTGAGTTTGCTCCCAAACGTTATCCGCATTGATTGAGCAACTCTAAGCAAGGAGAACTATCTTTTGCACTCTAAGTTAAGTCTAACGCTAACTCCGGCTTTAGTGCGTGTTTAAGTTTATAAATTTCAGGATTCGCCTATTCACCCCCCTCTAGGTGACTTTCAATTGGTATCAGAGCCAGTGCTTCATTAAAGAGTCTAACAAACTCGAAGTGATGTCTGGAGATCACGCCAAGAGGGAGATTATCACCGGCGACAAGGCCGTAGGCTCGGGAAGGACTCTATCACGGGAGTCCGGCGACAAGTACAAGGAGGAATCCTCTTCCTCCATCAAGTCACATAGAAAGGGTGACAAGAAGAAAAAGAAAATGAAGAAGGTGGTCTACTACGAGACCGATTCTTCATCACCTTCCACATCCGGCACCGAGTCTACAACTTCGAGGCGCCACGAGCGTAAGAAGTATAGTAAGATGCCTCTTCACTATCCTTGCATTCCTAAACGTGCTCCTCTACTTTTGGTACCCCTAGGCAAACCACCATATTTTGATGGTGAAGATTATTGCATGTGGAGTGATAAAATGAGGCATCATCTAACCTCACTCCACGAAAGTATATGGGATATTGTTGAGTTTGGAGCGCAGGCACCATAGGTGGGCGACGAGGACTACGACTCGAACGAGGCCGCCCAAATTAGGCATTTTAATTCCCAAGCAACTTCTATACTCCTCGCCTCCTTGTGTCGGGAGGAGTATAATAAGGTGCAAGGGTTGAAAATGCCAAAGAGATTTAGGACGTCCTCAAAACGGCGCACGAAGGGGACGAGGTGACCAAGATCACCAAGCGCGAGACGATCAAGGGAGAACTCGGTCGATTCGTCCTCAACAAAGGAAAGGAGCCGCAAGCGATGTACAACCGGCTCAAAATGATGGTCAACCAAGTGCGCAAGCTCGGGAGCACCAAGTGGGATGACCATGAGATGATCAAGGTTATTCTTAGGTCTCTTGTTTTCGTAATCCCACTCAAGTGTAACTAATCCATGGAGACCCTAGATATAAACAGATGTCTCCCGAGGAAGTAATTGACAAGTTTATGAGCTTTGAACTAATGATCAAAGACTCCAAACATATTGTCAACTTGGAACAAGGCACCACCTCTACAACCGAGGTTCAACCCGTTGCATTCAAAGCAATGGAAGAGAAGAAGGATGAGTCTACACCAAGTAGACTTCCAATTGACGCCTCCAAGCTCGACAACGAGGAGATGACTCTTATCATTAAGAGCTTTCGACAAATCCTCAAACAAAGGAATGGGAAGGACTACAAGCCCTGTTCCAGTCACTTTATAGCTAAGTGTCCATATACAAGTGACAGTGACAGGGACGACGACAAGAAAGGAAAGAAGAAGATGGAGAAGAAAAAGTATTACAAGAAGGGTGGCGAGGCGCACATGGGGTGGGAATGGGACTCCAATGAGAGCTCCACCGACTCCTCCTCCGACGAGGACGCCGCCAACATCGCCATCAATAAAGGCCTCCTCTTCCCCAACGTCAGCCACAAATGCCTAATGGCTAAGGACGACAAGAAGAAGAAGGTACATTCTAGAGATACCCCAAAACATACTACATCTGATGATGACGGTAGCTCTAGTGATAATGAAGATGATTTAACTTCTCTTTTTGCCAACCTTACTAAAGATCAAAAGAAGAAAATAAATGAATTAATAGAATCCATTAACGAGAAGGATGATCTTTTGGAATGCCAAGAGGACTTGTTCGTTAAGAAAAACAAGAAATTTGTTAAATTAAAAATGATTATGCTCTAGAAGTAGGAAAATGTGAAAACTTATCTAAAGAGCTTAACATTTGCAATGATTCGATTTCCTATCTTAGAGATGAGAATGCTAGTTTAATTGCTAAGATAGAAGAATTGAATGTTTGCAAACCATCTACATCTACTGTTGAGCATGTCGCTATTTGCACTAGATGTAGAGATGTTAATATTGAAGCTATTGATGATCACCTTGCCATGATTAAAGAACAAAATGATCACATAGCTAAATTAAATGCTAAAATTGCCGAGCATGAATTAGAAAATGAGAAGTTTAAATTTGCTCGTAGCATGCTTTATAATGGGAGACGTCATGTCATTAAGGATGTCATTGGCTTCCAACAAGGGAGCCAAAGCAACATCAAGCTTAATACCCCCAAGAAACTATCTAATTTTGTTAAGGGTAATGCTCCCATGGTTCTGGATAGAGAGGGTTACATTTTATATCCTAAAAACTATCCTGAACATAAGATTAGGAAAATTCATGCTAGAAAACCTCATACTGTTTCTCGTCATGCATTTATGTATAGAAATGAGGCTTCTAGCTCTAGGCATTCCACTCATATCAAAATGCCTAAAAGGAAAATACCTAATGCATCAAATGAGCATAACATTTCATTTAATACTTTTGATGCATCTTATGTGCTTACTAACAAATTAGGCAAAGTAGTTGCCAAATATGTTGGGGGCAAACACAAGAACCCAAAGACTTGTGTTTGGGTACCCAAGGTGCTTGTTTCTAATTTCAAAGGACCCAAGACTGTTTGGGTACCTAAGAACAAGGCCTAAATTTGTTTTGTAGGTTTATGCATCCGGTGGATCAAGTTGGATAATCGATAGCGGGTGCACAAATCACGTGACAGGGGAGAAAAGGATGTTCTCCTTGTATTAGAAAAATAATGATCCCCAAAGAGCTATCACATTCGGGGATGGAAATCAAGGTTTGGTCAAAGGTTTGGGTAAAATTACTATATCTCCTGACCATTCCATTTCCAATGTTTTTCTTGTAGATTCCTTAGACTACAATTTGCTTTCTGTTTCTCAATTATGTAAAATGGGCTACAACTGCCTTTTTACTGATATAGGTGTTACTGTCTTTAGAAGAAGTGATGATTCAATAACATTTAAGGGAGTGTTAGATGGTCAGCTATATTTAGTTGACTTTAATGATAACAAGGCTGAACTAGACACTTGCTTAATTGCTAAGACTAATATGGGCTGGCTCTGGCATCGTTGACTTGCCCATGTTGGGATGAAGAATCTTCACAAGCTTCTAAAGGGAGAACACATTTTAGGACTAACAAATGTTCATTTTGAGAAAGACATGATTTGTAGCGCATGCCAAGTAGGGAAGCAAGTTGGAGTTCATCATTCACACAAGAACATCATGACAACCGACATGCCACTTGAGCTACTCCACATGGACCTATTCGACCCGATCGCTTACATAAGCATCGCTGTGAGTAAGTATTATCTTGTTATTGTGGATGATTATTCTCGCTTCACTTGGGTATTCCTTTTGTAGGAAAAATCTTAGACCCAAGAGACCTTAAAGAGATTCTTAAGATGGGCTCAAAATGAGTTCAGATTCAAGAATGCTAACTAGAGTTCTCAAATTGAAGCGATAATGGGACAGAGTTCAAGAATTCTCAAATTGAAGGATTTCTTGAGGAGGAGGGCATCAAGCATGAGTTCTCTTCTCCCTACACACCTCAACAAAATAGTGTAGTAGAGAGGAAGAATAGAACTCTTTTGGACATGGCAAGGACCATGCTTGATGAGTACAAGACACCAGACCAGTTTTGGGCAGAGGCGATTAACACCGCCTGCTACTCCATCAACCGGTTATATCTTCACCAAATCCTCAAGAAAACATCATATGAACTCCTCACTGGTAAAAAGCCCAATGTTTCCTATTTTAGAGTTTTTGGGAGCAAATGCTTTATCCTTATTAAGAGAGGTAGAAATTCTAAATTTGCTCCAAAAGAAGTAGGGTGCTGTTTGGTTCAAGAAATGTAACGCAAAGGGTAATAGTAATGGTTTACATTCGATTACTGTCGGTAACAAGTTTGAATAGTCCGGTATCAATTTTTAGTATGGTATCTGATTACGGTGGGACTAAAACAAACATGATTTAACGTTATCACTTACCTATTACGTTACAAATATCTGAACCAAACGGTACCTAGAAGGCTTTTTGCTTGGTTATGACTCAAACACAAGGGCATATAGAGTCTTCAACAAGTCCACTAGATTAGTTGAAGTTTCTTATGACATTGTGTTTGATGAGACTAATGGCTCCCAAGTGGAGTAAGTTGATCTTGATGAACTAGATGATGAAGAGGCTCCATGCGTCACGCTAAGGAACATGTCCATTAGGGATGTGTGTCCAAAAGAATTCGAAGAACCTCCATAAGATCAACCATCATCTTTCATGCAGTCATCTCCACCAACTCAAGATGAGGATAAGGCTCAAGAAGAAGAAGAAGAAGATCAAGACGATGAGCCACCTCAAGAGGAGAACATTGATCAAGGGGGAGATGAAGATGATCAAGACAAGGAAGATGATCAAGAGATTCAAGATTAAAGACTGCCACACCCAAGAGTCCACCAAGCAATTCAAAGAGATCACCCCGTCAACTCCATACTTGGTGACATTCACAAGGGGGTAACCACTAGATCTTGAGTTGCTCATTTTTGTGAACATTACTCTTTTGTGTCCTCTATTGAGCCATACAGGGTAGAGGATGCGCTAAGAGATCCGGATTGTGTGGTGGTAATGCAAGAGGAGCTCAACAACTTCACAAGGAATGAGGTATGTCATTTAGTTCCACGTCCTAACCAAAATGTTGTAGGTACCAAATGGGTATTCCGCAACAAACCAAATGAGCATGGTGTGGTGACAAGGAACAAAGCACGACTTGTTGCAAAAGGTTATTCACAAGTCGAAGGTTTGGATTTCGATGAAACCTATGTGAAAGAGAAATAGGCCTTAAACCTTTTCCTAAATGATTTTGGTGGTTGAAATGCCCAACACAAATAATTGGACTAACTAGTTTTCTCTAGAGTATATGTTCTACAGGTGCCAAAGGTTCAACTCAAAGCCAATACAAAGATTAAAAAGGGTTCAAGAAGAAAGGAGCAAAGGAAACCGAAGTGCTCTCTGGTCTAGCGCACCGGACTGTTCGGTGTGCCACCGGACAGTGTCTGGTGCACCAGGGAGGATTGACTTCAAACTCTTCAACTTCGGGTTTCCCAGGCGCAGCTCCGCTATAATTCACCGGACTGTCCGGTGGGCCACCGGACTGTCCGGTGGGCCAGCGGAGCAACGGTCACCTGCGCGCAACGGTCGACTCTGACAGTGAACAGTGCAGCACAGTGAACGCGACAGAGGTTAGAGCAGTTGGTCAGAGGGGCACCGGACTGTTCGGTGTCGCACCGGACTGTCCGGTGCCACATGAGGACAAAGCCTCCAACGGTCGACCAGCTCTAAGCCCTAACGGGAGGATGACGTGGCGGCGCACCGGACACTGTCTGGTGCACCCATCGCCAGCAGCCTTCTCCAACGGCTACAATTGGTTGGTGGCTATAAATACCACCCCAACCGGCCACTTCAAGGTGTGGGAGCCCAAGCAACATTCCAAGTCATCTAGTTGACATATTCAAGCCCTCCCAACCACCTCTATTCATTGATCCATCCTGTACACAAGATTTAGACCACTACAACCCACACAAGTGCCACAAAAGCGAGAGCAAGCAAAAGAAAGCCTCTCGTGTGATTTAGTTCTAGTGCCTTGTGAGATTCATTAAGAGATAGTGTGTACTACATCTTTGTGTTCATTTGCGCGTGGAGTTTTGACTCCCATTGAACTTCCTCTAAAGTTTTGGAGGCTTGTAAAGCTAGCAAGAGACACCAAAATGTGTGGTGGTCCTTGCGGGGTCTTAAGTGATCCTTGAGAAGAAGAAGAGCTCACTGGTCTTGCATGATCGGTGGAGAGAGGAAAAGGGTTGAAAGAGACCCGTCCTTAATGGACTCCTCAACGGGGACTAGGCCTTCGAGGGCCGAACCTCGGTCAAACAAATCACCCGTGTCTCGTGTGCTTATTGCTTGTGATTTGTTTGCTCTTTCCCTTTCTAAGTTTTTTCTTGCACTATTCTTTGCTAATACCATTTGGTGTTGCTTCAAGTTATATTCTCATTTAGTAAAGCAACACCTTGCAACAAAGAACTTGTGTTATTGCTCTTCTTATCTAAGCCCTCTTGCTTTATTCTCATAGACTTATTAGTAGTATTGATTTATCAATTCCGCATTATTTAGCAATACTCTTTACAAGCAAAGGACTTAGTTTTTATACTTCGATAATTGTGTATCTTGTTCTAACCACTAATCAAGGGGTCTAGCTGGGGTGTAAAGTTATAATTTTCAGGTTTCGCCTATCCATCCCCCTCTAGGCGACTTTCAATTGGTATCAGAGCTAGGCACTTCATATTGAGTCTAACAACTCGAAGTGATGGCTCGAAGAAGATCCCAAAAGAACAAGAAGACACCTCCAAAGAAATTCAAGGATATAACTCTTGAGATTTTGCTTAATGATTGTTCTAATTATGCTTCCTGGTCTACTAGTGTGATAAATGCCTTTAGAATCGTAGACTACCGATTAGAACAAATTATATACAAGAGTATCATGCCCTCCAATTATGATAGAAAGAATATTTCCGAGGAAGATCAAAGATGTTTAAGCTTAAATTATCTTGCTTTTGACATCTTAGGTAATTCTCTTAGCAAAGAAGATTATCATGCCTTCATAATTAATTACAATGAATCTTTTCATGATGCGCATGATATTTGGACTAGAATTGAAATCAAATTTGATGAGTCCAAACATGATAGTTCATTTTGTGCTTCTACTTCTTTTAGTCCTTGTGAAACTAACCCTTTGAAGGAAGAAGAAGAAAATGAATGATGGAGACCAAATGATGAATCCACCTCTCCAATAGGTTTGTCTTCCCATTTTGATTCCCACAATTGTTGTGTGGCTAATGAAAATGATAGCGGAAGCACAAATGAGGACGAGGAGGAAGAAAGAAGCTTCATGCAACTCTACGCTCGCCTAAGCCAAGAAGATAGTGGTGGTCATGCTCAAACTTCTAGAAAGAGCGAGAAAGCAAAGCGAAGCTCGTCAAAGGCTAGAAAATGTTCTCTCCATAAAAATGCTACACTTTGACGAGTTGACTAAAGAACATGAGGAGCTAAAGTGCTCTCATGTTGATTTGGTCCAAAGGTATGAAACTATTTCAATTGAGCAAGATAACGCTTTACATTGTATCGCTCAATTAGTAAATAGGAATGCCTTGCTTAAGGACCAAGTAGAAAAGCTAAAAGATGAAAATCTAGCTTTTCAAGAAAAATATGATATGCTCCTATGTTCTCATGAAAATCTTATGGAAGATCATACCATATTAAATATTGCTCATGAGGTTGTGATAGAAAACTTAAAATCCCAACAACCTCACTCATGTACATGTATTCAAATTGAAACTACATTACCATGTGCTAATACTTGTTGTCCGTCGATAAGCAAATCTTCCTTTGAGCTAGAATTTGTAGGAACAAATGATGATACATATCAAAAGCTCAAAGAAGAAAATGAGAGGCTAAAAATGAGCTTGACACAACTAAAAGGGAAGTGCATTGCTCAACCTTCTCAAGATAACCGTGATCACATGGTGAAGAAGCTTGAGACGGGAACAACTGTGGCATGCACTAAACCCCTTGAAGGAAATGTCAAGGACTTGAGGATTGCCAAGAGGAAGGAACAAAAGATGAAAATCAATGCCTCCTCCAAAAGCCTCAACCACGTCTCCATAAAAGGTAACATCCAAGGTAATAATCAAGCCACACTTCATACTAAGAGAAGTAATAAGTGTAGTGAATGCTTTGAAAAAGGACACTCGATTAGGTCATATCCCTATATTAAAAATGACTTGATTATTAACAAGGATGATAAACTTTGTTTTAAATGCTAAAAGAATGGACACTTAATTAAGTCTTGTCCCTATTTGAAACAAAAGGCATAGGGTTAGAAAAGAAAATATTCACTAACCATGTAGCAAGCAAGAAACAAGGAAGGAAGAAATCTTAAAGGCTTGAAGATCGCCTATGCTGCATATGCCGAAAGAAGGGACATCAATGCAAGGATTGTCCCATTGGTAACAACCCCACCTCTAGCTTGTCAATTATTTCTCATATAACTAGGACCCAAAATTGCAACTTGTGCTAGAAAGGTAATGAGTTTACCTAGTGCTAACACAAAGGACGTTTGGTTCCTAGATCTTTATTGACTAACCTTGATGGACCCATCAAGAGATGGGTACCAAAATATGCTTGACAAGTTTTGCAGGAGAAGGAGATGATATGAACCTTTGGGGTGCTTGAAAGAGTCAATTCAATTCTTGTTAACTCAAGCTATCAATCTTCAATGATCTATATCCATGATTGACCCAAGGTTATTTTTCAAATTACTATGTCTTAAACTCATATCATCTCGGGGAAGATATTGATGTTGTAGGAAATAAAGAATTATCTCGTGCGGAAAAATCAAGGCCTACAACATGGAGGAAAGCCGAAGGATGGTAACATTTATGCTTTTAAGTGCAAGTATCTTAAATTACTATTTCTCATGTGTCTTGTGTAGTCGCATAGAAAAATGAAGCACTTCAAATATCTTTAAATGATGTCACCATTCTTTGAAGAAATTCCTCTCATATGGTAGATTGCATATTCATCATTTCTATACTTTGGCAATCTACATGCTTTTAGTTATTGTAAGTACCTCATGGCATATTTTTCGCTAGTCATTCTATTATTGCCATGCTTCTAGATATAGAGAGATATTTCATGTTCTTAAAAGAATAAGGTGTCATGTAAGGAATTCAAATCCTTAGGACACTTATAAAAGGAAAACTCTCTCTATAACTAGAATAGTGAGACTAATGATTTTATTTAAGTAACCCAAGTAGTCTCACTAGTAGAGAATAAGTTTCTCTTTGGAAGTGTGTAATCTAACATAAAAAGAAAAATCAATTCAATGATTTATGATGTATTCCTACTTACTTAAATTGGATATGATTCTTCTTCATTTATCGCTCTCCATAATTGAATTAGATTTGTTCCCGTAATCTTAAAAGATTATTTATGCTTGTTTTATGAGTTAAAATTGAGCATAACATCATCTATGGGATAATCTAGTTCATGCTATGAAGTTTCCATGTTTTAGCAATCTATCTTTTCATTCCTTGTCAAAAATGATTACAAAAATGGAAACTAGTGCTTGTGTTACTAACCATGTATCTCTTGAGCCTACTTATGGAAATCTATAAAAGAGAAAGTGCATATCTAAGTCACAAGCCTCTAGGGTTACTCTTCACCCAAAGGAAGAAAGGTAAAAGCAAAGGTATGGGAACTCTTTTTCCCATCATTGGTTATCTGCTCTAAATTATCATATTCTATCCTTGTGAGGAATAGATTCTTTATTGGACTTAAATTAACTAGATGTGCATTCAATCTCATTTTCAAAAATACACTTGTCCATTAGAATACAATTCATGCCTTTGCTATATATATATGTTCTCATATTGATTTGCTTCTAAGTAATGATTACTAAATTCAATATGAAGAAGTAAAATTCCAATGATTGATCAAAATGTTTAAATGTTGCATATTCCTCTTTCTCAAATGAAATGCACTAATGTTAAGGATTTTACTTCATGTCTATGTGACTTATGAATTATGAATTGTTTATATTTCTTAACTAAAGAAATCATCCTTCATCATATACACCCTTGTGCTATTAACATCCTTCTTGAGTATTTTCAATAAGTTTGGAAGGAAAAAGAAACAACTACAAAGGGAGGACACTTACATGAAAGAGAAGACATCAAGTACAACAACACCTACTTGGACAATAAGATCTCCAAAACAATCAATGGTGAGGTTGTGAGTATTCTAAATCCTTTCATAGTGAAGAATACCAGGCTTAAGTTGTTTATTGCAAATTTTATGAGCCCTGATCAAGATGTATAATGCTTCTCCCTATTTGTCTTTAGAGTAAATTCATCCAGTCAATTCATTCAAATACTTGATGCATATCTTTAGGGGGAGCCTCTTTCTATATCTTGATTATGTTGAGACTATCACTTTATCTTAGTAATTTCATATAGTCTCTTGCATGAGAATGAGTTTCTCATAAAGTATGCTACTATTTTTCAATTCTTATCTTTCACTCTAAAGTAGCATATTTGCTGGATTCTCCTACTCTAAGCTTAATTGATAATCTAATGCGTATGTTGTTCTTTTGATCACATCTGTTATTTGTTTGATCATTGAATAACTTCAATTAACACTCATGTTACTTAGTGTCGTATATACTATCAATAGATATCTCTCTTGATATGCACTAAGTTAAAAGGAGAATTCATGATACATTTATGCAATTTGTGATCTATTTGATATATGCTAACAATGACTTAGAGAAGGATCACTAGTTGTAGAACTCTCTCTTGTGCAAAACATTTCCATATATTGTCTTGAGTATAGGTCTTAAGTAGCTAAGACTGAGGACAAAGCACAATAAAGAGAGCGTCCCTATGTGAAGGTACAAAAGGGTAAAACTACCTCCTTCCATTTAAACTTGTACCTAAATCTTCCTTTCTCTACTTTCTGTGCATATCTTGTATAAAAGGAAGAGAAAGCATGTCCATACTTTATCCCTGCTTCATACCTAACTTTATCTCTCAAAATTTCATTCCTGCATTTATGCATCTTTGGTAAAACTGGGTGAAGTAATTTTATTGTCAAAGAGCTTAAAGCTTAACCTTGTAACGAGGATAAGCTGCCTTTGTTTCAAAGGTGGATGGTCCTTAAGCCTCTTTGAAATCCTTAAGGGAAAAAGCTTAAAATGTTTATAACATGCTTTCATAAGTGCATAAACTGTCATGAGCATCACACTTATACTATGACACAATGCACTACACATTCTGTATGATATAGATATGTTCTCATTAACCTAATTATGTGCAATTGGCATTTAAGGCCAAAATATGTGTTCCTCTCCATGCACATATTTAGGGGGAGCAATCTATGTTATATAGAACTATGATAATGCTTAATTTGATATATCCTTTGATCATATCTCTTTTATGTCTATGACTAATGTGTTTTCAAGTGTATTCTCATGCTTAGTCATAGAATTGAAAGGGAAATAGAGTATTCGACAAAGATGACACTTCCACTCAACTCCTTCGGTATTATCCACTTTTTGCCGGTATTCCGCATTATTCTCCACTTTGGTACAATCTTCACTCATATTTATTTGTTCACCATTGGGGAGAAAGTACAAGGGCTTATATTTCACTCACAAGTATCTGTTTTTGGCAATTCATGCCAAAGGGGGAGAAAGTATGAGCCGCCCAAAGCAAAAGGACCGCCACCACCGAATTTTAAAAAAATGAACTTTTCAAATCGGTATCTCATTGTGTTCAAAAAAGGGGAGTATCTTCAAAAATTTTTAAAACCCTCTTGAAAACTAAGAGGAGAATTTCATTGAGGGGGAGTTTTGTTTAAGTCAAAGGAAAAGCATTTGAAACAGGGGGAGAAAATTTCAAATCTTGAAAGTGCTTCTTTCAATCTTATTCATGTACCTTTGACTATTTGCAAAAAGATTTTCGAAAAGAATTTTACAAAGAATTTGCAAAAACAAAACTAGTGGTGCAAGCGTGGTCCAAAACATTAAACAAGAAGAAAAGCAAACCATGCATATCTGGTAAAAGAAATAATATTGGTTTCAATTCTAAGCAACCTTTGCACTTACCTTATGCAAACTAGTTCAATTATTCACTTATATATTTGCTTTGGTTTGTGTTGGCATCAATCACCAAAAAGGGGGATATTGAAAGGGAAATAGGCCTTAAACCTTTTCCTAAATGATTTTGGTGGTTGAAATGCCCAACACAAATAATTGGACTAACTAGTTTGCTCTAGAGTATATGTTCTACAGGTGCCAAAGGTTCAACTTAGCCAATACAAAGATTAAAAAGGGTTCAAGAAGAAAGAAGCAAAGGAAACCGAAGTGCTCTCTGGTCTGGCGCATCGGACTGTCCGGTGCACCACCGGACAGTGTCCGGTGCACCAGGGAGGATTGACTTCAAACTCTTCAGCTTCGGGTTTCCCAGGCGCAGCTCCGCTATAATTTACCGGACTGTCCGGTGTGCCAGCGGAGCAATGGTCACCTGCACGCAACGGTCGACTCTGACAGTGAACAGTGCAGCACAGTGAACGCGACAGAGGTCACAGCAGTTGGTTAGAGGGGCACCGGACTGTCCGGTGTCGCACCGGACTGTTCGGTGCCACATGAGGACAAAGCCTCCAACGGTCGACTAGCTCTAAGCCCTAACAAGAGGATGACGTGGCGGCGCACCAGACACTGTCCGGTGGCGCACCAGGACTGTTCGGTGCGCCCATCGCCAGCAGCCTTCTCCAACGGCTACAAATTGGTTCGTGGCTATAAATACCACCCCAACCGGCCACTTCAAGGTGTGGGAGCCCAAGCAACATTCCAAGTCATCTAGTTAACATATTCAAGCCCTCCCAACCACCTCTATTCATTGATCCATCCTATACACAAGAGTTAGACCACTACAACCCACACAAGTGCCACAAAAGCGAGAGCAAGCAAAAGAAAGCCTCTAGTGTGATTTAGTTCTAGTGCCTTGTGAGATTCATTGAGAGATAGTGTGTACTACATCTTTGTGTTCATTTGCGCGTGGAGTTTTGACTCCCATTGAACTTCTTCCAAAGTTTTGGAGGCTTGTAAAGCTAGCAAGAGACACCAAAGTGTGTGGTGGTCCTTGCGGGGTCTTAAGTGATCCTTGAGAAGAAGAAGAAGAGCTCGTCGGTCTTGCGTGATCGGTGGAGAGAGGGAAAGGGTTGAAAGAGACCCGTCCTTAGTGGACTCCTTCAACGGGGACTAGTGAGAGCACCTAGAGGGGGGGGGGTGAATAGGTGATCCTGTAAAACTTAAAACTTAAGCCACAAAAACTTGGTTAAGTGTTAGCACAATAATTGCCAAGTTGCTAGAGAGGAGTCAAAACACAATAACCACAAGAGATCAATCACAGAGATGGCACGGTGGTTATCCCGTGGTTCGGCCAAGACCAACGCTTGCCTACTCCACGTTGTGGCGTCCCAACGGACGAGGGTTGCAATCAACCCCTCTCAAGCGGTCCAAAGACCCACTTGAATACCACGGTGTTTTGCTTGCTTTTCTTAATCCCGTTTGCGAGGAATCTCCACAACTTGGAGCCTCTCGCCCTTACACTTGAAGTTCACAAAGAAGCACGGAGCAAGGGAGGGATTAGCAACGCACTCAAGACAAGAAATCACAGCAACACCACGCACACAAGTCGCAACGAGAGCTCACAACACAACTCAATGAGTTCACCACTCAACTAGAGCTCTAATTGCTATCGCAAAGAATCAAAGGCGCGGAAATCGATGTCATGGTGCTTAGAAATGTTGTAGGAATGCTTGGTGTGCTCCTCCACTGCGCCTAGGGGTCCCTTTTATAGCCCCAAGGCAGCTAGGAGCCGTTGAGAGCAATCTAGGAAGGCTGATCTTGCCTTCTGTCGACTGGCGCACCGGACACTGTCCGGTGCACTACCGGACACTGTCCGGTGCCCGATTTCCTTCCAAAAATGTCGCAGTCGACCGTTGGCAGCCTGAGAGCCGTTGGCGCACCGGACATGTCCGGTGCACACCGGACAGTCCGGTGCTTCCTTCTAGCTGTTGGCTCGGCCACGTGTCCCACGCAGATCGCGCGGCCGACCGTTGGCCCTGCCGACCGTTGGCTCACCGGACAGTCCGGTGCACACCGGACAGTCCGGTGAATTATAGCCGTACGTCGCCGATGAATTCCCGAGAGCAACGAGTTCGCCTGTGAACGGCCCACCAGACAGTCCGGTGAATTATAGCCGTACACCAGTCGTCGAAGTCTCGAGAGCAGCCTGTTTGCCAGAGTCAGCCTGGCGCACCGGACACTGTCCGGTGCACCACCGGACAGTCGGGTGCTCCAGACTGAGCAGAGTCTTGGCTGCTCGAGCCAAGGCATTTCTAATTGGATTTTTCCTGTTTCCAGCACTTAGACATAATACATTAGTCCATAAAACAATGTACTAAGTCTGAGAAACATACCTTTATCCTTGATTTGTACTTTGTCCACCTTTTTACACTTAGGCACTTGTTTGGACACTAAATCACCAAAATACTTAGAAATGGCCCAAGGGCACATTTCCCTTTCAATCTCCCCTTTTTGGTGATTTATGCCAACACAACATAAAGCAAGTAGAGCAAGTACAAAATCAATTCAAATAAGAACTCAAAATTGTTTTGATTCAATTTTGACATATATGGATCACTCTATGCCACCACTTGGTTTGTTTTTGCAAATCAAACTCAAATTCCTATCTCTAAGTCAAATCCACTTGTAGAGACATAAAGAGAGGTATTCCATAGAAATTTGATCAAGGATTTCAAAAGCTCCCCCTTTTTTTCATAATCAACACTTCTCCCCACAAGAGGCCAACTTTTGACATAAAAGACAATAAAAGAGTTTTAACAAACCAAAAGCTCTAATCTACTATTTTCAAAATTTCTCAAGTGGTAGCTGATCCATCTATTGCTTTGGCCTTTATTTTCTCCCCCTTTGGCATCAAGCACCAAAACGGGATCAATCTTGGCCCTAGAACCCCATTTCCTCACCAAAATCTTCAATAAGAATACAAAGGCAATGAGAGTACATGAGATGAACTTGGAATAAGTTACCCTCTCATCGGAGTGCAGTTGAAGTCTTTTCATGGTCCAAGTCCACCTTTTCCCTTTCAAACCTCCTTTAAGACTAAATCAAGCAAACTCAAGCAAACGGTTAGTCTCAAAGGGTCAAGTTGTACCACAACTCCCCCTAAATATGTGCATCACTTGCACAAGGACTTGTAAGGTCCGGGGATTGATTGTACAACTTGAGCACCACAAGTAAGCAACAAAATGCATAAGGAACATGATCAGAGGCGTAAATACATGTATGCTATGAATCAATCCAAGTTCCGCGAATCTAGGACATTTAGCTCACTACGCAGCCTGCAAAAAGTCTTTTCATCTAAAGGCTTAGTGAAGATATCGTCTAGCTGGTTCTCGGTGCTAACATGAAACACTTCGATATCCCCCTTTTGCTGGTGGTCTCTCAAAAAGTGATGCCGGATGTCAATGTGCTTTGTGCGGCTGTGCTCAATAGGATTTTCCGCTATTCGGATAGCACTCTCATTGTCACATAGAAGTGGGACTTTGCTCAGATTGTAGCCGAAGTCCCGGAGGGTTTGCCTCATCCAAAGTAGTTGTGCGCAACACTGTCCTGCGGCAACGTACTCGGCCTCAGCGGTGGATAGAGCAACAGAGGTTTGTTTCTTAGAGTTCCACGACACCAGGGACCTTCCTAAGAATTGGCATGTCCCCGATGTACTCTTCCTATCGACCTTACATCCAACATAGTCGGAATCTGAATATCCAATCAAGTCAAAGTTAGACCCCTTTGGATACCAGATCCCGAAGCAAGGCGTAGCGACTAAATATCTAAGAATTCGCTTCACAGCCACTAAGTGACACTCCTTAGGATTGGATTGAAATCTAGCACACATGCATACGCTAAGCATAATATCCAGTCTACTAGCACATAAATAAAGCAAAGAACCTATCATGGACCGGTATGCTTTTTGATCAACGGACTTACCACCTTTGTTGAGGTCGGTGTGTCCGTCGGTTCCCATCGGCGTCTTGGCGGGCTTGGCGTCCTTCATCCCAAACCGCTTTAGCAAATCTTGCGTGTACTTCGTTTGGGAGATGAAGGTGCCGTCCTTGAGTTGCTTCACTTGGAACCCAAGGAAGTAGTTCAACTCACCCATCATCGACATCTCGAATTTCTGCGTCATCACCCTGCTAAACTCTTCACAAGACTTTTGATTAGTAGAACCAAATATTATGTCATCGACATAAATTTGGCACACAAAAAGATCACCATCGCAAGTCTTAGTAAAAAGAGTTGATTCGGCTTTCCCGACCTTGAAAGCATTAGCAATTAAAAAGTCTCTAAGGCATTCATACCATGCTCTTGGGGCTTGCTTAAGTCCATAGAGCACCTTAGAGAGCTTACACACGTGGTTGGGGTACCGTTCATCCTCGAAGCCAGGGGGTTGCTCCACGTACACCTCCTCTTTGATCGGCCCGTTGAGGAAAGCGCTCTTCACATCCATTTGGTACAACCTGAAAGAATGGTGAGCGGCATATGCTAGCAAAATACAAATCGATTCTAGCC
Source organism: Zea luxurians (assembly GCA_029449295.1). Classification (NCBI taxonomy): domain Eukaryota; kingdom Viridiplantae; phylum Streptophyta; class Magnoliopsida; order Poales; family Poaceae; genus Zea; species Zea luxurians. Next base: position 177,097,991 of record JAOPSE010000002.1, read on the forward strand.
TAGCCACAGGAGCGAATGTCTCCTCAAAGTCCAAACCTGCGACTTGGGCATAACCTTTTGCCACAAGTCGAGCCTTGTTCCTTGTCACCACCCCGTGCTCGTCCTGTTTGTTGCGGAACACCCACTTGGTTCCCACAACATTTTGCTTGGGGCGAGGCACCAGTGTCCAAACTTCATTGCGCTTGAAGTTGTTGAGTTCCTCCTGCATGGCCAGCACCCAGTCCGGATCCAGCAAGGCCTCTTCTACCCTGAAAGGCTCAATAGAAGAGACAAAGGAGTAATGCTCACAAAAATTAACTAATCTTGAACGAGTAGTTACTCCCTTGCTAATATCACCCAAAATTTGGTCGGCGGGATGATCCCTTTGGATCGTCGCTCGAACTTGGGTTGGAGGTGCCTGAGGTGCTTCTTCCTCTTCAACTTGATCATCCTGTGCTCCCCCTTGATCAAGCGCCTCCACTTGATGTACCTGTTCGTCATCTTGGGTTGGGGGATGCACCATAGTTGAGGAAGACGGTTGATCTTGCTCCAATTATTCCTGAGGCCGTACATCTCCAATCGCCATGGTGCGTATCGCGGCCGTTGGAACGTCTTCTTCATCTACATCATCAAGATCAACAACTTGCTCTCTTGGAGAGCCATTAGTCTCATCAAATACAACGTCGCTAGAGACTTCAACCAAACCCGATGATTTATTGAAGACCCTATACGCCTTTGTATTTGAATCATAACCTAATAAAAACCCTTCTATAGCTTTGGGAGCAAATTTAGAAGTTCTACCTTTCTTCACAAGAATATAGCACTTGCTCCCAAATACACAAAAATAAGACACATTGGGTTTGTTACCAGTCAGCAGCTCATATGAAGTCTTTTTGAGGAGGCGGTGAAGGTAGACCCTGTTGATGGCGTGGCAAGCCGTGTTCACGGCTTCCGACCAAAAGCGCTCGGGGGTCTTGAACTCTCCAAGCATAGTCCTCGCCATATCAAGAGCGTCATGTTCTTCCTTTCTACCACACCATTTTGCTGAGGTGTGTAGGGAGCGTAGAACTCGTGCTTGATCCCCTCCTCCTCAAGGAACTCCTCCACTTGAAGATTCTTGAATTCGGACCCGTTGTCGCTCCTTATCTTCTTCACCTTGAGCTCAAACTCATTTTGAGCTCTCCTGAGGAAGTGCTTGAGGGTCCCTTGGGTTTCAGACTTATCCTGCAAAAAGAACACCCAGGTGAAGCGGGAAAAGTTATCAACAATAACTAGACCATACTTACTTCCTCCTATGCTCAGTTAGGCGACAGGTCCGAAGAGGTCCATATGCAGCATCTCCAAGGGTCTTGATGTTGTCATCACATTTTTGGTGTGATGAGAGCCTCCCACCTGTTTCCCTGCTTGACAAGCTACACAAGGTCTATCTTTTTCAAATTGCACGTTAGTCAAACCTATCACGTGTTCTCCCTTTAGAAGCTTGTGAAGGTTCTTCATCCCCACATGTGCTAAGCGGCGATGCCACAGCCAGCCCATGCTAGTCTTAGCAATTAAACATGCATCTAGACCGGCCTCCTCTTTTGCAAAATCAACCAAATAAAGTTTGTCGTCTAGTACACCCTTAAAAGCTAGTGAACCATCACATCTTCTAAAGACAGACACATCTACATTTGTAAATAGACAATTATATCCCATGTTGCATAATTGATTGACAGATAGTAAATTATATCCAAGAGACTCAACTAAAAACACATTAGATATAGAGTGCTCATTAGATATTGCAATCTTGCCTAAACCTTTCACCTTGCCTTGGTTCCCATCACCGAATATGATTGAATCTTGGGAATCCTTATTCTTGACGTAGGAGGTGAACATCTTCTTTTCCCCCGTCATATGGTTTGTGCATCCGCTGTCGATAATCCAGCTTGAACCCCCGGATGCATAAACCTGCAAGGCAAATTTAGGCTTGGGTCTTAGGTACCCAACTCTTGTTGGGTCCTACAAGGTTAGTCACAATTGTCTTAGGGACCCAAATGCAAGTTTTATCACCCTTGCATTTTGCCCCTAATTTCCTAGCAACTATCTTCCTATCCTTTCTACAAATAGCAAAGGAAGCATTTAAAGCATGATAAATTGTAGAGGGTCCATTCATAACTTTCCTAGGAACATGAACAATATTCTTTCTAGGCACATGATGAATATTTTTCCTAGGCATATCTCTACCATGCATATAGGAAGAACTGGGAGCAAACATAGCATAAGAATCATAGGCATGTGAATCAAAAGCATTACAACTCCTATGAGACTGTCTTCTATCATTGTACATAAAAGCATGGTTCTTTTTAGTACTACTTGCCATAGGGGCCTTCCCTTTCTCCTTGGCGGAGATGGGAGCCTTATGGCTTGTTAAGTTCTTGGCTTCCCTCTTGAAGCCAAGCCCATCCTTAATTGAGGGGTGTCTACCAATCGTGTAGGCATCCCTAGCAAATTTTAGTTTATCAAAATCACTTTTGCTAGCCTTAAGTTGGGCATTAAGACTAGCCATCTCATCATTTAACTTTGCAATAGAAGCTATGTGTTCACTACAAGCATCAATATCAAAATCTTTACATCTATTGCAAATAACAACATTTTCTACACAAGTTGTTGATTTACCAGCTATTTCTAACTTAGCATTCAAATCATCATTAATGCTCCTTAAGCTAGAAATCGTCTCATGGCAAGAAGATAATTCACAAGAAAGCATTTCATTTCTCTTAACTTCTAAGGCATGAGATTTTTGTGCTTCTACAAATTTGTCATGTTCTTCATACAACAAGCCCTCTTGTTTTTCTAAAAGCCTATTCTTATCATTCAAGGCATCAATCAATTCATTAATTTTATCTACCTTGGTTCTATCTAGGCCCTTAAATAAACATGAATAATCTATTTCATCCTCATCACTAGATTCATCCTCACTTGAAGAAGCATAAGTAGAGTTTCGAGTACATACCTTCTTCTCCCTTGCCATAAGGCATGTGTGACGCTCGTTGGGGAAGAGGGATGACTTGTTGAAGGCGGTGGCGGCGAGTCCTTCATTGTCGGAGTCGGACGAGGAGCAATCCGAATCCCACTCCTTGCCAAGATGTGCCTCGCCCTTTGCCTTCTTATAGTTCTTCTTCTTCTCCCTCTTGTTCCCTTGATCCTGATCACTATCATTGTCAGGACAGTTAGCAATAAAATGACCAAGCTTACCACATTTGAAGCATGAGCGCTTCCCCTTTGTCTTGGTCTTGCTTGGCTGCCCCTTGCGACCTTTTAGCGCCGTCTTGAATCTTTTGATGATGAGGGCCATCTCTTCATCATTAAGTCCGACCGCCTCAATTTGTGCCACCTTGCTAGGTAGCGCCTCCTTGCTTCTTGTTGCCTTGAGAGCAAGGGGTTGAGGCTCGTTGATTGGACCATTCAATGCGTCGTCCACGTATCTTGCCTCCTTGATCATCATTCGCCCGCTTACGAATTTTCCAAGGACTTCTTCGGGCGACATTTTGGTGTACCTAGGATTCTCACGAATATTATTCACCAAATGAGGATCAAGAACGGTAAAGGACCTTAGCATCAATCGGACGACATCGTGGTCCATCCATCGCGTGCTTCCGTAGCTCCTTATTTTGTTGATAAGGGTCTTGAGCCGGTTGTATGTTTGGGTTGGCTCCTCGCCCCTTATCATCGCGAATCGTCCAAGCTCTCCCTCCACCAACTCCATCTTGGTGAGCAAGGTGACATCGTTCCCCTCATGAGAAATCTTGAGGGTGTCCTAGATCTGCTTGGCGTTATCCAAGCCGCTCACTTTGTGGTATTCATCCCTGCACAATGAAGCTAGAAGAACAGTAGTAGCTTGTGAATTCTTATGAATTTGCTCATTAATGAACATGGGACTATCCGTACTATCAAAGTGCATTCCACTCTCTACAATCTCCCATATACTAGGATGGAGAGAGAACAAGTGACTACGCATTTTGTGACTCCAAAATCCGTAGTCCTCTCCATCAAAATGAGGAGGTTTACCAAGTGGAATAGATAATAAATGAGCATTTGTACTTTGAGGAATACGAGAGTAATCAAAAGAAAAGTTCGAATTGACCGGTTTCCTTCTCTCGTAGTCGTTGTGGTCGTCGTCCTTTTGGGAAGAAGTAGACTCATCGCTGTCGTCGTAGTAGACGATCTCCTTGATGCGCCTCGTCTTCTTCTTCTTCCCATCTTTCTGTCTATGGCCCGAGCCCGAGTCAGTAGGCTTGTCATCCTTTGGCTCGTTGACGAAAGATTCCTTCTCTTTATCGTTGATCACGATACCCTTCCCCTTAGGATCCATCTCTTCGGGCGATTAGTCCCTTTGTGAAGAGAACGGCTCTGATACCAATTAAGAGCACCTAGAGGGGGGGGGTGAATAGGTGATCCTGTAAAACTTAAAACTTAAGCCACAAAAACTTGGTTAAGTGTTAGCACAATAATTGCCAAGTGGCTAGAGAGGAGTCAAAACACAATAACCACAAGAGATCAATCACAGAGATGGCACGGTGGTTATCCCGTGGTTCGGCCAAGACCAACGCTTGCCTACTCCACGTTGTGGCGTCCCAACGGACGAGGGTTGCAATCAACCCCTCTCAAGCGGTCCAAAGACCCACTTGAATACCACGGTGTTTTGCTTGCTTTTCTTAATCCCGTTTGCGAGGAATCTCCACAACTTGGAGCCTCTCGCCCTTACACTTGAAGTTCACAAAGAAGCACGGAGCAAGGGAGGGATTAGCAACGCACTCAAGACAAGAAATCACAGCAACACCACGCACACAAGTCGCAACGAGAGCTCACAACACAACTCAATGAGTTCACCACTCAACTAGAGCTCTAATTGCTATCGCAAAGAATCAAAGGCGCGGAATCGATGTCTTGGTGCTTAGAAATGTTGTAGGAATGCTTGGTGTGCTCCTCCATGCGCCTAGGGGTCCCTTTTATAGCCCCAAGGCAGTTAGGAGCCGTTGAGAGCAATCTAGGAAGGCTGATCTTGCCTTCTGTCGACTGGCGCACCGGACAGTCCGATGCACACCGGACACTGTCCGGTGCCCGATTTCCTTCCAAAAATGTCGCAGTCGACCGTTGGCAGCCTGAGAGCCGTTGGCGCACCGGACATGTCCGGTGCACACCGGACAGTCCGGTGCTTCCTTCTAGCCGTTGGCTCGGCCACGTGTCCCGCGCAGATCGCGCGGCCGACCGTTGGCCCTGCCGACCGTTGGCTCACCGGACAGTCCGGTGCACACCGGACAGTCCGGTGAATTATAGCCGTACGTCGCCGATGAATTCCCGAGAGCAACGAGTTCGCCTGTGAACGGCCCACCGGACAGTCCGGTGCACCACCGGACAGTCCGGTGAATTATAGCCGTACACCGTCGTCGAAGTCCCGAGAGCAGCCTGTTTGCCAGAGTCAGCCTGGCGCACCGGACACTGTCCGGTGCACCACCGGACAGTCCGGTGCTCCAGACTGAGCAGAGTCTTGGCTGCTCGAGCCAAGACATTTCCAATTGGATTTTTCCTGTTTCCAGCACTTAGACACAATACATTAGTCCATAAAACAATGTACTAAGTCTGAGAAACATACCTTTATCCTTGATTTGTACTTTGTCCACCTTTTTACACTTAGGCACTTGTTTGGACACTAAATCACCAAAATACTTAGAAATGGCCCAAGGGCACATTTCCCTTTCAACTAGGCCTTTGAGGGCCGAACCTCGGTAAAACAAATCACCCGTGTCTCGTGTGCTTATTGCTTGTGATTTGTTTGCTCTTTCCCTTTCTAAGTTTTTTCTTGCACTATTCTTTGCTAATACCAATTGGTGTTGCTTCAAGTTATATTCTCATTTAGTAAAGCAACACCTTGCAAGAAAGAACTTGTGTTATTGATCTTCTTATCTAAGCCCTCTTGCTTTATTCTCATAGACTTATTAGTAGTATTGATTTATCAATTCCGCATTATTTAGCAATACTCTTTACAAGGAAAGGACTTAGTTTTTATACTTTGATAATTGTGTATCTTGTTCTAACCACTAATCAAGGGGTCTAGCTGGGGTGTAAAGTTATAATTTTCAGGTTTCGCCTATCCACCCCCCCTCTAGGCGACTTTCACTATGCACCCGTAGCTAGGCTTGAGTCAATTCGTATATTACTTTCCTATGCTACTTACCATGGCCTTAGCTATATCAAATGGACGTGAAGAGTGCCTTCCTCAATGGACCTATCAAGGAAGAGGACTATGTTGAGCAATCTCTCGGCTTTGAATATAGTGAGTATCCTAACCATGTGTATAAGCTCTCAAAGGCGCTTTACGGGCTCAAGCAAGCCCCAAGAGCATGGTATGAATGCCTAAGAGACTTTCTTATCACTAATGACTTCAAAGTTGGAAAAGTTGATCCTACTCTCTTCACTAAAACAATTGCAAAAGACTTGTTTATATGTTAAATTTATGTTGATGATATTATATTTGGGTCTACTAACAAGTCAACTTATGAAGAATTTAGTAGGATAATGATACATAAATTCAAGATGTCTATGATGGGGGAGTTGAACTATTTCCTTGGATTTCAAATCAAGCAACTCCAAGAGAGCACCTTCATCAGCCAAACTAAGTACATTCAAGATATACTTAAGAAGTTTGGAATGAAGAATGCCAAACCCATCAAAGACACCCATGGGAACAAATGGGCATCTCGACTTCGACACGAGAGGTAAATCCATAGATCAAAAGATATACCGGTCGATGATAGGATCTCTACTCTATTTATGTGCTTCACGACTGGATATTATGCTTTCTGTATGCATGTGTGCAAGGTTCCAGGCAAATCCCAAGGAAGTTCACCTTAGGGTCATGAAAAGAATCATGGGGTATTTAGTTTACACTCCTAAGTTTGGGCTTTGCTACCCCAAGGGATCTACCTTTGACTTAATTGGGTATTCCGATACCGATTATGCTAGATGTAAAATTGATAGGAAGAGCACATCAGGGACTTGTTAGTTTCTGGGGAGATCTCTGGTGTCTTGGGCTTCAAAGAAACAAAACTCAGTACCTCTTTCTACCGTCGAAGCCGGGTATATTGCTGCAGGCAATTGTTGTGCACAATTACTTTGGATGAGGCAAACCCATAGGGACTATGGCTACAAATTAAGCATAGTCCCTCTCCTATATGATAATGAGAGTGCAATCCGCATGACGGATAATCCCATTGAACACAGCCGCACTAAGCACATAGACATCCGGTATCACTTTCTGAGAGATCACCAACAAAAGGGGGATATCGAAATTGCTTATGTTAATACCCACAACCAATTAGCCGATATCTTTACCGAGCCACTAGATGAAAAGACTTTTAGCAAACTTAGGAATGAGCTAAATATACTTGAGTCTTGGAACTTTGATTGAAACATTGCATACATAGCTAATTCATATACCTTTGATTATGTCTCTTTCATTTCGTACAAATGCATATTTCTTATTTTTCCTGTACCAAGGCTAAGACTAACGTGCTCTCAAGTATATCTCTATGATTAGTCTTAGATTGAAAGGGAAATGGAGTATTCGGTAAAGACAAGGCTTCCACTTCAACTCTGACGATATCATTTACTCTTTGCCGTTACTCATGCAAATCTCAATTGGTATAATCCTTCACTCATGTTATGGGGGAGAAAGTATTAGGCCCCAAAGGGGGAGAACTGTAAAGGGCCCTCAAGTTCTCCGTTTTTGGCGATTAATGCCAAAGGGGGAGAAAGTATTAAGCCCAAAGCAAAAGGACCGCACCACTATTTTAAAATTTTCAAAAACCAAAGGAAAAATTATTTCAATCGGTATTTGAGTTAATCTCAAAATTTTCAAATTGTATCTTATTTGGTTTCAAAATTTCAAGTTAATATAAAAATTTCAATTGGTATAATTTCATTTGATATCTGGTTCAAAAAGGGGAAATCATTTCAAAAAAAACCCTCTAGAAAGCTAAGGGGAGAATTTCTTCAGGGGAGCTTTCATTTAGTTAAAGGAAAAGCATTTGAAATAAGGGGAGGAATTTCAAATCTTGAGAATGCTTCTTGAAATCATATTCTTATACCTTTGGCTATTTGCAAAAGAATTTGAAAAGGTTTTTCCAAAATATTTGCAAAACAAGCAAGTGGTGCAAATATGGTCCGAAATGTTAAATAGAAGAAAGCAATCATGTTTATTCTTAGACATATGTACAAAGTCTTTCAATTGATTTAAATCTAAGTAACCTATGCACATCAATCATAATTGCAAACTAGTTACATTTCTACATTTATATTTGCTTTGGTTTGTGTTGGCATCAATCACCAAAAGGAGGGAGATTAAAAGGGAAATGAGCTTAATCATTTCCTATAATCGATTTTATTGGTTGACGTCCATCACAAACCACGTGGACTAAATAGTTTTGCCTAGATGCCATTTATCTCAGGTGCATAAGGTTCAATACAAACCAAGAAAGAATTAAAGTTGGGGACTCAAATAAATTTGGAGCAAATGACTTGAGAGTGTGCTGCCATGACGCACCGGACAGTGTCTGTTACACTAGGCCGAGCACCAAGCAAACAGTGATGAGGATATCACTTCAATACGTACAATGGATGGACCGATAACACGATCGCGTGCATGACAGCTAAATCTCCAAGTACGTTCTACCCTAGTCAATTGTGTTTCAGAGCTTACGCTTGGGGCCATGGTTATTTTGATGATTAGGAACCTTGGAGAGGACCAGCAAGGACTTGGAAAAGGCCAAGGTGTAGAGGAGAAGGAGCAAGGGCGCCCACAACAGGAAGGAGATCAAGTCTGACTCGGCTGCGACTCCATCTCGGGTTCCAGGACCAATCTACACTAAAATGGACGCCTAGGACGCATACAAACTCCGATTGCGACAAACTTGATATGGTTGGAAAGATAAGGAGATTATCTAACCAACCCAACTAGTTCCACCTTAAAATTCATCCAGAGTCAACAGAAATCGTCGAAACAATTCAGCGTTCAGATTCTGTTTTGGTGCTGCGTCACCGTTTGTTGGGCCGTGTATCGCGTCGGAGCCTATTAGGGGCGAGACCAAGGGGTCACACACGCCCTAATACTCTATTTATTTAGTAGCCGCCGCCACATTAGGTTACGAGTTTTGCTTAGATCATTTTGTCATCAAACAGTGTCACTGTCATCGGTTTGTGAGACCCCATCCCGTAATCAATACAATTTTGGTTGCGTTTCTTTCCTGTTCTTGCTTGTGTTTTTTATTGCGCTTGTAGGGATAAGCCTTCGTGGCGAGGTCACTCGTGTGTCACGGGTGATAACCAATGGAGCCGTGGTGTAGTGATTGCGAGGAACCGTTCGCTCGGAGCCTTGGATCATCAACGTCGAGATCTCCACTCAATCAAGTTATCGTATCTCACGGAAGATCGGGCCACGTCTTATATCAAGTGGTATCAGATTTCTAGGTTGCCCATGAGGTATAATCCTATCTTTAGATTAGTTTTGTTTCATCCCATAGTCCACAAAAAGCCAAAAAAATAATTACGATCAGTTTATCCCGACCTAAAACCATCGCCTTAGCCTTTGCACAATTCAGTTTTAGAGTCCGCAGTTCTGAGTTCATGTTCTAGGTTGAGTTTGGTTGCTGGTTTAGATTTGTTTTGGTTCAGTTTGATTCTTTCCATCCGATTTCATCCTACAAAATCGACTCTATCCACAAAACAGATCCTATCTCTAAAACCGACCCTATCCACAAAACAGATCCTATCTCTAAAACCGACACTATCCACAAAACATATCCTATCTCTAAAACTGACCCTATCCATAAAACAGACCCTATCTCTAAAACCGACCCTATCTACAAAATAGATTCTATCTCTAAAACCAACCCTATCCACAAAACCGAACCCCCACCCTTCCAACACCTCGTCAGAAACCCTGATTCGGAGTCCAAACTTAAAACGACCATAACTTTCGCCTTGGAACTCGAATCGGGCCCATTTTTTCAAATCGCACAGAATTAAATTTCGCATCCGATTCTTTCTCGCTTTGCTGGATTCGTCGTTTTTAAAATTCCCAAATTCGGCTTGGAAATAGGACTTCTCATTTTCGAAACATTTATTCCGATTTTAGGGCAAACTTGCAGAAATTCCAGAGGACGCGTCTTTGCACAAAAAAATCTGAAACTTGGTATGTTTCCTTCTTATGTGCTGCCACAAAAGAGAAAAATATAAAAAAATATTTGAAAAAAAATCGCAAGAAAAAGAGAAAAAAAAGAGTAGCACATAAGCAGAAACGCCAGTGTTCTGTGCACCTCTTTGATTATTTTGCCCCAAGCCTGTTTTCTTGCTGCACCTAGATACTTGTACCTCCTTTATTGTGCCTTGGTCCAATTGTTATATTACATTTTCTAGGCTAGCAACTAGGATGAGTACTTAGAACACTTATTCAGCATTGCTATCTGTTACTGACTTGTGTGCCACACACACACACACACATATATATATATAGTCAGCCTTTCCAGAGCTCCAGCTTTCTCTCGAGCAGAACATGTCCTCCTTTGCAATCAGACCCACGCTCGTTGGACAGTCACACCGGTCACCGTTTGCCACTTGCAGTGCTGGTAAGAACCTTGTAAGAGCGGGATAAGACGCTTCATAACTTGTGTTCCACCACCACCACCACCCTGAGAGATAGTTGTAGGGTTCACATTGTTTGTTGCCTTTTTGTCTCTGTTTTGTGCTAACAATGACATGACCAAAGAACCAAATGGACAAGGAGAAGGGGCCTAAGCTTAACGACAATGAGTGTGTCTCTCGGTTGGAATTGAAGGAGATGATGTGCGTGATGACTGAAGCTTTTAAAAAATACCAGGACTCTGCGGCGACATCCTATAAGCAGCTTGATCGACGAGTTGCTGAACTTGTTACACGCATGGATGTACTAGAGGCTCGTCCCCCACCACCAACTCCAGCCCTAGCTCACTCTCCTGTGGACAACGACGACGATGGTGATGTTTATGCACCGCTGCGACGACGCCTCGCACGTAATCAACAAGGTATGGGAGGTAATGGTAGACGTCGTCATCATAATCCTAAACTAGACCATGATCCATTTGTTAAGATTAAGTTCTCTATTCCACCATTCATGGGTTCTTATGATGCTAAAGCTTACTTAGACTGGGAGATGACGGTAGAACAAAAATTTAATTCCCATCTTGTTCCTGAGCAGCATAGGGTTAGACAAGCCACTAGTGAATTTAAAGATTTTGCTATCATTTGGTGGAATGAACTTGTTAACACACGTGCTGCACCACAAACATGGAATGCGTTAAAAGAGGAGATGCGAGCTCTCTTTGTTCCCCCTTCTTATAGACATGATCTTCGAAAAAATTGCAACGCTTAGATCAGGGAGACATGTCGGTACAGGAATGCTACCAAGAGCTTCAGAAAGGTATGCTACGATGTGGGGTTGTTGAGGATCTGGAGAATCAAATGGTTAGGTTTTATGGGGGATTGAGGTGGGAGATTCAGGATATTGTTGATTATAAAGAATATCATTCTATACAACGCTTGTTCCATCTTTCTATGTTGGCAGAAAAAGAATTGTAGGATCGTCAACAGCGGAGGAGCAGCACCTTCGTGCCACGACAGCCACCGGCACTAGCCAAGGCGTTGTCCTCTTCGGGCGTACGGACGTCCACACCTTCCTCCACCAGCGGCACACGCAGCACCGCACCTTCGGCATCACAGGGACACGACAACAGCAAGTCCTTGGTGCCTTCGGGTGTTGCAGCAAAACCTGCTACGACCACCTCTTCCACAGGCCGCTCCTCCAACATCAAGTGCCACCACTGCCAGGGACTTGGCCATATTCAACGAGATTGCCCTAGCAAACGGGCATACATTGCTACTGGTGATGGTGGGTATGTTAGTGCTTCTGATGTTGAAGATGAAGATACTATTGGAGCTAACATTGTAGAGACTTATGATGGTGATGAAGAGGTTCTTGGTACAACAGCGACCGAGACCTATGAGGCCTTGATTGTGCAACGAGCTTTGAGTGCCACGGCTAGTGACGACGACAACAGACAGCGCCACAACCTCTTCAACATGTTCCTCATCGTCAAGGACTGCCGTGTACATACCATCATTGATGGTGGTAGATGCAACAACTTGGTGAACGTTGAGGTGGTCAAGAAGCTTGGCTTGACCACACGAGAGCATCCCCACCCTTATCACATTCAATGGTTTAATAACAACAGTAAGTTCAAGGTAAAAAAAATAGCAAGGGTGCATTTTTCTATTGGCTCTTACCATGACTTTGCTGGTTTCGATGTGGTGAGTATGGATGCTTGCTCTCTTTTATTGGGACGTCCTTGGGAGTTTGATACTGATGCTATTCACCATGGTAGATCTAATAAATATACTTTCATGCATAAGGGAAAGAAGATTGTGTTGCTTCCTATGACTCCCACTGAAATTGTCCACTTTGAACATGAGAAAAAGACTAATGCTAAGCAAAAAGGTGTTTTGAACTCTGAAAATCAGCAACCTATTAAGTTAAAAACTCCTACTTTGCTAGCTACTAAATCTGATCTTGATGAGTTACATGCCTCTGTTGGACTTTGCTATGCTTTAGTGTGCAAAAATGCTTTCTATTCCATTGATGATACGTCTATTGCTTTGTCACCGGCTATTGCTAACCTTTTGCAACAGTATATGGATGTGTTTCCCTCTGAGATACCCCCTGGATTACCACCTGTGCGAGGCATTGAGCACAAGATTGATTTAATTCCAGGGGCAAGCTTGTCCAACCGTGCTGCCTACAGAACGAACCCCGAGGAGACTAAGGAGATTCAGCGCCAGGTCCAGGACCTTCTGGACCACTGGTACATTCATGAGAGCCTTAGTCCCTGTTCTGTTCCTGTTCTTTTGGTTCCTAAGAAAGATGGCACTTGGCGCATGTGTGTTGATTGTAGAGCCATTAATAACATCACAATTCAGTACCGATATCCTATTCCTAGATTGGATGACATGCTTGATGAATTAAGTGGTTCTATTGTTTTCTCTAAAATTGACTTGCGTAGTGGATACCACCAGATTCATATGTCTTTAGGTGATGAATGGAAAACTGCATTTAAAACTAAGTTCGGTCTTTATGAGTGGTTAGTCATGCCTTTTGGGTTAACTAATGCGCCTAGCACTTTCATGAGATTGATGAACGAGGTTTTACGTGCTTTCATTGGTAAATTTGTGGTGGTATATTTCAATGATATTCTTATCTATAGTAAGTCTCATGATGATCATATTGAACACTTACGTGCTGTTTTTGATGTTTTGCGTGATGCACGTTTATTTGATAACCTTGAGAAGTACACCTTCAGCACTGATCATGTGTCTTTTCTTGGATATGTTGTGACATCGCAGGGCATTGAGATGGATGAGGCAGAAATTGTTGTCATCATGAGCTAGCCACTTCCGACCACGGTCACGCAGATTCAAAGTTTTCTTGGTCTTGCAGGATTCTACAGGCGATTTGTGCGGGATTTCAGCACCATTGCAGCACCTCTCCACGAGTTGACAAAGAATGGAGTGCCATTTCGTTGGGGACTAGCACAACAACAAGATTTTGATGCCCTCAAGTCGAAGCTCACACAAGCACCACTGCTGCAACTTCCTGATTTTGATAAGACATTCGAGCTCAAGTGTGATGCGAGCGGCATTGGGATTGGACGAGTGCTCATTCAAGGAGGTAAACCTGTTGCTTTCTTTAGTGAAAAATTGCATGGTCCAACTCTGCATTATTCTACATATGACAAAGAATTATATGCTTTAGTACGAGTTTTACAAACTTGGCAACATTATCTATGGTCTAAAGAATTTGTCATACATTCGGATCATGAATCTTTGAAGTATCCTAAGGGACAATCTAATCTAAACAAACGACATGCTAAATGGATTGAATTCATAGAATCATTTCCTTACATTATTAAGTATAAAAAGGAAAGGATAATGTGATTGCTGATGCTTTGTCTAGACGTTATACTATGCTGTCCCAACTTTATCATAAAATCTTTGGTTTGGAGACTATAAAGGAATTATATGTTGCTGATTTGGACTTCAAAGATGTTTTTGAAAATTGCAGAGAGGGAAGAACATGTCAAAAATTTGTGCTGCGTGAAGGCCTTCTCTACCGTGCTAACAAGCTGTGTGTTCCAACTAGCTCCGTTCGTCTTCTACTCTTGCAGGAAGCGCATGGAGGTGGCTTGATGGGACATTTTGGTGTTAAGAAGACCGATGATGTGTTGTCTACTCATTTCTATTGGCCTCGGATGCGGCATGATGTTGAGCGCTATGTCTCTCGTTGCACCACGTGCAACAAAGCTAAGTCCCGACTTAACCCCCATGGTCTTTATTTGCCTCTTCCTGTTCCTTGTGCACCTTGGGAGGATATTTCTATGGATTTTGTTTTGGGATTGCCTAGAACAAAGAGGGGGAGTGATAGTGTTTTTGTCGTTGTCGATCGTTTTTCAAAGATGGCATATTTTATACCCTGTCACAAAACTTATAATGCTTCACATGTTGCTGATTCGTTCTTCACTGAGATTGTGCGTTTGCATGGTGTGCCAAATACTATTGTTTCTGACAGGGATGCTAAGTTTTTAAGCCATTTTTGGAGAACCTTGTGGTTTAAATTGGGAACAAAGTTGTTGTTTTCTACTACTTGTCATCCCCAAACTGACGGGCAAACAGAGGTTGTTAATCGCACTTCATCTACTGTTGGGGGCCTTCGTCTTCCGAAGGTCCTCAAAACACGACTAACATGTTTTCCAAGTATAATATATGTACAGGGACCTTCGGCCTTGGGATGAAGATGTACACGATGTAAAAGGCATGGATCGGGAGAAGGGTGAACCAATTTTGAAGCTACCTATGGAGAAGCTTTGGCTTAGCAGAAGAAAATGGAACCGACCTAAAAGGGAAAAGGCTGTCTAGTCCTTGATAGACTATCCCTAAGTCAATAGTAAATGTCAAGGGCATGAATGTAATTTACACAGGTTGCGTCCTGTGTCTATAAATAGTTGAACGGTAACCCTGTACTGTTCACGCTGACTGGTATTCACTTGCGCGTCGCATTCGGACTTTTGCCTTCTGTTAAGCCAAAGGTATAAATATAATCCAATATCATTTATATTCATTCATGAGGCTAAATAAAAGAAATATTTATGATGTCATATGATTATTCATGATACTTCTTATGTTTCATATGCTCTTACTTCTATTATGATACACTGTGATGATGAAGGTACGCCCTTCTCAACCTTCATCTGAAGATCATTATGTCCTAAGGGAGATAATGCTTCGAAGGACGAAGGACTTTAATGATTAATGTTTTGTGTTGCCTTGTTCTTGATTCATAGAAGCTGAGAACAAGTCCCCAACATTTACCATGTTGCGGGCTGTTTTGAAGGATAATTTGAGGTTATGGGATGAATGTTTGCCATATATTGAGTTTGCTTATAACAGATCAATTCATTCCACAGCCAAGCTTAGTCCATTTATGGTAGTATATGGTTTTAATCTTCATGCTCCAATTGATTTGCTACCTTTACCAACTTCTGAAATAGTGAACTTGGATGCTACACAACGTTCTGAATTCATTCTTAAGTTACATGAAACAACTAAGTTGCAAATTGAAAAGATGAATGAAAAGTATCTTATTGCTGCTAATAAAGGCAGGAAGGAAATGAAATTGGAACCTGGTGACTTAGTGTGGGTTCATTTGAGAAAGGATAGGTTTCCTGATATGAGAAAGTCTAAACTCATGCCACGTGCTGCTGGTCCTTATAAAGTTCTTGCAAAAATTAATGATAATGCATATACACTTGAGTTGCCTCTAGATTTTGGGGATAGTCCCACCTTTAACATTTCATATTTGAAGCCATATATGGGTGACGAAGATGATATCGAGTCGAGGACAACTCTAATTCAAGAGGGGGAGGATGATGAGGACATCACTTCAATACATACAATGAATGGATCGATAACACGATCGCGTGCACGACAGCTCAATCTTCTGGTACGTTCTACCCTAGTCAATTGTGGATGTTTTGATGATTAGGAACCTTGGAGAGGACTAGCAAGAACTTGGGAAAGGCCAAGGTGTAGAGGAGGAGCAGCAAGGGCGCCCACAACAGGATGGAGATCAAGTCCGACTCGGCTGCGACTCCATCTCGGGTTCCAGGACCAGTCTGCACTAAAATGGATGCCCAGGACGCATACAGACTCCGATTGCGACGGACTTGATATGATTGGAAAGATAAGGATATTATCTAACCAACCCAACTAGTTCCACCTTAAAATTCATCCGGAGTCAACGGAAATCATCGAAACAATTCAGCGTTCAGATTCTGTTTTGGTGCTGCATCACCGTCTATTGGGCCGTTGGGCCGTGTATCGTGTCAGAGCTCATTAGGGGTGAGACCAGGGGTCACGCACACCCTAATACTCTATTTATTCAGCAGTCGCTGCCACATTAGGTTTCGGGTTTTGCTTAGATCATTCTGTCATCGAACAGTGTCGCCGTCATCGGTTTGTGAGACCCCATCCCGTAATCAATACAATTTTGGTTGCGTTTCTTTCCTATTCTTGCTTGTGTTCTTGATTACGCTTGCAGGGATAAGTCTTCGTGGTGAAGCCACTTGTGTGTCACGGGTGATAACCAACGGAGCCGTGGTGTAGTGATTGCGAGGAACCGTTCGCTCGGAGCCTTGGATCATCAACGTCGAGATCTCCACTCAATCAAGTTATCGTATCTCACGGAAGATCATGCCACGTCTTCTATCAAACAGGCCACTCTCAGGTTTTCTCAGGGCACACTGCGCTATAATTCACCGGACTGTTCGGTGTGCACCGGACATGTCCGGTGAGCCAACAGAGCAACAGGAACCTGGCACCAACGGTCGACTGCAAAAGGAAACAGTGCAAGTCAGAAGTCAGAGCAGAAAGTCATAACACACCAGACATGTCCGGTGTGGCATCGGACTGTCCGGTGCAGCTACAGGACAAAGGGTTCCAACGGTCGACCGCTCCAAACCCCAACGGGCGTGCTGACGTGGCACGCACTGGACAGTGAACATTACCTATCCGGTGCACCACCGGACTATCCGGTGTGCCCATCGCCAGCAAACTCAGCCAATGGCTAGGAAGTGGTTGGAGGCTATAAATACCCCCAACCACCTCCTTCAATGGCATCCAAGTGCTCTAAACTAAACATTCATTGCAAGAGCAAAAGACTTCACTCCAAGACACATTCCAAAGATCAAGTCCTCTCCAAGTCTCAAAATCAACTCAATAGCTTAGTGACTTGAGAGAGAGTGTTTTGTGTTCTTTTGTTGCCCTTGTTGCTTGGATTGCTTTCTCCTTCTCTATTCTTATTTCTCTAAGTGCTTTGTAAAGCTAGCAAGAGACACCTAAGTGTGTGGTGATCCTTGTGGGGTCTTAGTGACCCAAATGATTAAGGAGAAGCCTCGATCGGTCTATGTGACCGATTGAGAGAGGGAAAGGGTCGGAATAGACCCGACCTTTATGGCCTCCTCAACGGGGACTAGGTTCTTTGGAACCAAACCTCGGTAAACAAATCATCGTGTCCACTTGCATTGATTCTCACTTGATTTGTTTTCCCTCTTTCCTCTCTCTAAAGTTCCCTTGCTCATATTGATTTGAGTTTGCTCCCAAACGTTATCCGCATTGATTGAGCAACTCTAAGCAAGGAGAACTATCTTTCGCACTCCGAGTTAAATCTAACGCTAACCCTGGCTTTAGTGCGTGTTTAAGTTTATAAATTTTAGGATTTGCCTATTCACCCCCTCTAGGCGACTTTCAAAACTGCTGGACACTTTTCTTAAGACTCGGCCAAGCAAACAACTGTTTAATGCACTGATAGGTGACATGAATACCTGAGTGACCACCAACCAGAGGGCTATGCATGGTTGCCAAAATGGATTACTACAATTCAGTATTGTGGCCCACCCAAAGGTGTCCCTTAAACCTGAGCAAACCATCCTTCAAAGAAAAATGTGGTACCGATGTGTTATCCACTCCCAGCTTGGTCAGAATCCCCCTGGCTTCCTCATCCAAACTATAGCCATCTCTTAAGGTCTGCCACCACTATGGTCAGTGGCGAAGACAGGCTTATGGCCAGAAGGGCCTAGGCCCTACTCTTGGGCCAAATAGCCTCTAAAGGTCCATATACCGGTCAGTATGGTTAGCTATGACTGGTGTCGAAAGAGCTAGCTTTTAGTGTTTAAAGACCCATACATCGTTTTAGTGTTATATTCGACCCTATACTTAGAGAGATCCTAGCTCTGCCACTGGTTGTGGTGTAGCAACCAAAAGAGTACAACAAGGAATAGATTCATGTGCTTTCCTGGACAAGGCATCAACTACTCGATTATTAGCTCCTTTCTTGTAAACTACTCTGTATTGCAATCCCAGCAACTTAGTGAACACGCGCCGTTGCCAAGGAGTATTAAGCCTTTGCTCGTTGAGATGTACCAAGCTTTTCTGACCTATGAATATAATGAACTCTCCATGCAAGAAATAAGATCTCCACTGTTCAACTGCAATCAGAATAGCTAAATACTCCTTCTCATAGATAGACAACACCAGAGTTTTGGGTCCCAATGGTTTGCTAATAAAGGCGAGAGGATGGCCATCTTATAAAAGGACTGCCCCCACTCCAGTCTGGCAAGCATCGATCTCAATGCAAAAAGTCTTAGCAAAATTAGGTAATGCTAACACAGGAGCTAAACTGAGAAACCTCTTCAAAGTAATAAATATCAACTCATGATCAGATGTCCAAACAAATAACACACCCTTCCTCAAGAGATCAGTCAAAGGCTTAGCAATAATGGCAAAATGTTTGATAAACCGTCTGTAATAACCAGCGAGCCTTAGAACACTTCGCAATTCTTTGATGTTAGAAGGACTAGCCCAGTTTACAATTGCCTCAACTTTAGAGGGATCAGTAGAGACGCCTGCTTGACTGATGACATGCCCAAGGTAAGTTATGGAACGAGCAGCAAAAGTACACTTGGAACGTTTAACAAACCACTGGTCGTGTTGTAGGAGGGACTATACTTGTTTCAAGTGCTACAAATGCTCTTCAAAAGATTTGCTATATACTAAAATGCCATCAAAAAATACTATGACACACTTACGCAGCAAGGGTGACAAAGTCGTATTCATAGCCCCTTGGGAAGTACCCGGTGCACCTGACAACCCAAATGCCATAACCAAAAATTCAAAGTGGTTGTGATGTGTCCGGAAGGTAGTTTTGAATTCCTCCCCTTCTCTCAATCGCTCCTGATGGTACCATGATAGCAAATCCAAAGTGGAAAACCAGCTAGCACTAGCTAACTCATCCATCAGTTGCTCAAATATAGGGATGGGAAATTTACTATTGATAGTCAGAGCATTCAAGTACATGTAATCCACACAGAACCTGAATGTCCCATCTTTCTTCTGGACCAATAGCACATGTGAAGAGAAGGCTGAAAAACTGGGTCTAATGATGTCTGATTTCAACATCTCAGCAACTTGGGATTCAATCTCATTCTTGAGAGTAGGAGGATACCTATACAGCCTGATGCTGATAGGCCTGGCTCCAGGAACCAGAGGTATAGAATGATCACATGCTCGAACAGGAGGTAAGGACTTAGGGACAACAAAGACTTCTGAAAACTAAGTAAGCAATTTCGTGACTGAAGGATGAAGAGGCACCTCCAACTGCTCTATCAAAACAGACACGTGTAACAACAAATCACTAAGAACATGCTGAGATTGTCCTTGTAGCAAAACTGGGATTCCATTATAGTGTATGACCAACCACTTATACTTCCAGTTGAAAGTTGCCTAGAGGGGGGGGGGTGAATAGGCAGCGGAAACTTTTTCAACAAAAACTAGAAACGAACTGGGTAAAACCGGTTCAGCCGGTGTCAAAACCGGTTCAACCGGTTTGCACGAGCTCAACTAAAGAATGAGATATAAACTGAATTGATCTCGAAATTCACCCAGTTAACTTTGGAAATGAGATGTTCTAGTTGATCCACAGGGTTCAAAGTAGTAGATCTGAGAAAGGCATTTCTCAAAATCCAAACACCAAAAAGATATAAACAAATCTTCCACGGAATGGTGAGAGAATGAAGAACACGAACAAACACAATGAACAATAACACAACAGACACAAGATTTGTTCCAAGGTCCAGTCACACCACCATGGTGCCCTACTTCCTCGTTGAGGCGCCCACACATAGTTGGGTCTCTTTCAACCATAATCCTCCCTTTGCCGACCACAAAGGTAGAGCCCACACACTAATTTTTGCTCACACGAGCGGGTAATACAATCTTTCTTGTGGTCTTCAACAAGATTCGGAGACTCACAAGCGACACCTAGTCATCTAGGAGCTAGAAGCTCCAAGAGTAACGAATCCACAAAGAACTCGATGTAGTACCAAAGCTCGAATCAAGAAGAATAAGAAGGATTTGGAGATGAAGCACAAAAACCACAACTCTTCAAAATCACTCAAAGATTTCTCTCCAAAGATTTGAAATGGGAGAGGCAAGAGGTGTGTGAGAGATAGTGGGAGGTGTTTCTTAGGTTAGGAATGGAGTTTGAGTCGTGCTCTTCTGTGGGGGAGAGAGGTGGGAGTGAGTATATATAGGTGGGGCTCAAAAACTAGCCGTTTTTTACTTTTCTGCTCAAAAACCGGCTGAACCAATTTCCAGCAGACTGAATTCTAGTTCAGTGACTGGCTGAGCTGGTGGGTGGACTGGAGTCAAAATCAGCTGAGCTGGTCCAAAAATTGGCTGAGCTGGTTTTCAAAAAGCTGAACACAGTTGTTTGGCTGACAGAGTAGAAAAGTGGACCAGGCCAAAAACCGGTTGAGCTGGTTTTTGAATACTAGCTGAACCAGCCTAAAAACCAGTTGAACCAGTATTTTCCAGAGAGCAATTTTGGCCAAGATAAACTTAAAAAGGTTGTACTACATACTTTCACTAAGGATTAACAAGGGTAAAATAGAAGTTTTGGATCAAGGATTTTGAGCTTTAGTACCAACACCAACCTTCTTTTTGGATCCCCTTGATAGTACGACGATTCCTATACTCAAGTTAAATAAAATATAATTAAGTAAACTTCTTGAGTAATTGATATCTCATGTGTGATTTCTCCATGGCCTTGCTTCATAAGGATCACAAACATCTTTGTCTCACCTTTTGATGCAAACACAAATCAAACCCTGTGGCTTGTACCATTTCACCATATATGAGTTCAAATCATGGCTTCAAGTCACCTTACTGGTGCATCAACATATTATAACTCTTCATAGCTGATTAGTTCATCGACTTAGTGCAAGTACTCTCTTCTTCACCTTAGCCATGGTACCTTGGTCCACAAGCCGTCGCTTGGCCTTCACCTTTGCTTAGTTCCTTGAAGCCCTTTCCTTGCTATCTTCACCCTATCAAGCCATTCTTGAGTCACGTCATATTGAGCATTCATTGAGAGAATCATTTCTTTGATATTGTGAACCTTGCTTGAATGTCATCTAGATATAAATGCTAAGATCAATCAAGCCCTAGTTTGATTCTCATAGAAGCATATATGGACTAATAGTAATATGGTCAAGCCAATTCATGATTGGCTGACCAATCCTCTTAATCACTTCAACGTCTATTCTGATCATATTTATGCATAGTGATTTCTCAGGCCTTGTCCATATATTCAAACCAATATAGAGACCATATTATATCCATTTGCATTGTCTCACTGGTTATTTAATCTTGTGTTGAACCTTTGTTCACTGATCATTATACATTATTCAAGTATGTTCATCATACTGAATTTCCTGTTCAACACTTAGCAAACTTGTTAGACCTTTAAATGTGCTGTTATCCAAATCACCAAAACTCACAAAAGGGATGAATGCACTTTCACCAGTCCACTTCCATGGGGCTAAACTGTTCTAGCCAATCCATTCCTAAAATAAAGGTCATAGGAGGACAATGGAAGCACCTTAAGATCTTGAGTAAAAGTATACTACTGAATGTGCCATGTAGGTTGAGACAAAACAGGAAGGCAATGAACCACACTCCCATCAGCTACCTTTACTAGAACCTGCACAGGCACAAGAACAACAAAATCCAATTTGTCAACAAGTTGTTTGCTGACAAACGAATGAGTGCTGCCAGAATCAACTAGTATATATGCTGAACTATTGCATAGTCCCCTGTAGCTTAAATGCACGTTTAGTGACACCCCCAGAAATAGTTGCAGAAGAAATAGCCAAATGCATTGCCTCCTCAGACAAATCAACTGACATGTCAACTTCAGATGATTCATCAACAGGGAAAAGCTCAAACACCTCTTGCATAGCATATAACTGAACCAAAGTACCATATGTGTGTCCTTTGGACCATTTCTCTGCAAACCTATCACACAACCCCTTGGCACGATGGTACGCACGCAGTGCCTTATACTTGTCTTCTGTCGATCGAGACCCCATCACAGATGACTTATCCTCCAAATGTGGCACTTGTCTTAGCTTACCAGAAGAATATGGAGGAGGAGTACGGAGCACCCGGGACCCAGCTTAGTCCATGATCCATAATCAGGCCTTTGAGGATCTCGACATTTTAGTGGTTCAGATACTTCCTCCTGCAAAAGAGCTAGAGAACATGCAGAGTACAAGTCGTATGGTCATTGGATAAGAACTACTGCACAGATATCAGGTCATAGCCCTTCCATAGAACGAGAAGGGAAATACAACGGATCATACACATGCTCATACGCAGATATCTGATCAACGAGTGTAGAAAATTGAGCTATGTACTCTGAAACTGACCCAATTTGCTTGATGCAAAACAATCTCAACAAGACTGATGCTAATCTCTACCATAACACCCATGCAAAAGCTCACACAAATGTCCAACTCACATAGTGGTACTGTCGCTCGACAGACTGGAACCAACATGCCACTGAAGGAGACAAGTGCATTGTGACAACCTTAACCCATGATTCAAGTTCCATTGAGTACATATCGAAATATGTCTCACAATAAGAAATCCACAAACGAGGATTATCACCATCAAACAACAGAAAATCCAGTTGAGGAAGTTTGCTCATGGAACGAGATCCAGACTCAACAAAATGGTGTCAAGCCAAACACTCATCATACAGATGGCCATGATAACGAGGAGGAGATGGAGGATGATTCATACCCTTGATCAGTCTTGGAAGGAGAGGCGGCAACGACCTGTGTCCTTGATCATCTCGGTGACCAAACGGTCCTTCTAGAAGCCTGCTGCCACCGAGATGCCAACTGGCCATGTCGGGCTTCACGAGCAGACCAGGCTTGGTCGCCGAGAACTCGAGCATAGAGCGATCCACCTGTTTGCCAGGTTCGCGAAGTTCCAACTTCACATCCTCCATCGCCATGTCCACCTTGGGCCGCCACTACTCCAAGTCTGTCGCAGCCGTCTCTAGAAGACCAAGCGCTCATCCTTGCGGTGAGCGAAATCCGTAAAATGCTGCCCCCACTTGAGAGCGAGCGAAGCAAACTTCTTCTCCATCTCATCTAGGATGAGTTTGGTGTTAGGATCCATAGCATCACGTCGATGCTGGGAGCGAGTGAAGTGATCGTGACCAGGGGCCGAATCCAAATTGGATCACCCAGATATCGGTGGCTCTGATACCATATGTTAGGGACTAGGTGGAGAAGTAGAACAAAACGAAGAACATAGAGAGATTCCAGGAGGAAGCGAGATGCCAGAGAGCAGTGAGTTTGTTACGAGTTCGGTATTCTATTTTTTGATACCCTCTCTATCCCTTTCTAGCATTACATATACTTAGGCAACAAGATGCCAGCTTAGAGCCACTCTGAGCCACTAATGCGTACATTTGGCCTAAGGGTCCGACCACACCTGCGAGGCCCAGCTTCCACATCTTTAGGCGCCGATATGTTCTCGCGTCCATCCTTCTGAACTTGTTCATCAGCCATCTTCAGAGTTTGGTCCGTCTTCTGAACTTGATCATCAACGCCCTTCAGTCCCTAGGCGTTTGGTACATCAGAGGTGTTGACATCGCGGTTCAGTGGTGAATCGGTTGTTTTCCTTAACACAAGAAACTCCTTCTCGCCACTCTTTCGATAATAGTTTAACTCACAATCACAGCTGCATTGAGCTCATAATAAATCTAGCACAAACACCATAAGATTTTAAATTAAGGGTGCATTTAGTAAATCACTTTATGTTGCCTCCACCTCCAACATATCGTGTATATAGTTATATAAAATAGGATAGTTAAATTGATGGAGGTAGCCTTATACACCTTATAATTAAAGTTAAAATTAAGATTTTATTTTTAGAACGAATGCGAGAGAAACCAATCTATCTCAGTCTCTCTCTAATTAAGATATTTGTCTTTGTGGCGTCTGGTAGCATTTAGTATCTAAAATATTTCTCGTTGTTAAACTTATTTTCTTGTGTTATTAGTTTATGCTCGTCCGACTTAAAATTATATGGTTTCTACTATCATTAGTTAAGATATTAATTAAGCAAAAAGTTGTATGGCATTGCAATTTAAAAAAAGAATGAAGAGAATTATTTCTTAGACCAATTCTAATGGTTTTCATGGTCATTGATTAAGTTGACGTGCTATAGTAATGATAAAGAAAGGAAGGATAAAAATGAAATAAGTTTTATCTAAATGAAATCCGTTTATCTTGATTCCAACATATGAGTCTTGAAAATATATAAAAAAACTACTAGGTATAAAACTTAGATACGTAACAATAAATATCACTATAATATACAAAATCCGTGTGATAAAACATTACTGTAACATTAATATTATATTGATACTAGTCGGTTGCCTGTGTGTTGCGACGACTCACCATAATATCCATGTAAACTATCCACCAAAAAAATCTCAAAATTTTTATTGATGGTCTCCGCTCTCCGCATAATTTTTTTGATTTGACTAACTGATGTTGTTTTTTACTCCATCCAATATGTCTTGGTACAACACAACCAATGAAGGGAGCGATTAGAAGAGAGTTCACAACGACTGACTGAACTAATAGAGATTATAGAATGACATAATTCCACCATACAAAGACCAAATAAGAGAGAGTTTGTGAGATCAAGTTTATAAAATAAGTCACATGAACTCAAACTTATAAAAAAGATAGATCAAAATATGGAGTGATTGCTAAAGTGAGGCATCAATAAAAACTAAATATTATGAACGTTTAAAACCAACAAATAATCTTTCCTTTTACTGTTAGCGTGACAAATCATTGCTGCTCCATGCAATTCAGCAACCTCAAACACCATGGAGTCCATTGCACCAATGTGGTCTCAGAAACGTCCTAATGCATCCAAGAGCCAAAGAACACAAGGGACGAGCACCCCGTGGTAGTGCCCGTATGGATCTCCAAATCCTAATACATATTTTGCAGGATCCATGAGCCATCATCAGAAGAACACAAACCAGGTGCAGACAATAAATAAAGTATTAACAAACCCAAAATTTGTTCATTTCTTAGCACAACAAAAAACTAACACCCAAAACAACAGAGGAACAACACAATAATTTTTGCAATGACAGAAGTATGGGTGATAGGTACATACAAGTGGTAGAAGCATACCGAGTCGACACCGTGGTAAGGGAAAAGACCATGTAGACAGGCAATACCGAGCCGTCGAACGGGTACCATAGACAACAAATCAGGGACCCCATCCCTCGCCTCCTCCACTTCCAAGGTTTTGTATAGGGAGAGAGCATGCAAGCGGAGAAAGAAGCCTAGCCGGAGCAGCTCCAAACCGAGAGGCACCCACACTAGGCGTCAGTCCGAGAAGAGCGAGAGAATGCGAGTGCCTTCCCAACCCTGGACCTGCCGAGGCGACACAACACCACCATCAACTCCGTAGCATATGCCGACTTCTACCGCGCTACAGGCCTTGTTTGTCCAATATCTCAAACCTGGACTCCTCATCGCTAAGATAATCTTAGCGTGGCAAGCGCCACCGTGTCCTCCTCGGTGGCACACATAGAGAAAGGCCAGGAGCAAGACCGACTCGCCCCGTACATGTGTCGACAAGCATCGATTGGCTCGCGGCTGCAATCGTGGGCGGGGCATGGTTGGGGAGGAAGAACAGAGCGAAGCCTAGGAAGACGAACGAGACGTCCGACGACGGCGAAAACGATGGTGCGCGCATGCTGTGAAACGTCCTCATGGACGTGCAATAGCCACTGACTGGGTCGATGATGAGGCTGGTGTCGGACGAATACGGGGAGGAGGCACCTGCTACCACGCCCTCTGTCGAGAACGGGGTGGCGCGGAGGCGGGTGCATGAGGGGAGAGAGAAAAGAAGCAGGATGACGAACGAGGTGGTGGCAACTGAGGCGAGGACCATCATTATCGTGCGGAGGTATAGATGGCCAACTAGGCCGTGTCTAGCGGGCCGGTCCGAGGCACAGTCCATTTAATAGTGCCTGGGCTAGCCCAGCACGGTGGTTGGCTCGCGGCTGCGACCGTGGGTGGGGCAGTAGGTTGGGAAGGAAGAACAGGGCGAAGGCAGGGAAGACGAACGAGACATCCGACGACGGCAAAAACGATGGTGCGCGCATGCTGTGAAACATCCTCGTGGACGTGCAATAGCCACTTCACGGGTCGGTATCGGGGCTTGTGTCAGACGAATACGGGGAGGAGGCGTCTGCTCCCACGCCCTCTGCCGAGAATGGAGTGACGCGGAGGCGGAGGCATGAGAGGAGAGAGAAAATAAGCATTATGGCGAACGAGGTGGTGGCAATTGAGGCGAGGACCATCATTATCGTGCAGAGATATAGATGGCTAAATGGGTCATGTCTAGTGGGCCGGCCCGAGGCACAACCCATTTAATAGTGCCTGGACCAGCCCGGCACGAGCGTCGTGTTGTGCTTGGGCCGTAGTCTTGGCCTGTAGTGCTGGTCTGGCCCAGCACAATTATATTTTTTATTTTACAAAAGTAGTATATACATATGTATAATTTATATTCAATATTAAAAACACCAGAGCATGATGTTCTACTGGTTAGACGGCTTCACCCAGTGTCTCCCGCCCTTCTTTCATCAGGGCGTAGGTTCGAACCCTACCTCCTGCATGCTCTTTTAACATTTTACGTTGAATTAACCAAATGGCCCGACGGGCTTACAGGCTGGCGTGCCGTGCCGGGGCTATGGCCCGTAGGCATCGGGCCTAGCGTGCCCGTGCCGGACCGCCGTTTGGCCATTTATATGCGGAGGTGTGGTTTGGGACGTGAAGGTTGGTTGCGCGGAGGAGACGAACGTGCAATGGAACGACCGTTGAAACTGATGCTTTAATATAGTAGATAGATAGATAGAGTATAAATATATAATATTATTATAAGGGGGTGTTTGGTTCTGTGGACTAAAGTTTAGCCCGGGTCACATCAAGCGTTTGACTTTCAAATAGGAGTATGAAATATAGACCCAACCAACTGTACTAGATTCGTCTCACTTTTTAATCTTCGGCTGAGAAATTACTTTTATAATCCGACTACATTTAATACCCCGAACGGAGGTTCAAACATTCGATGTGATAGGGGCTAAATTTTAGCAGGGGCAAACCAAACACCCCCTAAATATGTGGACTCGAATGGAATGAGCTGAATATAATAGGAAGTAAAGCTGGTAACTCATGACCAGTTCTCGAGTAAACGTGAAAATAGCCTAATAAAACTCTCATATACAAAGTCACTAGTCAGTTGCCTGTGTGTTGCGACGGGTCACAACAATACCCACGTAAACTATTAACCAAAAAGATTTTAAGATTTTTTATTGATTGTCTAGGCTCTCCGAGAATATTTTTTGATTTGACTAACTGATGTTATTGTTTACTCCATACAATATGTCTTGGTATAACACGGCCAATGAAGCAAGCGATTAAAAGAGAGTTCACAACGACTGACTGAACAAACAGAGATTATAGAATGATATAATTCCACTATACAGAGACCAAATAAGAGGAAGTTTGTAAGCTCAAGTTTCTAAAATAAGTCACCTGCTCAAACTTATAAAAAAGATAGATCAAAATATGGAGTGGTTGCTAAAGTCAGGCATCAATAAAAACTTGGTGCGCTCCATACAAATTATGGTACTTCGTAGCAATTACTAACGTTTAAAACTAACAAATAACCTTTCCTTTTATTATTAGCGTGATAAAGCATTACTGCTTCATCCAATTCATCAACCACAAACACCATGAAGTCCATTACGGCAATGTGGTCTCAGAAACGACCTAATGCATGCAAGAGCCAAGAACACAAGGGATGTTCACCCTGTGGTAGTGCCCGCATGGATCTCTAAATTCTAACACGTATTTTGCAGGATCCATGAGCCATCATCAGAAGAACATAAACTATGTGAAGACAATAAATAAAGTATTAACACACCTAAATTATGTTTAGTCCTTAGCACAACAAAAAACTAACACCCAAAACAACAGAGGAACAACACAATAATTTTGCAGTGACAGAAAGATGGGTGACATGTACATAGAAGTGGTAGAAGCATACTGAGTCGACACCGTAGTAAGGGAAAGGCCATGTAGACAGGCGATGCCGAGCCATCAAACGGGTACCATAGGCAGCAAATTAGAGACTCCTATCCCTCGCCTCCCCCACTTCCAAGGTTTCATAGAGCAGGAAGGAAAGGGAAGAGACGTGCATACCTGTTCGTTGCTTGAGAAGGACACAACGAAGACCTGGACATTTGAAGGCGACATAGTAGTATACTGCTAGATACATATAGGGAGAGAGCACGCAAGCGGAGAAAGAAGCACAGCTGGAGCAGCTTCAAACCTAGAGGCACTCGCACCAGGCGTCAGTCCGAGAAGTGCGAGAGAATGCGAGTGCCTTCCCAGCCCTGGACCCACCGAGGCGACACAACACCACCACCAACTCCGTAGCATATGCCGACTGAAGCGGCGCTACAGGCGTTGGTTGTCAAATATCTCAGATCTGGACTCCTCATCGCCAATATAGCCTAACCGTGGCAGGTGCCACCGCGTCCTCCTCGATGGCACGAACGAAGAAAGGCCAGGAGCAAGACCGACTCGCCCCGTACCCGCGTCGACGATCGTCGGTCGGCTCACAGCTACGACCGTGGGCGGGGGCAGTAGGTTGGGGAGGAAGAATAGGACGAAGGCTGGAAAGACGAACGGGACGTCTGACGACGGTGAAAACGATACTGCGCGCGTGCTATGAAACGTCCTTGTGGATGTGCAATAGCCACTGCGCGGGTCAGTGTCTGGGTTGTTGTCGGACGAATATGGGGAGGAGGCGCCTGCTCCCACGCCCTCTGCCGAGAATGGGGTGGCGTGAAGGCGGAGGCATGAGGGGTTAAAGAAAAGAAGCAGGATGGTGAACGAGGTGGCGGCAACTGAGGCGAGGACGATCATTATCGTGCAGAGGTATAGATGACCAAATGGACTGTGTCTGGCGGGCTGGCCCGAGGCACGACCCATTTTATAGTGCCTGGTCCAGTCCGACACGATTATATTTTTTATTTTAAAAAAATGTATATACGTATGTATAATTTATATTCAATATTAAAAACATTTGATCATGATGTTCTACTGGTTAGACGATTTCACCCAGTGTCTCTCACCCTTTTTCTATCAAGTGAGTTCGAACCCTACCTTCTACATCGTTTTTTAGTATTTTATGCTGATTTAACCAGACGGGCTGACGGGCCGGCCCAGCATGGTCAGCAGGCCGACGTGTCGTGCCTGGGCCGGAGCTGCGCCCCACGGGCGTCGGGCCTAGCGGGTCCATACAGGGTTGCGCGGAGGGGACGAACTGTAGCGGGTTAATTTGAAATAGATATGAGAGATTATTTATAAAAATACGACAACCCAACTTTACTAGTAAAGATGATATGAGTTTTCAGGTACCAGATGTGTTTCACTTCCCACCAAGCGAAGGGATTGGTCTTGAATTGCGGGGGCAGCGGGTGGAGCACGATATCCACCACCATATCCCCCTCTCAACCCTCGGCGATCTCCACGACCGCGTCCGCCATAGTATCTTTATCCTTCAGCAGGCTTCAAGAACTCATTGATGCTCAACGACTGGGAGAGAAGTAAATAAGTGAATCATTCCCTCATTAGTAGTAGATATACAATACAAAAAAAAGATAACGCATATCCAGTGACCTGATTGAATGGACAAGGAGGACAAATCACTATAGCACAATTACAGCCACAGGATGAAGCAATAACAAATGAATCCAAGAGAGTAAATTTTAGTGTGTTCATGGAATACAAGAAATACAATAGGCCACGCCATAATTAACTGGCTATTGCCAATTTGAGCAGTGGAAACCAAACATTTTTTAGTAGCCTTGATAAAAGAAATCAGAACAGGTAGAGAGATGCAAGACCTTTATAGTGCGTTCATCATGTTCGGCATTTTCTTTCTTCTTCAGGCCATCCTTATCATAACCCTACCAAGAAAATAATAATCAAGCTTGGACACCTCAGATACATTACAGGAGCACAAAAAAAAAGGCAAAACAACAATTTAGGCTGTCTCCAACAGCACCCTGTAAAGGGTCCTGTCCTCTAAATATAGAGGACTGTCAGGTCCCCTACGGCTCCAGCAAGGGACTCTATAGCGTCCTCTAAATTATAGAGGATGTGGCAGACACTCTAAATGTGGAGGGCTCCGGGAGTGCGCTATCCGCGCTGCTCGTCCACCAGCCGCCGCGAGGAAACTTTCGCGTCCTCCTACCCCGCGCTGGCGACTACATCTTCCGGGGCCGAGCCCTCGATCCGGCGCGCTTCGCCGCCGGCATCGAGGCAGGAGGGCGAGAAGCGGCCGTGTGGAGGCGGGTCTATCGGCGTAGAGCTCGCACCCCTTCGAACCGAGGCCGCACGACCCACCGCAACCCAAGATCCAAGCCAGCTTCCCCCTGTTCGTCGCCGGAGAGTCGCCATCGGCAAAAGGCTTCGTCGTCCGCCGACTTCGTCGAAGGCAGCCGGCAAAAGGAAGAGAAGCTCGTCGCCGCCATCGTCTTCGTCTTCGATTCGGTCCACCGAGCCAGATCCGCGAAGAGCGAGGTACGAACTACACAAATCCTTTTTCTTTAGTACTGAATCATTACCGTATTTTATTGTTCGTATTTGGGGGCATGGATTAGGGTTTGTGGGATGTTTAGGGTTTACGATCTGGAGCTTTCTAAATAATGCGCTTCAATTTCATGCATCAATGGCTTATTGTTGTGTCCGGATGCTTAAATTTAGACCGGTTTTGGGGGATCCATTTCGGGTTTGGGGGGTTGTTCGTCCCAGATGATTCGGTTCTGTCCAGATTCAAATTACTCAACATTAATTTTTTATGCGACCATGGTAACCTAATCTGCAAATTTATAACAGGTTCACATAGATGCAATGTACATTGATTAAGGGTTCATTTGAACTGTGTACTCATAGTTTGGAATCCCTTCGATTCAGTAGTTTGTATAAGATACGTAAATTGTAGTCGGTCTTAACTAATTCAACACTGTGTTTGATGTAGCCATGGATTCGGAGAACGAAAAGCTCCGTAAAGCACTGGCTACTCTGCTCAGAGTTGTTCAAAAGCGTAGTTGTGACATCGTTGATGTCGTCAAATCAGCCTTCCAGCCTTTCAACTCACCTTTGGTCGACGAATTTAACCGAGCACTAGTTGAGATTGATGACCTCGCCAAGGATCTTGAGGACGTAGCAGTGCAAACTCAGTGGGAGGTAGAAAATATGGCTAACAGTCAAGTGAAAGAACATCCACAACAAGAGGAAGCAGTAGAGGACCTTCTGATACAAGATGGTTCAGAAGACGACCTACTGATAGACGAAGAGTCACCAATTAACTATGAAGACCTTATGGGCTACGACGATGGTCGTGACTACTCAACCGACGACACATATCCGTACTAGTGTTCTAGGTTTAACTTCAGTAGAAGTATTGTAGCATGTTCAGGTCTATGTTCAGGTGTACTTGTCGGCTGGTATGATCATGCTTTTGGGGGATTTAAATGTTCTGGTCTATGTAAACCGTAACCGGTTCAGTTACTACAATAATTATTGTGTTTTGTTGGACTATGTTTGCCTTACTTTATACCATGTTACATGATGACTACATGCTGTAACACCCGGTTTTAAAGAACAAAGCCGGGTGCATCTCATACATGCGCCAAGAAGACAACATATATAATAACAGAGTGTATAGAGATAAATGTCATTAACATCAGAGTATTTATTACATAGCGGAAGACTTATTACAAAATAAAGTAATAAAGATAAAACAAACTAAGGATCGACGGCGCCAATGTCGACTGGGAAACGCCACCTAGATCAGATCGAACTCCTCAGTGTTAGGCGGCTCCTCCTGAACCACCTGATCATCTCCTGTGGGGGGGGGGTGTGAGACAGCAAGGGTGAGCTCACACATGATCATAGCTCAACAAGTTGTGGGGAACCAGTGGACATAAACTCACAAAGGTGTGAGTTCATGTGATGTGTAAGGCTTAATCAAAGACAGGGGTTAAAGCTGAGCATTGCTTTTAAGTAGTTGGTCAAAATTTTATTAGCAGTTACTAAGTGTAAGTAAATACCAAACCATAAGTAAAGTAATAGAACAAAATTAATAACAAACCCATGCAATGCTAATGACAAAATTGAATTTAAGTTCCATAATTAAACATCAGAGAGTCCTGAGCTGCTCGTGACCGTGAGCTCGGCTAGTATACCAGTTTTACACTCTGCAGAGGTTGTACCCTTTACCCACAAGTCATGTTACCCATCTGCCAAGGGGTCATGAATCCCATATACCTCTACCTAGGAAGCACGGCAGGGCAACACTACGAGGCCTTTACAAAGTTCCACTAGCTTCCGAAAACCCGCTACAGTTTATGGGAAGATCCAGTAAAGGGTTCCTGGCTGACCGCCATCGCAGCAAAATCAACCAGGGACCTCCCCGCACTGACCTCTCCCCTACTGCCCTTGCCCCTTTCGGGTAAGGTAGTCTTCCACTAGCTTTCCTAATTAGTCAGCCAAGGGGTCCCATTCCTCCCTTGTGGTGGCACGTGGTTCTCAAGTTAAGCTCTATGTTCCAATTAACATTAATGATAACAATATGAACATAAACAGAATAACAACAAGAATTGGAACATAGAGGTAATAAATGATTATCCCAAAACCATATAAAGCAATAGCAAACTACCCAAGTGATTCAGGGGTAACAAGGTAATGAGATAAACAATCTAGGGTGACCTAATGGGTCCCATCAAAATTAACCTATGCATGAGTATGTGATATTAAAGAACATTATTGGGTAAAAAGTGGTCAAGGGCACAACTTGCCTTCAATGAGCTCCTGCTCAGCTACTTCAACCTGCTGCTCACCAGGATCCTCAGCAACGGGCTCTTCTACTCGCCACAATACAAACAAGCACAGTGCATATAGAGAAATTAACATTACACCAAACATATAAACAAAATGCACAGAGATATTCTACATATTAAAATAAAATCCTAGGAACAGAAATCATAATTTTCTGAATTATAGATTTTAAGTTATGCATTTTCAAAGGTTTTATGTGCTTTAAATAGGATTAAGTGATAAATAAATTTCCTACTGTTGTTATGCCCAAAACAGAGACACTAAGTGCTAGAGAATAAAATTACAAAATTTTAGGAACTGGAATGGATCAATTTGGAGTTAGTATGAATTTTCTATGAATTTATAAAGTTCTAGCAATTATTTTCATATTAAAAATTCATTTTCTATTTATTTTCTCTGGTTTTCGTGTTGACTGGACTGGGCCTCAATTTCTTTAAAGCGCAGGGGGTTCGGCGCTAAAATACCGAGACACAGAGCACAGTAAAGATGGACGGCGGGTTGATTCTCTGGTTTCCAGGGGGTTCTTTAACAAATGTTACGGCCGAAGGGGTATCAGCCAATCTCGGCCCTTAGATTAGAATCCTACGGCTAGAATTAGATGGAACCGAGCTCGAACCGGTATGCAATGCTACCCCTCGGATCAGAGATCTACGGCTATGATCTAAAATAAAGTCATAATCTTCCCTGGCCGCCGATCTGCCCATCGACGGACAGGATCAACCGGACGAACCGGTACCGACCTCATCTAATCTCGGCCGTTCGCTGTGAGATCAACGATTCACCGCCCTCCTTCAACCTACGGCCACGCACTGGGCAGCGCAGCCACCCCCAACCGGCGAAGCTCGCCGGCGCGCACGCGACTCGACGCTCCAGTGCCCCAAGCCCAAAATTAACGGGTTCTACGCGTAAAGGAGATCAAGGCGAACTGGATGGAGTGCTTCTTACCGTGGATTGGTGACCGGTTGTTGCTGGCCACGGCGAATGGCGGATTCACGGCGGAGCTTGTACTCCGGCGAGGAATTCAACCGCAGCCGGTCGATGGTTCCTCCCGCAAACGCCACGAATGGCCCCGCACAAGCTTGGTGTAGACCCCTGACTCCTTCAACAGCTTCGAACGGCGGTGAATGGACGGAAGGGCACGGCGGCGCCGCACGCTCCGTCACACGGTGATGTGGTGGCTCTGGAGTCAAGGCGATTGCGAACCCAGGGGAGCTATGGAACGGGGAAGGCAAGGGCGGCCGGTGCTTTATCACCCGGCACGGTCAATCGGTCCGTGCGCGCGATTCTAGCGCCAGCGTCGCGTCTCCGTTCACGCGCTCCGCCATGCGCGGCGGGTTTGTTGAGGACGAGGTCTTACATCCCGGGCCCACGCGTCAACGAGTCAAGCGAGAGCGAGCGCGAGCGCAGAGTCTGTCCGGTGGCCCCGCCGTGTCGGCGCCAGGTGAAGCGCGAGCGCGCGATGAGTGGAAAAGTTGGGCCGCGCGGTGAGGGTTTTCCTGGGTGGGCCGAAAGGGAGTCTGCCGGCCCAGGTAAGCTTCTTCATCTTTTTCTTTTTTTTATTTTCTGTTTTCTTTTCTTTTTATTTTTCAAATTCAAACTTCAATTCAAACTCAAACTTTGTGGCATTTTAGATACTGGCTAATTATTTAATTTGATCATACCAACTGTGATGAAGTAATTTTAAGGATAAGTTTATTTGTATTGAATAACATTCCTTTCTCTTCTCTATTCTCAAGAGTTTCTTTTAGGTTTTAAATTCCCTTTTTGGCCTTAATATTTTTCTTGTCACAAAGTGCACACCAAAAATAAAATATCCAGTATGATGCAACAATTTAGTAGCATATCTTTTTATTAATTGTTCTTGGACATGGTGTTCTCATATGATGGTGCATATAGATCAAACTCACATAAAGAGAAAATGTTTCTCTATTGATATATTTCTAGCAATTTACAAAGTGGGTGTTACAAATCCTACCCCCCTTAAAAATAATCTCGTCCTCGAGATTTAAGAAGAACTAGAGAAAAGGTGGGGGAAATCTATGCGAAGCTCTTCTTCTCTTTCCCAAGTTGCTTCATCTTCACTGTGGTGACTCCATTGAACTTTGCACATCTTTATCACCTTATTCCTTGTAACTCGAGTCAATGTATCCAAAATCTTGATCGGGTACTCCGTGTAAGTCAAATCACCTTGAACACTGAGCTCTTCCATTGGTAACTGTTCCTCAGGAACACGGAGACATTTCTTCAGTTGAGATACATGGAACACATTATGCATATCTGATAGACTAGCAGGTAACTCGAGTTGGTATGCCATCTCCCCAACTCGCCTAAAGATCAAGAATGGTCCAATGTAGCGAGGGGACAATTTGCCCTTGACTTTAAATCTCCTCATTCCACGAAGTGGTGATACTTTGAGGTACACATAATCTCCTTCTTCAAATTCCAGTGGTCTCCTTCTATTATCAGCATAGCTCTTTTGCCTGGTTTGAGCCACTCTCAAATTCTCTCGAATTATACGGACTTGTTCTTCTGCTTCTTGAATCAATTCAGGCCCAAAGAACTGTCTCTCTCCAGTCTGATCCCAATATAGAGGAGTCCTGCACTTCCTTCCATCTAAAGCTTCAAAAGGTGACATCTTTAGGCTGGCCTGGTAACTATTATTATACGAGAACT
Source organism: Zea luxurians (assembly GCA_029449295.1). NCBI lineage: Eukaryota > Viridiplantae > Streptophyta > Magnoliopsida > Poales > Poaceae > Zea > Zea luxurians. Next base: position 177,134,185 of record JAOPSE010000002.1, read on the forward strand.
CAGCATAAGGCAGACTCTTATCCCAACTTCCTCCATGCTGAAGGGCACATGCTCTCAACATATCTTCCAATACTTGATTAGTCCTTTCGGTCTGTCCATCAGTCTGAGGGTGATAAGCCGTACTAAAATTCAACTTCGTGCTCATGTTCTCATGAAAGCTTCTCCAAAATCTTGAGGTAAACTGCGAACCTCGATCAGACACGATCTTCTTTGGTACTCCATGCAAACACACAATCCGAGCCATATATAACTCTGCTAACTGAGAACCTTTATATGTAGTCTTGACAGGAATAAAGTGAGCCACTTTAGTCAATCTATCAACAATCACCCATATAGCATCATATCCTTTCTGGGTGCGAGGCAATCCAGTAATGAAATCCATACCAATCTCTTCCCATTTCCACTCGGGTATCTTCAGTGGATGCAATAATCCAGCTGGCCTCTGGTGTTCAGCCTTAACTCTTTGACATACATCGCACATAGCTACATGTGCAGCTACATCTCTTTTCAATCCATACCACCAATATTTCCGTTTCAAATCCTGATACATCTTGGTACTACCAGGATGAATAGAATAATCCGAGTCATGGGCCTCCTTCAATATAGTCTCTCGAAGGCTTTTAACATCAGGAACACACATCCTGTCCTTGAACCATACGGTGCCCTGCTCATCTTCCGTGAACTCCGGAACTCGACCTTCAGTAATCAGATCCTTAATCTCTTTTATCTTAGCATCACCAATTTGTCCCTTGCGGATCTCTTGCTCTAAAGTAGGTTCCACATCAATAGTAACTCCCTCAGTATGAGCAACTATCCCCAGGTTAAGTCTCCTGAAGTCCTCAACAATCTCATCGGGTAGCTGGGCAACAACAGCTGTATGAACATGCTCCTTGCGACTCAAGGCATCTGCGACCAAATTTGCCTTGCCCGGGTGATAGTGAATCTCCAAATCATAATCCTTAATAAGCTCCAACCAACGGCGTTGCCTAAGGTTGAGATCCTTTTGAGTGAATATATACTTCAAACTCTTATGATCCGTATATACTTGGCACTTGGTCCCCATGATATAATGTCTCCAAATCTTAAGTGCATGCACAACGGCTGCCAATTCCAAGTCATGAGTGGGGTAGTTCAATTCATGTCTCCGCAACTGACGAGAAGCATAAGCAATCACATGTCCTTCTTGCATGAGCACACATCCAAGTCCTTGGCCACATGCATCACAATAAATGTCAAATCCTTTTTGTAAGTCTGGCATAACCAAAACTGGTGGCGACATCAACTTCTTCTTCAATAGATCAAAGCTGTCTTGACACTTCTCGTCCCACTTAAATTCTTTTCCTTTCTCAAAAAGCGAAGTCATAGGCTTAGCAATCTTAGAAAATCCTTCGATAAACCTCCGATAATATCCTGCTAATCCCAAGAAACTCCGAATCTCGGTAACTGTAGTGGGTACTCTCCACTCCATTATCTCCTTAACCTTAGCAGGATCCACTGCTAATCCTCCATTAGAAATAATATGACCAAGAAATGGCACCTCACCAATCCAAAACTCGCACTTGCTGAACTTGGCATAGAGTTGATTATCTCGTAGCTTCTGTAGCACCATCCTCAGATGTTCCTCGTGATCACTATCACTCTGCGAATAAATAAGAATATCGTCGATGAATACCACGACGAATCTGTCCAAATACTCCATAAACACCTTGTTCATTAAGTTCATAAAATAAGCGGGTGCATTAGTCAATCCAAACGACATAACTGTGAACTCATATAATCCATATCTAGTTGAGAATGCCGTCTTGGGAATATCCGATGGTCTAATCCTCATCTGATGGTATCCTGATCGGAGATCAATCTTCGAAAATACTCTTGCACCTCTCATTTGATCAAACAAATCCTCAATACGGGGCAACGGATACTTGTTCTTCACTGTAACATCATTAAGAGATCTATAATCCACACACATTCGCTGCGATCCATCCTTCTTCTGTACAAACAGTACCGGTGCTCCCCATGGTGAGGAACTCGGACGGATGTACCCAGCCTCTTGTAACTCAGTTAACTGCTTCTTAAGTTCCTTCAACTCTTCTACGGACATTCTATATGGCCGTTTAGAAATAGGGGCAGTTCCAGGTAAGAGGTCAATAACAAACTCAACTTCTCTTTCAGGTGGCATTCCTGGTAACTCCTCTGGAAAGACATCCGGAAAATCTCTAACCACCCGGATATTGTCACCAACAAACTCCTTAGGCATAAAGAACATTGCACGCATAGATGAGGAGGTTACTGCAATGTTAACTTGAAACCTTTCTCCTTTAGTAGTAGTAAGTTCTACGGTACCTCTACCACATGCTATAACGGCCTTTGCCTTTCTTAGCCATGACATACCAAGAATCAAATCTATACTGCTTGACTCCAATATTATAGCAGTAGCTCCAAATTCTCTACCCATAATGGTTAATGTCAATCTACGTGTCATTTGATTCGCCTCAACAGGCCCTTTAGGTGTAATTACTATCAGGGGTTTTCTCATATTTAGCAGTGGTATTTCATTTGTGCTGGCATATCTAGCAGACATGAATGAATGTGTAGCACCAGAATCAAATAATATGGTTGCAGGAATTGCATTAACATAAAACATACCAATTACGAGGTCCCCTCCATCCGGAGTAGCATCCACGCTGACTTGATTAACCTTGGCAATAGAATATCCCTTGCCAGTTCCTGGAGTTTGCTGCCTGTTCTGAACTGGAGTAGTAGCAATCCTCTGTGGGCAGACATTTGCATAATGACCAATCTTCCCACACTTGTAACATTGAGTGCCCGGACTCTGTCCTGAAAACTTCGTCGGGGTGCCAGTAGGGGTAGCCTGTCGAGGAGGTGGAGTCCTCAGTGGTGATTGCGGAACTGGGCGTGGTCCTCCGGGTCGAGTCGGTGTACCCTGCGGTGAACTGTAGCGAGGACGAACACTGCTGCTTCCTTGTCCTTGAGATATGGCCTTCCTCTTCAAATCTCCCAGCTGAACACGCTTGTGTTCAATAGCCAGTGCCTTATCAAGCAGCCTCTGAAATGATGGAAATGTGTGTGCCACCAGAGCATACTGCAAGGGTCCATTAAGTCCTTCAATGAAATGCTCCTGCTTCCTCTCATCTTCAGCAACTTCTTCAGGGGCATATCTGGATAACTGAATAAACTTGTCTCTGTACTCGCTGACGGACATACTCCCTTGCTTCAGCGACAGAAATTCCTTCTTCTTAATCTTTATCATACCGGCTGGAATATGGTAGTTCCTGAATTGTGTACTAAACTCTGCCCAAGTAATAGCATCTGCAGCATCATGGGCAGCAGTATAAGAATCCCACCAGTCAGCTGCAGGACCAATCAGACGTCCAGAAGCATATAAAACCTTCTCCCGGTCAGTGCATTGTGCAATATTCAGCATCTTCTCAATTGCTTTCAGCCAATCATCTGCATCAAGTGGATCTGGTGAGCTTGCAAATGTGGGTGGCTTATGGCTCATGAACTCCCTATGCTTGTCCCGGGGTGGAACTGGTGGTGGCGGTGGTGGAGGCAGCGGCACTTGTTGCTGTTGTTGTTGCATTTGTTGTTGCAGCTGTTGTTGTTGCGCCCTCCTTTCCTGGCGTATCTCATCTCGCTCCTGGCGCAACTCCTGTCGTATATCCTCTCTTTCTTGACGCATCTCCTGGCGTTCTTGCTGCATCTGAGCACGCATATCAGCCATAGTATCTGCCATTTGCTGCATCACTGCCATCTGAGCAGCAACCAGTGGGTCAACTCCGCCTGGTGGAGGATTGGGAGGATTCATCCCAGCAGGTTGTGGCTGAGGTTGTCTTCGAGTGTGTTGGTTAGGAGGCAAGTCAATTCCACCACCCCGCCTGGTATTGACCATCTGAGTTAGATACATATGGTAAGAAAATAGTAGACAAGGCAGGTACTTACAACTCAGGTTACTTTGGGGGATTTATTAGCTAAGCAGATTAATATTTCACCTATCCTAGCTAATTCAATACCTTATGGTGGTACATACTAAGATGTCCATAGTTCAATCAATCAAAGAAGCAAATCAGGCATTTAGCATCAGCACAATCAAACAACATTTTTAAATAGAGAAAATAGTTTTAATTTTGTCTTAGGTTCCCTATCTCTTAAAATGTCATAAGGGTAGGGATTCCAAGGTGTGAAATCCATCTTGTCTTAGAGTAGAAAAGGTAAGAATGATCAGAGTAGAACAGTGGAAGGTGAGACAAGATCAAGATGAGATGAGTATAGAATGAGTCAGAGTAAGGTAAGTAGGAGAGGGTTTGTCCATTTCTATCTAGGTCTCGTCCTACAGTCAACATTTGCTCTGATACCACTTCTGTAACACCCGGTTTTAAAGAACAAAGCCGGGTGCATCTCATACATGCGCCAAGAAGACAACATATATAATAATAGAGTGTATAGAGATAAATGTCATTAACATCAGAGTATTTATTACATAGCGGAAGACTTATTACAAAATAAAGTAATAAAGATAAAACAAACTAAGGATCGACGGCGCCAATGTCGACTGGGAAACGCCACCTAGATCAGATCGAACTCCTCAGTTTTAGGCGGCTCCTCCTGAACCACCTGATCATCTCCTGTGGGGGGGGGTGTGAGACAGCAAGGGTGAGCTCACACATGATCATAGCTCAACAAGTTGTGGGGAACCAGTGGACATAAACTCACAAAGGTGTGAGTTCATGTGATGTGTAAGGCTTAATCAAAGACAGGGGTTAAAGCTGAGCATTGCTTTTAAGTAGTTGGTCAAAATTTTATTAGCAGTTACTAAGTGTAAGTAAATACCAAACCATAAGTAAAGTAATAGAACAAAATTAATAACAAACCCATGCAATGCTAATGACAAAATTGAATTTAAGTTCCATAATTAAACATCAGAGAGTCCTGAGCTGCTCGTGACCGTGAGCTCGGCTAGTATACCAGTTTTACACTCTGCAGAGGTTGTACCCTTTACCCACAAGTCATGTTACCCATCTGCCAAGGGGTCATGAATCCCATATACCTCTACCTAGGAAGCACGGCAGGGCAACACTACGAGGCCTTTACAAAGTTCCACTAGCTTCCGAAAACCCGCTACAGTTTATGGGAAGATCCAGTAAAGGGTTCCTGGCTGACCGCCATCGCAGCAAAATCAACCAGGGACCTCCCCGCACTGACCTCTCCCCTACTGCCCTTGCCCCTTTCGGGTAAGGTAGTCTTCCACTAGCTTTCCTAATTAGTCAGCCAAGGGGTCCCATTCCTCCCTTGTGGTGGCACGTGGTTCTCAAGTTAAGCTCTATGTTCCAATTAACATTAATGATAACAATATGAACATAAACAGAATAACAACAAGAATTGGAACATAGAGGTAATAAATGATTATCCCAAAACCATATAAAGCAATAGCAAACTACCCAAGTGATTCAGGGGTAACAAGGTAATGAGATAAACAATCTAGGGTGACCTAATGGGTCCCATCAAAATTAACCTATGCATGAGTATGTGATATTAAAGAACATTATTGGGTAAAAAGTGGTCAAGGGCACAACTTGCCTTCAATGAGCTCCTGCTCAGCTACTTCAACCTGCTGCTCACCAGGATCCTCAGCAACGGGCTCTTCTACTCGCCACAATACAAACAAGCACAGTGCATATAGAGAAATTAACATTACACCAAACATATAAACAAAATGCACAGAGATATTCTACATATTAAAATAAAATCCTAGGAACAGAAATCATAATTTTCTGAATTATAGATTTTAAGTTATGCATTTTCAAAGGTTTTATGTGCTTTAAATAGGATTAAGTGATAAATAAATTTCCTACTGTTGTTATGCCCAAAACAGAGACACTAAGTGCTAGAGAATAAAATTACAAAATTTTAGGAACTGGAATGGATCAATTTGGAGTTAGTATGAATTTTCTATGAATTTATAAAGTTCTAGCAATTATTTTCATATTAAAAATTCATTTTCTATTTATTTTCTCTGGTTTTCGTGTTGACTGGACTGGGCCTCAATTTCTTTAAAGCGCAGGGGGTTCGGCGCTAAAATACCGAGACACAGAGCACAGTAAAGATGGACGGCGGGTTGATTCTCTGGTTTCCAGGGGGTTCTTTAACAAATGTTACGGCCGAAGGGGTATCAGCCAATCTCGGCCCTTAGATTAGAATCCTACGGCTAGAATTAGATGGAACCGAGCTCGAACCGGTATGCAATGCTACCCCTCGGATCAGAGATCTACGGCTATGATCTAAAATAAAGTCATAATCTTCCCTGGCCGCCGATCTGCCCATCGACGGACAGGATCAACCGGACGAACCGGTACCGACCTCATCTAATCTCGGCCGTTCGCTGTGAGATCAACGATTCACCGCCCTCCTTCAACCTACGGCCACGCACTGGGCGGCGCAGCCACCCCCAACCGGCGAAGCTCGCCGGCGCGCACGCGACTCGACGCTCCAGTGCCCCAAGCCCAAAATTAACGGGTTCTACGCGTAAAGGAGATCAAGGCGAACTGGATGGAGTGCTTCTTACCGTGGATTGGTGACCGGTTGTTGCTGGCCACGGCGAATGGCGGATTCACGGCGGAGCTTGTACTCCGGCGAGGAATTCAACCGCAGCCGGTCGATGGTTCCTCCCGCAAACGCCACGAATGGCCCCGCACAAGCTTGGTGTAGACCCCTGACTCCTTCAACAGCTTCGAACGGCGGTGAATGGACGGAAGGGCACGGCGGCGCCGCACGCTCCGTCACACGGTGATGTGGTGGCTCTGGAGTCAAGACGATTGCGAACCCAGGGGAGCTATGGAACGGGGAAGGCAAGGGCGGCCGGTGCTTTATCACCCGGCACGGTCAATCGGTCCGTGCGCGCGATTCTAGCGCCAGCGTCGCGTCTCCGTTCACGCGCTCCGCCATGCGCGGCGGGTTTGTTGAGGACGAGGTCTTACATCCCGGGCCCACGCGTCAACGAGTCAAGCGAGAGCGAGCGCGAGCGCAGAGTCTGTCCGGTGGCCCCGCCGTGTCGGCGCCAGGTGAAGCGCGAGCGCGCGATGAGTGGAAAAGTTGGGCCGCGCGGTGAGGGTTTTCCTGGGTGGGCCGAAAGGGAGTCTGCCGGCCCAGGTAAGCTTCTTCATCTTTTTCTTTTTTTTATTTTCTGTTTTCTTTTCTTTTTATTTTTCAAATTCAAACTTCAATTCAAACTCAAACTTTGTGGCATTTTAGATACTGGCTAATTATTTAATTTGATCATACCAACTGTGATGAAGTAATTTTAAGGATAAGTTTATTTGTATTGAATAACATTCCTTTCTCTTCTCTATTCTCAAGAGTTTCTTTTAGGTTTTAAATTCCCTTTTTGGCCTTAATATTTTTCTTGTCACAAAGTGCACACCAAAAATAAAATATCCAGCATGATGCAACAATTTAGTAGCATATCTTTTTATTAATTGTTCTTGGACATGGTGTTCTCATATGATGGTGCATATAGATCAAACTCACATAAAGAGAAAATGTTTCTCTATTGATATATTTCTAGCAATTTACAAAGTGGGTGTTACACATGCTCATTTATATCATGTTTGATCTGCCTCTATTGCATAGAATGGGGAGTGATTGGAACCAGGTCATGTCTCAATATGGAAGCTTCCTAAGCCAGATTGACGAGCAGCCTATCGGAACACAACATTTTGAATTTCAAGTTCATGGCCAACCCGAGGGCTCAAGAACAGCAGCTGTTACTAAAAAGCCAACTCAAAGAACTAAGCTAGCAAACTTCACTGCTGAAGAGGACACAAGGGTATGCCATGCATGGCTTGCTGTTAGTTGCGATCCCATTATTAACACAGGGCAGAAACGTCAAGGATTTTGGAGTAGAATTACTGAAGCATACAACTCAAGACGAGGAACATTGACAGAAAGGTCCACAAAATCTTTGATGAGTAGATGGGATACTATCAAAACACAGTGTTCCACTTTTGCTGGATACATGATGGCAGTCCTCTGACAGAATCCTAGTGGACTCAGTGACGCAGACAAGGTACATCTTTCATGTAACATTTTGACATCACTATTTAGAGGTTTGTTAGTATGTTCCTGTTGTAACCATTTGTTATATGTGGCAGACATCACTGGCAGCTTCTAGGTTTGCAGCAATTGAGAAGAAGCCTTTCCACTTTTTACACTGTTGGGCCATTCTTAAGGACCAACCAAAATGGATGGACAACCACATGGGTCAACAACATCAACAACCCAACGCTAATCCCACACATTCTAACACTGTCGATGTGGATGCAGAAGAATCTGTACCATCAAGCTTCACATCGAAGAGGCCACTAGGTCGAGATTCTTCTAAGGAAAAGGCAAAGAGGACTAAATCTATTGACACATCTTCATCAGATTCTGAGTTTATGACACGCATGGGAGATCTTTCTTTGGAGCGCCTGTCAGTGTACAAAACAGCTGTTACAACTGAGGAAAAGAAGTTGGATTCAATGAACAGAAATGAGAGGCAGAAATTGCTCCTAGAAAAGAAGAAGTTGAACCTAGAGAAATTAAGGCTTGAAAGGCAGAAACTAAAGGAGGACAAGGAAGAGGAGATAATGATCTTAAGCATGGATTTGAGCAAATGTAACCCTCTACTCCGCCAGTACTATGAAGCCAAGCAACAAGAGATACTAGCAAGGGTTACTGGGTCTACTTCATCTGGCTAGTGAAGGTTCCTTACTTAATATGTTTGTTTGTCATTTATGAATGAGGCGTACTCGGACTTGTTTCTGTGAGCTTGCTGTCGTCAGACCCTATTCTGGTTTGTACCAGATTTTTTTAGGTCGCCTTTGAACTATTTGTTTTCAAGTATTTGTTTTGAACTATTTGTCATGGTTTGTACCTGAATGTTTTACTATATGTGTTGAACTATTTGGTTTCATGAATTGTGAGCTTGGTGCAGTTTTTGTTTAGCATTTGTAAACACATGTGGTTGCATGACAGTACTACTCCTTGTTATTGAATTGAAACAACAGCATGAGACACTACGACACTAAGACACACAGTACACACACTTGATAAGAACAGACATGACACTAACACAGATAGTACAACAATGTAAAGTAAACAAAGACAGTTCGATAGTAGATAAGAACAGCCATGACAGAAGTTGTTTGATTGCATCTTATGCAACTCCGGATCCATGTCGCGCCCAGTGATGGTGTATCAGATCTATCTGAAGCTGAGTATATTTGTTGCGGTCTTTCAGTTGGTTGTACCTTTGATTGACGAAGTCGTTGCGCTCTTCCATTGAACCTTGAGTTGTGTTTGCCAGCACTCCGATGTTTTCAAAGGTTGTGTTCAAAGACAATGGACCTTCGTCTTCTACTATCATGTTGTGTGTAGGAAACGGGTGACGCCTAAGAGGGGGGGTGAATTAGGACTTCTAAAACTTCTACTAAACTAGGCCACAATTAAATCCCTAGAGCAAAACCTATGCAAATAATCAAAACTAGAATGTGCAAACTAGGTTTTGTCTAAGTATTGCTATCTCTACCGCAAAAGGCTAAGTTTCAATCTACACTAAATAAGTATGACAACAAGATTGAAACTTAAATGCTTAATATAAATGCGGAATGTAAAGAGCTAAGTAGAGAAGCAAACTCTCGTGGATGACGCCGGTATTTTTACCGAGGTATCCGGAACCACGCAAGGTCCCGACTAATCCTCGTTGGTGCCCCTACGCAAAGGGAAGCCCACGCGAGGGCCAAGCACCACGGTCGAGTAACTCCGTAGAGAGCCGCGGGCCTTCTCCACGCGCAAGTGGTGCTCCGCTTCCGGCTCCTCTCGGACGCTCCCCGCCGTCTCCACTATCGAGCTTCCGGCCGAAACGCCGCGGGCCTCGTTCCCTCCGGTACACGGTGGCGGCCGTGACACAAACGCGGTTGTCACGGTCTCGCAAGACTCTCGCCCCACTTGGTACAATTACAACGGCTCGCGCAAGAGCCGAGGGGTTGTGTGGTTTTTCTAAACTCACTCAACTAACTAGGATTCACCTAGAGCAAGCGCTAAAGCGGTCTAACTAACCTAAGCACTTCGCAAAGCACCTACGCTAATCACCGAGTGATTCTATTAAGCACTTGGGTGTTTGAGCATTTGGAAATATGCACTATGTGCCTTGGTATGTTGCTTGGGCTCTCACACATGAGAATGGCCGGTTGGGGTGGTATTTATAGCCTCCACACCCCTAACTAGCCGTTGGACAGAAAGCAGCAGCTTTCTGTCGTCGGGTGCACCGGACAGTCCGGTGCACACCGGACATTGTACTGTAGCATGTCCGGTGCCGCCACGTCAGCCGACCGTTGGCGCCTGTAGCAGTCGACCGTTGGATCCGACCGTTGGATTCGACCGTTGCCTTCTGCCCGTTGGCACACCGGACAGTCCGGTGCACACCAGACAGTCCGGTGCTACAGTCAGAGAGCGCCTGTCTGCGGCCTCTTTGCGCAGACTGTCCGGTTCCTCACCGGACAGTCCGGTGCACACCGGACACCGATGTCCGGTGTGCCACCAGGCGCTGGCTGACAGCCCTTTTCTTGGATTTCTTCGCTGATTTCTTCGGGCTTCTTTGTTCTTGAGTATTGGACTCCTATGTATCTTTTTATGTCTTCTTTTGAGGTGTTGCATCCTCATTGCCTTGGTCCAATCCTCTTCGCATCCTGTGAACTACAAACACAAACACTAGAAAACTTATTAGTTCACTGATTGTGTTGTTCATCAAACACCAAAACTCAATTAGCCAAAAGGCCCGGGGTCCATTTTCCTTACAATCTCCCCCTTTTTGGTGATTGATGACAACACAACCAAAGCAAGCAAATAATACAAGTATTTGAGTGAAAATATGCAATCTACTTGCTAGGATGCATGATTGTCCCCACAATGTGATATTATGGACTTAAGCCTCCCCCTAACTCCATAATTCACTTACTTCCTATTTTCGGACCAAATAAGCAAAACCACTTGAAAAGCCATTTGTAGATATAAAATTTTTAAAATTGGTGGTGTTTGGTGTTTGATATGGTTTTCATTGCTTTGGTCCCTAAAATTGGTGGTGTTTGGTGTTTGATATGGTTTTCATTGCTTTGGTCCCTAAACTTCTCCCCCTTTGGCATCAACCACCGAAAAGGAAGACATTAAAAGCATGTAGGAAGTAAATAAAAGCTTGCCCTCAACAAGAAATCTATCAAATGATACCACTCGAAAGGATATTTAACATAAACTAAGTGAATGATACCACTTGAAGGAGTCCTTAAAAGATTACTCCCCCTAAATGAGTGTTCTCTTTAGAAAGAATTTTTTCTCCCCCATTAGAGATGAAGAAATACTCCCCTGACAGAGATCCTCTACTTAGGAAAAAGCATGTGAAAATTAGAGGTGCAAGACATGATTTGAAAAGACTAACTTCCCTTATGCATAGGTAACAGAATATGAGTTAATTACTTATGCATTTTTGCAACATGGAAGCATATGATATGAAATATAGTCTAATCAAATATTGGAGAAGACATGTAAATGATACTGAATGTAGTCTCAAAAGATACCACTTGAAGATCAATGGCGAGCTTGAGAGACATGAGAGTTCTTGGAGATTTTGCAGTGGAAGATTGTTGTCTTTCTCCGGGGACTTCATTTTTCTTACAATGAGACTATCACATGAAATAGACTTGAAAAGGTGTTAGTCTCAAAGTGTTAGATTATAGAGTAACCTCCCCCTAAAGGTGTGCATACAAGTTTTGAATACTTGTAGGAGACATGCACTTTGATTTGATATCAAGAGGGGCAAATTATCCATAATCCAAACTTTGGCACATATAAGTTAAATGATACACTTGTAGAAATTATAAATTTTCAATAGATGCATCATTTACTACGGAGTGATATAGAAGCTATGTGCCGTGCTTAAATAAACATTTTAAGCCATGTAGGTTTGCTTAAGTATATGAATTTAAAACAAGCAATCCTACCATATGATTTACCTAGTATGCATGATTTTAAACAAAAGTACATAACAAATGTAATACTAGGCAAGAAAGGTAAACTAGATAAAAGATAAATAGATACGCATATCTAAAAACGAGAAATATAATAAAACTAGTTACCTTAGTCATGGGTGGGAAATTTGGGTCCAAAGTTTTCACTAACCCACTTGGCAATTAACTTGATCCAATATGATGTATCCCATGATATACATCCCAAATTTGCCAAGTCTCCAAATTTCCCGAAGACCTTCGGTCCACTCACTTCCCTTTCGGGATCCAAACCTTCTTGGTGCTTTTCATGGTTGAAATTATTTCCTTTGGCACCCAGATGCGTTTGGCCCCTTTTCCTTTGTTGGCTTGCTTGTTGGCCTTGATTGCTATCACCTTTCCGTTCTTTTTCTTCTTGATCAAATATGGTGTAGCATCCTTTTTGTTCACCTTTTTGATGTAGGTGTTGGAGATTTTGCTTGATGGCTTTTGCTTGAGCTTTTGCCTTTGTTTATCCCCGGTCATCGCCTTGCATTGGAAAGACTTATGGCCTTCCTTGTGGCATAGCCTACAAATCACAGTTTCTCCCTCCACAGGCTTGTTCACTCCCGTAGTGGTGTTATCCTGTGGAGGTCGGATTTGTTTGGCTTTGCCTTTCTTGTCATACAAAGCCTTGCCAAGGCGAGCCACTTCTTGCTTTAATTGTTCATTTTCCTTTGCAACCTCATCCGTACATGTCTCTACAACAATATTCTCAACAACGACTTGGTTGCAGGGGTTAGAATCATCAATTAAATCAAAGCAGGAAGTAGAAGCATCTTTCTTAATTATTTCAGGCATTTCAATTAAAGATGCTGCTGGGGTGCTACCAATGTTTTCTAGCTTTGTAGTTAGCTCATTATTGTGTATGTTAAGAATTTCCATTTTCTCTAGCAAATTTTCAATAGCTTCTTGGGAGCTAGCTAACTTAGCCTTAAGTTTTTTATTCTTTTTAATAAGGCTCTCATCGGTAGCAGTGGATGGAGCACTAGATTCTAATAGCTCAATTTTAGTTGACAGCTCACTATTTAAGTTTGCAAAAGTTTCAAATTTTTCTAGCAAACCTTTGTAATCATTTTGAGAGCTAATCAACTTATTTTTCAAAGTTTTAAGTTGAGCTTTTTGCTTAGTGCAAACATCCTGAAAAAATTTAACGGCTTCCGCAAGCTCTTCTAGAGAGGCCTCTCCCTCACCTTCATCATCACTACTACTTTCATCACTAGAGGATGGAATGCTTTTGTTACCTCTTGCCATAAGGCATTTGTGTGATGACCATGATGATCGTGACGAGGACCGGTGGCTGCGCATCCTTGGAGGTTCATCTTCACTTGAAGAATCATCCCAAGTTCTAACACTTGTTAGCGCCTGGCCTTTGCTCCTCTCCTTTTTGGGCTTGGCCATATTTGGACAGTTGTCCCTGAAGTGGCCCTTCTCCCCACATGCGAAGCATCCTCTCTTCCTTTGCTTTTTCCTATCAATGTTAAAGAGAAGATCCTCGACCTGCAGGGGCACACCCATTAGATTAATCTTGCGGATCATCCTCATTACCTTTCCGACGCGTCGGATTGTTTCTTCATCCTCGGAGGATGATGTGCATGGTTGATTATCTTCATCATCATCACTTCCTTCTTCTTCCTCTTCTTCACTTGAGGAACTTGGAGTGGGAGCCTTCTTTTTGCCCTTCCTTTCATCACATGCAAAAGCATATGGTCTTGAGGAAGTTGGCTCCTCTCCCCGACTCATTTTTCGCGACATCTCAAATGCCGCGATTTTCCCAATCACAATGGTCGGGGTCATGTTGCTCAAGTCCTCCATGTTGTGAAGGATGGTGATGATGCTCCCATATCTTTGTTGTGGTAGCAGGGAGATAATCTTCCTCACAATGTCCGCATCACCTAGCTTATTAATGCCAATAGAATTGAGCTCATTGATAATTAGATTCAAACGAGAATACATGTCTCTAACAAGCTCATCATCTTTCATGGCAAAAGAATTATACTCATTTAAGACCAGGCAATGTTTTTGCTCACGGACATTGGATGTGCCGTCATGAAGCTCATGCAATTTTAGCCAAATCTCATTAGCAGTTTTCAAGGTAAATACTTGATTAAAAATATCCATGCTAAGAGATTCATACAAGCAATTTTTGGCTCTAGCATTTAAATGAATTTCTTTTTCTTCACTCGTGGTGGGTTTCTCGGGATTCTTGAGGGGTTTCATCCCGTCACGAGTGACTCTCCAAACACCTAGATCAACAACCTCTAGGTAACAAGCCATTCTAGCACTATAATATGGGAAGTTAGTGCCGTCGAAGTGTGGTGGCCTATGGGTATCCATCCCTTCCTCTAAAAAGTGTCGACTCTTTTAGCGGTGAAGCTAAAGCGTTTCAAATGAGCCAAACCGGGCTCTGATACCACTTGTAGGAAACGGGTGACGCCTAAGAGGGGGGGGGGGTGAATTAGGACTTCTAAAACTTCTACTAAACTAGGCCACAATTAAATCCCTAGAGCAAAACCTATGCAAATAATCAAAAATAGAATGTGCAAACTAGGTTTTGTCTAAGTATTGCTATCTCTACCGCAAAAGGCTAAGTTTCAATCTACACTAAATAAGTATGACAACAAGATTGAAACTTAAATGCTTAATATAAATGCGGAATGTAAAGAGCTAAGTAGAGAAGCAAACTCTCGTGGATGACGCCGGTATTTTTACCGAGGTATCCGGAACCACGCAAGGTCCCGACTAATCCTCGTTGGTGCCCCTACGCAAAGGGAAGCCCACGCGAGGGCCAAGCACCACGGTCGAGTAACTCCGTAGAGAGCCGCGGGCCTTCTCCACGCGCAAGTGGTGCTCCGCTTCCGGCTCCTCTCGGACGCTCCCCGCCGTCTCCACTATCGAGCTTCCGGCCGAAACGCCGCGGGCCTCGTTCCCTCCGGTACACGGTGGCGGCCGTGACACAAACGCGGTTGTCACGGTCTCGCAAGACTCTCGCCCCACTCGGTACAATTACAACGGCTCGCGCAAGAGCCGAGGGGTTGTGTGGTTTTTCTAAACTCACTCAACTAACTAGGATTCACCTAGAGCAAGCGCTAAAGCGGTCTAACTAACCTAAGCACTTCGCAAAGCACCTACGCTAATCACCGAGTGATTCTATTAAGCACTTGGGTGTTTGAGCATTTGGAAATATGCACTATGTGCCTTGGTATGTTGCTTGGGCTCTCACACATGAGAATGGCCGGTTGGGGTGGTATTTATAGCCTCCACACCCCTAACTAGCCGTTGGACAGAAAGCAGCAGCTTTCTGTCGTCGGGTGCACCGGACAGTCCGGTGCACACCAGACATTGTACTGTAGCATGTCCGGTGCCGCCACGTCAGCCGACCGTTGGCGCCTGTAGCAGTCGACCGTTGGATCCGACCGTTGGATTCGACCGTTGCCTTCTGCCCGTTGGCACACCGGACAGTCCGGTGCACACCAGACAGTCCGGTGCTACAGTCAGAGAGCGCCTGTCTGCGGCCTCTTTGCGCAGACTGTCCGGTTCCTCACCGGACAGTCCGGTGCACACCGGACACCGATGTCCGGTGCGCCACCAGGCGCTGGCTGACAGCCCTTTTCTTGGATTTCTTCGCTGATTTCTTCGGGCTTCTTTGTTCTTGAGTATTGGACTCCTATGTATCTTTTTATGTCTTCTTTTGAGGTGTTGCATCCTCATTGCCTTGGTCCAATCCTCTTCGCATCCTGTGAACTACAAACACAAACACTAGAAAACTTATTAGTTCACTGATTGTGTTGTTCATCAAACACCAAAACTCAATTAGCCAAAAGGCCCGGGGTCCATTTTCCTTACATTGTGCAATATTATGCATGTTTTCATGATGTCCCCAATGTGTTCAGGACTCCAACCGTATGCAGGTCCACGGACCACACCCCATCTCTTCTGGAGTACACCGAAAGCTCGTTCTATATCTTTTCGAGCAGACTCTTGAATTGTTGCAAAGTGTTGGGTTCTAATGTCGTAGGGGTTACGGATTGTCTTGACAAATGCGGGCCAGTCAGGGTAAATCCCATCTGCTAGGTAATATCCCATATTGTACGTGTGACCATTCACAGTGAATGAAACTGGAGGTGTGTCACCGCTCAGATGCCTTTCGAAAAGGTTTGAACGGTGAAGAACATTTATGTCGTTGCAACTACCTGGTAGACCAAAATATGCATGCCATATCCATAGGTCATACGACGCAACAGCTTCCAAGATCATGGTAGGATGTTTACCACGCCCTGTAAACATCCCCTTCCATGAACTTGGGCAGTTACGCCACTCCCAATGCATGCAATCAACACTACCAAGCATACCAGGAAACCCACGTGACTCGCCAACTTGGAGAAGGCGTGCGATATCTTCTGCATTTGGTGCACGGAGATAATACGGAGAAAACGTGGTTTGGACGGCCGTGCAAAAGTGTTTCAATGCCTCATGAGCAGTAGATTCCCCAATGCGTACGTATTCGTCAACGGCATCAGCCGGAATACCGTAAGCAAGGATTCGAATAGCAGCAACAACTTTCTGTAGAGCAGAAAGACCAATCTCACCCGCACAATTTGGACGCTGAATAAAATAAGGATCCACTTGTTGCACAACATCAACAAGGCGCTCAAAGACATGGCGACGCATGCGGAACCTACCATACAATTCATGTGTCATAATAGGGGTCATGAAGTTTTGTACATGGTAAAAAGAATGTGTTAATTGTAAATACCTCCTACGAAATTGAGCATCCGTGTACACGGGGTTCGCTCCAAAGTAGTCCGCTCGGATTCTTGCATCGCCGCTCATGTGATCACGATGAATCCTAACATGCCCTGGAATCGAACCACCATGACGACGCTAATTGCGTGCACGTCGCCTCCTATTCACAATGTGCCTCGCCAACTGCAACTCTTCTTCTTCCTCTTCCATTTCTTCCATCAACCGCACAAGAAAATTGTTTTCTAAGTAGGGATTCATGGTTGTGGAGTTTGTAAAGGCAAGGTTGAGTGAAGTATGGAAGGCTCACTTGGTATTTATAGAGGAAGTACGCTTCGGATAGAAGCCATGCGGTTGTCGTGCAAGGGAAGCTAGGCTATGGCTTCTCAAAGAAGAGTACTGGCTTACGGTGCAAGCTTGTCCATTTGAAAACATATTTTGCCAACGATATTATACTATGTGGCGCGTTATCGACAACAATTACACAACAACAAAACAAGCAATGTAATTAATATTGACATTTCGAATTTATTACTTTCAAAATTAATAAATACAATTTTTACATATCATTTATGTAGCGTCAAATGAGAAGAAAACAAAGAAAAATGAAAAAGAAATGGAAAATGTGAATCTGTTAACACTGTAGCTTTAGGGGACGGAATTTAGAGGACGCTGCTGGAGACGGAGAATATATAGAGGACAGAATCTTTTAGAGTGTTCTGTAAAGGACAGAGAATATTCCTTTAGGGGACGAAATTTAGGGGACGCTGCTGGAGACAGCCTTACCAGCTTTACGAAAATTTCATCATTTCCCATCTTGATAAAATCAGAGGCAGGAGAGAAATACCGCATCAATAAGTACTCAAGACTGGTGTTGGGCTAGTTGCGAGTCAAAAACTTCAACAAAAATTGAACTGAAATCACAGTTTATGATGGTACATGTTTAAAACATCTAAAGTCTTAAAAGACGCGGGGGTTTGGGGCTCCCTCCGCGTTTCACGCGGTCGGCGGCGCTGGCGTCGCGATGCGTGTGGAAGGGTGGACCCGAAACGCCCATTCAATCCAATAGAACGGTCCAGCCGCGTCCGCCCCTCTCTCATCATCTGGATCTGTCCACGCCACAAACTACCTCTTGCCTCCTAGATTCGAGACTTTTGGTATTATAAAACACGACAGAGTTGGCTTCGTCGGAACGGAGGCGTTGGCGAGGGTTTCGACCATATGGAAATACAGAGAACGCGAAGCCACTGATATAGACTCACAATCGTTATTAGCCGTTGAGGAGAACGAATAATCATCCTCCGTCGCTGTCCGCCCGCGCGCCGTTTTCTTCTCCCGTCCAGAGCCGGTGTCCTAGCTACTATGGTTTTTCCCTCCCCGTTTTCCTCTCCTCAAGGTTCTTCTCCCGTCAGACCTCTTCCTTCCATCCCACTTTCTTCATTCTCCATTTCCCTCCCCTGCTGCCCGCGGCCCCGCGCCGAAGCAGGTGGCAGCGGCGCTGCGACTCGTCCGGGCTACGACTCACGTCAAGGTATTTATTCTCGCCGGCCTCCATCGCCTACCCAACCCTAGTCCATCGCCGCCGCCACGCCCTTGTACCGTCTTCGCCTTCTCCATGGATGCATCAGCTGCAGACACCGACGCCGAGGTCGACCAGGAGTCCCCCCTAGGTATGTCTATTTGTTCTTGCTTGTACTATTAGTTGTCCTAGCAAGTATAATAGAATCTGAACATTCAAGCATGTACCAGTGGCAGGCATAGGCTTGTCTTCGGGTGCTAATGTAGAAGATGAATCTGTGTTTGATTGGGCTTCTATGGTTCTCGGTGGTTTGTGGGAGGAGGAAGGGAGACGTGATGTTCCTAGTGAGACGCAGATGTATTCGCAACTTGGACTTATTGAAGAGGACGAGGCAGAGGAAAACAGAAGAGATGAAGCCTTACGAGGTGGTACAACTAATTTTGATGAATCAGACCACATTGATTCAGGAGACCAAAATACAGACCAACCATGTGAGGACTACCTACCGAACGAGAAGAGAGTTAAGTATGATAAAATTAATCCCTCAATGCTGCCAGGCAGTTTGTTTCCGAACATGAAGGAATTTAGAATTGCTATGAGACAGTATGCCATAAAGCATGATTGAGCTTGGAATTGATGTTACTTCGACTATTCGATATGTTGGCTATTGCAAAGGTGGTGATTGCCCTTGGAGGATCTATGTACAGGAGGAAAAGAAAGGATTATCGACCATTGTGGTAAGTATTTTTCCTTTTTTTGTTAGCAATTATTTTTCAATTTTTTGTTGTTTAATAAACCGTGAAACGACAATTTGCAGGTTGCTGTCTTGCATGACGTGCATACTTGCACAGTTAGTGGTAAGAGGAAGACGACAACACCAAGTAGTGGATGGGTAGCATTTCACGTTATTCCACTACTTATGAAGAAACCCCAAATGGGTGCTAAGGAGTTGCAAGATACACTACAAGGAATTCATAATGTCACCATTGGTTACGACACTATTTGGAAGGGGAAGGAGAAGGCATTGAAAGAGTTGTTTGGTAGTTGGGAGGAAAGCTTCAAGCTATTGTTTTCTTGGAAGGAGGCAGTACTTGCTAAGGCGCCCGACAGTATTATCAAGATCGATGTTGTTGTACAGGATGGTAAGTACTATTTCAACCGTTTTTTGTGCCCTTGGACCATGCATCTCAGGTTTTCGGGACGGGTGTAGACCTTACCTAAGTGTGGACTCGACTGCACTTAATGGGAGATGGAATGGGCAGCTAGCTTCAGCAACATGTGTTGATGGGCATAATTGGATGTTTTCTTTAGCTTTTGGCTTTTTCCAGTCTGAGACTGTTAAGAGCTGGACTTGGTTCATGACACAGTTGAAGAAGGCCATTGGAGATCTTTCAGTACTCGCTATATGTTCAGACGCTCAAAAAGGTTTAATGCATGCAGTTGCAGAGTGTTTCCCTAATGCTAAGAAGCGAGAGTGCTTCAGACATCTAATGGCCAACTATGTCAAAATCCACGTAGGTTCTGAGCACATGTATCCAACTGCGAGGGCATATAGGAAGGAAGTTTTTGAGCACCGTGTCAACCAAGTTAGAAGTGTGCCTAAGATCGCTGAGTATTTAGACCAACATCACAAATTTATTTGGTATAGGAGTGGTTTCGACACATCGATTAAGTGTGACTACATAACAAACAACATGGCAGAGGTCTTCAACAACTGGATAAAGGACCACAAAGACCTGCCTGTTTGTGACTTAGCTGGCAAGATTAGAGAGAAGACCATGGAGTTGTTTCATAGAAGGAGAAGGATAGGTGAAAGGCTTCACGACGTGATTTTGCCATCTGTTTTGTCTACATTGAATGCTCAGACAAGAGGATTGGGACACTTGACAATTGTGAAAAGCGACAACTACATGGTTGAAGTTAGGGACAACACAAATTGTATGTCCAAACATGTAGTTAAGGGAGAGTTGAGACAATGTTCCTGTGAGGAGTGGCAGCACACAGGGAAACCTTGCCAACATGGTTTAGCACTCATTATTGCCTAGGAGCTAAGGAATGTTGGTATGGAGAACTTTATTGATGACTACTATTCTGTTGATAAATTTAGGAAAGCTTACTTGAGAAGGGTGCCACCAATTGAGGATCGTTATTTTTGGCCAACTGTTGATTTTGCATCTGAAGTTTGTGCACCTATGTCTAAAAGAGGAGTGGAGCGACAACGGAAAAATAGAATCAAAAGCTGTATAGAAGGAGGAAGTGGGACAAAAACTAAGGTCATATCTAATGAACAAGGCACAACAAAGCTAAAAATACAGTATACTTGCCCAAATTGTGGGCAATTGGGTCATCAAAAAACAAGTTACAAGTGCCCTTTAAATGGAACCAAAAAGGTGTGTGCATCAGTTTTTAAATTAAAATGTTCACTCTATTATATTATATTATATTTGTATCGATCTCTGTAGGAAGAGGAAGCCGCGGAAGAATACGACAAAAAATTGGATACCAAAAGAGTTGCGGACTGCCACATCACCAGATATTGCAGCTGCAAAAGAAGATGAAGCACCAAGTCATGAACTAGTGACAACGGTAGTTGCAAATGAAGATGAAGCACCAATTGTCGTAGCTGCAAATGAAGATGAAGCACCAATTGTCGTAGCTGTAAATGAAGATGAAGCACCCAGTGGTGAACTAGTGACAATGGTACTAGATATTGCGGCTGCAAATGAAGATGAACACACGACTGCTACTTCGCCACCTAGAAGTGTCAAATGGGTAGTTAAGAAAATTACCCCTCGAAAGAAACTGAAGAACCGTGCTTATCACGGACAGTAGATCTGAAAAATTTGTGTGTAATAAACTATGTTGTTCCCAGATCTGAATGTGAACCCTTGTGTACCAGACCGTGCTCATGTTCCTAGAAACTAGCTTGTGTACCAGACCTGAAATGTGTGCTTGTGAACTAGCTTGTGAACTAAATCTTAGATCTAAAATGCGTGCTTGTCTGGCTGTTTATTGCTCCCAGATTTATTCTGGGGAGATCTCCATTCTGGGCTACCTGTTTATTGCTCCCAGATTTAGTTCATGTGCTCCTAGATCTCCATTCTGTGCTGCGAATTTTGTTCTAGGATTTTTGTTCTCTGGGAACATGAAATGTGTGCTTCTCTAGGAACATGAAATGTGTGCTTCTCTGGGAACTGCGCAGCTAGTTGTAAGCACGGTTCAAAATACAAAGCAGTTCCCAGAAATCACATTCTGTTCAAAATACAAAGCAGTTCCCAGAAATCACATTCTATTCAAAATACAACTAGCCTATTCATTTAGGAACAACAACAGCCTGTTACAACTAGTTCCCAGAGACCATTTCCCAGAAAAACAGTTCCCAGAAATCACAAAAACAGTTCCCAGAAACCATTTCCCAGAATCTGCTTTGGCCAACTAAACACACTCATACATTAACTGAACACACTAACTGCATAGATAGTCTTGAATACATAGATTGTCTTACATAAACACAACCACGTCACAGAGAGAGATGTTACAAGTACATAGTCTTGACATCACAAAAGTCTTCATCTCATGACCACAAACTAGTTACAAGTTCATCTCATGACCACAAAAGAAAGAACCACAGAAGAAACATACTAGTAGTCTTGGCAACTTAAACCGTAAACCCTAGTAGTCTTAGCAACTTAAACAGTATGATCATAAATCTCGTCGTAGTCGTAGCCCATAATACGACAATGCTCGGACAAAGAAACAGACACTTTATTCTCCTCCCACTTCATGTCTTCAAACACCATTTCCCACAGCTCCGGATCTTCTGACACGTATCCATCCACTTGGTCCTCAACATTAGAAGGGTCAGGGTGGTCTTCAACATCTGAAGGGGGATGATGAAGGTCCCAACTAGGAGAATTATTCTCTAGATCTTCTTCACACACAATACAAGTCTTCTCGAGCATCTTGCAAACATCGTTCAAATGGCCAGCAAGCTTTCCAACCTTACCCCCTTCAACTTCTGGGATACTACAACACAGCCTATTGACGGTATGTAACAGTGAAGATTGCCTCCTCATCCCTTGAATGACATATCGGAGTGAGTTCTTGATGCTAACGTGATACTTGAAATCAACATGTTCCTGTAGAAATAAAACTAGTTCTTGCTCAAGTGGATGAATAAGTTACCATGCTTGTGAAGAACTAACCCTAAAACAGGAGATCTCCTAAAGCAGCAGCCCTAAACCCTATCATTACACATGCGCCAAAAGGAAGGGAGAAACAAAATCAGTCACCAGGGATTCCACCATGGAGTTATCTTCAACAAAGCTTCGATACTCCACAGCTTCGACTGCAAGTTGAACCTTATCTGCGGCAATACTGGCAGATTGCACCGTCGCTCCTGCCTCCTTCTCAGCCACCAATGCCGCACATCTTGCCTCCACAGCTGCAACGGCTGCAGCACGAGCAGCATCAACAGCATCTGCCACAGCCACGACCGGAGCAGTTCGATCCATAGGGTTTGAGTGAGGGGCCTAGTGTGCGGCGGCTAGGGTTCGGTTGCACGTGGAAGGGAGCAAGAGGATAGGAAAACGGCTGGGTGCAGAGAGAGAGGAGAAGCAAGAGGAAACAAAGTGGCAGGAGAGCGGTGAACTTGTAACGGATGTGTGACGGCGTCAGTTTTACTGGAATAATCATCGTCCTTACCTGGTGATGGAAAAGTCATGTCCATTTTAGAGTGTGTGTTTTCCCCTGGTTTTTCATATAGTCGAATCCCTCTCCTTAGCCTCCATTTCGTCGAAGCCACACCCACTTCATAATGGCAAAATTCTCCCTAGATTCCGATCTCTTGTGCCTCACCTCCTCTCGCAAAGCGCAGCTCCACTGGCCTCGAGCCCCCGACGCGGCTCTACCGGTCGCCGCATTGTCCTTGCGGCGGCTTGGTGGCACAGCCGCTGGGGTCGCCTCCTCTACGGCCCCGACACGTCTCTACCAATCTCCGCGTCGTCCTTGCGGTGGCTCGGTGGCACAGCCGTTGGGGCCGCCTCCTCTACGGCCACATCACCTCCCCTCCAAGGCCGAGGAGGACACATGGTGGAGGGCGGCGAGAAAGTGGTCCTTGTCGCAGGGGAGCGCGATGGGGTCCGGGGCGGCCGGGAAGCCGTACCCTTCTCCGCCTGACGCAGCAGATCCGGGAACGCCGGATGGCCGAGGTGCGCCACCAGCACCACGACCTACCTCTGTCGCTTCTGCACGGGGCAATCTGTCTCCCTTCGCTCATGTTGTCACCCACATGGCCACAACCCGCAGCAAACAAGTGCCTTCGTTTACGTGGAACGGTCGTGTTTCCCTTCAGAGAGAGCGACGAACAACAACAGGAATGAGTGAGCGAGAGACCCCACAACCACGACACCCCGTTCCAATTGTGCACAGGGTGCGCCACATTTTTAGGAGGCTGTGAAATACACTGAAATACACCAGGGGTTCACTAGCCGAAGCTACTGCTAATCGAATTGTTAAAGCACTGCTATCTATTGTGAACCCAGGTGTATCCCTTGTCAATAAGGCATGCTATATTATTTTATCACTTGCTACTTATATGTATCTTGCGCCATCTATTATTATGTTTTTGGCCAATGATTACATAAAAAATAGACATCCATATGTCTAAATCCATCTATGTGGATAAGCCTAATCTTCTTTATTAGGTCGACCACATCTTCTAGCTTTATTGTTAGCTCTTATTTTCTTTGGATGTGGAGAGTTTACTCCATCCCATGATTTTGCCCGTTCCTATGCAGATACGGGAAAGTCTGACATTTTTTAATGGTGATTTTCTATCCATTAGACCTTCTGTTGGATGGCATATTCATTGATGGACTCTTCTCAAGCCTTTGAGACTTTAAATAGGGAGTGGGTTTCATTCTCCCGTTCGCTATGCGTGCTCTCTTCTCTCCTGGTGAGACTAGGACCACTGCCACATTATGTCAGGTGCCTAGGTCTTTGTGAGCAAGGCAAATCATATGTCCTATTGATGCTCTACCATGATCTAAGAATGCTCTTTTTCACTTGTCTTCCTGCTGGATTAGATCCTGGGACCTGAGTCAATGTTTGTGGGACTAATATGCCAGGTCAGTTGCATCTCATAAGTTTCTGCCTAAGTGCCCATCAAGAACAAAGCCATAAAAATTCCCTTATGGGGACAATTATCAGCAACCATGGCTCATATAAGCGCCTTTGAGTAATGAAGGCTGCTATGGGTACCAAACTGGAGCCCTCTCTCTTCTCTCCTGGGAACCTTTTTAGTTATGTCCTAATGACAGTGGTTATGTCCCTGGATGGTCATGCCATTCCGTGTGTGATAACCAGGGCAGCTCCACTTATAGTATCAGGACAAGTTGATCTGGTGCTAAGAGATGGTGGGGTACCAGTTAAATGATTGAGCAAAGGCGAAGCTGAGCCCCTTACCAACACACAATGAAAATGGAAGAAGAAAACACATTATGATGTATCTCAAAAGCCCCTGCCCCATAGAGCTATTGCAATTTAGCGTCCTAAATTGATTAGGGCTTAAGGTTTAGGGTTTGGTACTCAATATGTTGTTAAACTTGGATGGCCTGTACCATATACAATACAAGCGACCAGTTTGCAACTGATTGTTGTCATTGCTGTGGCGGTAAAAAATGTTGAGCTCATTTGGAAAAGCTCATTGTGGATAAAAATTATCGACTGAGACAAGCTTCTATCTTCAACTACTTCTAGGCTTTTTGAAAAAGTTCAAGGTTTGTTTGTACATTGTAAACTTGACTCTAGAAGCACTAACATTATTCAGAACTTTGTGCAGTCCTGAAAATCATTTTTAGTGTAGATACTTAGTGACCATTATGCGTGCTTCAGAGTTTGGACAATCAGACCAATGCGAAGGGGTGGGTCACAGTTTTACAGAGCTTTCCTTTTCTCTTAATGGATCTGTACGACAACTTATTTTTGTTTCTGATGAAGTTGTGTGTACTTCTTCAGGACTATTACAAGCGTAGACCTCGTTTTGATTTTGTGAGGAGATAAGCTCTACCATATGGATTACATGGATCTTGTGCAGGATGGCGATCCATTCCTGTATATTGTATTGTATGTTAGGTTCTGAATATGGATTAGTTAAGTTCAACTTACATGCCTTCTCAAAAGCAGTTTTTGTAGTGCGCTTTTAAGGCTGTCCACCTAAGGTTTACTGGGAATACTATTCTACAATCCCACATGATTGTTCAAGTGCAAAGCTAAGCAGCGTTGTATGTATTTTAGTCTCAATCTAGACTTTTGAGTCTGTATGAATATTGTGCATTGCAAATCGAGTAGTCATGGTGTTTGTATCGAAACGTATAGGAATATTTATGAAGATTTTATACTCACATTCCTGTATTTATTATTTGCAACCTCCACAAATCTGGAGTTTGAGTTCACGACGGATGATGTGCTTAGGATGGACAGTTCGCTTAGATTTTGTGGATTAAAGTGGACCTGCGCATGTAGGTTGCTGAACTCTATGTACATAATCATGTGGATTGCATCAGCCAAACTATGTTTAGCAGTACCATGTATATACCTCCTGCTGTTGTGTGTCCCTACGTGCCACATAACGTATACTTGCCTTAGATCATATCACCTTATATTGGATCAACTTCATGTTGTTTTTTTTTCGAAAAGCCGACAAGAGAGTTGCTGCAATTCATTAATAAGAGGGAGAGGCAATTACACCAATTATAGGAGCCCCTAACTTCTTGTTGTGACGGGTCTGATCATTAGACTGTGTTGCACCTCTATGGTAACTTGCTGAAACAGAAACGAGCTTCAACTTCAATGTAAATTATGACAAGTCTATATACCTGGTCTGATCGTTGCTTTGTTGCTTCTGTCTCGCACTCTACCTTTTAAGTAGTAAGTATGCTAAATAGTTTATAAGTCTTTAGAACTCGTGTTTTTTTGCTTGTGCTGGATGGGACGCCCGTTTCCACGGATGATCCTTGTTGGCCTTGAATACGCTTCAACATTTTTTTTTGAAATATTTCTTTTCTCGAAAATGCTTCAATCGCTGTTTGTGCTGCTAGATAAGTGCAGTTTGCACGCTCCATAAGCAGTGAACGGACTATCTCACAGTTAATTCCCTCATCCACCTGATGGCAATGACAAGAATAAATGCCACTTTCAAAAGGGCAATGGATTCCATCGACCAGTTTAATGGCATGGAGCAAAATGGGTTTTAAATGAAATGCAGATGTATCAGTTCAAAATGTTGATCCTATCAAAACAAACGATCAGTTTATCCCTTCTCCGGACCGTCTCCATCATCCGGCACTAGATCTACCCCATAACAGTTGGAAAATAATGGTAACCATCTCCATTTTTTTTTCTTGTTTCCATGATAAATATACCAGTGTATCTCTATCCCCAGCTAACACCCAACATGAAAATCCTAATGTGTGTATAACTCAACTGTCATTAAAGATCAAGATAATATGTACCAGAAGTTGCTCTAGTCTCCTTGTGACGAGTTGTACTGCCTAAAAAGAGTTTAAATCTGTCAGGAACCATATACTGAATGAAAATAGTACACAAACATTATCTGAAATGCATACTGACCTCATCTATAACATCACCCTCTATTTCTATAGGTTGCACCCCTGCCAATAAGGTGAGAGCTCGTCTGAGGTCAAAGCTCCTTTTGTTCTCAACCAATATTTGGACCTGGATAAAACACATGTGAGAAAAGTTTCATATGATGATATTTGTGCTTTATCTAACTCCCTTACCAGTCCATAAGAGACCCTTCGAAGTCCAAATTGATCATTGGTAGAACTTGGCTGGCATCCAGCTCCAAACAATCAAACAAGGCCATCCAATCTAACAAATTACAAAGAAATACGGTTTGTAGAAATATTTTTTCTCTAACGACATTGGAGAGTTGTGTGGCATTATTTCATTAAGGGCTAGTTGGAGAACTTCATTTTCTCATTGGATTTCTATTTTCCTAAGGAAAAATGAAGTAATTTTTCTTGGAAAATGGAAATCTCTTAAAAAATGTAGTTCTCAAAGTAGCCCTAATAACTAGTTTGGGAACCTTATTTTTCCAAGTGATTTTCATTTTCCCAAGAAAAAATGAATTAATTTCCCTTGGAAAAATGAAAACCCCTTAGAAAAATGAGGTTCCCAAACTAGCCCTAAGAGAGAAAAAATTCACAGGAGAGACATGCTTCTACTCCTAGTACAGGGGAAATTCCAAAGTCAACAGAATTGATTGCTTACCTTGTGAAGAAAGTCCATCTCAAGTTCGTTTACCTCAGATGTAAAACCGGTGCTAGCATCCATAATTAAAACCCACGGGTTCGAGCTGGAGGCAACTGAACTAATAAACAAGTCATCTTTGTTTCTGATTTTAATATCTACAGCAATGTATTATCGGCTACATTGTAGTGGTACCTGATAAACAAATGTGGTAAGCCAATGGAAAATTCATGTTACTGCAACACATACTGAATTTTTTTTTCAAGGAATCATCATATTCTTCAAGATCCTGTTGTGCTTCCTCAAAAATTGCTTCCTCGCGTTGTTTCGTAGCACGCTCCTGTAAATTAGCAGAAAAAGGTGATTATGGCGACGACAGAATCGCGCTGTTTAGAGGCAAGAAAAAAAGTGGCTAGCCTCCCAAGCTCTCACCTATCATAATGCATGTATGGGCTTGTTGGCTAGAACTGAGTTTCTCTTCTCTTTCGATCTTGTTCCTGCTTCCTTTAGGAAGTAACATACGAGTATAGATGGGCAATAAGCACGAGGCCCGCGAGCTCGACACGAAGCCCGCTGTTTGGGCCCGATTCGAGCCCGGCACGGTCCGGTTCTATGCGGGCCCGGGCTGGTCCGACACGAATAAGCGGGTCGTGCTCGGACAAAAAACTAAGCACGGTGAGTTAGCTCGGCACGACACGTTTACCTCTAATCCCGTTAAGCCCGCCATTTTTTGCACTAAATCGTGCTTACTAGCCCGCTTAGTCCATTTTTGGCCCGTTTTTCCGTGCTTACCGGGCTGGCCCGGCCCGTTTAGACCCGCTGCGGGCCAAGCTCGGATAGGGAAACGAGCCCGTGGGCTTAGATGGCCCAGCCCAATTTTTTAGCCGTACCTGACGGGCTGGGCTTCATCAGGCCTAGGCCCGGGCCGGTCGGTCCGTTTGGCCATCTCTACATACGGGAGACTGATCCTACTACATAGTTCTTTCGTCGTATGCTCATATTTTCAGAAGATAATACTACCTTATTCCCTGAACTCATGGTTATAAGTAATGGTATTTGAGTATATTAGCAAGCAATAAAAAAATAAAAACAAAGAATACATGGAATATAGAAAGTGAGCCTCGAATTCAGGAGTTGTTTGGTTTACTGCCTAACTTGGCAAAATTTGCCACGCCTAAGGTTAGGCAAGTTTGACCAAATTAGATATGTGTTTGGTTTGAAGCCACAATTGTGACAATATTTTTCTCCTACTATATAGGTCTCACTCGTTAATGACTGGTAAAGTGTGGTAAGATTTGGCAAACTGCGGCGTGTAATTTAAACGCTAACCTTAGGCACCTTAGTTAAGTGTGACATAAAATTGTGTGGTAATTTTTGACACATAGGTATAGAATCAAACAGCCCCTCAGTCCTATTTTAGTGTTCAACATGGGACTACAGATCACGCCTTACTGCTAGTAAACTAAGAATGATACTTGGTATAACAAAGCATGAACATGCTTGGCATAACAAAAAATGGCACCACATTCATGGGAGAAAACCAGTGTTGAACTGCGGCCAGGATTTCCCATAAAAATGTGATAAACCAAATAAATTCAACACATCGTACCTAGATCTGACCATACAGGCCATAGATGGTTTTGTTACATGTATATACCATGCTTGTCCGCCAAACACATTTCAAGATAGTATTCTTTCTGCAAGAAAATTGCTATGTCAATATAGAATTTTCCCATGCTTGTGTTTGTACATAGATATTGGACAACACAATCTCTATAAAATTTCATAAAGAGAATCATAACTGTAACTATTTTTGCTACAGTTGTGCCCACCTTATCAGTGAAGACCGGAGAGCGCTAAAATCAGGAGTCCATCCTTATTTTACAACATAAGATTTGTACCTAGATATTCAGAGTCTTGATCAACTGATTGGAAACTCCATTGACTTCAGGTTGTCCTTCTGTTGGAACTTGCTCACTGGCGCAAGTTGATCCAACGGGGAGGTGTAGTAACGCAAACAGGGTTTTTGCACGTGATGGCAATAGCACTGTCAATCTAGCCTCTCAAGGGCACTGTGCAGGGGTATTTATAGGTGTCCGGGTGCTCAGCGTCCCGTGTTAAGGACGCATGTGCCCTCAGACACCTAGGTTATCCCCGGAATATTCCCATAAAGCGGGGTTACAGACCGTAATTATAGGGAGACCTTTACAAATTAGGCCCGTAACGCGCAACGGCCACGCAGGGCCTGTTACAATGGGCCGGATCACACGCGGGCCTCCATTCTGGACGAGGTCGTAGGATGAGACGACCTCGCCACAGGTCTTCGTCCGGCAGCGTATGAGACGAAGGGTAAGTCTACCCGCTGTCTTGTCACCGCTGGTGCAGCGAGTACGGCGAAGGCCTCGAGCGAAGGGTGACGTCTTCGCCTTCGCCCCAACATTTGCCCTCCGAGGGACCAGTTCGACTAAGTCACCTGGTGCCGAAGACGTCGCTAGATGGCGGAGACGCTGCCCTCGCTCGAAATGGTTCCGCGGGGGTTTTTGACATGACCGTTGATTGACGTCGTACGGTTGGATTGCGGGTTTCCCGAAGCGCCGCCCTGTGTATAAAAGGGGACGGGGGCGGCGTGTTTTGAACTTTATCTTTCCGCGCTCCGCGAAAACCCTAACCGCCTTCTCAAACCTCTTGCTGCTCGTCTGCCCTCCTTGCTCTTGTTCGCCGGAGATCTGGCTCGTGTAAAGCAGACCGCCCGCCGCCGCCGACGGTACGTAGCGATGCCGACTTCTTCTTCTTCTGCTGCCGCTACGCCGCCGGCCGACGCGTCGTCTGAGGAGACGCTGAGCACTGTGGCGGCGGAGGAGTTGCGCGCCGGCGACACGGTGAATTTCGGTGTGTCGCGGATATCATCGGTCCGCGTGCAAGATATGCAGCAGCTTGGTTACTTTGGCGACGGAGTCGCTCGTGTCCCGGGGACGGAGGAGGTCCCCGAGCCAGAAGGCGAGTTGGTTGTTTTCGAGGCGTTCTTCGCCGCTGGTCTTCGCTTGCCTGCGCACCGATTTGTGGGAGAAGTCCTGCGCAGATTTAACGTCCAGATCCACCAGCTGACTCCTAATGCCGTGGTGGCTCTGTCGAAATATGTCTGGGCGACGACTTCGTACGGCGGACAGCCGTCGGTCGAAGTCTTCGCGAAGTACTATTGCCTACACTGGCAGAAAAGGATGATCGGAAATAAGGTTGCTCAGTTTGGGTCCTGTACGTTTACGCCGAAGACCAAGACCTCGATGGAGGTAGTTGAGTTGGTTCCTTGCGCCCGCAATAAATAGGGCAACTGGCATGAGTTTTGGTTCTACGTTGCGGAGGGCACAGTCGAGGACCATCCGGGGCTCCCCGTGGCCGAAATGTGCTCGTATTATTACTCAGCATACCCGCAGTTTGAAGTGGTGGAGGAGGATGCAGACGAAGGGGCCCTTCGGTGCGCGGCCGGCCTGAGCAGCGGGCGTGATTTGGTTGAGGAGTTTGTGGCGTATGGGGTGTGGCCTTTGGCGCATGGCTGGGGCTGGGCGAAGTATGCTCTCGCTAGATGCCTTCCCGTGGTGGGATGATGGTGCGAAGTCCCGCCTTCGCACTGGATCTGCGTAGTCGCGATCCGGCCGCCTTTGTGCGTGAGGCGGAGGATGGGGCGGTGCGGATTGTTGGTCGGTACGTGCCGAAGACAGAAGGCCAGCGCAGCTGGGATATACGCGGGTCTAATGACCGCTTGAACAGGGTCTTCGAGTTGAACCGCCTGCCGTATAGCGGTTATCCCGGGCAAGACGATGTGGATCGTCGCGGGAAGAACCCGGTGGCAGAGACTGGAGACGACCCCGCACCGGCGGCCGCCCCATCCTCTAAGAAGAGGAAGCTAGGTATTGCCACGGGAGGACTGGGGGTTTCCGATGGTTTTGCTAGAGAATTGATGAGGACGTGCGCGGCCCCAGGGGGAAGGATGTCTTCGCCCGAGCTCCGGGAGTCTTCGGCGCGGATGCTGAGGGTTACCGGGGGTTGGTGGCCTAAGAATGTTCCTGTCCCCCGCGCGGCCGGCGAAGATTTTTTTACGTCTCGCATGGTTCGTGATTGGAGGGTGTTTCCTTATGGGCGGAATATTGCTGCTATTTTGTCGGCAGTGATGGACAAGGATCGTCAGGGAGCTGCGCAGAAGCGTCAGGCGGTCGTCAGGCTGCCTGAGGCCAGGCCGAAGAGGTCGCGGGGGACTGCGAAGGCTGCTGCCCCCAGCAGAAGCCAGCCGACACTGGCGGCGAAGTCGGCCGCCCCTGGGTCCAGCAGGGTGCCGGAGGCTGTGAAGGCGGCCGCCGCCGGCGGTATCAAGTCTGTTCCGACGGGAGCCGTGAAGGCTCGAGAGTTGCCTCCGCCGGGCAAACGCGTTCCCGACTTCGCCACCGATATTAGCGTGGATGATTATCTTGTTGGTAAGTCGTTGGCTCGAGTTTTTTTTAATCTGTTGATACGTTGCAGGGTCGGGTGAAGGCCAACTTGTTGTTGTTCCGCCCGCTGTGGCGACCGCGGTGCCTGGGGCGAAGGGTAGTGCTCTTAGTGCTAGTGGTGAGATTCCGGCACTCGCTGCCGTCAGGGACGAGGCGGGCGCTGTGTCCCGCCGGCTGAAGGAGGCGTTAAGTCAGGTAAGTTGAGCTAGACTTTGGCTTTTACCAGCTTCGCTGGGGCGGTGGTCTTATGTGTGTCTTGTAGGCGGGCTGACTTCGCAGACCGCGCGGCGTCGGGGGCCCTTACGGCAGTTGTGTCTGCCGAAGTTGAGAGACTTCGGGCGCAACATGCTGACGCCGTCCGGGAAAAGTCGGCCACCGATAGCAAGTGCCGCAAGTTGGCGGATAAGGTGACCGCGCTGGAGGGTGAGAGGACTGACCTCCGGCGCCAACTGGCGGAGGAGAGGAAGGAGGCTAATGAGGCCCTCGCCAAGGCGCAGTCTGCGCAGGTGGAGGCCAATTTGGCGCGGGCGGAGTGCAGTCTCGCCAGACAGCGCGCCGAGGAATTGGAGGAGCGGTTCAACGCCCTGCAGACACGTGTGGAGAGGGCCGAGGCTTCAACGCGCTCGGAGGCTGAGCGGACGCGCAAACAGCTTGTGGACTCATACCACGAGCTGGGCGCGCGGACCGCTGACTTCGAAGTGCCAGACCAAGAGCCCGGACTTCGCTGCCTCGAGTGGCTGCAGGAGGAGTTGCTGGTGCTCCCCACCATTGTGGAGGGGTTTATGTCCTATGCCTCCCTGGTCACCTGCGAAGGGGCGATGAACGCGCTGTCCCGCGAGGGGTGCCGGCACTATGAGGTCTTCGACCAAGCTGATGAGGATTTCAAGCACAATATTTACAAGGTTGAGGACCCTGTGGTGAAGGAATCCGCGGGAGCCCTCTTCGACCGGATGTGGGGTCATCACGGTCGGGAGGTGGTCAGGGAGCGGTCCGAGACGGTGAGGGGTCAGGTAGTGTTTGACTTTTGTTTGGTGTTGCTGAATGTGGGTTATATGTGGGTTTGCTGAATCTATGTGTTGTGTCTCAGGCAGCGCGTAACGAGAAGGTGGAGGACTTTGGGCCTTTGAACAGCGCGTAGCCTGACTCAGAGTCGAACCCGGTGGCGGCTGTGTCCGAGGTCGCCCCGGCGCCGCCCCCAGAGACCGTCGAAGGCGCCCCTGATGCCCCCGCAGCCACTGTGGCCGGCGGTGGCTCGTCGTCAACTGCTGCACCGAGGGCTGAGGATCCTGCGAAGATGGCGGCGGAGGCAGCACTGGAGGATCCTATGAAGGCTGGGTCTTCGCAGGTGGCATAGTGGGTGTGGGTAGTTAGGGAATTTTGCATATGTTGCTGAACCTTGGTTGCTGCGCAGGTTCAAGATTTTGGGCCTGCGCACGCAGCCGCTACTGCTAATTTTTTGGCGGCTTCGACCGTGGATGATGGGAATGAATCGGATGAATCTGCGTCTAAGCTTTCTGATTTTGATGATTCTGGGAGTTCGGTTGGGTGGACTGAAGAGTCGTCGGATGAGGACTTGGATTACTTTGCGGCCTTGGATATGGCAGCGGCGGAGGCTTCGCCGCGTGCTGTGGATGCTGAGGTTGTGCCTGGTCCAAGTGCGAGGCGTAGGCGGCGAAGGGCGGTTGCGAAGCGTAGAGTGAGTGAGGTGGACGGCGGTCGGCTTCGTGTGGACAGGGCTGGCAGGCAGGAACTGTTGTCCTTGCCGGCCGCTGTGAGTGCAGGTGAGGAGGAGCTGCGAAGTCTTTTTGCGGGTGAGGAGCTGAGGATAATGCTATTTAACTATAGGGAGATGGGAATTATTCCGAAGGTTGAACCGATGTAAAGTGTGATGCCCTCGCTTGTTCATATGTAATGGCTTGTATGATGACGTTGTGTGCCTTCGCACATTCGGCTATGCTCACGAAGGCGTTGCGTACTTGGTCTGGTGTATTTGTTATGTTGATCTGGTGCGCATGTAGTCGGTCTTTGCGCGGACAGTTTGGTGTAGTCTTTTCCGCACTTGTTGTGCTTGGTCCGGCTGCACCCTTAGGCGACTGTTACACGGATAGTCTTCGCGGAAGACTTCGATTTTTCGCACTTGTTGTGTTAGTCCAGCTGCACCCTTAGGCGACTTCTGCACGGATAGTCTTCGTGGAAGACTTCGATTTTTCGCACTTGTTGTGCTTGTCCGGCTGCACCCTTAGGCGACTTCTGCACGGATAGTCTTCGCGGAAGACTTCGATTTTTCGCACTTGTTGTGCTAGTCCGGCTGCACCCTTAGGCGACTTCTGCACGGATAGTCTTCGCGGAAGACTTTGATTTTCGCACTTGTTGTGCTAGTCCGGCTGCACCCTTAGGCGACTTCTGCACGGATAGTCTTCGCGGAAGACTTCGATTTTTCGCACTTGTTGTGCTAGTCCGGCTGCACCCTTAGGCGACTTCTGCGCTGAGTTGTCGCACGCGAGGGTAGCTAGCGCTGGGCCTCGCGGTGACTTTGTATTGGTCGAATGTCGAAGACCGTCGGCGCGGCCTTTTTTCAACGTAGATTTTTGCGGGGGATTTTTCACTTGTCTACTACATGACTCCGCCTCGTTAAAAACCTCACCCCCCGGGAGGAAAAGAGTGCGGGCCAGAATAAAATTGTTTTTGTGAATTACAAGGGCGAGCTGGCCCTGATGAGTCAAACAAAAAATTTGCGGAGATTATCGATGTTCCAGGAATGCTCCAAGTCTTCGCCGTTTGGCGTTGCGAGCCTGTATGCGCTGGGGGAGGCCTTCGTCTTGACAATGAAAGGGCCCTCCCACTTGGGCTCCAGCTTGCCCCTGGACTCTGTCCGAGCTGTCCGGACGAGTACGAGGTCCCCTTCGCTGAATTCCCTTGGGATGACTGCGTGGTCGCGCCATGCTTTTGTCTGGGCTTGGTATTTGTCCAGAGCCTGTAGGGCGAAGACGCGGTCTCCGTCGATGAGGTCCTTCGAAGTCGGCTCGTCTACGTCGGGGACGGCCGACACGGCTGTCCAAGGCGACCCATGTTTTATTTCTTGCGGAGTCATGGCCTCCGATCCGTATAATAGGCAGAAGGGGGTGAACCCAGTCGCCCTGCACTCGGTTGTGTTCAGCGCCCAGACCACTTCGGGTAACAGGTCGGGCCACTTGCCTTTTTTGTCGTCGAGGAGCATTTTCTTGACAGCTGTGAAAATTTTGCCGTTGGCGCGCTACACGACTCCGTTGGACTGGGGGTGGTACACGGAGGCGAAGGCAAGCTTGGTGCCGATGGAGAAGCAGAAGTCTTTGAAATCTTGATTGTCGAACTGCTTGCCGTTGTCGAACGTGAGTTCGGACGGTACTCCGAAGCGGCAAACAATATTTTGCCAGAAGAATTTTTGGGTTGTCTTCGATGTGATAGTGGATACTGCCGTCGCTTCAATCCATTTGGTGAAGTATTCAACAGCAACGAAGGTGAACTTGAGGTTCCCCTGAGCCGTGGGTAGGGGCCCGACAATGTCT
Organism: Zea luxurians; assembly: GCA_029449295.1. Lineage (NCBI taxonomy): Eukaryota > Viridiplantae > Streptophyta > Magnoliopsida > Poales > Poaceae > Zea > Zea luxurians. The sequence goes on from JAOPSE010000002.1 coordinate 177,169,838, forward strand.
AGGCCCCAGCGCTGAAGGGGCCACGTGTGGGCGATTAGCTTCGTGAACTGCGAGGGGCGTCCCGAGCGTGGGGAAAATTTCTGACAGGCTTCGCAGGATCTGATGACCCGATTTGCGGCGCAAATAATGGCGGGCCAGTAGAAACCTTGGCGAATCACCTTTGCCGCTAGGGCCCTAGGCCCTGCGTGGGAGCCGCAGGTCCCCTTGTGGACTTCGCGCAGGATTTGGACGCCTTCGGTCTCGGTGACGCACTTAAGCATCGGTTGACTGACCCCCTTCTTGTAAAGTTGGCCCTCGATCAGTGTGAAGTCCCGGCTTCGGTGGTTGAGGCGCTTGGCCTCATTGCTGTCGATCGGGTGATAGTACCCCTGCAGGTACAGGGTTATTGGCGCCCGCCAGTCTTCGGTCATGATGAGGTTGATTATGCGGTGGCCCTCGCTGTCGTTGGTTATTTGGAGCCCTTCAGGGCTGCGGACGGCTGGCGTGCCGATGACGTGGTAGAACACGTCGGAGGGTAGGGCCTTGCCCCTGGCGGCTGCCTTGGCCAATGCGTCGGCTTCTTCATTCTTGGCCCGGTCCACATGCTGCAAGGTGAATCCCTTGAATTGCCTCTCGAGACTTCGGATGGCCGCGAGGTATTGCATAAGTGCGGGGTCCTTTGCTGCATAGTCTTTCTCGACTTGGCCGGCGACTACCTTGGAGTCTGTTCTGACAATGCAGGTGGTGACACCAAGGGCTCTTAGTTTGCGAAGGCCGAGGATGACAGCTTCGTATTCTGCTATGTTGTTTGTGCATCTGTCAGATTCCAGAGCGAAGCTTAAGCGTGCCGCGTATCTGTGCTTGACCCCGACGGGTGAGGTGATGACTGCAACAGCGCCTGCCCCCGCATGGCACCATGCGCCGTCGCAGTGGATTGTCCAAACCTTCTCTGCGGACGGGTCCGGCTGTGTTATTGGCCCGGTCCAGTCGACGACGAAGTCTGCTAGAACTTGTGACTTGATCGCTGTCCTAGGCTCGAAAGTGATGTGATAGCCGGAGAGTTCGGCCGCCCATTCGGCGATCCGTACCGATGCCTCCGGGTTTCTGAATAATTCGCTGAGTCCCCTATCTGAGGTGATGCGGACCTTGAATGCTTCAAAGTAGTGGCGCAATTTGCGCGAAGACATAACAACTGCATAGGCAATCTTTTCGAGTTTCGTCATGTTACATTTTGACGGTGTGAGCACTTCGGAGACGTAATAAACTGGGCACTGTCTGATCACGCCCTCTACTGTCTGCTCCTGAACCAGTGCCGCGCTGACCGCGTGCGGCGAGGCCGCAACGTAAAGCAACAGGGGTAGCGAAGAGTCAGGGCTTGTAAGAACCGCCAATTCCAACAGGTACTGTTTCAGTGAGGCGAAGGCCGCCGCCTGCTCTGGTCCCCAAGCGAAGTCTTTTGCGCCGTGGAGTGTTTTGAGGAAGGGAAGACTTCGCTCAACGGATTTGGAGATGAATCTGTTGAGGGCGGCCAATCTGCCCGTCAGACGCTGGACGTCTCTGGCTGACTGCGGGGGCGTCATGTTGATGATTGCCTGGATTTTGGTTGGGTTGGCCTCGATGCCACGGTGTGATACCAGGTAGCCTAATATTTTCCCCTGGCGAATGCCGAAGACGCACTTTTCGGGGTTCAGGCGAAGTCGTGCGTCCCGCATGTTCGCGAATGTCTCGGCGAGGTCAGCGAGATGGTCCTCCTTGCTCCTGCTGGCGACGACGATGTCATCCACATATGTGAATATATTTCTGCCGACTTGCCCTTCGAGCACTGTTTTGGTAAGCTGGGAGAAGGTGGACCCGACGTTCTTGAGTCCCTCCGGCATTCTGATAAAGCAATATGTGACGAAGGGTGTTATGAAGCTGGTGCTGGCCTTGTCTTCCTCCTTCATATATATTTGATGGTAACCGGAGAAGCAGTCGAGGAGTGACATGACTTCGCACCCGGCCGCGCTATCGACTATTTTGTCGATCCGAGGCAACGGGAAGTTGTCCTTTGGGCAGGCCTTGTTTAGACCGGTGAAGTCGATGCACATTCGCCACTTGACGCTCTTTTTCTGCACCATCACAACGTTGGAGAGCCACGTGGGGTAAGCCACTGGCTAGATAAATTTGGCTTCCAGGAGGCGATGCACCTCGGCCTTGGCGGCTTCTGTCTTCTCGTCGAACATTTTGCGGAGCCGCTGTTTTTTCGGTCTCACCGAAGGGTCGATTCCCAAGCTGTGCTCAATTATGGATCGGCTGACCCCGACCAAGTCGAGGGCGGACCAGGCGAAGACGTCTTTGTTCTTGGACAAGCAACATAGGAGTTTCTCCTCGTCATGCGAAGTGAGGTCTTCGCTGATGGTGACTGTCTGCTTGGGCGTGGCCTGGTCGAGGGGAACAGTCTTGGTCCCGTCGTTGCTCTGCAGCTGTGCCTTGTCGTGTTCTTTTTCGGTTGGGCTGGCGGACGCAGGGACCTCGCGCTGGGCCGTGAGGCAGTGAACATTTCTTTGCCCGGGGACGAAGTCCCGCTCTATATTACGTGCAGTCTGCTGATTGCCGTAGACCGTGATGGCGCCTAGCGGACCTGGTATCTTCATGCACAGGTACAATCCGTGAATGGCTGCCTCAAACTTGTTGATGGAGCCCCGGCCCATGATGGCATTGTAAGGATACACCATATCGACGATGTCAAAGGTTATTTGCTCACTTCGGGCATTGGGTGCTATACCGAAGGAGAGAGGCAACTCTATTTTGCCGACAGAAAAAGTGCCCTTGCCGCCGAAGCCATACAACGGGTTGTCCGAAGGCTTGAGCAGGCTGTGGCTTATGCCCATGCAGTCGAAGGCATGGAGGAAAATGATGTCTGCTTGACTGCCATTGTCGACTAGGACTTTGTGCAGGTCCCAGCCTGCCACGCTGCAGTTGATAACCATGGCGTCGATGTGGGGGGCGCTGCGTAGGTCGACGTCTCGGGCGTCGAAGGTTAGCGGTACATGGGACCACTTCGTCTGCACGACTAGACCAGTGATGGCGACGTGGTTGATGCTGCGGTAGTGGTCCCGCTTCTGCCGCTTTGTGTCGAAGTCGGTGCTGGACCCCCCAGTGATCATGTGAATGACTCCGCGATACGGCTGATCGGCGAAGTCTTCTTGCTTTGGGGCGTGGGGGTTGTTGATGTTTTGTTGTTGCTGGTGCGGAGGTGGGGGTGGGGGAGGTACGATTTGTACTTCCTGGTGGTGTTGGTATGCGTGGTGCGGTGGATGTGGGGCGGGGGCGTGGATGTATGGTGGAGGGTGTTGCTGATAAGTGTGTGCGACAACCCTAGGGTTGTCGGCCGGTTGCGCCCATGCCATCCTGTCTCTGGTGGCCTTCGTCTCTGGGCAGTCTTTGGTTTGGTGGGTGAAAGGGAATTAGGCTTACACCTAGTCCCTAAATAATTTTGGTGGTTGAATTGCCCAACACAAATATTGGACTAACTAGTTTGCTCTAGTGTATAAGTTATACAGGTGCAAAAGGTTCACACTTAGCCAATAAAATAACCATGTGTTGGGTTCAACAAAAGGGCAAAGGAGCAACCAAAGGCTCCTCTGGTCTGGCGCACCGGACTGTCCGGTGTGCCACCGGACAGTGTCCGGTGCACCAGAGAACTTCAGCTCAAACTCGTCGCTCTCGGGAAATTTCCAGAGCCAGCGCACTAAAATTCACCGGACTGTCCGGTGTACACCGGACAGTGTCCGGTGCTCATTTGAGACGCGGCTCAGGAACTCGCCAGTCTCGGGAATTCGCAAAGGCTGCTCCGCTATAATTCACCGGACATGTCCGGTGTACACCGGACTGTCCGGTGCAACCTCGGGGCAACGGCTACTTCGCGCCAACGGTCACCTGCAGGCGCATTTAATGCGCGCCAGAAGCGTGCAGTCGTCAGGCTCGCGGGAGCAGGCGCACCGGACACTCTACAGTGCATGTCCGGTGCGCCACCGGACATCAAGGCGGGCCCAGAGACAGAGCTCCAACGGTTGACCCAACGGCTATTTGGTGACGTGGCTGTCGCACCGGACATGTCCGGTGTGCACCGGACTGTCCGGTGCACCATACGACAGACAGCCTCCACCAACGGTCAAGTTTGGTGGTTGGGGCTATAAATACCCCAACCACCCCACCATTCATAGCATCCAAGTTTTCCAGCTTCCAACCACTATACAAGAGCTAGCATTCATTGCAAAGCACATCAAAAGAGATCAAATCCTCTCCCAACTCCACACAAAGCCCTAGTGACTAGAGAGAGTGATTTGTAGTGTTCATTTGAGCTCTTGCGCTTGGATCGCTTCTTTTTCTTTGGCATTCTTTCTTGTGATCAAACACTCACTTGTAATTGAGGCAAGAGACACCAATTGTGTGGTGGTCCTTGCGGGAAGTTTGATTCCCAAGTGATTTGAGAAAGAGAAGCTCACTCGGTCCGAGGGACCGTTTGAGAGAGGGAAGGGTTGAAAGAGACCCGGCCTTTGTGGCCTCCTCAACGGGGAGTAGGTTTGAAGAGAACCGAACCTCGGTAAAACAAATCCGCGTGTCTCACTTCATTATTCGCTTGCGATTTGTTTTGCGCCCTCTCTCGCGGACTCTATTATATTTCTAACACTAACCCGGCTTGTAGTTGTGATTATTTTTGAGATTTTCAGTTTCGCCCTATTCACCCCCCCCCCTCTAGGCGACTTTCAGTGGGCGCAGTCTTCGCCGTGGAAAAGACAGTAGAATTGGCGACAAGCCCACTACAAGCCAAGGGAGATGGAGACCGGCGACAAGCCCACTACAAGCCAAGGGAGCACTTCATCGGAAGAGTCCCGCACCAAGAGGAGGGAGAAGAAGAAGGACTCCTCCAAACGGAAGGAGAAAAGATCTTCCTCTTCCCACCACAAAGAGAAGAAGGAAAAATCTTCTTCTCACAAGTCGCATCGGAAAGGCGACAAGCACAAGAGGATGAGGAAGGTGGTCTACTACGAGACCGACACTTCATCAACATCCACCTCCGACTCCGATGCACCGTCCGTAACTTCTAAGCGCCAAGAGCGCAAGAAGTTTAGTAAGATCCCCTTACACTATCCCCGTCCATCTAGACATACTCCATTACTTTCCGTTCCATTAGGCAAACCGCCAACTTTTGATGGCGAAGATTATGCTAGGTGGAGTGATTTAATGAAATTTCATCTAACCTCACTCCACAAAAGTATATGGAATGTTGTTGAGTTTGGAGCACAGGTACCTTCTGTAGGGGATGAGGATTATGATACGGACGAAGTGGCCCAAATCGAGCACTTCAACTCCCAAGCCACAACCATTCTCCTCGCCTCTCTAAGCAAGGAGGAATACAACAAAGTGCAAGGGTTAAAGAATGCAAAGAAGATTTGGGACCTACTCAAGACGGCGCACGAGGGTGATGAACTCACCAAGATCACCAAGCGGGAAACGATCGAGGGGGAGCTCGGTCGCTTTCGTCTTCGCCAAGGGGAGGAGCCACAAGATATGTACAACCGGCTCAAAACCTTGGTGAACCAAGTGCGCAACCTCGAGAGCAAAAAGTGGGACGACCACGAGGTGGTTAAGGTTATTTTAAGAGCTCTTATTTTCCTTAACCCTACTCAAGTTCAATTAATTCGTGGTAATCCTAGATATCCACTAATGACCCCCGAGGAAGTTATCGGGAATTTTGTGAGCTTTGAATGTATGATCAAGGGCTCAAAGAAGATCAACGAGCTTGATGATCCCTCCACGTCCGAGGCGCAACCGGTGGCCTTCAAGGCAACGGAAGAGAAGAAGGAGGAGTCTACACCAAGTAGACAACCAATTGACGCCTCCAAGCTCGACAATGAGGAGATGGCTTTAATCATCAAAAGCTTTCGCCAAATCCTCAAGCAACGGAGGGGGAAGGACTACAAACCCCGCTCCAAGAAAGTGTGCTACAAATGTGGTAAGCCCGGTCATTTTATTGCAAAATGTCCTATGTCTAGTGACAGTGACAGGGGCGACGACAAGAAGGGAAAGAGGAGAGAAAAGAAGAAGTACTACAAGAAGAAGGGCGGCGATGCTCATGTTTGCCGGGAATGGGACTCCGACGAGAGCTCCACCGACTCCTCCTCCGACGACGAGGACGCCGCCAACATCGCCGTCACCAAGGGACTCCTCTTACCCAACGTCGGCCACAAGTGCCTCATGGCAAAGGACGGCAAAAGGAAGAAGGTTAAATCTAACTCCTCCACTAAATATGATTCTTCTAGTGATGATAATGCTAGTGGTGAGGAAGATAATTTGCGTATCCTTTTTGCCAACCTTAACATGGAACAAAAAGAAAAATTAAATGAGCTAATTAGTGCCATCCATGAGAAGGACGATCTCTTGGACTCCCAAGAGGACTTCCTAATCAAGGAAAATAAGAAACATGTTAAGGTTAAAAATGCTTATACTCTAGAAGTAGAAAAATGCCAAAAACTATCTAGCGAGCTAAGCACATGCCATGACACTATTGCCAATCTTAGAAATGAAAATGCTAAATTAATTGCTAAGGTTGATTCTCATGTTTGTATTGATTCAACTTCCTATCCTAGAAATGATAATGTTGATTTGCTTGCTAGGATTGATGAGTTGAATGTTTCTATTGCTAGCCTTAGAAATGAGAATGAGAAATTAATTGCTAAGGCTAAAGAATTAGATGTTTGCAATGTTACAATTTCCGACCTTAGAACTAAGAATGATATGTTGCATGCTAAGGTTGTAGAATTAAAATCTTGTAAACCATCTACATCTACCGTTGAGCACACTTCTATTTGCACTAGATGTAGAGATGTTGATATCAATGCTATTCATGATCACATGGCTTTAATTAAACAACAAAATGATCATATAGCATTATTAGACGCTAAAATTGCCGAGCATAACTTAGAAAATGAAAAGTTTAAATTTGCTAGAAGTATGCTCTATAATGGGAGACGCCCTGGCATCAAGGATGGCATTGGCTTCCAAAGGGGAGACAATGTCAAACTTAATGCCCCTCCTAAGAACTTGTCTAACTTTGTTAAGGGCAAGGCTCCCATGCCTCAGGATAACGAGGGTTACATTTTGTACCCTGCCAGTTATCCTGAGAGCAAAATTAGGAAAATTCATTCTAGGAAGTCTCACTCTGGCCCTAATCATGCTTTTATGTATAAGGGTGAGACATCTAGTTCTAGGCAACCAACCCGTGCCAAGTTGCCTAGAAAGAAAACTCCTAATGCATCAAATGATCATGCTATTTCATTTAAAACTTTTGATGCCTCTTATGTGCTTACTAGCAAATCCGGCAAGGTAGTTGCCAAATTTGTTGGGGGCAAACACAAGGGATCAAAGACTTGTGTTTGGGTACCCAAAGTTCTTTTTTCTAATGCTAAAGGACCCAAAACCGTTTGGGTACCTAAAGTCAAGAACTAAAATTGTTTTGTAGGTTTATGCATCCGGGGGTTCAAGTTGGATACTCGACAGCGGGTGCACAAACCACATGACAGGGGAGAAAAAGATGTTCTCCTCATATGAGAAAAACCAAGATCCCCAACGAGCTATCACATTCGGGGATGGAAATCAAGGTTTGGTCAAAGGATTGGGTAAAATTGCTATATCACCTGACCATACTATTTCCAATGTTTTTCTTGTAGATTCTTTATATTACAATTTGCTTTCCGTATCTCAATTATGTCAAATGGGCTACAACTGTCTATTTACTGATGTAGGTGTCACTGTCTTTAGAAGAAGTGATGATTCAATAGCATTTAAGGGAGTGTTAGAGGGTCAGCTATACTTGGTAGATTTTGATAGAGCTGAACTCGACACTTGCTTGATTGCTAAGACTAACTTGGGTTGGCTCTGGCACCGCCGACTAGCCCATGTTGGAATGAAGAATCTTCATAAGCTTCTAAAGGGAGAACACATTTTAGGACTAACAAATGTTCATTTTGAGAAAGACAGGATTTGTAGCGCATGCCAAGCCGGGAAGCAAGTTGGCACTCATCATCCACACAAGAACATCATGACTAGTGACAGGCCACTGGAGCTCCTACACATGGACCTATTCGGCCCGATCGCTTACATAAGCATCGGCGGGAGTAAGTACTGTCTAGTTATTGTGGATGATTATTCTCGCTTCACTTGGGTGTTCTTTTTGCAGGACAAATCTCATACCCAAGATACCTTAAAGGGATTCTTGAGACGGGCTCAAAATGAGTTCGGCTTAAGGATCAAGAAAATTAGAAGCGACAATGGGACGGAGTTCAAGAACTCTCAAATTGAAGGCTTCCTTGAGGAGGAGGGCATCAAGCATGAGTTCTCTTCTCCCTACACTCCACAACAAAATGGTGTAGTGGAGAGGAAGAATCGAACTCTATTGGACATGGCAAGAACCATGCTTGATGAGTACAAGACACCGGATCGGTTTTGGGCCGAAGCGGTCAACACCGCTTGCTACGCCATCAACCGGTTATATCTTCACCGAATCCTCAAGAAGACATCCTATGAACTCCTAACCGGTAAAAAGCCAAATATTTCATATTTTAGAGTTTTTGGTAGCAAATGTTTTATACTTGTTAAAAGAGGTAGAAAATCTAAATTTGCTCCTAAAAATGTAGAAGGCTTTTTACTAGGATATGACTCAAACACAAGGGCATATAGAGTCTTTAACAAGTCCTCAGGACTTGTTGAAGTTTCTTGTGACGTTGTGTTTGATGAGACTAACGGCTCTCAAGTAGAGCAAGTTGATCTTGATGAGATAGGTGAAGAACAGGCTCCATGCATAGCGCTAAGGAACATGTCCATTGGGGATGTGTGTCCTAAGGAATCCGAAGAGCCTCCACATGCACAAGATCAACCATCCTCCTCCATGCAAGCATCTCCACCAACTCAAATTGAGGATGAGGCTCAAGATGTTGAACAAGAAGATCAAGAAGATGAGCCACCTCAAAATGACGGCAACGATCAAGGGGGAGATGCAAATGATGAAGACAAGGAGGATGAACAACCAAGGCCGCCACACCCAAGAGTCCACCAAGCAATACAACGAGATCACCCCGTCGACACCATCCTCGGCGACATTCATAAGGGGGTAACTACTCGATCTCGTGTTGCACATTTTTGTGAACATTACTCTTTTGTTTCCTCTATTGAGCCACACAGGGTAGAGGAAGCACTTCAAGATTCGGATTGGGTGATGGCGATGCAAGAGGAGCTCAACAATTTCACAAGGAATGAGGTATGGCATTTAGTTCCACGTCCTAATCAAAATGTTGTAGGAACCAAGTGGGTCTTCCGCAACAAGCAAGACGAGCATGGTGTGGTGACAAGGAACAAAGCTCGACTCGTGGCCAAGGGGTATTCACAAGTCGAAGGTTTGGATTTTGGTGAAACCTATGCACCCGTAGCTAGGCTTGAGTCAATTCGCATATTATTGGCCTATGCTACTTACCATGGCTTCAAGCTTTATCAAATGGACGTGAAGAGTGCCTTCCTCAATGGACCAATCAAGGAGGAGGTCTATGTTGAGCAACCTCCCGGCTTTGAAGACAGTGAGTACCCTAACCATGTTTATAGGCTCTCTAAGGCGCTTTATGGGCTCAAGCAAGCCCCAAGAGCATGGTATGAATGCCTTAGAGATTTCCTTATTGCAAATGGCTTCAAAGTCAGCAAAGCCGATCCTACTTTATTCACCAAAACACTTGATAATGATTTGTTTGTATGCCAAATTTATGTTGATGATATTATATTTGGGTCTACTAACAAATCTACATGTGAAGAATTTAGTAGGATCATGACACAGAAATTCGAGATGTCTATGATGGGGGAGTTGAAGTATTTTCTAGGATTTCAAGTCAAACAACTCCAAGAGGGCACATTCATTTGCCAAACAAAGTATACTCAAGACATTCTAAGCAAGTTTGGAATGAAGGATGCCAAGCCCATCAAGACTCCCATGGGAACAAATGGGCATCTCGACCTCGACACGGGAGGTAAGTCCGTGGATCAAAAGGTATACCGGTCGATGATTGGTTCATTGCTTTATTTATGTGCATCTCGACCGGACATTATGCTTTCCGTATGCATGTGTGCAAGATTCCAAGCCGACCCTAAGGAATCACACCTTACGGCCGTAAAACAAATCTTGAGATATTTGGCTTATACTCCTAAGTTTGGGCTTTGGTACCCTCGGGGATCCACTTTTGATTTGATTGGTTATTCGGATGCCGATTGGGCGGGGTGTAAGATTAATAGGAAGAGCACATCGGGGACTTGCCAGTTCTTGGGAAGATCCTTGGTGTCATGGGCTTCAAAGAAGCAAAATTCGGTCGCTCTTTCTACCGCCGAAGCCGAGTATATTGCCGCAGGCCATTGTTGCGCGCAATTGCTTTGGATGAGGCAAACCCTGCGGGACTACGGTTACAAATTAACCAAAGTTCCTCTTCTATGTGATAATGAGAGTGCAATCCGCATGGCGGATAATCCCGTTGAGCATAGCCGCACTAAACACATAGCCATTCGGTATCATTTTCTTCGGGATCACCAACAAAAGGGGGATATCGAGATTTCATACATTAACACTAAAGATCAAATAGCCGATATCTTTACCAAGCCACTTGATGAACAATCTTTTACCAGACTTAGGCATGAGCTTAATATTCTTGATTCTAGGAATTTCTTTTGCTAAACTTGCACACATAGCTCATAAGAATACCTTTGATCATGTCTCTTTTATATGCTATGACTAATGTGTTTTCAAGTGTATTCCAAACCAAGTCATAGGTATATAATTGAAAGGGAATTGGAGTCTTCGGCGAAGACAAAGGCTTCCACTCCGCTCTACTACTCATCCTTCGCCGTCGCTCTGCATCACTCTCCAACGTTGGTATAATCTTCACTCATTTATTTTATGACCAAAGGAGGAGAAAGTACTTCTAAGGGCTCTAATAATTCCGTTTTTGGCGATTCATGCCAAAGGGAGAGAAAATATGAGTCCAAAGCAAAAGGACCGCACCACCACTCTAATTTTAAAACTAATGTTTGTCAATCGGATGAAAAATTTCAAAATTGGTATCTCTTTGTGCTCTAAAGGGGGAGCAAGTAGTATTTTCAAAATTGATGTCTTAAAACCCTCTTGAACACTAAGAGGAGACTTTATTTGAGGGGGAGTTTTGTTTAGTCAAAGGAAAAGCATTTGGAACAAAGGAAGAAAATTTCAAAACTTGAAAATGCTTTGCAAAATCTTATTCATTTACCTTTGACTATCTTGCAAAAGGACTTTGAAAAGAATTTACAAAAGAGTTTGCAAAAACAAAACTTGTGGTGCAAATATGGTCCAATATGTCAAAAACAAAGAAAACAATCCATGCGCATCATGTAAGTATTTATATTGGCTCAATTCCAAGCAACCTTTGCACTTACATTATGCAAACTAGTTCAATTATGCACTTCTATATTTGCTTTGGTTTGTGTTGGCATCAATCACCAAAAAGGGGGAGATTGAAAGGGAATTAGGCTTACACCTAGTCCCTAAATAATTTTGGTGGTTGAATTGCCCAACACAAATATTGGACTAACTAGTTTGCTCTAGTGTATAAGTTATACAGGTGCAAAAGGTTCACACTTAGCCAATAAAATAACCATGTGTTGGGTTCAACAAAAGGGCAAAGGAGCAACCAAAGGCTCCTCTGGTCTGGCGCACCGGACTGTCCGGTGTGCCACCGGACAGTGTCCGGTGCACCAGAGGACTTCAGCTCAAACTCGTCGCTCTCGGGAAATTTCCAGAGCCAGCGCACTAAAATTCACCGGACTGTCCGGTGTACACCGGACAGTGTCCGGTGCTCATTTGAGACGCGGCTCAGGAACTCGCCAGTCTCGGGAATTCGCAAAGGCTGCTCCGCTATAATTCACCGGATATGTCCGGTGTACACCAGACTGTCCGGTGCAACCTCGGGGCAACGGCTACTTCGCGCCAACGGTCACCTGCAGGCGCATTTAATGCGCGCCAGAAGCGCGCAGTCGTCAGGCTCGCGGGAGCAGGCGCACCGGGCACTCTACAGTGCATGTCCGGTGCGCCACCGGACATCAAGGCGGGCCCAGAGACAGAGCTCCAACGGTTGACCCAACGGCTATTTGGTGACGTGGCTGTCGCACCGGACATGTCCGGTGTGCACCGGACTGTCCGGTGCACCATACGACAGACAGCCTCCACCAACGGTCAAGTTTGGTGGTTGGGGCTATAAATACCCCAACCACCCCACCATTCATAGCATCCAAGTTTTCCAGCTTCCAACCACTATACAAGAGCTAGCATTCATTGCAAAGCACATCAAAAGAGATCAAATCCTCTCCCAACTCCACACAAAGCCCTAGTGACTAGAGAGAGTGATTTGTAGTGTTCATTTGAGCTCTTGCGCTTGGATCGCTTCTTTTTCTTTGGCATTCTTTCTTGTGATCAAACACTCACTTGTAATTGAGGCAAGAGACACCAATTGTGTGGTGGTCCTTGCGGGAAGTTTGATTCCCAAGTGATTTGAGAAAGAGAAGCTCACTCGGTCCGAGGGACCGTTTGAGAGAGGGAAGGGTTGAAAGAGACCCGGCCTTTGTGGCCTCCTCAACGGGGAGTAGGTTTGAAGAGAACCGAACCTCGGTAAAACAAATCCGCGTGTCTCACTTCATTATTCGCTTGCGATTTGTTTTGCGCCCTCTCTCGCGGACTCTATTATATTTCTAACACTAACCCGGCTTGTAGTTGTGATTATTTTTGAGATTTTCAGTTTCGCCCTATTCACCCCCCCCTCTAGGCGACTTTCAGTGGGCGCAGTCTTCGCCGTGGAAAAGACAGTAGAATTGGCGCGGCGGCTGCGCGCGTCACCGGCCCCTACCGCGAGTTCCATTTCCGCGGCCCTGGGGGGATATTCCTGGCGGCGAGGGGCATCACCAGCGGGGTGCTGGTTGGCAATGTTGTGCACCTGCTGCTGATTGCGGCCGTCTCGACCGGAGTCTGGCTGCGGAGTTCTCGTCCACGTGCGGCTGGACTGTGGAGCATCTTTGGGTTTCCTCTGAGACTCAACTTTGCGCTGGTGGAGCTCTTCGGATTTGGCGTATTTTTCAAATAGCTGATATAATTCCTGGAGGTTCTTGGGCGGATCTCTGATGCAGTGGCTGTAAAGGACGCCGGCGCGAAGGCCATTGATGGCGTAGTGGATGGCAATCTGGTCATCGACCGAGGGCAGCTGTGACTTGAGTGTCAGAAACTTGCGGTAATACTCCCACAGAGTCTCTTTCTCCAGCTGCTTGCAGAGTGAGAGTTCGGCCAAGGCGTCGGTGTCTGGGCGGTACCCTTGGAAATTGAGCTGGAATTTGTCCCGGAGGCTTCTCCAGGAGTCGATGGACAGCGGTGGCAACCGGGTGAACCAGGTGAGAGCCGGGCCCTCGAGGGCGATGATGAAAGACTTGGCCATCGTGGCGTCGTCCCCACCGGAAGATGCAACGGCGACCTGATAACTCATGATGTACTGTGCTGGGTCAGTGCTGCCGTTGTACTTGGGATAGGTCCCTGCCCGGAAGTTGGCAGGCCAGGGTGTCACTTGCAGGTGTGGCGCCAGGGGACTTCGCTCGTCGAGGTAGTTGACCCCTTGGAATGGCGCGGCGTGTGGGATGGCGCGGTCGCGGTAGGGAAAGTGCAGGTCTTCGACTTGTGCGCGCTGTTGCAGGGGTGGCCCTTGTTGCAGGCCGAAGTGGCCTTCGCGCTGCATTAGCGCGATCTCTTGCTCGAGCTCCTGGGCCTTCTGCTCTTCGTCTCGTATCATTTGCCGCACCTTGGCTTGTGCAGACACACGTTGGCGCTTGGCCTCAAGTATCTCTTTTTGCTTCTGGAGATTGCGGTTCTTGATGCGCAGGGCGCGCAGCTGTAGCTGTTCTTCCGCGGAGACGCCGATGACTTCACCGTCCTCGGTGAAGTCCGTGCCCTCTGGTGGAGCGAAGTCTGGGGGAGGTTGCGGCTGTCCTTCAGGGCCGCAGGTGCGTTGAGCGTCGTCTTCGCAGGTGCGGTGAGCGTCATCTTCAGTAGCCTCTTGGTGGGTGGAGTGGGTGAGTGCGAGGGCCTTGCCCTTTTTTGCGGCCAGCAGTGCTGCCTTCGCAGCCTCATCAGCCTTTCTTGGGTGCCATCGTGGGTGGTTGTTTCGTAGCACGAACGGTGGGCACCAAATGTTGGAACTTGCTCACTGGCGCAAGTTGATCCAACGGGGGGTGTAGTAACGCAAACAGGGTTTTTGCACGTGATGGCAATAGCACTGTCAATCTAGCCTCTCAAGGGCACTGTGCAGGGGTATTTATAGGTGTCCGGGTGCTCAGCGTCCCGTGTTAAGGACGCATGTGCCCTCAGACACTTAGGTTATCCTCGGAATATTCCCATAAAGCGGGGTTACAGACCGTAATTACAGGGAGACCTTTACAAATTAGGCCCGTAACGCGCAACGGCCACGCAGGGCCTGTTACAATGGGCCGGATCACACGTGGGCCTCCATTCTGGACGAGGTCGCAGGATGAGACGACCTCGCCACAGGTCTTCGTCCGGCAGCGTATGACACGAAGGGTAAGTCTGCCCGCTGTCTTATCACCGCTGGTGCAGCGAGTACGGCGAAGGCCTCGAGCGAAGGGTGGCGTCTTCGCCTTCGCCCCAACACCTTCAATAGCTTCTTCTGCATCCACCATGACCTCATCACCCTCATCATCAATAATAATATTAGCTCCTACATCATCCGTTGATTCTTTTCTTTTGATGTTCCTTGCTTGTGCATGGAAACCAGCATTATATATGTGCACTTTCGACAGCAATGAACATAGTACTTGCTTTAAGCAAAGACATATGGGTTTTAGAATGTTTTAAGTTCAAAATATATAGCATATGCATTTTCAACAGCTACCCTATAGTCGTATGGATAGTTGGATGGGAGAGGTTCCGCTGAATGTTAGATACCCCATGTTTTTTGACATCTGTTCGAACAAATCGGTTTGGGTTACTGACTGCTTGGAGGATGGGAGTTGAGATTTGGGTTTTTCTAGAACCCCTACGACCTCCGAATTTGAGGAGTGGAAGGTGCTATCTTCTCATCTTCTGAGCTCCAGGAATACACTCGGTCTCAAGGAGGAGACTTGGTGTCTTGGGTATTGGACAGTTCTAAAAATTTTTTTTTTTTGAAATATGTGGCAAAAGCTTTGCCACGCAAATATATTAGAAGAGGAAAAAAAACAAACCCTGCATTACACAAGATAACAGCAAAGCCCCCAAAACCACTGCACCCCATTATTTACAAAAACAAGCTACGACTAAATGGAACCCCCATAAACTAACTCCACTCCTCTTGTCCTATTTAAATCCATTGATGCGTTCAGACCACTAGCCTCCAAATGAGTGCGGGAGAGATGCTCTGCTTTGAAACACTTCCTTGATTGAGAAGGCAACCTGCTCAATGTCCCTTTGCTGCCCTTGGAACACTCGACGATTTCTCTCCAACCAAATGTGCCACCAAAAATATATCATAAGGCCATCAAAAAATTTCCTTGTATCTTTACTGCAGCGATTCCTCAGACTTTTCCACCATGTATATAGCGATCCTGAATTCTGAGTTCCTTGTAAGAATGAGAGGTTGGTCCAGTTCATTATCTTGTCCCACACTTTTTCTGTGAAGGTGCAGTCCTTGCACAGGTGAACCGAAGTCTCTGGTGAGGAGTTGCATAAGCAGCAAATCGGGTTCGATGGCCATCCCCTTTTTTGAAGATTGTCAGCAGTCAACACCCTTTTGTGTAAAAGAGTCCACGCAAAGAAGCGACATTTCGGCTCAGCTTTTGCTTTCCAGATTGGACTGATCTTCATTTTGCTAAAATTGGTTGCAAATTGAATCTGGTAGGCGCTACTTGTTGTATATTGCCCATCGGCCGTCCATCTCCATGAAATTGTATCATCAGAATCATTGAGGCCATGCGTATTGTTAATGGCTTGCCAAAGGGAAACAAATTCTGTTACCTCCTCCCCTTGATCAATGGGAGAACATAACCGTATCCAGCTACTATTTCTCAGAGCTTTGTATACCGTTATGTTTTTCCTTGTTGCTTTCTTGTATAAGCTTGGTGCGATGTTCCTCGGCGCCTGACCTTCAATCTAGCTGGATCTCCAGAAATCAGCCAACTTCCCATCACCAATGGTCACAGTTGTGGAGGCATGAAAAAGGTCGACGTCTGTTCTATCACAAGGCAGTTGGAGACCAGTCCACGCTTTATCTTTGCATCTCCATCTAAACCAGAGCCATCGAAGCCTTAGAGCCCTCGCAAAACGCTCTAAATCTAGGATCCCGAGGCCCCCTTTATTCTTTGGCAAGCAAGTCACCGACCAATTGACCAAGCAATGTCCCCCACTGCAAAATTCCGGCTCTTCCCCTTTCCATAGAAAACTTCTTCTGATTTTATCAATATGTCGAAGCAACCATTTTTGGGCTGGAAAAACAGTCAGATGATATATCGGTTGAGCAGACAGAACCGACTTGACCAAGGTTTCTCTCCCGGCTTTGGAGAGCAGCCTACCTTTCCAACCAGCAAGTCTTTTCCTTATTTTGTCGATAAGAGGTTGAACTTCAATCCTTTTAACGTTCCTGTAGTGAAGAGGCAAACCAAGATATTTTCCAGGGAATGAAGAATACTTACCGGGAAAAACTTCCATAAGGTTTGTCCATAGGTTGTTCGGATATCGAATGGGGTAGATCTCTGTTTTCTCAAAGTTGATTTTCAGCCCAGAGCATCTCTCGAAAATTTCTAGAATCTTTTTTAGAACTTGCAAGTCTCTTTAAAGGTTTAGAACAGATGGGGGGTTTCCAAAAACATCCATTCCATAATCTGGAAATGCGGGATGCCTCTTAAAATCAAGATCTTCCTGTGGTAGCATTATAACAGGAAAATTCGAGCGGCTATGGTAATCAAAAAAGAGGCTGGAAAGGCACCGAATCTTGTTTCCTGTGTGGAGAAAGCGAAACTATTGATCACATTTTTGCCCACTGCGTGTTAGCCAGATATGTTTGATGCTGCTTGCACCTTGTCTTTGGGCTGGACCCCCGATCCAGCGCGGTGGAGGACTTCTTAGGGAATTGGGTTGTCCCTCAGCTCAAGGGTGGGCGAACTATTCACCTGTTCTTGTTTGCAGGTCTTTTTTGGGCCATGTGGCGTAATCGTAATAGGATGGCGATCGAGAATAGGTTGTCTAACAATCCTACTGCGATCTTGTATAACTCCATATCCTTTTATGCAGTTCTGGAATTCCCTGCTCAAGCCGAACGAGCAAGAGATGGTGAGGGGGATCAACCCCTTACAGCAATCGCTGAGCAGCTCCCAGCAAGCGTGTGGTGAGGTGACAGACATTGGGGCCGTCTGAAGCAGGCGCTTTCTGGAGTGGTAGTTCGTGGATTAGAGGCTGGTAGAGAGTTTGTGCGCTGGTGTTCTTTTCCTTTGGTTTTTTCTCTCAAGTCTCAACTCTAGTGTGTCTGCTCTGTGCGGACAGATCTCGTTATCTGGTCTTCTTCGTTGGATCTGTTATGTGATTTCTTAAAAGCAGAATAACAATATGCTCCTTTAAAAAAGATCATGTAGTTGTAGACTTAGTCTTGCATTATTAGATACTAGAATAAATTTCTGTAAAATACTTCATACAATGAATTTCTATCTACATCTTTAGATCCACCAACCATGACTAATGGGATGCTAGGAATCACCTTTATTTAGCAAGCTTGTCTTTCCTGAGCTCTAGTGGATACTGAGATATTCAAGGGGAACGATTGATTCAACATACAAAAGAAAATACAAACCAAACAAGTAAGCATACCCTTTCAGTTCTAGGCTCCAACCACATGTGTATTGTGGACCAAAGAAAGGTAATCAGGTGCCAACTGAATCAAACATCATCAATATATAACCCCGTAGAGAGTAAAGCTTTGCCTTGGAGGAAGTGATTTCTCTTACGGTGAAAAAAGCATGACATTTATCAAGGCTGGGGCATTCCTTTGCCAACACTTTCGGTGATTCATGCTGAACAAAGGAGGGGAAACATGTTGTTGAGTACTTGAGAACTGGGTACCTAAAGAAGTTCCAAAGGCCTTTCAAAGACGGCCCACTAACTGATCGGCCCACCTGCCAAGCAACGCGACGTGAAGGTCCAAAAGGCCTCTCAATGACGGTCCGCCAAGCCGACCGACCCGACTGTCGAGCGACCTGGTGAAGCGGAGCTGCTGACCAGCCTGCCTGCCGAGCAACCCAACGAGGTGGGATTGCCGACCAACCCGCCCGCCGAGCAACCCAGCGAGACGGGACTACCGACCAACCTGCCCGTCGTGCAACCCGACAAGACGACAACCGGTTCTCGGGTGAACACCTCTACTGAAGAGAAGAGCCAACCTAGTACTATCAATCCACATCGGCACGATGGGGCAAACCATCACCGAGCCATGCTCAGATCGTGGAAGCAGTATCGAAGGGTCTCTATCAAGCACAACGCCGGATACGTATCCCCGCTGATCAGTGGGACCGAACAACCCCAGCCACAGTGACCTCAGCATCAGGGTCTCTACAGTGACTCGGCAGGGACAGGGCAATACGCCGTACAAGGCATATGCCTACGCATGATGAAAGGTGACGCTCAGGGGATGATGGAAGATGAAGTTATACTGAAGACATCCCTAAACCTCACCTCGAGATGACTCGGCCGGAGGCACCAAACACCGCTACGTCTATATCGAAATAGCTATAGGAACCCATTGACGAACGGACAAGACGCGGCACCATACCAGGGGTATGGTGACGCACGACCCAGCAGACAATGCCATAGGGGCCACGAGGCCCAGAAGCAGGAGGCCGAACTCCACTCTAGTAGAATACAAGTTCTCATTGTAAAGTCTACCCTTGAATTATAAAAGGGCAAGACAACCCCCATCATCCAAGACATCCCACAGTTTCATACAAGCACCCAACTGTAACACGCTCCAAGCAATACTTCTATCAACGCTACACTGGACTAGGGCTCCTCCTTGTGATCATCCTTCTTCACAAACTTGCCATCATCACATGTGGAGTCATTGAGATCTTAGAGCTTCATCTACATCATGAGCCCTCTTGATGTCACACACATAATCAAAAACCTTTTTACTCAAAACATAAACGAAAAAGTTAGTAGCTTGTGCATCAAATTGTAGGCAATCCTCTTGCTCTTGGGTTAGATTGCTCTCATCCAAGGCATGAGAAAGAACTACAACCATGATCCACTAAAACTTAGGACCAATCACACAAAAATGTTCAAACATACATTTCCTATCATGTGAAGTATGTGCCATCAAAAATGTGTGTCACACTTAAGTCACCATCCTCTTGGGTTGTTAAGACCATAATAGAGAAGAAACATTGATATAATACCATATGAAGGTTGAGATGGCAGACTAGAGGGAGGGTGAATAATATTTTCTTCTAAAACTCAAGTGCAATGACTAACCAAAATAAATGAAAAATTAAACTATTCGGTCACACTAAGACTACACCCCCTCTATCTTTCACCCATACCTTATAGATCTTAGTAAACAACTAAGGTGCTAGGCTAGGTAAAGCAAACCTAAACAATTCTAGTTAAAAAGATCACACAAAACTTTGCAGCTAGTACACAGACAAAACGGAGCTCCTACACATACTAGTGAGCATAGCATGCAAAATCTAAGCACACTATCATTAATCAAATAGCAAAGCTACACAAGCTAAATTAGAGAGGTAAATAACTTAACTACATAAATTAAGCAAAGCTACTAAGCTACACAAGCTTACAAGCATAAGAGAACAACTACTTTACTACATAAGTAAACTAGTTGCAAGAACAACACTAATCACTAGCTCAAGCATGAACAAGTATGAACAAGCTAGAATTAAGGAGTTGCAAACCAAAGGGAGGGCAAATATTGACATGATGTTTTTTCTCCTGAGGTTCGATGGTTTGCTAACCACTTACTCCCCATTGAGGTAAGCCCAAGGTCACACCCTCCCATGTGGAGTGCTCACAACCAAGATCTAGCACTTGATCCAGCCAAACCACTTGGTGCTCTTCACACCTCACTCAACTAGTGTCGCTCTTCACATCTTCTATGGGGTGAGCACGGTACCCCTCATAAAGCCTTGTCCAGTGCCATGTACAACTTTGTACGGGTTTCCATGGAGCCACAAACTCCAAGCCATATAGGAGCTAGCAACCTCCAAGAGTAACAAGCATCACCGACTTACAACTCCACTACACAATGACACTTAATGCAATATATCGATGCAACACACTAGGAATCTCTCTCATATAATTGGTTGTGATCTCTATCAATCATATGTGAGTGGAGTTCCAAATTTAAGCATTGCTCATGCAACACTTCCCCAAGGTGCTCTCTATATTAGCCATGGATGATTGACCCCTCTATTTGTTGCCCTAAGGGATAAATAGTTGTTGGAATCTAGGCTAGCAAACTATGATGGTGTTGTATTGTCTGATGTCCAAGTGTTAGACCAAAGGCCATGGTCTGATGCCCTCGGATAACACGATGTGTAACTAGCCATTTAATTTTAGTCATTCACATCGAACATCTATATGTGTGTAGTGTGCTTGGTCCGACCCTCTTAGTTCGCCAATCATCGAGCCATCACCCACTAGTCTAACACTCCCCATCAGAACAACATTCAGGGTTTAACGCCTCCTACGATAGGCATACTCCCATACTAACTAATGCTCCACTATTAGTGGATAGTGGGACCATCTTGTATGATGCCGCTTTAGTCGACGGTGTTGGACCAACCATCATGGTCTAGTGCTTCTTGTATCACTATAGGAAGTTAGCATTATACCCTCACAAGTTAGCAGATCCGTCAGAAGTTAAGTCATCCCATTGGAAGTTACGGTTTCGGAAAGAAACAATTGGAAGTTAGCTTAACTTACTAGAGCCCTTGACTGAGCTCGTGCATGGACGGGACAGGTTGCGCGGCGGCACATGGCACGATGGTGGTTGGGGCTTGGCTGGAATGGTGGCTGCGACGTCAGCGCTGGAGGCTGGGGCATGGGTGGCGAAGGTCGGCGCGGTGGAGGCCAGGGCCAGGGCCATGACTGGCTGGCATGGAGGTTGGGGTGTGGTCGGGGTCGGCAGGTGCAGTTGTCTTCTTGGCGGTGGCATGTGCCTAGCGGCTTGTGTTAGGCGAGCGCGAGGAATTTTGTTTGCTCGCGTCCGTCACACCATTAGGTATACCAGACAACTTCTGAGCGTTGCACAACCCAGTCAAAAGTTAAAGAAAGTAACTTCTGAGCGCTATGCAACTCGGTCGGAGGTTATATGAACTTTCGAGTGTGGCTCTAAACAGTCAAAAGTTATATTTACTTTTGAGCGCTACTAGACCCTCTCGGAAGTTAGTCGCCTTGACCTCCGAGAGCTATAATAGACAGTCAGAAGTTAACATTATTTCTGAGAGGTGCGTGTGAGTCGTAGGAAGTTATAAAGTCGTACGATGTTTATATTTTTTGTGTAGTGTATGCCACCGCTTGGGTTAGCCATTAGACTTGGCCTCTACCAGTTTGATGCTTCCATGCTTAGTTTGATGGCCCATCAAAGGTCATCTTCTATTCACTTAATCCATCCTTTTGAAAATGTACAAACTCTAAAGTGTTCCACCATCTCTACGCAAGTGTGTTTGGATTTTTAGAAAATTTTCTAAAAGGTTTTTACTCTTTTCAACCATGCCACTAAATATAAGCATATCACAAGTTCGACCTCACAAGTGGCACTAGATGACTGATATATAAACTAGTTTATCCCTCTAAATAGTATGACAATCTATCCTAAAATGCTCTTCTCAACATAATCTTTGACTGATAAAATGAAATGCCCTACAAGTAATACCTTTGCCTTGCTTATTCCATGTCATATCCATATTGACCGTACTACAAAAACATCTAACATCCATCTTCTTCAAATGATGATCATCCATTGGTGTTACCAACCACACTACCTTTGAACATGACACCATGTCATGTCTCATGCAATGATCTCATTCATTGCACTAGTTGAGCATTTCAACAAGTCTAAGCTATTTCTACTTTTATGGCTTAAGTTTCTCGCACTAGTATATCCATGGACTAATCATAATGTATCTCAAAATAAACATGTATTTGTCCACATAATTTGTCACTAGTTACCAAAACTAAACAAGGTCCTTTTACTACCTCTTGCGGATTGTAGGGTGACACCCATGATTGGTACAAGAAGTTTAGAACATTATTACACATGTCATTGTTGCAATAAGGGGCACCCAGGGCCAAGCCCCCTTGGTATCTGTACACCATATTGCCTACATAGTGGTTCGTTGTTGTTACTATTGCAACAGATCTATCACCAGCGATGCATGTCACTATGCCTTCAGTCGTGCTAGCTGTCGAGCTCCAGACAACCTTTCATGTGGCACGAAAGTCAGGCATCAAGCAATTGACCCTTTAGGAAGGTCTGCCTCATGCATGGAGGCTCGAGTAATTTGTCTGCATCATCTGAGTGGCAATCGCTTGGGTGAGGTTGTCGAGCGATGAGGGACAAGATTACATAATATGTCATTTAGTGCTAGTTGTGTCCAAGGCGGTTAGATTGGGACCTAATGGGGAGAGCACACCCAACTGATGTAGTCCCAAATTACTTAAGGGTTAACACATAGTCGTGTCACTTAGTGATGGATCTGGGTAACCTAGGTGTTAGGTACTGATCAACATGTGATTAGATAGAAATTAATTCTGAAAAAACCATCTATTAGGGATAAGGTTATATATATATAGTCTTTACACTATTTGGAAAGTATAGAAACTACATGTTTGAAAAGTAGTTACGCATGACTAGAGGAGGATGAATAGATAACAATATGGTCATAATAAATACTACAATAACTATGATGTTGCAAACCAAGTATGACAAGGACTACACAATTCTAGCTCTGTATATAGAAATGAGGAACCAAGAATTGATGAACTATCTAGGTAAGCATCATAGGATGACAAATTCTAATATCTCCACACTATGAATTGAAGAGCTCAAAATAAAGTACTAGTTTATAGTGAGCAAACCACATGAGAGGATGACAAACAATATATCCCCTCTCCATGTTTGGCGACTTGAAATTCATTTATGTTCAAGTTGATGTGAGCTCAAGGATCATTGCTCTTTTACTAAGCTCAACAAACCTATACAGTTGGATTTGATGTAAGCGCTTAATCTTGAACTGTTCTTGATTACAAGGTGCTCCTTAAAGGCTCATGTCTACTAGAGTGGTTCTTCGCCTGTCTGGCAGGGATGAGCCTAATAGCCCCCCAAAATATTTGTGTCCTAGACTAAGGTTATTTTTGTGAATGCAAAGAGTAGGGACAGGAACAATTTCAACATAGTGGTGTACCCATGATGGTGTTCGTAGTTGTTACAAAACCAGTTTTACCAAGGGTGCTTGGAGGTTGGAAGCCTGGTGAGGATCTTTGAGAGGAGGCTCTTATTTTGAAGCTTGAGCGGAATGCCTATTCTATACATTTGTAGGTGGTTCAAATAAACCACTTGCTAGTCACCTTTCACTGTCGTCCCTTGAATGTATCTTCGCCTATCTAGAGAAAGGCGTGACACCTACACTACAATGCATCAATAGTAACTTGGTGCACTAAGATGGGGAGGATGACATAGGAGGCGATGCTTGCGATACAAGTTTAATGAGTTGCATCTGCCACTCAGGGTGAGGAGCCTCCTATGTCGTTCCGTGATAGAATGATCAAATTCCTCCACCTTGTGATACAAAGTCATGGGGTGCAGCTTGTGGGCTGTCGAGGGGAGGCCAAATCAAATCTAATGGAGGGTGAAGATAGCATAAAGAGAAGCGACGTCAGAATGACTCACATTCATGGAAAACAAACAAACTCTTGTCCAAATTGATCTTAAGACCTGTTGTTATTGAGATATTTTTGTTGCTACTCACATACTATAACATTCCCTTCACCTCTCCCTGCTCCCACTACAAGAAACTGATAAATGTTCGTGGGTTTTGTTAAGAACGTGGGTACCGACGTTCTTACATTAGTTAAGTTCATGGGTTTTTTTAAGAACGTGGGTACCCACGTTCTTAAATTAAGTTCGTGGGCCCTAGCCAAAACCGTCGAACTTAACCTGTTAGGAACGTGGGTACCCACGTTCTTAGATTAAGTTCGTGGGCCAACTCGACACCGTTGAACTTAACCCAAAATACCAAATCCCTATCCCGCGTCGTGGGTCTCTCTCTCACCAGCTCTCAGCCCACCCACCACCAGCCCGATAAGCGCGCCGCCTGTTCAGCGCGCCACCGCCGCCTCTGCCTGTTCAGCGCGCCGCTACCAGATCAGCGCTCCGCCGCCGCCAGATCAGCGCGCCACCGCCAGCCTGCCCACCGCGCCGCCGCCAGCCCACCCACCGTGCTCTCCTCTGTCGACATCACCACCTCGACTGTCGTTGGACAGCGGGAGGGCCCTCCGGGTTTCATTCCCTTCCCATCTTTAAGAATCATCTGTATCTCTTTAAGACAGATCACCACCCGCTCGGTCACCACACCCGGATGGGGCACACCGCCGCCGCTGCGGCCGCGGCCGCCGAACCCGCTCTCGGACTCAGTGGGGCGAGGTCCACCTCCCTCTACCTCGCCGGTCTCAGTGGGGCGAGGTCCCCCCGGATGTGACAATGCAATGGCTCAGATGTTGGCCACTGCGGGGCATACCCTCCCCCAGTGATGCCTTGCCCACCGATGCGGAGGCGAGGTGGAGCTGCCTCGGCTACCCGACGCAATACAGTCGTCTCCATGGCGTGTGCGCTACCATCTCCAGGGAGTACGACATCCCATCTCCTCCTTTTTCTTGAAGTGTGGATGCATTGCTATCTTACTATGATGTTTTGACCAATGCTTCCGATAAGGTTTGTCAAAAGTAAGCCAAAATTGATACAAATTAAACAATGATTGAATGTGTATATGTGTCTTCTTCCACGAGAGTACTTTTAGCTTAAGGATATTAGTTATGGGATTTTCAGTGTAGGATTTGTTCATTTAGATGTTTATTGCACCTTGAAGCATGCTTGGAACCTAAAAGCTACTAACCCATGTTGTATGTCTGATGTGATCTTTGTGTTATGGCTATAGGCACGAGCGTGAAGGGCTTTGGTCTTGCAACAAAGACATCAAACACAAAATTGATACTTAATGGTGGCCAGAGGGTTACATTTGCCAGGCCAGACGGCTACTTTGCATTGTATCCTACAAAAGATGCATTGCCATAAGTTCAATTTTATTCTGATTTTTTCCTAGAAACTTCATCTATTAAAATGAAATAGCTCGTACTATCATACATTTTTCTGTTTGTTGTTGGTAAAATTGATGTCGAGGGATGGGTATGTACTAAGCAAAGAAACTATAGCTCTCATCATGCGCATACCATTAATTCTTGCTCGTTCTTGGCTATATCTTTCATTGTATACAATTATAGATCAGTGTTAGGAGATCACTATATTTGCTTTATTGTTGGCTCCTTGACCTGATATACTTTAGCCACAACGTGCCAGCTGGAACTCATATGATTGAGGTCTCCTCAATTGGTTACTTCTTTTCCCCAGTAAGTATTTATTCCTTGATTTTGTTAGTATGGTGAAGGGAAATGAATACAGGTATTTTACTCCATATTTCTTGTAAAGATAGGTTCGAGTAGATATCAGTGTAAGGAATCTTGGTTATATTCAAGCAGCATTGACTGAAACTAGAAGAGTTCTAAATGAGCTTGTCCTGGAACCTCTGAAAGAAGAGCAGTACTATGAGGTAGGTATTGCTAAATAATTTTTTGTATACTTGTTTCCTCGGAGTCCTCACTTCTCAGTGCTGACTGATGTTGGGTTTGATCTGGCCTATCCCAACTTGCTTTTGCTTTGGGCTAAAAGGCTTCATTGTTGTTATTACTGTGTTCTTCACTTCCTACTTTTGTCAAGTGTTATGAAAGCAACCTCTTTAAATGTTTCATTTTTCAATATTTTCAAGGTTAGGGAGCTTTTCTCCGTCATGTCACTTTTGAAGAGCCCCATGGGGTTGACGGTTGGTTTTATGGTCTTAATGGTCTTTGTGATGCCCA
The DNA here is from genome assembly GCA_029449295.1 of Zea luxurians. Lineage (NCBI taxonomy): Eukaryota > Viridiplantae > Streptophyta > Magnoliopsida > Poales > Poaceae > Zea > Zea luxurians. The sequence continues at coordinate 177,196,077 of JAOPSE010000002.1, forward strand.
AGATGATGGAGAACATAGGTATATTACTATATTTGACCTCTTTTACATCAGATGGATACAAGCTTTTAGTTAGTATGTTGCACTAAAAGCTTGCAATTAGCAAACAACAGCTTCTAATAACAGTGCTGTTTGAGCTTTGTGCAATTTTCTAGAGTAAGCAGGGCATCAAGTTTATTAGTTTAAACTGTTGTGCTTCTGGATTTCTTGGTTATAATTTGTTCTTTATGTAATTATATTACTAATGACATGGGTCGTGATGATTTTATTTATCTAAAACTTCTCATGTTTGTGTTGTTTGTCTTATACCTGCTAAACACATTATTTATATTTAGTTCATTGTTACCTGTAACCTATATACTTCAACGTTTCATCTTAAAATTTCAATACAGTAAGTTAACAATGTTAGAACCTCCCAGATTCACTTGAGAGAAACCTTGGAGAGCTGTTTTTTCCCTATGATCCTATCAGTTGTAGGCCTCGTGATGTATTTGTCATTATTGATCTTATGTTCCTCCTAGAGCTTATAAAATGGTTCTATGCAGATAACCCTTTTCATTTATTGATTGTGGGATGTTTTAGTTATCGTTAAATGCTGAGATTACAGTTGCACTTCAATTACGTAGTTTTTCTTCAGCATTTGAAATGCTAATACTGATTTCGTTTCTATATATGCCTAACTGAATTTACTCTTGTGATGAAGATCCTGAGGAGATGAAGCAAGCTCAAGAACAAATGAGGAACAACCCTGTATCATTGTATGGCTTGCTAGCCAGAGCACAGGGCTAGAAGTAGCACATGAGGATGCTGCAAGGGTCTAGATTCTATAATGTGTTTAAGGGCAGTACTGAAGTGCTTGACATGCCATGTCACTCAGAGTAATTTCCTAGGGACAAGGTGGAAACTCTTTCCCCTATTTTTACTGTATTTTAACTTGTAGTTTTCTGTATTTTGCTTAGATTGCATTAGAGAACGGCTACACAAAGATCATGCTACCAACATGTTCTTATGAAATAGCATGCCTGTGCTATCTGCAGTCGTGAAGTTATATAGTCGATCTAGTGATGTTTGATTTTTCTTGAGAATAACATGAGCGAGCATTAAGCGGTGATACAAATTAGAAGCATTTCTCTTTTTCTCCTCCATGATTTATAGCTATGACAATAAATTATATGCAATTAAACGTAGCATAAGGTGCAAGAGTTTTATAATTTCTCTATGTTTATCTCTTTGTGTTTGTAGCAATGGTACACAATGCAATGATTGTACCAACGCATCATGCTATACAAATATTTTTCGGTGAATGGTGACTTATATCCTTGAACTAAAGGAAAAGTTCATCATAAATACGTACGGAGTATACTGCATACCGCTATATTTATGCACTACAAGAATAACTCTAAATTGGAAGAACCATAAATCATAGTCAAAAGCTACCATTTCAAGGATCAAATAATACTAATTCATCAATCAAAACAGTCATAGTTTGGCCCTATCAAATTTTCTGTAGTTGCACATGTGTAGTTGCAGCTTGTATCAATTTCAGTATATATGCAGTGTTTCAGACTATGTATCTATTTCAATTTTGTGTTCTAGACATCTATTTGTGTTCCAGACTATATATCGATTTTAGTTTAGTATTCAGTTTGTTTCAGACTATGTAGCTTGTTTCAGTATGCAGTTTGCTTGTGTTTCGGTTTAGTATGCAGCTTGCTCTAGACATATGTTTGTGTACTATAAACTGCACACAAGTCTGCATACAAGTCTGTAAACTGCACACAAGCAGATTCCTGTGATTTATGCAGATTTGCATAGCATACAAGCAGCATAGCTGTTACATATTGGCAGGAACAAAAATGTGTGTCATGATGTCAACATTTTAGGTGGTAGGTAGCTAATCGGGGGAGCTCAGAACCCTACACGTACAACTATGTTCTCCTTGTTCTATGGTGTATGGAATTACGTCTTCGGCAAGACAGAGTTCCATGTTTTTATCCTTGGAGTTCATAAGGCTGGTAAGACGGTAATGTTTCTAAAGCTTATCTACATTTTTTCAGCTTTTGGTAGAAGCACATGGCTCTACACGGACATTGATTTTGAATAGGCCAAAGCAGCTTGATGCACTCTCCTCTAGAATGGTACGTTAAGAGTTCACATCAACAAAATTTACTATTATGCTAATTGTTCTCTCATGTTATGTTGATTGTTCTCTCATGTTGTAGATTAAAGGTCCCATGTGGTATTTCACAGCTTTTGACAAAGATGATGGAGCTAGATTGTTGATTATGAAGGTACATCAACTATCCAACCATTTCTCTGTTCCAATTTGAAGTGTGTGATTCTTGTTGAACTTATGAGGCAGCAATGATATTTGTTGAGCTATGGCTTGCAAAACCGGTGAAAAGGTATTCAGAAATGTAACTTCTTGCATACTATGTATCTTTGCTTGTAAGAACACCTCCGCACTTGCTACACAACTTACTTTAACTTTCTATTTTTCATCAGTTAAGATTGTTTTCCATTTCCTTCTATTAGCTCTATTTGATCAATATGGTCATCATTATCACATATCACTTCTCTGCTTTGATGCCTTTTATTGACATTATTGTTCGTCTGCATTGAATTGTCACTTGTTTTTAAGGGAATAGAAGAGTATTTTGCTCTAGACGTGATATTGCTCAATGTGTCCGGTGATATTGTATTTTTTTCTCTACAATTCATGCAGTTCATGTCAAGGCATAGTGGGGCGACCCCCCTTCCCTCCGCCTGTTTGTTCTAATTTTCGTGTTGATTGAGCAATGGCAATGGTCATACATTGTGATCAAGCCTTTCCATCAAAGTTTTGGCATCTGGTTCAGTCGACCAGATATTGTCAGTTCTAGCATGATGAATGAGTCATCTGATGCCACATTTGCTCGATTCCAAGTATAATCTTATTTATGAACTTGTCACTTGAAAATTGATCTATAGTTTGATACCAGAGCTGTGACTGAGACGAATGCAACATATGCATTTTGTAGCCATGTATATCTGATTCAGAGCTCTATGATTGAGATGAATATGGTTTTATGTGCCGTCGCAACACACTGGCATTATACTATAGTATTATAAGTATCAATATGAAGTATTTCTTTGAAGCACCATTTAGATCAACAGTCCTCTATGCTTTCTAAGAGTGGAATGGGCGCAGGGCTAAAGTGACTGCACCAAATGTAATTAGAAAATCATCATCTGTTGCAGTTGCTGAACTTTTCTTTCCTAAAGTAACATGAGGGCCAAGACACTTTATATATTGCCTAACAATTATATGTGCTACACTGGCATGAAGAGTGCTAGCTTACTTATTATTTAAACTTTTCCATGTCTTGCAATCAGTTAAAGAATTTATGAGATATTAAGGTTGATAATATTTGGAGGGTTTGTTTTTATGAATTAGTATACACTAACATTTTGTTGAATATTTTGTATACCGTTGCAAGGCACGGGCACCAAACTAGTAATATTTAATGTATGTGTTTTATATCTTGGTGTACATGTCATTTTGTGATCTTCTTGGAAGCCACATTTTGTGTTTATCATGCTTTCCTATATCTTCGTGTACATGTGATTTAATGCTAGCATTTTGTGATCTTCTTGGAAGCCACATTTTGTGTTTATCATGCTTTCCTATATCTTTGTGTACATGTGATTTAATGCCAGTTGTATATTTATGAGAATTTTGTTTTATTTTGTAGGATTCCGGCTCCCATCAAGTGATTCCTCCCCCTCACGATGACTTTACGGACAGATGTCTCAATTCTAGTGGTGGAGCTACGAACAACAATCCGATGTCCTGATCGAGAGTGATGGAGCTAATGTTTGAACTTATGTGTTTGAACTTGTGAACTAAAAATGTGAACTATGGATGTGAACTTGTGTGAATTTGTGAACTTATGTATTTGGACTTATGTGAATTTGTGAACTTATATATTTGGACTTGTGTGAATTTGTGATATGAACATATATCAATGTGTTTGAAATCTGTATTGTATGTGATATATTGTGTTGCATGTGATATTATGTGTGTCTAATTTTTCATTTTTGTATTTTTTATTTTTTTCTGGAAAAGGGTTAAGTGGGTACCGTCGTTCTTATTGTGTAGTCCTCGCAGACCCACGTTCTTAAGTTTAAGAACGTGGGTAAGAACGTGGGTACCGTCGAACTTATTGTGCAGTCCGCGTAGACCCTGCAGGACACATAAGTTCGACGGCCACATGACCCCGTCGAACTTAACCTTAAGAACGTGGGTGTCGTCGAACTTATGGAAAAAAATTCGACGGCCCCGTCGAACTTAAAAACGCACGTTCTTAACGTTAAGTTCGACGGTGCCCACGTTCTTAATGTTAAGTTCGACGGTACCCACGTTCTTAAGGTTAAGTTCGACGGGGCCGTCGAACTTACTTCTCTAAGTTCGTCCAAAAATCGCCGTCGGCTATATTCGTCGGTAAACCCACGTTCTTACGGTAAGTTCGACGGCTTATTACATTAAGTTCGACGGTTTTTCACCCACGTTCTTTAACCAGTTTCCTGTAGTGTCCTCTACGTATAAATGGTAAAAAAAAGCTAAAATTGTGTACAAAAGGGAATTCAAATTGTGGTTGTTGGCTCTAGACCCACATTTACACCTATCTAGTCAACAGAACATACATGTCTTTGTGTTTTATACTCTATACTTAAGAATAATGAAAATTGTAGCAATATAGGGGACCTAACTAGTCTTCTTTAGAGAAGCCACTTTGGTCAAGTACTAAGGATCCGTTTGTCAGGGCTCTGGTTTGCCCAAAAATAGCTCTAGCTCTGTCTTTTCGTGAAAACGGTTTTTTTGGTAAAGCTGAAGCCATTTTACAAATCGTTTGGCAGAAACAACTTATCCTAGAGACAGAGCCATTTTCCTGTATTAAAGTGCTAGAGCCAGTGAAACTACTATTTGTGGCTTCTTCTCTATAGTATAAAAATGGCTCTAAATTTTAGATACTTTTCACAGTAAGCCGTTTTTTAAAAAAATGTATTTAACGGGGCTCTAACTTTTTTCAAAGAAATGTCAGAGCCGAAGTCCTGCCAATCGGGCTCTAATTTGAACCAGACTCAGACTTGAGGATATTTATATAGAGATTTATAGGGTGCTTGGTTTGAGAAATAAGCTAGTCCATCATCTTCTCACTCCTCTTTTTTTGTTTGGTTTATGGAATTGAATGAGTTGATTCATCACCACCTTATTCCTTATAGTCATTTAGTTAGTACTAAGATGAGGAATGTGGTTATCCCACCAAATTTTATGAATTGACTCATGATGCACCACTTTATCTTGGATAGAGTGATTTTTCAAACCAAACACCCTATTATTGAACAATTATGGAGAGAAATGGAACTAAAGTCCCTTGGGTGGACTGTGGGTTTGGCTTATGCCATATTTCCATGTTCAGACTTTCAACAAGCACATCGAAATAGAGGAGGTCAAGAACTAAAGGCCGTGAGAGCTGGCATTTCTATACATCTTGCTGATTACAAGAACGAATTAATTAATTATCCAATAATTCCTATAAAAAACTAATGATGCAATAGTGTATACCTAGATGCAAGCGAGTTTGTCCACGAACCCACGACTGGTTTTAACATTTGTGGTACTAGCCGGTTTTATCACGCACCAAAAATGGTATGGATCTCCGCCATCCATGAAAAAATGCCCTTTCAGAAAAACAAAAAACAAGCTGCAAGAAAGCAAACGTGGTGGCTCGCTCTCGACCCGTACAGGCGTCAAGCAATTTGTCATAGAAAGCAAATGTTCAAACATGCGATATTCGCTTCGGATTAAAGCTGGATGTTTGTATTGTTACAATAATATTGTAGAAGCAGCAGAAGTCGGTACAGATTAAACCCAACTCACTAAAGCCTACACGAAATAGCACGAATCAAACAGACCAGTTCACTAAGCACAGCCGATCATTGAGCACACCCAGTCAACAATACCACCACCAGTCGCTAGCTCTGACAGATCACGCGGCATAGACGACGAGCTTCATGCCGAGGTTGCAGTGGCCGAACCGGGTGCAGATGAAGAAGTTGTCCCCCCTGGCGAGCGTCACGCTGTCGGCGCCGGACGTGTAGGTCCGCGACCCCGGCGGCGTCGTGCAGCTGTTGTACCCGTCCTCGTCCACGGCCACCACGTTGTGGATCCAGGGGATGTACCTGAACACTGCAGCCACACCACGCATGACAGAAAGAGCACGGCCATCTTCAGTGACCAGCAGACGGCCAGCATGCGGAGTAATGCTGAGACGTACGTACCGAGAGTGTCTCCGGCGCGGAAGTGCTTGCCGTTGGGCCAGCTGGGGCTGCTGAAGGACCAGCCGTTGCTGTCCCCGACGTAGTAGGTGGTGGCTGCGTCGGCGATGGCGACGCAGCAGCAGGCAACGGCGAACGCCATGGCGCCGATGGCCCTTGCACTGCCCCTTCCCTCAGCCATCTCGGTATCTCTCACCGTTGCACTCGTCGCTGCACTCACTACGCTAACCAGGAGGGGGAGAGCTATGGGCCGGCCAACGACGGTGTGGAACGACTGAAATGCAGATCGGCCGGGAAGGATACTGCAGAGACAGAGTGCACTCGGCACTCCTAGCTGGCTGCTGGATGGGCGCTCGGGGAGTCGGGGTCGGGGAGCACGGTGTCCGAGGAAATCAATACCGCGCAGAGCGGCAGAGGTGACGACTGACGACTGACGAGCAGAGAGCGACGGACCAGCGCGATACTGTGCAGCTTCGATGCTGTATAGGACGCCCGACGCCAGTCCGTGATCACGTGATGGGCCAGAAGAGAGCTTTTAGTCGAGCAAGGTAAATCAGTAAAAAAGTGGTAGTAAAGGCCCAAATTCAGCTGTGGCAACTGGCAAGCGAAGTTACTACGCCAGCGGCCGCGACTGTATGGCCCTGTTTGTTTGGGCTTCTGTCAACTTTTGGTCACTAAAAGCTGCTGCGGGCTGTCAAACGCTCAGCTTTTCAGCCAGCTTCTATAAAATTCGTTAGAACAAAAACCATCCAAAATCAACATAAACACATAATCGGTTGAGTCGTTGTAATAGTAGGAATCCGTCACTTTCTAGATCCTGAGCCTTATGAACAACTTTATTTTTCTCCACACGTAATCGTAATGATACTCAGATTCTCCCTACAGCCAGATTCTTCCCAGAGTCAGATTTTCAGAAAAGCTGGTCCGAAAAAAGCTGAACCAAACATGCACTATGTGACTCTGTGAAATGCAGATCTGCCGATGCCTGTCATCCCACGCATCACTTGGTAGCCGACGAGGCCGCTCCTGTATCTTCTTCTCGCCGGGAAAAAATGTCGAGTTTAGGTTGGCCGTAGCGGTCTCAGGCTATCCGCAACCGCTACCCCTAAATTTTTCCTCCTATATCACTTTTTTCTCCTATTTTTCCCTTATTTTTTCATCTCTCGCAACGGTTCCCCTAAATACTCCGCCTATATCCCACTACCACTATAAAATATCATTTTCTATACCAACTATCAACTTTTATCTACTAACAATTACTCGTGGACCCACAGCACAGTGTTTGAGGATGAACAGTGACACGCTATATCTGGGGGGAGAGAGAAGGGGGCCGGCGCGTAGGGGGCACCGCTGCGGCCGTAGAATGCCCCCTACGCGTCGCATGCAAGGGGAGGGGGCTGCCAAGGGCAGGGGCGGAGCCAGGATTGCGATATTAGGGGGGCCGGCCAATTCATCAATACTATAGAATAAAAATATTGTATAATGTTATCAGGTGACAACTTTAGTTGAAATTTGTAGATTTTATTATCCACAAGATCTAATATAGTATGTATATAAGTTGTTGCCGCTCATTCTGCTGCTTCGCGTGATCGTCTTCTTTGTACTTAGGTTGTGGGGCTATGGTAGAGGCAAGTCAAGTGGTCAGTGGCAATCGGCAGCTGCCTAGCCAGACAATATGATGAAGTATAAAGGGTGAGGTTCAGATATCAACGTCTGCAGGCGAATTAGTTTTGACGTTTAATGTATTGATTGGTCATTTAACGAATATTTTGTCTTTTTCTCCTTTAGACTTTGATTGACATACTACACTAGAGTTATGGATCATGTATTACTAACACTATATTAAATTTTGATTAATTGCACTGCATAAAATTTAGAGTATATATATTTACACACAAAATTTAAACTATATATATATATATATATTCTATTGTATGTGTCACAGCCTTGGGAGGGGCCATGGCCCCTGCCGGCCCCCCCTTGGCTCCGCCCCTGGCCAAGGGGGCAGCGTTGCGCATAGCCTCAGCTGAGCAGCCCTCTCCCCTTGCTAGCGGCTACAGCTCCCTCCCCTTGGCTTGCAGCGGTGCCCCTACGCGCCGGCCCTCTTTTCTCTCTCCCTCAATCCAGCGGTTTACTGTTCATCCCCTTCGGCATTGTGCTATGGGTTCACGAGTAGTTGTTAGTAGATAAAAAAATTTATAGTAGATGAAAAGTAGGAATAGAAAATGATATTTTATAGTTGTAGTGGGGTATATGGGAGTATTTAGAGAGAACCACTGCGGGAGATGAAAAAGTAGGGGATAAACTGTTGATGATGTGACCCAAAAAGTAATATAGGGAGAGAAATTTAAAAGGAACCGCTGCAGATAGTCTTAGCATGCTTCTTTGTGTCGTTCTCGTAGCATGCATGGCTGATGGCGATGGTTGCTAGAGCATTCTTCTTTGTGTCGTTCTCGTATTCATCCTCACTTTTGCTTGATGATGCATCAGAATCCCATTAAACACACCTGCATGACCTTTCTTATTTTTCTTGAAGTTCATATTATTGACATCTTTGTCTTTGTTATTTTCTTTCTTTTCTTCATTGTTTTGTGGGCATTCAACAATAAGATGTTCTTTGATCAACATTTATAACATCTTATTTCTTCTTTTATTTTGATGAAGAATTTCTTATTTTTATACAATAACCTTTCTTCTTCTTCATGAAATTTCCAAAATGGTGTACTTAAAGAGCCATCTCTTTGTATTCATCATTTGAGCTAGAGATGTCTTCTTCACTTCATTTTCTTTATTTTTTTCTCTTGCCCTTACATGAAATGGCTTTGAATGCCACAGTTTATTCCTTTTCTCATTTTCATTGTTTCCCTCATCCCTTTCCGCCTAGTATGTGTTTATGGTGACAACATCACCTAGTATTTGGGTTAAGTAACTCTATTGAGTCCACCTCTCACAATAATGGTGACCAATATATAAAATCTTGGAGGAAAGCGCCTCAGAAATTGATGAGAGAAATCCTCATCGTACACCTTGTGTCCCAAGTTTCTTAGCTCAGTTACAAAGATATTGAGCCTATGAAACGTTTCGAGCACATTCTCATCTTCTTGCATCTTGAATTTTGCATATTTGTCCTTGAAGATGTATAATTTGGCTTCTTTCATGACTGGTGTGCCCTCATAATAATTTATAGTATCTTCTAAACCTCATGAGAAAATTCCAAATATTTGATTGATTCGAAGATTTTGGGTGGAGGGCTTTAGATATAACATTGAGTGCTTGATCATTTAGTTACAAAGCTCTTATCTTGGTCTCGGATCACTAGACACTTACGATGTGACCCATTCGGTGTACACCGGGCACCATGGTGCTTGGCTAAAAAACTATGTACTGAATTGAGGCCATTCTCATATATGGTTTCAATGGTGCCTCACGTCCACAGCACTCTAAAAATTGTAGTACGAGTGTTTTGTTCTCTCTTTTCAAGTGAGCCAACTAAAAAATGTTTAGCCAAACATGTTAGAGTATTGTTCGCCTTTCTCAAAATGTTTTTAATAAACATTTTCACTTGCTATCACGTTTGTTACCTAGACCTATATGCAATCCATACAAATTCAAACCTAGTGGCACTAGATGACCGAGTTGTCAATTAAACTCCCTTCTTAATAGTACGACCATCTATTCTAAATCTGATTATGCACTATATTGCATCTTGACTGGTAAAACAAAATATATTAACTTATACTTTTGTCTTAAGCTCTTGCATTTTTCTTTTCTTCTTCATCTTTCTATATTGTGCACATGTTCATCTTGTGTGGTCATCACCATTCTTTTCATGGTTGCCCACCTTGTTCAACCTTTGGGTGTGGATCTGAACCTATATCATTTACCACACTTAGTGTAGATTTTAGTTCACTAGTTGTCTCAATTATCAAAACTATATATGGAGCTTTCACAAGGACATTTAGGCCTCCACAATCATATAAAGGAGGATTCTTAAGTCGTTCATCGGTGGCGTTGGACTTGTTTTCGTCTGACATTGATGGAGGGTTGGGGAAGGTGGAACCCACTACTCGAAGTGCTCATGTGGCCATCTCTCCCTTCACTAGTGGTTGAAAAGAAAGTACATTGGGTCAAACTTGTCAAGATCATTGATCCACTAAAAGAAAAGGCATATCTCATGGTCCTAGACAAGTTGATGCCACCAACTTATTAGTAATTCAATAACACATACGAAGGAACAAGGAAATAAAATATTTACAAACATTTCCTTATATTAAAACGACTACATTTATAAAAGCAACAAGTAGCTATATCTGGATGGCTTGATTAAAATATGTGGGCTCGCTCACCACAATCATAGTTAGGATGGCCGCATTCTTGCCACTTCTCCTTCCACCATATGTCTTGTATGTACAAAATATGGGATTCTAAAAAAGTAGTTTCTTTGTTTTATACAACAAATAAAAGTTTCAAATTAATATAAACATAAAATTTATGCTACATAACCGGGTAAAAAAACTAAATCTAAACCCTAAACATTACAAATTACAAAATAATCCTATAGATAATGACTAAATTTAATCTATTTTAAAGCTAAACATAATAGCTAGCATTAATCTAACCATACGTAAAACACATGCATCAACATACATGTAAAAATTAAATGCAAAAACTAAACACATGCACCGATGTATACATAAAAATCGAATGCAAGAAATAAACATGTGGTTGTAAACGCAACCGATCTACGTAAACAACTTTGCTTATATGCCAAAATTAGAATTGATTCAACCCATATCTACCTACAAAACTAAGATTGAAAAAATACATCTAAAATTTACCAAATCAACATGTATAAATTAAGGAGGTGAGACTACCTTGCTCTTGAAGATCAGTCCCGGTCATATGATTTTGAGGGCCTCAGGCAAACTGATTGTGATGGCCCCCCTAGATTATATAGTTTTTTATGATATATATAAATATATATGCGCTAATTATATTTGCAAAATAAAAATACATTGATATATTTAATTTAACATGTCAAATAATTATCAAGAAATAAAGTCGACAAAAAATATATATATTTGCTTCTTGGAGCTAATATGATTACCTTAATATCATGTTTTCTCTCTTTTTTTCTTTTTTGATAACTTGAAAATGATTTTTTGGGCAACATCTAATACCTAACCAGGAAAGCAAGTAATGATGATGTCCACCAAAATTCATTTTTAAAATATCTAAGACGCTAGATAATATACATGCATACAACGGTGGAAGAAGAAAACTCGAAGAGCCAATGGACACTGCTGGTCGATTGCCTGATCTCTGATACGGTGATGCCCTAAATCCTGATCGCTTGGCGCTTACAGATTGAGAAATGATAACGCCTGGCCGTGGGTGCCTGGTGGCTGGTGCAGTGGCGGCCAGCGTCCTGCTGCTTGATCGGCAAGAGACGAGATGACGAACGACGTCACGGGGATCACGTATTCCATCATGTGGAGGGAGTGGTCGCGCTGACGTGCACTCGCGTGGCAGCGTGGGTGTGATGGCTGAGTAGTGGGCTACCTCTGCTATTCTATTGTACTTAAATAATAGGTCTCTATTATTTTTGGGCCCCCAGTGGTCGCCTCCATTTCATGGCCTTAGGGCCAACCCTGTTGAAGATCTATATATCAAATCCTAACAAGTTTAAATTAACAGATAGGACAAGGTTGGAAGATTGAAAATAGAGAGAGAAAGAGAAATGGCAAACAAATAAGGTCCACCTCGTCAAAGAAACTAGTAGAGGCCATTCAAATTGGATGTTGGCATCTGCAATGTCAGTGCCATAGTGGTGTCCACACACTGGTGGCGTTGATGACATGATAGTTTGACGTCATGACCTACAACATCGAGTTGTTAAACCTCAACGCCATAGATGAAAACACGCAAAATGTTCATAGATACCAATGTTGCATACTTGTGTCCGTGAGCAAAATTTCGTGTTCGCGCCCATGCCTGTTTCCCGCCATAGGATGCCTGCGCCCGTTATCCACCACTATGCCTGTGTGTCCGCCATGAGGAGTAGGGGAGAGAAGCTCGTGTGCTTGCGAGAACCCAATTAGATGATGGGGGAAGGAGAAGACGAGTTGGGGTGCTAGGGGCATATGGCGGTGGGGGATGGAGTGGGTATGACAATTTTGTGGGTGCGAATAGAATATTTTCTTACCTATCAATTAATAGTCATCGGGTTTGAGGTTATATTTGTATCCATACCATCGGCACCGGGTGTATTGCCCGTGGACATACCGATATTTGGTAGCCGTCGTTGCCATCTTAATTTACTCGACACGACGATAATAGTCCCACTAAAAATGTAAAGACAAATTTTAAAAAAGGCTGAAATTTTAAAAAGTCGCCTCAACAATCGGACGAGGCTTTATTCTATTGCATAGATCAAGACACACGCCAATACATTGATCTGTCCTTCTCTCTCTCCGTATATAGTGCCAATCCGCTAACGACTACGGCACACACACGTACGTACGCGACGACTATAATTGAACAACGATGCGCTTTACCTTGGATAAGAAAATAATAGAAGCAGCAACCCCAGATATATAGCCCGTCCGGCCGATGGGCACGGTCCGGTACGGCCTCACCACGCCCTCACGCGGCGGTGACGGCGACCTTCATGCCGGCCTGGCAGTGGCCGGGGAAGCTGCAGATGAAGTAGTTGACGCCGCGCTTGAGCGTGACGCGGTCGTTCCCGGTGGTGAGCGCCCTGACGCCCCTCGGCGCGCTGCACGAGCTGTACCCCGCCGCGCTCACGGGCACCACGTTGTGGGCCTTGGGGTCGTACTTGAACACTGCATGCATGGACGACATGGAGGACGCGTGCATATATTTCAGCGGGGCCCGGGCCGGAGTTTCCGTACGCGGACGTGTAAAGAGAGAGCTACTAGCTAGCTATAGCTAGTAGCCTAGTACGTAGGATGAAGAACTAACCGAGCACGTCGCCGGCGCGGAAGCGCTTGCCCTTGGGCCAGTTGGCGGTGTTGAAGCTCCACCCGCCGCGGTCGCCGACCGTGTACACCGCCGACTCGGCGAACTCGCCGTGAAGGAGCACGCAGAGGAGGACCAGCGCAAGCACGACGGCGCCGCTGCTGCCACGAGCACTGCCCATCCCCTGACGCGCCATATATATGCCGCTCTCAACCAGCACGATGAGCTCAGGAAGGAAGTGAAAAGTGCTCGAGCGAAGGTGAGTGATGAGTGTGAGTAGTTGAGAACTTGAGATGGAGTTCTCGGTGCACCCGGGGCCTCGTTTTATATATAGGCAACCCAGGACGAGCCATCAGTCGAAGTTGTGGAGTACGTACGTTGCTGTTACACGTGGTCAGATGGTCTACGCTGGCATGCGACACAATTCAGTGCGCGGCGAACTGAATTCAGGAACAGCGGCGCTGATCGACAGTGGCGCATCGCACCACGGACGCCATGGCGAGCTGCTAGTGCTATCCTTGGTGTGTAAACTGGAAACTCGCACTGGCACTGGCAGCAGTCACGGACGAGTTATTTCGTGGCGGTGCCCTTTCTAGAAAGAATTTACTGCTAGCTCCTACCATGAGGAATGGCCAGACGCCGAAACTTTTGGACCAGGAGGAGACCTGGCCGCGGGGCGTGTGTGCGAAGCTGGTCAGCGCCGAGCGGAAAGCGACGAGTTCGTGAGCACCGCCGTGAACCCGAGATGGGAACACCAGCTATGCGATGCGGGGGCAAGACGACTTGGCCGCCGGGCTGCTTCGCTGCCTGCCGGAGGCCGTTTGGCGTGTGTCCATTTCGCTTTATCGCCCACTAAGGGACGTTGATCGGTTCAAAGTCTTGATTTATTCGGCAGACCATGATCTGTTCTTTAGGCACCGTTCGTTTCTTCCGGATCCCACTCCGAAATCGTTCGGTCTGATCAAAAACTTATACAAATTACACGAGCAGTCCGACTGGCAGTCGTTCCACGCCATGGTTCCGAATAGGGATGACACAACCGGGAATTCTTCGTCGGGAAATAGCTCCACATTTGTCTCCGGCGATGAAATTTTTTTCTCCATGGAAATCCTCACGAACGTTTGCGGGATGAACGTTTTTTCCACATCTCTATTCCCGCGGGGATAAATCCCGACAGGGATCCTATCCTCGCTTAAATTATAATTAGCATATACTTCATTTATTATTAATGTAAAATATTGTCACTTATACACATTATCAGATATAAGAAATCGTTATGTGTACATTAAAGTGAACATATTTATACAATTAGTGATCTCTTAATGATGTTATTAAATTATATATTTTTATCATTAACTATTACTCGAAAATATCCACGCGCAAGTTTATCTCGTTCACGCGGAGAATAGGGATGGAGAATGCTTTCTCATCTCCATCCCCGTTAACCCGTTGTGGGAGAATTTTTCCTCTTTTATATTTTCGTCGGAGAAAAAAGTTCTTCGTCCTCAAATAGAAGAATTCCCCGCAGAGAGATTGAGTCCATATTGCCATCTCTAATTACGAAGAAACCCGAAAAGACCTTATATGGATCGATAGTACAAGTATCGGTTGGAATAAATAAACATATAAGAGAGAAAGATAAGAGATGCAGCTCTTGAAACCAAGGAGACATTGCTTTAGTAACGATAATCCTATCATCTATACAAAATTTATACTAGTATTTAACAATGTTTCCCTAGAAAAGGATAATCTCCTACCATCTATACATATAACTCATATTATGTTTAGCACCTCTCTCGATCTAGACATAATGCAACGATGTTCAGATGAGTACAAAAATTGGTGAACAACGTGAGAGTTAAGGGCGCTGGGTCATGATATCAGCGATTTGATCCTTAGAGGAGATGATCCGTATATCAACCACGTGATTAGTTGGTTGGCCGGCTGCCTCCAGGCCCGCGGCGTCCCGTTGACCTTGCACAACGCGTGTTTGTTTAGCTAGAGAGGAGTGTGGCAGCCTATACCCGCACATGCAGCATAGCCTTTTTCGCTTGTATGCCTAAATGCGCGGAAACACGCCTGTCCCACGTTCCTAGTGATCTGGACTAGCTTGAGACCGGCGCTCGACGCCCAGGCAACCAATCACGCGACAAGTTGATGAGTAGAAACATGGTCACATACAAATGATAGTCCACCTCAATGTGTTAAGATTGAGTCTGATGATGAAAAATAATATTGGCAGAAAGTTAGGTGGCTCCAATATTGCCACACCATAGAGTGGGTGCCTTTAAAAGTGAAATATCAAGTTCATGAGCAGAACTTAAAGCCAAATAATCTTGACATTAATATTATAAGTGTGGGAGTGATTTGGTTAGATGTGTTTTGCAAAGTTTAAACTGATAGGTCATATAGGGTATAGATTAGAGGTAATAGAAATGATTGGAGCAAATAAAAAAATTGACTAAAACCCTATGGTTTGTAACTTAGAGTTTAATTTTAGTTCTACAACCAACCAAATATGAGCTGCTCTCTGCCCTAAAACAAATCAATTTTTGAGTTTGATTTAGAGTTTAAATCCCGTTTTACGGGCTGTTGGTCCGACGTCCATTCACACAGAAGTCTCTTCTTCGGTTATTTGTCTGTCTGAGGTTGTTTCATGATTCAGCACCACTACTGCCCTTTAGTGGCATCTTTAGCGTCATCCTCGCATGCACCCACCCAAAACATTGTAGTCGTATATTTTTTTCGTATCTTTTATTGTAGTTCAAGCAGGCATGGCTAGCATATATATATATATATATATATATATATATATATATATATATATATATATATATATATATATATATATATATATATATATATATATCGCACATGAACTGAGTACAGGATATACAAACGCGTACACATGCCTTTATTGTTCTCCACATCAACACAAACTCATACACGTCAGTACGTAGTGAGTACACCATCATTCCATTTAGTTCTCTATAGTGCCGGCCGGTCTCCACACACCTAACACCGCCTACCAACACGCAGGTTAAGGACGCCACGCTTTTAATTTGGAGAGGGAAATAAAAATAATAATAAGCTGGCCACCGGTCGAGCCCGTGTGTCCGGCGGTCGTCGTCGCCGGCGAGGCTGATCGGCCGGGGGCCTCACGCGGCGGTGACAGCGATCTTCATGCCGGCCTGGCAGTGGCCTGGGAAGCTGCAGATGAAGTAGTTGGCGCCGCGCTTCAGCGTGACGCGGTCGTTCCCGGTGGTGAGCGCCCTCACGCCCTTGGGCGCGCTGCACGACTTGTACCCCGCCGCGCTCACGGGCACCACGTTGTGCGCCTTGGCGTTGTACCTGAACGCTGCACGACGAAGAACGCGTGCACACGCAAAACAGCAGCCATCCATGGTATGGACCTTAATTTAGGGAACGAAGCTGGAGGGGCCGTGACACTGACATGCATGAACAAAGAGCTAGTAGCACTGACCGAGCACGTCGCCGGCGCGGAACCGCTTGCCCTTGGGCCAGTTGGCGGTGTTGAAGCTCCACCCGCCGCGGTCGCCGACCGTGTACACCGCCGACTCGGCCAACTCGCCGTGGAGGAGCACGCAGAGGAGGACCAGCGCAAGCGCGGCGGCGGCGCCGCTGCCACGAGCACTGCCACTTCCCTGAGCCGCCATGGATGCTGCTCTACGGTACGATGCCGTCTCTCACGTACACAAGGGGCTAGCACTGGCTTGGAGCGAAGTGATGAGAGTGAGCAGAGCTGTAGTGCTCAGTGCACCAAAGAATCCCTTTTTATAGGCAGACCAGGCTGCCCCAGTACCCGCCTCAGGCGCCAATAATCGAACTCGTGGCTGGCGTATAGTGAGTGGTGACCATGACACGGTCAAATGGCCCAGGGCCAAACGCTTACGCCGTGTGAAGTGTGAACTACGCAGAACACGCTCCTGAATACTAGTGCTCATGTTCGGACTCCGGAGCCACTGGCGGTGTCCAGGGATGAGGGGAAGGCGGGAAGCGGACGGAAGTGCACTCCGAGCTGCGACTGCGAGGAAGCAAGCCAACACATAGCCACCCACTGGCCACTGACCCACAAAGGAACCAGAGTCCAGAGGACACGAGCGGGAGAGGGGAGCAGCAGCCTCGGAACCGTCCGAGATGGGAAACGGGGAAACCCTGAAGAACGTGGACTGCAAAGTCTGCAATAAACGCAACAAAAAAAAAAGTTTTTCCAGTTCATCAGATATGCCCATCCCAGAAAATTTATTACATGTTCTTTATGCATACTGCACATAACGTGTTAGGGCATGTACAGTGAGTGTCTTAAGTTGTGTCTTAGAGTGTGTCTAGGGGGGTGAATGTAAAAAATCTCAAGACATGTATCTTGACGAAGACACAGTGTCTTAGCTCTATATTCGAGACAGGAGACTATCTGATTGGTCACTTTAATTTATTGAATGTTCTGATTGGTACAATGAATATGGTAAGACACATGTTTTAGACATGACCACTGTATTATGTTGTGTTTTAGATGTGTCTTATACTTGGAGTACCGTGCAGCTGTATCTAGGTTGTACATGCCCTTAGTATATCTAGTAGTCTAGATATTATGTTGGCTGTGATATGTGTTAGTCTATTTGGTACCACGTCTACATATATCATGTGTCCCACCGACTGTCATATGTATCTGTGGGTTGCTTTATCTTCCACGTCATGTATTCTATATAAATCGTCTAAGGGCTGGGCTCAATACAATACATCAAATCTTGGTGGAAAACCCTCTCACATGTTAGCAATCCCTCTGACATGCTATCAGGAATTTAGGTTACGATATAGCCTTCCCCTTTCGCTGTCATCGACTCATCGCCCCTGGGGAGAACGATCTCCATCAAGAGATGCGCTCTCGTAGTTAGGATGCACGACTGACCCTTCGGATCTGTCACGCCCATATCATCGCCGCGTCGCCAAGATTCAACAGGTCATAGACTCATCGGTTGCTTGAGCTCTCCTGCCGACACGATCATGCCTTATCCCTTTTACATGTCGTCGTGGTGACAACTGTGTAGGGGGCCACAACTTCCATGCCTCCCCTCCACGTGTCGGTGTGGTGACGACTGTGTACAGGCTTGGGCATTCGGTTTGGTTCGATTTTGGTTCCTCGGGTTTTTAGAGAATTCGGTTTCCAAAAAAACTAGAATCGAAATATGCTTCCATGAAAGGTGTAACCGAGATTTTTGGTTTTGCTTCTTTCAGTTCGTTTTTTTTCTAACAGAATAGACCGAAGTTTAGCAAAAGTAGCAAAAACAACATAATTTTGGAGTTTAGCAAAACTACATAGATGACCGAATGGTGGATTGGGGGTTAGGGATGCATTGTTTTGGAGGGGTTGTGTGCTTATATACTTAGGTTTTGGGAAATCTCTATTGGACCAAGCCTAAAGTTATATTGGTTAGGCTAATATTGGTCTATTTGGATTGTATTATAGTTTGGTTTTTCAACTAATTTGGTTTTCTTAGGTCTAGAACTAGAATTACCTTGGTTGTTTTAGTTTTTTTAAACATGTAACTAAAACTACTAATGGTTAATTCGGTTTGGTTCTTCTGTTTCCGTTTATTTTGCCCAAGCCTGGTTGTGGAGAGGCCACTCGGGTCCATGGATTCTCTCACTCCCGACCCCCAATCCGCGAGGCCTAACCTTATAGGAAGAGAGCATCTCCATCACAGACTAGGGTGATGGCGGGCCACTACGCTTGCGTTGGGCCACACATGGATGAACATTGAGTCCTTATTTATTTGCTTTGGTAATGGAAGAGGTCACAAGGAATATGCAAGCAGATATATCTTGGTGTATGCTCTTTGTTGATGATGTGGTGTTAGTTGATGAGAGTAGAGATGGGGTTAATAGGAAGGTAGAGTTATGGAAGCACATGTTGGAGCCGAAAGGTTTCAGACTTAGTAGGACTAAGATCGAGTAGATGGTTTGCGATTTGAGTGCTACTAGACATGAGGATAGAGATGTTACCCACGATGGACAATCGGTCACTAAGGAGTCTTTTCGATATTTATACTCGATGCTAGAAAAGGATAGTGACACTGATGAAATATTAGACATAGAATTTCAGCCAGTTGGTTGAAATGGTGTCATGCTTCTGGCTTCCTGTGTGACAAGGTGCCACAAAAGTTTAAAGGTAAGTTATATAGAACGGTGATTCGTCTGACGATGTTACATGGTGTCCAACAACTGAGTGTAGCAGACATGTGTATGTTACATTGGTTTTATGTGCACACAAGAAGGGAAGATATTCGAGGTAGCGTCCAGGTTGCATCAATTGAGAAGAAATTAATTCAACATCAGTTGAGATGGTCTGGACATGTCCAAAGAAGGCCTATTCAGACACTGATGCGTAGAGGGGTTTTAGAGCGAGTTAATAATGTAAAAAGAGGTAAGGGTCGGTCTAAAATGACTTGGGATGAGACGGTTAAGAGATATCTTAAAGTGTGGAATATCTCCAAGGAATTAGCTCAGAATAGGTGTGCTTGGATACTAGCCATTGACATGTCCGAACCACGATCTTTATATATTTTTATGTTTACTCTATTGTCTTTATTTTACACTTCAGTGTCTTTTTTTTCTATCATTGTTTTTTTGGGTTTCATCTCTATCCTAAATCAACTTGCTTGAGATAAAAGGCTAGTCGTTGTTGTTGGGGGTGTGTATAATTTATATATAATTTTAGAGGGATATTTAAAATTGTCCTTTATAATGTCATAAGGGCCAATTTAGATACAATTTTAGGTATTATTTCATGTATTTTACATAATGGTGGAGGTGGCTAATTTGTTTTAGAAAATAAAATGCGGCTATAATCGGTGATTTTAGATACATTTGTAGTGTTTTTAGAGTTCTTTTTTATGTGCTACGTCGAGTAAGAATTAGACTACATAGAGACCGTTGGAGTCACCTCTGAATAATATATAATGCTGCAACAAATCTTCCGAATCGCATTGAAGACAAACGGTTGCCGGTTGGGCGTGCTTCCATTTCTTCCTGCTTGTCAACCAATTGTTGGTCCACGCTTGACAAAAGTTTGGAAAAAGAAGAACAGATATAGAAAACTCGGCCGTGTCCGAACTTTGGGAGTCCAGCAATCTCCTGCTATTATGCGCAAGAACCGAACCACTTCATTTTTCTAAAGGAAATCGAACCTTCGCTATATTTCCGTATAGAGAACTGAAGTTTGGCGAGTCACCGCGGTGAGACCGTGCACGGTCGGCTAGGCCGGCAACGAAGATCATGCAAGTTTGTCCGACGCCGGCCCCTGCCCGGCCGGCCGAATTTTTTTTGTATTTTGACCATTTTTCGGAAAAAAGAACATGTTTGGACCCTAAAAAATTTTAATAGCATTTTTGGACCCTTTGCTCGGCGCCATAGCCTATGGCGCCGAGGTAACACAGCTCGGCGCCATAGGTTATGGTGCCGAGGTACATGATGCGTCAGCACACCCCGGACGCCGTGGCGTCGACGTGGAACCGAGCTCGGCGCCACAGATCTTGGCACCGAGCTCGGTTGTAGACATGAGCACAAAGCCCATTTAGCCCACTTGGTAGGGCGCAAGGCTTCTAACCATGTGGTCATGGGTTCAAGCCCCATAGTTTGCATTTTTATTTGTTTTTTTTGTTTATTTCTTGCACTAACATTTTTTTATCAATATTAAGATACCTTGGTCGTTCTTTTTTGATGGATTGGAGTCATCCTCCCACCGAAGGCTTGAGGAGATAAACACATCTTCCTCATCTCTGAGATCATGATGCACTTCGGCAAAAAAAAAGGCATTGTATGTTTACCATCGAGCCGATGCAGACACGCTGGCCGTAAATCAGCGATGAGGTTTCTTCTCAAAAAGATCGGTGGTCTGCAGTATAATAATAGTAGTAATATTAATAACAATAATATAAAATGAAGGTCAATATATTTCAACTACAGATCGGAGCTAGCTTAATAATGAGCTAAATCAGTAAACAAACAAACTGCATGTCCATTTTCTGAATAAACGAATAGTACAATACTCCGTCAGTTCAAATCTATAAATCTTTTGACTTTTTTATCCTAAGTTTGACCAGCTCATCTAATTTTTGTTGTGATATTGTTTAGCATATATAATATATTTTAAATGTGGCTTCCAATTTTTCATTTCTCGTAAAAAAAATGAATAGGATAAGCCAGTCAATCATGGTATAAAAAAGTCAAACCAATTATGATGTGAGATGAAGGAAGTAACTAACTAATATATTGACATTAGTTACTGATTGAGATGGGTAGGTTAGGGACCTGCCTGTTTTTTTGCTGGGATAGATCTCCAATGCTGTCACCGGGCTCTTGCGATCATGCTCTTTCCTCTCCTCAGTAGGCTTGGTCAAAGAATAAGGGAAGTACGTAGCTGAGACTGAGGGCATCAACACAAGCATCGTGAAGATCATGGACAGTATGTATGTCAAATTAAATTTGAGCGGACACACCAACGACATAAACAAAAAAAACAAATAAAAATGCAAACTATGGGGCTTGAACCCATGACCACATGGTTAGAAGCCTTGCACCCTACCAAGTGGGCTAGATGGGCTTTGTGCTCATATCTGCAACAAATATTATAATAACACAACCGAGCTCGGCGCCAAGATCTGTGGCGCCGAGCTCGGTTCCACGTCGACGCCACGGCGTCCGGGGTGTGCTGACGCATCATGTACCTCGGCGCCATAACCTATGGCGTCGAGCTGTGTTACCTCGGCGCCATAGGCTATGGCGCCGAGCAAAGGGTCCAAAAATGCTATTAAAATTTTTTAGGGTCCAAACGTGTTCTTTTTTCCGAAAAATGGTCAAAATACAAAAAATTCGGCCCGGCCGGCAGGCCGGCCAGCTACCAATTTCAATGTAATTTAGGCACTACCGGAATCAGCTCCTTTGCCGTGTGTCTCAGATACTCGGCAAAGGCTATTTTACACTCGACAAAGGCTTTGCCGAGTGTAACACTCGGTAAAGAGCGCTCGGCGAACTGTACATCGGCAGCGATTTCTTTGCCGAGTACTTTTTGTCGGGCACTCAGCAAAGAATTTGCCGAGTGTCTTTTGCCACTCGGCAAAGAAAAGTCCCCGTCACGGCGCCAAGTGACGGTGACGGATGCTTTACCGAGTGTCTGTTTGGCACTCGACAAAGAGGCCAATTTTGCCGAGTGTCTGCTATCGTGGCCCTCGGCGAAGACGGGTCCAGTGGGCCCCACCGCCAGTCCCTATGCCGAGAGCTCTCGTAGACACTCAGCAAAGGAGGACTCTTTGCCGAGTGTCTAGTGGACCGGCACTCGGCAAAGAGTCCTCCAGTGGGTCCCTTTGCCAGTCCCTTTGCCGAGTGCCTTGGCAACAGCACTCGGCAAAGATGGCTTTGCCGGTTCCCAGGTTTCCTTCTTTGCCGAGTGTCATTGTCAGCACTCGGCAAAGATGACTTTACCGGTTCCCAGGTTTCCTTCTTTGCCGAGTGCCATGGTCATAGCACTCGGCAAAGCAACCCTTTGCCGAGTGTAACACTCGGCAAAGTGACCAGGATGTTTCTTTTTTATTTGTTTTTGCTGTTCCATCCGAACAAACAAAAGATATATATCACTCACATCACATTATATATCAATCGCATCACAGAATGAACACATTTATCATCAACACCATATATATCACAAAGTCTCACAAATATAAGTTAGGATCATCACAAAACAGATATAAGTCTGGATCATCACTAACATCACCAAGTATCTCACAAGACCAAGTCTAGCCAAACATCACCAACACTCACAAGACCAAGTCTGGATCATCAACGAGGTGGGCATCTGGACTAGTTCGGCGAAGGGCTAGACGAAGCATGAGGGTTGTTCGACGCCGCCGATTGACCCTGCACAGAGAAGAGATTGTATGTGTGAGAACATATGAATATATATCATGCAGTACTAAAATTTTGATACTCACAGGAGTATTGAACTCTGCAGGGTCAGTTGCATGGAACAACGGAGGTGGTGGAGCATGACCCTATGCGGCGCCAAGGCTCTGCATGTACGCGAACATCTCCGCCATCCTCTTCTCCAGCTCCTCACGTTGCCTCCTCTCATCATCTAGCTGAGTCTGTAATATTTCGCCCTAATGTTACGATAATGCAAAGAGAAGATATATAATAATTAATGAACGATGAATAGATAAGGAATAACCTGGAGTTGCTGGATACGATGCTGTGAGCTGTCCTGCCGAGGTCGTATGGCTGGGCTCGCGCTCGTGCTCCTTGCTCGCACTTGAGAGAGAGTGGGAGTGGAGGACGAGTCGATTGCCCCGTCGGCAATCCAGTACCGCCCATGCCTCTTGCCTCCTCCGACCCTCATGAGGACATCTCCGTCGATGTCCTCGGTCCTCGGATCGTAATCTGGCCCATGGACCTCCTTGGCCATGGCGGTGTACTCACTGAGTCGGCTGTGGATGGCGGGGTTGGTGTACGCCTCGGGCCCGTCATCCGGGTTGTAGGTGACGTCGGACGTCGCCTTCCCCTTGTGGGCCATGGCATATGCCGAGAACGTGGAGCAAGGCGCGCCACCATGTGCCGCCGACTGCGAGAAAACCAACGAGATGATTAGAAATCATGTCTAATCGAAAGTTATATACCTAAATAAAAAATAGCGTGTACCCATGCTTCCGCGTATTTGCCCAGGCTACGGCTGCCTTGATGGTGGGAGGGACCTTGCATCAGCAAACGCCGTTCCCGGCTAGCGTTGTACGCCTCATCCCACTCAACCGAGCACCACCTCTGCACCATTTGCTCCCAGCACTCAGGATGCGCGGCGCACCAATGAGGAATCATCTAAAAAAATATAAGTACAACGCATATCAGAAGATAAAAATAAGTATATTTAGTACCAATAATAAAGTTTTGTATTTACCTGCAAGTACTGGTCCGGAGTCAACGACATGGTTCGGGCGTCCTTCTTGTTCACCTTCTCCCCAAGGACGGAGCCGTGGTAAGTGACGATGGCCTGAATGCGCGCCTCGTAGTGCATGTCCACGACGAGCTTCTTACAGCACGTCGTAGACACCACATCCGCCCTGGCCTCGTATCTAGCATCGCACCTGAAGAAATCCTACATACAAAGACGATGTATCCATACATTATTTCAAGAATATGCAACAAATGCGACTTATTAAACAATATAGTGCGAGGAAGACTTACCCACAGCTCTTGCTTCACCCGCTCCGCCTTGTTGTTGAATTGTCTGTCGTCCCAATCTACTGCATCGGGGGCGACGGCGTAGTGGTTGAAGGTGTATGCTGGGCTCGTCACTCCGGCGTACTCGACAAGTCCAGGGAAGTGTTCCCGGCATAGAAGGCCGAGGATGCCATTGGGGTTGCGGCCGTGACCCCCTGCAGTCTCCAAAACCATCCAAGACCTGTCCAAGTGATTAAGATGAAGTATTAGTTTCTATTATTAATTTGAACATATAATATGAAAAAGCAGCAACAACATCTAAAGTTACCTACCTCTCTCCATTGGGTCGTATCAGCGGACGTCTGTCACGAAGTATGGGTCGCTTAGGGAGGCTCGCGGGACCTCGCAGGTAGATACTCCTCGAACCTGAGGAGCCAGAACCTGAGACGCCCTGCTGAGCGGCGTCGTCGTCGTCGTCCTGCTGCGCCGCATCGTCGTCGTCCTGCTGTGCCGCATCGACAGCGGCTTGCTGCTCCACCTGCTGCTGTACGGCGTCGTCCTGCTGCGCCTCCTCCTTCGTCCTACGGGTGCTCCTCCTCCCCCTCCCCCTCCTCGTCCTCGTCCCAGCGCCCACCTTCTTTGTCCAACAACCTGCAATTAAGAGTAAACAATTAAGCACAGATAAAAAATATGTATTTAGAAACATATGTAAAATAAATGAAATATAACATTACATCGATTAAAAATAATCTTCATATGTGTCCGGGTTAGCCGGATCATAAGTGTCATCATCACTATCAACCATTTCATAGTCAACATTATCTGAAGGCGCAATTTCGTCATTGGCATTGCCTTCAAGTATTTCTAAGTCATTCTCATTTTGCACCTCATCATCCTCGTCATCAACAACCATTTCAATATCTACTTCCATTCCGATCGCTTCGGTTAAGTCTATCTTAAATTGCCCTTCGAGCCCATCTTCTCGGAAGAACTCTCCGTCATATGTGTCCGGGTCTAAGTTATAATCTTCATCGTTTGGAACAGGTAATTTAGCGTGCGGTGATACCTTATACACAACATCCCAACCCTTAAGATGTCGTTTCGTTTGGCACACATATGGAAGATAATACACTTGTGTGGCCTGTTGGGCCAGAATATAGACATCGTCTCCTGGTAAGGTGGAATCCTGTCGAATTTCGACTAGCCCTAGATTAGAATGTGTCCGTCTCATAACTTCAGGGTCAAACCAATGACATTTGAATATCACTGGAGTAAGAGGTTTGGAACCATAAAAATTGAGTTCATATATTTCTTCAATTCTTCCATAATACTCGACCTCGTCAAGCCCGGGCGTAAAGACTCCAGAACACGTGGTTTTTCGATTGGGCCGACTTTGGTCGTAGCTTGTTGTGCGAAAACGGTATCCATTGACGTCATACCCAAAAAAATTCCTGACCCTATAGGCAAAGCCATTGGCTACTTGTCTCAACTCGGCACTCATAGACGGCTCTCTTTGGCCCTGCAAGTTCAAACACGCTAGATTGTTATATTATTCGCACGTAAGAGCAACTTCAAATGACAAACTAAGCACATACCTTACGTTTAAACCAGGAAATGAAATCGGGCAATCCATTTCTCGCACCCTTTCGAAGAAGGGTATCATATTCCTGTGGAGTTGGGTCCCTTGATCGACGCCAGAATTCATGAAGAAATTGCTCCATGTATGGCGTCACCTCTTCAAGGTTGGTCAATACATATAGCATGATATGGCGCCACTCTTCATGTCTCAGGGTCTTGGTGGTCGAACCACTTGCGCTTCCGAGTTGCCCTCGAAAAATGCTGAGGTTCGATTCATTGTCGCCACCATTGTAACGAGGGGGTGGATTGTCACCATAGTAAGTTGTTGTGAAGTTTGACACCTCCTCCAGTATGTATGCCTCTGCAATGGAAGCCTCGATTTTGCATTTATTTCTACATTTCTTTCGGATAGTCTTTAGACATCTCTCAATTGGATAGCACCAACGTCCCTGCACGGGCCCCCCATTCGTGCCTCATACGGGAGATGAATAATCAAATGCTGCATCGGATTGAAGAAGCCGGGTGGAAAGATCTTCTCCAGCTTACATAGTAACACGGGTGCCATCCTTTCCAAGTCTGCAATCATGGTCCGAGCTAACTCTTTTGCACAAAGCTGGCGGAAGAAATAGCTCAACTCTGCAAGCGCTAGCCAGACATGCTCAGGGACATAGCCTCGAACCATCGCCGGAAGAATTCGTTCAATCCATATGTGGAAGTCATGACTCTTCATCCCTAAGACTCGCAGAGTAGATAAGTTCACCCCCCTACTAAGGTTAGCTGCATACCCATCAGGGAACATTAACATCTTGATCCACTGTAGTACTTCCTTCCTCTGGGCCCTGCTTAGGACGAAATCAGCCTTAGGCCTTCTCCATGTCTTACCACCACTAGGCGGCTTCATCTCTTGGTTTGGTCTATCACATAACTCTGCCAGATCCACTCTTGCCTTTACGTTATCCTTTGACTTATCAGGAATCTTCATAATTGTTGCCCAAAGTGCCTCGGCGACATTCTTTTCAGTGTGCATCACGTCAATGTTGTGTGGAAGGAGCAGGTCATCATAATAGGGGAGCCGAGTCAAGCCTGACTTATGTGTCCACATATGTTGCTCACCATATCCCACAAAACCACCTTCTGGGTTGGCCACGAGACCATCTATCTGTTCACGAACTTCGGCACCAGTCATCATTGCAGGTGGGTGGTCATACGTCCATACCCCTTCCTCCCAAGCATGGACCAATTCATCAATCAAAGGCTCCATGTACACGCCCATTTTATTCCCCGGGTGTCCAGGAATTATCAACGACACGAATATGTTCTGTCTTTGAAAGCATACGCCGGGGGGGAGATTGATGGGGATAACGAACACGGGCCAACATGTGTATGGGGCAGCTGTCATTCCATAGGGATTGAACCCATCTGTGGCCAGCGCAACACGAACATGTCGAGCCTCTTTGGCTTTCTCATGGTGAATGGCATCAAAGTGGGGCCATGCTTCACCATCGGATGCGTGAACCATCTTGTCAGGATTGTATCGTTTGCCTTTTTTGTGCCATGTCATCTGTTTCACGGATTCCTCTGTCATGTATAGACGCTGGATCCTCGGTATGAACGGAAGGTGGCGTAGGATTGTCACGGGGATGTCGAGCTGCCTCTTCTGTCCATCACCAGAGTCTACCTCCATGAACCTAGACGATTTACACTTCGGACAATACGTTGCCTCAGTGTGTTCTTTCCTAAATAGGACGCAGCCCTTCGGACAAGCATGTATCTGCTCATACGTCATCTTGAGTGCACGAAGGAGTTTCTGTGCCTCGTACATGCTCTTTGGCAGAACGTGATCCTCCGGAAGCAGGCTGCCAATAACTGTCAACAAACCATCGAAGGCGTCTCGACTCATGCTATACTGCGACTTGAACGCCATTATACGCCCAATGGCATCCAGTTGAGAAACCTTTGTCTTGCCGTGAAGGGGTTTCTGTGCCGCGTCAAACATGTCGTAGAATGCCTTTACGGTCGCCTCTGGCTCGTCCTCCATACATCCTTCGGCGAACTGTGCCTCGTGATAGTCGTTCAACATGTCCGCTACCCCGGCATCAGCATCGTAATCCTCGACGCGTTGTCTCACCACCTCCTCTCTCGTGCGATGCGCTTCACCATGGAAGATCCACCAAGTATAGTCCGACATAAATCCATTCTTTCAAATATGTTCTACCATGGCCTTCTTTGGTTTTCTTTTCCGGTTGTCACATTTGCTGCACGGACAAGGGACTAGACTAGCTCCTTTAGCAGCTTCGCCATATGCCCGTTCCACGAAAGCATTGGTCTTCCTAATCCATTCTGGGGTGACATCATTACGTCTTACGCGGCCCGTGTACATCCACTCACGGTCCTCCATCCTCTAACATATATAACCGAGTATAGTTTAATATAGACATGTAATGCATGTACACTACGTTCCTACCTTCTAATAGGTGAGGATAGGTCCTAATCCCACCCGCGGTTGCGTAGATGGTGTTAGTTTCCATGCTCTACTCCGATCCGAGATAGAATTTCGGCAGCACCTCCCCGCTGTTCTCCGGATACACGTCCTGACAGGGAGAGTGTACTGTCCGGAGAACAACAGGGAGGTGACGCCGAAACTCTGTCTCGGACCGGAGTAGAGCATGGAAACTAACACCATCTACGCAGCCGCGGGCTGTCCAAAAAACGTGGACAATTCGAAACTGATACATTTGTAGATATGCAAAGATCTGCATATCTACACCGTATCTCTTTCGAACGGGAGACGCCTAACTGGGTTACGTGATCTACGACCATGATGCGGAAATTGAGGTTATACCTAAGGTGACGGTGCTGTGGCGGGTTGGTGCAGTGGCGACGCAACGCGGTGCAGGCAGACCTGCAGTGGCAGGGAAGACAAGTATCTTCTCTGTAAAAAATAAACAAGCATGTCAAAAAAAAATCGGCAGCACTTCCCCTGTACGGGGAGATTTCCAAAACTTGCAAATAGATCTAACAGCACGATGGCTGACACACACATATACAAACGACACGATGAATGCAAGTCACATCTAAGTGGCATCCATATCCACCATCACACATATTTCAACGGCATCCATATCCATCATCACATTATGCCAAATTAACACAAATAGTATAAACTCTATAAACACACATACTAAACTAATTAAACTCACGAAAATCACTAAATCCACTAAACACATATACTATAAACTCAATAAATACATACTAAACTAATTAAACTTATTATACTCATTAATGTACGACGGTGGCGGGGCACGGCGGTGGGGAGGCCGGCGGTGGCGGGGCACGGCGGCGCGACGACCGTAACGGCGCGTGGGGAGGCCGGGCGGCTTGACGGGCGACGCCGGCGTCGAGCCGAGAGCGTGGGCGGGCGGTGGGAGCGGGCGGCGTTCGCAGGCGGCGAGGCGCGGGCGAGGGGCGGCGGCGAGGGGCGGGCGGCGAGGGGCGGGCGGGCGTGGGACGGGCGTGGGGCGGGCGGCGTTCGCAGGCGGCGGTGGGAGCGGCGGCGAGGGGCGGGCGGCGGTCGCGGGCGGGCGTGGGGCGGGCGGCGGTGGGAGCGGCGGCGTGCCGGGCGGGTTGAAGAGAGGAGGTGAAAGGAGAGAAAGAGAGAAGAGAGCCCGTCGGGCGGTTAAGTTACATTCTTTGCCGAGTGCCGGATCGCGGGCACTCGGCAAAGATTTTTTTAAAATTTAAAAATAAACTTTGCCGAGTGCCGGATCGCGGGCACTCGGCAAAGACGCCTTTGCCGAGTGCTAGCTGTAGAGCACTCGGCAAAGATGTGTTCTACAGACTTTGCCGAGTGCCAACCGACAGGCACTCGGCAAAACTGTCTTTGCCGAGTGCTAACTGCACAGCACTCGACAAAGTATATTTTATTTTTTTTTATTTTTGGCAATCAAACTATTTGTGGTGTGTTCCTACACTATGTAGACCTACAAGTACCATTTTGGTACAATTATAAAAGTGTTTTTTATAACTAGTAGATTTAGTTCGTTTATTTGAATTTCTTCGGAAAATTTATATTTGAACTGCAGGTCACTCGAAACTTGGAAAACCGTGCATGCAAAAATGATATTCATGTTACTTAGCATAAGTTACGACCGATTCCAGGAGCGGACCAGAAACTTCGAGCAACTTGCTCACTAAACATGGTCGTGAACTTGCCATCCATATGTTTAAAAATTATATAAAACACAAACAAAGTCAGAAAATCCTGAAACACATCCACGTGTCATGATATCATATGTACAGGCTGCGATAAAAATTTTAGAATGTTTGGAGAAAGTTGTGGGACACTATGTGTAGAAACCTCAAAGAACTACACATGAAATCATAGAGTTTCAACGTAGTTCTCTTAGGTTTCTACACATAGTGTCCCACAACTTTCTCTAAACATTCTAAAATTTTTATCGCAGCCTGTACATATGATATCATGACACGTGGACAAGTTTCAGGATTTTTTGACTTTTTTTGTGTTTTATACAATTTTTAAACATGTGGATGGCAAGTTCACGGCAATGTTTAGTGAGCATGTTGCTCGAAGTTTCCGGTCCGCTCCTGGAATCGGTCGTAACTTATGCTAAGTAACATGAATATCATTTTTGCATGCACGGTTTTCCAAGTTTCGAGTGACCTGCAGTTCAAATCTAAATTTTTCGAAGAAATTCAAATAAACGAACTAAATCTACTAACGATTGAAAACTCTGTTAAAATTGTCCACAAATGATACATGTAGGTCTACATAGTGTAGGAACATACCACAAAAATTTTGAGAGACAAAATAAAAAAAATAAAAATATACTTTGCCGAGTGCCTAGAGCTGACACTCGGCAAAGTACGCTTTGCCGAGTGCCTACTATGTGGCACTCGGCAAAGAATCCTCTTTGCCGAGTGCTAACAGTTGGCTCTCGGCAAAGACTGACGACCGTCAGCTGTGGGACGGCCGCTGACGGCGCTTTGCCGAGAGCCACCTTTGCCGAGTGTTTGACCCTCGGCAAACTTGTCGTTGCCGAGTGCGTCCTGTGCCGAGTGTTCAACACTCGGTAAAGGAAATCTTTGCCGAGAGCCTAAATTTACCGAGCGCGGCACTCGACAAAGCCTTATTTGCCGAGTGCCCGATAAAAAGTACTCGGCAAAGCCGCCGGCACTCGGCAAAGCCTGCGATTCCGGTAGTGAGGAGTGTGTTGGAATGTCCCTACTTTCTGCTATTAGCCTAGTGCCAATTGCCAAATTTAATTTAGGTTGACCACTATAACGACCAGTGTGTAAGAGAGGCTTGGTATACGTAATAAGCTGGTGAATCCAAAAAATATATATAAAATGACGAGCGAAATGTGTTATGGAATTCAAACGACTCCACGCTGAAGAAATGCACTGCACATGCATCAGCGTATCGTCTGCCTAATGAATCATCAGTACTTACATCAAAGCAGGTAGGCAGGCATGACATATGCCTCCCGTGCCTCGTCTCCATGCCCACACTAATGTATATATGGATACTTCCAATGCTAGGCATTTTATTTGTGTGTTGAACACTTGAACTCGTTTCAATCGTCCACAAGCTAAGAGACAAATCTCTTAGGCTCGGTTTATTTCGTTGGAATTAAATTTCATTTTAATAATTATAATTTAGATAAAATTAATTAAGTTCATATATTTATATATATATTTATATATGTAATATATTTGTATATTATCTTAAATCATATAAGAAAGATAGTTATATACTACATTTATGTTATAGCGAAGCAAGTAAAAGAGTGTGCTATAAGTTGTACATTGGAAAAATAGCATGTAAATCTATATAATCAATTTTCATCTCTCACCCCATGAATTTAAGATAGGCTTATATGATAACTTTGGAAAGTGGTGGAATGTCACATTCTAAAAAATAGCCTATTCCATTAGTAAAATTTCAATTCCTCAAAATGAAAGAAAACAAATTGGACCTTATATTAAAAGTGACACGGTTTTGGAGCCTCCTCCGCGCTCCACGGCGCTCACGCCACCGCGTGTGCGACACCCATCTAATGACACCCGTTTGTGCCCTTGCCTCCCAAGCTCCCCTCCCGAGCTCGACCCCTCCCAAGTCCCAACCTCGCCGCCATGCCGCGAGCATGAGTCCCCTCCTCTTCGCACTACCCCACCATGCACCTCCACGTTCTCCTGCGCAGACAGCCATCCCTGCTAGCCTTATCGTCGCTAAAACTCGCAAAGACGTCTGGAGCCCCTCGCGCAGCGGCTCGCCACCTAGCTAGCGGCGCCCATAGAGATGTCAATGGGGAATTCCCCATCGGGTTATAGCATGTCATACTCATCTCCATCATGTTTGATCCATCCCCATACCCATCATGGTGCAAAACTCATCTCATACCCATCCTCATTCGAGTTTCGGGTCTCCAATGGGTCCCTATCCTCAATTAAAGGATAACTAGGTACTAACAGGTAGCATAAACAATCTAGATTTCAGACATCATCACATCGGCAAGCACTCATCTATGAAACATGATCCATTCATCCATCTATCAGAAAAGAAATAAGTACTTCGGGACCGATAGAAGAAATGGAGAAATGGAGTTTGCTCACCTTCCTTTGTCACCATATGAGTTCGTTGGCGCCTGGGAATCCATGGTCGTTACCGTCGTCTGGGCAGGGCGTAGCATATGGCTGGTTATTTTGGGGTTTTGTTTTTACTAGTCTGCTAGTTGCCTTGCCGTGTTACCTTATTGGGCTAGGACCTGGGGCCTGGTGCGCTGTCGTGCTGGGTTTGATGGCTGGCTCGGCTTCAACTCATTCATACAAACACGACAGGTGTACACGTATGAAATACCCATGGGTAATCGGGTTCGGATTATTGCTTCCCAAACCCATACCCGTTTACCCAATGGGTGGAGATTTTGTCCCATATCCATACCCATGGGGACAATTTTGTCTCGTACCCGTACCCTAATAGGGGAATTCCCCACAGGTTGGCGGGTATCGGGTCCCCATTGACATCTCTAAGCGCCTACCACATCGTGCGCGCCATGGTGGTCCACCTCCGCAAGGTCCTCTCCCTGGTTCCATCCTCCGACGTGTCCTCCAACAACGCCACGCCCCCAGCACCACTCTGACCGCAGCTCTTCCCCGCGGGACAAACCGCGCTCAAGGTGCTCCTCCTCTCCGCGCTCCAGTCCGATCTTCCCAAGCCCATCGCCAAGAAGGTTTACGAGTTACGATGCTAACTCCATGGGGCACTCCTGTCCGATCCTCCCAAGCCCATCGCTAAGAAGGTCTACGACGCTAACTCCACGCTCCCAGCCTCGCTGGTGCCCAACAGAGTCTGGCCCGTGTTTTTCTTTCCTAAGATCTCCTCTGACCCGAGTAGCCACAGGCGCAGCTGCAGCCATGGACGCCACCGGCATCGAAGGGGGGAGGCAAAGAAGGGAGCGACAAGGCGCAAGGTTGGCGAGCCCAGCAAGAAGTCGGCGTGGAGGTCCGTGCAGGCTGGGCTCCCGTTCTTATAATTCTGTCTTTTCAGTTCACTCTATATAAGTGGCGTGTTGTTCAGAATTTGCTTGTCTTATTTCACAATATAGTTTAAGTTATCACAACAACATTTAGAATAACTAGAATAATTTTTCACTCTTTAATCCACAGGCCACTAAACAAGAGCAACAATTGTTGTCCCTTGAAGCACATGATTGTGCGAATGCAATAACTGATTTGAGCAATATGATCACAACAGTTCAGGGCCTAGGTAACATTTGAATGTTTGAAGTGTAATTTTGCAGTGCCACTATAAAATAAACACTACCGGAATCGCAGGCTTTGCCGAGTGTTGTGTTCTTTGCCGAGTGCCTTTTGTCGGGCACTCGGCAAAGAAGGCTTTGCCGAGTGCCGCACTCGGTAAAGTTAGGATCTTGGCAAAGAACCCCTTTACCGAGTGCTGAACACTCGGCACAGGACAGCACTCGGCAAAGACAAGTTTGCCGAGTGTCTAACACTCGACAGAGGGGGCTCTCGGCAAAGGGTCGTCAGCGGCCGTCCCAAAGCTGACGGCCGTCAGTCTTTGTCGAGAGCCAACGGCTGGCCCTCGGCAAAGAGGCTTCTTTGCCGAGTGCCACATAGTAGGCACTCGGCAAAGCATACTTTGCCGAGTGTCATCTCTAGACACTCGGCAAAGTATATTTTTATTTTTTTGATTTTGTCCCCCAAAATTTTTGTGGTATGTTCCTACACTATGTAGACCTACATGTATCATTTGTGGACAATTTTAACAGAGTTTTCAATCGTTAGTAGATTTAGTTTGTTTATTTGAATTTCTTCGGAAAATTTAGATTTGAACTGCAGGTCACTCGAAACTTGGAAAACCGTGCATGCAAAAATGATATTCATGTTACTTAGCATAAGTTACGACCGATTCCAGGAGCGGACCGGAAACTTCGAGCAACATGCTCACTAAACATGGTCGTGAACTTTCCATCCACATGTTTAAAAATTGTATAAAACACAAACAAAGTCAGAAAATCCTGAAACTTATCCACGTGTCATGATATCATATGTACAGGCTGCGATAAAAATTTTAGAATGTTTGGAGAATTTTGTGAGACACTATGTGTACAAACCTAAGAGAACTACACATGAAATCATAGAGTTTCAATGTGGATCTCTTAGGTTTCTACACATAGTGTCTCACAACTTTCTCCAAACATTCTAAAATTTTTATCACAGCCTGTACATATGATATCATGACACGTGGACAAGTTTCAGGATTTTCTGACTTTGTTTGTGTTTTATACAATTTTTAAACATGTGGATGGCAAGTTCACGACCATGTTTAGTGAGCATGTTGCTCGAAGTTTCCGGTTCGCTCCTGGAATCGGTCGTAACTTATGCTAAGTAACATGAATATCATTTTTGCATGCACGGTTTTCCAAGTTTCGAGTGACCTGCAGTTCAAATCTAAATTTTCTGAAGAAATTCAAATAAACGAACTAAATCTACTAACGATTGAAAACTCTGTTAAAATTGTCCACAAATGATACATGTAGGTCTACATAGTGTAGGAACATACCACAAAAATTTTGGGAGACAAAATCAAAAAAATAAAAATATACTTTGCCGAGTGTCTAATGGTTGACACTCGGCAAAGTATGCTTTGCCGAGTGTCCCCAGGTTGACACTCGGCAAAGATGTGTAAGTTAATCTTTGCCGAGTGTCAGATGGCAGACGCTCGGCAAAGGATCCTTTGCCGAGTGCCACCGATCTGGCACTCGGCAAAGTTTATTTTAAAAATTAAAAAAAAACTTTGCCGAGTGCCAGATCACGGGCACTCGGCAAAGTAGGCGAATATACTTCGTCCACGCCCTTCTTCCTCCTTTCTTTCTCTGCTCTCGCTAACTCGCGCCCGCCGCTGCCTCCCTGCGCTGCCGCCGCCGCCCCGCGCCGTCGCCGGCTCGCGGCCCCACCGCAGCCTCCTCCACGACCGAGCCCTCGCCGGCCGCCCGCACCCGCCCTCGCCAGCCGCGGCCGCCCGCGCCCGCCCTCGCCGTCGCCCGCGCCCGCCGCGCCATCCCGCGCCCGCGCCCGCCGCGGCCGCCCTCGCCGGCGCCCGCGCCCGCCGCGCCCTCCCTCGCCGGCGCCCGCCCGTCCGCCCGCCGCGCCCTCACCGGCGCCTGCCCGCCCGCCGCCGCGACCGCGCCCGCCGCCGTGCCCTCGCCCTATCACTTTCACGCGCCGCCGCCGCCGCCGCCGCCGCACCCGCTACGCCCTCGACCGACCACGCGCGCCCTCTACGCCCTCGCCCGACCGCGTCCGTGCCCCTCGCCCGACCGCGCGCGCCCTCCATGCCCTCGGCCGCCGCGCGCCCGCGCCGCCGTGCCCGCGCCCCTCGCCGTGCCCCCGCCACCACCGCCGCCGGAAGCCACCTCCTCGCGCGCCGCCACCGCCTCCCGGCCACGCGTACCACGCCACGCCACGACACTCGACAAAGGTTTAAACTTTTTATGCATCAATTTATATTTATTATTGATTAGATGATAGAATGTATAAATCATGTAAGTCGAGGTCACCGAACCATTTATAAACTTGTTACTGTGTGCATGTCAGCCATCGTGCTGTTAGTTTAGGGTTGCAGGTTTTAAAAACCTCAACGTACAGGGGAGGTGCTGTCAATTTTTTTGTATTAACAGACTTGTGTTTCTTTTTTACAGAGAAGATACTTGTCTTCCTAGTCGCTGCGGGTCTGCCTGCACCGCGTCGCGTCGCCACTGCACCGACCCGCCACAGCCCCACTAGCCTGACTCCACCGCCACCCTAGGTATAACCTCTATTTTCGCATCATGGTCGTAGATCACGTAACCCAGTTAGGTGTCTCCCGTTCGAAAGTGATACGGTGTACATATGCAGATCTTTGCATATCTACAAATGTATCAGTTTCGAATTGTCCACGTTTTTTGGACAGCCCGCGGTTGCGTAGATGGTGTTAGTTTCATGCTCTACTCCGGTCCAAGATAGAGTTTCGGCGTCACCTCCTTGTTGTTCTCCGGACAGTACACTCTCCCTGCTAGGACGTGTATCCGGAGAACAACGGGGAGGTGCTGCCGAAATTTTATCTCGGATCGGAGTAGAGCATGGAAACTAACTCCATCTACGCAACCGCGGGTGGGATTAGGACCTATCATCACCTATTAGAAGGTAGGAACGTAGTGTACATGCATTACATGTCTATATTAAACTATACTCGTTTATATATGTTAGAGGATGGAGGACCGTGAGTGGATGTACACGGGCCGTAGAGGAAGGAACGATGTCACCACTGAATGGATTAGAAAGACCGATGATTTCGTGGAACGGGCATATGGCGAAGCTGCTAAAGGAGCGAGTCTAGTCCCATGCCCGTGCAGCAAATGTGACAACCAGAAAAGAAAACCAAAGAAGACCATGGTAGAACATATTTGGAAGAATGGATTTACGCCGGGCTATACTCGGTGGATATTTCATGGTGAAGCGCATCGTACGAAAGAGGAGGTGCTGAGACAACGTGTCGAGGATTATGACGCGGATGCGGGGGTAGCGGATATGTTGAACGACTATCAGGAGGCACAGTACACGGGAGGATGTATGGATGACGAGCCAGAGCCGACTGCAAAGGCGTTCTACGACATGTTCGACGCGGCACAGAAGCCCCTTCACGGCCAGACAAAGGTTTCTCAACTGGATGCCATTGGGCGTGTAATGGCGTTCAAGTCGCAGTACAGCATGAGTAGAGATGCATTCGATGGCTTGTTAACGGTTATTGGGAGTCTGCTTCCGGATGATCACGTTCTGCCAAAGAGCATGTACGAGGCACAGAAACTACTTCGTGCACTCAAGATGACGTATGAGCAGATTCATGCTTGTCCGAAGGGCTGCGTGCTATTTAGGAAAGAATACGCGGAGGCAAAGTACTGTCCCAAGTGTAATTCGTCTAGGTTTATGGAGGTAGACTCTGGTGATGGACAGAAGAGGCAGCTCGACATCCCCTTGACAATCCTACGACACCTTCCGTTCATACCGAGGATCCAGCGTCTTTACATGACAGAGGAATCCGCGAAACAGATGACATGGCACAAAAATGGAAAACGATACAATCCTGACAAGATGGTGCACGCATCAGATGGTGAAGCATGGAAACACTTTGATGACATTCACCGTGAGAAAGCCGAAGAGGCTCGTAATGTACGTGTTGCGTTGGCCACAGATGGGTTCAATCCCTACGGAATGAGCGCTGCCCCGTACACATGTTGGCCCGTGTTTGTTATCCCAATCAATCTCCCCCCTGGTGTGTGCATTCAAAGGCAGAATATATTCGTGTCGTTGATAATTTCCGGACACCCGTGGAACAAAATGGGCGTGTACATGGAGCCTTTGATCGATGAATTGGTACGTGCCTGGGAGGAAGGGGTATGGACATATGACCGAGCTACGAAAACAAACTTCAGAATGCATGTTTGGTACCAGTACTCCATGCATGACTTACCGGCGTATGGGCTATTCTGTGCCTGGTGTGTTCACGGTAAGTTCCCATGCCCAGTTTGCAAGGAAGCTCTCAGGTTCATTTGGTTGAAAAAGGGTGGCAAATATTCGTCCTTCGATAAACATCGACAATTTCTTCCTGCTGACCATCCATTCCGCCTAGACATCAAGAACTTTACGAAAGGTGTCGTAGTGACAGACCGCCCACCTGCAACGATGACTGGTGCCGAAATTCGTCAACAGATAGATGGGCTCGTGGCCAATACAGAAGGTGGTTTTGTGGGATATGGTGAGCAGCATATGTGGACACATAAGTCTGGCTTGACTCGGCTCCCCTATTATGACGACCTGCTCCTTCCACACAACATTGACGTGATGCACACTGAAAAGAATGTTGCCGAGGCACTGTGGGCAACAATTATGGACATTCCTGATAAGTCAAAGGATAATGTGAAGGCAAGAGTGGATCTGGCAGCGTTATGTGATAGACCAAAACTAGAGATGAAGCCGCCAAGTGGCGGAAAGACGTGGAGAAGGCCTAAGGCCGATTTCGTCCTAAGCAGGGCCCAGAGGAAGGAAGTACTTCAGTGGATCAAGATGTTGATGTTCCCTGATGGATATGCAGCTAACCTGAGTAGGGGGGGTGAACTTATCTACTATGCGAGTCTTAGGGATGAAGAGTCATGACTTCCACATATGGATTGAACGGATTCTTCCTGCGATGGTTCGAGGCTATGTCCCTGAGCATGTCTGGCTAGCGCTTTCAGAGTTGAGCTATTTCTTTCGTCAGCTTTGTGCAAAAGAGTTATCTCGGACCGTGGTTGCAGACTTGGAAAGATTGGCCCCCGTGTTACTATGTAAGCTTGAGAAGATATTTCCACCTGGCTTCTTCAATCCAATGCAGCATTTGATTCTTCATCTCCCCTATGAGGCACGAATGGGGGGCCCCGTGCAGGGACGTTGGAGCTATCTAATCGAGAGATGTCTAAAGACTATTCGAAAGAAATGTAGAAATAAATGCAAAATCGAGGCTTCCATTGCAGAGGCATACATTCTAGAGGAGGTCTCAAACTTCACAACAACTTATTATGGTGACAAACTGCCGAGCGTGCATAATCCACCCCCTCGTTACAATGATGGCGACAATGAATCGAACCTTAG
Organism: Zea luxurians; assembly: GCA_029449295.1. NCBI lineage: Eukaryota > Viridiplantae > Streptophyta > Magnoliopsida > Poales > Poaceae > Zea > Zea luxurians. Next base: position 177,235,383 of record JAOPSE010000002.1, read on the forward strand.
CATATTTCGAGGCCAACTCGGAAGCGCAAGTGGCTCGACCACCAAGACCCTGACACATGAAGAGTGGCGGCATATCATGCTATACGTATTGACCAACCTTGAAGAGGTGTGCCATACATGAAACAATTTCTTCATGAATTCTGGCATCGATCAAGGGACCCCACTCCACAGGAATATGACGCTCTTCTTAGAAAGGGTGCGAGAAATGGGTTGCCCGATTTCATTTCCTGGTTCAAACATAAGGTACATGCTTAGTTTGTAAAAGAGATACGTCTTTAAACTCAATTTAGCGTCTTTTAACTTGCGAATACTTGCAGGGCCAAAGAGATCCGTCTATGAATGCCGAGTTGAGACAAGTAGCAAACGGCTTTGCTTATAGGGTCAAGAAATATTCTGGGTATGACGTCAATGGATACCGTTTTCGCACAACACACTACGACAAAAAGTCGGCCCAATCGGAAAACAACATGTTCTGGAGTCTTTACGCCGGGCCTTGACAATGTCGATTATTTTGGACGAATCGAAGAAATATATGAGCTCAATTTTTATGGTTCCAAACCTCTTACTCCAGTGATATTCAAATGTCATTGGTTTGACCCTCAAGTGACGGACGGACACATTCTAATCTTGGGATAGTCGAAATTCGACAAGATTCCACCTTAGCAGGAGACGATGTCTATATCGTGGCCCAACAGGCCACACAAGTGTATTATCTCCCATATGCGTGTCAAACGAAAGAACATCTTAAGGGTTGGGATGTTGTGTATAAGGTATTGCCGCACGGGAGGTTACCTGTTCCTAACGATGAAGATTACAACTTAGACCCGGACACATATGATGGAGAGTTCTTCCAAGAAGATGGGCTAGAAGGGCGATTTGAGATAGACTTAACCGAAGCTATCGGAATGGACGTAGATATTGAAATGGTTGTTGATGAGGAGGATGATGAGGTGCAAAATGATAATGACTTAGTAATCCTTGAAGGCAATGACATTAATGACGAACTTGCGTCTTCCGATGGTGTGGAGATTGAAATGCTTGATAGTGATGATGAGAGTTATGATCCGGCTAACCCCGACACATATGAAGATTATTTTTAATCGATGTAATGCTATATGACTTTTTATTTCGCACCTGTTTTTAAATACATCTTTTTATATGTGCTTATTTGTTTACTCTTAATTGCAGGTTGTTGGACAAATATGGTGGGCGGTTTCCTGAGGAGGAGGAGGGGGAGGAGGAGTAGGACGGCGGACGATGCAGAGCAGGCAGCGCAGCAGGACGAGGCAGAGTAGGCAGCACAGCAGCAGGCGGCGCCTTAGGACGACGACGACCAGCAGCAGGACGACGATGACCAGCAGCAGGACGCCTCAGGTTCAGGCGGCTCTAGTTCGAGGAGCATCTACCTGCGAGGCCCCGCGAGTCTCCCTCAGCGTCCCATACTTCGGGACAGACGACCGCTGATTCGGCCGGAAGGGGAGAGATATGTAACTTTATGTTCTTCATTCTTGTTCATATTATGTGTTCAAAATCATAATGTAAACTAATGCTTTTTATTTATCACTTGGACAGGTCTTGGATGGTTTTGGATTATGCTGGGGGTCATCGTCGCCCCCCCAATAACATCCTCGGCCTACTGTGCAGGGAACACTTCCCTGGACTTGTGGAGTACGCCGGAGTGACGGGCCCAGCCTTCACCTTCGACCACTACGCCGTCGCCCCTGATGCAGTAGACTGGGACGGCAGGGAATTCAATAACAAGGCGGAGCGGGTGAAGCAAGAGCTGTGGGTAAGTCTTAGTATAATGTAAAATATGTCGCATTCGTTGCAAATTCTTGAAATAATGTATGGATACATCGTTTTTGTATGCAGGATTTCTTGAGATGCGATGCTAGATACGAGGCTAGGGCGGATGTGGTGGCCACCACGAGCTGTAAGAAGCTCGTCGTGGACATGCACTATGAGGCCCGCATCCAGGCCATCATCACCTACCACGGCTCCGTCCTTGGGGAGAAGGTGACCAAAACTCAAGCTCAAACCATGTCGTTGACCAGGGAGCAGTACCTGCAGGTAAAGACATGCATGTTTGGTACCAGTACTCCATGCATGAATTTTATTTTATCTTCTGATATGCACTTTACGTGTTTACTTTGCAGATGATTCCACATTGGTGCGCCGCACATCATCTGTGCTGGGAGCAGATGGTGGATAGGTGGTGTTTGGCTGAGTGGGACGAGGCGCACACAGCTAGCCGGGAACGGCGTTTGATGATGCAAGGCCCCTCCCACCACCAAGGCAGCCGGAGCCTGGGCCAATATGCCGAAGCATGGGTACGCCACCTTTTTTATTTAGATATATAGCACTAAGTTAGATATTATTTCTAACTATCTAGTTGGTTTTCGTTGCAGTCGGTGTGAGAGCACCTAGAGGGGGGGTGAATAGGTGATCCTGTAACACTTAGAAAAACTTAAACCACAAAACTTGGTTACTTGTTAGCACAGTAATATGCCAAGTGGCTAGAGAAGGATCTCAACACAACACAATAACCAAGAGATATCAATCACAGAGATGGCACAGTGGTTATCCCGTGGTTCGGCCAAGACCAACGCTTGCCTACTCCACGTTGTGGCGTCCCAACGGATGAGGGTTGCAATCAACCCCTCTCAAGCGGTCCAAAGACCAACTTGAATACCACGGTGTTGCTTTGCTTCTCTTAATCCCGTTTGCGAGGAATCTCCACAGCTTGGAGCCTCTCGCCCTTACACAAGATGTTCACGAAGAATCACAGAGCAAGGGAGGGATTAGCAACTCACACACGACACAAAGATCACAGCGAATACGCACACGCAAAACCCAGATTTGAGCTCAAGAGACTAGCACACTAGAACGGAGCTCAAATCACTAGAATGTCGAACAAGTGCGCAAGAATGAAGTGTGAGTGATCAATGATGCTCAAAGGATGCTTGGTGTTCTCCTCCATGCGCCTAGGAGTCCCTTTTATAGCCCCAAGGCAGCTAGGAGCCGTTGAGCACAAGTTTGAAAAGCCATTCTTGCCTTCTGTCATTGGGGGCACCGGACAGTCCGGTGCACACCGGACACTGTCCGGTGCCCGATTTCCTTCCTTAAATAGCGAAGCCGACCGTTGGCAGCCTGAGAGCCGTTGGCGCACCGGACATGTCCGGTGCACACCGGACAGTCCGGTGCCGTCTTCTAGCCGTTGGCTCGGCCACGTGTCCCGCGCAGATTGCGCGGCCGACCGTTGGCCCGGCTGACCGTTGGCTCACCGGACAGTCCGGTGCACACCGGACAGTCCGGTGAATTTTAGCCGTACGTCGCCGGTGAATTCCCGAGAGCAGCCACTTCGCTCGAGCCAGCCTGACGCACCGGACACTGTCCGGTGCACCACCGGACAGTCCGGTGCTTGCAGACTCAGCAGATTCTTGGCTGCTCGAGCCAAGACATTTCCAATTTGATTTTTTTCTGTTTCCAGCACTTAGACACAATACATTAGTCCAAAAAACAATGTACTAAGTCTGAGAAACATACCTTAATTCTTGATTTGTACCTTGTCCACCTTTTTACTCTTAGGCACTTGTGTTGGACACTAAATCACCAAAATACTTAGAAATGGCCCAAGGGCACATTTCCCTTTCAATCTCCCCCTTTTTGGTGATTTATGCCAACACAACATAAAGCAAGTAGAACAAGTACAAAATCAAATCAAATAAGAAATCAAAATTGCTTTGATTCAATTTTGACATATATGGATCACTCTATGCCACCACTTGGTTTGTTTTTGCAAATCAAACTCAAATTCCTATCTCTAAGTCAAAACCACTTGTGGAGACATAAAGAGAGGTTTTCCAAAGAAATTTGATCAAAGATTTCAAAAACTCTCAAAAACTCCCCCTTTTTCCCATAATCAACACTTCTCCCCACAAGAGGCCAACTTTTGACATAAGAGACAATAAAAGAGTTTTGACAAACCAAAAGCTCTAATCTACTATTTCAAAATTTCTCAAGTGGTAGCTGATCCATTTATTGCTTTAGCCTTTATTTTCTCCCCCTTTAGCATCAAGCACCAAAACGGGATCAATCTTGGCCCTTTAACCCCATTGCCTCACCAAAATCTCTACTACTCTATATGTTGTTAGTGTAGGCGTGCACAAGCATTGTTCTGCCCGTCGCGATTTCTCCACGCGTATTCCGCCGCCTGCCATCGCCAGCGCGCAATCCGCGCCCAAAATCCGCCGCGCAGCGCCAAATCCGCCGCCACGCCCCTGCTCGCCAATGGAAGGTCTCCACGCGCAATCCGCCGCCCCACGCTCTCCATGGAAGGCGAGTCCGTCCGCGACAGCCCGATCTCCATGCAAGGCGCGTCCTCCGCCCCGGATTGCCGCCCCAGCTGGCTGGTTCCTTCCTTCCGGCTTCCCCCGTCAACCAAATCAACTCGTGAGGTCTCCTCCCCATCGCCACGCCCACGCGCCGCGCACCGCCCGCCCGCTCACCACGCCCACGCGCCGCGCACCGTCCGCCCGCTCGCCACGCCTCCGATCCCTAATCAATCGGACTGACCCTAGCCCGCCGCCGGCCACCCACGATCGCCCGCCTCAGCTCGTCTCAAATCGGGCGTCCCAGGGGAGCGAGGCCTCGATCGCAGCGGACCCCGATGCCCCGCATTCCGGCCCCTCCGGCGACGTCGGCGGCAGCGGAGGCATGATCCGGCGGGGACTCGGCGGACCTGCCAGCCATGGACGCCGCCGCACGCCCGGCCATCGTTATCGACAACGGCACAGGGCTCCCACACCCTGCAGGACGTGTACGACTCGCTGGACGTGCACGTCGTCCACTGCCTCTCCGTGCTGGTCGACGCTGACCAGGCGCCCAGCGACTACTACATGGTGGCCTGCACGCGGTTCATCCACGACGCCAAGTCCGCCTCCACCGTCATCCGCTACGCCGGCTCCAGCGGCGCCCCTCCGGCGGCCAACATGACCGAGCCGCGGGCCGGCTGGGCCTGGTCCATCAACCAGGCCAGGTCGTTCCGATGGAACCTGACGGCCAGTGTCGCGCACCATCAAGGTCATGGTCTCCCGCGGCCACATCGACGGCAAGCTCCGCTATGGCTTCAACAGCATCTCCCACAGGGACACCGAGACCCCCCCTCAAGCTCGTCGAGTACTTCAACGTCACCGACAGGGTGTTCAGCTACAACCAGATGGGCGACGTGCCCCCCGCTGTCAACGGGCCACTCCATGTCATCCCCAACGTCATCACAGCCGAGTTGCATCTATTTGATCAATTCTTGACGCTGAGGTTACTATCGGAAGATCATATAATACCCAAGTAATCGAAGTAGAAGAAGCTTTGGAGAATCATGCAAAGAGTGGTGGCCTTCTTAAGCAATATGATATATGGTTTCAAATCTCTGTTCTTGTTGCGCTGACAACTACTTTGATGCTATTCTGCAGCCATATCCATCAGGTATATCTCTAGCTGCCCATGTATAATTTCCCCCAAAGTAGTCCAGTGTAGTATTTTTATTGAAAGAATATTCCAGCGCAATATATTACTCTATGTTCTTCCGAGAAAATATATTATAAGCAGGTACACCCTTTTATTCTGTAGATTGATGGAGACCTTGCGGTTAGAAAGATGACCCCACTGGTATTTCTTTTACCTTAAACCCAAGTTCAAACTTCCTTTACCAATTTTGGCTTCGCACCCATAACTTTTTTTATAACATGGATTTTATGTACCTAAATCTGCAACCTGGTAAGAATTGGCATAAAAAGAGTCGCGCAGATTGTGTCAATTGGGATTCTCGTGCTTTACATTCCCTTGACTGTATTTGGCACATGCGGATCTCTCCCATCACCTTGCATTGTGGGCTACTTTCAACCAACCATACTGCTCCATGTAAGAAAAAAATTAGTGTTCTTGAACTGCAGTTCTTGGGTCAACCATTGCTAGGATAATTTTATGTACTCTATGCTCTTTCTCTGCCCGAACAGTTGCTGGGAGGAAAACTTCATTTTACCAGTCCGCAAAACAGTTGCTGGGAGGCATGTATTTTTTCCAAAACAGTCGTTGGGATGCATTTTCATTTTTCAAAGTAATCATCCCCAGTCTGCAATTTAGACTAAATCAAAATAGTTGCTCACTTCAGCTCTATTAGACAGTAGTTGGAAGTTTTTTTTAACATGCCCTTAGTTATGTCTGGGTAATCAGTTTTTTGTTTAAGTTTGATTTAGTCTATATGTTTTGGTAACCATACATAGCACCCTTAGTTGAATCAGTTTTTTTGTTTAATTTCATGAAACTTGACAGATGATCTACAAAGCCATGACAAATATCTTTCATGTTAATTGAATTACAAATATTGCATTTAACCCTTTCACAAAACATAAGTATTGTTGCTGGGAGGTGGTCTGTTTTTGCCAACTGAATGGTCTCTGTTGTGTGCTCCATGGCACAGCAGCTGTCCGTTATATTTTGGATCTCTGAAAATTTTGGATGTGATCTGCCAGCCAACTCAAACTGATTGAGAGTGGGCTCCCATGCAAAGATTTTTTTCTCCCTTTTTCTCAAGCTCACAACAGTCCTCTGCTGTGATTCTAGATGGAGCGTACCTTCATCGCCATCAAGCCCGATGGTGTCCAAAGAGGCCTGGTCAGTAGTAGCAACTGTCACAGCACCATAGTTTCTTCAGATGCAATTCTGGATCCTAATAACCAGTTTTAGTTTGCATGTACTCTGTTCTTTCATGTCCTATTCTTGACCATGTAGCAATGTCTCCCTGCGCCAGTGGCATGTCTCCCTTCCTCCTCATCATATCCGTCTTCCTCGCTTCAAGAGTTCATCATACTGAAGTTACCTGTTGTACTGTGAGTCCATTGAGCTGTCCAGTGATGTGCGCTTCTGTGATCGATGATTCTGGCGGGCCATAGATTGCAGGATCCATCTTGCTTACTGGTGGGAAAATCTGTTTTCAAATAACCACTCAGTAAAGTAGTACTGTGTAAGAAGGCAATGTATTACTGGGGCTGAATAGATGTTAGCAATATGTTTACTTATGTGCACAGTAATGTTTTAAGTTCATTACCGTGAGCCTGGTGATGCTAACTGGGTTTATTCCTGCCACAGTCTGTCGAGCAAACTCATCGTCACGGAGCCATGCAAACTTGTCCTCTCATAATCGAAGTATGAGCATTGTCTGAACATGAAGGCACTTGAATCTGAAGAACATCTGACATTGGCACACCAGTCCAAAGCCAAAACGGCGATATATTTTACTTATTGGAAAGAATTCTAGGTGTATCATAGCGAAGCATCCCCTCACTTGATTCCTGAATCTTCTGAACAAGGGTATTTTCTGGAACAGGTGCTCCTGGAGACCCAACTTCAGCCTGAGGCCTTCCTTGTATAGATTATCAACATGGTGGAAGCCTTGGAAGCTGTGGGTCTCAGCTGACATGGTTGCAATCATCGATGGGATAAGCGTGTGAAGTACTGCCCGCAGCCTCCCTGATGAGAAGGCGCCTTGCTTTTAGCCAGGCAATAGTATGTCATATGGAATGTGATTATTAACATTTCAATTTCTTGTCTTCACAACCTTTATACTCTAAAGGGTGTGGTCATTTTTTTGTTTAATTTGTTTTGTCATTTTCAAATGATGTAGACTGAAAACGCGGATCCAAACTACAAATAGCTTACATATCAAAATTGCCATGTTCTTTTTACAAAATTTCAGGTTGGACCTACCACTGCTCTTTTTAAGGCTAAAGTGCCCTGGTCATCCCAAAGAGGAAATCTCTCGGAGAAACAAAGAGTCTTCAAAACGGTGAAAGGGTGGGTAATTCAATGATTTACCTTCCTGCTCGGTTATTTTAGTGTGTTGTTTGCCTTATAGAGTAAAACTTCCCAGTTCCTTATTTCTCCATTATGTTTTGTTTAATTTGTCTTAATTATGTTGTGTACTGAACAAACTTACACAAGAGAAATTCGATCTTTTAAAGGGTCAACTAATGGAAGCTGGAGAATCGGTAAATAGTAGTTTTTAGAGTCTTCTAAGATTTAATAGGCAACTCTAATATTAAGAATAGTAGTTTTAAGAGTTTTAGTTGTCTTACAGTTAAAAATGTTAGAGAGTTAAAAGTTGATTCTAATGTGATAGTTTTTTAGAGTTCGACAAACTGAAACTATGATAGCTTTTTAGACTAAAAGTGTGATAGCTTTTTAGTTAGTCTTTTAGAGCGAGGCAACCTTTCAGACATCGGCCACTGTATTTTTAGTTGATTGACTGGCCTGAGGGTGGATACTTGACCGTTGATTTACCAATGCCTCGGGGAGAAGTTTTCATTGGGGTCCAAATGTAACTAAAGGTTATTTCAAGAATGAAGCTAAAACAAATGATGATTGTGAGCCCATATATGGAGAACATTATGATCAACACTAATCCTTTCCACAATTTCTGTGTTGCGCTTGTGGTAGCTGCACAAATTGAGCTGCAAAGCTGGGCTTCCCAGCAAGGAATTAAAACAACAATTTCTCAGATTTGTGCTAGAAGCAAGAGGCTGTTAAAGAAGTGCTCTTTAGCAAAGGTTTGTGTTTTCTATTCACCTAGCAGCATCTGTTTTCTTTACTGTGTTGGATCACCACACATTTACAGCTAACTACATGCTTATTAGAAGCGAATGTGTATCAAAGAAATTGGTTTAGAATCCATTGATATTTTACTCATCCATGCTTTGATTTTTTTAGAAATGTATAGTTATGGCTTGATCACACTTTATCCATGGAGTTGAGGAGGCACCTAGCTATACATTTCACAGTCAATCATCTGGTTCTAGCTGTTTGTCAAATATTATTGCTAGCACATCTCAAATCCACGGTAAAAATTTGGAATCCCTCAAGTTGTCGGATTTGAAAGCTTCCTCGCATCCCCTAAAAGATTGGGTTATCATGATGAAGATACATTTCATGTGGACAGAAAACACAAGAACTATATTTATGGATATAATATTTTTTTCTTCTTTTGTATTATTATATTCATATTCTTTTCTACTTTTGTATTATTATTTTTTGATATATGTTGTATTTGACTAATGTTACTTCAACATCATGAGGAAGATAAGATTGCTAGGGAGGTTGAGGCTCATGAACGTGGAGGAGAGCCTCCACAAGAAGTGCCTCGGCGAGCACTTTTAAGACGAGGAGGTGGGCGCCACCTTCTGTGCCGTTGTCAACACGAAGCAGTTCGCTTCCCCATGGTACTGATTGATCAAGCATCAATTTGCCTTTGCCTTTTTGTATGAAAATCATCACTACTTTTTTCTATTTGGCCTGAAGTTGTATTGCACATTTGCTTCTCCACCTCTGAATTGTGATTTGTGACATATTTCTTTACTAAATTATATGGACAACATGCACCATTTAATCTCCATCAAATTCAGATGCGTAGGATGATGGCATTATAGCATCTAGAAGAATTGTCGTCTGAAACTGTAGGCACTGAAGAGGAAGGAAAGCTTGAAGTTAATAGCCGATGAATCAGGCAGAAACAGAAGGTTGCAGCTGGCTGAAACTTCAGATCTCAGTCAAGGTTCAGTCTTAGGTTTTGATTATCTCATATAAATCTATATAATTAATACTACATGGAAACATCCCTCAAATTATTATATGATAATTGGCCTTAGGAGCTGCTATATACTTCTGTGTACGAAGAGGCAGTGGCGATCGAACCAGCTTCCCGACGCGCCACTGCTCCCCTCCCCATGGCGGACGAGGACGACGACCTCGGCGATGGGGGCGAAGCCTCCATTGTGCACCATATCGCGACATCTAGCTGCAAAGAGTCAAGGTGCAGTCTCAGATTGTCGCATATCACTTTCTTGTTTCTCTAAACAATATAGGGTAACCATGACATGTTTGTCCATAGAACAAATTGATCCTGTTAGTGATTGGTTTATGCATATCAATGTAAGCTTTGCAATGTTATCAATTTTTAAGTTGTTCAAGCTTCAGCGTAATTAGAAAAATGCTTCTTGGGACGGTATGCACTCTGGCAAGTTTGAGATTCAGGTTTGAACTAAACTGTATGAAAGAGATAAATGTGATCAAAGGTATAATGAATAAACAATGTGTGCAATATCTCAATCCATGTTCCAAGAATCAAGTACATTTAGTTCACTTCTAAGTTCACAAAACCTATTAAGCTCTTCTTTCATTGCAGGATCAAGTCCATCATCGAGGTCAACATCTTCAGAGGGGTCCTCGACATCATCTTGCATATCTAGATTCTAGCATGGAAGTCTAAAAATATTACTGCTATTGACTTTTCACGGAAACACACAAGCAGCTCCTTCCTAAGCTCCATAGATAGATCATGTAATAAATAAATATTCTACATGAATACACTGTAGGGGAAACAATCGTGAAAATCAACTAGAGTTGGTCTATTCATCAGGATATTTATGTGATTTGTGAGCTTCAATGTATTCATCTACCAAGATAGGAAACAACCAAAGTATAACACAGTATAGCCGTATAGTGAACATGTAGACTGTGTGATATTCCTTGTACTTCATGTTCCTTTTTAAGTTTGATGAAGGAAGTTTGTAAGTTATGATAACCTTATTTCTACAGTTTATTTTTGAAGATATCTCATGACTGGATTCAATCTTGATATCACATGATGCGAAGAAGGGCACAATTTTCCTTGATTCCCCCCATGTTTTGCAACTGCAGCTGAATGCAAAAACAGAATTAACTTCTCCATGGCATATAAACACACATGTAGAGCCAATTTCTTTGATTTATTCACTGCAGGCAATTTGCCGATACAAGAAGAGCAGTTGGATGAGTAGCCACTCCATTATCACATATCCATGGATGCTCTGACCATTTATAAAGAAGATCATTGTATTATGAGTTCCTTGTTATCCATGTCATAACTGATTTAAATAGTTCATTTTGGTTTGAAAGTGAGAGAGTTGTCACAAAAAGAAGGGAATTTAATTTGCTAGAGAATACAATTGTTTGTTTTTAGTTACTTGTTCTAATACTATCTTTAACAGCTTATCCATCCTCATCTTTATATTTAAACTCCACTTAGTGTAGAGTGTAAACCATATGACTAAGTGGCTGAACACAGTTTAAATGTATGTATTAGGCTATGATCATTTAGATTTGTAAGTTGTGAGCCGTTACAACGTACGGGCACCTAACTATCTTTAAATAAGAACACAAAGGCAATAAGAGTATGAAGATGAACTTGGAAAAGTTACTCTTTCTCATCGGAGTGCAGTGGAAGTCTTGCATGGTCCAAGTCCACCTTTTCCCTTTCAATCTCCCCTTGGAGACTAAAACAACCAAACTCAAGTACATGGTTAGTCTCAAAGGGTCAAGTTGTAGCACAGCTCCCCCAAAATATGTGCATCACTTGCAAAAAGGACTTGTGAGGTCCAGGGAGTGTTTGTACAACTTGAGCACCACAATAAGCAACAAAATGCAGAGTGAACATGATCAAAGGCATAAACACATGTATGCTACATTTCAATCCAAGTTCCGCGAATCTAAGATATTGAGCTCACTACGCAACCTGCAAAAGGTCTTCTCATCTAGAGGCTTGGTAAAGATATCGACTAGCTGGTTCTCGGTGCTAACATGAAACACTTCGATATCTCCCTTTTGCTGGTGGTCTCTCAAAAAGTGATGCCGGATGTCAATGTGCTTTGTGCGGCTGTGCTCAACAGGATTTTCCGCTATTCGGATAGCACTCTCATTATCACATAGGAGTGGGACTTTGCTCAGATTGTAGCCAAAGTCCCTGAGGGTTTGCCTCATCCAAAGTAGTTGCGCGCAACACTGTCCTGCGGCAACATACTCGGCCTCAGCGGTGGATAGGGCAACGGAGGTTTGTTTCTTAGAGTTCCATGACACCAGGGACCTTCCTAAGAATTGGCACGTCCCCGATGTACTCTTCCTATCGACATTACATCCAGCATAGTCGGAATCTGAGTACCCAATCAAGTCAAAGTTAGACCCCTTTGGATACCAGATCCCGAAGCAAGGCGTAGCGACTAAATATCGAAGAATTCGCTTCACAGCCACTAAGTGACACTCCTTCGGATCGGATTGAAATCTAGCACACATGCATACGCTAAGCATAATATCCGGTCTACTAGCACATAAATAAAGCAAAGAACCTATCATGGACCGATATGCTTTTTGATCAACGGACTTACCTCCTTTGTTGAGGTCGGTGTGTCCGTTGGTTCCCATCGGCGTCTTTGCGGGCTTTGCGTCCTTCATCCCAAACCTTTTTAGCAAATCTTGTGTGTACTTCGTTTGGGAGATGAAGGTGCCATCCTTGAGTTGCTTCACTTGAAACCCAAGGAAGTAGGTCAACTCGCCCATCATCGACATCTCGAATTTCTGCGTCATCACCCTGCTAAACTCTTCACAAGACTTTTGGTTAGTAGAACCAAATATTATGTCGTCGACATAAATTTGGCACACAAAAAGATCACCATCGCAAGTCTTAGTAAAAAGAGTTGGATCGGCTTTCCCAACCTTGAAAGCATTAGCAATTAAAAAGTCTCTAAGGCATTCATACCATGCTCTTGGGGCTTGCTTAAGTCCATAGAGCGCCTTAGAGAGCTTACACACGTGGTCGGGGTACCGTTCATCCTCGAAGCCAGGGGGCTGCTCCACGTACACCTCCTCTTTGATCGGCCCGTTGAGGAAAGCGCTCTTCACATCCATTTGGTACAACCTAAAAGAATGGTGAGCGGCATATGCTAGCAAGATACGAATTGATTCTAGCCTAGCCACAGGAGCAAAAGTCTCCTCAAAGTCCAAACCTGCGACTTGGGCATAACCTTTTGCCACAAGTCGAGCCTTGTTCCTCGTCACCACCCCGTGCTCGTCCTGTTTGTTGCGGAACACCCACTTGGTTCCCACAACATTTTGCTTGGGACGAGGCACCAGTGTCCAAACTTCGTTGCGCTTGAAGTTGTTGAGTTCCTCCTGCATGGCCAACACCTAGTCCGGATCTAGCAAGACTTCTTCTACCCTGAAAGGCTCAATAGAAGAGACAAAAGAGTAATGCTCACAAAAATTAACTAATCTTGAGCGAGTAGTTACTCCCTTGCTAATATCACCCAATATCTGGTCGACGGGATGATCCCTTTGAATTGTCGCTCGAACTTGGGTTGGAGGTGCCTGAGGTGCTTCTTCCTCTTGAACATCCTGTGCTCCCCCTTGATCATGTGCCTCCACTTGAGGTACCTGTTCGTCATCTTAGGTTGGGGGATGCACCATAGTTGAGGAAGACGGTTGATCTTGCTCCAAATGTTCCTGAGGCCGTACATCTCCAATCTCCATGGTGCGTATCGCGGCCGTTAGAACGTCTTCTTCATCTACATCATCAAGATCAACAACTTGCTCTCTTGGAGAGCCATTAGTCTGATCAAATACAACGTCGCTAGAGACTTCAACCAAACCCGATGATTTGTTGAAGACCCTATACGCCTTTGTATTTGAATCATAACCTAATAAAAATCCTTCTACGGCTTTGGGAGCAAATTTGGAATTCCTACCCTTCTTCACTAGAATGTAGCATTTACTCCCAAAAACACGAAAATACGATACATTAGGTTTGTTACCGGTTAGCAGCTCATACGACGTCTTCTTGAGGAGGCGGTGAAGGTAGACCCTGTTGATGGCGTGGCAAGCCGTGTTCACGGCTTCCGACCAAAAGCACTCGGGGGTCTTGAATTCTCCAAGCATAGTCCTCGCCATATCTATGAGCGTCCTGTTCTTCCTCTCTACCACACCATTTTGCTGAGGTGTGTAGGGAGCGGAGAACTCGTGATTGATCCCTTCCTCCTCAAGAAACTCCTCCACTTGAAGGTTCTTGAATTCGGACCCGTTGTCGCTCCTTATCTTCTTCACCTTGAGCTCAAACTCATTTTGAGCTCTCCTTAGGAAGCGCTTGAGGGTCCCTTGGGTTTCAGACTTATCCTGCAAAAAGAACACCCAAGTGAAGCGGGAAAAGTCATCAACGATAACTAGACCATACTTACTTCCTCCTATGCTCAGATAGGCGACAGGTCCGAAGAGGTCCATATGTAGCAGCTCCAGGGGTCTTGATGTTGTCATCACATTTTTGGTGTGATGAGAGCCTCCCACTTGTTTCCCTGCTTGACAAGCTGCACAAGGTCTATCTTTTTCGAAATGAACATTGGTTAGACCTATCACGTGTTCTCCCTTTAGAAGCTTGTGGAGGTTCTTCATCCCCACATGTGCTAAGCGGCGATGCCACAGCCAGCCCATGCAAGTCTTAGCCATTAAGCATGCATCTAGACCGGCCTCTTCTTTTGCAAAATCAACTAAGTAAAGCTTGCCGTCTAGTACACCCTTAAAGGCTAGTGAACCATCACATCTTCTAAAGACAGACACATCTACATTTGTAAACAAACAGTTATATCCCATATTGCATAATTGACTAACAGATAGCAAATTATATCCAAGAGACTCTACTAAAAACACATTAGAGATAGAGTGCTCATTTGAGATTGCAATTTTACCTAACCCTTTTACCTTGCCTTGATTCCCATCACCGAATATTATTGAATCTTGGGAATCTTTATTCTTGACGTAGGAGGTGAACATCTTCTTCTCCCCCGTCATATGGTTTGTGCATCCGCTGTCAATAATCCAGCTTGAACCCCCGGATGCATAAACCTGCAAGGCAAATTTAGGCTTGGGTCTTAGGTACCCAACTCATGTTGGGTCCTGCAAGGTTAGCACAAATATCCTTAGGGACCCAAATGCAAGTTTTGTCTCCCTTGCATCTTGCCCCTAATTTTCTAGCAACTATCTTCCTATCCTTTCTACAAATAGCAAAAGAAGCATTTAAAGCATGATATATTGTAGAAGGTTCACTAACTTTCCTAGGAACATTAACGACATTTCTCCTAGGCATATTATGAATAACATTTCTCCTACCAACATTTCTATCATGCACATAAGAAGAACTAGAAGCAACCATGGCATGAGAATCAAAGGCATTATATACATTACAACTCCTATAAGCATTTCTAGGTTGTCTTCTATCATAGTACATAAAGGCATGGTTCTTTTGCACACTACTAGCCATAGGGGCCTTCCCTTTCTCCTTGGCGGAGATGGGAGCCTTATGGCTTGTCAAGTTCTTGGCTTCCCTCTTGTAGCCAAGTCCATCCTTAATTGAGGGGTGTCTACCAATCGTGTAGGCATCCCTTGCAAATTTTAGCTTGTCAAATTCATTCTTGCTAGTCTTAAGTTGGGCATTAAGACTAGCTAATTCATCATTTAATTTGGAAATTGAAACTAAATGATCACTACAAGCATCAATGTCAAAATCTTTACACCTATTACAAGTTTCAACAATTTCTACACAAGAATTAGATTTACTAGCTACTTCTAGTTTAGCATTTAAATCATCATTAAAACTTTTTAACTTAGCAATAGTTTCATGACAAGAAGATAATTCACTAGAGAGCATTTCATTCCTCTTAGTTTCTAGAGCAAGAGATTTCTGTGCTTCTACAAATTTATCATGTTCTTCATACAACAAATCCTCTTGTTTTTCTAAAAGCATATTCTTGTCATTCAAGGCATCAATTAATTCATTAATTTTGTCTACCTTGGTTCTATCTAATCCCTTGAATAAGCATGAGTAATCTATCTCATCATCATCACTAGACTCATCTTCACTCGAAGAAGCATAAGTACTAGTATGAGTGCTTACTTTCTTCTCTCTTGCCATGAGGCAAGTGTGACGCTCGTTGGGAAAGAGGGATGACTTGTTGAAGGCGGTGGCGGCGAGTCCTTCATTGTCAGAGTCGGAGGAGGAACAATCCGAATCCCACTCCTTTCCGATATGTGCCTCGCCCTTGGCCTTCTTGTAATGCTTCTTTTTCTCCCTCTTGTTCCCTTGGTCCTGATCACTATCATTGTCGGGACAGTTAGCAATAAAATGACCAAGCTTACCGCATTTGAAGCATGAGCGCTTCCCCTTGGCTTTGGTCTTGCTCGGCTGCCCCTTGCGACCTTTAAGCACCGTCTTGAAGCGCTTAATGATGAGAGCCATCTCCTCATCATTGAGTCCGGCCGCCTCAACTTGCGCCACCTTGCTTGGTAGCGCCTCCTTGCTCCTTGTTGCCTTGAGAGCAATGGGTTGAGGCTCATGACTAGGACCGTTCAACGCGTCGTCCACGTATCTTGCCTCCTTGATCATCATTCGCCCGCTTACGAACTTCCCAAGAACTTCTTCGGGCGACATCTTGGTGTACCTGGGATTTTCACGTATATTGTTCACCAAATGAGGATCAAGAACGGTAAATGACCTTAGCATTAGGCGGACGACGTCGTGGTCCGTCCATCGCGTGCTCCCGTAGCTCCTTATTTTGTTGATAAGGGTCTTGAGCCGGTTGTATGTTTGTGTCGGCTCCTCGCCCCTTATCATCGCGAACCGTCCAAGCTCGCCCTCCACCAACTCCATTTTGGTGAGCAAGGTGACGTCGTTTCCCTCATGAGAGATCTTGAGGGTGTCCCAGATCTGCTTGGCATTGTCCAAGCCGCTCACCTTGTGATACTCGTCCCTGCACAAAGAGGCTAGCAACACAGTAGTAGCTTGTGCATTTTTATGAATCTGTTCATTAATAAACACAGGGCTATCCGAGCTATCAAATTTCATTCCACTTTCCACAATCTCCCAAATGCTTGGATGGAGAGAAAACAGGTGAGTACGCATTTTGTGGCTCCAAAATCCGTAATCCTCTCCATCAAAGTGAAGGGGCTTGCCAAGTGGAATGGGGAGCAATTGAGCATTTGAGCTATGCGGAATGCGCGAATAATCGAAAGAAAAGTTTGAGTTAACCGTCTTTCGTCTGTCGTATTCGTCGTTGTCCTTTTGGGAGGAGGAAGATTCATCGCTGTCGTAGTAGACAATTTCCTTGATGCGCCTAGTCTTCTTCTTCCTCCCGTCTTTTCTTTTGTGGCCCGAGCCTGAGTCAGTGGGCCTGTCATCATTGGGCTCGTTGACGAAGGACTCCTTCTCCTTGTCGTTGATCACCATCCCCTTGCCTTTAGGATCCATCTCTTCGGGCGGTTAGTCCCTTTCTTGAAGAGAACGGCTCTGATACCAATTGAGAGCACCTAGAGGGGGGGGTGAATAGGTGATCCTGTAACACTTAGAAAAACTTAAACCACAAAACTTGGTTACTTGTTAGCACAGTAATATGCCAAGTGGCTAGAGAAGGATCTCAACACAACACAATAACCAAGAGATATCAATCACAGAGATGGCACAGTGGTTATCCCGTGGTTCGGCCAAGACCAACGCTTGCCTACTCCACGTTGTGGCGTCCCAACGGACGAGGGTTGCAATCAACCCCTCTCAAGCGGTCCAAAGACCAACTTGAATACCACGGTGTTGCTTTGCTTCTCTTAATCCCGTTTGCGAGGAATCTCCACAGCTTGGAGCCTCTCGCCCTTACACAAGATGTTCACGAAGAATCACAGAGCAAGGGAGGGATTAGCAACTCACACACGACACAAAGATCACAGCGAATACGCACACGCAAAACCCAGATTTGAGCTCAAGAGACTAGCACACTAGAACGGAGCTCAAATCACTAGAATGTCGAACAAGTGCGCAAGAATGAAGTGTGAGTGATCAATGATGCTCAAAGGATGCTTGGTGTTCTCCTCCATGCGCCTAGGAGTCCCTTTTATAGCCCCAAGGCAGCTAGGAGCCGTTGAGCACAAGTTTGGAAAGCCATTCTTGCCTTCTGTCATCGGGGGCACCGGACAGTCCGGTGCACACCGGACACTGTCCGGTGCCCGATTTCCTTCCTTAAATAGCGAAGCCGACCGTTGGCAGCCTGAGAGCCGTTGGCGCACCGGACATGTCCGGTGCACACCGGACATGTCCGGTGCACACCGGACAGTCCGGTGCCGTCTTCTAGCCGTTGGCTCGGCCACGTGTCCCGCGCAGATTGCGCGGCCGACCGTTGGCCCGGCTGACCGTTGGCTCACCGGACAGTCCGGTGCACACCGGACAGTCCGGTGAATTTTAGCCGTACGTCGCCGGTGAATTCCCGAGAGCAGCCACTTCGCTCGAGCCAGCCTGACGCACCGGACACTGTCCGGTGCACCACCGGACAGTCCGGTGCTTGCAGACTCAGCAGATTCTTGGCTGCTCGAGCCAAGACATTTCCAATTTGATTTTTTCTGTTTCCAGCACTTAGACACAATACATTAGTCCAAAAAACAATGTACTAAGTCTGAGAAACATACCTTAATTCTTGATTTGTACCTTGTCCACCTTTTTACTCTTAGGCACTTGTGTTGGACACTAAATCACCAAAATACTTAGAAATGGCCCAAGGGCACATTTCCCTTTCACGGTGTCACATGGTGGCAGGCCTTGCTCCACCTTCTCGGCCTATGCTATGGCCCATAAGGGTAAGGCGATGTCCGACGTCACCTACAACCCGGATGACGGGCCCGAGGCCTACACCAACCCCGTCGTCTACAGCCGCCTCCATGACTACACCGCCATGGCGCAGGAGGTCCATGGCCCAGACTATGATCCGAGCACCAAGCCGATCGACACCGATGTGCTCATGAGGGTCGGAGGAGGCAAGAGACATGGGCGGTACTGGATTGCCAATGGGGCAATCGACTCGTCCTCCACTCCCACTCTGTCTCAGGTGAGAGCAAGGAGCACGGGCTCGAGTCCAGCCATACGACCTCGGCACGACAGCTCACAGCATCTCATACAGCAACTCGAGGTTAGTGCTTCTGTAACTCGTCCTTTCTTGAGTTATATACCTTCTCTTTGAGTTACTATAACGTTGGCTTGTAATATTACAGACCCAACTAGAAGAAGAGAGGAGGGAACGTCAAGAGATGGAGGCGAGGATAATGGCGGAGCTGGCGGCGGCTGATCAGAGGATGACGGAGATGTTCCAGTACATGTAGAGCCTTGGCGCCGCACAGGGCATCCCTCCGCCACCTCCATTGTTCCCTCCAGTTGACCCTACTCTCTTCCACACTCCTGTGAGTATCAAAATTGTAGTTAGATGTTTGTAATGCATCTGGTATAACACATGCAATCTCTTCTCTGTGCAGGGCCAATCTGGGGCGGCATCCAACAACCCTCCGGAAGGGTTCAGCCCAACGCAGCCCCGATCAAACCGCCCACCTCCATGAGTGTTGTGTTTTCATTGTTTTAGACTTCAGAACTTATGTATAATACTTATGTCTGTGTTTGATACTTATGTGAGAGCTTGCGACGTTTGAGACTTATGTTTGTGTTTAATACTTGTGTTGAACACTTATGTTTGTGATGGATATTTATGTTTGTGGTGACGGTTTTATGTTTGTGTTGGCTATTTATGTCTGTGATGATATCTGTGATGTATATATGTGATATCTTCTGTTTATGTGGATGGAATACAAAAAACAAACTAAAAAGGTATATGCTGGTCACTTTGCCGAGTGTAACACTCGGCAAAGAGGCGCTTTGCCGAGTGTTTGGGTCATAACACTCGGCAAAGAGCACAGACCTGGGCACCGGCTTAGGTTCTTTGCCGAGTGTTATGTCGCTGGCACTCGGCAAAGAGGTCGTCTTTGCCGAGTGCCGCACAGAACACTCGGCAAAGAACCTGACATGGGGACCCTCCCTGGCGGGTTCTTTGCCGAGTGTCCCACGCGGCACTCGACAAAGATGGGGTTTTTGTCGAGTGCTGCCCGGAAGACACTCGGCAAAGCTAACTTCTTTGCCGAGCCGCCGTCTTCGTCACCCGGCGCCGTAACGGCCGCTTTTCTTTGCCGAGTGCTGTCTGACACTCGGCAAAGAGCTTTGCCGAGTGCCCGAGAAAAAGCTCTCGGCAAAGAAGGCTTTGCCGATGCACTGTTCGCCGAGTCTTCTTTGTCGAGTGTAACACTCGGCAAAGCTTTTGTCGAGTGTTTTTAAGGCTTCGCCGAGTGCTTCAGGCACTCGGCAAAGCGATTGATTCCGGTAGTGAAATAGTGTATGGTTTAATTATTGCAGTTGCCCAGAATGAAGATTTAAAATTGAAGTACTATGAAGAGATGGATAAGACGAAGAAACTTTATAATATTGTTCAGGAGACAAAAGCTATCTATTATCTTATGTGCATCTAATATAATTATTTTTCATGTCTGTTCCCAGCTTCAAAGCATGGAAACCAAGCGGCTTTAATTCCTCGAGCCCAACCCCAACTCACGTCATACCTGACCTTACGCTGTGATTCGACGGGGCTCACCTACCACCGCACATCCATCCAGCAACGCGATGTGTAGACGCTTCCTGAATCGTGACATGCCGGCGTGGGCGTGCCCTGATCGATGATCCAGACGTGCCGGCCGCACTACTAGCCATGGAAGTGGAACCAGAGCTCACGCCGACCGCCGCTACCTGCCGGTGCCGGACACGTCGCGAGGCTCGCTCGACGACGCGCCCAACGTGCATGGGACGACGCCGAAACGTCAAAACCTCACCGAACACCACGCGATCTCCGGAGCAAGTACATGCTGTCCATCCACACCCCCTGCGCACTACCCGGAGCAGGAACTCCGGATGGCTGTCGTTGTCGTCGTCGTCTTCTTTCCCATGAGGAAATGGAGAAAAGGCGCACTGCAGCTGGGCGAGCGTATGTGATGGCCGCCATGCGTCACCATCACGTGTGAGACCCAGAGCGAGTCAGCGAGACGTGGATTTTTTTTCAATGAAACACACGACTATGTCTAAGTAGCTTCAGTAAGCCATTAGAAAGCTGCATTTTAAACAGTATTACTACGTAACAAACAACCTAGCAAATCCCCGGCCAGCCCTTTTCGAGTGATACGGGCAACGGACAAAATGTTCGTGGCTCATCAACTCGTTTGGTTCGTAGTCAACTCGAATTGACTCGTTTGAATTTTTTTACGAGCTGAACTGACATCCTAGCTCAGTTCGTTAACGAGTCATCTCGGTTTGTTAACGAGTGAGCTCACGAGCTCAACGAGCTATTATATTTCAAAAAAAATAAAACTATATATATATATATATATATTATTTATGCAACAATTGATAAACATGGCACATGTATGCGTTGTGTCTACATGTCATATGAGTTAAACTAATGATTGATTAAATACGTCTATGTGTTAAATTGATCTATATAAATATAACTGTGGGTTAAACTGATGACCATGTGTGTGGATTGTGAATTGATGAGTGATGGGTTGTATTAATTTGGTGGTATATTTATGTGGTCTGTGAAACTATGAGTATAATTACTATTTTTATTATTAAATTATTTTAAAATTAACTAAAAATTGATTATTATATACATATTGTTTTTTCTGTTCTGGATCGCGAGCAAAACAAACCAACTCGAGCTCTGTGGCTCGTTAGCTTAACGAGCGGAGCCGAGCCAGCTCGTTAGCTTAACAAGGCAGCTCAAACTCAGACGAGTCGAGCTAACTCGATATTCAGCCCTAGCCGCAGAGGTGCCTCTCCTGTACTTTGTGAAATCATTCCTTGAGGTCATTCCATTTTACTCATGTAAAATGAAGAAATTTCTGGTGCCTATTCATATAGATATAAGTAACATTTTAGAATTTATTAAAATTATAATCTATATATCTTGTATTATACTCCCTATGTCTCGTATTAGAATTCATTTTGGATTGTAATGAATTTATATAACATTTGATGTATATGTTTTAATCATGTGTCTAAGTTTATTGTCATTCATTTGAATCTCTACTAACTATTAAGGGTACAGTGTAGACTGCCCCCGCTCCCCCCGCCGCGATACGCCTCCCGCCCGCAGATCACGCGCGACTGAGGTCCTCTCCTCCCCACCCCTCACCCCCTCCCGCCGCCGCCGCGATACGCCTCTGCCCGCGGATCACGCGCACGACCGAGGTCTCTCTACTGAGTATCTTTGAATTCAGTCCCTGCAATTCTCTCCTCTGTTCCCACTCATTAAGATCCCACCGCCTCCCGCCGGCCGCCGCCGACGAGCACCGTAGCCTGACATAGAGCCGCAGGCGAGCCATCGCGTGCGGCCTCGCCCGGGATGGCGACCATGGAGAGCCTGATCGGGCTGGTGAACCGGATCCAGCGCGCGTGCATCGTCCTCGGCGACCACGGCGGCGGCGGCGGTGAGGGCACCCTTTGGGAGGCGCTCCCCTCCGTCGCTGTCGTTGGCGAGCAGAGTTCCGGGAAGTCGTCGGTGCTTGAGAGCATAGTAGGGAGGGACTTCCTGCCCCGTGGATCTGGTATTGTCACGAGGCGGCCTTTAGTGCTGCAGCTCCACAAGACAGATGGTGGGCACGTGTATGCTGAGTTCCTCCATGCCCCGCGGAAGCGGTTCACCGACTTTGCTGCTGTGAGGAAAGAGATTGCTGATGAAACAGACCGCATTACTGGGAAAACTAAAGCTATTTCAAATGTTCCCATCCATTTGAGTATATATTCGCCACATGTTGTTAACTTGACACTTATTGATCTTCCTGGACTGACAAAGGTCGCTGTAGAGGGGCAAGCAGAATCTATTGTTCAAGATATTGAAAACATGGTTCGATCTTATGTTGACAAGCCGAATTGCATCATCTAGGTGTGTTTAACTGGCTTTTCCCAACCGATACTGAGATCGAAGTCCCACACTTTTGTCACACTGATTACCGAAGAACCCATGTTCTGCACCACCACCAAAGCCGTCACTCCTGTAATGATTGTCATCAGCCATATCAGTACGTGTCCCACCTTCAACACCAACCTGATGAGCCTCAAATGATGTGCAAGAGTCATCTTGCGCCTCTGCATCTAACTTGAACGTCTGTTGATTATGTTCTATGACCGACATTACACGATTACCCTCTGACAACATACCAGCCCTCTGCACACCATTATGCCTGTCTCCACTGGCATTGTCCAGCTCATCCTCATCATCAGAATCTTCATAGAGATCTCTTTCTAAAGGAACTGGATTGCATGCAACATCATCTTGATCAGTAAGAGACTCAGTTGGCAAGTATTCATCAGTTCTTCCTGTGATTGGATACTCACCATCGTCACCTGCCTGCCATTCGTCATCATCACTGTCGATGTACACTGTCCCCAGCTAACCAAGATATAGCAACGTCAGATGCTATCAAGATTGCTAGGGATGTTGATCCTTCAGGTGACAGGACATTTGGAGTCTTAACAAAGCTTGATTTGATGGACAAGGGTACCAATGTCGTTGATGTACTTGAAGGGAGACAATATCGCTTACAACACCCCTGGGTTGGAATTGTTAATCGCTCACAAGCTGATATCAACAAGAATGTTGATATGCTTTCAGCAAGACGCAAAGAAAAAGAGTACTTTGAGAGTAGTCCTGAATATGGTCACTTGGCACATAAAATGGGTGCAGAGTATCTTGCCAAGCTTCTGTCACAGCATTTAGAGGCTGTGATCAGGGCCAAAATTCCAAGTATTATAGCCTTGATTAACAAAACAATTGATGAAATAGAAGCCTAGTTGGATCGACTTGGTAGACCAATCGGAGGTGATGCTGGGGCTCAGTTGTACACAATCTTGGATATGTGTCGTGCATTCGACCGTGTCTTTAAAGAGCACTTGGACGGAGGGCGGCCATGTGGAGATCGAATTTATGGCGTCTTTGACAACCAGTTACCTGCAGCACTGAAAAAGCTTCCATTTGACCGACATCTTTCAATGCAAAATGTTCATAAAGTTATTTCAGAGGCTGATGGTTACCAGCCCCACTTGATTGCCCTTGAGCAAGGATACAGAAGGCTTATAGATAGTTCTTTAAGCTACTTTAAGGGTCCAGCTGAAGCGTTTGTTGATGCGGTCCATTTGGTCTTAAAAGAGCTTGTTCGGAGATTGATTTTTGGGCAGGTTGTGTTTCTTTTTTGTTGTAAGGACTTCATATCATAAAATGCCAATGATACTGTATGCATACTGGACTTCTGGTGTTTCTTTGGGTAGTGCACACATGGTCGTTTCTTTGGGTAGTGCACACATGGTTGGCTGTCGCTTTACCGAAAAAAACATCATGAACCTGATGTTGTGCCCTGAATTTGTATAGCTTTATCCAGGGTCCATGATGGTTCAGTTACCAGACTAATATTTGAGCATTAGTCTTATTTGTTTCAGTCATTTCTTGTTTATTCATATGAATGCTATCTTTCTGCGAGTGGTTTCTGACTTTCTGTTGACTATTGCTGTTTTATGTCTGTTCTGAGTACAACATGCAGCTACTTGATATATTACCCTATATATTATTTAATTATCAGATATAGTTCATTAGGTTAATTTAAGTGCTACCTCATTGCAGTTGCAAGACTGGAACAACCGAGTACCATTCACTGCTGCAAGTGATTTCTGTTCTCAAGAAGCTACGAGCGAAAATTTTATGTCTCAAGTATGGATGCCTATGCTTTTTTGGATTAATTGAAATGTCTTTCATCATCTATGACTATGCATATGTTTTTCAGGCAATACTTGGTAATACTCGAGCATCAGAGATCATAAAGCTTGCTCCTTTTTGGCTCCATTTACCAGTCGAGTCAAAATATTCACTGTAAGCTATTGCTAATCTATTGTGTAATTAGTGCTGAATAAGACAGGTGCATACTGGTTCAAATAGTACAAATTTCTTGAAAACCATAGCTAGCAGCTTAAATAAAGTGGCGAAAAGAATGCACATATAGTAAAATTCAGGAGTAAACTCCGTACCATTTGTGAGGATTGAGGAAAAAACATCTAGGATAGCACAAAATAAAAAACACCTTACACCTGTTGCTGTTGAATATTTTCTTTTGGTTCAATGATGTAGGATTTATTTGCTCCACGAGTGTGTGGCATAAATACACTTATAGCCTAAAGCTCTCAAGTGTTCTTCTATTTTTTAAGAAGCATGTATGAATGTTGACCAATTTGCAATCATTAAACTTTTGTGAGCTGAGATATTCCCAAATAAGATTGATACATCTTCTAAAACAATGTCTTGAACTTTTTTTCACTTTTTGCGAGCAGTCCTAATTAACGTGTTCTAGACAATCAACATCACATTCTGCATTGACAAGACAGCGGTTCAAAATAAGAAGAAGTCGACTTTTGGAAGATGCTTTTGATCAGCTAAGTTTGCTTTCTGAAGAAAATCTCAAAGGACCAGTATGATGACATTCTCTTACCTTTCCTCGTGGGTTTAACACGTGACACATTCTGCTAAAGTGCTAATATCATATGATACTTCAAACTTCTTGATGTATGTAGATTCGAGTTTCATTTATTAATTAACATGGTGAAAGTTGCCTAGAGGGGGGGTGAATAGGCAAGTTAAAACTTTTTCAACAAAAACTAGAAGCAAACTGGGTAAAACTGAATTGATCTCGAAATTCACCCAGTTAACTTTGGAAATGAGATGTTCTAAATGACCCACAGGGTCCAAAGTAGTAGATCTGAGAAGGGCACTTCTCAAAATCCACACACCAAAAAAATATAAACAAATCTTTCACGGAATGGTGAGAGAACGAAGAACACAAATAAGCACAATGAGCAAGAACATAAGAGACACAAGATTTATCCCGAGGTTCGGTCACACCACCAAGGTGCCCTACTTCCTCGTTGAGGCGCCCACAAAGAGCCGGGTCTCTTTCAACCCTAATCCTCCCTTTGCCGACCACAAAGGTCAAGCTCACACACTAATCTTTGCTCAAACGAGCGGGTAATACAAACTTTCTTGTGATCTTCCACAAGATTTGGAGACTCGCAAGAGACACCTAGTCGTCTAGGAGCTAGAAGCTCCAAGAGTAATGAATCCACAAAGAACTCGATGTAGTACCAAAGCTCGAATGAAGAAGAGCAAGAGAGATTTGGAGATGAAGCACAAAAACCGCAGCTCTCAAGCTCACTCAAAGATTTCTCTCCAAAGATTTGAAATGGGAGAGGCAAGAGATGTGTGAGAGAGAGTGGGAGGTGTTTCTCAAGTTGGAAATGGAGTTCAAATCGTGCTCACTGCTATGGGGAGAGAGGTAGGAGGGAGTATATATAGGTGGAGCTCAAAACTAGCCGTTTGGGCAGATTTTTCTGCCTAAGACCGGTTGAACCGCCCCCTAGGGCGGTTGAACCGCCCCTGGCAGGCCTGGCAGCCTGTCTGCCAGTCTGACTGGCAGACTGACACGCAGACTGACCGCAGACTGGTCAAAGTTGACCAACACCGGTTGAACCGCCCAGGGGGGCGGTTGAACCGCCCCTGACAGCTCCTGGTGACCTGTTTGTCAGTCTGACTGGCAGACTGCAGATCAGAGGTCAGAGGGGTCAGAGACCAGCTGAACTGCCCCTTAGGACCAGTTCAACCGGTCTTGACCAGTGAGTTTAGGAGAGAAAACCCCAGCTCAACTGCCCGGAGGCAAGTTCAGCTGGTGTATGGTCAAAGAGGTTCACAGCTGAAGTTGAGTTCAGCTGAAGTTGAGAAAGCTCAACTCAGCTGAAGTTCAGCTCAGCTGAAAAGCTCAGCTGCAGCTGAAGAAGCTCAACTCAGCTGAAGAAGCTCAACTCAGCTGAAGTCAAGTTCAGCTGGAAAGCTCAGCTGCAGTCGAAGAAGTTCAGCTGCTTTTCAACAAGAACACTCTAGGTTTCTCAAACCTAACCACATTCAACCATAGAATTTTAAAGAGATTTTTGGTTTTCAAAAAATAGCTTTTGAATATAGAGGCTTGAGCTTTGGTAAACACCTACCTTCTTTTTGGATCCCTCTTTATAGTACGACGATTCCTATACTCAAGTTAAATAAAATATAATTAAGTAAACTCCTTGAGTCATTGGTGTCTCATGTGTGATTTCTCCATGGCGTTGCTTCATAAGGATCACAAACATCTTTGTCTCACCTTTTGAAGCAAACATAAATCAAACCATGTGACTTGTACCATATCACCATATGTGAGTTCAAATCATGGCTTCAAGTCACTGTACTGATGCATCAACATGTTATAACTCTTCATAGCTGATTAGTTCATCGACTTAGTGCAAGTACTCCCTTCTTCACCTTAGCCATGGTACCTCGGTCCACAAGCCATCGCTTGGCCTTCACCTTCGCTTAGTTCCTGGAAGCCCTTTCCTTGCTATCTTCACCCTATCAAGCCAATCTTGAGTCACATCATATTGAGCATCCATTGAGAGAATCATTTCTTCAATATTGTGAACCTTGCTTGAATGTCTTCTAGATATAACCATTAAGATCAATCAAGCTTTAGTTTGATTCTCATAGAAGCATATATGGACTGATAGTAATATGGTCAAGCCAATTCACGATTCCTCATATCTTATTCACTTTGGCTTGACCTATCCTCTTAATCACTTCATCCTCTATTTTGATCATATGTATGTAGTGATTTCTTGGGTCTTGTCCATATATTCAAACCAATATAGAGATCATATAATATCCATTTGCATTGTCTCATTGGTTATTTAACCTCGTGTTGAACCTTCGTTCGCTGATCATTATACACTATTCAAGTATGTTCGTCATACTGAATTTCCTGTTCAACACTTAGCAAACTCGTTAGACCTTTAAATGTGTTGTTATCCAAATCACCAAAACTCACAAAAGGGATGAATGCACTTTCAATCTCCCCCTTTTTGGTGATTGATGACAACACATTTAAAGCTTACATAAGATTTGATAAATAAGATTTTGAATCCTATGATATAGTTTCCTCCCCCTAAATATGTGCATTTCAGAAAATAACACTTTTGTACTCAAATGCCAAAAGCACATATTTGGGTCAAAGTATGGAGACCACTTATATCATACTATTCATGGGGTGCAGTGTGTCATAAAATAAACATGATGCTCATGACATAGTATGCACTCATCAACTTTCTACATCTTATGTTTTTCTTATGATCCCCCTTTTTGTTAATTATTTCTCCCCTTTTCAAAAATAAAGATAAGCTTTAATGCAAAATTTCTCCCCCTTTGTCATAAATCTCCAAAAAGGATACAAAGAATATAAAGGGTAGAAATTATGATTTAAGCAAGATGTGAACACACTATCATGAAAAGGATCCTTAGATGACAAAAAAGTAATGTAGAAGTGACATGAAGTGATGTACCTTTGTGTTTTACCTTTTCAAGGGGGGGTGTTCCAAACTTGTGTTGGATTTTGAATTCATTTGCACGCTATTTATTGGAGCAAAGAATCTTTGATACCCATCAAAATTTGCAGTGGAAGCGATTGTCTTTGCCCGAAGATTCCTTTCTAATTCGAGACTACACACATAATAGACTTGAAAATGAAGTTAGTCTCAAAGATTTAAATTATAGACCATTCTCCCCCTAAATGTATGCATACAAGTGATGAATACTTGTTTAGCTTATGCACTTGGACTTGTGAGGCCCGGGGATTAAGTTCTACAATTTGAACCTTGGTACAAATAAGATATAAACAAGTGAAATTGTACCAATTTAAGGAATTACTCACAATCAAAAGGAACACTAATAAACATGATATGCAATATTTTAAGCCAAGATTCTTGAGAAGTTAGCATGTTTGACTCATACCTCACTAGGATGACTTAAGACTAACTTATGATATCACCACAGGAGGTATTAATCAAATATCTAGAGATTCTTTAATCGTCACCACAAGTGCAACCTTATGATGTGACTTAAGATATTGCATATACATGCACTCACTAGCATGTAAGAGCCTAGATACACAAATATAATACAATAATTCATGGAGTGACACACCTTTATTCTACGCCACATGGCCTCCATTATAATCATGAATTTCCATCTTAGCTTTTGATAGGCTTGACATTTCAAGGAGAAACTTATCCTCCTCAAACGATCAAGAGAAACTCATTTTCATTTCTATGGAACCATTCATCCTCATTTGAAGTTCTCCAAGGTGTGAGACTACACAACATGAACTTGAAAGAAATCATTAGTCTCACAAGATATAGGCTAAACTCTCCCTCAATTTATGCATGCAAGAGTACACAAAGTACACTTATGCACATTAACAATGTGAGGTTAAAGGAGATGTTTGTACTATATCTTGGCTTAACATAACATGCTTTATATAGATGATGAAAATTAAACCAATTGAAAGTTTAAGAACTAGAAGTATATCAATTGAAATCATGAAGGGTAAAGCATGCTAATATGAACATCAAACCTCATAATGAAGGATATTATATGATTATGTCACTACTTCTTCATTATTTGGTTTTCAGGATAGTTCAACTTCTTTCTCGATTCACTGTGGTTTATTTTCTCTTTATGATTTCATCCAACCAAGCGATCTTGAACTTCATTCATCTTTGCTTGGTTCGATCATACTTGATATGAGACCCATTGAAACTCAATGATTGAAAGAACCAAGTCTCTTATATTTGTAGATTTTGAATCCATCTTGAAAGCACTTGGAAGGACCTTGTTGAAACACTTAGAAAAGAGAGCATTAGAAACACAAGAGAGGGTTTCACAAATGATGATCCTTATATGTGGATGGCAAATGAATCATCATTATTGAAACCTAAAAGGATAGACTAAATTCCTTTAAATTAGTGCACACATATAGTTGATGTCAAAGTTATATGCACTATTGAACATTTTATATTGCAAGGAATTTAACCTATACTATGGTACATCCCACTAAGGATAGAATACTAAAACAACTGAAGGAGAGGAAGTTTTCATACCTTGGCCTCTTATCAACTTCTTACTTTAGTTGAATAATATCCTTTAAGCTTGTGATTTATCCAATTTAAAACAAGCACCATCTCTTAACATAGATTTTCTATGGATAAACTCAACACAAGAGATGACATTAGTAGCACAAGCACTAGTTTCTTATTTAGCAACCCTTTATATGTGGAAGGCAAGCGAGTTGCTAAAATAGAGAAACCTCATAATATGGACTAAATTTCCCTTGAGCCCTCATGCACAATATATTTTGAATGACATGGATAACATGCATGGTTATTCAATGAAGTCTAAAGGGCTGACTTAATCCATATTATGGTGATTGTCTAATATAAAATAATCAAATCCAAATTAATTAGAAAGAGTACATCACATAGTTTTGGATTATTGAACATATGATAAGATTCATTTTTCTTCCAATTGGACTTTTACTTCATAATCAACAATTGATGTATACCCTCAAGTGCTCCCTCTTCCTTAGTGGCTACACAAGTCATAAAGGAAAAAGAATTGAAGATAATATGCACTTGAGATTCAATTGTTACCACCCTTGCTACTATCTCCAAATATGATTTATACATCCATTATCGAACACCCAGCTTGATCCATTTAAGGAGTGATCCTGCAAAACAAGTTTAAGCTTCGTATTTTGGTACCCAATTTGAATTGGGTCCTTTGAGATTAGTAGTAAGAGCCTTGGGTACCCACACATTTCTTATTGTGGCCTTTCTCTTTGTGTAGGCACCCACATATACTTGACAACCATCTTACATGGTTTCAAGTCAATATTTAATCACATAGATAAAAGCTAGAGTTAAGAATAGGAGCCTTTTCTCCTTTTCTTGATACATCATTGTGTTGCCTTCTTGATGATGAACCTAGCTTGACCTTGGGTGCACCTAGCTTATTAAGGTTAATTGCACAAGCATTCATATCATAAAGACAAGTTATGCATGTAATTTACAACTTAGTGATCCAATTCAATGTGAAGCATATGGATACCGATTGAAGTAGATTTCTAAGATATCAAAATATGGGTTTCCAAAATTTAGAGAGTATGGATCACTAATTGTACCTTTTACAGTTTAAAAATCATATCCATGTTAGTGCATATGTATGTCATGAATATCACCAAAAAGATTCTTATGCACTTTTACATTTAACGATAAGGGAATTTTAAACTGCATCAAGAGTAGCTATTTAGAAAACAAAGATTATAATCCATATGAATGAGATACAAATTTATCATTTTGGATTGTCTTAGCATAGCTTACTCAAGGGAAACTTATTCTCTATGACACAAGATATATAATGTTCTCCCACTAGATATGTGCATCAAGTATTTGAATGACTTACCACATGCACTTTCAATTCAGTTAAGAGTCTCATGAGGAGTATATTACATATCATGGTCAAGGCATGACAAATTTGCAATGAATTAACTTATGCCTAAGAATACTTACCACCATATAAATGTACCATTTGTTATACCAATTTGACAGATCTTACTATCTGTGGTGGTGTCACTTTAGCATTCTTCTTTTCATCATTTGTGGAGACTTCCTTCTTTGTTATCTCTTTTCCTTTTAAAACTAGTCGATAAAACACTTTGAAAAGAGGTATTAGTAGTACAAGGAAGTATTTAATGAATGATGATATCTATATATGAATGGCAAACAAATCATCATTTATTAGGCGTAAAGGCATAAATTAAATTCCTTTTAAATTAATGCACATGGATGAGTGAATTAATAATATGCACCAATTTACAAATTTAAGCCAAAAAGAATTTAACTTTCATATTGACATTTTTTTCTTCATAAAATAGATTATTACCAATTGAAAGAATGCCACTTGAAAGGAACTATTATTGGTCACATACCAAATGAAACCAAAAATAAAGCTGAAAAGGTACTGCAGAAAAAGTGAAAAAGCAATTGTCGCGTTCTGAAAAGGTGACCTGACGCGACAAAAAAATGACTGAAAAAGTGCTGCAAAAGTTGAATGAAAAAGTGCTGTAAAAGTTACTGAAAAGGTGCTGCAAAAGTTGCTGAAAAGGTGCTGCAAAAGTTGATCTGACGCCTGAAAAAGGTGCTGTTGCAGACTGAAAAAGGCGTCTGAAAAAGGGCTGACGCAGTCTGAAAAAATGGTCAGACTGGCCGGTCAAACTGTGCCAGACCGGTTCAACCGGTCCTGGACACCGGTTCAACCGGTTTCAGCCAGGGGGTTTCCTGGTGAATACCAGCCGAACTGAAGTTCAATTCAGAAGTTCAGCTGGTCTCCTCAGCTGAGCTAGAAAGTTCAGCTGGTCAGACCAGTTGAGCTTGGAATGAAAATTTTAAAATAATTTTCCACAATAAACCTCATTTCAAATTTTAAAATGTACACATAGATTGAATGACACACTCTATTTTAGAAACACATTCTCATGTTGTGAAACTACATAATTCACTTAGATAAAAAACATTAGTCTCACAACTCTAGTCATATAGAGAATTCCCCTTTTGGTAAGTGCTTTAAGAATTTAAATTTCTTACTTAGCACTCTATTCATTTAAGAACATGAGATAATCCTCTTTATGTCTAGGTCATGGCAATAATACGATGATTAATTTGAAATATGCCACAAGATACATACAATCAATTTAAAGCATGTAGATTGTCACAATATAAAAATATGAACTTGCAATCTACCATATAATTAGATCCTTTCCAAAGCAAGGTAAAATCTTTTAAGTTCATTCTCAAGTGCTTCATTTTTTCTATGTGGCTACAAAAGACACAAAGGAATATACCAATTAAAAGCAATGTGCACTTAAGAATTAATTGTTACCATCCTTTGGATATCACTTGGTTGTAGGCCTTTTGCTTGATTCCCACAAAGGTTAATCCTTATTCCCTACAACACAAGTTCTTGCTAGAGATGAATATGAAGTTAGTGATATAACAACTCAATTCATCTTTGGGTCAATCTTAAAGGATATACAATGTAAGATTGATAGCTTGAGATAAGAATTGAGTTAAACCGCTCAAGCACCCCAAAGCTTCATATCATCTGTGGGTACCTGCAAAACTTATCAAGTACATTTTGGTACCCATCTTTGGATGGGTCCATCAAGGTTAGCCAATAAGGACTTAGGCACCCAAATAGCCTTGGTCCTAGAATGTGGTGAACTCATCACCTTTCTAGCACAAGAGTCAAATTTGGGTCTCCTAAGCATATTTGAATGTATTGACAAGTTAGGCTTAGGAGTTTTATCCTTTGGACAAACCTTGAATAGATGACCTTTTTCACGGCAATTGTAGCAAATGTGATGCTTGTCCTTGCAATGCATTTGCCTTTTGCTTTCATCCTTTTTGATGGTCATCTTTCTTGATCGTGCAAGGTCTTGATTCTTCATGTGGGGGCATGAATCAATTTCATGACCCTTCTCCTTGCATCCATAGCACCTTCTATTGCTTCTCTTTGATCTTTCTATGTTGAAGCACATAGGTACATTGTTAGAGCAAATAGTATGAGCATTAATTTTCTTACCATGAATTTTGCTCATGCCCTTTTTGGAAAGCTTGGTATTCTTTTGAAGGGGTTTTGTGCATGCTACGGTTGTCCCCTTCTCAAGCTTTTTCACCATATTATCACGGTTATCTTGAGAAGGTTGAGCATGACACTTTCCCTTCAAAAGAGTTAAGCTCCTTCTTAACCTTCCAACTTCTTCCTTGAGCTCTTTATTTTCTTGTGTGATAGAAATATCACCAATTCCTGAAATTTCTAGCTCAATGGAAGATTGGCTTTCTTGAGAGCAACATTTGTTAGCACATGATAATATAGTTTCTACTTGAGTACATGTGCATGTGTGAGGTTGGTATGATTTCAAATTAGTTAACACAACCTCATGAGCCATTTCTAACATGATATGTGAATCCATAAATTTATTATGAGAGCACACAAGCATATCATGTTTTTCTTGCAAAGCTAGATTTTCAATATTTAGCCTTTCTATCGTGTTCTTGAGCATAGTATTTTCTTTTTCTAATTGAGCAACGCAAGATAAAGCATTTGAAGTACTAGTTTGCTCAATTGAAATCTTTTCATACCTTTGGACCAAATCATCATGAGAGCACTTTAGCTTCTCATGCTCTTTGGTCAACTTCTCCAAGTCTTTGATTTTTTCGATGAGGATATCTTCTTGCTTATGAAGCATTTCCTTTTGTTCTTCCGCTCTTTTCATGAGTTTGAGCAAGCTCATCCGGTTCTTCTTACTTAGTTGAGTGAAGAATTTTTGAAGATCATCCTCATCTTCACTATCACTTTCATGCTCCTCCTCATCCTCACTTTCGCTTTCACTGTCACTCTCATTAGCAACAAAGCACATATGAGAAGTGGATTTGAAAGACGAACCTTGTGAAGAGGTGGATTCGTCGTTTGGTCTCCATCGATCATTTTCTTCTTCTTCAATAATGTTCTTTGCCTCATCTTCCTTCATTTTGAGGAACATCCTTTCGGCGATTCTCATGGCAAGGTCTATTGCCCTAGGATCAACATCTGCAACAAAAGATGAAGTCGAGGCAACCTCAACTTTTTCAAGCTTAGAAGCACTTTCGTTTCTTAGTCCCCCCGACATGATCTTTCCTCACGCGGTTAAGCGTTAGAACAAGGATTAGGCTCTGATACCAATTGAAAGTTGCCTAGAGGGGGGTGAATAGGCAAGTTAAAACTTTTTCAACAAAAACTAGAAGCAAACTGGGTAAAACTGAATTGATCTCGAAATTCACCCAGTTAACTTTGGAAATGAGATGTTCTAAATGACCCACAGGGTCCAAAGTAGTAGATCTGAGAAGGGCACTTCTCAAAATCCACACACCAAAAAAATATAAACAAATCTTTCACGGAATGGTGAGAGAACGAAGAACACAAATAAGCACAATGAGCAAGAACATAAGAGACACAAGATTTATCCCGAGGTTCGGTCACACCACCAAGGTGCCCTACTTCCTCGTTGAGGCGCCCACAAAGAGCCGGGTCTCTTTCAACCCTAATCCTCCCTTTGCCGACCACAAAGGTCAAGCTCACACACTAATCTTTGCTCAAACGAGCGGGTAATACAAACTTTCTTGTGGTCTTCCACAAGATTTGGAGACTCGCAAGAGACACCTAGTCGTCTAGGAGCTAGAAGCTCCAAGAGTAATGAATCCACAAAGAACTCGATGTAGTACCAAAGCTTGAATGAAGAAGAGCAAGAGAGATTTGGAGATGAAGCACAAAAACCGCAGCTCTCAAGCTCACTCAAAGATTTCTCTCCAAAGATTTGAAATGGGAGAGGCAAGAGATGTGTGAGAGAGAGTGGGAGGTGTTTCTCAAGTAGGAAATGGAGTTCAAATCGTGCTCACTGCTATGGGGAGAGAGGTAGGAGGGAGTATATATAGGTGGAGCTCAAAACTAGCCGTTTGGGCAGATTTTTCTGCCTGAGACCGGTTGAACCGCCCCCTAGGGCGGTTGAACCGCCCCTGGCAGGCCTGGCAGCCTGTCTGCCAGTCTGACTGGCAGACTGACACGCAGACTGACCGCAGACTGGTCAAAGTTGACCAACACCGGTTGAACCGCCCCTGACAGCTCCTGGTGACCTGTTTGTCAGTCTGACTGGCAGACTGCAGATCAGAGGTCAGAGGGGTCAGAGACCAGCTGAACTGCCCCTCAGGACCAGTTCAACCGGTCTTGACCAGTGAGTTTAGGAGAGAAAACCCCAGCTCAACTGCCCGGAGGCAAGTTCAGCTGGTGTATGGTCAAAGAGGTTCACAGCTGAAGTTGAGTTCAGCTGAAGTTGAGAAAGCTCAACTCAGCTGAAGTTCAGCTCAGCTGAAAAGCTCAGCTGCAGCTGAAGAAGCTCAACTCAGCTGAAGTCAAGTTCAGCTGGAAAGCTCAGCTGCAGTTGAAGAAGTTCAGCTGCTTTTCAACAAGAACACTCTAGGTTTCTCAAACCTAACCACAGTCAACCATAGAATTTTAAAGAGATTTTTGGTTTTCAAAAACTAGCTTTTGAATATAGAGGCTTGAGCTTTGGCAAACACCTACCTTCTTTTTGGATCCCTCTTTATAGTACGACGATTCCTATACTCAAGTTAAATAAAATATAATTAAGTAAACTCCTTGAGTCATTGGTGTCTCATGTGTGATTTCTCCATGGCGTTGCTTCATAAGGATCACAAACATCTTTGTCTCACCTTTTGAAGCAAACATAAATCAAACCATGTGACTTGTACCATATCACCATATGTGAGTTCAAATCATGGCTTCAAGTCACTGTACTGATGCATCAACATGTTATAACTCTTCATAGCTGATTAGTTCATCGACTTAGTGCAAGTACTCCCTTCTTCACCTTAGCCATGGTACCTCGGTCCACAAGCCATCGCTTGGCCTTCACCTTCGCTTAGTTCCTGGAAGCCCTTTCCTTGCTATCTTCACCCTATCAAGCCAATCTTGAGTCACATCATATTGAGCATCCATTGAGAGAATCATTTCTTCAATATTGTGAACCTTGCTTGAATGTCTTCTAGATATAACCGTTAAGATCAATCAAGCTTTAGTTTGATTCTCATAGAAGCATATATGGACTGATAGTAATATGGTCAAGCCAATTCACGATTCCTCATATCTTATTCACTTTGGCTTGACCTATCCTCTTAATCACTTCATCCTCTATTTTGATCATATGTATGTAGTGATTTCTTGGGTCTTGTCCATATATTCAAACCAATATAGAGATCATATAATATCCATTTGCATTGTCTCATTGGTTATTTAACCTCGTGTTGAACCTTCGTTCGCTGATCATTATACACTATTCAAGTATGTTCGTCATACTGAATTTCCTGTTCAACATTTAGCAAACTCGTTAGACCTTTAAATGTGTTGTTATCCAAATCACCAAAACTCACAAAAGGGATGAATGCACTTTCACATGGTGAGGAAGAGGTTGGAATTGATGGTGGTGGAATTTTCAAGGATTTCATGGAAAATGTTACTCGAGCGGCTTTTGATGTGCAGTACGGTCTCTTCAAGGTATCTTTTTTTGGTTGGTCTCATTCATCCAGTGCAATGGTATCATTGCAGCATCGACCATTATATTTTTGTGTCCTAAACTACTAATACATGTTACTACCTCCGTTCATGAATATTTGTCGCTCGTTAGTTCATTTTTGAACTAATCGGTGACAAATAAAAAAGAATGGAGGGAGTACTAAGTTAGTAGAATTCTGGTTCACAAATATATTTATTTTGATGTCACAAACATAATTGCTCTGGTGGAATAGCTATTATATGTACTTGTAGTATCGCTTTACAGTTGGATGAGGCCTCACGTGCTTCTCTTGGAATACTTGATTTTTCTTTTGTAGGAGACTATTGATCATCTTTTGTACCCAAACCCAGGATCAGGATTGGTTCATGAACTACATCTGCAATATTTCCATTTTCTTGGAAGTCTACTTGGGAAGGTACTTTGACCATGTCCCTTTTTCCCGTTGCTAAGGAGATACTTGATCTAGCTCCTAGATTCTTACGTAATTTGGGGTTTGTGGCCTAAAATGTAGTGGTTTGAGTCTTTAGTTCAAAATGGAATCGAAATCAAGATGTTTTAAGGACGCCTAGCACCAAGGAGTTGGGTCTGAAGCTATACAAGCCCTTAGTTTAAATTAACTTGTGGCACCTTCCCTAAGGCTTAGATTGACATCCAAAATTTTGTTTGATTTGGTGGGTACCCTTGGTGTGTTAATTTTGGTGATGTTGTAGTGTCGTTCAATCATTAAAGGCACCCATTAGTCGCCAAAGATGTTGTCCTGTTACAAATATTCTAATATTTCTGAGAATTAATAATCGAATTACAGATTATTGTTCTAAATAACCAAGTGAAACGTGCTGAAATTTGTTTGGTAGTAAACTGATAATGTTACCATTGGTGCTGAAACAACACCCATATTTCGAGTACTAAACATTTTTAAAAAATGCTATTCCTTGTGGGATACTTTTCCTATTGCAGATATGCAAATATATTTGCTTGTGCCTTATATTTTTGCCATTGGAAATCGATTATACACATGCAAATGGAGAGTTATACTCCCTCTTATTTTGATTTGGCCATTGATATACTGAAATAGCCACTGATATACTTGCAGAACAAATCCCTAAAAGGTTCCATATGATGCGATTAACATATGATGCGACCACAAAAATTGAAGCTGATGGTGGTGAAGATGGTGGCAGCTAAGAAACTGCTTGTTAGTCAAACCCTTGAGGAGGATTATTTGGATATTGAAACCTTATAAATTTTTCAGATGTTAGATTGTATGAAATGCAGCCAGGTTTTTAAAACTTCACCACTAATGTTTATGTGGGTTTTTGTCATTTTCCTTACTAATATCTGATTTTTTGTCAGGCAAATGTAGTTGTCGCAGGCTATGGTGGATACAACACAAGATGGGCTCTTTTCTTAGTATGAATAGGTCCGACCAACTCAATATGCACATATACAGAGTATATCTTAATAGCTGCTAACATATCAGCCATAGTTAGTAGGGCTTACTGAACATCAAGTTATGAAGGAAAGTATAATGATCAGACAATTTTTGGAAATTTCTTTTAGTCTGTATGTTTTGTATCATGTACCTGGGAAACTATCAGAAGCAAATGTGGATGTATGTCACTGAATAATTGATAACGCCTTCAAATTAAACTAGCCTTTCTCTAATGTCGAGGCTGTGGATAAGGTAGAATCGGCAAATGGGAAACAAAAACAATGTAGACCTCTAGCAAATGTGCTGCAGTTTTTCTGCTTGGTCGAATTGCTTGCGATGACTTCGTGAAAGTATTGTGTAGCATGGCAAGATGTAACACCTCAAATCCATCAATTAAAATAACACATTACTAGTCGCTAAATTTAAAAGGGTAAATTATTAATTTTTTTTTGAATCAAGTGTTTGATGCGTTCATTTATAGATCATGATTTTTTGTTTGCTAACGAATGATAAGGAATCACAATTATTTTGTTCCTCTTTTGTGGAGCCAAATTCATTTATATAATAGATTTGCACATAAAAGAAATAAATTTTTGTATTTTATTATTATTATTATTATTTTGAAAATATTATTATTGAATATTTTTTGTATTTAATATATTTATTTATATATATTTTTAATAACATATTCTAACAAAAATAAAGGAAAAAACCCACGCATGCCTAGCCGGCCGAGCAGGCCAGGCCAAGTCGGCTCCTGTACATGCCTCCATTCATCCCTCTCGCCTCTCTATATTACAATGCCATGTGGGACCCACCTCTATTGTTCTCTCCTCCCCAATCTCACGCAGCTTCTGGGAACGAACGGAGCAGCCGCCGCCACTGCACTCTCTCTCTCTCTCCTCTCTCTCTCTCTATGTGCTCTCTCACGCATGCACTGTAGGACACCGCCCCGGCCTCCCCGCGCGATGCCGTGCCCGGCTTTGTGCCTGCACGCCCGGCGCCCTGCACTGGCAGCCGCGCCCGCGCGATGCCGCGCCCAGGCAGCCGCGCCTCTGCCGTCGAGCGCGACAGCCCGTGCTACGAGACGCGTCCGCGCCGAGCGTCCCAGCCGTGACGGTCCAAGCGCCCGGCCAGGAACCCCGCGCAACCTCACGCGCCCGAACCGAACAGCCGAGCAACCGCCGCGCCATGAAGATCCTGTTTCCGTTTCTTCTTTCCCCCCATTACTTTCCTCTGGTAACCGACGCCCACTGTCTCCCTCTCCCATAACGGACGCAGCCGCGATTAATGGAGCATAATGGTCGGCCGTCGATCGTTCCTTCTCCCTCTGTTCTTCCCCCTCTCTATAAATCACGAGCTCATGTCCCGTCGAGCAGTACCCGTGCACTCCGTTCTCTCGCCGTGCCATACTGCTCCCTGCGTTCTCCTCTCACTGCTGCGCAGCTCACCGTCGCCAGAACACTGCTCGTCAACGGAGCTGCCCGCCACCGGTGAACTTGACGTCGTGCCCGTGTCGACCCCTGCTACTGCTCGTCGAACGCCTGCCAGCTACTCCCTTGCTCGTCGAACCCCCTCTCCCTGTGCACGAAGGCCCAAGGTAGAGGATAAGCATTTTACATGTTAGCCCCTGGTTTGGTGTAGATTCACGTCCAACTTTTCTGCACAACAAAAGTATTAGAAAAAGATCTTGTATTTTTATGCGCTAACCTTAAAGTCTAAATTTAATTAGATATATATATACCTTGCAGCAATGTTTTTTTAAATGTATATTCTAAATTCAAATGAGATTATTCCTGTGTTATTGGCTTCTTGGTATTGTGCTAATCTCTTTAAAAAAAATTATTTTGTAACAGTATTCGTGTTCCCATCATTTAAGTCTAAATAACAGATACAATGTTTAATACAATTGTTCAAATAGGAAAAAAATATAACACGTATGTTTCTCTATAGAAATAAAGAATAAAACTAAATTATGACATATGTTTTACGATAGGAACTATTAGTTAGTAATTAAACCAGTTTTTTTTAGAATTGGTGTAGTGTCCTAACTGTATCATTTTAAATAAAATTATATAGCATATGTTTTCATAATTTATTTACCATATAGTTTTTACTAGTAAATTCTCGAAACAAAATTAGTATATTATGTCATAACAAATTAATGAGATGGACATCGATGTGAGTAGATGTATATTATAGTTATAAATTAGATTTTATTTCAGACGATTTTTGTTTTATAAGTATGATTTGTATTGTGTGTTTATTTTGTAATGGTGTATGTTTATGTAATGGTGCATGCTTATTTATTGGTGTATGTTTTCTCTTTGTATGGCGACGTGTAACATTATTAGAGGCTGACGGTGTGGTAGACGAACCGAATTTGTTTGAGGACGAACCACAGGACACGTTTGAGCAAGGCAAGTGGATTCTCCCTCTGCATATTCTATTTGTACATATTCATTGCATATAATAATGTTTACTTTTTGATATATTGCATAATTTGATGGGATAACCTAATTAAGGATTTCCTAGATTTACTACCTGTATTCCTTGTTTAACCTGGGAAAATTGTTAAGCTGTGCAAGATTTATGCTACCGCCCAACTTAATGATTTTTTTAATGTCACTCATTAATTGGTTTTAATGTTCCAAAAATTCAATTGACAATTATGACATTAACCCGATGGTTAAGATAACATTATTACAAATTTAATTGGAACATGGAGTGACCACCCAAGATAACAGTGCAACCACGAGTGCTATCATGGCTCTGGCTTTGGTAATTAGCTCTATATGCTTAGTGCCTAGCAACCTTACCTGAAAGATGGGCAAGAGGGGGAGCGGTAGGTGCTGGCAGCCCACGTTAACATGGGGTCGTATTCTTGGCTAAGGTACTTCACCCAGGGGGCCACCACCATCGTCTTAGAAACCTTAGCGGGTTGCTTCGTATTAAGTGTATTTTGTGAAAACCTCATAATGGATCCCTAGCCATTCACCTCGGCAGTGTCTAAGGGTCCGATCAACCCGGGCTAGATGGGATACATGGCTTGTGGGTAAAGTTGTACCACCTCTGCAGAGTGTAAAACTGATATATCAGCCGTGCTCCCGGTTATGAGCGACCTGGACTCCTCACATGATAATTGAACTTAAAGATGGACATAAATTGGGATCCGATGATCTGCCAATAATTTGCTTAAGTGGTTTCACTTAAGTGTTTTTGCTAGACTCATATTCCTTTGTATAAATGGGATATTTGGGATTCACACTTATTAGTAAGACAGGTGTTGTTAATAAAATATTGACCAACTAAAATGCTTACTGCTCAGACTTAGCCTCACCTTGTTATACCTGCATTAATTTTTCCTCCACTTGCTGAGCCCCGACCATAAGTGAGCT
Organism: Zea luxurians; assembly: GCA_029449295.1. Taxonomy (NCBI): domain Eukaryota; kingdom Viridiplantae; phylum Streptophyta; class Magnoliopsida; order Poales; family Poaceae; genus Zea; species Zea luxurians. Next base: position 177,277,095 of record JAOPSE010000002.1, read on the forward strand.
CACCCTTGCTAATATTTTGATCAGAGGGTGATGCTAGAGACTTTGATGGAGAATTTATCGACGAGGAATTCTAAGTCTAACGATGCACCTGTCAACTTCCTGTGGAAGATTGCCCAGTTGTTTATTTCCGCTTTACTTTGATGTGATACTTGTTCAAGATACAATATTTCAGATGATGTAATAAAGTATTATACTCTCTTTACGCCTTTATTGCATTGTCTTTTGATATATTACACTTGTGACGTCAACATATGTGTGGAAATGGATCCTGGCACACATATGGTATGCGCTCGGTTCTACCCCCTGGAACCGGGTGTGACAGAAGTGGTATCAAAGCTATGTTGACCCTAGGTCGTTAGATTAGTTAGAAGTGGAAAGCCTAGTTGTTCAAAACTTGCTAATTTCATTCCTATAACTTCCTTTATCAGTCTTACCTCTTTGAAATTCAACTGAGTTGACACTTCTCTTGTAGATGGTTCGCACTCTCCAAACCACCCGCGTCAACACCAGCTACGCCCCTCAGCCCCGGCAGATCCTGGTCTACCCAGGGGTAGTCGAGGAAGCTCCAGCGAATCTCCCTCCTGTCCGAGTGGAGAACGTGATCAACCTGGAGGACAGCTCGGAGGAGCAGCTGCCGACCCCCACCCCGTTGGCCGAATCCCTAGCCTTCGCAGCTCGGTCATCAACGTCAGCATCGTTGGCACCAGCCTTCCAAGCACCTGCACCTGGAGGCGACGACCCCGACGACTCCGGAGACGGCGATGACGAGGATGACGATGACGAAGACGATGGAGAAGACGGACACATCAACGAGGAAGCTGACCACGCCCAGCAGGACAACTTCATGGGGTTTGGTCCTGTTGTCGAACATTACACATCAATGTTCGAGACAGGGCACTTCCCCAACCTGCTGCAAGCAGTGCTGCACGAGCTAGGAGCCTACGTCCGCCCCCTGTACGAGATGAGGCGAGTGAGCGAGCCTCCCCGGGCTTGCTATTACATCACTCGCATCCATGTCAGGGTGATGGATGCAGGTGACAGGGGATTCAGGACTCTGTCTGCTCACGAGTCCCTGATACCGCTGTCCACCTACGCTGCCTCGGTCAGCGACGCTGCCCGTCGGACTCTGTGGTCGCTCAGCCACACCTACCGGCAGCAGCTGCAGAACACGAGGTTCAGGCATCTTCCTCAGCGTCTGCGTGGAGAGAGCCAGACCAACATTGTCCCAGGTGAGCCTGGTGAGGACCGCCTCAACACCCTAGCTGGTGTAGTGGCCGGTCTCAACACCGACCTGGACAGTGCCACCCTAGACCTCTACAGTGTGCACTTGGAGCTGGAGAATGCCCACGCCAGGATTGCAGCCCTGGAAGCCCAACTGCAAGGACTGGATCCGCCAGAGGCTCAGGTCCCCGCCGTGGCGTTGTCTCCTCCCCGCAAGAGGCTGCGCTATGGAGAGCCCGGATCAGTCACTAGGCTGCTTTAAGTTTTTTTTGGACTATGATGTAATAAGTTATACTTCGCGTTAGACGATGAAACTATCCTTAAGTTTTTATATTAATAAATAACAACCATGTGATGGTGATTGGTTGAAATGTTTGATTTGGATCTTTGTTTGAGTGCTATGGTCTTATGGAATGATGGCCATAAGAACATATAAAATTTTTAAAACTTAAGCTATTTTCCCTCTAGAATCTTTTCTACTCCTCACTTTTCTAAGGATTTCACTTCTTAACAAATCAGATGGTGAACCCACGTCAAGGACCTAACAACCGGAACCAGCGTGGACAGCAAGCACCACCGCCACCACCACCACCTAATCCCAACATGGAGCAGTTCATCGCCGCCCAAATGCAGATTCTGCAAGGACTCACTGCTGCGGTTCAGCAATTGCAACAGAACCAACAGAATCAGCAACCCCAGCAGCAGCAATATGCACCCCCGGCTAGAGATAAGCACCGGGATTTCATGAGTCATCACCCGCCGACATTCTCTCATGCGGTTGATCCCCTGGATGCCGATGACTGGCTCAAAGTCATTGGGAAAAAGCTGGACATAACTCAGTGCAACGACCGGGAGAAGGTCTTGTACGCCTCGGGAAGACTCGAGGGAGCTGCGTCCGATTGGTGGGATGCCTTCACAGCGGCACATCCCAATGCTGATACAATAACCTGGCAGGAGTTTCAGGAGAACTTCCACGCTCACCACATTCCTTCGGGAATTATGAAGTTGAAAAAGAAGGAGTTCCTTTCCCTTACTCAAGGGAATATGTCTGTCAGCGAGTATCGTGATCGCTTCACTCAGCTTTCACGTTATGCCCCTGAGGAAGTGGACACTGATGAGAAGCGCCAAGAGCGTTTCCTGGAAGGACTGATTGGACCTCTGAACTACCAACTTCAGAGCCATACATTCCCCAACTTCCAGACACTCCTGAACAAGGCAATTGGCCTTGAGAGCAAAAGGAAGGAATTATCTGACCATAAAAGGAAGTTCCAAGGTCAGTCAAGCAGGAACACTCGTCCGAATAATGCTCAAGGTTCGCAGTTCCGCTCTGGAAATCAGGGTGGAAATAATTATCAAGTGCAACGCTCTGGACAGCAAAGCCAGAGAAGTAATCAAAACCAGAACCAGCAAAGGAGCAACTCCCAGACCAACCAGAAGTCTGGTAGAAATTCACAGAACCGTCAAGGTGGCACCAACAACACGCAGGCCAGAAACAACGCACCTGTCCAACCCAATGGATGTTTCAAGTGCGGTGAGCTAGGCCACTATGCCAACAATTGCCCAAGGCGCAACCAGCAAACACCCCAAAGGAGCAATACTCAGAGGAATGACCAGAACACCCCCGCTCGTGGATCTGCTCAGAACAAGACTCCGCAGAACCAGAGCCGAGGAAGGGTCAATCACGTCACTGCAGAATCAGTGCCTGAGGATGCCGACATAGTGTATGGTATGTTCCTTGTTAACTCCATACCTGCATCAGTTTTATTTGACTCTGGCGCATCACATTCATTTATAACTGAGTCATTTGTGGAAAAACATAACATACCTAAGTACCCTCTGAAGAGGATATTACACATTAGTTCACCGGGAGGTGACATGAAGGCCACACACTCATGCCCTCATGTTAATATCAAGATTCAAGGAATAGATTTTACAGTCGACCCAGTGGTCCTAGGATCCAACGGGATTGATGTGATTCTTGGATGCAATTGGTTGAAAAGTTGTGATGGAGTGATACAGTGTGCCAACGAAACAATTATGTTGACAAGTCCCAAAGGTGAAAGGATCCAAGTTAACATAGACAAGTCAACAGATGAAAAAGGGAAGACAGTGATCAATCACTTGGAAGAAAAGCCCTTGGAAAATATCAAAGTAGTGTGCGAATACCCAGACGTATTTCCGGAGGAATTACCAGGTATGCCACCTGACCATGATATAGAGTTTTCTATTGAATTAGTACCCGGAACCGCACCTATCTCAAAAAGACCATATAGAATGGATGTCAAAGATTTAGTAGAACTGAAGAAACAAATAGAAGAATTACTAGAAAAAGGTTTTATTCGCCCAAGTTCATCCCCTTGGGGAGCCCCAGTGCTATTTGTGAACAAGAAGGATGGTTCGAGAAGAATGTGCGTTGATTATAGAAGTTTGAATGAAGTAACCATCAAGAATAAATATCCATTACCTCGGATTGAAGATTTATTCGATCAAATGAAGGGAGCTAAGATATTCTCGAAGATAGATCTGAGATCGGGATATCATCAGTTAAAGATTCGAGCAGAAGATGTACCCAAGACAGCCTTCACGACGAGATATGGATTATATGAGTTTTTGGTCATGTCGTTTGGACTGACTAATGCACCAGCATACTTCATGAACTTGATGAATAAAGTATTCATGGAATATCTAGATCAGTTTGTGGTCGTATTCATTGACGACATACTGATATATTCTCCGAATGAAGAAACACACGAAGTTCATCTAAGGCTAGTCCTACAAAAGCTTCGTGACAACCAACTGTACGCAAAATTCTCGAAGTGTGATTTTTGGTTGAAGGAAGTTGCTTTCTTAGGGCATATTGTTACCGATGGTGGAATTAAAGTGGACCCAGGAAAGATAAGTGAAATACTGAATTGGAAGCAACCCAAGGATGCGTCCAAGATCAGAAGTTTTCTTGGATTGGCAGGATACTATAGAAGATTTATTGAAGGTTTTTCCAAGTTAGTGAAACCCCTTACCTCTCTACTGGAGAAAGGCAAAGAGTTCAAATGGGATGAAGCTTGCCAGAATTGTTTTGAAGAACTCAAGAAAAGATTAACCACTGCACCAATATTGGTAATGCCAGACATCCACAAGGGATTTGATGTGTATTGCGATGCATCACACCTTGGACTTGGATGTGTGCTAATGCAAGAAGGAAAGGTGATTGCTTATGCTTCAAGACAGTTGAGGAAACATGAGAAGAATTATCCTACGCATGATTTGGAACTAGCTGCCGTAGTGCATGCTTTGAAGATTTGGAGGCACTATATGATTGGAAACAAGTGCAAAATCTTCACGGATCATAAAAGCTTGAAATATATATTCACTCAGAAAGAACTCAACCTAAGACAGAGAAGATGGCTTGAATTGATTAAGGACTATGATTTGGAAATACAATATCACCCCGGAAAGGCAAATGTAGTAGCTGATGCTTTGAGCCGTAAGGGTCAAGTGAACAACATCACTACTCATTTGATGTCACAAGAATTGTGTTGGGAAATGGAACAACTCAACCTTGGATTGCTCAATAATGTAGAAGCAACGGTGATGGAAGTCGAATCTACTTTGGAAGAAGAGATTCGTAAAGGACAAGAGTCCGATGAGAAAATTAAGGAAATTAAAACTTTGATTGGTTTGGGTAAAGCCCCAGATTTCACGGAAGATGAACAAGGCACAATATGGTTTAAGAAGAGAATCTGCGTACCCGAAATTGAACACCTGCGCCAACTTATTTTGAGAGAAGCTCATGATTCAGCTTACTCTATTCACCCTGGAAGTACAAAGATGTACCAGGATCTTAAGGAAAAGTATTGGTGGTACGGTTTGAAAAGAGATGTTGCTACTCATGTTGCATTATGTGACGTGTGTCAGCGAGTTAAAGCCGAACACCAAAGATCAGCAGGATTGCTACAACCTCTCAAGGTACCTGAATGGAAATGGGAAGAAATCAGTATGGATTTCATAGTTGGACTACCCCGTACTCGAGATGGCTATGATTCAATATGGGTCATAGTAGATAGGTTAACTAAAGTAGCACACTTTATACCTGTGAAGACAACTTACTCAGGAGCCCAGTTAGCAGAGTTATACATGTTGAGTATTGTTTGTCTGCATGGAGTACCGAAGAAGATCGTATCAGATCGAGGAACCCAGTTTACCTCGCGCTTTTGGAAAAGACTACATGAGTCCATGGATACTAAGCTAAATTTTAGTTCAGCTTATCATCCGCAGACGGATGGGCAAACAGAAAGAACAAACCAAGTATTGGAAGATATGCTAAGAGCCTGCGCTCTAAAGCATGGTAGAAGCTGGGATAAAAGTTTGCCTTATGCAGAATTTTCGTATAACAACAGTTATCAAGCAAGTCTCAAAATGGCACCATTTGAGGCACTATATGGATGGAAGTGTGGAACACCGCTTTATTGGAATCAGACTGAAGAAAGTCAAGTATTTGGTCCAGAAATTCTCCAAGAAGCAGAAAAGCAAGTACAGATTATTAGAGAAAATTTGAAGACAGCACAGTCAAGACAGAAGAGCTATGCTGATAATAGAAGAAGAGAATTGATGTTCGAAGTAGGAGACTTTGTCTACCTTAAAGTTTCACCGATGAGAGGAATGAAAAGGTTTAAGGTTAAGGGAAAATTATCACCTCGCTATATTGGCCCATTCAAGATTTTGGAAAGAAAAGGTGAAGTAGCCTACCAGTTAGAGCTACTCGATAGATTATCAGATGTGCATGACGTATTTCACGTATCACAACTTAAGAAGTGCTTAAGGGTACCAGAAGAACAGTTACCTATGGAGGAATTGAATGTCAATGAGGATTTGACCTATTCGGAGTACCCTGTCAGAATTCTAGAAACATCTCGCAGAATTACACGGAGTAAAGTTATTAACATGTGCAAAGTTCAGTGGAGTCATCATTCGGAAGATGAGGCCACTTGGGAAAGAGAAGATGAACTCAGAGCAGAATTTCCCCAGTTATTCTCGAAAGTTTCTTAATCTCGAGGACGAGATTCTTTTTAAGAGGGATAGGTTTTGTAACACCTCAAATCCATCAATTAAAATAACACATTACTAGTCGCTAAATTTAAAAGGGTAAATTATTATTTTTTGAATCAAGTGTTTGATGCGTTCATTTATAGATCATGATTTTTTGTTTGCTAACGAATGATAAGGAATCACAATTATTTTGTTCCTCTTTTGTGGAGCCAAATTCATTTATATAATAGATTTGCACATAAAAGAAATAAATTTTTGTATTTTATTATTATTATTATTATTATTATTTTGAAAATATTATTATTGAATATTTTTTGTATTTAATATATTTATTTATATATATTTTTAATAACATATTCTAACAAAAATAAAGGAAAAAACCCACGCATGCCTAGCCGGCCGAGCAGGCCAGGCCCAGTCGGCTCCTGTACATGCCTCCATTCATCCCTCTCGCCTCTCTATATTACAATGCCATGTGGGACCCACCTCTATTGTTCTCTCCTCCCCAATCTCACGCAGCTTCTGGGAACGAACGGAGCAGCCGCCGCCACTGCACTCTCTCTCTCTCCTCTCTCTCTCTCTATGTGCTCTCTCACGCATGCACTGTAGGACACCGCCCCGGCCTCCCCGCGCGATGCCGCGCCCGGCTTTGCGCCTGCACGCCCGGCGCCCTGCACTGGCAGCCGCGCCCGCGCGATGCCGCGCCCAGGCAGCCGCGCCTCTGCCGTCGAGCGCGACAGCCCATGCTGCGAGCCGCGTCCACGCCGAGCGTCCCAGCCGCGACGGTCCAAGCGCCCGGCCAGGAACCCCGCGCAACCTCACGCGCCCGAACCGAACAGCCGAGCAGCCGCCGCGCCATGAAGATCCTGTTTCCGTTTCTTCTTTTCCCCCATTACTTTCCTCTGGTAACCGACGCCCACTCTCTCCCTCTCCCATAACGGACGCAGCCGCGATTAATGGAGCATAATGGTCGGCCGTCGATCGTTCCTTCTCCCTCTGTTCTTCCCCCTCTCTATAAATCACGAGCTCATGTCCCATCGAGCAGTACCCGTGCACTCCGTTCTCTCGCCGTGCCATACTGCTCCCTGCGTTCTCCTCTCACTGCTGCGCAGCTCACCGTCGCCAGAACACTGCTCATCAACGGAGCTGCCCACCATCGGTGAACTTGACGTCGTGCCCGTGTCGACCCCTGCTACTGCTCGTCGAACGCCTGCCAGCTACTCCCCTGCTCGTCGAACCCCCTCTCCCTGTGCACGAAGGCCCAAGGTAGAGGATAAGCATTTTACATGTTAGCCCCTGGTTTGGTGTAGATTCACGTCCAACTTTTCTGCACAACAAAAGTATTAGAAAAAGATCTTGTATTTTTATGCGCTAACCTTAAAGTCTAAATTTAATTAGATATATATACCTTGCAGCAATGTTTTTTTAAATGTATATTCTAAATTCAAATGAGATTATTCCTGTGTTATTGGCTTCTTGGTATTGTGCTAATCTCTTTAAAAAAATTATTTTGTAACAGTATTCGTGTTCCCATCATTTAATTCTAAATAACAGATACAATGTTTAATACAATTGTTCAAATAGGAAAAAAATATAACACGTATGTTTCTCTATAGAAATAAAGAATAAAACTAAATTGTGACATATGTTTTACGATAGGAACTATTAGTTAGTAATTAAACCAGTTTTTTTTAGAATTAGTGTAGTGTCCTAACTGTATCATTTTAAATAAAATTATATAGCATATGTTTTCATAATTTATTTACCATATAGTTTTTACTAGTAAATTCTCAAAACAAAATTAGTATATTATGTCATAACAAATTAATGAGATGGACATCGATGTGAGTAGATGTATATTATAGTTATAAATTAGATTTTATTTCAGACGATTTTTGTTTTATAAGTATGATTTGTATTGTGTGTTTATTTTGTAATGGTGTATGTTTATGTAATGGTGCATGTTTATTTATTGGTGTATGTTTTCTCTTTGTATGGCGACGTGTAAAATTATTAGAGGCTGACGGTGTGGTAGACGAACCGAATTTGTTTGAGGACGAACCACAGGACACGTTTGAGCAAGGCAAGTGGATTCTCCCTCTGCATATTCTATTTGTACCTATTCATTGCATATAGTAATGTTTACTTTTTGATATATTGCATAATTTGATGGGATAACCTAATTAAGGATTTCCTAGATTTACTACATGTATTCCTTGTTTAACCAGGGAAAATTGTTAAGCTGTGCAAGATTTATGCTACCGCCCAACTTAATGATTTTTTTAATGTCACTCATTAATTGGTTTTAATGTTCCAAAAATTCAATTGGCAATTATGACATTAACCCGATGGTTAAGATAACATTATTACAAATTTAATTGGAACATGGAGTGACCACCCAGGATAACAGTGCAACCACGAGTGCTATCATGGCTCTAGCTTTGGTAATTAGCTCTATATGCTTAGTGCCTAGCAACCTTACCTGAAAGATGAGCAAGAGGGGGAGCGGTAGGTGCTGGCAGCCCACGTTAACATGGGGTCGTATTCTTGGCTAAGGTACTTCACCCAGTGGGCCACCACCATCGTCTTAGAAACCTTAGCGGGTTGCTTCGTATTAAGTGTATTTTGTGAAAACCTCATAATAGATCCCTAGCCATTCACCTCGGCAGTGTCTAAGGGTCTGATCAACCCGGGCTAGATGGGATACATGGCTTGTGGGTAAAGTTGTACCACCTCTGCAGAGTGTAAAACTGATATATCAGCCGTGCTCCCGGTTATGAGCGACCTGGACTCCTCACATGATAATTGAACTTAAAGATGGACATAAATTGGGATCCGATGATCTGCCAATAATTTGCTTAAGTGGTTTCACTTAAGTGTTTTTGCTAGACTCATATTCCTTTGTATAAATGGGATATTTGGGATTCACACTTATTAGTAAGACAGGTGTTGTTAATAAAATATTGACCAACTAAAATGCTTACTGCTCAGATTTAGCCTCACCTTGTTATACCTGCATTAATTTTTCCCCCACTTGCTGAGCCCCGACCATAAGTGAGCTCACCCTTGCTAATATTTTGATCAGAGGGTGATGCTAGAGACTTTGATGGAGAATTTATCGACGAGGAATTCTAAGTCTAACGATGCGCCGGTCAACTTCCTGTGGAAGATTGCCCAGTTGTTTATTTCCGCTTTACTTTGATGTGATACTTGTTCAAGATACAATATTTCAGATGATGTAATAAAGTATTATACTCTCTTTACGCCTTTATTGCATTGTCTTTTGATATATTACACTTGTGACGTCAACATATGTGTGGAAATGGATCCTGGCACACATATGGTATGCGCTCGGTTCTATCCCCTGGAACCGGGTGTGACACAAGAGTATAACATGTTTCATTGCATTGTATTTTGTTTAGGGAGAAATTTTCCTTGGCACACGAATTTTGTATATCATAGTAATATTTGTCGTATCTATGTTTCACACTAAATTTTTACTCCCGTGGCAACGTACGGGCACAAAACTAATATAGATATAAAAAGGAAGAGTTAAAACAAATAATATTTATTTTTTATCATCTTGTCCATTTTAATCTGGCCCAACTATCCAGCCCACTGGCCCTCACTCGCTCGCGTCGCGTCTGGCCCGCTTGCCCGCGTCCAGCTCTACCCGTGTGCCGCCGCTGCGTCGGTCCCATGATTCCATCCTAGGCAGCCGTCCCGCTCCCGCACGCAGCGTGCCTGCGTGGGCGGAAAGCATCCAGCCAGCAGCGTCGGCGGGTGGACCAACGGAGTTTGCTTCTGGCCTTTGAGAAATTCGCTACACGGGCCTAGGCCCATTAAAAATCGAATTAGAATTAAACTTTATTTTTATTTATTTTTAAATTAAAATTAATTAAGGATTTTAACTTATTATGAAAAAAGTATTTAGATCGTGATTTATTACCGCCTCTGCATGGGCCCCGTTTAGGCATAGTACAGCCGACTTCCTCTTTACCCGTGTCGCCTGTACGCCGTCCAGCACAAGCAAGATTGCTTGGTCTTCCAGCTGATTGAGCGGACAAAATTCAATGCGAGTGATACCTGTTTTGCATAGCAAGAAATGCGTCTGAATAAGGGGGTGTTTGGTTACCCCAAACTAAAATTTAGCCCCTGTCCCATCGAATGTTTGAACCTCCGTTCCGGGTATTAAATGTAGTCGGATTATAAAACTAATTTGTCAGCCGAAGATTAAAAGACGAGACGAATCTAGTCCAGTTGGTTGGGTCTATATTTCATACTCCTATTTAAAAGTCAAACGCTTGATGTGACCCGGGCTAAACTTTAGCAGGAGCAACCAAACACCCCCTAAGTAGAACTTGCATGGTGACTGACTGTCGAATGGAACTACAACAGTAACTGAAATTTATAGGAACAAATAAAAAGTCTGTCTTGTTTCAAGCTTGGCCTTTTCGGACGACGTAATTTACGTTTGTACAAAGGTACTCTAATTGTTTCCAGCTGATGCTATATAACTATCATGTTGTTCCAGTACCATCTTTCTTTCTTAAGGACCAACCACGAGAAACCATGTATTGTAATGCTAACCAAGCATTTTTTGGTTGTGCAAATGATGCTGGTCTGCGTAATTAGAGCAAGTTTTTATTACGATCTTCTGTCTTCTAAACCGCAAACTTTTGCTCTATAATTCTCAATTCAAACATGTATTATTGCGCATTTCTCTTCAAAATGGTATCATATTGAATCTTGTTTCTTGTTTATATGCGCGTTGTCGTTTTTAGCTACAGTTTTGGAAGGAAGGAGGTACTGTTCATTTGGGGTTTTCCCCTTATTTAAAAAAAATGTGGCCAGCCAACCGGGCCACTATAAGGCCCGGAGGCTGAGCGGCCCAGCCGGTGGAGAGGATGGCCTAGGACTTCGGTGCCTCGGCTGGAGATCGCAGATAGGGAGGGAGCAGGTGTCCGAGCGGACGTGGCCCACGTGGGCGACGACGGTAACCGCAGCTCCGTTCTATCCGCTTTCTGGTTCAACGATCGCAGCTCTCTCCCCTCTTCTCGGTAACAGTAACAGACTCTCGCCCGGCTCCTTAAATGAATCCCTTTCCCCTGTACTCTCTCTCTGAAGGAAACGCAGAGACAGAGAGCTCTACGGTTCCATCCAGTCCACTGTTTCGGCGAGAAATCCTTCGATCTGCTTGATTCCAGGTGTCCTGGTCTCGTCCGTTTTATCGACTGTCTGTTGTTCTCGGTGATGGTGGTGTGGTGCTGTTGATGTCGTGCCTTGGTGCTGCTCGTTGATTCTCTGGTCTCTGTCCACCGTGGTCTGGTGCTTGGGCTCCCTGCTGCACGGTGTTCCTCTTCTCGGGCTGGTGCTGTGAACGTCTCTCTCGGCTCCGGCAGCGACTCTAGTATCTCCGTAAACCTCCCGCCGTGCAGGTCCGGACGTGCGCGGCGGAATTGGTTTTCTGGGACAGAAGCTTGTGTTCGCTGAGCTGGTCTTCCCACGTAAATAATCTACGTGCTGTGAGTTACCCGTTGCCTCTATTTATTTATTGAGTAATTTTGTGCAATCTGCTAGTATAATTTACTTGGGTGTGATTACACAATTTGTGTGCGGATTTGTGTGCTCGATGATGATAGCGGTATAGTGAGACAACGTGACAGTCTGGGTTTTAGTGTATTATCATTTTCAGCATTAATATTATTTGTGCCTAGTCTTCTTTCACTATTGTGCAGGTTCATTATTTAAGTTTATTACTGTTCCTTAATTCTTGTGCACACTGTTTTGATCTTGATATTCATGCTTGATTCTAGGCTCATAATATTTGATCTAAAACCCTGATTTGGTAAGATAGGATTGTCACGTTAGTTAAGGATCTTTGATCACCCTTTAGCGTTGGAGGGCTGTCTAGTGCAGCAACCCGCTTTTTTTAGAGCAATATTTTAAAATAAACAATCATGTTTATTTGCTTAATCTACCTTCTTCATCTACAAGTTATGTTTAATTTACAAATGGACCTGAGTAGCTATGTTTCATATTTTCAATTACTGGAATTGCTACTGTTCATTGCTGTTATAATTACATATAGCATTTATCTGAGTTATATGCTTGTTTTATTCGGAATTAGAATATTTAATTTATTTAAATATGATGGAAGCATGTCACTTATTTCTATAAAATTATAACAATCCAGAAAACTAATTCGTATAATGGCCTCTAGTTCTGATGTCATTAAGCCTGAAGCGTTGGACGGCGTAAGCTTTAAGCGCTGGCAGATTAAGACTCGCATGTGGCTCACTGACCTAAAATTATTTTGGGTAGTGACGTCGGCTGTTCCCTAGGTTGCATCAGATGATTCTGATGATGCAGCGAAGGCCGCCGCACTAGGGGAGAAGGCCAAGTGGGACGAAGCCAATGAGGCATGCTTGTCTCGTCTGATGAACGTCTTGTCGAACCGCTTATTTGACGTGTACTCTTGTTTTACCTCCACTAAGGGTCTATGGACTGAACTTGAGAACGAGTTCTCTGAAGTTGACAATGGCAATAAGTCATTCACAATGGAAAACTACCTCAACTATAAAATGGCTGAGGGAAAGTCTGTTATGGAGCAGCTACAGGAGATTCAACTCCTTGTTAGGGACTTGGTCCAATATGACTGCGTCCTACCAGACAGTTTTTAGGTGAATGCAATACTGGCAAAGCTCCCGCCTTCTTGACGAGACTTTGTGACTTCACGCCGCCACATGAAGAAGCAAATGACTCTCACTGAGTTGTCAGCTGCGATAAATGTGGAAGAGCGTGCAAGGTCCAGTAACAAGCCATCCCAGCAACTCCAGGCTCACGTTGTTGAGAAGGGTGGAGATAGAAAGTTCCAGAAGAAGAACTCTTCACAGAAGAATCTGAACCAACCTAAGTCCAAAAAGATGAAGAAAAAAAGGAGGACTTTATCTGCTACGTTTGTGGTGTCTCCAGGCATACAACTCGGAGGTGCAAACTTAGGAAGAGAAAAGGTCCTCCACCTCAGCGCAAAGAAGGGAACGTGGTGGTTAACTCCACCCCAGGGTATGCACCTCAGGCCTTTATGGCAAGTCCATCAGATGACTGGTGGATGGATTCCGGTGCTACTGTTCATATTTGTGCTGATCGATCCATGTTCTCTTTATTCTAGGGATACAACAGCGCATCAGTCTTGATGGGAAATGGTGTTCCGGCAGCAGTTCGAGGTACTGGACAGGTCTACCTGAAGTTAACTTCAGGAAAGACGCTCGTGCTGAAGGACGTACTCTATGTGCCCTCGATGAGCCGGAACCACATATCAGTGTCGCTGCTATGTCAACAGGGTCTCAAATTAGTGTTTGAGTCTAATAAAGTGGTCCTGTCTAAGTTTGGTACTTTTGTTGGAAATTCATATGAGTGAGACGGTTTGTTTCGTATTTCTGTTTTGAACAATTATTCTTCTTACCATGTTAATGTGGTCTGTAATAACGATTCCATTAATGATATATGGCATTCCCGTTTGTGTCATGTGAATTTTGAGGCCATTAAGAGATTAAGTGACATGTCTTTAATTCCAGAATATAAACATGTTAAAGATGTAAAATGTGGTATTTATGTGCAAGCTAAGCAGCCTAGAAAACCATTTCATACGGTTGAAGGCAGAAGTACCACTCCTTTAGGATTAATTCACTTAGATATCTGTGAGATGAATGGTATAATCACAAAAGGCGGTAAAAGACACTTTCTTACCTTGATAAATGATGCTACCAGATTCTGTTATATTTACTTACTCAGAACTAAAGATGAGGCACTAGAACACTTTAAGATCTGTAAGACTGAAGTTGAAAACCAGCTAGACAAGAAAATTAAAAGGCTACGGTCTGATAGAGGAGGTGAATACCTTTCCAACCTTTTTGATGAGTACTGCAAAGAGTGTGGAATCATTCATGAAACCATCGCCCCATATTCACCTCAGCCAAATGGGGTAGCTAAAAGGAAGAACCGAACGGTTGTAGGATCTAGGACACCGACTAGAAGGGGGTGAGTAGATGGTTTTGACTAAAATAAAAAACACTAGAGAAATTTAATCAATATAACAAGAGGTATAAATTCTCTAGTGACAACAAGTAAACAATCTATGAGAATCAACTATGGTGATTGTATACTTGAAGAACAATATGCAAAATACTAATCACTTGCACGACAATAAGTAATGCAAAAAAAGAATGACACCAAATTTTATCCCGTGGTATCGGTGATTTGCCGATCACTCCTAATCCACGTTGAGGTGGACTTCAAGCTCTCACTTGCTCCTCTATCAAGACACGGCTTGATCTTTAAGCCAAGTGGACAAGAAATCACTCAATACCTCGTTTCCACTAGTGTCACCTTTGCCGCTCCGGCGAGGTAGGTGCGAACCCTCATAATCAACACCCTCACACATGAGCTCCCCTTCTATTTATAGCACACCTCTCAAATCCAACCGTTATGTGCAAACTGCACACATTCTGCACACACGCGGATGGTTCGCGCCCTGAGGCCGGACGGTCCGCCGAACATATAACGACTAGTTTTCCCATTTGAAATCTGTCAGAGCTGTCAGAAAAGCGAGGTCCGGACAGTTCGCCAACCCTGGCCGGACCGTCCGAGACCTGGCAACTTGGAGCACCAGTGCTCGGACCAAGAGGAGTTAACACATGCGGACTGTCCACCCTACAAGGCCGAACGGTCCGCGACCTAGGAGACAGTACTGTCCGGGCTTAAGCCCCGGATAGTCCGTAGTACAAATGTACAAAAACACACAGTCCCTGCCCAAACCAATTTTGGCGCCTGCAGACGGTCCGCCCAATAAGGCCGGACGGTCCGCACAATAATACAGGGACTGTGCCGAGAGCAACCGTCTCTGGTCAGGACTGCAGACGGTCCAGTCCCAAGGCCCGGACGGTCCGCAGTACAAATGTACAGGAACATCGAAGTAAACATACTTCTGACCACCACTGAATGGATCGCGGACGGTCCGCCCACTGGTCCGGACGATCCGCCAACCCATAACTTAACAACCTTTCAAACACGCTTTTTAAAAGATTTTTAACTCTTGAAATTGGAAGTGTTGTTAGTCCTCATGCAAATGCAACCACTAGATGCTCTATGAGGCACTAAGTTTGACACAGACAAACGTCATTGACCCCTCTTAATAGTACGACCATCTAGCCTACTAATCCGGTCAAATATCTTCTCTAAACTCCTGGAGACTGGCATAAAACAAAACCTATGTTATACCTTTGCCTTCACTTGATCCACAACCAATGCTTATAAATCAACAAGATTTTCTGTTCTATGTGGTCCAACCCTGCATTCTTATTTCTCCAAGAACCGTTAGTCCACAAACAGTTGTCATTAATTACCAAAACATCACTAAGGGGCCTAGATGATTCACAATCTCCCCCTTTTTGGTAATTGATGACAACACTACACATTATATCCAAGAGAAGTTTTGTTTTTCAAATCTATCTCATACCTTACGTATAAGAAGGATTTTAGAGGTGAGTTTCATATGACTTATCTTGATTTGAAGTTCCATCCGAGAGATAGATAAATCTCAATAAAACTCAGAGTGTAGGAGTAGCTCCCCCTATGTGTGTGCATGATATTTCTAGTTTGAAAATACAACACACATAATCGATCAGAGTTTTGATGGAGATGTTCCCACAGTCATGGTTATCGAGGCATACAAGAAGTAATATATAAAATAAGTGCAACTAATTTAATCACTCCTCGATCAACCATTCATAGAATAATTCGAACTAATTTAATCATAAGATTTAACACACATAGTTCAACCCACAGAATATTACAAATATTTGTCCATAACCATAAGACATAGTTCACCAAATGCACAAGACATAAAGTTCAAATAGTAACCAAGTGCATAAGACATAAAATAGTAAACATGCACATGCATAGTCTTAATGTCCACATGAGCGAGCTCCCCCTTAATATGACATTCCAACTTCTCTTCTCTTCTCTCCCCCTTTGGCATCAATTGCCACAAAGGAGGGGCCTCACTGACCACCAGGTGGAGGATACATGCTGTAATAATGAGTGCTGAAGGTGTTGAAGAGAGAGGAGAACTGCCCAAAGTCTTGCTGGAGCTGCTGCTGCCTCTGACTTATATCTTGAATGCTTTCATTTATAGACAGATTGTCAAACTGACTAGACAAAGCCCCCATATTATCCTGAAAACTCTGCTGCATGTTGTTTAGTCTGTTCATAATTGGATCAGTAACATTGTCTTGGATGTGACTGTGAAACTCAGAAAGCTCAGAATTCAGCGCATCCAAGTTATCATTAAAGAGAGCCTGCATGGCATCCATGCGCTGGTCCATATGTGTCATCATGCCCTGAAAGCAGCCATCCATGTGTGCCTGGAGTCCTTGCTGCATGTTCTAAAAGTAAGGATCAAAATAGCCTGGACCAGGCTTCCTGAACTGCTGAGGCTGAGGAGGAGGTGGCATCTGCTCAGCTGCATCAGCTTCAGGAGCAATTCCTTCATCATCACCAGCTTCTTCCTCATCATCTGGGAAGGGAGTAAGAGGCCTGGTGAGGAATCCAATCTCATTCTTGAAGGGCCTAAAAGGAGTGTGAACTATCTCACAGTGCCCCTCAAATCTGGTCTTGGCTTTGATGAGAGCCATAATGTATGGAGCATAGGCTAAGTTCTGGTTCTTGTCCATTTTGAGGTCATTTAATTGTCTCATCATAAATAGCACAACATTCATTATCTCACCATTCATGACATGGTGGATAATTTTCTAGAACTTGTCTCTGATTTTGCTCTTATCTCCACTCTTGGGAAAAATTGTTACTCTGGCAATTTTGTTAATCACAGCAGGATGATGCCTCAGTCCTGCTGTCTCACCAAACCTCCTAGGAATTCCCAGCCTTGCTGGTTCATAGAATTGCACAAATTCTTCAAAGTTATCTTCAGTGTACAAATTAAAAGTGCATTCATCCCTTTTGTGAGTTTTGGTGATTTGGATAACAACACATTTAAAGGTCTAACAAGTTTGCTAAGTGTTGAATAGGAAATTCAGTATGATGAACATACTTGAATAGTGTATAATGATCAGTGAACAAGGTTCAACACAAGGTCAAATAACCAGTGAGACAATGCAAATGGATATAATATGGTCTCTATATTAGTTTGAATATATGGACAAGTCCTGAGAAATTACTATGCATAAATATGATCATAATAGAGGTTGAAGTGATTAAGAGGATTGGTCAAGCCAAAGTGAATAAGATATGAGGAATCGTGAATTGGCTTCACCATATTACTATTAGTCCATATATGAATATATGAGAATCAAACTAGAGCTTGATTGATCTTAGCAGTTATATCTAGATGACATTCAAGCAAGGTTCACAATATTGAAGAAATGATTCTCTCAATGGATGCTCAATAGGATGTGACTCAAGAATGGCTTGATAGGGTGAAGATAGCAAGGAAAGGGCTTCGAGGAACTAAGCGAAGGTGAAGGCCAAGCGACGGCTTGTAGACCGAGGTACCATGGCTAAGGTGAAGAAGAGAGTACTTGCACTAAGTCGATGAACTAATCAGCTATGAAGAGTTACAACATGTTGATGCATCAGTAAGGTGACTTGAAGCCATGATTTGAACTCATATATGGTGAAATGGCACAAGTCACAGGCTCGATTTGTGTTTGCTTCAAAAGGTGAGACAAAGATGTTTGTGATCCTTATGAAGCAACGCCATGGAGAAATCACACATGTGACACCAAATTCTCAAGGAAGTTACTTAATTATATTTTATTTAACTTGAGTATAGGAATCGTCGTACTATCAAGGGAGATCCAAAAAGAAGGTTGGTGTTGGTACTAAAGCTCAAAATCCTTGATCCAAAACTTCTATTTTACCCTTGTTAATCCTTAGTGAAAGTATGTAGTACAACATTTTTAAGTCTATCTTGGCCAAAATTGCTCTCTGGAAAATACTGGTTCAGTCGGACACTCAACCGGACACTCAACCGGTTTTTGTCTGGTGGAAACAGGTTCAACCGGTTTTTGCACTGTTCACTTTTTTCTGTCAGTCTGCTGTGTCAGCCAAAAAGCTGTGCGCAGCTTTTTGAAAACCGGTTCAACCGGTTTTGGGACAGGTTCGACCGGTTTTTGAGCAGAAAAGTCAAAACGGCTAGTTTTGGAGCCCCACCTATATATACTCACTCCTACCTCTCTCCCCCATAGCAGAGCACGACTTAGACTCCATTCCTAACCTGAGAAACACCTCCCACTCTCTCTCACACACCTCTTGCCTCTCCCATTTCAAATCTTTGGAGAGAAATCTTTGAGTGAGTTTGAGAGCTGCGGTTTTTGTGCTTCATCTCCAAATCTCTCTTGCTCTTCTTGATTCGAGCTTTGGTACTACATCGAGTTCTTTGTGGATTCGTTACTCTTGGAGCTTCTAGCTCCTAGACGACTAGGTGTCTCTTGTGAGTCTCCAAATCTTGTGGAAGACCACAAGAAAGTTTGTATTACCCGCTCGTTTGAGCAAATATTATTGTGTGGGCTTGACCTTTGTGGTCGGAAAAGGGAGGATTAGGGTTGAAAGAGACCTGGCTCTTTGTGGGCGCCTCAACGAGGAAGTAGGGCACCTTGGTGGTGTGACCGAACCTCGGGATAAATCTTGTGTCTCGTGTGTTCTTGCTCATTGTATTTGTTTGTGTTCTTCGTTCTCTCACCATTGCGTGGAAGATTTGTTTATATCTTTTTGGTGTGTGGATTTTGAGAAGTGCCCTTCTCAGATCTACTACCTTGAACCCTGTGGATCATTTAGAACATCTCATTTCTAAAGTTATCTGGATGGATTTCGAGATCAATTCAGTTTTATATCTCATTCTTTAGTTGAGCTCGTGCAAACCGGTTTTGACACCGGTTGAACCAGTTTTACCCAGTTCATTTCTAGTTTTGTTGAAAAAGTTTTAACTTGCCTATTCACCCCCTCTAGGCACCTTTCAATTGGTATCGGAGCCTAATCCTCGTTCTAACGCTTAACCGCGTGAGGAAAGATCATGTCGGGGGGACTAAGAAACGAAAGTGCTTCTAAGCTTGAAAAAGTTGAGGTTGCCTCGACTTCATCTTTTGGTGCAGATGTTGATCCTAGGGCAATAGACCTTGCCATGAGAATCGCCGAAAGGATGTTCCTCAAAATGAAGGAAGATGAGGCGAAGAACAATATTGAAGAAGAAGAAGAAAATGATCGATGGAGACCAAACGACGAATCCACCTCTTCACAAGGTTCGTCTTTCAAATCCACTTCTCATATGTGCTTTGTTGCTAATGAGAGTGACAGTGAAAGCGAAAGTGAGGATGAGGAGGAGCAAGAAAGTGATAGTGAAGATGAGGACGATCTTCAACAATTCTTCGCTCAGCTAAGCAAGAAACATCAGATGAGCTTGCTCAAACTCATGAAAAGAGCGAAAGAACAAAAAGAAATGCTTCATAAGCAAGAAGACTTACTCATCAGAAAAATCGGAGACTTAGAGAAGTTGACCAAAGAGCATGAGAAGCTAAAGTGCTCTCATGATGATTTGGTCCAAAGGTATGAAGACATTTCAATTGAGCAAATTAAAGTTGTTAATCATTCATCATATATTGCTCAATTAGAAAATAAAAATGCTATGTTTAAGAACACGATAGAAAGGCTAAATATTGAAAATCTAGCTTTGCAAGAAAAACATGATATGCTTGTGTGCTCTCATAATAAATTTATGGATTCACATATCATGTTAGAAATGGCTCATGAGGTTGTGTTAACTAATTTGAAATCATACCAACCTCACATATGCACATGTACTTAAGTGGAAACTATATTATCATGTGCTAACAAATGTTGCTCTCGAGAAAGCCAATCTTCCATTGAGCTAGAAATTTCAGGAATTAGTGATATTTCTATCACACAAGAAAATAAAGAGCTCAAGGAAGAAGTTGGAAGGCTAAGAAGGAGCTCAACTCTTTTGAAGGGAAAGTGTCATGCTCAACCTTCTCAAGATAACCGTGATAATATGGTGAAAAAGCTTGAGAAGGGGACAAACGTAGCATGCACAAAACCCCTTCAAAAGAATACCAAGCTTTCCAAGAAGGGCATGAGCAAAATTCATGGTAAGAAAATCAATGCTCATACTATTTGCTCTAACAATGTACCTATGTGCTTCAACAAAGAAAGATCAAAGAGAAGCGATAGAAGGTGCTATGGATGCAAGGAGAAGGGTCATGAAATTGATTCATGCCCCCACATGAAGAACCAAAACCTTACACGATCAAGAAAGATGACCATCAAAAAGGATGAAAGCAAAAGGCAAATGCATTGCAAGGACAAGCACCACATTTGTTACAATTGCCGTGAAAAGGGTCATCTATTCAAGGTTTGTCCAAAGGGTAAAACTCCTAAGCCTAACTTGGCAATACATTCAAATATGCTTAGGAGACCCAAATTTGACTCTTGTGTTAGAAAGGTGATGAGTTCACCACATTCTAGGACCAAGGCTATTTGGGTGCCTAAGTCTTTATTGGCTAACACTACACCAAAATCATACACTTCCTACAGTTTTTTAACTTCCTACAGCTTTTATAACAAACCGTAGGAAATAAATAACTTCCGAGAGGCAACTGGTACCTCTAGGAAATAAACATAACTTCCTATGGTTTTTTATAAAAACTGTCGGAAGTTAAAAAACCGTAGGAAGTTAACTAACTTCCTACGGCCTCCTCTAGGAAGTTAGATTTCAGCTGTTGACCAGTCAAATGAAAATCTAACTTCCTACGACCTCCTGTAGGAAGTTAGCCGGCCTCCTCTAGGAAGTTAGGTTTCAGCTGTTGACAAGTCAAACGAAAATCTAACTTCCTACGGCTGGCTCTAGGAAGTTAGCTGGACAGCTAACTTCCTACGGCCTCCTCTAGGAAGTTAGGTTTCAGCTGTTGACCTGTCAAATGAAAATCTAACTTCCTACGGCCGGCTGTAGGAAGTTACTTAACTTCCTAGAGGTAAAGTACAAACTCTAGGAAGTTACGTAACTTCCTACGGCTTTACTCTAGGAAGTTATGTTTTTTATTTTTAACCTCCCTCCCTCAACCTTATCTCTTCTCTCTCTTCTCTCACCTTTATCAACGTCTCTCTGTCTCACGCCCGACCGGCCGCCTCTCCCGTGCCCTTCTCTCCCACGCCCGGCCGGCTCCACCCCCGGCCCCGCCTCTCCCGCCCCCGGCGCGCCCCGCCCCCGATGAGCCTGCCCCCGATGAGCCCGCCCCAGCCGCCGCCCGCCTCGGCCGCCGCGCCGGGCCCCCGACGCGCGTGCCCCCGCTAGCTAGGTTGTTGCCATGTTTATTCAGAACAAGCTTTTGAAGCGTGTATCTCTCTTCCACTTCAAAAGTTTATGTTCTCTCTTTGACTTACACCACTCTCTTGCTTCTAGAGTTAAGATTGCAGAATATGGTCATAGTTAAATAATGATAGGTGGAAATCAGGACATATCTATGTCCATGTTCTGTTCCTCTGGTTTTAACATTCCTGATTAGGTTGATCCTAAATTGTCTTTGCATAAATGTGGTCTTTGTTAACTGTTACTAATCTCTGTATGTTATTAGCATAGCTTAACTCTTACATTATGTCGGTCTTCTCCATTCTCATTTGTCTCTAATGGTTAGTGTGCAAGGTGACTATCCCTGAGATGACAAAATCTGTGGAGAAAGCTATTGATGGTCTGTGTACCCGATATAATATCTCAATGCCAGTTTAATTACCAAGTACAAGTTCTACTCACTACACTTCTGAGTAAGTACCACTACATACCGTCTTACCCTCTGATGACTGATGATTGGTATGTCCTTATCTCTAGTTTAATGTAGCCTTTTTTTGCTAAATTAGTTGTATGAGGATGCCTTTATATTTCTGATTGATACTGAGATGTCACTGAAAGTGTTGTCTAATATCTTCCCTTTTGTAAACTTTTTATGCTTTGATGTCATCCTACATGCTTGTAAGCAAGTCGGGGAATGCAAAAACCCTGCAATAGCTTCTGTGGACAACCCATTGGTAGTTAAACTTTAGACATCACTGTTGTTGCTATAAATAGTGTTGGAAATACAGTGCAACTTTGGCTTGGTTGGCTGTGAAATATTTTCATTTAGCCTGTGCAGTGAACACAGTGAACACCGTTAAACTTATGATCTATTTCATATTTCAGTTATTGGCCAATAACTGAAAGGTTTACTTGTCCATTTGGCTGTAAAGGGGTTGTTCCTTTGGTACTAAGGCCGAGTTTGGTTTGTTAGTCACTCTATTTTAGTCCGCATTTAGTCCCTAAATTGCTAAATGGTAGGACTAAAACAGAGACTAAACTGTTTTAGTGCCTAGTCCCTCAAGGGGTGACTAAAAGAGACTAAACCATATTATAATTCCACCTTTTGTCCCTCTTTTATTTCAGTTGCACTAATGGCAGAAGAATACTAAGAGGTATTTTGATCCTCTTATGATTTATTTAATGCTTTTTGAATACTTTGTCCCTAGAACCAAACATGATAGAGACTAAACTTTAGTCTCCTAACTAAACTTTAGTTCCTGAACTAAGGAACCAAATAGGTCCTAAGATGTGTTTTCTTTTCCTTTGCAGATAGCCTTCACATCAATCAGACAGCTGAATCTGAGATGGTGTGATCGTTATTTCGACATCCGTAGATAATCAGTAGAGTACAGGGACATATAAATATCGAATAAAGTTCATGAGCATTGGAAAGTATGTAATATCGAGAGCTTATCATCATCTGTATGACTATCCCATTTTTTTGCCGACTTCAATCCGTAGCAAAGCAGGCCATGGAATACTAAACTGCTGTTACGTCTGAGAAATCTTCATCTAACAGTCAACACCAGCTTAATGTAATATACTACCCTGCTCGAGTTATTTTCTCTAAGGATTGGAGATGAACTTCTCTACGATCGTCCAAAGCTCAGACCACACTTGACTTCCCTTCATTTTGCAAGCTGCCGATGCACCATTTTTTTGTCGTGATGTTACTTGTTTTGTAGGTATACAATGTTTGCTAACGTCATCGACTCGAGCCAGGTGAGGGTTCAGCGTGGAGGTTCATCGACGTCTGCTGCTCGTAGCTCCCGTCGCTCCACTCAAAATCCAGCAGAAGTGGAGCAACTGCGAGAAGAACTTAGGCGACATCAGGATTACTTGAAGCAACAAGCTGTGCAACATGAATATTATGCTACACAGATTCAGCAACAACAAACACTCATACAAGTAAGTTCAAAAGATAATAGCTTTCACTTTAAGATATGTATTGATTTAAAACGCTGATGTGAATGAGTTCGACAAATTTGTAGCAACTAGCACAGGCCCAAGGGATACACGTCCTGGTGCCCCCCCACCACCTCCCGTTCATTATCCTTGGTCTTCACCTCCACCTATACCTACATCTCCATCTACCGAACATCAGGTATGCATATTCATCATCATTTACTTGTTGTTAGTTATATTATGATGTAACTCAGCAAATATCATTTGTACATGTATATTAGACCCCTCCAGCTACCTTGCCGACGCATGAACAAGAGGATGGGTTAGACTTTGTTGAAACCCTCTTCAATAGTGGAGGTATCAACCATCACTCTTCACTGTAACCCGATGGTGATCGGCGATCGTGAGCTTCCATGTTATTGCGTTCTGATACTTGAAACTTTTATTATGACTATGTATGAGATATTGTCTCTTATTAGTACTGGATGATGAGATGTGTCTTATTATGACTATGGATGAGACTTTTGTGATGTAATTGATGAGGCTATGGATGAGACTTTTGTGATGTAATTGATGAGACTATGGATGAGACTTTTGTGATGTAATTAATGAGACTATGGATTTAAATATTGTTATGTGATTGTGTGTGAGATGTTTTATGCGAAAATATGTTGTGCTATATAGCTGTTGATATATTTGTTATGTTGTGGAATGTGGTGTAAAATATAAACAACATTTGTAATGCTGGTCAAATTAACTTCCTAGAGGCTTATTAACTTCCTAGGGGCTACAGTCAGCCGTAGAAAGTTAGTTAGCTAACTTCCTAGGGGCTACAGTAAGTCGTAGGAAGTTAGCCAACTAACTTCCTAGGGGTTACGTTAAGCCGTAGGAAGTTACTCGTAGGAAGTTAGTCAGCTGACGGCGCTGACGGCGTGAAACTACTAACTTCCGAGAATGTAATAACTTCCGAGAGGCTTATTAAGCCGTAGGAAGTTAGCTAACTTCCTAGAGCCCTCTAGGAAGTTAAGCTAACTTCCGACAAAAAAATTTCGAGAGCCAAACTTCCGACGGGATGGGTTAACTTCCGAGAGTTTCGCTAACTTCCTAGAGTTTAGGCCTAACTTCCTAGGGTTTAGGCTCTAGAAAGTTTACTATTTTGGTGTAGTGTAACCTTGATGGACCCATCATGAGATGGGTACCAAAATGTACTTAATAATTTTTGCAGGTACCTAGAGATGATATGAAGCTTTGGGGTGCTTGAGCGGTTTAACTCAATTCTTATCTCAAGCTATCAATCTTACATTGACTATTCTTTTAAGATTGGCCCAAAGATGAATTGAGTTGTTATATCACTAACTTCATATTCATCTCTAGCAAGAACTTGTGTTGTAGGGAATAAGGATTAATTTTTGTGGGAATCAAGAAAAAGGCCTACAACTATAGGATATCCAAAGGATGGTAATAATTAAATCTTAAGTGCACATTGCTTTTAATTAGTATACTTCTTTGTGTCTTTTGTAGCCACAAAGGAAAAATGAAGCACTTGAAAATGAACTTAAAATATTTTTACCTTGCTTTGGAAAAGATCTAATTATATGGTAGATTGCAAGTTCATATTTTTATATTGTGACAATCTACATGCTTTAAAATTGGTTGTATGTATCTTGTGGCATATTTCAAGTTAATCGTCATATTATTGCCATGACCTAGACATAAAGAGTATTATCCCATGTTCTTAAATGAATAGAGTGCTAAGTAAGAAATTCAAATTCTTAAAGCACTTATCAAAAGGGGAATTCTCTATATGACTAGAGTTGTGAGACCAATGTTTTTATTTGAGTGATTTATGTAGTTTCACAACATGAGAATGTGTTCCCCAAATGGAGTGTGTCATTAAACATTCAAAGAAGATCAAACCAATACTATGTGATGTATTCATTCTTGTTTAAATTGGTTTTGAGTCTTCTACATTAATCACTCACCATGCTGTGAATTAAACTTGCCCTATAAACTTATTTTAATAATCATGCTAGTTTCATCTTTTTTTAATTGATGTTACACATGATGCTTGTAAGGGTAATTTAGTTCATATCATGAGGTTTCCTTATTTTAGTGACCTTCTTGTCATTCATATACTAGAGGTTTCTAAATAGAAAACTATTGCTTGTGTTTCAAATGCAATCTCTTTTAAGATATTTCATGGAAATTCATAAGTAGAGATTGTGCTCTTTCAATTGGTAAAATCACAAGAATTAAAGGTTAATCTTCACCTAAAAGAAAGATTAGGAATGCTCAAGTCTAAGGTATTGAACTAATTGCTTCAATTGGTTGTTGATCAATGGTAGTTCCTTTCAAGTGACATTATTTCAATTGCTAATAATATATTCTATGGAAAGAAATGTCAATATGAAGGTTAAATTCCTTTTTGGCTTAAATTTGTAAATTAGTGCATATTGTTAATTCACTCCTCCATGTGCATTAACTTAAAAGGAATTTAATTTATGCCTTTATGCCTCATAAATGATGATTTGTTTGCAATTCATATCTAAAGATCACCATTCATTAAATACTTCCTTGTACTACTAATATCTCTTTTAAAAGTTTTTTAAACTAGTATTAAAAGGAAAAAAGATAACAAGCTAAAGAAGGAAGTCTCCACAAATGATGAAAAGAAGAATACTACGATGACACCACCACCGCTAGTAATATCTTTCAAATTAGTACAACAAATGGTACGCTCTACTTGGTGGTAAGTATTCTTAAGGATAAGTCAATTCATTGCAAATTTTTCATGCCTTGACCATGATATGTAATGTACTCCTCATGAGACTCTTAACTGAATTGAAAGTGCATGTGGCAAATCATTCAAATACTTGATGCACATATCTAGTGGGAGAACATTAGGTATCTTGTGTCTTAGAGAAAAAGTTTCTCTTGAGTAAGCTATACTAACTCAATCCATAATGGTAAAAATTGTATCTCATTCTTATGGATTGTAATCTTTGTTTTCCAAATAGCTACTCTTGATGCATTTTAAATTTCCTTATCGTTAAACCTAAAAGTGCATAAGAATCTTTTTTTTGATATTCATCACATACATATGCACTAACATGGATATGATTTTTAAACGGTAAAAGGTACAACTAGTGATCCACACTCTCTAAATTTTTGGAAACCCATATTTTGATATCTTAGAAATCTACTTCAATCGGTATCCAAATGCTTCACATTGAATTGGATCACTAAGTTATAAATTCCATGCATAACTTGTCTTTATGATATGAATGCTTGTGCGACTAACCTTGATAAGCTAGGTTCGTCATCAAGAAGGAAACACAATGATGTATCAAGAAAAGGAGAAAAGGCTCCTATTCTTAACTCTAGCTTTTATCTGTGTGATTAAATATTGATTTGAAACCATGTAAGATGGTGGTCAAGTATATGTGGATGCCTACACAAAGATAAAGGCCACAATAAAGATTGTGTGGGTACTCAAGGCTCTTACTACTAATCTCAAAGGACCCAATTCAATTTAGGTACCAAGATACGAAGCTTAAACTTGTTTTGCAGGATCACTACTTCAATGGATCAAGTTGAGTGCTCGATAATGAATGTATAAATCATATTCGGAGATAGTAGCAAGGGTGTTGTTGATTATGAAATAAAGGTCCAATTGGAAGATGAATGAATATTATCATATGGTCAATAATCCAAAATTATGTGACGTATTCTCTATCTAGTTAATTTGGATTTGATTCTTCTTTATTAGACACTCACCATAATATGGATTAAGTCAGCCATTTAGACTTCATTGAATAACCATGCATATTATCCATGTCATTCAAAAAATATTGTGCATGAGGGCTCAAGGGAAATTTAGTCCATATTATGAGGTTTCTCTATTTTAGCAATTCGCTTGCCTTCCACATATAAAGGGTTGCAAAATAAGAAACTAGTGCTTGTGCTACTAATGCCATCTCTTGTGTTGAGTTTATCCATAGAAAATCTATGTTAAGAGATGGTGCTTGTTTTAAATTGGATAAATCACAAGCTTAAAGGATACTATTCAACTAAAGTAAGATGAAGTTGATAAGAGACCAAGGTATGAAAACTTACTCTCATTCAGTTGCTTTAGTATTACATCCTTAGTGGGATGTACCATAGTATAGGTTAATTTCCTTGCAATATAAAATGTTCAATAGTGCATATAACTTTGACATCAACTATATGTGTGCACTAATTTAAAGGAATTTAGTCTATCCTTTTGGGTTTCAATATTGATGATTCATTTGTCATCCACATATAAGGATAATCATTTGTGAAACCCTCCCTTGTGTTTTTAATGCTCTCTTTTCTAAGTGTTTCAACAAGGTCCTTCCAAGTGCTTTCAAGATGGATTGAAAATCTACGGATATAAGAGTCTTGGTTCTTTCAATCATTGAGTCTTAATGGGTCTCATATCAAGTATAATCGAACCAAGCAAGGATGAATAAAGTTCAAGATCACTTGGTTGGATGAAATCATAAAAGAAAAGAAAGCACAGTCATTCAAGAAGGGAGTTACACTTTTTGTCAACCAAATAATGAAGATGTAGTGACATATTTATATGATATCCTTCATTATGAGGTTTGAGGTTCATATTAGCATGCTTTACCCTTTAGGATTTCAATTGATATACTTTCAGTTCTTAAACTTTCAATTGGTTTGATTTTCATCATCTATGTAAAGCATGTTATGTTAAACCAAGATATAGCGCAAACTTCACCTTTAACCTCGTATTGTTGATGTGCATAAGTGTACTTTGTGTACTCTTGCATGCACAAATTGAGGAAGAGTTTAGCCTATATCTTGTGAGGCTAATGATTTCTTCAAGTTCATGTTTTGTAGTCTCACACCTTGGAGAACATCAAATGAGGATGAGTGGTTCCAAGGAAATGATCAAATATTTACCACATGTCACCCCATGGATTAGTTCTATTGGGGAACGATATGTGTCCTCTAGCATAAATTCAATTGTTTCAAATATATTATGCCTTGACCAAGATATATGATGAACTCCTCTAAGAATCTTAATTGAATCAAGTGCATGTTACAAGTAATTCGAGTACTTGATGCATACATTTAGGGGAAGCTCATTCTATATCTTGTGTCCTTAAAGACTAACATTTTCTTTTAGTGAATTTGTATAGTTCTTTGAAGAGAATGAGTTTCTCTTGATCGTTTAAAGAGGATAAGTTTCTCTTTGAAATGTCAAGCCTATCAAAAACTAAGATAGAAATTCAAGATTATAATGAAGACCATATGGCATGGAACAAAGGTGTGTCACTCCATGAACTATTGTATTACATTTGTGTATCTAGGCTCTTACAAGTTAGTGTATGCATGTATATGCAATATCTTAAGTCACATCATAAGGTTTCACTTGAATCTTGGATTAAAATATTGCATATCATGTCTATTAGTATACCTTTTGATTATGAGTAATTCCTTAAATTGATGCAATTTCATATTTTCATACTTTATTTGTACCAAGGTTCAAATTGTAGAACTTAATCCCCTGACCTCACAAGTCCAAGTGCATAAGCTAAACAAGTATTCATCACTTGTATGCATACATTTAGGGGGAGAATGGTCTATAATTTGAATCTTTGAGACTAACTTCATTTTCAAGTCTATTATGTGTGTAGTCTCAAATTAGAAAGGAATCTTCAAGCAAAGACAATCGCTTCCACTGCAAAATTTGATGGGTATCAAAGATTCTTTGCTCCAATAAATGTATCTTCTATACATTTCATAAGAGAATGAGTTTCTCTTGTATATGCTACTCCAACGTCATCTAAAATTGGTAAATATGTATCACATCCTTTTGGATTGCAAATGTCTGAAGTAGCATAGCTTATAAATTCTCTTGTCTAGAACTTAATTGATTAAATAGTGCCCATGTTCCTTATGTTGCATGATTATGTTCAATTGATACTCCTTGTATGCCAATGGTACTTTAAGTTGCAAATAAGTACTCTCAACAAGTATCAATTGAATTCATATATATGTGTGCACTAAAACTTGAGGAGAACTTAGTGTAATATGCAATTAGTGATCTGATTATCTATCAAATTGTATCAATTAGTGGTTTTCAATTGATATTTTTCGAACATGATCACTAGTTGTATAATCCATACTTGTGCAAGTTTTATGCTGCCTCTTGTTATGATAAGAAAATGCTAGGTGACATCTAGACTCCAGGTATCAAGATTTATCTTTCAATTAGTATGACAATATTCAGTTGATATCTTGGACCTATGTCACAATTATGCCAACAAGAGATTGCAAAATGAACTCTAAATACAACACAAGTGTGGAACACCCCTTTGAAAAGGTAAAACGCAAAGGTACATCGCTTATGACACTTCTCCATTACCTTTGTGCCATCTAAGGATCATTTTCATGATAGTGTGTTCACATCTCGCTTAATCATAATTTATACCATTTATATTCTTTGTATCCTTTTTGGAGATTTATGACAAAGGGGGAGAAATTTTGCATTAAAGCTTACCTTTACTCTTATGTAACTAAGTGTTAGAATACTTTTAAGAAGGGGAAAAATAATTTAAAAAAAGGGGAATCGTAAGAAAAACATAAGATGTAGAAAGTTGATGAGTGCATACTATGTCATGAGCATCACGTTTATTTTATGACACACTGCACTCCATGAATAGTATGATATAAGTTATCTCCATACTTTGACCCAAATATGTGCTTTTGGTATTTGAGTACTGCACATATTTAGGGGGAGGAAACTATATCATAGGATTCAAAATCTTATTTATCAAATCTTATGTAGGCTTTAAATGTGTTGTCATCAATCACCAAAAAGGGGGAGATTGAAAGTGCATTCATCCCTTTTGTGAGTTTTGGTGATTTGGATAACAACACATTTAAAGGTCTAACAAGTTTGCTAAGTGTTGAATAGGAAATTCAGTATGATGAACATACTTGAATAGTGTATAATGATCAGTGAACAAGATTCAACACAAGGTCAAATAACCAGTGAGACAATACAAATGGATATAATATGGTCTCTATATTGGTTTGAATATATGGACAAGTCCTGAGAAATCACTATGCATAAATATGATCATAATAGAGGTTGAAGTGATTAAGAGGATTGGTCAAGCCAAAGTGAATAAGATATGAGGAATCGTGAATTGGCTTCACCATATTACTATTAGTCCATATATGAATATATGAGAATCAAACTAGAGCTTGATTGATCTTAGCAGTTATATCTAGATGACATTCAAGCAAGGTTCACAATATTGAAGAAATGATTCTCTCAATGGATGCTCAATAGGATGTGACTCAAGAATGGCTTGATAGGGTGAAGATAGCAAGGAAAGGGCTTCGAGGAACTAAGCGAAGGTGAAGGCCAAGCGACGGCTTGTAGACCGAGGTACCATGGCTAAGGTGAAGAAGAGAGTACTTGCACTAAGTCGATGAACTAATCAGCTATGAAGAGTTACAACATGTTGATGCATCAGTAAGGTGACTTGAAGCCATGATTTGAACTCATATATGGTGAAATGGCACAAGTCACATGCTCGATTTGTGTTTGCTTCAAAAGGTGAGACAAAGATGTTTGTGATCCTTATGAAGCAACGCCATGGAGAAATCACACATGAGACACCAATTTCTCAAGGAGGTTACTTAATTATATTTTATTTAACTTGAGTATAGGAATCGTCGTACTATCAAGGGAGATCCAAAAAGAAGGTTGG
The DNA here is from genome assembly GCA_029449295.1 of Zea luxurians. Lineage (NCBI taxonomy): Eukaryota > Viridiplantae > Streptophyta > Magnoliopsida > Poales > Poaceae > Zea > Zea luxurians. The sequence continues at coordinate 177,308,454 of JAOPSE010000002.1, forward strand.
TGTTGGTACTAAAGCTCAAAATCCTTGATCCAAAACTTCTATTTTACCCTTGTTAATCCTTAGTGAAAGTATGTAGTACAACCTTTTTAAGTCTATCTTGGCCAAAATTGCTCTTTGGAAAATACTGGTTCAGTCGGACACTCAACCGGACACTCAACCGGTTTTTGTTTGGTGGAAATAGGTTCAACCGGTTTTAAAACAGGTTCAACCGGTTTTTGCACGGTTCACTTTTTTCTGCCAGTCTGTTGTGTCAGCCACAAAGCTGTGCGCAGCTTTTTGAAAGCCGGTTCAACTGGTTTTTGAGCAGAAAAGTCAAAACGGCTAGTTTTGGAGCCCCACCTATATATACTCACTCCTACCTCTCTCCCCCATAGCAGAGCACGACTTAGACTCCATTCCTAACCTGAGAAACACCTCCCACTCTCTCTCACACACCTCTTGCCTCTCCTATTTCAAATCTTTGGAGAGAAATATTTGAGTGAGTTTGAGAGCTGCGGTTTTTGTGCTTCATCTCCAAATCTCTCTTGCTCTTCTTGGTTCGAGCTTTGGTACTACATCGAGTTCTTTGTGGATTCATTACTCTTGGAGCTTCTAGCTCCTATACGGCTAGGTGTCTCTTGTGAGTCTCCAAATCTTGTGGAAGACCACAAGAAAGTTTGTATTACCCGCTCGTTTGAGCAAAGATTATTGTGTGGGCTTGACCTTTGTGGTCGGAAAAGGGAGGATTAGGGTTGAAAGAGACCCGGCTCTTTGTGGGCGCCTCAACGAGGAAGTAGGGCACCTTGGTGGTGTGACCGAACCTCGAGATAAATCTTGTGTCTCTTGTGTTCTTGCTCATTGTGTTTGTTTGTGTTCTTCGTTCTCTCACCATTGTGTGGAAGATTTGTTTATATCTTTTTGGTGTGTGGATTTTGAGAAGTGCCCTTCTCAGATCTACTACCTTGAACCCTGTGGATCATTTAGAACATCTCATTTCTAAAGTTAACTGGATGGATTTCGAGATCAATTCAATTTTATATCTCATTCTTTAGTTGAGCTTGTGCAAACCGGTTTTGACACCGGTTGAACCGATTTTACCCAGTTCGTTTCTAGTTTTGTTGAAAAGTTTTAACTTGCCTATTCACCCCCCTCTAGGCAACTTTCACAAATCAATCCCAGCTAAAATTGTATCATAATCCAAACTGTTTACAGTAGCAAATTTAGCAAAGGTTGCAGAATACCTCTTGAAACCAGTCATCCAAGTGATGGATTGCTCATCAATATCAATCTCAGCAGTGGCCAGGAATTGTTTCACAACCATCTCACTGAAGTCGGTCCTCTGACCCATAAAGTGATAGAGACCACATGCCTCAAATTTTGGAATCAGGTCCTCCATGACTGATTGGCCCAGCATAAAAGTCCAATCTATAACTTGATGCTTGTGAAAGTTTGTATCCATCAGTGTGCCCCAGAAGACATCAAATTGAAGCTGAGTGTGAAAGAACTGAATATTGGTGTCTGAGGGCAGAGCATACTGATTGACTGTCCTCCTGGAGCAATATTCTGCCATAGAGAATCTCCTCTTTGGATAGGTTCATCTTGTGATGTCAATTGGATAGTCAGGATGTGCGTGTGGAACATCTTCTGTGTCCATAGAAACGCTACCCCCAGCTGAAGATTGGGCCTCTGAGTCTGTAGTTGAATGATAATCTGCATCATCTGCATGGGGGCGCTTCGACTTGAAACGACCGGGAAGTTTCTTCCTCAGACCACCCAAACCACTGCAATATATGAGAAAGAGCCACTGGTGAATAGTTGAAAACACCACAATAGAGAGAAAGAAAGTTGAACTTTCTGTCAGGGGCCGGACTGTCCGCGCTAGGGGGCCAGACCGTCCGCGCCAAGGGTCCGAACTGTCCGCGCCAACCTAGCAGACGGCCCGCGATCATCCAGTGGCGATTTTCTAGAACCCTAGCCGCCCCATTCATTCAATCAACGATTCGGCAGAAAATAACCATCCAAACTTGTTCAAATTTTTGCACAACATTCACAATGAGTAACACTAGCAATTCCACCAATCATATTTGTGAATCCACTGCTCAATTCTAGATCAGAGAGAAAAATCCGAAGAATCCCAAAATTTGAAGAAATCAGATAAAGTCCATGAGATTTTGAAATACCGGGATGAAGACATGATTGTTGAACTTCCAACACGCTTCCGGACAGTCCGTGTGCAAGTTCACTTCACCGTCCGCTCACAATCGACAAGAGTCACCTTTAGACGTGTGGAGAGTGTGAGAGGAGAAGGCAATTGATGAAAGTGACAATCTGACTGCCTCTGCCCGACTTAACTGCCTATCGCGGACGGTCCGCGCAGGGACGGCGGACGGTCCGCGCCCGGTTAAGTCAGACTGTCTGCTCTGCTGACTCGGACTGTCCAGATCCTGATATGGCGGACGGTCCATGGTCCATACCCGGATGGTCCGTGGCCTGATACTCAAATCTCCAAACTTTGTCCACTTTCTGATTTTGAATTTCAAATCTGATTTGACTCTCATATATGGACATTTCAACCAATCCAAGGGTTAGTATGCATGCATATACACATTATGTATTTGAGGAATACACATTTTCATATAAAACTACTTAGATCAAACGAGAATTAAAAATTCATCAAAAATACCCAATAAATAGCCTAGAGAGCATATTTAGAAGCGAAATGCAGTACTACACATGTGTATTCAACCTCAAGCCACGTTTGAGAGATCTATCACATTCATTTCACTTCTTAGTGAGCAAAATCTTGTTTCATCTAATGGCTTTGTAAATATATCGGCCAATTGAATATATAGTGATATCTCCCTTTCCAACGTGATCCCTCAAGAAGTTTTGTCGTATATCAATATGCTTAGTTCTTGAGTGTTGGACCGAATTTGTAGCCAATTTTACCACACTCTCATTATCACACTTGAGAGGCACATTCTTAAAAATGATCCCATAATCCAATAGAGTTTGTTTCATCCATAATAATTGAGCACAACAATTATCGGCCGATATATATTCTGCCTCAGCGGTAGAAAGGGCAACGAAATTTTGCTTTTTAGAAGACCATGAAACAAGAGATCTTCCAAGAAATTGACAACAATCGGAGGTGCTCTTTCTATCAACTTTGCAACCCGCATAATCCGAATTCGAATATCCAATTAATTCAAATTGAGCACCTTTGGGATACCATAGACCAATATTGGGGGTGTACTTTAAATATCTTAGAATTCTTTTTGCGGCCTTCAAGTGAATCTCTCTAGGTGAAGCTTGAAATCGAGCACACATGCAAACACTAAACATAACATCGGGCCTAGATGCGGTAATGTAAAGCAAACTACCAATTATTGAACGAAAAAGTTTTTGATCAACCATAGTACCTCCCTCATCTAAGTCTAGATGACCATTTGTTGCCATAGGAGTCTTGATAGGCTTTGCATTCTCTAAGCCAAACTTCTTGAGCATATCCTTCAAATATTTTGATTGACTTATAAAGATTCCATCTTTCAATTGTTTGATTTGAAGATCGAGAAAGAAGCTCAATTCTCCTATCATAGACATTTCAAATTCTCTTGACATCATTTTTCCAAATTCTTCACAAAACAATTCATTAGTAGATCCAAAAATAATATCATCAACATAAATTTGACAAATAAACAAATCTTTGCCAATTCTTTTAGTGAATAGGGTAGTGTCAACCTTCCCAATTTTAAAGTCTTTGGAAAGTAAGAAATCCCTAAGCCTTTCGTACCAAGCGCGTGGGGCTTGCTTAAGCCCATAGAGAGCTTTAGAAAGCTTGAACATGTGGTTAGGTCTTTTGGGGTCCTCAAAACCGGGAGGTTGTTCAACATACACTAGTTCACTAATCTTACCATTTAGAAAGACACTCTTTACATCCATTTGGTCGACCTTGATATTATGAGCACAAGCATAAGCAAGAAGGTTCCGGATTGCTTTCAATCTTGCCACGGGAGCGAATGTCTCACCAAAATTCAATCCCTCTATTTGAGTATACTCTTGTGCAACTAATCTTGCCTTGTTTCTTACTACTAACCCATCTTCACTGTGCTTGTTGCGAAACACCATTTTGTACAATAAAATTGTGGTTCTTTGGTCTCTCAACAAGCTCCCAAACTTCATTTCGAATGAAGTTATTTAATTCTTCATGCATTGCATTCACCCAATCGACATCAAGTAAAGCTTCATCTACACGGTTAGGTTCCATACAAGATACAAAAGAGAAATGTTCACAAAATGAAGCTATACGAGAGCAAGTTTGAATACCCTTACTAATATCACCCACAATTTGATCGACCAGGTGATTCTTCACAATAGACTGATGAATTCTAGATTCTGTTTGATAATTGCTAGTTGAAGCATGAGGAGAAACTGAATGACTTGAAGTATCTTGATCATGAGTTCCATAATTTCATCATTTTGTTGGCTTTGGTGATTTTCTTCATTTAGGGTTGAAGAGGATGGAATGGCAACCACACTTGTCGGGGACCATAATTAGGGGTACCCTCAAGACGCCTAATTCTCAGCTGGTAACCCCCATCAGCATAAAGCTGCAGAGGCCTGATGGGTTTGATTAAGTCAGGGATCAGTCCATACGAGCGACTCGATCACGCCACGCCCGAGCCTAGCCTCGGGCAAGGGCAGCCGACCCTGAGGTGTTTCCGTCTCGCCCGAGGCCTCCTTTTTTACGGCAGACGCATCTCCGGCTCGCCCGAGGCCTTGCCTTCGTTAAGAAGCAACCCTGACTAAATCACCGCGCCGACCGACCAAGTCACTGGGGCATTTAACGCAAAGAGTGAGACTGACGGGCGGCCAGGCTTTGCCAAAGGCACCATAGGAAGCTCCGCCCGACCCAGGGCTCGGACTCGGGCTAAGGCCCCGGAAGACGGCGAACTCCGCTCCGCCCGACCCAGGGCTCGGACTCGGGCTAAGGCCCCGGAAGACGGCGAACTCCGCTCCGCCCGACCCAGGGCTCGGACTCGGGCTAAGACCCCGGAAGACGGCGAACTCCGCTCCGCCCGACCCAGGGCTCGGACTCGGGCTAAGGCCCCGGAAGACGGCGAACTCCGCTCCGCCCGACCCAGGGCTCGGACTCGGGCTAAGGCCCCGGAAGACGGCGAACTCCGCTCCGCCCGACCCAGGGCTCGAACTCGGGCTAAGGCCCCGGAAGACGACGAACTCCGCTTCGCCCGACCCAAGGCTCGGACTCCGCCCTGGCCTCTGCCGAACGACCTCCGCCTCGCCCGACCCAGGAGCTCGGGCTCGGCCTCGGCCATGGAAGACAGACTCGACCTCGGCCTCGGAGGAGCCTCCACGTCACCCGACCCAGGGCACAAGTCCGCCACGTCAACAGGAAGCGCCATCATCACCCTGCCCCGAGCCGACTTGGGTCGCAGAGAACAAGACCGACGTCCCATCCGGCTAGCTCCGCCAGATAGGCAATAATGGCGCCCCGCTAGACCCATGACGACGGCGGCTCTCGGCTCCCTTACGGAAGCAGGGAGACGTCAGCAAGAGCCCAACTGTTCCAACAGCTGTCCCTCCACCAGGCTCCGTTACTCCTCCGACGGCCACGACACCACACCGGCTGGGTGCCAAGTTCTCTCCGGCTGCCACATTGGCATGTACCCAGGGCGCTAGCTCTCCCCCACTAGACACGTAGCACTCTGCTGCACCCCCATTGTACACCTGGATCCTCTCCTTGCGCCTATAAAAGGAAGGACCAGGGCCTTCTTAGAGAAGGTTGGCCTCGCGGGAACGAGGGCAGGGGCAGGCGCTCTCTTGGGGCCGCTCGCTCCCCTCACCCGCGCGGACGCTTGTAACCCCCTACTGCAAGCGCACCCGACCTGGGCGCGGGACGAACACGAAGGCCGCGGGATCTCCGCCTCCCTCACGACCCGGCTCCGGCCACCTCGCTCTCCCCCCTTCGCGCTCGCCCACGCGCTCGACCCATCTGGGCTGGGGCACGCGGCACACTCACTCGTCGGCTCGGGGACCCCCCGGTCTCGAAACGCCGACAGTTGGCGCGCCAGGTAGGGGCCTGCTGCGTGTTGACGAGCAGATTCCCGTCAAGCTCCAGATGGGCAGTCTCCAACGACCTCTTCAACCCGGGACGGTGCTCCGTTTCGGGAGCCTCGAGTTCATGTCTTTCGACGGCAGCCACGACATGATACTCCTTCCACCGCCGCGCGACAGCGACAATGGTGGCGGACAGCCCGCCCGCCGGCGGCGGAATCGACGACGTCTTTCCCGCGTGGGGGAAGGACAACTTTCGAGCTCGCCCCATCCTCTCCCTCGCCATCGGAGGAGGAGGCGGGGCAACCAGGGCCAAGCGGGAGGCTGCGCTCAGTCGGCTGTCGAGCAAATCGACATCCCCAGCGCCCCAACGGAGGACGCGTCGGGCGTCACCCTCGCGTTTGAGGCGAAGGCGAGCGCCGTCCCCCCGCGACATGCCAACCCCGAGCAAGTGGACGACGCCAGCGCGCTCACGGAGGGCCTGCAGGACGTCGCGCTCGTACCCAGGACGACGGCGCGATCAGCCCCCGATGTGACTTCGTCGCTCCTCGTCGACCAAAAGGTACCGGCTGATTCCCATCCTTTGTCATTTCAACTCGACCTCAACCCGCCTAGTGACCTCGCTCTGGCGGGTGCTCACGTTGAGGCGAGTGCAACCCCTTTCGGGTTTCGTGTGCGGTCGCCTTGGGACCGATTGACGGGCGTCTCGACCTACGGACCCTCTGGGTCCGAGGAAGATGACGACCCCAGCATCTGCTGGGATTTCTCTGGATCTGGCAACCCCAGTGCCATGCGGGACTTCATGACCGCATGCAACTACTGCCTCTCCGACTGTTCCGACGGCAGCCGCAGCCTTGACGACAAGGACTGCGGCCCGAGCCGCGAATGTTTCCACGTCGAGCTAGGGGATCCCTCCGGAGGCAGCTGTCTCGGCATGCCGGAGGATGGTGATCTCCCTAGGCCAGCGCCTCGCGCCGACATCCCGCGGGAGCTAGCTGTGGTCCCCGTTCCGGCGGGGGGTCACGGCCCACAGCTCGAGCAAGTCCGTGGGGCGCAGGCCGAGCTCGATGAGGGAGCAGGAGCGCTCGAGGCAATCCGCCGGGACGTCGGGCAGGTATGGGCGGGCCAGCCCCCGGCCGGAGAAATACGTCACCTGCCCCAGGGTCTCCAGCACCGCATCGCCAACAATGCCAGGGACAGACCGCCACCCACATCCGGCGGAACCGGTCAGGACCTGGCAGCCGCAGCGATGCTCCTCCGCGCAATGCCGGAGTCATCAACCACCGAGGGTCGGCGAATCCAGGGAGAGCTCAAGCATCTCCTGGAAGGCGCTGCGGCCCGGCGGGCCGAGAGCTCTGCCTCCCGAAGGCAGGGGTACCCCTCGGAACCTCGTGCCGCGACTTCCCGACTCATGCGGGAAGCCTCGGTCTACACCGGGCGCACGCGCAACACCGCGCCTGCGGCTCCGGGCCACCTCGGCGACGAGCACCCTCATCGCGACCGTCGGGCCCGCCTCGACGAAAGGGTGCGCCGAGGTTATCACCCCAGGCGTGGGGGACGCTACGACAGCGGGGAGGATCGGAGTCCCTCGCCCGAACCACCCGGTCCGCAGGTCTTCAGCCGGGCCATTCGGCGGGCGCCGTTTCCGACCCGATTCCGACCCCTGACTACTATCACAAAGTACTCGGGGGAAACGAGACCGGAATTGTGGCTCGCGGACTACCGCCTGGCCTGTCAACTGGGTGGAACGGACGACGACAACCTCATCATCCGCAACCTCCCCCTGTTCCTCTCCGACACTGCTCGCGCTTGGTTGGAGCACCTGCCTCCGGGGCAGATTTCCAACTGGGAGGATCTGGTCCAAGCTTTCGCCGGCAACTTCCAGGGCACGTACGTGCGCCCCGGGAATTCCTGGGACCTCCGAAGCTGCCGGCAACAGCCGGGAGAGTCTCTTCGGGACTACATCCGGCGATTCTCGAAGCAGCGCACCGAGCTGCCCAACATCACCGACTCCGATGTCATCGGCGCGTTCCTTGTCGGCACCACCTGCCGTGACCTGGTGAGCAAGTTGGGTCACAAGACCCCCACCAGGGCGAGCGAGCTGATGGACATCGCCACCAAGTTCGCCTCTGGTCAGGAGGCGGTCGAGGCCATCTTCCGAAAGGACAAGCAGCCCCAGGGCCGCCCGTCGGAAGATGCTCCCGAGGCGTCTACTCCGCTCGGCGCCAAGAAGAAAGGCAGGAGGAAGTCGCAAGCGAAACGCGACGCCGCCAGCACGGACCTTGTCGCCGCCGCCGAATACAAGAACCCTCGGAAGCCCCCGGAGGTGCCAACCTCTTCGACAAGATGCTCAAGGAGACGTGCCCTTACCATCAGGGGCCCGTCAAGCACACCCTCGAGGAGTGCGTCATGCTTCGGCGCCACTTCCACCGGGCCGGGCCACCCGCAGAGGGTGGCAGGGCCCGAGACGACGACAAAAAGGAAGATCACCAAGCAGGAGAGTTCCCCGAGATCCGCGACTGCTTCATGATCTACGGAGGGCATGCGGCGAATGCCTCGGCTCGGCATCGTAAGCAAGAGCGTCGGGAGGTCTGCTCGGTGAAGGTGGCGGCGCCAGTCTACCTAGACTGGTCCGACAAGCCCATCACCTTCGACCAAGATGACCACCCCGACCACGTGCCGAGCCCGGGGAAGTACCCGCTCGTCGTCGACCCCGTCATCGGCGACGTCAGGCTCACCAAGGTCCTGATGGATGGGGGCAGCTGCCTCAATATCATCTACGCCGAGACCCTCAGGCTCCTGCGCGTCGATCTGTCATCCATCCGAGCAGGCGCTGCGCCCTTCCACGGGATCATTCCTGGGAAGCGCGTCCAGCCCCTCGGACAGCTCGACCTTCCTGTCTGCTTCGGAACACCCTCCAACTTCCGAAGGGAGACTTTGACGTTCGAGGTGGTCGGGTTCCGAGGAACCTACCACGCAGTATTGGGAAGGCCATGCTACGCGAAGTTCATGGCCATCCCCAACTACACCTCCCTGAAGCTCAAGATGCCGGGCCCCAACGGGGTCATCACCGTCGGCCCCACGTACAAACACGCGTTTGAATGCGATGTGGAGTGCGTGGAGTACGCCGAGGCCCTCGCCGAGTCCGAGGCCCTCATCGCCGACCTGGAAAGCCTCTCCCGAGAGGTGCCGGACGTGAAGCGACACGCCGGCAACTTCGAGCCAGCGGAGACGGTTAAGGCCATCCCTCTCGACCCCAGTGGCGACACCTCCAAGCAGATCCGGATCGGTTCCGGGCTCGACCCCAAATAGGAAGCAGTGCTCGCCGACTTTCCCCGCACAAACGACGACATTTTTGCGTGGGGTCCCTCGGACATGCCCGGCATACCGAGGGATGTCACCGAGCACTCGCCGGATATTCGGGCAGGAGCCCGACTCGTCAAACGGCCTCTGCACGGACGACGCCCGGGGGCTGCGCCCTTCCCCCACTCACACACGAGAATCAGTCATCAAGGAAGGGTCGGCCTCGCCCCAGCGGAGCCCGACCCTCCCTCGGGGGCTAAAAAGGGGAAACCCCTCCGCGTCGAGATCGGATGCACTTTTTCGCGTCAAAAAAGTTTTTCGATCAAGAAGGGGCTTTTGCGTTCTCCCGGATGTGTCAGAAGCAGGGTCTCGAGGAGCGAACGTGGGTACAGATAAGCGGCGACACCGACTGAGCCGAGGAACACCTACGCCTCCGGGCTAGGGACGCCTCACTCATCGCTTGCCGCGAAAAAGGACCCAACTCGGGAAATCACCCTATTGTTGACAAGTCAGGCCAGGTGCGAAAATTAAAAGAAAAGAGAGTTCGACTTTGTGCAAGAAAAGTAAAGTGTCCAGGCCTCGGCGGCCGCGGTAAAGCGTACATCCAACAGAAACTGCCCCAACAAAAATCAGGCGCCGCCCTGGGAGGGTGCCGCGCCCTCAGTTCCGCCCTCGCCGTCGGTAAGGTCCACCTCCGCCTCCAGCGGCGGCGCAGGAGGAAGGATCTCCGCCTCAAAGGTGGCCGCCAGCGCCGCGTTCGGACCCGCGGCGACCGCGTCGAGCCGCTGAATTTCTGCCAGGGCGGCTTCGTCTTCGTCAGGAAGACAATACCCCTCACTGACCCGCTCCAGGTCCACCACGTAATGGGAAGCGAGCACGGCGAAGGCCCGCCTGACGCCGTGGTGTAGCGCCCCGCGGACTTTACCGCGCGCGTAATCACCTAAGGCTTGAAGACGGCTTTGAGGGGAGCTTCCTGAAGGGACGTCGCCAGGGCCAAGGACCCGATAAACATCCGAGACGGCCTCGGACATGGCCGTGAGGTCGGCCTCCCTCTGCTCGGCAGCCCCAGCAAGCGCCTCGGCAAGCGCTTTGGCAGACTCGTCAAGGGCAGACTCAAGCTCTGCGAACAACCAGAAGAAAGACCTCAAGCACAAGCAGAAGAAACGGACAAGAACAAGAACCAAGGACGGTCGAAGCATACCTCCGGCTCGGACGCGCTGCTCCGAGGCCGCGACTTGGGCTGCGGCTAGATCGGCCGCGAGGGTCTTAGCCCGGCTTTCGGCCTCGGCAGCCTGGCCCCGAGATTGGTCCCGCTCCTTGGCAACCTGGACGAACTCTGACCGCTGCCGTAGCACCTCCGCGCGCGCCGCCGCCGCCTCGGCCCTCAGATCAGCGCAGAGCAACTGAAGGTCCGCTATCTTAGCGTCCTGCTGAGAAAGGCGCGCGGTAGCCCCGGCGAGCGAAGTCCTCAGGGATCGCAGCGAGCCCCAGACGTCGGCCTCGCGGCGGATGAACGACGACTTGGCGGCGCTCCGGTCCGTCAGATCCTGGAAAGGAGAACAAGGCGTCATGACGAACGCCTCGCTCACAGAAGGGAGAAGGTATGCCTAAAACCGTTACCTGGAGGATTTTGGGGACGTCCCCGCAGAGAACCTCCAGCGACGATCGGAGCGACCCCACCGTTGCTTCCGCACGCTTGCGGAGCTCATCCCAGGACTGGTCCTCCTGTTCGTCGTCAAGAACGAAGATAGGGTCCGAGGCCTCGCGGGTCCGGAATCGGAGCAACTGGCCTCGGGCCTCGGGGCTCCGCCGCACGGCGACGAGGCTGCCGCCCGCCTGGATGAACTGCGCGTCCACGCCCACCTCTTCCGAGGCCCTGGGCACCGACGCTGCGGCCATCTCGATGCTGGCAGCGACCAGATGCTCTCCGACTGGGACGGTGGCAACTGCGGTGGCGGCAGGCGCCGGCACGGCCGGCACGGCAGACGGGCTCGGGACCGCGTCGGCGCCGGCCGCCTCCCCGATGGCCGCCTCGGCGGAAGAGCCCGCCTCGGGGACCTGCTCCCCCGAGACATGCGACGCCCGAGCCCCATGCGGCGAAACGCCCTGCGAAAGGGTCGGCTGAGCGGCAGGGCCTGGGGTAGCGCCAACCGCCCGCGCCGACGCCGTCTTAAGGGCTTTCCGGGGCGCCAGGTCGGTATGGCCATGGCTCCGCTTGCTGGAAAAAAGAAGAAAGAGAAAGTCACGGCCGGGGCATATGAATGAAGCGCCGGGACGAAGACATTCCAAGATACTCACCCGCTCCGGGCCATGATCCACTGTGCCTGGGGGGAGGTCTCTTGGCTCCCGCTCCCTGGAACTGCCGCCGAGGTCCGCTTCGCCGACGGCCTCGGCACCACCCTCGCTTTGGGCGCCCCCGACGCCGAGGAGGCGGGCTGCCCGGGCGCCGCCATGGCGACCTGAGGACCGCTCCCCCGCGCTGCCGGCACGGGTGGCGGCTCTCGAAGGACGGGTACCTCGGCCCGGCTCCCTGAAGTCGCGTCAGCTCCTCCAGCCGAGGGGTCAAGTACCCTCTCGGGTTGCCCCCGCCCCTCGGGTCGGGGATCCAGCATCCCGGCTCCGGGAACCAACGGCATCGGCCCGCTCGGGGGCTGACTCGACGGCCCCTGGCCACACCCCAAGTTGGGGCAGAGGCCGAGCCGGGCGGCCATGTCGTCCTCCTCCTCTTCACCATCGTCGTCATCATCGTCGGATGTCTCCGGCGACAGCTCCCTTGGGAGTCCTTCCCTCTCCTGCTGGCGACGGCGTTCCTCCAAGGCGTCCCGAGCCCGCCTCCGCTTGCGCGCCCGGGCCTTCTCCGCATCCTTCCGCTTCTTCTCCTCCTCCGCGGCGACCCGCCGCGCTGCCCGACCCGCCGCGTCCTCCGGGACCCGCGGCAGGGAGGGTTTGTGCCACCCCACCTCCTAAAAGGGGGGGGGGGAAGAAACCCAATCGTGAGAACCAGGAGCAACCCGATATGTGAAGAAGGAAGGAGCAAACACTCACCAGAGTGACGCACCCCTGGTCGGGGCGCATCCGAGGCTGGGAGAAGGCGTGGGTGTCCGGCTTCCCCATCGCGGCCGACACCCGCCATTGGAGGGCGTCGAGGGGAAGAGAATCAGGGGACATTCGCGACCCCTCCCAGTCGGCCTCCAGGGTCATCTCCCAAAGCGACAGCCGCCGCTCCGCCAAGGGGAGCACTCTCCGCCGGTGGATGGCGGCAACCACTCCCGCGGCGGTAAGTCCTCCCTCCCGCAACGCCTTCAGGGCCTGGAGAAGAGGTTCGAGGTTCTTCTGCCTCTCGTGTGGAGTCCCGTGGCGCCAGGCGTCAGTGACGGCGGTGACGACCCACTGAGAAAACGGCGGGAGCAATTCTTCGTCATTCCGAAGGTAGAACCACCGGCGCTGCCATCCCTTGTTCGAGGATGCGAGGACGGCAGGGATATACTGCGATGACCGCGACTGCCTCAACAAAAGGGTGCAGCCGCCGGCCCGCACCGCTGCGCGGACCTTCCTCTCCCCCGTCGGCAAGGCAAAAAGCTCGGCGAAGAAGAGATGGGTCCACAAATCCCAATGGGGGGCGATCCCCAAATACCCTTCGCATACCGCTACGAAGATAGCGGCCTGCGAGATGGAGTTGGGGGTGAGGTTGTGCAACTCCACCCCATAATGAAACAGGATGGCCCGCATGAAGCGGCTCGCCGGCATACCAAATCCCCGCTCATGGAAGGAGACGAAGCTCACGACGTACCCCGGCGGTGGGGATGGAGTGACTCCGCCAGTGGGTGGAATCCATTCCGGCCGCTGCTCATCGGTGAGAGGGCGGAGCAAACCCTCGCCGACGAGGTCCTCCAGATCACTCGCCGTCACCGTGGAAGAGGGCCATGGGTCGCGCGGTGAGATGATGGTCACCCGGTCAGCCATCGCCGAGCGGAAAGGATGGCGGCGCGAAGGACAGGGAGGGCGGTTTTCTTTTCCCTGGCTAGATCTCTCAGGCTGCAAAAAACCTAAGAGGGAGACAAGAAGCGGAGTCGAGAACCGTCACCGGACCCTCTCCGGGGTATATAAAGACCAAAGCGAAGACGGTTCCAACTTTCCGCCCGGACCGGACGCAAGGTTCAAAAAACGCGAAGCAAAACAGCCGTTCCTCGAACGGCTCGCGCACGCGCAACGGCAGCCTCGCCGACTACTCGCCCCGGCGCATTAACTCCGCGGCTGGACAGGCGACGCTTCTGGCAGGAGCAGCTGGCGACGCTTCGCCTTCGCCAAAATGACCACACCAAAAAAGGTACGCCACGTCGTTCAAATTCGTATCCTTTTTCCCTTTTTCCTCTTTCTCTATCTCTTGCAACAGGGACCAGGAAAGGGGATACCCCCAAAGGGATCCTTCCCCGTGAAGGAACTAGGCTCCGAGCCTCCTTACTGATCAGGGGTTCGAAGGCTGGCCCCCCGAAGGGTTCAACAGCCGCCTCAGATCGCGTGGGCCCGACACCCACTACTGGTCAGGGGTTCGAAGGTCGGCCTCCCGAAAGGTTCCACGACCGCCTCAGGCTACTCGGGCTCCGCGCCCATTACTGATCAGGGGTTCGAAGGCTGGCCCTCCGAAGGGTTCACAGTCGCCTCAGACACCGAGCGAGGGATGACCAGGGGTACGTTCGATACATAACCAAGGCTCGGGCTGCGCTCCCGAGGTACCCTAGGACATTTCCGAGACCAGCGGGAACGATCCTGTAACGGAATCCCATCGGAGGGAGGCAACGAGCCCTCGGACCCCGTCGCCAGGGGACCGGGTCCGGCAGATCACCCGCAGGTACTTTTGGGCGTGCCTCCGGGCCCCTAGCCGACCCCCAACGAACGGGGCACGGACGTCCACTCGGATTACCCGCTTGCAGCTCACCGGAGACACCATGTTCGGTGCCCATCGAGGGTAACATGGCGCTCTCCCCCCTCCTCCTTGCGGAAAGGCGACGTAGGGGCGTATGTAAAAAAGCCGAGTCTGTCCCTGATCGTCCTCTCGCCCTGTGCGGAGGCTCGGGGGCTGCTCTCGCAAACCCGGCTCCGGCCAAACCGTTGACAGCGTCAACATACCAGCCCGAGAACTTGGGCCCCGACAGTGCACCCGGGCTACGGCCTGTTCGCATGAGGGAACCGCCAGACCAGCCGAAGCATTACGCAAGGCATTAAGACCTCGAAGGAGTGAAACCACTCCTCCGAGGCCTCAGGGGCTACACCCGGCGGGTGCGCTCGCGCGCACCCACCGGAACAAAGTGCAACCGAGAAAGGCTGGTCCCCTTGCAAAAAAGTGCGACGAAAGCCTCCAAGCGAGTGCTAACACTCCCTTCGAGGCTCGGGGGCTACTGTCGGGGACCATAATTAGGGGTACCCTCAAGACGCCTAATTCTCAGCTGGTAACCCCCATCAGCATAAAGCTGCAGAGGCCTGATGGGTTTGATTAAGTCAGGGATCAGTCCATACGAGCGACTCGATCACGCCACGCCCGAGCCTAGCCTCGGGCAAGGGCAGCCGACCCTGAGGTGTTTTCGTCTCGCCCGAGGCCTCCTTTTTTACGGCAGACGCATCTCCGGCTCGCCCGAGGCCTTGCCTTCGTTAAGAAGCAACCCTGACTAAATCACCGCGCCGACCGACCAAGTCACTGGGGCATTTAACGCAAAGAGTGAGACTGACGGGCGGCCAGGCTTTGCCAAAGGCGCCATAGGAAGCTCCGCCCGACCCAGGGCTCGGACTCGGGCTAAGGCCCCGGAAGACGGCGAACTCCGCTCCGCCCGACCCAGGGCTCGGACTTGGGCTAAGGCCCCGGAAGACGGCGAACTCCGCTCCGCCCGACCCAGGGCTCGGACTCGGGCTAAGGCCCCGGAAGACGGCGAACTCCGCTCCGCCCGACCCAGGGCTCGGACTCGGGCTAAGGCCCCGGAAGACGGCGAACTCCGCTCCGCCCGACCCAGGGCTCGGACTCGGGCTAAGGCCCCGGAAGACGGCGAACTCCGCTCCGCCCGACCCAGGGCTCGGACTCGGGCTAAGGCCCCGGAAGACGGCGAACTCCGCTCCGCCCGACCCAGGGCTCGGACTCGGGCTAAGGCCCCGGAAGACGACGAACTCCGCTTCGCCCGACCCAGGGCTCGGACTCCGCCCTGGCCTCTGCCGAACGACCTCCGCCTCGCCCGACCCAGGAGCTCGGGCTCGGCCTCGGCCATGGAAGACAGACTCGACCTCGGCCTCGGAGGAGCCTCCACGTCGCCCGACCCAGGGCACAAGTCCGCCACGTCAACAGGAAGCGCCATCATCACCCTGCCCCGAGCCGACTTGGGTCGCAGAGAACAAGACCGATGTCCCATCCGGCTAGCTCCGCCAGATAGGCAATAATGGCGCCCCGCTAGACCCATGACGACGGCGGCTCTCGGCTCCCTTACGGAAGCAGGGAGACGTCAGCAAGAGCCCAACTGTTCCAACAGCTGTCCCTCCACCAGGCTCTATTACTCCTCCGACGGCCACGACACCACACCGGCTGGGTGCCAAGTTCTCTCCGGCTGCCACATTGGCATGTACCCAGGGCGCTAGCTCTCCCCCGCTAGACACGTAGCACTCTGCTGCACCCCCATTGTACACCTGGATCCTCTCCTTGCGCCTATAAAAGGAAGGACCAGGGCCTTCTTAGAGAAGGTTGGCCTCGCGGGAACGAGGGCAGGGGCAGGCGCTCTCTTGGGGCCGCTCGCTCCCCTCACCCGCGCGGACGCTTGTAACCCCCTACTGCAAGCGCACCCGACCTGGGCGCGGGACGAACACGAAGGCCGCGGGATCTCCGCCTCCCTCACGACCCGGCTCCGGCCACCTCGCTCTCCCCCCTTCGCGCTCGCCCACGCGCTCGACCCATCTGGGCTGGGGCACGCGACACACTCACTCGTCGGCTCGGGGACCCCCCGGTCTCGAAACGCCGACAACACTATTTTCATCATCATCTTCCTTTGGCTTTATTTCACCAATGGCCATTGTTTTCATAGCATTTTTCAGTTGAGTTCCACCAACATCATCAAGATTATTGCTTTCATCTTGAGACCCATTAGTTTCATCAAACTCAACATCATATGCTTCTTTAATAATACCATGAGTCTTGTTGAAAACTCTATAAGCCTTACTATTTGATGAATATCCAAGTAGAAAACCTTCATCACATTTCTTCTCAAATTTAGAGAGCCGACTTCCCTTTCTCAAAATATAACATTTGCAACCGAATACTTTAAAATATGAGATATTTGGCTTTCTACCAATGATCAATTCATAGGGAGTTTTTTTCAAGAGCTTGTGACAATATAGCCTATTTGATGAATGACATGCGGTGTTTATTGCTTCGGCCCAATAAGAATCCGACACATTATATTCCGCTAACATAGACCTAGCCATATCAATGAGAGTCCTATTCTTCCTTTCAACAATACCATTTTGTTCTGGAGTATACTTGGAAGAAAATTCATGTTTAATACCCTTGTCATCACAATATTTATCGATCCTAGCATTTTTGAATTCCGACCCATTATCACTTCTAACTTTCTTGATGCCAAAATCAAATTGATTTTGAGCCAATATAGCAAATGACTTGAATATTTCAAACACATTAGATTTATCTCGAAGAAAGTAAACCCAAGTGAATCTAGAATAATCATCCACAATCACAAGGCAATAGGAATTACCGCCGATACTCACAAACGATGTTGGCCCAAATAAATCCATGTGAAGTAATTCCAAAGGCCGATGATTAGACATTTGACTTTTATTTGGATGAGTATTCGCCACTTGCTTCTCGGCTTGACAAGAGCTATACAATTTGTTCTTCTCAAATTTCACATCTTTCAAGCCACATACTAAATCATGTTTGGTCAAACGATTGAGTTGCTTCATTCCAACATGACCAAGTCTTCTATGCCATAACCAACCTAGTGAAGCCTTTGAGAATAAGCAAGTTGTGAGCTTTGCCTCACTAGATGAGAAATCAAGAAGGTAAAGATTTTCATATCTAAAACCTTTAAACTTGAGATTGCTACCATCATCACTAGAGATAATAACATCATCAACGGTGAAATCACAACTAAATCCTAAATCACATAATTGAGATACAGATAGTAAATTAAAATTCAAAGACTCAACCAAAAGCACATTTGATATGGAATGATCATTCGAAATAGCAATTTTACCCAAGCCTTTAACCTTTCCTGATTATCTCCAAATGTGATACTATCATAATTTGAGCAATCTTCCTCACTCATTTGGATGAACATTTTCATATCTCCGGTCATGTGTTGAGTACATCCACTATCCAACACCCAATGATTCCCTCCCGCCTTGTAGTTCACCAACAAAAGGAAATCAATCTCTTTTAGGTACCCAAACTTGCTTGGGTCCTTGAATGTTAGTGACCAAGGTCTTTGGCACCCAAATAGCTTTCTTCTTGTTGCCAACAATTGAAGTGCCAACAAATTTAGCATGAACACCTTTTGCATTATGAGAAAAAACATAACAATGCTCAAAACAAGTGGAGGATACATTCTTGAGCTTAGTACAATTCTGCTTGATATGTCCCTTCTTATGACATTTGTGACACACTTTGTCACATTCTTTCACAAACAATGTCTTTTGCTTTACAAAAGCATTCTTTCCTTTCTTGGGAACATATCCAAGACCCTCACGATTAAGTGAGCACCGTTGACTTCCCAATATGAAATCCAATTTAGCCTTTCCACCATATGCCTTCTCTAGATCATGGGTTAGAGCATTCACTCTATCTACTAATACTTCATTCTCAACAATAATTTGTGATTCATAAAGAGCAATATTATCATTCATAAGAGAAATTTTGCATTTATCACAAATAGAGTTAGTAGGTTGTGGTTCACTTGTAAGACTATCAAGTAAGTCACAAGTGACTCTAACATCCTCGGTGACCACCACAACTTCATGCACAATAGATGAGTTTTGAGCTTCCGCAAGCTTCTCACAATTCTCTTTTAGATCGTTGTGAGAGGTCTTGAGCTCCTCAAAAGACACTTGGAGGTTTTTATACAATTCCTTCAAGGTCTTAAACTTTTCTTTTTCTTTGTGCATGTAGTCATCGGTCTCACCTAACATTCAAACAAGATCATCATATGAATAGCCATCATCATCAACATCATCATCATCATTTATATCATTTAAATCGGTGATGATTTTTACCTTAGTGTCTCGCTTTGCCATGAGACAATGAGGGAATGAGAAAAGTGAAGGAGCTTCCTTGATGGCAATTCCGGCACTAAGCTTGGATGAGGTGTCATCATCATCATCATCCGAGCTATCATCCGAATCCCATTCAACTTGGTAGGCTTTGCCATCTTTCTTCTTGTTGTAGAATTTCTTCTTCTTCTTATCATCCCCATCTTTGCCCTTCTTCTTGTTAGGGCAATTCATGGCGATGTGACCGAGTTCCCCATACTCAAAACATTTTCTATCATTGAAAGCATTTCTCCTTGATGTTTGGCCTCTTCTAGGTTAACCTCTCTTCATCTTCATAAATTTGTTGAATTTCTTTACAAATAGAGCCATATCTCCATCACTCTCACTTTCATTTTCTTCATCATCACTATCTTCTTTTTCAATTGCCTTAGAAGCTTTAGCTTTAAGAGCGATTGATTCAATCTTCACTTTTTTTGCCAAACTTATAGCATCGGCTTGAGATTTCTTGAATATATCTTGAGTGAGAATTTCCCCCAATACTTCGGTTGGAGAAGTTGTAGATAGATCACTTCTTACTAACATAGTCACAATGGTCTCATACTTCTCTGGAAGAGATCTAAGGAACTTATGAGTGAAATCCACATCCGGTACATTAAAACCAAGTCCCTTGAGTTCATTCACTATCTCATTTAACCGATTGAACATATCAAATACACTTTCATCTTCTTTCATAATGAATTGCTCAAATTTTCCTTTGCACACATATAGCTTAGCACTCTTCACAATCGTAGTTCCTTCATGAATTTCCATTAGCTTAATCCAAATCTCATGAGCAGTTGTGAGATTCTTAATACGGTTGAACTCATTTATGTCAAGAGCATCATAGAAAACATTCATGGATTGATCATTTGTAAGAATGTTTTCATTGTCACTAGCTGATGGTTCATCTTCTTTCAACACAACAAACCCATCCTTGACAATTGGCCAAAATTTTCCACCCATTGCTCTAAGATACATTGACATTCTTATTTTCCAATAGTCGTAGTTATTCCCATCAAAATGTGGTGGCTTCCCAATGTGCACACTGTTGTTACTAGCCATTTTGTCCCACTCTGGGATGATGAGATCCACAAACAATGGAGTCCTCGACTCCGATACCACTTGTAGGATCTAGGACACCGGCTGGAGGGGGGTGAATAGACGATTTTGACTAAAATAAAAAACACTAGAGAAATTTAATCAATATAACAAGAGGTATAAATTCTTTGGTGACAACAAGTAAACAATCTATGAGAATCAACTATGGTGATTGTATACTTGAAGAACAATATGGAAAATACTAATCACTTGCGCGGCAATAAGTAATGCAAGAAAAGAATGACACCAAATTTTATCCCGTGGTATCGGTGATTTGCCGATCACCCCTAATCCACGTTTAGGTGGACTTCAAGCTCTCACTTGCTCCTCTATCAAGACATGGCTTGATCTTTGAGCCAAGTGGACAAGAAATCACTCAAGACCTTGTTTCCACTAGTGTCACCTTTGCCGCTTCGGCGAGGTAGGCGCAAACCCCTCACAATCAACACCGCGGCTCCTCCACAATCTTCTTGGAGAGCTCAACGGAGACAACACCCGAGCCATCTAGGAGGCGGCAACCTCCAAGAGTAACAAGCTGATGACGCTTGCTTGGTGTACCACCTAGTGCCTCAAGAATCACCAATGGATGCAAATCTCAATGTGTGCAACCTTTTAAACACGCTTTTTAAAAGATGTTTAACTCTCAATCTCTCACTAGAATGCAATCTCAAGCAAGGAGTGTGAGAGAATGAGTGGGAGGATCACAAATGAGCTCGGAATGCAATCTCTCACTAGAATGCAATCTCAAGCAAGAAGTCCTTCATCACCTTCGTCTGAAGATCATTATATCCTATGGGAAATAATGCTTCGGAAGACGAAGGGCATTAACCTTTAACATTTTATGTTGCCTTGTTCTTAATTCATAGCATTTAAGAACAAGTCCCCAACATTAGCGCCCATCTCCGGTGAACCCTTTTCGACCACCTTCAGCAAGCACTGACCTGCGTCATGCCGCCGAAGAAAGCTTCAGCGCTAGGAGCTGCTGCATTGCAGCCGCTGGATCTGAACCAGGAGACTCTTTCTCTTCGAGAGGCCCGAAGCCAGAAAAGGAAGGCCACCAGTCCAACACTCCAGGAGGAGGAGTTGGACCAAGAGATCAGGGATATGGAGATCATTCATCAGCAAGTACAAAGAAAGAAGGAGAAGATGGCGCAACTGGCTGACCTTCAAAGGCAGATCGACGAAGCTACTGAAGAAGTGCGCCATCTTGTGCAAGACGAACAAAACTGAAGGCCTCAGCACAGGGAGCTTCGTCAAGAAGGCCCAATCAACGAAGATGGATGGTATGATGATTTTAATCATGATACCTTTACCTTTGATGATGCTTCTCCCTTGGTGGCAGAACTGCAGGCTACTCCATGGCCCCCATCGTACAAGCCGCCCCAGCTTCCCATGTATGATGGGCATTCAGATCCAAAGTAGTTTCTCATGAGCTACGAAGCAACTATATCTTCGTATGGAGGCAATACTGCAGTCATGGCTAAGTCCTTCGTCATGGTAGTCCAAAATGTAGCCCAAACATGGTACTCTTCTCTTCGGCCAGGGACCATCACGTTGTGGCAGAAGCTCAAGGACATGTTGGTCACTAGCTTCCAAGGCTTCCAAACGAAGCCGGTCATAGCTCAGGCCCTATTCCAATGCACACAAGACCATGAAGAGTACCTTCAGGCGTATGTACGAAGGTTCTTACGATTGAGGGCACAAGCGCCTACAGTGCCCAATGAGATTGTCATTGAGGCCATGATCAAAGGTCTTCGCCCAGGACCTACTGCCCAATATTTCGTAAGGAACCCCCCTCAAACTCTAGAAAACTGCTTCAAAAGATGGACGAATACATTCGGGCTGATAATGACTTCCGCTAAAGAAGGGAGGAAGCTTACAGATTCTCCGAAATGACTAGGGGCTTCGGAGGAAGAATTCATCCGAGGCACGTCAAGTCGATTCACAACACTCAGAATGATGACAAAGGAGGTCAGCTACAGAGGTCACAGTATACTTCACAATCTTCGGGGCAGCAACAAAGCTCTTTTCGGCCGCCAGTTCCAAGAGGCAGAGGTGCTAGGGGCTTCGGAGGAAGATATGAGGATCAGTCTAGAAAGATCTACTGTTTATTCTGTAGTGAGGATAAGGGCCATACCACAAGAATGTGCCAAATCACTATCCAAAAGCAGAAGGAGATTGTAGAAGCCAAAGCCCAGCAGAATCAGCCGAAGTAGGTCTTGCACACTGCTTCGTGCCATTCACCCTACATACCAGAATATGTGGGAAATCACTCTGCAGCTTCTGTTGCTTCGGCTAGTCTGCCACAGGCTCCTTGGCCACAGCTTCCACCTCTGCCCCCTCTACAGCCTGCTTATTCACGGGGTCAGCAGCCAGAAGGGAGCCAACACACTCAGCAACAAAGGGATTTCAGGGAGGAATCTGAAGCTCGCATAGTTAACAGTACTGTGCCAGAGTCATAGCACATCTATTGAGAGATATCCTACCCTCTGAAGCACTTTTTTTACTTTACGTCATTTTGTTTCTTAATAAAGGACAAGTAATGCAAATCTAGTTTTAATTCTTTGTAATAGTTTCGTTTCTGTTAAAATGAAATGTATCTTCTTCACAGATTTATGAAGCTCGAAATTTGCCGAAGCTTCAAAAAGTCGTTCCTAATGGAGCGCAGCAAAAGTTTTGTCAAAGCTTCAAAAGTCGTTCTCAAGGGAGCACAGAGTAAGTTTTTTGCTCAAAAGTCGTTCCTAAGGGAATGCAGAGCCAAATACCGCCGAAATATAAGGCAAAGCGCAAAAAGTCAACGCGAAAATACCGCCGAAATATAAGACAAAGCGCGAAAAGTCAACGCGAAAATACCGCCAAAATATAAGGAGAAGCGCGAAAAGTCAACGCAAAAATACCGCCGAAATATAAGGCGAAGCGCAAAAAGTCAACGCGAAAATACCGCCAAAAAATAAACGGCAAAGAGATTTTGATCGTTCCTAAGGGGACACAGAGATTGTGTGTTTCAGCGGGGGTGTGTGTCTTCGGCATTAGCATCATTCTTCGCATCATATCATCGCATCATCTCGCATATCATCACATCATACATCATATTGCACCAATGACACGAATTGGAAACGAAGTCGATCTTTGGAGAATGCTTTACAAAGGTCAAAAGGTGCTAAGGCACAAAGTAAACTGGGAATTATGGCTTCATCATCTCTGATGTGGAAGAAGAGGTCTATTGTTTTCAAAGCATTGCTATTTTTACGAAGCTTGGATGATCTTTACGAAGTATGGATATTCTCACGAAATATAAGTATTCTTATTTGAAGCATGAAAAGAAGGGAAGGTGTTTTTTCGCCGAAGGCTCAAAAACGGTACGTATGTAAAAAGTTTCATGCATCGCAAAGAAGTGAATTGCAAAATAGTTTACATATTAGATTAAAAACTATACGCACCAAATATTACAGACTTAGTTCAACAAATGTTACATTAACCACCTAAGAACGTTTTTACAACAACTAGTCCTCTTCCTTCAAAACTTTTTCCGCGACTTCGTTAAGTAACTTGTTGACGACTTCGTCAACAATAGATTCGGCTACGTTGATGATTTCTATTGCTTTCTTCGACTCCAGGTCAGCCAGGGGGTCAAATGGCTCCGGTGGAGGAGATAATTCAGCTGCGAAAGAAATAATCAATCAGTTCGAAACCATGAAAGCAAACGACGAAGCCTAAAACCAGGTCAACAATACCTATCCATCTTTCGATCTCTACAGCTTTCTTAGCTTCTTTTGCTGCTTCTCGAGCATCATGAATATCTTTTCCGCTCTTTTTCATTATCTCATGGGCCATTTCTCGGCCACCATTCTTCCAGATGTCAGTGAAAAATTTCCGCCATGAAAACTAGCTTCGGCCGAGGGATCCTTCGTGTCATCCATGGAGAGGGCAGCTTCGGCCTGGGCCAAGGTTTTAACATGATTGCAACCCGTCTTCTCCAAGATAGCTGAAACACCTCTCACACCAGAGAACGCACAGACATCTCCACGATTACTTAAGATTTCCTCAAAAGCTTCAGCTTCTCCGCTGATCCACTCGATTACGCCCTCAGGGTTTCCTCGTATGAAGTTATCTTCATTTGAAAAGGTGCCCACGTTGGCGAAGCTGGTCTTTATCTTCTTCACGCAGCCTAAAGATTTTTCAAAACATCTCTCCTTGGATGCGCAAAGCTCTTTTACTATTTTTTCAAAATAATTTTTCCAATACTCACTGGCCTCTCGATCAGCTTCTGCAACATCACATTTTTCCTTGGCTTCTGCTAGTTGTTTCCGAAGGTCTTCGATCTCATTCTTTTGGACCTCGGCTTGAGCTTTGAAATTAACTTCGTCTTCTTTTACTTTGTTTACCAATGAAATTAATATCTTGTCTTTTTCAAGACCTTCGTTCCTTAGCTCAATCACCTCTGAACGAAGGTTGTTCAAAGCCATTGTATGCCCTTCATCTTCAGCGTTTTTATGTGCTCTAAGGGCATTGCTAAGGATTAGGCCCTGCAAAAGGAGAACGAGATCAAGTATAAGCAAATGAAACAATTCGTTTTAAAATACAAAATTAGCTTTTATACCTTTATGCTGTTGTATGCTAAACTGTCAGCCAATTCATCCTTTGATAATACTGAAAGACCTTCTTCTAGTTATGGAAATCCGAAGCTTCTACCCATCTCCTGACAGATGGATATCTCCTTACTATCCGGGAGACAGTACAAAAAGTCTTCCTCCCCACTACCATTAAACACCAATGCCCCCTTTGGGTATTTTAATCTTTGGGCATAATGTTGAGCTTCTCGTTCTTCTTCTTTAGAAAGTCTTTTCCCAAAGCATGGCGAATAATGTAATTAATGCTCTCTTTTAAAGCTTCGGGAGTAGGAGCGGCAACCTTTTCAGGCGAAATTTGCTCTGTGTTTTTTCTTCTGTTGCTTTTTCTTCAATTTCTGCAGATTTTTCTTTACCAGACTCTAAAGGCCCAGCTTCGGAACTAGCTTGAGCTACTGCAATTTCAATTTCAGCCTGCTTTGTTTCAAGTTCAGTTTGCGCTCTCGAAGCTTCGGCAATTCTCCTCGAAGGAGTTGAGGTCAAAGTCTTCACTGTTTCTAGCACATCTAGTACGTTTGCCATCCTCCTCCTATTGGGAGTTGCGGCAGAACTTTTTTGTGCCCTTGGCACTGTTACTTCTGTCGAAGGGCTTAAAATTTCTAACACTTTTGTTTCTCCAATATTTGATTCTTCAACTTTACCCTCATCAGTCTTCGTCTCAGCTAGATCAGTTGAAGGTAGCTAAGGCATTGCAATTGGTTCTTCAGTCCTTTGCGTAGGGGAGCAACTCTTCCTAATTCAGTAGCTGAAGAAGCTTCCCCGTCAAACTCAGGCACCACGGCCGGCTCGATATAGCATGGCCGGTGGGTAAGGACCTTCAATTTTTTGCCCTTCGGTGCAGACTCGTCTAGAGTGGCCAAAGCAGCAGGCTTCCTCTTTTTTCCCTGGCCTCGCAGTGGATAACGGTTGTCCGGGTAAACAAAGCCAATAGCGTCAAAAACTCTGTTCAACCTCTTTTTTCCCTGGCCGCCGAAGGCTGTGGATAGTGCATTATCTTCCGCCTTGGAGTATGATCCAAGCAGCTCATCACTGGTAACTTCAATGCATTTTAGCCAGTCATCATTCGGTTCATCGAATTTATCTCCGTATCTGAATGTTTATTTCAGCCGGACCAGATCACCTTCACTAGGTTTGGTGATGGTTTCCTTCGGCATTTCCTAGCCCTCTATAAGCGGCCATACTTTGTATGCTATGTGCTCTTGAACCAAATCTCTCGAACCAATAAAGAAGCAGACAGTACCAAATGCCTTTTGACATGCCTCGACAGCTTCGTCAATTTCAACCTTCGGCCTTCGGAGGCCGAAGCGGGACCAAATAGGGCGCATAATAACTTCCTTGATATCTTCTCTTGCCTTCAAGTCATTTTTCACATAAAACCATTCCTCCATCCAGGCCCCGGGCCACCTTTTCTGGTATGTTGGCACCAGGTAGCTTGCATTGGGGTGAGCGGCAAATCCGTAGCAGCCAAAATTGTTATGATATTGTTCTTTGCCCATGGCCTTCATCTTGTACACAAGCTCGTGAATACTGCAAAAGCATTTGGCACTGGGCTCCAGTCCCTGGCTTTTCACCGCCCAAACAAAAATCCCCATTCTAATAACAGCTTCAGGGTTTATCTGATGAAGGTAAATCTGATAAATTTTCAGCACTTCAACCACAAACCTGCTCAATGGAAACTGAAGCCCAGCCTTGAAGAAGCTTCGATAAATCACTACTTCGTCTTCCTCAGGGGCAGGAACTTTGTTGTCTCCACCAACTCTCACAATAGACATATCTCGAAAGTATCTTCCCCTCATGTTTTCGAGGTGACTCTGCTTAATGGAAGATTTTCCGAAAATTGTATGACTAGGCCTCTAGGGTCGATCCTCAGAATCTTCGCCACCACTTTCTGCATCATAGCTATCACTGTCACTAGTATCCTCAGACAGGCCCTCCAATATTTCCTTAGTAATCTTTTTTGTGTTTGTTTTTGTCATTGACTCGATAAATCTAGCTATGTAAGGATTTGTAGCCTTCTTCTCTTTAAAAAGCTTCTCCTCTTCAGTCAGCTTCGTCTCCAGAACAACCTTCTTGCCTTGAGACATTACTCTTCGGAAATGGCGAAAATGTGTCTTTCAAACCAAAGCTGAGGAAGCTTGAAAAACTAGCAAGCGTCAATAAGCAGGAGCTATAAAATTGAGAAAGCAAAGCAAATACCACGAGTAGCGTACCAAATGCGGTTGCAGCAAGTTCTTATTTATACGCTCGGAACGCCCCAGACTGGAGGGTCCCGCTTGTCATTGACTGTTGCTATTCTAGCAAAGGGAAGGTGTTTTTTCGGACCTTCGGCTTAAGGCCTTCGTCCATGTCGCAGTCTGAATTTGTTACCCTAAACAAATTAATACTGCGAGGGGCTACTGTTGTGGGCCTTCATCCTCCAAAGGTCCTCAAAAACGTAATTTAATAATGTCTTCCAAGTATGATTTATAGACAGGTACCATCGGATTCAGGATTAAAAGCATATACGATGAGAAGGGCATGATCGTGACGAAGGTTGATGTTGCTCCAAAGCTATGCGAAAGGAAGCTTTGGCTCAATCGCGGGAAGAGGAACCGACTTAAAAGGGAAAAGGCTATCTAGTCCTCCTAGATTTTTCTATAAGTCAATAGTGAATGCAAAGGGCATAACTGTAATTTTTTACAGGCTGCATCCTGTGCCTATAAATAGATGAACAGTACCCCGTACTGTTCACGCTGACTTGTATTCACTCGTGCGTCACGCTTGGACCTTTACCTTCTGCCAAGCCAAAGGTACAAATGTAATACAATATTGTTTCTGTTTATTCACGATAATAATAAATATGTTAGTAATGTCGTTTCATTATTCATGTTGTCTTTTCTCTACTACTCTATAAGAGTCTAATGTAGACCATCTGTGCACCAGTTCTGCCTTTGTCTCGCCGACGGGTGGGACCTACACACTCGCGGCGCATGACCCTACCGGCCTCCACTTCTTCCCCTACACAGTCCGATTCACAAAGCACCTCTGTCCTCCCCCTCCCTCCCCCGCCGCGGTCATGCATCCTCCCCCTCCCTCCCTCGCCCTCCCCCGCCGTCGTTGCGCGTCCACTCCCGCTTCATACGTCATCACGTCTCCATGATGCCGGCGCACCCTGCCCCCGCCCCCGGCTCTCCTCGCCACACACTCTCTCTCAATCCCCGCGGCCTCGCCCCTCGCTCATGCTCTCCATGGAAGGCGATTCCACGATGCTCGTGTCGTCCCTAAACCCTACCCGGGCTCTCTCCATGGAAAGTGCATCCTCTGCGCCCGGCTCTCTCCACGTCCATGACATCCCGCGCTACGCTGGCCCTCGATTCGCGTCTAGGACAGCCCGATCCCGGCGAGTCCACACGTGGATTAGGTCCTCTGCCCCGGATCGCCGCGGCAGCCCTCAATCTGCGTCCGCGATAGCTTGATCCTGTCGAGTACACGTGTGGATTGGGTACCCCTCTGCCCCGGATCGTCGCCCCCGCCCTTGATCCGCGTCCGTGTCCGCGTTGTGGCATCCGCAGTCTCCATGGAAGGCGAGTCCGCGCGTGGATTGGGTACCCCCTCTGCCCTGGATCGCCGCCATCGCCCTCGATCCGCGTCCATGCTCCATCCCTTGCCACAGACCGAGTAGGAACCGGAAGCGTCGACAGATCCACTTTGGGAGAAAAGGAAGGCGTCCGACGACAACGACAGAGATGAAGAAGAAGCTTTGTCTGGGGCTTGCCGTTGCTTTCCTCCAGTGAGATGCACGCTACCTCTGGTCTCCATTGCGATGTAAGTTGTTCTCAGAAATGGGATAGTGGATTTGTTCTCAGACTGGATTCTTTTTGAAATGGTAGTCTAGACTGTGCATCCTTTTTACTTTCGAAATTACACTATATGCAGCTCACTTGTTGTACTATTTGCAATTGAGATTTTCGTTTTATTTTGAGTTCATGGTGTTGACATGTAGCGAAGCCATGGTTAAATTGTTGGACTAAGTAGCATTTATAGCAGATAATATCTGCACATAGGCATTTGGATTTTAGATCAGGGATAATTGATTAGGGGAAATTGTTATTCTCTACTGTTTAGTGTTTTAGACTTTTTGGGAACATCATTGTTAGGTAGAAACCCATTCTTGTTTTGCTTTTGAAATACTTGCAATGACAATGTAAGTTCTATGTTGAATCTAGAGAATGTAACTTAGCATGCTACACCCATGCTTCAGATTGTTTTGCTTTTGAACTCCGAGCATTTTTCTGTGAGGCTGCACAATTTTACCCTAGGTAACTCCTGTGTTGAATTTAGGGAATATAACTTTGCAAGCTACATTCATGCTTCAGATTGTTTTGCTTTAGAACTCCGAAGAGATAACCTATATTTAGGATCGCAGAAGAAGGGAAAAGATGGACGTGGGAAGAATGACCTTTTTGTCGTGCTAAGGGAGGGCTTGATGCCCTCGCAGGAATCTAAGCCTCCAGTCAGCCAAGTACGGTTAGCTATTTGTCTTCATGTTTAATTAGACTAGAATTTGTACTTGTACAGACTGTACAAGTGCGATCTATTCTTCCGTTATGAGTTGTCTAGCCTCTCTCAAGTTCTTGCCACGATACGAAGTGCTAGAATGCTCACTGGTTAGCACAAAGTCTAAATGGTTATTCTGGAAAGCACAGAGAAGAAGCAATCCTATTTGCCAGAAGGTATCATATATGAATTTATACATGCCTTGCATATCACTTGCACATTTGGTAGAGTGCCAATAGTTGTCACTTTTGAATTTTATTGTTTTCATAACCTGTTCGCTTCAATCTTTAGTGGTTGCTATTCCTTCTTATTTCAAGTGATGCTCGGCACTGCACAACTCTTCTGTTGAATATGAAGGTAGATTATGTCGATCCTCCTATTCCTACTGCAACCCTCTATGGTCTTGCATTTGTTTGTGTTCATATAATAAAAAAAGATCACATAGCTTGTTGTTGCTGTCTGCTTCATCTGATAACAGTCAGGGGTGTTTGGTTCTCCTCAATAAAGTTTAGCTCGTGTCACACCAAATGTTTAAATATCAATAAAGATATCCTATTTACCATTATGAAATACACAGGTTGGGAGCATAATTATGAGTAGTACTGAAGCCTCGAAGGCAGGGCTACGTGGCAGGCTCTAAAGATTTTACATTACTACCGGGATATGTTATTGCAAGTGCTAGAAGTGTTCATTCTTAAACTACAATTTAGTAGTTCGACCAAAAATTCCATAATTCGGGGGTCCTCCTTTCTGTATCTTTTTGGTATATTTTATCTACCTGTTGATATGGCCAAATTATTTGATGATATAATATGATTTGATATTTACATCCTGGTTGTAGCTCTAAAATTGTTGGCATCCTATTTTTGGCTGACAACACCATTCTTTTCATGAATAGGATACCCACCCCTCCCTCGCCGAGGCATCACTGTCACCATGCGCAGCCATCCCCGCATCACACCCGGGAGGTACGCGACCCCGTCCACCTCCCCGCCGTCCCAACACCCCGATCCAATCAGGTCCTGTACCCAAGTACTTAATTTTGGCATGCTCATAGTTGATCTGATTATTTGAGACATGATTTTTCTGAGTCAATTCTTTGTTAGACACTGAGATGTTACCTAATACTTAATTTTGTCATGCTCATGGTTGCTTGGATCTGATTATTGGAGATATGATTTTTTGTTCATTTTGTTTGCTAACAAATTTATCATCGTGGATAGTAACTTGTTCCTGTCGTTATGCTTGCATCCTTTAGAGAATTAAGTCACCGTCACTTATTTTGTGTTCCTGATTTTGCATGACTCATGTTAATATGTTATGCTTGGTTTTCTTCTGCATAAGTAGGTGCAGTTAGCAAAAATATTGCTTCAAATAGTAATACTGCAAGTGCTTCTGCTGATAAACAAAAGTCTTGGAATATTGACGGTGGTCCTATGCAATGGATAGAAATATCGACCAAATGTTCCAAATGATATAGTTGGCAATCAATCAATGGTGAGTAGTTCTGCTTTTTTGTTATGTCAGTTAATTCATACATGTAGCAATATTTTTTTGAACTTCGTGTATAGGTCAAACAACTTCATGATTGCTTAAAAAGATGGGATACACATGTGTTGTTGCGGCTGGCTGGTCATAGCTGTTCTGTGCGGCACTTGTACCATTCCTTCATTTATCTTCTAAGATATATACATGCCTTCAGACTGAATTGAGAGTCCATAATAAAGTAGGGCTTACACATGTGTTGTTGCGATCAAGTGTCAAAATCGAAGTTGTCATTGCCACCGGTGTGCACACATTCTTTGTCAAGGCTGCATATCTTGTCGATTCAACAAACCAAGTTGGTCATTTTCAGAAGGCAAGCTAAGTGTGATGCCGCCACAGAAGACCATGCCCACTGTATCTATATTTTATACTAATTTTTAACGTCCAAAGGACACCAGATGTTTCAATGTTAACGATGTTGTTGTTATACACTGATGTTTTGTTCTTGTTTGCTTGCAACTTTTCGCAGCTGTTCGTGCTATCGGTTTGGAAAGAACATGTGGAAAGCCAATCTCGGATCTTGCTTCCTTCAGGTACAGACAACCCATTCACCAGAGAATCAGTTCGTGCTTTTTCTGCTGTTACTTCAGTATCCGAAAATTGTAGTCATATTGTTGTATAGGTATGTTGTGTATGATTCAAGTACTATGTTTCTCGTTGTCTTCTTAATAAGGTGTGAAATGCAAGCAGCCACCATGCATGTTATTTGGACAGTCTAAGAAAGCTAATATTTTCTCAGCCTTATACCATATAGTGCTTGATGTGCAGTTTTTTAATTGACTTGGCAATCTGAACATCATTTGGATAATCCCTTATTTTTGTGGTATGCCTTAGACCTGATCTAGCTTAATGACCTATCTTTTTATTTGATGATGCATAGAGTGTATGCTCCAATAAAATGTGCGCCAACCATTCTAAATATTTTGTTGGAGAGAATCAGACTACAAGTTGGACTTGCTAGACAGATTGGTGCAATCATATTTTACTTCTAACCAGTTTGGCAGACCAACTTGATTTTAGCTTTAGCTCAGTTAGTGCTTCTTTCACAAAAGTGTTGAGAAGTTTCTCCTCTCATCTGATTCAGCACCAATTATGTGCAATATTATTTGCATTATATGGTCAGTTTATTATCTTTAACAAAGTGATAAAAGGAGATTATGGTATGTTCCAACATGTCCCCTTTCATATATATTAAAGAGAACAAGCAAAGCAGTGGTAATTTTCATGCTTACCTCCTATCATAATAGATTTTTACTACGAAGTACGAACACACAATGCGGACTTGGATATCCCAATTAAAAGGCCAGTCAATTATCCTGCTTTTTAATAACCATCAGTAAGGAGTCTGTTTTGAAGTTTAAAGGAATTTTTTGGTTTGATGTGTTGCCCTTTTTTTACATTACATAATGACACTTTTCATTTTGCTTGTATAAAAGGGAAAACATAGTGACAGAGGCTCCCACGCAAGTGGGGTCGAATCAGGATAGCATTTCAATTTGTGAATTAGAGGGACGATTGTTTTTAAGTTGTACAAAAAAATCTTTGGTCAGATCCTATCTCTGGAAAGGTCACTGTCCTGGCAGGCAATGCAATTTTTTAGGCTGTTGCCTGTTGGTTGTGAAGATGGTTTCTTACAGGTGTGTATTATCCATTCTTTCAAATCGTTTATGTGTTTCAATTTAGGGCAAAACCAAATTGAAGCAGGAACATGCCACTCTTGGACAGTTAGCATAACTTTTATGTTAAAACTCTACACATTTTTATGTAATCGTTGTACACTAACATTATAATATATGTTTGTTCATTTTTATTTGGTGCCCCATGCAGACCCACCTGTCTCTGCCCTCCCCGCTAGGGTTTTGCCACCATGGCTGTTGCCGCCGCCCGGAGGCTCCTCTCCCGTCACGCCTCTTCATCCTCCCTCTCCATGGTCCAGGTCAGTAGGTGACTCCAAAGCTGTCTGCCGCCATGTGACCCATCGAGCGCCGATGTCGTCCACCACCTCACTGGCCGCTAGGAGCGCACCGTGGCCGGCTGAAGCCATCCGCCGCTGGCCGGCCATCAAGAGCTGAGGAGCCCACGCAGCGCGACCCTATCTACCGCACGTGACGGGAGCTTTTGCGCCCTGCGCTTCCGCTTTTGTGTGACTGCGCCCTGTCTGCAACACCAGACACCTCCTCATGTCAGTAGCATCAGCAGGTCCGGCACCCGAGCCCTCCTAACGTCGGGACCAATTGGCAGTACTGCATTTGGTATGAAATTGAATAAACCACACATTCAAGCACCACTCATATGTTCTGTTCCATGTCTGTACAGTATTTGTAGTCAACTAAATTTACAACGCTTTCAATCTAGCACTTCAAAATTAGTAATAAAGTTTTAGATTGTAGACAGTGTATTCACTACTCAGTTTAGTAAAGGAATATCTATAACCAAATTAGCAGCAGTTAATTCTCTATGGGTCTAATGTGCATCAATAGATTAGATATGTCATATCAACAAATGGGTGCTTGGCAAGCACAACCGTCTGAACAAGGCAAGTGTGGTTCTTCCTTGTATACTGACCATTGCCTTGGGAAATTTTCATAGCTTTACTAAAGCACATCTGCAGTTGTTTGATAGCAAGGATGGAAAGCCCAAGTACCATCGCCGGTGGGTGATTATCCCCTCCATTTTGGTGAAGTGGTGGTGGCGACTGTTGGTCATTACATTGGGATTCGATGTCTACAGCGTCCCCAACACATAGACATTTGTACTAATCGTGCCAATTTAGCATTTGAGCTTCGATTCCATTATCCGAAATTTCTAATCCGAAATATGGATTTCATTTTATTTTTCCTTCTTCGTTAATGTCACTATCTCACGTTGTTCTCAATATGATCGAAGATTCATCTGATTTTGTCACATTTTTTGCCTCCATTTGTCCACACCCAAGTGGATGTAGGCATAATTTTGTTTTGCCACTTTTTTGTTGTCGTCCTGACCCCGCATATCTCACCTGAAGCTTGCAATGCTTGGCACTATTGCCATCAATTTTGTTGCACTACATACAGCTTCAAGGTGAATGATGACTCGCAGACTCACAGTGGAATTAGCTATTATGTGGAGTACAAAACTCGTAGACTCACATTGGGATTCAAGGTTATTACTTTTGTTATGTTTTTTTCAAATACCAAAGTAACCTTGGTAACAACAATAAGAGGGTTGACCTCTTTGATATGGGTGCTGGAAGTAGTGAGCCTGCTGCTGAGGACAACATTCAAATGGCATCAGGAGAAATTAGTTTTTAACTTCATCACAAACTCACGATTGATAATTTTATATTGGTCTGTAAAACTTCAAGCATGTCAAAGCTCATATCGTTGACATTAACTTACGATATTTTAAAACATTAGAGCTGCTACTGCTAGGCTGCACGGATTTCCTTCTGCCTTGCTCCTTGCCTTGAGTTGATGATAATATTTATGGTTCTATACAATCATGTATGACGATAATATTTTTGCCATTAGAAAATGGAGGCTGGAATTACAACGGGAACAAAGGAGGTGGTGGTGGCCGAGGACGAGGCAACTGGGGATATGGTGGTATGTACAGTCTGTCATCTTAGTAATCTCTGCTCTATATATTTTTGCAGATTTAGTCATGACTAAAAATTTGAGTCCATTTTGGGGTCCTTTTTTATTTCGGTATGTGATGCATATATGGCTCATGCATTTTGTAATGCATCATCTCATGATTCTATAGCAGTATTGAAAGCCATGCTGTCAATGTTGTGATGCAGGACTTTGTATTAATTTTCCACCAATGAAATAGATTGATAGTTTTCATTTTAGTACTTCTCTAGCTAGACTCATCTTTAGTTAATCATGCAGTTCTAGCCGTACAAAAAAGCCATCTGATTGTGATAAGCGACTAAATCTACTATGAAAATTCTTCTGGTTGGAGGTGATCAAGGTTTACCACCCTTTTTTTAAACTTCCCATTGCGTAAGGTCTCTGCTGGTGAAGTTGAAAAATAGTGCATCTGAAATTATTCACACGTGCTCTATTTGACCTGATCGCTGAAATTATTCACATGTGCCCCCCAGTCTCTAGATCACTTATACATGACGGTTTCAGTCGACGAGTTACTGTCGTGTCTACCTAAAAATCCCTCTTCTACTTCTATTACTGTACCATCATATCATGCCCTTGTTTTGGCAAATTTATTGTCAGGTGCTTAATACTATGATAGCTAAAACAATTTGGAAATTAGAACCAGGTAATATGTTTGACAAATCCATACAAACTTAACTTTTGATAAATTCATACAACACTTGCATTTGATGCACTTAACTTTTGATATTTCCCTAGGTGGTGAGTGGTGATCTGAGCCTGATTACCTTTCTCTGCTTTTTTTTGCATTTTGTGTTCCACCCTATGTTCCTCAAATTCTTACATGTTAATATGTTTAATATAGGCCATAATTACTGAAATCCATGAAAAGCTTGGTGTTGCTGTGCAAGAAGGTGATACCGATTGTGATGCTTAATTGATTGAGAAGATGTAAATAAATAAAAATCAACATGCTTATTGTAAAAAATCAGTAAGATGTTGTTGATGTTATCCTTTAGTAACACGTTATCTTTATTAGGAAGTGAAGTATGGTATTGGATAGGCTGCAAAGTGAATCGTGAGTTGTCCCTAATATCGTGAATTGTCCATAGCATAGTATCTGAATTTACTCCTGGTTGTATTCTATATAATGCCATGTAGTATATTTGAGCACTAGATATCTGCCTTCAATTTTCTCTTGACGTTCCCTTGCATTATTATATACTCCTTATTAATAATTAGGATATGGTGCATGCACGTCCCTTGCGTGATTATTGCGGTTCTTTTTTATTTTTTCTTTCCTTTTTTAGGCATCCATGATTATTATATTCCTTAATTAGGATGTGTTGGATGCATGATTGACGTTTCCTTAATTAGGATCAGGTGCATGCACGTTCCCTTTGCCTGATTATTGTGTTTCTTTTCTTATTCTGTGTTTCCTTTTTTAGGGCATACATGATTATATTCCTTAATTAGGATCTGTTGTATACATGATTGATGTTTCCTCGTGTGACTTATTGTGTTTCCTTTTTGTAGGGTATATTTCTTAACTAAGATATGTTGCATGTATGAATTATGTTTTCGTATTTTTGTTTAATCACAGATTTTTTTTGTTGTAGTCTCGTCAATTTTTCCGTAGCATCGCACGGGCACATACCTAGTATGTTTCATAAATTTCTTCTTTCATTAACATGTGCTGTGATGACGAAGGTAAGTCCTTCATCACCTTTGTCTGAAGATCATTATATCCTATGGGAAATAATGCTTCAGAAGACGAAGGGCATTAACCTTTAACATTTTATGTTGCCTTGTTCTTAATTCATAGCATTTAAGAACAAGTCCCCAACACTAAGTTTGACACAGACAAACGTCATTGACCCCTCTTAATAGTATGGCCATCTAGCCTACTAATCTGGTAAAATATCTTCTCTAAACTCTTGGAGACCGGCAAAAAACAAAACCTATGTTATACCTTTGCCTTCACTTGATCCACAACCAATGCTTATAAATCTCCAAGATTTTTTGTTCTATGTGGTCCAACCCTGCATTCTTATTTCTCCAAGAACCGTTAGTCCACAAACAGTTGTCAATAATTACCAAAACATCACTAAGGGGCCTAGATGATTCACAACGGTGTGTGACTTAGCTAATGCTTTGTTGCAAAGTTCAGGGATGCCTGACATCTGGTGGGGTGAGGCAGTACTCATGATGTGCTATGTCTTGAATAGGGTGCCGCCTCGCAACCGTGAGGCCACGCCCTATGAAGGATTTAAAGGAAGGAAGCCAGATCTTTCGCATCTTCGGACTTGGGGCTGCCTTGCAAAGGTGAATGTCCCGTTGCCAAAGAAGAGAAAGCTAGGCCCTAAGACTGTAGATTGTGTCTTCTTGGGTTATGCACATAACAGTGCAGCTTATAGATTTCTAGTGGTCCATTTCGAGACGAGTGAAGTCGTTGTAAATGTCATAATGGAATCTCGAGATGTGACATTCTTTGAAAGCATCTTCCCTATGCGGGTAAGGAAGTAGTAGCCCCAGATGGTCCATCTCGGACATATTCTCTACCCTCGAGTGTCCATGACTAGAGTCTAGATTTGGAGTTAAGGAGGAGTAAGAGACAAAGGACTGAAAAGTCTCTGCATGATGATTATATTATTTATCTAGTTGATGAAGAACCACGCTCCCTCACAGAGGCATATACATCTCCGGATGCAGAGTACTGGAGGGAGGCTATCCGTAGAGAGATGGATTCAATCATCTCGAACGGAACTTGGGAGATAACTGATCTCCCAACTGGTTGCAAGCCTGTGGGCTGCAAATGGATCTTTAGGAGGAAGAGGAGACCCGATGGTACTATTGAAAAGTACAAGGCCCGTCTTGTGGCTAAGGGTTTTACTCAAAAGAAAGAGGAGGATTATTTTGATACTTATTCTCCGGTGGCTCGATTGCCCACAATCCGTGTGCTCTTAGCGTTGGCGGCTGCTTATAAACTTCTTGTCCATCAAATGGACGTAAAGACAACATTCCTAAATGGAGAGCTGGAAGAGGAAATTTATATGCAACAACCAGAAGGATTTGTGGTTAAAGGACAAGAGAGCAAAGTGTGTCGCTTGATTAAATCCTTATACGGTCTTAAGCAAGCTCCCAGACAATGGCATGAGAAGTTTAATAATACTCTGACCACTGCCGGGTTTTGTGTAAACGAAGCCGACAAGTGTGTGTATTATCGCTTCTCTAGGGGCAAAGGTGTCATCATGTGTTTATACGTTGATGACATATTGATATTTGAGACCGATTTGGAGGCTATCATGGAGACAAAAGTATTCCTCTCCAAGAACTTTGACATGAAGGACTTGGGTGAAGCTGATGTAATATTGAACATCAAGCTAATAAAGGGTGAGGATGGGATTACTTTGACATAATCCCATTATGTGGAAAAGGTCCTGACTCGCTTTGGACATATGGACTGTAAACCAGTCACCACGACCTATGATCCATCCTACACGCTCAGTAAACATGAAGGCGAGCCTATGAACCAGCTACTATATTCGTAGATCATCGGATCTCTCATGTACCTGAGCAGTGCAACTAGACCAGATATCACATATGCAGTATGCAGACTGGCTCATTATTGTAACGCCCCGAATTTTTGCAGTTGAATTTTTTCTTTTCTTTACTCGCCAAATTCGGGCGTTACCTTTTCTTTTTCTTTTTCCCCTCGCTAGACCTTGACCTTTTCCAAAGTTTTAGCGGGATTCAGTTTGGAATTCCCGTGTAAAGAAAACCCTAAATACTTTATGTTGTTTGATGCACCATGCCGAACCATGCATTCTTTGATTGTTTGAAAGTGCAAATGCATTCATCTAGGAAGATCGGATTTCGAAAATAAGGAGAAAATCTTTTCTTTCTTTTTCTCTCTCTTCCTCTCTCCTCTTTTTCTCTCTCTCCCGCGCCGTGGGCCGACCCCTGCTGGCCCAGCCGCCCCCTGCGCCCCCCTCTTGGGCCTGGATAGGCCCAGCCGCCCCCCCCACCTCCCCTTTTCTCCCCAATTCTCTCTCCCTCCCTCTCATTTTCTCCCATTTTCTCTCCCCACCGCCGCCCCTACCCCCTGCCCTAAGCCGCCGCCGCCGCCCCCTGCCGGTTCGGCCGCCCGACGCCGGTGAGCCCCCTCCCTCCTCCCTCCTCCCTCCCTCTCCCCTCCCCCTCCGCTCTCCTTGGCAGCCCCGGCCGACCCCAGCCCCCGCCCGGCCGCTGGCCGCCTAGCCGGCCGCTGGCCTGGCCGCCCAGCCGGCCGCTGGCCGCGCCCAGCCGGCCGCTGGCTGCCCCAGTCGCGCC
This sequence comes from Zea luxurians, assembly GCA_029449295.1. Classification (NCBI taxonomy): domain Eukaryota; kingdom Viridiplantae; phylum Streptophyta; class Magnoliopsida; order Poales; family Poaceae; genus Zea; species Zea luxurians. The sequence goes on from JAOPSE010000002.1 coordinate 177,346,837, forward strand.
TGGCCGCGTGCCGCGCCTGGCCGCTGGCCTGGCCGCTCGGCCGCCCAGCCGGCCCTGGCCGCGCGCCCGCTTGGCCGCCTGGCAGGCGCAGCCGCCCTGGCCGCCCGGTTCGGCCGCCCCCGGCCGCCCAGCTCGGCCGCCCTGCCCAGGGCCGGTTCAACCGCCCTAGGGCCGGTTCAACCGCCCCCCCTCTGTTTTTTTTATTTTTTTATTTTATTTTATTTTACTTTCTGTAATCATAGTTATTTTATTTTAGGTAGGCTAATCATTGTTAATGTTATTGAAATATTAAGCTTAATTTAGAATTCCGTTACGCCAATTGATTCATGTAATTAATTGTTTATCTCATTCAATGTTGATCAACTTAAAATGATTAGGTTTCCATTAGTGTACATAACAGAATTCTTTTGTTAAGAATCAATTGTAACTAAACATTAGTGCATAAGATTTAACCCCCTGCGAGACCCTTTCCCGTTTGTTTCTTTCTAATCATGATGAATGCGATATCGAATGTCATACTTGATGCATACTCGCTTTATTTGTTCCCTTGTATGGTGTACTGTTCTTTTGTATTAAATATGTGGATGTATGTATGTTTGCGCTCGCATAGAGAACGATCCGGTCGAAGAGCCCGAGGAATTCGCAGGAGAAGCCCCTGAGCAGCAGTCGGTTGGTGGAGGCAAGTGTCCTTTGACCTATCTCTGTCCTATTCATTCTTTAATTCACCTCCCGCATTACACATTTATACTTAAGGATTGACTAGCTTTTGTTATCCATGTCCCTGTTTACCTATTTGGGTCGGATTATTACTGCTTAGTCTGATGCTATTGCCCAACTCTAATCAATGAACATGATGTGATTATCTATGATACGCTGTTTTCCCCTTCTTATTTATGATCATACTTGTGGCATTTAAGGGGACTCGAGCGGTTTCTCGAGTGCCTCTCCGTAAGGACCTGTTCAATGGATGACCGCCCGGGAAAACAGTGCAACCATGAGGGTGGAATGGGACGCCCTTAGCTGAATAATTGGAGGAACCGGGGTGTAGTCCGCTTAGCCGTTGTGCCGTCAATGGGGCTCGGTGTATGCGGCTCGCTCTGCCAAGGTTGATTTGTCCCTTGGGGAGGAGTGCGGTACATTTAGGAAACCTAACGGGCGGCTACAGCCTTGGGGAATCTTTGTAAAGGCTACGTAGTGATGCCCTGCTGGACCACCTAGGTAGTGGTCAATGGGGAGTCGCTCTCTCCGGGCAGAAAGGGAATCACGGCTTGTGGGTAAAGTGCACAACCTCTGCAGAGTGTTATGAAACTGATATACCAGCCGTGCTCACGGTTATGAGCGGCCAAGGGAGCTCCAGAGATTAGTGATACTTGATCAGTGATACTTTGGTACAGGTGGCAATGAGATTGATGATTCTGACTATGATTATGGTATTGGTAAGTGGTATTCTTTCCGTTTGGAAAGGATACATTGGGCTAATAACTTGGGTTAATGTTAATACCTGGCTTTCTACTAGTAAGTAATAACCTGACCAACTAAAAGCAACTGCTTGACTTATCCCCACATAAAGCTAGTCCACTACAGCCAAACGGGATGCTTGCTGAGTATGTTGATGTGTACTCACCCTTGCTCTACACACCAATCCCCCCCCAGGTTGTCAGCATTGCAACCACTGCTCAGGAGAAGATGAAGCTGTGGAAGGAGACTTCCAGGAGTTCCAAGACTACGACGAGTTCTAGGTGTGGGTTAGCGGCAACCCCCAGTCGGCTGCCTGTGAAGGCCGTGTTATCTACGTTTCTTTTCCGCACTTTGATTTATTGTAAGAACTATATGGACGTCTCAGACGTATGATGTAATCGACTATTATTTCCCTTTTAATACTATTTGAGCACTGTGTGATGATGTCCATGTTATGTAACTGCTGTGTACGTGAATAACTGATCCTGGCACGTACATGGTTCGCATTCGGTTTACCTTCTAAAAACCGGGTGTGACATAAGTGGTATCAAAGCCGTGCTGACTGTAGGACCGCTAACCTAGAGTAGAATGGTCGTTCTAAGGACTATAGACCTCTGTCACTGCCTTGACTTTGATATCCCTTCAAAAGTTGGTCATACTGACCAAACCTATGTTCTACTATATATTATACCTTGCTGAAAATTATGTTTTATTCTGATCCTTCATTTATTTATGATTCATTATTTGCTGGTCATATTAATTCTGTTCTCACCCTTTTGCTTGCGATGTCTTTTGTAGATGGCTCGACTTAGACACACTGCACGAAAGTCTGTCATCCCCTTCTTACCCTCCCGCCTTGCTGAGCGTCCGCTTCGCCGTCCCGTGGCCGGACAGTCCAGCCACTTGGAGAGACTGCACCACCGCCTGCATGAGGAGCAGGAACGTCGACGACAGGAGCAGCAGGGCTCTTCTTTCTCGCTCCAGCAGGAGATAGAGTCTGTGAGGAGCTGCTCTCCTGTGCTTCCCCTGGAGGCGCCCCCTGCACCACCATTGGGCGTCCCAGCTTCTGGAGTAGCTGTTGGAGGAGATCCAGACGACGGAGGTGGCGACGACAGCTTGAGCCACAACATCGACTTCTCTGCTGACCATGAGCCGGAAGGATGGGTTGCTCGACCCATCACTCGCGACGCTGCTCGCGGGTGTCACTTCCACGACGCGCTCGACACCCTGCTACGTCGGGCACTTGACCGGCGTACTTGGTCCATCGAGTATCGCTGTGTGGTCTACCAGCATAGTCGCGGGGTCTACCCGGACCGCTGGGAGGCGACCTGCTTGGTGCGCCGTCCGGAGAACAGTCTCCAGGGCGCGGAGGCTTGCTCAGAGCACTATTCTATCTCTGAGCGGGACTCAGCTGAGGCAGCCATGCAGGATGCTGCACGGCGTGCGCTTTCGCACTACTGCTCGGTTCTCGGTGGGGTAGCTGACGGCCTCGACCTGAGGTATTACCCCCGCCGTCCATCTGGCAGCACAGGAGGCGTGATTGTTTCACCTGCTGGTGAGGACAATCCTAGGTTGAGCAGCACAGTCAACCTAGCCGCCGTGCTAAACACGGAGCTGGACCATGCATTAGACGAGCTGAGTAGGGCTCGTGCTGAGATCGCCCTGCTGCGGGCTGAGCGCGCGGAGCGTCGTCACTTGGATGATGGTTCCCCCGCTCCCGTTGGAACTCAGCACCCGTATCGCTCACCTCGGCGTGGACTCCAGTCTTATGGCAATCCCGACTGCAAGACCAAGATAAATCTAGAACCATAGCTCGTTAGAGTTGGATCTTGTAATTAATACAAAATATATACATAGAAGCTTCAGTCTTAGCGTTAGTCTCGGTCTTAGTTAGTCTTAGTTAGACAGGGTAGTTTGCTATATCCTGTGCATTTATGTTTGTCATGATGAACTATGTTTGGTTTGGATCTTTGTAATGATTGTCACCAGAGTGTGGGTATCCCCTGCATTTTGGTTTACATATTATGTTAATGGAGTTAGTTATATAGTTGGGAAAACCCTTTATTCTACTTTCCTCTTTATCTGAGAAGCTGTGTGGCCTGTGTTGGAGATCAGTGAAGATGCTCATCTGTTCAGTGCTGTTGGAGAATTCTATACTCTTTTCTTATGCTGCAAGATTTGCCAGATCAGTTCTGATGTGTGGTTGCGTTCTGCAGATGTCAGAGAACAGGCGCAGAGGAGGAAGGCGTGCTCAGCAGGAGCAAGCCGGTCAGCAAGATGAGGCGCCCCAGCAGCAGCAGCTGCCGCCCCCGCCCCCGATGTCGATCGAGCAGATGTTTCTGATGCAGACTCAGGCAGTTCAGGCCATCGGTCAGACTCTGGCCGCCATTCAACAGCAGCAGCAGGCTCCACCCCAGCCTCAGATGCCTCAGATGCCTAGAGACAAGCGTGCTGAATTCATGAGAGGTCATCCACCAACGTTCGCTCACTCTTCTGACCCCATGGATGCTGAAGATTGGCTGCGCACTGTGGAGCGGGAGTTGCATACCGCTCAGTGTGATGACAGGGAGAAAGTCTTGTATGGTCCCCGTCTGTTGAGAGGAGCAGCCCAATCATGGTGGGAGTCTTACCTCGCCACCCATGCCAACCCCGATGCCATCACCTGGGAAGAGTTCAGAGGTAGCTTTCGTCAGTACCATGTGCCTGCAGGTCTGATGACAGTGAAGAAGGAGGAGTTCCTGGCCCTTAAGCAAGGGTCATCGTCTGTCAGTGAGTATCGAGACAGGTTTCTGCAGTTGTCTCGCTATGCTCCCGAAGATGTCAACACCGACGCCAAGCGACAGTACCGTTTTCTGAGAGACTTGGTCGACCCTCTTCAGTATCAGCTGATGAATCACACCTTCCCGACATTCCAGCACCTGATTGACAGAGCAATCATGACAGAAAGGAAGCGTAAGGAGATGGAGGATCGTAAGCGCAAGATTAGTGGACCCCAGCCTGGAAGCAGCAGCCGTCCTCGTTTTTCAGGCAATCAACCTCAGCAGTTCAGGCAGAACCAGCGTCCACCTCAGCAGCATCAGCAGCGTCAGCAGTATCAACAGTTCCAAAGGCAGTACCCTCAGCATCAGTACCAGAACCGTCAGAGCAATCAGTCAGGAGGAGGTCAGTTTCAGAGGCAGAATCAGCAGACACCTCGTCTTCCTGCCCCCGCAACTCAGCAGAACAATCAGGCAGCACCAGCTCAGGTTGGAAACAGAGCATGTTTCCACTGTGGAGAGCAAGGCCATTGGGTGATGCAATGTCCGAAGAAGGCAGCCCAGCAGCAGTCAGGCCCCAATGCCCCAGCGAAGCAGAATGTGTCCCAGCCTGGAGCAGGCAACCGCCCTCAGCAGCGCTATAATCATGGAAGATTGAATCACTTGGAGGCTGAAGCAGTTCAGGAGACCCCCGGCATGATAGTAGGTGTGTTCCCAGTCGACTCCCATATTGCAGAAGTGTTATTTGATACTGGAGCAACGCATTCTTTCATTACTGCATCATGGGTAGAAGCACATAATCTTCCAATTACTGCCATGTCAACCCCCATTCAAATTGACTCAGCCGGTGGTAGAATTCGAGCTGATAGCATATGTTTGGGTGTAAGTGTGGAAATAAGGGGGATAGCGTTTCCCGCCAACCTTATAGTAATGGGTACTCAGGGAATAGATGTCATCCTAGGGATGAATTGGCTAGATGAGTATCAGGCAGTTATCAGTTGTGATAAAAGGACAATCAAGTTGGTGTCCCCACTAGGAGAGGAAGTGGTGACCGAGTTAATCCCGCCTGAGCCAAAGAAAGGAAGTTGTTATCAGATGGCTGTCGATAGCAGTGAAGCAGATCCAATCGAGAGTATCAAGGTTGTGTCTGAATTCCCAGATGTGTTTCCAAAGGACTTACCGGGTATGCCACCAGAGCGGAAAGTTGAGTTTGCCATAGAGCTTCTTCCTGGAACCGCCCCTATCTTTAAGAGAGCTTACAGAATATCTGGACCAGAGTTGGTTGAGCTTAAGAAGCAGATTGATGAGCTGTCAGAGAAAGGTTACATCCGGCCAAGCACCTCGCCTTGGGCCGCCCCTGTCCTGTTTGTGGAGAAGAAAGATGGCACAAAGAGGATGTGTATCGATTATCGAGCTTTGAATGAAGTCACGATCAAGAACAAGTACCCTTTGCCCAGAATAGAAGATCTGTTTGACCAGTTGAGAGGAGCCAGTGTGTTCTCCAAGATCGATCTGAGGTCAGGTTATCATCAGCTCAGGATCCGACCTTCGGACATTCCGAAGACGGCATTCATTACCAAGTATGGTTTGTATGAGTTCACAGTGATGTCTTTTGGTTTGACCAATGCACCAGCGTTCTTTATGAACTTGATGAACAGTGTATTCATGGATTATCTCGATAAGTTTGTGGTGGTATTCATTGATGACATTCTGGTTTATTCTCAAAGTGAAGAAGAGCATGCAGATCATTTGAGGATGGTATTGCAGAGATTGCGAGAGCACCAGTTGTATGCAAAGTTGAGCAAGTGTGAGTTCTGGATCAGTGAAGTCCTGTTCTTGGGTCACATAATCAACAAGGAAGGATTGGCTGTGGATCCGAAGAAAGTGGCAGACATTCTGAACTGGAAAGCGCCAACAGATGCTCGAGGAATCAAGAGCTTCATTGGAATGGCCGGATATTATCGGCGATTCATTGAAGGGTTTTCGAAGATTGCGAAACCAATGACAGCGTTGCTAGGCAACAAGGTTGAGTTCGAGTGGACCCAGAAATGTCAAGAGGCCTTCGAAGCGCTGAAAGAGAAGTTGACAACAGCGCCTGTCCTAGTCTTGCCTGATGTGCACAAGCCCTTCTCTGTGTACTGTGATGCTTGTTACACAGGTTTGGGATGCGTGTTGATGCAAGAGGGAAGAGTTGTGGCTTACTCGTCCCGACAGCTGAAGGTTCATGAGAAGAATTACCCAATCCATGATCTAGAGTTGGCAGCAGTGGTTCACGCACTGAAGACATGGAGGCACTATCTGTATGGACAGAAATGCGATGTTTACACAGATCACAAGAGTCTGAAGTACATATTCACTCAGTCAGGATTGAACATGAGGCAACGAAGATGGTTAGAGTTGATCAAAGACTATGAGTTGGAGATCCATTACCATCCAGGCAAAGCAAACGTAGTGGCAGATGCTTTGAGCAGAAAGAGTCAAGTCAATCTGATGGTCGCTCGTCCGATGCCTTATGAGTTGGCCAAGGAGTTCGACAGGTTGAGTCTCGGATTTCTGAACAATTCGCGAGGAGTCACAGTTGAATTGGAACCTACCTTGGAGCGCGAGATCAAAGAAGCGCAGAAGAACGATGAAAAGATCAGTGAGATCCGGCGACTGATTCTAGATGGCAGAGGGAAAGATTTTCGAGAAGATGTTGAAGGTGTGGTATGGTTCAAAGACCGCTTGTGTGTTCCCAATGTCCAGTCCATTCGGGAGTTGATTCTCAAGGAAGCTCATGAGACAGCTTATTCGATTCACCCTGGCAGTGAGAAGATGTATCAGGACCTGAAGAAGAAATTCTGGTGGTATGGAATGAAGAGGGAAATCGCAGAGCATGTGGCTATGTGCGATAGTTGCCGAAGAATTAAGGCAGAGCACCAGAGACCTGCTGGATTGTTGCAACCGTTGCAGATCCCTCAGTGGAAATGGGATGAAATTGGTATGGATTTCATAGTCGGATTGCCTCGCACTCGGGCCGGCTACGATTCCATTTGGGTAGTAGTGGACCGTTTAACCAAGTCAGCCCACTTCATACCTGTCAAGACCAGCTACAACAGTGCAGTTCTGGCAGAGTTGTATATGTCTCGGATCGTTTGTCTTCATGGTGTGCCAAAGAAGATAGTGTCAGACAGAGGAACGCAGTTCACCTCTCATTTCTGGCAGCAGTTGCATGAAGCCTTGGGCACGCATCTGAATTTCAGTTCAGCTTATCATCCGCAGACAGATGGTCAGACCGAAAGAACCAATCAAATTCTTGAAGACATGTTGAGAGCCTGTGCGTTGCAAGATCAGTCTGGATGGGACAAGCGATTGCCTTATGCAGAGTTTTCCTATAACAACAGTTACCAGGCCAGTTTGAAGATGTCACCATTTCAAGCGCTCTATGGAAGGAGTTGTAGAACTCCGTTGCAATGGGATCAGCCTGGAGAAAAGCAGGTGTTTGGGCCAGACATTCTGCTCGAAGCCGAAGAGAACATCAAGATGGTTCGGGAGAATCTGAAGGTAGCGCAATCGAGGCAGCGAAGCTATGTAGACACAAGAAGAAGAGAGCTGAGTTTTGAAGTCGGAGACTTTGTCTATCTAAAAGTGTCACCAATCAGAGGAGTCAGAAGGTTCGGAGTGAAAGGCAAGCTAGCACCCCGCTACATTGGTCCGTACCAGATCCTCTCAAAGCGTGGAGAAGTGGCTTATCAGCTCAGCCTGCCAGAGAATTTGTCTGCTGTGCATGATGTCTTTCATGTGTCTCAGTTGAAGAAGTGTTTGCGTGTGCCAGAAGAGCAGTTGCCAGTGGAAGGTCTTGAAGTCCAGGAGGACTTGACCTATGTTGAGAAGCCAGCTCAGATCCTTGAGATTGCAGACAGAGTCACCCGAAGGAAGACCATCAGAATGTGCAAAGTCAGATGGAGTCACCACTCTGAGGAAGAAGCAACCTGGGAGCGTGAAGATGATTTGATGGCCAAGTACCCAGAGCTCTTTGCTAGCCAGCCCTGAATCTCGAGGGCGAGATTCTTTTAAGGGGGATAGGTTTGTAGCGCCCCGAATTTTTGCAGTTGAATTTTTTCTTTTCTTTACTCGCCAAATTCGGGCGTTACCTTTTCTTTTTCTTTTTCCCCTCGCTAGACCTTGACCTTTTCCAAAGTTTTAGCGGGATTCAGTTTGGAATTCCCGTGTAAAGAAAACCCTAAATACTTTATGTTGTTTGATGCACCATGCCGAACCATGCATTCTTTGATTGTTTGAAAGTGCAAATGCATTCATCTAGGAAGATCGGATTTCGAAAATAAGGAGAAAATCTTTTCTTTCTTTTTCTCTCTCTTCCTCTCTCCTCTTTTTCTCTCTCTCCCGCGCCGTGGGCCGACCCCGGCCGGCCCAGCCGCCCCCTGCGCCCCCCTCTTGGGCCTGGATAGGCCCAGCCGCCCCCCACCTCCCCTTTTCTCCCCAATTCTCTCTCCCTCCCTCTCATTTTCTCCCATTTTCTCTCCCCACCGCCGCCCCTACCCCCTGCCCTAAGCCGCCGCCGCCGCCCCCTGCCGGTTCGGCCGCCCGACGCCGGTGAGCCCCCTCCCTCCTCCCTCCTCCCTCCCTCTCCCCTCCCCCTCCTCTCTCCTTGGCAGCCTCGGCCGACCCCAGCCCCCGCCCGGCCGTTGGCCTGGCCGCTCGGCCGCCCAGCCGGCCCTGGCCGCGCGCCCGCTTGGCCGCCTGGCCGGCTCAGCCGCCCTGGCCGCCCGGTTCGGCCGCCCCCGGCCGCCCAGCTCGGCCGCCCGCGCCCGCGCCGCGCCCAGCTCGGCCGCCCTGCCCAGGGCCGGTTCAACCGCCCTAGGGCCGGTTCAACCGCCCCCCCCTCTGTTTTTTTTATTTTTTTTATTTTATTTTATTTTACTTTCTGTAATCATAGTTATTTTATTTTAGGTAGGCTAATCATTGTTAATGTTATTGAAATATTAAGCTTAATTTAGAATTCCGTTACGCCAATTGATTCATGTAATTAATTGTTTATCTCATTCAATGTTGATCAACTTAAAATGATTAGGTTTCCATTAGTGTACATAACAGAATTCTTTTGTTAAGAATCAATTGTAACTAAACATTAGTGCATAAGATTTAACCCCCTGCGAGACCCTTTTCCGTTTGTTTCTTTCTAATCATGATGAATGCGATATCGAATGTCATACTTGATGCATACTCGCTTTATTTGTTCCCTTGTATGGCGTACTGTTCTTTTGTATTAAATATGTGGATGTATGTATGTTTGCGCTCGCATAGAGAACGATCCGGTCGAAGAGCCCGAGGAATTCGCAGGAGAAGCCCCTGAGCAGCAGTCGGTTGGTGGAGGCAAGTGTCCTTTGACCTATCTCTGTCCTATTCATTCTTTAATTCACCTCCCGCATTACACATTTATACTTAAGGATTGACTAGCTTTTGTTATCCATGTCCTTGTTTACCTATTTGGGTCGGATTATTACTGCTTAGTCTGATGCTATTGCCCAACTCTAATCAATGAACATGATGTGATTATCTATGATACGCTGTTTTCCCCTTCTTATTTATGATCATACTTGTGGCATTTAAGGGGACTCGAGCGGTTTCTCGAGTGCCTCTCCGTAAGGACCTGTTCAATGGATGACCGCCCGGGAAAACAGTGCAACCATGAGGGTGGAATGGGACGCCCTTAGCTGAATAATTGGAGGAACCAGGGTGTAGTCCGCTTAGCCGTTGTGCCGTCAATGGGGCTCGGTGTATGCGGCTCGCTCTGCCAAGGTTGATTTGTCCCTTGGGGAGGAGTGCGGTACATTTAGGAAACCTAACGGGCGGCTACAGCCTCGGGGAATCTTTGTAAAGGCTACGTAGTGATGCCCTGCTGGACCACCTAGGTAGTGGTCAATGGGGAGTCGCTCTCTCCGGGCAGAAAGGGAATCACGGCTTATGGGTAAAGTGCACAACCTCTGCAGAGTGTTATGAAACTGATATATCAGCCGTGCTCACGGTTATGAGCGGCCAAGGGAGCTCCAGAGATTAGTGATACTTGATCAGTGATACTTTGGTACAGGTGGCAATGAGATTGATGATTCTGACTATGATTATGGTATTGGTAAGTGGTATTCTTTCCGTTTGGAAAGGATACATTGGGCTAATAACTTGGGTTAATGTTAATACCTGGCTTTCTACTAGTAAGTAATAACCTGACCAACTAAAAGCAACTGCTTGACTTATCCCCACATAAAGCTAGTCCACTACAGCCAAACGGGATGCTTGCTGAGTATGTTGATGTGTACTCACCCTTGCTCTACACACCAATCCCCCCCCAGGTTGTCAGCATTGCAACCACTGCTCAGGAGAAGATGAAGCTGTGGAAGGAGACTTCCAGGAGTTCCAAGACTACGACGAGTTCTAGGTGTGGGTTAGCGGCAACCCCCAGTCGGCTGCCTGTGAAGGCCGTGTTATCTACGTTTCTTTTCCGCACTTTGATTTATTGTAAGAACTATATGGACGTCTCAGACGTATGATGTAATCGACTATTATTTCCCTTTTAATACTATTTGAGCACTGTGTGATGATGTCCATGTTATGTAACTGCTGTGTACGTGAATAACTGATCCTGGCACGTACATGGTTCGCATTCGGTTTACCTTCTAAAAACCGGGTGTGACAATTATTCGGTCAGTCCTAGAGATAGACACTGGGTAGCCTTGTATAGAGTGCTTCGGTATTTGAAGGGAGCGATGAATCTTGGTATTAAATATACTAGTTTTCCGTCAGTACTTGAAGGATTCAGTGACAAACTGGATCTTTGACTCGGATCAAATGAAGTCTACAAGTGGCTATGTGTTCACTTTAGCTGGTGGGGCCGTGTCGTGGAGATCGTCTAAACAAACAGTATCGACACGTTCCACCAAGGAGGCTGAATTAGTTGCACTTGATTCAGCAGCATTAGACGCTAAATGGTTGAGAGACCTGTTGTCAGACCTTTCAATGCTAGCAAAGCCGATACCGGCTGTCCTAGTATACTGTGACAACACTTCTATGTTGCTCAAAGTGAACAGTAGAAAGGACAACCAAAAATCCTCGAGGCATATCAGAAGACGACTTGATTCATGTCGGCATGCTAGAGAGACGGGTGTAATAACCGTAGATTACATCAAGTCTGAAAGGAACCTTGCTGATCCTTTCACCAAAGGACTGTCTCAAAAGCCAATCCAAGCAGCGTGCATGGGAATGGGACTCGTACCCTGTTAGCGGTTTCAACTACGGATAACTGTCCTATGTGACCGGAGGTCCCAAGATCCAGGCTCCAGGAAACGAAGCACTGTGGAACCAAGAGCACAAAAGACAAAGAGTCTCATGAGCTGCTGTGCTCTGTCTGTATGGCAGGTTGAGCGATATGCTCTTAATGAAGTCAATGTTATAAGCAGGGAAATTGTCCTACATAATTTCCTTAATGGTTTCACCTATATGAGCTGATTGTGGGAACGCAGTCCGGGATAGAATGGGGTTTTCTCTCTAGTGAGCTCATGAATAGATATTGAAGGGCATGACCGTAACGCCCTGCCCCGTAAGAGAAGCAGATAATCTGCCTAGTACTATGTGCATTTTGTGTGAAGATTCTCACACTAGGGTTTGTGGATCAAGGCATAGTCCTCCGCTTGCTCGTGCAAGGTTGGAGTACACTGAGATAGGCTTTGGTTCAAACCTAACAAGTACCTTTGCCGAAAAGTAGTATATAAACATTACGGGAGCTCAATGACATTGATCAGAAAATAAGAGTGAAAATGGTGGGGATTGCTGTTCATTTGGGGTTTTCCCCTTATTTAAAAAAATGTGGCCAGCCAACGGAGAGGATGGCCTGGGCACTTTGGTGCCTCGGCCGGAGATCGCATAGAGGGAGGGAGCAGGTGGCCGAGCGGACGTGGGCAGCGGCGGTAACCGCAGCTCCGTTCTCTACGCTTCCTGGTTCAACGATCGCAGCTCTCTCCCCTCTTCTCGGTAACAGACTCTCACCCGGCTTCTTAAGTGGATCCCCTTCTCCTGTACTCTCTCTCTGAAGGAAACGCAGAGACAGAGAGCTCTATGGTTCCATCCAGTCCTCTGTTCCGGCGAGAAATCCTTCGATTTGCTCGATTCCAGGTGTCCTGGTCTCATCCGTTTTGTCGGCTGTCTGTTGTTCTCGGTGGTGGTGGTGTGGTGCCATTGATGTCGTGCCTTGGTGCTGCTCGTTGATTCTCTGGTCTGTGTCCACCGTGGCCTGGTGCTTGGGCTCCCTGATGTGTGGTGTTCCTCTTCTCGGGCTGGTGCTGTGGACGTCTCCCTCGGCTCTAGCAGCGGCTCTAGTATCTCCGTCAACCTCCCGCCGTACAGGTCCGGATGTGGGCGGCGGAATTGGTTTTCTGGGACAGAAGCTTGTGTTCGCTGAGCTGGTCTTCCCACGTAGACAATCTACGTGTTGTGAGTTACCCGTTGCCTCTATTTATTTATTGAGTAATTTTGTGCAATCTGCTAGTATAATTTACTTGGGTGTGATTACACAATTTGTGGGCGGATTTGTGTGCTCGATGATGATAGCGTGTAGTGAGACAATATGACAGTCTGGGTTTTAGTGTATTATCATTTTTAGCATTAATATTATTTGTGCCTAGTCTTCTTTCACTATTGTGCAGGTTGATTATTTAAGTTTATTATTGTTCCTGAATTCTTGTGCACACTATTTTGATCTTGATATTCATGCTTGATTTCTAGGCTCATAATATTTGATCTAAAACCCTGATTTGGTGAGATATGACTGTCACGTTAGTCAAGGATCTTTGATCATCCTTTAGCGTTGGAGGGCTGTCTAGTGCAGCAACTCGCTTTTTTGAGAGCAATATTTTAAGATAAACAGTCATGTTTATTTGTTTAATCTGCCTTCTTCATCTAAAAGCCATATTTAATTTTACAAATGGACCTGAGTAGCTATGTTTCATGTTTTTAATTACTAGAATTGGTACTGTTTATTGCTGTTATAATTATATAGGACATTTATCTGAGTTATATGCTTGTTTTATTTAGAATTAGAATATTTAATTTATTTAAATATGATGGAAACATGTCACTTATTTCTATAAAATTACAACAGGAGGTTCACAGCCCGGGTGAGGAACGACATGGGTCACATAATAGCAGAGAGCCCACGTACGTTAAATGGGCTAAAATAGCAATTTTTTCCTCACCAGACATATTAATCGATCTTGGATGTAAGTTTCCCACCGAGGGCCCCTGGTCTCACTGCTGGAACGGGTCCCTTTTGCTTTCTGCTGGCAGCTGTTGTGTTCCTGCTGCTATTACACAGTAAAGTCCGGCATGCAGTAGGTAAGGTAGTGGCAATTCTTCGCGTCACCTAAGCTACTGTCATTGTTAAATGTGTTCAAAGTGATTAAGCAATGATACTGCAGGAGTTCAGGTCCCACGGCAAATTGTCTAGCATCCGCATCCACTAGAGAAGTCTGCTTGTTCTTGTTCTTAGGGAAAAACAAGTCAACTCAACACAAGTTAATTTTGATCTTGATGCCTCCAATATCCACTTCATGCGGCCTTGAATGAGTTTTTATGGTCATGTTTTTTTTTTCTAGTCCCCCAGGGAAATGTATTTTGAATGCGTGGACTGGTGCTGACGGTTGATGGTTATGTGAAGTTTTACATTTGGAGGGTGCTGGGAGGCTGCTTGATGATGGAGAAAATTCCTTCAATGCCATCTAAACTTATACCAATCTCTTTAATACCATCAGATTTTATAGCTTCCCTTCAATGCCATCAAATTTAAATTCTAATCCCTTAAATGCCATTGCCGTTAGTTTTAAGTTAACGCTGTTAGTTATATTTAAAGCAAATCTCTCCAATGTCATTAAAATCTATACCGATCCCTTCAATGCCATTAGAAATTGGTTCGATCTATTTGAGTTTTAAAATTTTCAGAATAGAAAATTTTTTGAACCCAAAAATTTTGAAACGCAAATATACCACATTGATTTTAAAATTTATCTCCATCTGTTATCATTAGTGTTTGTTGTTAGTTTGAAAAAAATATTAGGAATCAAATAGACCGAACAGATATAGCGGAGTAATTTTTGGTGTTTAAAAAAATATGTACTAAAGTTTTTAAAAAGTGTGGAATTGGTCCATATTTTTTTATTCTAGAATTTTTAAAATTCAAATAGATCAAACCAATTTCTAGTGGCATTGAAGGGATTGATATAGATTTTGATGGCATTGAAGAGATTTGCTTTAAATAGAACTAACGGCGTTAACTTGAAACTAACGGCAATGGCATTTAAGGGATTAGAATTTAAATTTGATGGCATTGAAGGGAAGCTATAAAATCTGATGGCATTGAAGGGATTAGTATAAGTTTGGATGGTATTGAAGAGATTTTCTCTTGATGAAATGCCTGAGAGAAGAGAACTTGCTATGTCGGGCATGCACATTGTTGATTGACCGCTAATGCAGAGGATGAAAGAAAGGGAACATGAAAGATGCAAATTGTAGTTTCATATGTTGATACCAGGGCGCGTGTTCTCGTGGTCAGCGATGATATCAGGTTATACGTATATGGTTAACACAGAGAATTTTTTAGGATTTTTTTCTGAGTCAGCTCTAAAGGTTCTAGTTTAGTATAACCAGGGGTAATGAGCTCTAAATTTTATACTATAAAATTTAAGGATCAAATTAGATTAGAAGGATCAGGCTCTATTCCTATTTATTTTTAAACTAAAAATAACTATGAGTCTAACTTATTGAGAAAAACATTTAAATTGTGATCCATTAATACACCTAATTATAACTCGAAAATGAAGGAGTAATATGGTTGCACTCTTCACTTACATGTCAAATTAATAATAACCATATGATGATCTATGTCATACGTGATCTGTCTCACGATTTCAACTTGCGGAACTGAAAAAGTCGGATCTCTATAAAAATAGAATGGTTTATATTCTAATTATACGCAATCTGCTATGTGTTGAGTAATTAGATAAATTCTAGATTAAATTCTGAATATAAATCATCACCAAATTAAAAGAACTGAAGTAAAAAGTCAAATCAGATGATGCGTACTGATCGGACATACTGGTTGACGGCGTGGGCCAGAATCAGTAGGGTCGACGATATCGAAGCAGCGAAATCAGTAGAGTCGACGAGGTCAGAAGATCACGAGCAGTCGTGTGCGGACGCTTCCCAAAAACCTTATTCACCCTCTCCCGGTGCAGGATCTCGAGGGCGAAGGGTTCCGGAGACCTGCTCTCCTGATCGCAGATGCACGTCTGCGGTCGGGATGAAGAGAACTGGAAGGCGACTCAGTTGTGAAGAGAGGCGAAAGCGAAAACTGGGATGATTTGGATGCTGGCTGCGAGGCGCCTTTTATAGGGCCGAGTCCACGACCAGATAGCTACCTTCGATCTTATCCGCCCGCGAAAATCTCGCGTTCAGTTTATATTTTATAGCGATCAGTTAGGATTCTAAACTTAACAGTTAAGTAACCAAAAATTCAAACGGCAAAAGGAAGCCACGTCCCCGCAAGGCGAGGGGCTGGATTTCGGCGAACCATTCACGCACATGCCGTGCGCCCGCGCCCTTCACCCCACCCCGCCCCAGTCAGGCGAGCAAGCGTGTGTGGCTCTCCACACTCTCTCCTCTCATATATGACTTTGGTGAGTGAGTATGGCTTCCATATTTAAACTAGCTCTACTCCACTAGAACTAGCAATATGGTGCTATTGGTTCCACCATTCCCTAGTCATACACTTATATGGGCTTTTGAGATTTTTCTGTGATTTATTTGAATTTCTCAATTGAGCCTAGCCCATAAATCCTAACACTATGTATAGATATAAATATAATTGGTCATACTTTTTAAAAATAAGAGACATACTTGATTCAGATGTCTGATATGTTCTATATAAGAAATTGTCATCGGTAGACTGGCTAGTGTAGGAAGATGCAAGGCAAGACGTTGTAGGTTTGTTTCCTCTTCAACATTTTTTTTCTCTTACATTTTTTTATGGATGATTTCGTGTGCGTTGCAAAATCTAAGCGAAAATCCAAAACCCCCAAAGGATGGGCAAGGAGGAATCAAAGCTACAACGTCTAAGTCTTCACCTCCTCACACTAGACATGTTTTTTTGGTTTTCGCTTAGGTTCCGTTTGTTTTCCTTTATTTTAAAGAATTATAATCTAACTAATATAGTAAAATGTTTTTAAAAATTGTGACATTTCATAATTTTTCAAAGTTTATATATAAGACTATCTTAAATTTATGGGGTGAGAGATGAAAATAGATTCAATAGATTTACATGCTACTTTATAATGTACAACTTATATCACACTCTTCTACTTACTTCTCTATAACATAAATATAGTGTATAACTGTCTCTCTCATATGATTTAGAATAATATACAAATAAATTGCATATACAAATATATTAACTTAATTAGTTTGTGTCTAAATTATAATTATTAGAATGAAATTCAATTTTAATAAAACAAACGGGCCTTAGATTTGTTTTTATCATGGATGATCTTGTGCGTTACAAAATCTAAGCGAAAAGACAAACACACAAGAAATGAGCTAGAGGTAGGGCTGGACAAAAAACCGAAGCTCGATAACTCGCTCGACTCGGCTCGTTAGTGGCTCGGCTCGACTCGGCTCATTTGTATTTTGTAACGAGCTGAGCCTTTGTTTTAGCTCGGTTCGTTAACGAGCTGGCTCAAGCTAGCTCGTGAGCAGATCATGAGCTAGACGAGCTAAGTCAACAACCCAATAACCCACACACCTTAAAAAGCCCAAGAAGAAACCCTAAGACATCTAGATGGACAAATCATTTTCACCCCACAAAACGGTGAGTCCGCGGACCGTGATTCTACGGTTGGCGACAAGAACTACGCTGTGAGTCTTTAACCTTGTGGCTCTTGAGTCCCGAGCCCTAATAAATCACCGTTGAAACAATGTGTGATGGCAAGTAGCTAGTAAGTATTCAACATTTTACTTGTTTATTGTAGAACTTTATATTGATTTTCAATTAAAGAGGTACTCATTTGATGTTGATGCTTACCTATCAGGTTTAAGAGAGTGTACCATTGGATACCTAGAGTGGAAGACAAGTAGATTTTGCCTTTGTGTCTATTCTCATGCTAGCTTTAAAATTATCTCTCGGTGACCTTTTGAAAGGGAAATGTGCCCTTGGGCCATTTCTAAAGTGTTTTGGTGATTAAGTGCCCAACACATATTCTCTAAGTGTTAAACTGTGCCAAAGACTGAAGAAGTGCAAATCATGTAACAAGGTACGTTTCTAGACTTAGTACATTGATTTGGGTACTAATGTATTGTGTCTAAGTGCTAGAAACAGGAAAAAAAGAAGTTGGAAAAGAGTTGGCTTTGTACAGCCAACTGCTGCTCGGTCTGGGTGCACCGGACTGTCCGATGGTGCACCGGACAGTGTCCGGTGCGCCAAACCAGTCTCGGTGAACAGGCCACTCTCGGGACTCGATGGCGGCGTACGGCTATAATTCACCGGACTGTCCGGTGGTGCACCGGACTGTCCGGTGAGTCGTCCGCGGCGAAGTCGTCGCTCTCGGGAAAAGTTCAACGGCGTACGGCTAAAATTCACCGGACTGTCCGGTGAGCCAATGGTCGACCGCGCAACGGTCGGCCGCGCAATCCGCGGGTGACGCGTGGCCCGCTCCAACGGTGGACAGGGGGCACCTGACTGTCCAGTGTGCACCGGACAGTGTCCAGTGCGCCAACTGCCACGAATCTGCAACGGTCGACTACGCCAAAATAGGAAGGAGATCCGCACCGGACTGTCTATAGTGACTGTCCGGTGCGCCACCCGACAGAAGGCAAGATTAGCCTTCCTTGTTGATCTCCAACGGCTCCTAGCTGCCTTGGAGCTATAAAAGGAACCCCTAGGCGCATGGAGGAGTCAACCAAGCATACTCTAAGCATTCTAAGTCTTCCACACTCCGTCTCCGTGCACTTGATCGACTGTGTTAGTGATTTGAGCTCTGTTCTTGTTGTGAACTCGTTGTGCTTCATTTTGAGCTCAAGTCTTGGCTTGTGTGCGTGTGTGTTGCTGCGGATTTGTGTGTGTTGCTTCCCACCCTTACTCTTGTGCTTTCACTGTGATCTTCGTTGTAAGGGCGAGAGACTCCAACTTGTGGAGATTCCTCGCAAACGGGAAAAAGAGATAAGCAAAGAAAAGCCGTGGTATTCAAGTTGATCATTGGATCACTTGAAAGGGGTTGAGTGCAACCCTCGTCCATTGGGACGCCACAACGTGGAGGTAGGCAAGTGTTATACTTAACCGAACCACAGGATAAACCACTATGTCCCTTGTGTTGTCCTTCTCTTTGATTATTTGTGATTCGCAAGAGCTCGGTCTATAGCCACTTGGTTCTATTGCACTAACATCTTTATAACAAGCTTGTGGCTATTTAGTGTTGAATTTTACAGGATCACCTATTCACCCCCCTCTAGGTGCTCTCAATTGGTATCAGAGCCGTTCTCTTCACGTAAGGGACTAATCGCCCGAAGAGATGGATCCTAAGGGAAAGGGGATGGTGGTCAACAATAAGGAGAAGGAGTCCATCTTCAACGAGCCAAGGGACGACAAGCCCACTGACTCTGGCTCGAGTCACAAGAAGAAGGACGGGAAGAAGAAGAGGCGCATCAAGAAGATCGTCTACTACGACAACGACGAGTCTTCTTCTTTCCCAAGAGACGACGACGACGAGAAAAAGAAACTAGTTAATTCAAATTATTCATTTGATTATTCTCGTATTCCTTTTAATTCCAATGCTCATTTGCTTTCTATTCCTCTTGGTAAACCTCCACACTTTGATGGAGAGGACTACGCTTTTTGGAGTCACAAAATGCGTAGTCACCTTTTCTCTCTCCATCCTAGTATTTGGGAGATAGTTGAAATGGAATGCAATTCGATAGTTCGGATAACCCTGTATTTATTAATGAGCAAATTCATAAGAATGCGCAAGCTACCACTGTTTTGCTAGCATCCTTGTGCAGGGACGAATACAACAAGGTGAGCGGCTTGGACAACGCCAAGCAAATCTGGGACACCCTCAAAATATCACATGAGGGAAACGACGCCACCATGATCACCAAAATGGAGTTGGTGGAAGGCAAGCTGGGAAGGTTCGTGATGATCAGGGGAGAGGAGCCAACGCAAACGTACAACAGGCTCAAGACCCTGGTCAACAAGATCAGGAGCTATGGAAGCACGAGATGGACGGACCACGACGTCGTCCGGCTTATGCTCAGGTCTTCCACTGTTATTGACCCTCATCTTGTGAACCCCATCTGTGAAAATCCTAGGTACACAAAGATGACGCCCGAGGAGATACTCGGAAAATTTGTGAGCGGGCGTATGATGGTCAAGGAAGCAAGATATGTTGATGATGCATTGAACGGCCCAATGCCCATCTATGAGCCCTAGCCCGTTGCACTCAAGGCAACAAGCAGCAGCAGGGAGGCGCTACCTAGCAAGGTGGCACAAGTTGGGGCTATCGGGCTAAACGAAGATGAGATGGCCCTCATCATCAAGCACTTCAAGATCGCGCTAAAAGGACGCAAGGAGCATCCCAATAAGAGCAAAGCAAAGGGAAAGCGCTCCTGTTTTAAATGCGGTAAGACTGGTCATTTTATAGCAAATTGTCCCGATAATGCTAATGACCAGGAACAAGAAAAGAGCGGGAAAAGGGAGAAGAAGAAGGCATATAAGAAGGCGAAGGGCGAGGCGCACCTTGGCAAAGAATGGGATTCAGACTGCTCTTCTTCCGACTCTAACGACGAAGGACTCGCTGCCTCAGCCTTCAACAAATCGACACTCTTCCCCAACGAGCGCCACACTTGCCTCATGGCCAAGGAAAAGAAAGTAAGTGTTCGAGAAACCCCTAAGTATACTACTTCAAGCGATGATGATTCTAGTGATGATGAAGTAGATTATACCGAGTTATTTAAAGGTTTAGATAGGGCAAAAGTAGATAAACTTAATGAGTTAATTGATGCTTTGAATGAAAAAGATAGATTGTTAGAGAAGCAAGAAGATATTTTGTATGAAGAGCATGACAAGTTTGTTAGTGTGCAAAAATCTCTTGCTTTAGAGGTTAAAAGGAATGAAATGCTATCTTCTGAATTATCTGCTTGTCATAAAACTGTGTCTAGCTTAAAGAGTGTTAATGATGATTTAAATGCTAAGCTAGAAGTAGCTAATAAAACTAGATCTTGTGTAGAATATGTTGCCATTTGTAATAGGTGTAAGGATTTTGATGTTGATGCTTGTGTTGAACACCTTACATCAATTACTAAATTAAATAATGAGGTGGCAAGTCTTAATGCTCAACTTAAGACTTGCAAGATAGATTTTGATAAGTTAAAATTTGCTAGAGATGGCTACACCGTTGGTAGACATCTCTCAATTAAGGATGGGCTTGGCTTTCGAAAGGTAGCCAAGAACTTGACAAGCCAAAGGGCTCCTATTCCCAACAAGGAGAAAGGGAAGGCCCCTATGGCTAGTAGTAATCAAAAGAATCATGCTTTCATTTATGATAGAAAATTTTCTAGGAATACTCATTATAATAGGAGTTATAATGCTTTTGATTCACATGCTATGATTGCTTCAAGTTCAAATGGTAGGCTTAGGAGAAATTTTGTGTCTCATGATCCTAGGAAAATGTGTAATAAACCTACCACTGTCTTTCATGCTTGCAACACTATGTTTGCACTCTCATGTAAAAATGAAAAAGTGGTTGCTAAAAAGTTGGGGTTCAAATGCAAGGGAGACAAGACTTGCATTTGGGTCCCAAAGGCTATTGTAACTAACCTCGTAGGACCCAACAAAAGTTGGGTACCTAAAACCCAAGTGTAAATTGCCTTGCAGGTTTATGCATCCGGGGGCTCAAGCTGGATTATCGACAGCGGATGCACAAACCACATGACGGGGGAGAAGAAGATGTTCACCTCCTACGTCAAAAACAAAGATTCTCAGGACTCGATCATCTTTGGAGATGGGAACCAAGGCAAGGTTAAAGGACTAGAAAAGATAGCCATTTCATCCGAGCATTCCATATCCAATGTGTTCTTAGTTAAATCGCTCGGGTACAACTTATTATCTGTCAGTCAACTATGTAATATGGTTATAATTGTCTATTTACCAATGTAGATGTGTCTGTCTTTAGAAGGAGTGATGGTTCATTAGCTTTTAAGGGTGTACTAGACGACAAACTCTACTTAGTTGATTTTTCGAAAGAGGAGGCCGATCTAGATGCATGCTTAATTGCTAAGACTAGCATGGGCTGGCTGTGGCATCGCCGTCTAGCACATGTTGGGATGAAGAACCTTCATAAACTTCTAAAGGGAGAACATGTGTTAGGTCTAACCAATATATTTTTTTGAAAAAGATAGACCTTGTGCAGCTTGTCAAGCAGGTAAACAGGTGGGAAGCACTCATCACAGCAAGAATGTGATTACCACATCAAGACCTCTGGAGCTACTTCATATGGACCTCTTCGGACCCGTCGCCTACCTCAGCATCGGGGGAAGTAAGTATGGTCTTGTTATTGTTGATGATTTTTCTCGCTTCACTTGGGTATTCTTTTTGCAGGATAAATCAGAAACCCAAGGGACCCTGAAGCGCTTTCTAAGGAGAGCTCAAAACAAATTTGAACTCAACGTGAAAAAGATAAGAAGCGACAACGGGTCCGAGTTCAAGAACTTACAAGTGGAGGAGTACCTTGAGGAGGAAGGAATCAAGCACGAGTTCTTCGCTCCCTACACACCACAGCAAAACGGTGTGGTAGAGAGGAAGAATAGGACGCTTATTGACATGGCGAGGATAATGCTTGGAGAATTCAAGACGCCCGAGCGGTTTTGGTCGGAGGCTGTAAATACAACTTGCCACGCCATAAACCGAGTCTACATTCATCGCCTCCTCAAGAAGACCACGTATGAACTTCTAACCGGTAACAAACCCAACGTTTCATACTTTCGTGTATTTGAGAGTAAACGTTACATTCTAGTAAAGAAAGGTAGAAATTCCAAATTTGCTCTCAAAGCTATAGAAGGGTTTTTGTTAGGTTATGACTCAAATACAAAGGCGTATAGAGTCTTCAACAAATCATCAGGTTTGGTTGAAGTCTCTAGCAACGTTGTATTTGATGAAACTAATGGCTCTCCAAGAGAGCAAGTTGATCTTGATGATGTAGATGAAGATGACGTTCCAACGGCCGCAATTCGCACCATGGCAATTGGAGATGTGCGACCACAGGAACAAAAAGAGCAAGATCAACCCTCTTCCTCAACGATGGTGCATCCCCCAACTCAAGATGATGAATAGGTTCCTCAAGAGGAGACGTGTGATCAAGGGGAGCACAAGAAGGCCCAGCTATGGAGGAAGAAGCACCACAGGCCCCTCCAACTCAAGTCTGAGCGACGATTCAAAGAAATCATCCCGTCGACCAGATTCTGGGTGATATAAGCAAGGGAGTAACTACTCGCTCAAGACTAGCTAACTTTTGTGAGCACTACTCGTTTGTCTCTTCTATTGAGCCCTTCAGGGTAGAAGAAGCCTTGCAAGATCCGGACTGGGTGTTGGCCATGCAGGAAGAGCTCAACAACTTCAAGAGGAATGAAGTTTGGAGCCTGGTGCCACGTCCCAAGCAAAACGTTGTGGGAACCAAGTGGGTGTTCCACAACAAGCAAGACGAGCACGATGTGGTGACACGAAACAAGGCTCGACTTGTGGCAAAAGGTTGTGCCCAAGTCGCAGGTTTGGATTTCGAGGAGACTTTTGCTCCTGTGGCTAGGCTAGAGTGTATTCGCATTCTATTGGCCTATGCCGCTCACCACTCTTTCAGGTTGTTCCAAATGGATGTGAAGAGCGCTTTCCTCAACGGGCCAATCAAGGAGGAGGTGTACGTGGAGCAACCCCCTGGCTTTGAGGATGAACGGTACCCCGACCATGTGTGTAAGCTCTCTAAGGCGCTCTATGGACTTAAGCAAACCCCAAGAGCATGGTATGAATGCCTTAGATATTTCTTAATTGCTAATTCTTTCAAGGTTGGGAAAGCCGATCCCACTCTTTTCACTAAGACTTGTGATGGTGACCTATTTGTGTGCCAAATTTATGTCGATGACATAATATTTGGTTCTACTAACCAAAAGTCTTGTGAGGAGTTTAGCAGGGTGATGACACAAAAATTTGAGATGTCAATGATGGGCGAGTTGAACTACTTCCTTGGGTTCCAAGTGAAGCAACTCAAGGACGGCACCTTCATCTCCCAAACGAAGTACACGCAAGATCTGCTCAAGCGGTTGGGGATGAAGGACACCAAGCCCGTGAAGACACCAATGGGAACCGACGGACATGTCGACCTCAACAAAGGAGGTAAGTCCGTTGATCAAAAGGCATACCGGTCTATGATAGGTTCCTTGCTTTATTTCTGTGCTAGTAGACCGGATATTATGCTTAGCGTATGCATGTGTGCTAGATATCAATCCGACCCAAGGGAATGTCACCTTGTGGACGTTAAGCGGATTCTTAGATATTTAGTTTCTACGCCTTGCTTCGGGATCTGGTATCCAGAGGGGTCTACCTTTGACTTGATTGGATATTCAGACTCCGATTATGTCGGGTGCAAGGTTGATAGGAAGAGTACATCAGGGACATGCTAATTCCTAGGAAGGTCCCTGGTGTCTTGGAGTTCAAAGAAACAGACATCCGTTGCCCTATCCACCGCTGAGGCCAAGTATGTTGCCGCAGGACAGTGTTGCGCACAACTACTTTGGATGAGGCACACCCTCCGGGACTTTGGCTACAATCTGAGCAAAGTCCCACTCCTATGTGACAATGAGAGTGCAATCCGCATGGCGGATAATCCTGTTGAACACAGTCGCACTAAGCACATAGACATCCGACATCACTTCCTAAGAGACCACCAGCAAAAGGGGGATATCAAAGTGTACCATATTAACACCGAGAACCAGCTAGCTGATATCTTCACCAAGCCTTTAGATGAGAAAAGGTTTTGCAGGTTGCGTAGTGAGCTAAATGTCTTAGATTCGCGTAACTTGGATTGATCTATAACATACATGTGTTTTATGCCTTTGATCATGTTAATTTATGCATTTCAATCTATTTTTGTTCATTTGTGGTGCTCAAGTTGTACACATGATCCCCGGACCTCACAAGTCCATTTGCAAGTGATGCACTTATTTAGGGGGAGGCATGCTACAACTTGACCCTTTGAGACTAACCTTTGTGTTTGAGTTTACTTGATTTAGTCTCAAAAGTGAATTGAAAGGAAAGGTAAACTTAGACCATGCAAAGACTTCCACTGCACTCTGGTATTAACTCCAAGTTCATATCTATGCTCTTATTGCCTTTTTGCTCTTAATTGACAATTTTGGTGAGGCAATGGGGTTAAAAGGCCAAGAATGATCCCATTTTGGTGCTTAATGCCAAAGGGGGAGAAATTAAGGCCAAAGCAAATGGATCAGCTACCACTTGTGAAATTTCGAAAAGAGTAGAGTTAGAACTTTTTTGATTTGTACAAAACACTCTTATTGCAAAATTTGGTCTCTTGTGGGGAGAATTTATGACTATGGGAAAAAGGGGGAGTTTTTGGCCCTTAATCAATTTTACTCTTGGATTATCTCTCTTTGTGCCCAAACAAGTGAGTTTGTTGTAGAGATAGGAAAATGAATTTGATTCGCAAAAACAAACCAAGTGGTAGCAAAGTATGATCCAAATATGCCAAATTAGAGTCAAAAACAATTTGGATTTCTTTTGCATTGATATTGCACTTCTTTTAGTTGCTTTTGGATGTGTTGGCATAAATCACCAAAAAGGGGGAGATTGAAAGGGAAATGTGCCCTTGGGCCATTTCTAAAGTGTTTTGGTGATTAAGTGCCCAACACATATTCTCTAAGTGTTAAATTGTGCCAAAGACTGAAGAAGTGCAAATCATATAACAAGGTACGTTTCTAGACTTAGTACATTGATTTGGGTACTAATGTATTGTGTCTAAGTGCTAGAAACAGGAAAAAAAGAAGTTGGAAAAGAGTTGGCTTTGTACAGCCAACTGCTGCTCGGTTTGGGTGCACCGGACTGTCCGGTGGTTCACCGGACAGTGTCCGGTGCGCCAGACCAGTCTCGGTAAACAGGCCACTCTTGGGACTCGACAACGGCGTACGACTATAATTCACCGGACTGTCCGGTGGTGCACCGGACTGTCCGGTGAGTCGTCCGTGGCGAAGTCGTCGCTCTCGGGAAAAGTTCAACGGTGTACGGCTAAAATTCACAGGACTGTTCGGTGGTGCACCGGACTGTCCGGTGAGCCAACGGTCGACTGCGCAACGGTCGGTCGCACAATCCGCGGGCGACGCGTAGCCAGCTCCAACGGTCGGCAGGGGACACCGGACTGTCCGGTGTGCACCGGGCAGTGTCCGGTGCGCCAACTGCCACGAATCTGCAACGGTCGACTACGCCAAAATAGGAAGGAGATCCACACCGGACTGTCTACAGTGACTGTCCGGTGGCGCACTGGACTGTCCGGTGCGCCACCCGACAGAAGGCAAGATTAGCCTTCCTTGTTGATCTCCAACGGCTCCTAGCTGCCTTGAGGCTATAAAAGGGACCCCTAGGCGCATGGAGGAGTCAACCAAGCATACTCTAAGCATTCTAAGTCTTCCACACTCCGTATCCACGCACTTGATCGACTGTGTTAGTGATTTGAGCTCCATTCTAGTTGTGAACTCGTTGTGCTTCATTTTGAGCTCAAGTCTTGGCTTGTGTGCGTGTGTGTTGTTGCGGATTTGTGTGTGTTGCTTCCCACCCTTACTCTTGTGCTTTCACTGTGATCTTCGTTTTAAGGGCGAGAGACTCCAACTTGTGGAGATTCCTCGCAAACGGGAAAAAGAGATAAGCAAAGAAAAGCCGTGGTATACAAGTTGATCATTGGATCACTTGAAAGGGGTTGAGTGCAACCCTCGTCCATTGGGACGCCACAACGTGGAGGTAGGCAAGTGTTATACTTGACCGAACCACGGGATAAACCACTGTGTCCCTTGTGTTGTCCTTCTCTTTGATCATTTGTGATTTGCAAGAGCTCGCTCTATAGCCACTTGGTTCTGTTGCACTAACATCTTTATAACCAAGCTTATGGCTATTTAGTTTTGAATTTTACAGGATCACCTATTCACCCCCCTCTAGGTGCTCTCACCTTTTTAACTAGAGAGTGGAAATTGATGTGTTTAAGTCCATATATTATGAGCCTATGATGGTGTCGGTACCCTAGATTAGGGGTACCCCTTACTACGGTATAAAGGCACGATGTCTGTGTGGCTACCCATAGCTGCACGGAGAACAGCCTCAGGGGTATCTTGTGGGCAGTTAAGGTGGCGTTCTCAGAGATAACGCTATCGGGCCCAGAAGACGCTGGACCCCTATGCGCATGACCCGGACCCCCAAAGTAAAGCAGCCCGAAGCCATTGGATAAGGTTCGGACCCCATCTAGTGAGCTCCGGACCGCCCAAAACAAGGTCCCGGGAAAAGGAGTGTCATAAACTAGGCTTAGGTCCGGGACTGACGCATGTCCTGGCTCTATCCATAGTGCCTCCACCCCCTCGCTCGATCAAGGGTCTAACGGCTTATTGATCGTGACGTAGGCCAGCGGGAGGAGCGTGACGTAAGGGCTCTGAGCCGCGCGGCCTCAGCATTTATTGCGGAGAGGACACACCGCATGTCCACCCTTCTGACAGATGATGTGCCCCCACGACATTTATTGCGTCCTGTCCATTCCACTGGTAGGCGGCGCTAAGGCCGCCCTGCAGACGGCGCACCTGTCCAGTCCATTGTCGAGACAGTGTGCCTGTGCTGCGCGGTGCACTGTGCTCATCCCTTATACGAGAAGCTTCCCCTGCGCACCGAGACAACGCAGATCTCGGGTGTCAGGGCGTACGAAGATTACATAGGCATGGCAAGCAATAGTTCCATCCTTCCATTTGTCCCTGGGCCCACGTGTCGGGGCTCAGAACCCTTGTACATGCCCCCCTTGAACTATAAAAGGGGAGGCATGCGACGTAAACAGAGGAGAAAAAAAGCCTGGCGCACCGGACTCTGTTCGGTGCACCACCGGACAGTCCGGTGTGCCAGACTGCGCTGAGTCTTGGCTGCTCCAGCCAAGTTTTTTCCTTTTTCTCTTTTCTCTGATTCTAGCACTTAGACAAATATATTAGTACACAAAAACCAATGTACTAAGTCTAGAATCATACATTCTTGTTGATTTGCACTTCATCCATCATTTGGCACATAATTACTCACTCAATATGTGTTGGGCACTTAATCACCAAAACTATACTAGAAATGGCCCAAGGGCACATTTCCCTTTCAATCTCCCCCTTTTTTGTGATTTATGCCAACACATCAAAAAGCAACAAATAGAAGTGCAACATCAATGCAATTGAGAACTAAAATTGTCTTTTACAAGATTTGACATATTTGGATCGTTCTTTGCCACCACTTGGTTTGTTTTTGCAAATCAAATTCATTTTCCTATCTCTAAGTCAAACTCACTTGTTTGGGCATTAAGAGAGATAATCCAAAAGAGAAAATGATCAAGATCCAAAAACTCCCCTTTTCCCATAATCATAAATTCTCCCCATAAGAGACCAAATTTTGACAATAAGAGTATTTTGACAAATCAAAAGTTCTAACTCTACTATTTTCAAAGTTCTCAAGTGGTAGCTGATCCATTTGCTTTGGCCTTAATTTCTCCCCCTTTGGCATTAAGCACCAAAACAGGATCATTATTGGCCCTAAAACCCCATTGCCTCACCAAAATCGTCAATTAAAAGTAAAAAGGGCAATAAGAGCATGGAGATGAACTTGGAGTAAATTACCCTCTCATCAGAGTGCAGTGGAAGTCTTGCATGGTCCAAGTTCACCTTTACCTTTCAATCCACCTTTGAGACTAAATTAAGTAAACTCAAGCACATGGTTAGTCTCAAAGGGTCAAGTTGTAGCATTTCTCCCCCTAAATATGTGCATCATTCACACATGGACTTGTGAGGTCCGGGGATCTCTTGCACAACTTGAGCACCATAAATAAGCAATAAAATGCATAAGGAACATGATCAAAGACATAAAACACATGTATGCTATAGATCAATCCAAGTTACGTGAATCTAAGACATTTAGCTCACTATACAGCCTGCAAAAGGTCTTCTCATCTAAAGGCTTGGTAAAGATATCGGCTAGCTGGTTCTCGGTGCTAACATAAAACACTTCGATATCTCCCTTTTGCTGGTGGTCTCTCAAAAAGTGATGTCGGATGTCTATGTGCTTTGTGCGGCTGTGTTCAACAGGATTGTCCGCCATGCGGATTGCACTCTCATTGTCATATAGGAGTGGGACTTTGCTCAGATTGTAGCCAAAGTCCCGGAGGGTATGCCTCATCCAAAGTAGTTGCGCGCAACACTGTCCTGCGGCAACATACTCGGCCTCAGCGGTGGATAGGGCAACGGAAGTTTGTTTCTTAGAACTCCAAGACAACAGGGACCTTTCTCGGAATTGGCAAGTCCCTGATGTACTCTTCCTATCAACCTTGCACCCGGCATAATCGGAGTCTGAGTATCCAATTAAGTCAAAGGTGGACCCCTTTGGATACCAGATCCCGAAGCAAGGCATAGCAACTAAATACCTAAGAATTCGCTTAACGGCCACAAGGTGACACTCCCTTGGGTCGGATTGAAATCTAGCACACATGCATACGCTAAGCATAATATCCGGTCTACTAGCACATAAATAAAGTAAAGACCCTATCATAGACCGGTATGCCTTTTGATCAACGGACTTACCTCCTTTGTTGAGGTCGATATGTCCGTCGGTTCCCATTGGAGTCTTTGCGGGCTTGGCGTCCTTCATCCCGAACCGCTTGAGCAAGTCTTGCGTGTACTTTGTTTGGGAGATGAAGGTGCCGTCCTTGAGTTGCTTTACTTGGAACCCAAGGAAGTAGTTCAGCTCGCCCATCATCGACATCTCGAATTTCTGTGTCATCACCCTGCTAAACTCTTCACAAGACTTTTGGTTAGTAGAACCAAATATTATGTCATCGACATAAATTTGGCACACAAATAGGTCACCATCACAAGTCTTAGTGAAAAGAGTTGGATCGGCTTTCCCAACCTTGAAAGCATTAGAAATTAGAAAATCTCTAAGGCATTCATACCATGCTCTTGGGGCTTGCTTAAGTCCATAGAGCGCCTTAGAGAGCTTACACACATGGTCAGGGTATCGTTCATCCTCAAAGCCAAGGGGTTGCTCCACGTACACCTCCTCCTTGATTGGCCCGTTGAGGAAAGCGCTCTTCACATCCATTTGGAACAACCTGAAAGAATGGTGAGCGACATAGGCTAACAAAATGTGAATCGACTCTAGCCTAGACACAGGAGCAAAAGTCTCCTCAAAGTCCAAACCTGCGACTTGGGCATAACCTTTTGCCACAAGTCGAGCCTTGTTCCTTGTCACCACTCCGTGCTTGTCCTGTTTGTTGCAGAACACCCACTTGGTTCCCACAATGTTTTGCTTGGGACGTGGCACCAGGGTCCAAACTTCATTTCGCTTGAAGTTGTTGAGCTCTTCTTGCATGGCCAACACCCAGTCCGGATCTAGCAAGGCCTCTTCTACCCTGAAAGGCTCAATAAAAGAGACAAACGAGTAATGCTCACAAAAATAGCTAGACGTGAGCGAGTAGTTACTCCCTTGCTTATATCACCCAAAATCTGGTCGACGAGATGATTCCTTTGAATTGTCGCTCGAACTTGAGTTGGAGGGGCCCATGGTGCTTGTTCCTCCACAACTTCGTCTTCTTGTGCTCCCCCTTGATCACACGCCTCTTCTTGAGGAACCTGTTCATCATCTTGAGTTGGGGGATGCACCATGGTTGAGGACGAAGGTTGATCTTGCACTTTGTGTTCCTGTGGTCGCACATCTCCAATTGCCATGGTGCGAATTGCGTCTGTTGGAACATCATCTTCATCTACATCATCAAGATCAACTTGCTCTCTTGGAGAGCCATTAGTTTCATCAAATACAACGTCGCTAGAGACTTCAACCAAACCCGATGATTTGTTGAAGACTCTATACGCCTTTGTATTTGAGTCATAACCTAGAAAAAACCCTTCTACAGCTTTGGGAGCAAATTTGGAATTCCTACCTTTCTTCACTAGAATGTAACATTTACTCCCAAATACACGAAAATATGAAACATTGGGTTTGTTACCGGTTAGAAGTTCGTACGACGTCTTCTTGAGGAGGCGATGAAGGTAGACCCGGTTTATGGCGTGGCAAGCTGTGTTCACAGCTTCTGACCAAAACCGCTCGGGTGTCTTGAATTCTCCAAGCATCGTCCTCGCCATATCTATAAGCGTCCTGTTCTTCCTCTCTACCACACCGTTTTGCTGTGGTGTGTAGGGAGCGGAGAACTCGTGCTTGATTCCTTCCTCCTCAAGGAACTCCTCCACTTGAAGGTTCTTGAACTCGGACCCGTTGTCGCTTCTAATCTTTTTCACTTTGAGTTTAAATTCGTTTTGAGCTTGCCTTAGAAAGTGCTTGAGGGTCCCTTGGGTTTCTGATTTATCTTGCAAAAAGAATACTCAAGTGAAGCGGGAAAAATCATCAACAACAACAAGACCATACTTACTTCCCCCTATGCTGAGGTAGGCGACGGGTCCGAAGAGGTCCATATGAAGTAGCTCCAGAGGTCTTGATGTGGTCATCACATTCTTGCTGTGATGAGCGCTTCCCACGTGTTTACCTGCTTGACAAGCTGCACAAGGTCTATCTTTTTCGAAAACCACATTTGTCAGTCCTAACACATGTTCTCCCTTTAGAAGTTTATGGAGGTTCTTCATCCCAACATGTGCTAGACGGCGATGCCACAGCCAGCCCATGCTAGTCTTAGCTATTAAACATGTATCAAGACCGGCCTCCTCTTTCGAAAAATCAACTAAGTAGAGTTTGCCATCTAGTACACCCTTAAATGCTAATGAACCATCACTCCTTCTAAAGACAGACACATCAACATTTGTAAATAAACAATTGTAGCCCATGTGGCACAATTGACTAACAGACAACAGATTATTGCCTAGCGACTCTACTAGAAATACATTAGAGATAGAGTGCTCATTTATGATGGCTATCTTGCCTAAGCCTTTGACCTTGCCTTGATTCCCATCTCCAAAAATGATTGTATCTTGGAAATCCTTGTTCTTGACGTAGGAAGTGAACATCTTCTTCTCCCCCGTCATGTGGTTTGTGCATCCGCTGTCGATAATCCAGCTTGAGCCCCCGGATGCATAAACCTGCAAGGCAAATTAGGCTTGGGTTTTAGGTACCCAACTCTTGTTGGGTCCTACAAGGTTAGTTATAATAGTCTTTGGGACCCAAATGCAGGTCTTGTCTCCCTTGCACTTGGCCCCCAACTTCCTAGCAATCACTTTCTTATTCTTACAACAAATTGCAAAAGAAGTATTGCAAGCATGGTAAATTGTAGAAGGTTCATTACATACTTTCCTAGGCACATGAGCAACATTTTTCCTAGGCATATTTCTACCATGCACAAAAGAAGAACTTGAAGCAATCATAGCATGTGAATCATAAGCATAACTCCTATGAGCATTTCTAGAAAATTTTCTATCACTATAGATGAAAGCATGATTCCTTTGAGCACTATTAGCCTTAGGGGCCTTCCCTTTTTCCTTGGCGGAAATGAGAGCCCTTTGACTTGTTAAGTTCTTGGCTTTCTTTCGAAAGCCAAGCCCATCCTTAATAGAGGGGTGTCTACCAACAGTGTAGGCATCCCTTGCAAATTTTAGTTTATCAAAATCCACCTTGCAAGTCTTAAGTTGAGCATTAAGACTTGCAACTTCATCATTTAATTTAGTAATGGATGCCAGATGTTCATTACAAGCATTAACATCAAAATCCTTGCACCTATTACAAATTACGACATGTTCCACACATGAACTAGACTTATTTGCTACTTCTAACTTAGCATTTAACTCATCATTAACACTCTTCAAACTAGAAATAGACTCATGGCAAGCAGAAATTTCTGAAGATAAAATCTCATTCCTTTTAGTTTCTAAAGCAAGAGATTTTTGTACACTAATAAACTTATCATGTTCTTCATACAATATATCCTCTTGCTTTTCTAAGAGTCTATTCTTTTCATTTAAAGCATCAATCAATTCATTGATTTTTTCTACCTTGGCTCTATCTAAACCTTTAAATAAGCTAGAATAGTCTACTTCATCATCACTAGAATCTTCATCGCTAGAAGTAGTATATTTAGGAGTTTCTCGAACGCTTACCTTTTTTCCTTTGCCATTAAGAAAGTATGATGCTCGTTGGGGAAGAGAGACGACTTGTTGAAGGCCGATGCGGTGAGTCCTTCGTTGTCGGAGTTGGACGAAGAGCAATCTTAATCCCACTCTTTGCCAAGGTGCGCCTCGCCCTTCGCCTTCTTGTAGGACTTCTTTTTCTCCCTCTTCCCGCTCTTTTCTTGTCCCTAGTCACTATCATTATCGGGACAGTTAGCAATAATGTGACCAGTCTTACCACACTTGAAGCAGGAGCGCTTTCCCTTTGTCTTGCTCTTGTTGGGATGCTCCTTGCGTCCTTTCAGTGCCGTCTTGAAGCGCTTGATAATGAGGGCCATTTCATCCTCATTTAGCCCGACCGCCTCAACTTGCGCCACCTTGCTAGGTAGCGCCTCCCTGTTGCTTGTTGCTTTGAGAGCAACAGTTTGAGGCTTGTAGATGGGCATTGGGCCATTCAATGTCTCATCAACGTATCTTGCTTCCTTGATCATCATACGTCTGCTTACAAACTTTCCGAGTATTTCCATGGGCGTCATCTTTGTGTACCTAGGATTCTCACCGATTGAGTTCACAAGATGAGGATCAAGAACAGTGAAGGACCTGAGCATAAGTCGGACGACGTCGTGGTCCGTCCATCTCGTGCTTCCATAGCTCCTGATTTTGTTGACCAGGGTCTTGAGCCTGTTGTACGTTCGCGTTGGCTCCTCTCCCCTGATCATTGCGAACCTTCCCAGTTCGCCTTCCACCAACTCCATCTTGGTGATCATGGTGGCGTCGTTCCCCTCATGAGAAATCTTGAGGGTGTCCCAAATTTGCTTGGCGTTATCCAAGCCGCTCACCTTATTGTACTCGTCCCTGCACAAGGATGCTAGCAAAACAGTGGTAGCTTGTGCATTTTTATGGATTTGCTCATTAATGAAAACGGGGTTGTCAGTACTATCAAAAAGCATTCCGTTTTCAACAATCTCCCAAATACTTGGATGGAAAGAGAATAGGTGACTACGCATTTTGTGACTCCAAAATGAGTAGTCTTCTCCATCAAAGTGCGAAGGTTTCCCAAGTGGAATTGAAAGTAAATGAGCATTGGAGTTAAATGGAATATGAGAATAATCAAATGAAAAATTTAAGTTAACCGGTTTCTTTTTCTCGTCGTCATCGTCTCTTGGGGAAGAAGAAGACTCGTCACTGTCGTAGTAGACGATCTTCTTGATGCGTCTCTTCTTCCCGTCTCTTTTCTTATGACTCGAGCCAGAGTCCGAGGGCTTATCATCTCTTGGCTCGTTGACGATGGACTCCTTTGTCTTGTCGTTGACCACCATCCCCTTTCCCTTAGGATCCATCTCTTCGGGCGATTAGTCCCTTGCGTGAAGGGAACGGCTCCGATACCAATTGAGAGCACCTAGAGGGGGGTGAATAGGTGATCCTGTAAAAATCAAATACTTGTAGCCAAAAAACTTGGTTAAGTGTTAGCTCAATAGAATCAAGTGGCTAAGGACCAAGCTCTTGTGAAACACAATGATCACGAAGAAAACAAGCACAAGAGACACGGTGATTTATCCCGTGGTTCGGCCAAGTATAACACTTGCCTACTCCACGTTGTGGCGTCCCACTGGATGAGGGTCACACTCAACCCCTTTCAAGTGATCCAATGATCAACTTGAATACCACGGTGTTTTCCTTTCTTTTACTATCTCCCGTTCGCGAGGAATCTCCACAACTTGGAGCCTCTCGCCCTTACAATTGATGATCACAAAGAAGCACAGAAGTAAGGGAGGGGAGAGCAACACACACAAGACTCAAAGCACGAGCACAATCACGCACACAAGCCACAACTTGAGCTCACAACACAATGCGAGGAGTTCTCTACTCAAATAGAGCTCAAGTCACTATCACAAAGAATCAAATACGCGAGAATGGAGTCTTGGTGCTTAGAGATGATCAAAGAATGTTTGGGTGTCTCCTCCATGCGCCTAGGGGTCCCTTTTATAGCCCCAAGGCAGCTAGGAGCCGTTGGAGGCAATCTGGGAAGGCAATTCTTGCCTTCTGTCGGGTGGCGCATCGGACAAGCACTGTTCATGGTCCGGTGCAGATTGCCTTCCAGAAATGGCACAGCTGACTGTTGCAGAATTGTAGCCGTTGGAGCA
Organism: Zea luxurians; assembly: GCA_029449295.1. Lineage (NCBI taxonomy): Eukaryota > Viridiplantae > Streptophyta > Magnoliopsida > Poales > Poaceae > Zea > Zea luxurians. The sequence goes on from JAOPSE010000002.1 coordinate 177,381,656, forward strand.
CCAGACACTGTCCGGTGCACACCAGATAGTCCAGTGCCTCCTGCCGACCGTTGGAGCGGGCCACGCGTCGCCCGCGGATTTGGTGGCCGACCGTTGCGCTGGCGGCCGTTGGCTCACCGGACAGTCCGGTGCACCACCGGACAGTCCGGTGAATTATAGTCGTACGCTGCCGACGAATTCCTAAGAGTGGCTAGTTCGCTAGAAGCCAGCCTGGCGCACCGGACAGTCCGGTGTGCCAGACTACGCTTAGTCTTGGCTGCTCCAGCCAAGTCTTTTCCTTTTTGTCTTTTCTCTGATTCTAGCACTTAGACAAATATATTAGTACACAAAAACCAATGTACTAAGTCTAGAATCATACCTTCTTGTTGATTTGCACTTCATCCATCATTTGGCACATAATTACTCACTTAATATGTGTTGGGCACTTAATCACCAAAACTATACTAGAAATGGCCCAAGGGCACATTTCCCTTTCAAAAACGCTTAAGCCCCCTCCTCATCTTAGGATTTAGGGCGGGTGCACTCCGCCACCCGGCCAGAGAATTCCCTCTCCAACATTTGGCGCGCCAGGTAGGGGGCTAGGCTTGAAGTTTTTGCTTGTTTTCTCACTCAGCATGATGGTGCAAATCGTTGAGCACAGCGCCAAGACTTCGGTGGATTTCGTGGTGTAGGAAGAAGCTGCTTCTTCCACGCCACAGGTTCCTAACTGCCCTGTGCCGGGCACTGCCGCTGTGCACGCTGCACGGCAGCATACAGCTGCGCAAACATCCCGGACTCCATCAAGGGCGGCTCCAGGAGCGTTGTCAGCAGCCAGGGAATTGCTGCGACACCCCCCAAGCTCTACAGCCTCACCAGGGGCCATGAAGCAATGGCAGGACGACGTCGACTGGTTGCTCAGTATGGCACATTCTACCTCGACCAGGTCGAGGCCACGGTCATCCCGGCGCCAAAATGAGGCGTCGGCGTCTGTACGCTCACCCTCAGTGAGGGGCGCCCAAACCAACGACCTTCGGGCAGAGCTCAACCACAGGCGAGCGGGGGAGGATGCCCAGGTATCTCTGGAGAGGGCGCGGGAGCGCCGACAAAATTTCGAGGGTCACGATGACGCTCGAGTCTCTCTAGAAAGGGTGCGTGAGCGCCGCCAGAAAGGGAATTAGGCTCACACCTATATTCCTAAATTGATTTTGGTGGTTGAATTGCCCAACACAAATAATTGGACTAACTAGTTTGCCCAAGTCTATAAGTTCTACAGGTACCAAAGGTTCACAATAAGCCAATAAAAAGACCGAGAAAAGGGTTCAACAAAAAGAGCAAGGGATAACCGAAGTGTGTCCTGGTCTAGCGCACCGGACTGTCCGGTGTGCCACCAGACAGTGTTCGGTGCACCACTGGACAGTGTTCGGTGCACCAGGGGACTCCAAGCTGAACTCTTCACCTTCGGGAAAAATCAGAGGCGCTTCGCTATAATTCACCGGACTGTCCGGTGCACCACCGGACAGTGTCCGGTGCTCCAGAGGAGAGCGACTCTGAACTCGCCAGCTTCGAGAATCCGCTCCGCTATAATTCACCGGACATGTCCGGTGCACACCAGACTGTCCGGTGTAACGGCGGAGCAACGGCTACTTCAAGCGCAACGGTCGTCTGCAACGCATTAAATGCGCGCCAGCGCGCGCAGAGGAGCAGAGCACGCGCGGGTGGCACACCGGACAGCCTATAGGGCATGTCCGGTGCACCACCGAACAGCCAGGCGGGCCCACACGTCAGAGCTCCAACGGTCGAACCCTAACGGTCGGGTGACGTGGCTGGCGCACCGGACAGTGTCCGGTGGCGCACCGGACTGTCCGGTGCGCCCGTCGATAGCAGCCTTCACCAAACGGCTAGTTTGGTGGTTAGGGTTATAAATACCCCCAACCACCCCACATTCAAGTCATCCAAGTTTTCACCTTCCAACTACTTACAAGAGCTCTAGCATTCAATTCTAGACACACCCAAGTGATCAAATCCTCTCCCAACTCCACACAAGGCTTTAGTGATTAGTGAGAGAGATTTGTTGTGTTCTTTTGAGCTCTTGCGCTTGGATTGCTTCTTTCTTTCATTCTTTCTTGCGAACAACTCAACTGTAACCAAGGCAAGAGACACCAATTGTGTGGTGGTCCTTGCGGGGAAGTTTCTTCCCGTTTGATTGAGAAGAAGAAGCTCACTCGGTCCGAGGGACCATTTGAGAGAGGGAAAGGGTTGAAAGAGACCCGGTCTTTGTGACCACCTCAACGGGGAGTAGGTTTGCAAGAACCGAACCTCGGTAAAACAAATCCACGTGTCTCACTCTTTATTCGCTCGCGATTTGTTTTCCGCCCTCTCTCTCGGACTCGATTATATTTCTAACGCTAACCCGGCTTGTAGTTGTCATTAACTTTGTAAATTTCAGTTTCGCCCTATTCACCCTCCCCTCTAGGCGACTTTCAATTGGTATCGGAGTCCGGTGCTTCATTAGAGCCTAACCGCTCGAAGTGATGTCGGGAGATCACGCCAAGAGGGAGATGGAGACCGGCGACAAGCCCACTACAAGTCACCGGAAGACTTCATCGGAAGAGTCCCGCAACAAGGGGAAGGGGAAGGAGAAGAAATCCTCTTCCCTCAAGTCGCATCGGAAAGGCGACAAGCACAAGAAGATGAGAAAGGTGGTCTATTACGAGACCGATACTTCATCACCTTCTACCTCCGGCTCCGACGCGCCGTCCGTAACTTCTAAGCGTCATGAGCGCAAGAAGTTTAGTAAGATCCCCCTACGCTATCCTCGCATTCCTAAACATACACCTTTACTTCCCGTCCCATTAGGCAAACCACCAACATTTGATGGTGAAGATTATGCTAGGTGGAGTGATATGATACGATATCACCTAACCTCATTCCACAAAAGTATATGGGATATTGTTGAGTTTGGTATACAGGTACCATCCGTAGGGGATGAAGATTATGATGAGGACGAAGTGGCCCAAATCCAACACTTCAATTCCCAAGCCACAACTATACTCCTCGCCTCTCTAAGTCGAGAGGAGTATAATAAGGTGCAAGGGTTGAAGAGTGCTAAGGAAATTTGGGACGTGCTAAAGACCGCGCGCGAAGGAGATGAGGTGACCAAGATCACCAAGTGGGAAACAATCGAGGGGGAGCTTGGTTGCTTCCGTCTTCGCCAAGGGGAGGAGCCACAAGACATGTACAACCGGCTCAAAACCTTGGTGAATCAAGTGCGCAACCTCGGAAGCAAAAAATGAGATGACCACGAAGTGGTTAAGGTTATTCTTAGATCACTTGTTTTCCTTAACCCTACTCAAGTTCAATTGATTCGTGGCAATCCTAGATATACACTAATGACTCCCGAGGAAGTAATCAGGAATTTTGTGAGCTTTGAATTGATGATCAAAGGCTCAAAGAAGATCAACGTGCTTGACGGCCCCTCCACATCCGAAGCACAACCGGTCGCATTCAAGGCGACAGAAGAAAAGAAGGAGGAGTCTACTCCAAGTCGAACACCCATCGACGCCTCCAAGCTCAACAACGAGGAGATGGCGCTCTTCATCAAGAGCTTCTGTCAAATCCTCAAGCAAAGGAGGGAGAAAGATTACAAGCCCCGCTCCAAGAAGGTTTGCTACAAGTATGGTAAGCCCTGTCACTTTATTGCCAAATGTCCTATTTCTAGTGACAGTGATAGGGGCGACGACAAGAAGGGGAGAAGAAAGGAAAAGAAGAGGTACCATAAGAAGAAGGGCGGCGATGCCCATGTGTGCCGCGAGTGGGACTCCGACGAGAGCTCCACCGACTCGTCCTCCGACGAGGACGCCGCCAACATCGCCGTCACCAAGGGACTTCTCTTCCCCAACGTCGGCCACAAGTGCCTCATGGCAAAGGACGGCAAAAAGAAGAAGTTTAAATCCAAATCCTCCACTAAATATGAGTCTTCTAGTGATGATAATGCTAGTGATGAGGAGGATAATTTGCGTACTCTTTTTGCTAACCTCAACATGCAACAAAAAGAAAAACTAAATGAACTAATTAGTGCCATCCATGAGAAGGATGAACTCTTGGACTCCTAAGAGGACTTCCTAATCAAGGAAAACAAAAGGCATGTTAAGGTTAAAAATCTTATGCTCTCGAAGTTGAAAAATGTGAGAAATTAACTAGTGAGCTAAGCACATGCCATGATTCGATTTCCAACCTTAGAAATGAAAATGCTAGATTAATTGCTAAGGTTGATTCTAATGTTTGTGATGATTCAATTTCCAATCTTAGAGATGATAATGCTAATTTGCTTACTAAGATTGAAAAATTGAATGATTCTCTTGCTAGCCTCAGGATTGAAAATGAAAAATTGCTTGCTAAGGCTAAAGAATTAGATGTTTGCAATGCTTCCATTTCCGATCTTAGAAGTGAAAATGATATTTTACATGCTAAGATTGTTGAACTAAAAACTTGCAAACCCTCTACATCTACCGTTGAGCATGTTTCTATTTGCACTAGATGTAGAGACATTAATGTTGATGCTATCCATGACCATCTAGCTTTAATTAAGAAACAAAATGATCACATAGCTCAACTTAATGCTAAAATAAATGAGCATGACTTAGAAAATGAAAAATTTAAATTTGCTAGAAGCATGCTCTATAGTGGGAGACGCCCTGGCATCAAGGATGGCATTGGCTTCCAAAAGGGGGACAATGTCAAACTTAATGCCCCTCCTAAGAAATTGTCCAATTTTGTTAAGGGCAAGGTGAAAGCTCTCTTGTGAGTTTTGGTGTTTGGATGACAACTCAATTAAAGGACTAACAGGTGTACTAAGTGTTGAACAGGTGCTTAAGGTAAAGCCTACAGGGTTCAACACAAGTGAACAAATGTGATGGTCCAAGAACTGGATTATGGATACATGATGGACATCACAAGTAAGATGGACATTGCATAAGTGAGACTCGGGTGCGTAGCTCGGAGACAACTGATCAAGCCAAGGACGGAGGCAAGAAAAGCTTCGAGGTACCAAGTGCACGGGAGAAGGTCAAGGAGGCTGAGGAACCCAAAGCCAAGGGTGAAGAAGAAGGCTTGCAAAGTCAAGGGTGATCGAGTTGAGAACAGCTACGGCACATCAAGGATCACTACATAAGAACGTGACTTACAGCCAATGAGGTAACAGCTACAGTTATGTGGTGTAAGTCATAAGGCTCAAGATCAATCTCTAAGAAGGAGATCAAGGTCACTAGAAGGAGAACAAGTGTCAAAACCAGAACTGGAAGCAGCCCAAAAGAGCTAAGTTCACCTTAATCTTTAGTTTGGGTTGTTCCTATGTTTGGAGATGTTCTATGTGACCTTTGCAGGATGTTGGAGCCAAGAAATGTCAATCTAGATCAAGTCAAGCCGACTTGATGAGTCCAACATCAAAGCTCAAGCATGTGAAATGCTATAGATGTAATAATTAAGAGAAGGTATGTTTCTAGACTTAGTACATCGGTTTTGTGGACTAATATACTTGTCTAAGTGATAGAAACAGAAAGAAGAAGAAAAGGAAAGAGGTGCGAAAGGCTTGGCTATGTACAGCCAAGACTTAGTTCAGTCTGGCACACCGGACTGTCCGTTGGTGCACCGGACAGTGTCCGGTGCGCCAGGCTGAACTCTGGCGAACTGTCCGCTCTCGGGAATTCACCGGCGACGTACGACTATAATTCACCGGACTGTCCGGTGTGCACCGGACTGTCCGGTGAGCCAACGGTCGGCCGGGCCAACGGTCGGCCGCGCGATCTGCGTGGGACATGTGGCCGAGCCAACGGCTAGATGGAGGCACCGGACTGTCCGGTGTGCACCGGACATGTCCGGTGCGCCAACGGCTCCAAGACTGCCAACGGTCGGCTTCGACGTAGAAGGAAAGAAATCGGGCACCGGACAGTGTCCGGTGTGCACCGGACTGTCCGGTGTGCCACCCGACAGAAGGCAAGATTTGCCTTCCTGGATTGCTTCCAACGGCTCCTAGGCCCCTTGTGCCTATAAAAGGGACCCCTAGGCTCCTCCAGCAATATAGAAGTGCAGCCAACAAGTGTAGACTTCATTGGAATCAATTCTCGCTCTCCCTCTTGTGTGTAACTCTATAGTTTGTGTAGAAGGCACAGCTATAAGCCTTTAGAGAGAGGAGTAGTGCTGCTAAGAGCTAGAGCAAGGTCTTGAGCGTATCGTTACTCTGCCGGGGTGCTGCCAAGAAGTTTGTAAGCAGCCGCGGTTCTGTTGTAACCCCACTCAATAGTGAAAGGCTCTATCTGTCATACTGACAGATCTGAGCAAACGGAGGAAGGAGTTGAAATAGACTCCAAGCCCAGGTGTGGCTAACTCCAACGAGGACTAGGCAAGCATTTCAGGCTTGGCCGAACCTCGGGATAAATCCTTGCGTCTGTGTGCTCTATTCTGTATTGTATCCTGACTCTCTGTCTTACTCGCCTTTATATCTGCACTTCAATACTTATCTGTGGTATAAGCTTGATTTGAAGTGCAGGACATCTTGAGACAGGATCTTCCATTCCGCTGCGACCTACTCGAAGAGTCTTCTCATTCCACTGCGTACTAAGTCTTCGAGTAGAGTAAGAATTTAAGTTTTAAAGTAATAAGTTTTATTCGCCTATTCACCCCCCCTCTAGGCGACATCCAGATCCTGTTACCGGGTCAAAGGGAACTTTCAATTGGTATCAGAGCTAGGCCTCTCCAGTGTGGGCTTAGCCGTCCGGAGATAACGATGTCGTCACAAGAGGTAACTGTAGAACTTCTTTTAGGCGATGGCTCTAATTACAAATCCTGGTCTGTCTCTATTTATAGTGCTTTCATGAGTGTTGATCCTGATTTGAGACAGATCTTTAGTAGAAGTATTTTTCCATCTGATATTAGTAAAAATCCCTCTAATGATGAACTAAGATGTTTATCTCTCAATCACCGTGCTTGCAACATCTTAGTTGAATCTCTTTCTAGAGGTGCTTATTTTGCCATCATGAGTAGTGATAATGATTTATTTGGTGATGCTCATGATTTATGGAATAGAATTAAAGTAAAATATTGTGTGGCAAATTGTACTGCTTCTACTCCCTATATTGCTTGTGATGCTAACCTTTCAAAGGGAGAAGATCAAGAACGATGGGCACCCAACGATGAATCCACCTCGTCGACAGGTTTGGTCTCCACTAATAATAAGTGTTTTGTTGCTAACAATGACGGTGGAGACAAAAGCCATGATGATGAGGAATATGAGGATGATAGCGAGGATGAGTCTTCATCACCTCAAGGTACATTTTCCTGTTTGGCTTCCACTGACATTAATAACAGGGAAAATGATACCGATGATGTGGAAGAAGAGGAGATTCGCCGTTTCTACATCCATCTCAACAAAGAGGACAAGGCACTCTTGGTTAAGCTGTTGAGAAGGAACAAGGAACAAGGCGATACGCTTCTCAGGCTAGAGGAGTCCCTCATCAAAACCAACAACAGCCTGGAAAAGATGACCACAGAACATGAGGAGCTAAAGTGCTCTCATGATGATTTGGTCCAAAGGTATGAATATGTTTTAATTAAGCAAAGAAATAGTCATGATGTTTTTATCTAACATTGCTCAACTTAAAACGGAAAATTCTATGCTTAAGAGTCAAGTAGAAACAATGGACTTAGAAAAACGTGCTCTAGGTAAAAAGTATGATATGTTGTCATATTCTCATAATAAATTAGTTGATGACCATATCATGCTTAATGTTGCTCATGAGGTTATAATTGCAAACTTAAATTCATGTGAACCTCATTCTCGCACGTGTGCGCAGTTGAATTGTATATCATCATGTGCTAACCCCTGTTGCTCAAAAGAAAGCCAATCATTGATTGAGCAACAAGTTTTAGGGTCACAAAAGAAATTCTGTGGGAATAAGAAGCAACGACAACTGAGGAGAAGACACTTTGCTCAACTCTCTCAAGATATCCACGGGCGCGTGGTGAAGAAGCTTGAGAAAGGAAAAACTGCAGCAAGTGTCAAGCTCAATAAGAAAAATGTTCCTAAAGATGAAGAAATCAACATGAGCTTGGAAAAAGGTAAAGATTCAATTAATCATGTTGTTTGCACTGACCCTCTCTCCATGTCATTCAAGTACACAAAGGGAAAAGGAAAAAGGAGGTGTTTCAAGTGCAAGAAGTTAGGCCACCTCATCGTGTCTTGTCCGTACAAAGACAAAAATGAAGGGACAAGGAGTTGTTTTGGATGCAACAATAAGGACCACACGATCACTTCATGTCCGGTCATGAAGAATCAAGGATGTGCATCCTCCAAAGTGACCCTCACCAAGGAAAATGACACACAGCAAGCGTCACGTCAAGTTGAGCGACGTTTCTGCTACAAGTGTGGTGAGCAGGGTCATCTATCCAAGGTATGTTACAAAGGTAAGATTCCTAAACAAGTGAATTTGTGTCAATCTTATTCGCGTAGGAGACCCAAATCATACACTTGTGCTAGATCTATAACGAGATCACCTAGAACTAGCACAAAGGCAATTTGGGTACCAAAGGCACATTTACATGATCATTATGTACCCATCCCGAGATGGGTACCAAACTGTGCTAACTAGACCATGCAGGTGCCTTGAGATGGACTGGAGACCATGGGAGAGCTTAAGACGGTTATCTAAAACTCTATGCTTAAGCTGTTAATTGTTTTGGTGTTTATTGTCCCAAGGTTGAATTATTGTGAGACACCTATCCCATGTTCATCTCAAGTAAAATAAGGTGTATAGTTCCTTAATCATTATTGGTGAATCAAGTAAAAGGACTTTGATGAGAATCTACAACTAGCTCTCCAAAGGACGGTACCCCGTGTATTTTAAGTACATAATTGCAATTTAGTATTGCTCTTAAATTGGCTTGTTGTGCTTCCTGTCTTTGGAGTAGTTATGCTTTATGATTGCCTGTGTTAAATGTATCATAATGATGTTTGCTTAATCATGACTGATGCTATATAGGATATCTCTTTTGAATCATTCATGGGTAGCTATTTCATTTGTTATATCCACAACGATTAACTCTCTTGGTGTATATGGATAAACCTGTAACTTTTTGTAAGTCATGCTATGTGCAATTATGACATTTTGTTTAGTCCATGTTCACATGATTACCCTAGTTTGGTACTGTGTGAATTTCAAATCCATGTCGTGCCCTTTTGAGCTATGAGGTGCGTAAGCAAAAGGAGCCCTGAAATGGCGATAACAAGGGCTCTCATAAAGGCAAAGGTATGGAAAATGGAGCTATGCAATTTCATTAAATATTCTTGAAATTCCATTCATTGTGATCATAGCTATGTTCTTATCTTTCAATTGGTATAATATCTTGGCTTAGGTAATTTATGCCTTTAAAATGTTGTTTCTTTTGTGCACCTAAGAAACCTTCTTAATTATGACATGCTTAGATATTTCGCTTTATATACATGATTGTGTTGATCTTCAATTGGTATATGCAATGATAGTTAAATATGAAGCATGTACAAGTTGCGTAAATGTTAGACTTCCTGTGAGTATTCAATTGGCTTAGATGCCACTGAGGCGTGCATTGTTGTATTTAGTCAACCTTTCATTTAGCCTTCAATTGGTGTTAAGTGGTGTTTCATTTGATATTCAAATTGGCATCTTTGGGTGATGAAAGTGGTAGAGTATGCCTTGACCAAGGTATGTTGTGATCCCCTCTAGTTCTAAGGAAGCTAGAATGTGCAAAGTGCAAGTCATTCAAATACTTGATGCACAACTTGAGGGGGAGCACACATAACTTGTGTCTTTTGAGACTAACTGTTTCTTGAGCAATCTTGTATAGTCTCTAGGTGGAAAAGAAATGGAGCAATCAGGACTTGGGTACCTCTGTAAGTCAAGAAATTGGTATCTCAAGTTGTGAGTAAGTGCATATTTTTAGATTGCTCATGCTCTATAATATCTGGTGATAATAGATGCTTATTCTTAAATATCATGGAGTCATGATAATAAATGAACTTTGCAAATGGTATCTTTCAATTGGTAGCCGTAATAGTTCGCTTCAATTGACATCTTTTGATAATCATGAGAATAGAAGTTTCTTCTTGTGCCCAATACTATAACTTGTTCTAAGTTTGGTGTCTTAGCAACAAGAAAAAGTTAGGAGAAAGAATCAGGCACAAGTGTGGAGAAGCTCTTGAGAGATTAGATACTTTCAAGATGGGAAGTACACTACAACATGGTAAAGGTACAAAGGGAGTATTAATCTTTTTGCATATATGGTATCTTACCTAAATGTTGACAGTGCATATGTTCAATAAGTAAGGGGGAGTTTTTGACAGTCGTTTTTCCTCCTTAACACCCTGCTGTCCCTTGACATCATCCTATGTTCTTGCTTGAGTATGGTTTTTGGTGTTTGATGTCAAAGGGGGAGAATTTGTGTATTAAAGCTTATCTCAACCTGAGAGGAAAGCTTATCCTAATGGGTGATGTGTTAGTTTGAGCTTTGCCAAGTGTGATAATCATATGTTTCTTGCAGTATTATATGTGTTGCTCATATGGACTAGTGTTTCCGCTGCGATGAATTATTTGGCTTCTATAGTGTAATAGATAGTCATGTGGTTAATGGTGCTTTAAGATTGTCTTAAATTAGTGTCTTAGTTTAAATTGGTATTAGTTTGAATTGGTATCTTAATGATGAATAGTGGTAGGTTGATATTCCTGTGATATATCCGCTAATTTGAATGGTGTTTAACTCTGATTATGCGCATTTGTGTGTTATAGCATCATGGTTTGAATCTTGGCACATTGCATCCTAAAAAGTGCTAAGGTGGAGAAATGTTTCGAATTGCCTAAGTATGTGCAAATTGGCGTCTGAGGCCAAAATTAGGTTCTTGAAGTAAGCACATATTTAGGGGGAGCATTCTAATTCAAAATTTGTGCTTCAAATCTTATTCTTATGTAAGCTTTAATTGTGTTGCCATCAATCACCAAAAAGGGGGAGATTGAAAGCTCTCTTGTGAGTTTTGGTGTTTGGATGACAACTCAATTAAAGGACTAACAGGTGTACTAAGTGTTGAACAGGTGCTTAAGGTAAAGCCTACAGGGTTCAACACAAGTGAACAAATGTGATGGTCCAAGAACTGGATTATGGATACATGATGGACATCACAAGTAAGATGGACATTGCATAAGTGAGACTCGGGTGCGTAGCTCGGAGACAACTGATCAAGCCAAGGACGGAGGCAATAAAAGCTTCGAGGTACCAAGTGCACGGGAGAAGGTCAAGGAGGCTGAGGAACCCAAAGCCAAGGGTGAAGAAGAAGGCTTGCAAAGTCAAGGGTGATCGAGTTGAGAACAGCTACGGCACATCAAGGATCACTACATAAGAACGTGACTTACAGCCAATGAGGTAACAGCTACAGTTATGTGGTGTAAGTCATAAGGCTCAAGATCAAGCTCTAAGAAGGAGATCAAGGTCACTAGAAGGAGAACAAGTGTCAAAACCAGAACTGGAAGCAGCCCAAAAGAGCTAAGTTCACCTTAATCTTTAGTTTGGGTTGTTCCTATGTTTGGAGATGTTCTATGTGACCTTTGCAGGATGTTGGAGCCAAGAAATGTCAATCTAGATCAAGTCAAGCCGACTTGATGAGTCCAACATCAAAGCTCAAGCATGTGAAATGCTATAGATGTAATAATTAAGAGAAGGTATGTTTCTAGACTTAGTACATCGGTTTTGTGGACTAATATACTTGTCTAAGTGATAGAAACAGAAAGAAGAAGAAAAGGAAAGAGGTGCGAAAGGCTTGGCTATGTACAGCCAAGACTTAGTTCAGTCTGGCACACCGGACTGTCCGGTGGTGCACCGGACAGTGTCCGGTGCGCCAGGCTGAACTCTGGCGAACTGTCCGCTCTCGGGAATTCACCGGCGACGTACGACTATAATTCACCGGACTGTCCGGTGTGCACCGGACTGTCCGGTGAGCCAACGGTCGGCCGGGCCAACAGTCGGCCGCGCGATCTGCGCGGGACACGTGGCCGAGCCAACGGCTAGATGGAGGCACCGGACTGTCCGGTGTGCACCGGACATGTCCGGTGCGCCAACGGCTCCAAGACTGCCAACAGTCGGCTTCGACGTAGAAGGAAAGAAATCGGGCACCGGACAGTGTCCGGTGTGCACCGGACTGTCCGGTGCGCCACCCGACAGAAGGCAAGATTTGCCTTCCTGGATTGCTTCCAACGGCTCCTAGGCCCCTTGTGCCTATAAAAGGGACCCCTAGGCGCCTCCAGCAATATAGAAGTGCAGCCAACAAGTGTAGACTTCATTGGAATCAATTCTCGCTCTCCCTCTTGTGTGTAACTCTATAGTTTGTGTAGAAGGCACAGCTATAAGCCTTTAGAGAGAGGAGTAGTGCTGCTAAGAGCTAGAGCAAGGTCTTGAGCGTATCGTTACTCTGCCGGGGTGCTGCCAAGAAGTTTGTAAGCAGCCGCGGTTCTGTTGTAACCCCACTCAATAGTGAAAGGCTCTATCTGTCATACTGACAGATCTGAGCAAACGGAGGAAGGAGTTGAAATAGACTCCAAGCCCAGGTGTGGCTAACTCCAACGAGGACTAGGCAAGCATTTCAGGCTTGGCCGAACCTCGGGATAAATCCTTGCGTCTGTGTGCTCTATTCTGTATTGTATCCTGACTCTCTGTCTTACTCGCCTTTATATCTGCACTTCAATACTTATCTGTGGTATAAGCTTGATTTGAAGTGCAGGACATCTTGAGACAGGATCTTCCATTCCGCTGCGACCTACTCGAAGAGTCTTCTCATTCCACTGCGTACTAAGTCTTCGAGTAGAGTAAGAATTTAAGTTTTAAAGTAATAAGTTTTATTCGCCTATTCACCCCCCCCCTCTAGGCGACATCCAGATCCTGTTCCCGGGTCAAAGGGAACTTTCACAAGGCTCCCATGCCTCAGGATAACAAGGGTTACATTTTATACCCTGCCGGTTATCCCGAGCATAAAATTAGGAGAATTCACTCTAGGAAGTCTCACTCTGGCCCTAATCATGCTTTTATGTATAAGGGTGAGACATCTAGCTCTAGGCAACCAACCCGTGCTAAGTTGCCTAAGAAGAAAACTCCTAGTGCATCAAATGATCATGACATTTCATTTAAAACTTTTGATGCATCTTATGTTTTAACTAACAAATCCGGCAAGGTAGTTGCCAAGTTTGTTGGGGGCAAACACAAGGGCTCCAAGACTTGTGTTTGGGTACCCAAAGTTCTTGTGTCTAATGCCAAAGGACCCAAAACCGTTTGGGTACCTAAAGTCAAGAACTAAAATTGTTTTGTAGGTTTATGCATCTGGGGGCTCAAGTTGGATCATTGATAGCGGGTGCACAAACCACATGACAGGGGAGAAAAAGATGTTCTCCTCCTACGAGAAAAACCAAGACCCCCAACGAGCTATCACATTCGGGGATGGAAATCAAGGTTTGGTCAAAGGTTTGGGTAAAATTGCTATTTCACCTGATCATTCCATTTCAAATGTTTTTCTTGTAGATTCTTTAGATTACAACTTGCTTTCTGTTTCCCAATTATGTCAAATGGGCTACAACTGTCTATTCACTGATGTAGGTGTCATTGTCTTTAGAAGAAGTGATGATTCAATAGCATTTAAGGGAGTGTTAGAGGGTCAGCTATACTTGGTAGATTTTGATAGAGCTGAACTCGACACTTGCTTAATTGCTAAGACTAACATGGGTTGGCTCTAGCACCGCCGACTAGCCCATGTTGGAATGAAGAATCTTCGTAAGCTTCTAAAGGGAGAGCACATTTTAGGATTAACAAATGTTCACTTTGAGAAAGACAGGATTTGTAGCGCATGCCAAGCAGGGAAGCAAGTTGGTGTTCATCATCCGCATAAGAACATCATGACGACTGACAGGACACTGGAGCTCCTACACATGGATTTATTCGGCCCGATCGCTTACATAAGCATCGGCGGGAGTAAGTACTGTCTAGTTATTGTGGATGATTATTCTCGCTTCACTTGGGTGTTCTTTTTGCAGGAAAAATCACAAACCCAAGAGACCTTAAAGGGATTCTTGAGATGGGCTCAAAATGAGTTCGGCTTAAGGATCAAGAAAATAAGAAGCGACAATGAGACGGAGTTCAAGAATTCACAAATTGAAGGCTTCCTTGAGGAGGAGGGCATCAAGCATGAGTTCTCTTCTCCCTACACCCCACAGCAAAATGGTGTAGTGGAGAGGAAGAATCGAACTCTATTGGACATGGCAAGAACCATGCTTGATGAGTACAAGACGCCGGATCGGTTTTGGGCCGAGGCCGTTAACACCGCTTGCTACGCCATCAACCGGTTATATCTACACCGAATCCTCAAAAAGACCTCATACAAACTCCTAACCGGTAAAAAGCCCACTATTTCATATTTTAGAGTCTTTGGTAGTAAATGCTTTATTCTTGTCAAAAGAGGTAGAAAATCTAAATTTGCTCCTAAGACTGTAGAAGGCTTTTTATTAGGATATGACTCAAACACAAGGGCATATAGAGTCTTTAACAAGTCCTCAGGACTAGTTGAAGTTTCTTGTGACGTTGTGTTTGATGAAACTAACGGCTCTCAAGTAGAGCAAGTTGATCTTGATGAGATAGGTAATGAATAGGATTCGTGCATCGCGCTAAGGAACATGTCCATTGGGGATGTGTGTCCTAAGGAATCCGAAGAGCCCACTCAAGCACAAGATCAACCATCCTCCTCCACGCAAGCATCTCCACCAACTCAAAATGAGGACGAGGCTCAAGTTGATGAAGGAGAAAATCAAAATAATGAGCCACCTCAAGATGATGGCAATGAACAAGGGGGAGATGCAAATGATCAAGACAAGGAGGATGAAGAACCAAGACCGCCACACCCAAGAGTCCACCAAGCAATCCAACGAGATCACCCCGTCGACACCATCCTCGGCGACATTCATAAGGGGGTAACCACTAGATCTCGTGTTGCACATTTTTGTGAGCATTACTCTTTTGTTTCCTCTATTGAGCCACACAGGGTAGAGGAAGCACTCCAAGATTCGGATTGGGTGATGGCGATGCAAGAGGAGCTCAACAACTTCACTAGGAATGAGGTATGGCATTTAGTTCCACGTCCTAATCAAAATGTTGTAGGAACCAAATGGGTCTTCCGCAACAAGCAAGATGAGCATGGTGTGGTGACAAGGAACAAAGCTCGACTTGTGGCCAAGGGATACTCCCAAGTCGAAGGTTTGGATTTTGGTAAAACCTATGCACCTGTAGCTAGGCTTGAGTCAATTCGTATATTATTAGCCTATGCTACTTACCATGGCTTCAAGCTTTATCAAATGGACGTGAAGAGTGCCTTCCTCAATGGACCAATCAAGGAAGAGGTCTATGTTGAGCAACCTCCCGGCTTTGAACACAGTGAGTACCCTAACCATGTCTATAGGCTCTCTAAGGCGCTTTATGGGCTCAAGCAAGCCCCAAGAGCATGGTATGAATGCCTAAGAGATTTCCTTATTGCTAATGGCTTCAAAGTTGGCAAGGCCGATCCTACTTTATTTACTAAAACTCTTGACAATGATTTTTTTTGTATGCCAAATTTATGTTGATGATATTATATTTGGGTCTACTAACGAATCTACATGTGAAGAATTTAGTAGGATCATGACACAGAAATTCGAGATGTCAATGATGGGGAGTTGAAGTATTTCTTGGGATTTCAAGTAAAGCAACTCCAAGAGGGCACCTTCATCTACCAAACAAAGTATACTCAAGACATTCTAAACAAGTTTGGAATGAAGGATGCCAAGCCCATCAAGACTCCCATGGGAACCAATGGGCATCTCGACCTCGACACGGAAGGTAAATCCGTCGATCAAAAGGTATATCGGTCGATGATAGGTTCATTACTCTATTTATGTGCATCTCGACCGGACATTATGCTTTCCGTATGCATGTGTGCAAGATTCCAACCCGACCCTAAGGAATCTCACCTTACGGCCATAAAACGAATCTTGAGATATTTGGCTTATACTCCTAAGTTTGGGCTTTGGTACCCTCGGGGATCCACATTTGATTTAATTGGTTATTCCGATGCCGATTGGGCAGGGTGCAAAATCAATAGGAAGAGCACATCGGGGACTTGCCAGTTTTTGGGAAGGTCCTTGGTGTCTTGGGCTTCAAAGAAGCAAAATTATGTGGCTCTTTCAACCGCCGAAGCCGAGTATATTGTCGCAGGCCATTGTTGCGCGCAATTGCTTTGGATGAGGCAAACCCTTAGGGACTATGGTTACAAATTAACCAAAGTTCCTCTTCTATGTGATAATGAGAGTGCAATCCACATGGCGGATAATCCCGTTGAGCATAGCCACACTAAACACATAGCCATTCGGTATCATTTTCTTAGGGATCACCAACAAAAGGGGGATATCGAGATTGCATATATTAACACTAAAGATCAATTAGCCGATATCTTTACCAAGCCATTAGATGAGCAAACATTTACCAGACTTAGGCATGAGCTAAATATTCTTGATTCTAGGAATTTCTTTTGATGTCTTGCATACATAGCTCATATATTATACCTTTGATCATCTCTCTGATGTGCTATGACTAATGTGTTTTCAAGTATGTTTCAAACCAAGACATAGGTATATTGAAAGGGAATTGGAGTCTTCGGTGAAAACAAAGGCTTCCACTCCACTCCATAACTCATCCTTCGTCGTCGCTCCAAGCAATTCTTCGTCTTTGGTATAATCTTCACTCATATGATTTACTTGCCAAAGGGGAGAAGGTAGTTAGTTAAGGGCTTATATCTCACTCAAAATATCCGTTTTTGGCGATTCATGCCAAAGGGGGAGAATGTATTAGCCCAAAGCAAAAGGACCGCACCACCACCTAATTTTAAAACTTAAGATTTTCAAATTGGTATATCTTATTGTGTTCTAAAGGGGGAGAAAGTAGCACCTTCAAAAATTGGTATCTTAAAACCCTCTTGAACACTAAGAGGAGAATTTTATTGAAGGGGAGTTTTTTTTGTTGAGTCAAAGGAAAAAGCATTTGAAACAGGGGGAGAAAATTTCAAATCTTGAAAATGCTTCTCAAAAATCTCACTCATTTATCTTTGACTATTTGCAAAAGGACTTTGAAAAGGATTTACAAAAAGAATTTGCAAAAACAAAACATGTGGTGCAAGCGTGGTCCAAAATGTTAAAAATAAAGAAACAATACATGCATATCTAGTAAGTAATATTTATTGGCTCAATTCCAAGTAACCTTTGCACTTACATTATGCAAACTAGTTCAATTATGTACTTCTATACTTGCTTTGGTTTGTGTTGGCATCAATCACCAAAAAGGGGGAGATTGAAAGGGAATTAGGCTCACACCTATATTCCTAAATTGATTTTGGTGGTTGAATTGCCCAACACAAATAATTGGACTAACTAGTTTGCCCAAGTCTATAAGTTCTACATGTACCAAAGGTTCACAATAAGCCAATAAAAAGACCAAGAAAAGGGTTCAACAAAAAGAGCAAGGGATAACCGAAGTGTGTCCTGTTCTAGCGCACCGGACTGTCCGGTGTGCCACCGGACAGTGTCCGGTGCACCACCGGACAGTGTCCGGTGCACCAGGGGACTCCAAGCTGAACTCTTCACCTTCGGGAAAAATTAGAGGCGCTTCACTATAATTCACCAGACTGTCTGGTGCACCACCGGACTGTCCGGTGCACCACCAGACAGTGTCCGGTGCTCCAGAGGAGAACGACTCTGAACTCGCCAGCTTCGGGAATCCGCTCCGCTATAATTCACCGGACATGTCCGGTGCACACCGGACTGTCCGGTGTAACGGCGGAGCAACGGCTACTTCAAGCGCAATGGTCGTCTGCAACGCATTAAATGCGCGCCAGCGCGCGTAGAGGAGCAGAGCACGCGCGGGTGGCACACCGGATAGCCAGGCGGGCCCACACGTCAGAGCTCCAACGGTCGAACCCTAATGGCCGGGTGACGTGGCTGGCGCACCGGACAGTGTCCGGTGGCGCACCGGACAGTGTCCGGTGGCGCACCGGACTGTCCGGTGCGCCCGTCGACAGCAGCCTTCACCAAACGGCTAGTTTGGTGGTTGGGGTTATAAATACCCCCAACCACCCCACATTCAAGTCATCCAAGTTTTCACCTTCCAACTACTTACAAGAGCTCTAGCATTCAATTCTAGACACACCCAAGTGATCAAATCCTCTCCCAACTCCACACAAGGCTTTAGTGATTAGTGAGAGAGATTTGTTGTGTTCTTTTGGGCTCTTGCGCTTGGATTGCTTCTTTCTTTCGTTCTTTCTTGCGAACAACTCAATTGTAACCAAGGCAAGAGACACCAATTGTGTGGTGGTCCTTGCGGGGAAGTTTCTTCCCATTTGATTGAGAAGAAGAAGCTCACTCGGTCCGAGGGACCGTTTGAGAGAGGGAAAGGGTTGAAAGAGACCCGGTCTTTGTGACCACCTCAACGGGGAGTAGGTATGCAAGAACCGAACCTCGGTAAAACAAATCCACGTGTCTCACTCTTTATTCGCTCGCGATTTGTTTTGCGCCCTCTCTCTCGGACTCGATTATATTTCTAACGCTAACCCGGCTTGTAGTTGTGATTAACTTTGTAAATTTCAGTTTCGCCCTATTCACCCCCCTCTAGGCAACTTTCACCGCCAAAACATCAAGGGCCGCAACCTCGATCAAGACTTCGCTGCGGTAGCACCACAGACACCAATGGGCACCTGGTCCCAAGCGGGTGTCCCCTTGGACGGCGTGGGCTGCGCCGCTCTCGCGGATCATCTCTGCGCGGCGTCATGGCCGCCCAAGTTCCGGCCACACCTGCCGGAAAAGTACGACGGAACGTCAAACACGTCGGAGTTCCTGTAGGTGTATGTCACCGCCATCACGGCAGCAGGTGGAAACACCGCTGTGATGACGATATATTTTCATGTCGCCTTGTCTAGACCTGCCCGGACTTGGCTCATGAACCTCGCCCCAGGGTCAATCTACTCCTGGGAGGAGCTCTGTGCGTGGTTCGTTGTGAACTTTGCCAGTGCTTACCAGCAGCATGGTGTGGAGGCCCACCTCCATGCGGTGAGGTAGGAGCCCGGGGAGACTCTCCGAACGTTCATCTCCCGCTTCACCAAGGTGCGAGGTACTATACCTCGCATTTCGGATGGTTCCATCATCACGGCATTCCGACAGGGAGTACGTGATGAGAAAATGCTGGAGAAGTTAGCCACGCATGACGTGGAGACTGTCCCCATGCTCTTTGCTCTGGCCGACAAGTGCGCCAGAGCTGCCGAGGGCCGTGCATGGCACTCGGCCCCACAAACTGGGTTGCCCAATCGGGAGGCTCGGGTGCCGACCCCTAGGATGGTAAGAAGAAAAAGAAGAAGGACCGTGACTTCCAGAGATCGCGGTCCACCGCTCTAGTCGTTGCTGCCACGACCGGGGGCCGGGGCGACCGCAACAAACGCCCACGGCTGCAGAGGGGTAGCAGCGGCCCATGCCCTGTGCACCCCAATGGTCGCCACAGTGTCGTGGAGTGTCGCGAGATCATTGATCTCGCGAAACGTGTCAGCGAGCGGCGCGAGCAGTCCTCCAAGGACGGCTCCCCACCTCGTCGTCGACCTAGCAAAGAAAAGGTCGACGACGGCGAGGTGGCCGCAGTTGAATGGGGCCTCGGGTATCAGTCACCCGAGAGGGACCTGAAGGAAGTCTTCGCCGGAGGTTCCTACTCCAGTGGGAACAACTAGACGGACCCCCAGAGGGACCCCGTGCTCCCCGGTCTACGGGGCCGAAGTCTGCCTTCCCCCGAAAACCCTTCTGGACTCCCCACGGGTCCAGACTTCCGACAGGTTCATACAGAAATGGCCACAGCCGAAGACAAGGGCTCCCTCGTCGAACGCAGATGGGAACCCAGGGTCGGGACCTAGTCCTACGGCAAGTACCAAACCAAGAAGGGCTCCGCAACTCTACCCCGGCTGGGAAGGACCCTTCAAGGTAACGGGAATACGCCGACCCGAGGGTGACCGTCCAGCTACGACTGAAGGAGTACCTCCCCCTAGTGCTAGAGCATCTCTGTAAGTTCTATCCATAGGAGCAAGTCTGAGGGGTCGAATTTCTCTCCCTTTTGTAACTAGGTAGCACACACGTGTACACCAACCCGGTGAGGTCTGCCCTCGTAAGCTCAGCCTGTCGGCCTGCACCCATGCATGACAGGTTACAAAGAGAAGATTTACTCCCTCAGATGTGTCTCTATGGTAGTTTTATCCTACTGCTCCATGGTTTTACCTTGCAGTTTCCTGGATCATATTTTATCTAACCCACCCGAACAGTTCCAATCTCATCAGACATGATGACATCCGAATTGAACAGCCAGACTAGCAATTTAGGACCTCTCTGCGAAAGCAGGAGGTCCCGACAGCCTGGGGGCCGGCTCTAAAGAGCGGGAGCCCGTTCCATGGGGTGGTCCGGAGCCTGTGTGGCCGCTTAGCCTGGTCCCGTACCCAAAAGCCTGCACACTCCACCACTTCGTGACGGGTACCCTAGTATTTGGAGTTATAAGTCCTGTGGGTCCGGCAACCTAGGGTCCGGAACTAGAGAATGGACACTTGTCTCCTGGGGAGGTCCGGAGCTGTGTAGCCGCTCAGCCTGGTTCTGTACTGTGGGCCTGTACACTCCACCACTCTGCGACGGGTGTCCTAGTACCTAGAACCACCATCCATGGGGTCCCAACACACAACTTGGCTTCCCAGACTAGACCCTGCAGGTCCCGAGCATGTGTCAAAGGATGGATAGTGTCGGGTGGCGGGTCCTATGGGTGTACTACTAATACTCCCTAGTCGAAGCTGTGTACAGGCCTAGGTCCCAATCAAGGCTACCTCCTATGGGCCATTGCCAATTCTTTCTTAGGTATGCTGGTCTGCAGCCTCAACAAATCGAGCCTACACCCCAGGGGGGCCAAGTACCAAGGAGGAATCGGCTACGCCACACACAACAGGGACAAGTGGTACACAGATAAGTGCTAATACTGCTTGATAAATAATACTCAAAAGTACCTTACAAAAAGCAAAAGTATTACATCCGCCTTCAAGCGGAATCCTAGTTCCATCTCTACTCTGCAGGTATAAACTACCAGACACCAGTAGAGTCACGTTGGAAGTTTGCGGCCGTTGTCCTTGCGGAATCCTCCAAGACGGTGTGACAGCGGTGATGGCCACCTCAATGCATGCGCCATTGCGAAGAGGTCCTCGCCTCGTCCTCCTATGGGGGGCGACAACGAGGCCATTAAAGCCAAAGAGTTGGAGGCTTGGCCGCAGGCGGCGCTGGTGGTCTCACCAACGGAGGCAACCACCTCTGCACTGGCAGCCTCACCAGCGGCAGCGACCACCTCTGCAATGGGCAGCCCCCGCCAGTAGAGGCGACCACCTCAACCTCTGCCAGTGGAGGTGACCACCTCTGCAACGGGCAGCCCCCGCTAGCGGAGGCGGCCACCTCTGCACCGGTGACTTACCGGCGATGGCGGATGCCTCAGCGCGTGCAGAAAGGTCCTCGCCCCCGTACTCCTGCGGGGTGAGGACAAGACCGTCCAAGAACGTGGCCACCACCTCCACGGCGTACGATGTCTTGTACAACCCCCCAGGGCGGCGTCGGAACAACATGGTCGGTGGTGCAGGGGATGCTACGGGTGCGGTGGACCTGCGCACGGCGCGACCATCGCCCGTGCGGTGGACGGACAGCCACGCCCCACTTGACGGCGGGAGGCAGCATTGGAGGCGGCACCAAAGCCATCCGGGCTAAGGAGCCAGACACGCTGCAGCTGAGAGCCTGCAGCCAGCCGGCCCCACGTAGCCGAGGTTCGCCTCCTCCACAAGGCTGGTGAACATCCTTCTCTCCAAATGCTGGAGGAAGAAGCGGGTCACCAGCCCATGCGGAGGGCAGGGCCCCGACTCGGCTCACCTTCCACCCTAGCGAGGATGATGAACATCCTTGAAGCTGAGGGTAGGGGGAGGCCGCAGCCCGGCTTGCTTCTCTCCACCACGAGGCTGGTGGTCATCCTTATAGATGACCACCGGCGGGAGACTGCAGCCGGGCTGCATGATGAAAATCCTTGAAGCCGAGCGATGGCAGAAGAGCGCCAACCCCCACAAGGTTGCACCCCTCCAACAGCAACAAGAAGAAGACAAGATCGGCAACACCACCGCGTAGGAAACAAAGAGCGCGAGCTCCCCGGCGGTGAGACCGCTGGGAAAGGTGACCCTTACGCGGATCCCCCCAACAAACACCGACGAGCCTCATCTAGAGGTTCGGAAGGCGGAAGGGTGCGGTGAATGCAAGAAAAGCGAGGCATGGCTACTGCCCAGGGGGTGAACTCCTTTTTAAAGGCAGATTTTCCCGCTCGTGCCCCAAAGCATCACGGGCAAGTCTCCCCCAATGCGCACCAAGGCACCCAGCCTATTGCATGGGGGTTCGACCCTGCGTAACTTGCGCAAGGAGCGTGCAACCGCCCTGCGGTTATACGCCCTTCCATCTCCACCGCAACCAGCGGTCAAAAAGGCGAACCGCCGCACAATGAGCATGCAACCGCCCTGCGGTTATATGCCCTTTCATCTCCACCGCAACCAGCGGTCAAGGAGACGAACCGCCGCACAGGGAGCATGCAACCGCCTGCGGTCACGCGCCCCCTGAGCTTCGCTGCAACTGGTGGTTCAACCTCTTGCATGGGGGCCTAGGCCCACGTGTCATACACCCGACGCGCCGGTTCCTGGGTACAGGAAAGTTGCACCACCGCTCGCGCCAATACCGTGTCTCCTCGAGACTGTCGCAGAAGACTAAGAAGATAAATTTTCAAAAACCAAGGCAGCGACTCGAGGTACCCCGCGCATGGCCCAACAAAGACATTAAGTACGGAGGTCACGGGCCAGTTAGCCGCGGGAACAGGCGTGGCAGTCGACGTGACCATAGGCGGGCCAGCAGTAACTGCATCAATAGGCGCGCAGGAGCAGTGAGTCGATCGCCAGTCAAACTATGGCCCCACCAGCAGTCTCACATCCTCCCCTGAGGCGGGCCCGGGGGCCACTGTCGGTACCCTGGATTAGGGGTACCCCTTACTACGGTATAAAGGCACGATGTATGTGCGGCTACCCATAGCCGCACGGAGAACAGCCTCAGGGGTATCTTGTGGGCAGTTAAGGTGGCGTTCTCAGAGATAACGCTATCGGGCCCAGAAGATGCCAGACCCCTGTGCGCACGACCCGGACCCCCGAAGTAAAGCAACCCGAAGCCATTGGATAAGGTTCGGACCCCATCTAGTGAGCTCCGGACCGCCCATAACAAGGTCCCGGGAAAAGGAGTGTCATAAACTAGGCTTAGGTCCAGGACTGGCACGTGTCCTGGCTCTATCCGTAGCGCCTCCACCCCCCTCGCTCGGTCAAGGGTCTAACGGCTTATTGACCGTGACGTAGGCCAGCGGGCGGAGCGTGACGTAAGGGCTCTGAGCCGTGCGGCCTCAGCATTTATTGCGGAGAGGACACGTCGCCTGTCCACCCTTCTGACAGATGATGTGCCCCCACGGCATTTATTGTGTCCTATCCATTCCGCTGGCAGGCGGCGCTAGGGCTGCCCTACAGATGGCGCACCTGTCCAGTCCATTGTCGAGACAGTGTGCCCATGCTGCGCGGTGCACTGTGCTCATCCCTTATACGAGAAGCTTCCCCTACACACAGATCTCGGGTGTCAGGGCGTACGAAGATTACATAGGCATGACAAGCAATAGTTCCATCCTTCCATTTGTCCCTGGGCTCACGTGTCGGGGCTCAAAACCCTTGTACATGCCCCCCTTGAACTATAAAAGGGGAGGCATGCGACGTAAACAGAGGAGAAAAAAAGGAGGATAAGACTCAAGTCATTCAGGCTTACACACAGCATAAGCTTCCTCAATAATCCAACACACAGTGGAGTAGGGTATTACGCTCCGGCGGCCCGAACCACTCTAAACCCTCGCGTGTTCATGTGTTTGATGATCGCTTAGCAAGACAGGCAAAACGCTTAAGCCCCCTCCTCATCTTAGGATTTAGGGCAGGTACACTCCGCCACCCGGCCGGAGAATTCCCTCTCCGACAGATGGATTGTTGTATTTGATGTGCAAGTCGATATGCGGGCATGTCACATGTGGCTGCATACTTGTATTGCATATTAATATTTTGGATTGGAGTGCTGCCTAGATTAGACATAGAGATATGAAATGGAAGTACTAAACTATGAATTATGAAAGTGGTTTAAATATTTATTTTCTTATTTTACAATGTATGCTATTGTTATATACATATTTATACACTTCTATGCTTGTATGTTTATGAATTTGTGTTTTTTGTTAGCATGGCTCACGAGCTTATCGAGCCAGTTCGAGCTGGCTAACGAGCCGAACCGAGCTGGACATTTAGCTTGTTATTATAATGAGCCGAGCCGAGTTAGCTTGTTACACTAACGAGCTAGAACGAGCCGAGCTGGCTCATTATCCAGCCCTAGCTAGAGGGATCAAAGCTACAAAGTCTAGTCTTACTCTTACACCTCTCCACACTAGCCAGACCGTCTATGTACTGTATAAGAAGAGAAGAGGCTTGCCACCTAGGAATGGTAATGAATCACGATCTAAATACCTCTTCATAAAAAAGTTAGAGACCTTAAATAATTTTAGTTCAAAAATGAATAGGAATAGGGCATAATCCTAATCTGATTCGATCCTTGAAGCTTATAATGTAAAATTTAGAGCCTATTACCACCTCTATTGCTACCTCACCACTCGATGGTGGGTATCTGCGTGGTAATAGACTCTAGATTTTACACTACAAACTCTAAGGATCGAATCAGATTAAAATTCGACTCTATTCCTATTTATTTTTAAACTAACATTATTTAGAGGCCCTAACTTTCTGAGAAATAACGTTTGGATCGTGATCCATTATCACCCTTACATGCCGCCTCTCCAACGACATCACGATAGTCACCTATTTCTGTAATATTTTGGTTCTAAGTATAGTTTTGAAATTTTAAATATTTTAATGTAAAAATAAAAATTGCTCTGTCAAACATCGCCTTAGCTCTATCTGCCCTCATCAGCCACTTGCTCGGAAGCTAGCCCGGCCTGTTAGGACCTAGGAGTGTCCTACTTCCCAAGGTGATCCGATTCGAGAAAGGGTCCAGTGGTCCACAGTCCTGTGTGTGTGTGTGGCCGAAGGCCAAGCCTGTGTGCTTAATTGGGTTAGGCGAGCGGGCCGCTACCAGGTCGGCAAAGGGCACGAGACGAGCTGACCTGTGACTTCTACTCGGAATCTCAGATCGATGCCGTTCAAAAAATGGAATCCCGTGCAAATCGTTTGAAGCGTTGCCGGAAGCGTAGCAGAACCTTCCTGGGACAATGCATGGCAGAGGCTGGGCCATTCTTGTATCCCCGCGTAGACATAAAAGTTTTGGACCGAACCAAAAATAAGTCAAAAACACGGTTCGACAGTCGACACGATGGACAGTTCGTGTCATGCGTCATGCTTGGTTTCTTTAGTCTAGGGACTAAAGTTTAGTTAGGGGACTAAAGTTTAATCCTTAACATGTTTGGTTCTAGAGGCTAAAAATAGTAAGAATATAATAAATGATTCATAAGAAGACTAATATGACCTTTAACATTCTCCTGCTATTAGTACAATTGAACTAAATGAGGGGTAAATGTGGAATTAATATGGTTTAGTCCCTTTTAGCACCTATGTGAAGGACTAAACACTAAATCATTTTAGTCCACATTTTAGTCCTAGTGTTTGACAAAAAAGGGACTAAATGAGACTAAAAACTAGAGACTAATCTTTAGTCACTCTAACCAAACACCCTCTTAGGCGCTGTTTGTTTTCCTATAAGATTATATAATCCAGTTTATAGATTATATAAGCACCTATTGACCTACTTATAGATTATCATAATCTAGGTATCTAGATTACATAATCCACCAAATAATCTGGATTATTTGTTTACCTTCCAACTTATTTAAGCTGGATTATATAATCTAAAGGGTAAACAAACAGGCCCTTAGTCATGATGAATGGCACAACACGACTAGATGGACCGTCATTGAATCGACACGACATGAAACGAGGTACAAATTAGAAAACTATTCATGCTCTAATATTTTTTATCTTATCGTAAAAGTTATAGAAAACATTGATTTATTTTTTTATATATTTTTTTAGTCTATAGCAAAAGTTATGAATATTTTGAGAATGTATTATATATATATATATCTACTACTACATAAGACACTACTGTAGACGTCCACAGTCATTTGGTGCACGGTTCTGCCTCGGTTGGCCGCCATCAACGCTCGCGGCCGCAATCCCCGCCGCCCGGGCTCTCCTCCCTCCCGCAAACCGCGCAGCCACAGTCCCAGCCGCCCCCCTAATCTCCTCTCTCCTCAGTCCTCACCCCAAATCGCCGCCCACGGATCTCCGACACCAGCGCAGTGACCCAGCCTCGTGGCCAACCTCCGCGGCGTGCAGCCGGGGCCGGGGCCGCGTCTGCTTCGGCAACCGTACGCGTCGCAGCCGTGCGGAACGGGCCACGCGCGTCGGCTCAACGGAGGTGCCCGTCGCTGGACTCCTCCTACGACCACTCCACGCTCATCTGTGAGGCCGTCGCGCGCCGCCTCTTCCCCAAGGGATCCGCGCCCGAGCTCGCCGCGCGGCCTCTTCCCAAGGGCTCCGCGCCGCCTCTTCCCCAAGGGCTCCGCGTTCAAGGCCTACACGCGGCTCTGGCGCCTGCAGCAGGAGCGCCGCCGGCCTCCGCCGCTGGGAGATCGACGTGGTGGCCTCCCGGATCGGCCAGCTCTACTACGCGCGCTACCTCCGCGCCGCCGAGCCGCGCTCGCTCGTCGGCGCCTACGTCTTCTACGAGGCCATATACAGCCGCGACTACTTCGGCGCGGCCGCAGCTGCGGTGGGGACGGACGGCGGTGGCGCAATCACAGGAATCATCGCCCTGTGCGTCGTGCTCAAGCCGCCCCGCCATCATCGCCCCTCGCGCACCTTCGTTCGGCAACCTTCCATATCGCTCCGCATCCGTGCTCCCCCTCACGCAATACCAGGAAACCCTCCATTACCGCCTCTCACCCAACATCCTCTGCTAGCCCCCGCCGCACCCGCCTCCCGAATTCGGCCGCCACGGCTCCTGCCCCGGCCCACCTCCCTACAGCAGCTGCAGTTCCCTCCGGCCTCCAGTGGTCTGGCACGCCGCCTCCTCGCCCATATCCGTCCGTGGTCCACCCCTCCGGCCTCGCCCAGCTCCAAAGCTCCCTCCTGCTCGCGGGCACGCGGCCTCGCCCTGGGGGCCAGGCCCTGGGTCGCCGTCTCCGGCATCTGGGTTGAGGGGTGAGCGAGAAGGTTAAGAGGCACAGATTGGTTGAGCAGGTCAGTATCCATCCATTATTCCTTTCTGAGACCACGCACTGGCTAGCTTCTTGTTATATCCATTATCTGTCAATACCATGATGCATGGATCAAACTTTTAGTTAATTACAAATCTTGAGGTTAAAAGCCTTTATGCTCCCCTGTCGAAGCCGTCTTGTGTGACTTTCGATTTCGAAAATGGTAAGGAGTTCAGTTTGCCATGCAGCCAATCATGTCCTCGTTCCTAACAGTCAGTAGCTAGACCATGTGATTTCCTTTCGTTAAAAAACAAAATTCACTGCTGTCACTTACATCTTTCTATCAAAAGGAACGAGGTGGAGAATGAATTTTCTTCCTTGGATGCTGCCGTGACAGCATGGGAGCATAGGAAGATGTAACTTCAATTAAGAAATGATACTATACCTGCATATTTGCATGACATCGAGATATATATCCACATGGTGGTCTTCCAGTTCAAGTCATACTACCAACTCAGTATGTTCGTTCTCCTGGTGCCTTGTGCTGTTTCCAGTTGCAGTCTAAACTTTGTGCAAATTGAACACTTCAGTGTGGATGACTGTTTTCAGTCGGCTTCAGTTTGCACACTTCAGTATATGTTTTCATCAGTGATCTGTTAGGCATCCGTTTCCTCAGTTACACTGTAGTTGGCTTCACTATTCCTCTATTTTACTTCTAAATCATAACCATGATGTAAACATGAAATTAGTAAGGCACCCCAATGTTGTTCGACTATTTGAGGTAAGATCCAAAAAACTATACACACTTCATGATGTTATTTTTATTAATTCAATCTGCTGTTATGCAAAAACATGACAACCAGGCTACTAATGGAAGGTTGAAGGAAGTCGAAGCACGTAAATACTTCCAGCAACTGATTAATGTTGTTGATTACTGCCAAAGTAGGGGAGTGTATCACAGAGACTTGAAGGTGAAGCCTAAGTTACCTTATGGCACTGATATACTCGTAATTATTGTACATTTTTTATATCATGGTCTGGATCTTTCTTAGGACTCTATACTGCATAATGTTGATGAACAGACTGTTTGTATTCTAAATGGGTGTCGAGTTACTCATCAAATTCTAAGATTGGTTCCAAACATTCTGGTTTGTATTCTTACTATACCTATTTTGAAGTAAATGTTCACAGTGTTTTTATTGCTGGAGTAATACAGTTTGTCTTTTTTTAGGAACGAGGGCATATGATTGTCTTTTAATAATGGTCCGACAGCCAACTACACTTGTATTTCCTACGCTTGAGCCCTTGCGATCTGCACGGTGTGATGCTGCCTATCACGATAGTGCTCATTATCTGTCACTTTACCCTGTTAAGGCATAAACACTTGCTATCAGGTTACTTGGTGGGAGGGTTGAATCAAACACAAGGCATCTAAAGCAGAACTTGTAAATTCAGAACTGAAATATGGACCATTTCATGATCTTCCACGGTTCTCCTACGTACCTGTGATTGTGCACTTTGAGAACAACAACCCTTTTTCAGTTGCAAAGGAAGTGTATTACAGAACACTACAACATTGCTCATGGTGGTGCCAGATTCAAGGATGGATTTTCAAGTTTTGTTTAAAATTTATAAGTAACCAAACTTCTAACTGGATCCTTTTCATTATCGTGTCTCTGATTTCCTTTTTCTAGGTAAAACACAATTTTGCTTTTGAATCCCATGCTCATGCTTCACAATTTTCATTTTAATTATTATGCCTCTATTTTTTTCAGTTCAGAAACCTATAGAAGTTAAGGTTGTACTTTCAGTTAGTAGGTTCAGTCCTTGCTATTTATTTGAATTTTTTTTCAGTTCAGAAACCCATAGAGTATACCCAATTCTCTCTGTATTTTTATCCTAAATTTAGAAAGCAATATTATTGGGGGGCACTTCCATTCAAAATCGATGACTGTCTTTTTGACCCATTATTATAGAGGACTATACAATCTCTTATTTAATTCACCTGACCATCAATTTGTCTGTGTAGCTTAATTATCGGTTCTTCTATATTATTGTATCCTCGACGACATTGCTCTGCATGTATGTATTATCCTTCTATTGGGTGTATGTGATCAAGATTAGAGCAGCTGAGCAATTGCCAATTTGGAAGGCCATGTTGAAGACACCAACATCAATTATTTTGATTATCTATTGTTTTCTGTGTATGGTTTGTGGGTGGTTTATTTGTCTTCCATTTATACCTGATGAGCATTAACGAGGTAGGTCCAACATTGACTCCAATTCTTATCTCATCGATGCTGCAACCACAATTCAGTAGAGATACTTGAAAGTTGATATTCAAAAATATTATTTCTAGGTACACTTTTAGTTATTTAATTTAATAGTTTATTGACTAACATTCTATTTGCCAAGACTAACATTCTAAAGGGGGTGTTGCAGAAGCTTGTTCTGTTGTAAAAAGAGTAGGCTCGAAACTTGATCCTGTAGATGGAGCTTGTTTACCTTTAGATATCATATGCCTTCACCTTGAGAAGGCTGCAATGGTAATGTGTATTTTTTGTACTTTCCGTACATGCATACTTGAGACTACCTGTGAGAGCATTCCACTGTGGTACTCATTATCCTGCTCTTATCTACAGGATAGATTAAGTTCAGGAGAAGAATTAGTTGGTGATGATGATGTTGCAAGAGCTCTTCTTGGTGCCTATAAAGGTCTTCCTGGACCTGTACTTACTGTGTATGATCAGCTGTTATCGGACGGTGCAATCATACCCTCACTAAATCTGAAGTTGCGCCTGCTGCGATCAGTTCTAGCAATCCTCCGTGAGTGGGGGATATCTGTCATTGCACATAGGCTAGGCACCACAAGTGCTGGGGCTTCATTCTTTCTTGATGGAACATTCTCATTGAACCAAACAGGGACTGCGAATCAAGGTGCTCAACAATAGAGCGATTGTCAATTATGCTGAAATATTTTTCACCGGACAGATTTCCAGCTACTTTGTTATGTGCTCTGACTCTAGATTCTTTTCTTTGCAGATTGAGGAAACTGATGAAGCAAGGAAAAATTCTCTAATGCTAAGGCAATTTCGTCATCTCAGTTTTTTGGTACTCAAAACAGGAGAAAGAGGCTCAGCTATCCCTTCATAAATCCGCGGTGGGTTACTGGGTTTACTCTTTAATCACCATGTCATTGATATTCAAACTGAATCTATTGTTGAAGGGCATCCATTTCATCTGTTTGAATAATCCATTTTCAGAAGTTTGCTTCCTTCTTATATTTCATCTGTTTTGAACAGGGTTCTTCATCCATTTCAAGCTCTGATCTTTTTGGCCGTACCAATGTGGACGATTCTAACCTGGACCTAAGCGATGCAGATCTCATCAACAGAATATCTTTCCAGGTAACTTGTTGGCATAACCTGTTGTTTCTTGGAATTTTAGCGTGTAGCACCATAGTTTGCATACGTTTTAAGCCACAATTGAACTATGAGTTAGCGGAAACGTGCTAAGGAAAAACCAATACCATGCAGAGACGTCGTGTGAAAGTTGCATAAAGTCAACAGTCTCATTTCCTGTCATGGTTTTGTAGGCGTCACAGGATCTGTCTTCACTCAAGGACATAGCTGGAGAGACTGGAAAGAAGCTGACATCTTTCGCCTCCAATTTCATCAGCGACCTGGATAGAATCCTTTGAGCAGGCGAGGCCATGCCAGCAAAGCATTTTTCCTACCTTGCACCAGAATTTCCCTTCTAGCTTGGATTGGGTCGCGGACTCGCCGGTGCATCACCGACAGTTGAAAGTAGTTCTTGCACAGCTACAGCTCTGTAGAGGATTCCTATTATGCGTTTGTATTTTGATCTTTGTTGTGAGAATTGAAGGTATTTTTATTCGTGAATACTTCACAACGGTGAAGCATACACTACAGTTTACATACGTTGAGTTGCTTGTATCTTGGAAGGAAGGTTCATACTATGTCCTGTGCGTGTGGTAAATGAAAGATGCTCTTGTCAAGGTTGACTGTCATGATAATGGAATTCGTATCTGGTCGTTTTCGTGCCGGTGTGTCTAAAGATTCAGCCAACAGCATGAGAAAGCTGCCTAGATGTTTGCGGCTGTCCTTGAATTGCTTGTTTTCTCGTGAGCCACTGGAACTGGGCGATGACCAGTTGAAGATTCTGGGCAGATTTCTGGCCAGGCTGTAAGAAGCAAGGCTTATGGCCAATAGAAACTCCGTGGTGATTTTATCATTATTATCGGTAGGTTTTGGAATTTTATCATCAGATCAATAAATCATAGACACAATATAGCACGCATTTGTATATAATTTATCGTGGTATTATATATTTCCGTTGCAACGCACGGGCACTCACCTAGTATATATATAAGTTATTTTGTCCATGTCGTGTTTGGGATGGCACGGCACGATCATCTGTCCGTAGTGCTTCGGGTCAGGTTAGGTTTAGTTTTTAGTATCTCTATATCTGGACACGTTATAACCTAGCCTAAAATTTTTTAATGTCGTGTTGGTAAAAAAAAAGTTAGCCCGAGTCCGGACAACTTTCAGCTCTAATCCTGTGGTGGTGCACGGAACCGTATCGTGGCAGCCTTGGGCGCTCACGTCTCTGACGTACGTACTGGTACCGATCAATCCCTGGCAAAACGTTAATTCACCACAACAAGTCGCATTCGACGTTAATTATGTTGCTTCGTTTTTTCTTCCCTCGAAGGTGACTAGAAGCAGTCTTTTTCGCTGTTCCCTTCTCAATACTCGATGGATGTTGGTGCAGCTGAACCGGCCGGTACGTCGTTATTATCTGGACATCTAATGCAATTTTTCAATGTTCGTTTGTGTATGCATTTTTTTTTACGGTTACCGGGCGAGAGCCTCTCCAATTGAACGGTAGAAAACCGTGAGAACGATATAAATCAAAATCAGGACCGGCCAGCTCGTAACCGTCGAGCATATACCACTGAGGATGTAGAAGGGGCTCCTGCTATAGCGGTTTAGTTGCTCCTCTTAACATTTAGGTGTGTGTGCGTGCGCCTGTACAATTTGCTGTGGACACTCTATCTGAATGCAACGAAGCCTAGTTCTTCGTTTTTGAGGAGAAGAAATCAGATCTAGAGTGATCGGCGACACTCGGAAATGACAAAAAAAATGTCAGCCGTAGAAAAAGGGGAAGGCGCGTTTGACGCAGTAAAAGCGGGCCTCCGGTCGCGACCTGGACGACGAAACCACACGTCACTCTCTATCATGAGACAGCGTCGATACCGACACGACGAGCCACTGCCTTGTAGACCAGGCCGTACGAAATGGAGGAGGTGGTTATATACGGACGCACGCACGCCGGCACGCACAGTCCCGGCCCGCAAACGACGTTTTCTAGATTAGTTGGCGCGACTATTTCCTCCCCGTTCCCGGCCCGGCTCACCGTGCCGCAAGTTTCCAGCCGCAGTCGCTGCACCGTCGTTTTCGACTTCGACGACGACCACCCTGCTTGCCCAGCCAGGCAAAACGAATCGAAGACAAAGAAAACCGGCGCCACTCACCCGCCAACTACCGGTCCGGAGGTCCCAGCAGCGAGCCGAGGACAGACAACCCAGGTCGGGCGGCCAAAACCCGCGTGCCGCGCGGCCGAAAAACGTGAGCGCGTCCGCTCAGACGTTTAAAAGCCCGCTCGCCTTCGCCACAAAGCAAACCCACCACCACAAGGAAGGGAAGCGTATCAGTATCACCAGTCACCACCCTCGGATCCTTCGCCTTAATCGCCCGCGTCAGCGATCTCACGCACGGTCCTCCAGTTTCCTCCCATCTTTCACACACACCACGCCACGACCCGGCCCCGGGGTATAAAAGCACCAGGGCGAAGCCGCGCAACGACTCGATCGGCTGCAGCCAGGGCTCGCCTCGGGGGACCGCGTGTTGCTAGCGAGCTCGGTGCTGCCGGCTGCCGCCCCAGTGCGAGCCGATGGGGAGGAGGCTGGACGTGCTGCTGGGGCGGACGACGAAGCAGACGGCGCGGCTCAAGTCGCTGCTGGGGCTGGCGGCGACGCGCCTCGGCGTGGTGCGGGGCCACCGCCAGGTGCGGTGCGGGCAGGCGCGCGGGGACGTGGAGCAGCTGCTCCGCCTCGGCCACGCGGACCGCGCGCTGGCCCGCGCCGAGCACGTCGTGCGGGAGCAGAACGCGCTCGACGTCCTCGCCGAGCTCGAGGCCTGCTGCAACCTCATCGCCGAGCGGGCCGCGCTCGTCGACGACGCGCACAGGGGGGAGTGCCCCGAGGAGCTGCGGGAGGCGGCCGCGGGGCTGGTCTACGCCGCCGCCAGGTGCGGGGACCTCCCGGAGCTGCAGGAGGTCCGGGCCATCCTGGCCGCCAAGTTCGGCAGAGAGTTCGTCTCTGCCGCGTCCAACCTCCGCAGCGGATGCGGGGTCAACCCCAAGGTGAGGCCCGGCGGCGACCCGCGTACTCTGGCTGGCTGGCCGACTGACTTTTCAACCTTTCGGGTTCTGATTTCTGACTAGACTAAACTTGGATTCTCGAGTCTCGACAGATCGTGCAGAAGCTGTCGACCAAGCAGCCGAGCCTGGAGAGCCGACAGCTGGTGCTACAGGAGATCGCCGCCGACAAAGGGATCGCCGTGCGCATCTACGAGCCGCCTCCTCCCTACGAGGACTCGGGGAGCTCCAACCACACCCACAGGAAGACGGAGCACGATGGCGAGAGGATCAGTAGGACGCCACCAGTTGATGGCCGGGACGAAGACATCTCCGGCCACTCGGCGCAGAGGTACAAGGATGTGGAAGCGGCAGCTCAGGCCGCGTTCGAGTCGGCCGCCTCGGCAGCCGCCGCCGCGAAGGCGGCCATGGAGCTCTCGCGGGGGGAGCCCAGGGGGCCCGGTGACAGGAGGAGGGCAGGGAGGACGCAAATGGATGATCCTGAGATCCAGAAACAAGATGAGGTGCTTGATGGAAACAAACCCGAGAAGATTGGGCATGGCCGGAATTACAGTTCAGATGTTGAGATCACGCCGGAGGACGACGAGGCAAACCACGGCAACGTTGCAGTGGACGAACCGAAACAGCGGGAGCCTGCCAGGGGAAAGCCGGCATCGGTCAGAACAAAGTGGGGATTTTAGCGGCATCCAGATCGCAACGGAGGAGGTGGTTTCTTCGTCTTGTCAATATATTGGCATGGAAGTTTTTTTTTCACTGTTGTAGTATGTAATTAACGATGGTTACAAAAAAAAAAACACATGAGCGATTTGATTTATTGCCAACAGTTTGCACACTAGTACATTATGCCTGTACTAATGCTATGCTCTGTTAGGCCCTGTTTGGAAGTGTAGTATTTTTGCAGTTTTGAAACAATACTATGGTATTTGATGATACTATAGTATTATAACTCAAAAGGTGTTTGGTTTGTGTAGGCAAAACACAGTTTTAAATACCATGGTTTACCCAAAACCGTGGTATTTTTGGAGTTTTTGAAACTCCACTCCGGACCTCAGTTTTCTTCTCTTCTCTCTACATATACTTTGTTTTTCCAATAGAACCAAACATATCTCGGTTTTGAGCAATACTATGGTTTTACTGTGGTAAAGTAATACCATAGTATTTGTGTCATGTACAATTGAAAACTGTGGTATCTCAAAATTACAGTATTTCAAAACCGCATTTCCAAACAGGCCCTTAATGTGTAGCGTTAATTGCAGTACATGTTCTTTGGAGGAAAAATATTGATGTTGCAATTCAAATGATCTGCTTGGAAAGGATGAGATTGCTTTTTTATTATATAAGGAAGTAGATTATATATTATGAGGCAGGACAATACAATATATTATGAGGCAGAACAATACAAAAAAAGCGGTTATCCCAGAAT
Organism: Zea luxurians; assembly: GCA_029449295.1. Classification (NCBI taxonomy): domain Eukaryota; kingdom Viridiplantae; phylum Streptophyta; class Magnoliopsida; order Poales; family Poaceae; genus Zea; species Zea luxurians. Next base: position 177,417,009 of record JAOPSE010000002.1, read on the forward strand.
ACAAATTGACAAAATGTCATGGCAAGAAGTTTGGAAAATAATAATATATAATGATGCCAATTGCCAAGAAACAAATTGATGGCACAGCACAACAAAGCTCCAATGATCACAAATTCCCGTCATGTGCAACAAGCTCGTGCATGCAAGTGTGATCAACAGCTATTGTGTGCGACGGGAAACTGAAGAGATTTAGAGGTAAGTGCAATCACATAAAGGGAATGTAATTAGTGGCTAACATATGTGGAAGGTGCTAGCGCAAGGTTGGTGAGTCAACTCAGTAACTCACACAAGTAGGATGATCCGAGAGCCTCGTAGGCTACAGCCCCATCAGATGTGAAGACAGTGCAAGGCCGCTGCGCGAGAAACGATCACGGCACTGATTTTTAGTGATTTTGCTTGTAGCAGGTCCAGGTGCACAGAATGGCGTGCGCAAAGACACGGTATTTTAGAATGCACTTCTTAAGATTAATATATGGGAGTATACAAAAGTCTAGGTACATTGAAGTGGATGCAGAATTTGCCGTTACTCAATAGTTATAAAGATTATACTTCCTCCATCCTAAAATATAATTCATTTTAAACTAAACATTCATTCTTTAAATAACCTATGAATATAGTTTGTATATATATCTACATTCATAATCATTCACTTGAATGTGGACGTAAAAGAAGGATTAGAAAGAACTATATTTTGGAACAGATAGAGTATTAAACTCACTGCTGCCTGGATAAACTAACCCACTAAGGTCTGAAGCCACCGACTATAGAATACTCATAAGCCAATAAATATTAACAGAAGACAAGATTATCTATCTGGAACATCTCAGCTACAGAGACCGTAAGAACTAGTAGAACCACGAATGCATAGCTGGTGAAACTGCGAAACGGTTGTAGCCTACTTTCAACTTGAGATGCTCTTATGCCACATCATCAGCGGCAAAATTTTCGCCTTTTATTGAGACTTGCAAGCATGTCAGAGTAATGCTGCAAGTTCACATCAACATCTTCATCGTACTCGAGACAAAGTTCTTCCTGCAGTGCATATTGTGCATCAGCATCATGTGGTAATCACAAACACAAAACAAAAGAAAAAGTAAACTAAAAGAAACTGTGAATCTAAAAGAACTAGTAGCAGTTAATTGTTAAAGTCTACCATCGATGTGGTAAATGCTTGATCAAAAGCATATAGAGGTCTTAAGTGCAGTCAAAGGCAGCTTTGGGGGTGGTGCTGGTAGTGTGAGAAGAGGGATGCTGCAAGAACCTTAAATTCTTTCTGATCTTTTGGGCTATTCTCAGTAATATTATCCCAAAGCTCCTTGAACATCCTCTTCTGCTTTTTCCAGTGGTTAACTTTCTCAGAAAAAAATTCTCAATTATCTCCTTGTCCTCAGGTTTCACCAAGGTAACACCACTCCGCAATTTATTTAGTGTCTCTTCCATTTTCTGGACCTGAACAAACATTGGTCCTGCAATTAAAACTAGTCTAAGGGCATGTATAGTGGAGAGACCAAAACGGTTTTCCAAGCACAAGAGACAACTAAGAGACTCTATTATACAATGGAGGGGGTGTTTGGTTGCCCCTGCTAAAGTTTAGCCCGGGTCACATCAAGCGTTTGACTTTCAAATAGGAGTATGAAATATAGACTCAACCAACTGGACTAGATTCGTCTCGTCTTTTAATCTTCGGCTGACAAATTAGTTTTATAATCCGACTACATTTAATACCCGGAACGGAGGTTCAAACATTCGATGTGATAGGGGCTAAAGTTTAGTTTGGGGTAACCAAACGCCCCCGGAGTGTCTATAAATATAGTATATTAATAAATACATAATTAAATGCATTTGTACAACATCAGATCGATAAAATACACGACAAATTCGTACAGTGGGAAGTGAGGCGTCTGTTGCTACTTGGTTTACGAGACAGAGACGTCTCTTCACGGAGAGACGGCTCTAAGATTTTTTTTGCAAATACCCCTTAAACACCTTAAAAGCCTGCACATTAAACACCATTGTACATGCCCTAATGGAACACAGGACACAATAATGTGCAGAAGGGAACATTTTTTAACGAGATGACTGCTTATATTGAAAGCAAATAAGCTTTGTTGAGGAGAACATTTTTATGCACCTACTTCGCTTTGTAATTTAGTCTTCTTTGATGTAATCTCTGCGAGTGTCAAGTTTGACTGCAGATCTCATACCTCTGTAGAAGGTTTATATTTAGATGTTTTGAAATATGATATTGTTTACTGTATTTGGTAGACCATGGGACCAGTTTGAAGTTTGGAACTCGCTAGATTCAACCTCACTAATTGCTTTCTTTTGATCCGTGAGTTCTTCCTGTAACTTGGCATTTGTTTTCTTCATCTCCTCAAGTTCTTCGCCATTTGGAATGTCAAATTGATCTTGCCGAGCAATGTAAATTTTCTGCTTGCCATACTCCTTGAAGGAAATCTGTCCACTGTCAGCCAATGCATCCAGTGCCTTTTGTACCGCAGTCTTCTTAAGATTAAACTTCTGTAGTGCATCAGCTACATTTTGTGAATTCAATGGCCTGTTTTTGCTAGAGACATGGTAAAGTCAACTATATAGTGCTCTGACTCTGAGCTTAGAAGCAAAATATTCAAAGCTGAGCAAACAATGTGGTAATCCATTCCAAAATGTAATTTTTTTTGCCACAAGTCAAACTTCTGTACCTTCGACCTAACTTATTGAAAACCGTATTAACCTCTACAAAACCAAACAACTGCAATATCAAGTATTCCCTGGTGGATTTAATGAAGCCAATTTGATGATGTAAATATTGGTGCGTTTTTCTATAAACTTGCCAAAGTTAGATAAGTTCAACCTAGGATAAACTTAAACATTTTATATTTTGCAATGGAGGGAGTACCTTTTTTATCCAGCATAAAATTGAAGAACTGTATACAAAGTCCTTTCTGAATAACCTTATTCATAATGACAATCACAAACACTATTAAGGTGCATCAGTATACTGAGATAATTCCAACCAAATTAGGTAAAGAGCAGTATCTGAAGGAAAAAGATAATATACTTTGTCAGGGCCTAAGGACGCCCACGGAGAGGCTGCAACAGCAGCAACTATGGGCTCTCCAAGGGTGATTAGATAAGGATAGTTAGAGATAAGATTAGTTGAGATTATTTAGAAGATTAGTTAAGATTATCTAAGAAGGTTATCAGTTATTTTGTTGAGAGTTTTTAGGAGATAAGGATCTCTAGCTAGATAGGGATGGCCAGCCGGCCTATTCATATAATCAATGAATGAGAAATAAAGCAGGCAAGAATTAGAAGGGAGAAACCCTCCTCTTGCTTGGCCGTGGGCAGAGGCCTCCGGCCGGCGTTCCTGCCCATCGATACCCCTCTCCAATCCCTCACCGATCTAGCGACCAATAACATCTGGTATCGGCTAGCTTGGGTTTCGATCTGATCCCATGGCTTCTGCTGCCAATTTCGCGGCGTCATCCTGGCAACCGGTGTCCCCATCTCCATGGACAGCGTCGCATGACACCTTTGTCACGTCGTCCTGGCAACTGACGTCCCCATCTCCATGGGCTGCGCCGCATGCCAACTTCGTCACGCCATCCTGGCAAGCGGCGTCCCTATCTCCATGGGCAGCATCGCCTGCCAATTTTGTCACCACATCCTGGACGCCGACGTGTCCATCTCCAGGGACAACACCAAATTTCATCACATCATCTTCGTTGACAGTGTCTCCGTCCCCATGGGCAACGCCACTAGGGGCAGCCACGGCTCAGCAATCACCAGCTCCATCGATGGGGGATTTGTGGACCAACATAAAGGCTGATCTCGCAAAGATGCAAGCCACGCTCCAGAAGGTTGAGCAAGGGCTGATGCAAATCAAGGCAGCAGTGCAACATAAGCAGCACCAACTGGCGTTGTCCGCACGGCTCCGGACGTCGGCGGCTGTGGACATACAAGCTGCTGCTCGTGGCTTCCTTGCACGACGGAGAGTGCGGGAGATGCGCCAGAAGATGCTCGAGGCAGCCTTGGTGACGGTTGACCTCGGCACACAGCGGCGCGACCTTGCCCTGTCGGACGACCATCAGCAATGGCACCGGGCCGCTATCTCCAAGTGCGAGCATGGTACGTGTCTCGCAGGCGATGAACTTCAACTCTACGGCAGCGGTGGTAGGGAAGGCACTCACCTCGTCATCAACAAGGGCGCACTATTTAGCGCCACCACATTCCGCTACCGGCCACCACGAGGGCGCCTTCGCTGGTTATTGTTGCGACCTATTCCAGGTGCTCGTCCATGTGCTCCCCTTTCGTGCAGATGGCGTCCATGGGATCCAGGTGGCTGCACACGTGCAAGTCCAATGCGCGGAGGGTGTCCGTCTTATCTTATGGGGTAAAAAAATTCAAATTTAGAATAATAAGATAAGCCGAGATGTAAAAGGCTTGTCTTCTAGGTGTCTGGTTTTGGGTCAAGTAGACTCGATCTTTGAGCACTCGTCATGCTGCAGCTCGAAGACGAGCTGCTTGTCCAGGAGGGGTGTAGTGTCATGGCCTAAGGAGGCCAACGGAGAGGCTGCGACAGCAGCAACCATGGTCTCTCCAAGGGCGATTAGATAAGGATAGTTAGAGATAAGATTAGAAGATTAGTTGAGATTATTTAGGAGATTAGTTAAGATTATCTAGAAAGGTTATCAGTTAGTTTGTTGAGAGTTTTTAGGAGATAAGGATCTCTAGCTAGATAGGGATGGTCAGTCGGCCTATTTATATAATCAATTAATGAGAAATAAAGCAGGCAAGAATTAAAAGGGAGAAACCCTCCTCTTGCTTGGCCGTGGGCCTCCGGCCGGCATTCCTGCCCATCGATACCCCTCTCCAATCCCTCACCGATCTAGCGACCAATAACATCTGGTATCGGCTAGCTTGGGTTTTGATCTGATCCCATGGCTTCTGCTGCCAATTTCGCGGCGTCATCCTGGCAACCGGCGTCCCCATCTCCATGGGCTGCGCCGCATGCCAACTTCGTCACGCCATCCTGGCAAGCGGCGTCCCTATCTCCATGGGCAGCATCGCCTGCCAATTTTGTCACCACATCCTGGACGCCGGCGTGTCCATCCCCAGGGACAACGCCAAATTTCATCACATCATCTTCGTTGACGGTGTCTCCGTCCCCATGGGCGACACCACTAGGGGTAGCCACGGCTCAGCAATCACCAGCTCCATCAATGGGGGATTTGTGGACCAACATAAAGGCTGATCTCGCAAAGATGCAAGCCACGCTCCAGAAGGTTGAGCAAGGGCTGCTGCAAATCAAGGCAGCAGTGCAACATGAGCAGCACCAGCTGGCGTTGTCCGCACGGCTCTGGACGTCGGCGGCTGTGGACATACAAGCTGCTGCTCGTGGCTTACTTGCACGACGGAGAGTGCAGGAGATGCGCCAGCAGATGCTCGAGGCAGCCTTGGTGACGGTTGACCTCGGCACACAGCGGCGCGACCTCGCCCTGTCGAACGACCATCAGCAATGGCACCAGGCCGCTATCTCCAAGTACGAGCATGGTATGTGTCTCGCAGGCGACGAACTTCAACTCTACGGCAGCGGCGGTAGGGAAGGCACTCACCTCGTCATCAACAAGGGCGCACTATTTAGCGCCACCACATTCCGCTACCGGCCACCACGAGGGCGCCTCCGCTGGTTATTGTTGCGACCTATTCCAGGTGCCGTCCATGTGCTCCCCTTTCGTGCAGATGGCGTCCATGGGATCCAGGTGGCTGCACACGTGCAAGTCCAATGCGCGGAGGGTGTCTGCCTTATCTTATGGGGTAAAAAAATTCAAATTTGGAATAATAAGATAAGCCAAGATGTAAAAGACTTGTCTTCTAGGTGTCTGGTTTTGGGTCAAGTAGACCCGGTCTTTGAGACCCCGTCATGCTGCAGCTCGAAGACGAGCTGCTTGTCCAGGAGGGGTGTAGTGTCAGGGCCTAAGGAGGCCCACGGAGAGGCTGCGACAGCAGCAACCATGGGCTCTTCAAGGGCGATTAGATAAGGATAGTTAGAGATAAGTTTAGAAGATTAGTTGAGATTATTTAGGAGATTAGTTAAGATTATCTAGGAAGGTTATTAGTTAGTTTGTTGAAAGTTTTTAGGAGATAAGGATCTCTAGCTAGATAGGGATGGCCAGCCGGCCTATTTATATAATTAATGAATGAGAAATAAATCAGACAAGAATTAAAAGGGAGAAACCCTCCTTTTGCTCGGCTGTGGGCAGAGGCCCCCGGCCGACGTTCCAGCCCATCGATACCCCTTTTCTAATCCCTCACCAATCTAGCGACCATAACATACTTCCTCTCCATCTTATTGGAATTCAGAAGGAGACTGCATTTAGTTAACTGGGAAATTAACAATGTAACTAAGCAGATTTATGCATGTACATTATAATTCATGTCCTAGGGACATAAATAAAATTCTTAAAGGGGAAAACAATCTGCAGTAATATCTTGGGCAGGGGACAAAAAACAACCTACACTGAACAGCAAAAGCCAAAACTGATCTGCAAACACATTGTACTTTCTGCAGTTGTAAGCTCTTGTGCGTCATAAACTCTAAGCTCAGGGCATACAGTTGAAATATAATCTGGTTAATATCTTACATAACGAGCAGACTCAAACAGTAGTTAAAGTAGCGCCGAGAGCAGTCAACATTCAAACTGAAGTTAATCTAATCTTTTGTTCTATTCTAGGGATTAGCTTAAAATTCATATTCTGGCCACGGAATGGATTACACACTATTCCAGCAAATGATGGCAGGTAGCTGCTTAAATAGAGGACGACTGCAATTACTAACATTCATAATAGTGATCAGAGACAAAGTGGTGCCAGTTGAAACTATCATACACCGATTAAACAGAATGGTGACTTGGGTCCATATGATACTAATTAACTCCACCTGAACCCACAGGGTACGGTGATCACGTACACATTTTAAACCGGGTACATTCATCTCACATTTAACGGTAGCGGCCAATTTTACAAAGAACCTCTCCTACCAAAATTTTACAAATAACCCCTCACATTTGCGTTGGATGTGAGATGGATGTCATAGATTTAAAATGTGCACGTGACCACCATACACGCTCAGGATGCATTGCCCCTATAGAAAGAATCAAAGAGGTATGAACAATGACCAATATTCATCAAACAGCATGCTGCCATCAAGCACAATCAATACACCTTGCCTACTACTCCAGTCAACTTTGTCGCACTCACATCCATACAATCCTAACGATTTCTAAATAATTCTTATACAGCTTAAGACTCCATAGGTACCACTCGGAGGGAGAATCAAATCCTAATCGCGCAAGCAGAAGCAGGGGGTTAGGGTTTTGGGTAGGACTCAGGGGGGGGAGAGACACCGCACCTCATTGACGAAACCCAGGACGATTCCTGAAAAAACGACAGAAGAAGAAATGGCACCGTAAAATCAACAGAAACACTGGTCAGACCGAGCTAAGGATTGAATCGGTAAATTTTTCAGCCAAGAAGAAGCGAAGAAGAAAGAAGGGGACCTTCTGTTAGGGAATGTGAGCCCAAACGGCCCATGCCAGCCCAGGTTGCTAAGAGAGACTACAAAAGAGCAGGGCGGTCAGGAGATTAGGCATGGAATATTTAGAGTGCTACTGTTATCTTCCTTCTCTAGTTTACTCTCTTCTATGTATTCTCTACCTTCCCCTCTAGATTCTTCTAGACCCTTCTAGAGTGGCTTCAGCATTCTTCTCCTATCCTTAATCCTCATGCTGTTCTTCCTTCCCAGACTATAATCCTCTGTAATCGCTATTGTGAGTTGAATTAATACACACTAGTAGTGTGAGTTGTTAACAATTGGTATCAGAGCACTATGGATTTCTCTACCGAGATCTCTCAGTCCACTCAGTTCCTCATCCAAGAGATCCGTAAGATGTTCGACGCGGCCGAGGCTCGGCTTGACTGGCGCTTCGCCAGACTGCTGCAGTCGAACCGTGACGCGGTGAGTCCACTGCCTCCTCTTCTCGTTGTCGACGAGCCGAACCGCGTTGTGGCGAGCCCGTCGCCGCTTCCTCCCGTCGTCTACGAGCCGTACCACGACGAGGCCATGGCAGGAGCCGACGCCAGGGCACACTACGGCGGGTACCTGCCCTATTAGAGAGGAGGCCTCACGGCGTCGCAACCGGGCGGCCTCTTCGGCAGAGGCGTCTACTCGGACGAGCAGCGCTTCGAGGAGCCCATCAGCGCCGACAACTGTGGGGCCGATGCAAGGCGAGAAGTCGCGCTCGCGGCGCGCGTGCTTGCCGCCGACACGTGCGCAGCCGGTATCCTCGATGGCGCCGCGCCCTTCGCCGCCACCAGCGAGAAGCACATGGCACCTGTGGCATCACCTTCGCCGTCCTCATTCCTGACCACAACATCAGCGGCTCGAGTTGCAGTCGTGGAGACCACCACCAGCAACTCGCCACCCAAGTGTCGGCAAAATGTTTGAACGCCTCATCGACGCCCAATCTGGCGTTGGGCGACCCAGAGGAGCCGGAGAATATCGTCGCGTCGGAGCCCGTCGTGGACAAGCCGGTGACTAGCGCCAACACCAAGACATTCCCGGACGAGATCAAGGAGCTGGCAGTCAACGTCTACGGCAAGGGGTGGAGGCTCGGGATCTACTCTGAGGTCGGGTTCCAGACCTGCGCCAAGGCCCATTCCGGGTCGCCTGGTCACAAGGAGCAGGACGCCAAGACCTTCGTGGCATGCGGAGTGGATTATCTAGCAGACCCGGTGTCCTACTCCGAGGAGTACGGGCTCTTGTTCAGCATCTACCATTCGACTAACATCGAGGACAGAATTCTTACCACCATGCCAACCTCGACATCCACGCTGCTCCACTCGTCATTGACATATGCACTTCCAGGTGCTTCCCTTCCAAACCTTGCCTTGCTGAGCTCGATATCTCTGGAGCATGCCAGCTTGGGTGCACATCACGTGTTGGAGGAATTGTCAACACGCACTGATGACCTCTTCAGCAATAGAATCGGCTCCACGCCCACACTCATGGCCTACGGTAGTGAGCTTCGTGTAGTCCGAGCTGACAAGTCAAGACGAAGCCCTGTTGGTAAGATAAGAGAGCTCAATGAAGACATAACTGTTCCCGAATACTATTACGCTGGTGGAGATGAACTCCAATCACTTAATGCTTGGTTTGGTCCAGAGGGGAATATTCAGAGAATAGTTGAACTCCAATCACTTAATCTAAACAGTAGACCATCCTTGTCATTGGTGGTTTCGCTGGAGACTAGTACGAGTCCTCCAATTCTATGGCCAAGCCGTGGACCGCTCAACATGTTTGCTGTGGTTCTATGCACACTTGAGGAAGCTGATCAATCATTCATATTCTACAGTATCGGCAGCTTGGGAGCAAGTGTATGTGCAGCAATAGAGATGACCATGGGCAGCCGATCAAAGGATAGCACCAAAGAAATACAAATGCCATGGGATCCTAGGTTGCAGAAGACCAATGAGTTCGGTGACCAAGGCAATTTCTCCATCTTTGTTTGGGATCCTGGTGATCACAATGTTCAGCCGATCAAAGGATAGCACATTGGTATTATTTGGATAAATTGCTTGCACTTGCAATGGGATCTCGATGGAATTGATGCCATGTATCGGCTTGGGGGCAAGCCGATTTTTAAGAAGGGGAGAATGTTAGAGAATGTGAGCCCAAACGGCCCATGCCAGCCCAGGTTGCTAAGAGAGACTACAAAAGAGCAGGGCGGTCAGGAGAATAGGCATGGAATATTCAGAGTGCTACTGTTATCTTCCTTCTATAGTTTCCTCTCTTCTATGTATCCTCTACCTTCCCCTCTAGATTCTTCTAGACCCTTCTAGAGTGGCTTCAGCATTCTTCTCCTATCCTTAATCCTCATGCTGTTCTTCCTTCCCAGACTATAATCCTTTGTAATCGCTACTGTGAGTTGAATTAATACACACTAGTAGTGTGAGTTGTTAACACCTTCAATGCTATCGGATTTAGGCGGCATGCCTCCTCAACCGTCCGATACGCCGACGCAGCTTTGCTAGCTGCTGCTCGGCCTTGGCGATCTGAACGAGACGGAGGGGAAAAGTGGGGGCGAAGGAGAGCGCCGGCGGGTAGAATTGTTCGGGAAGCGAAAGGGGGCAGCTGTCTTCGCCTCTTCGGCTTGGTGTGGCCTCTCTGTGTGCCGTGTGTGAGTCACTGACAATGCGGGAGATTTCCCGCCCAAACTTACACTTACACCCCGGTGCGCACGACCCTCTTGGATAGCTGATGAAGCCCAATGACCGAAAAGAAAAAAAAAGCTCGAGTTGGCTCGGCCTGACAGCAGAACTTTATAGTAGTTCTATATCAATAAAATTAAATTTATAAAACAATTATAGTACATGGGCTCTAAATAAGAAACATTTTGCTCCATCTGTGATTACCACTCAATTTCAACCAATGCACATGTACTTGCATGGTGGCCATAAACTGGAATGTTACCTATAGTACATTTCAACATGCTAAATAAATCATTGTCCCGGTTGAGCAAGCCTAATTTTGGCCACTTGTAAATATCTATACATATAGTTATGTGCACTCTACGATAAATTCTATGGTACGTATCCTGATCCCTTTCGACCTGCTTATCCAAATGGTTCGACCTGCTTATCCAAATGCCAATAAGGTGGGTGGATGAGGAGCACAAGGGCTATGAACATTCAGAGTAAAGCAGATCGAAGCACACAGAAGGTATGCACCCTGAGCAGCATCACAATCTCATTGTGGTTCCTATTTTTTATGCATCATACCTAGAAATAGAAGACATGCACCCTATTAGCAATCAGTGGCAATATATTATAAAAGAACTCTAGAAGGCTCATAAGCTGAAATAATTTTATGAACTATATGTTATTTTCTGAAAATCTAGCTTTAAAATTTTGACCATGCTAAAAAACTAGTGAAGCATATAGTAGTATGCAAATATAGAAAACCTATTGAATTGTCCTTGGGAAGGTTAGGATGCATGCCTTGGCTGCTCAGATTGGTGGGCATCAGATGAGGTTAGTATTACTATTTTTGGTTCCTAGAATAGATATATGCCTCAAGATTGGACTGATGCAGAAAATAGTTCTGTAAGTCTAAGCCTTTGGTAATTCCAACTCAAAATGTATTATCCATTGTTACAAAAGATTCACTTGTAAATGGAGCAGATCTGCATAAAAACAGTAGCCAGCAAAGCATATTAAAGCACACAAAACTGCAGGTTATCCATTCAAATAGCTATAAAGATCGTTACATGAGATCATTGAAATTAATTATATTGAATTACGTGTTGAAAGCTAATGTACCCATCGCCAGATAGGACTTCAAATGAACTCAGTGTCTAATGCAAAATAATCAGTGCACCCTAAAATAGCTAAACGAAACAACCAGGCAAGCATGGTCAGGTAAATTCAGTAGCAACCTGATGCAACAATAGAAGGTTGTAGTGTTGGTGCAAGTTTTCAAGCACCGGCATGACACAAGAGCATCAGTTCCTCTTTTAGAAAGTGTTGTGCAGTTGTCAGAGTTACTACTTCGCTACTCAAATGTCTATTATTTGCAATATCACTAAGAACATTTGAGTATATTTTTTGTGTAATAATAAATAAACATGTTGTAACAAAAAACATTATTTTCAAGGAACTTTGTGGTTGTGTAATCAAAATGTACTTGATTCTTCATGGGCTTGCAAAATTCAAGATACAGGATCATCAAGTACAAACATAAACAGATAGATATGTATACTTGATCAAACAGTTGAGTTGTCTGTACACAATGTGGTGTTGCAAATTTTACTTAGGTCAAACTCATGAGTACATCTAGATTGTAACATTATCATAGATAAGATTCAGAGAGTCAGAAGGAGCTGAAAAAGCAGAAAGAAGCATACTTTTGGGTTTAAAAAATATTTCACACCTACCGACTTTGCATGAGCCTTGCTAGGTTGCAGCCCTAGATGGTGAATAAATTAGAACCCGATAATTCTCAAGGATAAGCTAACTAGTAGCGACGAAAAAACTCACGAACGAAGTGTCCATAATGCATAAGGGCTAGTTTGGGAGCAAGTGATTTGGTGGGGATTAAGGGGACTAAAAACTTCTTCCTATTTAATTTTGAATAGGGAGAAGATTTTAGCTCCCTCAAAGTTGGTTTCGTGACAAGGGAATTAGAGGGGATCCATGAGGAGAAAAACTTTTGCTATTTAAGTTTGAATAGCAAGAGATTTCCTCTCTTGTGGATCCCCTCCAATTTCTTTGCTCCCAAACTAACCTTCATAGGAAAATCCAATGATCAGGACTTGAAGCACCTTGCAATCCTCCATCAGTCACTAGAACTTACGATAAAAATAGAACATTCCTTGGAAGTTTTCACCATAAGACTGTCTCCAGCAACGTCCTATAAATTCATCCTCTATATTCGTACTTTAGAGTCTTCTTTAAAAGATTCTCTCATCTATATCTCCTCCTTCTCTAACAATGTTCTTTATATCTCGTTCTCTATACGTGAATACCTATATTAGAGACATATTTTACTTTTAATTTTTGTATGTACGTATTTGTCGTACTCTCAAATGTATTGTACATATTTTAGTTTTGCTAAATCTATTGTTTTAAATATTAAAATGAATAGAGGAGAGGAGAGGAGAAGAGAGAGAAACTCTATATACAGAGGATCTAGCAGCGTCCTCTATATTTAGAGGACGCTGCTGGAGACATAAAGGAGGGGAATCTTCTCTAAAATTTAGAGTACATGACGCTTTAGAGGACTTGCTGGAGAGAGCCTAAAATATCTTGTCGTCAAACCAGTACAGTGTATATACAAATGTATATATTTACATTTTTCAAAAAATGTATATATTTACTTCGACAAACCATTACATAAGCTATTCACTTTTTTCAATACCACTGCGATCATTTTAGTGTTAAAACGATGTTTATGAGCCTATCTAAGCATGAATAAAGGTGAGATACATAGTATAGTAGAACGTTTTTTATGCTCACATCTTGCACACTTTATCATCTTTACATCCGCAGGACAAAGCAGTCAGTAAACTGAAGCTGCTGAAATGTTCACTGGCAACCAATATGATTATTGATCCATAAAGAGCTTCAAGCAGTAGAAGTGAGCTGATGATCAGAAGGACAACTTACTGTAGCTTTTCGAGATGCCATAATCTCTTCTATCAGTGGTCGACCTATCATAGTAGGAAAAACGAGTGATCAAATTTGTTCACCCAAATGTGAAATATTCAATGCACATCTGCATTAAGTTTCATTGAAGTTTTGATCCAACTACCACAATGAATGGAATCACGCTATCATAAGTCAACCATGTGCAAAGTTCTTAGCACATATCTACTACTACTTTATAAGACTCTAAGGAGAGCGTCCATAATTGTGCGCCATGCCCTCGCTCCCGCACATCGCGCCGCCCGTCGTCCCGCCATGGAAATCTCGCCCGCCCACGAGATCCACCCCCCGTCCCGGCGCCCCCTGCTTGCACGTGGGCCTGCCTCTCCCCGTTGCGATCTCGCCTCCCCTCCTCGCCGCGGTCTCCTCTTCTAGCAACAGCGACGATGGGGTGGCTAGGACAAATAACCTGACGGAGGATGACCTCAGCTTTAGATTTCGTCCTCCCTGGCCTCGACCCCCTGCCGTGCGATGCCCTCCCCCAGCCTCCACCCCTGCCACCGAACCGCCATCGGGTCCTTGAAAGCTCTCTTGTGAGTTTTGGTGTTTGGATGACAACTCAATTAAAGGACTAACAAGTGTACTAAGTGTTGAACAGGTGTTGAAGGTAATAATTAAGAGAACAGGTGCTGAAGGTAATAATTGAGTGTTGAACAGCTCTCTTGCAGGATGTTGGAGCTAAGGAATGTCAATCTAGATCAAGTCAAGCTGACTTGATGATTTATGAGTCCAACATCAAAGCTCAAGCATATCAAATGCTATAGATGTAATAATTAAGAGAAGGTATGTTTCTAGACTTAGTACATTGGTTTTGTGTACTAATATACTTGTCTAAGTGTTAGAAACAGAAGGAAGAAGAAAAGGGAAGAGGTGCAAAAGGCTTGGCTGTGTACAGCCAAGACTCAGCTCAGTCTGGCACACCGGACTGTCCGGTGGTGCACCGGACAGTGTCCGGTGCGCCAGGTTGAACTCCGGTGAACAGGCCGCTCTCGGGAGAAGTCTGGCGACGTACGGCTATAATTCACCGGACTGTCTGGTGGTGCACCGGACTGTCCGGTGAGCCAACGGTCGGCCGCGCGATCCGCGCGTGACGCGTGGCCGAGCCAACGGTCAAATGGGGGCACCGGACTGTCCGGTGTGCACCGGACAGTGTCCGGTGCGCCAATGGCTCCAAGACTGCAACAGTCGACTGCGCCATTTTTGGAAGGAAATCGGGCACCGGACAGTGTCTGATGGTGCACCGGACTGTCTGTTGCGCCACTCGTCAGAAGGCAAGATTTGCCTTCCTGGATTGCTTCCAACGGCTCCTAGGCCCCTTGTGCCTATAAAAGGGACCCCTAGGCGCCTCAAGCAACACACAAGCGCAGCCAACAAGTGTAGACATCACTCGAATCAATTCTCACTCTCCCTCTTGTGTGTATCTCTATAGTTTGTGTAGAAGACACAGCTATAAGTCTTTAGAGAGAGGAGAAGTGCTGCTAAGAGCAAGAGCAAGGTCTTGAGCGTAGTGTTACTCTGCCGGGGTGATGTCAAGAAGTTTGTAAGCAGCCGCGGTTTTGTTGTAACCCAACTCTACATAGTGAAAGGCTCTATCTGTCATACTGACAGATCTGAGCAAACGGAGGAAGGAGTTGAAACAGACTCCAAGCCCAGGTGTGGCTAACTCCAACGAGGACTAGGCAAGCATTTCAGGCTTGGCCGAACCTCGGGATAAATCCTTGCGTCTGTGTGCTCTGTTCTGTATTGTATCCTAACTCTCTGTCTTACTCGCTTTTATATCTGCACTTCAACACTTATCTATGGTGTAAGCTTTATTTGAAGTGCAGGACATTTTAAGACAGGATCTTCTATTCCGCTGCAACCTACTCGAAGGGTCTTCTCACTCCACTGCGTACTAAGTCTTCGAGTAGAGTAAGAATTTAAGCTTTAAGGTGATAATTTTTATTTGCCTATTCACCCCCCCTTTAGGCGACATCCAGATCCTGTTCTCGGGTCAAAGGGAACTTTCAATTGGTATCGGAGCTAGGCCTCTCCAGTGTGGGCTTAGCCGTCCGGAGATGACGATGTCGTCACAAGAGGTAACTGTAGAACTTCTTTTAGGCGATGGCTCTAATTACAAGTCTTGGTCTGTCTCTATTTATAATGCTTTCATGAGTGTTGATCCTGATTTGAGACAGGTCTTTAGTAGAAGTATTTTTCCCTCTGATGTTAGTAAAAATCCTTCTAATGATGAACTAAGATGTCTATCTCTAAATCACCATGCTTGCAACATCTTAGTTGATTCTCTTTCTAGAGATTCCTATTTTGCCATCATGAGTAGTGATAATGATTTATTTGTTGATGCTCATGATTTATGGAATAGAATTAAAGTAAAATATTTTGTGGCAAATTGTACTGCTCCTACTCCCTATATTGCTTGTGATGCTAACCTTTCAAAGGGAGAAGAACAAGAACGATGGGCACCAAACAATGAATCCACCTCGTCAACAGGTTTGTTCTCCACTAGTAATAAATGTTTTATTGCTAACAATGACGGTGGAGACGAAAGCCATGATGAGGAGGAATATGAGGATGATAGCGAGGATGAATCTTCATCACCACAAGGTGCATTTTCCTGTATTGCTTCCACTAACATTGATGACAGGGAAAATGAGACCGACGATGTGGAAGAAGAGGAGATTCGCCGTTTCTACATCCATCTCAACAAAGAGGACAAAGCGCTCTTGGTTAAACTGTTGAGAAGGAACAAGGAACAAGGCGAGACACTTCTCAGGCTAGAGGAGTCCCTCATCAAAACTAACAACAGCCTAGAGAAGATGACCAAAGAACATGAGAAGCTAAAGTGCTCTCATGATGATTTGGTCCAACGGTATGAATCTGTTTTAATTGAGCAAAGAAATAGTCATGACGCATTATCTAATGTTGCTCAACTTAAAACGGAAAATTTCATGCTTAGGAGTCAAGTTGAAAAGATAAACTTAGAAAAACTTGCTCTAGGAGAAAAGTATGATATGCTGTCATATTCTCATAATAAATTAGTTGATGACCATATCATGCTTAATGTTGCTCATGAGGTCGTAATTACGAACTTAAATTCATGTGAACCTCATTCTTGCACAAGTGCACATCTGGATAATATATCGTCATGTGCTAACCCCTGTCGCTCAAGAGGAAGCGAATGTTTGAATGAACAAAAAGTTGCAGGGTCACAAAAGAAATTATGTGGGAACAAGAAGCAAAGACAGCTAAGGAGAAGACGCATTGCTCGACTTTCTCAAGATATCCACGGGCGCGTGGTGAAGAAGCTTGAGAAAGGAAAAACTGCAGCAAGTGTTAAGCTCCATAAGAAGAATGTTCCTAAAGATGAAGAAATCAACATGAGCTTGGAAAAAGGTAAAGATTCAATTAATCATGTTGTTTGCACTGACCTTTTCTCTATGTCATCCAAGAACAAAAAGAGAAAAGGGAAAAGGAGGTGCTTTAAGTGCAACAAGTCAGGACACCTCATTGCGTCGTGTCCATACACCAACAAGGGTGAAGGGATAAGGAGATGCTTCGGATGCAATGACAAGAGTCACACGATCACTTCTTGTCCGCTAATGATGAACCAAGCATGTGCAGTCTCCAAGATGACTCTCACCAAGAAAAATGACAAACAACAAGCATCATGTCAGGGTGAGCGACGCTTCTGCTACAAGTGTGGTGAGCAGGGTCATCTATCCGAGGTATGTAATAAAGGTGAGATTCCTAAGCAAGTAAATTTGTCTCAATCTTATTCGCTTAGGAGACCCAAATCATACTCTTGTGCTAGACCAATCATACTCTTGTGATCACCTAGAACTAGCACAAAGACTATTTGGGTGCCAAAGGCATTTTTGGATGATCAATATGGACCCATCCCAAGATGGGTACCAAATTGTGCTAACTAGACCATGCTGGTTCCTTGAGATGGACTGGAGACCATGGGAGAGCTTAAGACGGTTATCTAAAACTCTATGCTTAAGCGGTTAATTGTTTTGGTGTTTATTGACCCAAGGTTGAATTATTGTGAGACACTAATCCCATGTTCATCTCAAGTGAAATAAGGTGAATAGGTCCTTAATCTTTATTGGTGAATCAAACAAAGGACCTTAATGAGATTCTTCAACTTGCTCTCCATAGGATAGTACCCTTGTATCTTAAGTACTTTGTTGATAATCAGTATTGCTCTTAAAACTGATTGTTGTGTTACCTGCCCTTGGAGTAGTTATGCCTCTTGATTGCCTGTGTTGAGTACCTTTCAATCAATGATTAGTGATTTCCAAGATCGTAACCATGCGTGCTTAATCACGATTGTATGATTTAGAGGTTTTGTCTCTTGAATCATTTAATGGGTAGTTTTTAATTAGATATATCCACCATGATTAACTCTTTTCGTGTTAGTGAGTAAACATGTATTCCTTTGTGAGTTATGCTATATGGTTTTAATGATTAACCTATGTGCAAATATGATATTTTGTTTAGTTAATGTTCACACGATTACTCTAGTCTGGTATTGTGTGAATACCAACTCCATGTTGTGCCTCTAATGCACTCTTTTGAGATATAAGGTGCATGAACAAAAGGAGCCCTCAATTAGTGACAACTGGTGCTCTCATAGCAATTCAGGAAAAGGCAAAGGTATGGAGAATGGAACTATGCAATTTCATTGAATATCTTGAAGTTCCATTAATTGTGATCACAGCTATGGTTTTGCCTCTGAATTGGTAGTATCTTTGCTTAGGTGCTCCTTCTTTATAATGTTGATTCTTTTGGTGTATCTAAGGAATCTTCTTAATTATGATGTGCTTAGACATTGCGCTTTATATGCATGATCGTGTTGTTTTTCAATTGGTATATGTGGTGCAATGATTGTCAAGTATGAAGCATGTCTAGGTTGCTCGTAAAATGTTATACTTCTTGAGGCATGCATTGTTGGATTAAGTCAATCTTTCACTTGACATTCAAATTGGTATCTCTGTGTGATGAAAGTGATAGAGTATGCCTTGACCAAGGTATGTCGTGATCCCCTCTAGTTCTGAGGAAGCTAGAATGTGAAAAGTGCAAGTTATTCAAATACTTGATGCACAAGTGTAGGGGGAGCACACATAACTTGTGTCTTTTGAGACTAATTGTATCTTGAGCGATCTTGTGTAGTCTCAAGGTGGAAAAGAGAAGATGAGCAAGAAATGGAGCAATTAGGACTGGGGTACCTCTGTAAGTCAAGGAATTGGTATCTTAAGTCATGAGTAATTGCATATTTTTAGATTGCTCATGCTCTATAAAATTTGGTGATACTACATCCTTAAATATCATGAGGCTATGATAATAAATGATCTTGCAATTGGTATCTTTCAATTGGTAGCAGTGATAGTTTACTTAAATTGACATCTTTTGATAATCATTAGAATAGAAGTTTCTTCTTGTGCCCAATACTATAACTTGTTCTAAGTTTGGTGTCTTAGCAACAAGAAAAGGTTAGGATAAAGAATCAGGCACAAGTGTGGAGAAGCTCTCGAGAGATTAAATACTTTCAAGATGGGAAGTGCACTACAACATGGTAAAGGTACAAAAGGAAGTATTAATCCTTTTGCGTATATGTATCTTACTTAAATGTTGGTGGTGCATATGTTCAATAAGTAAGGGGGAGTTTTGATAGTGTGTTTTTCCTCCTAAAACACCCTGCTGTCCCTTGACATCATCCTATGTTCTTGCTTGAGTATGGTTTTTGGTGTTTGATGTCAAAGGGGGAGAATTTGTGCATTAAAGCTTATCTCAACCTGAGAGGAAAGCTTATCCTAAGGGGTGATGTGTTAGTTTGAGCATTGTTAGTGTGTTATTGATAAGTCTTATCATATGCTTCCTGCAGTATTATATGTGTTGCATCATATGGACTAGTGTTTCCGCTTCTATGATTAATTGGCTTCTATGGTGTAATAGATAGTCATATGGTTAATTGTGCTTTAAGAGAATTAATTGGCATCTATTGTGTTCTATAGTGTAATAGATAGTCATATGGTTAATTGTGCTTTAAGAGAATTAATTGGCATCTATTGTGTTCATTCTGAAATAGATAGTCATGTGGATAATGGTGCATGTGGTTAATGGTGCTTTAAGATTGTTTTAAATTAGTATCTTAGTTTAAATTGGTATCTTAATGGTGAATAGTGGTAAGTTGATATTCCTGTGAAATATCCACTAAATTGAATGGTGTTTAACTCTGATTATGTGCATTTGTGTGTTATAGCATCATGGTTTGATTCTTGACACAATGCATCCCAAAAAGTGCTAAGGTGTAGAAATGTTTTGAATTGCCTAAGTATGTGCAAATTGGCGTCTGAGGCCAAAATTATGTTTTTGAAGTAAGCACATATTTAGGGGGAGCATTCTATAAACTTAGAATTCAAAATTTGTGCTTCAAATCTTATTCTTATGTAAGCTTTAATTGTGTTGCCATCAATCACCAAAAAGGGGGAGATTGAAAGCTCTCTTGTGAGTTTTGGTGTTTGGATGACAACTCAATTAAAGGACTAACAAGTGTACTAAGTGTTGAACAGGTGCTGAAGGTAAAGCTAACAGGATTCAACAAGTGAACAAATGTGATGGTCCAAGAACTGGATTATGGATACATAATGGACATCACAAGTAGGATGGACATTGCATAAAGTGAGACTCGGGTGCGTAGCTCGGAGACAACTGATCAAGCCAAGGACGGAGGCAAGAAGAGCTTCGAGGTACCAAGTGCACGGGAGAAGGTCAAGGAGGCTGAGGAACCCAAAGCCAAGGGTGAAGAAGAAGGCTTGCAAAGTCAAGTGTGATCGAGTTGAGAACAGCTACGGCACATCAAGGATCACTACATAAAGACGTGACTTACAACCAATGAGGTAACAACTACAGTTATGTGGTGTAAGTCATAAGGCTCAAGATCAAGCTCTAAGAAGGAGATCAAGGTCACTAGAAGGAGAACAAGTGTCAAAACCAGAACTGGAAGCAGCCCAAAAGAGCTAAGTTCACCTTGATCTTTAGCTTGGGTTGTTCCTATGTTTGGAGATGTTCTATGTGACCTTTGCAGGATGTTGGAGCTAAGGAATGTCAATCTAGATCAAGTCAAGCTGACTTGATGATTTATGAGTCCAACATCAAAGCTCAAGCATATCAAATGCTATAGATGCAATAATTAAGAGAAGGTATGTTTCTAGACTTAGTACATTGGTTTTATGTACTAATATACTTGTCTAAGTGTTAGAAACAGAAGGAAGAAGAAAAGGAAAGAGGTGCAAAAGGCTTGGCTATGTACAGCCAAGACTCAGCTCAGTCTGGCACACCGGACTGTCCGGTGGTGCACCGGACAATGTCCGGTGCGCCAGGTTGAACTCCGGTGAATAGGCCGCTCTCGGGAGAAGTCTGGCGACGTACGGCTATAATTCACCGGACTGTCCGGTGAGCCAACGGTCGGCTGGGCCAATGGTCGGCTGCGCGATCCGCGCGTGACGCGTGGCCGAGCCAACGGTCAAATGGGGGCACCGGACTGTCCGGTGTGCACCGGACAGTGTTCGGTGCGCCAACGGCTCCAAGACTGCAACGGTCGACTGCGCCATTTTTGGAAGGAAATCGGGCACCGGACAGTGTCTGGTGGTGCACCATACTGTCCGTTGCGCCACTCGTCAGAAGGCAAGATTTGCCTTCCTGGATTGCTTCCAACGGCTCCTAGGCCCCTTGTGCCTATAAAAGGGACCCCTAGGCGCCTCAAGCAACACACAAGCGCAGCCAACAAGTGTAGACATCACTCGAATCAATTCTCACTCTCCCTCTTGTGTGTATCTCTATAGTTTGTGTAGAAGACACACCTATAAGTCTTTAGAGAGAGGAGAAGTGCTGCTAAGAGCAAGAGCAAGGTCTTGAGCGTAGTGTTACTCTGCCGGGGTGATGTCAAGAAGTTTGTAAGCAACCGCAGTTTTGTTGTAACCCAACTCTACATAGTGAAAGGCTCTATCTGTCATACTGACAGATCTGAGCAAACAGAGGAAGGAGTTGAAACAGACTCCAAGCCCAGGTGTGGCTAACTCCAACGAGGACTAGGCAAGCATTTCAGGCTTGGCCGAACCTCGGGATAAATCCTTGCGTCTGTGTGCTCTGTTCTGTATTTTATCCTGACTCTCTGTCTTACTCGCTTTTATATCTGCACTTCAACACTTATATGTGGTGTAAGCTTTATTTGAAGTGCAGGACATTTTGAGACAGGATCTTCTATTCCGCTGCAACCTACTCGAAGGGTCTTCTCACTCCACTGCGTACTAAGTCTTCGAGTAGAGTAAGAATTTAAGCTTTAAGGTGATAATTTTTATTCGCCTATTCACCCCCCCTCTAGGCGACATCCAGATCCTGTTCCCGAGTCAAAGGGAACTTTCAGTCCTTCGCGCATTTGATGGCGGGGGCTGCTACTGGCGCCAGCGAGGAGGCGGTGGAGAGGGCGCACGGGCTCTACTAGGGCTCCATGAGGGAGCACGTTGATCTACTCAGGTCCGTCCGAGACGATAGTCCAGGGTTCGTTTCTTTATTCCTAGGAACTCTTCCATTGTTGCCTTGTATGTGTCTCTTCTGTCGTCGTGTGCTTTGTGCCCATCTTAACACTCTTCTATCAAAATCTTTGCTAGGCCAACGGTGGCATGTCGCCACGAGTGCATTTGCTCAGGGAACGAGCTTCCATTCATGGCAGCATCAACTAGGTATTTTTGGAGTTAGAGAAGGCCTTCTTTGGCTTACATTTTGTCTTGGATGAATTTAGTTTAAGAAACTAAATGTTCATCCTAAGCTGATATCAATGGTGGCATGTGCCAAACTGTGATAGAAACTTGTGGAAGCAAATGTATCTTTCATTACCAACCATCTCATGTGGATCAGACTATTGACAAATTCAAAGTCACCACTTTCAGGCTTTGCACTATCAGGTCAATCCTTGGAGGTGACAAGATCCCTTACCCACGCCGGTGCCAAACTGGTCGTCCCCCAACTGATACCAGTATGTTCTATTGTTTTTTCAAAAACAGTAAGTTCGATTACCTTTGGAAAAATTGTTTGCATATAATGGCAATTAGAATTTGGCCAAAGAGAAAATGATGCTTGTTACTTTCCAACTATAGCCATAATGACATATGGATGTCCAATTCTACTTTGGTCAAATGCCTTGTCACTTTCGGACTTGACAACTTCAGCCATCAGCCACCTTCACCACGTGGGTTGATGATGTCCAAATTTTGAACAAGATAGCATATGACTTCTGAATTTTGCTTTACGTCTAACTTGAGGAAGACAAAAATTAAATTGGACCATATGTTTTATAGAATATATTCCAAAAGCTTCACTTCTCAGAGCTAATCAAATCTGAGTTATCACGTTTTCAGTAGAACAATTCAATAGATTCAATCAGGGTCATGGATATGTTCTCGGTCAAGAGTCTCTATAACTACCTTTGGAACTGCATAGACTATCTCTACTCGGTAAATACTTTCTTCAGAGATCAATCTATTAACTTGTTTACTGAGGCTAGCTGATCACTTAACTGATTTTGTTCTAGCACATGGGAATATGCGTCTAAGATATGTTTTGGTTGAAAATTTGAATGGTTGAATTCTAGAATATTAAGTTTTTTTTTCAAACAGAATAGTAGTAAAAGTCCTTTATTAGACAGTTAGTCTAGCTAGTTTGGTTTGGCCACAACTAACCCAGTCTTTAGCTGAGAGGCCTGAGGCCACCCGTCAAGTCTCCTTTGTTATGCGGGTCCACCGAATTGTCTACTATATTAAGGCAACAATTTCTCTACTATATCAACACAAGATGCATTGTATCCCCATCCTTTTCAAGATAAGTGGATTCGATCCACCACTAGTACGAGTTTTTGCTTGGCGTTTCCTTGAGTTGAAAGGGCAAAGAGTTAGTGAAGATGATGCAATGATTGTAGCAGATGTAGTTATATTCTTATATGATCCCTTTTTTTATCAAACACCATTAAATAGAAAATTTCAATTCTAGGCCTCACTGGAGCTGTTTAAGTTTAAACGTTATTGGTTTGATTGAATAACTATTGTATAACAATTGTAACACCCCAGGTGTTTATCGTCTGCTCAACCACGAGTGCGGATTTTAACATGTGATAGCTGTGAATGTAAAGATCACTAAATTTTAATCATCCTCATTTATCACGATTTTGATATCGTGTCTGTCTCCATCTGTCTAAATTGTCCTAATTATTTTCGCTTATCACGTTGTTGGCATTGCATCTGTCTTCCTCTGTCTGAACTGTCTAAAATATCAAAACCGAAATCATTTTAGTCCGATCTATTTACATCCTGCCACGAAACGTACCCCTAGAACTCCGATTATATTCATATCTATATTTATTCTCTCGAAAAGAAATGAAATAGAGGAAAATTCGATTTACTCTTCTCCACGTACAGCCGTATCCGCACAAAACGCACACACACATCACTGCTCTACCAGCATGCCACACCACTTGGCAGCTCGGTCAGTACCTAACACACTTACTAAAACATTAACACCTAAATAACAAGATTAGTTCTAACATTCTGACCGTACCGAACGGGAAATGATGTTATCCATTTCTGTTGTGAATAGATGAATGGCTAAAAACGTGGACAAACAGCCTCCATATTTGTTTTATACAAGAATTGGGCGAGCAAAATAGCTGGTTTTCTTCATCCACTGCCCCTGGTTTCCAACCTCTTCTCCCTCTCCCTAGATCCTTTGACGCTGCCCCCTTTCTCAGCTCATTCCCTCCAGCCGCCATCTTCTCCCTCCCTAGTGTCGGTCGCCCTTCCTTTGCCTCCATGCCGAGCACCCCAGACGTGCTCGCCCTGGACTCCATGTACCGCCCCAGCTTCATCTTCTTCAGCTCGCCGACCACCAGGAAGGTCTGAGCTCGCCCATCCTCTGCTCCTCCCTGCGCATGGCTGCCTCCTCTGCCTCCGACCCGCTGCGCCATTGTGGGCTCGCCCAGCACCGCGCGTCGTTGTCCCTCTGCTCGACGTCCAGTCCCTAGCGCCAACGCCCCTGTTTTTCCCCATCTCCTTCCCTTGACGCGCTCACCTAGGTCGCGCGTGGCTGCTCACTGACTTGACCACGACATCAATCTGCACAGCCATCCTGGCATCGTCGTGCAGCGAGTCCCTCTGTCCTGTTTCTGGCAGCGAAAGCCTAGCCCCTGTGGCAAGCTACCTGCTCGATGGAATGCTCAGCCGCTTGTCGGATCTGTGCAGCCCCTACGCGACATCATAAACTCCGGTAAAACCTCGCTGCCCTTGCTGCTCTCGAGCCCCTTGTGTTTGATAAAATGTTAAAACTAGTATATGTCGTTGCTTGCAGCTCGTTGTCGATGCCGCGCTTCGTGCATCGCGTGTTCGACGAAAATCCCAAGTCCGTGGACAGCACATGCACAACTCAAATCCGATCGACCAGGTTGTTTGATGTGTATTTTACTCATTGTGATTTAGTTGATGATGTGTTTGTATGTGTGGGGTGATGGGAAAAATAAAGGAGATGCGTCGTTCGGTAGTAAGGATTAAGTTAAAATGTAGTTTATGGTGTGAAGAATGCGTCGATAAATATGTATGCCATTGGGTGGTTAAATGTTGTGTTGATCGGCTAGAGGTCCTATACAAGTGTCGTCACTGTCCAAAAATTATTTGGGAGTGAGTAGTGTCGCTACGCCGTTTTTGTTGGAATCAGAGAGTGATTCGATGAAATATGCATACGAGTGCTTTAGGTCTCTAGGTGTTCAAGTTGTAACATTGTGAAGTTCTATGCAATGTGATGATGTTCTATGTGTTAGGTCAAAGGAAGATGTGATGTTTAATTATGCGTCATGCAAGTTAATCTAGTAAGATGATCTAGAGAACGAGTCCAATAATGTGTAGAAGCTATGTATGAACTAAAACAGACTAGTTGTTGTTTTGGGCTGCATGTACTGTTTTTGCCGTGCCGTTTGTTTGAGGAACTAAATTATATTTTCTGTAGAAATGTCTTATAGAAAAGTTGTAGCTCAATTCTTTATCTTACTTGTGTAAAAATTTTATGACCATAGGACTAGTAGTTTAGGAGTTATGATTTTTTCCAAGTCCAGTTTCAGAATCTGTCTAAATTCTGTAAAGGTTTCAAAAATTGGATTGTTTGGCTAAGCTAAATTGAGAATCAACTCTTAGTAATTATAAGAAGTTGTGGTACTTTTCTTATGCTTTCCAAAAAGTCTTGGATCACCCCTTTTGGTGGTCTAGAAGTCAAGTTATGGTTGTTTGAAATGTGATGTTTGAATCTGTCAAAAGTCTGGACAGCAATGTGTGTTTGAATTAACTGACTTCGATACACATTGAATCACCTTGAGATGATTATAAATGAGTTGTAAACAATTCTATTAGCTTTCTAAAAGTATAGGATCACCTGATTTGGATGCCAGAAATTCCAGTTATGGATTATTGAAGTAAGTAGTTGAATTCTGTCCAAATTTGTGCAGAAATTGCGTTTAGTACAGTTGGACCTTTCGAATCTTGTTATGATGATAATACAAAAGTTATAGAGGACTTTATAAGCTTTCCAGAAAGTCATAGTTTACTATTTTTGGATGCATATTTTGAGAGTTATGAGCAAAACAATTAATACATATGCTGCTGTCCAGAAATATACCAGCAGTAAGTTGATCTCTTGAAGTTACTCTTGTTTGGCTAGGTAGGATTAGTCGATTTTTGATTCTTGATTGATGAAGACGTATTGCATAGAAGTGTTTTAGATAATTAAGCTGAGAAAACTAACTAAAATGCTTCTATCCTTATTTTAAATCTTAAATGTCTGACTCTAATAAGTCTCAGTCCGGTAATTGGTTGGTGTTATGTTTGAAACAAGCAAATATAGGAACTATATCTAGTTTTATAATTCTTGATGTTTGGATTTTATTCGTGTAAGTTAGAGAGCGTGAGCATTATGTTTGGTTTTTGTATCTCTATCTAATGTTTGGTTATGAATGGTTGTGATGTCTTGCTTGAAGTGTTTCCCCTCTTTAGTATAGGTTATTTATTATTTGCTATTCATGTCCTTACTCATATGCATTATTGCATATCATCTAGGTACGTTAATTAATCACGTGGTGTAGAGGACAAGAGCTGGATTAACCATAAGACGATGCTGATGGATGAAGATAAAGTGGATGAATCAACCAAGTGGCAGGATGGAAGATTCTCACCAAATGGTCGTCAATTAACAACACTAACATAGTGTTTATCTCAGGCAAGCCCCGGTGCATTTGCCACCTCCTTGTTGTTTTAAAAACTTTTATCACTTATTTGCTGCATTAGGTGATAGGAGTTTAGTGAATAAACAATTGATGCATTACCATTCCTTGGAATTTGATTATCCTCCTTGCTACCTATTTTATAAAGAGAACTAATGAGGCTTAGCCTTGCCTAGAGAAATTAAAAATTGTTTCTTTTAAAAAGAATGATGTGTAACACTGGATATAGGTTTTATGAAAAAAGGAACTTGCAATAATGAAGGCATCACTCATGATGATGAATTCATTATTCAAGTGTTGTACCTCTGTCAGGTACATGGTTTTGGGTGATAAATAATAAGATGAGACCAGGCGTTGAGCAGGAAAGGTCGCCCGTCTGTGTCGATTAAGGACCGCATCGAAAGTAGGCTTGCTGATCTAGGACCTTTTAACTGGCCACATGCCCCGTCATGGGTAAGCTTAGCCTCGGTTGGATCAATACTAGAAAGGCCAGCCCGCAATGGGAGTGGAGAGATGGTGAGAGTATCGTGTATCCACCTGGCAAGAGGCTGGATGGTGGGGTACTGAGCTCTTGGTTGGCGGGGACCCGTTCTGGTCTTGAGAAACCCGGTGGCGAGTTGACATATGCAAGGGTTAAGTGCTACATCCTACATATGTCGTGTGGTTGGAGATCCTTAGCTGAGTATTAATCGATTCAGATCGCCGTTACTTCTCGGATATGAAGACTGGATCACTGCCCTGCATCGTAGTTAACAAGTAAAACTAAAGATGCTAAATGAAGCTAGTATAGGACAAGTGAATGCTCTAGATCAGGAAAATCTAGATACAGGAAAAGTACTTAACTTATGAAGTAAAATTTTGGCATAAGGATCCACTACTAGTAAGCTCTTCTGCAAAATGAGTCCTTGAAATTTGATGAGCCTTACCTTGAATCCTTTTAAAACCAGCATACCTTTGAGAGTCTTTTATTTAGTCGGGTAAGTCCTGCTGAGTAATTGCGTACTCAGGGTTTTATTCCCTGTTGTTTTTCAGGTTATATTTTGTTCTGTTGTGGATGGTGCTAAGTGCCGGTGGGCTCGACCTTCTTATATAGGTGTATCCCATCTTTAGCTTCTTTATTGAGGATTGTCACTTAAGCTAGCATGTAATTTCAATTTTTCAAATATTTTATAACATTTCAAATTGTAATTCTTTTGAATCACTTTCTTTTGTAATCACTCCGATAATTGTATAATGTAAACTTATTGTAACATGTAATCATTTTGCAATAAAGAATTTATTTCCACTACAAATGTGGTGTGTGATTTGTGTTTACTTAATCATACGATCTTGGTGGTAAGTCGTTTATCCGAGGTCCTTGGAACACTCGGACAGATCCTGTTAAGTTGTTTGGTGTACATGCATAGCCGTCTGACGTCCTTGGTACGAGGACAGGTGCATGTGGGCCCGATAACTTGGGAGGTTCTGCGACAACTGGTATCGGAGCAGAATTTAGTATAATACAGTCCCATACGTATTTTCAAAACAAAGTTTTGGTTTCAAAAACCTATTTTTAACTAAACACATTGTTTGGTTTTGAAAAACAGATTTGAAAAACTATAATGCTAGCGACATCCTCTGTTAAGCCCTAAATTAAGGACTATCAGGTGGCTTAGATCAAAATACTAACCCACAACTTGGGGGAATTGCATACATGTGTATTGTTATTTTTTAGGCCATTTAGTTTTGAATGGACCAACGTTCAGGTAACGTGAGTTGTGAGAACATGACCGAACAAACGTCGGTCTAGGGGAGTGCTTAATTGTGGCGCTTGATTATATACATGTTACACATATGTATATATGAAGGCTACGATGTGGAGTATTTACTTTTCTGGGATTCAGTACCCCATGGATGTGTATGGGTATACAGACATGAGAATACTGAGAAGTATAATGTACTTGTAATGAAGCACCTACGCTCAGGTAAGAAGGTGAGTTACCACAATGAGCTGACCTATGGTTAAAGTGTGGCAGCGACGCCTATGCGTGGCTCGGCGCTTAATGATGAGCTGGCCTCCATATAGAAATATATGGAGTATAAACTGTCATATGTGAATTGCATCATTGGGAAATGGGCTGTGATGGAAATTTTTCTGTAGGTACACTAATGTAACACCCCAGGTGTTTATATTTCGCTCGACAGCGAGTACAGATTTAAGCATGTAATCAGTGGATAAAACGGAGGCTAAATTTTAAATGTGGCAGAACCTCCAAGTTATTGGGCCCACATGCACCTGTCCTTGTCCTAAAGACCTCAGACGGCTATGCATGTGCACCAGATAACTTAACAGGATCTGTCCGATTGCCCCCAAGGACATCGGATAAACCACTTACAACCAGAACCGTGGGATTAAGTAATACAAATCACACACACCAACAGTTTGCAGCGGAAAACTTATTACCAAATTTTACAAGTTACAAAAATTTTACTTTATACATGATCGGAGTGATTACAAAAGTGATTCAAAGAAATAACTTTGAAATGTTATAAATTATTTGTAGTTTTGAAATATATGCTAGCTCAAGTGACCATCCTCAATAAGAAGATAAAGACAGGGTATACTTGTATAAGAAGGCCGAGCCCACCGGCACTTAACACCATCATCAGCAGCACAAAACTATGACCTGAAAAACAACAGGGAATAAAACCCTGAGTATGAAATTACTCAGCAAGACTTACCCGACTAAAGAAAAGACTCTCAAGGGTATGCTGGAATTGGGAATCAAGGAGAGGCTTTAGCAAGAATCAACTTAGATACTTTTGCAGAAATAGCTTACTAAAGTGAGTCCTTACTTTCAATATTTTAATGCCAGATTAACTATTAATAGACTCTGTTTGCATTGGTCTAATTTCACCATCTCATCAATACAACATCATTTTTATTCATGAGGTTCACATCCTCACTTAGGTTGCAGGTCAGTGACCAAGTCTTCATGTCCGCGAAGTTACGGCGATCCGAATCGATTATACTCAGCTGAGGATCTCCAATCACACGACATATGTAGCACTTAACCATTGCATATGTCAACTCGCCACTGGGGTTCTTAAGACCAGATCAGGTTCACGCTAACCGAGAGCACAGATACACCACCGTCCAACCTCTTGCCACGGAGGGTGCACGCTACTCTCGCCATCTCTCCACTCCCATTGCATGGTATCTTATTCTGGTATTAGTCTGCGCGAGGCAAAGCTTACACATGATGAGGCATGTGACCAGTTAAAGGGTCCTCGGTCAGCAGGCCTACATATGCATCCAATCCTTAATCAACCTGGGTAGAACATCACCTGTTCCTAGCCCAAGTCCCGATTTAAATACTTCCACCCTTAGGATTGTTTGTGTTCCTTAGGATGAAAAGAGCATCAAAGGGGACTTTGCAGTAAGATCCCACCACGCTCTCAATGAAAATATTCTTGCAGGTAGAAGCCATATTTCCTCAGGATAACCCCTGAGCTAGGCCTTAATGCAAAAGACAACCTCTATCCGCAAGACCTGAGCAGGGCTAAGTATTTTTTGTAAATCATATTTTGATACTTCACCAGAAGTATCTATAAAGGTATGGATATCAAGGTAGGCAATGCATCAAAGGGTTCCAAGCAACTCCTATAAACCTAATGCACATTTCACTAGACTTAAATTGTGTGAAAATTATTTAAAAACACAAGGAAGGGGTTGCATGCACCGGGGCTTGCCTGGATAACACTAGGTTAGTGTTGTTAGACATTGATCACTTGACGACCATCCTTTGTCTTGGCACTCGTCAGATTATCCGGCTTCAGGTTCGTCCATCAACATCATCTTGCGGAGAAGCCCACCCGTTACATCATCTTGGGGTCGACTTGGGTCATCTTCCGCATCACGCGATTAATTATCGTACCTAAATGAAATGCATAATACACATGAATTATTATAAATAGGAATAGCACAAACCTAATTATTGCTACACGATAGTGAATTAAATACCTAGTGGTGAGGCACATAATAACATTTAAAAGCAATCACTAGATGCTGAGATATTGCTAAGTACAACCAGCACACTTTTCTAGCTTAAACGGGTCTAACTCAAATATCAGGAGCAATATTCTGAACAAGTCCTATACCATCGTTAGCTAACACATGACATTTAATCTATTAATAAACCTAGGGAATGTGATGTCTGATATGACAGGGTATCGACTCCATACAAACACATGAAATCTATTATACGCAATACTAATAGCACATATCGACTAGATGTTAGAAACACAAGACTTATTCTCGGTAATATTAATTCGACCATACATCGGATGTGAAACACCAATTTAATCTTCCTCGCATAACCTATGTCTTTGAACCTAAATTTAGCTATATGGCATGACTACGTCTTCGAATACTAAAATTATACTTCACGATATTAATTAAACTACACACTATATATACGTAGCAGTTTAACCAATATCAAACACCACCACTATGGGTATACGGCAAACAAGATAATCAAATCAACGTACTTAGCCAATCCATCTAATGACTCTGCTAACAGAGGTAGCGAATATAGTTCAGTAGTAATCAACTCGACCATTTCATCGAACAACTGAGAAGCATCGTGCTGGCTTCGGCTTCAGCATCAAATCTGCCTCCACGATTGCACACAAAAACACACAAAGGAAACCAACATAGCGCTAAATAACACAGATCGCCATCAAAATTAATTACCACGAAACTGCGTGAACTTGCGACGATCTCCCGCTATACGCAGATCATCAGCAGCGCGTCACGACGAACTCCAAAAACCACGACGACGATGATGCAGAGAAGCTGCTGGCCACGGTGAAATTAAAGCCGGGCGAGGAGCCGATGGCGTTGCGGCATGAAGGTGAGGCCGAGGGCGAGTGGCCGGACCACCAGCAAGCTGCGCGAGCTGAGGGGCGCGGCGACCATCAGAGAACCTCGACAACGATGGAAGGGACACAGATGGCGATGTCGCGGATGTGGACACGACTGCTACACCCCATGCAAGGACAAAATAAACCAGAGCGACAACAGCGCAACGACTTCGACGCTAAGCACCAGAGCTCGGCGAACGCAACCATGGACGCATGCTTGCTGCTTGGGATCGAGCGGGGCGAGCGCAGGGGCGAGCAGGGAGGAACGGCGTGCACATCTACTGGAAGGAGAGGACCTCGGCTTGGAGAGGAGACTGGCCACCGGGCTTGCTTGATACAAGAAGCCGAGGGCGACCTCGGCAGGACGCAGGGAGGAGCGAGCAGGGAACAGACGCGACATCCACAGGCCGACCTGCACGCCGGGCCGAGCATGGAGCCGAGTAGGGAAACGTCGGCTGGAAGATAGAGCACTCGCTGGCCGGCGAGCTGAACCAGCCACGCGCGGCAGGAATATAATAGCAGCGAGAGGGAGAGGGCGGTGGGAAGAGTGATAGGATGGAGGAAGAAGAAAATATCAGCAGTTGGCTACGTGAGGATGAGGCTCACGGAAGATTAGGCTGCTTGAGCTGTGCACGAGATAGGAACGAAGCCTGCTAAGGCCTTGTTCGTTTGTGTCGGATTGGTGGGTCGGAACGATTCCGTGCCGGATTGCTTTTCTAATTTATATAAACTTTGATTAGCCGGAACGATATTGGGTGTAATCCGATGTAAACGAACAAGGCCTAAGCAATGAAAAAAAACAGGAAGCTACAACGGTGGTTTAGACAAAAATCTAGAGAACAGTACACTCCGGATAGAATTAGTGACGGTGGGAAGAGATAAGGTTAGGTAATATTTTCCATTTTGATCTTTTCTTCTTTCTTTGTCAAAGAATACTGGTACTAGGATTAGAGTTTGAGTGAAATATTAATGGAACAGACCAAAACACAATCAGGATACGATACTTGAGACACCGTTGATTTAGTTAACCCGAATAAAAATTTATCTGTTTTCCGAATCCATTTGATTTGTCTACCTAAATTAGCACACTAAAGAATAATCCCAATTATTAATCTTGCGCACAGTTTCTTGGTAACGCAAGTGATCCGGATTATACTTTTGGACCCAGTATTATTTGCTATAAAATCAAACGTTAATCTCTATCTCGGATAATTTCGGGTTCGGATAAAATGCAAACAGAATGAACCAAATAAGATCGGGCTGAAATTAAGTTCTAAAAGATATACAAAAGGGTCGAACCAAAATAAGATTGACCACAATATTTGGATAGGATTTTATTTAATGAATATTCTGGAGTTAGATGAATTCGTATCTGTTATTTATATCCAAAGTTTTGGATCGGGCAAGAAACGACAGACCGAAATAAACTGATTTCGGCACAGATAATTTGTTTGGCGTGATTCGGCCGAAATTAGCCGAAACAATATCTGTGAACGTATACGCGATTTTGTCTTCGAAACAGCGTGCTGAAGAATAAATTGGATTATCTACTCGCGCACGATTTTTCTCGGACAGTGCGCGATTTAGATTATTTTGCTCCGAACATTTCTGTCGTCGAGTTCAAAATAAATTTGTTTGAGATGAAATCGGAGGACCATACTGAATTTCCTAAATTCGTATTTACGCGAGCGATGAATTTTAAATAATTACCGGACGCATCAATTTTTGGAACAACGATGTTTCGAACATCACGAAAATTTAGGAAGAGCCCGGATGGATAAAATAAAAACGATGTCGCGCTCGCGACAAACGGAACAGATGTGATATTAAAATTGCGATGAATGATGATGATTAGACCTTAGTGTTCGTCTTATTCACTGATATCACGTGCTTAAATCCGTACTCATTGTCGAGCGGAATATAAACACCTGGGGTGTTACAGCCCTCCCCCTTAAAAGAATCTCGTCCCGAGATTCAGAACGAAAGACTTCTAAGAGTAGAGCAGCATGTAACCCATGTCCATATCAGCGATAATCGTGAGACAGTCCTGAGCAAAGGCGAGTGTCTCAGAATGTGGTTTCTCTAGCGGACATGTCATATATCGCCTTAGGCTAATTTAGAGATGTCCAACAATAGAGGTGATATCTGCCAAAAGAACACATAAGGTTCCATGTGTGCAGTTTGCCTTTTCTGATGACACTGCACTATCTGAGTCTGTTGAGTGAGCAGCAAATACACAATTTTCCCCAAACAGAATCAGATGCACCATCTTGGGTAAAACACATAGAAGGAGGTTTACCAACAAGTGGTCATTGGGATTTCATAGCACACAAGACGAGTGTGGATGTCAAACAACATCACAGTTAACTCGTGTTGGGCTAGAAAATCTAAGTCCAAGAAAAACGATAAAGACTCGGAAAATATCAACGAAGAGATCCGTTGATGTTGACTTCACGACCAACCTATTTCATCAAATACTTAGCACGGCTCGATTTGTTCACACATGCTGGAAAAGCACACGTGACGCGATCGAGGCATGACTAGAGTGATGACTAGGTTGTTACCAGTCGGCTTAACTTGATTTTTGCAAGCACTTCCTTTAGAGGGGTTGTACAAAAGTGAGTTTAGACACTCGATAAAATGATCTCTAAACTTAACCTTTGTTCACTGGGCAGTTACAAGTTAGTAAAACCAACTTGTTGAACTACTTTTGGCATTGAGCAAGTCCTCTCAGTACCATCGGTAGTCCAATGGTCGAGAGTTCACTCTGGTTAACAAGAGATTATGTATTTGGGTAAAAATCTATTTGGTCAAATTGTTCATCCATTTCTTTATGCAAGATAAATCGACTTGGTCCAGGAATGCACGGATTAAATAAGAGAGCGAATGAACAAACTCCTGCACCTCAGCAGCAGGGGAAATCCAATCTCCAATTTGAGAACTAATCAGTTGTCTCTCAACACTAAAAAGCTCTGAGGCTTCACCTTTACACAAATGATGTAAAGGGAACTTGTATGAGTAGTCATTACCAAGATCAAAAGAAATAAGACCATACATGAAAGTGGTATGCCCTTTTGATCCAATAGAGATGATAGATGTTGCTTGATCACTCGACAAACAACATAGAAATTGTTTTAAGGGAAAGTCCACGGAAGATAACAAATCAGTGTAATTCCATAACGGATCATGACTAGAGACTTCGATACCGGCATGCGCCAAGCAGCAAAATCCTGTGTGCGCATTCACAGGAGGCTCTCAGTTTTGCCGTGGTACCATAAGTCCTTAACCATGACACCATTACAAAACTGGCACCAATAATGAATCTCACGTGGTAAGAACAATTTGTGTAGAGATAACATATTAATATAATCTCATAATGGATTATGACTACTAACTGTGATACTAGCGTGTACCGAGCAGCACAACCTTGTGTGTATACCCACAGGAGGCCCTCAGTTTTGGCACAACATTATCAATTTTAGTCATAACGCCAATACCAGACGTAACCAATAAGAAATCTCACGCAACACAATGAATTGGGCAAGGGTGACAATATACAAAGATACTCTACCTGTCAAAACAGTTACAAGTAGAGAACCAAATAGATCATGGCCCGATGAAATGAATAAGGCATGGTCATAACCATAAATAAATTGAAGAGGGAGTACGAGGGGAGACTGTTAATTCAGCCCCAAGCATATTTCTATACCCATCGCAATGATTACAAGGTCAAGGATTAAGTTGGTATGCCTTCGATAGGTATGGGGAAACCAAAGGCATCAAATTCCAGAAAAATGGTTGGACATGTCTTTCCTAGGTTGGATGGACAAAGTGATAAGTTAATCCGCAAGGAGAGGCCAAATACAATAGAGACCTCAACCTGCATCAACTGAACAAGGGAATGGTTCTAGAAGGAGACATGACTTGAGATTCTTGTTTTAAACTTGGGTACACTTTACCTCCAACAAAGCAATTATCTAAGCATTCATTTACATGAGTTTAGCCATGGAGGGATAATGGTAAATTCAAATTTGGGTCTCGGTTCACCAACTAAGAACATGGCCTAATTTTGGGTCTAAGCAACCAAACTACTAACCCTCTATCGGCACATCAAGCACAAGAGCAAACACATATAGCACCTAAACATATTACCTAAAGAATGGAGGATAGCTATTTCATAGAAGTTCATAATACAACATTACACCACATTATCTACAATCACTGTTTACTGGAATAAAGATGAGAGAAGCATCTTGGGTGTATAGGTGACAAACATAATGCAACAATCAGGATGCATGCTCGTCTTATGCGTCCTCACGAGTTTTTGCCAACATAATGTGGCGATAGCGTTCTATTTCGGTGCCATACGTTCTCTCTCGGTATTTTGCTAGTCGTCATCTACACATACGTTTTCGAGGTTAGTGTACCTGCAGAAAAATCCATCACAGCCCAATTCCCATGATGCGGTTCACACATGGCAGTTTATCACAGTTTATACTCCATATATTTCTATATGGAGGCCAGCTCTTCATTAAGCGCTGAGCCACGCATAGACGTCGTTGCCACACTTTAACCATAGGGCAACTCATTATGGTAACTCACCTTCTTACCTGAGCGTAGGTGCGTCGTTACAAGTACATTACATTTCTCAGTATTCCCATGTCTGTATACCCATACACACACATGGGGTACTGAAACCCGGAAAAGTAAATACTCCACATCGCAGCTTTCATATATACATATGTGTAACATGTATATAATCAAGCGCCACAATTAAGCACTCCCCTAGACCGACAGTTGTTCGATCATGCTCTCACATCTCACCTTACCTGAGCGTCGATCCATTCAAAACTGAATGGCCTCAAAAATAACAATACACATGTATGCAATACCCACCCGGTTATGGTTTTCAACTAAGCCACCTGATAGTCCTTAACTTAGGGCTTAATAGAGGATGTCGCTAGCATTATAGTTTTTCAAAACTGTTTTTCAAAGCCAAACAATATGTTTAGTTGAAAATAGGTTTTTCGAAACCAAAACTTTTATTTTGAAAATACGTATGTGACCGTATATACTTAATCCTGCTCCGATACCAGCCTATGGCAGAACCTCCAAGTTATTGGGCCCACATGCACCTGTCCTTGTCCTAAAGACCTCAGACGGCTATGCATGTGCACCAGATAACTTAACAGGATCTGTCCGATTGCCCCAAGGACATCGGATAAACCACTTACAACCAGAATCATGGGATTAAGTAATACAAATCACACACACCAACAGTTTGCAGCGGAAAACTTATTACCAAATTTTACAAGTTACAAAAATTTTACTTTATACATGATCGGAGTGATTACAAAAGTGATTCAAAGAAATAACTTTGAAATGTTATAAATTATTTGTAGTTTTGAAATATATGCTAGCTCAAGTGACCATCCTCAATAAGAAGATAAAGACGGGGTATACTTATATAAGGCCGAGCCCACCGATACTTAACACCATCATGAGCAGCACAAAACTATGACCTAAAAAACAACAGGGAATACAACCCTGAGTATGAAATTACTCAGCAAGACTTACCCGACTAAAGAAAAGACTCTCAAGGGTATGCTGGAATTGGGAATCAAGGAGAGGCTTTAGCAAGAATCAACTTAGATACTTTTGTAGAAATAGCTTACTAAAGTGAGTCCTTACTTTCAATATTTTAACGCCAGATTAACCATTAATAGACTCTGTTTGCATTGGTCTAATTTCACCATCTCATCAATACAACATCATTTTTATTCATGAGGTTCACATCCTGACTTAGGTTGCAGGTCAGTGACCAAGTCTTCATGTCCGTGAAGTTACGGCGATCCGAATCGATTATACTCAGCTGAGGATCTCCAATCACATGACATATATAGCACTTAACCCTTGCATATGTCAACTCGCCACTGGGGTTCTTAAGACCAGATCAGGTTCACGCCAACCGAGAGCACAGATACACCACCGTCCAGCCTCTTGCCACGGAGGGTACACGCTACTCTCGCCATCTCTCCACTCCCATTGCGTGGTATCTTATTCTGGTATTAGTCTGCCCGAGGCAAAGCTTACCCATGATGAGGCATGTGACCAGTTAAAGGGTCCTCGGTCAGCAGGCCTACATACGCATCCAATCCTTAATCAACCTGGGTAGAACATCACCTGTTCCTAGCCCAAGTCCCGATTTAAATACTTCCACCCTTAGGATTGTTTGTGTTCCTTAGGATGAAAAGAGCATCAAACGGGACTTTGCAGTAAGATCCCACCACGCTCTCAATGAAAATATTCTTGCAGGTAGAAGCCATCTTTCCTCAGGATAACCCCTGAGCTAGGCCTTAATGCAAAAGACAACCTCTATCCGCAAGACCTGAGCAGGGCTAAGCATTTTTTGTAAATCATATTTTGATATTTCACCAGAAGTATCTATAATGGTATGGATATCAAGGTAGGCAATGCATCAAAGGGTTCCAAGCAACTCCTATAAACCTAATGCACATTTCACTAGACTTAAAGTGTGTGAAAATTATTTAAAAACACAAGGAAGGGGTTGCATGCACCGGGGCTTGCCTGGATAACACTAGGTTAGTGTTGTTAGACATTGTTCACTTGACGACCATCCTTTGTCTTGGCACTCGTCAGATTATCCAGCTTCAGGTTCGTCCATCAACATCATCTTGTGGAGAAGCCCACCCGTTACATCATCTTGGGGTCGACTTGGGTCGTCTTCCGCATCACGCGATTAATAATCGTACCTAAATGAAATGCATAATACACATGAATAATTATAAATAGGAATAGCACAAACCTAATTATTGCTACACGATAGTGAATTAAATACCTAGTGGTGAGGCACATAATAACATTTAAAAGCAATCACTAGATGCTGAGATATTGCTAAGTACAACCAGCACACTTTTCTAGCTTAAACGGGTCTAACTCAAATATTAGGAGCAATATTCTGAACAAGTCCTATACCATCGTTAGCTAACGCATGACATTTAATCTATTAATAAACCTAGGGAATGTGATGTCTGATATGACAGGGTATCGACTCCATACAAACACATGAAATCTATTATACGCAATACTAACAGCACATATCGACTAGATGTTAGAAACACAAGACTTATTCTCGGTAATATTAATTCGACCATACATCGGATGTGAAACACCAATTTAATCTTCCTCGCATAACCTACGTCTTTGAACCTAAACTTAGCTACATGGCACGACTACTAGAGCCGAGCATCGACTTCACTATATAAATACAATTAGTACAACACTAGTACACAGAAGCTCTATAGTGGCGGTTCTAAACCTATTTACACAGGCGTTTTTCAGTACCGCCAGTGCTAGGGGTCAGTGGAAATCAGCATTTCCACTGGCGGTTATTTTGGAACCGCCAGTGAAAAGTGCATTTTCACTGGCGGTTTTCTTAAGGAACCGCCAGTGAAAAGTGCATTTCCACTGGCGGCTGAATAAAGAAAACCGCCAGTGAAAATGCATTTCCACTGGCGGTTTTATAAAGCAAACCGCCAGTGGAAATGCACTTTTCACTGGCGGTTTACTTTATTTAGCCGCCAGTGGAAGTTTTCCCGCCTTTTTTCAAATTTCAAACAATACTGAATTATATATATATTTATTTACACACACACAAACATATATATATATATATATATAGATCTATATTGATATTGAAAGCAACATACATATATTTATATACATCAAAGTATTCTGTTTACAACCATATATGCTTCATGCATTCTATACATCATAAGTTTTCACCTAAGCTCTAATAACTATCTCGGCTAAGAGATAATCTACTAATTTCTGTTAGTATTCTGAACTCTGGCAAAGCTAATGTCCCGGAAGCATCGTGATATTTTCCTTCTGCGGGAATGACCTCTTTCAATATGAATGTGCAGAGGTCCTCGACTATGCCATACAATGCAGCTTCGGTCAAGTTCTCCGGGTTTCCTCGTTGAAATTGTTGTAAAGGAATTTTATAAACATCATCTATTTATACTCAATAATAACACATTTGCATCTTTAATGACATAAATACATACTTGACTATTACTAATAATACCTTGTCAGGGTTCGTGATGTATCGTCCGTTCACTCTCATGAACTCGCACGCATAGAATCCACATAGGACCGATCCTTGTGGTTGCTTGTGGCACTACATAACGGGAGATTGGTTATTTAGTTGCAACATTGTGTATGATATGTATTCATAAAATCACATACTTACCGGCCAGTGATGATGGATGTCTAGTGGCACGCGTTGTTTCGACAGGTCGTACTTTCCACCTTTAAACTTATAAAACCTAAAAGCCCTGTGATCTCAAATAGAATCACCATGTTATTCTCAAATTTTAATCGATAAAAGTATGCATGCATAGAAAAGGCTTACAGCTCTAAGGTGCTGAGGAATTCTGCATATGTCGAAGGGTCGAAGTTCAAGGAGTCGAGCACCAGCACCTTTCCAACCTTAGGATAAATGAGGAAGCATATCCAGTGGTCCCTGTACGAATCAAATTTGTGATGCATGTGTATTGAAATTATTGATTTTATTTATGCAAAATCACACTTACTTAAAGTTGTACGGGGCTATTATGGCTTCCCTGTCTTGAAATTGAAGCATTGCATGTCCTATATAGGTGGCGTATCGAGCTTCAAAATCCTTCTTCATATCCTTTATACGCTTCTCAACTTCTTCGTCCGTCTTTCCCCGTAATTCATCGTTGTCTTTCCCGATTCTAAAAGTGTGGCTTTCCTCGGATATAAGTATTGGGTTGAGATACCCAACCCTTTTACTGGCACTAGCATTGGGCTTGGTACCGTAAAGAATCTCCTGCTGATCATGTTGCATTCTGCAAGTCACACGTGCATGTCAGATATTGAAATTTTATACAGCTCACTAATAATAACACACATATGTGGAAGTATGAGCGACACTTACAATGCAAACATCGTTACAAGTTGCACGTCGAGTCTCTGAAGGTTCATCATTAACCACATGTCCTCGAATGTAACAATGGCCTTTTGGTCCGAACCAATAAAAGCATGGTCTGGTATATGCACACTGATGGTGTCGATGCCAACCGATGATGCCCGCATGTACCAGTCATGCAACCTTTTAACACCAGCCGGGACCTTTCTTAGTTTCTCAAGAGGTAGCAGAGGTCTGCCCGGCACATATTTTTTAGGCACGTTTTTGTAATCTGCCTTAGTTGGCTTCTTTATTTTTGCGGCCATTGCCTCAGCCTTTTTTGCAGACTCCTCGTGCTTGGCCAAATCAACAGTTTGTGACGTGAGGCTCCGTCCAATCCCTTTCAAAAACCGAGCTGTGCCAGCAGTAGTTGCTTTACTCTTCTTTTTCTGATACGGGGACACCAATTTTGGAATAGGAAGTTTAGATTTCTTTGATGGCCTTGGATCATTTGATGGTTGTGGAGAAGGTGGATCCCTTGATGGTGGCGTAGACAGTGGGTCACCAAGAGGATGGGGAGGAGAAGGTGGTGGAGCCCTGAATGGTGATGCTTGTGGCGGAGACGGTGGGTCAGAAAAAGGATGAGGAGCAGCATGTGAAGTTTGAGGAGGTGAGGATGATGGATGTACAATAGGAGCAAAAATTTGAGAAGGCGGAGACGGTTGGGCCTGCGACGCCTGCGACGAATTCGAACAATCAAGCAAATCGACATCCCTTCGAGGCCAAAGGATAAAATTGTTGATAGCTTGTCCAAGTTTCTCGATACCTTCGGGCCCAGGGATGTCTAGCATGTCGTCCTCGGATCCTTGGAGGACCGACGACACTTCTACTTTGCAATAATCATCTGGAATATCATTTCCATGGAACTTACGTCCTGGGATCGCAAGGCCTGTGGCTACTTTCTTTGTACGTTTATTGTTAATACCATATCTTATAACCAGTGTGCACGCCACAGGCCTTGTGATGTCATCAACTGGATAACGGTCCTTATTTCCCGTTGAAGCAACAGAGCTTGGTAATGTCGTACAATCTGTGGAAGCCGGCGGTTGAGCTGCTGGAATTATTTGTATTTGTGGAGTGGTCATCTGTTGAACAGACATCGCACTCGCCAACTGTTGCATCAATTCTAGAGGAGGATTCGATAGCATTTGAGACATCATGGCTTTGAACTCTTTCTTGGCCTCCTCCTTAAAATAATCCGCCATCTCTTCCTTGTATCGATCACGTTTCCTGTACAGACTTTCCCACTGTTGTCCGAATCCTTCCTTCCATCCTTCCTTAGACGAGATTCCTCGTACACGGCCAGGATGCTCAGGGTTACCGAGACCAGCTGTTAGGATGTCTCTTTCCCTTTGTGGCTTAAAAGTTCCTTCGCTCTGCTTAGCTGCCATTGTATATATGTTTTTTGCCGCTTCTTCGACAATGGGATCATCAAAAGATACACCGGTCTCGGTTTCCCTTGGTTTTCTAGCACGGAGCCAATTTGCCGCCCTTTCACCAAGTTGCTCGGACAGCGTCGGCAACCCTGCGGCCTTCTTCTCGGCGTCTTCTTGTCTCCATTTAGGAACCTGACGCTTGTAACCACCTGTGCCTAGGTGGTGGCGGTACTTGTTCTTCTTTGATAGTTCTGAATTTGCCTCACTTAGAGATATGAAATCAGGGCTGCTCCTCTGCTCTAGAAATACTGCCCACTGACCTGCTGAGATTTTATATTTTTTGGTCGGGTCCAGACCTTTCTTTGCAAACTTTGTGTTCATCTCAGACCTCCAGTTTCGGAAATTGATTGCAAGCTGCTTCATCGTGTATTCCTTCACGAGTTCTTCTGAACCCCGAGGCAGAACGAACCTCATTAATAGCTTATTCCATATTTGATTCTTGACATCATCTGGCACATCTCTCCACTGTCGTATTGTTATGTCAAGATTATCTCTAACTAAAAACCCAAGTGCATTCCGGAACTTAGGTAGTGCCTCTTCCGGAGCTAGGGGCTGACCTTTCGGGCTCACGTCTGAGATTTTGTATGTTTGGTCGGGAAACTTGTTCAGCCCCCTGTCACCTCTTTTTCGATCGCTTTGCTTCCTTTTCCTTGACGTCTCGGTTGTTGTCTTGGTCTGTTCCGGTGCGTCTTGGGTCGGCTCCAGTACGTCTTCGTTTCGTGCCACGGCTTCTTCGAGTATCGCACGAAATTCAGACACGACCTCCTATTCATGTAATAAAATGCACAAGAGATCATGCATGTGAAATCAGTAGGGTACACATACGAAGCTAAAGATGCGTACTTTTACCTCAGCTTCTTGTGGATCATAAGTAGGGTCACGTTGCAACTCACGGAGAGCGGCCCTATCTATGCTAGTGGTAGGAAAAGGGTCGCTAGGCGTTTCATATCCGGTACTGCTGGATTGTTCTTGAGCAACACTCTTGTCCATGTGCTCGGGCACTAAATCTTGGTCCTTGATCGGAGAACTCATTGAGCTATATATATACAAATACATAAGCAATAATTAAATACATATTAACACATATTAACGTAAGCAATAATTAAATTCATATTAACAAATAGTATAATTAAATACATCCTCAGGCACTAAACCCTTAACCCTAATCTCTTCTTGGGGTCCTTCAGCATTATAACATCACAGCCATGCTGAAGGACCCCAAGAAGAGATTAAGCCCTGTAGGACCCCAAGAAGAGATTAAGCCCTGTGGTCTACCACCTCCCGTTATTTGTGGGCTTCACCGAGGGCAGGAAACATTTGGTGACATCAAACGACCTTCGGGCTGTGGACGTCTGCGAGCTTGTTAAGGGGCCAGACGATGGTGAGCCGGTGTACTCTGTCCGGATGTGTGGTCACAAAATTTAAAGCCGCCCCGGCTTCATCTGTGCGCTTCTCTTCTCTTATGTCGGCTACTAAGATCACTTAGCACCCCACCTAAGAGAAGAGAAGCACACACATGCAGCCGGGGCAGCTTTTAATTTTGTGACCACACATCTGGACATAGTACACCGGCTCAACATCGTCTGGCCTCTTAACAAGCTCGCAGACGTCTTCAGCCCGAAGGTCGTTTGCTATCACCAAATGTTTCCAGCCATCGGTGAAGCCCACAAATAACGGGAGGTGGTAGACTACAGGGCTTAATCTCTTCTTGGGGTCCTTCAGCATTATAACATCACAGCCATGCTGTAGGACCCCAAGAAGAGATTAAGCCCTGTAGGACCCCAAGAAGAGATTAAGCCCTGTGGTCTACCACCTCCCGTTATTTGTGGGCTTCACCGAGGGCAGGAAACATTTGGTGACATCAAACGACCTTCGGGCTGTGGACGTCTGCGAGCTTGTTAAGGGGCCAGACGATGGTGAGCCGGTGTACTCTGTCCGGATGTGTGGTCACAAAATTTAAAGCCGCCCCGGCTTCATCTGTGCGCTTCTCTTCTCTTATGTCGGCTACTAAGATCACTTAGCACCCCACCTAAGAGAAGAGAAGCACACACATGCAGCCGGGGCAGCTTTTAATTTTGTGACCACACATCCGGACATAGTACACCGGCTCTACATACACTATTTGCATAGAATTATTTACATTACTCAAGTCTAAAAAACAATTCAGTAATACATTCCTCTCTGCTCTCTTCTTCCCTTCTGCTTTCCCTTCTGCTTTCCCTCCGATTGTTGATGTTTTATTCGAAAGACTCAGACTCATATATAAAGTAAAGTAATCCAATTTGGATTCTTGTGTTTGTTATAAGAAAGAAAAATGGGAAAAAATAAATAGTTTTTTTATTTATTGCAACATGCTCGTCGATTCCTTCTTGGACAGATTGTGTATTAATTTACTATAACTATTGAATACGTTATATACCCGTGTTGCTGCGTTTATCCGAGTGATCCACAAACGACGAAAATCCCTCTTTTGCCTGCCTCTATCTCGATGAGAAGAAACAAAAGCTCTTCTTACTTGTTGAGTAATCACTCGATTAAGTCTTAAATGAGCCCCTCTAAAGTTTGAGGCAAATGAACGCATTTTTGTTCGTCGTCTCCGAGCTATATATCCTCGCGGAACTCTGGTCATTGAATCAAATTAACCTTATGTATAGAATTCAGTATT
This sequence comes from Zea luxurians, assembly GCA_029449295.1. NCBI lineage: Eukaryota > Viridiplantae > Streptophyta > Magnoliopsida > Poales > Poaceae > Zea > Zea luxurians. The sequence continues at coordinate 177,461,606 of JAOPSE010000002.1, forward strand.
TGCATAGAATTCAGTAATCTAAAAAACAATTCACTATTTGAGCAGAAGGGAAGAAGAGAGCAGAGGGGATCAGAGGGAAAGCAGAAGGGAAGAAGAGAGCAGAGAGGAAAGGAACTCACCGCGCCTCTCCCTCCTCTCTCTCTCCCTCTCGGCGGCGGCGGCGCGTGCGCCCTCCTCTCTCTTCCCTCTCCCTCTCCCTCCTCTCTCTTCCCTCTCCCTCTCCTTCCTCTCTCTTCCTCCCTCTCGGCGGCGGCGCGTGCCCTAGGGTTTACTAAACGCGGCGGCGGCGGCGTGCATGGCGCGGCGGCGCGGGCCCGAGCAGGGACAATAAACGGCCGGGACAGAGGGGGGAAAGGGCGGAGAGAGAGAGGGAGGGGAGCAAACCACGATCGACGGGCGCGGGGACGGCGGCGGCAGAATGGCCGACGGCGAAGTCGAACGGACGCGCGGGCGATTTTGGCAGCTCTGATGTGCCTCAAGTACTATATCGTAATCCGGTGGGATGAAAGATTTCCGTCCCATCCTCCCGCTTCCATACAGTCTACCCTCGTGTCGTGACGGAGGCAGACCTATTGCAACCTGGTCTTTTAGGATACTATTGCAGAATGGACCTCCGGACTCAATGGCCTCTTCGGTACAGTACCCCTCTATCATGGATGCCTCGGGACGAGCACGGGTTGATACATAGCCATTCAGTATTGACATGAAACGCTCATACGTCCACATTTCATGCAAGTACATAGGACCCAATGCTTCTATTTGTGGCACCAAGTGCACCACAAGGTGCACCATAATATCAAAGAACGATGGAGGGAAACACATCTCAAACTGTGATATTGTCTCCACTGCGAATTCCTGAAGAGATGCCAACTCATCACGGCCAATTACCTTTTGTGAAATCCTGTTGAAAAAGTAGCACAACCGTGTGATTGCCATCTTTAAAAACAAAGGATTTATAGCCCTGATGGCAATAGGTAGGAATGTAGTCAGCATGACATGGCAATCATGTGAGTTGTAGTTGGTGATTGTCAGGTCTTTCATTGACACGATACTCCGTATGCTAGAGCAGAATCCGGATGGGACTTTCAAATTCTTGAGCCAAGCACACATCGCATGTTTCTCATCTACATTGAGATTGTAGCTTGCTGCTGGGAGATGGTACTTCCCATTTTCTTGAAGAACGGGATGTAGTTCCTTTTTTATGCCTAAATCTACCAAGTCCATGCGTGAATTGAGCCCTTCTTTTGTTTTGCCCTTTATGTCTAGCAAGGTGCCCATTATGCTTTCAAACACGTTCTTCTGAACGTGCATACCATCGATCGCATGCCGCACATCTAACTCTTTCCAGTAAGGCAAGTACTCGAAGAAAATAGACTTCTTCTTGAATATAGCCCCCGAAGATGGTTTAGCATCCTTCCTTGTTTTTCCGTCTTTTGTCTTCTTCCCGAAAACAAACTTGATATTCCTGACTATTTCAAAAACTCTATGACCTCTATTGTTACCCGATGGAGCAGTAGAATGTAGTTCACCATTATTGTCGAAGTACTTATCCATCTTTCGCATGCGGTACCTGTGTCCTTCCAATAAAAAGCGTCTGTGCCTCATGTAAACTATCTTCCTAGATGCAGCAAGGGATACGTAAGCAGTTCCATCAATGCATACTGTGCAACCAACCTTTCCCTTAAACTGGCCTGATAATGTGAAGAGAGCAGGGTAATCGTTGATCGTAACAAAAAGAATTGCTCTCAGCGTGAATGAACCTTTACGATACTCATCCAACATTTGAACACCCGTTTCCCACAATATTTTCATATCCTCCATTAAGGGCTCCAAAAATACATCCATGTCAACTCCAGGTTGTGTAGGTCCAGAAATAAGGATGGTTAGCAAAATGTACTTCCGTTTCTGCATCAACCATTGAGGAAGGTTGTATATGGTGAGGATCACCGGCCATGTGCTATGCTTGCTGCTCCTCTCAGCAAATGGGTTCATTCCATCAGTACTCAGTGCGAACCTAACATTTCTCGGTTCATCGTCAAAGTCTCGGTGGTTGTCATTGAAATCTTGCCACTGCTTCCCATCGGCTGGATGTCGAAGCTTCCCATCGTTTTTGTGCTCATCAGAAGCATGCCAGCTCATAAGTCTGGCATCCTCAGGATTAGCGAACAAACACCTCAATCGATCGACGACGGGGAGGTACCACATCACCAAAGCAGGAATCTTTTTGAGCGCATAATAGTCTACTTCTTCTTTTTCTTTGCTCGTGGATTTTGAAGTCTTTTTTTGGGCTTTCTTTCGCTTCTTCCCTTTAGACACGGATGCAACACACTCTTCGTCCTCTCGATAGTCTTTATTCGTCTTGTACCTACTTGCACCGCACTTTGGGCAGCTCTCCAAGTCTTTATAATCATCACCTCGATAAAGGATACAGTGATTTCTACACGCGTGGATCTTCTCCACACCCATAGTGAGCGGACTGATTAGTTTCTTTGCATAGTACGTGTTAGCAGGCACATTGTTCTCCTTTGGAAGCATGTCTGCGATAATACTCAAGAACGCATCGAAGCCAGCATCAGACACACCATATTTAGCTTTTAACATCAACAGCTTTAGCACAGACCGGAGCGTCGTGAACTCTTTGGTACAACCCTTAGACTCGTCGTACAAAGGCTCTTCTGCTGCCTTCTTCAGGGACTCCATACCTTTCATTAAGAACATCGATTGATCTGTATGACGACGCAACATTGCCTCTAGCAACTCTGCATCTTCCTCATCCATAACACTTGGCAGAACATGAGGTCTATCATGTTCATTTCCTCCAGCGTAACCATGATCAGTAACATTTTGCACTACATGTTCGCTCTGTGGAAGAGGTTGGTGTGTCTCGTGAACGAACTGAAATCTGTCGTCGATGTTCTCAGGGTTTCCAGTCGTATAAGGCGAAGAGCTACCCTCTCCATGCTTTGTCCAAATTGTGTAATCCTTCATAAATCCTCGGCATACCAGATGAGATATGATTTGTTCTGTGTCATTAAATACAGCAGCATTTTTGCAGTCCATGCATGGACAATATATGTGTTTTGTCTTTGTTCTCCAAGCATGGTTCGTAGCGACATCAATAAACCTATGGACCTCGGATATGTATGATGGATCTAGCCTTGATAAGTTATACATCCAGGATGTCCTCTCCATCACCACCTGTAAAAAAGTAACATAAACACACAAGAACCAACCTTTCTTAGCAACCTTCTTCCAAAAAATAAAGATAAACCCCCCCCTTGTATTTTGTGAAATCTGGCCCTCTAATGGAAGTTGGGCTGCGAGCTATAGTTCTTGTCGGGAAGGATGAAGGGGTGAAACCCTATATCCAAAATGTGGCTAAATTTAAGGAAAATGAACAAAAATTGGCAAGAGGAACATAAAACCAAACTTTCCTAGCCATACTCTTCTCTCTAACACATGGTGAAGGCCTAGTTCCAAAATTGAGCAAAGATGAACAATAATTGGCAATTAAAACATAATTAAACCAACCTTTCATAGCAACTAATAAAAACAATCTTAATTACCAAACCTATCTTCTTCTCTCTCCACACAACACATGAACCATTCATTAAACAACTTAATATGTCATGGATAAACTGATTTGAGAACTAAACATGAAAAAGGAGAGAGGATAGACAAAATCTAACCATATTAAACAACTTTATTTGAGGGAATAGAGCTAAAATGTGGCTAAAATTGAGAGAGGATACACTCTCTCTCAAATGGTGAAACCCTAGATCCAAAATGTGGCTAAAATTGAGCAAAAATGAATAAAAATTGACATTAGCAACATAAACCAACCTTTCTTAGCAATCTTCTTCCAAAAAATGAAGATCAAAACCTCTCCCCATGTATTTTGTGAATTCTGGACCTCCAAAATCGCCTCCAATGGAAGTTGGCTGCGAGCATACAGTTCACTGTTGGGGGAAGAAGAGGGGTATTTATAACAGACAGTTCACTGGCGGTTGGCTTTAAAAACCGCCAGTGAAAATTGATTTCCACTGGCGGTTATCTTAACACAACCGCAAGTGGAAATAGGATGTTTCCACTGGCGGTTAAGTTAAGATAACCGCCAGTGGAAATCAATTTTCACTGGCGGTTGGTGTTACACAACCGCCAGTGGAAACATCCTATTTCCACTGGCGGTTGTGTTAAGATAACCGCCAGTGGAAATAGATTTCCACTGGCGGTTTTTAAAGCCGGGCCCACCTGTTTCTTTCACTGACGTTTGATAACGGAAACCGCCAGTGAAAAGTTGAACGTGCCGCAGGCTTTGAGCTCTTTTCTACTAGTGCAATCAACAATATCAGGATTTAACAGCTAATCACTTCGAATACTAAAATTATACTTCACGATATTAATTAAACTACACATTGTATATACGTAGCAGTTTAACCAATATCAAACACCACCACTATGGGTATACGGCAAACAAGATAATCAAATCAACGTACTTAGCCAATCCGTCTAATGACTCTGCTAACAGAGGTAGCGAATATAGTTCAATAGTAATCAACTCGACCATTTCATCGAACAACTGAGAAGCATCGCGCTGGCTTCGGCTTCAGCATCAAATCTCCCTCCACGATTGCACACAAAAACACACAAAGTAAACCAACATAGCGCTAAATAACGCAGATCGCCATCAAAATTAATTACCACGAAACTGCGTGAACTTGCGACGATCTCCCGCTATACGTAGATCATCAGCAGCGCGTCACGACGAACTCTAAAAACCACGACGATGATGACGCAGAGAAGCTGCTGGCCACGGTGAAATTAAAGCCGGGCGAGGAGCCGATGGCGTTGCGGCATGAAGGTGAGGCCGAGGGCGAGTGGCCGGACCACCAGCAAGCTGCGCGAGCTGAGGGGCGCGGCGACCATCAGAGAACCTCGACAACGATGGAAGCGACACAGATGGTGATGTCGCGGATGTGGACACGACTGCTACACCCCATGCGAGGACAAAAGAAACCAGAGCGATAACAGCGCAACGACCTCGACGCTAAGCACTAGAGCTCGGCGAACGCAACCATGGACGCATGCTGCTGCTTGGGATCGGGCGGGGCGAGCGCAGGGGCGAGCAGGGAGGAACGACGTGCACATCTACTGGAAGGAGAGGACCTCGGCTTGGAGAGGAGACTCGCCACCGGGCTTGCTTGATACAAGAAGCCGAGGGCGAGCTCGGCAGGACGCAGGGAGGAGCGAGCAGGGAACAGACGCGACATCCACAGGCCGACCTGCACGCCGGGCCGAGCATGGAGCCGAGTAGGGAAACGTCGGCTGGAAGATAGAGCACTCGCTGGCCGGCGAGCTGAACCAGCCACGCGCGGCAGGGATAGAATAGCAGCGAGAGGGAGAGGGTGGTGGGAAGAGTGATAAGACGGAGGAAGAAGAAAATATCAGCAGTTGACTACGTGAGGATGAGGCTCACGGAAGATTAGGCTGCTGGAGCTGTGCACGAGATAGGAACGAAGCCTGCTAAGCAATGAAAAAAAATAGGAAGCTACAGCGGTGGTTTAGACAAAAATCTAGAGAACAGTAAACTCCGGATAGAATTAGTGACGGTGGGAAGAGATAAGGTTAGGGAATATTTTCCATTTTGATCTTTTCTTCTTTCTTTGTCAAAGAATACTGGTACTAGGATTAGAGTTTGAGTGAGATATAAATGGAACAGACCAAAACACAATCAGGATACGATACTTGAGACACCATTGATTTATTTAACCCGAATAAAAATTTATCTGTTTTCCGAATCCATTTGATTTCTCTACCTAAATTAGCACACTAAACAATAATCCCAATTATTAATCTTGCGCACGGTTTCTTGGTAACACAAGTGATCCGGATTATACTTTCGGACCCAGTATTATTTGCTATAAAATCAAACGTTAATCTCTGTCTTGGATAATATCGGGTTCGGATAAAATGCAAACGGAATGAACCAAATGAGATCGGGCTGAAATTAAGTTTTAAAAGATGTACAAAAGGGTCGAACCAAAATAAGATTGACCATAATATTTGGATAGGATTTTATTTAATGAATATTCTGGAGTTAGATGAATTCATATCTGTTATTTATATCCAAAGTTTTGGATCGGGCAAGAAACGACAGACCGAAATAAACTGATTTCGACACTGATAATTTGTTCGGCGTGATTCGACCGAAATTAGCCGAAACAATATCTGCGAACGTATACGCGATTTTGTCTTTGAAACAGCGTGCTGAAGAATAAATTGGATTATCTACTCACGCACGATTTTTCTCGGATAGTGCGCGATTTAGATTATTTTGCTCCGAACATTTCTGTTGTCGAGTTCAAAATAAATTTGTTTGAGATGAAATCGGAGGACCGTACTGAATTTCCTAAATTCGTATTTACGCGAGTGATGAATTTTAAATAATTACCGGACATACCGATTTTCGGAACAACGATGTTCCGAACATCACGAAAATTTAGGAAGAGCCCGGATGGATAAAATAAAAACGATGTCGCGCTCGCGACAAACGGAACGGATGCGATATCAAAATTGCGATGAATGATGATGATTAGACCTTAGTGTCCGTCTTATTCACTGATATCACGTGCTTAAATCCGTACTCATTGTCGAGTGGAATATAAACACCTGAGGTGTTACATTAAACATCTTCGTCTATCGCGATTTTAATATCACATGTGTTTCGTCTGTCGGGAGTGCGACGTCGTTTTTATTTTTATCTATCCGGGCTTGTCCTCAATTTTCGTGATGTTCGGAACGTCGTGTGCCGAAAATCGATGCGTCCGGTGAGTATTTAAAATTCATCGCTCACTCGGATACAAATTCGGAAGCCCGACTCACTCGGATGATTTTTATACCCAGAAAATTAGTTTGAACTTGACGACTAAAATGTTCGGGGCAAAATAGTCTGAATCACGCGTTGTCCAAGAAAAATCATGCGCGAGGTTATAATTCCGTTCATTCTTCCGTACGCTGTTTTGACGACGAAATCACGTATACAATTACGGATCTGGTTTTGGCTAATTCAGTCGAATCACGCAGATTAAAATACCAAAGCCGAAGTCCGTTTAATTCGGTCCATTGCTTCTCGCTTCGATTCACTGGTAAACTAACCATGGTTGTGGAATCAGATGTTCAGACCGCAGATAAACTTATCAGGATTCGAATCGAATCGGGTCGTAAGTACTGTCGACCTTTTTGTTATCGCTAAAAATTTTGCTTGAAAAATATCTACGATTTCTTTAAAAAAAGAAGAAATATCTTTCATTCCTATCTCTGCTACCGCCGTCTCCCCTCCGGTCGATTTTTTTCCAGTCGCTGATCTTCTTCCCCAGCCGATCTCATCCGCGTGCCGGGGGGGGGGGATCTTGTCTGCTGCCGCTCAGAAAGAAAAATCGCGCTGCCCCTGGTTCCTTTATCAACGTGCGTCTCCTTCTTTCTCTCCGCGAACTGCTGCTTCTCCGTTCTCCCTCTCGTGCATCTTCTTCGCTGACCTCTGCGCCCTGGCATCTGTGTGCTCTGCGCGCGCTCTACCCCCATCGCCCCGGCACCCATGGCTGAGCTCGCCCTGCCTCCCAGCCCTACTCCTCTTTCTCCCTGCTCGAATCCAAATCGTGGAGCTCCTTTCCCCTACCTCCCGCAGCTCCCAGCCGTGGCATCCTCCCTGCTCGACCGCGCGCCGTCCCTGCTTGCCCTCTGCTCCACCGAGCTTCTGCGTGTTCCATCTCCAGTGCTCCTCTCCCTGATTTCTGTGCGCGTTAGCCTATCTCTGGTACGCTCGCTGGCGCCCATGGCCGCACCCAGCGTCCTCTTCCCAGCCCCAGCGCCGGTCCCTACTCGAGCTCTCTCCGCCCTGCTCGCCCCAGCAGCTCCCCTGCCGCGCTGTCGCCTTGCTACTCGCCCCTGGCCCCTCTGCTCGGATTTCGCCGCGCACAGTCGACCTTCTTCCAGCTCCCGTGGCGCTCGCCCTGTTTCAAGCTCTCGGCGCCCAACCGAATCTCCTAGTGCCACGTTCCTGCTCGCGCTCGACGCTACCCATCTTCTTCTGCCGCGCGCCGTACGCCCAGCCTAGCGGCTTCACCGCACGTTCCTCCTTTTTCCAAATCGAGCTCCTCTCCCATGGCCGACCGTCGTGTGCGCCGCTGCTTCTTCCCTGTGTTCGGTCCTGACTCGATCGCGCTTTGGTGCTAGCGCTGTGGTCTGCAGCTTGTCTGCTCTAGCTCGCTGCGTGCCGAGCTTAGCGTCCTTTGTTTTCCCCATGGCGCGTCCTGCTCTGTTGCTGCCCGCCAAAGTTTGCCGATGGCCTGTGTTTTTCCTGCGCGCCGTGGTCGTGTGCAACTCGCGCACAGCTCGCGGAGCTTTTCCTCGTCAGCCCTAGCTCAGTCGGATCTCCCTGTGCTGCGCCCACCGTCGGTTCGTGCGTGCGCACCCTGTTTCCCTACGTCGCACGTGAGTTCGGTGCTCATCTCCCTGCTTCTTCAGTTCGAGCCCCACCCATGGCCGGAACCTTTTCTCTGGCCGCGGCTCTTCACCAAGACGCGCCCATCCCTCTGCTCCACTGTGCCGCGTACCCAAGTATTCCTGAGCTCCCTGCTCCAGTTTATTTTTACGGCCACTGGCTCATCGATCGTCGCTCGTCGTGGTGCTCGGCCGCGTCAAGCTGTAAATCTCCGGCGTCGGTCGTCGCCGTCTCGGACTTCTCTACTGTCTCGGCGAGCTCGTCTCCCACTGTTTCTCACTGATTGCCGGTGCTCGATTGCGCCTGGTCATACCGCTATGCCTCGATCCGCTCCTAGCATGATAGCAGCAACCTCGCACAGATTGTCCAGTAAAACGTGTCTACTCCAGCTCGCCGAACGTGTTCGTCGCTTGGCCCTGTGTTGTTAGGCTAGTCAACCATGTTCGCTGCCGCACGCGCTTATGCCCATTGTGAGGTATTTGGGGTCTCGCCGATCCCACGACACTCGTGCCAGTGCATCGTTGCCTGGCCAGGAGTTGTCGTCACTAGTTCGCTTTCGTCCAAATTGCCACCGCGAATGCTTAAGTCTCTGGCCGCGCGTCTTTCTATCTCGCGCGCGTAATTTTGAAGCTATGCACGTTCGTCGTCCTCTGGTCCTAGCCCGACCCATCCGTGCGCTCGCTCTTCGTCCATCGGGTTTCGCGCGTGCTCACGTTTGCTGTCGAGTCGTCGAACCCATTATCCCCTGCTCAACCCCACCTCGTCAGCTCGCTCCAGACATAATCCCGTCGTCGTTCCGTGCGTCGTCATGAAATCCCAAGCGTCGGGTGAAGACGAAGCTAGCAGCATGGTATTCACCAAGTGCTCGAACAAGTCATCGAGCGTCATCCGCGTCTACGCCAAGCCCCCAAGCCATGAAGACACTCTGGTGTTGGCCACACGTCACCAGCTCGACAAAATAAACCCCATGGGTATCTGATCGAGAAGTGAAGCTGTGTGCATCACTCGCCGGACGTGTGTGATCGAAGACATCAACCGAAAACCGTCGTCGTGCTTCCGATTATCTCGTCAAATTAGTCAGGGTAAGTTGATTCGTATTCCCGTTAACTAAGTCTATAAATAGAGTAAATAGAATTATTGGTCTCAATAAATATTATTAATTTAGCATGCGTATATTGTGATGATCGATTTAGATAAATCGGTAAATCAAGTAATTAAGATACATAGTTTAAAGAGTTAATAAAAAGCTAGGAATAAAATAGATTTTCTAGTGTAATATGTCAATTTGGTTAATGGATGTAGTCGATGCCTTGCTGTGATATCCATGGTGCTTAATGCTTGGTTTTAAGTGTTTCATCCTTTTTAGTGTAGATTATCTATATTATACTTGTTATACTCGTGCTCATACATGTGCATCGTGCATCTCATGAGGTATGATAAATAATCGCGCGATGCGGAAGACGACCCAAGTCAACCCCAAGCACGGGCTGAATCCGTAGGATGAAGCTAATGGACCAACCTGAAGATGGTTAAATTAAGCAAGTGCTCGGTCGAGGGATACTCGTCAAGTGGACGTCACCTAACAACACTAACCTAGTGTTATTCAGGCAAGCCCCGGTGCATTTGCCACCTCCTTGTGTTTTAAAATCTTTATCACCTTGTTTGATGCATTAGGTGATAGGAGTTGTCTGCTAAAACAATTGATGCATTTCCTTCCTTGGATAATTGATTACCCTTCCTTGATACCCTTTTCGAAAAGAATTTTATGATGCTTAGCCTTGCTTTAGCAAACAAAAATGTTTTGTTTTAAAACAAAAATGATGCTTCAGTGGGTGGGAATGTTTTCAAAAAGAAAAACTTGTGATGGTGGATCCATCAGGGCCTTGATGGATTCAACATCTGGAAAAGATGTACCTCTGCCAGGTACCAAAATTTGGGTTTTAAATGATAAAGCTGAGACCGGGCGGTTGACTTGCACGAGAAAGGAGTCTCGGTGTAGTGTCTCCGTCTGAGTCGATTAAGGACCGTGTCGATGTAGGCCTGCTGACCAAGGACCCTTTAACTGGTCACATGCCTCGTCATGGGTAAGCTTTGCCTCGGGCAGACTAATACCAGAATAAGATACCACACAATGGGAGTGGAGAGATGGCGAGAGTAGCATGTACCCTCCGTGGCAAGAGGCTGGACGGTGGTGTATCTGTGCTCTCGGTTGGCGTGAACCTGATCTGGTCTTAAGAACCACGGTGGTGAGTTGACATATGCAAGGGTTAAATGCTACATATGTCGTGTGATTGGAGATCCTCAGCTGAGTATAATCGATTCAGATCGCCGTAACTTCGCGGTTATGAAGACTTGGTCACTGACTTACACGTAGCAATCCAGTGAAGATGAAGGGTTGTTAAGAAATTGGCTAGTATAGGTCAAGTGATTGAACTAGGGTAGACAGAACTCTAGATGCAGGTAACTTTACTTAACCTGACAATAAAACTGGATTTTTAAGGATCCACTCATAGTAAGCTTTTCTGCAAAACAGAGTCTTTGATTCTTGATAAGCCATACCTTGAATCCCTCTAGCCAGCATACCCCTGAGAGTCTTTTCTTTAGTCGGGTAAGTCTTGCTGAGTAATTCCGTACTTAGGGTTTTATTCCCTGTTGTTTTTTAGGTTCTAACTTTGTGCTGCTATGATGGTGTTAACTGCCAGTGGGCTCGACCTTCTTATAAGTCTAAGTAAATCTTCTATACTTCTTATTGAGGATGGTCACTTGAGCTAGCATATATTTCAAACTTATACTTTTGTAATCACTCCGATAAAATAATGCAAAATTTTTGTAACCTGTAAAATTTGGTAATAAGATTTCCGCTGCAAAAATGTTGTGTGTGTGATTTGTGTTACTTAATCCCATGGTTCTGGTTGTAAGTGGTTTATCCGATGTCCTTGGGGCAATCGGACAGATCCTGTTAAGTTATCTGGTGCACATGCATAGCCGTCTGAGGTCTTTGGGACAAGGACAAGTGCATGTGGGCCCAATAACTTGGAGGTTCTGCCACAACTAACTTCGAACTCGTATGTGTAGCTGACGACTAGAAATATATCGAGAGAGACGTAGATATGCCACCGATATAGAACGCTATTACCACATTATATTAGCAAAAATCAGTGAGGACGAATAGGACGAGCATGCATCCTGATTGTTGCATTGTGTTTGTTGTTTGTGCACAAATATGCTTCTCTCACCCTTATTCTAATAATTGGTGACGATTGTGAACGAACCTGCTTTTATCATCTTTATTCCGATAATAAATAATTGGAAAATGTGTGAAGCATTACTGTCCTATAAGCAAATTTCTAGTTTTGTTTATTGGGTCCTTTAGACATGTCTTTATGTGGTCTGTGGTTCTTCTTAATTTGACCGCTAGTCCAACTTGTGTTTGTTCTGGTGTGTTTGTGTCGGTAGAATGTTGGTGGTATGTTTGTGTAAACTAAAAATTTGGCCATGTCCTCATCTAGGAGCCATGACCCAAATCGATGTTAATTCCCCGAAGTTTTTCCCCAGTTTCCAAAAGTGGACGAGTCTGAATTTCCATCATTACTTTAGGACCAAGCTTATCTAAATAGGTGTTTAGGTAATCTTCTCGTAGAAAATAAATGCACCTGAGCTTAAGATAAGGATCTCGAGTACGTGTTTTCGTCGTTTAATACGTGACTCTTCAGTGGTCATGTTTTCCTCCTAAGCTTCGACTTGTTCGGTTGGTGCAAACTAGTATCCCTATTCCAGTTTGCCTCTGCTTGAGGATCACATTATCGGTTTCTCAATCTAACCTAGGAAAGACATGTCCGATCATTTTCTTGAGTTTGATGCCTTTGGTTTCCTCATATCTATCGAAGGCATACCAACTTAATCTTATGATTGTTTTCCCTCCGTATCTAATCAGATACAAATCCTTGACCTTGTAATTTCTACGATGGGCATAGAAATATGCTTGGGGCTGAAATTACAGTCTCCCATCGTACTCTATCAACAAGCTTAGGTTCCGGTCATGATCTACTTGGCTCTTTACTTGTAATTATTCTTATAAGTGGAGTCTCTTTGTGTATATTATCATTCTTACCCAGTATATTTGTGTTGCATGAGATTTCTTATTGATTACGTCTGGCAATGGTGTTATGACTAAAACTGATGGTGCTGCGACGAGACCGAGGGCCTCCTGTGAATGTACACACATGGTTGTGCTGCTCGGCACGCACTGGTATTACAGTTAATAGTTGTAAGCCATTATGAGACTGTATCAATGCGTTATCTTGGCACAATCTAGTTTCACCACGTGGGATTCATTATTGGTGATGTTCGGTAATGGTGTCACGATTAATGATTTTTGGTGCCGCCGCGAAACTGAGAGCCCCTTGTGAATGTACACGCATGGTTATGCTGCTTGGCGCATGCCAGTATCGAGTTCTTTGGTCATGATCCATTGTGGAACTACACTGATATGTGATTTCCGTGAACTCCTCTCTTGAAACAATTTTTGTGTCGTTTGCTGAAACAATCAAACAACATATGCCATCACTGTTGGATCAAAAGAGTATATAACTCTAATGTATTTCTTAGGTAAAGTTCTTACCAGTTCAGAAATCTTCATCGAAAATCGAAACCTATCTGTATCTAATCGTGTGGTAAAACCACCCTGTCATGTGTGGTCTCTTTTCTCTTTACTTTGGTAATGACTGCACGTATACAAGTTCCCTTTGCATCCTTGTTGTAAAGGTGAAACCTTGAAGCTTTTTAGTGTTAAGAGACAACTGATTGGTTCTCTTCATGGAGAAAGTAATCTACCACTAGGAGTTTGTTCATTCACCAACAAAATGGATAGTCAGTTCATCTCGCATGAAGAAATGGATGAACAACCTGATCGAATGGGTTTTTATCCAAATGCAAGATCTCTTGTAAGCAAATGTGAACTCTCAACCCTTGGATTGCTGATGGGTAATAAGAGAAATTACTCCATGTCAGAGGTAGTTCAACAAGTTGGTTTTACTAACTTGTAGCTACATTGTGAACAAAGATTGAGTTTACAGATTGTTTTATCGAGTTGTCTAAACTCGCTTTAGTTCAACATATCCTGAAGAAACCTTTATGAAGACCAAGTGAAGGTTATGAACATATGCGCAGATTTTGTGCCATATTGGATTAGGTTATGAGCATATGCATCTTAACTCTACATTGTTAGCGGGGGTACTTTGTCGCCCTTCGTCGATTGGTAAGCACCTAATCATCGCTCTAGTCATGCCTCGATTACCTCACGTATATTTTTCAGCATGTGTGATCAAGTCGAGCCATGCTCAACACGTGATAAAGTAGATTGATTGCAAAGTCAATATCTATGGATCATGTCATTGCTGTTTTCTTGGGCTTCTATCATTTTTCTTGGACTTGGATTCCCTGGCTAGTCACGGGTAACCTTGATGTTGTTTGACATCCACACTTATCCCGTGTGCCATGGATTTCCAATGTTGGTTTATCAACAAACCCCTTTCTGTGTGTTTTACCCAAGAGGTTGCAACTAATTCTGTTTGGGTAAAGTCGCATATCTACCGCTTGCCCAACTGTAACACCCCAGGTTTTATCGTCTGCTCGACCACGAGTGCAGACTTTGACACGTTATAGCGGTGGACAAGATGGATGCTAAATTTTAATTATCTTCGTCTATCACGATTTTAATATCGCATCTGTTTTGTTTGTCGCGAGTTCGACATCGCTTTTTTTACACTCTTCCCTAGACCGACAATTGTTCAGTCATGCTCTCACATCTCACCTTACCTTGAGCGTCGATCCATTCAAAACTGAATGGCCTTAAAAATAACAATACACATATATGCAATACCCTGGTTGTGGGTTAGTGGTTTTCAAATAAGCCACCTGATAAAGCTGTTTTTCAAAGCCAAACAATGTGTTTAGTTGAAAATAAGTTTTCTAAAACCAAAATTTTTGTTTTGAAAATACGTATGTGACCGTATATACTTAATCTTGCTCCAATACCAGAATGGCAGAACCTCCCAAGTTATTGGGCCCACATGCATCTGTCCTTGTCTCAAAGACCTTAAACGGCTATGCATGTGCACCAGATAACTTAACAGGATCCGTCCGAGTGTCCCAAGGATCCCGGATAAACCACTTACAACCAAGATCGCAAGATTAAGTAAACACAAATCACACACCAACATTTTTGCAGCGGTTTTTTCTTTATTACAAAAGTTACAAGTTACAACAAATTTACATTGTCTTTATCTGAGTGATTATAGAAGTGATCCAAAGAAATATACTTTGAAATGTTATAAATTATTTATAAGTTTGAAATATATGCTAGCTTAATAACAATCCTCAATAAGAAGCATAGAAGAGCTACTTTAACCTATAAGAAGGCCGAGCCCACCGACACTTAGCACCATCAACAGCAGCACAAATCTAGTACCTGCAACAACATGGGTTCGAAAACCCTGAGTACGGAGTGTACTTTCGCAAGTCTTACCCGACTAAGAAAAAAGACTCTCAAGGATATGCTGGATTTAGGAATCAAGGAGAGGCTTTTAGCAAGAATCAACTTAGATACTTTTGCCAAAAATAGCTTACTAAAGTGAGTCCTTACTTTCAATATTTTAATGCCAGATTAAATATTAATAGACTCCGGTTGCATCTATTCTAATTTCACCATCTCATCAATACAACATCATTTTTATTCATAATGTTTACATCCTGAACGATCCGAATCGATTTACTCAGCTCAGGATCTCTAACCACACAACATATGTAGCACTTAACCCTTGCATATGTCAACCATTCCCATAGATCCTCCACAACGTGAACCGGTCCGCGCTACCCGAGAGCACAATACTCCTCCATCCAGCCTCCAACCAGGAGTGCACACGCTACTCCCACCATCTCCCACGCCCAGTGCACGGTTGTCTTTTCACATATGGAATAGCCGGGTTCAAGCTTACCCTGTCGCATACCAGGGTATGTGGCCAGTTAAGATAGTCCTTGATCATAGAGGCCTACATACGCATCCAATCCTTAATTAACCTGGGTGGAGCATCACCTGTTCCTAGCCCAAGTCTCGAGTTAAGTACTTCCACCCTTAAGATTGTTTTGTGTTCCTAAGGATGAAAAGAGCATTATAGGGAACTTTGCAGTAAGATCCCACCACGCTCCTAATGAAAATATTCTTGCAGGCAGAAGCCATCCTTCCTCAGGATAACCCCTGAGCTACGCATTAGTGCAAAGGACAAACAATATCCGCAAGATTTACCTCTAGGCAGGGCTAAGCAATTTTGTAAATCATATTTGATACTTCACCAGAAGTATCTATAAAAGGAATGGATTTCAAGGTAGCCAATGCATCAAAGGATTTCCAAGCAACTCCTATAAATCTAATGCACATTTCGCTAGACTTAAAGTGTGTAAAAATTATTTAAAAACCCAAGGAAGGGGTTGCAAGCCCCGGTGCAAAAAATGATGTCGAACTCGCGACAAACGAAACAGATGTGATATTAAAATCGCGATAGACGAAGATAATTAAAATTTAGCATCCGTCTTATCCACTGCTATAACGTGCCAAAGTCTGCACTCGTGGTCGAGTAGATGATAAACACATGGGGGTGTTACAACAATGCTGTGGCAGAACCTCCCAAGTTATCGGGCCCACATGCACCTGTCCTTGTCTCGAAGACCTCAGACGACTTTGTATGTGCAACAGATAACTTAACAGGATCTGTCCGATTGCCCTAGGGACCTCGGATAAACCACTTACAACTAGGACTGCAGGATTAAGTAAACACAAATCACACACCAACAATTTTGCAGCGGAAATCTTATTACCAAATTTTACAAGTTACAACAAATTTACATTATATTTATCGGAGTGGTTACAAAAGTGGTTCAAAGAATAAACTTTGAAATGTTATAAATTATTTATAAGTTTGAAATATATGCTAGCTCAGTGACAATCCTCAATAAAAAGTATAAAAGAAGTACTTAGACTTATAAGGAAGCCGTGCCCATCGGCGCTTAACACCAATCACAATCAAAGTAACTCGCAACTTGCAGCAACAATGGGAGTAAAACCCTAAGTACGCAAGTACTCAGCAAGACTTACCGGACTAAGGAAAAAGACTCTCAAGGATATGCTGGATTTGGGAATCAAGGAAAGGCTTTTAGCAAGAATCAACATTAATAGTTTGCAGAAAGCTTACTAAAATGAGTCCTTACTTTCAACATTTTAATGCTATATTAAGTATTAATAGACCTTGTTTGCATCTAGTCTAATTTCATCATCACATTAATCAATACAACATGATTTTTGCTCATTATGATTCCATCCATGACTTAGATTGCAGGGCAGTGACCAAGTCTTCATGTCCGAGAAGTAACAGCGATCCGAATCGATTAATACCCAGCTGGGGATCTCCAATCACACGACATATGTAGCACTTAACCCTTGCATATGTCAACTCGCCACCGGGGTTCTTAAGACCAGATCGGGTTCATGTCAACCGAGAGCACAGATACACCACCGTCCAGCCTCTTGCCACGGAGGGTACACGCTACTCTCGCCATCTCTCCACTCCCATTGCGTGTTGTCCTATTCTGGTATTAGTCTGCCTGAGGCAAAGCTTACCCATGATGAGGCATGTGACCAGTTTCCTCGATCAGCAAGCCTACATTCGCTATAAGCCTTAATCAACCTGGGTAGAACATCACCTGTTCCTAGCCCAAGTCCTGATTTAAGTACTTCCATCCTTAAGTTTGTTTGTGTTCCTTAGGATGAAAAGAGCATTATAGGGAACTTTGCAATAAGATCCCACCACGCTCCCAATGAAAATATTCTTACAGGTAGAAGTCATCCTTCCTCAGGATAACCCCTGAGCTAGGCCTTAATGCAAAAGACAACCTCTATCCACAAGATCTAAGCAGGGCTAAGCATTTTTGTAAATCATATTTCGATACTTCATCAGAGGTATCTATAAAGGTATGGATATCAAGGTAGGCAATGGATCAAAGGGTTTCCAAGCAACTCCTATAAACCTAATGCACATTTTGCTAGACTTAAAGTGTGTAAAAATTATTTAAAAACACAAGGAAGGGGTTGCATGCACCGGGGCTTGCTTGGAATAAACACTACATTAGTGTTTGTTAGGTGACGTCCACTTGCCGATCAGCCTTTATTCTAATACTTGCTCCATCTATCCATCTTCAGGTTAATCCATCAACATCATCTTGCGGAGAAGCTCACGCTTTCTAGCATCTTGTGGTCGACTCAGTTCTGGTTCTCTGCATCACGTAGTTAATTCACGTACCTAAATGAAATGCATTATGCACATGAATGCATATAGACAGGAATATCACAATATTCCTAGATCAAGTAGGCGGAGTGCCGTCAAATATTACATCTTCAATTAGCCATCAATATCTATTTATGACCGCTATCCCACCACTAGACATAGCATATAATGACTACTAGCAAAACATTAATTTCCTCAAATAAACTAAATTGGCACAACAACACCGTAAGAACTGATAAGCTAGTCAGATAAAATACTCAATCTATTTTTTATATTATTAATCTACTCACACTAGGTATGTATGTCTACCAACACATTCTTCATCTAACTCACATTTCTAACTTAGATTTCACACGTCTATGAAGCATTACTTCACAAACACGAACCTAACCAATTCACAATACACGATGAAGCATTTTAATAAACAATTAATACAACCACAACGCACGGTTGCTATCGTCCAGAGAACTAACGCAACTAATATAACTAATTAACCCAATCCTTGAATCAATAGTAAGAACTAGCGAACCAGTGTACTATTACTAGTCGATACAAAATTCATGAGATCGGCGATGATTCCGGTTTAGACCATCCATCAAGCATTTAGCGCGATGAACAACGTCCTTCCCATCATCACCCAACAGCTAGAATTCCACTTCTATCATCGACCCCATAACATCACACAACATAACAATGGATCTAGCCATAATTACCAACCTCACACCTCTCATCACTGTTATTTCTAACTTAATTTTATACGCATACGAAGCGTCTTATTTTTAAAAACCAATAGTGAAAATAGCGAACCGGCTCACCACATCTCAATTCGATTTGGTATTTGCTTGAACGACGACGGCCTCCAGCTGAAGTCCTCGATCGAACATCTGGCGAGCGTGACCGACGAGCTAAGGCTGATGGCGAACACAGGAGCAGGGGTAGGTCCGGCGTTTGTTGGGAAAGGAGCTCGACACCCGGTTTCATGCCGAGCTGCTGGGTGAAAGACGACGACCAAGGCCGAGGCAAAGTTCAACGACGAGGTCGAACAACGGATGGCGAGCGCGAACGCACGGCTTGCCAACAACACGAAGACGACGGTGTGGTGTGCACACGACGCAAAGAGAAATGACCGCAACTCCACGGCAGCTTCACGAGCGTGGCGAGGACGCAGAGCGCGGCAACATGGGGCTAGACTCGACGAGGGAACTCGACACGCACAGGGAAGCTTCACGGCGCGGTGGCCATGGCCGAGCAGACAGGGAGCGCCGCGAGCGGAGAAGCTTCACGCGGGAGTTGGGAGGAGGAATGGCTAGGCGAAACCTCGGCAGGAAAATGGATGGCCGGTAGAGGAACGCGGCTGCGCGCAGAGGAGCAGGGCGCTGCGTAGAGGCGAGAAGGAAGCTTGGCGAGTCGGCGAGGTTGAGGGAGTGAGCTAAGGGGATTCGACGAGCTGGAGATGGATGGAGGAAACTCCGTACTGGGCTGCGGCCGGACGCTGGGGAGAAGGCGAAGGCGCGCTGCAGGGGCACACGACGACCGGCCTGTGTCGCTATGGCAAGGTGGTTTCTGCAGCTCGATTTGGCTCGGGCGGTGGCGTGCCTCGTCCACCACTCGGCGAGCTGCGTGAACCCCGTGAGGAAAGCGGTCGGTCCCCGACCATCGCGGCCACGGCCAGAAATTGAGCTCAGCACAATAAAATTCGAGCAGGGAAGCAGGCGCGAGTGGAGAGCTGAGCACCAGAGAGAGAGAGAGAGAGCAGCGCCGAGGAGGGATGAGGGAGGGACACGCGGTTGAGGGAGAAGCAGAGAGGAAGGAGCCGAGCGCTGGAGGAGCAGAGCGCGCGCGCACACGTGGGAGCTTCGTGGCTGGGGAAAAACTCGACTAGCCATGGCGAGCAGGGAGATCCGGGCTGGGGCATCACGGTCTGCTGCGCAGCCATGGGGACGAGCAAAGGGAGTAGGGCGCCGCAGGGAAGGAGCTGGGGACTGGGCACACGGCTGGAAGAGGGATGAGAGGGACTCACCACCAAAAATTGGGCGCGCGCAGGAGCTGTCACCGGCGAGGGAGGATGCAGGGGCGCTCGCCAGGGAGCTCCACAAGAGAGAGAGATGGGCGCTGGAGAGAGAGCGCAGCAAGTGAGGAAGAAGAGAGCAGACGTGCGTGTGAATAGAGAAGCCTGGGCGACGGCTGAAAAAAATCAGATGGCGGCGTGGGGATAAGACTGTCTTCAGCGGTTCCCCTAAATTTCTCCCCCTATATCCCACTCACGTGCCACGTCAGCGATCTCTCTCCCCCTATATTTCCACGCTCTACAGCGGTTCCCCCTATATGAATCCTCTATACCTCACCACACCAATATTATATTCTTTCATCATCAACTAACTCAACTACCATCCAATATTAATTTTATTTTTATTTATTCTTTGCACAGCACACGGGCGTATTTTTGGATACTTTGTTGTTAACCGGCCCGTATTTTTGGATACTTTGTTGTTAACCGATGCTTTCCCCCTATATGAATCCTCTCCCCCTAATTTTTATTGACATCTGATACTTTGTTGTTAAGCGATGCAGTTTACCATGAAATTGTTTATGAACAAAATGCCTAATGACATGGATGCTCCAACACTATGTCATCCTAATGTCCACCACTACACTGCTCTGCACAGTAATAACTAATAACAGTGACATGGCATGTGCCATACAGAACCTAAGCCAACTTTACTGTCTTTCACATGTTCATGTCATCAGAGCATGACAATCATACTAAAATTTGATAAACAAAGGATACACACCATCCAAACAGTGATTGTTTGTATCCCCTTATTGGAGCTTGGTGCAGTGCAAAGATGCAGTAATGCTCCCTGGTTCCAACCCCATAAGTCATAACACGGCAGCCAAAACAAAGAAACTGAACTATGCAAGGTGGTCAAACGCACTGATTCAGATAGAACATAACTTTCTTTTAGCAGCTGTATCCAAACCAATCAATAGATCATCCTACATGAAACCAAATTGTAAAACAAATGGCTTCATTTCTCACATAAATAATATCCAAAAAAAGCAACAGCAAGAAGCCTAAGAATGGCAATCACTCAGGATGCAAATTAAGAACTAACAGCAAAAAAAGGTAGGTAGCCAAGGCTTCAAGCTGCCTGCAACATAGTGGATCACAAGGGACTAAAAGGACATAATCAACTTTTAGGACCTACTGTAAAATCCCAGTCTCATCACATGCTGCTGGGCAAACAAAACTAGAGCTGAACCAACGCAATAAAACTGACTGCGACATACACTTGATCACGACTCACATAAAACAATAACTGCCTTTTAGCAGCTGTTCCAACTAAGTCAAGACTCAATAGATCCATCTACCTGAGCACAAAATTACAAGAATTTCCACTTGATCCAACACATAATACCAAAAGAAACAGCAAGGGCCCTAAAAATCGGGGCAAACACCCAAGACGCAACTTGTTGAGAAGTTCCTGCCGTCCCAACGAAATCCTCTTGTCGTACACACCATTGCCCCGGAACTAGCTCGTTGATCAACGAAATGCGCCGCATTCAACACTCTCATATGATCCTGCACACCAGCACCCTCTCGATGCGTACGAGGTCCGCAAGACCCTACGGGCGAGGCGAGCCGAGGAAATGAGGACAGGGCGGATGTGGATGCGGTGGCGAGCGCCTACCTGATGAAGGATGAGGAGTTGGATGAGAGGTCGGATGCGTAGAGACCCTCGCTCCCGCCGTGGAAGAAGAAGGAGTTGGCCCGCGGCGCGAAGCCGCCGCCGGCGTACTCGTGGATTGAGTCGTCGACACCCCAGGCAGCGAGGAGGGCGATGAGGGAGAGCCCGAGCGCGACCGAGAGTGTGGCTCGCCGCATCGTCGCGAGGGTGCGTGCGGCGCCGCCGTAGCCGTCTAGTACTCGGCGGCAGCGGATGGATGGAACCGGAAGGAGAGGGGGCTCGTCTTGCTGCCAGCCGGTGGAGGATGGTTGCCCTAGGTTCGCCTGGAACTCCGTCGTCGGAGTATTCCGAGCGCGCGGGGAAGCAACCGGCTGCGGGGGACGAGCGCCGTAGGGTGCCCATCCATTTAGCGGGAGAGAAGGAATCGGGAGGGGAGAGAGGAGGAGGAAGAGGCAAGCGGTGAAGGGGAAGGGAGTGAACTGTAGCCCCTATATGGGCTACAGTAATAGAGGAGGGGGAGGCAAGCAGCGTCCGTTGAAGACAGTCTAAGCGCGGCACTAGAAAAGATCCGGAGGAGAGTGGCTAGGTGGCAGGATCTTTTTCTATTTTTTTATTTCTTATTTTTAACAGAGAATCGTAGATATTTTTGAATTCAGATTTTTAGCGACGAATAAAGGGTCGAATAATTAGGATTGACAGCAACAACTGGACATGATTTGATTTGGTGATTTTTTCGGAATCAGTTGAGTTTTCACCCGTTATTTACATTTGGAGATTCAGATCGAGACGAGAAACACACGAACCGAACTACACGGATTTCGGCTTCGGTATTTTAATCTGCATTTGATTCAGTTGACTTCAGACAATTTCCATTCGCTACTCAAACACTCGACTAGAGGACAATTCAATTAAAAACCCATCGACGTGATGTCATGGATAACAAAAAGGGGACTAAATTATTTTACACTGAAAGCTTAGTCGTCGAGTTCTTCTTAATCTATTCAGGATAAATCATCCGAGTGGGTCGGGCTTCCGAATTCGTATTCGCGCGAGCGATGAATTTTAAATAATCACCAGACGCACCGATTTTCGGAACAACTATGTTCCGAACATCACGAAAATTTAGGAAGGACCCGGATAAATAAAAATAAAAATAAAACGATGTCGCGCTCGCTACAAACGAAATAGATGTGATATTAAAATCGCGATAGATGAAGATGATTAAAATTTAACATCCGTTTTATCCACTGATATTACGTGCCTAAATCCATACTCGTTCTCGAGCGGAATATAAACACCTCTCCCTGCCGCGTTCCTGCTCGGCGTCTAGCTTTCCTGCACGCCGCGGTCTCCAGGTCGTCCATGGCTACGCTGACTCCAGCCTCTTCCCATGGACGCATGCGGCTCCCTCCTGCCCTCAGTTCTCATGGCCGCCATGCCCTCTGTCCATCCGTGGCCGCGCCCATGCCGAACTCCATCCCAGTTCGAGCTCCTCTCCATAGCCACCCTTCTCCTATCTCATGCTCGCGCCAGCACTCCACTGCAGCGTCCATGCTCCCTGGTGGTCGAGCTCCTCTTTCATCTCCCTCTCCCATGGCGCCGGCCCTAGCTCGGTCCCTCCCATGGTGCGTCCCTGCCTTCTCCCATGGATGGTTGGCACCCTCTCTAGTTTAGCATGGCGCCCTTTCCTCCCTGCAGTATGGTTCCATTCTTCCCTCACCTCCATCGCAGCTCCCTGCTCCAGCGAGTTCTCATGGCCGCTATCGAGCTTCCGGCACGCGCCCATCTCCTCTGCTCCCCCCGCGTCCTAGGACTCTCCATCGCGCCGACCTGTGCCCGCCCGTGGCCTTCAAACTCGCCCAGCTCGGATTTTGCTTGGTCGCCTGCCATTTCCCAGTGCCGTGGTCTCGCTCGGACGCGTCCTATCAAGGTTGTTCCTGCACGCGCGCCCTGGTACCCCTGCTCGCTGTTGGACCGACCGTCAGCAGCTTCCTGGCCTCCGTCGTGCTCGGCAGCGAGTAATTCATGTTAGAGCGGCTACTGCGACGCCCTCCCTTGTGTCGTGCTCGCCAGATCGAGCCTCGCGTCATCGATCTGTGCAGTTCCTATTCGATAATCGGTTCGGTCTCCGTCGAACTTCTATTCGCCATGACGCCGAGCTCCTTCAACACTGACCCACCCCGTTGTCGTTATTCTGTCATCTCGCTTCAATGCCAGTTCCTTCGTGACATCTCCGACTTGTGTTCGTGCCAACAAAAGGATCCTAAGAGAAAGTGGAGAAACAAGCCCCAAGTACTCGACGAAAAGCCTAAACTATAAATCATCGGGGTTCTTGCAGAGTTCGCGTCGAATTTAATCTTGGGTTAGCTGATTTGCTACTACTATTATTTGGTTTTAATGAATGGATTGATAGATATGTAGGTTGCGGCGATCTTTTTATTTAGCATAGGTACGTGTTGGGGGCCTTCGTCTTCCGAAGGTCCTCAAAAACATGACTAACAATGTTTCCCAAGTGTAATATATGTTCAGGAACCTTTGCACTCGAGATAAAGTTGTACACAATATGAAAAGCAGGGTCAGGACGAAGGATGAACCAGTTCCGAATCTATGCGCAAGGAAGCTTCGGCTCAATGACAGAAAAGGGAACCGACTTAAATGGGAAAAGGCTATCTAGTCCTCGTTGAATTGTCATTAAGTCAATAGTAAAAAGGACATGAATGTAATTTTACACAGGCTGCGCCCTGTGCCTATAAATAGATGAACAATACTCCCATACCGTTCACGCTGACTTGTATTCGCTTGTGCGTCACGCTTGTACCTTTGCCTTCAATGAAGCCAAAGGTACAAATATAATTTGATATTGTTCTTATTCATTCTTGATTATATAAAAGAAAGATATATTATGATGTCATGTAATTATCCATGTTACTATGTTTCATATGCTTCGTCTTTCATTGATTTATGTTGCAATGATAAAGGTACATCCTTCATAACCTTCATCCGAAGATCGTTATATCCTCAGGGAAATAATGCTTCGAAGGACGAAGGGCATTAAACATTAACCTATTTTTGTGTTGCCTTGTTCTTAATTCATAGCATTTGAGAACAAGTCACCAACAGCACGCTTAGTAATTATGGCTAGCTCCGTTGTTGTGTCGGTGTGCTGTTACGTGACAATATATTTGTTTTTAGAATAATGAAGTAGTCGAGTCAGAGATTGAGGTTTAGATTTTAGATGCAAAATATAGTGGTAGGCATGGATGCGATGTATGATCTAGTTAATGGCGTGACAGATAAGTTTAATATTTTAATCAGCTAGCTAGCAGGATCTTGCAATGTGTTTATTCCTATTTTAATTATTTAAGGAAGTCGATATTCTACGTTAATAGTTAGTATAATCGGTCTATGTTCATGATCGGTAAATGTCATAACCAATTAATGTGTTATACAAATTAATCTGGAAAATAGTTTAGAAAACTAGTTAAGTTAGTTTTAAGTATGGTTATGGCCGATTGTGGTTAGCACCATCGACCTATATCTTATGCATCTTAATTTACAATGTGGAAACGTATCTCTAGTGTAATTGGATTGATCTGATGTTGTGGTATGCTTGTGTTCAATGGTGAATTAATCACATTGTATAATGATCGTCGATTGGTAGGTTATGTGAGTGGTGCCTCGATGGGTGCATATGTTAAATATAATTAAATAGGTTCTACGTATGTGATGAGTAGTGGTCTTAAATACTGGTAAAATGTTATGTTCATACGGTGATAGGATGAAGTTAGTATTTTGTAGAGTGCTCGAGTTCTATTTATGTTATGTCTGATTATGCTGGTACATACATAAGAATTAGGTTGTCGAGATTACGATGATGACTTAATCGTATTGATGAATATATATGTGTTTGTATATAAATCGTTATTGAAATACCTTGCCACTAAATATTTAATCCTTTTGGTGTAGCAATTTTAGTCTTGTACTATTCTTGTTTATATGCATTCATGTGCATTATGCAAATCATTTAGGTACGTTAATTAACCACGTGATGCGGAGAACCAAAGCTGAGTCGACCACAAGATGTCGCTGCGTGTAAGCTTCTCCACGAGATGGTATTGATGGACCAACATGAAGATGGATAATTTGAACAAATGCCAAGACAAAGGATACTCGTCAAGCAGGCGTCGTCTAACAAACACTAACCTAATGTTCTTCCAGGCAAGCCCCGGTGCATGCAACCCCTTCCTTGTGTAGTGAAATGTGCATTAAGTTTATAAGAGTTGCTTGGAAACTATTGAATGCATTGCCTACCTTGATATCCATACCTTTGTAGATACTTCTGATGAAGTATCAAAATATGATTTACAAAAATGCTTAACCCTGCTTAGATCTTGTGGATAGAGGTTGTCTTTTGCATTAGTGCCTAGTTCAGGGGTTACCCTGAGGAAGGACAACTTCTACCTGCAAGAATATTTTCATCGAGAGCATGGTGGGATCTTACTGCAAAGTTCCCTATAATGTTCTTTTCATACTAAGGAACACAAAACAATCCTAAGGGTGGAAGTACTTAACTCGAGACTTGGGCTAGGAACAGGTGATGCTCCACCCAGGTTATTTAAGGATTGGATGCGTATGTAGGCCTGTATGATCAAGGACTATCTTAATTGGCCACATACCCTAGATATGGGAGAGGGTAAGCTTGAACCTGGCTATTCCATACGTGAAAAGACAACCGCGCACTGGGCATGGGAGATGGTGGGAGTAGCGTGTACCCTCTTGGCTAGAGGCTGGATGGAGGAGTACTGTGCTCCCGGGTAGCGTGGACCGGTTCACGTTGTGGAGGATCCGTGGGAATGGTTGACATATGCAAGGGTTAAGTGCTACATATGTCGTGTGGTTAGAGATCCTTAGCTGAGTAAATCGATTCGGATCATCGTTATATCCCCGGACAGTGGAGACTTGATCACTGACTTGCAACCTTGGCGAGGATGTAAACATTATGAATAAAAATGATGTTGTATTGATGAGATGGTGAAATTAGACTAGATGCAACCAGAGTCTATTAATATTTAACCTGGCGTTAAAATATTGAAAGTAAGGACTCACTTTAGTAAGCTATTTCTACAAAAGTATCTAAGTTGAATCTTGCTAAAGCCTTTTCCTTGAATCCTTTTAAACCAACATACCCTTGAGAGTCTTTTTTTTATTCAGGTAAGTCTTGCTGAGTAATTGCGTACTCAGGGTTTTATTCCCTGTTGTTTTTCAGGTTATAATTTTGTGCTACTGTTGATGGTGTTAAGTGCCGGTGGGCTCGACCTTCTTATAAGTCTAAGTAACTCTTCTATACTTCTTATTGAGGATGGTCACTTGAGCTAGCATATATTTCAAACTTATAAATAATTTATAACATTTCAAAGTTTATTTCTTTGAATCACTATTGTAATCACTCTGATAAACATAAAGTAAACTTGATGAAACTTGTAGAATTTGGTAATAAGATTTCCGCTGCAAAAATATTGGTGTGTGTGATTTGTGTTACTTAATCTTGCGATCAACCCCTTCCTTGGGTTTTTAAATAATTTTTACACACTTTAATTCTAGCAAAATGTGCATTAGGTTTATAGGAGTTGCTTGGAAACCCTTTGATGCATTGGCTACCTTGAAATCCATTCCTTTTATAGATACTTCTGGTGAAGTATCAAATATGATTTACAAAATTGCTTAGCCCTGCCTAGAGGTAAATCTTGCGGATAGAGTTTGTCCTTTGCACTAATGCCTAGCTCAGGGGTTATCCTGAGAAAGAATGGCTTCTGCCTGCAAGAATATTTTCATTGGGAGCGTGGTGGGATCTTACTGCAAAGTTCCCTATAATGATCTTTTCATCCTTAGGAACACAAAACAATCCTAAGGGTGGAAGTACTTAACTCGAGACTTGGGCTAGGGTGATGCTCCACCCAGGTTAATTAAGGATTGGATGCGTATGTAGGCCTGTATGATCAAGGACTATCTTAACTGGCCACGTGCCCTAGATATGGGACAGGGTAAGCTTGAACCCGGCTATTCCATACGTGAAAAGACAACCGCGCACTAGGCGTGGGAGATGGTGGGAGTAGCGTGTACCCTCCTGGCTAGAGGCTGCACAGAGGAGTACTGTGCTCCTAGGTAGCGCGGACCGGTTCACGTTGTGGAGGATCTGTGGGAATGGTTGACATATGCAAGGGTTAAGTGCTAATATGTCATGTGGTTAGAGATCCTCAGCTGAGTAAATCGATTTGGATCGCCGTTATATCCTCAGACAGTGGAGACTTGATCACTGACCTGCAACCTTGGTCAGGATGTAAACTGTTGGGGGGCAGCTTCGTCGCCGAAGGTCTTGTGAGAAGAAACACCTTCGAAGGGCCTGAACATAATGCCGAAGCTATCAGTCAAGGAGCTTCGTAACGTAACTCCAGATGCACCGACTTAAAAGATGGAATGACCAATTAGCCCATGACAACCTATGTTATGATTGTAACCAAGTGTAAAGGGTATGAATGTAATTTCTCGCAGGCTGCGTCCTGTGCCTATAAATAGATGAACAGTACCTCGTACTGTTCATGTTGACTTGTATTCGCTCGTGCGTCATGCTTGGATTTTAGCCTTCTGTCAAGCCGAAGATATAAATGTAATTCAATATTGTTCACGTTCATTCATGATGATATAATTAAGTGATATTAATGATGTCATATGATTATTTATGTTATCTCAAATGTCCCATATGCTTCTTCTTTCATTAATATATACTGTAATGTCGAAGGTATGTCCTTCATGGCCTTTGCCTGAAGATCATTATATCCTAAGGGAGATAATGCTTCGAAGGACGAAGGGCATTAACCATTAACCTTTTTTGTGTTGCCTTGTTCTTAACTCATAGCATTTGAGAACAAGTCCCCAACACAAATATTATGAATAAAAATGATGTTGTACTGATGAGATGGTGAAATTAGACTAGGTGCAACCAGAGTCTATTAATATTTAATCTGGCGTTAAAATATTGAAAGTAAGGACTCACTTTAGTAAGCTTTTTCTGCAAAAGTATCCAAGTTGATTCTTGCTAAAAGCCTCTCCTTGATTCCTAAATCTAGCATATCCTTGAGAGTCTTTTTCCTTAGTCGGGTAAGACTTGCGAAAGTACACTCCGTACTCAGGGTTTTCGAACCCATGTTGTTGCAGGAACTAGAATTGTGCTGTTGTGGATGGTGCTAAGTGTCGGTGGGCTCGGCCTTCTTATAGGTTAAAGTAGCTCTCCTATACTTCTTATTGAGGACTATCATTGAGCCAGCATATATTTCAAACTTATAAATAATTTATAATAATTCAAGGCATATTCCTTTGAATCACTTTTGTAATCACTCTGATAAACATAATTAAATTTGTTGTAACTTGTAAATTTTGTAATAAAGAAATTCCGCTGCAAAATGTTGGTGTGTGATTTGTGTTTACTTAATCTTGTGATCCTGGTTGTGAGTGGTTTATCTGGGGTCCCTGGGACACTCGTATGGATCCTGTTAAGTTATCTGGTGCACATGCATAGCCGTCTGAGGTCTTTGAGACAAGGGCAGGTGCATGTGAGCCCAATAACTTGGGAGGTTCTGCCACAACTGGTATCGGAGCAAGATTAAGTATATACGGTCACATATGTATTTTCAAAACAAAAGTTTTGGTTTTAGAAAACCTATTTTCAACTATGTTAACCACGACAGTACTCGGCATTCACACCCGTCTCGTGTGCTGTGAACTTACCGTGACCACTTGTTGGTAAACCTCTTTCTGTGTGTTTTACCCAAGAGGTTGCATCTGGTTCTATTTGGGTAAAGTCACATATCTACCGCTCGCCCAACAGACTCAGATAGTACAATGTCATCAGAAAAAGCAAACTGCACACATGGAACCTTATGTGTTTTTCTGGCAGATGTCGTCTCTATTGTTGGACATCTCTAAATTAGCTGACGTCGATACATGCTATGTCCACTAGAGAAACAACATCTTGAGATACTTATCTCCGCTTGGAATTGTCTTATGATTACCGCTGATATGGACATGGGTTACATGCTTCTATACTCTTAGAAGTCTTTTGTTCCGAATCTTGGGACGAGATTCTTTTAAGGGGGGAGGGTTGTAACACCCCAGGTGTTTATCATCTGCTCGACCACGAGTGCAGACTTTGGCATGTTATAGCAGTGGATAAGACGGATACTAAATTTTAATTATCTTCGTCTATCACGATTTAATATCGCATCTGTTTTGTTTGTCGCGAGTTCGACATCGTTTTTTGCACCGGGGCTTGCAACCCCTTCCTTGGGTTTTTAAATAATTTTTACACACTTTAAGTCTAGCGAAATGTGCATTAGGTTTATAGGAGTTGCTTGGAAACCCTTTGATGCATTGGCTACCTTGAAATCCATTCCTTTTATAGATACTTTTGGTGAAGTATCAAATATGATTTACAAAATTGCTTAGCCCTACCTAGAGGTAAATCTTGCGGATAGACTTTGTCCTTTACACTAATGCCTAGCTCAGGGGTTATCCTGAGGAAGGATGGCTTCTGCCTGCAAGAATATTTTCATTGGGAGCGTGGTGGGATCTTACTGCAAAGTTCCCTATAATGCTCTTTTCATCCTTAGGAACACAAAACAATCCTAAGGGTGGACGTACTTAACTCGAGACTTGGGCTAGGAACAGGTGATGCTCCACCCAGGTTAATTAAGGATTGGATGCGTATGTAGGCCTGTATGATCAAGGACTATCTTGACTAGCCACATACCCTGGTATGGGACAGGGTAAGCTTGAACCCGGCTATTCCATACGGGAAAAGACAACCGCGCACTGGGCGTGGGAGATGGTGGGAGTAGCGTGTACACTCCTGGCTAGAGGCTGGATGGAGGAGTACTGTGCTCCCGGGTAGCGCGGACCAGTTCATGTTGTGGAGGATCTATGGGAATGGTTGACATATGCAAGGGTTAAGTGCTACATATGTCGTGTGGTTAGAGATCCTCAGCTGAGTAAATCGATTCGGATCACCGTTATATCCTCGGAGAGTGGAGACTTGATCTCCGACCTACAACTTAAGTCAGGATGTAAACATTATGAATAAAAATGTTGTTGTATTGATGAGATGGTGAAATTAGACTAGATGCAACCGGAGTCTATTAATATTTAATCTGGCGTTAAAATATTGAAAGTAAGGACTCATTTTATTAAGCTATTTTTGGCAAAAGTATCTAAGTTGATTCTTGCTAAAAGCCTCTCCTTGATTCCTAAATCTAGCATATCCTTGAGAGTCTTTTTCCTTAGTAGGGTAAGACTTGCAAAAAGTACACTCCGTACTCAGGGTTTTCGAACCCATGTTGTTGCAGGTACTAGATTTGTGCTGCTGTTGATGGTGCTAAGTACCGGTGGGCTCGACCTTCTTATAGGTTAAAGTAGCTCTTCTATGCTTCTTATTGAGGATTATTATTGAGCTAGCATATATTTCAAACTTATAAATAATTTATAACATTTCAAAGTATATTTCTTTGAATCACTTCTATAATCACTCCGATAAAGACAATGTAAATTTGTTGTAACTTGTAACTTTTGTAATAAAGAAAAACCACAGCAAAAATGTTGGTTTGTGATTTGTGTTTACTTAATCTTGCGATCTTGGTTGTAAGTGGTTTATCCGGGGTCCTTGGGACACTCGGACGGATCCTGTTAAGTTATCTGGTGCACATGCATAGCCATCTGATGTCTTTGAGACAAGGGCAGGTGCATGTGGGCCCAATAACTTGGGAGCTTCTGCCACACCAATAGACTCAGATAGTATAGTGCCATCAGAAAAAGCAAACTGCACACATGGAACCTTATGTGTTTTTCTGTCAGTTATAGCTTGTTTGTTGATGTCTCTAGTTAAACTAAAGTGGTATGTGCTATACCCACTAGAGAAGCAACATTTTGAGATGCTCGACTTTGCTTGGAATTACCTTATGCTATCGCTTATACAGACAAGAGTTACATACCTCTCTACTCTTAAAAGTCGTTCGCTCCGAATCTTGGGATGAGATTCTTTTAAGGGGGAAGGGTTGTAACACCCTAGGTGTTTATCGTCTGCTCGACCATGAGTGCCCTTTAACATGTGATAGCTGTGAATGTAAAGATCACTAAATTTTAATCATCCTCGTTTATCACGATTTTTATATCGTGTCTACTCCATCTGTCTAAATTGTCCTAATTATTTTCGCTTATCACGTTGTTGGCATTGCATTTGTCTTCCTCTGTCTGAACTGTCTAAAATATCAAAGCCGAAATCATTTTAGTCCGATCTATTTACATTCCGCCACAAAACATATCCCTAGAACTCCAATTATATTCATATCTATATTTATACTCTCGAAAGGAAATGAAATAGAGGAAAAATTCGATTTACTCTTCTCCACGTACAGTCGTATCCACACAAAACGCACACACACGCATCACTGCTCTACCAGCATGCCACACCACTTGGCAGCTCGATCAGTACCTAACACACTTACTAAAACATTAACACCTAAATAACAAAATTAGTTCTAACATTCTGGCTGTACCGAACAGGAAACGATGTTATCCATTTCCGTTGTGAATAGATGAATGGCTAAAAACGTGGAAACAAACAATCTCCATATTTGTTTGTTACAAGAATTGGGAGAGAAAAATAGCTGGTTTTCTTCATCCACCACCCCAGGTTTCCAGCCTCTTCTCCCTCTTCCTAGATCCTTCCACGCCGCCCCTCCCTTAGCTCATTCCCTCCAGCCGCCATCTTCTCCCTCCCCAGTGTCGACCGCCCTTCCTTTGCCTCCATGCCAAGCACTCCAGACATGCTCGCCCTGGACTCCATGTACCGCCCCAGCTTCATCTTCTTCAGCTCGCCAGCCACCAGGATGGTCCGAGCTCGCCCATCCTCTGCTCCTCCCCGCGCATGGCTGCCTCCTCTGCCTCCGATCCGCTGCGCCATGGTGGGCTCGCCCAGCATCGCACGCCGTTGTCCCTCTGCTCAGCGTCCAGTCCCTAGCGCCGACACCCCTGTTTTTTCCCCATCTCCTTCCCTTGATGCGCTCACCCAGGTCGCGCGCGTGGCTGCTCACTGACTTGACCACGCTGTCGATCTGCACAGCCGTCCTGGCATCGTTGTGCAGTGAGTCCCTCTGTCCTGTTTCTGGCAGCGAAAGCCTAGCCCCTGCGGCAAGCTACCTGCTCGATGGAATGTTCAGCCACTTGTCGGATCTGCGCAGCCCCTACGCGACGTCACAAACTCCGGTAAAACCTTGCTGCCCTTGCTGCTCTCGAGCCCCTTGTGTTTGATAAAATGTTAAAACTAGTATATGTCGTTGCTTGCAGCTCGTTGTCGATGCCGCGCTTCGTGCATCGCGTGTTCGACGAAAATCCCAAGTCCGTGGACAGCACATGCGCAACTCAAATCCGATCGGCCAGGTTGTTTGATGTGTATTTTACTCATTGTGATTTAGTTGATGATGTGTTTGTATGTGTGGGGTGATGGGAAAAGTAAAGGAGATGCGTCGTTCGGTAGTAATGATTAAGTTAAAATGTAGTTTATGGTGTGAAGAATGCGTCGATAAATATGTATGCCATTGAGTGGTTAAATGTTGTGTTGATCAGCTAGAGGTCCTATACAAGTGTCATCACTGTCCAAAAATTATTTGGGAGTGAGTAGTGTCGCTACGCCGGTTTTGTTGGAATCAGAGAGTGATTCGATGAAATATGCATACGAGTGCTTTAGGCCTCTAGGTGTTCAAGTTGTAACATTGTGAAGTTCTATGCAATGTGATGATGTTCTATGTGTTAGGTCAAAGGAAGATGTGATGTTTAATTATGCGTCACGCAAGTTAATCTAGTAAGATGATATAGAGAACGAGTCCAATAATGTGTAGAAGCTATGTATGGACTAAAACAGACTAGTTGCTGTTTTAGGCTGCATGTACTGTTTTTGCCGTGCCATTTGTTTGAGGAACTAAATTATATTTTCTGTAGAAATGTCATATAGAAAAGTTATAGCTCACTTCTTTCTCTTACTTGTGTAAAAGTTTCATGACCATAGGACTAGTAGTTTAGGAGTTATGATTTTTCCAAGTCCAGTTTCAAAATCTGTCCAAATTCTGTATAGGTTTCGAAGGCTAAGCTAAATTGAGAATCAGCTCTTAGTAATTATAAAAAAGTTGTGTTATTTTTCTTATGATTTCCAAAAAGTCTTGGATCACCCCTTTTGGTGGTCTAGAAGTCAAGTTATGGCTGTTTGAAATGTGATGTTTGAATCTGTCAAAAGTCTGGACAGCAATGTGTGTTTGAATTAACTGACTTTGATACACATTGAATCACCTTGAGATGATTATAAATGAGTTGTAGACAATTCTATTAGCTTTCTAAAAAGTCTAGGATCACCTGATTTGGATGCCGGAAATTCCAGTTATGGATTATTGAAGTAAGTAATTGAATTCTGTCCAAATCTAAGCAGAAATTGCGTTTAGTACAGTTTGACCTTTCGAATATTGTTATGATGATAATACAAAAGTTATAGAGGACTTTATAAGCTTTCCAGAAAGTCCTAGTTTACTATTTTTGGATGCATATTTTGAGAGTTATGAACAAAACAATTAACACATATGCTGCTGTCCAGAAATATACCAGCAATAAGTTGATCTCTTGAAGTTACTCTTGTTTGGCTAGGTGGGATTAGTCGATTTTTGATTCTTGATTGATGAAGACGTATTGCATAGAAGTGTTTTAGATAATTAAGCTGAGAAAACTAACTAAAATTCTTCTATCCTTATTTTAAATCTTAAATGTCTGATTCTAATAAGTCTCAGTCCGGTAATCGGTTGGTGTTATGTTTGAAACAAGCAAATATAGGAACTATATCTAGTTTTATAATTCTTGATGTTTAGATTTGATTCGTGTAAGTTAGAGAGCGTGATCATTATGTTTGGTTGTGTATCTCTATCTAATGTTTGGTTATGAATGGTTGTGATGTCTTGCTTGAAGTGTTTCCCCTCTTTAGTATAGGTTATTTATTATTTGCTATTCATGTCCTTACTCATGCATTATTGCATATCATCTAGGTACGTTAATTAATCACGTGGTGTGGAGGACAAGAGCTGGATTAATCATAAGATAATGCTGATGGACGAAGATAAAGTGGATGAATCAACCAAGTTGCAGGATGGAAGATGCTCACCAAGTGGTCGTCAATTAACAACACTAATGTAGTGTTTATCTCAGGCAAGCCCCAATGCATTTGCCACCTCCTTGCTATTTTAAAAACTTTTATCACTTATCTGCTGCATTAGGTGATAGGAGTTTAGTGAATAAACAATTGATGCATTACCATTCCTTGGAATTTGATTATCCTCCTTGCTACCTGTTTTATAAAGAGAACTAATGAGGCTTAGCCCTGCCTAGAGAAATTAAAAATTGTTTCTTTTAAAAAGAATGATGTGTAACACTGGATATGGGTTTTATGAAAAAGGAACTTGCAATAATGAAGGCATCACTCGTGATGATGAATTCATTATTCAAGTGTTGTACCTCTGTCAGGTACATGGTTTTGGGTGATAAATAATAAGATGAGACTAGACGTTGAGCAGGAAAGGTCGCCCGTCTGTGTCGATTAAGGACCGCACCAAAAGTAGACTTGCTGATCTAGGACCTTTTAACTGGCCACATGCCTCGTCATGGGTAAGCTTAGCCTCGGCTGGACCAATACCAGAAAGGCCGACCCGCAATAGGAGTGGAGAGATGGCGAGAGTATCGTGTATCCACCTAACAATAGGTTGGATGATGGGGGTACTGAGCTGTCGGTTGGCGGGGACCCGTTCTGGTCTTGAGAAACCCGGTGGCGAGTTGACATATGCAAGGGTTAAGTGCTACATATGTCGTGTGGGTAGAGATCCTCAGCTGAGTATTAATCGATTCGGATCACCGTTACTTCTCGGATATGAAGACTAGATCACTATCCTGCATCATAGTTAACAAGTGAAACTAAAGATGCTAAAATGAAGCTAGTATAGGACAAGTGAATGCTCTAGATTAGAAAAAGTACTTAACTTATGAAGTAAAATTTTGGCATAAGGATCCACTACTAGTAAGCTCTTCTACAAAATGAGTCCTTGAAATTTGATGAGCCTTACCTTGAATCCTTTTAAAACTAGGATACCCTTGAGAGTCTTTTATTTAGTCGGGTAAGTCTTGCTGAGTAATTGCTTACTCAGGGTTTTATTCCCTATTGTTTTTCAGATTATAATTTTGCTCTGTTGTGGATGGTGCTAAGTGCCGGTGGGCTCGACCTTCTTATATAGGTATATCCCATCTTTAGCTTCTTTATTGAGGATTGTCACTTAAGCTAGCATGTATTTTCAAATTTTCAAATATTTTATAACATTTCAAATTGTAATTCTTTTGAATCACTTTCTTTTGTAATCACTCTAATAATTGTATAATGTAAACTTATTGTAACATGTAATCATTTTGCAATAAAGAATTTATTTCCGCTGCAAATGTGGTGTGTGATTTGTGTTAACTTAATCCTGCGATCTTGGTGGTAAGTTGTTTATCCGAGGTCCTTGGGACACTCGGACAGATCCTGTTAAGTTGTTTGGTGTACATGCATAGCCGTCTAATGTCCTTGGGACGAGAATAGGTGCATGTGGGCCCGATAACTTGGGAGGTTCTGCGACAACGATCATCCTTAATTTGTTCACAATCCAATTGGGTCAACATTGAATGTGTGGATTTTAGATTTTTTTATCAAATGAGGTTACATACGTAGATTGTGTGTGGATTTTAGATTTTTTATTTGGTCTAATCTGGACACTAAATAGTCATTTGATTTTGTAGCGCCCCAATCCTCTGGGACTCAAATGTGATACAATTACTAGTCCCAGGAGGCTAGTAAACACATTTATACAACATATGATTTCAGATCTGCTTAAACGAGACAAACCTATAAAGGTGGCGATCAACTTCAAGAGTTGGTCCACAACTCGGGACATCATCAGAGTGGGGTTGAAGCAGCCTGATATGCGCAGCGAAGCAAATCAGCGGTCCAACAGCCACAGGCAAGGTTGGGAACAGGCGTAACTCTTACCCGATCAGCGATCTCCTTCTCTTAAAAACAACAAATAAGCAAGGGTGAGTACTTACGTACTCAGCAGCCCACCTTCACCCGCGGAATGGGGAAATCAGATATAATGCATGGAATATGTGGAGCTCAGAATATTTTACAGAAACAACAATATTTGATGCAGGGTTGTTTTGTAAAACATTTTGTATTTTTTAAAGCGCATCCTCTCCCAAAGGAGCAGGAAGTTTTTCAATATAGAGCAAAATCCCCTGGACTAAACCATCTAGGTATCTCATCAATTTCCCACTGGTTTTCATTTTCAAAAATAGCTACTGGACTTCCCGTCCACCATAGCTCACGGCTCAACCGTCGGACCTATTAAAACCACTTTTCAAAAGCATTTTTTGGAAAACAAAACACTAATTGTCATACCACACCAGACTCGTCCATTCCAGTGGACACGGACTATTCGAATACGTTTGAACTCTGCACAGAGGGGTACACTTTACCCACTAGTCCGGTTTCTGCAATCTCACCGGTGTGATATCCGAATGTTGAATCTCTCTCTCTCTTTCCTTGCACTTGTCATACAGTCTCGAGTGGTTGTACTTGTCATGAGTACAGGTAGTGAAGGATGACAAACCGGTCCTTATATGAGGGGACAATCCTTCTGCTCACACCTAACCCGGTTGAGCCAACACCTGAGGCCCTCTCCTAAACCAGGGAGTCCCTGATCATCCCACTTAAAAGGTGATAAGGGTGACAACCCTTCATCATACCCATTTTGGAAAACATTTTCTTTTGAAAACTCACACCTTTTCTCAAATCATTTGTAACAAATATGTCTAGGAGTATAAAGATTAATTGCGGCAAGCGGTTGGGTGGCCATAATAACTTGTCTCAAAATCATATCATGCATAAAATAACAGGTTGAGGATTGTGGTTGAAAAATATAGGTAATTTATGCATCAAAGGGATCCAGTGAGCTTGCCGTGCTTATCCTGCGAAAAGGGGTGAGAGCTCATGGAACTGGCTTCTGGCTCCACCGTCTGGCGTAGACTTACAGATCTGGTCTTCACGAGACGACACGAACGCTCCGATAACTATGCAACAAGAATAAGCAAACATACGAACCAGCAAGTATACCAACAAATATTTAGTATAGTGGTCAGAATGGCGATATATGAATGGGTATAGTCTTGAGCAGAATCTGTGTCATGTGGTGTTGTGATATTACTGGTGGAGTGGAGATGCTTACCAGGAGGCTGGATTGGAGGCGAAGCGACACTATGCGCGTAGCCGGCAGAGCGGAGTAACTGAGTGGGTGGGGTGTTTCCCTTGGCTGAGGGTGTTTAGTTTGTGGAGAGGGAGAGAGTAGCTAGGTGTATTTATAGCTGGGTGTATGTGGTGTAGTACAATAGAGTTTACTGTTGGTGAGAATAGGGACGAATGAATCGTCTGACTTAGTCTGAACAGGGAAATTGTAGGCAGAATATGGGACAAGAGTATTTTGGGAGTTTTCTAGGATATGAACCATGCTCATGGTTGGATAGGGAATAGTTTGATAAGAATTTAGAAACAAGAATTATTGGAATCTGAGTTTGGAAGCCTGGTTCGAAGGAATCTCAAAGTTAAGCGTGCTCAACTTGGAGAAACCTGGGATGGGTGACCAGATGGGAAGTTCCTACTGGAAGGAAAATCACAGTCACCGGAGTTCGTATGATTGGAATATTGGTCTAGCTGGTCTTAGGTGGACTGGACAACATGATGGATGAGTAGTTGAAATTTGGGGTGATCGGATGATCGATGAATAGTGACAGTGAAAAAGTAATTGTAGACATCATCGATGAATAGTAATGATGATGAATAGTGTCGGTGAATAGTGATGGTGAATAGTTCATATGAACAAACAATGAACGATGAATAGTGACTAAGAACGAACGATGAACGATGAATAGGAACTATGAACGAAAGGACGATCGAATGATCGGATCGGACGAACGAACGATTGGAATTTTGGCAGCATAACGGCTGGACAAAGATTATTTGGACGAACGATGAATAGAGACTATGAACGAACGTTGAACGATGAATAGGAACTATGACCGAACGGACGAACGATCGAATGATCAGACGAACGAACGATCGGAATTTCGGTAGCATAACGGCTGAACAAAAATTATTTGGACGAACGAATGGATGAACGATCGAACGATTGGACGAACGAACCATGAACGATCGGACGAACGATCGAACGATCGGACGAACGATCGAACGATCGGAAGAACGAACAAACTAAGAATAGGTGGACAAACGATCGAAGAAAGACCGAACGATCCTTGTGCTAGTGTGTGCTTGTGTGGGAAGTGGAGTGGGCGTGTGTGTGGGGGGAGGGAGAGTTGCCATGAAATGGCTTGGGGTGGCTTGAGAGGAGGCCTTGCCCCTCTATTTATAGCCAGGGTGGGGGTGATTAGGGGGAGGAGGCGAGGATTAGTGGGGAGGATGCGAGGATTAGTGGGAGATAAGCATGGATTTGTCTTGTATAAGTGAGATTAGCTTGTAGAGCTTACCGTATGACACCGGAGGTGTACGTATACGTATGGGCATGAGGAAAATTATGAAGAAAATATTTGTTGGGACTTTAAAAATGATTCTGAAGGTATTTCTCAGGAGGAAAATATTTGGAGAATTATTGGTGGAATATTTGGGCAGTATTTCTGGAAAGAACTTGAGGGGGATCACTGGGGAAATATTTGTAGGATATTTTTATTTGTTGATATCAACTCGCAAACAAACATTTTGAAATGAAATTTAAAATTTATTTTGAATTTAGAGCGAGTTTGAGAAAATTTCAAGATTTGAATTTTTGGGATGCTACAGATTTCTGACGACATATCTTTATTTTCTAGACAGGAGTCAGACCACATATATGTCTTATAGTATATTAAGTGTAATTTAGAATGTCTTGTGGCAAAGGCAATTTTTTAAGTGGCCTAAGGCAAAGGTCACATTTTAATGACAAAATTTGCTCTATCCACACGTGCATATACATATTTAGTGTGATACTTCTCTAATTTATTTTTGCACTTAATATTTGTTCGTATGGTAGTATAGTACTGTACTGTGAATCTGTGATGAAGTTATTCTTTAATTGTTCATAAATAGAACAAGCAAATCAGTGGTACTTTTTATGCTTACCTCCTATCATAATAGATTTTTACTGCGAACACACAATGCAGACTTGGATATCCCAATTAAAAGGTCAGTCAATTATCCTGTTTTTTAATAACCATCAGTAAGGAGTCTGTTTTGAAGTTTAAAGAATTTTTTGTTTGATGTGTTGCCCTTTTTTACATTACACATTGACACACACTTCATTTTGCTTGTATAAAAAGGGCAAACATAGTGGCAGAGGCTCCCACGTGAGTGGGGTCGAATTAGGATTGCATTCCAATCTGTGAATTAGATGGACGATTGTTTATAAGAGGTACAAAAAGTCATTGGTCAGATCCTATCTCTGGAAAGGTTACTGTCTTGGCAGGCAATGCAAATTTCTGGGCTGTTGGTTGTGAAGATGGTTTCTTACAGGTGTGTAATATCCATTCTTTCAAATTGATTATGTGTTTCAAATTAGATGCTTCTATGCTCATCAATTATATCCTAAATCTGACTTTTATTTCCTAACAATATGTTAAGTCTTTAACACTTAAATTTATTTAATCTAAATTAGTTAGGTCTACACAAGATGTGGAGTGCGAGGAATGCCAGCAATGATGATGTGATCTGCAGTTGTTTTTATTGATTGTGACGACTCCTGGAAATTGCTTCTTGTCACAAGGAGAGGTCTAATGTACATATGGAACCTTTATGATAGGACCTGCATTTTGCAGGACTCCTCAGCTTCTTTGATTGCATCTCCAGATGAGTCATCTGCAAAAGATGCTGGTAATTATTTTATATCTAGACTTTGTTGTCGTGCTACCTGAGATGGCTCATCAGAACTTGGTTGCATCTTAGATTCTGCATGAGGTGTTTATTAGTTGTCCTTGCTTTGTTGACAGGTACAGTAAAGGTTATATCTGCCACATTCTCAAGATGTGGATCACCCTTGGTTGTCCCTGCCAGCGTCATGCTTTTCTTATGACATAAGCCTGAAGTATTGGTTAAGGATTGTTGATGATTGTTTTCCAGCATCAAATTTTGCTAGCTCGTTTAGTTTCCCACAAGGTGAGGAGCTAAGGAAGTTGCAGATTGACATAGGCAAGTTCATGGTGATAAAACCTATTTGGAGTAGGTTAGAGTATACCTTCGACTACTTTATTATTAAAAGGCTCTTCACAATTTTGTCTGAATCTACTTGTATGTATGTTTCTATTTCAGGATTATAGAAGATGGGTTGCAGACACGTGCCCATCTAGAGACATCCTCGAAGCTGGTTCATAGTGTCACCAATTTTATTTGACGCAACAGAGCTAATCACCTTGGAGCATTAAGCATGTTTCTAATTAAAGGTTTAAACCAAATTGAAGCAGGAACATGTCACTCCTGGATAGTTAGCATAACTTTTATGTTAAAACTCTACATATTTTTACGTAATCGTTGTACACTAGCATTATAAAATATGTTTGTTCATATTTTATGTAATCATTATAGATTAATATTATCGAAATTTTTGTGTGCCGTCGCAACGCACGGGCATCCTACTAGTATACCTATAATTTGCATATAGTATTTCACCCACACACCATATAGTGCATTTGCCACCGAAGCTACCTGCATAGAATTAGAAGATGAACAAAGAAGTATTGACTAATGCTGAAATAGACAACCATTCATAAAAATAGAAAACAACAAATTGACACTTATCTGAATGATTTCAGCCACCTCCCATCTGTCAGACCACATCAGCAGCTAGGAATTACAAGTTATGAAGCACAAATAAAAGGACATGACACCGGTACAACATAATTTACATAAATAAATATGAAGGATTATTGGTCCAACTCAATATACTACCTTGTCTGCATGCCGAACATAATGCATGAGGATCCATAGTAGTTGCAGAGTTCCTATAAGGCTCATACCTGGATAAAGTAGGCTAAAATAGGCTAATAGAAATGTGGGTACAAACAGTAGTGGTGTCTAAAATAGATAAAATTGACTATAGCGCCAGCTATAGGCGACTACACAGTTTTCTAGAGACAAAAGAATTGGGCACACTACACCAAAATATTTCCCCTTTTTATTTATATTGGGAAACATAAATAAACAAAAGGATGATTCTTTGCTTCTACTATTGATCAAGCAAGAGATAAACCTCGTATTTCAGATAACCTTCGAGAACATCTAAAAACATTGGACCACTTTCAGCACTCTTGCTCCCTTCAGCTCCACTTTTGTTAGAGAAGTATTTCAATTCATTCTTCTAGAAGTCCGGCTGATTAACAAACAAAATAGGGAAACATTAATGGATATTGCTATCCAAAATGTAAAAACGAAATATTATGAATGGTCACCAGTTACTAGGTTACACTCTGGAAAGTAAACTTTCATTATGTGACTTAGTTGTGGTCACTCCAAGTATTCGCAAACAAGTGCAGTCAGCAACCTACCTGCAAGCAATAGAAATCCTAGAATGTAAAACCATTCCATGTTATGAGTAGCTTGCAAAACACATGGCTAAACTTAGTACTGAAGATCATTTAAGGTCAGCATAACAACCCTAAACATTTAAGATATCCTTGTTGGGATTTAAAAACAACATAAACATTAACAACTAAAT
The DNA here is from genome assembly GCA_029449295.1 of Zea luxurians. Taxonomy (NCBI): domain Eukaryota; kingdom Viridiplantae; phylum Streptophyta; class Magnoliopsida; order Poales; family Poaceae; genus Zea; species Zea luxurians. The sequence goes on from JAOPSE010000002.1 coordinate 177,504,039, forward strand.
ACATTAGGGGAATGCTTCTGGTACAAGGAATCCCAATTTTGTTACCTTTCCAAGGAGCTGCACACTGGAGGCCCTAGAGTAGGACACGACGACCGCGAGGAGGGTGCCCCTCATACATGAACTTAGCACAACAAGTGCAATTAGAAGCTCATCATGCTGGACATTAGCACATTATCCATTACAACCTATGGGGCTAAGCTTTTGAAATGTATCTCAAGTTATTGATTCGTTATGCCAGTCACCTATAAGAAAGGTACAAAGTCTTAAAAGCCATGCTCAAATTGGATGTCACTATTTAGGTCTATTTAGAGGGTGAACATGTTGGACAATGAAATCACAGTTAGGGAGCCCATCGCCAAACTATGCAACTTTAGTTTAAGAATTGGTCACGAAGACGTGAACATGGTATATCAAAGGAAGATCACCAACGAAAGTATACAATCCACAAAGGGCTTAATCATCATTCAATGATTAACAACATAGTATCTACTGCTAGATGAACAAGTATATGCATTTAGCATGTACGTGAATACAAATGTCGACCAACTGATACTTGACACCTAGGCATCAACCATATACAATGTAACACAGAATTTTAAAAAAATGCATGGTCTAGTGTTGGGGCCATGCTTCGTGGCGCCGAAGGTCTTGTAGGAAGAAGCAGCTTCGGCTGAAGCTGTCCGCAGAAGATGACCGAAGGTTCCTCTTCATGGAGCTTCGGTATTACAAACCGACTTAAAGATAGAATGACCTTTTAGTCCATAAATGTCCGCGTCAATGTTGTAAATTTTTACGAGGGGTATAATTGTAATTCTTCACAGGCTGTGTCCTGTGTCTATAGATAGATGAACAGTACCCCCGTACTGTTCACGCTGACTTGTATTCACTCACGCGTCACGCTTGGACTTTTGCCTTCTGTCAAGCCGAAGGTAAAAATGTAATTCAATATTGTTCAAGTGCATTTATGATTAAATGATATTAATGATAACATATGATTATTTATGTTATTTCTCATGTCTCATATGCTTCTCCTTTCATTGAAATATACTATAATGTTGAAGGCACGTCCTTCATGACCTTCGTCTGAAGATCATTATATCCTAAGGGAGATAATGCTCTGAAGGACGAAGGGCATTAACCATTAACCTTTTTGTGTTGCCTTGTTCTTAATTCATAGCACTTGAGAACAAGTCCCCAACATTGGCGCCCACCTCCGGTGAACTCACTTCCACTTTTCTGAGCTGATGGCTTCGTTCAATGATCAAGCTGGAGCTGCTTCGGTTCCGAAGCTGCTGTTCCCGATAACAGGCGGTTCATGTTCAGAGCCAGCCAACAAGAAGCAGAAGAAGGAAGCACAGAGAAGGGTACAGCATGTTGGGGTGCAAGGACCCTTCATCAAGTCGAGATGGTCTCACATTCCTATTACCTTCTCCCAAGAGGACCTTCAACTCAAGGATTACCCACACAATGATGCTATGGTTATCTCTTGTGTGATCAAAGGATTTCTGGTCCACAATGTCTTAGTTGATACAGGCAGTGCAGCTGACATCATATTTGCTAAGGCCTTCAGGCAAATGCAAGAGCCAGAAGATAAGATCCATGATGCTACGCACCCTCTTTGTGGCTTTGGAGGGCGGCAGATTGTAGCACTTGGGAAGATTACCATGCCAGTAACCTTCGGATTTGTTAACAACACAAGGACTGAGCAAATTGTGTTTGATATTGTTGATATGGAGTATCCTTACAATGCTATCATTGGTCGCGGTACTCTCAATGCCTTCGAAGCAATTCTTCACCCAGCTTACCTCTGCATGAAGATACCTTCGGACCAAGGGCCTATTGCTATTCATGGAAGCCAGGAAGCTGCTAGAAGGGCCGAAGGAAGCTGGACTGACTCCAAAGCAATCCATAACATAGATGGAGCTGAAGCTTGTGAACAGTACAAATTCAGAAGGGAGAAAGCAGCTTCAGCAGATCAGCCGAAGCCCATGCTCTTGTGTGAGGACATAGCAGAGCAGAAGGTGCTGTTGGGCTCGCAATTATCCGAAGACCAGGAGAAAATCTTGATAAGGTTTTTGTTCAACAACAAAGATGTTTTTGCATGGTCAGCTAATGATCTTTGTGGAGTAAATCGGGATGTTATTGAACACTCGCTCAATGTTAACCCATCCTTCAGACCCCGAAAGCAGAGGCTTCGGAAAATGTCTGATGACAAGGCCGAAGGGGCTCGCAATGAAGTAAAAAGACTCCTCAGTGCAGGAGTTATCAGAGAAGTAAAGTACCCAGAATGGCTAGCTAACACTGTTATGGTAAAGAAGGCCAACGGCAAGTGGAGAATGTGTATCGATTTCACAGATCTCAACAAGGCTTGTCCGAAGGACGAATTCCCATTGCCAAGAATAGACTCTTTAGTTGATGCAGCAGCTTCTTCAGAGCTCATGAGTCTGCTAGATTGTTACTCAGGCTATCACCAAATCTGGATGAAGAAGGAAGATGAGCCGAAGACTAGCTTCATAACCCCAAGTGGCACATATTGCTATCTTCGGATGCCTGAGGGGCTCAAGAACGCTGGAGGAAGTTTCAGCAGAATGACTGCGAAGGTCCTCCAGTCTCAGATAGGCAGAAATGTGCTAACTTATGTTGATGACATCATTGTAAAAAGCACGAAGCAGGAAAATCATATTGCTGATTTGCAGGAGACCTTCGCCAGTTTCAGACAAGCTGGTTTGAAGCTGAATCCAGAAAAATGTGTCTTCGGAGTAAAGAAGGGGAAATTTCTTGGATGCTTGGTTTCAACAAAGGGAATTGAAGCTAATCCAAATAAAATTGAAGCTATACTTCGAATGGAGCCACCAACTACAAGAAAGGGGGCCCAAAGATTGACAGGAAGGCTGGCATCTCTCAATAGATTCATATCCAGATCAGCAGAAAGAAATTTACCATTCTTCGAGGTGCTGAAGTCAGCTGAAGTCTTTCAATGGGGGCCAAGCCAACAAAAAGCCTTCGAAGAGCTGAAGCAATATTTGATAGATCTAACAACATTAACTCCACCAATGCCAGGGGCTCCTTTATTGTTATATGTGGCAGCTTCGCACTCGGCAGTAAGTGCAGCACTTGTCCAGGAGAAGCTTGATGGCCAAGTCAAGAAGCAGGTTCCAGTGTATTTTGTATCTGAAGTCCTTAGTGTATCAAAGAAAAATTATACGGAACTGGAGAAGGTATTATATGCCGTCTTAATGGCATCCAGGAAGCTTCGGCATTATTTTCAAGCATACAATATTGTTGTTCCTTCTTCGCAGCCGTTGAAGGATATTATGAGAAATAGAGAAGCTACTGGACGGATTGGAAAATGGGCTACAGAGCTCAATGAATTTTGCATTGATTATGTGCATAGATCCTCGATCCAGTCCCAAGCGTTGGCAGATTTCATTGCCGATTGGACGCCAGGGGCTCAGGATGAAGAAGCAAATAAAGATGCCGAAGTGTGGACAGTGTTTTGTGATGGCTCTTGGGGAACCTTCGGAGCAGGAGCAGCCGCTGTGTTGGTCTCACCTTCCAAGGTTAAAACTTGTTATGCGGCAAGACTTGATTTCAGCTGTACAAACAATATTACTGAGTACGAAGCCCTGCTCCTGGGCCTTCGGAAATTAAAGGCAATGGGAATCAGAAGGGCGATTCTTAAAACTGATTCCCAGGTTGTTTCGGGTCATATCGACAAAAGTTGCAAGGCTAAAGATCCGAAGCTTGAGAAATATTTAGACACGGTCCGAAGAATCGAAGCTTCCTTCGAAGGGTTTTCTGTCAAAAATATCCCTCGAGGACAAAATGAGCATGCTGATTTGCTAGCTAAGTCAGCAGCACAGGGGCTGCCGCTACCTTCGGATGTGTTCTTCGAAACAATAAAGGCACCTTCAGTGGAGCTCCTTGAAAGAGCAGTCCTCAACATATCTCCTGCTTATAGCGAAGATTGGAGAACTGAGATCATCTCTTACCTTCAGGGTAAGTTCCTTTCAGATGACGAAGCTTATAATAAAAGGATAGAGGCAAGAGCTCGTCCATATGTCATGATAGAAGGGGAGTTATACAAACATGGAGTTTGCGCTCCGCTGCTCAAGTGTTTATCTAGAACCGAAGGTATAGAGTTGATGAAAGAAATACATGCAGGTCTGTGTGGATCCCACATTGGATCTAGGCCGTTACTTGGAAAAGTTTTCCGCCAAGGATTTTATTGGCCGAAGGCAGCTTCGGATGCAGCGGAGTTAGTTCAAAAGTGCGAAGGCTGTCAGAAATGTGCAAGAGATCAAAAACAGCCTTCGTCTTTAAGACAGCTCATTCAACCCATCTGGCCATTGCAAAGGTGGGGCCTTGACTTGTTAGGACCGTTACCACCGGCACAAGGGAATTTAAGATATGTCATAGTGGCTGTGGAGTATTTTTCTAAATGGATTGAGGCAAAGCCATTAGCCACAATAACTTCGGCCACTGTCCAAAAGTTTTTCTGGCAGAATATTGTTTGTCGTTTTGGGGTACCGAAGGCCATCACTGTGGATAATGGAACACAATTTGATTCCGAAGCTTTCAGAAATTTCTGTGATCAAATTGGTACGAAGATCCATTTTGCATCAGTCAGGCATCCGGAGTCAAATGGGCTCGTTGAAAGAGCCAACGGCATTATAATGACAGGAATAATGAAGTTAATCTTCAATCAACCCAGGGGAAAGTGGCCAGATCAGTTAACTAAAGTGGTGTGGAGCCACAATACAACAACATCAAGGTCTACAGGCTTTACTCCATTCAAGTTATTATTCGGTGACGAAGCAATAACTCCGGAAGAAGCTAAAACTGGATCAATAAGAGTAGTAGCTTCGGCAGAATCAGGCCCTGAAGATGCTTGTTTTGTGGAAAAAGATGCCTTAGAAGGGATCAGGCTTCAGGCTGTGGAGAATATCAATAAATACCAAGCTGAAACAGTCAAATGGCGAGATAGAAAAGTCCGGCTAAAAAATATTGAGCCGGGACACTTGGTGCTTCGGAGAGTGGCCAACCCAGACACAGTGGGCAAGTTACAGTTGAAATGGGAGGGACCTTTCTTGGTAGTATCTTCGTCAAGACCTAGTTCATACAGATTGAAGGACATGGACGGCAATGACATTCCAAGATCTTGGAATGCGGATGAGCTTCGGCGATATTATGTGTAATATGATGTAACTTTTCTTATGTTTTTTCTTTTTCATGGCACCCTTTTCCTTTCTAAAGGGGGAGAAAGGTTTTTAATGGGGCCATCATATGTAATCTCCTTTTTAGTTTTATAAGAGCAAAATCCCCCAAGGAATGTAAATGTAAAAGCTGAGAACGCACCATCGAGTGCCGAAAACTGAAAAAGCGAAGAAGCTCCAAAGACGTTCCTAAGGGAATGCAGAGCTTACAGCGAAAAGTCAACGCTGATTCCGCCGAAAGTAAAAGGCGAAGAAGCTCCAAAGACGTTCCTAAGGGAATGCAGAGCTTACAGCGAAAAGTCAACGCTGATACCGCCGAAAGTAAAAGGCGAAGAAGCTCCAAAGTCGTTCCTAAGGGAATGCAGAGCTAATGTGTGATTGTTTCTAAGGAAATAATGGCTGAGGGTATGGCTTCGGATATGTGTTTGGACATTCATTCGCACATCACATTACATCATAGCATTTGCATTCATAAACATTCATTCATGGCATAAGTGGTTGTTTCGGCAAAAAAGAAGAAGCGATCTTTTATGCTTCGTTGTGTACGAAAAGAAGGGAAGGTGTTTTTTCGCCTTCGGCTCAAAATATTAATTTCGTCCACATCAAAGCACCTCAATGGAAGGGTAAGGATATATTACAAGGTATGAACAAAGTTCATTAAGAACAGTTTAGCTGTATTTACAAAACTTGTTACAAAAGTCTCTTGAGTTTTTCTAGTCTACTCCTACTAATCTTCATCAGGCTTTAGCTTCGGCGGCATATTCTTTAAGTATCAGTTTCAGCTTCGTCGTCCTACATGAATCAAGGTATTGTGAGTAAAAATCAAGTTTGAGGGAGAAGGTAAGCACAAGGTATGATTTCTTACTGGTTCAAGATGACTTCGAGCTTCGTCTCCAGCTTTTTCCCGCCCGCCTTTGGTCCATATCATTTTTATAAATCTGTTTGAAATGCTTCGGGCGAGGTCAGGAATACCGTCTAGCATTGACGAAGATAGAGTGAAATTAGGCATGTTGACGATTTTTCCATGATCACAGCCGGCCTTCAGAAACGCTGCAGCGGTGCCCCGAGAAGCTACCCAGGCACAGAAGTCACCGTGCCCGGCTATAACTTCGTCAAGCTCATCAATTTCAGCTTCAATATGTTCGAAGGTTCTTGGCAAATTTTCAGCTGAAGGTGTGAACTTTCCACTGCTGGCTCCAACTGAATAAAAGATCTTTTTTAATTGTTGAATACAGTTGTTACCAAATTTTAAACATTTGTCTTGAAGGCTTGTTAATGATTTCTTCAAATCTGAGTTGGTTTGGACTTCGGCCTCAAGTCTCGAATTAAGCTCTAGCTTCTCTTCTTCAAATTGTTTCGATTGGCAGAGAAGCTTCGAATTCAATTTTGCTACTTTAGCTTCAGTTTCTGCCAACAAGCCTTCAGTTGATTGGAGTTCGAAGTCTTTCTTTTCAATAATAGCTGATTGCTCTTTTATTTTGCTCTCTAAATTTTCAATTATAGCTTCGTGTTTTTTATCCTCTAGATCTTGCTGCATCTTCAAAGCTTTGCTCAGTAGCATGCTCTGCACATAAACAACCTTCGTTAGGAACATTTTCATTATTAAAAACAATAAAAGTCAGAGAAAAGTTGTTTACCTTGAAATTGGAATAAAATAAGCTACCAACGATATGTTGTCGTCGGTAGCGGCTGATATCTGTTTCTAGCTTCGGAAAACCAATACTCTTTGATAGAGTACCGATGACCTTAGCTCCAGTTTGATCTCGGATGCAGCTTAATTTTTCATCGTCAACACCTCCGAAAAGAAGAGCTCCTGGCTTATATCCGCAAGATTTGGCATATTCTTTAAGCTCTTCTATTTCGGCCTTCGACAGTTCTTGCCCAACTAAATTTTGAAATATGAAGGCTTCGTCCTCCGAAGTATCTTCGGCTATTTCCTTTTCCTTCCCAAGCACTGTGGCCATGTTTTCTTCGGCAGCGGTGGTGGCTTCTTCTGCGGCCATATCTAGCAGAATTTTGTCGATGTCTTCAATTGTAGTTTCCAAGTTCAAATCTTCGGCCGAAGCGGCTTCGGTAGCCGCGACCTCCGAAGGTGCGACTTCGACATTTGTTGTGCCCTCAACCGCTGGCGTTTTCCGAGTTGAAGCCCTCGGTGGCGTCTTGTCAATAACTTCGGTCACTGCAATAATTCTTTGCCTCTTTGTTTTGGTTATCTTCGTTTTTTCCGGCTTCTCCACCTTTCGAAAAAGCTTCGTCGGTTGAGGCCCTAATGGACTTAGCTTCGCGGGCAGGGGTTCAGTCATTACCTTTAAGATTTCCTCCACGTCGCTGGTAGAGGGTGGTGCAGGAGTCCCCTCTTCATCGGATAATTTTCGCTTTGGAGATGATATTTTTCTCTTCTTTGGAATTTTCTTCTCTTTTGGTGGTTCTTCCTCATCTTTGTTCAAAGTTTCGGCCACTCTTTTCCTTTTTTGGCCCTCAGCACCCTTATTCAACCGTTCATAGTCAGGGTACTCGAAACCCAGGGCATCAAACACTCGGTTTAGTCTTCGCTTCGGACGGGTGCCGAAGGCCGCAGTCATTAGCTGATCTTCTTTTTTGGAATAATTCCCAAGAATTTCATTGCACATTACTTCAACTATGTCCAGCCACTCTTGGCAAGGTTTTTTAAAGTATTTCTTGAACTTGAAATGGTAAGGAAGCCGGACAAGTTCCCCTTTCTTCTTCTCCCCCTCTAGCTTCGGCATTTCCCATTCTCTTAGAGTAGGGAAAACCCTAAAGGCCAAGAACTCTTGAACCAGATCCCTGGTACTGATATGCTCTGAAATAATTTTAAACTCACCCAGTGCAGCCCAGGTGGGACCTTCTAATGTCATGTGGCATCGCGGTCTTGTTTCTCCGAAGATTAATTCAAGTGGGCTTTGTACCAACTTCTCCTTGTCTTCGTCAACTTTCACATAAAACCATTCTGACTTCCAGCCTGCCGGCCATTTGCTTCGGTAGCTAATAACAGGAAACTTTGTTGTTTTCCGATAGGCAAAATTGTAGCAACCAAAGTTATCATGTAATCCATCTTTTCTAGCCTTCGTCTGGTTATGCAGCTCATGGACTCGACAAAAGCTGTCGGCAAACGGCTCCACCGCCTGGCTTCGGAGGGCCCAGATGTAAACATTAGGCCTAACGATAGCGTTAGGAGTCAACTGATGAAAGTAGATTCCAAACTTCTTCAATACATCTGCAATAATCCCATGGAGGGGGAATCTCAACCCAGCCTTTAGAAAACTCTTGAAAATGACTATCTCATCCTTCTCTGGCTTCGGGGTAGTTTCTTCTCCCCCGAAGCGAAGTAGCTTCTTCTGATTTTCACTGAAATAACCTGATTTTACCATCTTGGAGAGATCAGCCTTCGAAACGGTCGACTTTCCGAAGTCCAAGTGGCTGGGCTTGCTTGGCATGGCAATGCGATAGTCATCTTCGGGATCAGTTTCTTCAATGTTCTCCTCTTCTGCTTCGGCAGTTGCTTGTTCTGCTTCAACAGTGGGGATTTCCTCCGAAGTTACCAGTCCGGATCGTTGCATTGCTTCGGAGATGGGAACAGTTTCCGAACCCTCAGCTTCGTTTCCTTCACGCTCAACCCTGTCGGTAGATCGCACTCTGGCCATTTAATTGAGTTTGTGGAAATTGAATACTTTTTTCTCCCGAAGCCTTTCTTTCTGACGAAGCAGACTTCGAGTTGGACCTTCGTTCGATTCCGAGAGTCAAGCTTCGGCTATGGTTAAAAATTTTGGCAGCAAAACAGTGCAAATAGCAATGAATGCTGTGGTAACTTCACACCTACCCGTCTGTTTATATAGTGTTGCAGGTAAGAAGGCGAAACGCCAGGATTTTTACACCAGGCGGACAGTCGCTTGCACTCGCTGCGCGGTGGACCGCAGAGACCAAACAGTAACTCTGCAAGGTGGGCCTGGCACGCGCTCGGAAACTGGATCGTTTCTCGACAACGAGCTCAGGGAAGGTGTTTTTTGGACCTTCGGCTTCCCGAAGCTTAAGAGGCTTTTTTCACGGATCAAGCTCGTTACGAAAAACGATCTAGCGCCGCGAAAGGGGCTACTGTTGGGGCCATGCTTCGTGGCGCCGAAGGTCTTGTAGGAAGAAGCAGCTTCGGCTGAAGCTGTCCGCAGAAGATGACCGAAGGTTCCTCTTCATGGAGCTTCGGTATTACAAACCGACTTAAAGATAGAATGACCTTTTAGTCCATAAATGTCCGCGTCAATGTTGTAAATTTTTACGAGGGGTATAATTGTAATTCTTCACAGGCTGTGTCCTGTGTCTATAAATAGATGAACAGTACCCCGTACTGTTCACGCTGACTTGTATTCACTCGCGCGTCACGCTTGGACTTTTGCCTTCTGTCAAGCCGAAGGTAAAAATGTAATTCAATATTGTTCAAGTGCATTTATGATTAAATGATATTAATGATAACATATGATTATTTATGTTATTTCTCATGTCTCATATGCTTCTCCTTTCATTGAAATATACTATAATGTCGAAGGCACGTCCTTCATGACCTTCGTCTGAAGATCATTATATCCTAAGGGAGATAATGCTCTGAAGGACGAAGGGCATTAACCATTAACCTTTTTGTGTTGCCTTGTTCTTAATTCATAGCACTTGAGAACAAGTCCCCAACATCTAGCATATACATCACCTTCTAGGGAGAAACTTCATCAGGTAATAAGGCTTGATAGATAGTAAAAAAGGGAGGGGCATTGTAACACCCGAAATCCTGATTTTGGGATTTGTAGAAGAAATCGAAATGAAGAGCCCTTGAGGAATAACTACATTTGGGAACTCACCCTTTCTAAAAAATAAATGGTAACGATAATTGAATTATATCTTAATAAAGATCAGACACTGGAAGATCGATGTTTCCTATAAAAACAAATGGGTATGAACTTCTGAATACACTTGAAATGTAACTACACATTCAAGATAGTGTTTTCCTAAAATGAATAATATGTGTATTTTGCATAATTACAACATTTGTGTAAATGAGTAAAGTAAGATAATAAATAAAATAAATAAAACTAAGCATTGCACTTCATGCTAGAGTTTTGACTGTGCATTCACTTTAAAGTGGAAACTTGAATTCTAGTTTGAATTTGAAATTAAACTAAAGTTAGAATTGAAATGAGAAAAAACAAAGAAAAGAAATAACCTGTTTAGCCTACTCCTTACCTTGGCCCATAACAAGTCTAACCGCGTCGGCCCAACGTTGAGCATCACCCACGTGTGTGATCCATAAACACAGAAGATGACGGGTGGGCTCCACAACTAGAGAACTCCCACCATCGTGGTACAGTCACTGGTGGATGGGGCCAGGTGAACAACGACTAATGTCGTGCCTTGGGTGGACCACAGACAGATGGGGCCTACTGCCCAGAAACCACTCACCGCGCGCGCCTGACCTTTCATCGCTGTCAGGTGGGACCACCGTGCGGTGTCCGCCTTATGCGCGCACTGTCTCGTGGGGCCCACCGAAACAAATCTGTCTTCCCCTCGGATTGTTGTGAACCGGGAGCCATGAATCGCGTAGCAGTGAACCCGTTCGATCCTATCGTTACGGGTAGGACTGGGCATTCGGGTATACCCAAAACTTCGGGTCGGGTTGTTCGGGTTTTAAATAATTCGGGTACTTAAGAGGCGAACCCGAACTCGACCCAATTTTTTCGGGTACCCAAAAATTCGGGTATCAAAAAAACGGGTTTGGGTTCGGGTAATTTACAGTTACCCGATTTACAGATAATAAGCAAACTGCATTACAGACAACTCGTTCACAAACATGACGGCCATTACAGCCATTACAGGTTAAAATTACAAGGACAATATGCAAACTGCAAATAACATGTTCACAAACAGCTACAGCCTACAAGGCTACAAAGTACAAACAACATTACAGGTTACAGCCTTACAGGCTTACAGCCATCAAGGCAAATTCTTGGGCTTTTTGTGATCTTGTAAGCTGCAGCCTCCAAACAGTAAGCAACACAACATCTGCAAATTCTGCATAAACAAAGGATACCTGTGAGGCTATGACTACACAAAGAACTTAAGGATAAAGTAAAACATAAGTGCTTTCAAACCTTATGTAGCAGGTCTTTCATCAGATTTAGAGGAAGGGCATCTACTGCTGCTTGGTGTAGCTTGAGATTTGGAAGTGGTAGGATTTTGTTTCCCTTTCCCACCAAATTCTTCAATTAAATCTATTATAAAATGAATTCAACTAGTCAAATATGTAGTTAATATAACAATTACATGGATTACACTACAATGGTGAATATTGACTATACCTGCTTCAATCATGGCTAATTCCTCCATATTCTCTTGGATGTTGATTGGAGTAGTCCTTCTCAACCAGTCTTGGGTACATACAAGTGCCTCTAGCATGAAAGGAGTTAGCGATGTACGAAAGTCATCTAAGATACGTCCACTCGTGCTAAAAGCGGACTCCGCAGCCATTGTTGAGATAGGAATAGCAAGCACATCACGGGACATGTGAGCTAAAACAGGAAACCTATGTGCATTTACCTTCCACCTAAAAAGTATGTCAATCTTTGTATCAGTGTCTTTAGCCTCTTCAGTTAGATACTTTTCAAGTTCTGACTTCATTGTGCTACTAGAATAGTTGGTCATCTTCATCCTCTTGGCAATTACTTCTCTAAGTTTGCCTCCTCTGCCACCCTTTGATTCACTAGGATCAGTTACTTCAGTCGTTACTACAGTTGGAGCATAAATATTTTTGTATTCTTCAAACAGCTCACGGACACAAGAGTTAATAGCTGCCCAAACTAACTAGCCTCTGTCCTCACCAAATATCTCCTCAACTATAATCTTCGTATACATAGATAATTTGTACCTTGGATCAAGGAAAGCTGCAACAAAAATGAGTAGATTAATGTTCTCTTTATCCTTCTCCTTTCCCTTTCCCCTCACCTTTCCCCTCTCCTTCTCTGACTCCATCTCTTGCACATACTCATTCTCCTTATTGTTTGTGTGCCAAACCCCCAATACTTGTCAAATTTTTCTTTCATTCTCATGCCCATTGATACTTGTAGATTGTCTTGACTACTCATCCAAGACTTAATAAGCAAGTGGACTTCACCAATCTCATGAAAGAAACTATTGCTAGTCACATTTAAACTAGATGAAACACGTACAGTAAGGTCATGGAAATGCTCAAGAAACTCTGCCATCTTTTTTGCATTCTCCCAATCACCTTCATCAGGGTAACCATCACCCTTCCTTTCTTCAAAAAGGTCTATACAATAGTTATTGTCCTCATCAATCAACCTTAAGAATACCTTTTCATATGCAATTGCAGCTTTAAGCATGAGATAGGTGTAGTTCCATCTAGTTGGGACATCAAGCTTTAGAAATGCCTTGGTGTTCAACCCCTCTTCCTCAGCAATTTCTTTGAACTTAACCAATCTTGAAGTCCCATCTTTGATATATCTAATAGCACCTCTAACATGCTTCACTGATATGTCCACTTCTTTCAAACCATCTCGCACAATAAGGTTAATAATATGGGCAGCACACCTCATGTGCAGAGAGTTTCCTTTTGCTATGTGGGTTCTTCCTAGGTGCCTCCTCAAATAAGCAATACCAGTACCATTAGCTGATGCATTATCAACTGTTACTGTCATCACTCTCTCCAATCCCCATTCAGTTAGGCATTTCAATAAACTTTTTCCAATATCTTCTCCCTTGTGTCCCTTAACCTTAAAAAATCCAATGATTTTTTATGCAAATTCCAACCCTCATCTATAAAAGTTGCAGTCACTGCCATATAACCATCTTGTTGTTGGGAAGTCCAACAATCTGTGGTTAAGCAAACTCTTTGACATGAGTCTTTAAAAAAAGACTTTAATTTGGTTTTCTCTCGAAAGAATTGGGATACTATGTCCCTAGTGCATGTTCTTCTAGATGGTGCTTGGAAACGTGGGCAAGCTTTAGACATGAATTTCTTGAAGCCAGGCTTTCACCAAAAGCAAAAGACAGCTCATCTTCAATAATCATCTCAGTGAAGGCCTCCCTAAGTGCATCTTGATCAAACCTCCAAGTAGAAACACCTTCCCCTTGAATTTCTTGTAAATATCCTTGCTTTCCATCTTTTTCAAACTTGTTAGGATTGTGCTTGCAACTTTGAAGGTGTCTCTTCAAGGCAGATGTACCATGTCCCTTAGAGTCTGCTTTCATGTTGCGATGGCAGTACTTGCATTTTGCAGCTGTCATAATGCCTTTATCATCTTTGATCTTGGTGAAATGGTTCCACACATCTGATCATGGTGCCATCTTCTTCCTTTCATGTTGTGCACAATCCTTGTCAAGGTCAACCACATCTTGATCAGCAGCCCCTTGTGATTGTGATGGTTGTGTTTGTGTCCCATCATTTTCTATAGTGCCAGTGCCCACTGATTCCATACCCTTGTCCAATATGTCTTCAGGTTCAGGCATCTATTAAAAAGGAGGACACACATAGTAAGTCAATAAGGAAGACGAATACATGATGCAAGGAAAACATCTTATGTGCAAGAAGGAAACACGCAGTATTACCAATTCACACAAGAACACATTAGTACAAGAACACACTAGAATTAGTACCGTACGAGGACAAGCATGTACTACACTACTAGTTCTACTGATCCTAGCTATTAGTGTATTACCAATTCACCATTCGCACGAGTACTACACTATTATCTCTACTGATCAAATCTGCTAGAACAAAAAAAATCAAACACTGAGCAGTGAGCACTTAACAATTAACACATACATTGCAAGATTCTTCCGATGTTGGTGCCGTTCTTCAATGTTGCCTTCACTACACCACGAGCTAGGCACCGGGCAGGTGGGCATAGGGCGTCGGCGTGCAACTTGCAGCTTGCTGGCGCAAATCAGCTTGTGCAGTTGTGCTTGCCTGCTTGGACGACGGCGTGCAGCTTGCAGTTGCAGTTGTGCTGCTGCTTGCCTGCTTGGACGACCAGACACTGCTGCTGGCTGCTGCTTTGCATAGGGCTGCTGCTTGGTGGTCGCTTGGTCGGCAGTCGGCACGGACGCATGGTCACCGGTCGGAACGACGCCGTGTATTGGTGCTCGATGGACGACGACGCTGTGGACTGGTGCAGTGCAGTGGTGGCGTGGTGCTCGATGGACGACGGAGGCCGCTGCTAGGGTTGGAGATGGAGTTGGAGAACTGGCTACCGAACTAGAGAATAGGAGAAGTGGGGACGCCTGGACTGCACCGCTGTTGCCTTGGGCAGTTGGGCTGTTCACTATTGCGCTAGCTAGGCTGTTGGGCTTGGAATTTGGAAGCATGGGCCTTGCGTTGCGCAAATTCGGGTACAGTTTATATTTGGGTACCGGATTACTGAACCCAAATTTTCCTATAAAATTTTGGGTACCGAAAGGTTCTACCCAAATTTCTTTTCGGGTTTTTCGGGTTCGGGTTTTTCGGGTTCGGGTTTGGGTTTTTCGGGTTCGGAATTCGGGTATCGGGTTTTCTGCCCAGTCCTAGTTCCGGGGGTCTTGGTCATCCGGGTATATAAAATACAACCTCCCCCCTTCGTCCATCGCTCTCCCTTCCCCTTAACGACCACGACGAGACATAGGGAGCATAGCGCCGGAATCAAGAGCAGATAGGGAGAGAGGGCCGCCCTTCATCGATGTCGAGCCTCTACGACGTCTGATACGCCGGTAAAACCTTCCCTTGGTGTTCTCCTTCGTCCGGTCAACACGTAGCACCCATGGGATTCGAGTTTGAGCATCCGTGTGCGGGGGAGGGAGGTCCAGCCATGGGCGCCGCCGTGAGGGCGCTGTGTCGTCGTGCATGGTGGGGGAAGAGAGTGCCCGTGCCATCAATCTCTCGATGGACGACTTAGAATAGAAGAGGATACCCCTTCACTAGGATGGAACCGGGATCGTTGATCTGCTGTTGGGTGGCCAGGATTAGACCATTTCATACCGGTTGACCAAGTGATCTGAAGCCCTTGGATCGTGATCTCGTGGCCCTGATCATGCACGTGTAGTCAGCCAAGAACATTTTCCTTATGAACCCCTAAATTTTATTATAATCAACCTGTCATCCCCTGTAGTTCAAAGGAACTAACAGTTTGGTCCTTGCATTTTTCAAAACAACCCTTGCTCTTCGATAAAATGGTGTCCACGGTCCACCTGGTCAAGAAAGTTAATAAAATTAATATATAAAATGATTTTTAAGATATAAAAATAAACCCAAAAACTTGTTTTAAACACATCTCCTACGTTTTAAACCCGATTTGATCCATTCAAGTTGCATTAGTTTCGTAATAATATAGCCTACTCCCTAATAACATTATTTTATCATAAAACATGTTTTCAAAAATGGATAACTCATTTATTTAATCTATGTCCATTGGAGTAACCTTTCTAAATCTAAGTCAATATAGTACTTTAATTTGGATCATCTATAATTTGACTAAAACATGATTTAGTCTAGATTAAAAGATAAAATACTTAGTTATATTTTATCACATGATTTATACTAAGCAACATAGAAACATAGTCTTCGTAGTTTATCATTTAAACTTCAGAAGAACATACCTTTTTAACCATAACTCCAATTTTAGTGGTTCTCTAACCTACGATCTCGTAGCAGCACGTAGAATATTTTTACGTTGTTTGTTCTCATGTTTGGTGTACTGTTATTTTTATGTACTTCTTGTCTATTTATATGTATTGCTACGAGTAGCAGCGAGGTTACGAGACACCGAATACCAATTTGGTGAAATACCTGGGATCTCAAGTCTAAGGCAAGTTGTGCCCTTGATCACTCTTCTTTACCTAATAATGTTCTTGTTAATCACTGTGACATGCTCAGGACAATTTTGATGGGTCCTAATAGGTTTCCCTAGTTTTGTTTACCCCACCCCTTGCAGACAAATGAACTATTGGGTAGACTTGCTATTGCTCTACCTGGTTTTGGGATTAATGTTACATTTGAATTATGATCATGTTCTAATTTTGTTGTTGTTTTAATTATTGTTCATGACAAGATCATTGTGTTAATTGGAACATGGAGCTTAACTTGAGATAACAGTGCTACCACAAGGGTGGTATGGGACGCCCTTGGCTGACTAATTAGGAAAGCTAGTGGAGGACTACATTACCCGAAAGGGCAAAGGCGGTAGAGGAGCTACGGTATAGGGAGGTTCTCGGGTCGATCATGCTGCGATGGCTTTTCGGATGAGGAATTCCTATATTGTCCTTCTCAGAAACCATAGCGGGTTTTCTGAAGCTAGTGGAACTTTGTAAAGGCCTCGTAGTGCTACCCTGTCTTGTCTCCTCGGTAGAGATGAATGGGAAGTTATGATCCCTTGGCAAATGGATAACATGACTTGTGGGTAAAGGGCGCGACCTCTACAGACAGTAAAATAGGTATATCAGCCATGCTCACGGTCAAGAGCGACTCAGGACTCTCGCATGATTAATTTATGGAACTAAACTTAATCTGTCATTCACATTGCTTTGTGGGTGTTATTATTAATTGTGATCTCTTACTTAATTGGGTTGGTATCTACTTATACTTAGTAACTGCTAATAAAACTTTGACCGACTTTAAAAGCAATGCTCAGCTTTAACCATCTTCTTTGGTAAGCCTTGCACTTCACATGAGCCCCATTGTAAGTGAGCTCATGGACATTATTCCCTACAACTTGTTGAGCGATGAACGTATGTGGGCTCACCCTTGATGTACTCACATCCCCCAGGTCAATGATAGGTACTACAAGATGAGGAGCAAAAAGGTTGTCGTGATGAGTTCGTGAGAGGTCTAGGTTATGGCAGAACCTCCCAATTTATTGGGCCCACATGCACCTACCCTTGTCTCAAAGACCTCAAACGGCTATGCATGTGCACCAGATAACTTAACAGGATCCGTTTGATTGTCCCAAGGACGCTGGATAAACCACTTACAACCAGGATCACAAGATTAAGTAAACACAAATCACACACCAACATTTGCAGCGGAATTTCTTTATTACAAAAAGTTACAAGTTGCATTAAGTTTATACTATACAAGATTGGAGTGATTATAAAGTAAATCCAAAGTATTTCACTTTGAATCATCTATAATTTTTATGAGTTTGAAATATAGCTAGCTTAAGTGATCATCCTCAATAAGAAGTATAGAAGAGCTACTTAGACCTATAAGAAGGCCGAGCCCACCAGCACTTAGCACCATCAACAGCAGCACAAATTTAGTACCTGCAACAACATGGGTTCAAAAACCCTGAGTACGAAGTGTACTTTCGCAAGTCTTACCTGACTAAAGTAAAAGACTCTCAAGGATGTGCTGGATTTAGGAATCAAGGAGAGGCTTTTAGCAAGAATCAACTTAGACATTTTGCAGAAAAGCTTTCTAAAAGTGAGTCCTTACTTTCACATTTTAATGCTAGATTAGGTATTAATTAACCTTGTTTGCATCTAGTCTAAATTTATCATCCCATTAATCAATACAACCATATTTTTACTCATTGTGATTCCATCCATGACTTATGATGAGTGGTCAGAGGGTAGAGTCTCTGTGACCGAGGAGCAACGATGATTCGAACCGATTATACCTAGCTAGGGATCCCTAACCACACGACATATGTAGCACTTAACCCTTGCATATGTCAACAATTCACACATATTCTTCAAAACGTGAACCGGTCCACACTACTCGGGAGCACAGTACTCCCCCATCTAGCCTCTTGCCAGGGTGTACACGCTACTCCCACCATCTCCCACGCCTAGTGCGTGATTGTCTTTTCACATATGGAATAGCCGGGTTCAATCTTACCCAGTCCCATACCAGGGTATGTTGCTAGTTGCAAAGTCTCCACCACAATAGGCCTACATCGAAATAATCCTTAATCAACCTAGACGAAACATCACTTGTTCCTAGCCCAAGTCTTGATTCAAGTACTTCCATCCTTAGGACTTATTTGTGTACCTTAGGCTGAATAGAATTTCAAGGGAATCTTACAGT
Source organism: Zea luxurians (assembly GCA_029449295.1). Taxonomy (NCBI): domain Eukaryota; kingdom Viridiplantae; phylum Streptophyta; class Magnoliopsida; order Poales; family Poaceae; genus Zea; species Zea luxurians. The sequence continues at coordinate 177,522,324 of JAOPSE010000002.1, forward strand.
AAGATCCCACCATGAAAATAGTCTTATAGGTAGAGCCATCCTTCCTTAGGATAACCCCTGAGCTAGGCATTATTGCAAAGGACAACCTCTATCCGCAAGATCTAAGCAGGGTTAAGCAATTTTGTAAATCATATTTAATACTTCACCAGAAGTATCTATAAAAGGAATGGATTTCAAGGTAGCCAATGCATCAAAGGGTTTCCGAGCAACTCCTATAATCCTATTGCACATTTCACTAGACTTAAAGTGTGTAAAATCATTTAAAACACAAGGAAGGGGTTGCATGCACCAGGGCTTGCCTAGAATAACACTATGTTAGTGTTTGTTAGACGAAGATCACTTGACGACCATCCTTTGTCTTCACACTCGTTCAGGCCATCCATCTTTAAGTTTATCCATCAGCATCACCTTGCGAAGAAGCCCACGCTTAACACCATCTTATGGTCGACTCGGCTCTGGTCCTTCGGATCACGTGATCAGCTAGCGTACCTAATGAGATGCATGGTGCACATGAATAGATATAAGCAAGAATAGCACAAGCCTAAATAATGCTGCACGATAGCGAATTAAACACTTAGCGGCGAGGCACATAATATCACTTAAAAGAAAATACTAGATGTCGAGGTGGTACTAAATACCACGTCCACGCTATTTTAACTTAACTATGTCCAATTCGAACAACAAGCGATAATAAACTAAGCACAAGTCCTATACCACCCTTAGCTAACACCCAATGTCAAACGACTCGCCAAACTTTGATTCACTATTTTTAAATACCAATAATTCAGAATAAGCATAGAAACATATTAATCAACTTTGTGAACCACTTAAATCCTAAAGATTTAAAACACTAAAGAACAATGTTCACTAACTAGTTTTTAAAGTGGACCAAACGATGTTTCTCAGATTTTGACTGAAATCGATTTCCCGATGCTACTCTCCTTTAATTATTCGAGCAGCAACTAATACCTACTTAAGGCATTTAACCGGTCACAAGACATCGATGATAATGACTAGTAGAGCAAGGCATCGACTCCATCACATAACCAAAATTCGGCACAACATCACTGATACAATCTATCGGCTTGCTAATAAAAACACTAAACTTATTTTATGTCTCACCAATATTATATTAAATCAACGAATTAAGCTAATTAACAGGAATAGGAAACTAAATTCACCATTGAACACAAGCACATCACAACATCAGATCAATCCAATTATACTAGACATATGTTTCCACTTCGTAAATTAAGATGCATAAGATACAAGTCGATGGTGCTAACCACAATCGGCCATAACCATACTTGAAGCTAACTTAATTAATTTTAGGGACTTCCTCTTCTCAAACATAAACACAAGGTAAATTCAGATCACTACTCAAAGACCAACAAACCTGCAAACAACCATCCATCACACCACGTCTAAAATGGAACCACAATCAACTTGGCTTGATTACAGTGAGAATGACGACGATTATTGGTTTTAAATCGAACGAGTATTCGATTAAGATATTTTAGCAAACATTTAATATAACCACAACCCAGGTGCAACTAACTAAAGAATCATCGCGACTAATATACTCATTTAATCTGTTAATAAAATCAAATAGCCAGAGTAAAATATGAGCTTACCGCAACTAAGCTGAACTCGGATTTCACAGGGACCATGACTACCACCGGTTTATTCATTTCACCGGCCGATGCACTGGAGCTTCCCTTCCCCAAAATCCTGTGACTCGACGCGAACACAAGACATGCACGATGCGCAGGAGCTGATGAGGTCACGGACGAGAAACGACGATGACGAGACCGAGCTCGACCACCGGTGAGCACCATGACAAAGAAAATTGGTGAGGATGAGGACAGCAGACGATGATAGCGCAACACACACGGTGTGGCGTGCTGCAGCGATTGAGTGTCGAGGCGAGGTCGAAGAAGCGGCGTCGGCATCCGGTGAGGCCCAAGCTGGAAAATGGGCGAGGGAGAAGGAGCTCGCAGGGGCGCCAAGGCGAGGGAGCAACATGCCGGGAGGCTGAGCAGTAGGGTTGAAAACGAACGAGAAAAATCCCGTCCTGACCTGTACCGTTTTCTATATTTGACTCGACAGTTTCCGTATTTACAGAAAAATATGGAAACGAGACGGAAACGGAAGAGGGTTTATTTCGTCCGTTTTTGCGGAATCCCATTATTATCCGTATTGAACCCGTATTTATTTCATATTTGATAAATATGAGATGAGCATAATATGCATTAGTATATAAACTAAAGCCTCATGTCTTTAGGTGACAAATTACAGCACTAGTGGCCATTATAACAATCAGCTCTTTTCAATAACAAGTGGTTTAAAGTCTTAAACAACATCGGATGTAGCTAAATGTACACTATCAGCAACCAAACAACAATAAAATGTTGCCTCTCTATATCTATTTTTGTTATGTTATCCTGCCAATCAATCACTAATCAAACATCAATACCATTTCTATTTTATTAAATTATGAGTTTCCGTTAATATTTCCGTTTCCGTTCGTTTTCACAATTCCTTTTATCTCGCTCTCGTTTTCGTTCCCGACTATTTCGGACCCGATCCCGTTTTCGATGATAAAATGCGAATACAGAAACGGAGAGAGGTTTTTCCGTCCGTTTTCATCCCTACCGAGCAGGAAGCATGTGCTGTGGCGTCCGGCGAGCTTGTGCGTAGAGGCGGCCATGGGAGTTGAGATGCGACGGAAGATGGAGAGGCCCTCGGCGAGCACCAAGGAACAGGGGATGGAGGAGCTGGATGTGAGGGGGAGGGCACGTCGAGCAGCCAAAGCTCCACATCGGGCCGATGGAGAGAAAACGTTTGTCCGGTGCCGAGAAGGGCGAGGTTGGCATGCAGCTGTGGTCGAGGGCGAGCTGAGGGAGCTCGGCAAGGTCCCTGGCTTAGGGGCAGCGACAACCATGGAAGGGGAGGTGCAGGGGAGGAGCGTTGTGTGGAGGGTATGGTCGCGTGGTTTGGCGGTCTGCTGCTCAGCAGCAGTGGAAGGAGCACGACCGGTGGAGAGGTGGGTCTAGAGGGAGAAGACAGGTCATGGCGTGGGGGAGTTGGGAGTCCAGGGAGCCAGCGCGAGAGGTAGAGAAGATGCGGCCAGGGAGCTTCAACGGTGGCCAAGACGAGGATAAAGAATAGAAGCTAAGCTAACGTCATCTGATTGGATAAGGAAGAAACAAGATCTTTTTCCAAAGAAAAGTGAATGCTCAGGATAGGAACGGTGAGAGGAAGATGACGTGAATGAATTTTCGAGCAAAATATCCATACCCGAATAAGAGAGAAAGATATTTTCCTATTTTATTTTCCCATTCTTTCTTTTATTTTAACACAAACGTGTACACATATCCGAGCTCCACGGTAAGTTTTAAGAAATTTTTAATGGGCCAGATTTAAACATTATCATGATAGTTCAGATTGTATTTAAATAATCTGAAACCAAACAAAAATTCACTCACTACCCGAGCTGTGGCGGAACTGCCCGAATTATTCCAACTTAAGTGCCTAAGTCCTGCCTTAGAGGCTAGACTTCACTTAAATGGGAATAACCCGTCAATCCCTCGAATCTATTCCGACACGGCCACTGACAGGATCAAGTACCACAATCTCACTCGATGGTGAGTCACAGAGCAAATACAATAAAGCATAAAACCATGCATGTGAGAGTATTAAATTATTACATCATCATCATCAGAGTTTTTGCAAAAGTAAACCTCATTGTTCGAAGTGCAGCGGAATAAAACTAACGGCAAATAAACAGAGAGATGGGGAAGCCTGTCCCATCACTGCTCATGCTCCTCCTCAGCCGAGGCGGGGTCCCACTCGACAGTCCAACCCGGTGGTAAGGTGGACGGCCAAGTCACTCCAGCAACCATGTCCTCCAGAGATCCTGTAAAATTATGCCACAAGCAAGGCTGAGTATACTAATACTCAGCTAGACTTACCCGGTGTGAGGAGTCTACTCCTCTACCTCTAGACATGCAGCTGTTTGGCTGTGGGGTTTGGTTTGCCAAGAGCACTAGCTGAGTTTCTAAATCAAGTTTTAACTTTGTCAATTTAAGTGTGACTCTCTTAAGGCTAAGTATGTACTATCTACTCACACATAGTAGTAAACATTTAAGCAATCAACATCTTGTATCATCTCATCATATTTCCACGTGTTACTCAATGTAGCAGCATGGATCAAGCAGTCTCATTAACTGCGAGAAGCAGACGATTCGAATCGAGTTTTTATCCTTGCAAGGTAAACCTAAACACACGACGTGGCGAGGCACTCCGTCCCCACACACATCAACCGTCCCCATCGATTCCCCGTCAGCAGAGAGGGGCTCACCGCCTTGGCGTACAATGCCCCACTGACCCCAACTGCCGTCGTGCAGTGACCGCACTTGTACCCACCATAACCGGAATGGGAGACCACGTCTCAGGTCGCGTGAGGAGGGCAAACTGCTGCCAGGTTCACTCAGGTACTAGGCTTACCGATTTACCATATTTCTCGGCATGTGCTTAGTACGTTCAAACGCTTGACTCACGGTACCACACCTTAATCCTTATTCAAATTTTTATCCCGTAGACAACCAATCCCCATGGATTGTTGCCCACACACCAACATCAATATGATAAGAAAGTGGATACAGCCAATTCCTAACCTCGCGCGAGTGCTGGGAAAATCACTCGACTTTTACCGAGATCCTAATTAATAAAGCAGCTACTCGACTTATCATACTAGTGTTCATCTCAAAGGGATTCCTGAGATCATGCAACTAGGGTTTCAAACAACTCCTACACCTAAGTGCACATTCAGTCCTACAATCATTAAGTATAGTAAAATAGCATAAATAACAGGTTATGCATAAAACCGGGGCTTGCCTTCCAAGGCTGTGGCAGGTAGATCCTCTGGTGTAGACTCGGGTGCTGGACCTGGGGCTACCTCCTGAGCAGCTCCTTGCTCCGGCACGAGGACGTACTCTCCGTCAGCAAGGTTACAGTCTATCGAATGCAATGAACATGTATATCATGATTATGCAGGATTTAATGACATTATGCTAAAAAGGAACTAAATCAAGAAGTAACTTAGGTTTTCTTAGTCATGCGGGGCTTCTAGTGGTTGATGCTTATTACCTTTTAGGCTTAGGTTTTGATTTAGGATAAATATAGTGGGTTTGTATTGCCTTCATATATTTCAATGGACAATCTACAAGAGTTTTAGGATGACACTAATTTCCATTATTCATTTTCCCTTTTTCTTCATTTTCTACTTATAGTTTCTAGTGTAGGTTTGAACTACGACAGTGGTTTAACATTTTCCAAAAATTCTGTAAAAATTACAGTGGATTGCCATTGGTCACTATAGCCCATTCTAGGAAATTGGGGCTCAAAATAAAAAGGCTAATCTTTAGGCAAAATAACAAAGGTGGTGTAAAATGGGCCACTTAACACTACACCTCCTCACTAGAGGTGAGTTTCTTCCTAAGGGTTATTTTTGTTGGGATCTAACAATAATACTAACTCTCTGTACCAAGATTCCCAAAACGTTAATTGGTGTTTAATTAGTTGTGATTTTCTAAAGTTTTATGCCCAAAAGGTGCTTATAACTAATTTGTCATTTGAAAAATATCAAACAACAGATTTTGTATTTTTCTTATGTTGATCATAACAAAACATTAGTTATCCCAAGGGTTGGGGTGTTTTCATCTTAGGGTTATTTTTGTAGGGTTTTTCTAAGTTATCCTTGTTTTATTCAAATAAAAGGTATCCTACTTATTTTATACTAAACCAGGGTAGGATAGATTTTTCTGGTGAACTACATTGGATAAGTATTTTAACAAAAATAGAGGTGCCCTCTGATTCATTATTTAAATCACCTTTTCTATTTTTCTTAACCTTAAGCATATTATAAAATAAGGGGTAAAAACTGACTTAATGGAGTGGACAGAGGGATTCAACATTTTTAATTGGGTCAGTAGGTAGATATAAACTTCTCCAAGTTTTTCTAACCCTAATCAAATAGTGCAACTAATTTTTGCCCTATTATTTAGCTTATGGCCAAAACAATAATTAAATTAGAACCCTAAAGTTTTCTGTAGTACATAGGGGGTTTTATATTTTTCTTAAGTAGGTTACATTATTTAAAGTCTGACAAAATTTGTTTGACCAAATTTGGATAATTTAAACAGAAGTTATGGATTTTCAAAGTTTCTGCTCAATTTAAAAACAGATTTAATAAGAGTTTCCTGGAAAAACAGTTTACACCGAGGTCCCTGGGTTTAAACTAAATCAACCCGCACAGATCTACCCCTGCGCCACTATTCCCCTGGGTCACTGACAATTCAAAAAGCCCCCTGACTTTCCTCTCTTCTTCCCCGAGGTCCCTCCCCCAATGTAAACAGTACCCGCGGGAAAGAAAAGGGTGGCGCGGCTTAGCGGCGGCGAGGTAGGTCCGGCGAAGGGCAGGGTTGGCTCGGGGAGGCTCTGGCGGTCATAGCGAGGTGCGGCTCGACGGTGGGGATGGCCGGAATCGCTCGGTCCACGTGTGCAGGCGGGTGTCCTTGCCGGCGGCGAGTGTACCGGCCAAACCACGGCGAGTTGGTTCAATCCGAGGGCAAGGTGAGCTTCATTGGGTCACGTAGTGACTGTGTGCACCAGGAATTGGAAAATGATTGAGCGGATTACCCGGTCCACGTATTCCGGCGAGGGTGTGAGCTCCGGCGACCGTGGACTGGCCTCTCCGGCGAAGTAGGCTTCAATTCCTCGCTCGGGGAGCTTCACGGGGGTGTACTTAGTCGTCTCCGAGGGTTGGACGGGGCTGGGAAAAGATGGGCTGGCCGGTCTACGGCGGCAGTGGGTCGGGTGGCCGTGAACACGTCGCGCACGGGCAAACGGCGGTGAGCTATGCTCCGGTGGGGCTTGAGGGTGCGCGGAGGAGTGTGCTCGATGCCTCTGTGGGTTTTATAGGTGCGGGCGCACACAGGGGACACGGGCGCGGCTCAGCGCGGCGCGGGGTCGGGCGCGGGCGTGCTCTGGCGCGGCAGAGCGCGTCGAACATGTGTAAGTTTTCTTCTGCCCTTGTTCCACAGCTCACCCAAGTCGCAAACGTGCGAATCTTGGCAAAAATCCGGCATGGGTCTACTCCTGGCACCTAGGGCTATCACTTACCTGTGAGACGCCATGGCAGATATGGCCTAGGGCGGGAGATCTTCGGTCGCCAAAACGGGTGTGTCACACTGCCCACCTCGCGACAAAAACCATGCCAAGGCATGTCAAACGTCCAAGTCTCGGGCTCAGCTTTTTCCAGTGGGTGCCCTAGGTGGTTTGCCACATTTTTGGTATAGAACACAGGTGGATTTGGTGCCAGCTTCGAGGTGAACACGACTGATCTTTGGTGTAGGTGTAGTTTTTAACTTAGAGAGAAATAGAGAGCTCTAGCTCTCTCTCCACTTGGAAATCGGATTTGGGGTTTCTCCAGGGGTCTTTTTGCAATATTTCCCTCCCCTAATTGCTGGTTATAAGGTTACTTAAGGTTTGGTTAAAATTTACCCATGTTTTGCACATTTGCTCACTCTCTTTCCCCCCCTTAACCATGGTTTTTGGAGATAGAGTTTTAAGAGAGGTCTAGGGTTCTTCCCCCCTCTCCCTTCCAAGGTAGTAAGGGTACAAAGGTTTGAGTAATGCTTCTCAGGTCATTAACAAACTTTGATTAACACATGATCTCCAAGTTCTTATGTGTTTCCCTAAGCCTCTACCTCATGTGATCACAGTCCCTAGTGCCAGGTGTGCTCTATCCATAATAACACCTGAGGTGTTACAACCCTCCCCCCTTAAAGGATCTCGTCCCAAGATTTTAGGTAGAGTCCCTTGGAGGGGTGCTTGAAGGTGTGTTGATGCTACTCTTTCTTTATACTCAGGTTCCTCTTGTTAACTGCTCTTTGAATGTCATTCTCTTTGCAACTTCAGAAGGAAGCCCTTCTTAAGTTAAATTCACAACTTAGACTATCCTTGTTATCTAAGTTTTTCTTATAATTGAATTCAAAGGGCAGGTGGGGGTGGGGTTCTGGGGTTACGTACCGACTCCTTTGGGCAGAGAGTCGAGGAAGCGAGAGCGTAGAAAATCCTCAGTCTCCCATGTGGCTTCTTCTGCTGAATGGTGACTCCACTGAACCTTATACATTCTGACTGACCTTGCCCGAGTTGATCTCTCCTTTTGATCTAATACCTTGACGGGGTACTCTTGGTAGGACAAATCTGGTTCTATCTCAATATCCGGTTCCGGTAGCACTTCAGTGGGTAGACAAACACATTTCCGCAGCTGAGATACATGGAATACATCATGAATAGCTGACATACTGGGTGGCAACTTCAATTGATATGCTACAGGTCCACAAGTCTCCTTGATCTCGTAGGGTCCTATGTAACGAGGAGCTAACTTGCCCTTGATCCCGAATCTCTGGACACCCTTGGTGGGTGACACCTTAAGATAAACATGATCTCCCACCCCGAACTGTAGAGGTTTCCGCCTTTTATCATGATAGCTCTTTTGCCTGGCCTGAGCAGCTTCTAAGTTCTTTTTGATGACTCTGACCTTTTCTTCTGCATCAAGTACCAAATCTGGCCCAAATATTTCCCTTTCTCCTGTTTGAGACCAATTCAGCGGGGTCCTACACCTTCTCCCATATAAGGCCTCAAAAGGTGCCATTTTCAGACTGGACTGATAGCTGTTATTGTATGAAAACTCTACCAAGGAAAGACACTTGTCCCAATCCCTTCCGTAGTGTAGTGCACATGCCCTCAACATGTCTTCCAAAATCTGATTCACCCTTTCTGTCTGACCATCGGTTTGGGGATGGTATGCTGAGCTCCGTATCACATGGGTCCCAAGTGATTCCTGCAATTGTTCCCAAAATCGTGCCACAAACGGTGCTCCTCGGTCTGAGATTATAGTCCTTGGTATCCCATGCAAACGAACTATCTGGTCGATGTAAATTTCCGCATACTTCTCCGTCCTGTGGGTGGTATGTACTGGCAAGAAATGAGCGGTCTTGGTCAATCTGTCCACAATAACCCAAATTGAATCATGGTGCCTGGAGGTGTTTGGCAACCCCACGATAAAGTCCATGCAAATGTCCTCCCATTTCCAAGATGGTATGGGAAGGGGTTGTAGGGGACCTGCTGCCTTCAAATGACTAGCTTTGATCCTTTGGCAGGTGTCACACTCGGATATATACTTGGCAATTTCTCTCTTCATCCTGGTCCACCAGTATAAAGATCTGAGATCATGGTACATCTTGTTGCTACCAGGGTGCATGGAGAACTTGGAAAGGTGAGCTTCATCCAGTATCTTCTTTCTGAGCTCAGGGTCCTTGGGAACAACCAATCGATCTCCAAACCACAAAATTCCCTTGCTGTCCTGACGGAAGCACTTGTATTTTTCTGCCTTCTGCTTGAGCATGTCTTTGATAACCTGTACACCTTTATCCCCAATCTGTGCCTGGACTATTTGCTCTTGCAATGTGGGCTCCATCGAGATATAACTCAAATGACCTGAAGAAACAACTTCCAGGTCATGTGTAGGGTAGTTCTGCTCATGAGGTCTGAGTGCTCGGGAAGCATAAGCAATCACTCTGTTCTCTTGCATCAAGACACATCCCAATCCCGTACCAGAGGCATCACAATAAACTTCAAAGGGCTTGGTGTTATCGGGTTGAGCCAGCACTGGGGCTGTTGTCAAATGTTGCCTCAGTGCATGAAAAGCATCTTCGCACTTTTGGCTCCAAGTAAACTTGGCTCCCTTCTTCAATAACTCAGTCATTGGCTTGGCAATTCTGGAGAAATCCGGAATAAATCGTCGGTAATACCCTGCCAATCCTAGAAAACTCCTAATCTGCCTCACTGTAGTTGGAGGTTTCCAGTCCATCACTTCTTGTACTTTCTCAGGATCAACTGATATCCCATCCTGAGAAATTGTGTGACCCAAGAATTTAATTTCCTTTAGCCAGAATTCACATTTAGACAATTTAGCATAAAGACGATGATCGCGCAGTCGCTGAAGCACGATATGCAGATGCTCAGCATGCTCGTCTTCATTCTTGGAATAGACCAGAATATCATCAATGAAAACGACCACGAACTTGTCCAACTCTGGCATGAATACCGAGTTCATCAAGTACATAAAATAAGCCGGGCATTGGTTAGTCCAAAAGACATCACCAAAAATTCATAAAGCCCATATCTGGTTGAGAAGGCCGTCTTGGGAATATCACTGGCACGGATCTTGATCTGATGGTAACCTGAGCGAAGATCTATCTTGGAGAATACCTTGGCTCCTACCAATTGATCAAACAATACATCAATGCGGGGCAGTGGGTATTTGTTCTTGATAGTCACCGCATTGAGAGGGCGGTAATCAACACACATTCTCAAACTCTCATCCTTTTTCTTCACAAATAAAGCGGGACATCCCCAAGGTGAAGTACTTGGGCGAATAAACCCCTTGTCCAACAGTTCTTGCAGTTGCTTCTTTAGTTCTGCCAATTCCGCGGGAGGCATCCTATAGGGTCTCTTAGAGATAGGAGCAGTCCCGGGTTGCAACTCGATTGCGAACTCGATGTATCGGTTAGGTGGCATCCCTGGCAACTCATCCGGAAACACATCCGGGTAGTCACAGACCACTGGGATCTTCTCCACTGGGGATTCTATCATAACGAAGGCACAAGAACGGGTACAACCTTGATCAGGCAAATATAAAACAGTCTCACCGTAAGCAGGGGAATGGATTTCAATTGCCCTGGCTGCAATATCCAATACTGCCTGGTGCCTGGTCAACCAGTCAGCTCCCAATATAATATCCACGCTATCCAATCCCAAGATGAGAAGGGTGGTTCTAATCACAAGACTACCAAATTTTATAGGCACTTGCCTGCTGATTTGGTTGGTGGCAATCCTGCCTCCTGGTGTTGAAATTGTAATACCCCCATTGGTGTGGCGAAATGGCAATTGACACTTGGCACTAAATTTGGCACTAATAAAGCTATGTGATGCACCAGAATCAAAAAGAATAACCGCAGGATAATTTAAAATTGTAAAGATACCAGTCATGACGGGTGCTCCCTCTGGAATATCAGCCATGGTGGTGAAGTTTAGTCTGCCCTGCCTCACTTGCACCTTCTGCCTCTTGCTTTGATTCTGATTAACATTCTGCCCCTGCCTCTGCTGGTTCCTTGGGCAATTTTTGGCGTAGTGTCCGGTGTTGCCACATGTGAAACACCTGTTATCATTTGCCTGGTGGTACTGTTGCTGCTGCTGGTTGTTCCTCTGAGCTGGAAACTGGGTGTGGGTGGGTGCCTGCTGCTGCTGCTGCGGTGGTCGGATCACCCATCTCCCTTGCTGCTGCTGGGGTCCCCGATTCTGAGTGTCGGACACAATCCTGAAACGTTGTGGCTGAGCTGAGGGTCCTGCCACAGGGGTCTTCCTCTTCTTTTCTGCCTGTCGAGCTGTAATGCAGTCCTCCTGGGAGATAGCCATGTTGACCAACTCATTGTAACTGTTGGCCCTGACGGTGTTGAGACGATCACGGAGCTTAGTGCTGAGCCCCCTCCTGAACCTGTCTCTCTTCTTCTCATCCGTGTCTGCGTGATATCCAGCATACTGGCACAAGTCATTAAAAGCCTGGGCATACTGCAACACTGTCCTGTTGCCCTGAGTGAGTGCCAAAAACTCATTGAGCTTCCGGTCCATGATGCCTGCGGGTATGTGATGTCCCCGGAAAGCTGCCTTAAACTCCCTCCATTCCACCTCTCGATCCTCTGGCTGCATGGCAAGAAAATGGTCCCACCAAGTCCGTGCGGGTCCGCGAAGCTGCTGGGTGGCGAACCTGACTTTAGTGACTTCTGAGCAAGCTCCATGGAGTAGCGGGAATTTGGATTCCACTACTCGCAACCATACATCTGCGTCAAGTGGGTCCTCTGCCCTGGTGAACAATGGAGGCTGGGTACTAAGGAACTCTTGGTAGGTAGCTGCCGCGGGGTGACACTGATGGTCCCCACCACCATAATGCTGAGGTGGTGGCTGACGCTGGGCCAGCTGTCTCAAGATCTCATTCTGCTGAGCCATGAGCTCCTGCAGAGTGGGAGGTGGTGGCGGCGGTGGAGGAACACGCTCATTCTGGCCACGACGCTGCCTCCCGGCCATCTGAAAAACCATATATATACTTAACACCATATTTCCAAGTTCAAGATTTAATCGCGGCGAAAAGAGTCAAAAGCAAAATGATAGACTCCAATTCCAACAAAAGGATGTAAAAAGGCATAACTTTTTCCTTCCAAATTTAAAACGGATAACAGCATCCATCAAGCATGCGTCCAAAAGAGTTTATCATGATTACATCATTTGTCCCAAAAAGACTCAACCCTATCTAGCCTGGTACCCCAAGGGTGCAAAAGCTAAGCTAGCTGCGAGGAGTCCTACATTACCGATCTCTATTCCTACTCTGGCAACTAATGAGCGAAAGAGGCGACACTCGACTCGGGGGAAGGTGGCCTCCCTAAGCCAGCAGTGTCTACGCTGGAAGCAGGCTCCTCCCCTCCCTCAATGTTGACGTCCTCGTCAGCCTCCCTATCATGGATCTCCTGATGATGCATATCTAGGTGCTCATTAGCCTCTGCGAGCTGCTGCTGGGTGTTGAGGAGCTGATCTTCGAGAACCTCGATGGTGTTCTCCCTCGTCCCCACCAATTCCTCCAGCTCATGGATCTCATCAGACAACTGTTCCACCTGTAAATCTTTTTCCACTAGCTCCTGGGACAAGTCAACCACGAGCTCCTCCCTGTTATCCAGGGTGATCTTGGTTGCCTCCAATAAGGCCATCAGATGAGACATTGCCTCCCCACGCATCACTTGCAGACGGTACAGGGCGTTCATGCACCGTACCGACAAGTGAGCCGTGTGGCCTGGGTAGAGAGCCTAGATATCCTTGGCATGCTCCACCCGATCCTTCCACATTGGGTCGTCTTCCTTCTCAGCGGGAAACAAGCCAATGGGGTGGGTGGAAAGCTCCAAGGGGTGAAATCCGCAGAAAGTAGTCAACCCGTGCAGAGCGATCGCCTTGATCGTGTCCTCCGCCCGGTATCCGAAAGACTCGGAGTCCAGGGAACGCCAGCCTGGCTGCAGGGGATGAGGCTCCAAGGTCAAGTACCCGGCTCCCTGGAGTACCTCCCACAAAATACGGGGAAAGCCCTCACGTGCAAGCCCGTCAGTGTGGGTTAGTGCATTTCCGTCCTCTGAGGATCCGTGGGAAGTCATCTGTGTACGGTTGAGCGTAAGTAAAAGAAAAAGAATTATAAAAAGAACAAGAGAAATAAAACTCAACTTTTCTCTAGTTAAATAACAAGGTACTGGAGACTTAGTTGGTTATCACCTTGTTTTTAAGTTTTTACTCAATTGTTTAATTTAGCAATGCATGCATGCTCGTCCTGAACGACCTCACCAACATAAGGGGATAGGGAAGGACTCCCATCCCTTAATGTGGCCCGTAGGGCCTAATTATTTAGCCACCTAGTTACCCTTCTATCATCCTAAGGCTTCACGTCCTAGGTCTATCCTGCTCGTCCTACGATCTATCCAACATTGTTTCTATCAAGTTTTATTTTGAAAAGGGATGGTATTCATATTTTATTGATTCCTCTGTGGTGGTACAAGCTCCGATACCAGCTGTGGCGGAACTGCCGAATTATTCCAACTTAAGTGCCTAAGTCCTGCCTTAGAGGCTAGACTTCACTTAAATGGGAATAACCCGTCAATCCCTCGGATCTAGTCTGACACGGCCACTGACAGGATCAAGTACCACAATCTCACTCGATGGTGAGTCACAGAGCAAATACAATAAAGCATAAAACCATGCATGTGAGAGTATTAAATTATTACATCATCATCATCAGAGTTTTTGCAAAAGTAAACCTCATTGTTCGAAGTGCAGCGGAATAAAACTAACGGCAAATAAACAAAGAGATGGGGAAGCCTGTCCCATCACTCCTCATGCTCCTCCTCAGCCGAGGCGGGGTCCCACTCGACAGTCCAACCCGGTGGTAAGGTGGACGGCCAAGTCACTCCAGCAACCATGTCCTCCAGAGATCCTGTAAAATTATGCCACAAGCAAGGCTGAGTATACTAATACTCAGCTAGACTTACCCGGTGTGAGGAGTCTACTCCTCTACCTCTAGACTTGCAGCTGTTTGGCTGTGGGGTTTGGTTTGCCAAGAGCACTAGCTGAGTTTCTAAATCAAGTTTTAACTTTGTCAATTTAAGTGTGACTCTCTTAAGGCTAAGTATGTACTATCTACTCACACATAGTAGTAAACATTTAAGCAATCAACATCTTGTATCATCTCATCATATTTCCACTTGTTACTCAATGTAGCAGCATGGATCAAGCAGTCTCATTAACTGCGAGAAGCAGACGATTCGAATCGAGTTTTTATCCTTGCAAGGTAAACCTAAACACACAACGTGGCGAGGCACTCCGTCCCCACACACATCAACCGTCCCCATCGATTCCCCGTCAGCAGAGAGGGGCTCACCGCCTTGGCGTACAATGCCCTACTGACCCCGACTGCCGTCGTGCAGTGACCGCACTTGTACCCACCATAACCGGAATGGGAGACCACGTCTCAGGTCGCGTGAGGAGGGCAAACTGCTGCCAGGTTCACTCAGGTACTAGGCTTACCTATTTACCATATTTCTCAGCATGTGCTTAGTACGTTCAAACGCTTGACTCACGGTACCACACCTTAATCCTTATTCAAATTTTTATCCCATAGACAACCAATCCCCATGGATTGTTGCCCACACACCAACATCAATATGATAAGAAAGTGGATACAGCCAATTCCTAACCTCGCGCGAGTGCTGGGAAAATCACTCGACTTCTACCGAGATCCTAATTAATAAAGCAGCTACTCGACTTATCATACTAGTGTTCATCTCAAAGGGATTCCTGAGATCATGCAACTAGGGTTTCAAACAACTCCTACACCTAAGTGCACATTCAGTCCTACAATCATTAAGTATAGTAAAATAGTATAAATAACAGGTTATGCATAAAACCGGGGCTTGCCTTCCAAGGCTATGGCAGGCAGATCCTCTGGTGCAAACTCGGGTGCTGGACCTGGGGCTACCTCCTGAGCAGCTCCTTGCTCCGGCATGAGGACGTACTCTCCGTCAGCAAGGTTACAGTCTATCGAATGCAATGAACATGTATATCATGATTATGCAGGATTTAATGACATTATGCTAAAAAGGAACTAAATCAAGAAGTAACTTAGGGTTTCTTAGTCATGCGGGGCTTCCAGTGGTTGATGCTTATTACCTTTTAGGCTTAGGTTTTGATTTAGGATAAATATAGTGGGTTTGTATTGCCTTCATATATTTCAGTGGACAATCTACAAGAGTTTTAGGATGACACTAATTTCCATTATTCATTTTTCCCTTTTTCTTCATTTTCTACTTATAGTTTCTAGTGTAGGTTTGAACTACGACAGTGGTTTAACATTTTCCAAAAATTCTGTAAAAATTACAGTGGATTGCCATTGGTCACTATAGCCCATTCTAGGAAATTGGGGCTCAAAATAAAAAGGCTAAGCTTTAGGCAAAATAACAAAGGTGGTGTAAAACGGGCCACTTAACACTACACCTCCTCACTAGAGGTGAGTTTCTTCCTAAGGGTTATTTTTGTTGGGATCTAACAATAATACTAACTCTCTGTACCAAGATTCCCAAAAAGTTAATTGGTGTTTAATTAGTTGTGATTTTCTAAAGTTTTATGCCCAAAAGGTGCTTATAACTAACTTGTCATTTGAAAAATATCAAACAACAGATTTTGTATTTTTCTTATGTTGATCATAACAAAACATTAGTTATCCCAAGGGTTGGGGTGTTTTCATCTTAGGGTTATTTTTGTAGGGTTTTTCTAAGTTATCCTTGTTTTATTCAAATAAAAGGTATCCTACTTATTTTATACTAAACCAGGGTAGGATAGATTTTTCTGGTGAACTACATTGGATAAGTATCTTAACAAAAATAGAGGTGCCCTCTGATTCATTATTTAAATCACCTTTTCTATTTTTCTTAACCTTAAGCATATTATAAAATAAGGGGTAAAAACTGACTTAATGGAGTGGACAGAGGGATTCAACATTTTTAATTGGGTCAGTAGGTAGATATAAACTTCTCCAAGTTTTTCTAACCCTAATCAAATAGTGCAACTAATTTTTGCCCTATTATTTAGCTTATGGCCAAAACAATAATTAAATTAGAACCCTAAAGTTTTCTGTAGTACATAGGGGGTTTTATATTTTTCTTAAGTAGGTTACATTATTTAGAGTCTGACAAAATTTGTTTGACCAAATTTGGATAAATTAAACAGAAGTTATGGATTTTCAAAATTTCTGCTCAATTTAAAAACAGATTTAATAAGAGTTTCCTGGAAAAACAGTTTACACCGAGGTCCCTGGGTTTAAACTAAATCAACCCGCACAGATCTACCCCTGCGCCACTATTCCCCTGGGTCACTGACAATTCAAAAAGCCCCCTGACTTTCCTCTCTTCTTCCCTGAGGTCCCTCCCCCAATGTAAACAGTACCCGCGGGAAAGAAAAGGGTGGCGCGGCTTACCGACGGCGAGGTAGGTCCGGCGAAGGGCAGGGTTGGCTCGGGGAGGCTCTGGCGGTCACAGCGAGGTGCGGCTCGACGGCGGGGATGGCCGGAATCGCTCGGTCCACGTGTGCAGGCGAGTGTCCTTGCCGGCGGCGAGTGTACCGGCCAAACCACGGCGAGCTGGTTCAATCCGAGGGCAAGGTGAGCTTCATTGGGTCACGTAGTGACTGTGTGCACCAGGAATTGGAAAATGATTGAGCGGATTACCCGGTCCACGTGTTCCGGCGAGGGTGTGAGCTCCGGCGACCGTGGACTGGCCTCTCCGGCAAAGTAGGCTTCAATTCCTCGCTCGGGGAGCTTCACGGGGGTGTACTTAGTCGTCTCCGAGGGTTGGACGGGGCTGGGAAAAGCTGGGCTGGCCGGTCTACGGCGACAGTGGGTCGGGTGGCCGTGAACACGTCGCGCACGGGCAAACGGCGGCGAGCTATGCTCCGGTGGGGCTTGAGGGTGCGCGGAGGAGTGTGCTCGATGCCTTTGTGGGTTTTATAGGCGCGGGCGCACACAGGGGACACGGGCGCGGCTCAGCGCGGCGCGGGGTCGGGCGCGGGCGTGCTCTGGCGCGGCAGAGCACGTCGAACACGTGTAGGTTTTCTTTTGCCCTTGTTCCATAGCTCACCCAAGTCGCAAACGTGCGAATCTTGGCAAAAATCCGGCATGGGTCTACTCCTGGCACCTAGGGCTATCACTTACCTGTGAGACGCCATGGCAGATATGGCCTAGGGCGGGAGATCTTCGGTCGCCAAAACGGGTGTGTCACACTGCCCACCTCGCGACAAAAACCATGCCAAGGCATGTCAAACGTCCAAGTCTCGGGCTCAGCTTTTTCCAGTGGGTGCCCTAGGTGGTATGCCACATTTTTGGTATAGAACACAGGTGGATTTGGTGCCAGCTTCGAGGTGAACACGACTGATCTTTGGTGTAGGTGTAGTTTTTAACTTAGAGAGAAATAGAGAGCTCTAGCTCTCTCTCCACTTGGAGATTGGATTTGGGGTTTCTCCAGGGGTCTTTTTGCAATATTTCCCTCCCCTAATTGCTGGTTATAAGGTTACTTAAGGTTTGGTTAAAATTTACCCATGTTTTGCACATTTGCTCACTCTCTTTCCCCCCCTCCCCTTAACCATGGTTTTGGGAGATAGAGTTTTAAGAGAGGTCTAGGGTTCTTCCCCCCTCTCCCTTCCAAGGTAGTAAGGGTACAAAGGTTTGAGTAATGCTTCTCAGGTCATTAACAAACTTTGATTAACACATGATTTCCAAGTTCTTATGTGTTTCCCTAAGCCTCTACCTCATGTGATCACAGTCCCTAGTGCCAGGTGTGCTCTATCCATAGTAACACCTGAGGTGTTACACGAGCAATCGGATCAGAGCGTAAAACAAATAGACCAAACCAAGGAACATTGGCTTTGATATTTAGATGGGGTTTGATTTAGTTGAAATCAGACGAAAATATATCTGCCCTCCGAACACTATTGATTTTTTTTGCTAAGGACAACACAATAGAAAAACAAACCCAATTATTACTGTTGCGCACATTTTCTTGGTAATGTGCGTAGTCTAGATTACATAAATCAAGCTTATCTGAAATTCATCTTCGCAAAACCGAGCGGCTTAACAACTCAGTTCGCGGTATTAGATGGATTCTTACCCTTTATTTATATTTGAAGATTTAAATCAGGGCGAGAAACACACGGGCCAAACCAAACAAGATCGAGACCAATATTTTAAACTATATTTGATCCAGTCAAAATTTTTTTATGAGTCTCACCCGCTATCGAACATTCGACTAGAAATTAGTTTGATTAATAACTTTACGCTTTGTTTTTCATGGATATCGATCGTGGTCGCATTTATAAAAATCTAACTCCTTCCGTAATCACATTCACGCCGACTTAGACGAGTTGACGAAGGTCCAGAGCACAGAAGCCGAGTTGAACAGCGGTTGCCGGCGATGACGTAGATCCGCGGCCCTGCCCGCAACGGCGACGACTGATGCAGATTTCCGGGCGGATCCGTGGCCCTGTCCACAAAGGCGACTGGCGCAGAATCCAGTAGGTATCCCAGGCGGCGAACCTTGTCCCTGGCAGCGGACGGCGCTGGTAGAGGGTGGTGGACGGCACAGGCAGAGATCCAGTGGACCTTGTCCCTCGCAGCGGACGGCGTAGGTAGAGGGCAGCTGTCAGGGACCATAATTAGGGGTACCCCCAAGACTCCTAAATCTCAGCTAGTAACCCCCATCAGCACAAAGCTGCAAAGGCCTGATGGGCGCTATTCCGGTCAAGGCTCTGTCCACTCAAAGGACACGATCTCGCCTCGCCCGAGCCCAGCCTCGGGAAGGAATAGTAGACCAAGGCAGATTCACGCCTCGCCCGAGGGTCCCCTCAAGCAAAGGGCGCACCTTCAACTCGCCCGAGACCCAGCCCGGGCAGGCTTCGCGGAGAAGCGACCTTGGCCAGATCGCCACGCCAGCCGACCGGATCGCAGGAGCATTCAATGCGAGGATCGCCTGACACCTTATCCAGACGCACGCTCTCCAGTCGACAAGGCCGAAGTGACCGCAGTCACTTCGCCCCTCCACTGACTGACCTGACAAGAAAACAGCGCCGCCTGCGCTGCTCCGACTGCTGTGCCACCCGCCAGGGTGAGGCTGACAGCAGCCAAGTCCAGCCTCGGGCGCCATAGGAATCTCCGCCTCTCCCGACCCCAGGGCTCGGACTCCACCTCGACCTCGGACGACTGTCTCTGCCTCGCCCGACCCCAGGGCTCGGACTCCACCTCGACATCGGACGACGGTCTCCGCCTCGCCCGACCCCAGGGCTCGGACTCCACCTCGAGCTCAGGCGACGGTCTCCGCCTCGCCCGACCTCGAACGACGGTCTCCGCCTCGATCGACCCCAGGGCTCGGGCTCAACCTAGACCTCGGACAACGGTCTCCGCCTCGCCTAGCCCCCGGGCTCGGACTCAACCTCGACCTCGGAGGAGCCACCACCTCGCTCGAGCCGACCACGCCACAAGGGGGGGCCATCATTACCCTACCCCTAGCTAGCCCAGGCTATGGGGAACAAGACCGGCGTCCCATCTGGCTCGCCCCGGTAAAACAAGTAATGATGGCACCCCGCGTGCTCCATGACAACGGCGGTTCACAGCCCCTTACGGAAGCAAGGAGACGTCAGCAAGGATCCGACAGCCCTGACAACTGTGCTTCTACAGGGCTCAAGCGCTCCTCCGATGGCCACAACGCCACATGAACAGGGCTCCAACACCTCTCCGACAGCCACATCGGCATGAACATAGGGCTCTGGCTCCTCTCTGCTAGACACGTTAGCACACTGCTACACCCCCCGTTGTACACCTGGACCCTCTCCTTACGTCTATAAAAGGAAGGTCCAGGGCCCTCGTACGGGAGGGTAGGTGGCCACGTGGGAGAACGGGCTGACGCGCAGTCTCACGCCCCCTCTCTCTCTCTCTCTCCCTCGCGAACGCTTGTAACCCCCTACTGCAAGCGCATCCGCCCTGGGCGCAGGACAACACGAGGCCGCGGGTTCCCCTCACCGTTTTCCCCCCTTGTGTCTCCGTCTCGCGCTGACCCATCTAGGCTGGGACACGCAGCGACAATTTACTCGTCGGTCCAGGGACCCCCCGGGGTCGAAACGCCGACAGCTGGCGCGCCAGGTAGGGGCCTGCTACGTGTTGACGAACAGCTTTCCGTCAAGCTCCAGATGGGGAGTCTCCAGTAACCTCTCCGACCCGGGATGAAGCTTCGTTTCGGGAGTCTCGAGTTCATGTCCCTCGACGGCAGCTACGACATGATACTCCTTCCTCCGCCGCGCGACAACGACAATGGCGGCCGTCAGCCCGCCCGCCGGTGGCGGAATCGACGACGTCTTCCCCGCGTGGTGGAAGAACAGCATCCGGGTCTGTCCCGTCACCTTCCTTGTCGACGGAGGAGGAGGCGGGGCAATCATGGCCAAGCAGGAGGCGGCACCTCGTCGGCTATCGAGCGAGTCGACGACGCCGGCGCCCCAACAGGGGACACGTCGGGCGTCGACCTCGCGTTTGAGACAAAGACGAGCGTCGTTTCCCCGCAACACGCCAACCCCAAGCAAACGAACGACGCCAGCACGCTCGCGAAGGACTTTCTGGGCGTTAGCCTCGTACCTGAGATAACGGTGCAGTCCGTCCCCGACGCGACTTCGTCACCATCCGTCGATCAAGAGGTACCGACAACTTCCCATCCTGTGCCTTTTAGATTCAGCTTCGACCCACCAAGCAACCCCGCTTCGGTGGACGCTTTCATAAAGGCATATCCAAACCTTCCGGGGTACCATATGTGGTCATCCTAGGATAGATTGACGGCCGTCTCAACCTACGGGCCCCCGGGTTCCGAGGAAGATGACGAGCCCGACTCTGGTTGGGATTTCTCCGGGCTCGATAACCCCAGTGCCATGTGGGACTTCGTGACCGCATGTGACTACTGCCTCTCCGATTGCTTCGATGATAGCCACAACCTCGGCGACGAGGACTGTGGCCCAAGTCGCGAATGTTTCCACATCGATCTAGAGGGTCTTGACGAAGGCAACCACCTTGGTATCCCGGAGGACGGCGATCCCTCTAGGCCTGCGCCTCGCGTTGACATCCTTCGTGAGCTAGCTGTGGTCCCAGTCCCTGCGGGGGGTCAGGACACACAGCTCGAGCAAATCCACGAGATGTAGGCCAGGCTCGACGAGGAAGCAAGACAACTTGTGCAGCTCCGGCAGAACATCGGGCAGGAGCGGGCAGGCCGAGCACCGTCCGGAGAAGCGCGTCATCTGGCCCAGGACGTCCAGCACCGCATCATCGACGATGCCAGGGCAAGGCTGCCCCCGGCTTCCAGTGGGGTTGGCCAGAACCTGGCTGCAGCGGCAATACTACTCCGAGCGATGCCGGAACCATCCACCACTGAGGGGCGGCGTATCCAGGGAGAGCTCAAGAATCTCCTAGAGGATGCCGCGGTCCGACGGGCCGAAAGCTCTGCCTCCCGGAGGCAGGGGTACCCCTCGGAACATCACACCACGACTTCTCGATTCATGCGGGAAGCCTCGGTCCACACCGGGCGCACGTTGGACACGGCGCCTGTGGCCCCCTGCCGCCTCGGCAACGAGCACCATCGCCGCGACCGTCGACCCCACCTCGACGAGAAGGTGCGCCGAGGCTACCACCCTAGGCGTGGGGGACGCTACGACAGCGGGGAGGATCGGAGTCGTTCGTCCGAACCACCTGGTCCGCAAGCCTTCAGCGGGGCCATACGACGGGCGTCGTTCCCGACCCGGTTCTGAGCCTCGACTACCATCACCAAGTACTCGGGGGAGACGAGGCCGGAACTGTGGCTCGCGAACTATAGGCTAGCCTGCCAGCTGGGTGGAACGGACGATGACAACCTCATCATCCGCAACCTCCCCATGTTCCTCTCCGACGCCGCCCGAGCCTGGCTGGAGCATCTGCCTCCTGCGCAGATCTCCAACTGGGACGACCTGGTCAAAGCTTTCGCCGACAACTTCCAGGGCACATACATGCGCCCTGGGAACTCCTGGGATCTCCGAAGCTACCGCCAGCAGCCGGGAGAATCCCTGCGGGATTACATCCGGCGATTCTCGAAGCAGTGCACCGAGCTGCCCAACATCACCGACTCAGATGTCATCGGCGCGTTCCTCGCCGGCACCACTTGCCACGACCTGGTGAGCAAGCTGGGTCGCAAGACTCCCACCAGGGCGAGCGAGCTGATGGACATCGCCACTAAGTTCGCCTCTGGCCAGGAGGCGGTCGAGGCCATCTTCCGGAAGGACAAGCAGCCTCAGGGGTGCCAGCCGGATGACGTCCCCGAGGCATCCGCTCAACGCGGCGCGAGGAAGAAGGGCAAGAAGAAGTCGCAAGCGAAACGCGATGCCACCGACGCCGACCTTGTCGCCGCCGCCGAGCACAAGAACCCTCGGAAGCCTCCCGGAGGCGCCAACTTGTTCGACAAGATGCTCAAGGAGTCGTGCCCCTATCATCAAGGTCCCGTAAAGCACACCCTTGAGGATTGTGTCATGCTTCGGCGCTACTTCCACAAGGCCGGGCCACCGGCGGAAGGTGGCGGGGCCCCCGACAATGACAAGAAGGAAGCCCACAAGGCAGAGGAGTTCCCTGAGATCCATGACTGCTTCATGATCTACGGTGGGCAAGTGGCGAACGCCTCGGCTCGGCACCGCAAGCAAGAGCGCCAGGAGGTCTGCTCGGTAAAGGTGGCGGCGCCAGTTTACCTAGACTAGTCCGACAAGCCCATCACCTTCGACCAAGGCGACCACCCCGACCGCGTGCTGAGCTCGAGGAAGTACCCGCTCATTGTTGATCCCGTCATCGGCAACGTCAGGCTTACCAAGGTCCTCATGGACGGAGGCAGCAGCCTCAACATCATCTACGCCGACACCCTCGGGCTCCTGCAGATCGATCTATCCTCGATCCGGGCCGGCGCGACGCCCTTTCATGGGATTATTCCCGAGAAGCG
Source organism: Zea luxurians (assembly GCA_029449295.1). Lineage (NCBI taxonomy): Eukaryota > Viridiplantae > Streptophyta > Magnoliopsida > Poales > Poaceae > Zea > Zea luxurians. The sequence continues at coordinate 177,545,570 of JAOPSE010000002.1, forward strand.
CGTCCAGCCCCTTAGACAACTCGATCTGCCCGTCTGCTTCAGGACTCCCTCCAATTTCCGAAAGGAAACCCTCACGTTCGAGGTGGTCGGGTTCCGAGGAACCTACCACGCAGTGCTGGGGAGACCATGCTACGCCAAGTTCATGGCCGTCCCCAACTACACCTACCTCAAGCTCAAGATGTCGGGCCCCAACGGGGTCATCACCGTCGGCCCCACGTACCAACACGCGTACGAATGCGACGTGGAGTGCGTGGAGTACGCCGAGGCCCTCGCCGAATCTGAGGCCCTCATTGGCGACATGGAGAGCCTCCCCAAGGAGGTTCCAGATGCGAAGCGCCACACCGGCAACTTCGAACCAGCAGAGGTGGTTAAATCCATCCCTCTCGACCTCAGCAACGACACCTCCAAGCAGATCTGGATCGGCTCCGAGCTCGACCCCAAATAGGAAGCCGTGCTCGTCGACTTTCTCCGCACGAACGCCGAGGTTTTTGCGTGGAGTCCCTCGGACATGCCTGGCATACCGAGGGAAGTCGCCGAGCACTCACTGGATATCCGAGCTGGAGCCCGACCCGTGAAGCAGCCTCTGTGCCGATTCGACGAAGAAAAGCGCAGAGCCATAGGCGAGGAGATCCACAAGTTGATGGCTGCAGGGTTCATCAAAGAGGTATTCCATCCCGAATGGCTAGCCAACCCTGTGCTTGTGAAAAAGAAAGGTGGGAAATGGCGGATGTGTGTAGACTACACTGATCTAAACAAAGCATGTCCGAAGGTTCCCTACCCTCTGCCTCGTATCGATCAAATCGTGGATTCCACTGCTGGGTGCGAAACCCTGTCATTCCTCGATGCCTACTCAGGGTATCACCAAATAAGGATGAAAGAGTCTGACCAGTTCGCGACTTCTTTCATCACACCTTTTGGCATGTACTGCTACGTTACTATGCCATTCGGTTTGAGGAATGCGGGTGCGACGTACCAAAGGTGCATGAACCACGTGTTCGGGGAGCACATTGGTCGAACGCTCGAGGCCTATTGTCGGCGTTCCGAGACCGGGGGGTCCTCGAGCCGACGAGTGAGAGTGCCGCGTGCCCCAGCCCAGATGGGTCGAGCGCGTGGGCGAGCGCGAAGGGGGGAACAGAGAGAGAGGTCGGTGGCCGGAGCCGGGTCGTGAGGGAGTCGGAGAATTCCCGCGGCCTTCGTGTTCGTCCCGCGCCCAGGTCGGGTGCGCTTGCAGTAGGGGGTTACAAGCGTCCGCGCGAGGTGAGGGGGAGCGAGCGGCCCCGAGAGAGCGCCTGCCCCTGCCCTTCGTCCCCGCGAGGCCAACCTTCTCTAAGAAGGCCCTGGTCCTTCCTTTTATAGTCGTAAGGAGAGGATCCAGGTGTACAAGATGGGGGTGTAGCAAGGTGCTACGTGTCTAGCGAGGGAGAGCTAGCGCCCTATGTACAGGCCTCTGCAGCTTTATGCTGATGGGGGTTACCAGCTGAGAATTAGGCGTCTTGAGGGTACCCCTAATTATGGTCCTCGACAGTAGCCCCCGAGCCTCGAAGAGAGTGTTAACACTCGCTTGGAGGCTTGCGTCGCACTTTTTTGCAAGGGGACCAGCCTTTCTCGGTGGTACTTTGTTCCGGTGGGTGCGCGCGAGCGCACCCGCCGGGTGTAGCCCCCGAGGCCTCGGGGGAGTGGTTTCACTCCTTCGAGGTCTTAATGCCTTGCGTAATGCCTCGGCTGGTCTGGCGGTTCCCTCATGCGAGCAGGGCGTAACCCAGGTGCACTGTCGGGGCCCAAGTTCTCGGGCTGGTATGTTGACGCTGTCAACGGTTCGGCCGGAGCCGGGTTTGCGAGAGCAGCCCCCGAGCCTTCACACGGAGCGAGAGGACGATCAGGGACAGACTCGACTTTTTATATACGCCCCTACGTCGCCTTTCCGCAAGGAGGAGGGGGGAGTGCGCCATGTTACCCTCGATGGGCACCGAACATGGTGTCTCCGGTGAGCTGCAATCGGGTAATCCGAGTGGACGTCTGTGCCCCATTCGTTGGGGGTCGGCTAGGGGCCCGGAGGCACGCCCAAAAGTACCTGCGGGTGATCTGCCGGACCCGGTCCCCTAGCGACGGGGTCCGAGGGCTCGTTGCCTCCCTCCGATGGGATTCCGTTACAGAGTCGTTCCCGCTGGTCTCGGAAATGTCCTAGGGTACCTCGGGAGCGCAGCTCGAGCCTTGGTTATGTATCGAACGTACCCCTGGTCATCCCTCGCTCGGCGTCTGAGGCGACTGTGAACCCTTCGACAGGCCAGCCTTCGAACCCCTGATCAGTAGGGGGCACGGAGCCCTAGTAGCCTGAGGCGGTCATGGAACCTTTCGGGAGGCCGACCTTCGAACCCCTGACCAGTAGTGGGTGTCGGGCCCACGCGATCTGAGGCGGCTGTTGAACCTCTCGGGGGGCCAGCCTTCGAACCCCTGATCAGTAGGGAGGCTCGGAGCCTAGTTCCTTCACGGGGAAGGATCCCTTTGGGGTTATCCCCCTTCTCGGTCCCTGTTGCAAGAGATAGAGAAAGAAGGAAAAGGGAAAAAGGATTCGAAATTGAACGTCGTGGCGTACCTTTTTCGGCGTGGTCGTTTTGGCGAAGGCGAAACGTCACCAGCCGCTCCCGCCCGTAGCGCTGTCCGTCGAGCCGCGGAGTTAATGCGCCGGGGTGAGTAGTTGGCGAGGTTGCCGTTGCGCGTGCGCGAGCCGTTCGAGGTACGGGTCACGGGCGCGTCGTCTTCACGCCGTGAGAGGGGGTTCTCTTGCTGCCTCCGGATGGGACATGAGCTTGGCAGACGGCGTGACCGCTGCTCTCACGCGCCTGCCACCGTCATTACTGCCGGCCCATTTTTGACCGCTTTTGACCGCTGCGCCAGGTTGGCGCTGCTGGGTCGCGGGCTGGGTCGCCTCGAATCGCGGTATCGGTTCCGCAATCGAGGAGGTGTGGTGGTGGAGCGAGTGGCACAGCGGCTCGCATGCAGCGCCCGGCGCGCCGGTTGCACGACGCGTGGGCTTGAACCGTCGCGCTGGCTTGTCAGGAGTCGGAGAGGCGCATCCACTTGGCGCGGTTGCATGCCGCCTGCATGGCCGCCTACCCCTTTCGCCCGTTGGTCCGGGTAAAAGCGGAGGGTTGCTTGTAACCGCTGGGTGGTCGCGTGCGTCGTGCGCGGCGGTTCGGCTTCTTCTGCTTAGAGCCGGTCTGCATGACAGGCGGGCCCCAGCCCCCGCGCCGCAGGGAAGGGCTTTGGAGGCGTGTTGGAGAAGACTCATCCCGTGACGGTTGAAGGCGCAAGCAGGGGGAGTTGCCTTTTAAAAGGAGGGCGACCCCCTTCGTAAGGTGACCATGTCTCCTACCTCCCCTATGCATTGTGTCTCTCCATCTTCCGAGCCCCCGGATGGGGGGAAACCGCCGTCTTTTCGCTCCATCGCTGGAGGAACGCAACTCCGTGGGAGTTGGTACCTTTCAGCCATCGTTCGGCTTCAAGGATTTTCATCATGCAGCCCGGTTGCCCCCCTCGGCTGGGGGTCACCCGAGACGGTGACCACCAGCTCCTGGGTGGGGGAAAGCGAGCCGGGCTGCGGTCTCTGCCCCTCCCTCAGCCTCAAGGATTTTCATCACCAGGGCTGAGGAGGGGCGTGTGCCGGGTCGGGGTTGGTCCCTGCGCGGGTGGTGACCCGCTCCTTCCCTCAGTGATCGGGGGGAAGGGCGGGAGTCGCCCGTGGCGCCAACAGCTGCAGCGTGCCCGGCTCTCTGAGCCGAGCACTCTCGGAGCCGCCCCCGGTGCCGCCTCCTGCCACGGCAGCTGGAAGAGGTTCTTCCGCCGGCGCGACAGCCGAGGTTGGACACGGACCGACCTCCGACTCTACGGCCTTCTGCCCGTCCTTGCCTCTCGAGTTTGGGCAAGGGCGGGGGCCTCCCAGCAGCAGTATCCACCCTGAGGCCATCACTGCTGCTGTTGGGCCCCCCGGGACAGACGTCTTCATCGTCGCCGCTGTCGGGGCGGGGCGGCGACGTGCCGTTCGTCGGTCTTCTGCTGCCCCGCAGGCCCTCCCCCATCGAGTGGGGTTGTTCGTACCCGCGGGGGGGGGGGGGGAACCGGAGTTCAGTTTGTAATGGCACTTCGAGTGCCGGGTTTTTTGTTCATTTCGGCTTTCGGGGCCTGAACATGTATGTAACTCCGGCACAGAGCCGTGTTTTTTCCTCATTCCCGAGCGCTAAGACTCGTCCGCTGATTGTCTGAACCGCTTCACCAAGCGTGAGTCGCCCCGTGTCAAGGTGACGAGTGAGGTATCCGTATCCCGGAGGCGTAGGAATCCCTCGGCTCGGTCGGACCTGTTGTCCGAGGCTCCTCTAGCTTAGTTAAAGAGACCCCTCGGCCGCTCTTCGACGAGCCGAGGCCAGGGGTAGCGATATCAGCATGAGCAGAGGCGTTGTTGGCTCGGAAATGAAACCTGGTTGGCCGGAGCCTAGCCGGGTTGTTTGTTGGCAGGATCGACGTCGGAGCTGTTCAGCCGAGGCTTCGAACCGAGCTGGCGCCCTTGGAAGGCGGTCGGCCGAGGCCCCGGAGGTGGCCGGCCGAGCCGTCCGCTCGGGCCGGGTTCTCGGAGAAGTCCCTGGCAGAGATTGCTCGAGCGTGGTGATGACGTCGTCCTTCGGAGCGGAGGCCCTCGGACCGCATCGCCGTCCGAGGCTAGGTCGGGCCTTGCCGAAGGTGCTGTTGATGCCGAGGATGTCTTCGCCCTCTTCCAGCGTCAAGATCCGAGCCCGCAGGGTCAAATCGTCTTGTAGCGTGGGCCTTGCGCGGCCGTTGAGGCCAGAACACATACCCTTGTTGCGTTATAAAGCTGCGTCTCTTTTCCTCTCGTTTCGAGTATCTGGACTTTTTGTCGGTAGCAGGGATGTTAGTGCGAGCAAGAGTTGCTTCTCGCGGAAGGTGATGAGTGAGGTATCCGTATCCCGGAGGCGTGGGAGTCCCTCGGCTCGGTCGGCCTTGCCGCTTACGCGTACTTTTACCCGCCCATGAAGCCCTGTCACCGACTTGGTCGAGAAGGCTCGAAGAATCGCTTCGACAGAAGAGCTCCCGTACGTAAAGACTCGTTCGATCCGCGGATTCGCCTTATCCGAGCGCGAGTCACTTATCGCAGAAGGTGATGAGTGAGGTATCCGTATCCCGGAGGCGTAGGAGTCCCTCGGCTCGGTCAGCCTTGACTGCTTACGTGTACTCCGTCGTTTCCAGGACCCACTTTTCGAAGTAATCAAAAAGCACGAAAGATGTTCTGGTAAAAGAGATTTTTTGTTCGAGGAAAATTATGACGCAGAGGGGGTTTCCCCCCTTTTAGCCCCCGAGGGAGGGTCGGGCTCTGCCGAGGCGAGGCTGACCCTTCCTTGTTGACTAAACTTTGCGTGGGTGCGAGGTATATAAACAACTTGGAAACATCTTAAGGGTAGAAGCGACGTAGCTGTTGGATGTTCCAAGTGTTGCCGTAGACCTCGCCTTGACTGTTGGCCAGCTTGTACGTTCCGGGCTTCAGAACTTTGGCGATGATGAACGGCCCCTCCTAGGGGGGCGTGAGCTTGTGCCTCCCTCGGGCGTCTTGCCGCAGCCGAAGCACCAGATCGCCCACCTGGAGATCTCGGGGTCGGACCCCTCGGGCGTGGTAGCGTCGCAGGGACTGCTGATACCGCGCCGAGTGTAGTAAGGCCCTTTCCCTAGCCTCGTCCAGCTGGTCCAGCGAGTCTTCTCGGCTAGCTTGGTTGCTTTCTTCGTTGTAGGCCCTCGTCCTCGGGGAGCCGTATTCCAGGTCCGTGGGCAGGATGGCCTCGGCCCCGTAGACCAGGAAGAATGGCGTGAAACCCGTGGCCCGGCTTGGCGTCGTCCTCAGGCTCCAGACCACCGAGGGGAGTTCCTTCATCCATCGCTTGCCGAACTTGTTGAGATCATTGTAAATTCGAGGCTTGAGCCCCTGTAGAATCATGCCATTGGCACGTTCTACCTGCCCATTCGACATGGGGTGAGCTACGGCGGCCCAGTCTACCCGGATGTTGTGATCATCGCAAAAATCCAAGAATTTTTTGCCGGTGAACTGGGTGCCATTGTCGGTGATGATGGAGTTCGGGACCCCGAAGCGATGGATGATATTGGTGAAGAACGCCACCGCCTGCTCGGACCTGATGCTGTTCAGGGGTCGGACCTCGATCCACTTGGAGAACTTGTCGATGGCGACCAGCAGGTGCGTGTAGCCCCCGGGCGCCTTCTGCAGAGGGCCGACGAGGTCCAGACCCCACACTGCGAAAGGCCAGGTGATGGGTATCGTCTGCAGAGCCTGAGCGGGCAGGTGGGTCTGCTTCGCATAGAATTGGCACCCTTCGCAGGCGCGGACAATTCTAGTGGCGTCAGCCACCGCCGTTGGCCAGTAGAAGCCTTGGCGGAAAGCGTTCCCGACGAGGGTTCGAGGTGCTGCATGATGACCGCAAGCCCCCGAGTGTATTTCCTGCAGGAGTTCCTGACCCTCGGCGATGGAGATGCATCGCTGGAGGATGCCCGAGGGGCTTCGGTGGTAGAGTTCCTTCTCATCGCCCAGCAAGACGAACGATTTGGCGCGTCGCGCTACCCGCCGAGCCTCGGCTCGGTCGAGGGGCAGTTCTCCTTGGCGGAGATATTGCAGGTACGGGGTTTGCCAATCTTGATCTGGCACGACCCCGTTCTGCTCCTCCTCGATGCGCAGCGCTTCGCCCTCGGGCTCCGAGGGTTCCTCGGGGTGAGCCTAGGATGGCTCGGGCTGGGCCGAGGTCACCTCGGACGAGGCCGAGGGTGCTTCGGGCTCGGGCGCGTCGCCTATCTTGACGGAGGGTTGGTGCAGATCCCGGGAGAAGACGTCCGGGGGAACCGTCGTTCGCCCCGAGGCTATCTTCGCCAGCTCGTCCGCAGTCTCGTTGTAGCGCCGGGCGATGTGGTTAAGCTCGAGCCCGTAGAACTTGTCTTCCAGGCGTCGAACCTCCTCACAGTAGGCCTCCATTTTCGGGTCGCGGCAGAGGGAGTTCTTCATGACTTGGTCGATGACGAGCTGCGAGTCGCCGCGCGCATCGAGGCGTCGGACCCCTAGCTCGATGGCGATTCACAATCCGTTGATCAGAGCCTCGTACTCAGCCACGTTGTTGGACGCCGGGAAATGGAGGCGGAGCACGTAGCGCAGGTGTTTCCCGAGGGACGAGACGAAAAGCAGGCCCGCGCCAGCTCCCGTCTTCATCAGCGACCCGTCGAAAAACATGGTCCAGAGCTCTGGTTGGATCGGAGCCGTTGGCAACTGGGTATCGACCCATTCGGCTACGAAATCCGCCAGTACCTGGGACTTGATGGCCTTCCGAGGGGCGAACGAGATTGCCTCACCCATGATTTCCACCGCCCACTTCGCGATCCGCCCCGAGGCTTCTCGGCACTGGATGATCTCCCCCAGGGGGAAGGACGACACCACAGTCACCGGATGGGACTCGAAGTAATGTCGCAGCTTTCGCCTCGTCAGGATCACTGCATATAGCAGCTTCTGGACTTGTGGGTAGCGGATCTTGGTCTCGGACAGCACTTCGCTGACGAAGTAAACTGGCCTCTGAATGGGCAGAGCATGCCCCTCTTCCTGCCTTTCGACTACGATCGCGGCGCTGACCACCTGAGTGGTTGCGGCGACGTAGACCAGGAGGGTTTCTCCATCAGCTGGGGGTACCAAGATGGGCGCTTGGGTGAGGAGCGCCTTCAGGTTCCCAAGGGCTTCCTCGGCCTCGGGAGTCCAAGTGAAGCACTCGGCCTTCCTTAAGAGGCGGTACAGGGGCAGACCTCTTTCGCCGAGGCGCGAGATGAAACGGCTCAAGGCCGCGAGGCATCCCATGACCCTCTGTACGCCTTTTAAGTCCTTGATGGGCCCCATGTTTGTGATCGCTGCGATCTTCTCCGGGTTGGCTTCGATGCCCCGCTCGGAGACGATGAATCCCAAGAGCATGCCTCGGGGCACCCCGAAGACGCACTTCTCGGGATTGAGCTTGACGCCCTTCGCCTTGAGACACCGGAATGTCAGTTCGAGGTCGGAGAGAAGGTCAGAGGCTTTCCTCGTCTTGACTACGATGTCATCGACGTAGGCCTCGACCGTGCGACCAATGTGTTCGCCGAACACATGGTTCATGCACCGCTGGTACGTTGCACCCGCGTTCCTCAAACCGAACGGCATCGTGACATAACAGTACATGCCGAAGGGCGTGATGAAGGAAGTCGCGAGCTGGTCGGACTCTTTCATCTTGATTTGATGATACCCTGAGTAGGCATCGAGGAAAGACAGGGTTTCGCACCCTGCAGTGGAGTCCACGATTTGGTCGATGCGAGGTAGAGGGTAGGGGACCTTCGGACATGCTTTGTTGAGACCAGTGTAGTCTACACACATCCGCCACTTCCCCCCTTTTTTCCTCACAAGTACAGGGTTGGCAAGCCATTCGGGATGGAATACCTCTTTAATGAACCCTGCTGCCATCAGCTTGTGGACCTCCTCGCCTATCACCCTGCGCCTTTCCTCGTCGAATCGGCGCAGAGGCTGTCTGACCGGCCGGGCTCCGGCCCGAATATCCAGCGAGTGCTCGGCGACATCCCTCGGTATGCCGGGCATGTCCGAGGGACTCCACGCAAAAACGTCGGCGTTTGCGCGGAGAAAGTCGACGAGCACTGCTTCCTATTTGGGGTCGAGCCCGGAACCGATCCGGATCTGCTTGGAGGTGTCGCCACTGGGGTCGAGAGGGACGGCCTTAACCGTCTCCGCTGGCTCGAAGTTGCCGGCATGCCGCTTTACGTCTGGCACCTCTCGGGAGAGGCTTTCCAGGTCGGCAATGAGGGCCTCGGACTCGGCGAGGGCCTCGGCGTACTCCACGCACTCCACATCGCATTCGAATGCGTGTTTGTACGTGGGGCCGACGGTGATGACCCCGTTGGGGCCCGGCATCTTGAGCTTCAGGTAGGTGTAGTTGGGGATGGCCATGAACTTCGCGTAGCATGGCCTTCCCAACACTGCGTGGTAGGTTCCTCGGAACCCGACCACCTCGAACGTCAAAGTCTCCCTTCGGAAGTTGGAGGGTGTTCCGAAGCAGACAGGGAGGTCGAGCTGTCCGAGGGGCTGGACGCGCTTCCCGGGAATGATCCCGTGGAAGGGCGCAGCGCCTGCTCGGACGGATGACAGGTCGACGCGCAGGAGCCTGAGGGTCTCGGCGTAGATGATGTTGAGGCAGCTGCCTCCATCCATCAGGACCTTGGTGAGCCTGACGTCGCCGATGACGGGGTCGACGACGAGCGGGTACTTCCCCGGGCTCGGCACGTGGTCGGGGTGGTCGTCCCGGTCGAAGGTGATGGGCTTGTCGGACCAGTCTAGGTAGACTGGCGCCGCCACCTTCACCGAGCAGACCTCCCGACGCTCCTGCTTACGATGCCAAGCCGAGGCGTTTGCCGCATGCCCTCCGTAGATCATGAAGCAATCGCGGACCTCTGGGAACTCTCCTGCTTGGCGATCCTCCCTTTTGTCGTCGTCGTGAGCCCTGCCATCCTCTGTGGGTGTCCCGGCCCTGTGGAAGTGGCGCCAAAGCATGACGCACTCTTCGAGGGTATGCTTGACGGGCCCCTGATGGTAGGGGCACGTCTCCTTGAGTGCCTTGTCGAAGAGGTTAGCACCTCCGGGGGGCTTCCGAGGGTTCTTGTGCTCGGCGGCGGCGACAAGGTCTGCATCGGGAACGTCGCGTTTCGCTTGCGACTTCCTCCTGCCTTTCTTCTTGGCGCCGCGCGGAGTAGACGCCTCGGGAGCATCTTCCGACGGGCGGCCCTGGGGCTGCTTGTCCTTTCGGAAGATGGCCTCTACCGCCTCCTGGCCGGAGGCGAACTTGGTGGCGATGTCCATCAGCTCGCTCGCCCTGGTGGGGGTCTTGCGACCCAGCTTGCTCACCAGGTCGCGGCAGGTGGTGCCGGCGAGGAACGCGCCGATGACATCGGAGTCGGTGATGTTGGGCAGCTCGGTGCGCTGCTTCGAGAACCGCCGGATGTAGTCCCGAAGAGACTCTCCTGGCAGTTGCCGACAGCTTCGGAGGTCCCAGGAATTCCCGGGGCGCACGTACGTGCCCTGGAAGTTCCCGGCGAAAGCCTGGACCAGATCCTCCCAGTTGGAAATCTACCCCGGGGGCAGGTGCTCCAACCAGGCACGAGCGGTGTCGGAGAGAAACAGGGGGAGGTTACGGATGATGAGGTTGTCATCGTCCGTCCCACCCAGTTGACAGGCCAGGCGGTAGTCCGCAAGCCACAATTCCGGTCTCGTTTCCCCCGAGTACTTCGTGATAGTAGTCGGGGGTCGGAATCGGGGCGGAAACGGCGCCCGTCGAATGGCTCGGCTAAAGACCTGCGGACCGGGTGGTTCGGGCGAGGGACTCCGATCCTCCCCGCTGTCGTAACGTCCCCCGCGCCTGGGGTGGTAGCCTCGGCGCACCCTTTCGTCGAGGCGTGCCCGACGGTCACGATGAGGGTGCTCGTCACCGAGGTGGCCCGGGGCCGCAGGCGCGGTGTTGCGCGTGCGCCCGGTGAAGACCGAGGCTTCCCGCGTGAGTCGGGAAGTCGCGGCACGAGGTTCCGAGGGGTACCCCTGCCTTCGGGAGGCAGAGCTCTCGGCCCGCCAGGCCGCAGCGCCTTCCAGGAGATGCTTGAGTTCTCCCTGGATTCGCCGACCCTCGGTGGTTGATGACTCCGGCATCGCGCGGAGGAGCATCACTGCGGCGGCCAGGTCCTGACCGGTTCCGCCGGATGCGGGTGGCGGTCTGTCCCTGGCATCGTTGGCGATGCGGTGCTGGAGACCTTGGGGCAGGTGACGTATTCCTCCGGCCGGGGGTTGGCTCGCCCATACCTGCCCGATGTTCTGGCGGATTGCCTCGAGCGCTCCTGCTCCCTCATCGAGCCCGGCCTGCGCCCCGCGGACTTGCTCGAGCTGTGGGTCGTGACCCCCCGCCGGAACGGGGACCACAGCTAGCTCCCGCGGGATGTCGGCGCGAGGCGCTGGCCTAGGGGGATCACCATCCTCCGGCATGCCGAGACAGCCGCCTCCGGAGGGATCCCCTAGCTCGATGTGGAAACATTCGTGACTCGGGCCGCAGTCCTTGTCGCCAAGGCTGCGGCTGCCGTCGGAACAGTCGGAGAGGCAGTAGTCACATGCGGTCATGAAGTCCCGCATGGCACTAGGGTTGCCAGATCCGGAGAAATCCCAGCAGATGCTGGGGTCGTCATCTTCCTCGGACCCAGAGGGTCCGTAGGTCGAGACACCCGTCAATCGGTCCCAAGGCGACCGCACACGAAACCCCAGAGAGGTTGCACTCGCCTCAATGTGAGCGCCCGCCAAAGCGAGGTCGCCAGGCGGGCTGAGGCCGAGTCGAAATGACGAAAGATGGGTAGCAGTCGGTACCTTTTTGTCGACGAGGGGCGATGAAGTCAAGTCGGGGGGCTGACCACGCCGTCGTCTTGGGTACGAGGGCGACGTCCTGCAGGCCCTCCGTGAGCGTGCTGGCGTCGTCCACTTGCTCGGGGTCGACGTGTCGCGGGGGGATGGCGCTCGCGTTTGCCTCGAACGCGAGGGCGACGCTTGGCGTGTCCTCCGTTGAGGAGCCGGGGATGTCGATTTGCTCGACAGCCGTCGGAGCGCGATCTCCCGCTCGGCCCCGGTTGCCCCGCCTCCTCCTCCTCCGATGGCGAGGGAGAGGATGGGGCGAGCTCGAAAGTTGTCCTTCCCCCACGCGGGAAAGACGTCGTCGATTCCGCCGCCGGCGGGCGGGCTGTCCGCCACCATTGTCGCTGTCGCGCGGCGGTGGAAGGAGTATCATGTCGTAGTTGCCGTCGAGAGACATGAACTCGAGGTTCCCGAAACGGAGCACCGTCCCGGGTTGAAGAGGTCGTTGGGGACTGCCCATCTGGAGCTTGACGGGAAATCGAACGTCAACACGCAGCAGGCCCCTACCTGGCGCGCCAACTGTCGGCGTTCCGAGACCGGGGGGTCCCCGAGCCGACGAGTGAGAGTGCCGCGTGCCCCAGCCCAGATGGGTCGAGCGCGTGGGCGAGCGCGAAGGGGGGAACAGAGAGAGAGGTCGGTGGCCGGAGCCGGGTCGTGAGGGAGTCGGAGAATTCCCGCGGCCTTCGTGTTCGTCCCGCGCCCAGGTCGGGTGCGCTTGCAGTAGGGGGTTACAAGCGTCCGCGCGAGGTGAGGGGGAGCGAGCGGCCCCGAGAGAGCGCCTGCCCCTGCCCTTCGTCCCCGCGAGGCCAACCTTCTCTAAGAAGGCCCTGGTCCTTCCTTTTATAGTCGTAAGGAGAGGATCCAGGTGTACAAGATGGGGGTGTAGCAAGGTGCTACGTGTCTAGCGAGGGAGAGCTAGCGCCCTATGTACATGCCAAGGTGGCAGCCGGAGAGATCTTGGCACCCTGTTGGTGTGGCGTCGTGGCTGTTGGAGGAGTAACGGAGCCGGACGGGGGGACAGCTGTCGAAGTGGCTGGGCCCTTGCTGACGTTCTCTTGCTTTCGTAAGGGAGCTGAGAGCCGCCGTCGTCATGATCTAGCGGGGCGCCATCATTGCCTATCTGGCGTAGCTGGCCAGATGGGACGCCGGTCTTGTTCTCTGCGACCCAAGTCGGCTCAGGGCAGGGTGATGATGACGCTTCCTGTTGACGTGGCGGTCTCGTGTCCTAGGTCGGGCGTCGTGGAGGCTCCTCCGAAGCCGAGGTCGAGTCCATCCTGCAAGACAGAGGCAGAGTCCGAGCCCTGGGTCGGGCGAGGCGGAGTTCGTCGTCTTCCGGGGCCTTAGCCCGAGTCCGAGCCCTGGGGTCGGGCGGAGCGGAGTTCGCCGTCTTCCGGGGCCTTAGCCCGAGTCCGAGCCCTTGGTCGGGCGGAGCAGAGTTCGCCGTCTTCCGGGGCCTTAGCCCGAGTCCGAGCCCTGGGTCGGGCGGAGCGGAGTTCGCCGTCTTCCGGGGCCTTAGCCCGAGTCCGAGCCCTGGGTCGGGCGGAGCGGAGTTCGCCGTCTTCCGGGGCCTTAGCCCGAGTCTGAGCCCTGGGTCGGGCGAGGCGGAGTTCGCCGTCTTCCGGGGCCTTAGCCCGAGTCCGAGCCCTGGGTCGGGCGGAGCCTCCTATGGCACCTCTGGCGAAGTCTGGTCGCCCGTTGGTCTTACCTTTTGCGTTAAACGCCCCGGTGACTCGGTCGGTTGGCGCGGTGATTTAGTCAGGGTTTCTTCTTATCGAAGGCGGGGCCTAGGGCGAGCCGGAGATGCGTCTGCCGTGAAAGAGGAGGCCTCAGGCGAGACGGAGTCATCTTAGGGTCGGCTGCCCTCGCCCGAGGCTAGGCTCGGGCGTGGCGTGGTCAAGTCACTCGTATGGACTGATCCCTGACTTAATCAAACCCATCAGGCCTCTGCAGCTTTATGCTGATGGGGGTTACCAGCTGAGAATTAGGCGTCTTGAGGGTACCTTTAATTATGGTCCCCGACACCTATGTTGATGACATCGTAGTCAAGACGAGGAAAGCCTCCGACCTCCTCTCCGACCTTGAAACGACATTCAAGTGTCTCAAGGCGAAAGGCGTAAAACTCAATCCCGATAAGTGTGTCTTTGGAGTCCCCCGAGGCATGCTCCTGGGGTTCATCGTCTCCGAGCGGGGCATCGAGGCCAACCCAGAGAAAATTGCGGCCATCACCAACATGGGGCCTATCAAGGACTTGAAAGGAGTACATAGGGTCATGGGATGCCTTGCGGCTCTGAGCCGCTTCATCTCGCGCCTCAGCGAAAGAGGCCTCCCCCTGTATCGCCTCTTAAGGAAGACCGAGCGCTTCGCTTGGACCCCCGAGGCCGAGGAAGCCCTCGGGAACTTGAAGGCGCTCCTTACAAGCGCGCCCATCCTGGTGCCCCCCGCTGCCGGAGAAGCCCTCTTGATCTACGTCGCCGCTACCACTCAGGTGGTCAGCGCCGCGATCGTGGTTGAGAGACGAGAAGAAGGGCACGCACTGCCCGTCCAGAGGCCGGTCTACTTCATCAGTGAGGTACTGTCCGAGACCAAGATCCGCTACCCGCAAATTTAGAAGCTACTGTATGCGGTAATTCTGACACGGCGAAAGTTGTGTCACTACTTTGAGTCTCATCCGGTGACTGTGGTGTCATCCTTCCCCCTGGGTGAGATCATCTAGTGCCGAGAGGCCTCGGGTAGGATTGCAAAGTGGGCGATGGAGATCATGGGCGAGACAATCTCGTTCGCCCCTCGGAAGGCCATCAAGTCCCAAGTCTTGGCGGACTTTGTGGCTGAATGGGTCGACACCCAGCTTACAACAGCTTCGATCCAACCGGAACTCTGGACCATGTTTTTCGACGGGTCGCTGATGAAAACAGGAGCGGGCGTGGGCCTGCTCTTCATCTCACCCCTCGGAAAGCACCTCCGCTACGTGCTGCGCCTCCATTTCCCGGCGTCCAACAACGTGGCCGAGTATGAGGCTCTAGTTAACGGGTTGCGCATCGCCACCGAGCTAGGGGTCTGGCACCTCGACGCTCGCGGCGACTCGCAACTTGTCATCGACCAAGTCATGAAGAACTCCCACTGCCGCGACCCGAAGATGGAAGCCTACTGCGACGAGGTTCGACGCCTGGAGGACAAGTTCTACTGGCTCGAGCTCAACCATGTCGCTCGACGATACAACGAGACTGCAGACGAGCTGGCTAAGATAGCCTCGGGGCGGACGACGGTTCCTCCGGACGTCTTCTCCCGAGACCTACATCAACCCTCCGTCAAGACCGACGACACTCCGGAGCCCGAGAAGGCCTCAGCTCTGCCCGAGGCGCCCTCAGCTCCGCCCGAGACAGCCTCGGCCCCGCTCGAGGCACCCTTGGCCCCCGAGGGTGAGGCACTGCGCGTCGAGGAAGAGCGGAATGGGGTCACGCCTAATCAAAACTGGTAGACCCCATACCTGCAATATCTCCACCGAGGAGAGCTACCCCTCGATAGAGCCGAAGCTCATCGATTGGCGTGGCGCGCCAAGTCGTTCGTCTTGCTGGGTGACGGAAAGGAGCTCTACCACCGTAGCCCCTCAAGCATCCTTCAACGATGCATATCCATCGCCGAAGGTCAAGAGTTATTGCAAAAAATACACTCGGGGGCTTGCGGTCACAACGCAGCACCTCGAGCCCTCGTGGGAAACGCCTTCCGACAGGGTTTCTACTGGCCAACCGCGGTGGCCGACGTCACTAGGATTGTACGCACCTGCCAATGGTGTCATTTCTACGCAAGGCAGACTCACCTGCCCGCTCAGGCTCTGCAAACAATACCCATCACTTGGCCGTTTGCTGTGTGGGGTCTGGACCTCGTCGGTCCCTTGCAGAAGGCACCCGGTGGCTTCACACACCTGCTGGTCGCCATCGACAAATTCTCCAAGTGGATCGAGGTCCGACCCCTAAACAGCATCAGGTCCGAACAGGCGGTGGCATTCTTCACCAACATCATCCATTGCTTCGGGGTCCCGAACTCCATCATCATCGACAACGGCACCCAGTTCACTGGCAGAAAGTTCCTGGACTTCTGCGAGGATCACCACATCCGGGTGGACTGGGCCGCCGTAGCTCACCCCATGACAAATGGGCAGGTAGAGCGTGCCAACGGCATGATTCTACAGGGGCTCAAGCCGAGGATCTACAACGACCTCAACAAGTTCGGCAGGCGGTGGATGAAGGAACTCCCCTCGGTGGTTTGGAGTCTGAGGATGATGCCAAGCTGAGCCACGGGCTTCATGCCGTTTTTTCTAGTCTATGGGGCCGAGGCTATCTTGCCCACAGACTTAGAATACGGCTCCCCGAGGATGAGGGCATACGACGCCCGAAGCAACCAGACAAACCGAGAAGACTCACTGGACCAGCTGGAGGAGGCTCGGGAGATGGCCTTACTACACTCGGCGCGGTATCAGCAGTCCCTGCGACGCTACCACGCCCGAGGGGTCCGGTCCTGAGACCTCCAGGTGGGCGACTTGGTGCTTCGGCTACGACAAGACGTCCGAGGGTGCCATAAGCTCACGCCTCACTGGGAAGGGCCGTTCATCATCGCCAAGAAGCTGAAGCCCGGAACATACAAGCTGGCCAACAGTCAAGGCGAGGTCTACAACAACGCTTGGAACATCCGACAGCTACGTCGCTTCTACCCTTAATATGTTTTCAAGTCGTTCATATACCTCGTTTACATACACAAGCAAAGTCTAAACTTCAAGGAAGGGTCAGCCTTGCCTCGGCAAAGCCCGACCCTCCCTCGGGGGCTAGAAGGGGGGAACCCCCTCTGCGTCAAAATTTTCCTCGGAAAGTCTTTCTGCCAGAACATCTTTCATGCTTTTCGACTACTTCGATAGTGGAGTCCTGAAAACGACAGAGTACACGTAAGCAGGCAAGGCCGACCGAGCCGAGGGACTCCTATGCCTCCGGGATACGGATACCTCACTCATCACCTTCTGCGATAAGTAACTCACGCTCGGATAAGGGATTCCACTGTCCGAACAAGTCTTAACGCTCGAAAACTTTTCCTGCCGAAACGATTTTTCGTGCCATCTCGACTATATCGATAACAGAATCCTACGGACGAGTAAGAGTACACGTAAGTAGTCAAGGCCGACCGAGCCGAGGGACTCCTACGCCTCTAGGATACGGATACCTCACTCATCACCTTCTGCGATAAGTAACTCACGCTCGGATGAATGATTCTGTTACCGACGAACAAGTCCTGATACTTGAAACAAGGGGAAAAGAAACGCATCTTTACAACACGACGACGGTATGTTTTGGCCTTGGTGGCCGCAAAAAACATACGCACACTACAGATAAACTGTCCCTGCAGGTTCAGACGTCAGTAGGGGGAGCAGCAGCACCCTCGGCATCGACTCAACCTTCGACGGAATCCGACCCGGCCTCGGGCAGCAACATGGTCGGAGGATCTCCAACTCAAAGGAAGATGTCAGCACCGCGCCTGGGCCATCATCGCCAGGGTCTCCTCCGGGAACCCAGCCCAAGCAGACGGCCGGACCGGCCACTCCGTAGCCTCAGCCAGCTGTCCCCCGAGGACACCAGCCCGGCTCATGGCCTCGGCAGCCCGGCTCCAGGGTTGGTCCCGCCCGTGGACGACCTGGCCAGGTCCCAGCCACCACTGCTACGCCTCCTCGGCCTGGGAAATCCCCTACTCCTGGGCCGACGAAGTTTCTTCTCCAGCCGACCCCGCCTCTGTCCATGCTGACACCGCTGCCTCCGGCTTCGGTTCATCGCAGAGCAGCTGAGGTTTCCTTCACTAAGCAAGAGAAGCCTCGAGCGGCAAGGCCGACCGAGCCGAGGGACTCCTACGCCTCCGAGATATGGATACCTCACTCGTCACCTTCCGCACAGGGCAACTCACACTTGGTTAAGCGGTCCAG
Source organism: Zea luxurians (assembly GCA_029449295.1). NCBI lineage: Eukaryota > Viridiplantae > Streptophyta > Magnoliopsida > Poales > Poaceae > Zea > Zea luxurians. The sequence goes on from JAOPSE010000002.1 coordinate 177,563,047, forward strand.
CTAGCCGACAGGCGAGTCTTGGTGCACGAAATGGGGAAGAAACACGGCTTTACGCCCAAATACACAAATGTTCAGGCCCCGACAGCCACAATGAACATACGCCGGCACCCAAGAGGCCATTACAAACGGGACTCCGGTTCTGTTCCCACGGGTATGAACAACCTCCATACTAGGAGGCCCGCGGGACGACGAACTCCAAACGGCTCACTGCCGCCCGCTCCGACAACAGCGGCAACGACCTCCATCCCGGGTGGCAAGACAGCTGCAGCAACGGCTTCCGGGCAAACGCTGCGGCGGAAAAGCTCTCACCCACAAAGGACGAGAACCAGCCATTCAAGCCAGGGAGACAGAGGTCCAGGGGTGCAGGCGGAGTTGGCAATCTCGTCGGCAGAGAAACCTTCTCCGGCTGCCACCACCTCGGCACCGACAGCGGCGTCCACCTGTCCGCCAACACCGCACAAGCGGGCGCCGGGCGCCCCAAAGCGCACCGGCAGGTCCTCACTCCCGCCCTCGCCGAGGCCGCCCCAGAACATGAGCACCGCCCTCGCGGCGCACGACGTGCTGGGCAACCCTCTAGCGCGGTTGTCGGTGCGAGGAAGACCTAGACGTGGCTGGCCCGTACGCGGCGCGACCATCACCCGGACAGAGGACAGAATGCTGCACCCTGGCTGGGCAGCAGCAGTTCACCTTCCCCGGCATGGCTGACTGAAGCCTCCGCGGGGCTGGAGGATGCCTTTCTCCCCTAAACGCCGGGGGAAGAAAAGGGTTACCGGCCCACGTGGAGGCAACCCCCCACTCGGTGCGCTCCTCCGCCTCAGCCTGGATGACGAAAATCCTTGAAGCTGAGGGTGGGGCGGAGGCCGCAGCCCGGCTCGCTCCTCTCCACCAAATTGCCCATTGGTGGGGGAAGGCGGCTGGGCTGCCTGACGAAAATCCTTGAAGCCGAGCGATGGCTGAAAGGAACCAACCTCCACGAGGTTACGCTCCTTCCAACAACGGCAAGAGCAAGACAACGAGGGCGCTCCCCATCCGGGAGGAAAGTGCGAAGGCATGGCTACCACCCAGGAGGTCGGTCCCTTTTTAAAGGCGACTCTCCCCACTCGTGTCCTCAGCCGTCGTGGACTAAGTCTTCACCAACACGCTCCAAGATCCTCCCCCTACGACACGGGGGCTGGGCCCCACGCGACATACAAGCTGCTCCAGGACAGAAGGAGCCAAACCGCCGCGCGCGGAGCATGTAACCGCCCGACGGTTACAAGCATTCCTCCGTCTTCGCCCAAACCAGCGGGTGAAAGGGCGGACCGCCATGCAAGCGGCATGCAACTGCACCAAGGGGGTGCACCCTTTCGACTTCGACACATCTAGCATGGAGGCCCAGGCCCACACGTCATGTAACCGGCGCGCCGGTTACTACGTGCAAAAAACTGTAGCGCCACTTGCGCCAGCGCCGTGCCTTCTCGACTGCGGAACCAGTGCCGCGACGCGAAGCGACCCTGTGCGTGGACCAAAAGTGCCAACCAGGCATGCCGGTCACGGGTCAGTCAGCTGCGGGAGAAGGCACGACGACCGATATGGCCGGAAGTGGGCCGGCAGTATTGGCGGCGACAGGCGGGAGGATGCAGCGGTCAAATCATCTGCAGGCTCACATCCCCTCCTAGAACAGCGAGAGAGCTCTCTCCCACGGCATGAAGACGACGTGCTCGTGTCCCGTTCCTCGAACGGCCCGCGTAACGGCTACCCCGCGAACCACTCGTCCCATCGCATTAACTCTGCGGCAGGACAGGCGACACCTTTGGCAGGCGAAGCGGGCGACGCTTCACCTCCGCCATAATGATCGCGTCAAAAAAGGTGCGCCACGTCGTTCAATTTCGTATCCTTTTCCTCTTCCCCTTTCTCTCTCTTTCTACAGGGACCGGGAAAGGGGATACTCCGAAAGGGATCCTTCTCCGCGAAGGAAGCGGGCCCCGAGCCCCCTACTGATCAGAGGTTCGAAGGCTGGCCCCTCGGAAGGGTTCGACAGCCGCCTCAGAGCACTCGGGCTCCGCGCCCACTACTGTTCAGAGGTTCGAAGGCTGGCCCCTCGGAAGGGTTCGACAGCCGCCTCAGGCCACTCGGGCTCCGCGCCCACTACTGATCAGGGGTTCGTAGGCTGGCCCCCCGATGGGTTCGACAGTCGCCCCAGAGCACGCGGAGTGAGGGATGACTCTGGGTACGTTCGATACATAACCAAGGCTCGAGCTACGCTCCCGAGGTACCCTAGGACATTTCGGAGACCAGCTGGAACGATTCTATAACGAAATCCCATCAGAGGGAGGCATCGAGCCCTCGGACCCTATCGAATGGGACTGGGTCCGACAAATCACCTGCAGGTACTTTTGGAGCGCGCCTCTAGGCCACTAGCCGACCCTTATTGAATGGGGCACGGGCGTCCACTCGGATTACCCGTTATCAACTCACTGGAGACACCATGTTCGGCGCCCTCCGAGGGCAACATGGCGCTTCCCCCCTCCTCCTTGCAGAAAGGCGACGCAGGGGCGTATGAAAAAAGCCGAGTCTGCCCTTGACCGTCCTCTCGCCCTGTGCAGAGGCTCGGGGGCTACTCTCGCAAACCCGGCTCCGGCCAAACCGTTGATAGCGTCAACATACCAGCCCGAGAACTTGGAACCTGACTATGCATCCGGGCAACGACCAATTCACATGAGGGAACAACCAGACCGGCCGAGCCGTCACGAAAGGCATTAAGACCTCGAAGGAGTGAAACCACTCCTCCGAGGCCTCGGGGGCTACACCCGGCGGGTGCGCTCGCGCGCACCCACCGGAACAAAATGCAACCGAGAAAGGTCGGTCCCCTTGCAAAAAAGTGCGACAAAGCCTCCAAGCGAGTACCCACACTCCCTTTGAGGCTCAGGGGCTACTGTCGGGGACCATAATTAGAGGTACCCCCAAGACTCCTAAATCTCAGCTGGTAACCCCCATCAGCACAAAGCTTCAAAGGCCTGATGGGCGCTATTCCGGTCAAGGCTCTGTCCACTCAAAGGACACGATCTCGCCTCGCCCGAGCCTAGCCTCGGGAAGGAACAGTAGACCAAGGCAGATTCACTTCTCGCCCGAGGGTCTCCTCAAGCAACGGGCGCACCTTCAACTCGCCGGAGACCCAGCCCGGGCAGGCTTCGCGGAGAAGCGACCTTGGCTAGATTGCCACGCCAGCCGACCGGATCGCAGGAGCATTCATGCGAGGATCGCCTGACACCTTATCCTGACGCACGCTCTCCAGTCGACAAGGCCGAAGTGACTGCAGTCACTTCGCCCCTCCACTGACTGACCTGACAAGAAAACAGCGCCGCCTGCGCTCCTCCGACTGCTGTGCCACCCGCCAGGGTGAGGCTGACAGCAGCCAAGTCCAGCCTCGGGCGCCATAGGAATCTCCGCCTCGCCTGACCCCAGGGCTCGGACTCCACCTCGACCTCGGACAACGGTCTCCGCCTCGCCCGACCCCAGGGCTTGGACTCCACCTCGACCTCGGACGATGGTCTCCGCCTCACCCGACCCCAGGGCTCGGACTCCACCTCGACCTCGGACGATAGTCTCCGCCTCGCCCGACCTCGAACGACGATCTCCGCCTCGACCGACCCCAGGGCTCAGGCTCAACCTCGACCTCGGACAACGGTCTCCGCCTCGCCTGGCCCCCCGGGCTCGGACTCAACCTCGACCTCGGAGGAGCCACCACCTTGCTCGAGCCGACCACACCACAAGGGGGGCATCATTACCCTACCTCTAGCTAGCCTAGGCTACGGGGAACAAGACCGGCGTCCCATCTGGCTTGCCCCAGTAAAACAAGTAATGATAGCACCCCGCGTGCTCCATGACAACGGTGGTTCACAGCCCCTTACGGAAGCAAGGAGACGTCAGCAAGGATTCGACAGCCCCGACAGCTGTGCTTCTACAGGGCTTAAGCGCTCCTCCGACGGCCATGACGCCACATGAACAGGGCTCCAACACCTCTCCGACAGCCACATCGGCATGTACATAGGGCTCTGGCTCCTCTCTGCTAGACACGTTAGCACACTGCTACACCCCCCGTTGTACACCTAGACCCTCTCCTTACGTCTATAAAAGGAAGGTCCAGGGCCCTCGTACGGGAGGGTAGGTGGCCACGCGGGAGAATAGGCTGACGTGCAGTCTCACGCCCCTTCTCTCTCTCTCCCTCGCGAACGCTTGTAACCCCCTACTGCAAGCGCATCCGCCCTGGGCGCAGGACAACACGAGGCCGCGGGTTCCCCTCACCGTTTCCCCCCTTGTGTCTCCGTCTCGCGCTGACCCATCTGGGCTGGGACACGCAGCGACAATTTACTCGTCGATCCAGGGACCCCCCGGGGTCGAAACGCCGACAGCGGCGGACGGCGCAGGCCGAGTTTCACCACTGGTGGCGGTCGGCGCAGGCAGAGATCTGCCCCTGACGACGGACGATGTAGTGGGAGAGCCGTGACAACAGCTGAGGATGGGGTGGTGAATGACAACGTGGGTGGATGGGGGAAGGGGGAAGGCCACGCGACCGAGAGACGACATGACGGCGGCCAGGAGGCGCGATGGCAGGCCAGAGGGCTGGCCGCGATGGCAGCACAGCAACGGCGCGATGATGCCAAAAAATGGATCAGGGCCGGATTTAGACGTAAACCCTAACCCTAACCTGCTCTGATACCATGTAACTAACCTTGATTAGGCGAGAGAGTTACCCCCTTGGGTATTGTAGCATATATATAGGCAGACGAGCGTATATGGGCTTTATGGGCCTTAACATCAACCATTCTGAACAGCACCGGACTCGACATTTTAGAAGGTGACTAAAGTCCGAACCTTGTGAAACATTTGAAATAGTCCAGATAGAGAAAGATGAAAATGATATCAAAATCATGAGAGACAAAGATAATTAGGGCAAAGAGATAGTTATTCTCACCGATATCTCATGCTTAAGTCCATATTCGCAGTTAACGTATAATAACACCTGGGGTGTTACAACCCTCCCCCTTAAAAGAATCTCGTCCTGAGATTCGAAGCGAAAGACTTTTAAGAGTAGAGAAGCACGTAACTCCTGTCCATATCAACGATAACATAAGGCAGTTCTAAGCAAAGGCGAGTATCTCATTATGTTTGTTTCTCTAGTTGACATAGAATGTATCACCTTAAGCTAATTAGAGATGTCAATTAATAGAGACGATGTCTGCCAGAAGGACACATAAGGCTTCATGTGTGCAGTTTTCTTCTTCTGACAACATGAGTCTGTTGAGAGAACAGTGGACAGGTGGATAGCAATTGTCTAGGCTGAATTGGATGCAACCTTTTTGGTAAGACACAAAGAAAGAGGTTTGTCGATAAGTCGGCATTGGAATTCCATGGCACATGAGACAGATGTGGATGTCGAACAACATCACAGTTGACTCATGATTAGCTAGGGAATTCAAGTCCAAGAAAGATGATAGCAATTCGAGACAACATCAGGAAAGGGCTCCGTGGATGTTTACTTCGCGATCCATCCACTTCATGCGAGATGAACTGACTTGGTTAGGAAATACATGGATTAAATAAGAGAGAAAATTCACAAACTCCTGCATTTTAGTAGCAGGGGAAATCAATCTCCATTTTGAGAAGTAGTCAGTTGTCTTTCAACACTAAAAAGCTCCAAGGCTTCACCTTTACACAAAGGATGCAAAGGGAACTTGTATGTGAATAGTCACCACCAAAGTCAAGATAAAAGAGACCACACATGAAAGAGGTGATTCTTATCCCACGATTTGACACAGATGGGTTCTGATTTTTTTAAAGGAGACTTCTGAATTGGTAGCAAACCTGTTAAAGAACACATCAACCCGGCATGCTCTTTTTGATTCAACAGATATGACAGATGATGCTTGGTCATTTCACAAACAACATAACAATTGTTTCAATGGAGAGGTCTATGAAGGATAACATATAAGTGTAGTTCCATAATGGATCATAACCAGAGACTTTGATACCAGCGTACCGAACAACACTACCATGTGGCGGCCACCACATGAGACTTTTGGCTTTACGCGACACCATAAGTCATTAATTAGGACACCATAGTGAATCTCACGTGGAAGAACAATTTGTGTAGAGATAACATATCGATATAATCTCATAATGGATTATGACTACTAACTGTGTTACCAGCGCATGCCAAGTAGCGCAACCATGTGTTGATCACCCACAGGAGGCCCTCAGTTTCGTCGCTGCACCGTCAGTTTTAGTCATAACGCCATTACCAAACTCAACCAATGAGAAACCTAACATGGCACAGATAGACTGAGCCAGGATGACAATATACAAAATAGACTCCACTTGTAAGAATGGTTACAAGTAGAGAGCCAAATAGATCATGGCCCGATGAAATGAACAAAACATGGTCAAGACCTAAATTGGTTGATGAAGGGAGTACGATGAGAGCCTGTTAATTCAGCCCAAGCATATTTCTATCCCCATCGCAGAGATTACAAGGTCAAGGATTAGTATCTAATTAGATACGGAGGGAAAACATTCATAAGGTTAAGTTAGTATGCCTTCGATAGATATGGGGAAACCAAAGGCATCAAACTGAAGAAAATGATCGGACATGTCTTTCCTGGGTTAGGTTGATTAAATAACGACATGATCCCTAAGAAGATACAAAGTAGAAGAGAGACATCAGTTTGCACAAATCGAACAAGGTCATAGTCTAGGATAAAGATACTAGTGTATAGCGCGCGCCATGCGCGCGTGCCGTTCTGCGGTGTAAAATCTTGTTATAAGCATGTATAACCTGATATTGTATCATGAACATGCATATATGCAGAGTAGTCGTTATTGAGACATGAGTACATAAGTATTAGATCAAATTTAGCATTAAAGTAACGTGCACCAAGATCTTAAGCAAGCACTGGTGCTAGACTTAGCACATTTCTTAAGATTTCAAAGAGTGGAATGAACTCAACCTAAGTTCATCCTAACAAACCTGTCCTAACCGTTCCTTCTTTAGTTCTTCAGATACTCCTTTAAAGGCATAAGAATACTCAATTGCAGTTTGAACAGTGTAAGGTAAGCGATTACGACAACATTGTTCTCAACATATGGATATTTTGATTTTACAATTCTTTTCCAATGTCCAACATCTGTAGGTATCTGCTTTATTTTTTGGGGGGTGGAGCTAGCAAAGTTGTAGATCCAATTTTGCACCATAATAATAGGATATAAAGAAAAAAAATAACAACACCTATCTCGATTGAAGCCTTATTTGGCAGTATACAACCACTAACCAGTACCCTCATCTTCCTGATGAGCTATATGATCTCTCCACTCATGTAGAACCTAAAATTGTGGGGAGAACAAGATATCTGAGATAAGAAATTGGATACAATAAGATGTCTTAATATGACTTTATAAAGGTAAAATTGTCCAAAAGTTATGAAGTCTAACAATGATTAAAAACATATATATGAACAAACAGTAGCAAGGTTTGGTATCTAAAAGCCAAGGAAATGCCTCACTAGGTTCTAGATATATTGAATGCAGAATGAGCCTCATTAGGTTCTAGATATATTGAATGCATAATGATCTCGAGAGTACATAAAAGTATATTCTTACAGCAACAACAACCAACCATTTTGAATCCAGATCATGTTCCAGCAACGTATAATAATATAGTTCTATAATATTTGAGATAAGAAACTGAATACAATATATAATATGAATTTACAAAGGTCAAAAATATCTACAAGTTATGAAGTCTACCAGTGAATTAGAAACATATGTATGAGTCAATAGCAAGGTTTGGTATCTAAAAGCTAATAAAATGCCACATTGGATTCTAGATATATTGAATATAGAATGATCTTTAGATTGAGTACATAAAGTTCACTGTGCGCGTGTATATATATATATATATACACTAGGTGAGTGCCCGTGCGTTGCAACGGAGACATATAATATCATGATAACTTATGTACAAATGTGTATTATACTGTTATGAGATGGAGCACGACGTCCGCGAGTCGTCCGAGATGGTGTCGAAGCGAAACTTGGGCTACAATCGAGCGCACCGACCCCACGGCGTGAGGCCACCCGTCTGCAAGGCGAGTGAGGTTGAGGGCGAGGGGGACAGTTTCAAGGAGGGAATAATCTCCATAGGACGACAATGGAGTGGTGGCGCATGGTCACAAGGGCCTTGGTGACGGCGGCGTGCAGTCGATAAGGTACGCGTGTGTAACACCCTAGGTGCAGTCGATAAGGTGAGGCCATCCGCTCGACAACGAGTACGGATTTAAGCACGCAATATCAGTGGATAAAACGGATGCTAAATTTTAACTATCTTCGCCTATCGCGATTCTAATATTACATCTGTTTCGTCGGACGTGAGTTCAATATCGTTTTTATTTTTATCTATCCGGGCTCTTCTGAAATTCTCGTGATGCTCAGAACATTGTTGTTCTAAAAATCGGTGCATCCGGTGATTATTTAAAATTCATCGCTTGCGCGAATATGAATTCGGAAGCCCGAACCACTCGGATGATTTTTATCCCGGGCAAATTAGTTTGAACTCGGCGACTAAAATGTTCGGGGCAAAATAATTTGTATCACGCGTTGTCTGAGAAAAATTATGCGCGAGGTTATAATCCAATTAATTCTTCAGCAAGCTGTTTCGACGATAAAATCGCGTATACGTTCGCAGATATTATTTCGGCTAATTTTGGTCGAATCACGCAGAACAAATTATCAGTGCCAAAATCAGTTTATTTCGGTCTATCGCTTCTCGCCCGAATCCAAATCTTCAGAAATAATTTTGTTCGCCAAATCCGGAGAAAGAAATGTGTATCTTGTAGCGTGTTGACCTTTTGTTTATCGCAAGAGATCGTGATCCAAAATATCTACGATTCTTTGTTAAAAAAATAAATAGAAAATATCCCAGACGTTGTCTTATCTCCAGCCGCCCTCAGCCTGATTTTTCCAGTGCGTGTTCTTATCTTCTTCCCTGCGCTCGGATTTTTCCTCTCCTATCGTACTTGTCTCCCTCCCCTACACGCTCCATTCTTCTCCCTGGCGCACCCAAAGCTCTCTCCGGCTTCCTGCCCGGCGCCCTGCTCTAGCGCCGCAGCTCCCTCCCCCAGCTTTTCTCTCCCCATGGCGCGGCTCCCTGGTGTCGTGTCCCTCCCCCTCCACTTTGCTCGCTCATCACCATGGCAGCCGAGCGGTTCTTCCCCCCAGCGCGCCCTTCTTCCCATCGCGACGCTCCGGTTCTGCTCATCCATGGCGGCTCCTCTGTCCGGCGTTTCTCCCTGTTAGTGCCGCCCAGTCGCTCCCTCAGCCGAGATCGGTCTCTGCAAGCTCCCTTGCAACCGCGCCCTTCCCTGGCTTCTCTCTCCCCCAGCGCGTCTCTCTGGTGCTCTGCGCTGGCCGCGAATCGGATCTTCGCGCACGTCTTCCTCGCTGCTTGCCCAGCTCTCTACTCGCCGTGGAGCTTTGCTTCTCTAGTCGTCGCGCCCCCTCCCCCCCCCCCCCCCCGTTTCCCCTGCTCGCTCAGCGCCCATCTCCATGGCCGCTGCGTCGAGTTCCGAGCTCGCGCCCATGCCGCGCAGTCCTCTCCAGCCTCCCTCTCTCCTGCGCCGTGCCCTGATCTTTTTCATCGCAGGTGCCCAAACCATGGCTTCTCGATGCTCGGCCCTGAGCACACGCCTGCTCCTAGGGCTGGTGCACGTGCTCGAGCCATGGGCGTTGTCAAACTCGCCTAGTTACTCACCTTTCCCTTGCTTGCCGGCGTCAGGACACTGATGACCGTTGTTCCTGCTCGGTCTCCGAACCTTGTCTTCCTGTCCGACCAGCACCTTTTGCCGAGTTCACTATTCTTCATCGCTTCCACACCATGAGCCCGCCCATCCGCGCTCTGCGCCCATCTCCCTGCCAAGTGTTTCCCTGCGCGCGCTTCATTTTCCCTGTGGTTTTCCTCCTTGTTACCGCGTCCAGCTTCTTCCCCGCCGTGCGCAGCCGTGTCTTCAAGCTTGGATCCGCCGTCGCGTCCTGTTCCCTGGTGGCTGAGCATAGCCCCTGCGCTCGCGTCTTCTCTGTTCAATTTCTAGAACACCTAGGTCTGTCCATGGTCGCTCCCTTCGTCGTTGGCGCTCGGCTCCCTGTTTCAGTTTGCCATGCCGCGCCGTCATTGTTTCTGTTACGAGCTCAATCCCCGTTGTCATCACTTCGCCGTGTTCACCGGTAGCCACCCCGTCGTGCTTGTCTCTAGTGCTCGCTTCGGCCGCGGACGCTGTCAAGCCCGTCGTTTTCTCGGTCCTGTGCTCGTGCGGCTTTCTGCTCGCCAGCGCGCCCTCTCAGCTCGCTCGGCCTTAATCCCTATCGCGTCGTCGACCTCGCCACGACTTAGTTCGTTCGTCGTGCTGGTCGCTGTCCCATACTGTGCCTATTAGCTCGAATCCTGCCCCAGGTCGTCGTTGCGTCGTTCGCAGTCGAGTCATCAAACCCGTCATCTCCTGCTCAACCCCCACCTCACCAGCTCGCTCTCGACTTCAATTGAAGGTCGTCGTTGTTTCGTGCGTCATCAAGAAATCCCAAGAGTCGGGTGAAGACAAAGCTAGCAGCGTGATATTCACCAAGTGCTCGACAAAAGCTCGAACAAGTCGTTGATCGTCATCCTCGTCTACGCCAAGCTCTGAGAAGATTAGGCGCAGAAGAAAATAAATCAGTACGCGACCGGAGAATTCTCGATGTGGACAAAGAAGAAGCGCGATGCAGTACTCACCCTATTTTTGGTGAAATGCTGAGCTGAAAGGCGTCATCGATTTCGTGGTTTCAAGTCGAATGTCATAAGGGTAAGTTGATTCGTATTCCAGTCAACTAGGCCTATAAATAGATTAAATAGAATTGTTGGTCACAATAAATGTTATTAATTTAGCATGCCTATATTGTGATGATCGATTTAGGTAAATCGGTAAATCAAGTAATTAAGATACACAGTTTAAAGAGTTAATAAAAAGCTAGGAATAAAAATAGATGTTCTAGTGTTAATATGTCAATTTGGTTAATGGATGTAGTCGATGCCCTGCTGTGATATCCATGATGTTTAATGCTTGGTTTTAAGTGTTTCATCCTTTTTAGTGTAGATTATCTATATTATACTCGTTATACTCGTGCTCATACATGTGCATCGTGCATCTCATGAGGTACGATAAATAATCGCGTGATGTGGAAGACGACCCAAGTCGACCCCAAGCGCGGACTACTCCACAAGATGATGTTGATGGACGAACCGGAAGATGGATAATCTGAACGAGTGCCAACACAAAAGCTGATCGTCAAGTGGACATCGCCTAACAAACACTAACCTAGTGTTATTCAGGCAAGCCCCGGTGCATTCGCCACCTCCTTGTGTTTTAAAATCTTTATCACCTTGTTTGATGCATTAGGTGATAGGAGTTGTGTGCTAAACCGTTGATGCATTTCCTTCCTTTGAAAATCGATTACCCTTCCTTGATACCCATTTTGAAAAGAATTTTATGGTGCTTAGTCTTGCTTTAGCTAACAAAAATGTTTTGTTTTAAAACAAAAATGATGCTTCAATATGTGGGAATGTTTTCAAAAATAAAACTTGATGGTGGATCTGTCAAAGGCCTTGATGGGTTCAACATTGGAAAAGATGTACCTCTGCCAGGTACCAAACTTTGGGTTGAAATTAATAAAGCTGAGACCGGGCGATTGACTTGCACGAGAAGGGAGTCTCGGTGTAGTGTCTACGTCTGAGTCGATTAAGGACCTTGTCGATGTAGGCTTGATGATCGATGACCCTTTAACTGGTCATATGCCTCATCATGGGTAAGCTTTGCCTCGGGCAGACTAATACCAGAATAAGATAACACGCAATGGGAGTGGAGAGATGGCGAGAGTAGCGTGTACCCTCCGTGGCAAGAGGCTGGACGGTGGTGTATCTGTGCTCTCGGTTGGCGTGAACCTGATCTGGTCTTAAGAACCTCGGTGGCGAGTTGACATATGCAAGGGTTAAGTGCTACATATGTCGTGTGATCGGAGATCCCCAGCTGGGTACTAATCAATTCGGATCGCCGCTACTTCTCGGACATGAAGACTTGGTCACTGCCCTACACGTAGCATTCCAGTGAACAAGATGGGTTGATAAGAAAATGGCTAGTATAGGCCAAGTGCTTGAACTAGGGTAGAAAGAACTCTAGATGCAGGTAACTTTACTTAACCTGATAATTAAAACTAGATTTTTAAGGATCCACTCATAGTAAGCTTTTCTGCAAATAGAGTCTTTGATTCTTGATAAGCCATTCCTTGAATCCTTTTAGAGCTAGCATACCCTTGAGAGTCTTTTCTTTAGTCGGGTAAGCCTTACTGAGTAATTCCATACTCAGGGTTTTATTCCTTGTTGTTTTTCAGGTTCTAACTTTGTGCTGTTGTTGATGGTGTTAAGTGCCGGTGGGCTCGGCCTTCTTATAAGTCTAAGTACTTCTTCTATACTTCTTATTGAGGATGGTCACTTGAGCTAGCATATATTTCAAACTTATACTTTTGTAATCACTCTGATAAAATAATGTAAAATTTTTGTAACTTATAAAATTTGGTAATAAGATTTCCGCTGCAAAAACATTGGTGTGTGTGATTTGTGTTACTTAATCCTGCGGTCCTAGTTGTAAGTGGTTTATCCGATGTCCTTGGGGCAATCGGACGGATCCTGTTAAGTTATCTGGTGCACCTACATAGCAGTCTGAGGTCTTTGAGACAAGGACAGGTGCATGTGGGCCCGATAACTTGGGAGGTTCTGCCATAGTGTGGGTGCCGATGAAGGGATGGCGCAGCGATCGGCAAAGATGGAGCTCCGCGATGTGGTAGGGGAGGAGGGAGGGTGAGGCAGGGGCGTACAAATTATTCGATAAAATGTTAGTGCATTGCATGAATACAAGCAACACATAAAAATAAATTGTAGAATAATTTGCATAGCATGCTACTAATTCTCAGCTTGAGGCATAGTTGGCATAAGAAAAATGCTACAATATATACTTTTAGAAGGACGAAACAAAACATGTGATGGGAAGAACTCATACATGCCAAGTGTTCCATTGTGCTACTAAGCAGCAGCATCGTTGCCACACTATGAAACAATATCAAGTACCAAATACGATCGTGCACATTAAAGATGGAATGCATGATAAGCTTTAACTAACTTCAGTTTGATTCCACTCGAAACAAATGAGGTAACAATTCTAAAAAATTCTGATATGTTACATCTAGATTATCTCAGTCCAACACTCATACTAACCCGTGGTGAGGAGAACAAATGCGTGTTCGGAGAGCGCATGCTTGTGCTTATTCCTAGAGCTATGGACATCACACCATCTGTAGAGCATACTGAAATAGAATCTTTGCCAGTTCCTGCATCAGGAAAGCACATCATGATATATAGGTATGTGCTCGTGCGTTGCCACAGGAGTAAAAAATATATATGAAATATAGATACAGAACAACAAACATCACTATAATTTGTAAAATCTGTGTGGTAAAATATTGTAATAACACTAATATTATATTGATGATATATAAATATATAATATTATTATAAACACGACGACCTAAATTGATTGAACTTATGTGGAACAAATATTATCAATATCACATAAATTATTTCTAAAGAGTCCATATAGAATTATTAATGACAAGCAAACATGTCGATAACCGTACACTAATCTAATTCTTTTTTTTGCCAAAACTAATCATTCTCTGTATAAACATAGACAAAGGTTGTTTGCACCGAGGGGATCTGGCGAGTGTGCACCAGGTCGTATGTACCGAGTCTTCATCTGGGGAGGTGGGTGTGATGCCGAGGTGGAGGACGGCACCCCAAGGTACTTCAATGAGCGCACTACCAACAACACGCAAGAAAGTTGCAATGTTGAGTTAGCCACAGTCTGCAAACAGTTTCAATTAATCACTACCCAAGTACATTTGAAAACTAAAAGTAGAAAAATGAATGTGTAATTCGGATAAACATATACAAAGGCATATATCAATAAGGATTGAAGCCTGCCCTGCAATACTAAGCAATATATTGGCATCTTGTATGCTTGTAAGATAGAACACTAACCTTGGCAAGAAGAGTTTTTCTTGTTCCAGGTTCTCCTTATAATATGACTCCCTTGGGAGGCCCAATACCAAAATAGGGGATCAGAGTAGAAACAAAAATGAATCTATGAATCTTTTTGCTAACAAATATGGGCATCAGAGCTTAAGTGTTGGACAAGTATTAAGTTGGAGACCCATTCACATGGCCATGAGGAGAACACATGTAGAGATTGGTTATGGATGACTATCTCCAACAGACTCCCTATCTCACTCCTTATCCCACTCCCTATTTCAAACTTTTCTTTGCAAACAGTGCATCTACAATGCAAAACAGTGTTATACACGCCCATATGCACGGTGTTGCTGGAGTTGACCTACGATTACTGAACAATGCCACTTGCTTAGGAATTGAACCACTCAAAGGAAAACAAAATCTTTTTTTCATTTCTATCTGAGAGAGAAATGAGTTCTCTTTCACGGATATAAAGAGGAGGAAAGCACTGGACAAGAGATATTACTAATACAAAAGTGCATCTGTGAACATGCAACATGTAGCTGATGTAGTGCGCAGGTAGAGATTCACAATGGCAAGAATGATAGATATTAGTATAGAGATTGCAGTCACTGCCCACACTGAGAAATAAGCAGATTTTGGGTGTCTTGCACCAAGCTCATTGCTCACTCTCACACTTGAAACCATTCATTCAGAAGTTAGTCAGGATACAGAAAACTGGTAAGAAATTAAACCTAGCAGATGTAATAGTCGAGTTGTGAACCTATGTAGTAGCAGTATTGAACCTTACTAAGATCGTGAACACAAACCCATTAATGTCAAGCTGCAGGTAATAACACAAATCAAGTTAACAATTAAATGACTCACAAAAACCAAACCCTAAAATATACCAATATCCCGCCTACATTATCTACTGAAATGCTACTTAAGTGACACAAAATTGCTTAATTCCAGTAAGCAATACTCAGGAGTTACACAAACATTATAGAATACCCAATAGTCATTAAAAGGAAATTGACATGAGAATAGGGCGTGCATAAAATTAAATTAACTACCTAAATGTTGTATCATAAAGCAACCTAGAAAAGTAAGGTTAATACATGTATTGCAGTGTGAACAACACTGTCATCATCAAATTATACAAATCCATAACAAAACCCATGGTTTTTTGTTTACTCAACAGAAATACAAACAAATTTGAGAGTTAGTATTAAAGTCTCTTAACGTTTTTGAGAACAAATTGAGAAGAAAAGCAAGTACCTTATTACTTCTAACTTAGATGCATTCATGTTTAGTGGTATGACATTTAATGGTAGACTTCACACATATATGGCATTTGTATCAACTTTGAAGATGATTGAAAACATGTCAGATGGCACCAACTGAAATAAAAAATTTTGCTCCAGATTTGGATTTAGATAATACCTTATGGATCTTGAAAGTTGTCACCTTGGGGATTAGGGGTAAAAGTTGGAGCATCACCAACCAGAGTGAGGGCAGGAGAGGAATGCTTCTCTGCTTTCTAGGGTGCGGGCCTGGAAGGAAGTGAATGTGTGGGTGGTCGATATTATTTCATGTCTTTTACCTAGAGCATAACAAAAAATATCATAATAAAGATGACAACAGAAAAATATAAATGGCATGAAAAATAGACCTTAACATGCTATGCAGGCACAACCAACATCACAAAAATCAAGAAAACTATATTATTTTTTGCAATAAGTTCATCATGCGTCCTAGTCTCAACAACTTGGCCTTGTTGGATCACAGCGATCATGTTCACGTTTCTTATCGTCGACAGACGGTGGGCAACAATTACTGTCATCCTCCCAACCATCAAACGGTCTAAAGCTTCTTGCACAATGCTTTCCGAGTCTGCATCTAATGTACTGGTAGCCTCATCCAGTAGCAGGATCTTTGGGTTTTTCAGCATAGCATGAGCTATTGCTATACGTTGTTTCTGACCACCAGAGAGCTGGATGCCTCTCTCACCTGCCTGCGGATGGGAAAAAATGAAGAAATTAGTATTTAATTTATTAGACCAGACTTACATGTATGCCGAAAAAAATATAGACATACCATTGTGTTGTAACCATTCGAAAGAAGAGATATGAAACTATGTGCATTGGATCTGGATGTAGTCGCTGCAGCCTCAACTTCTGCAATAGTTGCATCTGGCTTTCCATACAGTATATTCTCGAGGATTGTTGTTGCAAAAAGAGCAGGTTCTTGGTTTATCAGACCAATCTATTCTCTAAACCACCTCAGCTGGAGTGTCTTTATGTCAACATTGTCTAGCAAAACCTGGCCTGCAATGCAAACGAAGTTAGCCAATGATTTAAAAGGAGCAATAAATTTGAAGGAAGCAAATCAACGGTCTCTAAGAAGATGTGTTTTGTTACCTTCATTAGGATCATAGAACCTTTTTATCAAAGCCACAACAGTGCTCTTTCCAGACCCACTCCCTCCAATAACTGCAGCTGTTTTACCAGCAGGGAAGAAAATAGAGAATTCCCAGAAGATTAAAACATCAGGCCTTGATGGATAACTGAAAGTAACTTCCTTGAATTCTATGTTTCCATGGACCTCTGCCAACCATTTTCCATCCTTATGATCATTGACTATTGAGGGTTTCTGGCGAATGACCTCCAACAGTTTGTAACCAGCAATCTTTCCCTTACTGAAGGCTCCAAGGTTTGAGAAAGCCTGACCAAGACTCCTGTAGAAACAATTAAGTCGTTGTTGCACACAAGACATAGCTCATGGACTTGGGAAAATAAGTGAAACAGAATTATGATAATATCAACATCTTTCACTTACATGCCACCAACAATTGCAGAAAAGATCACGGTAAAAGCCTTTCCACCATCAGTCTGCCCATTCCTGATGAAGACCCCAGCATACCAAAATACCAGTGCCCATGACATGCAAGCTATCCCATAAGTACATCCAATTCCAAGACCTTTGGCCATCCCAGCTTTGTAACCAAGCTTCAGTGTGTTCTGAATTGCTTCAGAATATGAATTGAGCGCTTTGCTCTCTCCGACAAAAGAGTACACTGTTCTTACTTGTGCACTTGCCTGTTCCAGAATTAATTCAGTCACCAAATAAGTAGAATTGCATGAAACTAATTCTTATAATAATTACAACATAGTGACTTATAGATTGTAAAAAAATATGTACATAGTATGGCAAACAAATTAAATTGGGTGTGCCATGTTTGGTTACCTTTCTTTAAAAAAAACAGACTGGGGGGCGATCTGTCCCCACTTGAATTATATTAGAAACCAGGAGTGAAAGTTACAGAAGTCGGATACATGATTCAGAACACTGAGCGCTAGGGATACAAATGGTCAAAATACAGGGCACCAGCTTCTGCCATTAAGCCCACAAAGTTTCATCCTTGGGCTCCATAGGCGTGCTTCTTTTTTGCATCGTTGGCGGAGAATGTGCAGGGAGGAGGGTGCACCCCTGAAGACGACGTTGTTTCTAGTCATTGCCACGATTCTTTGCCAAAACAAGCCTAAGGTGTAACAATTTGCTCACCACACTAATGCAAAAGTGGAAATATTGCAGCTGCTGCCCAACATGGAGGAGTTATTTATTCTAGTTTATAAACAAGTTGTCCAACTCCATAAGATATGTAGATTGTTAACCTTTGTCAATTGCTCATATATCATTTTTCTTTACTCCTAACATGCTTTATTATAGAAAAATAGAAATGACATATCTAATGCAAAAGTGAAAATATTGCAGCTGCTCCACTCCACTCCCGCATACTATATATATATATAACATAGGTAGAAAGGGGGAAGGGTGTACCTGGTGGTGAGTACCTTGATGGACTGCGCGACGGCGAAAGCGAGCACCTCAGTGACGAGTTGCATTCCTTGCACCGTGCACCCTCCCTCCTAATGGTTCTCTATAGAAATGCACTCCATTCAAACCTAAACTCGAGATCTAAAGAGAAGGTGCACTAATTAACTCCTACTATTGAAAGGTTGCTGCTTTTGTTTGATTTTTTTCAGCAAGTCATGTTGGGCATGACTTGCGCTCTACCACGTAGGCATCAAATACACAATCTGGCAGCCAATAGGGTGGGATGGAGAGAGTAAAGCATTCACATTCGATGTCTCGCAGAGACACAATGATCCTGCAGAACCAAAAATAAATCAAGACTTTCATCTAGGGAAAGAACATGTGACGAAACAGTCAGAAAAATAAATCATAGAAAGCTCCCTTCCAAGCTTTAAATTATGGCAAAGCACTCCTAAAATAATTTGTCGTACCATCATCAAGAATCTGAAATGTTGAGAACAGGAAAACGGTAACGTAAAATATACAAGTAATTAGATGCATGGGTTAATGGTAACGAAAGGGGAAGAACAGTTACAGTGATACATGCAACATATTTGAGGAAATGCCACCACCCCTCATAGCGGCATAGAAACTACATGCGAGAGGCAATGATCGATGCCTTCCTAAGGTGCTTCTCACCTGTTGAAGAGGGATGACTTGCCGACATTGGGGCGGACGAGGAGGAAGACGATGGGGAGAAGCACGACGTCCACCTTGGTGAAGTCGAAGCATGACTGCTTCATGGGGTTCTTCCTGACCTTGGCCTTGGGCTTAGGCTTCACTGCAGCCGCTGAATCCTTGGTGGTGGAGTTGTCGAAGGACAGGGGCATGGCCTCCCTCGATTCGACCACCACCCGGTGCCTGCGTGCTTGGTCGCAGTTGCCGCCGTTGAAGCCGTGCTCGGAGGAATACCAAGTCCCTGTCGCAAAGTACATGGGAGGAATACCAAGTGCCTGGTACAGGGAATCAGCAACCACGTGAGGGCGGTCATCCTGCTCACCAGAGTTAGGGAAGAGGATAGGGGAGAGATCCAGGTCGAGGCCTAGCAGGTCCCCGTCCCCAGCAAGCTCATCTCACCGGGCGTGGGATCTAGCCGTCATTACGGAGAGAAGTCTTGAGGTCGGACTTGCCCATAGTCGTCCGCGACCCATGACTGCATCGGCCACCTTCCATCGACTGAGCAAAGCGGGGCATTGATGGCGGGCAGGGGATGATGAGCACGAGATCTGGGAGGGGAAGGACTGCGTTGATGGTGGTAGTGTAGGAGCGCACTGGGATCCGCGAGGTTGGGGGCTCCGCGGAGGATGGAAGGAGCGGCTGCAGGATGCGCGGCTGGGGTGTATGCGAGCGGCTACGGGGCAGCTACGGGCGAGCACAGAGGGAGCGTGGGAGGCAACGCTGGGATCCGCGGTGCGGGGTGGCTGCGTGATGCGGCGCGCGGGAGGGAGCGCTGGGATCCGTGGAGGATGGAAGGATGGCGGAGGATGGAAGGAGCGGCTGCGGCGCTGACGGGGATGCGAGCGGTTGTGGAGCGGCTACGGGATGCGGGCGTCTGCGTGCGGCAGAACGTGCGCCTGTGGACGCCTACACTACTAACATAAGTAGTATATATATAAGGCTTCCATTAGTATCGGGAAGCCCCAGCCAATTAGACGGAACCGGGCAGCCCGCAGGTTTGTTCAGCGGTTTACTAGTCTGGTCGAACCACAGCGTAAATCATAATCCAAGACAACGTAAACGCATGTGTATTTTAGCGTAAAACAGTATACGCGATAAAATCGCGAACCATAACTGAAGCATCCCGAAAATATCGCATGGCAGGCACGTAAGCAGATACGCGAGGCATAAATATGTATATAGAATTGCGTAACTGGGTACATATATTTGAGTAAATACTAAACTGTTTCAACAAAACGAGATAAATTCTCTCGGGTTGTTATCACGTGTCCGACAATATCTCCGGGCATGCAGGAACAAACTTTATAGACCGTAAATGACTGTAAAAAATAGCGTAAACATTGTACACGAGATTGGTTGGCACAGGGCATATAAAAAGGAAACTGGCGGCACATTGTATTGCAGTGTTTACCATGGCTGACGGCAGAGAACAAGAAACTGGCGAGGATATTTCTGCGTCATTGCACAGAGCTGAATCAGGTACATTAACATTTGTATAATTACTTCAGTTCATATAGTAATCAGTCAAATATGATGGCCGACTTGCAGACACATGCATTGGTCTACCAGCAGCGCCCACACTAAGACTAGTATCTCCAAACTGTGCTGCGAGTCCACGTATAAATATAGTTACACCACCTGCAGAATTAAGAGCGCCAGGGGAAAATGATGGCAATACAATAGTAATTGAAACAATGGTAGCAGCAAATCAAATGGTGCCTATGAGGACCATTAGTGATCATGAACAAGATACACCTAATATCCTCCGAAGTCATGTAAGTTATTTATCTTAGGTTATGTCTATTATACAATTTAAATGACATTAAGAGTATAACTAATATAACATTAATTGTATTTATGATTATGTTAATTCACAGCCTGAAAGTATTGATCCAACCATGGTGCCTAGGATCGGTATGACATTTGGAGATGTCGATGAGGCATACAATTTTTACAGTCGTTACGCATATGAGGTTGGTTTTCCACTTAAAAAGTATAGGGAGAGAAAGAACTGTAAGTGGTTAAATTGTTCAATGGAGGGTAGAAATACAGAATGGTTAGCTAGTAATCCAAGAATCTGTAATACATCATCGAGGAGAACACAATGCAAGGCTGGTTTGAAACTAAAAAAAATCTATGATGACTCAAAAGAAAATATTGTAGCCGTAAGAATCGATCTGGTCCACTTAGAACATAATCATGATTTCGTTAAGAAGGATACTGTAAAGAAACACCTACAATGCAACAAGACTCATGATCCTGAGTACATGGAGTTTCTCAGTTCAATGCAGCAAAGCAGAATCCCGCAACACTGTATCATGGTCTTCGTGTCTGAGATGCATGGTGGTCCTAAAAACATACCAATTACAGCAAAGGACATTGCTAATTTGTAAGAATCATTTTCTTTATGAATTTATTATATAAATTTTAAAATCCATGTCAAGTTAATGAGTAATAATTACAATTTTTTTGAACTATACAGGAAACATGCAAAGCAACGAGAAAAGAATGCCAATGATGTGTCTAAGCTTTTGGCTTTTTTTCATTATGCAAAAGGGATAATCCACAATTTTTCTCTGATTTCCAGTTAGACAGCGAAGGAAAAATATTGAGTATTTTTTGGTCTCACGCTAGTCAGCAAGGAGAGTATGTTGATTTTGGGGATGCAGTTACCTTTGATACAACTCATAAGACTAATTTGTATGGAAAACCCCTAGGAATGTTTGTTGGTGCAAACCAACACCTACAATGCACAGTGTTTGGGTTCTCATTGTTGGGAGATGAAACTGTTGAAACATTCGAGTGGGTGTTTAATGCATTCAAGACATGCATGGGGACTGAAGGACCAAGAGTAATGTTGACAGGTATGATTTATGTATATATAATAACTATAAACTCGAAGTACATGGAATATAAATTCAATATCTTGTGCATATTTACAATGCATGTGAGTCTTGTTTTGTTATGTACCATACAATGTTTACATAAAAACAACCATCTAATAATGTCCGACAATGTATATTTACAGATCAAGACCCTGCAATGCCAGTGGCATTACGTCGGGTCTTCCCAAACACAGTCCACAGGTTGTGTCTATGGCATGTGCAAAATAGGTACATGCCATTTCTAAATGAGTTGTATGCACGTTATGCTAAAGCGGATTTTAAGACAAAATTCCAGTCTATAGTACATCATCCATTGACTGAAATAGAGTTTGAGGCTGCATGGAAAATGTTGATTGATGAATTCAACCTGCATGAAGATGGAACACTTAGAAAATTATATGAAATGTGTAAGGAATGGATTCCTGTTTTTTTCAAACATGACTATTGTGGGCTTATGGTGTCTACGCAACGTAGCGAGAGCATGAACAAACTCGTGAAGAGCGCTCATGTCGATTCAAACACCCCACTTCATGAGTTTGCGAAGCAAATGTTGAAACTACTGCATAGCAGGAAGATGCAAGAAGGAAAGGAAACACTAGGATGTATGGTATGTAATATTATTTATGCATTATACTATTTAGTAGGCTCGCAAGACGTAACTAATTATTTTATATGCAGGGTCAAAAAGAAACCACAACACTATATATGTTCGAAATTAGGGTTGCAAGGGCATACACAAGGGCTATGATGAATAGGTTCGAGGAGTCAATAAAATACGCTACTGCATATAGGATAACACTTGATCCAGATGGAGGCGCAAATGATTGGTTGGTGCAGCATACATCAAGATCGAAAAGAATCGTGTGGGGGCAACACCAATTCAAAGTGAAGGCGGATGTAGAGGCAGGAATGTTTAAATGTGAATGCAAACAGTGGGAACACACAGGTAAGCAAGAGTTAAGATATAACGTCATATTATTTATACTCTAATAATTAAAGGTGAATGTGAAATGTTGCACCCTTGTTTAAATGCAGGACTATTTTTTGTGCATCTAATCCGAACATTCATGCACATTCAGCTAGAAAGGATACCTAAGGAATACATTCTACAGCGTTACACATACTCAGCTAGGCAAGATGTGGTATTTTCAAAAGATGACAGGAAAATGAGTGGAAAAGATGGAGAAACAAAATCATATAGGCAAAAAATGTTGCTTAAAAGGCAATGAAGGTAGTAAACCAAGCTAGTATGTCAAAGGCAGGGAGTGATAAAGCCTTGGACACAATCACTACCGGAATCGCGTTCTTTGCCGAGTGTCTAAGACACTCGGCAAAGGCTATTTTACACTCGGCAAAGGCTTTGCCGAGTGTAACACTCGGCAAAGAACACTCGGCAAAGATTTCATCGGCAAAGGGTTCTTTGACGAGTGCTTTTTTTCGGACACTCGGCAAAGACTTTGCCGAGTGTCAAAAAGCACTCGGCAAAGAAAAACACTCGGCAAATTAAGAATCGAAAAAATTTAAAAAAAACAGCAAAACATTTTTTAAATTCTAGGAACAACTCTCCAACCCTACCCTATTACCTTACCTGTTGCCCTATCATTTTTCACTATTATTTTGAATCAAACTTATATGTTTTGTAAATGGTGAGATTCGAACTCGCAACCTCTCTCTCGCGCATACCCTCCTATACCACTACACTACTACACCAATTATGTTTATATTACGTTTCCATTCCCCATGTACTATAACAAATCGAGAGTAATTTGATTATTTAAGGCACTAAATGAGTTCATTTGAAAATGTGACCAACTATAAAGTTGCATAACTTTTTGAGATCTAAAAGTTTTATTTTAATAGTTTCTACATCCGAGACCGTTTTTAAAATTTGAATTTTAAATTTAAAAACTTCACATGAAATTTTCAATGATAAGATGATTTCAAATCAAAAAATTGTCAACTACAAAGTTTCATTACATTTCAAGACCTACAACTTTTATTTTGGTGGTTTTTCCATCCGAGACAGTTTGAAAAATTCAAATTTCACAATTCAAATATAGTTTTGCATAACAAGATGATTTCAAACTAAAACATTGTCAACTACAAAGTTTCATAACTCTTCAATACCTACAACTTTCATGTTGGTGGTTTTTCCTTTCGAAGTCGTTTTCAAAATTCAAATTTTAAATTTTTTAAATTCAGACGTAGTTTTCGTTGACAATATGACTTCAAATGAAAAAGTTGTCAACTATAAACTTTTATAACTTCTCAAGATCTACAAAGTTTATTTTGGTTGTTTGATAATTTATTTATCTCAGATGATGGTTCTAACAATATGCACAAATTCTATACGTCTCTCTCGTAGTTTCATAAACTACGAGAGAGATATAGGTTTTATGAACAAATTTATTTTTATTTTGTCATATGAAGAAATGTTCAATATATAAATTGTACATCATGATGAGTTATACAAATTTGTAGTTGAAAACTTTTTCATTTGAATTAATTTACTACTTTAAAATATGAATTTTAAATTGTCGTTGCCTAGTGTTGGAGAAAAAACACTCGGCAAAGAGCTCTTTGCCGAGTGTTGTATTTGTGACACTCGGCAAAGAGCCCTTTGCCGATTGTCAAAAAAAGACACTCGGCAAAGAAACTCTTTGCCGAGTGTCAAAAATAAAACACTCGGCAAAGAGCTTCTTCGCCGAGTGTTTTCTTTTACCGAGGGTTTTTTGCGTGGCACTCGGCAAAGAGCTCTTTGCCGAGTGCCCAAAATAAAACACTCGGCAAAGAATATGGCACTCGGCAAAGAGCCAAATTCCGGTAGTGAATGGATGAACTATTGGAGATGCTTGGGCGTTTAGAGCCAGATATAGGATGTGAAGATGCTGGTGGTGCAAGTACTGGAGAGGGCAACCATGTGGGTGTTCTTTTATATAAAATTGTTGAACATTTTATTCAGAACTTAATTATTGCTAATTGTAAAAATTAAACGTTGCAGGGCGAAGAGGATGCTGTTGGAAACGTTGAAGGTGAACATGTATCGCAATGTGATAACGAGGAGCATGTGACAGTACATTCACGACAACAGGTAATATTATGGCAAAAAAACAATGTAATTTATGTATAATGCAAATAAATGGGATGATTTATACATTATTTGTAATATTGACTATAATGCACTAATGAGTAGGATGGAGGCTTAAATATTGATGCACATCATCAATCTGAACTGCAAATGACGCTTGTTGGAAATGATGATTGTGAAGGAACACAATATGGGGATGTTAGAAAGGTATGAATTCTAAATTTATTAAATTGCAGATATTCTGTATATTTAATGTTAGTAAATATTTATAATCTGACATCATAACATTTGTACCTATAAATACTTCTTTGTATGCCATGTAGAGACTGGAATATGATGTAGATGGCATAAGCTTAGTGCGTCCAAATAATGCAAGGCCAAAGGGAAGGACGATAAAAACTAGTGAACAAAGAGTTCTGAAACTGGGTGCGAAAGGAGAAAAGAAGAAGACTCGAAAGTGCCAAAAATGTGGCATTGCTGATGGACACAACAGTCGAACCTGCTTGTCTATAGAGGAAAATAGGGTAAAATTGGCTAGCCTTGCTGATAGAAAAAGAGGACGACCGCCTGGATCTAGAAACAAAAATTCAACAATGGCCCCACAGTGGAATGAGACATCCACATCAAAAAAACATAAACATACCGATTCTGAAGAACATGGTTCGGATGACGATAATTTGACATGATTATAAAACATTTATACATAAATAATGGATGATATTGAAATGTTATGATCATGATACTATTTGATGAATATGAATATTTACGTTAAAAGCTCACTGTATGGATTATATCTATTAATGCAACGTAATTATTTCTTATGAGCTATGCTACTGTTGGGTTTGTTTGGCTATATAATCATATATTCACTGCATCTCATACAATATTTATGTTGAAAAAATCACAAAGCCGGCGAACTGAAGTCAATATGTATGTACTGGCGCCAAACGAAAAAACTGAATGAATAAGCGTAAACCAATATGTAGATTTTTGCATAATCAATACAGAGAAGAACTGAAAACATTGTACATAACTGAACATATAAAGGCAGCACATTGGTACTAGAGAAACAGGCGCATACAGTAAATAAGTATATAAAAGACGTAAACCAGTTCAGTTATATGCATAAACCGTATCAGATGTTTGCATAATCAATACAGAGAAGAACTCAAAAATTGTACATAACTTAACATAGAAATGCAGCACATTGACACCGGATAAACAGGCACATACAGTAAATAAGTATATAAAAGAACGTAAACCAGTTCAGTTATATGCATAAACCGTATCAGATTTTTGCATAATCAATACAGAGAAGAACTGAAAATATTGTACATAACTGAACTTAGAAAGGCAGCGCATTGGCACTGGATAAACAGGCGCATACAGTAAATAACAGAATAAAACATCCGATGCATTGAAGTACATCACTGAAGAAGATATAAAAACCAGAACACAAATGATAAAGTGCATAACTATCATATATAAATATGTCCATCTAAAACATATCTGGAACGACATATATAAGAGTTTGCTAAGAGCTGCATATGGACATAAGTATTATCTGAATGCTAACATAAGCCAACAGACCAATATGTACATCAACACCATTCAGTGACAGTACCCTAAACTAAGCTAGTAATGAAATAACTTGAAGCCACCAAAAGCCATCAGACCATCATGTTCAGACTACCATTCAGAGAGTAAACTATACTAGGCTACTACTGAGAGAACTTGAATCTATCCAGATGGGAAACCATGGAGCTGTTTCTGTTTAGTCGATGGAATATTAGGTACTTCAGTACAAGAGAGCGAATGTCCTCTGAATTATCCTGCAAACCAATATAAGGAAAAGGTGAGTTAGACAAAACTATACATACATTATGTCATAGCAACAAAAATACTATCTATATATTATGTACCGGAACAATGACTGCATTCATAGCTCCAACCATGTAGTCGTAGTGCTGCATATATCTCATAACAAAGAATCCACAATCATTAGACCCCAATTTCATTGTTGGGCAGTTATTCAAGAGTTCAATAGGGTACTTCAAAAAAGCAGGGAGGGCTGATCTTGGTCGAGCATTTTGTATGGCTAGATTGAGCCTAGTCATTATTAACCTGGCCCATGAAACCTTCCTATCACCCATATCCATAGGTATACAATGGTAATTTTTCCAGATAGTCCCACCCATCTCTGGTCCATATGGGTTCGAATCTAACACATGTATGCGTCCAATCTGAAGATTAACAACATACAATGTCCAATGTCCAGAGCGTAGCATGGGTACCATTATCTACATGCACACAAAATGGAAATAACAAATGTTGAATACACTATGGTTGATATGAATGATTTGATTGAAATTTAAATGCAGCAATATGAAGTGAGAGTGTGATGGGTCAAGGAATAGAAATTAACTGATTTGTAGTCATCCAGCTGCTTGAAGGAAGGCAGTGTCTTCAATAAGTAACTCTCCAAAACTTCAGGGTCAAATGGACGAGGAGACTTACTATGTTGCTCCTGCTCCTCAAAGTTCAATATAGCCTAATAGGATAGAGAAGTATTATGTAATTTCCATATATGCTAAGCATTTAAAAAAGAGGTATAAATGTAGAAGTCATACCCCAACATTAACATCTAGAATGAGCTGGTGAGCATTCAGTGGAGGAATAGGTTTAGAACAGTCATCGCGGACACACTCAATGAAACATTGCATAAACACGTTGTCGAGACATGCGCCATCAGCAAAAGATTGTTGTATGTCACAACAATTGGCACGATATTCACCAAAGTCAATTATATTTCTACATATGAAAATATTGAACATACAACAATAGAAACAAATGCTATTTGTATAAATGAGATACAAAATTACATAATATATATGCAATTTGACCATTGAATTGAAGGTACTAAGTGGGAATAATGAGATACATAATTACATAATATATATATGGAATTTGAACATTGAATTGAAGCCACAAATCAGTCTAGCTAGTCCATCAAAGTTTGGTTAAACACTGGCAAGGTAGCTCTTCTCCATGCCACCCTCTCTGAAGCCATTCAGTCGCCACCCTCTCTCCGTCTCCGAGCCCTCTCCCTCTCTCTCCCAGCCACCTCTATGCGGTGCCACCGCTGCACCACCTCTGTCCCTGTGCAGCAGCAGCCATGCTGCCTCTGCTCTCCGTAGCAGCAGGGATTATAATAATCTGTATCTTACAATCCATTATTCTATCATGGATGGTACATTACAGGTATTTATTACTTTTTCATAAGACCATGAGCATTCTAGTATTTCAATTGTCTGTATTTCTCTTTTATGTAAACTTGCTGTTTTTCCTTTTGATGTTCTGGCACAGCCTGCTGTTGGAGCTGACGGAAGGAAAGGGGAGGCTCAAGGCAATGTTCTTCTTGCATCAATTGAGAATATGCAATATGATGTTACTGTAGATGTTCTTCATACTGTAAGTCAAATTGTGAAGACAATTTAAAATATTCTTAATTTTTTTGTTATTTTCTCTTCTAACTATGACAATGTGGCTATAGGTGTTCTCATCATTTGGTTCAGTCCAAAAAATTGCTATTTTTTAGAAGAATGGGGGGACACAAGCTTTGATTCAGTACCCTGGTATGCGTCTAGAAGTAGATCATTGCAGGCTTTAAATCACTAGGCTTTGAACTAGTTTTTTTGTCTCTTTAACAACAAATACTAGATACGTTAGGGTAGGCTAGAGACCTAGAGTTGAAACCCTATAGAAGCTACAACTCAAAGTTCAGTCATGTGTATAGCTATTTTCCTTTCGCTTATATTCAAGGCTAAATCTTTGGGTACAAAGATTGAATAAAACTTAATAGTATCTATACCATTGCCACGATGTTGTTCAATCAGAATTAATAAGAATTAAACATTATGCCAAGTCAAACAATTTGAAAAGTATGTACCTGTCCAATTCAATGACCTTAGAACACAAGTATGCCCGAAGAGCGCGAGCACATTCTAATTCAGATAAGAAGATGTCTGGTGCACAAACACTCCCAATAGGAGTCTTGTCAAATACTGGTCCAGAATCATGGTCAACTGTGCCACCTGCCATTGTCTGACCTTGCTGCACAAAAAAGATGAAGTATACGTTAATCATAATTGTAAACATGAAATGCACGCTATCAAGACAGAAAAGAAATATAAGTCAAGCTTAAATACTAACAGTATTTGGTGTAACAGATTCATCGGCCCGAAGAACCTCATCAATCAAATCTCCAAATGTAGCAGCTAGATTGGACTACTTTGTACCAATAGTATTCAAACATTGCTTGATAGAGGCAAATATTTTGCCAACCTCTAAGTCATAATCAATCAACTTAGCTTGGAACTTCTGGCGTTGATGTACAGGAAGCATCTGAATCTTATTTGCCATCAGGTCTTGCATAAGAGGGAGTTGGATGATTATATTTGGAAGTCGACCATTTTGATTTGGGTCTTCATCAACAGTTTCTGGCCTCATTGGATACTGAAATAAAAAATATAATAATGATATGATAAGTATGGTAAAGCAACAGACAAACAAAGAACATAGTGGGTATATGATCTAACCTCAATCTAACCAATAGATCGCGAGTTTGAGACATAACATGTCTCACTGCTGCTCCAAAACTGATGAAACAGAATAAAAATTAATAATTATGTATATGGACTGACTCATGCCATGAATTGAGATCATTATATGACTACTAAAATAATTGGTTTGTAACTAGTCGTAAATAACATTGTTATAAAAACAGGAAAATTATGATAGAAGAAATGAAGACTCACAGGGCAAACACCAAATGGTTCGCCACCCTGGCGAGGCTTCCGCTTATCGGCCATTGACAACGCCCTTATAATATTCTTATTAAAATACTTTATGCGTGGAGTGCCATTTTTGTTGTTTGGAGCAGCAGCATGGTGCAAATGATCCAAATAATACAGCTACATAATATATGTATCTATTTTCAAATTGCAATTGATTAATCTAATAAAAGATTTGCCAAATTAATTATGAAACTTACAAGAACAACAATGGAACAACCATATATCGTCGCCGACATATTGTTAATGCTCCTGCTGTGCCATCTCTGTGCAGCCTCACATAAGTCACTAAAAATTAGATGGCACCAATCAATTTGAGGGAATCGCTCCATTTCTTCTGTAAGTAGAACCTCATTGAAAGAAATAGACCAGCTAGCTGTTGGGAATAGCAGCCGGTTGAAGAGAATCAGAAAAAAACATCTCATAGAAAGATCATCATCCTGGCCTAGCCTCAATCTGTCTTGGAGCTTTGAAATAACAAACTCATCCTTGCTAATATTCAAGGAGGCCTGAAGTGTTGCCGCAGCGTTCGCTTCATCAATATTAAGGGGCTTTCCACCACCCAAATTTGGAAGACCCATTATCTGATGGATAGTCTGCTTGGTGATTTTGAGTTCTTTGTCTGGACCAATACGAAGAGTCATGTCTTGGGGGTCTAACTTCTGCATGAGCCAACAAAGAAGTGTTCGACATCCAATTGTATCAATTGTCATGTCAAGAATACTAGAGAATCCTTTTCTGACTATAGCTTGACGTTGCCTTTCATTCAATATCTGAATGGACGCAAGAACATCTCCTAGGTTGCATCTGATGTTGAGTCTCTGAAATGAAAAGGTAGATAGATGGATAAATATGTTAATACTTAAATATCACAATTTATGTGTTCTTATTTATACAAAGTTCATTGTCCTATGACTGTTTTGGATTAATGAGCTAAGATAATGTAGAAAGCTAGATCTTTCAGCACATAAGGTATGTATTGAGATTAGATGCATGATTAAAATATTGGAAACGATTAATTTCTACAATGTTGTAAAATCACCTGCGTCTTATTTGGGGCATCCATTGAGATATTGCACTTCTTTTTTGGTGGCTCAAAGTCATCATCATCATCATCCACATTAGGCATAGGAATGTTTTTAGCATCAGCTGCAACACCCCTCTTTCTATGTTGCGGAGGATCACCATCAGACCGCGTATTTGTAGGGTCTGCCATGTCAGTCGAGCGCGGAATGTCAACACTGAAACATTCTTGACTTGACTCAATGATTAAACGCTTCAGATTGGTTGGGGGTCGATCAACCTTCCGCATTATTGAAGCAGCAGCCTGCAAAAGAACAATGTAAAACATATGTGCTTTATTGAGTTACATCAACATATACACCAATGATTATACGAACTAATTGGAAAACATGTCATTAATTGTGTTATATGACCCTAACGAAATAAATGTCAACACAGTCAAACATCAAAAAAATTGTATCATTGAATTATAGAAATTGCCATATACATATATGCAAACCAACAGACTGTTACTCTAAAACAATATTTACTCAGAAAAATATATATTTATGCAGTAGTAGTAGTTAATAAGCAGCAACATAAACATTTATAAATGACTAAAACAAAACATGCAACCAGAAGTTCAAAAATTTATTATTGCAATTTGGACATGATTGATGACCATATTTATGTGAAAAATATGATCCAGTAAGTATATAAAAACTGAATTGCATTTTAGTTTATCTGAATAATATATAGTAGTACGAAGTCATGAGCAGCACACTTGTTTGCACATCAAAATATCAACCACTGCTTCATAAAGGTATGTATAATTCACATCAATTGTGTTATATGGCCCTACCAACATAGATAGTAAGTGAACAAAACATCAACAAAGTCGTATCATTGCATTATAGAAATTGCCATATACATCTATGCATACCAACAGTATGTTCATCTAAAACAGTATTTAACCAGCAAAATAAACAGTTATGCAGTAGTAGTAGTGACTAAGCAACAACATAAACATTTATACAGTATTAGAATAAACATTCATATCCCGACAAACAAAAATATACATTTATGCAGTAAACAAAAAACCAATTTAGCGTAAGTAGATCACCAATTTAGCGTGAATAGATCTTAACGTGCCTGATAAGACGCCAGTAAGAAAACATGCTATCCCTTACTAATACCCACTTGGCAACATGCGTGTTGTTATGGGTTTCCTACTTATTATGTTTGACTGAAGCCACTTGCTATATAGCTTTGCTAAGGCCCTGAGAGACACACATTTCAAATAACTGAAAACATTTATCTTCAAATAACTAACATGCACACAAATCCACGAGGCGCCAAAAAATGATCTAGCCGAATCATATGCATATGGGGTGTTTGTCATGCTAAGCCTGTTTGGATTGACTAAAATAACTTGCTAGCTGCTAAAAATGATCCAAGTACCTTGGGATGATCATCATCTCTTTGGTATCCTGGTTACATTTTATATATGAATAATATGAAAACATTAATGTGCTGCGCCGTGAACACTGCAATGCAGTTTTCAAGATTGATTTGGTGGGTTCAAATAAAAGGCCGAATGCAGTTTTCAGTTTCAGGTCATAAATATTTGCATCCATCGCATTAACAAGGTTATATAAAAAGGTAGAGATTACAAAAAATACCAGCAGAGCTAAAGCTTTTGGGCAGATATTACTATAATTCCCACACTGTTATTATCAATGTTTGGTATTATTTTTTTCTTTTGAAAATTGATGTTCCAAAGAGATCACTGGATTTTTACAATACAATTTCTGCAGTCACACAATGATGATAAAGAAAATGTACCAATTGAAACTGGATCTGATGGGTTTGAACTGCTAGAAGGGAAGCAAAAAATTTGAACTAGATCTGATGGGTTTGGACAAAGAAAAATAAACAAAACAAAAATAAATATTTATACAGTACTAGAATAAGCATTCATATATCGACAAACAAAAAACATTTATGCAGTAAACAAAAAATAATTTAGCGTAAATATATCACCTGTGATTTCTTTGTTATTGACAGCCAGAAAATCCGATAGAGGTTGATGGAGTTGGGCACCTGGAATACGGCGCAGAGATTAACGTCGCACAAATACGGCAAACGATGCAAAATGGAGCATATGAATGGGGAGATTAGGAAGTAGCAGTGTATGCATAAAAATTACAGAGGAACTCGAGCACCTTGGGAAGCAGGACAACCGTCGGCGAGCGTGTAGAAGAACAATGTGACGCGTGGGCGGAGAATTGTCAGCGGCGGGCGGCTCCACGACACTAGCAACGGCGGCGCCGATTAGGGTTGAGGGCGAGTGGGGGCGGAGGAAGGGGAATCGCCCTGGCGGGAGGGGAGGAAGGCGAATCGCCCTGGCGTCGCCTGAATAATCGCGGTGAGTCGGTCAGGAAGGTTGACTGCGCAGGGGTTAGGGTGTAGAAATGTTTGACCGCGTGGGAAGTGGGGTAGTGGGCCAATTCCTGAATTTCTGGAACGTGGGTCGGCTAAAGTATTTACGCTAAATCTCTATTGTGTATAAACGGAAGAATGGAATAGCGTAAACACGTGGAAAGTGGGCTAAGCCGCTATTTCTGGAACGCGGGCTCACGGCTGTTACTCTGTTTACGCTAAAATGGGTTTCCGTTTACGCTAAATCAGTTCGCTTGCATAAAAAGTGATCGGACGTGGGTTTGCAGATTTGATGTCTGGGGCTCTCCACAGTTATATAGAGCCCAGGGCTCTTAATAGATAAACTATATATATATATATATATATATATATATATATATATATATATATATATATATATATATATATATATATATATATATATATATATATATATATATATATATATATATGCACATGTAGATTTAACTTTTGCAAGAATTAATGTGTATATTTATAGAAAAGAAGTACCATTAAAATTACTTGATATTTATAATGTAGCACGACACATAGGAAATAATATAAGGAAAGAGCAGCCTGCAAGTAGGTATATTAACAACACTAGCACTGCATCTGGCTAATGTTTGAAGAAAAGGTCCAAAACATCCAAATAAAAATCATGAATAACAGGATAACTTTAAAGAAAGAAGTTGCTGGAGTGAGCAAGGTTGGCAAGCAAAAGAACTTAGCATTCCATAGATCAAACTGTAAAACCAAAATAAAAGTAAGTTTGGTCACAAGGTGGGATCCATATCTTGATACCTATATTTTTTATTGTACTCTCATTATTATTTTTTATGTATCTTGTTTATGCTACTTATTCTATATTCCTCTTTTTCTGTTAAAGTGTAACGCATATTTTTACTGAAACGTGGACTGTTTTTGGTGCATTTGTGTTGCACTTATTCTTTTTTTCTATGCTATTTTTGATAAGGGGAGATTAGGACACACAATGTTGAATACATAGGATTTAGCACAGATTGGACTTTCTAAAAATTTATAGACCAATGCCTTCATTCAAACTTTTTCCCTTTCATCCAAGCACTTTTTGAATGGTGAGACTGGTCTATATAAATTTGCAAATAGCAAAACCTTAGTAGGAGCCAGTTCGCAAAATACGCATAAAGGTTTATAGAGAAAGCTAGAAGTAGCAGCTTTAAATATTAGTGATACATTATTTTGCACTACTACAGCAAACCTCTGTACAAGCGGTTTGGTTCGCCTCTTCACAGGCGGTTCCAGGAACCGCTTGTGGTGCACCACCTGTGATGTAAAACATCACAGGCGGTCAATAAAAAACCGCCTGTGAAAAGCACATATTACAGGCGGTCCAGTTCCAAGCTATCTTCAGCATATTGCAGGGCTTCATCTTGAGATAGGTAATGGACCGAGGTTGGATGTACAATGTGCCAAGACCACATCCGTTGTATATTCGAAATTTGAGAAGCTTTATTGAAGCGGCCAAAAAGCACGCGAATTTGCGAAAGAGCAAGGAGATATTATGTCCGTGCATCGACTGTGATAATAAGATAGCTTGGAGAGATACAGGAGTAATCCAATCACATCTGCTAAAAAGAGGGTTTAAAAACAATTACACGATATGGTCAGAACATGGTGACTTGGATCCGTGTGAAGTGCCTGGTAATGACGAGAGAGTTGTCGGAATTTTAGATCTTAAAGTTGATGGTAAAGTGGATAATGTGGATGCTAATCAAGATTTTGAAGAATTTGATTGCGAAGAGATGTTGTGCCATATGGAACCAGAAATGTTGAGTTCTGTGGGATCGCAGAAAGGGCTATCTAAAATGGAGGGACTGGAAAGTGTTTCAAAAGAACCTTTATACGATGAATCAAAGGGTTGTGACAAAGAGTTTACTACACTGCGTACAGTTCTAGAACTTCTGAAGTTGAAGGCTAGCGCCGGATGGTCTGATACTAACTTCACAGATCTTTTGAATTTTCTGTCCCAATTACTACCAAAACCCAACAAACTACCAACAAGCACTTATAAAGCGAAGAAGCTTATATCTCCCATAGCTCTGGGTGTGTAAAAAATTCATGCATGTCCGAACCATTGTATTCTGTATCGTGGCGATTTTGAGAACGCATCAAGATGCCCAGTTTGCAATGTCAGTCGATACAAGAAGAGCTACAATCAAGACTGTGTAAAAAATTCCCGAAGAAAAATAAAAACAAGAAATCCACTATTGGACCTGAAAGTGACGATGACACTTTTGATGACATGGATGGGAAAAAGAATTCAAAGAACCCAGCTTTGGTGATGTGGTATCTTCCAGTAATTGATCGCTTAAAACGTTTGTTCTCAAATCCTAGGGAGGCTGAGCTTATGCGTTGGCATGCTGAAAATCACAAGCAGAATAACAAACAGATTCGACACCCTGCTGATGCATCACAATGGAAAAATTTCGATCTTATGTATCCTGAGTTTGCCAAAGAAACTAGAAATGTAAGATTTGCTTTGGGTACAGACGAAATGAATCCATTTGGTGAAAAAAGAAGTGTACATAGCACCTGGCCCGTGACTTTAACGATGTACAACCTTCCATCATGGCTGTGTCACAAAAGAAAGTACATTACGTTCACTATTCTTATTCAAGGTCCGAAATCAGCTGGTGTTGATATTGATGTGTTCCTAGAACCTCTTATGGAAGATATGACAAAGCTCTGGAATGAAGGAGTTAGAATATGGGATGAGTATTGCCATGAGTATTTCAACTTAAGAGCAATTATATTTGTTACCATCCATGATTCTCCCGGTGGAGCCACACTATCAGGGCAAAAGACTAAAGGAAAGAATGGTTGTGTAGTGTGCGTCGATGGAACTGCTTCCATGTACCTTAAATCATCCAAGAAGTTGGTGTTCATGGGACACAGACGGTTCTTGATGAAGCAGCATAAGTACCGAAAGATGAAAGCGGAATTTAACAATCAACTGGAAAGTGAAGGTGCACCAAAGCCTTATAGTGGGAAACTTGTTTTTGAAATTGTAAAGAACATTCATGTCGTAAGGGAAAAAACAAAGGAGAAAAGAGAAAGAGAACTGACCCTTCAACTTACACAACTTTCAAGAAGCAATCAATTTTTTTCAAGTACCTCCCATACTGGAAGGATATGGAAATTTGCCACAGCATTGATTTGATGCATGTAACAAAAAATGTTTTTGACAGCATCATTGGAACCTTGCTGGGCATGCCGAGTAAGACAAAAGACGGACTCAAATCACGCAATGATCTAGTAGATCTTCAAATCAGACCGGAACTTCATCCAGTGGATAGTGGCAAAGGGAAGCCTTACCTCCCCCCAGCTAGCTACAACTTGTCAGTTGAGGAGAGAACAAAGATTTGCAAATGTTTGCGTGGGGTCAAAGTGCCCACAGGTTTCTCATCCAATATCAGCAGACTAGTCAGGATGAAGGACTTGTCTCTATTTGGCTACAACTCTCATGACTGCCATGTGATGATGACAGTGTTCCTCCCAATTGCGGTAAGAGCCCTCGAAACAGAGCATGTCAAAGTTGTCATCACACGCTTGTGTTACTTTTTCAATGCGGTTTCACAAAAAGTAATAGCTTTAGAATACTTGGACTATCTAAAGGCATACATCATCGAGACTATGTGCAAGCTTGAAATGTGTTTTCCTCCATCATTTTTTGATATGCAAGTACACCTAATCATACATCTCATGGATCAGATAAAAATATTAGGGCCACTATATTTACATCATATGTTTCAGTTGGAGCGATACCTGGGAGTATTAAAAGGTTATATGCGAAATCGCGCTCACCCAGAGGGTTCAATCATGGAGGGATACACTACAGAAGAAGTGATTGAGAGCTATATAGATTACATCAGTGACGAAACAATGATAGGTGTGCCTGTACCTAAACATGAGGGTAAACTATGTGGGAGAGGGAGAATGGGCAAGAAAACTTTTCGCGTTGAGGATTACAAGCTAGTACATTATGCTCATGGTAGTGTACTACAACATCTCACGATAGCCGAGCCTTACATAGAGGAACACCTGGATGAGCTTCATAAAGAAAATCAGAACCGCACAGAGGACTGGATCATGAGGGAGCACAAACATCGTTTCAGCGAATGGTTAATGGACAAAAACATCCCATTCGGAGACTCTTTGGAAGAGAAAACAATGAAGAATTTGGCTTCTGGGCCATCGTGTTTTGTGACATCATGGCAAGCATATGACATCAATGGGTACACATTCTACACTAAATCAAAAGACATGAAAAGTGTTGCACAAAATAGTGGTGTTCGTATCGATGCTTTTGACCTACATGGACAGAAGACCACATATTTTGGATTCATAGAGGAAATATGGGAACTTGATTATGGCCCAAGCATGAAAATACCCTTATTTAAGTGCCAATGGGTACAACATCCCGTGGGGGTGATAGTGGATAACTACGGACTCACACTGGTAGACTTAAAGAAAGTAGGATATAAAGATGACCCGTGGGTTCTCGCTGAATGTGTTGCACAAGTGTTCTATGTACTCGATCCAGCAGATGAGAAGATGCATGTAGTTATTTCTGGAAAGCAAAAAATTGTTGGAGTTGAGAATGTGGGAGACCAAGATGAGGAATACAATAAGTATGAAGAGAAGTTCGTCTTTAACGGTCCAAAGAGAATCAAGCGTGTGGAAAAGAAAATTGATAAGAACTTAAAGCCATACATGCGGAAAAATGGTAGTTCATGAAAAATTGTATGAATCAAATTGTATTTGTTATCATGTATGATCGACTATGAATTGTGGTTGCCAATTAATTTAAAATCTCTCTAGTTATCTATGTGTGCTATTATAATTCATTTAAATTATATTTGCATATTTTTGTTAAAAATTAAATATTAATTCATTTAAATTGTATTTGCATATTTCTGTTAAAAATTAAATATTAATTCATTTAAATTGTATTTGCATATTTCTGTTAAAAATTAAAATCATTTTCATATTTAAATTGTATTTTCATATTTTTACAATCACAGGCGGTTTTTTCTTAGGGTCCGTTTGTGAAAAGGATAGAGCACCACAGGCGGTCCTAAACAAAAACCGCTTGTGATACTATTACATCACAGGCATACTGAACAGCCTGGGACATCACAGGCGGTTTTCTAACCGAACCGCCTGTGATGTAAAAAGCCTACCGCTTGTATAGAGCCAAATTGTACTAGTGTTGGGTTATGGTTGTTGATTTGTGAAAAAAATTATCACGGTACTTAAAGATGCAAGTTTTTTTGTCAAACACAATGTAGTCTCCATTTATGGGGTTCAGTACTGATCAAAGCATGGAAAATTGTGGCCTAATAAGTTGCACGTGTTTCTTATGATTGTGCATGATTTGGGGAATTCAAAGCTTGACATATCATTCAAACAAATGACAGGGAATGTACTGTACGAAGGAAAAACAAATAGAAATGTAAGTCGAGGATCAGAGTAATGATGTTGCCCTTCTTTTATTTCCTACTGTTTATCCAATGCATGTTCATTATTACTCTGTACAGAAACAATCCCAATTACTATTTGTATGTCTATAGTTTTATGGAACATACAATAGTTTGTTGGGGACACCAAAGCAATTCAGAAATATATGTTCTCAAGTAATTATGATGTGCGATTATAAGAAGTTATAAGGAAACATGTATAATAGGTCAAGGAATAGTCGAGTTTTCATAACTTGGGCGATTTTTTGTTTGGCTGCTAATAAATAAGCACAGGACAATTAATTCAAAGCAACCAACGCAAACACGGATTAAGAGTAATGCATCGCACAGAAGAGGCCTGAGGTCACACCTTGCCCCTTGGATAGAGAATGCCCATGGTGCGTCTCATGTTTGCTCAACTTCAGCTTCGTCTCTAAGTGTTTCCCCTGGAATGAAGGCAAAAAATCTCAGATCAGGTCACCAGGAACCAGACCAGAGAGATCACCCTGATATATAGTAATGATATGGCTTTCTAAATAATTTGTTAAAGCCCGTGAAAGTACAGCTGCTACCTCTTCTGAGATGCCTAGGGTTCAAAAAAGCGGCACTAAGGGAGCGCTAAGAAGATGGGTAACCGTACGCTTTGGGCATAAACACTCACAGATCGCTGCGACCCCCTTGAATAAAGAAAAAAGCTACATTCTTAGTGTCAGCTACAACAATGAAACCATCTAAGATATATATTGTACATTGTGTACTCTTGTGGGAAGCATCAATCCTCTGTCAAGGACCTCGAGTCCCTGACTGGCTGGACTCTGGCTACGTACCTCGTAGTCGCCGTCCGTCACGCGTGGCGAGGTTATGCCCCTCGGCCGTCGGCTTAGTAGAGAGAGAAGGAGATTAGGAGTAATTCCTTGTTGTCCTTATTGTGCCTCCGCACCTGCATATATATGGCCTGTGGTCTTACAAAAGGGGAAGGCTCTCATTGATTGTCAATCAGCAGCCAATCAGCTAGATAGTTTCCTTCCCAAGCCAATCAATCAGCAACCAATCAGCTAGATAGTTTATTTCCTAATCCTACGAAGTTTCCTTTCTAATCCTGCGTCTGCCCTTCCCGCGCCCTGGACGCCCTCTCGGCCACCCGTCGCACATCACGGGCTCTCCTGCGCCTTGCATATGTGCGCCCGCACATGACATCTCTCCCGCCATCGAAGACCATCTCGTGCTCGAGCTGAAAGGTGGGAAAACGAGAACGAAAATCGTCGAAGTCTTCCAAACTTGCGGACGCCGCCGGCTCCTCTTTCCACTGGACCAGCACTTGTCGCACTCCACACGCTACCTGGGCAGCGGTGACCTTGTCAGGTGTCGGCACCACTGCGCCGTTGTGGGTTGGTGGCAGGGCTGGTGGTGTGACCAGGGGCGTACCGATGAACTTCTTAAGTACCCCGATGTGCAACACATCATGTAGGCGGGCGCCCTAGGGAAGATGCAGCCGGACAGCCACGTCGTTGATGACCTCCGCGACGCGGTATGGCCTGACGAAGCATGGTTTGAGCTTGCCGGAGGTGGTACGTGGTAGGGACACCGCTGGGCGCTGTTGGAGACGAAGGAGGGCCCAGTCACCAACTAGGAAAACCACTGGGCGATGATGCTGGTCGTAGACACGCTTCTGGGCCACCTGTGCCTGCTCAAGGCGGTAGCGGACGTCGTCGAGGAAAGCCGCGTGGTCCTCCATCTCTTAGGCGACTGCATCCACGCGCGTCTCGCCGGGCTCATAAGAGCGGATGGTTGGCAAGTCACGGCCGTAGACCACACGAAATGACGTCTCATGGAGTGACGATTGATAGGCGGTGTTGTAGGTGTACTCGACCCATGGAAGCCAGTGGAGCCACTACCATGGACGGTCGCCGGTGAAGCAGCGGAGGTACATGACGATAACACGGTTGGCGGCCTCCATCTGTC
The DNA here is from genome assembly GCA_029449295.1 of Zea luxurians. Lineage (NCBI taxonomy): Eukaryota > Viridiplantae > Streptophyta > Magnoliopsida > Poales > Poaceae > Zea > Zea luxurians. The sequence continues at coordinate 177,603,453 of JAOPSE010000002.1, forward strand.
CATCCGTTTGTGGGTGAAATGCTGATGACATGAAGAGCTTGGTGCCTGTGAGACGCATGAGCTCAGTCCAGAACGTGGACGTGAACACTGGGTCGCGGTCCAAGACGATAGACCGCGGAACACCATGTAGGCGGACGATGTCGGCGAAGAAAGATTGTGCGACAGTTTGGGCGGTGTAGGGGTGCGCCAACGAAATGAAGTGGCGGTACTTGCTAAAACGGTCGATGACAGAGAGGATGATCGTCTTTCCCTGCACTCGTGGCAGCGCCTCAATGAAGTCGATGCCGACGTCGGCCCAGACGCTGGACGGGATAGGCAGCGGCTAGAGCAGGCCGACGGTCTCAAGTGGTCCGACTTGTACTTCTGACATGTGGCACATGCCTTCACAAATTCCTGCACCAAGCGACACATGTTGGGGAAATGAAAGTCATGCCGTAGATGATGCAGCGTGCGGTGGACGCCTTCATGGCCATCGTCGTGGACCGTGGCTAGGATCTCCGAAAGGAGTGGCGACGTGGCTGGGATGAAGAGGCGGCCCTCTAGTGCAATCATGCCGTCAGTGATGGACCACGGTGTGGTACAGATGCCGGCCCAGATCTCGTCGTGGATGGCGACCAGCGCTGGGTCAGTTGCCTGGGCGTGACGAAGGCGCTCGATGAAATCGAACCTAGGTGCTGAGATGGCCAGCAGCTCGCCCTCCTCGTTGTCATGACGGGAGAGGGTGTCGGCCACGGTGTTAGTGGCGCCCGAGCGGTACTCCACCGTGAAGTCGAATCCTAGGAGCTTGCCGACCCAGTGGTGTTGTGGGATCGTGGCGAGGCGCTGGTCGAGGAGGTATTTTAGACTGTAGTGGTCTGTCTTAATGAGGAATCGGCGCCCCCACAGGTAGGGCCTCCAGTGCCAGACCGCCTGAACGAGGCCAATGAGCTCGCGCTCATAGGCGGCCAGGGCGCGGTGTCGTGGTGCCACCGGCCGACTGAAGTAGGCCACCGGGTGTCCCTCCTGGATGAGAACGGCCCCGAAGCCAAACGTCGATGCATCGCACTCGATGATGAACAGCTTGGCAAAGTCGGGCATGGCGAGTATTGGGGCCGACATGACCGCCGCCTTGAGTGCCGAGAACGCCGCGGCCGCTACGTCATCCCACGAGAAGCCATCCTTTTTGAGGAGCGCCGTCAAGGGCGCGGCCACCGTGCCATAGTTATGCACGAACTTGCGATAGTACCTCGTGAGCCCGAGGAAGCCACGCACAGCACGGGCGGAGCGACGAGGTGGCCGGTCATGAATGGCCTGCACCTTGGTCGAATCCATGGCGACTCCTGCCGCGAAGATGATGTGGCTGAGATAGGCGACGATGGGGGCCCCAAAGGAGCATTTGGTGCGCTTGATGAAGAGGTGGTAGCGGCGGAGCTCATCGAGAATGACACGAATGTGGCGTAGATGATCCGCCCATGTATTGCTGTAAATCAAGATATCGTCAAAAAATACCAAGACGAAGTGGCAAAGGAATGGCCGGAGTACGTCGTTCATCAAGGCTTGGAACGTAGCCGGTGCGTTGCAGAGTTCGAATGCCATGACCAAGAACTCGTACAGGCCATCATGCGTGCAGAACGCCATTTTGTGGACGTCCTCGAGCCGCATGCAGACCTAGTGGTACCCCGACCGTAGGCCCAGCTTGGAGAAGAATTTAGCGCCGTGGAGGTTGTCCAACAACTCGTCCACCACCGGGATCGGGAAGGCGTCCTTGATCGTCATCGCGTTCAGGGCCCGGTAGTCGACGCAGAAGCGCCACGAACTGTCGGGCTTCTTGACGAGGAGAACCAGCGACGAGAATGGCGAGTCGCTACGGCGGACGATCCCTTGTTCAATCATGGAGGCACATTGCCACTCCAATTCATCCTTGTGGATGGCCGGGTACCAGTAGGGCCGGACGGCCACCGGCTGCGCGTCGGGCTTCAGCAGGATGTGATGGTCGTGGGTACGCTTAGGGGGCAGGCTGGTCGATGTGGCGAAGACCCCCGCAAACGCGTCTAAAAGGGCCTTCAGGAGCGGCTCGCCAGCTACCAGGGCACCTAAGACCGAGCCAGCCGCAGTGCACTCCCGCCCATGAGACGGTGCAACCCTCATGCTGGAACGACATGCACCGGTTGGCAAGGTCCCAGACGATGGGTCCCAGTGCCCCGAGCCACTTGGTGCCGAGGACATTGTCGTACCCGGCTAGGGGCATGACGAAGAGGTCCACTGGAAACGGGGCGCCTAAGATGAGCAGGGGCACGTCGCAGATGACGCTGGCACAGGTGATTCGCTCGCCATTGGCGACCATGGCCATTAGGCGAGGCCGCTGACGGAGAGGCAAACCGGACCACCATGTTGCCTCCTCGGAGATGAAATTATGGGTCCTGCTAGAGTCGAGGAGGGCAACGAGCGAGGCGGCCCCCAGAACCACTGCGAGCTGCATGGTGTCTGCCATGGGCACGCCGGCCATGGCCTGCAGCGAGAAGCTGGGTGCCTCCCTATCCCCTGCATCCGTGGCGTCGTCGGTGTCGTCGATCTCCACACCGTCGACGAAGAATATTCGCTTGCAGAACCTGTTATGGCCATGAGAGTACTTTTCATCACAGTTAAAACAGAGGCCAAGGTGACGTCATTCCGCCTGCTCTGCCGTAGAGAGGCGCCAGTGGTTTCCCTCGCGGTGCCCCTGGTCGGCACCCGCCGGTGGCGCGGGCAACGCCAGCTGCTGTTGCAGCGCTAGAAGGGCCAGTCGAGGTGGCGGCAGCGGTAGTAATCCTCACGCGGCTGGCCGAGCGGGGACCTGCCGCTGCCTGTCGAGCTCCATGAGCTCCACCTGACGGGCAGGCTCATCGCGGCGGCGAGCTTCTTGGGGTTGTGGATGCGCACCACGTGACTCAGCGGCGGAAGGAGACCACTCGTGTAGAGCTAGACCCGCTGGGTCTCGTCGAGACGGCCTGCACGGGAAAGGAGGACTTGGAACCGATTGGAGTACTCCTCCACTATCCCGGTGCGCCGGCATTCTGAGAGCTCGAACAAGGGAGCCGATCGGAGAGGAGGGCCAAACCGCAAGTGGAGAAGTTCCTTGAACCGCCCCCAGCGCGGAGTGGCTTCATCCTCTTGGAGCTGGATGTACCATAGCTGGTGTTGGGGGCCTTCGGCTTCCGAAGGTCCTCAAAAACATGATTTGACAATATTTTCCGAGTGAAACATGTGAACAGGTATCTTCGGAGTTAGGTTGCGGGTGTACAAGAGCATGCTTAAGACGAAGCTTGACTGGGGTGGAAAGCGACCACGACGAAGGATAAGACGATCACGAAGCTACGTGCAGAAAAGCTTCGGCATGACGGCAGAAAAGAGGAACCGACTTAAAGATGAAAAGTCAAATTAAACCTCGAAGGATTACTATAAAGTTATTGATAAATGTAAAGGGCATCAATGTAATTTTACACGGGCTGCGCCCCGTGCCTATGAATAGATGAACAGTACTCCCGTACTGTTCACGCTGACTTGGCATATGCTTTTTCGCATCACGTCCGTACCTTTACTTTTCATCAATCTGAAGGTACATTTGTAATTTGTTTTTATGAATTTGGTAATAAAAATAAGTTTATGATAATATTCATATCATTGCTCGTGTTTCATATATGGGTTCTTTTTTATCATCTAACAATCTTACGAAGGTATTTTTCTTCGTAACCTTCGTCCAAGATTCATTATATCCGAAGGGACATAATGTTTATAAGGATGAAGGAATTTAACATTTAACACTTTTTATGTTGCCTTGTTCTTAACTCTTAGCATTTGAGAACAAGTCCCCAACATTGGCGCCCACCTCCGGTGAACTCACGTCCATTTTTTGAGTTTTGAACACCTTCCGTCACCTTCGTCATGCCGCCGAAAAAAGCTTCAACGACAGGGGCTGCCACTCTGCAGCCGCTGGACCCCAATCAAGATGTCGTTTCTCTTAGGGAGGCCCGAAGCCAGAAGAGGAAGGTCACCAGTCCAACGCCTCCGGAGGACGACTTGGATCAAGAAATCCAAAATTTGGAGATGATCAATCAACAGGTCCAGCGGAAGAAGGAGAAGATGGCTCGTCTAGCTGATCTTCAAAGGCAGATAGATGAAGCCTCTGAAGAGCTTCGACATCTTGCTCAAGATGACCAGAACCAAAGGCCCCCAAGCAGAGAGCTTCATGAAGAGGGCTTCTACAACGAGGGTGACTGGTATGAAGATTTCCATCACGGAAATTTTGCTTTTGATGATACTTCTCCCCTATCAACAGAACTGCATGCTACTCCTTGGCCACAATCTTACAAGCCACCCCAGCTCCCCATGTACGACGGTCATTCAGACCCGAAACAATTCTTGATGAGCTATGAGGCAACCATATCTTCGTATGGTGGCAACACGGCGGTCATGGCAAAGTCTTTCGTCATGGCTGTCAGGAGCGTTGCACAAACCTGGTACTCCTCTCTTAGGCCAGGGACAATCACCTCATGGCAAAAGCTGAAGGATATGTTGATAACCAGCTTCCAAGGGTTTCAGACGAAGCCAGTCACTGCTCAAGCTTTATTCCAGTGCACCCAGGATCACGAAGAATACCTTCAGGCATATGTCCGAAGGTTCCTACGTCTGAGGGCACAGGCACCAACAGTGCCCAATGAAATTGTCATTGAGGCCATGATCAAGGGGCTTTGGCCAGGACCTTCAGCTCAGTACTTTGCCAGGAAGCCTCCTCAAACTTTGGAGAAGCTGCTCCAGAAGATGGACGAGTATATTCGAGCTGACAATGATTTTTGCCAAAGAAGGGAGGAAGCTTTCAGGTTCTCTGAAATGACCAGGGGCTTCGGAGGAAGATTTTATCTGAGGCACGTCAAGTCAATTCACAATTCTACTCAAAATGATGACAAAGGGAGTCAACAGCAAAGGCCACAGTGCTCCTCGCAAGCTTCGGGGCAACAACAAAGCTCTTTCCGGCCGCCAGCGCTAAGGGGCAGAGGCGCCAGGGGCTTCGGGGGAAGATTTGGAGATCAAACAAGAAAAATTTACTGCCTATTATGTGGTGAAGGCAAGGGCCATACCACCAGGATGTGCCATGTTACCATCCAGAAGCAAAAGGAGCTAGCAGAAGCTGCAGCGCAACAGAGCCAGCCGAAGCAGGTTATGCATACTGCTTCATACCATTCGCCTTACATTCCAGAATATGTAGGCAATCACCCTGCAGCCTCTGTTGCTTCGGCAAGTCAACCCCAAGCATCTTGGCAACAGCTTCCACAGCCACCACCAATACAATGAGGTCCGCAGCCAGAGGGGAGTCAGCACTCTCACCCCCAGCGGGACTTCAGAGAGGAGTCTGAAGCTCGCACAGTCAATAGCACTGTGCCAGAGTCGAAGCACATTTACTGACAAAATATCCTACCTCGACAGCAGCTTTTTGTATTTTCGCATTCAGTTTTACTTTCTTAGTAGTAAGGAACAATTATGGGAAGTTTAAGTGTCTTTTATCGTTTTTTTCAATTTCTTGTAACAGTTTAGCTTATCATCATAATGAAAACATATCTTCTCCATAGGCTTGAGTTGCCGAAGCACAAGAATTTATGGTGGCATGGAGAACCTTCGAATTATCAAAAACTTATTCTAAGGAACGCAGTGTAACTTCTTCGAAGTAGTAAAAAGTCGTTCCTAAGGGAGCGCAGTGTAAGTTTTCTGCTCAAAAGTCGTTCCGAAGGGAATGCAGAGCTTATAGCGAAAAATAAACGCTGATTCCGCTAAAAGTAAAAGGTGAAGAAGCTCCTAAGGGAGGCTTACAGCGAAAAATAAACGCTGATTCCGCTGAAAGTAAAAGGCGAAGAAGCTCCTAAGGGAGGCTTACAGCGAAAAATAAACGCTGATTCCGCTGAAAGTAAAAGGCGAAGAAGCTCCTAAGGGAGGCTTACAGCGAAAAGTCAGCGCTGAGATAAAAAGATTGTGTGCTCTATTGCAGGGATGTGTGTATCTTCGGCATAAATATCATTTTGCATAGCATAACATCATCACATCATTTTGCATAACATAAGCATCATACATCATATCGCATGTAGAACAAGAAGGGGACACAGTATTGATCTTCGAAGAATGTTTTGAAAAAGAGAAAATCGTGCTAAGGCACAAGATAAATTGAGAAGAAGTGTAGCTTCATTAGAGAGACAACATAAAACTTTTTTATAGCTTCGAAGAATGTTTTCACGAAGCTTGGATATTCTTCATCAGAGAAGTATGGAAATTCTTGTGATACATAAAAGATTTTCTTCACGAAGCATGAAAAGAAGGGAAGGTGTTTTTTCGCCGCAGGCTCAAAAAACGGTATGTATGCAAAATTTCATGCATCGTAAAGAATTGAACCATAAATAGATTATATATTACATTCAAAGTTACAAAGTTTTACACATGTCACGTTCCAAATATTTTTACAATAGCACTTAATCTTCCCTAAGAACTACTTCTGCAGCTTCGTTCAGTAGCTGATCGACAACTTTGTCCATGATGGCTTCGGCCATTTTTCTAATTTCATCGTCCCCCTTTGGGTGGGGGCCCGGAGATGCCTCAGCAGGTTCTGAGGGAGGAGAGGATACGGCTATATTACTATTACAAACCGCGAACAAAGTTTGAAATCAAAAATCACAACAGAATAAAAACCACTAGTTAATACCTATTTGCCCTTTGGGCCCTGCGCTTTTCTCAGCAGCCTCCGCTACCTTCCTAGCATCATGGATGCCTTTTTCGCTTCTTTGAATGATTTCTTGAGCCATTTCTCGGCCGCCATTGTCCCAAATGTCGGTGAAAAATTTTCCACCGACCTGGCTTGCTTCGGCTGAAGGGTCTTTAATATCTTCAGAGGATAAAGCAGCTTTAGATTGTGCTAAAGATTTCACATGCTCGCACCCTTTCCTCTCCAAAATAGTAACAATTCCCCTGGCGCCCGAAAAAGCACAAATGTCCCCACGACTATTCAAGATTTCCTCGAAGGCCTCAGCTTCGTGACTGATCCATTCAATCGGGCCTTCTGGATTCCCCCTTGTGAAATTTTCTTCACTAGAGAATGCGCCAACGCTGGCGAAGCTAGATTTTATCTTCTTAACACACTCTATGGATTTATCATAGCACCTTTTCTTGGAAGCACGAAGCTCTTCAACATTTATTTCCAAATGATTTGCCCATTGATCACTTAGTTCTCGTTTTGTTTCTTCAAGAATGCGATCTTCTTTAGCTCGGGCTAATTGTTTCTGAAGATCTTTGATTTCGCACTTCTGAGCTTCGGCTTGAGTTTTAGAGCTAGCTTCATCTTCCTTTATTTTATCCACCAATGTATGCAGAATTTTGTCCTTTTCCAAGGCCTCGTTTCTTAGCCTGATAACCTCTGTTCGAAGGTTGTTAAGAGCAATAGTGCAGCTCTCATCTTTAGCATTCTTTTGTGCCCTTAAGGCATTGCTGAGTATTAAGCCCTATTCAAAAGAATGAATGGATTAACATAAGAACAAAAGACTAATTCAAAATTCATAAACTTCAAAATTCACAATTTTTGTACCTTCAGACTATTGTATGCAAGGCTATCCGCAAGATCGTCCTTCGTCATGGCGCAAAGGCCAGCTTCAAGCTTCGGAAACCCCATGCTTCTAGCCATCTCCCGGCAGACGGATAATTCTTTACTGTCTGGGAGACAGTATAGGAAGTCATCTTCGTCTGTTCCATTGAACACTACGGCCCCCTTCGGATACTTCAGTTCTCGGTCATAGTGATTAGCTTCAAAAATCTCTTCTTCAGATAATTTCTTCCCCGAAGCATGTCGCACAATATAATCATGTATTTTGGAAGATGCTTCGGGGGCGGCACTGTCAATTTCTTCAATCAAAATCGGCTCTGTCATTTTTGTTTTTTCGGTTTCCAAAGTTGTCTCTGTCAATTTTGTTTCTTCAGCTTTCAAAGGTTTTACCTTGGTGGGCTCTGAAGGCCCAGCTTCAGTTTCAAATTGTTACTTCAAAGCTTCAGCAACAAAGGCTTCAGTAGACACTTCAGAAGCTTCAACAGTTTTCTTCGGAGTTATGCTTGAAGATTTATTTGTTTCCAAAACATCCAGCACATTAACCATCCTTTTTCTTTTCGGGGTCGCTGCTGGACCCTTTTGGCTTTTTGTTGCCTCAATTTTTGTTGAAGGACTAAAATTTCTAATGTTTTTGTTTCTTCAGTCCTCGGTTCTTCTGTTTTCTCTGTTGCTGGTACTTCGGCCATTTCTTCGATTTTTGGCATTGGAGTTGGTTCTATAGCTTCGGTGGCCGAAGAGGCCTCACCAATAAACTCAGGCACTGTGGCCGGTTCAATATAACGTGGCCGGTGTGTAATACCCAATTTGTGGATATAAAATAAAAGGATAAAAGTTACTTTCCTTTATCTATATATGTGTGTTGTATCTACTTACTATCACAAGGAAACATCTCGTTTAAAAACAAAGGATCAATAAAAGCCATTAAATTGTGCATCATGCTGGAGTTTAATTGCTTGTGCATTTAATAAGAATAAAAAAATATATATTAAGGTTACATTAATGATGTGAATTGAGGATTAAAACCTAATTCAAATCTTAGAGTTTGGGAATAAAAATATAAAGAAAGAAATATTATTCAGTATAAAATAATATTAAAACTGAATAACTTCACCATATGATGGTATGACTAAATTGCATAGCTAACATAAACTTGAATCTGCACTCAAATGGAATTCAAAATTTAAAATTCAAAGAATTAAGGATAAAAGAAAACAGAAAATATAAAAAGAAAAGAGATACTATACCTAACTGGGCCGACACCACCCTTTTCGGCCCACCTGCGTTCACCTCCGCGGCGGCCCACTTCCACTCATCGCGCGCGCGCTGGCTAATACGCGCCTGTCAAGCGGGGCCCCTTGCTCGGTCTCATTGATGCGCGCTCATACCTTTACGCTCGCTTACGCGTGGGCCCGCCTCCTCAGACGCCTCGCGCATGGACCGCGCGCTCGGTCACTCTCTCGCTCACGCTCTGTTTCACTGAACTGCGGGACCCGCATGGCAGTCTCACCCGAATTCTTCCTTACGCGCGTGACTTACTGACGTGTGGGGCCACGCTGTCATCTCCTAGCTTCTTCGCTCAACAGAAGCGCAGCGAGATCCGCGGCAAGCTTGCAGGTCGTGCCCTGGTTCCTCGGCCGCGTGGTCCTCGCCTGCTCGGACTTCGCCGCCTGGGTATAAAGCTCGGGTCGTTCCCCAAGCTCCCCCGTGTCGCACCGCGCCCGGGCCACCATTGTCGAACCATGGAGCGCAGAGAAGAATAGGATTTCGCCGCCGCAGCCGTCCGTGGCCTCTACCGCCGTTTGAAGCCCATCGGGTGCTCGAGGATGGCCGCCGGGATGCATACATGCGTTTTGTGGCGTTGGCGGGTGAAGAATGCCACCGTTCCCGACCCAATTGCTCGCCGGACTTGGGGAGGGGCCGGTGTTCCGCGCTACACCGTGGGCAGGCTCCTCCGCGATCTCTTGCAGGTGAGAAACCCTTCCATGCTGACCGCCATGTCCTTCCCTGCGTATAGCTCTTCGGAATCGAGGTTTGGGCGTCGGGCGCACTGGCCACCGGCGTCGCCGCCGTGCGGACTGTTTGGCGCCGCCGTATTCACGGGCGCGGAGTGCGCCGTAGGGACGATGGTGGTGCACCGTTGGATGGTGATCGTGCGGCCCAGATTAGATCGACGCGTAACCCTTCGCGTGATTGATCCTGCGCCGTTGATGCCTGATCGTGTGGTAGTCGGGCGGATCGCGTTTCATTAAATCGCGGCCGTTAAATCTAGATCCGAAAGCCATTATTGTGTACCGGTTCGCGGTGGCGTGGATCTAATCCGAGCCATCCACGTTTGATCGGACGGCTCAGATCTATTGATACCCCTTCGCCGTGGCAATCTTCATAAAGAGCCCCTGGGTTTTACAAAAATAGAACCCGCCGTCCTTGCTCAGGATTTTCTGAGTCTTAGGGAATCTTACACAATAAACCCTGACCTTTTGTGAATTTGAGGCCCAGTCCAGTGATTGATTAAATTGAATAAATAAAATAGGAAATAGATTTTTAATATGAAAATAATTGCTAAAACTTAGATAATTCATAGAAAATTCATACTTGCTCCAAATTAATCCATTCCACTTTCTAAAATTTTGTAATTTTATTCTCTATCACCTAGAGCCTCTGTTTTGTCATGAAAACAATTAGAAATTTAATCTCTCACTTAATCCATTTTAAAACACATAAAACCTTTGAAAATTCATAACTTAAAATCTATAACTCCAAAATTAATGATTCTTGTTCCTGTGATCTTATTTCAATATGTAGATTATTAATAAGTATTTTGCATATATGTTTGGTGTAATGTTAATTTTGCCTATACCATGTTTGTTTGAATTGCTACGACTAGCAGTGAGGTCACGAGTCACCTGAGGATCATCCTGGTACCTGGAATCTCAAGGCCCAGGCAAGTTGTGCCCTTGATCACTTCTTTTTACCCAGCCATGTTCTGATTAATCATAATGATCTGCATAGGTTAATTTTGATGGGACCCAATAGGTTACCCTAGTTTGATTATCTTTATACCTTGTTTACCACTGAACTTTCTGGGTAGTACTTGCTAGTGCTATATGTGGTTTTGGGTATGAAGATTACACTATTCATGATTATACTTTTGTTATCAGTTGTTATTTATGGTTCATGTTAAGATCATTATGTTAATTGGAACATGGAGAACCACCCGGGAAAACAGTGCTACCACGAGGGTGGAATGGGACGCCCTTGGCTGATTAATTAGGAAAGCTAGTGGAAGACTACCTTACCCGAAAGGGGCAAGGCAGTAGGGGAGAGGTCAGTGTAGGGAGGCCCTCGGGAGGATTTTGCTGCGATGGCGGTCCTGCAAGGGATTCCTGCACTGGATCTTCCTATAAACTGTAGCGGGTTTTCGGAAGCTAGTGGAACTTTGTAAAGGCCTCGTAGTGGATCCCTAGCCATTCACCTCGGAAGTGTCTAAGGGCTTTGCAAACCCTGGCGACATGGGATACACGACTTGTGGGTAAAGATGCGCAACCTCTGCAGAGTGTAAAACTGGTATACTAGCCGTGCTCACGGTCATGAGCAGCTCGGACACTCACATGATTAAATTATGGAACTTAAACTCAATTTGTCATATGCATTGCATCGCAGGTGAAGTTGTTACTTTTGTTCTACTATTTAACTGGGTTGGTATTTACTTATACTTAGTAACTGCTAATAAAATTTTGACCAACTTTAAAAGCAATGCTCAGCTCTAACCATCTTCTTTGGTAAGCCTTACACTTCACGTGAGCTCCCACCTTTGGCGAGTTCATGCACATTATTCCCCACAACTTGTTGAGCGATGAACGTATGTGAGCTCACTCTTGCTGTCTCACACACACCACAGGTCAAGAACAGGTACTGCAGGATGATGCTCATGGAGGATGCTGCGATGAGTTCGTGAGAGGTCTAGGTCGTCGTCTCCCAGTCAACTTTGGGTTGCTAGACCGTTGTCTCCTTATAATGTAATTATTTATTTTGTATAGAACTCCTGTTATATATAAAGTTGTGACATTCGATCCTGTGCCACTATACATCATATGTGTGAGACTTGGTCCCAGCATACCTGGTGTTTATGTTTACGCCCGGGTTTTGGACCCCTAAAATCCGGGTGTTACAGAAGTGGTATCAGAGGAATGTTGACTGTAGGACGAAACCTAGATAGAACTGGACAACCAATACTTACTTACCTTTGCTACTCTGATTCTTTTCTAAGCTTATCTTAATCTTTTCTCATCTATTTCCGCTTTACTCTGATTATTCTTACCTTTTCCTTCTAAAGACAAATGTGGATTTCGCACTTTGAAATCCTGTGCCTAAAGTGACCTTTAGAAATAGGAAACCTACTCTTAGGAACAAAAACAAAACTATTTTTATAGATATCTATGAACTTGAATGTTTGTTCTTATGATACTTGTATGATTTGGATCTTGGATTGAGTGTGATTAGTTGTGGAGTAATGTCCACAATTACATCTGCATATACATCTAGGTATAAAGGATAGCATTTGTAAAATAACTAGACAAACTAAATTATCCTTCAATAAAGTATCTAGCCTAACAATACCCATCTTATCTTAAAGATTCTCTCTTATCTTAATAGATCCATCTAATCCTATAAGATTCTCTTTTATCTTAGTAAAGTCAACTTATCTTAAAAGATTCGTCTTATCCTAGCCACTTTACTTATCTCATCCTAGAGTAACAACCATGATCTAATCCAAAGCAATTAGATATTATCTAGTCTAACCTAGTTATACCGATCTAATCTAGATCCCATCCAATCTAATATGATCCAATCTAAAGTGAGTTATTAACAAGTTAGTTAAGTTGGTGATATAGGTTAGACACTGTCTCTACAAATACATCTTAGCCTAAATTAATGTCTTATACCAACTCATCTTTGAACAATGACCTACCTACGTCATATAATCCATCCTATCTTAAAAGATTCTAACATATCCTAACAAGATATATCTTACCCTGATAAATCTATCTGACTTAAACTAGTCTAATCTAGATCATACCTAATTTAATAGGGTCTAATCTAGTGTGAGTTACTTAATGCTGGTAGAAAGGATAAGGCCATACTCCTAAATCACTTAAGCCTAATTTGGAGACTTATATCAACTTGGCCATACACAACAACTCGATCTATTTAACAAGTTACATAACTTACCCAATCAATAGAGTCTTAAAGGATTGCATAATCTATCAACCACCACCTGACATCAAACCAGATTTTGACCTATATCATGTAGTCTACCTCATCCATACCTATATTAACCAAATTCCCCAGCCAATAAAATACACTAACTCCTAATCAATGAGAAAAGACCGAAGAAGATGATCAACTTCATCAAGGAAGGATGAGCACCAACTCAAGTCTTCAAGGATCAAGTGAGGTCACCAAGAAGAGTCAAGATCCACAATCTTGGATAGAGTCTTTCTTTACCCCACTCTTTCTTGCCCAAACCTATATAGGCTTTAAAAGATATCTTTTATCCTGCATAATAAAGTGTCTATAACCATATATACCTATGCTCTCCTAATAACTAACTAATAAAAAAAAAGGGGACTCTTGATTTTTGAACTAACTAGAAACTGAAATCTAGACTACAAGCTAAATTTGTTGTATCATGTTCCTTACAAATCTCGAGGACGAGATTCTTTTTAAGGGGGGTAGGATTTGTAATACCCAATTTGTGGATATAAAATAAAAGGATAAAAGTTACTTTCCTTTATCTATATATGTGTGTTGTATCTACTTACTATCACAAGGAAACATCTCGTTTAAAAACAAAGGATCAATAAAAGCCATTAAATTGTGCATCATGCTGGAGTTTAATTGCTTGTGCATTTAATAAGAATAAAAAAATATATATTAAGGTTACATTAATGATGTGAATTGAGGATTAAAACCTAATTCAAATCTTAGAGTTTGGGAATAAAAATATAAAGAAAGAAATATTATTCAGTATAAAATAATATTAAAACTGAATAACTTCACCATATGATGGTATGACTAAATTGCATAGCTAACATAAACTTGAATCTGCACTCAAATGGAATTCAAAATTTAAAATTCAAAGAATTAAGGATAAAAGAAAATAGAAAATATAAAAAGAAAAGAGATACTATACCTAACTGGGCCGACACCACCCTTTTCGGCCCACCTGCGTTCACCTCCGCGGCGGCCCACTTCCACTCATCGCGCGCGCGCTGGCTAATACGCGCCTGTCAAGCGGGGCCCCTTGCTCGGTCTCATTGATGCGCGCTCATACCTTTACGCTCGCTTACGCGTGGGCCCGCCTCCTCAGACGCCTCGCGCATGGACCGCGCGCTCGGTCACTCTCTCGCTCACGCTCTGTTTCACTGAACTGCGGGACCCGCATGGCAGTCTCACCCGAATTCTTCCTTACGCGCGTGACTTACTGACGTGTGGGGCCACGCTGTCATCTCCTAGCTTCTTCGCTCAACAGAAGCGCAGCGAGATCCGCGGCAAGCTTGCAGGTCGTGCCCTGGTTCCTCGGCCGCGTGGTCCTCGCCTGCTCGGACTTCGCCGCCTGGGTATAAAGCTCGGGTCGTTCCCCAAGCTCCCCCGTGTCGCACCGCGCCCGGGCCACCATTGTCGAACCATGGAGCGCAGAGAAGAATAGGATTTCGCCGCCGCAGCCGTCCGTGGCCTCTACCGCCGTTTGAAGCCCATCGGGTGCTCGAGGATGGCCGCCGGGATGCATACATGCGTTTTGTGGCGTTGGCGGGTGAAGAATGCCACCGTTCCCGACCCAATTGCTCGCCGGACTTGGGGAGGGGCCGGTGTTCCGCGCTACACCGTGGGCAGGCTCCTCCGCGATCTCTTGCAGGTGAGAAACCCTTCCATGCTGACCGCCATGTCCTTCCCTGCGTATAGCTCTTCGGAATCGAGGTTTGGGCGTCGGGTGCACTGGCCACCGGCGTCACCGCCGTGCGGACTGTTTGGCGCCGCCGTATTCACGGGCGCGGAGTGCGCCGTAGGGACGATGGTGGTGCACCGTTGGATGGTGATCGTGCGGCCCAGATTAGATCGACGCGTAACCCTTCGCGTGATTGATCCTGCGCCGTTGATGCCTGATCGTGTGGTAGTCGGGCGGATCGCGTTTCATTAAATCGCGGCCGTTAAATCTAGATCCGAAAGCCATTATTGTGTACCGGTTCGCGGTGGCGTGGATCTAATCCGAGCCATCCACGTTTGATCGGACGGCTCAGATCTATTGATACCCCTTCGCCGTGGCAATCTTCATAAAGAGCCCCTGGGTTTTACAAAAATAGAACCCGCCGTCCTTGCTCAGGATTTTCTGAGTCTTAGGGAATCTTACACAATAAACCCTGACCTTTTGTGAATTTGAGGCCCAGTCCAGTGATTGATTAAATTGAATAAATAAAATAGGAAATAGATTTTTAATATGAAAATAATTGCTAAAACTTAGATAATTCATAGAAAATTCATACTTGCTCCAAATTAATCCATTCCACTTTCTAAAATTTTGTAATTTTATTCTCTATCACCTAGAGCCTCTGTTTTGTCATGAAAACAATTAGAAATTTAATCTCTCACTTAATCCATTTTAAAACACATAAAACCTTTGAAAATTCATAACTTAAAATCTATAACTCCAAAATTAATGATTCTTGTTCCTGTGATCTTATTTCAATATGTAGATTATTAATAAGTATTTTGCATATATGTTTGGTGTAATGTTAATTTTGCCTATACCATGTTTGTTTGAATTGCTACGACTAGCAGTGAGGTCACGAGTCACCTGAGGATCATCCTGGTACCTGGAATCTCAAGGCCCAGGCAAGTTGTGCCCTTGATCACTTCTTTTTACCCAGCCATGTTCTGATTAATCATAATGATCTGCATAGGTTAATTTTGATGGGACCCAATAGGTTACCCTAGTTTGATTATCTTTATACCTTGTTTACCACTGAACTTTCTGGGTAGTACTTGCTAGTGCTATATGTGGTTTTGGGTATGAAGATTACACTATTCATGATTATACTTTTGTTATCAGTTGTTATTTATGGTTCATGTTAAGATCATTATGTTAATTGGAACATGGAGAACCACCCGGGAAAACAGTGCTACCACGAGGGTGGAATGGGACGCCCTTGGCTGATTAATTAGGAAAGCTAGTGGAAGACTACCTTACCCGAAAGGGGCAAGGGCAGTAGGGGAGAGGTCAGTGTAGGGAGGCCCTCGGGAGGATTTTGCTGCGATGGCGGTCCTGCAAGGGATTCCTGCACTGGATCTTCCTATAAACTGTAGCGGGTTTTCGGAAGCTAGTGGAACTTTGTAAAGGCCTCGTAGTGGATCCCTAGCCATTCACCTCGGAAGTGTCTAAGGGCTTTGCAAACCCTGGCGACATGGGATACACGACTTGTGGGTAAAGATGCGCAACCTCTGCAGAGTGTAAAACTGGTATACTAGCCGTGCTCACGGTCATGAGCAGCTCGGACACTCACATGATTAAATTATGGAACTTAAACTCAATTTGTCATATGCATTGCATCGCAGGTGAAGTTGTTACTTTTGTTCTACTATTTAACTGGGTTGGTATTTACTTATACTTAGTAACTGCTAATAAAATTTTGACCAACTTTAAAAGCAATGCTCAGCTCTAACCATCTTCTTTGGTAAGCCTTACACTTCACGTGAGCTCCCACCTTTGGCGAGTTCATGCACATTATTCCCCACAACTTGTTGAGCGATGAACGTATGTGAGCTCACTCTTGCTGTCTCACACACACCACAGGTCAAGAACAGGTACTGCAGGATGATGCTCATGGAGGATGCTGCGATGAGTTCGTGAGAGGTCTAGGTCGTCGTCTCCCAGTCAACTTTGGGTTGCTGGACCGTTGTCTCCTTATAATGTAATTATTTATTTTGTATAGAACTCCTGTTATATATAAAGTTGTGACATTCGATCCTGTGCCACTATACATCATATGTGTGAGACTTGGTCCCAGCATACCTGGTGTTTATGTTTACGCCCGGGTTTTGGACCCCTAAAATCCGGGTGTTACACGGTGTGTGAGAACCTTTACCTTTTTTCTCTTCGGCACTGGCTCGCTAGGAGCAGCTGAATCAATTTCCTTTGCAGGAGAAGTATCCTTTCTTTTTTGGCCTCGCACTGGGTAATGGTAGTCGGGGTAGACAAAACCAATTGCATCGAATACTCGGTTAAGTCTCTTCTTCTTTCGGCCTCCGAAGGCCGCTGATAATGCAGTATCTTCGGCTTTCGAGTATACCCCAAGCAATTCGTCACTTATGGCCTCAATACTTTTTAACCAGTCATCATCTGGTTCAACAAACTTATCTCCGTATTTGAATGTGTATTTTAGCCTAACTAGTCCACCTTCGTCAGGTTCCTTGACGGTCTCCTTCGGCATTTCCCACTTTTCTACAAGTGGCCATATTCTGAAGGCAATATGCTCTTGGACCAAATCCCTTGTCCCAATAAAAGAGCAATCCATGCTGAAGGCTCTCTGGCATTCTTCGGCTGCTTCATCCATTTCCACCTTCGGCTTCCGGAGGCCGAAGCGTTGCCAGATAGGGCGCATAATGATACCCTTGATATCTTCACGTGATTTCAAGTCATTTTTCACGTAAAACCATTCTGTCATCCAGTCGCCTGGCCACCTCTTTCGAAAGGTTGGCACAGGGCAGCTTGACCCGGACCGAGCGCCGAAGCTATAGCAGCCAAAGTTGTTGTGATACTGCTCTTTGCCCCAGGGTTTTGTCTCATACAATAGCTCGTGTACGTTACAGAAGCTTTTTGCGTTAGGTTCCAAACCTTGGCTTCTCACGGCCCACACAAAGATGTTCATCCTTATGATTGCTTCGGGGATAAGTTGGTGAAGGTAAATTTCGAATGTCTTCAGTACTTCCACGATAAAACTGCTCAAGGGAAATCGTAATCCAGCTTTTAAGAAGCTTCGGAATATCACGACCTCATTTTCCTCAGGAGTCGGACAAGTCTTCTCTCCTTCGTCAGCCCTCACAACAGACAAGTCCCGAAAGTATCTCCCTCTCATATTGACAAGATGATTTTCCTTAATACTGGACTTACCAAAAACTGCATGGCTTGGTCGCCAGGGTCGATCTTCGGAATCTTCACCACCACTATCCACATCGTAACTTTCACTGTCGCCAGTATCTTCAGATAAACCCTCCAAAATCTCCCTGGTAATCTTCTCCGTATTAGTCTTTGACATTGATTCAAGAAAGCCCAGGTACATCTCCTCAGAAAGGCTTAGCTTCGAAGCACCAACAACTTTCTTATCCTCAGGCATCTTCGCAAATGCTGACAAAACACACTCGAAACCGAAGCTTAAAAATTTAAAACCGAGCAAGTGCTGTTTTGCGCAGGTTAAAAGTTGGGTGAGTAAAAGCAGATGGCAAAAGAGCGTGCCAAATAAACTTGCGGTGAGCTCTTATTTATACACCCAGTGTGTCGAAAACTGGAGGGCCCCGTTTGTCAATGACTGTTGCTATTCTAGCAGAAGGAAGGTGTTTTTTCGGACCTTCGGCTTAAAGCCTTCGTCCATGTCGCAATATGAATTTATCATTACAGTAAATTAATATTGCGAGGGGCTACTGTTGGGGGCCTTCGGCTTCCGAAGGTCCTCAAAAACATGATTTGACAATATTTTCCGAGTGAAACATGTGAACAGGTATCTTCGGAGTTAGGTTGCGGGTGTACAAGAGCATGGTTAAGACGAAGCTTGACTGGGGTGGAAAGCGACCACGACGAAGGATAAGACGATCACGAAGCTACGTGCAGAAAAGCTTCGGCATGACGACAGAAAAGAGGAACCGACTTAAAGATGAAAAGTCAAATTAAACCTCGAAGGATTGCTATAAAGTTATTGATAAATGTAAAGGGCATCAATGTAATTTTACACGGGCTGCGCCCCGTGCCTATAAATAGATGAACAGTACGCTGACTTGGCATATGCTTTTTCGCATCACGTCCGTACCTTTACTTTTCATCAATCTGAAGGTACATTTGTAATTTGTTTTTATGAATTTGGTAATAAAAATAAGTTTATGATAATATTCATTTCATTGCTCGTGTTTCATATATGGGTTCTTTTTTATCATCTAACAATCTTACGAAGGTATTTTTCTTCGTCACCTTCGTCCAAGATTCATTATATCCGAAGGGACATAATGTTTATAAGGATGAAGGAATTTAACATTTAACACTTTTTATGTTGCCTTGTTCTTAATTCTTAGCATTTGAGAACAAGTCCCCAACAGCTGGGCCACATCTTCGAGATTGAACGAGGCCATCCAGACTTTTTCTTCCGGCATAGTGCGTTGTTGGTGGAAGTAGGACTTGCACCAGTTGATGAAGATCATCGGATCGAACTTGCCATCGAAGTGCGGGAAGTCCAACTTCTTGAACCGTGACGGTCGGTCATTGTGATGGCTGTCGTCGGTGTTCCCGGTAACCAACGACGAAGAGCTCGCCTTTTCCTTGATGGTCGCCATGTCGGCCTTCATGGTCGCCATATCCGCGGATAGGGCCATGATCATCTTGGTGAGGTCAGCAATGGCTTGCTCCCCCATGACCGGCTGGGCAGCGGCGGAATCAGTGGAGGGCGATGGATTTGGCAGGGAGGCGGGTGGTGGTGCGGCTTCGGTGGATAGGCTGGCGGAGCGGGCGCGAGGTGGTGAAGATCGTCGGACTCGCGATACCAGGTTGTCAAGGACCTCGAGTCCCTGACTGGCTGGACCCCGGCTACGTAGCTCGTAGCCGTTGTCCGTCACACCGGCGAGGTTATGCCCCTCCGCCGTCGGCTTAGTAGAGAGAGAGAGAAGGAGATTAGGAGTAATTTCTTGTTGTCCTTATTGTGCCTCCGCACCTGCATATATATGGCATGTGGCCTTACAAAAGGGGAAGACTCTCCTTGATTGATTGGATCAATCCAATCAATCAGCACCCAATCAGCTAGATAATTTCCTTCCTAAGCCAATCAATCAGCTAGATAGTTTCCTTCCCAAGCCAATCAATCAGCTAAATAGTTTATTTCCTAATCCTGCGCAGTTTTTTTTCTAATCCTGCGCCTGCCCTTCATGCGCCCTAGACGCCCTCTCAGCCGCCCGTCGCACGTCGCGGGCTCTCCTGCGCCTTGCGTATGTGCGGCCGCACATGACATCCTCATTTGTTGCATCCTTTTCTCCTAAAAAGAACTAATGGTTGACGAGGTCAGACTATTTTACCTTACTAAGCTAGCAGCAATAGAACCACACGATTCCAAAATGACTTATATTCCAATTTTTTTTGAAAGAACAACTTGAAATGAATAAGAACCAGATGATGTCAATCAGTTAGCAAGAAGCTACAATTAAATCAGAAACTAAAAGCAAGCATATTCCAAAATGAAACAAAGTGCTAAGTTTTGTGTTGCACAAATGGAGCCAGATAATAGAATAAACAGGAGAGAGGGGCGAGAGTAAGGTCTGAGTAACCCAGGATATTCTCCTGCTATCTTCTCCATTCTGGGCATCAGGTAGATGCATTTCTGACACCAACTTGCCATACTGGAAGCAATATACAGCGTCTCAATTTCGATGAGATATGATTTTAAATTTAACCATGCACATAAATAAAGGCAAAAAAACATCTCGATTCTACTACTATAAAGACAATCAACATCCGAATCACTGGTCAATGGAGTGGAGTGATCCATGCAGGTTTGGCAACATGTGCAAAAGCACTCGACAGACAACCTGAACACATCGTCAAGCTTCTCCATGTTGTCGATCTCCACCATCTCCACTGGCTTGAACACGTCCCAGCAGTACGCCTCCACTCGTACTCTCTCTAGATGCTCCTTCCTCCTCCCCATCCCGCCACCGTTTCACGGTCACAGTGCCAGCCTGGCCGCCCCGCCGCCTACGGTCGAGCGCAGCCGCCATCGATGGGTGCGGGAGCGGCACCGCCGCCGAGGCCTCCCGCACGCAGAGCGTGCGCGGGGCGGCCCCTAGCCCCATCCCCACCGCCCTCTGGTGGACGTCCGGACCCTGCTATGCTGTGTCTTCTGCCATGCTATGTGGTGTGGCGCGGGATCTAGAGTCGAGCGAGCTACTGGTGGCGGGTCGTGGCCCTAGGTTCAGATGACATGGAGGGTCACAGGTTTCAGATTCCGGCATCCTCTAGAAGCAACCAGGCTACGCCAAATGCCATGTTGTGCGGTATCCGTTGGAGAACAATCCAATGGTTGCAGTTTTAAAGGCGACGTGGATCTTGCCAAAGCAGCCATCTTAAACCGGCTTTGTAATATAGTAAGTAATGCTATGTGGTGTGGCATGGGATCTAGAGCCGAGCGAGCTACTGGTGGCGGGCCGTGGCCCTAGGTTCAGATGATGCGGAGGTTCATAGGTTTCGGATTCTGGCATCCTCTAGAAGCAACTAGGCTACGCCAAATGCCGTGTTGTGCGGTGGCCGTTGGAGAACAATCCAATGGCTGCAGTTTTAAAGGCGACGTGGATTTCGCCAAAGCATCCGTTTTGAACTGGCTTTGTAGTATAGTAAATGACCACAAAAGAGCTACATGTTAATTGTCAAGGTCATGGACTCGAGATCCTTGTTTCAAGTTTACGTGCATCTTATGTCCAACAAACAGATTACCTAAGCATCTATTTGCATGAGCTTGGTCCTGGAGTAGTAATCGAAAATTCAAAGCCATTCATGCTTGGAGACTTGAAGGAATTTTGAAAGAAATGATAAAACTATGGATTAGATCCCACACTATTTCAAGGATGGAGAGGATACAACATGTTCTAACTAAGAAGTTTCCAAGTATCTTATGAAAATAATAACCCACACACAAGATGAAACCAATTATTTCTATGTGATCTATATTAGTATTTCTTATTAGCTATTGATTGCTTCACACATCTTTGTTGTTGCTCAGTTCATATATTTTTTTCAATTGTACGTTTGCATACAGACTAATAGCTACGCACAGTCCATTTGTTGTTATCAGAACAACAAAAAACTTATATGCACACCGATATATTTATTATTTGTCTTTGCATCGATGATTCACGTGGATACACACTTATTCATTTTACAATTTTCCATAAGATTATTTTATTCCTTTGCAGGTAAGTTCTAAAGCATGTCTCTTTAATTGACACTATATACATTTATGTATTTTTCCAAACAAGTTTAAAGTCATATAGGTTAATTTGTGGTTGATTAATATATTATGCGTGGTAAAGTATATATTCTATGCGGAGAAGCGGAAACGACCTCATCGTTGATTGCGGTGTTCCGGTACTCGCTGTTCTAAACTTTCTGCTGCAGTAAGGTACCCCTCCCTCCGTCGATTGTAGGTCCTCAATTCACACATGAGTTTATGTTTTATGTTGTTTTTTCTTGGAATACGCTATGTCGACTAAACAATTTTGGTTCTTTCGAGTTCCTTCATGTGAAGTAAAGATGGTATACTATGCCTTGGCTACATGTGCCATGTTTGCCTATTATTATTATTAAGGTAACTTATAGTTTCTGTTTGCACTGCATTCATCGTTGTTTACGCTTTCCTTTATGATTTACCTTCAAAGATCATAAAATATTTGGGCCAGAAAAAATTAGTTAAGCTCTAGGCCATGAACGACCTTCAACCATTAGGACATAGAATTCAGCTTATTTTCAGGAATGGAACTATTTGTCTTAGTGATAGCTGGCTTGTGTTTGCTTCCAAGAATAAAAGTGAACAAGGTTGAATATTGTTTTGTTGATATACTTCTGCGGACTCTTTGCTCTAAGTGGTCATCTTTGATCATACCACATGTCCAAAAAGGTACTTAAGCAGTGGTACACTTAATTTTATAGTGTTGCTTGTCTCTCTTTTATACCTTTTTATGTTTTTTAGCGCCATCCACTCATCTCTTTTTTACAGCTTGCCAACTAATTTTTTTTTGTTTTGCATTTGCTTTAGGCCTAATGAAAGGCAAAACAGTTGTCGATGTTGTGGGAAAGTTCACCTGGTATTTATTCTTTGCTCGAGCTAACATTCAAGCTTCTTCTGTGTTTATCCTTGATCCTTTCTAATCCTTTTAGTGATGCATATGGGAACGACTAAGTCAACAAATATGTGTGCTGGACCCAATAAGACAAGAAAAAGGTGAAGAACACAATAGTTCTCATATGCCTAATTATTCCCTTGATTCATGATTATAGCTTTGCCTCCTGATTTAATGACCCTTTCCTATCATTTGAGATATACAAGTCACCCTAAGGTAAGAGAGGTATTTCCTTTATTGGAGATTACAATTTTGCCTCCTGTTCCATTGGAAAGTAAAGCGACTACGAGCATGAATTCTTTTTTTTTGTTGTCATCATATATGTTTAGCAGGCATAAAAGAAGAAAGGCCATTTCTTGTGGAGATTTATGCTGATGACATAAATCCAACTACAACTATAAAAGGGAAGCACTACATCAGCTCTGGTGTGTTTAACTATATCCTTGATTCGCGAATATATTTTTGTTATTAAATTAGTGAAAATTCAAGCTATATCCTTTTGTGCTCTCTACATTATGACATTTGTTTAGCAGGTACTTTAGTGAAAAGATTTCACCATATGCAGGTCCATGTTTATGACAAATCATAATTCTCTGTTACATTACATCGATGTAATCTTCACAGAAAGTCTCAACAATATTTGGTTGGTCACTTACACCCCACCCTAGATTAACATGTTCTGAATTTTCTTTGTTCACTGCTGCTTGACACATGCTAAATGGCAATTTCTTTATAATGATCCAATTGAGTTTGTAATTGCACATGATTTTGCCAAGTTTCATCAAGTACTGCTCCAACAGAACAAGCAATCATGGAATATTGAGGTAAGGCACTGGAGTCTCAAGAAAAGGTCTAGGAATCCTAAGAATGGATGGATAATGATGCTTAAATATGGATGACATCATTTATGTCTTGATAACCATCTACAGGCCGATGATAGTGTTTTTTGACGTTCATTCATGGGGCTCACCTTTCAAATGTGTAAGAAAGAAAACTACGTTGATCTTAATCTGAGTTGTGTGTTGATGGTCGATGTAGTAAAGAAGGGGCACTTAGACATTGCTATTCATGGATTTATGTACTGCCAACAAACCTTGTCTTCTGATTCTTATAGGCGGTGCCTCGTTCTAATGGCTTGCATAGTTGCATGCATTTTATGAATTGACTACATGATGAGAAACGTGCACGTTGTTGATGACCCAATTATTACCTCTGAATCAAGGTAATGTTTACCTTTAACGTGTTGTCTTTTGTTCCATAGAATCATTGTGATGATTGTTCTTAAAATTGCTATGTCAAATATTTACTGTTATCAATGGTATATAACATCAAAATTTTGTCATGAATTCTCAAACTTTTGTTTGTAAATATTTTAGCGTTTGTATCTGTGATGAAAATTTAATGCATCAGTCACATCAAATCGTTAATGAACTTTTATAATATATAGCTACAATTTAAATGCTATGTCATATGCTCTACTATTATTAACTGTTACCATGTTTCAAAATTTCAAAACTTTATATCGCTAAATTCAAACGTGCCCGCTGGGCGCGCGCCAGTTCACTAGTAACAGAAAATCAAGGGCTGAGACCTGATTGTTATCACGTGCAGCAGGCAACCGACAGGAGAGAATCTAGGAGATGCAATCTGCACCTACCGTATCATACCGTACCGCGGCCGTGGTGTCTCCCCCGTTCCGTATCAAGTGCCCCCCGCCATCCCCTCCCCCTCACTATATATACGGCCGTGCCGCATCGTGGATCGTGGTTGCCCGCGTGCGAGAGTCGCCAGCCTACTGCCCTACCCCCGCCTGCCCGCGGCACCGCGAAGACGAGCTGCCATCCTAGCAGATGGGGACGACGGAGGACAAGGCGTCCAACCTGGACGCCGTGCTCAAGGAGGCCGTCGATCTGGTAGGCGCGAGCGCGACTCTCTTGCCCCTCTCGCGGTTGCTTTGCTTTGCTTTCTCCGGCTTTCGTGCCGCCGCCGCCGAGCGCTAAAGCTCTGCTCGTGCATCCCTCCCTCGTTTCGTGGATTTCGTTTCCGTTTCCATTTTCGTTTGCGGGGGTGGAGGATGGGGTTTTAGTACCTACCACGTTTGTGCGGGGTGGGGTGGGGATGGGGTTTTAGTTTTGTGATTTCTATTTCTCTTTTTCCCCGTTCCCGCTTGCTTTTTGTGTGTGCGCGTGGTTTTCTGCCGCTTCCACGTACAAATTTTCGATCTTCACGGACGCCGGTCTCCCCGCCCCGGTAATTAAACTCGGGCGGCTCTTGTCCCTGGCTGCGCAGGAGAACATACCGATCCAGGAGGTGTTCGAGAGCCTCCGATGCAGCCCGCAGGGTCTCTCCACGGAGCAGGCCGAGCAGCGCCTCGCCATCTTCGGGCCCAACAAGCTGGAAGAGAAGCAGGTGAAGGAATCCGCCGCCTTGCCTTTCATGCGTTCCTGTTCCTGGTGCTCCGTCTCGCAGAGGTCACATGGCGTGATCGGGAAGCTTATGTGTGGGTGTGGGTATGTCTGTCTGTCTGTCTGTCTGTCTGCAGGAGAGCAAATTCCTCAAATTTTTGGGCTTCATGTGGAACCCGCTGTCCTGGGTCATGGAGGCGGCCGCCATCATGGCCATCGCGCTCGCGAATGGGGGAGTAAGTACTGATCTTTCACAACACGGCAGAACGAACTGGCTTCAGATGTTTTGATGTGTGTTTCCGTTGATTTCTTTTTTTTTCAGAACAAGCCGCCCGACTGGCAGGACTTCGTGGGGATCATCACTCTACTCATCATCAACTCCACAATCAGCTTCATTGAGGAGAACAATGCCGGCAATGCTGCGGCCGCCCTCATGGCGCGCCTCGCCCCCAAGGCCAAGGTACTGACAGGATCCTGTCTGCTGTGTGGTTGCATCGCTGCGCTGCGCTGCGCTGTTTACCTGTAGGATGTACTGATTCTGGTTTTGCCGTGGTAAAGGTTCTCAGGAACGGCCGGTGGGCCGAAGAGGAATCGGCTATCCTTGTGCCAGGAGACATCATCAGTGTGAAGCTTGGGGATATCATTCCATCTGACGCTCGTCTGCTTGAAGGGGATCCACTGAAAATTGACCAGGTAATGCAAAGTTGAAGCTGCTCCTCTCTATGTGGATTTTTTGGTCGACATTAAATTGTGCTTCTCCTAAACTTTTGAGTTGGCCGCAGTCTGCACTCACCGGCGAGTCGCTTCCGGTCACTAAAGGCCCTGGCGATGGAGTGTACTCTGGCTCCACTTGCAAGCAGGGCGAGATCGAGGCCGTTGTCATTTCCACCGGTGTGCACACATTCTTCGGCAAGGCAGCACATCTTGTTGATTCAACAAACCAAGTTGGTCATTTCCAGAAGGCAAGCTTCTGACCCTGCTTTGCAGACGTTTCTTTGTTTATTTGAAAATTTATGAAGTGGCGATAATACGTTATTTCACTATCCAGGTTCTCACCGCCATAGGAAACTTTTGCATCTGTTCAATTGCTGTGGGAATGCTCGTGGAGATCATTGTCATGTACCCTATCCAACACAGGGCTTACCGACCAGGGATTGACAATCTGTTGGTGCTTCTGATCGGAGGAATTCCGATTGCCATGCCCACTGTCCTTTCTGTGACTATGGCAATCGGGGCTCATCGCCTGGCTCAACAGGTATGCACTTGTACAATGGCGAAAGTTTTGATCTTTGTTTCTCATGTGATCTCATATAAGACTTTTGCATGATGGTTTAGGGAGCAATTACTAAGAGAATGACAGCAATTGAAGAAATGGCTGGCATGGACATTCTTTGCAGCGACAAGACTGGGACATTAACCTTGAACAAGTTGACTGTGGACAAAAGTCTTGTAGAGGTACGCTGTTTTTACTAGAAGTTTAATAGCATTTCTTTGTATGGATCATCGTTGCCATCATAGCATGATTGTTAACTGGATCAGGTTTTCCAAAGAGGGGTTGACCAAGATACAGTAATTCTGATGGCTGCTAGAGCTTCTCGTACAGAAAATCAGGATGCCATAGATGCCACTATAGTTGGTATGCTGGCCGATCCAAAGGAGGTACTGGGCATTCCTCAGGAATTTGTG
Organism: Zea luxurians; assembly: GCA_029449295.1. Lineage (NCBI taxonomy): Eukaryota > Viridiplantae > Streptophyta > Magnoliopsida > Poales > Poaceae > Zea > Zea luxurians. Next base: position 177,630,273 of record JAOPSE010000002.1, read on the forward strand.
ATCTGCAGGCTGATGCTAATTTTACTTCCATTCTAACTATTTCTCTTCCTTCTGTTTTTTTTTTTGAACAAAAGGCTCGTGCTGGTGTCCAAGAGATCCACTTTCTGCCATTTAATCCAACCGACAAAAGAACTGCTTTAACCTACCTTGATGGCGAGGGAAGAATGCATCGTGTTAGCAAGGGAGCACCAGAACAGGTACTGTTTTCCTTCCTAAGCACATATTGAGAACTCTACATTGTGGCATGGATTTCAGTTATTAACAGTGGAAGTTGAACAGATCCTTCATCTTGCTCACAATAAGACGGATATTGAAACAAGGGTCAGAGCTGTGATTGACAATTTTGCTGAACGTGGTCTGCGAGCACTTGGTGTAGCTTACCAGGTGTGTGATCCCTTGACATGCACTATTGATAACACTATAACTACATGTCTATTGTACTTGACTAGACAACTTTATGTGCAGGAAGTGCCAGATGGTAGGAAAGACAGTCCTGGAGGACCATGGGAGTTCATGGGGCTCTTGCCACTTTTTGATCCCCCTCGCAGTGATAGCGCAAAAACTATCAGTAGGGCACTCGATCTTGGTGTCAATGTCAAGATGATTACAGGTTTGTAATACTTCTTGCTACCTTGTTGATAGTAATAGTAATATGTTTGCAGATTTGGCTAGTGCCACTGAAATGCTGTACTGTAATACTGACTCGACTCTCCCCCCCCCCCCCCCCCCCCCCCCCTCTCAGGCGATCAGCTTGCTATTGGGAAGGAAACTGCACGTCGTTTGGGAATGGGTACTAATATGTACCCTTCATCTGCTTTACTCGAACAGAATAAGGATGAGTCAATTGCTTCTTTGCCAATTGATGAATTGATTGAGACTGCTGATGGCTTTGCTGGAGTCTTTCCAGGTAGAACTTTGCAGAATACCTGTTTTTTTTATATATAATTGTGTGTCTAAACCTTGACATGTATCTCTGAGGACATATCCTGTGCAATCACTCATTTTGGTGCAAGCGTGCAATCAAACTATCCAGAGCATCCAATCTAGATCCAACGGTTTCATATGGAAGGGGTTAAAAGTAAAATAGGTACTATGTTTTAGGTGGAAGGGGTTAAATATAAAATAACAGTCATCATTAGATCTAGATTAGATGCACCAAACCGCTTGATTGCACGCTTGCACCAATATAAGTGATTGCATAAGATATTTTCCCTGTATCTCTAATTCATTTTTTTATAATCGCTTCATAGAACACAAGTATGAGATCGTGAAGCGCTTGCAAGCAAGAAAACATATTTGCGGTATGACTGGGGATGGTGTAAACGACGCCCCAGCTCTGAAGAAGGCCGATATTGGTATTGCAGTGGCAGACTCCACCGACGCAGCTCGTAGTGCTTCTGACATCGTCCTAACCGAAGCAGGCCTTAGTGTGATTATCAGTGCCGTGCTGACGAGCCGTGCGATTTTTCAAAGAATGAAGAACTACACGGTATGTCAATTCTGCAGTTCCTTTTCAGCCTCTAAGAGCATTCCATTCCTGTGTCCAGTATTTTCAAAGTTTTTTTTTTGCTTGCAGATCTACGCTGTATCAATCACCATCCGTATCGTGGTATGTACTTCTGCTTAATATCTAGAAAATAACAATGCTCGGTTGACTGATTGGACAACTGACCCCTAGATACTTTGTATAACAGCTTGGTTTCATGCTTCTTGCGCTGATTTGGAAGTTTGACTTCCCACCATTTATGGTCCTGATCATCGCCATCCTCAATGATGGTAAGTTGGTCTTTAATTTGCTCTGACCATATTCACACACCTTTAATTAGTCACCTAACAACTTCAACCTCTGGACATGAACAGGTACCATTATGACTATCTCCAAGGACAGAGTGAAGCCATCTCCGCAGCCTGACAGTTGGAAGCTAGCTGAGATTTTTGCGACTGGAGTAGTTCTCGGTACTTACTTGGCCATGATGACTGTCATCTTCTTCTGGGCTGCGTACAAGACCGACTTCTTCCCGGTATGGAGTCCCAACAGCTGGTTAAGCATCTTTAAAGTTTTTTTTTTTGTGGGGAGCAGCTTGTTAAGCATCTTTAAAGTTTTGGGGAGGATGATTCAGTGCGTTCATTCATCCTTTGTCATGGCTGTTGTTTTGCAGCGACTGTTCCATGTCGAAAGGCTTGCCCAGGACGATTTCCAGATGCTTGCCTCTGCGGTATACCTTCAAGTCAGCACGATCAGCCAGGCCCTTATCTTCGTGACGCGGTCTCGCAGCTGGTCCTTTGTGGAGCGTCCTGGGTTCTTGCTGGTGTCTGCTTTCTTGGTGGCGCAGCTGGTGAGTCGTCTCGATCCAGGTCCATGCCTTGCTGTCATGTTGTGTTTCGTAGCTTGCTGACGTTTGACATGCTTGCAGATCGCTACTCTGATTGCTGTGTATGCCAACTGGGCGTTTGCTGCGATCCAGGGCATCGGATGGGGCTGGGCCGGCGTCATCTGGCTGTACAACATCGTCTGCTACCTCCCGCTGGACATCATCAAGTTCCTCATCCGGTACGCGCTGAGCGGGAGAGCGTGGAACCTCGTCCTTGAGCAGAGGGTAAGACTAAGAACACGCACGCGTAAGCGAATGCATGGTTGTTTGAGTTTTTGAAGGTTGGGTTTTGTAACCATCTGTTTTTGCTGGCATATATATATATACGTGTTCAGATCGCATTCACAAGCAAGAAGAACTTCGGTGCCGAGGAACGGGAACGTAGGTGGGCACATGCTCAGAGGTCTCTCCACGGGCTGGAGCTCCAGCCGCCGGAGGCAGCGTCCATGTTCGAGAACAAGACGAGCTTCAGTGAAGTGAACCAGCTCGCTGAAGAGGCCAGAAGGAGAGCGGAGATGGCGAGGTCCAACTGTAGTTTGTCGAGCATCTCCACTGAACGCCGCGACCAGACTTTCAACTGCCCTGTCTGATTAAAAGGGGAAGATGAGGATGGAGTCGGTGGTGAAGGAGAAGGCGGAAGTATAGAGGCATGATTATAGAGGCGGCTTTTTTACTGTATATATTATATATACTAGGCAGCAATATGGAAACTTTTATATATATATATATATATATATATATATATATATATATATATATATATATATATATATATATATATATATATGAGATATTATTGTTTATGATGTCGGTGTGGTGCTCCAGTGTTTCGTTTATAGTGACTAATTTTTAGTACATTCATTTTAGTCTTTTTAGTCCCTAAATTGGAAAGTACATCCTAAATTGCAAAGTACATATACTGAAATAAAGATAACACCTCTTTTAGTCATTTAGAGATTAAAATAGAGAAACTAAGGGAGTATTTGCATGCAGTAGAATTAATAGTTAGCAGCTAAAATTAATTAAAGACATCAAACAAACTAATAGTTCAACTATTAATTACTTTTAGTAAATTAGTTAATAGTTGACTAGCTATTTAGTAGCTAGCTAATTTTACTACCAATTTTTTAGCCAACTAACTATTACCTCTAGTGCATTCAAACACCTCCTAAATACTAGTTCCGAGAAATCAAACACTCTTAGTAGATGATGATGATGATATAACACATTTTTTGCTTAGACCCGTTTTGGTTTGAGGGACTAATCTTTAGTCTTTGCTTTTTAGTCTTGTTTAGTCTTTTTTTTCCAAACGACAATTCCTACCTTGCAGTAGATCTACCTTGCAGTAGATGATATAACCAAGTCGAAGGTAAAGAAGACAAGGAACATTGTAGCAATATGAGGAGCTTTTCTTACCTTGCAGTAGATCTTTCCGATGGACCACAATGCTGTATATGACCGTACAACGTGATCTTTCTCAAGGGTGTGCCCGTGAGATTTCTAGAACTTGTTTCTCTCTAGGGAGAGTATGCCCTAGAGAGGAATGTTTGACGGAGCGGTAATTCCTTGATGATGGTGCTTCAGCAGCTTGCCGGCGCTCCTCCTGCAGAAGCAGCCTAACAGTGTTTTATGCAGCAGTCTTGGCAGCAAGGCAGCCTAGCGGTGCTTTCTTTTGTGTGTCGATGTGAGCAGTAGACTAGTCTGTCAGCCTGACCACGGTTCCTGATCTTGGCAGCCTGGAGGTCCTTTTTTTTGTCACCCGGACGAACGTAACAGCCTATCATGTATTTTATAGGCCGAAGGAGCCTACGCAGAGGTTGCGTTGCGCAAGGAGAGATACGCGTTGCGTATGCAGAGACGTGCAACTCTGTCGTGGTCGCGTGCGCACGTCGGCCGGCCCGAGTCTTGCGTAGGGATGAAAACGGACGGAAACGGACGGAAAAACCTCTCTCTCGTTTCCGTATCCGCGTTTCGTAACTGGAAACAGGATTGGGTCCAGAATAGTCGGGAGTGGAAACGGGAGCAGGATAGACGAAATTGCGAAAACAAACGAAAACGGAAATACAAACGGAAACTCATAATTTAATACAAACAGAAATGATATTGATGTTTGACTAGTTGTTGGGGGCCTTCGGCTTCCGAAGGTCCTCAAAAACATGATTTAACAATGTTTCTGAAAGTATAATGCATGAACAGGTACCTTCATACTTGAGTTGAAACCACAGCGTGAAGAAGCACAAGAAGGAGTACGATGGATAGCGTGAAGCCGAAGCTGTGCGCAGGAGAGCTTCGGCGTGATAGCAGAAAAGGAAAACCGACTTAAAGATGAAAAGGCTATTTAGACCTCGATGGATTACTATAGAGTTATTAGCAAATGTAAAGGGCATGAGTGTAATTTTACATGGGCTGCGTCCCGTGCCTATAAATAGATGAACAGTAACCCCGTACTATTCAGGCTGACTAGGCATTGGTCGTTGCGCCACACTGTCACTTTTACCTTCTTTCAAGTCGAAGGTACACTTGTAATTTGATATCATTTCTATTTTTCCATAGTAATAAAATAGAAATGGGATAATAATAATATATGACTGTTTATATTATCTTTTATGTTTTATGTGATTCTTTCTTCATCTCTATATGTTATGTTGATGAAGGTATGTCCTTCATTACCTTCGTCCGAAAGTCATTATATCCTAAGGGAAATAATGCTTCGAAGGACGAAGGGCTTTAACGTTTAACGTTTTCTGTGTTGCCTTGTTCTTAACTCATAGCATTTGAGAACAAGTCCCCAACATTGGCGCCCACCTCCGGTGAACCCTTTTTCGACCACCTTCGGCAAGCATCAACCTTCGTCATGCCGCCAAAGAAAGCTTCGGCAACAGGGGCTGCCGCTCTGCAGCCGCTGGACCCGAACCAGGAGACCCTTTCTCTTCGGGAGGCCCGAAGCCAGAAGAGGAAGGCCACCAATCCAATACCACAAGAGGATGAGTTAGACCAAGAAATCAGGAATATGGAGATGCTTCATCAGCAGGTACAGAAGAAGTAGGAGAAGATGGCTCGGTTAGCTGACCTGCAAAGGCAGATTGACGAAGCTACCGAAGAAGTGCGTCATCTTGCTCAAGATGAGCAGAACCGAAGGCCCCAGCACAGAGAGCTGCACCAAGAAGGCTTCTTCAACGAGGATGACTGGTATGAGGATTTCCATCATGGAAATTTTGCTTTTGATGATGCTTCTCCTCTGTCAGCAGAACTGCAGGCTACACCCTGGCCCCCGTCTTACAAGCCACCTCAGCTCCCCATGTATGACGGACACTCAGATCCAAAGCAATTTCTGATGAGCTACGAAGCAACTATATCTTCGTATGGTGGCAACACTGCAGTCATGGCGAAATCCTTCGTCATGGCAGTCAAAAATGTTGCACAAACTTGGTACTCCTCTTTTCAGCCAGGAACAATCACATCATGGCAGAAGCTGAAGGACATGCTGGTCACCAGTTTTCAAGGGTTTCAGACGAAGCCGGTTACCGCTCAAGCCTTGTTCCAGTGCACGCAAGATCAAGAGGAATATCTCCAGGCGTATGTCCGAAGATTCTTGCGTCTGAGGGCACAAGCGCCAACAGTGCCCAATGAAATTGTCATTGAGGCCATGATTAAGGGGCTTCGACCAGGACCTTCAGCCCAATACTTCGCCAGGAAACCCCCTCAAACCCTGGAGAAACTGCTTCAGAAGATGGATGAATACATCCGCGCCTACAATGATTTTCGACAGAGAAGGGAGGAAGCTTACAGGTTCTCCGAAATGGCCAGGGGCTTCGGAGGGAGAATCCACCCTAGGCACGTCAGATCAATTCATTCCACTCAGAATGACGACAGGGGACGTCAACAACAGAGGCCGCAATATTCTTCCCAGGCTTCGGGGCAGCAACAGAGCTATCCTCGGCCCCTAGCTCCAAGGGGCAGAGGCGCCAGGGGCTTCGGAGGAAGGTTTGGGGATCAGCCCAGGAAAATTTATTGTCTATTCTGCGGTGAGGACAAGGGCCATACTACCAGGATGTGCCACGTCACCATCCAGAAACAGAAAGAGATAGCAGAAGCTACAGCCCAACAGAGCCAGCCGAAGCAAGTCATGCATACTGCTTCGTACCACTCACAGTACATTCTAGAGTATGTGGGTAACCATCCTGCAGTCTCTGTTGCTTCGGCAAGCCAACCTCAGGCATCTTGGCAACAGCCTCCACCTCCACCACCATTGCAACGAGGCCAGCAGCCAGAAGGGAGCCAGCACACTCATCAGCAACGAGACTTTAGAGAGGAGTCCGAAGCTCGCACAGTCAACAGTACTATGCCAGAATCGAAGCACATCTACTAGAAGATATCCTACTTCTGAAATAGTTCTGGCATTCATTATCATTTTTCTTTTTAATAGAGAACAATCGTTAAAAGCCTAAGTTTTTCCTGTCGTTTTCAATTCCTTGTAATAGCTTCGTTTTGGCCATAGTGGAAATGTATCTCTTTTACAGACTCACGAAGTCCAAAAAATTGGTGAAGCACGAAAGTTGCTCTCAAGAGAGCGCGGGGTTCACAATCACATTACAAGTTTTGTCGAAGCAATAGAAAGTCGTTCTAAGGAACGCAGTGTAAGTTTCCCGAAGCAACAAAAAGTCGTTCCTAAGGGAGCACAGTGTAAGTTTTCTGCTCAAAAGTCGTTCCAAAGGGAATGCAGAGCTTACAGCGAAAAATAAACGCTGATTCCGCCGAAGTAAAAGGCGAAGCGCGAAAAGTCAACACGAATACCGCTGAAGTAAAAGGCGAAGAAGCTCCTAAGGGAGGATTACAGCGAAAAGTCAGCGCTGATACACCGAAAAATAAGCGGTGAAGCCGAAAAATAAACGACAAAAAGATTGTGTGCTTTACTGAGGGAATGTGTGTGTATCTTCGACACAAATACCATTTTGCATAGCATAACATCATTTTGCATAGCATAACATCATACATCATATTGCATCAATGGCGCAAGAAGGGGATTCAATGTTGATCTTCGGAGATTGTTTCGAAGAAGCAGTGCCAAGGCACAAAATAAGTATTGAAGAAGTATAGCTTCGTCAAACTCTAAAATGAAAAGGAGATCTATTGCTTCCGAAGCATAATGATTTTACGAAGATTGGATGTTTTTACGAAATATGGATATTCTTCACAACGCATGAAAAGAAGGGAAGGTGTTTTTTCGCCGAAGGCTCAAAAACGGTATGTACGTAAAGTTTCATGCATCGTAAAGAATTCAGTTACAAGCAGCTTAAATATTACATTCAAAATTATAAAAATATTACACACTTTGTTCAGCAAATGTTACATTCCAAATGTTTTTACAATAAAAGCTATTCTTCTTTTAAAACTGCTTCCGCAGCTTCGTTCAGCAATCGATTAACAGCTTCGTCCAAAATAACTTCGGCCACTTTAGTGACTTCATCTTCTTTCTCTACTTCTGGGATGGCCATCGACTCGAAGGGCTCTGGAGGAGGAGATAGTTCAGCTACGATATAAAACGTAAATAAGTTCGAAGTCGCAAAATTAGTAAATAAAGTTTAAAAGTTATTAAGCAATACCTATCCGCCTCTCAAGTTCCGCCGCTTTCTCAGCTGCCTTCGTCGTTTCTTTTGAATCATGAGAATCTTTTTCGCTCTTTTTTATCATCTCGTGCGCCATCCCTCGGCTGCCATTCTCCCAGATGTCAGTAAAGAATTTTCCGCCAATTAAGCTTGCTTCGGCCGAGGGATCTTTTGTATCTTCAATAGATAAAGTAGCTTCAGCTTGAGCCAAAGCTTTCACATGGTCACAGCCTGACTTCTCTAAAATAGCTATGATTCCCCTGGCACCCGAGAAAGCGCAGATATCCCCGTGACCACTCAAAACTTCCTCAAAAGCTTCAGCTTCGTTGCTGATCCAATCAATTGGGCCTTCAGGATCACCCCTTACGAAGTCATCTTCATTAGAGAATGCGCCAACATTGGCGAAGCTAGTTTTTATTTTCTTAACACACTCTATAGACTTTTCATAGCACCTCTCCTTGGATGCACGAAGTTCATCAACTGTTTTTTGTAAGCGGTTCCTCCAATATACACTAATATCTCGATCAGCCTCTGCAAGACCACATTTTTCTTTAGCTTCGAATAGCAGTTTTCGAAGATCTTCGATTTTGTATTTCTGAGCTTCAGCTTGGGCTTTGGAAGCAACTTCGTCTTCTTTTATTTTGTTCAACAATGAGTTTAATATTTTATCTTTTTCAAGACCTTCGTTCCTTAGTTCAATTACTTCGGAACGAAGGTTGTTTAAGGCCATGGTATACCCTTCATCTTCGGCATTTCTTTGCGTCCTGAGGGCGTTGCTAAGGATAAGGCCCTGCAAAAAATGCGGTATTGAGTGTAAGCAAATGGAAAATTTTGTTTTTAAATACAAAAATATCATTTTCTCACCTTTAAACTATTGTATGCTAAGCTGTCGGCCAACTCATCCTTTGATAACACTGAGAGCCCATCTTCTAGTGTCGGGAACCCGAAGCTCTTGCCCATCTCTCGGCAGACAGAAATCTCTTTGCTGTCTGGGAGACAATACAAGAAGTCTTCTTCCCCGCTGCCGTTGAATACCAATGCCCCTTTGGATATTTCAATCTTTGAGCATAGAATTGAGCCTCTCGCTTTTCTTTCTCAGATAATCTTTTTCCCGAAGCATGTCGTATAATATAATTAGGAGCTTCAGATGATGCTTCCGGAATAGGAATGGCGGTTTTTTCAGTTAAAATTACTTCTGCAGCTTCTTTCTCCGTCTTTTCTCTGATTTCCAAGGATTTCTCCTCGGTGGGCTCTGAAAGCCCAGCTTCGGTCTCGACTTGGATCTTGGCAGCTTCGGCCTCAATTTGTGTTTCCGAAGCTTCGGCAGCTTTCTTCGGAGTAGAGCTTGAAGTTTTTATTGTTTCTAGCACATCTAATACGTTGACCATTCTCTTCCTCTTGGGAGTCGTTGAAAGATACTTTTGTGCCTTTGGCATTGTCACCTCTGCCGAAGGACTTATTACTTCTAATATCCTCATTTTCTCAACCTTCATCTCTTCAATGTTAATGGCCTTCATCTCATCTGATTTGGCTGATGATGCCTTCGGCGATACAGACGATTCTTCAATTTTCTGCGTAATCACAGGTTTCTTGCCTTTGGTCACCGAAGAGGTCTCACCGCAAAATTCGGGCACTGTGGCCGGTTCAATATAGCGTGGTCGATGAGTAAGGACCTTCACCCTTTTCCTCTTCGGCACAGGCTCGCTCGGAGCGGCTGAAACATCATCTCTCCCGGAACCTTCACTTTTTCTTTTTTGCCCCCGGGGCGGGTAACGGTAGTCAGGATACATGAACCCAAGAGCATCAAAAACTCTGTTTAGTCTCTTCTTTTTCCGGTTCTCGAAGGTCACAGATAATGCGTTATCTTCTGCTCTGGAGTACAGCCCAAGCAGCTCATCGCTTGTAGCTTCGACGCTTTTCAACCAGTCGTCGTCTGGCTCGATAAACTGGTCTCTAAACCTAAAGGTATATTTTAGTCGAACCAAACCACCTTCGTGGGGATTGCTGATGGATTCTTTTCGCATTTCCTAGTTGGCTACCAATGGCCATATCCTGTAGGCCACGTGCTCTTGAACTAAGTCCCTTGTCCCGATGAAAGAGCAGACTAAGCCGAAGGCCTTGCGACATTCTTCGGCCGCTTCGTCAATTTCTACCTTCGGTTTCCGGAGCCCGAAGCGTTGCCAGATAGGGCGCATGATTATCTCTTTAATGTCTTCTCGTGCCTTTAAATCATTTTTTACATAGAACCATTCTTTTGTCCAGTCTCCGGGCCATCTCTTCCGAAAAGTCGGTACTGGGGAGCTTGAGCCAGAATGGGCAACGAAGCTATAGCAGCCGAAATTGTTATGATACTGTTCTTTACCCTAGGGCTTCGTCTCATATAACAGTTCGTGCATACTGCAGAAACTTTTTGCATTTGGCTCCAAGCCCTGACTCCTTACAGCCCATACGAAGATTCCCATTCTTATAATGGCTTCGGGGGTAATCTGGTGAAGGTAAATCTGGAATATCTTCAAAACCTCGACTACGAAGCTGCTTAGAGGGAGCCGAAGCCCAGCCTTGAACAAGCTTCGGAAGATCAAGACTTCATTTTCCTCTAGAGTAGGACAAGTCTTTTCTCCGTCGTCAGCCCTCACAATAGACATATCCCGAAAGTATCTCCCCCTCATGTTGTCAAGATGGCTTTGTTTAATAGTTGATTTTCCAAAAACTGCATGGCTCGGTCGCCAGGGTCGATCTTTGGAGTCTTCCCCGCCGCTTTCCACATCATAGCTGTCACTATCACCAGTGTCTTCAGATAAATCCTCCAAAATCTCCCTAGTAATCTTCTCTGCATTTGTCTTTGCTATTGATTCAATAAATCCAAGATTCATCTCCTCAGAAAGGCTCAGCTTCGATTCAGCGACAGTTTTTTTATCTTCAGACATCTTCGAAAATGCTGAGAAAGTGCTCTCAAAGCCGAAGCTTAAAAATTTAAAAAAGCCAAGCAAGTGTTGGTGCGCAAGAGCTAAACATTGAGTAAGCAAGAGCAGATGGCAATAAAGCGTGCCAAATGAGCTCGTGGTGTGCTCTTATTTATACGCCTGGTGCGTTGCATGCTGGAGGGCCCGCTTGTCAGTGGCTGTTGCTATTCTAGCAAAGGGAAGGTGTTTTTTCGGACCTTCGGCTCAGGGCCTTCGTCCTTGCCGCAATCTGAATTTATCATTCTAACAAATTAATATTGTGAGGGGCTACTGTTGGGGGCCTTCGGCTTTCGAAGGTCCTCAAAAACATGATTTAACAATGTTTCTGGAAGTATAATGCATGAACAGGTACCTTCGGACTTGAGTTGAAACCACAGCGTGAAGAAGCACAAGAAGGAGTATGAAGGATAGCGTGAAGCCAAAGCTGTGCGCAGGAGAGCTTCGGCGTGATAGAAGAAAAGGAAAACCGACTTAAAGATGAAAAGGCTATTTAGACCTCGATGGATTACTATAGAGTTATTAGCAAATGTAAAGGGCATGAGTGTAATTTTACATGGTCTGCGTCCCGTGCCTATAAATAGATGAACAGTAACCCCGTACTGTTCAGGCTGACTAGGCATTGGTCCTTGCGCCACACTGGCACTTTTACCTTCTTTCAAGTCGAAGGTACACTTGTAATTTGATATCATTTCTATTTTTCCATAGTAATAAAATAGAAATGGGTTAATAATAATATATGACTGTTTATATTATCTTTTATGTTTTATGTGATTCTTTCTTCATCTCTATATGTTATGTTGATGAAGGTATGTCCTTCATTACCTTCGTCCGAAAGTCATTATATCCTAAGGGAAATAATGCTTCGAAGGACGAAGGGCTTTAACATTTAACGTTTTCTGTGTTGCCTTGTTCTTAACTCATAGCATTTGAGAACAAGTCCCCAACACTTGTGAATAATTAGCATGACAATAAAATAAAACAAATAGATACAGAGAGGCAACATTATATTATTGTTTGGTTGTTAATGGTGTACATTTAGCTACATCCGATGTTGTTTATGACTTTAACACTTGTCATTGAAAAGAGCCGATGGTTTTTGTTGGGGGCCTGCTTCGTCGCCGAAGGTCCTTTAAGAAGAAGTACCTTCGAAAGATCAGTGTATAATCAAACTCAGCGCGATGGTACACACAAAGCTACAGGGAGCTTCGGCATAGCGACATGACTTAAGACAAAGGGCTGCACCGACTTGAAGAGGAAAAGACCGTTCAGTCCATGATGATTTGTGTCACGATTGTAACTAGTCATCAGGGGCATAAATGTAATTCTGACCGGGCTACGTCCCGTGCCTTACTGTTCACGCTGGCTAGAATTCTCTCGCGCATCACGCTTGGAATTTTACTTTCTGTCAAGCCGAAGGTATAAATGTAATTCAATATTGTTTCTGTTTATCCATGATAACTAAAAAGGAATATATATATATATATTAGAAAAGATTATATGATTATTCATGTTGTCTTTTATATTTCATATGCTTCTCCTTTCATTAGTATTCTCTGTGATGATGAAGGCTCGTCCTTCATGACTTTCGTCTGAAGATCATTATATCCTGAGGGAGATAATGCTTCGAAGGACGAAGGGCATTAACCTTTAACATTTTGTTTTGCCTTGTTCTTAACTCATAGCATTTGAGAGCAAGTCCCCAACATTGGCGCCCACCTCCGGTGAACTCACTTCCACTTTTGAGCTGATGGCTTCCTTCAGTAACCAAGTCATAGCACCTTCAGCTACGAAGCTGGTGCTCCCGATAATAGGCGGTTCAAGCTCAGAGCCAGCTAACAAGAAGCAGAAGAAGGAAGCACAGATAAGGGTGCAGCATGTTGGGGTGCAAGGACCCTTCATCAAGTCCAAATGGTCCCACATCCCAATCACCTTCTCCCAGGAGGACCTTCAGCTCAAGGATTACCCCCACAATGATGCTATGGTTATATCTTGTGCCATCAAGGGGTTTCTGGTCCATAATGTTCTGGTTGACACAGGCAGTGCAACCGATATCATATTTGCTAAGGCCTTCAAATAGATGCAAGAGCCAGAAGACAAGATTCATGATGCTACACACCCTCTTTGTGGCTTCGGGGGAAGACAGATTATGGCACTTGGCAAAATCACGATGCCAGTTACCTTCGGCTATGTCCACAATACAAGAACTGAGCAAGTTGTTTTTGACATTGTTGACATGGAGTACCCATACAATGCAATCGTTGGTAGAGGGACACTCAATGCTTTCGAAGCAATACTTCATCCAGCATACTTATGTATGAAGATACCTTCGGAACAAGGGCCCATCACTATCCATGGAAGTCAAGAAGCTACCAGAAAGGCTGAAGGAAATTGGACAGATTCAAAAGCAATCCATAACATAGACGAAGCCGAAGCTTGTCAACAGTTTAAGCACAAAAGAGAGAAGGCTGCTTCGGCAGATCAGCCAAAGCCTATGCTACTATGCGAAGACATAGCAGAACAAAGGGTGCTGCTAGGATCTTAGCTATCTGATGAGCAAGAGAAGACTTTGATAAGATTTTTATTCAACAACAAAGATGTCTTTGCTTGGTCAGCCAATGATCTATGTGGTGTCAACAGAGATGTTATTGAGCATTCATTCAATGTGGATCCATCCTTCAGGCCAAGAAAACAAAGGCTTCGAAAGATGTCTGAAGACAAAGCTGAAGGTGCTCGGAACGAAGTAAAGAGACTTCTTAGTGCTGGTGTCATCAGAGAGGTGAAATATCCAGAATGGCTAGCCAACACTGTTATGGTGAAGAAGGCCAATGGTAAATGGAGAATGTACATTGATTTTACAGATCTTAACAAGGCCTATCCAAAGGACGAGTTCCCATTACCAAGAATGGACTCTCTTGTAGATGCAGTAGCCTCTTTAGAGCTCATGAGTCTATTAGATTATTACTCAGGCTATCATCAAATTTGGATGAAGAAGGAAGATGAGCCGAAGACTAGTTTCATAACTCCTTGCGGCACAAATTGCTACCTTCGAATGCCTGAAGGGCTCAAGAATGCTGGAGGAAGCTTCAGCAGAATGATAGCCAAGGTCCTTCATTCTCAAATAGGCAAAAATGTACTGACCTATGTTGATGATATCATAGTGAAAAGCACGAAGCAAGAAAATCACATTGCTGATTTGCGAGAGACATTTGCCAATTTAACGCAAGCTGGCCTAAGGTTGAATCCAGAAAAGTGTGTTTTAGGGTAAAGAAGGGCAAGTTCCTTGGCTGTTTGGTATCAACGAAGGGAATTGAAGCCAACCCGAGCAAGATTGAAGCTATCCTTCAGATGGAGCCGCCAAGCACAAAGAAGGGGGCCTAACGACTGGCGGGAAGACTAGCATCATTAAACAGATTCATATCTAGATCAGCAGAAAGAAATCTGCCATTCTTTGAAATACTGAAGTCAGTAGAAGTTTTTCAATGGGGTCCGGCCTAGCAAAAAGCTTTCGAAGAGTTGAAGCAATACTTGATCGATCTAACAACACTAACTCCACCTTCGCCAGGGGCTCCATTACTCTTATATGTGGCAGCTTTGCACTCTGCAGTTAGTGCAGCTCTGGTACAGGAGAAGATAGATAGCCAAATCAAAAGGCAGGCTCCAGTGTACTTTGCCTCCAAAGTTTTAAGCTTATCAAAGAAAAATTATACAGAATTGGAGAAGGTGTTGTATGTTGTGTTAATGGTCTCCAGGAAGCTTCGGCATTATTTTCAAGCATATCACATAATTGTTCCTTCGTCACAGCCTCTGAAGGACATAATGAGGAATAGAGAAGCTACTAGAAGCATTGGAAAATGGGCTGCAGAGCTTAATGAGTTCAGTATTGATTATGTACATAGATCCTAAATTCAGTCTTAGGCGTTAGCAGACTTCATTGCTGATTGGACGCTAGGGGCTCAGGAAGAAGAAACCAATAAAGACGCCAAAGCTTGGACAATATTCTGCGATGGTTCTTGGGTAACCTTCAGCACAGGAGCAGCTGCGGTCCTAATCGCGCCTTCAAAAATCAAAACATGCTATGTATCAAAGCTTGACTTCAGTTGTACAAACAATATTGCTGAATACGAAGCACTCCTGTTGGGGCTTCAGAAGTTAAAGGCAATGGGAATAAGAAGGGCCATCCTTAAAACTGACTCTCAAGTCATTTCTGGTCATGTAGACAGAAGTAGTAAGGCGAGGGATCCGAAGCTTGAAAAATATCTGGATACAGTTCGAAGGCTGGAAGCATCTTTCGAAGGTTTTTCTTTCAAAAATATTCCAAGAGGAGAAAACGAGCACGCAGATTTATTAGCCAAATCAGCGGCACAGGGGCTCCCTTTACCTTCGGAAGTGTTTTTTGAAACAATAAAAGCACCTTCGGTTGAACTTATGGAGAGAGCAGTGCTCACAATTTCCCCTGTACATAGTGAAGACTGGAGGACTGAAATTATATCTTTCCTCTAAGGCAATTGTCTTTCGGATGACGAAGCTTATAATAAGAGAATGGAAGCAAGGACAAGACCGTATGTGATAATAGAAGGGGAATTGTATAAACATGGAGTCTGTTCTCCTCTCCTCAAGTGTTTATCCAGAGCTGATGGTATTGAATTAATGAAGGAGATACATGCAGGTCTGTGTGGATCTCATATTGGGTCCAGGCCCTTGCTGGGAAAAGTGTTTAGACAAGGTTTTTATTGGCCGAAGGCAGCTTCGGATGCAGCAGAGCTAGTACAAAAATGTGAAAATTGTCAAAAATGTGCAAGAGACCAGAAGCAACCTTCGTCTCTCACTCAGCTAATACAGCCTACTTGGCCATTGCAAAGATGGGGATTGGATTTGTTAGGCCCACTTCCACCAGTGCAAGGTAATTTGAAATATGTTGTGGTAGCTGTAGAATATTTTTCTAAGTGGATTGAAGCAAAGCCTTTGGCTACAATAACTTCGGTTACAGTCCAGAAATTCTTCTGGCAAAATATTGTTTGTCGCTTCGGCGTGCCGAAGGTCAAAACTGTGGACAATGGAACACAGTTTGATGCTGAAACATTCAAGGATTTTTGTGACCAAATTGGCACGAAAATTCACTTTGCATCAGTTAGGCATCTGGAGTCGAACGGGCTGGTAGAAAGAGCAAATGACATTATAATGACGGGAATAATGAAGCTAATCTTCAACCAGCCTAGAGGAAAGTGGCCAGACGAGTTGGTTAAAGTAGTCTAGAGCCACAATATAACCACATCAAGATCAACAGGTTTTACACCCTTCAAACAATTATTTGGTGACAAAGCTATAACTCTAGAAGAAGCTAAAGCAGGGTCAATAAGAACATTAGCTTCGGCAGAAGACGAAGCTGATTATCACATAGCAAAAGATACTATAGTGGGGACCAGACTTCAAGTTATGGAAAACATCAACAAATATCAAGCCGAAACAATAAAATGGCGTGACAGAAAACTTTGGTTGAAAAATATTAGCCAGGGCATTTGGTGCTTCGGAGAGTGGCCAATCCAGACACGGTAGGCAAATTGCAGCTGAAGTGGGAAGGGCCTTTTCTGGTGGTATCTTCATCGAGGCCCAGTTCTTACAGATTGAAGGATATGGACAGCAACGACATACCTAGATCTTGGAATGCGGATGAGCTTCGGCGATATTATGTATAATTTGATATAATCTTTTTCCATTTTTTCTATGGCACCCTTTTCCTTTCCAAAGGGGGAGAAAGGTTTTTAATGGGGCCTGTTGGTCACTTGTTCTCAAATGCTATGAGTTAAGAACAAGACAACACAAAAATGTTAAATGTCAATACCCTTTGTCCTTCGAAGCATTATTCCCTTTAGGATATAATGATCTTCAGACGAATGTTACGAAGGACATACCTTCATCACCACAGTATATGATAATAGAAGAAGAAGCATACAGAATATAGAAGATAACATAAGCAATCATATAACATTGTTAATTCATTCTCATTATATTATTACGGAAAGACAGAAACAATATTGAATTACAAATGTACCTTCGGCTTGATGGAAGACAAAAGTACAAGTGTGACGCACAAATGAATACAAGTCAGCGTGAACAGTACGAGGGTACTGTTCATCTATTTATAGGCACAGGACGCAGCCTGTGTAAAATTACATTCGTGCCCTTTACATTTACTATTGACTTTAGGATAATCCGCCAAGGTCTAGATAGCCTTTTCCCCTTTAAGTCGGTTCCTTTTTTCTGCCGTTATGTCGAAGCTCCCTTGCACGTAGCTTCAGGGCTGCGTCAACCTTCGTATTGTTCGTGCTTCTCATATTGCGTATGATTTCGATTCGAGTCCGAAGGCACCTGTCCACATATTACACTTGGGAAATAATGTTAAATCATGTTTTTGAGGACCTTCGGAAGACGAAGGCCCCCAACAGTAGCCCCTCGTGGTATTAATTTGTTAAGATAACGAATTTACACTGCGATATGGATGAAGGCATTTAAGCCGAAGGTCCGAAAAAAACACCTTCCCTTTGCTAGAATAGCAACAATCAATGACAGATGGGGCCCTCCAATTTGCATCGCATCGGGCGTATAAATAGGGGCTCACACCAGCTGCATTTGATACGCTGTTTCTGCCACTTGCATTATTTTCTCAATCTTATAGCTCTTGCTCACTAGCGCTTGCTAGATTCTCAGTCTCTCTGAGCTTCGGTTTAAAAGGCGCGTTTTCACCACGTCTGAAGGAGAAAAATGTCTCAGGAAAAGAAAGTTGTTGCAGAGACGAAGCTAACCGAGGACGCGAAACTGTTTGAGGAGAAGAAGACTGTGGATCCTTATATTATTGGATTTGTTGAATCGATGACGAAAACAAACACAGAAAAAATTACTAAGGAAATACTAGAAGGTTTGTCTGAAGATACTGGTGACAGTGATAGCTACGATGTGGAGAGTGGAGGTGAAGATTCTGAAGATCGGCCCTGGCGACGAAGCCATACAATCTTTGGAAAATCAACGATTAAACAGAGTCATCTTGACAATATGAGAGGAAGATACTTTCGGGATATGTCTATTGTGAGGGCTGGCGGGGACAACAACGTCCCTTCCCCCGAGGAAGACAAAGTTGTGATTTACCGAAGCTTCTTCAAAGCTAGGCTTCGATTCCCACTGAGCAGGTTTGTGGTTGAAGTGATGAAGATATATCAGATTTACCTTCATCAGATCACCCCCGAAGCTATCATTAGAATGTAGATTTTTGTCTGGGCTGTAAGAAGCCAAGGGCTGGAGCCAAGCACGAAATGCTTTTGCAGTATGCACAAACTTCTGTATGAGACGAAGGCCTTGGGCAAAGAACAATATCATAACAACTTTGGTTGTTATGGATTTATCGCTCGCCCCAACGCAAGCCACCCAGTGCCAACATTCCGAAAAAGGTGGCCTAGAGCTTGGATGGAGAATGGTTTTACGTGAAGAATGATTTGAAGGCAAGGGAGGATATTAAGGAAGTCATTATGCGTCCCATTTGGTCCCGCTTCGGCCTGCGAAAGCCAAAGATAGAAATTGATGAAACGGTCGAAGCGTGTCAGAGGGCCTTCAGCACTGTGTGCTCCTTTATTGGGACAAGAGACTTAATGCAAGAACATATAGCCTTCAGGGTATGGCCGCTTGTATAAAGCTGGGAAATGCCAAAGGAGACCATCACTAAGTCTAGTGAAGGTGACCTGGTCCGGCTGAAGTATACATTCAGATTTGGGGATAAATTTGATGAACCAAATGACGACTGACTGAAGTGCATTGAAGCTACAAGTGATGAATTGCTTGGAGCATATTCCAAGACAGAAGACAATGCCTTGTCCGCAGCCTTCAGTGGTCGGAATAAGAAAAGGTTAAACAGGGTATTCGATGCTATTGGCTTCGTATACCCTGACTATTGTTACCCGCTGCGAGGGCAAGGAGTAAAAAGAAAGGTTAATGCTTCTGGAAAAGTTGCCGCTTCGGCCATCACAGCTGAGCCGAAGGGCAAGAAGATGAAGATTTTGACTCACCGGCCGCGTTTCATCGAACCGGCCGTGATACCTGAATTTGACGAAGGGGCCTCTTCGACTGCCAAGGGAAAAGGAACTACTCCTCCTGCGCAGAGAACTAAAGAGCCAGCTACAATGTCGAAGGTACCTTCGGTTGAGCTAGTTGAAACAAAGGCTAACAAAGATAAGGCTAAAGGGTAAACAATTAAAGAAATAACGAAAATACTAGAGATTTCTAGCCCTTCAACAGAAGCAACAGCTCCGAAGACACAAAAGAGTTTTGCCGCAACTCCTAACAGGAGGAGAATGACAAATGTGCTAGATGTTGTATTAGAGACAACGAAGACCTTGAGTTGTACCCCTTCAAGAAAAATTGCTGAAGCCTCGAAAGCACGACCCGGAGTTGAAACAAAGCAGGCAGACGTCAGAGCTGCAACAATTTAGGCTAAAGCCAAAACTGTGCCTTCAGTCCCCCCTGAGATAGAGCCTGCCGTGATTGAAGAAAAGGCGATAGAGCAAATTGCATTTGAAAAGGTTAAGACTCTTTCTCCTGAAGCTTCAAAGGAAAATATTGATTACATCGTTCGTCATGCTTCGGGAAAGAGACTTTCTCAAGAAGAAAAGCTAGAAGCACTACATTATGCTCAAAGATTAAAATACCCGAAGGGGGCATTAGTGTATAATGGCAGTGGGGAAGAAGATTTTATGTACTGTCTCCTAGATAATAAAGAGATATCCGTCTGCCGGGAGATAGGTAGGAGCATTGGATTCCCGAAGCTAGAAGATGGCCTTTCGATCTTATCGAAGGATGAGCTTGCTGACAGCTTGTCATATAATAGCATAAAGGTATAAGAGTTATATTTAAACTTTAAAAAATGGGGTATTTTACTTGTCATACTTATTATTTCCTCCATTTGCAAGGCCTGATTCTTAACAATGCGCTAAGGGCCTAGAAAGACATTGAAGATGAAGGATATACGATGGCTCTGAACAACCTTCGTTCAGAGGTAATTGAATTAAGGAATGAAGGTCTTGAAAAAGACAAAATCTTGATTTCATTTGTAAACAAAGTGAAAGAAGATGAAGCTAATTTCAAGGCTCAGACCGAAATCCAAAAGAATGAAATCGAAGACCTTCGTAAATAATTGGCAGAAGCTAAAGAAAAATGCGCTGTCGCAGAAGCTAACCGAGAGAGCAGCGAATATTGGAAAAATTATTTAGAGAAAACAGTTGAAGAACTTCGCGCATTCAAGGAAAGATGCTTTGAAAAATCTTTGGGCTGCGTGGAGAAAATAAAGGCTAGCTTCGCCAATGTGGGCGCTTATTCTAACGAAGATAAATTCATACGAGGCGACCCTGAAGGTGTTATCGAATAGATAAGTGGAGAAGCCGAAGCTTTCAAAGAGATTTTATGTGATCGCGGGGATGTCTGTGTATTCTCCGGTGCAAGGGGAATTTCAGCCATCTTGGAGAAGACGGGATGCGACCATGTCAAGACCCTGGCCCAGGCCGAAGCTACCTTCTCCGTGGATGACACAAAGGATCCCTCAGCTGAAGCAAGCTTAATAGGCGGGAAATTTTACAATGACATCTAGGTAAATGGTGGCCGAGAGATGGTTCACAAAATCATGAAGGAAAGCAAGAAAAACATCCATGACGCCCGAGCACATGCAAAACAGGCTGAAGAAGCTGCAGAGCACGAGAGGCGCAGAGGTATTTCTTTGCGGCATCTAGCTTCGGTATTTGTTTTTGTAGCTTCAGACTAATTAATTTTTTACTATAGCTGAATTATCTCTGCCACCGGAACCGTTCGACCCCCTGGCCGACCCAGAGACGAAGGAAGCACTGGAGATCATCAATATAGCCGAATCTATCATTGACGAAGCCGTCAATAAATTGCTGAATGAGGTTGCGGAGAAGGTCCTAAAGGAAGACTAGTTGTTATTGAAAAAACATTTTTAGATGGTCAATGTAGCTTTGTTGTAAAAAGACTGTAATATTCAATATGTATATCTTTAAATCTATTATGTAAATTATTTATAATTCACTTCTTTGCGATGCATGAAACTTTTATGTACATACCGTTTTTGAGCCTTCGGCGAAAAAACACCTTCCCTTCTTTTCATGCTTCGTAAAGAAAAAAAATCCATGCTTCGTAGGTACATCCACGCTTCGTAAAGACAAGGGATCTCTTTTTTGCAACAGAGCTGATGAAGCTGTATACTTTGTGCCTTAACATATTTTTACTTTTATAAAGCATTCTTCGAAGATCGACTTCGTATTCAATTCGTGTCATTGGTGTGATATGATGTATGATGTGATGCTATGCGAGATGATGTGATGATATGATGCAAAGAATGATGCTAATGCCGAAGACACACACCCACACACCCACGCTGAAACACACAATCTCTGCGTCCCCTTGGGAACGATCTCTTTGCCGTTTATTTTTCGGCTTCACCGCTTATTTTTCGGTGTAGGTTCTGCATCCCCTTAGGAACGTCTTTTGAACTTCTTCGCCTTCTATTTCGGCGGTATAAGTTCTGCATCCCCTTAGGAACGTCTTTTGAACTTCTTCGCCTTATATTTCTGCGGTATTTGGCTCTCCATTTCCTTTGGAATGACTTTTGAGCAGAAAACTTACACTACGCTCCCTTAGGAACGACTTTTTGTAGCTTCAGCAAAACTTACGTTGCGCTCCTTTAGGAACGACTTTTTGTAGCTTCAGCGATTTTTAGCTCTGCATTCCCTTAGGAACGACTTTTGAGCTTCGGCAGTTTTTGAGCTTCGTAAGTCTGTGAAGAAGATATATTTCATTTTGATATAAGTGAAACTATTACAAGGAATTAAAACTAGAGTTACATTGATTGTTCCTTATTGAAAAACAAAATGACATAAACTATAAAAGAATTTTAGGGGTAGGATATTGCTCAATAAATGTGCTTCGATTCTGGCACAGTACTGTTAACTGTGCGAGCTTCAGATTCCTCTCTGAACTCCCGTTGCTGCTGGGTGTGCTGGCGCCCTTTTGGCTGCTGGCTTCGGGAGTAGGTCGGTTATAGTGGTGGTGGGGGTGGGAGTTGTGGCCAGGAAGCCTGTGAATGGCTAGCCGAAGCAACAAAAGCTGCAGGATGATTGCCCACATACTCTGGTGTGTAGGGAGAGTGGCATGAAGCAGTGTGCAAGACCTGCTTCGGCTGATTCTGCCGAGCTTCGGCTTCTGTGATTTCCTTTTGCTTCTGAATAGTGATTTGGCACATTCTTGTAGTATGGCCCTTGTCCTCACCACAGAATAAGCAGTAGATCTTCCTCGGCTGATCCCCAAACCTTCCTCCGAAGCCCCTAGCGCCTCTGCCCCTTGGAGCTGGTGGCCTAAAGGAACTTTATTGTTGCCTCGAAGATTATGAGGTGTATTGTGACCTCTGAGGCTGGCTCCCTTTGTCGTCGTTCTGACTGGAGCTGTGGATCGACCTGACATGCCTCGGGTGGATTTGTCCTCCGAAGGCCCTGGTCATCTCAGAGAATCTATATGCTTCCTCCCTTCTTTGGCGAAAGTCGTTATCAGTCCGAATGTATTCATCCATCTTTTGGAGCAGCTTCTCCAGAGTCTGTGGGGGCTTTCTGGCAAAATATTAAGCAGTAGGTCCTGGCCAAAGACCCTTGATCATGGCCTCAATAACAATTTCATTGGGCACTGTAGGCGCTTGTGCCCTCAGTCGCAGGAACCTTCGGACATATGACTGAAGGTATTGTTCATGGTCTTGCGTGCACTGGAACAGAGCCTGAGCTATGACTGGCTTCGTTTGAAGCCTTGGAAACTGGTAACCAGCATGTCCTTGAGTTTCTGCCACGACGTGATAGTCCCTGGCCGAAGAGAAGAATACCATGTTTGGGCTACATTCAGAACTGCCATGACGAAGGACTTTGCCATGACTGCGGTATTGCCCCTGTACGAAGATATAGTTGCTTCGTAACTCATCAGAAACTGCTTTGGATCTAAGTGCCCATCATACATGGGAAGCTGGGGTGGCTTGTACGATGGGGGCCATGGAGTAGCCTGCAGTTCTGCTGCCAAGGGAGAAGCATCATCAAAAGTAAAGGTATCATGATTAAAATTATCATACCATCCATCTTCGTTGAATAAGCCCTCTTGACGAAGCTCCCTCTGTTGAGGCCTTTGGTCTTGTTCATTTTGAGCAAGATGACGTACTTCTTCAGTAGCTTCGTTGATCTTCCTTTGAAGATCGGCCAGCCTAGCCATCTTCTCCTTCTTCCTTTGCACTTGTTGATGGATGATTTCCATGTCCCTGATCTCTTGGTCCAACTCCTCCTCCTGGAGTGTTGGACTGGTGGCCCTCCTCTTCTGGCTTCGGGCCTCTCAGAGAGAGAGAGAGAGAGAGAGTTTCCTGGTTTGGGTCTAATGGTTGCAAAGCAGCAGCCCCTGGCGCTGAAGCTTTCTTCGGCGGCATGATGAAGGTCAGGGCTTGCCGAAGGTGGTCGAATGAGTTCACCTGAGGTGGGTGCCAATGTTGGTCACTTGTTCTCAAATGCTATGAGTTAAGAACAAGGCAACACAAAAATGTTAAATGTCAATACCCTTCGTCCTTCGAAGCATTATTCCCCTTAGGATATAATGATCTTCAGATGAAGGTTACGAAGGACATACCTTCATCACCACAGTATATGATAATAGAAGAAGCATACAGAATATAGAAGATAACATAAGCAATCATATAACATTGTTAATTCATTCTCATTATATTATTACGGAAAGACAGAAACAATATTGAATTACAAATGTACCTTCGGCTTAATGGAAGACAAAAGTACAAGCGTGACGCACAAATGAATACAAGTCAGCGTGAACAGTATGGGGGTACTGTTTATCTATTTATAGGCACAGGACACAGCCTGTGTAAAATTACATTCGTGCCCTTTACATTTACTATTGACTTTAGGATAATCCGCCAAGGTCTAGATAGCCTTTTCCCCTTTAAGTCGGTTCCTTTTTCTGCCGTTATGCCGAAGCTCCCTTGCACGTAGCTTCGGGGCTGCGTCAACCTTCGTATTGTTCGTGCTTCTCATATTGCGTATGATTTTGATCCGAGTCCGAAGGCACCTGTCCACATATTACACTTGGGAAATAATGTTAAATCATGTTTTTGAGGACCTTCAAAAGATAAAGGCCCCCAACAGGGCCATAGCTTGTAATTTTTTTCTTTCTTATTTAGCTCCATGAGAGCCAAATCCCCCAAAAGGATGTAAAATGTAAAATCTGAGCATGCACCATCGAGTGCAGAGAAAAAAGAGAAAAAGCAGGGAGAAGCTCAAAAGTTGTCCCCAAGGGGATGCAGAGCATGACGAAGCTACAAAAAGTCGTTCCTAAGGGAGCACAGCGTAAGTTTTCTGCCCAAAAGTCATTCCTAATGGAATGCAGAGCCAAATACCGTCGAAATATAAGGCGAAGAAGTTCAAAAGTCGTTCCTAAGGGGATGCAGAACTTATACCGCCGAAATATTAGGCGAAGAAGTTCAAAAGTCGTTCCTAAGGGGATGCAAAACTTATACCACCAAAATAGAAGGTGAAGAAGCTCAAAAGACGTTCCTAAGGGGATGCAGAGCTTAAGACTCAAAAGACGTTCCTAAGGGGATGCAGAGTCCGGATGTGGCTTTGTATGCGTGTATTTGGACATTCATTTGCACATTACATCACATCATTCATTGCATTCATACACATTCATGTAGACATTCATAGAATCATCATCATCATAACATAAAGTATAAACAGATGCTTCGACTTTGATGACAAGGCTTCGATGAGTATAAAGAAGCAAAGATATGCTTCGTTGTGTATGAAAAGAAGGGAAGGTGTTTTTCGCCTTTGGCTCAAAAGATACGAGTTTCGTCCACATCAAAGCAATTCACGCACGGATGAAAAGGTAAAAGTATATTACAAGGTATAGACAAATTTACAGAGTAATGTTTCATTCCTAAATTACAATATCTTTTACAAGGGTAATTTGAATGTCTCTAAAAGATTGGTGCAGCGGCTTCATCAGTTTTCTGTCAAGCTTCGGTTTATTGACCTTTGGCATCGTCATCCTGTACACAACAAAGCGGTATAAGGTAAAACAGTAATCTTAGGAGAAGGTAAGAAACAGGTACAAGCTTAATATCGGCTTAAGGTGTGGGGGACAGATATCCCCTGGGTCCATTGGAAGGATAAAAGACCTCACGAAAGGCCCAAGGGCCCAATAACCCGTGAGGTCACTCCTTCATGGGCCTAGGGAGGAACGACCAGTGAAGCAGATCGACATAAGGCCGGGTTGGCGCAAACCCGGACGGCCCCACAGCGTTGAGCAAGAGACCGCAACAGAAGACCTGACTTTCCCGCGCTGGAGCCCCGTACGACGGAACCAGGCGAGGATAAGTCGGCAGAATCATAGGAAGATAGACTAAAACGGTTCACTATCTTGTAGGTGTACATTGTTATCGTATCCACATGTATCGCCCCATGGTCGAATATATAAGGCCTAGGGGGCACCCCTTCAGAACGATCGATCCCATTATTACTCAGCCATCCACCTCATCTCTCTATGCTCTAACTTCAAAGAGCTACCTTGTAACCCATTACACAAAGCATACTCGCCAGGACGTAGGGTGTTACGCATTTCAAAGCGGCCAGAACCTGTAAACACTGTCCATTGTTCCTCGTTCATCTGGCACAAACCATTTAGCTACAGTTGGCGACACCGTCCTACTCCTAAAAACACCTTGAGGGGCAACCCAGGGTGTGCGGTCGGACCCAAAACACAGACAGCTGGCGCGCCAGGTAGGGGGTGTGTCGTCGATCTAAGCTAGCTTAATGGCCGTCACCTTCCACCGCAAGATCATCCTCCGTCCCGGATCCGTGTTCTGCTTTGGAACGATCTCATCCATAGCAGATGAAGAGGGAACTCTACACCGCATCGCCGATCCGCCAAAGAAGAAGTCCACTTCAACACGCTCCGAGAATGTCGGGGTGAGGAAGGAAAAAGCGCAACCTCCAGCGCTCCGAAAAAAGATCACCTTCGGCAATGTGACGGAACCTCCCAAGTAATTAGGCCCACCTACAATTGTCCTTGTCTAACAGACATCAGACACCCTGTAGATGTTCCTAAGTCACTTGACAAGCTCGGTATCTTTTCCGACCTCACCAGGAACGTTTCACCCGTCTTGCAGACATTACAGAACATCGGAGATAAAGAAATGCGGAAGCGAATTACATAAACTTACATTTATTTCCAAAAGCAAGCTCGAGTTATTTTATTACAGACCAGTCTAAAAGTGAGTGCATAGAAGTAATATTATACAAACCAAGGGAGACACAAACTTCTCCCGAGAAGCTAAAAACAAAAGATTCTAGGTGGAGGACCGAGTCCTCCCGCACTTCAGTCTTGCTTTTTTTCTTTGGAAACCACCTTGGCACAGAAGCAACAAAAGTCTGCTACTTCCTCACCTAAAAACAACGAAGGGATAAACCCTGAGTATGGAATTACTCAGCAAGTCTTACCCGACTAAGGAAAAGACTTTCAAGGGTATGCTGGATAAATAGGAGTCAAGGAGAGGCTTTAGCAAAAATCAACTTATACTTTTGCAGAAGTAGCTTACTAAAGTGAGTCCTTACTTTCAATCTTTTAACGCCATCTTAGGTATTATTAGACTCTATTTGCATCTAGTCTAATTTCACATCACATCAAGACAACATCATTTTTATCCATAGTGTTCACATCCTGACTTTAGGTTGTAGAAAAGTGACCAAGTCTTCATAACCGCGAAGGTACGGCGATCCGAATCGATTATACTCAGCTGAGGATCTCCAATCACACGACATATGTAGCACTTAACCCTTGCATATGTCAACCCGCCACCGGGGTTCTTAAGACCGGATCAGGTTCACGCAAACCGAGAGCACAGATACACCACCGTCCAGCCTCTTGCCACGGAGGGTACACGCTACTCTCGCCACCGCTCCACTCCCATTTCGTGTTATCTTATTCCGGCCTTAGTCTGCCCGAGGCAAGGCTTACCCATGATGAGGCATGTGACCAGTTAAAGGGTCCTCGGTCAGCACGCCTACATACGCGTTAATCCTTAACCAACCTGGGTAGAACATCACCTGTTCCTACCCCAAGTCTCAATTTACGTATTTCCATCCTTAGGATTGTGTCTGTTCCTTAGGATGAAAGAGCATCACAGGGAACTTTGCAGTAAGATCCCACCATTGCTCCAAATGAAAATATTCTTGCAGGTAGAAGCCATCCTCTCCCGGGTTAGACTGAGGACAACCTCTATCCACAAGATCTAAGCAAGGCTAAGCATTTTTGTAAATCATAATTTTGATACTTCACAGAAGTATCTATAAAGGTATGGATATCAAGGAAAGCAATGCATCAAAGGTTTTCAAGTCACTCCTATGAACCTAATGCACATTTCACTAGACTTAAAGGTGCGAAAAGTATTTGAAAACACAAGGAAAAGGGTTGCATGCACCGGGGCTTGCCTTTGTTATCAGGTGAGTCCTCCTCGGTTCCACAAATATCGAAATATAAGCAATTGCCTGTTTGAGGATCTGAGGATGGTGGTATCCCTTCTTCAGAGACTTCTTCTTCTTCTTCGTGCTCTAATATAACCATATACATGCATAAGAATGGATATCATGGGATGCTCATGAGGATGCAAAGATAATATAAACTTATTATCTAAGTCTTGAGTACAACTTTCCTTCACGGTACTCCGAGAACATAGGGTTTCCGGAGTCAGTAAAGGAGTTCATGGAGCAGGGGGGGTGGTTTTGGGTTTAGTGATCAAACAAGGTCCAAATCAACCCAAATTCTACCCAAGGCTTCTAAATATTGGTTTAAGTTCACATAAAAATTTTGAGCATTTTTGGGATTACCATTTATCTTTTAAAAATCCTGAATTACTTCTTTAGGCTATTTTAAATGCCCTAAAATTCCTTATTTATCCTAAAAATCATGAAACTATTTTTATTAAATTCTAGGGAAATTAACAAGCCTAGGAAAATTAGTTTCACAATTTTAGCATTTTTTCTACATTTTTCTACATATTTCTAAAGCTCTGCTGTAAAAGAAAAGGAAAAACTCTAAACAGTACTGGGCCAAATCTAGTTCAGGCGGCCCAAGCCCGAGTGGATTCGTGCGCGCGCCCGCGCCTGCGAGGGAGATTTTGCGCAGAGGTCCATGAGGTTTTGGCTAAACCAGAACAGGGTCGTTTACTATTGCGCAGAGTCACTGACACTTACAAAAAGGCCCCTGCGTTTCTATCAATTCGCAACCGGAAGTCCCCGACGGCGCTCGCGCACCGCCGCGCTCCAGCGAGCATCTACGCCGGCCGATTGGGGCTAAGACAGGTGCTAAGCTTCGGCCGAGACCAAATCCGAGTCCCCATGAATGTTTTCCCCAACTTAATTGCACTATTGGTGAACTATGGAGCTCCGGCCACGGTGGCCGTGAACGGTGTGGCCAAATCGTCGTGTTCCCGGCGACTGGGGGTCTCCCGGTTCAATTTGGTGGCTCGGCAAGCATCACGGAGTTGGGAGGGTACTCAAACGAAGTAGCAGAGGACCGGGACTGACCTGTGGAGGACTGACCACGGTGGAGTGGATTTCGCGGTGGCGGAGATCGATTTGGGGAAAAACTCGAATTGTGGAGCTCTGGTGAATGAGAGGAGATGAGAGTGGGTGCTATGGCTTGACAATTTCATGGTGCAACAGACCTGGCCCTCAATTTATAGAGCCCTCAAGCGGTGGCCGCGAATTTAAGCGATGGCACGCGGCGGCCGGAGATAAGGAAGGTCATCGGCTTTGCGATTTCGTGTCCACCGCCGTGGCGGGCTCACCGGCATCGATGAGACAGCCGTGAGGAGTCATGCCGACGAGGTGGAAGGGCAGAGCCACGCGGCACAACGCCGGGAGGCGGCGGTTCACCGGTGTTCTTATCGGTTCCACCACGGTGAACATGGTACGGTGGCTGGACTTCTTTAGCGGCTGAAGTTTTATCCACGGCGGTGGTCTCCAAATGTTATCCACACGGTCCGCACGAATCATAGCACGAGATCGACCACCGGCGGCGACACGAATCGCGGCGGCGAGTCACCGACGGTGATATGCACGGCACCGCAGATCTTTTGTCACTGTACCATGGCAAAGATCATCAGCCGACCTGACAGCGTGATTTGCAGGGTTATTTACTCCCAATTTTGTGTAGTAACTCGATTGCCTTTCTCAAACAAAGTTGTAGAGCAATATACCATCTATAATTCGACTATAGGACTTGAACACATTTGAGCACTGGATCATGCTCAAAATTGAGCTGGAAGTGGATGTCAGTCCTCTGCTAATCTGAATTTTGGATCAAAACAGCCTGACAGTCAAACTTTGGCTGGGTTTTTCTCCAAATTTCTCATAAGACCATGGCTTGAATCCTTAAACAAAGTTGTTCTCCTACAATTGGGCTTCAACTTTGATGTGGTGACCTAGGGCAAAAACCCTACATTCTGAAAGATACAAGGCTCCAAAGTTGAGCCAATATCACTGAAATCCAGACTTAACTCCAAAAAGGTTAAGTGGGGCACTTTTGCACTTAAGTCCAAATTTCAAGTTTTGGATTGCAAATTCTCATATAAGTGACCCAAATAACTCAAGATACTTATTTAACTTGATTTTTGCACTTTAGTCCAAAAGTGGACTAATTTTGCACTTAGGTCCCTTGGGTTTGGTTTTAGGGTTTTCCAGGGTTCTGATTAGTGTTTTTAGTATCCCAAGGGTATAAATGTGATTCAACTTGGTTTTTGGGGATATTTTATGACTTTTTCCCAAAAGCCTTAAGGTTTTTCTCATTTGGGTTAAGTTTTACCCCCTTTAATCTCTATTTAGGGTTAAGTTCCCTAACCAGGGTCCTATTTGCAAAATACCAAAAACAATACACTTGTTTGAAATTTTTACCTAGTAAATGCACTCTAGGTGTGACAAACATATGCAATGTCAATGTTTATGATGTCATGCTCAAGTTTTAGTTATAGTAACACTAGGGGTGTTACATCCTTCCCCCCATAAAAGAATCTCGTCCCGAGATTTCAAGTCCTAGGGTGAGTAATGGAAAAGGAAATGTGTCATGTTTTTATTTCCTTATTTCTGGTACAAGGCAAGGGTGGTGTGGGGGTTCATTCCTTTATTACACAGCTATACAGACTTTACAACTTACAAGAGGCTAGAAAGCCTGGGAAATTTTTATCTAAGAAGTCTTGGGTTTCCCATGTAGCCTCATCTTCCGAATGCTGGTTCCACTGTATCTTATAAAACTTGAGAGTTTTTCTCCGAGTAACCCTGTCCTTTTGATCCAGAACTCGAATGGGATGTTCCGAGTATGTTAAATCTGGTTCCAGGACAACATCAGTCACTTCAACGGTTCGATCGGGAACCCGAAGACACTTCTTCAATTGTGATACGTGGAACACATTATGCACAGCAGACAATGTTTCGGGTAGTTGGAGTCGATACGCCACTGGTCCACATTGTTCAAGCACCAGGAATGGACCAATGTATCTGGGTGCAAGCTTCCCTTTAACCCCGAAACGCGATACACCCTTCATTGGTGAAACTTTCAAGTAGACATAGTCGTCTACCAGAAAACATAAGGGTTGTCGTCGTTGGTCTGCATAACTCTTTTGTCGAGTCTGAGCTTTCTTCATATTATGAATAATTTTCTGAACCTTTTCTTCGACCTCTTTCACCATATCAGGCCTAAAGAAGTATCTTTCTCCAGGTTCAGACCAATTTAGCGGAGTTCGACACCGACGTCCGTATAAAGCTTCAAAAGGTGCCATCTTGATACTTTCTTGATAACTGTTATTATACGAGAACTCTGCCAAAGGTAAACATTCATCCCATTTCTGTGGGAAATCCAGGACACATGCCCGCAGCATATCTTCAAGTATTTGGTTCACTCTCTCAGTTTGTCCACTGGTTTGAGGATGATAGGCCGAACTGTGGAGTAACTTAGTACCCAGGGATTTATGAAGTTCTTCCCAGAATTTGGATACGAACGGAGGTCCACGATCCGACACTATAGTCTTCGGAATACCATGTAGACTGAGAATACGGGCAATATATAATGCTGCATAAGTGGCTACGGTATATGTGACCTTGACAGGTAAGAAGTGGGCAATCTTTGTGAGTCGATCAACGATAACCCAAATAGAGTCATATCCTTTTGCGGTCCTGGGCAATCCCACAATGAAGTCCATACTTATGTCATCCCATTTCCATGTTGGTATTGGTAATGACTGCAATGGACCGGCAGCTTTCATGTGTATGGCCTTGACACGTCTGCAAGTGTCACACTTAGCCACATAGCGTGCAATTTCAATTTTCATCTTCGTCCACCAATAATGTTGCTTTAAGTCTTGATACATCTTAGTGCTTCCGGGATGAATAGAATAGCGTCTAAGATGTGCTTCATCAAGAATTTGCTGGCGGAGCTCTTCGTTCTTTGGCACTACTATGCGGTCTTTAAACCATATCACACCTTGATCGTCTTCCTTGAAACACTTGGCTACTCCAGCCCTTATCTTCTCTCGTATGTGCTTCATACCCAGATTGTCCTTTTGAGCATCAATTATCTTCTGTAGAATGATTGACTCAAGCCTTAACTGATTTAGAGTCCCATGCCGGATTATCCCTAGGTTTAGCTTCTCCATTTCTTGACATAAAGTGTTCTCGAAGGTCTTTGCCATAAGACAGTGGCAGGAAGTCTTACGACTCAATGCATCTGCCACCACATTGGCCTTGCCTGGGTGATAATGGATCTCCAGATCATAATCTTTAATGAGCTCAAGCCATCGTCTTTGCCTCATATTTAACTCTGACTGGGTAAATATATACTTCAAACTTTTATGATCTGTATATATGTGACAGATATTTCCCAGCAGATAGTGATGCCATATTTTCAGGGCATGAACCACAGCAGCTAACTCCAGATCATGAGTTGGATAGTGCTCCTCATGTCGGCGCAACTGCCTTGAAGCATACGCAATTACTCGGCCTTCTTGCATCAGTACACAGCCGAGTCCACTGCCAGATGCATCACAATATACATCAAAAGGCTTAGTGATGTCCGGTTGAGCCAATACCGGAGCAGTGGTTAATAATGTCTTCAATTGCTCAAAGGCTTCATTACACTTAGAAGACCAATTGAACTTAATATCATTTTTCAATAAACTTGTGATTGGCTTCACAAGCTTAGAAAAATCAGGTATGAATCTGCGATAATATCCCACTAGTCCAAGAAAACTCCGGACTTGGTGAACAGTGGTTGGAGGTTTCCACTCCAGAATATCCTTGACCTTGCTAGGATCTACCGCAATTCCTTTAGCTGATAACACGTGCCCCAAAAATTGAATTTCCTCCAGCCAGAACGCGCACTTGCTGAATTTGGCATACAGCTGATGTTCCCTCAGGCGCGTCAATACAATCCGTAGATGCTGAGCATGCTCCTCTTCATTTTTAGAGTATATCAAAATATCGTCGATGAAGACCACCACGAACTTGTCCAACTCGGGCATGAACACCGAGTTCATCAAATAGGTGAAGTGGGCAGGAGCATTGGTCCTGTGTTGCAGCGTTGCTTGAAGTCGTCTCACTTCGGCTTCCAAGTCTCCTATAGGGTCATTACTTCCGCTGCTACTGCTTTCATGTCGAGGGGCTAATTGATGCCGGGGGTACTCCAATTGGTCCCGTTGACTTACGTGCCGTTAGCCTTGTGCGTGGCGGCATCTTTCTAAGGGGGGAAATTTATTAGCATAATTCTTAGCATGATGCATGAATAAGTATAGAATCAACCTTAGTCGATTCAACCTTCTATACATTGCACTCTTCCTATCTGGTCTTTAAGATAAACTCTTCAGAGTACTTAGGTAAGAAGAGAAAAGAATTTTTTTAGGTAAGACTTTCGAAAATCCTTTTGAAGATGCCTCATAATATCTGCAAAGAAGGGCTACGCTCCGATACCAGCTGTGACGGAACCTCCCAAGTAATTAGGCCCACCTACAGTTGTCCTTGTCTAACAGACATCAGACACCCTGTAGATGTTCCTAAGTCACTTGACAAGCTCGGTATCTTTTCCGACCTCACCAGGAACGTTTCACCCGTCTTGCAGACATTACAGAACATCGGAGATAAAGAAATGCGGAAGCGAATTACATAAACTTACATTTATTTCCAAAAGCAAGCTCGAGTTATTTTATTACAGACCAGTCTAAAAGTGAGTGCATAGAAGTAATATTATACAAACCAAGGGAGACACAAACTTCTCCCGAGAAGCTAAAAACAAAAGATTCTAGGTGGAGGACCGAGTCCTCCCGCACTTCAGTCTTGCTTTTCTTCTTTGGAAACCACCTTGGCACAGAAGCAACAAAAGTCTGCTACTTCCTCACCTAAAAACAACGAAGGGATAAACCCTGAGTATGGAATTACTCAGCAAGTCTTACCCGACTAAGGAAAAGACTTTCAAGGGTATGCTGGATAAATAGGAGTCAAGGAGAGGCTTTAGCAAAAATCAACTTATACTTTTGCAGAAGTAGCTTACTAAAGTGAGTCCTTACTTTCAATCTTTTAACGCCATCTTAGGTATTATTAGACTCTATTTGCATCTAGTCTAATTTCACATCACATCAAGACAACATCATTTTTATCCATAGTGTTCACATCCTGACTTTAGGTTGTAGAAAAGTGACCAAGTCTTCATAACCGCGAAGGTACGGCGATCCGAATCGATTATACTCAGCTGAGGATCTCCAATCACACGACATATGTAGCACTTAACCCTTGCATATGTCAACCCGCCACCGGGGTTCTTAAGACCGGATCAGGTTCACGCAAACCGAGAGCACAGATACACCACCGTCCAGCCTCTTGCCACGGAGGGTACACGCTACTCTCGCCACCGCTCCACTCCCATTTCGTGTTATCTTATTCCGGCCTTAGTCTGCCCGAGGCAAGGCTTACCCATGACGAGGCATGTGACCAGTTAAAGGGTCCTCGGTCAGCACGCCTACATACGCGTTAATCCTTAACCAACCTGGGTAGAACATCACCTGTTCCTACCCCAAGTCTCAATTTACGTATTTCCATCCTTAGGATTGTGTCTGTTCCTTAGGATGAAAGAGCATCACAGGGAACTTTGCAGTAAGATCCCACCATTGCTCCAAATGAAAATATTCTTGCAGGTAGAAGCCATCCTCTCCCGGGTTAGACTGAGGACAACCTCTATCCACAAGATCTAAGCAAGGCTAAGCATTTTTGTAAATCATAATTTTGATACTTCACAGAAGTATCTATAAAGGTATGGATATCAAGGAAAGCAATGCATCAAAGGTTTTCAAGTCACTCCTATGAACCTAATGCACATTTCACTAGACTTAAAGGTGCGAAAAGTATTTGAAAACACAAGGAAAAGGGTTGCATGCACCGGGGCTTGCCTTTGTTATCAGGTGAGTCCTCCTCGGTTCCACAAATATCGAAATATAAGCAATTGCCTGTTTGAGGATCTGAGGATGGTGGTATCCCTTCTTCAGAGACTTCTTCTTCTTCTTCGTGCTCTAATATAACCATATACATGCATAAGAATGGATGTCATGGGATGCTCATGAGGATGCAAAGATAATATAAACTTATTATCTAAGTCTTGAGTACAACTTTCCTTCACGGTACTCCGAGAACATAGGGTTTCCGGAGTCAGTAAAGGAGTTCATGGAGCAGGGGGGGTGGTTTTGGGTTTAGTGATCAAACAAGGTCCAAATCAACCCAAATTCTACCCAAGGCTTCTAAATATTGGTTTAAGTTCACATAAAAATTTTGAGCATTTTTGGGATTACCATTTATCTTTTAAAAATCCTGAATTACTTCTTTAGGCTATTTTAAATGCCCTAAAATTCCTTATTTATCCTAAAAATCATGAAACTATTTTTATTAAATTCTAGGGAAATTAACAAGCCTAGGAAAATTAGTTTCACAATTTTAGCATTTTTTCTACATTTTTCTACATATTTCTAAAGCTCTGCTGTAAAAGAAAAGGAAAAACTCTAAACAGTACTGGGCCAAATCTAGTTCAGGCGGCCAAAGCCCGAGTGGATTCGTGCGCGCGCCCGCGCCTTCGAGGGAGATTTTGCGCAGAGGTCCACGAGGTTTTGGCTAAACCAGAACAGGGTCGTTTACTATTGCGCAGAGTCACTGACACTTACAAAAAGGCCCCTGCGTTTCTATCAATTCGCAACCGGAAGTCCCCGACGGCGCTCGCGCACCGCCGCGCTCCGGCGAGCATCTACGCCGGCCGATTGGGGCTAAGACAGGTGCTAAGCTTCGGCCGAGACCAAATCCGAGTCCCCATGAATGTTTTCCCCAACTTAATTGCACTATTGGTGAACTATGGAGCTCCGGCCACGGTGGCCGTGAACGGTGTGGCCAAATCGTCGTGTTCCCGGCGACTGGGGGTCTCCCGGTTCAATTTGGTGGCTCGGCAAGCATCACGGAGTTGGGAGGGTACTCAAACGAAGTAGCAGAGGACCGGGACTGACCTGTGGAGGACTGACCACGGTGGAGTGGATTTCGCGGTGGCGGAGATCGATTTGGGGAAAAACTCGAATTGTGGAGCTCTGGTGAATGAGAGGAGATGAGAGTGGGTGCTACGGCTTGACAATTTCATGGTGCAACAGACCTGGCCCTCAATTTATAGAGCCCTCAAGCGGTGGCCGCGAATTTAAGCGATGGCACGCGGCGGCCTGAGATAAGGAAGGTCATCGGCTTTGCGATTTCGTGTCCACCGCCGTGGCGGGCTCACCGGCATCGATGAGACAGCCGTGAGGAGTCACACCGATGAGGTGGAAGGGCAGAGCCACGCGGCACAACGCCGGGAGGCGG
Organism: Zea luxurians; assembly: GCA_029449295.1. NCBI lineage: Eukaryota > Viridiplantae > Streptophyta > Magnoliopsida > Poales > Poaceae > Zea > Zea luxurians. Next base: position 177,666,218 of record JAOPSE010000002.1, read on the forward strand.
CGGTTCACCGGTGTTCTTATCGGTTCCACCACTGTGAACATGGTACGGTGGCTGGACTTCTTTAGCGGCTGAAGTTTTATCCACGGCGGTGGTCTCCAAATGTTATCCACACGGTCCGCACGAATCGTAGCACGAGATCGACCACCGGCGGCGACACGAATCGCGGCGGCGAGTCACCGACGGTGATATGCACGGCACCGCAGATCTTTTGTCACTGTACCATGGCAAAGATCATCAGCCGACCTGACAGCGTGATTTGCAGGGTTATTTACTCCCAATTTTGTGTAGTAACTCGATTGCCTTTCTCAAACAAAGTTGTAGAGCAATATACCATCTATAATTCGACTATAGGACTTGAACACATTTGAGCACTGGATCATGCTCAAAATTGAGCTGGAAGTGGATGTCAGTCCTCTGCTAATCTGAATTTTGGATCAAAACAGCCTGACAGTCAAACTTTGGCTGGGTTTTTCTCCAAATTTCTCATAAGACCATGGCTTGAATCCTTAAACAAAGTTGTTCTCCTACAATTGGGCTTCAACTTTGATGTGGTGACCTAGGGCAAAAACCCTACATTCTGAAAGATACAAGGCTCCAAAGTTGAGCCAATATCACTGAAATCCAGACTTAACCCCAAAAAGGTTAAGTGGGGCACTTTTGCACTTAAGTCCAAATTTCAAGTTTTGGATTGCAAATTCTCATATAAGTGACCCAAATAACTCAAGATACTTATTTAACTTGATTTTTGCACTTTAGTCCAAAAGTGGACTAATTTTGCACTTAGGTCCCTAGGGTTTGGTTTTAGGGTTTTCCAGGGTTCTGATTAGTGTTTTTAGTATCCCAAGGGTATAAATGTGATTCAACTTGGTTTTTGGGGATATTTTATGACTTTTTCCCAAAAGCCTTAAGGTTTTTCTCATTTGGGTTAAGTTTTACCCCTTTTAATCTCTATTTAGGGTTAAGTTCCCTAACCAGGGTCCTATTTGCAAAATACCAAAAACAATACACTTGTTTGAAATTTTTACCTAGTAAATGCACTCTAGGTGTGACAAACATATGCAATGTCAATGTTTATGATGTCATGCTCAAGTTTTAGTTATAGTAACACCAGGGGTGTTACAGGCAAGCCAGGGGCCGAGGGCCCGCTGACCCGAAGAACTCCACTGTCCACTTCCCCGACGAAAGAATGGATGCAAATCGCAAGAAAGAAGGAGGCAAACAAGACCAGGAGGAAGGAAGTTGTTCTTTCCATTTCTCTACCCTCAAAGGAGAATGGAAAGAAGATCGCCACGACCGCTGCACCATTCTACCCCGACGTCCTCTTCATCGAGAGAGTGGAGTCGCCTCTCGTCTCTGACGACGAGCCGACCGCGCCCGAAGAAGAACCACCTCAGCGGGAGTCCCGCCGGCGGAGAAACCGGCGCCGAATTATACGACGACATCACGAGGCCGGAGAACGGGATCCGGAGCAACCTGTTTCGTGGGACGAGGTCTCGGAGATAGGAGAAACTTCGGAGGAACGCATCTTCAGAGAACGAAGGAATTCCCACCGACATGATCGCCGACGAGCTCAGGAACAAGCCGAGCAAGATGCGAGACAGTGCCGGGAAAATCCACTCTTCGGGCGCAACCTGAATCCCGACTTCGCCCGAGCCATGAACACGCCGAGTGAAGTCGGAGGGGTACTAGCTCGAATAGCTGATGGACTCCCTCGGACTCCCGACGCCGAGGGCTATCGACGGCTGTTCACCCAGGCAGCCAACCATCTTCTACCGCTCGCTCACCCGCTGAACGATCTACGACACGCCATCAACAGTCGCCGGGACGCGCGAAGCTCCATCAACGCTTCGCGTGAACGACGGCATGAGAACGAGATCCGCCGCCGGGAGGAGTACGACAGGGATCATGGCATCCCAGCTCGGAGTCAGGCAACCAGAACCAAGTCAGCAACGGCCTCAACTGGCGGTACCACCCGGGGACGGTCGAGGAACCACAACAACTACTCCCCTCCCCGGGACAGACATCATCCCCGACGACAGGAGGACGCCTGTGGAGTGACAGCCCTTACTCCACGCCTTAGGGCCATTCAGTGGCCCCCTAACTTCAAGGTATCCAATGTCGACAAATATGAACCTAAGCAGGATCCAGGAGGCTGGCTGGCCGTCTACACCACTGCCGCCGGAGCCGCCGGAGCATCCGAGGACGTGATGACTGCGTACTTACCCATTGTCCTCGGGCAAGATGCACTGCAATGGCTGCAACATCTACCTCGACACTGCATCGACGACTGGAGCGACTTTAGTCGACGCTTCACCGCCAACTTTCAGTCCCTCTCCGACAAGCCAGCGCAACCATGGGACCTCAAATCCATCAAGCGCCGGGGGGACGAAACTCTCCGGTAGTACCTCAAAAGGTTCCAGACCTTGAGAAATCGTATCCCCGAGGTCACGGAGGCGGCCGTGATCGAGGACTTCTACAGAGGATCCAACGACTCGGCCTTCGTCCGAGCCATACTGCAGAAAGCGCCGACTACCTCCGAGCAGCTGTTCCAGGAAGCCGACCTCTACATCACCGCCAACGAGCGAGCTCAGGACCTCATTGAGGGAGCAAAGCCCGCACCGGCAGCGCCACGACGCGACGCGAACCAGCAACCCGACAAACGCTGGGAGAAAAGACCTCGCGAAGAGGTGCACGCCGCTGGACCACCTGCCTCTCGCGCCCGGGGAGGACCTCGCGGAGGCGAGCGCACGCTGGATGACATCCTCGACGCCCAGTGCCCGTACCACAAGGACATGCGCCACAGCCTGCGGAACTGCAGGGACTTCAAGCACTCCATCGGACACGGCCGACCTTTCCATCCTCTACCTCCTCCTCCGTCGCGGGGAGGACCAGAAGAACCACGACAACCCCAGCAGCAGGAGGAGGGGGAAGGAGGAGCCTTCCCACGCGTTGATAGGGAGGTCAACATCATCTTCGATGGACACGGATCGCAGGAGAACAGAAGACAACAAAAGCTCAACGATCGCCAGATATTGGTAGCGACCACCGGTCCTCCCGCTCCGTACCGGTGGTCGGAGCACCCGATCACCTTCACTCGGGCAGATCAATGGCTCAACTTCAACCACCCAGGCAAATAGCCGCTCCTCGTCGATCTAGTGATCCGAGAGAGCAGGGTGAAGAATGTGTTAGTGGATGGGGGAGCAGCATCAACGTCACCTTCCCCCGGACACTCCAAGGCTTGGGAGTTCACCTCAAAGAGCTCCGTGAGTCAGACATGCCTTTCTTCGGCATCGTGCCGACTGAAGGGGAATACCCGCTGGGCCACATCTACATGCCCGTCGCCTTCGGAACTCCGGAGAACTATAGAACCGAGTTCCTGAGGTTCGAGGTGGCAAACTTTGACTGCGGGTACAACGCCATCATCGGGAGGCCGGGATTGGCAAAGTTCATGGCCATCCCGCATTACACGTACATGATATTGAAGATGTCAGGACCACAAGGAATCATAACTGTGTGCGCTGACCTCCAAGGCGCCGCAGAATATTTCCGAGTGGCCATCCAAGCGGCCCTCACCATCAAACCGTCGACGACTTCTTCAGCGCAGGCGAACTCTAAGCCTGAGGAAGACCTTACAGCACCGGCAAACGAAGCTCAAGCCGTGACCTCTATGCGTCCGACTGAAGAAACTAAAAGGATCAACCTGGGGTTTGCTCATGAACGCAAGACTGCCATCATCAGCTCCAGCCTGGACGATAAATAGGAAGGCGCGCTCGTCCAGTTTCTGCAAGACAACCGAGACGTATTCGCATGGCAACCTACGGATATGCCGGGAGTCCCGAGAGAACTGGCCAAGCACAAACTGAAGGTCTACCCCCAGGCAAGGCCGATCCGGCAAAAACTACGTCGCTTCACGCCCGACAAAAGAGAGGCCATTCGCGCTGAGTTGGCTCGCTTGGTCGCGGCTGGGTTTATTAGAGAGGTGTTACATCCCGAGTGGTTAGCCAACCCTGTTCTTGTACTCAAAAAGAATAAAGTGGATTGGCGCATGTGCGTCGACTATATAGATCTCAACAAACATTGTCCAAAGGATCCCTTCGGGCTCCCTAGGATAGATCAGGTGGTAGACTCCACGTGCGGATGTTCTGTGCTGTCTTTTTTGGACTGCTATTCCGGATACCATCAGATCAGTTTGGCAAAGGAAGACGAGGAAAAAAACAGCGTTCATCACTCCATTCGGTGCTTTCTGCTATACCTCCATGCCGTTTGGCCTCAAAAACGCTGGAGCGACTTATCAGAGAGCCATTCAAACATGCTTAGCCGATCACTGGGGCAAGCGTGTGGAAGCCTACGTGGATGACGTGGTAATCAAAACAGAGAACTCGGAAAACTTTATCGAAGACTTACAGCTGGTTTTCAACAGTCTAAGGCGATATCGATGGAAGCTTAATCCCGAAAAATGTGTCTTTGGGGTACCGGCAGGGAAGCTACTCGGATTTATTGTCAGCCACCGAGGAATTGAAGCTAATCCGGATAAGATTGAAGCTATCATGAAAATGGAAGCTCCACGATCACAAAAGAAGGTTCAGCGACTTACCGGATGTATGGCAGCCCTGAGCAGATTTATATCCAGGCTGGGAGAAAAAGGTTTACCATTTTACAAGCTACTCAAGAAAGTGGACAAGTTTCAGTGGACTTCAGAAGCACAGGAAGCCCTAGATGCACTGAAGAAATTCTTGACAACCCCACCAGTACTAAAACCACCACGGTGAGCCACATCAACTCAACCAGCTGAAGATCTGCTGCTGTATATCTCTTGCACGACTCACGTGGTAAGCACCATGTTGGTAGTCGAGCGAGCAGAAGAAGGACATGCCTACCCAGTGCAACATCCTGTTTATTTCATCAGTGAAGTTCTGGGTCCCTCGAAGAAAAAGTATCCTCAAGTTCAGAAGCTATTATACGCAGTACTTCTAACTGCCCGTAAGCTACGTCACTACTTTGATGACCACAAAGTCATAGTAGTCACTGGTTTTCCGATAGGGGACATCCTTCACAACAAGGAAGCCATTGGCTGAATAGCCAAGTGGGCCTGCGAACTGGGATCTCATGACATCGAATTTCGACCTTGCACTGCCATTAAAACCCAAGCATTGGTTGACTTCGTATCAGAATGGACTGAACAACAAGTACCAGAGAACCCAGAAACTGCAGAAGTATGGTGGATGTATTTTGATGGCTCGCTGAAGCTGCAGGGAGCAGGCGCGGGAATTCTCTTCATCGCACCTGGAGGCGAGCACCTCAAATATGCCCTCCAGTTGTTATTTCCAGCCTCCAACAATGCAGCCGAGTATGAAGCTCTGATCCATGGACTAAACATCGCCATATCATTAGGCATCAAGAGACTAATGGTATACGGAGATTCTTTGGTAGTCATAAGCCAGATAAACAAAGAATGGGACTGTTCGAATGATTCAATGGGAAAATACTGCACTGCCGTCCGAAAACTAGAAGATAAATTTGAAGGCATGGAATTTCATCATGTAGAAAGAGATCGAAACACGGCAGCCGATGTATTGTCCAAGCTAGGATCCAGTCGAACTCAGGTCCCACCCGGAGTCTTTGTACAAGAAATACCACAACCAAGCATCTCAATGGATCAGACAGAAGAATGTAATATCGTGAATCAACCAGAGTCAGGCTCTGATGACTGGAGAAGGTCGATCATCAGATATATCAAGAATGAAGAGGAACCAGACGATAAAAATGCAGCCGAGCGCATCGCTAGGCAGTCAGCTCACTACACACTCATTGGGGAGACACTATATAGAAGGGGCGCATCAGGCATCTTCATGAAATGCATTCTATCGTCTACTGGGAAGCGACTTCTAGGCGAGGTCCATGCTGGACAATGTGGAATACACGCAGCGTCCAAGACACTAGTCGGGAAAGTCTTCAGGTCGGGATTCTATTGGCCAACAGCGAAAAGTGATGCAGCCGAGTTAGTTCGGAAGTGCGAAGCTTGCCAGTACTTGTCAAAGCAACAACATCTACCAGCACAGCAACTGCAGACCATACCGGTGACTTGGCCCTTTGCATGCTGGGGGCTAGATATGATCAGACCTTTCAAGAAAGCTCAAGGAGGATACACTCATGTACTGGTAGCAATCGACAAATTCACTAAATGGATAGAGTTCAACCCATTGCTTCTTTGACCTCAGCTAAAGCCGTGGAATTCATACAAGACATAATATTCAGGTTCAGAATACCGAACAGTATCATAACCGACCTGGGATCCAACTTCACAAGTTCAGAGTTCTTTGATTTCTGCGAGCAAAAAAGCATTCAGGTCAAGTATGCTTCGGTAGCACACTCGAGAGCCAACGGGCAGGTTGAACGAGCTAACGGGATGATATTGGAGGCACTCAGGAAAAAGGTTTTCGATAAAAATGAAAAGTTTGCAGGAAAGTGGATAAGGGAATTGCCCTACGTCGTTTGGAGCCTAAGAACCCAACCTAGCCGAGCTCTACATGGAAACACTCCTTTCTTCATGGTCTTTGGGTCAGAGGCAGTACTGTCTGCTGATCTCAAGTTTGGGGCGCCAAGGTTGATCTTTGAAAGCATATCAGAGGCCGAAGCAACCAGGCTGGAAGATGTCGATGTACTCGAAGAAGAGCGGCTGAACGCAGTAATTCAATCGGCACGGTACCAGCAGACTCTGAGACGCTATCACGACAAGACCGTGCGACAACGATCCTTTTCAGTAGGAGATCTCGTCCTCCGCCGAATTCTAACGGGGGAGGGACGACACAAGTTATCGCCCTTATGGGAAGGACCGTTCATAGTAGCAGAAGTCACTCGACCGGGATCATATCGTCTCACTCAAATGGACGGCACAGAAATTGGGAACTCCTGGAATATAGAACACCTCAGGAAGTTTTATCCTTAGCTGTATTTCAAAAGCTATCGGGATGACGATGTACTCTGTAAAACGGGAAATATGTCATCAATAAAAAGGGCTTCAAAGGTACTCAATTTGTTCATGATTGACTTGCATTCTTACTTAACTCGGGGTGACCACTATGCCCTGCTAACCGAGCAATCGGCTTAAGTCGGCAACGACTTAAGACGGTGCAACATGCTCGCGCTTACTTAACTCGGGGTGACCACTATGCCCTGCTAACGGAGCAATCGGCTTAAGTCGGCAACGACTTAAGGCGGTGCAACATGCTCACGCTTACTTAACCTAGGGTGACCACTATGCCCTGCTAACGGAGCAATCGGCTTAAGTCAGCAACGACTTAAGGCGGTGCAACATGCTCGCGCTTACTTAACTCGGGGTGACCACTATGCCCTGCTAACGGAGCAATTGGCTTAAGTCGGCAACGACTTAAGGCGGTGCAACATGCTCACGCTTACTTAACTCGGGGTGACCACTATGCCCTGCTAACGGAGCAATCAGCTTAAGTCGGCAACGACTTAAGATGGTGCAACATGCTCGCGCTTACTTAACTCGGGGTGACCACTATGCCCTGCTAACGGAGCAATCGGCTTAAGTCGGCAACGACTTGAGGAGGTGCAACATGCTCGCGCTTACTTAGCTCAGGGTGACCACTATGCCCTACTAACAAAAGCAATCGATTTAAGTCAGTAACGACTTAAGGCGATCTCGCATGCTTACGATTACTCATATAGGGGTGACTTCTATACCCCGTAAACAAGTTTCAAAACCATCACTCAGCATTTTACTACTGCAAATTTATGTACTGTTGAATTCTAAAACAATAGGAGAGTAGCAATATCATTCAACTGCCGAACTGGTGTCCTCTAGCAAATATCCGACCATGCTAACTACGCGATCAAAGCACACAAAATATTTCTCTATTTTGCAATATCTTTCTCAGGAGCAACCGATGAAGAAGGGCGACTTGAGGAATCAGGAGCAGCGTTCACGTCAGCCCTTATGTCTTCAGGAACAACCACACCGGGTCTCCTCATCAAGATTCGCCCCGCGCGAATGGCTTTATCCATGGCTCTGTCGCGCTGGGCCCTCAGAGTAATGGAAGTTTCTTCAGCAACTTTGGCAGCCAATTGAGCGGTCTCTAGCTCCTGGGCGATGGATTTCTTGGAAGCACGGAGTTCTTTGATAGCAGCATCCTTAGCCGATATCAACTGCCTGAGATGGATCACATCATCCGTGGATTCCTGCAGCTTACAACGATGATTGTCTAACTCCTCCATGGTAAAGCGATGGCTTCTCTCCAGGATGGTCAACGAGTTGCTAGAATCACGATACAGTCTGTCAAGATTGTCGCGAGAAGCGACAAGGGCACTTTTTTCTTCCTGCAAACAAGAATCAACTCCTTCAAACATCAAGCAAGCAATAAGAACACAGCAATACAAGGCACAGTTTCATAAGTCACCATTTCAGAATCAAGCTGAGCGCGAAGAGTAGAGTTCAGCGTCTTAGCATCATTTAGAGCAGCAGAGACCTGGGCCAGCTCAGTCTAGCTTTGAGAATACTTTTCCTCAAAATCAGAACACCGCTGGACCAGTTCAGCCTGACCTTGAGAATGTTTTTCTTCAAGAATGGAAATCTGCCGAGCCATATCTAGCAAGAGACAATCAAGCAAAAAGAGTTAAAATGTAAAACAGTTCAATAAGATAGACAAAGAGAAGCAAAAGAGTACTAACCAACATTTGTCGCCTCCAAATTAGAGACACGATGTTGGAGCAACACCGGATTCCAACGTGCCAGAGATGAAGCTCCTTCTGGAACAGAAGCACCTTGCAACCTCAGCTGACTAGCCATCCCATCCACCAATGCCTGATAGGGAGAACAGATGAGCGTGTTGATAGCAGTTCGTATGGTGTAAAAGTCAGGCCGGAATATATCACAGTACCTGGAGATTGGAAAAGAACGAAGGGACTCCCAAATCATGAGAGATCAATTGATGACCTGGCATAAGGTCGCCACCCGAAGCAACATGCAATGAACCAGCAGGGACCAACTCGGCAGCATCAACAGAGCCCAAAGCTTGGTCAGCGAGAACGCTAGCCTCTAAAGCGACTCCCCGGCCCAAAGCTTGGGCTACCACCATGCAACCGGAGCGTGGAGAAGATCCTGCGTGAACATCCATGGAAGTACAAGAGGGAGACCCCGCTCGGACACCCTCGGGGGCTAGGCTATAGTTTGCGCTACCCACTTGAGCCGGATCATCTCCGGCAGTACCCTCGGGGCTGGGCAGTGGCTCGCGTCTCCCACCCGAGCCGAATCATCCCCGGCAACATCGTCGGGGGCTGGGCAAGTGTCAGCACCATCCTTGAGGACCAAGTTCCCTGCGGTAGCCGCCTCTAAGGCTGAGGGTCCCTCAATTACTTCCATGGGTGCAAGACGATCCAAGTCAGTTTCCTGACCCTCAAGACCGCGCTCTAAGGTCGATGAGGCGCGGGACGCTGCCCGGGACGATCCCAACCCGGCGCCGAGCACATCAGCACAAACCTCCATCACACCATCATCCGCTGGCTCTGATAACAGGTTTTCTGGAACCATATCTTCAAGAGTCTGGTCAAAGTTTGCGAGGGACAATTCTTGTAGACCAATGAGGGCAGACAAAGCAGGAGAAGGAACTCCACTACTTTCCCCACTGGCGACATACTGCCGACTGTTCTTCCGAGTCAAAGGGACCTCATCTTCTTCCTCCCCGTCGTTCTCATCAGCAGCACAGACAACACACCCATTGGGGTCAGCGGTAGGTGGAGCACACCCATTGGGGTCAGCAGCAGGTGGAGCACCCCCATTGGGGTCAGCGTCAGTAAATTCAGGAACATGCACTTCTTCAGCAGCAGGAACCGAAGGACCAACATCCCGATCCAAACTAGATACTCGTCGGAGACGTCTCCTTTTCTTTTTCTGCTCATCAGCAGGAGGATCAAGTTGATTGGCTCGGGAAGGGCGTCTTGGGCGAACACTGACAGGCTTCTGAATATCCAAGGTTATACCAGCTTCTGGGAGAGGCGTCACTGCCAATGTCCCAGCAGGAGCAGCATTAGAAGAGTCCTCAGCCAGCATATCGAGCATAGCACTTATCTCTGCATCACTAGGACCCAAAGGCACCTCAAAGTGGACCTGCCGTTCATCATCAGGAATTTCCCCGAGCGAGGAAACTAAGGCGCTAACTTCTTCAGCAGAGGGTCGCACTCTAAGGCCCAAACTGCCATCAGCGACAGGTGGATTCGACACAAAAAGAGTGAAGGCCTTGGGAGGAGGTAGGTTCCAGGCTGAGTATGCCACTGGGGCACCAACATTTGATACCCTGCCTCTAAGAATCATCTCAAGTCGGTTCACCAAGTCTACAGAGGGAATCCTTCTGTTGGTAACCCGAGTCGAGTCAGCTAGGCCTCTGTACAGATAAGTCGGGTAAGCCCTGTCCTTCAATGGCTGAATGTTCTTGAAAACAAAATCAGTAACCACAGCCTCTGCAGTCAGACCCCTCTCCTTCAGCAGTCCAACTTCAGCTAGCAAAGCCCCAGCCTCAGCCACCTCCTGATCTGTGGGGGACTCGGTCCAACTCGGGGTATGAACGTCCGGCTGTCTCCCCGACCGTGGGGGGAGAGAATTTCCGTGGTTCTCAACAATAAACCACTCCAAGCGCCATCCCTTAATACTGTCCTTGAGAGGGATTTCAAGATAATCAGACTTCCTCCCACTGCACATCTCTAAACTAGCACCCCCAACCAGCTGATGCTGCCCCCCGGCCATTCCAGGGCGACAGTGATACAGATACTTCCATAGTCCAAAATGTGGCAGGACGCCAAGAAAAGCCTCGCACAAATGAACATAAATGGAAATTTGCAGAATAGAATTGGGATTCAGATGGGTCAAGTTAAGGCGATAGAAATCAAGGAGGCCGCGGAAAAAAGGGAGAAATGGGGAGAGCGAGACTGCGGAGAAGAAAAGGAACGTAAATCACGGATTAATGGGTATCCTCTGTCGGGACAGTGACCCCATGACAAATCCGCCAAGAACAAAGCTCCCTCGGGGGAAGGACCCTGATGGACACGAGGTGGAGAAGGTCAGGCTCGGAGACAACAGACATATGGTTACCTACGAAAGGCAACTGGCTGTTGGGGTCGATGGGGGGAATCACCGCAGCGGATGAACTCGAGGCCTTTCTCTTGGGCGCCATCTCAACTCTACTGGCGAACAGAGTGAGAGCCGAATTGCAGAGAGGATCTGGAGGCAGGAAGGCAAGAACTAGGGCACGGAAAGCAGAGGCGGCTGAAAGCGCAGTATATGCGGGATATTCCCGAGTCAGATACCGTCTCCAAAAGCGCCCAGTCAGCACCCGGCAGTTACTTCTAAAACACCGGCGTGCCACGTCGTCACCCGACGGCTACTTCTAAAACCCCGGTGTGCCACATCATCACTCGACTATTATCCTCAAAGTGGCCGACACGGCCCGTTTTAACTCGGCTGTTATTTCTAAGACGCTGACGTTATCACCAGTCGCTCGGCATTTATCTCTAAAGTGCCGACGATGTCTTCAGTCGCTCGGCGGTTACCTCTAAAGCGCCAACGATGTCTCCAGTCGCTCGGTGGCTATCTCTAAAGCGCCGACGATGTCTTCAGTCGCTCGGCGGCTATCTCTAAAGCGCTGACGATGTCTTCAGTCGCTCGGCAGCTACCTCTAAAGCGCCGACGATGTCCTCAGTCGCTCGGCGGTTATCTCTAAAAAACGCTGGCGTTGTCACAGGTCACTCGGCTATCACATCTAAGAGCGCCGACGTGGTCAACAGTTATTCCGACGCTGACATGGTTTCGTCATCACTCGGACTCTATTTCAAATGCGTAAATATCGACAATAATAGCTCGGCCATCACCCCTGAAGCGGCGATATGATGCCCGAGTTATTTAGTTACTATTCCGAATGAATCAACTTCACAAATAAGAGATCGACTTACTACGAAGCAAAGTAATTGGTACAGGAGGAGACAAAGTCATTCTTCATTAAGGGAAGTAACAGTACTTACAAATCAACTCATTATGAGTTGATACTTCCCTACTGCTGCTACTACTACTACTACTACGCTACACTATACTACTCTACACTACTAATACTACTACATTATTTCACTATACTACTTCTAATCTATACTAATATCTAAAAACCAGTGGCATCTAGCCACTGGCCTTGTTGCTGCCCTTGCTGCTGCCGCTGCCCCTGCTGCTGCCGCCGTCACCGCCCCTGCTGCCGCCGTTGCCGCCCCTGCCGCCGCCGTCACCGTCGTCGCCGCCGTCGCCTCCGTCATCGTCGTCGTCGTCGTCGTCGTCACCTTCGTCGTCCTCCTCGGGTGAGTCCTCCTCGTCCGAGGAGTACTCCGACTCATCCGAGCCCTCAAGCCTGGAGCGCTCGACGGCCCGGATGTAAGTCCAGACTTCCGCGGCAATCCCCTGAGAGTCGTCCGAGTCATCGGACGAAGCTGGGGGAGAGATGGGAGCTGGAGACCCCTCGGACTCAGAGGAGAACTCCTCCTCTGAGTATTCCGAGTCGCCAAAGTCCTCTGATGGAGGAGTCGGCTCACGCTTGCGTTTGTTGTTCTTGCCCATGGTGGAAATGCAAGGAGAGGAAGAAAGCAAGCAGCTGAGAACAACAAGAGATGTGAAAAAACCAGAGAGGCAAAGGCACTATTTATAGAAGAAGAAGGCAACCGCTCACCTCCAACCACGGTCACTGAACAGTCGCAAAGCATTCAATACACACTTCAACCCGTCCGAAGACACGTCAGGCGGCTGACGCCGTTTCACGCAACGCAACACCCATTGGGACTCCAGTCAACAGCGCGGATGATATGATTACGCCCGCCGTCACATCACATTACTACTCAGAAGCAGCCGGCTAAAACACTCAGCGTACCAAGCCGTCCCTTGCCCACACCCATTGGGGGGGACGCCCAGGAATTATCAGTATATTTTTCAAAACTGTCACATTCATGCAAGGCATGCAATGAACACCTCAAGACAAAACTGAGATATCAGTAAGGATCAAAGGAAAGCCAAATATAGCCGGTGAAGTACAAAATCTGACCGACAGAAGCGACGTGAAGACTAGCCAGGGAACGTCCATCAAATGTCCAATCAGTCGCAGAGCAAATAAATTGCACCACCTAGCAAGATATGGGCGGATCACGAACTCGGCTGCAAAAGACAAAATACATGCTGACCTCTGAAGCATAATATTGATAACATAATGCTGACCTCTAAAGCATAATATGGATGACATAATGCCGACTTCTAAGGCACCCGAAAAAAGAAAAGATGACCCTCAGCAAAAAGACACGAAATGAAGACCTTCGAATGGATTATCTTCAAAAATCCACTCGAAGCTCGGGGGCTACACCCATTGGGTGCACCTCCGGTGCACCCAATGAATCACCATTTCAAGAGAAGACAACACCAATTTCTAAGGCATAAGGCAAGATTGAAGGCAAGATTGACCCTCAACCAAAGTGCAAGTGGAAAATAAAAATAATCTTTGATGAAGACCTTCGAGAGGATTATTTTCCAAAATCTACTCGAAGCTCGGGGGCTACACCCATTGGGTGCACCTCCGGTGCACCCAATGAAGTTCAGGGTCCTACAAAATGAAATGTCGACCTCTAAGGCACAAGCATGAAACAAGGCTCCAGTTTACAAGTGATTAAAGCAGAAGGAGACAGTAAAAAATCATTTTTACCAGACTGCTTGAAAAGAATTTCTTATCATAAACAAAGACCGCAAGCTGGACCTAGGATCTTTGGGCTGATTATCTCAAAATCAGCCCGAAGATCGGGGGCTTGTGGGGGACAGATATCCTCCGGGTCCATTGGAAGGATAAAAGACCTCACGAAAGGCCCAAGGGCCCAATAACCCGTGAGGTCACTCCTTCATGGGCCTAGGGAGGAACGGCCAGTGAAGCAGATCGACATAAGGCCGAGTTGGCGCAAACCCGGATGGCCCCATAGCGTTGAGCAAGCGACCGCAACAGAAGACCCGACTTTCCCGCGCTGGAGCCCCATACGACGGAACCAGGCGAGGATAAGTCGGCAGAATCATAGGAAGATAGACTAAAACGGTTCACTATCTTGTAGGTGTACATTGTTATCGTATCCACATCTATCGCCCCACGGTCGAATATATAAGGCCTAGGGGGCACCCCTTCAGAACGATCGATCCCATTATTACTCAGCCATCCACCTCATCTCTCTACGCTCTAACTTCAAAGAGCTACCTTGTAACCCATTACACAAAGCATACTCGCCAGGACGTAGGGTGTTACTTATTTCAAAGCGGCCCGAACCTGTAAACACTGTCCATTGTTCCTCGTGCATCTGGCACGAACCATTTAGCTACAGTTGGCGACACCGTCCTACTCCTAAAAACACCTTGAGGGGCAACCCCGGGTGTGCGGTCGGACCCAAAACACCGACATAAGGTGACTTCAAGCTTCGTCACTCGCTAAGTCCCGCCCACCCTTCGTCCAAATTTGCGTTATAAATCTATTTCCAATGCTTCAGGCTAGGCTGGGGATATCATTCAAGTCCGCAGGTGATAAGCTAAAGTTTGGTCTATTGACAATCTTTCCGTGCATGCAACTAGTCTTCATAAAAGCTACAGCTGTGCCGCGAGATGCCAACAGGGCATAGAAGTCACCATGCCCAGCTATTACTTCGTCAAGCGCCTCAACTTCGCTCTCAATATGTTCGAAGGTGCTTGGCAGGTCTTCAACCGAAGGTTCAAATTTGTCAGAGCTAGCTCCCACCGAGTTGAAGACCTGTTTCAGCCGTTGCACGCATCGGATGCCAAAGTTCAAGCATCTATCATAAAGCTCTTTTAATGGTTTTTGCAGATTCGAACTTTTCTCGATTTCGGCTTCAAGCTTTGCATCGAAACTCTTCTTTTCTTGCTCAAAGCTTTCTGATTTTTTAGGAGTTCATCATTTAATTTAGCAACTTCGTCTTGGGCTTCTGCCAATGAACCCTCCATTGTCTGAAGAAGAAAGTCTTTCTTCTCTAAAGAGGCTTCTTGATCTTTGATTTTCTTCTCCAAACCTTCAATTATAATCTCATTCTTTTTATCTTCAATATCTTGCTGCATTCTCAGCGCCTTGCTTAATAACATACTCTATACAATATAACCTTCATCAGAAATCTTTGCTTCATCACAAAACAATAAAAAGTTGAGGAAAAAACTTTACCTTAAAATTACAATAGAATAAGCTGCCGACGATATGCTGTCATCGGTAGCTGCTGATGTTAGCTTCAAGCTTTGGAAAACCAACACTCTTTGACAGAGTACTGATAATCTTCGCCCCAGTTCGATCTTGAATACATCCTAAGGCTTCTTCATTACTTCCACCGAAGAGCATGGCTCCTGGCTGGTAGCCATAGGATATAGCATACTCCTGCAGCTCCTCCTTTTTAGCCATGGATAATTCTTGACCAATTAAATTTTGAAAGCAGAAGCCTTGAACTTCGGAAGTATCTTTGGCAATTTCTTTTCCTTTTCCAGGCACTACGGCCATGGCTTCTTCTATAACTGCAGCAGTTTTCTCTGCAGCCAGGACTCCCTCTGTAGCCGCAACAGCTTCCTCCGCGGCCAAATCTAAGAGCACTTTATCGATATCAGATAATGTACTCTCTAGATTGGTAGCTTCAGCAGGCGCGGCCTCAGCAGAAGTCGCAGCTTCGGCAGCGGGTGTCATTTTTGATGCTGAGGCCGGTGGTGGTGTTTCCTCAATGGCTTGCATGACAGTAACAATTCTTCGCTTTTTTGGACCAGCCACCTTTTTCGCTGCCGAAGGCTCATCCTTCTTCTGTAAAAGCTTCGTCAGATCCGGCCCTAGAGGACTTAACAGCTTGATAGGTAAGGATTCGATCATTACCTTTAAATTTTCTTCTACTTCGGCAGCAGAAGGCGTCGACGGAGTTTCCTCTTCTATTTCAGCCATCTTCGGCTCTGGAGTTGCGCTTTTTCTTTTCCTTGACGTCGCCACCTTCGGCTCAGGACTGGACTTCCTCTTTTTCAAGGCTTTTTCGTCCTCTTTTATCATCCTAGCAGCCTATCTGCTCATAATACTAACAACCCTTTTTCTCTTTGACCCTTCGACACCCTTGTTTAATCGTTCATAGTCAGGGTATTCAAAGTTTAAAGCATCCATTACTCGATTCAACCTTCTTTTTGTTCGGGTGCCGAAGGCAGCAGTCATCAATTGATCTTCCTTTTTGGTATAATTGCCTAGAATCTCGTTGCACATAGTCTCAATCATCTCTAGCCATTCTTGGCAGGGCTCTTTGAATTGTTTGTCAAACTTGAAGCGATAGGGCAATCGAACAAGTTCACCCTTCTTCTTTGTTCCTTTCAGCTTCGGCATACTCCATTCACTCAATGTTGGAGATACCCTGTTCTCCAAGTATTCTTGCACTAGATCTCTGGTGCTGACATGTTCAGCCACCACTCTGAATTCTGCTACGACTAGCTGGCATGGTAGCCTTGGCTTCATGTTGCACAAAGGTCGGGTCATCCCGAAGCTTAAACTCAGCGGGCTCATGACCAGCGTCTTTAGTTTCTCTCTCTTTTTCTCGTCAGCCTTGATATAAAACCACTCACTTTTCCAGCCAGTTGGCCATTTGGTCCGATAGCTAAGGACCGGGGCCTTCGTATCCTTGCGATACGCGAAGTTACAACAACCAAAATTTTCATGAAGCCCATCTTCTCTGGCCTTTGTTTGGTAGTGTAGTTCATGCACTCGGCAAAACGCTTCAGCATTTGTGTCCATTCCTTGACTGCGAAGGACCCAGATAAAAATGCTGAGCCTAACAATAGTGTTAGGGGTCAGCTGATGAAGATAGATTTCATAATTATCCAAAACTTCTCCAATCATCTCGTGCAACGGAAACCGTAATCCCGCTTTGAAAAAGCTTTTGTAAACTACTACTTCGTCATCCTTCGGTGTTGGAGTGGTTTCTTCCCCGGCAAAGCGAATAAGCTTCTTCTTAGCTTCTCTGAAGTAGCCCAGCTTTATCATCATGGCCATATCAGCCTCAGACACAATAGATTTTTCAAAATCCAAGTGGCTGGGTTTTGATGGGATCAGAATGCTATAATCTTCTTCTTCTTCTTCAGCATTTTCTTCCTCAACATCAACTTATTCAACTTCGACAGCAGGCACACCTTCTTCAATGACCCCCTCTGTCACAACTAACCCCGATTGCCTCATGACTTCAGAGATTGGAGTTATCTCGGTGGCTTCAGTATCCTCTCCTTCACGGGTTACCCTCGCAGTCGAGCGTACTCTGGCCATCTGAATAGATCTTTTTGTGGTTTTTATGAAGCTAATGTTTTTATAGTTTTGACAAAGCTCCCTCTTTTGACGAAGCTAATTAAAAGTGATGGATTCGCTAGAGAATGCGGTGAAAAAGCTTCGGCTATGGTCAAATTTTTCAACAGCACAACACTGCAATGGCAATGAATGCTGTGGTAACTTCACACCTACCAGTTTGTTTATTTAGCGCTGCAGGTGGGAAGATGAATCGCCAAGGCGGCCCGCACCCGCCGAACAGTCACCCGCACCCGCTGAACAGTGGACCACTTCCCGCTGTGTAGTGGGCCACCTTGCGCCTAGAATATTTTTATTGTTTCTCGGCAACGAGCTCAGGGAAGGTGTTTTTCAGACCTTCGGCATTCCGAAGCCTTGAGGATTTTTCACGGATCAAGCTCATTACGAAAAACGATCTAGCACCACGAAGGGGCTATTGTTGGGGGCCTGCTTCGTCGCCGAAGGTCCTTTAAGAAGAAGTACCTTTGAAAGATCAGTGTATAATCAAACTCAGCGCGAAGGTACACACGAAGCTACAGGGAGCTTCGGCATAGCGACATGACTTAAGACGAAGGGCTGCACCGACTTGAAGAGGAAAAGACCGTTCAGTCCATGATGATTTGTGTCACAATTGTAACTAGTCATCAGGGGCATAAATGTAATTCTGACCGGGCTGCGTCCCGTGCCTATAAATAGGTGAACAGTACCCCCGTACTGTTCACGCTGGCTAGAATTCTCTCACGCATCACGCTTGGACTTTTACTTTTTGTCAAGCCGAAGGTATAAATGTAATTCAATATTGTTTCTGTTTATCCATGATAACTAAAAAGGAATATATATATATATTAGAAAAAGATTATATGATTATTCATGTTGTCTTTTATATTTCATATGCTTCTCCTTTCATTAGTATTCTCTGTGATGATGAAGGCTCGTCCTTCATGACCTTCGTCTGAAGATCATTATATCCTGAGGGAGATAATGCTTCAAAGGACGAAGGGCATTAACCTTTAACATTTTGTGTTGCCTTGTTCTTAACTCACAGCATTTAGGAGCAAGTCCCCAACAGTTTTAATGGCCACTTGTGCTATAACTTGTCACCTAAAGACACAAGACTTTAGTTTATATACTAATTCATATTAGGCTCATCCCATATTTATCAAATACGGAATAATACAGGTTCAATCCAGATAAAAACGGGGCATCACAAAAACGGACGGAATAAACCATCTCTCGTTTCCGTCCCATTTCCATATTTTCTCGTAAATACGGAAATGGTCGGGTCAAATATAGAAAACGGTACGGATCGAGATGGGATTTTACCCGTTCGTTTTCAAACCTAGTCTTGCGCTGATGGGAGTTGATGCGTGGCTGAGAGAGTTGATTTCGTACGAGCAAGCGTGGGAAGAGAAAAAAAGAAAACAAACGCCCTTAGGAAAATCTCCCAAAGCGCGTTGCCGTCGTCACAACCACGCTGGCCGGTGCCCACCATATCCTCTCCTCTCCCAGCCCACCATATACTCATTTAATCTGTTAATCAAATTAAATAGCCAGAGTAAAATATGAGTTTACCTTAACTAAGCTGAACTCGAATTTCGCAGGAACCATGACTACCACCAGTTTATTCATTTCACTGGCCGATGCACTGGAGCTTCCCTTTCCCAAAATTCTGGGACTCGATGCAAACACAAGACGTGCATGACATGCAGGAGCTGATGAGGTCATGGACGAGAAACGACAATGACGAGACAGAGCTCGACCGCCGGTGAGCACCATGACGAAGAAAATTGGCGAGGATGAGGATAGCAGACGACGACAGCGCAACACACACGGCGTGGCGTGCTGCAGCGATTGAGTGTCGAGGCGAGGTTGGAGAAGCGACGTCGGCATCCGACGAGGCCCAAGCTGGAAACCGAGCGAGGGAGAAGGAGCTCACAGGGGCGCCAAGGTGAGGGAGCAACACGCCGGAAGGTCGAGCAGGGAGCATGTGCTGCGGCGTCCGGCGAGCTCGTGCGTAGAGGTGGCCATGGGAATTGAGACTCGGCGGAAGATGAAGGAGAGGCCCTCGACGAGCGCCAAGGAACAGGGGATGAAGGAGCTGGACGTGAGGGCGAGGGCACGTCCAGCAGCCAAAGCTCCACATCGGCCCGATGGAGAGAAAACATGGGTCTGGTGTCGAGAAGGGTGAGGTTGGCGTGTGGCTATGGTCGAGGGCGAGCTGAGGGAGCTCAGCAAGGTCCCTGGCTTGGGGGCGGCGATAGCCATGGAAGGGGAGGTGCAGGGGAGGAGCGTCGTGTGGAGGGCATGGTCGCGTGGTTCGGCGGCCTGCTGCTCAGCAGCAGTGGAAGTAGCACGGCCGGTGGGGAGGCAGGTCTGGAGGGAGAAGACAGGGCATGGCGTGGGGGAGTTAGGAGTCTAGGGAGCCAGCGCGAGAGGCAAAGAAGATGCGGCCAGGGAGCTTCAACGATGGCCGAGATGAGGATAAAGAATAGAAGCTAAGCCAACGTTATTTGATTGGATAAGAAAGAAACGAGATCTTTTTCCAAAGAAAAGTGAATGCTCAGGATAGGAACAGTGGGAGGAAGATGACGTGAATGAATTTTGGAGCAAAATATCCATACCCAAACAAGAGAGAAATATATTTTCCCATTTTATTTTCCTATTCTTTCTTTTATTTTAACACAAATGTGTACATATATCCGAGCTCCACGGTAAGTTTTAAGAAATTTTTAATGGCCAGATATAAATGTTATCGTGATAGTTCAGATTGTATTTAATTAATCTGAAACCAAACAAAAATCTGCTCGCTACCCGAGCAATTGGATCAGAGCGTAAAACAAACAGACCAAACTAAGGAACATCAGCTTTGATATTTATATGGGGTTTGATTTAGTTAAAATCAGACGAAAATATATCTGCCCTTCGAACACTGTAACACCACTGGTGTTACTGCAACTAAAACTTGAGCATGGCATCATAAACATTGGCATTGCATATGTTTGACACACCTAGAGTGCATTTACTAGGTAAAAATTTCAAACAAGTTGTATTGTTATAGCATTTTGCAAATAGAACCCTGGATAGGGAGCTTAACCCTAAATAGGGATTATAGGGGGTAAAACTTAACCAAATTGAGAAAACCTCAAAGCTTTAGGGAAATAGTCATAAAATATTCCAAAAATGAACTTGAATCCCATTTATACCCCTGAGATATCCAAAAACCCCATTTGAACCCTAGAAAACCCTAAGTCCAAATCTTAGGGGCCTATGTGCAAAAATTGTGCACATTTGGACTAAAGTGTAAAAACTATTATGTTAAATCATATAAAGTC
This sequence comes from Zea luxurians, assembly GCA_029449295.1. Classification (NCBI taxonomy): domain Eukaryota; kingdom Viridiplantae; phylum Streptophyta; class Magnoliopsida; order Poales; family Poaceae; genus Zea; species Zea luxurians. Next base: position 177,686,904 of record JAOPSE010000002.1, read on the forward strand.
ACATGGTTCACATTTGGGAAGATTTACAAGCCAAACCCAAGTTTTGGACTAATTTGCAAAAAAGTACCACTTGACCTCTATTTCATTCTAAGTCTGAACTTCAGTGTGGTTGGCTAAACTTTGGAGCCTTATAGCTTTCAAATTATAGGGTTTTTACCCTAGGGCACCACATCAAAGTTGTAGACCAAACAAAGGAGAACAACTTTGCTTAAGGTTGTGAACATAGTTGTTAAGAAAATTTGGGAGATAATTAAGTCCAAAGTTGGACTATCAGGTTACTGGGTCTGACTTTTCAGACAAACAGTGTAACCACTTAGACTTTGAGCATGAATTCAAGCTTGATTCATTAAGAATTGAACCATGGTTGCTATGACAAACTTGTAGCTAGTTTATAGCTCTACAATATTGCTGCAGAAAGTTAGTTGAGTTGCCATTTGAATTTGGGAGAAAATCGAGCCTAAATGTTGACTGTCAGATGCTCTGAAATGGGATTCTAATGGTACAGTAGCGCTGTGGATCAGACTGCCAGCGTTGCTTGCTCGCCGCCGATGACTCCCCACCGTGATTTGTGCTGTCGCCGTCAGAATTCATGCTCGAGGTGGATGGATAACCTCTCGGGTAAAAGAATCTCTGCCGCCGGTGAGCTGGAGGTCACTCCGGTGACTCACCGTGGCTTCCCCTTCTGCTTTGCGGCTGGAGCGATAGGCTCGCCGGTGAACCGCCACCTCTCGGCCTTGTGCCGCGTGGCTCTGCCTTTCCACCGTGTCGCCGTGACTCCCTATCGCTGTCTCATCAACGCCGGTGAGGTTGCCACGACGGAGGACACGAATTCACGACACCGATATTCTTCTTCATCTCCGGCCGCCAGCGTAATCTGCTCAAATTACTCGTCACCGCTACCGTTCCCTATAAATTGAGCCTGCGGCTAGCTTAGCAACATCATCATGCACCCCCACACCCAGTATTGCTACCAGCCGATCACCAGCGAGCTCCAATTTCGCATTCTCCCCAATCCGGTTCAAATACACCGTAAAGCTAACCTCACCGTGGTCTGCACCGTTCAGGTCCGCTCATACCATCTTCTTCCCCGTTTAAGTACTCTCATGTGCTTACGATGCTCACCGACCCGCGCAATTGCGCTAGGAGCTCTCTGGTCGCCGGGAACACGACTGTCTAGCCGCACTGCCGCCGGTCACCGTGGCCCGAGCAAACCAATTGGCCATAGATGAAATTAGGTTGGGGGAAATGGTCAAGGAGGGTTCAATTGGGTTTTAGTCGCTCGGAGACCTGAGTCGTTGCCCCAATCGGCCGGTCCAGGAGCTCACCGGAGTTTCCCCGCACTCGACGCCGTCGTGGACTTCAAACCGAGAATAGATAGGAATGCGGGGGTCTTTCTGTAAACGATCAGTGACTCTGTTAAACAGTGAAAGAACTTGTTTTCGGTTAGCCAGAAACCCGAGGGCCTCTGTGCAAAGTCGCCAGAGCGCGCGGGCGCGCGCGTGCTTTTCCCTCTGGACTGGGCCGCCTGGGCTGAAACCAGCCCATCACTATTTCAAATTTTTCCTTTTCTTTTTCAATAGAACTTTAGAAATCCATAGAAAATTGTAGAAAAATCCTAAAATTGTGAAACCAATTTTCCTAGATTTCTTATTTTCCATAATATTTAATAAAAATAGTTTCATGATTTTTAGATTAAATAAGGAATTCTAAGGCATTTAAACTAGTTTAAACCATTAGTTCTGGATTTTTAGAAAATAAATAGTAATCCCAAAAATGTCCAAACTTTTTATATGAATTCTATACATTATTTAGAAGCCTTGGATAAAGTTTGGGTTGATTTGGACCTTGTTTGATAACTAGAACCCAAAACCCCCCTGCCCTGTGAACTCCTTTACTGACTCCGGAAACCCTAAGTTCTCGGAGTTCCGTGAAGAAAAATTGTATTCAAGACCTTAGATAGTAAATTCTTATTATCTTTGCACTCTCATGAGCATTACATGGCATTCATTCTTATATACATATATGTATGGTTATGTTTAGAAAACGAAGAAGAGATCGAAGTGACCGAAGAGAAGACACCACCACCTTTGGAATCTCAAGCAGGGACTTGTCTCTACTTTGACATCTGTGGGCCTGAGCCTGACTCACCTACTAACGAAGGCAAGCCCTGGTGCATTTGCCACCTTCCTTGATGTTTTTAAAATCTTTCTCACCTGCTTGTTGCATTAAGTAATAGGAGTTGGTTGATAAACAATTCCTGCATTATCTTCCTTGATCTTTGATTACCTTCCTTGAAACCCTGTTTTACAAAAGGTTTTTACTATGCTTAGTATTGCTCTAGCAAAACAAAAGGTTTTCTTTTACAAAAAGATGTTTGGCAAAGTGGGTGGGATATTTTTGAAAATAAAACTTGATGGTGAATCCATCACAGCTGTGATGGATTCAACATCGGAAAAGATGTACCTCTGCCATGTACCAAGTTTTTAGGTTTAAATGATTAAGCTGGGACCGGGCGGGTGACTTGCACGAGAAGAGAGTCTCGGTGTAGTGTCTCCGTCTGAGTCGATTAAGGACCGTCTCGATGTAGGCCTGCTGACCGAGGACCCTTTAACTGGTCACATGCCTCGTCAAGGGTAAGCCTTGCCTCGGGCAGACTAAGGCCAGAATAAGATAACACGAAATGGGCGTGGAGCGGTGGCGAGAGTAGCGTGTACCCTCCGTAGCAAGAGGCTGGACGGTGGTGTATCTGTGCTCTCGGTTTGTGTGAACCTGATCTGGTCTTAAGAACCCCGGTGGTGGGTTGACATATGCAAGGGTTAAGTGCTACATATGTCATGTGATTGGAGATCCTCAGCTGAGTATAATCGATTCGGATCGCCGTACCTTCACGGTTATGAAGACTTGGTCACTGACTTACACGTAGGAATCCAGTGAAGATGAGGAGTGGATAAGAAATTGGCTAGTGCAGGTCAAGTGCTTGAACTAGGTTAGCAAGAACTCTAGATATAGGTAAGTTTACCTAACTTGACAATAAAACTGGATTTTTAAGGATCCACTTTTAGTAAGCATTTTTGCAAACAGAGTCTTTGATCTTGAGATACCTTACCTTGACTCCCTTATAACCAGCATACCCTTGAGAGTCTTTTCTTTAGTCGGGTAAGACTTGCTGAGTAATTCCGTACTCAGGGTTTATTCCCTCGTTGTTTTTAGGTGAGGAAGCAACAAATTTTTGTTGCTTTTGTACCAAGGTGGTTCCAAATGAAGAAAAACAAGAGTGAAGCTACGGGAGGACATGGTCCTCCATAAGAAACTTTTATGTAAGAACTATCGGGAGGAGTTTTTGCCTCCCTTGGTATTGTAATAATACTACTCAGCACTCGTTTTATAACTCTGGTCTGTAATAAGCAACTTGATCTTACTTTCTAAATAAATGTAAGGTTATGTAATCGCTTCCGCATTTCTTTATCTCCGATGTTCTGTAATGTCTGCAAGACGGGTGAAACGTTCCTGGAAAGGTAAGAGAAAAGATACCGAACTTGTCAAGTGGTTCAGGAACATCTACAGGGTTGTCTGATGTCTGTTGGACAAGGACAACTGTAGGTGGGCCTAATGACTTGGAGGTTCCGTCACAGCTGGTATCGGAGCGAAGCCCTTCTTTGCAGATATTATGAGGCATCTTCAAAAGGATTTTCTAAAAACTTACCTAGAAAGATTTCTTCCATTCTTATCCCTTTTATCTGAAGAATCTATATGAAAGACCAAATAGGAGGAGTGCAATGTATAGAAGTTATGAATCAACTAAGGTTTGTTCTGTAATTATACATGCATCATGCTAAGAACCATACTAATAAAATTTCCCCCTAGAGAAATGCCGCCGCGCACGAGGAAGACCGCGCGCAAGTCAACTGGCCCAATTGGAGTACCTCGTCATTAACTTGTCCCACGGGATGAGGATAGTAGTAGCGGAAGCAACGATCCAATCGGGGATCTTGAAGCCCGAGTAAATCAGCTTCAAATGGAATTGCAACGCAGGACCAACATATGGGTCGCGGATGGCGACAAAATAAACGAATTGAGAGGTTACATCCGCCGTCTGCAGGATTAGCTTGCTGATCGGGATTTAGCGCTCGACTGGGCGGTATAGTCTCGTTCAGTGGCTTGGGCTAAGGAAGCAAAGGCTTGAGCCCGAGTCGAAGAACTCAGCTCTGCCATTGACAACCTGCATGCGTATTGCAATACCCTACATGAGGAAGTCCATGTACTGTATTCGCAATTACATCCCAGTGCACCTACGAATCCTGTTGGGTCGGAAGCCGGACCCTCGCATGTTGCGGGAGAAGCGCTTGGTGGTGAGCTAGACCTTTTTAAGCCCCTCCTTCTATGAGGCTGGTCGATGAATGGTCTCCCACACCTGACGACGAGGCTGCCAAGAGCAATCAAAAGCGGGAATAATGGTGTAGTAGTAGGAATAGAAGTAGTGTATTGTAGGTTGTACTATTGTATAATAGGTAGTGCTATTGTATACTGGGTAATGTATCCTGTTGTAAAAAAATCGAGTCTGTAACATTACTCTTTTTGGTAATATAAATTGGATGGTTTTATCTTTGGCATATTATATTTGCTCTCAAATGTTTGTTGCCACAGATGCCATCCAAGACCCGATCACAGGATGCAGCTGGAACCTCCAATGGGAGGGAGTCTACCCCAAATCCACCTCCTGTCCCTCCCACACTTGCCGAGGCGATTGCCGCCTTGGTGAATGCAACCGTGGATAATACCCGTTTTCTGAGAGAGATGGCGGGTCAACAGTTTCAGCAACAAGGCGGGCGGGGTTATCAACAGGGCCCCCGCGAAACTTCTTACTTGGACTTCTCAGAGATGCGTCCACCTCTATTTGTTAAAGCCAAAGACTCGTTAGAAGCCGACGAATGGATTCGGGTTATCGAGCAAAAATTCGGACTTCTGCGCTGTTCTGAAACCCAGAAGCCTTTATTCGCAGCCCAGCAACTGCGCGGCCCTGCCAGCACCTGGTGGGGAAATTTCGTGGCCATTCAACCGGCCAATCATCAGATAACATGGGAAGAATTCAAGGTGGCCTTCCGCGAACATTATATACCCAAAGGTGTTCTTCACATGAAGTAAGAAGAATTTATGAAGCTGAAGCAAGGAGGGGATACTGTTAATCAGTATCTCAATAAGTTCAATCATCTGTCGCAATATGCAATCGATCAAGTGAACACTGATCTGAAAAAGAAGAATTGTTTTATGAGAGGTTTAAATGATCGACTGCAAAGAAAAATGGCAACCTGCATAGATCTTACTTATGGAAGAGCTATCAGTACAACATTGGCAGTAGAAGCGAAGTATGCAGGTGTCGGAAAATCTAAGGGATTTGGAGGTGACAGGCCTAGTCAAGGCCCGGTGAAAAGGCAACGGTTTGTTCTCCGGCCTTCCAACCAGAATCGCTCTCGTGCACCCTCCTTCCCTTTTAAGCAGCCAATAATTATTTGTCCCAATAATGCCCCACTGCCCCAAGTCAGCCGGGTGCCCCAGGCACTCGATTCCCTGCTCTGCCTAGCTCGTCGACTGGATGTTTCAAATGTGGCAAATCTGGACATTTCATTAAAGATTGCCCTTATCCAAAGCAAAACCAGTCAAATAATCAGCAAGGATCTGGGAATTCATCTCAAGTCAAGGGAAATACTTCGGGCAAAAATACCAAGAAGACGGGACGCATATATTATACGCAAGTGGCCACTACACTGGACGGAGAGCCGGTAATGATGGGTACGTTCATTGTGGCCAATTATCCCGCAGTCATTCTTTTTGATTCTGGTGCTTCACATACATTCATCAGCAAGAAATTTGTGGAGCAACATTGCATTTTATGCCATGAATCAAAAGAAGGGTTTAAAATTCACTCACCTGGGGGACAAATCTTTACTAGAGAAGTGGCCTATCAAGTGCCCGTAACATTGGCCGGACGGGACTTTCCTACTAATATGATCGTTCTGAAAGGCCAAGACATAGATGTCATTTTGGGTATGAATTGGTTTGCCAAGCATAAAGCAACCCTCAACACTGATCAAAGAACCATCAGGTTGAGTCATAATCAAGAGGAAATTCTATTGCCTATCCCCATTCCAACCAAAGTTGCTGGCAGAGTGTATGAAGCCATTGTACCAGAAATCAAGGATATTCCGGTAGTATGCGAGTTTCCCGATGTCTTTCCAGAGGATTTGCCTAGATTGCCACCTAAAAGGGATGTAGAGTTTGTAATTGAGCTGAAGCCCGGTACGGCTCCCATTTCTCGAAGATCGTACCGTATGCCTCCAAATGAGTTGGCAGAATTGAAGATTCAATTACAAGATCTACTTGAGAAAGGATTCGTCCGGCCAAGCTCGTCACCATGGGGTTGTCCAGCCATATTCGTCAAGAAGAAGGATCAAACTTTACGGATGTGTGTGGATTATCGACCCCTGAATGAGGTCACTATCAAGAACAAGTACCCTCTTCCGAGGATTGACATTTTATTTGATCAACTGACCGGGGCGAGGGTATTCTCCAAGATTGATCTCAGATCGGGCTATCATCAGATCCGTATTCGGCCCGAGGATATACCAAAGACCTCGTTCACTACGCGGTATGGATTATTTGAATACCTGGTAATGTCTTTCGGATTGACCAATGCTCCTGCCCACTTCATGTATTTGATGAACTCAGTATTCATGCCCGAGTTGGACAAGTTTGTGGTGGTCTTCATTGACGATATTCTAATATATTCCAAAAATGAAGAGGAGCATGCTCAACATTTACGGGTCGTGTTAACGCGCCTGAGAGAACATCCGTTGTATGCCAAGTTCAGCAAATGCGTGTTTTGGCTGGAGGAAATTCAGTTTCTGGGACATGTTCTATCTGCCAGGGGGATTGCGGTAGATCCCAGCAAAGTTAAGGACATTTTGGAGTGGAAACCCCCAACCACTGTTCATCAAGTCCGAAGTTTCCTTGGACTGGCTGGATATTACCGCCGATTTATACCAGATTTTTCTAAGCTTGTGAAGCCAATCACAGGCTTATTAAAGAATGATATTAAATTCAATTGGTCTTCCAAGTGTAATGAAGCTTTTGAACAATTGAAGATATTATTGACCACTGCTCCGGTATTGGCTCAACCGGATATCACCAAGCCCTTTGATGTATATTGTGATGCATCAGGCAGTGGACTCGGCTGTGTGTTAATGCAAGAAGGCCGAGTAATTGCGTATGCTTCAAGGCAGTTGCGCCAACATGAGGAGCATTATCCAACTCATGATCTGGAGCTAGCTGCTGTGGTTCATGCCCTGAAGATTTGGCGTCATTATCTGCTGGGTAATATCTGTCACATTTATACAGATCATAAAAGCTTGAAGTATATCTTCACCCAGTCAGAGTTGAACATGAGACAAAGGCGATGGCTTGAGCTTATTAAGGATTATGAACTGGAAATTCATTACCACCCAGGCAAAGCCAATGTAGTGGCAGATGCACTTAGCCACAAGGTTTCCTGTCACTGTCTTACGATGAAGACCTCTAACAATACATTATGTCAGGAGATGGAGAAGTTAAACCTGGGAATGGTCCAACAAGGAACCCTAAGTCAGCTAAAGCTTGAGTTAGTCCTCTTATAAAGGATAATTGATGCTCAAAGGAATAATGAGGGTATGAAACACATTTGTGAGAAGATAAGGGCTAGAAAAGCCAAATGTTTCAAAGAAGATGATCAAGGTATTGTATGGTTTAATAACCGCATAGTGGTGCCAAAGAATGAAGAGATCCGTCAGCAAATTCTTGATGAAGCACATCTTAGTCGCTATTCTATTCATCCCGGAAGCACTAAGATGTACCAAGACTTGAAGCAACATTATTGGTGGACAAAAATGAAGATCGAGATTGCACGCTATGTGGCTAGATGTGACACCTGTAGACGTGTCAAGGCCATATATTTGAAAGCTGCCGGTCCATTACAGTCTCTACCAATACCAACATGGAAATGGGAAGACATAAGTATGGACTTTATTGTGGGATTGCCCAGGACCGCAAAAGGGTATGACTCTATCTGGGTTATTGTTGATCGGCTTACGAAAATTGCTCATTTTCTACCCGTCAAGACAGTGCACCCAGTTGCTGTTTATGCCCAATTGTATATTGCTCGTATTCTCAGTTTGCACGGGGTTTCGAAGACTATAGTGTCGGATCATGGACCTCAATTCGTATCCAAATTCTGGGAAGAACTTCATAAGTCCCTAGGTACCAAATTGCTCCACAGTTCGGCCTATCATCCACAAACAAGTGGGCAGACTGAGAGGATTAATCAAATACTTGAAGATATGCTGCGGGCATGTGTTCTAGACTTCTCGCAAAAATGGGATGAATGCTTGCCTTTAGCGGAGTTTTCATATAATAATAGCTATCAAGAAAGTATCAAGACGGCACCTTTCGAAGCTTTATATGGACGACGATGTCGTACTCCGCTAAATTGGTCTGAACCTGGTGAAAGGTACTTCTTCAGGCCTGATATGGTGAAAGAGACCGAAGAAAAGGTTCAGAAAATAATTCATAATATGAAGAAAGCCCAAGCTCGTTAGAAGAGTTATGCAGACAAACGGCGAATGCCCTTGTATTTTCTTGAAGGGGACTATGTCTACCTGAAGGTTTCACCAATGAAGGTTGTATCACGTTTCGGGATAAAAGGGAAGCTTGCACCCAGGTACATTGGTCCATTCCCTATACTTGAAAGATATGGGCCAGTGGCATATCGACTTCAACTACCCGAAACCTTGTCTGCTGTACACAATGTGTTCCATGTGTCACAATTGAAGAAATGTCTTCGGGTACCAAATCAAACCGTTGAAGTGACAGATGTTGTCCTTGAACCAGACTTGACATATTCCGAACATCCCATTCGTGTCCTGGATCAAAAGGACAGGGTTACGCGGAGAAAAACTCTCAAGTTCTATAAGATACAGCGAAACCAACATTCTGAAGAAGAGGCTACATGGGAAACTCAAGACTTTTTAGATAAGAATTTCCCAGACTTTTTAGCCTCATGTACTTTGTAAAGTGGGTATAGTTGTTGTAATAAAGGAGTGAACCCCACCCCTGCCTTGTACCAGAAATAAGGAAATAAAAATGTGACACATTTCCTTTTCCATTACTTACCCTAGGACTCTTAATCTCGGGACGAGATTCTTTTATGGGGGGGAGGATGTAACACCACTGGTGTTACTGCAACTAAAACTTGAGCATGGCATCATAAACATTGGCATTGCATATGTTTGACACACCTAGAGTGCATTTACTAGGTAAAAATTTCAAACAAGTTATATTGTTATAGCATTTTGCAAATAGAACCCTGGATAGGGAGCTTAACCCTAAATAGGGATTATAGGGGGTAAAACTTAACCAAATTGAGAAAACCTTAAAGCTTTAGGGAAATAGTCATAAAATATTCCCAAAAATGAACTTGAATCCCATTTATACCCCTGAGATATCCAAAAACCCCATTTGAACCCTAGAAAACCCTAACTCCAAACCTTAGGGGCCTATGTGCAAAAATTGTGCACATTTGGACTAAAGTGTAAAAACAACTATGTTAAATCATATCAAGTCACATGGTTCACATTTGGGAAGATTTACAAGCCAAACCCAAGCTTTGGACTAATTTGCAAAAAGTACCACTTGACCTCTATTTCATTCTAAGTCTGAACTTCAGTGTGGTTGGCTCAACTTTGGAGCCTTGTAGCTTTCAAATTATAGGGTTTTTACCCTAGGGCACCACATCAAAGTTGTAGACCAAACAAAGGAGAACAACTTTGCTTAAGGTTGTGAACATAGTTGTTAAGAAAATTTGGGAGATAATTAAGTCCAAAGTTGGACTGTCAGGTTACTGGGTCTGATTTTTCAGACAAACAGTGTAACCACTGAGACTTTGAGCATGAATTCAAGCTTGATTCATTAAGAATTGAACCATGGTTGCTATGACAAACTTGTAGCTCGTTTATAGCTCTACAATATTGCTGCAGAAAGTTAGTTGAGTTGCCATTTGAATTTGGGAGAAAATCGAGCCTAAATGTTGACTGTCAGATACTCTAAAATGGGATTCTGATGGTACAGTAGCGCTGTGGATTAGACTGCCAGCGTTGCTTGCTCGTCACCGACGACTCCCCGCCATGATTCGTGCTATCGCCGTCAGAATTCACGCTCGAGGTGGATGGATAACCTCTCGGGTAAAAGAATCTCTGCCGCCGGTGAGCTGGAGGTCACTCCGGTGACTCACCGTGGCTTCCCTTTCTGCTTTGCGGCTGGAGCGATAGGCTCGCCGGTGAACCGCCGCCTCTCGGCCTTGTGCCGCGTGGCTCTGCCTTTCCACCGCGTCGCCGTGACTCCCTATCGTTGTCTCATCAACGCCGGTGAGGTTGCCACGACGGAGGACACGAATTCACGACACCGATATTCTTCTTCATCTCCGGCCACCAGCGTAATCTGCTCAAATTACTTGTCACCGCTACCGTTCCCTATAAATTGAGCCTGTGGCTAGCTTCGCAACATCATCACGCACCCCCACACCCAGTATTGCTCCCAGCCGATCACCAGCGAGCTCCAATTTCGCATTCTCCCCAATCCGGTTCAAATACACCGTAAAGCTAACCTCGCCGTGGTCTGCACCGTTCAGGTCCGCTCATACCATCTTCTTCCCCGTTTAAGTACTCTCATGTGCTTACGATGCTCACCGACCCGCGCAATTGCGCTAGGAGCTCTCTGGTCGCCGGGAACACGACTGTCTAGCCGCACTGCCACCGGTCACCGTGGCCCGAGCAAACCAATTGGCCATAGATGAAATTAGGTTGGGGGAAATGGTCGAGGAGGGTTCAATTGGGTGTTAGTCGCTCGGAGACCCGAGTCGTTGCCCCAATCGGCCGGTCCAGGAGCTCACCGGAGTTTCCCCGCACTCGACGCCGTCGTGGACTTCAAACCGAGAATAGATAGGAGTGCGGGGGTCTTTCTGTAAACGGTCAGTGACTCTATTAAACAGTGAAAGAACCTATTTTCGGTTAGCTAGAAACCCGAGGGCCTCTGTGCAAAGTCGCCAAAGCGCGCGCGCGCGCGCTTTTCCCTCTGGACTAGGCCGCCTGGGCTGAAACCAGCCCATCACTATTTCAAATTTTTCCTTTTCTTTTTCAGTAGAACTTTAGAAATCCATAGAAAATTGTAGAAAAAACCTAAAATTGTGAAACCAATTTTCCTAGATTTCTTATTTTCCATAATATTTAATAAAAATAGTTTCATGATTTTTAGATTAAATAAGGAATTCTAAGGCATTTAAACTAGTTTAAATCATTAGTTCTGGATTTTTAGAAAATAAATAGTAACCCAAAAATGTCCAAACTTTTTATATGAATTCTATACATTATTTAGAAGCCTTGGATAGAGTTTGGGTTGATTTGGACCTTGTTTGATAACTAGAACCCAAACCCCCCTGCCCTGTGAACTCCTTTACTGACTCCGGAAACCCTAAGTTCTCGGAGTTCCGTGAAGGAAAATTGTATTCAAGACCTTAGATAATAAATTCTTATTATCTTTGCACTCTCATGAGCATTACATGGCATTCATTCTTATATACATATATGTATGGTTATGTTTAGAAAACGAAGAAGAGATCGAAGTGACCGAAGAGAAGACACCACCACCTTTGGAATCTCAAGCAGGGACTTGTCTCTACTTTGACATCTGCGGGCCTGAGCCTGACTCACCTACTAACGAAGGCAAACCCCGGTGCATTTGCCACCTTCCTTGATGTTTTTAAAATCTTTCTCACCTGCTTGTTGCATTAAGTAATAGGAGTTGGTTGATAAACAATTCCTGCATTATCTTCCTTGATCTTTGATTACCTTCCTTGAAACCCTGTTTTACAAAAGGTTTTTACTATGCTTAGTATTGCTCTAGCAAAACAAAAGGTTTTCTTTTACAAAAGATGTTTGGCAAAGTGGGTGGGATATTTTTGAAAATAAAACTTGATGGTGAATCCATCACGACCGTGATGGATTCAACATTGGAAAAGATGTACCTCTGCCAGGTACCAAGTTTTTGGGTTTAAATGATTAAGCTAGGACCGGGCGGGTGACTTGCACGAGAAGAGAGTCTCGGTGTAGTGTCTCCGTCTGAGTCAATTAAGGACCGTCTCGATGTAGGCCTGCTGACCGAGGACCCTTTAACTAGTCACATGCCTCGTCATGGGTAAGCCTTGCCTCGGGCAGACTAAGGCCAGAATAAGATAACACGAAATGGGCATGGAGCGGTGGCGAGAGTAGCGTGTACCCTCCGTAGCAAGAGGCTGGACGGTGGTGTATCTGTGCTCTCGGTTTGCGTGAACCTGATCTGGTCTTAAGAACCCCGGTGGCGGGTTGACATATGCAAGGGTTAAGTGCTACATATGTCATGTGATTGGAGATCCTCAGCTGAGTATAATCGATTCAGATCGCCGTACCTTTGCGGTTATGAAGACTTGGTCACTGACTTACACGTAGCAATCCAGTGAAGATGAGGAGTGGATAAGAAATTGGCTAGTGCAGGTCAAGTGCTTGAACTAGGTTAGCAAGAACTCTAGATATAGGTAAGTTTACCTAACTTGACAATAAAACTGGATTTTTAAGGATCCACTTTTAGTAAGCATTTTTGCAAACAGAGTCTTTGATCTTGAGATACCTTACCTTGACTCCCTTAGAACCAGCATACCCTTGAGAGTCTTTTCTTTAGTCGGGTAAGACTTGCTGAGTAATTCCGTACTCAGGGTTTATTCCCTCGTTGTTTTTAGGTGAGGAAGCAGCAAATTTTTGTTGCTTTTGTACCAAGGTGGTTCCAAATGAAGAAAAACAAGAGTGAAGCTGCGGGAGGACATGGTCCTCCATAAGAAACTTTTATGTAAAAACTATCGGGAGGAGTTTTTGCCTCCCTTGGTATTGTAATAATACTACTCAGCACTCGTTTTATAACTCTGGTCTGTAATAAGCAACTTGATCTTACTTTCTAAATAAATGTAAGGTTATGTAATGGCTTCCGCATTTCTTTATCTCCGATGTTCTGTAATGTCTGCAAGACGGGTGAAACGTTCCTGTAAAGGTAAGAGAAAAGATACCGAACTTGTCAAGTGGTTCAGGAACATCTACAGGGTTGTCTGATGTCTGTTGGACAAGGACAACTGTAGGTGGGCCTAATGACTTGGAAGGTTCCGTCACAAACACCATTGATTTGTTTGCTGAGGACAGCACACTAGAAAAACAAACCCAATTATTACTCTTGCGCACGTTTTTCTTGGTAATGTGCGCAGTCCAGATTGCATAAATCAAGCGTATCTGAAATTCATCTTCGCAAAATCGAGCGGCTTAACGATTTAGTTCTCGGTGTCAGATGAATTCTTACTCTTTATTTATATTTGAAGATTTAAACCAGGGCGAGAAATACACGGGCCAAACCAAACGAGACCGGGACCAATATTTTAAACTATATTTGATCCAATCAAATTTTTTTGACGAGTCTCACTCGCTATCGAACATTCGACTAGAAATTAGTTTGATTAACATCTTTACGCTTTGTTTTTCATGGATATCGATCGTGGTCGCATTTATAAAAATCTAACTCTTTCCGTAATCACATTCATGCACTCGACCATTCTGAACAACACCAGACTCGACAGTTTAGAAGGTGACTAAAGTCCAAACCTTGTGAAACATTTGAAATAGTCCAGATAGAGAAAGATGAAAATGATATCAAAATCATGAGAGATGAAGATAATTAGGGCACAGAGATTGTTATTCTCACTGACATCTCATGTTTAAGTCCATATTCGTAGTTAATGTATAGTAACACCTGGGGTGTTACATAGGCCGTCGTCTTCCAGTCAACTATGGTTGTTGGATCGTTATCTTCGTATGATGTACTTATTTAACTATTTTATATAGAACTTTTATTATATAGTAAAAATGTGATATCCGTTTCTGTACCATGAGTCATTACATGTGTGAGACTTAATCCTAACACACATTTGATTCGCACTCGGGTTTGTCCCCTTAAATCCAGATGTGACATGCATGGATTCACACACTATGCCAATTGCCAAACCTCCTATAAATTACTACTGAAAAGGTACATCCTGTAAAAACAGAAGGAATGAGTTGGTATGGCTCCTAGTCTAAAACAAAGATTTGAGTTCTGAACCTGGCAGAATCAGCAATTATCTAAGAGAGACAATAATCTACTATGCGGTTGAATTCTTTCGTCACTAAATTTTGTCATAAAGCCCTCTTAAAAACCATCTAGAAATTATTCGTCAAGAGGCGCCTACAACTTACGGACAACGAAAAAAATAATGCACTACTACACCAGTTTAGCAATCTACCAAAACATACTTAATATTTTTTTTCTTCAGATTGTCGCTATTCTGAAAAAACAGATATGCGACAGTTGTTCATGACCTTCAATTTTATTTTATTTTTTGACGAGTTCATCTGATCTTCCACCCGAAACCATGATGCATAACGTTTGAAACAAATTATTCAAACACAACAAATTACATGATTTATTGATGCAGTGTATTTGCACGCATGGTGACTTTTGGTCCAAAAGTTGTGACCCACCAAAAAACACGCCTTTGCCGTTAAAGATTATAATTCATACCGTGGAGGTTGAATGGAAAAAATCACCGAGTTTGCGAATTAGATTGATTTGAAAGTGAGGACGTGTCGGATCTACTCGTTACACAAAATCTGCTACTAATTTTCCAACATCGAAAATTTATTTTGCCAGCTAACAAGATTTTTTGGCAATTACAAAACTTTATTACATTTTTGGATCGTTCGTTGCCACTGCCTTCATTTGCTTCCATTTAAAGTTGTGTTGTGCGAGAAAGAAAAAGGTTCCCGTTTGTCGATGCAAGGAAAATAAAAGGAGAAGTGATATTAGTACATACATGACTTGGTGGTGGACTAGTGGGTGTTGGAGCTTGCCAATCCGAGGACAACAAAATCCAATAGAAGGAAAAGGGAATGTCTTGATGCCTCTAAACAGAAGGCGTTAGGGCAACGGTGTTTTTTTCCTTCCATCCCTTGTATTGGCACAGTGCGGGGGTATTTATAGGCAACTGAGAGACCGCCCAACCCTGTCAAGGACAATTAGACCCTCAGTTACCTAGTTTATCCCCGGAATATTCCCTCACAGGGGGTTACAGCGTGTCATTACATCATACTTTATTACAGACATAGCCCAACCCACTCTGCTCACGCGGCATCCTGTGGGCTGGGCCTTACAACATGGGCCGGATTGCACATGAGCCCCTTCCTGTAGGGAGGGAGACAACCTTGTAGTCTTCGCGGCCTTGGTCATCCGGTCCCTGAAGTCTGTGATGGTCTTCGCCTCGGCTCGTCGGAGCGAAGGGGGTGCTCGAGCCTTCGCATGGGTGGCGCCCACGGCCTGGCTGGCAGAGCCTGCTGATAGGGCCTTCGGTCTGTGGAACACTGATGTGGAAATCCTCGAGCGAAGGGGGACGTGTTCGCCTTCGCCCATACATTTGTCCTCCGAGGGGCCAGTTCGACCAAGTCAGCTGGTGCCGAAGATTGCCGTGACATGGTGAAAATGCTACCCTGGCTCGAAATGGTCCCGCGAGGGTTTTTGAAATGTGACCATTGATGGGACGTGTTACTGTGGGAT
This sequence comes from Zea luxurians, assembly GCA_029449295.1. NCBI lineage: Eukaryota > Viridiplantae > Streptophyta > Magnoliopsida > Poales > Poaceae > Zea > Zea luxurians. The sequence goes on from JAOPSE010000002.1 coordinate 177,702,642, forward strand.
TGCGAGTTTCCCGAGGCGTCGTTCCGTGCCTGTAAAAACACTGCCTCGGCCGAGGCTTTTGCCTGCTCGAGCTCGCGCTAGAAAAACCCTAGCTTTTACATCTGCTCGCCTGCCCTCCTTGCTGCTTATCTCCTTCGCCGCCGGTGATCTGGCTCGTATCAAGCAAACCGCGCACCGCCACCGCCGGTACGTGACAATGTCATCCTCTTCTTCGTCTGCCACAAGCGCGTTGCCGGCCCCGCCGTCGTCCGAGGAGACATTGAGCGATTTGGTGGTGATAGAACTACAGCCCGGCCACACCGTCGAGTTCGGGACCTCGAGGATTTTTTCGAGCTGCGTGCTGGAGATGCAGCGGCTCGATTATTTTGGGAACAGTGTCGGACGGGCTCCCTGGGCAAAAGAGGTCCCTGAGCCAGAGGGGGAATTGGTTGTTTTTTGAAGCCTTTTTCGTTGATGGTCTTCACCTCCCGGCACATCAGTTTGTAGTAGAGGTTTTGCAGAAGTTCGAGGTACAGGTTCATCAATTGACACCAAATGCAGTGGTGGCGCTTGCGAAGTACGTCTGGGCCGTCTCCTCATACGGCGGGTAGCCATTAGTGGAAGTCTTCGCTAAGAATTATTGTCTGCACTGACTGAAGAGAAAAATAGGTGATAAGATAGCCCAATTTGGATCATGCACCTTCACGCCGAGGACTGGGAAGACCTCGGCTGAAGTTGTCGACATTGTTCCTTGTTCTAGAAATAAGTGGGGTAATTCGTGGGACTTTTGGTTTTATGTGGCTCCCCCTGCCATCCTGTGTTCACATTGTTACGTGGCATTTCCACAATTTGAGGTGGCAGAAGAAGATGAAGACGAAGGGTCTCTTCGATATGCGGCCCGCCTGAGTAGCGGACGCGAGTTGGTCAAGGAATTTATTGCCTACGGGGTTTGGCCCCTAGCGCATGGTTGGACGCTGGGTGAGGTTACCCCCCACCGGATGCCAACACTAGGGGGTCAACTGGTGCGAAGTCCTGCCTTTGCCATGGACCTGCGCGGTTGAAATGCGGTCGTGTTTGTGCGTGAGGTCGAGGCCGAGGCCGTCAAGATTGTTGGCAAATACACGTCGAGGATAGACTTTGAGGAGCTGGGATATTCGCGGTTCCAATGCTATGTTGAACTGCGATTTTGAGCTGAATCATTTGCCATACGATGCTTACCCAGAAGGAGACTGCTGATACCGCTGATCGTCGAGGGAAGCAAACAAGGCCCTTGGCCGATGAAGGCGCCTCACGGGATAAGGCTCTGAGTGTGGTCGCCAGAAAGAGAAAATTAGGTACAGCGGCGAGGATTTGGGGCTGAGGGCTTTTGGTCATTTTGTTGGGGAATTGCTGGAGACGTGCGCAGCTCTCGGGGAAACGATGTCTTCGCCCGAGCTTCGGGAAACCTCGATGCGAATGCTTAAGGTTACCGGGGGTCGCTGGCCTAGGAATGTTCTGATACCCCGGGTAGCTGGCGAAGATTTTTTTACATCTCGATCTCATGACCTAAAGATTTTCCCTTATGGAAGGAACATTGGTGCCGTTGTATCAGTAGTGGTGGACAAAGATTGCCAGGATGCGTAGCAGAAGAAGCACTGGGCCTCCGTCAGGTTGGTGGACCCGAGGCGGGGAGCGAAGGTGGCGCGGCCTAGCGCGAAGTCTGCCGCCTCAGGCACCGGTATGCCCCCACCCGCTCCGCCTGCTAGTGGGCGAGGGCCCCGTCGCCAGCACGGGTTGCTGAGGCGGCATTGGCAGGGGCCGGAGGGGTCTCCACGGAGCTATCCGTGGACGACTACTTGGTGGGCGAGGTCGCTATGTTCGACGCCTAGACGGGGTTGCCGCCTGCTGGTGAGTTTTTTTAATAGGGCCCAGGTTGCTGACTTGAATGTGATGTAGGGGGCAGAGTCTGGCTAGCTGGTGGTTGTGCCGGCGACATCGTCCGCCGATCCGGTGGCCATGGCGATGGGAATGAAGGGTGACACAGGGGCCTCGGAGGACCCGTGGGCCAGGTTCTATGTAGGCGGTGAGATCGCCTCCGCTGCGACGGGCATGGCCGCCTCGGTCGTGCAGCAGCTGAAATACGTGAGTGTGATTAGTGGTTGTAGCTATGTCGTTTTCCTGGCTCTGTTCTTACATGGTTTTTTTGGTGTTAGGCGACTGCCATCGCCGAATGTATTGCTTCGGGGGCGCTAACCTCAAAGTTTGCCACCAAAAGGTGGTGGCTTGAGGGAAGGATTGAACACCTCTGGACGCAACATACAGAGGCGGTAAGGGACAAGTCAGCGGCGGAGAATAAAAGCCGCAATCTGCTTAAGAAACTCTCGGCGGCGGAGAAAGAGAGAGAAGACCTTAGCCGCCGACTTGCTGAGGAAAAGGAGGGAGCGGAAAGAGCTCGTGCGGAGGCCCATGTCGCCCGTGCAAAAGCTGATGCCGTGCATGCTGAGGCTGACCTTGCCCTCAAGCGCGCCACCGATAAGGAGTTGGAGCTGAAGGGCCTTTGTAGCTATTGTGAGAAGATGGCGACCTCCACCCGTGCTGGTGTTGAGCGGGCGCACACACTATTTGTGGAAGCATACCGCGAGCTCGACACACAGACTGCTCCTTTTGATAAGTCTAGGGAGGTGTTGGGTCTTTGCTTTCTTGGGTGGCTGCAGGAGGAGCTGGAGTCGCTCCCGTCCATCACGACGGGCCTCATGTCCTATGCATATCTTGTCACCTACGAGGGGGCGACGAATGCCTTGTCCCGTGAAGGGTGTAGGCACTTCGAAGTCTTCGACCGGGCGAGCGAGAACTTCGCCCGTGGAATTTTCTAGGTTGAAGATGACGTGTTAAAGCGGTCCACTGGGGCAATTTATGATAATATGTGGGGTCCTCATGGTCGTGGCACCGTCCGGGAGAGGGTCGATCGAGCACTGGCGCAGGTATTTATTTTATTGTGATGTTAATAAATTTTTTGACTTAACTGTGGAATGTTTTGTTGTCTTCACAGATGATGAATTAAGAAGAAGTTGACGACCTTGCCGGTCTTGAGAGCTCGATGACTCGGATAGGTGGCGCGGAGGAGGCAGGAGTTGAAGGGCACTCAGCACCTCAGGATGGCTCCGACGAAGACCTTGCTGCGACGTCTGCTCCAGCGCAGGTTGAAGAGATGCGATAGGAATTTTAGGGTTTGGGTGACTTTTTGTGATACTGAAAGGTCGGTTGCTGTGCAGGTTCCGACATCTGGGCCTGCGCAAGCTAACCTTGATGATGTTGATACTAATGATGTGTTGATGCCTGCGAATGCAACGTCTCTTAGTGGAAATGTTTCTGACGGATCTGAGCTTGGGTCGTGGTTTTCAGATGAAGAGAAATTTGGTAGTCCTTTCTCGTGGGTTGAGGAATCTTCTGAGGAGGACTTAGATTACTTTGCTGCATTGGATTTGGCTACGTTGGAGACTTTGCTGCGATCTGTCCCTCGCGAGGCGCTGGCGACCTCGGCTGATGCGAGGGCAGAGGACTCACAAAGGCGAAGGGTGGTTGCGTCGAAGCAGAGCGCCGGTGAGTCGTCACGAAGTGGAAGACATCACCGAATGGGTATGGAAAGGTCTTGTCTTCGATTGGATCGAGGTGGTCAGCGCGAGCTACTTTCCTCGACGTCTGGGATGTGTATTGGAGAGGGGGACTTGCGAGACCTATTTAAGGGGGAAGAGTTGAGGATTATGTTGTTCAATTTTTGGGAGGCGGGTCTCATTCTGAAGGAGGAGCCTATGTGACATTGTTGTTGCCCTCGTTGCTCTGTTGCGATATTGAGTGAAAATGCTGCCCTCCCCCTCTTCGTAATAGAATTGTGAGGGTGAAAAACTGTGATTTGTATTATTGCACGATGGTGTCGTTGAGCCCTTCGTTTGTTGTTTGTTTGTAAATGCGAGTTATATGTTATGTCTATTGTGAGCTGGCTTCGATTTGTAATCGCGTTCATGTCGTAGGGGACTCCACTTTCGACAGGTGATTGCATGGTATTTCATTTATCTGGTTGCGCCCCTAGGCGATATCCATTCAGTAGGTTGTGTATGTAGTGGGGATCGCGTACCGCGAGTGTTATTGATTTTTCCGACCGCACCCTTGGGCGACTTCTGCTTGGAAGTTGTCCTTGTAGAAGACTTCGCACCCTGTCAGTGGTCATGCACACTTATGCTTTTGTCCGGCTGCACCCTTAAGCGGCTTTTGATCGGACGTGTCGTGTCTCGCACTTATTGTGCTTTTGTCCAGCTGCACCCATAGGTGACTTTTTGCTCGGACGTGTCTTTTCGTGAAGACTTCGCACCCTATGGGTGATGTCGCACACTTATTGTGCATTTGTCCGGCTGCACCCTAAGGCGACTTTTGCTCGGACATGTCTTGTTGAAGACTTTGCACCCTGTGGGTGGTGTCGCGCACTTGGTGTGCTTTCGTCCGGCTGCACCCTTAGGCGACTTTTGCTCGGACGTGTCTCATTGAAGACTTTGCACCCTATGGGTGGTGTCGCGCACTTGTTGTGCTTTCGTCCGGCTGCACCCTTAGGCGACTTTTGCTTGGATGTGTCACACGCGAAGGCAGTTTAGGCTGCCGATTGCGGTTACTGTTTTGTGCATCGAATGTCGAAGGCCGCTGCCGCGGTCTTTTTCGACACCCGTGGTTGTGGTGTCAGTTTGACTTTGCTTTTGTTTGGGGGCTTTGCGGTATTATATTACATGGCTCTGCCTCGTTAAAAACCTCACCCCCTGGGAGGAAAAGAGTGCAGGCCTAATTGACATTATTTCGAGAGTTACAAAGGTACTCGGGCCTTGGGACTTAAACGAAGAATTTGCGCAGGTTATCTACGTTCCAGGAATGCCCTAGGTCTTCGCCGAATGGTGAGGTGAGCTTGTAAGCATTCGGCGATGTTTTGGTCTTGACGATGTAGGGCCCCTCCCACTTGGGTTCAAGCTTGCCTCGGGACTCTGTTCTGATGGTTCTTGTGAGTACTAAGTCTCCTTCTTTGTAACACCCACTTTGTAATTGCTAAGAATAATACCAATGGAGAAACAATTTCTCTTTATGTGAGTTTGATCTTTATGCATCATCATATGTGAACACCATATTCCAAAAGCAAATAATTAATAAAAGAATATATGCCATTAAAATTATGCATCATGCTGAACATTTTATTTTGTGTGCATTTTGTGACAAGAAAATAATAAAGACCAAAAGGGGGAAAATTAAATCCTAAAAGAAAATCTTGAATCTAGAAAAGAGAAGGAAATAAATAATGTAAGGATAAAACTAGGTAAATGAAAATACATTATTCCAACATTAGAGTGTGAATTTGTATAATGGACTCCAAATAGAAACTCACAATTCAAATTCAAATTTGAATTCAAAACAATTAAAGAAAACAGAAAAAAAGAGAAAAAGGAAAAGAACCCACCTGGGCCGGCTGCTACCAATTCAGCCCATCAGGAGTTAACACCCGCTCGGCCCGGTTCCACCGCACGCGCATAGCCCATGCTTCCGCTGCCTGCGCTCCCGGCGCTGACTGGTGGGTCCTAGTCATCAGGCGCGCCCCGCTTCGTTACCTCCACGCGCTGCGTACTCACTGGTGGGTGGGGCCTTCTTGTCGGTGCTTCCTTCTTCGCCGTAACAGCCGCACGAAATCGCCGCCGCACCGTGGACTCATGGCTGGTTTCCCTCTCCCCCTTGACCGGGCGCACGGGGACCCGTTGTCAGCCACCCCATTCCCCTTCGCTTGGCTCGCGCGCGTCTCACTGCGCCGCGGTCCTACTCGTCAGGCGGGTCACTGCGGGTCTTCAAGGACCGCGGCTCGCGTCAATGGCGTACCGGCTCGGCCGTGATCTCCGCCGAAGCCATCGGACCACGTAACCACTCACCCACCGCGGCTATATGGGCGGACCCAGATGATGAGTTGTTGCCAAGCCTCATCAGCCCGGCTCGTACCCAACCGTGGCCGCTGCCGTGCGCCGTCGCTGCGGAAATCCTTCTCCGGCAAACTCCCCTCCGCGCCACCATATTACCCTCTCACACCATCGACCGGAAACGCCTGGGCGCGGTAGTGTCATTCGTGACCTCGGCGAGAATCGGGAGTCGTCGGGGCGTGAAGAATTGCTCACCGGAGCAATTACTCCGCCACCAAATCGCCGTGGCGCGTGGGCAGCTATCTCCGTCGACTGAGCTTAGGTGAGTTAGCCATCATCTGGTTCGTATGCCCGCCCGTGTCGTGTAGGCCTATTCGGTTAAAGGAATTGCGCACCAGTGCCTCGAATCGCTTGCGCTCCGGCGAAGCTCCGCCGTGGAGCTCAGTCCCGCCGCCCTGCTCCGGCCCGAGTATGGGTGTGCGGTTGCGAACCGTTGGATCATTGGTAGATGGTCAGGATTAAAACGTGTCCAATGGTGATCCAGTCCGTAGGATGAGCGATCGGTGGCTCGGAGTAAGCTTAGGATTCCAGTGAATACCCACCGTGGATTGGAAATCGGACGGGTCGGATTGAGTCATCGCGTTTATGTGCTTGGATTGTGTGTGGACCGTCGGATCTGGATCCAAGGTTCCGCATAGCGTACCGGTTCGAGTGGGGAATGATCTAATCTGAGCCACCCACTTGAGATCGGACGACCCACATTAAATCGTGCCCTTTGGCCTGTCGGTTTAACATAAGAGCCCCTAGCTTATTTGCTATTCAACCCGCAGTACTGGCTGCTGGTGTATGAGTCTCAGGAATTTTTATAGGTTAGTCCCTGTATTTCCTGGTTATTGAGGCCCAGTCCAGAACATAATAAAATCAGGGAAATTGAATTATAAAAGGATTTTTAATAGGAAAATAATTGCTAGAACTTTATAAATTCATAGAAAATTCATACTAACTCCAAATTAATCCATTCCAGTTCCTAAAATTCTGTAATTTTATTCTTTATCACCTAGAACCTCTGTTATGTCATGAAAACAGTAAGAAATTCATTTATCACTTAATCCTATTTAAAGCACATAAAACCTTTGAAAATGCATAACTTGAAATCTATAACTCAGAAAATTATGATTCCAGTTTCTAGGTTTTTATTTTAATATGTAGAATATCTCTGTGTATTTTGTTTACATGCTTGGTGTAATGTTAATTTTTCCCTGCATATTGTGCGTGTTTGTATTGTGGCGAGTAGAAGAGCCCGTTGCTGAGGACCCTGGTGAGCAGCAAGTTGAAGTAGCTGAGCAGGAGCTCATTGAAGGCAAGTTGTGCCCTTGACCACTTTTTACCCAATAATGTTCTTTAATATCACATACTCATGCATAGGTTAATTTTTATGGGACCCAATAGGTCACCCTAGATTGTTTATCTCATTACCTTGTTTACCCCTGAATCACTTGGGTAGTTTGCTATTGCTTTATATGGTTTTGGGATAATCATTTATCACCTCTATGTTCCAATTCTTGTTGTTATTCTGTTTATGTTCATGTTGATATCATTAATGTTAATTGGAACATAGAGCTTAACTTGAGAACCACGTGCCACCACAAGGGAGGAATGGGACCCCTTGGCTGACTAATTAGGAAAGCTAGTGGAAGACTACCTTACCCGAAAGGGGCAAGGGCAGTAGGGGAGAGGTCAGTGCGGGGAGGTCCCTGGTTGGTTTTGCTGGGATGGCAGCCAGCCAGGAACCCTGTACTGGATCTTCCCATAAACTGTAGCGGGTTTTCGGAAGCTAGTGGAACTTTGTAAAGGCCTCGTAGTGTTGCCCTGCCGCGCTTCCTAGGTAGAGGTGTATGGGATTCGCGACCCCTTGGCAGATGGGTAACATGACTTGTGGGTAAAGGGTACAACCTCTGCAGAGTGTAAAACTGGTATACTAGCCGAGCTCACGGTCATGAGCAGCTCAGGACTCTCTGATGTTTAAATTATGGAACTTAAATTCAATTTTGTCATATGCATTGCATGGGTTTGTTATTAATTTTGTTCTATTACTTTATTTATGGTTTGGTATTTACTTACACTTAGTAACTGCTAATAAAATTTTGACCAACTACTTAAAAGCAATGCTCAGCTTTAACCCCTATCATTGATTAGCCTTACACATCACATGAACTCACACCTTTGTGAGTTTATGTCCACTGGTTCCCCACAACTTGTTGAGCTATGATCATGTGTGAGCTCACCCTTGCTGTCTCACACCCCCCCCCCACAGGAGAAGAGCAGGTGTTTCAGGAGGAGTCTCAAGGCGAGGAGTTTGACTTGATCTAGGTGGCGTTTCTCAGTTGACATTGGCGCCGACGATCCTTAGTTCGTTTTATCTTTATTATTTTATTTTGTAATAAGTCTTCCGCTATGTAATAAATACTCTGATGTTTTATGACATTTATCTCTATACACTCTGTTATTATATATGTTGTCTTCTTGGCGCATGTATGAGATGCACCCGGCTTTGTTCTTTAAAACCGGGTGTTACAGAAGTGGTATCAGAGGAAATGTTGACTGTAGGACGAAACCTAGATAGAAATGGACAACCCTTACCTACTTATCTTACTCTGATTCATTCCATACTTACCTTATCTTGATCCTGTCTCACCTTCTACTGTTCTACTCTGATCATTCTTACCTTTTCTACTCTAAGACAAGATGGATTTCAAACCTTGGAATCCCTACCCCTATGACATTTTTAAGAGATAGGAGGCCTAAGACAAAATTAAAACTATTTTCTCTATTAAAAATGTTGGTTGACTATTCTGATGATCAATGCCTGATTTGCTTCTTTGATTGATTGAGATATTATATGTGAACATTTTAGCATGTACCACTATAAGGTACTGTATTAGCTTTAGTAGGTGACACACTAATCTACTTAGCTAATAAATCCCCCAAAATAACATGATTGTAATTACTGCCTTGTCTACTGCTCTTTCTTACCTTATGTATCTAACTCAGATGGTCAATACCAGGAAAGGAAAGATTATCACGCAACAGCAAACAGAAATGAATCCTCCAAATTCCCCACCTGTTGAAACCGAGCAAGTGATCGCAACCCAAAGGCTGGTAATACAGCAATTGACAGACATGATGACCGAAATGCAAAGCCAGATAAGACAAGAACGCGAGGAAATACGTCAGGCCCGTCTGGAGATACAGCAAGAAATAAGGCAATCACGGTTGGAGAGACAACGACAAGAGCAACCACCATCTCCACCATCACCAGCTCCACCAAGCTACATAAACATATATATAAATTACTACTATTTGTAAGATCTACATGTTCCTTTAGTTAGTATTCGGTAGGATACCATTTTAGGAGGAATAAAAAGGTCTATTTGACCCCATGAGTTGCTAATAAAATTATGCGTCGTGCTGAGATTTTGGTTTGGGCATATGTGTTGGACAATATGAGAAAACCCATGAGAGTAATTACACCTAAAGGGACTGAAGAATCAGTGAACGGAATTACAAGAGGCTGGGTACATTCGTCCAAGTTCTTCACCTTGTGAAGCGCCAGTTCAATTCGTACAGAAGAAAGATGGATCGCAAGAGATGTGCGTGGATTAAAGGTTCCTTAATGATGTCACTGTGAAGAACAAGTATCCGTTACCCCGCATTGAGGATTTATTTAATTGGATGAGAAGTGCAAGCGTATTCTCGAAGATTGATCTCCGATCGGGTTACCATCAAATGAAGATTAGGCCATCAGATATTCCCAAGACGGATTTCTCGACTCGATAAGGATTATATGAGTTCATCGTTATGTCGTTTGGATTAACTAATGCACCAGCTTATTTTATGGATTTGATGAATAAGATGTTTTTGGAATATTTGGACAGATTCGTCGTGGTGTTCATCGACGATATTCTTATCTATTCTAAGAATGAGAGTGACCATGAAGAACATCTAAGGTTGGTGCTACAGAAGCTTTAAGATAATCAACTCTACGCCAAGTACGGTAAATGCGAGTTTTGGAATGGCGAGGTGCCATTTCTTGGACATATCATTTTTTATGGAAGGATATCAGTGGATCCTGCTAAAGTCAAGAATATAGTGGTGTGGAGCATACCCACTACGGTTACGGAGGACCGAAGTTTCTTGGGACTTGTAGGATACTATTGGAGATTTATTGAAGGATTTTCTAAGATTGCTAAGCTTATGACCTCGCTTTTGGTGAAGGAAAGAGAATTCAAGTGGGACGAGTAGTGCCAAGTATACACGGACCATAAGAGCTTGAAGTACATATTTACTCAGAAGGACCTCAACCTTAGGCAACGCCGTTGGTTGGAGCTTATTAAGGATTATGATTTGGAAATTCACTATCAACCGGGCAAGGCAAATTTGGTTGCAGATGCCTTGAGTCGAAAGGAGCATGTTCATTCAGCTGTTGTTGCCCAGCTACTCGATGAGAATGTTGAGAATTTCAGGAGACTTAACCTGGGGATAGTTGCTCACACTAAAGGATTTATTATTGATGTGGAAACTACTTTGGAGCAAGAGATCCGCAAAGGACAAATTGGTGATGCTAAGACACAAGCGATTAAGGATCTGATTACCGAGGATCGAGTTCCGGAATTCACGGAAGATGAGCAAGGCACAATATGGTTCAAGGATCGGGTATGTGTTCCGGAGATTGAAAGCCTTCGTGGGACTATATTGAAGAAAGCCCATGACTTGGATTATTCTATTCATCCTAGTAGTACCAAGATGTATCAGGATTTAAAGCAGAAGTGCAGGTGATATGGACCGGAGAGAGATATGGCTGCACATGTGGTTATGTGCGATGTGTGCCAAAGAGTTAAGACCAATCACCAAAGACTAGCTGGACTATTACACCCACCAAAGATGTCCAAGTGGAAGTGGGAAGAGATTGGTATGGACTTCTTTACTGGATTGCCTCGCACCTCAAGAGGATGAGATTCTGTATGAGTTGTTGTGGATAGACTAATCCAAAGTGGCTCATTTCATTCCGGTCAAGACTACTTATAAGGGATCTCATTGGTAGAGTTATATATGACTCGGATTATGTCTCTACACGGTGTACCGAAGAAGATCATTTTGGATAAGAGGATCACAGTTTACCACAAGATTTTGGAGAAGCTTTCATGAGAACATGAGCACGAAGTTGAATTTCAGTGCAGCCTATCACTCTCAGACTGATGGACAGACTGAAAGGACTAATCAAGTATTGGAAGACATGTTGAGAGCTTGTGCCCTTTAACATGGTAGTAGTTGGGACAAGAGTCTACCTTATGCTGAGTTCTCACATAATAATAGTTACCAGGCCAGTTTGAAGATGTCATCGTTCGAGACTCTATATGGCAGGAAATGCAGGACTCCTCTATTTTGGACTAGACTAGAGGAAGACAGTTCTTTGGACCTGGACTTATTCAAGAGGCAGAAGAACAAGTTCGTATAATTCGAGAGAATTTGAGAGTGGCTCAAACCAAGCAAAAGAGTTATGCGGATAATAGAAGGAGACCACTAGAATTCGAAGAAGGAGATTATGTGTATCTCAAGGTGTCACCACTGCGTGGAATGAGGAGATTTAAAGTCAAGGGCAAATTGTTCCCTCACTTTATTGGACCATTTTGAGTTTTTAGGCAAGTGGAGAGATAGTCTATCAACTCGAGCTACCTGATAATCTATCTTATGTACATTTCATGTGCCTCAACTTAAGAAGTGTCTCCGTGTCCCTAAGGAACAGTTACCAATGGAAGAGCTCAGTGTCCGGGGTGATTTAACTTACACGGGGTATCCGGTCAAGATTTTGGATACCTTGACTCCAGTTACAAGGAATAAGGTGATAAAGATGTGCAAAGTCCAATGGAGTCACCACGGTGAAGATGAAGCAACTTGGGAAAGAGAAGAAGAGCTTCGCATAGATTTTCCCCACCTTTTCCCTCGTTCTTCTTAAATCTCGAGGATGAGATTATTTTTAAGGGGGGTAGGATTTGTAACACCCACTTTGTAATTGCTAAGAATAATACCAATGGAGAAACAATTTCTCTTTATGTGAGTTTGATCTTTATGCATCATCATATGTGAACACCATATTCCAAAAGCAAATAATTAATAAAAGAATATATGCCATTAAAATTATGCATCATGCTGAACATTTTATTTTGTGTGCATTTTGTGACAAGAAAATAATAAAGACCAAAAGGGGGAAAATTAAATCCTAAAAGAAAATCTTGAATCTAGAAAAGAGAAGGAAATAAATAATGTAAGGATAAAACTAGGTAAATGAAAATACATTATTCCAACATTAGAGTGTGAATTTGTATAATGGACTCCAAATAGAAACTCACAATTCAAATTCAAATTTGGATTCAAAACAATTAAAGAAAACAGAAAAAAAAGAGAAAAAGGAAAAGAACCCACCTGGGCCGGCTGCTACCAATTCAGCCCATCAGGAGTTAACACCCGCTCGGCCCGGTTCCACCGCACGCGCACAGCCCATGCTTCCGCTGCCTGCGCTCCCGGCGCTGACTGGTGGGTCCTAGTCATCAGGCGCGCCCCGCTTCGTTACCTCCACGCGCTGCGTACTCACTGGTGGGTGGGGCCTTCTTGTCGGTGCTTCCTTCTTCGCCGTAACAGCCGCACGAAATCGCCGCCGCACCGTGGACTCATGGCTGGTTTCCCTCTCCCCCTTGACCGGGCGCACGGGGACCCGTTGTCAGCCACCCCATTCCCCTTCGCTTGGCTCGCGCGCGTCTCACTGCGCCGCGGTCCTACTCGTCAGGCGGGTCACTGCGGGTCTTCAAGGACCGCGGCTCGCGTCAATGGCGTACCGGCTCGGCCGTGATCTCCGCCGAAGCCATCGGACCACGTAACCACTCACCCACCGCGGCTATATGGGCGGACCCAGATGATGAGTTGTTGCCAAGCCTCATCAGCCCGGCTCGTACCCAACCGTGGCCGCTGCCGTGCGCCGTCGCTGCGGAAATCCTTCTCCGGCAAACTCCCCTCCGCGCCACCATATTACCCTCTCACACCATCGACCGGAAACGCCTGGGCGCGGTAGTGTCATTCGTGACCTCGGCGAGAATCGGGAGTCGTCGGGGCGTGAAGAATTGCTCACCGGAGCAATTACTCCGCCACCAAATCGCCGTGGCGCGTGGGCAGCTATCTCCGTCGACTGAGCTTAGGTGAGTTAGCCATCATCTGGTTCGTATGCCCGCCCGTGTCGTGTAGGCCTATTCGGTTAAAGGAATTGCGCACCAGTGCCTCGAATCGCTTGCGCTCCGGCGAAGCTCCGCCGTGGAGCTCAGTCCCGCCGCACTGCTCCGGCCCGAGTATGGGTGTGCGGTTGCGAACCGTTGGATCATTGGTAGATGGTCAGGATTAAAACGTGTCCAATGGTGATCCAGTCCGTAGGATGAGCGATCGGTGGCTCGGAGTAAGCTTAGGATTCCAGTGAATACCCATCGTGGATTGGAAATCGGACGGGTCGGATTGAGTCATCGCGTTTATGTGCTTGGATTGTGTGTGGACCGTCGGATCTGGATCCAAGGTTCCGCATAGCGTACCGGTTCGAGTGGGGAATGATCTAATCTGAGCCACCCACTTGAGATCGGACGGCCCACATTAAATCGTGCCCTTTGGCCTGTCGGTTTAACATAAGAGCCCCTAGCTTATTTGCTATTCAACCCGCAGTACTGGCTGCTGGTGTATGAGTCTCAGGAATTTTTATAGGTTAGTCCCTGTATTTCCTGGTTATTGAGGCCCAGTTCAGAACATAATAAAATCAGGGAAATTGAATTATAAAAGGATTTTTAATAGGAAAATAATTGCTAGAACTTTATAAATTCATAGAAAATTCATACTAACTCCAAATTAATCCATTCCAGTTCCTAAAATTCTGTAATTTTATTCTTTATCACCTAGAACCTCTGTTATATCATGAAAACAGTAAGAAATTCATTTATCACTTAATCCTATTTAAAGCACATAAAACCTTTGAAAATGCATAACTTGAAATCTATAACTCAGAAAATTATGATTCCAGTTTCTAGGTTTTTATTTTAATATGTAGAATATCTCTGTGTATTTTGTTTACATGCTTGGTGTAATGTTAATTTTTCCCTGCATATTGTGCGTGTTTGTATTGTGGCGAGTAGAAGAGCCCGTTGCTGAGGACCCTGGTGAGCAGCAAGTTGAAGTAGCTGAGCAGGAGCTCATTGAAGGCAAGTTGTGCCCTTGACCACTTTTTACCCAATAATGTTCTTTAATATCACATACTCATGCATAGGTTAATTTTTATGGGACCCAATAGGTCACCCTAGATTGTTTATCTCATTACCTTGTTTACCCCTGAATCACTTGGGTAGTTTGCTATTGCTTTATATGGTTTTGGGATAATCATTTATCACCTCTATGTTCCAATTCTTGTTGTTATTCTGTTTATGTTCATGTTGATATCATTAATGTTAATTGGAACATAGAGCTTAACTTGAGAACCACGTGCCACCACAAGGGAGGAATGGGACCCCTTGGCTGACTAATTAGGAAAGCTAGTGGAAGACTACCTTACCCGAAAGGGGCAAGGGCAGTAGGGGAGAGGTCAGTGCGGGGAGGTCCCTGGTTGGTTTTGCTGGGATGGCAGCCAGCCAGGAACCCTGTACTGGATCTTCCCATAAACTGTAGCGGGTTTTCGGAAGCTAGTGGAACTTTGTAAAGGCCTCGTAGTGTTGCCCTGCCGCGCTTCCTAGGTAGAGGTGTATGGGATTCGCGACCCCTTGGCAGATGGGTAACATGACTTGTGGGTAAAGGGTACAACCTCTGCAGAGTGTAAAACTGGTATACTAGCCGAGCTCACGGTCATGAGCAGCTCAGGACTCTCTGATGTTTAAATTATGGAACTTAAATTCAATTTTGTCATATGCATTGCATGGGTTTGTTATTAATTTTGTTCTATTACTTTATTTATGGTTTGGTATTTACTTACACTTAGTAACTGCTAATAAAATTTTGACCAACTACTTAAAAGCAATGCTCAGCTTTAACCCCTATCATTGATTAGCCTTACACATCACATGAACTCACACCTTTGTGAGTTTATGTCCACTGGTTCCCCACAACTTGTTGAGCTATGATCATGTGTGAGCTCACCCTTGCTGTCTCACACCCCCCCACAGGAGAAGAGCAGGTGTTTCAGGAGGAGTCTCAAGGCGAGGAGTTTGACTTGATCTAGGTGGCGTTTCTCAGTTGACATTGGCGCCGACGATCCTTAGTTCGTTTTATCTTTATTATTTTATTTTGTAATAAGTCTTCCGCTATGTAATAAATACTCTGATGTTTTATGACATTTATCTCTATACACTCTGTTATTATATATGTTGTCTTCTTGGCGCATGTATGAGATGCACCCGGCTTTGTTCTTTAAAACCGGGTGTTACATTCTTTGAACTCTCTTGGGATGACGGTGTTGTCGCGCCATGCCTTAGTCTGTGCTTGATATTTGTTTAGTGCTTCCAGAGTGAGGACACGGTCTCCGTCGATAACGTCTTTGGAGGTTAGCTAGTCGACGTCAGGGGTGGCTGCTAGGCTTGTTCGTGGGGATCCGTGCTTTAGCTCTTGCGGTGTCATTGCTTCAGATCTGTACATCAAGCGGAAGGGTGTGAACCCGGTTGCTTTGGATTCTGTTGTGTTCAATGCCCATATGAATTCGGGTAGTTGGTCCGCCCATTTGCCCTTTTGTCATCAAGTAGCCTCTTCTTGATAGCACTGAAGATTTTGCCGTTGGCGCGCTTGACTACACCGTTGGACTGTGGGTGGTAGACAGAGGCGAACACTACCTTCGTGCCGATGGAGTTGCAGAATTCCCGGAAGTCTTGGTTGTCGAACTGCTTGCCGTTGTCGACTGTTAATTCGGATGGGACTCCGAACCGACATACGATATTTTGCTAGAAAATTTTTTGTGCTGTCTTGGATGTTATTATGGAGACTGCTCTACCCTCAATCCATTTGGTGAAGTATTCGACAACAACGAAGGTGAATTTGAGATTGCCTTGAGCTGTGGGTAGTGGCCCGACAATGTCGAGCCCCCACCGCTGAACCGACCAGGTGTGGGTAATGAGCTTGGTGAGTTGCGAAGGGGACCTATTCGGGGCAAGAATTTCTGGCATGCTTCGCACGATTGGGTTACTTGGTTGGTCGTGCATATGACTGTGGGCCAATAGAATCCCTGACGAATGACCTTGGCTGCAAGGGCCCTTAGTCCTAAGTGTGATCTGCAAGTACCGCTATGGACTTCACAGAGAAGCTCTAAGCCTTCGGTTTTGGTTATGCATTTCAACATAGGCTGGCTGGTTCCTTTCTTGTATAGTTGCCCGTTGACGATTGCGAAGTCTCTGCTTCTATGTTTAAGCCTTTTGGCCTCATTGCGATCAGATGGATGGTAGTGGCCTTGGAGGTATAGGGTTATTGGGGCCTGCCAGTCTTCAGCCATTATAAGGTTGACGATCCAGTGCCCGTTGGCGTCCTGCGTTATTTGTAAGCCTTCAAGATTTTGGACGGCTGGTGTACCGATGACGTGATAGAATATGTCGGAGGACAGGGCTTCGCCTTTTGCTGCTGCTTTAGCTAATGTATCGGCCTCTTTGTTCTTGTTTCTCTCAACATGTTGTAGAGTGAAACCCTTGAATTGTTTCTCAAGGCTTCGAACAGCGACCAGATACTGCATTAGTACAGGCTCTTTGGCTGAGTATTCCTTTTCGATTTGGCCGGCGACGACCTTGGAGTCCGTTTTAATGATGCATGTGGTCACGCCGAGGGCTCGTAGCCTGCGAAGTCCGAGGATGACCGCTTCGTACTCAGCTATGTTGTTTGTGCATCTGTCAGACTCGAGTGCGAAGCTGAGGCCCATGGCATATCTGTATTTGACTTTGGCAGGTGATGTGATGATCGCCGTGACGCCTACTCCTGTGTCTGAGTGACACCATGCGCCATTACAGTGGATAGTCCAGACCGTGTCTGCGTGTTCCTGTTGCAGCCCCATAGGTCCTGTCTAGCCTGCAATGAAATCTGTCAGAACTTGTGATTTGATTGTTGTTCTAGGCTCGAAAGTGATGTTGTACCCTGAGAGTTCCGCTGCCCACTTTGCTATTCATGCGGATGCTTCCGGATTTCTGAGCAGTTCCCTAAGGCCCCTGCCAGAAGTGACTCGTATTTTGTATGCCTCGAAGTAATGTCGTAGCTTGCGTGAAGCCATGATGACCGTGTATGAGATTTTCTCAAGTTCAGTCATGTTGCACTTAGAACTCGTGAGGACTTTGGAGACGAAGTACACTGGGAATTGCTGAGTATTGCCATCTCTGTCCTTTTATTAGACCAGTGCTGCACTGACTGCGCTGTGCGAGGCCGCAATGTATAGGAGGAGGGGAGTCCTGGGTCTAAACTTGTCTGGGTCGCCAGGTCAGACATATGTTGTTTGAGAGACTCGAAGGCCGCTGCTTGCTCTGGGCCCCATTAGAAGTCTTTCGCGCCTCGCATTGTTTTGAGGAATGGGAGGCTTTGCTCGATGAATCTGGAGATGAATCTATTCAGTGCTGCCAGTCTTCCTGTTAGACGCTGGATGTCCTTGGTGGATTGTTGAAGCGTCCCAATCCTTTGGGACTCCAATGTGATACAATTACTAGTCCCAGGAGGCTAGTAAACGCATTCCTTACTTCAAATAGTACAGAGTTTAAATAAAGGTTATTACAATACCGGGGTACAAGCTCGAGAGAGCCAGAATATAAAGCGTAGTAGAAAAATATACTAGCCCAAGCCACAGGCAGAACTGGGTGTAGACACAACCCTCTCAATCAAGCATAGCAGAAAAGAAGTCTTCGGCTGCTGAAAAACATAAATAAATCTGGGTGAATACACTAGGTATTCCGCAAGCCCACCCCGCTCCCGTAAAGAGAAAGAGACCTATATCATACATGCTTTATTTGGTGGAGTTGAGGTCACTCTTCATTTTCTTAGAGAAAGGCAGTTGCTGTAAGGTTTTTCCCAAGGACTTAAAAGTAACAAAATACTCATCCACCACTGAGCTTCCCGCTCCCATGGCCTTGTTTTATTTTTTAGTACGCACTTACACACACATTTCCCTGTTCACAGAGGTTATAAAAACACTAATTGTCATACCACACCAGACTCGTCCATACCAGTGGACACGGACTATTCGAATAGGTTTCAACTCTGCGCAGAGGTGTAAACTTTACCTACTAGTCCGGCTCTGCGATCTCATGGCCAATGAGATCTGAATCCGAATCTCTTTCTTTCCTCGCACGTCCTAACCTTAACGGTTATACCGGAAGGAGTCAGGCCACCGCCATGCCCAAACCGGACAAAACATTCCCCCTCCTTTATCCTCCTGGTGCTCCCCAGCTTCATAACCCTGGGGTTGGACCGTACGAGTTCAGATTGAGTGACTGCCCACACAGTCTCGAGTGGTTGTACTTATCATGAGTACAGGTAGTGAAGGATGACAAACTGGTCCTTATACGAGGGGACAATCCTTCTGCTCACGCCTAAACCAGCTGAGCCATCACCTTAGGCCCTCCCCTAAACCAAGGAGTCCTTGATCATCCCACTCCCAAGGTGATGAGGGTGAGTACCCTTCATCGCACATCCCTTTTTTTAAAAAAGAAACCTTATTTGAAATAACATATTCCCCTTTCTCTCAACCCACATTTTGTATCCAAAAGATATAGGTTAATGCGGGCTATCTCTCTACTCACAATGCAAATATCCCACCCTGAAATCCCGGCCTAGGCAGTGGTAGAAAGAATAGGTAATTTATGCATCAAGGGAAGGATGGACTTGCCTTCGTCGAAGCTTTCCTAGCACAAAAGATCTACTTCCGGGAGATCGGGCTCCGACCCTTCTTCCAGGGCTACGGGTTCCGGATTGACGGTCCCCGCTTCTTCTAGTAAAACAAGAAATAAAACAATACATCAACAGTGGTTTACTAATTGCAGTGTGTCATTTTCTAACATTATTATTACATGTGACTTTAGAAATTATTTTTGATAAACTTTTGTGCATAAAATATTGAGAAGTATTAATTAAAGGAGAAAAGGCTAAAAAAGGAAAAAGAAAAGGAATTTCAGCACTGGTGGGCCGGGGGGGGGATTCTGGCCCAGCCAGGCGCAGCGTGCGCGGGCGCGAGGGCGCCGGCCCAGTTGCGGCCCAAGGCAGGTGACGGCGCGGGCGCGCGAGGATGACGCTGTCGCTGCGGGACCCACATGCCAGCGAGAGCGGAAGGGGGGAGAAACGGCGCCACGGTCGACGGTGGGGCGAACCGGCCGTCCGCAGGGAAGAACCCGGCCGCCGGTGGGCTCGGCGGCGATTCGCCGCAGGTGGCTCGGTTCTTGGGCAACAGGTAGGTGCCTTAGCACGGGGAGGGGCTGGTGAACCTAGGGGCGAGCTCAATTTGGCTAGAGGGGGCCCGAGGGGGCTGTCCGCGGGGAGGTGGCGGAGCTCCACGGCGGGAGTCGCCGCCGGTGAGCTTCGGACGGGGATTGGGGTAGGGGAGTGGCGTCCTGAGTTTACGGCGGTGTGGCGAAGCTGGTAGGCCTAACTAATTACTCGTTGGACCAACAGAGGGGAAGGGAGAAGAGGGGGAAGGCTTACCAGAGAGGAAGACGACGGCGGCGCTTCCGCGACCGAGCTCGAGTGAGGGGAGGAGAGGGGTGGCTGAGGCCGGTGCAGGGCAAGGGAGTGCTCGGGGCGATCCTTTTATAAGCGCCCGAGGGGAGCGGAGAGGCGGAGCTTGGGGGACGCCGGTGAGGTGCACAGCGCCAGCATTAATGCCGCATAGCGGCGACGATGAGACCTCATGGCGGGGGGGGGGGGGCGGTACTGGGCAAGGACACGGTCAACCGGCGAGGACGGGGCAGTGCCAAACTCTCCTATGCGGCACGGGGATGGGCGAGGGGACGGCAGTCGGAGGTGACCGCGGCGAGCCGTACGTGGGGAGGACGACGAGGCGGCTGACCGGTGGGGCTGGTCTGCCAGCGGGAGTGAGCGCGCGAGAGAGACCGACTGGCGGGTGGGGTCAGCTCGTCAGCAAGAGGGAGAGGGAGCGCGGAGCGGCTGCGCGCGCGGGAGCAGGCCAGAAATGGGCCGAAAAGGGGGGAAAGCGCGGGCGCGAGGGGGGAGAGCGGCCGCGGCATGGGCTGGATTCAGCCTAGTTAGGGGGGAGAGAGTTTCTCTTTTTCTTTTTATTTTCTAATTCCTATATCCATTTTTATACCCTTTTCTTTTGAACAATTAATTTAATAGATAATCTAGGTGCTGGAAAATAAAATCTAAGTGAGGTGTGCATACTCAAACAAAGTGTATGCATATGATGGGCAGACCTAGGGGAGATTTGGGATAGATAATAAGAAGGGGGGGTTAGATTAGGGTTTCAAACCTGGGTTAGAAATTGGGATGTTACAAACCTACCCCACTTAAAGGAATCTCGCCCTCGAGATTCAGATGGGGCTCGAGAAAAGGTAAGGGTATTCCCTCCTCAGAGAGTCCTCACTTTCCCAGGTAGCTTCCTCTTCTCCTTCTCTGCTCCACTGAACCTTACAAAGTCTTACTTCTGAGTTGCGGGTCTTTCGGACTGTTGAGTCGAGAATCTTGATTGGCTTTTCCCGGTACTGGAGATCCTTTTGAATATGAATTGTCTCCGCTTCGATGTGGTTCTCTGGTACTTGCAGGCATTTACGGAGCTGGGACACATGAAACACATTATGAATATTTGACATGGATTCTGGTAGCTCAAGGCGGTATGCTACGGGTCCCACTCTGCTAATGACGGGATAGGGGCCGACGAAACGCGGTGCTAGCTTTCCCTTCATTTGGAACCTTTTGACACCACGCATCGGGGAGACCTTGAGGTATACGAAATCTCCTTCCTCAAATTTGAGTTCTCTCCGTCTGTTGTCTGCATAACTTTTCTGTCGACTCTGAGCTTCAAGTAACTTCTTGCGGATCAGGGCAACTTTCTCTTCGGCTTCTTTAACAAAGTCGGGTCCTTCTAGTGTCCTTTCCCCTACATTGGACCACATTAGGGGGGTCTGGCACTTTCTTCCATACAATGCTTCGAATGGTGACATTTTGATGCTGGCCTGATGGCTGTTGTTATATGAGAATTTGGCATACGGCAAACTGGACTCCCAATCCCTGTCGAACGTCAACACATAGGCTCTCAGTAAATCTTCGAGGACCTTGTTGACCCTCTCCGTTTGACCATCTGACTGAGTGTGATAAGCGGTGCTGAAATCTAACTTGGTGCCCAAAGCTTGTTGAAGGCTCTTCCAAGATTTTGAGGTGAACTGCGTCCCTCTATCTGACACTATCTTCCGCGGAATACCATGGAGCCTGACTATCTCTTTAAGATATATCCGGGCAAGGGTGGCTCCTCCAAAAGTGGTTTTTACTGGAATGAAGTGGGCCACCTTGGTGAGACAGTCGATTATTACCCAGATGGAGTCATTCCCTTTTTGCGTCCGGGGCAGTCCGGTTACAAAGTCCATGCCTATTTCCTCCCACTTCCATTCAGGCACTGGGAGGGGATGCAATAGGCCTGCAGGCTTCTGGTGTTCGGCCTTCGTTCGCTAGCAGGTGTCACACCGGGCCACATACTGTGCTATCTCCTTTTTCATCCCTCTCCACCAGTGTCTGGCTTTGAGGTCTAGGTACATCTTGCTGGTTCCTGGGTGGATGGAGTAAACTGAGTTGTGAGCTTCATTGAGCAGGACTTCCTGTGCTTCTCCTATTGGTACACACAGACGGTTCTTGAACCAAATAACTCCTTGTTCATCTGCCCTAAGGTCCGGAAGTTGCTCCTTGCGAGCTCTTTCCATAAGTCTTGTTGTCTCTATGTCTAGGCGTTGAGCCTTGCATATGAGGTCTTCTAGCATTGGCTTGACTTCCAGGCTACCATTGTCTCCCAGACATGCATTTAGCTGAGCTGATTCCTTCTTCCAATCTTCTAAAAAGTTGGTCCCCTTTATCCCGAAAGGTTTTCGGCTGAGAGCGTCTGCTACCACGTTGGCCTTCCTAGGGTGGTAATGGATCTCGAGGTCATAATCCTTGATCAGTTCAAGCCAACTTCTCTGACGGAGGTTGAGGTCTGGATGAGTGAAGATATACTTCAGACTCTTGTGATTGGTGAAGATGTGGCATTTGTTCCCAATAAGATAGTGCCTCCATATTTTTAGGGCGTGCACTATGGCTGCCAACTCCAAGTCGTGGGTGGGGTAATTCTGCTCATGCGGCTTGAGTAAGCGGGATGCATAAGCAATCACTTTCTCATTTTGCATTAAGACACACCCTAAGCCTTGCCTTGAAGCATCACAGAAAATGACGAAATCCTGGTGTATATCTGGTAGTGTCAAAACGGGTGCGGTCGTGAGTTTCTCCTTGATGATCTAGAAACTTTCCTCACATTTTGGAGTCCAC